>CM057462.1:85298733-90298733 GCA_030035585.1 Dugong dugon
AGTAATTAACTTGGCTCTCCCCTCAGCCATAACCACCCTCTCCGCTCCTTCACTCATAATAAACAAAACTGAAACCCGGAGGAGAGGGCCAAGAAGTCACTAGTGACTTTAGAAGGATAAAGAGCTTGGAAAAGGGGCATTTCCTTCACCTCCCCACACTACCACCGCCTCCCACGGCAAGGGAGAGGTTGTACCAAGAAAATTCTCCCACAGAGATTGGGGTGCCTGCAAAGAGGTAGACCAGAGGTTCTCTGTTTAGAGACTGATATATACAGCAGCCAGTTGAACTGCTTCTCGGGCCCATTTGAGAAGACAGGAGAGAGACTTGGAGAGACAGGGAATGGTCCTGAATCAGGGCTATGAGTCAGTTTGTTGGGGGGGTGGGGTGGGGATGGACCCCTGCTGAGAATTTGCATTTCCACCCCAGATACACTGAATCAGAATCTGCATTTCAACAAGACCCCCAGATGATTCTTAAGTACAATAAATTTTGAGAACCACTGTTCTACTAGTGGTTCTCAGAATTGGCCACTCATCAGTGGCTTTAGCATCCCCTGGGAACTTGTTAGAAATGGAAGTTCTCAGCAGGGGTTCAAACCTGAAAGAACAGGTTGGAAGCCCTGCCCTGAATCAGCCCTTACTCTCAGGGTTTGAAGTAGCAAGGATGCATGATTTCCTGTGGGTCAAGGGTCACTGAAGTTGGCTAGGCTTGAGCTGTCTTGAGTACACACCAAGAGGATTCCTTGACAGGTGAGGGGTTCCAACAGCAAGGGTGTTGGGGTAACAGAGGTCAAGCAGTGCTGAGTCACCACACTGGGGCCTCCCAAGAACGCCACGTATACACTCTACAAGAGGCCAGCATTTGGATATGTGCCTTATAGAAGGACCTGAAAGTCAGCCACAGAACCAACTAACCAATAGAGAAGAACTATTATCATGAACCTGCAAAAAAAGAAATGTCTACTCCCCCTGCTCTGCTCTCTTTCCAGTCCCCAATACCAGAGAAGGTAAGTGTTGGAAAGGGAGTGGGAAGTGCCCTAGAACCAGCCACAAGCACCTTTCCCCCGTCATGCCCCCTAAGCCACAGTTCTGGGCAGCACAGGGGAGGGGCAGGCATGAAATCAGTATGAGATTGGAGTTTTACACTGGCTGGACATTTAATACCAGAAAATAACTGGAAGGGTATGGATTCTGCCCAAGATATCACTAAAGAATGAGAAAAGATTTTATCAGCATATTGAAAAAATGCTTGTAAAGGGGGGAAAAGTCAGGTTTATGCATCACTGATTTTGAATTCCTCAATAAACTGGTTATATATGTATATAGGCTCACTATGAGTGGGAATTGAGTCAACAGCAAACAACAGCATACGTATATAAAGCACCTGGTGCACTACACGCACACACTCCCATATGTGTGTGCGTATTTAAAGCATGGTCGATGTGCTATTAGGAAGAATGAAAATAACAACATTAACGACAATAGTAATGGTAAAGAGAAATATGGCACTTTTATATTATATATTCCTGACCCAAATTCATTTGTTTGTACTTGCCCACATTCAATAAATGCTGACCGCAGGCTGCTTGCCAAAAGGTTGGCAATTGGAATCCACCAGCCGCTCCTTGGAAACCCTATGAGGCAGTTCTACTCTGTCCTACAGGGTCCCTATGAGTCGGAAACGACTTGACGGCAATGGGTTGTTTTGTTTGTTTTTTGGGTTAGGGCCATGAGGGGCAAAATCCTGTGAGATATACAGAGATTAATTAGGCAAGTCTCTACCCTCAGATAGCTTATAGCCTATTAGAGGAGTTCAAACATCTAGAAAAGATACAGAGAAATATAACCCAAGGTATCCAATATGAAGGAAGGACCTCCCAGTTTTTTAATTCCCACTTATGCCGCACACCCTATGAGGGAACTTGATATATACTATCTCATTTCTTATAACGGCCCTTTTATATTGGTATGATGATCCACTTACATCTACTTCTTCCTCCTCTTTCTCGTTACTCCTACTTTTACTTTTACTAGCTACAATTATTTGAGCTCCTACCAGTTACTAAGCTTGACACATCCATTGTGAAAATGTAAAAGGATATGACTATTTCACTGGAATGAACTGAAAAGAGTATATATATGTATATATATATATATATAATAATTGGACAGACAGACTGGAGTTCTAATCCCGGGTCTGCAAGTTCACTTACTATGTGAACTTGGACAGGTTACTTAACCTCTCCGACCCTCAGTTTTCTTCTAATAGCATGTACCTTGCAGGCAATGACGAGAAATCAATGAGACAATGTATGTAAAGCACCTATTCCAGTGCTCATTTTCAGCGAACACTAGTGCCCTACCTCCTGCACACCCACACAGAGGAAGACAGCTCATTGCAAGCATGAGACTGAGGCCCCCAACCCTCCCCTTCTCCTTCCCACTGAAGTCCAGGCATACTCAGACACCGGACTCCAAATGTGCCTTCTGGGCCTCTCCAATCAGTCACTCCAGACGTGACCGCTCTCTCAATCTTGGAGCACGCTTACTTCCTAATCAACTTCCTTTTGTCAGGATTCACCTTTATTTCTTCCAAGTGCTTCTCTCGCTCCTCTAGAAGGGAATTTATGCTCATTTCAGCATAAATTCATCTCCCAGCCTCTTCTGTTAACAGTCACCAAAGCAAAGAATTAATTTTTTAAAGGAATGTCTACTTTTGTCAATAAATTACACTAGACGAGTCTTTGAGGCCCTGCCAACTCCTCCGTTGAGGACTTATTGGACGTGCACTTGAAAAATAGGTTGTCTCTGCTCCTACTGTTGTCTTCCCCTCTACTCCCATCTTGGCGTTCCCTTATCCATTTGGTTTTGTCTCTTAAAATCACTCTCATCTTGCCAGGCATTGTGGATAGCTTGGACAACGTGCAAGGTTCGTTATTTTCAATGACTTTTCCTTTTATTTCCCCTTGTTCTTGTCAGACACATTTATTTATTATTATGCCAGCTATATTTATTGCTAGATGGCTCACAGGCATTCCACGTATACATCACTGTATCTTCGAGGACTTTCTATTTGTCCTTTTATATTGCCTCTTTACAGTTCTTTTTCCATTGGGCAATTCCTAAGGCTCTAGTTGCTACAGTTTTTCAGGGTTCAAAAAGGGGAAAATAAAGTTAAGCAAACTTTTTCTACAAGCTGCCAAAGAGTGATGAGTCATTGGTCAATTTCATTAAATCACTGGTCAACTCTTCCTCCTCAGCTGAGGTGTCACCTTTGCTGTAAGCCTTCTTAGACACCCTGGGCTGAGGTAGCAACTCTTTTCTCTCTGCTTTCATGAAACCTCCTTCATGCTTCCCCTAAAACTCCTCTCATATTGCGCTGGAATTTTTTTTCACGTACCTCTCTCGTCCAATAGATCAACAATTTTCTAGAAAGCATGGATCATTTCTTTTTGTTTATGTATCCAACTGCCTGACACAGTGCCTCACACATAATAGATGTTCAATGTATATTTTTACAATTAATTTCCTTTGAAAATAATACTTAGCTAACTGGCTAGAATTCCAGTTCTGAAAGTTACTGACTCATTAACCTCATGATTTTTGCTTACATCTTCTGTAAAATGTATATGACTCACATTGTTGAATATGATTTTTAAGTACACATAGATAATCTCCTCACTTGGTTGATGAGGAACCTGAGGCTCCCAGTTCTTTATGACTTTGAAAATTAGTCCCCTTACTTTGGTAACCTGGAAATAGGGGACTAGAAATGACTGCTGCCTCATAGGATAATTTGTTCACAATGCATTGGATTCCTCAGAGGATGGTGTCATAGGAATTTTGAACTTGATGATGTTTCACCAGAGATGAACAATAGAAGTCAATAGAAGTTCAAGACGAAGAGACAAGTGGCCCTTGAGTGACAAAGCCAGCAGATGTAGCAGGTGATGATGTGCTGCTGGCACTGAGGATCTTCAAGGGAGGCTTAGCCCCACTGAATCCTTTAGTCAACACTAACAAAGGCTACAGGGAGTCAGGGTGTTAGAGCAAGGAGTCAGTGTAGCATGGTGACTGAGCTGTAATAGACTTTGTAGTTAGACAGACCAGGGTTCAAGTCCTAGCTTTACTACTAACTCCCTGTGTGTATGTGGACAAATTTCATAATGTCTCAAAGTCTCAGCTTCCTTTTCTGTAAAATAAGGAGGTAAAACTACCTTCTAGGGATGTCCCAAGGATTGAGAAAATGGTTGTACACCACTAGGTATTTAGTAAGAGAGCTCAGCTCCACAAGGAGTTTATTTCTGAAATTAGTCTTCCATCCCTCAGCCTAAACTTGTATATGTTTGAGAGCATATGGATACATGAGTGTCCCATGACCGGTAGTACATACTGAAATACTCACAGTGTTTGCCTAGTTGATCGGGTTCAGCTTCTGTCTTGGTGTTCTGAATAGCTTTTGGATGCTGAGACAGGACTGGAGCTCAGACTAAATTTTGGCTCCTAGGCTTGGGGTCCTGAGACCACACACTGATCTTACCCCATGGTTGATGGATCCTCCTTGAACCACAAACCCTACCTCTGGCCCTGCGGAATCCTGGTAATGCATCCAAACACAAGATTAGGTCCCCTTGGACTGGTTGAATTCTATTTCCTCCTAATCTCAGGAGCCTCAGCTTTGGGCTGCTGGCTGCTCCTGTCACAATCCAACAGTTTGTCAATATCAGTGGGGAAGATGACAAGTCAAAATTGCCTAGGAATGTAAGAGACAATTCTTCATTGTCAACAGGGTACAATGCAAACTCCTTAGTATAGGGCACAAGACCCATCACAACGTGGATCTTGTCTTCCTCTCCACCATTATTTACTCCAATACATTCTACAGTTTCTGTATTTTATTCATGCTGTGCTACGTTTTGTTTTCTAATAGTGCCATGTTTTCTCCCACCTTTCTACTTTAGCACATGCTTTTCTCTCTCCTTAGGATACTCTACATTTTCACCAGGCAAAAATACTACTCATCCTACAAGTCCCAGCCCTGGCACTACTTCCTCTTCAAAGCCTCTCCTGGCTGCTTTGGGCAGACCCAGGCACTCCTTGTCCTGTGCCTCTATGGCATGTAAGCATACACTTCTCACATAACACTTACTGTATTGGGTTATAATTTTGTTCCCTACACATACCATTCCATCACCAGATTTTGAGGCCTCAGAAAACAGTGACTGTGTTTTATTTATCACTATATCCCTAGCACACAGCACTGTGTCTGGCCCCCAGCAGGTGCTCAAAAATGTTTATTCCTTTAGTGCATAAAATCAGTTTCCATAGTGCTGTTTTCACCTAGACCTGGTTTCTTCCCAGGACAACTCATGGCTATAGATATCTAAACTGTGACAAGTACTGCTCCAGCAGAAATCACGATGTTAGGGGACCACAGTCACTTGACCTAATAATGGTCCTCCTGGGAAGGTCGCAGTATTTGATGGAGCATATTGCACCAGGATGTAACCATCCATCCATCCAGTCAGCTGAATCAACTGTAATGGTCATTGGAATGACCCATGTCATAGCCCGAACTCTCCTCCATCCATCAGAGTTATTAAGGCGGCAGTGTTAACATGTGCTTTAAAGAACATAGTGACACAGGATACCACTGACTAAAATGGTTCCATGGTTAATGAATTTGGGAAATGCAACACATTTTGTTGCCCTCTAGGAGTCATAAACTTCATTTATCACATTGAAGGATCTGAAACCTTTGGGGGTAAAGAAATCTACTGAATTGTTTAAGCCAGTGGTTTCCAAACTTATTTGACTATTAGAATTCTTTCTTTCTTGTTACACTTATTTATATCCCAGGGAGCCAGTGTTCTATGAAACATGATTTGGGAAATGGCTGATTAAGGAAGTCCCCCGGATGACAGAGGAAGCTTCATCAAGGAGATGGGATTTCTAGACACAAGAGCATAGAAAAGGGTATGTAGGTAGAGGGTTTCTCCTACATTGTCTTTGTTTTTCAAAATTAGGGTATTGCACAGTCCTAGACAAACATTCCTGACTTTTCCTTTTACCTATAATCTGAATGAATTTTCCTTTTACTTATGCTCCTCCGAATCTAACCACCATAGAACATAGTGCTTGGATTTATATAAAATACATGCGTATTTCAGCAGTCTAACATGGTGGAGGAAATGGCAGTTCTAGTTCCAGAATATAGATTTAAGTTCAGTCTTTCCTTATCCCTTATAACTCTGTAATCCTGAGAAAATGATTTGCCCTCTCTAACCCTCAATTTCTTAGTATAATGGGGGATATAACCCATGACCTGCCTAAGTCACAGAAATATCGTGGGAATCAAATGTCATTAACATATAAAGTTCTTTATAAACTATAAAGAGCTATATAAAATAAGATATCATTAATATGGTGGTGCAATGTTTAAGAATTCAGCGGCTAACGAAAAGATTGGCAGTTCAAATCCACCAGCCGCTCCTTGGAAACCCTATGGGGCAGTTCTACTCTGTCCTATAGAGTCGCTATGAATCAGAATCGACTCGACAGCAAAGAGTATCATTAATATATATGTAAATTTGTGGTAAATTTAACTCACTCTATAATTCATGTATGCAGATAAAATGTATTTTTTTAAGTCACTCTATAATTCATGTATGCAGATAAAATGTAATTTTTTTTTTTTTTTTTTAAGTCTAATCTAGGCTCCTTCTCCAATACTCATCTGATGGTTGGCAGGGAAAATAAAATCCAACTGAAACTAAATGTCCAATTCAGTTTAAGTTTATCCCAATTCAATAATTTAAACATTCCTTTTAGGTGGTGCTCAGTGTCCCTTATTTGAACAAATAATAATGTTCCATTTCTCAGATGGTCTCTCCCTTCCCCTACTCTTCTCCTTAGGATTGTGTCTAGGTGCATCTGGGGGAGGCAGTGCTGAGAAGCTCTTGAGAAGGCAGAGGGGAATTAGGATCTTCAGGCATAGCATCCTCTGCCCATTTTGGTCCCTGGGGCAATGACCCTTGACTGCTTGCTTCTGCTTAGCCTCCTTGCCCCGTGGCTGGCATAAGTCATAGTGTGGTCTCTCCCTTAGCTTGGTCTGAGTCTTGTTACCCTCCCCTCAGTTTCCACTGGCTACAGGCCCCCAGAGGTCTCTTCAATATCCTATATCCAGGCTACTGACCTGTCGTCCCCCCTCAAGCCTGATGTGGGGTTCCCTGTCTGGGAAGGCCAGTGGTTGGTATTCTGCATTCCGTCCTCTACAACTCCCTGCTAGAGCACAACTGTGTTCCATTGCAGGTTTGTGTAGGGTAGCTCAAAAGATTATCTTTTTCTAGTCCTGAGGAATGAAATGGGAATAGGAAACACTATAAGGCATTTCTATTCTGTCATACAGGGTCTCTCTGAGATGGAATCGACTGGACGGCACACAACAACAGCAAGAACCAATGAGCAGCTATTCCTATGGCTTTACTATCATATGCTGAGAACTAGGTCCTACAGGCTCAGCCCCAGTATGTTTAAGGGGAAAATAAAGGCATTTGCGACTTTCTCTATTAAGACAATAGGCTGGTTTATTTTGCAAGTCAGGAGATTAATAATAACTTTCCCTCTTTCCTTCACATTCCTTCTGTAACATATTTAATCTTGGCTCAAACAGATGATGCCTTGGCCACTTAGGACAGTACTACCTTTACTTTTAGGTGGAAACCTGCAAGAATTTTTAACTTAGTGTAAAACCAAATAGGAGAAAATCTACTGACGCCAGAAGCGTTGAAACTCAGAGATCCCTGATTCTTACTTCAGTGATAGTAAGCATTCTTTACATGCATGAAACAGCTTACAGTTTACAAACTGTGGAAAGAGCACAGGAGAGAGGTTTTCCACCCCCATTTCTATCACGTGTATTTGCATGGCCTTCGACAGGTTACTGAACCCCTCTGACTCTTAGACTCCTTATCTAAATTGGGAATAACCAAAAACCAAACCCATTGCTGTCGATTCAGACTCATAGCGACCCTACAGGACAAAGTAGAACTGCCACAGGGTTTCAAGGAGTGGTTGGTGGATTCCAACTGCCAACCTTTTGGTTAGCAGCCGAGCTCTTAACCACCGCACCACCAGGGCTCTGAATTGGTGGTTATTACTCTTTATTAGAGCGTCACAGAAGACAATGATAATTTCAATCAGCATTTATTTCATTCTTATCATGTGTAAAGAAGTGTGACAAGAGTTTTGCACGGATTAGATCATTAAATCTTGGCAGCACCATGTCAGGTAAGTATTATTATTCTCATTTTGCAGATGAGGAAACCAAGGCACAGGGAAGATAAATAGCTAGCCCCAAGTTACTCAGCAGTGAGGGATAGATCCAATATTCAAATCCAAATGGCTTGCTTTCAGAGTTCATGCTCTTAACCACCGTGGGGAAGTGCCTCTCACTCTGCACAAAAGTGGAAGACCAAGCATGCAACAACAGTTCTACCAGTTGCTGTCAATTCCAACTCATGGCAACCCCATACGTGTCAGCAGAATTGTGCTCCACAGGGTTTTCAATGGCTGATTTTTTTGGAAGTAGATTGCCAGGTCTTTCTTCCCAGGTACCTCTGGGTGGACTTGAACTTTCAATCTTTAGGTTAACAGCAAAATGTGCTAACCATTTGCACCACCCATGGACTGTGCAGTAACAGCTATACGCATATTATCGCTGAGGAAAACAAAGTGTGGAGAGCTGAAGTGACGTGCTCAAAATTGCACAGCAAGTTAAGGGTCAAGCCAAGTAGGGAATTAGGGTGTATGACTTCTAGTCTGCGGGGATCTTTCCACTGCATCTGGCTGACTGCTTTGACGGGGGTCAGGGAATCAAAGACAGACAGCCTCTGGTATTTTGTCTTGTATGCTCCCTCTGCCTAAGAGGCCTTTTCAGAAGTTTCAAGGTCCAGAGGAGAGTGGTGTGAACGCCTCACACCTCCCCCACCAACATGCCGATTCAGCCTGAATTCGTCTTGTTAAGGCAAGTTGGCCGTTTCCTGTCATGGCACATTAGGTTCATGTGGTCTCACCTCTCTCTGCTGGAAAAATGAGGCTACTAATTCATTTTAGCAGATTCTCCCTTTCTGCCTAAAAGATGTCCTCAGATGATGATAATATGGAGAGATGGAAATGTTTTAATGTGATAAGTCCTTCACTGTGGGTTAGTATGCATTCAAAGCAGCATTTCTTCCACATCTGGGCTCACTTTCAAGACTGTCTGTGTGGATTAGGAACAGTACAGCTTTGTAATCGTAAATAAGCTTTCTCATGTTCCTCTTGTTATCATTGGGCTTGACAGAAAGGGGAAATTTAACTTCTGGGGAAGGTATTACATATGCCTATATACATTCATGCACATAATGGAGCGTTTATTTTCGCCAGCTGAAGCAGCGCCTCTCAGAAGGTCACCAGCTGCCATGCAAGGAAATCTTTAAGGAGACAGTGTAATACAATGGTTAAGAGGACGAGCTACTCAATTCTCAATGCCTGAGTTCAAGTCCTTCCTCTACTATGTTCTAGCTGTGTGACCTTGGGCCAGTTACATGATCTCTCTGTGAATGAGTTTCCTTGACTGCAAAATGGGGATATATTTTCATCATGAGGTCTCTGTGAGGATAAAATGAGATTTAATGAATAGAAAATCCTTGGTACAGTATCTGGATACTATTATTAGAGTAGTTAGAGAGAGATTTCCTTCAGGATGCTCAGACGCCACAGCTGTGAACGGACTCCTGTGGACTGGAGACAGTGGGTGGCTGTCGTAAGAGCATCTTACTCAGGCCTTTTGAGCCTCCCCAGTACTGGTGGCACAACGGTTAAGCACTCGACTGCTAACTGAAAGGTTGGCGGTTCAAACCCACAAGCATCTCTTCAGGAGAAAAGACCTGGCAATCTGCTCCTATAAAGATTACAGCTTAGAAAACCCTACAGGGTAGTTCTACTCTGTCATATATAGAGTCCCTAAGAATTGGAATTGACTTGACAGCACACAACAACAAAGTACTTTCTATCATGAGCATTTTCGTTAAGTCCAGAAATTTTTGGAGAGTGTAACTCTTGGGGAATGTGCTGTAAAAAGGTGGGAAGATCCTTTTTGGAAATGGCAAATTGTAAGGTTTGGGCTGTGAGAGGGAACTTGTCAGTGGCATAACCCTAAAGCTCTTTCAAGGCCAGGCCGAGCAGTTTTGATTTTTAGGCAATGTAAGAGGAGAAATAAGATCTGAAGTGTCTCTATCAGAAAGATGAAGTTGGCTATAGAGCAGAGAATAGATCAGAACCAGGGCTGGAAAACTATGGCCCATGGTGCAAATCTGGCTTAACACATGTTTTTGTACCATCTGCAAGGTAAAAATAGGTTTCACATTTTTAAATGGTTGGAAAAAGAGCTAAAGAAGAATGATGCTTATTGAGATATAAAAATTATATGACACTGAAATTTGAGAGTCTGTAAATAAAGCTTTATTGGAACATAGCCATGTTCATTTGTTTCCGTATTATCTACGGCTGTTTTCACTGCAACAGCAGAGTTGAGTACTTGCAACTAGAGATTGTACGAAAGCCTAAAATATTTACTATCTTTAATAAATGTCCTTTACAGAAAATGTGACTCCTGGATTGGAAAGTGAATAGTGGACAGAAGCCAGACGGGAATGCTAATGCTAACATAAAACTACAGTCTATTGTGCATTTTACTATCTACCATGTATTTTATTCGTATAGTCATGTTTAGTACTCGTGACAACCCTATATTAGCATCTAAGAAAGCTGGCCAAGGTTACATAGGATGGACAAGGCAGAGGCATGATTTGAACATCTATCAACAGACCACAGGATCTGGGTGCTTCATCATTATGCATACTGCCTTTAATAGTCAACGTGAAAAACGGTGCGGAGAAGAATTCAAGAGACATTTTGGAGATACGATCTCCAGGACTCGGAGGCCTTTTGAGTGGAAAGGATCAGGCTAAAGTCAAAGAAGAAAATAATCCCAGAGTCTGGGTGCCTGGCACCAGCTGGAGCTCTACACTGCTTGCAAGAGTGCAAGTTGGAGCAACCTTAGTTAAAACTCAGCTTCACGTGAACTCTCCGTGTTAATATTCTGCCAACACTCTTGATCTGGTAATTGTGCCACTTGGGCTCCCAAGCACTAAAATTAAATCTGGAAATTTGTCATACACCTTCCCCGTGCAATGGTAACACAGAAGGTGGGAGCTCCAACAGTCAAAACGAATTACTCAGCGAGTTCATTTGTCACCCGAAGGTAATTGGGATTTAAGCTACAGTCTCAGGAAAAAGTACATCACATCGCATGAATACTTGCGTCAATGGCAACCTATGTCGAATCTTCACCCCCACTCCAACCCCCTTTCATCAGATCCAGTGAGCTGCTAGCAGGATAAATGGGCTCTTTTCCTGCTGCCCATCTGAAGTATCAGGCAGCAGCTGAGACAAGAGCCACTCTTAGAACAGGACAATGGATGAGACTGACCTAACCCTGAGCGGCTGGTATAAGGGACTGGTTTTTAAAATTCATTTATTCATCCATAGACCAGCATCTACTGAGAATCTATTTCATGCCAGGCCTGCCCCTTGGTGCTAAAAGTCCAAAGGAGAATAAATCATATTCCTACAGATAAAGTGGTGATTCCACTTTTAAATAGGATCGGGAGATCCCACACGTGTGATCAAAGCGCAGCCTTCCATTCCCCTATCACCTAGAAGTGGCACTCCTGTCTACCTTCTACTCACTTCTGTCAGAATACACTGCCGTTTTTGACGGGTAAACCTATAAGAAAATAGGACACTGGACTATAAGTAACGGAGAAAGCGAGAAGACCTGGATTGATTCCTGACTCTGATATGAATTTGTTGAGAGACCTTGGGCAAGTTACTTGTTTTATCTGGTCTCTTGAAGTGTCATCTGGAAAATGATGGGCTGGACAAACCAAAGCTGTATAGAAGATGAGATCAGAGATGCTTGGTTGAATTGGATAGGGGTAGAAAGAGGGGTTGGAGCCCCAGGGCCACCCCCTTTTCGAATCCTTTCTCCCCTCACGATGGATCCCTGTGGAATGTAGTTCAGGATTATTAAAAAAGGCAAAATATTTATATTTGGCATGTACTTTCAGAGAAAGAAATTGGATAAAGCCATTCACATTTCCTTCCCTCTCTTTAACTGTGCTAAGCTTCTCTGCTTAGCAAGACAAAGCAGTTGCATCACTTAGGGGGTGAGTTCCTGTGTCTATGTTCCTGCGAGAAGGTCTTCTTCCTCCATAGAACAGGGGGTTAGGGAATATTCTAAAAGCATTTCACACTTGTCACTAGCTGAGGCTATTGAAGTGCACCCCTTCTGGTTCAGATAATAATTTGAAACCTGAGTTGATTCCTTGAGTTCCCACTTTAATCACTCTGGGGAAATTGGGTACCAGCAGAAATTAAGCCATGGTCAAAAAGAGTCAAAAACCTAACATTCAAACATTCATTGCCAGCCATGCCCCTGCCTAAGGAGAGGCTCCAACTGTGAGAGTATTCTTCCCTGCCTTGAGTGTATGAGCATAGACAGGACAGGAGGTTGAGGCTGCACTGTGTTGTCCTTTTGGTAGAAAGATCAATAGGGAGATGTCTCTATGCTAAAACAGGCCTTCCTATAACCCCAGGTGTCAGTTAAATTCCTGCTACAGATTGGGTTCCTTGGAGGAAGATGTGGAGAAGCAGTCTGGGGTCAAGATTTTAAACAAAGATCAACACCGAAAGAGGAGGGGCAACAGCAGGACTGGGCAGAGGGAAACGTTGAACTGAGAGAGGCAGGCCCAACAAAGCCCTGTCCAACCTGGCAGGGAGCTCTGGACTGAATGTGTCGTTGTTAGGTGTCGTTGAGTTGATTCCAACTCATAGCGACCCCATGTTACAGAGTAGAACTGCCCCATAGAGTTTCCGAGGCTGTAATCTTTACGGGAGCAGATTGCCAGGTCTTTTCTCGCAGAGTCACTGCTTGGGTTTGAACTGCCAACCTTTCAGTTAGCAGCCAAGAGCTTAACCAGTGCACCACCAGGGCTCCTTTCTGGAGTGAATATTATCTGTTACTTGTCCTGCATTGGGCCTAAATGGCCACCTGGCCTTTATGTACCTATTTCAGTCGTCACCAGATGAGGGCTGCCCCAGGAAGAACATTAGCTGGGCAAGGCAGGTCTCTGGAGGTGAGGTAGGCCCTGAGATGCTGGCAGCTGGAAGCTGGATAGCAAATCTTTCCCTGAAAGGTGTCAAGGTTGTCTACCATAGGACCCAGCGTGGAACTGATGGCACATATGGGTGAATGAGGAGAGTTTAGAGAATGAACAATTTACAAGGCTGTTACACTACCTCTTATAAATTGTAGTGAACTGTATCTATAGACTTCAAGGCAAATGATGATGGCAGTTGCCATAAACTAGAGAGGACTGTAGCAGTGGAGGTAGCCACAGGAGAAGGAGACCTTGAGGGCTCTGGCCTTAGGTCGAAGAACAGAGCTACTAGTACCCTAATAGGGAGGGAGCTAGGGAAATAAATGTTCCCACTCTTTCCGTCTCCCACCTTCCTTTCTCCTGCTGGTGCCCACCATTGAGGAAACGCAAACAGAAGCCAGAGGGCAGGCAAGGTCAATTGTTACAGTCTCCCTGGCACAGATCAGGAGGAAAGGTAAAGTGTAAATCTGGAGGGGCAAACAAGAATTCTCCAGCACTCTTCAGTACCAGATCTAGGATTTAAATTTTTATAAGATGACCTGGGGAGGTCAAGATCACGGAGACACAGTCTGACCACGATTAGGGGCCCCCAGTGAAATCCTATGATCCCTTCAATGTCAGTTTTGTTGCATTAGGCTTGGTTCCTAGACTAAAACCAGATCTTAGCAAAGGTTACAGGAGGAAAGACTTTATGAGGCGCTCACTTGGCTTAGCTGTATTTTCTCTTGGGACAGACTACTCTCACCAGACCTTCATTAATCCTCATGATCCATAAGTCAGAGACCCGGAAGGCAGTGTTCTTCAAACTATATGTTGCAATTCATCAACAGGCCACGTCATCAACTTAATAGTCAGGGACAACTCTTTTTAACAATGATAGAGAATAGATTATATCAGAGTGCACCGCATATAAAGAAAAGGTAATTTTTGTCCTATGAAGCTTTTTTGTTTTGGTTATGCGTACATGTACTAAGTCATAATGTTACATATATAAATATATATATATGTACACACACATAAAATCCATTGCTGTTGAATCATTCTGACTCATCGTGACCCTATAAGACGGAGTAGAACTGCACCATACGGTTTCCAAGGAGTGGCTGATGGATTTGAACTGCCAACTTTCTGGTTAGCAGCTGAGCTCTTAACCACTGTGCCACTGGGCTTTGCATGTATATATATATGTGTGTGTGTGTGTGTGTGTGTGTGTGTGTGTGTGTGTGCGTCTATGTATGCATATGTATATATATACATATATTTGTAGGTCCCGTTAAAATGTCTGAAGTAACTGTCCTAGCCAGTGTAGGGTCATAGAAAATAATTAGCAAGAAACACATGCAACAGATATTCCCATCCCGTGTCCAGGAGCGGGGGGACAGGGATGAAGACGAGGGCTAGAGTGACATTCTAGGATGGGTGTGTGACAAAGCCCATAGAATTTAATTATTTGCTTTCTTAGGGTCATGACATACTGAAATTTTCCAAAAGATTAAATCTAACTTTCTTGCTTTCATCTTTGCTTCTTTCTACACCAGGCCCCTTCTAAATCAAAAATCCATTGCCCTCAAGTCGATTTTGACTCATAGCAACCCTACAGGACAGAGGAGAACTGTCCCTTAGGGTTTCCAAGAAGCGGCTGGTAGATTTGAACTGCCAACCTTTTGGTTAGCAGCCGAGCTCTTAACCACTGTGCCAACAGGGCTCCCAGCCACTTTTAATAACCATCCTATCCACCCTAAAGGTGACCTGAAAGCCTCATTCTAAGGTAAGAAAATAAGCCAGTAGCCCAGATGGAGCTCTTGCCTCAGGAAAGGGTGGAATTAGATTCAGAGAGAAGCACGTTGGGATATATTTGGGGTCCAGTATCTCCAGAACTGTTCCCATTGCCACTTTACAAATGCATGATTTCCCCCTTCTAAAACAGATGGGCAAGAGCCCACAAAAGTGATTGCCAGCCTCTTCCTCCTAAACTGCACGCTTATGTCTGGCTTTATCATTATAACTATATTAACAATTCAACAGCCTTTGGCGCATAGGTTAGAACCAAGTGCGTTTAATTGCCTCAGATGATTAAGAGTTAACACTGCTGGCCTACAGAGGGAAACTTCAAGAAATATCCGATTAGGAGCAACCAGCCTCTTTGAAAATATCCAGTGTACCAAAAACCAAAACCAAACCTGTTGCCATCGAGTCAATCTGACTCATAGCAACCTTACAGGACAGAGTAGAACTGCCCCACAGGTTTTCAGCGCTGTAATCTCTACAGAAGCAGACTGCCACATCTTTCTCCCTCAAAGCCATTGGTGGGTTTGAACCACCGACCTTTCGGTTAGCAGTCAAGTGCTTAACCACTGCACCGCCAGGGCTCCTTCCAGTTTACCAGAAGTGCTTAATAATAACCACGATAATCACAACAATTCTAAATATATATATTTTTAAAGCTGCAAGCCATTTCTCACCCAGGAAACTTTATTTGCTAGAAAGCAGATCTTTGCAATTATTCAAACTGGAGATTTGTAATTTTTGTTGTTGTTGTTCTCCACGGCCTCTCCAGTGGAGGAAGGATGGAAAAAGCCATCCCAGAGGGGAACAGAATCAATCCAAGCTGCTCATTAAGAGGTAAACCGTCAATAATCTTTGTCAGGCCTTTTTATCTTGGGCTTTAGTACATGATGATCCCTAAGGCAGCGTGTGGTATTGAGATTTAGAACGGCTCCTGGTTTGCACATCCCTATTGGCAGGGGATTAACCCTCTGCACGCTGCGACAGACTTTCTCTGAACCACTTCTGAACCCTAGATGGGCGAGGATTAGGAGACTGCCATATCCATCTGCAGGAGGCATGGGCTTTTCTTCAGTAATACATAAATATCTCAAGGTGCTTTGGAACCAAATCCTGCCATTGGGAGGGAAAAACAAGAAACAAAAATTCAGAGGGTACTCCCCAAGATTTCGCTGGTTTAAAATTCAACCCAGATCATAGGCATTTATTGAGAGCCCTTTCTCTAAATCCCTCCTCTTTGGGTGCTGTTTTGCAGTTTTCTGTGCTCTTCCCTAGATTATTTGCAGCTGGTTCTCACTATAATGCTTGAGGAAGGGGTTATGATCCCTATTTTGCAGAAAAGAAAACTCAGAAAAGGTAATTTATTATTAAAGACACCTCTGTGTTGCATGTCTTTAAATATCATTCATGTACTGATAACACACAAATATCTATCTTCAGTCTGAACTGTTCCCAGAAGTACAGATTTGCATATCCAACTGCCTACTTGACATCTCCATTTGGATATCCAACAGGCATGTCAAAGTGAACATGTCCACAGCTGAGCTCTTGATATAGTCCCCTAAACCTGGAGTTATGACAACTTCATCTTTCCATTGCTCAGACCCCAACCTTTAAGTCATCCTTGATGCCTCATCTCACATATGAGTCATCAGCTAATCCTTATGTCCAGAATCTGACCATTTTCTCACCTACTCTGCTGTTGCCACCCTAGTCCATGCTATCACTTTCTCTTCCCTGAACTATTGAGTCACCTTCTAAGTGTGTCCCTTCATTAGCTCTTACCTCCTTTTAGTCTATTTCCAACACATCAGCTACTGTTATTATGAAAAACAGAAGATGGAGTCAACCCTCTGCCCCAATACTCCAATGGCTTCCCATTTCACGGAATAAAAACTGGCATCCTTTTAATGTCAGTAAAAGCTGACCTCCTATAATCTAAAGGTTCTACCTGACCCAGGCACCATTGTGTCTCTGAACTCATCTTCTAGAATTCTTTCCTCTGCTCACTCTACTTCAGCTGCACAGCCTCCTTGCAGGACCTCTGCCTGATCTACTCCTGCTTTGGGGCTTTTGTATTTGCTCTTCCATCTTCCTGGAGTATTCTACTGCCAGGAGCCACATAGCTTATTTCCTCACCTCCTTTAACTCTTTATTCAGTAAATCCTCTGAGCATCTTATCTAAACGTAACCCATACTTTCTAACATGCCCTATTTCCTTCATTTTTATTCTTTAAAAAAAATATATGTTTTACCTACTTTTTTTGTTTACTTTCTGTCTCCTCCACTATCACGTAAGCTCCAAGAGGGCAGGAACTGTGTTTGTTTGTTTGTTCCGTATGCTTTGTTCATTGCAGAATCCTCAGCACCCCTGCATGTAACAGTCATTCAATAAATGTTTGTTGAATAAATAAAGGAATGAGTCTATTCCCCCCACACCACCATCCTGACTGTCATTATTATCCTACCCCAAGGCCTCATCAGTTCTTCCCAGACTACGGTGCCAGTTCTTAACTGGCCTCTCTGTGGCCAGCTCCATCTACTGCAATCCATTCTCCAAGCTGCTTCCAGTAGTCAGTTTTCTAAAAATATCTGATCCTCTTCTTTCCCGTATTTAAAAAACTCCTCTGGTGGTTGGACCACAAGCTTATGGATAAATCCAAGCTCTCCCAGGCATGTCTGCTCATGCCTCTACAGAAGACTGTCTGTAATGATAACTGCCAACAATTCCTCCCATCTGCTCCTGGTGGAGTCTATTTCCCTTCCCTTTGAATCTGGAAGGACCCTATAACTTGATTTGACCAATAGGGTGTGGCAAAGTGTTGTTACACAGCTACAGAGCCTAGGCCAAGACCACTTGGAGCAGAGAAAAAGCTTCCCCTAGAGCCCTGACCAAACTGAAGAATCATGAGCAACTGAATGGTTTCTGCTGTTCATGTCATCAAGTCTGGAGGCCGCTTGTTATGTACCAGTAACCAGTTGCAGTGGTGTTGAATCTGACTCATGGTCACCTGTGTGTGTCAGAGTAGAACTGTGTTCCACAGGATTTTCTATGGTTGATTTTTTAGAAGTAGATCTCCAGGCCCTTCTTCTGAGGCACCTATGGGTGGACTTGAACCTCCAACCTTTTGGTTAGCAGCTGAGCACATTAACCCTTTGCCCCACCCAGGGACTCTTGGTTGTTATATAGTAATAGATAATCGAAGCATCTAAAGCTTCATTCCAAACACTGTCTCCACTTATCCTGTCTGCCATACTGAATTACTGTAGTTTCACAAATGTATTATATTTATTCATTCTCCTTCTGTCACTACATGCTCACACACACACAGGCGTGCGCACACACACACGCGCACACACACATCTGAGCTTTTCCTCAAGTTATATTCTCTACTTAGAGGAAGCTTTTCTTGCTTTTTCACCCAGTTAGCTATGACTTCATCCTTTGAGCCCTGGCCCTAGCCTCCTCTTTGTGCTCTGAGAGTTCCCTGGGCTTACCTATGTGAGAGCTACTCAGCACTCTGTACTCTAGTCATCTCTAGATGATGCCTCCACTAGAAAAGGAAGCTCACTGAAGGCAGGAAAGAAAGCTTATTTGCCTCTCTGGCCACAGTACTTAGCTCCATGCCTGGCACAAAGCAGACATTCAATGAATTATTTTGAAATAATGAATTATATTGAATGATTGAAGGCTCATACACGCTTACAATTTACTTGGAGTAGAGGGACAAGATTAAAATGCATAAAACAATTAGAGAACAAAGCTAACGGTATTAAACTAAGTACCAAATGGATACCAAATGTTCACAACTTCAGAAATACTCTTATCTTGATAATTGGTCCATGCTATATTGGGTTCTTCATACTAGTAGTAATTAGAATAATAATGATCCATTACAATAAAAATTTTAGCTTTCAAAATTCACACGCATTATCTCATTTTATTCTACTCCAATTATTTAGGGACAAAGAAGTCATAGAATCACTTAAGCTACATCATGCAACGTGAGCAGGTTTTCATATCGCTTACTGTTTGCTGAATTCAGTTGACTGTGAACCAGGTTGCTACTCTGTTAGTGTGAGTTTTAAGGGAAGGCATAACTTCTCTGTTCTCCCAAAGAATGTAATAAAACATGCAGTTAGTGTTCCCAAAGACTGATGCCACTTCGCAGACTTTTCGGGTAAAACAACCAATAAAGTCACAAAAACTTCTTTAAAAGTCTAATTGCATTTAATAAATGCAATTTAATGCCTTCAAGTTGAGTAACTATGATAAATACATTGTGCATAAAGATACTTGTCCATTTGTAGATTGGCAATTGTATTTCCAAATACCCAAAAGTTCTCTACCCAAGAGCAGAAAAACAATCAGAAAACAACAGGAAGATTAGCTGTGAATTAAGTTAAAGTAGATCAGAATAGCACCTTGTCCATTATAGCTGTCCTATCACAATAGGAATTGAATGGCTACTCTGAGCCAAGTATTATATCAGGTGCTGTGTTAAGCATTTTATCTTCATTATCTGTAATCCATAGGCATTCCCAACAGGCAGGTATTACGATCCCCGTTTTTCCGATGAGAACTCCAAGAGGTAAAGGTTTAGAACCACATCGCTATTAAGTGGCTGGGATTACAATGAAGATCCTTCTGATTTCAAAGTTAGTGCTCCCTCTACCTTAAAAAGGTTTGTTAATGAAAGAATAAATGAGTATTTTAGGGTTTCCAGTAATCTTAGGGAACTGTCATTTCAACCGTTTCTCATTATTGCTCCTAATGAAAACATGAATAATTGATTGAGGACTGACAGTCGCCTCCTGATACAAAACACTAAGAGCTGCAGATGGGTCTCCCCTATGTGACACCATAGCAACCAGTGAAAAAATAAAAAGATTTTTTTTCCCTTGATCTCAGAGTTGCTTCCATTCTAGGTGGAAGGAAGGAAGCAAAAAAGAGATAATTCGTCCAACTTCCTACTTTTAGATGAAAGATACAAACATCTGCATTTCCCACGGTGCCTCTCTTTCCTGAAGGATCTCAAAGCACTCTAGCAGCACAAGACAAAAAATGCTTCCTGACCAGGAAGAACCGGCTAATCAGAAATGGTTCATTAGACTTTCCAAACTTCCTGCTGGACAACATCTGCATCAAGGACCTTAACTCATCAGCCTGAGTGGATTTTCTGGGAGACTGTGAAACCATTCTTGGTGGGTCCTCCATCCAGTTGCCACTGCCGGAAGATTTTCTCTGCCAAAGTCTTCCCTCCCCACATCTCAGCTTTTTTTGGATTCCTAAGGAGGAGGGAGAGAAATGGACAGTAGCAGGGGCCACTCAGAGATTTACCTATCACTTCTGTAATCTCAGAACTTTGGTAAACAAAAATGGGGCCTCTTTTAGGAAGAGGGACTGCTATTAAACTCTGCCTAGGAGGAAAGGGACTATAGAATGGTGGTGGGGTGGGGGAGAGGGACTTTCCTGTAGAAAGAGCATTGACCAATCTTGAATAATGAATAGAAACTTTCTGAGTGGCCAAATTAGGATGTGTGTTTCAGTGAAATAATTGTGTGTGAGAGAGTATATTTGGGAAGGGGGAGGAAAAGGGCATGAGGATGTACAAGGCATCAGGGTGTGAAGTGGCATGGTGCACCAACCCTTTGTACACGCACTTTGCTTTGCCTGCAACCACTTGACTTGGCTTATCTCCATTATCCGGTTAACAACTCATGCTCAGCTTTCGAGATGCAGCTGAGAGTAACTTCTTCCAAGAAGCCTTCCCTAACACCCCAGTTGCAGGATTTGCTTGGTGTTTCCCAAAACTCCTATACTTCCATGAAAGTAGTAAGCAGTACTTATTATACTGAATGGCAACTGCCTGCAGACCTGTCTGAATCCCCAACTCCACTTTAAGTTCTGTATTGTTTTCCTATTGTTGCTGTAACAAATTACCACAAACTTACTGGCTTACAACAACAGAAATTTATTCTCTTATAGTTCTGAGGCCAGAAGTCCAAGCTCCTAAGTCTTACAGGGTTAAAATCAAGGTGTCAGCAGGACTACTTCCTTTTGGAGGCTCCAAAGGAGAATCCATTTCTTGCCTCTTCCAGCTACTGGCTTGTGGCTGCATCACTCCAAATCTCCACCTCTGTCATCACATTTCCTTCTCTTCTTCTGTCACCAAATCTCCTTCTGCCTTCCTTTTATAAGGACACTGTGGTTACATTTATAGCTCACCCAAACCATCAGTAATCTCCCTATCTCAAAATCCTTAATCACATCTGCCAAGTCCTTTTTGCCATGTAAGGTGGCATTCACAGGTTCCAGGGATTAGAACCTGGATATCTTCGGGGGCCATCACTTAGCCTATTACAAGGTCATTACTGTCTTGGGTACCATCTTGTTCCCTACTCTGTCCATAGTACCCTGCACAATCCTCATCCCACAGTAGGAACTCAGTGGATATGTGTTTGTTTGTTTGTTTGTTTTAAAAAAGAATGATATGAGTAGATGAATGGAAAATGGACGCCTTAGGAAACTCAAGCAATGTAGGTGTGACCATTGACAAGGCTGGACACATAGCAATAAGATCCTGTAGGATCTTATAGACCATAGTAAGGAGCTTGGCTTTATATGGTGCTCAGTGGGGAGTCACTGAAGGGCTTCAAGTGGAACATTTTTAAAGAATCTTATATTATCATGAAAAGAACAACATGGGTTCCTACCTAGCTTCTGAGGTTTACATCTTCTCTGGTTAAATTTAGGAAATAGGATTCCTTCCTCTGAATGACAAAGAAATCCTGCTCTGATTTTTATTTGTGGGTGGAATGGGACAGAAGTTTAAGGCAGCCTCGTTGTAAAGGTGCTAGTATAAAAAGACAAAGTCACTGCATAAACTAAGGACTCATGTATTCCAAGGAGAAGAGCCTATAATCTTTCTCCTGGGAACAGCTTGCACGAGGTTTCCTTCCCAACTGCCTCAGTCCCTGGAAATCTGCACACTGTGAGTTTCCTTGCAGAGCTTCAGGTGCAGAGCATGGAAGGAGGCAGGCTGTAAGAGATGCAGACAGGCTACAGGCCACGTACAAATTACCACAGAAGGCAAAAGCACGCGCTTCCCTTGAGTGGAGACATGTGCATGCATGCCTAGAGTGGAGGAGATAGAAGGCCAGAGACAGAGGACAGGGAAAGAAAGGGAAGAAACCAAGGAATTTGAAGAGTAGGCGTGGTAGCTGACAAGCAAGTAAGAATACGTTCAGCACTAGAAGGAAAAACAAAGACAGTGCCAACATTGCTCTCAGAACCACTGCCTGGAGCCAGGAACCTCTGAAAGTACATTTTCTCTCATTCACATTCTCAGACAGTAAATGGTGCTACCAAACTCAATCTTGTCATAAACAGGACTCATTTGCTGTTTTCTAATCGTTTGCCCTGATTCGAACAGCAAGGGGTTTTCCCTTCCATTATTCCATCTGAGAATCACAATAACCTCTTAGAGGGAAGAATGGCAGCCCTCAAAATCCCTGTTTTACAGATGACGAAACAGGCTCAGAGAGGAAATGGACTTCTACTCATGGTCACATACTAAGCTGGTCTAGGCAGGTTGTTCCAAGCCCTGCTGTGGTGTGCTGTCTGCACTACTGACACACATATAAAACTCAGTCTTCAAGCCATTCTTTTAAAGGCTCACATCACGTTACACACACACACACACACACACACACACACACACACACACACACACACACATATGTTGCTGTTAATATCAGCTGCCGTTGAGTCGGCCCCTGACTCATAGTAACAACATGAACAATGAGATCAGACCACTGTGATCCATAGGGTTTTCACTGGCTGATTTTTAGGAAGCAGATCACCAGACCTTTCTTCCTAGTCTGCCTTAGTCTGGAATCTCTGCTGAAACCTGTTCAGCATCATAACAACACACAAACTTCAACTGCCAGACTAGTGGTGACTATGCTTGAGGTACATTGGCTGGGAATCAATCTCCCACATGGACGGTGAGAATCCTACCACTGAACCACCACTGTCCCCCCCTCCACACATATATAAACACACACACACACATATATACACATATATATGCATATATGCATATAATATCATATATATTACTATATACTCTACACATAAACCCATTGCCATCAAGCCAATTCCAACTCATAGCAATCCTATAGGACAGAGAAGAACCGCACCACAGGGTTTCCAAGGAGCAGCTGGTGGATTTGAGCGGCTGACCTTTTGGTTAGCAGCTGAGCTCTTAACCATTGTACTACCAGGGCTCAGATCAACACAAAGAGATACTTATATGCACTGTAAAATCTGTTACCGTCAAGTTGATTTCAACTCATAGTGACCCTGAAGGACAGAGTAGAATTGCCCCTTATAGGCCGTAATATTTACGGAAGCATATTGCCATGTCTTTCTCCTGTGGAGCAGCTGGTGGTTTTGAACAGCCGAGCACTTAACCACTGCACCACCAGTGCTCCTTATATGTACTGTAACAGAGGTCTAATAGGAAAATACTTAAGACAGCACTAAAGAGTACAAAGAGGAAAGTATCATGTTCAAACAAAATAAGGGCAGGGAGCCTTTCTTTAATACAAACCAAACCCGTTGCCGTCAAGTCGGTTCTGACTCACAGCAACCTATGAGTCGGAATCGACCAGATGGCAACAGGTTTGGTGTTTTTTTTTTTTTTTTTTTTTAATAATTAAAGGAATGGCAAAATAATAACAAATTCGTAAAGACCAATAGGGAGCCGTTGGACATTTGCTGAATTGAAAGTTATAGATACTAATTAGGATATGTGTCTGGCTTCTATAGAGCAAGGCCTCATTTACCATCATATTCTCGAATACCTAAAACGTTGAAAGCCTTCTGTGTGGTAAGCCCTGAGCTGGTGTTGGGACATAAAGGCAAGGTAAAATATACCCCTGCCCACAAGGAGTTCACGGTAGAGGGACAGGCAGACATGTCAAACTAGTGTTATGGATTGAACTGTGCTGTAAATCCTAACCCCTATACCTGTGAATGTAATCCCATTTGGGAATAGAGTTTTCTCTGTTATATTAATAAGGCCATATCAGTGTAGGGTGTGTTTTAAACCAATCGCTTCTGAGATATAAAAAGGGCAGATTAGGCAGGAGACAAGGAAGCATGGAAGGGGGAAGACAGATGCCACACCACATGAAGACTGCCAAGGAACCTAGGAACAGAAGCAGAAAGGAAACAAGGATTTTCCCCCAGAGCCGAAAGAGTGAGCCTTTCACTAGAGTCGGCACCCTGAATTAGGACTTCTAGCCTCCGAAACTGTGAGAAAATAAATTTCTGTTCGTTAAACCCACCCACTTACGGTATTTCTGTTATAGCAGCACTAGATAACTAAGACAATTAGGAATTATCTTGCCATGCAACCAGTGTGCTATACTAACCCACGGACACAGAGAAGAGGGGTGTCTAACTCAAGTTTAGTTCACTTGGTGGAGAGTTGGTGCTGAAGTGAGCAACCATGCAGGAGCTAGCTAGATGAAAAGTGCTCAATAAATGTTTATTGAAGGAACCAATGGATGAATAACTGAATGGGCCTGATCCCTTCTGTGGGCAATCACAGCAGTCCTCCACCCTCTTTACAGAGTCAAATATGAGCATTTATTGAGTCAAAGCTCTAAGGATTCACAGATAATTCATAGAGTGTTTAGCTAGCAGATGTCATACGCAATAAACAATGAAGCCCACAACTTGGGAAAAAGAAAGGATCAGCAGCCTCTTCCGACTGTCTAATGAAAACAAATAGACATTTTGGCTTCTCTTCACTCAGCGCTACCTCAACATGCTGTCCCATCCTTTCCCTTTCTCAGTGAACTTTTTGGATGCCCAATTATCAGGCAGCCTGGAAGCAAGTTTCTCTTCTTAAGATAAACAGCCAATGACTGGAGCGCAATTTATATCTATTATTTTTTCATCAGGTTCCCGTCTGTATCTGAACAAGGCTAAATAAGAAGGACTGTTAGAAAAATCTAAGAGGAGACAAATGAACGTTTTACCTTTGGCGTCTAGATGCGGATCTGATCCTGGACTCTGTGTGTCTGCCTGTGTGACGTTTCCAGGGCTGAAGTGGGAAAAAAAATGACTCTAAGTACACATATAGTCTATAATGAATCCATCTGGCCACATATCAAGTTTTTAAATATTTACTGTTATGGCCCTGGCCTTATTAAACTTGCAGGAAAACAGCAGCAGCAGGGTTTACATACGGGGCTCGAGAAGCTGCCGTGAGCCAGCACCATCATGGCAACTGCCTGAAATTTCTAGAAAAATATATATTCATTTACCACGCTGTCAAGGTCAGGAAATGGCAGGAAAACATCAGGAAAATTGCTTGCTGGGATTACTCAAACTGCACACAGGGTACGACCAAGAGCATGGATGCAGCTATCAAGTCCATATTTAAATTTATTCCCATCTCGAAAGGCTATTCCGTGCTGCTTGCCCAAGAGGAGGCCATTTTAGTAGATAATAGGGACAAGGAATAAATACTGGGAAATAAAGAACTTCCTCTTATCAGGGGTACTGCAAAATTCAGGATTTGAGTCTGAGCTGGACCCCAGTCTTATTAGTGTCTGTTCTCACCCAGTCTATTGTGAGAAGACAGTGGGGTATCATTAAAGAACCATATGGCCAGAGTACCAGGAGGCTTCGGTTCCAGTCTGGGCATGCCACTCACTCATCGTATGAGGATGGGCAAATCACCTAACCTCCCTAAGATTCTATTTTCTCATGTGTAAAATGAGAAGAACAATTGCTACCTGCCTCACAGGGTTGTTGCGTTAGGCTCCAATGCTATTGTGATGGTTTTCAAACTGTGGTTTATAATTGATTGGTGGGTCAGAATTGGTAGGGTAAGAGCTCAGGCTGTTAACCAAAAGGTCAGCAGTTTGAATCCACAAGCTGCTTCTTGGAAACTTTATGGGCCAGTTCTACCCTGTCCTATAGGGTAGCTATGACTCGGAAGTGACTCGATGGCACAACAACAACAACAACAACATGATGTTGAAAGCTATGCTACTGCTATTTCAAATACTAGCAGGGTCACCCATGGCAGACAGGTTTCAGCAGAGCTTCCAGACTAAGTCAGACAAGGAAAAAGGTGATCTACTTCTGAAAAATTGGCCTTGAAAACCTAACGAATAGCAGCGGAACACTACTTGATATAGTGCTGGAAGACGAGCTGCTCAGGTTGATGGTACTCAAAATACAATGGGGGAATAACTGTCCCCTCAAAGTAGAGACAACCTTAATGACATAGGGGCATAAAGGTTTCGGAACCTTCATCTGTTGATGTGGTACAACTCAAAATAAGAAGACAGCTGTAAACATCCATTAGTAATCTGAACGTGTAATGTACAAAGTATGAATCTAGGAAAATTGAAAATTGTCAAAAATGAAATGGAGGGCAAAATGGCGCTCTAGGCAGAAGCACGACGCTGCCCCTCCACAGCAAAGATCCGAAAAACAAAGCCAAACAGAGAATACAATCCTGAAACCCTAAAACATCAAATGAAGAGATAAAGAACTCAGCCAAGCACCAAATGGAGTGAGAAAACTGACACAGAATGGAAAGCGAGGAGAGATTCATACAGAGGTCCCCTACCAGCTAACGCAGCGCAGATCCGCCATCTTGGACTCCTATCGGAGACCAGCAGACAGGCGGTACGAGAAAGCAGCCTCATGGAGCTTCCAGCAGGAGACAAAACAATCAGTAATTGGCGATATACGCTTTCCCACCCCCCACCCTTCTTCACCCCGACTCGTTCTCCTCTGCTTCCCGTGGTCACAGTCTCTTGACTGGGAAACAGCGGCTGCTTGGATTTCACACGCCTGTTAACAGGTGGCTCTCTGAGTGCCATTTGTTGCTGTTGGTGTTGCTTTTTTTTCTGCTTCTTTTTATTTCTTCCTTGCCTTTCCCCACCTCCCCCTCCTTTCGCTCGAGGACCTCGCTCCGTGCACCATCTTTGCTTCTTCCTGAGGGGCTGCGGAGCTCCCTTCATGTGTGAAGCTGCTTCCCGGTTTGGGCTGCCACGCTGGTGGGATCCTGGGGCTTTTGTTCATTTGTTTGTTTAGTATTGTTTGTTTGTTTTCTTTTCCTTTTCTTGAGTTGGGAGCCCTTTCTGGCCAGGGTGACCTGCATGGCAGGGAGACTCCCCTTCGGCTTCCACAGATGTGCAGAGGGATCCCTGAGTGCATTGCTTTTTATGTTGGTTTTTTTTTTTTTCCCCTGTTTCTTTGGAGGCCTTTTTTTTTTTTTTTTTTATTTGTTTTGTTTTCTTTTTTCTCTTTTTCCCTTTTTGTCTTTCTTCATTGCTCAGTTTCTCGTCTCTCTATATCTTCCTTCTCTTTCTGTTCCCTGAATACTTGGCGTTGTATACCTCTACGCCTTCTAGCCAGGCTGTACTGCAACACCTGAGAGCGACTTCCCCAGACCTCATAGCTTCACTGGTGGGATCCCTGAGAACTTTGCGGTTCTTCAACCTTTCTGATTCTTATTTATTCATTCTTTTCTTTTCTTCCTCCTCCCCTTTCTGTTTTTCTCCATTTCATAGTCTCTCATCTCCCCATTCCAACGGCAAGCTCTCCTAGCATTTTTTCTTGTTTGTTTGTACGTTTTTGGCTCCTGTTCCTCTCTCCTCTCTCCCATATCTATCTTAGCTTCACCAGTAACAATCTCCCTGCTGCATCCTGCCTACATGCACTGTGCGCTTGACATCACACCACCAAGCAGCACAGGCACGGCCTACTGGAACCTGCTCTGCACTGATTACCGACCTGCTCTGGTGGCTGTAGTAAGTGTCAAAAACAACCCGTCCCAGTAACTCCTCTTCAGCTAGACCTGCCCTGCTGTACCATATCTGAGTGACTGACACTGCCAGTTGAAGAAGGAGGCAAAAAGTATTGTGCCCGCAGACAAGCAAACAACAAAGAACACACAGTCTGCCTGCTCAGACATAGTCAAATATTTTTTTTTAAAGGGATGAAACAAACAAATCTACAATCAATAAATGAGAAAAATAACTCCTGAATGACCCGAAGACAGCAGACAATAACAAAACATTTACAAAAACGGGACAGGATGGTTCCAGTAGGCATCCAAAATAAAACACCAGATGACTCTCCTCTGGAAGAAAATGTGCTAGAACTCCCTGATAGGGAATTCAAATCTCTAATACTCAGAATTCTCCAAGAACTGAGGCAAAAAGCTGACAAACATGAGGAAAAAATAGACAAATTCATGGAAAATACAGATAAAAAATTGGAAGAATTCAGGAAAATAACGCAGGAACAAAATGCCAAAATAAATTCACAACTAGAAATTATACAAAGACAACAATTAGAAATCCAAAAGATAAACAACACTATTTCAGAAATGGACGATGTCATAGAAGGGCTGAGAAGCAGATCTGAAACGGTGGAAGACAGGATCAGTGGAATTGAAGACAAATACTTGGATACAACTCTGTTTCAGGAAAACTCAGAAAAAAGAACAAAGAAAAATGAAGAGACCCTGAGAGTTATGTGGGACACAATCAAAAGCAAAAATCTGTGAGTGACTGGAATTCCAAAACAGGGGGAGAAAACAGAAAACACAGAGAGGATCATTGAGGAACTGCTGACAGAAAACTTCTCCAATATCATGAAAGATGAAAAGCTGGTCATCCAAGAAGCTCAAAGAACCCCACATAGAAGAGACCCCAAAAGAAAATCACCAAGGCCTATCATATTCACACTCACCAAAACCAAAGACAGACAAAGAATCCTGAGAGCAGCTCGTGAAAAACAAGAAGTCACATACAGAGGAGAAACAATAAGACTAAGGTCAGATTATTCAGCAGAAACCATGCAGGCAAGAAGGCAATGGGATGACATATATAAAATCTTGAAAGAAAAAAAAATTGCTGGCCAAGAATAATATATCCTGCAAAACTCTCGTTCAGATTTGATGGTGGAATTAGGTCATTTCCAGATAAACAGAAATTAAGGGAATATGTACAAGTCAAACCAAACTTACAAGAATTATTAAAGCGAGTTCTTCAATCTGAGGACAAACAGCTTCAGCTCACAGGCAGAACCTAGGACGCAGGATGGTACCAGCCAGATACCAATCCAGGAAATGAACTCTCGAGGACTATCCAAAACCAAAAGAAATACAACAGGGAATCAGAGCAGTTAATCAGTAAATGACAACAACATCAAAACAATAAAAGAGGGGATAAACAGCATAGGTATAGAACCTTCTAATGGAGAGGAAGGCAAGGTGATATCAAGTAATGGTAGACTGCTTCAAACTTAGAAAGATAAGGGTAAAATTTATGGTAACCTCAAAGAAAGTTAACAAAAATACTCATAAAAAAAAAGAGGAAAAACATAAAGTCTCAGCAAAAACAAAACCTACAAAAACAAAAGAATGAAAAAAAAATCCGCAGACAAAAGTAACTCAGCACAAGAGAGTAAGAAGAACAAAGAAAACGTCAGCACCACAAAAAAAAAAAGCACTAAAAAATGACAGCAACAAACCCACATCTATCAATAATTACACTGAAAGTAAATGGACTCAATGCACTCATAAAGAGACGGAGAGTGACAGAATGGATAAGAAAACAGGATCCATCAATATCCTGTCGACAGGAGACACACCTTAGAAACAAAGACGTGAATTTATTAAAAGTCAAAGGTTGGAAAAAAATATATCAAGCTAACTACTACCAAAAAAGAGCAGGAGTGGCAATTCTAATCTCAGATAAAATAGATTTTAAAACAAAATCTACCATAAAAGACAAAAAAGGACACTATATAATGATTAAGGGGACGATCCATCATGAAGACATAACCATAATAAACATCTATGCACCCAATGACAGGGCTCCAAAATACATAAAACAAACTCTAACAACACTGAAAAGAGAAATTGACAGTTCCACAATAATACCAGGAGACTTCAACACACCACTCTCAGTAAAGGACAGAACAACTAAGAAGAAACTCAGCAAAGATACAGAAGACCTACAGGGCACAATCAGCCAACTTGACCTCATAGACATATGTAGAACACTCCATCTAACCGAGGCAAAGTACGCATTCTTTTCCAATGCACATGGAACGTTCTACAGAATAGACTACATCTTAGGCCACAGAGCAATCCTCAACAAGATCCAAAACGCTGAGATAATTTAAAGTATCTTCTCTGACCACAATGTCATCAAGGTAGAAATTACCAATACAAAGAGCAAGGAAAAAAAATCAACTACGTGGAAACTGAATAATACCCTGCTTACAAATCAGTGGGTAATGGAAGAAATCAGAGATGGAATCCAAAAATTCCTAGAATCAAATGAGAATGAAAACACATCATACCAAAACCTTTGGGACACAGCAAAGGCAGTCCTCAGAGGGCAATGTATAGCAACAGATGCACATATCAAAAAAGAAGAAAGGGACAAAATCAAAACATTAACTACCGAACTCAAACAAATAGAAAGAGAACAGCAAAAAAAGCCCACAACCACCGGAAGAAAGGAAATAGTAAAGATTTGAGCAGAAATAAATGAAACAGAGAACGGAAAACCAATAGAAAGAATCAACAAAACTAAAAGTTGGCTCTTGGAAAGAATCAACAAAAGCGACAAACCACTCGCCAGACTGACAAAAGAAAAACAGGAGAGGACGCAAACAACCCAAATGACAAATAAAATGGGGGACATTACAATAGACCCAACTGAAATAAAAAGGATTACAACAGAATATTATCAAAAACTATACTCCAACAAATTTGAAAACCTAGAGGAAATGGATAAATTTCTAGAAACACACGGCCTACTCAAACTACAACAAAGTGATGTTGAAAATCTGAACAGACCCATAACAAGAGAAGCGATTGAAAAGGTAATAAAAAAAACCTCCCAACCAAAAAAAGCCCTGGCCCAGATGGCTTCACTGGAGAATTCTACAAAACATTTACAGAAGAGCTTGTACCGGTACTACTCAAGCTATTTCAGAGCATAGAAGAGGAAGCAACACTTCCAAATTCATTCTATGAAGCCACCATAATGCTGATACCAAAACCAGGAAGAGACGTCACAAAAGAAGAAAAGTACAGACCAATATCTCTCATGAATATAGATGCAAAAATTCTGAACAAAATTCTAGTCAATAGAATTCAGCATCATATCCAAAAAATAATACACCACGACCAAGTAGGATTCATACCAGGTATGCAAAGATGGTTCAACATTAGAAAATCAATCAACGTAATCTACCACATAAATAAAAGGAAAGAAAAGAATCACATGATCATCTCAATTGATGCAGAAAAGGCATTTGAGAAAGTCCAACACCCATTCCTGATGAAAACTCTCAATAAAATAGGTATAGAAGGGAAATTTCTCAACATAATAAAGGGCATCTGTGCAAAACCAATGGCCAACATCATTCTTAATGGAGAGAGGCTGAAAACATTCCCCTTGTAAACAGGAACAAGACAAGGATGCCCTTTATCACCACTCCTATTTAATATTGTGCTGGAAGTTCTAGCTAGAGCAATAAGGCAAGAAAAAGAAATAAAGGGCATCCAAATTGGTAATGAAGAAGTTAAGCTATCCCTGTTTGCAGATGATATCATACCATACACAGAAAACCCTAAAGACTCCATGAGAAATCTGCTGGAACTAATAGAAAGATTCATCAGAGTAGCAGGATATAAGATAAACATTCAAAAATCTGTTGGATTCCCATACACCAATAAGGAGAACGATGAAAAGGAAATCAGGAAAACAATACCATTTTCAATAGTCCCTAAAATACTTAGGAATAAATCTGACCAGGGATGTAAAAGACCTATACAAAGAAAACTACAAAACGCTACTGCAAGAAACCCAAAGGGATCTACATAAACGGAAAAACATACCACGCTCATGGATAGGCAGACTCAACCTTGTGAAAATGACAATTCTACCCAAAGCAATTTACAAATACAATGCAATCCCGATCCAAATACCAACAACGTTCTTCAAAGTGATGGAAAAACTAATCATTAACTTTATATGGAAAGGGAAGAAGCCCCAAATAAGTAAAGCACTACTGAAGAAGAAGAATAAACTTGGAGGACTCACACTACCTGACTTCAGAACCTATTATACAGCTACAGTAGTCAAAACAGCCTGGTACTGGTACAACGACAGATACATTGACCAATGGAATAGAATTGAGAACCCAGATGTAAATCCATCCACCTACGGTCACCTGATCTTCGCCAAGCGCCCAAAGGCCATCAAATGGGGAAAAGACAGACTTTTTAACAAATGGTGCTGGCAAAACTGGATAGCCATCTGCAAAAAAAATGAAACAGGACTCATAGCTCATGCCGTATACAAAAACTACTTCAAAATGGATCAAAGACCTGAATGTAAAGCCTAAAACTATAAAGTTCATAGAAGAAAAAATAGGACCAACACTTCAGGCCTTAATACAGGGCATTAACAGGATACAAACCACAATCATCAACGCACAAATTCCAGTAGATAAGCTAGATAACTGGGATCTTCTAAAAATCAATCACCTATGCTCTTCAAAAGACTTCACCAAAAGAGTAGAAAAAGAACCTACAGACTGGGAAAAAAATTTTGGACAGTACAAGTCAGACAAAGGTCTAATCTCCATAATCCGTAAGAAAATCCAACACCTCTACAACAAAAAGACAAATAATCCTATTAAAAAATGGGCAAAGGAAATGAACAGACACTTCACCAAAGAAGACATTCAAACGGCCAACAGACACATGAGGAAATGCTCGTGATCACTAGCCATTAGAGAAATGCAAATTAAAACCACAATGAGATACCATCTCACCCCGGCATCACTGGCACGAATCAAAAACACTGGAAATAACAAATGTTGGAGGGGCTGCGGGGAGATCGGAACACTTATGCACTGCTGGTGGGAATGCAAAATGATGCAAGCATTTTGGAAAATGATATGGTGCTTCCTCAGAAAGCTAGAAATAGACATACCATTCAATCCAGCAATCCCACTCCTAGGAATATATCCTAGAGAAATAAGAGTCGTCACTCGAATAGACATGTGGACGCCTATGTTCATGGCAGCATTGTTCACAATAGCAAAACGATGGAAACAACCTAGATGCCCATCAACAGATGAATGGATAAACAAACTATGGTACATACACACAATGGAGTACTGTGCAACGAGAAAGAACAACAATGAATCTGTGAAGCCTCTCATAACATGGATGAAACTGGAGGACATTATGCTGAGTGAAATAAGTCAATCACAAAAGGACAGATATTGTATGAGACCTCTATTGTAAAAACCCATGAAAAAGTTCACACACAAAATGTAACAATCTTTGTTGGTTACGAGTGATGAGAGGGGTGGGGGGGGGAAATATTAAATAGATAATAGATAAATGGTATCTTGGGTGAAGGGTGAGACAGTACACATTACAGGAGAAACTAGCATAACTTGTACAAGGAAAGGTCATGGAAGCCCCATAGACACATCCAAACTCCCTGAGGGACTGAATTGCTGGGCGGAGGGCTGTGGGGACCATGGTCTCGGGGAACATCTAGCTCAACTGGCATGACACATCTTATAAAGACAATGCTCTACATTCTACCTTGGTGAGCAGTGTCTGGGGTCTTAAAAGCCTGTGAGCAGCCATCTAAGATACTCCACTGGTCTCAGTCCCTTCGGGAGCAAGGGACAATGAAGAGAACAGGATACAAGGAAAAGATTAGTCTGAAGGACTAATTGTCCACAGCTACCAAGGCCTCCACCGGACTGAGTCTAGTACAGCTAGATGGTGCCCAGCTACCACCACTGACTGCTCTGACCAGGATCACAACAGAGGGTTCTGGGCAGAGCTGGAAAAGGATGTAGAGCATAATTCTAACCCACAAAAAAAAAAAAAAAAAAAAAAAGACCAGATTTCCTGGCCTAAAGGAGACCGGAGAAACTCTGAGAGTATGGCCCCCAGACACCCTTTTAGCTCAGTGGTGAAGTTACCTCTGAGGTTCACTGTTCAGCCTGGGAGTGGACAGCCCCGTAAAACCGAATGAGACTAACGAGGTACAGGAGTCCGGTGACAAGGGCCAGAAGGCAGAAGGGGACAAGGAAGCTGGTGATAGGGAACCCAAGGTTGAGTAAGGATATTGTTGATGTGTTATGAGATTGTTAACCATTGTCATAGGGCAACATTTGTAGTAACTGTTAAATGAGAAAAGATTTTTTTCTGTAAGCCTTCATCTTAAGTGAGAATAACAGCACAATTCAAAGCGCGTAGTCAGTGTCACTGAACTGTGCATGTAGAAATTTTTAAAATGGTGTATCTTTGGCTATGTGTATTTTCACCAAAAAAAAAAAAAAAAAAGGTTGTGAAGTTAGAGGGTTGATATGTTGTGGGGTTGTTAACCAATGCCATAAAACAACATGTGTACTACTGTTTCATGAGAAACTATTTGTTCTGTAAGCCTTCACCTGAAGTACAACAATAACAACAACAAAAATTAAAAATAAAAAAAAAAATCAAATGGAACGTTTGAAGATTCTAGGCATTGATGAGCTGTAATAGACTGGTATTGGTCATTTTGAATCTGACGATCATATGGTCTATTATGCTGGGAATGACAGATTGAAGAGGAACAGGGATGCATTCATTGTCAGAAAGAACATTTTGAGATCTATCCTGAAGTACAATGCTATCAGTGACAGGATAATATCCATACACCTATAAGGAAGACCAGTTGATACAACTACTATTCAGACTTACAAACCAACCACTAATAGCAAAGATGAAGAAGAAACTGAAGATTTTTACCAACTTCTGTAATCTGAAATTGATCAAACATGCATTCAAATTGCATTGATAATTATTGTTGATTGGAATGTGAAAGCCGAAAGCAAAGAAGGATCAGTAGTTGGAAAATAGGGCCTTCATGATGGAAATGACAATGGAGATTGCAACAGAATTTTGCAAGAGCAACGACCTATTCATCAAATCAGCTAGGTAATCTGTGGAAACACACGACGGAGAAGCTCAATATCATCAGTCAGAACAAGGCCGGGGGCCAACTGTAGAACAGACCATCAATTGCTCACATGCGAGTTCAAGTTGAAGCTGAAGAAATTTAAAACAAGTCCACAAGAGTAAAAATAAAACTTTGAGTATATCCCATATGAATTTAGAGACCATATCAACAATTGATTTGATACACTGAACACTAATGACCGAAGATCAGAGGAGTTGTGGGATGACATCAAGGACATCATACATGAAGGAAACAAATGGTCATTAAAAAGACAAGAAAGATCAAAATGGATGTCAGAAGAGACTCTGAAACTTGCCCTTGAATGTAGAGTAGATAAAGCAAAGGGAAGAAACGATGAAGTAAAAAGAGCTGAACAGAAATTTCAACGGTGACTTGAGAAGACCAAGTAAAGTATTATAATGACATGTGAAAAGACTGGGAATTAGAAAACCGAAAGGAAAGAACACACTCAGCATTTTGCAAGCTGAAAGAATTGAAGAGAAAATTCAAGCTTCGAGTTGCAAAACTGAAGGATTCTATGGGGGAAAGTATTGAATGACGCAGGGAGCGTCAAAAGAAGATGGAAGGAATGTACAGAGTCCCTGGCCCAAAAAGAACTGGTCAGTGTTCAGCCATTTCAGGAGGGAGCATATGATCCAAAACCAATGGTACTGAAGGAAGAAGCCCAAGCTGCAGTGAAGGCGTTGGTGAAAAACAAGGCTCCAGGAATTGACAGAATATCAACTGAGATGTTTCAGCAAATGGATACAAAGCTGAAGTGCTCACTGTGCTATGCCAAGAAATTTGGAAGACAGCTACCTGGCCAACTGACTGGAAATGATCCGTATGTGTGCCCATTCCAAAGAAAGGTAATCCAACCAAATGCAGATGATATCGAAAAATGTCATTAATATCACACACAAGTAAGATTTTGCGAAGATAATTCAAAAATGGTTGCAGCAGTACATCGACAGAGAACTTCCAGAAGTTCAAGCCGGATTCACAAGAGGATGTGGAATGAGGGATATCATGGATGATGTCAGATAGATCTTGGCTAAAAGCAGAGAATACCAGAAGGATGTTTAGCTGTGTTTTATTGACTGTGCAATAGCATTCAACTGTGTGGATCATAACAAATTATGGATAACATTGTGAAGAATGGGAATTCCAGAACACTTAATTGTGCTCATGTGGAACCTGTACACAGACCAAGAAGCAATCGTTTGAACAGAGCAAGGCGATACTGCATGGTTTAAAATTAGGAAAGGTGTGTGTCACGTTGTATCCTTTCACCATACTTATTCAATCTGTATGCTGAGCAAATATTTCAAGAAGCTGGACTCTGTGAAGAAGACCACGGCATCAAGATTGAAGGTAGTAGACTGATTAGCAGCTTGCAATATGCAGATGACACATCCTTGCTTGCTGAAAGCAAGGAGGACTTGAAGCACTTACTGATAAACATCAAAGACTACAATCTTCAGTATGGATTACATCTCAATACAAAGAAAACAAAAATCCTCACAGCCAGATCTACAAGCAACATCATGAAAAATAAAGAAAAGATTGAAGTTGCCAAAAATTTCATTTTACTTGGATTCACAGTCAATGACCATGGAAGCAGCAATCAAGAAATCAAACGATGTATTGCATTGGACAAATCTGCTGCAAGAGACCTCTTAAAGTGTTAAAAAGCAAAGGTGTCACTTTGAGGACTAAAGTGGGCCTGACCCAAGCCATGGTATTGTCAACCACCTCATATGCATGCAAAAGCTGGACAATGAATAAGGGGACTGAAAAAGAATTGATGCGTTTGAATTACAGTGTTGGCAAAGAGTACTGAATATACCATGGACTGCCAGAAGAACGAACAAATTTCGTCTTGGAAGAAGTACAACCAGAATGCTCCTTAGAAGTGAGGATGGCAAGACTTTGTCTCCTGTACTTTGGACGTTTCATCAGGAGGGACCAGTCCCTGGAGAAGGACATCATGCTTGGTAAAGCAGAGGGTCAGTGAAAAAGAGGAAGCCCCTCAACGAGATGGATTGACACAGTGGTGAAAACAATAGGCTCAAACATAGCAATGATTGTGAGGATGGTGCAGGACTGGGCAGTGTTTCTTTCTGTTGTCTATAGGGTCACTATGAGTCAGAAGTGACTCAGTGGAACCTAATAACAACAACATGTATGTACTAGAGTCCCTGGGTGATAGGTGGTATAAACAGTTAACGTGCCCCAGCTACTAACTGAAAGATTGGAGGTTTGAGTCCATCCAGAGGTGCCTCAGAAGAAAGGCCTGGAGATTTGCTTCCAAAAAATCAGCCACTGAAAACCCTACGGAGCACAGTTCTATTCTGACACACATGGGATTGCCACGAGTCAGAGTTGACTTGACAGGAACTAGTTTTTTATGTAATTACTAAGTTGTGATGTTAAATGCTTATATGTGTATGTGTATATAGATACATATATACGTATATATATATATATATATATATATATATATATATATATATATACACACATAGATACATACACACACATATATGTTGCTGTTGTTAGGCGCCTTCGAGTCAGTTCCAACACATAGCAATCCCACGTACAACAGAATGTAACACTGCCTATTACTGTGCCATCCTCACCACTGTTACTATGTTTGAGCTCATTCTTGCAGCCACTGTGTCAATCCATCTCATTGAGGGTCTTCCTCACATATATATGTCCCTGGGTGGTACAAATGGTTAAGCACTGGATTACTAACTGAAAGATTGGCAGTTTGAACCCAAACAGAGGCACCTCAGGTGGCCTGGCAATCTGCTTCTGAGAAAGGTCAAAGTCTTGAAAACTCCGTGGAGCAGTTCTACTCTGCACATATGGGGTCGCCATGAGTTGAAATTGATTCAATGGCAAGTAACAACAACATGTATGTGTGTGTGTGTATACACATATGTGTATATATATACACACGTACATACATTATATATATGCATATATTATATACACACATATTCTATACCATGTATACATATATATATCTATAACATACAAAAGAACTTTGTAAAGTGTAAGAAGAGGCACTCAGGAAAGCAAATTAGTGGCCCGGAGATCATGAATATGTTTGATTTGCCAGTACAGTATGCTCAGTGTTTAAAACAATTTAAACACTCCCAAGAAACATGCAGGTCCTGGTCCCTCAGTTGCCACCGTGGCTTATTCTCAGCCTGTTCTACTCATCTCTCATATTACCTGATTGACCCCTGAAAGCCTTTGAACCTGTGATATCTGGGTAACCATAAATTAGGTGAAAACAAGTAGTATGTACATACCTCTAATTTTGCCCCTTTCATACTGGATTAGAATTCTTTTGGCAATTGTCTCCCAGTTTGCTAAGCAAGAACCTGATCCTTCCTTCAGTGTATCCTCCCGTCTGGCCGTGTCTTTTCCACAGTAGTTGCTCAATGAATAGTTCCCAAACAAACATTACTGGTAGCTGAACAACCAGAGTCAAGATTTCTGGACTCTTGTCTGGGTTCAAACTTTGACATTAGCCATGTGTGTGATATTGAGGGAGCCATTTTCCTGCTCTGTGCCTCGGTTTCCCTCATTGGTAAATGAGGCTACTGGGCTAAAACCAGTGATTTCCATACATTGTGTGTGTTCCAAGGTATTTATAAACAACTAAATGATAAAGTTTTAACTGTCAGGGGGTCTGTTCATCGCCTTTACCTGTTTTATTTTTATTTGAGTTTCGTCTTAAGATTTCATTTACAAGGTGATTTCTAAGGTCCCGTCCAGTTCTGCCATTCAAAGACTCCATAATCCCTAATGTCGTGCTCTCTCATGTGCACCCCCATGCCTTCATTAGGTCCTCATGTTCTCTCTTCAAAGCCTGCTAAGTTATCAGTGACTGAGGTCATGGCTAATATGAATAGAATACACACAGCTAGGGTTTTCATTTGTTATCTGGCTTTCAAAGAGAGTCCAGGAAAATGGCCCTATCGTCCCTTTGACTCCTGCAATTCCTGATGACTAGCTACATTCATCTCCTCGGACGTGTTGCTGCTCCCATAGATCGTGCTGGGAACCTTCTCTTTCAGGGGTTCGTCCATCAGCCAGTGTGGATCGGGAGGACAGTTAATGGAGAATTCATTATTATGAGAAATCTCTGAGTTGTAGTCATAAAATTTGCTCTTGCTTTTATAGAAAGCTTCATCACTCACCAATTCTGAAAACGACTGATACTAGGCTACCCCTTCTACCCCTTCTGACCTCCTGCTCTGTTTTGCAATGTTTTCAATGTTCACCCAAATATGTTATCTGGCTGATTTCAGCCTAGGTGTGCTGAGTGCCCAGATAGTGTGCTAACCATCAACAGTAAGCCAAGGTGTCCTCTACACACCCATGTCTTTGTTTATTGGCATGCCCTGCTCCCCATTCTCTTCCTTATCGCTCAAGACTGAGCTCATTATTCTTCAGACTTGGTGTGTCTGTGCCTTAATTGTAACATGTTTCACTTTGTACCTCAGTCTCCTGACCTTGCTGGGATGATAAAATGAGTAAAGAAAAGAAAAGCACTTAAATTGTGTTAGGCACATGATAGGAGTTAAATAAATGTTAGCTATCATTATTGTTAGAATTATTATTGTAAAACTGATACCTAGGTCTGTTTCCTATCTTCACTCCGGACAGCAAGGCCAGGACAGGGGCTGGACATTGGGAGGAGGAAAAGATGCAAAGGGTTGGGGATGTGGGAGATTTCTGAACCTGACGTGGAAACGGAAGGGGATGGTTTGAGAATGAAAACAGATAACGCTAGAAACACTCTCCTGGTTGATTTAGATGTCCAGTTCAAACCATGATCAACTGCCCACAGCGTCAGACATCACAAGCATCCTTGCCTCCCCAGCCCCATCACCTTGTAGCTCTGGAAGGGATCTTCTGTTCTGGCCTTTCAGGAGGAACTGCCTCAGGGCTTCAGCTCCTGAGCCAGTGAGTCATATAGGCTTCTTGGCAGCCAAGCATGAAGAGCTCCTCGGCAACACTTGATCTGCTGGCTGCTTCTCTGGTGGCCCCACTCAGAATTATTGATTTGAATGTGTGGATTAGAAATGAAGACTGTAGCTGCAAAGGGGCCAGTTTTGTATCTGTATTAGAACTGGTGTAATTTGAGAGGTCCTCCATATACACCCGCTCAGAGGATCTAAGTCTGTGCTTTCTTTAAGGCCAGGAAAATGCCTTTCTTCACCTAAGAACAGAACCCACAGTCCAAGAGCTCTCAACCGTTCATTTGTCTGACTAGTTGCAAACTAGTCAAGTCAAAGTATTTACACAGTAATATTTGATCATTATCACATGCTCATATGGGGGCTTAAATGTTTCCCTAGGCTTTATTTTCCCCCTTAAATAGGATTTCATTCATTTTATTTATTACTTTGTCCATTTACTCATCCAAGGAATTCTCACCTGCTGGAACAACAGTTGATATTTAGATGAATAAGTTAAAAAATAGTAACTTTCTCTATATTGATTATAGACTAATGGTTAGAGAAGAATTAAACAAGCAAACAAAAAAATGTTGCCTTCAAAGTGGCCGTCTAAGATGCATCAATTGGTCCCAACCACTTGGAGTAAAGGAGAACGAAGAACACCAAAGACACAAGGAAAGAGACAGAATGGGCCACATAAACCAGAGACTTCATCAGCTTGAGACCAGAAGAACTAGATGGTGCCCGGCTACCACCAATGAACGTCCTGACAGGGAACACAACAGAGGGTCCTTGATGGAGCAGTAGAACGATGGGATGCAGAACTCAAATTCTAGTAAGAAGACCAGACTGAATGGTCTGATTGAGACTGGAGGTGCCCCGGAAAGCATGGCCCCTGGACTCTCTATCACCTCAGAACTAAAACAATTTCCAAGGCCAACTCTTCAGACAGGGATTGGACTGGACTGTGGGACATAAAGTGATACTTGTGAAGAATATGCCTCTTAGTCAAGTAGATAGAAGAGACCAAGGGGGCAGCTTCTGTCCAGAGGTGAGAGGGGAAGGCAGAGAGAGTTAGGAGCTGGTTGAATGTTCATGGGGAATCAGGGGCGGAGGGGAGGAGTGTGCTTTCACAGAATGGGGTAAGTGGTTGGGGTCTCATAACAATGTATGTTAAAAAAAAAAAAAGTCTGTATGGGAGACTAACCTGAAACGTAAACTTCATTTAATTACAATTAAAAAAAAAAAATGTTGCCTTCAAGTCGATTCCAACTCATGGCTATGCCATGTGTTATAGAGTGGAACTGCTTCATAGGGTGGTTTTCTTTGCCTTAATCCTTATGGAAACAGATTGCCAGGCCTTTCTTCTACAGTACCACTAGGTTAGTTTGAACTGCCAACCATTAGGTTAATTATTGTTGTGTACCATTGAGTCATTTTGCCTCATAGTGACCCTATAGAACAGAGTAGAACTGCCCCATAAGGTTTCCAAGGCTGTAATCTTTAGGAAAACAGATCGCCACATCTTTCTCCCATGGAGCAGCTAGCGGGTTCGAACCACTGACCTTCCAGTTAGCAGCTGAGCACTTAAAATTTGCACCACCAGGGCTCCTCTATTAGGTTAGTAGTCAAGCACAAACCGTTTGCACCATCCAGGGACCTTAGAGAAGAATAGCTAAAGAATAAAATAGAATGTGGTGAGTGTGATAATAACGGTCAGAATATATCAAGGCATGGGCAAGGCACTTGGAAACAGAAGTATCAAAAGGTTGGCTCAAATATAAAAATGCTGTTTCCAAATACAAACGAATGAGCCCAATGACATGCATTATCCTTCTTCTGCTGCTGAGCCCCACTCCCACCCTGAGTCTTATCACATCTCTGACACCCCCATGTTGCCAAACATCCCCCCACCTCTGAGGCCTCCCCCGGGTGGGGTGAGCATCAGGATCTTGAATAAGGATGTTTATTGTACCTGTCACTTGGTGGCGAAACAGGTTTCTTTTTTTTATAGACTGAATAAAAAGGCTGGGTCCAAATGCTTTATAATATTCACCGTAATGATTATAATCATACTTACTAACATTTATTGGATTCTTACTATATGCTACCCATTTGACTAAGCACTTCACATGCATTTTCTCATTTAATCCTCATGGAACCCTATGTGTTAGGATCTCTTGCTCTTCGTTTTATAGAAGATGAAACGTATAGAAGCTCAGAGAAGTCACCCAGAGTCACACAGCTATATGTGATGGAGCTTACATTTTAACCCATATCTGACAACTAAACCAATCTTCATCCTCATCACATCCTGTTGTTTTACACCGGGACTTCGGGAACATAAAGGAGCAAGTAGGAAGGTGACATGGAAGAGCTGTGTCCTAAAGAACAAACAGGAATTTTAAGATCTGTTAATCTTATTTAGTCATCTAGACTCTTTCCTGGAAGACTATGAAGCTCATTTTATTTTAATTTAATGAACAAACAGAAAGATAGCAACACAGCACACAAAATGTGGTAAGCATAAAATAATTCTAGTTTTGTTCCCCTCACTCTTCCTCTCTTTCAATCCCCATGAGCCTGGCATAGTGCCAGATGCATACTTGACTGGTCGACTGATGGATGTAGACAAAGTCTGAGGTTTGGGGAACCTCCCAGATCATCAGTCATAAAGCAGGGCTTAAAGGTGACAGCTACATATCCCCAGCCACGGTCTGTGCAAAAACAACATTTTATTTCAAGGCAGAGTTGAATGCATCTTCTTTGCTTTGTGAGTGTTAATTATTTCTGAAGTGTAAGAAAGTGCTCCCAGACAGGGGTAGAAATATCCAGACCTTTTGCTACTCCTTTCTAAAAACAGATTCTATTCCTTTGCAAAAGACGTCCTGTTTAATCAAACGTTATGTGTTTTTCTTTCTCCTTTGCTGGTTTCTGTCTCCATTTTCTTCTGAGTTCCACAGTCATTTTTAGAGATTTGGGGAGTGGGCTGGGAAAGGGAAACAGTTTTAATAACAATAAGCCACGAATAGTAAATAGAGCAAATTTTCCTTTATGCTTTTGGAAACAGGAAGAACCAAGAACAAGTTAAGAGGTATCTTCCTTTGCTGGCAAATTTATTTTCCGTAACAAGAAGCAGTCATCTCTCCTGAGGAGTCTAAAATTCTAAGACAAAGATGATGTTTTATCATAATGACATGGATCTGCATATCCATTTATTTTGTGCTCCAACAGCAAAGTATACTGAGGACTATCATGCTGTTTTAAAAAGTGGGGAAATATTTAGCCATTTAAATAATCCAAAACTAAAAAGAGGCAACAAAGGGGAATAGCACAGAATAGTAGCTTTATAGTCTCCGTAGGAAAAAAACACCTCAAACCACTGACCCAGATAGTCAGAATTTATAACTTGCCTCTCAAACTCTGTCTGCAACTGGTGCTCTTTAGAAAAGAATGTTTCTTTGGCTGTTCCTTAATAATAATAACAATTCTTTACATGCCTATAGCACTTTAGACTTCTCTCAAAGCATGTCCATATTCATTACCACATTTGGCCATTAATGCAGTCCTGGGAGGGGGCCAAGCCCAGGACTATTACCTCTATTAACAGAAACCAGTTGCTGTGCAGAGGCCACGCGCTAGCCTCAGCAATGGCTAAAAGGGCAGAAACTACAAACGTGCTTTGGTCCAAAGACTTGATTTCTTCCCTCAGAAACCTAATGTTACCTGTCTGGGAAGATGTACAGGTGTCAGAAGCTTCTAGAAGTTACAAATCTTACCCTCTTCCAAACAATTAATTTCAAGTCTTATTTGGTACCAGCATTATTGAAAAGACAGCTCTGCTCTGTGTAACAGAAGCTGATTAGACCTTCTCTCCTGCCTCCATTCTTTTTTACACATGGGTCCAAGAATACCAAGAATATTTAGAATAACTTCTGATAAAAAACTTAATCACTTTTTTTTATTAGTAAAATGAAAGGACTATATCTGAGAACTCCTCACTTTCCCTTACATCTTATCTGTTTCAAAGTCGCACCATGTTGGTGTCTAACTCTACCTCTATTTTAAATCTACAGCTGGGTTATATTTTCACCTTCTGGTTTAAATGCATTTCGAATGTGTCAGCATCATTGCTTCGATTCCAGATTAATAGGATCAGCCAAAAGGATGGCTGACATTTTTGTTGCTATAGAAACTGGTCCTGATGTTACACAGCTTGCCTTTACCCTATTTGCCATACTTCTATCCAGCTACCGAACACAGACCTCTTTTTGTTTCACAAGGAATTACATTAAAAAATTAAACCATAATTTCATCCTGGTTTAGTCTCCATTCTGTAGAAAAGAGTATTAAATAATATTAAGAGATAGCCAAAAGAAAGTGGGAATTGGTGGTAATATAGCTCAATAGTCTATGAGACTCCCAGATGAAAAAAAAAAGAATACAAGTTCAGCAAATTATCCCACATCCTAAATCCTTGTTCTTCCTTGCTTGAATTAAGTACTTCAAGGCTCTTCCTTAGTAAACCTCTAAGCCAAAACACTCCACAATACCCTGTGGACAGCCAGGCCAAACCAACTCCTTCCTTCTTGTCCCCTTCCCACCTACAAAAAAATAGTCTCTGGACAGCTGTGTCCTTAATATACCATCAACATCCTCCAACATATCACCTCCATTGTACAGTCAAGTTCTTTTTCCACAGATGCACCATTGCCCCCAGAGAAAACCTCTCACACAGCATTAAGATGTGAAGTTCAGCACTTAATGATGCAGCCAGAACATACGGCTGGTGCCAGAAGGTATACTCAAGAAGGAAGGGATGGAGGGATTTATAAAAAAAAAAAAAAAAAGAGAGAGAAACATCCTTCCCAAATGACTGTGAAACACGTCTTTCCTATCTAAGTTATCTAGTGCTGCTGTAACAGAAATACCACAAGTGGATGGCTTTAACAAACAGAAATTCAGTTTTTCACAGTTTAGGAAGTTAGAAGTCCAAATTCAGAGTGCTGGCTCTAGGGGGAAGGCTTTCTCTCTCTGTCAGCTCTGGAGAAGGTCTTTATCTCTTTTGAGCTTCTGCTCCTGGGTGATCTTCATGTGGCTTGGCATCTCTCTTCCCCCATCTCTGCTTGCTAGCTTGCATTTAATCTCCTTTATATCTCAAAAGAGACTGATTTAGAGATACACCCTATACTAATCCTGTCTCATTAACATAACAAAGACAACGCATTCGCAAATGGGATTATAACCACAGGCATAGAAGTTAGTATTTACAACACATATTTTTTGGGGACACAGTTCAATCCGTAACACTCCCCAACCCCTGTAGTAACTGATGTTTATCAGAAGCAGAGGCAATGAGCAACTCTCTAACTGGAAGGCTCTAAACTGTCAGGTGTGTGCTTGTCAGAGCCATGATGGTAATAACAGGTTATATGCATCAGAGTGGAAAGTCTCTCTTTCCCCTTACAAGTTTAAATAACTTTCACAACCATTTAGGAAGCATAGATAACCAAAAGGGACAGATTCCTTAGGCAGCTCTCCAGGATTATTAAACTTACCTGTAGCAGTTATAGAATCTTAAGAGAAGCATCCAGTTCGGGAAGCAGTTGGGATTTATGAGTAGTATATTGACTAAGAGAATATTTAAGCAAGACTTTCTTACCTGATGGAATATGGAATGCACCCCATGGGTTAGATGCAGAGGACTCTGCAGAGGTTGGGGCTAATTTTCACTATGGAGGAGGCAGAAGTGTCAGCAGCCTTTCTATAATAAGTTTAAAAAACAAAATCATATGGCACCTGCTTCCAATTTTTTTGGGAGCAAATTAGCATTTAAGAAAGGGCAATAGAAAAAGCGTTAACCATGTCCCTGCTATGTACTTGGTACTATGATGGGGACTTAATGAATAACTATAGTCTTATCTCTGTTGCTGTTAGTGCCATAAAGTCGATTCTGACTCACGACAGCCCACATGTACAGAGTAGAACTGCTCCCCAGGGTTTTCAAAGCTGTGACCTTTTGGAAGCAGATCTCCAGGCCTAACTTCCAAGGTGCCTCTGGATGGGTTCAAATTGCCAACTTTTTGGCTACAAGTCGAGCACTTAATCATTTGCACTACCCAGGAACTCCTATAATCTTATTACATTTTCAAAATTTCTGTGAAGTAGAATTTACCCTCAAGCATTTGACAGATGAGGAAGCTGAGGCTCAGCAAGGGCCATATCCAGTCCCCATCACTGCATCCCAGGCTTCCTTCAGGTGGTCAAGCGTAGGTGGAGTGTGTATCTGACCACTTTTGTAATTTTCATATCTACTTTATACAATACTGGACATGAACTAATTAAAGGACAATGCCTGTGAACTCAACTAGCCATTGTTGCTAGGGAAACGTTTCAGTTTTAGACCGAAAGTGTCATGGCATCCATGGTAGTCAGCAGTGGAAAACTGGTTTTTGTTGAGGCTCCAGGTAGAAAGTATCTCCTCTTGCTGAAAGAAGTTAATCATCCCATTAAGTAAGCAGGCAGACAAATCCCATACCCAGAGAGACACTGAAAACCAATCACCTAAGGTTATGTACATAGTAAACCCAAGGGAGTCTGACTTCCAAGCCCATGCTCTCATTTTCCCCTGGGCTGCTTCCTGTGACACACTGGAATCTGCATGGATCCTTGCTTCCTGAGGCCCTTGCTAGAGGAACTTGAAAGAAGTGGGTTGTATATTATATACTATGAATATGGCCAGGCTGTGAAATCATCCATGTATTCCCAAGTCAATAATTAAAGATTAGAACCCTCTGGGGATAGTAGAAAGGGCCCTGAAACAAGAAGAGGGCAACACAGTGCTGGTAGGGCAGGAAAATAGCAATGAGAACCACAGAGAAAAAGAGTCGGCCTGGGCAGAATAGAGACCCTTGGCATGCCACACTTGTTAAAGGTACCATAGGTTTTTCTTCTTCTTTTTTTAAGTCATTGTTGTAATATATTTCTTTCCTTTTCTTTTTTTTTTAATGCTTTAGATGAAGGTTTACAGAGCAAATTTGTTTCTCATTAATTAATACATATATTGTTTTGTGACATTGGTTGCCAACCCCATGACCTGTCAACACTCTCCCCTTCTTGACTGTCGGTTCCTCATTTCCATTTGTCTAGCTTTCCTGTCCGCTTCTGCCTTCTCGTCCTTTCCCCTGAGCTGGTGTGTCCATTTAGTCTCATATACATGGTTGAGCTATTGTTTCTTTTACAGGCCTGTCTAATCTTTGGCTGAAGGGTGAACCTCTAGAGTGACTTCAGTACTGAGTTAAAAGGGTGTCCTGGGGCCATACTCTCGGGGTTTCTCCAATCTCTGTCAGACCAGTAAGTCTGGTATTTTTTGTGTGTGTGAATTTGAATTTTGTTCTCCACTTTTCTCTAGCTCTGTCCGGGACTCTCTATTGTGATTCCTGTCAGAGCAGTCGGTGGTGGTAGCCAGGCACCATCTGCTTGTGCTAGATTCAGTCTTCTGGAAGCTGTGGTAGTGGTGGTCCATTAGCCCTTTGGACTAATCTTTCCCCTGTATCTTTGGTTTTCTTCATTCTCCCTTGCTGTGGATGGGGTGGGACTAGTAGATCGTCTTAGATGGCCATTCACAAGCTTTTAAGATCCCAGACGCTACTCAGCAAAGTAGGATGTAGAACATTTTCTTTATAAACGATGTTATACCAATTGAGCTAGATATCCTCTGAGAACCATTGGTTCTTAATGGAGGATCTGCAGAGTAACCTAAGAGATCCAGGTGTCTCTTTTATAAATAGGGTGAGAAGTAACTTATCATTTGAACCAGGACTCTTTTGATAGTGAAAGGGGGGCTCCGCTAATAACATACACCTGATTAATAGGTATAAACTGGGAACATCCTGGGGAAGTCAAGAAGCATGGTCACCTTATTTATAAGGTAGTTGCATGTAAGTGCAGATAATAAATTAAAATTGTCCTGGGAACAGGCTAAAAGTTCAGTCATTCTCAGCAGATTATTTGGTTGTTGAAGAAAAGTTCTAATTTAAGAAGGCCACAGATATTATTCCAGATCAGTATTTCCCAATAGAAATACGTGATCCACATATGTAAGCCTCATTGAAAAAGTAAAAATGAAACTGATAAAACTAATTTTAATAAAATATTTTACTTAGCCCAATGTCCCTAAATACTTAAACTTCAACATGTAATCAGTAGAAAAAGCTATTAATAAGAATTTAGATTCTTTTTTTTCATACTAAGTCTTTGAAATCTAGTATGTATTTCATACAGCACACTCATCACATTGTAAATGTTCAATAGCTACGTGTGGCTAGTGGCTACTATACTGGATAGCACAGTTCTAGACAGATAATTGTACTAGTTAGACTCAGCCTGACAATTATTAGTTGTGGCCAACAAATCAGTTGCCAACATTGTACAGAATTCTGTCTTAACATGCCTTATTTATTTCAGTTATTCATTATGCATGTCCAAATGTGGTGGGGGAAAGGAATGTTTCTCCATATACAGTTCCAGCTTCTTATTGTGACAGTCCTTCACTCTGCCTTAAAATACAAACCTGTAAATCCGTTGCTGTTGAATCAATTGCAACTCATGGCAATCCCATGTATTACAGAATAGAAATGCTCCATACGGTATTCTTGGCTGTAATCTTCATGGAAGCAGATCACCAGGCCTTTCTCAGAGGCACCGCCTCTGTTGGTTCAGATGACCAACATTCAGCTTAGTAGTTGAGCATAAACCGTTTGCGCCACCCAGGGCCTTAAAATATAGGAAAGCTATGAGTGATCTTCCATCCTCCTTCCTCCCCTTATTTTCTTCCTGCCTTCTAAGCTTCCATGAATATTTCCTGAATGCTTTTGTAAGACCTCTTACTAAGTTCTGGGCTATGGGTATAGCAACCATATAATTTATTATCCAAACCAGGACACCTTTGAGAATGTAAAGGAATGCTATTAATTATAAAGACAATGGGACAATAGACCCAAACTATAACTGTCTCGGAGTCCTTGGGTGGTACAAATGGTTAATGTGCTTGGCTGCTAACTGAAAGGTTGGAGGTTCAAGTCCACCCAGAGGTGCCTCAGAAGAAAGGCCTGGTGATCTGAGTCTTAAAAATCACCCACTGAAAACCCTGTGGAGCTCCGTTCTACTCTGACACATATTGACTTGACGTCAACTAGTTTTATAACCATTTCAGGCAAACTGCAATGGATTATGGAGCACACGTGAGTCAGATGTGTTCCTTGCCATCAAGAAGTGTTCAGTCTACCAGGGGAATAAATACATGTCCCAGAGTACAGGATCAGAGTGCAAGTGGTAAGCCTCATGGTAGGTGCAGATACAGTGTGTAGCTGGTCAGAGAAAGGAGTGCACCCTTCTGCTAAGGGGCAGTCAGCAGAGAGCTCTATAGAAGATGTGTCTTTCAAACCAGGTCTTGAAGAATGGCTGGGTGTGGAATGGGTAGAGACAGAGTGGGCCCAGGAGAAGAGAAGAGAATGAACTCTTGAGACTTCTCAAATAGAATGAAAAGAACAATGTCATAAAATTAGGGAAAAAAATAAATAGGAGAGTGGGAACCACACATTTTAATCAGGTGGAGGAGATTCCAAACCTGAGTTGGAAAACAAAAATGGTGAGTGGAGAGGTGGAACCCAGAGAAAGAGGGAGAAGATGGCACACAAACCCCATGAAGTAAGCGTGAGTGAGGTTCTTCATGCAGAAAGCAAGTCTGGGCCTTGTGGAGAAGAATGAGCAGGCTGTGCTTCTGATGGCAGGAGAACAAATCCTGTACTTCTAGAAAAGAAATAGAGAACCAAGCAGGATCTGGAGGGAACAATGAGTCTCTGCGGTCTGAGTACATAATTAACCTTTGTATCTCCAGCACCCAGCACAGCACCCGCTGCAGAGTAGTAACTTCATGACTATTGGGTGAATGAATCCCTCTGGAGTGCTGTGTAAAAGGAAACTTGCCCTGGGATGAAGAGAGGATAACCATCATATGTTTGGGGCCTCCCTGCGCTAGGCAGCTTGTGAGGTTTATGCTATAGGGTACAATAACACTGAGGTAGGGAATGCTGGTCCAATTCTATGAATGAAGAAGCAGAGACAGAGAGGTCAAGTAACCTGCCAAAAGCCTTATCAACTAGTAACCAGCAAAGCTGGGATTTGAACTTATAAGTGTTTGATTATGAAGCCCGTGCTCCTTCTACCATTCCACGCTTAACCGGTTGGTGACTGTCTTTTGAAATAAATCATAATAGTAACAATAATAGTAATGATGATGACCATAGTGATAGCTAATATATATGTATTGCTTGCTAAGCCACCACCTGCCTGTCAGTTTGTCATACTGAGGTGGCTTGCATGTTGTTGTGATGCTGGAAGCTCCAGTATTTCAGATACCAGCAGGGTCGCCCATGGTGGAGAGGTTTCAGCAGAATTTCCAGCTTAAGAAAGACTAGGAAGAAAGGCCTGGTGATTTGCTTCTGAAAAGTAGCCAATGAATACCTTATAGATCAAAAAAGAATATTGTCTGATACAGTGGCAGAAGATGAGCCCCCTAGATTGGAAAGTCAATACAATCGCCACAACAATGGACTCAAACATAACAACAATCATGAAGATGGCACAGGACTGGGCAATGCTTTCTTTTTGTTATGCATAAGGTCGCGATGAGTTGGAGCTGACTTGATGCCAACTAACAACGACAGTGACAATAAGTTGTCAGCATAGCTCTAAGCACTTAATCTATGCTAATTAATCTGATCCATACAAGAACTCTTAAGAGGTAGGGGAACCTGAGGTGCAGGGGGTTTAAGCCACTTGCCAAAGATGACATAGCTGCAAAGTGGCAGAGCTGGGATGTGAAGCTTGGTGGTTGATTCCAGAGCCTATAGCTTCACCCCCACTCCACTCTCCAGGAGGTTTCCGATTATGCTGTATGAATCTGGTCAAGCTGGGGAACAATAGACAGGAATTTGCCTCAGACACCAAAACACAATGTTTTATTCCTGGGACTGGTGACTGTGGCTGTTTGCTTTCAAACTTGACTCATGGTTCTTCTAGAGTGTGACTCAGAGAAACAGGGCATCCAAGACATGCCACCTCCAAACGGGTTTAGAGGAGAGCCTGAGAGCCTCACATCAACAGGAGTGCAACGCACGCAGACGATCTCAGCACAGGATTTATATTTGACCTCACCAATAACATGTACTAAGACTGATATATGTCAGATATTCAGTAGCAGTTTTGCCTGAAGCCAACAGTGGGATGTGCCTCTTAACCAACATACAGTGAAACCTCTCAGAATAAAACAAATATTTATTCCCTATGTCAGTCATTCATTGCCAGCAGCTAATATTTATGGCATTCATCCATAACACTAGCCAGCAGAGAGACTGTCTTGTCGAGCTTCAGGGATTCCAGAAGCAGCTTGGACAGAGAAGCACGAAATTTCCAGGAGAGATTTACAACCTCAGAGCTGGAAGAAGGAGCTGACAGGTGACCTGCCTGGAGAAGAACGTGAATGACTCCAAGCTGGGCTGATGAGTGGCCTCAGGGGTACCTTCCACAAGGGAGTTGAATACCTAGCAGGATGGACTAGGGAAAGGCCTAGACTGGGAATTGAGAGGACTGGGGTTTAGAGCCCATGTGGTCACCGAGTGCTGTGATCTTGGGTAAGCCACTTAATTGTTTCAGGTCTCAGCATTCTCAGAAGTAACATGAAGGGGCTGGCCCAGTTTCTCTCAAGAACCTTCTGATTGTACACTCAGACATTCAAGCTCATTTCCACTTCCAAGTAAAGCCCCGGCCCCAGGAAGCTCAGGCTGAGTCAGAGGTCAAGGCGCCTGGCTTACCTAGAGAGGAAGTTCCAACATCTCCACCATCTTTAAAGATTCTTACCCAGTCTGAGACAGCAGGTTTTGGATATTAAAGAGGGACTCATTTCGTAAACCCTCAAATTCAAGAATATCACACACATTGGGAGAGTTAAGGCCTATCCAGTACAGAACAAATAAATGAGGAAATCAGAGGAGGCAGGACCATGCAGAGGAAAGAGTGCAATAGTAGGAACTGAAGCTAGATTTTGAAAACATTGGAATGCCTCACTGAATTAAGACCTTTGGAATTTATTCTGTAAAGGATGACATATCATCACAATTCTTTAAGCCAGAAAGGGAGGTAACTTGACCAGAAGTGGGTTTTAGAGTAACAGATCTGCTAGCAAGGCAGCAGTTGGACTGGAGAGTGGAGAGATCCTTACTCTCTCATTCATTCAGTCATTTATTCTACATTTATTGAGGTCCTCAATGAATATTTAATTGAGTAAGTTACTAATTTGATCCAAACAGGAAATTTTTCCTTTGTTAGTCGTTTTGCTTCTAGGACCTGGTGACCAGTGAAGGTATAATTACCCTTCTTCGAGTTGATGTGTGAATACTGTTCAGACCGTATCCCACAAGTGGATGAGGTCATGGGGAAAGGAAAAAGAAACACAATCTTGGGAAATATGGTACCATTTCCGATTTCCTGGGTCTGATTCCCTCTCTAATTTCGCATGCCCAGCTGCGTCAGCACGTTGAGTTATACAAGGTAGCAAGCTGTCCCACTGTAACAGGCATGACATATCATTCCATTGATGCATGAAATTAAAAAGATGTGGTTTGCTAGAGATATCGCAGATAAACCAGACTTGCTTCTCAGTCCATCTACTTTTATTCACACGTACAAATCTCAGAAGCAAATGAGGAACCAGTCACTCTGATGAACTATCCATAGATTGGTGGCAATAAACAGTTTCATCCCATCCACAGACAAGGAAGTGGGCAATAAGGACATGGGGCATTTGCTATTTTTGAGTTCCTACTGTGTGCCTGGCACTCTAGAAGGTGTTTTAGAAACATTATCTCATTTAATTTTTATAACTACCCGGTACAGTAGGTATTGTCATCTTCAATAGTTCACAGTTACTAGTGGGCAGGACAGGAGTATGCCCATGCAGCATAGTGTAACTAGTGCAGAGGTAGAGGAATAGACAGGTAAAGGAATCTCAAAGGAGGGCACCTTGCCCAAGCCAAAAAAGTCAAGAAAGTCTTCTTGATGGAGGTAATGTCTGATCTGACTCTTCTTGAAGGAAAACTAGAAATTAGCCAAGAAGAGAGAGACAAAGTAGGAGCAGGTATACAGAGCTGGTGGGGAGGGGTCCTAAGCTGCCGCACTTTGTGTACCAAGGAAAGAACATCTGCTGTAGACACCGCTGCCCCGGGCTCCAACAGGGACGGTAGATTCCTGCCAGAAGGTGAAAAGATACAGTGAGCAGGCGTCGAAGCAGATGTGGCAAGTGCATGGGGTTAATCAAGCATTCTGCAGCCAGCAAGAGAAATGAATGTCCCCCAGAGCAACACTGGCAGCAGCTGGCAGGAGATGGCACTGACTCAAGCTGTGTCCTCACGGAATAAGAGGCACTCTGCCACATGGAGGACGGGAGGCCCTCGTCAAGTGCTCCACTCCCGTCCCTCCATGTTCACCGAGAACGAGGACAAGAGAAATGGGGAGAGGAGAAAAATTAGTAATAGTGTCACTGACCTACAGTAAAGAAACTAATCGATAATCATTCTACAGAGGAAAAGGAGAGACGAAGAAAATGGTTATTTGGTAATTTGATGGTTTCTATTTGCCTCTCCGGCTTTGATTTTCCCGTTGGGAAGGATGTGAGTATTATTACATGGCAATGAGGTTGCTATGGTAACTCGTTATTGTTTAATATAAGACTAGCTAAATCTTAGATAAGTTACTGGGAGAAAAATTAATGCTGCCAAAGGCCAGATACAGTTTTTATTCTCTCTCTCTCTTTTATAACATTAATGCCAGTTTCCCTTCATAACCTGCCCTTCTCCTCTAGGACATCAAACATACATCAGAATGAAGGTTGGCTTCAGACATTGTTAAAGGGATCCTCTTCTATAGAAAATCAACCACGTCCCATTGGTCAGGGAGAAGAAAGTCAATAAAAGAGCTGGTGTCTTTACCTAGAACCCAAAGGTAGCTCACCTTTGGCTATGCAGTTCAAAAGCCCTGTGTTTGAATTCCACCTTTGCTATTTACCCAGTTGATGACCTTTGCCAATTGAACCTTCTCCATCTATTTCTTAATCTTTAAAATGGAGATAATAATGGCATCCTTCTCATAAAGTTATTGGGAAAAATAAATCATAGAAGGTTGTGAAATACTTAGCACAGTGCTCAGGCAATAGTAAGAGCTCAATAATGAGGAGCTGTTCTTCTTTCTCCTCCTCCTGTCATTATTATAATCATGGCTATTATTTTACTCATATTTCAAGGTCTAGTTCAAGAGCCGCATCTTGCACTTCTCTCGACTCCCTGGAACACACAACGTTTGCTTTCCTCTGCATTCCCTTTTGCCTGCCTATAGGTGTCATACAGTTGGCACTAGGTTAGGGGCAAGGAAGGAGTAAAGAAGGGACAGTCACTGACAAGTCCTGGCATCTTACTTTCTTCCAGTCCTTTGCCAGGAGCTCCACTTACATTACCTTATTATTTGTTCCAGGTCCCTGGGTGCTGCTACTAACCTAAAGGTTGAACTTACCCAACGGTGTCGTGAAAGAAACCCGCTTCCATAACGATTACAGCCGAGAAGACTCTACGGAGCAGTTCAACTATGTAACACATCGGGTCATCGTAAGTCGGAATTGACTCACGGCGACAGGCTTTGTTATTTGTCACCGTGCTCCAATGATGTTGATACGATTATCCCATCTTACAGAGGAGGAAACTGAGGCTCCGAGAGGTATAATACTTTCCTGAGATTCACACAGCTCATAGACAGTAGATCTGTGGACATTTGATTTTGACACCTGTGATTTTTCACAGCAACACATAGCCATTCTGGGCAGACACTTTATGGTTTTTCTTCTGCTGCATTGCTATCTTATTGTCCCCAGCAGTGTTGAGGACCGAGGGTGGGCCTTCATTCCTTACTCCTCATGTTCTGGTCCCCTCCCCTGTCCCAATGACAGCACGTATTATATGCTCAACAAAAGCCTGTTGTTCATTGAAGTATTGGAATCGAGTCAAAGAAAAAAAGCATGACAAGAAAACTGGATGCATCAGTATGCGCAGGCAGAGACTGACGTGGCGAAGGTTTTGAGTCTCTGATTGCAATTGACAGCAAGGATAGACAAAGAGGAAAAACGTATCATACTTTTGACGTAAGTGACAATCAGGAAAAAAAATGGCTAAGAAAACAGTAGTTAAAATAAAGCAGGTGAAATGGAAAGAAAATTAATTAACTTTCCAGTTATGTCAGAAGTTGTAAATTACAAGTTTTTACAGTTAAAAAGGAGTCTAAGAGGAACGAATGACAAACCAGAGGTTTCAATATCACCAAAGAACACATAACTTTCATTTAACAGGCAGCGCTAGCAGTAATATTATAAAAAGCATTCTGGTTTCCAGAAATTCCCTTGTAATGAATGGTTTCTCAATTCAATAATTTTATTTCAGATAATCTATCACCTTAATAGCACATGCTAAGGAAGCCTAGTAGAGCGCTCTTCTGGATAATTTAATAAACATTTTTTTTTTTTTTCCCAAGTCCCCTTCCCCCTAATAATAACCTTGTTCAGGTTACAGCCTTAAGTAGCAGACAAGGGGGTCTACTTACAACGCCTGCACTGAGGCTTGTTCTTCTCTTGCCAAGGCGAATTATGGAAACTTTAAAAGTGGATTATGAGACATGTTTGGTTACTGACTCACAATTTCATTTAAAATGTACACAGCACACTTAAGAAAAATGAAGTATAAAAACAAGACAATGTTAGTGTTCCATGGTAGAAAGTGTCTTGCAGCTTTGAAGCCTCACAGAACTGAGCAGGGATTCTGGTTCTGGTGCTATTTGCTTTCTGACCTTCTGTTCACAGGGCCTCCGTTTTCTCATCTGCATAAAATGAGAAGAATAATGCCTATCTCAAAAGACTGCTATTATGATGCACAAAGATAGGGCATGTAGTACTTGGCAGATAGTAGGAACTCAATAAATGGTTCTCTTATGAGTAATAATACTTTCAGTTGGTAGGATTCATTTATCCACCCAACAAACATTCACTGAGAGCCTCTTGCCAGGTGAGAGGCAGCGTGCTAGATGCCAGGAAACCAATATGAAAAGACATTCTCTAGGTCCAGGAAACTAACAACCAGGTGGGGACACAGCTCCCTGCCTCCCCAACTTTTCTCAGTCTTCTCTGTTCCATCCAGAGGGCCCCACCCCAGCTGAAGGTTTACAGGACTTAAACCCAAGTAGCTGACTCCAAAGTTAGCCCTCTTACCCACTTCACTCAACATCTCCTCTCACATAGTTGTTCACAAGTATACAGGCATGTATATGACTATTTGTGTCTCCCCACACACATGAAAAAATAAGATCCAGTTTCCTGTGCAGGAAAGAATTAAGATAACAGGCCTGAGGCTTTAGAAGGGCCTATTGCAAGACTGGCCCTTGGCTGACATTTGAGAACTTGGCCCTTTGATTGTTCCCTAAGTGATAAGACTGTATCATCATGCCTAGACTGTTTGTACAACAATGTGGTTTATGCTGAACATCTACTTTCCTTCTAGGAATCTGGAATTCTGCTAGTTGCAAGGCAGCGAGGACCTACGTGACGAGCCCCCCAAAAAACCTTGGGTGCTAAGTACCAAATGGGCTTCCTTGAGCAAGAAACATTGTGCACACGTTGTTGCTTTTTGCTGCTTGGAGTAGAGTGGATTCTGTGTGACCCCTCATGGGATGGAGAGAACATAGAAGCCTACAGATGGCTTCCCCCAGACTCCACTAGTGTCGGTTTCCGTTACCGATCCTGCTGTGTATCCTTATCGTTGTACTGTTATAATCAGTCTTAGCTATGGGTATGATTATATGCTGTGTCCTGTGAGTCCTTCCAGGAATTCACAGAAAGAGTGGGTGGAAAAAAAATCCCTCATTTATAGGCCATGAAAAAAATCCATCAGCTATGACAAAAAAATTACGCATAGTAACCAAATAGTTCATTTTTTAAAAACTTACTCAACTATTCACTCAATAAATACTCGTCTAGGACTTACTGTGTGCTAGGAACTGTGCTTTGTGCTGGGGAAGCAAGGGTGAACATGCAGACACAGTTCTTTTCCATGAAGAATTTATATTCCAGGAGAGAAGATACAAATTAACCACATAATAGAACAAACCATAATTATATATATATATACCCCCACACATACATTGTGATATATTCTTATTCAATCTGTATGCTGAGCAAATAATCCGAGAAGCTGGACTACATGTATGAAGAAAAACATGACATCAGTATGGAAGAAACACTCATTAACAACCTGTGATATGCAGATGACACAACCTTGCTTGCTGAAAGTGAAGAGGACTTAAAGCATTTACTGCCAAAGATCAAAAACTACAGTCTTTAGTATGGATTACGCCTCAACATAAAGAAAATAAAAATCTTCAGAACTGGACCAATAGGCAACACCATGACAGATGGAAAAAATATTGAAGTTGTCAAGGATTTCATTTTACTTGGATCCACAATCAACGCCCATGGAAGCAGCAGTCAAGAAATCAAGTAACATTTTGCACTGGGCAGATCTGCTGCAAAAGACCTCTTAAAGTGTTCAAAAGCAAAAATGTCACTTTGAGGACTAAAGTACGCCTGATCCAAGCCATGGTATTGTCAGTGGCCTTATATGCATGTGAAAGCTGGACAATGAATAAGGGAGACTGAAGAAGAATTGATGCCTTTGAATTATGGTGTTGGTGAAGAATATTGAATATACCATGGACTGATAGAAGAATGAACAAATCTGTCCTGGAAAAAGTACAGCTAGAACACTCCCTGGGATTGAGGATAGCAAGACTTTTTCTCACGTACTTTGGACATGTTATCAGGAGGGACCAGTCCCTGCAAAAGGACATCATGTCTGGTCAGCGATAAAGAGGAAGACCCTCGATAAGATGGATTGACACAGTGGCTGCAACAATAGGCTCAAATATAGCAATGATTGTGAGGATGGTGCAGGACTGGGCAGTGTTTCTTTCTGTTGTACATAGGGTCACTATGAGTCAGAACCCACTCAACAGCACGTAACAACAACACAGCAACAACAACACTGTGATCTGAGCTGCAAAGGAAAACACAAAGAGCCATGACAGCCTATGACAGGATTATCTGACTTAGGCTGGAGTATCATTGAAGGCTTCCCTGAGGAAATGACATTTGAGTCGATGTCTGAAACAAGTCAAGTTAAACAGGTCAAGGGAGGGTGGAAAACAGAAGAACATGACTTTCAGGGGTATTTATTTTCTATCTTCCAAGCTTGAAAACTTGAGCCAAAAAATGAAAGAAAAGTGACAATCACACTACTGGATAGCCGTCCTCTTCATGGGGACAGTTGACAGAGCCATAAATGAGGCCCCAGTGAGGTGTCTGAAAAGAGGACTTTTTAGGAATGTTCTGAGAACCTCAGTAGGCCTTTTGTGGGCAGATCTTGGCCCAGAATTTTGAACGAATGTTAAGTACAAGAATGGTAAACAACTATGGTCTCCGTTGCTGTGTGTTTTTAAGTTATGTGCTTCTTTCTTGCATTGCTGTCAGAGGATGATCATGCCCGGGTCACCTCCACCAGCACTGACTCTTCCACAGTGGAAAGCAGGACATTCTGTCATTAATAATTGCAGATTGCCTGCTGAAATGCAGATGTGCAGTCACCGAGAGGATTTAATTTGAGGAGGGAAAAGATAGACGGAGTCAAAGAAGCTGCAATCTTTCTATTTGTTCTCTCCCAGGTCCTTGGTCAGTGGAAGGCTGAAGCAGATTTGTCTATATGTCAGAGGGAACTGGGCTCAGATGCCTGGGCATTTTTAAAGGGGTGGGAGTGTGATAGGACAGTGGCTAGAGATGGGCCAGGGAGGGTCCATCCAAAATTGGCCTTGGGGAGTCAGTGTGGAGTTGGGAGAGAGGAATGAAGAGCTAGGAGAATTTTGTTATCTTTCTCCTTCTCACCACAAATTCTGACAACTATATACCAGGCTCTACTATGACACATGGTCATGCTTTGCAAAGGTAGGCTCCGTAGTGGTGGTGGTGAAAGGGAAACAGAGTGAGCCTGGGAGGAACTTCCTAAGCAGTAATGGTTGGGCCGGAAAAAGATCCCCGTGCTCACAAGCCTTTTCCAGAATGTTTACAAGTCAGAAGTATATAAATCTACACCCAGTGAGTTCACTTAGTGGTTGTAATTGCCTATGGTGGGGTGAATCCTACTATCTTCCTCTAGAAAAGAGAAAAGATTATGTGCCAGGTACTGTTCTAGATGCCATTTGCATATTATTTAATTCTCAGAACAAACCTATACATAGGCATTTAATTCCTACTTCGTAGATTTGGAGATGAGTTCACTTGTGCATTTTTCTACCAACATTGAGTGCTGTATCTCTTTTGCTATAATAAGCACTTTATAGACATCACTTCATTTAATCCCTATGATAAAGGATTCTTCATCATGTAAAAGAAAATACTCGCATTCACTGTTCCTGTTCCCATGTATGGAGTCCGTTCTAACAGCCAGGCGCTGTAATAAACCAAAAACCAAACCCGCTGCTGTCGAGTCGATTCCAACTCATAGTGACCCTATAGGACAGAGTAGAACTGCCCCATAGCGTTTCCAAGGCTTAATCTTTATGGAAGCAGACGGCCACATCTTTTCCTGAGGAGCTGCTGGTGGATTCAAACCGCCGAACACTAAACCACTGTGCCACCAGGGCTCCTTAGGCATTGTACCAGGCTCCAGTTAAGCACGTTGCCCAGGAGCACACGGCATACTTCTTAGAGAAGAGTGTGGAGAAACAGGAAGATTAATGCCAGCAGCATAGGGCAAGACAGAATTGAATAAATAAATGAATGAGTGAGTGAGTTCGAGTGAATTAATAAATAAATAGAATAGCTGGTGAATTGAAGAGCAGGCTGAAAGTAGAAACAGCAGTACATTCTCATGAGGAGAGCTGAATATTTTCAAACTCATTTCTAGCCCAGCCTAACTACATGAAACCCAAAACATCGTTTGGCACAGACGACAAAAAGTCATCAAGCTAGGATAGGCCAGTAAAATGAGGCTAGTTTCAGACTTGTTTTAGCTATGGTTTGACACAGTTTAGAACCATGGCCATAAAGCCTTCGGGAACAATCCAATGTGCTTGAAAGTATCATATTAAATTACATTTCATTACATTTTGCCCGAACAGCATAGCAATATCTGTGTACAATATTTTGTAACAGAATGCAAAAATGTGGCCTGTATTTGCATCCTATTAACCTATTTAAAATCCCAAACAGAAGAAGATGAATGGAAATCTTCTGCAGTCTAATGCATTAGAATGTAAAATGTGGAAATATAAAGTAGCATTAAACAACTGCAAATATAATAATAAGCACTGTAACAGTAATGCAGTGATTTTAGATTGCAGTAAATTCACATCGTTTTGTCCACAATATCACACCGAGGTAAGGAATGCCGGTTTGAAGTACAAAATGGAGCTTTAGGAAAATATAAATTTTGCTGTCACTACTTCTACCATTCCACTAAAATAAATCAATTAACCTCATTTTAAAAATGAAATATACATAGATTAAATAATGAGAGGAGAAAGCTCATGTTGACTGCTTCCTTGGACATAGTAGATGCTTAATGAATAATTGTAGTGTAATTTGATCCATTTTTCATTCATTCTCCAAACTACGTACCAGGAACTAGATTATTTATATAAAGGTATATAGGGAATCAGCAACCATTATTGCCTCCCGAAGTATTTCAGAGTCTCATGGAGGGAACAAATATATATATACACACACTATATAATATGGCAAATGTCATAATTCGGTGTGTAAACAATACCAGGGGAGCAGAAGAAACAGACTGGTCATATGTGCCTGCCAGAGTTAAGGCCAACCCCCATCTTTCCGAGTCAATGGCACTGTAGTTCAGGGAACAGGATAACTTTTCAAGTTAATATTCTCCATCCTTTGTTAAACTTGAGGGGTCTGGGTCCAATTCCACTAAAGGAGCCAACAGACATCCCTCTAGAGCGTCCACAGTTTCATGAAGGAGAACCATTTGTGTTCAACCTTGAAGAATGAGTAAAAGAAGAGCATTCTCTGGTAGATGAATCAGCAGGCGCAAAATCACTTATGAGAAATAAGTATGGCTAGGGTGTAGGGTAAGAATAATAGACATATCTCACTTGATAATATTAATTGTTAACATGATTTTAGATTCCATGCCAAGAATAAACAATGATGGCCCTAGGATTCAGCACTGACATTAGGCAACATTACGATCTGGGACAGAAAGATGTCTGACATTCTCTGAGTGCTTGTTACAGGCCAGCAACAATGCCTAGGACTTTATAAGCAGTATCTCAGTCAATTTTCGTAACCACCCTTTAGAGTAACTATCACCAACCCTGCTGTACAGATGAGAAAACTAAGTCACAGAGAAAATGAGCCATTTTTCCAGTGCCATATAGCAAAGAAGCCTTCCTTCATAGGCCCTACCTATTCCCCAAACAGCAATTGTCATTATAAACCATGGAATGTTTCTGAGAGCTTTAAGATCAAGAAACAGAGGTATGGAGAGTCCAAATGACTTGCCCAAGGTCATCCAACAAGTTGGGAGCAAAGCCTGGACATGAACCCAGATCTTCAGATTCCCCTTCTAGTACTTTCCAAATATGTCAGGCTGTCTCTCTCGACTCTCACTTCTCCCCTTACAGCCTGTGCAAACAAGGGAGGCAGTGCAGTAATAGATCATGCCTAAGAGCTATTTTAATATCCCTGCTGTTTTGCTGGAGAAACACAGATGCTGTGATTTGCTCCCCCTGAATCCTGTAGCCGGGTTACTGCTCAGGCAGCCACCAAATGCTGCTGTTTACAAAAGACACCTGAAAGCTGCCAAGCTCCAAAGGACACATGGGGAAAACTGTCTAGGATATCAAAACCCCTGACATTCCTTAGTAGCCACCCTGATCCTTTGCTAACATGGACACTCTACCCATCTAGGTCAAAGCCCCTTGGAAAATGAATGACTAGGGAGCCCAGATATTAGGATTCTCCACCTTCACAGAGGCTGGCTCAACACCCAACTCAAGGCTAGTCACGCCTCATGGCCAATCTGACTCTACAAAGTAGGAAAATAAGAGTGGGGAGAAAAAGGATGGAATTAATAATGACTACATTACCAACACTGTGTTTGGTGTCTAATGAACGTTTTCTGATTTAATGATCCCTATTTAATAGATGAGGAAACTGAGGCTAGAAAGGCAAAGAAACTCATCAAAATGTTAATCTGGAGTAAGGAAGGATTTTGACCATTGGTCTGAAGGGCTCCACACCTGTGTTTTGGCAGCAAAGATGATTTACAATACTTAGCATGTCATTCTCCTCCAGGTAAGATAACTGACTCTCTAATCCTAGAGTAAGTTACTCCTTATCCCACCCCTGTCCCTCCTATGGTATCCATCTTTTCAGAATGGCTCTCTGCCTCCAATCACTTCCATGCTCTTTTAGGGATGAGGTATCGAGAGATGGAGGGAGGCAGTAGCTGAGACTCATCCAGAATCCATTTTCATAAATGTGAACCTCTTTCCAGTGAAATAAATTTCCCACCTATGGTATCTCTGCATCTCATTCCACATTCTCCATCTCTTGATTATCACTGTGGGTTGTAATGTACACTCTATTAAATGGGCAATAAACACAGCAAGGGTTATTGCCACACTTAATAGCTAACAGAGATCTTGTCTTCTTCCCTATTTCAGAGCCTCCACACCTTCCTTCTGTATACTTCTCCTCTCCCTGCTAAAAGAGAAGAGCCAGAAATATGCCTTGATTCAGGGCATAAAATCTTTTCATTCATTCGACAAACCGAATGCTTCATCACAACCCCCAAACATGCTCTTCCTCCAGTACCTCCATCTCAGAAAATGCATCTCCGTTCATCCAGCTGCTCAAGTCAGAAACCTATGAGTGACCCTTGGCTCCTCCCTGTCCTTCATTGCTTCCATCTAATTCATCACAAAATCCAAACAAATCTACCTCCTCTATGTTTCTTAAATGTATCTTCACGGTCACCATCCTAGTCCATCCAAATTACCAGTTTCTCTATTGGACTACCAAGTATCCCATTAACAGGTCACCATTTTCCCTTCTATTTTTGCCACCTCTCCTCATAGACGTAGATCCATTCTCCAGGTAGTAAACAGAGGGATCTTTTTAAAAACATTAATCTTCTTGTGCCACTTGCCTGTTTTTAAAATCATTCATTGGGTGCTACTATGGACATGATACCATTCTAAGTTTTAGTTTTTTTTTTAAATTGATTATTCATAAAGCGTACTCAAATCTCCTTTTAGGTGAAACATCTCCAATACATTCATCTCTCTATCCTTATGCCAGACTTTCCCTTCCTCTCACCATCCTGCTGATCTGTTCCAAGTAACTTCCAGATTGTGTTGAATTACTGTTTTTCCTTGGACCTGAAACATGGTTATTCTTTGCTCCAGAGCAGATATAACCTTACACATAAGCAGAGTGTGTGGATGCCTAGATGGTGGGATTTGAAGGATACTTGTCTTAAAATATTTGCCTCATTCTAGACCAGATCACATTACTCCCTTGCTTAAGACCCTCCTCTGCTCATCCCAGCTGCCTCCAGGAAAAGGTCCCAACTTATTAGCATGGCACACAAAGTTCTCATTGGTCTGCTATCTGCCCATCATTCTAGCTTCATATCTTATCATAGTGCCCCCATACATACACCATTCATTAATACCACCTCACCTCTCTTGAATTTCATGCTTGAGCAGTTTTATTCTACAATCGTCACCACTATCAGCAGCTCCACCACACTATCACCGCTAACTCCATTACCATCACTGTCATCACCTTCACTGCTCCTGTCACCACCACCACTGTCACCATCACTACCACCACTGTCACCATCACTACCACCACTGTCACCATCACCACCACCACCACTGTCACCATCACTACCACCACTACTGTCACCATCAATACCACCACTATCACCACCACCACCACCACTGTCACCATCACTACCCCCACCATCATTATCAAAACTTCATTACCATCACCACCACCACCTTCACCACCACTGCCACCATCACCATCATGACTGTCACTACCACCAGTTACCACCACAACTACCACCAACACTACCAGTGAATATTTACTGAGTGTTGACTGCATGCCAGGAACTCTGATAAGCCTTTGCATATTTTATTACTTTAAGTATCATAAGGTCAAACAGCTAATGAGTGGGAGAGCCAGAGTTGAACCACGGCCCTATGACCCCAGAGCCCAGTCCTTAATTAACTATTATTACCTTCCTCTATTATTCCCTGAATATACTAGCTTCTTTCTTCCTACTCCCTACCACTCATCGCCCTAGGCTATATTCTGTACTCTGTGTTTAGTATTTTCTGTTTTCTCTGTCTTCTGTGCTCTTCCATTTTGTCTTCCTGGCAAACTTCCATTCATTTTTCAAAATCATCTGTGAATCATTCCGTAAACACTTCAGAGTTCTCTGTGTTCTTTTGATTCATTCACTTTCTCCTATCACTCACTGTACTATATCATAATTAATTCTCTATCTGACTGATTCATTCATATTTGTAACTACTAGGTGTGAAGTACAGTGTGGACTCTGGGCAAGTTGATGAACATCCCAGAGTTTCAGTACCTGCTTTACGGCATTTCCTACTTTGAACGAAAGTATGAATATATGTAAAGTGCTTAGAATAGTATGGTATAAGTCCTCAAAAAATGTTAAATAAATTTTTAGCTAAATAATGAATTTCAGGGATGAGTCTTGATGTGTCTTATCGGTTTATTACAGTAAAGATGATAAGTGCAAACATATTAGCAACTAAGATCATTTAAAAAAACAAGTTTCAGAATTTCTGAATACCTATCACATACTGGAAATTGGTATAGCCCTTTTAGAAAGGAATTTGAGAATATATATCAAGACTCTGGCAATATTCAGGTAATTTAATCTAATAAGGTTTACTTTAGAAGTTTGTTCAAAATAAATGACTGGAAATGCACGTGAAGATTGATTTAGTCACTCATCAGATACAGAGAATGTCTATTAGATGCCATGCACTATGCTAGACTCAATGTTTATTGAATTTTTAATTATAAGGCAAACATGTGGAAACAGCCTAAATATTCATCAGTAGGGGTTATATGCCACGAAATAGTATGCAATTATAAAATAATATTTTTCAGAGAATATTCAATGACATCAAATAATACTATTTTTTTAAATTAGGATGCTAAATGTACATAAACTATAACTCCAATACTATTCACATATTGTATTTTATTTATTATTTGGTCAGTGGTGGCTTGTGTGTTGCTGTGATCCTGGAAGCTATGCTACCAGTATTTCAAATACCAGTAGGGTTACCCATGGTAGACAGGTTTCAGTGGAGGTTCCAGACTAAGACAGACTGGGAAGAAGGAACTAGCAATCTACTTTTGAAAATTTGGCCAGTGAAAACCTTATAAATAGCAGCAGAACATTGTCTGATATGGTGCCGGAAGATGATCCCCTCAGGTTGGAAGGCACTCAAAATACAGCTGGGGAAGAACCGCCTCCTTAAAACAGAGTGGACTTTAATGATGTGGATGGAGTAAAGCTTTCGGGATCTTCATTTCCCTATGTGGCACGACTCAAAAATTAGAAGAAATAGCTGCAAACATCCATTAGCAATTGGACTGTGAAATGTACAAACTATGAATCTAGGAAAATTGGAAGTTATCAAAAATGAAATGGAACACTTTAAAATCGGTATCCTAGGCATTAGTGAGCTGAAATGGACTGGTATTGGCCATTTTTAATCAGATGATCATATGGTCTATCATGGCAGGAATGATGAATTGAAAAGGAATGGCACTGCATTCATTATCAAAAAGAACATTTGAAGATCTATGCTGAAGTATGATGCTGTCAGTGACAGGACAATATTCATATGCCTACAAGGAAGACCAGTTAACAGGACTATTATTCAAATTTACACACCAACCAAAAAATGCCAAAGGTAGAGAAATTGAAGATTTTTACCAACTGCTGCAGTCTGAAATTGATCAAACCTGCAATCAAGATGCATTGATAATTACTGGTGATTGGAATGCAAAAGTTGGAAACAAAGCAGGATTAGTAGCTGGAAATATGGCCTTGGTAATAGAAATAATGCCAGAGATCGCATGATAAAAGTTTGCGAGACCAATGACCTATTCATTGGAAATACCTTTTTTCAACAACATAAGTGGCTATTATACATGCAGACCTTGCCAGATGGAATACACAGGAATCAAATCAACCACATCTGTGGAAAGAGATGATGGAGAAGTGCAATAGTATCAGTCAAACAAGGCCGCTGGCCGACTGCAGAAAGACCATCAATTACTCATATGCAAGTTCAAATTGAAGCTCAAAAAAATTAAAACAAGTCCATTAGAACCAAAATACAACCTTGAGTATACTGCACCTGAATTTAGAGACCATCTCAAGAAGAGATTTGATGCTTTGAATGTTAATGACCAAAGACCAGATGAGTTATGGGATGACATCAAGGACATCAAACATGAAGAAAGCATAAGGTAATTAAAAAGAAAGAAAAGACCAAAGTGGATGTCAGAGGAGACTCTGAAACTTGCTGTTTAATGTACAGTAACTAAAGTGAATGTGAGAAATGATGAAGTAAAAGAGCTACACAGAAGATTTCAAAGGGTGACTTTAGAAGACAAAGTAAAGTATAATAATGAAACGTGCAAAGACCTGGAGTTAGAAAACCAAAAGGGAAGAATAGGGTTTGGCATTTCTCAAGCTGAAGGAATTGAAGAAAAAATTCAAGCCTCAAATTGCAATACTGAAGGATTCTACAGGGAAAATATTAAACGATGCAGGAAGCATCAAAAGAAGATGGAAGGAATACACAGTGTCACTGTCCCAAAAAGAATTAGTTGATTTTCAATCATTTCAGGAGGAAGCATATGATCAAGAACTGATGGTATTGAAAGAAGTCCAAGCTGCACTGAAAGCACTGGTAAAAACAATGCTCCAGGAATTGACGGAATACCAGTTGCGATGTTTCAACAAAAGGATACAGCGTTGGAGGTGCTCACTCGTTTATGCCAAGAAATTTGGAAGTTAGGTACCTAGCAACTAACTGGAAGATATCCATATTTATGCTCATTCCAAAGAAAGCTGATCCAACCAAATGTGGAAATTATCGAGTAACATCATTAATATCACACACAAGTAAAATTTTGTTGAAGATAATTCAAAAACGGTTGCAGCAGTACATCGACAGGGAACTCCCAGAAATTCAGGCCGGATTCAGAAGAGGAAGTAGAATGAGGGATATCATGGATAATGTCAGATGGATCTTGGCTGAAAGCAGACAATACCAGAAAGATGTTTACCTGTGTTTTACTTGCTGTGCAAAGGCATTCAACTGTGTGGATCATAGATACTGCATGGTTTAAATTCAGGAAAGGTGCGCATCAGGGTTGTATCTTTTCACCATACTTACTCAGTCTGTATACTGAGCAAATAATCTGAGAAGCTGAACTGCATGAAGAAGAAAGTGGCGTCAGGATTGGAGGAAGACTCATAAACAACCTGTGATACCCAGATGATACAACCTTGCTTGGTGAAAGTGAAAACGACTTGAAGTGATGCAGATCAAAGACTACAGCCTTCAGTATCGATTATACCTCAACATAAAGAAAACAAAAATCTGCACACCTGCACCAATAAGCAACATCATGATAAATGGAGAAAATATTGAAATTTTCAAGGATTTTATTTTACTTGGATCCACAATAAACGCGCATGGAAGCACAGTCAGGAAGTTAAAGATGTCTTGCATCGGGCAAATCTGCTGCAAAAGACCTTCAAAGTGCTTACAAGTAAAGATGTCACTTTGAGGGCTAAGGTGCACCTGACCCAAGCCATGGTATTTTCAATCACCTCATAAGCATACAAAAGCTGGACAACGAATAAGGAAGACCAAAGAAGAATTGATGTCTTTGAATTACGGTGTTGGCAAAGAATACTGAATACACCACTGAACTCCAGATGAGCAAACAACTCTGTCTTCAAAGAAGTATAGCCAGAATGTTCCTTAGATGTGAGGATGACGAGACTTCATCTCACATATTTTGGACATGTTATTAGGAGGTATCAGTCCCTGGACAAGGACATTATGCTTGGTGTAGTAGAGGGTCAGCAAAAAATAGGAAGACCCTTCATGAGATGGATTGACACAGTGGGTACAACTTAGCAAAGATTGTGAGGATGGCGCAGGACTGGTCAGTGTTTCATTCTGTTGTACATAGGGTCACTGGGAGTCAGAACCCACTCAAGGGCACCTAACAACAATATATTTTATTACATTTGCATGGAAGCAAATTCTGGAAAAAAATACATTAGAAATTTGGCAAGGATTTATTTGGATGGCAGAATTATAGATGGTTTTGATTTTCATCTTGAGCTTTTTAAAAAATGGTCTAAAATTTATACAATCTTTATATATCACCTTTGAGAGTAGAAAAACATACTGGTATGATTGAGAGATGTAGAAAGTATAGAAATATATTTTTGCAATGTGTTGGAAGGAAAAAATATCCCCCCTTCCCTGCCTCAAAAATGGCTCTTAAAAGAAATGTAACATCATATGGTGAAAAGAGCATGGGCTTTGGAGTCCCATGGTTGGCTCTGTGGCCCTGCCGCTTAACAGCTCTGCCACTTCAGACAATATACTTCATCTCTCCGTGCTGCCAGCTTCTCATCCAAAAAATCAGACAACTTGGCACATTACAGAGGCTTAAAAAAACATAAATCTCTTTTCTTAAGACCCAGCCCCTATTTCCAAGATCCTCTGAGGGGTTTCTCTAAAGATTCTCCTAAATGCAAACTAGTTGCCATCGAGTAGATTCTGACTCATTGCGACCCCCTGTGCGTCACAGTAGAACTGTGCTCCATAGAATTTTTGGTGACTGATTTTTTGGAAGTAGATCACCAGGCCTTTCTTCCAAGGTGCCTCTGGGTGGAGTTGAACGACTAATCTTTTGGTTAGTAGCCGAGTTCATTAACCATTTGTATGACCTAGAGACTCCACTGAAAACTTTAGACCTGGAAGATGAACATGTGAAAAAACAGAAAATGAAAAACCCTATCTACCCAATTGGATGAGTTAGGTCTCAGACTCCTGCTCCATCCCCACCAGGAGGTAATGAAACCCAGCATTTCACTAAAGTGACACTGACCATTCTCAGCCATGATACCAGGGGATGGAGTACAGTGTCCATGCCACCACCCCTGCTGACCTGAACTGCCCTGGATTTCCTCTCCTTCTCTGATTTTCCATCCCGATTGAAGGATATATGGAAACATTGCATTTGTAATTAGTATTTTTGTCATTTAAAGTTCACCAGATTTGTAGTTAATTATTGGCTGAAAACATATATTATTTTCAATGTATTATTAGTTTATTATGGCTCATTGCTCTAAAATACTTCGTTTAATCCTTTGCAGGTCCTTAAACACAAATATGGCAGCTATTAGCAACCTCTTCAGTCAGGCATAAAATTGTACCCAGAGGCCTCATAAACAATAGAGTGCTTTGGAAAGATTAAATCAGTGTACACAGCTGTGAAGGAGACCATTAGGAAAGGCATTATCATTCTGTTTTACTGTTACTTTGTGTGCCACTCCACTTTTGTCAACCCATCAGCTAGCCCTGCCCCTGCCCTGTAGGCGGAAGAGCCTCCACATCTTACCAGGTAAGAGGCAGCTACGAAGCAAGGGAGGGCCCGGCTTTTCCGTGTGAGTTTAAGGGAACTTGGATGCTGTTGGCCTGGGTCAGCCGGGAAAAAGCACAGTGTCGCAGTGCTTGCCTCCTTCAGTAAGAGACAGGCAAGGAAGGAGGCCTTCCATCATACAAGACTTCCTGGAAGATGCTAATTTCAAATAAAATTATTATTTTTTTTCTTTTTTGCCTTTGAGTCTTTATTCAAAATGTCTGCTGCCTCTAGAAGGAGGGGAATGGAAGGGAAGACTGTCATATATGAAGCACCCATTATGCAGTAGGATCTCTCAGAGAGACATTAAGTCATCCAACAGGACACATTCTATGGGCTGTGCTGGAGCCACATAGAAGAATTAGAAGACACAGCCTCTGCTCTCAGGGAGTGCAGGGTCTGGTGGAGGCGGTAAACAAACAATTAAGGTATACCCAGCACTGTGTGACTAGTGCAAAGCTTTCTAGTGGAAGGAATATCTGAGTTAAGCTTCAACGATATAGGAAAAGCACAGGGAACAAAAGGTATGGGAAGTGGTGGGGGTGGGAAAGGGAAACACATTCCAGGCTGTGGGACCAGCAAAGACATAAAAGTCAAAAAAAAAGAGCATGTAATCAAGGTATCTTATTTCATTTTCATTACAACAACCCTGCTAGGTGGATGACATCCTATTTACAGAAGAAAAGTGGCTTTTCTTCCTAGTCCTTTTACCCATGACTGTAGGGTTGCTGTGAGTTGAAATTGACTCGACGGCAATGGGTTTGGGTTTTTTTTTGGTATGTAGCTTAAGGAGCCCCGGTGGAGCAATGGTTAAAGTACTGGGCTGCTAACCTAAAGGTCATTGGTTCGAACCCACCAGGAGCTCCATGGGAGAAAGAAGTGGCAGTCTCCTTCTGTAAAGATTATAGCTGTAGTGTGATTAATTACATTTGTGTGGCTTTTCTAGCTATGGTCTCGTAACTCCCACCCAGGTGATTGGACAGGACTGTGTAACAGGGCGATTGCAGCCCACCAAGGGGACTGGTCAGTTTTGCCTTAAAAGAGAACCAATTCCAGAGCAGAGAGGAGGATCCTACCACCACCAAGGAAGAGCAGCCAGGAGTGGAGAGGGTGTGCTTTGGACTTGGGATCCCTGTGCTGAGAAGTTCCTGAGAAGACGGTGAGAAGCAGTGGCAGGAGAGACCCTGCAGTAGGAGACAGCATGGACAGAGAAAGCTGAGTGCCTTTGGGGAGAGGCCTAGGGCCAGGGAGAGGCGTGCCTGCGAGCACAGCTGGGGAGAGGTTGTCCTGATGGAAGAACTGTATCCTGAGTGTTCCTGAGCCTGAATTGTAACTGTTACTTCCCTAATAAACCCTATAATCGTGAGTATGCTCTGTGAATTCTGCGTGGCCATTGCAATGAATTACTGAACCCAGCAGAGAAGTAGAGAGTGGGGTGCGAGGGGTGGTTGGTGTCAGAATTAGTAAACCTGGTGGAGAGAGAAGGCTTGACTGGCCTCCACCTCATGGGAGTCAACCTTGTGCTGTTGATCTTCGTTCTGCTTCCCCCCCTGTGGGAAGACACTGCCCCCATGCCATTTTTACAACAGCCTTGGAAATCCTTTCAGGCAGTTTTACTCTGTCCTATAGGGTCACTATGAGTCAGAATCGACCTGACAGCAATGAGTTTTTGCTTTGGTATGTAGCTTGCCTTATTCTGTGGAGGTAAGCATAGCACAGTGGCAAGAATATGGGCTTTGGATTCATGTCCAGTTGAGTTTCAATTCTGGTTTGGTTATTAACTAGTTGGGTGCTCTTGGGCAAGTCACTTCTCTAAGCCTCAGTTTCCTATTGGCAAAATGGGGCTAATAATACCCAACTTCATGGGATTATCATGAAGCTTATATGAGACAATGAATAAAATGTAACTACGTATTATCTGCCACACAGTAGAACTTCAGAAATTGCTGGTTTCCTTATTTCTATCCTTCGGTCCACCACTCATCTGTTACTTTGTTGTACTGCGGTGGTTTGCGTGTTGCTGTGATGCTGGAAGTTACGCCACCAGTATTTCAAATATCAGCAAAGTCAGCAGTAATGGACAGGTTTCAGCAAAGCCTGAGACAGACTAGGAAGAAGGACAGGGTGATCTACGTCTTAAAAAACTGGCCAGTAAAAACCTTATGAATAGGAGCAGAACATTGTCTGATATAGTGCAGGAAGATGAGCCCCTCAGGTTGGAAGGCGCTCAAAATACTGCTAGGGAAAAGATGCCTCCTCAAAGTAGAGTCAACCTTAATGACGCGGTTGGAGTAAAGCTTTCAGGACCTTCATTTCCTGATGTGGCACGACTCAAAATGAGAAGAAATAGCTGCAAACATACATTAATAATTAGAACATGGACTGTATGAAGTATGAATCTAGGAAAATTGGAAGTTATCAAAAAAGAAATGGAGTGCATAAAGATTGAAATCCTAGGCATTAGTGCGCTAAAATGGACTGGCACTGGCCATTTTGAATTGGAAAATCATATAGTCTATGATGCCAGGTATTATGGATTGAATTATGTCAACTTGGCTAGTCCGTGGTTCCTAGTATTGTAATTATCCATCATTTTGTCATCTGATGAGATCTTCCTATGTGTTGTAAATCCTACCTCTATGATGTTAATGAGGTGGGATTAATTGCTGTTATGTTAATGAGGCAGGACTCAATCTACAAGATGAGGTTGTGTCTCAAGTGAGCCTCTTTTGAGATATAAAACAAAGAAGTGAGCAGAGAGACCTCATACCACCAAGAAAGCAGTGCCAGGAGCAGAGTGCATCCTTTGGACCTGAGGTTCCTGTGTGAAGAATCTCCTAGACCAGGGGAAGACTGATGACAAGGACCTTCCTCCAGAGCCAACAGAGACAAAGCCTTCCCCTGGAGCTGGCACCCTGAATTCAGACTTCTAGCCTCCTAGAGGGTGAGAGAATAAATTTTTCTTTGTTAAAGCCATCCACTTGTGGTATTTGTATTATAGCAGCCTAGATAATTAAAACACCAGGAATGACAAACTGAAGAGGAATGGCAGTACATTCATCGTCAAAAGAACATTTCAAGATCTATCCAGAAGTACAATGCTGTCTTTAATAGGATAATATCCATTTGCCTACAAGGAAGACCAGTTAATACGACTATTATTCAAAATCATGTACCAATCACTAAGGCCAAAGATAAAGAAATTGAAGATTTTTACCAACTTCTGCAGTCTGAACTTGGTCAAATAAGCAGTCAAGACGCACTGATAATTACTGGTGACTGGAATGCGAAAGTTGGAAGCAAAGAAGCATCAGTGGTTAGAAAACATGGCCTTGATAACAGAAATGACACCAAAGATGGAATTTTGCAAGACCAATGACTTATTCATTGCAAATATCTTTTTTCAACAATATAAATGGCAACTATACATGAGGACCTCTCCAGATGGAATATGCAGGAATTAAATCAATTATTTCTGTGGAAAGAGACGATGGGGAAGCTCAAAATCATCAGTCAGAACAAGGTCAGGGGCCGACTGTGGAACAGACAATCAATTGCTCATATGCAAGTTCAAGTTAAAGCAAAGAAAATTAAAACAAATCCTCGAGAGCAAAAGTATGATCTTGAGGATATCTCACCTGAATTTAAAGACCATTTTGAGAATAGATTTGATGCACTGAACACTAATGACCGAAGATCAGTTCAGTGGAATGACATCAAGGACATCATGCATGAAGAAAGAAAAAGGTCATTAAAAAGACAGGAGAGAAAGAGAAGACCAAAATAGATGTCAGAAGAGACTCTGAAACTTGCTCTTGAATGTAGAGTAGCTAAAGTGAGTGGAAGAAATGATGAAGTAAAAGAGTTGAATGGAAGACAAAGTGAAGTATTATAATCAAATGTACAAAGACCTAGAGTTAGAAAGCCAAAAGGGAAGAACATGCTCAGCATTTCTCAATCTGAAGAGCTGAAGAAAAAATTCAAGCCTCGAGTTAAAGGACTTTATGGGCAAAATATTGAATGATGCAGAAAGCATCAAAAGAAGATGGAAGGAATACAGAGAGTCACTGTACCAAAAAGAATTTGGTGAATTTTCAACCATTTCAGGAGGTAGAATATGATCGAGAACCAACGATATTGAAGGAAGAAGTCCAAGCTGCACTAAAGGCATTGGCAATAAATCAGGCTCCACAAATTAACAGAAAACCAACTTTGATGTTGCAACAAAAGGATGCAACACTGGAAGCACTTACTCGTCTATGCCAGGAAATTTGGAAGACAGCTACCTGGCCAACTAACTGTAAGACATCCGTATTTGTGCCCATTCCAAAGAAAGGTGATCCAGTGGAAAGATGAAATTATGGAACAATATTATTAATATCACACGCAAGTAAAATTTTGCTGAAGATAATTAAAAAATGGTTGCAGCAGCACAAAGACTGGGAACTGCCAGACATTCAGGCCGGATTCAGAAGAGGACGTGGAACAAGGGATCTTGGCTGAAGCAGAGAATACAAGAAAGATATTTACCTGTGTTTTATTGACTATGCAAAGGCATTGAACTGTGTGGATTATAACAAATTATGGAATTCCAGAACACTTAATTGTGCTCATGTGGAACCTGTACATAGACCAAAAGGCAGTTGTTCGAACAGAACAAGAGGATACTGCATGGTTTAAAATCAGAAAATGTGTGTCAGGGTTGTATCCTTTTATCACACTTGTTCAAGTCTATATGCTGAGAAAATATTCTAAGAAGCTGGAGTATATGAAGAAGAATACGGCATCAGGATTAGAGGAAAACTCATTAACAACCTGTGATATGCAGGTAACATAACCTTGCTTGCTGAAAGCGAACAAGACTAGAAGCACTTACTGATGAAGATCAAAGACTACAGCCTTCAGTATGGATTACACATCAACATAAAGAAAACAAAAATCTTCACAACTGGGCCAATAAGTAACATCATGATAAATGGAGAAAAGATTGAAGTTGTCAAGAATTCCATTTTACAGGGATCCACAATCAATGCCCATGGAAGCCGCAGTCAAGAAATCAAAGGATACACTGCATTGGGCAACTCTGCTGCAAAAGACCTCTTTAAAGTGTTCAAAAGCAAACATGTCACTTTGAGGACTGAGGTGCACCTGATCCAAGCCGTGTTATTGTCAACTGCCTCATATGCATGCGAAAGTTGGACAATGAATAAGGAAAATGAAGAAGAATTGATGCCTTTGAATTATGGTGTTGCTGAAGAATATTGAATATACCATGGACTGACAGAAGAACAAACAAATCTGTCTTGGAAGAAGTACTGCCAGAATGCTTCTTAGAAGCGAGGATGGCGAGACTGTGTCTTACATACTTTGGACGTGTTATCAAGAGGGACCAGTCCCTGGAGAAGGACATCATGCTTACCAAAGTAGAGGGTCAGGGAAAAGAGGAAGGCCCTCAACAAGATGGACTGACACAGCGGCAGCAACGATGGGCTCAAGCATGGCAAAGATTGTGAGGATGGAGCAGGACTGGGCAATGTTCCCTTCTGTTTTACATAGGTTCTCTATTAGTCTGAACCGATCTGAGGACACACGACAACAATAACATTCTTCAGCATCAGTTCAAAATTTGTCTCTCCCAGGAAACCTTCTCTGATTCACTGACTTAGAAATTCCTCAAGGGCAGAGACATATCCTGTGTTTGTATTTTGCAGCAAAACTTTGCACACAAAAGGCTTTGGAGAAAGATCCATCAAATTAATTAACTTATTTCTGTACCCTGTTCACCTAAGATTTCCCCTAAATGTACCTTTAAACCCTCCTTCCATGGTGGAATCTCTGGGATAATTTCCCTTTTGCTTTCTCTTATAAGGCTGTGGGAGGAAGCAGAAAGGGAGAGCAGTGTTTGACCTCTTGGGAAATATGTCCTTATAACTTGGTGTATCAGAAGAAGCAAGACTTTGAAGAAGTTTGACACTGCCAGAAAGCTTCCTGACCCCGTCCTTAGTATAAACAATTTGATACACTCTCAGGTAAGAGCTACTCTTCTATTTCAGGTGTCATTCTTGATGACTGCTTGGGCAACTCCAGGTTAAACCTTAATGAGGAAAACACTATTTTTGAGGCTGTTTGGTAGAAAAAGTGTCCCTGTGATGGGCAATCATTTTGAGAATTAGTTTGACAACATTCACACTGATCGTTAGATGTGTGAACTGTGCAATTTTGTGCTTGGACTGGTTCGGAGGTTGGCAGGGATGGAATAATAGACAAGAGGAAGGTAAAGGAGAAGGAATGATGGGGGACAAAGTGAGCTACTGGATATTTCAGTCCTGCCTCCATGTTGTGGTGATCATACAGACGATCCATCTTTTTTGGCAGACAGCACAGTCAAGTGGAAAGAGAATGAGTTCTGCAGAGAGTAGAGAGATTTGAGTTTAAGATTCCATCACATGCTAGCTGTTGTTCACCTTTGGACAAGAGACAACCTCTTTGAGCTTCAGTTATTGATATATATATATAAAATGAGAAAACATGTAAAGTAACACAGTACAGTAACACAGTAAAGAGAAGTAAATGATATTCCAATATGTGGAAGAGTCTACCACAGTGTTCCAGATAGAGAAAGAGGTATATGAAAGGTAGTTTTCTCTTCTCTGACTCCAGATTGGTGAATACATGTCTAATGAATGAATGAATCCTCTTTAAACACACATTTTGTTATATCTTAGCTAAAAGCTGCCTTCCTATAACTTTTATCCACCAGGCTTAGTGCGGCCCTCTAGAACCAGACAGAATAAATCAAATCGCTCTTTCAAATGAAAACCCTTCAAATATTCCTGTTTAATAAATTAATAGACTCCACTTTAATAAATTTGCCCCAGGCCTGCAGGCTTTTGCAAGGCAGGCAATATAAATGAAGATGCTGTCTGCACGTGTAATGTTCTGTGGATCACATGACTGCCACACTGACCCAGAGACTAAGGGGGGTGTGGGAAGCATCATTTCAAACGATAAGGTAGTGCTGGTCAGAATGGTAAGCTTTAGCTTTTCTGAAGCAAATTAAATTATCTTATAACTCGATTTTTTAAAACGGAGCATGCATTTGCACTTTTAAAATTTACCCTTACTTTCCTACCTTCTTTATTTCTTCCTTCTTTTGTTCATTTATTAAAACTGTGCTGGGGAGGGGGAGGAATGAATAGGTGAAGCACAGGGAATTTTAAGGGCAGTGAAGTTATTCTGCGTGATATATAATAGCGGACATATGGCATTATGCATTTGTTGAAACCCATAGAATTGTGCAATACAAAGACTGAACCCTAATGGAAACTATGGACTTTATTTAATCAAAGTGTATCAATATCACTTCATCAAATGTAACAAATGTACACACTAATGCAAGATGTTAAAAACAGGAGAAACTGTATGCAGTGGGGAAAAGGGGTATATGGGAATGCTCTGCACTTTCTGTGCAATTTTTCTGTAAACCTAAAACTGCTCTAAAAATAAAGTGTATTTAACATTTTTTTGAAACAATATATAATACATATTAAAAGGAAACAAAAACAACAAAACCCATTGCTGTCGGGTCGATTCAGACTCATAGCGACCCTACAGCAAAGAGTAGAACTGTCCCGTAAAGTTTCCAAGGAGTAGCTGGAGGATTTGAACCGCTGACCGTTTGGTTAGCAGCTGAGCTCTTAACCACTGTGCTGTAAGGGCTCCATAATACATATAAACAACAAAAAACCATATTGGAAACCCTGTGGGGCAGTTCTACTCTGTCCTAAAGGGTCGCTATGAGTCAGAATCAACTTGATGGCAATGGATTTAGTTTTTGGTTAAATATACATATATATATATGTGTATATATCCTACTCTGTGCCATATACGTTGCTAAATTCTTCCCATATGTATCTCATTGAGTCCTTACTCTAAAAGAGACATAATATGAGTATCCCCATTGCACAAATGAGGAAACTTTGGCTTAGAAAGATACTTAGAAAGTTACTAAAACTAACTTAATTTTATCCAGGACACAAAGCTACAAGTAGCAAAGCTGGAACTCAAAGTCAGGTAGATTTGTCCAGTGAGTTCTACTATGTAATTCTATCTAAGGTAGTAGGGGGCAGTAGAAGAAGGCCCCCCCCCCCCACACACACGCACACACACACACACACACACACTGTGCTGACTCTGGTAGGAAACGGGGCTAGACAGGCAGTATGGGGCCCCAGGGTGCCCGCGGATGTGACCTAGAGCTAGGGAGCTTGGGCTTTATGCAGCTCTGATAAGGTGGCTCAGGGAATGGCCATCACTACCCTCCAAGGTTTAAGACGGGTTTTACTGACTGCCATGCTCAGTGGCCGGGCTGCCCACTCACCACTGTACTTCTGTCAGTATAACTATAGAAGCTTGAGGATCATTTCTGTAGGCTCACCCAAGACTGGCTAAAAACAGGATATACAGCTTTTAAATCACAAGAAGGAAAAAAAATACAAAGATAAGATACCCCATACAGAAAAAGAAAACAAAGGAAGCGCCAACAAAGCACAAAGAGAAAGCATAAAACAAAAAGACAGGAATAAGACCAAACGTATCAGTTACGGCAGTAAATATAAATGGTTTAAGTTCCCCTAATAAAAGATAAAGTCTTTCAGATTGGGTTAAAAGCAAAATTCAACCATATGCTGCTTCTAAGAGACAAATGGTAAAATAAAAACAAGAAAAGAGGGAAAAGGCTGAGTAAATATTTATCAGGCATACAAAACAAACAGTAAGCAGCAATCTGCAACATTTCAAAGAATAATTTAGGATAAAAAGCATCGTATGAGACAAAGAAGGTCATCATATATTGATAAAAGGCACACTTTACAATGGAGCAATAAGAGATATAATGTTACAGAACCTCACAATATACAAAGCAAACACTCTTAGAAATATAAGAAGATAGTCATAGAAATAACCCTCTGATGCTAACTTTAATAACAACAAAAAAGACAAAAGTAGATTAGTGTCATTAATAAGTTATGTACATATCACCCAAAATTGCTAAAAACTAACTTGAGTACTTACAATGTTTCAAGCACTGTTCTATTTTACATGTACTATTATTTTATTTAATCTTCATAATAACCCTATGAAATAGGAAATTATTATCCCTATATTAAAGAAAAGAAATCTGAAGTACAAGGGGGTTAATTAACCTACCCAAGATTATAACATGGTAGTACAGACAGTTAGGACCGAACCTGATTCTAAACTGAAGCAGCTATTCCCAGAGCCTGCCATTACATTAAACAACAATTATATTAAACAACCTACAAAAAAAGACAACATGTCCTTTAAAGCAATTAGGACGCTGATCATCCAAAATGATCATATGCCAGGCTACAAAAAAAAAATAACCCCAAAATCCAAAATGGACAAAAGATATAGTCTAAATTATATGAACACAATGCAGTAAAACTAAATATTAATTGTGCCAAAACCTGACCAAGATAGTTCATATGTGTGTGTGCATGCACACACACACACACACACACGCACATACACACACCACAGACACAGACCAATCATAGGAATGGGATACAAAAATTCTAAATCAAACATTTGCAGACCTATTTCATCAGCTTAGTAAAGGAATTATTCATTAAAACCAAGTGGGAAACTTTCACTTAAAGCACAACAATAAAATAAAATAATAATAATAAAGAAGCCATCCATTACCTTCAGGGTTGCAGATTTAACCGGTTCTGGCAGTTGAAGACAAGGGTCACAGAGTCTCCTGAAATAGGAGGCAAACAGGACCCGAGAAATCTTCTCAATTACAGATAAGAAACTGTCCCCAAGAGGAACAGGATGCAGGCAGGTAAGGAGCAGGGTTGAGACCAAGTCGATTGACTTCCAGGCGAGTACTCACTTTTTTTTTTAAATAATGCTTATTTTTTCCAATTAAAAATAATATATCCTTTGTGGATAGTTTGAAAACTCCCAACAATACCCAGAATTAACATCTGGTAACATTTTGGCTTCTTTCCTTCCAGTAATTTATTTTTCCTAGCTGCATATAGAGATGTGTATATATACATATGTATATAATTACAAAAACAAAATTGAAAACATAATTTATGTTTTGTATCCTAGTTTATTCTGTATCATTATTTCATTATCATTTGCATAGAAAGGGGGGGATTTTATGGAAGAAATGAACATCAACAGTACAGAGAGAGGGAGATAAGACAGCGAAGCAGACGTTAGCCTTAGCAGCTAGAAGATACCCATTGATGTAGGTGAGGTAGGGCAGGCTCTACTGAGGAAAGAATGGGAGGGAGGAGGAAGCAGAGGCGGTGCCTCTGGATAAATAACTCAAGGAGCTTCTCTGGGAAAAGAAGGAAAGAACCAGAGCAAAGGGCAGAGGGGATTAAGGCACAAATGTATAATGGAAAGAGAATGGCTTGGAACCAGGGACAATGATTCGCACCTCATCTCAACTGCTTACAACCCCCTACAGAACCTCATGCCAACATGAGGTAGGGATTAATCAGTACTAAAATGCTGGCGGTACTATTATGGGGTATTGGAGGTCCAGTGGTAGAATTGTCACCTTCCATGTGGGAAACACAGGTTTGATTCCCAGGCAATGGCCCTCATACACAGCCACCACCACTCCTTGCATATTGGAGTGGAGGCTGCATGTTGCTATTATGCTGAACAGATACACTAGAAAGATCAAGAAAGGCTTGGCTATTTACTTTTGAAAATCAGCCACTGAAAACCCTGTGGATCACAACAGCTTGATCCTGTTGTGTATGGAATCACCATGAGTTGGGGTACCCATGAGTCAGTGTCCCCATGAACCAGAGTCACCATGTGTCGGGCCAACTTGACAGCAGCTAACAGCAATGCAGTGGTTTAGCACCTTTCCACATTCACGTTGGATTTGCTCTGTACTACCATGAGTCAGAATCAACTCCACGGCAACCAACAACATTCCAGGTAAAGAAACAGGCTGAAGGATGCAAAACAATTTGCCAAAGGTCATAGTGTAGAAGTGCCAGAGCTAGGATTTAGTCTCAGGATCGCTCATCTCCAGATAATGTTATTTTTAATTGAGAAAATTAACCCAACTCATTATAAAATATAACCTGATAGCCTACGTAATTAGCTCTCAATAAATAAAAGGCAACAGAAGACAAATCATCACTGAAATCCTTTGTTCTTAACCGTTAGGCATCATAGCCTCTACCCAGGTGTGTGACCCCAAGGGCTTTGTATGAAGCTTTATGGCCTGGCCTGGGGGTACTAGACTGGTTGCCAACAGTCTAAAGCAACCCGAATATTCAATCAGTGATATACTTCCCAGACTTGGTGCCTGCTTGCCCTTTGTATCTCACACAATCTTGCTTCCCAACATCATTTTTTAACATTTGACTGAGCGGTCTGACCTAGAATGGCTATGCGTGACTTGAAATTTAAGCATTTCTCTTTCAACTCTCTGATAAGAATTTTTCCCTTTAATAATGCTCCCAGTGGTTCCTTGCCCATTCCTTTTCATTTCTGCTAGGTGCTTTTAAGTTCAGTTTTCCTTCCGCCCACTGCAAGATCCCCAAGGCTTAGCTTCAGAGATGGGGCTCTCTCAAGATCCAATCAATTCCAACGTTCAATTAAGCTAATTAAGTTCAGGTTGCCATCAATATATTTCTTAATTATGGCTTAAACATAGGTAAAACCTAGAATTGTTTATCAACAGCCCTTAGCCTCAGCTGAAAGCTAGCGTCTACCATTAAGAATTCCCATGGGTCACATCAAGGTTCTGACAAGAGTTAGAAAGACCACATGTGTATCTGCGTAGGATTTGCATATATCTACACAGGTTAGTCTCTTCACAGTAGATTTCCAATTAAAATGTTATTATTTTGGCCTTGAAGTTGTTGCTTCCTGATTCTCCCCTAGCACCATTAGCAACACCTGTTCACTTCAATGTCGATTTCTGTGTGAGAGGACAACAGGATAGTGAAGAGAAAGGACAGCATGCCATGATTCATAGCCAGCAGTAAGGGCTCCACCTCTGAGGTGGGCTGACCCTACAAATTAGAAGGTTCTGACTAGTGGAGAGAAGACCCCAGGATAGCTGGAAGAAGTCTTGGAACAGCTGTAGGGCTGTTAGGCAGAAGAGGATTGGAATTGTACTTCACCTTCCCTACTCTTATGCTCTTGTTCCTGTCTTAAACATGTCTTTCTTCTCAATGAGTCTCTTTACCTATATAATGTAGAAACCAGAATAGTCTTTCTGAAACGCAAGGCTGGCCATGTCATTCTGTTTCCACAATGCTGGTGGTGTAAAAGCTCTAATCCTAGCATGATATACAAGCGCCTTCAACGACAACTGCCTGCCTCTCTCCAGTTTTATCTCTTGACACCGTTTTATGTCCTGGGTGCCAGCCAAGGAGAAACCAACCAGTTGCTGTTGAGTTGACTCTGACTGATGGCGACCTCGTGTGTGTCAGAATACAACTGTACTCCATAAGGTTTTCAAAAGGTTGGCTTTTGGGAAGTAAATCACCAGGCCTTTCTTCCAAGGCACCTCTGAGTGGACTCAAACCTCCAACCTTTTGTTTAACAGTCAAGCATGTTAACAGCTTGCTCCACCCAGGGAGTCCCCAGCCAAGGAGAGCCACCTGCCATTCCTTAAACCTACTAGATGCTTTCACACTTACAGGCCTTTACTTGTACTGCTCCCTCTGGCCATCAGAAGGTATTTTGTGTTTTGCTCTGGCCTCCCACAAGGCTAACTCCCTCTCAGACTTCCAAGGATCAGGCTAAGTCTCCTGCGCTGAGGAGTCTTTTTTTCTAATTGCCTCCTCTCATCTCCATACCCCAAAGGGTCCCTGTATTTGCTTTAGCTCCTTATGATTCCTTCCTCCCTCCACTGGTAAAACTCAGAAGGATTCCAGGAGCTCGTTATGCTCCAGAGAGGACCAACACTTCGCTAGTCCCCGTGTCACCACTGGCAGTAGTATACACATGACCAACCCAAAGACACCACCTCTCCTCTTTTCATCAATCAACATCTCACCACTGCCATCTGGCTTGAGGCTTTCAGGAATAATGTCACATACTCACAAGAAAATCCCAGGACTCCAGGCCATTCCTCAACCAGAGTCTAATCCTCATATGTCTCTATGGTCAATGAGGCAATTCTGGCCTCTCCTCTCACCTTTAGCACCTGCTCCTGCTTTATTTTTCTCCATTGCATTTGTTACATTTATTATCATCTGACACAATATACATTTTTACTTTTTTTTTTTTTTCCAATTCATCTCCCTCCTCCAAAATGTAAGGTCCATGAGGGCAGGGAATTTTGTCTGTGCAGTGTGATGGATTGCTTTTATATGGTCTTGTAATTCCCACAAAATGATTGAGTGGGACTGTGCAAATAAGGTGCTTGTGGCCCACCAACAGGATTGGACAGCTTGCTAATTATGCAAGTAAGGTGCATGGTACCCTTGTGGGGGTGGGACCATGAAAATAAGGTGTATGGAACCCTAAAAAAGGGATTGGTCAGTTTTGCCATCCTGCTAGCCTTAAAATGAGCCACCCCAGAGGCAGACGTGGGGAGGGGATCACTACCACCAAGTAGAAGAGAGGAGAGTGGGGTGCGTCCTTTGGACCCAAGGTCCCTGTGCTGAGAACCTCCTAGACACAGGAGACAAAGAAAAAGATAACTGTAACACCAGAGATGGTGCAAGATGGCAAGAAGCAGAGGCAGAGAAACGGCAGCAGCAGAATCAGGAGACCAGCACCAGACAGCACATTGGGCTTCCCAGCCCACGGAGCAAGGCGATTACAATGGGCATGCTGATCCATGGAGTGAGAGAGCTAAGTGCCTTCAGGGAAGAGGCTTCCTGGTAGAGTGGGGTGCCTCCAGGCACTTGTTGGCAGAGCTAAGCTTGCATACCCATAGAGCGAGGGAGTTGAGCACCTTCGGACTGAGGCTTGCTGGCGGGGTAGGGTGCCCCTGGGCACTTATTGGTGGAGCTAAAGAGCTTTGTAACACTTTCCCAAGCAGGGCAGAGGCCAGGTCAAGGGGCTGAGGGGCCAAAAGGCCAAGGGCCAGAGACAGGCCTGCGTGTGGGCACAGCTAAAAAGAGGCCATCCTGATCAAAGAGCTGTGTCCTTACTCATTTCTGATCCTGAATTGTAACCTGTTACTTTCCGAATAAACCCCATAACTGTGAGTATGGCCCGGAGTTTTGTGTGGCCATTGCAACAAATTATCACACCCAACAGAGGAGTAGAAAGTGCTGTAGGAGGGACAGCTGGTGTCAGAATTGGTAAGAAGTTTGGAAAGAGGAGGTTGATGCTGATAATGATTCTCCTCCCCCCTTGTGAAGTTAGAAAAGGAAGTCAGACAATGCTGTTACCATGTCATTCTTACAGTCTGTTTTGTTCATTGCAGTCTCCCCAACACTTAGAAAAGTGCTTTTCGTATAGTATGTGCTCAGTAAGTATTTGTTGAATTGATAGATCTTAATACTTATTACACAATACCTACTCATGTCTAATTACATATACGTGTACAACAGAACGAACTGTTGCCCAATCCTGTGCCATCTTCATGATCATTGGTATGCTCAAATCCACTGTTGTGGTCATTGTATATTTTAAGTGTCTTCCAACTTAGGGAACTCATCTTCCAGCACTGTAATGGACAGTGTTCTATTGTGATCCATAGGGTTTTCAGAAGAAGATTGCCAAGTCTTTCTTCCTATTTTGTCTCAGTCTGGAAGCTCCACTAAAATCTGTCCACCATGGCTATCTTAGTCATCTAGTGCTGCTGTAACAGAAATACCACAAGTGGATGGCTTTAATAAAGAGAAGTTTATTCTCTCACAGTCCAGTAGGCTACAAGTCCAAATTCAGGGCATCAGCTCCAGGAGAAGGCTTTCTCTCTCTGTCAGGTCTGGAGGAAGGTCCTTGTGATGCATCAGTCTTCCCTAGGTCTGGGAGCATCGCAGCACAGGAACGTCAGGTTCAAAGGATGTGCTCTGCTTCCAGTGCTGCTTTCTTGGTGGTGTGAGGTTTCCCATGTGTCTCTGCTCACTTCTCTCTTTTATATCTCAAAAGAGATTGGCTTAAGACAAATCCAATCTTGTAGACCTCATCAGTATAACCTCATCATAGTGATAGAGTTTACAACACATAAGGAAATCACATCAGATTACACAATCATACAATACTGGGAATCATGACCTACACTTTTGGGGGACATAATTCAATCCATGACAGTGGGTGACCTTGTTGGTATTTGCGATTCCAGCGGCATAGCTTCCAATATCATAGCAACATGCAAGCCACCACAGTATGACAAACTGACAGACAGGTGGTGGGATGATGAGGATAACCAGCACTTACACAGAGCTTAACTATATGCCAGACATTCTTCTAAGCACTGTACTTATATTAACTCATTGTATCCTTTTAACAACTCTATGCAGTAGGTACTATTACATCCATTTTACAGGTGCTAAATCCGAGTCACAAAATGGCTGAGCAATTTGTCCACTGCTTAGCCATATAAGCTAGGAAGTTGAAGCAAGTAGAAAATATGAGATGAATGTAAATGCGAGTTATCCATTCACCCATCTACCATTTATTAGCAGGGTTGCCATGAGTCAGAACGGACTCAGTAGCAACTGGTAAGCTGTGCACCAGGCACTATACTAGAGGTTGGACTTGAGTTGCATATAGAAATGTTTAAGGTTTGATAAAGTTAAGATCATTAATGAAGATAATATTAAAAAATGATTGCAATTTTATCCACATGGAATCATACTGTGTTCATGCAAGAAAAGACAGTAGAAGTACTCTGCTCCAAGGTTCTTATTCTATAGATAGGGAAACTGAAGCACACAGAGGATAGCTGACTTTCCCAGTGAGACAGAGGTAATTAGTGGTAGAACAAGATCAAAATCCAAAGTCCACTAACTCTCAATTCACATTTCCTTTTAAAAATCAAGCAGCAAACAAAACATGTGGCATTACTTGGGAGTTGAACCTGGGTTGCTTTTGTGGCAGTCTCGAGATCTCTTACTGCCTCACCCAGTCAAATGTGTTTGACTACTATTTTACTTGAAAGTATGTTTTATTAGAATCCAAATGAGCCTTAGGGATTGTTCGTTTACCTCCCTGTCATGGATTGAATTATGTCCCCCCCCAAATATGTGTCAACTTGGTTAGGCCATGATTCCCAGTTTTGTGTGGTTGTCCTCCATTTTGTGATCGTAATTTTATATTAAAGAGGATTAGGGTGGGATTGTAACATCCTTACTAAGGTCACATACCTGATCCAACGTAAAAAGAGTTTCCCTAGGGTGTGGCCTGCACCACCTTTTATCTTCCAAGAGATAAAGGGAAAGGGAAGCAAGCAGAGAATTGGGGACCTCATACCATCAAGAAAGCAGTGCCAGGAGCAGAGTGCGTCCTTTGGACCGGGGTCCCTGTGCGGAGAAGCTCCTAGTCCGGGGGAACACTGATGAGAAGGCCAAGAGAGAAAGAAAGCCTTCCCCTGGGAGCTGACATCCTGAATTTGGACTTTTAGCCTACTTTACTGTAAGGAAATAAACTTCTCTTTGTTAAAGCCATCCACTTGTGGTATTTCTGTTACAGCAGCACTGAATGACTAAGACACTCCCTAATTAAAATATTGGGAAATTATGGTTCAATGTGATTAAATAACATGCTCTAGGTTTCCTAGTAAGTTAAAGAATTTGTATCACCAGAGTGGATTCGATACTCTTCCCGTCTTAATGGCATTGAAAAGACAATAATCTGTAGAGATTAACTTTCACACCACTCTTCCTGGACGTAGTTATACAGAGTAAGGTACCCATGTGCAATGTTGGGAGTCCCTGGTGGTGTAAACACTTAAGTGCTCAATGACTAGCTGAAAGGTTTGCAGTTCGAACTCATCCAGGGACGCTTCAGAAAACAGGCAGGAGATCTGCTTCCAAAAGGTCACAGCCTTGAAAATCCTATGGAGCACATTTCTACCCTGCACACATGTGGTCTTCTTGAGTTGGAATCATCTCAATACCAACTAAGAACCACAGCGATGCAATACTGGTCTTAGGCTTCTCTGTGATTTCCCTAAACTCTGTGATATGGCTAGACGAAAATTAGTACTCAGATTTAACATAAGGAAGTCACCCTCTCTGCTGTTGATCACTGGCACAAATCTCCACCTCCTGACTGCTGGTCCTAAACTTCTGCCAGGCGAGGTGCTCCTCAGGGGCTGGTGCTGTAGCCAGCGCAGTTGGCAGGCTGGTAAGCTCTGCCTGCCAGAAGTCTCACTGACGGACAGACTGACTGACTGACTGAATTCATTTCAAGCCCTTTCTCCTTGCTTCTGGCAACTCCTTCAGATGGGACTCCCTAAGGTAAGAAGTCAGTGAAATAATGGCCAAGAGACATCTTAGATGTGCTGAGATTCTTCCTGATTAAGAAGAAACTGAAGTCAGGGAAACAGTTCACTCCACTAACCTGAGGGGTAGTCAGTCACATGGGCAACTCTTCAGGGAAATCCTACTCCCTGACGTTCAAGAGATGCGATTTCAAGTACGGAATGCAGACTTGTCATTGGTCAGACCCATGTGCCTGGAGCACCCCAGTCTTCCCTCTTGCTAACAACCTGTTTTCCATCCAGCACTTCTGGAGGGGGTTGTCGTTTGAGTCCTGAAAGAGAAAGCAATGGTCTGTAAAAGCAAAGGTATGAGGACAAAGCTTCCCTAAGTGGCTAGAGATACCTGTCCTGCTCTGCACCTTTCCACTGGGGCTCCAAAACTCAGACCTATTTCCTGGCCCGAGTCTGAATTATTTGTTTCCATTAGTCTGTGACTGACTTGTTTCTGATCCCCTTGGGTCCTGACCCCTCACACTTACTTCCCATTAATGGTTCATATTTGTTGCTCAGACCTAACTTTGGAACCATTCCTCCAGTTTGGGCTCTGCTTTCCTCCTCAACTATAATTATTATAACTATTTTTAATATTGCATTTAAAATATATCATATATTGAGGATATTCTATGTGCCAGGCACCTTAATTAAAAAAGAAAACAAAAAAACCCCAAAACAAACCTGTTGCCGGATTTGGTCGATTCCAACTCATAGTGAACCTATAGGACAGAGTGTAACCGCCCCATAGGGTTTCCAAGGAATGGCTGGTAGATTTGAACTACTAACTTTTTGGTTAACAGGTGGCTATTAACCACTGCACCACCAAGACTCATAGGCACTTTATATTCATTGTTCCAAATCCTATCAACAACCCAAGATAAGCTGTATTATACCCATCTAATAGATGAGAAAACTGAGGCTTATCAAGGTAAATAATCCATCCACGTTGTCAGAGTTAGAAAGTGGTAGACCAGCAGGTATTGAACCTGGGTTTACCATGCTTCAAACTCTGAGAATTTTGCATGATGTTATATAATTCATGTTCATCCTTTGGGTCATTCTTCCCTTGTTTCTCCAACCCAACTACTTGAACTATATTCCCCTGGAGCCCTTGTTGTTGTTGTTGTTGTTGGTTCCCTCTGAGTTGATTCTGACTCGTAGTGATCCTGGGTGACAGAGTAGAACTATCCCATAGGGTTTCCTTGGTTTTAATCTTTACCAAAGTAGATCACCAGGTCTTTTCTCTTGTAGCGGTGCTGGATAAGTTCAAACTGCCAACTTTACAGTTAGCAGCCGAGTGCTTAACCATTGTGCCAGTAGGGCTCCTTAGAGCCCTTGTTATCTACCCTACAATAGAATCCATTTCCCTGAAATTGAAAGAGAGATGAAAGTGAAAAAATAAGGGGAGGGGAGTGGGTTGTAGATAGAACTCAACATGATTTCAAATATCCCACTTCACCAGTATACTTTCAAATATCCCGCTTCACCAATATAAACACCAGAACTGTGCCTGGATGGAGTTAAAAGCTACTATTAGACCTCTAGTTAGCTCCCCAGTGCTGCTAACCTCCCCTCAACTGAAAATAAAACCAGCAATATATTCAGGTCACCTCTTGCACTTGAATTCTCATCTTCAGGGCTTTTTCATATCCTTGATTGTAAGTTGGCTCCAGTTAACACTTATTATTTTCTCCATAATTAAGATAAGGAAAAGCAACCAAAGTTAGGTTGAAGTTTCTTAAGGGCGCAGTGATTGAGTGACGTAGAGGTAGCTACATCCTGGTCCTTTACATGCTTAGATATGTGTCTTTTTCAAACATAGCAAAGGAAAAAATGCACTAAAAAGGGAACCAACATTTGTTGGGGGGCAGTGGTGGTTCAGAGGTAGAATTCTCTCCTTCCATGCAGAAGACTCTTTGAAAAGCAAAGATGCCGCCTTGAAGACTAAGGTGCACCTGACCCAAGCCATGCTATCTTCATTCGCATCACATGCATGTGAAAGCTGGACAATGAATAAGGAAGACCGAAGAATTGATGCCTTTGACTTGTTGTGTTGGTGAAGAATATTGAATATACCATAGACTGCCAAAAGAACACACAAATCTGTGTTGGAAGAAGTACAACCAGAATGCTCCTTAGAAGCAAGGATGGAGAGACTACGTCTTACATACTTTGGACACATTGTCAGGAGGGATCAGTCCCTGGAGAAGGACATCATGCCTGGTAAAGTACAGGGTCAGTGAAAAAGAGGAAGACCCTCAACAAGATGGATTGACACAGCGGCTGCAACAAAGGGCTCAAGCATAACAACGATTATGAGCATGGCGCAGGACCAGGCAGTGTTTCATTCTGTAGTACATGGGGTCTGTATGAGTTGGAACCGACTTGACAGCACTTAACAACATCAAACGACATACAGAAGACTCAGCTTCGATTCCTAACCCATGCACCTCAAGTTCAGCCACCAACTGTCTGTCAGTGGAGACGTGAGTGTTGCCGGTTCCAATTGAACAGGGGTCAGAGGAGCTTCCAGACTAAGACAGACTAGGAAGAAAGGCCTGGCAGTCTAGTTCCAAAAAATCAGCCAATGAAAACTCTGTGAATCACAGTGGTCTGATTCATACCCAATCATGAGGATTTCACAGGACGAGTCAGCATTTTGTGCCATTGTACATGGGGTTGCCATGAGTCAGGGGCTGACTTGACAGCAGTAAACACAACTAACATTTGTTGAATACCTACTTGATATAGAATATTATCCTCTGTACTTGACTTTTTCTATCATGTATTATAGTCACAAGATTAGCCTGGAATAGGTATTGTTTTGCTACTGTTCTCCATTCTCTAGGTTAGGAAACTGAGGCTCAGAGAGTTTATATAACTTGCCCATGTCACACAGTAGTCATAGAGAGTCAGGATTGCACGACCTTGTGCTTGACTCCAAAGCCCATTCTCTCAGGGTTCCTACCATGGCGTGCTTTGATTCTTCACTGTATCCAAGATGCTTGATTAAAGAATCCCTCACGGTGCTTAGAACCCAAGGACATACCCCGAACATTCCTCCAGTTGCTAGGTAACACATGTTTGGCACAATCTGGTGAACATCATCATAGTTATCTTGCCAACAGGAGTTGGTAATCAGGATGGCAGTGAGGCAGGCACTAGTTTTCTGAAGGCCTGAGCCTAGTTTTTAGAAGCCACACAAGTATCTTTTGATGATTACCATCGAAGGGTTCAACAGCTTTGCAACAACAGCATAAATATTGTGTGCAGGATGGACGGGCACCAAATGGGGACATTCCCTGTTGCCGTGTGATGAGAAAGCTGCCTTTTCTGAGGACTTCCAAAACAAATAAACACGCCATATGCCAGAAGGAAAAGCACAGACAGGGCCTGTTCCAGCTGGAGATGATGACTGTCATTCTCTCAGGAAGCTGAGGTCCGGCTGGTAGTGCAGGCAAAGCGCAGGTCTGTGGCTGCCTTCAGGCATGGCTGTCCTCACCTTTGGCAACCTCCTGCACCAGCAGAAGTGGAATCCTGCAGCAGTGGACCAAAATCTAAAACCTGTCCTTTCTTTAGAGACATAAATACTTATTTGCAGAGTCAAAGGCATCCAGGGAGGGGTAGGGTGTGATAGGGGTGGGTCATCAGGCACGAGCTGTTGGAAACTATCTTTTCCAGCAGCACTTGTCCCTGGGCTATGACTAGGTAGAGGAAAACTGGCCACAGAGTGTGTGGGTTGAATGTAGTCAGACAGACCTGCATTCAAGACCCCACTCCTCCAAGCTGTGTGTCACTGGGCAAGCTCTCTAACCCCTGTGAACCTCAGTTTTTTTTTGTTTTTTTTTTTTTTGCTTTTCAAATAAAGATAATATTCACTCTTACCTTAGGAGCTTGTTGTAATGATTAAATCATACTTTTTCAGTGCTTAGCACATTAGTGCATCCTCAATTATTATTATTATTATTATCATCTTCTTCTACAAGGAACCAAAACTTTTTTTTTTTTTTTAAGGACCAGGAGGGATACAAGAAGTATTTCTCTCAAGGTAGCAATCATCTCCTTTTGGAACCTAATCAAATGTTTTTTCTCTCTCTGCTTATACACTCCCAGAGATGGGGGAACTCAGTAGCTTATACGACAGACTCATCCACTCCATTTATTGGACAGCACTGGAAAATAATTCATTAAATTGAGACAATCTGCATCCCTATAGCTTCTACCCTTTGTCCCTGTATCTGCTCCCTAAAATAACAGAATAAAATAACACTGATATTTATGGCTAATATTTATTGAGCTCTGAGTATGTGCTAAGTATGGTCGTAAGCAATTTATACATACTCACTTGCTTAATTCTGACAACAGTCCTAAGTAGTAGATAATATTATCCCGATTTTACAGATTGGTAAATTGAGAAAAAGAAGTTAACTTTCATGTGCTTGACTTTGAAGTATTTAAAGTCACATCTTGTCTCATTCATCGAACTGAAATTTGCTGAACATTTTCAGTGTGTAGGATTGTAATGTGTAAGATTTCAAGGTGTAAGATAGCTGGAAAAATAGAGGATGAGAGGAGAACAGGAAAGATTCCATAGATGAGAGATTGACTCATTATAGAATTGTGTTCAGACTTTTTAGTTGCCCTTGCCCCGTGTTTTTATTTTAACCTGTATTGTTTAAAGGCAGACACTTAAGCACACCCATTTAATGAATTATAGATATTTTAAAGTACGTAAGTTTATATAATTCCTCATACCTCAATTATATGCTTGCTGTTTGAGTAGGATAGTTGGAGTTGAACACTAACAGGCTATATTCCAAGCTCTTTTATTTAATTACAACACTTCAGGAAAGTCATTTAACCTTTCTGAGTCTCATTTTCTTCATTGGTCTAACGGAGGATAATAATTCTTATTATTGAGTGAAACAAGTATGTTTGACCCTCAGCAAGACACTTAACTTTGAACTGGGTGGTGGCGGCGGGAGGGGAAGTATTTGTTTGTTTTTGAAATCTGTGAAACAAGGATAAAATTAAATGCCCGGATTTTCCCATAGGGTAGATGGGAGGTTCAAATGAGAATGAGCACAGGTTAGGCAAAGATTTTCAAAATAGGACATAAAAGAAAAATTAAATTTGACTTCATCAAAATTAAAAAAACAAAACAAAACTTGGTCTTTAAAAGATGCTATTAAGAAACTGAAAAGGTAAGCATATGCTGGAAGAAAATATTTGGAGAAGATTTATCTGACAAAGGGCTTGTATCTGGAATGTATAAAGAAATTCTTACAACTCAACAATAAGATAAACAACCCAATAAAACTGGATATTCCACCAAAGAAGAGATGGACAAAGGAACACATGATGAGATGCTGAACATCGTCATTAAGAAGTTGCAAATTAAAACTGCAATGAGACACTACTACAATCCACAAGACTGACTGAAATTAAACAGGCTAATCCTACAAAGCGTTGGTGAGAAAGTGCAAGGACAGATACTTCCATCTGCTGTTGGTAGGAATGTAAAATGGTACGATCACTTTGGAAAACAGTTTAGTAATTTCTTAAGAATTTAAACATACATGTACAGTAAAACCTGCGAAAGCCAGAACCTGTATAAGGCGGAAACCTGTCAGAGAAGGAAAACTCATTGGGTGTCTATGAGGTAGGATTCTTAATGAGAGTGATAGAAAAGTGATAATCACCCTGTCTGTCATGGATTGAATTATGTCCCCCTGAAAACGTGTAGGTCATGGTTCCCAGTATTGTATGACAGTGTACCATTTTGTAATCTGATGTGATTTCCTTATGTGTCGTAAACTCTATTACTGTGATGAGATTATATGTGATTTCCTTATGTGTCGTAAACTCTATCACTATGATGAGGTTATACTGATGAGGTCTACAAGATTAGATAGATATAAAAGAGAGAAGTGAGCAGAGACACATGGGAACCTCATACCATGAAGAAAGCAGTGCTGGGAGCAGAGCACATCCTTTGGACCTGAGGTTCCTGTGCTGAGATGCTCCCAGACCAAGGGAAGACTGATGCATCACAGGGACCTTCCTCCGGAGCTGACAGAGAGAGAAAGCCTTCTCCTGGAGCTGACGCCCTGAATTTGGACTTGTAGCCTACTGGGCTGTGAGAGAATAAACTTCTCTTTGTTGAACCATCCACTTGTAGTATTTCTGTTGGAGCAGCACTAGATTACTAAGACACCGTCTAAGGCGGAAAACTTGTGAGACACTGAAAAACAAGGCAGTTTCTTTGAGTTCTGGCTGTCACAGCTTTCACTGTACCACACAACCCAGCAATCCCACTTCTAGGTATTTACACCGAGGAAAATGAAGACATATGTCCCCCAAAAAAACTTGTACACAAATTCTATAGCTGCTTTATTTGTAATAGCTAAAAACTGGAAACTGTCCAAATGTCCAATAGGTGAATGGATAAACTAATTGTGGCATACAGATAAAACGCAACACTAATTAGCAGTAAAAAGGAACAAACCATTAAGACACTTGACAACAGGGATGAATCTCAAAGTAATCATGCTGAGAGAAAGAATCTAGACAAAAAAAGAACTCATACTGAATGATTCCATTTACATAAAATTCTAGAAAATGCATATTAATCTAGAGTAACAGAAAACAAACAAGTCATTGCCTGGGTCTGGGTGTGCATGTGGGAGCGGTGGGGATCTAGATGAAGGACGTTAGATTAGAAAGGGGCATAAGGAACCTCTCAGGAATGGCGGAAAATGTTCACTATCTTAACTGTGGTGATGGTTCACCAGGTGTACACATATGTCAAAACGTATCAAATTATATCCTTTCAATATCTACAGTTTATTGTATGTCAATTATACCTCTATAAAGCTGTTTAGAAAATGCTGCTGGTGATGGTTACACAACATGATGAACATCATTAACGTCACTGAATTGCACATGTAAAAAATGTTGAAATGGCAAATGTATATAGACACACACACACACACACATATAACACACATACTTATTACAGTTAAAAAGTAAATAAATAAACTACACAATGGGTTTCTGTTTACAGTGATAGAAAATCGGGCAACACTTATTGGTGATGGTTGTAGAACATGATTGATGTAATTTGTATCATTGAATTGTACATGCGAAAGATGTTGAATTGTCAAATGCTGTGTTATCTATATTTCTACAACAATTAAAAAAAAAACCCTGCTATTAATATCCTGCTAGCACAGTGCACAGTCTTTAAAAAAAAAAAAAAAAAAAAAAAAACCTCGGTGGAAACAGTTATATAACAAAATGGCCCTGTGGTCCAGTTCCACTTCCCGCACTGTAATTGTAATCTGTAGGCTTTGCTAACTTGGAGGGCATGGAGGCACGTGTGCTCTACAGCGCTGGCAATGAATGCCACAGGGGACTACTGGACACTGAAGCCGGGCACATTACTCCTGGGAAGGCTGAAGATCCTTTGTCTCAGGCACAGAGATTCTCCTGAGCAGATTAGGAAACAGAAACCTGGGATAACATTTAAAAACGAGACAAACATAAAATTTGTATACAGGCTTTGGATTGATAAATGATCCACTAGGGAACCATAGCAAAAAAAAAGAAAGTAAGATCTAAAGTAAAGCTAAGGCTTGCAACATAGCACTCTGGTGATAAAATCATCACTTATTCTCTTACTCATTCATCAAATGTGTATTGGGCTCCTAGTCTATGCCAGACACCATTCTAGATGTTGGAGATACACCTGTGAACAAGAGATTAAAATCCCTGCTCTCATAGAGCTCACATTCTAGCAGAATAGGATGAAACATCAATCAATAAATGAAAACTGTATAATGTCAGGAGGTGACATGTGCTAGGTAGAAAAAATAAAGCAGGGTAGGGAGAGGGTGGCAGTGCAGGGGGCTATTTAAGATAGTCTGCAAAGGTCTCCTGAGAAGCCATTTGAGTAGAAGCCTAAATGAAGTGAGAGTGAGCCATGTAGGCACTGGGAAAGATGCTGCCCTTCTAGAGAAGAAGGTATAAATAAGGGCTTTTAACAATAAATGGGGGTGAGGGGGGGCTAAAATAAGTCTTTATAATTAGGATATTGATAACAATAACATTATAACTTCTTCCACCTATTGAGCCTTCATTATGAGCCATGACCTTGACTAAGAGCTTTGATCCTTACAACAACCCGAGGAGGCACGTGCTAGCGTTGTTTTCACTTCACAGCTGAGGATACTGAGACAGAGACAAGGTAACTTGCTGGAAACCACAGAGGTCATCATTAGCTGAAGAAGGGACTCAGATCCAGATGGGTCTGACCTTCTATCCTGAGCTCATAATCAGCAAATGGTGCAAGTTAGGATGCACAGGTTTGTGGAGACCTCAGCAGTGTGATTTAGAGAAAGTTATTTTACTTCCCTGAGTTGTCTTATCTGTACTATGGCTGATTCTGTCCTTCCTTATTTCTAGTGAAATAATGATTTGTAAACTATGAAAGTGCTACATTAAAAAAAAAAAAAATTACCTGGAAGTGTTACAGAACAGAATTTGACACTTTTCCCCTCAAAGCATACCCTCTGTTTAATATACCATGAGAATGGAGGATTTAAAGTGGTCTTTCAGGGGAGCACGCAACTATTTGAATCTTAGGAATGGTCCAAGCTACCATCACCTCTCGTCTGGACCACTGGTCTTCCTGTACCCTTTCTTGCCCGTTTTCATCCATGCTCTATACTGCGCCAGAGTAACACCTTTAAAACACAAATGAAGTCCTCATCCTAACTATTGTAACAAATCTTAACATTTCTGTGGCTTAACCCTGTAGAAATGTATTCCTTACTCACACAGAAATCTAGTCCATGTGGAGCTATATGCCATACAGTGATTCAGGGACCCAGGCTCCTTCCATTACCTAGGGTCTCAGAGTCATCTTCCGCCAGGAAGTAGAAATGGAAACAGAGCATGGAAGAGGCATACTTGCCTCGTCAAAACCCCAGGCTGAAAGTGACATACATCACTACCATTTATATTCCTTGGCAAGAAATAAGCATGTGGCCATACCTTGAAAGTTAGGAAATGTAGTTCCTGTTTAGACAGCTGCTCCCCAGGGATAATCCACATTATGGAATGAGAACCACAGATTTTTGGTGAATAATTAGTCATCTCTAACATAGTCCCTCCCTCTCTCTTAAGATTTCTACAGTGGAATTCAAAATCTTTAACAAAGCCTGCAATGTCCTGCATAATTGTCCCTTGACCCACAAAAAGGCCAGTTGCTGTCAAGTTGATTCCCACTCATGATAAACCCCATGTGTGTCAGAGTAGAACTGTGCTCCATAGGGTTTTCAGTGGCTGATTTTTTGGAAGTAGATCATCAGGCCTTTCTTCCAAGTGCCTCTGGGTGGACTCAAACCTCCAACCTTTCAGTTAGCATCCATGTACATTAACTGTTCACACTACCCAGAGACCTCCTGACCCACATGTTGTTGTTGTTGTTAGTTGCCATCAAGTTGGCTCCAACTCATGGTGACTTTACGTACAACAGAAGGAAACAATGCTCAATAGCGTACCATCTTCACGATTGCCAGTATTTTGGGTCCATTGTTGCAGCTACTGTATCAATTCATTTCATTGAACCACATACCCAGACTCATACCATGTCATTCCTCTTTGGTCTCAATACTTCAGTAACACTGGCCTTAATATGGCTCAAAAATGACATGCTCTGCAAGGTTCCATGGGCCTGATGAACTCTCCCTTCTCCTCCTACTCTTGGGCCCCTTCATTTCCTGATTCCCTTTCACTTACCCTTTAGTTCTCTTCTCTTAGCCCCAGGTTAGGCTAGTCCTCCTGTCCTAAGTGCTCAACACCTCCATACCTCCAGTGTGTTCCCCACTGTGCTCTCAGAAAGTATTGGTTCACTGGTAATTACTTATTTGTTTTTTAAAAGCACAGATGAGAGTCAGACAGTGTGGATTTGAAGCAAAGGGACACAACCTACTGTCTTTATATTCTTGGCCAGGTTATTTAAACTTTCTTTGCCGTTTTTTCCTCATCTGTAAAATATGGATAATTATAATGCATTCCTCATTGATTGGGGTGAAGATTATATGTAAGAATGTATGTTAAATAATTAGTATAGTACCAAGTGGAGCCCTGGTGGCTCATTGGTTAAACATTCGGCTGCTAACCGAAAGGTTAGCAGTTCAAATCCACCAGCCTCTCCTTGGAAACCCCATGGGGCAGTTCTACTCTGTCCTGTAGAGTCGCTATGAGGTGGAATTGACTTGACGGCAATGGGTTAGGTATATAATAAACAATAACTAGTAGTTGCTGAAAATAAAGAGGACTTGAAGCATTAACTGATGAAGATCAAAGACTACAGCCTTCAGTATGAATTACACTCTGTCTTAGGCTGGGTTCTCTAAAGGAGTAGTGAAGTGTGTGTGTGTGTGTATATATATATATACACACACACACATATATATGTATGTATATATTATATGTACATATATATGTATATATATATAGAGAGAGAGAAAGAGAGAGATTTCAAAGAAATGGCTCATGTAGTTGTGGAGGATGGCACGTCCCAAATTCATGGGTCAGACATCAAGCTGGAAGCTTCTCCTGACTCACGTGGTTGGTTACAGGGGCTAACAAACCCCAAATCTACAAGGCACACAGCAGGCTACTGGCTCACATTCCAAGAACCAGAGGTCAGAGGATGACGAGTAGGATGCAACATCCAGAGAGGGTAGGCTTTGCCAGAACATTTACATATATTGGATGTAGGTTACACTCCCAAGAAAACTCCCTTTCAACTGATCAGTTGCTCACATCAGATCACAAAATGGAAGATGATTAAATAATATCTGCCAAACCACTGAGAATCATGGCCTAGCCAAGTTGACACCTAACCTTAACCGTCACACACCTCAACATAAAGAAAACAGAAGCCTTCACAGTTGGACCAATAAGGAACATAAAAACAAATGGAGAAAAGATTGAAGTTGTCAAGGATTTCATTTTACTTGGGTCCACAATCAATGCCCACGGAAGCAGCAGTCAAGAAATCAAACAATATATTTCATTGGGAAAATCGGCTGCAAAGGACTTCTTTAAAGTGTTAAAAAGCAAAGATGGCACCTTGAAGACTAAGGTATGCCTAACCTAAGCTATGGTATTTTCAATTGCCTCATATGCATACGAAAGCTGGACAATGAATAAGGAAGACCGAAGAACTGATGCATTTGAATTTTGTTGTTGGCAAAGAATATTGAATATGCCATGGACTGTCAGAAGAATGAACAAATCTGTCTTGGAAGAAGTACAACCAGAATGCTCCTGAGAAGCAAGGATGACAGAATTTCATCTCATTTACTTTGGACATTTCATCAGGAGGGACCAGTCCTTGGAGAAGGATATCATGCTTGGTAAAGTAGAGGGTCAGCAAAAAAGAGGAAGACCCTCAACGAGATGCATTGACACAGTGACTACAACAACGGGCTCAAACATAACAATGACTGTGAGGATGGAGCAGGACTGAGCAACGTTTTGTTCTGTTGTACACGGGGTCACTGTGAGTTGGAGCCAACCTCACAGCACCTAACAACAACCTAACTACGGTGGCTGTTGTTATTATTATTCCTCCTCACAGACAGAGGGTGAGGTCTATGAAGGAAGGGACCATGTATCTTATTTGATATTACATCCTCAGAACTTAGCACAATGCCTGGTCATGGTGGGAGCTCAATAAATAATTGTGAACTAAATTAATGCTCTCCTTTTCCTTTTGCATAGTGGGCTTTTAAAAGAAACACGTATCTATGGTTTGCCACTCTTTTCTCTCCGGGTCGTGTTCTTCTATGAACAAGACAGAGTGGTATATAGCACAGTGCTAGAGTCAAACTGTGGTGAGTTGAGTCCCAGCTCAGATGTTTCCTAAGTATATAATCTGGAGTAAGTTACACTTCTCTCTACAATTCAGTTTCCTTGACTGTAAAATGGAGTTAATAATAGGACATACTATATAGGGATGTTAGAGCATAGCATAGTATCTGGCACAGAGGAAGCACTCAATAAATGACAGCTGTTCTTAAAAGCATATCTATTTACTACGCACTCTATTTTTTTTTGCAAATAACATGCCTGTGTAAATAACGTGCCCATTCATAAAATGCACGGCATAGCATGCTTACGAAAACAGCACAGGGGGTTACATGGTTGGCAAAAAAAAGTATCATGCATGTATTATTTGCATAAAAATGCGGCATATACCCAGAATAATTGAAAGCACGGCCTCAAACAGATATTTGTACACCAGTGTTCATTGTAGCATTATTCACAATAGCCAAAAGGTGAAAAAAATCCAACTGTCCATCAACAGAAGAATGGATTTAAAAAAATGTGGTATATACACACAATGGAATATTGCTGAGCCATAAAGAGAAATGAAGTTTTGATGCATGCTATGACATGAATCAACCTTGAAAACATTATGCTGAGTGAAAAAGAAAGGGCAAATATGATCTGATTCCACTTACATGAAATATCTAGAATAGGCAAATGCATAGAGATGAAAGTTTATTGTTGGTTACCAGGGGCTGGGGGAAGAAGGGGATGGGGAGTTATTTGCTAAAGGGGTACTGAGTATCAGTTTGGGGTGATGAAAAGCTTTTGGAAATGGATAGTGATGAGAGAGGCACAACATGATGAATATAATTAATGTTACTGAATTGTAGACTCAATGATGTTTAAAATGGCAAATTTTTTGTCACACATTTTTCACCACAATAAAATTAAAACAAAAAAATAATATATGTGTATATACATGCATATATGTATGCATTTATTCATGTATGTATATATATGGGTGTGTATATGTATTTTTGAGGGTTTCTTTTTACAGCAGAAAATGAATGCAAGATTCTGTTTAGCACGCCATGCCCTTCCTTTCCCTTGGATGGATTTTGAAGCCATAATATTGATTAACTCCCTGGGCTGAATGTTCCTTTGAAAGGGGTAGCTGAGAGCAGGGAAAGAAAAGCTCCTGGGCCACACTTATTTGGGGTCATGAAATAGTACCCGACAGGGTCACTATCTCTGGTTCCCTTTGGCCTCTCTCAGCCTTTGCCTTCCCGTTGGGTGTCGGGCAGAGGCACGGGGTCACTAATGGAGGAATTACCACGTCCGCTCCGAATGAAGGCATTTACCTAATTGCAAAGGAACACATCCTGGCTGCAGACAATAAATGGTGTGTGATGTTCCCATGAAGTGAGATGGATGGAGCGCTCCGTTGCTAACCGGCCCGTAACCAGGGTCATTAATCACATGTGGCACACCCATTGCCAGTAATGGACTTCACCCCGGAAAACTCCAACTCGCAGTGCCAATGGGTTAAAGGGAAGGCCTCGCCTGTTATGGAAATACGGATCTCCCCACTGGGATTAACCCTGGGTGTTTGCTATTCCTCAACCCCTGAAAGGTCCTTTAAATTGATTTTCCCTCCTAACCCTTCAGAACTGGTAGACTAGCCAATCTGGCAGGTTCACCTGGACCCCGAGATGTGGCCTGCACCGGATGAATTGCTAAGAAAATGCTAGTCCACAGCAATTTCTTTTCTCCCATTCACAGAGCAGAAACGTAAGTAAATCTCAATGCCAGATCATCTGTTTTTGCCATACCCCACATCTCTGCAGCCAGATCTGGTTGGGAAAATGATCCAACATCATCACCTCCCATTTACTGAGTGCTTGCTCTGTGCAGGCTTGGTGTTTTATACCCATTTCTTCACCCCATTTAATCCTCATTGCAACTCTAGGAGGTATTTTGACTCTCCATTTTTCGAGGTAAAGAAACTGAGGTTCAGAGAGGTTAAATGACTTTCCCAAGGTTGCACGGCTAGTAGTAGAGCAGGTATCCAAGAAGGTATGCCAGACTGCAAAGCCAGCTCTCTTTCTGAATACATGCCTCAAAGCGCCTTGATTGTTCTCTTTGCTTGCTGGGACCAGCATCTGAAGATTTCTTGTGGCCACAACTAAAACCCTGTTCTCCTCTTGACCAGCATTATAAAAGTGAACAGTGCCATGTGTGCCTGAGGTAATCATGAAAAGTAGACTTTCATTTTAAAAAGCAGTTAAGTTTCACAACATTGATAATCGCCGGCCAGGTACAGTAAATACTGCTTAACTTAATCAACAGGCTCTGGCCCAGCACTGCACCTTGATATGCTCAGGGTGAAGAGGGTTAGACATGGCTGAGCCAATTTCCTTTTCATGAGAGAACTAACCAGTGAGATAATTTGTAATAAATTCCTCTACTGCGCCGAGTTTCTGCAGAGATGCTGTTTACTCGATTTGATTAAGAAGGAAGAAGCCATTTGGCATTCCCTGTTGGTGGGCCATATATTCTCATAAGCCCTGAGTGGTTCCGAACCAGAGGTTGTAGAAGAGCATTGACAGGTCATCCCAAGCCTGTAATATAAGAGCTGAGGCAACCGGACTGATTTCTTTTGTGCTGGGTGGTCATTTGCCACAGAAAGATTTTGCTGTTGTCATTGTTGCTGTTACTTTTTGGTTGAATGAGGCCAAAGGCAAGGACAAATTCTTGAGCCTGGCATGTAATGTTCTTTATAAGTTGGCTCCAACTCGTCACATCACTAGGATGGGATTTCTTAATCTCAGGGCTGTTGACATTTTGGGCAAGATAATTATATGTTATAAGGGCTGTCCTATACATCGTGGGAAATTTAGCAGCACCCCTAGCTTCTACCCACTATATGCCAGTGGCACTACCCTAGTCGTCACAACCAAACTGTCTTCAGACATTGCCAAATGTCACCTTGGGAGCAAAATCACCATGGTTGAGAGCCATTGCACTCGAATATTAAATTCCTTGAGGGTGTGAACCTTGTATTGTTTACTGTGTTATTGCCTAGGCTAGAACTACGCTTGGCACATAGTAGGCACTAAATAACTATTTGTCAGTTGAATGAATGTAGCATACAACCCATGGACTTTACTTTGGACATTTTATCAGGAGGGACCAGTCCTTGGAGAAGGATATCATGCTTGGTAATGTAGAGGGTCAGCAAAAAAGAGGAAGACCCTCAGCGAGATGCATTGACACAGTGGCTGCAACAACCAGTCTCATATCCTCAAGGCTTCTTCCATACAATGTGCTCTTCCCCATCTAGGCCCAGTGCTATTCTTTTTCACCTCTACGTCTTGACACTTCTACCTAAAATGTTTTTCCTTCTCCATCTTGACATGCTAAAGGTCCATCTTTCCTTCAAGATTCTGTCTAAACACCATCATAACTGAAGCTTTCTCTGATTGCCCAGATGGAATCCATCTCATCAACCTATGGCTTCCTGTGATCTGTTATCTCTGTTTCTTTTAAGGCATCCAATATTTTCTCAGCCAGATAATATGGGCCAGATACTATAGTCTAGTGGTTAAGAGATCAATCTCTGAAGTGGAACTATGGTACTACCATTTACTAGCAGTAATAATATGAGAAGTGACTTATTCTCTCTGAGGCTGTTCTCCCATCTATACAGTGAAGATAACAACAGTACCCACTTCCAAGGTCTCTTGCAGGAATTAAATGAGATAATGTCTGTGATAGTCATGGCCAAGTTCCTGGCATGTAGAAATGAGTAGCCATTATTATTCTCTCTACGAAATTCAGAGTTCCCTGAAGACAGAGACCAGAGTCTCTGGCTGGCACAAATGGTTAAGTGCTGGGCTACCAAAACGTTGGTGGTTGGAGTCTACCCAGAGGTGCCTTGGAAGAAAGGCCCAGCAGTCTATTTTTGAAATATAACAGCCACTGAAAACCCTATGGAGTGCAGTTCTACTTTTAAACACATGAGGTTGCCATGAGTCAGAACCAACTCAACAGCAACTGGTGGTGGTGGTGGTGGTGACGGTGGTGGATTGACAGAGGTCAGTTCTTAATCATCTTTGTATCCCCAGTATCTAGATCAATGCCTGATAAACAGTAAATGCTCAATAATTCTACTGCAGGCATCAATGAAATTGTCTCTTCAAGCTGGGGAATGCTCCAGGTCAATAGAATCATTGACTCTTACTGTGTGAGCAAAGAAGGAACCCAGGAGTCCCTGAGTGGTACAAATGGTTAAGTGCTCAGCTACTAGCCGAAAGGTTGATGGTTCGAACCCACCAGAGGCACCTTGGAAGACAGGTCTGGTGATCTGCTTCCGAAAGGTCACAGCCTTGAAAGCGTTATGGAGCGCTTGCATTCTGTACACATGAGGTCACCATGAGTCATATCAACTCGATGGTAGCTAACACTGCAAACAACGAAGAAGGAACCCAGTCCAAGTTCCTCATTTTACAGAGGGGAAAAATGGAGGCCAGAAGGTCTGAACAGCTCATTCACAGTCACACAATCGGACACTAGAGAGCTGCAAGTCACACTCAGGCCTCCTACCCTCCCACACCACTACTGACCACTTTCCTTAGGAGAAGTCCAGTGGAGCCTCCCTCTCTACCTGCACAGTGGCGACAGGAGAAGCTGGCTTTGGTGTATGGGAAAGCTAATTAGAGCTCATTTATTTTCCCTCAGAACTAGGATGCTGGATAGAACCTGCTGGAGATCTGTGCCGCAAAAAGAAATGTTTTTTCTTGTATTTACACATCTGGTTTCAGAAGTACATGGACCGCTTAATCATAAATAAAACAGCATGCTCATTGGCTCTCAGTGGACTTCTCTGGCTGCATGATAAGTTTTCCAAGGTCCAGCTCAGGCTTCATCTTTTCCGTGAAGTCTTCCTAGAATATGTTCTTCTTGATTCATACCTTCTCTGGGGCAATCTGGGGGAGTAGAAAGTGCTTTGGAGTCAGGCAGACTGGATAACCTTGGGAAAAGGTACTTACTTTCTCTGAGCCTCCATTTCCTCTTCTGTAAAATGGGGCAATAGTACCTACCTTGCAGGTTTGATATGAGGATGAAATGCAATACTGTATGCAGATGTCATGCCCAATGTCAGGTGCATACAGGTAGTGCTCAGTAAATGTTAGCCCAGACCTGTGTGTATGTTATGTCCGGGTGTTTGCTGTAGAAAACCCTGGCACTGCCTATGAGTGACAGTACATTTCCATTCTAAATTCCAGGCTCTACACCCGGGTCGGGAAAGAGTTCTGGGTCCAGGGCGATGGGGAGCAACAGGGAGATGACAGGAGTGCAGCTGAGAGGCCATTCTGCAGGAGGAAGATGGAGGAAACACTGCGATGTGACGGAAAGACTGTGGACTTAGGCATTACACAGACTTGTGTTTGAATCTCAGCTCTAGCACTTTCCAACTGTGTGACTTTGGGTTATTCACTTAACCTCTCGGAGCTCTGCAATCAGCTGCAATACAGACAAGAGTTTCTTACTTACAGGGATGTTGTGAAAATGAATTTAGCTCATGCATAGCATGTAGAGCAAAATAACTGAGTGCAATGCAGAGGCTGCTCTAAGACATTGTTAGGTACACAGTATACACTCAGTAAAAGGGCTAAATGAGTAAATGATTTGGATGAAGTTCTGAATAACCCAGGAGGTCTGGGGTAAGGGAAAAGAATACTGGACTAGCAGACAAAACCATATCAGTTTGTTTCAACTTGCCAATTGATAAAATCTCATCTCCCCAAGTCTCAAGCTTCTCACCTGTAAAAAGGTGATCCTAATAAAGACAAAAGGGTTGATTTTGGTGAAAATGATTTGTCAATTATAAAGCAGAATCTCATGACCACTAGCGTGCAAACAGTAAAGCATTCAATAAACAATTGACAGTCCCATCAACAAATATTTAGGAAGCACCTAGTAAGTGCTGGCCATTCACAGATGATAGTGAAGGAGACACACGAGGGTTCCATCCCCTTGCGGGCAACATCACCTCCTCATCATCTCCTCCCCCTCGTCATCACTGACAGAGGGATTGGAAAGGTAAAGGTCTGTATTCTAGATCTAGCGTCTAATGACAGAAATAGCATATGTGTGAAGAATATGTGTTTGTGTGTATGATAGTCTGGGCTTTAAATACTTGCATTTGCCCTATTTTTTAAACTTATTATAATTTTTCATGTTTTGTGTTTCGTCAGTTTTTCCTTTTCAGCTGCCGGAGGATCTATCTCTAAAAATGATTTCTTAAGTATTTTTCTGATGTCTTCTGGCCTTGGAAACCATATACTCGTACTTGGTTGGGGTTTTGTAGAAAATGAGGAACAGATTCTGAGTAAGCGACCCCATGTTCTTCTGTGAGCAGAATACATATGCATTAACGGGTACAATTACTGCTGTTTTATCTGCTTGCTATCCACCAACACTGACCCAGATCTATAGCCCAAGTCATCCCTTCCACTAATGCATCCTGCTCCTTGGTGGTCCCCATGAACCATGCCTCCTGCATTCACACCCTTGCTTAGTTACCTCCATTTGCTTCTGACTTGGCCCGGTGACTCACTTTAACCAGTAGAATGCGGTGGGAGTGATACTGTGCCAGTTCTGAACCTAAGCCTTTAAAAGGCCAGGTGAAAATATATTTCTTCATTTAATTCTCACTATAACCTTCTGAAATAGATATAATCTGAGAGCTAATAGTTTCCTGGGTGTCAGGTATTGTTTTAAATAATTTAAATACATGTATTTATTTATTTAATTCATACATCAGCTCTGTGAGGCAGTTACTAGTATTATATTCCCATTTTACAGATGGGTAAACTGAAGCACAGAGAAGTTAAATGTCTTACTCAACATCACACAGCTAGTAATTCTGATTAGAGAAGCTACACATTATTCACTACATTGAACTTCAGAGGGGTTCAGTGACTTGCTCAAAGTCACACAGAGGCCACGGTAAGGCTGGGATTTTAACTGGTTTTATTGACTCCAAAGCCCGACGCCTCTGGCTTACAATCATCTAAAAGAGTGTTTTGTTCTGTATCAGTCAGGAACTTCACCTAAAGCCAAAGACAATTTTCATACAAAATAAAAATTTACAGCTCCAAACCTGTGGTTATTTTGTCAGAATTTCATAGGACCCTTCTCTGGCTTCCGTATTCTAAAATATTCAAGATGGAATATTTCCCGTATTCAAAATTGAATGTGTATGTATACGTGTATGTGTATGTATATGTGTATGTGTGTGTATATATGTATAAAACTACATATAGATCACTCCTAGATCCCCTTCTTCCTCCACACTTAGGATATAAGTTCACTTGTTCATTCAATAAACGTTGAAGTGTTACTGAGCTATGTACTTTGGCTACAATGATAAGCATAAAGTGAGCAGACCCAGCTCTCAGGGCACTTACAGTCAATGTGGGATCTAATCGGGCTCTGCTGTTTAGGAGGTGTGTGACCTGGGGCAGGTATTGTCTACTCTTTAAGCCTTAGTTTCCTCATCTGTAAAATGGAGTTAGTAATAGTATCTATATCACTATCTACATCATAAGATTCTTCTGATGAAAAGATGAAATAAAATGAGTGACATGTCAACAGAATGCCAGGTAGAGATGGCAATTAGATGCTTTAAAAGTTATTAACATTATTATTAATAGTTAAATAATAATAATCACAATAATAGTAATAGAAGTCTAGCACATACTAGGCACTACTAGGTTCTAGAAATGCTGCTAGAAATAAGGCCTGTTCCTCACTTTCAAGGAGTATGTAGCCCTAGTTAGGAGAACGAAAGCAACCATGTAAATAGATAGCCTAGACTTGGGGCTGTAGGCACTCGAATAAAGCGATGTGTTCAGTGTTACTGGAGTACAGAGGAAGCACAGAGTGATTCCTTGATCACAAGGTGTGAGTAAGAAGATGGTTGGAGAAAGTACACAGAGGAGAGGTGTTTGACTCTGGCTTTCAGGATGGAAAGAGTTTGTGCAAGGAGAAATGTATGAAGGGAAGTGTGAAAAGGAAACCCGAGGCAGAGAAAGGAGGCTGAGCAAAAGCGTGGTGGTGTGAACGGACTTAGATGGCTTGCCACTAGGAAACATTTTCTGGGAAACTGGGTCTGGGGTGGGCAGTTGAAGAACAGGAGGCAAGAACTTGTGGGAGATAAACCTGGAAAGGTATTTGAGGTCAGATCAAGAAGGGTGTTAAATGTCAGGCTATGGAGGTGAGCTTCATCATATAGGCTGACAGGAGAAGTTGACTGAAAATCATCCTGAAATCTATCTACAGATAGACAGATAGGTATAGATACAGTTTATATATATATACATATGTATAAAACTATAGTTATCTAGCCATCTATCCATCTCCCTACCTCCCTACCTATCTACCTTCTGGTTTATTTTTCATTTTCCAGAGCAAGGTCGGCTTGCTTTTTGCTCACTATTGTAGCTATAGCATCTAGCACGGTTATACTGAAGGCATTTGATAAAATCTTGTTGAATGGCTGAACGAATGTTCTGTAATCACTGCATTTCACAAAGCCCATTGCTGTTGAGTTGATTCCAACTCATGGTGAACCCATATATGTCAAAGTAAAACTGCACTCCATAGGATTTTCAATGGCTGTAGTCCTACAGAAGTAGATCGCCAGGCCTTTCTTCTGAGATGCTGCTGGGTGGATTCAAACTGCCCAATCTTTTGGCAATTCGTTGAGAAAGTTAGCATTTAATCATACAGCGTTGTAGATGGGTACAATTTAGCCTTGCAGAAATGCGTCATCTCTGATGGTAAGACCACAAAGACAGAGACCAATGTCACTGCCTAGCACAGGTACAGTGATGAAGAGTATGAATTCTAGAGCAATTAAATACCTGGGGACCCTGTGGCATGTTCCTTAATCTTCCCATGCTTCAGTTTCCTCATCTGTAAAATGGGGGAAATAAGAGCACTTACTTTATAGGATTATTCTGAAGATCTAAGGTGCTTAGCACAATGCCTGGCACATAATACTCTCTACATAAATATTTGCTATTATTATTAGTCTTATTGTTAGGCCCTGAATGCAATCAGCAGACAGAAAACTCTACAGAGTCCTACCACACCGAAATCAGTTCTTTCTTCATCTATTCATTTGAATAGTCTGCATGAGTCTGTTTGATGAAAGTCTCTTTGGTGCAGATGAAGATCAGAGAGCTTGGGAGTCACTTCTGAAGAGATGACTGAATGACTAAACAAAGGGGAAAGAGAAAAAACGAGAACATACTGGATGCCAGGATTCAGAAGGGACTGTTGCAAGATATTAATGAGCAGAGAGATCTGGTGAAACCATGTCAAAGCTTTCTGAGAGAGAGTGAGAGCAATACCTGTGGAACACCAAAAGGAGAGCTGATAAAGGAGGCATGACAGCTCCATGCAGACCTGGACCAAGTGTGACACAGAAAAAGCAGCAAGGCCAGAGGAAAGCAGTGTGTCTTATTAAGTTCTTTAGCAAGGCTTTAAATCAGCAGTGGCTTCCTGGCAGGGTGAAGCAGGGCTCCAACCATTACAAGTTACCCAGAAGCCACCAGAGAAAAATGGAGAAGGAGAGCCTTGAAGAATGAACATGGTCCCCGATGTGACATGGTTACCATAGAGACCACTCTCAATGGTAGGAAAGAAGGGCAGTGTCTGTCCTCAGAGCAGTTAACAAGCTATTAAACCAAACATGAAGATGCCAGCAGGTGAGTAGAATGAAGCCGCTCCATCACAGCTGTCTGTTTGCTAAGATCAAACATAGCAAGAAACAGCCATAAATCAGCCAGGCCACTGTGGCCATTAAGTCAAGTTCAGGGGAGCATGACAGCATCTCTAACCTGTGAGTCAAAGCCTGGGGCCACATCCCAGAGGGAGAGGCTCGGGAGTGACGCTCACGTTTTTCCAGGCTGGCTTGAGGATTCGAACAAGATTAAAACAAAATGAAACAAAGCTGCACCACCAATACGCATAAAGGCAATAACTAGGAATGTGAGAAATAGTAACTGAGTGCAGAAAAGCAGTAAATAAAGGAAGATTTCGCATGTGTTGCCCAACTCGTAGCAAGCAGAAAGCTCCCAACTTGCAGAAATAGCTACTGTTTAGGAAGGCAGAACCAGAATTTGAACCAGGTCTTTCTCAGAGCAAAGTCCAGATGCTTTAGCACCGAGGCTGTCTTTCCAGGAAAGCATCCTAAGGAAGTGAGCCCTTGCATGCTGCTGACGCTGGCTTCTGTCAAGTTGGCTCCCGACTCACAGAGACCTCATGTACAGTGGATTGAAACACTGCTCGGTACTGCATGCCATCCTCACGATAGATTCTGAATTGGACCTTTATCATCCATAGGGTTTTCACTGGCTGATTTTCAGAAGTAGATGGCCAGGTCTTTCTTCCTAGTCCATCTTACTTAGTCTGGAAGCTCCACTGAAACCTGTTTAGCATCATAGCAACACCAAAGCCTCCAATGACAGATAGGGGATGACTGCATGTGAGATGCATTGAATGGGAATCAAACAAGGTCCCTTGCACGGAAGGCAAGAATTCTAACACTGAACCACCAATGCTCCAAGCTCATGTATAAGTGCCTACTTTACCCATGATCTCCACTCTGTGCACAGAAAATAATCCCATCCAGATGAGCAGTTCATTGGGTGATGAGACCTGTCCTCTAACCAGGCATGAGTATGTCTATTTGCACAGATTAATACCCGAGGTCCTTATGTCTGGTGCTTGACTACCTAGAGTTTTACCTTCTGCCTCCCCAGCCCCTTCACAGCTGGGCTATATTTAAAACATCAAACCTTCCTATCTTTGCAAATGCTACATCCTCAGCCCCAAATGCCTTTACCTCCTTTGAGTTTAGCCTAGTTTTACTTCGGTTCAAAACTCAGCTTGAGGGCCATTTCATTTATTCACTCATTCACTTATTCAACAAAATCTAAGTACTTACCAAGTTCATGGAATACGTTCTGGGAGTTCTTCTTCAGTGCTTTCATATACCCTACACTTACTTCTAACAAAACATATCACACTAGGCCAGGATTGTTTACTGATATGTCTGTCTAGCTCATTAGATCTCAGATTCCTCGAGGGAAGACTGTATCTTGCTTGCAGTCTAGCATAGTTTCTCGAATTAAGCACACAGCAGGTGCTCAATAAAAATTTACTGAAGAATGAATAAAAGAATAAATGAATGAATTGCATTTCTAATTTTATCCAGGTTGCAGTATTCTGATGGCAATTCTCCAAGCCATCAAGTTAGCCTGGGATGAAATGTTCTTGTGCACCTTAGTTAATAAAAAGAGCTCTGGGTCAATTGAGAAATTTAAAGCCAATATGAAACTGATCCTCATCAGTACTTTCTCTTCCAAACATATAGACAGAAGAACAATTCTGAAACATACGTATTAGTGTTGCATTTTCTGCTCCACAGATTCAGCGATCATTGTCACCTCTAAGTCCAGCCCTTATTAATTTATGGGGCATACAGCATAATCAGCAACAAGCTTCTTGACAGCATGAATCAGAGGCCGGCTTAGAATTTGGGTGAGTCTCTAAGCTGCAAACAGAGCTATTTCCTTTCAAGCTCTTTTCTCTTAGAAGCCACTGAACACTATTTAAATTAAGCTGAAGACCTTTAGGCTGAACGTTCAAGGACACTCCAAGATCATCAGCCAGTCTGTCCTCTTCAATTGTGCAGGGAAAGAAGGTGTCAACAACTAAAATAGCACATCCAGATAGCCCCTTCTCAGGAACTCCCATCTCATCTCCGCTCAGTTTAGCAGCCGTATAAATAAAGACGTGCCCAGAAGTGGGGAAAAAAGCAGCAGCAGAAGAGAAAAATAAACTCTTCTTGCTGGAAGAAACACAATGCAACGAAAGAGCTAGATGTATGCAGGTGTGATAATGCTTGCGCACAATATCTGGCACCCTTATGTGTTCATCACTTGGGGCTGTTGTTGCAGTGTTCTGCTGAGATGGGCTTCAGATGGAACTGGGGAAATGATTCAGAGCCCTTGCTTAAACAGCAGGGATATGAAATCATAGCTTCCCAAGCTAACTTTCCTCTCCTTTGATTCTGAAGCAATGAACAGAGTCACAGTCTGAGTGCTCTCCTTCTCAGAATCATCTGATGATAAGCTATCACCCCTTGTGTTGAATATTTTTCTTGACTGTTTATCTTAGAATATTTGATTTAGGAGGCTTCACCCTTCTAGGTGATACGCAGTCTGGGCACGGAATGGGCTTTGACTCTCTAGATGCCAAGCCAAAATCACATTAGAAAAGAAGATGGGGGTGGGGGTGGGGATCTCCCAGGATGAACAGCTCCAAATTTCAGGTGATGGTCACAGAGACTCCTTTGGGCTAAATCTCCAGGTGATCATGGTGATAGTAGGCTGGGGGTAGAAATGGAGGTGGAGGTTGGGGGATGAAGCCTGGAGAGAATAATGATAAGTTGCAATGAGGAAGGGGTTTTATCCCAAAGTGTTCCCCTCTGAGCATGATGGGAGGTGCCCAAGCCTTAGTTTCCATGATGTCATAGAACTTTGTGGTCAATAAATTGCTCCCAGGCTTCTGTGAGCCAGGCTAGATTCTGTCTCTTCTCTTTCTCCAGGATGGCAAAGGGATCATAACCACTAAAAGGGGGCAGTCAGTGCTGCCAATCACAGAGTCATACCACAATCCCATCTTCACCTTGATTTCTGGTTATTAAAAGAGACTATACTCATAGGGCTGACTGTCAAGGCCCCTCATATGCTGATCCCTGGGCCCTACTTAGTGTATATACATATGTGTGTGTGTGTATCAACTTTTTAAAAATATAACCGCATACCGACTCACGATACTATAAAGAAGGTAGTATTTTACAAATGAGGTTCAGAGTGGTTAAGTAACATGCCCAAAGTCACACAACTAGTAAGCAATAGAGCCATGACTTGAACCCAATGTTCCGATCTTGAAATCTCACATCAGTTGAGTTTTCTAGTTTTGGAAGCCACAGTTAAGATTTTTGATCCCCAGCCCAGTCGAGGAAATTGCCGTGGGTCCCTTGTTTTACATAAATCTTGACCTTTGATATCCTTCTGGCCTCTAGCTCTGTGCTCCCCCTCTGGGCTTGATGACACAACTCTAGGACTTGGCTTGCACATACCCTTCGGCCGTTCACACTCTGAGATACTAAATTAAGGAGCATCTCAGACTCTTCCAGGTGGAGGTAGTCCCCGACTTAAGACGGGGTTCCGTTCTGATGACTCCACTGTAAGTTAGTTCTGACATAAGTTGAATACCTCATTTTCTTTTTTTTTTTTTTTAGTTTTAATTATTATTGCCTTTTATTATGAGTATCTTCATAATTCTGATCTTTATTTCTCCTGGGGAGTTGGCATGAGAATGGTAACATCAGCAAATTACATGCTGCAACACCGTATGTGGTTGCGGTGCAATTAACTACTTTTGTGTGTAGCCTTTCTAGCTGTGGTCCTGTGACTCCCACCCAGGTAATTAAGTAGGGCCATGCAAATAAGATCACTGTGGTCCAATGATGGAGGCTGGTCAGTTTCGCCTTAAAAGAGAACCAATGCCAGAGCAGAGAGGAGAGCCCACCACCACCAAAGAAGGAGAGAACGGCCCCAGGGACCTGCAGGAGATGGCACAGTGGGATTCCCAGCTCCTGGAGCCAGAAAGCTGAGGGCCTTTGGGCAGAGACTGAGAGCCAGGCAGAAGTCTATGCCTGACCCACGAATCTGGGACTTGCCAGCCTCCACAACTGCATGAGCCATTTCCTTTATATGGCTGGTGAGATGTTGCAGCGAATTAGGGAACCCAAAGACAGGAGGGAGAGTACTGAGGTGGGAGGGAGTAGTTGCTGTTAGAGATGATGGAGTAGCGCAGCAGCATGGAAAAGTTAGACATTTAGGACATCTTTAACCTCTGCCTCATAAGAACCAACTTCGTGCTGATTCTTATAAAAGAAATTATTCATTCAGTAGTACGTAATCACTAACAATAAGATATATATATATATATATATATATACATATATATATAAAGGACAGCCATAAGGGTAGTTCATCGTAACTCGGATACATCATAAGTCGGGAATTACCTGTAATTAGTATTAATTAAATTCCCACCATTCAAGGTCCAGTCTACACTGGAAGATCATTTTTTATTATGGAAGACCCTCAAAGTGGTAGTGCAGGGCAAATTTTTAGATGATCTTTCATTTGTTTGGATAGGAACTGAGCTTTAGGGAACATGTCAAAGACAAGACTGTGTTCACCTAAGCTATTTCATTACTATCCTGGGCACATAGCTAAGTAACACTTCCCAGACCTTTTATAGCTAAGTTGGGGCATATTGGCTAAATTCTGGCTAATAGAACATGGTGGAAGGGCTATACACCACTTCCAGACCTGGCCCATAAAAATATCCCAAGAGTAATCTTCCTCTTTCTTCCCCATCTCCAGAGACTTTGGAGGCCAAATGTTACAGATGACATACATAAGATAGAAAAAAATCCCAGTCTCTGAACGATTGCATTAGCACAACAATACATTTTTATTGTATTAAGTTTTAGGTTAGGAGACATTGCTAGTCACAGCAGCTAATATTATCTATCCTAACTAATACAGGGAGTGTCTGATTTACTTAATGGTCCTAAAGCCAAAGCCTCCACTGGTTCTTTATGTATCCAGCCATTCATCTGCCTTTTCCTATCATGGATTTTCAGAGGCATGTGGTGATCTGCAGCCTCTAGCATCCAGGCTAATATTCAACAAGTAGTAGGACTTATGTGGTTATAGGCTCATGTGTTTTTATGGAATGGATGATACCATACAAGAGCCTTGTGATTCCGAATGGGTGACACTGAACCAAGATCCTCTTTACTGTCTGAAGAGGGTCATCAGCTGGCTTCTGTCCCTACTGCATTTAAGAGCTTTGCCCCCTGAACAAGCCAATTTCAACAACATAGGGCATCTGTATACCACCTGTCTTCCAAAAAAAGATGGATGCTGGGGAACAACCCTTCAGACAGAGGCTGTTGTGCAGGAGAATGTGGTATTTTCCAGCACAGTCATTCCTTCTCTCCTGCTGATGCTAATTACAGTTTGCTAAAGGTAAACTGGGGAAACATCTCACCCACCCAAAAGTATTCCAGAAATGGGCCCATTGTCATCATCGTGACCTAGGAAGGAGGCAGCTGTTCCTCCATGTAAGCCTTTCATGTATTTATTTTTCTCCCAGTACATTTGGTAAACAGAGAAGTTTGCTGGTAGAAAACGTGGGTTTGGAAATGCAAATCTCCCCAACCTCAGGACATTTCTTTGAGTTGCTAGATCTGATGTGAAGCTGGAGGCAGAAAGTGGAGGCAAGCAGAAGACACTGCCTGGTTGGCAGGGGGTTTAATTACACATGTGTGCGAGCACTACGGCAGCAGGCTAGGAATGCAATTACTTAACTAATTATACTGAAACAAGAAACTTGAGCTGCCATGAAGGGCCCTCGCCCCTGGGACCAGCATGCTGTCATTCTGCCACACAGTCATTCCCTTCTTCTGCTTTAGTACCACTTGTTGAATCTTCTTCCTCTATTAAGATCCTTCTCCTTCTCTCAGGACATCACCAAGAGTTCTCCACGGGGAAACCCGTTTTATCCCACCCGTCCCTAACCAAACGCATTCATCTTTCCTCTCTGTTATCACAGCACATTGCGTGGGTCCCTGTTACACGACTTTCAGTGTCCGGGCCTCCATTGTCAAATCTGCAAAATAAGAGTGATGGGCCTCTAAGTTCCTTTCCAGCTTCAAAACTTTATTTTACTTTTTAAATTCTTAGAGGTAATGATCAAATGGTTCAAATATATTACATTACAGTAGGAAGATGGTGGCTTTGACATTGGAAGACCAGAGTTTGAGCATCATCTTGGTTACCTCTAGCTGAATAACCTGGGCAAGACTTATCTCTTTGCGCCTCAGTTACGCCGTCAGTAAAATGGCAGTAGTGTTGGTACCTATTTCACAAGGCTGATGAGTAGTTTAAAGCAGAGATGTATGCGAATGGAGTTTATAAATAACGAAATACATTGTCTGTGGGGTGCTGGTGGCACACTGGTTAAGCATCTGGCTGCTAACCAAAAGGTTGGCAGTTCGAATTCACCGCTGGCTTCTTTGAAACCCTGCGGGGCAGTTCTACTCTGTTCTGTAGGGTTGCTATGAGTCGGAATCGACTCAACAGCAATGGGTTTATAGTGTCTGTATTAGTTATATTGATCAAAAGGCCTGAGTGAGTCTCTGCCTACTCTAATGGATACTTCTACCACTGCTAGATTAATCATCCTAAAACACACATCTCGGATTCCAGTATTGCGTCCAAAGCTCTTCACTGTCCTCATGCCTATAGAATAAAGATCCTTCATTAATAGTCCCAAGGAACCATAATGCTAACAGACACCACGACTTTGTTAACCCTTTATTGTGTACCTGATGTGTGCCAAGCATTTACTAGGTATTTGCCACATAAACAGAATGAAAGATCATGGGCTTTAGAATAAGACAGGCTTAGGGTCAAATTCCAGATTTGAAAATGAATATTTATGTGATCTTGAGAAAACTGCTTCACTTTTTGAATCTTAGTTCACTTGTCTATAAATCAGCTACGGTAATGCCTACTATAAAGGATCGTTGTGGAAATTAAAATGCAGCAATCCACTTAAAGCATGCAGACACAATATCTGACACTTAGCCAACACTCCACAAAAATGAGTCCCTTTCCCCCATTCCCTTTTGCTTTGAGCTTCAAGATTCTAGAATCACCAAGTATAACAAATCCATATAAATAGATGTGAGGTGAGTGATGGGTAGCTTCTAGGGGAGTAATGTCAGAGAAAGATTAAACCAGAATCTCCATTCCAATATCACAACTGGGCCTCCACATGTGCCTCTCACCCACGGTGCTCATCACCACAATATTTTACAGTGAGCATTTATTTTTTTGTATAAAAAATAAAGATTATTCTCAATGATGCATGTGATAAATACGCCGAATTTAAACCTTTTAGAAATATTAAAGGTTTTACAGCTCAATGTTTGACAGGCTCGATTAATCCCTTCCACACAGATACATTCAGAAGGATAGACATACTTGGGTTTTTAAAGCTCCAAGAGTGATCTGTGATAAAGGTAAAGAAAAGGCAAGGAGCTTTTAAAACGAGAGAGAGAAAGAGATTCTTGCGCCACACAGAATAGACAAAGACTACGAAGACCCAGAAAGCTGCACAGTATGGTGGAGAGCTGGAAGTGGCTGGGGGAGGGGCTGGCAGCATTTAAAACCTCTCTCCTTTGGAAGAGTTTTCAAATGAAAGGCACACATCCAATCTGACCACAGGTCATTAGTCTAAGAATTTTCTTCTCTGCTGGGTTCCAAAATGGATGATGCAGGAGGGGGTGGAGGGAAGGGCAGACCAACAGCAGTCCAAGCTTCAGCAAAGAACGAAATGGATTGTAACTGTCACCCTTTCTCGTAGCACTGGGCTATTCAGCAGCCTCCTACCTGCTCTTTCAGTCACCAGGGCTGTTTCCTGCACAGATACCTCCAATCCCCAACTGAATTCTGAGCTCCTCCAAAGAACAAGGAATATGCTCTGGCTATTTTTTTCCCTCAACACCTAGCTTAACATCTAGCACATAAATTATTGTTGTTGTGTGCCATTGAGTCGATTCTGACTCATAGCAGTCCTACAGAACAGAGTAGAACTGCCCTATAGGGTTTCCTAGGTGGAAATTTTTATAGGAGCAGATCACCAGATCGTTTCCTCCACAAAGTGACTGGTAGGTTCCAACTGCTGATCTTTCAGTTAGCAGCCGAGAGCTTAACCATTGCTCCTTCTAGTATATAATAGGTGCTCATGAATGTTGGTTAAATAGATAGAGTTGGTGTTTCATAAATCTTTGTCGACGTAATCTAATGACATGTTATTACCTCCTGGCAAGTTGGCCTTCAACTTGTAGCCACCCCATGCAATACGGAAGGAAATGCTGCCTGGTCCTGCACCATCCTCATGATCAGTTGGGGATCAGAACATTGTGATCCACAGGGTTTTCACTGGCTGATTTTTGGAAGTATATTACCAGATCTTTCTTCCTAGTCTATCTTATTCTGGAAGCTCCGCTGAAACCTCTTCAGCATCATAGCAACACACAAGCCTCCACTGACAGATGGGTGGTGGTTGTGCACGAGGTTCGTTGGGTAGGACTCAAACCCTGATCTCCCTCATGGACGGTGAGAATTCTACCCCTGAACCACCACTCTCCCCTCTAATGACGTAGACGGTGCAAAAACCCCTACTTAAGAATGATACTTTAATTACTAACAGACCCCATCTGCCCACCTACTCCCATTCTACAAAAGAAAGTAGAGTTTAGAAGCTAAATTGTTAAGGCTTCCAAATAAAAACTCATCCAATCAACCCTTATTGAGCACTCCTGAGGGCCAGGTGCTAGCCCAGGTAAGCCGGACGCATTCCTACCTCAGAATCATTGCCTGGTAAGGAAGACTACACCAGCATTGGGGTGGGTGTTGTGTTTGAAGTGTATGTGGGGAATTTGTTAAATAAAGGAAGTGACACCAAACTCAGTGTTAGGGATTGAATTATGTCCTCAAAAAATTTACGTTGAAGTCCTACCCTCTGGTACCTGTGAATGTGACCTTGTTTGGAAATAGGGTCTTTGATGACGTTACCTCTAAAGTTAGCATGAGGTCATACTGCAGTAGGCTAGGTCCTAACCCAATATGAGTGGTGTCCTTATAAAAGAGAAGAAACACAGAGAGACGGAGAGAGGGAAGACAGCTACGTGATGATGGAGTCAGGCTGCAGCTTCAAGCCAAGGGGTGCCTGGGGCTATCAGAAGCTGAGAGAGGCAAGAAAGGATCTCCCCCAGAGCCTTCAGAGAGAACATGGCTCTGCTGACATGCTGACATGCTACTAGCCTCCAGAAATGCAAGACAATAAATCTCTGTTCTTAAACACCCTCCAGTTTGTGATATTTTGTTACAGTGGCCCTAAGAAGCCAATGCATCTAATCTTTTTGTTCAAGAGGAGATGTTGAAAATGCTTTGAGAATGAGCAGCAGATCCTTAAGCTGAACGTTGATGTTCAATGCAAAGGGAGACTGGGGAAGGATGCATACTATATCACGCATACAGTTTTGATCCCTGAACTTCCATTTAAACTCCAAATGGAATGCTTGCTCTGCTAATCGACCTCCCACACAAAATCTCGAAGTGTCAGCCCACTCTGCTCTGAGGTTTTCTTTGACACCCAGTTCAATCTGTAACTCCAATCCCACCTCTATCTTTATGGAAGCATTTCCCCAACATGAAACACCAACAAGATATTATGGGGGCAAAGGTGTAATTTAATTATGTGACTTAATCAATTCAAATGGCTAATGTACAAGGATCGCAGGATGCCATCCAGCTTTCAACTGAGGGCAAATAATTGTTCCATAATTTCTTAATTCTCCCATAAGACAGTTTAAATTAAAGAATGTCAATTTGCAAAGCCAGACTTCATTGTATTTTTAAATTGGGCCTGAAATAGCCACAAGATGAAGAGTAATAAGGCAGACAGCAGAGCCCAGAGTGCCTGGTGCTGTGCAAAATTGTTTAATACGGTCAGACCCTTTAATCTCCATATCTATTGATGCAGAAAGCAGCATATTTCTGTCACTTATGATAAGAAACATTACTTTTTAAATTCCTTGGTGAGGCCTGCAGATCTTAGGCAGCCAAGATAGCAGGAATCTCTATTTCTGTTTCTGTGAACATTTCTTTTTTCTCTTAAATTGGTTTTATTCTAATCCATTTAGTCTCCAATCTAAGTCAGAGACAAGTAACCCTGAACAGAACCACACAGAAGGAGAACAAAGGCTCGTGCCTCTCTGTTCTCAGAGTCTACTGGCTACCACCTCGAATAAGTCAGCGATTAAACAAATAATGAATCTTGGAGCATTAACCACGGGAAAGGCAGTTAATTCCAGAAAAGATGATAATTGTAATAGCTTTTGAGTGTAACAAAATCATGCTCAAGAGTGGAGCGTGGGAGGGAGGTGGTGATATGAATTATTTTCATGATAGAGTCAAGCATTTTACTTACAAGTATCTAGAAAGTGGTCAGTCAACGTATCCAGGCTGGGTGGGGGTGACACTGGGGAGAGGTGGGCCTGGGGTCTGGATGGAAGAAACTGGATGATGTTTTCCCAAGGTTGCCAGGGCCACGAATCAGGAATCGTCATCGAGAGGCGCCAAGGACAAAGCTACAATGAAAAGAGTATGTGTCATTTTGAAAGCAAACTCAGGAAGGAAGAGGAGGACGAAGGACAAAGTTGGTGGGCACAATGGAGTTTGACATGAGTGGTTCAGGATAAAGCGACATTCTAATGTGTGGTGCATATATACTTGGGTGTGGACACAAAGACCACAAGGAATGTTCTGACTAAACAAAAGAGAATTTGTCAATGTCTCTGTGCCTAACATTGTGCTAGGGTATGAGACGGATATAAACAAAACATAAAACGTTTATTAATCTTATTTTAAAAATTTGCACTAGATTGTACATCTAGTAAACCAGTTGCTGTTGAGTTGAATCTGATTTATGGTGACCCCATGCACATCAGAGTATAACTGTGCTCCATACGGTTTTCAAAGGCTGATTTTTTGGAAGTAGATTGCCAGGCCTTCCTTCCAAGACACCTCTGGCTGGACTTGAACCTCCAAGCTTTCCATTAGCAGTCTAACACATTAACAGTTTGCACTACCCAGGGACTCCAGGTTGTACATACACAGGCAAGAATTTAAACAGTAAAAAGTATACTTTTTCACTTGTATGACTCTCTCTCTCTCTCTCTCTCTCTATATATATATATATATGTAGGATAAAAACCTAAAAGTGGAATTATTGGGTAAAGAAAAGGTACATTTTAAATTATGGCCAATATTGCCACATTATCATCCATAAAAGCGATACTGTTTTATACTCTCCTCAGCAAAGTATGAAAGGACAACTTTCCCACACCCTCACCAATGAAGTCAATCACAGCTGTTTATCTAGAGAGACATGAGACATAAGTCATAATAATGACAATAATAATGCTAATATTTAATGAGTGATCATAGCAGTTCAAGTTTTTAGTCTTTATATGTATTAGCATATTTATTATTATCATTAAATGGATAATGGGACAGATGTACAGAGAGCTTAAGGATCTTCTCCATGCCCATGGCTATAAAGTGCAGAACTGGGATTCTAACTCTTAGCCATTAGCCATCAGCTCTTATTCCAGGTGATGGTATGTTATCAACATGGCATTATAGATTGAATTGTTGATCCCCAAAAATATGTTGAAGTCCTAATCCGTGTGCCAGTGAATTTGACCTTGTTTAGAAATAGGGTATTTGAAGATGTTATCAGTTAACATGAGGTCAAACCGGAGACGGGTGGATCCTAATCCAATCTGCATGGTGTCCTTATAAAAGATGACAAGTGACACAAAGAGACACACAGGGGAAAGAGGGCCATGTGAAGTGGCATCTACAGGTCAAGGAACATTAAGGAATGCATGGGGCTACCAGGAGCTGGGAGAGACAAGGAAGGATCTTCCTTTAGAGGGGACAGAGAGAGCATGGTCCTGCCTACACCCTGAATTCAGACTACGAGCCTCCAGAACTATGAGGGAATATACTTCCGTTCTTATAAGCCACACAATGTATGATACTTTGTTACAGCAGCTCTACAAAACTATATAGGTGATATGTGTTATAACAGGTACACCAAACAGGATACTTGAGGGGGTGGGGATGTATAGGAAATCAAACAGTGAGACTAGTTCTTTCTATCGTAATAAAGGTAGACACAGCCTATTAACTGGAGAAACGTTGGGCTATAGTGACTGATAAGCAAACCAAAAATCCAACTCATTGTCATCAAAGTCGATCCAACTCACAGCAACCCTATATGATAGAACAGAACTGCCCCCCAGGGTCTCCAAGGCCGTAATCTTTATGGAAACAGACTGTCACATCCTTTTCCTGTGGAGCAGCTGGTGGGTTCGAACTGCCCATGTTTTTGTTAGCAGCCAAGTGCTTAACCACTGTACCACCAGGGCTCTGAATGATAAGCAGAACCCTTTAAAAACCATGTTAACGTGTTTTTCCTTATTTTTTCCTACCCCTTTTATGGATAAAAAGAAAAACATATTGAAGTTGTCAAGGATTTCATTTTACTTGGATTGACAATACCCATGGAAGCAGCAGTCAAGAAATCAAATGACGCATTTCATTGAGCAAATCTGCTGCAAAAGAAGTCTTTAAAATGTTAAAAAGCAAAGACGTCCCTTTGAGGACTAAGGTGCACCTGACCCACACTGTGGTATTTTCAATCACCTCATATGCATGCAAAAGCTGGACAATGAATAAGAAAGACCGAAGAATTGATGACTTTGAATTGTGGTGTTGGCGAAGAATATTGAATATACCATGGGACTGCCGGAAGAATGAACAAATCTGTCTTGGAAGAAGTACAGCCAGAATGCTCCTTGGAAGCAAGGGTAGGGAGACTTTGCCTCACATACTTTGGATATGTCATCAGCAGGGACCAGTCCCTGGAGAAGGACATCATGCTTGGCAAGGTAGAGAGTCAGCGAAAAACAGGAAGACTCTCAACAAGATGGAGTGACACAGTGGCTGCAACAATGGGCTCAAAGGTAGCGACAACTGTGAGGAGGGCACAGGACAGGGCAGTGTTTCATTTTGTTGTACATAGGATCACTATGAGTAGGAACCAACTTGACCGAACAACAATAACAGCGACAACTACTTAGCACACTATTCACATAAGCAGTGTGTTTACTAAGTGTCCATTAAATTAATAAACAGATGAATTAAAAAACACTCACCTGAAGTCTTCCTAAAACCAAACAATAGTTTAGCTTAACTAGTAAAAATATCTGCCTTGAGCATTATGCTCTTTTAAGAACTATCCATATGGGATCAAAATGACAACAGCAACTCCAAAGATTAGATAGGAAAGTTAAGGAGCAGTGAATTTATGTTAATAGGGGAGGAACAATTCAGAAAAGGAGGGTGAGCATGGTTGCACAACTCAAAGAATGTAATCAATATCACTGAATTGTACCTGTAGAAACTGTTGAATTGGTATATGTTTTGCTGTGTACATTCTCAACAACAACAACAACAAGATGAATTTTTTTAAAAAGTACTCAAATGAGAAGGAAAAAGTTATTGCTTTTTAACTCACTACTATATAATTCACCGAAAAGTCATTCAATCTCTCAATCAAAGCACATAAAAGAAACTCTGGAAAATTAAATATTTTATAAAAATAGATGAGAAGGCTCTGTAAGGGACCAGTCACATTCCTATCAACCATATATTCACTCGCCACACTGCTAAGCTATTGATGCTCCAGTGATAGGCATTGCAAAATGATAGATTCAACAGCAATTCATAAACTCAAGACATTAACAGGCACACTGTTTGGCGGCTCAGATATAAGCAGAGCATTATGGAAGGAAAATAATAATTAACTCATAAGGAGGGGGCAAGCAAACATTCTATTAAAGAGGAAAAAAAAAAAAAAACCCAAATGAATTTAATCTCCTTCCATTACATTATGAGCATTAAAATTAATGGTGTTGGTTTTTCTGTGGTTTGGATAGTCATTGTATTTAACAAGCTGAAGTTAACTTCACAGGGAAAAAATAAATAAATGTGCCGGTGTCTCAGGAAACTTCATTTTCTGAGTGAATAGCCAAGTTGATGCACATCACCAGAATGCCTGATAATCAGTTTTCCATACTGGTGTGTTCTAAATGGGAAAGGAAACTAACTCTTCATTTAAATTATATTGCAAATCACTTTTTGCCTGCTGAATGGTATTCAGCTGCAGTAGGTGGCTTTCACCATCGGGCCCAAACCACGACGCTGGATGATTAATGCTAATTTGAAATGTTTTCTTTGGGGGGGATATACACGCTATCTTGGTGCATATGAGGCTGAGGAAATTTTATGGTGGGTGACTGACTCAAAGGCCAACAGCATATTTGCCATCAGATAAAAATGGACATTCACAAACATACCAAGACAAGTCAATTATTCCCTGATTCACTATTCCCCTTTGTATAAACAAAACTATTTATACTCCTCATCAGATGGATAACACAGAATCATGGTAAACAACCCCCCTCCAATTATTCTGTGTTATATTTCCCAGGGCACCTTCCATTGTGGAAGTCATTAGTTTTGGTTTTTTTGTTCCTGATTTATCAAAACAGACATTTTGCTGGCGAGCTCAGTTTTACTCCCAGACGCCAAACAGGAGACACAATTTTTGACCAACTGAAAATAGAAACACAACATGCTTTGTAATCTTTTGGTGAGAGTGACTAGGAATTTCTACTTCTCTACCTTGATGACAGCTATGGAAATACTAAAAATCAATGCTCAAAAGCTTATTATTCTTTTCCCCTTCCCGGGCTTAATAGTTCAAAGAAACAAACTCATTTTTATCTTTTAAATTACCCCCAATATGAAGCACTCAAATCAGATCATTCACAAAGAACAGTTAATTAGAATGTACCAACATCTGAAAAAAAAAAAATACAAATCAGCAATAGTTTTTAAAAAGAAAATAATACTGAATGTGGGCAAGGGATCTGGGAACAGATACTCCTACACAAGGGGTAGCCATGCTCCTAGGTCCCCCTCCACACAGAGCATGCTCACTGTGCTCACTGTACATTGATGTGGTTGATGGTGTGTGATGTAGAGGGGAGGGGATTTATCGTTCAGACCATCTGAGATGGAGTACTAGTTCCAGCATTTGTATCTATACCATCCCAGGGGAGTTCCCTTACTTTTATGAGCTTGAGTTTTCTACTTTTCAGGATTGTTATGCGGATTTAAAATAAACTAAGCAACCTGCAGCATAGTGCCTTGCCTGTCATAGAACAGACACTCCTCCCTGGGTGGTGCCAACGGTTAACACACTCAGCTGCTAATCAAAAGGTTGGTGGTTCAAGTCTACCAACAGGTGCCTGGGAAGAAAGGCTTGGTGATCCACTTCCAAAAAATCAGCGACTGGAAACCCTATGAAGCGTAGTTCTACTCTGACACACACAGGGTCGTCATGAGTTGGAACTGACTCGATGGCAGCTACTTTATTATTGTTGTTGTTGCTAAAATGTCCTTAAAAAGGAGGGTGTTTCTGCATTTACCAACATTTTCTATCTTACTGAGGTAATAATTGGAGCCCTGGTGGCACAGTGGTTAAAAGCTACAACTGCTAATCGAAAAGGTTGGGAGCTCAAATCCACCAGCTGCTCACTACAAGTCGGAATTGACTCCACGGCAATGGATTTTAAGGTAACAATCAGTGAGTACTTAAGATATCGATTATATGCATAGTGAGTGTGACATAAGACTACGTTTTCTGTTGTGTGTGTTTAAGTCAGTGTATTTCAATAGCTGAGAGCTAATTTCCACGTGGCTCTTTGACCTTGAAATTACTGAACGCGCTGCTCAAGTGACAGGATTCTTTGTGTACCTGACACTGATTTACAAAATTAGATGTCTGAAGGCTAAAACATAATTTTTATGAACAACACTATAACAAGCTTGGGAATATCTCATTAAACCTGACTACAGCAAAGTCTTGGTGGCTATCATGGGCCCTTCCTTCTGCCTCTGCAGGCTTCTGGAAAAGCTCAGGACTTTCAGGCAGGGGACCAAGGGTCCAAAGCTCCAGTGAGTGCATGAGGCTCTCTGTACATAGTGTGAAGCAATGCTTCTCAAACTGGCTCCATACTAGAGTCACCTGGGGCACTTTACACATTGCTGTAGTTCAAGCTCCACCCTTGACCAAGTGAATCACGAAATCTGGGGTGGGGTCTGCACACTGGAAAAAATTTAAAAGCTCCCTAGGTTATCATAAAGTGTAGCTAGGGTTTAAAAAAAAAAAAAATCACTAGAGGAAAAGAATGTTCTGATTGGCTAGTGGTCTTTAAGAGCGATAGTCTGCTCATAAGAAGGTTGAAAAGTGTGGAAGAAGTAACAGAAAAAACAGAACATAGGAAAGAAGAAGGGATGGCAAGCAGGGAGCATGGGGCGCACTCTGTGGCACTGGGAACGTAATTTGAGGCAGGAAGTGGGGGATGCCCTGAGGATCTTGAAGACGGGAGCCAAAAGGTAAGAGATGGGGGGCCAGAGCAGTTCTGCAGTCTAGGGGAGAAGAGGTGGACAGCAGCCATGACATACACTTCATCTCTCCAGACTCTGAGGGGGCAATACCATTCTGTAGGGGAGAATGTGAGGAGGGGTGTGAGTGGGAGGAATACATGAGTAAATTGAGGAAAGATAGTCACTTCTGCACCCAGGTCTATGACCCCAACTTTTCATCTCTGACCACTCCATCCTCCCTGTCTTTCCATTTTCTGTTGCCCCTGCCTATAATGCTCTATTCTCCTTCTCCACCATGCAAGCACCATTAAATATCAATCTTCACCTCCTGCGTGAAGTCTTCTGATTTCCTCTGGTACAATTAACTGCTCCTCTGTTCATCAAGGAGCATTTCGCTCCTAACACCTGGCACAGTCCCCTCAATTACAACTCATTACATTAGTCCATGGTTTATGCATATAAATGCATGCTCCTGCATGCTCATTTCCAGGTGTCTCTGTGTTTTCACCTTTGGTCTCTGTGACAATGCTGGCACACAACATGAATTCAGTAATTTTTTTTTAAAGGAATCTACAGCACTGCAGTTATTGTTCTTGTGTGCCGTTGAGTCTTTTCCAACTTATAGTGACCCTACATGACAGAGTAGAACTACCCCATAGGGTTTCCTAGAGCTGAAATGTTTACAGGAGCAGATTGCCAGGTCTTTTCTCCCATGGAGCCACTGGGTGGGTTCAAACCACCAACCTTTTGGTTAGCAGCTGAGCACTTAACCACTGCACCACCAAGGCTCCTTAAACACTGGAGTAGATATCTGTTTTGATTTAGCCTGCACAGCATCCTTTTTTCAGTTGGAGAATTGCCCTACCTGGCCCATCCCGTGGGATTCTAGAGGAACTATCAATCACCACGTCTTACCTGCCCGCTGGCCTTCGGTGTGCATATGTGTCCCAGGCAGGGAAATTAAAAGTCCTTCCACTGATACGCACGTACTGAGGAAGAGGGCCTGTGTTCCTCTTAATCAAGAGCTGTAAGAATTTTACCTTGGGACTACCAAAATCATCTTGCTTGATGCACAGATAGAGCTTCCTTTGACAGGAGTGAATATAGCAAAATGCTGACACATTTAGAAGTAGGGACTGGTAGAATTGAGAGATGGAGAGACAGCGTGAGACCTGATGAAGTCATTTCAGTACCTGGATACAATCATGCCTGATATACAACCATCACTCCTAGACTGCCCAGTCACATGTGCCAATAAAGTCATAACTTTGCATAAGTTAATTAGGGTTGGATTTGTAACGGCAATTATCACCAACTCAGACATTTCACAATTATATCAATGACAAAACCCCTGAGTCATCAAAAATTACATTTCAGTCTTCTGATCAAGAAGTCAGTGATGAAGGGAGTAAGTTTATTTTCAAATAATGATTTTTAAAGTATTCAGTAGGGACCAAGGTATCTGTGGAGGAGTCTTAGGGAACAAATTATGGACAAATTGGAAGGCAAATGGCTGGGGCTTGGCTTCCTTCATTCTTTAACCAAGGTGACTTTTTCATTTGTTTTATATACTGAAAAAAAAATACCCTATTGTTTAAAAAAAAGGTGTGAAAACTAATGCACTAAAATATATCATCAAAACAGTATAATATTTTAAATAAAAATGTTTTACACTAAGATGCTCCACTGGTCTCATCCCTTTGGGAGCAAGGGAGAATGAAGAGAACAGGATACAAGGAAAAGATTAGTCCGAAGGACTAACGGACCACAGTTAGCAAGGCCTCCACCAGACTGAGTCCAGTACAGCTAGACGGTGCCCGGCTACCACCACTGACTGCTCTGACCGGGATCACGACAGAGGGTTCTGGACAGAGCTGGAGAAGGATATAGAACAAAATTCTCACACACAAAAAAGACCAGATTTACTGGCCTGAAAGAGACTAGAGAAACCCCGAGAGTATGGCCCCCAGACACCCTTTTAGCTCAGTGGTGAAGTCACTTCCGAGGTTTACCATTCAGCCAGGGATTGGACATCCCTATAAAACAAAACGGGACTAATGAGGCACAGCAGTCCAGGGACAAGGACTAGAAGGCAGAAGGGGACAGGAAAGCTGGTAATGGGGAACCCAAGGTTGAGTAAGGACAGTGCTGACATGTAGTGGGGTTGTTAACCATTGTCATAGGGCAACATGTGTACTAACTGTTTAATGAGAAACTATTTTGTTCTGTAAACCTTCATCTAAAGTGAGAATAGCAGCACAACTGGAAGAACATAATCGATGTCACTGAACTTTGCATGTAGAAATTTTTGAAATGGTGTATCTTTGAGTATGTATATATTCACCAAAAAAAAAAAAAAAAAGGTCAAGAAGGGAGAGGGTTGACATGTCGTGGGGTTGTTAACCAATGTCATAAAACAATATGTGTACTGACTGTTTAATGAGAAACTATTTGTTCTGTAAACCTTCACCTAAAGTACAATAAAAAAAAAAAATGTTTTACACATAAAGGATTAGCTGTCAGCTACCTGAAAACTTGGCTTGCACAGAATGACTCATGATTCTTTAAGGGTTCTGGCAATTGAAGTTTTACTATAATTGAACATCCTGCTAGAGACATAAAAAACAAAGATGGAAGACCAGCACCATCTTTCCTGGGATCTGATAGGACCTTTTGTCTCCAAATCTTCATGTGGCAGGAACAATACCCAATGCTTGTTGAGTGTGCTGGATAAAAATAAAAGGGTCTTTATCAGGGATTCTTTGGGAAACCGACTCAGAGAGAAACCCTTGAAACGTGCTATGAAGAATAACTTACGAAGAGTAGGTTTTTTCACTTAAATCAAAACCGGAGTCACTCTTGACTTCTCTACCTTCTTCCTTTCTTGTGTTTAGTCCTGATAGCCTGAGTCACCTTCTAATAATTCTCAAACTCATTTCCTCCTCTCTATCTTCACTTCTTCCCTGTCTCATCCTTTCCTGTGGGGCAGTTTTAAGATCCTCCTCCTTGGCCTCCACCTCCACTATTGCCCCTCCTCACTGTAACCTTCACATAGCAGTCACGTGGCCCTGTCTCAGGTAAAATGTGACAGAAGCCCTTACTCCACTCTTTCAAACCCGCCAATGGATGAGGTTCAGTCCTTCCCCCCATGGCCTTGCCCATGAGCTCCTCCTCTCCCACCACTTCTGTCTCACCCTCCGCCATCCCACAGCACAGACCGGTAGGGGTTTCTGTCTCATGACGTAGTGCCTTTGCATGTACAGTCCCTCTTTAGGTGTGTGCAGCCAGGGTCCAGAGCCACTGTGCTACACCAGCACTTCTCAAACTCTTGCTAGTGTAAAGGCATCACCTGGGGATCTTGATGAAATGCAGGTTGTGATTCAGTAGGTATGGCATAGGGCCGGAGATTCTGCATTTCTAGCAAGATTACCCAGGTGATGCTGGTGCTTTTGGTCCAGGAACTACACTTTCAGTGATCTGCTTCAGCTACAAAGAAAAATTTCCCTAAATCATCCCCCCTTCACCCCAAAGAATGAAGTACATCTGATACACTTTGCTTGCAATCAGATGATGATGAAAAGGATAGCAGTGAATGCTTATTGAACACTCAAAGTTAACCAAGCACTGTTCTAAGTGCTTTTCATTTAGTTCATTTAATCAGCACAACAACCCTTTGAAGTAGGTTACTATTAATATTATCGTTTTCGTTTTTCAGATAAGCAATCAAAGCACAGAGAGGTTAAGTAACTTACCCAGGGTCACATAGCTGGTAAATAATGGAGGATAACAAACTCAGGCAGGCTGTCTCTGGAATCCACATGTTTCACCTTTCTCCTAAACTGCTCCCCAAGATTTTCAAGTGACAGAGAGTCCTTCTGGTGCTTCCTCAGCTGTTTTTGTTTCCTCTATTCCAGTAAGTACAACACTATATTATGATAGTCTGTTTACTTGCTAATCTTCCCCTACTGGGCAGACTGGGGCCCTATCAGTATGATTTTGAATCTCAGGCACCTAGGGCAATTCCTGGTGCACGGTAGATATGAATTACATAGTTCTAAACTGGTGAACTGCAGAACCATTCATAGAATTTAACTTTTCCATTCCTGTTGACAGTGATTTTATTTCAGTAGTCGATGAAGTCTAGCCTGTATCAGAATCACCTGGAAAGGTTGTTTAACCAGAGATTTCTGGGTCCCACTCCCAGAGGTTCTCCTTCAATGGGTCTGAGACGGGACCTGAGAATATGCATTTCTAACAAGTTGTTAAGAGCTACAGCGTGCTATGGCTGCTAACCAAAAGGTCAGCAGTTCAAATCCACCAGCCACTCCTTGGGAACCCTATGGGGCAGTTCTACTCTGTCCCGTAGAGTTGCTATGAGTTGAGCTGACTCAACGGCAACAGGTTGGTTTGTTGGTAGAACAAGTTCCCAGGTGCTGCTGGCCTGAGGATCACACTTTGAGAACCACTGCTTTCTTTAATTCTTACAGATCCTTAATTCTCTTTCACAAAAGATCCTAAGGCACTCAACAGAATGTCATATTTCAGGAATAAATAAGGAAAACACTGGAACCAAAGGGAAATTTGACCTCGCCTTTTTAGGTGCCTGAAAAAGTATAAAACAAATAACATAGTTGCTTTCCGATGATACATTAAGAAGTTGATTTTATTTCCTAGGAGGAAAAAAGAAACTGAGTGAATCAGCAAAAGACATTTAGAGCAGAAGCCAAAATCAAATTGGGCATTTGGGTCTAGATACTCCAAAGGCGACTAAGTCAACCTCTGGAGTACTGTGTGCTTTCTGCTTGGGTTCTTTGTGCCAAGAACTCAGGATACAGTGGTGAGGCAGACAGCCCTGTTTCCTGCCCCAGCAAGCATACAGTCTAGCAGGAAGGGCCACCAAGAAACGAGTGAACGTGTAAAGAAATAAAATAAGTACAGATTGGGAAACATGCTAATAAGGAAATAAATAATGAGCTAAGACAGATAATAACAAAGGAGTAAGGGTGGGGGGTTTGCTCATTTAGGTAGTGTGGTTGGGCCAGGCCTCTCTAAAGAAGTGATATCTTAAATGAAGCCTGCAGGAGTAAGATAATGCCAGCTTTGTTAATAGCCAGGAAAGAATATTCAGACGGAGGGAATTCCAAAGGTAAATGCCTTGGTCTTAGAAAGGGTTTGGCGTGTTTCAGAAACCTAAGGAGGCCAGTGTGCCAGGAGCATAGGTGCGAGGTGGGTGAGAGGGCCTTGTGTGCAAAATGTGGATTTCATTCTTAGTGCAATAGGAAGAAACTAGAACGGTTTACGCAGGAAAGTGTCATATCTGATTTGCATTTGAAAAATATCACTCTGGCTGCTCTGTGGAGAAACGTTTGTAAGGGGCAACAGCAAAAGCGAAATGATCAATTAGGAGTTAATTTTTCTATGCAATGTGAAACATGACATACCAAATAGCTTATGGGGCCAGGGAGAAGGGAGGGAGGCAGGAGGAAGGGAGGTTTATCAACTGTACCAATTAAAACTTTACAGCCCATTCAGATAATCCACTTCCATCACACTGTGTAAAGACAACATACAGAAATGGGTCTGGGCTAATTGTAGCAAGTTGCCGCAATGCAGACCCCTCCAGGTTCTTGTAAAATCCATGAAAGTCTTGCATTGTTTGCATCTGTACCAGAATGGCCTGTATAATCCCAAGAAGGGATGATAAAACACAGTGTCCCTTTGAAAGCTGGAAAAAAGTAGAGAGTGAGAGCTGTTTCTCTTTCTTAAAAAACAGATCTTTTGTGGATTATAAATGAAATTCAAGTCTGTGGAAGACTGTCAATAACAGTAATGGTCAACACTTACATAGTGCCCACGTGCCAGACCCTGTTGTCCTAAGTGATGACACTAATTGCCTCATTCAATCCACATGGCACACCCATGAAGTAGGCACTATAATTTTCATTTTGTCTGAGGCAGAGAAAGGGTAAGTAATTTGCCCAGGGTCATAAAGCTGGTAAGTGTTGGAACTGAGGCTTGATCCAGGCAGTCTGAGTCTGAATTGTGGCCTTAACCGTTCTATTGCCTCTAGAAAATTTTCAAAAGAGTAAATTACATGTACCTATAAATCTACTACCAAGAGACAATTATTATTGACATTTCTATACCTATCATTTCAGTCTTTTTTTCTTTATATCGACATATATATACATACATACACGTATGTGTTTATATATGTATATATAATGCTACATCTATATCATTATGTATATATATCAATATATCTGTATCACTACCATTGAGGGGGGCCAACATTTTCTATTCTGCTGTATTCTTAGCATAATACCTAGTGTGGATAATCTAGCTCTGATGAAGAGCTGATACTGAGTTTCACTGGCCTCCATTATGGAGTAATGAAAAGAGGCAATATCAGAGAAAGGAACTGAATTCTGAGATAATATCCTCATACCAATGATGTTGCAAACATAAAAATGTATATTACCGCTTTTAAAAGACTCCACAGAACTGCAACAAAATTTTATATAACTTTTAGATCTTGTGGAAAAGTTACCAAAACCCAGTTGTCCTAAAATAAGAAACAGAGCATTTCAGAGGAAAGCTTGCATATAGCTGCACCAACTACTTACCCCAAAACATGATGGGCCTAGGAGCCAACCAAGCCCCAGGCTAGCAGCAGCGACCAGACCTAATTCACCCTGGTATTGCCAGAGCCAAGGCCAGTGCCAGGCATCTATTATGTGGGATTAAACTGGGTGGGACAGGCACCCGCCTTGAAGTCCCTGCTTTACAACTTACTGGCTGTGTGACCTTGATCATGTCACTTCACCCTTCTGAGCCTTAGTTACTTCGCGTGTAAAACAAAGATGATATTAGCTACCTTTCAGTATTATCATACAAATTTGGGATGAAAAAAAAAGAATTGAAGGTCCTAGATCAGTGCTTAGCACAGGGTATATACTCAGTAACTGCTAACAGCCTGCGATATGCAGATGACACAACCTTGCTTGCCGAAAGCAAAGAGGACTTGATGTATTTACTGATGAAGATCAAAGACCATAGCCTTCAGTATGGAGTACACCTCAACAGAAAGAAAACAAAAATTCTCACAACAGGACTCATAAGCAACATCATGATAGGTGGAGAAAATAGTGAAGTTGTCAAGGATTTCATTTTACTTGGATCCATAATCAATGCCCATGGAAACAGCAGTCAAAAAATCCAACGACAATTACATTGAGCAAATCTTCTGCAAAAGACCTCTTTAAAGGGTCGAAAAGCAAAGATGTCACTTTGAGGACTAAGATGTGCCTAACCCAAGCCATGGTATTTTCAATGGCCTCATATGCATGCGAAAGCTGGACAATGAATAAGGAAGACCGAAGAAGAATTAACGCCTTTGAATTGTGGTGTCAGCCAAGAATATTGAATATACCATGGACTGCCAGAAGAATGAACAAATCTGTCCTGGAAGAAATACAGCCAGAATGCCCCTTAGAAGCAAGGATGAGGAGACTTTGTCTCATGCACTTTGGACATGTTATCAGGAGGGACCAGTCCCTGGAAAAGGACATCATGCTTGGTGAAGTAGAGGGTCAGCGAAAAAGAAGAAGACCCTCAACAAGATGGATTGACACAGCGGCTGCAACAATGGGCTCAAAACATAGCAATGATTGTGAGGATGGTGCAGGACTGGGCAATGTTCCGTTCTGTTGTATATCGGGTCGCTATGAGTCAGAACTGACTCAACTGCACCTAACAACAACAACTATTATTACTACTGCTGCCATTATTATTATTATTATTTCATGATTGTAAACTTGAAAACCAACATTAAGGCCTAGCGGATGAGGAAAAAAACTTTACCATGAAAACATAACTGTTAACTTTTGATATTTCACATGAAATACATTCTTTGCCAGTTTGCACAAAATACTGGACCAAAATGATTTGATAAAGAAATTTGAAAGACAATTTAGTGTAGTGGAAAACTGGACCAAACCCCAACTTCACCACTTATTCACTGTGTTATCCTGGGCAAGTTACTTAGCATCTCTGGATCTCTGCAAGCTGTGTGAGCTGGCACTATTACTAGTAACTTGCCTCATGAGATTGTTGTGGGTATTAAATGAGATAATACACATAAAGCATTTAGAAATGCCTAACACACACGCAAGTATTCAATAAGAATTAACTATGGTGACTATTCTACCACCAATCTGTCAGTTTGTCCTATTGGCTTGTGTGTTGCTATGATGCTGGAAGCTATGCCACTGGTATTTCAAATACCAGCAGTGTCACCCATGATGAATAGGTTTCAGCAAAGCTTCCAGACTAAGACAAACTATGAAGAAAGGCCTGATGCTCTGCTTCCAAATACTAGCCAATGAAAATCCTATGGAGCACAAGAGAATATTATCTAATATAATACCGGAAGATGAGCTCTCCAGGTTAGAAGGCACTCAGAATACACAGTGGCCACACACGGACTTGAACATACCAATGATTGTGAAGATGGTGCAGGACCAGGCAGCATTTCGTTCTGTTGTACACGGAGTCACCATGAGTTGGAGCCAATTCAATGCCAACAGGAACAACATTGTGATTGTTTTGTTGTATTCAGTGTATGTTTGTGGGGGGGTGTGTGTATTTGTGTGTATGTTTAAGGCAAAATCAAGAAATGGGTAGAAACATGAAACACTAGGCTCACACTTTGTGTCTGCATGTGGTGAACGATGAAACCTACTCCAAAGAAAAAGAGAGACTTCAAGACTCTCATTATATTATAGCATGGGGCAATCCAGAGGTGCTGTCTGGCAATCCCTAAGAGCTACAGGCTGGCTATTTAATGACTTACGAAAACAATAAGAAAGAGGAACCATTATTTGATTCCTGAAAGTTACAGAAATGAAAGAGAAGGTTTGGGCGTGTTAAAAAAAAAAAAAAGTATTGTTACATCCCTTAAGGCAATTAGTGTAATCAGGATAGATACAGTACAGCATGCTGGCATATCTAGGAACTCCCTTTTCTATTCTATCAAAGGATAATATATATTTTCACCTTCAGAAAGGTTAGGTAATTATAAATGTATTCTCCTTACTCATAATATTTTAAGCAAGTAATTGTGGCCCATGGGAAAATGTTTAATTATTTCTGATGAACAGCGGTGGCACAGAAACAAGAGAACATGACAGGCTGTGTGGAAACCATGGCCCGTTTCTTAATTGTGTGGGAATCTTGTCGTTTCATCGGGGAAAAAAAAATTCCATATTGATTTTTCTCTCAATCGATTTCACAAAATTTTCAGTTTAGCAACACTGAGTCTCTCCAATTATAGCATCTTCTTGATTCCCTTGTCTAGAGGCTGCCTCATACCTTCATGACGGAAACCTCACACGTATTAAGGTGGGGCTGCCCACCTAGTGCCCTTTTACGGATGTGTTACAGCTACCTCTCACCACCCCTGGGCCAATATTTTTTAAAGGGATAGGAAAATGGCAAGGAAATGGGGCTTCGGGATGGCAAGAAGATAGATGGAAAGAGCCATTTCTCTCTCCTTGTATGGAATGGAGGAATATTAGGCTTTGTAGATGACACTTCAACAGCTTCATGTTATGATGGGGAAACGGAGACCTTGCAAGAGGCTACATAGCAACAGCAGGATTTAAACTGAGATCTTCTGACGCCCAATCCAGTTTATTTGGGAAGGCAAAGAGAAGCATGTTGAACTGAGAAGAGCACAGATTTTGATCCCAGCACTGTGGTAAGCTGTGTGGACTAGTTACCTAAACTTTGTGAGTGACAGCTTCCTTGTGTGTTCAGTGTTAAATCGGAATACTAATATTACTCTACAAGGTTATTGTAAGGAGTAAAGGAGATAATATATTTACAGGACCTATCCTTGAAAAATATTCCTCTCTTCTCCCAGCACCTGTTGGGAGCGAATGCCTTAGTAAAGCTGGCATGACAATTTGGGAACAGGCTCTGGAAGAAGGAATGGGCCCAGGGAATTCAACGGAAGAAAGAGGCTGAAAGGGTAGCTGGCAGAGGGCGAAGGACTGGCTCCATTAGGCTGTCTTCCCTGCACTGGCACCCACTGTCCACCCAGCCAGGGTGGCATAGAGTGGCTAAGAGCAATGGCTTTGGAGTCAGAAAAGCTTGACTTCAAACCTGCCATTTCCTACCAATGCAATGAAGTAGGCGTCATTATCCCACTTTACACATTTAAGAAACTGAGGCTCAGACAAGTTCAGGGTCCTTCCCAAGTTCGAGGTCAACTGAGAATTCTGTTCTGATTTAGCATCTATCACTACCAAAGGCTGTGATATTTCTATATCATCCTTCTTTATATTTACAATGTGATTTTGTAGCTTTGTGCCGTAAATTTTAATTCACTTGCACATTAAGAACTGCTTATAGACATGAAGGGTGCTAGTCAATTGAAATTTTTATTGAGATGACTGTAGATTCACATGCAGATGTAAGAAATAATACAGAGAGACACAAGTACGTGATAGTCAACTTTCTGATGAAGGTTTTACATCAAATATGTCAGACTTTGCACCAAGGGGACTTAATAAATTGAAAAATAATGCCAGGCATGAAATACAGTCTGCAGATACTAAGGTTCTATCACCTGGGTTCAAATCCCAGTACCTCCGTTTCTCAGCTTGATGGGCCCCAGTGAGTGACTTGGTGGCTCTGTTTCCATACTTCTGAAAAAAGGATGATCATAGACAGCTTGCTAATAGTATCGTTGCGGGACTCAGTGAGTTAATACACATACAAAAATGGCACGGGGGCAGTGTCTGACCTCCTCGAACCCTGCAGGGGGAACGACAACCAAGATCAACAGCGCAAGGCTGACTCCCATGAGGTGGAGGCCAGACAAGCTTCCTCTCTCATCTTTACCAACTCTGACACCAACCGCCCCTCGCCCAGCACTCTCTATTTCTCTACTGGGTTCAATAATTCATTGCAATGCCCACACAGAACTCACAGACCATACTCACAATTATGGGGTTTATTTGGGAAGTAACGGTTACAATTCAGGCTCAGGAACATTCAGGGGTATAGTTCTTCCATCAGAACACCCTCTCCCCAGCTGTGCTCACCGGCCTGCCTCTCCCTGGCCCTAGGCATCTCCCCAAAGGCACTCAGCTTTCTCTCTCCATGGGCCAGGAAGCCCCCTGCACCATCTCCTGCCACTGCTTCTCACTGTCTTCTGGGTTACAGCTTTTGCCCCCCCGCCCCCACCCCTTTCCTGGCTGTTCTTCCTTGATGGTGGTAGCATCCTCCTCTCTGCTCTGGAATTGGCTCTCTTTTAAGGCAAAACTGACCAATCCCCTCGGTGGGCCACAATTACCCTATCACACAGTCCCACCCAATTGCCTGGGTGAGAGTTACAAGACCATGGCTAGAAAGGCCACACAAAAGTCATCAATTACACTGCAGCACACAAACAGCTTAGAACATACAACCAGCTGAACTTTGATATTCTTGGCATGTACCCATTTATTTATTTATTTTTTTACTGTGTCCTAACTCAGGAAACAAACGCAAATATCTTTCTTATCTATTCCTTGCCATTTGGAGTAGGATGGGGTGGGATTGGTTTGTTCTAGGAAATGAGGGTACAGCTTTTTTTAAAATCTAAACATGTTCTTAATGGTTTTATTCATTTATTATTATCAAATACACGGGGAAAAATCTTTCAACTTTTTTAAACCAGATTTCTCTGCTTGTTAGAGATATTCAGAGACACCAGCAGTTTCTTGCACATGTGTGAATTTTATTCCTTTCTTTAGTTTGTGAAGTCTTGAAATGAGAGTACATGATAAACAAATCATGTTTTCCTCATGAAATAGAAGCTGTTTCCTAATTTCATCTATTGTGAAGTGCCTGTGTTCTAAACCAACAGGGATAAGAATTGCTTCTGGATGCTGGAGGCAAAATGGAAAGTGTATGATCTGATTCCATTGTTAAATGTGGAAGTCCTTAGAAAATTTTCTCATTTTGTTCTCTTCGGGAAATATGTCTCCAAGGAACATAAGGAATGAGTATACCTGTTTTATAGACTGGTAAATAATTAGGGTAGACAGAGATTTAGCAAAATAAAGGTGAAAACAATTGAAGATGTCTTAGGTATTACTGGATTCAGCTCCCCACTCTCATCAACCCTCATTCCCTAACCCCAAACTACACACACCACGACCACCATCACCACCAGAGGAGGAAAACAAGGTCCATAAAAAGCAATGATGTGCTAATTTGCACAAAGCCACCCAAGGAGCGAGTGGCAGGTAAAGAAGTTTCTTCAGGACCCTCATAATACTTTTAGTCTACCTATCTGGCTGCAGTTACCAGGGCAATTGCTTTCATGCCTTCTGGCTGAGCCAGCTCCAGGCTAGGCTACTTGCGCGAGAACTGCAGGGATCATTCTGAGGACCCACCTGTTTGTCTCTCCTCAGTGAGGAAATGTAAGTCAATCCATTCCTCTCAAGTTTTCAGACCTTTGTCCATCTGGCCAGCCAGGGTCATCGTGTAAGTATCTAGCACTGCTACATGGGGGAGGACGGTAGTAGCATTACCGTATAACAGGTCTCTTTACTGAAATGACTTCCTTCAGAAGGCCTTCCCTGACTTCCCAGGTCAGCCGGTCTTATTCATCCATAGCAGACAGTACACCTCAGTGCTTTTGAAATTACTTGTGCTCCTTTTCCTTGCTAGATTATTAATTCCGTGGGGCAAGTTCTGTATTTTCCAGTTCATTGCCATATATCTTGAACCTAGAACAGAGCCTGGTATATAGTAGGTGCTTAATAAACCCTTCTTGAATACATAACTGGCAATAGGATAAACAGTTTATGGTAGCGGGAACTTACAAAGCTCTTTTACATATCTTGACTATTTAATTTTATTCTCACACTATTCATATAAAGGAACATTATTACTATAATTTTTATTACCAATGAAGGAAACTGAGATTTAAAGAGGTTAAGCTGCTTAGTAGTAAGGCTGAGGCTTGGATTCCAGTCTGTGACTGGCTAGTCCAGCTCTCTTGCTACACTATTACATGGCTTTCCTCCTCGATCTGTCATTGTTGTTAGCTGCCATGGCGTTAGCCCCCGGCTCATGGATATCCCATGCACAACAGAACGAAATGCTGCCCGGTCCTGCACCATCCCCATGACGGATTGCAGATTGGACCACTGTGATCCCATAGGGTTTTCACTGGCTGAGTTTTGGAAGTAGATTGCCAGGCCTTTTTTCCTAGTTGGTCTTAGTCTGGAAGCTCTGCTGAAACTAGTTCAGCATCATACGAACACACAAGCCTCCAATGACAGATGAGTGGTTGCTGTGCATCAGGTACATTGGTAAGGAATAACCCAGGTTTCCCAAACAGAAGGCAGGCAAGAATTCTACCGCTGAACCACTATGGGCCTCACCCTTGATCTTTACATTCTCTTTATATTCTCCTAACTCCAAAAATAAACTTAGAATCATCAGCACCTTCCATCCCCCATATCTGCTGTAGGATCCCCATTAATAACTGTAAAAACCATTTGCTATTGTTCCGAGGAGCTGGGAAATCAATGTGTTCATTAGCAAGCTCCCCCTCCCAGCAATCACAAGGAAGACAAGGTGCTGGGGCCTGTTCTCTGTATTTCTCTTCAACCATCTGTGACTAAAAATGTTCTTTGAAATTCACTCTTCCTTGACTCCCACAATTATAATTTATCTCATTTTTATCTCCCTTCCTCACACTAATAATCATCCCCCTCAAATGAAATCCCCACAACCTCATCCCACCCTGACGGTCTGCTCATCTTTCCTAAGCCCTGCCCCATCAGCAGGCGAAAGGGCTAGATACAGCAGGTGGCTTTAGGTCTCAATTTTTGTTTGAAAGGAAAACAGGCTTTCATCCCCAGTGCTTCTCGGTCTGTCAGGCACAGTATTCATGGCTTGTTAGTTCAGACACTCCAAAGAATAGGCATATGATGAGGGTAAGCTTCAGACAGAGGCTAAATCTGAGCCTGTAGTACCCCAGCTACCCCTGGGCCTCTGCTCAGAACCAACCCCATTCCCTGGGGTGCAAGCTGATGGGCCAGGGGCCAGACTAAGATGAATCCCAAATGATGTGAGTTTTGGGATCCCATTGTATATTCTGAACCTGGTCTGTAGAGGCCCAGTCCCCCAGGTATAGTAAAAAAATTTTTTATTTTGAAAGATTTTAAGCCTATTAAAAAGTTGCAATTCTAGTTCAATGATGACCTGAATACCCTCTACCTAGACTAATCAACTGTTAACATTTTGCCACCAATGTCTTTTACCTTTTTCTATATATACTTTTTTTTTTTCCTGAAATCATTTGAGAGTAACTTGGCAACATCATTACCCTTTATGCCTAAATTCTTTAGCATGCATCTTCTAAGAACAGGGGCATTTTTCTGCATAACCACAATACCAAGATCTCACTCAGTACGTTAGAGAACTATTCTCTAATAGACAGTCCTTATTCAGATGGCCCAATAATGTCCTTTGAGCATTTCTTTCCCAGCTAGGATCCAATCAAGGATCTTGTATTGCATTTAATTGTCATTTCTTGTTAGAATTTAATCTGAAACTCTTTCCCCCCATGACATTGATTTTTTTTTTAAAATAAGCCAGTTGTTTTGCGGAATGGTCTTCAAGTTGAGAATTTGAGGCACATGATTCCAATTAGTTCCATCATTGGTGATGTTAAATTTGATCATTGGGCTAATATGGTATCCACCAGATTTCTTCATTGTAAAGATACCCTTCCCCTTTTAATTAGTGATCTGTGCTATGCTATTTGAGACTGTACAAATAGTCTTTTTCCCAAACAATTTTTAATACAATGGCCTAAACATCCATTGATAATACTTAACTAAATCAATTATTATTATAACGGTGGTTGTAAAATATTGTTTTCTAATTCTATCCTTCTTCATGCATTAGTTGGTTTCTTCTAAAGAAAGAGCTTTCTTTCTCCTCCTCCAATTGTTAGTATCATTCTAGACTCATCACTTACTGTATTATATTGTTTAATGTTATAATCCAGTGCTGTTATTCTTCTTCCTGTTGCTCCAACTGAGCATCTTGAAGGAGAAGAGGTTAAGACTTCTGAGTTCCCTTCCGCTCTCTTTCTCCCCAAGCTCACCCATGTGGGGCTTCACTTCTTGACCGCTCCTTTTCACTGTGCTGATGTTCACTCCTGACACAGTCACTTGGGAAGCCATAGGGAGGAATCAGGAACAGGACCTGGATCATCATTGTCCATTTCCATGTGAGTCTCCACACTAGCTTGTGAGCGCTCAGAAAGATGGAGTTACGTCTCCCACATGACTGTATCCTCAGCACCTAGCATGGTGCCTGGCATGTAGTGAGTGCTCACTGGTTGCTGTGGGGTGCAGCTCAGGAAAGACGACTTCGATCAAGAACAAGGTGGCAGCTCAAAATCTCAGAAAGTTTTTATCAGAGGGCAGGGAAGGAAAACTATTTAGAATGTGCCAGGGCCCTCCCTGAAAAACTTACAAAAGAGCAGCCATATTAACTTGAACTTTTACATGGGTGCAAATAAACTTATTTTATGTTTTTAAACCACTATTATATTTGTGTCTGTCACAGGTAGCTGAACTTATATCCTAGTTAAATACATCACTGTGTGTACTTTATGTTCTAGTAATGCTGACTATTTCTGGTTCCCTGAACATATTATCCCAATGCTTTGCAAAAGAATTACCTGGGAATCTTCTTAAAATGCAAATGCTGATTCAGTGAGTCTGGGCTAGAACCTGAGATTCCCCATGTCTAACAAGCTCCCAGGTGAAGCCAAGGCTGCTGGTCCCAGGACCACACCTCACTATGTATGCAGCTTCATGCCTCTGTGCATTCGTAAATGCTGTTCCCCTCGGCCTCAAATTCCTGCCTTTTCTTGCATATGTGGAAAATTCCTATTTATTCTCCAGTATCTTGATCAAAGACCACCTCCTCTGTTCATTCACCAGATGTTTTCTGAGCACCTACTATGGACCATTACTGGTCTAGGTCCTGGGATCCATGGCCGTATGAGTGAGGTCTGTGATATCAGAAATCATACATTCTAGTAGAGAGAGATAGGCCGTAAAATAAATAAACAAATGAAACAACTAGATAACTGAGAAGTATGGTGAGCACCATCAAAAATAAAGAGGGAGAGTGGTCAGATCAAGGGCATTCCTTTAGGCACATAGTCGGGGGTGGGGGGGGGGGCGCTTTCAGAGGGGGAAATAATTGAGCTGAATCTGAAAGAAGAGAGGAAACCAGCCTTGGCAACAGCTGGAGTGGGAGGCACATTCCCATCAGAGGGAAGAACAAGTGCAAAGCCCCAGAGGAAAGAAAGGGCTTGGAATATGAAAGGACCCAAAATAAAGCCAGTGTAGCTTAAGGATTTTCTATGATGCTGAACAGGTTTAAGCAGAGCTTCCAGACTAAGAGGCTAGAAAGAAAGGCCTGATGATCTACTTCTGAAACTCAGCCAATGAAAACCCTCTGGATCACAAAGGTCAGATCCACAACTGATCATGTGGATGGTGCAGGACTGGGCAAAGTTTCCTTCTGTTGCGCGTGGGTTGCCATGAGTCAAGGGCCGACTCGGCAGCAGCTAACAACAACGGTTTGAGGAGCGTGAATGATGGGAAGAGAGCTGTTGAGTAGAGATGGAAGAAGGAGTCAAGGGCTAGATAATGTAGGACATTTGCACCATGGTAATGTGTTAGAATTTCATTATATGCAAAATGGGAAGCCACTGGAGAGTTTTAAGCACAGGAATGACAGGATTTGATTTATGTCTTTAAATGATCACTCTGGTTGCTCTGTGAAGAATGTGTGATAATAATAGGTAATGATAATTACTAACATTTATTGATCGTGCTTATTACGTGCCATGCATTGCTCTGACTGCTACATATATTAACTCATTTTGTGCTCATGATATCCCTATGAAGATGGTATTATTATTATTCCCATTTTATAGATGAGGAAAATGAGACAAAAGAAACCTTAAGAAACTAGATCGAGTCATATAACTAGTATGTGTTGGAGCCAAGATTTGAACTTAGGCATTCTGGCTCCAGAGTCCCTGCACTAAACGACTCTGCTTTACTATGAGAGAAAGCATGGAAGCAGGGAAGCTCGTTGGGAAGGAATTGTAGTAGTCTAGGCAAGGGATATGCTCCTTAGAAGCAAGGATGGCGAGACTACGTCTCACATACTGTGGACATGTTATCAGGAGGGATCAGTCCCTGGAGAAGGGCATCATGCTTGATAAAGAGGGTCAGAGAAAAAGAGGAAGACCCTCAGTCAGATGAACTGACACAGTAGCTGCAACAATGGGCTCAAGCATAACAATGATTGTGTGGATGGCTCAGGACTGGACAGTGTTTTGTTCTGTTGTACACAGGGTCACTATGAATTGGAACCAACTTAATGGCACCTAACAACAACAGGCAAGGGATACTGCTGGCTTGATAGATTTGAGAACTATTTGAGTGTTGCCTATGGGAGTGGAGGTTGGACGATAAGGAGCAATCAATAATGGCTTCTAAGTGTTGGACCTCAAGCAAATTGGTGCTGTCCTATATGCTGAGATGGGAAAATCAGGGAGACAAACAAGTTTGGTGGGAAATCAAGAGTTATGCATTAAAAATGTAAATTTTCAGATGTCTATTTGATGTACAAGTGGAAACATCAAGTAGACGTGAGACTGGAGTTTAGGGAAGAAATTTAGGTCAGACATGCAAATTCCTAAGTCACCAGCACGTTTAGGGTATTCACCAAATTGGGAGTGAGTGTAGGTGGAGAAGAAAGGAAGGTTAAGTATAAAACCTAGGGTGCATTAAGTTACAGAGATTGGGAAGAAGAGAAGAAGTCAGTAACAGAGATTGAAAGACAGTGGCCAGAGAAGTGGGAGGAGAGCCGGGAGGGTGTGGTATCAGAGAGGAAAGACAAAAAAGTACGTATACGGGAGTGAGATGAATGTTCAAGTACGAGGAAGGCAGAGAAGAATCCATTAGATCTGGTCATACGGATGGAATCAAATCTGCTATCCTGAAAATATGCGGCATTCCCTTCTTCCTTAGTAAAAGTATCCCAATTTGGGGGCACTTTACTGTTTGGAATAAAGATCTTATTTCCTGGTCTCTCTTGCAGCTAAGTATTTCTATGAAAACAGGTTCTGTGAGCAGAAGTGTTAAGAGAGTCTTCTGGAAAAGATCCTTAGAGGAGCTGACTCGACAAGTAAAAGCCCCTTTTACCCTTCCTAATGCCTGGAACTAGAATGTGGTTTGGATGGTTGGAGCCCCAGCAGCTACTGTGGTATGTACACGAGTTTGCTTGGTGTTGTAGAATGTCCAATAATAGTAAACAAACACCTACTTGTATAGTGTCAGGCCCTGTTCTAAGTACCTCACATATTTTGAATTTGTTAAGGTTCTTCTTCTTCTCTAGATTGAGAGCCCTAAATAGGATGACTGTGTAAGTCCCTTCCGGCTCTAAACTTCTGTAGTTCTCTTGGGCTCAGTAAATATTTGCTGAGTGAATAAATGAACAGATGTGTATGCACATATGTAATACACATTTTCTTAGGAAACATGAATACAAAAATAAGTATATGATATACAAATGTATATTTGCTAAGCAAATGGATACTGTAGGTAAAGAAACTACCTAGATCTTTGGGAAACTGAAGGTAAACACACACACACACACACACACACACACACACACACACACACACACACACATCACTATGAGATAAAAATTATCATCCTTAGTTTACAAGAGGAAAATAAGGCACAGAGAGGTTAAGTAATTTGCCCATGGTCCCACAGCTAGAACATGGCAGAACCAGTACACAAACCAAGGCGGTATGGCTTAGCTCCTAATAATTCTGCCATACTCTCTAAGATGGTAGTTTGTGGTCATGAAGTACAATCAGGCTGCCCAGCCATGTGCTTTTTTCCAGCAATGTGCATCTGTTCTGGTGTTGGGGCAGCGGGCCAGACAGCTGCACTCCCAGAACTGTGGTCTGGGCAGCCCCATAAGATGGAAGGGAAAGAGGAAATTGTTGAGGCATGTTCCTGGAAAGTGATTATTTGATGGACCATGAAATCTAAGTGAAGACTGGGGAAGAAGGGACCTGGGAGGAGGGTGGGCCTTGTCAAGATCCCAGGTTCTTCTTCTCTAGGTTGAAAACTCTGAATAGGATGACTATGTAAGTCCCTTCCATCTCTAAACTTCTGCAGTTCTCTTGGGCTCAATAAATATTTGCTAATGAATAAATCAATAGATGTATACGCACATATGCAATAACATTTTCTTAGTAAACATGCATATAAAAATAAGTATATGATATACAAATGTATATTTGCTAAGCAAACGGATATTGTAGGTAAAGAAAGTACCTAGATCTTTGGGGAACTGAAGGTAAACACACACACACACACACACACACACACACACACACACATCACAAACATTATTTTATAATTACATTACATGCAAATAAAGCAAAAGCACAACTGGTCCAAATCATTGAAAATTCAGTGTCCAGATTATTGAGGCTTCGCTGTGTGTCTTAGAATGCTTTATCAGTACACAGGCAGGGTCCTCAGTACTCTCAGGACTGCCACCCCAAACCAAACCCATTGGTGTTGAGTAGTGACCCTACAGGACAGGGTAGAACTGCCCCATAGGGTTTCCGAAGCTGTAAGCTTTACAGAAGCAATCGCCACATCTTTTTCCCCTAGAGCAGCTGGTGGGTTTGAATTGCTGAGCTTTTGGTTAGCCGCTGAGCACTTTAACCACCGTGCCAGTAGGGCTCCTTCAGGACTGCTACACTAAACACTAACGCATTGAGACCATACGTGGGAGGCTGCACAAAGCACAGATACCCGGTGGCCACAATTCTTCCACGTCTTCCTCACACATCCATGCCAAAAATGGTGGAAGAGGGGTGGTGAAAAGAGAATTTACCATGGGGTGATTAGACACCATCGGGCCTGACTGAAAAGACCTGACTGAAAAGGCCCTTCAGGATATGTATGAAGTTACACTGAAATTTACTATCACGTAGGCACTCATGTGCCAGGTGTGTTACGTATTTTAACCTAATTCATAGTATCTAATAATTGCTCCTACCATCTGTCAGTCTGTCATACTGTGGTAGCTTGCACGTTGCTGTAATGCTGGAAACTATGTCACTGGTATTTCAAATACAAGTAAGGTCATCTACGGTGGACAGGTTTCAGCAGAGTTTCTAGAGTAAGACAGAGTAGGAAGAAAGGTCTGGCCATCTACTTCCAAAAATCGGTCAATGAAAACCTTATGGATCACAACAGAACACTGTCTGATATAATGATGGAATATGAGCCCCCTAGGTCAGAAGGTACTCAAAATACGCAGTAGTGGTAACAATGGACCTGAGCATACCAATGATGGCGAAGATGGTATGAGACCGGGCCAACTTTTGTTCTGTTATACAAGGTCAGGAGGAGTCAGAGTCGACTCTGTGGCAACTAATAAGAATAATATTTGCTCACACTTACATATAGTGACTCTATATCAAGCATTGTACTGAGCATTGTAGGCACATTATCTCATTTAAATCTCTCAAGGACCCTAAGAAACAGATGTTCTTTCTAGCACCATTGTACTAATGAGAAGGTTAAGGCTCAGAGAGGTTAATTCCATGCCCCAGGTTATAGCTCCTAGTGGCAGTGCCAGTAGGAGGAGTTCAGTCTGTGTGAAATCCCAGCCCTCTATTTCCTCCCACCATCTGTTGGCATGTGGCTCACAGATACAGGAGTATCGTTTTCTCCTTCCTTTTTACAGAGTTGCCTTCAGAATTTCTTAGGACTTCTGTCCTGGTGGCACAGTGGTTAAGAGCTTGGCTGCTAACCAAAAGGTCAGCAGTTTGAACCCACCGGCCATTCCTTGGAAACCCAATGGGGCAGTTCTACTCTGTTCTATATGGTCACTGAGTCGGAATTGACTTGATAGCAATGTTTTTTGTTTGTTTGTTGTTTTCTCTCCTGAAAGACCAGGGTACGAATTCTCAGACCCTGGTCTTTGAGCCCCCTGCTCTGAGGACTCTCTCAAAAACCTCCGTTCCCTTGCCTTTGGCTATGAGGCCTGAGTAGGGTACTCATCCTTATGCCCATATATTAGCTAAACCCATCAACCTGACATGACTCCACTGACATCCTTTTCAACAAGCAGCCCAACAGCCGATTTACCAATATAGATTTATTGCTTAACGCTAGCAAGCAGGGAGCCAGGGAGGGAAGGAGAGCACTAGCACCCCCTCCTTCTGCATCCTGATGGGCAGCCAGCTATCCTCTCCTCCAGCAATTACTGACACTAATTAGCAGCTTACTGCAGATCTGAGTAAAGAGACTGATACAAGCGTAATTCAAGCCTCCCATATTCTGAGCGCAGTCAGTCCTTGGGAAAGGCCCTTGTCAAGGGCCTGTCTGGGAAGAACTTAGAAGCTCAGAAGCCAAGCAGACTGGAGGAAGTGGAGGGAGGATCTATAAAGTGGCCTTGTAACCAGGGCCCATTCTGTTTCCCACTCCCAGCTCTAGGCTGGCTGCTGCTTCCCTCAGCTGAGCACCAGGCTTGCGTTGAGAGCAGCTCTCATTGCGGGCACTCAGCTGGCTGCAAATCATGGAGGCATATGGCTCGGATTCATGAAGCCAAGTCATTAGCCCTCTGACCCAATTATATGTATTATCACAAAGAACAAAGCAATTGGGATTCAGCCATTGCATTGTGCTTCACTTTAGGATAGTGTTTTGGGAATCAGAATTATTTTCTATTTTTTCAAACATGCCTAATTTACATGATCTGGAGGGGAGGCGTTTCCAAATTTAGAAGACACAGTTGGCGAGGGAGAGAGAGGTTTCTGGAGGGTAGAGGGCAGATGTTTCTTAAAGGGAGGCAGCTGGAATAGGAGCAAACTAGTGAAGCTAGTAGTCAAGGGTCCTGGGTTCTATCTAGTCTTGGGTTCTGGTTCCAATATGTTAATATGCTACGTGATCTTAGGCAAGTCACATTTCCACTCTGAGACTCAGTGACTGTCTTATAAAAAGAAGAGTTACCTTAATGATCTGTAAGGTCTCTTCTAACACACCCATTCTCAGCTGATCATGCCCGAGGGTCACATCATGATGGAAAACACAGTGAAATAAGCTTATAAAATAATAGTAATTTCTAAATTAAGGCATATTTTTGTGGCAAATCTTCTGTGCCGGAGAATCATGAACGTGTTTTCTTTGCTTTATTTTTAATGTGAAGTTGAACTAAGTCAAAAATCTGATACCCCTGAATCTAAAAAGTGAACAAAATCAACTCTATGACTTTGTATCCTTTGGTTAGAGAGACAATTTAAAAAAGAAATAAGGATACCATTATTGCCCACTGAAGCTATCTACCTGGTAATAAATGTTGCTGAATCTGTGTCGTCTAGTAAAAAATACTGCAAAGGAAAAAAAATACTGCAGGTTTAGAATCTTAATTATGTAGATTTTACATTCAATGAACTCTTGCCAAAATAAATTGTGTATATTATCTACAAAGCAAATGTTAATTAAAACTGTATCTTGATAGCATGCTTGGTTCACAAAACATTCTGAGTATATGAGATTATATGGCACACATTAGCTACAATCAACTCAGACTGAAGGTTTGGGTCATTTCAGTGATTCATGGGAACCCAGACAGCATTGGCTGGTACTGGCGTCTGACAGTGCCTCACGTATTTCTATAGAAGATGCAGCTTGATCCTAACTTATTTTTCTGGATGAGCAAAGTGTCTCTGTCTGCTCCAGAGTCTCATAAATAGGACAGCTAGCTGACTTGAGTTCCCATTAATTAGCTGCTTAACACAAAGCTACTCAGTGATCACTGCATCCAGCGGGACAATAATAAAAGCTCCAGTAAGGAAATGAGATTGGGGTACAGACACAGAGAATTAGAGGCACCATATCCATCACTTGTCTCTTTCCCTCTGCTTCCCTGTGCTTGGATGTCCCCAACATCAGACCATCATCCATTCACCCTGATAGGTGTGTAATTGCATTCTTGAGCCACAGAACCTGGTCTTTTTTGAACATCTTCACTGCTGAGCACTGTATACAAAGAACAAGATCCAAATGATGCAGAATTGATTCTTCCACCCTCTCCAAGAGGCACTGCTCCAAAGCTAGTTTAATTATAGGTGTTTAGACATACCGAGATGAATACCTTGGGAACAACCATTACACAGTACTGCTCTGGCAAGCATGTACTTTCTTTTTGATTTTTTTTTTTCACTTTCATTTTAACTGTCAACTGTGTGCTGCATGTAAGTGATCTGTAATCAAGGGAACACTAAAATGCCAAGTGTGAGGAAAAGGTCAGGGAAGGGTTTTCAGACAGGAGCCTGGAGCCACATTGTGGCCTTGAATGGCAAGGCTGCCATTTCTATTGGACTTCCCGGGTTAGTTAGCTTCTGGGATACAACCAATATACCCTAATAGAAGCTCAAGTATATTTACCAAGCCATTTTCCACCTGCCTGTAAGCAACGTTGAAGAATGGCCTTTAAATGTTGGCCTATATTATACCAAGAACCCTTTGCTGTCAAGTGGATTCTGACTCATGTGTTACAGAGTAGAACTGAGCTCCATAGAGTTTTCTTGGCTGTAATCTTTATGGAAGCAGATCGCCAGACTTTTCTTCCACAACCCCACTGGGTGGGTTTGAATAGCCAAACTTTTGGTTAGTAGTTGAGTGCAAACCATTTTTATACCAACCAGGGACCTGGCCTACATTATAGAAGTTTCTAAAGGAGTAGCAGCTATAGAGGCCAACAGACCTGGGTATGGATCTCATCGTTACCACTTAGGAGGTGTGTGACAGTGAGTCACCTTACCCGTTTGAGCTCCAGTCTCAGGGGCATAAGGAGAGATAAGGCCTACTTCTGGAGGCAATATAAGGCTAGAATGAGAGAAAAAATGTAGGCACTTAGCACAGTGCCCAGTTCTTAGCAATACATGAGAGTAACTACAATTCACTTATCAACCATCCATCTATCCGCCCATCCATCCCCCTATCTATCCATCCATCCATCCACCTATCTATCCATCCATTCACCCATATGACCAGCATTTACAGAGTGTTGACGTGATAATTCAGAAGCAGACTATGCAGAAAGACATTTAGAAAAGAAAGGATTTTATGAAGACTAGAGGAGCCATTGGATAGACAACCACTGGTCTGATACTTGAGTTATCCCCCACCCACCCCACCCAGCACAGTATGCAAAGTCAGGGGAAGACGAGGGACAGGTAAAAGGATGACTCCTCTCTCTGTGTGCTGGTCATATGTTTGTTTATTCTCAGACCCCGTTTCTGCCCCTCTCTGCCTAGGACCCTGAAACTGCATTTACCATAGTTCTCTTGCCTGATGGTTTTTGCTCCAGTTTGTCAATAGGGAGAGCTGGTGGGATATTGTTAAAAAAAAAAAAAAAAAAAAAAAAAAAAAAACCCGTTGCTGTAGAATTGATTCAGACTCATTACAACCCAATAGGACAGGAGATCAAACTGGAACAAACCGGTCTGAAGCCCTGATAAAATGTAAAGGTGAAGTCAGTCAGAGATTAGATTGGATGCAATTACCAACCTTAGGTAGGGCTGAGTGAATGGAAGGAAAGCTCTTGCATTTCCAGAGACCAGTGGTTCCCTCCCTCCTGCTAAGCTGCAGGGACTACCACGCACCGCCAAGGGGCTAGCGATGCTGACCAACCAGTGCTGGAATTAACAATAAGAGGCGCTCAGGCTATTGCAATTAGAAAGAAGGCACCGGGACCTCCAGAACACTGGGCTGCAGTGCTGGACTGCTGAGGGTCCCACTGACTGATGCTGAGGATGCTGAGGAAATACCACCTGATTGGGACTGGGATCCAAGGGGATGCTACTTGGCCGGCCCTGAGACTGTGGAGGAGCTGCTAAGCTCTGACCCTGGGATCAAGGAAGAGATTCTCCTGCTGAGAATTTGCATTTCCATCCCAGATATACTGAATCCGGATCTATATTTTAACAAGATCCCCAGATGATTCTTAGGAATCCCCAGGTGATCTGTATGTGTATATAAGAATCACCCAGAGATCTTAAAATGTAGATTTTAATTCAGTATACCTAGGGTGGAAACGTAAATTCTCAGCAGAAGGTCGAATCAGAACAAACCAGTTCGAAGCTCTGCTTTTTGTACTTACTAATCTCTGCCTGATTTCACACTTCATTTTTGTTCTTCCAGCCCTTCAAACTATTTTACAACTAATTCCCTGTATTAAACCCCCTCTGTATGAAATATCAAACGCAGCTTCCCTTTTCCCGACTGGATCCTGACTGATATCATCTGCACATTTGAACACGGACATTAAACCTGGGGGGCAAAGGGAGATTAAAAAGGTCGTTTTAAAAGCTAATACCCTTTAATTCAATAATTCTACTTCTGCAAATCTAGTCTGAGGAAATAACCTAAAATATTAAAAGTGATGTTGGCTGAATTCTATTCTTCCTTAAAGCTTCATTTGAATGTTACCTCATCACAGAGGCTTTTCTGGCTGCCAAATCTAAATTATTTGCTCCTGCTGTACTTCCCCCATATGAGGCATTGGTAGTTCAGCAGTAGAATTTCTCACCTTCCATGAGGGTGACCTGGGTTCCTTTCCCAGCCAATGAACCTCAAGCACAGCCATCACCCATCTGTCAGTGGAGGCTTGTGTGTTGCTATGATGCTAAAAAGGTTTCAACAGAGCTTCTAGACTAAGACAGACTAGGAAGAAAGGCCTGGCAATCTACTTCTGAGAATCAGCAAATGAAACCCTGCAGAACACAGTGCTCCTATCTGCAACTGATCATAGGGATAGTGCAGAACTGGGCAATGTTTTCTTCCATTATGCATGGGATCACCGTGAGTTGGGGGCCGACATGACAGCAGCTAACAACGACAACATTTCCTCAAATCACTCTGAACTTTTCTTTTATGGCATTCATCACCATTTTTAATAATCTCATTTGGTGATTCTCTGTCTCTGCATTAGGCATAAGCTCAATAAGAGCAGAGAGCGGGTCTGTGTTATCACTGGTCTTTCCAGCATCAGGGAAGGGTTTATCGTATGCAGGTATCCAAAAAATATCTGCTGAATAAATAAATGAATGACCAAAGATGCTCACTGTGGTATTATTTATACTAAAGAAAAACTAGAAACAACCTACATATCCAATATGATAGAAATGGTTAAGGACGTGAAAAATCCACTCAATGGAATAGCATAAACATGATATTTAGCCTGAAGCAAATGTTTCTCAAAGCGTGGTCTATGAACCAGCTGCCTCAAAATCGTCTGGAGTATTTGTTAAAATGCAGGCTCCCAGGCACCACCGAAGCATTTTCATAAGCCCTTCAGGTGATTTTAATGCACCTGAACTCCAGAGAATCCCTGGTATTCATGTAATTTAAAGAGATTTTTCAATAACTTGAATGTATTTTCCATGTTGGTTGGGCAAAACAAAACCAGCCATGCAAATAAGCAAATAACCATAAAATTAAATCAAATAAATTGACAGATAAGTAGACAGACCTATATAGGGAGGTAGACAGACAAACAAAGAATGAATTTAACTCCTTTTTTTTCCTTAATCACAAAAAAAAAGGACAGGAAGGAAATATACCATGTTTCTCTTTGGGGGATGGTAAAATTATTGCTTTGCCTTCTTCTTTCTGATTTTCCATATTTTCTAAATTTCTGATAATAAGCATGTATTTTACAATGGGAATTTCTTTTAAATAAAAAAAAGATAGAAAGAAAGAAAAGTAAAAGAGAGAGAGAGCTGGTTAGCAGAACTCCCAGGCCAGCTGCAGACCCAGCATCCGACCTCTCCTCTCCTAGTTTCTGGGGCTGCTTGTCCATCGCTATTTGTCACCCATCTGGCATATGATGTGATCATTTCCTTAAATCTTACTCCAGCTGCACTAAAACCAGAGCATGGCTGCTGGTAAGCCGTTGAAATTTCATACTTAAGACATCAAAGCTGGCAGCCTTGCTTTCGATTCCACCCCACCCCCCACGCCCACCCCCCCCCCCCACCCCCCAGCTCGTCTTCTTAGGAGAAAAAAATCTCAGAAGCACTTGATCCCTTGAAGTTATTGGGCATCACATTTAGCCAAAGCTCTGATCAGGAGAGAGAGGCAAAGGGAGTGAGAGCCCACACACGGTATCTTCAGGGCTTGGACATGTGTGTGATGTGGCGGGGAAAAAGGAACTGAGGAGCCGATGAGTTTGGAGCCCCGAGAGTACAATTCCCAACAGACTGTACAATTATTGTCATGGGAGAAAGAGGGAAGATTGCAAGCATGGCAGCAGTTAATCTTGGGAGGGCCTCTCCTGACAGCTGAGGCTGGAGCCTGGCATTACCTAGAAACAGCATAGTGTCTCACTGTCAGGCCGTCTCCAAAGAAAATTCTAGGTGATCCCTTTGACATCCTTAAAATTGAGCCCAGCTTGTCAGGGATGAAGCTTCCACCCTGTTGCCAATTCTAGGGCTGGCAACTCAGTGCAAGACCCCAGGCCTTCTTCCTCAGTGTTCCATAAAGACAGTCGCTCTCCCAGGCAGGTGAAGGAAAATGATCCCTATTTCCTGTAAACTAAAAGGCAAAAGTACTCCCTGACAGCAGAGTCTTGGCTGTGACAGCCCAACCACCACCTCAGAGCAGGCACTTCGACAGGCACTGACTAAGTGGGTGTGTAGTCAGCAGCCGCCAGGCCCCCCTCTCGCCCAGACAATGAAATTACCATAAAGAACTTGGCAACAGCCCCTTCACTGGTCCCTTGACCCCAGTTTCTCTGCTACTTTAATCCATTCTAACATAGGTAAACCTTCCCAGAGCTCAATTTCATCAGCTTCAAATACCAAGAGCTACAGAATCAGGGAAGGGTTTTACAGGCTGACATTCAAGTCTCTTAACATTCTAGCTCCTACCAATATTTGTAAATGTATAATAATAGCAGCCAACGTGTGTTAAGTATTTACTTCGTATTAGGCCATATTTTAAGTGCTTTATAAAGATTAGTTCATTTAGTTCTCAAAACAACCTTATGAGAAAACAATAATGACCCCCATTGTACAGATCAGGAAACTGAGGCATAGACAGGTTACTTAATCTTAACTTGCCTAAGGTTATAGAGCTAATAAATGGGAGAACAGAAAGTGAAGCCAGGCAGCGTGACTCCATAGCCCACGTGTAAGCACGTGTAACCACTTATGTTCTACTGCTACCCAGTTGTCTCTAGAATGAATGTTCCCTGCTAGCCACATTAGTCTAAACACGTATCTCTAAATGTGTCTGTCTTACTTTCTCTTGTCCCCCATCTCCCCACCAAGTTAGCACGTGTCAGTCCCTGGACCCAATGCCCGGTTAGGCCAGGGCATTCACCAGGGTCCCAGTCCCTTCTCTGCAGTATTGGGCAGTCTTGGATGGAGGTGTCACCAATGGAGTCCAGCTCACTGCACTTTAAGGATGTGGGCTAGGGCTCTACTGACTCTTGACAGAGGAGAGTTCATTCAGGCACCCTATCTGTAAAACGTGGAGAACAATCCTGTCCGACAGAATTGTAATGCGGGTTCATTAAATGAGAGAGAGAGGAAACAGGCTTTGAAAATATCTACAATTGCACCTTCCTTTAAATTCCACAGCATATATTTTACTAATATATCCTTTTACCTTTACAATAACCATTAGCATCCTTGTTCCCCGCTTGTCTCCCCGTTATCAGCTGCATATTAAAGAGGCATGTACCTTGATAAGTGAGTTTTCTAGATATATTTGAAGAGGGGGCTCTGGGTGCTCTGAAATCAGCTACCCATGTAGTTCCAGGAACTCATCTGCAGTTGTCCTTAAGGTCTTTAGGGTAAAATTGTAAGCCAGGTGCTAGTTGCAATGAGCCATATCTGTAATGAGCCCACCCTCTGCCTTTCCTGCATCTTCTCCCTCATTCAGCACCCTCCATGCTCACACAGATTGTTTTAATTTTGAGACACTGAGGAGACAGTCTTCTCCCTTCCTCTTGTCCTGTAAGAATAGGTTATGACTTTTTGAAAAACTGGATTTAAGACTTCATGCTAATCACACAGGAGGGGGTGTGGTATATTTCATGAGCTCAGACTTTTGCATAAGACAGACCTCAGTCTGAATCCTGGGTCCTTCCATTCACTGTGTGAACCTGGACATGTTACTATGACCCCTTCGTTTTCAATTTCCTCCACTGGCAAACAGTGATGGACTGCCTCCTGCTGGACGGAAGATTAAAAGAGAAGACATTCATACCATGACTGACACAAACTCTCAAAAACTGGCAGTTCCTTTCCTACCCCAGCACTGTGTCTTAAAAAACCAAACTTGTTGCCGTCGAGTTGATTCCAACGTGTGGCAACTTCACGCGTTACGGAATAGAGCTGTTCCATAGGAGTTTCTTGGCTGTAATCTTTACAGAAGTAGATCACCAGGCCTTTCTTCCATGGTGTTGCTGGGTGAGTTCAAATTGCCAACCTTTAGGTTAGTAGTACAGCACAAACTGTTTGCACCCCCCAGGGACCTGCACTGTGGCATAGGCCCTGTGTGAAGTGCTGGGGATGTAGAAATGAAAAGAGTACTATCCCTGCCCTCAAGAAGCTCCATAGAATACTGTAGTTTATAGAAATGTAAATAGGTGCATACAGAATTACAGGACAGGTAAACGCAGGTTCTGGTGAAGCATGTGAAAGGGCCACCAAACATAGCATCGGGGTAAGGAGCAGTCAGAGATGTCTTCCCAGAGCTCAAAGGCAGGAAATCTTGAGCTAAGCCTTGAAGGATGAAAGGACAGACTCTACAACCTGAGTTCCAGTGCCAGCTCTGGCCCCTTGCAAGGTGACCGTGACAGAGAATCTTTACCTCTCAGAGCTTTGGTCCCCATCCAAAAAAGAAGTAAAAACGGTGTTTAACTGGCAAGACTGTTGTGAAGTTTATAGAAGAGGATGAACAAAAGTGTTCGGATGGCTAAACTTAGGGTGAGTTTAGGGACTATGCTAGATATCAGATTAGAGCTAGCCTTATTAACAATAAAAAAAAAAAAATCTATGAATCTCTACATGGAGTGTTAGCAAGTTAGAAGAAGTCAGTGAGTATACGTACAAGCACATTTATGTGTACTTGGATTTGTACTTAAAACAAATTCATTTAAGGGAACCCATTCTTAATAAAGGTCTAGGGAGAGGCCAGGTGGACTGATGCTTCTACATCATCATAGCCATCCTCCTCCCTAGCCTAACTCGAATTTATAGAGTTTATTTCTCCTAACTTGCTATAAATGTTTCAGGTGTACCATCCGATTTACCTTTATGACATTCCAATGTAGTAAGAGGCAGGCAGCGTTAACTTTCATTTTATTGATATGGCTATTAAGGCAGAGAGGTAAGTTGGCTTAAGAACACGGAATTATAGGACAGAAAGAAACCTGTAAGGTCGTTTAGTTTGACCCCTACCCTAGGGCTATGGAGCCCCGGTGGTGCAGTGGTTAAGAGCTCAGCTGCTAACCAAAAGGTCAACAGTTTAAATCCACCAGCCACTCCTTGGAAACCCTATGGGGCAGTTCTACTCTATCCTACAGGGTCGCTGTAAGTTAGAATCAACTGGACGGCAATGGGTTTGGGTTTGGGTTTGATTTGTGTCTAGGGCTATAATGCCCTCAACAGTACTCTTGTCAAGGCCTTTCCACCTAATGTTTGAATACCTCCAGAGATAAGGAGCTCACTCTGTAAGACAATGAAATCTAAATTTGGGCTTGGAAAAGCCCTTTTCTAACAAGGCTAAATAGGAGCTGGTCTGGGCTTTGGAGTCTAAAAGATTTGGGTTCAAACTTCAGACCCACGTTTTACTAGCTGGACAAATTATTAACCTCTCCAAATCTCCACACCCTCATGTATAAGATTAGGTATAAAACACTGACTTCCTAGAGTTGCTTTGGTGAGTAGATAAAGTAGTAGATATCAACGCATTTTGACAAATATAAAGCACTACTCATGTGTAAATTATTGTTAGTATCATTATCATCATAAAGGCTTTTACTCTGATGGTTACCATCATAAATCGTTGCTGGGACTCTTAAGTTGGCACAACCCTTTTGATGGACACATCGGCCCTACTTATCAAAGTTTAAACATACACATTCCTTTGGAGCTAGGAATTTTTCTGACAGATTTACTAATATGCATGTATAATGCATATGTTCAAAGATACTAGTCATCACCACATCACCAGTAACTTAAAAATACTGGGAACAACCTTAATGTCCTTCACTAGGGAATTAATTAAATAAATTTTAATATGGAAATACAATGGAGTACACTATTGTATTGTTAGGAAAATGAAGTATTTCTATAGGTACTGGTAGGGACTAATCTCTAGGATTACTTAGTGGAAAAAGTAAGCTGCAGCACAGTTTATATGGTCTGGACCACTGTATTAAAAAAGAAAGGTGACTATAATATATGCACACATATACACATGAGTATTCTTTGTCTAGAAAAATACATAAGAAATTGGTAACAGTAGTTGCCTCTTGGAAAGTAAATCAGGGGACTGATTTTTACTGTATGCATTTTTCTACTGTTTTAATTGCTTTTACCATGAAATATGCACTCCTTTTATGGCAACACAAATAAAAGCCCCATAAACATACTGACTCCCTATCTACACTCTAAGTTCCAAGAGGGAGAATCATACCATTCTCCTTATCTCAATAAACAATTACCCCATTCCACAGGCCAATCCTCAGAATCATGTTCATCTACTCTTTCTCTCATGTCTAATTTTTAATAAATCTTGTCTACTGGACTTACGATAGACAGGTTTTAGCAGAGCTCACAGACCAAGACCGATAGGAAGAAGGACCTGGTGATATACTTCTAAAAAAAAACTGGCCAGTGAAAACTTTATGAATAGCTGTGGAACACTGTCTGATATAGTGCCAGAAGAGCCCCTCAGGTTGGAAGGCACTTAAAATATGACTGGAGAAGAACTGCCTCCTCAAAGTAGAGTCAACCTTAATGATGTGGCTAGAGTGAAGCTTTCGGGACCTTCATTTACTGATGTGGCATGAATCAAATGACAAGAAACAGCTGCAAACATCCTTTAGTAATCAGAACATGGAATGCATGAAGTACGAATCTAGGAAAATTGGAAATCGTCAAAAATGAAACGGAACACATAAGCATTGACATCCTAGGCATCAGTGAGCTGAAATGGACTGGTAGTGGCCATTCTGAATTGGACAATCATAGGGTCTGCTATGCTGGGCATGACAAATTGAAGAGGAATGGCATTGTATTCATTGTCATTCAGAACATTGCAAGATCTATCCTGAAGCACTATGCTGTCAGTGATAGAATAATATCCATACACCTGCAAGTAAGACCAGTTAATACGACTATTATTCAAATTTATGCATGAACCACTAAGCCAAAGATGAAGAAACTGAAGATTTTTAGCAACTTCTGAAGTCTGAAGTTGATCAAACATGCCATCAAGATGCACTGATAATTACTAGTGATAGGAATGTGATAGCTGGAAACAAAAAAAAGAAGGAAAACAAAGTTGGAAAGTATGGCCTTGGTATAGGAACAACAATGGAGATCACATGATAGAATTTTGCAAGACCAACGAACCATTCATTGGAAATGCCTTCTTCCAACAACGTAAATGGTGATGATACACATGGGCCTCACCAAATGGAATAGACAGGAATCAAATCAACTACATCCGTCAAAAGAGATGATGTAAAAGCTCAATATCATCAGTCAGAACAAGGCCAGGGGCTGACTGTGGAACAGACCATCAATGGCTCATATGCAAGTTAAAGCTGAAGCTAAAGAAAATTAAAGCAAGTCCATGAGAGCCAAAGTACGACCTTGAATATATCCCATCTGAATTTAGAGACCATCTCAAGAACAAATTTGAACAATATGCATTGAACACTAATAACTGAAGACCAGATGAGTTGCGGAATGACATCCAGGACATTATACATGAAGAAAGCAAAAAGTAATTAAAAAGACGGGAAAGAAAGAAAAGACCAAAATGGATGTCAGAGAGACTCTGAAACTTGCTCTTGAATGCAGAGTAGCTAAAGCTGATGGAAGAAATGAAGAAGCAAAAGAATTGAACAGAAGATTTCAAAGGGCGGCTCGAGAAGACAAAATAAAGTATTATAATGAAATGTACAAAGACCTGTAGTTAGAAAACCAAAAGGGAAGAACAGCCTTGGCATTTCTCAAGCTGAAAGAACTGAAGGAAAAATTCAAGCCTTGAGTTGCAATTCTGACAGATTCTATGGGCAAAGTATTGAACAGTACAGGAAGCATCAAAAGAAGATGGAAGTAATACACAGAGTTATTGTCCCAAAAAGAATCGGTCCATGTTCAACCATTTCAGGAGGTAGCATATAATCTAGAATCGATGGTATTGAAGGAAGAAGTCCAAGATACACTGAAGGCATTGGCAAAAAGCAAGGTTCCAGGAATTGACAAAATACCAGCTGAGATGTTTCAACAAACAGTTGCAACACTGGAAACACTCACTCGTCTATGCCAAGAAATTTGGAAGACAGCTACCTGGCCAACAGACTGAAAGAGATCCATATTTGTGCCTATCCAAAAGAAAGACGATCCAATAGAATGTGGAAATTATCGAACAACATCACTAATATCACACCCAAATAAAATTTTGCTGAGGATAATTCAAAAACTGTTGCAGTAGTACATCAACAGGGGACTCTCCAGAAATTCAAGCTGGATTCAGAAGAGGACATAGAACAAGGGATATCATGGCTAATATCAGATAGATTTTGGCTGGAAGTAGAGAATACCAGAAAGATATTTACCTGTGTTTTATTGACTATGCAAAGGCATTCAAGTGTGTAGATCAAAACAAATTATGGATAACATTGCAAAGAATGGGAATTCCAGAAGAACTTAATTGTGCTCATGAGGAACCTGTACATAGACTAAGAGGTTGTCATTTGAACAAAACAAGAGGATATTGCATGGTTTAAAGTCAGGAAAGATGTGCATCAGGGTTGTGTCCTTTCACTATACTAATTCAATCTGTATGCTGAGCAAACAATATGAGCAGCTGAACTATATGAAGAAGAACTTGGCATCAGGATTTGGGGAAGACTCATTAACAACCCGTGATTTGCAGATGAAACATCCTTGCTTGCTGAAAAAGAAGAGGACTTGAAGCACTTAATGATAAAGATCAAAGACTACAGCCTTCAGTATAGATTACACCTCAGCATAAAGAAAACAGAAGTACTCACAACTGGACCGATAAGCAACATCATGATAAACAAAGAATATATTGAAGTTGTCAAGGCTTTCATTTTACTTGGATCCACAATCAACCCCCATGGAAGCAGCAGTCAAGAAATCAAATGACCTATTGCATTGGGCAAATCTTCTGCAAAAGACCTCTTTAAAGTGTTGAAAAGCAAAAATGTCACTTTGAGGACTAAGGTGTGCCTGACCCAAACCTTGGCATTTTCAGTCACCTCATGTGCATTGAAAAGCTGAACAATGAATAAGGAAGACAGAAGAATTGATGCCTTTGAATTATGGTGTTGACAAAGAATACTGACTATACCATGGACTTCTAGAAGAACAAACAAATCTGTCCAGGAAGAAGTACAGCCAGAATGCTTCTTAGAAGCGAGGATGGTGAAACTTTGTCTTCTCGTACTTTGGACACGTTATCAGGAGGGACTAGTTTCTAGAGGACATCATGTTTGGTAAAGTAGAAGGTCAGCAAAAAAGTGAAGACATTTAATGAGATGAACTGACACAATGGCTGCAACAGTGGGCTCCAACATAGCAATGATTGTGAGGACGGCCCAGAACCTGACAGTGTTTTGTTGTATTGTACATAGGATTGCTATGAGTTGGAACCAACTCAATGGCACCTAATAACAATAACTGTACTTCTGGAATAGATCCAGAATCAGATCACTTCTTGCCACCTCTGCTGCCACTGACTTGGGCTGGTCCAACCTCATCTCTCACTTGTAACGTTGGTTTCTCAGCTTCCTCCCACTTCCTTCAGTCTCTTTCCCATGGAGAAGCCCAACCGGACTTTAAAGCCTTAGTCAGATCAGGTCAACTCTCTGCTCAAAATTCCCCAGTAGCTTTCCATTTCACCCAATGTCAAAGCAAAAATCCCTGTAATGGCCTCAAATAACCTACATAGCTATGTGGTCTGGCCTAGTTACCCCTCTGCCCCCACCACTTAATTTCATCCTTCCTTCTCATTCTGTTCCAGTCACATTGGCCACCTTAGTTTTTCTTGGGCTCATTCTCATCATTGTGCCAGTTCTTTCCTCATCATAGAAAGTGCTTCCCACATATATCCACATGGCTGGCTCTCACTTCCATAAAGATCATTTTATCCCTTTCTTCACCACCTTTATAAAATAGCACCCGTATTACTCTTTACTCCTTCATCCTGCTTCATTCTTCTACCTGGCGATATTCCCCACCAGACACTATTCATTTTTTCGTTTGTTTGTTTAGTGTCAACTCCCTCTATTAGAATGCAAACTCCAATGTTATTCTCAGACATAACATAATCATAGGTATATGTGGCCACTCAATGCATACCTGTTGACTTTAGTGGGATCATTTATTAGTAGAATAAAATTAAAAGTGGACCAGAAAAAGGATTCCTGAGCGCTTGCTCTCACTCACTTACCACCCTATGACTTTAAGCAGATCTTTTGACTTCTCTGAGCTTCAAATGACAGTAATTGCTTTCAGCCCAGTGTCTCCAGGCCCTTAGTAGTTTCTGAAGACTGTAATAGAGGCATCATTTTCAGTATTTCAAAGCATCAGAAAGCTTCTCCTAGTGTGATCTACGGGGTGTTAATATGTGTTCCTTAACAAATGAAGAACTCCAAGGCAGAACATTTCTTGGAGTTTTTAACATGCTAATCAGCCTATTCTCTAAAAGTTTTTTCCTCAGAACTTGTATGTATGTGCATGTATGTGTTTGCAGGCACGTGTGTGTGCATGTGTGTGAGTATGTGAGTGGTTCATCTCACAAGACTAGTATTCAACAGACCACATATTGGAAAATGCAGGGTTAGTTTGCTTCAGAGCCATGCCAAGGCTCTGTGTGTAATACTGACTTCCTCATGTTGACCAAAGGCAGTTAAAAGTGCTTTTAACTTATGATACATGGAGAAAAGACCTAATCGTGGTTTCAAACATGCAAACACGAAGTTCCCACCCTGCTTCTCTTTTGGGTATCATCTCTTCTAACCACTTTCCACTACTCAGTTCACACCCTGAACTCTGTACTCCAACCAAACTGCAGTTTTCCAAACATTCCAGGCTGTTTTGTGACCCATGACTTTGGAGTATTTTGTTTTCATTGACAGAGAAGAATATTCCTCATTTTTGTCAATGTTCTCAGTATTTTGCTCAAAAATGACCTCCTCTTTAAACCTCTTCTTACCTACTCCTCTTTATATCTTCATTGCACCCCACACTTACCTCTACCATGATACCCAAAATAATGTACATCACGTATTGCTTCCGCGTCTGTCTCCCTCATTTGACTATGAGCTCATCAAAGTTATGGGCTCAGTCTCAGTCATTAGTCTCTGCAGCAGGTGGTAGAGACCTATCATTAAGCAGACGTGGAAGGAAGGAAAGAAAGATGGAGAAAGGATGAGGGAGAGAGGGAAAGAAGGAGGGAGGAGCTTTGGAATCACTGTACAAGAGGGAGAGAAGAATTCAAATAAAGAGAGAAAAATGGAAGCTGAGTAGAGTGCACAACCAAGCCTAATGTCTGCAGTAGCTTTGCCCTGAGGAACCACCATCCCATGCTATGATCCTATTTGGTTTGTAAAAAGTGCTTCATGGCCAATAAGTTTGGGAAATGCACATAATATAACCTTATGGCAATATATATGATGCCTACAAGCATAACATAGACTCTGAGAATTGTTATAGTTTAGAACACTGTTTAGTTATGTTTTTCCAAACTCTTTTTGACAGTAACTCCCTCTCTTTTTCTTTTTGAAGATACAGCTTGTTTTTTGTGAATTTCTTTTGGGAAATAACTTGTCTGAATGGAAATGGGGAAGACAATTTAGAGAACAGGGCCAAAGAATAGAGGAGAAGTCACAACTCACGCAGAAACTCTAGAATAATCCTGTGTCCAATGAGTTACCACATCCTGAAGCTTCCAACCTGACTCTCTTATCTATAAAGAGACGGAAAAGGGAGAGCAAGAGAGCTAGAGGGAGAGAGAGAGAGACACGGAGAGGGAGAGACCTACAGGCTCCTGTGAGTTTTGCACAGAGAGGGTGAAAGATACACTTCCTACTGATCTCGAGTAGAGGTTGGAAATAATTTTGTCTGAGAATAAAATGATGGAGCAAGGGAGTGTCTCTCAGTGACAAGTGTGATGGGCATAGTTCCAACAGATTGACGATTTGTGATCACATGCCCAGGAAGCCATTCCTGAAAGGGGCAGGGCAACCAACGATTGCATCAGGTTGGCAAAACCCCACCTCTCCATTGTAGTGTCCATGCTCTAGGGGCATCAGTGGTGACAAACATCAGGCTGCAGTCAGGGTTGCAGTCCTGGATCTACAACCGGCGGTCAGCAATTTGTTAGGCAAGTTACAAATTGCTCCTCCACTGAACTCTAAGCTGACCTCCACAAAATTCCTACAGTGAAGAGGCTACATCAGAAGTGACTGCATATGCCAGAACCGAGTGCGGCACCTGAGGTATGATGAATGAATGAAAGAATGAACAACATCAGTGAATGAATTTGAGTCTCAGTGTTATCATGTATCAAAAACCAAGGAAACAAGCCAGTTGCGGCCAAGCCAATTCTGATTCATGGCAACCCCATGTGTGTCAGAGTAGAACTGTGTTTCATAGGGTTTTCAGTGGCTAATCTTTCAGAAGTAGATTGCCAGGGCTTTTCTTCTGAGGCACTTCTGGGTGAACTTGAACCATCAATCTTTCAGTCAGCAGCTAAATATGTTGACTGTTTGCACCATCCAGGGACTTCTGTCATGGGTATAGAGGGACTGAAAGATGAACTTCACAAGGTTATCATAAGAATTTTATAGGCTAAGTGTTAAACACTTGGTTTCTCCTACCAGAAATAGCATTCATGATAAATTCCTCCTGAACATAATTTTAGTAGGAATAGAGAAAGTGGAAACCATAATTTTTGCTTCCCAATTTTATGCAAATACAAATCAAACAATCCCAATGAGGTGAGAAGAATTAGAAAGAAACACTCATAACAGAAGACATGTGGGCATTGTAGTCACTGGATGAGGAAGCATCTGTCTTTCTAAGTCCACCTCACAAGTCCAAGATGTGTCAGCCAAGGCTGAATATAGATTTAAAACATAAAAAAACAGGCATAACTAACCTTTGTATAGCACCTGGACTCTTCATAAAGCAGTTTCTTATTATTCTCTCTATTAATGTATATATTTATTCAGCAAACAATTAACGAGCATTGTATGAATCAGTCACTTTGAAGGATACCCAGATACACCACATACCTCAAGGACTGACTGTCTAAAGGAAGAGACAACCATTTGAAATGTATCTCATCTGATTTCATAACTACCCTGTAAGATGATCAAATATTATCATCTTAATTTGACAGTCTGGTAAACCTAGGGGCATCATTCTTCTGATCAAGAATGTTGTTCATTCATTCTGGAGTCAGACAGAAAAGAGGGTAAATCCCTGGATCTACCACTGGAGGACCTGGGGTGAATTACGTAAATTCTCTGTGCCTTATTTTTCTCATCTGATGGTGTCTTAGTTATTTTAACAGAAATACCACAAGTAGACGGCTTTAACAAAGAGAAATTTAATCTCTCGCAGTTTAGGAGGCTAGAAGTCCAAATTCAGGGTGCCAGCTCCAGGGGAAGGCTTTCTCTCTCTGTTAGCTCTGGGGAAGGTCCTTGTCATTAATCTTCCCCTGGTCTAGGAGCTTCTCAGCACAGGGATCACAGGTCCAAAGTATGCACTCCGCTCCTGGCTCTTCTTGCTTGATGGTAATGAGGTCCCGCTCCTCTCTGCTCGATTCTGTCTTTTGTATCTCAAAAGAGGTTGACTTGAGATACAAGCTAATAGTGTAGATTGAATCCTGCCTCATTAACATAATTGCCTCTAATTTCGCCTCATAACATCATAGAGGTAGGATTTACAACACATAGGAGAATCACATCAGATCACAGAATGGTGGACAACCACACAATACTGGGAATCATGACCTGGCCTAGGCAAGTTGACACACATTTTTGGGGGGCACAATTCAATCCATAACTGATGGGCATTAATAACTGTACCTCTTTCAAGTGGATTAAAGGAGTTAATATAAAGAAACAATAACTTAACAAAGCACTTGACATATACAGCCCCTCAATAAATTCTAGTTATCATCATCATCATAAATTTGATTAACATTATTATTAATAGTCGGCAGTTCAAATCCACCAGCCACTCCTTGGAAGCCCTATGGGGCAGTTCTAACCTGTCATATATGGTCTCTATGAGTCAGAACGAACTCGACAGCAAAGTGTTTTTTTTTTTTTTTTTTTTTATTACATTTTCCTACAGTCACACAACTAATAAGTTTAAGAATAGGAATCAAAGCCGTATCCTGTAAGATGAATATCTCTGTACTTCTCACTCAAAAAACAGATTGATAATCACAGAATCATGGCCTTGGAAGGAAACTCAGTGGTCACCTACTCCAGCATTCTTTCTAGTGCCTTCCATCCTGTGGCTTGTGGTCATCCTGCCTCTCATCAAGATTTTTATTCGTACTTTAAAAAATAACCTATTAAACACCTGTCATGATTAGAAAATTTTGCCTTGACTTCCGCTGCCACTCTAACTTTGCCAACCAGTTCTTTTTCAGACCTCTTGGGTAACAGAGAGAAAGCCTTGGCCTCCTATGTCATAAGAACCTTTCGAAGCCAGTGATCATATTTTGGCAGGTCTCTAGGATGATTAACCACCACATTATCCAGCATGAAATGGGTCACACTTGAACTACATGCAAGCTATGTACAGAATTTATGCTAACATCGTTCATCCTAAGCAAAGGGGCTGTGCCATTTCTATTCACTCACCCAACATTCATCAAGCCACACGTGTCAGGAACTGGGCTAGGCACTGGGGCCACAGAGAACAAAACACAGTCCTTACCCTCTCAGACTAGAAAACTGCTCACAAGTTCTCTGGGTAAGCATCTTCTTTTTTCATGGTTCTAAAGAATATATCTACTACCTGTTTGTTGTACTGTGGTGGCTTTTGTGTTGCTGTGATGCTGGAAGCTATGACACTGGTATTTCAAATACTAGCAGGGTCACCCATGCTGGACCGGTTTCAGTGGAATTTTCAGAATAAGACAAACTAGGAAGAAAGTCCTGATGTTCTACTTCTGAAAATCAGCCAATGAAAACCTTATGGATCACAACAGAACGTTACCCAACTTGCTTACTTTGGATATGTCATCAGGAATGTCTTAGTCATGTAATGCTGCTATAACAGAAATACCACAATTGGATGACTTTAACAAAGAGAAATTTAATCTCTCACAGTCTAGGAGGCTAGAAGTCTGAATTCAGGGCACCAGCTCCAGGGGAAGGCTTTCTCTCTCTGCCGGCTCTGAAAGAAGGTCCTTGTCATCAATCTTCCCCTGGTCTAGGAGCATCTCAGTACAGGGACCCTGGGTCCAAAGGACATGCTCTGCTCCTGGCACTACTTTCTTGCTGGTAGGAGGTCCCCCCATCTCTCTGCTCGCTTCTTTTCTTTATATCTCAAAAGGGATTGATTTAAGACACAATCTAACCTTGTAGATTGAGTCCTGCCTCATTAACATCATAGAGGTAGGATTTACAACACATAGGAAAGTCACATCAGATGACAAAATGGAGGACAATCACACAATACTGGGAATTATGACCTAGCCAAGTTGACACATACTTTGGGGTGACCACATTTAATTCATAACAAGGAGTGAGCCATTGCTAAAGGAGGATATCATGTCTGGTGAAGTAGAGAGCCAAATGAGGGTGAGAGAGACCCTCGATGAGATGAATTGGCACAACTGCTTCAACTATGGACTTCAACATGCTGGTGATTGTGAGGATGACACAGGACTAGGCAATGTTCCATTCTGCTGTACGTACAGTTGTCATGAGTCATAGTTGACTTGACAGGTGCTAACAACAGCAACAAAGGCTATATGCCATATGGTCCACCTCTTGTCATTTTCAAGAGGAAAATGACTCACCCTAGGTCACAAAATGAGTTAATGGCAGGCTTGACTAGACCTCAAGGCTGATCACTTGCAGGCTGATACCCTTCCCCACCCTCCCAAGGTATTTCTCCTTTCTTAAGCACAGGTATGATCCTGGAAAGGAGGCAACTAAACCATGAGAGATTTTGCCACAATTTAAAAATACAAATGCTCATAGATTGATGAGCAAATGCTTGATGTAAAGAGGACTGGGGTTTCTCTTGGGCTTACCCTGATTTCTTTTTGACCTTGGACATGGGGCTTGCTGATGAGTCTCAAGGTTGTCGTACTGGATGTCCATTTCTGCTCCTTGACAAGAGCTCTTTAGGGTATTTAAAAATACATTACTTGATGTGATAGCTGGAGCATATTCTCATGGATGGTTACACGGGAGTCACAGTTCCATTCCTTGCTCTGTCACTGAGACTGCGTGATTGACGGCCTGGGTGCCAGCAACCCTGGGCCATATTTCTTAATGTTCTTTCCTCCTCCACTGAATGGTGAGGACAACGGGAGTTCCCAGGCACACTGTGCCATTGTGAGGATGGATTGTTTCCTGAAGCCCATAAAACTCTCTGAGTTCTACTGAGAAAGGCCCAATTATTACGATCCCCTTGAGAGTTCCCCTTCCTTTGTAACAAAAGTGAAATTGTACTTTATCTCATTAGCTACACATTATATATTGGTCACCTACCGAGAACTTGCAGAATTTCACATGTAAATTAGCCTGAGCCTAGAGGCCTGGAGCCAAAATGGGATAAAAAGCCGGTGAGGTGTAAGTCATGCTGAACAAGGTGTCAGGGGGCTTGGATTCGCTACTTGGCTCTATCCCTTGACCATCTGGCTGTGTGACCTTGGGCAAACTTGTAGACCTCTCTCTTTCTCCCTGGTACTCATCAAATGGAGATAACGATCCTTGTTTCTCTGTCTTGTGGCATGGCTGTGAGGCTGAAACAGAACTCAGACACAAAGGCACAAATGGCAAAGCCTTGTACAAGTGTCAGATATGGCTATTACAAATGGCCTCTAGCTGACGGAAAGCTTGTCTCAAAGCTTTGTAAGTCATAAGCTGAGAACTTGGGATACCAAGTCTTCTCAGAATAATGTCATTCATAGATGTTAAGTTCCTAGGCAAGCTTACAGAATCCCACTTAGCCCTAAATTAGGAGAAAAAGAATAAAGGTACCATTTCCATTATACCCAACCGCCTTATATAATATAGTTTCTTAGGGAAGATGCATTCTGGATTCTAAGTCTCCCAGAAGACATCTCCCTTCCTAGCCAACTTCAGTGACAGATGGTCATAAACTTTGGAATCAGGCAGACTTGTTTCAAGTTCTACATCATACTCCGTGGTGATGTAACTACAAGTAAATGAATTAACCTCTCTAATCTTCAACATCCTCATCTACTAAATGAGGTTCATGATGTCTACCTTGTGACGATTAAATGAAGCTCATATTAAGTACTACACCCATGACATTGTTCTTCTTCCTGTACCTGAAGAACTTGTTAATTCTCCTAATTTGCATAAAGAAGGCACCCTTCCATAGGTCTACAGCAATCTCTCCTGAGGAGTTTGAGATTTGGGATAACAGTGAAGTTGCCCCGTGGGGCAGGAGCGCCAGCCTGTCTCCTTCATTGATTCTACAGATGGGTAAGCGAATCATAACCACCAGCCTTAAAGGAACCATTCATATCTACCAGTGTGACCATTCAACAGGAGCAAATCAGTAGCGGAAACTTACATAGTGGCACTAGAATACAGGACTCAACTCTCAATTTAGTCCTTTCATATATCACAGTGTATTCTGATCCTATGTCGCTTGTAAACCTAAAAGTACACTCCTTAAAATATGTGCTTGTGTTTTTGGCTTCCAACATGACCATCAGAATCATCTCTTTATTAGGAAGGCTAGTAACTGAGGAACTCCATTTTTTTTTTTTGTTGTATTTCCCAATATTATGGAAAATTTCAAGCATGCAGAAGAGTTGAAAAGAATTTTATAGTGAATACTCATATACCCACTGCTTAACAGTGTATTATCCAACCGTCTTGCCATCCATCAATCCACCTTATTTTTTGATGCATCTTAAAGTAAATTGCAGACATTTGTACATTTCTCCTTAAATACATATGCATGAATATCATTAAGTAGAGCTCAACATTTCTTTCCAGTTTTTTTTTTTTTTTTGAAGTGCAAGTTACATACAACAGGACAATGAAATGCAGAAATCTTCCATGAATATTCTCACTAGGTTTTGACAAATGCCTATACCTGTTTAATCAAAGCCCTTATCAAGATATGAAATATTGCTATCACTCCTAAAATTTCCCTCAAGCCTGATCCTAATCAGAATCCACCTCCATCCCCTCAGAGGCAACCACTACTCCATTTTTTTTCAGCATAGGTTTTGCCTGTTCTAGAACTTCATATAAATGGAATCATACAGTATGGACACTTTTTATGTAAGGCTTTTTTTACTCAGCATAATGTCTTTGAGATTCATCTATGATACTGTGTGTATAAACAGTTTGTTCCTTTTAATTGCAAAATAGCATTCATTTGCACAAATATTCCATAGTTAGCTTATCTATTTGCTTATTTGTGGACAACTGGACTGTTTCCAGTTTGGGGATAGTATGAATAACTATGCTATGAATATTCTTGTAAAAGTCTTTTTAAAGATATATATTTTCCTTCTCTTTGGTAAATACCAAGTTGTGGAGCTATTGGGTCATAGGGTAGGTTCAGTTTTATAAGAAACTTCTAGGCCCTTTTTCACAGTGATTTCACAGTGTTTGTATCATTTTACACTCCCAGACAATGTATGAGATTTCTAGTTGCTCCACATCCTTACTGACGTTGGCGGTATTAGTCATTTTTAATCTTAGCCATTCTCGTGAGTGTGTAGTAATACTTATCATGAGAAAATGTATTTTTAAAAGACTTAAAGTTATCTGAAAATAATTTAAAAGGAACATCTATGAGCCACAGAATTTTTCAGGAAGTTATATTTCTAGTTGGATTATTTTTGGATATGTATGAGCTCTGGTGGCATAGGGATTAAGAAGTTCAGGCTGCTAACCAAAAAGTTGGCAATTCAAATCCACCAGCTGCTCCTGGAAATCCTATGGGGCAGTTTTACTCTGTCCTACAGGGTTGCTATGAGTTGGAATTGACTCGATGGCACACAACAACAACAGTGAACTAGAACATTAGGAGAAAGAAAAGTTGTAGTCTGTCAGTGTCAGTAACACTAAGGAAATAAGTATAGCTGACACGTATAGTATGCTTGTGTTCCGGGGATCCTTCCAAGCTCTTTTACACATTAACCCAAGCAACTAGCATGTACTGAGCAATACTACACCCTAAGAACCTAGCACTTTATTGGACCTAATTTAATCTTCCCTACAACTTTTCTGAGTCAGTATTTAATGCCATTTTTATAGATGAAGATTTTGACTTGCCCACGGACAGGGAATAGTGGAGCTGGGATCTGAACCCATGTCAGTCTAATCTAAGGCCCACACTCAAGCCACACCACTGTACTGCCTCCTGATGCCACAGGGTTACCCCGCAACTGAACAGATTGTGCTCTGGATCTTTCCCTCTACATTTGGCTCAAACATTAAAGCCCCTCTTTAAAGTTTCCACTCGAGCAAACTGTAAGGCAAGGTATGTCTTCTGCTGGCTCAGCACTCTGCCAAACAGAGGAAACAAAATTTCTGTGACCTGGGAAGCAATGAGTCTGTCTCCCCTAAGGCAAGTCATTTCTGGCTGCTTCAATTTCATTCACTTAGCAACTTCTGAGACTCAATCTCCTGTTTCTTCTCCGGAAGTTAAACTCAAAGCCTAATTGAGATATATATCTCTTGCCACCAGCTTAAGGCCCCATGCTGACTAATGTCTGCTGCAGAGGACAATCAGAAAGGCAACGTGGCACTGGTAACAGCACAGCTAGTCTTGCCACAAGAGGCAGGAGGGCTTAGTAGTTAGCAGCATATGTTCAGGAGTAGTCAGAGGGACCCGGATTTGACTCCTAGCTCTGTGACTTTCTAGCTGTGTGACCTCTGGCAAATTGGGTAACCTTGCTGAACGTTACTTTCTGCATCTGTAAATGGGGATGGTAATGCTAAGATGTGTCTCATAATCCTTGTGAGAATTAATTAAGGCACTGACTGTAAATTATTTACCACAGTGCATGACCTAGTGTTCAGTAAATGCAAACATTATTCCAGTAATTGTTTAATGGTGTCTGTCTTCATTTGGGAGTCTCTGGGTGGTGCAGACGGTTAAGGGTTCGGCTGCTAACTGAAATGTTGGAGATTCATATCCACCCAGCGGTGCCTCAGAAAAAAGATCTGACAATCTACTTCCAAAAAAAATCAGCCACTGAAGATCCTATAGAGCACAGTTCCACTCTGACACACACAGAGTCACCATGAGTCAGAATCAACTTGATGGCAACTGGATTTTGGTCTTCGTTTGAAATTATTTGCACAGCCGGTTAATGTAATTGGTGTCAATAAGTTGTACATCTGTAAAAAGATAAATTGCCAAAAGTTGTGTGATAGACATACTTACAACAACAACAAAAAAAGAGTAGCTGCTGAGGCTGCTTACATACAACCAAAAACCTCATGGGATTTTATTTCTTGGTTTTGAGGTTTAGGGTCATGGTTACATGGGACATCCTAGTTAACCAGCCTAATAACGTATTTATTGCTTCTATTCTACCTCCTAGTTCATTGCGTAGAGGCTGGGGTCTTAAAAGCTTGCAAATGGCCATCCAAAGCACAACAATTGATCTCCATTCACTTGGAGCAACAGAGGAAGAAGGAGCATCAGGAATAGAAGAAGGATATGGAATGTATGGCTAATTGCCTCCATGAACTACTGCCTCCTTTTCCACGAGCCCAGAAGAACTGGATGGTGACCAGTTAACATTACCGAACATTTTGATTAAAGATTCCACAGCAGAATCCTGATCAAAAGGGGGAAAATACAGAACATAATTTAAAATTCTCATGGACTCCAGACTTCCTGGAGACATGAAGGTTGGATGAACCCCTGAAACTACTGCCCTGAGATAATCTTTAAACCTTACACCAAATATTCCCTGAAATTTTCTTAAAACCAAACAGTAGTTTAGCTTAACTAGTAAAAATGTCTGCCTTGAGCATTAAGCTCTTTTAAGAACTATCTATATGGGATCATACTGACAACAACTTGAAAGATTAGAGAGGAATATTAGGGGGGTAGGGAATTTATGCTAATAGGGGAGGAATAACTCAGAAAAGGAGGGTGAGAAAATGGTTGCATAACTCAAAGAATGTAATCAGTGTCACTGAATTTTATGTGTGGAAACTTGAATTGGTGTATGTTTTGCTGTGTATACTCTCAACAACAACAAAATAAATAAATTTTTTAAAAAAATTTAAGAAAAAAGAGTGTTACTGCTGGAGTAGTGGATGTCTATGGGTCAATGTTAGCAAAAGGAGGAAAAGGGAGTTAATATTTATTGAATACCAACTAAACGCTGGATTACATTTTACCGTTACAATGATTCTGGGAGGGAGGATTAGTATTCCTATTTTCCAGATGAGGAAAGAAAGTCACAAAGTGGTTAAGTAATATTCCTAAGGGCAGACATCTAGTGAGGGGTCAGAGTAAAGATCGAAGCTTCACTATTAGGAAAAAAAAACAAACAAACCTGCCCTAGACAGATGCTTCTTAGATGTTCTTTGCTCGACGGGACTGTCCAAGGCTGCTGGAAATTTTGGGGACTACATTTGCTTGGTGAGGCTACCTCTCACATACATTGGACACGTTATTTATTAGGAGGGATCAGTCCCTGGATAAGAATATCATGCTTGGTAAAGTGGAGGGTCAGTGAAAAAGAGGAAGAGCCTCAACGAGATGAACTGACACAGCGGCTGCAATAATGGGCTCAAGCATAACAAGGATTGTGAGGAGAGCGCAGGACCGGACAGTGTTCTGTTCTGTTGTATCAGAATATTTTTTAACATTATAGTCACGTTTCTCCTTCTACCTGCTGAGCCAAGCAGATCTCGATCTTTGCAATGCATGAAGTATAATGTTAAAAAAATATTCTTCTTGTTGTTGCTAAGTGCCATCGAGTCGGTTCTGACTCATAACAACCCTATGTACAACACAACAAAACACTGCCTGGTCCTGAGCCATCCTCATAATCGTTGCTAAGTTTGAGCCCATTGTTGCAGCTGCTGTGTCAATCCATCTCATTGAGGGTCTTCCTCTTTTTCACTGACCCTCTACTTGACCAAGCATGATGTCCTTCCCCAGGGACCGGTCCCTCCTGATAACATGCCCAAAGTATATGAGACATGTTTCACCATCCTCCCTTCTAAGGAGCACTCTGCTTGTACTTCTTTCAGGACAGATATGTTTGTTTTTCTGGCAGCCCATGGTATAGTCAATATTCGTCACCAACACCGTCATTCAAAGGCATCAATTCTTCTTTGGGCTTCCCTCTTCATTGTCGAGCTTTCGCGTGCATATAAGGCAACTGAAAATATCATGGCTTAGGTTAGGGGCACCTTTGTCCTCAAAAATTACGTCTTTAATTTTTAACACTTTAAGAGGTCTTTTGCAGTAGATTTGGCCAAAAATATATATATTTAAAAAAAGGGACAAAGAAAATCACTAGAAGATTTGCTTTTTAATTTTTTTTAATTGAGTTAAAATTAATATAAGATTAACCATTTTAAATTGAACAATTCAGCGGCATTTAACACATTCACAATGCTGTACAACCACTACCTCTATCTAGTTCCAAACTGTTTTCATCACCCTAAAAGGAAACCTCATGCTCATTAAATAGTTACTCCTCTTTCCCCTCTTCTCCCTACCTGCCACTCCTTAGCAACTACCAGTCTATTTTCTGTCTCTTTGGATTTACTTGTCTGGATAGTCCATATAAATAGAATCATACGATATGTGGGAAGACTTGCTTTTAATCTCAGGGTCCATATCTTTTCTGAAGTGTGACCTTGGGACAGTTATTTGAACATTGTGAACCTTTGTTTTCTCATCTAGAAAATGGGCACATAGTTGGAGGATCACAAAAGCCACTGGTGGAAAACTGCTTTGTGAAATATAAAGCGCTACAGTCAGGTTATTCCAAAGACAGGAGCCCTTAAGTAAATAATTAGCCTTGAGAATGCAAGGCTCACCCAGCTGTAATTTACATGCTTGCTAATTGATTTTCCTTCTGTGATCACTGGCTGGAGCCTGGGTCTCAGCCACATTTAACTCAGACTATATTCCAAACAGATCTGTCCTTCTGCCTCTTGCAGTCCAAGCCATCATCAGTTCTTGCCGGGGCACTGATTCAGGACCCTAACTGATCTTCCTGCTTCCCTTCTGCCTCCTCATCCCACTACAGTCCATTTTACTTTTTAAAATATAAAGCAGATCATTTCACCTACCTGCTCAGAACCCATTAAAGAAAAAAAAAAAAAAAAAGTTGATTCCAACTCATGGCAGCCCCACATGTTGCAGAATAGAACTTTGCTCCGTAGGTTTCATGGCTTTCAGAAGTAGCTCCCGAGACTGTTCTTCCAAGATACCTCTGGGTGGATTCGAACCACCAACCTTTTGGTTAGTAGCCAAGCACTTAACTGTTTGTACCACCCAGGGACTCCTCAAATTTGACTCTCTTCAGTGACTCTGCTGATCCCTCCAGCCTCCTCTAGTACCATTCTCCTGCTGGTTTCCTTTACTCTAGCCACACTGTTCTCCTTTCTCCTCCATGTCACAGCTGGGCTTGTTCCCACCTTAGGGACTTGCACCAGCTGCCGGCCCTATCTGCAAGATGTCCCCCCTAAACGTGCACATGGCTACTCCTTCTTGTTTTGAGCCTTGGCCCAAATAACTTCTTCTCAGAAAGGTCCTCCTTAGCCAGTGCTAATCATTAGCCCCCCAAGTTGTTCCCTGCTCCATCACTCTGTTTTATTTTTTATGATCCTATTTGATTTTTTTTTTTTTTTTTTTGGTTTAGTTGTTTTTTTAACTTCCTAATTGCTGGCCTGCCCTAACTATAATAGAAGCTCCAGGATTACAACATAAGCTTCTAGTCTTGCCTATCTCTGCACCCCTGTGTTTAAAATTGGGCCTGGCATAGAATTGGAGCTCAGTAAACATACGTGGAAGGCCTAAGTGAATACTACTAACCTTGGGACTGTGTGATAATGTCTGTGGGATGTGGCCACAAAGGGAAAGAGACTATGATGGTTAATGTTATGTGTCAGATTGGCTAGGTTACGGTGCACAGCTGTTTCTTCAAACACCAGTCTAGATATTACTGTGAAGGTATTTTGTTGATGTAGTTAACATTGACAATCAGTTGACTCTGAGGTGATTGTCCTCAATAATGTGGATAGGCCTCATCCAATCAGTTGAAGACCTTCAGAACAAAAACAGAGGTTTCCAAGAGGAAAGGATTTGGCCCAAAGATTGTAACATAGACATCCTGCCAGAGTTTCCAGCCTGCCTGGCCTACGGATTTTGGACGTGCCAGTCCCCCACAATCATGTGAGTGAATTCCTTAAATCTCTCTTCCTCTCTTTCTGTATTTATCCTGTTGATTCTGTTTCTCTGGAGAACCCTGAGTAATGTGAAGCTCAACATGACCACTCTTAGCTGATCTCTCTCTAGTTGCTGGCTGTAGGGGTGAGGGGTAGAAGGGGGAGAGGTTGAATTGATTCTATCAGTTATACCTGTCAAACTGAGTCCAGCCTGGACTCTCGTAGTGTCCTACTTGTTGTAGCCAGAAGGTGAGTAGCAGAACCCTGCTCATAAGAGTCATGTCATTAACAGACCACCAATGCCATGACCACTGAGAATCCAGATGCCAAAGTAGACAGGTGGGGATACAGGCAGGGATGCAGATAGGAGGCAGGAGAGGAGAAATGAGAGGCAGTCTAGAGAGAGTCCAGGACAAGGCCCAGCACCCAGAGATGGAGCTTTTGTAAGTCCTTGGACCAACCCTGGGCTCTGAGTGAAAAAACATTCTTAATCTAAAAATCAGTAGTCCAAAACCTGCCTCTGGCTGTACGAAAGTACCCAAGAGAGGTCAGCGAGCTGAAGAATCCAACCTTTCTTTGCTGCTGCTCAGTGATCTTCCTTACTGGCCTCTGGTTGCACTGATGTCATGGAACAGGTCCTGCTGTGCTTCCTGAGCTTCCTTCCTCCTCAGGATGGGAAGGTGCTATGCCCCTGTTTGCCAGCAAAGCTCTCGGCCAGCCAGCTTGTTCAGTGGCCCTGAGACCTGTGCATAAGTCTGTCCACAGGCAGGAATGGACTCCTGTTTTCCATTTCTAACTATCTCCCAAGTGATACCAATACCACTAGTCCAGGGGCCACTTTTGAGTAGCAAGGCCCTAACCCTACTTATGTTCTTCTCCACCTTATCTACCTCTAATGTTAAAACCAATGGCAAATGAAGAATAAAAGGACTGATTCTCTGCAACGCCCAATTTAAGAAGCACTTAGGGGAGAGCGTGAGGGTCCCTAAAAACAGTTCCCACAAGGAAATAGCAGCTTTTCATTTCTCCAGTGAAAGCTTTGGCCTTTGCAATCACAATGCAATACCCATTGCCGTCAAGTCGATTCCGACTCCTAGAAACCCTGTAGGACAGAGTAGAACTGCCCCATAAGCTTTCCAAGGAGCAGCTGGTGGATTCGAACTGCTGACCTTTTGGTTAGCAGCCGAACTCTTGACCACTACGCAACCAGAGTTTCCTCACAATGTGATAGGGAGAGAAAACCCTAGCAGTGATACCTAATGCCTGCTTATGATCCATCCGCCTGGTAACTGTAATGTTGGAGAGCAATGCAGTAGAAGCTGATTATTGTGAATGGAGGTAAATGCAGCTCATTATTTAGCATAACAACGATTACTCCTGGGCTTGGAGCAATCCCCTCCCCTAGGACTCTCAGGCGTGATATAGGACAGTCCTCCTCACAGCCCCACCACGGCCCAGATTATCAAGGAGCTATAATTAAAATACACTGCAGGGCTCCCAAGTTGTGGACTCAAGTGCAGGTTTGAGTCTCCCAGCAATAACACATTAATAATAGTGCCTGACACTTGGAGATGCTCTACAGTTTACAAGGTGCTTTGGTATTTATCATTTTATCTGCAGAGAAGCGGCACAGCAGGGATGGGAGCCAAAGAGTTTAGTCTGGGTTCTAGCATCTCATTTACTGGAATGACATGTTTTATCACCTCTCTGTGCCTCTGTTTCTTCATCTGTTAAACTGGGATTTTAATAATAATAGTAACTACCTCCAACAGCTGTCATTAGGATTAAATGAGATCATGGATGTAAACATGGTGGAAACTACAAGGAGCAAAACAATGGCTATTGTTGTCATTATTTTTATCGGGTGGAAGATATCTAATGGGGTGATGAAAAGAGGACCGACTGATGGGTTTGGAGAACGGAGGACAGATCTCAGTGACGCAGTAACTCTTTAAGTGACTTTGGGCAAGTCACTTAACAAGCTTAGGACCTCAGTTTTCTCATCTGTGAAGTGGACCGGATCAAGTGTTTTCATTCTTTGTTAATTTCTTTTCCGGGCAGAGGGAAAAGTGGAAAGATGTTACCCAGAAGCTCAATATTTAACCATTAGTGCGGGAGCTACTTGGCTGCCAGGAGTCCCTGGGTGATGCAAAGGTTAATGCATCTGGCTGCTAACCAAAGGTTGGTGATTCAAGTCTACCCAGAGGTGCCTTGAAAGAAAGACCTGGTGATCTACTTCTGCAAAATTAGCCATTGGAAGCCCTGTGAAGCACAGTTCTGCTGTGGCACACATGGGGGTGCCATGAGTCAGAATCAACTCAACGGCAACTGGGATTTTCCTTGGCTACCAGGCTCCATTGGCCACTTTTCTCCTTAACTGTAGGGTGGAGCCATGGTGCATCATCCATACATCCTTGCATTATTCCTCAGCAGGTGTTCTGTGGGCTAATTTAGTGTCCGTCCCAGGGCACACTGTAATCAATCAATGATCAGTGAACAAACACTACACAGTTGCAATGGGTCAGGCCCTGTGCTAAGCTCTGGAGGGCAGCCAGTGATGAATAAGTAAGATCCTCACCCTCAGGTAGATTTTGATCTCGAGAGGAGATAAGCCAGTGCATTTAAACTACAACAAACCAGGCAAAGTAGCACTCTCTCTTCAGGTGGAGTTAAAGCTCATCTCCAAATGAAAATGATGCAGGTATGTGTGGCAGAGAGTGTTAATCACCTCCCATACCCATTTTTCTCTTTTTCTATTTACTATCTCTCAAGTTTTAGCTGGGCACATGGCCACCTAAGACAACACTTTCCAACTGTATTGCACAGAAATCTGGTCACGAGACTAAGGCCTAGTAAAGAAGGCGAAATGGTGTGTGCATCTTCTAGGTCTCATTCTTTAAAAAAGAAAACTACAGGGGACTCGGGCAGACGTGGCTGTGGCAGCGTGCTTGTCCGTTTTGCCATTCTTGCCTATTCTGTAATATTCTCTGGACTCGGGCAGACATGGCTGTGGCAGCATGCTTGTCTGCTTCCCACTTCCGCCCTTTTGAATATATGTCGAATGAAACTTTCTTTTTGCTTTACTAAACTTTGTGATGTTTTTCCCCTGCAACAGTTAATGGCGTAGTCGTCAAGGATCTGAAGCTACGAATCCAGTCAACATCGAAGAGACCTGGACTGTGGAACAGAAGCCAGCAAAGAAAGGGCCCGTCTTCTGGACCCATGTGTTCCCACTCCATGTCCCTTCGGCATTGACGGGGTGAGTGCTCTCAGAAAAGGAACTTTGCTTATTCTTTGTTCTTCTCTTTCTCATGTTTTCTTAAATTTTGTTTGGCATATTTATTTGTAAAACCGGTTGTTTAATTAAGGAGAATCTTTCTTAGATTTTTGCTTGATCGTTTGGTTAAGAGCGACATTTAGTAACTCTTTAAGTGAACTGTAGTTTAGGCCTGGATTTGGGCATTTGAAGAGGTAATTTTATTTTCAAAGAGCTGTGAGTCACTGTGAGGGGCAAAATTTGGACGTTTTTGTGGCTCAGAGAAAACCTGGAAAATAGTGCTCTGTTTTGCCAAATTCTCAGGGGAAGGTGACAGCTCCTGACCTGTGTTTTGATATTTAAGGGAGAAGTGGTAGTTCTGTACCTGTTTTTTCCGTTGAATTGAGTTGATCTTACCAAAAATTGCCGTATACACTTTAAGAAACTAGGATCCCCATATCCTTGTTTTGTGTAGTATTGTCTGGTGAGTTTATGTGATCTTTCTGTCTCCTTTTGTTCTAAGAGCTTGCTTCTTGTCTAGAGCATTGTGTCTAAGTTTGTCTTGTGTCAGATTGGTGGCTATGGCTAAGAATTGCTGTATTTTGTAAGGCTAGTCATAGAACCTCAGTTCTTTCTTCGTCCAGAAAAACTGTATCTTGTGTCTGTCTTATGATTTAGATTTTTAATAGCTACTTGGAGAAACTTTAGTATAAATTGGTCTATTTGAAAAGTACACTAAGATCTTTATGTTTTATACTATGTCAGTCTTAAAAGAGAACCCCTTCTAAGTAACTTAAGCTAGATATTATATGAAATGTGTTTTATTTAAGGAAAAAGGATAGTTTCGTCTTACAGGAAAAGTAGCAGTTCCAGAACAGTAAAAAAGAAAGAAATTAGCTATCTTATATCTTTCAAAATACCTCCATCAATTTTAACATATGTAAATGTCTCGCATGAGGCAAGAGAGTGAGTGTGGGCAGGATCAGGCCTCCCCACCTCCCAGTCTCCAAGGTCCTGTAGCTCCAGGGTTTGCTTTTGAAAGATCCCTTTCCAGCTAGGTGGAGACTCCTTTAAGACAAAAGATAAGACAAATTGCTGCTTTGCTATAGTTATCAGAGACTGGGTAGACCCTAATCATACAACTGTAAACAAGTTCTCTCTATTATAGGGGAACTTTAAGAAGTAAAAAAAAAAAATTGAAATCACAATGAGACACACCTGAAGTGGCCTGGAAAAATGTTTCCAGCAGTAGCCAAACACTTAAGGTTGTATCCATATCAATGAATTGGTCAAGTGAGCAAAGACTTTGTGATTTCCAAAGCCAGTCGATAAAATCTTTAAGGGCTAAAATTAGATTGGGAAAAATACCAGAAGTAGTAAAAGTTGAATGAAATCGTAGAACGTTTAAATAGACTTTTGTTTCAACAACAACTACGTTTTATGATATATAGGCTTAAAATAATTTCGACGTTTTGGGTAACTTATTGATGTTATTAAGTTAATAGATACTTGTCATAATTTAAGTTTATATACTTTTCTTTTTATGCCACAAGAGAAAGACAGACAGATATATAGATTTAAGTCTGCTAATGAGTGTGTTTATTTTTGCCATTTAAAGGGATGCACTGTAAGAGATATACAACAAAGACAAGATTTAAGAGGTTTATTGAAAAAGAAATTTATTTGATATGGTCAAGTTTCATCTGTCTGACTAAAGTTTAATCGCTTAATTTATGAGATTTTTAGGAGTTTTAATGTTAAGTAGCATATACAACAAAGAATTGGGTTTCTCACACTTAAAATAACAAAATTTTATTTAATTTCTGAGTTAAAGCGTTAATGTATTCTTTGTGTAATCTGCCTGGAAGACAAAGTTTTGGCCTCTCATTAGAATAAGATTCCTGAGTCTGAATACTAAGCCTCATGGCTTTTAGAAATGAAAGCTAAGGGTTTTACTTTAAGATCTTTGGTTAAATAACTTAAGTATTGTTTCACAGTGACCAATGTTATTATCTCTTTATTGCTAACTTGGTCGCAACTTTATCTTTTTAAATGTAGCATTATCAAAGCCAATGGTTTGATTAGAGAATTCACATCATTTACCTATAAAGTTTTATTTATTACAATTCAGGTATTTAGAGATTTGATAATCTTAGTATATTCTTAGTATATCCTGACTATATGGTGTTTTGTCTCAAAATTATTCTGCATTATATCTGAAGCTCTTTGAATATGGTTAATGGCTATATTTAGAAATATTTTTATCTAAAGTTTTTTTTAACTGATTTTATTTGGCCTTCACATTATGCTTATAATTAATTTCTATCAGGTCTTTCACAATTAAGAATATTATGTTTATCAATTAATCATGGCCGTATTAAGTTTTGTCATCTGCAGATAAGTTTTTACTTTGCTGATTTGCTGAAAAGCTTTGACCAAAATATCGCAACAAAAGGATGGACTATACTGGACTCGCTAAAAGGACTGGCTAGACTGAATAAAATTTCCAGAGCTCCTATGCAGAAGCTGACGAGTTCACAGACTGCGGCTGATTCAGAATCACATGGAACAGAAATTAACTACAGAAGACTGAGTAAACGAAAGGAAACTATGGGGTTTTTTTTTTAATATTACTGATATTTTAAGGTCCTAATTTCTGGATATAAGAAATCATTCTCCTTTCTCCTAAATTATCTAACTAATGGGTTTAGATATTATAACTCTTGAATTAGAAGTTCCTGTTGGTAAACTTAGCCAAGTTGTAGATATCATAACAGGAGAACTGTCTGAAACCTGAGCCGTGATTTTACAAAACAGAACAACTTTAGATTTCCTATTAGTTTTCCCAAGAAACAGTTTTGTGCTTTAATAGATCAATGTTGCTGTATTTATATTAATACTCAATCTGAGGTTTTGCAGAATGTAGTTGCTGTTGAGGCACATGAAAAGCAGTTACCGATGCTGCTTATGTAGAGACAAACACCTCATGAGATTGGTTTCCTTGGTTCAAAGACCTTAGTTAGGGTCATGGTTTCATTGGTTATTTCAGACAATTGCCCTAATATAATTGTTAGTGCTTCTGTTTTATTTCCTAGTTCGCTATATGGTACCTGGGATCTTAAAAACCAGATGATGTCCAATTACCCTTTATTGAACATTTTTGATAAAAGATTCTATAACAAGATCATGATCCAAAGGAAAGAATAATGAGAGACTTGTATGTAATTCTCCTGGAATCCAGATTTCTGGCTTTCATGGAGGTTGAGGCAACCCACACAGGATATCGCCTTTGGGTTTCCTCTTGAACCTTGAGCTTTGAGGAAAAAAACTGGTTCCTGAAGATGCTTTGAGTCAAACAATGGTCCAGATAAACTAGTATGACCATTTTGCTCTAGGTATTGAGCTTTTTTTTTTTTTTGAAGAATTCAGTCAGTTTTAGGAAAATAACTTCAAAACTTCAAAGATCAGACTGAGTTATGTTTAGGGTAAACTAGTAATTAGTTTAAGCAGTATTTAAGACAATGTCGTATGACATACATGTGTAATGTTTGTAATCAAATTGTCATCCTTTTACGATGCAGAAAATTATGTATCTTAAAGAAACCAGATTCTCAGAAGAGATCGACCTCCTGGCTCAGATTCTGTTTTATCTTTGGTTCCATTTCTGCTTCTGAGAAAGTGACCCATGACCGTTAATAGGTAAACCAAGGAGGGGCAGCTTGCCCTTGGGAAGAACAATTAGTATATTTTAAACAGACTAACTGAAGACCTCCTACAGGAAAGGTCCATCAGGTATTATCTTGCTAATCATTAGTTCTCTAATGAAAACTCATCACATGTAAATTTTTCTATACCTTCTGTTTCTTCTAGATAAACTTTGTGTGCTTCTTATGGATATATGTTTCTGTGTAGATATGTTTCTAATTTAGATGATTCCTTTCCAACTGATAGTGAATTTACACAGGCAATCTTGTTTAAATTACTGACAAATGCATGGACAACGCACTTCGGAAACTTCAGGATTATCTTTAAGTATTCATAGTAACAATGCTAGTAAATACTGGAAAGGTAATGTTAAATTGTTACACATTGTAAAATGAAAGTTAACATTGGTCCAACATTCAGGGTATGGTTGGTAGCTTTAATTCCTACTTATGGTATATCTGAGTTGGAGAAATCTTTAAGAAAATTTGTCAGTCACTATGGGGCAAATAACAGATGAGACAGAAACACAACAGTGATCTCTGATCTCATAAGTCATGGTGACATGAGATAACAAAATAACCTTAGATTTTTTTTAATTAGTCCAAGAAAGTGTAGTCTGTGCTGTAGACAAGATATACAAAGAATCAGACAGCAAGCTACTTGATTATACATTGTCACACCCTTACAAACACCAGATCTATTTGGTTGGTTACCATCAGGAATAAGTACACGGGCTAGATCACTACTGCAAGGGATAGTAATATTCTTAGTCTACATCCGGATAGTATAAGGCGTACTAAAATTTATCCTCTATTGTCTTGCATGCACACCTAAAAGGCAAAAGAAGGCCTCAGGCTAAAATGTTGATATACATTGAGTCTGCTCACTCTGGCAATGCCATTGATGGGAACATTGCTCTTACTTAATAACCTGGTGAAGAAGCAGATGGTATCCGGTGGAAAACCAGCACCATGAGTTTAAAGAGCCTGCAATGGCCCCCCTCTAGGAGCTAGACTAAGTCCAGGTATTGACCATCGATGTGTTATCTCCAATCTCCGATCAAAAGGAGGGACTGATTTAGGAAATAATATTGGAGCTATTATTCCCTCTCCTTGAGCATGGAGAATTGTGACCCAGCTGGGGGTGAGCCCTCACAGACTCACAAAGACATGTCAACTGGGCCCTGAGATAAGACAACAGATGGGACAATCTCAGAAATTATCTTAAGGAAGTTTTCACAAAAGGGCAATAATACCTAACCCAAAGGACTTCTCACCTTTTGTCTTTTTCTATTAACATGTAGTGAATAGGAATTTGTTGGACCAATGAAGATCCTCCTGACTTTCGTAACTGGAACCCATACCAATGATTGTTAAGAAAGATGATTCAAAATGTAAGATTACAATTTCTAGCCAATTAGTGAAAAAGTGATGCTTTCAATGATCCTACCCATTTTGTGACATTGATATATACTGATGGCTCTGTAACTATTCTTGGGACTCGGGCAGACATGGCTGTGGCAGCATGCTTGTCCGCTTCCCACTTCTGCCCTTTTGAATATATACCAAATAAAACTTTCTTTTTGCTTTAAAAAAACAAAACAAAACAACAACAACAACAACTGCTTGCCTTCCACTTCTACCTCTTCCCCCTCCACCATCCCCATGAGCTAGAATGTGGACATGGTAGTGATAAGGCAACACTGACCATTCAGAAGAGGACATTGCCTTGGGGAATGGCTGAGCAACAAGATGGAAGGAAGAGGGCCCTAGATGATATGGAACAGAGCAACTACCTGTCCTGGATTGTTTGTCTGCACTTCAGAGGAACACCACAGCAAGTTAGGTGAGACAGAAATTTCTATCTTGCTTGAGTCATTATATTTCAGGTTTAGATGTGCCCTACCATAATTTGTTATATATTAAGCTCTAGATAGAAATTACAGCCTATTCATTCATTCACTCATTCAACATTTACTGGGCATCTATAAAGTATCAGGCACTGTACAAGTCACTTTCATATACATTATCACATTTAATTCTCATGACAATGCTAGGATAAAGGATTAATACCATCTTCATTATACAGATGCTGTGGTTGACAGTTGTGATCCATCTGGCTCCAACCCATGGCTACCTTATTATATACAACGGAGCTAAACATTGCCTTGTGCTGCACCATCCTCATGATCATCGGTAGGTTTGAGCCCATTGTTGCGGCTATTATGTCAATCCATCTCATTGAGAGTTTCCCTTGTTTTTACTTACCCTCTGCTTTACAGACATGAGGGTTTTTTTTCCAGCAATTGGTGTTTCCTGATGACATGCCCAAATGTAAGCAAAACGAAGTCTCACCATCCTCACTTCTAAGGAGCTTACAGATGAGGAGACTGCAGTTCAGAGGTATATGGCAACCTGATGGAGGACTGATTAGGGACTTGAATAAAAATCTACCTGTCTAAAAAATCCACACCCTTTCAGCTATACCTACATAGCACCAAACAAGAACTGGAATATTAAATTACAGGATATTATCTTCATCTTCCAGAAATAATATCTGATAAAGAATCAAGAAACAGGGTATAATGCAAGACTAACTCGAACTGCTCACTCAATTATGTGGTAAAAAAATCAACATAAGCAATTATTATTTGAGCAGTTGCAGATGAACCACCTTGTGGTAGGCTGGTGTGTGTTGTCTGGCAAAGGGTTCCTGAGGCTCCATTGGAAGAGGTCCCTACCCCAGGATGAGCCTGTTCAGAGAAGCATAAGCCCTTTCTCGGTCTCCCATTGGCCCTGCCCCCTAAATAAGGAGCCATGATAAGTTGGCCCTTATCATCCTACATACCTGTCTATTATATATATATGAACACAGCTATAGAAATAGAAACAATAGTCATTAAGCATCACGGATATTCACCAGTGGGAAAGCACATAATTTATAGGCAGTGGCTGTGAGAACATTCCCCCTCACTCAGAATGGCCATAAATTGCAGGAGGAGATAACACAGATAACAATTCTTCAGACTTAAGAAAGGCAGGAGTAGTTTTATATTGAGTAATTACCTAAATCCACCATCCACCACACTCATACTCAAGATTTATGGCAACAAGAGAGCCATGTTGGGGCCTGGGGCATCTTCTCCTGATTTACAAGGAGACATACAGAATGGAAAAAAGGGCCATCTACTTCAGAAGGCAGCGAGAGTTCTGCAGGGGGAAAAATAGGCCACTAGCGATCCAGCCTGCACCTGCCTGAGGAAAGGATGGAGAGAGGATGGGGGTAATACTGGATCCCATCACCAGCAACTCTACTTCAAGACTTAGGAAGTTGCTCTCTCTAAAACACAAATCTGACCATGTCCAACACACGCGGGTCAACTTCACAGGCTTCCTATTGACTCAGATGAAAGCCCATGTTGTAAGCCAAGGCACTCAAAGTTCTTCATAATCTCTTCCCAACAGAACCTATCCATCTCAAATCCCACCACCATACTCCAGCCTCAATGCACTGGTTTTATCTTTCCTCAAACCAAGACTATCTTTCACATGTCCTATCTTGGTGCCCAGTTTCTCTATTTCAATCTCCTTGTGTCTATTGTTTCTATATTCTGTGTATCTTTTGGAGCCCTGGAGGCACAATGGTTAAGAGCTCAGCTGCTAACCAAAAGGTCGGCTGTTCAAATCTACCGGCTGCTCCTTGGAAACCCTATGGGGTAGTTCTACTCTGTCCTGTAGGGTCACTATGAGTCAGAACCAACTGGACAGCACCTAACAACAACAACAATGTATCCTTCAGGGTTCAGGTCAAGTGTCAGTTCCTCAAGTAAGTCTTCTCTGACTGGCTCTTCAGCGCTCACTCAGTTCACCTGCCCCAACCTTATAATAGCACCAAGTGCAGGCCTGTAGATATTTCTTCACATGTGTGTGTCCCACTTGAATGTATAGGTACCTCAAGGCAGAGACTGTGGTGTAAGAAGTAAAAGATAGACTTTGAAGTGTTTCTAAGGTCCCCGGCTGGTGCAAAATGTTTGTACCCAACTACTAAGCTAAAGGTTGGTGGTTCAAACTCACCCAAACTCCGAATCTGCCAGCTGCTCCTTGGAAACCCTATGGGGGCAGTTCCACTCTGTCCAATAGGGTCACTATGAGTCTGAATCGACTCGATGGCAATGGGTTTACAGGCCAGAAGAATGAACAAATCTGTCTTGGAAGAAGTACAGCCAGAATGCTCCTTAGAAGCAAGGATGGTGAGACTTCGTCTTACATACTTTGGACATGATATCAGGAGGGACCAGTCCCTGGAGAAGGACATCACACTTGGTAGAGGGTCAGTGAAAAAGAGGAAGACCCTCAATGAAATGGACTGACACAGTGGCTGCAACAATGGGCTCAAGCATAACCATGATTTCGAGAATGGCGCAGGACCGAACAGTGTTTCATTCTGTTGTACATAGGGTCACTATGTGTCAGAATCGACTTGATGGCACTTAAAAATAACAACAACAATAACAAAGACATTTCAAATATATTACTTATTTGTTCCAGCCTTTGGAACCCAAAAGACCTTCAAAAAAAGAAGCTTCCATGTTCCCAGCCTTGGTCAGAGTCAAGGCTATCAATTTCACTTGGAAATGTCTAGTAGCACCTGCTTGTGTTAGTGGAAACAGCTTCCTTTAACGGACACATATGTTACTTAGCAAAATATTCTAAAAGGTGCTATCTCATCTATCTCCCTGTACCTGGTCAGTGATCCTCTGGTCCACTCTTGAGCTTGTTACAACATCTCATTCAATCACATAATCACTCTGCCTCACACAAGAGGCAAAGCGAGAACAGACACATACAAACACACATCTCGTCTCTCTAACCTGTCACCATCATCTTTACACACCATCTGTTGAGATATTGAAATTTCAGAGTTGAAAGAGGCCCTATAGTTTACTTACTCCAATATAGACTGTCCCGTATGTGATCTTTCAGCATCTGCTTGAATGTGTCAGTACCTACCAATCAACTTTCTGTCATCTCTGATTACTGGAAAGTTATTTCTTGTATGGGGCTAATATATCCTCCTCTAGTCCAAATTCTACCATGCAGGGCCCAAGAAGGTGATCATGGAGTTACCCTCCAATTATCTTTTCTCTACACTGAATACGTACTGTCTGCTTTTCTTTTGTTCCTTCCTTTTTTCCTTCCTTCCTTCCCTTATTTTTTTTAACAGCTGTTCTTCTGAATCAGAGGTTTATAATCTTTCATTGTCTTAGGAATTAACCCCCAATGCTCTTTCTCACTGATTCTTATCTTGGAGAATCTAATGAAATCTTTCTAGATAAATGTATACACATACCTACATACAAACAAGCTTCTTCATTCAATTTTAAGGAGTTTATGGAATCTCCAAAGCCCATCTATTGACCCTAAAGTAGAAACTCCTATTCTGGAATGGAATTTCCCTAGGTAGAGACCTTACCTTAGTCATCATGATTGTACTCCAAGGCCCAGCATATGGTTGGCGCTCAGTAACTGCTTGTTAAATAAATAAAATCCAGAGTTACCAAGCACTACAGGGTGCCAATTACTGGACTGCATTCTTTCAAATACATCTATTCCACAAAACAGTTATGGAAACTACAGATTACTGTAGTTTTACAGGTAAAGAAACTGAGTCCCAGAGATCACAAAGCCAGCAAGTGACAGAGCCAAAACTGGGACCCAGATCATCAGGGTTCCACCAAATCATGCTGCTTCCTACACCAAATTCCACTGTTTTCCACTTCTTGACATGAAGATTTCCTCTGCCTCTTTCTTCCTTGAGGCAGGCATCACTCAAAGAAATCACAGATGTCTTAGCAGAAGTAAGTTGGTTTCCCACTCAGATCCTGTTGCAGCAAGATATGCATTCAGGGTGAGGCAGACAGCCACATATAAGGAGCTGAAGTATTAACACATTGAATCTGATAGCACAGCACAGTGCCCAAATTCCCAGACTGCTACTCTGCAAACCCCAAAACCCTGCTGTAACTGATATTTCCTTTGTCTCTTTAGATCCAGTCTCCACCTTCTCCACCCTGATGTAAGTCCTGGGAAGATGACCATATGGGCTACATCAAACAAGCTCTTTGCCTCCGAGCTTCCAGTTGGATTCAGACAATGGGAGGCACCAGCAGGAGACGGAGGAGGAGGGAGGGAATGAGGTCAGTTATTTATATCCTGGCTGTCTGAGAAGGTTCACTGTAATTTCTGTCAGGAGCCCCCCTCCATAACAGCTACCTTTTCTAGATTCTGGTAACTTGTCCTTCTTCTTGCCCCTTCAGACCTAGAGAGTAATGGCTTCCCACTGTTGCTAGCCCAGGGATCCTGCATTACCCTTCTTGGTTTCCCTAAAACCTACCCACACCTTTGTAATTATCCCTTTAATAAACCTTACTCACGTTTCCTGCTTTGAGTATGCCATTTATTCTCTGCCAGGACCCCACCTGATCTGCATGTCTCACACTACTCTTACCCAGCTGAGTGGTAATATTTAGCATTTACACAAGAGAAACAAGTCAAGGAGCCCTAGATTATTAGAGCTGGAAAATACCTTAGACTCTGTTTAAGACCTTTATTCTATTAATAATAACGGTGGTAGTGTCCTAACAATGCCAATTATTGAGAATCTTCGCTGTGTCGAGTGCTATGCGTCTTGGTTTACATAGATCATCTCAATTCCTCATACTTTCTAAAGTAGACACCATAATCCCCATTTCCAAAAGAGGGAATGGAGACATAAAGAAATAATTGCCCAGGACCTAACAGGTGGTAGAGGGCTGAGTCAAATTTGAGCCTTGCTTCATCTGACTCCGGAGCATGTATACTAGAATTCACACTGAAATTCATACAGATAATAGCCCTGAGACCCAGAGAGACAGCACTTGCCCAAGGCCACCAAGGTAAATCACAGCAGAGCCAGGACATTAAATGAGTGCTCCTGACAACCCACCCAGTGACCCCTACACATCAGTAAATGTATTTCAGGGTTTCTCAACCCCAGCACTATTGACACTTTAGGCCAGATATTTTTTGTTATGGGTGGCTGCCCTGTACTTTGCAGGATACTTAGCAGCATCCCTGGCTTCTACCAACTAGATGCCAGTAACACTTCCCCTACCAATCAAAACAGCCAAAAATGTTTGCAGATGTTGCCAAATATCCCCTTGGGGGCAAAATCACCCTCAGTTGAAAACCACTCATATAGTTCAATTTCATAGGTATTTAACTGATTCATTTCCCTTCTGCCAGGTATGGTGAGAAACACAAAGATGACTTAAACAAGGCATTTAGCGTGCCTACCATCTAGGGAGGACAACCTAGAGATGTGCATGCAACTAACTCCTACACACAGCTCTAACAGCTCCATCATGGAAGTGCCAGAGATGGCGCAAGAGGGGATGATGATGCCTATGGAGGGAATCTGGCTTCCCTTCAGCCCAGTGAAAGAGACTTATGGAGAGTGCTAGGCATACAGAAGGCCTGCAGGAAAGGGCAGTTCAGGCAGTAGATGAATCCTGAGCAGGGGCACAGATCACATCCCCAGACTGGGAAAAACTATGGCCTCTGATTGAAAACTCGGCTGCTCTTGCAGGCTATGCAGGGCTTTCCATCCCCTCCTCTCCAGCCGGATCCATCTTTGCTGCCTCTCACACTTTGGGCTCAAGAAACACCACAGTGTTTATCGTGTGCCCTAGCTCATGGTCTCCCCTTTTCCTGAATCCCTCTCTACTCTACAGTCTCTCCCTCTCCTCTGCTTCCCTAAGCCTGCTGAAATCCTATACTTCCTTAGAGACTGAGATCAGGCATATCTCCTGAAACTCTTGCTTGGGTAGGAGGCCTTGTTCTCTGTTCTCATAATAATGTTTCTTTTCTTTTCTTTTCTTTTTTTTTTTTTTCCATGACTACCTCCTCATTAGACTATGAATTTAGCTTAAGGACAAGAAATATGACTTATTCATTTCTGTATTCCAAACACTTCAACAAAGGACCTGGAATTTAACAGGGGATCAGTAATGGCTATTGAAAAATTCAACGAATAACATATTTACAAAAAGTTTTAATAGTCTGTGAAGACACTAATGATGTCTTTGTTAAGTGAAAAAAGAAAAGGCCAGTTATATAATTGAATATACAATCACTTATGCAATATATAAAATGCCCGGGGAAAAACTAGAAAGAAGTAAGTCCAGATGTTGACATTTGTTTTCTCAGAGTTGTAAGGCTGCTAGTGACTTTCATTTTTGTCTTTGTAATTTTCTAAACTTTAAAAGATTTCTGTAGTAAACATGCATTGTTCGTGTAATCCTAAAAATGCACAATATTTTAAACAGCTCTTGTGCCCATTTGTTGTTTTTGTTGTTGGCACTCCCTCCTTTGTGTGGCATCAGTATTATGATTGGGCTTGGAGGAGCCAGTGCTTCTTCTTGTTCTCAATCAATGTGTTTTGGATCAAGCCGATTCCAGTCCAGGCAGCAGGAGTCCAGCATATGACCTAGGCTAAGTCAATCAATGCCAGCCTTGGCTACAGAGATTGGGTCAGGCCCTGGATACAATCCAATAGCCCAGTCAAGGATGATGAGATTTGGTTCTGCATCTTCTAGTTGAGCTATCAGAAAAGTAGATGCTCTCTCTTCTGCTGAATTGAGTGATACGATCCTACGAGTCTGAAACTGCCAGGGAAGCCATCACTATCCAGACTGACGAAGCTATTATTAACCCAGACGAAGTAGAGCCAAGAGATAGAACCTGAGGTCCTTATTTGGGCCCTGAATCAAAGTCTTAGTTTTCTTGGTACTGCTATAACAGAAATACCACAAGTGGGTGGCTTTAACAAACAGAAATTTATTTCCTCACAGTTAAGAGGGTAGAAGTCCTAATTCTGGGCACTGGCTCTAAGGGAAGGTTTTCTCTCTCTCTGGTCTGTGGGGGAAGGTCCTGGTCTCTTTCCAGCTTTTGTTCCTCAGCTCCTTGGTGATCTTCATGTGGCGCAGCGTCCACCTTCCCTCATCTGTGCTTCCTTGCTTCTGTGCCTAATCTGCTCCTTTTATATCTCAAAAGTGTTTGGTTTAAAATACACTGTACATTGATATGGACTCATTAACATAACAAAGAAAACCTGGTTCCCAAATGGAATTATATCCACAAGGATAGCAGTTAGAATTTATAACACATATTTTTGGGTGACACAGTTCAATTTACAATAATCAAGCAACTTCTGAAGCCTAATCTGCCTCCTTGGACACTTTTCCTCCATTGTTATATGTTTAAGGAGCCCTGGTGGCGCAGTGGTTAACTGCTGGGCTGTTTATCAAAAGTTTGGCGGTTTAAACCCACAAATCAGTTTGCTGGAGAAAGATGTGGCAGTCTGCTTCTTTAAAGATTACATACAGCTTTGGAAACTCTATGGGAGAGTTCTACTCTGTCCCATAGAGTTGCCATGAGTAAGAATTGACTCCATAGTAATACATTTGGCCTTATTTTTTTTTTTGGTGTGATATGTAGATTAGGGAGCCTTGGTAGTACAGTGGTTAAGAACTTAGCTGCTAACCAAAATGTTGGCAGTTCAAATCCACCAGCTGCTCCTTGGAAACCCTATGGGGCAGTTCTACTCTGACTTACAGTAAAAAAAAAAAAAAAAAAAGTTGCCGTCGAGTAGTTTCCGACTCATAGCGATCCTACAGGACAGAGTAGAACTGTCCCATAGGGTTTCCAGGCAGTGATTGGTGGATTCGAACTGCCAACATTTTCGTTAGCAGTGAGCTCTTAACCACTACACCACCAGGGCTCCTTTGTAATATTTAGTACCCACAAAATATTAATAATTATAATGATGATAAAATGAGCATGCCTGCATCACACCAACCCACCATTGCCTTTACTATCGCACCAACCAAATGTTGCCCCCTCATCCAGTCTTCCTGTCTTCCCCTCCAACAGCAATCACCTTATGTTGTAAGTTGTGTTTCCTCTGTTTTGTCCTCTCTCTGGACTCCCACCTCTTTAAGGGCAAGGCCTATGCTTTGTTCACCTCTGATCCACAATGCCTAGTTCATAACCAGACACCTTATGGTACTCAAGAATGTTTGTTGAATTGAATGCAGATTAAGACTTCAGCTGTGCTGGGTTAAGGAACAACTAGAGAGGCTCAGAATTATGTTACCCTGATCAGGAGAGTGATTGCAATTCCCCTGCAGACTGGGGAGCTGGCATATTAGCACGTAATTTATTAGACCCTGGCACAAGTTCATTTTTATAGGCAGAGCCTCTATTTTAATGGTTACATATATAACCACAGTTTTCAATCTGCTCCTTTCCTGCAAGAGAAAATCATGGAAGAAATCAAGGAAGGATGGAAATAAGGGGAGAAATAAATCCTCTGTATTATTACCCTAAAACATCAGGGAAAAGGGGAAGCTTGATTCCTAAGGAAACATACACCCACATGGAAAATTAAATTAGCACAATGAACAAGTTTCCTAGAATTTTTTCCTTGTCTAGATTTTTCAAATTACCAGTTTGGCCAATGTATCATTACTAAATTACCCAGTTGTTTCAGTTCTGTGATGCTTCCCCATTTGCAAAGCTCTTTACAGAAAAGTCACAATGTGATGAAAGGAACAATAAATGTTGGTGCCAGATTGTTTTTAGTTTAAATTCTGAATCTGGAACTTTCAAGCTGAAGAACTTTGGTAAAGGAATTCACAGAGTAGTAGTTTCCTCATGCGATGAGTGGACAAGTCATTGGGCTAACTCACGGACACCTGTGACGACTTAATGAGGTAATGTCCATTCACAGACTCACTTCCAGCTTGTTGATGGCAGGAGAGCTGGGGTTTTTAATTGAGGGTAATATGAAGGCTCCCAACTCTAACCCCATGCCACCAAGAATGGAATAAAATTAAAGATAACCGTGCGGGTGGGGGGGAAGAAGGCATACCCCTCTCATTCCAATTTAACTCAGAATCAGCTCAGCTCATACAGTAGGAGGATGGCTCAAGGGAGAAATAGTCCAACACCCCCCACCCACAAATGAGTGAGGTTCCTCCACAGCTTCTTCACCAAGGGGTTGTTCAGTCTCTGCTAAATCTGCACAGATAAAAAATCAGGATGAAAAGAGGCATCCCAGTCGCTTTAGAGAGCCCTCTGCAAGATCTGACTTGCTCTGATCATAATCCCTTTTCCCCATTGTTCTAATCCTACCTCCTGGGGCCACACAGAGCAAGCTTAATCTTTGTGTAATCCTTGCTTCAAATGACAGTTGCTCAGACGTGTAAAGGTTACTCCCATGGAGTCTTACTTTATGGAGACTAACTCTTTAATCCATTCCTCCTATCTATACATTTCTATTTCTGTCTGTAAGGGGTCACGGTGGTTCAATAGTTAAGCACTCAACTGCTAACGGAAGGTTGGCAGTTTGAACCCACCCAGCAGCTCCTCAGGAGAAAGACCTGGCCATCTGCTCCCATAAAGACAACAGCCTAGAAAATCCTATGGGGCAATTCTACTCTGTCACATGGGGTTGCTGTGAGTAGGAATCAACTTGATGGCACCTAATAACACTAACATTTCTGACTGCGCATTGCCAGTTCACACCAAGGCTGTGCAGCCATATGTAAACAAGTTTTCATTTCTCGGCCCAGTTTCTTTATCTGAAAAATAAAGAAATTTGACTTTTCTAATCACACGTTCTCAAACCAACTACTTTCAGGATCCATGAATGGCAGCTATTAGACAACAGGGAATAATGACAACTGTGGTGAACTGGAAGGTGCCATCTTCAGCCTGAGGATGTTATTGTCGAAATGTGAGGGTTTTTTTGTTTATTGTTTGCTTGGTTTTGATTTTGGTTTTAATGTCGTGCCAGCCATGCAGAGCACACCTGAAGGCTGGATATAGACAAGTTTGTAACTTCTGGTCTTAATGATCCTCAGGGCCCCTCTTGTGCTAAAATCCCATGATTCTTTTAAATTGTCTCATTTACAGAGTGGACCCTGTCTAGGCCTGTCTTTTGAGCCCAAGGGAGCTGACGTACCTTTGTAGTGGTTATTCTCCATTTTCCCCTCCACATCCCCTGTCCATCCTTTTCTGTCTTGCCTGGTGACTTGGGAATCTAACTCGTTTGAACTGCAGCAAGCTGAACTCCTTAAATTCTGACTTCTAGTTGGCATTGGTCAATGAAGGGCACAGCATGAAATAGGCATGCGGAAAGAGAAAGCGTTGTTGCTCTGATTCCCCAGCTCCTTCACTGTTGATCAGCCAATTGGAGTGGCTAAGTTCCCACACTGATGGCCACAGCTCCCATTTGCTGGCCCTCTCCATCAGCTACATATCTCAATGGCTCCCGATAACCACCACCACCCCACCCTTTTCCTCTCAGACCAAGAGACAAAAATGGCTTCCACTGGTGGTAACCCTTGGATACTTCACCACTCCTTTTTTTTCATTCTTAACCCTTCACATACCTCTTAAATAGTCCCTTCTCAAAAGCCACCTTAGAGTCATGTTTGACTGTGTCATCTATTCCCTTCTAGGACCCTGACTAACTCACTATCAATCCCCTTCCTGATGTACTTCCAATGTGGAAAGATCAGGGTGTCCATGCTAAAAGGTTCTGATATAAAAATTTTTAAACTTAGTTTATAGGACTTAGTGTTAATTAGATCCCTGTAGTGGTCACTTGGAGTCCCTGGGTGGTGGAAACAGTTAATGCACTTGACTGCTAATTGAAAGGCTGGAGGTTCAAGTCCACACCGAGGCACCTCAGAAGAAAAGCCTGGTGATTTACTTCTGAAAAATCAGCCATCAAAAACCCCATGCAGCACATTTGTACTCTGACACACATGGGGTTGCCATAAGTTGGAATCAACTTGACAGCAACTGGTACTGGTACTGGTACTGGAAGTGGTCATCATTTTTTTTTTTTTTTTTTTTTTGTCCTTTTAGCACTTCCCCACCCCACCCAGAAATAGTTGAGGAAATGCTCTTTTTTTTTTTTTTTTTTTTTTTGCTTTAGATGAAGGTTTACAGAGCACATTAGATTCTCATTAAACAACTATACACATATTGTTTTGTGACATTGGTTGCCAATCCCACAATGTGTCAACAATCTCCCCTTCTTGACGTTGGTTCCCCATTATCAGATTTCCTGTCCCCTCCTGCCGACTTGTCCTTGTCCTGGGTTGATGTGCCCATTTAGTATTGTTTTGTTTTATGGGCCTATCTAATCTTTGGCTGAAGGGCGAACCTCAGGAGAGACTTCAGTACTGAGTTAAAAGGGTGTTGGAAAAACTCCTTTCTTGATCCAAAGTATATGGAATCACCAGTCATAGTACCCCTCACCCTAGTCATAAAATGGGCATGTGATCCAAGCCAGGACAAGTACTCAGAGGATCTTTTTAAATGGAACTAAGGAAAGAGAGACCATTCCTTTTGGCGGTATACTGGGAAGTCGTAGGTCTAGGAGTTGCGGTTGTCATGTTTCAGCCTCAAGGAGAAAGCTGGGCTATGAGAGGAGAAAGCTGGGCTGTGAGAGGAGCCCAGTGATGCTGAGCCATAGGAATAAGTAGAGACTACACATGGAATCAAGGCAAGGCTCCTCTCATCCTCAGGGCCTAGCCAAACATCAGCCTTCCTGCAGTTTGCCTTTGGTTGACTTTTTTGCTTAAATTCCTTTGAGTTTCTCTCCTAATTAATTCATCCCTAGTGGAGATGGAGTTCAGGACTGGTCTGACGCCAACTGACCAGGTATGTGACCTCTTAGAGGGGCGGTTCAGCTCTAAATGGTGAAATGTCTGCTGAATCCTCGCTTTTGTGTAGTGCTTTATGGTTTACAAAATGCTTTCACATCTATTATCTCATTTTATCCTTGCAATAGTCCTGGGTGAAGGACAGGGCAGAGAGTGAGTGCTATCCCCTATTAATTGTCATGAGTCCTAGAGCACAGAGAGACAAAGGTCACAAAGATAAAGCTACCTGCAGCTTTGGTCTTTGACTTGATGGGACCATGCCAAGCCTTCCCTAGAGAGGCACAGTGACTATGTCCACACAATTTGTTTGTGGATGAACCCTGGCTTATATCGACACCTCATCCTGCCACTGCCTTCTCGATGTTTGAAGATATGCTTTACGCTCCCTACCTTGAGATACACAGTCTATTGTATTTTCACCTCCAATCTAAACTCTGGAACCTCAATGTTCCAGCTTTTAGAATCTCTGATATATTGTTTACCTTGAGGCTCATGACTGGTCTTCCTGACTTAACTTCTACTGCTTCACCTTAGCTATCTCTCTCATGAACTGTTCTCATGAGCAGCTCCAGTGGGCACTGCTTGATATATCCTTGAGTCTATCCCAAAAGATTGACAACCTGCCCATAGTCAGGTAGGTAAAGGGAATCAAGGATCCAAGTTATCTGGCACGGTCCCGAGTCCTTTCCACCATGCCCCTACTGAGTATCAGTCAAGGTTATACCCAAGAGCAGAGAAGGGCCCCAATTCAGGAAATGGTACACTTAGAATTTCTCTAGTAATGGTGTCTTTTTGTATACATGTCCTGCAATCAACGATTCTGAGGGTGAAATGGCATTTTCTAAAGTCTCACTTACAGTCAAGATGCACTACCTCATAAAGAAAAGTGTGGAAGTTGGAACAATACAGTATGCTCTTTACAAACGAAACAAAAGACTGAGATAGAGGATACAGCCCAAATTAGCACCAGAGCAACTCCCACTGATGAGGAAATTATCCAGCTGCAAATTACACACTGTGCTACTCCACAAGCTCCATTGAAGTTTAGGTATTGGACTAACCAAAATGAAAGGGGGAAAAAATGCACCAAAGGGAAGAAGAAGGAATATGAATTAATATTTGCAATGTACCTACTATGTACCAATCTACATCAGTCATGTAAATCCCATTTTAAAATGCAAAAGATCTGGTGAAAATTGAAACACTAAGAAGCTAAGGCACTTTGCCTTTGCCTCAGACCCAGTGCCTAATACAGGATTACAAGATGGGCCAGTTTGGATCCAGAACCCCACTTTCTGAGACATATCTTCTCTTGTTCTGTTGAGTAGTATTGATCAGAAGGGTATCTATCGTATCTGTTGAAGGAAACTAATAAGTCAGGCTTGATTATCACAGATAAAATGTATTAAATCAGGTGAACATTTATAGATCACCAAACCAAAAAGCAAGCCCGTTGCTGTTGAGTCAATTCTGACTCATAGCAACCCTACAGAACAGAGTAGAACTGCCCCATAGGATTTCCAAGGAGTGGCTGGTGGATTGGGAACTGCCGACCTTTTGGTTATCAGCTGAGCTCTTAACCACTGCATCACCAGGGCTCCAATAGATCACCAGGTGGGACTAATTACAAAGGTGTGGGCAGGTGAAGGGAGTCCTGAGGGATAGGACTGTAACCCAGAACTGGTAATGGTGGAGGTTACCACCCCTGGGCTGGAAGGGAATTAAGTGGTTGTTGTTGTTGTTGTTAGTTGCCTACGAGTGGATTCCAACATAGTGACCCCATGTGTCATAGTAGAACTGCCCCACAGGTTTGTCAAGGCTGTGACCTTTCAAAAGCAGATCCCCAGGTCTGTCTCCTTGGGCACCTCTGGGTGGGTTCAAACCACCAACCTTTTGGCTGGTAGTCAAGCGCTTAACCGTTTGTGTTACCCAGGGACTCCTAGAGTAAGTGGAGAGAGCCATTATCAGAATTTTGAATAAGAGACAGTCCTGTAGAGCTGCCCCCTTGAAAGAATTAGCGACATTTAAAACACAGCCAGCCCAAGGTGACCTCACATGGAGGGAGCCAAGAAAAAAATATCCCTATCTCACTCTCCTCCTTTCCATACTTTATCCAGAAGCCTTAGGGCGCAGGAGCCCATTGATGCACTTCATACAGGTAAGCAGCCAGGGCAGGAAGCAGGATAGAGAAGGGTGGAGAGAAGACCTAGTTGGGTGAACAGAAGACATCCAGCATACCAAGACATGCAGAAAAATAGACAAGGTAAAGAGACTGCAGCTTGTTTACCTGCTTGCAATCATAAGAATGAGATAAACCTCATGGAGATGAAGTTTGACCAAAATGGAGAAGAAGTTATAATGGTGCTAGTACCATTCCAGGTGGGTTTCTTCTCGTGCTAATGATACGATAATGAGAAAACCATATGCAAAGGAAGTGAATATTTTAATAAGGAATGGAGCAGTATGTGGTCCAGTTAGCCTTGTCTTGGGAGAGGGCTAGAAAGAATTTGGGAAGACTGGGGCAGAGTATGTAGAGAAGAACTTGCTTATTAAAAGGATTAAAATGAGCTTGCTTCTTCAGAAATCTCTCGGATCCAGCAGACTCTTGTTTTGCTGCAAACTTGATCACAGTCAATATAAATAAAACTGCATGTGGGCCCAGTGGATGAGGAGAAAGAAATGAAGTCAAAGAGGTAGTGGGGAGGTAAATCACACGAGACTGTTAGAAGATTTTGAACAGAGGAAGGAACATGAGGCCTGACTTACATTTTAATAGGATTGGCCAGCAAAATGTTTGGAGAAAGGATTGCTCAGGGACGTGAGTGGATGCAGAAAACCAGGTGGGAAGCTATTCCTATAATCTGGCCAGAGACGGTGAAGTTAGCAGTGGAGATGGTGAGAAGCAGTCAAATTCCAAATATTTTTTGTAAGTCATGCCAATAGGATTAGCTGAATAATTGGATAGTAGGTATGAGAGCGGGGGAGGGTTCAAGTGAAACTCCCAAGTTTATAATCTAAGCAATGGGAAGGATACAGATGTCATTTTTGAAGACAGGGAGGACTGTACATAGAGCAGTGTTTTATTTGGGGAAAGAGAAGAAATCACTAGTTTGTTTTCGAACATATCCATTTTGGGATATGTATTAGACATACAAGTGGAAGTGTTAAATAGGATGTTGGATATACAAGTTCAGTGTAAAAGTCTAGGCAGGTGTCTTAGTTACCTAGTGCTGCTGTAACAGAAACGCCATGAGTGGATGGATTTAACAAAAAGAAATCTATTCTAGGAGGCCAGAAGTCCGAATTCAGGGTGCCAGCTCCAGGGGAAGGCTTTTTCTCTCTTTCGGCTCTGGGAGAAGGTCCTTGTCATCAATCTTTCCTGGTCGAGGAGCTTCTCAATGCAGGGACCCCAGGTCCAAAGGACACGCTATTCTCCTGGCTCTTGTTTCTTGGTGGTATGAGTTCCCCCTGTCTCTCTGCTTGCTTCTCTCTTTTATATCTCAAAATAGATTGACTTAAGACACAACCTAATCTTGTAGATTGAGTCCTGTCTCATTAACATAGCTGCCTCTAATCTTGCCTCGTTAACGTCATAGAGGTAGGGTTTACAACACCTAGGAAAATCACGTCAGATGACAAAATGGTGGACAGTCACACAATACTGGGAATCATAGCCTAGACAAGCTGACGGATATTTTGGGGGGATACAATTCAATCCATGACAGCAGGAGACATACATTTGGGTATTGTCAACACATAGATAGTATTTAAAGCCACAAGACAGGATGGGGCCACCAAAGAGAGAGTAGAGTCCTGGAGCACTGCAGAGTTTGGGGAGTTGAGGAAGAACTACTAAAGGAAAACCAAGATGGAGTGGTCGATGAGGCAGGAAGGTAAACATCAGATGACATTGCTGCACAGACAGAAACCAGAGAGGTGGAAGGTAGTGAGTCAACGGTTTCCAAATATAAAGAAGAAACTAGAACCCTGTGTTATATTTGACAGTCACAAAACAAGACTTCCAAAGCTTTGTTTAAAAATTGGTTCATAATTGTTAAGTATCTGACTATCAGCAGGGTATCTGAGTACAGTGTGAAACTCCTGGTTGTTACAATGACTATGAGTTCATTCCTGTTCCAGTGTGATGTGATTTTTAAAAAACAGCCTTAACCAAGTAGTGATACTGTGGGTAAGTTGGTAGAAAGAGCATTCATCTAGTCTTTCAATCAATAACAACAACGAAAAAAACTGTCGCCATCAAGTCAATTCTGACCCACAGCAACCCTATAGGACAGAGCACACAGAGCAGAGCTGCCCTCATAGGGCTTCCAAGGAACAGCTGGTAGATTCCAACCGCTAACCTTTTGGTTAGCAGCCGAGCTCTTAAACACTGAGCCACCAGGGCTCCTTCAGTAAGTATTATGTAAGTCTGGGGTCACAGCAGTGAACAAAGCAGACAGAAATCACTGCTTTCAGTGAGCTTTTTTTCCTGTTTATTAGATGTGCTGGAGTAGAAAGGGAATGGGGTACAAATCTCAGTTCTCTCACTTGCCAGCTATGTGACCTGGAGCAAGTCACCTTAATCTCTCCCTCTTCCAGTGCCTCATCCAGAAAAGGGGGTGAGGGAATACCTGTCCTTGTGCTAGCTCATTGGATGGCCGTGAGGCTCCTGGCACACAGTAGGCAGGAGGAGGCCGTGCAGCTGACTGATTAGCACTCAGGCTCTGCAGCTCTCTGTCTCACTCCAGAGCGGTGTTTGAGACCTGCGTCTGCTTCTTAATGACCTCAGTTATATTACTTAACCTCTCTGAGCTCCCACTTCAACTGAAAAATGGGGAAATGAATGGCACCCGCCTCACAGGGTCATTGCAAGGGTCAAATATGACAAAGTATGCATATGGCATATTTTAAGTACCTAATAATAGGGGCGATTATTATTGTATGTACTATAAATACTTGCAGAATGAATTGATATATGAAAAGAGATAATGGAAGTGACAGCCTTTGTAAAATCCAAAGGGGTCTACAAAAACCAATAGTCTCACTTCTAAAGAGCTTTAAGGTTCACAGGGCATTTTCACATCCTCACAATAACCTACTTTGATGTAGACTATTATTCCCATCTTACAGATGAGAAAGTTGAGGCCCAGAGAAGATACCAAATAGTAGGCAAGGGATTAAGTGGCTCTAGTCCTCTCAAATACCCTAGGAATGGTGCTTTTTTGCCACTCTGCAGCTTGTAAGCCCACACACTGTACATGCTGCAGACAAAATTCTGACAAGAAGGTGTCCAAAGGAATTCTGAGCATCTTTGTGCTCCTTGCTAAATAATTAAAATCCTTAACACACTCAGGCTTGGATTGGTTTCCTAAATACCTTCACACTTTGGGAGCTGGGAAGCTTGGCTCCTTGGGGACCTTTCTGTTTCTTTTCAAAGCCAAAGCAATGGACTTGAAAATCTAAATCCAAAAAGCTAACAAAGACCTTATTAATTGTGGCTTCTTTATAAACAGTTTTTTTTTTTTTTTTTTTTTTTTATCTTTTTCCCTCTCTCTCTAGGCAACCCTTGCATAAAAATATCCATTCGCCAACTGTTTCACCAACTGTTCCTCCTCTCGCTGGCATACCTTGTGCCGCATTCTAAGATGCCAGAGTGCATTCCTGCTGCAGCTTTCCACGCTGCCTCGGCGTGCCGCCATTAGCCCCTGCTACAGGGAAGCACGTGCAAGAGGAGGGAGGAGTGGTGTTGCTGGCAGAGGGAGCTCAGGCAGTGTGGGGACCTGGGTTAGGGCTGGGAAGGCAGGGCTTTGGAGTCTGAAAGATCTAGGCCTGAATTACAGCTTTGCCACTCCCTTGCTGTGGGTTATCAGTCAAATTATTCTACAAATTACTCTAGGAGCCCAAATTTTCTCTCCTGGAAAGGCAGGGCATAACTATCTCTAAGAATGGTGACGAGGACCAAATTGACTCGTGTATGATGGCCCTGGCACAGTTCTTGACACCTCATACAGCTCAATGAATGGGGATTTCCTTTACCTCCCTTTAACTCCTGAGGAGCTCAGTAAGAGAAAGAGTAAACTCACAAAAAGGAAAATTGATGTGTTAAACATTAAGGAAAACAGCAGTGGAAAAGAAGACACAGGGAAGTGTCTAACGAATTACTCAGAAAGAGCAAACAGTTAATCACCGCTAAGTGCTAGATGTTCAGAGGAGGGAGAGATCATCGAAGGCTGAAAAGGTCCCGCATCTTGTGGGCAGAGTGCAGCTCTAGGCCAGCTCTGCTGCTCCAAGTCCAGCTACACTGGGCAATTGATCCCTTCATTTACACCACAAGCACTGACTCTGGGCAAGGCCGTGGAGACACACAAGGTGAATAAGACTCCAGCAGTGACCTGCAGGAGCGTACAGAAGAGCCAGAGAACCAGACATATGCAAACAGTAGCAACAGGTAAGAAGGACAGAATCACACTGCTGTTAACAGAAAAAGTTAGAAAGAGTTGCACGGACTGGGGACCCAATCCCAGCTCAACTGGTTACTAACACTGTGGTCTTGGCAGGTGGCTTAACTTCTCTAAGCTGCATTTTCCTCATTTGAAAAACAAGGATAATCATAATTACTTCTTCCAGTTGTTACGAAGATTAAAATGACATAATGCTTATAAATGCATAGCATAGTACAAGTCCATAAGAGTTCAATAAAGGTCAGTTGCTATAACTCAAGGTAAAATATATAGATACAGATTTTTATATATTTTTTGAATGATGATAATATATGTATGTGTGAATACAGCATATGTGTATATATAGTGTGTGTGCATATATATGTGTGTGTGTGTGTGTATACCTTTTTAAAAAATAGTTTGTACAAAGCGCTTAACTTCTGAAGCCCTTAATCTCTGAAATCCTCAGTTTCCTCCTCTTTGAAATCATCACTCAAGTCAGACTCCTCCCCCACCCCATCCTCATTTCTGTCAGCTGAGTCCCCCAGCCTCCTGCCATGCTGAATCATAGTAGGCCTGAGTATTCTCCAGGGTTACTTCCTAAACGTTTGCAAAGCTCCAAATTTATGAGGGCTAATATGACACCAACCATGTCAGAAGTCCGTAAAGAATTGGCGCCAGGACTCAAATCATTTTTCTGCAAGATCTATAGATGGACAAGATGTGTTTTTTACTTAATTCCAGAGTTTGAAGATGAGGGAGCCAAGTGGGCTTAAATTTAAACTGAGTCAATGAAGGACTCAGTCTGTCGTGGCAACTTGGTAGTTTAGAAAAGTAGATTCAGAAGACAAATATCTAAACTCAAATACTGCTTGACTGGATGACTTAACCTCAGTAGGCCTCCCTCTACTCATCCTTAAACAGGATCTTTATAGTGCCTACCTATGCTTTTGTTGTGAATACTGAATGTGATAGCATATGGAAATTGATTATCACAGTACCTGCCTGGTATATGTTAAGTTCCCCCAAAAAATGTTAGTTGCTGTTATTATAACTCTTATTTTTCCACAGGTATTAATGGATGTTGACAGAGACATTTTCATGCAAAACAATTGTTTAGCCATTTTCTCCAATTAAAAAAAAAAAAAAACAGAAACTAAAACCCGTTGCTGTCCAGTCAATTCTGACTCATAGCAACCCTATAGGGCAAAGTAGAACTGCCCCATAAGGTTTCCAAAGAGCATCCGGGGGATTCAAACTGCTGACGTTTTGGTTAGCAGCTGTAGCTCTTAACCACTATGCCACCAGGGCTCCATTTTCTCTAATAAGCTCCATCAACTAGGCAATGGATGTGCTGGCTTTCTGTTATCATATCACCACACGGAGAAAAAATTCTTCTTAACATTCCTCAGCTAAATTCTCTTTCTGTCACGGTTTGATTCAGCATCCCTGCTAATGCCTTTACCACCTAGCTCACCAACATGTCTGTTCATGCTCCCATCCACCTTCCAAATCACATTTCCATCAAGAGTCCAATGTTTCTTGCATGTATCCTTACAGATACTCTCAGTGACATTTGATCTCTCACATAAATATTTGCCTCACTAGAAAAAAATGTGAATGATACATTTAAGAATCCTGAGAGTCCAGTCTTAACTGCTTTTCCCCCAGTTTTGCCTTGCATTTTCTCATTTCTATTCTTTTATATACTTTTACGTGGTCCACATGCCCTCTTCTTTGGCTTATTCGTTCCATGTCCATCAAAATCCAGCCCATACAGGACTGCATTCATGCGTTCAACCACAAATATATTTTGAGCATTCACTATGTGTCAGATATCTGCGCTAGGTGATGGATGTATAGTTGTGAGCAAAGCAAATGAGCTCCCTGCCTTCATGGGACTTACAGGCTAGAAGGCCAGACCAATATTAATGAAATCACCCATACAACTACTTTTAGGTCATGACAAGTGTCACAAAGGAAAAGCCCAGTGTGCTATGAGGGCATCAAAAGCGTGACCTGATGGTATATGAGGGGGTAGGGAAGGCTCCTCAGAATAAGTGGCATTAGGCTGGTTTGGGTATGCTCCTGTGTAGTCTGATATCAACCTCAGCCCACAGCTATCATTGCATTTAACACACTGCAACATCATCTTCTCTTTACTTTGTTTTTCTCCCCTACTGATCTGTGAACTTCTTGAAGGTGGTGAAGCACCTTATCTCCAGGGCCTGTTACATGCCTTACAGGCTTACAGGGTCGCTATGAGTCGGAATCAACTCGACAGCAGTAGGTTTTTTGGTTACAAGCCTGGCACTTAGTAAGTGCTCAAGAACTGATTATTTAATGATTTTTGTTGTTGTTGTTGTTGTTGTTATTAGAAAGAGACATATCTTTAATGACCCTTCCTTCAAACTCTAACATTTTCTCTCAGCCTAGCCCCGAATCAGTCCTGAAAATTCCAGACACCCTGCTACTCAGCCAGACTGCTGCCCACTTCGTCTTTTCCCTTTAATCATCCCATGGAAAGAGGTGCTGTAACTCCAAATTAGCCCCAGGGCAGCCCTCATCTGCTCTGACGCCAAACTCATATCGCGTTACATTTAATACATGTGTATAATGAATGCCGCACACATTTGGCAGTGCTTCTGTGCACCACGTCATTATAAGCCATATTGACAGCAAACAAGTCACATATTCTCCCTGCGAACACTACAGGAAAAAAGAACATATAATTTTGTTGTTGTTTGTACATTTTTTTCCAAGTCACATTGGACACCATTTGCGTTTCATTAGAAATACCATGCTGACAGTAAAATCACATATCCCCAACACACAAAGAGGAGAAAAACAAGCTTCCTGGACCCCCTGTGAAGGGGAGGAGCAGTGTGGCATTGCTTTTAGGGGGGTAGGAGTAGCAGAAGAGGAGGTATTCCAGATAGCTCAGAACCCCCAGGGAGAGAGTAGACGCTCTATTGGCCTGTGGAGTCTGTCTGTATCATCATAGAGTTTTACTTGCTTCAGGCTTGCTGAATTCATTCATGTATGCATTCATTCATTCATCTAACCATCCATCCGTCCATTTATCCATCCATCCAACAATGCATTTCAAACTACTACATATTCTTTCTGGAATTAAGTTAGGGAGGAATGTAGAATGCTAAAATATATCCGGTTCCTAAGACAGGCATTTGCTACATATTTAATTTTCACAGAAACCCTATGAGGTCAAAGTATGGACTCTGTTTCACAGATTGGATAACTGAGCCTCAGAAAGATAAAGTGAATTGTTCGATGTTAGCAAAAGAGTAACACTAGGACTTGAACTTATGGCTACTTCATTACAGAAAGTAAATAAATGAGTAAATATTTACTGAATGTGTACAGTATATGAGGCATTGTGCATATTCTTGTTACAGATTTGGTACTGTAATTGCTTTCACCTCTGACTTCTCCACTCAACTGCAAGCTCGTTCATTTATTCATTTAATGCTTATTCAATGGCTTATTTGTGCTAGAAACTGTGCGTTTCCTGGGGGCAAGTTTCTTGTCTTAGTTATTTCTATAGTTCTAGGTGATGGCACAATGCCCAGAGCAGAGCAGAAATATGAAATCTACTGAAAAAAAATAAAAGCCAGGAGGAGACATGGAGGCAGGAAGGAGCTCACTGTCTAGAGGAAGACACGCATTTAAACTGTCAACTAGAATGGAATCAGGCTAAATACAGAGATACACTGTTCGCTGGGAAAATGTTGGGAAAGAGGTGGTTAATGACAACTGAAGGAATAAAGAAATATTTTACCAAAGAGGTGTCACTTAAGCTAGTCATAAAGACGAAAAGTAATTTCCATGTGTGAAGAATGGGGGGGGGGGGGACATTATCAGCAAAGGCAAAGAGATGTGATAGTAAAGGGTACATTTTATGAAGAGTGAATGATGTGATAGGGATATAAAATCTATAGAAAAGCAGAGTAGGAAGTAAGGCTAGAAAGGTAGTTTGAAGCCAGATTACGGACAGTCTTAAGTTTCTACTTTATTTGGTAGAGAGGTGTATCTCATATGTACAATCCTTTTACATAAACTTGTAAACTTTTCTTCCAGAAAAAAATGAAGAAAGGTAATAGGGTTGGCTGAGTTGAATAATACAGTCATTATGAGCATGGCCTTAGAGTCAGAGAGTTCTAGGTTCAAGTTCTGCCAAGGTGTGTTGCCTTGGGCAATCTAATTCTATTCTATACCCCCCTGGGTCCTCATGTGTAAAATAAATATGATAGTACCTACCTCACAGCTGGTGAGAACACGTGAAATAAATATGCAGGAAGTTTTAACACTTTCTGGCATGTAGTGAGCTTTGATAAATGTGCTGTTGATGATTATTTCCAATTGCATTATTCTTGGCTACATAAGCCAAGTTAAACACAATCTGGAGATGCCCATAGAGGAAAGAACATAGCATCCACAGTTTGGAAGCCCATTCGTCTCTCCAATCAACAACATTTATTGAGAATCTCAAGTCATTTCCAGCAGTGTTCTATGGACCGGTAATACATACAGGAGAAGTATACAGTCTTGTCCTCTGTGAGCTCACAATCTTTCCAGGAGGTAGACAGGTAAATGAAGAATTGCAATACAGTAAACTAAGGGCCAATGGCAAATAGCCTAGTAAAGTGGAAGACTGCCATGTATGGCTATGTGCAGTGAGGCAATTTTCTTCACCCATCTCAGATTCAGTGTCTTCATCTTAAAAAAAAGGAGGAACATGATAAAAGTTATATGATAAATTTTTATAATAACTTGATAGGCTACTGAAATAAAAAGAATTTGGCACCTCACCTGGCACATAAACAGGGTTCAATCATTTCTCTTTCAAGGTACAAATGGATTAATGTTATAGAGAAACGTACCAAGTACAGCAGTGCTTTGTGGAGTAGTGGGTTAGGGTGGGACTGTATTAAAGGGCCAGGGAAGAACTTCACTATCACTCACTGTGGTCTGTCTTAACCTGATATTTAACAAAGCTGTGATGAATTAAACATGGCCACAAGGTCTTTGAAACTTCTCTCATTAGTGATGGAATCTGTTTGCTGACCTCTTGAATCTGAGCTGGACTTGCTATTTGTGTTGACCATTAGAATGTGGTAGAACTGACCTTTTGTGCGTTCTGGAGCTTAGGCCTCAAGTGGAGGAATGTTGCATTATCACCGCCTTGTAAGGAAGCTGGTCTCGTTTATTGGTGGACAAGAGGCCACGGGAAGGAGAACTGAGGCACCCCAGCCAACATCCAATACCAGCCACTAGACACGTGAATGAAGCCTTCTTGGATCTTCGAGCTCAGCTGACCCTCCAGCTGAATGCAGCTGCATGAGTGAGACCCAGTGAAACCAACAGAAGGTCCAGGCAGCCCGTCACAGAACCATAAGCAATAATACATTGTTTATGTTTTAGGCCACTGACTTTTGGGGTGATTTATTGTACAGAATTATTTAATTGAAACAAGACCTTAAACTGAGATGCCAAGGGTTTTTTTTAACCATCTGAAATCTAGGTAAATGTTTTTGTGCATATACACATTTCTAGTTTTTCTGGAGACCTTGTGTATCGCTTTCATCCTTTCTTTTAAAAAGTATGTACACCAAGAAGGCTAAGAACCACTGTTTTAAGTGTAGGGCAAGACTATCAAGAACTTTTAAAGTTCACTGTTGGGGCAGGGCTAATTGCACAGCACAGAGGTGTCAATCTTAGTTCAGCCTTGTTTGGGAGCCACAGCCCCCTTGGAACTGTCCTAAGTGCTGATCAAATTGTCTTCCTCATTTGCCAGTTAATACAGAGCGCTGGTGGCTCAGTAGTTAAGAGCTCGGCTGCTAACCAAAAGGTTAGTAGTCCAAATCCATCAGCAGCTCCTTGGAAAACCTATGGGGCAGTATAGGGTTGCTATCGCTCGGGATCGACTCAAGGCAACAGGTTTGGTTTCAGTTTAGGTGTGGGCCACTTTAAGCCTTTCCTTACAGGCAGCTACTTGGCAACACTGCTAAACACACTGAAATCTGTTTTGCTCTTTTAAACAACAAGGCATCCAGCTGACCCACTGGTAACTCAGGTAGTTTAATTCTAGAAGTTGCACTCCGAGCTACACTGCTCCGTCTAGATCCAAACCACATAATGTCCAAGTCTACACCTTGCCTCACTAAGATTTTCGGGGCTGAAGGGCCTGTCAGAAGTCTCACAGTAACAAATGGAGCTTGGGCCATTCTAAGGACACAGACTATGTATCCAATCCAGGTACGTTGTTGTTGTTTATTGATATCCACCTGTTTAATTCTGAACAGTACCTACTATTGTCCACAACCATGGCTGTGAAGAATACTGTAATAATAGCTGGGAATTTTTTAGTCTAGTGGCAGTTCAGTGGTAGAATTCCAGCCTTTTACATGGGAGACCCAGGCTCGATTCCCAGCCAACGTATCTCATGCAGAGCTACCACCTATCTGTTTGTGGAGATTTGCATGTTGCTATGATGCTGAACAGGTTTCAGTGGAGCTTCCAGACTAAGATAGACTAGAAAGAAAGTACTGGAGAGCTACTTCCAAAAATCAGCCAATGAAATCCCTATGGTTCACAACAGTTCAATCTGCAACCAATTATGGGCATGCAGGACTGAGCAGCATTTCATTCAACTGCGCATGGGGTTGCCGTGAATTGGGGGCTGACTCAAAGGCAGTAGACAACAACGTACCTGGACTGGACACATATTCTGTGTCCTTAGAATGGCCCAAGCTCCATTTGTCCCTGCGAGACTTCTGAAAGGCCTCTCAGCCTCAAAAGTCCTAGTGAGGCAAGGTGTAGAGTTGGAAATTATGTGGTTTGGATTTAGTCAGAGAAGTGTGGCTCAGAGTGCAGTTTCTAGGATTAAACTACCTGGGTTACCAGTTTCATGGCCTTGGACAATTTGAGGATCCTGATAGTACCTACTTTACAGCATCTTTGAGAGGAATAAATTGGTTAAATACATATAAAGTATACTGAAATAAATCAATATGTTCAAAGTGCTCAGAAGAGGGCTCAACCCATAATAATGTTGAATGATAATTGTAACAACGGATAACAGTGATGATGAAAAAGATGTGAGTTTGAATCCCACCTCTGACATTTATGACCCTTGTGGTCTCAACTTCTCTGTTGCAGTATTTTCACACACACACACACACACACACACACACACACACACACACACACACACACACACACACACACACACACACAATGGGGACACATGCTTGATTAAAGGAGGAAATGGGAGAGAAAACACAGTACCTGACATGTAATAAATACACAATATAAATAATGTTTTGTTCTTTTCTGGGGCTTTCTGCCTTCCCAGGACTCAGCAGATACTAGAATATTATCTGAAAGTATATATGTGTGTGTGTGTCTGTATGTGTGTGTGTGTATGCGCGTGTGTGAGTCAGTAACAACAGAAACTATAAAAGTCACTTAATGAAATGATAGTGGGTTCACAGAAATTGTTCTAGGGTCTCTTGTGCCCTCTCTGTCAGAGAGAACTCCCTCTCAGCCCACTGCTTGTTGCCTTGATGTTAAGAAGCTTTACAGATGGATTAAAACAATAGCGTCAACAGAGGTATAATTTTCTTCCATCCTTCTTTAATTAGCTGTGAACCAGAGGGCTTTCCAAACGGCAACAGAATAAGAGAAGGCAGGGGAGCAGAAACCCACTATCTGAGTTCCTGAGATGAAGCAATATTTATTGGAATCAGTTTAAGAATCTAGATAAAAGATCCTGCAAGTTTTTCTTTTACCTCCTTTTAAGACGAACCTCTGTCTGGTGGTATATTGCCAATTACAGCCTAGAAAACTGGCATGAATATTTTTGAGGGTGGAAAGCAGAAAGCATAAATTTTAGAACTGTGGTAGAATACAAATGCAGGAGTCAAGAGTTCTTTGCTTTGCATTGCCATAAACCAGTTTTTTTATGTGTGTCCTGTAAGTCTGGATCGTCTTGTCCCTCAATTTTCTTATCTGCAGAATAGGGGTCGGATTAGAATATTAACACTCCTTGCCAAATGCTTATCATATCCAGAGCCTACAGCAACGCTGTTAGTAGGTGTTATTATACCCAACTTGAAAATCAGAACACCAGTGCTTATAAAGCTTAATCAAGGACACACAGCTTGGAAACAATGGAACTCACACAGGCAGGTGTCTAGGACTTTCTGAATACTTCCACGGACTCATAAGCTGTCTCATCTTTAAAGCCTCTTCCAACTCCATAAATTTGTGTCACTTCTATACTGTTGAATTGTTGGTTGGCCAAAGGCAAAGCAATTACACATGTAAGTTCTTAAACCTCCCTTTATCATCCTTGTTTATCTGGAAGAGTTGAGGAACAAACCGAATAATCTGCGTATTTAATCACTGTACATATTATATGCGGATGTTCACGCTTCAAAGAGTTAGCAAAAGAAATTTAACAATTCAGTATTTCTCAGCCAATGAGCCACAGAGTCCAGGGGAGCCATGATATTTTACAAGAAGTCTAAGAATCTATATATTCATCAAGCATTGTCTGTAAATTGAAAAAAAAGTATGTCTTGCCTATATACGAATATTTTTCAAGGGCACGTGTATAGCTCTACAAATGTTAATGTGTACATGTTTCTGTATGTCATATTTGTATCTACCTAACAAAATACGAGTTCATTTAAACATGATACTGTACTTAATATTCATTGTAGCTTTCAGTCATCATATCCTTTCTCAACTAATAGATACCAAAGTACAACTAGTCTGAGAAAAGCTAGAAACTGCATCTTTCTATATAAGATTAAAGGTACTTAAAAATACATTGTCTAATTTGATTCTTGCAATCAAATCAACTGTCCTTGTATAGCACCTCTGAGAGCAAGATTCTGCTTAGTTACCTCTCTCTGATTAGATTCTGGTTATATAGGTATTTACCACCTTTACATTTCAGATCAGTTTTGTGCTTTAGAGGTTATAGTCAAAAAATCCTAAAAGCACAAAGAAAAATAGATCCTAACTAGAAGAGATAGAACTTTGCTTCAAAAACAGTCAAAAAACAGCATGGGGAGAGGTCACCACAGCCACTCATGTTCTTCTACAGAGATCAGAGGGTTAGATTAGCCGATGGAATTACCCATAAACTCTTGCAGTGGGAATTGTAACAGGTAGTAAATCCCACTATGCACCTTACCATTTTCCCAGGGCTCCTTGCTGAGATGTTTTGAGACCACAAACAAATGTAGAAACCATCACATGACAATAAGAAAACTACCATTTCTGCTGACCTTGCCTTTGGACAGCATTTCAGCTAAAATCAACAGACTATCCAGAAGACACTGTGGAAAGCTTGTGCTTACTCAACATGAGCAAGAAATAGACTCCTTTTAAATCCAAAGCCCATAGTTATTCAGTTTCTATTCCAACCTCCCAGGACCTTACTCTCTGTAGTAGACATTACAACTCTATCCATCAGGGATTTGGAGATCTTAGATGTCTGGCCTAATGGCATTGATGGGACTCACTATGCAATTTTCAAATTATCTGTGACCTTGAGTTCTGTCACAGAGATTTAGGACCTCCTAAGAAACTCACAGTTTTCTAAGAAAGACAAGAAAAAGTTTAATTGACTACATAGGTTAAAAATAAACTCCCCATAAATGAAAAAAAAATAACTGTTATCTGAAAGCTTCCAGGGCTTCCGACCACAGTCTTACTATTCATTTTATTGTTTTAAGGATGATAGTTTGTTTCTATAATTCTGTTTGATCCTCATGATGGTGACTCAGAGAGGTGGGTATTATATCATCATCCCCATTTACAGATGGGGGCAAAAAAAAAAAACCAAAAACTCTGAGAAGTAAAGTGACTTGCACAAGCAAGGCAAGACCCAGATCTTCTGGCTTTTTAAAAAAAAATTTTTTTTTCCTTCTCTTTGCTCTCTGCCTTCAACAATCTTTGATTTTCCTTTGTCTTGGACAAAATTTTTACACTGTTCACAACTCTTTTATCTGCTTTCCTACACATTACCTGTCCCCATTTTTGAGTATCTTGAGCTGAAGTGGGCAGACTTCCTCTCTTACTTTTGATGAGGTTAGCTGTCTTTTACAGATGCGTGGTCACTCCTATTTCCTCAGAACTTGATGGCTATCCATCAAAATAACAACTGGTTAGGTCTAGAGCTCAGGAAAATTCCAAGGAATAGAGTATGGGGAGAAAAAAAGGATACTTCTAGGAGTCAAGAAGCCTAGATTCCAGCCCTAGGGATTCCACTTATTAGTTGGGTGATGTTCTTAATGTTCTTAAAGCTATCTGAGCCTCAGTTAGCTTATCTTTAAGACAAAAATGATACGTTCTGTTTGTATCACACAGGAATTATGAAGCTCAAATGAAGTCAGAGATGTCAAAGTAGTTTACACATTGTAGATACCTGCATTCAGGCAAAGGTACATTATGGAGGGGATCACAAATCAAATGTCTCTGAGGACCAGGTAGGTTGTAAAGGAATGGAACAGAGAGGTATAGTAAAACTGTGAAAAGTGAGGCCAAACACACCAAAGAATGCAGAGCTACCAAAGGTATCATTTTTTAATAACATAGCCATTATAACCTGCTAGCCGAATCAAATACTCCTGCTAGTCAAATTAGGTATATGGGGCACTAGTTTGTGAATCCAATTTCCACAAAAATATCTCCCAAATTATGGGCTGAAGATCCCCTATAGGGCTTTAGACTAATTTCAGAGGGTCATGAATCTATATACACACCTATAACCTGAAATACAATCTCCTGTACATCTGGGTAGTAATATTTTTAAGTGTAGGTACATGCCATTATGATAAGTACACATTTTTTTTTCCGATAGTCTTTTTTTTTTTTATTGTTGTACTTTAAGCGAAAGTTTACAATTCAAGTTAATCTCTCATACAAAAATTTATATGTACACTGTTATGTGACCCTGCTTGCTCTCCCTATACTGTGATAGCACACTCCTTTCCATCCCAGATTTCCATCCCATCCAACCAGCTCCTGCCCCTCTCTGCCTTCTCATCACGCCTCTGGACAGAAGTTGCCCATTTAGTCTCATGAATCTACTTGAGCTAAGAAGCACACTCTTCACGAGTATCATTTTATGTCCCATAGTCCAGTCTAATCTTTGTCTGAAGAGTTGGCCTCAGGAATAGTTTTAGTTTTGGGCTAACAGAGAGTCTGGGGGCTATGTTTTCTGGGGTCCTTCCTGTCTCAATCAAACCATTAAGTCTAGTCTTTTTACTAGAATTTGAGTTCTGCAAACCACTCTTCTCCCACTCCATCAGGGACTCTCTGTTGTGCTCCCTGTCACAGCAGTATTAGTGGTAGCCAGGCACCATCTAGTTCTTCTGGTCTCAGGCTGATGAAGTCTCTGGTTTATGTGGCCCTTTCCGTCTCTTGGGCTAATAGTTTCCTTGTGTCCTTGGTGTTCTCCCTTGCTCCAGGTGGGTTGGGACTAACTGATGCATCTTAGATGGCCTCTCAACAGCTTTTAAGACTCCAGGCCCCACTCACTAAAGTGGGATGCAGAACATTTTCTTAAACATCTTTGTTATGCCAATTGACCTAGATAGCCCCTAAAACCATGGTCCCCAGAGCCCTGCCCCTGCTACTCTGTCCCTCAAAGTGTTTGGTTGTATTCAGGAAACTTCTTAGCTTTGGTTTAGTCCAGCTGTGCTGACTTCCCCTGCAGCGTGTATTGTCCTTCCCTTCACCTAAGATAATTCTCATCTACTATCTAGCTAGAGAATACCCCTCTCCCTCCCTCCCCACCCTCGTAACCATCAAATAATGTTTTCTTCTGTGTTTAAACCTTTTCTTGAGTTCCTGTAATAGTGGTCTTATGGAATATTTGTCCTTCTGTGACTGACTAAATTCACTCAGCATAATGACCTCCAGCTTCCCCCATGTTATGTTTCACAGCTTCATTGTTGCTCTTTTTCATTGTGCAGTATTCCACTGTGTGGATATACCATGATTTGTTTATCCATTCATCTGCTGCTGGGCACCTAGGTTGTTTCCATCTTTTTGCTGTTGTGAACCGTGCTGCATTGAACATGGCTGTGCATATATCTATTCATGTGACGGCTCTTATTTTTTCAGGATCTATTCCAAGGAGCAGGATAACTGGATCGTATGGTACTTCTATTTCTAGCTTTTTAAGGAAGCGCCAAATCAATTTCCAAAGTGGTTGTACCATTTTACATTCCCACTAACAGTGTATAAGTGTTCCAGTCTCTCCACAACCTTTCCAGCATTTATTATTTTGTGTTTTTTGGATTAATGCTAGCCTTTTTGGGGTGAGATGATATCTCATTATAGTTTTGATCTGCATTTCTCCAGTGGCTAATGACTGTGAGCATTTCTTCATGTGTCTGTTAGCTGCCTGAATAGCTTCTTTGGTGAGGCGCCTGTTCATATCCTTTGTCCATTTTTTAATTGGGTTATTTGCTTTTTGTTGTTGAGGTTTTGCAGTATCTTGTAGATTTTAGAGATAAGACCCTGATCAGATTTGTCATACCCCAAAATTTTTTCCCAGCGTATAGGTTGTCTTTTGACTCTTTCGGTGAAGTCTTTTGATGAGCATAAGTGTTTGATTTTTAGGAGCACCCAGTTATCTAGTTTCTCTTCTGGTGCTTGTGCATTGTTACTTATGGTTCGTATTCTGTTTATGCCATGTATTAGGGCTCCTAGCGCTGTCCCTATTTTTTCTTCCATGATCTTCATCATTTTCGATTTTATGTTTAGGCCTTTGATCCATTTTGAGTTAGTTTTTGTGCACGGTGTGAGGTATGGGTCTTGTTTCAGTTTTTTGCAGATGGATATCCAGTTATGCCAGCACCATTTGTTAAAAGAGACTGTCTTTTCCCCAATTAACGGACTTTGGGCCTTTGTCAAATATCAGCTGCTCATAGATGGATGAATTTATGTCTGGATTCTCAATTCTGTTCCACTGGTATGTATCTTTTGTGGTTCCAGGCTGTTTTGACTACTGTGGCAGTATAATAGGTTCTAAAATCAGGTAGTGTGAGGCCTCCCACTTTGTTCTTCTTCTTAAGTAATGCTTTACTTATAACGGGGCCTCTTCCCTCTCCATATGAAGTTGGTGGTCTATTTCTCTATCTCATTAAAAAATGCCATTGGAATTTGGATTGGGATTGCACTGTATCTGTAGATCGCTTTGGGCAGAATTGACATTTTCACAATGTTGAGTCTTCCTATCCATAAGCAAGGTATGTTTTTCCACTTATGTGGGTCACTTTTGGTTTCTTGCGGTAGTGCCTTATAGTCTTCATTGTATAGATCTTTTATGTCTCTGGTTAGATTTATTCCAAAGTATTTTATCTTCTTGGAGGCTACTGTAAATGGTATTGATTTGGTGATTTCCCCTTCGAAGTTCTCTTGGTTGGTGTAAAGGAATCCAACTGATTTTTGTATGTTTATCTTGTATCCTGAAACTTTGCTGAAGTCTTCTGTTAGTTCCAGTAGTTTTCTTGTGGATTCTTTGGGGTTTTCTGTGTATAAGATCATATTATCTGCAAATAGAGATATTTTGACTTCTTCCCTACCGATTTGGATGCCCTTTATTTCTTTTTCTAGCCTAATTGCTCTGGCTAGGACCTCCAGCACAATGTTGAATAAGAGTGGTGATAAAGGGCATCCTTGTCTGGTTCCTGTTCTCAGGAGGAATGCTTTCAAAGTCTCTCCATTTAGGATGATGTTGGCTGTTAGCTTTGTATAAATGCCCTTAATTATGTTGAGGAATTTCCCTTCTACTCCTATTTTGCTGAGAGTTTTTATCATGAATAGATGTTGAACTTTGTCAAATGCCTTTTCTGGATCAATGATAAGATCTTGTGGTTCTTGTCTTTTGTTTTGTTTATGTGATGGATTACATTGATTAAAGTACACATCTATTTAAAAGTGAATTTATAATAACTTTTTGTTATTGTGGAGTTTTCAATCAATGAATGCTAACTATACTACAGCTACTCTCATAGCAGTCAGAGGAAGGGACATATCATTTTTTACCTTAAAAAGGGAATTCAAAAGTTTAGATGTTGAAAAACAACTCTTTAAAACATTTTTGAAATTAAAATAGATGTTCCAAAGGGCATAAGTAAATATAACTAGTTACATAAGCAAAAGAAAAGGTCTCCCCTTGGGGTGGCCTTGGAGTGTGATGTTAATCTGGATTTGGAGGGAAAGCAAGAAAGATCTATGTTCTTCATAAACATTTTCTCAGCAGCAAACAAGTGACTGGCAGAGTCTCTTTGTATAAAGCCATGGGAAAAGAGATGCACACCACCCAAAGAGGCCCGCATTCACATATAGCCCTTAGACAGCCACATGTACACGTATGCCTGAGTGTGTGCACACACAAACATACACACTCACTCACACACACACAACTAAGCTATAAGTAATCTCCTGTACGTCTGTCTGTATAGTACCCACCTCAGTGTGTATGTTATACATATGCTAAATATACACCATATCCCCATTCATTACACAGACATATCAAATGTACATCAATTTTAAATGCACAAAGTCCTCATATTCAATAGACACATCTCCCCGAAAACATCCCTTACTTCTATCCTAGAAAATGGCATTATCATCTACTCAGTTGCTCAACAACCTGGATGTTATCCTTAATTTGTTATTTTTCCCTCAAAACCCGCAGAGAGTTCATTAACAAGTCCTGCTGGTCTACCTCCAAAATATCCCCAGTCCAACTACTTCTCTCCCCCCTTCCCTGCCATCATCCTACTCCAAGTTACTACATTAGCCTCTCAAATAGTCTCTCTGCTACCATTCTTGCCTGCCTACAATGGTACAACCACTTCTCCAGAAAACACCCAAAGCGGTCTTTAAAATTAATTAATGGGATCATTTCATTCCTCTACTTTAAACCCTCCAAACCTGGCTTTTCAATTATTTAGAATAAATCCAATACCCTTAACATTTCCTACAACCTCCCTATGATCTAACCTTCTACCTTCCTCTCTCTCTGACTTCATTTTACCCCACCCTGTCTTCATTCTCCAACCACATTAATCTTTCTGCCCATGAAACATGTCAACATCATTTCTGGCTCAGGGTTACTGTGTTTGCTGCTCCCACTATCTCAAAGGCTCATCCCAGATTTTCACTTGACTGTATCTTGGCCATCATCTAGATTTCAGCTCAAACGTTACCTCCTCAGAGAAAGTTTCCTTGACCACCCCTACCTTCACCTTAAATCACTCCCTATTTCATTGCCCCATTTTATTTTCTTTATAACACTTAGTGTCATTTTAAAGTCTTTTGTGGATATTTATTGACTTATTTGCTTCTAGTCTACTTCCTTTCTCTCAAATAAAAGCTTCACAGAGGCAGGGACTGTGTGTTGTTCACTGATATATGCCCAGGGTCTACAACAATGCTAACAAATACTGGGCACTCAACAAATACTCATCAGTAAAGTGAACAGTTCTCAACTTTGCTTAAAAATCAAATATACCCACTTTTCACTTATCAACATGGTTAGGTTCCAACGACCAGGTTGTTACGTGAAAATTGGCATTATGTGAAAATGGATGACCACATCAGATCACAAAATGGAGGATGACTACATCATTACCTAACGGCCAAATCACATCATTCCACAGCTGCCAAACTACTGAGAATCATAGCCTAGTCAAGTTGAAACATAACCCTAACCATCATAGCCAGCATTACTCTTGCCTTGGACATCAGCATTCATTACTGCCAGATGTACATCGTTAATGTGCAAAATAGTTGGATAGTAGATTTTTTATTATTGTCATAAATGGGAAATGTCAGATGACAATACAGTCGATAAGTAAGGAGTAGGTATATGATCAAAAATCAAAAATCTGGTTGAAAACCCTGGATCACATATCAGAATTTTAAAAAAACAACAATTCCTGGGCACTACCTCAGACATACTGAATTCATTTTCCAGGCAGTAGGGCCCCAAAATTTATACGTTGAAAAACATTTCCAGATGATTTGGTAAGTAGCCAGGACTGAAAGCCACTGACTTAAACACCTAACCAACATGCAAATCTCCTATACACCTACCCACATCCACAAATACACCCCTTCCACACACATCTTTGAGTACGATGCACAGCCACGGTTGAGAAACCTTGGTTTAGATAACTCACATCTCTGGCTTCCAAAAAAAGGAAGTAAAGGGAGTGAATGAATGAAAAAAAAAGTTGGCCAGTCCACAAAACTACAAATGTGCTTTCTGACAAGTTGACAGACTCCAAAGACAACTTCAATTTCATTCTTACCTTCTAAGAATACACAGAGATCGTTCTGAGAATGCTAATGCTGTGAACATCATGAACTGACTTGCTCTGGTATATCCGTGTCCACTGACTCCCTGACCTAGGCAAGTTGGTGCAAGCTACTTTCTTGGCAAAGTCAAGCCACCAACCAGATAGAGGCCCTTACAATATGGAGACCAGAAGCCTCTGACCACATGACCTTGATTGATGAGACCCTACAGACCTAGAGATTTCTCTTGTTTTTCATCCTCCTGGGTTGCACTCTGGAACTTGGGACAGAAAGAGTCCATCTCCCTCCCAGCCCTCCAGCCACCTAGCATCATAGAAAGCAAAGCACCATTCAGCAGCCACCGCCAGGCGTGCCCAGGAATACAGGGCTCACCTCCCCTGAGGGGAAGCATTTGAGAGGAAATCTTGACTGAAAGCAAGATTTCAAATTGATTTAATTTGAAATTTCAAACTGCCGGATGTAGCTCTGCTTCTGACTGCCATCTGTTTTTCCAGTGAGCAATGACACCAGGTCTGTATTTATTGTGTTTGCTCAACCAAGTCCACCAGTAAAATATTAATAATTTCCCCAGTGCCTGGGCAGTTTGCGCGCTTGGGATGATACCTGAACATACATCAAGCTCATCAAAGTTACGAGCAAAATAATTTTTCTCCTTAAGTGCGGAGGGGAGGGAGAATTTATTACTTGTGCGTATCACTAAGTGAAACTTTTAGCTTTCTCTGCACAGAAAAAGAAGAAAAACAGTACATTGCTCCTGGCGCCAACATCAGATACACTTCCTCTATAAAGATATCGTTTTCCAGCTGAGCAAGGAAATGAGTAACATGTGGATTCTAGCAAGGTAAGATAGAAAGTTGGTGCCATCCCTAATGCCTTTCTTTCCCAGACTTCCCACATGCAATTTGACATTATGTTTTGGTCTAGGCCCTTTCCAGGTCAACTGGTTTATGACAATCAGCTGGCCCTGGTTTCTTAACACTCTGAATCAGTTTCCTTTTCCTCTCTCAAACAATCACCATCAATGGAGCTCTGTAATCCTCAATTCCATAATATCAGTGACTTGCTTCAAATTCTTTCTTGGCTCCCCACTGCCCTAAAGATAAGGTTCACATTCTTTCCATGTAAAAGCATAGTTTACAATGCTTATCTCTCCCTCCATTTCCACACCAGTACCTACCCTATTCCCCAGCCAGTCAGTTATTCTCCTGGTGTAACACACCCTCTCCAGCCCACTGGCTTTTGCACAGGAGAGAACATCTATAAAACATCCCACAGAGTGCCTGACAAATAGCACCATTCCAGAAAAGGTAGCTGTCATTATTATGGTCATGCTCATTAAAAAAAAACAAAAAAAAAAACCAGTGTTATCCAGGTCACCCGGGTTGATCCTCATCAAAGGCATTCATGTCCTCCTCAGGGAAAGAGAAAAAAAAATAAAAAATAAAAAAATCTATACCTGACTTTATTTGTTTCCTTCTACTTTGGGGCCCGGGAAGAACGGGTCCTGGTCTTAACGTCGTAGATACGATGATTCGTTGCAAAGTGGTTAAGTCCTCTGGAAACAAGACATCCTTGGTTGAAATCCTGGTTGTGCCGCCTATGAGCTGTATGAATCTGGGCGATTCACTTAACCTTTTTGTGTCTTCAATTAGCTTGTCTCTAAAGTAAAGTAGGGGTAATAACTGTAGCTACGTGGAAGATATCGGGAAGATCGAAAGATTTAATACGTGCTGAACATTAGGAATAGGCTTGGCACATATAAACACTCAATTAACAACAGAGTAATTAATCCAGTGTATAAATATGGTTGAAAAGAGATTGATGGATCCTTAAATGGACCACAGACTCTCACCAGGCAATGCCCTTGCTCGTGTTGTTTTTCCTGCCTGAAATTCTCTTCATGCATAATGGTCCGTCTAGAGAAAGACTGTCTTCTTCAAGCTTCAGCTGAAACGTCACCTCTTCTAGGGTGCCTTGACAGGCTGTGGAGTGGGATTTGGGGTCTGACAGAGTTGGCTTTGAATTGCAGCACTGTCACTTTCTATCTGCTTAATGTTGAGTAGGCTTATTAACCTACCTGAGCCTCATTTTACTCACCTGTAAAATGGGGATAACATCACTCTCCTTGCAGGGCAGATGTGTGTCCCACTTAATACATTTTAGTTCTCCTAACTCCTTCCCTTGACCCACAATGCTGGGAGAAATTGACTAATGCCTCTGAGCTCCCCTTAAAATTCTACGTATCTCTGAAGTCTTCTTAAAACCAAACAATGGTTTAGCTGAACTAAATAAAAAATGTCTGCCTTGAACATAATGCTATTTTAAGAACTATCTATGTGGCATCAAACTGACAACAGCAACTTGAAAGATCAGATAGGAACCTTAGGGGGCAGTGAGTTTATGCTAACGGAGGGAGGAACTACTCAGAAAAGGAGGGTGAGAACGATTGCACAACTCGAAGAATGTAATCAATGTCACTGAATTGTCCGTGTGGAAGCTGTTGAATTAGTATGTGCTTTGCTGTGTATGTTCTCAACAACAACAAGAAAATTTAAAAAATTACAAAAAGTTCTATGTACCTGTATTATACCTAGTTATCCTATTTTCTGAACTAAAAAATACGATTTGCTGATATTTTACCTAGATTAGTATTACCTTATCTGACAAATATCTCTCTGCCAGTTTTGTTTCTCTATATTCCTAGTTATTAAGAGCTGTCTCTCATAGGGCAACATGTGTACTAACTGTTTAATGAGAAACTATTTTGTTCTGTAAGCCTTCATCTAAAGTGAGAATAGCAGCACCATTGGAAGAGTGTAGGCGATGTCACTGACCTGTGCACATAGAAATTTTTGAAATGGTGTATGTTTGGCTATGTACATTTTCACCAGAAAAAAAAGTTCGAGAAGGGAGAGGGTTGACAAGTCATGGGTTGTTAACCAATGTCATAAAATAATATGTGTACTACTGTTTCATGAGAAACTATTTGTTCTGTAAAACTTCACCTGAAGTACAATTTAAAAAAAAAAAAAAATAGAAACCTGACCCAACCATTCCCCAGAGGGTAAAGAGAGGCAAACTTTGATTGGATCTCTTTATCTATAAATCAAGTTCAAATTCCTTGGAATGGTATTTAAGGTTCTCAACATCCTGCCCAAGCTTGCTATTCCAACCCCAACTCTGACCACTCCCCTAGGCTGTCAGTATTCACCGTCCCCAGAAAAAGCCATGGGCTCCAGACTGTGGCCCAAGAGTTGTTCCACCTGGAATGAACTTCTATTACCTCCTCACCAACCAAAATACTACCCCAACATTTAAGGCTCAGCTGAAATATCCCTACGTTTCCAAAGCCCCGCCTGATCTCCATCCTACCCCTCTCCCAGCCAACAACTGGAATGAATGCAATAAATTAAGAGACTGAAATCTCAGAGCCAACAATTAGGAAATGGTAGAGGTGGGTCTCACTCTCAGATCTTCTGATTCTAAATGTTTCCACTCACGCTTTCTTCTCCCCATCCAATGCTGCTTCTCACCCTCAAGACACATTATACCTATAATAACCAGGAGTTCCAGAACTCTCAGTTCCTGTACGTATCTGAAACTGTTAGCCATATAGGGTCATCTTCTTCTTTTGCTTCCCTTTTCATTTCTGACAAATGTGTGATGAAACAATACACTGCCGGCAGGGATGTAAGTGGGAAGAACTTCTGGAAAGCAATTTGGCACTATATATTAAGAGTCTGCAAAATATTTGTGTTCTTTTACTAGTCATTTCTTTTCTGGAAGCCTATTTTAAGAAATTAATGAAAAATAACTATATATCAGTTTATGTATATGTGTATGTGTGTGTATGTGTATATACATAAGCCCTGGTGGCGCAGTGGTTAAACATCCAGCTGCTAACCAAAAGGTCAGCAGTTCAAATCTACCAGCCACTCCTTGGAAACCCTATGGGCAGTTCTGCTCTGTCCTAGAGGGTCGCTATGAGTCAGAATTGACTCAAGGGCAACTTTTTTTTTTTTTTAATACATATATATGTATGTGTATATGTGTATGTTTAAATACCTAACAGCAAAGAAATGGAAGTGTTAAGAACTTCTGTTCTAGAGTCAGAAAGAACAAAATCCTAGCCCTGCTTTATAATGATCGTGCTACTTTAGGTAAGTTATTTAACTTTTCTGTGCATTAGTTGCCTTATTGCTACTCTCATCTCTATAAAAAAATAATAGCAGAATCTACTTCCTAGGGTCACTCTGAAGATTGAATGAGACTTTACAGGGAAGATTTTACACAGTCCAACACACTGAAAGCTCTCAGTAGATATAAGCTACAAAGAAGAAAACAAGGAAGAGTAAGGAGAATAATTAGTAAAGACCACTAGTGCTTATAATATTATGCAGTTATAAACACATTTACAGTTTGAATTAATAATATGGAAGGTGGAATGGCAGGATTCTAAATTGTATATATGGTGACAATCAGTGACATTTAAAAACTCATAAAAATGCTGGAAGAAATGCACTTAATGTTAGCAATAGTTATACCTGAGCAATGAGATTATGCATGTGTGTGTAGGAGGTTGTAATTCTTCAATATTTCAGCTTTATAATGTTTTTCTCTGTTTGTGCACATCCTTGACCAAACAGTATCACTGATACCCTGAATGACATCACATCATAACTTTTCTTCAGCCTGACTGTGCCGGGACAGGACATGAATTCAGTACTAAGCAAATGAGCCTTGTTGATTGAACAGATCGTATTGTTCTCATCTGTAGTGAGGACAATGTATGCTGTGGGGTTTTGGTAAGGATAATATGGGTTATTTTACTGAAGATACCCAGAATGTTGCCTATAACAGAATACTGTTCAAAAAATGTTAGTTTCTGTTCCCTCCCCGCACTTGCTTTTCCACCTTTTCGTAAAATGTTCAGGCTGCTCAGAAAGAAAAGAAATGGCTCTGAGAGTCCATCCCATCACTGGCACCTACTGTGTAACAGCCTACCATGTAGTGCTTTTGGATCAAGTGTCATCAGGCTTTTGGTGCTAGGAACACTGGTCCACAGAGAAAGACAACTGACTTCATGGTGACCACCATGGAGTCATTAGATCTGAGTCCAAAGGGCTGTAAGGCTTAAGTTCCGCCATCTGCTCTTTGACAGCTCCCCAGTGCCTCTCTGCGACAATTAATTCTGGCTTTCAAGTCAAAACACAATCCCAAGAATTAATTGTGGTTTATGAAACACTCTAACCCTTCTGTGATAGGAAATCAACCTTCCTTTCTTGCCCCTGAGCCTTGGTGATAGTTCTATATTCCACCCACTAGGGATAGCTGCAGGAAAATAAGAGGTTCATTTGAGGACAAAGAGTTTGGCTCTTTTCTCAGATGAGGTGACTCGTAGCTACCCTACATACAACAGAACAAAACACTGCCCAGTCCTGTACCATCCTTACGATCCTTACCATGTGAGTTTACATTGGTGACCTATTTGAGTTAGCTTTAGGCCTTCCTTCATTTACTTATTCGGCATTCATTAAGTGGGCAGCTACCATGTGCACTGGGGATGCCAAGGTGAATTTAGACCAGAATCCATTTTAGGTAAAGCACCCACAGTGTGCTTGCAAGCTGCCCAGAATAAGCAAAGGAGTCAACTGTGTGATTCACTTAAATGACCACCGTGCCTTTTGAGCACATTTGAAAAAAAGTAAAACAGAGGTAATGAGTATAGCGCAGGTGGCTTTACAATCAAACAGTTCAAGCCCCAGCTCTGTTCCTTCTCAGGTATATGACTTTGTTCTGTTTCTTTATCTATAAGAAGCAACACCGAGCTATTGTCAGAGCTAGTCTATGTATACCACTTAGCAAGCCCAATGCCTGACTCAATAAGCAGTGGTTAGCGCTAATATTTTTATTGTGGTTTCAATATCTTTAAGAAACCCGGCTGCAGACAAGAAAGAAGGTATGTGCTGCATCTTTCCAAGGCTTCCCTTAAGAGTACAAAATTCTCTTCCATAATTAAGATGACTCCTTATTTTATCCTTACAGCCGTTGCCTTCCGCTACCAGTTGCTGAATTTAGTGTCTGTTTTATCACTTCAACTCTAGCATATCTTCTCCTCAGAGAGGATGGGGAGGGGTATAGGGTGAGAATGAACCATCATTGAGAGCATAGTCTCTTCCAGGAGTCCCTGGGTGGTGCAAATGGTTAACATACTTAGCTGCTAACCAAAAGGCTGGAGATTTGAGTCCACACAGAGACACCTCAGAAGAAAGGCCGGGTGATGTACTTCCAAAACATCAACACTGAACACCCAACGAAGCTCAGTTGTACTCTGACTCATGTAGGGTCATCATGAGTCAGAGTTAATTCAATGGCAACTTGTTAACTGGTAGTCTGTTGTGTTCAACACTTTCACCAACATCTTCTTGTTTAATTTCCATGGCTGAGCTTGAGGTAGGTACCACGGTGTTACTTTACCAAGAAGGAAATGGAGGCTCAGAGAGGGTGAGAGACCCAGGTCACAGAACCACTCATGTGGGAAACTGGCTTGCAGTCAGTCTGTATGAATCCAAAGCCCTGCTCTTAGCAGCGCACTGTCAGCCATTTGCCCATTCCCACTACTCGATTAGGTCGCTGTTCTTTCTTCTTTAATAAGGAAAACACTGAGAGATAAACCTTCAGAATGCTCAATCTCTCCGAGTCAGATTTCTGGCACTAAGATGCACATATTCACTAACATTTGGAGCTGAGAGGAACATTGGCTTTTATCATATTAAAAATAAAAACAAAGGCCTCAAGGGCTTCAACGACTTGTTCAAGCCTAAGCAGAATGCTAGTGGTAGAGTAGGAGCCAGAAAGGGTCTCTTCCCAAACGTAGGAGTAATGCCCTTATTTAAAGCCACGCTGAAACAGAGGGTAAAATCTGGCCAATACATTCTGGGCATTGAATGATGGGAATCCCAGGTAGCCAATGAGCTCACTGGGCAGAGCAGAAGAGGACCATCGCCTGGACACAGATTTGCCTGCAAAGGTACAACCAAGAAGGCTAAACAGCTCGCTGCATTCATCATACCAAAATAAGAGTCACTGAGCAAGGGCCCAAGCTCACTGTTCACGTAGAAGGATCAGTCACCATCCCACTTGACCCACAAGAGACTCACTCACACAGGAAACTGAAAACAGAATTTCTCCTAAACGTTTTCTTTCTAAATTCCCCTTGCAGACACCTCCTTATTCCTTCATAAAATCAGTTCAAAGCAATCCCGAGTCTAGTAATAAAGTGAATTCAAAGCAATTAGACACTACAGTGTGCCCAAAATGTGTCTGCAGTGGTTCTGCAGGAAATGGCTCGGTGAACATTTCCCCCAGAATAGTGTTATTTACGTAAAGAAGATGTTGCTCTTTCCCAGGGCATAAAAGTATGTGAGTGTGTGTGTGTGTGTGTGTGTGTGTGTGTGTATGTGTGTGTGTGTGTTTATATACAGTGAAACCTCTGAGAGCTGGAACTCAACAGGATTGCCTTGTTTTTCCAGGTCTCTCAAGTTTTCTGCCTTTAGCAGTCTTACCGCTTTTCTATCGCTTGCTTTAGTGGAAAATATTTGACTTGTTCTCTTCTGACAGGTTTCCAGCTTACGCAGGTTCTGACTTTCACAGGTTTTACTGTATATGTTATACACACACACACACACACACATTTACTATGGCAAATGGACGTTACATCTCAAGGGTGAAATACTTGGGTTGCAAGGCAGCACTGCTCCAGTAAGCACCTGTAAATTGTTGCAAACAAGATCAAGAAACAGGAGCTGGCCTTGGTAATATAACTGCAAGATTCCAGGGCTCAGGACTAGCCTTACAAAAGAAAGAGAAGAAAATTAAAACAACCAAACTCATTGCTTCAGATATTCTGCTGGATCTCCAGGGTGGTCTTGTGTTTCTAATTAATATTTGCCCCTAATTAAATTCATGATGGTAAGTGGGCTAAATGCAAAACTCACTCCTTCCTTCAAAACAGAGCTGAGGAAGAAGGCACTCTATGAGGAAGTCCAGGCTGCTTCATTGTGATGCAAAAGAATACAACAATTAAGAATATAATTTTGGAAGATGTCAGCAGCCTAATTACTCATAGGGCCTCCAGCAAATTAAGCAGTAGGTGAATTAGCTCATTTAATGAGATCTAGAGTTTGGAGGCAAGGTGCTTTTACTTTGCATTTGAGAAAAACATTTCCCAACTACATGTTAATAATTTGGGTACCCCAATATGCTATTAGCTCAACAGGTTCTGCAGAAAGCATGAAGATCAGTTGCTTAAAAGGGTCTGTAAGTCAGTTAAACTGCATTTCTCTGATTTCCGCCTCCCCTACTCCTTTTCCTCTCTTTCCAAATACATAATTGCCCAATTTAGAAAGCATACAGTTCAGTAAAGGGGCTTCACTAACTATGGTTTTCAGGGCAGAGTGAATGAAGCCATGGTGGAATCTGGATTGAAAGCTTGATTTAGTATTTTATACCTCTGTCAGCCTCAGTTTTTGCATCTGTAATATGGAAATAATGATGCCTATATTATAATTTTTTTTTTTGGCTTACAAGTTGAATTCCTCTACAGGACAGTATTCCTTGAAGACAGGGAATATGTGAAGTTTATCTCCGCAGCCTAGCATCTACCACAGTGCCTAGAACATAATATGTGCTTAATAAATGCAATAAACAGAAAGGCACTTGATAATTTCAAAAGAATGAGTAAATGGATGGCTGATGTGAGGAGTCAATGAGATAAAGAATGTAAAATTTCTAGTGTGATTCCAAACCCATAACAGGCCCTAAAAAATAAATAAATAAGTAAGATGGCTATGAGTATTAGCTATACCAGGATCTGACTTAGGCTTTGAGGAGAAGAAGGAGCCAAAGCTTCCTGGACAGAGTTGCCCATGGACCAAACGGGGAGAATACAAAAAAGTGCTCTCTGCATTGCACAAGCACAGATGCTCAAATGCTACTCACGACCCACGGGGTTCTCAATGGACTCAGAGAGCACGTTGGCAATTGTTATCGATTGAATAGTGTCCCTCAAAAATATGTGTTGTAAATTTAACCTCTATAAATGTGGTTATAATCTGACAGGTATAGGGGTTAGGATTTTTCTTTGTTATGTTAATGAGGCAGTATTAGTGTACAGTGAGTCTTGAGTCAATCTCTTTTGAGATATAAAAGGAGCAAACAGGACAAAGTAGAACTGCCCCATAGGGTTTCCAAGGCTGTAAATCTTTATGGAAGCGGACTGCCACATCTTTCTCCTGTGGAGCAGCTAGTGGGTTTGAACCAACAACCTTTTGGATAACAGCCAAAGGCTTAACCACTACACAACCAGGACTCGCTCACTCTGTCTGTCTATCTATCTATCCATCCATCCATCCATCCATCTTTGGGTGGTGTAATTAGTTAACAGACTTGGCTACTAACAAAAATGTTGGTAGTTTGAATCCACCCAAAGGCACCTCGAAAGAAAGGCCTGGCGATCTACTTCTGAAAAATCACCACTGAAAATCCTATGGAGCACAGTTCTACTCTGACACATGAGTCAGAGTTGGAGATGACTCAGCTGTTACTGGTTTATGTATACCTTACTGGTTCTGTTTCTCTAGAGAACACTGATTAAGACAAGGCATCTTAATCCATCAGCCTGAGACTGACTCTAAAGCCATGTCCTTTTCCCTACACAAGGCCTCTCCACAAAGAGCTTACCGTCTCCCGAGGCCTTTAGCAATCATTATTATTCATATTATAACTACCATTTATTGAATAGTCACTACATGCTAGACACTGGACTAAATGCTTTCCATACATCATGTCATTTAATCCTCACCAAAAATCTCACGAGACAGTTATTATTATTCCCAATTCATAGATAAGACACTGAGGGTCAGAGAATTTAAATAAATTGCTCAAGGTCATTCAACTTATAAGTGGTAGAGGTGAGCTCCCACATCAGGTTTTCTGACCCATGGCCCCTGCACTAACCATTCTACGTTGCCTTCACTAAATGGCTCTGATTGCTATAAAAATATTTCTTAAACTGAAGTCTGTCTTTCTGGAACTACCATCTGTTGGCCAGGGTCCTCTCTCTGGAACCACACAGATCAAGTTGGCTCCTATTATAGGATGCTCTTCAGATAATGGGAACTCCAGCACCCTGCCCAGAATCAGCCCTTGCAACAGACAATTGTTCCCAGCCACAGAGACACATCTGGATTCTGTTCTCTATAATGGTAACTCACAGTTACGCGAGGGTTTTTGCTGTTGTTTCTTTTACCTTTTACCTGATGCATTTCACCAACATGATTTCATCCAACCCCCACCACAATGTCATGAAGATGGTATCGGTTCCCTAGTTATGGACATGAGGCAACTGGAACTCAGAAAGATGAAGTCCATGTCTAAGGGCAAAAGACAAGTCAAATAGCGGAGCTGAGAACTCCAGGATTCAAAGAGGAGTGCATCTGAAGTCAAAGCACACGCTCCCACTATGCTATGAAACTTTTCTGAATGAATGAATGAGTGAATGAATGAAGGAGTGAGTGAGAAACACATGGCAAAGTGTGACAAAATGCCTAAGGGTCCAAGCAAGAGCTAAGGGTGCTCAGCGCAGAAAAAGAGATGCCTTCTTTCCCAACCAACCTTTCCATGAGACTCCACTAATTACCATTTACACAAGCCTCCTGCCTGCCTCTGCTGGAGCTCAGAGAGTACTTTTAATTGCTGGTGAAGGAGTTGGCGGAGGGGCTGCAGAGTGCTGTGAAGTGTCCCCTCCAAAGCAGGAGTAATTTCCGTACAGAAAAACACTGAGGTTACTCATGGGCAAGGAAAAAAAATAAAACCAAGACGATGAGCATACCTGGGATGCAATTACATGCCTGGAGCATCTGGTGGGTAGGATTCAATTGTCCTTTCTTTCCTAAGATTACAGTTAAGTAGCTAATGTGAGAAAGAGAACTGACAATCAGGTTGTCTCACTGGGCTTGGGGCCAGGTGAGTATTTAGAAGTCCTATCCCCTCTACCCCTAAGAGCAGGGGGACAGACTGTCCAATAAACCAGGTAAGCACGTGCTTAGGGCATCAACAGAACAGAGGCACCAGGTGTCCAAAGCAAAGACCCAGAGATGCCAAGCAGACAGGACACAAGACAAAGCGAGTGCAGCCGTGGAAGGGAACTGTCAGGGCACTAAATGGAATTGATACCAGCTCTGGTGCATGAGAACGTGCCGACCAGAAATAAAGTTCACCCAGGGTCACAAGGGCACCCACACGCAAGGTTGTTTAAGCTATGAGGCCCCTACCACTTCAACACCTTCACTGACATCATTGGTCCCCTCCTGTGTAATTGAAACTCCTTATCTCAGCACGTCTCTTGGGAGGATACTATTTATTTCTGATAAATAAGAGGAAGGGGTGGGTCACTGAGTCTAATTCTTGCTACCTTCACCCAATATGCAACTGGATCCAACATGAGTGATAACTGGGCAAGGACAGATTATAGTAATGGATAACGGGTCTCTGATCCATTTTGAGATAACTGTCTTGTACATCCACATTCATTGATCCAGCAACTCCAGCCAGGAGGGCCAGCAATGCTCTTTCCATGACACAAACACAAGGGTATGCCCTCACACACGTCCTGGCAAACAACCAATGGGAATTCCAGTCCCAGATGACACAAAAAAGCGGGGGAATTTGAATAAGTCGACCATTGCAATGAACTCAATCAAGTTACTTTTTAACTGTATAGCATTTACGTACAGTGTTACTTCCTAAGTTTTATAAACAATAACATTTATAATTTTATCTTTAAGACATGTTTGGCATACACACAGATGCAATCTAGCATGCATTTAATATAACACTAATATGTATAATAATTTAATATAATACTAACATAGCAAATGTCCAAATAATACTAGAAATATTCATATTTATCTAGTACAAAAGGTTTTAATTTCCACTACAGAGTTGCTGGAAACCCTGATGGTGTAGTGGTTAAGTACTATGACTGCTAACCAAAAGGTCGCGAGTTTGAATCCACCAGGCACTCGCTGGAAACTCTATGGGGCAGTTCTACTCTGTCCTAAATGGTCGCTATGAGTCAGAATCGACTCGACGGTACCTAACAACAACGATGCATAGGTAAGCAGAGGAGGGGGCACTACAGATTGTCAGTGTTTAGGACCCTCACATGCTTTAACCCAGCCCTACCTAAGAGACTCATCTATGTTAAAACTGAAGATGCCCTGGAGGTGGTCATGGCCACATGTCTGGGGCCATTGGTCCATATCAGCTTTGCAGGCGGAGTGGTAAGAAAACTACAAACTTGTCCCCATTCAGACTGAGCTTCCCAGAGAAGAGCCCTGAGGTCACCTACACCAGAGGCAGGCTGCCAGTGCAGAAAACATAGGGCACCCGCAATCACACAAACCCGAGTTCCAGTTCAGTCTCCCTACTCACTTTGGCTGTGTCACCTTGCACAAGTCATTTGACATCCCTGAGCTTCATTTCCTCATCCATAAAATGGGGGAAATGAAATGCATCTCAGATGAGGGCTTTGAGGATTACAGATGATCACAGAGGTAAAATTCCTGGCACAAAGCAGGTGTTCGGGAAACTTTAGTTCCTTCCTCTCAGGAGAAGCCCCCTCACACTGAGCTGGGGCTAGGTTCCTACCACCGAGGCTCATTCTCCCATGAGTTCCTCCTTTGCCTCTAATGATGTGCAGTTCTCAGGGCTGATTACCTCCTACTTTGCAATTCAGGCACAGCACAGTGCTGATTGGGTTGTTAGACATCACAGGTTTCCTGGTAGAAAAACCCGGGAGGAAATTGAGAGAATGGAGTCGGAGACCTCAGGCAGCCAGCATGCCAAAGACTTCCAATTGCTTAACAGTCGAAGTACCCTGGAGACTCTTCATAGAGATAAGTAAATACAAATACCATTTTAGACTCGCCAGGCATTCCCGATATTGGCATCTCCTGAGGGCAGCTGAGAAGCAGAGAATGCTTGGAATCTACACCAGACCATTCTGGGACCTTCTGTCTCCACATTTCTCAAAGGCCTGGTTTCCTCCACTGCCAGAGGCACTGTCTGAGTCATCTTTTGTCCAAGGCCGCCCCTCTGTGAAGAGAGGTGGTCAGTATGGTGGGGGAAGCACAGACTCTGGAGTCAGATGGGTCTGGATCCAGATCTTAGCTCTGCCTTTTGCTAGCTATGTGATCTTGGGCAAGTTATTTAAATTCTCTGAGCCCCAGTTGCCCTGGCTGTAAAATGGGACAATAACATTAATACCTCATAGAGTAGATATGAGGATTAAATGTGTTACTATGAGCAAAGTGCTTAAACAGGGTCTGGCATGTAAAAACCAAAACCAGTTGCCCTCGAGTTGACTCTGACTCATGGTGACCCCATGTGTGTCAGAGTAGAACTGTGCTCCACAGGGTTTTCAGTAGTAGGTTGACAGGTTTTTCTTCCAAGGCGCCTCTGGCTGGACTCGAACTACCAACAGTTTGGTTAGCTGCCCTGTCTGTATCACCCAGGGTCTCTGCTTGGCATGTAGTTGTTATCTTATTCCTGCTTCTCTCTCCCCACACTCCAGCATGCCTCCCAACATACCTTATTCACTTCATGATTCATGGCAAGCATGTTACCACTCATCATAACAACTGTATGAGATACAAATGACAAAAAGCACAAGTGAGAAAAAATTATTAAACCTAGTTCTCTTCTGACTCAGAGAGATAAGGTGCTCTTCCCTTGGTTACATGGCCAGTCAAGGATGAACCAGGACTATAGGGAAAACATCACAGCTCCCAAGGTAGTTGTCCTTCCACCACATCATGATGCCCTCATCTTTGACTGAGTTTCTCCTTACTCCGTTTCTTTGATCTAAGAAGTTTTGATATAACCACTAACGACATAAACGAACTTTGCAGCAGATACCCATTTTTACCATGGGAAGAAAAGCGTTAAGATGTCCAACTTGGGGCTACCAAGTGTGCATCTGCAGCCCAGACATAGGGCACTAGGGACTGGAGGCTCAGAGAATTGCCACAAATAAGACTCAACTGGACATTGATTTATTCAGCCTGTTTGCTTGATTTCCACTTTGAGCTTGTCCAATCAACTATTCCTCTTTGTTGCTCCTTCTCAGGCATGACCCCAGATCATTTGGATAGAAATGTGCTCACCTATTACCTCATTAACTTCTAGGACTTTGCATTATAATTTACACTGCCCTCTTCTACTGTCTTCCCCCTCAAAATTCAAAATATTGGTGGTAATGAGACCAGTGATGCACCATTTCTCCATGATGTGTCATGGCCTGTATTTGTCATTTGCAACCCTGTCATAACTCAGGCAAACCAGGCTGCAAGGCGCCCTGGGAACTCACTGATGAGAGGATGCAGAGGGAGAAAGCCAAGGCCAGAAACAAGGTACTGGGCAGATGGCAAATGTGGCCTCGTTGGCTCCCAGAAGCTGGCAAACTGGGGCTTCCTCTGAATCCAAAATGATGATGATGGTGGTGATGATGATATCACAGCACTTATTAAAGTCTTGGAGTCCTTGGGTGTGCAAATGGTAATACACTTGGCTGCTAACCGAAAGTTTGCAGGTTCGAGTCTACCCAGAGGTACCTTGGAATAAAGATTTACTTCCAGAAAAATCAGTTACTGAAAACCCTGTGGAGCTCAGTTCTACTCTGACAACATAGGCTAGCCATGAGTCAGAGTCAACTTGATGGCAAATAGATTTTTTTCTGGTTTATTAAATTCTTACTAGATACATATATTATCTCATTTATCTTTCCAGCAACCATATATGGTAGGCTTAGAGAGGATGAATTACTACCCAAGATCACACAGAAGGTAAACAACAGAAATGGGATCCAAACTCACATATGTTTCATTTCAAATCCCATGCCCTTATCCACCACCAAAGTCCAACTTTGTTCACAACAATATCCATTTGTTAGGTCCTTTCTGGGTTCTACTCTAAGTGTTTTACAGACATGGTTTCCATCCTCACAACAAGCCTGTGAATGAGCCATGAGGCTCATTTACAAAGGAGGAACTACAGCTCAGAGAGGTTCATGTACTCACTCAAGGGCACTCAGCCATTAAAAAGCAGGGGAAGAACCCAATATAGGTCTTCATGAGTCTGAAGCACAAATTCTGTCCACATGACCTGCTACTTTGCCATGAGGTCCAGATGATGGAGATACAGCGGCAGGAGGAAGGTAATGTGGGGAGTAAGGGGCAGCAGTGTGGGGCCCCAGATGATCAGGCCCCAGGGGAAGGTTCTAGAAAGAGAACATCAGACTGTCTGAATCCCAGGCAAAGCAATCCAAGAAGGAATGTTGTCAGAGAGATAAATGGAAGGCCAGACATTCATACTAGGTGCACACATCAGGGTTTAAGTTGCTTAAATAGCTCACCTCAGGCTTTTTGGATATCAGGGTCACAGCACTCTTCCAGGCCACACCTGCTGCTGGGGGGCTAGGAGGGGGGAAGAGGAGCAGCATTAGCCAAGTGCCTACTGTGGCCAAGCACTGAGCTCTGTATGGCACTCTATTCAATATCATAACAACCCTGCAAAGTAGGTTTTGTTACCTTTCCCTTACTCCTTACCCTGATTTCTTCATGCCTAGCACAGTGCTTGGTACAAACAAACACACTAACAATTTGTAGGATTTATTAGTTCATCTTAAATTCTGCTGGTCAGGGAGAAATTACTAGAAGCTGGAGCTACTAATAAAACGTTGATCACATCAGATGTATGTTGAATAAGTCTCTAAAATATTGACAATCAGTAAATTCTCCAGGTAACCTAAGGTCTGAGTCAACTTCTAGCAGACATACTTGGTATCTTGCTTTAATTCAATAAGTTCAACAAGCATTTATTTAATTTACATCCAGGCATTGTGCTATGGACTTGGACTAAAATACAGTTTCTGCCCCTCAGAAGTCCCTCACGGGCAAGATGAAACACTGCCCGGTCCTGCACCATCCTCACGACCATTGCTGTGTTTGAGCCCATTGTTGCAGCCACTGTGTCAATCCATCTTGTTGAATGTCTTCCTCTTTTTCGCAGTCATTCGAACAGAACAAGGGGACAGTGCGTGGTTTAAAATCAGAAAAGGTGTGCATCGAGGTTGTATCCTTTTAACATACTTAGTCTGTATGCTGGGCAAATTATCTGAGAAGCTGGATTATGTGAAGAAGTACGTGGAATCAGGATTAGAGGAAGACTCATTAACAAACTGCTATATGCAGATGGTGGTGTAGTGGTTAAGAGCTATGGCTGCTAACCAAAAAGTCGGCAGTGCGAATCCACCAGGTGCTCCTTGGAAAGCCTATGGGGCAGTTGTACTCTGTCCTATAGGGTCTCTGAGTTGGAATCGACTCGACATTAACGGCTTTTTGTGTTTATATGCAGATGACAAAATCTTGCTTGCTGAAAGTGAAGAGGACTCTAAGCACTTACAGCCAGAATAAGAACCTTAAAATCCCAAACTTTCCCCATTGGCCCTCAGTCAACACTTGCATGAACACTCATATCCTGAAACACAACACATTAATGTGCTGAGTTTCAGCAGTCCTTCCAGGTGCTTCCAATACGCTTCACCACAGTCAAAAAACAGATGGCTATTTCAGAGAGGGTCAGACATCCCTGACCACCCTTTCAGATAATTCAATTTGTTAGTCCATTAAAAATAAAGAAAGCAAATAAAAAAGGATACAATAGTAGTACTACTGCTGGCCGCGTCCTGGAGGGGAGGGACCCACCAGAGTCTTCCCAATGAGCAGATAACATATTTAAATGTAGTCCATCAGGCAGTAATCTGCTGCTACCCCAGCCTCAGAGAGCTGCTTTATTGAATACTGTAATTGCCTGGATGCTGTTATTCATTTCTGTAGCTGTTGCTATTAATTAAATATTTGTGTCGAAAGCTCTCCGTGACATTTCTTGCTGCATTCTTGAATATCTGATAAGATATACAGTCAGTACACTGGTACCCACTGCATTTGGCTGATAGTCTTGTCCTAGTTTCTAACCCTCAAAACGCTAAAGAAATGACATAGTTTTAGTGAAATGAGGACTTCTATTGTTACAGGATTTGGGAGGGTAGGGGGAGTGTAAGAGTCTTAGTGAAATAGATGTTAATGTCACGTTTTAGAGCTCACTGTGCTAGGGGAAGCTGGAAATTGGACTAGACCCTTATTCAAAGGCTTAGCCTATTCCTTGAGTTAAAGAAAAGCTTGGCTGGACCGGCTCCACAATTCTAATCCTAGTGGAAACCGGGCTTTAGATGTTCATTCAAAATTATTTTACCAGTATTTCTGGAGGTCCAATTATGTGCCAGGCTCTGTGCTAAGTACTGTCAATAGAAAACTTAAGTAAAAAAATAAAATAAAATAGAAAACAAAGTAGTCTCTGCCCTTAAGAAACCCACAGTCTGTTTGGGAACATGGGCAAGCCTCCTGCAGTGGATGTTTACCTTAACTCTGGGTGTGAAGTGACTGGGGTAACAGCAGAGCCTGCACAGCCTCTGAGTCTCTGGAGAAGACTGCAAGCAAAAGGTACAGAGCAGGAGGGAAGGAGGCAGACAGAGAGCAAGGTGTCCCACGTGAGACAAAACTGAGAAGCACAGTTTGTCTACATGCAAAACTGATGGGCTGGAGATTCCTCCGGTCATCTACTTACATGAGTGATGTGTATGATAACAAAAATCAAACCGGTTGTCATCGAATCCATTCTGACTCATAGCAACCCTTTAGGACAGAGAAGAACTGCCCAATAGGGTTTCCAAGGAGTGGCTGGAGGATCTGAACTGCTGACCTTTTTGTTGGCAGTCATAGCTCTTAACCACTGTGCCACCAAGTTACTTTGAAGGGGGGAATCTGAGACCAGAGACACTAGGGTGAAGAGGAAGACAACAAAGGGAGGGGTGGCATCTGCCCCCCACTTAATGGCTGCTCTGCATTGGAGCCCATATGGCCAGAAGCTGGAGGACTTGTGTCTATAAGAGACTGTGACCTGGAGCACTGCACAGCTGCATTTGGGCCCAGATGCACAGAGAGCTGCTGTGAGCTGGGGAACAAGGCCCTGCTCCTTCACAGGTCCCTGGCATGCTCTAGTATCTCTAGGAGCAGCAGCTTTGGGGGGCACAGGGAGTGAGCAATTCTGGGTGGGCACTGGCCTTCTCAAGATACCAATGCGGTGGCAAAAGAGAGGCTCTGTTAGGGACTGAGTTACACACCCCCAAAATACGTGTTGGAATCCTAATCCCTGTACCTGTGGATATAATCCCCCTTTTGGAAATAGGGTTTTCTTTATCATGTTAATGAGGTCATATCAGTGTAGGGTATGTCCTAAACCTAACTACCTCTGAGTTATCAAAAGAGCAGATGAGACACAGAAGCAAGCACTAACGGAGGAAAACAGATGCAACATAAAGGTCACCAAGGAACTGAGAAACAGAAGCTGAAAGAGACAAAGATTGTCCTCCAGAGCTGACAGAGAGACAGAGAGCCTTCCCCTATAACCAGTACCTGGAATTCAGACTTCTAGTCTCCTGAACTGTAAGAAAATACATTTCTGTTCTTTAAAGCCACCACCCACTTGCGGTATTCTCTGACAGCAGCACTAGGTCACTAAGACAGGATTCTTCAGAGGCTTTTAAGACCACCAAGGAGGTGCCAGAGCCAGAGAGGAAGGAGAGCAGATATGACTGACGTGAGGTAGCAGAACTGGTTTCATGAGAATAGGTGCATGCCCCTTAGACACTCCTGGAAGTTCTTAGGGGTGGGGAAAACTCAGAGCGGTGTTGGGATTCTTAGACGAGAATCCCATCAGCTAGTAAAATAGGAATTTAACTGTTAACAAGAAAGATGAGGCTGCCTTAGAACATTTAGGTTATTTAGAAATAATGATGATAACTCTTAAGTATTCTAATCTAGGCTCAGAAGAGAGAGTCAGATGGGTGTGATCCTCGGCGTGATGAGAGAGTATGTCAGCAGAACCCCTGGAGCTGAGCAGTATGGTTCAGTGGGAAAAAACACTGATGGTCAAGAGACCTGGCACTGGTCCTTACTTTGTGATAACTGCCTTCCTGATGTTGAATAAGTCGCTGCCCCTCTTTGGGATTCAGTTTCCTCAGCTATAAAAAGGGGCAAGATCATTTCAACAGTATTTTGCAGCTCTGCTCTCATAACTTCAGATAGCTATTTATGGTGTACTCAAGCTTTGAAATGCAGGTGCCTACCAACACCGGGTGAGGGTTACCAAGGTAAACATAACAAAGTGAGAGAAGAGCAAAAAGTTAAGGTTCTCATGGCAACCTCAATTTTCAGCAGCTGCGCGTTGTTAAAGGAGCTTCTCCCGGCAGGCTGATGAATAATCCCAAAGTCTACCTATTGTGCGGGAATTATCAGGGATCCTCTATTTTGAGGGGGAGGTGTAGGGGGCACAAAGGCAAGATTAGCTAACCTTTTTAATGAGATTTTTAATCAATGCAAAAATATTTGGCAACACTTTCAATGAAGGTGCCCAAATAAAAAATGCATTTATATTTAATGAGGCACTCCATTTATTATTTATACAATAATAAATGCCAGTTGGTTATTAATAAGATATTGCTCAGTCATTAATCCTCAATAAATACAGTTAGAGTAATTAGTATTAAAGTGACACAGAATACTTCATAATCAGAAGGTAATTTTCTCAACGTTAATGGATTATTCAAACAAACCTTAACTTGCCCAGTTATCAAGATCAAGACCCTCTAGGGAAAGAAACTAGGGAGTTACAGTGTAACCTTGAAAACTTTGGAAGTTTAAAGACTTGAAAATGAGGCCAGCAGGTGTTCTTAAACTGCTATTTTGTCTCAGGTTTCTCAGGGAAAAAGGTATGGAAGCCCCACAGAGCCAGTCCATGAACGGAACTGGGATAGAATCCAGCATTGGACGATTATTAAGTTTTGTGACCTTGGCAAAGTCATTGAGTTTCTATGAGCCCTAATTCCTTCATTTGAATAATGAGGATAATGATATCTCCCCTTTAGAGTTGTGAGGATTAAATGAGATTATGTATTTTTTAAACGCCTAGTGCCAAGCTTGACGTATAGTAGATGCTTGATAAATGATGGCTTAGGTTAAATCCCATAAATAACAAAGTGTGTGTCATTAGTGTGCCAAAAGGAATTGGAAGCCCTATTTCCTAAGGATCCCAAATTTTGGAAACTTAACCTCAACCTCACTTGTTGGGTTAAAATTCATATTCCTCATCTGTTTTTTTTTTTTTTTTTTTTCTTCTTCTTTCTTTCAACATTGTGATTATTATTCATGAAACCTTACATTGGTCCTTTCTGGTTGAACTAAGCTGTTTTCATAGATGTCAAGTCACCTTGACAGAATTTTACTTCTGACTGTGACAGAAATAACACAGAAGAGTGGAAAAGTGTAAATCTGAGAATCAAGAAAACTGTATTCTCAGAATATATCCTAGAGAAATGAGTCGTCACACAAATAGACATCTGCACACTATGTTCATTGCAGCATTGTTCACAATAGCAAAAAGATGGAAACAACCTAGATGCCTATCAACAGATGAATGGATAAACAAACTATGGTACATAATGGAGTATTATGCAACGAGAAAGAACAATGACAAATCTGTGAAGCATCTCATAACATGGATGAATCTGGAGGGCATTATGCTGAGTGAAATAAGTCAATCACAAAAGGACAAATATTATATGAGACCACTACTGTAATAATTCATGAAAAGGTTTACACACAAAAAGAAACAATCTTTGATGGTTATAAGGGCGGGCTGGGGTAGGGATGGAAAAACACTAAATAACACAACAGGTAAGTGGTATCTTGGGTGAAGGGTGAGACAGTACACAATGCAGGGGAAGCCAGGACAACTTGTACAAGGAAAGGTCATGGAAGCTCCATAGACACATCCAAACTCCCTGAGGGACTGAATGACTGGGCTGAGGGCTGTGGGGACCACGGTCTCGGAGAACATTGAGCTCAATTGGCATAACATAGTTTATAAAGAAAATGTTCTACATTCTACTTTGGTGACCAACGTCTGGGGTCTTAAAAGCCTGCGAGTGGCCATCTAAGATACTCCACTGGTCTCATCCCTTCGGGAGCAAGGGAGAATGAAGAAAACTAAAGACACATAGGAAAGATTAGTCCAAAGGACTAATGGACCACAACTACCGTGGCCTCCACCAGACTGAGTCCATTACAACTAGATGGTGCCTGGCTACCACCATTGACTACTCTGACAGAGATCACAACAGAGGGTTCCAGACAGAGCTGGAGAAAAATGTAGAAGAAAATTCTAACTCACAAAAAAAGACCAGACTTACTGGCCTGCCAGAGACTGGAAAAACCCCAAGAGTATGGCCCCCGACCCCCTTTTAGCTCAGTAATGAAGTCACTCTCAAGGTTCACACTTCAGCCAAAGATTAGACAGGCCCATAAAACAAAACGCGACTAAAGGGGCACACCAGCCCAGGGGCAAAGACTAGAAGGCAGAGGGGGACAGGAAGGCTGGTAATAGGGAACCCAAGGTCAAGCAGGGAGTGTGTTGACATGTCATGGGGTTGTTAACCAATGTCATAAAACAATATCTGTCCTGTTTAATGAGAAACTAGTTTGTTCTGTAAACCTTCATCTAAAGTATAATTAAAAAAAAGAAAATTGTATTCTCACCCTAGCTCTCACAAGCTTCGGCCAATCATTTATCCTCATTGGGGTTACCACATGTTAATCCTTATTGTCTTAACCAAAATAATTTCTATGACCCTTACCTTAACTTATGGGAGTCTTGGAATTTTCTTTCTCTTCCTAAGAGATTTGTTTTACAGTCAGGCCATTCTTTGGGGCAAAGATATTTAATTGGTGACCCTGGAGAGTCCAAAGCATTAGAGTTGGGGGAGGGTGCCCCCAGTGATTAGTTTAATGCAACTCAATTTAAAGGTATATTGTTGAGCTGGGGAAAGGGGGAGAATTAAGGGGCAGTAGGGCAGTTCGTAGTTTGGAGGTAGAGTTCCCGCCTTCCACGCAGGGGATCTAGGTTTGATATCTGGCCAATGCACTGATGACAATCACTCACCTGTCAGTGGAAGCTTGCGTGTTGCTATGATGCTAAACAGGTTTCAGTGGAGCTTTGTGACTAAGAAAGGCCTGACGATCTACTTCCGAAATTCAGCCAGTGAAAACCCTATGGATCAACAGCGATCCGATCATGTCGTACATGGGGTTGTCACAAGTCGGTGGCCCACTTGACAGCAGCCAACAACAACGACAACAGAGTTCTCAACCAGCAGAGGAATCTGACTCTGAGAAATCACTGACTGAATTCAGAGTTACAACCTTTTAGATCTCACTGAGGTCCCAGAGGAAACCCTGGTGGCACAGTGGTTAAGAGCTTGGCTACTAACCAAAAGGTCAGCTGCTTGAATCCACCAGCCGCTCCTTGGAAACCCTATGGGGCAGTTCTACTCTGTCCTATAGGGTCGCTATGAGTTGGAATTGACTTGACGACAATGGGTTTGGTTTGAGGTCCCAGATAAGGAGCTCATTGCTGCTCCTTGGTGAAGTTCATTGTGCTCCAGTTCAATTCAACAAGTGTATTCTGTGTGCCAGGCACCACGCAAAGTGCATCATTTCCTCCCTTCAGAACCTTGAAATTGAACAAATTGCATTAAATATGATCAGTGTCAGAAGAGAAACAAAATAGTATCTGTAGAAAATCCTCTATTCTGTCTGTGTCTTCTGAAGAAAAAATGTAGGAAGGGCATGAAGGACTTCATGAACTCCCTTAGAAAGTTCTTATCTATTCTGAGCTACCTCTTTGTAACTTCTCCCCTTGTACTGCTAGAGATGTTTGTCCTGCCAGAGGCAGTAGAGTGGAATGTCATGGACCTAGAATGGGCTGGTTCCAATCTCGATTCTGCCATTTCTTACTCTTGTGTGTGACCTCGAGCGCATTACTTAACACCTCTGTGCCTCAGTTTCCTCACCTGTACAGTTGGGATAATAATAGTGCCTTCTTACCATGTATTTGCGAATGTCAAACGGGTTAATATTACCTAAACTACTTAGAACAGCGTCTGGAATATACCAAATGCTCAGTTAATATTAGCTATTATTTTCTTAATAGTACTCTACTCATTTGCCATAAACCTGCCTCTGCTGATTTACCACATAAGTATTTTCACTGGATGTTCTAAATCAGATGCTAAATAATATACTGAAAAGAGCCTGGGTTTCCAAGATAGGCGGACCCGAGTTTGCACTTTTCTTTTCATTTATTACTTATGTGCCTGCTAGAGAGGCTTCTCAGTCTGTCTTAACCTCAGTTCCGTCAGTGGTTAAAAACCAACCAGCCAGCCAGCAACAAGAAAAAAGGAGAAGGGGTAGGCAGTATAATCCATTACCTACCCAGTAACGTTCAGAACTACTTAACCCAGAACTGGTGGTTTAAGTAGCATGAAAAGGTTTTTTGTTCTAATTTGTTTTTGTTTGTTTCTTCCTACATGACTTCTTACATCCTTATATCCACTCATGGATTTCTAGGAAGGGAATAGAACATTTAGGGTTTTCCCGACTTATTTGATCACCTTTTGAATGCATGCCTACTAACATTTTGTAGAAAACTGACATTCCACAGGAAACTGTTTAGAAAGAGTTAATCTAAAGTCTACGTTTCACAGATAAGGGAAATGTGTTTGGGGGAGTGAAAGGTTACCCAATAAACCTGTAGTAAATGGAGACTAGAACCCAGGATTCCCGGCACCCAATCTGATGCTGGTTCAGTGACGTTTCCTGACTGATTGAGACAGCCATTTATTCACTCATTTCCCCAACCAGTACTGAGTGCCAATCATAGGTGATCCACTACACTGGGCTCCACTTGGGGACTGCAGAGAAGAAAACAGAACCATTGCCTTCAAAGGAAAAAAAAAAAAAAAATTGCTGTTGAGTTGATTCTGACTCATAGGGACACCATAGTACAGAGTAGAACTGCCCCACAGGGTTTTCAAGAAGGGGCTGGTGAATTCGGACTGCCGACTTTTTGGTTAGCAGCCAAACTCTAAACCACTATGCCGCCAGACTTCCTCCCTCAAAAAAAGGGGTTAAAATTCTAAACGAGAGAAACAGGCATGTGAACAGAGCTTCAAAGCACTGAACTATATAGAATTCTGACCAGCAAGGTGCTTATCTGCACCTACCAACACTGTGCAGTGCCATGGAGCTGAATGTAGGGAAGCAGAGTAACGCGGGGCAGAGGTACAATCCTGGCATTGCACTTCCTAGCTGGATAGCACCGAACAAATTATTCGACCTCTCTCTGAGCAACTCTCTTAAAGTGACAAATAGGGATATGACCTTCCAGAGTAGTTTGAGGGATAAATGTGTATATGCATATAATCTAGTGTACAGCCTGGCACAGAGTAGATGCACAATAAATGTTAATTCCCTTCCAGCTGGGAGAGCATATTAGAGGGTTTTTAGGCAATGATATTCAGACACTCCTTCTGCTTGGGCATTAGCAACCGAGTTGCAAATTGTATGGTATATTAATTTTAGATCTAATATTAATTTTAGATTTCCAGGATCTAAGGTACAATGCTGGCTTCTACCATTGATCTTCCATTACCACAGGGGACTGATCCCACCGAGAGAGATTTATTAATAAGCACACGTACTGTGTTGCTAAAAAGATGTTGAATCTTTTTAAAAAAAAAAATAGGAGCATTTGTGTACTGCTGTGAATATATCCATGTACATTTTTAATCTGCACAGTTCCTGTCAAAGATCAACCCTCCGTTAAGAAAATATTCTTTATGAACTACCATTAATTTATCATCTACCCTAGACCAGGCCCTGTGCTGTGTCTCTTACATACATTATTTCTCTTAATCTGCAAACCACGCCAGAGAGCGAAGTCTCATTAACTCTGTATTTTGATGAAGATATTGAAGATCAGCCAGGTTAGGGCAGGGCAGTGGTTCTCAGAATGTGCTTCCCAGGCTAACAGCATCAGAAGCACCTGGGGACTTGTAAGAATTGTGAATTCTCAGATCCTACCCCAGCTCTGGAAACCCTGGTGGTGTAGTGGTTAAGTGCTGCGGCTGCTTAACCAAAGAATTGACAGTTCAACTTCACCAGGCGCTCCTTGGAAATTCTATGGGGCAGTTCTACCCTGCCCTATAGGGTCGCCATGAGTCGGAATCGACTCGACAGCAACAGGTTTGGTTTTGGCTTTTACCCCAGATCTGGAGTCCCTAGGTGGTGCAGATGGTTAACCGGCTCTGCTGTTAACCCAAAGGTTGTAGGTTTGAGTCCACCCAGAAGCACCTCAGAAGAAAGGCCTGGCAATGTAGTTCTGGAAAATCAGCCACTGAAAATCCTGTGGAACACAGTTCTACTCTGATACTCATGGGGTCGCCATGAGTTGGAATCGACTCATCTGCATTTGGTTGTGTTTGTTTCTTTAACCCCATGTCTTAGTCATCTAGTAGTGCTGTAACAGAAATATCACAAGTGGCTGGCTTTAACAAACAGAAGTTTATTCTCTCACAGTCTAGTAGGCTAGAAGTCCAAATTCAGGGCTTCCGCTCCAGGGGAAGGCTTTCTCTGTCAGCCCTAGAGGAAGGTCCGTGTCATCCATCTTCCCCTGGACTAGAAGCTTCTCCATGCAGGAACCCCAGGTCCAAAGGATATGCTCTGCTCCCAGCACTGCTTTCTTTGTGGCATGAGGTCCCCCAGTCTGCTCGCTTCTCTCTTTTATATCTCAGAAGAGATTGGCTCAAGACACAATCCAGTCTTGTAGATTGAGTCCTACCTCATTAACATCATAGAGGTAGGATCTACAGCACATAGGAAAATCACATCAGAGACAAAATGGGGGACAATCACACAATACTGGGAATCATGGCCTGGCCAAACTGATACACATATTTTTGGGGACACAATTCAATCTATGACACCCCAAATCGACTGCACCAAAAGCTCCAGAGGTAGGGTTCAGAATTCTGTGTTTTAACAAGTCCTCCAGGTGATTCTAAGGTACCCAAAAGTTTGAGAACCATGGGCTGAAAGATTTGCCTATGATCACACAGCCAGGAAGTGGTGGGGCTAGGATTTGAGCTCAGATCTGTCTGCGTACAAAATAGAATCTTTGTACAACAGTGTTCTCAACAGGGGCAAGTTTTCCCCCAGAGGGTACCTGACAATACTTGGAGGCATTTTTAGTTGTCGCAACTGGGAAGAGGCGAGCACTACTGGCATCTAGTGGGTAGAAGCCAGGGATGGTGCTAAACATCCTGCAATGCACAGGGCGGCCCCAACGGAGAATATCCAGCCCAAAATGTCAGTAGCGTCGATACTGAGAAACCCTGGGGTCGACCACTTTATGCTGCCTTTGAAAGGACATTTTAAAGGAGGAAATGTAAGGGAGAGAGAGAAACAGACAAAGAGGCAAAAGAGGGAGGGAAGGACTAAAGAAAGAAAGGAAATCTTGAGAGAGGGAAACGAAGGAGAGGAGGAAGAAGTGAACGGGAGTTATAGAAAGAAAAAGAAGAAAGGGAAGCAGAAAGGAAATAAGGAAATGAGGGAGGGAGAAAGGAAGGCAGGCAGGGAGAGAGGGAAGAGGGGGGAAGGCAGGAGCTGAATGACTGATTTGGAGGTAGTCAGCGGAAGGCTTATCCTGTCCTAGGATGGCAGGAAACTAGTGCTCAGAACGGCCATTTTAAAAATCATTGGCTATAGCCTGGGAGCTACGCAGAACGGAAACATAAATAAGTCTTCTGTATATCATACTTAGTGGAACTTTTAGACGTGAACTGTACTTACAAACTAACGTGGCATTTCAAAAACACGTTGTCCTCTGATAAGCCAGGGTCTGGAACCAGAAAGAGAATATCTGTATGGACAATTACCGGACTGTAACAGTCGATGAATGTGATTTGTAACTTGCAGCTGCTATATTTTTTTCAGCATATTCACATACAGATGTTTGTTACCTTACAAACCACCTTTAATATTTTCTTCCCCAGCATGAGTGCAAGCTCCGCTCTCCCTCTCTCTCTCCACTGCCTGCTCCATTTTGCACCTTTGTCTTTCTTTCTCTCTGTCCTTCTCTCTTCCCTTATTTATTGTCTTGCAATCTTCCTCAATTCTTCCTCTCACTGCTTTTTACCTTTTCTTCTCCCTATCTTTTGTCAACCTCTCCACCCTTTCTCTCAAACTGTTTTGCCCTCATCTTCCCTTTGTTCTCTCTACCCGTATTCCCTTCTTCCCTCGAATTCGACTCTATTTTCTTTTTCTTCACTTTTCTCTAAATCATTCTTACTTTTTTCCTTCTCTTAACTCCTCCTTCTTTTTCCTTTTTTGCTCTCTTTTCTTAATTTCTCTCCCTTCCCCTCTCCTTGTACCCTCAATTCTCCAAACTTCCCCCTTGATGTCCTTGGGTGATCAAACAGTTAACATGCTCAGCTGCTAACAGAAAGGTTAGAGGTTTGAGTCCACTCATAGGTGCCTTGGAAGAAAGGCCCGGTGAACTACTTCTGAAAAATCAGCCATTGAAAACCATATGGAGCACAGTTCTCTTCTGACTCCATGAGTCAGAGTTGACTCCATGGCAACTACCCCCCCCCACTACCCCCCAACCCCCTCCCTCACGCCCTGGAGATGTGCTCTCCATCTCTCTTCTCTTTTCTGGGTCTCAGTAAAGCCTTAGCCAGCTCATCATGTTCTATTAAAAGGTCTCTTTTTTTCAGAACCGTACCTCTCCTGAGTTCTCAGCAGGTGTGGGGATGCCTGCTTTTGGAAGGGGGGCACTGTCACTTTGGAAGAGTGGAAATACTACCATATGCGAAGGAGTAAAAAGACCCAAGTTACCCCTCTGCTGCCTAGGAGCACTGTGGCCCCGATCTGTGACTGTGGTAGAGCTTAAACCTTAGGCAGACTAACGCCCTCCCCTCCCCTAAAGATATCAGGTCCTAATCCCTGGAACCTGTAAATGTTAACATAAGAAAAAAAGAATCTCTGCAGATGTGACTAAGTTAAATAAGAATCTTGAGATGGGGAGATGATCCTGTATTAGTTGGGTGGGCCCTAAACGCCATTACAAGCATCCTTCTAAGAGGGAGGCAGAGGGAGTTTTGAGACAGGAGAGGAGAAGGCAGTGTGACCATGGAGGCAAAGACTGGAATGACATGGCCACAAGCCCAGGAATGCCAGCAGCTACCAGTAGCAGAAAAAGTCAAGGAATGGATTTTTCCACTAGAGCCTCCAGAGGGAATGTTGCCAGCCAACATTTTGATTTCGGACTTCAGACCTCCAGAACTACGAGAGAATACATTTCTGTTGTTTTAAGCCATCAAATGTGTGGTACTTTGTTACAGAAGCCACAGGAAATGAATAGACTGACCTTAAACCTTAAACCCTCCACAATGTTAAGGTCTGAGTTTGTGGACTGTCTCTTTCTGTTTCTTCTGTAACTCCCTCCTTAGCTGCTGGATTGACAGGGGCTCTGTGTTACAATCTTAAAGCCTCTTTTTTTTCTTTTAAACCTGTGGGTATTTTGCATATTTTGGTATCTGTAGATTATGGGTTAGTTCTACAGCACTTTATGTAATAAATTTCTCAAACTGCATCTCTATCCATCTGCCTGAGATCCACACCCTTTACTTCCTGGTCTACTAGGACTTGGAAAGAAAATCAGCTCTGAATCCAGCAGACTTAGCCTCTGACTCATTATCTGTGAGGGTTTTCATAATTACTACACCTCTCTGGGTCTCTGAGTCCTTATCTAGAAAGCAGAGATAACAACTTCCCTTTAGATAACCTAAGTTCATTTTAGAGAATACACATCTAGCAACCAACCAACCAAATAAACAAAACTAGGAGGTCAAACAGTTTGCACTCAAGACACACCTAGGCTCGAATCCTAGTGCAACCACTTACTAACTTTCTAAACTTGGGCAAGTTTTTTTATGCTTTGAATCATTTTCCTTACCTGTAAAATGGGACAATTCGATCTACCATAAAGGACTGCTGTTGTAAGGATCGATTAAGATGTGTGGAAGTGCACATGGTAATGTCTGGTATGCAGCATGTTGCTGTGATTGTGATTATGAATATTAGTAGTAACCATCATTATGTTTGCGCTCATTTACTATCTGTATCTCCATGGACAAATTGCTTAAATTCTCGGAGCCACAAATGCCCCATCTATGGAACAGGGAAACCATCCCTCCCTCACTAGGTAACTGTAAGGATTCTATGAAATCGCGTATGTGGCAGTGGCTGGAGCATAGTAGGAACTCATAATAGACCCTTTCTTCTTCAGACTATCTGATTATATTGTGTTCCTCTTTGCTTCACTAACAAAGAAAACCCCGAAGAGGAAACCTGATTTTAATGGCTTCTCTTGACTGGCATGTTTTTAAACAGATAGCCCTCACTTCTATGGATATCCAACTAACACTATTTAACATTTGCATTGTAGAAGGAGAGACTTCATTTTCCCAGACAATTCTTCATTTAACCAAAGCTCTCAAGATTTCTTTAAAAATGTAACTCCCTAGTTTCTTCTAAGACAGGATTCAAATGAGGAAATGTTCCTTCACCTGACTCCTGAGGACTCCCTTCATTCCATATATCGCACCTGTGTGGGTAAGGGCTAAACTGTTCTTTGTGTGTCGGCTTTGGCATTAAGCCTGCCTCTCCTGCACCCTGGGTCCATGTCAGGGCCTTCCACTTTGACTGAAAGTCCACTGGGCCGTTGCTCTCTGACTGGCATCTGTGGCTGCTTCCCAGGCAGGGCGGCCACGTGGGAAATGCTGCCGGTCATCACTGTCAGATGACGGCTCTGAGCACCTGTTGGCACTGAAGTTTACAAACGGAAAGCAGAAACTGACACGGCCCCTTCTCACAATCACTGTCCAGTTTTGCTCTGCCTTTTGCTAAGCCCAGGATCTCTCTTTTATGCCAGTCTTTCCATCCTCAGCCACCCCCAGCTGAAGGCTAGTGGGAGGTGGGGGAGGGAACCCTAGAGAAATAAATTAGCATATGTTATTCCTTCCCTACATAGTGCTAGGCCATCTGGAACTCTGCTTTTGAGGCTGAGAGATGATAACAGACTCATCCTGAGGATCTGGGATCCCTAGGTGGTGCGAAGAGTTGAACTTAACCATAAACGTTGGCAGTTCGAACCTACCCAGCAGCATCTCAGAAGAACGCCTGGCGATCTGCTTCCAAAAGGTCACAGCCACGAAAACCCTATGGAACACAGTTCTACTCTGCACACACAGGGTTGTCTTGAGTCAGAATTGACCTGACGGCAAATGGTTTTACTGAGGATCTACAAGAAGGAATCAAAACCAAGGAGCTGGGAGAAACAGGCAGAGGAGATCAGAAGTAACGCTTAAATCTTACAGAGCGATTCACAGTCTTCTGAAAGGCTTTCCTACTGAAGTTTTTATTATTCTTCACAACTACTCCAGAGAGGTCAGTAATATTATTCTTATTATTATCCCTATATTACAATTGCAGACACTGAGGCTAAGAGCCTTGGCCAAGGTTACGCAGCTAGAGAGTGGTAGGGTTGGAATTTCAATGCAGCTGTGAGCCGCAGGCAGGCCAGGGCTTCAAATTCTGAGCCATTTGCCATTTGAAACACTTGGCTGACCTGAAAATCCTTTGCCTCAATCCAGGGCCAGAGGAAGGATGTAGATGCAGTTTGTTGGAAGACATAGTGGGGAGGAGGGGACTCAGTAGTTCCTACACTGAGTATCTTATTAATAAGGGTTGAAGGTCTTTGGGAAATGTGCAAAGAGGAAAACAGTTGAAATACAATTAAAATGAGCTGAGGCGGCTTTCACTGCTGGACAACGCTCAGGTGAGAGGCAGTGGAGCAAAGGGAGCCAGACGGCATGGGTTCAAATCTTGGCTCTGCCACTAATCAGCTATGTGAGCTATTTGACCTCTCTGCAGCCCAGTGTCTTCATCTATATAATGGGGGCACTAATAGTACTGTCCTCATAGAGTTGTCAGCGTGCTTAAACCTACTAACACACATAAAGTTCTTAGAAGAGAGCTTAGCCCACAGTGAGCACCCAGTAAATGATAGTTTCTATCATTTTCCTTGCCCACATCTGGCCTGACCCTACAGCAGAGTCCTCTTTTCCTGCTGCTGAGCTAATCTTTATAAACAGTTTCATTTAGGACTGGAAGCCTTTAAGGCAGAGTTGCCAGAGTCTTACAGCCTGCAAAGGGCCTACTCTCTGGGACACAGAAGCAGTGGGGATGGCCCAAGGAACAGGAACCCACTCACCACTGGAGCCACTATTCAAAGCCAGCTCTCACCAGGGAGTTTTCTTTAGTTGTTGAATGGAGTCCCGGGTGCAAGGTAGTAAGAATAGGATGGCTTAGGCAGTGGTTCTCTAACTGGTGCATCAGAATCCCCTGGAGGGCTTGCTAAAACACAGAGGGCTGGGCCCAACACCCAGAGTTTCTGATTCAGTGGTCTGAGATCCACCACTTATCTCTGTTTGATATCCTGTGGGGGCTTGTGTGTTGCTGTGATGCTGAAAGCTATGCCACCAATATTTCAAATACCAGCAGGGTCACCCACGGCAGACAGGTTTCAGTGGAGCTTCTAGACTAAGATAGATAAGAAAGGAGAACCTGGAGATCTACTTCTGAAAAAAACTGGCCAGTGAAAACCTTATGAACAGTAGTGGAACACTGTCGGATATTGTCTGGGAAGATGAGACCTTCAGGTTGGAAGGCACTCAAATCATGACTGGGGAAGAGCTGCCCCCTCAAAACAGAGTCGACCTTAATGACGTGGATGGAGTAAACCTTTCAGAAACTTCATTTGCTGATGTGGCATGGCTCAAGAGAAGAAACTGCTGCAAACATCCATTAATAATTAGAATATGGAATGTACAAAGTATGAATCTAGGAAAATTGGAAGTTGTCAAAAATGAAATGGAATACATAAAGATCGATGTTCTAGGCATTAGCAAGCTGAAATGGACCGGTATTGGCCATTTTGAACTGGACAATCATATGGTCTACTATGCCAGGAATGACAAATTGAAGAGGAATGGCATTGAATTCACTGTCAAAAAGAACATTTCAAGATCTATCCTGAAGCACAATGCTGTCAGTGATAGGATAATATCCATATGCCTACAAGGAAGATCAGTTAATACGACTATCACTCAAATTTATGCACCAACTACTAATGTCAAAGATGAAGAAATTGAAGATTTTTTAACAACTTCTGCCGTTTAAAATCGATCAAACATGCAATCAAGATGCACTGATAATTACTGGTGATTGGAATGTCAAAGCTGAAAACAAAGAAGGATCAATAGTTGGAAAATACGGCCTTGGTGATAGAAACAACACTGGAGATCACATGATAGAATTTTGTAAGACCAATGACTTATTCATTGTAAATACCTGTTTTCAACAACATAAACAGCAACTATATACATGGACCTCACCAGATGGAATACACAGGAGTCAACTCCATTACATCTGTAGACAAAGACAATGGAGAAGCTCAACATCATCAGTCAGAACAAGGCCAGGGGCCAACTGCGGAACAGACCATCAGTTACTCATATGCAAGTTCAGGCTGAATCTAAAGAAAATTAAAACAAGTGCATGAGAGCCAAAGTACCAGCTTGAGTATATCCCATCTGAATTTAGAGACTATCTCGAGAATAGATTTGACACATATAACACTAATGACTGAAGACCAGATGAGTTGTGGGATGATATCAAGGACATCACACATGAAGAAAGCAAAAGGTCATTAAAAAGACAGGAAGGAAAGAAAAGACCAAAATGGATGTCAGAAGAGACTCTGAAACTTACTCTTGAACATAGAGTAGCTAAAGCTAAAGGAAGGAATGATAAAGTAAGTAAAAGAGCTGAGCAGAAGATTTCAAAGGGGCAGCTCAAAAGACAAAGTAAGGTATTATAATGAAACGTGCAAAGACCTGGAGTTAGAAAACCAAAAGGGAAGAACATGTTTGGCATTTCTGAAGCTGAAAGAACTAAAGAAAAAGTTCAAGTCTCCAGTTGCAATATTGAAGGATCCTACGGGTAGAATATTGAGTGACGCAGGAAGCATCAAAACTAGATGGGAGGAATACACAGGGTCACAGTACCAAAAGGAACTGGTCAATGTTTAACCATTTCAGGAGGTAGTATATTATCAATAACTGATGGTATTGAAGGAAGAAGTACAAGCTGCATGGAAGGCATTAGCAAAAAACAAAGTTCCAGGAATTGATGGAATACCAGTTGAGATGTTTCCACAAACTGATGCAATGCTAGAGACATTCACTCGTCTATCTATGCTAAGAAATTTGGAAGACAGCTACCTGGCCAACTGATTGGAAGAGATCCACATTTATGCCTATCACAAAAAAAGGTGGTCCAATAGAATGCACAAATTATCACGCAATATCATTAATATCCCGTGCAAGTAAAATTTTGCTGAAGATAATTAAAAAATGGTTGTGGCAGTACACTGACAGGGAACTGCCAGAAATTCAAGCTGGACTTAGAAGGGGACATGGAATGAGGGATATCATTGCTGATGTCAGACTGATCTTGGCTGAAAGTAGAGAATATCAGAAAGATGTTTACCCACGTTTTATTGAATAAGCAAGGGCATGTGACTGTATGGATCATAACAAATTCTGGGTGACATTGCAAAGAATGGAAAATTCTAGAACACTTAATTGTGCTCATGTGGAATCTGTACATAGACCAAAAGGCAGTCATTTGAACAGAATAAGGAGACACTGCATGGTTTAAAATCAGGAACGATGTGCGTCAGGGTTGTATCCTTTCACCATGCTTATTCAATCTGTAAACTGAGCAAATAATCCGAGCAACTGGACTATATGAAGAAGAATGCGGCATCAGGATTGGAGGAAGACTCATTAACAATCTGTGATATGCAGATGACACAACCTTGCTTGCTGAAAGTGAAGAGAACTTGAAGTACTTGCTGATGAAGTTCAAAGACTACAGGCTTCAGTATGGATAACATCTCAAGGAAAACAAAAATTCTCACAATTGGACCAGTAAGTAACATCATGATAAACTGAGAAAACGTACTGAAGTTGTCAAGGATTTCATTTTACTTGGATCCACAATCAACGCCCATGGAAGCAGCAGGCAAGAAATCAAATGACGTATTGCACTGGGTAAATCTGCTGCAAAAGACCTCTTTAAAGTGTTAAAAAGCAAAGATGTTACTTACAGGACTAAGGACCAACAGACCCAAGCCATGGTATTTTCAATCGCCTCATATGCATGGGAAAGCTGGACAACGAATAAGGAAGTCCAAAGCAGAACTGATGTTTTTGAATTATGGTGTTGGTGAAGAATACTGAATATACAAGGGACTGCCAGAAGAAGGAACAAATCTGTCTTGAAAGTAGTACAGCCAGAATGCTCCTCAGACGTGAGGATGGAGAGACTTTGTCTCATGTACTTTGGACATGTAATCAGGAGGGATCAGTCCCTGCACAAGGACATCATGCTTGGTAAAGCAGACGGTCAGTGAAAGAGGAAGACACTCAATGAGATGGATTCACACAGCGGTTGCAACCATCATGGCTTCAAACATAGCAAAGATGGTGAGGATGGTGCAGGACAGGCCAGTGTTCTGTACTGTTGTACAGAGGGCTACTAAGAGTCAGAATCGACTCGACTGAACCTAACAACCACCTAACAGTTCTGGGATGGGACTTGAGAATTTGCATTTCTAACAGGTGAGTCTCGCTGCTGGTGAGGCTGATGCTGCCAGTCTGGGGACCATACTGTGAGAACCACTGACCTAGGGAAGAGAGTACTGCTTGGGATGTCTGTCTAGGGCAGCTATGTCTCCTCCGAGCCATGTGACCTCTAAAACCAAAACTAAAACCTGCCCTCAGGTCAGCTCTGACTCGTGGTGGTCTCATGTGTTCCAGAGTAGAACGGTGCTCCACAGGGTTTTCCTGGCCCTGGCCTTTGGTAAGCAGATCGCCAGGCCTTTCTTCTGAGACACCTTTGGGTGAGTTCATACCACCAACCTTTCAGTTAGTAATGTAGCGTGCAACCATTTATGCCACCCAGGGACTTTTTTATGTGGTCTCTAAGCATTGCTTAAGGAGCCCTAGTGGCACAGTGGCTAAGTGATCCGGCTGCTAACTGAAAGGTGGGCAGTTTGAATCCACCAGCCACTGCAAAGGAGAAAGATGTGGCAGTCTGCTTCCATACAGATTACAGCCTTGGAAACCCTATGGGGCGGTTCTACTCTCTCCTATAGGGCTGCTATGAGTTGGAATCGACTAGACAGCAATGAATTTGGCTACTGGCTTTTCAGCACTGCTTAACCTCTGAGCCTCAGTTTCTCCATGTGTGAATGAATAGAACTTCCCTGACAGAGTGGTGAAACTTGAAAAAGACTATCCTGAAGGAAAAAAAAAAAAATGTTTACATAGTGTCTGGAGCATAATGATCATCCAAGACATATTGCTTTTTCATTATCATTTCATGGACTGTTTGTGAGAAGGAGCCAAGGTGGCCAAAGTCCACCACAGAGAGGTACAGTGGTGTCACTAGGGAGCGTAGGGGGTGCAGACCACACGGAGTGACATTGTCAGTGGGGGTGACACCAAAATGACCTAGTGAGGCCACTGGAGAGATGCTCAAAAAAGGGCTCGTGGAACAAACGCTACATGCCTTTTAAACATAGAGCTGGCTCCCAATTGGAAAGAAATACATTCACGCTCCATCCAGTTTTTTGGGTTTTTTCTCTTTACTAACACAGTTACACTTCTTCCCACTGATATAAAATTTGTATCATAGCCTTCTCAGCCACTAATAAGCCATTTGCTACAAGGAAGCCCTGTTTTCCAGATGAGAAAACTGAGAGTTTTTGGCAGACTAAGTGAGCTCTGCTGTCCCCAAAGGCATGCCCGTATTTTTTGTTTACAACTTTTTTGCAGTATATTTTACACATCATAGAATTCATTGTGTCAATTGTATAATTTAATGACTTTTAGTAAATGTTTCCAGTTGTGCAGCCATTATCATAAACCAGTTTTAGAATATTTTCTTCACACCAATAAGATCCCTAGAGTATATGTTCTTTTCAAAAAAACCTGCCCAGGATGATAGGAGTCCCTGGGTGGCACAAACGGTTAAGCACTCGACTACTAGCCAAAAAGCTGGCGGTTCGGATCCACCCAGAGACTCCTCGGAAGACAGGAATGGTAATCTGCTTGTAAAAGGTCACAGCCTTGCAAACCCAATGGAGCAGTTCTACTCTGTACACGTGGGGTCGCCATGAGTCAGAATCGACTCGACAGCAACTAACAACAACAGCAGCCAAGGATGATACAACTTTGGAAGGGCTGGGACAAAGGGGGAAGAGTTGCAGGATGGGCAGAAATATATGATTCTGCTCAAATACCTACGCCAGATTTTGAGACTCGGGGCAGAGGGCCTTCCGAGAGGTGATTTCCTGGTGCTGCAGTGACTGGGGGCGAAGGGGATCGTCATCGTTCAGAACACGTGAGTCCCCGCCCGGCACGGAGGGCCTCATAAGTGGGTGGCCTGAGGACATTGTGATTTTGCTACAACTGCAACTTCAAGGGAGGCTGCTTTGAAGAGAAATCAGTAAACATGCTACATCCTCATGGGGGTCCTGTGTCCGATGCCCAGACAGCTGGCTGTGGCCAGGAGGGGCTCTGTGTGCCTGGCCTTGGTAAAAAAAGGAAAAATAAAATCAATGCCTCAAGACCAAGGCCAGATAAGAATACTGAATAAGACATAAATAAATAGCAAGATCCTTTTTGATCCTTCAGGTCACAGGAGCTCAGCTGCAGGCCAGCTATCTTGGCCGATTAATAAAACAACAGTAATAATAATAATGGCTACCAGTGTTTAGAAATGAATTTGTGACAAGTGTTACATTAAAAAAAAAGATCTATGTCCAATTAATTATGATATCGTTTACTCCTTACAACACTCTTTGATGCAGGTACGCTTATTGTTCCTACTTTATTGATGAGAAAATCAAGGCTCAAATAGGTTAAGAGACTTGCCCAAGTACATACAGTGAGTAGGCGCCAGAGTCAGAATTCAAAATCAATTCTGTTTGATTCCAAAACCTTTGCTCTCCTTTAGTACCATAATGGGAGCCCTGGTGGCACAGTGGTTAAGCGCTCAGCTGTTAACAGAAAGGTCAGCAGTTCAGACCCACCAGCGGTTCTGCAGGAGGAAGATGTGGCAGCCTGCTTCTATAAAGATGACAGCCTTGGAAATCCAGTGAGGCGGTTCTACTCTGTCAGAATCAACTCAGTGGCAATGGGTAAGTATCATAATGGAGTTTCTGGGTGGTGCAAACAGTTAACACACTCAGCTGCTAACCGAAAGTCTGGAAGTTCAAGTGCACCCAGAGGTGTCTTGAAAGAAAGGCCTGGTGATTTCCCTCCAAAAAGCAGCCATTGAAAACCCTACGGAGTACAGGTCTACTCTGACACACATGGGGTCGCCATAAGTCAGAATAGATTCGATGGTAATTGTTGGTTTGGTTAGCAACATAATAGTGACGAAACAGCAACAGGGAGGCATGAACAGAGCTTTAGAACTTCAGGAGTGTGTCCCTTCTATTTTCTCATTAGCACCTCTGGGAGTCCAGTGACGGCAGGGTCTCTGTCTCTTTCTGCTCAGCATCGAAACCCAAGTACCTGGCACAGTGCCTGGTGCCTCAGAGTTGGTCAATAAATAGTTACTGATTTGATTTTGTTGAGCCTCGATCATGTGAGGTGGAAAGAGACTAAAATATCCTGGCTTTGTCACTCAGTGGTTAAGTGACTGGCAAGTTACTTCTTTGTGCCTCAGTTTCCTAATATGTAAGAAAAAGAAAGAAAATCATCAACCTCAGAGAACTGTTGTGAGGATTAAATATGCTCAGCATTTTAGCCCTCAGAAAACCCACCCAGCAGTGATGTAGAAGAAAGTCCTGGTGATCTGCGTCTATAAAGATTAAACCAAAAACCAAACTTGTTGCCATCAAGTCAATTCTGACTTACAGCGACTGTATAGGACAGAGTAGAACTGCCCCATAGGGTTTCTAAGGAGCAGCTGATGGATTCAAACTGTTGACCTTTTGGTCAAGCAGCCACAGTTTTAACCACTGTGCCACCTGGGCTCCCATAAAGACTACAGCCAAGGAAACCCTATGGAGCAGTTCTGTTCTGTAACACGTGGGATTGCCATGAGTTGGAATCGACTCAACGGCAATTAATACAGAACAGTATGGTCGGCACTCAATCACTGCTAACTCTTACAAGTGTTATCAACATCCTCATTGCAGAGATAAGGAGATTTAGGCTTGCAAAGGTGAACCATCTTAGCCCAGGGCCGGAGAGGTGAAAAGTGGCAGAAACAGGACTTGGGTTCCTGTCTCTGGACTCCAAGTCAGTGCATTTTCTTGACCCTCCAATGCTCAATAGGTATTTGTTGATTGAAAAACCTGCTGGGCCCCCGACATGAAGTCAGAGAGGAGGGACTGGTATACACCAGATATCAGAGCACCTAGGATTTTTTCAGGGAAGACTGAATGGGAAGCTCAGTGGGTCCAGAAGACAGGGGAATCCTCCCCTACCCATTGAATCCTGAGCTTCCACAAAGGATGATCTTACTGACTGAGTCTCCCTCTGGTGAGCACCTTCTCTCTGCCTCCCTCCCTCCCTCAGGAACATTCCTGTGAAGGTGAAACTTGTGGAATTTGAAAGGGAACAGTGAATAGTTGCTCTTGTGCATTGTTAGGCAAATGGTACACAAATTGGAGTCTTCAGTCTGGCCCTAATGATGCCATCCTGCTTTGTCTCCCAGCTTTCCTGACACCCATTCTGAGCTGTACCATACAGATGTTAGTTTATTATGTACACCAATAACTCACTCCAGATCTCAGCGAGGTGGGCTGTTAGCAGCCACCATCACAGCCCTGACAGCGATGGAATGCGTCCCTGTGAAACATGTGTGATTTAAGCTCTTTGCAGCCCACAGTTCAAGCGCTTTCTTTTATCAGGGCCCAAGCGGTGGCTAATCGAGTGACGGCAGATCCAGAAACAACGCAGATCCCACCAAGAGGCTGATTAAAAGCTTCCCTGAAATTTGGAAAAGAATATTTTTTAAAAACGATAACATTAAGGAAAAAGAATCTCAAGATGCACAAAGAAAACCAATTTAGTTCGAGCCAATCCTTCATCCTCAGAAGGATTAGGAGAAAGGTTCTGCTTTATACTAAATGTGGAGACGGCTTTGCAGCCACGACATATAACGTCCCGCTAATTATTCTTTCAAGCTTCAACGTGTACTTTATTAATCTTTCCCCCTCTTTAACAGCCACAGATGTAGACTTAATTCAGCGCAGAAGCAAAAAGAACTTGTTTGAGTTCAGCATGTCAGCTGTGTCTTCGGTGTTTGCTGCACAATGGCGGGCAACATTGGCAGGGCTCAGAAACTGAAGTCACGTCGATCATGTTTCGCATTAAGACCGTTCCCACTTGGCATTACCCTTCCATGAAATAACCTGTCTTCAGCATATCCCAGCCAATGGATAGACTCAAGATAGGACAGTGTGGTGTCTTTGGAGTTGCTCAGAAAAAAAAAAAGGAGGCAGCTGAAGGAGGGATAAAAGCAGTGATGATTCTAACGCCCTCTTTTCTACCTAAGGACCTGGGAGATGCTTGCTGCTCGTGATGGACCCCAAAGAAAACTAGCAAACTCTGCAGTCCAATAAAATACCAATTACATGGGAACTATATACTTAAGGTTCAGATTTATTTTATATTTGGGGGCTATACTTTACTTCATTCTTTCATGCATCTGTCCACCCATTTATTCGATTATAATTGAATAAATAATATTACTTTTTAATTCTAATACCTACATAGTAGATACTAAGCACCTATTATGTGCCAAGCAGGTCTCTGGGTGGCACATACAGTTAAGCGCTTGGCTACTAACCAAAACGTTGGCAATTTGAACCAACCCAGGTGTGCCTCAGAATAAAGGTCTGGCAATCTGCTTCCAAAAGGGCACAGCCTTGAAAACCCTATGGAGCATAGTTCTACTCTGACACACATGGGATCACCATGAGTAGAAATCGACTCCACAGAAGCTGGTTTTGGTTTTTTATGTGTCAAGCACCGTGTATGGGGCTTAGGGGTGTGACATACAAATATCCTATTCTTCAGAAGAGGGAAGAAAAGAAATAGAATCACTGTGTATGGAGTACCCACTATGTGTCAGACACTGCAGAGAAGCCTTTACATGTTTCAATAACACTTACACTCTGGGAGGTAGATATTATCTCCATTCTGCAGAGGAGAAATCTGCAGCTCGGGAGGTTTGAGTCACTTGCCAAGATCACAGAGTTAGGAAATGGTAGAGCTGGGATTCAAAGTGTAAACTGCCACACTCCTAATTCAGAGTTCTTCCACCCAAAATTACAAATGCTTAGGATGTTTAAATCATGCTGATACATAAGTGCAATGCAAGGTGGAAGTGAAAATTCCTAAAAGACAACTACCGTACCAGTTACTATAGAGTCAATTCTGACTCATAGCACCCCATGTGTGTCAGAGTAGAACTGTGTTCCACCGGGTTTTCAGTGGCTGATTTCTCAGAAGTAGACTGTCAGGCCTTTCTTTTGAGGCACCTCTCAGTGGACTTGAACCTCCTATCTTTTGGTTAGCAGTCCAGCATGTCAATCATTTGTACCACCCAGGGACTCTGAAAGACAAGTAGATTGAGCACAATGGAAACTTAGAGGAAAGAGAGCTTGTGACCAGGTGGAAGTCTTTAGAGAAGGATTCCTAAAGGAGGAAGCAGTTGACCTGAGTCTTGAAGAGGTTAGGCACATAGCAATTAGCATTTAAACGGACAGGGAAGAGCCTGAGCAAAGGTGTGGAAGTCAGAAAGCACGGATTAAGTTCAGGGAACTCAAGTAGTTTAGGGTATGAGAAAGATAGATAAAAATATAGTGTGGGATCAGACTGCATAACTTCTTTCTTTATTTTTTACTGTTGCACTTTAAGTGAAAGTTTACAATCCAAGTTAATCTCTCATACAAAAACGTATACAGACATTGTTATGTGACCCTAGTTGTTCTCCCTATACTGTGACAGCACACTCTTCCTTTCCACCCCGGATTTCCCGTGTCCGTTCAACCACCTCCTGACCCTCTCTGCCTTCTCATTTCACCTCTGGACAGGAGCTGCCCATTTAGTCTCATGTATCTATCTACTTGAGCTAAGAAGCACACTCTTCATGAGTATCATTTTATGTCCCATAGTCCAGTCTAATTTTTGCTGAAGAGTTGGTCTCAGGAATGGTTTTAGTTTTGGAATAACAGAGAGTCAGGGGGCCATGTCTTCTGGGGTCCCTCCAGTCTCAGTCAAACCATTAAATCTGGTCTTTTTACTAGAATTTGAGTTCTCTACCTCACTTTTCTCCCACTCCATCAGGGACTCTCCGTTTTCCCTACCAGGGTGGTCACTGGTGGTAGCTGGGCACCATCTAGTTCTTCTGGTCTCAGGCTGATGAAGTCTCTGGTTTATGTGGCCCTTTCTGTCTCTTGGGCTACTACTTTCCTTGTTGTCTTTGGTGTTGTTCATTCTCCTTTGCTCCAGGTGGTTTGGGACCAAATGATGCATCTTAGATGGCCGCTCGCTAGCTTTTAAGACCCCAGATGACACTCACCAAAGTGGGATAGACTGTATAACTTCTGATACCACAGAAGACATGTTTCATTAAAAAAAAAAAAGGCAAAACTGGGTCCATCTTCTACCTGCAGTAGTGTCTTAGGTTAGGTTCTTTAGAGATGCAAAACTAATAAAGCATATAAATATATAGACAAAGAGATTTATATCAAGGAAATGGCTCACATGGTTATAAAGGCTGGAACATCCCAAGTCCGTGGGTCAGGCTGATGGCTTCTCCTGATTCACATAGCTGCAGGGGCTGGCGAATCCAAGATCGGCAGGTCAGAGAGCAGGGCTGTTGCTCACAGGCTGTGAAGACTCATGAATCCCAACATCAGCAGGCAAGACCACAGGTCAGCTGCTAGTTCAAGTACCAAGAACCAGAGGTCAGATGAACAGGAGACAGCTGCAGAACCCAGAGCGAGCAGAAAACCACGAGCCTTGCCAGAATGCTCGCTTATATTTAATGCAGTCCACGCGTACAAGGAAACTCCCTTTCAACTGATTGGCTACTCACAGCAGATCCCATCAAGTGAGTGATCATAACATCACACGAAGGTTGAACCACTCAGAATCATGGCTTAGCCAAACTGACACGCAATCTTAACTATCGCAAGTAAATTCAGAGAAATGTTTAGTTTTACAGCAATCTGAGACATATCAATGCAGGTAAGATACACCACCCCTTGATAATTACATCCAAATCCCAGTGTGGAATCTGGGATCAGAAGGCCTGAGTTCAGATCTCAACTATTCCATTCATTAACTCAACAACTACGAGCATGTCATCTTATTTTGTTATAACTGTGCCGTGATACTTGATGATTCATATTGTTCTGGGAGATTCACTACTGTAATGGCTGGTCAGATCAAGAATCATGTGCTAGTCACGTGTCAGGACAATTGATGGGAACATTTAAATACTTATTATATTTTTATTTAGTTCCTGGGTGGTGCAAATGGTTAAATTAATGTACTTGGCTTCTAACCAAAAGGTTAGAAGTTTGAGTCCACCCAGAGGCACCTCAGAAGAAAGGCCTGTCAATCTACTTCTGAAAAATTAGCCATTGAAAACCCTGTGGCACACAGTTCTATTCTGACACACCCAGGGTCAGCATGAGTCAGAGTTGACTCGACAGCAACTGGTCAACTGGCTATGTATTTATTTACTCACGTATATTCTAGAAACTACACACACACACCTACTAACATGAGCCAGGCCCAGGAATACACACAAACATTTTCTCATTTCAAACCCAGGGCAACTCTGAATAATAGATAGCATTACCCTCCTTTACAGGTGAAGAAATTGAGGTCCAAAGTAATTGACCACCTAAATACAAGATTACATCCCTAGCAAATGGAAGAACCAGGTTATCTTAAATCTAGTACTCTTTTCACTATAACACTACTACCCCGCACTAGTCATTTAAATCGGCAGTTCTCAATTTGTATGCTGTGGAACTCTTCAGCTAAACATTGATCCATGTGCAAAAATCATTTTTACTATACGTTACATACGTCAAGGAATGCTGAAATAAGGGCATCGTGCAAGGATACAGCTTGCTGGGAATCATAGGTAATGGGACTCGATCCCACCTATCATATATGATAAGGAGCATTGGTGGTACAGTGGTTAAAGCACTTGGCTGCTAACAGAAAGGTTGGCAGTCTGAACCCACCAGCTGCTCCGTGGAACAAAGCTGTGGTCGTCTGCTTCTATAAAGATTACAGCTTTGGAAACCCTATGGGGCAGTTCTTCTCTGTCCAATAAGGTCACTATGAGTCAGAATCAACTCAATGGCAATGGGTTTGTTTATTTTACTATACAGGATATAGGATCATTCATAGGATATAGGAGTTCCTGGATGGTGCAAATGGTTAAGCAGAGGACTACTAACTGAAAGGTTGGCAGTTCAAACCCACCCAGAGGCACCTCAGAAGGCCTGGCAATCTGCTTTCGAAAGGTCACACCCTCGAGAAACCTACGTAGTAGTCCTACTCTACATACAGGGTGTCGCTAGGAGTCCGAACGGATTCAATGGCAACTAACAAAAATAACAGGATATAGGAATGTTATAAGGATGAAATGAGATGACGCATGTGAAGATCTTTTGAAAATATAAAATATGGTAAGAAAAGGCTTTGTTCCAGAACCTTTCAGAGGAAAAGTTAAGAAAATTTCTTCAAGATAATTAGTTTTTGTACACTTGTTCTCTGCTTCCCACTACTATGATGTAAGCTCCCTGAGAGCTAAGACTGTGTTCTACTTGTCTTTGACAACATAGCACCCAACATAGGGTGTGACATTTCAAAGAAATTCAAAGTTTGGTGAATTAAATTACTTTTCTAAATAATATTTTATTGAGTTTTTGGTGAAAGTTTACACATCAAGCTAGGACCTGTTTGACTATTTCTGCACGATTTGTTGAGTGACATTAGTTACAATCAGAACAGTTGGCGGTAGTAGCCAAGCACCATCTAGTTCTTCTGGTCTCAGGGTAGATAAGGCCGTGGCTCCTGTAGACTTGTTTCTTCTCTGAGATTTTGGTTACCTTCTCATAGTTTTGCTCCTGATGAGTAGAGACCAGTAATTGTATTTTAGATGGCTGTCACAACTTTTAAGACCCCAGACGCTACTCAGATCATGATTTCTGTCAACTATGTTATGCCAGTTGGCTGAGATGTTCCATTAAGACTATGGTCCTAAACTGGTGAATTAAATTATATTCCCTCATATGTAATAATAATCATGAACTGATAGCTAAGATTTGTTGAGCACTTGCTAGGTGCCAGGCATTGTGTTAAACGCTTGGTAGTTATCATATTTTTACGCAAATAACACACGCCTTCTATGTTTATTTGCCAATCACACCTTCCTCCCACGAGGCATTTTTGGGAGCTTGCTATGCTAACACATAAAAAAAATTAGCTTAGCAGTGCTTATGAAAATACCTCACCAGGGAAGGGCACGGTTAACAAATAAACGTAGAAGATACGCATTATTTGTGTAAAACTATGGTATTAGTTTTTTAATTTCTATAACTACACTATGAGATGACTACTATTATTTTCCAGATAAGACAACAATCATAGAGGTGAAGTAGATGGCTCCAGTTCACACAGCTAGTCAGTGGCAGGTCTGAGATTCAAACTGAGGCAGTCTGGCACACATCCCCAGTGCTGTACTCTGATAATAACCGTTATCCAGAATGTGTGAACAGTGCTGAGTCATTCATAAGCACCATCACATCTATTCACTTGTCGAATCCTCATAGCAACCCTAATAAGTAGGTAGGATTATTCCCACTTTAGAGATGAAAACACCGAGGCTCACAACCACACACTTATCTATGAAGCACCTGCATCCCTATGCTACAGAACCAAGCAGTATGCTTTGCCTTCTCTCAGGAAAAAATACATGTATCTGATAAAATCCAGGAATTCTCAGAGCAATTACAGAGTCTCATGCTACAAACACAACAGAACCTACTTCAAAGGGCCACACACGCTTGGAAGAGCACGCACATAAAAGCGTAATTTGAACACTTGTCGGTTTACCCCCTCGTTGCAAGAGAAGAAGAATGTTTATGCACCAAAAAAATCTAGCTGCATTTCCCAGTTTAATTAGTTTTGTCAAGTGCCTGCAATGTGATTTCCATGTTAATTTCCCCACATCCCATTTCAGTTTCTTTATATACCACTTCAATTATTTGCTTAAAAATTGAGAGAGGCACAATGACTGTGTTCAAATTCCACTCAACTCAACTAACATTTACCAATGTTTTGTCATGTAGGAGGCCTGCAGGGCCCTCAGAAACAGAGCACATGTGCTAGCACTCCCCCTCCCCTGCCCACAGCAGACATTGCTAATCTATCTGCCCTACGCTCAGCCTGGGAAGCGGAAACCTCACTGTTTTACCATCTTTCTCAAGATGGCTTTCCAAGCAACCACTACTATTGGGAGGATGGCCTGCCAAGGCCTCTATGCCTCCCATCCAGGCTGCCTAATCAGAAGCCTTAAGCCTGGAACATTCTCTGATAGCAGAGATTAGGAACTAGGTTTTTCTCTATTCCCCAGTTTCTTCTCCTTGTCAGGGTAGCCTCCCTCCCTGTTCTGGAAACACAGTAACTTTCTCTGCTCTGCTAATACATGGGTGCTATATGGCACCTGGCCAACTCCACTTCAATATTTGTTCCCTGCAAAGAGGGAGCGGGGTCTCTCATCTGTAGCATAAAAGCAGTGCGCGCATAACACCTGCCCTGCACTGGTGGAGGGAAGACTCTAGCCATGGGGGACCAGCGCCTGCTAGTGAAGCTGACCTTGCTCTGGCTCTTCTCTGTGTGACTAAAGCACGGTTCCATGTGTGTGATTCATTCGTGTGTGACTCCTGTGCATGCTTCATTCAGGTCTTTTGTTGGAGACCTCAACCCCTGGCTCAAAAACTGCCAACTGCTTGGTGCTGGCATGGGGGAATGAAAACTATTTACCATTCTAGCACTAGGAATTTTCTTATAAATCCCCTTCCTATTTCATTCTCAGGAGGTAGTAACGTCTCCAATTTTTCACATAAGGTAACTGCAGCTCTTGCAGATGAAATGCCCTTTGCAAATGTTAGTTAAAGAACTGATGAGAAATTTTCCCTGCCTCTTATATTTGGTATAAAATCACCAGCTTTCACTTTCTGGGCATCTGTGGGGCAGTCCAGCAATGTGTACCCAAGACCACCCCCCCACCCCCGGCCCACATCTGCTTTCCTAGCCCCTGAGGGAAAATGTGAAAGAGAGTAGTAAAAATAGTCTCTACCAGACAAGGCTCCCTGGGGTGATAAATAGGGTTAACCAGGTGTTCTTGCATTAGTCTGTAGAGTAACTTCTACTTCTGTACTTTTGTTAAGTGAAAATGTCAGACCTGGAAGAGAGTCCAAATGATAAGCTAGCTCAAACTCCTCATTTTAAATCAAGGCCAACGTGACCTCATTTAACCTTTACACCATTATTATCCTCATTTTATGAAGAAGCTGAGGCACAGAGTAGTTAAGCAATTTGCCTAAGGTCACATAGTTTAGTGATACATTCAAGATTCAAACTAAAGACCTTTCTACCTTAAAAACCTCCGTATTTAATGATACATTTTTTCCCTAATCTCTCTTTTTTCCCTTTAGAACATAAATATTGAAGGTAATCACTCAACTAAATTAATTATTTCTTTTTCCATCTCCTTCTTCCTTCACATCTTCCTTCTAAAATTTTTTTGTTGGGTACAAGAGAAAAAAAAAAAAAAAAAAAAACATTGCCGTCGAGTTTGATTCAGACTCAGTAACCCTGTAGGGCAGAGTAAACTGCCCCATAGTTTCCAAGGAGTGGCTGATGGCTTCGAACTGCCAACATTTGGTTAGCAGCTGAGCTCTTAACCACTGCGCCACCGAGTATGTACTCTTCATTCCTTTATGTAGTCAACAAATGTTCCCTGAGCCTTTTACTGAGCTGTTGGATACAGAGATGAGTCACAGAGTTTTTTCTCCCAAGGAGCTTGCAGTATTGTGTGGACAGATTGAAAAGTTAAAATACAGTGAGGTTCCAGCAGCAGAGATACAGGGAGTGGGGGAAGCACAACATCTGCAGGCAGGGTAATTAATGGTAGCTGCTGTAACAAAGAGCTCCCAGATCTCAGCGGCTCAACACACAAAGCTTTATTTCTCACATCATAGTCTGAAGTGGGTTGGGAGACTCTCCTTCAAGGGGTAACACAGGGACTCAGACTGCTCCCTGGAGCTTCTTCAGAGATCTCTGCCAGATCCCCTCTGTCTGGCCGACCAATGAGCAGAACAAGAGAGTGTGTGGCAGATTGTGTGAGAGGTTTAGAGCCAGGCCTGGAAGAGGGATTGGCCATCTATCCAGTCTCACCTCTGAGCCTCTGGAGTAGACTGACAAGATGTTTACTGTCCTTCTTCCTTGGGACACAGGAAGACTATACTTCCCAGGTTTCCCTAATGGTAGGGTACATGGGACCAAGTTCTGGCCAATGGAATGTCCCTGAGTCACTCCTGGAGGAGAGTCTTCCAACCCACTTTAGCCTATGATGTGGTAAATAAACCTTTGCAGTATTAGCTACTGGGATTTTAGGATTATTTGTTACATAGCTTTTGTTAAGCTGTTGCACAACTTTAAAATGGAGATAACAGGACCCTGCCTCAAAGATCAAAATAATAAAATGGGCATGAAAATTCCCAAATGATCTAAACCAAAAAACCAAATGAGTTGCCATCGAGTCAATTCTGATTCATGGTGACCCCCTGTGTGTCAAAGTAGAACTATGGCCCATAGAGTTTGCAGTGGCTGATTTTTTAGAAGAAAATCAGCGGGCCTTTTTTTCAAGGTGCCTCTGGGTGGACTCAAACCTCTAACCTTTCGGTTAATAGTCGAGTGTGTTAACTGTTTGTACCACCCAGAAACTCAAAGCAATGTAAATTAGTATGGTTGCCATCGTTCAATGTGCCTTAGGAAAGCAGTTGGGATCCCAGGTATCCAAGGTATAGAGACAGCAAAGAAGGACTCTCTGACCATGGCAGAATGCTGGCTAGGAAATTCAGCCTCCTCCAGAGAACACAGTAGTGCAACCTGAGCCATGCACTCCACAAAGCCAGCGGAGTTTTCCTTGGGCTTCTTCCTTTAATAATAACCTTGTACACATGTATTGATTCTTTAATTAATACACAAGTGATCATTCCTAGTGTAGAGTCTGTCAGACAGTAAATGTCAGGCACAATTGGGCTACAACTCCTTCTGATAACATCTGGACGGTTGTTTCCAACTCATAGCTGCTCTGTGCTTCTGCCCCATGGGGCCATTTCACTTGAATATCATTAATAACGTAGTCAGTGGTGTGCTGGAGCTGGCTTGCACCAGCTCAAGGGAGCCAACTGGGCACTCTGTTTTCTAACTCACCCCTCTGTGGTGCCACTTTGGTAGCTTGAAACCAGCCCTGGTAAGAGTACTACACCACAGAAATCGACAAATGTGTAAATCAGGGTTGTTTTCTCTTTTTCTTTTTTTCCAGGAACACTTGGTGTAAAAAATCATCAGTACACCACTAGTAATAATACAATTCATAGTAATAATAACAATAATACCAGTTGCCATAGAGTCGCTTCTGACTCAGTCATCCTATGTGCTTCAGAGTAGAACTGTGCTCCATAGGGCTTTCAATGGCTGTGACAGTTTGGAAGTAGATCGCCAGGTCTTTCTTCCAAGACACCTCTGGGTAGATTCAAACCGCCAACCTCTCAGTTAATAGCCAAGTGCTTAACAGTTTGCACCACCCAGGGACTCCAATAATAATAATAATACCAGCTACCATTTCCTACATGCTCACTATATACCAGAACTCCAGACTTAAGAAACGCTGATTACATGTTATTTCACTTATCTTCATAATACCCATGCAAGTAGTTACTGCATTATACATACTCCACAGTGGAAACTGAAGCTCAGGAAAGTAACTTATTGAAGTACACGCAGCAACGAATAGGAAGAATCAGGGTTTGAGCACCGCTCCGTCTGTCGGACTTAAGGCCCATATTACTTCTACTCTGATACACTAAACAAAATGAGAGTTTGAGCTTGAGAATTGACTTCTTGAGGGCTATTATAAATTTGTTACTACCCAGGGAGGGCAAGAATAATACACGACTTAAAATACATCTGTCTTTGTGTAACGTTACACGATTTAATAAAAGCCCTCTCACGCGATGTGGATATTGATCCTCCAGGGATCCCTATGGGTGATTCTGAACACTCATTGTTGTGTTCTTTTGGCAGTTGGGTGAGGGGCTGAATTTGAAGGCGACAGGTGCAGATGTGGGGCCTGGGCCCTGCGTCTTCCACCATACTGCTTAGTTTTAGAAGTTGAAAGGTCATATTGCAATATTATTATATCCCAGTAATTTACGATTGCTTGTGCATTTGTTTGCCTCTATCCATTCCATATGAGCCTCTTGGAAGCGGGTTCGGAGGTCTTCATTCTCGATGTCCCCAGGGTAGGGTATGACCGTGCCAGGCACGTGGTAGAGGCTTTATAAACGTTTGTTCAGTGAATGACTCAATTAATGGCAACAGGATGAGGGAATGGATGTTTCTGACTGAATGACGGAGGGAGGTAATAGAAAGGCTGTCAGGGGACAGTTTGGCACCTAAAAAAGGAGGAGATATAGGATAGGGAAATAGTGGTCACCAGGTAACACCTTTAGCTCCTTTATGCCATTTACCAAGGGCTTGTACTAAGCTTAGAACTTGCCAACCTATTGTGAATTTGATGCTTTTTCATCAGCAAAGCTGCAGGGCACTTTCTGAATCCAGCAAGATAGCCAGAGTCAAACAAGAGGGAGCAGGGAGGCAGCTGTTCTTCTCCAGTCTCAGCCGTGGCTATGCAGTCCTGACCAATGCAAAACAGAGTCCACGGGCCTGAGGATGGAGACGCGGGCACTGGCCAGTCTGGTCCAGTTCCACTGCTTTAACTCTCCAGAACCACCATCTTTCCCCCTCCCAGCAGGCCTCGCATAGTATCTGGTCTTGGCCACCTTCGTTGTCACCATCCTCCCAACCTTTCACCTCTACCCCTTGAAATCTTCCTTCTCACCTCTTCACACTCGTGGTTCATTTTTCTATCTCCTGTTTCCATTTAGCCTCCCCAGGCCTAACACTTTACTTCTGTTTCTTGGACCCGAAGTCTGGCTTTTCTCCTTGGTCACAATTTATGCTTCTGATTATGCTGCCTTTGGCCTTAACTGGGCAAACGTCTTGTCTACTCCAGCCCAGCTGCCAAGATTGCACCAGGCAAGGGTGACCTGAGCGTGGAGCTTGGCCGGGATGGCTTCTATTATCTTCTCTATAGAGATTGTGCTGGTCATGATGTTTATGTTCCCAACATACATTCCTCCCCCAAATGATTTGCCTAAGTTAGTGGTTCCTCTGCCTTGGCTTCACCTTAGTAGAATCACTTGGGATGCCTTTTTGAAAATCCACTATCTGGGTCTGCTACAAATCCTCTTTTTAAAAGTTTCAGGGACAATTCTGGAGCCCTGGTGGTGCAGTGGTTAAGACTTGGCTGCTAACCAAAAGGTCGGCAGTTCAAATCCACCAGCCGCTCCTTGGAAACCTTATGGGGCAGTTCTTCTCTGCCCTATAGGGTCGCTATGAGTCGGAATCGACTCCAAGGCAATGAGGGATGATACTAATGGGAAGCCAGGATCAAGAGCCACTGGTCTAAACCACTATGTTCATTTTGTTTTCATTACAAGGCAAGGGCCTGAGACAAAACCTGGAGCAAGAGACATGAACGGGAGCTGAGGGGCTTCTGCCTCAGGATGTGTCATTTCCGGCTGGAATACAGGAAACTGCTACTACCATCCTGCAACAATGGGAGCCCACCTGTGGGCAAAGCTGACACACATGGAGGATGGTAGAGTAGAGTAAGATGAAAAGAACTTGGGCCCGACCACGTTCTTGAACCAGTGAATCCTGTGACCAAGGAACCACCTTTGCCTGTGGTCTTCTAATTTAATGAAATATTATGTTTCTTTATCATTTAAGTCAGGGGTCAGCACATTTTTTCGGAAGAGGGCTGAAGAGTACATAGCTTAGGCTTTGCAGGTCATGCAATCTCTGTTGCAACAACTCTGCCATTGTAGTCTGGAACAGCCATAGGCAACAGACAAATGAATGAGCACGGCTATGCTCCAGTAAAACTTCATTCACACACACACAAAGGCAGTGGGCTGGATGTGGCTTGTGACTTATAGTTTGTAGATGCCAGGCTTAAGTCATCTTGAGTCAGGGTGTTTTGTTACTTGTAGTCCATGGCATCTTAAACGATACAAGGATGATTCCAAAAGCTAAGGCTGCATTACTGAACTCTCCTATTCCCCAACCTCATATAACACGTTTTCATTTGTCTATTATTCAGATCCCCCTTGATGTCCCATCCAAAACCAAACCCAATGCTGTCAAGTCAATTCCAACTCATAGCGAGCCTACAGGACAGAGTAGAACTGTCCCTCAGGGTTTCCAAGGCTGTAATCTTTACAGAAGCAGACTGCTGCAACATCTTTCTCCTGTGGAGCAGCTGGTGGGCTTGAACTGCTGACTTTTTGGTTAGCAACCGAGAGCTTAACCACTGCACCACCAGGGCTCCTGATGTCCCATACGCACCTCAAACCCAACATATTCAAAACTGAACTCATCTTCCCCACATCCATCCCAGGTCTGCTGCTCCCCTTGCATTCCCCTTGTAGCAATGGAGCCATCAGTATGAGCTGGTCAAACTAAAAACCCTTGAGTCCTTTTACCAATTGCTTTTGAGTAGATTCCAACTCATGACAACCCCATGTGTATCAGAGTGGAACTGTAATCCATAGGGTTTTCATTGGCTGATGTTTTAGAAGTAGATCATCAGGCCTTTCTTCTCCGGGTGGACTTGAAGCACCAATCTTTCAGTTAGCAGCTGAGAACTTAACCATTTGCACCACCCAGGGACTCCCTGAGTCCTTTTATTGCCTCATTTATCATTATTCAACCAGCTACCACGTACCTTCAATTCTACCCGTAAACTATCTCTCAACTCCTCCAGCCATCCAAAAACACTATATTCCAGCAGGGGTGGATTATCCAACAAGCAAGGAAAGCACAGGCTTACTTGTGTTTACTAACTAATTAGCAGGGAACAATTTCATATTTTTTTCACATCAAAGATTCTGCTTCTAGATATGCCTGGCATCTGTCCCTCTCCCAACCCTACAGCACCTTCCTACAGAATCAAAGCCTCTTTTCAAATTGACAATCCTTGACAGGGGCAGATGACTCAGGAAGCAAGATAAACACAGGCTTATTTGTGTTTACTAATCTGTAGTGAACACTTCCACATAGGTTTCACTTCGATGCAGCGTGGTGAAACCCGTGTGAAATTGGTCACTACAGATTAGTAAGTAAGCACAAGTAAGCTCGTGCTTACCTTGCTTCTTGGGTAATCTGTCCCTGTATTCCAGGCACAATGCCAGGAACAAAGAATATAACAATGAACAAAGTAGCTGCAGCTCCTGCGCTCGCAGTTTAAGATAGGATTCTTGATTTACAGTTGATAATAGCTGGTACCTACCGTGGCTGAGAACCTCCTATGTGTTAGCCTCTGCACTGGGTACTGTGCAAGTGAGAGCCCTGAGCCTCATGGCAACCCTGAATGCACATACTGTTATCTCTTATTCACAGATACAGAAACTGAGGCTAAGAAACACTGAATCACTTGCCCTCGATCACACAGCTAGTGGTGGCAGCACTAGACCTGGAGGCAGTTCTGTCCCCACAGCCAGGTCCTCACAGTCTGTGCTTGTCCATCCTGCACAGAGATAGTTTTTGCCCAAAACGCCATTTTGGGAATTCTCCAGCAATGGTGGGTACCTACCCAAGATGACACCTGGATCTCACTTTGGCAGAAAGCCCATGACAAATGTCTCATCAGCACAAGGGCTGTGCAATTAGGCACAGTCTATTACGACACCCCATGTTGGAAATCAGCACTCTCTGTTTCCTGCCAAGGAGGACTGCCACCTGTGCCCAGGCAGGGCTTTCTCTCAGCCCAGATTCTACAGGGTGGGGGTGGGAGGTCTCAGCCAGAGAAGCAGAGCAGCAAGATGCTCTTTCCAAAGCAATGCATGTCAGGTAAGTGTGATCTAGGCAGGGCCAAAATACTCCTCTGCTCTGTCATCTTCCTCCTCATACCGTTCTTGCCACTTGGGAAGTTGGAGGGTGGCTAAGGAATGTAGCCCTAGAGTTGGACAAACCTGGGTTCAAATCCTGCTATGGCCTCAGGCAAGTCACTAAAATTTCCCCTTGCCTCCGCTGCCTCACCTCTAAATTGTGATAATATCTCCTACCTTCCAGGCTTCCCCTGGGGCTGGAAGGAGATGAGGCTTGTGCAGAAATGAGGGCAACGTGTGAGCTATCTTCTCTGCTGTAGCAATATCAAGCTCCCAGCTGAAGGCTCGTGGTGACTCCTTTCGGCAAGGCCGCCAGGGTAGGGAGGAGTCTTTGGGTGGTGCAAATCAAGTGCTTGACTGCTAATCAAAAGGTTGGCAGTTTGAACCCACCCTGAAGCACCTCAGAAGAAAGGCCTGATGATCTGCTTCTGAAAGGTCACAGCTTTGAAAACCCTATGGAGCAGTTCTACCCTGCACACATGGAGTCGCCATGAGTTCAAACTGACTCCACAGCCACTGATTGTGGTAACGGCAGAGGAGGGTATATTGAGAGGCTCTCAGTAGTCGCTCAGGAGTCTCAGCCTAACACGGATGGAGCTTGGTCCTTCTTGGGGCCGCCGTCTTCCCTGCTCAGAGCTGGCTCCTGCTCTGCTTCTGAGGAAAATCCCTTATTAATAATAGCTAACACTTACGCTGTTCCAGAGTGTGTTAGATGTTTCACACGCATAGTGAATTTAATTATCATTGCCCTAGGAGGTGAGTATCCCTACTGAACAGGTAAAGAAACTGAAGCTCAGAGAAATTAAGTAACCAACTCAAAGGCCCCCAGCTGGTGGAGTCAGGCCTTGAACCCAGTCCTCTGGGCTCCAGAGTTTAAGCACTTACCCATACTCCCAGTCTGCCTCCCATCTTCAGACTCTGTCCTATTAGTCTCTGATGACAGTGCTCTTACCGCCGATGAGTAGTCCTTGTTTTACGCCATCTGTCTCACCAGTCTGCTTAGTTCACCAGGTTCCTCAAGTTTGGAGCGGTCCCTTATTCTTGTCAGCTGTCTGCGCCCTCTGGCCTGGACCCTACCCAGCCAGGTATTGGAGTGACAGTCAGTCCTCATACCTACTTGGTTGAAAATGAAAAGAGCGCCCATTTATAGAGGGCCGACTAATAGTCAAGCACTGTGCCTGGCACTTCAATGCAATTTATTTAATCTGTACAGCAACACTGAGGCAGGCATCATTAACCCAGTTTTCAGATGATAAAACCCAGGCTCAGAAAATGACAGTTATCAAACGCCTAGGTGGAATTCAAAGATAAGAATCTTATCATAGTGCCTGTGCCTTTTCCCCCATGCCAAGTGCTTTTATCCCCCAACCCAATCCCCTTTCATTCATCCTTCCTCTCTCTGTCTCTCTCTCCTCTGTCCTCTCTCTTCCTCCCCCCTCCCTTTCTCTATCCCTCTCTTTCTGGATCCCCTACAGTAGCTGGGGCTGCTCTCCAGCTGCCAGCATCTCTGGATCTAGTCTGTCCTACAGTCCAGAGATCACAGAGAGAGCTGAGTCTCCAACCCTGGGGACTGGTTGCCTAGCAACAAGCCCTACCTCCTGAAACCTTTCCACAGCCCTCAGCTCCCTCCCCAGGCTGGATATGGTAGACTTCTGATCACTTCTCTTATCCTTCAAAGATATCCATTCTACCAAATGTTACAATCACTGGCTGCTGGAGCCAGGAACTCAGAACGGGCATTTTCCCAGCCCAGCCTTAGAGAAAGAACTGGCAAAGAAAGGCTTGAGGGTCAGACTGAATTGGAATCTCCAGCACCAGGGACTTATTCAACAAATGTTCATTGGTTATTCAGACTCCACCCATCCCACACAATTTGTAGCTCTCCCCAGGATCATATGTCTAAGGGTTTGTTGATACTGCGCCCTCTGCCCAGGCCCATCCCTATGTCATCGCGTCCCAACTTTTTTCTTCTTTGCAAACTACCACTGTTGACACTTCATTCTTTGAGAAATGTTGTCTGACTTCTCTCTGACCCCCATTCCAGGTCTGAGTCCATTTTGTGCTCTCTCACACCAGGGGCTAACTCCCACCAACTACTCATCAGATATTACTGGAATTGTTTTATGTACATGGCTGTCTCTCCTTTTAGTCCATAAGTTCTGTAAGGGCAAGAACTGTGGATTCCACACATCCTAGCACAATGTATGGGAAACGGTGAACACTTTTTAGGAGAGGAAGTCAAGAAAGGAAAAGAGGTGAGAGAGGAGGAACAGAAAGAGGAAGAAGATGGGGAGAGGAAAGCAAGGAAGAGGAAAAAAGAGAAGAGAGGAAGAAAGGCAGGGAAGAGGGAAAGAAAAAGGGAAGGCAGGAGGACAAGGAAACTAAAGGAGAAGGAAGAACAGCGTTCGGTCCACTGGGATAGGTCTTGGGAGGGGACATAGAGATGAAAAAGACAGAGTCCCTGTTCTAAGGAAGCTTACAGTCTAATCAGGGAGACAAAATCAGTGAATGATGAAGACGGTTTGGAGATCAGGCAGGGTGGTGCTATGAGCTAGAATAAGTCAACCAGAAATTCACATCTGAGACACTATACCGATGTATGGTAGGATCTGGTTTAAAATTCAGTTAATGGTAGTTCCAGCAGCAACTTCTTTTGGATTTGGTGACAGAGACAAAATCAGAGCTGGTTAAAGATGGCTTGAGTAGATGGTGTTCTTCATGATAATTTTGCCCCCAAAGCCTGAAATACCTAATGTGGACGGACTGCCAAGCACAGGACTTGGCACATAGTTGGTGTTTATTTATGGAATATATAAAGGCATAAATAAATTATTAAGCAACACAGGATCTTATCCCTAGCATCTTGTAGGCACATATGATCGTTGAATGATTAAATGAATGAGTACAGTGTGATTCCTGATACCTACCCCAATGCCTGGCATATAGTAGATGCCCAGTAAATATGTGTTGAATTAACACGATTCAACAGCATTTCTATATGATATTTTAATGGTGGATCCTTGACATTATGCATTTGTCAAAACCCATAGGACTGTACAACACAGAGTGAACCCTAATCTAAAATACGGACTTTAGTCAATAACAATGTATCAATACTGGTTCATCGGTTGTTACAAATGCACACAAAGGCAAGACACTACTACTAGGAGAAACAGTGTGCCGGGGGAGAGGAGGTAGGTGGGAATTCTCTGTACTTTCTGCACAATTTTTCTGTAAACCTAAAACTGCTCTAAAGAATAGTCTACTACTAAATGGGCACACCAGCTCAGGGACAGGGACGAGAAGGCAGAAGGGGACAAGAAAGCTGGTAACAGGGAACCCAAGATCGAGAAGGGGGAGACTGTTGACATGTCATGGAGTTGGCAACCAATGTCATAAAACAATACGTGTATTAATTGTTTAATGAGAAACTAATTTGCTCTATAAACCTTCATCTAAAGTACAATAAAAAATAAAAAAAAAAATAATGAATAGTCCATTAAAAAAAAAAATTCAGCAGAACCTTCATTATCATCTCAAATCAACATTCCAGCTCTCCACCTCTGCCTGGGTCTGAAATCAAACAGAGGAATCTTTTTTCACACATTCCTTAACAAGCTCATTTTTACTGCTTTGCACACACACTGGAAAGGTCTCAGGTTGCCTTCGGTTAATTGAGTTTGTGTTTGAAGTCCTACGATATAGTTGTTTGTCTCTCTAAGAGATGGAAACATGTTCCAAAGTATCTGTGTCAATGTATCTTTGCACACATATTAGTATTCGTTTCCTTTGACCTTCAATCCCTGTTTAAATCCTTATTAATCTCTTTTCTGGAATCCAAAGGTGTTAATTGTTTTCATAATCACGTCCAGTTTCCAAACCCACACTGACATCTCATTCTCCTCCAGACTGTTTCAAGTCTTCCCTGAGAAACTCCCAGCAGTGCTGTGCTGTCAGATACCTATGGGGAAGACTCAGGGTAAGAGACGATGCATAAGAAAAGATTCACACAAAATTCCAGTTGTGTGAACTACCTTCTTCGGGATTTGACTGGGGGATGGAGTTGCCATTTGACAATATTATTATTCTAGGTAGATGCAATGTGCTACTATAGAAAGGGCATGGAATTTGGAGTTAGGAGATTTATATTTAAATCTCCTCCATAAACTAGCTTCATGACCTTGGGCTGGTCACTTAATCTCTCTGGGCCACAGTTTCTTCATCTATAAAACGAATGGGCCAGATTTGATGATGTCAGAGATCTCTCCCAGCTCTAATATTCTGAGATGATGCTAAAATGACTCAGGGCATTCTGATAGCCAAAAAATGAAGGGTGATTCAGGCTAGAAAATTCATATTTTATTTAAATTATGCAATCATTCTTTCAGCCAGCTACAGAGGTCCCATTTACTGCTGGAACAAATGCTCATCACTTTACAGCTACAACATTAAGTATTAAATTTAGAAAATAGAGGGAATAAAATTGGACTTGCTGTTAATAATAGCTTTATTAACTTTCACTTCATTAGTATGTGGTCCATTGTCCAACCCCAGAAGGCTAGAAAATATTTAGCAGAGGGAGAAGAGAAGAAATTAACATGCATTGCTTGTCTACTATTTACTAATTACCATTTATTGAGTGCCTACTATGAGCTAAATACTAGGCCAGAGAAATGTCTTATGTTATCTCATTTCCTACAACTGCACCATGAGGTACCCATTCCCACCACCATCAAGTTGATTCCGACTCATAGCAACCTACAGGACAGAGCAGAACTGCTCCATAGGGTTTTCAAGATTGTAATCTTTACAGAAGCAGACTGCCACATCTTTCTCCTACAGAGCAGCTGGTAGGTTCTAATCACTGATCTTCAGTTAGCAGCCAAGTGCTTAACCATTGCACCACCAGGGCTCCTCGCCATAAATAAGCATTGTTTTCCCCATTTTATATATAAGGAATCTGAGGCCCAACAGGGTATGACTTGTTTGAAGTCATATAACTAGTCAGGTAAGTTTGAACTTAGGTCTGTCTGATTCTCAGACTAATACTTCCCCCCTCTGTAACACTTCTGGAATATTCCGACTAGGTAGAGAGCTGCCCATCCGGTGGAGCAAATCAGGCGGTAATTAGGGATGCTGTAAGAGGGTTGATTCTCCAGAAGTGAGGACTAGGTGATTGGACTAGATGATCTCTGAGGTCCCTTTCAATCTGAGAGTCAAGTATTCTATGACCTTAGGTCACCACAAGCACAGAAATAAGCAGCAACTGTCACTAAGCCCCCCATGGAAATTGCAAAGTATGATCTCTTTTTATTTTTAATGTTTCCCACAGCTATCTTTCTTCTGACAAAAATAACATCACTATCTCTCAAGTTCAGAAAAATTCACCTTCCTCTCCCCCGACTACTACCATTGTTTCTTTCTCTGAATGAAAGGCTAGAACCATAGAATTATTATTCTGCATTAAGATTTGTTCTGTATAATATCAGGAGGTAGAATAAGGAAAATGAGGTTTAATTCAGTAGTGGAGGAAATGTCCACTTGTAATCCCAGGCAACATTAAACCAGGCTACTCTGCTTTATAATGAGCTCTCTCCCTTTTACTGGATGTGTTTAAGAAACTGCTTAAATACTACTTCTACATGAAACCATAGCCACTAATAACCTAAAATAACTCTTTCTTATGCTTTCTTACAGCCATTCATCTCTGGCACTTTTATAATGAGCTTTGGACACATTTGAGCTTCCTTATTGGACAATGCGCTTAGGACAGAGACTATGTCAAATGGAAATCTGTGTAACAGGATGCTTCGTGAGATTAACGCATATTAATATCTTCTCATTATTAGTATTTGATCAAGAGAAATACTAGGTATTTTTCCACCAGATGGACAGTTTCATCTTAGACCAGGGCTTCTGCAAAGGGTTCCTCTCAGGGAAACAGTGTAGCAAGTCCTTTATAGACCTGACAAAACTGCCTCTCCCAAGATGGGCCTAATAGTTGAGCTGATCCCCAGTGAGGGGTAGGTAAGACACCTTGAGGTCAAGGACACTCTTGGGAAGAAAATGGTCAGGACCCTGCTAGTCTTCAAATGATGTCAACCAGCAAAAGCAAGTGTTGCAACAGTGAAGTCAGCATAAGGAAAAAGAAAATTTGAACTAGTGACTTGAGCTCAAATCCATAACCTAGAGGTTTACGAAGAAAACTGTTCTGAACCAGTATGTAGTGGAGACTGGAAATCCCTTGGGCCTAATCATCCTAGCATGGTTGTCATGCACTCAGCCAAGGGCTGAGCCAGTGTGTGTAACCTAAACCACTGTTATAAAGGTTTTTCATAGATTGACTAATTCTTAATAACAACCTCATGAGTAGTTACTGTTACTACTGCCATTTTATGGATAAGGAACCTGAGGATTAGAGAGGTAAGCAATCTGTCCAAGTTCACATGGCTAGCAAGTGGCAGAGCTCCAGATTCCAGATAAAACTCCAGGGAAGGAGGCTTCAAAAGGGGAATAAGGGAATTCCTATTAATAAGAAGAGGTGGAGGCCCAAGGGATTAAGTGGAAAAGTAAGAGGGAAGTGAGTATATGAGTGGCCTTAGCTGGAAAAGTGGGAAAAGCATGGAATGTGGTCAAAATACCAAACAGAGATGGGGACAAGAGAACAACTTGTGTAGTCAGAGCAGAATTGACCCAAGAGAATGAAAGTCAGGAGGCAAATGTTGGGGTGCTTGCAGAGGAAAGATCAGAAAATCAGGTAAAATAAGAGGAAGGAGCAGAGGATCTGAAGAGGCAACTGGGAATGACCTGGATCAGTTGAAAGCAATCTTAATTTGAGGTGATGTGAACTCAGGAGCCAAGGTTGCCATTATGCTCAAAACGGAAAAGGGATTGGGGACCAGGGGCACAGGACATTTGGTCTAAACAGTCTTCTGCTTCCTCTTATAAAGCAAAGCTATTCCTGACAGTCAGGGAAGGACAGCTTCCAAGAGGTTGGCAGAAGGGTTTACCTTGCTGGAGAATTCAGGCTATTAGCTGTCCACTTTGGAAAATCTGGTGGCACAGTGGTTAAGAGCTATGGCTGCTAACCAAAAAGTCAGCAGTTTGAATCCACCGGGCACTCCTTATAAACCCTATGGGGCAGTTCTACTCTGTCCTATAGGGTTGCTATGAGTGGAATCGACTCCACAGCAATGAGTTGGGTTTTTTTTTTTCCCCCTTGAGGACCCTAGAGAGTTCTCATGGGCAGAGCCCTTAATAAAGCCCTTCCTCAGAAGCCAATCCTCTAACCTCACAGCACCTGGATGCTTGAGGGTATACTTGCCCTTGACTTTTCCCCAAAGCATCACTCTAAGGCTCCCCAAGACTTTAAGTGCCAAACAGATCCTCATGCAGACCTCCAAGCTTAATCTGCTGGTGAAATTACAACGGATATTTGAGAAGTTCATCCTAGATTCTCTGGAGGATAGACATGCAAAAGGATGCCTTGGAGATGTTAGAGAGACTCAGTTGAGGCCTGCAGGAAGCCAAGGTCAAATCTTCCCACTGGTTCTGGTGGAGATTCAAGTGACCAGCCTCGGGTTTTGGAAGGCTGGACCTAGGTTTGAGTCCCATATCCGCTTCCATGAACTTCAGACAAGTCCCTTCCCCACTGTGAGATTCAATAAGAGGATGGGACTAACTGACCACTAAGGTCCCTGCCAGTTTGCCTATTTTTATTACTATTCATATCAGTGTGCTGAAAGGCATGACTTATGATATATTTGAAATACACTGACTTTTAATTTCCTCTTAAAATGAAATCAGTTATTTCAAAAGCAAAATCCTCATCCTTTCTATCCTGAAGTATTTATGAGTATAATGATATGGTGTCTAGGATTTGCTTGAAAATTCTCTAGCAAATACTCTAGCCATCCCCCCACCCCAATAAGGATAATAGATAATATAAAATTGGCAAAATGTTGATAATTATTGTAATTAGAGTAATAGGTAAATGAAAGTTTATTATACTATTTTTTCCACTCTAATGTATGCTTTAAAATATTCACAATAAAAACTGAAAAACAAATAACAGAACAAAAAGTATATTCTGTAGTCTTTCCCTGCCTCTAGATTAAAACTCCATGACTTCTCTGCTCACTCCCAGCAAAGACAGAGTTCTACAGTATCTTTAAGTCACACAGTTTCAGTTCGAACTTAGAATGTCCAGTGTAAGATATAAATCAAAGCCTGACCATGATTTAGTGTCAGATCTTATATCCCTCAGTTCTGACTGCTTTAGGATAGATACCCACAGTGGGAAAGAGGAGGGCAAGACTGGCTGATAACCCTGATTGCTAGCCAAATATGATTTTGTACCCCTACTCCCAATCAAGGATGGTACAGAAGGAAGGAGGAGGCAGTACAGGTCTTAGTTGCACTGATCCTACAGCAAACTGACTTTAGAGTCTCTGGGCCTTGCAAATGTTTAAAGGTTGCTTTTTGGTTTAGTAGGAAAATTGAGGACTTTTTAGCACCGCTCAAAAGAAATATAATGCTACCCACAAATGACAGTCACATATGCAATCTTAAATTTTTTACTAACCATATTTAAAAAGTAAGAAAACAGGTAAAATTAATTTAAATAATATATTTTATTTAACCCAAGATAAGTAAAATATTATAATTCCAACACATAATCAACACAAAAACATTAATGAAATATTTTACACTCTTTTCTTTCGTACTAAGTATTTGAAACCTGGAGTGTATTTTATACTTGCAGCACATCCAACGTGGATAATACATTTCAGGTACCCAAGAGTCACAAGTAGCTACTGGATACCATATTGGGATTGCATAGCTTTAGAGGCTCCCAGCACTGGAGGCTTCTTGTTTTCAGGTCTCTTGACGATACACTGGAATCTCTGGGTGGTGCAAATGGTTAATATGTTTGGTTGCTAACTGAAAGTTTGGAGGTTTGAGTACACCCAGAAGTGCCTCAAAAGATAATCCTGGAGATCTTCCTCTGAAAAATCAGCCATCAAAAACCCTGTGGAGCAAAGATCTACGCTGACATACATACATAGTGTTGCCATGAATCAGAGCTGACTCAAGGCAACTGGGATTTTTTCTTGTTTTTGCCATATATAGGGTGATCTGACCATACATCCCAGTTTGCCTGAAACAGCTCTGGTTTAGTCGTGTTGCTCTGGCTTTATTGTTAAATTAAATCACTTAGTTATTAGTGTTCCCTTTCACTCCCCAAAACATCCCTGTTTGGAGACTCCCAGCAAAATGGCGCTCTAGGCAGAAGCACCATGCCATCCCTCCACAGCAAAGATCCGAAAAACCAAGCTGAACAGAAAAAACAACAATCCTGAAACACTAAAACATCAAATGAAGAGATAAAGAACTCAGCCAAGCACCAAATGGAGTGAGAAAACTGACAGAGAACGGACAGTGAGGAGAGATTCATGCGGAGGCCCCTACCAGCTAACGCAGCGCGGATCCGCCATCTTGGACTCCTATCAGAGACCAGCAAACAGGGGGTACAAGAAAGCAGCTTCACGGAGCTTCCAGCAGGAGACAAAACAACCAGTAATTTGTGATATACACTTTCCCACCTCCCACCCTTCTTAACCCCCACTCGGCCTCCTCTGCTTCCTGTGGCCACAATCTCTTGTCCGGGGAACACCGGCTGCTTGGATTCCACACACCTGAATGGGCCGGCTCTCTGAGTGCCATTTGTTGGCTCCTGGTGTTGCTTTTTTCTGCTTCTTTTGATTTCTTCCTTACCTCTCACCACTTCCCCCTCCTTTCACTCAAATACCTGGCTCTGTGTACCATCTTTGCTTCTTCCTGAGGGGCTGCAGAGCTCCGGTAATTTGTGAAACACGCTTTCCCACTCCCTACCCTTCTTCACCCACACCCGGTCCCCTCTGCTTCCCACAGACACAGTCTCTTGTCGGAGAAACACCGGCTGCTTGGATTCCACCAGCCCGCACTAGCTAGCTCTCTGAGTGCCATTTGTTGGCTGCTGGTGTTGCTTTTTTTTCTGCTTCTTTTGATTTCTTCCTTACCTCTCACCACTTCCCCCTGCTTTCGATCAAATACCTGGCTCTGTGCACTATTTTTGCTTCTTCCTGATGGGCTGTGGAGCTCTGTTGGAGTGTGGAGCTGCTTCCTGGTCTGGGCTGCGACGCTGGTGGGATCCCGGGGCTTTTGTCCGTTTGTTTGTTTTGAATTGTTTGCTTGCTTTCTTTTCCTTTTCTTGAGTTGGGAGCTCTTACTTGCCAGGTGGTCCTGTGTGGCAAGGAGACTTGCACCTCAGCTTGCACAAACATGCTGAGGGATACCTAAGGGCATTTCTTTTTGCCTTGGTTTTTTTTTTTTTTTTTTTTCTGTTTTTTGTGGGGGGGCTTTTCTTGTTCTTTTTTTTTTTTTTAAATTTGTTTTGTTTTCTTTTCCATCTTTTTCCCTTTTTGTCTTTCTTCATTGCTCAGTTTCTAGTCTCTCTATGTCTTCCTTCTCTTTCTGTTCCCTGAATACCTGGCATTGTATACCTCTACGCCTTCTAGCCAGGCTGTACTGCAACATCTGAGAGTGACTTCCCCAGACCTCATAGCTGCACCAGTGGGATCCCTGGGAACTTTGCGGTTCTTTAACCTTTCCGATTTTTATTTATTCATTCTTGTCTTTTCTTCCTCTTCCCCTTTCTGTTTTTCTCCATTTCATAGTCTCTCATATCTCCACTCCAACAGCAAGCTCCCCTGGCAATCTTTTTTGTTTATTTGTATGTTTTTGGCTCCTATTCCGCTCTCCTCTCTCCCATATCCATCTTAGCTCCACATATAACACTCTCCCCACTACATCCTGCCTACCTGCACCATGCCCTTAACATCACACCACCAAGCAGCACAGGCATGGCCTAATGTAACCTGCCCTGCACTGATTACTGACCCGCCCTGGTGGCTGTAGTAAGTGCCACAAACAACCCGTCCCAGTAACTCCCCTTCAGCTAGGACTGCCCTGCTGTACCACATCTGAGTGACTGACCCTGCCAATTGGAGAAGGAGGCAAAAAGTACTGTGTCCACAGACGAGCAAACAACAAAGAACACACAGTCTGCCTAGTCAGACATAGTCAAATTTAAAAAAAAAAAAAAAAAAAAAAAAAAAAAACGGGATAAAACAAACAAATCTGTGATCAATAAATGAGAAAAATAACTACTGAATGCCCCGAAGACAGCAGACAATATCAAAACATTTACAAAAACAGGACAGGATGGTTCCAGTAGGTGTCCAAAAGAAAACACCAGATGACTCTCCAGTGGAAGAAAATGCACTAGAACTACCTGATAGGCAATTCAAATCTCTAATACTCAGAATTCTCCAAGAGCTGAGGCAAAAAGCTGACAAACATGAGGAAAAAATAGACAAATTCATGGAAAGTACAGATAAAAAATTGGAAGAATTCAGGAAAATAATGCAGGAACAAAATGCCAAAATAAATTCACAACTAGAAATTATACAAAGACAACAGGTAGAAATCCAAAAGATAAACAAGAAGATTTCAGAAATGGATGGTGTCATAGAAGGTCTGAGAAGCAGATTTGAAATGGTGGAAGACAGGATCAGTGGAATTGAAGACAAACACTTGGATACAACTCTGTTTCAGGAAAACTCAGAAAAAAGAACAAAGAAAAATGAAGAGACCCTGAGAGTTATGTGGGATACAATCAAAAGCAAAAATTTTCGAGCAATTGGAATCCCAGAACAGGGGGAGAAAACAAAAAACACAGAGGATCACTGAAGAACTGCTGACAGAAAACTTCCCCAATATCATGAAAGATGTAAAGCTGACCATTCAAGAAGCTCAACGAACCACATATAGGAGAGACCCCAAAAGAAAATCACCAAGGCATATCATAATCACACTCACCAAACCAAAGACAAACAAAGAATCCTGAGAGAAGCTCATGAAAAACAGGAAGTCGCATACAGAGGAGAAACAACAAGACTAAGCTCAGATTATTCGGCAGAAACCATGCAGGCAAGAAGGCACTGGGATGACATATATAAAATCTTGAAAGAAAAAAAATGCCAGCCAAGAATAATATATCCTGCAAAACTCTCGTTGAAATTTGATGGTGAAATTAGGTCATTTCCAGATAAACAGAAATTAAGGGAATATGTACAAGTCAAACCAAACTTACAAGAATTATTAAAGGGAGTTCTTTGATCTGAGGACAAACAACTTCAGATCACAGGCAGAATCTAGGACGCAGGATCATACCAGCCAGATACCAATCTAGGAAATGAACTCTCTAGGACTACCCAAAACCAAAAGAAATGCAACAGGGAATCAGAGCCGTTAATCAGTAAATGACAACAATATCAAAACAATAAAAGAGAGAATAAATGGAATAGGTATAGAACCTCCTAATGGAGAGGAAGGCAATGCGATACCAAGTAATGGTAGACTGCTTCAAACTTAGAAAGCTAAGGGTAAAATTCATGGTAACCACAAAGAAAGTTAACAAACATACTCACCAAAAAAAGAGGAAAAACAAAAAGTCTCAGCAAAAACAAAACCTACAAAAAACAAAAGAAATGATAAAAAGATCCACAAACAAAAGTAACTCAGCACAAGAGAGTAAGAAAACTTCAGCACCACAAAAAAATGTACTACAAAAAGACAGCAACAAACAATAATTACACTGAATGTAAATGGACTCAATGCACCCATAAAGAAACAGAGAGTGACAGAACGGATAAGAAAACAGGATCCATCAATATCCTGTCTACAAGAGACACACCTTAGAAACAAAGATGTGAATTTATTAACAGTCAAAGGTTGGAAAAAAAGATATCAAGCTAACAACTACCAAAAAAGAGCAGGAGTGGCAATTCTAATCTCAGATAAAATAGACTTTAAAACAAACTCTACCATAAAAGACAAAGAAGGACACTATATAATGATTAAGGGGACAATCCATCATGAAGACATAAGCCTAATAAACATCTATGCACCCAGGGACACGGCTCCAAAATACATAAAACAAACTCTAACAAAACTGAAAAGAGAAATTGACAGTTCCACAATAATAGTAGACTTCAACACACCACTCTCAGTAAAGGACAGAACAACTAAGAAGAAACTCAGCAAAGATACAGAAGACCTAAAGGGCACAATCAGCCAACTTGACCTCATAGACATATATAGAACACTCCATCCAACCGAGGCAAAGTACACATTCTTTTCCAATGCACATGGAACGTTCTCCAGAATAGACCACATCTTAGGCCACAGAGCAATCCTCAACAAGATCCAAAACGCTGAGATAATTCAAAGTATCTTCTCTGACCACAATGCCATCAAGGTAGAAATTAACAATAGAAAGAGCAAGGAAAAAAAATCAACTACATGGAAACGGAATAATACCCTGCTTACACATCAGTGGGTAATAGAAGAAATCAGAGATGGAATCCAAAAATTCCTAGAATCAAATGAGAATGAAAACACATCATACCAAAACATTTGGGACACAGCAAAGGCAGTCCTCAGAGGGCAATGTATAGCAATAGATGCACATATCAAAAAAGAAGAAAGGGACAAAATCAAAACATTAACTACAGAACTCAAACAAATAGAAAGAGAACAGCAAAAAAAGCCCACAACCACCGGAAGAAAGGAAATAGTAAAGATCAGAGCAGAAATAAATGAAATAGAGAACAGAAAAACAATAGAAAGAATCAACAAAACCAAAAGTTGGTTCTTTGAAAGAATCAACAAAAGCGACAAACCACTGGCCAGACTGACCAAGGAAAAAAAGGAGAGGACACAAATAACCCAAATAAGAAATAAAATGGGGGACGTTACAACAGATCCAACTGAAATAAAAAGGATTATAACAGAATATTATGAAAAACTATACTCCAACAAATTTGAAAACCTACAGGAAATGGATAAATTTCTAGAAACACACGGCCTACTCAAACTACAACAAAGTGATGTTGAAAATCTGAACAGACCCATAACAAGAGAAGAGATTGAAAAGGTAATAAAAAAACTCCCAACCAAAAAAAGCCCTGGCCCAGATGGCTTCACTGGAGAATTCTACAAAACATTTACAGAAGAGCTTGTACCAGTACTACTCAAGCTATTTCAGAGCATAGAAGAGGAAGCAACACTTCCAAATTCATTCTATGAAGCCAGCAGAACGCTGATACCAAAACCAGGCAAAGATGTCACAAAAAAAGAAAATTACAGACCAATATCTCTCATGAATGTAGACGCAAAAATTCTGAACAAAATTCTAGCCAATAGAATTCAGCATCATATCAAAAAAATAATACACCACAACCAAGTAGGATTCATACCAGCTATGCAAGGATTGTTCAGCATTAGAAAATCAATCAATGTAATCCACCACATAAATAAAAGGAAAGAAAAGAATCACATGATCATCTCAATTGATGCAGAAAAGGCATTCGACAAAGTCCAACACCCATTCCTGATAAAAACTCTCAATAAAATAGGTATAGAAGGGAAATTTCTCAACATAATAAAGGGCATCTATGCAAAACCAATGGCCAACATCATTCTTAATGGAGAGAGGCTGAAAACATTCCCCTTGAAGACAGGAACAAGACAAGGATGCCCTTTATCACCACTCCTATTTAACATTGTGCTGGAAGTTCTAGCTAGAGCAATAAGGCAAGAAAGAGAAATAAAAGTCATCTAAACTGGTAATGAAGAAGTTACACTGTCCCTGTTTGCAGATGATATGATACTATACATAGAAAACCCTAAAGACTCCACGAGAAATCTACTGGAACTAATAGAAAGATTCAGCCGAGTAGCAGGATACAAGATAAACATTCAAAAATCAGTTGGATTCCCATACACCAATAAGGAGAACGATGAAAAGGAAATCAGGAAAACAATACCATTTTCAATAGCCCCTAAAAGGATAAAATAGTTAGGAATAAATCTGACCAGGGATGTAAAAGACCTATACAAAGAAAACTATAAAACACTACTGCATGAAACCCAAAGGGATCTACATAAGTGGAAAAACATACCATGCTCATGGATAGGCAGACTCAACATTGTGAAGATGACAATTCTACCCAAGCAATTTACAAGTATAATGCAATCCCGATCCAAATACCAACAACATTCTTCAAAGAGATGAATAAACTAATCATTAACTTTATATGGAAAGGGAAGAAGCCCCGAATAAGTAAAGCACTACTGAAGAAGAAGAATAAAGTTGGAGGACTCACACTACCTGACCTCAGAATGTACTATACAGCTACAGTAGTCAAAACAGCCTGGTAATGGTACAACGACAGATACATTGACCAATGGAACAGAATTGAGAACCCAGATGTAAATCCATCCACCTACTGTCACCTGATCTTCGATAAGGGCCTAGAGTCCATCAAATGGGGAAAAAGACAGTCTTTTTAACAAATGGTGCTGGCAAAACTGGATATCCCTCTGCAAAAAAATGAAACAGAACCTATACCTCACGCCATATACAAAAACTAATTCAAAATGGATCAAAGACTTAAATGTAAAGCCAAAAACTATAGAGTTCATTGAAGAAAAAATAGGACCAATGCTATAGGCCCTAATACACGGCATTAAGAGGATACAAACCATAACTGTCAATGCACAAACCCCAATAGATAAGTTAGATAACTGGGATCTTCTAAAAATCATACACCTATGCTCTTCAAAAGACTTCACCAAAAGAATAAAAAGAGAACCTACAGATTGGGAAAAAATTTTTGGACGGTACAAGTCAGACAAAGGTCTAATCTCCATCATCTACAAGAAAATCCAACACCTCTACAACAAAAAGACAAATAATCCTATTAAAAAATGGGCAAAGGAAATGAACAGACACTTCACCAAAGAAGACATTCAAATGGCCAACAGACACATGAGGAGATGCTGGCGATCACTAGCCATTAGAGAAATGCAAATTAAAACCACAGTGAGTTACCATGTCACCCCGGCATTACTGGCACGAATCAAAAACACTGGAAATAACAAATGTTGGTGGGGCTGCGGGGAGATGGGAACTCTTATGCACTGCTGGTGGGAATGCAAAATGATACAACCATTTTGGAAAATGATATGGCGCTTCCTCAGAAAGCTAGAAATAGACATACCATTCAATCCAACAATCCCACTCCTAGGAACACATCCTAGAGAAATAAGAGTCATCGCTCGAATAGATATATGCACACCTATGTTCATGGCAGCATTGTTCACAATAGCAAAACGATGGAAACAACCTAGATGCCCATCAACGGATGAATGGATAAACAAACTATGGTACAAACACACAATGGAGTACTATGCAACGAGAACGAACAAGGATGAGTCTGTGAAGCATCTCATAACATGGATGAAACTGAAGGACATTATGCTGAGTGAAATAAGTCAATCACAAAAGGACAAATATTATATGAGACCTCTATTGTAAAAACCCATGAAAAAGTTCACACACAAAATGGAACAATCTTTGTTGGTTACCAGGGATGGGAGGGGTGGGGGGGAAATACTAAATCGGCAATAGATAAGTGGTATCTTTGGTGAAAGGTGGGACAGTACACAATGCTGGGGAAACCAGCACACCTGGTACAAGGAAAGGTCATGGAAGCTCCATAGACACATCTAAACTCCCTGAGGGACTGAATTGCTGGGCGGAGGGCTGTGGGGACCATGGTCTCGGGGAACATCTAGCTCAGTTGGCATAACACAGTTTATAAAGACAATGTTCTACATTCTACCTTGGTGAGTAGCATCTGGGGTCTTACAAGCCTATGTGCAGCCATCTAAGATACTGCACTGGTCTCATCCCTTCAGGAGCAAGGGAGAATGAAGAGAACAGGATACCAGGAAAAGATTAATCCAAAGGACTAATGGACCACAGCTACCAAGGCCTCCAGCAAACTGAGTCCAGTACAGCTAGATGGTGCCCAGCTACCACCACTGACTGCTCTGACGGGGATCACGACAGAGGGTTCTGGACAGAGCCGGGGAAGGATGTAGAACAAAATTCTAACACACACACAAAAGACCAGATTTACCGGCCTAAACTAGACTGGAGAAACCCCGAGAGTATGGCCCCCAGACACCCTTTTAGCTCAGTGGTGAAGTCACTTCCGAGGTTCACTGTTCAGCGGGGGATTGGACAGCCCCATAAAACAAAACGATACTAATGAGGCACAGCAGTCCCGGGACAAGGGCTAGAAGGCAGAAGGGGACAGGAAAGCTGGTGATAGGGAACCCCAGGTTGAGTAAGGACAGTGCTGATGTGTTGTGAGGTTGTTAACCAATGTCATAGGGCAACATGTGTACTAACCGTTCAATGAGAAACTATTTTGTCCTGTAAACCTTTATCTAAAGTGAGAATAGCAGCACAATTGGAAGAGCATAGTCGATGTCACTGAACTGTGCATGTAGAAATTTTTGAAATGGTGTATCTTTGGCTATGTATATTTTCACCCAAAAAAAGAAAAGGTCGAGAAGGGAGAGGGTTGACATATTGTGGGGTTGTTAACCAATGTCATAAAACAATATGTGTACTACTGTTTCATGAGAAACTATTTGTTCTGTAAACCTTCACCTGAAGCACAATAAAAAAAAAAAAAAAAAAAACCTATGTATGTACCGCAACGTTCCAATTCTGATGTGCACCGAGTAGCCATGAGTTAGGGGGCCAACTCAATGACAGATAATAACAACATCAAGGTTTGAAGTTAGAGGGTAGATAACCACCTCTAACCCTCTTCCCTTGAAGTCGGTGGGGACTCTGCAAGAACATACTTAAAGGAAATCTCATCAGCTCTTTCAACCTTAGGCCATTTTCTCTAAACATCTACTAATATAATTTGGCCCTTCAATACTATTATATCTTAGTATCTTGCCAAAGTTTCATTTTAAGCTCCAGTTACTATATTACCACCATTATCATCATTAATACTATCATATCATTCATAATTTGTTTCCCCTTATAGCCTGTGATTTTGTTGGGGGTAGAATCCCTTTTGCCTTATTTTTAAATCCCTGACAGCACTTAATACAATGTCTCACACAGCATAGATGCACAATAAACATTGTTTGAATAAAAAAAATTAATTCACACACTCAACACTTCAGCCTAAACAAACAACTCAAAATTGTCTGAAGACAGCAGCTTCTTTTACCTCAACTGCCTTTGCATACATTGTACCCTTTGCCTGGCATAATCTTTGCCCCTTCTCTGCTCATCTACCAGCATCCATGGCCCAGTTCAAATAACACAATAATAAAATTTTACCAAAAAAAAAAAAAAAAATTAAATTAAACCTCTCTGATACCCTCAAATATAAAATAATAGCTTTAGAAAGGCCTTTCTAGATTCTTCCTGACAATTCATCACCCCGTCCCATAGCCGATAACAAATATCCAGCCCCCAGCCTCAAGCCTTAACACAATGCAATGTATCCAGTTGTATAACTGTCTCTCCCAACAGAACAGGGGCTCTGCATGTTAAAATCACTTGGGAAGAGTTTAAAAAACGCTGATGCCTGGGCTCCATTCCAGACCAATGGGATGAGGGTCTCCAGGATGGAGCCTGGGCTTCGGTAATTTTTAAATGCTCTTCAGTAATCTAATATGCACCCAGAGTTGAGAACCACTGTACCAAATGCTGAGCTGCCAGAATGCAAAGACTCTAGTTTATCTCTGCAATTCTAGTTCTTAGCAAAGAGTATCATTCAATAAATAGATGACAAATGCGTAAACCATGAAGCATGATAGAAATATAAAGAATAATTTATATAAAATCTATTGATAGAAGTTTGTTAGAAAATACTGTAAGATAAACATTTATATATTAATCTAAGGAGCCCTGGGTGGCATAGTGGTTAAGAGCTCGGCTGCTAACCAAAAGGTCTGCAGTTCAAATTCACCAGCTGTTCCCTGGAAACCTTACGGGACAGTTTTACCCTGTCCTGTAGGGTCGCTATGAGTTGGAATCGACTCAACGGCGATTTTTTTTTTTTTTTTTTTTTTGATTAATCTAATGACTTCTGATTTCTTGGACAGGTTTGTTTAACCATCACAGGCACACAAATTGATTAGAACCCCATATCTAACTAACTAAGCAGTTTTCTCAATTGTCGTAAAACTTGGCTTTAAAAGAAATATAGATGGATTCTGCAAAAATATGAACAGTAAGGCAGTTCATTAGCATCGTCTGTAACTAAATTCAAAAGCTAGACCTACAAAACCCCTTCACATAATGTAGATATATTTTAAGGTTGTTATCCCACAACTGTCAAACCCAGACTCTTCTTGCCTTCTGCTGTGTAATTTATACTTGAGAGTAGCATGAGTTTTTATTTTTTTAAACAAATTTGTTTGTCAAGCAACACTCTCAGCTCTCTTATACTTATGTTGCCTGTTAGTAGCATTAAGTACAAACATACCTCTTGGTTTTCACTTGTTAATTTGTGCCTCTTCTATATATAAACTCACTGCGGTGGAGTTGATTCTGACTTGTAACAACTCCACAGGACAGAGTAGAACTGCCCCCTAGAGTTTCCAAGGCTGTAATCTTTAAGGAAGTAGATTGCCACATCTTTCTCCCATGGAGCGGCTGGTGGGTTTGAACTGCTGACCTTTTTGGTTAACAGCCAAGCACTTAACCACTGCATCACCAGGGTTCCTCCTATAGTCATACCAAAAATGTAGTTATAAGATCAGAAAATTGCATATGGTCAGGGGAGGACGTTAAGGCATGTCTGCCTTTGCCAGTAATTAATTTGCAATAGACTAGTGTCGTATGGCAGAAAGAACACAGAAGACATTCTGGGTGTGCGTTGGCCCCTGTCACTTACTCTGTGTCCTTGGACAAGTTAGCTCACCTCTTTGTGCTTTGGACAACCCACCTAAAAAATGGAAGGTAATAATGAAATCTATTTCAAATGTCCATCAGGGTTGTGGCATGAATGAAATAAGACAATGAGTGAGAAAACACTAAATAAACTATACAAAACTGTGCAAATGTGCCTGTTTCATTCATTCAGTTACAAACATTGGCTATACATCTACTATGTGCCTGGTACTACAGAGATAAAAATAATAATGATTCTTGTTAAAACTGTTATTATAGAGCCCATCCTATTATAATGAAATCCTTCTGGCTTCTCTAGCAATAGAAATACTCTTTTGGGGGCTTCAGCTATAACCTTCTTTAAATAAAATTCCTTACATTGCTAGAAGTGTTTTCAGGGTAACCATTAGAAATAGTCATGTAGGTCAGTAGTTATAAGAATCAGCTGGTAAGCTTTAAAAACATTGATGCCCAATCCCTAGCCCAGATGTTTTGAATCAGCACCTCATGGGAGCAGGGCCCAAGACTCTGGATTCTTAATGGGCTTCCCAGTAATTCAGATGACTAGCCAAGCTTGGGAACTACCCATAAGTGGTTTGATGGAGAGAACTAGCAGCAAGATCTCTCCTGGTATTTGAAATTCTATCACTTCAGGTTCACTATATTTGGTTTCTTTTTCTTATTTCCTATTATATACTGATAAACTAGAAAGATAATATACGAGGCCTTCGAACATAAATTTAGAGTATATTTATCTTGAATTTAGCTCTGATAATATCTCTCCTATGTCCAGATACCTTCTGGGTCTCCCCAATGCCTCCTTACTAAAATCCAATCTCCTTAGAATGGCATCCAAGAAAAAACAAACAGTTCCCATCAAGTCAATTTCTACTCATGGAAACCCCATGTGTTGCAGAGTAGAACTGTGCTCTATGGGGTTTTCATGGCTGTGACCTTTAAGAAGCAGATCGCCAGGCCTTTCTTTTGAGGTGTCTCTGGGTGGGTTTGAACTGCCAACCTTTCGCTTAGTAGACAAGGGCTTACTTGTTTGCACCACCCAGACATCCAAGTCCCTCCAAAATATGACCTCTCCCCTGGATACTTCTCTAGCCTCATCTTTGGCACTGTCACCCCAAACATTCATCCTTCAAGTTTTAGCTCAAATGGTACTTTAGTCATATAACCTCACTAGTGCAACTCTTACGTAACAAGTATAGACTGCTTTATTTGGGTACATTTCCCTCATAGAATGGGAACTTCTCGAAAGTGAGCTGTGTCCTTCATGTCTCTGTCCCCAGAGCTCTGAGTCTAGCACACAGTAAGGTCTGCACAACAGTCATGTGTATTAATTAACTACATCCAGGCTGGTATTTTCCTACATGGTTACTGTCTAAGTCATCTAGTGCTGTTACAACAGAAATACCACAAGTGGATGGCTTTAACAAAGACAAATTTATTTCTTCACAGTAAAGTAGGCTAAAAGTCCAAATTCAGGGCGTCAGCTTCAGGGGAAAGCTTTCTCTGTCAGCCTTCTCATCAATGTTCCCCTGGAGTAGGAGCTTCTCCACGCAGGGACCCTGGGTCCAAAGGACACGCTCTGCTTCTGGCACTGCTTTCTTGGTGGTATGAGGTCCACCTGTCTCTCTGCTTGCTTCTCTCTTTTATATCTCAAGAGATTGCCTCAGGACACAATCCAATCTTGTAGATTGAGTCCTGCCTCACAAACACAACTGCAGCCCATCCTCCCTCATTAACATCATAGAGGCAGGATTTACAACATATAAGAAAATCACACAATACCAGGAATCATCGCCCAGCCAAACTGACACACACATTTTTGGGGGGACATAATTCAATCCATGACAGTTACCAAAGGAGAAAACTAAAAAAAGTTGGACATTTAGTTGCAAAACATGGAAATGATACAGAAAGAGGCCACAGAGCGTAGATCAGGTAGCTCAGGGTATCGGTTAGAAGCAAGAAATTTGGAGGCATACACCTAGGCTCAGTTCACACCTCACCTACTTAGCAGTGACACGATGGGTCAAATTATTTCACCTTTCAGAGTCTCAGTTTCTTCGTCTGTAAAATGAGGATGATGATGGTATCAACCTCACAAAGTTGTTACGAGGATTAAGTAAGATATGCTAAGCACTTAGCACAGTATCAGGATGTATCACGGAAACCACTTAGTAAGTTCTCACTGTTGTTGTTTTCAGCTGCCGTTGAGTCCCCCTCGGACTCAAGGCGACCCCATACACAACAGAATGAAATGCTGCCTGGTTCTGTGCCATCCCCATGATTGGTTGCAGATCAGGCCATCGTGAACCATAGGGCTTTCACTGGTTGATTTTCATAAGTAGATCGTGGGGGCTTTCTTCCTAGACTGCCTTAGTCTGGAATCTGCCTTTAACTCACTAATTCCACTTCTTATTGTTTTATCAATGTTTTAGTAAGTGAGCAGTGGCCTGGACAATGAAAGATTCCTGATCTGATTTGTGGGTATACAGAAAAGTGGGAGAGTCCTCAACCTAACTTATCTCATGGGCCAATTTCATCTCAGAAAGGTATCTACCTCAGAAGGGAAAAAAAAAGCCAAAGAGTTATGCCCTTGTCTTCCATGGGTTGCTTCACCTCCCTTATGAATCCCCTTAAGAAATATAGATCCACAGGAGATTTATGTGTGTGCTCTGTTTCCCAATAGTTAAGGCAACTTATTTACCACCGCTAAGCATTCATTCTTTTCCTGGAGGTCAATTTGTGAGTTGCCTGAATCTGTCAAAGGCAAGACTGAGTGACCAGAGGCTGCTGACTTGACATTTAATGCGCCTAAAACTAGTCTCTTCTTCGACTCTCGACTGGAAGGAGAAATGGGCCAAATATTGACCCAGGCCTGGAAACCTTAAAATCATCCTTGGAATTGAAAAGAGACCGTTGATCCAATCCACTGTCGTGGTCATGTGAAAAAGTGTAGGCCCAGATGGGAGGTAATAACTTAGAATAAAGTACAGAGCTGTGGTTGTCAAAGGTCCCTATGTCAAAGACAAAAACAATCCTGTTCTGGGTGAAATGAGAAAAAGAAGGACAATGTTGTGAAGTTTTCATAGAGGTGAATGGATTGGATTTTTTTTTTAATCTAAGGTTAAGTTCTTCATACTTGTGTGATATTGATTACTTTTCTTTATAAAATAATGAAAATAGTAAATGGCTAACTTTTTTCTTCAATGTCTTTACTTTGATAAACAAAAGTTGGCAATTTCTATGTACTTCTCCCCGTTTTAGGGGTGGGAGGCGTTGGTTATTTTACCCATCTATGAAACCCCTAAGAATTTGGGACCTTCCGATGCTGGAGTTGAGAACTGGGGCTCTCGAATCAGAAAGAATTGTGTTGTAATTCTTGCTCTTCTTCCAAGCTGTGTGACTTTAAAGCAATCTATTTAACATCTCTGTATCTCTGAAACGTAAACAATAATCCTGCCTTACAGGATCATTGTGTGATGAAGAGATAACAGATGGCATGTGCTTCGCACTGGGCCTGGCACAGAAATGGTGATGGTGGGTGGTTAAACAGGTTTTCCAGAATTCAATCATGTAAGTAAAATGTATAAACGAAGAGCGAATTCAGAAGCAAGTTAAGAATCACTTTAATTCCCCCACGTGAAATTCTTCCTAGATGCGACCTGTATGCTTTAAAGATTACTGGCTTTGATCTCAGACAGATCCAGGTTTACATGCTACTAACTCAGGCCAATTTCTAGTCTAATGTTTTAAATAAGGTAGCTAACTTCTCCGAGCCTTGACTTCCTCATCTGTAGAATACAGTCCTCCATTACAGAACACCAACACACATACTAGGCATTTTACACACACCCCTATTTAGTATATAAGGCAAGCCCAGAAAATGGATATTATTCTCTTCACGGATCAAGAACCTGAGGCTCAGAGAATTTCTGTCATACAACTAGATAAATCAGTCTTACAAGAAATACAATCAAAATGCTCCTGAGACGTGAGGATGGCAAGACTTTGGCTTACTTACTTTGGACGTGTCATCAGGAAAGACCAGTAGTTAGAAAAAGACATCACACTTGGTAAAGCAGAACATCAGAGAAAATAAGGAAAAACCTTCAATGAGATGCATTCACACAACAGCCACAGCAATGGACTCAAGCACACCAACGATCCTGAAGATGATGCAAGGCCGGGCAAAGACCAGGCAAAGTTTCCTTCTGTTATACGTAAGGTTGCCATGACTCGGAGCTGACACAATGGCAACTAAAAACAACAAAGATGATTTGAAATTAGCTATATATGGCTACAAAGGCTCATGTTCTTTCCATTACTAACCCCAGCATCCAGCACTGCCTGTATGCCTGTTACCCCATATAGGAAACAGTTGGTAGTGGGGTGAAGAGTTGCCTCTCAGAAAGATTGTAAGGATCACATTAGTTGATGCCATTAGAGGTGCTCTGTAAACTGTAGAGCATTATACAAATACACTTATGTGTTGCTTAACGTCCATGACATATTCTACGCAACAGGATGTTATGTGATTTGGGCATTGTGTGAACACCATATTATATACTTGGCAAAGCTGTGTAGGATACTGCTGCTATCACTAGCACGGGTTTTGCTGCATTTGGGAGCCATGATGCACTTCACAGTAATATTTCTGAAAGAAAATTAAACAAGAGAGATGATGCTACAACACTAAAGAGACACATGATACATGCGATTGGATGCTGCTGCCTACAAGTCAAAGCACACACTGCTATATGGTAGAACTTCTATTTGTAACTAGGGAAAGTTCACATGAAAATAATGATAGAAAGTACAGTACAGTACATACATAAGCCAGTAACATAGGTGTTGATTCTGACTATCAAGATGTATGTATTATAGATTATATATGTACTGTGTACCATTATTTGCTGGGCAGTGCAACTGTTTCATATGCAAGAGACATGAGATACACGTGTTGCGTGTGAGAAGCTGTTGTGTTTGTTACTTCTGGTTATCTCCGCTCCTTCTGGTTATGTTCGCTATGTCCCGTTCTCTGATCAGGAATTCTAAACTCTATTATAACCTTATGCGGTTGGATGTTGCCCGAACAGACGTTACGCTGAACATGACTGTGTAAAAGACTGTTACTAGGTAGGTGCCTTCATTTACAGTGAGATTACACTATCTAACATTAAGGCAGACTGTAATGAACTCCCGGATTCTCCCGCAGTGGAAAGAGGCCAAGATGAGAAGCAGGGCCCGGAAAGGTCCATGCCTGGGTAGCTCTTCATCCCAGGAGCAATGAGAAGCTGGTGTTTCAAGCTAACTCAATGCAGCCTCATTGGGATTGCTCTTCTAGGGTTCTGACGGCAAAAGAACCACTTACAGTATATTTTAGTTAGAAGATGAAAACGCAGGTCGGATGCACTTAAAAAAGTGCTTCTGATGTCAAGTCCACTTACTGATACTGTTGCAAAATCCGCCACCCAGGGCCACAAAAAATCAACAGTAGTGGCATTAGCCTGCAGGGCAGATGTTGATGAGTGGAGGTCTTGTCTCAAAAACCATCTTGAAGCTACTTGCTGTAGCTTAATGAGGGAGGGTACTTGGAGCCCACAGGCATCGTGTTAATTACAAAAGGGTATTTAATAATTGAGGCCAGACTTACCCAACATAGGATCTGAAGAATTAACCATCTCTGATAAAAGAAACTGGTAAAGACAGAGAGACAGGACTAAAAAAAATGTCCATATCTTTTAACTGGCTAATTCCACTTTATGAATGCTAATAAATGATCAGATGACAAAAAATATTGATGCACAAAGATGTTCAGAGTGCAGTTTTCCCCCCAATTTTTAGCTCTTATAAATAATCTAAATATTCAACAATGGAAAATTGGTTTAAAATTGTGATACAATCTGTACAGTAAAATAGTATGTAATTAAAAATCATTTCTAAAGAATTTTTAACAACATAGGGAAATTGCGCAATATTAAGTAAAGAAATAAAAGCAGGATACAAAAAGTACCAATCAGACAGTGTTTACATGTGTGCGTATGTGTTCCTAAAAACAAACAAATGGAAGAAAATATGCCAGATGTTAACAGTAATTGATTTCTTGTTTGTGAAATTTGGAATGGTTTATATTCTTTTTTTTTCATTTCCAAGGTTTCTACAATAAGCATATACTATTAGTAGTTTTAAGATGAGGAGGCAAACGGAACAATAAAGTACAATCCACTTTGCTATCACACTATACACCCGACAGAGCGCTTTGATGAACACAGGCACAGATTAAACAAGATTTAGCCTGTTCATCTAACAGGTCACTGATCTGTAAAAATATCAGATGTTTTCAGATTTTTCAAATCATTTATTATTAAGCAACTAGTTGGAGTGTAGCCAACTTAATTAAACTAAGAACATGAGATGGCGCCATCCCCAGAAAAGCCCCTGGAGGCCAGGGATGCTCCTCTGTTCACCTTTGTATGAGGAGAACCTTGTGCCTGCAACAGAGCAGGAGCTCAATAAACATGTATTGAAAGAATGCATGTGTGGGAAAACAGGCTGCCATAAAATCACAGCTCAGAAGCCATCTGTCTTACCTCTCATTCATTCGTGTGCTCATTCAAAAATTTATACAGCACTTACTATATATGTATATTTATAGGACTTCCTTGGCGGCACAAATGGTTAAGCAATCGACTACTCCTCAAGAGGTTGGCAGTTCAAATCCATCCAGAGGTGCCTCAAAAGAAAGGCCTGGCGATCTGCTTCCAAAAGTTCACAGCCTTGAAAACACTATGAAGCACAGTTCTACTCTGCACACATGGGGTCACCATGATTCGGAATCAACTCAGCAGCAACTGAAAAAAAAAATATATGGATGCCTAGGCCTGGACTGCCTCAAGGCATGCAATGCTCAATGATATTCCTAATACATACCCAAATAAAGGACTTCATGCAATAAGAAAAATATGAATAAAATGATAAGGGAAGAATTTCTCCAGATAGGAAGTTCAGAGAAGGTTTCATGGATGGAGGGATGGGAATTTGAGCTGGATCTTGAATAGGGGACAGAATTTGGATAGAAGTGAGGAAAGTTAGGAGAAGGCATCTCAGACTGAAATACAGGTAGTCCTCGACTTACAACATATTCCAGTTATGATGAACTGCACTTACTGTACTTTTTTTCTGTACATCTTAACATTAGTCATATGTACTACATACAATGTTGCAAGGCATAATTTGCTGATGTTATCATATCTGTTAGTTTATATGTAATGTTTCCAACCCCCAAAGACAAATAAAGTTTGGATTTATGAAGATACTGATAATAAAAGGCAATAATAATGAAAACTAAAAAAAAAAAAAAAGAGGTATTCGACTTATGTCAGAACTGACTTACTACGGAGTTGTCAGAACAAAACCCTGTTGTAAGTTGGGGGACTGCCTGTAAGGGCATGAGCAAAATCTTGAAGAGGGGAGTTTATAAGGCTTAGAAAAGACAAGAAATGCTTGTGTTGGGCTAGAGCATGGAGATCTAAGGGAGGTAAAGGAGTTGAGGCTGAAGCAGTATGCTGGGACCTGGTTATGGATGGCTTTGAGCCATGTTAAAATTTGCTTTCTGACACAAAGAAGAACCACTGAATGTCTTTGCATAGGAGTTTGGCCTGTTCAGAGAAATGCATTAAGAAAGTGCTTGGGCAGCCATGGATAAAATGGATGGGAAAGGGGAGAGAGAGGCCCTGAAGTGGGGACAAATTCTCCATGGGAAGAAGTATCAGTGAATAGTCCTGAACTCATGACCAGATAAGCAGCTGGAAACTCAGCCCTTATTTCCTTCAGTCAATAGAACTGCTTCAGCTATAAACTGCTACATTTCCTTTAAGCTGAGATGCTAAGCACCAACCATTAGAAAATGCTTAAACCCTGGGCTCAACCACCAGACCCCTTCCCCTCACAAGAAGCTGAACTGCTTTGCAAATATATGCAGATACATATGAATAACAAAGCCATTAACATGTGCCCTAAGCCTCCAAGGGAAAGGTTTGCTTTGATCAAAGCTCATCATGGGATATATCCAAGGGGCAGAAAAACAATACCCTGCTTAGCTCAAACTAGGGAAGACTTGGATTCTGGAGCAGAAACCCCTGCCTTATTAGTAGTTGCTATTTAGTCAAATGGGAACTCTGGTGGCATAGTGGTTAAGAGCTATGGCTGCTAACCAAAAGGTTGGCAGTTTGAATCCACCAGGTGCTCCCTGGAAACCCTATGGGTCAGTTCTACTCTGTCCTATAGGGTCACTATGAGTCGGAATAGACTCAACAGCAACGGGTTTGATTTTGTTTTTTTTTATTTAGTCAAATATCAGGGCACGTAGTTTTTCCCTTCTACTTCCTGGTTTCTTAAGGTTGGAACTGTTGTAAAAGCTCTTTCCTCTGCTTCAATTTATCAAACAATAGCTGTAAATACTGGGGAAAAAACTGTGTGTGTGTGTACGTGTTTATGTGCGTGTGTGTGCCTGAGCGCGAGTATGTGTGTGCCTCTAATTTGACCCTCTAAACTCTACTCAAAGTTTAGTCTGCAGACCAGCAGCATTAACCTTATCTAGAAGCTGGTTACGAATGCAAATCTCTAGCCAGATCCCAGAGCTAGTGAGTCAGAATCTACATTTTAAAAAGATGCTCAGGTGATTCATTAGTACATTATAATTTATATATATGTATTTATATATATATATTTATATATAGCATCCATATAATGTCTTAAAGGCTGGGACCATTTCAGACTCACCTTCTTATCTACCAGGCATAATACACAACACAAAATAGGTAATCAAAATAAACCTCAGTTTCCTCCTCTGTAAAATGAGACAATCGCTATCTCAGGGGCTGTCAAGAAGAGTGAGCTGAATATCAGATGTAAATATCACAAGCACAATGCCTGATACATGATGGTTACCCAAAGTTCGTTAATTCCCTTCTCACTCCCCATTCCCCTTCAAAAGCAATTGTTGAACTGTGTACTATTAACCTTTATGTTGAACATTTCGTATTTGATAAAACATCTATCTCACCTAATTCTCATATCACCCAGCAGAAATTACCAGGCACGTTTCACCAATAAGAAAACTAGGATACAGAGAGGTTAAATGACTTATGCAAAGTGGCAAGGCAGTAGATACTGGCAGAGGTGGAATTTGAACCAGGCCCCTTCACCCTGCAGCCACCCTTTCCACAATGCAGAGCAGATCACACAAGCATGGTGCTAAAAATTTCTCTGTCTCCACACCACCTTAAGGGTAGAGTCCTAGCTCACTTGCTGATGCGGCTTGGCAGGGCCAGTTTGATCAGATCCACATTATAGAAGGAGCCCTCTGCCCATAGGGTGGGCTTGGACTGGCCAGGTCAGGTAGGACAATGTTGCAAAAGACCCAGACAGACTTCCATGATCTGGCCCTTGCCTACTTCTCTGGCCTTTGCTGCTTCTTCCCTATCTGATCTTTACTCTTTTCTATCTGATCTTTACTCTTTTCTCAGGTCACATTTGTTATTCCCCGAGATCATGATGACATTACCTATCTCCCTCAACTCTCTGTAGTCCCTTTCTCTGGAACGTTTCGTGTGTCAGACAGCTTCTATTCACCCTTCAGACCCACCTTGAGCCTACTTCGCTCTGCTCTGTGCCTGGAAGGTGGATTTGTATGGACCGCAGTGAAGGCTCCCGGATCCTCTGGTTTTCAGCTGGGGTTGGCAGGAGATGCAACAGATGGGAGTGAGGTCAGGGCAGACCCTGGCTCCTTCCTGCAAGGTTGATACAAGCTGTGTCCCTTAATTGAAGATCCTCGTTTCCCAAGGAGTCCAATACTGTAAGACTCTTACCATCCAGATTCCAATAATTACACCATTCTCTCATCCTGGGGCCTCAGGTGGAATCAGGTAAGCACCACAAAATGTCACTATTCCTTATGATTTCCTTATACCCTCACCTAGAGCAGGGGGCACGTGTGTCATCTGTTCAGCATTACAGAAAGGGAGGCCGCAGGATGAAAGGACCTGGTTCACATTTCACTTCTCCTGTGGAAATAAATTGTCCCTCGATTATCCTATTTGGAATGTGCACCCTAATCAATACATTCTTTATTTAGTTAACTCCTATTCATCCTTCGAAACTCAGTCAAGGGTTCATCATCTCAAAGAGCCTTCTCAGATTCCATGACGCCTTGGGCTTCCCTTTTTCATAACATTTCTTAGAACAACTACTAGCGTTCATGTTCTTGTCTGACTTCTTCAAGGGTAGGGATATTTTTCCTCTACTTTTATTTCTACTTATAAAAACAAATAAAACTTATACTGAATTTTTTTTTATATATGCAAGGCATTGTTCTTCTACGCTTAGAATGACTTATGTTTTACCTAAACCAGGCCTATTCTAGGCAAACTAGAGTAACTGTAACCCATGCATGGTATGAGGTCCAGGGATGGAGTGAAATTAGAGAACTCTAAAATTGCTGAAAGGAATTGTGATAGTCGGAATACTAGGATGGCCCCCAATGATCCCCACCTCCTGGTATTCATGCCTCTGTGTAATCTCATAACCTGGAAAGTAGTGTGGACCTAGTGACTTGCTTCTGACAAACAGAATATGGCAAAGGTGATTAGACGTCACTTCGGAGACTAGATTACAAAAGAATTTTGGTACTCATTCTCTCTCAGGCTCTCTCACTTGGTGGCTCTGATGAAGCCATATTGTGCTACCATATTGTGACCTACCCTATGGAGATGCCCATGTGCCAAGGAACTGAGGGAAGCCTCTGGCCAACAGTCAGAAGAACTGAGGTCCTCTGTCCGACTGCATGTCAGGAACTGAATCCTGTCAATAACTAGCACAAGCTGCATAAACTTGAAAGTGGGCCCTGTCTCACTCAAACCTTGAGATGACTTCAGCTCCAACCAATACCTTGATTGTGGCCTGAACCAGAATCCAGCAAGCCATGCCCAGATTCCTGATCTACAGAAACTGTGAAATAATACATGTTGTTGTTTTAAGCTGCTGAGTTGTGGGGCAATTTGCTAAGTAATAATGGATAACTAACATAGGAGTTTCTCCAACTTACGTTTTAGTGACACGGTTCAAGTGCCAATCTGCTAGATTGTGCAGAAGGCTAGTTAGACTGGGAAAATTAGAAGGGAAATAACCACAAAAGATCTGATATTTCCAGATTATATAGTTCTTCTAGTACCACTTGGCCCAAAAATGATTTCTTCCTATCCCAAAGAAGAAATTCCACGGGTATCACTCTACCTAGCTAAGCTCGGCTCTCCTGATTCTTAGGGCTTTTTGTCTAAAGGGTGGTTTAATTTTGCAGTCACCAGCCCAGCTCCTCCACATGAATCCAGTAACAATGAAAACTAAAGACGCCACTTACCGAGCGGGGAGAATTGTCTGCAAAATGGCCACCAAAGATTCCTTCCATCCCTGTATATCCATGCTTATTTTCTCCCCCAAAGGTGGAGTATGCTTCTTCTTCCCTTGAATCTTGTGTCTTGCTTTGACCAACAGAATGTGGCAGAGATAGCACTGTGCCAAACCTAGGTCTTAAGAGACCTGGACATATTTATTTTTGCATTCTTGGGAGTCCTGAGACACCAGATTAAGAGTCTAACTACCCTGCTGGAGAGGGAGGCCACTTGGAGAGAAAGAGGCTGCAAAAGATGGGTGTGAGAGAGAGAGAGTGTGCGGAGTGCCCAGCCAATACTCCGCCATTCCAGCCACCACAGCTACCGTGCCAGTCATCTGAGCAAAAGTTGTCTTGGATCCTCCTGCCTCAACCAACACTACATGGAACAGACATAAGCTGTCCCCAAGGAACTCTGCCTTAATTGCAGAGTCACAAGCAAATAAATGGTCATTGCTGTTTTAAGCCACTAAGTTTCAGGGAGATTTGCTACACAGCAATTGATGACCGAAACACTGAGGAACTAAGCCGTTGTCAGGCTTCTTGCTAGGCTTTTCACTCATACTTCTTAAAATCCTTACAACACAAACCCTCTCCAGTTAAACATGAGGAACCTGAGGCCCAGAGAGGTTAGGTAGCTCACACAAGGTCACACAAATAACAAACGAGAGAGTCAGAGTTCACATCCAAATCGTTACGAATCTAACCCCCCCCACCCCACAAAAAAAAAAAAAAGAAAAACCAAACCCATTGCCATCGAGTTGATTCCAACTCAAAGCAACACTACAGGACAGAGCAGAACTGCCCCCACAGAGTTTCCAGGGAGTGCCCGGTGGATTCAAACTGCCATCCTTTTTGTTAGCAGCCATAGCACTTAACCGCTACACCACCAAGGTTTCCATGAATCTAACATTAGCCATTAGAACACTGAGATAGCAAGGTAGTGCCTGATTCAGGGCCATCATTGGTAGTTCATAAAAATGGCACCCCCTACAGTGTGAAATACACAATCAGACCCAAGATCAGTGGGATAAAGGAAAAGCAAAATGGTAAACAACTCCTAGCCTATTGAACTCTACTCTCAGGGAACAGGTGACCTAAGAGCAACTGCAGCTTTGGGAAAAGATGCAGGGTGTTAATCTTGGGTGAGACGTTTGCTTACAAACAGGCCTCGGTTTCCTTGACTTTTAGTTGCACTTAATGAGAAGGCGGATGCACATGCATGCATGTTTCATGTTAGACGGGAGCTTGCTTTATTTGCTGCCTCCAAATAGCCTTTGGTCTGGGGTGGGGTTGTGGGGTGTAGAGGAAAACAAGTGGCTCACAGGAGAGCGTGCTGCAGAATCTCATTCAGAGGAAGTGAGATGGTGGGGAAAATGAAGTAGGAGGTTGTCTGTGTAGTCTACAGTTGCTCTAATTGTAATAATGTTGTTGTTGTTATTAGCTGCTGTCGAGCTGACCCCTGACTCATGGTAACCCCATGCACAACGGAACAAAATACCGCCTAGTTCTGTGCCATCTCCATGATCTGGTGTGTATCAGACCACTGTGATACACAGGGTTTTTACTGACTGACTTTCAGAAGTAGACTGCCAGTCCTTTCTTTCTAGTCCCTTTTAGTCTAGCAGCTCTGCTAAAACCTGTTCAGCATCATAGCAATACAAAAGCCTCCAGTGACAGATGGGTGGTGGCTGCATGTGAAGTGCATTGGCCCGGAATTGCATGGAAAGTAAGAATTCTACCACTGAATCGTCAATGCCCCCGAACAGTAATAATAACGGTTATTAAACGACTTCATCTGTGGCAGGGACTATGCTAAGCCTCTTCCACTGTATTAATTCATTTAATCCTCACAATGACCCCATGACGTAGATACGATTATCAGCCCCATTTACAGATGAGGAAACTAAAGAGCCACTAACTTGCCCAAGGTTATGCTGCTAGTTGGTAACAAGGGAGAGGTGGCCCAGGTCAGTGGCTTCCACAGTTGCAGCAGTGATACACAGCTGGCCAGGTGTGCCCCGCTGCCTCAGGCTGCCCATAAAAAGTGCGGCTATCCCTTTTATATGAGACTAACTGAGGCCAGCTGTGGTTCTGACAGCCTCCACTAAAAGTGACCAGTTTCATTATCGCCTTTATCACAATCCATCAAGCACCTTTACTCAGTGGTCAAGTGAACACTTTTATTATCATAACAAAATTATTGGCAATTCTAGGCCTAAGGGCGGCTACTAATTTTCTTGGCAGTCTGTATTAGAGGTAAAGTAGGCTAGGCTATGGTCACAGAGCCCAGCATATGATACGGCAGTACCTGGGTGCACCTGAAATATGGTGAGGTAGACAGGTGGGGGTGCAGAGACAGTAGCAGGTGCCACAGCTGCAGAGGAAGCCTGAGGCCAGGCATGTGGTGATCTGTAGTCAGACTATGGTAGGGTGGTTAGATTTTTATTCCAAGTTTTAAAGGAGGCCATTGGCGGTAGAGGAGCTATATAGTATCTATGGCTGCTAACCGAAAGGTCAGCAGTCTGAATCCACCAGGTGCTCCTTGGAAACCCTATAGGGCAGTTCTACTCTGTCCTATAGGGTCGCTATGAGACGGAATCAACTCAACGGCAATGGGTTTAGTTTGGTTTTGATTCCTGGGCATACAGCTGGACTACATTTCCCAGGCTCCCTTGCTGTTAGGTGCAGCCATGTGCCCAGGTTCTAGCCAATGGACTATAAGTAGATGTGATGGGTGCCTCTTCCCAGCTTGGTTCATAAAAACCTTCCACGTGTGCTCCTTCCTAATGGAATGAAGACCCCAGGTGCCTCTGCACAGCAGAAGCTGTCAGTGCTCCACCCATACCTTCTGGAATCCCTTTGTCAGTTTGCTGCCCACTGACTCCAGCTGTGCTTTCTCTTGCAAATGCCAGCACCTGCCATCTCCTTACCAGCAGACTGCTCTCAGGGTGCCAGAACCCCCTTTGCCTGCACACATAGAGAGCTAGACATACCTGAGAAGGTAGGTCTCCCTAGAGGCAGCCCTCAACCAGTGAATGGTGGGCACAGGGCAGAAATACTTCGGTTACTTTTGTCTGATGAGGACAGCTCTAAGGTGGGGCCTACACTATCTCCAATGGGATTCCTTACTTCCCTGTGGGATTAAGCTAAAGTTACCTTCCTGGGATTAAGCTAAAGTTACCTTCCTGGGACTTAGCTTAATATCACTCCCTTGCTTGGCTTCATTCCCCTCCTGGGCCCATTTGCCACTTCTCTATCAGTTTTTCCTGGGAAAACTTCCTAATAGGTCACTTTTACATGAATCTTTATTTAGGATCTGTTTCCAGGAAATCCAGCCTAGGACATCTTGGAAACCATGAATTAAAGGCCCTAAATGACTCCTTAGAGGGGACCACACTGCTGATCTATTTGCTCATGCAGTTCATAACTACTATGCATGAGCTATACATTTTTGGGTCCCTTTGCCACAGCCGTTAGCCTACCCTAACACATTACTAAAAGGCATTTAGCGAAAGAATGACTAGAAATATTTTATATTTTAAAAATGATATACAGTCTTCATGCGGAAAATGGATTGGAGGTGGTCAGGATACAAAATGAAACCCATGAAAGGTTCTCCCATAAGTATAGGAGACAATTGATTGTAGCTTCTCACACTTGGGTGGAGGCAGTGGGGTGTGGACACTCCAGGACACACTTGGAGGTGGAAATGAGAGAATTTGCTGATGGATTGGATGTGCGGATGAGAGAGGAGAAGGAATCCAGGTGACTAAACAGCCTGTAGATTATCTTGGTATCCATGCACTTAACTGTAAAACAAACACTATTTGGTTCCCCTGCAGTGTTATCTTTGTTCATCTTATGCAATTCCTCTTGCTTTTTATCAACGTAAATTTAAAAAGGAACCAGTGGTGACTCAGGGGGTCCCAGTCATGCACTCAGCTATGACCATGGTCCCTCACCAGGGATCCCTCTCACGTGGGTTTAACAGATTCCCTCTTACCAAAACCATAGTTTTGCAAATGCACTTGAAGAGAAACGAAGCCTGTTGAAGTGTTACTGGAGAACCAGGATTTACAAACAGGTTGTAAAACAGGGCCCTCCCCATTCTGGGAGAGCAAACCTCATATCAGAATCTGTGGGGGTATGCAAGGATGAGTCCCTGCTCCCAAGAAGGCAATGTCTGGAAAAGACGAGTCATAAGTGCCCCCCAACCAAGCCTTTACTATGCATATAAAGTTAAATATGCATTAAGGATAATATCAAAAGACCAGGAGACACTTCAAGCTTAATTTCAATGCTTTAAGGTACACACTTGGGGGTCTGAATGCCTGCATCTGTATCCTGGCTCAACCACGTACTAGGTGGGTGACCTGGGAAAGTTTCCTTCACGTCTCCTTGCCTCATCTTCCTCTTCATCATACTGGGTTAGTAAAAGTACCCATCTCAAAAATTTACTGAGGATCAAATGAGCCAATGAGTGTAAAGCGCTTAGAACAGTACCTGGCATGTCCAAAGACTTCAATAACTGTTCGTTATCACTACTATCATCGTTACTAGGGAGCAAAGAGAAACAGTTCTGGCAAAACTAGCAAAAGAATTTAAAATTTTACCTAGTCCTTTACCAGTGCTCCTCACACACATAGAACAAGGGGCAGGCAGCGGGGAGGAATGATTGCATATTCATAAGCACCTCCAACCAAATTAATTGACAGGGCACGATAGTAATAAAGGGAATTAATTTCCATTTTAATAACTTCACGAGCTACATGTCAAGTATACGTCCACATTACTAATGGTCACACAATTTCCCCTTTGCATCTGTTCCTGTTGATTACGATGTCAGGAAACCAAAAGTGAAATCCCTTTTTAAGGAAGAAAAAAATATATAATTTAATAACATTGCAATCCTATTGAAAGCAGGATTAAATCTTAGTAAGGGTGGAAGGATGTTGTCTTTCATGTCTGTTCCTCTTGAAGCCTTGGCAACTTGTTCGTGGATCGAGGCTGTTGTTAAAGGACTTCGCAGGCCCAACCCTGGCCTCATCTGCCGGCATTCAGAATGCAGCAGAAGTCTCTGATGGTGCTGACACTTCTATTTTCACTTTTCCCATCCTGGTGCTTTTTCTCATCAAAGCAGCTTGCTTCTGTAATTTCCACCAGTACAGATGAAGATAAAATGACTCCCAAGTTTTATTTTGACCTTATAAAACTATGTAATTGGCACAGAACCTGCAGGCTAAATGAGTTTCTTCGGGAATGAGAACCTTGGTCAGAGGCATCATAGAGTTAAAAATACACCGCAGGTCCAAACAGAATTAGCTCATGCACCAATATCCTATTTGAATATATTGAAACTCGGGCCTAGCACCAATCTCATGAAAGTTTAGGTTTGATATATATTTTTTTCTTTTAAAAATAAGCATAGCAGCTCAAAAGTGCAACAAAAAGCATCCATCTCAACTCTTCTTTCACTGTATCTCCCAATTCTCAAGAAGTCTCCGTGACCACAGAATTGCGTCTGAGCTCCTACGGTGCCATCTGAGGCCTAGGGACTGGTCCTTGTGTGACTGTACAACCCGTCCTGTTTTTGCTTCTGGTCACAACCTATATGCCAGCACCCTGCTATATTACAGTTCCCCAAAAAGGCCATACTGGTTCCCAGCTCGGCATCTTTGCAAGTACGGTACTGCCTGTCTGGAATATTCTCTCCTACTAACCCTTCTGCCAAACTCCCACTCCTCCTTCAAGAGTTAGCTCCAGTACTTCCTCTGCTGTGAAGCCTTTCATGCCTTCCCTGATGATTCTGGGCAGACCCAGGGGCCGCAGACTCTCTGAGCTCTTAGCGCATCTTATGCAAGCTTGTGTTATCATACTATCGTGCAATGATTGGCTTACTTGTCTCTTTTTCCTTGTACACAGACATCATCGAGGACTGTAACTGCATCTTTTCATCTCTTCATTTCCTTACGTAGCATCTAGACCAACCCTTGGAATGTAGCAGGCTCTCAGTATATGTTTGTAGAATCACTAGGAATAGCCAGACTTAAACAAATCAGTTGCTTGCTGTCAAGTCAACTTCGACTCATGGCAACCCCATGCGTGTCAAGAGTAGAACTCTGCTCCACAGGGTCCTCAATGGCTGATTTTTTGGAAGTAGATTGCCAGGCCTTTCTTCAGAGGTGCTGCTGGTTGGACTCGAGCCTTCAACCTTTCAGTTAGCAGCCAAGCACGTAAATCCTTGCACCACTCAAAGATTCCAATAGCCATGGATATGCAGTGCTTTATCATGGATCAGGCACAGCTCTAAACATTAACATCTTTACACATGCTCTTTTAAAACCCTGCAATTCCATGCTATTTTATCGTCTTCCCTATGTCTCAGCCGCAGAAACTGGGGCATTGAGAGGTTAAGTAACCTGCCCAAGGTCATGCAGCTAACAAGTGTCAGAGCACGGATTCCAGCCCAGGCAGTCTGGCTGCAGAGAACAGGCCCTTACGCTCTACCCGACATGACAATGCCCAGGACTGACAACTCAGATTCCTCCAGCATGCTACGACTGGCACCGGCTGCCTGATGTGCTCTAGACTGCGGAGAATTCTGAGGCTGCATCAGGACTGGTGGGGAAGGAATGCTCTGATCAATTAGCCACACCGGGAGAGAAACAGAACAACAAAATGGCACTCTGCTAACTAAGGACTTGTCCTCACACCAACCTCACAGCAGAGGCAATTTAAATGCCTGCATGATTTGGACCTTTGGATGGGTGGGTAAATAGTAGAAACCACAAATATTAATCTCAGCTGCCAAGGGACTTCCTTATTGACTGTCATGGGCCAGGTCAGCTCTGTCCCAGGAATAAAGTTTGCTCATTAACCTGGGGCCCTATCACAAGGGCTGTTGAGTTGAGGAGCAAAGAGAGCAGAATGAAATGACAGACCATGAATAAACAGAAGCTGGCTTATTTAATGCACCTCTGATAAAACCACAACTGGATTTCTTACCTACTGCTTTAGAGGCAAATTCCTACCTGGGATTCTGAAGTAGGTCCAGTTTAGGGACAGTCTTTTAATGGAACCGTATTTGATAAGTGGAGGCTTCAAAAATGTTTAGGTTTGCTTTTCTTTCTAAATCTCCAACTCTTATACTATTCAACACACATTTATTTGATACCTACTGTGTGCCAGGCACTGTGTTAGACGCTAGGAACACTGAAAGGAATAAAACAAAGCAACAACAACAAAAACCTCATACTATCATTTACTGGGCTTCTAATATGTGCAAGGAGGAGATATACATTCAAAACTACAAATTCTGAGTGATAGTTCTGTAGTAGCAATGTATAAAAGGCACAGTGAAAACACACACCAAGGGGCGGGCAGAAATTCTTGTAGGAAGCAATAGGCATTGCCAGGAACAGGAGCTGGGAGAGGATATTCCAGCTGGAACAGCCTGTGCTAAGACATGGAAGCATGAAACAGCATGGTCAAACAGTTCAATATGGCTGAAACTCATAGTTCAATGTGGGGACGAGGAGGGGAAGGGGGAATGGGAGAGTTAGGAGGAGGCCACAATATTCTAAGGAGTTTAGAATTCTCTTGAAGGCAAGGGGCACCACTGACAGATTTTAAGTGAGAAGGAGGAAGCCATTATTATAATCCAAATTGCATTTCAAAAACAGCATGCCAGCCAGGGTGTGGAGCAATGGATTGGAGCCAGAAGAAACTAGAAGCAGGAACTGTACTAGTTAAGGTGTTGCACGCTAAGGGCTGAAAAGGCAAGAGTAACATTGATAGCAAAGTATATCTGTCAAGCTCAGTACAAAGGCATATATAATGAAATATGTGCAGATCAAATGTCAACAACATATTCTAGAAGGAATGGATAGTTGAAACATTCATGTATCGCCTCCATGCTGTTGTTCCCAACTCTTAACATTTTGGAGGTAAGAGCAGACAGGACACCAAAATTCTCTGTCCCTTTTGGGCTGATCTTGTTAGTGACATTTTTCCTATCTATGTATCAATTTCTCCATCAACATGAAAGGAATAAACATCATGGAGCAAGTATACACAGGAGTCCAGGGATACAATTCAGTTTTGGAAAGTGGATCTCTAAATAAGGTAATAGAAAGACAATTTGTATTGTATATTTCTTCAGATTCTAGTAGAATTTAATAAAAAAATTCATTGGCAGCATTTTCAGAGACTATACAGCCCAGACCCTTCAATTTATGGGTCCATATCTTTACTTTTTCTGTTCCCGCTGCTTGGAGTACCCTTCTAAGCTGAGTCATCTGACAAACCTCTACTCATCCATAAAGATCCACCCTCAGAGTTAGTTACTCCCACTTTGAAGCTTCCTATGAGTCCCACAGGATCAATCATTTCCTCTCTGGAAACCTGGTTAGTATTTTATGTTTGGCTTTTACTTTTCTCATCTGTAAAATGGGATCACTTCTGTGCCATGGATGGAATCCTTGGTAAGTCAAATGGAGAAGATCATCACAACCTACATATTTCATAGGGCTGTTAGATGTGCCAGTCATCTGCATATTTGATCTCAGATCTTTTCTCTGCTTTTTTTTTGCTAAACTTGCAGGAGATGACATTTCCTAAGCTCCCTTGCCTTTGGGTTTTTGAGTATGCATGATCAATTTGAGGCCCTGTGGATGACTGGCACATAGAAGGAAGGAAGAGGTCACCATATTTCTGCTCCTGACTCTCTCAGCTTTGGGTGGCATCTCGAGCAGGGTAGCATCTCCTCCATGGCTCCACTATGGTCCCAGTTTCTGATGGAGACCCTGGTCCCCAAGATTGTGTAGCACCACCTTCACCCTCTGTTCCTCCTAGGGGTTATAGTGGCTTCTTCCCATTACCGATCTCTGGCTTGTCTCAATGTCCTCTATTGGATTTTCCGTTCTTCCATCACCGATGTAACCATTCCTGTATTAAATTCCTTCTGTTTAAATACCTGGAGAAATTTATTTTTTCTTATTGGCTCCTAACTGATACATTAAACAGAGAGAAAGGGGGAGGACAAAATACCTAATAGCTATTGACAATGTACTGTGTCAGACTCTTGTTTTGGGTGTGAAATTCATAATTTCAGTATGACAGAGTGGTGTGGGTTACAAATTTTGTCAGAGAGACCAGGGTTCTGGTTCAGGTTCCAGTTCATGAACTGACTCTGGCCAGCTTCCTCACTCTCAGCCTCAGTTTCCACTTCTGTAAATTAGGGATAAGAGCAATACCTACATGTAGAGTTATGAGGATTAGCAATAATATGCATAAAGCACTTAGCACATTTTACGGATTGAATCATACCCTCCAAAAAAAAAAATGCTGAAATTCTAACCCCTATACTGGTGATTTTGTTTGGATGTAGGGTCTTTCCTTGGAGATGTAGTCAGTTAAGGTAAAGAGGTGGCATTAGAGTAGGGTGCATCCTGATCCCTTCTCGGTGGTGTCTTGTAAAAGGAGAGAATGGACACAGAAACAGGGTCACACAGGGGGAGACAGATGCTATGTGAAGATGCATCCAAAAGCCGAGGAATGCCAAGAAACGCCTGGGACTACCAGAAGCTAGAAGAAACAAAGAAGGATATTCCCCTAGAGCTGACAGAGAGAGTGTGGCCCCGCAGCAACCCTCAATCCAGACTCCTAGCCTTCAGAACTGTGAGACAATAAATTTCTCTTTTTTAAAGCCACACACTGTTTAGTTTGTCAGGGCAGCCCTAGAAAACTAAGAGCACAGAACCCAGCACACAGTACTCTCTGTTAGCTATTATTATTAAAAACAATAAAATAATAGCCAACCCAACAAAACTGTAAGGTTGGTATTATTCTTCCGCATGACACGTGAGGAAACCGGGCTCACAGAGGTGAGGTAACGTGCCCAAGGTCATAGAGCTAATAGAGAGAGAGATCCTAGGATTACCACTCCGACTCCAAAGTTGTGCTTTTTCCACTCTGTGGAATGGGCTCCCAGATGGAAACACACAATTGGGAACTATAAATGCTACTACAAATATAAAGCACGAGCTCAGCTCTCTGGCCCCTTATTTGTTTACTTGCATTTTTGTTAGAAGCAGAGTTTGGGAGAAGCCAGCATCCTGACAGACCCTGTCTTACAAGCTGACCTACAGGGCTGCAGGTGGGTCCAGATCGGCACAGGAAGTGCTCGTCATTCTGGGGTGGATGCAACCCCACCACGATCCGCTGTAGGAGGCTGTGGAGGGGGCCTCACCTTCTCATTACTGCCCTGCTGAGGGGTGAGGGCTAATGGACTGTCAGTCCAGGGGGACAGCTGGCAGCTCCTTGCAGCTCACTCCTCAGCACCCAGGCCCGAACCTGTGACCTGAGCACTGCGCAAGGCCATTACTCATCCCTGAGACTGCCACATTAAGATCCCCACATTACTGGCCATGCAGATTGTTCCCTGCGATAATGAGGTGGCAAGAGAGGAAACCCATCCTGGGGGAACTTCGGAGAGCCAAGCCTTCGACAGCAGCTGAGTTCCTAACCTGCCGTTTTAGAAAATTTCTCTCTAAATTGCCAGGAATAATTTCCTCTGGGGAAACTCTGACCCTTGGCTTTGTCTTTTTTCTCAGCTTATGTGCTGAAAGACCTATAATTCCATGCACATTCACTCACTCCTTCTCTCCCTCCCGTCTTTGTTTTTCTCTCCACGCCTCCCCTGCTTCCTTCTCCACTTTTCTATTTTCTCCACCTTTTTTTCCCCTGTGCTCTTGCTCTCATTTCTCCCTTTCTCCCTCTATCCTCTGACATGATACAGTGACACAAGCTTTGGAACCAGATACACACGGGCTCAAGTCCCAGCTCTCCTTCCTGGTAGCCAGGGATTTGGGGCAAGTTTCTCAGTCTTTTGGAGCCTCTGTTTCCTTATCTGAAAAAGGAAGATTAAAATTCCCAGGATTTTGAGATTGTTAAATGAGCTCATTTACGTAAAGCTCATTTATTTCATATACCAGAAGGGTCACCCATGATGGACAAGTTTTAGTGGTGCTTCCAGACTAAGACACACTAGGAAGAAAGACCTGGTGATTTACTTCCAAAAATTAGCCAGTGAAAATCCTATGGATCACAACAGAACATTGAGCCCCCTACGTTGTAAGGCACTCAAAATACGTGGTGGCTGCAACAGTGAACTCAAGCACACCAGTGATCGTGAAGATGGCACAGTACTGGGCAATATTTTGTTCCGTTGCACATGGGATCGCCATGAGTCAGAGCCAACTCGACAGCAGCTAACAATGTTTATGTAAGGAGGCTTTTAAAAGTTCCTGGGTACATAACTGACACAGAATTAACGCAGGTAACTTCTGGTAGTCAGCAAAGATTTATGGAGTTGAGTATAATTGTGTGTGAACTCCTGTGGTAGATACTGGGGAAACAAAGTAAAACTTAGTTTCTCCTTCCAGGGAACCTTCCCATTTTGATACTGAAGAAAAGCCAGAGAATCCTGGATTTTCAACAGCTAGAGGAAGATGTTTTGCCCACTGTATAACAATATTCAATGGGACGTAACTAATTTTTTTTTTTTTTGTAAAGTCAAATTGAGGCAAAGGAATCATGTTAACTGAAATGTTTATACAGTCCTTACCTGGGCTGATGTCTAGAATTTCATTGCTGCCCCTATGCACCCACTGGACATTTTTACAGAAAGAATAACTGATTTTTTTCCTCTGATTATGGATTTCTTCAAGTCTATCTGATACTAGGAAGGACATGTGTAAAGTAAAAAATAAGGACACATCATTATTTTTCACTGCATTTGTTTTAATTACTAGTGAGGTTGAACATATTTCCATACTAGCTTCCCACTGTATTTTGGTGGAACCTCTGTGTTATCATTTTAACTGGTTACTATCCATCTGGTATTTTCTCTACTCCACTGTGAGCTGCTAGGGAACAGAGCCTGAGCATTACTTATCTTTGGATCCCCTGTGCCATGCAGTAAAGCACCTTGGGCCTAGAGGGTATGGAAGAAAAGTGCCCCTCCATGTGCCAGGCACTGGTGCTGGGGGAGGGTGGTGAGACACAGGGATGCATTGAGTCTCGTGGAGCCTATATTCTGTGGGCCACTCATTGACTTGAGGGAAAGTGACCTGGCACTGGGGACCAAGATTCAAAGCCCAGTTGTGCCACTTACTGGATGTTCTAGATAATCGCCAGTGTCCCTCCTAATTCTTACCACGAGATGATACTCGTGCAACATATGTATAGGCTGAAAAATGATATTCAAATGTTAGTTATTTTGAAAATTCTGTTTTATTATTCTATGTGTTATACAGAGCAGCACTGTCCAATACAAATAGAGCATCTGTCAATACATAACTTTTAATTTTCTAAAAAAAAAACAAACCTGTGGCCGTTAAGTTTATTCCGACTCAGAGCAACCCTATAGAGACCCTATAGGACAGAGTAGAACAGCCCCATAGAGTTTCCAAGGAGCAGCTGGTGGATTTGAACTGCAAATTTTCTAATAGTTGCATTTACAAAATAAAAAGAAGCAATACGTTTTCTTTAACCCAATATGTCCAAAATCTCTTTATTTCAACATTTGGCACTAGCCACATTTCAAGTGCTCATTAGCCACATGTGGCTAGCGGGTTGGCAGCGAGGTATGGGTGTGGCATGGGGGAGGCTAGCCTTTTCTACTGCTGATGCCCTCTGGGGGATGTACAAACGAGTGCGCCTTACAAAAGAGGCGGGATGGGTACTCAGAAGCCACCGGTCAAGGTGTCCTAATAACCTTTACCACATGTCCCCTTCCCCTACTCTCCAAATTTGAAATATAAATAGCAATTTTTTTTTTCAAAAGGAGAAAAAAGAATTACATGTTTATAGTCAAAGGGCCACCTTTGATTCTCCAATCAAGGTGACCACATTGAAGCAAGTCCCATTAGAATGAGTGGAAGACCTTCATGCCATTTCATCCATGTAAGACAGTGGGGCTCTTTTTATAGACACTGTCCCAGTCCAGAAAGTAAATTAGGTCATTTCTCTGTCTGAATTGAAAGTCCAGTCAACGACTGTCCAGAATCTACAAAAAAGAAAATTTAAATAACCTGAACCATTTTTACAATCTTTTGCAATGATAATTATGCTCAGTCATTCAACAGCCACACTGTAAGGTTCTGCAAGGTCTTCTGAGTCATCAAGGAAAGAACAGATTGTGACTGGTATATTGTGATTCTTTGCAAATTGGTACCTCATATATGACATAAGGTGTGACCTTTTAGTAAACCAGATATTTGCTGGAACAATTCATTTTGCAATAGTGGAATAGAGCATGGATTTTGGAGTCCAACAGACTTGGATTTGACTCTTAAATATGTCATTTGCTATGCAAACTTAAGCTTGAATCTTAATCTCTTTGGACCTCTGTTTACTAATCTGAAAAGCAGGAATAATTACTCTGATTGTGTAGGATACTCTTAGTGTTAAATAATCACTTATCTATTCAACAATTATTCATTGAACACATATTATACACCAGACATTGTATGACAGGTGTTACATATACAGTAGTAAACAAGATAGAATCCATCTCTTCCTTCATGGGGTTTATAGCCTGATGAGAAAAACAAATATTTAAAAACATTAATTATTAGTGTTAGAAAAGGGGGCCTGCAAGGTTCCGTGGAAGTATGAAGGACTTCATGAAGTCAGTGCCAGGCAAGGCCTCCCTGAAGAAGTGATATTTAAATAGAGAATATAATGATGAACAGAGATCATCTGTTCAAAGAATCACATGGAGCGAGGTGGATGGGAGATACAGCAGTGTTCTAGGCAGACAGAACAGCATGTGCAAAAGGCCCAGAGGAAAGAGAGAACACAGCCCATTTGAGGACCTAAAAACGGTTTAATCCAAAACAGAGAGTAGAAAGCAAGGAAGCCGGAGGCCAGGTGACCAGATCCCACAGGCTCATGAGAACCTGTAAGGGTTTAGGCCTACGTTTGCAGGGCATGGAGCTAGTGCCAAATATTAAACAGAAGAGTGACATTATATTGCTTTTAAAAAGTCTTCCTGGCTATATACTAACACATGAATTCAGCTGTAGGGGGGAGACCAAAGTGGAGGTTATGGCAGTAACAAAGGTAAAATACGATGGGGCCTTCAACTAGACTTGTGGTAGTATGATGGAGAGAAAAAGTTTTAATCTAAGTAGTACTTAGGGGGAATAAAGGATAAAATTAATTAGACTGCTTTATTATCAGGCAGTTGCTCAGTGGCATGTGGCTGATAGGTTCTGCCTGATGCTGTGCTGTTCCTAAGGGCTGTTGCTGTAGTTGCTGTCGAGACTGTTGTGATCCATTGGCTGATTTTTGGAAGTAGATCACCAGGCCTTTCTTCCTAGTCCATCTTGGTCTGGAAGCTCCACTGAAACCTGTTCAGCATCATAGCAACACACAAGACCCCAGAGACAGACACGTAGTGGTGGTGCATGAAGTTCATTGGCTGGAAACTAAACCCGGGTATCCCACCTGAAAGAGAATTCTACCCCTGAACACCCACTGGCCCCTGTGCCTAAACAGCTGTAGTGTATTCAGCAAATACTTTCCAACCCGTACACGCCACATACTGTTTGTTATAGGTGCTAGAGATATCACAGTGAACAGAAGCAGAGCAAAAACCCAGCCCTCATGAAACTTACATTCCTGTGGAAATATGATAAATATATGCAAGTAGCTGCCACGTGGTAGGCATCAACACATATTGATTGGCTTCCCTCTTGTTTTCCCTATTATGAAAAACAGAAACCCAATTTTTTTTTTGCTTTGTTGCATGCCATTAATTTTTTTTTTATTGTACTTTAGATGAAGGTTTCCAGAACAAATAGTTTCTCATTAAACAGTACACAAATTGTTTTATGACATTGGTTAACAACCCCACGACATGTCAACACTGTCCCTTCTTGAACTTGGGTTCCCTATTACCAGCTTTCTTGTCCCCACCTGCCTTCTAGTCCTTGTCCCTAGGCTGTTGTACCCCATTAGTCTTGTTTTGTTTTATGGGGCTGTCTATTCTTTGGCTGAACGGTGAACCTCAGGTGTGACTTCATTACTGAGCTAAAAGGGTGTCCCGGGGCCATATTCTCAGGGTTTCTCCAGTTTCTGTCAGGCCACTAAGTCTGTTTTTTTTTGTGAAGAAACCTAATTTTTATATTTGTATTTAAATAATTCTCATCAAAATCACTCTGTAAGCTAAAGCAACACTGTAGTTCTAGGCAAAAGTCAGAGACTCCATGGTGTGAACCGTATTCTGCTGAAAACACTCAGTTTTGGATCTCACTTCCCATGTTCTTACCTGAGCCATGGTCACCAATACGGCCTGCTGGTCATTTTCAAATTAACTCAATGGCAATTAACAACAACAGACAACAACAAAGATATTTCCCCACCATGGGGATAAGTTTAATAAGAGCCAGAGATGACAGTAAAAAGCACATTTATTTCCTATAATCTACAAAAGTCTTTACTGCATACAGAATAAATATAACAGGACTCTCTGAATTACTGGTCTGTAATTCCAGCGACCTGGTGTGGGGCACAAATCAGTGGGAGAAACCGCTGTTTTAAAAGTCAGGCACCAGAGTTGGAGAGGCAAAGGAGGAGGAGGATGTGTTTCTGTGTGAGAGAGATGACAACCCGCTGTCAAGCAATGGTCCAGCACAGCCACATTTGCCTGGGCATGGACAGCCTTTCTATCAGCGGCAGGTAGCCTAAGGCAAGATTGCTAAGCAATAACAACATGATCTCGCCTAATGCTTAATGATTTCCAAAGCAATATCATAACCCATCTTTTTACTGGACTCTTATCATCACCCTTGGGGATAAACAAAACGGGGATTACTACTCCCATTTTACAGATGGGGGAACCAAGTTAAGGTGAGATGCCCAGGATTGCAGAATATGCCTCTGTATCATGTCAAACCATAAACCAGTTGCCACTGAGTCGATTCCAACTCATGGCAACCCCAGGTGTATCAGAGTAAAACTGTGCTCCATAGGGTTTTTGATGGCTGATTTTTCAGAAGTAGATTGGCAGCCCTTTCTTCCTAAGCGCCTCTGAGTGGATTCAAACAGCCAACCTTCTGGTTAACCATTTGCACTACCCAGGGACTTCTCACATAGAACACTGTCCTTTAAAGATAATGGGCTCTGTCAATCTGGCCTTCTGTTACCTCCCTGACTTCATCACACGCAGTTCTAGATGGGCTGGCATCCTTGCTGCATCTCAAATGCTCCAGGTGTGTTCCTACTTCAGCACCTTTGTACTTGTCCCTCCCTCTACCTGGAACCTTCATCCTCTAGGTATCAGAATGGCTTCTTCCCGCAACCCCATTCGGATCTTTGTTCAAATGTCATCTTCCCAGTGACCCTTCCTGACTACCGTATTTCACCTTGCAACCCCACACCCACTACTCTCCAACTCCCTTTTCCTTTGTTTCTTACCACAGCCCTTAGCATCTTCTGATAGCCTATGTATTTTCCTTAGTTATTTATTGTCTACCTTCTCCACCAGAATATAAACTCCGTGAGGGCAAGGAGTTTGTTTGCTTTGTTTACCACTGTAAGCTAGACAAGTGATGGGAACATGCTAGGTGCTCAACCAATATTTGTTGAATGGCCCAGTGTACAAATAAAGAAAGTCATGTTGTATGGCATGAAGGCGAGTGGCCATGGGTCTTCAAGAGAGGCCCACTGCGATAGTTCACTGCTGCTCCTAATAATAGCAATAGATGCTGCAATAGTGCAAAATGCAAATTACAATACAAAATACAATACAAAAAACAGTAGTGTTCACTACACGTGCCATGCACTGTGTTAAGTACTGTAGTTACACTGGTGTATGCCTGAAGTCACCCAGCTAGGTGGACATGCAGTGATTTGCATGCAAGCCATTCCCACTCCAGATGCCATACTCAGTCAGACTTAATGTGAGGTTATATTGTCTTTCTCATCGCATCCTAACTTTCCCATTTTCTGATTCCTAGGCTCTCCTGTTTCATCACTGTGCTAGTGCAGGATGTCTTATGTCTGCCTCTCCAGATCCCTTCTCCGGCTTCTGCCCTTGGCTCAGTGCCCAGGAGGTTGGCCCACGTGGACTGCATCAGTGGGCTTCCAGATGGGTTGGGCCAATGGGGTCTCAACAAGAGATCAGAGGGAAGAACGAATCAAGCCAGGGGATTTTTTTCCACTGGCTCCTCTGTGGAGTCACTTTGCTGGTCACCTCCCTCAACCAAAGGCCAGAGCTCTACTCAGTGTGGCCCTCTTCACACAACTTTCTGGTTCTAGGTTCCAGTACCTGCTGTTTTGTCTACATCCTTCAAACCCACAGGGTCCTGCACTATTTCTTGTGGATTCCCTATTGCCTGCTCACCCCTCCCTCCACCCCAGTCAACAGTCCCTCCATTAAACCCTCCTTGAATTATCCTAATCTGAGCCTATCATCTGCTTCCTACTGGGACCCTAACTGGTATACTTTGTAAACTCTGAGCTCCAATGTTCCCGTTCTGGCCTCAACTCGATCCTTTCCCTTTCATAGGAAATCTGTGTATTCTATGTGTACATGCTTAGCACATTTCTTGGTACATGAATGCTGGTTATTATTATTATGTATTCTCAGTCCCTTTATAACGTAGTTCCTGTTTTCCTCTTCACTCTCATCTATTTCCACTCTCCTCAGCCACACCCACCAACTCCACATTTTAGCTAATCTGAACTTTGAAGTTTCCAGAATGTACATGCTCTTTCTTACCACCAGACCTTTGTACATGCTGTTCATTCCTTCTGCTAAGGGCATCCTCTCCCCTGTCCTCCATTTGCCCAACTCCTACTTCTTCTTCCATGGGGCCACGTCTTCTACGAGGCCTTCCCTGACTCTCCAAGCCCAGTTTAGGAAAATCTTTCCTTGGAGTTGTATTTCTGCTGTTGTGTCACCCAACACATTTCAGAACAATTATCTGATTTGTTGTTTATACCGTACTGTAAGGTTTGTGAGGCAATAAGACCCCCTTAGCTGTACCACATTTTACACAAATAACACGCACCTTCTGTGTTTGCCAACCACACCCTCCCCCAGCAAGGTATTTTCGTAAGCGCCACTGTGCCAATATTTTTTTACATGTTGCTGTAAAAAAATTTAGCATACTGTAGTGCGTTTACAAAAATACCTTGTGGGGGCGGCAGGGCATGGTTGGCAAACAAATGTAGAAGGTGCACGTTATTTGCGTAAAATATAGTATTCATGTCGCCTATCACATGAATATACATGAATTCATGGATCCATGTATTCATGCACACATGCATTACACAATTAATACATGTATTACATATTCATGCTGACTAATACTCATTGAAGGATCCCTGGTGGCACGGTGGTTAAAGTGCTTAGCTGCTAACGAGGTCAGCAGTTCAAACATACCAGCTGCTCCGCAGAAGATGGGGCAGTCTGCTTCCATAAAGATTACAGCCTTGAAAACCATATGGGGCAGCTCTACTCTGTCCTGTTGGGCTGCTATGAGCTGGAATTGACTCGATGGCAGTGGGTTTGATTTTTAATACTCACTGAGTACTTACTACATGCCCGGCACTGTTCTAAACCCTTTAACTGTGTTAATTCATTCACTCCCCTTTCTGTCTTCTGTGGTAGGTACTATTAATTTCCCTGCTTTATAGTTCGCCACGATGGGAAGCATGGGCTGAGACAGCCAGTGGCCCATCTGCATTATTCTTGGCATTCTTCCAGGAGTACTTTGCAATTCCACCAGCAAACCCCACTGTATGATTTCAGTTTCCAAGTGAAAATCCATCTTTGCCTTAAACTCATTTATGCCGCCTGCTCCTACTATATCACCCATGCTCGACGGCTGCATGGCGCAATAACTCTCTGCCAGCCTCCGAACAGTTTTCCCAGTAATCAAGAAGGTGCAACTGATTCCAAGTGTTAATATTTGCTCACCACCGAGACCATCCAGAGACCTCATCATTCATAGCAATGCCACCCACCGAAGCACCAGAAGTGCAGGACCCTCGAAGGCTGCTGCATGAGCCAATGACAGGAGACACAGGTGTCTCGAATAAGCAAAATTTCATCACGGAAAGCTATGCAGCCTCTCGCCCAATCTGGGCTTTCTGGCAGACAGACGAAAAGGGGCCTAAAGTACCACACATGGAAACTGGATACATGTACGTTTCTGAATCTGGCAGTTTCTGAATCCTCATTCATTCACTCATCCATTCTGCTGCCATCTATTGAGTGTGTATTATGTGCCGGGCACTCCTCTAGATACTAGGAATATAACACAAGAGGAAGAAGTCATCTTATCCATCCTCCTTCCTCAGGTAGGACTACACCTGCTACATCCATGGCCACCCATCTCCTCTGTCTCAGGCTCTGTAAGACAACTGGAGTGACTCACAGAGAAAAACGAGAAACGCACAGGACCATTGGCAGTGGAGGTCTCGACCCCACCTGCCTGCTCCAAACACAGCCTATCCCCGCCTGTCTCCCTGACTCCATCCAGCTTCCCAGCACTGATTGCGGTTTTAGGAGCCTCCTTGCTTCCCCAGGCAGCTCACTGCCATCACATCTCCCTTGGAAGCAGCATAAGGTAGCAGCTATGAGGATAGACTCTGGAACCAGGTGGCCCAAGGTTTGCAGCCTTCTTCTGCAACTTTCTAGCTGGGTAGTTGTAGGGAAGTCACTGAAACCCCATGTACCTCAATTTTTTCACCCATAAAATGGCAATGGAAATAATAGTAATGGTGATTAAATGAGTTAACAGACAGACTGTTAAAACCTGTGCCTGATACATGTTAGCTGCGTGTTAGGTGTTGTCAGCTGCCATTGAGTTGGCCCCTGACTCATGGTAACCCGTGCACAACAGGAGGAGACTGTTGTGATCCATAGGGTTTTCACTGGCTGATTTTCAGAAGTAGATTGTCAGGCCTTTCTACCTAGCCCGTCTTAGTCTGGAAACTCCACTGAAACTTGTCCACCATGAGTGACCTTGCTGGTATTTGAAATACTGGTGGAGTAGCTTCCAGCATCATAGCAACGTGCAAGCCACCACAGTACAACACACTGAAAGATAACCACTCAATAAGGATTAGCTAATTCTGTTATTAATGCTGTTATCACCTGACTGATGCTAGATACACCCATGACAGAACCTCTGTAAATCTGCTCATCTCTTTTTATTTATGTTATATATGAATTTATTTATCAATCAGGCTGTCCCTACCCATTACAAACTCAATGCTGTCAAGCCGATTCTGACTCATAGTGACCATATAGGACAGAGTAGAACTGCCCCATAGGGCTCCCAAGGAGTGGCTGGTGGATTCAACTGCCGACCTTTTGGTTAGCAGCCAAACTCTTAACCACTGTGCCATCAAGGCTCCCAGGCTGTCCCTAGGTGAAGCAATTGGCAAACGCGCTCAACTGCTAACTGAACTGCTAACCAGTTCAAGTCCACTCAGAAGCACCTCAGAAGAAAGGCCTGAAAATCTACTTCCCAAAAAAAAAAAAAAAACCAGCCATTGACAACCCTATGGAGGACAGTTCTACTCTGACACACACAGGGTTGCCATGATTTGAGGTCAACTCGATAGCACCTTGTTTTCTGGAGTTGAGAGGGGGAAGAAAACCAACAAACCAAACCAAAGGGCAAGCTGTCTCCCACAGGAAGTGGAGTTTTTCCACCATCCTTGGCTGGCTCTAAGCTAAGTAGCAGGTAGGGAAGAGTCCAGAATCATGCCCCTTGGGTCTTTGTATTCGGGTCTGTGCTGCAGAGAAAAGAGCACAGAGATGCATGGAGACAGACAAGTTTTGTCTTGTTTTTCATTGTGGTAAAATATCTATAACAAAAATTTCTCCATGTAATCATTTTTAAATGTACAATTTCATGACATTCATTACACTCACCATATTGTACAATCATCACTACTATTTTCAAAATTTTTCATCACCCTAAAAAAGAAACTCAGTACCCCTTAAGCAACAACTCCCCATTTCCTCTTCCCACTCCCCCTGGTAACTACTAATAACCTTTTGTCTCTATGTATTTGCCTGTTCTGGATATTTCATATCAATGGGATCAGACAATAGTTGTCCTTTTGTATCTCACTTAGTTCATTCAGCATGCTTTCAAGGTTCATCCATGTGGTAGCAACAGAACTTCATTTTTCTTTACGGCTGAATGATACTCCATTGCAGGTGTATATTACATTGTATTGATCCATTCATCTGTTGATGGACACTTGAGTTGTTTATCAGTTAGTAATCTATATTAATTAAAGGAGATTTCATTCTGCTTGCTATACAGCTTTGGAAAACTTGCTTCATCTGAGTCTATCTTCTCCCCTATGCAGAGAGGGACAGGTGAAAACCACTTTGCAGAGTAGAGAGGCAGGTTAAGTAAGAAAATGCAGGTGCTTGGAAAGGATAATTTCCTCTGATGATCTTTTCCTTTTCTCACCCTTTGAGGGCTTGTGCGGGTCCCATGCCTCAGTGCCCATTAAAGTTCTCAGTCGCCAACAGGGAAGTGCATCCCGGGTTTCATAAGTGAGTGTGCACAAGTCCCGCGGTACACCGCCAATTCTCAGCTGCTAAGTGGCCAGGAGCCATCCAGCTGTTAGACAAAAGGCGACATTAGCCTGAGCGGCTTCTCCCTGATTGCCTCTGCTCACACACCCCCTCCTGTCATGACATCACATTCTGATGTGGGGCATCTGGTTCCTCTGCAGGGAGATGCCACATTCTGACTGCAGGAGGCCACTGTTTGGGGAAACCAGCCAAGCCAAGGGCTGTCTGCCTCCCTGCTACTTCCTCCAGTGCTGCCAGGAAGAAGGAAGAGAAAGACGGCCCTCCATTCTCATCAACTCCGTCTCCTTCCTTTGGCCAGAGAGAGGACTAGTAGTGACCAGAAGAAAAGGATGCTCCGGTTCTGAGTTGGACTCCACAACATCCTCGTTTGTCCCCTTCCTTCACATACACAGGTTTTACATGTCAGGCTGGCAAAGGGTGTGTGCAATGATAAGCCTAAGTTCCTTGCAATAAAATGAACCTGTATTTGAGTCCTAGCTGTGCAAACTGAGCCAGCTGCTTCGCCTCTCTGAGGCTACTTCCTTCTCTGTAGAGTGGAGATAATAAAGCCTGCCACATAGGGTTGAGAGACAGTTAAATGAGATGTAGATGGTAAGTGTCTGACAAAAGGTAGGTATCAGTAAAAGAGATTTCCTTTCCCATAGATGGGAAGGAATCTCTCTTCCATGTAGCCAATCTGTGACCCATTAACTAAACTTAGAACCCTAACATGTCCCTGTTGTTGCTCTTGGGTGCCGGTGAGTGGGTTCTGACTCATAGCAACTCCATATGACAAAGTAGAACTGTTCCCATAGGGTTTTTTTTAATTGTCATCTTTACAGAAGCAGATCACCAGGTCTTCCTCCCATGGAGCTGCTGGGTAGGTTCAAACCATCAGCCTTTCAGTTAGCAGCCGAGCACTTAACTTTCGCACCATCAGGGCTCCTTAACGTGTCCTCAGTAGGAATTTAAAGACCATTTAATCTAACCTCTGTCTTGAATAGCAAGGAAACTGAGGTCAAAAAGAGAAAAACTATTTTGCTGATTTAATAATACACCTTGGGCTAGAACTGATGTTCCCCCTTGCAATAAGAAGCCGTCTCAGCCAGGGAAAGATTCTCTCTATAGAAATATACCATATGCAGCTCCTCAATGTCCTACAACACTAACAGGTTATCTCACGTAGTATAAGTTGTCTTCCTTAAATCTCTTCCATAGCCATCACCTTATTCAAGCATTACTACAACACAACAAAATAACTCCAGGCAGGGATAACATGCCCCATTGTACAGATGAAGAAACTGAGGCTCAGACAGCTGTGGAGACTGTCAAAAGTCACAGGCCTAGTAAATGGCAGGACAAGGACTAGAACTCAGTTCTTCTCCTCCTCGTCCAGGGTGTTCCTCCCTCCTATGTGGTTTTACAAGAAGCTCTCCGTCACTTTCAAATGGTGGAATACTATGCAAGGTTCAGAGAGGACTCCCAGAGATGGCCATTTTTCCAGCAACCTTCGGCTGGTCTCCCAGCTTCTAATACCTTCCACACTGCTATCCCAGATTATTCTTTGAAACACCCATCTTTCAACATGCCACTCTGCTGTTCAACAACATCAAAGGACACACTGCTGACAAATGGAAAAACATGCCAACATCCCAGCTTCTATTCCTGGTGCAGGGTGGAAACACTCCCTATGGCACCAGGAATTCCAGCCCCAATGCTCAGTCAGACAGGGTGTATAACAGAGGGCCTACCTGGACACCCTCATGGCTTTCTGCCATGAGAAAGTCACTCGGCCCTTCACAACTTACAGCCCCAACTCACCTTCACGTGGATGGCTCTAGAAGAACTTGCATCAACACCTGGGAAAGCTATTCGTAAGAAATTTCAGGAATGCACACAACAGAATACAATTGCACATGGAGACGGATGAGTGATAGAACTAAAAAGTCAGAGATGACTATAATCCAAAATCCTAGCACACGAAGCAATAACCTTGATTTATCGATCCACTGATTCACTCATCTATAAAACAAGTACTGTTTCAGAGACTACCGTGTGACAGGCACCATACCGCCCGGCAGTGACATTAAGATCCCCACCACCTGGGAGACTCCAGTCCTCAATAGTAGAATGGTCAGAAAAGGCCCATTCTATTGGAACCAAATGAGTTGCTCTAGGGATAGAAAAGAACAAAATAATTATAGAGAATAAGACAGGCAGTGGATCCTTTGGGCCGCTCTGGGTTCATGATGCTATAAATAAAAGCACAATGAAATGGCCAGGCAGGACAATAACTTAGGAGGGGTAAAAAATCAAAACCAAACCCATTCCTTCGAGCAGATTCTGATTCATAGCAACCCCATAGGACAGAGTAGGACTGCCCCACAGAGTTTGCAAGGCTGTAATCTCTACAGAAGCAGACTGCCACATCTCTCTCCCATGGAGTGGCTGGTGGATTCAAACCACCGACCTTTTGGTTAGCAGTCAAGAGCTTTAATCACTGCACCACATGGGATACAAATCATTTGGTCATGTGAGGAAAAAAAATGACACCTTTACAATGGCAGCAAATTAGCCCCACCACAGGAAAAAAATCATGGAAAATGTTTCATGGGAATACGGCTCCCCGAAAATAACAAACTCTTAGAGAGTGTTCTATTGACAAGAAGAGCTATAATCTAAAGTTCAGTGTAAAATACATAGCCCACCCTTAATACACACTCAGCCCATGGTAGATAGATTTACAGTAATGGAGTAGAAAAAGTGCCAATTTAGGAACCAGAGAACTTCAGGTCTCAACTTTTGTCAAGCCTCTTACAAGCTGGAGATCTTAGCCAAGTACCCAAAGATCTTTGAGCCCTGAGTATCTGTTTTAGTTCCCTGGTGCTGCTGTAACGCAAATAACACAAGTAGGTGACTTTAAAGAACAGAAATTTATTTTCTTATAATTCGGGAGGCTAGAAGTCCAAATTCAGGGCCCTGGCTCTAGGGAAGACTCTCTCTCTGTCGGCTCGGGGGGAAGAGCCTTGTCTCTTTCAGCTTCTGTAGCCCCAACATGTCTCAGTTTCTTGGAGAGCTTCACGTAGCTTCTGTCTGTCCCTGTTTGTGCTTCTGTGTCTAGTCTACTCTTTTTATAACTCAGAGGTAATTAGGTTCAGGACACACCCTAGACTGATACGGCCTCATTAACACAACAGAGAAAACGCAATTCCCAAATGAGACTATACCCACAGGTGTATGGGTTGGGATTTCAACACATATTTTGAGGGGACACGATTCAATCCCTAACAGTACCCATCTGTAAAATGGGTATACTAACAACAAAAACACTGAGCGTTTACTACGTTGGCTCTGTGTCTTTCCTGCATTACCTCGTTTCACCCTCAATGCCATCCTATGAAGTAGGTCCTAAATCATCACAATATTTCACTTTGGGAAAGTGACACTTGGGGAGCCCAAGCAAGTTGCCCATTTCCATAGCTACTAAATGGAAGAAACAAGATTTGAGCTCCAGACCTGAGCTCTTAACAGCTTTAATAATAACTATTTCCCAGTGATGAACTGTGGAATAAACAAGATTGCATACCTGAAAGCATTTTTTTAAAAATCACAAAGGATTACAAACATATGAAGGGGTTTATTATTTCTTCCCTCCCTGGACATGAACGAACTTATAATAAGCCAAAGAAATTCCTTTTTAAATCCTACTCTCCCTTTATTCCTCAACTGCTACAGTAAAATGGGGGCCTAGGGATTTGGAGAAACAGTCAGGAGCCAAAGAACCAGCTATAGCAATATGAGATGGGAGGGAAAGAACCACGAGGCCTCGTTGTGCACACAATTTGCAAGCTGGTGTGCAAACTAGTTACTGGGACCAATTACTCTCATCTTAATTAATGAACACACAACTGCAATCTGTCAGAGAAATGTGTAAAAATGTGGCACATGTGTGGAGTTACAGGATGCCAGCCATCAGATCTAGAAGTAACTTCCTCAAACTGCTGGGCTGGGCGTCGCTATGGAGACCACATCTGAGCATTTGTGACGACATGAAAATTCAGTTCAAACCACCTACATGAAGTGCTGGTGTGAAGCACCTGCTGTATGACTGGCACTGAGCTAGATACTGCAGAGTTCTCAAAGTAAAGACCAGTCAGCCCCTGCCCTAGAGGGCTGGGGAGAGAGGGGTTAACGATTGCTCACCAACTCAAAGGGCTTTATTTTGTGCCTCTGGTGTGCTCTGAGGTATTGGTGGTTCAGTGGTAGAATTCTTGCCTTCCATGCAGGAGACTCAGGTTCGATTTCTGCCCAATGCACCTCAAGCGCAGCCACCACCCATCTGTCAGTGGAGGCTTGCTTGTTGCTATGATGCTGACCAGGTTTCAGTGGAGCTTTCACACTGAGACAGACTAGAAAGAAAAGTCTGGCAATCTACTTCCAAAATCAGCCAAGGAAAACTCTATGACTCACCACAGTCTGATCAGCAACTGATTATGGGGCTGGCGCAGGACCAGGCAGTGTTTCACTCTGTAGTACACGGGGTCACCATGAGTCGGGGCTGACCGGACAGCAGCCAACAACAACAGCATGCTCTAGCACAGTGCCTGGTGCTGCATGGGACCCTGAGGCCGAGGACACAGACTTGTCTTCCTAGCATATTGGGATTTTGTTTTATTATTTTGTAATGTACTCAATAAAACATTATACTGAGGAAAGACTATTTTAGTGCTAGAGAATCTCTATATAAATGAATTTGTTCAAGAGCTTCTCTGTCAATATCCTTTTCTGGGTATAAGTTCTTTACATATATTACCTAATTTAATCCTCACAACAACCCCGTGAATGAACTGACTAATAACTGCTAAGATTTACTGGGCATTCTCTTGTGCTGTGTATGCCCTAGGCCCACTGCTGGCAGGTCCTTGATTGAAAAGCTAGTGCAAGACCACTGGCTAGTAAATGTCACAGTCAGGATCTGAACACAGATAGTTTAGCTTCAAATGCTGGGTGGGTTTAACGGTGATGTTATACTGTATTCATTCAACTGATACTTGTTGAGTATCTTTGAGGCAGACAAGGTGCCCATCCTCATGAAGCTTACGTTTTAGTAAGGGGCCCTGGGGGTAAGGGGAGACAAGCGATAAACAAATCCAGTTAATGACAGACTGTGACCAGTGCTATGAAGAAAATGTACAGGAGAAGGTGACATAAAGGGTGAGTATGTGGCAAGATGGTCTCCTTCCAGCTCAGATGGAGCCATGGGCACAGCCATAGGTTGGTGGGTTCCCCAGGAGTGGACTCTGAGTCAATGTAGTACTTGGGGCTTTATTAGGTACTGCAGTGTTCTTGGGATCAACACCATGGAAGGAGGGAAGGAAGGGCCTGGCACACAGTAGGCTTTATTGAAACAAATGTTGTATATTATCACAAACAATAATATGGGGAGAAGAAATTAGAGAAGGCTTAGCCTGAAAAAAAGTAGATGAGGGGACCAGAATATAATTCTCAGACATTTAAAGGGGGATCCTAGAAGAAGGACAAGCTTTCTACTGTGAGATTCCAGAGAGCAGAACAAGAATCAAGAGGTGAAATTCAAGGAAGGCAGATTTTGCCTAGTGCTAGTTCAAAAACAGAATGAGATGCCAAAAAAGGCAACAAGTTCCCCACCACAGAAAGTATCTAAACGGGGGCAGGACAAGCATGAGGTAGAAAAAATTGAATGGGAGGCTGTGGTAGAGGACTTTCTAGAATTCTTGCATCTCTAGACTTCTGAAATATAAGATTCAATAATGCTTTCAAGTTCCAAGCACGACTTTTCTTCACTCTTTAATTCAACTACCTTTAGGAAAAAGAGACATACTATTCAACATTTATCAGGAACACAAACAAACTTAAAAAATATGTCTGCACAGAATTCTGGAACATTCCAGAACCTCAAAAGCACCATAAATTTCTAACTTCTGGGTGCAACGTGCTTCCAAACTGGACGGTAGGAGAATGAGTGGGAAAACAGCAGGGCAAGTCACCACCAATGCATTTATTACTGTCACTTCTGCTTGGTATTTACAAAGAAGACCACAGTCTCCCTGGGCTTCACAGTCAGCCTTAGTTCTGTTTACAGGAGGCTGGGTGTGAGGAGTCCATCTCTGCTGGCTTAGAAGAGCGTACAAAGACATGCTGAAGGGAGTTACCGGTAGGAGAAAGCTAGGACACGTAAAATTTGACTACCCTGCCATATAATACTATTCCTTTACATGGAGTCCCTGGGTGGTACAAATGGTTAATGTGCTGGTCTGCTGACCAAAAGATTGGAGGTTCAAGTCCACCCAGAGATGCCTTGAAAGAAAGGCCTGGTGATCTACTTCCAAAACATCAGTCATTGAAAATGTCATGGATCACAGTACTACTCTTACACACATGGGGTCACCATGAGTCAGAGTTGACTTGATGGCAACTGGTTTGTTTACATGCGTATCACTCCACAGTACATAATTCACTTTCTCATTTTACATAGACTTCAAAATAGCCCCATTAAATCACTTCTACTTTTCAGTAATTTATGTACTCATTAATTTATCCAACATATATTTATTAAACACTTACTATGTTTTCATTTATTGCACACTTACTGTGTATTGGCACTGTTTTAAGTACCTACCAAACTCACCCTCTTAACTTCATGTTTGAGGAAACACACACAGGGGTTAAGTGACTTTCCCAAGGCTTCAAACTAAGGCACTAGCTTCTAAAAACAATACTACTCACTGCCCTTATTTAATAAAGATGAATACTTATATCTACTATTATTAGCATGGATGACAATAATTATTAGTAGTACATTACAGTTTACGAAGAACACGTACACAACCAATCCTATGAAGTTGTAGGGCAATTATCTCTGCTTTACAATAAATATACTAAGACTCAGCTTAATTAACAAGCCTCCCTGCACCCAGACAGTGAGTGGAAAGAGAGCCTGCTCTAAGATTCTCACCTCTTATTCCTGAATGTCTTTCCAGTATAGTACACATAACATCAATAATTAGTATCTCTATTTTTAAATATTATCTTATGTAATACATGCATTATTTAATTTGATCTTTCCATGATCCCAATGAATGTAAAGATCCTCATTTCATAGCTGAGGAAACTGAGGCTCAGAAGAGTTAGATAACTTGTACAAGATACATCATAGTAAGGGTTTATGGTTAAATGCTTGACTACTAGCTGAAAGGTTGGCTGTTTGAGCCCACCCGGAGGTACCTTGGAAGACAGGCCTGGCAATCTGCTTCTGAAAGGTCACAGCATTGAAAACCCTCTGGAGGAGTTCTACTCTGCTTACATGGGATTGTCATGTGTCAGAATGGACTAGACAGCTCTTTCACTAACCCTCACTGCTGAATGTCCACCTCACATGCTTCCTGCTGAGAAGTGGAAACCTTCTGGTCTTGCTCAGAGTCAGTACCTCTTTGTCTTCCTTCCAGCCATCCCAGCCAGAGGCCCACAGTCCTTGGAGGAAGCAGCAGGAAGAGAAGCACATGCCTCATTCAGTAATAGGCCAGGCGCTTGAGGACGGAACCTTCAGGGAGCTGACACATTTTCAAATGCTTGCTGTCCTAATTACTTGATGATTTGCCATTGCAGAGATGAAATAGAGGTGGTGGCGGGGGGTGGGGGGAGGGTAGGTTCCACTTGTGCCTCAGCAAAGGACAGGCAGGTAGAAATGCTTCTGTCTCGGTTTCACAGAAATTCCTACCATGATCATTCCAAATGTTTGGTTGAGGAAGAAGACAGGAAGAGAATTGGTATTTGCTGAGCACCTACGATATGTCCGGTATTGTGCAGGCAAATCTGACACTAAATTGACATTAGTTCAAACTCAATTCCATACTATTCTGTTCTGACACCAACTGCATACGTAGTACTTCTTCCTCTGACCCTAACCACCTGGAGCTAGATCAGACCTCCCAAGTTAAAGGGCAGAGTCCTCCAAACCGCCAAGTCAACCCAAGACTTTAGACATCAACGGCAACCTTGGGAGTCCCCACAACACCTCACTTCTGAACTGCTGGCTCTCACTACTCTTTTGAGTTCAATAATTTAGTTGAATGAGTCAGATAACTCAGGAAAGCACTATAAAATTTATAATTAGTTTTATTATAGCAAAAAGGATACAAATAAAGAAATGCATAAGGTAAAATCTGGGAGGGGTCCCAACACAGACGTCTCAAAGGATGTACTACCTTCCCAGGCACCAATGTCTTTCACCAATCAGGAAGCTCATGGAAATTCAATGTCCAGAGCTTTTACGGGGGCCTTATTATGAAGATGTGAATTTTTGAGCATGGTTGAACTCAACCTCAATCTTCTCTCCTCTGATGTCACATAGTGGGTGCTTTTTTCCTGGCCAGGTACCACCCAAGAGTCACCTCACTAGCACAACCTGTTAGGTTAGGTGTGGTCTGGAGCCCTCAGCCTAGACGCTTACGATTACTAGGGAAATTACAAGGTTTTAGAGGTTATCAGTCAGGAACCAAGGACAAAGACCAAATTCTTTAGGTAAAATTAATTATAAACTTCACAGACACACATTGCATGTATTAGCTTATTTGGTCTTCACAGACCCCTATAACAGAGGATTCAGATTTGCAATTTTTAGATGAAGAAGCTAAGGATAGTGGTGTGGATGAATTGGACAGCTAGGTTAGGGCCAGATCAAGAAGCTTATATCTACTCCTACAGGTGCTCAGAAGACATGGAATAGCTTCAAACAGGAGAGTGACATGGTTGGAATTGTGTTCTAGAAAAAAACATTCTGCTGCTGTGAGTTGAATGCATTTGATAAGGCAAAGACTAGATAGAGGCAATGGGATCCAAAAGTTTCTGTGTGAAATATGATCACAGGCTGAGCTGTCTTAGGCAAGTAGCCATAACTTAGACTCAGTTACTTTATTCATCAATAAACTGAATAAAAATACGCCCTATCTTACAGAGTTTTTGTAACACATAAATGATATATAATGACATATGTTCTCCATTTGGCGAATATTAAAGGCAAAATCATGCTTTTACTAAATTTGGCTTTAATCCTCAAACCCTCAAGTGGTTCCCAAACCTATCATGAGGACCCTTTCAGCATGGCCTGAAGGCAAGCTCACAGCTGTGCCAGGTGCTTTTCCCCAGGCCCCACTCTTGTTCCCATCACACTTCCTAGAGGAGAGGAGGAAAAGGGAGCGCTTTCCAAGTAGAAGAAAGACCTAGACCTCTTATAACTCTTCCTGCTTGGGGGATTAACAGAAAAAGATGTTCAAGAGTGAAAAAGGCCATAGCCCAAAAGAATACCTGATCAGATCCAGTTCTATTTAGAATCTTTTATCATTTTTCTAGAATTTCCAATCCCAGTGACAGAAGGAGGTTTTTCAAGGACTTCAAAATTCAAAACCCTAATCCTGGCCACATACTGACATAACTAATCATGACAACTTGGGCATCGAAAAGGATTGTGTGAGGTGGGACCTTTACTGTGTATGGTGGGGGAGTCAGGCTACCAAGAGGCACATCTAAAGACAAGGTGGGAAGAGGGAGTGTGTGCCATTCAGGCCAAGGAGAAAAGGCTCAGAGCAGTGGAAACACATGTTGTTGAGAGGCAGGTGAGGAGGCACTGCAAGCACTTCAGTGTGCTGGGGATCAGGCAGTGCCGAGGCATGGAGAGGAAGGTGGGCTTGAGGGAAGGGTTTGGGCCAAGTCATAATGGGCCTTGGCTTACATGCAGAGGAGTTGAGTTTATCCTTTGATGGGAGTCCTTGAAACCTTAAGCAGATGACAAGATCATTATGGCAAAGACTACTAGTTTTCCAATAGCCATTTACTCCATTAGCATCAGAAACCTCCAGCCTATATCTTCAGCCTCCCTTGATATCATATGACTGAGTTCTGAACAAGGGTATTTTGGCAGAAGTAATAATGAACGCCACTTCTGGGTTGGGCTTTTAAAAGGAAATACCATGTATGTGCTGCATTTCCCCTTCTTCCCTCTCTTCCCACTGGGTGCAATGTAGAAGCAGTAAGACCTGAAGCAACATTTCCAGAACATAAGATGGAAGCACATGTTGAGGAAGGCAGAGCAACAAGACAGAAAGAGGCCTGATCGCCTAATAGGGAGTTGCCATAATAGCCCTGGATTTCTTAACACTTGACAATTAAGTGAGAAAGAAAGAAACTCCTACCTTGTTGAAACCACTGTTATTTTGGAGGCTTTGTTACAATAGCCAAGCCTGTCTCTTAACCAATATAGTCACAGAGCGTGTTTTATGCTGAAACTGGTGAGAAACTTAAAAAAAATTATAGAACTGCTCAAGCAAAGCAGATTGAGAAAAGGCAGAGTAGGAGGCACTAGTCAAAAGCAACTGAGGCATGTCTGCAAAATGCCCATACACTGCCTGGGAATCCTGAGGAGTTGAAGACACTTGAATGTGTTCAGACACTCTCATACAGGTACATCCACCCTTTCACAAGCCTCCCTCCACCTGGAATCAATTATGGAAACCATTCAACAGCATTACCCTCCCTGCATACACACAAAGCTTTGCATGGCAATGGGGCATGCAGCATGGAGTAAAACCTCATCGAAAAAAGCCATGGGGATGACAGGGAGGTGGGATATAATTATAGAGACTGGAATTCTGCCAGTGGCATGTGCAATTTATGTGTTAGCACCAAGCTACCAAACCCATGCACTGGTTTAGGATCTTCTCTGCGATGAAAAAGCTTAAACGGGGGACAACAAGCCCTAGTGCAAAGGTTTAGAGAGCCATAGGGAAAGCAAAGCAATTTTTGTTTAATGGGCTATATATAATTTATATATATAGTATATGTAATATATAGAATAATTATACAATATATTATTATATGTTATAATATATAAGCTGTATAATAATGTGTTTATACACACACACACAGATTTATGATGCAGCCAGGTAAAATGTCAAGGACTATATTTCCTAGTCCTGATCAGATTCACCCTCAGCTGTGGCCCCATGTGGAGTCGTATAAATGGTTAATGTGCTCGGCTGCTAACCAAAAGGCTGCAAGTTTGAGTCCACCCAGAGGCAACTCAGAAGAAAGGCCTGAAAATCTGCTTCCAAAAAACCAGCCACTGAAAACCCTAGGGAGCACAGTTCTACTCTGACATACATAGGGGTTGCCATGAGTCAGAATGACTCAACAACAACTCTTTACTGGAGGCGCCATACAGCTACTAAGCCAATTCTCACCAACGATGCAAGTTAGGAAGAGAGTCATCCTGACCAGCTGGTGAAGTCTAGAGCTAATCCTTCTGCTCACAGCCAAGGATCTGCTGTACCCAGACAAATATAGAAAACTAGTATGCTGACACAGCTCAGTCTTCCCCCTACTAGCCCATGAGACTTAACCACAACCTTGATCACAAATTACTTCCCAGTTTCCCTAGGGAAAAATCTTCTGCTTTCTCGGAACTCCAGCTTGCTCGACTGAGGTCCGGACACCCTGCCCGTTTCTTTACCCCTCACCAAAGGGCTGGATGCTATCCTCAATACCTCTAACTCAGACCTAGGGTCATGATCCAATCCTGATGGATAATCCCAAACCATGATGGGTTAACTTTCAGAACCCCAGCAAGGCCACACTGCACTGGAAATTCTAGCAGCCGTGCCCTACCTAATCACGGATCCGCATTTCTTAGGAAGACTACCAATCTTAGTCTGACAAACATGGAACGAATCAGACTGAATTGGGTTCAAATCTTGACCCTGCCTTTTACTATCAACGTGCTTTTGGACGATTTACTTAATCTCCTTGGGCTCTACTTACCTCATCAGTAAAATGGGATTGATAACACCTAGCTCAGAGTGTTTGTGAAAATTGAATGAAATAACAGATTGTGAAGTACCTAGCATAGCACCTGGGACATAGAAGATGTTCAGTAAAGTTACTTCCATCCTTTCCCTTTGTGCACTTCGTGGATCATGGATCATTTTGAGAATATGTTGAAAGCTGTGGGCCCTATTCTGAGTGGTAGGAGGTGGGGGAACACACACATTCAAAATTTTGCATTAAATTGAAAGGAGTTCATGAAGCCCAGATTGCAGAGTGGGCCTCTCAACTCTCATCCAGCCATTTCTGCATCCATTATGCCCAGAGTCCCCCAATCCCCATCCAGTTCTCTGTCCACAATCCATTGCTTTCACTCATTCTTTATTAAACACTTACTATATGCAGAACGAGGAGCCCTGGAGGCAGAGTGGTTAAAGCACTCAGCTGCTAACTGAAAGGCTGGCAGTTCAAACCCACCAGCCACTCTGCAGGAGAAAGACGTGGTAGTCTGCTTACAGATTTACAGCCTTGGAAACCTTGTGGGGGAGTTCTACTCTGTCCTATAGGGTTGCTATAAGTCATAATAGACTCAATGGCAGTAGGTTTTGGTTTTTTGATGTGCAGAACACCCTGCTAGGTAAAAGAATGTACTTCTGAGGTGCCAGAATGCCTTTCAGTCACTTTTCTACCAAACTATGAAAGAAAATCCTGAGCTCCAGTAATCTGCATTAGTTTATAAAAACCCAAGTCCTCTCATGTGTCATATTCATTAAGGAGTGAAGGCTGCTGTTAATTTAGTTGAGAAAACATTATTTCTGATGTCATCTGTATTATGCTGGGAGAATATGCAGTCTACATGGGAAAAAAATACTAAGTCCATGTGAGAATGACCCAGAACTCTGTCTAGATCAAAGTTTTCCTTTGAGAAGGTTGTGGAGTTCCAGCTGTTGAGCTGATAATGGGAGAGTGTACAAAGATCGTGACTGTCCTCTATGAGTACGTGCTAAGAAGAGCATGTTTTTACTGCTTTTTGACATCTGCTGGTGTTTGACACACAGATATTGTCAACTAGACATGGGAGTAGTTATTCTGGAGCCTGAAGAACAGACACATGAGAAATAAGGCTCATGACTAGCTAATTTTTACACAAGGCTTAAAATTCGTAGAGGGCCTTTCCAGCATAATAACTGAGAGAGAGGCCTTTCCACTATCCTAGTCTTCAAAAGTAGGAATGGCTGAGAAATTCATGGAAACCCCCAGAATCACAGGATCTCAGAACTCGAAGGGACTTGAAATATCATTTTTCTAGTTGTTATCTGATACATTAATTCATTGATTCCTTCATTCACTCTACAGATATTTATTGAACATTTATTTTTCTCCAAGCCCTGCTCTAGATCTTGGGGACACAACAAAGAACAAAACAGATGAAACCCCTGCCCTCGCATAGCCTGCATTCCAGTGGGAAACGTGAAAATAAACAAGATAAATAAGTACAATATATTATGTTAGATGGTGAGGAATTCTCTGGAGAAAAATAAAATAGGATGAAGGATAGCGAGTGCTGTTGTCTTTAGGTGCCGTAGAGTCAACTTTCGACGCACAGAGTGTTAGGGGGTTGCAATTTTAAAAGATTAAAAATAACGAGTTCTTTTTAAAGTAGTCTCGATAAATAGTTCCTTCCCTATATTTGTTTTTACACCCATTATCTAACTTAAGGCAACCATCATCATCAGAGCTACTTTATTAAAGGCTGACTTTGGGCCAGAAAGATGCTGATGGACTTACATGCACCATCTCATTTTATCTTCACATCAGCGCGGACTTAGTTACTGTCATTATCCCATTTTACAGATTTTTAAAACACAAGTAAGAAACCAGAGCTCCCATAGTCCTGGACTCAAAGTGCAGCCCTGCCACCTATGTGATGGTAGATGAGCTGCTTAACTTCTCTTAACCTCAGTTTCCTCCTGTGCAAAATGGGAGTAACAAGACCTAGCTCACAGAATTGCTGTGAGAATTGAAAGACACATATGTACGACATATCTGGGAATGAAACCAGACGGATCTGTCTGATTCCAAAGCACAAACTGTATTGACTCATTTTCTGAGATGATAAAATTGCTAAGCAATAGTGATTACAGTAACAATAAGACTTTAACACTGATATGATTGTGCAACATATCCCTGACTCTTCAGCCCAGGCTAAAGAGATTATTAGATTATTAGATATTAGATTATTAGATTAATTAGACGATGGTTCTCAAACCTTGAATTTCTTCCAGGGTTGTAACCAAAGGGAAAGAAAGACTATATTAAACGTAACAGCAAATCTCCCCAGGTTACCCATCCACTTCCCACATTTGGCTTCTTTTAAATAGATGAGTATGCATACCCATATACACAAACAGCCCTGGCCATGACAGTTAACTCTTTCATAGGCTCACTATGTTGTAGCGTAATCCAAGGATCTTACACATACTAAGTCATTTAATCCTTAGTAATGACCTAAACAAGGTAGTTATTATTACTATTAAACTATTACATAAGGGGCAAACTGGAGCCCAGAGAAGTCAGGTAACTTACCCATCACATAGCCAGTAAGTGGTAGAACTGGCATGTGACCCCAGACAGTCCACTGTCAGAGTCCCTGCTCCCAGTCCCTTACTGCACTCAACTAGCTGCATTACACCAACCACCATGCCTTCTCCCATTACTCTGCCTTCACACATTCAGTGCTCTCTGCCTGGAATACTGTTCTTTCCACATCCTCACCTGGTTAAACCCAGTTTTTCCCTAGAAAAATCCTAGAAAGCCTCTCTGACCCTGGCTACCACTAACTGCCACAGTGAGCACCTTCTCCTCTCTCCTGGGCTCATACAGCACCCTGTGCTTGCCTCTGTCATAGCACCTAAAGAGAAGATCAAAATGTTCTGTGCTTGTCCTTCCCTCCGCTAGACTGTGACCTCCTTTAAGCCTACGACTGTATCTGGGAGAGTACCTGGAGCATAGTAGGTCCTCTGAAAACATTTTTGAATATATGGACAAAGGTAAGCATTAACCATATTAGACGTATTGATGGTTGCAACCCCAATATGCATGTTTTCTTTGGGTCTTTTCTAATAGATTTGGGAACTATTATTAGTGAATTGCAAACTAGGAAATTCCGATGGGGTTGTGAGGGACTGGGGGCTGACTAGCTTAAATCAAAGAACCTAATCCTACTTACCTTGTCAATGTGATTTGTTCAGGAATGCACACATAACACAGGCTTAAACTATTCAGTGCAACCCATTACTCTGGCCAGAGCAAGTCAGGGTGGACAATTGACTTATGAAGGTAAAATCAGAGGGAGCTTGGAACTTATTTCAAAAGTTGGGTGAACAGAAACGCTACTCTTCTCCTCAAGGGGAGCAAGAGGCACGCAGCCCATGGGGATATACCAGCTATCTTAAAACCTCAAGAAGATGACACTGACCCCACAAAAGGCAGATCAAAGAGAAAGAACCTACCCTTGCGATATTAATGAGCCACTTGTTCAAACATCACCCCCACCCACGCTGAGTTCTCTCAGAGCTCTGGAGTTTTCAAATACATGAGCCAATAAATTCTCCTATTGTTTAAGTCTGTCTGAGTTAGGCTTTCTAGTACTTGCAACCAAACACATTCTAAATCTTTTGCTGTACAGCTGATTTCAGAGGTTGGAGATGAGAGGAAGGGTACCAGAAGAAGAAACGATAAGGGCAAAGGAAAAAGTGGAGAAATATAAAGCATCATGGGAGATGTTACTGAAATTGTTTGTGAACTTCATTCTCTGGTCACTAGGGAGCCTTTGGTGTAGAGCAGAGCAGAGTCACTCTCAGAGCTGTGGCTTAGAGATATATCTCTATCCCACTAGACACTGACCTCTATCTAGACCTACGTCTCTTTGTCTGTAAGTTTCACAGGTTAATATTCATAAGGGAAGAATAATGCTAAATATGCCAAGATTTCCTCTAACAGGCAAAAAAAAAAAAAAAAGTAACGCTGAAGTGGAAAACGACATTCTCAAAGAAGATTCAGCAAAAAAAAAAGTATTTGAGAAACAGATGGTATCTTAGAGCTTCAAGTCTGTTGGCTTGTAACACCAAGGCAACGAACTTTATGCCAACAATTAAACCAGTCTTCCTAGTAAAATGGCAAACCCCTCAATCACATGGTTCTCAATGATACTGCCAGTATGAAGTGTTTAGATTCCCCAGGGGAAAATAAGAAGAAAATTTTGCAGCAGCAGTAACTAAAAAGAGAAGATGGTAGTGTAAGGGGATGAGAGGAGGCTGCTAACATTTTCTCAACATCTAGTAAGTGTCATGTACCATGCTAGGTGCTTGCCATTCATCAGCTCACTGTATCCTTAAAGACTAGGGATCAGACAGACTCCAATCTGCATGACTCCAAAGTTCACAACAATATCACTATACTTCTTATACCATAACTGGTGTCTACCGTAGAGTTGGAATCGACACGACGGCAATGGTTTTGGTTTTGGTAGAAACACATTTTGTCTCTCCAAGCAGACTCTGGGTTACCTCAGAGTAGAAATCTATGTTGCATATCCCACCACAGCTACAACAGTGTTTTAATAAAGGAAACAACCTGACTGTACTGAGTACTGTGTTAGATGCACCTTATCAAACAATTATTGCCATTTAATGGCAGAAGACGTCCTCAGAGAAGTGAAGTGACTTGTCCAAGGTTTTATAATTAGTTAATGACACAGCCATGACTCAAACCCACAAATTTCTGGTTCCAAATCCAGTACTCTTTCTGGTCTGCTGCATAAGGATAATTATGCCTATGTCAAGAGTCACAGATAAATCCTTTTCCCCTCCCTCTCTCTGTCTTTAAATGACATTATCACCAATGGCTTAGAAGGCAGTGACAGAGAGGCCCACCTCCTGCAGACACGTTAGTGAAGCTGAGAAGTGAACCTCCAGGGACTGTGTCACCCCACTTTCCCAGCACCAGGCTTTTGAATTGTCATCTGCACCCCACACCAAAGAAGAATAAGCCCTGGGCTCTGGAATTCAGAGCTGGCAGGAACATAAGACTGCACCAGGCTAGGGCTTCTGGGCTGGACTCCAGCCTCAGCAGGAAACTAGAGAGGGAACCAAGGACTTGGGAACAGCCCAGTTGGCCAGAACAGACACACATGGAGAGGTCAGATGGGGAAGCTGCAGCCAGATGCTTCTCATTAGGTAGTGGTGGTGGGTGCTCCCTGGCCATCTTCCTTCTAGTTCTGACTTTTCCAGACCCTTCTCCTGAGTGACGAAGGAGCTTCTAATATTCCATCAGACTGTGCCCTTACTGGCTCAAGCCCAGAGAAGGTGGAGCCTTAAGGAGCAATGACTGTTGCCGAGGTTGGTGGGGCTGGGACAGGCAGGGACTGACCTTACCTACATCCCTTTCTCTATAGAGAAGAACAGTAATTAATAACAATAACTGTGATATGATAATAATTACTAACGTAGGTCACTGGCTATGGGCCAGTCACTAGTACATTCATATGCTGATTCAATCAGCATTTAAAGAGGAAGAGACCAAGGCTAAAGGATTTGGTCAAGGCTACATAGCACATAAGCCAAAAACCTGGATTTGAATTCACATCCGTCTATCTATCTGATTCCTTATGCTCTGCACTGCACGATGCCATCACTCCCGGGGACAGATGATCTGCAGCAAGCCAAGGAAGGGCCTTGAAATTGATCAAATGGGCTCATTACTCCCTAGATGAGGAGAAAAGAGAAGGAAAGAGGGGATGTCAAGAAAATAATAATGAAGAAGACAGAGACAGCGATGGATAGGAAAAGAGAAATAGCAGGGGGGAGAGAGACATCTGAAGAACAAAGCTTGCGTTGACAATCTTGTGTAATCCTAACAGATCTAGAGGAGAGAAAGGTGGTGAAGGATTACAGGCTGAGTAATTGTGCTTCTGATGTTAGCTCCTCCAAAGATCAATGGTTGCACCAGCAGCCTAACTGACTAAGTACCCCTGCTATTCCTCAAAGCTAAATGCTTTTCCAAAAGCACAAAGGGGAAAGGAAAGATCAGCAGTTTCCAAAGGCAGAGCACCAAGGCCCCCTCATGCTGCGTCTGTGCCAGAGAACCCACACTTTGCCTCTCGGTGCCCAGGGGCCTCCTCAGTTCTCAAAGGGCAGGGTGCAGGGAGTTGGCAAGTATTGATCCTGATGTTTTGAGACAAGCAACACTGGCTTCAAGCACCACTATGCTCAAGAGTCTGAGAGTTCAAACACAGGCGGCTCTATTTTTTCTCTTTAAAGATTCCCTTTGTCTTTCCTCAGTGCTTTTCTCTGAGTAAGCAATTTATAACTGTTCGTCGACATACTTGCCACTCCAAGGAAGGACAGAGGATGATAAGAGAGGGTAAACAGAGCCCAGGTGATAGGGACATCCCTGTATCACATGTCTTCCAGCATGCGGTGCTCCCCTTGCACCTCATCTTCCACTTTCAGGCTTTGGAGAGACACAGCAGGGAGAAGCTGTCCACCTATTTTCCATCTTAACTCCTTAAAGAACTATTGCCCTGATCTCCTAAACCATTCCTTGTTCTAGGGGCTGGACAGCTCCTGATTATCTCAGTGACTTGGAAAATCCAAAACCAAACCGAACCCACTGCCGCCAAGTGATTCCAACTCATGGTGACCCCATGTGTTACAGAGTAGAACTGAGCACCATAGGGTTTTCTTGGATATAACCTTTGAGAAGCAGATCACTAGGCCTTTCTTCCACGGTGCCACTGTGCGGGTTCGAACCGCCAACCTTTTAGTTAGCAGCCAAGTGCTAACCATTTGTACCAACCAGGGACCTGGACCTTGGATAAGTTACTTAATATTGCTGTACCTCTCTTTTTATGCCTGTAAAATGGGAATAATCAACACACATACCTCATAGTGCCAATGTGAAGATTAAATAGGTTAATATATGTGTAAGTGATTAGAACAGCCCTGTCATACAGTAGCTGTGTAATGAATGCTTCCAAGAAGGAAGTTAAAGTGTCTCTTTACCTACAGCCTAAAGTTGTTCTAAACTGCCAGCTCCCTGCAACCTCTCTCTGGATCAAACAGAACAGAGGCAAAAACAAAACCAAATCAAACCAAACTTGTCACCATCAAGTTGATTCTGACTCATAGCGACCCTACAGTACAGAGTAAAACTGCCCCATAGGGCTTCCAAGGAGCGCCTAGTGGATCTGAACTGCTGATCTTTTGATTAGCAGCTGAGCTCTTGACCATTGTGCCACCAGGGCTCCAAAAGAGGCAAAGGATCACTGAAATGGGGTGAGAAAGGAAGGAGAGAAAAGGGAATTAATATTTGTGTATGTCAACTATATGTCAGATGTGCCTGGGCTTTCACATGTGTTAGTGTTATTTTTAATACTGATAAGTACAATGATAGTAACTTTATTAGAGTGGGCACATGTCAGGGCACTTAGCGCATGGAAAGTATAGTTAGAGGGCTTAAGGCAATAGCTCACTTAGGTTTGACAATAATCTAAAACAAAAAAAAACAAAAACCAGGTTCTGTTCATTATACCTGTTGTACAGATGGGGGCAACAATGGGCTCAAGCATAACAACGACCATGTGGATGGCACAGGACCGGGCAGTGTTTCATTCTGTTGCACACAGAGTTGCTATGAGTTGCAACTGACCCGACAGCACCTAACAACCTAACAATAACAGATAAGAGAATTGGGCTTACGGAGGTTAGGAAACCTGCTTTCTGGTGGTAGGATTCAAAGCCAAGTCTTTGGCTTCACATCTGTACCACATGGCTGTTGTGAGTCAAGACCTTTTGGAGAATTTACCATTTGTTTTACCAGTTATCATCCAGTTGGCTAGGACTCATGGGGACTGCATGTGTGTCAGAGTAGAACTGTGCTCCATAGAGATTTTAATGGCTAATTTATCACAAGTGGGTAGCCAGGCCTTTCTTCTGAGGTGCCTCTGGGTTATCTCAAACTTCCAACTGTTCAGTTAATAGTCAAGTGTATTAACCATTTGTACCACCCAGGGACTTCTTTCTGGAGAATCAGATGATGAAAATAATTCACAGGTACAAGCAGGAGAGCTGAAAGCAGCTCGTTCAAGAAAATTTCTATTTTTATTTCCACAATCAGAGGAGGAAGGCAGGTAGGGCTTTAAACCTTCTCAAGTTCTACAGAAAGAGACAAAGACTCAAAGAAGTCCGGTGGCTTGACCACAGTCACAAAGGGGGTGTGTTAGATGCCCCTCCAAGATGTCCCACAGGATGCTGTGCTTCTGCTCTCATGGGCCTGCTATCACCACAGGGCTCCGGTAAGAACTCACCTCCTCAAAGAACCCCTCCTGGGCCACCCTGGCTGAGACAGTGCCCTCCATCATACTCTTGTCACTCACTATACTATTTTTCTTCTCAGTGTTCATCACTACCATTTAACTGCACTATGGCCTTATCTATTTTATTATCTGCCTACCCCATCCAAGGAGCCCTGGTGGTGCAGTTGTTAAGAGCCACAACTGCTAACCAGAAGGTCGGCAGTTCGAATCTACCAGCCACTCTTTGGAAACCCTATGAGGCAGTTCTACTCTGTCCTATGGGGTGGCTATGAGTTGGAATTGACTCGTCGGCAATTGAATACCCCATCCAAAGTAAGCTTCATGAGGGCGGGAGACTTTTCCCTATTTTGCTCATTGCAGTATTTCTGGCACTTAAAACAATGTTTCACACAGGATAGGCACTCAATAAATGAGTGAAAAATGAATGAATGAGTTAATTAATTAATTAGCCACACAATATTATAATTGCCTCCTCACTTTTCAAACCTCTAGCTATTTAAAACCTCAGTGGTCAGGAATTGAATTAACAGTGTTCCCTCGGTGTCTAGAACACTGCCTGGTACATGGTAGGTTCTCAATAATTGTCCTAACATGAATGAATGAATGAGGTAGAACTGAGTTCGTAACCCTTACCCTAGTCTTTGTTTTCTCTTCTGCAGGTACTGAAAAGCTCACGGAACAAGGTGAGGGTGGAGGCAGGTGTGTGTAAATGTGGCCTAGCCCACAGGAAGAGGAGGGGAGACGTGTCCTGGGGCAGGTATGTGGAAAATGTAGGACCCAGCTGTTAAGGTGCACCCAACCCCCTGTCCACTGCCCACACTTCAGTGACTTAGGAGAAATCCCAATGCTTCTCCAGTGACTTTGACATCCTGGAAATGAAGGACTCTGGGACACAGGTGGTGCACTCAACTTTTCAATAAAACTTTATGACTCAATAGAGCCTCTCTCTGAGAGTTGTTTTTTTTTTTTTTTTAATCCACAATGGGTCTGTGACTTCACAGGGTGTGAAAACTCTTCCTCATATCTTGACAGCATATTTCTCCATCCAAGGGAGGAAAAATAAGCCCAGCCAGGTAAGCACCCGGAATAACAGATGTGTTTTCCCAAGATTATGCCCAAGGGACAGAAAATAAAGCTTTTGCTGGATGCAGATGTCCTAAAAGCAGCAAGTTTATCCTGTAACCTTGCCAAGGCAATGCCTGCTGTTCTCAGCGCTAAGCTGCAGTAACAGAAAGGCGAGGAATACCCAAAAAGTAAAATCAGTCTGAAGCTCTAAGGCAAACAAGGACATTAACAGGAATGCTCTCCATCATTAAAACCGGGCTGTGCCTCTCCTTCTTCACCGATGAAGGATTTTAGCAGAGCTGGTTTTAACTGGGTGGCACTGAGACATGCTGGAGAGAATCAGAGAGGTCTGGGTGGTGATTCAGGCTCCGCCACTTCCTACGGGATTTCAGGCAAGTTACTTTGATTTGAGGAACGCTGGGAAGGCAGACCTTACCCAAAAATATCTACCCATTCTGTCACTGATATTTGAAAGTATATTATTAGCAACGATTATTGCCTACAATTAAAGAGACAGCATTGGTGGGTCAGTGGTAGGATTCTTGCCTTCATGTGGGAGACCCAGGGTGGATTCCTGGACAATGCACCTCTTGCACGGTCATCATCCTTGTGTCAGTGGAGGCTTGTGTGTTGCTATGATGCTAAACAGGTGTCAGCAGAGCTTCCAGACTAAGATGAACTAGGAAGAAAAGCCTGGCAATTTACTTCCAAAACTCACCTAATGGAAACTCTATGGATCACAATGGTCCGATCCACAACCAATCATGGGGATGGTTCAGTGGGCAGCATTTCATTCCATTGTCATGGAGTCACCATGAGCCAAGGGCTGACTCAGGGTCAGACAACAACAAAACATATTTAGTCATTAGCCAGGGCAGAAAGGTTTAATTCACTAAGCATTAACCATATGTGTAATTAACGTGTAATTGCATGACCCTGGGGAAAGACTGTAGGAACACTGAGACAAAAGAGACAAAAACAAACAAAATTCCTATTCTCAAATAACTTCCTGTTTAGTGAGGAAGGAGACAGGAGTACAAAGACAAATTTTAGCATAAAGAATGCTAAATAAAATGCATTCTCAGGGTGTTGGGGGGGCCCAGGAGAAGGTCAGCTAATCCAGAGTGGGGATAGGTCAGCTAATCCAGAGCAGGGATAGGTAGGAGAAGTGGGGTGGGGAGCAGCATTAGGGAAAGCTTCCTGGAAGAAGTGACATATTAACCAAGTCTTGGAAGACGTGACGCCTGAGTGAAATTTTGAAGAATGGTGTAGGGGGTAGAGTGTGGGATACAGTGAAAGGAAGAAGAAAGGTGGGGGGGGTGTTCCGGTCAGGGTGGGTAGGCAGAGAAGTGGAGATAGAAAACAGCAAGGCTCACTCAGAGGATGGCTACCCCTAGGCAACTGTGCAGAGGGAACCGGACAGAACACGAGGGTAGGCAGGGGCCAAATCCCCAGGCCTTTGTGAGCTCAGCCAAGACACTTGGACATCTCTGTTAAAGCCCAGAGGAGCAGGTATTGTTATTACTGTTGTGGCTAGTCTGATTGTGGGAAGACTGACTTTCAAGGGGTTTGAAATGTACTCTTCTCTGGTGAAAATGAGTTAAGTGGTTTAGAGGAGAAAATGAAGCTACTTCAAGAAAGCTCGATGTTGGCTATATTGTGATTTCAGATAAGTGGTGTTCTTGGGTGTCAATAAAACATCACAAGGCCCTGTTTCCATCTCGCCTGCTCCCTGAGAGGTGGGACAGATGTTTCTTTACATCTCGTATCCCTTCCAGCCTGTGTGTGAGGGATATTTCTGGCTAAAAATTAAAGTCATGTCAGCTGATCCTTTTTTCTTGTTTTCCTAATCATGGAAAAAGCAAGCTCACCCTGAAAGACAAATGATAAACCTGTTGCCATCGAGTCAATTCCAACTCATAGTGACCTTATAGGACAGAGTAGAACTGCCCCGTAGGGTTTCCAAGGAGCAGCTGGTGGATTTAAACTGCTGACCTTTTGGTTAGCAGCTGAGCTCTTAACCACTGTGCCACCAGGGCTCCAAAGGACAAACAATAGATTTCATTTATTCAACATGAAAGCATGGATGCAGAGGCCAAATTTTCCTTCTCTGGAGACCCATGATGGAATCCCTAGGTGGCATAAACAGTTAAGAGCTCAGCTATGAACCAAAAGGTTGGCAGTTCACAATCCACCCAGAAGCATCTCGAAAGAAAGGCCTGGTGACTTACTTTAGAAAAGTCATAGCCATTGAAAACCCTATGGAATGCAGTTCTACTCTGACACACATGGGGTTGCTATGAGTTAGAGTCCACTCAAGGGCAACTGGTTTGGTTTGGAGTCCCACATCACCATATGCTACCCCACACTATGGTACTTATGTCTTTTTACTGGATCTTCTCTTCCACTGCACTCAGGGGACCTAGGAGGCTGGAACTGTGTCTCATTTGCCTATGCCTCACAATGCCAGTTGTGCAGTGGAGCCTAGTAAGTGCCGAATAATGGAACGGATGCATGAGTGAATGTTGCAAATTTAGGACAGTATATATATTGTTTAATTTGTGAATGTAGTTACGTAGAAGTGCTTATAATGGCATCAACCTATGATAAGAATTAGTTGTACATTTACCAAATCATTCATTTGGCAAATACGTGAGTGTTCATTATGTGTCAGGCGCTGTTCCAAGCTTTGGGGTTCCATCAGTAAATAATATAGACAAAACCTTTGCTTGTTATGTTTATATCCTAGAGAGGGAGCCCAGCAGTAAACAGATAGACAAGCAAGGATAGAATGCAACGACAGCTAAGGTAAGTGCCAGCCAGTTGCCATCGTGTCAATTCTGACTCACGGTGACCTCGTGCGTGTTAGAGTAGGACTTCGCTTCCTAGGGTTTTCAATAGCTGATTTTTTGGAACTAGATCTCCAAGACTTTCTCCCCAGGTGCCTCTGGGTGGATTCAAACCTCCAACCTTTCGGTTAGCAGTTGAGTACGTTAACTGTTTGGACCACCCAGGGACTCCAGGGTAAATACTCAGAAGAAAAAAACTAAGCAGCATTAAGGGAATAGAGTAACCAGCGGTGGGCAGGGAAGTTCCCCTGGAGGAGGTGACATTTGAGCAGAGATCACCACGAAGTCAGGGAGCAAGCTGTGCAAATATGTGTGGGCGGCGCGTTCCAGAAAGAGAGAACAGCAAGTGCAAAGGCCCTGGAGAAGGCAATCTGCTTGCTGTGTTGTCAAATCAGCAAAAAGTTCACAGCAGCCAGAGAAGGAGGAGGGGACAGAAAAGAAGGTTAGAGATATCCAGGGACCAGGGAGAAGGCTTCCACATCATCTATTTAAAAAATATTTAAATTGTATAAGCATAGGATTGCCAAAGGAAATGTAGAACATATGGTAATGGTTACTTTCGGGAAACCATGTTTGAAAAATCTCGTACATATAAAGGCTAGCATCAAACAAGTGAGTGAATACCACAGGTACATTTTGTTACATGGCTGTGAGATTGCCTTTGGAGAGCAGATGGGTAGAATACGTCTGAGATTTTATACTAGGCTTTTAACCAGGAAGAAAGAACGGTATTTGAACACGAGCGGAAAAATGAATCCCTTTTTATAGGGGATGGTGGCTTGTGAAATTGCCTCTTACAGGGGAATGGTGGGTGCGATCTAACAGACAAGACAGATGGAGTCAGTTCTGTATCTAACTCTCCTGTGTCATCCCATTCTGCAGTCCTCTGGGTTAGAGGTTCCTGCTTGTACACTAAGGCTGATACCATTAAACTTTCTGCCTTCTGTGTAGGAAAGAGATCCAACGGCTCCAGAGAATCTCAACATTTTTATTCCTCTTAATGCGAAACACTGTATAAAACCTTGTATTTTAAATGCAATCTAGAAAAGTGTTAAAGCCTTCCAGAAAAATGAAATTATTTTGTCCTAAAGGCTCCAATCCTCCCCCACTTTTGCTTGGGATGTTGTTACATATTTCCACTGAAGTATTTAAATGTTTTTAATTAGATGATGACAAGGCACTATTTTCCAAGTCTGCCCTGCGTGGGACAGAATCAGCACTCTGATTATGCTCCGTTTCAAACAGGGGGTCTGGGAAAGCAATTCATCAGCAAAGCCCCTCAGGGCTGTGGGCTGACCTCCCTTGATAATGCCACCACCAGACTCAAATTTCCAGCTCAACCCCTTTAATTGAAATTTGTCATCATGTGCGTGCGTATGTAAGTGTGCGTGTTATATATGTTGTTGTTTAGACGGCATTTCTTGGTTTGAAGCCTCCTCCCTGTAGATGTAGCTGGAGTGATTTCAAGCACACGACTGAAATATTCCCCCAGCTCACAGCCCTTTCTCCTATCCATCTGTCACTGTGTATGCAGTTACACCATTAGAGTGTCAGTCCCTGGGGATAAGGACGTCATTGAGCCACTTGATCTGATGTTTGGAAGTCTCTCACGGCATCTCATTAGCCACAGTTGGGAGTTCTGAGTTTTTAAGGCTCTAGCCTACCTCAGCAGTCCTTACATCTGGTCACTGTCCCCCACTCTACCCCCACTGTCTCGGCCATCCTATGTCATGCTTCCCTGCCCCATGGAACTACTCCCCGTTCCAAAATGCATGTATTCTCATGCCTCTCTGCTTTTGCCCCTGTTGTTCCTTCTACTTGGAATGTCTTTCCCTTCGTTCTCTGGCCATCAAACTCCTGTTCACTCTTCACCGCCCAGTAAAATTTGTCCTTTCTAAACTATTTGCTCTTCTGCCCTTTGTGCTTCAACAGTACTGGACATCTAACTCTTCCATAGCACCTCATACCAGATATCACAATTATATATTGTAAGCTCCATGTGGAATGGCTTTGAAATCAGATAATCATTGGTTCATACTCTGGGTCAATCATTTCCTGGCCATGGAACCTTACACAAAATGTGTAACTTTTCCAAGTTACAGTTTTCTCAAATATACCACAGAACAATTACATAACACAGAAATTATACCTGTATGGCATGTCTGGGATGAGAATTAAATATTACAGTGTATGTTGTTGGTGTTGTTATGTGCCACAGAGTCAATTTGGATGCATAGCGACCCCATGTGACAGAGTAGAACAGCTCCATAGGGTTTCCTAGGCTGTAATCGTTACAAGAGCAGATCACCAGGTCTTTTTTCGGTCGGAGCCACTGGGTGGGTTCTAACCACCAACGTTTTGGTTAGCAGCTGAGCACTTAATCATTGCACCACTAGGGCTCCTATTACAGTGTATATAAGGTGCTAAGTAGATAGAAAGTATCAATAGGTAGCAGTTATTATTATATTCCCCAGCTCTGTAATGGGGGCTCAATGACTACGTTCTAAGCTTTCTTACTCTCTGTGTCCTCATAGGCAATTAACTCTTAAAAGAGTATCATTTTAAGAGGGAAAACTTACAAGGAATCAACTAAACAGAATCTGAAGAAAAAAAAAAAAGATTACCATTTTCATTATATCAGGTCATTCTGCTAAACATTATTGTTGTTAGCTGCCATGGAGTCAGTCCTCGACTCATTGAAACCCACGCACGACTCTGCCTAGGGATTGGACTGTTGTAGTTCATAACGTTTTTATTGTCCATCTTTGTCTGATAGCTCTGCTGAAACCTGTTCACATCACAGCAACACACAAGCCTCTACTGACAGTTGGTGGTGGCTGTGCATGTGGTACATTGTCCAGCAATTGAACCTGGGTCTCCTGCATGGAAGGCAAGAATTCTACCAGTGAGCCACCCCTGCCTCCCTGCCAAACACAGGCTTTTAAAAGAAGGCTCCAAAAGTGGGAAGGACCTAGGACTGGAGGAACTCAATCAACCCTGGGACTCAATGGCTGCTACATCTACTGGGCAAATAAGCTATGAGTTAGGCATGATGCTCAGACAGGAAGCTAGAACTAAGTGGAAGGGGCTTGAGGGTAGGTAGACTTGAGAGTAGGCTTTCAACCCAGGGCAGGACAGGAAGTTTGCTCTGACAGGAAGTAGAAGAGCATTCACCACCTAAAAACAGGAAACTGGGATTGAAAAACAGAGAGAAAGTGGGAGGAGGGAAGAAAGAGAAATTTGCACAGATTTGTCAAGGCCTAAGGGACAATATCCATGCATATTAGGGCCTACTAAAGCTCTTCAATGGTTTATTCACTCCTTTCCAAATTTATCTATTCATTCTTTCCTGTATTGAACACCCACTATGTCCCAGGTGAGGGGATATAACATAAACATGAATTAAGTGTAGTTCCTTCCATCCTGGAGCTCACTCGGCTGGGGAAGGCACACATGCGACTATTTTCACTCTGCCTTATCTATCAACATTTTCCTTTTTGTTCTCTCAGCATGAGTAGTAAAGTTCTCTTTGTAAATGTCAGCCCAGCATTGCTATGCTAAGGAGATCAAGAAAGAAAGCTAGGTTCTGCTCACACTTAAACCATAGTTTAAGACAGGGGGCACACAGCTCAGAAGTCAAAACTGAGGATTCCAGTCTCTACCCAAGTGGGGGGATATTATTTTAGAGCTCTTCTCTCTCTAACCTTAAAAGATTAAGGTGTTGCTTGAACAAGAGCTTTGCCTTACGATTTCCAGGGGGAATATTTTGAAGGACATTGAAAAAAATGAAACGTAAGATAGGGACATTTTGCAGAGAGGAATCCAAATGGCAGAGAGAGATCCACATTTATGCAGCATCTGCTGTGTGCTAGGTGTTGTGGACATTCACCCATCAATCAAAAACTCATCTCCTAATTAACTCTAATGAATGAAGTCCCCTGAGGGCACTATTCATCTCTTCTGTAACAGAAACCTTTTGGGAAACAGCCATCGGCGTAGAATGTTGGGCACCCACTTGACCTCGTCTTCGGGTGGGAAATAGGAAAGCCAGAGACACCCATTCAAGAAATAAGTGTAATTCTAGAATTATTCTACCAAATATGAAGGGAAAAATGTTAACTATCTCATTGGTAAGACAGTAGGTTGTTCACCTTTTTGTTTATTTATTCACTTCATCCATCCATCCGTCCATCCATCCATCCAAAAAAATGTTTCTTGAATGCCATCTGTGTACCGAGTACAGTGTCAGGCACCAGGATATGATGTCAAATAAGATATGAGTTCTGCCCTCAAGGAACTCATGGCCCGGTGGAGGTGACAGTCACAGGCATCAAAGCTACAGTACAGTGTGATAGCACCATGAGAGAAGTTGGCAGAAAGAAGCTACAATAGCACATGGGAGGGAGTGCTTATGAGATCAGGGAAGATTTCCAGGTGAATGAACCCAGGGTGGGAGGGGATGGGCAATGGGGAGAACATTCCAGGCAGAGGGAAAAGGTACAGTGGTAACTTGGCATTCAAGCGCTTAATCAGCTACAACTCAGCAAAATGGGGCATGGGCTCGTTGCTCCCCCTTCCTGTCACAGATGTCATTGCTTTTGACTTGATATTAATTTAAGAATTAATTGTGAAAATCCACACCATATTTCTCCACCATATCTGAGCCAAAATGCAGTCCCTACATAAAACAGAGAAACTAAGGCTCCAATTCAGCTTTGCCTCTCTTACTGTGTGATTTTTAGGGGAAGGCATTTAATTTCTCTGAGCCTCAGCATCCTCTTCTGCAAAACAGAGCTACTATAGCTGTCTTGTAGAGTTATTGCAAGGGTTAAACGAGATAAGATGCCTGCAGTGCCTAGGACTGTGTCTGTTATATGTTTGAGTACACGACATTTTCTATCACTGTTATTACTGCTACTGTTATCTTGAACCAAGATTACAGTTTTAAGTTGCAACTGTTTCTAGAAGGAGAGATACAGGAGAAGAAAGATTGCACCTCAATAAAAATGTTTTCAATGTTCTCTATTAGGAATCATGAGCAATCTGACCTTGTAAAAAATAGAACGGTCTGAATTCTTTACATCCTGGCTTCGTTCCTAAAGGCAGCTAAAGTGATATTATAGACAAAGGGAAACATCGCAGGGAAGGCAGCAGCCTTAATTTTTGAGGTGAATGAGATGGATAGCCCCAGTGCCCAGCGGTAAACCTCTTAGTATTTATGAAACTGAAGTTACACCATTCCAATAAAAGGGAAAGTTAAAGTAGGGTGCACTCTACATAATGGCCCCTTGTTAGGCCTTCCTGATTACCTGGGCTCTGTTTTCATGAAAACCCCCAGCACCCCGTGTTCCAGGGCCACCATCTGCTGGGGGCAGCCAGGAACTGTTTATTTAGCCAAACGGAAATTTACACTTAAATTAAAATAGTAGTGGCATTTGGGCTGGAGAAACAATTACCTAGACTCGATATCGCAGCTGCAAATTGCATTGGCAGTAAAAGCAAGTCAGGGGCACAGATTACACAGCCGCTGCCTGACATCAAAGGCAGCTAGCCTTGTTTCTTCATCTGCAGTTTGAACAATATTTCTCTTTGATCTTGGACACGGAGAACCAGTGCGGGGGAGGCAGAGGCCCAGGGAGGAGAGGCGGTGTCTGTGATGATGTGTAATAACAGGCAGCCCACTGATGTTTCCTGGTTGAAATGGCAAGTGGGGTCAGGAAAATGTCATTTAAATGAGCTGCTGAAACCCAGAAAAAGAGGCAAGATGGAACAGTTTCATTCAATCATCCCATCAACAAGTCACTTTGGAGAGGCAGCTGCTTACCCATTCCAGTGCAGGCCACTAGAGGGAAAGGGGAAGGAGATGGGGCAAGGGGGGTTGCATGTGACAGAGTCAGACAAATCTGGCTTGAAGTACACCTGTGCCTCGTACTGGCTGTGGGATCCTGACCATGTTATTTAACTTTTTGCATCTTATTTCTCTCTTCCAGTCCTATCAGATCCCTAGTCCCTTTTGTTTACCATTAGGCTTCTGTCCAGGGGTCCCTGGTTGGTGTAAATGGTTAACGTGCTCTGCTGTTAACTGAAAGATTGGAGGTTCAAGTCCACCCAGAGATGCACTGGAAGAAAGTCCTAGCAATCTACTTCCAAGAACTCAACCATTAAAAACCCGATGGAGCACAGTTCTACTCTTCACAGGTCAGGTCACCATGAATCAGAATCAACTCGATGACAACTGGTGTTTTAGTTAGTTTCTGTCCCTTGGGGTTTAAATTTCGTTTTCAGGATTTGGGCTCCAACTCTTCTTCATCTCCCTTTCTCTCACCTGTAATCGAAACTACAACACTCAGTCCCACCTTCACCTCTTGGGCCCCAGTTCCTTAGGCTGGCATCTCAATCAGGACCCCCACTACTCATTTAGAGGGAAAATTCAGACATGTGCAAAGTACTGAGCTAGGTTATGTAGGAGCTACACAAATGAATCAGACACAGCCCAGCTCAGAGTCAGGAGGGGCAGGTGGGCTAGCAAGGAGGCAACTTCTCTGGCCGAGGTGGTACAGAAAAGGATACTTAAAAAAGCCTTGAGGGGCAAATAAAGGAAGCCTTCCTGGAGGAGGCAACATTTGAGCTATATGCTGAAGGCTGAATAGAACTTCTCCAGGAAACAGGCTTGAATAGTTTCTTTGATAAGTTGATTTAATTTTAAGCGCATTTACTAACCCCTTGCTTCCCTGAAGGTTTTCCTCCTCAATATCACACCCTGTCCACAACTACTGACCTCAGTACTTCCTGTCTATATGGGCAATTTTCAAATTGCTTCTCACTTAGCTCCCAGACTCCTTGGTCCCTCCCTTCAGGATTACTAAGGTAGAGGTAGGAAAGGAAGGTATTCTGGGCCCCTCTTCCCCCTTCCTGTAATAATGCGACTCTATTTTTATCAGTTGTATTTATGTACTCTTTAGAATAACTTTCTCTTAAACAAAAGATTAGGAGCCTAACGAGTCAAAAACACTGGAAATAACAAATGTTGGAGGGGCTGTGGGGAGATCAGAACGCTTATGCACTGCTGGTGGGAATGCAAAATGATACAACCGTTTTGGAAAATGATATGGCGCTTCCTCAGAAAGCTAGAAATAGACATACCATTCGATCCAGCAATCCCACTCCTAGGAATATATCTTAGAGAAATAAGAGTCGTCACTCGAATAGACATATGCACACCTATGTTCGTGGCAGCATTGTTCACAACAGCAAAACGATGGAAACAACCTAGATGCCCATCAACAGATGAATGGATAAACAAACTATGGTACATACACACAATGGAGTACTGTGCAACGAGAAAGAACAACAATGAATCTGTGAAGCCTCTCATAACATGGATGAAACTAGAGGACATTATGCTGAGTGAAATAAGTCAATCACAAAAGGACAAATATTGTATGAGACCTCTATTGTAAAAACCCATGAAAAAATTCACACACAAAATGTAACAATCTTTGTTGGTTACCAGGGATGGCGGGGGTGGGGGGGAATACTAAATAGGCAATAGATAAGTGGTATCTTGGGTGAAGGGTGAGACAGTACACAATACAGGGGAAACTAGCACAACCTGTACAAGGAAAGGTCATGGAAGCCCCATAGACACATCCAAACTCCCTGAGGGACTGAGTTGCTGGGCGGAGGGCTCTGGGGACCATGGTCTCAGGGAACATCAAGCTCAATTGGCATAACACAGTTTATGAAGACAATGTTCTACGTTCTACCTTGGTGAGTAGTGTCTGGGGTATTAAAAGCCTGTGAGCAGCCATCTAAGATACTCCACTGGTCTCATCCCTTCGGGAGCAAGGGAGAATGAAGAGAACAGGATACAAGGAAAAGATTAGTCTGAAGGACTAATGGACCACAGCTACCAAGGCTTCCACCGGACTGAGTCCAGTACAGCTAGATGGTGCCTGGCTACCACCACTGACTGCTCTGACCAGGATCACAACAGAGGGTTCTGGATAGAGCTGGAGAAGGATGTAGAACATAATTCTAACTCAAAAAAAAAAAAAAAAAAAGACCAGATTTACTGGTCTAAAGGAGACTGGAGAAACCCCGAGAGTATGGCCCCCAGACTCCCTTTTAGCTCAGTGGTGAAGTTATCTCCGAGGTTCACTGTTCAGCCTGGGAGTGAACAGCCCCGTAAAACCAAATGAGACTAACGAGGTACAGGAGTCCAGTGACAAGGGCCGGAAGGCAGAAGGGGACAAGGAAGCTGGTGATAGGGAACCCAAGGTTGAGTAAGGATATTGTTGATGTGTTGTGACATTGTTAACCATTGTCATAGGGCAACATTTGTAGTAACTATTAAATGAGAAACTATTTTGTTCTGTAAGCCTTCATCTTAAGTGAGAATAACAGCACAATTGGAAGAGCGTAGTCAATGTCACTGAACCGTGCATGTAGAAATTTTTGAAATGGTGTATCTTTGGCTATGTGTATTTTCACCAAAAAAAAAAGGTTGAGAAGTTAGAGGGTTGACACGTTGTGGGGTTGTTAACCAGTGTCATAAAACAATATGTGTAAAAAAAAAAAAAAAAAAGATTAGGAGCCAATGGAACGTTTCACAGCTACAGGTCTAAACCCCTGGAGAATTGAGCCCCCTGTTGTCTACCGATGCACAACCCTCCTGCCAGATGAAATCCCGTATAGTTCTTAGCACAGCACCACCAAGATTTCACCCTGTATGTTCCATTAAATAACAATGGTTATGTTTAGTGACCATCATCCATCTATCAGTTTGTTATACTGTGCTGGCTTGCATGTTACTATGATGCTAGAAGCTATGCCACTGGTATTTCAAACACCGAAAGGGTCACCCATGGTAGACAGGTTTCAACTTAGCTTCCAGACTAAGACAGACTAGGAAGAAAGGCCTGAGAATCTACTTCCAAAACTCAGTCAATGAAAACCCTATGGATCACAACAGTATATACTCTCTGATATAGTGCTGGAAGATGAGCCTCCTAGGTTGGAAGGCATTAAAAATACACAGTGGCTGCAACAATGAACTCAATCTACCAACGATCGTGAAGATGGGGCAGGAGTGGGCAATGTTTTCTTCTCTTATACATGGGGTCACCAGGACTCAGAGCACACACGATGGCAACTAACAGCAACATGTTTAATAAATGATTATTGGGCTAAACATTTTATATACACATTGCATTTCATCCTTACACTGCTTATCCTATGAACTAGGCAGTATTAGTCCCATTTTATTAAGAAAATTAAGCGTAGAAAATTTAGGCAACATGTCTAACATCACAGAACTGGTAAATGACAGATTTCAAATCTATCCACATGACATCATTACTGGGCATTATATGTGATCACAACTCTCCTTCCAGCTTCAGGTCACCATACTCACCAATAGATACTCTAATACACTAATCACACCTTGCTTTTCCCAAAATGTGCCATGTTCTTACCCACGCCATCCTGCTAAAACCAATTTCTTTATCTAGGGTTTTAATCCTAATAAATAGCACCATTTTGTAGCCATTTACCCAAGCCCCAAACTAATTATTCATCTTACCGTCGTCCCTGTCCCCACCATTCGCAACCAATCAAGCCACCAAGTCCTATGGCCTCCTGATCTTTTCCATATCTGTTTGGATACTATTGGCTGCGAGGTTTTTAAAAAAAAAAGAAAAAGAAAAATCGACCAAAAGTAGCTTAAGCTTTGAGTGGTTTATTGTCTTACGTCACAGAATTTCCAGAGGTAGGACAGTTCCAGGGTTGGGTAACTGAGAGACACAATGGTACTCTTAAGCTACGTTCTTTTCATCTTTTTATTCTGCCATCCCCAGGGGTTTGACTTGTTCTCTTTAGCTGACCCCTCATCTATCTAAGATGATTCCATACTCCAGTGCTAGTTTCTTCTTACAGGCACAGCTAGAGATGAAAAAGATGAATTTTTCATCTCCATTTAAGAATAAGAAAACTCCTTCCCTGAAGCACACCCCCCACCACCCAGCCAACTTCCTGTCTCCTTTCATTGGCCAGAATTGCATCACATGCCCATCTTAATCAAAGCACTGGTAAAGGCAATGGAATTAATCAAGAATTACTCCTTTGTCTCAGGAGGGCCCCTTGCTTGAGTGCATGTCTAAGTAGAAAGTACGCGCCCAAATAAAATCAGGCTCTGTCAACAAGAAAAGGCAAGGAGGGGGATAGATCTGGGCAGCAGCCAACAGTGTTTGCTACAGTCTCGTATCCATCTCTTTCTCCTGCTTTCACCTCTGCCATTCCTTAGATCACTCACTGTTAACCCTCACCTAGATTATTAAAAGAGGATTCTAACTGGACTCTACTCCCAGTGTGGTTTGCTCTAATACAACCGCCATTCTGTATCTAAAGTTTGCATAATACAAATACAATTATATCTTGTCTCTATTAAATACACCCATTGCCATTGAGTTGATTCCAACTTACAGTGACCCTACAGGACAAAGATGAACTGCCCCATAGGGTTTTCAAGAAGCAGCTGGTGGATTCAAACTGCCAACCTTCTGGTTAACAGCCGAGCTCTTAATCACTGTCCCATCACAGCTCCCTCAGGAATAAAGTCCAAACACTCTAGAGTAGCACACAAAGACTTGAGGTTTTGAGCCTCATCTGCCTCTGCCATCTCATCTCCTACTGCAACCATAATCTCCAGGCACTGATCTACTTACACTGCTCTGAAAAGATCATGCCTTTGCACAGGCTGTTTCCTCCACTGGGAAGGCCAGTCCACCTACTCGTCAATTAAGAGCCAATCAAGAGTTTCTGTTCAATCTCCTGGACAAACGGAAGTTCAAAGCCTGGGAGCTAGGGACTGGGGTGTGGTGAACTGGACCCAAAGGTGGCTGAGTAGGGAATTGTTATTGCTGTTAGTTGTTATCGAGTCAGCTCCAACTCATGGCGACTCCGTGCACAACAGAAAGAAAAGTTGCTTGGTCCTGTGCTACCTTCATCTTCCAGAACTATATCAGACAATAGTCTGTTGTGATCCATAGGATTTTCATTGGCCAATTTTCAGAAGTAGGTCACTAGGCCTTTCTTCCTAGTCTGTCTTAGTCTGGAAGCTCCACTGAAACCTGTCCACCATGGGTGACCCTGCTGGTATTTGAAATACTGATGATATAGCTTCCAGCATTACAGCAACATGAAAGCTACCACAGTATGACAAACTGACAGATGAGTGGTGGGGGTATGGATTAGAAAAGCTCAAAGACAGTGGCTAGGGGCAGACAGGCATCTGGGAGGCTGACAGTTTAAATAAAGGGTAAATTACTGGGCCAAAAGAAAAAGAAAGAAGACTAAAGACAATGCCCAAGAACAGCAACTCACAGGCACCAATATGGGGCATGAGCACAGTTTTGAGAGACTAAGATTCTGGAAAAGGGGCCTTACAGTACAGTGCCTGGGGTCTTCTGCTGGCTGGAGGAGGGGGATTACAGGGCACTGGCAGGTCCTCCATGAACTGTTTGCTCTCAGATCCTTGCTGGCCCTTGTTCTCTGCTCCAGACTGCAGAAGTCTGATCCCTGCAGGCTGCATTTTTGTGTTCCCACATTAGCTGGCTTCTAGCTGCTCAGAAAACACAGGGTGGGAGAGACGCTGTTTGGCAGAAGCAAGGGCATTACTCCCCCTCTGTCTCTGCCTTGGGTAGCACTGCCAGCAGCTATCTGTACCCTGTGGCTAGATCTCCTACTGGAGAGGCCCACTGGGGCTTAACTTTTCTCAGGTGGCCCTGGCTCCAGGTCTCCAGTGACACCACCCCCTTACTTTGGCCCTCCATCCTAAGGGTGGCATGACCTCCTACTGCTAATCTCTGGGAGCTTCACAATTTTCTGATGGTTTCTCCGCTCTTCCGTCACCGTATAGCCAATTATCTGCATTAAGTTTCCTCTGTTTTATATTCTTAGAGTGGATTCTATTTTCCTAGTTGGACCCTGACTGATGTAGGCACTGAGCCAATTCTGTAGGATTCCCCTGTGAAATCTCTCTTTAGTCCCTCCTTTGTATCACTTCTAAGAAATGAACAACCCAATGACGAGGAGCAAATGGTCTGTGGTCTGAGACCAAGATGCAAATTCCAGCTCTGTCATTTACCAACTGAAAGACTTGGTCACAATCACTTAGTCTCTTTAAGTCTCAGTTTCGTCAACTGAGGCTAAAAGTAGTATCCTCTTTTTAACAACTGTTAGGACTAAGTAAGATACTGTATCTGAGGAATGAGTGGTTCAGTGGTAGAATTCTCACCTTCCATGCAGGAGACCCACATTTGATTCCTGGACAACGTGCCTCATGCTCAGCCACCACTCATCTGCCAGTGGAGGCTTGAGTGTTCCTATGATGCTGAAAAGGTTTCAGTGGAGCTTCCAGACTAAGACATGCTAGGAAGAAAGGACTGGCAATCTACTTCCAAAAACCAGCCACCGAAAACCCTATAGATCACAAGGGTCAGATCCACAACGAATCATGGGGATAGCGAAGGACCAGGCAGCGTTTGCTTCCATTGTGCAGGGGTTGCCATGAGTAAGAGCCAAGGCTGGAGGCAGCTAACCACAGCAAAGATATTATATATAAAACATTTAGGCCAGTCCCTGACACAAAGTAAATGCTCAAGAAATGGTACCTTATAGACCCCTGCTCTAAACTGTAAGTTGTTTCTGGGCATGGCCTATTTTATTGATCTCCCTATTTTCATCAACTATCACAGAGCCCGGCATAGAGAAAAACACTCAAGAAATGTTTAATGCATGATTAAGAAAACCGTTAAAGTATACACAGTCTTTATTGTGCAATCGGAAACTTCAAAGCTAGCATTTATTGAGTGTTTGCATGTTCCAGGCACTGTTCTTGATAGATATTGTTTTATTTAATGCTTACCACAACCTGATGAGGTAGGTATTACTATCCCCATTTTACAGATAAGACACACAGAGGTTAATTGACTTTCCAAAGGTCACAAGACAGCCAGGTTTCAGCATGTCTTGGTTATCTAGTGCTGCTATAACAGAAATACCAAGTGGATGGCTTTAATGAAGAGAAATTTCTTTCTTTACAGTAAAGTAGGCTAAAAGTCCAAATTCAGGGCGTCAGCTCCAGGCGAAGGCTTTCTCTCTCTGTCAGCCTTTCTCATCAACCTCTCTCCCCCACTGCCCAGACTAGGAGCTTCTCCATGCAGGGACCCCGGGTTCAAAGGACGCACTCTGCTCCTGGCACTGCTTTCTTGGTGGTATGAGGTCCCCAACTCTCTGCTTGCTTCCCTTTCCTTTTATATCTTGTAAGATAAAAGGTAGTGCAGCCCACATCCCAGGGAAACTCCCTTTATATTGGATCAGGGATGTGACCTGGGTAAGGGTGGTGTTACAATCCTACCCTAATCCTCTTCAACATAAAATTACAATCACAAAATGAAGGACAATCACACAATACTGGGAATCACGGCCTAATCAAGTTGACACATATTTTGGGGGGAAACAGGTCAATCTATGACACAGGACAAGACAAATTTCTGAGTCCAAACTCTCCACCACTCATAAGTCAACTTGCCCTGAAGTTCCCCTCTCACTACTTTTTTCTAGCTCTTAGTCTCTCTAGGGATATTATAATTTCCTGGAGAGCTGGAATCGTATCAATTCTTTTTCCTTTCTTTATCACTTTCTGCTCCCATAATAGTATTGGGCACATGGCAAGCACTTAGCAAACAATTCCTGGTTGATATTTTTAAAAGTCCTACCCTGAACACACACTGCTGTGAATCTGGGTCCCAAGGAAAATATAGCAAAGATCTCTGTGTCCTCAGCATATACACAGAGGTTGAGCCTGAAGGTACCAATGATCATATCTAAAAATCCCTAAAATGGTATTAATAATTTAGCAGTTACATTCATGTGGTAAAGATTCCTTACAGTTTGCCAAGTCCCTGGAGGCCTCAGGCTGTGTCCAGTATTTAAAAAAAAAAAACCCGAACCTGTTGCCATCCAGTCAATCCTGACTCATAGTGACCCTACAGGACAGAGTAAAACTGCCCCATAAGGTTTTCAAGGAGTGACTGGTGGGTTCAGACTGCCAATCTTTTGGTTAGCAGCCAAGTTTTTAACCACTGTGCCATCGGGGCTCCAGTAGAGACCTGGGCATTTAACGGTGTTTACTATGTATGTGTTGACCAATAAAAGGAGGAGGCAAATTAACACAGTGAGAAGAACGTAGACAGGGCTTTCGGGAGTTTTTAACTTTCTCATCGGAAAATAAGGTTTGGGGCTAGAGTATCACCTGGGTCCTTCTGGTTTTAAAATGCTATTACTTTAGAATACAATTGTATCATCAAAAACACTTTGAAGAATGTTGACTCTTAAAGGAAATGGTCCCAAACTACCAGCCTTCTGTGTGGTTGCTTGTTGCAGAATTATCCATTTTCCATTGCTTCCCCTTGGTTACCATCCCTACCAATGTATACTTTGTTTCAAGCCCAGGAACCAATCAGGATTATTATTTTAATTGTCTGTAAAGTAGGTGCAAGTTCATCATAAGTAAGATCTTACAGACTTTCTCTAACTAACGCAGATGAGATGCGATGCGTGTGCTTTGTGATAGCTATTTCAGCTGTGGTGTGACAGCTTGTGTGTGCATGCTTATTTACATATTATCTGCTAATGAGGTCATTAGGCATTGGATAAAAGTACTCTATGAAACAATAATACTGTACCATTGTCCTTACTTAATGAACAAGGAAACTTCAGTTGAGATGGTTGAGCAACTTGTACCAGATCACCCATCCAGAAGCTGGTCTCCTGATTTCTGGTCACAGTGTGAAACCAGGTAAAGAAAATAATAAGAAAAATTTGTGGCCTCAAAATATTCCCCAAGTTACCAATGTCTTGAATGCAAACAGCCCAAACATCTCTGACACCTTCTCTTCAAGGCTGCAATGCTCCCAATGTGGAGGGCTCCAACACTGTTCACAAAGAAGTGACTGGGAAGGCTTCTCACTGCTAAGATTCTGTTATGTTTATGGAATGTTCAACGGCTAATGAGGTCATTTCCTAGCATAATAAGTATTGTCAATGAGTCTCCCTTGTCATCTGAATCTAAGACTACGTGTCAAAACCACAAAGTACTGAAGTGCACAGGCCTTGTCTTAGTTTTGTCCAGCAATTTACTCTTAACCCCTTTTCATTCTACAGATATTTCTTAAGGACCATTTCAGAATTCCGTCACAAATGCTAACATTTATTGAATACTTACCATGTGCCAGGCCCTGTAGTAAATGTTTTGTATTTATTAACACATTTTACATAATGAACCTATGAAGTAGGTGCTATGCTTATCCTCGTTTTACAAACGAGGATACTGAGCCACAAAGGGTAACATACCTGAGGTCACACAGCTGGCAAGTGGTGGAGCCAGATTTACACAAGGCACTCTTACACGCTATACTGACTGTTATAAGAAGGTGGGACTTAAGGAAGACACAATCCCTGCCCTCATGGAGCCTCCATCTAATGATAAATATAGAATGGTAAATTACTTAATTGAGATTAATGATTTAATCACAATTCTAATAATGATGTGAAGGAGAAGTTCTAGGAGGCTGAAACTTACAATAGGGGGATCTGATCATCTTGGAGGAGGAGGATGGAGTCAGGGAGGGTTTCCCTGAGAAAAACTGTTGGCATTGTACTCTAAAGGATAAGTAGGAAATCACCAGGCAGAGTTACAGAAGAGACTCTCAGACAGGAGGGAGATGACGTGTAGCGACCTCAAGGCGAAGAGGAGCATGAAGTGCTTGAGAACTTCAATAAGCCAGTGTGGCAGACAGCACCAGATGAGGCTGAAGAGGTGACCAGCCAAGGTCTGCACATCCATTGTCTCAGCTCAGTAGCCATCATGGGAGGACACAGGATGCTGCCACTGTCCCTATTTTGCAGATTGGGAAACAAGGTGGAGAACAGAGAAAGGACTTGAAAGCCACCCACCCGGGAACTTGCATGTGACCCATCCTTGTTACCTGACCCTGGCTCTCCTTCCTTGCTGACTACACTCAGTTAGGATTCCCACCAGTGTTTCCAAAATAAAGTCACACCAGAGACTCTTTCTATTCAGGAAGGAATAAAAACATCTCTTGAACATTTGCTTTCCCAGTTAATGTAATTTAATCAATTCCTCACAACAAATGTTTGAGGTTTCTATTACATTTTACACTTATGAAAATTAAAGGATCAGAGAGATAAAGGAACCTGCCTGATATCACACAGTGGTATGCGAAGGATCTCCTTCTACTACTTCCTGCTGCCTCTGATTTAAATGGGTAAAGCAATCGGTAGAGTATGCCACAAAACACAAAGTTTAACAGAGGACGTAGAGGCCATGTCCTTTGCTTGCAAAGCTCACCATAAACATTAGAGTGAAATCATTTCTCCCTGCACCCTCCCCACCCCGCCTCCAACAGAGTATCAGTTGGAAACAGCTGGCATACTCAAATTGGGTAATTTGAGGAAAGTTTAATAAAAGGACTATTTACAAAGGTATAGGGAGTGGAAAAGGAAATCACCAGGGATAGTGCAAAACCCTGGAGCTAGTAATAGCTGGGCTCCATTACCACCCCTAGCTCTGAAGGAATAAAGGGAGAGAGTAACTACCGAAGCCTAGAGAGAGAAAAAGGCTCTATAAGATGGGGTTGCCTGACAGGAGCCAGGATGTTGATTCCTCAGTGATACCATAGGCCAACAGTTAGGGAATAAATACCCCATCTCACTCTCTTTCACCCTCTGAACTTCTGTGATGCTCCCCATTGGTCAAACTCAATAATAAATCAGAGGGCAAGGAAGCTGGTTGGTGTGGTCCATGCAAGGCAGCCTCCCAAGGCACAGAATAAGTAAATAAGTTTGGAGAGAGAATGTGGAGGGCCAGATAGGAGAAATTCAACAAACCTCCCAGGGCCCTCAGAAATTGGCATTTCAAGATGTGCTACAGCAACAGTAATAAGGCTGGTAAAATCCCATTTGAGCAATTATTGTCCACAGCTGTGCTCTCTCTTGCTGCCGACGGTAAATGGTCCACGGTCTTGTGCTTCCTCCCTTCCCTGATCACTTCTCCCAACCTCAGCCAGGCTGGAAGTCTCTAGTTAGAGTCCTGGTCCTCTGTGAAGCCTTTCCATGCACTCCTGGCCACATCTCCTCCTCTCCGAGCTGCCAGGACTGCCTGGACCCTCACCTGCATGCCTTACTAGACTGCCTGGCATTGTTAACAATCATTCCAGAGGCATGAGCACTTCCTGGTAAGATAATTAGCATCTGGAGTCCCTGGGTAGTACAAACAGTAAACGTTCAGCTACTAACCCGAAGTTTGGCAGTTTGAATGCTCCCAAAGGCACCTCAGAAGAAAGTCCTGGTGCTCTACTTCTGAAAGATCACAGCCATTAAAAACTCTATGGAGCACAGTTCTATTTTGAAACAAAAAGGGGTCACCATGAGTCAGAACCAATCTGACAGCAAGTAGCGAATGAGTATGTTGAGAACAGGGAGTGGGTCTTATTTCAAAGAATGACTAATGGATTGAATGAAGAAAACTAACCTTTATTGATTACCATCTATGTGCCAAGTACCATGCGGAATGCTTTCACAGATTTTAACACTGCCTGAATCAAGATCAAGGGGCTAGGAAAAAATTATTATCTATTTATTTAGCATTTACTATGTGCCATGCAGGGGCCATAGCAATAGACTTAATCTGTATGGCACAGGGACCAACAAACATATCAGAACATTCACCAGCCATAAAGCAGAGGGATGGCTGCATTCATACCACTGGTTAAGGCTCAAGGATCTTCCATACATTTTTTTCACTGAATACTCCTAACACCAACTGATGTAGATTCTAATGTCCTCATTATATAAATGAGGAGCTTGAGGCACAGAAAAGGTAAGTTTGTTGTGCAAGTTTAGTGTCTGTGTGCGGAAAATAAGTGGTGGAACCAAAATTCACACCTAGGATTGGCTTACTCCAAAAGTGCATGTTTTAAACACCACACTAGTTGGTTTTACCATGCTGCCCCTACACCTTTGCTTGCAAAACTCTTTCCCCAGACAGCTACATGGCTTACTCCTTCAAGTCTCCTTTGCTCATGTGTCTACATCTCCTCAGCAAAGCCTTTCATGACCATTTAAAACTAGCTTCCTCATTACCACCCTAACACTAGCTCCCTTTCAAGCTTTATTCTTCTCTGTTGCGTTTATAACCATCTATTATACCATGGTTAATTTTACGTGTCAGCTTGGCTAGATTATGATTACCAGTGGTTTGGCCAAATACCAGACTAGTTGCTGTTCCGGGATGGAATGGAATGCAATAAACTTCTATAATGTAATCTAATGTAATGAATCAATCAGTTGAAAGTTTCCTTAGGGTGTGGTCTGCCCCCAAACTATAAATAGATATTTTGGCAGAAATGACTCTCTCTCTCCACTCTGCACTCTTCCCACTGCCTGATCTATGAATCTTGGGATGCAAGCCTACAGAAGTCTCCAGCCTGCCACCTGACTTAAGGATTTTGGACTTGCCAGTCCTCACAATCCTATGACCCAGAAGGAGTTTCCAGCCTACTGTCTAACTTCTGGATTTTAGACTTTCCAGCTGCCACAATCTTGTGAACCAATACCAAAAGAAGTAAATCTCTTTCTCTATATAAGTGTATATATCTCACTGTTTCTCTAGAGAACCTTAAGACACATTCCGTATGCTTTATTAATTAATTTTGATTATTGACTATCACCACCAACTAGGATATATACTTCATAAAGCAGAGATTTTTCTGTTTGTTTCACTGCTGTATGAATGAGTGAATAAGTAGATGTATTTGGTGGGGGTCCTGATCTTCAGGGTATACACCAAGAGCAAGTATCCCAGGGACCAGAAGAGTGAGTTATGGCTTTGCCCAGATTATCTAAAGCAATAAATCAAAGAGGGAGAAAAACTTGAGTTCAAGGAGGAAAATGAGAAGTCAGAGTATGGGAAGCATTAGTAAGTGTCAGGTCTGGGGTGAGGCAACAAGCAAGAAAACCAGGCAATTGCTATGGGAGAGGCATTCCTATGGGAATCCTATGGGAGAGGCATTCAGGATAAAACAAGGTCAACAGTTCAGGTCAGAGAGTGAGGGCAGCACAGGGGTACCAGCCGGCCTTTAAAGTGGTTCTAACTGAAGAGTGCAACCATGGAGGTCCCCACACAATGTTTTGAACTGAAGGCTATCTAACGTCTGAGATACATTGCAGCACTGCCATGCATCTCCATCATGCCTATCACAGGCCCTACTATGCAGCAATAACAGATATTCACTCCTACTTACCATTTATCCAACTCCTTTCTAAGTGCTTTATACGCATTAACTTATTTATCCCTATGCAAGGGTTCCAGAACTAAGGTGCCTGGCGTGGCTGGTTCAGGTGTAGGCCCAACTCCATTTTGTGACTTCTGCTTCTGCATTCCTACTAATGTAACCTTGACTTTTTCATATGCATATGGCCCTGGGCCTCTGGCTGGGTAGAACCAGCAGACTGGCTTCTTCCCATTCATATGCAAATGGACTTGGGCCTCTGACTGGGTGGAACTAGCAGACTGACTTCTTCCTATTCATATGTACACGGTCTTGGGCCTCTGACTGGGTAGAACCAGCAGACTTACTTCTTCCCATTCATATGCATATGACCTTGGGCCTCTAGCTGGTTGGAACCAGCAGACCCTGGTCCCCTATAAATCATCAATGACCCCCTTGCGAGCGTGTACTTCTGCAATTATGTGAGTGTAACCAATCAAAATAATCCATATTTGTGTTTCCAACCAATCACTGCAAAGCTGCTGCTTTGAGTTGTCCTGCCTCCTGCTTACTTAATCTTGCAACATCCATTCAGAATATTGTATTTTACCTCATAAATACACCTCTGTTACTCCACTATTTTGGAGTGCTAGTTTTCACTTTGTGAGATCCAATATGTCCCTGGCTTGAGCTGCCTTTACTCTCAATAAATCTCTTTACTTTCATTTTAAACAGAGTACGCATTGTCACTTGACATTTCTTGACGTAGCCGGCAGGATTTGAAGGTGTTTTAACTTTGGTTAATCCTGAGAAATCGAGGACCAGATCCTTCTACCAGCTTGAGCCGTCTGTGCTCATCTGTCTCCATGAACTCTTGGGGATCGCTTGAGATAAGCCCTCTCAAATCGAGCCTCCGCTGTATTGGAAAGACAGCTCTTCAAGAGATTTATCATTAGCTTTCTGGTTTTGCTTTCTTTTTCTGTTCATGATCTGAACATTTTGGTGAGTCCGCCGTTGATGTAAGTTTGAAAAAGCTGACATCTAGTGGTGAACCCGGGATAAGACACTCTATTCACTGCAGAACTGAACTCATTTTTTATTTCTCTAGGGACACCTAAGGTTTTTGTGTTCCCTTAATGAAGTTTGAGCATGCAGGTTACTTAGTAAGATGGAGAATGCCACATCAAAAGATCAAGCAGGGTCCCTTTCGGGGACTCCTATGGCTATGTGGTTAAGCCCCAGTACTGTTTTGTACATTAATCAGTGGCATGCACTTATTAATGGAAATCTAGAGAGTCAGAGGCCATTGTGGGGCTCATTTGACCTAGACAAAACAGTTTTTTTTCTGCACAGTCAATTAGAAAAGAAGGGCCCCCAAACTTGCAAATACAATGGGATATCTATTTTTAATTGGTGTTTGGAAGCCTCCAAAAGACGTCAAGAAAGTAAAACTGCCTCTATGCAGGACAGCATTTCTAAATTGACCAAAAAACTAAAAGAAATGCAATGTCAGGTGCCTGCCCCTATTGATCCTACCCCTATTTCTTCTGCCCCTCCGCTGGCTGACTTTACTTTATATCCTTCTCTACCTTCTTACTCCCCTACAAATACCCTTTCTGAACTCCCTTTCTACTCCAAGGGACCTGCTTTAAAAAAAAAAAAAAACAGCTACAGAAACCAGTTACTGATGAGGTCTCAGAAATACTTTTTAACATAAGATACCCAGAGGAAACTAATAACCCTCTGCAAGTTTCCTTTATCTAAAGTGGAACTCTGCACAATTGTAAAGCAATTTCAAGGTTCGCCCAGGAATTTAGAATTCTGATGGAAACATACAAACCTAGTCCACAAGACCTCTATCAATTAATAAACATTTAATAGGATCAGGAGAGGCTTTGAAATGGATATAAAAGACTATCTGGGAACACCCAGAAAGGTCATTAGCTATAAAAGCCAATGCCTCTGGCACAGAATTACTCATAGATTCTAACCCCCAAATTTTTTCCTAGGAAAATAGATTGGACCAAAGTATAACTATAGGGACCACTTCAGCAAACTTTTTGCTGAACACTCGAGCTTAAATCTAACAGAGCCTTGAAATGAAGCAGCTTTCAACCCCATAGCCTAGACGGATTTCACCCTGATTTATCCGAGATGATCAAATGCCACAGACTGGACTGGGAAGCAGTTCCCAACCCTGCTAGGAATTTTATTTGACTATGGGAGACCAAAGTTTCAACCTATTCCGAACATCCTTGATAAATGAGCCTGGATTTCCTCCTACTGGGATGCTGGTTTGGGGTTCATGTTCATAAACACTATAAGCTGAATATAGTAGAAGTAATTTGCAATTTCAATGATCAGTTTCAGAAAATAAGTTCCTATCTGCTCTTTTTTCCTTCCACTTTGTGAAAATGAGCTCCTATTTGTGTTGTCTTTTCTTTCCTCTTTAGGGAAATTTTGTTTGATGCTCAGGTTGTTGGAGGGTCTGAGACTCCTCCGAGACTCTGACAAGTTACTAAATTTTACCTAGGACCTGTTTTTCTATTCTATTGGGTTGATCTTACAAAAGAATTGTTGTATGCATTTTAAGAAACTAGATTGTTTATGTTATGTGGTATTTTATAAGCCTAGTCTTTGAACTGTTCTCATAGACAGGTGAGTTTATGTGGTTTTCTGTCTTGTTTTGTTCTGAGAGTTTGCCTGTGTTCTAGAGAGTAATGTCTGAGTTTTTGTCTTGTATCAGGTTGGTAGCCATGGCCGGAAGTTACTGTTTTTCATGAGGATTTCAGTTTTTTTGTTTTCTCCAAGAAAAATTACTTTTTGCATCTGTCGTATGATTTGGACTTTTAGTAGCTACTTTGAACTATTTGAAAAGTGCACTGAACAAGGATAGTTTATTCTGATTGGTATAACAAGGGCTTAAAAGTGGGACAAATTATTCTAAATTGCTTCTCTAAAGGGTCCTATACAAGATGCAAATGAGAGGTTTATGAAAAAATAATAATCTCCTACCTCTGGATGGTATTATTAAATTAGATTATAGTATTTCTTCCGATCGGTTTAATGATAAATAAGCTAGTATATAAATTTAATAGTCTGAATGTTTCCAGGAATTAATGACATTGAATTCATTCTGACAAAGATTTTCACCTTCTGTAGTATGTCAATATTAACAGCAAAACTTTTCTAAGTAAGTTAAGCTAGATATTACATGAAATGTGTTCTCTTTTAGAAAAAAAGAAGGGTAATTTTGTCTTAAAGTAACACTACTACTTCTGGAGTGGGAAAAGGGAAACATAGGACAAGCCTAAAGGGAAAAAAAACCCTAGCTAGGCAAGAATTGACAGGTTCATTTACAAAATTGCTAAAGAACTTTGGTAGTTACTAGGTAGACAGAAGATTGTGAAAGAGAGCAAAACTGCTTACCAAGAGAATAGTAAAAGAAAGAATTTGGTTATCTTTTATCTAGGCCAATCTAAAGATAGGTAAATGAATTAGGACAACAAGCCAAGAGATAGGGAGGGTAGGACAGGATCAGGCCTTCCTGGTGTCTGGCCTCTGAGGCCCTGCAGCTTCAGGGAATATTTTGAAGGACCCCTTCCAAATAGGTGAAGACCTTTTTAAGGAAAGAGAAAAAAAATGTTTAAATGCTGTGTTACTATAGTTATCAGAAATGGGGTGGATCCCCATCATAAAAGAATTGTAGACAAGTTCTCTCTATTGTAGAGGAATTCTAAGAAGCCAAAAGATAGAAATCATAATGAGAAACACCTGAAATGGCCTGGGGAACTATTTCAACCCCTAGCCGGAGACTTAAGGTTATATCCATATCAATGAGTTGGTCGGTTAAGCATAGACTTTGTGATTTCTAAAACCAGTTGATAAAATCCTAAAGAGCTAAAGTTAGATTGGAAAAAATATGAGAAATGGTAAAAGTATTTAAACAAACTTTATTTGAACAATAATTATGTTTTACGGTATATAGGATTAAAATAATTTCCAAAATCTTTAGGTAACTTATTGGTATTGAGTGAATAATTTAAGTTTATATACTTTTGCTTTTTATGCCACAGAGAAAGGATATATATATTTAGGTCTGCTAATGAGTATGTTCGCTATTGTCACCATAAGGGTTGTGTTATAAGAGAGATGAAACAAAGACAAAGTTTAAAAGGTTTATTATTAAAAAGGAAATTTATTTGATATAGTCAAAGTTTCTATCTGGCTGAAAGTTGATGGGTTAATTTACGAGAATTTCTAAAAATCTTTAACATCAAATAGCAAAGAGTTGGGTTTCTTACTGTTAAAGCAACATAATTTGTTCAATTACTGAAGAGTTTATCTATTCTTTGTGTAATCCGTCTCGAAGGCAAGGTCTGGCATCTCATCAAAATAAATTCCTGAGTCAAAAACCAAGCCACATGGCTTTGAAAGAAGCTAAGGGTTTTTTGTTTTCTTTTTTATGTTTAAGGTCTTTGGTTAAATAATTTAAGTATTGTTTCTCAGTGATCTATGATTCTATGATGTGTTAATGTTTCTTCTTATGTTTTTGCCTGATACTAGCAACTTTTGAATCTAGCATTATCAAAGCTGATGGTTTTAATTGAGGAATTCACATCACCTACCCATGGAGTTTTTACTACTAATCAGATGTTTATGTTTAAACAAACAAACAAACAAAAAAAGAAACCTGTTGCCATCGAGTCAATTCCAACTCATAGTGACCCTGTAGGACAGACCAGAATTGCCTATAGTTTTTCCAAAGAGCGGCTGGTTGATTGGAACTGCTGACCTTTTGGTTAGCAGCCTTAGCTCTCAACCACTGTGCCACAGGGTTCCGTTTATGTTTACAGATTTGATAATCTTGGAATATTCTCGGTATATCCTGACTATATGGTATTATGCCTCAAGATTATTATATATTATATCTGAAGCGCTTTGAAAATCAGGTTAATCATTATGTTTAGATATTTTTGTCTGAATTAACTTTATTTAGCTCTGTGTTACCTTTTGTAATTAATACCTATCAGGTCTTTCACTTTTAAAGAAGTATTATTATTCCATATTAAGTCTTATTACCCATAAATAAGTTTTTACTTTGCTGAAAACGCTTGAAATATTTCAACAAAAAGACGGACTGACCACTAAACTGAACCAAGATTTCCAGAACTCTTGTGTAGAAGCTGATGACATTTTCAGACTGCTGTTGATTCAGAATTGCATGGAATCAAAGTTAACTACATAGGACTGAGTAAACTAAAAGAATTACTATACAGTTTATATGAGAATATTGTTAATGTTCAATGTTGTATTTATAGATATAAGGAAACTTTTTCCTTTCCCTTTTTTAATATGAAAGAATCAGTTATTTCAGTAACTAATAACATTATGTTGGTTACAGAATATCCTATGGATTATAAGTAGGTCAAAGTTCTGACTAAATATATTCTGAGTGTTTTAAATGATTCTATACTTAGTTCCACTATGAAAGAATACTTTTCACAGGTTAAAGAAGCCTTTGATGACCAGAAGTTAAATCCCAAAAACTGCTTATCTTTGCCCCAGGAGAATATATCTATTGGAAGAGACATCGATTAAGGGATTCTCTTCAACCTTGATGGAAAGGACCTTACCTTGTCTTTCTCGACAATCCTTGTACCACTAAATTACAGGGAGTTAAGACTTGGGTTCCTCTCTCCCAAGTGAAGAAGACTGTGGCTCCTACATGGACAATTTAATCAGCTGAGAGACTTAAGCTGAAATTCAAGTGCCCCTGGTGGCCAGAAGCAGTCAGCTAAGCCCAAAGCAGACAGCTTTCCCAAGATCGCAGAATGAGACCTCTCACACATTCTGTCAAATGCACACCCCTGGGGTCATTGGATTTTGTTTAGTTCTTACTGTTTTTGAGGTTGCTTTGTGTTGCCAACTTGGGTTCATTGACTGGTAAGAATTCTCTGTACAGACTATTGATATAATTACTACCTGTTTCATATACATTGCAATCCTTATGCTAGTTGCTGTATTATCCCATTTTCATACCATTCTTTTTTCCTGCAAATAAGTGAAATACTGTCAGTTTAACCTTTCAGCTGTTATTTTTTTACTCACCCCGTTATCTTACTAGAATTGTTATGGATTGAATTGTGTCTCCCAAAAATGTGTGTCAACTTGGCTAGGTTATGATTCCCAGTATTGTGTGGTTGTCCTCCATTTTGTGATTTGATGTAATTTTCTTATGTATTGCAAATCCTAATATCTACCTGTGGTTAATGAGGTGAATTTAGATTATGTTAAAGAGGATTAGGGTGGGATACAACACCCTTACTCAGGTCACAGCCCTGATCAGATGTAAAGGGAGTTTGCCTGGCATGTAGCCTGCATCACCTTTTATCTTCCAAGAGATAAAAGGAGAGAAGCAAGCAGAGAGTTAGGGACTTCATGCCACCAAGAAAGAAGTACCGGGAGCAGAGCATGTCCTTTGGAACTATGGTCCCTGCACTGTGGAGCTCCCAGACCAGGGGAAGATTGATGACAAGGACCTTCCCCCAGAACCTACAGAGAAAGCCTTCCCCGGGAGCTGGTGCCATGAATTCGGACTTCTAGCCTTCTAAACTGTGAGAGAATAAACTTCCATTTGCTAAAGCCATCCCTGTGGTATTTCTGTTATAGCAGCACTAGATACCTAAGACAATTGTTACTGGAATGTGTTTTAAACACTTATTGATGATCTAACCCTCATCTCTTTCCTCGTTGCTATTCGTCTGCTCATCAGGTTACCCATAGTGCCATTCCCTTTTTGAGATGTTATTCTCAAATGGTAGCGGATGAAAGCCCTTGTTTTATTATAAACATCATTTTTATTACCTTTCTTTTATTATATTATTTTTGGTTTGCGTTTTTCTCCATCATGAGGCTCTTAAGTATTCTGTTAATTGTCTTTCACCACTCCATCTAACACATGACACAAAAATGCCTTTGTCAAGCTATCTCAGTCAGTATCTAGTGCTGGTACTCTGACTGATTGCTGGATTTGTCATCAAATTCTGAAAACTGAACATGGTAACTCTGACCCATTGGCCTTGCCATTATTTAATTATAGTTTTATACCCAGTGCCATGGTAAACACTAGCTTCCTAGACTGTGAGACAATAAATTTATCGGTTAAATCCATTCACTTGTGGTATTTCTGTTATAGCACCACTAGATAACTAAGACAGAACACCAATTTAATGCCTATGAAAAGAATAATGTACATTGAAAGTGTTCATGTTCCAAATGGATTCAGGTTTACCCCTGAAACAGAGCCCTTAGGTGCCAGGTTATTCCTCCAATGTGGCCAAGTCCCACACAGATCCTAACAACTGGACCACAAGAAACAGGAGACTAAAATTTTCGCATGGTGAAGACATCAGATGGTGCCCTGCTGCTTTTCACATCTGCAGCGCCTGGGGTCTTAAAGGCTTGTTAACCAAGTGGCCATCCAAAACAACCACCTGAAGCCCATACAGAAGAAGATACACTCTTTTTATTACTGGTCAATGAATTGATCAAAGAATTTCTCTTGAAATTCTTGATCAGAAGGAGGGAATGTGCAAGGGTTCCAAAACTGAGGTGGCTGGCATGCCTAGGGTGGCTGGCTCAGATGTAGGCCCAACTCTATTTTGTGACTTCTGCTTCTGCATTCCTGAGAATGTAACCTTGACTTCTTCATACGCATATGGCCCTGGGCCTCTGACTGGGTGGAACCAGCAGACTGACTTCTTCCCATTCATATGCATATGACCTTGGGCCTCAGGCTGGTAGGAATCAGAAGACCTTGGCCCCCTATCAATCATCTTGTGGCCCCCTTGTGAGCATGTACTTCCACAATTATGTGAGTGTACCCAATCCAAATACCCCACATTCATGTTCCCAACCAATCACTGTAGAGTCCACATTTGGGTTTCCAACCAATGACTCTAAAGCCCCTACTTTGAGATTTTCCTCCTCCTGCTTACTTAGTCTCCCAACTTCCAATCAGAATGCTCTATTTTACTTCATAAATATGCCTCTGTGACTCCACCATTTTGTACTGCTGGTTTTCACTTTGTGAGATCCAATGTGTCCCCGACTCAGGTTGACTTTGCTCTCAATAAATGTCTTTACTTTCATTTTAAACAGAGTATGTGTTGTCACTTAGTGACATCCCCAGTTTACAGATAAGAATACTGAGGCACAGTAAGTTTAAGTTACTTCTCCAAGGCCGCACAGCCAGTCAGTGGTGGAAACTGGAAATCAAACCTAGTCATCTGCTCCAAGACCTTCACTTTTACTCATGACTATGCCCTGCCTTCCACAGTGGATGCACAGTATGCACTCCTGTGTTCAACAGGACCTAGGAAGGGATGATTTAATAGACAGAGAAAAATAAGAGGGGAGGGGAGGGGAGGAAGGAAATAAACGGGGAGTAAGAGAGCGTGATCAAGCTGGAACCCAGAGAGCACTTGGCTCTCTAGAGAGGATGCAATTTCAGAAGTGACAATGGCTAGCCAGAGGAGGGACACCAGAATCCAACCTATTGCCTTCTCTACAGTTCTAGAGCCATCTCTGATAAGATGGCTTCTCCCTAGCTCCACATTTTCTAATCTAGAGATGGTCAAATCCTATTTTTACAGCAAGAGCTTAGATAAGAGCATTCCGTAAGAGGACTTTTGAAGAAAAATGGGAGACATCAATTTACCAAAAGGATTTATTTACTGGAACAAAAATTATCTATGTTTTGTGAATAATGGCGGGAGTAGAAAGCAGCCCACATTCCCATAGGTTTTTTCTTTCCTTTGATGAATTAGAATACACAAAACTCAATTTTTAAAAAAAGAAAAATTACTGAAAAGCCTAGTAAGCATCATTCAAAGCCTCTCAACCAGTCATTTTCATATTTCCTGAAGCCAGCATTTCCATTAAAGTGGTACAACATTATGCAGAAAACAAAGTTTTACTGTAACCTCAGGAAAGAGATGTAAAACTTGGCGGCAGATGAAGGCAAAGGACTGAGATTACCTGTGAGAACAAAGGGGTTTTCTCTCCCCAGTGGTTTTCAAAGAGGCTCCACTGGCATTTTGGGAGGGACAAGTCTTCACTGGATGGAAATGTCCAGCATATAGCTGGGTGTTAAGCATCCCAGACCCTGCCCACTATATGTCAGCAGCAACTTAAAGTCACTGTAACCATCAAAACCATCCCCAAACATTTCCAGATGTCTTCTGGTGGGACAATACTGACCCTGGGTGTCTTAGTTTTCTAGTGCTGCTATAACATAAATATCACAATTGAGTGGCTTTAACGAACAGAAATTTATTTTCTCACAATCAAAAACAACCAAACCCACTGCCATCGAGTTGATTCTCACTCATAGGGACCCTATAAGACAGAGTAGAACTGCCCCATCGGGTTTCCAAGGAGTGGCTGATAGATTTGAACTAGTGACCTTTTGGTTAGCAGTCGTAACTCTTAACCAATGTGCCGCCAGGGCTCCTCTCACAGTTTAGGAGACTAGAAATCCAAATTCAGGGCACCAGCTATAGGAGTAGGCTCTCTCTCTACCAGCTCTAGGGGAAGATCTTTGTTTCAGCTTCTATAGGCTCAGTGCTCCAAGGTTCCTTGGCGATCTGTCTTTTCCATTCCCCCACCCCCACCCTACCCCCACCTCCTTTTTGTGCCTGCTTCTGTGTTTAACCTGTTCTTTTTACAACTCAGATGTGATTAAGTTTAAGATACATCCTACACTGATATGGTCTCATTAACATAAAAAAGAAAACTTTATGCCCAAACAGGATTACAGTCACAGTTATAGGGGTTAGGATTTCAGCACTTAATTTGGGAGGACACAATTCAATCTATAATGCTGGCTAAGAATCACTGGTAATCAGTCCAAGTAAATTCAGTCAACACTTTCTGAGTGCCTCCACAGCACTTCGAGCAGCTCACAGTCTTGTAACGGGAACAGGGATGCAGGGATGCATGTACCAAGCTATATAACTTGATACCTTCTATTATTATTTTTGTAATATAAGACAAAATACAATGTCTACAAAGCATAAAATGAGACATCCTCAAAGGCTAGGGTCCATCTTACATCAAAAGTAACCAACTAAATCAATTGCAAACATAACCTGCAAATATCAGAACCAGAAGGGGCCTCAGTAAGTAAGGATCAGCATACTTTCAATAAAGGGCCTGATAGTAAATATTCTTTGTGGTGCCTACTGTATCTGTTGCAACTACTTAACTCCGCCTTGTAGTACAAAAGCACCATAGGTAATATGTAAATGAATGGGTTTGGCTGTATGTCAAAACTTTATTTACAAAAACAGGAAGAGGGCTGGATTTAGCCCATGGGACATAATTTGCAGACCACTGATCTAGTCTAACCACCTTATCTTATAGAGTTGTAAATTGAAGCCCAGAGATAAGTGATTTGTCCAAGGATTGGCAGCTATGAAGTAAAAACCCACTGCCCTTGAGTTGATTCTGACTCATGGATACCCAAATTTAAATCTCCTGAATCTTAGCCCGATTTTTATGTTTTACGGCTGTTTCCCATGCAACCAAATTTAGGTTCATGTTACCTCAGAATAACATTGATAATAAAAAATATTTTTTTGTAAAAACAGCTAACACCTATTCTGTGCTTACTATGAGTCAGGCACTGATTTAAGCACTTCAAAAGTGTTTATATGTTTAATCCTTCTCACAATCCGAAGATTCAAGTTCTGTGATTGTCCCTATTTCACAGATAAACAAACTGAGGTACCAAAAAAAAAAAAAAAACCAAACTCACTACTGTCGAGTTGATTCCAACTCATAGCAACTCTATAGGACAGAGTAGAACTGCCCCATAGGGTTTCCAAGGCTGTAATCTTTATGGAAGCAGACCACCACATCTCTCTCCCGAGGAGCGGCTGGTGGGTTCCAATCTCTGACCTTCCAGTGCAGCCAAGCGCTTAACCACTGCACCACCAGGGAGTTAAAATAACTTGTACAGGGTCATTCAGGGAGGTTTAAAACTATGTCCAAGCTAATAAGTGGCAATATCAAGATTTGAAGACAGCCTGACTCCACAATCCATATTCTTAACTTCTACACAGCCTTCCCTGTATTTCTGCCAATCCATGCAGCCTCCATCCCTTTCAAAGGCCAAAATTCACTAGACATCTACTACACATAACTTAAGTTTCAGCTGGGTTTTCCTGGCCCTCAAAGGCTCCCTCGAACTTGGCTCAAGCAACCGATTTTGCAGCCTGTGAACATCCATCGCCTTTTCCAAGATTCCTCTGAACCACTAATGAATTATTCCTCTTGCCAGCTCTAGGACAAGAGTAAGATGAATGGGTTACTACGGGTGCAAAATTAAAGGGGGAGGGATGTGGCGTATCAAAAACTCAGTAATCAAGATAAACAATATCTTAATTCAGTATTTTTAAAAATAAATACGTTAATGAAAAAAGTCCATGAAAAACAAAATATCACAATTTTAAATAAAAACAGAATCAGTATTGCCGATTTTTCCTTTTGCCTCAGACTCCAGTATGCACACAGCACTCTTACTGATCTTGTCATTATTTAAATTTATCCTTTTTGTGGATTTTTTGGCATTAATTTTCACATTTTAGAATACTGTGTTAAAATATTATTTCCTGTGATTACAGTTTTTGGAACCCCCTTAAATTCTGCACATGAGGCTGTGCCTCACTCACTTTACCCCTAGTCCCGGCCCTGCCTCGGGCTCCCAAACCTACACCACGTCTGTGTTCTTCCCTGGGCCAGTCCCTTTGTTCATCTCTCCAATGGCTCCACTTATTGTCAAATTGAGTCCTAGCAACTTGACTGAGCATTTTCATATTGGGGTCATGTCTCAGCTCCTCCATCCTCTGTCCACAGTCTCACTTTCAGACCCTTTGAAGAATCAGCTTCTGCTTCAAGATGATTACGTAGAAATAGTCCCGATAAAGCAGATCTCTACCTAAGAAGAATTCTTCAAGGGCTGCTAAGAAAATTGTTCCTATCTTATTGCCTATATCTTATTGCTAAGCACAGAGAGGGAAATTCAACAGAGAAATCTCCCTCAGTAGCCTATCAACACCTAGGAGAAAATCTCCAATATCCAGTGCACAGTAGGCCCTCAATAAGTACTTGTCAAATTGAATTAGACAAATCTTTTAATTTAGCTTTTCAGAGTTTAGATGACCAGGGAAGAAATGAGAAAGCTTGGAGAAGACTGATTTCATGCTCTTAAAGTAGGGAAAAAGCAGTAATACTTTGTGGGTTTTATTAGCTGAAATGAAATCACTGGAAACATTTGCCTAGGTTGGCATTGTGGATAGCACTGGACCCAAAAAAATGTAGTAATCACCACTTGTACACTAACTAGCTGGTCTACTGCAGAAATATCCATGCGTTTTTCCCAGTTTTGATCTCTGGAATGTTTCAGTTCCACGAGAAGAGAGACAGCAAATTCAGAAATAAATTACTGCTCTCAGCTAAACCCCCATTCCCCAAATCCCAAGCCTTCCTTTAACCCATTTATTCAATTTCTCTTAACATATTTAAATCCATTGGAGGGAATTATAAGGAAGACAGATGAGACAAGTCGCAAACATTTGTATGCACATTAAAATAAAGAAAATTAAACGAAAGATTAATAGGGCAGACGGGTAACCATGTAACGTGATTTCACTTTGAAGCAATTTACTTCCATTCAAACTATGATAAATAACCACCAAGTGATATAATAATTACCCATTTCTTGGTGTCGAATGGATGTGGAAATTATTCTCTGAAGTGAAAACATCCCATGGACTTTGAAAAGGGAATGTCGCACATTCAATAAAGCTACAAACCATGACCCTAAAAGAAATTGAATTGGCCTGTTTGTATTCCCATCGCTATGTCTGAGAAGTGTGTTTTCTCCCTCCAAGGCAAGCTTCCCTTTCTGTTTGATAAAGTCTGCTGATTTGCGACCACAAAAACTCTGAGGACTTTATAAATTTTGTGCTTTGGCACTTCTGTGTGAGATCAAGTTCTGAAAAAGATGGGCTGCTAAAGAAAGTAGGGTCCCAAGGTCATGGAATATTCCTAGTTTTGGTGGTTAGCAATGGTCATTTCTAAATGCTCCCTGGGCTTAAGAATAATTGAATGCATTTTAAAATTAGGTCTCATTCAGTTAAGAGCAAGACTCCATCTGTAAACATTCACCAACACCCATTAGAAGGATCTTCTTTGCTGGAGTTCTTTACTGCTCATTAACATAAGGGCTGCATTGCTTTAAGGCCCACAACGGCAATATCCTGGGCTTTTGCACACAAGATTTCATATCAGAAACACTGCTGACAGAAGATGCCAGTAGGCAAAGAGAAAAATCGCCATGGAAAGGGGACTGGATTAAGAGTTAGAAGATCTGGGTTCTAGTTGTGGACCAGTCCCTTATCAGCCATGCAAACTTGGGCAGTTCACTTAAACTTCTCTGGGCCTCAGTTTCTTCATCTGTGAAAAGAAGATGAAAGTTAATCCCTACTCAATCCACTGGAAAACTATACAGTGCTATATAAATTCACTTAACTTTCTAAGTGTTTTTTTAAATACGGACTAAAGATGTTTAAGGGACTCAGGGGTGATGGGGAGAGTACGAAACAGTCCTTGCCATGGATTGAATTATGTACCCTGCCCCCCCCCCCAAAAAAAAAATTATATTGAAGTCCTAACCCCTGGTATCTTGCTTGGAAATAGAGTCTTTGAAGATTCTATCACTTAACATGAGGTGATATTGGAATAGGATGGATCATAATCCAATCTGAGTAGTATCCTTAAAAAAGAGGAGATGGGACAGAGAGAGACAGACAGAGGAAGGATGGCCTTGTGAAGACGCATCTACAAGCCAAGGAATGCCAGCAGCTACTAAGAGCTGAGAGAGACAAGAAAGGGTCTTCCCCAAGAGACTTCAGATGGAGCATGGCCTGGTAGACACATTGATTTGGACTTGTAGCTTCCAGAACTGTGAGACAATAAATTTCTGTTCTAATAAGTCACCCAACTTGTGGTATTTTGTTATGGCGACCCTAAAAAACTAATACACTCTTGTTCAAAGACCTTTCAGTAAAGGAGGAAAGAGTACTGTGTATATGCAACTCATCCCAACAAAGCTACCCTGAAACTCTCTGGTGGTTCTTGCTTAGATCACCTAATGCTCCAGACTGTCCCTATCAATTCACTTATTCAGTCATCCTTTTATTCGTTCATTTGTCTGTTCCACAAAACTGCACTGGGCACTTACAATGTGCCTGGTACGGGGGATACAGAGATGAATCACATAAAACTCCGTGCGCTCAAGGAGCTAACAGTCTAGCAAAGGTGACCACAGCAACGCAATTTGCAAAGCACTTTTTAATAAATGGTTCTTTATTTAATCCTCAAAGCAACTATTTGGAGTAGGTATTATCAGCTCCACTTTAAAGATGAAGAAACTGAGGACACAGAAAGATGAAGTCTCTTGCCTAGTGAACAGAGCTTTCAGTGGTGGGACCAACATTGAAAATTTGGCCTTCTCAGTTGAATCTAATGCTCTTTCTCTTATGCCTTGGATATCTTGCAGCAGGACACCCTGTCTTGACTAAGCCACCTTGCTGAGATCATGACTCCACCTAACTCTTGTAAGTTTTCTCTATAGAGCTGGATCCTGGTTGTCTATACCTTCCATCACTGTCTAGGGTCCAGCTGAAATAAACTGATAAACTATTTCCTTCCCTCCTTCATTCCTTCTTTCTTCCCTTCCTTCTCTCCCTCCCTCCTTCCTTCCCTCCTTCCCCCTCCTCCCTCCCAAGCATTTATTGCCCACCTGCAGCCACTATATGCTAGGCATTGTTCCAGGCCCTGAAGATTAAATAGTGGAAGAGACACAGTCCCTGCCTCATGGAGCTCAATACCTAGTAGGTGACACAGAGAGGTAATTTCAATATAGTGTGATAAGTGTTATGACAGTAGAGATACAGGACTCAGTGATAGCATATAAAAGGGAATTGAACCTAGTCTACAGGGAGCCAGGAAGGGCTTCACAGAAGAGTGAACAGCCAAGAAGAAACCTAAAGTGCCTTTGGCTAGCCAAGGGGGGATCTAGCATATTTCAGATAGAGGGAACACAAGGAGCAAAGCCTAGGAGGAGAGTGGGTGTAATGCTTTGAATAATCCACAGTTTGTTCAAGGTAGCTGGACCATGGACAGCAAGGGGTGAAGTACAGGGAAAGTTTCTATTGGAGAAGGACACACAAGTGAGCACTAGTGAGAAGTTCAGACTTCATTCTGAGGGTACTGGGGAACCATGGAGGGATTTTCAGATAAAGGTATTAGTATCAGACTTGAGTTTTAGTAAAATAACTCTGACTGCTCTTTTGAGAATAAATTCAAGTAGAGGAGAGTGAAAGCACAGAAATCAGTTGTAGGAAGTTGAGGTAGTGACACAGGTGTGAGATAATGAACTTGAACTAATATAGTAGGGTGAGAATAGACAGAATTGAGAGATATCACTCTTAGGGCCTGTTGATTTCAATGCCTGCTTGAATCAGTACTGGATGAGTTTACTGGATACCATAACATGAACAAAACCAACAACAATAATAACGACTTTACTTGTCAAATGTTTATGTTAAGCCAGGCACAGGGCTAAGAAATTTAAATCTACTACCACATTTAAGAATGAAAATTACTAAATGATGTTATAACCCACATCTTATAAATACAGATTCCTGGAATCCATTGGAGCCATACTAAACCAAATTTTACTTGGTGGAGCCCAGTAATCTACATTTGAGATCCAGTGATCTTAATGTGTGCTAAATTTTTAGAGCCACTACTGTGAACTCCAAAGCATGTGACAATTTTATTCTGGGGAACAGCTTCAATTAAAAAAATAATAATAATTTCAATTCCAAAAATAACAATTTCAGTTAACCTGGGCTGCCTTATGCTTAATGATATACAAATGCCTCAAATAGTATAAAATACCCCAGTGACAAGTATATATAAAACATTTAACTGACAGTGAGATGGGTAGGCCCTTTTCAATAGAGACACTAAGTTAGAGAAAGCTGTCTGTCTTCAGGTGCCCGTAACTGAACCGGCTTGAGATGCACAGAATGGTTCTGGGTTGAAGGAGGATGGCACATTCAGGATTCAAAGGCAACCCTGGCGTGTGGTCAGACTGTAGAACCTTAGCACTGGAAGGGAACTGTGATACCCTTGAGCCAGGGGTTTTCAAACTGTGTTCCACAGAGCACTGGGGTTCCTTAAAAGTCCCTAAGGAGCAAGGAAGATGCTGAACCTTCAGGATTTGGGCTTTCCTCCCCCCTGTAAACCTAGCCTGTATTTTAACTCTCTTACATATTGGGTTTGAAATAGAATTCTCTTTGAAGAAAAGGGCCAGAGATTTGGAGGGAAATAAGTGAAAGGATATGTAAAGTCAACAAGTATTTTCAGCACTTGCATACCAGTGGGCTCAGGGTGAGGCATGGAGGATGCTGAGTGATGTACAGCCTCTGCTTGCATCTGCTAGGGGCCTTTAGCTGTAAGCAACAGAAACTGGCTGTAGCTAACTTAAGCGAGTAGCAGGATTTCCTGGAAGATTGCTTAGGGTAGTTCTAGAATGGATCAGATGATTAGACAAGCAGGCCTCAGACAGGGCAAGAACTAGAAAGCTCTAGGGGGCTTGGCAGCAAGAACTCATGGGCAGACTCAGATTCAGTCAACAAATGGTTCAACTCTAGTCTGTATGTCATGCCTCTCAAGAATCAAATACCCAAAAAAGAGCTAGAGTCTGATTGGCCCAGCTTGCATCATGCTGTCCTTGGCTAGAAATGTGGGAATGTGGAAGGGCCAATGACAGGTTAGAATGGGGGAATGATGGCTTACACTCCCACCCAAACCACATGGGAAGGGGTAGGGTAGTTCTTCAAAGGCAAAGGGGCTACTGTTGACAAAAGAAGGTGGAATGGAAGCTGAACAAGCAAACAGAGGAGCTGTCTACTCCATTTCCCTCAGAGAGCTCAGTTTAGAAGGGAAGATAATGTAGCTACATACTTTTTGGGTCTGTCCAATAGCCTCCATGTCTAAAACCTTCTCCCGATTAGTCCTTCTCTCCTAACTCTGTAATATGAATAGATACTGGAATGTTCTCATAAACTCACCCACCACAGTCATAGTTGTTTGGTCCTGGGGTGAGCACCTGACCCATGCTAAGCTTCTCACTGGGATGCTGAAACTTTAAACCAGAGTTGTCAAAGATTGTTGGCAGCCATTCTCCTCCAAGCTTAGGAAGCTGGTCACAGAGAATGAACACACAGACTCAAGGGATGGTGAGAATTGTGGCTTCATTTGAGCCCCAGACTCTAGTTGTCCCTGAAGCCAAACTGCACCCCTGCATTTGCCACTATGACATAACCCAGAAAAACCTGTTGCTGTCAAGTCGATTCTGACTCACAGTGACCCTATAGGACAGAGTAGAACTGCCCTATAGGGTTTCCAAAGAGCACTTGGTGGATTTGAACTGCTGACCTTTTGGTTAGCAGCTGGATGCTTAACCACTGTGACATAAGGTAACCTAATATCCTCAATGGAGTCCCTGAGTAGTGTAAATGATTAACATACTCAACGCTCACTGAAAGGCTAGAGGTTCAAGTCTACCCAGAGGCACCTTGGAAGAAAGGCCTGAAGATCTAGTTCCAAAAAATCAGCCACTGAAAACCCTGTGGAGCACAGTTCTACTATGATGCACACGGGGTTGCCATGAGTCAAGGTTGACTCAGTGGCAACTGGTTTGGTTAATATCCTCAACAACAAACAAACTCAACAGTTTGTCTTGGACAGAAGCTAGTTCAAAGTGGATTCTGTCATTTACAATCAAAAGTGTCTTAACAGTTCAACTTCACAAATAAATGAACTCCAAAGTCATTTGTGACAAATACATCAGAATGGTCTGGTGATTAGAAGAAAGAGAAACCACATGTACAATTCTTATAGCTCTCACCCAGCACCACGCTTGAGTCAGGCATGCTAGCTCCCTGAAATACATTCATTTACTGACTTCTTGCAGTAGCACTGCCAACATATTATCTCCATCTCAAAGGTAAGAAATGGAAGCCAAAGAAGCTAAGCAAATCAGATGACTTGTCCAGCTAGGAAAGGCAAAACCTGAATTAAAATCTGATCCTGAAACATACTTTCTTTATCCTATGGCCAAAAAGAACAGAGGTGTTCTTTATCCTTTGTAAAGAGTGGTTCCCCACAAGCATATGGAGAACTACAATCAATTGCATCTCTGCCACCTTAAAATATGAAATCTTGAGTTCCGGCAAAATGGCGCTCTAGGCAGAAGCACCATGCCATCCCTGCACAGCAAAGATCTGAAAAACTAAGCTGAACAGAGAATACAACAATCCTGAAACCCTAAAACATCAAATGAAGAGATAAAGAACTCAGCCAAGCACTAAATGAAGTGAGAAAACTAACAGAGAACGGAGAGCGAGGAGAGGTTCATACAGAGGTCCCCTATCAGCTAACGCAGCGCAGATCCACCATCTTGGACTCCTATCAGAGACCAGCAAACAGGGGGTACAAGAAAGCAGCCTCACAGAGCTTCCAGCGGGAGACAAAACAACCAGTAATTGGTGATATATGCTTTCCCACCCCCCACCCTTCTTCACTCTGACTCGGCCTCCTCTGCTTCCCGTGGCCACAGTCTCTTGACCGGGAAACAGCAGCTGCTTGGATTCCACAAACCCGAACAGGTGGCTCTCTGAGTGCCATTTGTTGGCTGCTGCTGTTGCTTTTTTTCTGCTTCTTTTTATTTCTTCCTTGCCTCTCCCCACCTCCCCCTGCTTTCACTCAAGTACTTTGCTCCATGCGCCATCTTTGCTTCTTCCTGAGGGGCTGTAGAGCTCCCGTAATTTGTGACATGCTTTCCCAATCTCTACACTTCTTCACCCACACTCGGCCCCCTCTCCTTCCCGCAGACACAGTCTCTTGTCCAAAAACACCTGCCCACACAACCTGGCTCTCTGAGTGCCATCAGTTGGCTGCTAGTGTTGCTTTTTTTTTTTTCCTCTGCTTCTTTTGATTTCTTACTTGCCTGTCGCCACCTCCCCCTCCCTTCGCTCAAGTACCTGGCTCCGTGTGCCATCTTTGCTTCTTCCTGAGGGGCTGCAGAGCTCCATTTGAGTGTGGACCTGCTTTCCGGTTTGGGCTGCCACACTGGTGGGAACCCGGGGCTTTTGTTTGTTTGTTTTGAATTGTTTGATTGTTTTCTATTCCTTTTCTTGAGTTGGGAGCCCTTTCTGGCCAGGCTGAGTTGCATGGCAGGGAGACTCTCCTTCAGCTTCCACAGACATACAGAGGGATCCCTGAGGACATTTCTTTTTATGTTTTTTTTTTTTTTTCCTGTTTCTTTGGGGGCCTTTCTTTCTTTTTTTTTTAAATTTGTTTTGTTTTCTTTTTCCGCTTTTTCCCTTTTTGTCTTTCTTCATTGCTCAGTTTCTTGTCTCTCTATATCTTCCTTCTCTTTCTGTTCCCTGAAAACCTGGCGTTGTATACCTCTATGCCTTCTAGCCAGGCTGTACTGCAACACCTGAGAGCGACTTCCACAGACCTCACAGCTACACCGGTGGGATCCCTTGGAACTTTGCAGTTCTTTAACCTTTCTGATTCATATTTATTCATTCTTTTCTTTTCTTCCTCCTCCCCTTTCTGTTTTTCTCCATTTCATAGTCTCTCATCTCTCCACTCCAACAGCAAGCTCCCCTAGCATTCTTTTTTGTTTGTTTGTATGTTTTTGGCTCCTGTTCCTCTCTCTCCTCTCTCCCATATCCATCTTAGCTTCACACATAACAATCTCCCCGCATACTGCCTACCTGCACTGTGCGCTTGACATCACACCACCAAGCAGCACAGGCACGGCCTACTGGAACCTGCCCTGCACTGATTACTGACCCGCTCTGGTGGATGTAATAAGTGCCACAAACAACACGTCCCAGTAACTCCTCTTCAGCTGGACCTGCCCTGCTGAACCATATCTGAGTGACTGGCCCTGCCAGTTGAAGAAGGAGGCGAAAAGTATTGTGCTCACAGATGAACAAACAACAAAGAACACAGTCTGCCTGCTCAGACATAGTCAAATTTTTTTAAAAAAAAACGGACAAAACAAACAAATCTACAATCAATAAACAAGAAAAATAACTACTGAATGCCCCGGAGACAGCCGACAATAACAAAACATTTACAAAAACAGGACAGGATGGTTCCAGGAGGCGTCCAAAGTAAAACACCAAATGGCTCTCCTCTGGAACAAAATGCACTAGAACTACCTGATAGGGAATTCAAATCTCTAATACTCAGAATTCTCTAAGAACTGAGGCAAAAAGCTGACAAACATGAGGAAAAAATAGACAAATTCATGGAAAATACACACAAAAAATTGGAATAATTCAGGAAAATAATGCAGGAACAAAATGCCAAAATAAATTCACAACTAGAAATTATACAAAGACAACAATTAAAAATCCAAAAGATAAACAACAAGATTTCAGAAATGGACGATGTCATAGAAGGTCTGAGAAGCAGCTCTGAAACGGTGGAAGACAGGATCAGTGGAATTAAAGACAAATACTTGGATACAACTCTGTTTCAAGAAAACTCAGAAAAAAGAACAAAGAAAAATGAAGAGACCCTGAGAGTTATGTGGGACACAATCAAAAGCAAAAATCTGCAAGTGATTGGAATTCCAGAACAGGGGAAGAAAACAGAAAACACAGAGAGGATCGTTGAGGAACTGCTGACAGAAAACTTCCTCAATATTATGAAAGATCAAAAGCTGGCCATCCAAGAAGCTCAACGAACCCCATATAGAAGAGACCCCAAAAGAAAATCACCAAGGCATATCATATTCACACTCACCTAAACCAAAGACAAACAAAGAATCCTGAGAGCAGCTCGTGAAAAACAAGAAGTCACATACAGAGGAGAAACAATAAGACTAAGCTCAGATTATTCGGCAGAAACCATGCAGGCAAGAAGGCAATGGGATGACATATATAAAATCTTGAAAGAAAAAAATTGCCAGCCGAGAATAATATATCCTGCAAAACTCTCGTTCAAATTTAATGGTGAAATTAGGTTATTTCCAGATAAACAGAAATTAAGGGAATATGTAAAAGTCAAACCAAACTTACAAGAATTATTAAAGCGAGTTCTTCGATCTGAGGACGAACAGCTTCAGCTCACAGGCAGAACCTAGGACGCAGGATTGTACCAGCCAGATACCATTCTAGGAAATGAACTCTTGAAGACTATCCAAAACCAAAAGAAATACAACAGGGAGTCTGAGCAGTTAATCAGTAAATGACAACAACATCAAAACAATAAAAGAGGGAACAAACGGCATAGGTATAGAACCTTCTAATGGAGAGGAAGGCAAGGCGATACCAAGTAATGGTAAACTGCTTCAAACTTAGAAAGATAAGGGTAAAATTTATGGTAACAACAAAGAAAGTTAACAAACATAATCATAAAAAAAAAAGAGGAAAAACATAAAGTCTCAGCAAAAACACAACCTACAGAAACAAAAGGAATGAAAAAAAAATCCACAAACAAAAGTAACTCAGCACAAGAGAGTAAGAAGAACAAAGAAAACATCGGCACCACAAAAAAGCACTAAAAAATGACAGCAACAAACCCACATCTATCAATAATTACACTGAATGTAAAAGGACTCAATGCACCCATAAAGAGACGGAGAGTGATAGAATGGATAAGAAAACAGGATCCATCAATATGCTGTCTACAAGAGACACACCTTAGAAACAAAGATGTGAATTTATTAAAAGTCAAAGGTTGGAAAAAAATATATCAAGCTAACAACTAACAAAAAAGAGCAGGAGTGGCAATTCTAATCTCAGATAAAATAGATTTTAAAACGAAATCTACCATAAAAGACAAAGAAGGACACTATATAATGATTAAGGGGATGATCCATCATGAAGACGTAACCATAATAAACATCTATGCACCCAATGACAGGGCTCCAAAATACATAAAACAAACTCTAACAACACTGAAAAGAGAAACTGACAGTTCCACAATAATAGTAGGAGATTTCAACACACCACTCTCAGTAAAGGACAGAACAACTAAGAAGAAACTCAGCAGAGATACAGAAGACCTAAAGGGCACAATCAGCCAACTTGACCTCATAGACATACATAGAACACTCCATCCAACCGCTGCAAAGTACACATTCTTTTCCAAGGCACATGGAACGTTCTCCAGAATAGACCACATCTTAGGCCACAGAGCAATCCTCAACAAGATCCAAAATGTTGAGATAATTCAAAGTATCTTCTCTGACCACAATGCCATCAAGGTAGAAATTGACAATAGAAAGAGCAAGGAAAAAAAATCAACTACATGGAAACGGAATAATACCCTGCTTACACATCAGTGGGTGATAGAAGAAATCAGAGATGGAATCCAAAAATTCCTAGCATCAAATGAGAATGAAAACACATCATACCAAAACCTTTGGGACACAGCAAAGGCAGTCCTCAGAGGACAATTTATAGCAATAGATGCACATATCAAAAAGAAGAAAGGGACAAAATCAAAACATTAACTACAGAACTCAAACAAATAGAAAGAGAACAGCAAAAGAAGCCCACAGCCACCGGAAGAAAGGGAATAGTAAAGATCAGAGCAGAAATAAATGAAATAGAGAATAGAAAACCAATAGAAAGAATGAACAAAACCAAAAGTTGCTTCTTTGAAAGAATCAACAAAATCGACAAACCACTGGCCAGACTGACAAAAGAAAAACAGGAGAGGACACATTGGAAAAAAAAAAAAAATGAGATTAACGAGGTACAGTAGTCCAGTGACAAGGGCCAGAAGGCAGAAGGGGACAAGAAAGCTGGTGATAGGGAACCCAAGGTTGAGTAAGGATATTGTTGATGTGTTGTGAGATTATTAACCATTGTCATAGGGCAACATTTGTAGTAGCTGTTGAATGAGAAACTATTTTGTTCTGTAAGCCTTCATCTTAAGTGAGAATAACAGCACAATTGGAAGAGCGTAGTCAATGTCACTGAACTGTGCATGTAGAAATTTTTGAAACGGTGTATCTTTGACTATGTGTATTTACACCAAAAAAAAAGGTTGAGAAGGTAGAGGGTTGATGTGTTGTGGGGTTGTTAACCAATGTCATAAAACAACATGTGTACTTCTGTTTAATGAGAAACTATTTGTTCTGTAAACCTTCACCTGCAGTCCAATAAAATAAATAAATAAATATATGAAATCTTTCTGTTTTTTGCTGAGTCTAGATTATGTTAATTATCACCTCATTACAGTTCGTTATTATTTAGGATATTGCTGGAGGGTGGAGTTTGCAAGCATATTTCAATACTATCTCTACCCCTCAGGCCACCACAACTATTGCATTTCTCACTGTGAGCAGTTTTTACAACTCTCTGTCATTCATTTGGGCAAGAATTTATAAGCCTGACACCTTGGCTAGGGAATGGCGCATCACTGTTTCTAAGTTAAGGCTCTTCTGGGATGGTGGTGTGTGGGGCACAATGCTTTGCTTATGCAGCAGGGAAGGGAGTGTGTTATTTATACTCAAGACCACAGCAATACAAGGGTACAAGCCTTCTCTGCAAATGCAGATGGTAGCCTGGAGTAGAAGAAGTAGTGTATCTTGGGTCAGAGAAGATGGAATTTCTGCCAGAGTCTGTCTCTACCCAATTCTGTGATTTTGGGCAAATCACATTTCTGGGCTAACTTCTTGCCATGGATAAAATAAGAATGTTCTAGATCATTCTGTCTCACCAAACCTTCTCAATGAATGCTGGTGTGACACAGCATGTTCTGTGAAAAAGGAGTTCTGGGATTAAACAAACCTGAGAAATAACACACTAAACTTTAATTGGCTTCGTTACTAATGAGTTTCCTAGGGCCTTGGATATGCGGTTTGCTCCTTACCATCTATCTGCAACACAAGATGAAGTGTTACTCAGATCTTTTTTTGTTTGTTTGTTTGTTTTATTATGAGTACCTCTGTTTTTTCCAAGAACAACTTTTAACAGCCCACAGGAGATGATGTTTTCTTAGAACACAGTTTGGAAAACCCTGGATCAGAGGACGATTAAATGTCCTTTCCTGCCTTTCTTTGTGCTGCAGTGAGCCCTGCTGAGATCTCAGTGTCTGCTCTTACCTCACTGAGTCCTCTTTCTCTTGTTCCACCTGAATCTACTTCCCTTCATCTCCACTGTGGTCGCTTGTCATGGATTGAATTGTGTCCCCCAAAAGTATGTTTATTAATTTGGTTGAGCCATGATTCCCGGTATTGTGTGATTGTCCACCATTTTGTCATCTGATATGGTTTTCCTATGTGTTGTAAACTCTTCCTCTATGATGTTAATGAGGGGGGATGGATGGCAGTTGTGTTGATGAGGCGGGACTCAATCTATGGGACTGGACTGTGTCTTGAGCCGGTTTCCTTTGGGATGTAAAAGAGAAAAGGGAGCAGAGGGACAGTGGGACCTCATACCACCAAAAAGCAGCCCTGGGAGCAGAGCACGTCCTCTGGACCCCGGGGTCTCTGTGTGGAGAAGCTCCTAGTCCAGGGTAAGATTGAGAGAATAAACTTCTGTTTGTTAAAGCCATCCACTTGTGGTATTTCTGTTACAGCAGCGCTAGATGACTAAGTCACCACCCTAATCCAAGCCACCATCATCTCTCTCTCTCTGTGCCTCTTTCAGCCTCCTAACTCCTCTCCACACTTCTCTTCTTGCCTTCACTATAATCTTTTCTCCTTAAAGAAGCCCGAGGTCTTTAGGAAGTTAGACCAGTTCTTGCTGGCTTAAAATGATGCAGTGACTATCCACTGCACTTGGAATAGATGTAAGTCATTATAATGGCCTACACACCCCAACACCAATTTGGACACATCCTACCCCTGTGACTCTCTCATGCCACTCAAACTCTCTCTCACTATCCTCTAGCCATAATGACCCTCTCTGGTCCTTGTTCCTGCCCTAGAGCCTTGGCATCTACTGTTCCCTCTGTTCATCATGCACTATCCTCAGATCCTCACATCACTGATTCCTTATCCCCCGGTAAGTCTCAGCTCCAGCATCATCTCCTTAGGGAGGCCAACCCTGACCACTCAACCTGGAGTAGAGTCCCTCATCCTCAGTCACTGTTCTCCATCTGAAATCATTTTTGTCACGCATTGGTAGTTCAGTGGTAGAATTCTCACATTTTGTGTGGGAGACTCAGGTTCAATTCCTAGCCAATGTACCTCATGTGCAGTCACCACCTATCTGTCAGTGGAGGCTTGTATGTTGCTATGATGCTGAACAGATTTCAGTGGCGTTTCCAGACTAAGATGAATTAGGAAGAAAGGTTTGGTGGTCTACTTTTGAAAATCAGCCAATGAAAACCCTATGGATCACAACAGTCCAACACGCAACCAATCGTGGGGATGGCGCAGGACCAGGCAGGGTTTTGTTCTGTTGTGCACGAGTACACCATGAGTTGGGGGACAACTCAATGGCACCTAACAACACCACCATGTGTTTACTTATTTACTACTTACCTCTTCTCCTAAGGAAGGAAAGTTCTTTAAGAGCAAAACCTTATCTGCTTTGTTCACCACTATATCTCAAGAATCTGTAACAGTGCTAAGCACAAAATGGGCACTCAGTAAATACTTTTTGAATGAATACATGCATGAATGAATAAATGTTTCTCCAACTACAACAGCGGAGATTATGTTTTATATTCTTCCCACTCCAGCTGTGTAATCTTGAGCCTTTCTGAGAATATTTTCTCTTCTGTAAAATGGAGATAAGAGTAGGCACCTCACAGAAGTGTAACAAAGATTCATTGAGACCTCTGATGAGTTCCTAGCACAAGTGTCTGGCAAATAGAGTGCATGGATGGTACTTTCATTTCCATGTCATTATTCATAGAATCCACAGTTCCTAATTCAGTGCCCAGTACATAGTAGGCTCTCAATAATTGTTTGCAGAATGGCTGGAATGGATGGGTTTTCCAAAAGTGCCCCAGTTAGTCACATGTACGAAGTACTGGGCACATGCTCCCAAAGTCTTCCTCAATCCCTCCAAATGGGTGGTGTGATCTAAATCTGATGTCCCAAACACAGAATGGGAGCCCCTGGAAGGTCATGGGGATCCTCCTCCCTGAAGTCCTTAAAAATAGAAAAAACTCACTGCTCTGAGTGATGCAAATACATGCCTGTGGCAAAGAATGGACAAAATATTGACCGAATTCCAGTTAAGTGTTAGTCACCATCTTGGGTGTATTATTTTCCTAGGGCAGTTGTAACAAAGTACCACAACCTGGGTGACATAAGACAACAGAAATTTATTTCCTCACAGTTCTAGAGGACAGAAGTCCAAAATCGAGATATTGGCAAGGTTGGTTCTTTCTTGAGGAATCAGAGGGAGAATATTTTCCTTGTCATCCTCTTAGTTTTTGGTAACCCTTGGCATTTCTTGGCTTAAGGAAGTAAATTCCAATCTCTGTTGTCACATGGCATTTGCCTTCTGTGTGTGTCTATGTCCAAATTACACTCTCCTAAGGACAGGGGTCATTGGATTAGGTCCCACCTTAATCTAGTATCACCTCATCTTAACTTGAAAACATCCACAAAGACCCTATTTCCAAGTAAAGTCACATTCACAAGTACTGGGGATTAGGACTCAACATATCTTTTGGGGGGACATAATTCAGCCCACAGCATTAACCATAAAAGATAAGCAAGACACATACATTTCCTGTCCTTCTAGATCCCACAGCCCAATGGGAGCAGATAAACACACAATTACAGTCTAGTGGGATGACTACTTTAAAGATGTGTCATCACAGCATAGAGAAGGGGTACCTAAAATAGTGTAAGAAGTCGGGAAATGTTTCCTGGAAGGAGTGATGTCCAGATGAAGGGTGAAGAGTAAGGAGGACTTGGCAAGAAGAAGAGGAGGTAGGTAGGAATACAGGCAAAAAGGATGGAGCTGTTGACTGGTTGGAAGGTACATGGGAAAGGGATGCATTAAGGATGATGTTGAGAATCCTGGTTCGTGCAGTTGGGTTGCTTGGGGTGCTCAGGTGAATGGCATGCCTTCCAAAATCCTCTATGGGCCTGGCTAGGCTATGACTGGCATCAGATCAGCATAATTTTCCATTAGCAAACCTCTGATTCCTAGAAGGCCCAGCTTTTCATCGGCATCATACACTCTACCAGCATAAAGTGTCGGTTGTCACAGGCTGAAGCACGAACCACAAAAGCTTCTGTCTAATGAGTGTGCATGAATGTGGGTATGTGTGTGTGTGGTGTGTGTGTGTGTGTGTGTGTGTGTGTGTGTGTGTGTGTGTGTGTGTGTGTGTGTGTGTGTGTGTACGAGGATCCCTGAGGGGTTCTTGTAAACGAAGAGTTCACTTCAATGACCCTATTGTTGTAATTAATACACTCCCTAAGCAGACTGCACTGCTGAAGGAAAGATAAATTGAGCACAAAGAGGGGCAGATACAATACCAGGAAATCTGTATGGTCCTTAGAAAGGAAAGAAGGTCCTTGAAGCACGGGAGGCGTCTGCAGGCAGGAAGATTGTTGTAAGTAGGAGTTTTTTATATACTATTCTGGAGTTGACAAAGCACTTTCATAATGCTTATCTTATTGAAACTCTCAAGCATTATGACTGTTCAAGATGACAATATTTACGGAATACGGGGAAGCACCATGAAAGTGAAAGACCTAAGAGTGCCCTATAAAGAGTTAAACTTGAGACCAACACTCCTAGGTATGTGGCAGAAGTATGCAGAGTCTCCTAAAGGCGGTAGAAATGGCTTGTTATCTATTAGGACAGAAAGAGTGATTTTCTAGTTCAGAATGGAGAATGCTAGCAATGCCCATTTGGATCCCACCCTGAGAAACACAGCTAGAGGTAACCAGCTTCTGGTATTCCAGTCTTATTGCCAGGACATCCCTAACATGGAGATGGATGTAGATCAGTGGTTGGCAAACTACAGCCCACAGGCTAAATCCAGCCTGCTGCCTGTTTCTATAAATAAAGTTTTGTTGGAATGTAGCCATGTCCATTCATTTATGCATTGTCTACGGTTGCTTTTGTGCTACAGTGGCAGAGTTGAGTAATTGCAACAAAGACGATAAAGCCACAGAGCCTAAAATATTTACTACTGGCCCTTTGCCAACTACTGATGTAGAACATTGTGACAGTAGCAGAAACTGTGGGCAGACTCACTGAACCCCCATTCCTAATACTGTCCTCCCTGGCCACCTTCTACAATAGCATGATGACATCCAGGCGATATGTACAGTCATAGCTGTGCCAATTGCTTTTGGCTGGCATCCATTTTGATTGGTCTATGCATGGATCTCGCTAATTTTTAAGTATTTTTAATATCACCTCAATGATAGAGGCTAAAAAGCTAAATACTCAGTTTCCCAACCACTTTCAAAGCTAGGTGTGGCCAGGTGACACAGTTCTTAATAATTAAATGGAAGTAGAAGTCTGCTAAAAGAATTCTGGGGGAAGTTTAGAGTTCCTAATACTAAAAAAAAAAAAAAAAGGAAAAAAGGAAGGGAGATAAAAATGGCTGACCCACTAGTTTGCCTCTTCCTCTTTCCTCCTTCCTGGAAAGTGATACAGTGTCTGGCACTGAAGCAGCCATCTTGTGTACAAGAGGTGGAAAGATAGAAAGAGCATGAGTTCCTGGGGGCCTCTCTGAACAACTGAACAAATGCTAACAGCTGCCTATATTCAGACTTCTTATGTGAGGAAAATAAACTTCTATTTGTTTAAGCCACTATTAGTGGAGAGTCATTATTCGGTACTACGCACATTCCTAACTCATAAAGTAACTAAGGACCTCAGGTATTTCAGGCCCCATTAGTGAGACCATCCCTATGGTGAGATGGCTACATCAAGCTCTTCCATTATACATTAGACTCATCTAACTCCTTTGATCTGCTTCAATGCTCACCATATAACTTTTGATAAGAACTTGCTTAATGAGTGGTCTGTGAGTCAGGAGACAGCAATTCTAGCCCTATTCCTGCCACTGACTGGCTCTAAGACCCTGGGCATACCTCTTGTTCTCTTGGATTTTCAATTTCTTCATCTTTAAAATAAAGAGGGTAGACTCTATAGTCTCTAGTCTTTCTTCCTGTTCTGTCATTTTCAATTCTTTAATTCTAAAACTGCATAAAGAAAGAAAAAAAATATCCCACTCAAAATCCAGGATAAGGTGACAACTACAAATAAGCATTAATAATAAGCTGTGAGATTCCTGGCGGCCAGGACAAAAACAAAATTACAACAACAAACCCAAAAGCTATAATGATGACAAAACTCTTCTTTTTTAATAAAAAGAAACAAAAACTTATAAGAATAGTTCTTTTCCTTGATGTAAAGTTCAAAGTGAATTTTATAAAGAAGACAAAAGACAACCTAAAGGATAATATCTTCACCATAAGCCTAAGAAGAGCGGTGTCAACATTAACACACTCATTTGCTCCTTGGAAATGGTCAGCTCATTGATCAATGGATATAATAACATGCATACTAAAACACTGCATTTTTGGCCAATAACACAAAAATGATGACTACCATTTAATGAGGAATGCTGGTTGCTAATGCACACGAGATATTACTATTTGCCTCCCCCAAAGCTCAGAGGCTTTCCTTCCTACCAGAAAAATGTTGCTTGTATTAGTAAATAACTTTTAACACGTGTTCCAAAAAAAAAAACCCAAACTAGTTGCCATCAAGTTGATTCCAACTCATGGAGACCACATGTGTTGCAGAGGAGAACTATGCTCCATAGAGTTTTCATGTTTGTGACCTTTTGGCAGCAGGTCACCAGGTCTTTTCTGAGGTGCCTCCGCTAGGCATCTCAGAAGAAAGGCCCGGTGACCTGCTGCCAAAAGGTCACAAAGCCTCTGGTAGGCACTTCAGTTAGTAGCTGAGCACTTAACTGTTGGCATCACCCAGGGACTCCTAATGTGTTTAGTGCTCTATAATTAACTATATGCTTTAATCTACTTTGCATACGTAAGGAAGACAGAATCAGAATAAATACCCCCATGTTACCAGTGAGGAAACTGAGGCTCAAAAAGCTTACATAACACACCGTGGTTGCCTGTGTTAGGTTCAGGACTGAAATTCAGCCCCCACCCATCTGACTCCATGTCTAGGGGTCCTCCTCTTTCTCTCCCAAGTGATTGAATGTCTCACTGGGCGACCTCGAGGCAGCAGCTCTATTTTATTTTTGTTTCGACCACTGTCAAGTGGAATCAATGAAGCTTCAACTTATTATCTCAAATATGCAGTCCTGACAGCATATTTGATGCCTTACAATAGTCTACTAATGGCTGATTTAAAATATATATATATTAAGATTAGAAACAGGAAAATGGAACAAAGTGGAAATAAAAGATATGAACTGAGTCTTGGCCTTAGGAATCAATGAAGGATAACTGTGGCTCACCAGGGGCCCCTACATCTGCACATGGCCCTTAAGGTCAGGCTACAACACAGCTGTTCCTTGATCTTGGCTTCCAGGTCACCACTTTCCAGCACCATCATTCATTCAGTCACTCATTCAAGCAATGCAGGAGCAGAGATGAATGGGACTTGGCTAGAGATGCTGTAGCCCATTCAACTTGAGAACAAGGACTTGGGAAACAGTTAAACTGTCTGTCTATGCCTTGATTTCCTCATCTGTAATAGTAATCATAATAGTTAATACGTATGTCAGGGACTGTTCTAAGTGCTTGACTTGTATTAACTCATTTAATCTTCACAACAACAAATGAAGTTGGCACTGTTTTTATCCCCTTTTTTTACAGATGACAAATCGAGATGCCAAGAGATTACAGAATGTGGCCAAGGTTACATACCTAAGAAATGGTGGTTCTGGGCAGTCCAGCTCCAGAATCCATACTCATAACTGCTGCGCTAGATGACCTGTAGACCAGTGTTGTCCAGTAGAACGTTCTGTGCTGATAAAAATGCTCTGTACTGTCCAACATGGCAGCAATTACATACATGTGGCTAGTCCAATACCTAGCCATTAACCACGAGTGGCTATTGAGTTCTTGCAACATGAGTAGCACAGCCAAATAACCAAATTTTTTATTTTATTCCATTTTAATTTAAATACCACATGTGGCTAGTGGCTATGGACTACACAACACAGCTCTAGACAAAAAAATGCAGATCCCATTGCCGTCGAGTTGATTCCAACTCATAGCGACCTTAGAGAACAGAGCAGAACTGCCCCATGGGGTTTCCAAGGTTGTAATCTTTATGGAAGCAGGTTGCTACATCTTTCTTCTGTGGAGCAGCTGGTGGGTTCAAATCGCCAACCTTTCAGTTAGCACCTGAATGCTTAACTACTGCACCCCCAGGACTCCTTGAAAATGAGATAGGAAGACTATATTCAACACAGGATTCTGAGGCTTTGGTGAGATTAATGTTTCTAAACTGCTCTGCACAGTAGTGTTGTGAACTGCTGTTGAGTTGGTTCAAACTCATGGAGACCTCATGCATAACAGAACAAAACATTTACCAGTCCTGCTCCATTCTCATAATCTTTGGTATATTTGGGTCCATCACTGCAGCCACCATGTCAATCTATGTCACAGAGGATTTCCCTCGTTTTCGCTGACCCTCTACTTTACCAAACATGACGTCCTTTTCTAGTGACTGGTCTTTCCTACCTGGCACATAGTAGGCACTCAATCTATCTGAGTTACTATTCTAGCAGTAGTAAGAAATCAACAAATATTTATCTGTCATCTCTTACCTAAATTCTAAAATCCAAAATGCTCTGAAAAGCAAATGTGTGTATGTAACTCATTTGCCAGCAAAATCTAACCCGACCTGAACTAATCTGGTGGCATAACCCGACTTGAACTGACTGGATGTTACTCTTCGGGTTTATTCATCCCACTTCATGTGAACGTTCCTTCAGTTTAGTGCAGAAATATTAATGTGTTGGATTATGGGTGCTGCCCCAGACTCAACAGGGTGTGACATACAATGTAATGTATGTATCCCATTGCCTTGTCTTAAATCTGAAACACTCTAAATTTCTGACACATAGCTCGCTGTTAAGTTTTCAAATAGGAGATCGTGGACCTACATTTGCATTTCGGTATCAGGCTAGCTACGATGGACAGAGCAGAGAGAGCAGGGTCTGACCTGGAGGCCAGAGTTTTCGCTGGTTTTGCTGTTAGAGAGAAAAGCCATGTTTGCCCAGACAAGCTGGAGCAGAGGTGGTGCAGAGCCACCGTGGGGAGTGGACGGGGAGGCCCAACAACAGGGCAGCCACAGCAGCTCTCTTCCTGGGGCAACCACGTTTCCATAATTGCTTTAGGAAATCTGTTCAATAAGTTAATTTAAATAGTCCTACAGGGAATGGGACATGATGCTTATTCATATAGTGAGCTGGTTATTGTAAATGCTCTTCAAGGACTCCAGGCTGGCGCTGCACAGAGCTAGTTGCCCCCCATTATGCAGCCAGCCTCTGTTCCCTTCCCCTTCCCTTGCTCTCACCCTACTCCCATATTCCAGAATGTAGGGGATTTGGGAAAAGTGATGCACTTTCTAAATATTTTTTGCATACTGCTAGCTGGCCACAGTACCCAGAAACGTCCTCTACTGGCCTCATCTATGCATGATTGGCATTTTATTCTGTGGAGATCTCAACATGGAAGGCAATGTAGTGAGGTAGCATCTGTACTTCCTAGCTGTGTGTTTTGGGGTAAATCACTTAGACTCTCTGAGCTACAATTAGGTAAATAGATGACTGCCATCAAGTTGACTCCAACTCATGGCCATCTTACATACAGCAGAGCAAAATGTTGTCCAGGACTGCATCATCCTCACAATCACTAGAATGTTTGAGCCCATCACTGTGGCTATCTGAGCCACAGTTAGCTCACTCAATAAGGAGCAAGCAATATCCCATTCAAAAGGTTTCTATAGGAATAAATAATGCACCTTAAGTGTCCTAGTGAAGTGCATGGGCCACTGTAAGGCATTCACTGAGCGGTGGCTGAGGGATCTAAGCCTCCTCTCAGTGGGTCCTACGTATATACAAATACTGTCATCACCTCTTATTACAGTGGAGAAGGAAGAAAATGGGTTTGGAATCAGCCTGGCTTGGATTCTAATCCCAGCTGGGGATCTTATACAAGTTCTGCAACTCCTGTGAGCTGGGTGGAAACATTCTGGAAACCCTGGTTGCATAGTGGTTAAGAGCTATGGCTTCTAACCAAAAGGTCAGCAGTTCAAATCCACCAGGTGCTCCTTGGAATCTCTATGGGGCAGTTCTACTCTGTCCTATAGGGTTGCTATGAGTCAGAATTGACTCGACAGCAATCTTTTTTTTTTTTTTTTTTGGTGAGCCTTAGTTTCCCCATCTGCACAATGAGGATAATGCTTACCTCCCTTGATAACACCTGAAAGAATCAAAGGGGGTTCTGGCATTTCTAGAGAGCCCTGCACCATGTGTGGCCTATAGTGGATGTTTCTTTCCCCTTGCCTACCCTTCCATTTTGCTAACAAGCCAATGGCACTAAAAAGACTGTTCCATTTTCCTTTCAACTTCAGCTGCCTAATAATTCCTAACTAAGAATGACAGAATTCGATAACTAAATCAATGAAGAAGAGCCACAAGGCCCTTCTTAATCAAAATCTAAAGCGATGATGCCATTGCCTGCAGCCATATCAGGGGAAGGAGCAATGGAAGAGGGTGCGTTTCAGAGTTACCATCTTCAGAGAAGCAGGAGCCAGGCAAAGTTGGCCTCCATCTTTAATGATAGGATATAATTCCAATTTCACAACTTAATTATGACTGGATGAAAAGGACAGTGTGAAAAACTAAGTGTAGAGTAGGGAGTTTCATCTCGTTAGGTTCACTGACACCTCATTAGGGACTTTGAAAAACATTCTGCTTCCAGGCAATTTTGCTACTATCTCAATTTTTTTCTCCGTTTATCTGGCTCCATTTATTTGACTTGACACAAGTAGGAAAATGGGATCTTTGATTTTTTTTTTTTTTTTTTTTCAGCTTATCAACTGGCACTTTTATTCCCCTACTTTGAGCCGCCAGGTTCTTTGTCAGGTTATGATCACTGACACCATAGATAGGATCAGAGCTGCTAGAGCAGTCTTCCAGAAAAACATAAGCTGGATCATGTCACTTCCCTGCCCCTAACCTGTAGTAGTTCCCTGTTGCCAACAGAATTAAGTCCTAATACAACAACGTGGCATTCAAGTACTGTCTGCTTCTCAGACCTCCTTCTTCCAAAATGTCTACTTAGGTTATAACATGACTACTTAACATTCCCCTAGACCCACCAGAAAGTAACCGTCTTCACAATGTGTCCAACTTCCTTCTCCATTTCCTATGAAAACATTATTCATCCCTAAAGGTTCAATTCAAAGATTCAGTTCTCCATAAAATTTGTTGTATTTTCCCAATTATAACTCACCCCTCACTCCTTCTTGGCACTGCCAGTGCATTAATTCTCAACATTAGGACATCCTGTCTTGATTTCTAGCCAATAGTACATGTCTGCCTGCCCCACCCAACTGTGAGCCCCTTGAGGACAGAGCCTTGCCATAGGTAACTTTCTATTCTTTACTATTTCAACACAACACACAGGCGTGTCCCAATCAGTTGGAGGATGTGTCAAAAGCATTCATTACCTCTAAAATACCAAATTTGGTGTGTGGTACACACACACACACACACACATACACACAAAAGAAAAAACCCAACTATTTAAAATAAATAAAAAATTTGGAGATTCTGCCTAATAATATCCTTCTCACTCCCCCTCCCTTGCTCTCTTGAGAAGAAGAGGGTCATGTTAAAGTTAGAACGTGGGTAATTATGCATAGCCTTGAGTTTTCCCGGTGTGTGTCTTGCATGTGTTGGAAGGAAAACGAATGGTTTGAGAGCTACCACTCTGTAGCACCAAGTCAAATCATCTACCAATAATGTTTAAAAGCACAGAACACACATGGCTGTTTTTGATTATACCCTGAGGCCTGGGGTTCTTTCAATTGACATCAATGCACAGTACTATATACTACATTGTGTCCCAAGGAGGAAAAGGCTGGAGATAGTTAGAACCAATGAGGATGTGTAGGCATCCTAAGCACTATGCACAACTTATTTATTTGGAGATTCTGCCACTATTGCATATTGAACTGACTGTGGATCTGAATTAATTTTGGCAACATGGGAAAGGGATTTGGAGTTAGGAGACATGGGCTTAATTTTCTAAAAATTGCTGATTGTCACAAAATAGCAGATGACTTTCAGAAAGTCACTTCTTTGAGCCTCTGTTTCCTCAGCTGTAAAGCAATAATAGTAATCCCCATCTGGCACTTTGTTATATGGATCAAATGAGATGATGTAAATGGAAAAGTACCTTGTAAATCATAAAGTGCTATTATCAATGGGGATTAATAGTTATTGATAGTAGGAATTCCACCACCCGCTGTCAGTTTGTTGTACTGTGGTGGCTTGTGTGTTGCTGGAAGCTTTGCCACCAGTATTTCAAATAGCAGCAGGGTCAGCCATGGTGGATAGGTTTCAATGAAGCTTCCAGACTAAGACAAGCTAGGAAGCAAGGCCTGATGATCTAATTCTGAAAATTAGCCAATGAAAACGCTACAAAATCACAACAGAAGAGTGTCTCATATAGTGCTGGAGATGAGCCCCCTAGGTTAGAAGGCACTCAAAATACACAGTGGCCACAACAATGTGCGTGAGCAATACCAACGATTGTGAAGACGGTGCAGGACCGGGTAACGTTTTGCTCTGTTGCACGTGGGGTCACTGTGAGTCAGAACTGCTAACAACAACAACAGCATTAGGAATTATCTAAGAGTAAAATGCATTCTCACACCTGGATCCTTTGTTGAAAAAGAGGTGGATTCACTCCTTGGTAAAGAGAATGGACTTTGAAAGCAGACCTCTCTGTATCCAAAAACTGGCTCCATCACTTACTGGCCAAGTGATCTTGCACACATCACATAACCTCTCTGAACTTCAGGCTCTTGTCCATAAGATGGGGATAATAAGGTTTTTGTGATCATTATTAAAGACTATTGCACTTCTGAGGGCAGAGACATATAAATGATAAATCATGGTATATCAGTTTAAATATTACACCAGATATAAAACAAATTGCAATGGCAGAACCAAGGAGGGAGTAAGTTTCAAGGAGCTGGTTTGGGGGCATGTTTTTTTAAGTCCCTGCTCCACCTGGGAACCATTTTTAAAACCAGAGCCAGGACAGAATGATAAACTAGAACAGGATTTCCCAAGCAATTGGTTGTAGGGGGTGGGGAGTGAGTAGGGAGATGAGTAACAGCTAAGCAGGTCAAAAGAAAAGTATTTTGGGAGCTCTCTTGTTATTACATAAAAGTGGAAATGTTTTACCTTGACAAAGCTCTCAAGTTTTAGGCAGCCTTGGAATTTGCCTTCTATAGAAGGTATAGTTCGTCTTTGTCCTTTGAAATCATGTGGTGTTGAGTGAAAAGACCTGGTTAGAGCCCCAGGTGTGCCCTTACTAGCTGTGTGATCTCAAGCAAGTTATTTAGCATCTCTGATCTCAAATTCCCCATCTGGAAAAGGAGGGGATTTGACTAGTTGATTTGTTAAGTCACTTCTGGCTCCTAAAAGTCTTATTCAGTCCCTGTGTGAGATTCTGTTCTAAATATCAGAGGAAGGGCAAGGGAGGGGCATTTAGAAGATCCAGTCTGGACTATGTTCACTGAGCAGTCATACGTTGGAGGGGAAGACAGAGGACTCGCAGTTGCCAAATACCCACTGTGTGTAACGCACTGGACTAGATTCTTGACATACACGAATTTTAGCAAGCACATCAGCCCTGTGAAGTGCTAGAGTGTGTGTGTGTGTGGGGGGGGGGGGGGGATATCCACACCCTTCCATGCCTCCAAATACAGAACCAGTTGAGAGATCCACACAAAAGTCAAACAGAGATCAAACTCTCAGCTTTATTTCTGATAAAGCTGGATTGGAAGAAACAGCCTTTGACCAGAATGGAGCTTCCTACAGCTTTCCCCTTCCCTGAATCTCTTGAACAGGGAGCTCTAGCAAGCTTTACTGATTGAAGGTGTGTAAAGAACACGTACATCCTGTAAGCAAGCAGATCCAAGAGCAAACTCCCAGACAGGGAAACACACTGGACAGATCCTTCCTTCAAACTCATAAGCAGTCAAGGCACTCCTCAGTCCCTTGGGAGGCATGAAGGAGCAAGTGGAGAGAGACCAGGAGTTTTCTTTTCCTGCTTTTCCTTTCTTGGGATGGAATGGAAGTTCTATCCCTCCATGGAAATGTGGGACATCGTACACGATAGGCAGCCCCTCCAAAACTGTCATTAACCACATTTACAGAAGCTCAATGGGATCAGATAACCCACCCAAGGTGATCCAGTTAATTGAGGCATGGCTAGGATTTGTATTCAGATCTGCCAAGCTCCTCTCTTTCCACTATACTACATGAAGCCATGTGCAAAAAGAAAAAAACAAAAAAACCCACTTTGATACAAGACAGTAAGTGTCATGAGTGTCATGTGAATAGTAGAAATGACATAGACTATTTTAAAATATGCAGTGTCAACATCTAGGTTCTCACAGTAACTTGTCATCTCAGCTGCTGTGAATATACATGTGTATACAGATGTGTGAGTGGGTGTATACACGTAAGTTTGTGTGTGTGTTTATCGTGCATTATTTCTGTAGTAATATGCTTTGAGATACACATAAAACAGCATGGGGAATGTAATGAATGCTATCAAATTATACAAATTATCTTAGATATTAATGTACAAAATACAGAAGACTATTTACCCATACTCATGAACTTATTAAAGAATAAGCAATTGCCGTTTTAAGTACTAACACTCTAAGAGTTACCTTTAAAAAAAAGGAGCATTCTTCCGACAATGTTATTGCCATCCCTGCTTTCTTAAATACAGTTAAAAAGTCAAGTAATCATTATCAATGTCATTTACTACACTGGCTTGTAATTCAGTAACGAATTAGGGGCTGGATCAAGAGTCAGAGAGCGGATGAACTACTGTGTCTGCAGGACTATGCTTTGCCAGGACCTGAAACATATTAGGATATCTGCATGTCTGAATTTACATGTTTTTGATGAATGATAGGCAATGGGTTAGATATTAAGAACCACCAGATAAATAATTAAATACTGGATACTTGATTTCCCCTCAGAGTTTTTCATATTTTATATAAGGAGACAGTGGGCTGTGCAGTTGGATAGGACTTGCTACTTATTAGCTATATGTATCCTTCAGCAAGTGTCTTAACCTCTCTGAGCCTTATTTTCCTCATCTACAAAACAGGTAATAATGGCCCCCTCCTCATAGAAGAACATTCTGAAGATGAAGTGAGATCATGTACATAAATTAGCAATATGCCCAACATATACTAAGCAGTTACAAAGAGCATGGTGACAGCTATTATACAAGACAGATAATATGGTGAAAAGCATCTCTGATTCGAGACTCAGCCTGTCATTGTCCACTATTATTCCTGTTAACTACATTACTATCACTACTACTATTTGAATCAAGGGGGATTCAAGACTCCAGTTTTCTTATCTTCTGGTCTATTTGTATGTTGACAAATGACAGAAATTGCAAATTAGTATAGAATGAAATATTTTATTAGGGGTTTGTACTGAATGAAATATTAATTTACCCAAGGTGCATTTAGGAGAATACCCAATAGTCTTGAAGCAAACGGTACAGAGGTTCAGTGCTATTAGGCATAGGTTCCTTGTGTTAGATGGGTTTTGTCTTTTAATCAGTAAAACATTGAATACTTTTGAATTTTGGTTAGTTCCATTTGAAATTCAGCATGCTTTATCTTAAGCTTAAATCAACTCCTAGTTAACGTAAGTTCCTTTCATTCTTTTAAGAAATCTCTACGAATAGAATACATAATAATGCTAGTAATAATGACAGTAATTATATGTCACTTTACACTTTTCATAGGTCTTTTAAATATACTCTCTTTTGTTTATTACTATGACATAGATGAACCAGGTACACTCAGCTCCATTTTATAGATGGGAATGCTGAGGTCCAGAGAGGTGAGGCTGATTTACGAACTACTACTCAACCCAAGCTTTGGGAGAGGCTAGTAAACAATCTAAAATCTCTACTACAGGCCTCAGAAGGAAAGAAGAGGGGACAGGCTGTCACTATGGAGAGGCCAGAGGAAGGGGGCATGCAGGAATGCTCATGAAACACTGCACTAGATTATCTAAGACCCCTCCCACACTCTAACATTCTATGTCTCTATCAAAAAGAACTTTCCAGCGTCAAACTGATTTGGTTCTGGAATGCAGTCAGTCTGGCCTGTTCCCACAGAATGTGCTATACAGAAAGAAAAGGGCTTAAAGGACCCGCTTGGCATGGCTGTCCTGCCTGTTCGCCTTCACTAGAGCTGGGCCAAGACTCCTGTTGGGATAACAGGAAATGAAAAAGGGAACACACCAGCCCCTTGATAATTCCCAGCCTCCCCAAACAAGCAAAATCCCCAGGAACTCCCTCAGGCTGAGGGCAGGAAAAAGCCCTTGGAGGCTCAGCTTGAATCCATGAGCCTTCCAAAGCACTGAAGAAAGCAAAAACATAGCAGTTCCATGAATGGGTCCCATTCTACTCTTTCGGAAGGGACGCTCCTTCAAAACATTGGCCTTAACGGTGGGTTGTTTTTGCTGTGGGAGGGTCAGGTCAGGCTCTCTTCTCTCCCTCTTGCACAAGCAGGGCTCAGTAATGATCTGCCTGCAGCCCACTTGAGAAACATAATGCCAATTTATCAACCGTCACCTCTGGGAGGAGTATCTACATTTCTTGGCATCTTCTCCCCAACAATGACTATTTGACAGGGTACAGCAGGCAGAGTCCAGTACTGCTTCTTCCACATGGGAGACTTAACCATATTGAGATGCATTCTAGATATGGCTTTCCATGTAGACTCCTGGTTAAAACTGTCCTGGTTGTTTCACTGCTTAATAAGAGGCTGAAGTAGCAGTTCCTGTCCTCAACGATGACATACTAAAAGTGAATTAACATAACCCAGATATCAGCTCTGACCTCCCTGCCCTTGGAGATCTAGATAACATTAGCTCAATTGCATGACCCTCAATTCAAAGTTCTCCCTAGGATTTCTTCTGTACATTTCCATGGGCTTATTATCCCCTTCTTACATCTCTATTCTTGGCATCTAAGCAGCTATGGTTCGGAAACGATTTCGTTTTGCACAGAGAGACTTTGTGATCTAGTTATGCAGCTATTTTTTTAGTCTCAGCACTTACTTTCTCCCTACCATGCATCTTACACCCCTGCCTTGTTAACACCAGGCTATTTTATGTCTCTGTGCTTTTCTACAGTGGCTACATTTCCTTTACTTACCCTCTTCTTCACCTAAATAACTCCTATTCATCCTTCAAAACTCTGCCCAAGCATTGCAGTCTCCAGGAACTGTCTCCTAATGCCCTGGTCTGACCTGTCTGGTTTGCATGCTCTTTCCTGGAGATTCCATAGCACCCTGACTTCTCTTTCATAGCCTCTGTCACAGGCTCATATCCTCATTTGCCTACATGTCTCTCTTCCACCCTTAGCTTTAAGCTCCTGTCTTACTTCTATATACCAGCAGGCGTCTAGGACCTGTGTATGTTTCTTTCATTGATTTTTTTATTTAGCAATTGATCAATTAGTCAATTGATCTCTTTGTTGCTCAGAGATCTTCTATCCTCATTCAAGACTCTTAATTGTTTTTCAAATAAAGTTACTGGACAAATGAGGAAACTTCAAGTAAGTTGAGGTCACTTTGTTAAGTTTCCAAGAAGTGTTCTACTTTGATCCGTCTACCTTTGGAAGCCAGGAACTGCAGAAGGGCAGCTGGCTTGGTGGCATCAATGAATACAATTATTCTTGACAGTACCATTGCCAATTTCATCCTTGGAGCCTTTCAATTTCCCTTCTCCATGCCTTGCACTGCTTTGGGGGCTTACTTCCTCTACCCCAGTGCACACAGGGCTCTCATCCTCATTGGCTTTCCAGACCTATGGGGCTCTAGTTCTAGCTCTACAACTAACTAGCTGTGTGACATCGGCCATATTACTTCCCATCTTGGGCCTCATTTTCCTTAGTTGTTAAAGGAGGAAGGATGGAACGTGGCAGTCTATCATTGAATCAAAGCCTAGGAGACAGAAGGAGCCTGGTTGGTAGAGGAAGACTAAAGAAACTGGCTTGATGTAGAAAGGAAGCCTGAAGAGTGGACGAAACATGGGATGAGGTGTGAGAAACCTGCATTCCAATCTCATTTCCTATCTTTTATCCTGTCAACCATTTTGTGGGGATAATACATTACCTCGCTGTTAAGGCTGTTGTAAATCAAATGGGATAATGGGTGTAAAAGAGCTCTAAAAATTGTGAAGTTCTACGTGTACAATAATGTTCATTGCAGCACTATTCACAATTGCCAAAAGGTAGAAACAATCTAAAGGACCATCAACGGATGAATGGGTACACAAAATGTGGCACATACATATGATGACAAACTACTCAAGCAGAAAGAGAAACAAAGCCCTGATGCATGTTACAACATGGATGAACCTTGAAAACATTATGTTGAGTGAAGTAAGTCAATCAGAAAAGGACAAATATCACGATCCCATGTATATGAAAGGTCTAGAATAGAAAAATGTCAAGGCCAAAGTTTATTAGTGGTTACCAGGGGCAGGAGGGAAGGGGAAAGGGGAGTCGCTGTTTAGAAAGCAGTGAATATATTTATGGTGATGGAAAAATTGGCAACAAATACTGGTGATGGTTGCACAACATGATTAATGTAATTAGTGTCGCTGAATTGTACATGTAAAAAATGCTGAATTGGCAAATGTTTGTATATACCCTTTACAACAATTGAAAACAAAAACAAAAACTGAAGTTCTATAGTCATTATTATCTCTCTAAAGTAAGCCATACATAGCAATGAGGACTTTCAGTGTCTTAGACCACCCCTGACCAAATGCATTCCATGAACCTAGTTCTGTGAGGTATTTATAGGAGTTAACAGGTGAAGGGATACAGAGTAAGGTTTAGTGGTCAAATCAATCTAAGCAACAGTGGCTTCAAACAGTTAGATGAGGTTTCTTTACTGAGGACAGCCCAACTTTGACCAGTTACCATGAGTTTTAAACAGGGGAATCTTTTTTGCAGGGTTTCTCAATCCCTTTTGGCACAGACCCCTTTTGCTTGATAGGGTCATCTCCAGAGTACATAGTTTGGGAAATGCTGCCTTAAACTAAAGGAGATATATGATGTAGAAATTTTGGACACTGTTAAGGGCTTCAGGGGAGATATCTTGGAACAGGCAAGAGGTGCTTTCAGCATTTTTTAGTTTCTACCCCAAACTCTTTAGGAAGACAGTCATGTTGTTGCTGTTAGGTGTCATCGGGTCGATTCCCACTCATAGTGACATAAGCTGTGTAATTGTGAGGGAGTTTAGGACTTGGAATCAGGACCCTTGATATGCAACCAACTCCCTGTGTGACCCTAGGCTGTTCACTCACCCTCTCGGAGGCTCAGTGTGTTCATGTGTAAAATGCAGGACAGGAGCATCAGGACCACCAGAGACCAGGCAAGAATGCCCACGTCACTGCAGCAGTGTTTGCTGAGGGGAAAGAAAAGGAACAACAAGGCAGCATGCATATTTGATGTCACAGAAAAACAGCAGTGCCCGGCTTTCAGGTAATTGATTCAGGAGCCAGTCATCCTTAACTAAAGCTCCCCTAGGAATACTGCTCCAAACAGTAGAACCTAAGGAAAGCATCGTGGGCAGCCATTGGAGTGAAGGCTGCCTGGTAGGGGAGTCATCCTCACCACTCACCACGCATTTTACCTCCTAACACTCCAAGGGAGACATATGACACGTGACTTAGTCACCACTGGTTCTGGGGCTGGGGTCTCTTTCCACAGTGCCTCAGTATTCTTAGATGACCCACCAACCCCACAGAAGCTGCGAAGGATGGTGTCAAACAGCCTCACAATACCCAGGGCTGCATTAATATTGGACTGCACAGCAAAAAAGCTGAGCTCATTCTTCATGGCTGAGCTCTTGAAATACCAGATTTATAATATGTGAAAACCTTTTCCAAAGTTTCATATTTGCATTTCCTTCTCTGCTGGTGATAGATTGAAAGCATTAGCTGTGAAGCAAGTGAAACCCAGAGCTTGGATGGAATTCAAATCCATTTGATTCAACAAGTGCTTTCTGAACACCTACTAGGCAACTGGTATCCTCTCTACACAGGGAGGAGGGTGAGGGAGGGGGGACTTGCATTTATCAGGGTTATCAAGCGGCTATTGCTTTCTGTTTTCATTTAATAACCATTTTCATTTAATCCTCACTATGAGCATTCAGTGACACCATTTGACAAGTAAGGGGGCCTGGGAAGTAGTAACCAGCTGAATATCACAGAGCAAATGAGCAGAGAAGCCAGGATTTGAGCCTAGATCTGTCTGATTCTAAAGGCTATTTCTACTACAGTGAAGGTGCCATACCAGTTACAGATGACAAATAAGGAATTGTGACCCCTGAGGAGCTGATGGTGGGTATGAAGAGGTGACATAGCACAGACAGGGCCAGATGGTGGGATATGCACAGAACTGAGAGTCAGGAACTGCATAGGTTTGTTTCCTTTGTTCTCTGAGAAAACGACAAAAATTAAGTGCTTATATACCTATATCTTTTTTCGGGACCAGTTAGAAAATACACATATCGATCTACCTTCTACTGCACAGAGTCATAGAGCTGCAAGACTGTTATCTGACACGAAGTCATAGAGATCATCTTACCTAAGTCTATTGTTTTCACAGATAAGGAAAGAACTCCTTAAATAACCTGTCTAGGGTCAGTGATCACAAAAGTGTCCTGGAATCTGTATCCTTGTTTTCTAGTTTACTACACATTCAATCACACTGCTTCTCAGCCTTTAAATTGAACCCAATTATATTCATATGCATTCACCCACCCTCCATCCATCCATCCATCCATCCATCCACCCTCCATTCATGCATCTATCCATCCATGAATCTATCCATGTATCTATCCATCCATCCACCTTCCATCTACCCAACCCAAATATCCAGCTTCCATCAATTCACCATCCACCTATCCATCCATTTATCCATCCATCCACCCACCCACCATCCATCTTTCCCATCCTCCATCTATCCACCCTCCACCCATTTTTCCTCTATCCATCCACTCACTAATTCATCTTTCCTTCCAGCCAACTCTAGCCAAGTATCTACTCTGAGCCAGACCCCAAACCATTCCCCAAAGGAACCGAGATTTCTGCCTATTCTAGCAGCACCTTCCAGACCAGAGTTCTGTTCCATGGCAGCAGGATACAAATCCAAGTATCATAAATAAAGAACAATATACCAGGTTAGAGAAAAGTTCTCCAGGGCTTGGGCTTGCCACGGTTTCCAGCCTGAAGTGCCTCCAGAGGCATTCTGGTGCTGAGCTCATGGCACATGTGTGCATTTGAACCAAAGACTGTGGGATGGTGACAGTCTGACATTTTGGGAGTTGGCCAAGTCCTAGAGCTAGCTTAGAAAAAAAAAAAAAAAACTTTCCTCATAAAAACACTATTATGATTTCATTTAAAAATATAATGGTGAATATTGACAAAATTTTGGCCTGATTATACTAATCTATTCACAAAAGTTTGTTGAGTACCTACAATACATTTTCATGTATTTTTTTAATTTAATGCTCACAACAAGTTTTTCCACTTTCATTTTATCAATTCATAGCTGAGCTCAGACATTGACTTGCTCATGGTTACATAGATAGTTAAGTGGTAGAGCCAAGATTTTAACCCAGAACTTTTGGGCTTCAAAGCTCATATTAGACTAAGCTGCTGCCCTAAATAGTTTGCACTCCAGAGGAGGAAGGAGTCACTTGTTGCTATGAGGCTCAAATCATAGAATTTGCAAAAGGAAAGGTTGGGATCTATAGTTGGAGAGGGCAGAGAAGGGCATCTCCAGGGAGCGAAACAGCTTGAGCAAAGGCACAGAAACAGGGCAGCATGGGCTGGGTTCAGGAGGTAAGGAGGCTGAAGTGTTGGAACACTAAACTCTGGGAAGAAAGTAGGTTGGAGTCATGTTGTGGCACATGATCTTAACCCTATGAGCAATGGGGAGCCACTGAAGGTTTTTGAGCAGGAAAATGACGCAATAAAATCTGTCTCCCAAAACAATCAATCTGGTGTTAAAAAGTATGAAAATTTAAAGGAGGAAGACCTTTTAAGGGGCTAAATATGGGAGTCTAGAAAAGAGAGAACAAGAATGAGAGAACTCAGTCAAGGTGGTGATGGCGAGAAAGAAAGATGAAGAATATGAAAAATGCTGAAAAGATTGGATGGATGGATGGATGGATGGATGGATGGATGGATGGATGGATGGATGGATGGATGGATGGATGGATGGAGAGAAGTTTACTTGTGCTTGGCCTTCTCTGTTGTGATATATCTCCCTTCCTTTGAACCTCACAGAAAGTATGTGTAACTTTAGGTTTTTCTCTTAGTGAGGAGATCTCAGAAACAACGAATAATTATAGAACTAGCAGCCTCCGCTTCATTCCATCTTCTGGGTAGAGAAACCAGAACATGGAAACCTCTCCACTCATCCACTCTGCACACCATCTGAGATTCTCCTGTCAAAACCACTACTTAATTGTGTCTCCCACTCTCAAATTCCTTCAGGATATCCCCATTGCCAACATGATAAAAATAAATTATCTGTTCAGTCATTCATGATAGTCTGAACGTTGTACTAAGAATATAACATGAAGTATGTAAAAAACCTATAAGCTTTGCTATCAGGCTTAATTTGATTTGAACCTGACCATACCACTTCTTAGATGTGTGACTTTGGGCACATGACTTAATTGTGATAACTCTGATTTACATGGATGTTGGGGGGATTAGACGTCTCTGGTGGTGCAAATGGTTAATGCGCTCAGCTGCGAGCCAGAAGGCTGGTGGTTCCAGTTCACCCAGAGGTGCCTTGGTAGAAAAGTCTGCTGATCTGCTTCCAAAATATAAGCTATTGATGACTCTATGGATCACAGTTCTATTCTGACACACATGGGGTCACCATGAGTCAGGGTTGACTCAGTGACAACTGGTTTTGTGGGATTAAATGAGTTAATACATGTGAAGTATCCAGCGCATAGTAGATGCTCAAAAAATGGAAACTTTATCATTAAGTAAGATCTTGTAAACCCTGTAACAGGGCTCTTTTTAAACACCTTTCTTCTTTTCAAGGATCACTGGATGTCAAATTCTCTTAAACAGAGACTCCTTTTGTAATGACAAATTTTACACATCTCAAAGATTAACCCCCACCCCCTCCCAGGTACCCTTATCATAAATCCAGTGTCCTTTTTTTACAGTATTTTAACAATGGGCAGCTGCATTCCTCCCACCTGCCATGTCTTTCTCTACTGAGGCAAAGTCTCAATGTTTGGTTAAGATGCCATATGAGGCTTGATGGAATTACACAGTCTATCTTCCTCAGGTTTTCTGGAATGCAATCAGGTGTTACAACTATATCCTTAGCATGGACATCCAAGAAAAGTTCCATCTTTAGCAGAACCTGCAACAGACAGAGCTATGATCAGGTATCCACGTGTTTATCAAGGGTTGGTGTTGGCAGCCTTTGTCTCCCTCCATTATGTTGAATCACATCACAACACTAAAAACAAAAGACAAGTCCTTAAAAGCATGGAGATAAGAAAGCACTATTGACCAAGTGATACTGCTTCCCTTTGCTCATGTTCTTCCCTCTGAACAGATGCTGCTCTTTCAGCTTCTCCACTGACATACTTCAAGCAGTTTACAAGAGTCCTAAGAGAAATGCATAGTTATATACCCATTTTGATGTTTACTTACTTAATGTCTAGCTCCCCCACTGGTCAATGAGTCCACAAAGGCAGAGACTGTTTATTTTGTTTGAGCCACATCCACAAGGTCTAGAAGATTCTGGCACATAGTCAAATCCTCAGTATATATTTCTCAAACAAATGAGTAAATGATTGACTGAAAATAAGAAAAAGTGATTAGCGAAGGAAGTAGACAAGTAAATAGACAATTCCAATGCAAGTTGTTAAGTACAATGCTAGAAAGAAATGGAAGGCATGATAGGAGCCTAGCTATGATGGTTAATTTTATGGATCAACTTGGCTAGGCTATGGTTCCCAGTGATTTGGCCAAATACTAGTCTAGTTGCTGTTCCATAATGTAATCTAATGCAATGCAATATAATCATCTTCCATAATGTAATCTAACGTAATATAATCAATCAATCAGTTGAAAAGGAAGTTTCCTTAGGGTGTGGTCTGCCTGCAGACTATAAAGACTATATTTTGGCAGAATTCGCTCTCTTCTCTTCACTCCTTCTGTCACCTGATGTACACAGTTTGGACTTGCCAGCCCCCACAATCGTGTGAGCCAATCCCTTGAAGTAAATCTCTGTGTCTGTCTGTCTCTGTGACTGTCTGTCTCTCAACATAAATAGAGATATACAGCTGTGATATACATAAATATGTATGCGTGATTCTGTTCTGTTTCTCTAGAAAATTCTAAGACACTAGAAGAGGATCAGGTAACCCAGCCTAAAAGGACTAGGAAAGACTTCCTGAAGGCAGTGACATCTGTTTTGAGTTTTGAAGTACAAATATGAGTTAGTCATGAGGAGATGGTAACAGAAGGGCATTCTAGGCAGAGGGAACAGCATGTGCACCTTCAAAGAATTACAAGTACAGTAAGTCCCTGGTTTACAAAGTCCAACTTAGGGCCAACTCGTACTTGCCCTTTAACGTTATGTAAATTCGCCCTCACTTTGAAACGATTGAACAACCCCTACTCACAACAAATTCTTCATCACAATCACCTTCACTTGAAAAGGCTTTGAGCCTTTTCTTGCAGTAAAGTAAGGCTAAATAAGAACCATTTTGCACCTGTTCCAACTTACCTACAAATTGGACTTAAAGACACTTAGGAACGTAACTGGGGACTGCCTATAATTACAAGTTAATTCCTTTAAACTACAAAAAGTACCTTTCATCTTCTATCTTTCCTATTTTATTTCACCCAACTCCAGTCAGACCTGCCACCACACAGTTCCCAAAACATGGCCAGCCTTTGCCAATCACCATGTGTTTGCTCGTGGTGGTTCTCTGCCCCTCTCCACCTGTCTAAATCTTAATCTTCACCAGCTAACTCTATTGCCTACTCCCTTCAGGAGCTGCCTCTGTCGGCTCCATCCCCTGACCAAGGTTGCCTCAGATACCCCCTTCACCCAGTTGGCTTATCCACAGAGAGGCAGGGGTCATGCTCTCACCCTCTGCATCTCTCCTGCCAAGCTCCCACCACACCTCATTTATCCCCAGCCCCTCTACTGCCCTTTGTCCTTCAGTCAGACATGGATGAAACAGGAATATGATGCCAGAAGAATTAAGCTGGTGTTTCAAAAACAGTTTTCACGGAACAGTGAGCTAAGCATATGATTTTTAAAAAGAGGGTTTCCAGATGAACTGTTAATTTCATTTTTAATTTCTTTGAGGTTCCCTGCGGGACTGAGTGGTGGTGTTTTTGTTTCTGCCGGAAATGGAGTTTCTTCATCCTTGATCTCCGGTAGATGGGCACCGCATTTAAAATTGCAGTCTCATTCTTGCCCCACATGAGAGCAGAAATCAGAGCTTTTAAATAAATACAAAGAGAGAAGCCATTTCCTTGTACCTAACCTTTGCTCTCTTTAATTCCCCTGGGTCAAGGAAGGGGGGTGGGGGAGAGAGAGCGCAGGTAACCTTATAACATCTTTTTCTGTCCCCCTAACCTGCTGTATTTTCAGAGAAACTTCCTTCCGTGCCTTTTATCACCTGCCTAATTCCTTCCCAAGCTTCAAGACCCTGCTCAAGGCATCCACTCTCCCCACCTTTCTGGGTTGCTCCACTGTGAATTAATTTCTCCCCTCTCTCTCTCCAGCCAGGGTGTTTTCTTTATGCCTCCATATTAACATCACTCACAGCTGATTTTTATAAGACTAAGTCGTCTGCACTTCTCACGAGTTAGGGCATGAGTTCTTCAAGGCAGTGATTCTCAGCATCAGCATCACCTGGGAACTTGTTGGAAATGCAGATTCTCACCCTTCCCCAACCAGACCTCGGTCAGATATTCTGCGAGTGGGGTCCAGCAGTCTGAAGTTTAACAAGCCTTCCAGGTGATTCTGAGGCACGCTAAACTCGAGACCCTCTGCTTTAAAGGTAGGAACAGGGAACTATTAGCACGTGGCAGAGTACCCATGGCAACCCCACGTGTTTCAGAGTAGAAGTGCTCCATAAGGTTTTCAACGGCTGTAATCTTGCAGAAGTAGATCATCAGGCCTTTCTTCTGCAGCTTTGCTGGGTGGATTCAAACCACCAACCTTTCAGTTAGTAGCCAAGCACTTCATCGTTTGCACCACCCAGGAACTTCACATCCAATTTGTTATTGTGTGCTGTTGAGTCGATTCCAACTCATAGTGACCCTACAGGACAGAGGAGACCTGCCCCCACAGGGTTTCCTGGGCTGTAATCTTTACAGGAGCAGATCACCAGGTCTTTCTTTTTCTCCCATGGAGCCACTGACGGGTTCAAACTGCCGACCTTTCAGTTAGCAGCCGAGTGCTTAACCGTTGTACTACCACGGCTCCTTCCACACACAATAATAGGCCCTCAATAAGTGTTTTGCTGAACTGAGCTGTGTAATTGATACAGCGCCTAATGTGCTGGTAATTACAATCTATAACGGAAAGGAAGATCCCTGAAGAAGCGTTCACTCAAGAAAAGAGATGGGTGACATACACAGAACTGACCAGCTATCTGCCTCACCGGTGCATCTTAAACCAGCATAAAATGTTTAAAAGATCATCCCAGATAACAGGAGGTGTTCATTCCAAATCAGCTGATAACTGCTTTGTTTCTGAGACATTCCTGGAATGTTTACCTCCAGGAGTATTAAGAATGGTGTTTGGCTGGACAGTTCTGAGACCTCTGTTTGCATCCAAAGGTGTTTCACAGACTTAAAGGACGGAGGACCACAGCATTTGGTGGACATGGCAGAGAAAGCAGGCAATAACAGTGCTTATCATTATATGGATCCAATATAGAGCAGGTCACAATCCTGTTCCCTGGAACACGAAAAGTACTTAAAATAAGAGCTTGCAATAACACAGCTGCCCTATCAGGTACCATTATTTTCCTGCAATACCAGCATTGCAAAAGGTTTCACTTTACTTATCTTCTTTAAGACTCCTAGCTCCTAAACAAAAGATAGCATTTCCCTGACCAAATCCTTTCTACTACTGTTTTTCCCCGACAGTCCGTGTGTGCATGTGCATGTGTGCGTGTGTGCGTGTGTGTGTGTGTGTGTATTTTTTCACACATCCTGATTTTAATCACACAGATAGGATGACATCTTACCAGAGCAGTTTTTTCTCCTTACTGCTTTTTTCCCCCATTTAATTCCTTCCTTCTGTTGAGTTGCATTTTATTTCTTTAAGGAGGGTCAGTGCATTTTAATCACAACGTACACTGGCTTGCTAGAGCTATTGATGAAAGAATTCAAAGCTCAACCACTCAGTTCATTTAGATGGAAACTACCAAGTTCAATGAAAAAAGCAAAGGGTAAAATGAAATTACACAGCCTTTTGGCTGATTTCCCATTCCTGTGTATAGAAAGGCACGGGATGGCCTTTGATGCTCCAGATTCTGGAACAATAATGCCTTAGAAGGAGTTCATATAATATTAATAGCATGTTATTGAGGCAGATAAATAAAAACCCAAATTAAAAAAAACCCGACTGGGCAAGTAAAGATTATCTAAAGCCCTTGCTCCCTTATTTCAAAATAACAGTCATCACTAAAACAATAACTAACATTTGTATGGTGCTTTACAGTTTACAAAATGCTTTTACATCCATTAACTCCACTAACCAGCAAGGTCATTGCTAATAGTTAAGATTTATGGAGAGCTAACAATACATCAGGCATTGTGTCAAGTACCTTACATGGATTATGTAACTTAATCTTCATAACAACCCAATGCGTGTCCTCATTTTACATAAATGGAAACTGAGGTTAAGTAACTAGCATTAAAGTCACAGAGTTGTTGTTGCCGGTTGTCATTGGCTGCTATTGGGTCAGCTCCAATGCAGGGGGACACCATGTACAACAGGCCAGGCCTTTCTTCCTAGACTGTCTGTCTGGAAGCTCCACTGAAACCTGTTCAGCATCAGAGCAACACACAAGCCTCCACTGAAAGCTGGGTGGAGGCTGTGCATGAGGTGCATTGGCAGGGAGTTGAACCTAGGACTCCAGCATGGAAGGCAAGAACTCTACTGCTCGGCCACTACCGCCTCACAGGTCACAGAGCTAGGAAGTGGTAAATCTAAGATGTAAACCCAAGCTCTCTGATTCTTCTAGTTATCAGTATCAGCATCTTATAGAAAGAAATCCAGGCTCAGTCAGGTGAGGTGATATTCCTAGGGTCCCCTTTAGTAAGTAGCAGAGCCTGAAAGAAAACTCGAGTCCTGATTCCCAATTCAGTTACACCATGCAGCCTATTCTTCACAGTATCCTCAAACAGGCCCAAGGAAGACAAAGGCCCTTGTTGTTATTCCAGCTTGCCTCCTCTGCAGACACAACTCCTTGTATCTAGTTTAATTCTCCCTCTATAATTAACACAGAAGGAAAAAGAAGAAAAACTGTGAAGAACGAGAAACGAACGCTACTGGAAAGGAACATCAACAGAGGCAATGCAATAGGCAGGAAGGGGCGGGCTGCAGACTGGAGTATGAGAATGAAAACAAGAGATGGAGACTTTTTGTACTTGCTAAATTCAGAAAGGCCACATCGTACTGCATAACAGAGCCAGCCCAAACTAGCTTCACATGCCAAGGAATTTCACTGCGATGTGTCATTCTGTGGGAAGATGTAAGAATGAGGAGGCTTTCACATGGGTCCCTGATGAGAGGTGGGCTTGTTTTGGGTCAGGTCCATATCTGCAACTGTAGCACCTGGCACAGTACCTGCCACATTTGGAACTCCAAAAGGGTTGTGTCGAATTGAACTGCACAGAACCTGGCTACTATTTTCAGCAAGACATGATGTTTTCACTTCCCTGGCTCAGTTTCCCCATCTGTAAAATGCGGACAATAATAGTACACCTTTTATAGGAACATTCTAAAGATTAAATACAATAATGTACATAAGGCCTGTAGTACACTGTCTGGCCCCCAGTGGGTATTCAATACATGTTGCCAATGGTTGTTGTTGCTGTTGTTATTAAAGTTAACATTGGCCTCAAATGAAGTCATGTCGGTCGATATTATACACCTACTCCTCATTTATCAACTATCTCGTTATCCAACATTTTGAATTTATGGCAATAGTAAAAAATCTACTCTCCACCTATCTCGTGCAGTAATGACATATGTCCGGCAGTAACAAACACTGAGGTGCACAGCAAGAGTAACGCTGGTTGTGATGGTTAAGACTATGTGTCAACTTGGCTGGGCCGTGATTCTCAGCGGTTTGGTCGTTATGTAATGATGTAATTTGGCAGCTATATAATGATGTAGTCATCATCCATTCTGTAATATTATCATCATCCTTCATTTTTGCATAATGCCAATTTTTGCATAACAACCTGGTCTTTGGAACCTAACCATGATGATAAGTGAAGAGTGGGTATAATGACTTATACCATCCAGTCTACTTCCTCATTTTACAGTTGAAGAAGTGGGGGCCCAGAGCGGGAAAGGGGTTACCCAATGTCATTTGGTGTTTCGGGCAGAGGGAAGTAGAAACACAAGCTACTGCCTTCTTGTCCAGTGTTTATTTCCATTGACATGTACTTCACTCAGGGACAGACTATCCAATAAACAAGGTCTGCATGGGCTTACTTGTGCTTTACCACGTCAAAGATGTGGTAAACTCCATGTGAAGTTGTACACTACAGATTAGTAAGTAAACACAATTAAGCCCATGCATATCTTGCTTACTGTATGTCAGTGTGTACCTTGCTTACTGGTTAATCTGGCCCTGATGTCACTGAAATAAACATAGAGGAGTCTAAGTAGAAGCATCTGGCAAGCAGCTTCCAGTCTAGGAAGGCAGAGGGTTGAAGGAGCTGATTCAGAGTCAAAATCACATAACCATCCTTAAAGGCCTACTAAGTGCTAGATATTTCCACAAATAGTATCTCATTGACTCTTCAGTGTAAACCTGGGAGAAGCAGTCATTATCATTACATTTATCTACAGCTGAGAAAACTGAGAATTGGAGATAATAAATTAAAAGGTACACAGCCATCTAGTAAGTATTGGAACAAGGATACCAATTCAGGTCTGTCTCCCTCCAAAGTCCATGATCTCTCACCATGCCACATTTATATGGTTAGCTGCCAACTCGCATCAAGTCAACCTTTGACTCATGGCAACCCCATGCACAGTGAAACAAAACGCTGCCTGGTCCTGCTATACCCCCATGATCATACCACTGTGATCCACAGGTTTCTCACTGGCTGATTTTCAGAAGTAGATCACCACATCTTTCTTCCTAGTCTGTCTTAGACTGGAAGCTCCGCTGAAACCTGTTCAGCATCATAGCAACACGCAAACTTCCGCTGACAGATACGTGGTGGCTGCACGTGAGGAGCACTGGCCAGGAATCGAACCCGGGTCTGCCACATGGAGGACAAAAATTCTACCACTGAACCACCAGTGCTCTCATGCCACACTTTAGCTGGAGACAAACAGCAGTCTGGAGTGCTGAGAGAAAGGCATAGTGCTTTCCTCCCGATAGCAAGTAGAATTCAGGAAGCCAAAGAAAGTATTACGGAGTTATCAAGTCAACAAAATGGCCTCACCAACTGTTACGGATTGAATTGTATCCCCCAAAATATCTGCCAACTTGGCTGGGCCATGATTCCCAGTACTGTGTGATTGTCCACCATTTTGTCACCTGATACGATTTTCCTATGTATTATAAATCCTGCCTCTATGATGTTAATAAGGCAGGATTAGAGGCAGTTATGTTAATGAGGCAGAACTCAATCTACAAGATTATGTTTTAAGTCAATCTCTTTTGACATACAAAAGAGAGAAGTGAGCAGAGAGACAGGGAGACCTCATACCACCAAGAAAGCACTGAGAGCACAACATATCCTTTGGACCCAGGGTCCCTGTGCTGAGAAGCTCCTCAACCAGGGAAGACTGATGACAAGGACCTCCCGCCAAGAGCCAACAGAGAGAGAAAGCCTTCCCCTGGAGCTGGCACCTTGAATTTGGACTTCTAGCCTCTTACGCTGTGAGAGAATGAATTTCTCTTTGTTAAAGCCTTCCACATGTGGTATTTCTGTTAGAGCAGCACTAGATAACTAAGACACCAACACGGATAAGACTTCTGATTCTAGGGTCAACCTTGTCTGCAGTCTGACCTACCATCTGCAAGCCCCTCCGGCACCAGCCACACACACCTTGGTCTAAATGACAATTACCTATTGCCAGGACTACGCAATACCTCCTAACTGGTCTCCCTTCTTCCATTCTCTAACCCCTATAGTTCTATCCTCCACAAAGCAGTCAGAGGGATCTTTTCAAAACATATATTAAATGACAGTATTCCCCTGCTTAAACCTGCCAACAGCTTTCTGCTCTCTTAAAATAAATTCTGAACTTTTATTGTGACCTACAAGGTCCTTTATGATTTGAACTCTACCTGCCTCTGTTACTTCATCTGGTACCACTTTCTCCCTTGAGCTCAATGCTTAGAGCACAACCCTTTCTTCAGATGTCAAACAGACTATGCTGTCTCCTGTCTCAGGACCAGGGTACTAGGTGTTCTACTGCCTGGGATGTTCTTCCCCTAGATCTTCTCGTAGCTGCTACTTCTTGTAATTTAGATCTCAGCTGAAATGCACTTCCACGAACAGTTCCCTCCTAATCATCTGATCAACAGTAGCAATTCCCTCACCATCACTCTCTGTTCCAAACCAAAACCAAACTCTTCGCTGTCGAGTCAGTTCCAACTCATGGTGACCCCATGTGTTACAAAGTAGAGTTGCCCCATAGAGTTTTATTTGCTGTGATCTTTACAGAAGCAGATCGCCAGGCTTTTCTTCCATGGTGCTGCTGGGTGGGTTCAAACTTAGTAGTTGAGCACAAACCATTTGCGTCACCCAGATACCTCTCTGTTTATGTCACCTCTTTTATTTTCTTCATAGCACTTCTCACTAAAAGTGTCTTATCTGTCTACTTTTTTTTTTTTTCCTGTCTCCCTCTGGTCAGCAGATAGTAAGCACTTAAAGTTACAAATTTTATAAATAAATGGATGTGAACAAGAGAGTCTAATAGTGGTTGCCTCCAAAGAGGAGAAAGAACATAGGTGCTAATTATTGTTGTTGTTGTTAGGTGCCATGGTTCTGACTCATAGCGACCCTCTAGGACAGAGTAGAACTGCCCCATAGGGTTTCCAAGGAGCAGCTGGTGGATTTGAACTGCTGACTTGTTGGTTAGCAGCCAAGCTCTTCACTACACCACCAGGGCTCTAGGTACTAATTATTATCACATAATTATGGCTAGGGAAGATGCCAGAGTGTCCATCCACAGAGAGAGGAAAGACAGTTCTTCCTTCTATACTGCAAATGGGTGGTGGGTGGGGGAATATTTTTAAGGCTGTTTAGAAGAGACACACAGCAGGAAGGAAGCCATCAACTGTCTACCCTTGGTGATAGTTACCCTGACAGCTGCTGCTATGGATACATTTGCTGAATACTAAACTGGGTTCATATAGTGCTTCGGATTCCAAATTTGACAAGAGTCATACTTGGGCCCTAAACCATCAACTTGACACAGCTCAAGCAGTTCCCCAAGGGCAAAACAGCACAGGAGGAACTATAAGTCAACAGTGGGATGTTGAAACCAGTAGCACCATGTATGCGCACACACCCTGCTACAAGGTACGAGGTGATGCATACCAAAGGAGAGTTTTCACAAAGTCTACTTCTCTGCTCCCCTCCCCACTCTACTTCTGCTATTATTTTCACAGGCTTTTACTGATAAAGATGAGTGTAATCCTAAAATGCCACACTTTCATTTTAAAATCAAGGGTAGCTAGCATAAAGGATAATAGAAATAGAAACACCACCTTTTATAGTGATACTAAGTCAATTGTTCACTGGTGATGCTTTTGGCCACAAAGGTTAAATACCTTCAGGGTAAATTCTTATGATTATTCATATATAATGGAGAGGGAGTCAATGATAAAACTAGCTTCTATTTACTGAAGGCTTTCTATGTACCAGGCATTTTAAATGAATTATCTCGAAGCCTTATGAATCCCTACAGAATAGTCTGGCATCCCCATTTTCTAGATGAAAAAAGAGAGGCTCAGAGAGGCTAATAAACTTATCCAACCTTAAAAGCCAGGGAGTCACAGAGCCAAGATTGAACCCAGGTATGTCTGGCTCCAGGAGCCCTGGTGGTGCAGTGGTTAAGCACTCGATTGATAACCAAAAGCTCAACAGTTCAAACCCACCAGCTGCTGCATAGGAGAAAGATGTGGCCGTCTGCTTCTGTAAAGATGACAGCCTTGGAAACCCTATGGGGCAGCTCTACTTTGTCCTGTGATGTTGCATTGAGTTGGAATCAACTCAATGGCAATGCGTTTCGGGGTTGTATCTGGTTCCGGGGCTCACACATTTCCTCCTAAGCCACCCCTCTCCACCTCTAAGGGTGTAAGCCTTAGTCTGATGGACTCTGTGCTCCTATAAAATCCAAAAGCAAAAGCCAAATTAAAAGGACATTGCAACTAAGGAGGTGTCTCAGCAGGGCAGCTTCCTAGATCTTTCCCATCCCCTGTTCATAACTAAGCTTCTCACGCAGATCACTACTTTACCAAAAATAACTCGACGACAGGCTGAAATAGGAAAAGGAGCACAGATAAAATGTGGCAAGTTGCAGAAAGGGATTTCCTCTTGGATTTACCCTCTCCAAGGCAGTGAATTTGCCTTCAGGTAAAATATAAAGACACGTGAAGTCAAAAAAAAAAAAAAAAAGGAGTAGGGAGAAGCCTATTTGAGGCACCAAACAGACCAGAGGTTAAGTATTACCATCTCTTGAATACGAATGCTAAACATTTCTCTCTAAATCAACCAAAAAAAGCATCAATTATCTTGATAATTCGTACAGGAGAAAATGAAATTGTATAGAAGACCATCTCAGCAAGAGCTCCCCTGAGTCTACATACTCTCTCCACAACATTCACTCATTTGTGCGTTCATTCGGCAAATGGTTCCTGAATCCCTAGTATGTGCAAGGCATCTGCTAAATACTGAGGGTGAAGAATGAAATTATTTGCAGTCTCTTCTCTCATTCAGTCTAGAAGGAAGAGAAACAAGTAAACATATAATTCAATATAGCTAGATAAACAGTGCAAAGGAGGTATATTTCAGGAAGAGTTGGAGTAAAGAAGGAAATAACCAGAAGGGACTTCTTGAGCCAGGCATTGAAGAAACAAGTAGGTCTTCATCAGAGATTTGAGTAACGGAAGAATATACTAAGCAGAAAGAACCAGAACATGCAAAGGCATGGAAGTCAGGAACCGGGTTGATTCCAGGGTGAAAATGACTCAAAGAGTAAAAGGGTTTTGGTGGGGAAACAAGGTCAGATGGCATCAAGCAAAGATAAGGTAAAATGAGTACTTTTCTATCCATTTCCATGTTCACCAGTGATATACTGAAATGGACACACATGGGAAGGGAAATTCTCAACATCCCTCTCCATTCTCCAGGATGATTTGCATCATCCTTGGATTCCTGTCCATGTATGTGAGAAACCTATTCTTGGGTGGGCATTTGCCTAATGAGACCCTTGCTCCATTCCACCACTATCTCATCAGAGAGAAAGGTAAAGAGAAATGTCACAGTGAATCTGTATCCCAAACACAAACACTGGGAGTGGGAAAGGGAAGTGAATTTTGAAGAATGATATCACTCATTGCTACGTCAGCCACTGGCTTCCTCTCAGCCAGCTTCTTCCTCTTTTAAACACTACCTGTATAACTTGGGAAAATGCGCTTAAATCTCTGTCTCTCAGTCTCCTTAGCTGTAAAATGGGGAGAATGATGCTCACTGAGTACGGTTATCATTAGGATTTCGTGAGCTCTATCATGTTAATGGAGCCCTGGTGGCACAGTGGTTAAGAACTTGGCTGCTAACCAAAAGGTCACCAGTTTGAATCCACCAGCTGCTCCTTGGAAACCCTATGGGGCAGTTCTACTCTGTCCTATAAGGTCACTATGAGTCAGAATTGACTCAGTGACAATGGGTTTGCATCATGTGAATGCCTTATTGCAGTGTTTGACATATTCCTTACTATACATGTTAGCTTCCATTCCCTTCTTATTTGAAAAGTCATCCATGAAAATAGTCAAGAAAGAAAATATTCCCAGTTTCTCCTATATCTTATTCTCAATAAATGATCCACAGGCTATGTGAAGTATGTCACAGTTATAAAAACACCTTAACATCTGTTAGCTGCTAGAGTTAGTTACCTCAGTAACCTTATGAGGTACAGTAGGTACAAAGAATTATGGTATCTGTGATACAGATGTGGAAACAAGTGATTTCCTCAAAGTCATACAGTCATCAAGTGGCAGAGCATGATCCTGAAACCACATCCTTTATCCCCAAAGCCCAATTCCTTTCTACCACATGACATTGGCTCTCTGAGTACTCTTCTAGAGAACTGGAAAACATTAATTTGGCAGCCATTAGTAACAAAGGCCACCTTATTGAATGTAATATGAGTAACAATCCCTTACAGATTACAATACTGCTTCTCCTATGGCATGGCATTAATCTTTGTAAAAGTTTGTCCATCTAGAGACTAAGGACAGAGACCGTTTCTTATTCATACCTATACCCCTAAGCACCTAATGCAATTCCTGTCGCACAGAACAAGCTCCAGACATGTTTGCTGAATGAATGGATGGACTTTGTAGGCACTTTATGATTTACAAAGTACTTCCATATCCTTCATCTTATGTGATTTTCCAAAAAGCCCTGGGACATAAGGGAAAGCTGATATTATTATCTGCATTTCACAAGAGATGATATGGAGGTCACACCCAGACTATGTTGCTGTTTTCTTTCTTTTAAGAATCCTAATGGACTCATCCCTTCTCCTTCAACAGAAGTCACCTGAATTCCACACACTGCTGTTGGCTCTGCCACACAAGCCTGCTTAAAAGCCAAGATAGACACTGTTTTGCTATGATCTTTCATACCTTATGAAATACTTCAAAATCTGAAGAACTCTGTGATAATTCGATGCCCCCCCCCCCCAAAAAAAAAAAAAATAGCCAAAGCTGAACCATTCAACCTGGAACCATAATGTGGGATAATTGTTACATTCCTATTCTTTCCCTTTCTCACTTCCTTTGGGTCTCCACTGTCTAGAGCATAGAGTATTCATCATCCTCCATAAAAAGAAGCCGCTTCCTACAGAATAGATCTGCCATGATTGTGGGAGGCTTGATCTCAGCATTAACCGTTCCTGTCAGGTTTTTTAGCACACAGCTTCTCCTGAATGGTCTCTGCCACCAGTCTCTCATCTAATGCGTTGAGGGCTCTTCCCAAAAGTAGAGATCTGGGGATGGCATGCCCTTACCCCAGGATACCACGACCTCCCCCAAGAAACACTACACACATTGCTTAACCTGGTTCTTCAAGCACCCCATAATCTGTATCCTACCTACCTCTGCAGCCTCATCTCTCAGATTTCCCCATCACATGCCCTCCATTCTACCAGACTGGAAGTCAATGATTCCCTAAACAACTTCCCTGTCTTTTCTTCCTTTTCTTCCACTATCCTGCCCCATCAACATGACCAAGGATGAAGACCCCCCCTCTAAAAACTCTCTCCGTCCTTCAAGAACTTTCCCTTGACACCTTCCCTGGCTCCCTTCAGCAATTCTTTCAACAAATATTCTGCAAGAAACTCCTTTGTGCCCAACAAATCCTACTTTCAAGTAGCTTAATATCTGCTTAGTAAAAGAAACCCAGAGTCCCTGGGTGGCCAAACGGTTAAAGCTCTTGGCTGCTAAATGAAAAGAGTAGAGGCTGAAGTCCAACCAGAGGTGTCTTTCAAGAAAGATCTAGAAATCTGCTCCCGAAAAAATCATCCACTAAAAACCCTATGGAGCATAGGTCGACTCTTACACATATAGAGTCACCATGAGTCAGACTCAACTCAACAGTAACTGGTGGTGGTGAAAAAAAAGAGTCCCAGCTAAGACAAACGCTAAACACCAAGGGTGCTAGAATGGTGGCATTGCAAAGCAATGGACCAGTCACTGAAGGCAAGACAAGAGAGTCCATCCCAACCCTCAGTGATACTGAAGTCCAGGCCCAAAGTGAGGAGGGGCAAAGCATAGCACCAGATTAGGCTTGAAACAGACAGGAGTCCTCAGTAATGGTGCTCTCTCATTCATTCACTCACCCGTTCATTCATTCATCCAACAGACATTTACCAAGCCTGAATACGTGCACAGCACTGTGCGAGGAAGGCAGAAATGAATGTTATATGGTCCTTGCCCTCAGGAGTTAACAATCTAGCAGAAGAGACAGAGATATACACGGAGGGCTCTACCACAAGGTGAATTGTACTGTACCACTTGCTGTGGGACCAGAGGAGAGTGACTGGCTCTAGCCAGGAGTGTCCAGGAAAGCTCCAGAAGAGTGATATTGGTCAGAGCTCTAAAAAAGACTAGGAGTTTCTGAGGCAGAGAAGAAGGAAGGGAAGGGAGGGGAAGGGAAAATAGAACGAGCATTATATCAGTAAGAACCCAGTCAGGGGAAAGAAATTACCTCAGATATTTTAACATAGAGACTTTAATATAAAAAAGTGTTAAGTAGGTATAAAATTATTAACTAGGTAACCGAGATCAAGAAAGAACTCCAAAGCATCATGAAAGTAGCAACTGAAGGAAGCAACTACCACCCCTACAGCTGAAGGAACAAAGGAAAAAAATCTTAGGAACTTAGAGAAGGGAGCTCTCGGAGGAGGTGCACTGCTCAGCTGGGGCTGGCCTCTCTGACCTCAGATGAGGGGCCCCTCGGGCTGGCCCCGACATCTTAGTAGGGAGTACCAGCCAGCTGATGCTAGTGTCTCCAAATTGAGGCATGATGAAAACAGGTCTGCAAATGTTGGGAAAAATGCAACCTGGATTCAGCTGCTGCTTCAGGAAGGAACGCCACCTTCCCAGGTGATGAAAATGTGTTTATATCTGACTCTGGGTCAGTGATTCTAAACCAGGGCTGATTTTCCCCTCTGGGGAGCATTTGGCAATGTGGTCAAGTGCTTGGTTGCTAACTGAAAGGTCAGTGGTTCAAACCTACCAGCCGCTCCATGGGAGAAAGATATGGCAATCTGCTTCCATAAAGATTTACAGCCTTGAAAACCCTATGGGGCAGTTCTACTCTGTCTTATAGGGTCACTCTGAGTCAGAATCAACTTGACAGCAACGGGTTTGGAGTCACTCGTAATTGTCACAACTGGGCTAAACATCCTACAATGCACAAGACATGGCCCCCTCCCCAAACAAATTTATCTGGTCCAAAACATCAATAGTGCTGCAGCTGAGAAACTTGTTCTAGGTTAAGACTGAGAGGTACAGAAAGAAAACCAAAAAAAAAAAAACCAAGTCTCTTCTTTCCCCTTCCAACTGAGAAATCTCTCTCTATCACCCCATAGTGGCCGAACCTAAGAGGAAGCCAGGGGGCAAAGCAGAAATATGGATTTGTCTCAGCCCCAGCACACAGATCTGAGTACAGAAGGGTAGGTTTGGAGCTGAGTGATGACTTAATAACTGGCGCAAGCTGTGGGCCAGGTTCACAGACAAGCGAAGACGTGATGGCAGACACAGAAATGGCATTTGAAGGGAAGAGTGGGCAGCCAGGAGTGCTTAATGCAGTGCCTGGGACATTGTAGGTACCCAGCCAGTATTTATTAAATGAAGGACTTCATGACAAAATGATCTCCAAGCAGTACTGCTTCCAAACTAACATTCCTAGTGATATTCGAAATTCTTTGAGAATAAACGTAATGCCTCCTGACAGTGAAATTTCTTCTGCCATTAATTTGGCATTTTGCTTTCTGCTTGTCTGTTGTCTGAAATCCAGTTCTCAGAGTTTGTCAAAACTGCTCGAGTCCTTTTTTTGTTTCTTACATAGATGGGATCACATCACTCACTCATCAATAGTGTCTTAGAGATTTCTGCATAACACTTACAAAGATTTCTTTAGTGCTATTTTACACCTTACCATGTATTTTCCCACTCCTACATCACTTTATCAGGCGCCTTCTTCCCCATGTTTGGACTAGAAAACTGAAGCTCAAATGAAGAGCAATGTTTGGTCCCAAGTGGCACCATATGAGGAGGAGTGATACCGGAACCCACATGTTGTTGTTGGGTGCCATCAAGTCGATTCCGACTAATAGCAACCCTATAGGACAGAGTAGAACTGCCCTATAGGGTTTCCTAGACTGTAATCTTTCCAGGAGCAGATTGCCAGGCCTTTTCTCTTGTTGAGCTGCTGGTAGGTTCGAACCTACGACCTTTAGGAGCCGAGCACTTAACCGTTGTACCGCGAGGGCACATTAGATAAGGGGCAGAAAAATGGCTTGTAAGTTGCCTTGAGGTGGCTGACACTGATGTCCCTTAGCCCTTCCCAATCTGGGCATGTCTCAGGTGCAGCTGGGTTTTTATGGGGTGCTAAGCTCTTTACTTTTTCCTTCCACACACTATGCCCCCACTCACTTGAAGAATCAGTTGGAAGAAGTTAGGATGTTAGTTTTTCTCCAAGGAACCAGTCTAGTAAGAAAGGAGTTAATGGACAATTTCAGTACAAAGTGCTAAGGACAGAGGCAGGCTTGCAGTACGTGATGTCATATAGAAAGGGCAGGGAACCCCGGCCTGAGAAGTCAGAGAAGCCTTTCTGTGTGAGGCGGACCTGAAGGACATGGAGGAAGCAGGTGAAGGGGAGGGCAGGTGGGCCAGAGGTAACAGCATGTACAAGGTGCAGAGGTAAGAAAGAATATGATGCAGTGGGGATCTGCAAGCTGAAGGAGTTTAGACTGAAAGCAAAGCAATATGGCAAGAGGAGACTGGAGTGATAAGTAGGAGCCCAATCAAAAGATTTGTAAGCTGTATTAAAGAATTTGGACTTCAAAATGGTACTAGCTAATTATGTGAACACAGCCACTTGTCTTCTTTGAATGTCAGTCTCCATGTGTAGAAAATGGTAGTAACAGCATCTGCTCAGCCTACCAAATGGGGTCTGAGCTGCTCAAATAAAACACACACACACACACTCATGCATATACGCACACACTCGTGCATACACACACACATATACACGCTCACGCGTGCACACACACACAGTCACATGGAGATTTGCTTAGGAAGCTGTCACACGTTATTACTACAACATCCCAAGTCAGCCTCAGAAAACAGAAGCAGCAGCCTTCCCTTTCCTCCCATTTCCCTCAAACCCCGTGGAGGAAAAAGGCCCCTCTAGAAAAGAAAGACTCTGTGCTGTCCTTTGCCAAAGCTTTCTCAAGCAATAATCCATAATGTAATCTTCACTGAAATCGTATTTCAGCCCCCCTCTGCTAAAATATAAATACGTGTGACTTCAGCCTCAGAATGGCCTTTGTGCCTTCCTGCCCGTGGTGTGCGTCTTCCTAAGCGGCTGTCCTCGCTGTGGGAGCCAGCCTGTGTGATAACATTATAATTTTGTGTATATTGTGTTGTCAGAGGCCATGCTGAGGCCAGGACAAGGAAATGACAATTGACAGCAGGGCCCAGTGCTCTTTGTGAAGATCTGTGGCTCCCTCCTCTGTGGGTTTGTTGGGTTTGAGCCACTGGATTTGGGTAGCTTGCCCCACAAGACGTGGGCACAGGTGCCATTTCGTCTCTGATTGAGTGCTTTGTAAAAACAGAGACAGTCCCAAATTGATGGTGTCCTAGGCACAGAGAATAGCTTGGAGTGGAAGGCAGGCAACAAACGAAGAACTGTTAGTCTTCCGGATCACGGAAACTCTGAGTTGTTGGAATCCAGAACTAAATCTGGCCGGGACCTTAAAGGTCACCAGGATCCATGGTTTATATCACCTCTGTAGCTGGTGATCTTTCTACTACATTGCAACAGCTCCCTGTCTAAAGAACTTTTATACTACTAATTAATGACACTATAAACATTTGAGGCATATTTACTAAATGCCGATCATGAGCTAGCACTGTGGGTACCGGGAATACCCTGATGAACAATGCAAAATTTATCATTCATGGAACTTCTCCTGGGTAAGGAATCAATTGTTCTATCAGTGAAAATACTGATCTTTCTTGATTAATTAAGGTAAGCTGCTAAGGGACAAAAGCCCACAAAGTGTTCTATAAGAAGCCATATTCTGCCTGTCCTAGTAATGCCACTATTCAAAAAGGTTCAGCCACCATCCTTTTGCCTTTACTTATTTCTTCATTTGCACCAAGAAAGGGGAGCCAAAGCCTCTTCCCAATGACCCTATGTGCTGATCCACAGACCCAAACAGGGCTCAGATTGTCTATTTAATTATCCATCCTGCAAGGGAGTTTTTACCCATTGTCTATGTCTTAGTAATGGATTAGTTGAGAGCCCAAGGGGAAAAGGCATGAACACTGTGTTTAGAAGGAAAGCTATACAAAGCATAGATACGAATTCAAATGATGAATTTATGGAAGAGGAAAGTCTAGTGAGTTTATGGGCAACTCTTGTGAGCTCCAGGGGTTGGGCCTGGGCTGTCCAAACCCAGCATTCTCAGTCTGCATGCTGGATGGTCCTCTGCACTCTACCAAAGGCAGTCCCACCCCTACAGTCACCCCAGATCCGGGACGGTCCATCAGCTGGGGCTAAGGTGAGGCTTGAGGGTGGGAGGACAGTAAGTCAGGCTACATGCAATGGAGAGAAAATCTCCTTCAGTTGGCGTTTCCTTAGAAACCCTCACATGCTGAGAACGGGAAGTAGCCACAGAGTCACACAGGGCTACATCTGATTCCTTCATAACAGATGACACCCTGGAAGGAGGAAGACACTGTTAAGCAGCTTAATCTTTCAGGCAAGGCCTGGAGAAAGCTGCCTTCTGAAGAGGTCCAAAAGAAGTCGGCCTGGTCCCGAAGCAGTACAGCCACAGGCTAGGCAAGCAAGTCCGATCCCCTGCACACACGGGTGAGCTCTGATAATTAAGCAGGGAGAGAAAATAGTCTGATGAAATATTCAGATGAGAAGAGAGTTCCCATAGAGACCCCTTTGTGAATAAGCACAAAATAATCACATGGCTTCAGTTTAAAACTGGGAAAAAAATCTGATTTAATCTAATTCTGAAAGCATGCCAAGCTCTTGGCAATGCCAATGAGTGTAGGCTCTGGAACCAGAACTGAATCAGAATTCTGTCTCCACCACTTAATAGCTCTGTGACTTGAAGCAAGAGACTTAACTTCTCTGAGACTTTTCTGTGAAAGGAAGATAATAACAGTCCCTACCTTAGGGTTATAATCTAGGGGTGGTGTGAACGGTTAACATGCTTGGCTGCTAATTGAAGGGTTGGAGGTTCAAGCCTCCCCAGAGGCTCGGAAGAAAGGCCTGATGATCTACTTCCAAAAAATCAGTCACTGAAAACCCTATGGAGTACAGCTCTACTCTGACACATGGGATCACCGTGGGTCCAGATCAACTCTACAGTGACTGGCTGAGTACCTTAGGGTAGTATAAAGAATTAAATGAGATAATATATGTAAAAAGACAGGACACTGGCTCACTGTAAGTACTAATTGCAAATAGATATGAATGAACAACATGAATGACACTCACAGAAGTCATGCTGGCTGAAAACAGCCAGAGACAATGAAAATCTACTGCATAATTCTGTTTATATGAGGTTCAATAATAGGCAAAACTAGCTGGTCAGAATACGTAGTGGCTGCTTCTGGGGGTACTGATCGGGAAGGGGCATGAGTGAAACCGCTGGCATGTTGGAAATGCTCTATATGTTGATCTCATGGTTAAATGTGTGTATGCACAGTTGAAAACTCCCCAAGCTGAACATTTAACATCAGATTCTTTATGTGCTCTACTATATATATAAAAAACCAAAACCAAAGCCATTGCCGTTGAGTCAATTCCAACTCATAGTGACCCTACAGGAAAAAGCAGAACTTCCCATAGGGTTTCCAAGGCTGTAATCTTTACCAATTACAGACTAACACATCTTTCTCCCGTAGAGTGGCTAGTGGGTTCGAACTGCCAACTTTTGCTTAGCAGGCAAGCACTTCACCACTGCGCCACCACGGCTCCTTATATATGTATAATAAGCTTTAATTTTAAAAAAATGTTTTTTAAGAAAACATCAACAGACCTGCAAAGTGCCTAGCACGGTGCTTAGCCCAGAGGAAGTATTCAATTAAGTGTAGTCCCACCTGAAAAAAAAAGTCAAGATGTCACTGCCATCATCAGCAGCAGCAGCAATGTGACAAGAGTTGTGCGCCATCCGTCTTCTCATTGGTCGTCACCATATAGAACAGCAGCTGTGGGACACCAGGAGAATGGGGTTGAACTGAGTGTATGTGTTGGTTGATGTTTTCTGCAATGTATTCCATCTGTCTGTCATTGTTGTTAGGTGCTGTTGAATCGATTTTGACTCATAGCGACTCCATGTGACAGAGCAGAACTTCCCCATAGGGTTTTCTAGGCTGTAATCTTTATGGGAGCAGATAGCCATGTCTTTCTCCAGTGGAGCTGCTGGGTGCGTTCAAGCCATCAATCTTTTGGTTAGCGGCTGAACGTTTAACCATTGCACCACCAGGGTTCCTGTACTTTATGTAGAGGTTGATTGTTAGAACCCTGATTCTTTCAAAGTAGAACTCGGGGTAACTCATCCTGTGAGCTTAGTAGGAAAGATGTTCTTATCCCCATGCCTCAGCTGACAAAATCGAGACCCAGGTTGGTATGATCATTTGTTTATGGACACAGCTGGTGAAGGCACTCAAGGATCAAACATATTTCAATCTGTTTAGAAAATTTCTTGAAATCTATATAGAGACTAATTTGTTAGTCCTGAAGAGGTTAAAAAAAAAAAAAAAAAAAGTTTCCCCCTGCCCAGGGGAATGGATCTTCCAAACATGAATGAGCAAAAGTAAGGTTTATTGCCACTTGCAGCCTCCCTCAGATCCAGTAGCAGCTAGAAACAAGAGGGTCTGTGGCCTGAATGAGAGTTAGTGTTAGCAGCTCCACTACCCCAGGCAGGTGCAGCAGCAGGTAGGGTCATGGGCAGTAGGGGTGGTCTGTGGGTCTCTGAAAAGCTCTGGGTGCTTCCCCCCAGCAGGAAAAGGACGTAGCTCTATAGGGAGTTTCAGCAGGCGTAAGACCAGAGAAGACTAGTGACCTGGCACTTCAGGCTGATCTGGAAAAGATAACAAACATTCTGGGGGCTCCTATAAAGTACTCAGTCCCATTAATGGAGCTCAGGATACAGCAGTGTGCAAAAATAAGGCAGACGCTATCCTTCTGGTGCTTATGTTCTGGTGGGAGAGGCAGATAATGAGCAAGTAAAGAAATAAGTAAATAACATAATGAAGGGGTACAATTAAGAGGAGCAAAGAAAAACAGATCAGGGTAAGGAGTGGTGATGTTGGGGGGCTATGTATATAGGGTATTCAGAGAAAGCCTCTCCAAGAAGTTGGTATGCAAACAGCAACCTTTCATAGAACTAACTTGGGTTGAGTTACAGTTCTTATGGGAAGCAGCCTGTGTTGGGCTCATCAGAATAAGTTTTCTTCCAACCCTCTCTAACTAGATCTCTGAAAACAATCACGCTCTTAGCATTTGCACTTAAATTCAAATCACTTGTCTATAACAATGTTGCACCACTTTGCTATCACTTAGGTCCTACAGGCTTCAAATAATTTAGGGCACAGTCACCAGACCAAAAGGAGAAAGCCTCTTTTCAAGGGAGTATATGCTTGGAATGCTCAGGTCCCTAGACTCCTACCAATACTAGTCCAGTGCTTTTTCTGTTTTGTCACTAATATGTACTAGATGACTGGGGGAAAAATGAACAAGTCATCTCCTGCCCTGGAGGAAATACACAGTCTAATGGGTGGACCAGACAAATGCACAACTAGCAACAATACAATGTGGTAAATGTTGTAATTGTATTCTGTTTACCATCCTGGGTTATCTACAGTCTTGATCCAAGTAATGTAAGAGTCCATTGCCCAATGACAAAAGAGGTTATAATCTAGACAGGAAGATGAAACGCAAGCTAGAAACAGTTTTTACTACCAAAGACAGCACAGTGGTGCTCAATCAATTTCAAAGAATAGAATCTTCTCTTTTTTTCACTGAATGGCAACCGTGCACCAGGCAGTTAATGAGCACTGTGATTAACAAGCCAAGTCCCCAACCTCAGGGAGCTCAAGTCCAGTATAAGGGAAAGACTTGTAAACAGCCATTAACAGTATATTCATAAACGTATGAATAGACTATCTGGGAACATGGATAAGGGGATTTTTATTTCTGGAGACCTTGCAGGGCTTTAAGGTAGATAAAGCAAGGGCTAGGGCCTTGTTCTTTAGGCAACAGTAACAGTATTATTCAGAATCACAGAAATTTGGAACAGCATGGTGCTTTAGAAAACTGTGGTATGGCTGGAGTACAGGGTGAGTAATCAGGAGTTGTAGAAAGGAGACAATAGTAAAAACTAATATTTATTGAATATGTACTGAGCGCCTGACACTGTCCTTGGTGTTTTATGTATATTAACTTATCTCATCTTCTCTAATCATACAAGCAAATAGTATTATCATCATCCCCATTTCACAGAAGACAGAACTGAGGAGGTTGAGTAACTTGCCTAAGGTCACTCAACAAGTAAGTAGCAAAACTGGGATATGGATTCCGGAACCAGTGTCCTTAACCACTACATGGACACTAAGAGTTTGGAGGCCAAGCTTAAGATTGCTGACATTATTTTTTGGCGATGGGAGTACATTTAAGGCTTTTCAACTGGAGAGTGATGGTCAGATTTACATTTTAGGGAGATTGAACTGGCTGCAATATGGAGAATAGAACTGGAAGAACAAGACCAGAAGTAAAATGACCAGTAGGAGGCTCTTGCAATGGTGCAGGGAAGAAAGACTTAAGATCCAAAGGTAGGAGGCATCAACAGATACAGAGGAACTAGGGTAGGCTATTTAAGAGGAAGAAGTAATAGCTCTTGGCGACAGATATGATGCAGGGCGTGAGAGAGAGGGAGGTGTAAAGGATGACTCTTCGAAGTGCAGATTCAGCCTTGACAGGCAGAGCCTGCCCTTAAAGTAATGGGGAAAGAGGATATTCTTATCATGGCAAAGAACAGTGTCACACAAGACACACGACTTTCTTGTCAAGTCCTGGAGCCCAGCTGTGTGAATTCAGAAGGCTGATCTGGATAACAACCATCCTTAAGGCTGTCAGCCCCACCACAACCTTGTTTTACTTCCTTCCCTCCCTCCCTTCCTTTATTTTTTGTTGTTAAATGAAAATGATCTTACTAGTTTTTCATTTTTTAATTGTAAAATAAGACATGCACATGTAGAAAATCCAAGCAATACAGAAAATACAAAAGAATAAAAGTTGCCTGAAATTTCACTACCACTGACACCTTGGTGAAAGTCTTTCCAGGCATTCATAATTGCACAGTATACACATGGACACACACTCACACACTTTCACACGTTGTAACTCTTCTTTTTATTTTGCAAACATTCCTTTTTCGCTTACTATATCATGGAAATCTTCAAAGTCAATACATATAGATTTAAATCATCTTTTTCAGTGACTAGGTGTTCTCCCATTACCTGTATATACCATAGACGATTATGAGTTCCAATGATGGTCAAGTGAGAAGATGGGCAAATACTCTCCTCCAAAAAACAACTATAAAGGTGCACAAAATTAACAAAAACAACAATTTCAAGCACTCTAGAAATCAACCAACAACATACAAAATAGAGAAACATTTATGCTAGAAAAACTGCTGAACTCTGGGTCAGAGCAGTGGGAATCTGTTGCATTCTTACCTGAGACTGTCCCCATTTCCACCATCCTTCAAGCTCGGTTGATGTAGAAGTTCTAGCAGGGATGAACAAGCTGCGAAAGCTAGCAGCTTTCTTCCAGATAGAAGGGAGCTCAAGGGATTTGAAGGAGTGGGAGATGCCCATATGCTCTGTGGTGTTTTTAGTAGAAGTAATGATCTTGGAAGTGGTCAGTAGGGAGGAACAATGGCTCTATTTGCCTGAAGTTTCAGTCATAGCTCAGACAAGCATATTCCTAGTTGAAGCTGTTCACATGACCCAAGTTCATTACACACTCCTGGTTGATTCTGAGGCTTAGAACATGCACATAAGTGACAGAAAAGGGCACAGAGGAAAGTGCCCACAGGGAAAACTTGAAAAATGCCTCAACTTTGAATGTACTCTCCTACATACACAGTTCTATGGAAGTCTTCCTGGTTTCAAGTTGAACACAACCTCTGTCCAATTATTGACTGGCCATTAAGCTATACAGACACAGGGGCAATTTATAGGCTTAAAAACAAGAATTAAAAAAAATTGAGCAAAGACAACAGTGGCTGCACACCATGGGGGAGTGAGACAGATTTCACACATTTAATCCATGCAAGCTATTAAACAAAGAAACAAATAGACAAAAACCAGCAACAACAATAACTTTCAGAGGTAAAAATCAGAATTCAGAGTTGCTCAAATATATTACCCCAAATGTGTAGTTTTCAACAACAAAAAATTATGAGGCAGGCCAACATGGTGTTATAGACAGAAGCACCATGCCACCCCTCTGAAGCAAAGACCAAAAAACTAAGTAAAACAGATACAAATGTTAACCCTCAAACCCTAAGCATCAAATGAATGGATAAAGAACTAGCTCAAGCACCAACTGGAAAACGAACCTAGGTAATGAACTCTAAGGATAAAACAAAACCAAAAGATTTACAACAGGGAGCCACTGACATCAATCTGTAAATGGCAACAATAGAAGAGGGGATAAATGGTGTAGGTAGAGAACTTTCAAATGGAGAGAAAGTCAAGGTGATATCAAATAAAAAAAGACTGGTTCAAACTTAAGAAGATAGGGATAAACTTCAAGGTAATCTCGAAGAGAGTTAAATAAACTACTCATCAAAATAAAGAAGAAAAACAAAGTCTCGTAAACATAAAATCTACAAAAATGAAAGAAACAGAAAGAAAACCCACAAACAAAAGAACCTTAGCACAGGAGAGGAAGAGGAACAAAGAAAAAGTCAGAATCACAAAATCACAAAAAAAATCATAAAAAAAAGCACTACAAAATGATGGCAATAAACTCACACCTATCAGTAATCACATAGAACATAAATGGCTTAAATGCACCCATAAACAGACAGAGAGTGACAGAATGGATTAAAAAACAGGACCCATCAATATACTGTCTACAAGAGACATACCTTAGAAAAAAAGACATAAATATATGAAAAACCAAAGGACGGAAAAAATATGTCAAGCAAAAAGCAACAAAAAACAGCTGAAATGACAATATTAATCTCAGATAAACAGACTTTAAAAGAAAATTCACCATAAAAGGCAAGAAATGACATTATATAATGATTAAAAGAACAATCCACCAAGAGGACATAACCATACTAAATATCTATGCACCCAATGGCAGACCTCTAAAATACATAAAACAAACTCTAACAGCAATGAAAAGAGAAATTGATAGTTCCACAATAATAGTAGGAGACTTCAACACACCACTCTTGGTAAAGGACTGAACACCTAGAAAGAAACTCAACAAAGATATAGAAGATCTAAAGGCCACAATCAACCAACTCGACCTCATAGACATACATAGACCACTCCACCCAACATCATCAAAGTACACATTCTTTTCCAACATACATGGAACATTCTCCAGAATAGACCACATCTTAGGCCAAAAGCAACCTTCAACAAAATCCAAAACATTGAAATGATACAAAGCATCTTCTCTGATCACAATGCCATAAAAGTAGAAATTAATAACAGGAAGAGTCAAGGAAAAAAAATCAAATACATGGAAAATGAATAACACCTTGTTTAAAAACCATTTGGTAATAGAAGAAATCAAAGATGGAATCAAAAAATTCCTAGAATCAAATGAGAATGAAAAGATGTCATATCAAAACATTTGAGACTCAGCAAAGGCAGTGGTCAGAGGTCAATTTATAGCGATAGATGCATACATCAAAAAAGAAGAAAGGGACAAAATCAAAACATTAGTTATACAACTCAAACAAATAGACAGAGAACAGCAAAAGAAGCCCACAGCCACCCGAATAAAGGAAATAATAAAGATCAAAGCAGAAATAAGTGAAATAAAGACTAGAAAACAATAGAAAGAATCAACAAAGCCCGAAGATGGTTCTTTGATAGAATCAACAAAATCAAAAAACCACTGGCCAAATACATAGAAGAAAAATAGGAGAGAGGGCAAATAACCCAAATAAGAAATGAAATGAGAGACATTGCAACAGAGCCAATGAAAATAAAAAGGATCATACCAGAATACTATCAAAAATTGTACTCCAACAAATTTGAAAACCTAGAGGAAATAGACAAATTTCTAGAAACACACTACCTACCTAAACTAGCACAAACTGAGGTAGAAAATCTGAACAGACCCATAACAAGAGAAGAGATTGAAAAGGTAATAAAAAAAACTCCCCACTCCCCAAAAAAAGAGGTCCTGGCCCACATGACTTCACTGGAGAAGACTACCAAACATTTAGAGAAAAGCTCACACAGGTACTGCTCAAACTATTTCAGAACATAAGAAAGGAACAGATACTTCTAAATTCATTCTAAGAAGCCAGCAAAACCCTGGCACCAAAACCAGGCAAAGACACCACAAAAAAAGAAAATTTTGAATATCCTCATGAATATAGATGTAAAAATTCTCAACAAAATTCAAACCAATCAAATTTAACACCATATAAAAAAAATAATACACCCCAACCCAGTGGGATTCATAGCAGATATGCAAGAATGATTCAACATTAGAAAATCAATCAATGTAATCCACCACATAAATAAAACAAAAGAAAAGAACTACATGATCATCTCAATTGACGTAGAAAAACCCAAAACCAAACCAAATCTGTTGCTGTCGAGTCGATTCTGACTCATAGCGGCCCTATAGGACATGGTAGAACTGCCTCATAGGGTTTCCAAGTAGCTGCTGGTGGATTAAAACTGCTGATCTTTTGGTTAGCCCCTGAGCTCTTAACCACTGCACCACCAGGGAAATGCAGAAAAGGCATCTGATAAAGTTCAACATTCATTCCTGATAAAAACTCTCAATAAAATAGGAATAGAAGGGAAATTCCTTCACATAATAACTAGCATCTATATAAAACCAACAGCCAAAATCATTCTCAAAGGAGAGAGACTGAAAACATTCCCCAGAGAACAGGAACAAAACAAGGATGCCCTTTATCACCACTCCTATTTAACATTGTGCTGGAAGTCCTAGCTAGAGCAATAAGGCAAGAAAAAGAAATAAAGGACATCTAAACTGGCAAGGAAGAAGTAAAACTATCTCTATTCATGGGTGATATGATACTGTACATAGAGAACCCAAAAGACTACATAAAAAAAACTACTGGAATGAATAGAAAGATTCAGCAGAGTAGCAGGATACAAGATATACATAAAAAAGTCAGTTGGATTCCTATACACCAATACAGAGAACTACGAAAAGGAAAGCAAGAAAGCAATACCATTTCTAACAGCCCCTAAAAAAATAAAAATACTTAGGAATAAATCTAACCAGGGATGTAAATGACCTATACAAAGAAAAATGTAAAACACCACTGCAAGAAATCAAATGAGATCTACGTAAACGGAAAAACTTAACCATACCATGCTCATGGATAGGTAGATTCAACATTGTGAAAATGTCAATTCTACCCAAAGCAATCTACACAGTGCAATTATCATCCAAATACCAACAGCATTCTTTAACAAGATGGAAAAACTAATCATTAACTTTATATGGAAAGGAAAGAGGCCTCAGGTAAGTAAAGCACTATTGAAGAAGAAGAATAACGTAGGTGGCCTCGCACTACCTAACCTCAGAACCTACTATAGAGCTACGGTAGTCCAAATAGCCTGGTACTGGTACAATGACAGACACATTGACCAATGGAACAGAAGTGAGAAATGAAATGTACATCCATCCACCTACCATCACCTGATCTTCAACAAAGGCCTAAAGTCCATCAAATGGGGAAAAGACAGTCTTTTTAACAAATGGTACTGGCAAAAGTGGATGTCCATCTGTAAAAAAATGAAACAGGACCCATACCTCACACCCTACACAAAAACCAATTTAAAATGGATCAAAGACCTAGCTATAAAATCAAAAACTATAAAAATCATAGAAGAAAAAACTGGGTCAACACTAGGAGCCCTAATAGATTACATAAATAGGATACAAACCATAGCTAACAATACACAAACACCAGAAGATAAGCTAGATAACTTGAATCTTCTAAAAATTAAACACTTAAAAGCTCATCAAAAGACTTACCAAAAGAGTAAAAAGGGAACCAACAGACTAGGAAAAAAAGTTTTTGCTATGGCATATCCAACAAAGGTCTAATCTCTAAAATCTATAGGGAAACCCAACACCTCTACAACAAAAAGACAAACAATCCAATTAAAAAATGGGCAAAGGATATGAACAGACACTTCACCAAAGAAGACATTCAGGTGGCTAACAGACATATGAGGAGATGCTTCGCATCACTAGCCATTAGAGAAACGCAAAGTAAAACTACAATGAGATACCATCTCACCCCGACACTACTGACACGGATCAAAAAAAGAGAAAATAACAAATGTTGGAGAGGCTGTGGGGAGATTGAACTCTTATGCACTGCTGGTGGGAATGCAAAATGATACAACCTTTTTGGAAAGTGATATGTGCTTCCTTAAAAAGCTAGAAATAGAAATATCATACGATCCAGCAATCCCACTCCTAGGAACATATCCTAGAGAAATAAGAGCCGTCACACGAACAGACATATGCACACCCATGTTCATTGCAGCATTATTAATAGCAAAAAGATGGAAACAGCCTAAGTGCCCAACAACAGATGAATGGATAAACAAACTATGGTGCATACACACAATGGAATACTATGCAACAATAAAGAACAACGATGAATCTGCGAAACATCTCACAGCATGGATGAATCTGAAGGGCATTATGCTGAGTGAAATAAGTCAATCACAAATGGACAAATATTGTATGAGACCACTATTATAAAAACTCATAAAAAGACTTATACACAGAAAGAAACAATCTTCAATGGTTATGAGGAGGGAAGTGGTGGGGAAGGAAAAACACTAACTAGACAGTAGATAACTGGTAACTTTGGTGAACGGTAAAACAGTACACAATACTAGGCAAGTCAGCACAACTTGATCAAGGCAAAGTTATAGAAGCTTCATAGAAACATCCAAACTCCCTGAGGGACTGAGTTACTGGGCTGGGGACCATGGTCTCGGGGGACATCTAGCTCAATTGGCATAACATATTTCATAAAGAAAATGCTCTACATTCTACTTTGGTGATGCTACTCATCTGGGGTCTTAAAAGCTTGTATGCAGCCATCTGAGATACTTTACTGGTCTCACTCCGTCTGGAGCAAGGGAGAATGAAGAAAACCAAATAACACAAGGGAAAGATTAGTCCAAAGGACTATGGACCACTTCTACCACAACCTCTACCAGACTGAGTCCAGCACAACTAGATGGTGCCTAACTACCACCACTAACTGCTCTGACAGGGATCACAAAAGAGGGTCCTGGACAGAACTGGAGAAAAATATAGAACAAAATTCAAACTCATAAAAAAAGACCAGACTTACTGGTCTGACAAAGACTGGAGAAACCACAAGAGTACTGCCCCTGGACACCCTTTTAACTCAGCACTGAAGTCACTCCTGAGGTTCACCCTTCAGCCAAAGATTAGACAGGCCTATAAAACAAACAATAATACTTGTAGTTCAACCATGTATAGGAGTCTAAATGGGCACACCAGCCCAGGGGCAAGAACGAGAAGGCAGGAGGGGACAGGAAAGCTGGATGGATGGAAATGCGGAAAACCAAGGTCAAGAAGAGGAGAGTGTTGACATTTTACTGGGTTGGCAACCAATGTCACAAAACAATATGCATATTAATTGTTTAATGAGAAACTAATTTGCTCTATAAACCTTAACCTACAGCACAATAAAAAAAAATTATGAGGCAAACAAAGCAAAATTAAAGTGGATCCCATACTCAGGGGAAAAGGCAGTCAATAGCAGGAAAAAAATAATAATAATAACTTCAAATCAGCTATTATAAATGGTCCAAGAACTAAAGAATTTTAAAGCTCTACAACTCATCTCCAGGCAACAGTGGGTAAAAACAATGAATGATCTCCACTTAAGTTCTTCTCTGTTTTGCAAAGTTGTCTTGAAGGAGAAAGAAATTGGTGGTGAATATGCGTCAGCAACACAGAAAAAGGGGAAAGGGCAGAAAAAGTATTTGAAGAAATAATGACCCCAAATTTCCCAAATTGGTGAAAAACATTAATCTACAGCAGATTTAGGATGGCAGACTAAAAATGTCATTAAATATACTATCAATAGAAATTATCCAATCTGAATAAACAGAGAGAAAACAAGATTGAAAAAAAAATGAACAGAGCCTTAGTGATCAGTGGAGCAATATCAAGCATAACAGCATATGTGTAATAGGCATCCCAGAAGAAGAGGAGAGAAACAAGCTGAAGAAAAACTTTTCAAGAAACAATGGCCAAAATTTTTCCAAATTGGTGAAAAATAATCTACAAACGTCAAGAAACTCAACAAACCCCAAGCAACATAAAGACAAAGAAATTCACATCTAGACACATCATAGTCAAACTGCTGAATGACAAAAACAGAGAAAAATATAAGCAGCAAGAGAAAAGCTATTATGAGTTCCCTGCTGCTAGACATGTATTATATTTCCTTTTTTTTCTGGTTAAAAGTAATGACAGAATTAACACTTGTCTGATCATCTCCCGAGGATAAATTCCTAGAGGAGTAAGTGCTGAGCTTACTGGATGACCCAGGTTTAGTCCCTTTAAATGGTACCTTCCGTCCCCTCTAGTTTTTCTTCTAAGTCTCAGGGACATGCTGTTTCCTCTTCCTGGAAAGCTTCACCACCCCACCACATCCACTCTTCCACAGCTAGCTACTTCTAGTCCTTCAAGTCCCAGCTTAAATATTTTTCTGAAAAGACCTTTCTTGACCATTCAATGAAAGCAGGATTCTTTTACAGAACCCTATTTATTTCTTTTACAGCATTTACTACAATTTATAATTATATAGTCCTTTCTGTGATTCCTTATTTGATGTCTATGTCCATTAGAAAAGGAACATTTTCTGTCCTGCTCACCACTGTATACTAATGCTTAACACAATGCCAGACACATAGCTAGGGCTTAATAAATGTTCAGTAAATGAGTCAGCTTTGCTCAAGCAAATGCATACTGGAATTTTTAGAAACAAAAATCCCTGCTGTAGCCAGCTTGGCCCCAGCTCCACTCCCAGTCTCCATCTTTGGCTTTGTTATTATTGTCGTAAGCTCCCTTTAAGTTGGCCCCCAACTCATAGCAACCCCATACACAACAGGATCAGACTGTTGTGATCCATAGGGTTTTTACTGGCTGATTTTTTTGGAAGTTGATCACCAGGCCTTTTTTCCTAGTCTGTCTTAGTCTAGAAGTTCCACTGAAACCTGCATTATAGCAACATGGAAGCCTCCACTGACAGATGGGTGGTGGCTGTGCTTGAGATGCACTGACTGGGAATTGAACCCAAGTCTCCTACATGGAAGGTAAGAATTCTACCACTGAACCACCACTGCCCCATCTTTGGCTTTATTCAGCCTATTTTCTGTCCTATCCTTTTTGACATATAGACCCTCTGCCTCATCTCTAGTTTCACCTGTCCTAATTCTCTGACACTCTACACCTGAGTTTTGATGACCTGCTTTGAGCCTACTGGATATACTAGCATGCCCCTCTGACAGAATGGTGACCCTCCAGCAGCTCATATTGATCCTTCTAATTGGCCGGAATTTAGGTTTTCTCTGCTCCAGTTCAGCTGGTCAATTAACTGAACCCATAATTGCAAACTACCTTATCAAATTATCCTGACTCAAAGGCTGGGTCCCTCACTGGTCCATCAGAGAGAACAGCCATACTTCAGTGCAAAAATCAATCCATATCTGGAAGACTCGAGATTAGCGGGGGGAGGTTGCATATCACCACAACCGACAGTAAAGCCTGTGCACTTCTTGTTGGAGTACAATAGCACATGCCAGAGCAGGCTTAAGAAAGAACACCAGCAGATACGTGTCCGTTGTTGATGTCTACAAGAGACGGCACAGAACTAGCTGGTTGCTCCATTTACGTCGTTTGTCTTATGAAGTGAAAATGGAACAAGCAGGACAATTTTACTCTTATCGCTGATGAATGAGTACTAATTCAATTTTTCCATTTTCCTTCTGAACAGGAATGATGCTAATAACAGCATTCATCCACACCTACCATGCAACAGGTGCATTAATGCAGAGATCAGTATCACTATTACCGTTTTAATGATGAGGAACTTGAGCCTCAGAGAAGTATGAGGTAATACGTAGCGAGACTCGGCTTCCAACCCAGCTGTGTGTCTCAAAAGCCCTACCTACTATCCCAGTCATAACTCCACAAAGCAGAGTTGGGAAAAAAAATTTAGAGTGACCAACGATTAGAATAGCTCCTTTGCTAAACTCAGGTTTATATTCAATTTTAAAGTTTTATGACATGTCTCCAAGTAACTGTGGGTGAACATAGCTTTAATTATTTTCACTTAAGTTCTCCACTTTGTAAAGTTGGCTTGGAAGAGATTAAGATCAGCAGTGAATTCGTTTCAGTAAAAAAGTATATGAAGCAAGCTGATGGAAAGCATAGTATTTCCTTGAAAACCTCTCCCTAATCTGAGGGGAAGGTGAACATATCCATTCAGAACAGGCAGTTGGTTAAAAGCTTTCCCAATCAGCTCTAAATTGTCCAAGGCCACTCTGAGTTTTGTAGTTTACAATTTAAGATTACCTTGAATCGTCATTAAAATGTCCCATGTCAAGGGAAAACTGATGTGATTCTCATGTCCACATTATAATCGGTATTGTGAGATGCTACCAGGGTTATCACCTATTAGGGAAAACCAGGATATAGTTTCAGCCTCAGGACAAGATTCTACTCCTGGTAGGAAAAAAAAAAAAAGGAAAGCACCTCAGTGCCTTACTAGATCCAAGCATCTCCTCGTCTCATCCTTATGGGCTCCTTTCAGCTTCTTGTTAAACATACTTAATTTCATTTTACTTTAGAAGAGAGGTTAAATCTGGGGTCACAGTCAGTTAGTAGATGTATTTCATTTGTTTAATAAATTTTTTGAAAAAATGTGTTGGAAATACTTAAAAATCAGGAGATTTCACTAAAATTTGGTTCTAACTTAAGAAATCATAGTATTGGCCCCTCTGAGCCCCATCCCCATATGGAAATGACAGAAAGAGGTTGATGAATCGATGTTCCCTTTCAAAGGACTGGAAGCCTGGTGGTGTAATGGTTAAGAACTATGGCTGCTAACCAAAGGGTCGGCAGTTCACATCCACCAGACGCTCCTTAGAAACCCTATGGGTCAGTTCTGCTCTGTCCTGTAGGGTTGTTATGAGTCGGAATCGACTGGACGGCAACAGCTTTGGTTTTTGGTTTGGTTCAAAGAAGTATGGACCCTGTAGTACAGCACAGTCTCTGCCACTCCCTAATGTCAACCAGGCCCCATTCATCACTACAATTCCATGGTTGTTTTCCTTACAAAAAAGAAAAAACGTATGTGTCCCCAGATCTCTCTCAAAAGGGGAAAAATGAAAGACAGACTGAAAGAGCTCTGGGTTTCTTACATGAAGTTCACTCACTCACTCTAAATGTCTGGCCTCTAAAGGATTTGTGTTTTTGACCCACAGTCTATGGGGTAATCCGAAGGGCCTCTTTTCTGTCACTCTCTCCATTCATTTGCCATGGATTCCTGCAAATCTTTCCAATTCTCTGTGCATCAATTTACCAATCGCTAAACAAGGCTCTCATCTGAACCCTTGCTCCCTCCACCTGACAGGCATGCTGTAGAATCCATTTGATAACATCTGTAACAGGGCGGTGAACGTCCCAGATGTAAGTACATACAACAGAGTACGCATGTTAACACACTGAGCATTATTAAAGTTGCTTATCTAGCTCCAAGTGACACTCTCATGTAAGTGGCAACCGACCCATGGGCAGATAGTGCTAAGTGGTATTTCAAGCCCAACCTATATAGGAGACCTACAAACTGACTAAATTCTGTCCAGAAAATCCTGGGATAGGGGAGGGGGGAAATAAAGGAAGAGAGGAGCTCCATAATAATCACTGCAGCTAAAGACAAGAAATGAAGCAGGCAGGATGTGATGAATTTATAAAACAATGTCCCTAACCTTAACTGAGAGCTTACTATATGCTATATACCTTATATGCATGGTATCCTTTAATTCTTAAAAAAAAAAAATTCCATGAGATATCTATGAATGAGGAAACAGAGTCTTAGAGAGGTTAAGTAACATTTCCAAGGACACACAGCAAGTAAGCAGAAAGGCCAGGATTCAACTTCAGGGTCTGAATTCTTAACTGCAATGTAATTTTGCTTCTCCAGGCTTCGTGCTAGTTTTTTTTTTTTTTTTTTAAGCTTTATTTGAGGTATAATTAACGTATTATAACATTCACCAGTTTTAAGTGTACAACCCAAAACTTTTTAGTAAATTTATAGAATTGTGTAACCATCACCACAATCTCGTTTTAGAACACTTCCATCACCCAAAAATATCCTTTGTGCCCATTTGCCAGCAATCCTTGTTCCCTTCTCTAGCTCCAAGCAACTAATAATCTACTTTCTGCCTCTATATACTAATTGCTTTTCTGGGCATTTTTTATACATTGAATAATATATAATATGTAGTCTTGCATGTGGCTTCTTTCACTTAGCATAATGTGTTTCAGGTTCGTTCATGTTTTAGCATGTTTTAATTAATCTTGCATTACTTTTTATTCCACTGTATGGACATACCACATCTATACACATATCCATTCACCATCTGATGGACATTTTCATTGTTTCTACTTTTGAGCTATTAATAAACGATGTTGCTATGAACACTTCCAAACACATCTTTTGAGGACGAATATTTTCATATGGATAGATGCCAATGAGTGGAATTGCTGGGTTATATGGTAAATTCATATTTAACTTGTTAAGAAACTGCCAAATTGTTTTCCAAAGTGGTTACATCATTTTACTTTCCCACCAGCAATGTATGAAACAATGTGTGTTCCGGTTTCTCTATATCCTCATCAACGCTTGTTGTTATTTGACTTTTTGGTTACAGCCATTCTATTGGGTGTGGAGTGGTCATGGTGGTTTCAATTTGCATTTCCCTAATGACTAAAGATGCTGAGAATCTTTTCATGTCTTTATTAACTATTTATATATCTTCCTTGGTGAAACAGCTATTCAAAATGTTTGCTCATTTTTAAAGTGTTTGTCTTGTACTAGTTTCTTACACAAAAAATTTCTCACTATTTCACTGGGAAGAGTTAGTATTATTCTCCTAGATGAATAGAAGATGGAGAAACTGAGTCAGAGAGAGGTTAAATAACTTGTCCCAGGTCATCCAGCCACAGTCCTTCTGGCTCCACAGATTCAGGTTATTATTCCTATTAAACTTGCAACCTAGTGGCCCCTCAGAGGAAGTTTCTATTGGCTACTCTTTTTCCTGCATATGGGCCACACTTTGCTCTTTCTCTGCATGTATCATTTTTTTTGTTGTTGAGAACTGGACATTTTATTTTTTTTTTATTTTTTATTTTTTTATATTTTTTATTGTACTTCAGGTGAAAGCTTACAGAGCAAATAGTTTCTCATGAAATAGTAGTACACATGTTGTTCTATGACATTGGTTAACAACCCCACAACGTATTAAGCCTCTAAATTCTCAACCTTTTTTTTTTTTTTTTTGATGAAAATTACAGATGGCCAAAGATACACCGTTTCAAAAATTTCTACATTCACAGTTCAGTGACATTGACTACGCTCTTCCAACTGTGCTGTTATTCTCACTTAAGATGAAGGCTTACAGAACAAAATAGTTTTTCATTTAACAGTTACTACACATGTTGCCCTATGACAATGGTTAACAATCTCACAGCACATCAAGAATATCCTTACTCTACCTTGTGTTCCCTATCACCAGGGGGCTTCCTTGTCCCCTTCTGTCTTCTGGACCTTGTCAGTGGACTATTGTACCTCTTTAGTCTCATTTGTTTATTTATTTATTTATTTTATTTTATTTTATTTAAACACCATTTCAAAACTTTTTACTTACACATTTAAGTGATATTGACTATGCTCTTCCAATTGTGCTGCCAAGAGAATTGGACATTTTAAATAATATATTGTAGAAATTGTGGATTCTAATTCCTCCCAAGGGGTTGTTGTCATTGGGTTTTTGTTTTGTTTTGTTTTTTGTCCTTGTTGCTGCTGTTGTTTGTTTTGTTGTTCGTTTGTTTAGTCACTTGACCAGACTAATTCTGTAGAATCTGTGTCTCCAAAATTGTGCAGCTGCTGATGTTTCCACTCAACTTTTATTTTATTACTGTTTTTACTTTTAAGCCTGGCTTCCTAGGAGTTGCCCTGGTCAGCATAGCTTAGTGGTCAGCCAATAATCGGTCAGAGGTAGTACTTAGACACCTTGATTCAGTACTAAAACCAAAACCCAAACCCAGTGCCGCTGAGTTGATTCCAACTCATAGCAACCCTATAGGACAGAGCAGAAGTGCACCGTAGAGTTTCCAAGGAGCACCTGGTGGATTCAAAGTTCCGACCTTTTGGTTAGCAGACGTAGCACTTAACCAGTACGCCACCAGGGTTTCCTTGATTAAGACTTCCATTTTTTGCCAATGGTCTGTATATGGCTTGGAGATGACATTCAAAGTTCAGGCAGTTTACCCATCTTCCCCAGTGTTTACTTTCTGATTGGCCTTCTTGTATTTCTTCTGTGAATTCATCAGGCTTCACATTCTACTAGGAATGAATAGTTCATCTAGGCCTTCTCTGATGTATATGAAACCTTGAAAATGTGTTTAGTCTTCCAGACCACCAGGGAAATGTGGCAGGTTATCAAGGACCACTACAGCTATCTCATTTCCCAGCTCCCCCTGTTAAATTTCTGGCTAGTCCGCTGACATGTAGCTTACTGAAACCAGTATTAAAACTACTAGCTAACTGGGAAGTTAGCCTTCCAGACTGTTTGCCACCAAGACTGCTATTGTTTTTAACAATGCCCCTGGGCATGTACTTCACTCCAAATCAAACCATCCCCCGCTAGAAGCAGAGTTTCTGATTCACATCTTATTCTGCCAAAATAGAATTACCCCATAAGTTTTACAGGGGCAAGTTTTGCTCCTATGGAACTAGGAAAAACCTGCCCTGGTCCAGTACCATCTAGGATTATGGAGGAAAAGCTTATCTTAACCTGGAATTCAGTATTAAGAAACTCACTTGCCTACAAGTACAAACAACATTCTTCAAAAAGAGTTTTCTTAGAAATAAAGGCTTAAAAATGTGACTTGCTCTTTTTCTATTTCTAAACTAATCTCAGAATTGATTAGTTTAGATTTTGTGTGGAGAAGCAGTCCCAATAATTGGGACTAGAAGCCCAAGCCCTGAATTCTGGATCAAACCTCTTTCAACTAGACCACACTGCCTCCTATTCTGGTCTCTCTCTCATTCTGAATGATAATAACAGCAAATAAAATAGAAAAACTAGAGCTCCCTGGTCTCCAGGTTCACTATCCAACTACATGTATAAGCTACTTGGTACAAATCACTTGAAACACAGCACGACCAGCTAAAAACAACATCCTGTCCTTTAATCCAATTTGATGCTCATTCCAACTGGCTGGAGCATGAATTCTAAGAAATTACTAGTTGTTCACAGCAGGTGCTAAGGTGAACCCATGTTCTAGGGAAGGCCACGTTTTCTCTGGCTAGCAGATGTTTTGCTAGCTGACATTTAGAAATAAGTCAAAGTTGTCCTTTGTTATTAAGCATAATGGGCCTCAAAGAATAAATGAAAAGCCTTTTACTCTAATTCAGAATGCATTTTGCCTCTCTGAAGGCTACAATGCTTGAGCTCTTAAAAGCTCAGGCATGGGAACACACAGAAGGGAATGATATGGCCCAGTCTGTGTCTATGGGAACAGGCAGGGGGACTGGTAATGTTTAACATGAAGAACAGACTGCACCCAAATCAACCTGTTACACTGACTGTTATAAATTGAATCGTGTCCTCCCAAAATATACATTGAAATCCTAACCCCTGTACCTATAAAAAGGGAAAGAGGGATTTTCTTTTGTTATGTTAATCAGGCCATACCAGAGTAGGGTGCGTCCTAAACTTAATCACTTGTGAGTTATAAAAAGAGCAGAATAGGCACAGAGAAACACACTGGAGTAAGATAGACACCAAGGAATGCTAAGGAACTCCCATTGCTACCAAGAAGGAAGGACTTTCTCTTAAAGCTGAAGTCCTGATTTAGACTCTTGGCCCCCAAAACTATGACAAAATAAATTTCAGTTCTTCAAAACCACTCACTTGTGGTATATTTTGTTATGGCTGCACTAGGAAACTAAGACACTGAGGAGTGGAAAAGGCTCCTGCAAGGTCTGGAATCACCTTGCAAAAAAAAAAAAAAAAAAATCACCTTGCAAAAAGCAATTTGGCCTTTGTTCTCCATTGTTTCAAGCTATATCAACAACTGAGGCTAATGAATGGAGGCTGACCAGATCAAGAGGGACCACCTGGGGGCTGAAGCTGACTAAGTCTCGTGAGATATGATGTAATCTATCACAGCCAGGTGGTGAGGGTCATAAGAGCCCTGAGGCTCTGATGGAGCTTCCTGGTTGGTGATCATGCACCAGATGGGGTAGCGAGTCCCTCTTTGGGCCACAGAAGCTCCATGCTAGGTAGGATTCTTCCCAAACCTCACCCCATGTGTCTCTTCATTTGGATCCTTTACAGTTGTAATAAAGCATCCTTAAGTATGGTTTATTCTCTGTAGGGTTCTGTGAGTCGTTCCAGTGAATTAATAAACCCACCAAAACACAAAACCAAAACCATTGCCATCGAGTCAACTCCAGCTCAGCGACCCTATAAACCAAAAAAAAAAAAAAAAAAACAACCCATTGCCATCAAATCAGTTCTGACCCATAATGACCCTACAGGGGCAGTGAGTGTCAGCAGGGGCTGGTGTATGCCTATTTGTCAGTCTGAAAGAAGGTGTTCTTCTAACATGTGAGCTCTGACCTATCTCTGGGTGGCAAGGGTTGGATAGGGAGTGTGGCATGTGACTGGCTACTGAGAAGACTCGATAAGTGGGATGGTGAAGACTGGATCCATTTCCACACTTTGGGAATTAGATTCACGCTGATCCTTAACATGCATTTAGCAATGAAGGTGGGATTTGCCCACTGTGCCCTTTACTTAGTGCAGCTCCTAATTGCTTTCTCAGCTGGCTAAATGCCCTTATCCCATAATCTGAGAACAAAGTCAGTTATGTTTTCTATTTCCTGACATAATGTAGGAGAAATCACTGATAGTTTGATAGGAATTTCTATCTAATTAGCATATACCCATCCTGGTCCAGCTCTTCAGTCTCAAAACTGACCCCTCCTACTAGCCTGAAAAATGAGAAAGAACTAGAGATGAGAAGAATGGGTGTAGTGACATAGGCTTATGGTCTCATTATCTGCAGACATCTTAAGTTTTCAGTTTTGTGCTGTGGAAACACACACAAATGAGATCCCAAGTAGTATTTTCCTGACATATCTCTGGGGCCTGCAGCAAATACAAGCTGGACAAGCATCCTGCTGCCAGGGCATGTGGTGGTCACCCAGATTGAAACTTTCTAGCCTAAAGCCTTACTAACAGTTCAGAAACCTGGAATGCTTTTCTGATTGGACAACTGGCCAGGCTGTAAGATCTTGTTTCATGCTGGTTCTTGGGGCCTACTGCAGTGTTTTTGAAGAATTTTATTCTCTAATGTATGATTCCCTCTGCCAATGCTTCTGGCAAAGTGGCTTCATGCCAGAGCTCCAGCAGTCTCTTGGAAGCTCAGAACAAGTCAGGTGCAACCCTCATTTTCCTGGCCAGCAGTGCTGACTGCACCTAGATCGAGCCATCCTCCAATAGACAGGGACAGCTGTTGTGTTGTAGAAAGGGCAGAACTCTTGATATCTGAAGGCTTATGTTCTGGTGGTGCTGCCTCTTAAAACCTCTATGATCTCGAGCAAGTCAATGAGCTTCTCTGAACCTCAGGTTGCTCATCTGTTATATGTGGATAAAGCCATGGACCCCACAGTTTGTGTGACAGAGACTGTGATTTGCCTTAGTCAGTATCCATTTTACCACCCTTCTAGCTTGCCTTCTGTACCACAACTAATAAATTTTTTTTTTTAATTACATTTCCTGTACTCTCTTTCAGCAAGTGTTCAATCACGTAGCATAATTTCCTCTAATCAAACATAGCACATAAGACTTTTACACAGACAGACAGCAACATGAGGCAATGATAAGAACAAATCCTCTGGCAAGTCCAGTGGCAGTAACTGCTGGTTCTTCTGGAGCAGGAGAGGTAGAGTTTCTGGCTTCGGATACCAGTGTCAAAGAAGTCAAACGCCAGGCACCATGGGCAATGGGTTTTCCATTAAGTGATGCCACAGAGTGATCGGAAGCTTTTCCTGGCCCTAGTGTTCTTGGTATGGTAGCATCCAAGTCTCTGACTCTTTAAGAGATATTGTGAGCTACCTAATACTCTTTAATAAATCCCTTTCTGCTTAAACCAGTTGGATTAGATTCTGTTATCTGCAACCAAAAAGTCTAAGAGATTGCAGCTGTTATAACAATTAAAGGAGTAAACAGAAATGAAGTTACCTTAGAAACTCTAAGGGTTAGATAAATGGTGGGCCATTACATTTAATATCTTTTGTTTTTTCTTTTTTTTAAATGAATACATTGCAGAAAATTTGGAAAGGGGGAGTTGTTATTTAATGCTCAAAACAACTCTGCAGTGAGCATTTGTATTAGTCTTATTTCTGCAACAATGCTAACTAACAAACCACCCTAAAACTCAGCAAATTATTTAGTTTGGGAGTCACCTAGGCAGTTCTTCTAGTTTTGCCTAGATTTCCTCATACGTTTGGGAGTTAGATGGCTGTTGGGTAATACAGGCTGGCTTTGGATGGAGCAATTGGGCTGACTTTCCTCCTCTCCATGTCTCTCTCATCTTCCAACAGGCTATTCCCAGCATGCTTTCATGGCCATGGCAAAGACCAAGAGCACAGTGCAAACACATTAGCATTATTTAAGCTTCTGCTTGTATCATATTTGTTAGCATCCTGTCTTAGTTACCTACTGCTACCATAACAAAAACACCACACGTGGGTATCTTTATAGAACTGGAACTTATTGTCTCACAGTTTTGGAAGCTAAGGTTCCAAATTCAGGGTATCAGTAGGGCCATGCTCTGTCTGCTGTAGGAAAACTTCATTCCTTGTCTCCTTCAGATTCTGGCAGCCCTGGGCATCTGCTGGCTTTCCTTGGCTTGTAAACGGATCCTCACATGGTGTCTTCCCCCTGTGTGTGCATCTGTGTGTCTGTTTTCCCTTTTTATGACACCACTCAGAAGGGGTTAGGTTTAGGACCCACCCTACTCCAGTATGTGTATGTGTGTACTATGTGTGTATTATTGTAATCTGCCACAGAACAAATATCTCAATTTTATAGATGATCAAAGAGACTCAAAGTAAATTGTCTTGTCTCCAACAAGAGTAAATGGTGATGATGAAAGATTAGCCCATGACAGTCTGATTCCAAAGCACTCAGAAGCATTCTGCTACACACACGTCCTATGTGTATATATTTATTTATAGGTGCATTTTATATGCATTTATAAAATATGCATGTTTGTATATATATGTGTATATATATATGTACACACAGGTATATATATACATACATATATAAACATACACAAATATTGTTTTATACATATGTGTATGTATATACATACTTATACACACATATGTGCACACACACATATATATGTCAGACTTACCGATCAAGAGTTGGCAAACTATAGCCTACAGGCAAAAACTGGCCAGCAGCCTGTTTTCTTTCTTTTTTTCTTTTTTTTTTTTGACCCTGAGAGAGACAATCAGTTTTTGCATCTTTTAAAGGATTGTAAAAAAAGAAAAAGAAAACAACAAGTATACGACAGAGATGGTGTGTGACTGGTATGTAAAGCCTAAATATTTACTACTTGGCCCTTTACAGAAAACTCTTGTTAGAGAATACATTCAAGGCATAATTAGTTGATCCAGAGGTCTCACTTTGGACCAACATGCAACATGTAGATCTGACAACAAGCTAATAAGAATTCTTAATAAGAATTCTTCCCAAACAGAAGGGGCTGAGTCTTCAGGTACTGAGCTTCCCAACACTGCTAGCATTCAAGTAGAAAGTTCATCAGGAATAGCAAATTTCTACATTGAGTGGGAGTTAAAGCAGATCACCTATAAGGCCTGTCTAATACGAAGACTCAATGATTCTAAACAATCTAGCTAGGATTTGATGAGTAAAAGGTGATCACCGGAAGAATTCAGTTGGCCAAAAATAAAACAGCCTCCCTAGAAGAAATGTAAGGAGGCCTAGTGGTACAATGGTTAAGTACTCAGCTGCTAACTGAAAAGTTTGTGGTTTGAACCCACCAGCAGCTCTGCAGGAGAAAAGATCAGCAATCAGCTTCCGAAAAGATTTACAGCTTAGGGAACCCTGTGGGGCAACTCTATTCTATCAGATAGGGTCTCTGTGAGGTGGAATCAACTTAGCAGCACACAACAACAGTGGAAACATTACAATTTAAAATTAAACAAATAATCAAGTCAAGGTGTCTTAACACTGTGGAATTTATTCAATTATTAACATGTTAAAAATGGTCCCTGGTCATATACACCTGTCAGCATCCAAGACTAGGAAAGAAATTAATTTGCTGATTGTTTTTTTTTCCCCTATTTATACATGTATAACCAAATCTGAAGGTAGCTGAGCCTTCAGTAAACGTAAGCTTGCTTGCGTACCTGAGTTTCATGGGTCTTGAATTTTCCGCAAGAGAACCGAGCACAGCAAAAGTATTTATACACTAGGACCACTAATCAGGGTTTAATCAGCCTTATAATTAATTAGAAGGGTAAACAGAAGTACAATTCCCAAATTGCTCGTTGTTTTTTACATGTCTATGGAGCACTGTTTTATTTGCCTTTGCACCCCCCAGCATTTCACACAAAATTAATCATTAAAATTGTTAAATATTGAATAAACTGCTTGCTTTCTACAAAATTCAGTATCATATTTACTTAATTACAATGTCCAAGAGTATCAACCGCAAGCCCATTGGGCTCTGTAAGTGTTACCGAAAGTGGAAAGTGTTATCTCCAGCCATCCCACTGTTGCTCCAGTGCAAAATAAACCCGTTGCTGTCAAGTCGATTCTGAATTATGGTAACCCTATAGGACAGAGTAGAACTGCCCCATAGGGTTTCCAAGAAGCGGCTGGTGGATTGAAACTGCTGACTTTTTGGTGAGCAGCTGTAGCTCTTAACCACTGTACCACCAGGGCTCCTCAGTGCAAAATAGCAGTGCAGATATGCATAGCTTGCTGCTGCATAAGTAGCTTTTCCATGAGGTTTATTTAATTTTATCTTCAAGAAAATGAGTTTAAATGTCATTCTCTCCAATTTACAAATAACGAAAACTGACGTGCAGAGGAGTTAAGTGTTTTGCTCAGGTCACTCAGTCTAGGACAGGGTTTCTCAAATTATGATGTCCAGACCATCCTCATCAGCATCCCTTTGGGTACGGACCAGACACGTTGTCCTCACCACTATAGATGTGCCTGGCCTCGCCTCTCTCTGGAGCCTTTGGCCACCTGTTCCACCCCAGCCATCACCACAGTAACCAGTTCCACCTACGTCCCCACCAACTTCCCTTGAGTGCAACCTGACGGCACCTTGGTCATGCCAATGCCCTGTGCTTTTGTCTCTCACCCTCACTGCCCTGGCTGAGGCATAAGACACCACAAGACACACCTGGAACGCACACATTTTCAACTTAGAAGGCAGAGGAGTCAGTGGTCTATAGGGCCATCCTTTGACTTATGGAAATGGGAGATAGTGGATAAATTCTTCTCCCTTCCTCCCCCTGCTCTGACGTCCTGAGACACAGATCCAGAGGTCTCACTTTGGACCAGCATGCAACATGTAGATCGGACAACAAGCTCTATTAATAAGAATTCTTCCCAGACAGAAGGGGCTGTCTTCAGGTACTGAGCTTCCCAACACTGCTAGCATTCAAGTAGAAAGTTCATCAGGAATAGCAAATTTCTACATTGAGTGGGAGTTAAAGCAGATCTCTGTCCCAGGCATAATATTGCTGAACCAAAGTATCTGGGAGTAGGGCATTTTTATAGGCTCCCTAGACTATATTCATGCACCCTACAATCTCAGAGGAGTCCTTGGATAGTGCAAAAGGTTAACACACTCACTGCTAACTATAAGGGGGGTGGTAAGAGCCCACCCAGAGGCACCTTGGAAGAGAAGCCTGGAAATCTACTTCTGAAAAGTTAGTTATTAAAAGCCCTATAAACTCAGTTCTATTTCGACACACATGGGGCTGCCATGAGTTGGAGTCAATGCAATGGCAACTGGTTACTGCTATAATCTGACAACCACTGGATCTAGAAAGTGAACCCAGTGCAAAGGACTCAAAATTCGGTGCTCTTCGCATACTAATAAATGCCAGGCAAAAGAAAAACAACCCTGTTGTTCTTCTGTTTGGTCAAGGAGGGAGAGAGAAACCCCTGACAGACCATTTGCACCACATGCACTTCATGCTTCAAGGGGTTGCTGAGTGGTTCCTGACACCTGACAATACCTGCTCCCACGTAGTAAGCCAACTCACCTGCCCGCTACAACCTGTCACTGCTGCACTGCCTTGTGATGTTGGATAAGCTACACTCTGTCACTTCTCTTATTTCTCAGCTCACAGCCAGTCAGACACACTTTCTGGATGTTGTCCATAGTTACTATTTTTTTTTTTTTCCTTTTTAAACAAACCACCCCAACCCTAAAGAGCCTGATTACCATCCATTGTCTCTTTGTTGGGAAAATATCATGTTAAAAAATAAATAAATAAGATTTAGCACTCCCTGCCTAAAGAGTGATTGGGGGCAGAGGTCTCCGGGGCTTTGTGGTAGTTGTTTTCACCCTCAGTGTTATATCTTTGAAGCTGGATTCAAAGGGACACTGCTGGCAAACATCTTCGGAAATGCTATAAATAGCAAATCAGCAAGATCTGGAAACAAAAGAGAAGCATAGCCAGTGCAATTAGTTCACTTACTGAGCAAGTTGACTATTCGGAGGCTGAGGACTGTGTTCCAGCTGATCAGAATGAGGGTTTGGGTAGAGAAGAAGAATCAGCTTCCTGCACAGGCTGGGAGAAAGGCACATTTTCAGACGCTCAAGCCACACTGGGCCCTCACAGTCCCCATTCCAGGGTGTACACAGTAGTCCACAGAAGGAATATGGGAATCCAGGAGTCCAAGCACTGAGTTTGAAACCTGAGGATCAAAGAAGTCATCTGGTCTAATGATGCAAAGCAAACAGAAATGTAGGGCACAGGAAGACTGTGCAAGATCCCGGTCATCACAGAAAGGGACTGAGAGATGCTCAAGTCCTGTGTTTTCCAAGTAGTAACAGTAATGGTAACATTAGCTAATGTTTGTTCTTATTTTTAGTTCTCTTTGAGCCAGTTCCAACTCATGGCGACCCCACGTGTGCAGAGGAGAACTGCTCCATAGGTTTTCAAGGCTGTGACCTTTAGGAAGCAGATCATCAGGCTTGTCTTCTGTGGTGCCTCTGGGTGGATTCTGCCAGTAGCTGAGTACTGAATTGTTTTTTCCACCAAGGGACTCCAGCTAATGTTTACTGACTACTTACAATGAGTAGTAACATATTTAGTACTCATAAGAACTCCCTTAAGGTAAGTACTGCTATTATGCCCATTTCACAGATGAAGAACCTGAGGTTTAGAAAGATTAAATAACTTGCCCAAGGTCACATCTCTAGTTTCAAATTTTTTAAAGCAATGAAACATTTTTCCAATTATAGACCCAATAATGAAAACAGATGACAGCAGAGTGCTGGAGGAAGGGATCCTGGACCACAAAATTCCAGCATGCCATAGAATACAACTGGAAAACCATCCCCCAATCACAAGGTGAGGGCCAGAGAAGGGAACAGGACTGTCTGAGATCACCAGGGCTGGCTAACAGTGAAGCTAGAAAGTGTGTGTCTTCTGAAGTCGACTCAGTGCTCCTTCCAGCACTATGCTTCACTAATGGAGGGCCTCCCCATGAAAAGCTGATCTCTCCTTTAACTACCACCAGACTGAGAACTTAGTTCTGTGCACATAGCGCTTATTATACCAATTGGTGTCTGTGTCCCTTCTGCCTCCTAACTCGTCTCTTAGGTTCTTGAGAGTAGAGACTATGCCTGTTTCATCTTTATGGCCTCCCAGGGATCTAACACAAAGAATGACACCCAATAGGAACACAGAAAAAGTTTATTTAAAAAATGGATGTTTTGATAAGTAAAGCATGACTGAAGAAAAGAACAAAGCGGGAGACTTCACACTACCTGATTTCAGAACCTATTATACCGCCACGGTAGTCAGAACATCTTGGTACTGGTAAAACAACAGATACATAGACCAGTGGGACAGAATTGAGAGCCCAGACGTAAATTCATTCACCTAGGAGCAGCTGATATTTGACAAAGACTCAAAGTCTGTTAAACGAAGAAAAGACAGTCTCTTTAACAAACAGTGCTGGCGTAACTGGATATCCATCTGCAAAAACAAATGAAACAAGACCCATACCTCCCACCATGCACAAAAATTAACTCCAAATGGATCAAAGACCTAAATATAAAATTTAAAATGATAAAGAGCATGGAAAAAAAAATAGGGACAACACTAGGAGCCCTAATACATGGCATAAACAGAATATACACTATAGCTAACAATGCACAAATACCAGAAGAGAAACTAGATAACTGGGAGCTCCTAATGTTCATCAAAAGACTTCATTAAAAGAGTGAAAAGAGAACCTACAGACTGGGAAAAAAATTTTGGCTACAACATATCCAATCAGGGTCTAATCTCTGAAACCTACAAGATACTGCAACACCTCAACAACAGAAAGAAAAATAACCCAATTAAAAAATGGGCAAAGATATGAGCAGACACTTCACCAAAGAAGACATTTAGGCAGCTAACGGACACATGAGGAAATGCCCATGATCATTAGCCATTAGAGAAATGCAAATCAAAACTACAATGAGATGCCATCTCACCCCAACAAGGCTGGCACTAATCCCAAAACCACAAAATAATAAATGCTGGAGAGGCTGTGAAGAAACTGGAACACTTATGCACTGCTGGTGGGAATGTAAAAAGGTGCAAGCGCTTTGGAAAACAATTTAGTACTTCCTTAAAAAGCTAGAAATAGAAGCACCATACAATCTAGCAAACCCACTTCTTGGAATATATCCCTGAGAAGCAAGAGCCATCACAGGAATAGATACATGCACACCCATGTTCATTGCAGCACTGTTCATGATAGCAAAAAGATGGAAACAACCTAGGTGTCCATCAGCAGATGAACAGATAAATTATGGTACATACACACAATGGAATACTACACAATGATAAAGAACAATGATGAATCCATGAAACATCTCACAAATGGATGAATTTGGAGGGTATTGTGCTGAGTGAAATTAGTCAGTTGCAAAAGGACATATATTGTATGAGACCACTATTATAAGAACTCAAGGAAAGGTTTAAACACAGAAGAAAACATTCTTTGACGGTTATGAGGGTGAGGAGGGAGGGAGAGGGGAATTCACTAACTAGATAGTAGACAAGAATCATCTTAGGTGAAGGGAAGGACAACACACAACACAGGGGAAGGTCAGCACTACTGAACCAAAGCAAAAGCTAAGAAGCTTCCTGAACACAACCACTCTGAGGGACAGAGTAGCTGGGGCTAGAGCCTGGGGACCATGATTTCAGGGGACTTCTAGATCAATTGGCATAACAAAGTATTAAGAAAATGTTTTGCATCCCACTTTGGTGAGTAGCATCTGGGGTCTTAAAAGCTTGCAAGCGGCCATCTAAGTTGCATTAATTGGTCCCAACCCACTCGGAGCAAAGGAGAATGAAGAACACCAAAGACACAAGGAAAGTAGTAGCCCAAGAGACAGAAAGGGCCACATAAACCAGAGACTCTATCAGCCTGAGACTAGAAGAACTAGATGATGCCTGGCTATCACGAATGACCTCCCTGACAGGGAACACAACAGAGAGTCCCTCACGGAGCAGGAGAAAAGTAGGGTGCAGAGCTCAAATTCTAGTAAAAAGACCAGACTTAATGGTTTGACTGAGACTGGAGGGACCCCAGAAGACACAGCCCCCAGACTCTCTGTTAGCCCAAAACTAAAACCATTCCCGAGGCCAACTGTTCAGACAAAGATTAGACTGGACTACCGGACATAAAATGATACTCGCGAAGAGTGTGCCTCTTAGTTCAATCAGATGCATGAGACCAAATGGGCGGGTCCTGTCCGGAGGCAGGGTGAGAAGGCAGGAAGGGACAGGAGCTGGTTGAATGGACACAAGACACCTGGGGTGGGAAGGGAGAGTGTGCTTATAGGGATTGCAACTAATGTCACATAACAATATCTGCATAAATTTTTTTATGAGAAATTAACTTGAGCTGTAAACTTTCACCTAAAGCACAATAAAAAAAAAAAAAAGGATGTTTTGATGGACAGATGGATGGATGAATGAATGAATGAATGAATATATGGCCACCTTTTAACCTGTTATTTAAAAGCAACAACACCACTGTGGAGATTGTATTTTCATGCCTCCCATCACCTTAAATTTCAAAACAGAATGAGAGGGAGTATTATTATTCCCATTTTACAGATGAAGGACCTCAGGCTCCCAATAGGAAGTTACTTTTCCGAAGACACACAGCTAGGACGTGGAGAAGTCAAGTTTTGCCTTTAGGTCTTCTGACTCTTAAAGATCAATGTTGCTGTTGTTGTTAGTTGCCATCAAGTCAATTCTAACTCCTGGAAACCCCACATGTGCAAAGAAGATTACTCTATAGTTTTTTTTTAAGGCTGTGACCTTTCAGAAACAGATCACCAGGCCTGTCTCCCAAGGCACCTCTGAGTTGGGTTCGAACTGCCAAACTTTTAGCTAGTAGTAAAGTGCTTAACCATTCGTGCCATTTAGGGACTCCCTAAAAATCAATAGCTGACATTTATAAGGCATTTATTATGCACCAGCACTATTTTAAATGCTCCATCTTCTTTAATCCTCACAACAACCTATGAGGTAAGTACTATCATTATCTCTATTTATAAATAAGGAAACTGAGTTACAAAGAGGTGGTGTAACTCAGCCAAAGTAACCTAGCTAGTAATCCAAGACCCAAACCCAAGGAGTCTGCTTCCAACCGCTGCAATAAATGAACAAAGGGCAGAAAAGAAGAAAGTTTGATAAGGAGCAGAAGTTGGACTTTAGTCACATGCACATATCTATATCTAAATCTATACACCCACTCCTCACTTATCCACGTGACTTGGTTCCAAAGACCAGTTTGTTATGTGAAAATTGGCATTATTTGAAAATGGAGGATGACATCAGATCACAAAATGAAAGATGGCTACATCATTATCTAATAGCCAAATTACATCATTATGTAACTGCCAAACCACTGAGAATCATGGCCCAGGAAAGTTGACACATAACGTTAACCATCATGGCCAGCGTTACTCTTGCCTTGCACCTCAGTGTTTGTTACTACCAGATGTACGTTGTTAATGCACAGAATAGTCAGATAGTAGATTTTTTACCATTGTCATAAATGCGAAATGTCCGATAACAAGACAGTTGATCAGTGAGGAGTAGGTGTATCTGTATTACATATTTCAGTATTATATCATTAAGCTGGGATGTCCGGAAAAAATATATTTTTATTTTCATTTACTTCCTTGACAGAAAAAAAACAACCTAATTAAAGGTACAGCATGCACTCAAAAAGCAGTGGCTTTGTATTCAGTGGGGCCTGAGTTCAAACCCTGATTCCAACATCGTCTGCCTTTCTGACATTTGATATTTCACGTAACCTGTCATAATCTATACAATAGAGAGAATAATGTTTCTCTCATACAGTTAGTATAAACACTCAAGGATATCTTCTGTGCAAAAGCAATATCCAAGTGACTGGCTCAATGAATGTTAGTTCCCATTCTCATTAAAAAAATTGAAGAATAAAAAAAATAATAATAAAAAGTCTTGTCCTTATTTTTAATACTTTTTCTAGCACACTCTTCAGCCTCTGGGTATGAGGATGCTCTAATTAGTTCTGGGAAGATTAATATTTGTACTGCTTTTCAAGATCTGTGAGGTAAAGGATTCCTCAATAAGTCAAAACGTGATCACATCTTATTTCTAACCTAAATCCACTTACTACTAACAGCTGGCTAACTCTTCCTGTGCTGGAAAACCACTCATAGGTTCTGTTTCCCTCTCCCTGAAACCTTTAATTTTTCAAGTTGAATGATCCCAACTCCACTCCTCCATCTCAAATTCCCATGATGTTCACTCCTTGGGTCACTCTTGCCATGATGTCAGTGCATGCCAAACAGAGCCCCAAGAATCTGATTAGGGCTGAATGGAATCAGAAGATTATACTGAATCCAAATACTGACCTGATAATTACTCAAGCACAGTCTAGAATGCTGTACAACCTAGATTCTTTTTTGCTTTTGCTGTTCTCAATCATTCCCCAATTATAACAGTAGACTCAATTCTCAGCAAATAAGACAGGAGAGACTGATTTTTGTTTCTCTGTCTTTTCTTTCCTTCCTAATGAATACACTAAGTCTAAGACGTCAGGGAAAATGAAACGAATCATACTTGAATTCTGTCTTCAAGAAACCTACATTCTAATAGGAGAGCTAAGACTAAGGCACAAATAGCTGTAATGTAAAGAGGACAGTTACAAGGGCCACAGGAAAGAGAGAGAGAACATGACCTGCTTATCTTGCTGCCTAGCACATGGTAGGTGCTCAAAGTATGGTGGCTGTAATTATCTGTTGAACCTGTAAAATTAAAACAACAAAAGGATATGACTTCTGGCTGAGGGGAATGGAAACCAAGAAAAGGCCCAGAAGAAAGAGAACTGATTTGAGGATAAACACGATTTGATATCAGAGGTGGAGGAATGGAATTCCAGTTATGGGCACAGTAAGTGCAAAGACACAGAGGTGTAAAGACCAAGAGACATAGCAAGAAGAGTCTTCTAAAGGGTTGGGAGAAAACAAAAGGCAGAAGAGAAGAGAGAGGAAAAGAGAAAAAGGAGATAGCTCACCAAGAGTTCCATAGAGGTAATTTTGGTGGAACACTGGCGTGACTCAAACATTCATTTATTCAACAACCTTTTCTAAGCATGCAGTTGAGTGTTGGAATATATTAAATATGAATAAGAAAGTACAATGCCTGTCTTCAACTAGCTTAGAGTCAATAAAAGGAGCTATTACCGTATTTTTATACAAATAACATGTGTTATGCAGGGTTTTTTTGCCACTTGCACCCTCCTCCCACAAAGTATTTTTGTAAGTGCTATATGCTAATTATTTTACAGCAACATGTAAAAAATCAGCACAGCACACTTATGAAAATATCTGGGGTAGGGCAAGGTTGGCAAAAAAAATGTATAATATGCATGTTATTTGCATAAAAATATGGTATATGTAACAACAAGAACAATATTAAGGGATAACGCTTCTTGAGTGTTTATTATGCACCAAGAGCAAACCATATTATTCCATCTACATCTTACAATAGTCCTAATAGTAAGCACTATTGCTATTTCCATCAATATGAGCAAACTAAGACTTAGAAATGTTCAGTAATTTACCCAAGTTCACAGAGCTAGCATGTAGTATGAGTGAGGGCCCTATGAGAAAAGAGGCTGGAGAAGCAAGTACGGCAAGATCAAGAAGGCTTCTGTATGCCATGCTACATAATCTGTGTTTTCTCTTATAAGCACCAGGCAGCTACTGAAATAGCGGGGGAGCTGCAAGATGACAAATGTATTTTAAGTACCTCTGGTAACAGTGTGGCCAGATTGTAGGCTAAGAGACCAGTTAGTTAGGAAATCACTGCAACATTCCAGGTATGCCAGATATGGCCGTGCAATCATCAAACCTGTTTCCTTTTCCTCCTGGGCATATAGCTAGACTACATTTCCCAGCCTCCCTTTAGGTGAGGTCCATGTGACTGAGTCCTGATGAAATGAAGGTGGGAGTGATGCACATTACTTCCAGGTCTGGTTCCTGAAAATCTCCTATGAGATTCTCATGCTCTCTGTTCCCCATCTGCCATCTATATGCAGAGAACAAGTTCCTAGACAATAGCGGAGTCAAACAATAGAAGGAATCTTGACTCCTGAATGACTATGTGGAGCAGAGCCCCCTGCGACCTGCACTGGCCTATGGCATAAGTGAGAACTGAGATTTTATTATATTAAGCCATAATAAACCCTGACAAGATCTATGGAAGGCCTGGACTAGGACAGTGGGAATTGGAATAGAGTAGGGGATGGATATAACAGATATGGAGGAGGTAGAAGAGACAAGACCTGGCCACGACTGGCTGAGCTATCCCCTTTCTCTTTATGGCCTTCAGAAGGAACATTCTATACAGAAATTAGCTATCTTTAGAGGATAGAAACCAGGACACACAAGAAAGGCATGATCAAGGTCCCAGCAAAATTCAAAACTATAGTTGAGCTCAACCTCTTCCTTAATTCCTGTTTAACAGCTTCTGAGGAAATAACTGCCTGGCAAAATCTCACTTGGAAATTAAACCCCAGGCATAATATTAGTTCGACATGAGTGCATTAATGCTGCTTTGTACTTGAAAGCTGTAAATGCAAATCTATTCCCATCATCACATGTCTCGTTGAGATTCCCAAGTACAGTCATTCACACTGCATCATATTTTCAGTCCGAATACTACCAGCCAGGGAGTGACTGTTCAAAGAAGGACCTGTCAGCTTCCTATCGTGGTAGACAGGACTAATCAGTGATGGCATCATTTCCCTGAATCCTTTATTCTTGCTGATAGAGTTAATCAAGAAGTGGTGAGAACTGTATCCAGGGAGGAGAAATTCAGAGTAGAGGATGCTGTCCTGACACTCAAAGAAGTATTTCCCTTGAGGAACTCAAAACCACTTTCTACAGCAAATAACAATTGCTTATTAATCTTTGCATACAGTGTAGGGGTTCTATACAGGCCTCTGGATATACCTAATAGAAAAAGTATTAAGATGCATAGCCAGAAGATAGGGGTTCAAGTCTCAACCATACAATAGTCATTCCTTTCTTCCTTCAAAAAGCAGCTATGCCAGTCACTGTACCATGCGGTAGAGATACATGAGTAAGACAGATTCACTGCACATAGGCTATTTCATCAAGCTTATTAGCTGTGTGACCTTGGGCACATCGCTGAACCTCTCTGTGCCTTGGTTTCCCTGTAAAGGTTATTAACTATTTATTGGCTGCTCAGTGTCCATTTCCCATTCTTTTCATAGCAGGAGCATGTTTTTCTCAATCCCTTCTGCTTCTCAGTCATGCACTTCTAGAAAAATGGACTCATACCTCTGCCTCCAAGATTGGACAAGTGATTCAAGCCTGGGAAATTAGTATTGCAATTCCCTGGCTACTGTGATTGGTTCAAGATAGAGTACAAGACCCAATCCAATGAGAAGCAGGTCCAGGATTTTTGTTTGAACTACAGGGAAATCAAAAGCTTTCTCATTTTTGCTGGCATGGATGAGCTTAGAGGATATATATCTGAAGCTGCCAGCAACCATACTGATCCCATAAAAAATTTTGGAAAGCAGCCAATCTGAAGAAGAGGTGAGCCAAGAATGTGGAAAAAGACTGGTTCTGGTAATATCATTTGAGGTCCTGGCTTGAGCAGTGCCCGAGGCCAGAGAGAGCAACCTCTAGGCTTTTTGGTTACTTGAGCTCCTCATTGCCATTTCGGCTCATGTCACAATAGAATGAGAGTTGGTGGGACTCTGCTCCATATAGTAATGCAGGGACCCAGGCTCCATCCCTCTTATGTCTCTGCTTTCCTCTAAGCCCTTACAGTGCTCTTCATCCAGCCAAAAGATGGGGAAGAGAGCAGGGGTTGAACTGGAGGTTTTTAGGGTCAGGCCTAGATGTGTTTGTTGCACATCACTTCCTTTCATAGCCCATTGTTCAGAGCTAATATACATGATCATGCAAGGAGAGACTGAGAAATTAAATCTAGCTGTATGCCCTGGATGCAAAAATATCCATAGATACTCGTGAGCACCAGCATTCCCTCCCATATCTGGGAAGTATTCAAGGAGTAACTGAATGACCATCTGTCAGGGAGTGTGTTAACTCAAAATGTTGACATTACAAGAGATGAAAAGCCCCTGAGAGTTCATATAGGTCTAACCAGTGACTTACATGACCTTGCCCACAGTCAACCAGCTAGATATTGACAGAGCTGTGTCTAGAACCTACTTCTAAATTCCACGTCATTCCTCTGTCCACCCCCACCCATTCTTGAAGTTACCCTTTTCAAATCTAATTTATTATTGCCTTTTTTACTCACAGATTTAGCTAACTTTTTGCCTTTAGAAAATAAGTCACTACACCTTACACATAACTTCTTATCCAATAACTTTATTGCTGTATGCCATCTGCCTCCTTTCCAAAAAAAACGTGTTTGAAGGTGAAGACACCAGAAGACAGGTTATTGTGCATAATCTTACCAAATCATAGTGACTGTATAGATGGCACAAGTGAAGGTAAAATGTTGACTATAGCAGTAAAAATATTTGGCATCTCTAAGAGAGCAGTTCTATTAAATACCCACCCCACCCCCCGCTTTTTTTTCCGTATCTTCTTGCTGTAAGTGGTAGACTTTTGTTTAACTGGCCTGCCTTCAGTGGCAATAATTCCTGGGTGAAACAAAGCTCCACTAATATATTCACCTGCTGACACATACAACCAAAGCATGAGGTCTACTGGAATTAACTAATAATTAGCCCAACTCAAAGAATTGTCAACAGAGCCATAATTTAGACTTTTGTCGATAGCTTTTCCAATTAGTTTGTTTAGTCTTTACCAGATGCATGGACTTCATCAGTACTAATCACTACCTATAAATGATATGTTCTATTTTCTTAATTAATTTTGTCGTGTCTTCTGAAAATTCAGTCAGCAAACCAGAAATGCCACTTGACAAGTGCCCTTTTAGGATACGGATTCTCTGAACATGTTGATCTTTCCAGGTTTTTGCCTGTGCTTTGCTGAATATCAAAGGTCCATAAACAGAGCTGATGAATAATTCAACTACCTCCCCATCTCGACAGTCCTCACCCCATGGGGAGAAAATATTAAGAAACACTGACAAAGATGTCTGTAAGTTGACAAATATATACTTAAAAGTAAATGAAGGACCCTAAGTCTCAGGGTTTCATAGAAAGGGCTATTCAATATTCTGTGCCCACTGCTAGCTCTAGTCCCAGGGGAAGTCTTCCAGAAAGAGTCAATTACCTCTTAGCAATCCCTGAGGGGCTCCTGGTAGAGGTCTTCACGGACCCAGGACAGATATCCAATCTCCTGCTTTCTCAACTTTCTCAGTTTTTAGATCTTCTCATCATTTCTTTAGGAAGTCCAAGCAATTATTTGATTTTTAAATCTTGGACCAATGGTGATTTAATTGTTTTTTTTCAAAGCAAGTATACCCACACCCTTCAGTGGGAGGAGGTACTTGATGTACCGGTAACATACCTAAAAGGTGGCAGAGTATGGGAGTTGAGAGCACACATGTGGGTTTGAAGGTGGACTAGTACACTCGGTTCAAACTCTGCTTCTACAATTCGTGCGCGCAAGCTATTTAACCCCTCTGTGTCTCAGTTTACTCAACTATGAAATGGGAACGACAAGAAGAGCACCAACATCACAGGATTGTTATGAAGATTAAACAAATTAATAAATCTAAGAACCTATAATAGTGCTTGGTATATAGTAAATGTTCATAAGTAGTAGCTTAAACAAGCAAACAAACAAACAACATGAAAATTTGATAAAGTGCTTATGACTCCAAAGCAGTAAAAGTTCTTACTTAAGCCTTGCCTTCTTATTGGATGCCTTTTCCTATGTCCTTATATCAAGATCACTTGCACCGTTTCTAAAATGAATCAAATTATTTCATCATTGGTTAATAACTGTCACTATATGAGTCCTTCTATGACACTTATGATCTAAGTATTATCTGCATTTTACAGATGAAACCAAGGCTAAGAGAGGTTAAGTACCAAGGTCACTGTAGTGGATTAAAGACGGTGTGACTTCTTTGACATCTTTCCATTGATAGGCGGGATTTTGTTCCCCTCCCTTTGAAGCTGTGACGACTTTGGCCAATACAGCACAGCCAAAGTAATGCTATGCTAATTCCAGTCCTGCCTTTAAGAGGACTGGCAGTTTTACCTAGGACTTTTGAAGCTCAGAGCTACCATTTAAAAAGTTAACTACCCTGTTAAAGAGACCATGTGGAGAGGCCTTGAAATACATGAAGAGGGAGAAAAACCCAGCTGAGCACAGCTTTCCAACCTCCCCTCCAAGGCCTGAAGCTCCAGACCAGCTCAGTCTCAAGTTAGTGACCTTAGCTGATGCCACATGGAGAAGACTCACCCTAATTAACCCTGACTAAATTCCTGACTCACAAAATTGTGCGATATAATAAAATGGTTGTTGTTTTAATTCAGTGATTTTTGGAACAGAGAGCTAACAGTCTTTGGAATAGATGGCTAACAGAAAACTCATCAATTAGTAAATGGCAGAGTCAGAATTTAAACTCAGTACAAGCCACTATCAAGGTCCTGCCCTCCAGAGGTTTAAAATTATGATGAGGAAGAAAGGGGGACAGAAGGGGTAGTACTTTTTAATTGAACCCTCAGTGGATGCTTTGGTAAAACAAAGGTTCTCCTATCATGTCAAAGTTTATTCCATAAATTTTTCTCTCTGTGATTATAAACTGTTATAAAGGAATTGTTTTAATCAAAGCATATTTGTGATAAAACATTTACCTGATTTTGACCCAGTAAGAATGCCTGGGCTTTAAATCATTTAGGTCACATCAGGATGGGTTTGCACCAAGTCAAGTCATAGCTAACACCCTCAAACTGCTCCTTCAAGAGTAGCCCCAACCAAAAAAACAAAATTAAACCTGTTGCCGTCAAGTCAATTGCGACTCATAGCAACCCTAAAGGACAGAGTACAACTGCCTCAGAGGGTATCTAAGGAGAGCCAGGTAGATTCAAACTGCCAGCTTTCGGTTAGCAGCCATAGCTCTTAACCACTACCCCACCAGGGTTTCCAAGACTAACCTAATCCAGAAAGCTTTCCTTGATTTCTTGTCCCACATACACCCAACTTCCTCCACACGTACACATAAACACACACTCAGTTACACCAAGACCGTTCTCGCTTGTGCCTTAGAACCCTCTACTTCTCTCCGTCACAGTGGTTCTCAAACTCTAAGGAGCGTCAGCATCACTGGAGGGCTTGTTAAAACGGATTACTGCCCCGTACCCTGAGTTTCTGATTCAGTAGGTCTGAATGAGTGGGAGCCTGAAAATGTGCGTGTCCAAGTTTTCAGGTGATGCTGATGCTACAGGTCCAAGGACCACACTGTGAGAACTGCTGCTCTGTCACATAACATTTATCACATGCACCGTACTGATCTCTTTGCATGTCTCTCTCAGTCTACAAATATGTACTAAGTCCCTGTGTGGCATAAATGGTTAAGCACTCAACTACTAGCTGAAAGGTTGGCAGTTCAAACCCACCCAGAGATGCCTCCAAAGACAGACCTGGTGATCTGTTTCTGAAAGGTCACGGCCTTGAAAACCCTACTCTGCCAACATGGAGTACTATATGAGTTGGAATTGACTCACAGCAACCAGCAACAACAAACTATAGGATCTCCCAGTACACTCTGCTGAGCTTTTCAAGTGCAAGGATTTATCTTTTCTTTAGCTTAATAAGCCCAGAGCCTAACCCAAAGTCTAGCATATAATAGACTTGGTGAACGTTTACTGAATGTATCATTAAATGCATATTAAATATATCATTGAATAAATTTATCATGTTATATCTTAAGGTAAAAGGGCATGTATATACTAGGTATTTGAGAAAGACTGAAAGGTTTAGCCAGTGGCCATAGAATATGGCCACGTACCTGTTTTATCTAAGGACTCCAGGCATTGTCTGCAACAATGACTATATTACACTATAGTCACAGAGCAAGCATCGAGTTTATTACTGGGCTCAGTTCTGAACTGCCACCATGTGAGTAAATTCATGTGATACAGAATCCAGGATGGAGAGGAAACCTAAAACCAAGTCTTGAGAGAAAGTTTTAAGAGAATCAGCAATGCCGCTTCTGGAAAAGGTAAGATGGGGCAGGGGGCATGGTCAGGAGGGAATGGAATGAAAGCGAGGCTGGCATGAAGAGCTGTCATGAGAAGAAGTTTCTGTGTTGTTAGCTGCCATTGAGTTAGTTCCAACCCTGATGACCTTATGTATAACAGATCATATTTTTGTGTGCTAGTAAGTCGAGTCAACTCTAACTCATAGTGACTCTATATGACAGAGTAACACGGTCTCATAGGATTTCCTAGGCTGTAATCTTTACAGAAGCAGATTACCAGGTCTTTTTTCCTGTGGAGAAGCTGGCGGGTTCGAACCGCTGACCTTTCAGTTAGCAGCTAAGCTCTTAACCATTGTGCCACCAGGGCTCCTGTATAACAGAACGTAAAACCTACTTATTTGTTGGAGCCTCAGAGGATAAAATTTAAACTCAAACTTCCTCTGCCCCCATTTCTAAGTGCTAGAATCCAAAATTGAATCAAGCACAGTTCCCACTGACTTATGAGAGAAAGATTTGAAAGCAAGTAGTTTATTTGGGGGGCAATGCCAGGAAGCACAATAAGAGAGCAGGAAAGTGAGGCATGGGAGGGTAGGCAGCCAATGCCAGGGGCGACAATGCAGAGATTACCACTGTGGGCAACTGCAGCTCTATCCCACTGGGGACCTCTGGGCTGTCCTACCTGAGGAATGAAGAAGCGGGAGTATTTATATATCAACTCCCTTTTGTAGTTGGTTGAGAGCTGCTCCTGAAGACATTAATTTCTGGACCCCTCCAGCCTGCTGCATTTGCAGTCAGAGGGACTTGTCACAAGAAGCCTTCAAGCAGAATAGTGATGGCCAACAGGATATGGGTGGGGCACCAACAACATCTGCTACACCTACAAAAAACACCTGTAGACAGAGAAAGCCGTACGTCTGTGATGCAATTCCAACTAAGTACTAAGGGTTCCTGTGACCCATCAGATGTTAAGATTAACTATGATAACATTAACTACCATTAGCATGTGTTGTGTACATGATATTATTAGTCTGCTTGTTGTTATTGTTGTTGTTGTTAGCTGTCGCCGAGTCAGCCCCAGCTCATGGCAACCCCATGCACAATGGAACAAAACGCTGCCTGGTCCTGCATCATTCCACGATAGGTTGCAGATTGGACCATTGTGATCTATAGGGCTTTTATTGGCTAATTTTTGGAAGTAGATTACCAGGTCTTTCTTCCTAGTGTCTTAGTCTGGAAGCTTGGCTGAAACCTGCTCGGCATCATTAACAACGCAATCCACCACTGAGAGATGGGTGGTGGCTGTGCATGAGGTGCATTGGCCAAGAATCAAACCCAGCTCTCCTACATGAAAGGCAAAAATTCTACCATTGAATCATCAACATCCCCTTTGATAAAGGAACAATTGTAATAGTATTATCCATTTAACTGATGAGGAGGCTGAGGCCAAGATTGCTGAAGTGATTCGCCCGAGGTCACCCAGCAAATTGGAAACAGACCAGATTACACAGGAACCTGCCTGGCTCCAATCCCAGGCTCACTGCTCTACAGCTCGGGAGCACATGTTAGGCATCCTGAACTCACAGCCCACAGATAGGCTTCCATCTGAGTGAGGTTCCTTCTGAACAACTCCTCCAGGCAAGCCTTGTTTTGTCTCTCGCAGACTCTGGTCTAATAATAGTGCTGCTCTGTTCTGCAGAGACTGCCTGAACTTAATTCATCTGTCTCCCCCAAATCACTCCCGTCCCAGGCCTTTTTACTTGGTAGCTTATGACCTGGTTTATTCCCACATCCACAATAAACTCCCGTGTTGCCCTGCAAGGGGGTGTGATTTTCAAACAGCATGTGTTTCTAAAACTGCAGCTTGCTGCTAGTGTTTGTCTGAGGTCTTCTCACCCACAGCCCCTTGAGGCCCCGAGATCCTGTTTGTACTAGTTAAGTATATAAAATGGCCCTAAAGTAGGTTTTAATTAATTCAGCTGTTTAGCTCATTGAAGTAAAAAATATCAAATTAAATGGCTTCCTTTTAGCTTACCAAAACAAACCAACCAACCCACTGCCGTCAAGTCGATTCCAACTCATAGCAACCATATAGGACAGAGTAGAACTGCCCCTATTATGTCCAAAGCTGTAATCTTTATGCAAACAGAATGCGACATCTTTCTCCTATGGAGTGGCTGGTAGGTTTGAACCACTGACCTTTCAGTTAGCAGTTAACCAGGGCTCCTCCCTTTTAGCCTAGTGCTTTTGTTTTCATTGTTTTCCACTTCACCAGCAATTGGGACCAAACTATATGATTTCCTCAATGTTATCATTAAAATCCTTTTAAGTGAATGATGAATGTGCTGGCAAACCTGATGCACACTGGTTGGTGGAAGCAGCGTGAAAACACCAGGGCTCAAACCAGTTAGTTCCTGTTCCAACCCTTGCTGAGAATTGCATTTCTAACAAGTTCCCAGATGATGCTAATGATGCTGGTTAGGGACCAGTTCTGAGAACCACTAGTAGAGCAGTGGTTCTCAAAATTTTTTATACCTAAGAATTACCTGGGGATCTTGTTCAATACAGATTCCGATTCAGTATATTTTGGGTGGAAATGCAAATTCTCAGCAGGGGTTTGAAGTGGAACAAATCAATTCGAAGCTCTGGTTTCTGCCTAGACTCCTCCCTCCCCTCCTCATACTGGATTCCCCTGCTGGAAGCTATTGATGTGATGTCTCTGGTTCTAGCTCACCCCTCAGAGAGCACATCTATGAAGGAAGGAAGGAAATGTTTCCCACATGAAGAGAGGCAGACAGTCATGGGGTAATGACTGAGAATAGTCTTTGACAAACGCACTTCCAACCATGCCTTTCCCCTGGTTAACATCCTTCAAAGGCTTCCCCTAACCTGAATAACCCTGACCAGGCTGGGCCAGCCACTACCCCAACTCCCACCAAGCTCTTCCTCTGGGTCCTTCTCCTAATGTTAGCAGCACACTGGCCACCTTCCAGTTCCTCAAAAGCAACAGGCACTTTCCAGGCGTGGGGCCTTCCCACAGAGGTGCTTCATCCCTCCTCACCCCCAGCCCTCCTTAGCAGATTCCTTTGCTCCTTCAGGGCTCAGCTCACAGAGATGCTGCCTTCAGAAAGTCTTCCCTGGTATGCCCTACACTCCCTCATGCACACAGACCCCCACACCCAACAGGCGTAGTCCACCTTTTATAAACTCTCATTACACCCTGCACTTCACTGCCCTAGCAGCCATTTCAATTTACTTAATTAGCTGTATAATTTGGGTTTTAATGAGTGTCTTCCCCAACAAAGACAACTCCCCAAGTTGTCTTGTTCACCTGTTCACATCCAGAAATTACCACAGGCTTTCCATTCAGTAAATATTTGTTAAAGGAAGGGACAAATGAGCCTCAGTTTCCTCATCTCTAAAGACAATAATGAAAACTCTCCAAGGAATGAGATAATGGAAGTGGCACTGCCTGGCCCATAATAAGGTTTTGCTTTTGGTTTTGTTTGTTCCCTAAACAGAGGAGCTCAAAAATGCAATCAGCTACATCGTAGGATTGTAAGCTTTCTGAAACTGGGGGCCTTCAAGCCTAAGATGGATGACAATTTTGCAGGGATATTGTAGAAGAAACGGTTGGTGAGTCTAGATAAGTGGTTCTCAGTCTTGGCTGTACATTAGAATCACCTGGAGAGTAAAAAATATGCACCCCCGAGATTCTAATTTAAATGATCTGGAGTGGGATCCAGGCAGTACTACATTTTTAAAAGCACCCAGGTGATTCTAATGTGAACTGCAACTGTGAAACAACTGGTTTAAAAGGGGTGATCTTTACATTGTCTCCCAGCCATGAGATGCTATCATGCCAGGAAACCAAAGACTGTTTGTTTCTTTTTCTTTTTTTGGAAGGGGGGGTAAGGAGGAAGAGGAGGAAGGGAGGACCTCGGGAAAAATAAAATTACAGATGTGTAATCCCAGAGTCTAACATGCAGCAATGGCTTTGGAGTCTCAGATCCTCTTGGTTGAAGAACTTGAGGTCTCTCCAGCTGTGCCATTTGGGGTAGATTACTTTGTCTACTGTGACCTACCTGCTTCCCCAATTTTAAATATAGGTAATTATAACCTTCTTATAGACTATCTGGGAGAATTCATTAAAATCAGATTCATAAGAGTCTAGCAAGAGCTAGCACAAAGTAAGTCCTCAGTAAGAATTTGCTTCTTTTTTTTTATCTATGTGAACATATTTTGCAAACCTAAGTGCAGAAACCCAGGTGGGCCAGAGGAGGGGCCTTGGGAAGCTGAGCTGGGGGGTTCCGAGCCCAACCTGCTTTATTCTAGTACTTGTATCATTATGTTCTTTAGAACAGCGTGTATGCATCTGAAATTAAAACAGGGATCAAAAGTAAGAATGAGAGAGATAGGATGTTGCAGATCCAACAGGACTGTGGGAGTCTCAATTCTTAGAAAGTGTGTAAAACTGTCTTAAACCCCTTTTTAAAACCACGCACAATCTAAAAGGAGACTCTTAGAGCTGGTAATTCTTCATTTCCTAACGCTGGTGTAACAGAAATACGGCAAGTGGGTGGCTTTAAAGAACAGAAATTTATTTGCTCACAATTCTGGAAGCTAAAAGTCCAAATCTGGGTCTTGGCCACGTGGATTCCTTCCTGCCAGTAGCCCCAGGTATTCCTTTGTTTCTTGGTGATCTTCATATGGCATCTGTTTTCCTCTATTTGCATCTATGGCTGTCTCATCTGCTCTTTGTACAACTCAGAAGTAATTAGGTTTAGAACACACCCTGCACTGGTATGGCCCCATTAACAAAACAAGGAGCCCTATTTCCAAACAGGACTGCATCCTCAGGTATACAGTTAACAGTTACCATCGAGTTGATTCCTGACTCACATAGGCCAGAGTAGAACTGCCCCATAGGGTTTCCAAGGAGTGGCTGGTAGATTCAAACTGCCGACATTTTGATTAGCAGCCAAGCTCTTAACCACTACACCACAGGGGTTAGCATTTGAACACAGATTGGGGGACACACTATTTAACCCATAAAACTAGTGTTAAAAGAATCTGCTTTCAGGAAGTGTGGCTATATGTCTCTGGCAGATGGATTTTCCACTGTACGTAAAACCCATGCACAGAAGCCCCTTCTGGGAAAGATACGCAGATTGTGATGGTTAAATAATTTAAATGTTTTGATTCATTGACATTTTCTCTCTCTTATCTCATTTCTCAGAACCTTGTCCTCTAACACAGGCAACACACAGGCACTGGCCTGGGGATTCAAACCCAGAACCAGGGACAGAGGAACCAGCAGATAGAAGCACTTTCAGAGACATGGTCCAAACCACAACCACACTCATGTAAAAGCATCCCCAGACCTTCTCATCCTCCTGCATATATACACACAGACACCCAAACACCCAAAACTTTTACCTTCATAAAGTAAAACGTGCCTCACCTACACTTGGGGTGGGGAGGGGAGTCCTTTAGTTTGTAGCAACCGTGATTTACCTGAGGTTATGTCTCAGAAGCTTCCTGCTTGCCAGTGTTGGAACCGCTTATCTTCAGCTTTAGCCTATGCCTAGGTCAATGGTGACACTAGGGGGGGTTCTAGCATCCCCAGAATAGCCCTTAGGGTGTCCTGCACCAGGTCACTGGGACTCATGCTCTGACTCTTGTCCCAGTTCCAGCATTTGGATCTCTAGCCAGGGGGTATAACTTGGTCTTGGTTTTGTTCTCTTGTGTGTCTGAATCCCCCGCTCATTTGCTACCCATTACCCTGCCTTTATTTGTGTAAGTCTGCTTCTCTGCCCCTTTCTGAGACTACAAGTTCACCTAGAAGGCAAGGTATTTAATCCCTGTGTTCCTAGCATCTCACTAGAGCCCAGTGCAGCGTAGGTGTATGATGAATTCAGATTGAATGAGTGGCGGAAGAGATTAGCCATGCTGCCTCAGAACTCTATTAGCACCTATTTTCTGTAATGCTCTTTGGCTACTGATCTTCATTCATTCATTTGCTCACTCTTTCATTTATTCAACAGATATTTATGAAGCCCTGGTGGCTCAATGGTTAAGTGCTCAGCTGCTAACTTAAAGGTCAGTGGTTCAAACCCACCAACCACTCTGCAGAGGAAAAGACGTGGAAGTCTGTTCTCATGAAGATTACAGCCTAGGAAATCCCATGAGGCAGTTCTTCTCTGTTCTATAGGGTCACTGTGAGTTGGAATAGACTCAATGGCACACAGTAACAACAAGTTTTATGTTAAGTACTATAGGCAGTGCACATGAAGTGCTTAAAACAGGCCCGACACATGATAAACATACTGTTTGTTAAAAAACAAACATACATGAAATAAATAAGTCATGACCTTTACAAGTTACACAGGTTGTCTGAATCTTACCTTCTTCATCTTTAAAATGAGAGAATAATGCTCCCAATCTCACAGCAGAGTTGTAAAGATTAAATAAAATCATGTAAGTCACATGCCTGTCATGGTTGCTGGCACACAGTGAGACCTCCAGAAATGTTTGATGAAGTGAAGGAGTGAGTCATTGCATGTGAATGACTGAGTGAAGGATTAAGTGTATGAAAATCAATACGTGGATGGAGCATGGATAGTGTCCTTCTTGCTTGCATAGCTTCCCAGCCTTTGCTGGGTCTGCTGACCCTGCCACCTCGGCTGTTACCTGTAGCCACCTGATGCATTGGCCCTAAGAACCAGCATTCAAAGGCAACCAAATATGAGGTGAGGTTTTGGGTTTTCTTGACCATGATGGATGTGGAATACCAACAACCCTGCCAGTCCAACCAGAGCTGGCTCAGTTAGCCTTATTTAGCAAAGTTTTCAACAACCAGCTGATGTGAACCTGAATGGAACTTGAACAAGCAGAAATTAGAAACCATTCCAACCAAATGTCCCCTGGCTCACTCTCTCTATTTTCATTAAGTTTTCCTCCTAATTTGGAGGGCATGACGGGAATAGAAGAAAGCCTTGAGGTGTTGATTTCTCCATTACGTTCATATAAGATGAGATGGGTGTAAGTTTCTGCCTACCAGCTGCATTTATCTTAATGTCAGGGAGATGTAAGAGTAGGGGAGATAGTATTGCTGTAACCCTCGGTGTGCCAAAGGGGAGAGACTATCAATGTAGGAAGGTTTGTGCAACCTTCTCAAAGCAAATCACCCAGACAGCCTTGATGCCAGGGCCTCAAGCAGGACTGCCTGTGGGTGTCAACACCCTAGTGGTTAAGGATGTGAGCCTTGCAGTCCATCTACATGAATTCAAATCTTGGCTCTACTTTTACTAATTGGGTGGTCTTTGGCACATTACCTAACTTTTCTGTAACTCACTTTATTCATCTGTAAAATGGGAATAATCATGCCTTCACTACAGGAGCATTTTCAGATTAAATGAGTTATTAACAAGGTAATGAATATAAAGCAACTAGTACAGTGCCTGGCACCTAGTGGGAATTCCATCTGGCTCCAAAATATGATGCTGCTGTGAGAGACTTACATTGGAACCTGAGAATGAAGAAGTGGTTCATTTACAACTGGCCCAGGGAGAATATACTCCACAGGAAACTGCAGGGTCGTTAAGCCCCAATGGTGGTAACAAGACCATTAATTTCCTAGGGTTTCTTTTATTGAGCCACACAGTGAGGTGATGCTTAATCCAGCAGGAGGGAAGGGGTTTGGGGTTGGAGTGGGATCTGGGGGCAGGAGATCACAGCTATTCTGTAAGGTAGACTGGCTGTGAAATGCTGGAAGGATTGTGCACTCTGTGTGTCTGTGCTGACGGCAACATCAGGGCTGTGGCAGCAGATAATCCCCAAGGGCTGAGCATCTGAAAATCACTTCTGTGTATCTGAGGCAGGCAGTGAGGTGCAGAAAAGGAGCAAAGACTTTAGAGTCTCAGACCTGACTGCAAATCCCAGTTTCACCATAGCCAGCGGTGAGACCGTACGAAAGTTATTTCATCTCTTGTTGACTCAGTTTTGTCATCTAACAAAAGGGGAGACTCATGAGTTCCTATGAGGGCAAAATTACAGAATACAGGAGAAAGCACTTTGAGGCTATTTTTAAACCTTCAAGCCCTAGGCAATGTAAAGTAGCATCTTACTATGACTGTAGCAACTTAGAATTGTGTCTTTTCTCACTTCCTTGTATTAACTGTCCCTTCTTCATTTGTATGCTTGAAATAAGTGAGATGTAGGAGTTACTTCTAGCGATTTCCAGCTACCCATGCTTTGGCAAAAATCCCACTGTAAAACTTACAAAGCAAAGAAGAGGCATGATGTGATTGTCAGAATAAGTCATTTCATTAGCAGGAATTTCTGAATGTGAAAAATCAATATCACTTCAGAGGAAATTTCTGGAAGGACTGAATAGACCCATACGTCACCATATTGATTTGAATAGAATGTCTAAAATAATTTTAGCTCTGATTTTTTAAGCAACTAGGACAAAAGGGAGAGATTCTAGAAGTTACACAGATAAGCGTGTCAGACAAAGAAAACATTTCTTTTTCAGCACAAATTGAGTGTGAAAATAACTCTCAAGAAGTTTTTACAAGGACCCAGGCACCAGTGTCCTTGTCACGGCTTATGGGGGCCTACATGATTTGGTCTCCATCTGCCTTTCTGGCTTCATCTCAGGCTGTCTCCCGCTTGCTATCTCTGCTCTAGGCTTCTATCTATTTCTCTATCAAGCCATGAAAACGTGTACCTCAGGACCACTGCAAAATTGGTTCCCTCTGCCTAGAAGACTCTCTTCCCCATCTTCACCTAGTTAAGTTCTACTGTCTCTTCAGAACTCACCTCAAATAATATTTCCTCAGAAAAAACACCTAAGCCTCCAGATTCTTCCTGCTCAACCTCTCATGGCACCTCGAAGTTTCCCTTCACAGACCCTATCGCAGTGTGTTATTAAGGATTTGGTCATTATTTAAATTTTTTTAAGTTTATTTTCTGCCTCATCCACAGGTGAGATCACTGATATAACAGAGGCCCTGCCTACAATGCTCACCAACAAAGTTGGTACAGTACCTCGCACATAAGAGTTGCTAAAAAATAATTATTGAATAAACGAATTTTCTACAACAATATTGTTAGTTGCCATGAAGTGGATTTTGACTCATAGCGACACCATGTGTTACAGAGTAGAACTGCTCCATAGGGTTTCTTGGCTGTAATCTTAACAAAAACCAATTGCCAGGCCTATTCTTCCATGGTACCACTGGGTGAGTTCAAACTGCCAACCTTTAGGTTAGCAAACCCAACCCAAATCTGTCGCCGTCAAGTCGATTCCAACTCATAGTGATCCTATAGGACAGACTAGAACTGTCCCATAGGGTTGTGAAGGCTGTAAACCTTTATGGAAGCAGACTGCCACATCTTTCTCCTGCAGAACAGCTGGTGGGTTTGAACCACTGGCTTTTTGGTTAGCAGTCAAGTGCTTAACCACTGAGCAATGAGGGTGCCTTTTTTTGGGTAGTAGTTGAGTGAAGCCCATTTGTGCCACCTAATATGGCTTCTCAAACATCAGCCTTCTGGACCAGAGGAGTCTGATGTTACCATCTTCAATCCTAGGAGTGGAGGGATGATCTGGACATGGATTGCAATAGACTTTTCTCATTTCAGAAGGAAACAGTGATCAGAAAGAATGTTCTGCTATTATCTTTTCCTATTAACTCATAATTGTTTTGTGGGATAAAGTCCAGACTATTTCTCCTGACATACAAAGTGCTCCATGATCTGGCTTTAGGGTCATCTTCTATCACTGCATTGATGGCATGTATTCCTACCATGAAGATCTACTGACCTTCTCTTGGACTTGCTAGGCCAATTCAAACTTCTGTGCCTTTGCTTGTGCTCTTCCCAACATGGAATGCATTTCCCTAGTGGGAAAGCACGCAACATAAGGCCAACAGCTCCATCTCTGGAATCAAGTGGACCCAGATCCAAATCCTGGTACTCCTACTTACTTGCGAAACCTTGGACTTCTTGAGGCTCAGTTTTCCCATTAAAAAACTGAATGGTGCCCGACTACTATTACTGAATATTTTGAGCAAAGATTCTATAACAGAATCTTGATCAAAAGGGGGAAAATACAGAACATAATTTCAAATTCTCATGGATTCCAAACTTTCTAGAGCCATGGAAGCTAGATGAACACTCAAAATTTTGCCCTAGGATAATCTTTAAACCGTAAACCAAAAATATTCCCTTAAGTCGTCTTAAAATCAATCAATAGTTTAACTTAACTAAACTGTTAAAGAATGTCTGCCTTAAGTATTCTGCTCTTTTAAGATCTATCTATATAAGATCAAATCAAGGCTTTGAAACAGTTCATTGGGTTTGGATCCTAATGAGAATTTGAATTTCCATTCCAGATATACTGAATCCGAATCTACATCATAACATGCTACCCAGGTGATTCTTATGTATAATAAATTTTGAGAACCACTGCTCTACTAGGTGGTTCTCAGAATTGGTCCCTAATCAGCAGCATTAGCATCATCTAGGAACTTGTTAGGAAAGCAAATTTTCGGCAGGGGTTCAAACTGAACAAACCGGTTTAAAGCCGTGGATCAAATTGACAACAGCAACTCAAAACAGTAGATAGGAAATTTAGGGACAGTGAGTTTGTGTTAATGGAGGAGGAACATATTGAATATACCATGGACTGCCAAAAGAATGAACAGATCTGTCTTGGAAGAAGTACAGCCAGAATCTCCTTAGAGAAACGATGGCGAGACTGCGTCTCACATACTTTGGACGTGTTATCAGGAGGGCTCAGTCTCTGGAGAAAGACATTATGCTTGGTAAAGTAGACGGTCAGCAAAAAAGAGGAAGATCCTGAAAGAAATGGATTGACACAGTGGCTGCAACAATGGGCTTCAACATTGCAACGATTATGAGAATGGCACAGGACCAGGCAGTATTTCATTCTGTTGTATATGGGGTCGCTATGAGTTGGAACCAACTCGACGGCACCTAAAAACAACATTGCTTTGAATGGCACGTAAATGCTGAATAAGAGGTAGTACTATTATTATCGGTAAATCTTTCTAGAAAACTCTTTTCATTAAGGATCAGCTCAAAGGTCATTTGTATCCTTTCCCAGTTCTCCTGCACAGACTACTGAGAAATTCCCCAGTACTCCCACTGCACCTTATACACACCTGTGTTATACCTCCTATGCCATCATTCTCTAATTGTTTACATATCTACTTTTTCATCAGATACTAATGTACTTAAAGACATGGCTCAATTCTTCCCTAAAAGTGATTTAAGCACCCACTGCAGTACCAAATATAGTAGGCACTTGATAAATATTTTTCAATGAATAAATAAATGAATTAATCCTAAACGAGCTGGAAAAATACATTCAATAAAAAAAACCATTGCCATTGAGTTGATTCTAACTCATAGAGACCCTATGGACAGAGTAGAACTGCTCCACAGGGTTCCCAAGGAGTGGCTAGTGGATTCAAACCGCTGACCTTTTGGTTAGCAGCCGAGCTCTTAACCATCGTGCCACTAGGGCTCCACATTCAATATGGCAAGGAAAATTGAACCAGACATTTTGATTGGCTCCTTAATTTGCTCATATGTCTTGCATATTTATGGCAATCAAAAATATTTAGCCTTCTCCTTCAGGGGCAAGGGAGAATGAAGAAAACAAGATACAAGGAAAAGATTAGTCCAAAGGACTAATGGACCACAACTACCAAAGCTTCCACCAGACTGAGTCCAGTACAGCTAGAAGGTGCCTGGCTACCACCACTGACTGCTCTAACCGGGATCACAACGGAGGGTCCTGGACAGAGCTGGAGAAGGATGTAGAATAAAATTCTAACACACACAAAAAGACCATATTTACTGGCCTGACAGACTGGAGAAACCCCCAGAGTATGGCCCGCAGAGACCCTTTTAGCTCAGTGGTGAAGTCACTCCCAAGGTTCACCGTTCAGCTGGGGATTGGACAGCCCCATAAAACAAAACGGGACTAATGAGACACAGCAGTCCAGGGACAAGGACTAGAAGGCAGGAGGGGACAGGAAAGCTGGTGATAGGGAACCCAAGGTTGAGAAGGGACGGTGTTGACATGTTGTGGGGTTGTTAACCATTGTCATATGTCAATATGTGTGCTCACTGTTTAATGAGAAATGATTTATTCTGTAAACCTTCAACTAAAGTACAAAAAAAAAAAAAGGAATTATCTATATGAGATCAAATTGACAACAGCAACTCAAAAGGTTCGATGGGAATCCTAGGGGACAGTGAGTTAAAGATAATGGTGATGGAATAATTTAGAAAAGGATAGTGAGAATAGCAGCATAACTGGAAGAATGTAATCAACGTCACTGAATTGTACATGTAGAAATTTTTGAAATGGTGTATCTTTGGCTATGTATATTTTCACCAAAAAACAAAAAAGGTCCTCCAAGGTCAAGAAGGGAGAGTGTTGACATGTTATGAGGTTGTTAACCAATGTCATAAAACAATATGTGTACAGACTGTTTAATGAGAAACTATTTGTTCTGTAAACCTTCATCTAAATTACATTAAAAAAATATCTAGCCGTTTTACTGAAAGGTCTACAAAGTGTTCACATTCCTGGTTTTTTAGGAAAATGTTATGCAATGGCTGAATGGTGGTTTTATTTTATTCTCTTCACTATTTGCGTTGGAAAACAGCTACTTAGCACATTTGCCAATGATTTTTCATTAGGCTTTTTTTTTTTTTTTTTTTTTTTTTTTGGTTAGCCTCAGGTTCTTAGCATGTGATACTACAATGTTTGTGCTTCAGATTTACAAGTGCAGTAGTGTTAGTTCTCAAATCAGTTTGTCACTTGGAAAATACAACAAAGAGGATTGTTTTCCTCGTGTAAATGCTTTAAAGGAGAAGGAAGACCATCTCATTGAATTCTGACTAGATCTAACTAACTACTAGAAAAACTTCAGCCTATAACTGTCACTTTAGCTTCATTCCCTAGCAAACCCTAATTCACTGTCTACATTCCACAAAAACTGACCAGCCTACAATTTCCCAATATTCCATGTGGTTTCATGGTCCTGTGCTTTTGTCCAAGCTATCTCCTCTGCCTGGAGTGTCTCACGCTGCTTATCTCCTGGCAAACGTCCACTTATCTCTCAAGGCTCATTTTAGGTGTTACTTCCTCCTCCAGGAAGCCTTCTCCGAACAGCCTAATCTAGTTTGGGTTCCTCCCTGTTATCCCCTAACCCTGTCCTGTTCTTTGCTCTCATATGGGTGAGTGGGAGCATTTCAATGTAATGTTTAAAAAAAATAAGTTTTGGAGTTAGCCTGAGATTGACTTGAGTTCCACTACTTACTAGCTTTGTGATCTTGAGCAAGTTACTGACTCTCCGAGATTACATTTCCTTCTATGAAATGAGGCGACTGTACTGGGCAGATGTGAATATTAAATAAGGAACTCCATTACCGAGCACTTCACACAATGCATAGCATATCAGAGGCATTCACTATGTGCTAGGTATGATTTACCCCTAGTAATACCACTACAACTGCCCATACCAAAGCACCTGTACACCGTATTAAATCTAAGTATCTGCCTATCCTACTGGACCTACAGCAGCCAATCATCCTGGTTGCCTGGCACCGAGTGTGTCCATGGAATGTAGGACTTTAAGTACTAAAACCAGCACAGTCCCAGGCAAACAGGGACAGGTGGTCACCCCCACTGGACCACATATAATTTGAGAGTAAAGACTCTGACCTCTGATCCTTATATTGCCAGTGCTGAGCACATTGCTTTTTAAGCAGCAACCAACAGTGATTCTTAGAGGTAGAAGTGAGATTAATGGGCACGTATCAGAATCGTCTAGTGAACTTTCTCACTTTTTCCAACCGTGCGTTACCTGTTTCTCTACTCTGGAGTTTCCTTCATACTGCCACCCTAACCCCTGCCCTACCACATTTGAAAACTACTGTATCAGTTAGCTATTGCTGCATAACAAACCACTCTATAACTAAGTGGCTTATAACAGTAAGTATTTAATTCATGAGCCTGCAAGTCAACTGAGGGACGTGACACATCTAGGATGGCCTCCCTCTTAACATCTGCAGGGTTGGTTGACAAGTCAGCTGAGGCTTTTGTAATCTTGGTAGGATTCTCTCACACGTTTGGGGCACTAGCTGGGTTGAACCAGCTAACTCAACTCTGCTTTACATGGTCTCTTCATCGTGGAGTAGACTAGTCCAAGCTTGGTCACATGGTGGAAGCAGGGTTCCTGACAGAGAATGGAAATGTACAAGGCCTCCTGAGGACTAGGCTAAGAATTGATGCACCATTACCTCTTCTGCATTCTATTGGCCAATTAATGCCACAAGGCCAGCCAGATTCAAGTGGAAGGGAAATAGATCTGATTGTTCGAGCTGCAAAATCACATAGCAAAGGACATAAATACATGGATGAGTACAAAGATATGGCCATTTTTACATAATCTCTGTAACCATACATAATCCTTGTAACCACTAGCCAAACACAAAGCTGATGCTCAATAAATGTTTAAACCTAAAGCATTGAGTCATAAGGTACATAATTCTCAGATACCTAGTATATATCTGGAGTCACTGGATAGTACAAAATGTTAACACACTTGGCTTCCTAACTGAAAGGTTGGAGGTTCAAGTTTACCCAGAAGTGCCTCAGAAGAAAAGCCTGGCAATCTACTTGCAACAAAATCAGTCACTGAAAACCATACGGAGGACAGTTCTACTCTGACACACATGGAGTTGCCATGAATCAGACTTGATGGCAACTGGTTTTACTATATGTCTGAAAGTAGGTGTCTTCATCACTCTTCTGATAAGCACTGTATCTTGGAGATACAGTGTCTAGAAATTGAGGGAAGTCTGTGCAGTTAGTAGGTATATTATTTGTGGGAGAATATAACAATGTTAGATGTACCTGGGTGATGCAAACGGTTAAGTGCTCAATTACTAGCCAAAAGGTTGGTGGTTTGAACCTACCCAGGGGAAACTCAGAAGACAGGTGTGGTAATCTGCTTCTGAAAAGTCACAGCCTTAAAAACCCTATAGAAGAGTTTTGCTATACACACATGGGGTTGCCATGAGTCACAATCAACTCAAAGGCAACTAACAACAACATAACAGTGTTAATACAATGGTAAAGTGTTCTCTCAGGGAATTGATATATACAAATGAAGCCCTAAATGGTTAGAAAAATACTCAGCTGGCCAGTCTTAGAAAGTTGCATAAATTGGCCTCAGAAAGGGATATAAACTTAACATTGACTATCTGGGCTGCTCCTGAGAGCTGGGGACAGACCAGGGAGGCTCTGCATTAGAGAAGGAGGGAGCATCAGACACGGGATTCCAGGGCACTGGGGAAAGGACTGCTCTTCACAACTCCATACCATCTTGGTATTTTCCAGGGCTTTGAATCAGTTTGTTCAGGTTCCAACCCCTGCTGAAATTTGCATTTCTAACAAGTTCCCAGGTGATGCTAATGCTGCTGGTTAGGGACCAATTCTGAGAACCACTAGTAGAGCTATGATTTTCAAAATTTATTATACATAAGAATCACCTGGGGATCTTGTTAAACTGTAGACTCTGATTCAGTATATCTAGGGTAGAAATGCAAACTCTCAGCAGGAGTTCAAACCAGAATGAACCAGTTCAAAGCCCTGGTTGTAAGGGATTACCATTGTGATTATTGGCCAGCCCAGGTAGAAAGCTGTGGAATTGATTTTGTTTTTGAGCCCAGAAACATTCTTTGAGAGCTGTGGTTTTTCTCTTTTGTACTGGTGTTAAATCTTTTTTAAAAATACACACACACAAACTCACACAAACAAACATACATGTTTTTCTTTTTTTTTGCAAGTCCCTACTGAACTGGAGCATGCCTGAAAAAATATGAAATCAGAATTTATCTTGTTATGCTGCTTTCCCCTGGGGTGGTGGAGTCACATATATATTGCTAGAAATGATCTGCCCACTCGTTGCTCACAGGGGCCCTGTAGGACTGAACACCTGACCCTACACTGTGGAGGAAAACAGCCAAAGGGCTGCATCAAAACAAATGGAATTTTAAGCAGGTTCTCTGTATCAGCTGGTAAACTCATGCCTGCTCCCGAGCATGTCCTGTCTGAAACGACAGTCACTGGTGCACCCTGCAAGCAGTCCATGTCACATTTCATTAAGCTGACATGGCCTCCAGGGCAGGAAACATTCCAGAGCACGTTGGACAGGGAGCCTATCCACCAGGTCAGTCCTGGCTGTATCCCTCACTAACTCTGATGGCGGGCAAGTCCCTTCACCTCTCTGGAGCTCCTCACTTTATCTGTGAAATGGGGCAAGGGTACCTGCTCTGGCAACTTGACAGAGTTGCCTGGGGGTCACTGGCATAGTGTGTAGGCAAGTGCATTGTGGCCCATGGAGAGATGTATAAATTCAGTGTGGTATCACCAAGGATAGTCAGGACCGCCAAGGATGACTGGACACATCACAGTCTTTTGGAACACTTGGTTCTAATGAACTCTCAGAAACCTGGTTTGCTTCTGAAAATGCTGCTGCTTAATAGCCCCACAGGTTCCACAGTCCTGTAATTCAAACATGAAATGTTCCCAGGTTTTAAAACTGCCTGGCTGGCTGGTGACTGAATGGATACACAGATAGAGCCACAGAAATGAAGAAACTAGATTGGAGACCAAGTGTTTAATCCACTGGAACAACCCTCTAGGCCTAGGGACAGGCTAATGGGGTAAAAGGCTAATGTAAGAGGCAGGGAGTGGTGAACTTAGCATCAAGTCGGGTTTTCAATACTCTTTGAAGCTGTGGTACTGTATTTTTGGGAAGGGGGTATTAGAATTCTTAGCTGATATTTTTTTTATAAATGCATATCACCAATGTCCACTGCAGGTACTGATAAGCCCTGGGGTGGCAAAGAAGAGAAGCTGTGTACATGTGTATATCTCTGGATAATTGTTATATTTCTCCTCCCCTCCTACCATGGTTGAGAACTCCTTTTTAAAATCATGTCCTACAGAGAGACAATCATTGCACCAAGCATGAGGCTTGCTCAGCCTTCAATTCACCTGCTGGGCACCCAACTAGCCTCCCCTTTCTGAAGAGATGACTTTCCTACATCATCTATACCTATTATATTAATACTGATACCAACACTAATTTCTTCTAGATGTACAACATTTTACAGTTTGCGAAGCTTCTTCCTGTCTACCTTATTTTATCCTCCCAGTTTTACGTCCATCTGACAGAAGAGAAACCTGAGGCTCAGAGGAGTGAAGTGACTTGCCTAAGGTCACACAGCTAAAAGGGGCAGAGCCTTGAGTCATATGCAGGTCTCCCAGGCAGTTATCCAGAGTTCTCTCTAGTTCTATCATACAAATAAAAAGGACTATTAGCATTATTATTCAGCCCTTTGTTTCTTTTAAATAATACTAGTTCTATGTGGTAGAACTGGGCTAAGTATTTTATATATAGAATAACTTATTACCCAAACAGCCCTTCAAGGTAGATATTATTTCCCCTTTTTACAGCTAAGGAAACTGATGCTTGAGAGGTGAAGAGACTAACCTAAGGATGAAATTAGCTCAGGCATCCTCTCCTCCAGGAAGCCTTCTCTGAACTCCATCACCAGGTGAATAGCCTGTTTTGTGACTTCATAGCACTAATCATATTATGCTGATGGCATTTGTTTATACACACCTCCTATCCACCAGACTGTGGTCTCTCCAAAAGTGGGGGCTATGTCTTAACCCCAAGGGCCCCCAGCACCAGTCTCAGGGATGGCCTACAATAGACACTTGGATAAATATCACCGAACAAAGGGAATAAGCACAAAAATGTTGAACGCTATCTCCCTAACCCTAAACATCTTATTTGACTTTGAAAAATGGTCCACAAACAGGCCATTCATATACCCAGGTTCTATCTGGAGAAAATTCTCCTTTTCTCTCAAGAGATTCTAGCCATTTCTACCAGCCAGTGCCAGAGGTGTAACTGGACTCTCCGATGAAAGAATGTCAACCTTGTCTCCACGTATCCCAGTGCCTCAGTGAGACCAAAGCTGGCAAGACATGCTTAGCAAATTCCTCCTTGGCTCTCTACCTAGGGAAGATAAAGTTCCAGTGACAAATTCCCTGAGAACAATTGTTACACAATTGCACAGAACTGATTTGCAAGGCATTAGCACCTTCTTGGCTTGCTTGTTCATTACATACAAGGGTTGGAGAGGTAGAGGGTATTTAAAAGCTGGCTTTCAGGCCAATGAATCTGAAGAAATTCTCTTTGTTGGTCTGCAAGAGGAGGTGGGGGTGGGGGAGGCAGAACCAGATCTGATAAAGGAGATTAAATGGCCTTATACATCTGACAGCAAAGAACAGTCCCTATGGGAATCCCAAATCCTGCTGGTGCTAATAAAGTGCAGGATATTACTCTGGTAATACAGTGTACAATACAAGACATCCAGATGCCGGGGCCAGAGCCGCGACCTACATCTTCCGCAAACCAATTTTCTGCTGGGTTGGATGTGTAAAAAAGAATCCAAATACAGATTTTTTTTTTTTTTTTCCTTTGAAAGAAGAATTGCTTCTCTGGCTTTTTACCTTGGCCTGTCTGCTTCTCCCACCCACTGCGTTCTCAAAGTGGGAATTACTTCTAATCCACTCACAGGAGAAGCCACTGCCTAGCTGAACTGTGGGCTATTGGAGGACAATTTGGCTCCTTGCTGGGTTTCCAGTGGCAGTGGGATGGGGGGAACAAGCATGGAATTTGGAATTAGACAAACTAGGTTCAAATTTTCATTCTTCTACTTATAAGATGTGTGCCTTTGGGGAAGTTTCTCCTTGCTTCTCTGAGTCTCAGTTTCTACACCTACCTCACAGAAATGCTGTGAGTACTAAAGATAAGTTATATTAAGTGCCTGGCACAGGAGCTTACAAGATAGGACATGTTTGACAGCAGCAGCGATTAGTAGGAGTGGTGGTACCATTAGCCTCAACTGTTAATGCTTAAAGGCAATAGCACATTTCTGGCAAGAAGTTTAGGGGCAATGAGGTTTATTAACAAGACAAACAGCAACATCTGAAAGGTTCGGAGTTCAAGTCTACCCAGAGGTGTCTCAGAAGAAATGCCTGTCAATCTGCTTCTGGGAAATCTACACATTTCTACTCTGAAACACGTGGGGTGACCATGAGTTGGAACTGGCTTCATGGCAACTGGGGAAAAAAGAACCTTATTTATCCATAACCAAATTCTGAGCATCTGTTGTATAGCCAATGGTGTTATAAGCATCGAGAAAACATAGGTTGACAATAGCCACTCTCATCCAAGGCCTTATAGAACAGTGGAGAAACCAAGAAATGTAGTAGAACATGTCACATACCACATTGTTCCAAGCAAATTAACATTGGTCCTCCCATTTCACTCTCACAGGATCATCAGAAAGTAGGCAAGACACGAATTGTTAATCTTCTCCATTTAGTAGATGAAAAGCTGAGGATCAGAGAGAGGAGGTGGCTTGGCTCAGCTCCATGGGAGGCAGCCAGGATTTGGCCCAGTCTTCTAACGGCTAATCTCAAACTCTCGATTGCTTTGGGCCCACTCTGGGATGAATCTGGCTCAGCCTGCAACTGGAACACTAACCTGGCCATCTCAGAATTCACATCATTTCCACCAACTATAATTATTCAGTTTAAAAAATGTTGGATATTTCTTCAGACCCAGCCCAGTGTGGCACACAAGAGATGCTGTGCAAATAATCATCATTTGACTGACTATAATAAGAGCATTAACAACAGATATACAATACCTTTCCTTTCCAGCACATTTTGCAGTTCAAAACGTGCTTTCACATATTATACTGTTTTTTTGTTTTTTTTTTAACACAGCTCTTACAAGTAGACATTGTTTTCCCATGATGATAAAAAGGAGGCTCAAAGAAGTTAACTTTCTCAAAATAAGTAAGCCCTAGAGGCAGGGCTCAAGCCTGGGTGTGTAGAATTCCAAGTCTTGGGCTCTTCTTGCTACCTTGCAGTAGTCTGACTGATTCATCAATGGATGTCATGTGAATTCCTAGAATCTACAGTGGGGGCCCCTGTTCATTCATCAGAGCAATTGGAATGCAACGGAACTATTAAGAATATAAGTCAAAATATCAACCACCTCAAAAGTAGCTAACATTTACTGAATGTTTGCTCAGTGCCAAGACTATGCTAAATCTAAATGCTTTCTATGTGTTATTGTGTATAATTCTCACAGTGATCCTTAGGAGGTAGTTTCCATGGTTATCTTTATTTTACAGACAAAGAAACAGATTGAGAGAGGCAAAGTAACTTGCTCTAGACACAGGGATTTGAACCCAGGCAGCCTAGCCCCACAACCCCTAATGACATCATCCTTTGTTTAATCCCTGGCAAAATCTCTTGCCAATGACTTTGGGAGAAATCAGTGTTTATGGACAATGGTTACTGACTGCCAGTAAGTGCCAGGCACAGCCCTCAATGCTAGTTGTAGTGACCCGTTTAATCCTCACCAGTACTCTACAAGGCAATCATTATTACCCCATTTTATGGAGGTGGAAACTATGGTTCAGAGATGTCGACTCTTTACCCAAGATTATAGGGCTTGCTAAAAGCAGAGTCATTACCAAATATATAAATATCTGAAGAAAGGTTCATTCTTCCTTTAACAACTTTGGAATCTCCTCAGAGAAATCTGGCATATCCACAGGAAACCAAACCAAACCAGTTCCCATCGAGTCAATTCTTACTCACGGCGTCCCCGTGTGTTTCAGAGTAGAACTGCACTCCACAGGGTTTTCAATGGCTATGATCTTTCAGAAGCAGATCACCAGGACTTTCTTCCAAGGTACCTCTTGGTAGATTGGAACTGCCAACCTCTTGGCTAGTAGCCGAGTGCATAAACCATTTGCACACTCAGGGACTTTATACGCACAAAATAAAGATGCAAAGAAGGAAATGAGAGGCATGAGAACCAAATGGCCACCTGTAGGGTTCTAACCACAAAGGCTGTCCCAGATCAGGGACAGCAGAGGTTGCCAAAGGTTTAATTTGTCTGGGAAGGCTCTATGGAGGAAGTCAAGCTCCAGACGGGCCTTGAAGAGTAGCTGAAAATTTGGTTGAGTAAGGTATTCCAAGCAGAGGGAATAGCATATTCAAAATTAAAGTGGGATCTAGAATTAGATTCAAGTGGCAACACATGATTGAGGAAGACCTACTTACTAGGGTTAAAACTGTGTGTCCCGAACTTTCCTCAAGGCCCACACCTACAGCACTGAGGTCCCTTTATTCTCCTCCAGCATGTAGCCCATGAGGTATAGAAGCAACAGTGGAAAAAGCCACAGAAATTACAGGCAGAAAAATAAACCAAGTAGGAAAAGATACCCCAGACCTCTCACTGTGGCCTTCTGAAGGGGATGGAGAAGCAGGGGGAGGGGGGGAGGGAAGAGCTCTGATTTTCCCACAATGCCAGCCAGTCTCAGCTCTTCCTCTGTCCACTTCTCTCCCTGCTGTTTCTTCCCCGTTCCCCCTTTCCCCTGGATTCTGCTTGCAGCAGCAAATGTATGAATGCTTGGACGGCTTGGCAAAACACTCTGATATTTAGTTCTGTTGGACAAGCTTGCATTCCGTCTTTTTTTTTCCCCGGCTGACAACTCTGTTAACAGCAGTCTCTCTCCATGAGGCTGTGAATTTAAAGATCATATACCTGAGGCAGAAATTGTTTCTTAAAAACCAAACCAATAAAGTAGACCCCCTGAGATTAGGGTGAATATGCAGTCCCACTTGGATTTCAGGGGACTGGGAGTCAGTGATACTTCAGAGCGTGATGAAAAGGCCATCAGGGGTTAGGGATAAGGCTGGTGGTCCTGTGCAGTATGGTCACTTCAAGGCAAGGATATGTTACCTGGAGATTGTTCCAGTCATCAAAAAACTAAATCTATTTGGGTGAGATCCAGTCTATTTGGCTTTGAATGATTTTGAAATCCAAGTGTTGATAAGTCACTGGAGCAAAGTAGTAAGATCCAAGCAGATGAAAGTGAAAAATGTTTTGTCAAGTGTGAATTGTCATATTGATGTAAAAGACTGGAATTGTTACCTTTTTGTGAAAGGAGAAAAATGGGATCTTTTAGGTCAGTTTGGGAAATTAAGTATCCGTAAAGGCAAATAAACTTAGAACATAGAAGTTCTAAGCTGGAAAGAAATTCATTCATTCCGTCAGCAAGCATTTAGAGACTGCATCTTTGAACCAGGCCCTATGCAGGGCTCTGGGGAGATGAACAGGAATCAGATCCAGATCACCAGAGAGTAATAAATGCAGTGACAGGGGAAGACACTGGGGTTATGGAAGCACAGGGAGTGGGAATCTGGATCAGGTGGGGCATCAGGAAAGACTTTCCCCCTGGAGGGAAGTTGGGGCTGACTGCCAAAGGAAGAACACAGGCGTAGCCAGGCAGAGGCTGGGAAAAGGATGGAAAATGGCAGTGGGAGGAGTCTAAGCACAGGGTGAACCAAGGCCTGGCCTCTAAGCCTTCATTTTACAGATGTGAAAATTGATGCTCGAAAGAGAAATAACTTACCCGAGAGCCCAGGTAGTAAGTGGTAAACTAGCATTCACTACAAAGTTTGCTTTTAATCACTCTACTATACTGTCTACATACTAAACATGGAGTATGGGTGGTGCAAGCAGTTAACATGCTAGGCTGCTAACCAACACACCAGAGGTTCGAGTCCACCCAGAGGTGCCTCAAAAGAAAGGTCTGGTGATCTACTTCCAAAAATTCAGTCACTGAAAACCCTGTGGAGCACAGTTTTACTCTGACACACATGGGGTTGCCATGAGTCGGAAGTGACTCAATGACAGCTTTTTTTTAAAATATTTACAGTAGATTCCCTGAGTGGTATAAATGGTTAACATGCATGGCTGCTAACTGAAAGGTTGGAGGTTCGAGTCCACCCAGAGGTGCCTCAAAAGGAAGGCCTGGCAATCTGCTGCCAAAAAATCAGCTACTAAACACCCTATGGAACACAGTTCTACTCAGACACATATGGGGTTGCCAGGTGTCAGAGTCAACACAACCATATAACACCTTCTAGAGGGTCAGTAACTCTTACCCAAGACCACACAGATAGTTAGTGGCAGGTCTGAGATTTGCTCCTAGTCCATTCACCATCCTATTGTGCCACACAGACTCCACAATCTCCCAATCTCACTGAGTCTTGATTTCTCCACCCCATCTTCTCTCCTGGGTCCTCCCCACTGCTCCCTCACTAGCGAACTCAGTCATCAATATTGATGCCCTCATTTCTTTTTCATTAAGTTGACAAAAAGAATGACGTCACCCTCCCTTCCGGTGGCCTTTCCCACCCTGAAAACTGCCAAGGTCAGGAAGCCACCAGGCATTCTAACTTCCAAGCCATCCTTTTAAAGGCCAGCTGTTCTGGGAATTAAAACACCTCAGTGTTGGGCACTTAATTTTTAAAGAGAGAGCAAAATGGCAAGGAGAGTTTAAAAATTGCTCTCAGCTTTGTGTGTAATCGCCAGTCAGGCTGGAGGTCACCACCAACCCCCACATCTCCCGAGACTCCCAGACTTACAGGAGCAAGCAGAGTATTTATTCCTGGAGCCGGAGAAAATTGCAGACCTGACCCTGCCTTCCTTGTGCTCAAAGAGGACCCACCTCTTCAACAAAGCCCAAGTCCTTATTTAACAGCAAGCTTTCAGCTGGTCAGTCCCCTCCAATGCCCTGCCCACCAACAAAGAACAATGCACAGGGAAAAGCGGCACCCTCTTAGAAAGGTCCCAAAGGAGGTCCTGATACTCATGACACCCCAGGTTTGCAGGAAGATAACAGCCCCAGATAAACGTCTGGCCCTCAGAATCACTGCTTCATCAGAAGCAGACATATGATGGAGCAAAGCAACAAAAAATGTTTATTAAGCCTAGTACTGTACTAAGACAAGGAGTCCTGGTGGTGTAGTGGTTAAGTGCTCGCCTGCTAATTGAAAGGTCGGTGGTTCCAACCCACCAGCCACTCCACAGGAGAAAAATGTGGCAGTCTGCTTCCGTAAAGATTACAGCCTTGGAAATCCAATGGGGCAGTTCTACCCTGCCCTGTAGGGTCACTATGAGTACGAACTGACTCAACGGTAACGTGTTTACTATGTTAAGCTACAAGGAGGTGTAACACAGTAATAGTTCTGCTGACTGGACATCCACAATAGACCAGAAACTCTCTATTTAGTCTCTCTAAATCTCACAACAGCTCTGCAGGGTAGGAATTACAGCATCGTGGTCAGCAGTAGGACGTGATAGTTAAAGCTGTGGGCTCTGGAGCCAGACAGACTAGATTTGAGTCCCCATTCTACCTCTTATTAACTGTGTGACCTTGAGCATGTTACCTAATTTCTCTGTGCCTATGTGTCCTCATCTTTGAAATGAGGGTGATTAATAGTGCCAACTTCATAAGGGTACTGTGAGGAGTGAGTTAATAATTATAAAGTGTTTAGAAGAGTGCTTGGCACATGGTAGGAGTCAACAAGTATTGTGGTGGTGGTGGTGGTTTTTATCTCTGTGGTATAAATGAGAAAGCTGAATCCAGACAGAGTGAGTGAATTAGCCGAGGTCACCTAGCCAATAAGTGAAGGCACTAGAAATGAAACTCAGGGCTTTTTCAGCTATTACTGTGTGTCAGTGAGTTTATTCTGACTTATAACGAACCTATAGGACAGAGTAGAACTGCTCCATAGGGTTACCTAGGCTTTAATCTTTATGGGAGCAGATCGCCAGGTCTTTTCTCCCGTGGAGCTGCTGGGTGGGTTCTAACCACCGACCTTTCAGTTAGCACCCAAGCATTTAACCATTGTGTCAACAGGGCTCCTCTTTTAGCTATACCTAAGCTCATATATTGCTCTAGAGTATTCTAATTTATAAAGTTCTTTCCTAAACATTACATATCATAGCAGAGTAGAGGAGGACTATTTCAAAGATAATAATTTGAGGCTCAGCAAAAGGAAAGAACTTGGTGAAGGCCACACATGTTACAAATGCCAGAACCAAACATTGAACTCAAGGCTTAGGCTAGCTCATTCCACTCCACCACATGGGAAGGAAGGGAGAGGCAGGGCCAGAGTGGAACAGGGCAAGCTAAATGGTTGGGAACAATCATGGCGGACTAGGCAACTGAGGAAATAGCAAAAATACCCATACAGGCCCAAAAAGATTAAGTAACTTTCCCAGAGTCACATAGCTTCTAAGAGGCAAGAATGATCCAACAACACATTGATTAAGAACTCTGAAAATACGGGAAGAGACTATGCCCAGCAGGCCTTGCCCCTGAACTTGGATGGAATCATCCATGCCACAGAGCTAGAAGTTGTCATACTTCAGCGTGCTTAGTCAAGGGAAATGGCATCCTACTTCTCAGAGATCCCTGCTGGTGCAATGGTTAAGAGCTATGGCTGTTAACCAAGAGGTTGGCAGTTCAAGTCCACCAGCTGCTCCTTGTTAACACGATGGGGCAGTTCTAACCTATCCTACAGGGTTGCTATGAGTTGGAGTTGACTAGACATAAATGGGTTTTTTGTTTTTTTTTTTTTTGGTTTTTCTCAGCAGAGTACATGTCTCATAGCTGAGTGGGCTTCCGCAGGACAAAGCTGAGGCTACCTACCCTCTACCCCCAGGTTGGGTTGGCACCTGAGTTGGTTCACTAACCGCTTCATTCATTTTATGCACCATTAATGAACTCATTCTGTGCCTAACACTGTGCCTGGCACTGGAGCTGAAATAATAAGAACCCATGTCCCTGAATAGCTCAAGTCTAATGGAAGAGACAGACATTAAGAGTGGAAAGTCCTGATAGAGTATAAGGCATTGTTGGGGGGACAGAGGAGCAAGAGACTAACTCCACCTCGGGGGGTGTGGACATAAGAATCTCTCAGAGAAGGTGATGTTTGAGGGGCGTTTTGGTGAACAGGAGGTTGCTGACAGATGGAAAGTGATGAGTGAGAGGGCTGGCAGTGAAGGCAGTGCAGGTGGAAGAAACAGAAAGAGCAAAGGCCCCGCTCAAGCATCACGTCAGAGCAGCAGCCCCTGATCATTCATATGGAAATAGTAAGCGCTGCCACTCTCCTCTCCTGCTTTATTTCTCTTCACATCTATTATCTATTTATGACATTATATTATGTTTATTATCTGTCTTCTCTCCCACAGGAATGTAAGCACCATCAGAGCAGACACATGGTTTTCTTTATTGCTGCATCTTAGTGCCTAGAACTGTATATGGCACGTAGTAGATGCTCAATAAACACCTGGTGAACAAATGAACAAGTTGCAGGAGTGTGACTAGGAGTACTGCCTATATTTGTTTTCTAGGGCCGCCATAACAGAGGACCACCAACTGAGCGGCTTGAAACAAAAAGAATTCATTCTCTCACAGTTCTGGAAGCTAGAAATCTGAAATCAAAGTGTCCACAGGGCCATGCTCCCCACACAGGCTCTAGAGATGAATCCTTCCTTGCCTCTTCTAGTCTGTGGTGGTTGCTGGCAACCCTGGTTCTGCTTGGCTGTAGATGCATCACTCCCATCTCTGCCTCTGTCTTCACATGAACTTCTCCCCTGTGTGTGTCTCCATGTTCCCTTATAAGGACACCAGTGATTGAATTTAGGGTTCACCCTAATCCAGTATAACTTCATCTTAACTTGATTACATCTGCAAAGACCCTACTTCCAAATAAGGTCACATTCACAAGTACTGGGGGTCAGGACTTCAACGTATCTTTTGTGGATACAGAATTCAACACACAACACTGCTCAAATGCTTATATGCTTGCCTCTTCAACGTGAATCAGAACACAGGGAAAATTTTCTTAATCATCTCTCTTTTTCTCCCCATCCCTTTAGAGAAAATTAAGAATATTGAAACGTAAAGAGGAAGAGGGGGAAGAGAGCTAACATTCACTGAGCATTGACTATTCCCATAGTTCACATAATTCAATACCCATAACAACTTGATGAGGTAGGTGTTATACACAATTCTAGATGCACATGATTTACTCAGAGTCTCCCAGCTGGTAAGTGAAACAGTCGGACTGGGGCTTGAACCCAGGTCTGCCTGATCCCCAAGGGAGCAAGGGAGCCCCTACTGTCAGCGTGTCTATAAGGAGCTGCCTACAGAGAGAGGAGCTGGTAAGAAGAACTCATGCTTCTGGAGCGTCTGCCTTCTCCAGCTCTTTTCATCACACTAATTCTCATGATACTCTCAGATGCTAAGTGTTCACATCCCCTTTAACTGTATAAGAAAACAGGCTCAGAAACACTGAGTAAATAGCATCAAGGCCATCTGGCCAGGGAGGTATGTGGGGAAGCATAACATATACATAAAAATCACCTGGGGATACACAAGAATCCCCTGGGAATCTTGTTAAAATATAGGTTCTAATTCAGTATATCTGGGGTGGAAATGCAAATTCTCAGGAGAGGTTTGAACTGGAATGAACTGGTTCGAAGCTCTATTCAAACTTGGAGTCCAGAAGGTCTGACTCCTCAACGTCTGCTCTCTCCTCTAAGCTACTCTGAGCCACGGATCATAGGAATTTGAAATCTCAAAAGAAATCTCCATTTCAGCTCCTGGAACACATGACAATTTCTCACCCCAGATTGTTCTCAGCTCAGTATGAAAACATGTAACAGGGTATGAATGCCTGAGTGAAAGAAAGACCTACACTTAAATTATTCCAGAAGGGTAAGCTATTGTCAGTGATTGACAAGCAGTCTCGACTCTCCCCAGTGACAGCCACACACAAAGTAAGCCTTCAAAAAGAGCTTGGTTCTCTTCAATTAGCAGATCTGAAACGAAACCACTTAGAAAATTATACTATTGGGCGACTTGTGTGTTTTAAACATAATGGGAAAAATAAAGGCTAGGCCTGATGTTTACCATCAGCTAAGCTATAGACATCAGATGTGCCAGGACTCGGGACCACACAGTCTCCTAGAGAATTCAGGCCTGCCTGCCTCTCTGTCACTGATCTAACCCTGGATTCATTCTTTCTTTCTTCTTTCCTTCCTTCCTTTCTTGCATTTAGCAAATATTTATTCTCTATCGCCAAGAACTTGAACTACAGTGGAGAGCAAAATAGGCATAGGTCCATGCCTCCTGGTGCTCCCAGATAAGGAAACAGGCAGTGCAATGGCTTGTGACAGGTGACATAATGGGGAAAACACAGGGTGCTCAGAGGCAGAGCAGAGGGAGAGCTCTACAAAAATGAAAATTTTACGCTGAGCGGGAAACAGTCGTGTGGGGCAAGAATGCCCGCCCAGCAGGCAATGTGCTCAGTCACTAGAGAAAGAGCAAGGTGACCAGGGCAGGGAATAGGCCTCCAAGGAAGGAATGAGCCCTCCTCCTGCTGGGCCCGCCTATCTGTTCCCTAGGAAGTGCTAGAATCACAGCACTGGAAAACTGCAAGGGACCTTCAAGTCACTTATCTTCCACTCATTCAATAAACCACGTCCCAGGTGGGTGCACAGGCTCAGAAGGGCCAAGAGCATGGCACATACAGGGAGCTGCAAGTGAATCCCTGTGCCTAGACTGCAGAATGGGCATGGGACATGAGGGAAGGCACTGCAAAGGGACTGGGCTTTAAGGCAGAACAAGTAAAACTCTCAATTTGGAATGCGCGGGGCCCCATTTAGGGAGTGAGATATCGAGGCAGGCACAGAGCTCTGAGGGACTCACTCCAGACCCTGGGACCTTTACCCAGCCCCACGTTTGTGAGACTCTTAGATTCTTAAGTGCAAGACCTAAGGCGGAAATGGAAAACTGAAATACAGATATTATCTGTCTAAGTAAAAACCCAGGATAGACATGCTTCTCAGACCTTAATCATAGTGGAATAGGAAGACTATGAAGATGCAATTCTATTTTCAGCTCCATCTCTAAACAGCTGGGTAACGCTGGACAAGTCAACCCCCTTCTGAGTCTCAGTGTCGTCATCTGTATGATGGGTGGAGAGTTAGTAGCTAATTAAAAATGATAATTACTGGTATTTAATGAATTATTACTCTGAGCCAAGCGTTTATATCATTTAATCCCCACAAGCACCCTGTGAAGTAGATCAATTATTATTATCGCCAATTTACAACAATGGAAGCTAAGATTTAAAGATGTTAAATAGCTTGCTGAAGGTCAGATATTTAGTAAGTGGTAGAACCAGGATTTGAATGCAGAACTCAAATGCTTAACCATGAAGATATACTATTTCAAGGACCTTATAAATTTCTTTCACAAGGATTTTCTGAGCTCCTGGGTTATCAGGGTAAAACAGATGAGAAAGCATAGTTCCTCCCAGTGGAGGGGACAGACACATTCTCTTTCTGGCCAGGAGCCCTGAATTCTAGTCTTGGTTGTATCATTAATTCAATTTGCTTCTATGTAGAAGAATACGTGCGGGGGGATGAAGGGTGGGGGGTGGATGAAGTGGTTGTGGTGAAGTAATCTCTCTGAGCCTCTCCACTTTGAAATCAGCCTGTGTCAACAGGATGTCACAAAAGACCCAGAACTGAGATGGGCCACACCTGGCCCCAGCCATGAAAACAGCATCATTCCCAGAGAACTAAACCCCCAAACCGACCAGTCACCAAACAGAGAGTGGAACGGGCAGCTTGGCCTTACCTGGTCTTATCTGACCCATGACCTTCATCTAGATGAAAGCTGCCCCTTTGGCTATCAAAGTCCTGCCATTCATGGCCACTCATGGTGACAGAGTCCAAAGGGCCCAGGCCAGGGGAGACAGAGAGAGGCCTCTACTTTGCAGGTCCCCAAATCAGGTTGGGCCTGGGGCCAAAGTAAGGGAAAGCAGCCACTGGAGGCATGTTTGGATGAGCTGCCCCAGCCCACATGAGTGAGATACCACCCAATTACAGCTAATTAGCAACTCTTGGGCAGAGGAAGCAGAAAGGCCAGAGAGAGGCTGCTGGAGGCCTTACCTGCCCCCTTGGCCCTCAGCAGCACCTGCATGAGGCGAGGCCTTCCGAGCTGCCTTCCCACCCTGAGATGACCCATCCTGCTCTGACTAATGAGCCAAGGCCAACAATGAAGGGCATAGCCTGCAGAGAAACGTTTGCTCCCTTCTTCTAATAAACTTTCCAAAAAGGTTCTGAGAGCCGCGGCTGGATTCTCCCACGAATACAGCCCCAGGTGTTGAGAAGGGACAGAGGTACACAGTTAACAGCTCATTTAGCAGGGAACAAATGTCCTCCTTTCAGACCAACAAATAAAATATGATGCATTCAGACAGGAGCTGGGCCTGAGACGGGTGTCAATCGGAAATGCATGCAGAGGACCCAGCACCCACTCCCCTGAGAAATCCTGTGACTGCTTCAGGAAATAAACAAAACTCACAGTGCAATGTTTCCTTTAAACAACCCAAAAGGCAAAATGCAAAAGTGCTGGGTGGGATAAAATATTGAAATCAAAATGATTATTAACAGTAATGATAGCTTGGGTATGTGTGTGTATGGTCTCTTGTCACTCATAATACACTTTCACATGCATTATCTCTTATAAGCATCACAACAACTTTATGTAGTAGGAAAGGCAATAGACAAGGTCCCGTTTTATAGAGAAGGGCTCTGGTAGGCTGAGAGCTTAAGCCCAACATCAGACAAGTCAAATGCCAATGCCACAGTTCACACCAAGTCTTCTAATTCCAAATCCACTACACTTTCCACATTAGCACAGCATACCCAAACTTTGTTATATTCCTTTTACACTTTTTTGAATCATAATATAAAAGGTCTAAGAGCCTTGGTGGCACAGTGGTTAAGAGCTCAGCTGCTAACCAAAATGTCGGCAGTTGCAATCTACCAGCTGCTCCTAGGAAACCCTATGGGGCAGTTCTACTCTGTCCTGTAGGGTCGCTATGAGTCAGAATCGACTCAGTGGCAAAGGGTTTGGTTTGGTTTTTTGTTTTTTTAAGAAGCCGTGGTGGTATAATGGTTAAGTGCTTGACTGCTAAACAAAAGGTCAGCAGTTCAAACCCCTCAGCGGCAACATAGGGGAAAGAACTGGCAATCTGCTTTTGTAAAGATTACAGCCTAGGAAACCCTATGGGGCAGTTCCTCTTGTCATATAGGGTCACTATGAGTTGGAATTGACTTGACAGCACACTGGGCAACAACAACATATGTGGACTGGAAAGGTCCTTAATAATCACTGGAAAACCGAAACCCAGAAAGGTTTGATAACGTGCTCAGGATCACACATCGCATTAGGACCAGGTCCCTGGGCCTCTTACTCTCTCCAGGCCAATGTGCTTTCCATTACACTTCAATTTAGAGCCCCAATAACAAGGAATATTTCTACAGCAACCGATAATAAAAAATTTTTATGTTGTCCCCTTAAAAAAAGAGGATGCCAGCTACTAACATATTTCTTTTTGACATAGGCTTTTATTTCTAATAAAGCAGTACCATGAATGAGGAGGGAGAAACAAGCTCAGAAGGAGAGAATTGGTGCAGATCCCTGTGAACACTAGGAGTTCAATAAATGTTTACTGAATTGAATGCAGTGAAATAAGTGTGGACCCACTGGGAAAAGAGAGAAGGAGAAGGCATTTTGCACATACATAGATGAAAATGCATATACTCTGTGTAAGACACTATGCTGAGAATTTGGCACAAAGAAGACATTTGCCATATTCCAAGCTGGTTTTTGACATCAGCTTGAAGCTCCTACTGTCTTAACATCGCAAGCTCACCGAGAGAACACAGTGGGATGTGTGTGTTTCCAGGCAATCCCTTGGAAAACATTTGACCTTCACTGAAGTTTTGACAGTTTTCAGTGTCGCTTCAGTGTCTTTTTTTTTTTTTTTTTTTTAGGGAAAAAAGTCTGCAGTAAAAAAAGGAGCATGTAAAGGAGGCAGAATTGTTAGTGAAATTCTGGTGACAATGCAGTTACTGAAACCTGATGTCAAGAGGCATTTGCTCAGACTGTCACTGAACTGCTGTATAAATGATTTTGCCTGATGGTGACTTCTGTCAATTTCTGTCTATTTTCACTCTTCCTCTCAAGCCACTGTCTATTTCAAAGTATTTTGGGGTGGGTTCTACAGGAAGTAGGAAATGTCATAGATCATAACTTAACACTTTGGTCTAGAAAGTGTTCTATTAATCACTACCATTTACTGAACATCTGCAATAATAATGATAATATTATCATAATTAAAATAATAGGTAGCTTTATTGAGTGTTTAGTACAGTGTGTCCTGTGCTAGGCACTTCACATGCATTATTTTATTTAACCTTCATACAAACAATCCTATGATGTTCAATTAACTTGGCCAAAGATATACAACTACTTGGTGACAAAGTCAGATTTTAACTTCAAAGCCTACATTGCACCCTATTATTCATTTGCACAATCACTATTACCAGGCATTGTGCTAGTTACTGGGATACAAAGAGAAAAGATAAAGAACATGCATTCAAGAAGTTCACAATAACACAAGCAGTCAAGTAAACCAAAGATCATAATATTATTTGCTAAGTGTAGTGACAGAAACGATTACTAGGTGTTTTGGGCACATTCAGGACAGACATCTAACCTCATCTAGGAGAGGTCAAAGAAGGCTTCCCCAGAGGAACTGATGCCTCAGTCTTGAACGGTAGGTAGAAGTTTGTCAAATGAAGAAAGGCATGAAGGGCATTCTACTCATGGTGAGGAGACTGGGGAGAAAGGGCATGTTTTAACTATCATCATTCTTCAAAGCCCCCCCACCCTGCAAAGAAAATGAGATCACACTTGTGTTTTGGAAGCAGGAAGACCAGTTAAAAGTAGCAATTTGGCTAGAGAAACCCAATTCCAGAGTCAGTCTGGAGTAAAGGAAGGGATGTTTTCTTGTTAATCAGAAAGGCAACAAGAACCCATGGGGTGCAGAAACTTCAGCCAGGAGATGTAATCTGCTGATTACCAAGAGACCCTTTTTGCATAAGAGGTCATAATATCAAACTTTTAGCTCACTTGTATTATTTGCGGGGGGCTGATTTTCCCCTTAACTCTCACAGAATTGCCCAACATACCTATTTCCAAAACCCTGTGGTATCCACACCTGAGCCTCTTAGAGCTTAAAATGAGGGATGAATAAGAAACTAAACCTAAGTGGAGCTGTAAAGGACTAGACAGGATATGAACTTCATTACAGAAAAATAGGCCAAGAAGTCAGGGCTTTCAGTCCCTGTGTCTTGTGTCATCAGCAATCCTTCTTCCTGCCTTTTCCCATCACTAAAACAAGGACAGAAAGATTGCAAATAAAGTTGTCTTTGTTGAGTAACTATTTTTTACTCCACTATTTTCTTTTGGAAGCCCTAGTGGTGCAGTGGTTAAGAGCTCGGCTGCTAACCAAAAGGTCAGCAGTTTGCATCCACCAGCTACTCCTTAGAAACCCTATGGGACAGTTTTACTCTGTTCTATAAGGTCACTATGAGTTGGAATCAACTCAACAGCAACGGGTTTTGGATCTTCTTTTGAGGGAAGCAAAAGAAGAAGGTGACTTCTCCCTTGCACTTATGTGTTGGCAATCTTATAAGCAAGCTGAGGAGACACAGGGAACAAGGAGAGTTGGCATGGAAGATACTAATTGTGTTCACCAATACCCATACTCCCTATCTTCTAAAACAGGTGACAACCCAAGTAAAAACGATATTCCTCAGTCTCCCTTTTGTTAGGCGTGGCCAGATGACCAAGTCCTAGCCAATGGGTGTGTGAACAGAAATGGATGCAACTTCTGACCATGCCCTTAAAAGAAATGGAAAAGGGAGTGATGTTACCAAAATGGTGAAGTAGGCAACTCCAAGCTCCCATCTCCTCATAGAAATATTGAAAAACGAGGCCAACTATCTTACAAAATACACAGTAAATTAAGACATTTCCAGATAGCCAAAAGTTGAGGGTATTCATAACCACTAGACCTACCCTACAGGAAATGCTAAAGGGAATCCTTCAGGCTGAAGTGAAAAGATAATAGAAACTCAATGCCATATGAGGAAATAAAATTCTGGTAAAGGTACCTATACAGGTAAATATAAAAGCTAATGTTATTATGTTTGATTTGGGACTTCTCCTTTTATTTTCTCTATGATTGAAATAATATATGCATAAAAATAAATATAAATCTATGTCAAGGGGCACATAACGTATAAAGATAAAATTTCTGACAACAACATAAATGGGGTTGGGTCAACGTTCTATGGGATAGAGTTTTTGTATGCTATTGAAGCTAAGTTGATATCAGTTCAAACTAGATTATTCTAAATTTAGAAAATTAAATGTAACCCCCATGGTAACTGTGAAGAAAATATCTTTAAAGTGTACACAAAAGGAAAAGAGAAAAGAATAAAAAAGGTTCACTACAAAAAATCAACTAAACATAAAAGAAGGCTGTAATGGAGAAAATGAGGAGGAAAATGTATAAATATGCAGGAAACAAATTAAAAAATGGTAGAAGTAGTCCTTCCTTATCAATAATTACTTTAAACATAAATGGATTAAACTCTCCAATCAAAAGACAGAGATTGGCAGGATGGATTTAATTTTTAATGACCAAACTATATGCTGTTTACAAGAGACTCATTTTAGGTCCAAATACCAAACAGGGTGAAAATGAAATAATGGAAAAAGATATTCCATGCAAATAGTAACCAAAAACAGAGCAAGGGTGCGTACACTAATATCAAGATTAGTATAACCTAATACACTGCCTAATATCAGAATTTCGACTTTAAGTCAAAAACTGTTACAAGACACAAAGAAAGGCACAGTATATATTGATAAAATGGTCAATTCATTAATAAAATATGACAAAGAATTATAAGCATATATGGACCAAACAACAAAGCTTCAAAATATATGAAGCAAACATGGACAGAACTGAAGCAAGAAATAGACAGTTCTACAAAAATAGTTGGGGACTTCTATCCCACTTTCAGTAATGAATAGAACATGTACATAGAAAATCAATAAGGAAATAGAGGACTTAAACAACACTATAAACCAACGGGAGCCGTGATGGCACAGTGGTTAAGCATTCAGCTGCTAACCAAAATGTCAGCAGTTCGAATCCACCAGCTGCTCCTTGGAAACCCTATGAGGCAGTTCTACTCTGTCCTATAGGGTCTAAAGGGTCAATATGAGTCAGAACCAACTCGATTGCAATGAGTTTTTTTTTTTTTTTTTACCATACTAGACCAAACATATAGAACACTCTCCACAACAGCAGAATACACATTCTTCTCAACTACATATGAAACATTCTCCAGGACAGACCATATGTTAAGCCAGAAAACAAGTCTCAATAAATTTTAAAAGGCTAAAGTTATACAAAATATCTTCCCTGATCATAAAGTAATAAAACTATAAAACTGTAACAGAAGGGAAATTGGAAAATTCAGAAATATATGGAAATTAAGCAATATACTCTTAAACTACCAATGAGTCAAAGAATAAATCACAAGTGAAATTAGAAAATATTTAGAGATGAGTGACAATGAAAATACAACATACTGAAACTTATGGGATTCAGTGAAACTTATAGCAGTAAAAGCCTATAAGAATAAAGATCTTAAATCAATAACTGAACTGTACACCTTAAGTAACTAGAAAAAGACAAGCAAGCTAAGCTCTAATCAAGCAAAAGGAAGGTTAGAGTAGAGATAAATGAAACAGAATAAAAACAGTAGAGAGAATCGATAAAACCAAAATCTGTTTCCTTGAAAAGATCGACAAAATTGACGAATTTTTAGCTAGACTGACAAAGAAAAAAGAGAGAAGACACCTGTAACTAAATTCAGAAATGAAAGTGGGGACATTACTACCAAAGTTACAGAAATAAATGGGATTACCTATTTTTACACAAACACACGCCTTCTGCATTTGTTTGCCAGCCATGCCCTCCCCCAGCAAGGTATTTTTGTAAGCGTGTGATGCTAATTTTTTCTTACAGCAATATGTGGAAGAGGATTGGCATGGCAGCGCTTGTGCGGATGCCTCATGAAAGGAGGGCACGGCCAGCAAACAAACGCAGAAGGCATGTGTTATCTGCATAAAAATACAGTACAAAAGAACACGATGAACAACTGTATACCAACAAATGAGATAACATAGATAAAATGGGCACATCCTTAGAAACAAATTATCTAACCTGACTCAAGAAGATACAGAAAATCTCAACAGACCTACAACAAATAAAGAGACTGAATCAGTAATCAAAACTATTCTAACAAAGAAAAGTCCAGAACCAGTGGCTTCACTGGTGAATTCTACCAAACATTTAAGGAATTAACATCAATCTTTCTCAAACTCTTTCAAAAATTAAAGAGGAAGGAACACTTTCTGACTCATTATGTGAGGCCAGCATTATTCTAATACCAAAGCCAGATAAAGACATCACAAGAAAGCTACAAGACCATTATGTCTTACAAATATTGATGCAAAAATCCTCAACAAATACTGGCAAACCAAATCAAACAGTATAATTATAAACCATGACCAAGTGGCATTTATCCCAGGAATGCAAGAGTGGTTTAACATTAGAATATCAATCAACGTAATATACCACATTAATCGAATGAAGGAAAAAACTACATGGTCATCCCAGTTGATGCAGAAAAGTCATCTGACAAAATCCAACTCCCTTTCATGATAAAAACCCTCAGAAAGGAACAGAAAAGAATTTCTTCAACATAATAAAGCATATTTATGAAAAATTCATAGCTAACATTATGCTCAATTGGGAAAGACTGAAAACTTCCCCCTTAAGATCAGGAACAAGACAAAGATGCCTGATTTCACCACTGCTATTCAACATTGCACTAGAAGTTCTAGCCTGAGCAATTAGACAAGAAAAAGAAATAAAAAGCATCCAAACTGGAAATGAAGAAGTAAAACTGTATCTACTCACATATAACATGATCCAGTATATAGAAAATCCCAAAGATTCCACCAGAAAGCTACTACAGCTAATTAACCAATTCAGCAAAACTACAGGTCCAAGATTAACATGAAAAAATCAGTTCTGTTTCTATTCACCAGTAAGTGAAGAATCCAAAAAGGAAATTAAGAAAGCAATTCCATTTATAATAGCATCTAAAAGAATAAAATATCTAGGAATAAATTTAACCAAAGAGGTGAAAGACTTGTTCACTGAAAACTACAAAGCATTGCTGAAAGAATTAAAGAAGACCTAAATAAATGAAAAGACATCTTATGTTCCTAGAAAGGAATACTTAATATTGTTAGGATGTCAATACCATCCAAAGATATCTATGGATTCAATGCAATCTCTATCAAAATTACAACGGCCTTTTTGCAGAAATGGAAAAAGCTCTCCAATTCATACGGAATTTCAAGGGGTGTAGAATAGCCAAAACAATCTTGAAAAAGAACAAAGTTGAAAGACTCACACTTCCCAATTTCAAAACTTGTTACTAATCTGCAGTAATCAAAATAGTCTGGTACTGGCATAAGGAAAGACATGTAGACCAATGGCACAGAATTTAGAGTCCAGAAATAACCTCATACATCTGTAGCCAACTGATTTTAGACAAGAGTGCCAAATCCAGTAAATGGGAAAAGAGTAGTTTCTTTAACAAATGGCGCTGAGACAACTGGACTGCCACATGCAAAAGAATGACATTGGACCTCTACTTCACACCACATACAAAAATTAACTAAAAATGCAACAATGCTCTAGATATAAGGGCTAAAGCCATAAAACTTTTATAAGAAAAACATAGAGGTAAATCCTCATGACACCAGATTTAGCAATGGATTCTTAGACATGATACCAAAAGCATGAAAAATTAGTTAAATTTTCAACAAAATTAATAACTTCTGTGCATCAGATGACATTATCAAGGAAATGAAAAGACAACGCATAGAATGGGAGAAAATATTTTCAAGTAATATATCTGATAAGTGTTTAGTATCCAGAATATACAAAGAACTCTTACAAGACATCAAGAAAAAGACAACCCAATCAAAAGGGGGACAAAGGTCTTGAATAAACATTTCTCCAAATAAGACATATGTGGTGTGATTGATTACATATGTGTGGCCTTTCTAGCCATGGGCTTGTAATTCCCACCCAGGTGATTGTGTGATAAGGTAATTGTGGTCTACCAAGGGGATTGGTCAGTTTTGCCTTAAAAGAGAGCCAATTCTAGAGCAGAGAGGAGCCCACCACCACCAAGGAAAGAGAGACCAGCAGTAGAGACCCCAGCAGCAGGAGACAGTGAGGTGGGCTTCCTGGGCCATGGAGAGAGAAAGCTGTGTGCATTTGGGCAGAGACTGGGGGCCAGGGAGAGGTGTGCCTATGAGCATGGCTGGGGAGAGCCTATCCTGATGGGATAACTGTATCCTGAGTGTTTTTGAGCCTGAACTGTAACTGTTACTTTCCTAATAAACCCCATAATTGTAAGTATGGTCTGTGAGTTCTGTGTGGCCACTGCAATGAATTACCAAATCCAGTAGAGACTGCTGTGGGAGGGATGGTTCGTGTCAGAATTGGTAGAGATGGTGGAGAGAGGAGTCTTGTCTAGCCTCCACCTCATGGGAGTCAGCCTTGTGCTGTTAATCTTGATTTTCCTTTCCCTTTGCAGAACTGGAGGAGGTCAAACACCTCCCCCAAGCCATTTACAATACACAAATTACAATAAGCACATGAAGATGCTCAACATCATTAGTCACAGAAATGCAAGCCAAAATCACAATGAGCTACAACTTCACACCTACTAGAATGACTATAATTTTTAAAAAAAGAAAAGAAAATAACAAGTGTTAGTGAAGATGTGGAAACACTGGAACCCTCGTGCATTGCTGGTGAGAATGTCAAATGATACAGCTTCTGTGGAAAACAGTTTGCCTTTCCTCAAAAACTTAAACATAGAATTACCATATGGCCCAGCAATTCCACACAGGTATATACCCAAAAGAATTGAAAATAAGGACTCAAATAGATATTTGTTTGCCAGTGTTCATTGCATCATTATTCACAACACTCAGAAGGTAGAAACAACTCAAGTGTCCATCAATAGATGAATGGATAAACAAAATCTGGTGTGTATATTGGACAATATACATTGGACAATTGTGCGATGGAATATTATACAGCCATAAAAAGAATAAAATTCTGATACATGCTATCACAAGGATGAACCTTGGAAATATTATGCCAAGTGCAATAAGCTAGACGCAAAAGGACAAATACTGTATGAGTCCAGTTATATGAAATACCTAGAAGAGGCAAATGTATAAAGACAGAAAGTAGATCAGAGTCTGGGGGGAAGTGAGAATGAAGAGGTATTGCTTAATTGGTACAGACTTTCTGTTTGAGGTGATGGAAAAGTTTTGGAACTAGATATTGGTGACGGTTCCACAACATAATGAATGTAATCAATGCACTGAATTATACACTTCAAATGGTTAAAATGGCAATTTCTTGTTATATGTATTTTAGCACAATTTTTAAAATAAAAAAAGAAAGAAGTGGGGGGCTGCTCCCCGACTTCCTTTCTGTCTTCTGACTGTGCAGTTATAATGAGAATGTAGTGATGCATCACCGTGGATCATGAAGATGACAAAAAAGTCCTGGGATAGAGGAACAGCGAGATAGAAGGAGCCTGAACCATGCATCACTCCCAGCACAGCACAGCACCTCCCTATGCACTCAGATTTTTACAAGACTGATGAATATATTTCTATCATTTTAAAGACACTTTCAAGTTACTCTATTTGGGGTCTTGGTTATATGCAGTTGGATATATATCCTAACTACCTGTAACTGAGATAGCATACCACCGCCTCACTTTTTCAGAATACAGTTGCAAACAAAGAGACAAAAAAAAGTCCCCTAAATAGCCAAACTTGTATTTTCACTGGACACTATTAGAGTTTATTAATATGAATTGCACTCAGGCCAAGATTTGGTGTTCATTCTCTCTTATCATATCCACATTTCCACAGCAAACAAAAAGATGAATATAAAGGGAAGAGGACTGTTTTCAGAGTCAGATAAACTGACAATACCAAGACATGGTAATATAATCTGACTGTGAAGGGAGAGACTGTAAAAGTATTAAAAAATAAATATGAAAACTTAAAATTCACGGAAGTCTGGGAGTACTCATATACAGAGGCAAACAGTCTTACATCTCTTAATAGCCCTTAAGGATATTGAGTATATAACCCAGCACAAAAATTGATGTTCATAATGATATTTCTGAGCCATACTCTATTTTAAAAAACAGAAAAGTATGTAATTCACTTATAAATATTTCCAGAACATTAGTCATCTTGAAACTTAGCTTATCTGAAACATCTTAGTCCTTGTTACGCCAGATACATAAATGATTTCATGCAATTCGACGTTAACTGCAATACATTTAAACAACACACATGTTGTCAGTGTTACAAGGAGCCGGGGTGGCACAGTGATTAAGCACTCATCTGCTAACTGAAAGCTTAGTGATTTGAGCCCACCAGCTGCTGTGTGTGAGGAAGATGTGGCAATCTGCTTCTACGTAGATTACGGCCTTGGAAACCCTATGGGGCAGTTTTACTCTGTCCGATACCATTGCTAGGAGTTGGAATTGACTCAGCAGCAAAGGGTTAGTCAGTATTACGCCCATTTTTATGAACCTATATTCTTTCAGGTCTTGTCTTAGATGTGATGTCCTAGATGGATCGGATATGTCACCGCCCTCAAGTAATTCATGGTCTAGTTTGGATACAGATAAATAAAAAGATCATTAGAACACTAGATCAAACCTCTAGGGAAAGAAAATCATATGCAATGTAGATGAAAGGAAAAAAAAGATTACTACCTATAAAAGGGCTCTTACAAAATGATAAGAAAAAGTCAAAGCTCACAAACGAAAAGCGGGCAAAGACGATGAATAAGTTGACCACTGAAAAGCAAATCCAAATGCCCAATATGATGCTGCTTCTTGCAGACATCAAGAAAATGCAAAGTACAATAGTAAAATATCTATCAGATTAACAAAAGTAAAAAAGAATGATAAAACCTACTGTTGACAAAGATATAGGAAACTTTTACTTCATACATGCTAGTGGGAATGTGAGTTATTACATTATCTTTGGAGAACCATAAGGCCCCATCTTTTAAAACTTTAAAGAGTACATATCCTTTGACTCAGAAGCATCACTACTGAGAATCTATCCATAAAAGTTAAATCATCAATAGATAATTACAAAGGTACGAGGACGTTTTTTCAGTATTGTTGATAAATTAGGGGAGCAAAAGAAAATGCCCATCAGCTGGGAAACGGTTAAAAGTTTGTGGTATATTCATATCACTGAAAATTATACAGCCATTGAAAAGAATGACTAATGTGTATACCAACTGACTAAGGGAGAGTTGAAGTGGTGAACAGTTTTCCATAATGGATGAAATGAGAAAAGCAATATGCCAAGGAATCCATATATGATCCCATTTTTTTAAATCAATGACAAAAAACCTTACGTATGTATAAATATGTATGTGAATATATGTGTGTGCAGGACTACAGGAGTTTAGAGGAAGATATTGAAAGTATCTAGATTGTTAGATTAGTTTGCAGGGCAGGGGGACAGTAAATAAGCAAACAAAAGACAACATTATAAAATAGGAGTCCATGATAAAAAATAGATAGTTTGCATAGATAAGCCAGTGTATGTAAAATTATATCTATCTACGTATGCTAGTATATGTGCCTAAAAAGATAAATGAAAGGATGGTCACCAAATTAGAGATAATGCAAAGGACTTGAATTTCAAGTGAGTTTTAATATATTTTTTCTGTATTCTTCATTTTTTATAATTAGCTTATATTATTTCCACGATTTGAAAAAATAGACAAGTGACATAAACAGCAAGTGTCAATGCTGGGTGGTATTGACTGAGTTGACTAAGAAGATCTCGTGCAGGACATGATACCTGGATCTTGGTTTTAAGAGACTATTGGATTTGGAAGAGATTTAAAAAGAAGGGTGTTACAGGCAGGAAGAATTACATAAGCAAAATATGGCGGCAGAAATAAACATGGGAGACCAACGCTGAGGCAATCCTCCTCAAGTGTAGAAGAAGGTATTTTAAAAAGTAGGAGTAAATGGTTTAAACTCCTTGACCATAATATAAGAAATGGAAGTGGTCACCATAATGCATGCACAAGAATGTGATTTTTATGGTTAAAATTAACAAACTAAAACAGCTTGGTTTCTTCAAGTTCTACAAATTGACAAATATTTTGAGTTCTTAGGACTCTGTCCCTGGTGACACCATGTGTTCCACTCGGATGTAAACTTCACTTTGGTAACATTTTCATTTTAAACCCTCCTTCCTGTCACTTCCTAACTCTGCTGTAAATATTTGCTTGGGAAAAAAATGTCACTAAAGATCTAAACTCAAAAAACAGCTTCCCAAAAAAGTCATTTTGAAACAAGAAGCAGCTATATTCTGCATACTAATTGAACAAGAAGTCTCAAGACCTATGTTTCAGGACTTATTGCATAAAATAAAAAAATATATTTACTAAAAGTCTGTGGATACCCATGAACTCTTAATTTGGTATTCATTCTTGTTCAATTCTGCCCCCTTTGAGATAGGAACCACATGTGCTTAGCCAGATAAAGTGAAAGGCTGTCTTATGTCACTGGATCTACTGTCATCTATAATGTGTCTGTTTCATAAATCCTAAGTGAACAACTATTAATGATACAGAATTCTTGCACTGTCACCAAAAAGAAAACAGCCCAAATGTCACCGAATGATAGCCACTTCCTCACCTAAACCTGTCGGTACCAACAGTGACCCAAAACGGTTGATTTCAACCGGAGAAATATTCCCTTCTTTCACAAAGTGTCTCTCTCTCTAAGTCAAAGTTAAAAAAATCACAACAGCTTCCACTTTCCTATTACCATCTCCATGTCGGACACATAGCACATAATATTATCATTCCATTTCCAGGGTTCTGGAAGAGACACACAGCACCATCAAGTAATTCTTCGTGCATCTAATATGAATTAGGGGGAAAAACAACTCAGGCACCTGAAATGCAAAGACTATGTCTGTTTAGACAGTGACCCTTCCGAACACTGGATTAACAATGAAAAACCGAGAAAGAATTTATCACAGCTCCCATTATTGAGGGCTTGCTGTATGGCAAGCATTGTGCTGGATGTTCTTCCTGTATTCTGCATTTACTTCTTCTAGCAACCTTGGAGAGCCCTGGTGGCTCAGTGGTTAAGTGCTCAGCTGCTAACCAAAAGGTACGCTGTTCAAACCCACCAGCTGCTCCAAGGGAGAAAGATGTGGCAGTTTGTTCCCATAAAGATTACAGCCCTGGAAAACCTACGGGGCAGTTCTACTCTGTCCTAGAGGGTCACTGTGAGTTGAAGTCGACTCCATAGCAACAGGTTAACAACCCTGGAAGATAGGAATAGCGTTATAATCTTCACTTTATCAGTACCTAGAATAGTGTTTGGCAAAATAAACATCAATTTAAAAAAAAAAAAAAAGAAAACCCATTGCCGTCGAGTCAATTCTGACTCACAGTGACCTTACAGGACAGAGTAGAACTTCCCCCATAGAGTTTCCAAGGCTGTAAATTTTTATGGAAGCATATTGCCACATATTTCTCCCACAGCTGGTGGATTCAAACCGCTGACCTTTTGGTTAGCAGCCAAGTGCTTAACCACTGTGCCACCAGGGCGCCTTATCAATAAAACAGGACATCATGTTTGGTAAAGTAGAAGTTAACAAAAACAAGGGACTCAGTAACTGCAACAATGGACTCAAATACGAAGATGGCACGGGACCGGACAATGTTTCGTTCTGTTATACATAAGGTTGCTATGAGTCAGAGCTGACTCAATGGCAACTAACAGCAACCACCTTACCCAGGAGGCAGATGCTGTCAAAACCAAGCTCTGGAAGCCTCCGCACCGGCTGCCTGACAAAGCATCACAACACTAAAGTTTTCAAACAACCCCATCAGGTTTTGTAGCCCAGCTACAGAACCAGAAACCATGTCCACACCCGCTCACCAAAGTCTCAAGCAAAGGACTCCCTGTCCCTGGTTCTGGTTCAAAGGAGACCTCAAACATGCAGATGATCAGGTTTGTGGTGGGAAGGTGAGGCAGGAGAGCTCTTAATGCAATATTTCCAGAAAATGTGGTCTCTGCCAGTATAACAGTCCCCAGATGTGAGTGCCACCCCTCTCCAGGAAGCAGTCCTACCAGCCAGCCTCTTTCTGCAGAGTCTCTGAGTAGTGCAAACAGTCAATGTGCTCAGCTGTTAACCAAAATGTTGGAGGTTTGAGTTCACCTAGAGGCACCTTAGAAGAAAGGCCTGGTGATCTATATCAGAAAATCAGCCACTGAAAACCCTATGGAGCACAGTTCTAGTCTGACACACACGGAGTTACTATGAGTTGGAGCCAACTTGACAATAAATGGTACTGGTTAATCGCTGTACTAAAGTGAAGGCAGAAGGTGCCCTGTCACTCTCTAGGATCAACTCATACATCTAAGGGTAAGGAATGATCCTTGGGCCCAGAGACCAGGGTTCAACACTTCCTCCCACTTCTTCCTGGTTCAGGCTCTAGGGGCTTGGCCAGGTCTCACGTGTGTCTCCATTTCTCATCTGTAAAAAAGGGATAATGGTTCTTAGCTGGAAGGATTACTGTGAAGATGTGGAAAAGGGCTCTGTATTCTCTTAACCTCTGAAGGAATATTGGGCTTTTAAAGATCAGTTACTTGCCTTGCCCATGAATGGAGTAGAGTAAAAGAACAGAGGCAACAAAGTGAAGGAGATCTGGGTTTGAATCCAGAACCCACTACTTGTTCCCTTTCTGACTTGCCCAGCTGAGATAACCTCTTGGGGCTTGGTTTTCATTATCCTTAAAATAAGGATTATAACACCAATCATATAGATATTGTGCGTGTTAGTACAATAATGTAATTAAAAAATTAAATCTAATTAATTTGTGTTCATTTATTCCACATCTGATGGGCATTTATGATATGCACACACTGTGTTGGGAATTATGGGGATATACACACAGACATATTTTGCATGGTCCCTGCATATAAGCTAGTTAGAAAATATGACATAAAATAAATGTCAAGAAGTAATTCAAGTGTTTAATAGCAGTGCTAAGGGGTGCACTAAAAACAGTTGGTTTTTAGACAGGATATGGGAATGGATTTTTACTTTTTATACATTTATCTATTATCTGAATTTGTTAAAAGCTTGAATTATTTTTTATAACAAAAAATAAAAATAACTCGTACAAGAAAATAATAAGTTCAAAAGACATCATGAATGGTAATCATCCTTTAGAAGTTCATAAAATGAATTTATTAAACATAATTCCTACACCTTTGTGCCAACCACTGTGTTAGGTCCTGGGACTGAAGAGGTGAACAAATTATCCCTTGTACATACAGAGAAGCCTTGGTGGCACAGTGGTTAAGAGATATGGCTGCTAACCAAAAGGCTGGCAGTTCGAATCCCCCAGCTGCTCCTTGAAACCCTATGGGGCAGTTCTACTGTGTCCTACACGGTCACTATGAGTCAGAATCAACCCGATGGCAATGGGGGTATAGGTACGTAAGGAATTTATAGATTATGAGGAGACACAGGGGATATAGGTATCTGAGGAATTTATAGATTATGAGGAGACACAGGCATACAAATAATTACAACATAGTACTTCAAGAGAAGTGTGTAAGTAGTGCTAAGGGAACATGGGCTTCCCAAGGAAAAGGACCCCTGAGTGGAGTCACTTTCGAGATGGATCCTGAAGAATGAGTAGAGTTCACCAGGCCAAGGAGTAGGAATGTATTTTCCAGAGAGAGGAAAAAGTAACACCTGCAAAGTAAAAAATAGCACTTGTTCTGACCGACCAATGAAAGGACGTTGTATGTGGTATGGGTGTATGAGTGTAAGGATAGCCGGCGCTCTGTATCCTCGGGTTCCTCATTCGAGGATTCAACCGAGGATTGAAAATATTTAAAAAGAAAAAAAAAACTTTTTTCTTGTCATTATTCCCTAAACAATACAGTATAACAACTATTCATATAGTATTTACAATGTATTAGGTATTATAAGTAATCTAGAGACGATTTAAAGTACATGGGAGGATGTGGGTTGTATGCGTAGGTTATATGCAAATACTACGCCATTTTATATGAGGAACTTGAACATCCAAAGATTTTGGTATCCGTGGGGGTCCTAGAATCCTCGGATACCAAGCGACAACTGTATGCATGTGTGTGTTTGTGATGCTGTGTATGTGTGTGTGAGGGGGTGTGAGGGGGATCACACACATTTTAGGAGGGAGCAAGAAGTCCTGACGGTGAAAGACCTTGAAGTCCAGGATCAGAGATTTTAGTAACATGCTTTAGGCAATAGGGAGCTCTTGATGCTTTTTAATCTAGAGAGTAATATAATCAAAGCTATATTTTGGAAAGATCATATCACAAATTCCATAGTGGAGGCTGGAAGATGAGTTGGGATGCTCTGAGGAAGGTCTGGAATGAGGGTAAGGAGGATGGAGAGGAGAAAATGAATTGGAATTATTTTCCCATCACTTGTGGTTCTAGGTGGCAAGTAACGGTATTGGTTATACCATCCTTCACTTTTCTTTTTTCCCGCAAGCTTCGATAAATTAAAAATATACTTTTTAAAAGTTACTCATCCTATGGAAGACAGATCTAAAAACAAAAAAACACCTCCTCCAAAGCTGTCCAGACGCCCACCCCATCCAAATGGAGCGCCCCAATTTGACTTTAAGGTCAGCTTGAGACTCCCCTATCTGCTAGGCAAACATCCCCTCCTAATTCCAACCACACACAAAAACTGGAGTCCCCAATCAAGGAAGCAAGAAGGAACAAATGGAGTCAATGGCTTTCTGTGGTGCAATGTTTATTTGATAAGTAATTGTTTCAGGCAGCAAGTTTATCAGATATTCTGCCCCTGGTTTCTAGAATGAGCCTTCTGCAGTTTGGGAGGTTTCCGTTACATTTTCTCAAGCCAGAGGATGAAAATTAGGTCCTTGCTTTCATATGGGCTCTGCTCTCTTCCTCTAGATACTACTCCTCTTTCCCTTCTCCGTTTTTCCTCCCCTACCTGTGTCTCTCCCTCGCCTGCTCTTTCTCTCTCTCCTCCCTCCCTCTCACCCTCTGGTTGTATTTGTAATCTTAAGCTATCTCTGTCTCTGTATCCCTCTCACCACAGCTCCCCTAGTCTTCCTCTTTCCTTCTTTCCTCTCTCCCTTCCTCCTCCCCGCCAAAGCCCTTCCCTTCCCATTATAAAAAAAAAGCTTCACTTTTAGAAAAGAAGCCAGGCCTTTGCTAGCCCAAGGGTCTGACCAACACATGTGGTCACTGCAAGGGACTGGCTGAATCCAGCTTCAAGAGAAAAAAAATTTTTTTGGAAAAGAGAAAGGGCTAAATGGTAGTCCTTTCATTTTGAGGAAGGCGGGTGGAGCCTGGGACTTGCAGTTGTTCCTGGACATCAGTATCACTAGGCAGGCTACCTGGGCAATTCCTATTTGCTAATCAGCCATGGTCAGCCCCCATCCTTTTCCACCAGGAGTAAGGTAGCACTGCTACTGTCACATTGCACTGCTCCGCTATTCCTCTTGCTCAGCTCTGAAAGGAAGAAAAGCCGTAACATTCAGAACCGTCTAATAACAGTACTGCAGGGGTTTCAGAGACCACCTGGTCCAACCCGTTAAGGTTACCAGTGTGGAGACTGGGGCCCCAGGTCGCTGAATGCCAGGAGGATGCACTATTAGAAAACCCAGACCTAGGACCTGTTGCAAAAATCCTTCTGCCCTGCGAACACCTCTAGGATTTTGCCTTCTGAACAGAAATCTGCCATATAGGGTCCAGATACATAAACAGACCGAAGAAGTTTAACATAAAAACAGAAAGGGGTTAAAGTGCACATGGTGCATGTTTGAAATCCCCCGCATGCTCCCCACAAGAAGGATTTAAGCAAAGGACTCTGTTGAAGACAGGGCTGCAGTGGTGGAGGGCTTACAGCTCTGAGGACCTTTTTAATATGGCTGTACCGTGTAATACTGCAGTGCCAAACCCCGCCAATCATTCCAAAAAGAAAAGGGAAGCCCCGCTAGGCAGAACTTCCAAGCCCTCAAAAAAGATACTCTTCCTTTTGCATTCATTTAATAACCGCTTTATTTAACACTACCAGGGGAAATGAGCCGCTTTGGAAGGCACAGCACAGACACCTCCATCTGCAACGCTGCGATTCCTCGGACATAAAACTAAAATGCATCCACCCGAACTGAGCCTCCCAAAGCAACAGCGATGCCACTGCCGGGCGATTTACAGGCGAGAGCCCCTCCGAGAAGAGGGGGAGGGGGCTGACAAGCAAGGGACACACCTTTTCTGAGCTGCTGAGAACAAGCTGCTTGCAAAGTCCACCCAGAGTGTGCTGCCAAGGGTTAATTTCCTCGGCAAAACACTAATACACAGACACACACACACCCCTACTGCATCCCCACAATCTCCACCACCACCACATAATTGAATTTTTGTTAATCTGAAATTCAGAGAAATTCCCTGATCAGCCCTGTCTTTTCGGCACAACCCCTCCACCTGGGCTGGATTCCCACCTCATCACCAGTGAAAGCCCAGAGTGTCGGACATAATTATTTTCCTACAAGGTTATGCCTAATTGGCCACTAACCTAATTGAGTAATCATCTCATTTTTCAAGGCAGCATCAAAGAGCCAAACTGAGGAGAGAAAACAGGCGTCCGGATGGCGAGAGGGAAAAATTATAGACTGAGGAGGAGCCCTCCAGCCAGCTCTCCTGGCTTCTGGTCACAGAAGTAGACAGAAAAAAAGGAAAACCAGGATGAGGGGGGAAATGCCCAAGATCACAGAATGACTGAGGCCGGAGACTTCACGCTGCCCAGTCCAGCCTGAGCCCAGCAGCCTCTTGCGCGGATGAAGTTGTTTCTCCCGGGCCGGGAAGGGTTAAATGGCTGCCCGTCAACCCAGCCTTGCCTAGGGTGGCGGGAAGCAAAAGCCGCTTCTGCCCGTCTGGGACGAGTCCGTGCGAGGGTCCCGGGGGTCGCCCTCGCGCTCTGGCCACAACTTGCGCGGCTCTCCGCGGCAGCCCACGACTGCGCCTCTGCACGCGACCCAAAACTTTGCGCACACTGCAGCTGCCGCCCGCCCGGCTTTTCGCAGGGAGTTGCGCGTGGCCAAGTGCCGCAGGCAGCCCCTCCGCAGACGCTGCTGCCCATCTTCGGGCCCCAGACTTTTCCCCCGCTGCCTCCGCCAGTTCCCACCCAGGGGGCTCCCTTGTGGCTGCGGGAGCGCGGCGCCCGCCCTAGGCTGGGCAGTGCGCGCAAGGCTTTCCAGATGACCCCCTCGCCAGGTCCTGGCAGCGCCCGTGGGACAGATTGGCCCTGTACCGCCCCCGCCCCGGCGCGCCCACCCCGAGCCTCCCACGCCGCGGCGGGGCAGCGCCACACCTCCTACCTTCCAACCGCTGAGGTCCACACTCTCCGCTCAGCCCTCTCGACTCATCCTCAGGCTGCAGGAGAGGGTGAGCGGGCTCCGCTTTTGTTTCCTGGGGCTGGTAGGTCTGTGCGGGCCAGGACGCACTGGAGGTACCACGGAGCTGAGCATCCAGGGAAGAAAACGCTCACTCCCAGCAGCTCCACCGGCAGCAGTAGCGGTGGTGGCAGCGGCGGCTGTAGCAGCAGTAGAGACAGTACCGGCTCTCTGCAGGCCACATCTTTCATACCTTATACATCACTACCGCATTCCCCCGAATAGGGGAGCCCCTCAGCGTTTCGCCACCTAGTGCAGAATGCAGGCACCCGCAGCAGTGGCAAGGCCCGACCTGGCCGAAACGTGGGCATGAGGAGAGAAGCACTTCAGCACCCACTTGCAGGCTCCTTTCCCGCTGCAGTCACAATGAGGACTACAACTTGTAGCCATTCTGCAGTCCTCACCTTCTGGGGTTGTCCGCTCCCCAGTGAAATCTGGACTTCAGGTCAAGCAATGATGATTTATTAGAGGGAGCTTTCTCCGAATGGCTGCCGCTTGTGTCTCATGCACATGGAGCTTTGCAGCAACAGACACGCACACGTGCATATACATAACCCACAGAGGCATGTATCCACACACCCCACAGTCAAGCGCGTGGGGCACTGGAGTAGGCAGTCCAGAGTTCCAGTCACAGTTGTGTTAACTTAAGCAGATTACCAAGTGATTGAGCCCCCATTTCTTCACCTGCAAAATGGGAGTCAGACTATCCGTCTCATAAGATTGTTGTAAGAAGCAAATGAAATAAGCATAGATAGAGCTTGACATATGATGTGATAGCAAATAGCGTTTTTCCTCCTTCATCGTCTGTCTTTCCTGGGATAATATATCAGTACCAATTCATTCATTCCATAAGTATTTATTGTGTGCTTCCTATGTGACAACCACTATTTTATGGAGTGGGGTGGAATTTTCAAGAAGACTGACAACCCCTGTTCTCCTGGAACTTGCTTTCTAGTAAAAAGACACAGACAATAAACAAGTAAATTAACAACAAACTATCAGGCAGTAATAATTGCTATGATAAAAATTGAAACATCTGGTGAGATGGGCTAGGAAAGGACTGGGATTCGACATTAGGCTGGGTGATTGGGAAAGGACAATCGACCTGAGACCTGATGATAAAGAGCCAGGAGAGAACCATCTGGAGGAAGAGCATTATGGCAGAGGGAACAGCCAGTGCAAAGGCTCCGAGGCAGAAACAAGCTGACTGTGTCTGAGGAGTAGAAGGAAAGTTGATGCGGCTGAAATGTAGCAAGAGTGGTGAGTCAGTGGCATGATATAAGGTATGAAGGAAATCAGAGAGGGAGGCTGGTCTTATGGAAGGAGGTCAGTAAGGAGATTAGATCTTATTCTAAGTCTGGAGTTAAGTCATGATATGATTGTTACATGATTGGAGATAGTATCATTTATGTTTGTAAAAACTCACTGTGGCTGTTGGCGGAGAATGGAGTGGAGGAGGTATGGGTAAAAGCAGGGGAACCAATAAAAGTTCCTTCCCATTCTCTCTTCAACCGCAGTGACCTGCCCTCTTCCACCAGGTCAGCTGAGGGGAAAGACCACTTAACAGGAATTCAGGGAGCCTGGGTTCCCACCACCACTTGCTATCTGTGTGTATGAGCTTCCCAACACCGCTTGCTGTCTCTGTGTTTGATCTTGGGGAAAGTCATTTCATCTCTCTGAGTATCCTTTCTCTCAACTAGAAAATATAAATATTAATATATATTCGGGTGGCTTCGTGGTGCAATGGATAGCACACTGGACTTCTAGAGGCTGGAGGCATTCAAAGGGTCCAGGTTCGAGTTCTGGCGGAGTCTCAGTCGTTTGGAGACCTCGTGGCTCAGTGGTTACAGTGGTTGGCTGCTAACCAAAAGGTTGTTGGCTTGCACACACCAGCTGCTCCGTGGAAGTAAGATGTGGCAGTCTGCTTCCATAAAGATTTACAACCTTGGAAACGCTATAGGGCCGCTATGAGTCAGAATCAACTTGACGGCAGTGGGTTTGGTGGTTTTCGGAATATATATATTCTCATAAAGTAACTGTGAAGATCAAATGAAACAAGGAAGGCACATGAGGTGCCAGATAAACATTCATTTCATCCCTACCACAGCCCTCACTTCCAGGTCTCCCAGGAGTCTCTGAAGTGCTCCCACAACTCCTCTGTCCCTATCTAGAGGGAAGGAAGGTTGGCCATCCCATCCTGGGAACTGTCCTGTCCAATGCCAGGTAGGGGAAACCTGTTAAGTCTAGGAAGAGCCCCAGCACCCTGGGAAAATGCTTGCATTCTTAATGCTGGCCCATGAACCCATCTGTCATCTTCTTATGCAGGAAACACATTTTCATTTTGTTTAGGTCCTTTCAATTTTTTTTCCTGTCTGCCACACTCATCTAGTCTGAAGCATTTAGGACACATCATACAAAGGACTCAAGATATAAAAATAGAAGGGAACGAGAGGGGGTGGGGATGGCATGCAGAGCCAGAGATGGCAGGAAAGGAAAACAGACAGTCCTTCCTCTCTTAGCAACAGGAGGAAAGGTTCTCAGCTGAGACACATAAGAATTCCCTTACATCCGTGTAGTGTAACAGATACCAGAGGCCTTTAGGATCCTTTCCCACAGCAACCCAGTAAGGTCAAACAGGTATGTTTGGGTATTGTACCTCTTTGACAGATGCGGAAACTGAGCCCAGACAGGTGAAGTAGTGGAGCTGGGACAAAGACCCAGGTGCTCTTGACTTTCTCCCTCCCCGTGTCTGAATGCTACAAATGGATTGTACCTGATGGTGTTGTTTAACTCCTGGGACCCTCAAGCATTTATCCAATCTGTCGGCACATAGAACTGTGAATCTCAAAGACCTTCAGTTCATTCTGCTTCACCAGGCTCAATGTACACTCCTATCCCCCTTTCCTTCAAGCCAGTTTTATTTGGAACCACGGGGACACTGCAGTCCAAACAGGGATCTTAAATGTTAATAGTAGTCTAGAAACTGATTTAATAGCTCATTACTGCTGGGTTGGAGATCAGGGAAAGAATAGATGCTAATGACTGCAACTTTGCGATGCTGCAATGGTATCACAGAGAATGTGAGACCAATTTTGAATCCTCACTCTGTAACTTGTTGTGTGTTCTTGAGCGAGGTGTGAAACCTCTCCACATTTTAATTACCTCATCTGTAAAATAGAGTCAGTACCCATCCCTGGCATTTGCTGTGGGACTAATGGAGAGGTTATAAGTGATGTGCTCAATATACCAGTAAACCCGTTGTCGTCAGGTTGATTCTGACTCAGGGCAACCCCCTGTATGTCGGATAGACTAGAACTGTGCTCCACAGGGTTTTCGATGACTGATTTTTAGAAAGTAGATCTCCAGGCCTTTCTTCTGAGGTGTCTCTGGGTGGACTCAAACCTCCAGCCTTTCAGTTTGCAGCCAAGCACGTTAACCACTTGCACGATCCGGGGACTCCCTTCAGCGTCTACTTCACCTTAAATATTAGTATCCTTTTCTTTTCCTCCCCTTGCATTCCTGCCACTAGTGGCATGCTGGTTAACAATGCATTCTGAAAACTAAAAGCCCTGATTTGTAACATTTGCCCATTTCCTTGGTGTAAATATTCCCACCATGGCCAATTTCAAGCTACCAACATGATGTCACTGAACATGGCATTGGGAAGAGATGCACTCAATCAGCTCTTGCAAGCCTGTAGCTGGAGGCAGCACATCGCTGCCTGCCGTCCCTAAAAATCAACCCCAAACAGGTGGGCAGCACTGTACAGATTACAGAGCCCTTTCTCCTATGTCATCACCTGTGATATCCACAATGGTCCTGACCGATGGGAAAACTGACACATAGAAGGATTGACTGATTTGTCCAAAGTCAGAAAGTTATTAAGTGAAAGAGCCAGGATTCAGACCTGGGCTTTCTGGCTCTGAATCCAGGAATCCTTCCACCACCATCCAGACCACCTGTCACCTGTCAGATCATTTGCCTATGTCCCTCTCTTTTGGTACCAAGATACCAGGGCCTGAGCCTCTGTTTCTCAGTCTGACAGGAAGAGATAGACATCCCAGCCCTGCCTTCTTCACAGGATGTCCTGAGAGCCAAAAGAGATAATGCAGATGAAAGTGCTTTGCAAATCACAAAGCCCCCTTTGTAGATAAAAGTTTGAATATTATAGTTTGTGGCTGGAGGAAAACTACGGGAGCTGCAGATCCCAGGCTTGGGGGTGGGGGGGGGGGACTGAAAAACCACAGAGGAGGCAGGCCCACCCTGAACACACACACTTCAGATCTACAGTCAAAAGGAAACATGCAACAAGATCTACATTTAGGTCCCTTTTAAATGCTTATTGGTACAAACACAATTGGAATATGATACGTGAAACAATGTAATTACAGGTATAGACAGAACTGCTCTTTAGAAGCACTGCTGCTTTTCCCTTTTTCTATCTACAGAAACACGGCCACTCCTTAGTAGAGCATGGCTCACTCCCCTGCCCATCTCCCTCTGAGAGAGGTCAGGATCACCAGCTTAACCCAAGAGGGAATTTATTGGTTCATGTCACTTGGCAGTCCAGGGTGAAGCCAGCCTGGGTCTCCACTGAGTCCAATGATGTCACCATGTATATGAAATCTCTCCCTCCTCTGCTTCCCTTTGTTTCTCGCCCTCCCTGTATTCTCTCCACTGCAGAAAGCTTCTTTCCTGTAGGGGGTGGGTGGAGACGTGGCCATGTAGATAGAACTCTATGTTTGAATCACCCTAGTTTAGCAAATGTGGAGGAAAGACAGATTCTCTCTCCCAGTCTCAAATATATGAATCCTAAGAAAAAAAAGTTCAACTTGTCCTGAATTGGGTCACATACCTAGTTTCTACTCAGCCAGGGGTAAGGGGTACTGTGATTGGCTAAGCCTGACATAGACTCAGTCCTGTGGCCAAACCTCCTGCACTGGCAGGAAGGTCCTGTTACCAGATAAAGGGAAGAAGAGTCCCGGGGAGACAAAACTGACACGCATGTGCTGTGGTGCCAGAGTTACAAGTCAGACCCTGGCTTCCTTAACTTTGATGCCTTTACCCTTCCCAAGGCACCACACTGATTCCAAACCTAGAGCACAGCAGGGTTGAAAACCAAGCTCCATAAGTCAAGGATGATATCTGTCTTACTCCTCAGTATCAGGGATCAAAGAGGGCAGTGGTGGTTCAGTGGTAGAGTTCTCGCTTTCCATGTGGGAGACCTGGGTTCGATTCCCAGCCCATGCACATCATGTGCAGTCACCGCCCATCTGTCAATGGAGGCTTGCGTGTTGCTGTAATGCTGAACAGGTTTCAGCAGAGCTTACAGAATTAGACAGACTAGGAAGAAAGGCCTGGGAATTTACTTCTAAAAATCAGCCAATAAAAACCGTATGAATTAGAACGGTCTGATCTCATTGTGCATGGGGTTGCCATGAGTCAGGGGCTGACTCAACCGGACTCAGCCACAGCTAAAATCAACAACAACAACAACAGGGATCAATGGAAAAGAGGCTGGGATTGATTACTGGGGAAGGCCATGGGTAGACCTTAGTGGCAGCTGTATTTGCTACATATTTGCTGACTCTGCTTTCTAACAAAGGCCCAGCATACAGGATTCTCACTTCTTATGAGCTGGATGCTACCATGGTAGTGTTGCTGCTTAATACTCTCATTCCTTAGAATACCAGACTTCCAACTACACTAGACAACAGTGTCCAATTCATATTGGCCCAATGACATTGACCCACCATCTTTAGGCTGCCCTCCTGGACCTAGAGTTCAGCCTGCACCACACACACTCTCTCAATGGCAAGCACTAGCAGGTAAATACCAAATGACAGCAAGAAAAATGGGGACAAAGGAGGATTGCCAGATTGGGTATCAGAAGACAAGGGGGTCTTTAGTTCCATTTTGGCTGTTAACTCGCTAAGTAGTCTTGAAAACAGTGTCTGGGCCTCCATTTCAGATTCGTCTAATGTTCATCGAATGCCTACTCTTCGTTTTTATTTGGTTACACAATAAGCCTCTAAGGTAGGAATTATGATGTCCATTTTGCAGATAGGGAAACGAGACCCAAAGAAATTATCCTAACATGCTTAAGCTCCCCTGTTCCAAGGTAACAAGGTCAGAATTTGACCCTGGGACTGCTTGGTCCCAATGCCCATGCTCTTTGCACTGTGTTCCTGCTGCTCCTCCAGGGCCTGTGGCCCTAGGGCTCAGCTGCGGGGTCTGTGAGATGAGGGTGTCCCTTCCAGCTTGGCCCTCCTCTTTGAAACAGAAGGGATCAAGAGTCACACGCTACCTTTCCAAGAAGACACGCTTTTCTCCCTCTTTACTGGGAGTTTAAGAGAACACTCTTCACTCTCATTAGCGTTGTTGCCAAAGAGTCTACGGGTCCGCAGTTGCCAGGGTGATTAGAGTGAGTGCAATGAGGATGGATTCATCAGGGAAGGCTCCATGGAAGCTCCATGGAGTTCTGAAGGTGGCATGGACCTGCCGTCACAACTGCAAGCCTCTGGTTTCCAGTCTTAGTGTCTTCCACCCACTCCCAAGGGGCCAGCATTTAGATAATCCAGTGCCCTCAGAGGCTGCTGGCAGGATTAAATAAAGAAAAGGGGGAGAGAGAGGAAGCTTTAGAGACTTAATAGATGTTGAATTGTGGAGATTTATTCAGAAATGTGTTCAGATGGTAATCAGAGGCATCCATTACAATGCAGTGATTTATTATACACCCACTATGTGCAATAGCTCCTTGAATCTTCCCCCATTCTCCCACAGTACCATATTTTAATACCATGTTTGTATTGTCTGTTTGCCGAACTGTCATCTTCCACTAGCCTATGAGCTCCTTGAGGTCATGAGCTTGTGCTGATCATCTCTGCATCCCCAGAGTCTAGCAGGTTGGCTGGCACTAATATGGGCTTGAGAAACATTTGATGAATGAATGAACGTGACATGTAAGTGCATGATCAAGATTCCTGTGCAGGCTTTCTGAATCCAAGTCCACAAATTGATCTCCCCCACCTTTCCGAACTCATATAAATATTACTGCCTGACAACTAATTTGGCACTGATATATTGACTTGCTTCATCTCTTGAGTTGTTGTATTGGACTATAATTTGAAATTTTTATTGTTATTAAACATTGCATATGGGGATTTATGTCTTGTTTTCACAGCTAGACTGTGAGCTCGTTCATTCATGCAATAAGCATTCATTGAACTACGTGTTGGGTATTGTTACATGTGTTATCTCGTTTCATCCTTTTCCTTCCCCCATGAACATATTCATTCAGAGCCTACTGTGTATCACAGGCTCTGCACTCCATGTAAGATGTCATCTGTCCCCAAAGCACTCAAGATCTTAGTACAGATTGTAAACTCAAATGCCTTTAAGAGATACATTAATAAGCTCAACAACTGAAGCAGTTGACTGTTAAGAGGGAGTGAGTATGTTTGGGCAGGGCTGCTGCACATGGTTGTGTGCTTGTGCACCACCCAAAGGGGCCCGGTGGAGGGAGTAAGGTTCTGCTGAAATCCAGCCTCTCTGCTCATCGAGCCACGCACCAAGGTGTGGGGTTATGTCTACTAGTACCAGTTGCCACAGAGGAAATTTTGACTCATGGCAACCCTATGTGTGTCAGAGTAGAACTGTGCTCCATAGGTCTCAATGGCTGATTTTTCAGAAGTAGATTGCCAGGGCTTTCTTCCAAGTCATCTCTGGTTGCACTTGAACCTCCAACCTTTTGGTTAGCAGCCAATGGTGTAAATCATTTGCACCACCCAGGAACTACAAGTAGGAACATATGTTCCTTTGCAGGAAGGCACTTTGGCTTGCCAAGTCCTGCACCTAAGGCTACATCTGACCAAAAGAGCTACATCTTTCTAATTTTCACAAGGCCACTGCATGAGCTAAGGGAAAGCCTGTTACTTATGGTGTGTGTGTGGGGGGGGGCTACGTAGGGAGATAACCTCAGGGTGCACACTCCTACCAAAAGCATTAAAATTCAATTAAACAAGTTGCTGTACAAATGAAACACCCCTATAAAGCATTCAGCTTAGAGCCACCTGTTTGCAGCTCCTAATTTCTAGTTCATTATCTAAACCACCCATTATGGATTGAATTGTGTCCCCCAAAAAATATGTGTGGAAGCCCTCACCCCTATACCTATAAATATGTCCTTGTTTGCAAATAGGGTTTCCCTTTAGTTATATTAATGAGAGAATACTGAAGTAGGGTGGGCCTAAACCATTAATCACTTCTAAGTGGTGTTTTGTAAAAAGAGCAGAATAGACTTAGAGATGCACACACGGGGGGAAGATAGACACCATGAGAGGACCTGTCTACAAGCAAAGGAATACCAAGATCACCAGCAGAAACTAGGAGAGAGGTCCACAGAAGGAATCAACATGACTGTCTTAGGCTGAGTTCTCTAGAGAAGCAAAACCAGTAAAGCATATAAATATCTACATAGAGATTTATATCAAGGAAGTGGCTCACATAGTTGTAGAGGCTCAAATGTCCCAGGTCCCTGGGTCAGGCTGGAAGCTTCTCCTGATTCACGTAGCTGCAGGGACTGGCAAACCCAAGATCGGCAGGTCAGATAGCAGGGCTCTTGCTCACAGACTGCGAAGATTGACAAATCCCAAGATTGGCAGGCAAGACTGCAGGTAAGCTACTAGCTCAAGTCCCAGGAACCAGAGGCCAGACAAACAAGAGCCAGCTGCAGGATCCACAGCAAGCAAAAGCCCACGAACCTTGCCAGAAAGTCCACTTATATTCAATGGAGGCCACATGCCCAAGGAAACTCCCTTTCAACTGATTGGCTATTCACAGCAGATTCCATCATGGAGGTGATCACAATATATCAAATCTCATCATGGAAGTGATCACATCTCATAGGATTGCCAAACTACATCATAACTGCCAAACCACTGAGAATCATGGCCCAGCCAAGTTGACATATAACCTTAAGGATCACAATGGCCAAGACCCTGATTTAAACTTTTAGCCTCCAGAACTGTGAGGAAATAAATTTACATTCTTTAAAGTTACCCACGTGTGGCATTTTTTATTCCAGCAGCACTAGATAACTGAGATACAACCCTTCAAAATAAATATTAACAATCTAATCTTACAGTTAGAACAGCTAAACCACAGAGAATTTAGGTGACATTTGTGAGGTTACAGTTTATGACAAAAGGCTCAAAGAGATTAAGTAAGTGGTGGATCTAGGACTGGAACCCAGCTTCTACAAAGTAACAAGTCCTGGGCCCCTTCTTTCTCACGTGGCTTCTCCCAGAACTTTAAGTATAGAGTGTGGCATTTAGTCGGAGCCAGGGAAGACTTGCAGATTTGCATTCTAAATATGTGTTGTTGTCACTTGGGAGGCCTCACCCCACTCCCCCTGCCACACACACACACAGGGATAATGCCCAGTTCCCCAGGACAGGCATTTGTCTGCTCTTCTGTCTTGGTGTTGAAAGGCAGGTCTCTTCGCACATCAGGAGGAGCCTGAGAACCATGCAACAGAAGGAGTGGCTGTGTCTGTCAGCCTCACAGGCAGCGAGGAGTTGCTGCAGACAACAGACACGCGGGGGGGCACCAGGACCCATTCTGTTTACTTTGCTTCTCTACTGCTCAGTTGTTCAGCCCAATCTGTTTTAGGAGTTCAGTCAGTGAAAAGAGTGAAAAAGAAAATCCGTCTAAACCAACTGGCCAAGATATTTTGCAGGTCTAGCTGGGGGCTTCTTGGCAAAATGAACAGAACCTGGTTTCCAATGCCATAGACTAAACAAGGGTTCTACTTCCAGCACTGCCATTAAATCACTGTGTGGCCTTGGGACAGGCACTTTTCCTCTCGGGGCATTGGACTAGGTGGCCTCTGAGGTTCCTGGCAATTCTGTGAGCTATGGCTTAATGACTGTTGGCAAAACTGGGCATGAGGAGAACCCCAGCTATTGCAAGGGAGACTGGCCACTGGATGAAGAAGCAGCATTGGTAGTAAGGCAAAGAGATCAGCTCCCAAACACCTTCAGCACTGATGACATTGATTGAATTTCCAGTTTCATACCTCCACAGGGTCCAGGGTGTTTTCAAACAATAATATTTGTTGAAGGTCTATGGAGAGGATCACACCTTCAGTGATCTAACCCTGTAGACAGAGAAGCAGTGTCCTGTGTTAACAAGGATAAAGACTTTGGAATCAAAGAGCCCCAGGTTCAATTCCTGGCTCTGCCACTAATACTCAGTAGATAGTTATTGAATGACTGAGCTTATTGTGTGTCCTTGGGCAAATTGCTTAATTTCCCTGTGCCTCTGTTTCCTCAACTGTTAAGTGGGACAATAATACTGCCAGTCTTAAAGTATTATAAAATGAAATGACATCCCTAGACCATAGTAGGCAGTTAAAAGTATTAGTCTTCTTTCTCTTTTCTCTTTCCTTGAAGAGGCACTGTCTTAGTTTCCTGGGGCTACTGTAACAAAATACCACAAAGCAAGTGCCTTTAAAAAGCAGAAACTTATTGTCTCATGGTTCTGGAGGCTAGCAGTCCAAGTCAGGTATCAGCCATGTTGACTTCTGAGGACTCTGAGAAAGAAGTTGTCCCATGCCTGTCTTCTAGCTCCTGATGGATCCCTGCAATCTTCGACATCGCTTGGTTTACAGCTGTGCTTGCCCCTTTTGTTACACGGTAATTCTTTGTCTCACTCTCCAAGTCAGGTCTCTTCTTTTATAAGACACTTCTCAGATGGGATTAAGACCTACCCTATCTCCAAACAAAGTCATATTCACAGATATCAGGGGTTAGAACTTTAACATTTCTTTCTGGGGGCACAATTCAATCCATAATAGGCACAACACGAAACTACAAAAAACTCAACAAACTAAAACAGAGACAAAGGACCCAGAGAGGGCGCACTGTCTGTGTATGTGTGTGTATACCCATGTGTGATTGGGTGGTTTGGAGAGAGAGGGTAGGACTTCAGGAGAATCTCGTTACTCAGAATTCTCTAAGAAATGCTTGGAAGTTTGGAACCTTCTGTCTGTCTTTCTTTTACCTTTCCTTCCCGTGCTTAGGCCATTTGAAATCCTACTCGGCTCAAGACTCAGTTTATAATCCATCTCATTTTTTAAGACTCCCATGATGCCTGAGCCATGGGAACCCCTAGCCCCACCTGTGTGCATCTATCTCTTTGAACCTTGTGGTATAGCCATTTGCCTCCAAGTCGTATACCTCCTGTAAACTATGAGCTCCTGGAGGTTAAAGACCAGGTGGGACTCACTTACCCCTGTACATCCCTAAAGATGCACAAGGCAAGTTCCAATCAATGTAGGTGGAATAAATTACCAGGCTCTCTAAGAGACTCCAACATTAGAGAGGGGATATGAGGAAAACAATGACTTTGAGTGACTTCTCCAAGCCAAATTTAAGATTACCAATTCCCTGTCCAAATCATAAAAGGCTTAAAAGATACATCTTTGTCCTCAAAGAATGATCTAATTAGAAGCAAAGTCAGCCTAGCTGAAATAATAAAATGATGATAATGATAGATAACAGTTATATAGCTCCTTCGTAGGGCCAGGAATCGTTCTAAGCATTTTATACATATCAATCCATTTAACCTTCACAACAACCCTATGAGGTAGGGACTATTGTTAAACCCATTTTGCAGATGATGAAATTGAAGCTCAGGGACTTCAGTAATATTCCCAAGGACCCCCAGCTTATAAGTAGGGGAGCTGGGATATGAACACAGGAAATCTTACTCCAAAATCCATGTGGCACTAAGTAGAGCAGAAAGAATCCCTATGATGCAGAACAGTCAGAGGTTACAGCCTCTAGGATCTCAGGTATTTCACTAATCATCATTGGGCTCTAATCTGCCCATCAGAAGGTGGTTTCAGAACCACCCATCTTGTCTTACTGGGCCTTTTACACGAAACAAAACATCAGCTGAAGGCATCATTCTGGGGAAAGGAATAGGAGGAAGACTAGAACTGAGCCTAATGATAGGGGTTTCTGGACCCTTTCCTATTTCTTTAAGGAAATCTCATCTGTTTTCCATGCACAGAGAGGCATCTGCTGAACCCTCCCACCATCACCTCTTCTCCTAGCCATTGGACGAATAATGGTACAAGCTACCCATGTCCATGTTATCGAATTCCTCAGTATAGTCCTTGTTGCCTAATCATAAGCCTAATGTAATGAGTCCTTTGTGGGGCCGGCTCTTGTCTACCTCTCCAACCCCTTTTCTGGACAATCTCCAGCCAGCACCCTTAGTCCAACCAAACCAAATCCCTGTGATTCTTTGAAAAGGCCATCTTTCTCATGCCTTATGCCTTTGTGCATGCTGGATTTTTTTAGTCATATATATCCCTTTGTCATCTGCCCCCTCTAACTCCCAGTCATCCTTCAAGAACTAGCTCAGGCATTGCCTTCTCTAAGATTTCCTTGAAGCCCCACCCCACACCCTTATCTGTGTTCCCTTATATGTGATGACACAGTATTGGCATCATCCCTTTGCTCCTTAGTCCTCAGCACAGGGGCTGCTTCTTTTTTCTCTATTTTCCACAAACCTGGAATAGAGATAGTCAATAAATATTGCTGCATAAATAATAAAATAGTACACAATTGCAAAGTGTACAACACTTCATAGTTTTCTTGGGCTTACAAGGAAAATAGGATTGGTATTTGTGGGTATTTCTAACCCCATTTCAGAAATAAAGTTCTAACCCAAGCTACAAAGCTAAGAAATAACAAAGTAGGGACTGAAGCCCAGATTTTATGTTTTTAAACTGTCTCCAAGGAAAGTCTGATAAATAGCACCCTTACCCTGCCTGGGTTTTGAACAAGCTGAAAAATAAATAATAACAAAAAGAAAGAGCAAAGTGTCAAGTATATTGCTGCTACAGGCCAAGTTGGAGAACACAGCCTTAGGATTGTTAGCCATGTGCCTTGCAAATATTTGACTGCAGAACTCCTTAGACCCAGTAGACATGCCCACCTAGTCTAAGGAACTAGCACACTGCCTTATCTGGAATGCCTGTCCAGGTAAGACCTAAGAAATGATTAAAGCAGAGAGAGTTCATGCTCTCTGCAGATAGGCCATCTCCCAACAAAGAAAAGGAAGATGGATCTGAGTTGAGCATGCCCAGTCATTGTTCCAACACTTATCAGTCAGAAAAATTACTTTGATTCCCCCAAAGAGGTATAAGGGACAAGGAAAGACCAGGAGCATGAGAATATAAAATACCTTCTAATAGAAACCAGGATTGGGAAAAATGCTTGTCTGACTCAAACAACAACCAAAACAAGCTTTTAGATCCAGTTTAAAGAAAGGTTAAATTATTCCCCCAAATGAAATTTACCAAATCCATCTATGGACTCATAACTTTCCCAAATATGCTGAGTTTGAGATCTCTATGCGATATCTAAGCAATGATATCTAAAAGGCAATTGGATCTATATGTCCATAGCTCAGGAGTTAGGTCTCAGTTTAAGTTATCAGCGTAGGAGTCATTCATCTGTAGAGGTAATTAAAGACATAAGAGCGATGAGATGACCCAGAGTGAACGAGTAGAGTGAGAATAGAAACGAGTCTAAAACTCAACCCTGTAGAGCACTACCATTTAAGGATTAAGAGAAGAAGGAAATCCTGTGGAAGACACTAAGGAGCAGTCAGAGATGTTGGGGGGATAGGGGTAAGGGTCGGGGGGTGGGGAGCTCCAGGAAGGATTGGCCATGTGACTCCAGGGAAGGGGAAGTTTAAATATGAGGTAGTAGTCACCAATGGCACATGTTGTTGAGAGGTCAAGATTGAAATAGGATGGAAAAGTAGCCATTAGATTTGAAGTGTATGGGTCAATGAGGAGTTACTCCAACAGAGACGTAAAGGAATAATCTAGAACGCATGCAGTTGAAAAAGTGTTTAGAAGATGAGCAATGCTTGCAGACAACACCTTAAAAAAATCAGATGGGGAAGGAGGACAGAGCCATAGGACAGCAGCTGCAGGTACAGGCTAAGTTGAAGAAGACAATTTTTCTTCCATTTCAAATATAAAGATACGTAAGCATGCTGATGGGAAGAAGGAGCCAGCAGAGAAGAGAGAGATGAAGATACAGACAGAGGTGATACCTGGGGAAGCAGGAAGGTGAGAACCAGAGTACAGGTGTAATGTTTGGGAACACTGATTTGGAATCAGGTAGATGGAGTTCAAATCCACTGCCTGGTGTCCTGACCTCAAACAAGCTATTTAGTTACTTCATCTGCAAACTGGGTATAATAAATAATACCTGCCTAAAGTAGTCATTAGGGCTACTAACAAGTACCTGGTTCTCTTATTCTGGGCACATGTTAGGATCATACTTCCTAATCCCAATTAAGATTAGGTAAGGACATCTGACTTTCTTTGTCCAACAAAATATGAACAGAAGTGATGTGTGGCACTTCCAGACAGAAGCTTTGGAAGTCTGTGTGTGCTTCACCATGTTCTATTTTCCCTCTGTCACGACAATCTCAGTGTTCCAGATAGTGTCTACCCTGTCATTATGAGTCCTAGAACAAAGACAAAGATAACAGAGTAGAGTTACCTATGATGGACATGTATTGTGAGCAAGAAATAAACTCTTGTTGTTTTAAGCCACCTAGATTTTGAAAGTGCTTGTTACTGAAGCATAACCTAACCTATCTTTACTGTACAATTTCTGTGAGAATTACATGAGAAAACATAATACAGCATACAGAATAATTTCATATGGAAAATAGAATTCACTTAATAAATTATGATTCTTTTCCCTTAGTGGGAGCTATAAACAGGTCTTCTCAGTGGAGATGAAATATATGAAGTTATTTATACGATAAAGAAATTGTTTTAGTAGTAAATGATGATAGCTAACATTTATTGAACAATTACTATAAGCCAGATTCTGGGTAAAGAAAAACTCCTTGCTCTTGCAGTTTCTTTTTGCTGTCATTTTTCTTTTTCCCATGATCATTTCTGGCTCTTCTTTTCATCCAGCTAGGTATTGTACTTTTTGACTCTCAGTGAAACAGGGATCCCAGAAATCATCCAGCTCAAGGTCTATCTAATGCCAGAGCTTCCTTTACAATTTCCCTGATATGTAGGCATCCAAACTTTGCTGAATCATTGTCTGTGACAAGTTGCTCGTGGCCTTATGAGATAGCTGCTGGACCATAAATTCTAACATGTCAGGGCCCACGTTTGTCTTGTTCACCTTGGAATTTCTTGTGGCCAGCACAGTACCTGGCAACATACTCATTGTTGTTGTTACTGTTAGGTGTGTTTGAGTTAGTTCCAACTCATAGTGACCCTACATACAACAGAACGAAACACTGCCCCAATCTTGCATCATCCTCACAATCATTGCTATGTTTGAGCCCATCATTGCAGCCGCTGTGTCAGTCCATCTCATTGAGGGTCTTCCTCTCTTTGCTGACCCTCTACTTTACCAAGTATGATGTTCTTCTCCAAGGATTGGTCTCTCCTGATAACATGCTCAAAGTACATGAGATGAAGTCTCACCATCCTCACGTCTAAGGAGCATTCTGGCTATACTTCTTTCAGGACAGATCTGTTAGTTCTTCTGGCATTCCATGGTATATTCAATATTCTTCGCCAACACCATAATTCAAAGTCATCATTTCTTCTTCAGTCTTCCTGACTCATTGTCCAGCTTTCACATGCATATGAGGTGACTGAAAATACCATGACTTGGGTCAGGTACACCTTAGTCCTCAAAGTGACATCTTTGCTTTTCAACACTTTGAAAAGGTCTTTTGCAGCAGATTTGCCCAATGCAATACATTGTTTGATTTCTTAACTGCTGCTTCCATGGACATTGATTGTGGATCCAAATAAAATGGAATCCTTTACAACTTCAATATTTTCTCCATTTATCATGAAGTTGCTTATTTGTCCAGTTGTGAGGATTTTTGTTTTCTTTATGTTGAGGTGTAATCCATACTGAAGGCTGTAGTTTTTGATCTTCATCAGTAAGTGCTTCAAGTCCTCTTCACTTTCAGCAAGCAAGGTTGTGTCATCTGTATATTGCAGGTTGTTAATGAGTTTTCCTCTAATCCTGATGCTGTGTTCTTCTTCATATAGTCCAGCTTCTCAGGTTATTTGCTCAGCATACAGACTGAATAAGTACAGTGAAAGGATACAACCCTGATGCACAGCTTTCCTGATTTTGAACCATGCAGTATCCCCTTGTTCCGTTCTAACGACTGCCTCTTGGTCTATGTACAGGTTCCCCATGGGCACAATTAAGTGTTCTGGAATTCCCATTCTCCACAATGTTATGATCTACACAGTCAAATGCCTTTGCGTAGTCAATAAAACACAGGTCAACATCTTTTTGGTATTCTCTGCTTTCACCCAAGATTCATTTGACATCACTAAAGAAATCCCTTGTTTCATGTCCTTTTCTGAATCTAGCTTCAATTTCTGGCAGTTCCCTTTTGATACACTGCTGCAACTGATTTTGAATTATCTTTAGCATAATTTTACTTGTGTGTGATATTAATTATACTGTTCAATAATTTCCACGTTCCACTGAATCACCTTTATTTGAAATAGGCAAGAACATGTATCTCTTCCAGTTGGTTGGCCAGGTAGCTGTCTTCCAACTTTCTTGGCATAGATGAGTGAGTGCTTCCAGTATTGCATCCATTTGTTGAAACATATCAATTGTTATTGCTTCTGTTCCTGGAGAATTGTTCTTCACCAATGCCTTCAGTGCAGCTTGGACTTCTTCCTTCAATATTATCAGTTATTGATAATATGCTACCTCCTGAAATGGCTGAATGTTGACCAATTCTTTTTGGTACAGTGATGTACAATGTGTAGGGAAGGTGAAGGAGAGTGACAGACAGAGGAAAAGAGAGAAAGTTGTAATTGAGTAGAGCTAGTTGAGGATACTTTACATACAGAATATATCATATAATCCTCACAAAACTTCTGTAGATGGAATGACAACATATTTTCCACTCAACAAATAAGTACACTGAGGTTCAGAGAGGTGGAATGGCTTGCCCAAGATCACACAGTATGAAACTTCAAAGCTCATACTCAAACCCAGATTGGTCTAACTACAACGCCAAGGCTATCTCTTTCTCCAGATGTGAACATATACAGAGTCTCTTAGTTTAACATTTCAAATCCTTTCATCTGTATAGCTCCTTCCTCTACCTGGTTGAATTCTTTTTCCCCTAGGAGTGGTAATCTTGTAAGTGGTTTTAACTCTCACTTCCATTGACATTGCATCATATGTCTCACACATGGGTATAATTATAAGCAGGTCTAGTTCTTGCCCATTTTTATTGACTCCTCCAATCAAAACCATTGGTAAATTTTTCCATGTTGCACAAAGGGAAATTATCAAGTTCTCTTTATGGTAGAGTCTGTAAATATTCTGCTTGAAGCAGCCCAACATCCCTCTCCCTCTGAGCTAAATCCCATCCACAGTTTGTCAGCAATGTCCCCACCATTCTGAATGGGAGAGAAAGGGATAAGATCAGAACTGTTGGGGGTGGAGTATAAATTTCCACATTGGGTTTGGCTTTACCTCTTCAACCCAGCTTCAGGTTCCAGCTTTGTGGGATAATAAAAAAATATTAGCTTCATTTGCTGTAGGTGATTTCCTCAAATGATTCATATTTGTCTAATAACTTGTACCCACCCCTCTCATCCAGAAGGCACCCCTCAGCCATGGAGAGCCTACTACTGAATTTGACTTTGACAGATGCTTATTTTTGATCACTCCGATTTATAGGAGTCTCTCTATATATCTACATACACACATACACACACACATACATGCACCGCCAAGAATCTGGTACAATTCACGGGGAGCATTAATTAGTGCATATCAAATGTGAACTTGACAAACCTATGATTTAAATACAGAGATGCTTGAAGAATTATGATTCAATATTTGAGCTCCACACTAGTCGGATGCTATTGTATCCACCTGAACAAATACAGCCTAGTATCCTACCTTCTCTGCAGCTGTTTGACTCTCCCCCTGCAGGATGGTGGGTCTGAAGTGGCCTCTTCTGTGGGGGGAGGGGGTGTGGAAGAATTCCACACATGGCTCAGCAAGATGAAAGGCAGCTGGGGGGAAGGGACAGGCTCCTCCATTCCTCTCTCGTTGCCAGGAAATAGTGGTTCTATAAGTAGAGCAGGAGCACCCGGTCACCTGAGTGTCTGCAAGGAGGATTTCAACCAGGATCTGACACCGATTAACTGTGGGACATCTGGTTAGTTCCTTTATCCCTTCCGAGTCTCATTTTCTCATACATAAAATAGAGATGATAATTCCTACCTCATAAAGTTGTTGTGTTTTAATCAGAATTTACATGTTTCAGGCACTCACTTATGCCAGGCTCTGATCTAGCATTTGAATGCAATTTCTCTTTATCCAATCCTCACAAGAATCCTGTGAATCCATGGATGCAAGAGGAAACTGAAGAGCACAGACTTAGGGGATTTGGCCAAGGTTACCCAGCTAGTACGTGATGGAGTGAGGACTCAATTAGAAGTCCACACTCTTATTATATCTCATCTTTTCAGTTCGCTTTTGACTTTAAGTAGAAGCTATTCAGTTTAAAGTGACATAAGCAGAAAAGGGAATTTATTGGCTCTCACAAGTAAAAAGTTGAATGAGTATCTGGCATTAGATCTGGCTGGGTTGAGATGTTCATACAATGTCACTGAGGCTGTTTCCTTCTTTGTTCTTCTTCTCTTTGCAGGTTAGTCACATTCTTTCCTATTTCAAGGGCCTTTTCCCATGAAGTCAGGAAAAACAGCCACAAGCATCTCCATCTTACATCATCCTTACAGTTCATGTACTAAAAGAAAGAGAGTGTTTTTCCCAACGGATCCTCTAGAAATGTTCCAAGGAGGCTTCAGGTGGCCTAGCTTGCCCCTCCTTGTGGTCAGGGAAGGGAATGCTATGATTGACCCTGTTCGGTCAGGAGGCGGGTGAGGTGAGGTCATCTTTTACTGAACCTTTGAGCCTGCTGGAACGGGGAGGACTGGTTCTCAAAAAAAGGGCTGCTGAGCAAACACTGGAATATACCCATTTCATAAAGATTAAATGAGCATATAGCAAAAAACCTAATACGCAATACCTCTTATTTAACCTAGAAATGAGACAATTTCTAAAACCTTCTTTAAAAAGTTGTTTCATGTAGTCACATATGACATATTTAAATCATTCAGATTGGAACCCCATCAGTTCCAATTTGCCTTAGATCTCTTCTCCAGCTTTCCATCCCCAAAATCTCCTAATGCAGTCCTTACCATTCCTGGCTGGTATGAGAGTTATTTATGGCCAAATCTGTCCATCCAGTTCCTCACCCACAACTAGATTCTGAGCTAGGCAGGAACCCAATTTTATTTACAGTAAAGTTGAAAGTTTCGACCTTGAGATCAGAGATCTAGATATGAATCCTAGCTTTGCCACTTAAGAGCTATGTGATCTGTTAAATTACCTATCTATTCTGAACTTCACTCTCCTCATCTATAAATACGATGATAATAATATTCATACGTTTTTCAAAAAAAAATTATTTATTTATAGCCACACTGCACTTCACAATGGATTTAAGGCAGCTTATAACAATGCATACAATGAAATATAAAAACAAAAATATTAGGGCCAGAGAAATTATAAATGAGAGCAGAAGTTTAAGACCTAAGGAAAAGTAAGAACACAGATAAATAGACCTTCATAATTATTAGACTATAACAGAGCATACGTAATTATTAAAATTGAGCTACATAGTTCCTGGGAGCCAATAGATAAGGGAAACATGAACAGTTAAGTGATTTCCCTTGTACATGCAGAAGAAACACGGGGAAGAAACATTTTAGGTCCTCATAAAAGCAAAGCTTTTCCTGGCACTTATTTCTGAATACTCACCCAAGAGGGCATTTGAGGTGAATGAAATGTGAAATAACATATGTAAAGCCCCCAGTAGCTGGTTCAAAACAGGTGCTTCCTAATGCAAATGTCCTTCCTCTGGTCCTAGCAGAGTGCTTTTCACAAAATAAGAATGCATAAAATCTGGTTGGCAAGTTCTGGAAAAGCTACACAGAGGAGACACTTGAACCGCTTCACGGAAGATGAGTAGACATTCGCAAAGCAGAGAACAAGCAGCCTGTGTAAAGCGTATAAGGGAGTAGTGCATATCTAAACACCTCAGAGTCCAGGCGTTTGGTGTGAGCTGAGTAGAGAGAGTGATGGCTGATGAAACTGGAGAGAAGCAAGGTTTGATCGCTCTGCTAAGGAAACTGGACTTTCACTCGGAGGCGCTAAGAGTCTCACTACTCAGAAAATGTATTGGCGTCATCGAAACTGTCACGTCTCAATGATTTGAGAACTGGCTATCAAGTGTGTAAATTATCCAAGTCTTATCATTCTCTCCATGTTACTTTCTTTGTTCATTCCACTGATTACCAACGTCGTAAATCCCATAGAAAGAAGAAATATTAGCGATCATGTGTCTTGACTTGGGGACTGTTACATAGAATGAGTTTTTGGAGTGTGAATTCTACTTATTTCATGAGAGTAACTTTTGTTCCCTGCCCAGTTTTCAGAGTCCCTGTATATACAGAAGGCATTCTCTGTTAGCTGAAGGAGGGAGGGAGTGATGCAGAGACCTTTAAAGCCTATTCCTAGCACTTAAACTAATATCATTTTCCCTGGGCAGAGTGGACATTCAAATATAAGCTTAGTTGAGATTTGGAAGTGAGGCTGAACTCAACAGGAGCCTCCTAACCATGGCAGAAAATTCCTGCACTGAGATGTTCCTACTGCCTCTGATATCCAGTTCCCAACACATGGAGCCGACAAGGGGATCCTCAGATTCAGCTGAATTCAGTCCTTCCTGTTGTCATTCACTCATTCAGTCAATGCCTCCTGAGGGTTGGGCACTGCTCTGGGAATTCAGATATAAATACAGCCTGATCTCTGCTCTGAAGGTGCATGGTCTAGAAGAGACAGACAAATCAATTAAAAATTTATGTTCTTCCACCAGCGTCACAAAGGTCATGAAAGGTGTGGTTCCAGACCCACCTCCTCTGTGATGCCTTCCTTGACCCTGTAGCCTGTGGTAGTCTCTCTTTCCTCTGAGCTCCTACTTTATTCTCCATACCACTAACTTAGCCCCTGTCAAATTCTGCCCACTTGTGTAATCTTTCACACGTATTCTTCAGTTCACCACCTAGAGTGTGATCTCCATGAAGTGACTTTCTCACAGCTACTCCTTCATCTCACATTTTCACATTTCCGTGCATTTACTTATGCTGTTGCTTTTGCCTTAATCTTTCCAGCCCTTCTGCTTCTCCTCCTAGTGAACTCCTATTCACTTTTGAAGGCTCACCTCAAAGGTCTCCCTCCTATGTGAAGCTTTCCTTGATTTTCTGGGCAATCTTTGTGCCCATGGCAATCTCTTCCTACTTCTGTTGTATCGTTTTCTGCATTGTTTAGAAATTTATTCATTTCACGCCTGCCATTCCCACTAGGCAGAGCCAAAACCATGGTTTCACCCATTACCAGGGATACAGAATCAGGCAGTGCTCTAGATAAGGAAAAGAAACTGCTCTAATAGACAAAACCTTAAATCTCAGTGGGTAGGCGCATGTGAAGTCCAAATCAGGTTTCCTTATCAGTGACAGAGGGGGGCAGGGGTAAGGAGGCTGTGCTCCATGCCGTCATCAGGGACCAATTTGACTGGCGTTCTGCCATCTTCATGGCTTCCAAGGTCTTCCTGGTGTCCACATCGAGTCAGCAGATGGGCAAAAAAGGAGTGGAGAAGACACAGCCCCTCCAACCATCTCAGCTGAAGTATGATCTCTGCTCAATTTCATTTGAGAGAGTTGGGCATGTGGCACCTTCTAGACACAAGAGGGACAGGAAACTCTAGTCCCTGGCCAGGCAACACTTCCCAGTGGTAATTCTACACTATAGAAAGGGAGCTATTTTAGTCATCTAGTGCTGCTATAACAGAAATATCACAAGTGGATGGCTTTAACAAAGAGAGATTTATTTTCTCACAGTCTAGTAGGCTGGAAGTCCAAATTCAGGGTGTCATCTCCAGGGGAAGCCTTTCTCTCTGTGTCAGCTCTGGAGGAAGATCCTCATTGTCATCAGTCTTCCCCGGGACTAGGAGCTTCTCTGTGCAGGAACCTCGGGTCCAAAGGAGATGCGCTACTTCTAGCACTGCTTTCTTGGTGGTATGATGTCTCCAACTCTCTGCTTGCTTCCCTTTCCTTTTATCTCTTGTTAGATAAAAGGTGGTGCAGTCCACACCCCAGGGAAATTTCCATTACATTGGATCAGGGAAGTGACTTTAGTAAGGGTGTTACAATCCCACCCTAATCTTCTTTAACATCAAATTACAATCACAAAAGGAGGGCAACCACACAATACTGGAAATCATGGCCCAGCCAAATTGATACACACATTTTTCGGGTGACATAATTCAGTCCATGACAGGAACAGAGATCTTTGGAGGACCTGGTGGAATGGAAAGAGTATAGACCCTGGTGCCTCTGTCAAGGGTGACAGAAAGAAACTCTTTAGGCACATGACCAACCTACTCAGAGGATACCAGTGATCTTTCAACCTGCAACATGCAGGGAGGTTAAGCATTTAGACACTGAAGGAGAAAGTTGATGTGGGAAAAATTTGCAGATTCCTAAAAGAAATTTGGCAGAGAAAGCCTACAAACAGTATGAGACAATAAAAGATAATGCTGTTTAATTTGGTCCTGTAATTATAGTTACTTCTTCCCAAAGAGCTAAGAATAAACACTCTAATTACTCTACAGGTTATACAAAGATTAATAAACCCGACTCCTTCAAATCTCTCACTGAAGAAACACATATCTCATGAACACAAAGACCAGGACTCATCCTGACCAGTGATTAGACCCATCTCCCTGGGTGGAGGAAGAAAGTGATCGTAAATTGACCACCTAATTTGCTCCAGGAATTGTAATAAGCACTTTATGTAACTCACTTAAATTAATCTCAAAGCTAACTTGTGAGCACAGTGTTATTGTCCCATTTGCATATGAGGAAACTGGGTTTTAGAGAGGTGGAGGCAGTTTCCCAAAGTGGCATGGCTGGGATTTTAGTCTAGGGCACCTGAGTCCATACTCTTTCCACTGCACCAGGCCCTTTCAAGGGAAACCTAAAAGGCCTTTAGGAAGGTGCCCGTCTCAGAATTCTGCCCCATGGAGAATAGCTTGGTTGTAAATACGCAGTTTCCAGTGCCTGGTTTCCCAAAGGGGAAATGTTGTCACCTCAGGTTTGGGTCCTGAGGTAACCCAGTGGCTGTGGTGCAGAGGCTTCCCAGAGAGACTGACCTTCAAATGCCTCCTTCAAGCCCATCAGTCAAAGCCTTTGCTGTGACTTTCTCGATGGGCTCTGCTGAGCTCTCACAGAAATGAGTGCCTGGAATTGGACTCCTTCATGCATTTATATTGGCCTCATCAATGGGATGACTCCGGCAGATCAGGACCAACTGTCTGCACACCCGAGTGGGGGCTCCAGAAAGAAAAGGAATTACTTGCTCCACACTGCAGGAAGCATGGAACAGGGAGGAGAGGGACCATTGCTCAGGTAAGGACATCTGCAATGTTAGCTCAAGAGAAGAGAGACATCCTCTCCCTGAATGAAGCCTGCCCTTCTCTAATGCAGGTGGAGACCACTGCCCTTTCTCTTCCATTACTGCCTCCCCCGTCACTGCATTCACTTCCTTCTACGATCTCCTGTCGTTTTCTGGCCACTTAGCAGAAGGGGATGCAACAAGGTGTGGAAACAAGAATAGGGGCTGCAAAGCATGGTGGTTGAGAGAATGTATTTTGCAATGGATAGACCTGTGTTCCAGCTTTGGCTTAGCCACCTGAGACCAGGGCTTCTAACCAGTTTGTTCTGGTTCGAACCCCTGCTAAGAATTTGCGTTCCCACCCCAGATATACTGAATAAGAATCTACAGTTTAACAAGATCCCCAGGTGATCCTTATATGGAACAAATTTTGAGAACCACTGCTCTACTAGTGGTTCTTAGAGTTGGTCCCTAACCAGCAGTATTAGCATCACCTGAGAACTTGTGAGAAATGCAAATTCTCAGCAGGGGTTTGAACCAGAATGAACCCGTTCAAAGTCCTGCCTAAGACCCTGGGCAAATCATTTCATACCTCTGAGCTTTGGTTTCCTCATCTACAAAATAGGGATAATAGCAATGTCTGCCTACTTCATAGGATTGTCATAAAGACATAGGTACATAGATGGATGGAGGGATGGAGGGTTGGATGTCATCAAGTCATCTCTGACTCATGGTAACCTTATGTACAACAGAATGAAATGTGTGTGGTTCTGCGTCACCCTCACAATTGCCGGCATGTTCGAGCCCATCATTGCAATAATGCATGCAAATGCTGAGCTTAATGCTTGGCACAGAGTAAGCACTCAATTTCTGATAGGCTTTCTAAGCCTACAAATAAAAAGATGAGGCATTTAGCAATTTTAAATCCTACCTTTGGAGTCCTGGTGACAAAGTGGTTAAGAGCTCAGGCTGCTAACCAAAAGGTCGGCAGTTCAAATCCATCAGCCGCTCCTTGGAAACCCTACGGGGCAGTTCTACTCTGTTCTATAGGGTTACTATCAGTGGGAATCCACTCAACGGCACACAACAACAAATCCTACCTTAGGCACTTACCAGCTATGTCATGTTGGACAAGTCACTTATATACACTCAGTCTCACCTTCCTCATTTGCAAGAGAGGATAATGATGATAATGATAATGATGATGACGTCTGCCCCTTTACCTTACAGAATTGATGAGGGCTTCAAATGAGGTAACATTTGTGAAAAGCTTGGGGATGGTAAGTGGGGGTGGCAGTCAAGGATCTCACTGTCTTCTTGCAAAATCAAGACCAAGAAAGATTTTATAATCTCTTGTTGGAGGCAGAGAAGCTCAGAGACAAGAGATTCATAAGGACTACAAGGAGGGGGGGCAGATGAGATGGGCCATGTCTTTAATGGTACCTCATTAATGGATGACATGGGCACAGCCTGTGAGTTAGGGAAGGTGAGCAGAGAGGGAACTCCTCTGACTAAATCACTATCAGGCACAAAGGACCATAACTTGATAAAAGCAGGATAGGTCCTCACCATGGAATGGAACTCGGGGAAAGGCAAGGGAAGGAGATAGATACTTTACTTCTGAGTTTTGACGTGGGCATTTGTTGTCTTTGCCTGTCTAGCATCTATTTACTCTGATTTTCCTTTGAGGAGTCCTATTCCCCACTGAATTCCAAGGCCTGGAGTTGAAGTCTGTCTGACAGTCCACCCTGCAGCCAGAGTGGCTTTTCCACAGTGTAGATGTCCCTGTCTTATTTAATACCTTTTAATGACTTTGCATTATCTGTAGGATAAGCTCCAAACTCCTTACCATGGAAGGCCCCGTCTGCCTAGCATACACTATAGATTCTAGACCTAGTCTGCTTACAAGCTTGCTGTGTGATCTTGGGCAAGTTATTTAACTTCTCTGTTCCTCAGTTTCCTCATTTGTAAAATGGATATAATAATGGTACACGCTTTGTAAAAATAAATGAATTAATGTATGTAAAGCATTTAGTGCCTAGAACATTGTCAATGTTTTTGGTTGTTACTGTCATCACCGTCAATCACCACCACCACCATCTTCATCACCGTTGTGTCTCATCCTCTTTTCTTCCTACTCTCTGCCTTAGCTATATACTAAGATTCAATTCCTCCAACCTACCAAGCACTCTCTTCCCTAGAACAGTCTTATATTCTGAATTATCAGCCTGAGAACTGACCCCTGATCCACATAGCGTGATCCTTCACCTTTCATGTTGAGCCTCTCTTCCTCAGAGAAGCCTACCCTGACCACCACAGGTGGAGGAAAATGTCCATTACATTCTCCCAATGCACTTCATGCTCCTCTACTTTGTAACATCCATCACACTTGTAATTATACGTTCAGTAGCTCTCTTCTCCACTGGATATAAACTCCCTAAGAGCTAGGACCAAGTATATCTCAGCCACTGCTCCCTCTACCTGCCCCCGCCTCCACTCTAGAAACTTCTGCATAAAAGGCTTCACCATGCTTCACACCCCTCCCTTCCCTATCCCCTCTCATTTCATTAGTGGGAAGCATTCCTCCTAGTGGAAATAAGTTTTCATGGCATTATAATACTGCTCAATTTGAAATTATTTCAAAACCTAACCAGAAGATCAAATTTTAATCTAACTAGCTAAATCACTGGAAATATTTATAAAAGCCATTTTCAGCCTTTGTTCTAAAAAAAAGGGGCGGGGTGGGGAGCAGACTATATAAGCCACACATGATTTAGAATGAACAGAACAGAGGCTCTGAAGGACCATCAAAAAGCTGCCACTCTGCCCACTTGAAAGATGTTTCCCAAAATAAAAGACATGCCATCCACTGACACTTGCACAGTCTTGAAACCATGCACGTTCAGCCTCGCGCCAAAATAGTTTGGGAGAAGAGGGAGCGGTTGCTCCTAGCTCTGTCGGCAGCCGCTTCTGAAGCTGCCATAGCAACAAGTACAGACTAAAAGCGATCCTTCCATATTAAGTGTGAACTGACTCCAGACAAGGAAAATAGCTTGCAGAGAAGATGCCAACTCTGCTTGGGAACTCATAGGGAGTAATTTGCAGGTGACCCCTCCCCTCCTCTGCTTTCTACTTTTCAAATACTGTGGGAGTACTAGTATTGAGGGTTGTTTTGGTTTTTGTTTTGTTTTTAACTTTCCATCCCTTCAAACACCCAGACACACAACCTTGCTTGGTAAAACTGCACCGGCGTTCTCCCCGCCCCCCAAATCCCAGCACCCTCCCCTCTTGTTCAGATTCTGAGCTGCCTCAGTAGCCCGTCCATCTGTCAGTGCGCATATGGGTAAAAGAGGCAAGCCAGGAAGCAGACAGGGGGAGAAGGATTTGTATTTCATAAGCATGTTCTCAGCAGAGAAAAAGAAAATACCTTCTGCCAAAATTGAGAAAAGCGTGGTGGGTCTGGGATAGTATCTCCTAGCTTGGAATGACCCTTCAGATGTAGAGTATCTACTTGCTGTCTATCTGCTTGGCTTTGCTGTGAACACACGTGGCTGGCTGCCTTGTCATGTTTACACTGCTACACTACCTTTCTCAGTTCCTCCATCCTGGCTTCCTGAGTTTCACAAAGCCACAGTCAGAGCTCTGCCATTTGGGTGCCCGTGGCAGAACTGCCACCTTCTCCAAAGCATCTCCTTACGCTGACCATTCTACCACTTCCAGCCTCTCTCCCACCCAATAACAATACCCTGTGTGGCACACTGGGTGGTTCCCAGCCCCCTACGTATGACCTTGTCCAGGTTCTCTTTATCTCTGAATCAGCTCAGATCAGAATTTTGACACACGGTGACTGTGCAATCTTGAGCAAGTCACTTCATCTCTGAACAAAAGTTTCCTCAGCTTTAAAGCAGGGCTTATAACACTGCCAAACTTGTAGGGGTATAGTAAAGATTAAATAATGCATGTAAACTTCTTAGCGCAATGTCTGGCTCATAATAAATGATCAGTAATTGTTACTTTTTTTCCACCCACAAACTTCTTCCAGCTCCCTTTGGAGTTGTCCACAATTTCTAGTCTCGACAGAATTTGTCCTTGAAGGCAAGGACCATGCTGTTTTAGTCATCTTTGTCTCACCAATGTGTGTAGGCCCAGCTACCTAATACATAGTGTCTGGCTCAATGTAGGTATTTAATAAATTTTTTATTGCAAAAATGCACAGATTGATGAATGAGTGAATGGATAGATGGGTAGATGGGTGGATGCATGAATAATAAAGGGGAAAAACTCACCTTCTTGCCACATAGAATCAGGGACAATCTGGGTCTCTGGCAAGTCACCCAGCTGGGGCAATTTGCCCAGCTGGGTTCACAGACTTGTCCAGTCTTGAGATCTTTACTGACCAGAAGCTGCTGCATGGACTTGGCTTGATGTTTCCTTCCTCATCCATATGGAAACTTGGGAATTTGGCTAAAGTTCTGGTATTTTGTTTTGTTTCTCTTTCTTGTCTTGACACTAAGGCTCCTTTTCTTTCTCTCCTTGAGTGCCAGCACAGATGCCAGCTGGCCCATTGGCTCTGTTAACCCTTTCCAGCCTGCCCTTGAATGGCTCTGCCAATACTCCATATTGCTTGGCTTTACTGTGAACCCACATGGCTCCCTGCCTTGTGATGTTCACACCACTACCCTGCCTCTCTCAGTTCCTCCATCCTGGCTTCTTCAGTGTCTCAAAGCCATAATCAGAAGAGCAGAGAGGAAACACAGACCTGGAAGGAAGGCAATGCATAAGGCTGTCAGGTGCTTTTCCCTCGTGCCAATGGCACCACTAAGACCATTTGATAAAGGAGGAAGCTGACATTCATTGAGGTTAATAACATCACACAGCTGGGAAGAGATGGAGCCAGGACCCAAACCCAGGCCTTCTGACCGTAGAGCTCATGCTCGTTTCACCAAATCAAAATCTTCTTATAGTTCTTCCAGTGAGATGGAGGGAGCTTTTCCTATCTCCTCAGCTTGTATTAGGTTCCTTGCCTCTAGAGCGAAAAACAGAGACTCAGAAGAAATAAGAGATATATACGATCATAAAATCTTATTATTGGAAAGGAAACAAAGAGCTATCCAGATGAAATCCTGGCCAAGCCCACATAAGTGAAAGCATCAAAACTGGGCCTAGGGTGGACATCTGCTGACTGCTAAAGGCTTAACCCAACACCATAGCATCTCCTCTGCTTACCACTGCAGTAACACTTACTACACATATTAAAGTCGCCTGTTCATATATCTACCTCCCAGTCTTTGACTGAGGCTTTCTTTATGACAGTATTCCTGTTATTTATTGCTGCTTGACTAATAGCTCAAAACTAACAGGTTTTAAACAACAGCCTTTTTGTTCTCTCTCACAGTTCTATGGGCCAACTGGGCTCAGCTGGGCAGTTCTTCCTTCTCAAGTGTGGTTCCAGTCAGTGGCTGGAGCTGGAGTCACCTGAAGGCTCAGCTGGGCTGTAAATTCAAGACGGCCCATCTGCATGGCTGACAGTTGATGCTGGCTGCTGGGTAGAACCTCAGCTGGGGCTGTAAACCAGACCATCTACACAAGACCTAATGATGGGGCTGGGGCCTTTCTCAGCATGACAACTAGATTCCAAGAGCAAGTGCTTGAGGAGGTGTAATCTGGAGCTACAAGTCTTCTTATGAACCAGCCTCAAAAATCTCAGTTCATCACATCTGTAACATTCTATTGGTCAAGCAAGTCACTAAATTTAGGCAAGATTCCAAAGAAGTAGCAGAGTCTGCTGCCATCTTTAATCTACCACAGAAACAGTGGGTCTCTTAATCATCTTTGCGGTCTCAACACCTTGACTAACATCTGGTAAGCCTAAAGAATAAATATTTATTGGCCAGACTTAACCTGACAGACTGCAGGATGGAAGAGATTGAGCCGGTAACAACTCTAATGGTTTCCACTTACTCTCTTGGGGAGCAGGAGCTCCATTCCGAGTAATCTCTTGTTGTCTTTTACTCAAAATAACATAAATGCATTTTTTATATCTCTTCCAGCTCATCTGAAGTTTCTGTCTGTATTTCTTTGATGTTCAGGAAAACATCAGCACAGTGGCATCAAGTGCTTGTCAGGAAAGGAAGACTGGTAACAATCCCAAGCCCCCTGGCCTCTCATCCCCTAGTCTCTATAACAATCTGCAATTTAATACAATGGCTTCTCTAAAGTGAGAAGAATCAGCCCTTAAAATACTCTTGTGTGGTTAAGGATTTACTTCTTCAGCATACTCCCAGCCATCCATACATAGTCACATAATGTTAGCATGAAATAGACAGAATATCATATTGGTTTAGCATCTGGGCTCTGGAGTCAGACTGCCTAAGTTTGATTTTTCCCTTCACCTCTTTCTAGCTGTATGGCTTTATATGTGGTTAGGCTAAATTCTTTATGTCTCTATTTCCTCATCCATATAATGGGGATAATAAAAACATCTACCTCTAGCGTTATTGTGAAAAATTCATCACTTAGGATAGTGCCTGGTACATAATAAAGGTTCAGTAACTATTAGCTATTATTTACAGTACATTATGTCACTCATCTAATTTCTCCTCCCATTATAACTATTTTTACTTTCTGTTTAGAAGACCCACTGCATTTTGGTTCTAGAGAAACAAATTAACTAGGAAGCTTGAGACAAAATAATCGTTAGGAATACTTTGACTGCCTTAGCTTATTACAGCGAAATGGGAAATCTTTATATGTGCTGGTCATATTTGTATGCCTCTTCAGTAATAACATAGAATAATGTAGCCTTATTCAGCCCAAAATAACTTCATGCAAGGACACCCTGAACTGGCTTTATCAGCCATGCTGCCCACCCCCGCACCACCACCTTTTAACTAATTTTAGTTCCCTTACCCATTCCCTCATTAGACATAATAATTCTGTGGGCTCTCTAGGACTTTCTTTCTCTAGGCTTTCTCTGGGCTTTTTCCCCTTTTCTTACATCTACATTGAACAAACATCTCCTTGGCTTTTGTCGTCTACTTTTCCTTTCCCTTCGCTTTTCAACTACCATTTACCATATTTTCTAGGTATCACCTTTGCTACTATGCCTTGATTTATAGAGACCTTCACACTTTTCAAGATACTTCTGCATCAGTTTAGTGAGATATCTTTACATCAATTTCATGTATTCTTTTAGCATTTTTAATAAAGAGAGAAGGATTGTTGCAACTATTCTCATTTTACAGATGCTTTAACAGAGTCTCACAGATGTGAAATGACTTGTCCAGAAACATTCGGGCCAGGAATAGAATCAGTGCCGTGGTTTAGATTCTAATTTTTTCCCCCACTAAACCACAGGGTCTCAGTGATGTCACTGAGAGTCAGGTGACATACGACTTCGAAGTCTGAGGGAAATCATTAGAGTTTGTACTTTTATTGACTTGATAGTAAAGGTTAATGGTTAGCCCCAGTGAACTATCAAAACGGACTTAAGCTTCCAGAACAATCTGAAAGGCAATTAGTTTTCCTGAAATAAGAGCAGCTGTTCTTGCCAATGGATATTAAATGAAAAATCTTGAGATGATTTAGAATTTGCTAGGGATTCTTGGAAGCCAGAGCCATGATGACTCTGTAGCTGATTCATGGAGGCAGGTGCCCTCTCCTCTATGGATCTAATTCATGTCTGTGCAAATTCTCTGGTTTGGAAAGAATCTATTTCAAAAGCGTTAAGACAAATCATCTTGATATGGATACATCATAGGCAGAGTACGCCTTCACAGCAAACTGAGTAAGCCTTACAAATAAGTGGCATTAGCAAAAGGAGATATTCAAAGCAGTAGCCAACACAACAGCTTTCCAACAAGTTAGAGCTATCACAATATAGGAAAAGAGTACTGGACTGGGGATGAGAAAGGAATTCACAAACATTAAGTCTCTGTCGTGTTCAGTTCAAAACAACAAATGCTAAACATCCATTTGGTGGTATGTATCGTGCTAGAGGACCTGCAGCTGTATACTAGGAGCCTACAGACTCCCTCAGATGCTACTGCAGAGCTAGAACCACGTGCTTGTTTTCAGCACCACGGAGAGGCGGCGCATTGCTGAGAACTACAGACCTCAGGGTCAGCCAGTGTGGAGGAAACCAGGAGATCCACAAATCTTCCTTTAAACAAGACATCAACAAAGACAGAAGGGCAAGGAGAAGGAATATCGGGAGAGGAGAAAGAAAGAGAGATTGTCCATCACCAGTGTATTGTTGAACAGCAGCTGAGTGATATGCTGAGTGAAACAAAGCAAACTAAATAAAGGGAATAAATTGTAGCAGCAACATGTCCTCGACATCATAATACAGATGCTGTAATCATACAAGGCTAATAGTCTGAGTCACTCCACAGCTATCAGGAGCAAAAATTGACGGGACAAGCCCTGTGGCTGTTCACAAAAACCAATAAATTAAACTTGCTGACCATGGCCTGGAGACAGGGGGAGGCACAGTAAAATTATGTAGCTGGTGTTTTGTTTCTTGAATCACACACAGCCTTATCTTGCACTTTCTCACTTTTCAGACAGGTACCCTACGGCCTCATGTAGCTTCCTATCGCCATCAAAACTTCCTCTCCAGAAAGGATCCAGTAACTTATTTATACTCAGGTGTAAGTGGATCCTAAAACTTAAAGAGCTATCTCTCATAGGGAAATCCAAAGCTGAGGAGTTAATTCACTAAAATCTAAGTTGTTTGACAGCAGGGAAGTTGTCTTTTTTTTTTTTTTTTTTTTTTTGGTCTCAGTACCTATAACGGTGTTTAACACAAAATAACAACAGCAATAATATTAACATTAATAGTGTTTACTATGTAGCAAGTGTTCTTTTGTCTGTTAAATCATTTACTTCTTATAACAACTCTATGAGATAACTAGTATTATTACTCCAATTTTCAGATGGGGAAAATTCAACCTAAAGAGGTTATTAACTTCCTAAGTTCATGTAGCTAGGGAATGCAGAAGCTAGATTCAAAGCCAAGAAATCTAAATTTGGAACCCACATTCTTAATCGTTGTACTATACTGAAGAGAGAAAAAGATGTAGAAATGCAGAGAGAAACTCAGAAACAATAATACACACAAAATAACGAGAAATATAGTTCCGCCAAGGCTTTTAAAATCTTTTAAAAGCCTATGATCCCATACTATGGGAATTAAGGAGAAAAAAAATAATAATTCATCAATTCCATTCAACACAGAGGCACTGCGCTGAGCACTGGGGATACAGAAATAAAAGAGAACCTGTCCTCAGTGTGTTCCCACCTAGTGAAGGGCAAGGAACAAGTAAAAATACAGGATGCCAAGATGGTACGGTGAGTATTTAGACAGGGCTTAGTGCTGGTGCTATGGAAATTCAGGGGGAAGGCACCTTGTTAGGGTTCAAAGGTGGGAGTGTTGTCAGTGATAATATACTCTCTGGGTAGATCCTAGTAACCGCCCAGTTAAGAAGTTAATGGAGAACCTTAGGGGAGAGTGAGTTGATGTTAGTGAGGGAGGAACAACTCAGAAAAAGAGGGTGAGAATGATTGCACAACTCGAAGAATACAATCAACATCACTAAATGGTACATGTAGAAACTATTAATTCGTGTATGTTTTGCTGTGTATATTCTCAACCACAACAACAAAATAAATAAAATTCAGGAAAAAATAGAAATTAATGGGGTATACAGGTCAAGAGGCTGGAGATAATTCTCAGGTGCCGGCACACAAAGAATGATGGACTGTGATGGAACTTGACGTCATACAGTCTTACACAAAACACGCTGCGATCGGTTTGTTCAGCAAATATTTCTGAGCATCTTTTCAGTGTCAGACCGTGTGCTTAGCACTAGGGATGGAAAAGCAAACATATGGATATGTTTCCTACCTTCACTGAGATGATATTTTAAAAGAATCTATTTGAGAATGGTGAAATTGAAACCCAGAGAGGCAGAGTGCATAAGATTGCACAGTGAGGTCATGATAAAGCACACAAGGCTCCAAGCTTCTGCTGCCCCCCAGGTAATGCTCAATAAATGAATGAGTCAGGAGTAAACAAGAGTGTATGTAAAACTTCTTGGTAGGTATAGAAGAATCACCTGGTTAGGTAGTTAGGCGGAAGTCATGGCTTGAGTCTGGCTAAACTACACAGACACCTTCACAACACCAAGTGGTGGCCAGAGCAGCTTGCCTGAGTCCAAAACCTTTGTTTTAGGCATCAGCTTTCTCATTCTAGCTTCTCAGTAGCCTCTTGTACTCCAATGAGCTTGTGCTTTTTTCCCATTTGTTTGTTGTTTCTGCAAATCAAAACTATAACTTGTTGAAGCAGCCTCAGAAAGCCCCAGGAGAGACGGCAGCAGTCGTAAGAGGAGAAAATAAGCCAGCAGAGTATAAACAAAGCCTACCCAGTGATGAGGAGGCAGAATTGCATAATCCCTCCCCCACTCACCACTGGAAAACCATAGGCGAGCCGGGAACTGGCAGGGTAACATTTCGATGACCCAGATGATGGCTGCATGGCCCATATATCCAGCATCCTGGAGGAGAGCACCTGGAGCTGGGGCCTTATACAAAGGAAGGTTGATTGGAGGCACTAATTAGGTAGATACCACAAGCCTTTTTCCTTTTGTTGAACTACATCATTTTCCCCCAAGGTGGTCTCTTAGAAAGATCCAAGACAAAACAACTCAAAATACCCCAGTGAGAAGTAATCAATGGACATTTAGATCACATCTGATCAGAAAGACTATTTGGAGCAGGACTGGTCCTTAGCAAGCCTGTCAAAGAGCCCTCCTGAGTCCACAGTTATTTGAACTCAGACAGTGCATCTTGGTGACAGTGGGGTTCATCCTCATAGACCTATGGGCCCTATGTAATGGGTGGTTTATTTCCTGCATCATTCAGCTTTCCCTTCTCTTTCTCTTTCTTGCTCATGGCTGAGTTCTTTAATGTTTTCTCTCTCTCCAGATGATAGGATCTAGTCTTAACCTAGTAGACTCAAGTCCTGACATCCTCCTGATTTATCCAAGCTCCACCAATAGATAAATGATACATTATCATACTAGAGAAATGAGATGGAGTTTCATCAAATAGGCCTGGACTATCTTTGGCCCTGGGAAAAATTCCTCATATGCTTGAAGCAATATGAATGTCTAGAAAAATTACTAATCTATATAAAGCCTATAAAAAAATTAATTCTTAAAATCCCTACATATAGACTCTTAAGCTGCAAGTGACTGGAGTGAGTGTTTAATTCAACCTCTCCACGTTTTAATTCCATTGAACTCAATTCAGTTTAAGCTAAGAAATATTTACTAAGCATCTACTATGTGTCAGGCACTGTGCATTGTCCTAAGGATAGAGAGGTGAATAAGATAGAGCCCCAACTTTGAAGAGTTTACCATGTAGTAGGAGACAGATCTGGTGATCAGTTTCCAAAATGTCACCACCTTGAAAACCCTACCGAACAGTTCTACTCTGTATACATGGGGTCACCATGAGTCAGAATCAACTGTACAGCAACTAACAATAACTACAACCATCTAGTAAAGATGTGACAGCAAATAAAAATCCAATTCCAGAAAGGATGTACCATAACCAGGGTTCAGATTACAAGGGGAACTTAGAAGAGAAAGGATAATTACAATCAGGGCAGAACTGGAAAGCCTTCTTGAAAGCTCAGTGTTCACTGCTCCCTGACGGATGGACAGGACTTTGGATATCTACATGTAGGGCAGACCCATTCTAGAATGCTGGATAATGTGCATTGGTTCTAAGGAGTAAAAGGGCATGCTTTACCTGTAACTTTATATGTGTGAAAACATATGTGTGCATACGTGTGTGTAAGTACATATGTGCAGTGTGTGGTGATGAGAAAGATGAACGACTGTAAAGGCGGAAGGACCCACGTTCATACCTGGTAGTCTACCCATCAACAAGCACTTTATTGCTACTGCTGCATGCTCAAAGATCACGTTCTCTGTGAAACCCTCCCTCACCAACTGTTGCTGACTCAGGAACTTCTTCTGGGCAACTAATGCCTCTGTAGTTTTGCACTGTGATTTTCTATTGTCCCTCATCCATTTCCCTAGACTGTGAGTCCCTTCAGGGCAATGACTGCCTTATTCACTGCTGAACTCCCATGCCAACAGGGTTCCTGGCACACACTAGGCACTCAGAAGACATGTGTTGAATTATTGAATTTTCCTTGCTTTTTGTGCCTTTGCCACAACTTCTTACACATGTGAGAAGTCTGATACCTGGAGACATTAAATAATTGGTGTCAGTCACAAGGCCAATCAGGGTAAAGTGTATTCTCAGACCTCCTTGTTTCACAGGGGTATCTTTGTAATCCTCTGTCAACTACAGAACTGGAGAGGCCATAATAGCTTTAGGAGTCAATGATCAAAATCTCCGAATCTGAGAGGACTTTGCTGACCACTTTCACTCCCCTCATTTTCTCTCTTTTCTTCCTGTATTACTTTGCTTTATATAACTTATACCACATATTCATTTTTTGTATTACCTTTCTTCCTTTCTAAAAGGAGAGTGGAGAAAAGGTTTTATGTTTCATTTATTGCTGTATCCCAGCACTGAGAATATGCCTTGCATACAGTACGGACTATCAGTAGGTGTGGAAAGAATAAGAAAATGAATACAATGGAATGTGACTGGTAATGGATGCTACAGACAGGAGCATGGGCATCAAAAGTGAGATAGTAAACAAATCCTTGCAGAGTATTCACAGTGAAACTGAGCCTTCTGATGAACACTCGGCCAGAGAGCAATGATTGGTTATGGTCCTGGCTGAAAGAGCTGGTAGTAATGATCAGCCAGCAGAGGCTGTACACAGAAACACCAAGATGGTAGAGAGTGTCATGTGGAGGTAAGCAGCTGCAGGTGGGAGGAGGGGAGGACAAGGACAGCTGAGAGGTGAAGTAGAGCCCATGCAAGTACCAAAAATCAGGAATGCAGTAGAAAGCACGAGAACCAAACGGACTGAGGATATCGTAAACACTAACAACTAAGGACCCAAGGGACACGTCCTGCTGGAGGTTCACGCATACATTGGCTGTCTCCTGCTTCTACATTTTTGCTTACGTTGTTCACTTAACCTGACGTGCCCTCCCCCAGTGTTTGCCTGCTTAGCACCCACTCAAACCTCAAGAATGTGCTCAGGTATTATCTTTCACGGGAAGCTTTTCCTTCTAGCTCATTTCTACTCTATGCTCCTGCTCTTCCCAAGAGTGAAACCCACGTTTATGAAGCATCTTCTCTAGTTCAAGTACTGTACTAGGACATTTTGCATATGCCATCTCATCTGTTCCTCCCAACAACCCTGCAAGGTAGATAGTATTTAACCCATTTTTCACTTGAATAAATTGAAGCATAGTAGGATGAGGAAAAGGTGACCATTTAAGCTTCTTTATCAGTAAAAGAGGATTAATAAAGCCTATCTCAGAGTTGTGTTAAGATTTAAGTAAGAAGGTCTGTAATTCAGTAGTGGAAGTGGAAACTAAGACAAGTGTTCCAAATGACCTGCCACTTTATGTTATTTGGGTAGGTTGCTTCAAATTCAAATCAACATCAGGCCTGGGGGTACAATGATGAGTATAAATATCCTCTGCCCTTGAAGAGCCCGTGGACTAGTCAGGAAACTGTTACAGTCTATATACCATGGCACAAGATGGATTATAATAAGTGTTAAAATGGAGATTCCAGCAGAGTGATAGAGAAACATAGTGGGAAAGAGAGTAAACCTGGCTGGTTGGACCAGGGAAGTCTTCCTAGAAGGTGAGATCTGAACTTGGTCTTGAAGGATGGTTATGACTTCATGAGAAAGACATTTGAGGAACTAAGAATGGCTTGAACAATATTTGACAGTTGAGTGAGTGCCAGACTATTTGGAAATATTCAAGTGGGGTTATATCGGGTGTTCAGGAGAGGGAAGAGTTGAGAAGGGCTTTGCAATAGTGGGAAATTGGGAGAATGGCTCTCATCTCTTAAGGCAGTTCCCACCACTGTCAGGTAGACCAGATGACCCTAAAAAGTCCCTTTAAGTAAAATATTATGATTAAATAAATATTACATATTGTGTACCCCCATCAGTAAGGCATTTTTGAGCCTTATAATTTTATTACATAGAATTTTAACGAATTCTATGGAATACTAATTACTGCAAGGGTGTTAAGGATACTATTCACTCTATGACACTTCATCCACTTAATATCTTCATGATGATTCTAAGAAAAGCTATGCTTTTCCTTGGCTACTGGTTCAGCTTTCTCAAATGCATGCTATGAATATTATAAAACTAATATTATTTCCCTGTTTGTTCTGGCTACTAAGAAGCTCAAAGCCAAATTTACGGCCACTTCTAACAGGACTGTTTGTTAGTCTGCTGATTCTATCACTGACTCTATCTTATTTTCTTACCATTATTGTTCCTTTGCCCACCTTTGCTCATTTAACTTATCATTTGACTTGCGTTATTTGTATCTCTAGAAGACACTTCAAATCCTGTCTTGGAAAGAGGTAGGGTATAAATAAATTACCAACACTAAACTCCTTATTGTAGCCGAAGGCCTTCAGCAAAGCAACCACGTGCATGGCCTGCAGAAGGAGCCTATGCCTCTTTAGCTACTCTTTCATCCTTCAAAGCCTGTAGCAGCTGGTGGGGCAGGCATTCTGCAGGTTCAGATGGAACTTGTCACTGTACACAGGCTGAAGATGGTAAGGTAATTTGGAAAGAGGGGGTAGAGTCCAAGGCTAGGGCTAAGCCAAATAAATGCTCTGATATGGTGCATCATCCAGAACCAAAGCCTGACTCTGAGAGTGAGATAAGCCTGGAACAGGCAACAATACCCTACATCACATTTTCCAGGAAGCTGCCCAGTCTTCGAGTAGATGCCCTCCTCCATGTTCCTAGACCTTTCAGTGTAGCATCTCTCATTACTTTACCCTACATAACACTATGTCACTGTAATATTTACCATCTAATATACTGTCGTGGATTGAATTATGCCCCCCCAAAAATGTGTGTATGAATTTGGCCGGGCCATGATTCCTGGTATTCTGTGGTTTTCCTATATGTTGTAAATCCTGCCTCTATGATGTTAATGAGGGAGGATGGGTGGCAGTTGTGTTAGTAAGGCAGGACTCAGTCTACAAGATTGGATTGTATCCTGAGGCAAGGTCTTGAGATATAAATGACAGAAGTGAGCAGTGAGACAGGGGGACCTCATACCATCAAGAAAGAAGTGCTAGGAGCAGAGCCCGTCCTTTGGACCAGGGTCCCTGTGCCGAGAAGCTCCTAGTCTGGGAGAACACTGATGAGAAGGCCGACAGAGAGAGAAAGCCTTCCCCTGGAGCCGACATCCTGAATTTGGACTTCTAGCCTATTTTGATTGTGAGGAAATAAACTTCTCTTCATTAAAACTATCCACTTGTGGTATTTCTGTTATGGCAGCGCTAGATAACTAAGACAGAATTTGGTACCTAGAGTGGGGTTCTGCTCTACAGATAACTAAAATGTGGAAGCAGTTTTAAAACCATGAATGGATAGACGTACGGTAGTGACAGAGGACCAGCAGCAGCAGAGAACCTACAGCAGCAGAGAAGCGACAGCAGCAGAACAAGGAGACCAGTGGGAGATGGCACTGGAGCCCACCCACGGAGCAAGAGAACTGAGTGCCTGTGCGCGGGAGGCTTCCTGGCGAGTGGGGTGCCTCCAGGCACTTATTGGTGGATCTAGGCTTGCTGACCCACGGAGCAAGAGAGCTGAGTGTCTGTGTGCACGAGGCTTTCTGGCAGAGTGGGGTGCCTCTGGGCACTTATACCGGTGGAGCTACAGAGCTTTGGAACACTTGCCCCAGCAGGGCAGATGCGGGCATGAGGCCTGAGGGCCAGGAGGCCACAGGAAACAGAAGCAGAAGCTGAAGACAAGGGACACAAGAAGCCGAGCTGCCTCAGTCTCAAAAGGTATGGCCATGACCTCAGGGGTTTCAAAGGGTGGAGCAATGGCCTCTGGTGCTTCTAAGGGTGGAGTCACCACTCAGATGGACTGGGAGAATGGTGCGCCTAAAGCCAAGGGAGCAGAGTTGTTGTCCCAGTGGGCCTGGAAGGTGGAACTGAAGCCCAGGGCTGATGGGCCTCCACTCGGAATCCAGAGACTGTGGCCAATACCTAGAGTCTAGAGGGCAGGGCTATTGTGTAACTTGTCTCAGAGAACAGAAGATTATTTTCAAAGGCTTGAGGGCTAACGTAATGTGTTCTGCTTACTTGCTTGGTACCTGTTATGCCTTCTTTCCCTGCAATTTCTTCCATTTGTAATGGAAATGTCTAGCTTATACCTGTTCTGCCATTGTACCCTTGGAAGCAGATAACTTGTATTCTAGATTTCACAGATGAAGAGGAATTTTTGGATTTTTGCCTTGGAGTTAAGACTTTTGCTATGATACGATGGGGTGAATATGTTTTCCATGTTGCAAGAATGTGATTTTTTTGGGGACCAAAGTGTGGAATGTCATGGATTGAATTATGTCCCCCAAAAAATGTGTGCATCAATTTAGCCGGGCCATGATTCCTGGTATTCTGTGGCTTTCCTACAAATTGTAAATCCTGCCTCTATGATGTTAATGAGGGAAGATGGGCCGCAGTTGTGTTAGTAAGGCAGGACCTAATCTACAAGACCGGATTGTGTCCTGAGGCAATGTCTTGAGATATAAAAGACAGAAGTGAGCAGTGAGACAGGGGGACCTCAAACCATCAAGAAAGCAGTACCAGGGACAGAGGTGTCCTTTGGACCGGGGTCCCTACGCTAAGAGGCTCCTAGTCCAGGGGAACACTGATGAGAAGGCCGACAGAGAGAAAGCCTTCCCCTGGAGGTGACACCCTAGATTTGGACTTTTAGCCTACTTTGACTGTGAGGAAATAAACTTCTCTTCATTAAAACCATCCACTTGTGGTATTTCTGTTATGGCAGCACTAGATAACTAAGACATACACCCTCCTACTTTTATGTACATAACAACTACATACAATGTAATTTTTAAGGTTCCATTCCAAAAGATTTTGATCTTATGTCTAGAGTGAGGCTCAAGAAATCACAATCACAACCAGTAGCCCAAGTGATCTGAAGATAGTAATATACAGATCCTGGGAAATTCTCTCTGGACTAAACTACTGTATTTTTATGCAAATAGCACTTGCCTTCTACATTTGTTTGCCAACCACGCCCTCCTAAGGTATTTTCTTAAACACTATGCTGATTTTTTTTACAACAGCACTTAGGAAAATTCCTGGGGTAGGGGTGGGGGTTGGCAAACAAAAGTAGAAGGCACACCATGTGTTCTTTGTGTAAAAGTACGGTATTGACAAAGGGACATATACCCTACCTCTAAATCTCCAGCACAGGATCTGCCTCAGAGATTCATACCCCAAGGCTCAAGAGATTATACCACATATCAAAAATCTCCCAGAGATTAGGGAATCCAGGTTTAGAACTCAGTTCTGCTTGATGCCAAAGGAATGTCCTTCCCACTGTTCCAAGCAAGGAGGTGTTGTAGTTTAGCTCAGTGGTGCTTATTGGGAAGTGCCCTTCCCAGGAGATGTGCAACAAGATCCACTGGGTGTGGGGAGAATACATTAGAGCTTCTGTTCATATTTATTTTAATACAACATTTCTCAGTTGTATTTTCGTACACTTCCTACATATAAGCATAAGACAGAGGTCCATGTATATAATGTACACATAAATAAGCATGCATATTAGGGTACTTGCTCAAAAATGCCTTACGGATAGGAGTAGACAGTCAAAACCTTTGGAGACCACTGGTTAGCTGCCTTTTACCTGGGATATTACCACAGTGGTATCCAACTCCATGCACCTTAAAGACTGTGCATGACATCCAACACACACTGTTGAGATTTCTCAGGGGGCAGAGCAAGAGATAGATGAGCATAATTACTACAAGAGGATTAAACACCTCTGTTCAGAATTTCTAGAGACTGCACGTTTGTCGTTTTGCCTCCCAACGACTGATTGTGATGTACTGGGCCTGCTGGGACTGTGCCTTCATCTGTCATACCCAGGGCCTGCCCAGCCATGTGCTTCCTGGGGACAGGGGAAACGCAACCCTCTGCAGGGCACAGGGGCGTGAGTCCATAGACCTGAGGATGGGGCAAAACCCCTCCTGCCTCTCCCCTGCATTCTGCATCATTCACAGCTCAGCCCCATGGGATTTCTGGAAGAAAGAGCCATATTAAGAAATGAACTTTACTGAAAAGACAAGGCTAGGTTTAGGCAAAGAAGTGACTGCTATGATGACTCATGGTAATGGATAAAAATGGGTAGGGGCTGGGCATTATTCAGGATGACAGGCTGGCCTAGAAGGAAGCGGGGGTTCTGGGATATGTTTTTCCAAGGGTCTGAATAGAACAAATAAGCTTAATTCTTGGAGTTGAGTACTTGCAAGGTGGTGCAGCTTTAAAAGAACTAGCAAGGAGAGCAAGCTAGGATGTAGGGCGGAGGTCATCAAGATGGCAGAGGTAGGGCCAATACATACAGTTGTGCAGCTGTGCACTGCACAAGGAGGGTGGTCAAGGGGCAAGAACAGAGGCTGGAATCCAGCTCACTATACTCTGCTTCCCAAGCTGGGTTTTTGGTGTGGTGCTATGTTAACCAGGAAGGGGCAGCTTTTTCTCATTTCTCTGCCCAGAGGGGGTCCTTTCTCTAACTGGTCCACAGAAGTGGAGAGTGCCTTTTTCTAATTTGCACCAAGACACAGTGTGAGCTTCTGGGGGCCATGGATGGAGGGCCTCACCCTCCATGGAGTAATTCCACATCATAACTCAAAAAACACTCAGGAAAACTGCAAACATCATGATGTGCAGGGAACTACTGAATTGTCTGTGGAAGCCTGCAACAGGTGCAGTTTTGTGCTCTGGTTGACGTGTATCAGTTTTAAGACTAACCGGAACGCAGAAACAGAGGGGATCATGAAATAAACTAAGTCAGGAATTCACAGAAGTTCTGGGGAAGGCACTAGACTCTCGCAAACTATAAAATAGGTAGGTTTGAGCCAAGTTTACCTCACTCTCTAAGAAGGAGGTGTCCGTGGGACTTGCAGGTTTCTGTAGAGGCGTCTGTTTTTGGAGACCGAAATTGTTTGCTGGCATAAAAGTGTAGAATGGAAAGAGTGCACATAAGGAAACTGAAGTCCAGAGGGACGTCTATGCATTTTTGATTCTGGAGCCAGACTGCCCTGAGTTTTGACTTTGAATTCTGACTCTGCTACCTGCTAGCTCTGCAATAAAAAAAAAAAAAAAAAAACACTGCTGTAGAGTCAATAATTCCAACTTATGGTGACCCCATGTGTTACAGAGTAGATCTGTCCCATTGGGTTTTCTTGGCACTAATCTTTACAGAAGCAGATCACCAGGCCTTTCTTCCAAGGTGCTGCTGAGTAGGGTTCAAATGGTCAACCTGTCAGTTACCAGCTGAGTGCAAACATTTGTACCACCCAGGGACTTGTACCAGCTCTGCAACCTTGGGTAACCTTGATTGTGCCTCAACTTCCTCATCTGTAAAATGGGGATAATAAAATTGTCTACTCAATAGGGTTGTGGTAAGAATTCAGTGTACATGCCTGGCACATAGTAAGCACTATGGAAATATTAGCTACTATAATTATCTCCTTCCCACGCTCTCATTTAATCCTCACTACCAGCTTAAGAATAGAGAAATGGTGACGGTAGGGGTGGGCGGGAGTGTGGCATTCAGGGAATTCAAATTCCCTGAAACTAAGGGATAGTTTGAGATTGATGCATACTTAGGTCACTGCTGAGTACAAATGGCATTGAAAATGTCACAAAATTAATCACCTCTCATTATAATCATTACGGTAAGACACAATAATAGCAAGGGACTGATACATTTTCTCATTACAGCCCAAAGAAATCCACTGGCTCAATAAAGCTGTCTACATTAAGGGGGGAAATGGCCATGACATGCCAGTGAGGGACACTGGATGGTGTCATGAACCCTAAACCAGGCCCTGGTCCAGGAACAAGAGGAATGAGCAGTAGAGGAAAGTGAAGGAGGGGCAGGGAAATCTGAACTCAGGCTACCAAGGGGATTGGTCAGTTTTGCCTCAAAAGAGAGCCAATTCCAGAGTAGAGAGGAGGAGCTCACCACCACCAAGGAAGGAGAGACCAGCCAGAGAGACTCTGCAGCAGGAGACAGCGTGGTGGGCTTCTTGGCCCATGAACAGAGAAAGTTGAGTGCCTTTGGGCAGAGCCTGAGGGCCAGGGAGAGGCATGCCTGTGAGTATAGCTGGGGAGAAGCTGCCTTGATAAAAGAACTGTATCCTGAGTGTTCCTGAGCCTAAACTGTAACCGTTACTTCCCTTAAATAAATCCCATAATCGTGAGTATTGTCTGAGTTCTGTGTGGCCACTGCAATGAATTCTCGAACCCAGCAGAGAAGTAGAGAGTTTTGTGTGAGGGATGGTTGGTGTCAGAATTAGTAAAGACGGCGGAAAGAGGAGGCTTGTCTGGCGTCTGCTTCATGGGAGTCAGCCTTGCACATTGATCTTGGTTTTCCTTCCCCCTTGTGGGGTTGAGCTCAGACACTGCCCCCACACCGTTGTTACAGAAAACTGCTGACGTAATTTCCCTTTCTAAGGCTAGGAAAAATCAATTAAAGTGTAAAAGCTCCAATAAATTTTTAATGTTTTCTATGTGCCAGGCACTGTGCTAGTAACCTCTATGCATATCTCATTTAATCTTCACAACAGTTCAGTGAAATAGGTAATATTATTCATTTTTCCAAGATAAAGAAACTGGCAATTAGAGAACTTCCCAAAAATTTTACAAAGCCAACCAGCTAGCGGTTAATAGCATAGGACTTCCAGCTTAGGTAGGATAGCTAAATGGCTAAGCACAGGAGCTCGGAAGCCAGGTAGCCTGTGTCCAAGTACAAACTCAGCCATTTTCTAGCTGTGTGGCCCAGGGACAATTATTTAACTTCTCTAAGTCTCCACTTCCTCATCTGTAAAATGAGAAGATGATAAAGAAATTACTTCCTAGGGCTGTTATGAGCAATCGTTAAATTTGTATATATAAAGCGCTTAGAAAAAAAACTGACAGTAGTAAGTAATCAATGAATATTAGCTCCTTTGATTTTTATCACTGGTTTTTGTTTGTTTCGTTTTGGTTTTTTTTACTGTTTTTATTCCTGACCCAGGAGGCTTTGCCATCAACCAGTTCTGAGTTTGAATTCCCATTTAATCAATTCCAGTTTCTGGGGTGTCATGCCAGTCATGTTGTTCATTTGCATCCAGATATGTGCCCCACCTTCCCTCTGTGCTGCTCCTGTCAGTGGAGGGCTAACCCCTGCAATTATATGGTACTGCTAAGGAGTCCTGGTCGGGCCACGGTTAAGCTCCTGGCTGCTAACCAAAAGGCTGGCATTTGGAAGCTACCCAGCAGCTCTACAGGAGACAGATCTGGCGGATCGGATCCCACAAAGATTAAAAAGAAAAAAAAAAAAATTGTGGTCGAGTAGAATCTGACTCATAGCGACCCTGTAGGACAGAGTATAACTGCCCCATAGGGTTTCTAAGGCTGTAATCTTTAAGAAGCAGACTGTCACATCTTTCTCCCGAAGACCGACTGGCAGGTTCCAACAGCCAACTTTTAGGTTAGCGGCCGAGCGCTTTAACCATTGCACCACCAGGGCTCCTCTGTAAAGATTACAGCCTAGAAAACCCTTTGAGGCAGTTCTATTCTGTCACATGCAGTTGCTATGAGTTGGAAGGCGCCTAACAATAACAACAATGGTACTGCTTAGACCCCACAGTTACAAATATGTGGAAATGAGCAAAACGGGTAAGAACAAAACCAGGCCTGATCCTAAAGAGATTAGCAAGACAAGGCAAGGGCTCAAACTCTCCAGAGGCTAAAACAGTAGCCCAATTATCAGGACTGAAACCCAAGAGGTGAAGTCCAAACCCAAGCGAGGTGACAGGATGTTGAAATACGGAGTGCAGGTGGAGCCCTATGTCCCAGGACAGGACTGAGCCTCCAGGTGGATAGAGACCAACAGGTTTTAGCAATAAGGAGAAAAGATAGGAGCTAGACAAGGCCTGAGAAAGAGACTTCAGGGGGCTGGGTGGAACCACATTTTGGTTAATTTAATTACATTGTAAATGCCGTAGGAGAGCTCACAATTTAAAGGACCCCTGTGGGGAATCCTTTTGTTATGCAGATAATTATCCCCATAGTTTATTTGCTTATGTTTGGAGTTTCATATATTGTGTTTGCTTATTTATTTATTTATTTTTACCCAGGAACAATAGGGCCCAACTCAGCTGGGGATGAGCAGTTGCTTTGAACTAGGCACAGTTTGGAATAAACCACAATCAGTTTACTAAAATTCTGATTATATTAGCCTTGCAAATAGGCTTGCCCAGGATGAGCAGCAATGCATTCTGGGCAAGTAGGGGGCAGGGGGAATCATGATTCCAGGACATACAGAGGCTGGGAAGACCCTATAGCTGTCAGGTATAATTCCAAACACCTGATACTCAGATACTATTAAAACATCTTAGCCAAGTGTGTGCAAAGTGTAGTTTTGAAAGCCATCATTTGTCTAATGGCAATTTCCACTCACTAGTCATGGTTTTACCTCCTGGGACCAGAGGAAACAAATTTCCTCCCCAAGACTAATTGTATCTATTTTTTAGGATCTTTTTCTCTTAAAGAATCCTGATTTCTCCAGCCATCCCTTCTGTGGTGCTTCTTCCAAAGCAGAGAAATGGTTAGTGAGTTGCAGTATATACACTAATGAGAATAACATGCCGCCATTAAAACAATCACCATAAAGTATCAAGAGAAACTCTTGATGTCAAAAGACACAAGCAGATTACAAAATCGGAAGGAGGCCATTTCCATATTGCTGGACACTTAGTTTCGTGCTTTTGCATTTTGTAATTGTACAAATAATCTGGCAACAGTACAAAACATTCATGATACAGAAAAAAGATCTCCAAGTCCCCTAACCACCATGACTGCCCAGTGCTGGTCTCTGGATAAACTGTGTTAGAATAACCAGAAACTTGTCACAATTAGAGATCTCAGGACCCTGCCTACTGACTGAATCTCTGAGGGTGAAACGTTGGAACCTGTTTTTAACTTGCTCTCTGGGTCGTTCTAACGTGCAGCAGGGTGTGGGAGTCGCTCTCTATTATCACACGAACAATGAACATGTCTGTATTCCCTTCCAGTCTTTTTTCACATGCATATGTTTGCTTAGTTGTAATGATGGTGATTATTCAATTTTGAACACAAATATTTTTATGTAACATTGAAAATTAAGTGTTTTTTAACTGAAATGTTTGCTTAATATAAAAATAGAGAAAAGTCAAAAGAAGGCAAAGATTTCCCATAATCATAGCTACCTAAGACAATTGCCATTAATATTTACATATGAATTTTATCTTTTTTCTAGGCATCATTTTAATTTTGTTTACTGTAATGGTTAATTTTATGTGTCAACTTGATTAGGCTACATATGGAGTCCAGTTGTTTGGTCAAACTCTAGTCTAGATGTTGCTGTGAAGGTATTTATTTACTGTGATAAACAGTTAAATCAGTTGACCTTAAGAAAGCAGATTGTTGTTGTTGTTGTTGTTAGGTGCAGTCAAATTGGCTCTGACTCACAGCAGCCCTATGTAATGTGAGTGGGCCTCATCCAATCAGTTGAAGGCATCAAGGGCAAAATCTGAGGTTTACTGAGAAAGAAGGATTCTGCCTCAAGACTGTGACATAGATATCCCACTGGAGTTTCCAGCCTGTTGTCGGGCCTGCTGATATTGGACACAAGACTACTGGAGTTTCCAGCCTGTCACCTGACCTACAGGTTTTGGACTTGCCAGCCCCCACAGTTGCATGAGCCAGTTCCTGAAAATCCATATATATATGGAGCCCTGGTGGCACAAACAGTTAAGCGCTCAGCTGCTAACCAAAAAGTTGGCGGTTTGAACCCACTCAGTGGATCTGTGGGAGAAGACTTGGCAATGTGCTTCCATAAAAATGACAGTCTAGAAAAGCCTATGAGGCAAATGCTATTCTGTCACATGGGGTTGCTATGAGTCGAAATCTAATCTACGGCCCCTAACAACAACAGTATATACATCCATAGATAGATCCAGATCTAGATCTAGATATCTTATTGGTTCTGTTTCTCTGGAGACCCCTAAGATATTATTTTCACTGGGGTGACTGAGCTGCACACACAATATTGAAACCTATAGTTTTCTTCGAACATTGTAACGGCACAATTTTTTTCCACAATCTTACAAACTCTTTATAAGATTTAACAACTATCCATTACCATACTTGCAAATAATTTTTTGACAAACCTAACTGCGTGTAAAGCATTTTCTATTGGAGTATTTTAGAATATGTACCAAGAAATAAAGTTATTGGACTACAACATATGAACATTTAAGATTTTCCTTTTTCTAAAAAGATCAGGTCATCGTAATCATCTAAAAAGTTCTATCAAGTAGGTCACCCTATTCCCTAAGCATCTCTGTTCCTGGAATATTTAATTTTATGCTACAACATTAAAATTGATCTTGCTAAAATCTAAAAATCACTGGTGTGCAAAGAATTCCTTGAACAAGCTACACTAAAACCTCATTATGAGGCTGAGTCTGAGATGTCCTTGCAGTGGAGATGACATGCAGGGAAAAGCTTCATAATGAGGATCTTTCTAGATTTTCAGTGAATCTGTGGCCAGGGAAGGTGTATGAAAGGAGCACCCTGCCGTGGTCCTCTCTCCATTAGGAAAGACTCAGCATCCACAGGGCGCTAGCACATGGTCAGGACTTGCCTATGTGGATGATGGGTGGGAAGGGAGCTGGCTGTTTGACAGAAACAGAACCCCAAGTGAGCACTCTTTACTGGAGGTCTCAGATTCTCCTGGAGAAATAATGAGCAACACAGGCACTCTGTGGGCTCCTCAAGGATCCTTTATGAGCAGAACAAGCTGGATTTGATTAGGCTAATTCAACAACAATAGTCTACCAGGGAGAAGAGGGAGGAGGGAAGGGAGAACTGGAAGGGGGAAGGTTACTTTTTTGGGGGAGGACGCTGAAAATTTAAAGAAATATTACATTTTAAATACTTGACATTTAATAGTGCATCAAGTTGGCAAAGCATCTTCCCTTGTAACAATCTGGTTGATATTATTAAGAATCCTGATAACTGATGGACAGATGCTGTTCATGCCCCCACCCCATTTGCCCTCAGCCTGCCTCTGAGACCACCTGTATCTATGGTGGTCAGTTTCCAGCATATTAATGGCTTCCTACCTCAAGCCTCTGCATCTCACTGTTTCTGTGCCTGAGGGTTTCTCTAACACCTACTGGAGTTTGCTCAACTGCACAACTGAAAGGAAGTTAATAGCCCAGGGACAACCTTCAACCTATGGGAGCCAAAGGTAGGTGAAGCAATGGTCCAGTTTCCATCTCATCTCTGGAGACAGTTCTGAGGAACGTTCTACAGGGTTTCTCAGAGGGTTTCCAGGGGGATTGAGCTCGTGTTGCTCACAGCAGCAACCCATCATTAATGCACATGTCACTGGCTTATCTCCTATAGTAGGCTGAATAACAGCCCTCAAAGACATCAGGTCCTAATCCCTGGAACCTATATAAATATTATTTATAAAAAGGGTCTTTGCAGATGTGACTGAGTTAAGTGTTGTGAGATGGGGAGATTATTTTGGATTATCTGGTTGGCCCTTAAATGTAATCACATGTAGCCTTATAAGAGGGAGGTAGACGCTTTCTCTCTCTCTCTCACAAACACACACACACACACAGGAGAAGGTGATGTGAAGACAGAGCACAGAGAGATTTGAAGATGATGACCTTAGAAATTGGAGTGATATGGCCACAAGCCAAGAAATGCTGGTAGCCACCAGAAGCAGAAAAGGTAAGGAACTGACTTTCTCTAGAGCTTCTGGAGGGAGCACAGCCCTGCTGACACAATGATTTCAGCCCAGTGACACTGATTTTGAACTACTGGGCTCCAGAACTGAGATAATACATATCTGTTGTTTTAAGCCACCAAGTGTCTGGTAACTTGTTACAGCAGCCAAAGGAGACTAATATGTCTCTCTTCTCTGTCTCGCTTCGCCCATTTCCTCATCTGTGCTTCCCAAGACCACATCCCACAAAAACTGTAAGCACCCAAGTCCTTGTCCTAGAGTCTACTTTTGGGAGAATAAAACTGAGATAGTAGAGAGTTGTTATGCCCATTTGGCAAATTATAAGACTGGGTTTCAAAGCACTCCGGTGACTCATCCAAGGCTACCAACTGCCATGTGGCAGTACAAGAACCAGAAGATGACTCTTCAGCTAGTGTTCTCTCCATTCTACAAAGCACCCTATTTTAAAAATCAAATAAATAACAATTTATTGAACATCTATAAGGCACTGTGTAGGGTACTGAGAACTCTAAGTCTAGTGAAAAAGAGAAAATTGCTCACCATAATGCTCTGTCTTAAGAATAGCAATCATCTAGTTAAGTTCCATTATTTATTATTCAGCATTTTTTCCCAGGGCCTACTGCATGCTATATTAAACGACACAGGAAGCACCAAAAGAAGATGGAAGAAATACACAGAGTCATGATACCAAAAAGAATTGGTCGACTTTTAACCATTTCAGGAGGTAGCATATGATCAGGAACCAGTGGTACTGAAGGAAGAAGTCCAAACTGTACTGAAGACATTGGCAAAAAACAGGAATTGACGGAATATCAATTGAGATGTTTCAACAAATGGATGCAGCGCTGGAAGTGCTCACTCGTCTATGCCAAGAAATTTGGAAGACAGCTACCTGGCCAACTGACTGGAAGAGATCCATATTTATGCCTATTCCCAAGAAAGGTGATCCAACCAAATGCGGAAATTATCAAACAATATCATTAATATCACATGCAAGTAAAATTTTGCTGAAGATCATACAAAAGTAGCTGCAGCAGTATATTGACAGGGAACTGCCAGAAATTCAGGCCAGATTCAGAAGAGGATGTGGAACCAGGGATATCATTGCTGATGTCAGATGGATCCTGGCTGAAAGCAGAGAAGACCAGAAAGATGTTTACCTGTGTTCTATTGACTATGAAAAGGCATTCGACTGTGTGGATCATAACAAATTATGGATAACATTGTGAAGAATGGGAATTCCAGAATACTCAATTGTGCTCATGAGGAACCTGTACACAGATCAAGAGGCAGTTGTTCGATCAGAACAAGGGGATACTCCATGGTTTAATGTCAGGAGAGGTGTGCGTCAGGGTTACATCTTTTCACCATACCTATTTAATCTGTATGCTGAGCAAATAATCCGGGAAGCTGGACTCTGTGAAGAAGAATGCAGCATCAGGATTGGCGGAAGACTCATTAACAACCTGCAATATACAGATGACACAACCTTGCTTGCAAAGTGAAGAGGACTTGAAACACTTACTGATGAAGATCAAAGACCACAGTCTTCAGTATGAATTACAACTCAACATAAAAAAAAACAAAAATCCTCACAAGTGGACCAGTAAGCAGTATCGTGATAAATGGAGAAAAGACTGAAGTTGTCAAGGATTTCATTTTACTTGGACCCACAATCAACCCCCATGGAAGCATAGTCAAGAAATCAAATGACATATTGCACTGGTCAAATCTGCTGCAGAAAGGACCTCTTTAAAAGTGTTAAAAAGCAAAGATGTCACGTTAAGGACTAAAGTGTTTTCCAAGCCATGGTGTCTTAATCACCTCACATGCATGGGAAAGCTGGACAATGAATAAGGAAGGCTGAAGAAGAATTGATGCCTTTGAATTATGGTGTTGGTGAAGAATATTGAATGTACCATGGACGGCTAGAAGAATGAACAAATCTGTCTTAGAAGAAGTACCACCAGAATGCTCCTTAGAAGCAAGGATGGCATGCAGTGGGAGATGGGAGAGATTGGAATTAAGCTGAGTAAGGGAGGAAGGTGATGGCAGGAAAAATCTTAGGCTTAGATACTTTTTGAGCATTAGTTTAGTATTCTTAGCTATAAAATACAGATGATAATATTGTTTCCTTGCAGGGTAGTTGTAAGGATTTGAGATAATGTTATGTAACACATCCAGCAGATGGTAGGTGTTCAATAAATCATTGAATCTTGTGTTATTATTACTAGTTAGGATAAGTTTGTTGAAGGGTCTTGTGTATCATGTAATGAATTCTAAAATCTTCCTTTTTTGGGCCTGAAATTTTGGTATTTAGCATCTTACTCCTTCCTTGGGGTTCTTACATCTTACTAGAACAACTATTTCACAATTTATGTGCCACAAATGGATTACAAGTGTGCCCAGATATTGCGATCCTCGTTCCTATAGGTGACTGTGAGAGGTGTGGGAGAGGGAGGGCAGGAAGAATGTAGACCCCCAGGGAAATTGTCTCCTGGTACGCTAAAGGCTCATCCATTTACTCTTGTGTGCAATTCAAGTATTATCATTTTATAACTGTGTCAAGACATGAAAGGTGTTGGGAGGCTCTCTAATAAAAAACCACAAAGAGAAAATGGTATTAATTAACATAAATCAATCACTAAAGGCAGAATCCAAGATATCAGTGGAGCTACGTAAACTCAAAACCATAGTATATTAACCAGGAGATGGTTCTTCTATAAGTCAGTTTTTATCTGCCAGCAACAGAAGAACTGACAATATGAAAAGATATTGGTCACCTCACATACTGTTGGAAGAACTGAAAAATCAGGCTAAGATTCCAGGAATATTGTCCTAAACCACACCACAAAAAGGTGTCAAGGGCGAATTGCTGTAGCTGTTGCTACCTCATTGAGTATTAAATAAACTACCTCCAGCACCAGTACACCATGCCACTCAACAATACCCCTTATACAGCATATACTAGATACGACAAACACTACCCACACTGGAAGAAGCATGCTGCTGCCACCACCCTTGCCATATGAAGTCTCTTCTCTAGTTGCTGACTTCCAATCCATGTCTCCAGGATAAGCCTGATGGTTAGAGCCAAGGTCACATGTCTGTGCCCTAGTTGGGGAACCAGGTTCTCAGATTCTACACTGGGAAGCCTGCATGCCTAAGGCTGAAATTTCCCAAGTTTTGTAAAAGTGCACAATTGTGTTGGATTGCCAGAAATCATGACAAATATCTATCAGAGTCCTTATACATCTTACCTATCTCAACGCTTTTAAGTTATTTTATTTCATTTTCATATATTTGTTCATATTTATTTACAACCGACCACCTTTTTTCATAGATAACTTTACATGAAACCATAGTATATAAAAAAGTGAAAAATAGAAATGCTCAAGTCAAAATAGAAAAGGAGGCCAGGGATCCTTCACACTTAACCTCTTCCACAATGATCCCTAGGGACTATCTGAGGAACTCCTAGGGTTCCATGGGACTAAGTGTGAAAACCATTTTTCTGCAGATTTGAGCAGGCAGAAGAAAGAATCAAGGAATTTGAAGATAGGTAAATTGAAATTACCTAGTCCAAGGAACAGAAAGAAAAGAATGAAGAAAAATAAACAGAGCCTTTGAGATCTGTGGGATACCATTAAGCACCCCAACATATGCATAACTAGAGTCTGAAAAGGAGAGAAATGAGAGAAAGGGGCATAGAGAATATTTGAAAAAACAATGGGCAAAAACTTCCCAAATTTGGTAAAAGACATGAATCTACACATTCAAGATGCTCCATGAACCCCAAGAAGGATAAATGCAAAGAGAACCAAAATGAGACATATTATAACCAAACTTCCTAAAGCCAAAAACAAAAACAGAATCTTGAAAGCAGTAAGAGGGAAATGACTCATCACGTAGAAGGAATCCTCAATAAAATTAATAGCCAATTTTTCATCAGGAACCAGGGAGGCCAAGAGGAAGTGTGATCATATTTTTTAAGTGCTGAAAGAAAAACACTGTCAATCAAGAATTTTATATCTAGTGAAACTATCCTTCAAAATGAAGGATAACTTAAGACATTCCTAGATATATAAAAGCGGAGGGAGTTTATAACCACTAGATTTTCTCTGCAGGAAATACTAAGGGGAGTCCTTCAGGCTGAAATGAAAGGATACTAGACAGTAACCTGAAGCTGAATGAAGAAATAAAGAACTCTGGTAAAGGTAAATACATAGATAAATATAAAAGGCAGGTTATTGTATTTTTGGTTTGTTACTCCTCTTTTTTATTTTCTGCACAATTTAAAATACAAATGTATACAGGTAATTTCTGACAACAACAACATAAAGCAGTTTAGGACAAAGCTGTGTGGGGTAGAGTTTTTATACACTGCTGAAGTTAAGGAGACCATGGTGGCGTAGTGGTTAAGTGCTACGGCTGTAACCAAAAGGCTGGGAGTTCAAATCCACCAAGCTCTCCTTGGAAACTCTATGGGGCATTTCTACTCTGTCCTATATGGTCATTGAGTTGGAATTGACTTGATGGCAATCGGTTTGGTCTTTTTTTTTTTTTTAAATTGAAGTTAAGTTGGTATCAATTCAGACTAGATTGTCCTAAATTTAGTTTGTATTTTCTATGGTAACCACTAAGAAAGTATACACAAAAGGAAATTATAGGGAAATCAAAATGGTACATTACACAAAATCAATTAAACACAAAAGAAGGGAGTAATGGAGGAAATAAGGAACAAAAGATGTATAAGACATACAGAAATCAAATATCAAACCAATATTTTTGGTTTAAGGTGTAAAGATTATCTCAGGGCAATAGTTTCAGGGGTTCCTCCAGTCTCTATGATCCAGAACGTCTGAATTCCATGAATTTGAAATTCTGTTCTGCATTTTCCTCCTTTTGATCATAGACTGTTTGATCAAAACATTCAGTAATGGTAGTTAAATACCATCCATTTCTTCTGGTCTCATGGCAAAGGAGGCAGTTGTACATGGAGGCAATTAAACATATATTCTAGTTCCTCCTCTAATTCCTAATCCTCTTTCTTCCTCTGTCACCTCAGGCAAATAGAGACCAATTGTTCTACCTTGGATGGCTGCTCACAAGCTTTTAAGACCCCAGGCACTACACAGTGAACTAAGAAGTAGAACAGAGGCACTAGAATCAATATTAGGCCACAAAACCATGACCCTAAACCTCTAAAGAAGAAAACAAATTCCATAAAGTGTTTGATTGTACATAGGTAGTATTAGCAGCTGCCTTCTTTCTTTCTTTTTTGTAGAAATATATATAACACAACACTTGCCAATTCAACCTTTTTCAGGCGTATAGCTCAGTGATATCAACTACATTAATCATGTTGTACAACCATTACCCTTAATCAGTGCTAAATTTCCCTTCACCGTAAACGGAAACTCACTTCTTCCCAAACAATCGCTCCCTCTCTCTCCCTCCCTCCTGCCCCTGGTAACCACTAATAAACTTTGGTCTCTATATGTTTGTCTATTTTTTTCATTACATACAAGTGAGGTAGTACAATATTTGTCCTTTTGTGATTGACTTGTTTCACTCAGTATAGTGTCCATAAGTTTCATCCAGGTGGTAATATGCATCAGGACTTCATTTTTCTTTATGGCTAAGTAGTATTTTGTTGTATGCATTTGCCACATTTTGTTTATCCATTCATCCATTGATGGACATTTGGGTTGTTTCTACCTTTTGGCTATTGTGAATAGTGCTGCAATGAACATTGGTACACATATATTTGTTACTGCTTTTAAGTCCCTTGGGTATATACCTAGGTATTAATGGAGTCTTAACTCAGGCTCACCTCACATTGATTCCTGTGAGTCCCCAAACCCATCCTGTAGTTATTTGCCTAGTTCCAGAATTCATAGTTAGAATAGACATACTCAGCAACTGGCAGAACCACCCCCTCTCCCCACTGAATCCCTAACATGTGGAGGAAGGGCTATTATGGTAGGAAAGGCCATGTGGAAGCCATTAGAACTGCCCTTACCTAAGAAAATAGTAAACCGAAAGCAATACCACATTCCTGGAGGGATTGCATAGATTAGTGCCACCATCAAGGACTTGAAAGATGCAGGGATGGTGATTCCCATTACATTCCCATTCAGCTCAACTATTTGGCCTGTGCAGAAAACAGACAAATCTTGGAGAATGACAGTGGATTATCATAAACTTAACCAGGTGGTGACTCAGTTGGAGCTGCTTTACAAGATGTGGTTTCATTGCTTGAGCAAATTAATACATCTCCTGGTACTTGGTATGCAGCTATTGATCTAACCAATGCCTTTTTCTTGATTCCTGTTTCTAAAGATCATCAGAAGCAGTTTGTCTTCAGCTAGCAAGGCCAGCAATGCACCTTCACTGCCCTGCCTCAGGGGTCAATTCTCAGGAAGATATAACAATTATAAGCATATATTTACCAAAAAAAAAAAAACCAAAACCAAACCTGTTGCCATCAAGTCGATTCCAACTCATAGCAACCCTACAGTGACCCTATAGGACAGAGTAGAACTGCCCCATAGGGTTTCCAAGGAGCGCCTGGTGGATACAAACTGATGACCTTTTGGTTAGCAGACATAGCTCTTAACCACTACACCATCATGGTTTCCTACCAAATAGCAGAACCCCAAAATATATGAAGCAAGCATTGACAGAATTGAAGGGAGAACTAGAGAGTTCAACTAGAGAGTTCAGCAATAATAGTTGGAGATTTCACTGTCCTACTTTCAATAATGTATATAACATATAGAACAATCAATAAAGAAGTGGAGGATTGAACAACACTATAAGCCAACTAGATCTATCAGACATGCAAAGATAACTTGACGCAACTACAGCAGAATATACAGCCCTCTCAAGTACACATGGAACATTCTCCAGGGTCCACCATATGTTAGGGCACAAAAAATCTCAATAAATTTAAAAAGATCGAAATCACGCAAAGTATCTTTTCCAACCACAAAGGAATGAAGCTAGAAATCAATAACAGAAGCAATACTGAAAAATCCACAAATATGTAGAATTTAAACAATACACTTTTAAACAACCAAGGGATCAAAGAAGAAATCACAAGGGAAATTACAAAATACTTAGAGAGGAATGAAAATGAAACACAACATAGCAAAACTTACGGGATACAGTGAAGGCAGTGCTCTGAAGGAATTTATAGCAGTAATGGTCTATATTAAAAAAGAAGGAACCTTTCAAATCAATAGTGAAATTTTATACTTTAAGGAACCAGAAGAAAAAAACAGAAGAGCAAAGTAAACCTAAAGCTAGAAAAAGGAAAAAAATGACAAAGAATAGAGTGGAGATTAAAAACAATAGAATTAATGAAACCAAAAGTGGGTTCATTGAAAAGAGCAACAAAATTGGCAAACCTTTAGCTAGACTGACAAAGAATAAAAAGAGAAGCAAATGGCTAATTTTAGAAATTAAAATGGGGGCATTACTACTGACCTTACAGAAATAAAAAGGATTATAAGAAAATGCTGTTAACAATTGTACACCTACAAAATTTTGTTGTTGTTAGGTGCTGTCGAGTCAGTTCCAACTCATAGTGACCCTATGTGCAACAGAACGAAACACTGCCTGGTCCTGCACCATCCTCATAATTGTTGTTATGTTTGAGCCCATTGTTGCAGACACTGTGTCAATCCACCTCATTGAGGGTTTTCCTCTCTTTTGCTAACCCTCTGCTTTACCAAACATGTTTTTCACCAGGGGCTGGTCCCTCCTGATAACATGTCCAAAGTATGTGAGATGAAGTCTCACCATCCTTGCGTCTAAGGAGCATTCTGGCTGTACCTCTTCCAAAACAGATTTGTTTGTTCTCTTGGCAGTCCGTGGTATGTTCAATATTCTTTGCCAACACCATAATTCAAAGGCATCAATTCTTCTTCAGTCTTCCTTATTCATTGTCCAGCTTTCACATGCATATTAGGTGATTAAGACCCCATGGCTTGGAAAACACTTTAGTCCTTAAAGTGACATCTTTGCTTTTTAACACTTTAAAGAGGTCCTTTTTGCAGCAGATTTGACCAATGCAATATGTCGTTTGATTTCTTGACTATGCTTCCATGGGTGCTGATTGTGGATCCAAGCAGAATGAAATCCTTGACAACTTCAGTCTTTTCTCCGTTTATCATGACGTTGCTTATTGGTCCAGTTGTAAGGATTTTTTTTTTTTTTTATCTTGAAGTGTAATCTCTACTGAAGGTTTTATCCTTGATCTTCATCAGTAAGTGCTTTAGGTTCTCTTCACTTTCAGCAGGCAAGGTTGTGTCATCTGCATAAAGCAGGTTGTTAATGAGTCTCCCTCCAATCCCGATGTCCCGTTCTTCTTATATAGTCCAGCTTCTTGGATTATTTGCTATACAGATTGAATAAATATGGTGAAAGGATATAACCCTGACACATACCTTTCCTGACTTTAGACCACACAGTATGCCCTTGTTCTGTTCGAACAACTGCCTACAAAACAGATAACCTAAATGAAATGGACTGAAAGCCTTCTCTCTAAGATCAGGAAAAAGACGAGGATGTCTGCTTTCAAAACTGGAAATACAGTATACTAGCACACTGCATTATATTGGAAGCCAGAGAGTAGGCAAGAAAAATAAATAAAAGGCATCTGTCTTAGTTATCCAGTGCTGCTATAAAAGAAATACCACAAGTGGATGCCTTTAACAAACAGAAATTTATTCTCTCACAGTCTAGGAGGTTAGAAGTCCGAATTCAGAGTGCCAGCTCCAGGGGAAGGCTTTCTCTCTCTGCCGGCTCTGGAAGAAGGTCCTTGTCATCAATCTTCCCCTGATGGAGAAGCTTCTCAGCGCAAGTACCCTGGGTCCAAGAGATGCACTCTGCTGCTGGTGCTACATTCTTGGTAATATGAGGTTCCCCTGTCTCTCTGCTCACTTCTCTCTTTTATATTTCAAAAGAGATTGATTTAAATCACAACCTAATCTTATAGATTGAGTCCTGCCCCATTAACATAACTGCCTGCAGTCCTGCCTCATTAAAATAAAGAGGTAGGAGTTAAACACATAGGAAAATCTCATGAGATGACAAAATGGTGGACAATCACACAATACTAGGAATCATGGCCTAGCCAAGTTGATGCACATTTTGGGGGGATACAATTCAATCCATGACAACATCCAAATTGGAAAGGTAGAAGTAAAATTATCTCTATTCACAGAAGACATAATCCTATATATAGAAAATCCTAAAGAATCCACCAATATAGTCATAGCCAGTATATGACTTCAGTAAAGTTGAAGATACAAGATCAACACGCAAAAAAGCAGTTGTGTATACAGTAGTACACAGTAGTAATGAATAATCTGAAAAAAAAATTATGAAAGCAATTTAATTGACAATAGCATCCAAAAGAATAAAATAGGAAGTAGGTTTAACCAAGGAGGTGAAAGACTTGGACACTGAAAGCCTGCTGTAAGAAATTAAATAAGACTTAAAGAAATGGAAAGATATCATGTGTTTATGGATTAGAAGACTTAATACCGTTAAAATGACAATATTACCCAAAGTTATCTCCAGATTCAATGCAATTCCTATCAAAATTTTAATGGCCTTTTGTGCGGAAATGGAAAAGCCAATCTTCAAATTCATACGGAATCTCAAGGGACACTGAATAGCCAAAACAATTATGAAAAAGAAGAATAAAGTTGGAGGACTCGCACTTCCCAATTTCAAAACTTACTACTAATCTACAGTATCAAAACAGTGTGTTATTGGCATAAGGATAGATATGTACAGTAATGGAACAGAAATGAGAGCCCAGTAATAAAGCCATACATCCATGGCCAATTGATTTTTGACACAGAGGTGCAAAGTTCATTCAATGGAAAAGGAATAGTCTCTTCAGCAAATGGTACTGGGAGAACTGAATATCCAGATTCAAAAGAATGAAGTTGGACCCCTAACTCACACTATACACAAAATTAACTCAAAATGTATCAACCCTAAAAATAGGAGCTAAAACCATACAACTCTTGAAAAAATACATAGAGGTAAATATTCATGACCTTAAACTTGGCAATGGATTCTTAGATATGATACCAAAGCACAAGCAACAAAAATACATAAATTGAACTTCATAAAAAATTTTGTGCCTCAAAGAACATTATCAAGAAAATGAAAAGACCAGCAAATATTATATGAGACCACTATTATAAAAACTCATGAAAAGGTTTACACACAAAAAGAAACAATCTTTGATGGTTACAAGGGAAGGGAGGCGTGGGAATGGAAAAGCACTGCATAGACAATAGGTAAGTGATTAACTTTGGTGAAAGGTAAGACAGTACACAATACTGTGGAAGCAAGCTCAATTTGTTCAAGACAAGGTGATGGAAGCTCTATAGATACATCCAAACTCCTGGAGGGACCAAATTACTGGGCTGAGGGCTGTGGGGACCATGGTCTCAGGGAATATCTAGCTCAAATGGCATAACATAGTTTATAAAGAAAATGTTCTACATTCTACTTTGGGGAGTTGCATTTGGGGTCTTAAAAGCTTCTGAGTGGACATCTAAGATACTCCACTGGTCTCACCCTGTCAGGAGCAAGGGAGAATGAAGAAAACAAAAGACACAAGGGAAAGATTAGTACAAAGGACTAATGGACCACAACTACCACAGCCTCCACCAGATTGAGTCCAGTATAACTAGATGTTTCCCAGATACAACCACTGACTGCTTTGAAAGGGATCACAATAGAGGGTCCCAGACAGAGCTGGAGAAAAATGTAGAACAAAATTCTAACTTACAAAAAAAGACCAGACTTACTGGCCTGACAGAGAATGGAGAAACCCTGAGAGTATGGCCACCGGATACCCTTTTAGTTCAGTAATGAAGTCACTCCTGAGGTTCACTCTTTATCCAAAGATTAGACAGGCCCATAAATTGTGTCCCCCAAATATATGTGTCAACTTAGTATGCCATGATTCCCAGTATTATGTGATTGTCCACTATTTTGTCATCTGATATGATTTCCCTATGTGTTGTAAATCGTATCACTATGATGTTAATGAGATGAATTAGCAGCAGTTACATTGATGAGATCTACAAGATTAGATAGTGTCTTAAGCCAATCTCTTTTGAGATATAAAAGAGAGAAGTGAGCAGAGAGACATGGGGACTTCATACCACCAAGAAAGCAATGCTGGGAGCAGAGCACATCCTTTGGACCCAAGGATCCTGCACAGAGAAGTTCCTATACCAAGGAAAGATTGATGACAAGGACCTTCCTCCAGAGCTGACAGAGAGATAAAGCCCTCCCCTAGAGCTGATGCCCTGAATTTGGACTTGTAGCCTACTACACTGTGAAAGAATAAATTTCTTTGTTAAAGCCATCCACTTGTGGTATTTCTGTTACAGCAGCACTAGATGACTAACACAGAATTTGGTACCAGGAGTGGGGTGCTTCCCTAACAGATGCCTAAAATGTGGAGGCAATTTTGAAACTAATAATGGATAGAGGACTCAGAAGGAAGAAGAACTGTTAACACGGGAGATGGCCTAGATGGTGAGAAGTGGGGCAGAGAACTGGAAATGACAGAGAACAGGCAGCAGCAGAAACAGGAAACCAGCACCAGACAGCACTGAAGCCAGCCCAAGGACTGAGCAAGCTGAGTGCCTTTGAGCCGGAGGCTTCTTGGTGGAGTGGGGTACCTCTGGGCACTTATTGGTGGAGCTAGGCTTGCCCACCCATGGAGCAAGATAGCAGAGGGCCTTTTAGCCAAAGTTTACTGGTGGTATAGGGTGCCTCCAGGCACTTATCAGTGGAGGTACAGATCTTTGGAACACCTGTCCCAGCAGGGCAGATGTGGATGTGAGGCCGGAGGGCTGAGAGGCCAAGGAACCAGGAAACAGAAGATGAAGAGACAAGGAACACAGGAAGCTGAGCTGCCTCAGTCTCAAAAGGTATGGCCAGGACCTCTGGGGTTTCAAAGGGTGGAGCCATGGCCTCTGGTGTTTCTAAGGGTGGGGTTCCCACTCAGATGGATTGGGAGAATGGTGTGCCTAAAGCCAAGGGGGCAGAGTTCCCATTCCAGAGGGCCTGGAAGGTGGAGCTAAAGCCTGGGGCTGAGGGGCCTCCACTCAGAATCCAGAGAGTGTGGCCAATACCTACAGTCTGGAGGGCAGGACTATTGTATAAATTGTTTCAGAGAACAGCCTTGAGGGCTAATGTAATGTGCTCTGCTGATTTGCTTGGTGCCTGTCAATACTTCTTTCCCTCCAGTTTCTCCTTCTTGTAATGGAAATGTCTAGCTTGTGCTTCTTCTGCCATTATACCTTTGGAAGCAGGTAACTTGTATTCTAGATTTCACAGATGAAGAGGAATTTTTGGATTTTGGACTTGAAGTTGGTTTAAGACTTTTGCTATGATATGATGGAATGAATATGTTTTCCACGTGGCAAGGACATGAATTTTTAGGGGCCATGTGTCATGGATTGAATTGTGTCCCCCAAATATATGTGTCAACTTGGTTAGGCCATGATTCCCAGTATTATGTGATTGTCCACCATTTTGTCATCTGATGTGATTTTCCAATGTGTTGTAAATCCTATCACTATGATGTTAATGAGATCTACAAGATTAGCGTCTTAATCCAATCTCTTTTGACATATAAAAGAGAGAAGCAAGCAGAGAGATGTGGGGACCTCATACCACTAAGAAAGCAATGCTGGGAGCAGAGTGGGTCCTTTGGACCTGAGGTTCCTGCACAGAGAAGCCCCTAGACCAAGGATAGATTGATGACAAGGACCTTCCTCCAGAGCTGACAGAGAGAGAAAGCCTTCCCCTGAAGCTGATGCCCTGAATTTGGACTTGTAGCCTACCAGACTGTGACAGAATAAATTTCTCCTTGTTAAAGCCATCCACCTGTGGTATTTCTGTTACAGCAGCACCTGATGACCAAGACAGAGACTAAAGAGACACACCAGCCCAGGGGCAAGGACTAGAAGGCCGGAGGGGACAGGAAAGCTGGTAATAGGGAACCCAAGGTAGAGAAGGGAGAGTGTTGACATGTTGTGGGGTTGGTAACCAATGTCACAAAACAATATGTGTACTAATTATTTAATGGGAAGATAGTTTGTTCTGTAAACCTTCATCTAAAGTACAATAATTTTTAAAACCTCATAGAAGAGAGAGAGAAATAAAATGTAAAATGGAAGTGTAATTCTTAAAAAAAAAAAAAAAAAAGACCATTTACAGAATGGGAAAAATTATTTGCAAATTATATATCTGATAAGGGTCTAGTATCCAGAATATGTAAAGAACTCTTACAACTTAATAACGAAAAGAGAAACAACCTTACTGAAAAATGTGCAAAGGACCTGAACAGACATTTCTCCAAGGAAGATATATAAATGATCAATAAGCACATGAAAAGATGCTCAACACCATTAGTCACTAGGACAATGCAAGTCAAAAACCACAGTGAGCTATCACTTCCTACCAACTGTGATTGTTAAGGTTGTGTGTCAACTTTGCTGGCCCATGATTCTCAGTAGTTTGGCAGTTGTGATGTAGTTTGGCAGTTGTATGATGATATGATCATTTCCATGATGAGATTTGATATAATGTGATCACCTCCATGATGGGATATGTGTGAGTAACCAATCAGTTGAAAGAGAGTTTCCTTGGAGGTGTTACTTGCATCAAATCTAAGTGGACTTCTGGCAAGTCTCATGGCCTTTTGCTTGCTCTGGATCCTGCAGCTGGCTCCTGTTCGTCTGACCTCCAGATCTAGGACTTGAGCTAGCAGCTTACCTGCAGTCTTGCCTGCCAATCTTTGGATTTGTCAGTCTTCACAGCCTATGAGCAAGAGCCCTACTGTCTGACCTGCCAATCCTGAGATCACCAGCCCCTGTGGCTAAGTGAATCAGGAGAAACTTCTGTTCTGATCCACAGACTTGGGATGTTCCAGCCTCTACAATCACATGAGCCATTTCCTTTATATAAATCTCTCTATATAGAGAAACCTTATGAATAGCAGCAGAACATTGATTGATGTAGTGCTGGAAGATGAGCCCCTCAGGTTGGAAGGCACTCAAAAGATGACTGGAGAAGAGCTGCCTCCTCAAAGTAGAGTAGACCTCAATGACGTGGATAGAGTCAAGCTTCTGGGACTTTCATTTGCTAATGTGGCATGACTCAAAATGAGAGGAAACAGCTGCAAACATCCATTAATAATTGGAATGTGGAATGTATGAAGTATGGATCTAAGAAAATTAGAAATCATCAAAAATGAAATGGAATGCATAAACATCAATAACCTAGGCATTACTGAGTTGAAATGGACTGGTATTGGCCATTTTGAATCAGACAATCATATAGTCTACTATGCTGGGAATGGCAACTTGAAGAAGAATAGCATTGCATTCATCATCAAAAAGAACATTTCAAGATCTATCCTGAAGTACAATGCTGTCAGTGATAGGATAATACCCATACGCCTACAAGGAAGACCAGTTAATATGACTATTACTGAAATTTATGCACCAATCACTAAGGCCGAAATTGAAGATTTTTACCAACTTCTGCACTCTGAAATTGATCAAACATGAAATCGGGATGCATTGATAATTACTGGTGTCTGGAATGCGAAAGCTGGAAACAAAGAAAGACTCGTAGTTGAGAAATGCAGCCTTGGTGATAGAAATGATACTCGAGATCACTTGATACAATTTTGCAAGACCAACAACTTCTTCATTGCAAATACCTCTTTTCAACAACATAAATGGCAACTATACACTTGGACCTTGCCAGATGGAATACACAGGAATCAAACAGACTACATCTACATACTACATCTGTGGAAAGACACAATGGAAAAGCTCAATATCATCAGTTAGAACAAGGCCAGTGGCCAACTGCGGAACAGACCATCAATTGCTCATATGCAAGTTGAAGCTGAAGATGAAGAAAATTAGAACTAGCCAAAGAGAGCCAAAGTACGACCTTGAGTATATCCCACCTGAATTTAGAGACCATCTCAAGAATAGATTTGACACAGAGAACACTAATGACCTAAGACCAGACGAGTTGTGGAATGACATCAAGGACATCATACGTGAAGAAAGCAAGAGATCATTAAAAAGACAGGAAAGGAAAAAAAGACCAAAATGGATGTCAGAATAGACTCTGAAACTTGCTCTTGAACATTGAGTAGCTAAAGGAAATGGAAGAAATGATGAAATAAAAGAGCTGAACAGTAGGTTTCAAAGGGCGGTTCGAGAAGACAAAGTAAAGTATTATAATGATGTATGCAAAGACCTGGAGTTAGAAAACCAAAAGGGAAGAACATGCTCAGCATTTCTCAGGTTGAAAGAACTGAAGAAAAAATTCAAGCCTTGAGTTGCAGTATTGAAGGATTCTACGAGGAAAATATTAAATGACTCAGGAAGCATCAAAAGAAGATGGAAGGAATACACAGTCACTATACCAAAAAGAACTGGTCAACATTCACTCATTTCAGGAGGTACCACATGATCAGGAACCAATGGTACTGAAGGAAGAAGTCCAAGTTGCACTGAAGTCACTGGTGAAAAACAAGGCTCCAGGAATTGACTGACTACCAATTGAGATGTTTCAACAAAGAGATGCAGTGCTGGACGTGCCCACTAGTCTATGCCAAGAAATTTGGAAGACAGCTATCTGGCCAACTGACTAGAAGAGACCCATATTTATGCCTATTCCAAAGAAAGGTGATCCAACAGAATGTGGAAATTATCAAAAAATATCATTAATATCACAGCTAGTAAAATTTTGCTGAAGATCATTCAAAGGTGGTTGCAACAGGACATCCACAGGGAATGGCTAGAAATTCAAGCCAGATTCAGAAAAGGATGTGGAACCAGGGATATCATTGCTGATGTCAGATGGATCCTGGCTGAAAGCGGAGAAGACCAGAAAGATGTTTACCTGTGTTCTATTGACTATGCAAAGGCTTTTGACTATGTGGTTCATAACAAATTATGGATAACATTGCGAAGAATGGGAATTCCAGAACACTTAATTGTGCTCATGACTAACCTGTACATAGACCAAGGGCAGTCATCCAGACAGAACAAGGGTATACTGCATGGTTTAAAGTCAGGAAAGATGTGAGTCAGGGTTCTATCCTTTCACCAGACCTATTCAATCTGTATGCTGAGCAAATAATCCGAGAAGCTGGACTGTATGAAGAAGAATGCGGCATCAGGATTGGAGGAAGATTCGTTAACAACCTGCAATATACAGATGAAACAACCTTGCTTGCTGAAAGTGAAGAGGACTTGAAGCACCTACTGATGAAGATCAAAGACGACGGTCTTCAGTATGGATTACAACTCAACATAAAGAAAACAAAAATCCTCACAACTGGAACAATAAGCAGTATCATGATAAATGGAGAAAAGACTGAAGTTGTCAAGGATTTCATTTTACTTGGATCCTCAATCAACACCCACGGAAGCAGCAGTCAAGAAATCAAATGAAGCATTGCATGGGTCAAATCTGCTGCAAAAGACTTCTTTAAAGTGTTAAAAAGTAAACATGTCACCTTGAAGATTAAGGTGCACCTGACCCAAGTCATGATGTTTTCAATCTCTCATATGTATGCAACAGCTGGACAGTGAATGAGGAAGACTGAAGAAGAGTTGATGCCTTTGGATTACGGTATTGGTGAAGAATATTGAATATACCATGGACTGCCAAAAGAACGAACAAATCTCATTCTTTGGATGAAGTACAACCAGAACGCTCCTTGGAAGCAAGGATGGCGAGACTACGTCTCACACACTTTGGACATGTTATCAGGCGGGACCAGTCCCTGAAGAAGGACGTCATGATTGATAAAGTAGACCGTCAGCGAAAAAGAGGAAGATCCTCAATGAGATGGATTGACACAGTGGCCGCAACAATGGGCTCAAACATAACAACGATCATGAGAATGGCGCAGGACTGGGCAGTGTTTTGTTCTGTTGTACACAGTGTCGCAATGAGTCAGAACCCACTTGACAGCACCTACCAACACAACATATAGATATTTATAGGGTTTACTGGTTTTGGTTCTCCAGAGAACCCAACTAAGATGCCAACTAATATAGCTATCATCAGAAAATAACCTGTGTTGGTGAGGATGTAGAGAAATTGGAACCCAGGTATACTCCTGTTGGGAATGTAAAATGATTCAGCCACTGTGGGACACCTGTTTAAAAAACAAACAAACAAACAAACAAAAAAAACCCATTGCCGTCAAGTGGATTCCGACTCATAGCGACCCTAAAAGACAGAGTAGAACTGCGTCACGGGGTTTCCAAGGAGTGCCTGGTGGATTCAAACTGCTGACCTTTTGGTTAGTAGCTACAGCTGTTAACCACTATTCCACCTGGGTTTCCCTATGGGAAACAGTTTGGCATTTCTTCGAAGCTTAAACATAGAATTACCATATGACCCAGCAATTCCGCTCCCTAGGTATATACCCCAAAGTGCTGAAAACTCCAACATGCATGTTTATAGCAGCACTGTTCGTAGAAGCCAAAAGGTGGAAACAGCCTAAATGTCCATCAGTGGATGAATAGATATACAAATTGTGGTATATACATACAATGGAATGTTACTCAGCCCATAAAAAGGAATGAAGTACTAATACATGCTACAATGTGGCTAAACCTCAAAAACATTATGCTAAGTGAAAGAAGCCAGACACAAAAGGTCACATATTGCGTGACTCCCTTTGTATTTAAAGTCCAGAATAGATAAATCCATGGAAACAGAATATAGATTGGTGGTTGTCAGAGAATTAGGGGAGGGGAAAGATGGGGCGCAACTGTTTAATGAGTACGGGATTTCCTTTTGGGGTGATGAAAGTGTTTTGGAACTAGATAGAGGTGGTGGTTGAAGAACATTGTAAATGTACTGTCACTGAATCATTCACTTTAAAATGATTAATTTTATGTTACGTGAATTTCACCTCAATAAGTTAATTAAAACATTATTCGAAGATAAGCCACACGCCCAGTCCCTCCTTAGTTTTCATATATGAGGGATCTAAGGTGCAAACAGGTCCAGTAACCTGTCCTGGGCTATATAGCTACTGAATATTATAGCATTTATTCAAACCCAGTTCTTCCATCTACAAGTCCACTGCTTTCTCCCTTTTCCTTGCTACTTCCCTTTTTCGATGCAGGTCTAGATACTTGTATTGGGTGAAATGAACATTATCCTGCAATGGGCTTCTTTCCCAGTGATGGGGAAGGCCTGCACGTGACCCAGGAGTACTAATGACTGCTTTAATAAATGAGCTAAGCATTTTCAGAGATCTGCATGCAGATGGACAGGATGCAGACCTGCAACTGCCCGGAGAGGCAATGTACTTCAAAGTTACCAACTCAGCAAAAATAGGAAAACGGTAGCTTACACTGGAGACTAATAAAATAAGTAGTTGTTGAATTGGCAGACAGCTGGAGAAATCTGCATCTTGACGATTCCTGTCCAGATCTTGCTTAATTATTTCCAATAGCTTGATTTCAAAAATAATGTGCTTTTGCCCCCCAGGACAATTTTGATCAAGGCAATTAGTCAAGTGACTACTTGGCTGATCACTATCAGTCTATTAACACACACACACACACATAACACATACACAGCAGCCAAAGAGAATGCAGCACCAGGCTGGGGTGAGGAATTTGAAGTCCGATTTCTGATTTTTTACATATTCTTACTCCTTGACCCTGAGGAAAACACGTGACCTCTCAGAACACCTATTCCTCACTATATAAATTGGGGCAGGGGGGAATATATTAAAAATATTTATTTCAATACAATCTGATACACAAGAGTGTTCAGAGTAAAGTTGGAGTGTAATTCATGCTATTTAAAGGAATTTATGTGAGGAAGTTAAGCTTGTCCCTAGAGAATAATAATAATGCCCAGTGGGGGGAAAGTGGGGAGAGTACCTGTTAAAAATGCAGTTTTTGTCCCTTTGATGACTAAGGTGTCCCTGACCCAAGCCATGGTTATTTCAATCACTTCATATGCGTGCAAAAGCTAGACAGTTGGAAAAAAAAAAAAAAGACAGAAGAAGAATTGATACAGTTGAACTGTGATGTTGACAAGGATACTGAATATACCATGGACTGAATGAAGAACAAACAAGTCAGTTTTAGAAGAAATACAACCAGAATGCTCCTTAGAAGCAAGGATGGCAAGACTACAGCTTGCTTAGTTTGGGCATGTCATCAGGAAAGACCAATTGCTAGAAAAGGACATCATGTTTGGTAAAGTAGAGTCAGCAAGGGAAACCCGCAGTGAGATAGGTTGGCACAATAGCTGCAACAATGGACTCAAGCATATCAAAGATCATGAAGATAGTGCAGGAACAGACAATGCTTCATTCTGTTATACATGAGGTCTCCATGAGTTGGAGCTGACTCGAAGACAACTTAAAAGAGCAACTCTCCCAAGACCCAAAGATTCAGAATCTCTGGGGTGAGACATAAGAATCTTTATCTTTATAATGCTCTACATTCTACCTTGGTGAGTAGTGTCTGGGGTCTTAAAAGCCTATGAGTGGCCATCTAAGATACTCCACTGATCTCATCCCTTCGGGAACAAGGGAGAACGAAGAGAACAGGATACAAGGAAAAGATTAGTCCAAAGGACTAATGGTCCACAGCTACCAAGGCCTCCATGGGACTGAGCCCAGTACAGCTGGATGGTGCCCGGCTACCACCAATGACTCCTCTGATCAGGATCACAACAGAGGGTTCTGGGCAGAGCTGGAGTGGGATGTAGAGCATAATTTTAACTCCCCAAAAAAAAAAAAAAAAAAAAAAGAAGACCAGATTTACTGGCCTAAAGAATACTAGAGAAACCTCAAGAGTGTGGCCCCCAGACACCCTTTCAGCTCAGAGGTGAAGTTACCTTCAAGGTTCGATGTTAAGCCTGGGAATGGACACCCCAGTAAAACTAAATGGGACTAACGAGGTACAGGAGTCCGGTGACAAGGGCCAGAAGGCAGAGGGAGAGTAGGAAACTGATGATAAGGAACACAAATTGAATAAGGACACTGTCGATGTATTGTGAGATTGTTGACCACTGCTATAGGGCAACATTTGTAGTAACTATTAAATGGGAGGCTGTTTTGTCCTGTAAGCCTTCATCTTGGGCGAGAATGGCAGCACAATTGGAAGAGCATAGTCAATATCACTTAAATGTGTAAGTAAAAAGTTTTGAAATGGTGTTTAAATAAAATTAAAATAAATAAATAAATAAATAAACAAATGAGACTAAAGAGGTACAATAGTCCACTGACAAGGTCCAGAAGACAGAAGGGGACAAGGAAGCCCCCTGGTGATAGGGAACACAAGGTGGAGTAAGGATATTCTTGATGTGCTGTGAGATTGTTAACCATTGTCATAGGGCAACATGTGTAGTAACTGTTAAATGAAAAACTATTTTGTTCTGTAAGCCTTCATCTTAAGTGAGAATAACAGCACAGTTGGAAGAGTGTAGTCAATGTCACTGAACTGTGAATGTAGAAATTTTTGAAACGGTGTATCTTTGGCCATCTGTAATTTTCATCAAAAAAAAAGGTTGAGAATTTAGAGGCTTAATACGTTGTGGGGTTGTTAACCAATGTCATAGAACAACATGTGTACTACTATTTCATGAGAAACTATTTGCTCTGTAAGCTTTCACCTGAAGTACAATAAAATATAAAAAAAAAAAAAAAAAAAAAACCCTAGTAAATAATCTAGAAAAAAAAAAAAATTATTTCAATACAATCTGATACACAAGAGTGTTCAGAGTAAAGTTGGAGTGTAATTTATGCTATTTAAAGGAATTTATGTGAGGAAGTTAAGCTTGTCCCTAGAGGATAATAACATTGTATGAATGTACAATGTGTGGAGATTTTTCAATATTCTGAATTATTTGGAGAAAAGAAGTTAAATTTAGAATTAAAAGGTTAGATGTTAGAGTTTTGAACCCTTTTGACCCAACATTGCCCACTGCTCCTTTGAGCATATTGTATACAATGTGTCTTTTCCAGGTGTCTCCACTCAAATACATATGGCTGCCGGGTGTCTTACATACACAGACTGCCCACTTGTTCAGCCCTGAATTTAGGCCCATGGGGATTCTGTTGCAAATCAAGAGAGAAGCAAGAGGCATACCAACAGGCTGCCTGCAGATGCTATCGCGGTACACCATTTTCTGGTCCTGACCATCAGTTTCAGTTCAGTAACTCCAATCCTTAAACGCACTGATTTTTTACTCATATAATCATTCCACAGAGTTCCTGGGTGGTGCAAACAGTTAACACACTTGGCTGCTAACCGAAAGGTTGGAGGTGCAAGCCTACCCAGAGGCACCTTGGAATAAAGGCCTGGAGATCTACTTCCAAAAAATCACCTAATAAAAACCCCATGGAACATAGTTCTACTCCGGCACACGTGGAATCACCATGTGTCAGAATCAACTCAACGACAACTGGTTAATCATTCCATAAACCCTTCCTGAATCCCTACTATGCAACAAGCACTGGGCTGAGGTGGAGGTTGGCTAAAAAGATGACCGAGGCATGGCTCCTGGCTTTGAGGGGCTCTTCATCAAGGAGAGGTGACAGGCATGCTAACCATAGTGCAAGGCATAACAACACTAGTTTCCATTTCTTCAACTCCTAATAAAAATACTGATGCCAGAAGCTAACATTTACTGAACTACACTAAGCACTTTATGGGCCTGGCCATTTCTGCTCAATGCAAGAATCCCCTATGGGCAATACTTCCGTCAGAATTCCTGTTGTTCTGGCTAAGCCTTTCTCAGAGCTAAATCATGGTCTGAGCCTCTTCCTACCCAATCCTTCTTCCTTCTCCCCCTCTTTCACATGTGTCAGACCTGCACTGTGGTTTGCAGGCTCTCCCTGATTACTTTTGCTCCCTTCCACCTTTATCTTTCACAGAAGTTAGCCCCCATAAATCTCTTATACTTCTAACACCACATTAGCATCTGATTCTTAGAGGACCTGAACTGACAAGTATACATTATCCGATTTAATCTTTACAATAACCTTGTTAGATGGATACTAATAATACACCCATTTTATAGATAAAGAAATTGAGACACACAGAGCTTACACAACTCCATTAAATAGCAAAGCAGGGATTCAAACCCACATATAATTTACTGTAATCAAACATTAACACCTAACCACTGGTGTGACCAATGTGAAATAAAGGAAGCAAGCAAATGCTCCAATCAGACAAAATTTCCCCGTGATCACTAGTTGAGAAAGTGAGTGGACTTGTGGAAGAAGTCTAGGTGCTACCACGCAGAAGTATCTTTGTTCTGTGTGTGGCTCTAACAAAGGAAGATGGCACAAGAGGGTTGGGAGACACAAAATATGCAGTTCCGATGCTACCACAGTGATGGATTCTAGTAGGAAGAAAAGACTATGTAAAGAAAAATAATGTGGTTGTACTGGATACATTCTAATAAGCTCTGAATTTTAAAGAATGTGTCAAAACAACTCATTCATTTATTCATTCAGCAAATGCTTAGCATGCTGCTACCTTGAACCAGGCAATGGGATACACAATGAAAAAGACCCACTGTCCCTGCCCTGTAGGACATTCTGAGGTTTATGAGATTAAATGGAAAAGCTTAGGAGGAGTTGGGCTTTAGGCCAGCTTCTACCACTGACTAGCTGTGGGACTTTGGGCTGGGATGTTTTACCTTTGGATGAATCTAAAGCACCTTGGAACCTGTAAAAGCTGCATCAGAAATGTGATGTTTGCAATGTTCTAAAGTTTATCAAAGTGCTAAAATCAACGCAAAGGGTGCATATTAGAAATTTTTAGAATAAGAAATAGAACAAAGAAGGAACAGGCCCAGTACTTGGAAATGATAACAAATATTTGTTGTTGTTGTTAGGTGCCAATGAGTGGACTTTCAACTTAGAGCAACCCCATGTGACAGAGTAGAACTGCCCCATAGGGTTTTCTAGGCTGTAATCTTTATGGGAGCAGATCTCCAGTTCTTTCTCCGACAGAGCCACGGAGTGGGTTCAAACTGCCAACGTTTCGGTTAGCAGCTGAGCACTTAACCATTGCACCACCAGGGCTCCTTAACGAATGTTTAGGGAGTACTTAAGACCATGGAGCAGAATTATCTGGGTTCAGATCCCAGCTACAGTCACTTACTAGTTGTACGATCTCAAGCAAGTCACTTGACATTTCTGTCCTCAGTTTCCTCATTTTATAAAATAGTGGTATGAGTACTACCTATTTATAGGGTTGTTATGAAGATTAAATGAATTCACAAATATGTTGCACTTAGAACAGTGCCTGGCATAGTGTAAGTGCAATGTGAAATATCAGCTATCATACGGGTCCTGGTTATCAACCAAGACACCAACATGTCTACTTTCAATTCCTAACTATTTCTGCATTCTCATTTTCCCTACTCGCTATTATAGATTTGCCCAACACTGTCTCTTTACATCAGACTGACCCACCCCTAGTTTACGCAAACATAACACAATGAGATAGAACTTTGGATATAAGCCTTAGAACTTCTGTATTAGTCAGGGTCCCAGCAGAAAATAGATGGCACATCCAATTAGGGTAATAGAACTATTTACAGAGTTGTGGGTAGGATGTAGGGAAACCACAGGTAAAGTGTGGTACCCTGGGACTAGAAATAGCTGGGGCTCCCTATCATCGCTAGGTCTGAAGGGGCAAAGAAAAGGAGTGGCTACTAGAACCTAGAGACAGAGAACGCTGCATGGAAAGTGCTACCTAACAGGGTCACAGACCTGAGGTTGAGAAGATGTGGACATCCCAAAATGGCCTGAAGGGAGAACCTGAGAAAACAAATCTGACTTCCCTCTCCTTCATCCTTCCAGTCTCCTACCTGTCCTCCCTATTGGCTGAACCCATCCAGTAGCTAGAGATAAGAGACACATTTACTGTTACATTAGTCTGTCTCCAGGGACACAGAGCAGGGTGAAGAACAGAGGAGAGTAGATCTACAAGGACAAAGAGAAGTTCTCAGCATAAATTCTAACCTCATACCCCAGTTTGTTCTTTGCTTCTTGTTTTATTCTTGACTTTTCATGGTTCCTGAATTGTTGGATTTCTCTACCAGTTCCAGCCTTAATATCACTCCTTGGACCTAATTACATATGGGTCCACTGGTTGTCTTCTTGGTAATATCTTTTGAATATGGTGTCTGTTCTACCCCATCCTATTTAACTTTGCCTCATGCCTATATACCTAGCCTCAATAAGTACTCATAGCAAGCCCCAAGCCATGCTGTCTGTTTTGTTCACGGTATTATCTGCCTGATTCTAGAAATCTCATTCTATTCTCTTACTCTGACATCTTCCTTTAGTAGCTTCAATTTGTTCTTTGTTTTGTTCAGTTGGTCATGCATCTGGCTTTAGATACTGGCTACTCAAATGGTTCCAGAGACTTGTGGATCCTTCAGCTTTCACGCTCCCCTTTGGTTTATATGGAAACTTTCTGCAATCTTGAAACTCCCAACTGCTGAGATGAAGTCCACAACCCTGGGCAGCCTTCATATCGTCTTCTTTGACCTACAGAACCCTTGAGGTGAGGATCAGGCAGGATTCATATTAGGGATTTAAAAAAGAAAGAATGCTCTTCCTCTTCTTCCCATCCCTTCTCTTTTCTCCACTTTCCCTTCCTTGTTCTGCCTTTCCCCTCTTCTTCTCTTCTCCTCCTTTTCCCTTTCTTCCTCTTCTCTTCCCTTTCCCTTCCTTTTTCCCTCCCTCCCCTCTCCTCCTCCTCCAGCTCGATTAGATGCTGTTCTGGCCCCCTTGACTTATTTCTAGAGATCATACTTTGAAAGAGATACAGACAAACTGAAGAAAAAGTTCAAGCCTTGAGTTGCAATACTGAAGGATTCTATGGGCAAAACACTGAACGATGCAGGAAGCATTAAAAGAAGATGGAGGAATACACAGAGTCACTGTACCAAAAAGAACTAGTTGATGTTCTGTCATTTCAGGAGGTAGCATATGATCAAGGACTGATGGTACTGAAGGAAGAAGTCCAAGCTGCACTGAAGGCATTGGCGAAAAACAAGACCCCAGGAATTGACGGAATACCAATTGAGATGTTTCAACCAACAGACGCAGTGCTGGAGGTGCTCACTAGTCTATGCCAAGAAATTTGAAAGAGAGCTACCTGGCCAACGGACTGGAAGAGACCCGTATTTATGCCTATTCCAAAGAAAGGTGATCCAACAGAATGTGGAAATTATTGAACAACATCATTAATATCACACGCAAGTAGAATTTTGCTGAAGATCATTCAAAGGTGGTTGTAGCAATACATCCACAGGGAACTGCCAGAAATTCAAACCAGATTCAGAAGAGGTTGTGGAACCAGGGATATCATTGCTGATGTCAGATGGATCCTGGCTGAAAGCAGAGAATACCAGAAAGATGTTTACTCGTGTTTTATTGACTATCCAAAGGCATTTGACCATGTGGATCACAACAAATTATGGATAACATTGCGAAGAATGGGAATTCCAAAACACTTAATTGTGCTTGTGAGGAATCTGTACACAGACCAAGAGGCAGTCGTTCAGACAGCATAAGGGGATACTACATGGTTTAAAGTCAGGAAGGCTGTGCATCAGGGTTATATCTTTTCGCCATACTTATTCAATCTGTATGCTGAGCAAATAATCCAAGAAGCTGGACTATATGAAGAAGAACATGGCATCAAGATTGGAGGAAGACTCATTAACAACCTGAGATACACAGATGACACAACCTTGCTTGCTGAAAGTGAAGAGGACTTGAAGCACTTATGATGAAGATCAAGGATTACAGCCTTCAGTACGGATTACAACTCAACATAAAGAAAACAAAAATCTTCACAACTGAACCAATAAGTGACATCATGATAAATAGAGAAAAGATTGAAGTTGTCAAAGATTTCATTTTACTTGGATCCACAATCAACACCCATGAAAGCAGCAGTCAAGAAATCAAAAGTCGTATTGCATTGGGCGAATCTGCTGCAAAAGACCTCTTTAAAGTGTTAAAAAGCAAAGATGTCATTTTAAGGACTAAGGTGTACCTGACCCAAGTTATGGTGTTTTCAATCTCCTCATATGCGTGCGAAAGCCGGACAATGAATAAGGAAAACCAAAGAAGAATTGACACCTTTGAATTGTGGTGTTGGCAAAGAATATTGAATATACCATGGGCTGCCATAAGAACAAACAAATCTGTCCATAAAGAAGTACAGCCAGAATGCTCCTTAGAGGCAAGGATGGCGAAACTTCCTCTCACATACTTTGGACATGCTATCAGAAGGGATCAGTCCCTGGGGAAGGACCTCATGCTTGGTAAAGTAGAGGGTCAGCAAAAGAGAGGAAGACCCTCAACGAGATGGACTGACACAGTGGCTGCAACAATGGGTTCAAGCATAACAATGATTGTGAGGATGGTGCAGGACCGGGCAGTGTTTTGTTCTGTTGTGCATAGAGTCGCTATGAATTGGAATCAACTCGATGGCACCTAACAACAACACAGAAAATGTCCAAAAGAGGGTATCCAGTTGAGGAGAGGGCTTATCAGACACAGGAAAACAAACATCAGAACTTCTTAGTTAACATAATTTTTTGTTCCATTCAAGTGAAGAAAAGAGTCTGGAAGATACAGATTAACTACAGAAAAATTGGTATTTCAGCATATAATAGGCTACTTGAAATTGGGTCTGCCTCCATACTCATGCTTATTAATGACAAATTGAATCTGAGCTCATACTGGAGGAGATGTATACTCCTGGAAGGTCTACAAGGACCTCTGAGGCATCACTTTCATGTCTTTGCTGAGGCTGCACACTGAGTTGACAACCCACAGATGTTTAGACTTCTGCGGTTGCCATGAAGCCTGGGAAAGGCTCTTTCAATTCTATTTGTAGGCCTAGTCTAAGAAACCCCAGGAAATAAGGGTGCGGTGGCTGTAAGACTATCTTCAGTTGATCATGATCCAGACCCAAGGCTATGCTCCTGCCCTCTGTGGAGTATTCAGACACATAGAATCAACAAATGTGAGAGCTAGGAGAACTCGGGGCCCACTGTAGACCAACTGGCATATTTTACAGAAGAGGAAATTGAGGTGCAGAGAGGAGAAGTATCTTGCCTCTGCCCAAAGATTAAATTAGTATGAGAGCTGGGTCTATATCCCAGGGCTCTGATCCTAATCCACCATCTTTCCACCAGTCATTGCCTCCCAGCATCCATTTGATTAATGGCTTCAGGCTCTTATTCCTCCCTTGGGAGTCTAGATCTTTACTCACCTCAAAATTTAAAACCTGAAAGGCAAAAAGGAATGAATTTTTAGCTAATCCAAGCATGCATCGTAAATCTTTGTCTACTTTCTGACAGGCTGAATGTAACCCTCTCTGCAGCTAACAGACATTTGGCATCTTTCCACAGTGATAGTGTTGGTGCTAGAAGGACAATTCTCTCACAGCCAGAGAGCAGGTCATTGTGAGACAATAAATTTGCAAGTAAAGAAGGTTTTGGAGTCAGGAAAGTGTGCTGGGTGTTCTTCTGGGTCAGTGGCATTTGTGGGGGAATAGCAATGAGAATGCCCCTAAGATTATCAACCAAACAAACAAACAAACAAAAAAAAAAAAAACCAACAAACCCATTGCCATCTAGTAGATTCTAACTCATGGTAACCCCATGTGTTACAAAGTAGAAGTGCTCCATTGAGTTTTCTTGACTATAATCTTTATTGAAGCAAATTACCAAGCCTTTCTTCCACAGCACTGTTGGTTGGGTTCGAACATGTTGGTTAGCCATTTGCACCACCCATGGACCCTTAGGATTCTTAACTGATTATTAATTTTGAGCTACAGGGGAGACACAAAGAGAGATGGCACACAATTTGTTTAGGTGTCAACGAGGGTCTCTCCATTTAAACACAGTTAGGTTCATTTGACTTCACACCTCCAAAACCTGCAAGGGCTCTACATTGCCTACTGAATAAAGTCCCAAGGTTATATCCTGGCATTCCAGGCAAATGATACTTAAATCTCACATTATTTTCTGCTTCATCTTCCATTTTCACATCCTTTTTGGATTAGGATGTTTTTGTTTGCACATAACAGAAATGAAACTTAAACTAGCATAAACTAACTCGTTGCCATCGAGTCAATTTCAACTCATTGCCCCATAGGGTTTCCAAGGCTGTATATCTTTACGGAAGCAGACTGCCACATCTTTCTCCTGCAGAACAGCTAGGGGGTGCCGACCACCGTCCTTTTGTTTAGCAGCCAAGTGCTTATCCATTGAGCCACGAGGGCTCCTTACTTAAACTAAAGGGGGGCTTTATAATAAAACTATTGTTATGACTCAAGGAATCCATGGACAGAAATGTTGCAGGGACAGTTTGAATTGGGGGCTCAAACACTTTCAGGACTTTCTCCTTCCCTCCTCTGCACTCCTCTCTGCACATCTCCTTTTTTTCTTTTCTCTCTCTCGTGATTTCTTTCTAAGTCACAAGGAAGAAAAGGATGGCTGACAGCAGCTTCTGCGTGTTATATCTTACATCTTCAGTCACTGTCAAGTGATTGGCTTCTCTTACAAGTTTCCTGATCTAAAATTCCAAGGGATCAAAACTGATTGGCCACAGTTGGGTCTTACATCCTCCACTGGGGCAATAAACTGAGAACAGGGTCCAGGGTCTCTTCGTATGAGCATGGTGGCTGAAATGGTAACCATATGGATGGGGGCAGTTTCTAGGAAAGAGGTACTGAGTAGGCTTCCAATAGATGTCCATTATCTTTCTCCCAACTTGCTCTAGCCAATTCTAACATTTCATTCATAGTTCCACCTTCTACTGTTCACAGGCTCACTGCCTTGTTTGAGACTGGCTTGGAAACCAGGTGAAGATACCCTTTAATGAAGTTGTTGTTGGGTGCCGTTGAGTTGATTTTTGACTCATAGTGACCCCACATGACAGAGTAGAACTGCCGCATAGGGTTTTCTAGGCTGTAATCTTTATGAGAGCAGATTGCCAGGCCTTTTCTCCCACAGAGCTGTTGGATGGGATCGAACCGTCAACATTTTGGTTAGCAGCCGAGTGCTTTAACCGTTGCACCACCAGGACTCCTTTTTAATGAAGAAGGGGCTGTAAAGGGAAAATTGCCATGATTGGGCAAATCATTGAGCTTACTTTCAGTGAGTGAATGATAGCCATCGATCATTCAACAAGCATTTGCTGAGTTTATACTCTTTGCAAAGCACTACATTAGGGTATGCTATGGAGAGAGTGCTAAGACCTGGTTCCTGCCTGCAAGGAGCTCACAGTTTAATAAAGAAAAAAGAGTACAAACAAATAATTCTAACATGTAACCCGATAGAGGTACACCTAGAGTGCCTTGGGGACATAGGAAGGACACCATGGAAAGGCCTCACATGGCGGTGGTGACATTGAAATTGAATCCTGAAAGGCAAGTAGGCTCTGCTGAAAGCAATAGCAGCGGGAGTGTGAAGCAGTCACAGATTAAGGTTAATCATCTCTGAGTGACCAGGGACTGAGCTCTTCCTATGTACCAGGCATTGAGATATGTGTTTTGCATTCATTTTCTCACTTAATCTTCACAACCACTCTGAGGTAGCAACTATCATTACCATTTTAGAGATGGAAAAACTGAGCCTCAGAAAAATGGGATAACTTGCCCAAGGGCTCAGCATGGCTTAAGTGGCAGTGCTGGATTTAAACCCAGATCTGTTTGCAACCAAAGCCCATTCTTAAGCACCTTGGAGATCGTCAGAAGCCTAAAGCATTTTCCAATGAATGCCTGTGAAAAAGAAGCCAGAGGTTGGCTTCTCCAGAATCCTGCAAGCCAGGCCAAGTTCAGCACAGATATGCCACATTCCTATTTTCCCCTGTGTCAGTCCTGGGCCTTTGCCTTCAGATCCAGTCTTCATCTTTTTCCTGCTCTTTGCTATATCTCAGGGGGTGCTGAGACTTGAGACTGTGTTTCCCAGACTCCTGTATCAGCTAATTTCAAATGGGTTCAGCCAATGGGAAGCAAGAGCCTGGAAAGTGGGGAAGGGAAAAGCCTGCTGTATCTTGCCCTCTCTCTCTCTCCCTAGGGCAGCATCTCCGGCAGTGGGTGCATCCCCTCCATGGCTTGAGCTCCCACCTAACATGATTCTAGCTCCTCCCAGGTGACCCCAGCTATGGAGACAATTCCCTACATTAAATAACCTCTCATTTATGTACATCTGTTTCCAGGTTGGACACTGACCCACATGGCTACCTCCTCCTTCTTGTTACAACTGTGTGCTTTCCAGAGGCCTCTTATATCCATTATGTCCCTTGCCCTTTGTCACTATGTGGTGAGGTAGGCATGGTAAACATTATAATTCCCCCCTGGTTTCTTAAACCAAAACCAGTTGCCAACAAGTTAGTCAACTCTGACTCACAGTGGCCCCATGTATGTCAGAGTAGAACTGTGCCCTATAGGGTTTTCAATGGTTGATTTTTTGGAAGTAGTTCACCAGGCCTTTCTTCTGAGGCATTTCTGGGTAGACTCAAACCTCCAACCTTTTGATTACTAGCTGAGCATGTTAGCCATTTGCATCAGGAATTATAATTTGCTGTTTCCAAAATACTTAACTGTCTGCATCTATGCCTGTAGTCCTTGTAGTATTTTGCATCTTGTATTTGTATTTAGGCAGATCACCAGGAAGCTGTTTTTGTTGTTGTTAGCTGCCATCAGGTTGGTCTCTGACTCATGGCAACCCCATGAACAATGGGATTGGACCACTGTGATCCATAGGGTTTTCACCGGCTGATTTTTTTTGGCAGTAGATCACCAGGCCTTTCTTCCTAGTCTGGAAGCTTTGCTGAAACCTGTTCAGCATCAGAGCAACATGCAAGTCTCCACAGACAGATGGGTGGTAACCGCGCTTGAGGTGCACTGGCTACAGGTCTCCTGCATGGAAGGTGAGAATTCTACCAGTGAACCACCCCTTCCCTTGGAAGCTATATAGTTGGTATAAATTAGCTTAAAAAACAAAACAAAAAACAGTTGCTATTGTGTCGATTCCCACTCATAGCGACACTATAGGACAGAGTAGAACTGGCCCATAGGGTTCCCAAGGAGTGGCTGGTGGATTCAAACTGCCGAACTTTTGACCAACAGCTGAGCTCTTAACCACTGTGCCTCCAGGTCTCCCCCATTAGCTTACCCGAACCAAATCAAACCTGTTGCCATCGATTTGATTCCAACTCATAGCAACCATATAGGACAGAGCAGAACTGCCGCCTAGGATTTCCAAGGAGAGGTTGGTGGATTTGAACTGCTGATCTTTGGTTAGCGACCGAATGCTTAACCACTAAGCCACCAGGGCTCTCCTATTAGCTTAGACACCTACGAAACAGCTTTCCTAAGAGAGACCGTTATGTCACTGTATCTTGAATAGCCTTTCCCATCCTCCACATCTGCATCAATCCCTATATAAATGAAATAAACTCAACGAGCTCTTTCTTGCACATCTGGTATGTGCCATGCACTCTACCAGGTATCAGAGATCTTATGATGAGTAACACCCACTCACTACCCTCAGGAAGCGGACTGCCCAAGTTCTTTTGGAAATTAATGACAGTAAACAGTTTATATTTCCAGGCTTCCTTCTTTTTATCTGGAGAGGCTAACATGCACCTATCATGATCTCCGTTTGTCTTGTCTGCTGGGAAGTTTAGACTCATATTGTCTAATTCTATTTTAGCAGCCTTGTTTTATATGTATCTTTGATGGTAGGCCTGCTAAATGTCTTCAGATTATAGACTGAATACATACTATAAATAATACATAATTATCTGTGTAGGAATACCTAGTATATAGGTATATAGTAGATGCTCAATAAAGAACTAATTCATTACCATGTTCAGATGGCAACCTAGACCATAATCTAAAGCAATTGCTAACCTAGTCATAGCAATTGCTTGTGCCAATATCTGCAGGTCTCATAGCTCTTCATTTTTTCTCATCATATTAAAAAAGAGAAAGGGAGGCTCTCATTTCCTGTTGCCAATTAAGCCATCTCAATTGCTTCTTGAGAAGACTAATTGTCTCACTTTTTATGTCTATCATGGTACTCAGCAATTGGACCCCCATCAGGCCATCCCCAGTTGAATAAGTATAATTTGAATCACCCTCATCATGTTTGGAAAAGCAGCCACTCTCTGGCCTCTTAATATTCAATTTAGAAAAAAAAAAAAAATCAGTCCAAAGGGTTTTATTTTTCTTACTGTGCTTTTCTGTTTCAAGACACCTGCATCTTGGTTGATCATGTCTAAATGTTAAAATGAAGCATCTTAGAATCCCTTGAAGAAACGGAATGTGGTTGAGTGCTGGATGTGTTGCCTGTGCATGCTGGGGACTCCTGTAGAATTCAGCTGTTTCAACCTGAGTTGAATTAGAATACATACCCCAATATATCCACTGTTGTCATGCATTGAATTGTGTACCCGAAAAATATCTGTCAACTTGGTTAGGCCATGATTCCCAGTATTGTGTAGTTGTCCTCCATTTTGTGATTGTAATTTTCATGTGTTGTAAATCTGAATCGCTACCTCTGGTTAATGAGGCAAGATTACATTATGTTAAAGAGGATTAGGGTGGGAGTGTAACGCCCTGACTAAGGTCACATCCTTGATCCAATGTCAAGGGAGTTTCCCCGGGGTGTGGCCTGCACCACCTTTTCTTTTACAAGAGATAAAAGGAGAGGGAAGAGAGCAGAGAGTGGGGGACCTCATACCACCAAGGAAGCAGCACCAGGAGCAGAGCGTGTCCTTTGGACCTGGGGTGCTTGTGCAGAGAAACTCCTAGACCAAGGGAATATTGATAACAAGGACCTTCCTTCAGAGCCGACAGAGAGAGAAAGACTTCCCATGGAACTGACGCCCTGAATTCAGACTTCTAGCCTACTAGACTGTGAGAGAATTTCTCTTTGTTAAAGCCATCCACCTGTGGTATTTTCTGTTATAGCAGCATTAGATGACTAAGACAATTGCCCAAATAAAAACTAGAGGAGCAGCTGGAATAAGCAGAATGTAAAGCTGGCATGGCCAATACCTGGCATATTTCTCACCATTCCACCATGGTGTGGCACGCTAGACATCACTAACCAACCTGTCACTCTTTCCTACGAAGCCTTAATGTGGCCTCTTTCTTAACGCAAAACTCCAGGCTGCCACTACCAGTGGGTCATATTTAGCACATGAAAGACTCTTGTGTGTTGTCTTCTCTCAGCTTGTGGCTCTCAGGCCAGAGCCTCTGATGGGCATCTCTATCCTCAGAGGCACCAGACGACAAATCCCAGGCCTAAGGGAGTCAATTCAAAGAAGACTAGGGAGCAGAGTGCAGACACTGCACTTCAACCAAGTCTCCTGCTTGAGGAGGATTATTTATCCCATACGGGCTATGTAGTGTTTGAATTTCATCATGCTGGTGGATTTGTTTGTCTGTTTTTATCAGAGCTGGTATTTCTTTAGAGTCCCTGGTTAAGCACTCAGCTACTAACTGAAAGGTTGGTAGTTCAAATCCACCCAGAGGCGACTTGGATAACAGGTCTGGTGATCTGTTTCTGAAAAATCACAGCCATAGAAAACCCTCCGGAGCACAGTTCTACTCTGACACACATGGGGTTGCCATGAGTCAGAATCCACTTGATGGTAGCTGGTAGTATTGCTTTGTAATCATTTTCTCTATTCTCATTTTACCATCATCTTTGACCTCCGATTGGACCACTCCCTATGTGGTGACCTTGGATGAATCACTTTGCCTCTCTAAGCCAGGGAGTCCTCATCTTTAAGAACATGCCATCTTCCACAGGCTTATTGAGATGATTAAACAACATAACTTACGCAAATCAGTATAGTAAAGGAGTTAACAGCACAAACTTTGGAGCCAGGAGTATATTAAGTACATTAAGCTCTGATCTGCCAATTTTTAGCTATAAGATTTTAGAAAAGTTACTTAACCTCTCAGAACCTCAGTTTCCTCATACAAAAAAATTAAAATAATAAATAGGACTGACCTCACGGGACCATTCTAAGGATTCAAGTGATGTTATATGTAAACAGAACACAACCACATGGAAAGTACTCCACAAATATCAGTTGCTATTATTATTTTAACACCTGGCTTCTAGCAAGCAGCCACTGAATTTTAGTTCCCCTTTGTTCAATTTCTTGGTGAAATAATCTCATCTCCTCTTTTACCTCTTAGGATTAAAGGGAGAGAGGAAGCGTCCTTGATCCAAATGCAAAGAGAAACCTATCGGCCAGACAGGAGACAGTGCCACCAAGGAGGCTGCCAACCTCTGCTCTCCAAGGTCCCCCTGGTTCCAGCAAGCGTCTGGACTTGGACTCTGCCATTCAGCCAGCCCACTCCCAATCCCCCCTGCCCCCCACTCCCCAAGCAGTGGCAGGCTCTTTGGGAAGGGAATCTGTTCCTTCACACGTCTCCAGGAGACAATATATTCAGCTTCATAATTACGTGCTTCTCCCCAATCACATAGCAATATACACCACATCACCACGCTGCCGAAAAAAGCCCCAAATGCTAATTAGTCCTCAAATTATCATTGATTTGATTTAATGTTGAATAAGCTTTGCCGTTTATATTTAGTCAAGAACTTCAGATTCAAGATGCTCTCTCTCGGTTCAGGTTTTAAATAACTTGGTGGGGCCTGTCTTGCCTGTTCAGTGTGTTTGTGTCAAGAAATCAGACAGGCTGCTCTCCCTGGCTGCAGATGAATGCCAGGTTGATTGAGTACAAGGCAGGAATTATCCTCTTGGCCAGTGCTCACAGCCCAGCCCTCACAGCCCAGAGCCCCTGAAGGCAGAAATCTCCTTTCTTGCAGGAGGGTGGGAGGAGGACAAAGATGAGAGGATAGGAAAGAGATTGTCTCCAATGGTAAACACCTGAGGACGAAGGAACTCTGTCTCTGCTTTATGTTCAGCTTCCTGCCTGGTAACACCTACGGAGAGCCAGCAGCTCTCAAAGGCAGCATCTTTTTAATTCTCACCACCCGATGACGAGGGCATTTTTATTAGTTCCACTTTGTAACGGAAGAACACGAGGCTCAAAACATGAAGTAGGAAAAAAAAAAACCAACAAAACAAAACCATGAAGTGATTTCACTGACCACAGAGCCAAGGAGTGAGGAGGGAAGCTGACGTTTACTGACAGATCGTTTAAAGGGTGTTTCGTGCCTCATTTTCACCCACTATTTGTCTTCTGGGTCCCCACGTTTGTATTCCTGTACCCATCGTCCCAACCCCTCAGTACTTTTCCCCATCTCAGATCCTCGTTAAGTGAAAAGATTGCAAAACCACCCAAGGGCTTTGTTTTAGAAACTACTGAATTCTGTTTTAATTGTGCTCTATAAGTTTCCCTATGTGACCTATGCTTTAAAGTGATTATATCACTTAAAAAGGAGCCCCGGTAGGACAACGGTTAAGTCCTCAGCTGCTAACCAAAAGGTTGGTTGTTCAAACCCACCCAGCAGTTCCACAGGAGATAGACCTGACAATCTGCTCTCATAAAGATTAGAGCCTAGAAAACCCTATGGGGCAGTTCTACTCTGTCATATGGGGTCACGATTGAGTAGCAAATTAACTTGACGGCACCTAACAACATTAAAAAAAAAAAGAAGAAAGGAAGGAAGGAGGGGGGAAAGAAGGCAAACAACGTCAGATTTTTCAGGCTGTAATGTTACAGGGGAAACCCTGGTGGCATAGCGGTTAAGAGCTATAGATGCCAACCAAAAGGTTGGCAGTTTGAATCCACCAAGTGCTCCTTGGAAACCCTCTAGGGCAGTTCTACTCTGTCCTATAGGGTCACTATCAGTCAGAATCGACTCGACAGCTACAGCAACAGGTTTAATGTTACTGGAGGACTGTCAGACCCAGCCTGCCCTTCCACGGGTTCAGGATCCATTGGCTTCCCTTCCTCACTCACACTCTTCATTGATAGGCAGTGTGGTGCAGTAATTAAGCACAGGGGCACTACAGCCAAACTAAAACAAACCAGTTGCTGTGGAGTTGATTCCGACTCCTGGTGACCCCAAATGTATTAGCGTAGAACTGTGCTCCATAGAATTTCCAGTGGCTGATTTTTGGAAGGTAGATCTCCAGGTCTTTCTTCTGAGGCACTTCTGGGTGGACTCAAACCTCCAACCTTTAAGTTACCAACCAAGTGTGTTAATCATTTGCACCACCCAGGGACTCCAAAGACAAACTATGTAGGTTTAAATCCTGGCTCTGTTGCTTACTAGCTGGCTGACCTTGAGCAAATTTCTCAATCTGGGGTGAAGAGATTGGGGTGAAGTTTAAATGAACACTATAATATTAATATTAATAAGCATCCTCAATGGTTAGCTAACGTAGGCACAGCCTCCAGCTGTCAGCTCCTTCAGGTTCTGCCTGCAGAGAGCCACCTCACCTGAGTTCACACCCTTCATGGGGTACCTATATCCTGTGACTAAGAAAGCAGGGCTGTAAAGGCTGGGCCATTTTGGCCTAGTGCAGTACAACTCTGATGGGCAATACTTGCTCCGAGCTCCTGCCGCTTCAGCCAAGACTTTGACAGGTCAGCATGACAATCTGACTTCTCCCTCTGCCCAATCCCACTTCTTATCCCTTCCCTTCACATGTATGGATCTCGAATAAACACTTACACTCCAAATTGCACCTCAACAGCCTGCTTCCAGAGAACCTGACCTGCACAGCTATTGTTACTAAATCTTATCCGTTTCTTTCTCTTTTCCTAAGTAGCTCTCAAATACAGCCCTGCTTCTCCAGTCCCACTACCATCTCCTAGTTCAAGTCCTCACCATGCCATGCCTGGACTTTAAGCCTCCAAACTGGCCCTATCTCCCTCCAGTGCATCCTCTCCAGCAGCATGAGAGTCATGGCACTCAGATAAAGACCTGCCTTTTCTCCATGTCTGCACTGCAGGCAATGTCTTGGCCCTTAATGGGGATCTGAGGCCTTTTACCCAGGAAGCCATACTCCCTCCGCTCCTTCCTTCCATCCCCACACTGCTCACAATTCCTTGAATACTTTAGGCACTTCCCACTTGATCGTCATTCTCTTGGCTTCTTTTTAGCCAGACCAATTCTAGCTTATTTTTCAAAGCCTAACTCAAATGTCACCTCCTCTGAGAAGCCCTACTAGGCAGAAATCATTATTCCCCATCTGTGTAAGCCCTTGTCTTTTGATTTAATAAGTGGTATTGTGTGTTATTGGCCTATTTCTTCTATTAGTCAATGGCAAACTTCAGGGTCTGAATTATGTCTATTTCTAGAAATATATTATCTTTGTATATTTGTCTTACTACAGAAGTAATATAGATTAAATGTAGAAAATTTAGAAAATGCAGATAAGCAAAGCAATAAAAGTAGCCCATAAATCTCAATATCACCATTAACCATCATTTAAGTTTTGCTATGCATCCTTCCAGCATTTTTTCTATGCATACACGATCTATTTTGATTTCTACAGTAATAATTTACCCTAATTTTTAATAATATTCCAACAGTTTTCATTATTTAAATATTCCTTTTGCAACATCATTTTTAGGGCTACTAGTTTTCTGTTTTACAGATATACTATAATTTATTTAAGCTTGTTTGTGTTTTATTCATCCTTTTATTCCCAACATCCAACACAGTATCTGAAATATAACACATGCTCAATAAATGCTTATTGATTTTGTCTCATCCATGTGAAGAGGAAAACAAATTAAAACTCTTTTTTAACAAAGTGCTCCTACTGACTATAACCTTATCTTTTGCATTTCCTTTACTGTCAAATGTCTTAACTTTTGACATTTTGACAAAATGTATACTCATAGTTCAAACTTCCTCAGTTCCCATTTACCCCTGAATCCACATCGACTGGTTTCTGCATCCACCATTCATCTGTACTTGTTGGATACTGAGGTTATCAATAACTTCCTTGTAGCTAAATCCAATATATTTTGATCTTCATGTTGCCTAATTCTTTCAGAAGGATTTAATAATACTGTAGACTACACTTTACCTCTCAAAACGCTCCTCTCCAAATCATCTATGACCCACCTCCTCCTAGTTCTCCTGCTTCTCCGCCAAGGTCCTTCTTCCCTCTACCCATCACTGAAATACGTATTTATGTTACCTAAGGGTACATTCTTTAGGGATCTTTTCTTCAAGAACAGTATTTTAAGTGCCACTATATGCCAAAGAAGTATTTAGCTGCAAGAAAGAGAAATATAGCTTCAACTATCTTTGGCCAAACAAGGGGGAATTTATTATTCACAGGATCCAAGAAAGGGATGAAATCAAATACAATCAGGACAGAAATATGTCTAGACATCAAGAACAATTGGACATGGGGTTTACAAACTACTTGCTTTGTGTGTGTGTGTGTGTGTGCATGTGCACGCTTGCATGCTGTCATCTTTTCCCTTTCAGTGTGTTAGCTCGATTTTTCTCTCATTCAGACTATCTTTCTTCCTTTAGACTAGAAATATGGAGGCCTAAAACATCTTAGGCTCATATCACCCATATTTTCTCATGGAGAAGGAAAGTGACTAGATGTCCCAATCTCAGTTCTAAAAATCTAAGATAATAGCTCTTACTGGTCAGGCTTACACCAAGTGCCCACCATGAACCCATCAACAGTGGTCCTGGGTAGAGCCATATGAGAAGATGATGGTTCTTGCAATCCACATAGTTAGAGTAGGGGAGGGGGAGGTGGTTCTGGTTCTAGTCCCAGAAAAATGGGAGTGATGTTAATAAATGTACAGGTGTTGACTAAAGCCTTGGTAGAGGATGTTAGCTGAAAAGGAGTTATAAATGAAGTCTAGGAGAAAAGATGCAAAAGAGAATGAACATATCTGGACATCACCAAGACAGGTGTGTGTGTATGTAAGATTACCTACCTACCTACCTACCATCCCACCTACCTATGTTCCTACCTACCTATCTACCTGAGAGACAGTGAAAGATTGTGTGTGGTTACTGGTTGTGATGGTTATGGTTGTGTGTCAACTTGGCTGGGCCGTGATTCTCAGTGGTTTGGTAGTTATGATGTAGTTTGGCAGTCATATGATGACGTGATCACTTCCATAATGAGATTTGATATAATACAATCACTTCCATGATGGGATCTGCTGTAAGGAGCAATTAGTTGAAAGGAGTTTCCTTGGGCGTGTGGTCTGCACTGAATATAAGTGGACTTTCTAGCAAGGCTTCTGAGCTTTTGTTCACTCTGGATCCTGCAGCTGGCTCCTGTTCATCTGACCTCTAGTTCTAGGGACTTAGGCTAGCAGTTTACCTGCCATCTTGTCTGCTGATCTTGGGATTCATCATCTTTGCAGGCTGTGAGCAAGAGCCCTGCCTTCTGACCTGCTGATCTTGGGTTTGCCAGCCCCTGCAGCTACGTGGATCAGGAGAAGCCTCTATCCTGACCCACGGACTTGGGATGTTCCAGCCTCTACAATCACGTGGGCCATTTCCTTGATATAAATCTCTCTATATATATATTTATATGCTTTGCTGGTTTTGCTTCTCTAGAGAACTCAGTCTAAGACACATGCAAAAGCTGGACAACAAATAAGGAAGACCAAAGAAGAATTGATGCCTCTGAATTATAGTGTTGGTGAAAAATATTGAATATATCACAGACTGCCAGAAGAATAAAAAGTCTGTCTTGGAAGAAGTACAGCCTGACTTCTCCATGGCAACAAGGGTGAGACTTCAACTCACGTACTTTGGACATGTTATCAGGAGGGACCAGTCGCTGGAGCAGGACATCATGCTTGGTAAGATAGAAGGTCAATGAAAAAGAAGAAGACCCTCAATGAGATGGATTGACACAGTGGCTGCAACAATGGGCTCAAGCATAGCAACAATTGTGAGGATAGTGCAGGACCAGGCTGTTTCACTCTTCTGTACATGGGGTCACTCTGAGTCAGAATCAACTCAATCGCACCTAACAACAAAGAGTCCTTAGGTGGCACAAATGGTTAAGTCTGTGGCTACTAACTGAAAGGTTGGCAGTTTGAACCCACCCAGAGGTGCCTCAAAAGAAAGGCCTGGTGGTCCGCTTCCAAAAAGTCACAGTCTTGGAAACTCTACGAAGTGTACTTCTACTCTGCAACACATGGGGTTGCCATGAGTCAGAATCAACTCCAGGCAACTGGTTTGAGTTTTGTTTGTTTGTTTGCTTATTGCTGTAGTTTAAATGAAGTTTACATTTCAAGTTAGTCTCCCATACAAAAATTTATGCATGCATTGTTATGTGACCGTAATTGATCTCCCCTCGCTGTAACAGCACACTCCTCCTTTCCACCCCTGATTCCCCATGTCCATTCAACCAGCTTATAATCCTCTCTGCCTTCCCATCTCACCTCCGGACAGAAGCTGCCCATTTAGTGTCTTGTATCTCCCCGAACTAAGAGGCACTCTCCTCATGAGTATCACTTTATGTCCCACAGTCCAGTCCAATCCCTGTTTGAAGAACTGGCCTCAAAAATTGTTTTAGCTCTGGGCTGATAGAGAATCAAGGGGCCATACTTTCCGGGGTTCCTCCAGTCTCAGTCAGACCATTAACTCTGGTCTTCTTACTAGAATTTGAGTTCTGCACCCACCTTTCTCCTGCTCCGTCAGGGACTCTCTGCTGTGTTCCCTGTCAGGGCGGTCATTGGTGGTAGCCAGGCACCATCTAGTTCTTCTGGTCTCAGGCTGATGAAGTCTCTGGTTTATGTGGTCCTTTCTGTCTCTTGGGCTACTACTTTCCTTGTGTCTTTGGTGTTCTTCATTCTCCTTTACTCCAGGTGGTTGGGAACAATTGATGAATCTTAGATGGCCACTTGCAAGCTTTTAAGTCCCCAGACGCCACTCACCAAAGTAGGATGCAGAACATTTACTTAATAAGCTTTGTTATGCCAATTGACCTACATGTCCCCTGAAAGCATGGTCCCCAGACACCTACCCCTGCTACTCTGTCCCTCAAAGTGTTTGATTGCATTCATGAAACTTCTTAGCTGTGGTTTAGTCCAGTTGTGCTGACTTCCTCTGTAGTGTGTGCTGTCTTTCCCTTCACCTAAGATAATTCTTATCTACTATCTAGTTAGTAAATAACCCTTACCGTCCCTTCCCACCCTCATAACCATCAAAGAATGTTTTCTTCTGTGTTTAAACCTTTTCTTGAATTCTTACAATAGTGTTCTTATACAATATTCGTCCTTCTGTGACTGACTAAATTCACTCAGCATAATGCCCTCCAGATTCCTCCATGTTATAAGATGTTTCACAGCTTCATCGTTATTCTTTATTGTTGTGTAGTATTCCATTGTGTGGATATACCATAATTTCTTTATCCATTTGTCAATTGATTGGCACCTAGGTTGCTTCCATCTTTTTATATTGTAAACAGTGCTGCAATGAACACGCGTGTGCGTACAGCTCTTATTTCTCTAGGATATATTCCAAGGAGCGGGATAGCTGGATCATATGGTACTTCTATTTCTAGCTTTTGAAGGAAGTGCCAAATCAATTTCCAAAGTGGTTGTACCAATTTACTTTCCCACCAACAGTGTATAAGTGTTTCAGTCTCTCCACAACCTCTCCAGCATTTATTATTTTGTGTTTTTTGGATTAAGGGTAGCCTTGTTGGGGTGATATGATATCTCATTGTAGTTTTGATCTGCATTTCTCTAATGGCTAATGATTGTGAGCATTTCTTCATGTGTCTGTTAGCCACCTGAATATTTTCTTTGGTGAAGTGCCTGTTCATATCCTTTGCCCATTTTTTAACTGGGTTATTTGTCTTTTTGTTGTTGAGGTTTTACAGTATCTTGTAGATTTTAGAGGTTAGATGGTGATCAGATTTGTCATAGCCAAAAAATTTTTCCCAATCTGTAGGTTGTCTTTTGACTCTTTTGGTGAAGTCTTTTGATGAGCGTAAGTGTTTGATTTTTAGGAGCTCTCAGTTATCTAGTATCTCTACTGGTGCTTGTGCATTGTCACTTATGGTTTGTACTCTGTTTATGCCATGTATTAGGGCTCCTGGTGTTGTCCCTATTTTTCTCCCATGATCTTTATTGTTTTCAATTTTATATTTAAGTCTTTGATCCATTTTGAGTTAGCTTTTGTGCATGGTGTGAAGTATGGGTCTTGTTTCAGTTTTTTGCAGATGGATATCCAGTTATGCCAGCACCATTTGTTAAAGCGACTGTCTTTTCCCCAATTAACAGACTATGGGCCTTTGTCAAACATCAGCTGCTCATAGGTGGATGAATTTATGTCTGGATTCTCAATTCTGTTCCATTGGTCTATGTATCTGTTGTTGTACTAATACCAGGCTGTTTTTACTACCATGGAGGTATAATAGGTTCTAAAATCAGGTAGTGTGAAGCCTCCCACTTTGTTCTTATTCTTCAGTAATGCTTTACTTAACCGGGACGTCTTCCCTTTCCATATGAAGTTGTTGATTTGTTTCTCCATCTCATTAAAAAATGCCCTTGGAATTTGGATTGGGATTGCATTGTATCTGTAGATTGCTTTGGGTAGAATTGACACTTTCACAATGTTGAGTCTTCCTATCCATGAGCAAGTTATGTTTTTCCACTTTTGCAGGTCTCTTTTGGCTTTTTGCAGTAGTGTCTCGTAGTTTTCATTATATAGGTCTTTTACATATCTGGTTAGATTTATTCCTAAGTATTTTATCTTCTTGGGGGCTATTGTAAATGGTACTGATTTGGTGATTTCCTCCTCGAGGTTCTCTTTGTTGGTGTAAAGGAATCCAACTGATTTGTGTATGTTTATCTTGTATCCTAAAACTTTGCTGAAATCTTCTATTAGTTCCAGTAGTTTTCTTGTGGATTCTTTGGGGTTTTCTGTGTATAAGATCATAACATCTGCAAATACAGATACTTTGACTTCTTCCCTACCAATTTGGATGTCCTTTATTTTTTTTTTCTACCCTAATTGCTCTGGCTAGGACCTCCAGCACAATGTTGAATAAGAGTGGTGATAAAGGGCATCCTTGTCTGGCTCCCATTCTCAAAGAGAATGCTTTCAAAGTCTCTCCATTTAGGATGATGTTGGCTGTTGGCTTTGTATAAATGCCCTTAATTATTCTGAGGAATTTCCCTTTTTTTCCTATTTTGTTGAGAGTTTTTATCATGAATGGGTGTTGGACTTTGTCAAATGCCTTTTCTGCATTGATTGATAAGATCATGTGGTTCTTGTCTTTTGTTTTATTCATGCGATGGATTACATTGATTGTTTTTTCTAATGTTGAACCATCCCTGCATACCTGGTAAGAATCCCACTTGATCATGGTGAATTATTTTTTTTGATATGTTGCTGAATTCTATTGGCTAGAATTTTGTTGAGGACTTTTGCATCAATGTTCATGAGGGATATTGGTATATAATTTTCTTTTTTTGTGGTGTCTTTACCTGGTTTTGGTATCAGGGTTATGCTGGCTTCATAGAATGAGTTTGGGGGTATTCCATCCATTTCTATGCTCTTTAATAGTAGTGATGTTAACTTTTCTCTGAAAGTTTGGTAGAATTCTCCAGTGAAGCCATCCTGTCCAGATTTTTGTTGTTGTTGTTGTTGGGAGTTTTTTAATTACCTTTCCAATCTCTTCTTTTGTTATGGGTTTATTTAGTTGTTCTACTTCTGTTTGTGTTAGTTTAGGTTGGTAGTGAGTTTCTAGAAATTTGTCCATTACCTCTAGGTTTTCAAATTTGAGTACAGTTTTTCACGGTATTCTGTTATGATTCTTTTAATTTCAGTTGGATCTCTTGTGATATCACCCATCTCATTTCTTATACGGGTCATCTGCTTCTTCTCCTGTTTTTCTTTTGTCAGTTTGGCCAATGGTTTATCAATTTTGTTGATCTTTTCAAAGAACCAGCTTTTTTGGTCTTGTTAACTCTTTCAATTGTTTTTCTGTTCTCTGTTTAATTTAATTCTGCTCTAATTCTTATTATTTCCTTTTTTCTGGTGCCTGAGGTCTTCTTTTGCTGCTCTCTTTGTACTTGTTCCAGTAGCAGGGTTAATGTTTTGATTATGGCCCTTTCTTCTTTTTGTATGAGTGCATTTATTGCTATAAACTGACCTCTGAGCACTGCTTTTTGGTGTCCCAAAGCTTCTGGTAGGATGTGTTTTCATTCTCTTTTGATTCTATGAATTTCTTTATTCCTTCCTTAATTTCTTCTATAACCCAGTCATTTTTGAGCAAGGTGTTCCATTTCCATGTTGATTTTTTTTTTCCTTGCTTTTTCTATTACTGATTTCTACTTTTATGGCTTTATGGTCAGTAAAGATGCTTTGTAATATTTTGATGCTTTGGATTTTGTTAAGGCTTGCTTTGTGGCTTAATATGTGGTATATTCTGGAAAATGTTCCATGTGCCTTGGAAAGGAAAGTATACTTGGCTGCTGTTGGGTGGAGTATTCGGTATATGTCTATAAGATCAAGATGGTTGATTGTAGCATTTAGATCTTCTGTGTCTCTGTTGAGCTTCCTTCTGGATGTTCTGTCCTTCACCAAAAGTGGTGTGTTGAAGTCTACTACTACTATTGTGGAGCTGTCTATCTCTTTTTTCAATGCTGTTAGAGTTTATGTATTTTGCAGCCCTGCCATTGGGTGTGTATTTATTATAATTATGTCCTCCTGGGGTATTGACCCTTTAATCATTATATAGTGTCCTTCCTTCTGCTTTGTGGTGGATTTTACCTTAAAGTCTATTTTGTCAGAGATTAATATTGCCACTCCTGCTCTTTGTGTTGTTTGCTTGATATATTTTTTTTCCATCCTTTGAGTTTTAGTTTGTTTGTTTGTTTAAGTCTAAGAAGTGTCTCTGGTAGGCAGCATATAGAAGGATTGTGTCTTTTTATCCAGTCTGCCACTCTCTGTGTCTTTATTGGTGCATTTAGTCCGTTTACATTCAGCGTAATTATTGATAGGTATGAGTTTAGTGCTGTCATTTTGATGTCTTTTTTTGTGTGTTGTTCACAGTTTCTTTGTTCCCCTTAATATTCTTTGCTGAGTTGGTTTTCTTTATGTATTTTCTTTTCATCTTTTTCATTGTTGTTGATTTTGTGTTTACTGAGACTTTACATTTTTATAGTTTTTTATTTTGACTTGTAGGATTGTTAGTTTCCTTTGTGGTTACCTTAATATTTACCCCTATTTTTCTAAGTTTATACCAGTCTTTAATTTCTTTATATTGCCTTGACTTCCTCTCCATATGAAAAATCTATGTCTACATTTTAAGTCCCTCTTTTTTGTTTTAATGTTGTCTTCTTTTACATATTGACAACAGTGTTTTAGCTTCGGTTTATTTTTTTGACTTCCCTACCTGGGTTGATATCTGGTTGCTTTGTCCTGTGTTCTAGTCTTGGGTTGTTATCCCATGTTACTGATTTTCTAACCGGAGAACTCCTTTTAGTATTTCTTGTAATTTTGGTTTGATTTTTGCAAATTCCCTAAACTTCTGTTAATCTGGAAATGTCCTAATTTTGCTGTCATATTTGAGAGACAGTTTTGCTGAATATATAATTCTTGGCTGGCAATTTTTTTCCTTCAAGGCTTTATATATGTCATCCCACTGTATTTTTGCCTGCATGGTTTCTGCTGAGTAGTCTGAGCTTATTCTTATTGACTGTCCTTTGTAGATGACTTTTCATTTATCCCTAGCCATTCTTAAAATTCTCTCTTTATCTTTGGTTTTGCCAGGTTTGGTTGTAATATGTCTTGGTGACTTTCTTTTGGGATCCACCTTATGTTGGGTTCGATAACCATCTTGGATACATATCTTCTCATCTTTCACAATATCAAGGAAGTTCTCTGCCAACAAATCTTCAACAATTCTCTCTGTATTTTTTGTTATCCCCCCGCCCCATTCTAGTACTCCAATCACTCATAGGTTATTCCTCTTGATAGAATCCCACTTAATTCTTAGGGTTTCTTCATTTTTTAAAATCCTTTTATCTGATTTTTCCTCAAATAAGTTGGTGTCAAGTGCTTTATCCTCAGTCTCACTAATTCTGACTTCCACTGCCTCAATTCTGCTCCTATGTCTTTGTATTGAGTTGTCTAATTCTGACATTTTATTGTTAATCTTCTGGATTTCTGTTTGCTGTCTCTCTACAGTTTCTTGCAGCCTGTTAAATTTGCCATTGTGCTCTTCTCTAATCTCTTTAATTTCCTCTATTGTCTGTTCTGCATTTTGCTTAATTTCCTTCCTAATCTCTTGAAGAGTTCTGTATATTAATATTTTGTATTCTGCCTCCAGTAATTCCAAGAAATTTTCCTCCTCTGGAAAATTTCTAGATTCTTTATTTTGGGAGCTTGCTGAAGCCATCATGGATTGCCTCTTTATGTGATTTGATATTGACTGCTGTCTCCGAGCCATCAATAAATTATTATATTTATTTATTTTATGTTTGCTTAGTGTGTCCTAGCTTCTTGTTTTGTTTTGATATGCCAAAATAGGCTGCTTGTGTGAGCCTGTTTGATTATTGGCACCTTTGAAGCTCTAATGTCCTGTCATCAGGTGGTTAGATCTGTTACTAGGCACGTGAGCTCAAGAGTCCGCTTACTCCTCCTGTATGGATTCAGCTCAAGTGCCCAGGTAGATAGTCACCAAGTGTGTGGTGTAAGTTCTCACTTACAGTCCTAGACAAGCATGGGTGATCGGTGTAGGCACAGGCATCTGGCTGCAGCAGGGGGACAAACTCTGAGCAAGGTAGGGGGCTGATGCCTGCCCCAAAGTGTCCAGGAAGAAGGCGTATCCCTGTTCCCTAGAGCGTGTAGGTGGGTGTGTTTTTTCAGCCGGACTATGAGCACCCAACGTTGTTGGCTGTAAGGACTTGGGGGCACCTCTTATTCTTAGGCCCCTATTGCAGATGGCTAGGTGATGCGGGTGGAGCCACCAGTCCTCAGGCCCCTGTTGTGGGTAGGTGAAGACCCTGCTTAATGGGCAGAGAAGTGTCAAATGTCACAAACCTGCCGCTTCACAGCTGTAACAGCTGAAGTTAGATTTCAGGTATATACCCTGTTGTTCTGTGGTAATGAGGGCCTACGCTGTTCAAACGGACCCACACAAGTCTATGCAGGGTGAAAGGCACTCAAAATCCATGGATCTCTTATGCCTGTGCCTAGGCAAAGGAGCTGTGCCTACCCTGAGTTCCTGGTTTAGGGGAGCCAGCATTTTATTTTTTCCCGTTTGTTAATTTGTTCACTCTCCAAGGCTGGGAGAATGGCTCAGGGCGTGTGATGGATCCTACTTCTGGCCCAGGGGACTCGGCAATTGCTGAAGCTGATCCAGGACCCAGTACAGATCAGGGAGTGGGGAGGTAAACGGGAGAGAGGTTTTTCCCTAAGGGGAGTGGTTTTGATCCACGCGGTAGGCTGGATGCAAGTACTTATCTTTCACCGATTGAGGGCCGCTTCTCACTGTTTCTGGGTGGCCAAGTAGACTCTCTGCTGCTGGGTCTCTCCCTGTGTGGAATATGCCTCTTGAGCACCACTGCTTGCCTGCCTCACTGCTCACCCATGAACTGATCAGGACTGAAGGGCTCAGGCTTTCACCGGGTCAGGTCTGGCAACTTCTTGCTGCTTCTGAACTGTCTCTCCCTCCCTCTGCCACTCAGTCCAGTTCCTCAACTCTGCTTTTGATACTCAGGGCTCCCAGATTTCCATATATAATCAAATCATTTGTTTTTTCAGGTCTTTGTTGTAAGAGGGTCCACCGGAAGCATCTGACTATTCCGTCATCTTGGCCCTGCCTCCAGGTTTGAGTTTTTTTTAATGATGCTGAGCACGTGTTTCCTTCCCTGAATTTTCTACCCTTGAGACCAGATCAACCTCTTTCAAAGAAGTTGAAGTTACAACAAGAAAGCTTTGGAGATGTTGGAAGCCAAGATTTCTGCCATGGGAAAAACCCAGACTGTATCTGTGAGAAAGAAGGTTGATGCATAGAAAGAAATGAATGATGGAAAGAGAAGTCTGATGGAGTTTGAGTTCCTGTTCTAATTCGTACTGAGGACTAGCTTGACCCTTGCCTTTCCTGTGACTTAGTTGTTCAATCCTTCCTTAGATTCTTTGCACCAACAAATTATTACTTTTGTTTATCCTTCTTCCATTTGGATTCTGTTATGGATTGAATTATGTCCCCCACAAATGTATGTCAGCTTGGCTAGGCCATGATTCCCAGTATTGTGTGGTTGTCTTCCATTTTGTGATCTGATGTAATTATCCTATGTGTTGTAAATCCTAACCTCTCTGATGTTAATGAGGCAGGATTAGAGGCAGTTATGTTAATGGGGCAAGACCCAATCTACAGGATTATGTTGTATCTTGAGTCAATCTCTTCTGAGATATAAAAGAGAAAAGTGAGCAGAGAGGAGAGAGATCTCATTACCATCAATCAAGAAGAGCCAGTAGTGTGTGTCCTTTGGACCAGGGATTCCTGAGCTGAGAAGCTCCTAGACGAGGGGAAGATTGGTGACAAGGACCTTCCCCCAGAGCTGACAGAGACAGAAAGCCTTCCCCTGGAGCTGGCACCCTGAATTTGAACTTCTATCCTCCTAGACTGTGAGAAAATAAATTTATCTTTGTTAAAGCCATTCACTTGTGGTATATCTGCTATAGCAGCACTAGATAACTAAGACACTGGTAATCTGCTAATTTCAGATGAAGAGTCAATTGTGGAACAGACATAGCTTGTCAGAGACAGACACAGACACAGCCTGGGTGAAAATCCTGACAAGATACTTTAACTCTCTTTTTGCTAATGGTTTGCTCACCAAGGCTATAGAAAAAGATAGTCTGGACAGTGTACCCAAGATTTTGGCTGCTAAAATATATATAGCTCCAATTGTAAACAAATGATCTAACAGCTGGTTTTCATACCAATATTATGTGATGTTTATCTCAGTTTCCCCAGTGTCTAGCACAGAGTAAGTTATCAAAGTCTTTGCTGAGTAAATGCATAAATGAAGTAAATGCATAAATGAAGTCCCTCTGAAGCCACCCACTGATGGTAGAAACAATAACATTGTCCATCCAATTTTCCCAATAGGAGGACAGACCCTAAACCCATAGTGACCCTCTACTGTCAAAACATCCAAAGGAGGTTTTATTATTTTTGCCTCATGGACCCCATTTTTTGAAATATGTTGTTTTTCCATGATAGAGTAGATTGATTTTCTAACTATTCCCTCCATCCTTGTAATAGGATTATATATTACCCCTTACTGTCATGTGACATGCCTGTATAAAATGAAGGAGGGATATACATCCCTATCTCCTTGACTTGCAGCTTGGCCGTAGGACATACTTTGATCAATGGGATATATTGGATATACACGACACTTGCCATATCCAATCAGAAGATTTAAATGTGCTTGTGTGGTCTGGAGTCCTGGTGGCACACTGGTTAAGAGCTCGGCCGCTAACCAAGAGGCAGCAGTTCGAATCCACCAGCTGCTCCTTGGAAACCCTATGGGGCAGTTCTACTCTGTCCTATAGGGTCACTATGAGTCACTGTTGACTCTACAGCAATGGGTTTGTGTTTTTTTTTTGTTTGTTTATGTGGTTTGGCTTGATCCCCCTTGCTCCCACGTCTACAGCAACATATTTATTGATTGATCACATTATATGAGGACTATGGCTCAGCTCGGCTCAACTCAGCTCATGTGTCTTCTCGTCCTACAAGCCAAACAGCTGGTTTGCAGGATGAAAATACACATGAGTTATTGTTAGCTTTTGAGATACCAGGGTTGTTTATTATTGCAGCAAAAGCTGACTAACATGCTTCCGAAATAAATTCTATGTATTGTCATAACTAACTCATTTACCAATTTTTTAAAAATTTCATCAATTGCCAAGTGTAAGCACTGGCCAGCATGAGTTAAGTAGGTGATAATATGCTAGATTGGAAAGTTAATGTGCTAATTAACTTTAAATTAAAGTTAATTGGAAAGATAATATGCTAGATTGGAAAGTCAATCAAACTTCAGTGCCTCTTATGTGGCTCTGATTCTCCATCTCCACAAAACTCTATTAACTCATTGTAAAATTGAGATAACGTTATTATGAGGATGAAAGGAGAGGATGTTCATGGTGGCAGAATAGCTAAGCACTCAGCTGCTAACCAAAAATCATTCACACTAGTTTAGTGAATGATTAGTGAATGATTGTCCCATGAAGGAGGGAAGGAATACTTGAACAAATGGGTGAATTCCGTATTCCATTCATTCAACCTCTAAATATTTATCGAACATTTATTATTCACTAGCCCTTCTGGTAATACAGTGGTAAATAAAATGGACAAATCTCTACCCTCATGAAGATTATATGCTCATGAAAGGGACAGCCAAATAAACAAGTAAATATGAAATGTGCTATAGAATAAGTGCTGTAGAGAAAAATAAGGCAGGGTAAGTATGATAATATCAAATTAAATGATAGGGTGGTCAGGAAAGTCCTCTCTGAGAAGGAACATTTGAGCAAAGACTTGTCCAAAATGAGGGCACAAGCATAGAAATACCTGAGAGAAACAGCATTCCAGGGAACAGCAAGGTCAAAGGCCCTGCGGCAGGGACATACTTGGAGTGGTTGAAGAAAGGCAAGGAGGCTCTTGTGGCTAGGAGACTGTGCAATAGAGAAAATGTGATCTGAAGCCAGAGGGCCCTGTGGCAAGGAAGTACTGGAGAGTTCTGAGCAAGGCAGGTATGTGCTTTGATTTAAATTTTAAAGTCTGCTGCACCAGAGTAGACTGGAAGAGGAAGTGCATTCCAACCCCAGGGGTGATCCTGCATTACAGTTTATGTGAATATGTCCCTGGAGTTCTGCTGTGCACAATACGTATGGCCATAGGCAGTGGCCTGAGGAAGGGCAGGAGCAGGGCATCAACAAGGAATTTAGTTCAACAGAACAGGCAAGAGATCTTGATGTTTGGGGCTAGGGCAGTAGTAGAAGGTGGGGGTAAGGGAGCAAGAAGTGGTTGGATTGGGACTGTATTTTGAAGGTAAAGCTGGTGATATTTACTGATGAATTGGACTATAGGGTGGTGAAAAAATAATAAAATGGAGGTTGTAGATTCCTCCAAAATTGGCCTAAGTAGCTGGATAAATTACAGTACCATTTACTGAAAAGAGAAACACTGGTGGCAGAAGTACGTTTATGGAGGGTGAGAGGACATTAAGTCCAGAGGTCCGTTTTGACCCTGTTACTTCCAAGGTACTTCACATCTAAGTGAACATGGAAAGCAGGCAGATGGAGATGAGTCTGAAGATCAGAGAGGGTGGAAATGAAGAAATAAATTTGGTAGCATCAACATGTAGATGTATTAAAAGCTATGGAACTGAATAAAACCCTCCTACGCATGTGGGCGAGAAGTGACCTAAGATCCACCCATTTGTCTTTATGTTTCCTACAGTGACTCTCCAAGGTCTACTGACTAGTCCACTGTTGTTATTATTGTTGTTGGGTGCCATCGAGTCAATTCAGACTCATAGTCACCCTATGAGACAGAGTAGAAATGCCCCATAGGGTTTCCTAGGCTTTCATCTTTGTGGGTGCAGATTGCCAGGTCTTTTCTCCCACGGAGCTGCTGGTGGGTTCAAATCACTAACCTTTTGGTAAGGAGCTGAGCACTTAACCGTTGTGCCACCAGGGCTCCTGACTGGTCCACTAATCCACTGCTAGTATACACTGACTAGCTCGGGACCAGGCATTTATTGGATGCTCAATAAATTACCGCTAAATTGGATGTAAACACTTTGGCCAAGAAAGAAGAATGAGGTGCTGCTGCAGACACAAATGGTCTGGGAATTCTGGGGTCTAGCCTTTCAGGGGCATCGTGTTCCTCAGCGTTGCCATGTTCTGTTATGGTGTTTGAGGATTACCTGAGTTCTGACCTTAAAAGAAAGTCTATGCCCAGCTGGCATTCACCTCAGCCATCTTGTCTGCATACGGAGATCTTTTGATCTGTGAGGTTAGGATTTTAAAATTTGAAATAATATTTACAATAATAATAGCAGCTTCGATTTATTTAGCTCTTACTATGTATCAGAAGCTTTATAAATATCCTCAGAAGAAACTAATGAGGTCTATATTACCCTCATTTTGCAACCAGGGAGCCAAGTCCACAGTGCTAGAAAGTGGCAGAAAGTGGATTGCTACTTAACTCTATTTGACTTCAAATTCTGGGCTCTTTCCATGTTTTCAAATTGCAAGAACTATAAAGACTTCTGGTGTCCAACTATATAGCATTGGCTCTAATGAATAAAATGTTCATTATTTATATTTAAGATAATAATAATAACGATAATATCTGCCATTTATTGTTTGCTATGGGCCAGAGAATATGCTAACCATTTTTGATACATTGTCTCATTTAGTCCTCATTACAACAGTATGTCATATCCCTGGGTGATGCAAATGGTTTGTGCTCGACTACTAATCTAAAGGTCCGTGGTTCGAACCCACCCAACAGTGCTGCAGAAGAAAGGCCTAGCAATCTGCTCTCATAAAGATTATAGCCAATTAAACCCTATGGAGCAGTTCTACCCTGTAATACATGTGTTACCATGAGCCAGAATCAACTTAACTGGGACAGGTTTGGGTTTTTTTGTTTTGTTCTGTACAACAGTATGAGGTAGGTACTATCATAATCCCCATTTCATAGATGAGGCCATTAAAACTTAGAGAGGCTAAATGACTTCTCCAAGGTCATACGACTAATTTAGTAGAAAATCCAGGATTTAAGCCCAAATCTAGCTCTAATATCTTAGCACTTATTGAAGGCAATGGCTAAGCCTTGCAAATTAATCATTCTCAGAACAATAAACGAGAGCTAAATAAGAAAAAAATAGTTTGGATTGGAGGGGTGGTGAAGAACAAAAGCAATTTATGTAGCGAAGTGTATTTTTTTTTTTTTTTGGTTTTGTTTTTGTTTTAATATTTTGAACCAGAGCCATGGAGTTTATTATATGAGCATTTTTTCTCTTTTCCAAGCAACCCAAGAGAAAGCACTAAAGTCACACTGCAATGTTATGGGCATGAATCATTGGTAGCGTAATACAGTGGTGAAGAGCAGGGACTTTTTAAACACAGAATTTGGGTTCAAAAACCAACTTCAAATGTTAGCTCTGCCACCTACTAATTCTGTGTCCTTGGATAAACCACTTATGTTGCCTTGACCTTGGTTTTCTCATTTGTAAAATGAGAATAATAACGGTTTGGGAGAGGATCAAATAATGAGATAAATAGGAAAGAACCTTATAAACTGAAAGCATTATAAAAATATATGCATAAATTATTATCATGTATGTAAATGGACACAGTGCCCCAATGCCTGCGCAAAGGGGCCAACTGCCCACAGAGACAATGGTTTGCTTTCTTAGTAGGCGTTTAATAAATGTTTACTTAAAAACAGTGATTAAGTTTTGAAGACGACTCTCCATTTCAAAAGTTTATTCCTAAAAGCCAAAGTCATACCAGAACATCTGGGGAACACCTTCAGAATGCCACACAAAAGCAACCTTTGTTTCAGAAATAAACTTTGATGTTTGAAAATGAAAGACAAAAAGCTGTTTCCTGGGGGCAGAGAGGATTTCTTTCAGCTGCTTGAGAAGCATAAAGCAACCTGAGAGTTGCTCTATCCCCTCATCTGAGCCTCCCTCGCTCCCAGCTCACCCTGCCTTGGTACCTTGTATACTCCACCTTCCCGCCTACTTTCCCACCTCTCTCTGCTGCTTCCTCCTCCCGGGTCCTTCTGGAGTCCTTCGTTCCCACCCTCACCCCCTTCCTCTCTCCTGCAGCTAGCCTTAATAGGAATTGAGGCATAGATATTCTTTCATATGTGTGGCATTACTGAATTTTTAAAGGCTGTGCTTTTCTTGTTATTTAGGAAATTTCAATCATCCAACTTTACTTAGAAATTTGAGATTTGAACATTTTATATTCAGTCATTCATGGAACAAATATTTCCTAGACCCCAACTGGGGCTGGGGATATATCTATGAACAAGACCAAGTTGGTCCCTGCCCTCCTGGAGCTCATGGTTTTGTTGGGAATACAGATTAGAAAAGAGGCAATCAAAACATGGCGTGAAAAGTACAGTGATGGAGGAGGTACAAGATGAAACTTGTTTAGGGTAAGTTTCTTAGAGGAGATACCCTCTACATGTGGAGTCCCTGGGTGGTGCCAATGGTTAACACAGTCAGATGCTAACCAAAAAGCTGGTGGCTACAGTCTACCGAAAGGCACCTTGGAAATAAGGCCTGGAGATCTTCCTCCAAAAAATCAGCCATTAAAAACCCTATGGAGCACAGTTCGACTCTGACTCATACAGGGTCACCATGAGTCAGAGTCAACTCTAACAGCAACTAGTTTTCTCTACATGAGAGGCCCTATTCTAGGGCTGGGTACACGGTGAAGACAGCAGGCAAAATCCTTGCCTTCATGGAGTTTACATGTGGGAGGGAGGAGGAGCATGGGGCGAGCAAAAATATATTAAAAAATATTTTATATTATATCAGAAAGTGGTAAGTGCTACGGAAAAAGATAGTAGAGTAAGGAGAGCAAGTTAGGCTGACTCAGGAGAGAATGTTGGGATAAACAGAAATTATCCAAACAGAAGGGGAGAGGCAATTATATATTCAAAGGTCCAGGGGAAAGAGAGAGCCTGACATCTTCACTAAAACTTGTAAAATTTCTTTCTACTTGTATATGGACCTCACGCAATTGTTCCCCTCCTGAGCCAGTCTAACCACCCTCTTTTAATCCTTGCCTCTGTTAATGTTACCTACCAAGTTAAAAAAAGCTAATGTTATTTTTAGCGTGTTCCTGTTCTGCAAGACTTTAAGACAATTTTCCAAACAAATGTTTTAGCTGTTTTTCACTGAAGATTTTTGCGCTCTTACTCAAGTTAATAATATTCCATCTGAAACTAACATTTACAATTTAAATACAGGATTTCATACCACATTCTGTAATCTTAAGAAGAATTTCATCACATCGTGGGCCAATGTTTGTTTTTTCCTCTAGAAAACTTCTCTAATTTTGTTATTTAAGAGGGAATAACAGGATTTGCTTTATAGAAATTCCCATCATAGCTAATTTTTCAAGGTATTTCTACTCCATGAAATAAACATTGATTTTTTACTGACTGCAGTAAAAGCCATAAAAAATGAGGGAGCTGATCAGCAGAAAAAGATATCTCTGACCAAATAATAAGGACTGTTTTTCTCTTATGCATTTGTCAGAGAACCTTAACAGAGTTTATCACTCCCTGCTATAGTAATTTTCTCTCTGTCCTTTCTCATCCCACCCACAAAGTCCTTCCCTCTCTATTGTTCCTTAGCAGGTGCTGGGGACATTCCAGGGCTTCCAACCAGTTCATTCAAGTTTGAACACCTATTGATAATTTGCATTTCTAACAAGTTCCCAGGTGATGCTAATGGTGCTGGTTAGGGACTAGTTCTGAGAACCACTGCTAGAGCAGTGGTTCTCAAAATGTATTATACATAAGAACCACCTGGGGGTCTTGTTAAAATGTAGATTCTGATTTAGCATATCTGGGGTGGAAATGCAAATTCTCAGCAGGGGTTCAAACTTGAAGGAACCGGTTTGAAGCCCTGGGACATTCATTCCCACAATTTTCCCAGGACAGTGATAGAAGATCAGTAATGACAGTGAACCTGTCACTGGAACAGGCTGCATAAGCTCAATTACCACCATTGCTGAATAACTGATGCCCACCATTACCAGCCCCCACTTTGCCTCATGGTGTTTTTTCTTCTTTCTCCCTCCTCCTATTCCAGTCCCTATAAAAGTTTAAGATTAACTAAAGTATCTCCTTGTAGGGTGGCAAAACAAATTGATAACCCTCAAACATTGCCGATTAACCCATCTGCAATGTGACAATCATGACTAACGGCGCCAAATAAACTTCAAAGATTTCCAGTAAGAAGTTACATCATCTGGGATGTGCCAATCATGACTACCTCGAAGGGAAACTATAATCCTGTCCATATAAAAATTTCAGTCAGTCTCCAGTCAGGGAGACAGGTTTTTTTGGAGGAGCTCATTCCCCTCTGTCTCCTGTATACTGGATATAGAATAAAACTCTGTTGCCACTCACCTCACCCGTCTCAGTATTGGTTTCTGCGGCAGGCGGCTCAAATCCACAGTTTGCGGTAACATCACCCTAATGCGCTGGGCTCTCTGGTTCTCAGTTCCAATTGAATTATGCCTCCTCACACCTCCCCCCTGGTATAGGATGCATTTGGTGAAGTCAACTGAACAATAACACAATCAGGGGCAGCAGCTGTGTTAAGGTGGAGCCCTGCCTTTTAATCATTATACTCTCTCCCTCACCAAGAAAAGATACAGAGCTGAACTGAAAAGGGCATGGGGCTTCTCAACTTTCCAAATCACAAAATGGCATGAAAAGTGCGTGATTTGCTGTAGCTGTGTCTACCCCAGGTGGAAATACACACATAGGTTCTAGGGCAAGAATGCACTAGGATTGGACATTGGAAGGCCTGAGCTGGAACCCAAATCTGCTCTTACTTCTTGATGTGACCTCGTGCAGGTCACTTCACCTCAGAGATTTAGTTTCCTCATCTGTGAAATGAAACTCCTACCTCTCAGAGCTGTCCTACGTATCTTACAAAAACCTGGCACATAGTAGGTGCCAGAAAATGATGAATCTCAATAGATGTTTATTGCAGTCTTTACCTTTTGTTCCAGATTGCAGATCCAGAGAGCTGTGTGTTTGAGGGCTATGTTGATAAACAGCTGGGTGGCTGCCAGTATCTTTTTCTCAATTTCTATCCAGATGTTCTGAGCCCCATGCAGACCCAGGTGATGTCAGAGCATTGCCCACAGAAGTAGCATTTACTGGATAAAGACTATGTTAAGTAATCTGAAGCATAGAAATTAAGGGTTAAAAGAGGAAAGCATATCATATGACAGACAATCAAGTTTAATTTTTACAAGTCTTTTCTTAATGATATCCAAAATAAGGCTCACCTTCCTATGGAGCCCTGGTAGCACAATGGTTAAGCGCTCAGCTGCTAACTGACAAAGTTTGGTGGTTCCAACCTACCAGCCACTCAGCAGGAGAAAAGACCTGACAATCTGCTCCTGCAAAGATTTACAGTCTAGGAAACCCCATGCGGCAATTTCACTCTGTTTTATACGATCACTATGAGTCGGAATCTACTCAATGACACACAACAACCCTTATGAAATCTATGAGTTAAAAAGAGAAAGTCTCAGAGATTATCTAACCTGGACCCACAGTCCAGGATGAAAAAGCTGTGGCTCAGAAAAGTCCCCTGATTGTCCAACATTGACAGCTACTTAGGAGAACTTGGGCTGGAATCCAAAAATCCTAATTCCCAGTCACATGTTCTTTCACTCCGCCCCACCATATTCCTTAGTAAGAAGTAATCAAATATTATTTTTTGAACTCGAAAGAACTTTGGAATTTAGTTAAAACATAATAAAAATCAGTAAACATTTATTGAATACAGCGTTTCTATGATGTAGGTATGTTATCTGCATTTTGCAAATGACTAGAATTTAACACTTAAATGGGTTGTGTGACTTATCTGAGGTGACAAAGTAGTGAGTGAGGAGTTGAGATTTGAATCCAGGTAGTCCAGCTCTAAAGCCCATGCCCAACCACTCCTCAAACATGATTTTCACAGCTCCCATTACCTACTAATAAAGAGAGCAGTATGATATGTTAGAAAGGACTTAGAATTAGGGTCAGATAGAGCTGATATCAGGTCCTTGCTCTCCTACATACTAGCTACTCACCAGGAGAGACTGTTTTTGTTGTTGTTGCTGTTTGGAGGGGGAAGGGGGTACTTAATCTTAACTTAGTTATTACTAGGAAGCCCTCCCTGACCTTGGAGTCTGTATTAATCACCCTCTGCTGTCCCTTCTCAGTACATTGCGGGGCACACTATGTGATAATTGTCTGGTGTGATGGTTAAGGTTGTGTGTCAACTTGGCTGGGCCATGATTCTCAGTGGTCTGGCAGTCATATGATATTGTGATCACTTCCATGATGAGATTTGATATAATGTGATCACCTCCAGGATGGGATCTGCTATGAGTAGCCAATCAGTTGAAAGGGAGTTTCCTGGGCATGTGGCCTGCATTGACTATAAGTGGATATACTGGGTAGGCTTGAGGTCTTTTGCTTGTTCTGGATTCTACAGCTGGCTCCTGTTCATCTGACCTCCGGTTCTTAGTATTTGAGCTAGCACCTTATCTGCGGTCTTGCCTGCTAATCTTGGAATTTGTTGATCTTCGCAGCCTGTGAGCAAGAGCCTTGTTCTCTGATCTGCCAGTCGAGTTCGCCAGCCCCTGTGGCTACATGAATCAGGAGAAGCCTCCCTGACCCAGGGACTTGGGACGTGCCAGCCTCTACAGCCGTGTGAGCCATTTCCTTGATATAAATCTCTCTATATATGCACTTGGAAACCCTGGTGGCATAGTGGTTAAGAGCTACAGCTGCTAACCAAAAGGTCAGCAGTTCGAATCTACCAGGAGCTCCTTGGAAACCCTGTGGGGCAGTTCTACTCTGTCCTTTAGGGTCACTATGAATCAGAATCGAATTGATGGCAACAGGTTTGTTTGTATGTTTGTTTAATATACACTGCACTAGCCCTGGTGGCGAAGTGGTCAAGAGTTCAGTCTGCTAACCAAAAGGTCAGCAGTTCGAATCCACCAGCCTCTCCTTGGAAACCCTGTGGGGCAGTTCTACTCTGCCCTATAGGGTCGCTATGAGTTGGAATCAACTCAACGGCCATGGGTTTGGTTTTTTTAAACACTTTACTGGTTTTGCTTCTCTAGAGAACTCAGCCTAAGATACCTGGTTAGTAGTGTTTATCTCCCTACCTGGCAGACTATAAACTAAGAACAGAGCAGAGTCTGCATCTTTCAGTTGCACCACTGTATTTCCAGAATCTACGATAATGTTTGGCACATGGTAGAAAACTTTAAAAATATACATTTTATTGAATGGGAGGTGGCCTCAGTAAGTCATCTTCTCTGTCTTGGTCTTACATCTTCCATTTATTAAATGGGAAAGTTATGCTTAATCTTCAAGACCACTTCCCACTCTGAGAGTCTCTGAGTATTTTATTCTGTGATGCTATGAGAGATAATGTGAGTTGCATTTATTTGGAATGTCTGTATACATGGACCTGCTTAGCATAGCAGCACCTTAGTTAAACAATAGAGTGATGAAATAAGACACAGTAAAACCTGCAAAAGCTGGAACCTATGTAAGGTGGAAACCTGTCAGAAAAGGAAAACTCAAATATTTTCCACTAAAACAAGCGACAGAAAAGTGGTAAGACTACACCCTGGTCAAAGGTGGAAAACTTGCAAGACTTGGAAAAACAAGGCAGTCCTGTCTGGTTCCAGCTCTCACAGTTTTCACTGTATTTTTACAACTCAGGTGGAATCTGAGCAACTTTGGAGGCGGCTCATCTTGGAGGAGCTCATAAGATTAAAAGGTGTCTTAGTGAATTGGTTAGCCTGGATTTATGACCTCAGGCTCAGTGTATTTACTTTCAATAGGCGACGTTCATCAGCTCCAGTGATCAGCAACATCTTAATGAGGATGTGAATGAGTCAATAATTAGGATCTGAGCTAGGTTAGCGTAATATAACAACATTAGCTAAAATTCATTCAGTGTTCAGTATATGTCCTCCTCTCTTCTGAACTCCAAACCCATATATTTAACTTCTCACTGGTCATTTCCACATATATGTCCCTCTGACACATCAAACTCAATATATCAAAGCTAAATTCAAGCGTTTTAGCTCTTGAGTTCATTATTTCTCCAGCAGACCCTATCTCAAAGCCCATAACACAAGCCAAAATCTTGGAGCCATCCTTGATCTCTCTCAATCCCCTTCCATCAAAACACATTGATTCTATCTCCTAATTATCTCTTAAACTTCTTGCTTTCTCTCATTCCCATCAAATATCCCCAGCTCAGGCCCCATAGCTGGTTTTTTAAACTGTTGCAACTCTTTCTTAACTGATCTCTTGGATTCTAACATTGGCCGTTCAAATCTGGTCTCCACACTGCACCTAGAGTACTCTTTCTAAGATTAAAATCTGGCCATGTCACTCCCTGCTTAAAGTTTGTCTATGACTCTTTTACTTACCGGTTCTTAACCCAAGGTTCTTATCTTGCTCATTATGACCTAGCCCCTGCCTACCTCTCTAGCTTCACCCATCAGTAGTTTCCTTTTGCCTCAATGTGTTCCAACCCTACCACTTGCCCTTTTCGAGAGGCCTGGCGTTACTGAAATGCTGGGGGTTGCTGTCCATAGTGCTGAGTCATCTAGCACTGGCTGCTAGAGTTTTCTCTCCTACTGGATCTGAATCTACTCGATGGCAATGGGTTTGGGTATTTTTTTGTTTTGTTTTGTTTTTTTAAGAGGGGGACACTGGACACTCTTGTCCAAATGATCCTAGTACTCTAAGTTTTCTTTTGTTTTTATTTTCTATATTGATAAAAAAAATTTGAAATGTATTATACAGTCTGAAATATACCTGCTTCATACTTACATATTTGGTTTAGGCAAGTCTCTTTTTATCTTCCTTTTTTTTTTTTAGTGCTTGGAAAATAAGAAGGCGAAAGGCATTTATGTATCTCTGACCAACATGTTTTAGTTGGCTTCTATAAACATTTATGAATTTTCTATTAAATTACTGGTAGCACTGGAACAGACTTTAGGCAGAAAAAAGGGAGAAAGAAGTAATAACCTCAAATAGCTCACAGTCAAAGGAAGATACAGATATACAAATAAGTAATTAGAATGTAGTGTACTAGGGATAGAAAAGGTACACGAACTGATTTCATGGGGCAATCAGGGTTGAAGGACGTTTATAAAAGTCCGAGACTGTGCCAAGTTCTTATTGTTGTTGTTATTAGGTGCCATCGAGGTGGTTCTGGCTCACAGTGACCATACGTACAACAGAATGAAACACCGCCCAGTCCTGTGCCATCCTCACAATCATTGCAATGCTTGAGCCCACTGTTGCAGCCACTGTGTCAATCCATCTCATTGAGGGTATTCTTCTTTTTCACTGACCCTCTACTTTACCAAGCATGATGTCCTTCTCCGGAGACTGGTTCCTCCTGATAACATGTCCAAAGTACATGAGACAAAGTCAAATTCTTAGCATGAATTCTCTCATTCAGTCCTTAGAAACACTACACAAGATAAATCTTATTTTAAAGATTAGAAAATTGAAACTCAGAGTGATGAAATAAACTCTCCAAAGTCACATGGTTGCCACATGCTGCAACAAGAATTTGAACCTATGTCTGATGGCTCCAAAAATATCACTTAACTCTCTCCAAGTCTATCTTGCTTTTGCCCTAGGAATATTCAACAATGTCTGAGGCTTGGATAATGAAAGACATCACAGGAGAAACTGAGGATCATTGGTGAGCTAGATTCTGCTTCAACCCTTCCTTTCAAGGAGTCAGAGGATTATAGAATCTTAGAAGTTAGAAATGACCTTTATTATCAGCAAGTCCTAAACTCTCCAGATGGGTATATTGAGACCCAAAGAGATTTGCTGCTTCTCTCAGGTCACACACAGTAATCAGATGCACAATTAATTTCTAGAACCGGGTCTCCTGATTCTGAGTCTGGTATCCTTCCTATCTCACTGCCTGGAGGACATACACAAAAATCAAGGAAAACAGACTAGACAGTGAGGTCAAAGCAAGAACAAGGGATGGGTAGGATAGAATCATGTTTTTTTTTTTTTTTTCCATCTTTGTATGTTCCACATTGGCCCTGTTCCTGGTAATTATTAATATTAAACTAATTATTTTAAAAACAAATGAACAAAAAGTAAACTAGATCAACCAATCCCGTCTGGGATCAAGTTTTAGTTAAATTTTGATAAAGAATCTATGTTTAGTAAAAAAAAACCACCATTTTTTTCCTTCCCTCTGTCTATAATACATATGTTATAGACAGTCCTTACTATAATATGTGCTCCATTTGGGAAAAAAATGACTACTGAGAAATTACCAAATGTTAGTCAATATGTTAAGTGCTTTACGTGTATTATCACACTTAATTTTTTAACAATCCTATGAGTTAAGAATGTTAATACATCATTTTGATGAGGGGTTGAAAAGATTAAAAGTTACTCAAGATCGGAAGCTGTGATGAGACAGAGCTGAGATTTAAATCTATGCAGTCTGGCTTTAGTACCCATGAGTTTAGCCACATCACAATACTTCCTGCCAATCTCACTTCAGTGAAACTGAGAAAACTTGTCCTCCCTTCACCAAGGATAAAAAGGAGGATCTTTGGTACCAGATTGACCAGTGTGGTAGTGCCAATTTGGAAAATCAAAAAGAGGGAACTGCATGTGGGCTGGATAAAAGAGGAGAAAACATGAGTAGGAGGGGTCTGGAGAGAGCTCAGTGTGTTCTAACCTCAGTGCCTCCCTCTTTCCTCCCAGGTCTGCCTCGCAAAGTGTCAAAGAAAATCAGACATCGATTCCCATCTGCCCAACTTCAATGGTCCCAGTGAGGGTGGATTCCACCAGCTGAGATAGCTTTGCTACTACATCTGTCCTGTCCCTAACAACACCACTTTTCTGGGACACTCATGATCTCTGATGATAAATAGCTCTGGAATCCCACTTTATTGTGCCAGCTGAAGTCTGCTTCTTCCTACAACCATAATATTTAAGGCTAGAAGAACCTTTGAGATTCCCTTGTCCTCAGGCTTTCAAACTGTGTCTCACAGGGTCTAGAGTTTCCAGGGAAACACCTGCATAGAGAAGACAAGAGAGAGGGAGGGGAGCAGGACTTCTGAGCTCTCTCTGCAACTTCATTCTGGGCACCTACTCCACTGTCCTTCAAGGGAAGGATTATTGTACAAGGCTTAAGAACTGGGGCTCTTGAGTCAAATAAACTAGGTCTGAATCCAACTCCACCAGGGAGGTCTGTGGGATTTGGCCAAGTTACATAACCACCCTGTGCCTTGGCTCCCTTGTCTTTAATATTTAGATAATAATAGTACTGATCTCCTTTCATAGGTTGTTATGAGGATTACAGAAGTTGATTCATGTAAAGCACTTAAAATAATTCCTGGCACATGATGAGCAATCAATAAATGTTAGCCATAATTATTATTTTACTTGTTTTTCTGCATCACTTTAAAATTCTATAACTACTGACTTTTTTCTTTTTTTTTTAGAAAGCCAAGGGTCACAAGGGAAAAGTGATGTATAGTCACACAAGTTAGTTGTAGAGGTGAACTTAGAACCCAGGTCTCCTGACTCCCTATTCAATGCCCATTCCCTTTGCTCATGCTGTGTTATCTCTGCCACTGGACTACATGAAGAAGAATGCAGCATCAGGACTGGAGGAAGACTCATTAACAACCTATGTAGATAACACAACCTTGCTTGCTGAAAGTGAAGAGGACTTGAAGCACTTACTGATGAAGATCAAAGACCGCAGTCTTCAGTATGGATTCCACCTCAACATAAAGAAAATAAAATCCTCACAACTGGACCAATAAGCAACATCATGATGAACGGAGAAAAGACTGAAGTTGTCAAAGATTTCATTTTGCTTGGATCCACAATCAACGCCCATGGAAGCAGCAGTCAAGATATCAGACTACACATTGCATTGGGCAAATCTGCAGTAAGATTGTTAAAGCAAAGATGTTACTTTAAGGACTAAGGTGTGCTGGACCCAAGCCATGGCGTTTTCAATCTCCTCATATACATGTGAAAGCCGGACAATGAATAAGGAAGACCGAAGAAGAAATGATGCCTTTGAATTATGGTGTTGGCAAAAAATATTAAATACACCATGGACTGCCATAAGAATGAACAAATCTGTCTTGGAAGAAGTACAGCCAGAATGCTCATTAGAAGCAAGGATGGTGAGACCTCATCTCACACACTTTGGACATGTTACCAGGAGGTATCAGTCCCTGGAGAAGGGCATCATTCTTGGTAAAATAGTGGGTTAGTGAAAAAGAGGAAGCCCCTTAACAAGATGGACTGACACAGTGGCTGCAACAATGAGCTCAAACACAGCAAGCATTGTGAGGATGGCACAGGACTCAGCAGTGTTTCATTCTGTTGTACATAGGTCACCATGAATCAGAATCAACTTGACAGCGCCTAAAAAGAATATGGGAAGAGACGGACAGAAATTATATACCTCCTATGGTTGTTGTGTGGGTGAAATAACGTAATGAATATGAAGTGCTTTGTTAACAATTGAATGCTATGTTAGTTGTTGTTAAATGCTATAGACACATGAATTTTGACCATTATTAAGGACGGGGAATAGAAACATTGCTGTTTAAGCTCTGTCCTTCTTATTAGGGTCTCAGTGAGGGCAGGGGTGAATCTTTCACCTTTGGGGGAGGTCACCAGTGCTTATCACTCTGCCTGACATACAATGGGCACTCAAAAATGCTTCCTTAATGATAAAATGGCATACAAACAACAGGAGGGGTCCTTTTTATGAAGGAGGCTTTGTAATGAGACCGACCTGTGAATCCTACTGTGCCATGTCCTAGCTGTGTGACAAATTATTTAATATGACCCCCAGTTTTCTCAAATATCAAAGCAGACAATGCTGCTCAGCTCTTACGGTTGTTGTGAGGATTAAATTCATTGATGTTATAGCAGGCAAGCTCCTGAGCACATAGAAGGTGATTTAGAGAAAGTCACTCTTGTGGTGAAGCTCAATGAAGATTGTTGAGCACTAGAGATAAAGGGGGTGAAGGATAAAATTAGTGGCACAGTGGGAGAAAATGTAACGGAAGCCCTGATGATTATTTCATCTCGTACTGTGTCAGGAGCATAACTGGGGTTAACTCAGTCTCCTAGCTGTTTGGTCTGGTGTGAGCTTCGAGATGAGATGAGGTCTCATATTGACAACTGAGATTGGAAGACACTTTGGAAAAATGAAAAGAACACAGGTCTGAGCTATCTATGCCTCCATCCTCTGCCTCTTCTCTATGGCCTCAGTCTTCTGTTCTGTAAAATGGGAAAGAAAAACTAGATAATCTGAAAAGCCCCTCCTAAATATAAAACTGCACATCTCAAGAGACAAAAAACATGGCAGGCTGAGCTGAGGAGGCTGAAAATAAATATTTTTTATTTTTTAAAATTAAAAATTTTTTAAATTATATTTAGATGGTTTACAGAACAAATAGTTTCTCATTAAACAGTTAGTACCCATATTGTTTTAGGTTAACAACCCCACAACACCTCGACACTGTCCCTTCTCAACCATGGGTTCCCTATTACCAGATTTCCTGTCCCCTCCTTCCTTCTAGTCCTTGTCCCTGGACTGTTGTGCCCTATTAGTCTCGTTTTGTTTTATGGGGCTGTTTAATCTTTGGCTGAACGATGAATCTTGGGAGTAACTTCATTACTGAGCTAAAAGGGTGTCTGGGGGCCTTACTCTCAGGGTTTCTCCAGTCTCTGTCAGGCTGAAAAGAAATATTTTTTTCTTCTCCTGGAGGATGAAACTGTGTGTTGGTTAAAACCATGTTGAGAGGTTAATTAACATCCCTGAGCCCGTTTTCTTATCTGTAACCAGGGAATATTAAAATCTCTCTTGTAAGATTTTTGCAAGGGTTAAACGAGGTGATATATGTATGGTCCCCGGCACAAGAAAAGAAAAGTTGCCTTTGAATTGACTGCAACTCGTGGAGACCCCATGTGTATCATAGTATACTTGTGCTCCACAGGGTTTTCGATGGTTGATTTTTTTCAGAAGTAGACCACCAGGCCTTTCTTCTGAGGTGCCTATGGGTAGATTTGAAGCTCCAACCTTTTGGTTAGCAGCCAAGTGTTTAAGCATTTGCACCATCCAGAGACTCTAAGCTTAAGATAAACAAACAAAAAACCAAACCCATTGCCATCGAGTTGAAATCTGACTCATAGAGACTGCATAGGACAGAGTAGAACTGGCCCATAGGGTTTCCAAGGCTGTAAATCTTTATAAAAGCAGACTTCCACATCTTTCTCCCTCAGAGCAGCTGATGGGTTCGAACTACTGACCTTTCAGTTAGCAGCCGAGGGTTTTAACCACTGCACAACCAGGGCTCCGTAAATAAAGCACAAGATAGGCTCTCATTAAATGCTCAAAGTATTATAATTCTCTACCACCCTCCCTCTCCTGTCCCCCAATTTAGTGGTGTCTCTCACCTTCTCAGTTATCCTACTACTGTGACAGTGTTCTAACTGGGCTCCCAACCTCCTATCCAATAGATGCATTTGCTCATCAGTGAAGTAATAGAGGAAAAAGCCCCATCTGGCACCTTCGGTCCCCCCTCCACTGAACTGCCAGAATTATCTTCAAAAGCCCAGTTTTGATCTTGTCACTCCCCTGCTCAAAAGACTTTCCCGGGTCTTCATTACTCTGAAACAATACCGTATGTCTTTGACTTTAAGGCCCTCAGTAGGCTTATTTCATTCCTACTTGGGACAACTCATTTCCCAGCTGAACAAAACTCAACAACAGGCTCCTGCTTTTTCCACCATCCCCACATGACTTATAGCATCCTGCAAAGGGACAAAAATAAGCCTGTTTTTGGATACTGAGAGCCATGCAGAAATGTTCTGTCCTGGCGCAGTCCACACCAGAATCTGCTGCATCAAAGTAGGGGAATGTCTGCATTATTTGTTTTTCTCATGAAAATAGTACCGCCTCAATAAAGAATTCAGCAGGGCCTCCTCCATGCCCTAGTCTCGGGGGTTCCCCTAACAGAACAATGCTTAATTTCCTCCATCTCTCCTCCTCTAATGGGGGCTGTCAAGTACCCTCCTCCTCCTGGCAACCTGGGAAGGAGGCATAAATCCACCCAGAGGCTTCGCATGGCTGCCACATTTCCATTCTAATCAACAGCCCCTTCCCCACCTCCTCTTTACCCAGGGGACCAGGGTTACTCCAATCCCCACTGTGAAGCTCCCCCATGCATAAGAGGACCTCTGGCCTCCCCTCCCCTCTCTACCCCATCCCAGGAGGTAGCAGCCCCTCATTATCCAAGAAGGTTCCACTCCCAGGTTCACTTCATCTATCAGTTCTGCGCTTCACCTCTGACCTGAGCCTTCCTTAGGGTGGCAATCTGCCTTTCCTCCCTCCCCATCTCCAGTCAATCCCATAGATTTTTGCTGCTGCCAAGAGCATCTTCTTTGGAGCTGCAGAGCGGGGATGTGGGAGAGATTGCCTGTCTCAGCCCTGGGTGAGACACCGAGGAGAAACAGGCCTTTCAGCAACTGCAGTTCAGCGATGAGAAAGTGATGAGGCCGGCCACCATCACTCAGACCCTCCTCCGAGCCCTTTGCACTTAGCAGGTGAGACTGAAAACGTTTTGATTAGGCCTAACTGGATGATAAATACAGTAGTCTGGCCCATCCTGACACTAAATCCACTTCCTGCCGCAGATGAATGAGCAGGAGGCCCGCAGACCGATCAAAATTTTCCTTGACTGGAAAAGGAAATGAAGGCCTCTGTGCCATCACCCACTGAACTCACCACAAGAGCTGTCTATTCAGCTTTTATGAAAGGATCCTGCCTAGGCGTAGGGCGCCCATATTGCAGTTTCGACAGCAGTGTGTGTTGGCGCTTGTTATTTAGAAATATTGTAGAATCTGAGCTGAAGAAAAGACGTTGAAGATCATTTAGCCAATAGAGTTCAAACTTGCATTTGTTTTATAGCACTGGAGCCTTATTTATTTATTTTTTTTGCAAATAACATCTTACATGGTAGCTCCATACAGGAAATAGACAAAAAATAGAGCTTCTTTAGATAAACAGGATTCCTGGGGTGGATTAATGCTCTTGGCTGCTAACCAAAATGTTGGAGATTTGAGTCCACCCAGAGGCACCTCAGAAGAAAGTCCTGGTGCTCTACTCCTAAGAATCAGCCACTGACAACCCTGTGTAGCACATTTCTACTCTGACACACATGGGTTGCCATGAGTCAGGAACAACTTAACAGCAACTGGTTTTAGCCAAGTAACCTTCTTTAGAAATTTAGGGTTCCAGAGAATGTACTTTGATACGCAATGATTCATTCCAATCATCAAGCATACGTAGGTACCCATTCTACCATATCCAGGCATATGATCACTAGCTTGATTAGCTCTAATGATGAGAAGATCAGTGGGCTACAAATAATTTCACTCCCTTACAGCACCTCTTAATAATAAGCTATGTGACAATGGACAAGTCATCTAACCTCACTAGGCATCTGTACCCTCATCTAGAAATGAAGAGAAATAATAGCAACTGCCTGTTAGAAGGGAAAGATGAAATAACACGTGTGAAAACTTTTAAAGCTCAAGAATTTAAAAATAAAATTAAATAAATAAAAGAATTCAGTGGCCAACACTGGTGGAAGAGACAGCAACCCACAGGGGAAAGGACTGAACTTGGAGTCCCATTTCAGGTCAAACTAGACTCTGCTATCCATTAGTTGTTTGACGCTGGGCAACCTATCTAACCTCTCGGTGCCTCAGTTTCATCATCTAGTCATCAACTGACTTATTGGGTTGTTTTGAAGAGGAAATACTTTCTAGAATGGTGCTTTATAAATCATAGGGAATAACGACAATAATGTGATTGTTATGAATAGAGGACAATGAAAAGCCAGACTCAGCTACCTTGTCCTTGCTGGGGATGGGTGGGGGATGGTGGTGGGAGGAGGTGCTGGTGGCAACTACTTACATCTAGACCAAATAATTTCTGAGCCAACTTTAAAAACAGTCCTCTGACGTTGATTCAGGTGTCCTGGAGCATAGAAATTGTGTCACAAGTAGGAGAACAACCATTTGTGCATAATGCTAGGTGCATTGTATGCGGGAAATCGTTTAGCTCCTGTTTGCTCTCAGATCAATTTTAACCCTCCGTGGTCCACTGTCTATCCCAGGGTGGCCAACTTCTGAAAACAACACTCCCCATGATCCCTTGTGGAAAGGCTTCCCCGCAGTTCAGCCAATAGCAGGCACTGGAGAGAGACTGAGGGGAGGGAGAAAGAGGAAAGTGTAGTTCTCCCTTCACCTCCTTTGCTTTGGACAGAGCTTCCAACAGTGGCAGCCCCTGCTCCAGCTCCCAACTCCCACTAGACAGTTCCACAAACCTTGATCCAAGTTACTACAGCCAGCCCCTCAAACCTTAATCCAAGCTCCTACCAGGCTGCCTCACCATACCTCTAGGGCCTAACTAACTGACCTGGGAATAACCATCCTCCAAGGAGCCAGCTCCCACTAGGAGGCTCTGTCTTCTAGGATCTGGTAACACCGCTTCCTCTCTTTGTCCCTCCATCTCTAGGGGAGCTAGTAGTTTCCTCAATTTGCTAATCCTAGGATTGCCTCACCTTTACCTGTTTGCACTGTTACTTCTTCTAGCACTCTGTGACCAATTCTCTACACTAAATTCCTTTTACTGAACCACCAAAAATGGGTTCTGTTTCCTACAGAACCTTGATGAATGCAACCCCTAACAACTCTATGTGGTTATTATTTTTTCCAATTTACCTTTGAATAAACTGAGTCTCAGAGAAGTTAAATAATTTACTCAAGATTACAAAATTGAGAGGCTGAACTGAATCCAAACTCAATCTATGAGACATCTAAGTAAGTCTATGCTCTTTTCAACAAACCACAAGTCCTCCCTTGAGACAGTTAAATACCGTGAGGCTAAAAGTCTCTAAATGATTGGCGAAATCTATGTCTCCCGTTAGAAAAAACTGCTGATTTTGTTTCAGGTTTCAGCTTTCTCGAAATGGGTAGCATATGCTCTATGTTGGAGGCTCAAATTTGCTGTAAAGAAGCAGACAGTGATATAATAAAAAGAAAATTGCATATCAAGTGGGTCTTCCCCTAACTTAGCTACGAGAATGCAGGTAACTCCCTTGTCTTCTTGTGGCCTCCATAAATTTATCTTTAAAATGAGGTCTTTGGGCTCAATAATCTGTCATTCTGATTCTATGATTCTAATTGTGTGGTTTTATAGTGATTTTTACTTTACCCTACATTGAGCCTTTACGCATGTTGGAATGTATTCTTGACACATGAAACCCTAAATCAGAATGAATAAATGAAGCCTTTGACATGCCATCCTGAAAGACTTTAAGACCCCAAATGAGAATAAACAAAGGAATATTTGGCAGGACACTTTAGAAAGGTGCCTGACCCTGATCTAGATTGTCAAGACTGGAGTTCTTGGGGTTGCTACAGTCTCTGGGGAAGTTTCATGGAAAGGGTGAGCCCAGAGCAGAATTTTGAGTGAGAAGAGTATCTGGCTCTTTGCTCCCATAGTCTTCCTCACCTGGTACCCTATCTGCAGTCCTAGCCCTACCCAAGTCTGTGGAAACTCACCCTGCCCCTGGTCAGGAGAAATCTCTGAGCCCAGGGACTTAATAACACGAGACCTTAGGATGCTGGTCATGCTAGAACCTTTAGTCTTGAGTATCTGAGCTGCTCCTGGGTTGCTCCATAGCCCGAGCCCTGCTTTTCTTTTAGCTCCAAGAAGTGGTATCCAGTCTGACTTCCTTAGTGCCTGAGTCACTGCAGTGGTACCTGTATCAGAATCATTTTCCATACCCCTAAATCGTAGAAGAGATACACAGCTCTTGCCAGAACAGTGGTCACTGATTTGGCCTGAGCAATTGTCCATTGGGGAAAAATGTCAGCAGCAACAGTTGGTAGAAGCTATTCAAGCCCTGTACAAAAGAAAAGTTTTCTAGCTCAAGGTCTGGACCTGACCCCTTCAAGATAACAGGTATCCTTTAAAAAAAATGAGCTCACACCTTAGGCTGAAGCAGGGCTCTTGCCACAAACCCATCCATAACTATGGCCCTATCTTCAAAGAGTCAAATAAGAGAAATAGCCCAGAAAGATCCAAGGAGGTTTACAGGCTGAAATAGCTCTTGGCCCTCTCACCCGCATCTGCAGCAACTCTGAAATCAGGGGCCATGCTAGACAATAGTAAAGGCCCATTCTGGCCCTAAGAGTCTAGGTCTCTCCATTTCACAGCTTGATGATCAGTAGGAGTACAAGAGATGTAGTGGGAAAGAACAAACGTAAACTCACTGAACTGCATTTGAACTCTGGCTGAATGGATGACGAGAAGGTGATCTAGGGTAAGCTTCTTACTCTACCTGAGTCTCAGTTCCCTCATCGGTAAAATGAGGGCAGAGCCAGGCAGACAGTCATGCCAATCTATAAGGGATGGCAAGAACCCCCTCTTCACTGGGGGTGGGGGACAAGAACACCACTGGGATGTAACAAGCCAGAGAATTTTAGATTTATCAGAATCCCTGTAAAGTAGAGCTCAGCACAAGGCTGGAAGATGAGTTTTGACTCCCTTAGGAAGGAAAGTTGTTGAGATGCCTAAGGAGCCTGCTAGAGTCATACTAGACAAATTCTCTTCTAAGGAGGATGAGCCTGAGTAACTGCAAGGCTGATATTTTTCTGCAGGTGGGAATAGGGTAGGTATGCAAGTTAAGAGCCAGAGTGGAATTGCTGAATTGCTCTGGACAAATGAGGAGCCGCTGACCACCCCTGTCACTGATTCTCCTCTACTCCCCTTTGTAGTACCAGCCCCTCCTTTAAATCCATCAGCTTAAAGAAGTGTCACATTGTTGGTCTGCCCCGAGTACCCACTTATCTCAGACATGTCTCATTTAGGCCTAATTTACACAGTTATTGTGATAACACATAAGGCACTTCCTCCAGTGACTGCACACAGGAAACACTGATTTCCTCCCCAGAAATCCTCTTTTTTTTTTTTTCTCTTGTTTCCAGATACTTCCCATGCCTCCTCTAAATTCATCTAGTTAGGGGTACTATGTAGGGAAATGGAAATCAGAGTGCGCATGCCAATCAATGTCTTCTTCAAAGTACTATACCTAGAATTAAGTGTGTAATTCCACCTTCCTATTTGTCATACAGTCAGTCATTGATGGTTCAGTGGTAGAATTCTCATCTTCTATGTGGGAGACTCAGGTTTGATTCCTGACCAGTGCACCTCATGCACTGCCACCATTCATCTGTCAGTGGAGGCTTGCACGTTGCTAGAATGCTGAACAGGTTGCTGTGGAGCTTCCAGAATAAAATAGACTGGGAGAAAGCCCTGGCAATCTATTTCCAAAAATCAGCTAATGAAAACGCTATAAATCACAATGGTCCAATCACAGCTGATCACGGAAATGACACAGAACCAGGTAGTGTTTTGTTCCATTGTGCATAGGATCACCATGAGTCAGGGGCAGACTTAATAGCAGCTACCAACAATAACATTAGCAATACTAAAAAAGGTTTGTTGAGTATTGAAAAATGCTGAAGAAGTAGAATTAGTTACCCACCAATGTGCTCAGACTGTGAGTTTACAGATATGAGGCATGCTTCCAACAACTGCAGAGAAAGGAACTACCATCTCATGCTGAATAAACTGAGACTCAGACTTCAATGACTTGATCAGCATAAACGGCTAATGGGTGCCAGGTCTAATTCTCCAAACTCTGTTCTTGCCATCTCACCCCAGCAGGGGACTTTCAGAAAAGTAGATCTAACTAAGACCAATACATCGCACAATTCCAAAGGACACCATTCACTCTGTAGTCTACATACACGTCACTTCCTGGAGTTATTCAGCATTGCAGAACTGGACCAACACTACAGAACTCCAGGACCTCTTTCTCCAAAAATCTCTTTCTTAATCATGCCCCCTTTCATGAATTCTATGTTTTGAATATTTAGTTTATCAAATATATTTCATATTTAAGATACAATTAAATTAGGCTCTCACAGTTTTAATGAATTAAAATACACTAAATCACTGATAGAAGTTTTGATCACCAGGAGATAACTGGTGTGACAACTTTGATTAATTTCATTCCATTCAATCACAAAATATTTGATATTTGAGTTAGCATATGAAATCTTAAAACAGGTAAATGTTTCACGTTCCTTAGGCTTTATGACATATTAAACGTAACTAGATAATCCTACTACTACCGTAACATCAGTTCCTTTACAGACATTTAGTAGTCTGTGATATCTTGGTTTGGGAACTGCAGACCTCACCATATCAAAATAACGAGGCTAGTCAACTGTTTACTGAGTTTGAAATTAATAGGGTGGAGGGTGGGGGTGCCAAAGTCTTTGTAGAAAATACTATAAAACACATTGTCTTGGTTATCTAGTGCAGCTGTAACAGAAATACCACAAGTGGACGGCTTTAACAAAGAAAAATTTATTCTCTCACAGTCTAGTAGGCTAGAAGTCCAAATTCAGGGCATCAGCTCCAGGGGAAGGCTTTCTCTCTGTTGGTTCTGGAGGAAGGTCCTTCTCATCAATCTTCCCCTGGACTAGGAGCTTCTCCATGTAGGAACCTCAGGTCCAAAGAACTCCCTCTGCTCCAGCACTGCTTTCTTGGTAGTGTGAGGTCCCGCCCCCCTCTGCTCACTTCCCTTTCCTTTTATCTCTTGTAAGATAAAAGGTGGTATAGGCCACACCCCAGGGAAACTCCCTTTACATTGGCTCAAGGATGTGACCTTAGAGTGTTACAATCCCACCTTAATCCTCTTCAACATAATCCAATCTTGCCTCATTAACCAGAGGCAGAGATTAGGATTTACAACATATAGGAAAATTATATCAATCACAAAATGGAGGACAACCACACAATACCAGGAATTACGGCCTAACCAAGTTGATGCGTATTTTTGGGGGACACAATTCAATCCATGACACACATACAGAAAGATTTTCCATATTTTCATTATATTTCTTCACATGGGCAGAATCAAATGAAAAGTAGGAAAATACAAACAATTCCCCTTCTTTGTTGGTCAAAAAGAAGTGAAGAGAAATGGAATTATAATGTATTATATCTTCTATGAGCTAGGAATTGTAAAAGGATAATCAACACAGATATCTCCCTTGCTTAATAAAAAAGGAAGTTGAAGTTCATTTAGCTAAATAAACTGCCACAATCTAGTAAGTAATAAAACTAGGATTTGAATTCAAGATTTTCTGGCTTAAAGCCTAAGTGCGTTTTTCCTTCACTGTGCCATTCTACCCCCTCAAGAGGAAAACAATTCAATGAACAATTACTAAGCTCTTGCTTTGTATCAGGCATTCATTTTCATTCATTCAGCAAATATTTATTGAGCCTCTAGTAGGTGCCAGAAGCTGTGTCTGTTATCTAGTAGCTCATGGTCTAAGGGGAGAGACAAGAAGGTAGCTCAAACGAGACTCTAACAGGAATGCAGTGACAGTGTGAACAAAGTGATGTCGGGGCTCAGAAAAGAGAGATTTCTTCATTTAGCCCCCTTAATGTGGCTATTCAGTGCTCTCAGAGTACATGCCATCCATGTCTTCTTCAAAGTGCTATACCTGAAATTAAGTCTGCAATTTAACCTTCCTATTAGCAATCCTGGAGCCTGGGTGGCGCAGTGGTTAAGTGATATGGCTGCTAACCAAAAGGTCAGCAGTTCAAATCCACCAGCCACTCCTTGGAAACCCTATGTGGCAGTTCTACTCTGTCCTCTAGGGTCGCTATGGATCAGAATCGACTCAACAGCAACAGGTTTGGTATTTTTTTTGCCTTATCAGCAGTACTGAGTCCCCAGGTGGTGCAAACGGTTAATGTGCTTGGCTGTTAACCGAAAGCTCGAAAGTTTGAGTCCACCCAGAGGCACCTTGGAAGAAAGGCTATTTCCAAAAAATCAGCCATTGAAAACACTATGGAGCACAGTTTTACTCTGACACACGTGGGGTCATCATGAATCGGAGTTCACTCAACAGCTTTTTTTTTTTATTATTAGCGATACTGATAAAGGTTTACTGAGTATTGAAAAATACCAGTGAAGAAGTAGAATTAGTCACTTCTGTAAGATGAGGCTTCTGTAAGAAAGGATGATAGAGGCATGAGACTTATTCAAATTCAGCCAAAGGATGACACTTAAGACACATCAACACCGGCACAGATACCTCTCCTGGCAACACATTATAAAACACGGAGCATGTAAGCTTGCCCCATCAAGGGAACCAGTGTAATTGGTGCACCGTCTCTTGTAGCATTTAAGGTGTTATCTCTATAAATACAGTGCATTTTGCTTTAATAAAAAATGAATTTTCCAGAACAGTGACAATATTGACCTTACGTATTATCCAAATAGAAATTGTAATGAAACAAGTCGAACAGTGAGTAGTTATAATAGATATGCAAATATTGGTCTTTTCTTAAAGGTCTTTCGGCCTACTCACACGTGTTTCTTATGTGTCTGAGAGGGTGGATTCAACCTGCATTTATAATCTAGGAGGACATAGAGAAAGAGGGAAAAAGAAGGAGGAAGGGAAGTTCGTCTAACAGTTGTGGAAGGGAGAATCCAGGAATATTCTGGTTAAGTCCACAGCTTCAAAAGCACATTTTGAGATAACTGCTGTGTGCTCAGTGCCTTCATATGCACTGTCTCACTTGCTATACACCATAACCCGTGATGCAGGTATGGCCATTGCCATTTCATGGATGAGAAGACCCAGGCTCAGAAAAATATCTGACTTGCCCAAATTCACACTCCTGGCAAATAATAACAAAGGAATTTGAGCTCTAGTCTTCCCACCCTAAGTTAGTTAATTTTTCAGCTAAAACTCAACTGGTCAAGGTCTAGCTATAGCAATCAAACTGAGTTAATAAATTTTCTGATTAACTCAATGGATAGTTGAGTATTCCCTATTTGCCAGATCCTGTCCTAGATGTTAAAAGAAATGAAAAAATATGAGAAATGGCCTTCTTTCTAGAGAATTCACAGGTTGTTGGGGAGATGTCATACAGACTTCAAAGAGACTTAAAAATGAAAGTGAGAGGTGGAGCCAACATGGCACCCTAGACAGAAACAACATGCTGTCCTTCTGCAGCAAAGACCCGAAAAACTAAGCAAAACAGATACAAATATCAATCCTGGAACCCTAAGCATCAAATAAAGGGATATAGAACTCGATCAAACACAGAAAGGAAGAAGAAACTGACAGCAAACAGAGAACAGGAGAGATACGGAGAGGAGATCCCCTGCCAACTAACACAGCACAGCATCACCATCTTGAAGCAGTGGCAACAAAGACCTCAGACAAGGAGTACCTACAGGAAGGAAACTTCACGGAGCTCCCAACAGAAGACAGAGCACCCAGTAACCAGAGAAACACGCTTTTACACTCCTCAACCTTCTGGTGAGAAGAAAGAACCCCTCAACCCAGCAGCCCCCACCTCCAGGGCTCACAATAGGAGCTGAACCCCTGAGGGCCTGACCCACCCCCTCCTGCCGCAGGGTTCCCGCCCCCACCCCCCGCTTTCTTCCTTTTCTTTCTCCCTCCCATTTAGCCCTGTATACCACCTCACTCCCTTACCCACTGGCCCCCATCACACAGCCATGGCTAAAGAGCCTCCAGCCTGCCCCTCCCCTACCGACTAGCTCTCCTGCACAGCCATTATTTTTGTTTTTTTCTTTCTCTTCTTTCTTTTCTTTATCCCTCCCACCTAACCCAGTACTTCATCTCCCCCTCCCTTCCCACCGGCCCTCAGATCCGCCACGCACCCACTCTCTGGCCCCCACCATACTGACACTTTTTTTTAATGCCATCTCTCCCCGCTTCTTGCAGGCCACTGCTGTGCTGCCGCAGCTAGAGAGCCACTGGCCTGATGCTGCCCCAGGTCTGCCCCACCCCCACCTGCCAGCTCCTGCTGTGCCATCATTTTTTGTTTTTTCTTTCTCTGCTTTCTCCCTCCCACCTAGCCCCATTAGTCACTTCCCCCTGCTTCCCATCAGTCCTCAGATCCACCTCATCTCCATTCATAGGCCCACATTTTGCTGACAACTTTATTTTTATTTACTTTTTCTCTTTCTTCCTTTACTTTCTCCTTCCCACCTAGCCCCATACACCACCTCCCCACCTTCCTGCCTGCTCCCGCTGTGCCAAAGAGGCTAGAGAGCCACCGATGCACCGGCCACTCCTGGCCCTGGGTTGGCCCTGCCCCCAATTGCTGGCTCTTGCCTTGCCATTTGTTTTATTAATTTTTTCCCCTTCTTTTCTTACTTCCTCACACCTAGGCCAATAAGCCACCTCCCCTACCTTCCTACCAGACCCTGGGTCCACCCCACCCCATTCATCAGCCACTGCTGCACCACCATTATTTTTTCTTTTTCCTTTATTACTTTTCTTTCTCTCTCCTATTGAGCCCCATATGCCACTTCCCCACCTTCCGACAGGCCCCACCACACCACCACGGATAGAATGCAACCAACCCACAGGCCCACCACTAACCCAGGTCCACCCTGCCCCAAACCGCCAGCCCACAGCGCTGCCATTTACTTTATTTTTTTCTTTCTACCTCCCATCTAGCCCCATATACTACCTTCCCCGACCTTACGCTAGCCCCCAGGTCCACCCCACCCCACCAGCTGTGTTCTTCCATTTGATTTTCTTTTTTTAATTTGTCTCTATTTTCTTTACATTCTCCCAGCCACCTAGCCCTGTACACCACCTCCCCTTCTTCCCACTGACCCCCACTGCACCACTGTGGCTAGAGATCCACTAGCCTATCACCGCCCCGGGTAAGCCAGCCCCCACCTGCCAGCTCCTGTCATGCCGTCATTTTTCTTTTTTTTCTTTCTTTTCCTTCTTTTCTTACTCCCCCCACCCTAGTCTTGTAACCCACCTCCTCCCCTACCCAATAGTCCCCAGGTCTGCCCTGCCTTTATTTGCTGGTCTGCCATTTTCTTCCTCTTTTTTCATTTCTTACTTTTCTTTCTTCCTCCTATCAAGCCCCATGCACCACCTCTCCCCCATTTCTGCTGGCTTCTGCCACATCATCATGGATAGAGTGCAACTGGTACACGGGCCCATCACCCCCCTGGGTCCGCCCTTCCACAAACTGCTGGCCCCCACCACATTGCCATATTTTTTCTTTTTTTTGTTTGTTCGTTTCTTTCTTTTCTTTCTACCTCCCATGTAGTCCCGTACGCCACCTTCCCCACTCCACACCAGCCCCCACATTCGCCCCACCCCCACTTGCCAGCTAACATTTATTTTACTTTGGTTTTCTTTTTTTTCTCTTTCTCTCTCTCTCTTTTCTTTTCTTTCTCCCTCCCACCTAGCCAAGTATGACATGTCTCCCCTTCCCTGCTGACCCTGGCTACACCACCACAGCTACAGCATCCCTGGAGCTCAGGCCCGCTGCCACACCAGGCTCACACCATCCATCCCTTCCCACGACTTGACTAGCTGCTGAATGGTGGTAAGTGAGCCCAAACCACTCCCTGTTCAGTACCCCCACCCAGTTATCAAGGAGCTGTGAACACTACCACACTACTGGACAAACATCAGGAGGCAGACTGTGCCCAATGAGTCCACCCCCAGCTACCTTGCAAAACCAGTGTACAGTGAAGTGAGCTCACCCTGCCTGCTGCTACCCTGCCCACCTGGACAAGGTGGTGAGAGCTATCATGACCACAGATGAGCAAGCAGCAAACCATGCCCAGCCCACCTGCCCTGAAATATCAAAACAAAACAGAAAAGCAGGCTGAAACAAATGAACATACAATCAATAAAGAAAGAAAATAATACCTTAATATCATGAAGACAGCAGACAATATCAAAATACATTAAAAAAAATAAGTGGGACAAGATGGTTCCAGCAAGTGACCAAAATAAAGAATTAGATAACCTTCCAGTAGAAGAAAAGGCAGTGGAACTACCTGATGTGGAATTCAAAAGACAAATATTTCGGGCTCTCCAAGAGATTAGGAAAGAGATTAAGGAAAATACAGACAAAACCAAGGAAAAAATAGACAAAATCAAGGAAAACACAGACAAAGCAATAGAAGAATTCAGGAAAATAATGCAAGAATAAAACATCAAAATAAATAAAACATTAGAAATCATACAAAAACAGCAACTAGAAATCCAGAAGGTAAACCACACAATTTCAGAAATGGACAACTCAACAGAAGGTTTTCAGGGAAAATTTGAAACAATGGAAGACAGAGTCAGTGAGATTAAAGACAAACACATGGATGCCACTTGGTCTGAAGAAAAATGAGAGAAAAGAATGAAGAAAACCTGAGAATTATGTGGGACACAGTCAAGAGCAAAACTCCACACGTGATCAGAGCTCCAGAATAGAGGGACTAAATGGCAAACACAGACACTGTTGAAGATTTGCTGGCAGAAAATTTCCCAAATATCGTGAAAGACAAAAAGGCGACTATCAAAGAAGCTCAACAAACCCCATATAGGACAGACCACCAAAAGAAAGTGACCAAGACATATCATAATCACTGTCACCAAAAACAAAGATAAAGAAAGAATCCTGAGAGCAGCTCGAGAAAAATGGTAAATAACAAAGAGGAAACAATCAGACTAAGCTCTGATTACCTGGCAGAAGCTATGCAGGCAAGAAGGCAATGAGATGACATATACAAAACCTCAAAAGAAAAAACTGCCATCCAAGAATAATATACCTACAAAAATCTCTCTCAAATATGATTGCAAAATTAGGACATCGCCAGATAAACAGAAATAAAGGGAATTTGTAAAAACCAAAACAAATTTACAAATAATATTAAAGGGAGTCCTTCCACTGGAGAACCAACAACATCAGACAACAACTGGAGTCTAGCACACAGTGTGGCATCAGCCAGATAACAACTTGGGTAAAGAACTCTCAGTAATAAAAAAAAAAAAAAAAAGCTAAAACACTTAAAACAGGGAAACAGAAACATCAATCTGTAAATCACGATAACATCAAAACAATGAAATGGGAAATAAACGTGGGAGGTATAGAACTTTCATATGGAGAGGAAGTCAAGACTATATCAAGTAATAAAAGACTGGTTCAAACTTAGGAAGATAAGTGTAAATTTCAAGGTAACCACAAAGAAAGCAAACCTATTCATCAAAATAAAAAAAAAAAAAAAGAAGAAAAACACACAGACTCAGTAAACGCAAAATCTATAATAACAAAAGAAAATCCACAAACAAAAGGAACTCATTACAGGCAAATAAGACAAAGAAAACATCAGCACCACAAAAAAGAAAAGAACAACAATATGACAGTAATAAATGCACACCTATCGATAATCACACTGAATGTAAAAGGCTTAAATGCACCCGTGAAGAGACAGAGAGTGCCAGAATGGATTAAAAAAACAAAACAAAACATAACCCACCAATATGGTGTCTAAAAGAAACACACCTTGGAAGGGTAAGACAGTACACAATACTGGGGAAGCCAGCACAACTTGTACAAGTCAAGGTCCTGGACGCTCCATAGACACATCCAAAATCCCTGAGGGACTGAAATGCTGGGCGGAGGGCTGTGGGGATCATGGTCTCAGGGAACATCTAGCTCAACTGGCATAACACAGTTTATAAAGAAAATGTTCTACATTCTACGTTGGTGAGTAGCATCTGGGTCTTAAAAGCCTGTGAGCAGCCATCTAAGATACGCCACTGGTCTCACCCCTTCAAGAGAATGGGGAAATGAAGAGAACAGGATACAAGGAAAAGATTAGTCAAAAAGACTAATGGACCACAACTACCACTGCCTCCACCAGACTGAGTGCAGTACAACTGGATGGTGCCCGGCTACCACTGCTGACTGCTCTGACGAGGATCACAACAGAGGGTCCCGGACAGAGCTGGACAAAAATGTAGAAAAAAATTCTAACTCACAAAAAAAGACCAGACTTACTGGCCTGACAGAGACTAGAGAAACCCTGAGAGTATGGCCCCCAGACACCCTTTTAGTTCAGTAATGAAGTCACTGCCAAAGTTCACTGTTCAGCCAGATTAGACAGCCCTATAAAACAAAGCAAGACTAATGGGGTACAATAGTCCAGGGACAAGGACTAGAAGGCAGGAGGTGACAGGAAAGCTGGTAATAGGAAACCCAAGGTTGAGAAGGGACAAGGTTGACATGTTGTGGGGTTGTTTACCATTGTCATAAAACAATATGTATACTAACTGTTTAATGAGAAACTATTTGTTCTGGAAACTTTCATCTAAAGTACAAAAAATACACATATATATAAAACAAAAAGTAAATAAAAGAAACACACCTTAGATACAAAGACATAAATCCATTAAAAATCAAAGGATGGCAAAAAATACATCAAACAAACGGTAACCAAAAAAGAACAGGAGTGGCAATACTAATCTCAGATAAAATACACTTGAAGGAAAAATCAACTATAAAAGACAAGGAAGGACATTATATTATGATTAAAGGGACAATCCACCAAGATATGACCTTAATAAATATCTACACACCCAATGACAGAGATACAAAATACACAAAACAAACTATAACAGCACTATTAAGAGAAATAGATAGTTCCACAATAATAGTAGGAGATTTCAACACACCACTCTCAGTAAAGGACAAAACACTTAGAAAGAAACTCATCAAAGATACAGAAGATTTAAAGGACACAATCAACTAACTTGACCTCATAGATATATATAGAACATTCCACCCTATAGCAGCAAAGTATACATTCTTTTCCAGCACTTATGGGCCCTTCTCCAGAACAGACCACAGTTTAGGCCACAAAGCAACCTTCAGTAAAATCCAAAATACCAAAATAATACAAAGTGTTCTCTCTGATCACAATGCCATAAAAGTAGAAATTAATAATAGGGAAGAGCAAGGAAAAAAAATCAAATACATGGAAACTGAATAACACTTTGCTTAAAAACAACTGGGTAATAGAAAAAATAAATAATCAAAAAATTCTTAGAATCAAATGAGAATGAATACACATCATACCTAAACCTTTGGGACACAACAAAGGCAGTGCTGAGAGATCAATTTACTGCAATAAATACACACATCAGAGAAGAACAGACTAAAATCAAAATGTTAGCCCTACAACTCAAACAAATAAAAAGACAACAGAAAAAGAAGCTCACAGCCACCATAAGAAAGGAAATAATAACGATTAGAGCAGAAACAAATGAAATAGAGATGTGAAAAACAATAGAAAGAATCAACAAGATAAAAACTTCTTTGGAAAGATCAACAAAATCAAAAACCATTGGTCAAACTAACAAAAGAAAAACAGGAGAGGAAGCAAATAACCCAAATAAGAAATGAGATAGGGGACACTGCAACAGACTCAACTTAAATACAAAGGATCATAATAAAATACTATGAAAAACTGTATTCCAGCAAATCTAAGAACCAGAGGAAATGGGCAAATTTCTAGTCTAGAAACACACTACCTACCTAAATGTAGAAAAGACTGAAGTTGTCAAGGACTTCAGTTTACACTATCAATACCAATGGAAATAGCAGTCAAGAAATCGAACGACATATTGCATTGGGTAAATCTGCTGCAAGACACATCTTTAAAGTGTTAAAAAGCAAAGATGTCACCTTGAAGACTAAGGTGTGCCTGACGCAAGCCATGGTGCTTTCACTCTCCTCATATACATGTGAAAGCTGGACAATCAATAAGGAGGACCAAAGAAGAACTGACACCTTTGAATTATGGTGGTGGTGAAGAATATTGAATACACCACAGACTGCCAATAGAATGAACAAATCTGTCTTGGAAGAAGTACAGCCAGAATGCTCCTTAGAAGCAAGGATGGCGAGACTAAGTCTCACATACTTCAGACATGTTAACAGGAGGGATCAGTCCCTGGAGAAGGACACCATGCTTGGTAAAGTAGAGGGTCAGTGAAAAAGAGGAAGACCTTCAATGAGATGAAATGACACGGTGGCTGCAACAATGGACTCAAGCATAGCAACGATTGTGAGGATGGTGTGGGATTGGGCAGTGTTTCATTCTGTTGTAAATAAGGTCGCAATGAGTCAGAACAGACTCGATGGCACCTAACAACAACAATCTAACCTAACACAAACTGAGACAGAAAATGTGAACAGACCCGTAACAAGAGAAGAGATGGAAGAAGTAATTAAAAACAAAACAACATCAATAACAAAAAAAACTCCCAGCAAAAAAGAAGCCCTGGCACAGAGGGCTTCACTGGAGATATCTATGAGACATTCAGAGAAAAGCTCACACCAGTACTACTAAAACTATTGCCGACCGTAAGAAAAGAAGGCATACTCCTGAATTCATTCTATGAAGCCAGCAAACCCTGATACGAAAAAGCCAGGCAAAGATACCACAAAAAAAGAAAATTACAGACCAATATCTCTCATGAATGTAGATACAAAAATTCTCAACAAAATTCTAGCCTATAGAATTCAGCATCATACAAAAAAAAAAAATAATAATATACCACAACCAAATGGGATTCATACCAGGTATGCAAGGATGGTTCAACATTAGAAAATCAATCAACATAATCCACCATATAAACATAATGAGAAAAGAATCACATGATCATCTCAATTGATGCAGAAAAGGTATTTGATGAAGTCCAACACCCATTCCTGATAAAAACTCTCAAATAGAAATAGAAGGGAAATTCTTCAACATAATAAAGGGCACCTATACAAAACCAACAGGCAACATCATTCTTAATGGAGAGAGGCTGAAAGCAACCCCCCTGAGAATGAGAACAAGACAAGGTTGCCCTTTATCACCACTCCTATTTAACATTGTGCTGCAAGTCCTAGCTAGAGCAGTAAGGCAAGAAAAAGAAACAAAAGGCATCTAAATTGGAAAGGAAGAGAAGTAAAATTATCCCTAGTCACAGGTGATATGATCTTATACATAGAGAACACCAAGATATCACATGAAAACTACTGGAACTAATAGAAAGATTCAGCAGAGTAACAGGATACAAGATCGATATACAAAAATCAGTTGGATTCCTATACACCAACCAGGAGAATTTTGAAAAGGAAATCAGAAAAACAATATCATTTATAATAGCCCCTAAAAAGTTAAAATACTTAGAAACAAATCAAACCAGGGACATAAAAGACCAATACAAAGAAAACTACAAAACATTACTGCAAGAAACCAAAAGAGACCTACATAAATGGAAAAACATACCATGCTCATGCATAGGAAGACTCAACATTGTGAAAATATCTATTCTATCCAAAGCAATCCACAGATATAATGCAATCCTGATCTAAATATCAACAAGTGGAAAAACTAATCACCAACTTTATACAGCAAGGAAAGAGGCTCTGGATAAGCAAAGCATTACTGAAGAAAAAGAACAAAGTAGGAGGCTTAACAGTACCTGATCTCAGGACCTACTATACAGTCATGTTAGTCAAAACAACTTTGTACTAGTACAAAGTCAGACACATAGACCAATGGAAAAGAATCCAGAACCCAGAGGTAAATCCACCCACGTATAGTCAGCTGATCATTGACAAAGACCCAAAGTCCATTAAATGGGGGGGGGGGGGGGGGGGGGGGGAAACAGTCTTTTTAACAAATGGCGTTGGTAAAACAGGAAGTCCATCTGTAAAAAAAATGAAATAGGCTTCATACCTCACACTATACCCAAAAATAAACTCAAAATGGATCAAAGACGTAAATATAAAACTTAAAACAATAAAGATCATGAAAGAAAAAATAGGGACGTTAGGGGCCCTCGCACATGGCATAAACACAATACAAACTATAACTAACAATGCACAAACACCAGAAGATGAACTAGAAAACTGAGACTTCCTAAAAATTAAACTCTTATGCTCATCAAAAGACTTCACCAAAAGAGTAAAAAGAGATCCTACAGACTGAGAAAAAAAATTTGGCTATGGCATACCCGACAAAGGTCTAATCTCTAAAATCTATGGAAAACTTCAACACCTCAAAAACAAAAAGACAATCTAATCAAAAAAATAGGCAAAGGATATGAACAGACACTTCACCAGAGAAGACATTCAGGCAGCTGAAAGACACGTGAGGAAATGCTTGCGATCATTAGCCGGTAGAGAAATGCAAATCAAAACTACAATGAGATACCCTTTCACCCCAACATTACTGGCACTAATCAAAAAAACAGAAAATGAAAAATGTTGGAGAGGTTGCAGGGAGACTGGAACTTTTATGCACTGCTGGTGGGAATGTAAAATGGTACAACCCTATGGAAAATGATATGGCACTTCCTTAATAAACTAGAAATATAAATACTATGCAATCCAGTAATCCCACTCCTAGGAACATATCCTAGAGAAATAAGAGCCATTACACGAATAGACATATGCACACCCATGTTCATTGCAGCATTATTCACAACAGTAAAAAAAAATAGAAATAATAAGTGTCTTTCAACAGATGAATGGATAAACAAATTATGGTAGATACACACAATGGAATACTATGCAACAATAAAGAACAATAAAGGAATCCGTGAAACATCTCACAATGCGGATGAACCTGTAAGGCATTATGCTGAGCAAATTAAGTCAATCACAAAAAGACAAATATTGTATGAGACCACTGTTATAAAACCCCCAAAAAAGATTTACACACAGGAAAAAAAACAATCTTTGATGGTTCCAAAGGAGTGGAGTGGTAGGGAGGGGAAATCACTAACTAGATAGTATACAAGTGTTAACTTTGGTAAAGGGAAAGATAACACACAATATAGGGGAAGTCAGCACAACTTGACCAAGGTAAAGTCATAGAAGCTTCCTAGACACATCCAAACACCTTGTGGGACCGAGTTACTGGGGCTGAGGGCTAGGCAACATCATTCTGGGGACATTTAGGTCAATTGGCATAACACAGTTCATAAAGAAAATGTTCTACATCCTACTTTGGTGAGTAGCGCCTAGGGTCTTAAAAGCTTTCAAGTGGCCATCTAAGACACATCTATTGGCCCCATACCTTCCAGAGCAAAGGAGAATGAAGAAAACCAAAGATACAAGGAAAATATTAGTCCAAAGGACCAAGGGACCACATGAACCACAGACTTCACCTGCCTGAGCCCAGAAGAACTGGACGGTGCCAACTACCACCACCAACGGCTCTGCAGGGACCACAATAGAGGGTCCCAGAGACAGCTGGAGAAGAAATGTTGAACAAAACTCAAATTCACAAAAAAAGACCATACTTATTGGTCTGACAGAAACTGGAGGAACCCCCGAGACTATGGCCCTGAGATACCCTGCTAACTCAGAAATGAAGCCACTCCCAAAGTCCATCTTTCAGCCAAAGATTAGAAAGCCTATGAAACAAACAGTAATACATGTGAGGAATGTGCTTCTTAGTTCAATCAAGTATATGAGACCCAATGGGCAACACCTGCCCAAAAGCAAAGACAAGAAGGCAGAAAGGGACAGAAAAACTGAACAAATGGACACAGGGAACCCAGGGTGTAAAGGGAAAGGGGGGAGAGTGCTGACACATTGCAGGGATTGTAACCAATGTCGCAAAAACGTTTGTGTATAAATTTTTGAATGAGAAACTAATTTGCACTGTAAACTTTCACCTAAAGCTCAAGAAAATTAAAAAAAAAAAAAAAATGAAAGTGAGGCAAGTGAACAACTCAATTCTCCTTACTAAAACCCTACCAAGAGCCTTTAGCCAAATTCGTCAGCCAGTCTCTGTAAAGTGGAGCAGTTCCATTTCAGAGTTTTCAGACAATGACAAGTGTGAATTAGAAGGCCACATGTCTCAGTGGAAATGAGTAGCTGGTTTATTGACCAGACTGAAATTGATGGGATGCAAACATGGAAGAGTTCTACTGCTCTCCCATCATTGTTTTCTCCCAAGCTCTACAGAAGCTATCCCTTAATAACATGCTTGGTAGACTCCTGGGCTTTCCGGTCACCTTCAGGAATAAAAATACCCAGCCCAAACAGATTCAGTTTAAAACTTCAATCTCATCCCAGTTCAATGCTGATTTCTTCCTCTCACTCCTGCCCTAGCTTGGTCTAGTTTTGAGGAAGTTGTGGGTAGGGTGAAGACGTCTGCTCCCAGGACCCTCATTTTCTTCCTCCTCTAGTATAGTAGGGTATGGAGAGATGGTTTGGGATAAGTATCTCTTATCTGAGGCTGTTTTCCTTTTCTCTTGACTGATATTAGTTTTCCATAATAACCTCCTATGTTGTAAGAATCCAAATGATGCTTATATCATGGGCAAATGTGATCTCTTAAGGGCAGACTGCTTGGATAGGCATGGGTCAGATCTGCTAGTCCACTGTATTAACAGACGGCCCTCCCAAAAATGAGATGCCAATCTCCACTTCTTGAAACCACCTCAATATCTGTAAGTAATTCTCTTGGAAGTCCCCTCACTTAGCTATGGGGAACACCCACTGGGGAGGGCAGGAAAAAACCTAAGTACTCCTCCCAAGGCAACAGCTTCTGACCCTGGCCATCTTTCTCTTTTGTCAGTCTTCTTTTTATAGAAGCTTTGGAGACACGGAAGAACTGGGATGGTGGTTGAGCATCCAGAGTCCTCAACGTAGTGTCTGCCCCTCATTTGCTTTATACTTAATTTCCCTTTGTCCTCAGCTTTGGGTTCTAGATGCTAATCCTGGGTAACTGGAAAAGTTCTATTCAACAATCTATACGTACAATGATAGTATTGGCTATATACTATTTAAAATTAACAGGATTCTTGCCTGTTTACGTACGGCTTCTATCCCCTGTACCTAGATCACTATAGCTAGTACAAGAGAGGCAAGGTATGCTCACAAGGAAGTTATATCTTAGGGGAGAGAGACAAAAAATATATATGCATACATAATAACAAACAATACAAAATCACTGACATGTGCTATGCAGATTATTATCATAGAAAGCACCTGGAGCAAATTTTAGATTATGTGATCAGAAAAGGCTATTCGAAGGCAGTGGATACTGTGTGGTTTAAAATAAGAAAAGATGTGCATCAGGGTTGTATCTTTTCACCATATTTATTCAGTCTGTATGCTGAGCAAATAATCCAAGAAGAAGGCAGTATCAGGATTGGAAGAAGACTCATTAACAACCTGCAATATGCAGATGACACAACCTTGCTTGCTGAAAGTGAAGAGGACTTGAAGGACTTACTGATAAAGATCGAAGACAACAGCCTTTAGTATGGATTACACCTCAACATAAAGAAAACAAAAATCCTCACAACTGGAGCAATAAACAACATCATGATAAATGGAGAGAAAATATTGAAATTGTCAAGGATTACATTTTACTTGGATCCAAAATCGACATCCATGGAAGCAGCAGTCAAGAAATCAGGTGAGGAGCCATCTTGGCGACACAAGTCCCAGTGTGCTCCTTTGCTTGGCTGATCAAATAAAGCTGCTTCTTTCGCTTTTACCCGTTTCATGACTCTGTGGGCACACCGAGTAGACCTAGAACAGTCCAGTTACATTTTTGGCAAGCCAGCCAGGAAGGTGTCACTTGATGTCCGGAGGGGCCAACCTGGGACTGGAGGAGAACAGCCAGTGCACACTAGAGACTTCTCTAAAGGGACTTTGCCCCTAGCACCCAAGGCGGACCTGTCTTGGACCCAACAGCAGCCCTCAGAAAGCGAGAGAAGAACCTTAGAAACACGGATAATTAATTTATTTGGGACTTGGTTAATTTGTTTGGGACTTGGTTTGTAATTCAACCTGATAGCTGTGCTATTTGGACCTGCGTTGAGGGCTCCTTTGGGGTCCAGTATTTAAGCAGGAAAAGGGAAGCGCTAAGTTGTTTAACTGATCAGTCGCTAACTAGTTTTGGAATCTTGGTGTTTTGGTTTCACTAGTCATTTTGTTTTAGGTAGAAGAAAATGGGAAACACTGAGAGCATCCCTGAACGTTCTCCCTTAGGGTATGTTTTAAAACATTGGAATAAGTTTGGTTATGACCCCATGATGAAGAAACTCAACAATCTTGTAAAATCCTTCTTCAAAAAGAAACTAAGAAAAAGCCTTCAGCCCCTGTATTAACAGAAGAGGATCCTTATGATCCACTGGGACCACCACAGCTGCTCCCTCCATACCCTCCAGCACCATATCAGGGTCCAGGAGAGGCAGTGGCTGCTGGGACCCCAGAGGCAGGGACAGGTCACCTCTCTCTGCCCCATACAAGACAGGGGAAGCCCTATCAGGTCCCTGATTCAACCCAACAAGAGCCCATACCTGGGGAGAGCCATGATCAGGGAGCTACAGGGCAATAGCTTCTTTGGAAGACCCCAACAGCCAATCTGGACCAGCTGGGGGCCATGGTGATGGTCCATATCCCCTTTACCACCCCTGACTTGTACAACTGGAAAAATCATACCCCAAGGTACCATGAGGGGCCAGTCAAAACGTATGAGATGTTCACCTCCATTTTCAACTCCTTTGACCCCTCGTAGACAGATTGTCAATTTCTTTTAAGCACCCTACTAACCTTGGAGGAGAGACAAATGGTGATTGAGAAAGCCCTAGAGGAGGTGCAGTGCCGACACAGTGATCAGCCAGGTAACCTGATGCCAGACGAGGCTGTTCCTCTACGGGACCCTCATTGGAAGCCAAACAATGACACCAATGAGTACGGTAGGCTCACTCAGTATTGGGATTATTACTCATGGGGCTTAAGAATGGGGTCCCAAAGCAAAAAATTTAAATAGAATTTATGAAGTCAGGTAGAAATCAGATGAGGAATCCTCTGCCTTCTTAGAAAGAACCTTCTCCACCTTCAGACGGTATATGGCCTTAAACCCAGAATAACAAGAGTACCCAAAGCTGTCAAGGTCAAACACAGAGACCACTTAGATGCCAGCCCTAAGTTTAGAGGAAGGCTCTGATTAGAGAGGACCAGAGGAAGGCTTTCCACTCAAACCTCTGGTTATAATGAATGTGGAGGGAAAACTGACTAAGTTTTTGGTGGATACTGGTGCCATCCACTTGGTTTTAACCCACCTAGTGGGTCCAGCCTCTAAGAAAAAGATTTCTGTGGTGGGAGTATCAGAGACAGAAGATATCTGACATTTTCTCCAGCTTTTAACCTGCTCTCTCCTGGGAAAGGCAAAGACCCTGACACACTCCTTCTTGTATAAGCCTGAATGCCCTGTCCCATCATTGTGGAGGGACCTACTTAGTAAATTACGGGCTGAAATCTATTTTCAGCAAGGACAGGTGCATGTTGATGTTCCCGCTGAACATGATTGAAAGACCCATCTCCTGTTCTGTTGAGATACAGAGCCTCACCGTCAGGGAGAGGTGCTCTTCCCAAACTAGTGCATAGAAAAGAAAATTAACCCTATTGTTTGGACCACTCAGCAGCCAGGACACACCCGTGGTGTGGTACCCGCCAAGGTCCAGCTGCTACCCAACATCACACCACCACGAGTCAGACAGTACCTACTAAACAGAGAAGCCCAGGTGGCCATTCATCAACTCATCAGACCAGCATTTGACTACTGCCAATCTCAAGCTCTTCACCAATGGAAACAGCTTCATGGAAAGAGAACAACACAAGGCAGGCTACGCAATCATCAACCTTACTGTGGTTCTAGAGGCATATACTCTCCCCAGCATTACCTCAGCTTGGAAGGCTGAGCTGATCGTCACGATACAGGCTCTGAGACTGACAAAGGCAAAACAGGTGAACATATACACCAACTCAAAGTTCGGCTTGCCCCAGTCACTGAAAACAACAATGGTCCCCATTTCACTGCCCAGGTGACTCAGTTGCTACCCACCCTGGGATTGAGTGGTGCTTCCATAGCGCCTGGAGGTCTCAATCCAGTAGAGAAGTTGAAAGAATAAACCAGGCCATTAAAACACATCTAGCGAAGTTGTGTCATGAGACAAAATTGACGTAAAGTCCTCCCTATGACCCTGTTCAGGGTAAGAGATGCTCTTAGAACTAAGTTGAAGGTAAGTCCATTTGAGCTTATTTATGGGTGCCCCTTGCTCTGTAACTATAATGCCTACTAAAGACTTAGGGGCTGACAGTATTCATAAACAAGGTAAACTGTAGAACATTACCTGCAACTCCTGAGGGAAACTCTTATGGCTCTCCACAAGTACGCCAGTCCCACCTAAAAGACTATTCCACTACCAAGCCCGGAAGCTGGATATTTGTTAAAGCCTGGGACACTAAGACCTTGGCTGAGAAATAGAATAGTCCCTATGAAGTGCTGATGTCCACACCCACAGCTGTGAAGGTCAGCGAGAAGAGCGCCTAGATTCACCACACCAGAATCAAGTCATCTCCTACACCTGATCTTAAACAACAGCCCTCACAGAATAGCAACTGAGAGGCTGAACTAATAACAGGGTTACGGTGGCTGTTCAAGAAAAAGAAAGACACTCCAGATAAGTGACACGTACCAATGGTTGATCCGTGGTGCATAAGTGTTAGCCTGTTTGCTGTTTGTTCTAATCTTTTACCTTCTGTCCTTAGTGTGCCTACTGCTATGGGGATTTAATCACTTTTCCTGCTCTTGACAGACTCTTGAAACCTTAAGCTACTTCCCAAAGGACTAAACTTCTGCTGCTAGAGCTCCTTGTTCTAAGTAAGAAAATGTGGGTCTTACTTATTAGTTTGTTCCTTGTTTTAATCCATGTGAAAGCAGCTTGGCTACATCAGCTCAAGCAAAACCTCTCATCTCCTCATTTCAACCTCAAAACAGCAAGTAGTTGGGTATCCACTTTGCTCAAATGGGTTTTGCCAATAATGACCCCTGTATTAATTATTTTTGTCACTTGCCTTTTTGGACCTTGCCTCTTACAAGTACTTATGCAATTTACAGAAAAAGGTTAAGGGCCTCAGGCCTGTATATTCTTCAGGGTTACAGACCCATCCCTCCTGAACTTGTACAAGCCAGACTTCAGTTCTTGCCAATGTCCCTGTCCAGCCTGAAGCAGTTACAGAAGAATGATCTTTGTCCCTAATCCCAATGAGAGTCACGATTTTGTATAAACATCCAAATCCTGAAAAGAAAAGGAGAGAATGAGACCGGCAGTCTGCCCACCATCTTGAATAGGCAAAGGGCTGTGCTTGCCATCTTCTGTGATATAGGAACTAACTCCCGTCTTTAAGTTATCTCCTTATTTAGGTATGCTTCCTGTTTCTGGCCAAGTTGAGGAAAACAAGAGACTGGGGTCACAGGACCAGCTGAAACTGGCAAGAACAAGATCTGGCCCGCCTGACTGTGCAGAACCATGGACCCTGTCCCCTGGGTGACCCCGTCCCCTGGGTGACCCCAAAACTCTTCTCCCTCCACATGCAAGCAAAATTTAGCAGCCCAAGTTTGGGGGAAGGCTTTCAGAAGTGAGGGGTCCAAGCCTAAGATCTGGTTTGAGAGATACCCCCCTTTTTAGACTGAACAAGCAAAGAAAAGCTGGACTGCCCGGGGAACACTTTCTCAGGCCAGAACGATCAGCAAGCTGGCCCCACCTTAAGTTGTTCCTAAAGACCCCAGACCCGATTTACTTCACCCATATAAACCCCTTGGGCTATTGTTCTGTGAGCCATCTTGGTGACAAGTCCCAGTGTGCTCCTTTGTTTGGCCAACCAAATAAAGCTTCTTCTTTCGCTTTCAAAAATAAAAAAAAAAGAAAGAAATCAAATGACCTCCTGAGAGTATTGCCCCTGGACACCATTATAGCTCAGTAATGAAGTCACTCCTGAGGTTCACCCTTTAGCCAAAGATTAGACAGGCCCATAAAACAAAACGAGACTAAAGGGGCATACCAGCCCCAGGGCAAGGACTAAATGGCAGGAGGGGTCAGGAAAGCTGGTAATAGGAAACCTAAGGTCAAGAAGGGAGAGTGTTGACATGTCGTGGGGTTGTTAAGCAATGTCATAAAACAATATGTGTACTAACTGTTTAATGAGAAGTACAGTTTGTTCTGTAAACCTTCATCTAAAGTAAAATTAAAAAAAAAAAAGATTGACTAAAGAAAAAAAGAAATCAGATGACCTATTGCATTGGACAAATCTGCTGCAAAAGACCTCTTTAAAATGTTAGAAAGTGAAGACATTACTTTGAGGACTGAGGTGCACCTGACTCAAGCGTATTCCAATCACTTCATATGCATACAAAAACTGGACAATGAATAAGGAAGGATGAAGAAGAACGGATGCCTTTGAATTATGGTGTTGGCAAAGAATACTGAATATACCATGGACTGCCAGAAGAACAAACAAATCTGTCTTGGAGAAGTACAGCCAGAATGCTCCTTGGAAGCAAGGATGGTGAGACTTCATCTCACATACTTTGGACATGTTATGGGGAGGGACCAGTCCCTGGAGAAGGACTTCATGCTTGGTGTTACAGTTTGGATCATGTCTGCCAAAAGTGTGTGACGTGACTAGGCCATGATTCCCGGTATTGTGTAATTGTCCACCATTTTGTCATCTGATGTGATTTTCATAAGTGTTGTAAATCCTACCTCTATGATGTTAATGAGGCAGGATTAGAAGCAGTTATGTTAACGAGGCAGGACTCAATCTACAATATTAGGTTTTGTCTTGAGTCAATCTCTTGAGATGTAAGAAAGAGAAGAAAGCCAAGAGACAGGGGGACCTCATACCACCAAGAATGTAGTGCCAGGAGCAGAATGCGTCCTTTGGACATGGGGTCCCTGCATGGAGAAGCTCCTAGGCCAAGGGAAGACTGATGACAAGACCTTCCTCCAGAGCTGACAGAGACAGAAAGCCTTTCCCTGGAGCTGGCACCCTGAATTCAGACTTCTAGGCTACTAGATTGTGAGAGAATAAACTTCTATTTGTTAAAGCCATCCACTTGTGGTATTTCTGTTATAGCAGCACTAGATAACTAAGACACTTAGTAAAGTAGAGGGTGAGGGAAAGAGAGGAAGACACTCAAGGAGATGGATTGACACAGTGGCTGCAACAATGGGCTCAAGCATAGCAAGAATTGTGAGGCTCGCGCAGGACCAGGCAGTGTTTTGTTCTGTTGTACACAGGGTCGTTAGTCTAAGATTTGAATAACAAGGAAAGAATCAGCATATTAGTTTCAGAAAAGAGTATTCCAGGCAAAGAATACCTGGTACAAAGGTCTTTAGGTGAAGGTCCACATGGATAGAACAGAGTAAAAAAGTGATATAAGTTTGGGTCAGAAAGGCAGGTAGGACATAGATCCCATAGAATGCTTCCCCTAGGGTAAAGATTTTTTATTGTATTCTAGATGAAATATGAAGCCATTGGAGGATTTTAAGCAGGGAAGTGACTTGATGCATATTTTAAAAAGATTTCTCTAGCAACTCTTTGACAAATGAATTGTATAGGACAAAAATGGAAGTGAATAGTAATTCAAACAAAAAATGATAGTGGATTTGGCTAGTTGTATTAAAAAAACCATTGTCATCGAGTCAATTCCAACTCATAGAAACCCTCTAGGACAGAGTAGAGCTGCTCCCTAGGGTTTCCAAGGAGCAGCTGGTGGATTTCAACTGCCCACCTTTTGGTTAGCAGCTGGACTCTTAACTACTGTTTCACCAGGGCTCCAGATAGGTGTATAGCAGTTGGAATAGAGAGAAGCGGGAGAATTTGGTATATGCTTAAAAGAAGAAAGCACAGGACTAGCTGATAAATTGAATGCTGAGACTGAGGAAAAGAGACATATCAAAAATAACATATATTTTTGGCTTAAAGAACTTTGTGGATGGTGGTGCCATTTATGGGGAAAAGAAAAAATAGGGTGAAGTAGTTTGGAGGATCCCTAATTAGTTGTCTTTTAATCATAAGGTTTGAGACAACCTGTTGACTTCCAAGTGAGGAAGACCAGTAGGCAATGGATGATTAGATACCTGGATCTAAAGTTCCTGGGAAGTATCACCGCTGAAGAAGCATAGTTAGGAGTCATAAGCATTTTGATGTCATCTGAAGCTTCAAGACTAGATGAGATTGTCTAAATCGGTGCATTAATGCATTCAAATCATCTGGGGATCTTGTTCAAATGCAGATTCTGAATTACTATGTCTGGAGTAAAGCCTGAGAGTGTGCCTATCTAACAAGCTTCTAGGTGATGCAGCTGCTGCTGCTCCGTGGGCCACACTTTGAATAGCAAGAGTCTAGGAAGAATGGGTAGACAAAGAAGGTAGCCCAGGACAGGAAATTGTGAAATCCAACATATACATCTGGTGAGGAGGAGCCGAAAAAGGAGATATCCCTCCTCTCCTTCTTCCCTTCTTTCCATCCTACCTCCCTTCCTTCTATACATAAACATTTCTGAGACCAATTAGGTGTCAGAAGCTCTGTTGAACAGTTTAAGTTCCTCTATTGAGTGAAGATTGCCAAACTTTAATTCAATCTTTTATTCTGTGGGTAAATTTCTTACTCCCTGCTGCTAAGGCCTTTCTGCTGAACTTAATGGCTGTGTTTACCTGTTTCCAGAAATATCCAGATTAGAAATTTAAGAATGTAAACACCTGTTTGATAGGACCTCCTCAAGAACCTTAACTGTCTCTGTGCAGTTGGGGCAGGGAGGAAGGAAAATGTGAGGGCAGAAGCTTTGGCTAAATTTGATCTTGAGGATGATAACAGCTGGGGATTTAGAAGTTCCTAGGTAAAGCCCATGTATCTGGAAAATCAGTTGAATTTTTCACCTATTCAACGTTCATCCAAATGCAGCCAAGTGTAGAGTACCCCTTCTAATGTCCAGAAAGAGGAGAAGGAGTATTTTCTCTCAAAGCTAGGCCTATCATTCATCAGAGCAATACTGATGGTGCTTGGCAAGGGAAAAAAAAAAAAAAAAGAAATAAACACAACAGGAAAAAAATCACCAACATCTAGTTAAGGGAAAACAACTCAGTCTGAAAATGACTCATCCAAAAGCAAACAAGTCAATTAAACCAACGATGTCTCTGAAGAAATCCAGTCCCTCTCCGGCCCAGTCACTAAACAGCATCTTCCTTACTTCTCAGCTCCAAGAGAGAAAAGGAAGCAGAAGGTGAGGACACAGCCTGGATTTATGCATGAAGAAAACAACAGTGATAAAAGACAGGGCTTTGAAAAGCAATCAGAGCTGCCAGCCTCCCAACTGAGAGCTGTTTAAAATAGCACTATCAAATAAGGGCTTCTCGTACATGAGTCAAATCCAGAGATCCCCTTTGAACATGCTTTCCAGAATTCCAGAATAATGTGGCTTTGTCTCCTTGTCCCCCTCCTTCACATGCACACACACACATACATGTCATATGATGCTGGGTGCTAGGATCTGGGAGACTGAAGAGAGGTAAATGAGCTTGAAATCTATGATTTAGCAAAAATTGAGTGGAATGGGCAAAGGAGAGGACACCTCATCTCGTTAGCCACGAGTCCATTCCCTCTACTTTTAATAGCATGAATGGTATGGCAGTGTAGAGGACTTCCCTGAGGGAAAAGCAATTTCACACCGATGATCTTAGATAAGCCTTCACACCACACCTGTGAAGGAAGTCAGAAATATTAGCCCTCCTGTTCTCATATATGAAGAAGACTAAGAGACTCAGAGGTATAATGGGATTTGTTCAAAGTTACTTAGCAAGTCAATGGAAAAGTCAGAATGCAAACCAAGGGCTTTTTACTATACCACACTAACTTTAACATTTTAGTTGGAGTCGCTGACAGTTTTGTCCTCAGAATACAGCCAAGCTTGTGTATCCACTTCCCTGAAGTGTGTTTGTTGAGTTCTCAGTTGTTGGACATTTCCTCATTCTAAGACTTAAAGTTCAACAAGTCAAGTCAATGAGTCTATCGGAAGTACTGATATACTTAGAACTGTGCCAGCTACCACAGGAGACAAAGAGGAACATAAGATGTACCTAGCACATGGCCTGGCATGCTTTAATAGCCAACACATGCTTGTGGAAGGAGTTATGTTAAGAAGGAAGAAGGGCGAGTGGTGATGATAGTGATGAAAGTAGCACATTTACTTATTCCACCAATATTTTTTGATGTTCCAGGCCCGGTGCTGGCACTGGGGAAATAATACAATAACAATGATGGTGATGATTGCCAATTATGGTTCTGAAAGAACACAGTTTAGGAATCACTCTGGACCGACCTAGATTCAAATCCCAACTTCATCACTTACTAGCTGAGGGATTTTAAGTAAGGTGACTCACCCCTCCTTGAGATTCAGTTTACTCCTCTCTCTTATGGAGGTGATATTAACTATCTTGCTTGCATTTACTGGGCTGTTTGCCTCATCTGAATCAAACTGAGCACCTAGTATGTGCCAGGCATGGTGCTAAGTGCTGAGTATATGGACATGAATAAGACACCATTCCTGTCCTTGAGGAGGTCATATTTTACAGGAGGTATTGGAGGCCTTATTCCTGCTACCTGTGAAAAGTGGCAGGTACAGTCAATGTGCTCTAGGACCCAGAGGAAAGTGTGATTAATTCTGTCTGAATTCAAGGGAAGGCTTCAAGGAGGAGGCACTTCAGATGAATCATGTAGAATTTTTAGAGGCAAAGGAATGAGAACAGTGAATGCAAAGACACAGGAACTTGAAATAGTAGCTTATTGTGGGAACAGAAAGCTGTTGTGGTGACTATAAAATGAGTTTGTGGATGGGCAGTTGATCTTTAAGCCATAAAGCACCATCTCCACACACTTAAGGGACACATTACATTTATATGGATCCATGACCAGCACACAGCACTGAGGCTAAGTCCTGTCTTGCAGTCTGTTCATCTTTATATCTGCCTTTGGCTTGCTCTCCACTGCAGTTTCTGGAAAAACACAACCTCCCTTTCACAGCCACAAGGCAGGATCCTTCAAGCAGAGAAGACAGAGAGCATAAGATTTTGTGAAAGACTGCAGAGGAATCAATCAGAGACACACTGCAGGAAGGTGGGCTGTTCAAGTTGCCAAGAGGAGCAGTCAAGTGCATTTGTGAAAGGTCATCTGTTGCACTAAAGAGGAGACTTTCCATTTAGGAGTAACCACATTAAAACCAAACCAAACCAGGAGGCAAGGCCAAGACAGCAGAGAAGTCAGATGCTTCTGGTGAACCCTCTGACAACAAAGACCCAAAAAAAACAACTGATTCAATTATATATGGCAATCTGGGAGCCCTGAACATCAAAGGCAGAGTTGATGAACTGGACTGAGTGGCAGGGGGAGGAAGAGACAGTTCAGAAGCAGCAAGGAGTTGCCAGACCTGAACTGGCGAGAGTCTGAACCCTTCAGGCCTGAGCAGCTTGTGGGTAAGCTGTGAGGCAGGCAAGCAACGGTGCTCGGGAGGTGAGTTTTCTGCACCGGGAGAGACCCAGTGCCAGAGAGTCTACACAGCCACCCAGAACCAGTGAGAAGCAGCCCTAGATTGGAGAAAGATAGGTACTTGTGTACAGCTTACTGCATGGATCAAAAACACCCCCCTTAGGGAAAAGCCTCTCTCCCATTTACCTCCCCGCTCTCTGCTGTGCACTGGGTCCCAGATTGGCTTCAGCAATTGCCAAGTCCCCTGGGCTGGAAGTAGGATCCGTCACACGGCTGGAGCCATTCTTCCTGCCTTGGAAAGTGAACAAATTAACAAAAAGGGGAAAAAATAAACTGCCGGCTCCCCTAAGCCAGGAACCCAGAGTAGGCACAGCTCCTTTGCCTAGGCACAGGCATAAGGGATCCACAGACTTTGAGTGCCTTTCCCCCTGCATAGACTTGTGTGGGCCCATCTCAGCAGCATAGGCTCTCATTACCACAGAACAACAGGGTATATTCCGGAACTCTAACTTCAACTGTTTCAGCTGTGAAGTGGTAGGTTCTTGACATTCAATACTGCTCTGCCCATTAAGCTGGGTCTTCACCTACCCATGTTGGGGGCCTGAGGACTAGTGGCTCCACCCATGCCACCAAGCCACCTGCAATAGGGGCCCATGAGTAAGAGGAGCCCCCCAGTCCTTACAGCCAACAGCATTAGCTGCTCATAGTCTGGCTGCAAAACCCACCCACCTACCCACTCTAGGGAAGAGGGACACGCCTTCCTCCTGGAAACTCGGGGGTGGCCGTCAGCCCCCTGCCTTGCTCAGAGTGTGTCCTCCTGCTGCAGCCAGATGCCTGTGCCTACACCAATCACCCATGCTTGTCTAGGACTGTAAGTGAGAACCTACACCACACACTTGGTGGCTATCTACCTGGGCACCTGAGCTGAATCCATACAGGAGGAGTAAGCAGACTCCTGAGCTCACATACCTAGTAACTTATCTAACCACCTGGTGACAGGACATTAGAGCTTCAAATGTGCCAATAATCAAACTAGCTCATACAAGCAGCCTATTTGGGCATATCAAAATAAAACAAGAAGCTAGGACACAGTAAGCAAACATAAAATAAATATATATAAGAACTTATTGATGGCTTGGAGACAACAGTCAATATCAAGTCATATAAAGAGGCAATCCATGATGGCTTCAGCAAGCTCCCAAAATAAAGAATCTAGAAATTTTCCAGAGGAGGAAAATTTCTTGGAACTACCGGAGGCAGAATACAAAAGATTAACATATAGAACTCTTCAAGAGATTAGGAAGGAAATTAAACAAAATATAGAACACTCAATAGAGGAAATTAAAAAGATTAGAGAAGAGCACAATGACAAATTTAACAGGCTGCAAGAATCCATGAAGAGACAGCAATCAGAAATCCACAAGATTAACAATAAAATTTCAGAATTAGACAACTCAATACAAAGTCATAGGCAAAGAATTGAGCCCATGGAAGTCAGAATTAGTGAGACTGAAGATAAAGCACTTGACACCAACTTATTTGAGGAAAAATCAGATAAAAGGATTTAAAAAAATGAAGAAACCCTAAGAACTATGTGGGATTCTATCCAGAGGAATAACCTATAAGGGATTGGAGTACCAAAACATGGGGGGATAACAGAAAAGACAGAGAGAATTGTTGAAGATTTGTTGGCAGATAACTTCCCTGATATCGTGAAAGATGAGAAGATATCTATCCAAGATGCTCACTGAGCCCCACATAAGGTAGATCCCAAAAGAAAGTCACCAAGATATATTACAATCAAACTTGCCAAAACCAAAGATAAAGAGAGAATTTTAAGAGCGGCTAGGGATAAACGATAAGTCTTCTGCAAAGGAGAGTCACTAAGTGTCATGGATTGAATTATGTCCCCCAAAAAATGTGTGTGTCAGTTTGGCTGGGCCATGATTCCTGGTACTGTGTGATTTTCCCATGTGTTGTAAATCCCGCCTCTATGATGCTAATGAGGGAGGATGGGTGGCAGTTGTGTTAGTAAGGCAGGATTCAATCTACAAGAGTGGATTGTGTCCTGAGGCAATCTCTTGAGATATAAAAGACAGAAGTGAGCAGTGAGACAGGGGGACCTCATACCATCAAGAAAGCAGTGCCAGGATCAGAGTGTGTCCTTTGGACTGGGGTCCCTGTGCTGAGAAGCTCCTAGTCCAGGGGAACACCGATGAGAAGGCCAACAGAGTGAAAAAGCCTTCCCCTGATGCCCTGAATTTGGTCTTTTAGCCTACTTTGACTATGAGGAAATAAACTTCTCTTCATTAAAACCATCCACTTGTGGTACTTCTGTTGTAGCAGCACTAGATAACTAAGACAATAAGAATAAGCTTGGACTACTCAGCAGAAGCTATGCAGGCAAGAAGGCAATGGGATGACATATATAAAGCCTTGAAGTAAAACAACTGCCAGCCGAGAATTACATATCCAGCAAAACTCTCTCTCAGATATGATGGTGAAATTAGGGCACTTCCAGATAAACAGAAGTTTAGGGAATTTGCAAAAACCAAACCAAAATTACAAGAAATACTTAAAGGGAGTCCTCTGGTTAGAAAATCAGTAACATCGGATAACAACCCAAGACTAGAATACAGGACAGAGCAATCAGATATCAACCCAGATAGGGAGTCACAAAAAGAAATCAAAGCTAAAACACTAAAAATAGGCAAACAGATGTCAATATGTAAAACATGACAACATTAAAACAAAAAAAAAAGGGACTTAAAAAATGTACACGTAGATTTTCATATGGAGGGAAGTCAAGGCAGTATAAAGAAATTAAAGACTGGTATAAACTTAGAAAAATAGGGGTAAATATTAAGGTAACCACAAAGGAAACTAACAATCCTACAAGTCAAAATAAAAAAACTAGAAAAATGTAAAGACTTAGCAAACACAAAATCAACAACAATGAAAAAGATGAAAAGAAAATACATAAAGAAAAATGACTAAGCACAGAAAATTAAGTGGAACAAAGAAACTGTGAACAACACATAAAAAAAGACATCAAAATGACAGCACTAAACTCATACTTATCAATAATTACACTGAACGTAAATGGACTAAATGCGCCAATAAACACACAGAGAGTGGCAGATTGGATAAGAAAACACAATCTGTCCACATGCTGCCTACCAGAGACACACCTTAGACTTAAAGACACAAACAAACTGAAACTCAAAAGATGGAAAAAAATATATCAAGCAAACAACAACAACAAAAAAAAAAAAACAGCAGGAGTGGCAATATAAATCTCTTACAAAATAGACTTTAAAGTAAAATGCACCACAAAGGATAAGAAAGGACACTATATAATGATTAAAGGGTCAATACACAAGGAAGACATAACTATAATAAATATTTATGCAACCAAAGGCAGCACTCCAAAATACATAAAACAAACTCTAACAGCACTGAAAAAAGAAATAGACAGCTCCATGATAGTAGTAGGAGACTTCAACACACCACTTTCTGTGAAGGACAGAACATCCAGAAAGAAGCTCAACAAAGACACAGAAGATCTAAATGCTACAATCAACCAACCTGATCCCACAGACATATACCGACCACTCCACCCAAGCAGCTAAGTATACTATCTTTTCCAAAGCACATGGAACATTTTTCATAATAGACCACATCTTAAGCCATAAAGCAAGCCTTAACAAAATCCAAAGCACTGAAATATCACAAAGCATCTTTACTGACCATAAAGCCATAAAAGTTGAAATCAATAACAGAAAAAGCAAGGAAAAAAAAAATCAAACACATGGAAATAGAACAACACCTTGCTCAAAAACTACTGGGTTATAGAAGAAATTAAGGATGGAATAAAGAACTAAACGAGAATGAAAACACATCCTACCAGAAGCTTTGGGACACAGCAAAGGCAGTGCTCACAGGTCAGTTTATAGCAATTAATGCACACATCCAAAAAGAAGAAAGGGCCATAATCAAAACATTAACCCGACAACTGGAACAAGTAGAAAGAGACCAGCAAAATAAGCCCTCAGGCGCCAGAAGAAAGGAAATAATAAGAATTAGAGCAGAATTAAATGAAATAGAGAATAGAAAAACAATTGAAAGAGTTAGCAAGACCAAAAAAGCTGGTTCTTTGAAAAGATCAACAAAATTGATAAACCACTGGCCAAACTGACAAAAGAAAAACAGAAGAAGCAGATGACCCGTAATAAGAAATGAGATGGGTGAGATCACAACAGAACCAATTGAAATTAAAAGAATTATAACAGAATATTATGAAAAACTGTACTCTAACAAATTGGAAAACCTAGAGGAAATGGACAAATTTCTAGAAACTCACTACCTATCTAAACTAACACAAACAGAGGTAGAACAACTAAATAAACCCATAACAAAAGAAGAGACTGGAAAGGTAATTAAAAAATTCCCAAAAAATAAAAAGCCCTGGACTGGATGGCTTCACTGGAGAATTCTACCAAACTTTCAGAGAAAAGTTAACATCACTACTACTAAAGAGCATAGAAATGGATGGAATACCCCCAAACTCATTCTATGAAGCCAGCATAACCCTGATACCAAAACCAGGTAAAGACACCACAAAAAAAGAAAATTACAGACCAATATCCCTTGGGAACATTGACTCAAAAACCATCAAGAAAATTCTAGCCAATAGAATTCAGAAACATATCAAAAAAATAACACACCATGATCAAGTGGGATTTATACCAGGTATGCAGGGATGGTTCAACTTTAGAAAAACAATAAATGTAATCCATCTCATAAATAAAAGACAAGAACAACATGATCTTATCAATCGATGTAGAAAAGGCATTTGACAAAGTCCAACACCCATTCATGATAAAAACTCTCAACAAAATAGGAATAGAAGGGAAATTCCTCAATATAATTAAGGGCATTTATACAAAGTCAACAGCCAACATCATCCTAAATGGAGAGACTTTGAAAGCATTCCCCTTGAGAACAAGAACCAGACAAGGATGCCCTTTATTACCATTCTTATTCAACACTGTGCTGGAGGTCCTAGCCAGAGCATTTAGGCTAGAGAAAGAAATAAGGGGCATCCAGATTGGTAGGGAAGAAGTCAAAGTATCACTATTTGCAGATGATACGATCTTATACACAGAAAACCCCAAAGAATCCACAAGAAACCTTCTGGAACGAATAGAAGATTTCAGCAAAGTTTCAGGATACAAGATAAACATACAAAAATCAGTTGGACTCCTTTACACTAACAAAGAGAACCTCGAAGAGGAAATCACCAAATCAATACCATTATAATAGCCCCCAAGAAGATAAAATACTTAGGAATAAATCTAACCAGATGTAAAAGACCTATACAATGAAGACTACAAGACACTACTGAAATAAACCAAATATACCTGTGTAAGTGGCAAAATGTATCTTGCTCATGGATAGCTACACTCAACACTGTGAAAATGTCAATTCTACCAAAAGCAATATGCGGATACAATGCAATCTTGATCCAGATTCCACTGGAATTTTTTAATGAGATGGAGAAACAAATTACCAACTTCTTATGGAAAGGGAAGAGGCCCCTAATAGGTAAAGCATTACTCAAGAAGAAGAACAAAGTGGAAGACCTCACACTACCTGATTTTAGAACCTATTATACCACCACAGCAGTCAAAACAGCCTGGTACTAGTACAACAACAGATACATAGACCAGTGGAACAGAATTGAGAATCCAGAATAAATTCATCCACCTATGAGCAGCTGATGTTTGACAAAGGCCCAAAGTCTGTTTATTGGCGAAAAGACAGTCTCTTTAACGAATGGTGCTGGCATAACTGGAAATCCATCTGCAAAAAACTGAAACAAGACCCATACCTCACACCATGCACAAAAACTAACTCAAAATGGATCAAAGACTTAAATATAAAATAAAGAATGATAAAAATCATGGGAGAAAAACTAGGGACAACACTAGGAGCCCTAATACATGGCATAAACAGAATACAAACCATAAGTAACAATGAACAAGCACCAGAAGAGAGACTAAATAAACGGGGGCTCCTAAAAATCAAACACTTATGCTCATCAGAAGATTTCACCAAAAGAGTCAAAAGACAAGATACAGACTGGGAAAAAATTTTTGGCTATGACAAATCCAGTCAGCGTCTAATCTCTAAAATCTACAGGATACTGCAAAACCTCAACAGCAAAAAGACAAATAACCCAATTTAAAAATGGGCAAAGGATATGAACAGGCATTTCACCAAGGAAGATACTCAGGTGGCTAACAGACACAGGAAGAAATGCTCACAATCATTAGCCATTAGAGAAATTCCGATCAAAACTACAATGAGATATCATCTCACCCCAACAAGGCTAGCATTAATCCAAAAAACACAAAATAATAAATGCTGGAGAGGTTGTGGAGAGACTGAGACACTTACACAAACACCTTGGAAATTGATTTGGTGCTTCCTTCAAAAGCTAGAAATAGAAGTACCATATGATCCAGCTATCCCGCTCCTTGGAATATATCCTAGAGAAATAAGAGCTGTCACAAGAATAGATATATGCACACCCATGTTCATTACAGCACTGTTCACAATAGCAAAAAGATGGAAACATCCTAGGTGCCTATCAATGGACGAATGGATAAACAAATTATGGTATATCCACACAATGGAATACTACACAACGATAAAGAACAACAATGAAGCTGTGAAACATCTTATAGCATGGAGGAAGCTGGAGGGCATTATGCTGAGTGAATTTAGTCAGTCACAGAAGGATAAATATTGTATAAGACCACTATTATAAGAACTGAAGAAAAGGTTTAAACACAGAGGAAAACATGCTTTGATGGTTACGAGCGTGGGGAGGGAAGGTGAAGGTTATTTACTAACTAGATAGTAGATAAGAATTATCTTAGGTGAAGGGAAGGCACACACTACAGGGGAAGTCAGCGCAGCTGGACTGAGCCAAATCTAAGTTTCCTGAATCCAATCAAACACTTTGAGGGACAGAGTAGCAGGGGTAGGGGTCTGGGGACCATGCTTTCAGGGGACATGTAGGTCAATTGGCATAACAAAGCTTATTAAGTAAATGTTCTGCATCCTAGTTTGGTGAGTGGCGTCTGGGGACTTAAAAGCTTGCAAGTGGCCATCTAAGATTCATCAACTGGTCCCAACCACCTGGAGTAAAGGAGAATGAAGAACACCAAAGACACAAGGAAAGTAGTAACCCAAGAGACAGAAAGGACCACATAAACCAGAAACTTCATCGGCCTGAGACCAGAAGAACTAGATGGTGCCTGGCTACCACCAATGACCGCCCTGACAGGGAACACAGCAGAGAGTCCCTGACGGAGCAGGAGAAAGGTGGGTGCAGAACTCAAATTCTAGTAAGAAGACCAGAGTTAATGGTCTGACTGAGACTGGAGGAACCCCGGAAAGCATGGCCCCTTGATTCTCTATCAGCCCAGAGCTAAAACAATTTTCAAGGCCAGTTCTTCAAACAGGGATTGGACTGGACTGTGGGACATAAAGTGATACTCGTGAGGAGTGTGCCTCTTAGCTCAAGTAGATGTAAGAGACTAGATGGATAGCTTCTGTCCAAAGGTGAGATGGGAAGGCAGAGAAGGTTAGGAGCTGGTTAAATGGATATGGGGTGGGGAATCAGGGGTAGAAAGGAGGAGTGTGCTGTCACAGTATGGGTAGCAATTACAGTCATATAACAATGGAGGTATAAATTTTTCTACGGGGGGCGAGGAAACAAACCAGTTGTTGTTGAGTCATTTCTGACTCTCAAAGCGACCTCATGTGTGTCAGAGTAAAACTGTGCTCTATAGGGTTTTCAGTGGCTGATTTTTCAGAAGTAGATTGCTGGCCTTTCTTTTGAGTTGCCTCTGGGTGAACTCAAACCTCCAACCTTTCAATTAGCAGCCAAGTATGTTATCGTTCCCTCCACCCAGGGACTCTATAATCACATCGGTGTTTTTGTTGTTAGGTGCCATTGAGTTGATTCCGACTCATAGCGACCCTGTAGGACAGAGTAGAACTGCCGCATAGGGTTTCCAAGGAGAGGCTGGTGGATGTGAACTGCCAACCTTTTGGCTAGCAGCCAAGCTCTTAACCACTGTGTCACCAGGGCTCTGTAAGGACCTGTAATAACTTATTTTCCAATTCTAAAAGTTACATATATATATATATTCCTTCTAGCATATTTGGAAATACAGGAAAATATAAAGAATGTTCAAAATCTAATTGCTTAGATAAATAACTTCGATATTTTTATTTTTTGTTTTTACAAAATTGCAATTATTCTAAATAAATTGCTTTGTAACTAACCTTATTCAATGAATACTGTTTTGTGAATATTTTCTCATGTCATGAAGTTCCTCTGAACATTTTTTTTTTACTTTTGAAATATTTCAAATATAACAAAAAAAGAGTTTAGAAATTAACATAATGAATGCCCATGTCCCCACCATCCAGCCTAAGACATGGCACATTGCAGACACTGTTGAATCCCTGGTGTCTGTCATGATTGCTGTGGCTGCTGAGCTGCAGGGAGGCGGGCCGTGGTCCTGTCTGACTGACATAGCTTCAGCCCTTCATTTGGTCTCCTGGGCCCTGCCTGCTTCTGCAGTTTTGGGAGGCTCTCAGGCTGGCGCAGGGTCAAAGTACGTGGTTGTAGAGAAAATAACTCTATGCCTCACCCTGACAAGCTCGGTGCTCTCTGCTGTCCTACAGACCACTAAGGAGAGTATTTCACTGTGTCCAGGAAATCCCACTGTATGCAATGGCCAACTTGCTTGTTTCTATCCCTGTTAGACTGTTTCTGCAGAGCAGGGACCTTGTCTTTCTTGCTTATCCCAGCAACTGTCATGGTGCCTGGTAAGTGCTCGTGAAACAAGGGCACGGTAGCCTGTGGTTAAGAACATGAGCTCTAAAATCAGGATCTCTGGGTTTCAATCTCAGCTCTACCATTTACTTATTTTACTCTCCAAGTCTCAGTTCCCTCATTAACAAAGTGGGGAAAACCATAGTTTCTATCTGTTCTCACCCTTTGAGGTAAACAGCCCCAGTCTCGTGAAGGCTTCACTGTGGCCTAAAGTGCCACCAGTAAAGATCCATTCCTTTACAATATATAATCAGATTCATACGTACTCCCTTTCCCTGGGAACTTCCCCGCCCCCTAGTCTCCATGGATACTGCATAAGCTTTGGTTTTTCAATTCCCGTAACCCCCCGGCCACAGCTGATTGGGATTTTTGAAATTTAAACCCAGAAGGTCAAGATTGGTCCCTCCTGGGAGATGCTCTAAAGATGTAAAACTCCAAAATTTCCTATTACATTTCCCACGCTGTGAAAAAAAAGGGGACCTATGGTGAGAATGAATGAAATTAACAAAGGAAATAAGCAGAAGTAAGAGATGGATCATGCCAGCTTTTGAGTCCATGTCCTAGATGTTCCTGAGGCTCAGCTGTATCCCTATCCTTCCTGAATGCTGGTAGTGAGACTATCCGGGGATGCCCTGGACCAACAAATTCCCTCCCTCACTTACATTCGGGTTTGCTTCCTATCATCTGCAGCCAAAAATAAAAAAAGAGAGAGACAGACAGACAGAACAGACACTATTATTTCAATACTTTAAACTGAACATTTCCACCCCTAGACTGAAAACGTGTTCCATCAGTGACATCTTAGAGTAGATTAGAATTACAAAATTGCCAACGTAGAAAGGACTTTAATCTAATCTAACCTACTCCAACCTCGTCAATTACTAGTGAGAACCCTGCAGTTCACAGAGAGGATCAGCCTTAACCAGATCTCTATATGGGAAACGGCAGAGCTACAGCTTTAGAATTTATAGGGCTAGAAATGACTTTACAAATCATGTAGTCCATTCCTCATTTGCAAGTGGAGAAATTGAGGTCCAAGGAGGTATAAAGGCTTACCAAGCCACTTTGAGTCGGAATCGACTCCACGGCAACGGGTTTTGTTTTGTTTTGTTTTATGACCTAGTAGCAGGTCATTATATACTGCTAATGAAAGTACACATTTTACTACCTCTTTGGAAATCATTTGGAAACACCCAGTAAAATAAGAAAAAATTTGTATACTGTAGGACCCAGTGATTCTGCTTTTAGGGATCTGTTCCAGGTAAATAATTGGCACGGAGTCCCTGGGTGGTACAAATGGTTAATACACTCAGCTGTCAACTGAAAGGTTGGAGGTTGGAGCCCACCCAGAGGTGCATCATAAGAAAGGCCTGGAAATCTACCTCTGAAAAATCAGCCATTGAAAACCCTATGGAGCACAGCTCTACTCTGACACACATGGGGTCACCACGAGTCAGAATCAACTTGACAGCAACTGGTTAATTTATTGGTATATATGCACAAGGATGCTCACTGTGGTGCTGTCTATAAAAGCAAAAAAAAAAAAAAAAAAGAAATCCTCAAAGGTTCATCAATAAGGTATTGGATTTTAAAAAGTATGGCATAGTCTTAGGATAGTGTATTAAAGTTAAAAAGAATTTTAAAATTCTATACAGATCAATCTTTACAGATCCCCAAAATAAAATTATAGATGAAAAAAAGAAAATTATGGTATGATAGTGAAGTACTGTTGCAGTTCAGTCATTTCAGGAGAGAGTATATGATTAAGAGCTGCTAGTATTAAAGGAAGAAGTCCAAGCTGCACTGAAGGTGCTGGCAAAAAAAAAAAAAGTCTTCAGGAATTTACAGAATACCAACTGAGATGCTTTCCACGAATGTAACGCTTAAATGCTCACTTGTCTATGCTAAGAAATTTGGAAGATGGCTATCTGGCCAACTGATTGGAAGAGATCCATATTTGTGCCCATTCCAATGAAAGGTAATCCAACGGAATGCAGAAATTGTTGAATAATATCATTAATATCACATCACACACAAGTAAAATTTTGCTGAAGATCATTCAAAAGTGGTTGCAGCAGTACATCAACAGGGAACTGCCAGAAATTCAAGCCGGATTCAGAAGAGGACATGGAATGAGGAATTGCTGATGTCAGATGGATCTTGGCTGACTGAAAGCAGAGAATTCCAGGAAGACATTTACTGTGTTTTATTGACTATGCAAAGGTATTCAACTGTGTGGATCATAACAAATTATGGATAACGTTGCAAAGGATGGGAATTCCAGGACAATCCATCGTGCTCATGCAGCATCTATACATAAGCCATGAGCAGTCATTTGAACAGAACAAGGGGATACTGGGTAGTTTAAACTAGAAAAGGTGTGTGCGAGGGTTGTACCCTTCCACATTATTTGCTCAGCACACATCCTTATTCAATCCGTATGCTAAGCAAATAATCCCAGAAGCTGGACTATATGAAAAACAACGCAGCATCAGGATTAGAGGAAGACTCATTTACAACCTGCAATATGCAGATGACACAACTTGCTGAAAATGAAGAAGATTTGAAGCACTTACTGATGAAGATAAAAGGTTACAGCCTCCAGTATGGATTACACCTCAACATGAAGAAAACACAAGTCTTCACAACATCATGATAAGAAAATACTGAAATTGACAAGGATTTTATTTTCCTTGGATCAACAATCATTGCCCATGGAAGCAGCAGTCAAGAAATCAAATGACATGTTGCATTGGACAAATCTGCTGCATAAGATCTCTTTAAAGTGTTGAAAAGCAAAGATGTCACTTTGACGACCAAGGTGCACCAGACCCAAACCACACTATTTTCAATCGCCTTATATGCATGCAAAAGCTGCACGATGAATAAGGAAGACCAAAAAACAATTGATGCTTTTGAATTATGGTGTTGGCAAAGAGTACCAAATATACCATGGACTGCAAGAAGAATGAAAAAAATCTGTCTTGGAAGAAGTACAACCAGAATACTCCTTAGAAGTGAAGATGGTGAGACTTTGTCTCGCTTACTTTGGACATGTTATCAAGAGGGATCAGACCCTGGAGAAGGACACCATGCTTGGTAAAGCAGAGAGTCAGTGAAAAAAAGGAAGACCCTCAATGAGATGGTTTGACACAGTGGCTGCAACAACGGGCTCAAACACAGCAACGATTGTGAGGATGGTGCAGCACTAGGCAGTGTTTCGTTCTGTTGTACATCAGGTCACTATAAGTTGGAACCAATTCAACGGCACCAAACAACAACAACACGGAAAGTACCATTTAAATAAAACTTTACCACAAAAAAGTCCTGTATTTAATTTATGAATACAAAAGTATGTACATGAATAAAAGGGACTGGCAGGATCTATACCAATCTTATGACAATGACTGACTCTGGAAAGAAATGGAAGAGAAAAGGGATGGTGGGAAAGGTCAAACAGAATATTAGTGTTATCTGTTGTGATTTCTGTCTTGTTGTTTTTTTTTTTTTTTTTTGCCATGAGAATCTATGCAGATATTATTTTTTAAGCACACGCATGCACACAAGGAAGAAAACTAAAAGCAAGTATAAAAATTGTTAATACTTCTTAATTCCCTGTGAAAGGAATAGAGGTGTTTGTTATTAATTTTTGTAGTTCTCAGTATTTTTAAGTTTCTTAAATAATAAAAAAAATTAATAAACTCGACGAATGCTTTTCCAACCGAAAGTATCAACTTAATATTTTCTGCCAGGGCCATGGCTACCTTGGAAGCAGCAATAACACATTACATTATACATGACATGTAATAAACAGATTATTTAAATAAATAATTTTGAAATCACCTAGTGTATGTAGCAATTTGACACCCTTTAGACAATGGCCCCGTGAAATATAACACTGATTTGGTACAGGAATCCACGCTCCGTATCCTCTAGTCATAGATTACAATCCACCATAATGTGTTAACACCTCCTGGTGGTTTTCCTACTAGCAACTTTAATTAACTAACCCTTTGTTTTAAGATAACATATGTCTAAACTACATATTATGCCAAAGTAGATGAAAATCATCCAATACTTTATTGTTCATTCGATTAACAAATATATTTTGAACGCCTATTATGTGCCAGTCACTCTCCTAGGCTCTGGGAGTACAGGGGACAGTCCTGCCTCACTAAGCTGATATTCTACAGAGTAGGGACAATAATTAGCAAAGAAGTAAGCAAACACATGCAATGTCAAAGAGTGATGGGTGCTGTGAAGGAAAATGAAGTAAGAGAAGCAGGTAGAGAGGGAACAAGATATGTGGGTGAGGCAGAGATCAGTAATTGTCCCCCAGTATCCATTCTCCTCAGCTTCCTTTTAGTACAGAACCTCTGAGTTTTATTAACTATCACAAGGCCACCCAGCTAGAGATTACATAGAGTAGCCTTTCCTGCAAGTAGGTGTGAATATCTAACTATGTTTGAGCCAATGGGTGTAAATGGCAGTTACTTCCACGGTCACCTCCCTAGAGACAAAGCTGCTTGTCTTGGACTTTCTCTTCGTCCTCCTGCTGGCTGAGAAATGACAAAAAATATAGCATTCTTGGAAGACACATGGGAAAGATGTCAGCACTACTCATGAGCCCTGGATTTTTTAATGAGTAAGAAATAAATAAACATCTATTATGTTTGAGGCATCGAATTTTGGCCACCTCTTTTATGCATAATTTAGCAGAGATGAGTATTTTAGATTGGGTCAACAGGAAAACCTTTCTGAGAAAGCAGGCATTGAAGCAGAGAGCTGATTGAAGTGAGGAGAGTCACCCAAAGAGCTGGATGAACTCAGCATATCTGAGGAACAAAAAGACCACCATGACTGGCGTGGAACGAGTTAAAGGAGCAGCACGTTAGAAAATAAGATAGAAGAAGTAGCCAAGGGCCAGCCAAATAGGGCTTTGAAGACTTTGAGGGTTTGGATTTTGAATAAGAGAGTGATGATATTCTATATGTACTTTTAAAGGCTCATTTTCTGCTGTGTAAAGATAGACTGCAAGGTGGTAAGAATATAAGTAGAGAAACTAATTATGGTAATAGTTCAGGAGAAGGACTATGATGTCCTCAACTAGAGTGGCAGATATAGAAATGGAAAAAATGTGGTCAGGTTCAGGATACATTGTAAAACCAAACCACAGGAATTAAACTTGGCTGCTAGGTTTTTGGCCTAATAGACTACGTGATTACTGAGATAGATATTGAAGGAGTAGTTTGGCGGGTGGAGTACTGGTGTTCATAGTTAATTTTTGGACATGTTAAGTTTGAGCTAAATATTAGACAATGAAGTGGAGATATCAAGTAGGCAGTTGGATATTCAAGTCTTGAGTTCAAAAGAGGTCGAGGGGGGGAATATAAATCTGGGAGTCACCAACATATCAACTGTATTTAAGGCCACGGGATTGCTTGGAACATCAGAGATAAAGAATAGAGAAGTTCCAATGATTACTTAAACATTTGAATATTTTACTTTGGGTCTGCTTCTGAGGAACCCAACTAAAATAGTGTGGATTGAGGGACAAAAGTAATGCAACAGGCAAGTTAAGTCAAATAGGGAGGTGATTCATCTAATCTCTACAATCCTCCCAGGGTTTCTTTTGATTATTATCCTGGGAGTGAAGGGGAAGTTCCAGGAGCTTCTACAGAGCAGTTATTTACAAAAGGTCACACATAGCAGGGAGCAGAGTCAAGATTCAAATTCAGGTCTTCTGACTCTAGAGAGTAGATACTCAGGAGAGTTGACTCCCACTGCCAAAAGCATTGTATCTCCCTAAATCCTTCCAACACTCAAGCTGGACTCCTAGTGACCCCAAAATAGTGAACATAAAGTGGGTGTTTAGTATATCACAGACCCTGTGTGAATCATTGTACAAGAATTATACCTTTTTCTGGCTTATATGCCTTTGACAAAGATGTCCTTCCTCTTTGAATGCTCTCTGCCAATACCATTTTCTTCATCTGAAAACATGGGGATGATAAGTCATTGTTTTGTGCCATTGAGTCAATTCCAACTCATAGCAACACTATAGGACAGAGTAGAATGCCCCATAGGGTTTCCTAGGCTGTAATCTTCACAGGAGCAGATTGCCAGGTCTTTTCTCCTGCAGAGCTGCTGGTAGGTTTGAACCGTCAACATTTTGGTTAGCTGCCGAGCACTTAACCATTGTGCCACCAGGGCTCCTACAGTGCTTGGCACATGATATATATTCCATAATAGTGTTGTTGTGGTTATTATTATTATTACAATTACTAACTGCTAAATACCTATTCATCTTTTAACCTCATCTTGAGTATCTGACTTCTCTACGCCTTCCCTGACACAGTGTTCATATCCACCTTACATTCACATCCACATAATCTTCACCTTTTCTGTGCTTTCATAGAAATTGGTTTATAGCACATGCTTAATGTCTTATTCTAGAATTACTCTTGCATATGTATGCCTCCCTACTAGACCTCTGCTGACCAAGTCTTATTCATCCCCTCAAAATATTTGTTACGCATTGGTTAAACAGGTTGAGATCTCGTTTTCTTACTTTTCCTTCTCCCACTTCCCTACCCTCACCATACAGCCATGGCCTCCTGAAGAGATTACATCCCATCTAAAACCAAGACTACGCCTCTCAGCAACAGGGAGAATTTTATTAAACACGTGTTAATACTAATAACACGTATCTGACAGCACTTTACAGTCTATAAGCTGCTTTCACTTCCATCAGCCCTTACAATTAATCATTTTTTGCCAGGGTTTGTCCCAATTGCCCAGGATCCAAAGGAGTATAAATAAGCACCATCCCTGCTGCTGAATGTTGCTCTGAGGTGGTAGTCATACCCTCTGCTGTTCAGCCCTGAACTGAGAAATAGACAAGGGAGTCAAATGGAGAGCCAGGGAGCAACATTATTGCCTTAGAGCTGGTTGGTGAACACTGCCTGAATCAAACATCAGAATGAGGCTTCCTCCTATGGCACCTCCTGCCCCTGCCCACCAGATATGGCTAAGGAGAGAGTCTGTGGAACAGACACTTACTCAGCCAACTAGGTGGGAAATAGTACCTGCCTCACACTCAAAATCATGGTACAGAATACATTAAAAACCAAAACACCGAACTAGCTGCTGTCGAGTCAATGCTGACTCATGGAACCTCATCTGTGTCAGAATAGAACTGCGCTCCATAGTGGTTTTATGGCAGTGATCTTTCAGAAGTTGATTGCCAGGACTTTCTTCTGAGGCATATCTGGGTGGGTTTGAACCACCAGCCTTTCAGTCAGTAGCCCAGTGCTTATTCGTTTGCATCACCCAAGGACTCATTTAGCATATTAACTCTACCCAATTAAGAATTTTTCCATATCATTAAACAAGCAGATGGGAAGAAAGAGAGGGAAAGTGGGAAGGAGGGAGGGAGAAGTTAGTTCTCCTTCCATAGGGTGGAACGAGTAAGGGATAAAGAGTTAAGCTTAAAGCATGATTCAGATATTCCTTCCTCTTACGAAATGGAGTGAAAGTACCTCACTGAAACATGAGTTCTAAAAAATATGTTCTCCCAAAACATGTCCTCAGGGACTTCTCAGTTTGATGGGGAAAACGTACATATACTTTGATAAGTTCTATTCTCAGAGTTTAATGAGAAATGATAAGTCAGAGAAAAGGTACTAACTTGATTTGGAGATGATCAGGGAAGATGAATTTGAGCCCATAAAATATTAACTGTCATTTTTACTGAGCACTTAAGATGTGCAGGCACTTGCTATTCGACAGGTGATTTAATAAGCAGAGGGGTTAAGTGACTGATCCCAAAGTCACAGTGGGTCTTAGGATATTGAATTCCACTCCAGGTTTTACCACTTACTGGTTCTACGACTTGAAAAAAGCCACTTAAGGTGTTTGAGCCTCAGTTTCCTCTTTTGTAAAATGGGGAGTATGACGGCAGATCCTCATGACCCCTAGGTAATCCATACTCTACCTACTTTAAAAGGTTGTCATGGAGATGAACAGGAGTCATGCACACGAAAGTGTTTTGGAAAATTAAAAGCCTGGATCAATGTAAGGGATTATTAAGGTCATTACTGCACAGCCCAGCACAAATTAGTGGCAGACACTGCTAGCTCCTACCCAATATCCAGTCTCCTTCTCTCTTTATTATATTAACAGAACTCTAGTTTTGTTTCAGGAGGCAATGTGCATAGTTGAAAATATATCCCAGGTTCCCTTATAACCAAAAGCAGCCATGTGGCTATTTTGAGCCAATAAGAAGTAAGCAAAAGCCTATTGGGTAAAGAAGTTTCCAGAAAAGCTATTATTTCTGTGACAAAAAAAGACATACTCTGCTGTCGTGTGCCTTTTGTTCTTCACCATTTTTCCTACCTGCAGTGCAGACTTGGTGCTTAGAGATAGGACTGCCATCTTGCCGTCATAAAGGCGAAAGCCACACGTTTGGAATGTAAAAGCAGTAAGCTAGAAGGAGCTGGTCCTTGAGTAATTGCCCAAGCAGTTGCAATAGCTCTAGATCATCTACCTGACTACTTGTTCACCAAGAAAAATAAACTTTTCTTTAGTTAAGCCACTGTGGTCAGGTTTCTTTTGTTGTTTTAGGTAGCACGGAGTCAGTTTTGACTCAGCGACCCCATGTACAATGGAATGAAACACTGCCCAGTCCTGCACCGTCCTCTCAATCGTTGCTATGCTCGAGCCCATCATGTCAACCATCTCGCTGAGGGTCTTCCTCTTTTTCACCGACCCTCTACCAAACATGATGTCCTTCTCCAGGGACTGGTCCCTCCTGATAACATGTCCACCATACATGAGACGAAGTCTCACCATCCTCACTTCAAAGAAGCAGTCTGGCTGTACTTTTTCCAAGAAGTAGCCAAAGAAATCCTAGCTGACAACAGGTGTTACCATAACAACAAGAGAAGTTAAACTTCATTCTCAGGCTTTTTACTACAATTTTTCCCCCTCAGAGTGCTGTGGGTTGAATTGTACCCCCAAACAAAACATGCTTAAGTCCTAACCCATGGCACCTGTGTGACCTTATTGGGAAATAGGGTCTTTGCAGATGTAATCAAGACGAGGTTATACTGAGTTAGGGTGACCCTAAATCCAATCGACTGGTGTCCTTATAAGGAGGGAAAGATTTGGAGACACACAGGAAACAAGGCCATGTGAAGATGGAAGCAGAGATAGGCATGATCTAGAAGGCAAGTTAACACCAAGAGCTGCCGGCAACCACCAGGAGCTAGGACAGAGGCATGGAACAGATTCTCCCTCAGAGCCTCCAGAAAAAACCAGCCCTGACAACACCTTGATTTGGGACTTCTGGCCTCTGCACTGAGAAAGTAAATTTCTGTTGTTTTAAGCCACTCAGCCTATGGTCATTTGTTATGGCAGGCTCAGGAAACCAACACAAAAGTTATTAAAGCAGGCGATACAGTGTGGCACGGTAGTGAGAAGCAGACACTTCTGAAATAACAGTTAGACCTAGAAAAGCCCAACTGTGAATCCCGCAATTACTATTTATTAGCTGTGTAATCTTAAACAAATCTTAACTGTAAAATGATGACAGTACTATCCATTTCACAATGAGTTCTAAATGAAAACAGGGCATGCCACATATTACGCGCTCAACTAATGTTTATGATACTTTTGGTGGGTGCAGGGAGACCCTAACAGCAGTCCAAGGTTCTGATCTGGGCAGGAAGGTCAAGAGTCCTTAATGAAAGCATATGCTTTCTGGTTGTTTGATCAAACCCGTTTTGATGCAGAACTACAGAACAGTAAGAACTGTCTATTAAGACAACAGGTCAGAACTTCAACAACCAAATTAGCATTGACCACTTCAGAGGCAGCGTGGCATGGGATTAAGAGTTCTAGCTTTGGAGCCAGACAATTCTGGGTGTAAACCTAGTCCCACTACTTTCTACTGATATAACCTGGGTCGGTTAGTTCATCACTCTAAGGCTCAGTTTCCTCCTTGTCTGGTATACTTAATTCACAGAAGTTGTCAAGGGGCTCCAACAAATAATGGATGTGACTATGCTCAACCCACAGGCTCATAAGTACTAGTATTTGTATTCTTCCTACATCTCGTAGAGTAGTAAGCCCAGTGCTGGCAGGGGAGGGAGGAGAGGGTAGGGGAGGGAAGGGTTGGTTACGGCTGTAAATTGAGTTCCAAAGATACAGAATCACTGATCTGCAAAGAACCATGGCAGAGGTTGTTTAGGTCAATGACAGCCTTGAAGCAGATCTGACCACTAAGCATGTGAGGTGGGTAGCTGCCTGCCAGGCAGCAGCATCTGGGAGAACAGGGAGCAGATGTGAGAAGAGGGGTTTGAAGTCCTATGTAGCTCCCTGGCTCTTCTCCATGGCAGCATTTCCCTAAGGGCCCCAGCAGAGCTGAAAATATACTTCCCCTCCAACACAGCTCAATGTATTTTGGGTTGAGAAGTGGGTGGGGAAAGGGAGAGCAAGCTGAGCGCTGCTTACTGGTAATAAAAGCCTCCAGAATGCACACAGCTCCTCTTGAGGCAGACACGGAGGAAAACCGCCCCGGCAGGGGATATCCCCCTGGCCAATGGCTGCTCTCCTCTATGAACCCCCAGCTGCCCCTCCACTAGTTCAAGCCTCTCAGAAGGCTCATCACTAGGATCAAGTCCATGGTGTTCTTAAAGCCCAGCATTGATTTCCCCGGGTTTAAATATAGAAGCTATAGAAGGGAAGAGGAGGGAGAGCAAAGAAGCCAAGAGCTGCTGGATGCAGTAGATGCTGCCTCTGTGGCCCTGTGTCTGTCCTACTGAGCGTCCCCTACATTGGCAAGGGGGCAATAGAAAGAGCACAATATGGGAGTCAAGGGACCTGGGATCAAATATTAGAACTTACTGTCTCTAAGACTGAGAAAATCACATAACTTCACTGGTCCTTAGTTTCCTCAAGCTTTTTTGTGAAGTAATAATACAAAAAAGCAATAATACAGCTAAATTTGTAATAATTATAGCTAACACTTACTGAGCAATTAATATATGCCAGGCTCTGTTCTAAGTCCTTTACGTGCATTCTAGCAATAGCCCTATAAGGTAGGCATTCTATTGTCCCCATTTAATAGGTAAGTAAACTGAGTCTCAGAGAGGTGAAGTAAGTCACTCAGGGTCCCACAGATAGTGAGAATAATGTATAACAAACGGAAAGTGTCTTGCGTGCTGTGGGAATCACTCAGTGATAGCTATCCCGGTGCGGTGTGCCTAAGTTCACCAAGCAGCTCTTAGTTTCATGGTCTCCCCTTCATTCCTCTCCCCACAACCTCACTCTACCAATGCCATAATGATATATCCACCGCCTCACAATAACCTTGGAAATAGGTAATATCAGTCTCTTGGTACAGATGAGTATATCAGTCAGGAAAACAAAATCTACTCCAGTACTTCAAACAGGGAAAGAACCAAAGGACAGGAAAGAGAAGGGATGATCTAAAATGTGAGTGCCCTGAGGTGACAGGAGAGACAGCTTGCATCCAGATGCTAGGTAGGGGCATCAGCCTGGGGTTGGGGGGTGGGAGGTGGTGGCTTTATACTGTGTCAGCCTGGCTAAACTGGAACAATGTAATCCTTTATAGTTCTGGGTCAGAGTTGGCCAAAGGAGAAATTTGCATGAGATTTGAAAGGTGAAAGTGATGCCATGGCTGTTACTGTATGAAGGTCATTGTGGTTAAATGTGGTAAGAAGTATATGCAGAAGTTCAGGTAGACTCCAGCTTGTCTTCACCCTCTTTCGTGACGAGAAATAGATGCAGAAATGCCAGAAAATGCCAGCTTTTCTTTACTGTCTTCCACTCATCGCTTAGCAGTTCTTCCTGCGTGCCTGCTACCCTGCAGTTGTTGTGTGCTGTCAAGTCGATTCTGACTCATAGCAACCCTATAGGACAGAGTAGAACTGTGCCATAGGGTTTCCAAGGCTATAATCTTTAGCAGAGCAGATCGCCAGGTCATTTCTCCCACAGAGCCACTGGTGGGTTCAAACCACTGACCTTTCAGTAAGCAGTCAAGTGCTTAACCATTGCACCACCAGGGCTCCTTGCCTACCTTGTTAACCAACACCAGTACCAGGCCCACAACCAGACGCAGCCCCTGCAATCCTCCAAAGACTTCTCCATCAGCTGTCTTTTGCAGACTCACTCCAACAGCTGCATGTGTCTGGCTACCCATACTCCTTTGCAAACTCCAGCTTGATCACTCATTCCAGTATTTCAGGAGGGCTAATTAGTGACTTTTATTTGATCCTTAAACTCCCTTTTCTGGGCTCTTATTTCCCCCAGTTTCTCCTACAATTATATAATGTGTTATTCCTACAATAAAATCTTTATTCGATAATACTCATAGAGTTTCAGCCCCCCGATTGAATCCTTACTGATAAGCGGTGAGAAGGGGAACACTCTTATTCAGAACTGGGAGAAGGCAAGAAGAGTGAGTGCAGAAAAGGAGAAAAAGGGTGAGTGTCAAAGGAATTTAAGTCACATGGTCTTGAGGTCATATGAAGACACAGGAACCAGGTCAACTGCAGAAAGAGGCTAGGGTTAGAGTAGAGTTTGAGGCTTGAAAGGATTGAGAAAGCTGTAGAAAATATGCTATAATAAGTGGAATTAAGAATTGAGAGAATCCTTCGTTGGACAAGGCAAAAGAATGGGAAAGAAGACTGGAGGAATGGAAAAGGTGGGACGTCTGAATTCAAGTCCTGACTCTACTTACCATTAGCTCTATGGCCTTGGATAAATCACATATTTTCCTCTCTGTGTCAGTCACTTGCATATGTGTTCTTACCCCTTTGAATCATGCTTCAGTCTCTCACTTACTAAAAAAAAAAAAAAAACCTTCACAATTAATAGTCTCTAAAGATAGCTACTAGCTCCTCTCTTCCCCCGCCACTTCCACCAATATTTAGGGGGGAAAAATGGAGCATATACTTGCTGCTTCCAAACCTTATCTCATGCTTGCTTCTTAACCCCCTGCCCCGGTGGCACAGTGGTTAAGAGCTCAGGCTACTAATCAAAAGGTTAGCTGTTCAAATCCACCAGCTGCTCCCTGGAAATCCTATGGGGCAGTTTTGCCCTGTCCTATAGGGTCACTATGAGTTGGAATTGACTGGACAGCAATGGGTTTGGTTTTTTTTCGGTTTAGACTAAAAGCATGGGCTCAGTGGTAAATGATGCTCTGCTCTTGGCTAACCCAAAAGTCCATTCTTCAGTGCCCTCTTTAGCATTTGACATTATTGATTCTTCTGTCTTGGCTCTCACTCCTTCCTTGGCTTCTATGACTCTATTCTCACCTGGGTTTCCTCCTACCTCTTGAGCTATCTCATTTACGCTCCTCTTACCTTAAATGTTGGGACTGGTAAGAGTCCCAGCAGCGGCCATCTCACTGTATACACTCTCACTCAACAAGTTCACCCAATCCCTGGACTTCAAAATGATATCTATGTGCTAATTATTTCTAAATCTTTATTTCTAGTCCAGACTGCTTTCCTGAATTCAAACGGTTATTTCTCACTTCCAACTGAAAATGATATGAGGTGATGCTCAAAGAAGACTATTCTTTGAGTGAGCAAAGATGGAAGAAATAAAAATCAAATAATAACAATTAGCTGATGATTTTCAAGCTCTTATTAAGTTTTGGGTATTATGCTGAGTTTTACATGCATCATCCAATTGAACCTTCACAAATCTTAAGTAGACACATTTTAAAATCATTTCACAGACGAGTAACTGTGGCCCAGAGGGATAATAAGCAAACCTCAGGTGTGATCACAATGAAGTAAATGGTATTGGACTTACCCTAATCTTGTGACAAGTATAAAAAGTGGACAAAACATATGAGACAACTATTTTCAGGCACTGGACAAAAAGCAGTGCAGGACTGCTAGTCTTCAAAAAAGAGGGACATACCAGGTGAGTAAGCCCCACATTCACCCTGGCTTTATACCTTGGGGCACTTTCTGGACCACAGTGCAGGGAGGTGGAGCCAAGGCACATCACAGCAGTCTTGCTGAGCTAACGAAGTAGAGATGAGATTTTGGGGTTGCTAAGTAGCTGTAATTTTCAGATCAGAATAATAGAGAGGAAGGATCTGCATCCATGTCTGTGTGGTGATTCCCTGTAGGTTCATGGCTGAGGGCGGGCTTCTTATATACAGAGCAAGAATCTTTAAGACCTTGCATAGAGCAGCTTCTATAAGGCTAAGAGTTGAATGAGGATGCCAGAAGTTTCAGAGAAGTCAGAGATTTTGGAATTTCAACTCATTCAAAAGGGAAGTACCACACGGAGGACCTTGAGTAGCCAGTTGGAATAGCCCACTCAAACAAAAAATAAAACCATGTCTGACAGGATGAAAAGGACTGAAAAGAAATTTAACAAGCTTTCTAGGCAAAATTCAACATTTTTTTGAGGAAAATAACATAGTCCACACTCCCTATATCTTAGCCTTTAGAAAGTCCAGCATTCAACAAAATATTAATAGACATGAGAAGGAGGAGGAAAATATGACCAATAATTTAGGGAGAAAATGTCCAAATACACAAAGATGATCTAGATGTTGAAAATTTCAGGCAAAAACTTGAAGATCACTATTACAATATTCAAGGAATTAAAGGAAAAGTTAAACATATGTGTGAACAGAAATAGGAAATCTCAGCAGAGAACTGAAACAATAATAAAAAAAGAACAAAATGGAAATTCTAGAACCAAAAAGTATAATATCACAAACTTGAAAAGTCACTGGATGGGCTCAACAGCATATTGGATACTTTAGGGCATAACATCAGTCAATATGAAACTGATATATATTGATTATCCAGTCTGAAAAAACACAAAGAACAAAAATTAGAATGGAAATGAACAGAGCCCCAGTGACCCATGGGAAAATATCAAGTGGATCTAACATACATGTAATTGAAGTTACAGAAGTAGGAGAGAGAAAGAATAGAAAAGAAGAATAACTTTTTTTAATAATGGTCAAAATTTCACAAATTTGGTTAAAAAAAACCCTACAAATCCAAGAAATTCAGTGAACTCCAGCTTGTGCAAAGAAACCTTGACTTGGCACATAATCAAACTGATCAAAACCAAAGATGAAGAAAAAAATTTAAAAGCTGCTAGAGAAAAAAGATTCATCACATAAAGGGGAACAATGAAGTGAATTATGGCTGCGTTCTCATACAAATCAGTGGAAAGCAGAAGACAATAAAATAATGCTGAAAGAAAAAAAACTTCTAATATATTATTCTAGACTCAAAAATATCTTTCAAAAGTAAGGATGAAATAAAGACACTTTCAGAGAAAGTTACCAAGATAGATCAGATGCTAGGCCATAAAATGAGTCTCAAATAATTTCAAAAGACTAAATTATTACAGAAAATTACAAAGGTCACCTACAAAAAATCTGCACCTAATATACCATATAGTAAAAGACTTAGTGTGCTTTCCTCTAAGATCAAAAACAAGACAAGGATGTTTACTCTTACTGCTTCTATTCAACACTGTACTTGAGGTTCTAGCCAAGAAAATAGGCCAAAAAAAAAAAAAAGACATACAAATTGAAAAGAAGTAAAATTGTCTTTATTCATATACAACAATAATACCTATATAGCAAATCCAGAGAAATTTTACCAAACAGCTACTAAAACTAATAAATAAGTTTACAAGGGTCACAAGATACAATCTCAACATGCCAAAATCAATTGTATTTTTATATACTAAAAATAAACAAGTGGAAATTAAGATTAAAAATATAATATCATTTGAAATTGCATCAAAAATATGAAATATTTAATTATTTAAATATCAATTTAACAAAATATATACATGATCTATATGCTGACAGCTACAAAGTATTCCTGAGGGAAATCTAAGATTTAAATAAATGGAGAGGTATACAACATTCATGGATCAAAAGACTCAATATGGTTAAGATGTTAATTGTTAACAAAATCTCAATTTTTATAGAAATTGACAACCTGATTCTAAAATTTACGTAGAAATTCAAAAGACCTAGAATAGCCAAAACTATTTTGAAAAAGAACAAAGTTGGAGGACTGATACTTGCTGATTTCCAAACTTATTGTAATACTACACTAATCAATAATTATGTTGGCAGAAAGAAAGATATATAAATCAATTAAATCAGAAGGGGAATTCTAGAAGATAGACCCACATACGTGGTCAATTGCCTTCCAACAAAAATGTGAAGATACTTCTATATCGCCAAAGATAGTCTTTCAAGAAGAGATGCTAAAACAATTATACATCTGTATAGAAAACAATGAACCTTTCCTTACCTGGCATAAAAATGTAATTTGAAATTGATCATCAACCTAAATGTTAGAACAAAAACTATACAGCTTCTAGAAAATCTTTATGACCTTGGGTTGGACACACAAAGAAAAAATCATATAAGAAATAATTGATAAACTAATTTCATTCAAATTTAAAAAAATGAAGGCAAGCTACAGACTGAAAGGAAATATTTGCAAAATATATTTATCATAAAGGACTTGTATCGATAATATGAAAACAAAATACTACTCAATAAGTAGAATGCAAACAATCTGATAAAAATGGGCAAAAGATTTGAATAGATACTTCACCAAAGAAAAAATGCTCAACAGCATTAGTTATTAGAAAAATGCAAATTAAAACCACAAAGAGAAATCTCAGTGCATCAGAATGGTTAAAATTTTTTAAAAATAACAGATATGTAGAACAACAAGAACTCCAGTGAATTGCTGGTGCTAATGGAAAAATGGTACAGCACTTTGTAAAACTACTTAGCAATTTCTCATAAAGTTAAATGTGCGTTTACTATGTGATCCAGCAATCCTCGTCCTAATCATTTTAAAAAAACCAAAACCAAACCTGATGCTGTCAAGCTGATTCTGACTCACAGTGACCCTATACAACAGAGGAAAACTGCCCCACAGGGTTTCCAAGGAGCGATTGGCTAGTGGATTCCAACTGCTAATCTTTTGGTTAGCAGCCGAGCTCTTAACCACCGCACCACCAGGGCTCAAGAAAAATAAAAACATATGCTCATACAAAGACTTGTACATGAATGTTCGTAGCAGCTTTATTCATAATAGTCAAAAACTGGAAACAATCCAAATGTCCATCATCTGATGAATGGTTACAAAAGTTGTGGTACATCCATACAATGGGGAAAAAACAGTATTTTAGTCAAATGGTGCTGAAACAATTAATAGCCATTTTAATGCAATAAAAAGGAAGAAACTAAAAAAGGAGGCGGAGAACTACTGATACAGGTAACAACATTGATGAATCACAAAATATTATGCTAACTGAAAGAAATCAGACACAAAAGACTACCTACAATATGATTCTAATTATATGAACTTCTAGAAAAGGCAAAACTACAGCAGACGAAATCAAGTCAGTGTTTGCCTGGGGCTGGCTATGAGCAGGGAATTGATTGCAAGGAAGTATGGGGTTGCTTTTCTGGGGAATGAAAACATTCTATATTTTGGGTGTGGTGGTGAGCACACTACACATATTCGTCAAAACTCATTGAATTGTACATAACAATTGGGGGGTTTTATTGTACGTAAATGATATGTTGATAAAGCTGACAAAAATATAGGAAGTATAATGAAAAGATATGTACAGGATATAGAGGAAGCAAAAAATTAAAAAACGGTATGCCTTACCCAGAATGGGAGGAGTCACAAAAGGCTGCTATAGTCTAGCTGAATCTTAAAAAGTGAGTAGGCAAGAGCCAGGCAAAAAACAACTCCTAGTGATTGGTTCTTCAAGAGTGAGAGGCCCTGTTTGCCTCTGTTAGCCAAGGGCTGGAAATGGACCCTATCATTAAATTGCATTTAGGAGGATGGTGGAGGTTTGGTGAGTTATGTTCTTAAAACTAAAAAAGAGAAGAGGATTCCACAGGACTTGTACTTGCCAATGTATAGGAGGGTGCAGAAATAGTGACCAAGGATAGTACTTTCTAATAACTTTGGGAGATTACAGAACTCTCGTCTATCTTGGTTTGTTGCTTTGTTACTCTCCTCTGAGAGTAACAATGAGAGACCTGAAAATGCAAAGGCCAGGTGGGGATGGAAAGGATGAATAGGCCATGTGAGGATGGAAAGGATGAATAGGTCTCATTTCTGCTACCAGGTAAAGGCAAACTGGCCTACATTCAGTGGGAGGACTGTCCTGGGACCCTAAGGCTTCATCATCCAGTAAGCATAGATTAGGAACCAGGAGACACAGTGTGAAGAATCTTGCCCAGAAGGGGTCAGGCAGAGAGTCTCCAAAAGAATGATCTGCAATCCAGGTCAGCAAAATCAAGAAGATGGACTTCCGGGCAACATGGTGCCATAGACAGAAGCACCACACCATCCCTCCACAGCAAAGATCCAAAAAACTAAGTCAAACAGAGACACACATCAATCCTGAAACCCTAAGCATCAAATGAAGAGATAAAGAGCTCAGCCAAGCACCAAATGGAATAAGAAACTGACAGAGAACAGACAGTGAGAAGAGATATATGCAGAGGTCCCCTATCAGCTACAACAGCATGGATCCGCCATCTTGGACTTCTATCGGAGATGGGTGAACAGGGAGTATGAGAAAGCAACTTCACAGAGCTTCCAGCAGGAGAGAAAACAACTGTTAACCAGTGATATATGCTTTCCCATCCCCCACCCCTCTTCACCCCCACTTGGCCTCCTCTGCTTCCTGTGGCCACAGTCTCTTGGCCAGCAAGCACCGGCTTCGCCCTGGAGTCGCTTGGATTCCACCTGCCCACACTGGACGGTTCCCTGAGTGCCATTTGTTGGCTACCAGTGTCGCTTTTTGCTGCTTCTTTAGATTTTTTCCTTACCTCTCATCACCTCCCCCTCCTTTCTCTCAAATACCTGGCTCCGTGTGCCATCTTTGCTTCTTCCTGAAAGGCTGCAAAACACGGCTCGACTGTGAAACTGCTTGCCGGCCCATGCTGCCACACTGGTGGAACCCCCGGGGCTTTTGTTTGTTTGTTCTGATTTATTCTGTTTTGATTTGTTTGTTTATTTGTTTTCTTTTTCTTTTCTCAGCTTGGTAGACCCTTCTAGCAGGGCAATACTGTGCAGCTTGGGAACTACCCCCTTACTCTGTGCAAACGCACAGTAGTATCCCTGGGGGCATTTCTTTTTTCTTGGGTTTTGTTTTTGTTTGTTTGTTTCTTTGTTTTGTTTTCTTCTCTCTCTTTTTCCCTTTCTGTCTTTCTACATTTCTCAGTTTCTCATCTCTCTATACTTAACTTCTCTGTCTTCTGAATACCTGGCGCTATGTGACACTTCTACCCCTTCTAGCCAGGATGTACTTCACGGTCTGGGAGCAACTTCCACAGCCTTGGCAGCCGCACTAGTGGCACCCCTGCTGGCTCTTTTTTTTTTTTTTTCTCTAATTTTTATTTATTCGTTTTTTTTTCTTTTACCATTTCCTTTTTTTTTCCACCATTTCTCAGTCTCTCATCTCTCCATTCCAATAGCAAGCTTCCTCAGCACTCTTTTTTGTTTGTTTGTGTGTATGTCTTTGGCTTCTCTTCCTCTCTCCTCTTTCCCATACCCATCTTAGCTCCACACATCACAATCTCACCCCTCCTTCCTGCCTACCTATGCCATGCACTGAACATCACACCCCCAAGCAGCACAGGCATGGCCTACAGGAACCTGCCCTACACTGACTCCAAGCCTGCCCTGTTGGCCCTAGTACATGCCACAAAAAAAAATTCCAGCAACACTAATTCAGCTGGGCCTGCCCTGCTGTGCCATACCTGAGCAACCGTCCTTGCCCATTGGAGAAGGAGGCGAAAAGTATCATGTCTACAGATGAGCAAACAACAAAGAACGCACAGCCTGTCTGCTCAGGCATAACCAAATAAAACAAAAAAGCAGGAAGAAACAAACAAATCTAAAATGAGGAAAATAACTACTGAATGCCCCAAAGACAGCAGACAATATCAAAACATATACAAAAACAGGACAGGATGGTTCCAGTAGGCATCCCAAATAAAACACCAGATGACCTTCCAATAGAAGAAAAGGCACTAGAACTACCTGATAAGGAATTCAAATCTCTAATATTCAGAGCTATCCAAGAGTTGAATCAAAAAGCAGACAAAAATGAGCAAAAAATAGACAAATTCATGGAAAATACAGACAAAAAAAAGGGAAGGATTCAGGAAAATAATACAGGAACAAAATGCCAAAATAAATTCACTACTAGAAATCATACAAAAACAACAATTAGAAATCCAAAAGATAGACAACAAAATTTCAGAAATGGAAGTGTCATAGAAGGGCTGAGGAGCAGGTGTGAAATGATAGAAGACAGGATCAGTGAAACTGAAGACAAACACTTGGATAAAACTCTGAGGAAAAATCATAAAAAAGAACAAAGAAAAATGAAGAAACCCTGAGAATTATATGGGATACAATCAAAAGCAAAAATCTGCAAGTGATTGGAGTTCCTGAACAGGGAGAGAAAACAGAGAGAGGACCATTGAACAACTGCTGACAGAAAACTTTCCCAGTATCATGAAACATGAAAAGCTGACCATTCAAATAAGATAGACCCCAAAAGAAAATCACCAAGGCATAGCATAAAAATACTCACTAAAACCAAAGACAAACAAAGAATCCTGAGAGCAGCTCAAGAAAAACAAAAAGTCACACACAGTGAAGAAACAATAAGACTAAGCTTGGATTATTCAGCAAAAACCATGCAGGCAAGAAGGCAATGGGATGACATATATAAAACCTTGAAAGAAAAGAATTTCCAGCCAAGAATAATATATCCTGTAAAACTCTCATTCAAATATGGTGGTGAAATTAGGACATTTCCAGATAAACAGAAATTGAGGGACTATGTAAAAACCAAGCCAAACTTACCAGAATTATTAAAGGGAGCCCTTCAGTCTGAGAACAAACAACATCTGACTATAGGATGAATCTAGGACTCAGGATCGTACCAGCCAGATACCAACCTAGGAAATGAACTCTCAGGGACTATCCAAAACCAAAAGAATTACAACAGGGAACAAGAGGTTAATCTGTAAATGACAACAACATCAGGACAATAGAAGTGGGAATAAACAGTGTAGGTATAGAACCTTCTAATGGAGAGGAAGGCAACGCAATACCAAGTAATAATAGACTTGTTCAAACCCAGGAAGATAAGGGTAAATTTCAAGGTAACTACAAAGAAAGTTAACAACCCTACTCATCAAAATAAAGAAGAGAAACATAAAGTCTTAGTAAAAACAAAACCTACAAAAACAAAATAAATGAAAAAAAAAAATCCAAAAACAAAAGGAATTCAGCACAGGAGAGTAAGAGGAACAAAGAAAACATCAGCACCACAAAAAAAAAAAAAAAAAAGCAAAACAAAATAACAGCAATAAATTCACACCTATCAATAATTACATTGAATGTAAAAGGCCTGAATGCACCTATAAAGAGGAGAGTGATAGAATGGATAAAAAACAGGATCCATCAATATGCCGTCTACAAGAGACATACCTTAGAAACAAAAGCATAAATTTATTAAAAATCAAGGGATGGAAACAAATATATCAAGCAAACTGCTACCAAAAAAGAGCAGGAGTGGCAATACTAATCTCAGATAAAACAGACTTTAAAAAAAATCTACCATAAAAGACAAAGAAGGACACTATATAATGATTAAGGAGATGACCCATCATGAAGACATAACCATAATAAACATCTACGCACCCAATGACAGGGCTCCAAAATACATAAAACAAACTCTAACAGCACTGAAAAGAGAAACTGACAGTTCCACAATAACAGTAGGAGATTTCAACACACCACTCTTGGTAAAGGACAGAGCTTCTAGAAAGAAACTCAAGAAAGATACAGAAGACCTAAAGGGTACAATCAGCCAACTTGACCTCACAGACATATATAGTACACTCCATCCAACTGCTGCAAAGTACATATTCTTTTCCAATGCACATGGAACGTTCTCCAGAATAGACCACATCTTAGGCCACAGAGCAATCCTCAACAAGATCCAAACCGATAAGATAATTCAAAGTAACTTCTCTGAGCACAATGGCATCAAGGTAGAAATTAACAATAGAAAGAGCAAGGAGAAAAAATCAACTACATGGAAACTGAATAACACCCTGCTTACACATCACTGGGTAATAGAAGAAATCACAGATGAAATCAAAAAATTTCTAGAATCAAATGAGAATGAAAACACATCATACCAAAATCTTTAGGACACAGCAAAGGTAGTCCTCAGAGGATAATTTATAGCAATAGATGCACACATCAAAAAAGAAGAAAGGAACAAAATCAAAAAATTAACTACACAACTCAAACAAATAGAAAGAGAACAGAAAAAAAAGCCCACAGCTACTAGAAGAAAGGAAATAATAAAGATCAGAGCAGAAATAAATGAAATAGGGGATAGAAAAACAATAGAAAGAATCAACAAAACCAAAAGTTGGTTCTTTGAAAGGATCAACCAGATCTACAAACCACTGGCCTGACTGACAAAAGAAAAACAGGAGAGGACACAGATAACCCAAATAAGAAATGAAATGGGGGTCACTACTACAGACCCAACTGAAATAAACAGGATAATAACAAAGTATTATGAAAAACTATACTCCAACAAATTTGAAAACCTAGAGGAAATGGATAAATTTCTAGAAAGAGACTACCTACCCAAACTACCACAAAGTGATGTTGAAAATCTGAACAGACCCATAACAACAGAAGAGATAGAATAGGTAATAAAAAAAACTCCCAACAAAAAAAACCCCAGGCCCAGATGGCTTCACTGGAGAATTCTACAAAACATTCAAAGAGCTTATAGCAGTACTACTCAAACTATTCCAGAACACAGAAAAGGAAGTGACACTTCTGAATTCATTCTATGAAGCCAGCATAACCCTGATACCAAAAACAGGCAAAGATGCCACAAAAAAGAAAATTACAGACCAATATCTCTCATGAATATAGATGCAAAAATTCTCAACAAAATTCTAGCCAATAGAATTCAGCATCATATCAAAAAAATAATACACCACAACTAAGTAGGATTCACAGGTATGCAAGGATGGTCAACATTAGAAAATCAATCAACATAATCCACCACATAAATAAAAGAATCACATAATCATCTCAATTGATGCAGAAAAGGCATTTGACAAAGTCCAACACCCATTCCTGATAAAAACTCCCAATAAAATAGGTATAGAAGGGAAATTTCTCAACATAATAAAGGGCATCTATGCAAAACCAAGAGCCAACATGTTTCTTAATGGCGAGAGGCCGAAAACATTCCCCCTGAGAACAGGAACAAGACAAGGATGCCCTTTCTCTCCACTCCTATTTAACATTGTGCTGGAAGTCCTAGCTAGAGCAACAAGGCAAGAAAAAGAAATAAAGGGCATCCAAATTGGTAACAAAGAAATTAAAGTGTCCCTGTTGTGGATGATATGATACTATACATAGAAAACCCTAAAGACTCCATGAGAAAACTACTGGAACTAATACAAAGATTCAGAGTAATAGGATACAAGATAAACATAGAAAAATCAGTTGGATTCCTATACACCAATAAACAGAACGATGAAAAGGAAATCAGGAAAACAATACTATTTATAATAGCCCCTAAAAAAATAAAATACTTAGGAATAAATCTAACCAAGGATGTAAAAGACCTATACAAAGAAAACTACAAAACACTACTGCAAGAAATTCAAAGGGATCTACATAAATGTAAAAAACATACCATGCTCATGGATAGGTAGACTCAACAAGATGAAAATGACAATTCTACCCAAAGCAATTTACAACTACAATGCAATCCCAATCTAAATACCAACAACATTCTTTAAAGAGATGGAAAAACTAATCATTAACTTTATATGGAAAGGGAAGAATCCCTGGATAAGTAAAGCACTATTGGAGAAGAAGAATAACATAGGAGGACTCGCACTACCTGACCTCAGAACCTACTATACAGCTACGGTAGTCAAAACAGCCTGGTACTTGTACAACGATAGATACATTGACCAATGGAACAGAATTGAGAACCCAGGTGTAAATCCATCCACCTACGCTCACCTAATCTTTGACAGGGCCCAAAGTCCATCAAATGATGAAAAGACAGTCTTTTTAACAAATGGTGCTGGCAAAACTGGATGTCCATCTGCAAAAAAATGAAACAGGACCCATACCTCACACCATACACAAAAACTAATTCAAAATGGATCAAAGACCTAAATATAAAGTTAAAAACTATAAAGTTCATAGAAGAAAAAATAGGACCAATGCTGAAGGCCCTAATACTCAGCATTAATAGGACACAAACCATAATCAACAATGCACAAATTCCAAAAGATAAGCTAGATAACTGAGATCTTCTAAAAATTAAACACTTATGCTCATCAAAAGACTTCACCAAAAGACTAAGAAGAAAACCTACAGATTGGGAAAAAGTTTTTGGACAGTACAAGTCACACAAAGGTCTAATCTCTAAAATTTACAAGAAAATCGAACACCTCTACAACGAAAAGAGAAACAATCCAGTTAAAAAATGGGCAAAGGAAATGAACAGACACTTCACCAAAGAAGACATTCAAGCGGCCAACAGACACATGAGGAAATGCTCCGATCACTAGCCATTAGAGAAATGCAAATTAAAACCACAATGAGATACCATCTCACTCCGGCATTACTGGCACGAATCAAAAACATTCAAAATAACAAATGTTGGAGAGGCTGCAGGGAGATTGGAACTCTTATGCACTGCTGGTGGGAATGCATAATGATACAAACATTTTGGAAAACGATATGGTGCTTCCTTAGAAAGCTAGAAATAGAAATACCATACGATCCAGCAATCCCACTCCTAGGAATATATCCTAGAGTAATAAGAGCCGTCACACAAATAGACATATGCACACCCATGTTCATGGCAGCATTGTTCACAACAGCAGAAAGATGGAAACAACCTAGATGCCCATCAACAGATGAATGGATAAACAAACTATGGTACTTACAGACAATGGAGTAGTATGCAACAAGAAAGAACAATGGTGAATCTGTGAAGCATCTCATAACATGGATGAAACTGGAGGACATTATGCTGAGTGAAATGAGTCAATCACAAAAAGACAAATATTGTATGAGACCTCTATTATAAAAACTCATGTAAAAGTTTACACACAAAAAGAAACAATCTTTGTTGGTTACGAGGGATGGAGGGTGAGGGGGAATACTAAATAGACAATAGATGAGCAGTAACTTAGGTGAAGCGTAAGACAGTACACAATACTGAGGATGCCAGCACAGCTTGCACAAAGAAAGGTCATGGAATCTCCACAGACACATCCAAACTCCCTGAGAGACTGAATTGCTGGGCAGAGGCTGTGGGGACCATGGTCTCCGGAAACATCTAGCTCAATTGGCATAACACAGTTTATAAAGACAACGTCCTATATTCTAGCTTGGTGAGTAGCATCTGGGGTCTTAAAAGCCTGTGAGCAGACATCTAAGATAATCCACTGGTCTCACCCCTTCGGGAGCAAGGGAGAATGAAGAAAACAAGATACAAGGAAAAGATTAGTCCAAAGGACTAATGGACCACAAATACCACGGCCTCCACCAGACTGAGTTCAGCTCTAGATTCAGTCCAGCTCTAGACTGAGTCCAGTCTAGATGGCACCCAGCTACCAACACTGACTGCTCTGACAGGGATCACAACAGAGGGTCCTGGACAGAGCTGGAGAAGAATGTAGAACAAAATTCTAAGTTACAAAAAAAGAACAGATTTACTGGCCTGACAGGGACTGGAGAAACCCTGAGAGTATGGCCCCTGGACACCCTTTTAGTTCAGTAATGAAGTCACTCCTGAGGTTCACAGTTCAGCCAAAGATCAGACCATCCCATAAAACAAAATGAGACTAATGGGGAACAACAGTCCAGGGACAAGGACTAGAAGGCAAGAGGGGACAGGAAAGTTGGTAATAGGTAACCCAAGGTTGTGAAGGGACAGTGTTGACCTGTCATGGGGTTGTTAACCATTGTCGTAAAACAATATGTGTCCTAACTGTTTAATGAGAAACCATCTGTTCTGTAAGACTTCATCTAAAGTAAAATAAAATAAATAAATAAATAAAATTAAGAGGAAGGATTCAGGGGGCTAAGGCATTTGACCATGGTACACAGAAAATGGTAGCTAGCCTCCGAGATGGCTCTAAAGACTTTGCTTCCTGGTATTCACTGTCTTGTGTAGTGTTCTCCCACACCATATCAGGGTTGTTCTGCATAATCAATCAAAATATGGCAGAAGAAATAGTGTGTGACTTCTGAGGCCAGGTCATAAAAGACATTACCCCTTCCACCTTGCTGTCTTGGATCTTTTGCTTTTGGGGGAAGTCTGCTACCATGTCACAAGGACACTTAAGCAGCCCTGTGGAGAGGTACACATGGTAAAGATCCGAGATCTCTTGCCAACAACCAACATCAACTACCCATTTGAACGAGCCATTGTGGAAGCAGACCTGCCAGCCCCAGGCAGGGCTTTAGGTGACTTCAGTCCCGTTCTACATCTTGACTGCATTCTCATCAGAGACGCCCAAGTTAGAACCACCCAGCTAAGCCACATCTGAATACCTGGCTACGCAAACTGTGTGAGGTAATCAATGTTTAGTGCTGTTTTAAACCATTAAGTTTTAGGTAATTTGTAACACAGAAATAGGTTATGGACACACAGGGAGAGGAACTTTTTTATGGAAGTCTGTGATCTTACCCAATGGTGGGGAGGAGCTATTGTACTCTGCCTCATTAGATATTTTTCTACTCCTATGTGCAGTCAGAGTCCCTGGGTGGTACAAACAGTTAAAGCACTCAGCTGATAACGGAAAGTTTGGAGATTCGAGTCTACCTAGAGACACCTTGGAAGAAAGGTCTGGTGATCTACTTGTGAAAAATCAGCCATTGAAAACCCTATGGAGCACAGTTCTATTCTGACACACACAGGGTCACTATGAGTCGAAATGAATTGGAAGGCAACTGGTTTTTTACATACAATCAGGCACACTAAAATCTCTAACATCTCTATACACCAAAGTTTGACCTTCTGTTCTTTTTCTTCTCTGCCCTAGCTCAGCCTTCCTAATTCTTCATCTGAATTCTTGATATTACCTCTTAACTGGCCTCCTGACTTTGGTCCCAACTTCTCCAGTGCATCCTTCTCTCTGGTTTCAAGCCTAATTTTTCTAACATACAAATTTGAATATTATATTAAAGCTTCACATCCCTAAATGTCTCCTGTCCCTTAAATACAAGGACTCCATGTCCCAGACCCTGTCCACTCTCCATGTCAAGCACCACCACCCCTCACCCATCATCACTTCCATGTATTCAGTGCTCCAAGTTGCTCATCATTGCCTAAACCCCCTTACCCTTGCATACTTCTCTGCTTCTGCTCATGCTGCTCCCTCTCCTCGGAATGCCATTCTTTGCCTAATAAAATTGATCTCTCTTATGAATCCCAGATCTAATGTTTTCTGCCACCATAAAAGAAGAGTTTTTGCTTCATTCAGTAGGAATGGAGAGTTCTTTCAACAATCTTTTCCACCACTGTCTGATTCTGGGACTGCAGTCAAAACTTCATACAGAATCCATCACTCACATCCTGATGGTCCTCATCTGAGGCAAGGTCAGGGTCCTAAGTTAGGAATCTGGAGACCTGACTCTAGCTCATCTCTGCCACAGGGATATGCTATCGCACTTTTGGTACTCCCTTCTTCTGGGCATGGTTTGATCATCTGCAAATGGAAGGGGGGATTTGATGATATCTGTCATGGATTGAATTGTCTCTCCCCAAAAAATATGTGTATCAATTTGGCTAGGCCATGATTCCCAGTATTGTGTGATTGTCCACCATTTTGTCATCTGATGTGATTTTCCTATATGTTGTAAATCCTACCTCTATAATGTTAATGAGGTGGGATAGGGAGCAGTTATGTTAATGGGGCAGGACTCATTCTACAAGATTGAGCCAATCTCTTTTGATATATAAAAGAGAGAAGCGAGCAGAGAGACAATGGGATCTCATACCACCAAGAAAGCAGCGCCGGAAGCAGAGCACATTCTTTGGACCTGGGGCTCCTGCATGGAGAAGCTCCTAGTCCAGGGGAAGATTGATGACAAGGACCTTCCTCCAGAGTCGACAGAGACAGACAGCCTTCCCCTGGAGCTGATGCCCTGAATTTGGACTTCTAGCCTACTAGACTGTAAGAGAATAAACTTCTGTTTTTTGAAGCCATCCACTTGTGGTTATTTCTGTTACAGCAGCACTAGATAACCAAGACAACCTCTAAGGTCTCTTCTTTCTTTAACTCTCCATGAAGTCATTAAGGACATTCTTATGCTAGTTTTGTTATGTCTAAGAGGCCAGTGTTCTGAATTTCTGTCTATGTGACTCCCTGTCTTAGTCATCTAGTGCTGCTATAACAGAAGTACCACAAGCGGATGGTTTTAGTGAAGAGAAGTTTATTTCCTCACAGTTAAAGTAGGGTAAAAGTCTAAATTCAGGGTGTCAGCTCCAGGGGAAGGCTTTCTCTCTCTCTCGGCCTTCTCATCAGTGTTCCCCCAGACTAGGAGCTTCTCTGAACAGGGACCCCAGTCCAAAGGACACACTCTCCTCCTGGCACTGCTTTCTTGATGGTATGAGGTCCCCCGTCTCACTGCTCACTTCTGTCTTTTATATCTCAAGAGATTGCCTCAGGACACAATCCAGTCTTGTAAATCAGGTCCTGCCTTACTAACACAACTGCTACCCATCCTCCCTCATTAACATCATAGAGGCAGGTTTACAACATATAGGAAAACCACACAATACCAGGAATCATGGCCCAGCCAAACTGATAGACACATTTTTGGGGGGACATAATTCAATCCATGACACTCCCTATCTTTTCATCCTCATAATATCAGAGGGTTGCATGTAGGGCTAACAAAAAAATAAATAAATAAGCAAAGAAAAGAGGACAGAGATCTAGAGTCCAGCCTGGAGCTCAAGTTTGGGAAGTCACAGAAGGAAAGGAGAAGCTAGCCAGGTACTACAGGTCCAGAAAGGAAGTAGGTCCACTCATTTGAGAAGCATTTATGGAGTACTTATTGTGTACGATACCACACACACTTATTAAGCATCTCCTCTGTGCTCAGCTTGGAGTCTCTGGATGGTGCAAACAGTTAATGCACTTGGATGCTAAACAAAAGTTGGAAGTTCAAGTCCACCCAGAGGTGCCTTGGAAGAAAGACCTCATGAATTACTTCCAAAAAAAATCAGCTATTGAAAACTCTATGGAACAGAGCTCTACTCTGACAAACATGGGGTCACTATGAGTCGGTGTTGACTTGAGAGTAACGGGTAATAACTGGTGTGCTTGGCTCAGTGCTAGGTGCTGGGGATTTGGCAGACAAAGGCAGACATGGCCCATGCCTTGGAGGTTTAAGTGGGGGAGGCACTGATCAGATTTATTATTTAAAAGAAAACTGGCTGCCTTGCCTAGAATGGATCACAGATATTATTCTCCCTAATTTACACATAAGGAAATTGAGGCTTAAAAAGATTAAGATTTTTGCTCCAGCCGAAAACCCAATTCTTAGCCAACCCACAACCTATAGAGCTACAATCTTAGCCCTGTCTATTATGTTGTATCTTTCTATTCATAATATTCATGAAGTAGCACCAAGAGGGAGGAAGGGGAGGAGGGAGAGGGAGGTAATGGAAATGAGGTGCCCCTGGGTCAGGCTGTGCTGGGCTCCTGCTTGAAGCCTGCTCCTCTGTGATACACTCTGAGCCTGGTCAAGGGGCCAGCCATTCCCAGGGGCTCTCGTCAGAGGGAACTGTCAGCTGCTGGTGCCCAACAAAGATGTCTGGCTACGTCTTGTTCCTATTGATTACCCACCAAAGTGTCTCTCATTGTTAAGCAATCCCCAGGGGCAGGCAGGAGAAAAGGAGTCCTTTCTCCTTTTTTGCGTTTAATGACATCCAATCCTAGCCAGTGATCTCTGCCCTCTTCCTAGAGGCAGGGGAGGGGAGGGAGGAGGGGAAGGAGAGAAAGAAAACACGGAGGTGGTGCGTATGGTGGCGCATGGACACAAAGACAAGACATCCAGAAAGAGAGACAAAGAGAGAGAAACAGAAAATCAGAGATACAGAGACAGAGATAAAGAGAGAGAGACGAAGAGAGGAGCCAGAGAAAGAAGAGAAACAGGCAGAGACAAATGGAGAAAAGTAGGCAGAGAGAATCAAAGAGACTGAGATGGAGGGGAAGCAAACAGATAAAAATGAGTCAGAGACAGGAATATAGGGTGAGATAGAAGCAGACTGAGATAGAGGTGGAGAGACGGAATGACACTAAGACAGAGACAGGCAGAAACAAAGAAGCAGAGAAAGAAAGAAACAGATGAAGGCAAACAGATAAAGAAAAAGGAAGGGAGGGAGAGAAGGAGATGATGAGGACAGTAGTCCTACTCCCAAGGCTTCCCTCCCCGCTCAAGTGTCCATGTGCTAAGAGGACTTTCTGAGGGGCCTGTGTCCACCCCAGACAAGCCCAGGTACCAGTCCCCATTCCTAAATGTGTGGAGGTTAGCTGTTTTGCCATTTCCCGTGTGAACCCATGCTAATCTCGTAAGTGGAAATAAAAGCTCCCGACAGGCACATATCCTACCTTGCACTTCGGGTCCGGCCCCAGGAGACATTCTGTGAGGGTTGGTATGCTCTGGACTCCAGGGCTCAGGCCTTACCCTCCTCATCGCTCCTCAGATTTTCCTGAGAAAGTTCATCTCTCCCTCAGTCTTCATGACTCTGAAATAATGTTCAAGCCCAAACCTCATTGTTTGGTGCAGCCCTCTCCCTCCTAGGCTTCAGACACATCTATTCAATGCACCAGTGCAGCTAGGTGTCCCAGGACCTCTCACACAAGCCCCTGATGCCTTCAACATGGTCAAAGCTCAAGCCATTGTCTTCCTGAACCCCAGCCTGCTCCTTCTCCTGGGTGCCTGGCCTACCATTCCATCATTCCAGCTACAAACCTGGGGGTGACCTGCTCCTTCACCCCCCGCATTCAATAATTTGCCATGTCTTGTGGACTTTATCTCCTGGGCCTCAATATCCTTATCTGTAACATAGGGATAATAACAGCATCTACCTTATAGCATTGCTAATACAATTAAATGCAAAGAATGGAAATTCCGTAACACTTCGTTGTGCTCATGCGGGATCTGTACATGGATCAAGAGGCAGTAGTCTGAATAGAACAAGGGGACGTTGCGTGCTTTAAAATTGGAAAAGGTGTGTGGCAGGGTTGCATTCTTTCACATTACTTATTCAATCTATATGCTGAACAAATAATCTGAGAAGCTGGATTATTTGAAGAAGAGCACAGCATCAGGATTGGAGGAAGACCCATTAACAACCTGACATATTCAGATGATACAACCTTGCTTGCCAAAAGTAAAGACAACATGAAGCACTTACTGATAAAGGTAAAACACTACAGCCTTCAGTATGGCTTATAACTGAACATAAAAAAAAAAAAATCATTACGACTGGACCAACAATAACATCATGACAAATGGCAAAGAAATTACAGTTGTCAAGGATTTCATTCTTCTTGGATCAACAAGCAATGCCCATGGAAGCAGCAATCAAAAAATGAAATGACATATTGCACTGGGCAAATCTGCTGCAAAAGACTTCTTTGAAGTGTTAAAAAGCAAAGATGTCACTTTGAGGACTAAGGAGCAGCTGACGCAAGCCATGGTATTTTCAATTGCCTCATATGCACGTGAAAGCTGGACAGTGAAAAAGAAAGACCAAAGAAGAATTGAAGCATCCGAATTATGGTGTTGGTGAAGAATATTGAATATACCATGGACTGTCAGAAGAATGAACAAATCTGCCTTGGAGGAAGTATAGCCAGAATGCACCTTAGAAGCAAGGATGGTGAGACTTTTTGTCTCATGTACTTTGGACGAGTCATCAGGAGGGCCCAGTCGCTGAAGAAGGACATCACGCTTGGTAGAGGGTCAGCAAAAAAGAGGAAGGCCCTCAATGAGATGGACTGACATAGCAGCTGCAACAGTGGGCTCGAGCACAACAACAATTGTGAGGATGGCGCAGGACATTTTGTTCTATGAGAAAGAAAGGTTGCTTTGAGTCAGAGAGGACCCCATGGCAACCGACAACAACAACAACCCTATAGGGTTGTTAAGATAATTAAATGAGAGAGTTTACATTTGTAGTACAAGTAACTGCTTTTGTGCGTGGCCTTTCTAGCCATGGTCTTGTAACTCCCACCCAGGTGATTGGGCATGACTGTGTGATAGGGTAATTGTGGCCCACCAAGGGGATTGGTTAGCTTTGCCTTAAATGAGAGTCAATTCCAGAGCAGAGAGGAGAAGCCCACCACCAGCAAGGAAGGCGAGACTCAGCAGGAAAGACCCAGCAGCAGAGACCTGGCAGCAGGAGATGGCATAGAGGGCTTCCTGGCCCACAAAGAGAGAAAGCTGAGTGCCTTTGGGCAGAGACTGAGGGCCAGGGAGAGTTGTGCCTCTGAGCACAGCTTAGGAGAGCCTATCCTAATGGAAGAACTGTATCCTGAGTGTTCTTGAACCTGAATTGTAAATGTTACTTCCTTAATAAACCCCATGATTGTGAGGATGGTCTGTGAGTTCTGTGTGGCCATCGCAATGAATTATCGAACCCAGTAGAGAGTGCTGGGGAAGAACAGTTGGTGTCAGAATTGGTAGATATAGTGGAGAGAGGTGGCATGTCTGACCTCTGCTTCATAAGAATCAGCCTTGGGATGTTGATCTTGGTTCTTCTTCCCCTTTGTGGGGTTGGAGGAGGTCAGACACTGCCCCCAAGATGTTTTTACAATGTTAAATGCTTAGAACAGTGAATTCCAGTATATGGTAAGCCCTCGATAAATACGAGTCAGTAGTTGGTGGTTGAAGAAGCCATATCCATCTCTCCATCCCACTGCCGGGCCCTCCTTCAGACCTCTATCAGCTCCCACCCATCAAACCCCTAACTGAACCCGTACTACCAGGCTCACAGATTCCAATCCATCAACTACAGTGATCAGGACGATCCCTCAACAAGGTAACTCTGTTCCCACCTTTCCTGCTTAAAGCAGTCAGTGAGTCCACACGGATGCCAGGACAACGTTCAAGCTCCTCAGCTCACATAAAATACCTTCATGATATAGACTTTGTCACATCTCTAGTCTTAGTTCCTGCCTCTCCTTGCCCCTTGCACTTGAACACACCAGACTGTTCCCATCCCATCCTCCCTGCTGTTGTTTCTGCTCCTTCCCAGAAATCTATTCCTCCTCCCAATTCCATATCTTGCTACATTTAATAAGAATCTACATGTGCCAAGCATATTATGGAGAGAGAAAGAAAGAGAGAGTTACTGCTAGCTGCTGTTGAGTCAATTCCAACTCATGGCGACCCCTTGTGTGCAGAGTAGAACTGTCATCCATAGGGTTTTCATGGCTGTGACCTTTTGGAAGCAGATCTCCAGGCCTGTTTTCTGAGGTGTCTCTGGTTGGGTTCAAACTGCCAACCTTTCAGCTAGGAGTTGAATGCTTAACTATCTATGCCAGCCAGGGACTCAAAATAAATGTCAGCTTTTATTATAACGAATGAAGAAGCTATCCTTTAAGCAGTGGCTTCTCATGTACTATTATACAACTGCTTATAATTTAGCAACTTGAATCAGGAAATGCTGAAGTAATGGGACAGCAAGAGTCAAAGGTACTGATAAAATCAATCAGGGGAAACAGGAGTAATATCTGATGGTATCCCTTCACGTTCTCATACTGTTCATATTTCCTAAAGAACCTTTATAGTTCTAATTTTAAATATACTGGAAATTATTTGCAGTTTACACACTGCTTTATAGTAACATCGCTATTACAGTAAAAAGTGGGCTTTTTATTTACTGTAGTGCAACACGGTGCAAAGGAAAGCATACAGGCTTCGGAATAAGGGAGTCTTGGGAGGTCAAGTCTGATCATACCAGTTTACCAGTTGCCGTGGAGTTGACACCAACTCATGGTGACCCTGACTCGTGGAGACCCCATATGTGTCAGAGAATAACTATGCTCCACAGGGTTTTCAATAGCTGAGTTTTTGGAAGCAAATAGCCAGAGCTTTCTTCCAAGGTACTTCTGGGTGAACTCAAATCGCCAACCTTTCGGCTAGCAGCTGAGTGCATTAACCATTTGCAGTGACCAGGGACTCCAAGTCTGATCATGTATTTGGAGATGTTATCAGGAGAGACTTGTCCCTGGGAAAGAACATCATGCTTGGCGATGTAGAGGATCAGCAAAAAAGAGGAAGACTCTCAATGAGATGGATTTACACAGTGACTGCAACAATGGGCTCAAGGATAACAATGATTGTGAGGATGGTGCAGGATGGGGCAGGGTTTTGTTTTGTTGTACACAGGGTCACTGAATCAGAACTAACAACAACAAATATATATATATATATAATTTCTAATATATACATACATAATGTCCACATATATATAATTTCTAAGTATATCTTCCTAAAATAGGCATTGTCCTCTCTACTTCCCAGAAGGAACGGAGGCTGCATGGCTTGCCCAAGTCACATGGTTGTAAGAGGCACAGCTGAATTTAATCCCAAGGCCCTCTACTCCCACATCCATACCCACTGTGCCACCTCCCCAGCTCTTCACAAGTAGTGAAAAATAACAGCCTATACTTATGAAACACTTACCTTGTTTTAAGCACATGCTAAGCATTACATGCATTACTTCATTTAATCCTCCTGACTACCCTGTGAAGTAGGTACTCTTTCAAAGGGGTAATTACTATCCAATTTTGCAGATGATGAAACTGAGGCACAGAGAGTTTGAGTAACTTGCCCAAATTACCAATCTAGTAAATGAGGAGCTGGGATAGTAACCACAGGCAGGCTGGATCTAGAGCAGGCTTCCTTACTTACTATGAAGGGTGAATGGGAACAGGTTTCTAGTTCTACCTCCACCAATGTTGTGCAGTTTTGGCCAAGTCACTTAATACCTCATAGCCTCAACTTTCTCATCTGTGAAATGGGAACAATACCACACTACCCTACCTCTAATACCAAGACCAGGCTAAGGACCAAATTAAAAAAAAAAAAAAAGTAGTGGGACTGCTTTGTAAAATCTAAAGGGGAACGGAAGACCACCATGTATAGGGCTACCACTAAGTAGCAGGCACTGGAATTGCATTACACATATTATCTCAATTCATCTTCATCAAAACCATGCAATGCTGACATTATTAGTCCCATTTTAAAAATGAGAAAAATAAGGTCAGAGTTGGGGACATATATGAATCTGAATATTAATAGAGTATTTAATTAACACTCCATAAATCTTCACCCACTACGTGTCTGTCAGTTTGTTGCACTGTGGTGGCTTGTGTGTTGCTGTGATACTGGAAGCTTTGCCACCAGTATTTTAAATATCAGCAGGGTTACCCTTGGTGGACAGGCTTCAGCTGAGCTTCCAGACTAAGACAGTCTAGGAAGAAGGACCAGGCAGTCTATTTCTGGATAAAATTTGCCAGTGAAAACCTTATAAATAACAGTGAAACACTGTCTGATACAGTGCCAGACAATGAGCCCCTTAGATCTGAAGGCTGCCTCCTCAAAGTAGAATAGAATTTAAAGATGAGGATGGAGTCAAGCTTTCAAGATCTTCATTTGTTGATGTGGCATGACTCAAAATGAGAAGAAACAGCTGCAACGATCCATTAATAATAGGAATGTGGAATATACGAAGTATGAATCTAGGAAAATTGGAAGTCATCAAAAATGAAATGGAACACACAAATATCAATATCCTAGGTATTAGTGAGCTGAAATGGACTAGTATTTGCCATTTTGAATCAGACAGTCCTATGGTCTACTATGCTGGAAATGACAACTTGAAGAGGAAATGCATTCATCGTCAAAAAGAACATTTCAAGATCTATCCTGAAGTACAACACTGTCAGTGATGGGATAAATATCCATATGCCTACAAGGAAGACCATTTAATACGACTATTCATATTTATGCACCAACCACTAAGGCCAAAGAGGAAGAAACTGAAGATTTTTACCAACTTCTGCAGTGTGAAATTGATCAAACATGCAATCAAGATGCATTGATAATTACTGGTGATTTGAATGCAAAAGTTGGAAACAAAGAAGAAGGATCAGGAGTTGGAAAATATGTCCTTGGGGATAGAAATGATGCTGGAGATCTCATGATAGAATTTTGCAAGACCAACAACTTCTTCATAGCAAATATCTTTTTTCAACAACATAAAGAGTGACTATACATGTGGACCTCGCCAGACGGAATACACAGGAATCAAATTGATTACATCTGTGGAAAGAGATGGTGGAAAAGCTCAATATCATCAGTCAGAACAAGGCCAGAGGCTGACTTCTGAATAGGCCATCAATTGCTCATATGTAAATTCAAGTTGAAGTTGAAGAAAATTAGAGCAAGTCCACGAGAGCCAAAATACAACTTTGAGTATATCCCAGCTGAATTTAGAGACCATCTCTGGAATAGATTTTACACACTGAACACTAATGATGGAAGAACAGATGAGTTGTGGAATGACATCAAGGACATCATATAAGAAAGTAAGAGGTCATTAAAAAGACAGGCAAGAAAGAAAAGACCAAAATGGAAGTCAGAAAAGACTCTGAAACTTGCTCTTGAATGTAGAGTAGCTAAAGCAAATGAAAGAAACGATGAAATAAAAGAGCTGAACAGAAGATTTCAAAGGGCAGCTTGAGAAGACAAAGTAAAATATTGTAATGAAACGTGCAAAGACTTGGAGTTAGAAAACCAGAAGGGTAGAACACACTTGGCATTTCTCAAACAGAAAGAACTGAAGAAAAAAATTCAAGCCTCAAGTTGCAATATTGGAGGATTCTACAGGGAAAATACTGAATGATGCAGGAAGCATCAAAAGAAGATGGAAGGAATACACAGAGTCACTGTACCAAAAAGAACTGGTCAACATTCAACCATTTCAGGGGGTAGCATATGATCAAGAACCAGTGGTACTGAAGGAAGAAGTCCAAACTGCAAAGGCACTGGTGAAAAACAAGACTCCATGAATTGACAGAATACCAATTATGTTTTAATAAACAGATGCAGTGCTGAAGGTGCTCACTGTTCTATGCCAAGAAATTTGGAGGACAGCTGCCTGGCCAACTGACTGGAAAAGATCCATATTTGTGCCATTTCAAAGCAAGGTGATCCAACAGAATGCAGAAATTATTGAACAATATCATTAATAACACACACAAGTAAAATGCTCAAAATCATTCAAAAGCAATTGCAGCAGTACATCAACATGGAACTGCCAGAAATTCAAGCAAGATTCAGAAGAGGACGCAGAACAAGTGATATCATTGCTGATGTCAGATGGACCTTGGCTGAAAGCAGAGAATACCAGAAAGATGTTTACCTGTGTTTTATTGATTATGTAAAGGCATTCGCCTGTGTGGTTCATAACAAATTATGGATAACATTGCAAAGAATGGGAATCCCAGGGCACTTAATTGTCCTCATATGGATCCTATAAATGGTGAGTCTGGGAATCAAACCCCTTGCAATCAGACTCCAGAGCCCAGAATCATCTCTCCTTTCACTGACTCTACAATGTGCACATATAATACCAAAAAAAAAAAAAAAAAACAAATTCATTGCCATAGAGTCAGCTCTGACTCATAGCAACCCTATAGCAACTACTCATTACTGAGCAACTAATACACGCCAAACCATTTAGTTCTAACCCTACAACAGTCTCCTGAAATCAAGATTTGAACTCAGGTCTTTAAAATGCCAAAACCCAAGAACTGTCCATGTGTGGGATACTGTGCTAGGACTTGGGGTTATTAAAATGAACTAGACATAAGCTTGCTTAGGTCTCTTTGGTTGTAAATAACACAAACCACTCGAGCTAGCTTAAGCAAAAAAGAGGAATCTATTATAAGGATATAGCATGTTTCACAGACCCTGTTAGGATTGAATTGTGTCCCCAAAAAATATGTGTATCAATTTGGCTAGGCCATGATTCCCAGTATTGGGTGATTGTCCTCCGTTTTGTGAGCTGATGTAATTACCTATGTGTTGTAAATCCTAACCTGGTGGTACAGTGGTTAAGAACTTGGCTGCTAACCAAGAGGTCAGCAGTTCAAATCCACCAGTCACTCCTTGGAAACCCTATGGGACAGTTATACTCTGTCCTATGGGATGGCTATGAGTTGGAATGACTCAACGCAATGGGTTTGGTTTTGGTTTTATGATGTTAATGAGGTAGGATTAGAGACAGTTGTGTTAATGAGGCAGGACACAATCTACAGGATTAGGCTGTATCTTAAATCAATCTATTTTGAGATATAAAAGAGAGAATCATGCAGAGAGGAGAGGGACCTCATTACCACCAAGCAAGAAGAACCAGGAGGGAAGTGTGTCCTTTGAACTCGGGGTTCCTGTGCTGAGAAGCTCCTAGACCAAGGGAAATATTGATGGCAAGGAACTTCCGCCAGAGCCAACAGAGAGAGAAAGCCTTCCCCTGGAGCTGGTGCCCTGAATTCAGACTTTTAGCCTCCTAAACTGTGAGAGAATAAATTTCTGTTTGGTAAAGCCATCCACTTGTTGTATTTCTGTTATAGCAGCACTAGATAACTAAGACAGACCCCAAAGGCCAGAGTGCAGCCAACGCTTCAAAAGGCTGAACCAAGTACCTGGAGATCTGTCAGCATCCTAGACACTTCTCTCTCTACCAACCAGCTTTCTATTCTTCCCAGTTCACATGTCGGGCAGAAGGTGGCCATACAAATGCTCCTGAGTTTATATCACCTCTGACTAAGGCCACCTCCAAGTTCCAGGAAACCATGTGAATGGCTCAGCTTGGGTAAGGTACCCATCCCTGGTCCAAGGAACAGTGGCCATTGTGATGGGGATGGATTATTCAAACAGAGTAGTTTATGTGGAGCAGTTCTCCCAGAGAAAGAGTCATTAGAAGTCACTAGGTCAGGGGCTGGAAAAACGGACTCCAATGGTGCTTATTACTAACGTGCTCCCTGCCCTCGAGAACCCAGAGTTTAGTAAGGGAAACAGGCAGATACACACGTCATCACAGCTCAGCCTTTTAAAGGCCCTAAGAGAGATGTGTGTAAGTACTGAAAAAGCCCGGAGGAGAGATCAATTTTGCCAAGGAAAATCAAGGAAGGCAAATGTTTTAACCATTGTACAAAAGAAAAAAATTATCAGAACCTCAGAGGTATTACAGTTTTAAATGATGCATGTGTGTATAAGAAAGGCTATACAGCAAATTATACTGTAATTGTAATTTTAGGTTATGAAATATATACATACAATTCTTCGAAATTCAAAATGAAGATTATTTAGGTATTTTTTAGATAATTACATTAATGTTTTACTGTAATGAAACATTAATATATAAAATTTAAAATGAAGACAGATGAGTATTTTAATATTTAACCATGAAAAAATAAGCATGCAAGGACTTCGGGAGGCAGTATTGTCTAATGGAAAGAGCATTATTATCAAAAATCTCTGATTTTGAGCTAGCAAGCAGCCATCTAAGATGCATCAATTGGTCCCAACCCACCTGGAGCAAAGGAGAACGAAGAACACCAAAGACACAAGGAAAGTAGTAGCCCAAGAGACAGAAAGGGCCACATAAACCAGAGACTCTATCAGCCTGAGACTAGAAGAACTAGATGATGCCTGGCTATCACGAATGACCTCCCTGACAGGGAACACAACAGAGAGTCCCTGACGGAGCAAGAGAAAAGTAGGGTGCAGAGCTCAAATTCTAGTAAAAAGACCAGACTTAATGGTTTGACTGAGACTGGAGGGACCCCGGAAGAAACAGCCCCCAGACTCTCTGTTAGCCCAAAACTAAAACCATTCCCGAGGCCAACTCTTCAGACAAAGATTAGACTGGACTACCGGACATAAAATGATACTCGTGAACAGTGTACTCCTTAGGTCAAGTAGGTACATGAGACTAAATGGGCAGCGCCTGTTGGGAGGTGAAATGAGAAGGCAGAGAAGGTCAGGAGCTGGCTGAATAAACGTGGGAAATCAGGGCTGAAAAGGAGGAGTGTGCTGTCATAGTACAGGGAGAGCAACTAGGGTCACATAACAATATATGTATAAATTTTTGTATGAGAAACTAACTTGAATTGTAAACTTTCACTTAAAGTACAACAATAAAATATAAATATATATATATGTCTGCTTTTGAAACACACCTCTGAATTGTGCTAGCTGTGTGATGCTGGGGAAGTACTATACCCTCTCTGATCCAGATTCCTCATGACAAACCGGAGCCGATAATACCAGATTCTTGGGACCTCTAGAATACTGAACAGCATAATTCGTATGAATCAAATCATGTCACTCCTTTGCTCAAAAGCCTCCAAGTACAGGCCAAAGTCCTTCCAGTATCCTACAAGGTCCAGCATGATCTGCTCTGCCCTCATGCCCATGACATATCTGACTTCATCTTCTGCTCCCCCTCATCCCCTCACTGACTCCACTTTAGCCACACTGGCTTCACTGACTGACTGACTGACTGACAATAAGATAGGTAGGTAGATAGGTAGATAGCTGATAGGTAATAGATTCATAGATAGATAGCTGCTGTCCAGTTGATTTCAACTCATGGCAAATTTATGTACAATAGAATCAAACATCGCCCAGTCCTGCATCATCCTCCCAGTCGCCAGCATGTTTAAGTCCACCATTATGGCTACTGTGCCAATACATCTCACTGAGGGTCTCCTTCACCCTCGCTGGCCCTCTGCTTCACCAAACATGTCCTCCTCCAGTGATTGATTCCTCCTGATGAACAGTCCAAAGCAAGTGAATTGGACAATGTTCTGCTGTGATCCAGAACGTTTTCATTGGCTAATTTTCAGAAGTAGATTGCTAGGTCTTTCTTCCTGGTCTGCCTTAAGTCTAGAAGCTCTGCTGAAACCTGTCCACCATGGGTGACCCTGCTGGTATTCGAAATACTGATGGCATAGCTTCCAGTATCATAGCAACACACAAGCCACCACAGTATGACAAACTGGCAGACAGGTGGTGAACTGGCTTCTTCACTATTTCTCAAACACTGCAGGCAGGCTCCTATATCAGGGGTTTACACCTGCTGTACCCTCTGCCTGGAATACTCTTCCCCTCTACATCTGTAAGGCTCACCTCTCACCTCCTTCAAGTCTTTGCTCAAATGTCATCTTCCCTGACCCCCTGTTTAAAACTACAACCCTTCTCCCCAGCATGTCCTATTCCCCTCTCCTGTTTTTTTCTCTATTATGCTTATCACCTTTAATGGACTATGTAATTTATTTTTTTTTATTTATTGCCTGTCTTTCCCTACCAGAATGTAGCCTTCATGAAGACATGGATTTTTATCTGTTTAATTCACTGTCGTGTCTCGGCACCTAAAACAATGCCTAGCACAAAGTAGGCAACTCTACAAATATTTATTGAATGAACAAAAACGTGAAAGCACCTAGAACAAAACTCAGCACATAGGAAGTACTCAATATATATCACTTCCTTCCTTCTTTCTGGGGCCCTGGAGGTGAAGCAGTTAAGAGTCATGGCTGCTAACCAGAAGGTTGGCCGTTCGAATCCACCAGTCACTCCCTGGAAACCCTATAGCGACAGTTCTACTCTGTTCTACAGGTCGTGCGACAGGTTTGGTTTACTTCTTTCCACACCTTCTGAAACAATTGCTTTTCCTCAAGTCTAAGTTATAGTTTAGTTGTAACTGATGTTTTCTTTAAATACATACCCACATTCAGGTTACCTGTATGTCAGGTTTTTGTTTTTGTTTTTCTTTCTCTCGTTTCTATCCTTGCTTTATTACAAATTACATGCACATAGCAAGTGTTCCATAAATATTGGCTGAATTGACTTATTTATCCAAGCTCCAGGAAAGCACATATAACAAATATTCTGCCCACAGCTGACAATACTTGTAATGATGGATTCTTGATTACACTGAGGAATCCATGAACAGAGAGTGAAGATGAGAGTATAATCTGGCATCAGGCCTGAGAAAAGCCCTGAATTCATATGCTCCTGAAGTGGACATCTGTTGTTTTTTGTCTGTCCAGCTCTTTTAGAAGAGCTGCTACTCTCCACTTCGGTTCCGTTATTCCAGCAGGGGCGCCATCTTACCACCAGCCCTGTCACCTGGCCTCAGCTATAGTACCCAGGCCAGCCAATCACAGTGCCCCTTTCCTCTGGTCACAGTGATTGGTCCACAGTGGCCCAATCAAAAACCTTCTTCCTCCTCCTTCCCCCTCCCCTTTTTTTTTAATTAACGGGGTAAGGTTATTGCTTTTTAAATAGAGAAGATGGAAGGATGTGTATCAGTGGCTAAGGGTAGGCATCTTTCCTGCTCCATGGGAAAAGTCTGTCTGCAGTGGGAAAGAAAGAAACACACAGAGAGAAGCAGAAACGAGATAGAGACAAGGAAGGGGAAAGGATGACAGAGAGCGAGCGAGCATGAACGCGCACGGAAGCAAGATCGGCTGTATCCCCAATACCGGAAACAGTTGCTGACACATAGCAGGCACTCGATAAATATTTGTTGAATAAATTTGTTGAAGGGGAGAGAGAGAGAACTGGCAACGTCATTTGTGTCTGAATGCAAACACGTGTTTGTTTCTGCATTTATTTACAGAGGTAGTGCCATATGCCAGGCACTGTGCTAGGCACTGATGCTGTAATGGTGAACAAGACCACCATGCTTCCTGCTCTGAGGGAGCTTACATGCTAGTGGAGGAGGTGAACACAAACAAAATAACTATAGCTGGCAGTAAGTCAAACACTCCCTTGATGAATTCTCTTGAAGGCTGTAGGACTACCCACCTACTGGATTGGACCCCTCTGGGGCCAGCAGCCCAGCTCACAATAATGCCCCTGCCCAGAGGCCTGCCTCAGTTCTAAGGGCTGTGCTCCCAGTGGCAGTGTCTATACCATGTTACTGTACACCTTGGGCCAGTCATCTCTCTAGCAGGAACTGGGAATTTTGACCTGAGAGACATAGACACTGGGATTCATTGCACTTGACATATGTTAAATTAAAACTTTTAGAATAAATTTAGAAATTTCCTGCTGTGGAAGTCTAAAGCCTATCCATGTTCCTTGCCCATCCTGAGGTTCAGATGGTTGATTCTTTTGGTTCTGCAAGCTTCCCTAGGATTCTTAAGTAAATTCCCTTTTTTGCTTAAGCTAACCAAAGTTGGGATCTATTTTTTGCAACCAAAAGAAACTTTATTAAAACAAAAAGATTTCCTTAGTTCTCTGGAGAATGGAGACAAACAGAAGGAAAAGAAAATAAGTAAAATTTATAGCATGCTTTGGAATTTCTGTAAAACTTTCCCTGCCCCACCTCCTTTTAACATCCCAGCCTCCTGAGAAGGCATTGTTATTTACTCCCATTCACAGAGGCAGAATCTGACCCTTAGCAGTATTAACTGTTAATTTAGAGCCTTGTGAAATCAGAGAAAGCTTATTTTAAATACAAGCTCTATAACTTACTAGCTGTTTGATTTGGACAAGTTGTTTACCTCTGTGAGCCCTAATCTTCTCATGTCTAAAATTGGTAGGGGGCAGCTGTATCATTCTCATAGGTGGTGAGGATAAAATAAGATCTTGGATGTGAAGCTCTGAGCTTAAACTTGGCCCTTGATAGCTGTCCAGGTGCTAAGGATCCTCTGCCAATCCACCCACCCCCTACATACATTAGCACACGTGTGCATGCATGTACACACACACACACACACACACACACACACACACTAGAGACCTGAACAGGGTTAAGTGACTGAACAGGGTTTTGAAACTTGGTCTTCTAACTACAGAACCTGCCCTGTTTTAACTATCCACAAGCTGCAAATGTTCTGTTGTGATCCATAAGATTTTCATTGGCTAATTTTCAGAAGTAGATTGCCAGGCCTTTCTTCCTAGTCTGTATTGCTCTGGAAGCTCTGCTGAAACCTGTCCACCATGGGTGATCCTGCTGGTATTTGAAATGCTGGTGGCATAGCTTCCAGCATCATAGCAACACTCAAGCCACCACAGGACGACAAACTGACAAAATGGGTGGCGGATTGGCTCCTTAGAAGCGAGGATGACAATACTTCATCTTGATTATTTTGGACATGTCATCGGGAAAGACTAATCACTAGAAAAGGCCATCATGTTTGGTTAAGTAGACAGTCAGCAAAAACAAGGAAAATGCTCCATAAGATGAGTTAACACAATATCCTCAGCAACGGGCTCAGACATGTCAAAGACCATGGAGACGGTGCAGGACCAGGCAACATTTTGCTCCATTATACATAAGTTCGTCCTGAGTCACAGCCAACTAGACAGTACTAAAGACAACAACAACGGCTACAAATGGGATGGTGGGGAGATTCAAAGCCACATTATGGAAAAACCTGGACTTGTTTGGTCTGGAGAAGATTTGAAGGAACATTTGGAGGGTTATCACTAGGAAGAGAGAACAGACTTGCTCTTTGAGTTCTCAGGGGAAGAACTAGGTCCAACAGGCAGTAGTTACCAGGATTCAGATTTCTGCTTCATATAAAGAACTTTCTCAGGGCCAGTGTGTGCAGCCTTTTAGAGAGTGGTGAAATCCCTGTCACTGGCCCTGGGCAAATAGATTGAGTGACCTACTTGGAAGGCAGGTTAAAAGAATGTGGGCATGAGATTAAGTTCCCTCAATCCTGGGATTCTAAGAGCTTCTTTGGGCAGAAGATGCATACTTCAGATTGCCTGAGGAGATACTGCACCTTGGGGATTAGATTTCATAAGGATTAAGTTGAAATTGATGCCTGCAAACTATGGTGTTGGCAAAGAATATTGAATATAGTGTGGACTGCCAGAAGAACAAACAAATCAGTCTTAGAAGAAATACAACCAGAATGCTCCTTAGAAGCGAAGATGGTGAAACTTTCACTTGCTTGCTTTGGACACATCATCAGCAAAGGTCAGTTGGTAGAAAAGGACACGATGTTTGGTAAAGCAGAGGGTTGGCGAAAATGAGGGAAACATTCAGTGAAATGGGTTGATGCAGTGGCTGCAACAATGGACTCAAACATACCAATGGTCATGAAGATGGCACAGGACGGGGCACTGTTTCATTCTGTTTTACATAAGGTCACCACAAGGCAGAGCTGACTCAATGGCACCTAACAACAACAACATAGTTCCTGTGGAAAGGCCCATGCCTTAGTATACTGTTGAACAATAAAGGGAGAGGCCAGGCCATTTGCTATCTTTGACATGAGTCTTGGATTCTTCATATCTCGTAGAACCAATCATATAATCATGAGATCCCCTACCCCACACCAACAGCTGTGGACCAGCAGGGCCAGCGTGCCTTATTAGCCCCAGGGTCACCTGGATTAAGTCTGTCTCCTTCACAGGCGTCCTACAAGAGCACCTGGCCCAGAACAGAAAGTCAGGGGAAGTCAGCCCCCCTTGACCAGGAGCCCTGACTTTGAAGTAAGGAGCAGTATGTTGTAAAAGTTCAAGCCCTCTCTCCGGGATCCTAAGTATCTAGGTTCAAATTGAACCTTTCCTGTGATGCACGCAAGTCACCAAACCTCTCCACATTTCAAGTTCTACATATCAAGTTCCTCAGAGTTTCTAGAAAGATAAATTGAGAAGAAACACTCTTAGCACAGTGCCTAGGGACTAACAGGTGCCAATCAGTAGTAGCTGACGCTGTTAGCGAAACCTGTGCAACCTCCCTCATACTCCCGCCGTGCTTGCTTTTCCTCCGTCTCCCAGTTTCCAATACCCTTCTACTCATGTTAATTTTCTGATGGAGCTGGAGGTCCACAGCTGGCCCTGGGAGGCTCTTGCTCCATATTGATCATCCTAATTCCCCTCGGTCAAGTGCTTCCCAGCTTATAAATCTCTGTCCCACACGTCACCTCATTTAATCCTACGGAATTATTTCACACTACCGCCTCTTTCCCTCACTCACTTAACCAGTTGCTGTCGAGTCAACTCCAACTCATGGTGACCCCATGTGTGTTAGAGTAGAACTGTGCTCCATCGGGTTTTCAATGGCCGAATTTTCGGAAGTGGGTCGCCAGGCCTTTCTTCCAAGTTGTCTTTGGGTTGGACTCAAATCTCCAATGTTTGGTTAGCAGCTGAGTTGTTAACTGTTTGCACCACCCAGAGACTCTCCTCACTCACTACACTCCCAGAAACACAACCAGTATCTATTTCTTAGACACACTGAGCCCTTTAGTCACACAGGACTTTACACCTGCTGTTCCCTTTGCCTGGAGCACTATCCCTAACACCACTCTGCTCAGAGCTGACTCCTCCTTCTCCTCTTTTTCCTCCTCCTCAGGGTTTCACTCAAAGACGCCTTCCCTCACCACCTGATTTAAAGCAGATTCCTCACAGTTACTCTGTCCCGTCATCCTTCTTTAAATCTTTCAAAGCACTCATCATAATCTATAAATATATTCTGTGTTCATTTGTTTAATTGTTTATTGGAAGGCTGCCCTTTCAGAGTCTAAACTCCAGGAGGGAAGGGCTATCATCTCTCTTATTCATTCTTGCATCCCAGACAGAGTGTGAGCACTAGATAGATGATGCATGAATAAGTGGCTGGATGAACAAATCAATTATCATCCCATTTTATGGATAAGGAAACTGAGGCTCAGGGGAGACAGGCCCCATCTCTCACAGTGACTATGTGCCTCTATTTGAACACTCCCCATGGGCCCTTTCCTTTGCTTTAGGAGGCTGGACACTGACCACGACCCAGGGAAAGAATAGGCCAGATCACAGGACAGCGCCCCTAGCCCAGAGCCTCATGAACACAGAATCTTTGAATGCTACCACATGCCAAACACTGTGCTATATGCCTGACATGCGTGAGCTCATTTCATCCCCACAGTAACCCTCTATTCCTCTCAAAGAAGGAAACTGAGGCACTGAGAGTTTAAGTGTCTTTCTTGACCAGAGGCAAAGCGAGAGGGGGTTAAAGGGGTACATTTGCCCCCAGGTCCAAGTCCAAGAGCGCGCCAGATGAGGCTGGCTGGGAAACTACCACTGCCCCTCTACCTCCCCTCCACCCCCTCCCACCCCACCCTCCACTTCTCCACCCACCCCCCACCCCCCATTTAAAGATTGCCCCTGGGTGCTTGTTACCCTCCCTAGCCTCTGTGCTTAATGTCATGGCAGAGCAGGACTGCAAACCCAAGGCCACCTGACCCCCAAGTCGGTGTACCACTGTTCACTGCTGTCTCATCTCCCAAATGCCCGCTCCCTCCTTTCTCCTCTCCCAGCACTTGCTCCTGTTGACCTGCCAGCCTGCTGTGACAAATCTTACATGAGACACAGGATTGCCTTTGAGTTTAAATGGAACCAGAAATCTTAAAATCTCTGAAAGCAAAAAAGAAAGACCTCTTTTGTGAGGCACCCACCTGTAATTGGCACAGCCTGGTGGCATCTCCCTCAATTTGTAACGAGGCAGAAGAAATACTGTTGAAGTCCCTGGAAGGCCGGCCCTGCTTAATGAGTACAGGATCCAGCCCTGGGCGGTTCCCGCCGCTTTCAAAGCCGCAGCCCAGAGCCAGTTTTAATGATCACGGAGGGAACTTCTGAGAGACTTGTCAGAGGTGGACGGGATAATTGCACTAGAAATATATGCCACCAATGACAATGGCCCGTTGGCCCGGGGCTCTTCAGGAGACGTGGCCTTCCAGGTCAGCTCCTCTGGCACCGTCTCTGATTCCCTCCGACTCTCTGCTCTAAGATAATTATGAAAGAACGATGGTATAATCCCTCCCCCATCACCGCTCTCACAAACCTCCCATTCTGATGAAGCTGCAAAAAAGAATGATTCTTAGTGGTGAACTTTAAAGAAAATACCACGGGTTTGGGAGCGGGAGATTTACTCTGCCCCCTACTGACTGTGTGACCTTGAACAAGTTACTTAACCTCTCTGTACCTATTATCTCAGCCGAAGAAGACATATCAAATACCACCTACCTGATGGGACATATAGAGTGTATGTGACTGTGCCTGACACTTGGTGGGCATGCTAATGTTATCACTGGTAGTAGCAGAGAAAGAGAGATGTGACATTTTGACCTAGTGTTGTTATATATTTCTGGTCTCCGAAAATTCATTCAGGCCTGTATGGCAAAATTATTGTGCAAGTGATCCCAGTCTTCCCCCCTCTTCTTCCCTCCCGCCTTGCCTACACCCCCTACTTGCTAAAGAGCATTTGGTCTTTGTACATTCAAGTTCTCCTGGGCTCCACCCTCCAGGGAGACTTCTGGCTTTGTTAGATTTTTGTGCTGCAGATCTGAGAGAATGGCCAGTGCTCAAACACCACCACATCCCAGAGGCGTTTAGTCACCCCCCACCCCTAAACCTGCCACCCCACCCCCGTTTCCCTGTGCTATTTTTCTCCTCGGGACTTATCCGCTCCTGAACGCCCTACATGTACTTCTTCATTTGTTTACTGCTTTTCTGTCTCTACTAGAAATGCAAACTCCATGATGATAGGGGGCTTGTGTCTTTTGTTCACAGACATATTCCAACACCTACAACAATTCCAGCACACAGTAGATAATCAATAGATATTTGCTGAATAAATAAAAGAAAGATGAGTGAAAGCCCCGACATCAGTGGTTCTCAACCAGAGGTCATACCGCCCACCCCACCACAGCCCCACCCGAAGACATTTGCAAAGTCTGGAAACATTTTTGAGTGTCACAACTGAGAGAGGGTGCTACTGGTATTTGGTAGATAGTGCCAGGTATGCTACTAAACATCCTATAGTGCACAGGACAGCTACCCACAACAAAGAATTATCCAGTCCAAAATGTCTTTAATGCTGAGATTGAGAAGCCCTGCCCCATCCCAAGTCCAGTAGCTCTACCTCCAATGCGGCCCTGTTTCTCTAACATGGTGGTTCTCAAAGCATGGTCCTTGGGCCAGCAGCATCAGCATCACGTGAAACTGATTGTTGTTCTTGTAAACTGTCGAATCGATTCTGACTCACAGCAACCCTACAGGACAAAGTAGAACTGTCCCATAGGGTTTCCAAGGCTGTCATCTTTACGGAAGCAGACTGACAAATCTTCCATGGAGCAGCTGGTGGGTTCCAACTGCCACCTGTTGGTGAGCAGTTGATAGCTTAAACCACTGCGCCACCAGGGCTCCTTGGAACTGATTAAGCCAAAATAAACCAAGCCAACTGTGGTTGAGATGATTCTGACTCATAGCAACCCTATAGGACAGAGTAGAACAGCCCCATAGGGTTTCCAAGATGCAGACTGCCACATCTTTCTCCTGTGGAAAGGCTGGTGGATTCAAACTGCCGACCTTTGGATTAGTAGCCCAGTGCTTTAACCACTGCACCACCAGTTCCTTTGAAACTGGTTAGACATGCAAATTTTCCAGCTCACCCCAGACCTACATGAACAGAAACTCTGGGGGTAGGGCCAGCACTCTGTATTTTAACAAGCTGGTGGTGTAGGGGGTCCACGCTTGGCTGCTAACCAAAAGGTCAGCAGTTCAAATCCACCAGTGACTCCTTGGAAACCCTATGGGGCAAGTCTACTCTGTCCTCTGGGGTCGCTATTAGTCGGAATTGACTTGATAGCAATGAGTTCAGTTTTTTGTTTCTTTTGGACAGATGATTCTGATACCCACTTAAGTTTGAGAACTAATGACCTGATAGAGGCTCATTCCTACCTCGGGACCTCTGCAATTGCCCTTCTCTCGATCTTCATGTGATTAAATCCTTATCATCCAAATCTCAACTCAACTAATACCTCCTCATGCAAGCCTTCCCTGAACATAGTATATAGAGTTGTCCTCTGTGTCAAATTGCTGACACATTACTTCATAACAGATATCATTTGCTTAAATAGTATTATTCATTTATTTTTTAATTGCTGTGATATATATATAATAAAACAGTTGTCATTTCCACAGTTTTTACACGTACAATCCAGTGACGTTAATTATGTTCATCATGTTGTACAGTCATCCCCACTATCCATTTCCCAGTTTTTCCATCACCCTTAACAGAAACTCATTGCTCCCTAAACAAAGACTCATTTGCTTGTTCTAGATATTTCGTACAAGTGGAATCATATAGTATTTATCCTTCTGTGATAGACGTATTTCACGCAGCGTAAGATTCATCTATGTTGTAGCATTTATTTTTATTTGATCATTTTCTTTCTCCTTCACTACAATGTAAGCTCCGTTGAGAGCAGACCTTGACTGTCTTATTCATCACTCTATCCCTGGTGCCCAGAACAGTGTCTGCCAGAGCTTTCACTGAATGAATGAATAAGTGGGTGGAAAATCTGTCTGATGGGGAAACAGCCAAGAAACTAAAAGAAAAACCAGAGAGGCTATTAATTTACATTATAAAGAGAAGTCTGGCAGGGAAAGAAAGAGAAAAATAAAATACTGAAAAGGAGGTATTTAAAAAATCTCTGGAGAGATGAAAGGAATGGAAAATTGAGAAGGAGAGGAAAGGGGATTTTGAGAAGTGGGGTGGTGGGTGCCCCAAGAGCCACAAGTAGAGACTGGAATTCCGCACATGCTACCGAACTGTGCGCTGTGTTGGATGTGGCCTTATGCAGAGGTGACGTGGGACCCTAGGATTTTAGGGATTTACATGTGAATTTTCTGCAACCATTCAACGCACGTGGAAATCCCACTAAAATCCAAGTCCTGTGAGGGATCAGAGATGAATTAGGTACAGACTCTGCCTTCAGGAAGCTTAAAGTTTAATAGAGGAGATTAGGCATGCACAGAGATAATCATGTGAAAAGACAGACAGTGCCAAGAGAGGCAACACCATTATCAGTTACCTCCTCTAGATGAAGCATCTCCTCCATGTTTTACATAAAGTATCTCATTGGATACCCACAAAACCTCTGTTAAGTAAGTAATCCCATTTTACAGATGATGATAAGAATAGTAACATTCATTGAGCATTTGGTCTGACTTATGCTCAGCGCTTTCTAAGAATGCTCATTGAATTCTTATAACACTCTTAGAAGGTATTTACTATCATAGTCCCCTTTGCACAGAAGAGAAAATTGAGCCTCAGGGAGGAAGTGAAGTGATTTGCACAAGGTCATAGAGCACCCTTGGTGGTAGGGGCATGAAATATTCAGCAAACCCTAACCTTGACACAAAGACCTACCAGTAGATCCCAAAGCTGCATCTGGGACATGTCTTGTTTCTTCTACAACTTCTTGACTCTATTAGCTGGGTTTTCCAATAGTGATGGGGAAGGGATGGCAAAGCAATTGGCACGGGGATTTTGGAAGTTCCCTGCCAACTCTTATATCCCAACCAAAGGACTTACTGATTCCACTTTCAGCACAAGCCTCCACCTAGTGACCGCCATTGGAACCTGAAGGCTTAGTACAGTACTTCCAAGGACCACAGTATCACCAAAACAAAAAGAAAACCAAACCTGTCCCCAAGACACACCATAAATACTCAATAAATGTTGTTTGCTCCCTGACCTCTGCTCCAAAAAAGACTAGGGACCCCACTTCTTTCCACTATCCAACACTTCCCACTGGATGTCACCCAGAGACTGTTTTGAGCTCTATATAAGGAAGAATTTTCTCACCAGCATGGCTATCTGACAAGGCAATGGGCTGTCTTATGAGGTGATGAGCCCTCTGTTGCTATATGCATCCAAACAGAGGCCAGATAATCATTTGTTTGGGATAATGTAGTGATTTCTGTAAAGACAGAGGTATTAGACTCATGAGTTTGAACTTTCTGCTGTAGATTCTATAATTCTATTCCTTGTTACATGGGAAAATCCTTCTCTAGACTTCATTTTTATTGCATAGGATTATATGATCACTAAAGTTCCTCCAATGAGGCATTGATGGTTCAGTGGTAAAATTCTCTCTTTTCATGTGGGAAACCTGGGTTTGATTCCCAGCCAATGCACCTCATGCACAGCCACCACCCATCTGTCAGTGAAGGCTTGTTTGTTGCTATGATGCTGTACAGGTTTCAGCGGAGCTTCAAGAGTAAAATGGACCAGGAAGAAAGGCCTGGCAGTCTTTCTAAAAATGAGCTAATGAAAACCCTATGGATCACAATGGTCTGATCCACACCTGTAACCAATCATGGGGATCATGCAGTGTTTTGTTCTGCTGTGCATGGGGTCCCTATGAGTTGAGGGTCGACTTGACAGCAACTAACAACAACAGACTTTGCATTCTAAGATTCTTAGATTTAGAGAGCAAGCATGGAGCCCAGGGATGCTGGGCACTGACCAAGATTTTGGCAAGCCTCAGTGAGGATCCTGTTCAACCAAGGGACCTAGGAGCTTTGAAACTTTACTTCCTTTCCAATTTTGCCTCAGGCTTGCCACAAACCCATAGTGTGGAAAATTCCAGGCAGTAAAATATTGTCTAAAGACAAAGTCTTTTGGAGCCATTCTCATAGCGAGCTTGGGAACCTGTACTTGCCCACATACCACTTCTATCCTCACACCACCCCCCACCAAAAAAAATCATTTTATTAGAATTCCAATTATGCTCCAGTGACTTCAAATCCCCAGAATTCCTTTAACCCAGAACAACAGTAATTGGACTTTTCTCCTTCTGAGCCTCAGCCGCCCCTTCACTTCATCAGCATGCTGGACTCTGGGCCCATCCGGCCCCAGGAAGGAATTGAAAAGATGGCCATGCAGCTTTATGAAATCATATATAAGATCTTTAAGGATGTTTTCTGCAGTGAAGGGGGAGTTTTTATATTTCAATAAATCACTTCCAGTCTTCAGATAACAATTTACAGTCTGTTAAGGTCCTGAGAGGGGCCCTGGTGGTGCAGTGGTTAAGTGCTCGGCTCGTAATCAGAAGGTCTGTGGTTCAAACTCACCAGCCACCCCACTCCATGGGAGAAAGATGTGGCAGTCTGCTTCTGTAAGGATCAACGCCTTGAAAAAGCTATGGGGCAGTTCTACTCTGTCCTCTAGGGTCACTATGAGTCTGAATCTACTCGATGGCAATGGGGTAAGGTCCTGAGATAGAATTTATGATTCTGGGGAGTTGCTCCTTCTTCCTAATGTGGTCCTTTCTTTTGCCCAACCCCCCCCCATACCATCTTATTTGGGGAGCCAGAAAAGGGGGTGAGAAGACAGGGAGCTAAACTGATTCATCTACCACCTAATACATACGATCATACACTCTCTCCACATGCATTGTGCTTTATCTTTTCAAAGCACTTTAACATCCATCATTATTTCATCCTCTGGGATGAAGGCTGGTCATAGAGGCAAGTATTACTAGTGCCATTTTCCTGCTGAAAAAATAGAGGATCCTAATAGAGGCAGGATTGCCACCATACACCATGATGCTCCTTATTTACTGCATGCTCTCACTTTCTATTCCTGAACCCAGCAGCTAGCCTGACTTTGGAGGGCTGATATTCTCAGACTGTAACCCAAGAATTGAAAGGTACTTGTCTTGTGACGATGAGGGAGAACTTCTGTCCTCTTTTGCAATCCCACAGCTACTGGATTGACAGGAGCCAGTGGACTGAGCTGGTAAACCTGTTAGCCTAACATCTGCAATAACTTCAATCCACCTTACACACCACTGCCAGAGCTATTTCCCCCCAAGGACTGATGTGACTGGGTCACTTGCCTGCTCAAAAACCTTCAGTATCTCATTTGCCTAAAGGGGAAAATTATAGAGTTGGAAGGAATCTTGGAGGCCGCCGAATCCAACATTGAGCTATGCAATAATGTGTTCTATCGCATTGATATCCCTCAGGGCTCTGTTTGAATAACTCCAGGGATAGGGATCTCATTATCCTTTCTTATTCCATTCATTCTTTCATTCACTCACTTTCTTTTATCTGCATAATAGATATTTACTGGGCAGGCATGATGCTAAGCCTGGGAATGCAATCCTGAATAACACATAAACAATAGTGGTTTAGAGAAAGTCCTGACACCTGACTGCCTGGGTTCAAATTCCAGCTCCATGCCTTAGTAATTGGCACATAATCTTGGGAAATTACTTAACCTCCATTTGCCTCAGTTTCAGTATATGTCAAAAAGGGATAAGCATACTATCAACCTGGCACATTGTAAGCACTGAATACATATGAGCTAATAAGGAGTCCTGCTGGCACAACAGTTTAGCACTTGCTGCTAACCAAAAGGTTAGTGGCCTTGGGAGAGAAAGGCCTGGTAATCTGCTCCTGTAAAGATTATGGCCTAGAAGACCCTATGAGACAGTTCTACTCTGTCACATGGGGTCACTATGAGTAAAAAAATCAACTCTACAGCACCTAACAACCATAACAATGATACAAATAAATAAACAGGCATTTATAGTACAATGAAGCATGTGTACAGACTTCTGTGGGAGCATCTAACCACTTGAGGAAGAGATGTGGTCAGGGAGGGCTTCCTGGAGGCAGTGACCTGTGAGACAAATAGCCATGCAGTTGTCCAAGCAAAGAGGGAGAAAACTATCTGAGAGGAAACTGAATTGCAGACACTGTTTTGCAATAAAGAGAATGCATGGAGCATTCAAAGAATTCTCAGAGTTCAGTGTAGCTGGAGCAGAGAGGGCAGAGCAAGGAGATGAGCTAGCTATTTCCTTTTCAGAGAGCTTGATTGCGGGAAAATCTTTTCTATGTCTGGATTCCCAGAATGCAACTTAAAGACCTCTGCATTTGGCCCCAACTTCTTTTGCAAATTTCTCTCAATTCTGTACTAGTCACTTGTCTACCAACAAGATGATACTTTTCCACATCCAGGTCTTTGCTTATGCAGGCCCCCCTCCGAGAACATTTGAGGTTGGGGTTTTCTTGGGACCCATTCACAGCATTTCTTTGATAACAGAATCCCTCTTTTATATGGGAGATGATGTAAATCAGGTGGGTTCACCCTGACCTAAGCTCCTTCCAGGCCATATCCCACTAAGAATAACCCATCCTCTAGCCATAGTAACGGATTCCGGAATGGGTACATAACCCCAGGAAGGTCATTCAGAGTCCTCTCTTGACTTTTCTTACTAGAGCTACCATTCCCTTGGTCTTGCTCAGCTGAGAGGACATGAGTTTGGGGCTGACAGGCCATCTTGCCTTCCCCACAAAAGGAGCCATTCTGAGGAACGCCACCACTTACGGAAAGCAGAGCCATGAGATGGCAAGACAGACAGAAGCAAGATAATATCATTTGAGCCCCTGGATGAAGACCTGCCTAGAACCATCTGTGTGCCTGGACTTACCAGTTATGTGAGCCAATAGATTCTCTCTACTTCTGTCTCTCTCTCTCTTTCATAAACTGCTTTGAATATGGATTTTGTCACTTCAAACCAAAAAGTATCTGACTAATTCACCTTCCGACACCTTCTTCACCTGTTATAGCTTAGCATAATTACCAACTCTTTCATGACCATCTCAGACAGGTGCAGCCCCTGGTCTAGCTCCTTGCTGCATTCTTGTTGCTCTGGGACACTCAGGCTTGCAGTGACCAGCTGGCATCTATCATATCTTACCTTCTATGATGAATTTGGTACTTATGTCCTATCTAGCATCTGAGAGCAAAACTCCTTGCAGGCAGTCAGCCTTGTGCACCCCGCAACCCCCTACCATGGTGCACCCACTACAAAGCAGTTGCTCAATAAATGTTAGTGGAATAAAAGAGAATATGAAGGGAGAGCATGGGACGTGGGGATTCAAACCCCAGGTATATTATTTCTCAAAGGGGTATCCTTGGAAAAGTCAATTAATTCCCCCTAAGACTGAGTTTCTTCATCTACAAAATATGGCTAATGTTTATTAGTCACTTCAAGATGAAGTAACAGAATGCACGTTGCCTGCTTTGTAAAATGCAGACAGACCTACATATGTCACTTAAAGCTTTGGTCCCCAGCATTGGTCAGGGAGTGAGAAGACCTAGATTTTGAGTTCAAGACATCTCTGAGACTAATGAGCTATGTGATAAGTCAGTTATCCTTTCTGGGCCTCAGTTTACTTATTTATAAAATGAGGACAAGGAAGAGAGGATTAGGTGAGTTTTAGGAACATTCTATGATTCTGTGACAACATCATTACAGTTGGCATATCTGATCTCCTCCATGTCAGTGAAGGCAAGATGTCAGTCCAGGAAACTGAAGATGGGTGGGTCCCATATATATAAAAGTATAATCTTCTATTAAGTGCTTAAATCTGGCAGGCACTAAGTTAGGTAACTGTAACTGGTATCCACTATCTTATTTGTTCTTAAAAATAACCCTCACTTAGGGGACACTGAGCTTCTGTTAAGGGCGATGGAAAATTTGGGAACAGTTAATGGCGACGGTTAAACAACATGATGAACATATTTAACATCACAGAACTGTACACGTGAAGATTGTTGAAATGGCAAGTGTTTTGTTACTTATATATGTACCACAATAAAAAAACAATAATAATAATGCTATGAGGTAGTACCTACTATTCCCCTTATAAAAACAGAGAAACTGAGGCACAGAAACATTAAATAACTTGCCTAATCCCCACAGCTAATAAGAGGTATGCCATTCAAACCTGGGCAGCCTAGTTCCAAAGCCCATGTTCTTAACCATTAAGCAACACTGTCTCCCTATGACTCCCACTGTATCACTTGACAAAGGCTAGGAAAGGGAGACCTTTGCCGGCTTCAGGTGGCCTCCACGGTCCCAACTATGCTAACGGTCTGGGTGCTGGGGGCCTGCGTTGAGTAGGAATGCCATACTGCTAATGGAAGAAAACGTAATTATAGAGCATAATTACAGAGTATCATATTCTGTAATTACGCCAACAGTATTTAATATAGAACATATTCTGAAGCTAAATGGAAATGGAAACACCCCCCACCCCAAACAGAACAGAATCAGAGCTGCTAAGAACCTGTTTCCCTCACAGTACAGAATCATAGGATCTCTGTATTATGTCCCCCATCTTAATGGATGATCCAATTGTCCACCCAATGGTCCAAGTCCCAAACTTGATTCTCTCTAGCCCCTCATCCCCACATCCTACAGACCTAACCCCTCATTTCTGGCCTCTTCTCTCTAGATCTACTGCTTTTTTCCTAGTTCAGGATCTATCATTTCTTCCCTAGATAGTTTTTGCAACTTTCCTACAGGTCTTTTTGCTTCCAGAGATACCTTATGGGTCATCTTCCACACTGTATGAGAGGGAATCATTCCAAATCTGACCATGTCACTTCCTTGATAAAAACTTTTCAGCGGCTGTCATTGCAGAATCCAGTTGCCTTTTCCCCAACACACTGGGTCCTTTGTGATCTGGTCCCTACTTGCCTTCCTAGTCTTACCTCCTGATGCTTGCCCCCACACTCCTGTGCTCCAGCCATTCTGAATTCTTCATGTAGATTCCAGAATCTCTCCTTTCTCCCCATGTTTGCACATGCTTTCCTCTGTCTGAAATACCCTCTCTCTTACATCTTCCCCTAACTCATACTCATCCTTGAGGAGCAGCTCATGTGCTGTCATCACCCAAAAGACTTCCCTGACCCCTAGACTGGGTTAGATACACTGATGTGCTCCTTCGGCATCTTCTAGCAGAGAACTCACCCCATGGTGCCATAATTGTCTGTTTTCTTCTGTCTCCTCATCTACACTGGGAACAACTTAAGGGCAAGGACTGTGTTTTGTTTTGTTTTTATTTCTATAATCCCCAATGCCTAGAATAGGTTTGCTACTAACATAAAGGTTGTGGTTCAAACCCACCCACCAGTGCCACAGAAGAAAGTCCTAGTAAACTGCTTCCAAAAAGATTACAGCTAAGAAAACCCTATGGAGAAGTTCTACTCTGTAACATATGGAGTTGTCACGTGTCGGAATCAGCTTGACGGCAACGGGTTGACATCTAGAATGATACCTGGCATGGCGTTCCATGTTTCTTGAATGAATGAATGAAAAACATATTCAGAGAAGTATGTGCAAGCATTAAAGATTTTATTTCTATGACTACCTACAAGGAAAAACATGGAATTATAGAGGATCACAAATTGAGAACACTTTCAGCCTTTCTTTTCATTTTGAAAAGGAGAACAAAACAGAATCAGAGAAGGGAAGAAATTTGCCAAAGGTCATACAGCGAATATGTGGCAAAATTTAGGAAAGAAAAGAGGTCTTTCAGTTCCAAGTTTAGTGCTCTTCCATAGTAAAATATTTACCAATTTATAGCCAAAGACCTAGGCTAAGTGGAAGAGGTGTCTGAAAAAATTTTAAAAATGTTAGTAACAAAGTATTCAGGTAGCAAATTTGTGAGACAAGGTTGTGTGCGCTGTAATACATGGCATCACACTTCTATGATTGTTCTTATCTAGGCTTTAGTAAAAGAAAAGAAATCCACTTTCCATTCAGGTATAGGCTCCACTGGGCCGGCTCACAGTCAGTGGCTGCCCTTGAGGCCATATGCACGTGCTGGAGAAGAGACAGGAAAGAATGAAGCTGACTCAGAAATCATATCTTCTCTTCATCTGAAAATATGAATGCATTCAGAAATTTATTTATTTAGAATATCAAATGCTTACAATTGTGAAATGCCCCAGAGACCAAAAATTCAACAACTCAATCTGAACTGAACATTAGACTTTCTTTTCCTCCATCTTTATTCATTCAGCAATTATTAATTGAGTACCAACTTTGTGCCAGGCACTAGGATCATAGCAGTGAACAAAACAGATATTTTCATTCCAGCAGCCTTGTCGTCTGCTGATAAAGCACCTGCCTCTGCAGCCAAACTGCCTGGGTTCTAATCTCGGCCCTGCCACCAACTGGCTATTGAATTTGGGCAAGTCTCTATGCTTCAGTTTTTCCATCTATTAAACTGAATAGAATCAGATCCTGCCTCACAGTGTAATTGTGAGGATTAAATGAGGTGATACAAGTGAAGTGCTTCGAACCTTGCTTGGCACTTGGTGAGCCTCAACAAACAATAGCTTGCATCACATTGTTTCCCACCCATATCCCCTCAGAGAAAGGTAGAATGCTAAAGCTGCAAGGGATCTTGGGGAAGATGCAGGCCCACCCTCTTGTTTTACAGATAAGGAAATGGTGTCTCAGAGAAGACAGTGAGTCCTAGGTCACACAGTGTATTAGTGTCAGAGCCTACGTGGATAACTCAAGCATTCCTGGACTGGCATTGCTAGTCACACAGACCTGGGTTCAAGCTCCAACCCTACCCCTTCCCAGCTGTATTGCCCTGGATATGTTATTTAATCTCTTTGAACCTCCATTTTCCCATCTGAAAAATAGGTATGATAATGCTGTTGCTGCTGCTAATGATTCTAGTGTTAATAATAGTAATAATTCTTCCCTCACAGTTGGCAGATTTAAATGAAATATGAGACGTGACAGAGGTGTAGTAACTGTGAAGTTCTGTGCTGTCTAATACAGTAGTTACCAACTACAGGTGGCTTTGAGCACTTGAAATGTGGCTAGTGTGACTGAGGAACTAAATTTTTAATTTTATTTCATTTAAATTTAAAAACCAATACTCAATTCAGTTATTGGAAAACTTCCAGATATTCACAATTTGGGTATGTGAACCTCCTTTTTCAACTGCTCTTTTTATGAAACCTTAATACAGACCAAGTATTTCTGATGAAAATTGAGCTCCCAAATTGAAATGTAAAAAACATATGAGATTTCAAAGATTTAGTATAAAAAAGAAATGTAAAATATCTCATTAATATTTTTATACTGGTTACATGTGGAAATTATAATATTTTGCATATATTGGGTTAAATAAAATTTACTTTTAAAATTAATTTAATCTGTTTCTCACTTTTTTAATGCAGGAACTAGAGAATTTAAAATCACCTATTGACTCACGTGATATATCTACTGGACAGCACTAGTGAAGGGCCATACTCATGGGAGGGGCTACCCTTTTTCCTCTCCTTGCCTCTGGTTATTCTAAGGGCACTGGTTGGTAAAGCAGACCATTCAGAGTTGTTTGGTCACAACCAGTAAAAAATCAACACCGGTTATCTTAACCAAATGCTGAAGGATGTGAGGATACAAGCACTAAGAAAAGCTGAAGAGGCAGGCTGGGAAATGACCTGGGGCAGGGCAGCTCCATGAGGCCTAGGGAAAACCAGTTGCTGTCGAGTTGATTCTGACCCATGTGGCACCATGTGTGCGGAGTAGAACTGTGCTCCATAGGGGTTTTCAGCAGCAGACTGCCAGGCCTTTCTTCCAAGGCACCTCTGGGTGGATTCAAACTGCCAACCTTTCGGTTAGTAGCCAAGCTCTTAACTGTCTGCATCACCTAGGGACTCCATTCACAACACTCCAAATTCCAGGGAGAGAATCTGATTGCCTAGCTTGGCTCACTCTCTGGTCCCTTGGCTGGGGGTGGTTGGGGTGGGAGGGGACTTTGACTGACAGACCTGCTAAAACTGTACCCAGTGCAGAAAGATCAGTCTCCCAGAGAAGAATCAGGGTAACACTGCTGGAGAAAAGTAAATGAATCCTTGGGAGGGAAGAGCCACAGATGCAACTACTTAGTGGAGTGGCCTGGGTGCAGGTAAATGCTGAAGCGGTGTAAGAATAAATGGGCAAATATCGCCCTGGTACTGACTTGCTGTGCCCTTCAATGAGTTACTCTGCCTCTCTAGGCCTCCCTTTCCTCAACTAGAAAATGAAGAAGGGTGTATGATGTGCTGGATTCGTTCCTACAACTGCTTAAAATTTGCCCTTCTCAGGGCTTGACCCCACCTGGTGAAATTAGGTGGGCTCACTCCCTAATTTTTGGAAAGGGAAAATTCGGTTCTAGCTAACTGAGTTCAGCTGCAGCCCGCCTCCCACTCCCACCCCAGCCCCCACTCCCCGCCATGGCTCTGCGCAATTCTGCATTTCTCCCATGTGTGCCTGAGACACTCTGCTGTTTTCTTACTCTCTTGCTCTCTCTCATGGCTTCACAGCAAAATAAAAATCAAGAGCTGGCATGTTCAGAGAAAGCCCTTTAGTCTAACTGATCAGGAATTGCTAATTCAGCAAAACTAAAGTCCTTGGAAGAGAACTTAATTCCCTGCATGATCTCTCCTGTTAAAAGGGAAAGAAAAAATGGCTTCAAGCTTTACACAAACCCATTATATCAGCCCCAGTTACAGTCTGTGGTCAACAGTTTCTTCTGTTTGCGAAAGTGCTGCTTCAGTACAGAGACTAGTGACAAGTAGGACCCAGGAGAACTGGGTTTGAGACTCAGGTAAGCATTCATTCATTTATTCAGCACAATGTTAGAGAGATGGAGATGATTAAGACCTAGTCTTTGTGATCAAGGAACTCAGAGGAGACTGTTAAGTAAGCAAATAACCACACAATAATACAACAGGGCAAGAGCAAATCATTATGGGGGCTGGAGGAAGAACCAACTAACTCAACCTGGGAAAGTTCTTTGAGGGAGAACATTCTAAGCAGAGGAAACAGCAAACAGAAAATCACGGCGGGCATGATTTCTTTGGAGAGTGGAAATAAGTTTGGCAGAAGCATAAGTTGCGTGACAGGATGGTGCGTGATGACCCAAAACAAGTTACTTCATCTTTCTGAATCTGTTTCACCATCTGTCAAAAAGAGACAATAGTTCCCAACCTCTTTGCCTCTAGGGGTGGTTGGAAAAATGAAACATAGTTGTGTGTGAATGTTCTTTGTAAATCGCAGTGCGTGGTGAAGACAGTCTAGGGTGAGTTCCTAAGAGCTGGTACATAGGCTCAGGGGCCCCCAGCACCCTGGAGGCCCCATGAAAATGAGAGAAGCACGTTGGCCATGCAGAGCATTTCCCTTGGCAGAATGGCATGTGCTTCCAGCCCTAGCTTATAAAAATTCAAGGACTCCTGGATGCTGGCATTCTCCACTATCCTTTCATAGAGCTCCTTAGATAGGAAGTAAGATACAGTTGGGGTCAAATCCTGGCTCTGCTACTTACCCAGAAAAACAAACTCATTGCTGCTGAGTTGATTCTGACTCATAGTGACCCCGCAGGACAGAGTAGAACAGCCCTGCAGGGTTTCCAAGGTTATACATCTTTACGGAAGAAAACTGCAGCATCTTTCTCCTGCAGAGCAGATGGTGAGTTCGAACTGCTGACCTTTTAGTTAGCAGCCAAGTGCTTTAGCCACTGCACTAACGGGGCTCCCTTCTCTGCTACTTACCAGGGGTGAGACTGTAAAACTCTCTTAGCTTCGATTCCCTTATTTATAAAATAGGACTAACATTGTCTGTGTCACAAGATTTGTAAGGATTAAATATTTTGAGAGTTCTTGGTAAAACGTAAAGAAGTATGCATATATAAGCCAGGATCATCATCATCAACCACCACCATTTTTTTCTCTCTTCCTTCTTAGTAAGAAGCTCTCATAACATATAAACCATACTCCAGATGTTTCCAGCTCTGCATAACTGGGGTACCCATACCTACCTCACAGGGCTGTTGTTAAGGATAGATGAAATTAACAGCTATTTCCTTCTCCCTTTCCTGGACCCTGTCGTCCTTGCAGACTTGTCTTTGGCATTGCCCTCAACCCCTCTCCTATCTCCACGGTTTAGAGCTGAGTCCCCTCCTCGTTATGATTTGGGACTCACCACCCTCGGCATACCAGGCACCTTTCTGGTGGCTCCCAGCTCTTCACCTCATTTCTATTGAATTTACCCTAATCCATTAAAGAAAACCGGTAACTCTCTCTCTGAAGGGTTACAAAACCGAGCTTTGGAGATACTAACTCCTTTTTCCAGACACAAAATCTCCAGGCCACTTCCAACCTATCCACAGTCAGGTCAGTCAATCAGAGTTCAAAGACAATGACATCTCTCTCCACAATTTGCAAGCAAAGCAATAATGCTCTAATTATGTGTCTATTATCATCATCATCGTAATGCACCCACATGAATGGTGGCAGCAAGGCTGGGTTAATGTATTCATTAGGAACAAGCACGAGCAACAAGACATTAATACCGCTAATAATACCTAATTGAGCTTAATTACAATGTGGTGCCTAATATATTGTGATGAATTTAGTCTCAAAGTATTTACATATTTGTAGTTAAGTAATTAGCATTCTGCCCAGAAATAACTCCTCGGAAGTCCACTCCAGCTTCAGAGAAGAAGGGGGACTGAACATACCCTCCTGCTTGGAATAGCCTGGCAAAGAAGCTCATAATTTGTGAGGAAACATATATGTCACGTCTTCCTTACAGGCGAAGTGAACGGGCCCCCTGGGAAGGGATTTGGGGGAAGGTGGCGGCAGAAGAGAGATTTGCTCCTCTCTACTTCAACGGTCTGACAGGGACTATGAGCTTTCATGCTGGGGGTTTGCTGTGCTTGTCAGATGGCACAGAGGGTTCTGTGATCTATCTCGGGTGACAGATTGAAGAGGGACATTCACAAACTGGAACAGGGTGCCTCAGGTGGAGAGGGGACTCACAGAGCAGCAGCTGAAAGAACTCAGAGTGTTTAACTTGCATAGGAAGAGAGCTGTGGAGACATGAGAGCTGTCTTTACAGGTTTGAAGGGCTGTCAAGGGCCAGAAGGAACAGAACTGTAAAGTGGACAGTAGCCTAGCTTTTGAAGTCAAGGAGGTGTGTTTGAATCCCAGATCTGCCATTTACTATCTGCATGACCTTGGGCCAATTACAGTGTCTGTTTCCTCTTTGTGTTATATTAATTCTAGCTCCAAAAAAGAGATGACGCCGGAGATCTGGAATCCCAGAATCCTCAGCCTATCAGCATCATGGAAGAGGGTTAAGTATCCCAGGCACCAGAATCAGACTGTATTTAATGCCTATTCCCACTGTTATGGATTAAATTGTGTCCCCAAAAATATATGTTGAAGTCCTAGCCCCCGGTACCTGTGAACGTGACCTTGTTTGGAAATAGGATCTTTGAAGGTGCTATCGGTTCACATGAGGTCATACTAGAGTAAGGCCAGTCCTAATCCAACCTGAGTGGTGTCCTTATAAAAGAAGGGAAGAGACTCAAAGGGACACAAAGAGGAGCAAACGCCATGTGGCCACCGAGCAGAGATTGCTGCAGCTGTAAGCCAAGGAACACCTGGGGCTCCGGGAAGCTGGGAAAGACAGAAAGGATCTTCCCCTAGAGTGAACAGAGAGAGCATGGCCCAGCCAGCATGTTGATTTGGACTTCTAGTCTCCAGAACCGTGAGGCAATAAAGTTCTGCTCTTACAAGCCACTCAGTTTGGGGTACTGTGTTACAGCAGCCCTGTGTTACAGTACTATGCTATGCTAGAAACTAACAGGCCCACCATTTAAAATCTGGCCGATATTGGACAAGTTATTTAATCTCCGTAGAGCTTAGATTCCTCACCTATAAAATGAGGATTAGTATCACACCTAACTCATAGGGTTTTTGTGAGAACGGAATAAAATAATCAACGCAAAGTGCTTAGAGTGCTTGGCACACAGTAAGTACTTAGTGTTAGCTAGTATTATTGTTACTTTGGCCACTTCTTTTGTTTAAGGTTCAGCTGCAAAGAAAAAGAAAATCACCCAAGGTAGCTGAGGCAGAAATGGAATTTATTACTGTGATTAGCGCGTTTTTTCACAAACACTGTGTCCATATAAATAACGAGCACACATATAACATGCAGAAATGATGAAATCATGTATAAAAGTTCTGGCATAGCGTGCCCATGTATATACTGCGCATGTCTCGTGGCATTTCCAGAAGTGAATTTCGGCCTCACTCACCTTCATTCAATAGTCCAAAAACGTTACTTTTGATCATATTTGTATAATAAAGGTATAAGCCCTGGTCAAGAAGCCATGGATTGAGTTTGGTAGTACCCCAGTAATCAGAAAATAAACAATTTACACTGTGCATTTGTTTCTGTCAACTGAAGTTGATAATTATATCCCCATTGCTTTTGAGTCATCCGTTGGAACTTTGAACCTACTGAAGCCTGTCCGTAAATCACGTGCTATCACAAGTATAAAAAAGTGAAGCCTGCGCTGGCATAAATGGCAACAAGTAGCTATCAATAGGAATCTTAATTCGATCTGTATAATTATCACATAATTATCACAGTCATCTTCCAACTCTGGCTTTTAATTGGAGGAGTGAACTAAGCAAAAACTGATACACGATAGCTCTTGGCTCAACAGTTAAATGCGAACACTTAATCAGATCATCTTAAGTGAAACCACTAAGCTATGTTAGGCCTTCTTATTCCATAGTCTAATTATGTCTTATTAGTGTCAATGTCTTTGATCAATGATCATAAGTCACCTTAGTCATGGACTTGTGAGCATATAAAAGGGCCTTTGCTTCTCATACGTCTCACATTTGAATTTTGTGATCTCTTTACTAGAACCTGCCAGTTATTAATTATATGGTGCGCATTTATTCAGCTTATAAATCTAAACCTTCGAATGCTTTAGGATCATGGCAGGAATTAAATGCAAGTCCTACACCGCCAACTTCAAACTGAAAGTCATTGTGAGGGCAGAACAAACAAGCAACAGAGTGGCAGTAAAAGAGTTCAAGGTTAGAGAGCTGTCCATTTGTGAATGGGGAAAGGAGAAAAAAGAGCTGAAGAAAATGAACTCTTGGGAACATGCAATTGGCACTGAAGTCAGCAACGTGTAAAAAAAATATTTGCATAGCATGCTTATGAAAATAACATGTGGGGGGGTCACAGTTTGCAAAAAAAAGGATAGCGCACGTTATTTGCATAAAAACACGGTCAATGACCAAGAGGATCATTGAGTGCCGAGGACAAACTTGAGGTTGAATTTTCAGGTACAAATTCCCAAAGCCACTTCACAGAAGCAAGTCCCAAGAAAGCTGCTGCCCCTTCCGTGACCAAGAAGCCACCAGCTCTAAATCCATGCTTCCATGACCACAGTCAGGAAGCCGCTATGACCAGAAAACTGACTACCATTGCCACCAGCTGCAGAGCCATGTCCTGCCTACTACTGGCTGCACCCACGGAATCACTGCCCAACACCCTGCTTCTCAACACCCATGATTCTGGTTCCTTTTTGGAAAGTGAGGCCACTGCCAATGCTACTGCAGAAAAAAAAAATTAAGCCTCTGGACTGTGCTTTCTAGCAGAAGTAGCAGAAGCAAGGCCTTTCCTTACTTCTAAATTTCACATAAGTGAATCTCATTGGCCTCACCCAAATTGCAAACACATCTAGAACCGCAATTGCAAGAGAGTCTGGGAAAGGTGATTTTTACCTTTCCAGATTCTTCAGTACAGAAAAGCACACTAGAAGGAGGTTAGAGTGGATGTCGAGCTCTAATTCACCTTATCCGTCATGCCACCTCTGCTCTGTTCCAGTGGTGAATACATAGCACCCTAGGAAAACTTACTAGCCAGGACTTCAGCCCCAGATCCCTCTCTGGTTGTCCATATAAACCTGAAAATCCCTTTTGCTCCATCAGCTAAAGATCCAGACAAGAATTCCAGCAAGTAAACTCTCCTTGGTCCTTTTTCTTGTCCATATCCAATCTTGGACCTCTAGGTCTTATTTCTACTGCAGGAAAGGCTCTCAAAATCCAACCCCAAAAGAGATAGTTACTGAAGAACACCCATTAGATTTGATCAAAGTGGCAGACTGGTGGGAGGAGAAGCTTTATTGCCCCAAGTCTAAGGATGAGTGGGAGGTGAGGAATAAGAGGCAGGAAGTGAGAGGTATAGGATGATAGCCAAGGTGGTGGGGTGTGGAGTTAGGAAAGATCTTTAAAGCAATGAGAGAGCCTGGAGGTTGTCTGCATGCTGATGGCACTTGGGTAGGGGATTCTATGGCTAGGGCGGAGTCCTTATGAAGAGCAGAGAGGATCCAAACCATAGGAAGAAATTGAAGTTTGCAAAGCACTTTCACACATGTTTTCGCTTTCCCTCAATATACCTGTGAGGTTTTTACTGATGAGATTATTATCATCCCGTTTTGCAGTGATAAAACTGAGGCTTAGAGAAGTTGCAGCTTAACCAACACCCCATGGTAAGTGGTAGACCTTGAACTCAGAGAGGCCTTTTGACCTGATGTCCAGTGCTCTTCCTTCTATCCCACGTATTCCTCACTTCTCAGACTAGGCCTTACCTCTGCCCTCAATTTAGACCAAGAAATTTAGAAAGTAGGAAAAAAAGAAAACCAGCGCATATTGGGAACACCTCCCATGTACCAACAATATGCGCACTGGGAGTCATTCAGCACACATTTATTAAGTACCTACTATATGTGAGGCATAGGAGCTGGGAATATAGCAGGAAATGGAATCCATGGAATATCCAGAAAACAGACAAATGCCTGCCCTTGTGAAGATTACATTCCACCAAATGAGAGAGAGAGAGAAACAAGATGCCTTCTTGTATTCCTTTATTCAACAAGTTTTTATTGAATGCAGACTATGTACCAGACACCATTTAGGACCTTAAGATACAGCAGATGAAATACAAAATTCAAAAAAAAAACGTGAAATAAAAACACAAATAAATAAAATACATACTTTTTCACATGGTGATAAGTGCTATGGAGAAAAATAAAGTAAGGGAGGAAGATAGGAACTGCTGGAGTAGGATTGCAATTTTTAAAAGGATGGCTAGAGAAGGTCTCATTGCGAAGGAAACATATGAGCAAGACTCCAAAAGAGGTGAGAGAGTGGACTGTGGGATATCTGCAGGAAGAGAAACAGCAAGTAGAAAGGCCCTGAATGAAGTGCATGCCAGGAGTGTTCAAGGAACATCAGGGAGGCCAGCGTACATGGAGTGGGGGAGGATGTAGTACAATGGAATAGAGCTGGGTGGGGTGTAAGGGAGTAGAGTGGTTAGGGTGGAATGGAATAGAGTAGGGTAGGGTAGGGTAGAATGGAGTAGAGTGGAGTGGGGTAGGGTGGACTGAAATAGAGTGGAGTGAGGTGGGGGAGTAGAGTGGAGTAAAGTGGCTTAGAGTAGGGTGGGATGGAGGGGGTTTGATAGGGGATAGTCAAGTGCAGTGGAATCAGTGGGGAGAAGTGGATAGAGGTGCAGTAGAGTGGAGTGGAATGAGGAGAGTTGTGGCAGGGTGTGGCCAGGTGAGTCGGAGTGGGGTAGGGTGGAATGGATTAGAGTGAAGTGGAATGGGGTGGAGTGAAGTGAGGGGGGCAGTTGTGAGGTGAGGTGGAGTTGGATAAAACATTAAGGCCTTTCAGACATTTATAAGGACTTTGTTCAATATGAGACGGGGAGCCTTGGAGAGTGTTGATCAGAATAGTGACATGATTTTAACAGAATCATCAAGGACAACCTTTAACAGGATAATTGTTCTATTGAGAATAAACTGTAGAAGGAAAAGGTAGAATCCAAGAAACCTGTTAGGCGATTATGAAAATTTAATTTAGGGGGGAAGTGCTAGAGACTTGGACCAAAATGGTAGCAGTGGAAGTGGTAAAAAATTCTTTGCTTCTAGATGTATTTTGAAAGTAGAGCCAACAGTTTGTGCTGATGCCCTGGATCTTGGAATGAGAAGAAAAAAGTCAAAGATAACTCCAAGTTTTATGTCTGAGCAACTGGAAAGATGTAGTTGCCATTTAATAAGTTTGGGAAGACTGCACAAACCCACAACTTTGGGAACTTTGGGATCAGGAGTTTGATTTAGGAAATGTTAAGTTTGACATGCCTATTTAATATCAAAGTGTTAGGCAGAAAGTTGGTTATTTAAGTTTGGAGTTCAGGGTGTGGGGGGAACTCTGGAATAAAGATAAAAATTTAGGATCCATCAGCATAGCCAACCAAAACAGGTTTCCACCAGCCAAAGATGGGACAACTTACCCAACAAGAATAATACTCCAATGGCTTGACACATATTAAATATGTTTAAAAATCCACACATTCACAATGATACTGAAAAAAATCATTGGTCCCTTTTAGAGTGTGTTCAATAACCCACTCACCATTCTGAAAACTGGTAAATAAAAGAATCAAGCATTTAGACTGACTTTTTCTTATGAATTGCACTTCCAGGGAATCAAATGGTTGATGAAGGAAAGTTTCTCTTCATAGAAGTATTCTAATAAATTAAGAAGAAATAATAGAGTAAGATTATCACCATTTTGCAAACCCCTGATGAAATACTGATCTCAGGCAGTAATCATCAGTAGCTTCTAGCATCACAAAGCTGCTAGCATCATGAAGCTGGACACTACCTATGATGTATTCTTGCCAAAAAATGAAAACTGACTCCAATAAAGCCTCCAGATCTATTTATTAGTCTACAGGAAATACAGGAGATGGACATGTTTAAAGATAAGAAGATGCAAAGACCTGGAGTTAGAAAACCAAAAGGGAAGAACACACTTGGCATTTCTCAAGCGGAAAGACCTGAAGAAAATTCAAGCCTAAAGTTGCAATACTGAATGATTCTACAGGCAAGATATTGAATGACACAGGAAGCTTCACAAGAAGCTGGAAAGAATACAAAGAGTCACTGTGCCAAAAAGAATCGATGGACTTTCAACCATTTCAGGGGGTAGCATATAATCAAGAACCAACAGTACTGAAGGAAGAAGTCCAAGCTGCACTGAAGACAGTGGTAAAAAACAAAGCTCCAGAAATTGACAGAATATCAACTGAGCTGTTTCAACAAGAGGATGCAATGCTGGACGCGCTTACTCATCTATGCCAAGAAATTTGGAAGAGAGCTACCTGGCCAACCAGCTGGAAGAGAGCCATATACATGCCCATTCCAAAAAAAGGTGATGCAACAGAATGTGGAAATTATCAAACAATATCATTAATATCACACACAAGTAACATTTTTTTTGCTGAAGATCATTCAAAAATGGGTTACAGCAGTACATCCACAGGGGACTGCCAGAAGTTCAAGCAGGATTCAGAAGAAGATGTGGAACAAGGGATATCATTGCTGATGTCAGATGGATCTTGGGTGAAAGCAGAGAATAACGGAAAGATGTTTACCTGTGTTTTACTGACTATGCAAAGGCATTCGACTGTGTGGCTCATAACGAATTATGGATAACATTGTGAAGAATGGGAATTCCAGAACACTTAATTGTGCTCATGCAGAACACGTACATGGACCAAGAGGCAGTTGTTAAAGCAGAACAAGGGGATAGTGTGTGTTTTAAAATCAGAAAAAGTGAGTGTCAGGGTTATATCCTTTCACCATACTTATTCAATCTGTATGCTGAGCAAATAATCCAAAAACCTGGACTATATGAAGAAGAACGCAGCATCAGGATTAGAGGAAGACTCATTAACAACCTGTGATATGCAGATGACACAAATTTGCTCGCTAAAAGTGAAGAGGACTTGAAGCACTACTGATGAAGATCAAAGGCTATAGCCTTCAGTACACCTCAGCATAAAGAAAACAAAAATCCTCACAACTGGACCAATAAGCAACGTTATTGATTTCATTTTACTTGGCTCCACAATCAACATCCACAGAAGCAGGCAGCAGTCAAGAAATCAAAAGACATATTGCATTGGGCAAATCTGCTACAAAAGACCTCTTCAAAGTGTTAAAAAAGTGAAGATGTCATTTTGAGGACAAAGGCACACCTGACCCATAGCATAGTATTTTCAATCACCTCATATGCATTTGAAAGCTGGACAATGAATAAGGAAGACCAAAGAAGAACTGACACATTTGAATTATGGTGCTGGCAAATAATATTGAATATACCATGGATTTCCAGAATGAACAAATCTGTCTTGGAAGAAGTACAGTCAGAGTGCTCCTTGGATACAAGGATGATGAGACTTGTCTCACATATTTTGGACATGTTATCGGGAGGGATCAGCCCCTGGAGAAGGACATCATGGCTGGTAAAGTAGGGGGTCATCGAAAAAGAGGAAGACCCTCAACAAGATGAACTGACATAGTGGCGGCCAACGATGAGCTCAAAGGATTGTGAGGATGACACAGGACCCAGCAGTGTTTCATTCTGTTGTACTTAGGGTCACTATGAGTTGGAACCGACTCGTGGCACATAACAACAACAAGAAGCAGATATGATCAGCAAAATCCAGAATGTAAACCCCCACAGCACAAACAAGCCAATTTCTTCACAAACAAAGTACAATAAAATAAAACATGGAACCTGTTGCCGTTGAGTTGATTCCAGCTCATAGCGACCCTATAGGACAGAGTGGAGTGCCCCATAGGGTTTCCAAGGCTGTAATCTTTATGGAAGCAGACTGCCACATCTTTCTGCCGTGGAGTGGCTGGTGGGCTCAATTCACTGATCTTTTGTTTAGTACCCAAGCACTTTAACCACTGTGCCACCAGGATTCCTTAAAGGAAGATGGAGCTATCTATAAATTAAGAGAACAAAGAGCTATATGTCAACTGTCGTGCATGAACATTGTTTGGATCTCTATTCAAACAAACTACTTGTCTGACATTTTATAATATTGAGGAACTAGTCTTATCTTTAGGTGTGATATTGTGATTATGTTTAAAAAAAAGAATCCTAATCTTTAAAAAATACACGTTAAAATATTAAGAGTTCAAATGGTATGATGTCTGGGATGTTTTTTCCAAATCTATTGGAAAGAGGGGAAAGCATATGGAGGGAGGGTAATGGAACATAGGCATCCATTATACCATTCTCTTTACTTTAGTATATGTTTAAAATATTCCAGAATAAAAAAAGACTTAATAAAAAGAGTTAAGCCCTCTGCTGCTAACTGAAAGATTGGCAATTCAAACCCACTCAGTGGCTCCATTGGAGGAAAGACCTGGTGATCTGTACCCATGAAGATTAACCAAAAAAAAAACAAACCTGTTGCCATCGAGCCAATTCCAGCTCATAGCAACCCTATAGGACAGAGCAGAACTGCCCCACGGAGGTTCCAAGGAGCGCCTGGTGGATTCGAACTGCCAACCTTTTGGTTAGCAGACATAGCTACTAACCACTATGCCACCAGGGTTTCCCCATAAAGAGTACAGCCTAGAAAACCCTGTGGGAAAGTTCTACTTTGACACATGGGCTTTGTGAGTCAAAATCAACTGGACAGCGTCTAACAACTACAACAAACATTAGCATAGTAGATGATATGTCTGAAATTTTCTATAAAAAACCAGACACAAAAGAGTATCTACTGTATGATTCCATTTATAAGAAATTCAAAGACAAGCAAAATTCATCTACAGTAAGTGGTTCCCTACGGGAGGGTGGTATTGACTACAAAGGGGTGCAAGGAAACTTTCTGGAGTGATGGAAATGTTCTAGATCTTGATCTGGGCAGTAGTTACATATGTGTCTGTAATAATAAAAAATCATAAAGCTATAATATTTGCACATTTTACTGTATGTGAAATTATACCTCAATTTAAGCAATAAAAAAAAATTCACTAGCACATAAATGGCACCCAAAGGTATAAGACTAGATGAGATTACCAAGAGAGCAAGTGGGAACAGGAAAGAGGGCCAAGGACTGAGCTTGGGGCACTTCAATCTCGGGAGGTCTTGAAGACTAGAAGAAACCAGCAAAAGACATTGAGTAGGAGCAGTCCTTGAGGTCGGAGAGTAGCATGATAGTGAGATACCTAAACGCCACCTGAAGAAACTATTTCCACTTTCCTAAATGTTGCTGATGGATCAAGTCAGATGAAGACTGAGAAATGCTCTGCATTGCACCCCTCAAGGAGCTTCCAGTAGAGTGAGGGAGGCAGACAAAGAAGGAGTTTAGTATGGACATAATTTATAGATGCTAAATAGAGAGGCTGCGTGGAGGAGTGGAAAGAGACGGACAGTTCTGGATAGCTCAGTCCAGGTGCCATTACTTACTAGCCCTGTGACCAGGGGCAAGCAACCCAACTTCTCTGAGCATCAGCTTCCTCAGCTATAGAGCCAGTATAGTAAGGATGCCTATCTTGACAAAATGAGTAGATTCCAACTCATGGTGACCCCATGTGTATCAGAGTATAACTGTGCTCCATAGGATTGTCAATGGCTGATTTTTTCGGAAGTAGATTGTCAGGCCCTTCTTCCAAGGTGCTACTAGGTGGACTTGAACCTCTAACCTGTCAGTTAGCGGCTGAACGCATTAACTGTTTGCACCCCTTGAGACTCCAAGCTAAGGAAGCACTAGATGACTTTAACCATAGAGGATAAAGCTTTTCAGTTAGGTTTGAAGGATGAGTTGGATTCAGAACCAGGAGGGCTAGTTTTTAGGAACTCTCTGGCTCCAGAAGCGCCCCAGAGGCAGTGGAGAGTGGGAGTAATTAGACACTGGAGAGAGTTGGATGTACACCAGCCCTCTGTGAAGCCCTCCTTTCCAGAAAAGGGGTCTGAAGAAGCAGCCTGCCCAATATACTCAGGCTGCAGCCGTGACCTTGCTGGGCCCTGAAGGGTGACAAGAACGAAGCCCATGATTATTAACCTTGCCACTTGTATGTGTGGTTTATTGTGACAAGACAATGCAATAAGGAGGGAGGTAATCAAAAAGCAATTCTGTAGCAGTAAGCTTAAAGTGACAAACCTTGCTTTTCCTAAATAAATCACCATTATTCCCATATGGCTCAGGACTGACAACTTGGGTCTCCTTAGTAACGGAATACTTAGCTAAACCTGTGGCCCAGTGTGAGCGAGAGAGTGAGCAGCATCTGGAGACAGGGACTAGTTGCCGAGCCTTTCTCTGAGGCCCCCTCGTACCTTACAGGTGAGAGCGTAGGCCATTAGCATTCCAGGCTTTAACAGGCTCAGTCTGCACTGTTCTCTGGGGATCATTAAGGTCTATGACACGTAGTAATTTGTCATTTTGCAGCATCATTAATTTGGTTTTTGAGAGCCATTTGTTTTGCTGGTGGGTGGGTCTGGGAACCACCAGCATCCACATCTCGGTATGGTTTTTGTGATTTACGAGGTAATGCTTATAAAGTGATTTCTAAAAATGCACAGAAATGGTTTCTTCGTGAATCATCATCCTAAAAAAGAAATCCAAGAGCTAGTGCTGGCGATGGAAGGGAAGCAAAAGATGGCTAGGAAAGCAATGCCTCAGTCAGAAAGTAGAAGTTTTGTGGCAAAAATAATATATTCTATATTGATATTTGCAAATATCTAGATTTTCAAGAGTTTCTGAAAATCTCTTCTGTGAATGTTAAATATCGGCACATTTTTAAAAAGTTAGCTCCTTTCTTTCTCCCTTCCTTTCTCCTTTTCTTCCTCTCTCCTTTCCTCCCTCCTTCCCTTCTTCGTTAAGTGCCTTTATGTGGATTCCAACTCATAGTGACCCCATGTGACAGAGTAGAACTCCCCCACAGGGCTTTTTTTTTTTTTTTTTTTTGGCTATAATCTTTACAGAAGAAGATCTCCAGGTCTTTCTCTTGCAGAGCACCTACCCCAGTCTGACCTATGGGATCTGAACACAGAGGCTACACGCTCCCAGCTCTTAGGCCTGACAGCCCAGCTGGGAAGACAGATATATGAATAGATGAGCTGCAACTCCAGGCTGAGAACTCAGAGGACAGTGTGACCATTTCAACCTGCAGGCTTTAGGGGAAGGTTCCTGGAGGCGTGCTATCGGAGCGCAGCCCTGCAGGATGAGTGAGAATGACTGAAAGCCTTCCAGACTGAAGGAATGGCATAGACCAATGGCGTGAGGAGTGGTTGAAGCACTGCTGGCTAAAGCATAGGATCCGTAGAAGCTCTAGAGGGATAGGCTGGGAGCAGATGTGGAAAGGCCTGGATTCCACACTCAGAACCCTGTCAATGCAAGCTAACTCTGGCTGAAAGTCCTCTGACTCCCCAGGCAATTTCCACCCCAGGGCTTCAATGGAGCCCTCTGCCTCAGCGCTCTCTTCCACCCCATTCTTGGCACTTCATGCACATCCTGTAGCTTCACTTTAAACCTCTCTTCCTTGTGGATGGGAGACAGCCTTTACTAGACACTTCATCTAAAGTCCATATTATCTTTCTTCATGGCACTTAACAAAAAAAAAGCTTAATTTTACAATTAGTTGTTACGTCTGTCTTGTCTCCTAGACGCTAAGCTCCTTGAAGTTAGGGAAAACTTTTTTCAATTCATGACGGTCCCTAGCACCTGACGTAGTGCCTTCTCACACATACTCAGCTGACCCTCAGTAAATACGGGATAAATGGATGTTCCATCCAAGTCTGGTTGGAATAGGGGCTCCTTTTCTGTGTGTGTTTCCAGGAGTACCTGTGTGTTACAGATTGAATTATGTTCCCCCAAAGTACGTATTGGAATCCTAACCTCTATACCTGTGGATATAATCCTTTTAGAAATAGGGTTTTCTTTGTTTTGTTAATAACCATACCAGAGTAGGGTGTGTCCTAAACCTAATCACCTCTGAGTTATAAAAAGAACAGATTAGACACAAGCATGCACATTCTGGGGAAGACAAATGCCATACAAGGATCACCAAAAACCAAGGACTGTCTGGGGCCACAGACAAGGAAGGAATCGACAAGGCTGAGACCCTGGTTTGGAGTTCTAGTCTCCAGACTGTGAGAAAATAAATTTCTGTTGTTTAAAGCCACTTGTGGTATTTGTGTTACGGCAGCACTAGGAAACCAATATACTGTGCCTACCTTTCCATGTTATCGTTGTATGCCGTCGAGTCGATTCCAACTCATAGTGACACGTAGGACATTGTAGAACTGCCCCCATAGGGTTTTCTAGGCTGTAATCTTTAAGGGAGCAGACCACATGTCTTTTCTCCAGCAGAGCAGCTGGTGGTTTTCAAATGCCAACCTTCTGGTTAGCAGCTGAACACATTAACTATTGCTCCACCAGGGCTCCTTTACCTGGTCATGGCACCTATTAATAACACAAAATTGAGAGAATTTACTTGTCTGTTCCCATTCCTACCCTGATTCCCCAACCAATAGCTTTCTAAAGGCAGAGATCACAGGGAGGACAGGGAACTACCCCTCCATCCCTGGCACAAATGTTGAACTGACCCTTTGCCCAATAACAGGCACATTCTCCTGGCTGGTAGGAGGAAGCTGGGCACTTTCTATGAGTTCTACTTCACCGGCTCACACCTTGCAGTTGGAGGGGCCTAGATAAACTGGGGCTTCATGGTGGGGTTCCTGCCGGCACTGTGGCACCTCCCTAGCTCCTTTGTGTTGATGACATCAGGGAAGCCTGGCTGGCCCCTCTTGCTGGCTGCCAGCTTTGCCTCCACATCCTGTCTGCCTCACAGCACTGTTCTTTGCAGGCTGACTTGTACCCCGAGGCAAGTGGATAATGAGATTGTAGGCTGCATGAGAAAGCAGAGCTCGAGCAGCCAACAGGGGCCTCCCACACCCCTGCCTTTCTCATTCTTGCCCATGGTGCCAGCCAGATTGTAGGGCTTCTCTCACCAAGGTGACAGGATTTCACAATTGCTGGGTAGTTTATATGGGTGGGCTCAACTATTCCTCTTAGCAAACAGCACTAGGAGAAAAATGGAGGAAGAGTGAGGCATATCAAGAATGTGGGAAAGGGGAAGAGTGGGTAGGTTGCTACCTTAAATAGGGTGGTAAGGGTAAGCCTCACTGAGAAGGTTTCAAGGACATAAGGGGGTAAACCACAGAAATACCTGGGTAATACCTTCCAGGCAGAAGGGGCAACCAGTACAAAGCCCCAAGGTGGGAGCTTCCTGGAGTTTTGGAAGGATAAGCACTCAGCCGCTAACTGAAAAGTTGGCAGTTCTAACCCACCTAGGGAGAAAGACCTGGCAATCTGCTTCCATAAAGATTACAGCCAAGAAAACCCTAGGAAGTAGTTCTACCTGGGGTTGCTATGAGTCAAAATCGACTCTATGGCACCTATCAACAAAAACATCAGCAAGTGAGGTCAGAATGGAGTGAGTAAGGGCAAGAGTCATAGGAGGTCACATCAGAGAGGTAAAATGTGGGGGCAGACCACTTAAGGGCTTTGCTCCAGCCAGGATGGGACCACTAGATGTATCTCAGATGGCCACTCGCAGGTTTTTAAGACCCCCAGTAGCTACTCACCAAAGTAGGTTGCAGAACATCTTCTTTACAGACTATGTTATGCCAGTTGAGCTAGATGTCCCCTGAGACCATGGTCCCCAGCACTCAGCCCAATAGCTAGGTCCCTCAGGTCATTTGGATGTCTCTGTGAAGCTTCTGTGATGTTACCCTGGTCAAGTTGTGCTGACATCCCCAGTATTGTGTACTGTTTTACCCTTCACCAAAGTTACCACTTATCGACTACCTAGTTAGTACTAAATACTACAGCTATAGCTCTTTCCCATACCTTACCACTGAAATGGTAACCGTGTGTTCAGCTATTTGCTGGACACCTCCACCAATGTACCTCAGACACCTCTAAGTCATTATGTCCACCACTGAACCAAACTCCAGCCTCCATAAAGTCCTTGCTCTTCCTGAGGGCTTGTTTTCCTTTGCCCGGTCATTCCTTCTGCCTGTAATTCCCCCTGTCTAGGCCCTTTCTCCTCATCTTCCTTCCCAGCCTTCATCCCTGTAAGCCTTCTCCTAAAAGTGGGAGATGGTCACCTTTTCTGCCACCACTCTTGTGTTTTGCTGCCTCCAGCCTTGTGTCCTGTCACTGGGTAGAGAGTCTCCATTATTTATACTTCAGGCCTAACACACTTAATCTGTTCCATAATTTATGAGACAGCTAACCTTAGCATTGCTATGAGTTGGAATTGACTCAACAGCAACGGGTTTGGTTTTTGGTTTTAACCTTAGTATGTCTGAGCTATTGAACAAATATCTATGAGAATTTAGATTTGGTTCCCAATGAGCACAAGGCCTGCAGTATGTGGTCTGGCCAGGGCCAACATGGGGAGAGCATCAGACTGCTATCTCTGTGTCTCAGACTAGTCATGGTCTTCCTCACTGGAACAGAAGTGCATCCTTGATGCCAGACTGTTTAACTGCACTTCTGACACCCTGCCCAGCCCTCAACAGCCCCGTGTGGAAAACACACAAACTTTGAAATCCACTGTCCACGATTTGAATCCAGATCTACAATTTGGCTGTGCGATCTTAGGCAAGTCACTTCACTTCTCCAAGTATGTAAAATAAAGCTAATAATACCTGCCCAGCCTTCTCCATTGAGAAAATACGTGGATTATACTAATTGCCAGGAATTTTACATGCATTATTTCATTTAATCCAAACATCCAATTTATCAGGTAATTATACTTAGGACACATCCATTGGAGTTTGGGGTGTGAGTATGACAAGGGGAAAGTAAAGGAAGATAAGGGAATATTGTAAAAGGTTTCAAATTCCCAACGAAACTTTATTCTATAGGAATCTGCATAGGTGTGAGGAAAGAGAAACCATTCCCCAATAGAGCAACCAACTTCATCCCAGATATCCAGTTGGAACAACCATAAATTCTGGCCACCATATTCTTAATGCTTCTAGTCTCTTAACACTTCAGCATCATTCACCAGCTCTTAATCCCAGGTCACAGACATAAGCTGGCTCCTTCTTAACTTACTCCCTTTGGCAAATGAAACATACCAAAGACAGAAATCACAAAGACGAGTAGTTAATGCCAATCCCTTTCAGCCAAAGGTCCAGAAACTCAACAGAAGCAAGAGGAGTTAAAAAAGAAACAAGGATTTGTTATTCATCTGTTGAATGTAATCAAATGACACCATTGTAATATGTGACTCTAAGACCACTCCTTAGATGTAGAGTATTTAAAGACGTGCAATGTTGCTGCTGATGGTAACACTTGCTGTTTGTATGACTGCTACCACTACACCCCAGGCACACAGGTCAGAGCACAGGGAGCCTTTGAACGGCTCCCTCTCCTTCACCCCTACACCCAACCACTGACCAAGTCCTGCCAATTCTTCCACCTAAACCTTCTCTTCTGTTTCACCACCTCCTGCTACATGTTCTCTGTCTCTAAGACCTCCACAAAGCCTCCAGTCCATCCTCCAAGGAGCCTTTAGAGCTATCTTTCGAAAATCTCTGTTGAGAGCAGTTTTTATGTCTACTGCCTCAGAAAGTAGTTTTCAAATCTGAGTGTGCTTAAGAATCACCTGGACAGTTTGTTAAAGATAAAGATTCTTATGTCTCACCCCAGAGATTCTGAATCTTTGGGTCTTGGGAGAGTTGCTCTTTTTAGTTGTCTTCAAGTCAGCTCCAACTCATGGAGACCTCATGTATAACAGAATGAAGCATTGTCTGTTCCTGCACTATCTTCATGATCTTTGATATGCTTGAGTCCATTGTTGCAGCTATTGTGCCAACCTATCTCACTACGGGTTTCCCTTGCTGACTCTACTTTACCAAACATGATGTCCTTTTCTAGCAATTGGTCTTTCCTGATGACATGCCCAAACTAAGCAAGCTGTAGTCTTGCCATCCTTGCTTCTAAGGAGCATTCTGGTTGTATTTCTTCTAAAACTGACTTGTTTGTTCTTCATTCAGTCCGTGGTATATTCAGTATCCTTGTCAACATCACAGTTCAACTGTATCAATTCTTCTTCTGTCTTTTTTTTTTTTTTTTCCAATTGTCTAGCTTTTGCACGCGTATGAAGTGATTGAAATAACCATGGCTTGGGTCAGGCACACCTTAGTCATCAAAGGGACAAAAACTGCATTTTTAACAGGTACTCTCCCCACTTTACCCCCACTGGGCATTCTGATACATACAGTCTAAGAATTACATTTTAAGAAAACTGGGAAGGAAGGAAGGAGAAAAGAACGGACTCCCTACCCTCTGTATCCTGCTTTGTTTTACTCCAGAGCACATATCAACACCTGACTCTTTATTTTTAACTTGCTTATTTTTTGTCTTCCCCCATTACAATATAACCTCTAGTGTAAGCATGGACTTAATATATTTTGTTTACTTTTATATCCCCTATCACCTAGAACTGTAGATGGCACATAGCAATCTCTGTAAATATTTGTTGGGGACATAGCATGAAACAAGACAGAACTTTTGTTTTTTGTGCTCACCTCCTTCCCCCCACTTCCTTTGAGGGGTAGCACTGTCCTTTCAAGTCACATGACTCTAGGAAACGTATCAGTGGCAGTACCCTACCTTCTGCAGGGTGAGCACATGACCAAGGACCAGCCAATCATAGTAGCCTATCTCCATATCCTACCTGGATAGTTCTTGGGGGTGGACATGTTACCCAGACGGCTCAATCAGTGTTCTTCTAATATCTTTGCCGTATAATCTCTGGGAGATAGACTCTCTTTGCCCTTGGATCTTGAGTTATGAGGATGTGAACTGGAGACGTCAGTGACCACACCCCCTGCCCCCATATCTGCAGTAACATAAAAGGAGGCTAAGCAGAAACAAACTGAGTTAGGACATAAGCAGACAGAGGCTGGCTGTGTGGAGATCTCAGGTCCAATCCCTGAGGCCCTGGTGGCTGCAGTCAGTTTGTCGGTCCATTCTTGAGTCATACCCCACACCCTTTCCACCTACAGGAGCCACTGCATTTCCTTTTTCTGCTTCAGCTAGTTTAACTTGTATTTCCATCATTTTCAAATGACAAAGTTCTGCCTAAGACACAGGAATTAATTACATACGTAATTACATACGTAATTTATACACAATTAATTACAGTTTGGTAAGTGCTAGGAAGGAAAAAGTTCCCTAGGTGGTGCAAATGGCTCGTGCTCTACTGCTAACTTAAAGGTTGATGGTTTGAACCCATCCAGCAGTACCATGGAAGAAAGTTCTGGCAATCTGCTTTCTTTAAGATTATAGCCAAGAAAACCCTACGGAGCATATGTCTACTCTGTAACACATGCGGTCGCCATGGGTCAGAATTGGCGTGATAGCAACTAACAACAACAACAGGAAGAAAAATGGGGGTGCATTGAGAACAAACAATAGGTGTGTCTATCCCAGTCTTGAGGGTCAGATTGTGGCTCTGAGAAAATTACATTTAGCTGTGATCTAAAGGATGAGAGGGGTTACCAGATGAAGTAGGAGAGAGAGGGTTCCAGGCAGTGAAGCAGCAGCTATGAAGGACTTCAGGTAGGAAGGAGGGATATGGGAGCATTCAGGATATGAAAAGCCAGTGTAGCAGACACTGTTAGTCCCCCCACCCTCACTACCCTCTGAGAACCCTTCTGTTTCTGTGTGATTTGCTGCTAGTAGCTTACCTTATACCTGTGACCTTCAGAGGCTTGCCCCTGGTCACTGGAAACATCTTACCAGTATGGAGAGTCAGAAGTGCCTGGGAGTTTACATCCTCCTCAGGTGCCCAGATAACTGACTCCTGGGGAAGAATAAAAGCAAGACAACACCTGAGGTGCATTGACATTCTGGACTCCTGGTGGGAGCAGGCTAAGAGTGGAAATGTACCTGAACTCACTCTCTTACTTGGCTTTTTCCCGTTCCCTGTCGTGCTTCCCCCACTCCCTTACTGGGAACACTTCAAGGAGAAACCGCTGTGTCTGAATCTTTGTCTCAGTCTGCTTTGGGGAGAACCCGACCTACGACAGCAGTGTGGCTGAAGCAGAGTGAGGTAGGGGACAGTGGCATGAGGTGAGATTGAGACCGGAATAGGGACCAGGGCATGGGACTATAATGGGTTATGCATAGGATTTTGGTCTATATCCCAAGAGTAATGGGATACCCCTGAGAAACTTTAAGTAGCAGAGCAACCATTAGTCACTCACTCACCCAATGCTGTAGCCACACCAAACCTCTCAACATTCCTCAGATGGTCTTTTCTCAACCCATATCTCAGCTTTGGACTAGTGTCTTCCTTCTTTCTGGAAATCCCTTTTCTACCTTCTCTACTCAGTTAACTCTGATGTATCCCACAAGATCCACTTTAAGGATTACCTCCTCCAGGAAGCCTATCCTGACCTCTACCACTCCCCACTCCTCCCAGGGCTGGGCAAGATTCTTCTTCCCTATAGTACCCCAGCATCTTCTTAGTTCTGTTATTCATTGCACTTCAATAAATGCATGTATATTAGGGGAATGTGCTCGACCATTTTATTACAGATGGAGTAAGTAATCAAAAAAGGTTAGTGACCACAATCCTAGATTCTGAACTTCTCAAGAGCAAGAATTGTCTTATTCTGCCCCTTATTCCTTCAAGCCTTATTTTAGTGCCTAGTAAAAATATTAATTGCTTACTTGCTTACTACATGGTAGGTCATTGTCCTAAGCACTTTACACATTATTTTATTTATGGCCATCCTGTGAGGAAGGTACATATTATCTCCATTTTGTAAATAAGACAACTGAAACACAGAGAGATTTCATAATTCGCCTAAGATCACACAGCTAGTAAGTGACAGAGCAGAACTGACTCTAAACTACCAACAATCATGAAGACGGCACAGGACTGAGCAACATTTCATTTTGTTATACCTAAGGTCATCATGAGTCAGAGCCAACTTGATGGCAACTAACAACAACAACATTGACTCCAGAACCTGGATTCTTCAACAATATGTTGAGGCTAATATATACTATAGGTGCTCAGAAGGGGTGGGTATGATTACTATGATGATCTTCTTTACTATATCCTTGTGAGAGGTTCAGAGCCAGCATTTGTGACCTGATTTTGGTCTCCTCCTTCCCTGTTGGACACCATCGGAGTCTCACAGACCCATGCTCCATCTTCTGCCTGCTTTTCCTCATACTCTGTAACAGCCCTTGAAAGTTTCTGTCACTTCAGCGTGACCTCACCCATGGAACAATTACTGTGATTAGATGCTCACTTATCTCTGTGTGGTAACATGTGAGATCCTTGTCTTCCTGACAAGACTTTAAGGAGGATTAGGCTTCTTGATGAAATTTTGGAACCCCCAAGAGGCCAATCAACCACATTCATAAATCCTTTATGCAGCAGGAATGTGAAGAGAAGAGCATATCCTGGGAAGATTTCAAAGATGCTTCCAGTAGAAATCTGGAGACGGTGAGGCCTATACACAGACTTACACTCTGGGCTTTACCTTGGCCCCTCCTCTCCAACTTGTCTCAGGCATTTCTCTAAGTTTGACATCTAGCCTGGTGCCCAGCACACAGTAGGCCTCTAGTAAGTGATGAATAAATAAGCAAGATTGAGAGTATCAAGGAAAATCTCCTGGCAAGGACATAAGTGGAAGGAACTTTGAAGACAGATTTGTGTTTGAATCTTGCCCAGTTCCTTATTATTAAGCTGCATAAGTTTAGGGAAATTATTTATCTTAAGTTTGAATCATCTTAGTTGTATAATGGGAGTAAGTGTATACAGCATAAATCAATGAGATGAGTATTTATCAAGCACAAAATAATAGCAAACATTTTTGTTGAATTCTTACTAAGGGTCAGGCCCTGTTCTTTGCAATCTTAGTCCATTTAACCATCACAACAACCTTTGATATAGGAACTATCGTTATCACCATATTATAGATTGGAAAGCTGAGACAAGCTTGGATTAACCAGCCAGGGGCAGACACCCTGAGCCAAGGATTAAAATGCAGTTTTCTGAGAGGTGCAAAGAACACAAGTAGAAGTGGGGGAAAGGGAAGGCAGCATACTGGAAGCCAGTTGTGATTAGATTCTTGCTTATCTCTATTCTAAACTACCACAGTGGGTGACTGGAGTTTAGTCCTGCAGGGAAACTCTAGAAACTGGTGCAAAATAAATGCCTTGAATTATCCCAGCCAATAGGCAAGGGAGCTGGGGTATTTATACTCCTGCATCCATCAGTTGAGCCCTGGTGGCTCAGTCGAGACCTGGTAGCTCAGTGGTTAAGCACTTGGCTGCTAAATGAAAGGTCAGTGGTTTGAACTCACTGGCCACTCCATGGGAGAAACATGTGGCAGTCTGCTTCCATAAAGATTTACAGCCTTGGAAACCCTATGAGGCAGTTCTATCTTGTCCTATAGGGTCACTATGAGTCAGAATCCACTTGACAGGGAATGGGTTTATTCATCAGTCATTGGCTAACAGCTGCCCCGAAGAGACATTAATTCCTAGGCACTTTGGGCCTGCAACTCACATGGACAAGTGAGTTCTGGCAGCCCAAAGGCAGCCCTTCAACAAAGATGCAAGTACTGACTGTGGAAATTTGGGCTGGAATGTATGGAAATGTGAGTGGTTACCAAACTAAAAACTGACAATGTCTACCAGAGGCCCCAGAGGTTAAGTAACTTGCCCAAGGTCACATGGCTGTTAAGTGGTAGAAGTGGGATTTGAGCCCAGGTAGCTTGTCTCCAGAGTCCACATTATTAATGCCATACGATACGGCCTCTCCTATAGTGCCAGTCACATGAAGGGTAGCTCTTATTGTCTCGGTTGTTGTTGTCATCATGATTACTGCTATTTGGTGCCATCTCTAAAGTAAGACCCAGGGGCTAGTCAAACCATTCATCTTAACTTATGTTGTATTGGAAAGAGCAAGATAGGGAACCGGGGCCCCTTAGTTCAAGCTCTAACTCTGCCCTACTTAGCTAGACGGATCATTTCTCCTGTCTCAGATTTTCTCATTTGGAATAAAAGGTGTCAGGTTAGATGATCGCTAAACAAGTTTCTCTATCTGCCATTCTTGGATGCTTTCATATAGTTTTTTCTCCACAGTCAGGGTGCCCTCCTGGACTGCCACGGTCAGTGGGTGTCTATGGCTTGGCCATCTCCGCCCCTTCAAACAGCAGACTCCTGATTAACCAGGACTGACGGTAATTTATGTATTTACAAAATCCTCCTCATTGGGAACAAGAGGAAATTAAATTGCTCACTGGAGTCTTTAACAGATGGTTAGCTCCATCTTCTTTCTGGCTAGGACCCCCCCCAGAGAGAGTAATTGAGGGCATCCTGTCACACAAAAGGAACCAGAGGGGCGAGGGAAGCTGAAGGATGGTTGGGAGTCCTCTCTTTGGCACATAAGTCATTCTGATGTCTCCCCATTTCTCAGTGAAGGAGAAAATCAAATAAAACCTGGAAGGAACTGAAGCAGTTTGTAAATAGGGCACGCTGGGGTGCCTCTAGCTTTTTTATTCCACTTTATTTTGCTTTGGCATATGTGTATGAGTGTGTGTGTGTGTGTGTGTGTGTCCTATCCCAAAGCCAAGTTGGAAGTTTCCCAAGCATCTGGCCCAGGAAACTCAACTTGGCCTGTTTCAAGGGAACTCCTGGATATATCTGGAGGGCTGACTGGGCCCTGCTCATCCATGTAAATGTTAGCACCCCTCCAAAGTCTCCAAAATGCTAGTTTTAACCAAGGGGTAACATATTATTATTATCCTTATCCTATGCATCCTTATTATAGCTTAACTGAGGAAGAGAGGAGGGAGAGGTTGAAACTTCTAGTTCAGGCAAATGGTTTGCCCCCAGCATCCCCACTGAAAAACAACCACACACGAAACCCACCTGTGCCTCCTGAAGCCTCCCTATTTTCTCCCTGGGTATCCCTTCAGGCCCCAAACCAAAACCTTAGCAGAATATCAGGGCTCTTCTCTGATATCAAATTCCAAAGAGGCATTTTTTTAGAGGAAATGCCAAAGAACAATTTGGGGCATAAAAGACAATAGTGTCAGGTAGGCTTTGGTTCTAACACTTGCTTTGCAACTGACAAGCAGTGTGTTCTTGGGAATGTGACTTGGCCTTTCTGATCTCACTCTTTTGATCTGTAAAATAGTAAGATGAGCCCCTCAGGCAGGTTGGAAGGTGCTCAAAATACGACTGGGGAAGAGCTGCCTCCTCAAAGTAGAGTCGACATGAATGACGAGGATGGAGTCAAATGTTGGAGACCTTCATTTGCTGACGTGGCATGACTCAAAATGAGAAGAAACAGCTGCAAACATCCATTAATAATCAGAACATGGAATGTACAAAGTATGAATCTAGGAAAATTTGAAGTTGTCAAAAATGAAATGGAATGCATAAACATTGATATAGTAGGCATTAGTGAGCTGAAATGGACTGGTACTGGCCATTTTGAATCAGACAATCATGTGGTCTACTATACCAGGAATGACGAATTGAAGAGGAATGGTGTTGCATTCATCACCAAAAATAACGTTTCAAGATCTATCCTGAAGTACAATGCTGTCAGTGGTAGGATAATATTCATACACCTACAAGGAAGACTGGTAAATATGACTATTATTCAAATTTACACACCAACTACTAATGCCAAAGATAAAGAAATTGAAGATTTTTATCAACTTCTGCAGTCTGAAATTGATCAAACATGCAATCAAGGTGCATGGATAATTACTGGAGATTGGAATGCAAAAGTTTGAAACAAAGAATAATTGGTAGCTGGAAAATACGGTTTTGGTGATAGAAATGATGTAGGAGATCACATGATAGAATTTTGCAAGGCCAACAACTTAGTCATTGCAAATATATTTTTCAACAACATAAACAGCGATTATACACTTGGACCTTGCCAGATGGAATACACAGGAATCAAATCAACTACATCTGTGGAAAGAGATGATGGAGAAGCTCAATATTATCATTCAGAACAAGGCCAGGGGGCCGACTGCAGAACAGTCCATCAATTGCTCACATGCAAGTTCAAGCTGAAGCTGAAGAAAATTAAAACAAGTCCACGAAAGCCAAAATATGACCTTGAGTATATCCCGCCTGTATTTAGAGACCATCTCAAAAATAGATCTGATGCAAAAAAGATCAGACTTATTGGTCTGACAGAGACTGGAGAAACCCCAAGAGCATGGCCCCCAGACACTCTTTCAACTCAGTACTGATGTCACTCCTAAGGTTCACCCTTCAGTCAAAGATTAGACAGGCCCATAAAACAAACAATAATACAGGCAGCTTAACTATGTACACAAGACTAAATGAGCACACCAGCCCAGGGGCAAGGACGAGAAGGCAGGAGGGGATAGGTAAGCTGAATGAATGGAAATGGGGAACCCAAGGTAGAGAAGGGGAGAGTGTTGACATGTTGCAGGGTTGGCAACCAAAGTCACAATACAATATGTGTATTCATTGTTTAATGAGAAACTAATTTGCTCTGTACACCTTCATCTAAAGTACAATTAAAAAAAAAAAAAAAGAATAAATTTGATGCCTTGAACACTAATGACTGAAGACCAGGTGAGTTCTGGGATGACATCAAGGACATCATACACGAAGAAAGCAAAAGTTCATTAATAAGACAGGAAAGAAAGAAAGACAAAAATAGATGTCAGAAGAGACTCTGAAACTTGCTTTTGAATGTAGGGTTGCTAAAGCGAAAGGAAGAAACGATAAAAGAGCTGAACAGAAGATTTTAAAGGGCAGCTCAAGAAGACAAAGTAAAGTACTATAATGAAATGTACAAAGACTTGGAGTTAGAAAACCAAAAGGGAAGAACCTGCTTGGCATTTCTCAAGCTGAAAGACCTGAACTAAAAATTCAAGCCTTGAGTTGCAATATTGAAGGACTCTTTAGGCAAAAAATTGAATGACTCAGGGAGCATCAAAAGCAGATGGAAGGAATACAGAGTTACTGTACCAAAAAGAATTGGTTGGTGTTCAACCATTTCAGGAGGTAGCATATGATCAAGAACCAATGGTAGTGAAGGAAGAAGTCCAAGCTGCACTGGAGGCATTGGGAAAACAAGCCTCCAGGAATTGATGGAATACCAATTGAGATGTGTTATGGATTGAATCATGTCCCTCAAAAATATGTTTGCAAATCCTAACCTCCATGCCTGCAGTTATAACAGAGCTTTGAGCCAGTTTGGAATGGTTCAGTAATTGCCAATGTAAAGGAGGGAAACAACATGTTGCATAGCAAACAAATCTGTTGTCCTTGGGATTTTGACCACTGTAGGAAACAAACAGTGGTGCCCTTATCAAAGATGGCTTCTTACTGCATTGTTTTGAATGTGTTGCTCACCACAGTCCTGCCAATAATCCAATCTGAATTGGATTATTGGCAGGACTCTGGTGGGCAACACACATTCAAAGCTGCGTGGTTGGTGGCCATCTTTTAGTAGAGCACCGCTGTTTGTTTCCTACTCTGGTCAAAATTCCACAGACAACAGATTTGGTTGCTATGCAACACCTACACTGCCCTTGTTTGCGTTGGCAATTACTGAACCATTCTGAACTGGTTCCAAGCCTTGGGTTATAATCCCATTTGGGAATGGGTTGTCTTTGTTATGTGAATGAGGCAGGATTAGAGTAGGATGTCTCTTGAGTCACTCTCTTATGAGATATAAAAAGAGATTACACAAGTGAGCAGAGAGAGAGATGGGGAAGAGAGATGCCAAGCTACACGGAGATCACCCAAGAGCAGAAGCTCAAAAAAGACAAGAACCTTCCACAGATCGGACAGAGAGAGAAAGCCTTTCCCTATAGCTGGCACTCCGAATTCGGACTTCTAGCCTCCTAAACTGTGAGAAAATAAATTTATGTTTGTTAAAGCCATCCATTTGTGGTATTTCTGCTACAGCAGCACTAGATATCTAGGACAAGATATTTCAACAAACAGCTGCAACACCAGAAGCCCTCACTCATCTATACAAAAAGATTTGGAAGACAGCTACCTGGCCAATCGGCTGTAAGAGATCCATATACATGCCCATTCCAAAGATAGGTGATCCAACAGAATGTGGAAATTATCAAACAATATCATTAATACCACATGCAAGTAAAATTTTGCTGAAGACAATTCAAAAATGGTTGCAGCAGTACATCAGCAGGGAACTGACAGAAATTCAAGCCTGATTCAGAAAAGGATGTGGAATGAGTGTTATCATTGCTGACATAAGATGGCTCTTGACTGAAAGCAGAGAATACCAGAAAGATGTTTACCTGTGTTTTATTGACCATGAAAAGGCATTCAACTGTGTGGATCATAACAAATTATGGATGATATTGTGAAGAATGAGAATCCCAGAACACTTAGTTGTGCTCATGCAGAGCCTGTACATAGACCAAGAGGCAGTCGTTTGAACAGAACAAGGGAATACTGCATGGTTTAAAATCAGGAAAGGTGTGCATCAGGGTTGTATCCTTTCACCGTACTTATTCAATCTGTATGCTGAGCTAATAATCTGAGCGGGTGGACTATATGAAGAAGAATCCAACATCAGAATTGGAGGAAGACTCATAAACAACCTGAGCTATACAGATGACACAACCTTGCTTGCTGAAAGTGAAGAGGGCTTGAAGCACTTCCTGATGAAGATCAAAGACTACAGCCTTCAGTATGGATTATACCTCCGTATAAAGCAAACAAGAATCCTCACAACTGGACCAATAAGCAACATCGTGGTAAATGGAGAAGATATTGAAGCTGTCAAGGATTTCATTTTACTTGGATCCACAGTCAACGCCCATGGAAGCAGCAGTCAAGAAATCAGATGTATTTCATTGACAAATCTGCTGCAAAAGACTTCTTTAAAAAGTGTTAAAAAGCAAAGATGTCACTTTGAGGACTAAGGTACGCCTGACCCAAACCACGGTATTTTCAACGGCCTCATATACATGCAAAAACTGTACAGTGAATAAGGAAGACTGAAGAAGGATTGATGCCTTTGAATTACGGTGCTGGTGAAGAATATTAAATATACCATGGACTGCCAAAGAATGAACAAACCCCGTCTTGGAAGAGAACAGCCAGAATGCTCCTCAGAAGGGAGGATGGCAAAACTTTGTCTCACGTACTGTGGCCATGTTATCAGAAAGAACCAGTCCCTGGAGAAGGACATCATGCTTGGTAGAGGATCATTGAAAAAGAGGAAGACCCTCAATGAGGTGGACTGACACAGTGGCTGCAACTGTGGGCTCAAACATCGTGATGATTGTGCGGATAGCGCAGAACCAGGCAGTGTTTTGTTCTGTTGTACATAGAGTTGCTATGAGTCGGAATTGATTCAACAACACCTAACAACAACAATATCAAGTACACATTCCATTAGCAAACAAGCTTTTACATCATTATCAAGGCTTTCCCTTTTTCACTTAAAATTGAAAAACTGCCGGATCGAATCCTGGAATAGACAAAGTACTTTGGTGGAAAAACTGGTGAATTCTGAATACGGTTTGGAGTGATAGTTAATAGTAATGTACCAGTGTTCATTTCTTAGGTTTGCCAAATGTAATATAAGATGTTAGCCTCAGTGGAAATTGGGTGAAGAGTGTGCAGGAATTCCCTGTACTATCTTTGCAACTTTTCTGTAAATCCAAAATTATTCCAGCATAAAAGTTCACTTTTTCAAAAAGCAAGGTATAAATAATGTTTGTATGTAACACTTGTGTAAATAAACAAATAAACATGGTTGCTGTTCTAAAAAGAAGTTCAATAACCAATACTTTTCATTGTTTAAACTTAGTAATCATAGTTATCCTTTTCATTGCTAAATAATAGTTCATCCGAAAATACCTAGTTTCTATTTTCTTGTAACTCCCCCACACGTTACTAGCTGTGCCACTTTACTTCACCTCCCTTGATCTATTTCCACATCTGTAAAATCAGGATTATAATAATTTCCAACTCAGCTGTGACTGTGAAGATTAAATGAGATAATGCAGTGCCTGCCAAATAGTGAGTGTTGACCCAGTGTTACTGTCATACTCCTGCCTTGGTTCTGATTCCAACTCCAGGGTGAACTCTTGTTTGACACTGAAAAAGCTGCTCGGTCTCTCTGGACTTTGGTTACTCATCTGTCACTCAAAACCACCTTTGGTGACCACTTTAGCACCTTTTTGTGGATTGCCATGCTACACAAGAGTGAAGCAGAAGATATCAAAATAGCTAAACTGAGTGCTTACTATGTGCCAGACACTGCTATAAAAGCCTTACGTGCGTACTCATTCAATCCTTGCATCAGCCCTATGAGGTAGAACTCTCCCTTATAGAGATAAGAAAACTAAGGCTCAGAGAAGGTAAGTAACTTGCTCAGGAACACCCAGCTATGCGTGCCAGAGTTGTTTTGAACCTAGGTGTTCTGGCTCCAGATTTTGTGGTCTCAGCCCTGCTAAGTAGGGATAGCTAGGAGCTGGTAGCAGCCCAACTCTCACAGCAGCTGGAGGATGAGAATGCCAGACAGGAAAAGGGCTGGGAGAGGCACCACCAGCATCCACGGCAAGGAAGACGGAGAAGTGCATATGTTTCTGCCCTGCAGTGAGGCACATCACTCCCACTCACATTTCATTAGCCAAAGCAAGTCAGGTGGTCAAGCCTACCATCAGAGTGCCAGAAAGTACATTCCGAACATGCCTAGGAAGAAAGCTAGAAATACTGGTGAGCAGCACTAAAGTCTAGTGAGCTTTTTAATGGAAAAGGGTTTTATTGGAAAGCTAGAAGTGCTTGCTTTATGTTGAAATGGAAGTTAATATAATAATGATTATTATATAATGTGACATAATAATTATATTGATAATTATTATTCTGTTGTTATTTTTATTAACAATTTTACAAGAATCCTCCACCTCAAATATATAACAGTTTACCACTTACTAGTTGTGTGACCCACTAGGATGACCAATCATCCTGGGTTGTCTGGGGCCAAGGGGTGTCCCAAGACGTGGGACTTTCAGTGCTAAAATCTAAAAAGTACTGAGCATGGCAGGACTGTTGGTCACTCTGCCTTTGACAAATCTCTTAACCTCTCTTAGCCCACTTTATTGCATTTGTAAGATGAAAGATACTGTGAAATCTGTGAGAACTGAAACTCGACGGGACTGCCTTGTTTTTTCTGGGTCTCTCAAGTTTTCCGCCTTTGACAAGATGCGGTCTTACCGCTTTTCTGTCACTCCTTTTACTGGAAAATATTTGAGTTCCTTCTCCGACAAGTTTCTGTTTTGCACAGGTTCCGGATTTCGCAGGCTTTACTGTAATAATCAAATCTACTTTTTTGTTGGGATTAGATGTATATGTCAACACATGGCATTATTCCTTGTGCATGGTGTTGTTGTTGTTAGCTGCCAAGTTGGCTCCTGACTCATAGTGACCCCATGCACAACGTAACTAAAAGCTTCCTTGTCCTGCGCCATCCCCATGATAGGTTGCTAATTGAACCATTTGACCCATAGGGTTTTCACTGACTTGTGTCTTAGGCTGGGTTCTCTAGAGAAGCAAAACCAGTGAAGCACATAAACATATATACACACAGAGAGAGATTTATCTCAAGGAAATGGCTCTCGCAGTTGTAGAGGCTGCCAAGTCCCAAGTCCGTGGGTCAGGCATCAGGCTGGAGGCTTCTCCTGACTCGTGTAGCTACAGGGGCTGATGAACCCAAGTCGGCAGGTAAGAAGGCAGGCTGCTGACTTATAGGCTGCAGAGGCTGACAATTCCCAACATCAGTAGGCAATAAGGCAGGCAGCTGACTCAAGTCCCAAGAACTGGAGGTCAGATGATGACAAGCCAGATGCAGGATCCACAGCAAGCAAGTGAGCTTTGCCAGAATGTCCACATATATATTGGATGCAGTCCACATCCCTAAGGAAATGCCCCTAACAACCAATTGGATGATCACATCAGATCATATCAGGGAGGATTATTACATCACTATGTAACTGCCAGACTACAGCGTTACATAACTGCCAAACAACTGAGAATCATGGCCCAACCAAGTTAACACACAACCTTAACAATCACAGCTGGTTTTTGAAGCAGATCTCCAGGCCTTTCTTCCTAGTCTTTCTTAGTCTGGAAGCTATGCTGAAATAGGTTTATCATCATAGAAACACACAAGCCACCACTGACAGACAGGTGGTGGCTTCGCATGCGGTGCATTGGTGAGGAATTGAACCTGGGTCTTCCACACGGAAGGACAGGATTCTACAACTGAACTACCAATGCCCCCTTGGTGTGTGAAAAAAATCATTAAATTTTGGTGATCTTCATGTTGTTATTGTTATTACCATTAAGCTTCCAATAGCTGGATGAAATAAATATCAGCATCCCTGTGTTATATATGAAGATGCTGAAATCCAACAGGTAATGAGACTCACCCAAAGTGCACCCACATACAGTCTGTTCTTTGGGGCTGCAGAGGTCTTACATGGGCATCTAGGCCCACTCCACCCAAGGGCCTGACAACAGGAACATGCTGTTGGGCTGAGGCCCTCCTCAGGCAAGGAAAAATGTTTCCTGAAGCATACCGATGCTTTCCTGCCTCCGTGATTTACGCCTCCCAAGATAAGCGCACGCATGCACTCTTGTTCTTGCATCTGTGGAAAATGCTGCTTGCTGGAAGATTTAAAAATATGGATGTTTGGCAAGAGATGCTCTCAGGAAAATCTCTCCTGGAGGAACAAGGACTCTTCCTTCAGGAAATGATTAACTGCAGTTCCTCTACAGGAATAGCAATCCCTTGCACTTACGTAGCGCAAGCTACCTGGCAAAGGCCTTCCATAGTAGCCCCTCCCCTTGTTATTCCGAATAATCTGGGAGGGGGCAGAGAAGCCATGGCCCTTCTGTTCCTGTTTCCCTGAGGCAGGGAAATTCAGGCCCTGAGAGGTGAAACAACTCTACAAAACAGGTCTCCAGATGACCCAGAATTCTCTGCCATAATAAGGGTCCTCAGATGTAATCCCAGAAGTCACTTTCTTCTAGGGTGACCCACCATCCCAGTTTGCCAGGAACTAGCTTTAGCACTGAAATTCTCGCTTTATGGGAAACTATCCAGTCCCATGCAAATTAGAACAGCTGGTTAACCTATGGCTCCCCAGGTTGTCCTCCCAAACCACCTCCCTTATCCTGTTATTTAAATTTGTATGTATCCTGTGCCTCTTTTTTGTAGCACTCATCACAACTATGGTTAAGCAATCAACTGGGAAATTCCTTATTTGATTTTGTCTTGCCCACTGTACTATAAACTTCCAGGCATTGATTGAATCTGTATCCCTTGCTCCTCGCACATTACATTATGCAGAGTAGTCACTCAAGAGATCTTTGTTGAATAAATGAATGAATAAACAGATTGCCTAGTACCTGTTATATAACAATACCTAGTAACTACCCTTGCTCAGAACCACATTACTCAAAAATGTCTTCTTTCCAGGAGTTGTTAATATTAGTTGCAAAAAAATAAGTGTTCCTCGCATAGCAGTTAAGAGCTCAGCTGCTAACCAAAAGGTCAGCAGTTTGAATCCACCAGCTGCTACTTGAAAACCCTATGCGACAGTTCTACTCTGTCCTATAGGGTTGTTATGAGTCAGAAGTGACTCGACAGCAATGAGTTTGGTGAAATAAGCACTAGAACTCTGAGTTAAGCAAAGTTAATCAGGTTTCTTTATTTTACTGGGGGCTTTTATGTTACTGAGCAAAGTGCAGTCAAAAAGGTTTGGGGTTGAAGAGGGGCTGGGAGGAGGGTGCTGGCAGTAAGGGCATACTGTGTTTTCCAAACATTTTGACCATGGAACCTTTTAGCCATGAGCAATGGGGCGGGGGGTGGGGTGGTTCTGTTCTTAAAAACATCCTTTAAGAAATGCTGGACTAGATAACTAACCATGTCTACTTGCTGCCAACTCCATTTCCAGTCTCCCCAGGATCTGTGGTTATTGTTGTTATTGATGCCATCATTGTTATTCCTTGTCAATGGATAAGAGAAAGCTTTGGATAAGCTCTGCCTCTCTCACTACCAGCTCTGACTCTCCCAACTCCCACAGCTTCACCCACCATGGCAAACTAATGCTTCATAAAAATATATCACAATGCTATGCTGGCTTTTTTCCCAAAAGACTCTTGAGGGATGATAAAACTGTTCCAGCTTATTCTTCCCAAAGCCCCCATATCACCCTCCCTTCCTGAGCCCCCCACGATCCCTACTGGATAGTGAAATGCAGCTTTTCGGGCATCCCAGAGGATGATGTTGGTGGTAAAATTGCCCTTGTTGCATTAACGAAGAGCTGAGTGCTCAGAGGCAAGGTGGCCAGATTCCTACGTGATGCAGCAACCTCCTTGGTCATTATTCACAAGTAATGACTGATTAGTCACACAGAGCCTTCAGAGGAAGAAAAATCAAAGAAAGGGTTTACTTAGCTGCCAAGAATGCTTAAGAGAACAGTAGCAAGCAAGAGAAATAGCACCTGCTCCTAAGGGGATAGAATGATGGTGCATTTCAAAGTAAATTTAAAACTGTTTTGCAATACATCAGCCAATGAATGAGTGCAAAGTCATTTGTCAAAAAGAAAAAAAATGGAGTTGATAGAGTTTGCAGTCTCAGAAAGGATATGAAGTTAAACTTCATTAACTGCCCGCTATGTGACAATTTTTTTGTACATATATCCATGTATTAATTCATTCTTCCATTCAACAAATGTTTACCGAGGGTTGATTATGGTGGAGCAAGTTAAGTGCTAGACTGCTAACCAAAGGGTTGGTGGCTGAAACCCACCCAGCAGCTCCATGGGAGAAAGACCTGGCAATCTCCTCCCATAAAGATTGTTGTTGTTGTAAGGTGCCATGGAGTCGGTTCTGATCTATAGCAACCCTATGTACAACAGAATGAAACATTGCCTGGTCCTGCACCATCCACATAATCATTGCTATCTTTGAACCCATCGTTGCAGCCACTGCGTCAATCTGTCTTGCCGAGGGTCTTCTTTTTAGCTGATCCTCCACCTTACCAAGCATGATGTCCTTCTCCAGGGACTGGTCCCCCTCCTGATAACATGTCCAAAGTATGTGAGACGAAGTCTCACCATCCTTGCTTCTAATGAGCATTCTGGCTGTACTTCTTCCAAGACAGATTTGTTCATTCTTCTGGAAGTCCATGGTATATTGAATATTCTTCGCCAATACCGTAATTCAAGGGCATCAGTTCTTCTTCAGTCTTGCTTATTCATTGTCCAGCTTTCACACACATATGAAGTGATTAAAAATACCATGGCTTGGGTCAGGCGCACCTTAGTCCTCAAAGTGTCATTTTTGCTTTTCAACACTTTAGAAAGATCTTTTGCAGCAGATTTGTCCAATGCAATATGTTGTTTGATTTCTTGACTGCTGCTTCCATGAGCGTTGATTGTGGATCCAAGTAAAACGAAATCCGTGACAACTTCAATATTTTCTCCATTTATCATGATGTTGCTTATTGGTCCAATTGTGATGATTTTTTGTTTTCTTTATGCAGAGGTGTAATCCATACTGAAGGCTTTAGTCTCTGATCTTTATCAGTAAGGGTTTCAAGTCCTCTTCGTTTTCAGCAAGCAAGGTTGTGTCATCTGCATATCGCAGGTTGTTAATGAATCTTCCATCCATCCTGATGCCATTTTCTTCTTCATATAGTTCAGCTTCTCCGATTATTAGCTCAGCATACAGACTGAACAAGTATGGTTAAAGGATATACAACCCTAATGCCCACCTTTCCTGATTTTAAACCATGTAGTATCTGTTTGAACAATTGCCTCTTGGTCTATGTACAGGTTCCTCTTGAGCACAATTAAGTATTCTAGAATTCCCATTCTTCATAATGTTATCCATAATTTGTAAAGATTACAGCCTAGAAAACCCTATGGGGCAGTTCTACTCTGTCACATGGAGTCTTTATAACTCAGAATCAACTTGACGTCACCTAACAGCAACAACATTTTAGGCATGAGAGACATAATGTCCAGCAAAAGAGATATTGCCTCTGCCTTCATATAAATTAGTGAGGGAGAGTATGAATAATCAGGTAACAAACTATGATAAGTGCCGTGACAGAAAATAAGGAGAGATACATGGTGCTAGTGATAAATGTACATTGTTGTTAGAGCTGTCGAGTCAGTTTGGACTCATAGCAACCCTGTGTACAGCAGAATGAAACACTGCCCAGTCCTGTGCCATCCCCACAGTCATTGTTATGCTTGAGCCCATTGTTGCACCCACTGTGTCAATCCATCTCACTGAGGGTCTTCCTCTTTTTCGCTGACCCTACAGGATAGGCATTAAAATACCACACATCAGGATGCATTTGTCTGTCAGTAGCAGCAACCTCAACTAAGAGTGACTTAAGCAAAAGGAAATTTATCATGCACAATGTAAAGACTGGAAGAAGCACAGATCCAGGGTTGCCTAATTCAGTGGCTTAACAAAGTCACTTAGAAATAGATTTTTTCATCTTTCTGCCCTGTTGTCCTCCTTATGGTGTGGGCTTGTCTTTCTGGCCTTCCTGCCCTCATGCAATGACCATTATAGCTTCAGGCATCACATGAAAGGACAACATTCCGAGCAGAGAAGCCAAAGCAGAAAAGCCTTCCCCTAAGGTTCTTTTTTCCTGCTTTTCTAAAACTCCTCAGCAGACAGCCCCCACATGTCTCATTGGTCAGGATTTCATCACATGCCCTTTCCTAAACTAATCACTATCAAGAGAAAAGGAATTACTATAATTGGCTTAGCTCAAGATTAATCTGCTGGGGCTTGGGAGGGCTTCAATTCCTCCTCTCCTCCCACACTGAATTTTATGATTCCTTAGTACATAAACAAAAAAAAAGATTCTACCTTGAAAACATGGCGAGTAAAATAAGTCAGTCACAAAAGGATAAATGTATGATTCCACTTATATGACATATCTAGAATAGGCAAATATATAGAGACTGAAGTTTATTAGTTTATTACCAGGGGCAAGACGGAAGTGGAAAGGGTGGGTCATTGCTTAGAAAGCACTGAACTTCTGTTAAGGGTGATGGAAAAATTTGGAATAATAATAAAAGACATGGTTGCACAACATGATGAATGTAATCAATATCATTAAATTATACATGTAAAAAAAAGGTTGAAATGAGAAATGTTTTGTTATATATATACTTATCACAATTAAAAACAAAAGAAACAAACAAAAAAATGGCTCTATTTGGAAGGTAGAAGAGGAATTTTGCCTACAATCAATTTTACAATTAGTAAAGTGAGATCTAGAATGTTAAATAACTTGCATTACACAATTTTAGATCGGGGCACAGATGAATCTGATGCCAAGTCCTTGCTTTCTTCTCCATGCTGAGGCATGAAATGAAGACTGGACCTGATCCAGGAGGGAACTGATGCTGTGCCCCCAGGGAAGATCTTGATATTCAGTCTGCAGGTGAAAGAGCCCCAGCGATAGGAAGAAACAAGAGGCTGAAAGCAGGGAGGGCCCAACACACATACAAGGGAGAATCTTGGGGACAGAGAACATGAGCAGAACAAATAACTATAATGAGGGATCCCAGTGAGGGTCTCAAGAATGAAGAAAAATCCTAGTTATTAGAATTGAGGCACAAGTTCAAAGCGGCACTAGCAGCCAGGCTAAGTGGCTGAGTAAAAACCTGGTATTCCTCCCCCATCTCAGCACGGGATGGCACAGCTGCCTCAGCTGTGAGGATAGGAGGGCTAGAGGAGGCAGGAGTAGGGAAGATCACAAGAATAATTCAAAGGTGAGCCATGCACACTTACAGTGTAGGGAAAGAAAGAGAATCTGTGAAAAGAAATGTGAAGGAATGGTCAGAGAGATAGAAAAAGAATGGGAATAGTGTAGAAGGAAAAGTGAGATTTTCATAGGAAAAGGATAGTCAAGCCAAGATCTGGCATAGAGTACAGGCAGTCCCTGGATTACGTATGAGATCCTTTCTTAAGTCTGTCTTTAAGTCGAATTTGTAAGCAAGTCAGAACAGGTACATACAGTTCTTATTTAGCCATCAGTTAGTCAAATATTTGTCTTAGTATACGGTATATATTTTACCTTTCTATGCATACAAAACACTTAAACACTTCCAAACTGGGCAATGTTTTCATGAGCATCACAAAGTAGTGTGTGCATTCCTTATTATAATCATTGAAGTTGACTCAAATTTTTAATATAATAGGCTTTATAGAAGTCCTTTCTTAAGTATGAGTTGTCTGTAAGTCGAACATTTGTAAACCAGGGACTGCCTCTATAGGTGGAATACATTCTGATGCATCCATGCACGCATGAATGAATAAAAGACTGAGTGAATTAATGGTCTAATGGTCAAACATAGGAGAAAAGCCAGATAGGATTCAAACCCTGTATATATCAGAGGAATTGGAGGGGTGGGTTGGGGGGTGGGGACACAAATTCTAAGCTACCAGAGGTTAGGATCCAGGAGAGAAGAGGTAGATGGAAGGCCCTTGAAGATGACTGGGAAATCTTGGGACTTGGCCCTTCTTAGACCTGAATATCAGTGGGAGCTAGGTCAGACCTGCCGCCTGCCACACACTTTTCCAGATATAGCTTCAGATATAGACTCTGCTGCCTTTCTGCTCTTTACAGATGGGCGGGTCCTCTGGCAGACTGGCTAGGGTTCTTAAAACAAAGCCCGTATTTTTGCAAATGAAAGAATACTAAGCAGATGGAACCCACTTGGATGGTCAAGAATAGGATGGGAGAGACCACCAGATACCAATTTTTTTAAACTCAAGAATTATCTTGTGTTCCATTCTGGGATTGTTTTCAGTTACTCCCATATCCTGAAATCCTAGGAATGCCTACGTTTAATACTAGGGAAACTACTTCTTCATGTCCCCTTGATTTCCCAATTCCATACCTTAGTTCATGCTGTCCTTTCAAACTGAAATGCCTGCCTACTCCAAATCCACATCTTCCCAAAAGAGACAATGTCCTAGGTCATGGTTTCATGGACATCCCAGTTAATTGGCCTAATAACGTGTTTAGTGCTTCTGTTTTACCTCCTAGTTTGTGGCATAGTGTCCAGGGTCTTAAAAGCTAGCAAGCAGCCATCCAAGACACTATTGGTCTCTATTCACCTAGAGCAACAAAGGAAGAAGGAGAGTCATGAATAGGAGGAGGATATGGAACATGTAGTTAATTGCCTCCATGAACAACTGCCTCCTTTGCCATGAGATCAGAAGAATTGGATGATGCCCAGCTACCATTACTGAACATTTTGATCAAAGATTCCATAGAAGAATTCTGATCAAAAAGGAGAGAATGCAGAACAGAATTTCAAATTCTCATGGATGCTAGACTTTCTGGAGCAATGGAGGGTGGATAAACCCCTGAAACTATTGCCCTGAGATAATCTTTAAACCTTAAACCAAAAATATCCCCTGAAGTCGTCTTAAAATCGAGCAGTAGTTTAGCTTAACAAGTAAAAAAGCTCTGCTTTGAGCATTATGCTCTTTTAAGAACTATCTATATGGGATCAAATTGACAACAACAGCTTGAAAGATTAGATAGGACACTTAGGAGGCAATGAGTTTATGTTAATAAGGAAGGAACAACTCAGAAAAGGAGGGTGAGAATGGTTGCACAACTCGAAGAGTGTAATCAATCTCACTAAATTGTACATGTAGAAACTGTTGAATTGGTGTATGTTTTGCTGTGAATATTCTCAACAACAACAACAACAACAAACTAAATAAAATTCAGAAAAAAAAATTCCAGTTGATATTTTTTAAAAAGAGAGAGAGACAACCTCCTGCAGCCAGGCTGCCTTTTCATAGATTCCCCACTTATTCAAGGCACTTGGTTGTTTCCATAGTATAATAGCACTCTATAATGAGCTCTACTTATAATTATCTAATAAGTAAACTTCCTTCCCAATAGGCCCAAAATATTTTGAGACAAGAACTATATGTATTTCATCTCTGTAACTTCAGTAACTAGAATGCTGTTGTTGCTGTTGTTAGGTGCTATCGAGTCAATTTTGACTTATAACAACCCCACATGATGAAGTAGAACTGCCCCATCAGGTTTTCCACACTGTAATCTTTACATAAACAGACCACCAGCTCTTTCTCCCAAGGAGCTTTGAACCGCCAAACTTTTAGTTAGCAGCCCAGCACTTAACTATTGTGCCAGTAGGGCTTCTTAGTGACTGGAATAAAACCAAACCTGTTGCTGTCAAGTTGATTCCGTAACTAGAATAACACCTGACTAATAGTAAGTGCTCAAATCAGGGGTATTGATCAAAATGTATATAATGTTTGAGCAAATAATTAATAATAAATAAGAGAATTAACAAATGAAGGGTAAGTGAATGAGTGGATTGGACTGAATGAAGAAATTAGAGAGTAAAAAGTGAATGAGAAGTTTCTGGTTCTAGTCAAGATGGAGTTTGCACTCTCCACTCTATCTCTCTCCCGCTGAAAGCAACTAAAAGCCATGGAAAGAAAGCAAGAAGCAGCTGTCTGAAGACTCTGAAAAGTAAATGGTAGCAGGCAAATGGGTGAAAAAAGAAAATAGAACTTCAAGTTAACACCAAACGGGTGGTGAGTTTCCTGTTGATTTCTCCTCTGGTATTTCCCAGCCTAGACCTAAAGCAGCCTGAACTCTAGAACCAGGCACCAGGTGCAAATACAAAAAGCACCAACAAGAGCCCTCTGTTTCTGGTCCGAGGAGAGAGCAAAAGAGTCAAAGAGAATGGGGAAAGTCCCCTGTGTGTACTGTTTGGTTTTTCTATTCTACCTGTCCTCGCTCCCAGGCAATCTTGCAGCAGCAGTACCAGTCACAGAAGCAGTGGCCAGACAGGCTCTTAAAACTCTAAGGAGAAAGAACCCTTTTCTCTGACCAGAGGAGCCATGGTCCCAAGAGCATGAGGGGAATCTCTGTTGTTGTTTTTCTCTCTCTTTATTCTCTCACTGTTTGGCCCCAGAGACAGATGCAGACACAGGAAGTGTGCAGTAGAGCAGAGAAAATAAAGCCCCACCTTTCTAACCAGAAGACCAGGAATTGGGGGTAGGGGAAAGAAGGATGAGCCCATGAGAGCTGGAGAATGTCAGGAAGATTGCAGAGAGGAGGAAACTCAAGAAGGTAGTCTCATACAGTTATTTATAAACACCTGAGCTCACTCCAGAGCTGTGCATGTGTGGCTACGACCCTAAACAGCACACCAAAGCTGTGAGAACTGAACTACTGGGTAGACCACTGCCCAGCTCCCAGACCAGCCACTAGGAATTCACACTGCAAATAGCACCGAAATAACTTTGAAAGCTGAACAGACATTAGAACAAAAGCCCACGGAAAGCAGTTAGAAACTTTCATCCTGAAGCTAACCAGGTTCATTGTCTACTAAAACTAAACAAAAATAAACATTTTTCCATAAGATGTAAACAAGACTCAGAATCATAAAATTCCAAGTGTTCAAGACACAATCCAAAGTTACTCAACATATGAAGAACCAGGACAATTCCAACACCTCACAATAGAAAAGACAATCAATAGATACCAACTCCAAGACGACACAGATGTTGAAATGAGCTAGCCAACACTTTAAAGCAGATATTATAACTATGTTCCAAGAAGTAAGGACAACATTCTTGAAATAAATGGAAAGATAGTCTCCCAGAAAAATAGAAGATATAAAAAACAACCAAATGGAAATTGTAAAAACTGAAAAATAGAATAATCTCCCACCACTCCCACAAAATCACTGGATGAACTCAATAGTAGAATGGAGATGGTGGAGGAACGAGTCAGTGAACTTGAACATAGATCAGTAGAAACTATCCAATCTGAAGAACAGAGGAAAAGAAATAGCTTGAAAAGAGCCTCGGGGACTTGTAGGACAATACTAAAAGGTCTAATATTTATGTCATCAAAGTCGCTGAAGGAGAGATAAGTATTGTGGAGAAAAAAATATTCAAAGAAATAATGGCTGACAATGCCTTGGGTTAGGCAAAGAATTCTTAGATATGATACCCAAAGCACGATCTATAAAAGAAAGTAATAAATTGGGTTTCCCGCAAATTAAAAGTTTATACTCTACTGGTAAAGGAATGAAAAGACAAACTACAGAATTATAACCCAGAGAACAAAATAAATATCCATGAGTCCACACTGATAGAAATAAATGATCGAATAAATAAATAAATGGGAGAGAAGAGACATTTTCCTTGTAAACTAATTCCAAATAATATGTTTAGTTACTCTCCCCTCTAGGAGGTAGAATTTAATTCTTCTCTTCCTAAGTATGACCTGGACTTAGTGACTCACTTCCAAAGAAGAGAGTATGGAAAGGAAAAAATAGTAACTTGACATTGGAGAAGGCAGACAATATCATTTTTTTTATTTTATTTTTATTGTACTTTAGATGAAGGTTTACAGAACAAACTAGCGTCTTATTAAACAGTCAGTACACACATTGTTTTATGACATCAGTTAACAAACCCACGACATGTCAACACTCTCCCTTCTCGACCTTAGGCTCCCTATTACCAACTTTCCTGTCCCCTTCTGCCTTCTAGTCCTTGCCCCTGGGCTGGTGTGCCCCTTTAATCTTGTTTTGTTTTATGGGCCTGTCTAATCTTTGGCTGAAGGGTGAACCTTGGCAGTGACTTCATTACTGAGCTAAAAGGGTGTGAGGGGGCCATATTCTTGGGGTTCCTCCAATCTCTATCAGGCCAGTAAGTCTGGTCCTTTTTGTGTGAGCTAGAGATTTGTTCTACGTTTTTCTCCAGCTCTGTCCAGGACCCTCTATTGTGATCCCTGTCAGAGTAGTTAGCGGTGGGTAGCCGAGTACCATCTCTTTGTACTGGACGCTTTCTGGTGGAGGCCATGGCAGTTGTGATCCATTAGTCCTTTGGACTAATCTTCCCCTTGTATCTTCAGTTTTCTTCATTCTCCCATGTTCCCGAAGGGGTGAGACCAGTGGAGTATCTTAGATGGCCACTCACAGGCTTTTAAGACCCCAGATGCTGCTCACCAAAGTAGAACGTAGAACATTTTCTTTACAAACTATGTTATGCCAATTGAGCTAGTTGGTCCCTGAAGGAGTTTGGATTTGTCTATGGAACTTCCATGACCTTTCCTTGTACAAGTTGTGCTGGCTTCCCAGTACTGTGTACTGTCTTACCCTCCACCAAAGTTACCACTTGTTGTTGTTAGGTGCTGTCGAGTCAGTTCGGACTCATAGCAACCCGATGTACCACAGAACAAAACACTGCCCAGTCCTGTGCCATGCTCACAATCGTTGTTATGCTCGAGCCCATTGTTGCAGCCACTGTGTCAATCCATCTCGCTGAGAGTCTTCCTCTTTTTCAGTGACCCTCTACCAAGCATAATGTCCTTCTCCAGGGACCGATCCCTCCTGACAACATGTCCAAAATATGTAAGACGTAGTCTCGCCATCTTTGCTTCTAAGGAGCATTCTGGTTGTACTTCTTCCAAGACAGATTTGTTTGTTGTTTTGGAATTCCATGATATATTCAATATTCTTTGTCAGCAGCACAATTCAAAGGTGTCAATCCTTCTTCAGTCTTCCTTATTCATTGTGCAACTTTCGCATGCATGTGATGTGATTGAAAATACCATGGCTTGGATCAGACACACCTTAGTCTTCAAGGTGACATCTTTGTTTTTCAACGCTTTAAAGAGGTCTTTTGCAGCAGAGTTGCCCAGTGCAATGCGTCTTTTGATTTCTTGACTACTGCGTCCATGGGTGTTGATTGTGGGGCAAGTAAAATGAAATCCTTGACAACTTCAATCTTTTCTCTGTTTACCATGATGTTGCTTATTGGTCCAGTTGTGAGGATTTTTGTTTTCTTTGTGTTGAGATGTAATCCATACTGAAGGTCGTGGTCTTTGATCTTCATCAGTAAGTGCTTCAAATCCTCTTCACTTCCAGTAAGTAAGGTTGTGTCATCTGCATAACCCAGGTTGTTAATGCATCTTCCTCCAATCCTGATTCCCCATTCTTCAGATAGCCCAGCTTCTCAGATTATTTGCTCAGCATACAGGTTGAATAGGTATGGTGAAAAGATACAACCCTGACACACACCTTTGCTGACTTTAAACCATGCAGTATCCCCTTGTTCTGTCCGAACAACTGCCTCTTGATCTATGTACAGGTTCCTCATGAGCACAATTAAGTGTTCTAGAATTCCCATTCTTTGCGATGTTACCCATAATTTGTTATGATTCACATAGTCAATAAAACACAGGTAAACATCTTTCTGGTATTCTCTGCTTTCAGCCAGGATCCATCCAACATTAGCAATGATATCCCCGGTTCCACGTTCTCTTCTGAATCCGGCCTGAATTTCTGGCAATTCCCTGTCAATATACTGCTGCAGCCACTTTTGAAGGATCTTCAGCAAAATTTTACTTGCATGTGATATAAATGATATTGTTTGATAATTTCCATATTTGGTTGGATCACCTTTCTTGGAAATAGGCATAAATATGGCTCTCTTCTAGTTGGTTGGCCAGGTAGCTGTCTTCCAAATTTCTTGGCATAGACGAATGAGCACTTACAGAGCTGCATCCATTTGTTGCAACATCTCATTTGATATTCCGTCAATTCCTAGAGCCTTATTTTTTCACCAGTGCCTTCAGTGCAGCTTGGACTTCTTCCTTCAGTACCATCGGTTCCTAATCCCATGCTACCTCTTGAAATGGTTGAACGTCGACCAATTCTTTTTGGTATAATGACTGTGTATTCCTTCCATCTTTTCTGGATGCTTCCGGCATTGTTTAATATTTTCCCCATAGAATCCTTCAATATTGCAACTCGAGGCTTGAATTTTTTTTCTTCAGTTCTTTCAGCTTGAGAAATGCCAAGCGTGTTCTTCCCCTTTGGTTTTCTACCTACAGCTCTTTACACATGTTATTATAATACTTTACTTTGTCTTCTCAAGCCAGTCTTTGAAATCTTCTGTTCACTTCTTTTACTTCATCATTTCTTCCTTTTGCTTTAGCTACTTGACATTCAAGAGCAAGTTTCAGAGTCTCTTCTGTCATCCATTTTGGTCTTTTCTTTCTTTCTCGTCTTTTCAATGACCTCTTGCTTTCTTCATGTATGATGTCCTAGATGTCATTCCACAACTTGTCTGGTCTTCGGTCATTAGTGTTCTATGTGTCACATCTATTCTTGAGACGGTCTATAAGTTCAGGTGGGCTATTCTCAAGGTCATACATTGGCTCCTGTGGCCTTGTTCTAATTTTCTTCAGCTTCAACTTAAACTTGCATATGAGCAATCGATGGTCTGTTCTGCTGTTGGCCCCTGGCCTTGTTCTGACTGATGATATTGAGCTTTTCCATTGTCTCTTTCCACAGATGTGGTCGATTTGGTTCCTGTGTATTCCATCTGGCGAGGTCAATGTGTAAGTCACTATTTATACTGTTGAAAAAAGATATTTGCAGTGAAGAAGCCCTTGGTCTTGTAAAATTCTATTATGAGATCTCCGGCATCGTTTCTATCACCAAGGCCATATTTTCCAACTACTGATCCTTTTTCATTTCCAACTTTTGCATTCCGATCACTGGTAATTATCAATGCATCCTGATTGCATGTTCAGTCAATTTCAGACTGCAGAAGTTGGTAAAAATCTTCAGTTTCTTCATCTTTGGCCTTAGTGGTTGGTGCATAAATTTGAATAATAGGCATATTAACTGGTTTTTCTTGTAGGCGAATGCATATTATCCTATCACTGACAGTGTTGTACTTCAGCATAGATCCTGAAATGTTCTTTTTGACAATGAATGCAATGCCATTCCTCTTCAAGTTGTCCTTCCCGACATAGTAGACCATATGATAGTCTAATTCAAAACGGCCAATACCAGTCCATTTCAGCTCGCTAATGCCTAGGATATCGATATTTATGTGTTCTATTTCATTTTTCACAATTTCCAATTTTCCTAGATTCATACTTCGTACGTTCCACGTTCCGATTATTAATGGATGTTCACAGCTGTTCTCATTTTGAGTCGTGCCACATTAGCAAATGAAGGTCCCAAAAGCTTGACTCCATCCACGTCATTAAGGTCGACTCTACTTCAAGGAGGCAGCTCCTCCCCAGTTGTCTTTTGAGTGCCTTCCAACTTGGGGAGTGTTATCTTCCAGCACAGTATCAGACAATGTTCCACCACTGTACATAAAGTTTTCACTGGCTAATTCTTTTCAGAAATATACTGCTGGGTCCTTCTTCCTACTTACCATTTATCTATCGTCTATTTAATGTTTTTCCATCCCTACCTCTCCCCTCCCTTGAAACCATCAAAGATTGTTTCTATTTGTGTGTAAACCTTTTCAGGAGTTTTTACAGTAGTGGCCTTGTACAATATTTGTCCTTTTGTGATTGACTTGTTTCACTCAGCATAATGCCCTCCAGATTCATCCATGTTATGAGATGCTTCACAGATTCATCATTGTTCTTTATCATTGCATAATTCTCCATTGTGTGTATGTACCACAGTCTGTCTATCCATTCATCTGTTGATGGACATTTAGGTTGTTTCCATCTTTTTGCTATTGTGAACAATGCTGCAATGAACATGTGTGTGCCTATGTCTATGCATGTGACGACTCTTATTTCTCTAGGATCTGCTCCTAGGAGTGGGATTGCTGGATCCTATGGTATTTTTATTTCTATGTTAACCAAGTGATCAAGGTTGACATTAGTGATGTCATGCACCTCCTGATATGATGCAATGAGAAAGGCACTTTACCTATGAATATTCTTCCTCCAAACTCATAAACCCAATATAATCATAAGAAAACACCAGACAAACCCATACTGAAGGAAATTTTACAGAATATCTGACCAGTACTAGTCAAAATTGTCAAGATCATTAAAAATACAGAAAGCCCAAGAAACTGTTAAAATCAGAGGAGGCTAAGGGGACATAATGACTAAATGTAATGTGGAGTCCTAAATTGGACCCTAGAATAGGAAAAAGACATTAGTGGAGAAACTGATGAATCCAATTAATCTGTAATTTTGTTTATAGTAATATAGTAACTTCTTAGTTTTGACAAACGTACCATGGTAATGTAAGATATTAACATTAGGGAAAGCTGGATAAATGGCATATTGGGAAATCTTTGAACAACTAAAATTATTCCAAAATAAAAAGTTTTGTTTTGTTTTTTTTTTAAGTAGAAGGGTGAAAAAATCTATACCATGCAAATACTGATCATAAGAAAGTTGGTGGGGGGTTATTAATATAAAAGTAGACATCAGGATAAGAAAAATAATCAGAGATAAAGAGAGATAGTTAATGATAATAGGAGCAATAAGAAACAAAAGACAAGCTAAGACTGGAATAAAATCTTTGCCACTTACATACTCAACAAAGGATGTGTATTCAGAATATATAGAGTCTCAAATTTCAGCAGTAAGAAAACAAATACCCTATTTAAAAAATATATATATGCAAAATATTTGATCAGCTACTTCACCAAAGAAGCTATGCAGATGGCAAATAAGCACATGAAAGGATATTCAACATCATTGTTGTTGTTGTGTGCTGTCAAGTAGATTCTGACTCATGGTGACCCTATACACAGGGTAAAACTGCCCCACGCAGTTTCCAAGGCTGTAAATTTTAGGGAAGCAGACTGCCACATCTTTCTCCCATGAAGGAGCTGGTGGGTTCGAATCACCAACCTTTCAGTTAGAATCTGAGTGCTAAATCACTGTGCCACCAGGACTCCTTTCTCTGTATCATTAGCCTTTGGGAAAACACAAATTAAAGCCATAATATGATACGACTACACCCCTATTAGGATGGCTAAAAATTAAATTAAAAAAAAACTGACAATATCAAGTGCTGACAAGGATATGGAACAACTAGTACTTTCATTCATTGCTGGTAGAAACATAAAATGAAATGGTACAACCACTTTACAAAATAGTCTGGCAGCTTCTTATAAAGTTAAACATGTTCTTACAATATGATCTAGCAATCGCACTCTTACTTTTATTACTGTGGAGAAATAAAAACTTAAATATTCATACAAAAGTCTGTATATGAACGTGTGAAAGAGTGAAATTGCCTTGCTTTGATTTTGGGGTTTTCTTACTCAAGAAACCAAATATTCACTTTAAAGAAATTCCTGACCAAAATTAAATGTGCCAGTGGTTTTTCTCTCATCCAAAGTTGCAAATCTTTTCTTTCTTGTTTGAAGCCAGGCTTGCTGAATTTGAATTTCAAAAGATATGGCTGAGTGGAAGAGCAGAGACCATCTTGTGACCTGGTATCAGTTTGATCTCTTAAGAGTCAGGGCAGGGTTCAATCATGTTAAGATTGATCAGTGATTGATCTATATTTCTCCCTCCTCTTCTCTCTCTCTTTATAAGCCTCATTGTACCTTGCTTCTTTGAGCCATTTGCTTTTTCTGGAATCAAAATGATCTCCCTATACGCATATAGAATAACTTCTCAGAATAAACCTTATGTTCAAGTTTTACTGAGTTTTGACTATTTTTAACAAATCTAATAGCTGCTATATTCATAATTGCCAAAAACTGGAAACAATGTGGAATGCATTAACAATCTATAGTACATCCACACAGTGGAATATTACTCAGGAATAAAGAAGGATAAATCTCAAAGGCACTATACTGAGTGAAAGCAGACAGACTCAAAAATCATATATACTGTATGACTCCATTTATACAACATTCTGGAAAAGACAAAACTACAGTACAGAGAATAATCAATGGCTGTCAGAAGTTAGAGATGGGGGGAGAGATTGACTACAAAGGGGCACAAGGGAGTTTTGTGATAGAACTGTCCTGATTGTAATAGTGGTTCCATAAATCTGTACATGTGTTAAAACACATAGAACTGTACACCAAGAAAAAGAAAGTCAATTTTACCATAGGTAAATTTATATAATAACAATAATGAGTGAATGAATTTATTCATACTCTCATGTCTTCACCCACAGCATCCCCGCCTTAAAAGGCTTTTCTTCCCTCCTCTCAGCCTATCTAAAGTTCACCTTGAGCAATCTCTACTAATTACCTGGAAACCCGTCTCTCAAGATCCCTGGTGCCTTTCACACCTCCACTGTTCCTTGCAACCTGAGGCATGTTGCAAAGACTTTGCTAAGACCTGGTACAATAAGCGCTTGGAGTCAGTTTCTCTGGTATACTCATGGGAATTCATCCTCACCTCTACAGACACACTCCTCACTTCCCTCGGATTGCTCTCCAAGTGACTGCTGCACGGCAGTGTGGCAGGCTACCATCGGGTTCTGCTTCCATCAAGACTCTTTCAATTGTACAGAAGAGAAACCCACTCAAGCTAGCTTAAGTAGAAGGCATTTACTGTAGGGCTTCAGAGAGGTCTCACAGAACCTATGACAGAGCACTAAGTAGAGCCAGCCTCAGGGGAGCTGAGAACTACCTCCACCTCACCGGGCCTGCCCAGTCTCTGTTTCTCTCAGTGGGGCTGCTCCATTCTCTGGCCTTTCCCTCACACCTGCTCTCTTCTGCTTGAACATCAACTTGTACACGGCCCCAAAGTCCAGCTCCCAGTCCCCATAACCTTTATGCTCCAGGGCCTACCATAGACCAGGCACAGTTTCTTGTGTTTCCAATTTCGAATTTTAGGGAGAGAAATCAATTGGTTTAGCCCAACTTTCTAAGTCTGGCCACACAGTTCTGAGCTTGGATTAAGTGTCCATCTGTGGCCCAATGAGCAATTGGGTGAAGTACAGGATCAAATGGCCTATGAACTGCTCCTTTCTAGGTGCTCTTTCAAGGGCAACAAACCCATTGCCATGGAGCCGATCTGGACTCTTGGTGACCCCATGTGTTGCAGAGTAGACATAGGGTTTTCTTGACTGTAATCTTTTTGGAAGCAGATCACCAGGACTTTCTTCCATGGCACTTCTGGGTGGGTTCAAACTGCTAACCTTTAGGTTGCCGTCGAGTCAATTCTGACTCATAACGACCCTATAGGACAAAGTAGAATTACCCCACAGGGCTTCCAAGGAGTGACTGGTGGATTTGAACTGCTGATCTTTTGGTTAGCAGCCGAGTTCTTCCAAGTGCAAACTATTTGCACCACCCAGGAACCTTGTGGCAAGGGCAGGTGCTACAAAAGTGCCTCTCAGTTTACTTCACTGAAAAATCAGGCTACTGTTTCAAAACTCCCCCTTGGGGCAAAGTCAGGAGCATACACCTAGCTTCAGCGGCCACTGCAGTTTGGGGGTAGCCGATGAAGCCTCAGCTTTAAGACATGCTGTCCAGCTGCTTAACCGGTAACCAGAAATTCTTTCAGACTGGAAGACTCAGAGAGGCAAGATCAGAAGGCTGACTGGTGCCAGAGGCCTGGAGGAGTTGCTGACCCAGACTCAGAGGTCACCTTGAGCAAGAGGCGGCCCCAGCAACACGGAACAGCTTTGCCAACAGATGAAGGGGCTGGCTCGGGAGGAGGCAGGAGGCAGGAGGCATATCTGTGAAGGGCAAGCAGACGGGAGGGCACTGGAGGGGAGGAAAGGAAAAGAGCGTCCAAGGGGCACACCTTCTAGCTTTCAAAGTGCCAACCTCCTCCTCCTCCCTACTACCTCAGGACCGCTCCCTCCACACCCAAGTCTTGATGGAGAGGCTGCCACCTTAGCCTCCCTCTTACAGACCTTTCTGAGACTACATCAGTTCTGCCTGCTCCCGGACAAAACACGCCTCCAGACCCAGTTTGTGACATTAAAATGCTTTCCTCCTTTCTGAGGAGAGAAAATATTTTGTCACACAAACATTTACTTCAAATATTTACTAGTTCTGTAAAGCTCAAATCCCCTCTCCTTCCCCTGTTACTGATTACCGTCGAGTCGATTCTGACTCATGGCGACCCCATGTGTGCGGAACAGAACTGCTCCATAGAGTTTTCAAGGCTGGGAGCTTTTGGAAGCAGATCGCCACATCCGTCTTCCAAGGCACCTCTGGGTGGGTTCGAACCGCCAACCTTTTGGCTAGTAGTCGAGTGTTTAACTGATTGCATCACCCAGAAGTCCTCTCTTTTTCCTACCACCCCAAAAGCAGAGCTAACCAGTCCTGCCCTTGTGCTGTCTTCAAGCCACATCTCAGCAGTGACTTGTACCATCCAGAACTGCATTTGTGTGTTTCCTTCTCTGTCTCCCTTACAAGATCATGAGCTTCTTGAAGATCATGTGTCTTTCCCACCTGTTTCCCCACCACCTAGCACAATTCTCAGCAAGGGTCTGCATTTGGGTTTCTCCAGAAGGTTTCTTTAAGACATGAATTCCAGAGCAAGTAGTTTATTTGGGAGGTGATCCCAGGAGACACCTATAGGAATGGGAACATGAGAGACAGAAGGGACAGCAGCTGAAACAGGGTGCATTATCAAGCCAGCTCCGATTGTGGGCACCTGGAACTTAATCTCACTGAAAAAACTCTGAGGGTGTGGAAGATGTTCCTCAGAGTTATCCTACCAGAGGAGTGAGGGAGCTGTGGGAATTACACACCAACAGTATCAGTCACTGGTTGAGGACTGTTTCTAGGAGGTCTTAGAAGCCACCCAGAGGCTCCTCAGAAGACAGGCCTGGCAACCAACTTCCGAAAGGTCCCAGCCTTGAAAACCCTATGGAGTTCTATTCTGCACACATGGGGTCACTATGAATCAGAATCAACTCAACGGCAACCAACAACAGGGGAAAGAGAGAGGATATGAGCTTTACTTCCCTGGGATTGCAGACCCACCATTCGGTAGACAAAGCAGGCGTCGGCAGCTAGAAAAAATCTTTCAGCAAAGAAATGCTGGCAATGGCCAATAGACCTTGGTACAACCGAAAATAAAGTAGTAAGGAGGTGGGGTATGGGTGAGGCAGCACAGTTTAGCAAACATATTCTGGATTATATTCAATTAAGTTCAATCAGACCTCTTCAGGTATTGGCTCTATATCTTTCGTATCACTACAAAGGAAGGAATTAATACTATTATATTTACTTCGTCATTAATTTGCTGAGGAATCTCAGACTGTTTACTTAAGTGCTTTATTCCTTCCTAGCTGTCCTTCTCTCAAAAAAAAAATATATATATATATCCCCTATTTGATATCTGTCACCCCAGTTAATAGTTGATTCAGAAGCTGTGGTTGGGCAAGTGGGTGGGTGTCTCCTTCTGCCTCCTCTCTATGCCCCCAGCATTCCTCCCAAAGCTGTGAGGTGAATCAAAGCAGCAGAATACCCCTAAATGGATGGCCCTTCATCAGTTGGAGGCATAGACAACAGTACAAACTCTGGGGTCAGACAGACTTGGGTGAAACCCTGGCTCTGTTTCTACTCACTGCATGACTTTGGGCAAGTTAAATAATGTCTCCGTGCCTCGCTTTGTCATCTATAAAATGGACATATCTACCTCACTTAGTTTTGCAGGATAAGTCGACATAAGATATGGAAAGCATTCAGCATTGAGCTCAATACTTCTAATTTCTCAACTTTTTCACCTTTCTGTAATGCAGGGTAACATTCTAAAGACAGGGTCAAAAATTGAGATTTTAGAGATCCCATTAAACAGATGAGGGAACTGAAATAGGGTCGTTAAAAAAATCATCCAAGAACACACAGCTAGTAAGTAGCACAGTTAGGATTTGGACCCAGACAGGCTGGCTGTACAGCCTACGTTCACGATCAGTATGGTTTACTGATTCATCTGAGAGAGGTGTGTGTTGGGTTGAATATTGGAAGCAGGAAGGTAATGTAACAGGCTATCGAAATAATCCAGAAGCGCAAGAATGATGGTCCGAAGCAGAGCAGGGGTGGGTAGGAGTGGAACGGAGGCGGGGATGGGCTACGTCAGAGCGGCAATGGAGGAGTATGAGAACTTTTCAACTGATGGCAGTCAGGGGAACGGTGAGGGCAGCTGGGAAAAGGAAAAAGGAGGAGGAATCAGTGGTGATTTGTATTCTGCAAGCCTGAGGCTGGTTCCCCGCCTCCCCACCCCACCCTGTGTAACTTAGGACCAGAGAGCCTGGTTTGGGAAAAGATGATGACACAAATAATCTTCAAAATATCCACTGAGTCAACCAGTACTTATTAAGCTCCTGCTATATACAAAGCCTCCCATTAGGCCTTAAATGTAATTCAAAAGCACCTGAGAAGCTTGTTTTTAAAATTGTAGCGCTCAGAACTCGCCACAGAAAATTAAATCAAAATCTCTGGGGGTGAGGCTGTGGGCAGTGGTATGTCTTAAAAGCACCCCAGGTGATTCTAATATGCAGCCAGGGTTGGAATTTGTTCCCTCATTTAATCCTCACAGCATCCATATGCGATTCTATTGTTATTGTCTCAGAGAGGCTAAGTAACACCTAAGAAGGAGCAGAGCCAGGATTCAAACTTTGGTTTATGCAGCTGCGAAGTCTATACTTCTAGCTTTTACCCAAGCTTAGAGCAGAGAGGGATCCTGAAGATTGCCAAGTCCAGTCCCCTCTCGCTTTGCAGAGTAGAAAACAGAGGTTCAAAGTTAGGAGGTGAATTGCCAGAGGTCACCCACACCAGTAGCGCCAGAGTCCAGACCGCAACCTGGATCTTCTGACCCACAGCCCAGAACTGATTGCTTCAAGCCATGTTGCACTCTGTTTTGGGCTGGAATATTGATCAGAGAAGTTGCGAGGAGACCCTTCCGAGTGCCGGGTCAAGTGTCAGAAGGTGCCCCCGCGCTCCCAAGTCTGGATAGTCAGGCGCTGCATCACAGGAAGGTAGCGAGGAAGGGAGCCACAGCAGGCAGCCCTCACCCCGCCACCCCTTCATGTCTGCACAATAGCTCCGGCTCAGTGACAGCCAGACCCTTAATAATCGGCACGTACCATCTCGCCTCCTGCCCTCGCTGAACTTACACAGCACCTGTTGTAGGGCTTAGGGGAAAAAAATCCCTCCGCCCTGAGGCAGAACAATAACAACATGGAAGTCGACTGGGAAGGCAGCTCGCAGTGCTGGCTTGAAAAATAACGAAGGTGACATTTAGGGGACAGCTCTGGCCTCCCTGCCACTGAGTCTCATCATTAATTTAACCGTCTCTGTTACAAACTTTCTAGTGAGTCTTGGAGGGATGGGGAGGGGTTTTCCTGTCCTCTGTGGCCTATTAGAGATGTAGAGGGCTTCTTTCCCTCTGTCCCCCCAGTCACCTGAAATCTAGCCCCTGTCCAATTCCTGGAGCTCAAATGCCATTTCTGCAGGAGCATAATTGGCTGCTGTTGACGAGGGGAGAAAAAGCAAGAAGCATGCTGGGCCGGGAGGGATCTGCTAAACATCAATGTTCTGTCTAGCTGATAGATGCTATTTATTGAATGCCCACATAGGTCATTCATTCATTCATATGTACATACATACATTCATTCAGCAATTAATTATAGGTGCCTATTTTATATATGGGAAACCCTGGTGGCATAGTGGTTAAGAGCTATGGCTGCTAACCAAAAGGTCGGCAATTCAAATCCACCAGATGCTCCTTAGAAACCATATTAGGCAGTTCTACCCTATCTTTTAGGGTCGCTATCAGTCAGAATCCACTCGACAGCAACGGGTTTGGTTTTTTGGTTTTGTTTTATGTATCAGGTATTGTACTAAGTGCTTAATATGCCTTGATGAACCAAATAGGCAAGGTCTCTGCCTTCCTGGAGCTTACAGTCTAGAGCTGTGCTGCCCAACACGGTGTCCGCTAGCCACATGTGGCTATTTAAATTTAAATTGATCTAAATTAAATACAATATAAAATTCAGTTCCTCATTCATAGTAGGCACATTTCAAGTGCTGTAAAGTCACATATGGCCAGTAGCTACCACACTGGACAGGCAGGGAACCTTTCCATCATTGCAGAGAGGTCTATTGGATAGCACTGATCTAGCGGGGCAGGAAAGTACTTTCTTTATATTCTTGCATCCATTCCTCATAAAACTTTCAGAGGTGAGTGTTGTTTTCCTAATTTTAAATAGATGATCAGCTCATTTGTTATGAAGCCAGGGTTTGAACCCTGAAAAGACGGCTAAGGATTTTAAGTGTTGCATTAGTAAATGAAGGAGAAAGATATGGCAGTCTGCCTCCGTAAAGATTTACAGCCTTGGAAACCCTGTGGGGCAGTTCTGTTCTGTCCTTTAGGGTCTCTACGAGTTGAAATTGACTCGATGGCAATCGGTTTGGTTTGCTTTTGGCTTTTTAGCTATCTATTGCAGTGTAAAAAATTACTCCAAAACTTACTAGTGCCTTAAAACATTTGTGATCTCAGATTCTCTGGAGCCAGGAATCTGGGAGCAGTTTAGCTAGGTGGTTCTGGCTTAGGGTCTCATGAGCTTGTAGTTAAGCTGTTGGCTGGGGCTGCATCATCTGAAGGCATGACTGAGGCTGTGGGATCTGCTTCCAAGAGGATTTACTCATAAAACTGCTAACAGGAAGCCTCTGTTTCTTGACTGTTGACTAAGTGTCTCAGATCTTCACCACATGGGCCTCTCCACAAGGCTTACTAAGTGTTCTCAAGATATAAGAACTGCCCTGCCCCCTACAAGTAATCCAAGAAAGAGGGTGAGGGAAAGGGGAAGAGAGGGAGAGAAATAGAGATCCCAAGACAGAATCCAAAGTCTTTTTATAACCTAATCTCACAAATGACACACCAGCACTTCTACCATATTCTATTCATTAGAAGCAAGTCACTAAGTCCAGCCCACACTCAACTGAGAGAGCAACTAAACTCTATATCTTGAAAGAAGGTGTATCAAAGAATTTGTGGACGTATGTTAAAGCTACCATAAGCATGAGCTGGGCTGAGTGCCCAGGGCTCCCTATGAGCAGAGTGTACGGATGGGTCAACCAGAGTTAAAGACACAAAGTCTAGGCATATAAATACCATTTGACTATCCAGGAGCTTTGGGACAAACCCAGAAGAGCAGCAGCAGGCCTGACCTTATCACATGAAGAAACTGGCACCAGCGGAACGTATGAGCAGTGTGGATATATGGAGGGAAGGGGCAGGGAAGGAAGGGCCTGTCGTCTGTAATATAATAGGATATGAACTCACTGTGCATAAAGCATTCCTCCTAAATAGGTTGTTGTATGTGGGGAAGATAACACTTGCAACATTGCATTTTTTATTTCTGGCCAGAACATCTTCCCTGAGTCCCTGTCTAACTGTGAGTCCTCACTCAGTTTTTGGCTTTGACATATTGGGGCTTGTTGTAGTTGAGGTCTGCATGATTAAGTGGATTTACAGATTATATTATCTGAAATACTAGAGTTGGGAAAAATGATGAAAATCGGTACCAGACAGAGGTTCACTGGTTACCCCAGGGTCAGGTACTTGAAAGAGTTGCCTAAAATAAAGATGACATAAGCAATTATCTTTCAAAAAAGGCAAGGGTTCCCAATTTCCTGACCTTTTCTGTAATGAAACTATTTTTTAGTAGTCTCCTACAGTTAAGACAATGATTAAATTCAAATCTGAAATGAATTGAATTTTGAACTAGATCTTTGAATAACTATTTCAGAAAGTATTAAATCAGGGTTTTCAAAACATAATATTTCTTGGAGCAAAAATTTTTCTATTAAATAAACATGATAATTTTTTTTCTTTCTCTCTTTTTTTTTTTTTTTTGAAAGGCTCCTTGGTGCACTGGAAACGGAAGCTGTTAATTTGAGCTAATTTTTCTTAAACTGAAAGTGTTTTATTTTATTTTTTTAGGGGTGTGTGGGTGCTGAACTTTTGAGTTTACTTAAGGGCCATGCCAGGCATGGAAAGAAGTATTCCCTTGGCCCCTGCCTCTTCTCCAGCTTTCCTGACCATTCTTGGAGCTACCTAGTAGCCTTCTAATAAATTCCTGTTCTGGTTAAATTATTCAGAGTTGCTTTTTGTTACTTGCATCCAAAACCAATACAGAAGGATCATACTTAAACTTTAGATTATGAAATGCATGAAGATTTTCTTGAGCAAGAACAACATGGTGCTGTGCAGATGGCCAATTGCCTCTCAATGTCCACTCTACCCTGATTTGTGTTCTCCTTGCTGCTTGAATAGAAGTCTACTATACATTTCCAAGACTCTCATGCAGAAAGGAAGGTGTATGTCGAAGGATACAGAGCCAGGCTAGTGTTAAAATGAACCTTGGTGGTCCTATGGGTGCCCCACCATGACACTGATGAAGGGATTGAGCTCCTACTGTGGCTGAGTTATTCCAAAGGGCTCCTGGTTTTTCTCTGTTTTCATTTTCTGTCTTGATAAGAAACGTGCTGATTTTCACCCTATCTCAGGACAAACAGAACTTTGACATCCAGTTCACAATTTATGAAACATTTCATCTACTTCTGCTGCTTATCATGTTTCTGACAATTACAAATACTTCTTTCTTCCCTCTGAGGAGCTGTGGGGCATCCATGATCCCACTGGTATCCCCTTGATGCTACAGTCATGGGTGTTACTGTTTCCATCTCGCATTGCAGATAAACAAACGGAGGCTCCAAGGGGTAATGTTACTTGCCCAAGGATTCATAAGAGGTAAGTGGCAGAGCCAGGATTTGGACCCAGGTTAATCTGAAGAGGTTCCTTAACTGAATTCTCTTCTTTGACCATATCCCAAGGTTTCTCAGCCTTGATCCCCTCAATCGCAAGGTATCTCAACCGGTAGCAATTTTTTGGAGGTTGACGGTACTCTCAAGCTATTCGCATAACTTCAAAAAGCCTCATAAAAATGGAACAAACAGGTTATTTCTTAAAGGATACAGTGTATTATTGGATAAAATCTTTCAAGGGTGGAGCCAATGATGTATATAAATCATAAATGGGATCACTGGTGGTCAGAACATGGGGAGCCATTGCTTTAGACTTTTACAGATAAGACTAATGTCCTATATCGAGTCCCTTTAACTTCATATAGTTTATGATTAAGCCAGATTGCTTACTAGGTATGTGTTATGGATTGAATTGTGTCCCCCCAAAATGTGTTGAAATTCTAACTCCTGTACCTGTAAATATGACCGTGTCTGGAAATACGGGATTTCTTTTGTTATGTTAATAAGGTCATACCAGTGTAGGGTGGATCTTGAACCTAACCACTTCTGAGTTATAAAGAGCCAGAAGAGACAAACCGAGACACACACTGAGGGAAGACAGAGGCAAAATGAAATCTACAAGCCCAGGAATTTCAAGGATTGCCAGCAGCTACTAGAAGCTGAAATAGACAAAGAAGGACCTCCCCTTGGAGGCACCTCCTGAATTTGGACTTCCAGCCTCATGAATTTTGAGAAAATAAATGTCTGTTTTTTAAGGCTAGCAACTTTTGGTATTCCTGTTACAGCAGCACTAGATAACTAAGACAGTGTGTGCTCTCAGGCTACTAATTTGACCTTATTGTGCTTTAGTTTCCACATTTGTAAAATAGAGATAAAAATAGTACCTACCTCTTGGGGTTATTGTAAGGATTAAACAAATTGAAACATGTAAAACACTTAAAACAGTGCTTGGCAAATAGTAGGAAGTCAATGATAGCTATCGTTGTTCGTATTGTTGACCGCAGTTTCCTCATCTGTAAAATGGGAATAATTCATGTACTACCTTTCCCATAGGCTTTTTGTGAGGCTCACATAACATGGTGCAAAAGTGCTTTATAAACTGTAACTTGCTCTGAAGATGAGAGAGTGCTATAATTTTTATGCTTATGACTCACATACGAAACAAGTCTGAGAACATCATATTCCAGCCGAGAAGCTAAAAGCTTCGTTCCTTTGGAGTTAGAGTGTGTCCCTGTAAAGATCAATGTTGCTAGAGGGAAAAGAGAAAGATTTAATTACCTCAAGCCTTAGCACTTTCCCCACTGAGAGCAGAGGGCTTTTGGTGAGAGGAGTGGCTGGGTGTGGAGGGGCAGGCTGTTGTGTGAGCACCAGGGGAATCCCAGACCACAAGCTCCAGCACCTTCCTAGGGCCAGACAACTCAGCAAAGGCAGAGCTAGCCCCAAGGAGAAGGTGTGAACTTGTATCCTTGAAAAGGTCATGGGCTGTTATGGAATCTGTTTAAGTGTGGCACCATAGGGAGAAGGAGGATAGGGCTGCCTTCCCTGCCCTTGAATGCATGTATCTTCATGTACAGAGCATGCAATGCTGTGTATGCTCAATTGGTACCCACATACTAAGGGGTATGTGCACCCACTTCCTGAGCCTGATTTGCATGCAGTCATGTGCACATTTCTGAGAGTATGTGCATGTTCCTGACACATCCTACATGCAAAATGTGAATGAATTTGCATGTGGACGCTGCACCTGCATCCATAGGCACAAGTATATGTCTCTGCAGGGATGTGGATCTGTATGGCCATATGGACCCACCTGTGTAAGTCCACAGGCTCACAGACATATATGAGTCTGTACATGCACTTGTCATTTGTCTCAGTAGTGCCCAGGAAGCTGAGATAGAGCAGGCTGTGGGAATGTCCCCTGGGACCCTTTGTAGAGGTGGGTGTCTTGGACATTATGGGTGAATGCCCCAAAGCTAGGAAGAGAGAAAAGTTTGGTTTGGGGAAGCTGAGTCATAGCTACAAGAAAATGGAGCCTGCATCTAGCCAGAGGGTCAAGGAAGATCAGAATATTAAATGACTGGAAGATGTAGAGCCTGGATTGGGAAAGGGGGGAAGGGGAGAATACAAGGAAGAGCACAGTGCAGAAATGGGGAAGCAGAGCATTCTGGCTAACAAATACACAATTGCTGGGTAGGTACAGGCAGGGTAGCTTTTTTTTTTTTTTAAACCAGCTATGTCTTCTTAAAGATGCCTAACCTGAGTTCTGGCAAAATGGCGCTCTAGGCAGAAGCACCAAACCGTCCCTCCACAGCAAAGATCCGAAAAACTAAGCCGAACAGAGAATACAACAACCCTGAAACCCTAAAACATCAAATGAAGAGATAAAGAACTCAGCCAAGCACCAAATGGAGTGAGAAAACTGACAGAGAATGGAGAGCGAGGAGAGATTCATGCAGAGGTCCCCTACCACCTAACACAGCTTGGATCCACCATCTTGGACTCCTATGGGAGACCAGCAAACAGGGTACAAGAAAGCAGCCTCACGGAGCATCCAGTGGGAGACAAACCAACTGGTAATTTGTGACATACGCTTTCCCACCCCGACCCTTCTTCACCCCCACTCGGCCCCCTCTGCTTCCCATGGACACAGTCTCTTGTCTGAGAAACACCAGCCCACACTAGCTGGCTCTCTGAGTGCCATTAGTTGGCTGCTACTGTTGCCTTTTTTTCTGCTTCTTTTGATTTCTTCCTTACCTCTCACCACTTACCCCTCCTTTTGCTCAAATACCTGGCTCTGTGCACCATCTTCGCTTCTTCCTGAGGGGCTGTGGAGCTCTGTTCAAGTGTGAAGCTGCTTCCCGGTCTGGGCTGCCGTGCTAGTGGGATCCCAGGGCTTTTCTTCATTTGTTTGTTTTGAATTGTTTGCTTGTTTTCTTTTCCTTTTCTTGGGTTAGGGGCCCTTTCTGGCCAGGCGGTGCTGCATGGCAAGGAGACTTCCCCCCTCAGCTTGCACAGACGTGCAGAGGGACCCCTGAGGGCAATTCTTATTCCATTGTTTGTTTGGTTTTTTTCCTGTTTTTCTTGGGGCCTTTCTCGTTTGTTTTTTTTTTTAATTTGTTTTGTTTTCTTTTCCCTCTTATCCCCTTCTTTCTTTCTTCATTGCTCAGTTTCTCATCTCTCTATATCTTCCTTCTCTTTCTGATCCCTGAATACCTGGCATTGTATACCTCTACGCCTTCTAGCCAGGCGGTACTGCAACACCTGAGAGCGACTTCCCCGGACCTCATAGCTGCACTGGTGGGATCCCTGGGAACTTTGTGGTTCTTTAACATTTCCGATTTTTATTTATTCATTCTTTGCTTTGCTTTTCTTCCTCTTCCCCTTTCTGTTTTTCTCCATTTCATAGTCTCTCATCTCTCCACTCCAACAGCAAGATCTCCTAGCATTCTTTTCTGTTTGTTTCTATGTTTTTGGTTCCTGTTCCTCTCTCCTCTCTCCCATATCCATCTTAGCTCCACCAATAACAAACTCCCCACTATATCCTGCCTACCTGCACCATGTGCTTGACATCACACCACCAAGCATCACAGGCACAGCCTACTGGAACCTGCCCTGCACTGATACCAACCCGCTCTGGTGGCTGTAGTAAGTGCCACAAACAACCCATCACAGTAACTCTTCTTCAGCTAGACCTGCCCTGCCGTACCATATCTGAGTGACTGACCCTGCCAATTCGAGAAGGAGGCAAAGAGTATTCTGCCCACAGACGAACAAAGAACAAAGAACACACAGTCTGCCTGCTCAGACATAGTCAAATTTTTTTAAAAAAGGGACAAAACAAACACATCTACAATCAACAAATGAGAAAAATAACTACTGAATGCCCCGAAGACAGAAGACAATATAAGGACAGGATGGTTCCAGTAGGTATCCAAAATAAAACACCAGATGACTCTCCAGTGGAAGAAAATGCACTAGAACTACCTGATAGGGAATTCAATCTCTAATACTCAGAATTCTCCAAAAGCTGAGGCAAAAAGCTGACAAACATGAGGAAAAAATAGACAAATTCATAGAAAATACAGACAAAAAACTGGAAGAATTCAGGAAAATAATGCAGGAACAAAATGCCAAAATAAATTCACAACTAGAAATTATACAAAGACAAGTAGAAATCCAAAAGATAAACAACAAGATTTCAGAAATGGACAGTGTCATAGAAGGGCTGAGAAGCAGATTTGAAACAGTGGAAGACAGGATCAGTGGAATTGAAGACAAACACTTGGATACAACTCTGTTTCAGGAAAACTCAGAAAAAAGAACAAATTAAAATGAGGAGACCCTGAGAATTATGTGGGACACAGTCAAAAGCAAAAATCTGTGAGTGACTGGAATTCCAGAACAGGTGGAGAACACAGAAAACACAGAGAGCATCATTGAGGAACTGCTGACAGAGAACTTCCCCAGTATCATGAAAGATGAAAAGCTGGTCATCCAAGAAGCTCAACAAACCCCATATAGGAGAGACCCCAAAAGAAAATCACCAAGGCATATTATAATCAAACCCGCCAAAACCAAAGACAAACAAAGAATCCTGAGAGCAGCTCGTGAAAAACAAGAAGTCACATACAGAGGAGAAACAATAAGACTAAGCTCAGATTATTCGGGAGAAACCATGCAGGCAAGAAGGCAATGGGATGAAGTATATACAATCTTGAAAGAAAAAAATTGCCAGGAAACAATAATATAGCCTGCAAAACTCTTGTTCAAATTTGATGGTGAAATTAGGTCATTCCCAGATAAACAGAAATTAAGGGAATATGTAAAAGTCAAACCAAACCTACAAGAATTATTAAAGGGAGTTCTACGATCTGAGGACAAACAGCTTCAGCTCACAGGCAGAACCTAGGATGCAGGATTGTATGAGCCAGATACCATTCTAGGAAATGAACTCTTGAAGACTATCCAAAACCAAAAGAAATACAACAGGGATTCTGAGCAGTTAATCAGTAAATGACAACAACATCAAAACAATAAAAGAAGGAATAAACAGCATAGGTATAGAACCTTTTAATGGAGAGGTAGGCAAGGCGATACCAAGTAATGGAAGAATGCTTCACACTGAGAAAGATAAGGGTAAAATTCATGGTAACCACAAAGAAAGTTAAAAAACAAACTCATAAGAAAAAAGAGGAAAAACATAAAGTCTCAGCAAAAACAAAAGAAATGAAAAAAAAACCCCACAAACAAAAGTAACTCCGCACAAGAAAGTAAGAAGAACAAAGAAAACTTCAGCACCACAAAAAAAAGCACTACAAAATGACAGCAACAAACTCACATCTATCAATAACTACACTGAATGTAACTGGACTCAATACACCCATAAAGAGACGGAGAGTTACAGAATGGATAAGAAAACAGGATCCAACAATATGCTGTCTACAGGAGACACACCTTAGAAACAACGATGTGAATTTATTAAAAGTCAAAGGTTGGAAAAAAATATACCAAGCTAACAACTACCAAAAAAGAGCAGGAGTGGCAATTCTAATCTCAGGTAAAATAGACTTTAAAACAAAATCTACCATAAAAGACAAAGAAGGACACTATATAATGATTAAGGGGATGATCCATCATGAAGACATAACCATAATAAATGTCTACACGCCCAATGACAGGGCTCCAAAATATATAAAACAAACTCTAACAACACTGAAAAGAGAAATTGACAGTTCCACAATAATAGTAGGAGACTTCAACACACCACTCTCAGTAAAGGACAGAACAACTAAGAAGAAACTCTGAAAAGATACAGAAGACCTAAAGGGCACAATCAGCCAAATGGACCTCATAGACATATATAGAAAACTCCATCGAACCACTTCAAAGTACACATTCTTTTCCGATGAACATGGAACGTTCTCCAGAATACACCAGATCTTAGGCCACAGAGCAATCCTCAACAAGATCCAAAACGTTGAGATAATTCAGAGTATCTTCTCTGACCACAATGCCATCAAGGTAGAAATTAACAATAGAAAGAGCAAGGAAAAAAATCAATTACATGGAAACTGAATAATACCCTGCTTACACATCACTGGGTAATAGAAGAAAACAGAGAGGGAATCAAAAAATTCCTAGAATCCAACAAGAATGAAAACACAACAGACCAAAACCTTTGGGACACAGCAAAGGCAGTCCTCAGAGGACAATTTATAGCAATAGATGCACATATCAGAAAAGAAGAAAGGGACAAAATCAAAACATTAACTACAGAACTCAAACAAATAGAAAGAGAACAGCAAAAAAAAGCTCACAACCACCGGAAGAAAGGAAAGAGTAAAGATCAGAGCAGAAATAAATGAAATAGAGAACAGAAAAACAATAGAAAGAATCAACAAAACCAAAAGTTGGTTCTTTGAAAGAATCAACAAAATCAACAAACCACTGGCCTGACTGACAGAAGAAAAACAGGAGAGGACACAAATAACCCAAATAAGAAATGAAATGGGGGACATTACAACAGACCCAACTGAAATAAAAAGGATTATAACAGAATATTATGAAAAACTATACTCCATCAAATTTGAAAACCTAGAAAAAATGGATAAATTTCTAGAAACACATGGCCTACCCAAACTACAACAAAGTGATGTTGAAAATTTGAACAGACCCATAACAAGAAAAGAGATTGAAAAGGTGATAGAAAAAACTTCCAACCAAAAAAAGCCCTGACCCAGATGGCTTCATGGGAGAATTCTACAAAACATTTACAGAAGAGCTTGTACTAGTACTACTCAAGCTATTTCAGAGCATAGAAGAGGAAGCAACACTTCCAAATTCATTCTATGAAGCCAGCATAACACTGATACCAAAACCAGGCAAAGACGTCACAAAAAAGAAAATTACAGACCAATATCTCTCATGAATATAGATGCAAAAATTCTGAACAAAATTCTAGCCAATAGAATTCAGCATCATATCAAAAAAATAATACACCACTACCAAGTAGGATTCATACCAAGTATGCAAGGATGGTTCAACATTAGAAAATCAATCAATGTAATCCACCACATAAATAAAAGGAAAGAAAAGAATCACATGATCATCTCAATTGATGCAGAAAAGGCATTTGACAAAGTCCAACACCCATTCCTGATAAAAACTCTCAATAAAATAGGTATAGAAGGGAAATTTCTCAGCATAACAAAGGGCATCTATGCAAAACCAACGGCCAACATCATTCTTAATGGAGAGAGGCTGAAAACATTCCTCTTGAAAACAGGAACAAGACAAGGATGCCCTTTATCACCACTCCTATTTAACATTGTGCTGGAAGTTCTAGCTAGAGCAATAAGGCAAGAAAAAGAAATAAAGGGCATCCAAACTGGTAATGAAGTAGTTAAACTGTCCCTGTTTGCGGATGATATGATACTATACATAGAAAACCCTGAAGACTCCACAAGAAATCTACTGAAACTAATAGATTCAGCAGAGTAGCAGGATACAAGATAAACATTCAAAAATCGGTTGGATTCCTATACACCAATAAGGAGAATGATGAAAAGGAAATCAGGAAAACAATACCATTTTCAATAACCCCTAAAAGGATAAAATACTTAGGAATAAATCCGACCAGAAATGTAAAAGACCTATACAAAGAAAACTACAAAACATTTCTGCATGAAACCCAAAGGGTTTTCATGCTTATGGATAGGCAGACTCAACATTGTGAAAATGACAATTCTACCCAAAGCAATTTACAAATACAATGCAATCCCGATCCAAATACCAACAACATTCTTCAAAGATATGGAAAAACTAATCATTAACTTTATATGAAAAGGGAAGAAGCCCCGAATAAGTAAAGCACTACTGAAGAAGAAGAAGAAAGTTGGACGACTCACACTACCTGACTTCAGAACCTACTATACAGCTACAGTAGTCAAAACAGCCTGGTACTGGTACAACGACAGATACATTGACCAATGGAACAGAATTGAGAACCCAGATGTAAATCCATCCACCTACGGTCACCTGATCTTCGACAAGGGCCCAAAGTCCATCAAATGGGGAAAAGACAGTCTTTTTAACAAATGGTGCTGGCAAAACTGGATATCCATCTGCAAAAAAATGAAACAGGACCCATACCTCACACTGTATCCAAAAACTACTTCAAAATGGATCAAAGACCTGAATATAAAGCCTAAAACTATAAAGTTCATAGAAGAAAAAATAGGACCAACACTTTAGGCCTTAATACATCTCATTAACAGGATACAAACCATAACCATCAACCCACAAACCCCAATAGATAAGCTAGATAACTGGGATCTTCTAAAAATCAAATACCTATGCTCTTCAAAAGACTTCACCAAAAGAGTAAAAAGAGAACCCACAAGACTGGGAAAAAAATTTTGGACAGTACAAGTCAGACAAAGGTCTAATCTCCATAATCTACAAGAAAATCCAACACCTCTACAACAAAAAGACAAATAATCCTATTAAAAAATGGGCAAAGGAAATGAACAGACACTTCACCAAGGAAGACATTCAAATGGCCAACAGACACATGAGGAAATGCTAGCGATCTCTAGCCATTAGAGAAATGCAAATTAAAGCCACAATGAGACCGTCTCACCCCGGCATTACTGGCACGAATCAAAAACACTGGAAATAACAAATGTTGGGGGGGTTGCAGGGAGATTGGAACACTTATGCACTGCTGGTGGGAATGCAAAATGATCCAACCATTTTGGAAAATGATATGGTGCTTCCTCAGAAAGCTAGAAATAGACATACCATTCGATCCAGCTATCCCACTCTTAGGAATATATCCTAGAGAAATAAGAGTCGTCACTTGAATAGACATATGCACACCTATGTTCATGGCAGCATTGTTCACAATAGCAAAACGATGAAAGCAACCTAGATGCCCATCAACAGATGAATGGACAAACAAACTATGGTACATACACACAATGGAGTACTATGCAACGAGAAAGAACAACAATGAATCTGTGAACCATCTCATAACATGGATGAAACTGGAGGACATTATGCTGAGTGAAATAAGTCAATCACAAAAGGACAAATATTGTACGAGACCTCTATTGTAAAAACCCATGTAAAAGTTCACACACAAAATGTAACAATCTTTGTTAGTTACCAGGGATGGGAGGGGTGGCGGGGAAATACTAAATAGGCAATAGATAAGTGGTATCTTGGGTGAAGGATAAGACAGTACACAATACAGGGGAAACTAGCACAACCTGTACAAGAAAAGGTCATGGAAGCCCCATAGACACATCCAAACTCCCTGAGGACTGAGTTGCCGGGCGGAGGGCTGTGGGGACCATGGTCTCGGGGAACATCTAGCTCAATTGGCATGACACAGCTTATAAAGACAATGCTCTACATTCTACCTTGGTGAGTAGTGTCTGGGGTCTTAAAAGCCTGTGAGTGGCCCTCAAAGATACTCCCCTGGTCTCATCCCTTTGGGAATAACAGAGAATGAAGAGAACAGGATACAAGGAAAAGATTAGTCTGAAGGACTAACTGTCCATAGCTACCAAGGCCTCCACCGGACTGACTTCAGTACAGCTAGACGGTGCCCGGCTACCAGCACTGACTGCTCTGACCAGGATCACAACAGAGGGTTCTGGACAGAGCTGGAGAAGGATGTAGAACATAATTCCAACTCACAAAAAAAAGACCAGATTTACTGGCCTAAAGGAGACTGCAGAAACCCTGAGAGTATGGCCCCCAGACACCCTTTTAGCTCAGTGGTGAAGTTACCTCCGAGGTTCACTGTTCAGCCTGGGAGTGGACAGCCCAGTAAAACCAAATGAGACTAATGAGGTACAGTAGTCCAGTGACAAGGGCCAGAAGGCAGAAGGGGACAAGGAAGCTGGTGATAGGGAACCCAAGGTTGAGTAAGGATTTTGTTGATGTGTTGTTAGATTGTTAACCATTGTCATAGGGCAACATTTGTAGTAACTGTTAAATGAGAAACTATTTTGTTCTGTAAGCCTTCATCTTAAGTGAGAATAACAGCACAATTGGAAGAGCGTAGTCAACGTCACTGAACTGTGCATGTAGAAAGTTTTGAAATGGTGTATCTTTGGCTGTGTGTATGTTCACCAAAAAGAAAAGGTTGAGAAGTTAGAGGGTTGACTTGTTGTGGGGTTGTTAACCAATGTCATAAAACAACATGTGTACTACTGTTTCATGAGAAACTATTTGTTCTGTAAGCCTTCACCTGAAGTACAATCAAAAAAAAAAAAAGCCAAACCTGCTGCACCATGTATATGCATTAGGTGTTGGTTAGTCAGTGTGTTTGAGTGTTGTTGCTCATACATGGGGTCTGTATTTGTACGCGGTTTTTCTGGGGCTTGGCATGTGATGTGATTGCATCTGCAGGATACAGGCTTTTACCCAAACAGCATTTAGACAGAACCTACTGTGTGCATGAAGTACTTAGGAGGGACCAGAATGAAGTGGAATCATGTCCTGTATTCTTGAGGATCTTACATTCTAAACTGGGGAAGGAAACATGAAAACATGCAGTGTAGAACCAATTTTAAAAAATAAATAAAACGGTTGCCGTGGAGTTGATTTCAACTCATAGCAAACCCATGTGTGTCAGAGTATAACTGTGTTCCATAGGGTTTTCAATGGATGATTTTTCTAAAGTAGAGCCACAGGTCTTTCTTCCAAGGTGCCTCTGGGTGGACTTGAATCTCCAGCCTTTCAGTTAGTAGCCAAGCACATTAACTGTTTGCACCACCCAGAGAAAAATTACAAGTTGCATAAAAAAGTGGGAAGGACTTCTACAATCTAGATTTGCGTTCAAGTCTGGACTCTGACTTTTACTAGCTGTGTGGACTTGGGTAAGTCATTTTACCTCTTTGAGTTTCATTTCACTCCTCTGTGAGGTAAGATAATCACACCGGTATCACAAGGTTGTTGTGAGACTTAAAGGAAGTAATATATATGAAGTCACCTTATAGACTATAAAGTACAAAGCAAATATATGGTTGTGGGCTTGGTCAAGGCAGCCTCCTTGGAGAACATGAGACTGATCAGTGAGATGGGCAAAGAAAGAATACAGACCACCCTGAACTCCACATGGGTCAGCCGTGTCCTCCTATCTCAGCGGTATCCAAACACCCGTCTCCCTGGAATCAGGGCAGGAGAGGACCTTATGTTACTAAGGCAGAAAGAGGTTCAGAAGGGACTGATCCAAAGCTTTTCCAGAAGTTTGTGAAAGGAGGTGCTAACACCAAGCACCTACTCTGTGAGGCACACATTCTAAACACTGCACACTCTTCAAATAAGAAACAGACACCTCCTCTGGGCGGATGCAGCACCACAGTGCCCAGCTTGGTGAGCTGTCAGCAACTTTGTATGAATGCAAAGCAGAGAACTGTGCCTCCTGCAGGCAGACACAGCCCCCTGAGTACACGGCTGGGCTAACAGAGCATAAGCTAGACTTTCCCCTCTCAGGCAGACGCCTGCATCACCAAACCGAGTGGCCCTGTGTTTTGAGCCTTGCTAGGTTTGGTTCTTCCTCTGATCCTACAGCCTCCCTTTCCAATGGAATCGTTCACAATGATTGGTTGTGTGCTTGTTGTTGTTTTCTCTGCTAAAATGAGAGTTCCTTTGGAGGTAATGACAATGTCCTGTTCACTGCTGCATCTTCTGTGCCTGGCGTGAGGGCTGCCCTTAACTCTGTTGTTGTGTGCTGTTGAGTCAGTTCCGACTCATAGTGACCCTATATGACAGAGTAGAACTTCCCCATAGGGTTTCCTACGTTGTTATCTTTATTGGATCAGATCGCCAGGCTTTTTCTCCCATGGAGCTGCTGATGGGTTCAAATCGCCAACCTTTCAGTTAGTAGCTGAGCACTTAATCATTGCATCACCAGAGCTCCTTGCCCCTGCCCTAAAAAACCAAACCCATTGCCCATAGAGTCTGGGAGGCAAATAAAAGGGACATTCAGGGAGGAATTACAAGTGGCTGTCACTTGAAGCCCTGTGTCAGATCTTTACTCCTCATTTTCAGGCCTCTGAGATGCTGTTCTTTCTTAAAGGAGAAATCTCCCTCCCCTGTGCTCACTTCCCTTCACCTGGCTCTTACTTGGGTCTCATCTGGAGGATGCTTCTTCCAGGAAGCCTTGACACCACAGGCTGGGTGTGCTGCCACAGCCCTTCTGACCTTCACCCATCAAGGAACTTATCACACTGCTCTAGCAACCCTGTTTATGCGTCTGTGCCCCTAGTGGTGCAGTGGTTAAGCACTCGGGTGCTAACAGAAAGGTCAGTGGTTTGAACCCACCCAGCGGCTCCTTGGAAGAAAGACCTGACAACCTGTTTCTGTAAAGATTACAGCCTAGAAACCCTATGGGGCAGTTCTACTCTATACTGTACGGGGTCGCTATGATACCACTTTGAGGACTAAGGTGCACCTCCCCCAATCCATGGTGTTTTCAATCACCTCATACACATGTGAAAGCTAGACAATGAATAAGGAAGACCGAAGAAGAATTGATGCCTTTGAATTATGGTGTTGGCAAAGAATATTGAATATACCACGGGCTGCCAAAAGAATGAACAAATCTATCTTGGAAGAAGTACAGCCAGAATGCTCCTTAGAAGTGTGGATGGCGAGACTTCGTCTCATGTACTTTGGACATGTTATCAGGAGGGACCAGTCCCTGGAGAAGGACATCATGCTTGGTAAAATAGATGGTCAGCAAAAAAGAGGAAGACCCTCACCAAGATGGATTGACACAGTGCCACAACAGTGGGCTCAACAATAACCCCCACCAGGTGGGGAGCTCCTTGAGGGTGAGTCTGAGTCCATGCTGTTTATCACTGTATTCTAGTGCCTAGTGCAACAGTCACTATGAGTTGGAATCAACTCAATGGCAACAGGTTTTTTTTTGTTTGTTTGTTTTTGTTTTTTAGTGCAGTAGCGCCTAGAATATAGCAGGTGTTGAGTAAATAAATACATTAATAAATGGATGCATAGCCTCATAGCAGATACAGTCGATTCTCCTTGTTTGTGCTAGTTATGTTCTATAAAGTTCCCGTGAACACTGAAGTAGGGAATACCAAACCAGTCTTATTCAACCTCAGCTGGCAACATGCACATCACTCTGCACAGGTCCACAAATGACCCTGAAAGTGCCATAAATACAGAGTTTGGGGTTATAAGTAAATTTTACCGAGAAGGTGAATTTGCAAATATAGAATCTGTGACTACTGAGATTGACTGTACATTACTTGCCTTGTGTAAAACAGATGCAATACCCAGAGGCAGTGCCCCACAGTAGAAAGAACACAACTGGGCAGTTGGTGTGAACCTGGCTCTGCTCGTGAGCATCTGGGTGGCTCTGGAAGTTCTTATCTTTGCTGAGCCTCAGTTTCCTTATCCATAAAAAGAGGTGACAATGCCCAGCTCTTAAAGTTGTTGTGAAGATTAAAAATAAAATATATAAAGCATATAACAAAGTGCCTGGCACAGTAGTAGAAACTCAAATATGTCAGACCCCTTCAGCTACCCCACTGCAGACCTATCACCCATATGTAGCTGTGCTCTGACAGAGGCAGACCCCCTACCTTCCTAGCTATGTTGAAAAAATAGTTACTGATGCTCTGCCATCTGCATTACCTGCCTTCTCTCTTCCCAGTCCCCAGTTTCCTCATCTCCTCATTATTGAAAACATAATAAACACATATTGCTCCCCAGCTATGGTCATAACCATTGGGGATTCAGAAGTAAGGAGATGAGAGTCTTCTTACTAAGAACTCGTCGTCCAGCAAGGGTTGGGGAAAGAAAGAGGGTACGAACAGGCATAAAAATAAGTAATTGCTACTCATTGCAGTGAAAGCTACTGCAGTGAGACACAGACTCAACTGCTAGCATGTGGCTACATACAGCCCAGATGTTCTAAAACACAGCCAATTTCAAATCATTTGGTTACTTTGTAATAGAGGCAATGTTTAGCTATGATTCAACATGTTTTAATTTTTAATTATGAAATACTTCAGGCATGTGAAAAGCATAGGTGCAATGACTCAGTTTAAAATACTAAACCTGAATGTATTCCCCTCTTTCTTGCCCCAGCAGCACCTCTTTCCTTAATTGGGTGTTTATCATTCACTAGTGTATTTTTGCACTTTTACTACATATGGATATGTCTACAATGATTTATTGCATCTTTTACATGTTGAATAACTTTATAGAAATTTTATATACTGTATGTATCACTCGGCTGCTTTTTATTTTGCTCAACAGTACGTTTTTAAGGTGTATCTGTGTTGATGCCTTGATCTCTAATTCCGTTCGTTTTTCACTGCCCTATAGTATTCCATTGCATGACAATATCACAAAATTGATCTATTTTCCTGATGATAGACATTTAGATTGTTTCCAAGCTTTTGATATTTCAAATAATGCTGCAGTGAACATTTTTGACCACATGTTCCTGGCACATATGCCAGAGTTTCCTTAGGGTGCATGTTTAATATAGCTATGTGTGTAATTGGTGGGTGTAGGGTATTTCTTCAACTTTATCAGTTAATGTCAAGTTACTCTCCAGAGTGGTTATACTAATTTTTCCTCCTATGATTGAGTTTTATACTCTTAATTTTTTTCAGAAAAACAATCACATATCGGAATTTGTTTTTCTTTGTTAGACCAATTTTGGGTTGGGAAAAATAGAATCATTCTGTCAATTAGAGTCCTCCAAGAAGCAGATAACAAGATGGGATTGGATATGTAAGAGATTTACTGGGGGATATGCCTGTGCAGGATAAAGAGGAAGGGAGCAGAAGGAGTCAGGGAAAACCTTCAAACCATGATGCCTATCTGATACCTGTGAAAGGAGAGCAGGAAGGAAGGAGAATTGAGTAGGAAGAGCTTCTGACTGCAGTGAAGTTCTAAGAAAGTCTCAGCCAGGCCAAGAAAGAGTCCCCAGACAAAGGTTGTCCATTAGAGGAGCCCCCTGTCCAGAAGAAGCGGCCCAGGTCCGGCACCCCTACCTTGCTCAGTCAATGGCTGGGAGCAGCCCAGGTGAAGCACTGCAGTGGCTCTGAAGATGTGGCAGCTGGAACATTAGTCAACCATGCTACCCACAATGGATTTTTTTGAAAGTTACCCTTCAAGGGGCATCTGAGTGGTAACCCTCTCTTATGGATTGAATTATGTCTCCCCAAAGTATGTGTTGAAATCCTAACCCCGGTACTTATAAATATGACTTTGTTTGGAAATAGGGGTTTTCTTTTGTTATGCTGATGACATTGTACTAGAATAGTGTGGGTCCAAAACCTAATCACTTCTGAGTTACAAACAGAGCAGAATAGACATAGAGACATACACAGGAGGAAAAGGAAGACTGATGATAGAGATAGATAACATCTACAAGCCCAAGAACACCGAGGATTACTGGTAGCTACCAGAAGTTGAAATAGACAAGAAAGAACCTCCTCCTACAGCTATGTCCTAAATTTGAACTTCTAGCCTCCTGAACATGAGAAAATAAATTTCTGTTCTTTAAAGCCACCCATTTGTGGTATCTGTGTTAATGGCAACACTTGGTAAGTAAGATACCCTCCATGGCCACCACACTCTGGAGGCAGAAACTCACTCTGCCAGGTGGACTTTCATTTATTCATTCATCCATCCTCTATCTCCTTCAAAAAAAAAAGTCAGGTGTTTGAGAAGGTCATTACAAAACAGTATCATTAAAGCTGGGTCCAAAGGACTGTCCTGGACATCATTGCTGGGGCCAGCAGTCACAGCAAGCCACTTCCATTTATTTGTTGGTGTCTACACTGATCTCTGCTGCCAGAGATCCACAGTCAAGATTCCAACAGGCTGCATGGTAGGGCTCTGGAGTCACAGAGACCTGCATTTCAGTGTTATCTCTGCCCCTTGGTCATTGCATAACCCTGTGCAAGTCATTTCACTTTTCTCATCTGCAAAATGAGGACAACCAGTCCCATCTCATGGACTTGTTGTAGGGATTAAATAATTTGATGTAAGTATAGTGCCTGGAGCACATAGTAGGTGCTTTATAAAACATTATTTCCTTTCCCTGTCCCTCTAGGCCATTGTTAGGTATAAAGAAATTTATTCTTGAATGCATTGCCTTTCCTCAAACTAAGATGTTCAAAAACTTAGAGTCCTCATTTGGCAAATTCAAGCTATCTATAGCATAGGGGTGAATTAGAATGATCTCCACTGAAACTTCTTATTCACACCCATCACTCTAAAGCAGCATTTGCGATTAATCTCACTCTAGGACTAAATCAGTCGCACGCGCTTCCAAGACTTGATAAAGAAGCTCTCTGATTTATAGCAAACACCATTATTGAGCAGTGGCAGATAGAGGCCACTGGGGGATTTTTCTTGCTGGAAACTCTGTCCATTGGAGCCACTTCTTCTATTTTCCTGGATAAGAGCTCAATTTATTTCAAAATGGATGGGGTCCTGTTTGGATCCTTTGGTGGGGTAGGAGGGAGAGAGGAATTGGATAACTTTTAAAAATAAAAAATAATACTCAATATTTTAAATTTGGGAAGTTCTTTACAGCTTACACAGATATCAGAACTCAGCAGAAGGCTAGACACATAGTAAGTCCTCAATAAATGTTTGTGGATGTGTATAATCATCTCATTTAATCCTCACGGTGGCCCTATGATGTATACTGAGGACATTCTTCCCATTTGACAAGGGAGGAAGCTGAGGTTCACAGTTAGGAAATGGTGAGCTAGGACTCTGATGCAGACCCGGACCTGACCTCTCCCTTCACCACACCACCGCCCTCCGCAGTCCAGCAGTAGTCACAGAACCTAATCCTTGAACTCAAATGCCTGAGACATGCCCCATCACAGTGAAAACCTTGTTAGCCAAGGTTACAGCTTCTCTTTCCCCTATTCTTTGGGTCCATTTGGTTCTATTCCAGGACATAATTATAGAACATTTGACTCTCATTCCCAGTCTGTTTTCCTCACTTCTGCCTTCTACTTAAAATCTACTGAATCTCCTCTCCAATAAACCAAAATGATAGACGTCTTCCTTCTGCTGGATACTTTCTGTAACGGATGGCTCCCTACTTGGCAAAGCTGCCCATTATCGAGAACTCTTCTTACTTGATTGGGCCAGCACATTCCCCCTGGAATGTACCTCATGTTAGACGTTGGCCTCCAGGCAGAATAGTAGCAGTGAATAGCTCAGACTCAGGAGACCTGGTTTGAAGCCTGGCCTTCCCGCTTACTAGCAGTGTGACAGTGGAAAAGTAATTTAACTTTTCTTAGCCTCAGTTTTCTCATTTGTGAAATGGAGATAATAATATTTTATCTGCAGGAATAATTTTGGGTGCAAGTAAGAAAGTATCCAATTAATAGTGGCATAAACAATAAAGATATTTAATGATCTCATTTCACAAAATTTTCAAGGCAGGCAATTTCAGTGTCAGTTCAGCAGTTCACTGATGTTGGGGCTCTGGGTTGGTATCTCTATGATTCTTAGGGCCTTCCCTGAAGAGGTTCAGCAGAAGACCACAGCAGCCCCACGCATCATATATTGACACAATACTTGGAAAGAAAAAATAGAAGACATGGATAAAAACAGCCTTTTCACTAACCTTTCTCTTATCAGGGAGGAAAATATTTGCCATATCTGGTCACATGGTGTCTTAGTTACCTAGTGTTGCCATAATGAAAACTACCACAAATGGGTGACTTTAAAGAACAGGAATTCATTGTCTCACAGTTTGGGTGGCTCGAAGTCCAAATCAGGGCATCAGCTCTAGGGGAGGCTCCTTCCTTGTTGGTAGTCCCTTCACAAGTCAAGGGGGCTGTGGGTAAGAAGGCTCACCAGTTCTTAGCATTCCTTGGCATCTGTCTTACCCCTGTGTGTGTGTCTCTGTGTCTATTCTGCTCTTTTTATAAGACATTACTTAGAAGTGAGTGGGTTTAGGACCTCATTAACATAACAAAAGAAAACACTTATTTCCAAACAGGGTCATATTTACTGTACAGGGGTTAGGACTTCAACACATATTTTAGAGGGGGCACAATTCAAACCATAACATATGCCTACTCCTACACCAACCACTGGCTTAGGGGAATAGGATTGCTTTGATTGACTTAGACAACCATGATTTATCCTCTAGGGCAGGCCACACTGCCACCTAAACAAAACGAGTTTACTGGGAAGGAAGAATGGCTGTTGGTTGGGCAATAACAGTATTATAGTTAGGGTAAAATGGAATAAAAACCTTTTGCCATCAAGTCAATTCCCACTCATAGTGACCCTATAGGACAGAGCAGAGCTGCCCCCATAGGGTTTCCAAGGAGTGGCTGGTGGATTCAAACTGCCAACCTTTTAATTAGCAGCTGAGCTCTTAACCACTGCGCCGTGAGGATTCCCCATTATATTATACACTGGTATAGTAGACGCAAAATGCTTGGTAGAGGCCCTAATATATTTCACTCCATAAGTGTTATGATAAACTATCATTATTATAAACATTATGAAAGTAGCCAGGGTCTCGCTGACCATCTTTTCTCTCATCCTGAGATTCAGGTCACACTTAATTATGTTCTACCTTAATGATCGTGCCCCTTTCAGAAAAGACAAAGGCACAATTGGCAGGGTTGTCTTATTGCATAACTCGACAACTGTTATTCACATTATCGTCTGGGTGAATGGTGCCCTCTGGAAGTGTGCAGGTGACAACTTGTGTGACCATTAGCCTCAGTCCTGAACAGACGTAAAATAGTTCTTTCTGTGTCATCTGTCTTCACCATACCATCTTCTCTGAGAAGTGACCACCTCCTGTCCTTGGTATCTTTGACTCTGACATAACTTTAGTTTTTTTTATTTGCTTGTTTGTTTTGTTCTTGTCCTTAGCACTTTTCATAAGCCTCACTTAGACACCTAGCCTGAGTCACTGTCAATATCTTGGGTAAAAAGAGGGAGAAGATGTTCCCCTCAAGGGACAGTGTCAGTGACTAGTTGTAGCCATTGAGCTTGACCATGGGAGGCTGCCCTTCATAAGTCAAGGGGGCTGAGGGTAAGAAGGGCTCACCAGTTCTGTTGGGACATTTAAAATAGTCCTTTACTCATCAGTAAAGGGCAGAGAAACCAGGGAAGGCAAAGCCTGATTATTACTTAATATGATTTTGAGTAGAAAATCAAAGAGTTTGCTGAAAAACCCTTCTTATCTTTGTCTCTTGGAGTTCTCTGCCTTACAAAGGGAATCTTTTAATGAATATGAGGTCTGGCAAGAAGTGAATCTCCTCTCAAGTTTTGGCTCCAAATTTTCCCTTGTAAATCAACATTGGAAGTGGGTTGAGAGGGAAAGAGAAGTGGCATGTAGTGATCACGTAGCATGTGCCAAGCAAGCACTGAGCCAGGCACCTACATGTATAAGCCCATTACCTTCTCATGGGCATTTTCCGGCACAGGTATTACTGATCATTTGGTAGGAGAGGAAGTAGTTCCGGAAAAGTGAAGTCATTTGTCTAAGATCTACCTGATTCGAAAGACATTTTCCCATATCATGCAGGATTTTCATGCATTATAAACCAACAAACCAGCTAAAGAACCAACCTACCAACACCTAACACCTCCAACTGGTGTTAAACCTGAGGCCCACAAGCTGGAAAGTATGAGGAAATCCCAACTGTGAGGTCTGGGTCAAGTCACTTAGGCTCTCTGGGCTCTGATTTCTTCATTCATAAATAAAGTGGGACAAGTGTATACACTAACAGAATGTTGTAGGAATCAAATCAGCTACTGCATGTCAAGGGCTTGTAAGAGGTCTCAATAATGAATGGTGGCTATTATTATTGCTCCTGTTACCGCTCCTATTGTTAGTGACTTAATCTTGCTGAGCTATAATAACCTCATCTACGGAACAATCCAACCTAAGTGCCCTCTGCAGAGTAAGTTTGAGCGCTGCTGAGCAGGCTTGCCCAAGCCTGGTTTGTCTTCCCAGCCTGCATTTCCTTCACTTTTGCTTCTGACAGATTCCTGTGTTCTGGGTGAGGCCATTGAGCATCACTCTGCAATCTGTTCTCACTATTAAATAAACTTCTCCTGCTCCTGGATGAGCTGTCACGTGTGTAAATACCACTTTATGCCTGGACTATGATTTCCAAGTCAAAACTCCCACTGCATGGGTGGCTATTAGGGTCATCCCAGACCCAGATCCTATGAATCACAGATAATAGGTTCAAACTGCAAGGCTGCTCTGGGGACTGATTGTGTGGAATGATTAGCTATTGTACTTGGACATGTTTATGGCTACTCTGAGCACCACAGAGGACAGCTTCCATGTCATCATCATTAGGAGGGGTAGCACTATGAAGGGACAATGAGCACCACATGCACAATACGTAGTTTACAAAGCCCACTTATACCTGATAGTTGGCTCATTACGTCCTCAAAACAACCCCAAGAGGTAAGGAATATTAGAAAATTTGCTATGTAACCATGGGCAAGTTACTTCACCTCTCTGAACTTTAGTTTCTTCAATCTGTAAAATGGGGATCTTGTGGAGATTCAATAAGAAAGAGAAGGGGGAGGATGAGAAAAAAGAAATTGATGGTTAGCTGTCATAGTATGAGTTCCCCCCAAAAGCAGACTCTGAAAGAGGGACTAGGGTGCATGTAGTTTGTTTGGGAGGTGATCCTGGGAAGCACAAGTGAGGGAGTAGAGAAAGTGAGACAGGGAAGAGACAAAAGCCAATGAAGTATGCATTAACAGGTGGGTTCAGGCTGTGAGCAACTGGGACTTGGTCCCACAAGGGACCCTCTGAGAAAGTATGGAACACACCCCAGAATCATCCCTTCAGAGGATGGGGAGGCTTAGGCATGTGTGCACTGACTGTGCTATCTGTGTGAGCATGGGCAAGTTACACAGTCCTGTGAGCCTCCAGTTCCTTATGTATAAGTTGGGGAGAATAGCCCATGCCTCATGGATTGCTGTGAGGATTAAGAGAATTGGAAGTTTGTGAAATCTTGCCCTTACTAGGGCTCAATAAACATTAGTTCCCATTCTCCCAGCCCATCATCTGGAGAATGGGTTGGTGATTCCAGTTAAAGCCTGGTACTATTTCTCTAGACTTAAGCATTAGAACGTAGAAATAATAGAAATGATGAATTCTGTCTAGACCAGGGTCATAATGCCATATGCTTCAATTAGATAATAAAACATACACATACATACACTCATAAATCAGACCAAAATATGCTCCAAATAAAAGTCTCCTTTTTTTCTCACACTTGAGTGAAGACAAATCATCCTCAGTTCTAGATTGTATCAGATCAGGCAAATCACTATCCTTTTGGAAATAACCTCTCTTAACTAATAATCTTATAGTCCAGACTAAGACAATGCTAAAATATAAGAATCAGCATTTTTGGATGTTGTACAAAGCATATTCATGCTACTTTATGTAAAACCCATAACAACCCTTGAAAGTGGGCAGGGCAAATGTTATGATCCCATTTTCTCAAAGGAAAAATAAGACCAGTGATTTTGCTCTATAATCATGTCAGAGGAGAATAGTGGTGGAAAAAATTAAAATCAACGTGTTTGCTTTTGTGCAAAATCATTTTACTTTTAAAAATATATTTCCATCAATAGAATCCTTAAATAGAAAACTTAACATCTCTAACCTACAAAAACACGACTATACTTGATATACTGGTCAAAATTAATAAATGTTGGTTTTACTTTTTTAATATTCTTAAAAAAAAAAAAAAAAGCAAATCTCATTTTAGACCAGTGCTGCCCAAGTGCTGCCCAAGATGACATCCCAGGCCCCTTGGGGTCTGTGAAGATGGTGCTGGGAGTCCACCAATAACGCTAAATATTTCTAAGAGTCTAACTAAAAAATTTATATTTTCCCCACATAATAAGACCATCCAGACTAATTCAAACCACCAATTTCTTTTCCGTTGGATGGAGCTGTGGTAATGCCAGAAATCACATGATGATCAGAGGCCCTGATAGGTCTTTGATGATATCATAGAAATTCTGAGACCTGGAAACAGAACCACAGTGACTTAGCCCCAGGCCCGGTGATCCCAGCCCCTAGGCAGCCAGCACAGAGATAGACCGATCATGAGTGGAGAGACAATCCAGCCAAAGACAGAACTTTGTGGTGTAAAGCTCCTGGCACACAGAGCCAGGTAGTGTGAAAGGAGTCCTTGGTGATGTAATGGCTGGGAGCCACTGGCCTAACTTTGAAGGTTGTGGTTTTCTGATGGAAGTTAGAGGGCAAGGTTTAAAAGGGGTAGAACACTAACAGGGTTTTCTTTCCAGTAATGAAGTGAGAGATATTTCTCACCCCAGATTAAGTAACTCTCTGTTGCTGTTACTGTTAGTTGTCAAGGAGTTGATTCTGACTCATGGCTACCCCGTGTGTGCAGAGTAGAACTCCTCCATAGGACTTTCAATGCTGTGACCTTTCAGAAGCAGATAACCAGGCCTGTTTTCTGAGGCATCTCTTGGTGGATTTGAACCACCATCCTTTTGGCTAGTAGTCCAATGCTGACCTGCTTGCTCCACCCCCAAAAAAACACTTTATGAGGTGATTAACAGGAATGTTATACTTCACGTGTATGAATATGCTTTAAATGGATGTGTTTACCACCTGCCATAGAGTTACAATCAATGGTTTTAAACAGGAAAAAGAGGGCAATGGGTTTGCTGTTCACAAGTGAAGGGTGAGGGGAAATGAGCACTTCTCATTCTCACTTCCTTTATGAGACTTGCCCACTGAAATGGTGATAAATGGATGAGACGCAGACTTCGGAGTTAGAAGATGAAGGTGTGAATCTCAGGTCTGCCAATTTAGAGCTAAGCAGTGCTGGACACACATTTGTTTAATACCTTTGAGCTTCAGTTTCCAGATGAAAATGGAGATATCTCTCCCTCCCCAAAGAATATGGTATTGCAGAAAGAGCACTAGATTACAACTCAATAAATCCTTTAGTTCCAGTCCCAGTTCAGCCAGTTGTTTGAAGTGAATACTTGGTGACTTGCCTAATTCCTCCAAGCTTTAGTTTTCTCCCCAATGAATAATAAAACCACTTGCCAATTTGTAGGTTGGTTTTGAGGATATGAGATCATTCAGGTTAAAAAATAACCTTGTAAATGATAAAGCAACAATGCTAATGCAAATTTAGTATCACATCAATGTAAAATTTATGCTATATATTTTTTTGCTCAGATTAAGCCTCATTCCAGATCATATTTTCAAGGAACTATCTTGTTTCTTTGCCCGCTAAAAGAGGGTAAATGTAATGAGTTTTAATTCCAGTTCTGCTACTTACTTACTGTGACAGACCCTACAGTTGCACCCTCCCATCATGCGGTAGCCATTCTCACCTCATGTTGGGTCCAGAAAGGTCCAAGCCAATCAAGATCATCCCATCTCCTGCCATAGTGGTTGCTTAAAGAGTACTTCTTAGATGGTGCAATTAGTGTTGAGGGCTTTGTTTCAATAGTTATGAGGTGAGTCACTTTTCCCACCCGGATGTGAATAAAGAAGCATGTAATTCGGAGCTGTTGGCTGACATTTCAGTATCATCAGGAAAGAGGGAAGCCAGAGCTAAGAAAATTACAGAGAAAAAGAGCCATTACTCTGATGAGATCATGATCCTCTGGATTAAACTGTACCTGAAGCTAACATACTTCTCTGTTAGGTGGGGGCAATAAATTCTCTTGATTTTGAGTTTTTCTGTTCTTACAAGCAAAACAATATTAATAAATACAGTGTGTAACCTTGAGCAAGTTTTATTATCCCTCTAAACTTCAGTTCCTGATCTATAATGTGGGGATAATACCTATCATATACAGGGTTGCAGTGACGCTCAATAATGCTTGAAAAATGCTTAGCACAGTGCTTGGTACAAAGTAAACACTCAATAAATGTTAGCTATTTTTGTTATACTTGAAGCTCTAGACATTGTGCTAAATGCTTAAATAAATCATTTTACTTCATCATTGCATCAAACTCTGAGGCAGAATTTGTTAACATTTTACAAATGAAAAAATGAGGGCTAGAGAATTTAAGTGACTTATCTAAGGTCCCACAGCTACCAAGAGGCAGATTCAGTAAGTATGATTGTCTCTTTTTTTATTTTTTGTTTGATCCTTTGACCAGATGATTGATGTTGAGTGTAGGGTGTCAGTAAAATATTAATTGAATGCCTACAATGTGCCAAGAACTGCTAGGTACTAGGGGTACAGCAATAAATATACACAGTCCCTACTCTCTTTGAGCTTAGTTTGAGAGTATAGTTTTACAATTATCTGGATTACAAAAAAGATTACATTGAATTTGTACCTTGTCTTTATTACTACATGCTCCTAACAACTGAGCTAACCAGCCAACAATATCTAAATCTTATAGGCACATAGAAAAAAACTGACAGAATACAGAACATAGAGAGGTGGTTTCCATCTAAGACTTAAAATATATGTATATATATTACACTGGAATTGCCATTTAATTTCTAAAACCTTGTGCTGACATGTAACATTTCTTTTGCCTTTATTGATTCCAGGGTTAAGGAAAAAAGCCAGTAACAACCACCACCCCACAAAAAAAATTTAAAAAAGAAAACACCTTTTTCATATACACTACAAAGATATTTTCTCTGTATTATCTCTACTCTTTCTGACATGATGTCAACTTGTATATTTTTTCTAGTAAATCTCAACAACACAATTAGATGTGACAATGGGATGGAAGAAAAAACAGACTAGGGTCTCCACTTTGCTATTTTACTAGGAAATCCACAGGGAAATCTAATGGTGTGTTTTACTGTTTACCTTTAGGTGACATTCTCCAAATGTCTTTACATGTTATTGAGTGCCTCTTACAAAACCCCAATCACTAGGAGTGTAAAGAATGACTAATCTGAACCTCCTCCTTATGAGTGTTGTCTTGTACGCAGATCAAGAAATACTTTACAATCTACAGTAAGCCCTGAAATACATAAATAGGCTCTGAACTCATCTTCTTAACAGGTAGGTAACTATTTTGTCCAAGAAAATTTAACAGTGCCAGGACACATTCCAGATGAGATCTCACAGGTTTTCACAGGTAGGGAAAGACTCTCCCATCCTGCCTTGCCTCAGGCTTTTCATGTCAATTTTGATAGAAGGGTCTGAGTTAGAAGGGGGCCTAGAAAATCACCCTCAGGGACAGATTACCCAGTAAGCATGGTAAGCACATGCTTAGGACATCAACAAAACAGGGGCACTAGCTGTCCAAAGCAAAGACTCATAGATGCCAAGCAGACAGGACAAGGAAAAACAAGCGCACAATGATTCAAGAAAGACTCCATTTCATTATGTATAAAAGTGGATATTGTTACGCAGCTTAATTGTGATGAAATCACTGAACAATTTGTAAGAGCAAGGAATAAAAGGAAATGTTTTTATTTATAACATGTTAGAGATGAAAGATCTATCCAAAAATAACATACAGATTTCTCAAGCCAACATGATGCTATCTATAGACAGAAGCTCCATGCTACCCCTCTGCAGCAAAGACCCAAAAAACTAAGTAAAACAGATACAAACATCAATCCTGGAACCCTAAGTACCAAACGAAGGAATAAAAAACTTGATCAAGCAAAGGATGGAAAAAAATATACCAAGCAAACAGCTACAAAAAACAGCACTGGTGGCAATACTAATCTTCGATAAAATAGACTTTAAAACAAAATTCACTATAAAAGACAAAGAAGGGCATTATATAATGATTAAAGGGATGATCCATCATGAAGACATAACCCTAATAAATATCTATACAACCAATGACAGGGCTCCAAAACACATAAAACAAACTCTAACAGCACTGAAAAGAGAAATTGACAGTTCCACAGTAATAGGAGACTTTAACACACCACTCTTAGTAAAGGACAGAACATCTAGAAAGAAACTCAACAAAGATACAGAAGATCCAAAGGGCACAATCAGCCAACCTGACCTCACAGACATATATAACACTCCATCCAACAGCTGCAAAGTACACATTGTTTTCCAATGCACATAGAAACATTCTCCACAGTAGACCACATCTTAGGCCACAAAGCAACCCTCAACAAAATCCAAAACACTGAGATAATACAAAGTATCTTCTCTGATCACAACACTATCAAAGTAGAAATTAACAACAGGAAGAACAAGGAAAAAAAAAATCAAATACATGGAAACTGAATAGAACGCTGCTTACAAACCACTGCGTAATAGTAGAAATCACAGATGGAATCAAAAAATTTCTAGAATCAAATAAGAATGAAAACACATCATACCAAAACCTCTGGGACACAGTAAAGGCAGTGTTCAAAGGTCAATTTATAGCAATAGATGCACATATCAAAAAAGAAGAAAGGGACAAAATCAAAACATTAGCTACACAACTCAAACAAATAGAAAGAGAACAGCAAAAGAAGCCCAAAGTGACCAGAAGAAAGGAATAATGAAGATCAGAGCAGAAATAAATGAAATAGAGAATAGAAAAACAATAGAAAGAATCAATAAAACCAGAAGTTGGTTCTTTGAAAGGATCAACCAAATTGACAAACCACTGGTTATACTGACAAAAGAAAAACAAGAGGACACAAATAACCCAAATAAGAAATGAAATGGGGGACATTACACAGATCCACCTGAAATGAAAAGGATCATAATATAGAGTATTACAAAAAACTATATTCAACAAATTTGAAAACCTAGAGGAAATGGACAAATTTCTAGAAACACACTACCTACCTAAACTAACACAAAATGATGTTGAAAATCTGAACAGACCCATAACAAGAGACGAGATCGAAAAGGTAATAAAAAAACTCCCAACAAAAAAAAAGGCCTAGCCCAGATGGCTTCCCTGGAGAATTCTACCAAACATTCAGAGAACAGCTTACACAAGTACTACTCAAACTATTTCAGAACACAGAAAAGGAAAGGATACTCCTGAATTCATTCTATGAAGCCAGCATAACCCTGATACCAAAATCAGGCAAAGACTCCACAAAAAAAGAAAATTACAGACCAACATCTCTCATGAATATAGATGCAAACATTTTCAATGAAATTCTAGCAAATAGAATTCAGTATCATTTCAAAAAAATAATACACCATGACCAGGTGGGATTCATAGCAGGTATGCAAGGATGGTTCAACACTGGAAAATCAGTCGAAGTAATCCAACACAAAAATAAAAGAATCATATGATCATCTCAGTTGATGCAGAAAAGGTATTCAACAAAGTCCAACACCCATTCCTGATACAAACTCTCAATAAAATAGAAATAGAAGGAAAATTCCTCAATATAATAAAGGGCATCTATACAAAACCAACGGCCAACATCATTCTTAATGGAGAGAGGCTGAAAACATTCCCCTTGAGAACAGGAACAAGACAAGGATGCCCTTTATCACCACTCCTATTTAACATTGTGCTGGAAGTTCTAGCTAGAGCAATAAGGCAAGAAAAAGAAACAAAGGGCATCCAAATTGGTAAGGAAGAACTAAAACTGTCCCTATTTGCAGATGATATGATACTATTTATCGAAAACCCAAAAGACTCCATGAGAAAACTACTGGAACTAATACAAAGATTCAGTAAAGTAGCAGGATACAAGATAAACATACAAAGATCAGTTGGAGTCCTATACACTAATAAAGAGAATGACAAAAAGAAAATCAGGAAAACAATACCATTTATAATAGCCCCTAAAAAAATAAAACACTTAGGAATACATCTAAGCAGGGACGTAAAAGACCTACACAAACAAAACTACAAAACACTACTGCAAGAAACCAAAAGAGATATACATAAATGGAAAAATATATCATGCTTATGGATAGATAGACTCAACATTGTGAAAATGTCAATTCTATCCAAAGCAATCTACAAATACAATGCAATCCCAATCCAAATACCAACAGCATTATTTAAAGAGATGGAAAAACTAATCATTATATGGAAAGGGAAGAGGCCTCGGATAAGTAAAACTCTGTTGAAGAAGAATAAAGTAGGAGGATGTGCACTACCTGACCTCAGAATGTACTATGCAGCTATGGTAGTCAAAACAGCCTGGTACTTGTACAACAACTGATACATAGATCAATGGAACAGAATTGAGAACCTAGATGTAAATCCATTCACCTATGGTCACCTGACCTTCGACAAGGGTCCAAGTCCATCAAGTGGGGAAAAGACAGTTTTTTTAACAAATGGTATGGGCAAAACTGGATGTCCATCTGCAAAAAAATGAAACAGGATCCATACCTCACACCATATACACAAACTAACTCAAAATGGATCAAAGACCTAACTATAAAACCAAAAACTATAAAGGTCATAGAAGAAAAAATAGATCAATGCTAGAGGCCCTAATACACGGTATTAACAGGATACAAACCATAACTAACAACACACAAACTCCAGAAGATAAGCTAGATAACTGGGATCTTCTAAAAATTAAACACTTATGCTCATCAAAAGACTTCACCAAATGAGTAAAAAGAGAACTTACAGACTGGGAAAACATTTGTGGCTGTTACAAATCCAAAGAAGGTCTAATCTCTAAAATCTACAGGAAAATCCAACACCTCTACAACAAAAACAAATAATCCAATTAAAAAATGAGCAAAGGAAATGAACACACACTTCACCAAAGAAGACATTCAAACAGCTAACAGACACGTGACAAAATGCTTGAGATCACTAACCATTAGAGAAATGCAAATCAATACAACACTGAGATACCAACTCACCCTGGTATTACTGGCACAAATAAAAAAAAAACAGAAAATAACAAATGTTGGAGAGGCTGTGGGGAGATTGAAACTCCTATGCACTGCTGGTGGGAATGCAAAATGGTACAACCATTTTAGAAAATGATATGGCACTTCCTTAGAAAGCTAGAAATAGAAATATGATCGAGCAATTCCACTCCTAGCAATGGATCCTAGAGAAAGAAGAAATGTCACACGAATAAACATATGCACACCTATGTTCATGGCAGCATTGTTCACAATAGCAAAAAGATGGAAACAACCTAGATGCCCATCAACAGATGAATGGATAAACTATGGTACATACACACAATGGAGTACTACACAATGATAAAGAACAATGATGAATCTGTGAAGCATCTCACAGCATGGATGAATCCGGAGGGCATTATGCTGACTGAAATAACTCGATCACAGAAGGTCAAATATTGTATGAGACCACTACTGTAACAACTCATGAAAAAGTTTACACACACACAAAAATAACCTTTGATGGTTATGAAGGAGGGGAGGGGTGGGGATGGTAAAAACACTAAATAGACAATAGATAAGTGGTTAACTTTGGTGAAGGGCAAGACAGTACACAATACTGGGGAAGCCAGCACAACTTGTACAAGGAAAGGTCATGGAAGCTCCACAGACACATCCAAACTCCCTGGGGGACTGAATTGCTGGGCGGAGGGCTGTGGGGACCATGGTCTCAGGGAACATCTTGCTCAGTTGGCATAACATAGTTTATAAAGAAAATGTTCCACATTCTACTTTGGTGAGTACAGTCTGAGGTCTTAAAAACTTGTGAGCAGCCATCTAAGATACTATACTGGTCTCACTCCTTTGGGAGCAAGGGCGAATGAAGAAAACAAAAGACATATGGGAAAGATTAGTCCAAAGGACTAATGGACCACAACTCCCACGACCACCACCAGACTGAGTCCAGTACAACTATATGGTGTCTGGCTACCACCAGCAACTGCTCTGACAGGGATCACAATTGAGGGTCACAGACAGAGCTGGAGACAAATGTAGAACAAAATTCTAACTCCCAAAAAAAGACTGGACTTACTGGCCTGAAACTGGAGAAACCCTGAAAATATGGCTCCTGGATACCCTTTTAGCTCAGTAATGAAGTCACTCTTGAGAGTCACCCTTCAGTCAAAGATTAGACAGGCCCATAAAACAAAATGAGACTAAAGGGGCACATCAGCCCAGGAGCAAGGACTAGAAGGCAGGAAAACTGGTAATGGGGAACCCAAGGTCGAGAAGCGGAGAGTGTTGACATGTTGTTGAGTTGGCAACCAATGTCACAAAACATTATGTGTATTAATTGTTTAATGAGAAACTAGTCTGTTCTGTATACCTTTATCTGAAGTACAATAAAAATAAAATAATTTGTCATTTGTTTTCTGATCATTAAATTTTCTTCTGTGACATCTTTTCATTTGTTCATTTATAATTACAGCATTTATTACAAAACAAGCATCAAAAATGAAGTATGAGCTGTTGAAAGCAAAACTGGTGAAAGCCAATTTTTCGTTTTGGAAGTCATCAGAATTTTACAGTGATTGTTGAAACAACTAAGTTCACTGACTCATTTTCTTTGTTGTAGAATATGTGAATATTCTTTTTATAGAAAATGTGGTGTATAATAAAAAACTCGGTCACCTACATCCACTAAAAAATTCATAATCCAGCTCAGTTCATTCTGCTAAAATGGCATACGCCACTTTTGAGTACAATTGCTAATGTTATAGTCACATATAAAAAAGTTACACCATGCATAGCTAACACACACCCATACACACACACACACATATATACATGTATACATCTAACTCACATATCCCATTTAAATGTGTAAGCCGAGGAGGGGGCACCACAGATTACCGGTGTTGAGGGCCTTCACATGCTAAATGAATTTCTTTCGTAAGGACCAGCACAAAGCTGATTCCTATGATCTAGAGGTTAAAGATGTCCCAAATGTCCAACTTTTCCAAACTGCTCTACCACTCTATCATCTAAAACATCAACTATTCCCTCCTCTCAGTACTCTCCTTACCATCTTTGGGTTCCATAATTCGCTGCAACGTCTCACAGAACTCACAAACTGTAGAAAGGAAATGGCTCAAGCAGTTGTGGAGGCTGCCAAGTCCCAAATCCATGGGTCAGGGGTAGGCTTCTCGGTACTCAGGTGGCTGCAGGGGTTGATGAACCCAAACTGGCAGTTCAGACCATAGACTGCTGGCTCACAAGGCTGCAGAAGCTGACGAATCAGGTCAGATGATAGGCCACCAGCCCATGGGGATGTGGAAGCCAGTGAATCCGAGAATTGACAGCTCAGACAGCACGCATATGGTTCAAGTCCCAAGAAACGGAGGTCAACTGATCACAAAGTGGACGTGGGATCCAGATGCAGAGAGAAAGCCCCGCTGGGTCATCCACACGTATACCTTAGATGAAAGTCACACCCCAGGAAGGGCATAACTTGAGTAAGAATGAGACTTGAGTCATGCCCTCCTGCAAGGCTGTGACCCAAGACACACGCTACACCAATTCTGCCTCATCAACGTGTGGAGGTCAGGATCCAGAACACGTAAAATGGAGGATTACCACACAATACTGGGAATCACAGCCTAGCCAAGCTGACACATAACCCCAACCATCACAGGTTCCATATACCTTATTTGCATAGTCCCACTCAATCACTGTGTGTGTCACAAAGACCATGGCTAGAAGGGCCATATTAAGTGATTTCTTACACCAAACATGCCTTAATCAGGAGCTGATCATTCTGCAGACAACACAAGCAGTCTCTGATTCTGTGAGATTTCTACTTGTATTGAAGCCATACATGAAGAAGCTAACAAACAGTTCTAAGACTGTCCCTTGTCTTTTGATAGCTTAGATACCTGACAGTAGTGAAAACTGGACAGCTTCATAGTTGAATAGACCTGGTGTTGCTCTTTCTAGGAGAGAGACCTTGGGTATATTACTTAACCTGTTTCTCATTGCAAAATGAGAATAATAAAACCTACCTCATAAGGCTGTGGAATAAATGAGATCAATATAGGGTCCAGCTCACAATAGGAACTCAATAAAAGGTAGTTCCCTTCAAAGCTGTATAATTCTCTAAAAAAGTATTTATTTAATATAACGGTTTCAAGAAAAATGTCCCTCTTAGGAATGTAACTTAAACTTCACTAGGCCCCACCAGTTTTGGAGTACTAATAGTATAATAACCTCATTTATATAACACAGTCGTAATTTCTGGACATATGTGGGAATGTGTCCTGTGCTTCTTTTGTCCTCTTCATCCTGCTCCTCTGCTGATGTCTGCTGCTCAGGGAGATCAACTTGGGGGCAGCACCTTACCCCTGCTTCTCTGGTGGTACTCTCAACAAGAACAGGGTGGTTTCTTCCATGAGAATCCCTGAGATTTCCAAATTGCAAAAAATCTTCAAGAAGCCAAGATGACCTGACTTTCTATTAAGAGTTCACTACACTAGACCCATACTGTGTTTACATGGAAATGCCTGTCCCCCTATTTTGTTTCTCACTTTGTCACTTGGGCCACAAACAGCACTACTTGTGCTTCCCTATGAAAATAGCTTCTTCAACTTCTACCTGTAGCCTTTTTCCTACATCATCCATGGGTGAGGACTAGGGAATTCTCTATCCCAAGGGTCCCCTTTTCCACATAACCCCACCCAATGCAAACCAATTCCTGCAAACAGATACCTTCAGGCTGTCAGTTTCCCAGTTCATCATAACCACCCAGACTCTGAAACTCAGTTTAGGCTCACCTGGGGCCCTCTCTACAATAACAAGTACTGTACATTCTCATTTCTCATCCATTAAAGGTCTGCCTTCCAAATCAAAAGCAAGTATGAGACAGAGTAAAATGTATAAATTTATTCTGTGATATTTTCCTCATTGAAGATATTTTAAAACAGATTAAAATATACATCAATATTTCATAAAAAATACATAGTAAAATAATTAATACCTATAATACACATGATTTGACCCTGAATATCTTTTTTTTTTTCCATTTCAAACATAGTTTTTTAAAAAGTAACATAAGATGACAAGGACTGCTGCATTCTTCATATACCCTGTTATCTCATAAACTTTGATTCAACTGCCAGTTCTTTTCTCAACTATATACGTTAATGGTATTTGCTCCTGCTTTTGAATGGGAAGAGTATTCATTTTCTGTTTATTAACAGTGCTATTTAAGTCTTCTTTCTCTGATTCTTCAAGAAAATGCTTCATGCTGAGTTTGAATTGTAATCGAGGGTCTGGTCCAGAAAGTGGTGGGCAATTACAGGTCTCTCTAATTTTAAGAGCCTATAAAGAAAGAATACAATTAAAAAAAAAAAAATACAAATGTGTTAAGACCGTTTCAGTAATTCCTAACATGGTCTATGTAAAACAATCAAATACAAGAAAACAATCTGTGTTTTTGAAATATATGGTACCTTAATTACAACACATAAAAGAGAACCATAGACAAATTCATGGTAAACAACTGCATTTTCATGATTTGCTCACATATATTTAAAAAAAAAACAAAAAAAAACAAGTACATCTGCAGTGACTGCCCCAATACCCTGCTGGGGATAAACAAGACTTCTTAGAGATACTGCTATGGTTTCAAACTCAAGCAGAACCTGGGAACAACCATCCAGATTAGAAAAGATAACTGAGATTTTTTTTAAGAAAAAGAAAACAATAGAATATAGATATCTGAACTCACTGAAAAAAGATACACATAATAACTGGGATGGTCTGAGGTGGAACTGATGCTAATAACCTAGAAGAGTAAGCAAATCAAAACCATGATAATTTTTAACTCCAGGAAAAAGAAAATGCTGCATGGAAAGAAAAAGTAATGATAGTATACTACATGGCTCAGCTGTGACTAGTGTTTACAGTTTTGAAAACAATGAATCTTCATCTAACTAAACTCACAATTTAACTATATTGGGAAGGGAGAGAGCCAGATATGTGAGTGTGCATGCAAAGGGTGTGACAGTGGTAAGAGCTTAGTTCTCATCCTCTACAATGGAAAATAAATAGATAATGCCAAAGACTGAAAAGCTGGAAAGCGGCAATATAAGCACATGGTGTAGACAGGGTAGGAAATACCAAAAGAATCATGTAAAAGAGTTGGAAACGATTATCTCTGGGAAGTAGGAAAATTGAGGCAGGGTAGGAAGACTGATATTTTAAGATCAGTCTTAAAGAATGATGGAGAGCAGCTGTCAGGAAGACCTACCAGCTCTCCCGTTGCCCTAAGCCCCACCCGTACCTAGCCCAGCTAGGTACACTTTAGTGAGTAGTCATGGTCCCTGCCCTCATGCAATTTACTTTGCATTTCCCTATTACCGGGTACTGAATTGTTTCCACAGCCTTGTTTTGTTTATCCGGCTTTTATAAATTACCCTGCTGTGAAAATCTTTGTTTAAAATAAAAAGATGTTAATTTTTAACCTCTATTTGGGTTTACTTGAAGTATATTCTCTAAAATCAAATGATCTAAGCAAAGAACAGATGTATAATTTTTATTACACAGAAACAGACTGCTTATTACCTGAAAAGGCTTTACCAATTTATATTGTTATCAGCAATACAGACATACCTGAGTTATTCAGAGTCAGGTAGCACAAGATTTCCTAATTTTTATCTAGACAACCACAGAATTTCAAGCTCAGACTCCTTAGAAATCGTCAGCTAAGATTTACAGATGAGGAAAATGAACCCCACAGAGGTTAAGTGACTGCCACAGGACAGAAAGCTGTCCTAGAGGTCAAAAAGCTGGGATTAGAAACTGCTTTTGTTATTTTTGTTGTTAATGCTTTTTGCACAACATGCTTTATGCACTAATGCTTTTTTGCACCACATGAGATGTTTCTTGGATAAATCTTTTACTGTATAAATCTACTTTGGAGATGTCTGAGCTATGTTTCTTTAATTGCTAGAAAAACTGTATACTTTCTTCATGAAGGGTTTCTGTCAATATTTCTTCATATGTAAACTATTTCTCTCCTTCAACTATCTATCAAGAGGAATCCTGTTACAAGCCATATATATTTCTATCAAAGCTTCATCTATTTTGCATAGTAAGCTTTTATTAGATATCCTGGTAAAATATTTTTTTCTGCTTTCCTTTCCGTATTTGTCACATTTTAGGGTGCCAACATGTTTTTATTTTTATAAATTCAAACCTATCTTACTGAATATATCTTCACTGAACAAAAGTAAGCAAAATTTTTCTATTGTACAGCTAGAACATACCTTTCCATTTCCTTTTACTTTTCAATGTTAAACTTCGTGCACTGCACATAATAGGCACTTAATAAATACATTCTGAATTTTAAACAAATATTTATAGAATAGTTATAAATAAATCATTATGGTTAAATGTCATAGGAAAAACACTCTTCAAGAGTTTACAGTCTAATAGAAAGCAGGCATGCACTCCTAACAGCAAGAATATATGGTTCTGAATCTGTGAAGCATCTCATAACATGGATGAAACTGGAGGACATTATGCTGAGTGAAATAAGTCAATCACAAAAGGACAAATATTGTATAAGACTTCAACTGTAAAAACTCATGTAAAAGTTTACACACAAAAAGAAACAACCTTTGTTGGTTACAAGGGATGGGAGGGGTGGAGGGGGTGGTAACTTTGGTGAAGGGTAAGACAATACTGGGGAAGCCAGCACAACTTGTACAAGGAAAGGTCATGGAAGCTCTAGACATATCCAAACTCCCTGAGGGACTGAATTGCTGGGTAGAGGACTGTGGGGACCATGGTCTCGAGGAAGATCTAGCTCAACTGGCATAACAAAGTTTATAAAGATAATGTTCTACATTCTACCTTGGTGAGTAGCATCTGGGGTCTTAAAAGCCTGTGAGCAGCCATCTAAGATACTCCACTGATCTCACCCCTTCGGGAGCAAGGGAGAAGGAAGAGAACAAGACACAAGGAAAAGATTAGTCCAAAGGACTAATGGATCACAGCTACCACGGTCTCCACCAGACTGAGAGTCCAGTACAGCTATATGGTGCCCGGCTACCACCACTGACTGCTCTGACTGGGGATCACAACAGAGGGTCCCGGACAGAGCTGGAGAAGGATATAGAACAGAATTTTAACTCACACACAAAAAAAGACCAGATTTACTGGCCTGACAGACTGGGGAAACCCCAAGAGTATGGCCCCCAGACACCCTTTTAGCTCAGTGGTGAAGTCACTCCCGAGGTTCACCTTTCAGCCAAGGATTGGATGGCCCCATAAAACAAAACAGGACTAATGAGGCACAGCAGTCCAGGGACAAGGACTAGGAGGCAGGAGAGGCAAGAAAGCTGGAGATAGGGAACCCAAGGTTGAGAAGGGACAGCACTGACATATCGTGGGGTTGTTAACCATTGTCATAGGGCAATATGTGTACTGTTTAATGAGAAACTATTTGTTCTGTAAACCTTCATCTAAGGTACCAAAAAAAAAAAGAATTGTATACGTGAGACCAAATTCACAACAGCAACTCAAAAAGTTTGATGGGAAGCCTGGGGGCAGTGACTTGAAGATAATGGTGATGGAATAATTTGGAAAAGGATAGTGAGAATAGCAGCACAACTGGAAGAATATAATCAATATCACTGAATTGTACACACAGAAACTTCTAAGATGGTGTAACTTTAGCTATGTATATTTTCACCAAAAAAAAAAAAGGTCCTCCAAGGTCAAGAAGGGAGCGTGTTGACGTGCTGTGAGGTTGTTAACCAATGTCATAAAACAGTATGTGTACTGACTGTTTAATGAGAAACTATTTGCTCTATAAACCTTCATCTAAAGTAAAATAAAAAAAATTAAAAAAAAAAAGAATATATGGTTCTGAGAATCCAAAGGAAGATTTGGGGTTAATTATGGAATTAGCCAGCCAGCTAGCATCTAACAATTCCAAAAGATTCCAACTAGAAGTGAAAGGAACTAACATTTACTGTTCAGTTTCTCTGTGCCTTGTTCCATGCCAGCTATTTTACATGTTATCTGAAGTGGTGTTATGATGTAAACCACTTTTGAAATTCTGAGCCTGGTATAGAATTCTTACCATTGAAGTGTCTCATAAGAAAAGGAAAGAAAGAAAGAAGAGAAGGAGGTAGGGAGGGACAGAGTGAAGAGACAGAGAGAGGGAGGGAGGAAGGATGGATTGATTTTATCCACACAAATACATAAAACACCTAAGAGATATTAACCAGTTGCCATCAAGTCAATTCCGACTCATGGCAACTGCACATGTGTCAGAGTAGAATTGTGCTCCATAGGGTCTTCAATGGCTGATTTTTTGGAAGTAGATCACCAGGACTTTCTTCCGAGGCATCTCGGGGTAGACTTGAACTTCCAACCTTTTGGTTAGCAGCTGAGGGCATTAACCATGTGTACCACCCAGGGACTCCTAGGAGATATCACTTTATCAACTATCTCAATTTTACAGATGAAGAAAATTAAAGGTTAGATTAGGTAAATTCCTCAAAGTTAAGTGCCTCGGTGAAAATTAGAACCCAAGACTCCTAATTAAACTCCTGCTATTTTTACTATACTACTGCCTATGAGTATCCTTTTCACATTAACAACTTTTGATTTGTTAACATGCTAGATTTGTGTAAGGGAGTGGAACTGCTATCCAACTCCACTGGCCAATTTCTCTATTTTTAACCCAATATTATATTATTTATCTTTCCGATTATTACACATCATGCAATTATTTAACAAATATTCACTAAGCATCTCAGAAACTATTATAGTCCCTAGGAACACAGCAGTGAACAAGGTCCTTATATTCTAGGGGAGCAGACAGATACAATAAGTAAGACACCTGAGTTACGTACATGAAAAAACTAAACAGTAAACTGTGTGAGAGAACAGCTGCATAGAATAAAGACTATGTGATTTTGGGGGATCAGAGAAAGCCTCCTAAGGGAGGTGATGTCTGTGTAAAGAACTGACTAAAGAATGTTCCAGGAAAAGAAACCAGCAAGAAGAGGAAATGTAAGGAGAAAACAAGCTCAATACGAAAGACTAACAGACGGCCTGTATAGTTGGAACCAAGGAAAATGGGGAGAGTGATACATGTTAAAGTTGGAGAGGTAGGTAGGCAGAAGCCAACTTATGTGAATTGAAGATCACAGTAAGGAGTTTGGATTTTCAGTCTAAGTTAGATAAGAAGTCACTGGAAGGTTTTAAGCAGGAGGATGACCTTAAAAAGATTCTGGCTACTGTACTGAAAATGGACTGGTAGGGTTTAAGGTAAAAAAATGAAAGCAGGAAGATTAAAACAGGAAATGACTGCAGTAATCGAGGGGAGAGATGATGATGACACTTAGTAGGGTAATGGCAGTGACAATGGGGAAAAGAGCAGATTCCTAATGCACTGTGGAGGCAGCTGACAGTATTTTCTCATGGATAGGATGCAGAGGAAAAGGAAAGAGAGGAATCAGGGTCCCAAATTTCCTTCTCTATTTCTTTTGTTATGCTACCCATGCATCTGAGTATAAAGTACTTGCTCATAGTGAATAATTATTGTAATGAAGTATTGTATTGTTTACTGGTTAATGACCCCAGCCCATAAATTCTCTTAAAGGTGTTGTTCTTATCAAATTGTCAAAATCATTTATGCTTTTAAAATGAACTATATAATTAACAATGTCCCTTTCAATATTTTGAACCTAGAATTAATTTTTCACTCAACAATTGTTTTTTGAATTTTTCAAAAAAATTCTCCAAAGTAAATCCCCATCAGGGCTAGGTGCTCATTTCTTTGCTAATTTGTTATGACATTTTGCGTTTCTAATGGTGTTGCTTTTATTTATTTACTTACACCTGACCTCTTTCCAAAATTAATTTGAGGAGGTTCATTCTAGTTATAATTTTTACTTCTACCTGCATCTACTTTGGCAATTCATAAACACACACACACATGCGTGCACACACATGCTTTAATTACTTCTGATACTGATCTGGACTACTGTTGTTGCTGTTGTTGGGTGCCACTGAGTTGATTCTAACTCATAGCAACCCCATGTAACAATGCAGAACTGGCCCATAGGGTTTTCTTGGTGGTGATCTTTACAGAAGCAGATTGCCAAGCCTTTCTCCCATGGAGCCGCTCCCTGGGTTCGAACTGCCAATCTTCCAGATAGCAGCAAAGTGCTTAACCATTGTGCCATGAGGGCTCCTTTAACACCATCTAATTAAAAATAGCACTCTCCCAAGTATTTTGGTTTTCTTATAAGTTAGTTATTGTAACTCTTCTCCTGATCCTGTTTACACTTTATTTTTTGTCTAATTCACTGATTCAATGATCATCATTTTGACTCAATTTCCCAAAGAATCAACTATTATTACCTTGTTTATTTCTACATAGTTTTATTATTTATATTTTCCTTGTTTGTGGCATTGTTATATTTCTCTAATTTCTCTTTTTCTTTCCTACTAATTTAGACTATTAAATTGATAAAAATTTTCTTTAAGGACTTCCGGCAAAATGGTGCTCTAGGCAGAAGCACCACACCGTCCCTCCACAGCAAATATCTGAAAAACTAAGCCAAACAGAGAAAACAGCAATCCTGAAACCCTAAAACATCAAATGAAGAGATAAAGAATTCAGCCAAGCACCAAATGGAGTGAGAAAACTGACAAGGAAATGGAGAGCAAGGAGAGATTCATGCAGAGGTCACCCTATCAGCTAATGCAGTGTGGATCCGCCATCTTGGACTCCTATCAGAGACCAGCAAATAGGGGGTCGGAGAAAGCAGCTTAATGGACTTCCAGCAGGAGACAAAACAACCGGTAATTTGCGATATACACTTTCCCACGCCCCACCCTTCTTCACCTCCACTTGGCCTCCTCTGCTTCCCACGGCCATAGTCTCTTGGCCGGGAAGCACCGGCTGCTTGGGTTCCACCTGCACACACTGGCCAGCTCCCTGAGTGCCATTTGTTGGCTGCTGGTGTTGCTTTCTTCCGCTTCTTTTAATTTCTTCCTTACCTCTCACCACCTCCCCATCCTTTTGCTCAAATACCTGCCTCCAAACGTCATCTTTTCTTCTTCCTAAGGGGCTGCGGAGCTCCATTCCTGTGTGGAACTGCTTCCCGGTCTGGGCTGCCACGCTGCTGGAATCCCAGGGCTTTTGTCTGTTCGTTTGTTTTGAATTGTTTGTTTGTTTTCTTTTCCTTTTCTCAAGCTGGGAGCCTGTTCTAGCGGGGCAGTGCTACATGGCCTGGGACCTACGCCCTCAGCTTGCGCAGATGAGCAGAGAGATCCCTGAGCGCATTTCTTTTTTGGGGTTTTTTTTCTGTTTTTTGGAGGGCTTTTCTTGTTTTTTTTTTTTTTTTAAATTTGTTTTCTTTTCCCTTTTTTTCTCTTTTTGTCTTTCTTCATTACTCAGTTTCTCGTCTCTCTATACCTTCCTTCTCTTCCTGTTCCCTGAATACCTCTATGCCTTCTATACAGGCTGTACTGCAACACCTGGAAACAACTTCCCCAGACCTCATAGCTACACTGGTGGGATCCCTGAGAGCTTTGCCAGCTGTTCTTTTTTCTTCCTGATTTTTATTTATTCATTCTATTCTTTTCCTTTTCTTCTTTTTCCTCTTTTTGTTTTCTTCCATTTCATAGTCTCTCATCTCTCCACTCCAAAGGCAAGCTCCCCAGCACTCTTTTATGTTTCTTTGTATGCTTTTGGCTCCTGTTCCTCTCTCCTCTCTCCCAACTCCATCTTAGCTCCACACATAACAATCTCCCCCCCCCATCCTGCTTACCTGCACCGTGCACTTAACATCACACCACCAAGCAGCAAAGGCACAGCTTACCAAAACCTGCCCTGCACTGGTTTCCGACCCGCCCTGGTGGCTGTAGTAAGTGCCACAAACAACTGATCCCAGCAACTCCTCTTCAGCTAGACCTGCCCTGCTGTACCATAATTGAGTGACTGACCCTGCCAACTGGAGAAGGATGTGAAAAGTATCGTGCCCACAGATGAGCAAACAACAAAGAACACACAGCTCACCTGCTCAGACATAGCCAAATTAAAAAAAAAAAAAGGACAAAACAAACAAATCTACAATTAATAAATGGGAAAAATAACTACTAAATGCCCCAAAGACAGCAGACAATATCAAAACATTTACAAAAACAGGACAGGATGGTTCCAGTAGGCGTACAAAATAAAACACCAGATGACCTTCCAGTGGAAGAAATGGCACTAGGACTACCTGATAGGGAATTCAAATCTCTAATACTCAGAATTATCCAAGAGTTAAAGCAAAAAGGAGGCAAAAAGGAGGAAAAAATAGACAAATTCATGGAGAAGGCAGACAAATTCATGGAAAATACACACAAAAAAATGTAAGAATTCAGGAAAATAATACAGGAACAAAATGACAAAATAAATTCACAACTAGAAGTTATACAAAAACAACAATTAGAAATCCAAAAGATAAAAAACAAGATTTCAGAAATGGGCAGTCTCATAGAAGGGCTGACGAGCAGATTTGAAACGGTGGAAGACAGGACCAGTGGAATTGAAGACAAACACTTGGATACAACTCTGTTTGAGGAAAACTCAGAAAAAAGAACAAAGAAAAATGAAGAGACCCTGAGAGTTATGTGGTATACAATCAAAAGCAAAAACTTGCAAGTGGGGGAGTTCCGGCAAAATGGCGCTCTACGCAGAAGCACCACACCGTCCCTCCACAGCAAATATCCGAAAAACTAAGCCAGACAGAGAATACAACAATCATGAAACCCTAAAACATCAAATGGAGAGATAAAGAACTCAGCCAAGCACGAAATGGAGAAAACTGACAGAAAATGGACAGCAAGGAGAGATTCATGCAGAGGTCCCCTACCAGCTAACACAGCACAGATCCGTCATCTTGGAGTCCTACTGGACACCAGCAAACGGGGTATGAGAAAGCAGCCTCACGGAGTGTCCAGCGGGAGACAAAACAACTGTTTCTCGTCTCTCTATATCTTCCTTCTCTTTCTCTTCCCTGAATACCTGTCGCTGGATACCTCTACGCCTTCTAGCCAGGCTGTACTGCAACACCTGAAAGCGACTTCCCCAGACCTTATAGCTGCACCGGTGGGATTTCTGGGAACTCTGCGGTTCTTTAACCTTTCCAATTTTTACTTATTCATTCTTTTCTTTGCTTTTCTTCCTCTTCCCCTTTCTGTTTTTCCCCATTTCATAGTTTCTCATTTCTCCACTACAACAGCAAGCTCTCCTAGCATTCTTTTTTCTTTGTTTGTATGTTTTTGGCTCCTGTTCCTCTCTCCTCTCTCCCATATCCATCTTAGCTCCATACATAACAATCTCCCCGCTGCATCCTGCCTACCTGCACTGTGTGCTTGACATCACACCACCAAGCAGCACAGGCACGGCCTACTGGAACCTGCCCTGCACTGATTACCGATCCGCTCTGGTGGCTGTAGTAAGTGCCACAAACAACCCGTCCTAGTAACTCCTCTTCAGCTAGATCTGCCCTGCCGTATCATATCTGAGTGACTGACCCTGCCAATTGGAGGAGGAAAAAAGTATTGTGCCCACAGATGAACAAACAACAAAGAACACACAGTCTGCCTGCTCAGACATGGTCAAATTTTTTTTAAAAACAAGGGACGAGACAAACAAATCTACAATCAATAAACGAGAAAAATAACTACTGAATGCCCCGAAGACAGCAGACAATATCAAAACATTTGCAAAAACAGGACAGGATGGTTCCAGTAGGCGTCCCAAAATAAAACACCAGATGGCTCTCCTCTGGAAGAAAATGCACTAGAACTACCTGATAGGGAATTCAAATCTCTAATACTCAGAATTCTCCAAGAGCTGAGGCAAAAAGCTGACAAACATGACGAAAAAATAGACAAATTCATGGAAAATACAGACAAAAAACTGGAAGAATTCAGGAAAATAATGCAGGAACAAAATGCCAAAATGAATTCACAACTAGAAATTATACAAAGACAACAAGTAGAAATCCAAAAGATAAACAACAAGATTTCAGAAATGGACAGTGTCATAGCAGGGCTGAGAAGCAGATCTGAAATGGTGGAAGACAGGATCAGTGAAATTGAAGACAAACACTTGGATACAACTCTGTTTCAGGAAAACTCAGAAAAAAGAACAAAGAAAAATGAAGAGACCCTGAGAATTATGTGGGACACAGTCAAAAGCAAAAATCTGTGAGTGACTGGAATTCCAGAACAGGGGGAGAAAACAGAAAACACAGAGAGGATCACTGAAGAACTGCTGACAGAAAACTTCCCCAATATCATGAAAGATGAAAAGCTGGCCATTCAACAAGCTCAGCGAACCCCATATAGGAGAGACCCCAAAATAAAATCACCAAGGCATATTATAATCAAACCTGCCAAAACCAAAGACAAACAAAGAATCCTGAGAGCAGCTCGTGAAAAACAAGAAGTCACATACAGAGGAGAAACAATAAGACTAAGCTCAGATTATTCGGGAGAAACCATGCAGGCAAGAAGGCAGTGGGATGACATAGATACAATCTTGAAAGAAAAAAACTGCCAGCCAAGAATAACACTTCCTGCAAAACTCTCATTCAAATTTGATGGTGAAATTAGGTAATTTCCAGATAAACAGAAATTAAGGGAACATGTAAAAGTCAAACCAAACTTACAAGAATTATTAAAGGGAGTTCTTTGATCTGAGGACAAACAGCTTTAGCTCACAGGCAAAATCTAGGATGCAGGATCGTACCAGCCAGATACCAATCTAGGAAATGAACTCTCGAGGACTATCCAAAACCAAAAGAAATACAACAGGGAATCAGAGCAGTTAATCAGTAAATGACAACAACATCAAAACAATAAAACAGGGAATAAATGGCATAGGTATAGAACCTTTTAATGGAGAGGAAGGCAAGGCGATACCAAGTAATGGTAGACTGCTTCACACTGAGAAAAATAAGGGTAAAATTAATGGTAACCACAAAGAAAGTTAACAAACATACTCATAAAAACAAAAAAAGGAAAAACATAAAGTCTCAGCAAAAACAAAAGAAATGAAAAAAAAAATCCACAAACAAAAGTAAGTCAGCACAAGAAAGTAAGAAGAACAAAGAAATCTTCAGCACCACAAAAAAAAAGCACTACAAAATGAGCAACAAACTCACATCTATCAATAATTACACTGAATGTAACTGAACTCAAGACACCCATAAAGAGACAGAGAGTCACAGAATGGATAAGAAACCAGGATCCAACAATAAGCTGTCTACAAGAGACACACCTTAGAGACAAAGATGTGAAGTTATTAAAAGTCAAAGGTTGGAAAAAAAGATATCAAGCTAACAACTACCAAAAAAGAGCAGGAGTGGCAATTCTAATCTCAGGTAAAATGGACATTAAAACAAAATCTACCATAAAAGACAAAGAAGGACACTATATAATGATTAAGGGGATGATCCATCATGAAGACATAACCATAATAAACATCTACGCACCCAATGACAGGGCTCCAAAATACATAAAATAAACTCTAACAACACTGAAAAGAGAAATTGACAGTTCCACAATAATACTAGGAGACTTCAACACACCACTCTCAGTAAAGGACAGAACAAATAAGAAGAAACTCAGCAAAGATACAGAAGACCTAAAGGGCACAATCAGCCAAATGGACCTCATAGACATATATAGAACACTACCTCGAACCGCTGCAAAGTACACATTCTTTTCCGATGCACATAGAACGTTCTCCAGAATAGACCACATCTTAGGCCACAGAGCAATCCTCAACAAGATCCAAACGCTGAGATAATTCAAAGTATCTTCTCTGACCACAGTGCCATCCAGGTAGAAATTAACAACAGAAAGAGCAAGGAAAAAAAATCAATTACATGGAAACTGAATAATACCCTGCTTACACATCACTGGGAAATAGAAGAAAACAGAGATGGAATCAAAAAATTCCTAGAATCAAACAAGAATGAAAACACATCATACCAAAACCTTTGGGACACAGCAAAGGCAGTCCTCAGAGGACAATTTATAGCAATAGATGCACATATCAAAAAAGAAGAAAGGGACAAACTCAAAACATTAACTACAGAACTCAAACAAATAGAGAACAGCAAAAAAAAAAAAAAAAAGCCCACAACCACTGGAAGAAAGGAAATAGTAAACATCAGAGCAGAAATAAATGAAATAGAGAACAGAAAAACAATAGAAAGAATCAACAAAACCAAAAGTTGTTCTTTGAAAGAATCAACAAAATCGACAAACCACTGGCCAGACTGACAAGAAAAACAGGAGAGGACACAAATAACCCAAATAAGAAATGAAATGGGGGATATTAGAACAGACCCAACTGAAATAAAAAGGATCATAACAGAATATTATGGAAAACTATACTCCAACAAATTTGAAAACCTAGAGGAAATGGATAAATTTCTAGAAACACACGGCCTACCCAAACTACAACAAACTGATGTTGAAAATCTGAACAGACCCATAACAAGAGAAGAGACTGAAAAGGTAATAAAAAAACTCCCAACCAAAAAAAGCCCTGGCCCAGATGGCTTCACTGGAGAATTCTACAAAACATTTACAGAAGAGCTTGTACCAGTACTACTCAAGCTATTTCAGAGCACAGAAGAGGAAACAACACTTCCAAATTCATTCTATGAAGCCAGCATAACGCTGATACCAAAACCAGGCAAAGATTTCACAAAAAAAGAAAATTACAGACCAATATCACTCATGTATATAGATGCAAAAATTCTGAACAAAATTCTAGCCAATAGAATTCAGCATCATATCAAAAAAATAATGCACCATGACCAAGTAGGATTCATACCAGGTATGCAAGGATGGTTCAACATAAGAAAATCAATCAATGTAATCCGCCACATAAATAAAAGGAAAGAAAAGAATCACATGATCGTCTCAACTGACACAGAAAAGGCATTTGGCAAAGTCCAACACCCATTCCTGATAAAAACTCTTAATAAAATAGGTATAGAAGGGAAATTTCTCAACATAATAAAGGGCATCTATGCAAAACCAACGGCCAACATCATTCTTAATGGAGAGAGGCTGAAAACATTCCCCTTGAGAACAGGAACAAGACAAGGATGCCCTTTATCACCACTCCTATTTAACATTGTGCTGGAAGTTCTAGCTAGAGCAATAAGGCAAGAAAAAGAATTAAAGGGCATCCAAATTGGTAATGAAGGAGTTAAACTCCCTCTTTGCGGATGATATGATACCACACGTAGAAAACCCTAAAGACTCCACGAGAAATCTATGGAACTAATAGAAAGATTCAGCAGAGTAGCAGGATACAAGACAAACATACAAAAATCAGTTGGATTCCTATACCAATAAAGAGAACGGTGAAAAGGAAATCAGGAAAGAAATACCATTTATAATAGGCCCTAAAAAAAATTAAATACTTAGGAATAAATCTAACCAGGGATGTAAAAGACCTATACAAAGAAAACTACAAAACACTACTGCATGAAACCCAAAGGGATCTACATAAATGGAAAAACATACCATGTTCATGGATAGGTAGACTCAACATAGCGAAGATGAAAATTCTACCCAAAGCAATTTACAAATACAATGCCATCCCAATCCAAATACCAACAACATTCTTCAAAGAGATGGAAAACTAATCATTAACTTTATATGGAAAGGGAAGAAGCCCCGAATAAGTAAAGCACTACTGAAGAAGAATAAAGTTAGAGGACTCACACTACCTGACCTCAGAATCTACTATACAGCTACAGTAGTCAAAACAGCCTGGTACTGGTACAACGACAGATACATTGACCAGTGGAACAGAATTAAGAACCCAGATGTAATTCCATCCACTCAGTCACCTGATCTTTGACAAGGGCCCAAAGTCCATCAAATGGGGAAAAGACAGTCTTTTTAACAAACGGTGTTGGCAAAACTGGATATCCATCTGCAACAAAATGAAACAGGACCCATATCTCATGCCATATACAAAAACTAATTCAAAAGGGATCAAAGACCTAACTATAAAGCCAAAAACTATAAAGTTCATAGAAGAAAAAATAGGACCTATGCTACAGGCCCTAATACACGCCATTAACAGGATACAAACCATAACCATCAATGCACAAACCCCAATAGGTAAGCTAGATAACTGGGATCTTCTAAAAATCAAACACCTATGATCTTCAAAAGACTAAAAAGAGAACCTACAGACTGGGAAAAAATTTTTGGACAGTGAAAGTCAGACAAAGGTCTAATCTCCATAATCTACAAGAAAGTCCAAAACCTCTACAACAAAAAGACAAATAATCCTATTAAAAAATGGGCAAAGGAAATGAACAGACACTTCACCATAGAAGACATTCAAGCGGCCAACAGACACATGAGGAAATGCTTTCGATCACTAGCCATTAGAGAAATGCAAATTAAAACCACAATGAGATACCATCTCACTCCCAGCATTACTGGCACGAATCAAAAACACTGGAAATAACAAATGCCAGAGGGGCTGCAGGGAGCTCGGAACTTTTATGCACTGGTTGCGGGAATGCAAAATGATACAACCATTTTGGAAAATGATATGGCACCTCCTTAGAAAGCTAGAAATATAAATACCATACGATCCAGCAATCCCACTCCTAGGAATATATCCTAGAGAAATAATAGTCATCACTCGAATAGACTAATGCACACCTATGTTCATGGCAGCATTATTCACAATAGCAAAAAGATGGAAACAACCTAGATGCCCATCAACAGATGAATGGATAAACAAGCTATGGTACATACACACAATGGAGTACTATGCAAGGAGAAAGAAAAATGATGAATCTGTGAAGCATCTCATAACATGGATGAAACTGGAGGACATCATGCTGAAAACAAGTCAATCACAAATGGACAAATATTGTATGAGACCTCTATTGTAAAAACCCATGAAAAAATTTACACACAAAAAGTAACTATCTTTGTTGGTTACCAGGGATGGGAGGGGTTGGAGGGAAATACTAAATAGGCAATAGATAAGTGGTATCTTTGGTGAAGGGTGAGACAGTACACAGTATTGGGGAAACCAGTACAACTTGTACAAGGAAAGGTCATGAAAGCTCCATAGACACATCCAAACTCCCTGAAGGATGGAACTGCTGGGCGGAGGGCTGTGGGGACCATGGTCTCGGGGAATATCTAGCTCAACTGGCATAACATAGTTTAAGAAGACAATGTTCTCCATTCTACCTTGGTGAGTAGCGTCTGAGGTATTAAAAGCCTGTGAGCAGTCATCTAAGATACTCCACTGGTCTTACCCTTTCGGGAGAGAATGAAGAGAACAGGACACAGGAAAAGATTAGTCCAAAGGACTAATGGACTACAGCTACCAAGGCCTCCACCAGACTGAGTCCAGTACACCTAGACTGTGCCTGGCTACCACCACCGACTGCTCTGACCAGGGATCACAACAGAGGGTTCTGGAAAAGCTGGAGAAGGATGTAAAACAAAATTCTAACACACACACGAAAAGACCAGATTTACTGGTCTAAAGGAGACCGGAGAAACCCCAAGAGTATGGCCCCCAGACACCCTTTTAGCTCAATGGTGAAGTCTCTTCCCAGGTTCCCTGTTCAGCCGGGGATTGGACAGCCCCATAAAATAAAACAGGACTAATGAGACACAGCAGTTCAGGGACAAGGGCTAGAAGGCAGAAGGGGACAGGAAAGCTGGTGATAGGGAACCCAAGGTTGAGTAAGGACAGTGCTGATGTGTAGTCAGGTTGTTAACCAATGTCATAGGGCAACACGTGTACTAACTGTTTAATGAGAAACTACTTTGTTCTGTAAACCTTCATCTAAAGTGAGAATAGCAGCACAATTGGAAGAGCATAGTCGATGTCACTGAACTGTGCATGTAGAAATTTTTGAAATGGTGTATCTTTGGCTACGTATATTTTCACCAAAAAAAAAAAAGGTCGAGAAGGGAGATGGCTGACATGTCGTGGGGATGTTAACCAATGTCATAAAACAGTATGTGTAGTACTGTTTAATGAGAAACTGCTTGTTCTGTAAACCTTCATGTGAAGTATAATTAAAAAAAAACTTTTTCTTTAAGTATAGGCTTGGCAGGAACTCACGAAAATATAAGTACACCATTATAAAATTTACTGATTTTTAAGACATTTTCTTATTGTTTACAGATTTTTCTCTTGCCATATACATACAGAATTTTAATTTTCATGTGGCCGATCATCTTTTAAGTTTTGTTATATTAATTTTCTGCACTGTGCTCTGACAATCTGAACCACAATATTTTTAAGTATACGTTTTTGTTCAAGTTATATGACCAATATTTTCATGAAAGATGTGTATTTGAAATGCAAATATACTCTTTTCCTAACATTTCATTTCAATGTCAATTAAATTTCATTTTTTGTTTTATTCATCTCCATTCTTTGTTAATTGATTACCTGATCTGTGGTTTTTTAAGAATGACATGGTGCAAGCTACTGTTCACAAATATATCTAAACAACTAACTACACATTTTATGTAATTCCTGATTTTCAATGGCTTTTGGCTACTGAGTATTTCACTGACAAATTGTTCTATGTGTTTCTTTTCTTAAGGGATTTTTCCATCTTAAAAGGAAGAAAAGCTAATTTGGCTAGATATCACACCTAAGAGTATCTGTTCCATTGTTTTTCGTTTGTTTGGTTTCTTTCCCCTAAACCCTTACACTTCTTAAAAGTCCGAAAAGGTCCAAAATCAGTTTCACTCTTGTGTTCTTTAATTTTCTCTTTTTACCTTGGTAGCTTATAAAAACCTATTTTCGCAAAGATTAAACGTGACAAATTTAAGTATCTAGGCATCATTATTTCGGGGCTTCTCGTGTATGATGGCTCTGTGAATCTTCTTTAAAAAATCCATCTTAAAAATGTCACCTAAACTAAAAAAACTGATATAAAAACCATAGTCAAGGAAAAGAAGATTATGAGTAAATAAATGAACGTACTGGTCTTACCACTGTTATATGCAGCTTGACTTCCCTGTGTCTTTTCAATAGTCTTCGATTTTTTAGACTTTTTTTGTTGTTTAGTGTTTTAAATTGGTTGTGCTAAGTTCCTCTATCTTCAGCATCAATGAGTCTTTGCTCTTTAAGGCCTCCACTGAAAGTTGTACTGCTTCTCTGTGTATTTACAAGTTTAATAATTTTCCAAAATGGATATATTTTACATTTTTAAAGTCATTCTTTCTTCTTCTGTCATTTCAATGTAGTGAAATCAGAGTTATCATGCAAGCTGCAGGTGGCACTACTTCTGTAGTTCTTACCAGCTAGGCTATCCTTGCCAATGGAATAAAACTTATAAATCAGACCTGAGATTTGAGGTTTGGTTTCGTTTTTTATATTTTTCTACTTTTTAAAGTCTATCTTAGTAGGAGACAATGGGCATTTCAGAGGCTCTGTTTTTGATCCTTATTGTCGAATTTAGTCTGGATGAAGGTCGTTGTGCTGTTATTAAGGACAGTGCCTGGAACACAGCACTCAATAAACTTTTGAATAAAATTACTTGCATCTTTCTTTTCTTTTCAGCTCTTTTTCCAACTCTTGTATACTCATATCATTCTGATTTTTAAAAATTCTCTCTTACCTACCTCTTAAATCTACTCAAATAGCAAAAAAATCTGACTGCAACATCTTTTACTCCATTAGGGTTGATCTGGCTGCTCTGAGTTCCTTCATCATTGTTCTATATATATATATATATGTTCTCCCTGAAGATGCACACTCAGGTTAGCGTTTTGAGATAGAGGAGGAAGACGGTTCCTCAATCAAAAAAAGTTCTCAGGCTGTTGAACTGAATATTTGCAGGGCGCTAAACTACCACCTCATTATCATTTGCTGGCCATAAGAGGGAAAACCACCTCTGTAAAGCAGACAGGCTGTCACCATCTGAAGCCAGTGATCGACTATGGCATCACTAAATGCAAAGCAACCAGATATTAAGAGCATCCTGAAGCAAAGCAGTATGAAGCATAGCTGCACAACCTATAAAATATTCTTGACAAAATTTCAGTTCTGTCAAAGAAAAATTTGCACTGGACAGTCTTAAAACATGCAAGGATGACCTGTATTCAAAGGATACCTGAATAGAGGAAAAGAAAGGACTTAGGGAAGGGAAGGGAAAGAACACGGCATGGCAGTGGGGAAAGAGATCAGCTCCTCTTCTGGAAGACAAAGGACTGACCTTTTTAAAAGAAAATTAAGGGGGGTTGGTTATTAGGATGAGTAAGTGATTTACTAGGTTTGTGATTAGAGCCATTCTGTTTAGAATGTTTTCTTTTCTTACAATGAAGGCCACAAGGATCCTGGAAAACTCAAGAGGAGAGGAAGACAAAAGGCTGGGTACTCAGAGACTGTAAAGACTGAGGGAGAAAAAGCTTGAGGAGATAAGGGAAACGCCTATTCTAAGTTAAACAGATAATTAAGTCCATCTCATCAGTGGTTTACAGTAAACCTCCAAAACACACAAGAGTGAAGGATTTCTTTAAGAAAGGGCTCAGTAAAATTCAACTTTGTCAGTTCAGTTTACAGGAATAAAACAAGTCAGAGGACACCACAAAGAAGCAATCAGATACAGAATATGGAACCAGATTTGTTTAGCAAGACAATAATGACAAGTGTAAAAACGGATAAAACAAAGGAAAGGGAAAACTGTTTTAAAGTCAACCATAACAACCAAATGGGATGTGTGGATCTTGCTGGATCCTGATTTGAACAAATCAATTGTAAAAACATTATTTTGAGACAGGAAAATTTGAATATGGACAGAATATTTAATTTTATTAAGGAATTACTACAAATTTTTTTAGGTATGATAATGGTATGATTATGGAAGAAAATGGCACTACTTTCAGAAATGCTTACTGAAGTAATTAGGGGTGAAATGCCCTGATGTCTGGGATTGCATTAAAATACTTTTTTTTTTTTTTAAACAAAGAAGGGACAGATGAAGCAAGTGTGACAAAAGGGTTGATATGCTGAATCTGAATGAGTAGGAAATGGGGGTTCATTAAATGACTCTCTACCTTTGCATGTGTTTTAAAACATTCATAATAAAAAGCCAAATGTAAAAAAATCTTTTTCCTCTGTCCTCCCTTTTCCTCTATCATTTTTGTATTTCCATGATTGTACTCTTGATTTTACATTTATGTCTTTAGTTCTAAACACCAATGGCTCATGAGAGATCTAAATGTTTCTCCTAAAAATGAAACCAATTTCTGTATCATGCACTCTATTTCCAATTCCCTCCATCTAATTTCTATAGGCAAGCATATCCTTTTCAAAAAAGTCTAAAGATTTTAGCATCACTAACCTCAATCCAGAAACTCACTAGCAAAAAATTTAATAGAAATGAAAGAAAATAGCAGGATACTACTTTAACAGACAGAATAGAAATACAACGAGGATAGTGCTTATGTGGCTACTTAACAGTAACAAAACAAAAATTTATGTTTACATATTTGCTTGACAGGATGATTTTATTTGGTATTTTTTTCCTGAAACATGAATGGTAACAGAAATAAAAACAGGAAAAATTGTGAAAGACTCTGAAATGGCAAAAAGGGCACCCTTTGGGGTTACTGCTGCACTTCACGCTCTTTGAGCGATCTTACAACTCTGTAAACTCAGAAAACTGATGGCAATGCACATGATACTTGTCCATGGAGAGGAACTGTGTTTGGTGGAATGTAATTGACAACCACCATATGAATAGATAGTTTAGCATCTATTTATACATTCATTTCAGATGCCTTATTGCCTATACAGGCAGTCCCCAGATTGTGAATGAGTTCTGTTCCTAAGTCTGTCTTTAAATCGAATTTGTACGTAAGTTGGAACAGTTAGGTATGGTTTGTATCTAATGTTATTAGTTAATCAAATGTTTGTCTTAGTATATAGTATATAGTGTACCTTTCTATACATAAAAACAAAAACCAGTAAAGAAACACTTCCAGATACACTAACACATCTTTAAAATAATACAGTAATAACAATAATGTTTTGACGTGCGTTGCAAAGTAGTGCCCATTTGTTATTACAAACCATTGTATATACCTTGAATTTTTAATATAATAGACTTTATGGGGGTTGGCTTGTGACTATGGGTTGTATGTAAGTCAGACGTTTGTAACCTGGTGACTGCCTGTATACTTGTGGCTCTCTGAATTCTCCTTTGAACTAGTTGTAACATACCACTGATTCCCTCATTAATTAGTGAGTTAAATAAAATTTTAGATGTGTTCATTTTATATTTGTAGAAGTCATAATTTTACCTTTTTAAAAAATTTATCCTTTACCTTTCTTTTCAAAAACTGCAATGGAAGTTAGAGTCTGGCTAATTTTTAAGTGGTATAAAATAAATAAATATAAATAATTGAAAATTTAAAGTACATATAAATAATTTAAAAATTAAGCTCACTTTTACACAGTTCAGTTGTTCTCTGGATTGATAAAATAGTAAAGAAAGGTTTTCAAACAGAAACATTTTATAATCAACCACTCCTAACATATGAGAATGATGCATAAAAAAACGGCTATATTTATTCCCTGTAACAACAACTGTATTTCTGAAACAACTGCTCGTATACATCAGGATTCTAGGCACTATGCACTGGGTATAACAGCAATTACTTAGTCATAAAAAATAAACTATAATAACGTTGAAAAAACAACAACAACTAATGCCAGAGAGGCTTCGTGATTGAATTAGAAGCTTCTTTTGAAAATAGAAACCAAGACATTTCAAGGTGAAAAAAATCACATCCATTTTTTAACGTGCTTTTCTGAAAATATCATTACTTTTTTCCCCTTTTTCCCCAAAAGCAATTTATTCTAATAGCCCATTCATTTCAACCTCAAGTATACACATCACATGCACCATAATGTTTTTTTTAAGGTTTTAGACAATGTTACTGTCAGGCTTTCTGGCTTTATATGATTCAGAGGCCAATTCAATTACAGCAGCTGCTATGATATTTGCCTTTTCCTCAACACTCTCCATGCCAGACAAAATGAAATTCTGTAAGGTGAACAGTGTACGTTTGTGTACACTGGCCAACAACGACATTTCACTTCAATGTTAAACACTCTCATATTTTCTACTCATGAGATGTCTAATATTAATGATTTACAAATTTACTTTGTCTAATTATAAATGCATAAGAATGATTTACACGTGAGTTCAAACCCTCAGCTTCCTGAAAGTTTAAAGAATTCAAAGTAAAATGAGATTAAAATGAATGCATTTACAGCCTGCCACTGAGTGATCCTGGTATCTAAAAATTGAATGCAGTAAATCTGAGCACTGAGATTTTTCAAAAGTTTACAAATAAAGCTGGCATTGAGAGTTCTGAAAACATTAAAAATGAATCCTATTCAAAATTATGATTAAATAACATACCCCCCAAAACTAATAAATCCAAATTAAATGTTTTTCCTATATAGTCTGTCTTCCTCCATCCCTCTTATCCCCCAAGAAGGGGAACGACAGCAGAGAGGACGACTTGAGGAGAGAAAATCAAAAAACCAAACCTGTTGTCATTGTGTTAGCCCAACTCATAGCGAGCCTATAGTACAGACTAGAACTGCCCCATAGGGTTTCCAAGGCTGTAAATCTTTACAGAAGCAGACTGCCACACCTTTCTCCCGCAGAGCTGCTGGTGGGTTCGAACTGCCAACCTTCTGGCTACTGCTGAGCACTTAACCATTTAATTTAAATGCTTGCAGTTTTAAAATAAATCTTTCAAGTAAATTTTTACCCTGGTTTATTATACAATTTCCCTTATTCATATCTATCCATACTGTATAACAATTCTTATAGAAAAAGAAGTTAAATAAGGTATCTCTTTCAAGGACAAATTATGACATATATAAATGTAAAGTCTGAACAGAGTAACTATAGTGTGTAATTTTAAAACTGTCATATTATTAAACATCAACAGGTTGATACAACATCTGTTCTGCAATTTTTTCACCCAAGTTGTTATGGTAACCAAAATATGTGGTATATGTGTTTCTTAAATTTAACCAATTATTTCAAGTAAATAAAATTATATTAGCTTATTAACTACAAATATTATTCTTACTACAAACTTGTATTTATCCTTTTTAAATACTAATAGATCATATTATACTTAGGATTATATTTAACTAGGCATTTATACATGCTTTATCTTGGAATCCACATTTAAAAAAATAGCAAGCATATATATTCTTTCTACTTTGGGGGTGTTTTCTTGATTTAAAAACAAAAGAAAAAAGGAAATAGTACATTTTCTGAACAATATACACCTACTGCTCACTATCAACATGGTCAGGTTCCAAATACCAGGTTGTTATGCAAAGACTGGTGTTACGTGAAAATGGAGGATGACCACATCAGATCACAAAATGGAGGATAACTACATCATTACATAACTCAAATTACATCATTACATAAGTGCCTAATTACATCATTGTAATTGTTGCCCAGACAAGTTGACACATAATCCTAACCATCACAGCCAGCATGACTCTTGCCTTGCCACCTCAGCGTTCATTACTGCCAGACGTATGTCGTTAATGTGCAAAATAGTCAGATAGATTTTCTACTGTTGTGGTAAAAGTAAAATATCAGATAATTAGACAGTAAGTGACGAGTAGGTGTACTATATTAAATACTCCAAAATTATATAATTGTACTGCTTTGTAGGAGCTGTCAATCACATTTTTTTAAAACACAAGTCAGATCCTGTCACTCTACCCCTCTGCTCAAAACCCTCACTGGCATCCCATTTCTGAGCAAAAGCCAAAGTCCTTACAGGGGCTACAAGGCCCCCCAACCCCATGCTCCCCTTGCTCGCCTCACTCCAGCCACTAGGATTTCCTTGCTGTTTCTAAAATACACCAGGGTTCACTCCTGTCACAGGGTCTTGTACTTACTATTCCCCACTCTCTGGAAAGCTCTTCCCTTGGATAGCCATATAGCTTATGCCTTCATTTACTTCAAGTCTTTGTTCACATATCATTTTCTCAGTGAAATCTTCTCTGATCAACCCTATTTTAAACTGCTATTCCAGCACCCCTCCCCCATCTTTGCTTACACATCACCTGTCCCCCTTAGCTCCTCCTTTGTTTTTCTCCCTAATACTTATTACTTACTGTTATACTAAATATTAGTGATCTATTCTGTATATTACTAATTTACTGTAATCATTGTCTCCCCTTCAGAATAAGCTGCAGGAGGGCAGAGATTTTTATCTATTTTGTTCACAGCACCTACAACATCTACAAGATGACACAGAACAGGTGATCAATGAACAGTTGTTGAGTGCATAAAATATAAATGAAAAACATCATAAATGTTGACATGCTATGGTAAGAGAGAATATGTTTTGTGATGATATTCAAAGAATCGAGTAAGAAGTAAAGATAAGCAATCTTCAATAAGTCAAATTAAAATATCAGTTATCAAAATTTGTGTTCTTATCATAGAACCACAGAATCTTGATTTCTTTGTTCTGCTATGAATCTGATCCATTACAGGCTCTGTCTTTCTCCTATCAATTAAAATGTGGAAACCAACTAACACTGTTACTCTGTCCTGGATCTTGTTCTCTACTTATTTCCTGGGTTAACGCACCCACTCTTATCTTATCACCTCTTTTTGAGCAACTGAAATTCTCATCTCTGGCCTAGACTTATCTGTGCTCTGGTGCTGTATTTCCAACTACCTTTGCCATCCATACACATCACTTCAGACATATTGTCAAGGCAGTCAAAGAACAAGAGCCTTAGGTAGAATATAACATTGTACTCTCTTCAGTTTAAAAAAAAAAAAAAAATTAGTCTTTAGTAGTAAAAAGACTCACATAATTCTATACATTGCCTAAGGACTCAACTTCTTTCATTATAGAAATTAGACCTTTGATAGGGAATTCCAATTTCTGAGTTATGACTATGTATTCTAATTAACAATATCAGTTTCACTTCAATCACTGAATTATTCCCAATATTGTAAAAGAGTTTTATCACTTTCAAATGGAATTTAATCACTTAGGGGGAGAAATGTAAGAAATTATATGAGGTGTTCAAATTAAGTTTTTGAACCAGTATAGTTTATTTTTAGAAGGAAAATATCTTCAGTATTTTTCTTCATCATCAACTCCCAAATAACATGTTTCTCCAATCATTTTTCTTCATACTCACTAATTAATTATTTTAAAAACTTCTTGAAAGCATCTTTTTTTTTTTTTTTTTTTTTTTTTAACTACCTTCTGAAGACCCTAAGCAATCTGATAATGACTATTCAGAATTTAGGAAATAATTCAGATGAAAGTTGGCTAGTGGAATTCATCATCCAGTTTAAACAAACCATACACTTTTAGAATTTCACTCAGCGAAAACAAAAGGAAAGGAATTTCAAGAGAAAAATGTGGGGTTATTCTGGCTTTTGAGGGGTTAAAGCTTCCCAGGGTGAGGAAAAGGTCCCTGGGCCTTGGGTCCCACTAAGGAGTACAAATCAGTTACTGAGGAGACATATAATGTCCTAGTCCTATACTGCTCTTTTAAAAAGGATTACTATACACTATATCAAGTAAATGTCACTATTTCTTTCTCAAGTATTTTTTCCTTCAAGTTAAGAGTACAGTGAAATATACTTAGGGTAGGTATTAAGAATGCATATCTGTTGTTCGTAATGCAGATGAAAGACACAAAGAATATCCAAACTATCAACAAATCCTGTCACCACCCCTCTCAAAACATATCCAGAATTTCACCACTTCTCTTACTCTCTTCTGCTACCAGGTTGGTCTAAGCCATCATTATTTCTTACCAAGATTATTGCAAAAGCCTCTTAAATAGCCTCCTTGATTCCATCCACTCTTGTTCCACTACAGTCTGATCTCCACACAGCAGCCCCAGTGATCAATATGAAACATGAAATAGAGTAAGTTACTCCTCTGCTCAAAACCCTCTACTAGCTTCTCATACTACCTGAAGTAAAATTCATCATTATAATGGCTTAGAAGATCCTTCATGGTCTGGTCCCTCTACACCTCTTTGAACTCATCTTCAACATTCTCTTCCTCTCTCACTCCATTCAGACTCAATGTCTGCCTTGCTATTCCCTGAACACACCAAACATACTCTCACTTTAGGTCCTGTGCACTTGCTGCTTCCTCAGCCTGAACAGCTCTTCCTCCAGATATACACAAGACTTGCTGGTCTGCTTACTTCCAGATTCTGCTCAGTGAGGCTTTCTTTGACAATGCCGCATAGCATAGTACCCCTTCCCTACTGCCCAGCCTCCTCAGCTCCCTACTTATTTTTCCCAACGTGCTTATTATCATTTGACATAGTACATATTTACTTACTATTTGCATTACCTAACTAGAGTGTTATCTGCATTACCTAAGACAGCAGAGACATTTTGTTCCTTGATCACAAGCAAAAGAACACAAAATAGTACATTATCAATGAATATCAATAAATATTGATCAAATGAATGAATGAATAACTCTTGTGCTTGTTTCTTATACCAAACTGAATGTAGACTCTTTCTTCTAACCACATACCACTATATTTCTATTTCCCTTATGATGAATCATATTCCTTGTTGTATTAGTGATTATTTTGTACTTATCTTAACACCCTGCTGATATCAACAACCATGACTTATTTGAAGTTATACTGAATGATACTTCTACAAATACACCTGGACATGTTGTGTAATCCTTTACCAAATAGCCCAGTACCAATTTTTAAATTCCAAGGAATGTTTTGCTTTCGTAACCAAAAGTGAGACAAAAGAGTGCGTGTGGTATGACTTGGACAAGTCTGACATTCATTTTGCACTGAGATGGGAACCACAGAAAAAGTTTTGAATGATGTTAACAAATTAAAAGATTTTTAGCAGATTGAAAACTACTCAGGAAAAAGCTGCCTCAGCTTGATGTATTAATGAATTCTACAAAAAGAAAGCCAGATAGCATATGTTTCACTATATCTTTATGAAGAAATAAATAGCCATAAAGCAAACTGATATGAAGTGATATTTTCTAAGAAAATAAATTCAAGCATCACTACAGGGATTAATACCCATTTGACTCATATCTTCTGCACAGTTCATTGACTGATATTTTTAACAATAAGCTTAATCACTAAAAAAAAAAGATTAAATTATGATATGTTGAAAAAAACAATATGCCTTCTTTGTTTAAGAAAGAGGCAGAGAAGAGTTTTAGACTTTCATCAAATCAGCTAAAATTAAAGGTATGATATGTAAAAGGGTTAAACCTTCACTATCAAGAAAGGTTAACTATACACAGCAATTTCTTCCCCAAGACTGCTGGACAAGCAAGGTTTTATTTTTCAGTCAAATCCTTTGAAAACTGGTAATTAATAATTCCAGTAATCAAAATACTTGACAGACTTGAACTCTTTCTAAGCATAAGAAATAACAGAATTAAAATCAATGATGTAGTAAACACAATTTCTTGCCTTCTATAGTGTTAGCTCACCTGAGGTATAAGTCTATCCAAGCGCTCAGCTCGATTTTCGTGAGAAGGGTGTGTGGATAACCATTCTGGCAACTTGGGGTGATCATACAGTCTATCTGCAAACTCCATCTGCTGCCAAAATACTGAACTGGCTCTGACATCCACACAAGCCTAAAATCAAAGTTAATAAAAGCACAAAATGAGTTTAATAATGAAGACATTTTTTAAAGTTTACCCTTATGTCACTAAAACCAGACCAGTTGCTGTTGAATAGATTCTGACTCGTGTTGACCCTTGTGTGTCAGAGTAGAACTGTGCTCCATAGGGTTTTCAGTGCCGGATTTTTCTGAAGCAGATCGGCACATCTTTCTTCCGAGGCACCTCTGGGTGGACTCAAAACTCCAACCTTTCAGTTAGCAGTTGAGCTGTTAACCATTTGCACCACCCAGAGACTCCTTTATGTCACTACATGTTTTAAAAACATTTTCTATCATTATTTTAATAAGAGTAGCATTTTCTCATTGCTTAAAAGAAAACTCAAATTAATATATGGTATTGTAGAACAAAAACAGAGAACGACCACCCTCCCAAACTTTCCTCCCCACAACACAACATATACAATATCCCACTCCCCAAACATAACCAACTATTTTCAGTTTGATGGATGTTAAGAACATGTATTGAGGGCAAAAATGTTTCACACAAATTAAAAATTTCTGTTTTAATAAAAATAAGGTTTTAAAGTCTAATCTATTACCAAACTCCATTGAAGAAATTTTATTCCAAATCTAAACCACAGATTAATTAGGGAGAAGACTTCAAATAAACATGAAGAAAAAAGACAGCTGTATTTTAATACATACATCAATTTATCCACTTTTCCTCAATGTACATGCTAAAAAATATAATTTAAGTGATTCAAAATGCCTTATAAAAGTATTAGCTTTTTTTTTTTTTTTTAAAAAAAAAAGGATATATAGCTGTTTTATATAGCGGTGTCTTATGTATATGCATGTACAATTCCATATACACACTCATGCATATGCCCAAACACATATACTTGTACATGCATAGAACATTTCTGGAAGGCGATTCAACAAAACTGCTAACAGTGACCGTCCTAAGAGTGTCACTAGGGTGCTTGATGAGGAAGAAGGAACAGGACTTTTACTTCCGAAGTAAAGTAAAACATACATTTTTATAATAAAAATTATTTTAAAATCCTACAGAAGATGATTTAAAAATATTATTATAAGCATGTTTAATTTATTTACATAACTTAAGTTAGTCTAACTTCCATAGAAAGTGACTGGGATTTTATTTCCCAACTATTTTTGCTTTTGACTAAAATTATTAAGAAAAAAATACACTGTACTGATTAAAATGTGCTATCAAAAAGCCTTAAAACAGTGCAATCGTGACACCCAAAAAGGCAAATGTAGGACATTACATGCAGATATATAGCTAGTCAACATCCATGCTACACCTTTTCTTAATGAACACCAGTAAAACAATTCCAAATGTTGGGAAAATGAAGAGGAAAAAACAATATGAAATTGAAGTAAATTTTATTCAATATCTAAAAGCAATATAATTCTTTAACACCTTTGTGTACTCCAAGTTGAAAAGAAACTAAAGTTCTTTGTCCTATTACACATATATGTATACACATTTACATATGTGTGCAAACAGAAATAAAAGATAAAGGTATATAACAAACGTATAAGTATGTGATCCATGTACACACACACACACACACACACACACACACACACACACGAAGGTCTGTATATGTGTAAGATATGTGTGCAGTATATGTGTGTGCTTATGTGTAAAACATATGTGTAACACAGACATCACAGAAATGATTATTTGATGCTCAATTCTAAATACCCACAGGAAGAAATATGTCTCTCATCAGCAAGTTGAAACATTCACAATATAAATACAAATTAAGACAAGCAAGTATGCTTTTAAAATAATTTATAAAAATAAAAAATAAGTCAAAAGAATTCTAACTGAAATCATATTTTTAAAACACCACCCATCCAGCAGAGTTTAAAAAAAAAACAACTCTGATAATTGAAAAATAAATATTTCAGTAAATACAAATTCATGAATTATCTCACTATATGCTTATCAAAAACATATTTACCTGATATTTCTTTAGCTTAAAATTGTTAATCAAAAGACAAGTAAAATATTTCCCTGTTCAATCTCTAAGAAATACAGCTAAAGGCAACCTTTAAAGCAATATCTGATATGGAGAAATTAATCATCCCAACAGATAAAATGTAAAGTATTCCAAAAGGACTTGAGACATCCACTTTCACAGTAAGATAAAGGTGTCTCTGTCTACACTTCCTAAATCCAGTTCAAAGACCCAGTAAAGTCAGATAATTTTGAAAATGAATGTTTTATTTATATTGTTCCGACTTATGAAAAATACGTAACGATCACAGACCAAACATGAAAATATTTTTAGAAAATATATTAAGCATATCACAAGCCTAAATTACTTGTCTCAATAAAAAATATGGTAAAGTAAGAACTTTGTATTTATCAAGTATCTGGAAGTACATGAAGGAAGGACGGGATTGTTTCTAGATAACCTTTCCTTCTTAAAGCAGAACTCAAAATAGCCACAGGTGGCTAGGGAATATAAGATATGTGTTAGTAAAATATATTGGTCCTGGAATACTTTCTGAGGCAGTATATTGGGATAATGGAAAGAGCATAGACTTTAGAACCAGGAAGACCTGGGTTCAAAATACCAGTTATTTATTTTACTTAATTAACAATCTTATATGACATTTACTATATGCTAAGCACTGTTCTAAGTGTGTTTCAAACATTAACTCATCATATTAACTCATTTAATCCTCATAATAATCTCATGAGGTAAGTATGATTATTATCCTTATTTTACAGATCAGGAAATCAAGGCCTGGAAAGGTTAAGTAATTTACCGAATGTCACATAGCTAGTTAAGTCACAGAGCCAGGACTGGAACCTACGATTTAAACATTGCTCTTGAGTTTTTGACACTGGGCCAATAATTCAGTCTCCCTGAGTTTCAGATCTCTTATCTGTGAAAATGAATCTAAAGCACTGGATCATCAGGATTAAATATGATACCTTTTGTAAAGCAGCCATACCAGAACTCAACACATAAGACACTATTTCTACTCTTCTTTCCCCTAGTGAACAACCAGAAGCCTGTGATTATTGCAGGATGCTATATTTGGTCATAAGTGATGATGTCAAGATTTTACAAGTAAAGAAGGATTTCACTTAATTCAGCCTATAATATCAATATGCATAAATCTGCATTAAGGGACCTATTAATTGACAAAGAATTTGCTACTACTCAAATTAGAAACTCAGTGTGGGATATGATTATCATAAAGAGTACAGTAATATAAACTAGCATCCAAAAGCTCTCCTTATAATTTGAACATTTCCCAATGCTAAAATGATACTACAGAAAAATTTATAAATAAATGTTGTTGTTGTTAGGTGCCGTCAAGTCCGACTCATAGTGACCCTATGTACAACAGAACAAAACACTGCAATTATGTCCTACCTGCAGCCAAAATTTTCATTAGAAATACAAAGATAAAAAGTATCTCTGAATTTTGCTGTTTCTATTCACTTAGACTCTCCAACAGAACTCCTGCCAGCCATTACCCAGTCCAAGAGGTAAATTCTGACATTAGCAGTTCTAAATCTTTTTCTGGAATGACATTAACACCCTATACTGGTCCCAGTCATTCTGGCATCCTCTTCTATACTCCACATAGGCATGTGGTAGGTAAAATAATCATCTGAGATAGTACTACAAATGACTGTTTCAAGAGGGTGGTTGGACTCCTAGAGCTAGAATACACTGAGGCTATTGTAAGATGAGATTTAAATGGATCAAAGCAGATGTTAAAATACTGGGGTCAATTAGTCTAGGGTCAATACTACAAAAGACCAGAACTGTTTCTAGCAGGTTAAAATATGATAGAAAGTTTCATTTCAGAAATGAATGTACCTCTGTCTTTGGAGGGGAAATCTTAATATCTGTGAGACCTCTGACAAGTTAACTTAATTTCTCTATCACTCAATTTTTTTTTAATCTATAAAATGAGGATAACAATAGTACCTTTATCTCACAGGGTTGCTGTGAAGATTAAAAGAGTTAGCACATGCATAACACTGAACAGTTTCTAGCAGGTGAAAAAGTGTTAGCTATTATTACCACCATTGTTGTCAAAATCAGCACCACTGTCACCATTACCATCATATTCTACCCAGAAACTGGTTCATTTCACTTTCACAAACTTTAATAGGTTCATCATCTTCCCAATACTGCTGATGGCATCATTTATTAAAACTCACTTTATTTTGTGACTCATTTCTTCTCTAAACATGTTTCTAGTCAATACTTAGAAACTTCTCTTTTCCAACTGAACGTGACATAGTCTCAAGATGGTTTCAGCTAAACCATCCTCAACATTTGCAAATCTCTCATAAAACAATAATAAAAAAACAAACAACAACAACAAAAAACCCTCCTGATTTATCAAAAATAGTTTATCTGCCCCAATATAGAGGAGGAATGGGAGACTTATGTTATTTTGTAGGTTTAATGCTTTTTGCCCAAGTTTTTGCATCTTTTGATTGTCAGCACGTCAACTCATCAATCAATACAATAAATTAAGTTTTAAATAAATTTTCATGTATTTTTTTTCCTTAGGTGATGTTTTATCATAAGACTAAACATTTAGCCCTCATATCATAGTAATTAAAAAATTAAATGAATACACACAAAAAAAAGTCTGTCAAATTTCTCCAGGTGATACAATCAGCTCAAAGTAAGATGTTATTCATGATCTATGTATTATGAAAGTTTAGCACACATCTATTAAAATCAGATGTACTCATTTGCTGTTTTTACCTTCTTAATTGAATCTCTAAGCAAAGAATCTAAGGCATTAACCCAAATAAAACACACAGGTTGTCAGCTTACTATAATGAAAGCTCAGAATACTAACAAGGAAGACTCTGAGATCTGGTTCTAGGCCAGGCTCTGCTACTAACTATATACATATATATATATATGTTATTGGACAAATCACTGCACCTCTCTGGAACTCAGTTTCCTTCTCTGTAAAAGGAGAAGATGGATTAAATTATCTCCAATTTTCCTTCCTATTCCAAAATTCTAAGATTTTAAAATCTATTATTTTACAAAAAGTTTAGAATTTTTTATTTCCATGGTGCAAGCAGATTTTACGTATTACCTACTTCCCTCACTAGATGGTGCTGTCTACATAGTTACCTAATGCTACTTCCCAAAACCAGCTGGCAGTGTTTCTCAACAGGGTTACTTACAGGCTTTGGGGACTAGACAGTTCCTCCCTGGAGAGGGCTGTCCAGGCCATGGCAGGGTATTTAACATCTCCTCTTCAGTTACATACCAGTAATCCCCCACCTTCCAATCACTGACAATCAAAACCAATCATACATAATGCCCTTCTAGGAGAGTAACATGGCCTGAAGCTCAGAACCACTAAAAGAAAATAAAAAGGGTGGAGCAAGATGGCGAAGTGAATGGATGCACTCATTTACTCCTCCAGCAACTAACCCACTGAACAACGAATAAAAACAAGCACAGACTGAGATCTCAGAACTGTGGACAGCATCTGAGGTGTTTAAGAGTCCGGGTGTGTCCAGAAGTGGGGGAGAAGTGAAGCTGGAACTGCACAGAAGCTGGGAGAACCTACCCACTAACACAGGGAGCCCTCGCTCATTGAAACCATTTTGGGATGGGGCTGGGCAACACCCCAAACAGGGAACACAGAAAGGGATCTAATCTGAGGAAGCTGTAGCCCAATTTTTTAACGGGGCGTAGATTGGCTGTGAGAATTCCTGGGCCATGCAATTGGGAGGGGGGAAGGGAGACCATGGTGCTGCAACAGAGTGCTGCTGAATCTCACTGAAGCCCGAAATGGATGGGCACTCGGAGGAACTGTAAGGGCAGTAGAGCAAGGGGACTACTTCAGATGGCTCCCTGCCCACAGTGAGACACGATGGGATAGCATTAGCAGGCACGGCCACGAGGGAAAGACAGAGCCCCCCCACCTTCACCACAGGAAAGTTGAGCCCCACCACTTACATCAGTGTCTGCAACCAGATAATACCCCTCTCAAGCATACATACTGAATTACAGAGATCAAGCATTCAAAACTCCTGAATGAGCACTGAAAATAAACCTAAGGATAAGAGCGCCCTCTGGTGGTTCTCAGGAGAAGACACCACGACAGCTGCCGCTGGGTTAATTTTGACTTGTGGAGACCCTGTAAGGCAGAGTGGAGCTACCCCACGGGGCGCTTTGGGCTGTGAGCCTTTGCCGAGGCAGGCTGCTGTCTCTTTCTCCCATGAACTGACTGGTAGGTGTGGGCGCCAACCTTTCAGCTGGCAGATGGGCATATGGCTGCTGTGCCACCAGGGCGCCCAATCAGAAAAATTTCACACAAAAATCAGAATACAAAATTTAAAGTTAAAAAAATGGCCCAAGTTCAACAAAAAATAGTAAACAAAGTCATACGAGAAGAAGGACCAATAAAAAGCATAACGTGAAGAAGAGGAAGTTTCTCCTATGGAGGCCAGACTAACAGAATGAATTGAAATTTTTCAGACTATGGTGCTAAATATGTTTAAAGAAAGCAAAACACACACAGGAAACAAACTAGCAGAAATCAGGAAACAAACGAACAAAATGAGAGACTCAACAAGGAAATTAAAAAAAAAAAAAAAAAGAATGACTAGAACTGAAGAATAAAGCAACTGAATTAGAAAAAGCAAGAGAAATACTCAACAATAAAGTCAAACAGACCAAAGACAGAATAAATGAACCGAACTTATCAAGTCTCAAGAGAAACAAGAGAAAAAAACAAAGAAAAGTAAACAAATCCAAATGGATATATGGGGTTCAATTAAGAAATCTAACATTAGAATTATTGGAATACCAGAGCAACACAACAATAAAGACACAGAAACAATTTTCCAGGAGATACGCAGAGACTTTCCCAGACCTGATCACAGAACCAAGCCCACAAATACAGGAAGTTACACGAATCTCAATTAGAATACAAAAAAATCAAATCTGCACCATATTCTAATAAAATTCTTAAAAATCAAAGACAAGGAGAGAATTCTGAAAGCAACATGAGAAAAATGCAACATATCAAAGAGTTTTTCATAAGAAATAATGCAGATTTCTGCCCCAAAACTCTAGAGACCGTAGTAAGACAATGGAGCGACATATATAAAATACTAAATGAAAACAACTGCCAATGAAGAATTCTTTACCCAGAAAAGCTGTCATTCAAAAACAAAGGGGAAACCAAGACATTCCCAAACAAACAGAAACTCAGGTAATTTGCCACTACCAGACCAGCTTTGCAAGTATTACTCAAGGGAGTACTTCAAACGGGAAAGCAAGAGCATTAAATAAATACTCCTATCTATACACAGGGGAAAAAAAATTAATTAATTAAAAAATGAGAGAGAGAGAGAGATCTCCAAAAAGCCCAACAACACAGGCAATCATAAGAACCAACTGTCTTAGTTATCTAATGCTGCTATAACAGAAATACCACAAGTGGATGGCTTTAACAAAGATATATTTATTCTCTCGCAGTCTAGGAGGCTAGAAGTCTGAATACATGATGCCAGCTCCAGCGGAAGGCTTTCTCTCACTGTCAGCTCTGGAGGAAGGTCCTCGTCATCAATCTTCCCCTAGTCTAGGAGCTTCTCATCATAGGGAACCCGAGTCCAAAGGACACGCTCCCCTCCTGGGTTTTCATTTTTGGTGGCATGAGGCTCCCCTTTTTCTCTGCTTGCTTCTTTCGTTTATATCTCAAACAAGACTGACTCAAGAAACAGCCTAATCTTGCAGATTGAGTCCTGCCTCATTAACGTAACTGCCTCTAATCCTGCCTCATTAACATCATACAGGTAGGATTTACAATACATAAGAAAATCATATGAGATGACAAAATGGTAGAAAATCACACAATACTGGGAATCATGGCCTAGCCAAGCTGATATGAATTTTGGGGGGGACACAATTCAATCCATAACATTCTAGCCACTGCCCCTCTAAATCTGTGTTCTTGCCACATGTAAAACATATTCACCCCATCTATCTTAGCAAAGGTCTTAATTTAACTCCAAATCCAAAATCCAAAAATTCCTCTTCATCTGTGAAACTGAGAATACAAATATCTGCTTCCAGAGTACAGTGGTGGAAAAAGCACAAACTAGACATTTCCGTTACAAATGGGAGAAGCTGGAGGGAAAGAAGGGATAATAGGCACTAAGCAAGTAAGCAGAATACATTAGCTCTCAAAGCTTGAAAATAATCCTCTTCTCTGAGGCCATTTAGGCAATAGCCCTGCATTCCACATTCTAAATGTTGGCCACACTCTCCAGATTCTGGGTGGAGGTCCCTTGGCCCTGGGCTTCAGCTCTGCCTTCCAGGCCCACTGGAACGGGAACTCTGCTCCCTCTGGTTTGGGTAGCCCCACTCTCCTAGTCCATCTGAGTGGCAACCTTACCCCCTCGGCTGTGGCAGGCCCCTTCTTTTGCCCCTTGGGCACGGCAGCCCTGACCCTCAGCTTTGGGCAGTGGATCCGGCCCCATGCCACTGGCACTCATGAATGGCAGCCCCATACTCCAAAATGAGTTGGTGAAGATCTGACTCTTTGAAACCTAGGAGGCTGTGGCCCCACCCTTTGAAACCCCAGAGGCCATGGCTCTACCCTTTGAGACCCCAGAGGTCGTAGCCCTACCCTTTCAGATTGAGGCAGCTCTGCTTCCTGGTTCCTTGGCCCCTCGGCCCCTCAGGCCTCGATTGCCTGTGTCTGCCCAGCTGGGGCAAGTGCTGCAAAGGTCTTTAGCTCTACCGTTAAGAGCCTGGATGTTCTCCACTCCACCAGTAAATCTCAGTCAAAAGGCACTCAGCTCTCTTGCTCTGCGTGTTGACAAACCTAGCTCCACGGATAAGTGCCTGGTGGCATCCCACTCTGTCAGGAAGTCTCCTGCAAAAGGCACTCAAGCTCTCTTGCTCCGTGGGTTGGCTCCCATGCTGTCTGGTGCCAGGTTCCTGGTTCTGCTGCCACCATTTTTCTGCTGCTGCTTCATGTGCACTGTCCCTGGTGTTACAGCTCTCCTCACTTCCTTCTGAGTTATCCCCAGAATAATCTTTGATGTCCATAATTCCACCAACAGTCTCTTCAAGGCAATCTAGGCTCTTACTATTAGGCACTTTAAAACTCCTCCAGCCTCTACTCAATCATAGTTTCAAAACTGCTTCCACATTTTAGGTATCTGTTAGAGAAGCACCCTACTCTTCTGGTACCAAATTCTGCTTAGTTATCTAGTCCTGCTACAACAGAAATACCAAAAATGGATGGCTCTAACATAGAGAAATTTATTTTCTCACAGTCTCTGAGACTAGAAGTCCAAATTCAGGATGCCAATGCCAGGGGAAAGCTTTTTCTTTCTGTCGGCTCTGGGGGAAGGTCCTTGTCATCAATATTTCCTGGTCAAGGAGCTTCTTAATGCAGGGAACCCAGGTCCAAAGGATGTGCTATTCTCCTGGTTCTTGTTTCTTGGTGATATGAGGTCCCCCTGTCTCTCTGCTCACTTCTGTCTTTTATATCTCAAGAGATTGACTCAAGATACAACCTAATCTTGTAGTTTGAGTCCTGTCTCATTAACTTAACTGTCTCTAATCCTGTCTCATTTCAAAACCAAAAAACCAAACCCACTGCCATCGAGTGCATTCCGACTCATAGCGACCTTATAGGACAGAGTAGAACTGCCCCATAGCTTTTCCAAGGAGCGGCTGGTGGATTCAAACTGCTGACCTTTTGGTTAGCAGCCAAGCTCTTAACCACTGTGCCACCAGGGTTCCATTAACATCATAGAGGTAGGATTTATAACACATAGGAAAATGACATCAGATGACAAAATGGTGGACAATCACACAATACTGGGAATCACGGCCTAGCCAAGTTGACATGAATTTTGGGGGGACACAATTCAATCCATAACATCAAGTATATGACATTTTCAGAGAATAGATTCAGTAATTAAATCCCTCAAACAATACAACATCAAGTTTGTAAGAAATAAGGACAAGGCAAACATACTGAATATAGACTGCATACTGATGTTAATAGAGACACACCAATAGAAATGGGGGACGGAGGAGCATATCAGGAATAGATTTATTATGTTAAAGTTGTATGTTAATTGTTGTTCATATGTTAAATGCTGTTGCAATTGTAAGTTGTATAATGTAATATATGTGGCAATCACTAAGAAGTCACCAAGAAAAAAATCCAGAAGAAGAAAGCAAAAAGGCTCATCACAAGAAAGCAGCCAAACACAAACAAAAACAGAAAAATCAGAATTAAAAAAAAAAACCAGATACGAAACACTCAAAAAACAATTAGGAAAATGACTGACGTAGACATTTCATCATCAGTAATAACCTTAAATGTAAATGGTCTAAATGCCCCATGCAAAAGGCAGAGAGTGGCAGAATGGATTAAAAAAAAATATGATCCACTCTTTTGCTGTCTACAAGAAACATATCCTACACATAAGGATACAAACAGACTAAAAATAAAAGGATGGAGAAAAACATTTCATGGAACCAGTAAACAAGAAAGAGCAGAGGTGGCCATGCTGATACCAGATAAAGCAGACTTTAAATCAAAATCTAGTACAAGAGATAAAGCAGGACATTACATAATAAAAAAAAGGGTCAATCCATGGACAGCCTCATAAAACGAAACAGGACTAATGAGGCACAGCAGTCCAGGGACAAGGACTAGAAGGCAGGAGGGGACAGGAAAGCTGGTGATAGGGAACTCAAGGTTAAGAAGGGACAGTGTTGACATGTCGTAGAGTTGTTAACCATCGTCATAGGGCAATATGTGTACTGTTTAATGAGAAACTATTTATTCTGCCAACCTTCATCTAACGTACCAAAAAAAAAAAAAAAAAGAATTATCTTTGTGAGATCAAATTGACAACAGCAACTCAAAAGGTTTGATGGGAAGCCTAGGGGGCAGTGAGTTGAAGATAATGGTAATGGAATAATTTAGAAAAGGATAGTGAGAAAAGCAGCACAACTGGAAGAATGTAATCGATGTCACTAAATTGTACACATAGAAACTTTTGAAATGGCGTGACTTTGGCTATGTATAAAAATTTTCACCAAAAAAAAAGTCCTCCAAGGTCGAAAAGACAGTGTTGACATGTCGTGGGGTTGTTAACCAACGTTGTAAAACAATATGTGTCCTGACCGTTCAATGAGAAACTATTTGTTCTGTAAACCTTCATCTAAACTACAATAAAAAAAAGTTTTTTAAAAAAAAGGGTCAATCCAGCAAGATGACTTAACAATGAAAAATACATATTTACCTAACAGCAATGGGGGCCCGGGAGGTGTAGTGATTAAGAACTCAGCTACTAAATAAAATATCAGCAGTTCAAATCCACCAGCTGCTCCTTGGAAACCCTATGGGGCAGTTCTACTCTGTCCTACAGGGTCACTATGAATCAGAATCGACTCAATAGCAACAGGTTTTTTTGTTTGTTTGTTTTTTGTTTTTAACAGAAATGTTGTGAAATACATGAAACAGATACTGACTAATATGAAAGGAGAAACAGACAACTCCACGATATTAGGAGGGGACTTCAACACACCACTTTCAATTATAGACAGAACATCTAAATAGAAGATCACTAAGGACACTGGGAACTTAAATAAAACCACAAAGTATATAGATCTAACGGACATATACAGAACACTCCATTCAGCATCACAAAAAAACATATTCTTCTCCAGTACACATGGATCATTTTCTAGAACAGACCATATGCTAGGAAACAAACCAACTCTTGACAAATTTAAAAAGACTAAAATCATACAAAGCATCTTCTCTGACCATAACAGTATGAAGCTAGAAATCAAAAACAAGAGGGAAAAAAAAATATATATACACACACACACACACACACACACACACACACACACACACACACACACACACACACAGAAACTAAATAATACACTATTGAAAAACTATTGAGTCATAGAAGAAATCAAAAGTGAAACAAAAAAGTTCCTAGAATCAAACAAAAATGAAAACACAACATATTAAAATCTTTAGGACTAAACGAGTAATTGCTTTTATAAGGATCAACACAAAGATGGTTCCTACGTGGCAGAGGTTAAAGATTTCCCAAATATCCAACTTTTCTAAACTGTTGTACCACTCTATCATCTCTAACATCAATAATCCTTCCTCCCCACAGTACTCTCCCTCCTGCCTTTGGGTTCCGTAATTCACTGCAATGTCTCACAGAACTCACAAACCATCAAGGAAATGGCAGTTGTAGAGGCTTACAAGTCCCAGATTCGTGGGCCAGGCATTAGGCTCGAGGATTATTCTAACTCATGTGGTTGCAGAGGCTGATGAACCCCAAGTTACCAAGTTAGACAACAGGCTGCTGGTTCACAAGGCTGTGGAAGCTGGTGAATCAGGTCAGATAATACGCTGCTGACTCAAGGTCCAAAAACCAGAGGTCAGAAGATGACGAGCTAGATGCAGGCTCCAGAGCAAGAGAGATAACTTTGCCAGAGCATTCGTATATATTGGATGCAGACCATACCCTCAAGGACTCCCATTACTTGAGCAAGGCAGTGCAAGGGTGTGACTTGAACAAGGGTGTAAAGAGAGTGGTGACTAGCGTAAGAGTGGTGACTCCAGTCACACCGTCTAGTAAGGTGGTGATCAAGATATATCCCATCCTAATCCTGCCTCATTAACATAATAGGCATCTCACTCCAAATGGGACTGTAACCAAAGGCAAGAGGCTAGGATTCAGAACACATTACAAAATGGAGGCTAATTACATCAGATCACAAAATGAAGGGCAATTATATCAGAGGATAACTACATCATTACACAACTGTCCAATTATATCATTAAATAACTGCCAAATCTCTGCAAATCATGGCCCAGACAGTTGACAAATAACTTAATCATCACAGGTTTTATACACCTTATTTGCATTAGCAGCAAGCTGTCCAATCCCCTTAGTGGGCCACAAGCACCTTATTTGAATAGTCTCACCCAATCATTGTGTGGGAATGACAAAGACTATGGCTAGAAGGCGGTAATAGGTAATTCACTGCACTGCAGGGACACAGCAAAAGCAGTACTTAGAGGGTAACTGATATCAATAAAAGCCTACATTTAAAAAAAAGAAAGATTCAAAATCTTCAACTTAAACTGATAACTAGAACAAACAGAAAAGCACAAAAGCCAAAAGCTACCAGAAGAAAGGAAATAAACAAAACAGAAAAACAAAAGAATCAACAAAACCACAAGTTGGTTCTTTGAAAGGATTAATAAAATAGACAAACCACTAGCTAGGCTGCCAAAAGCAAAAAAAATAAGAGTGAATAACCAAGAAATGAAATTGGTGACATTACAACTAATCCAACAGAGATAAAGAAGATCATAACTGATTATTATGAAAAATTGTACTCCAACAAATTTGAAAACTTAAGATGAAATGGACAAATTCCTAGAAACACAGTGCCTACCCAAACTAACACAGAGGTAGAAAATTTAAGCAGACCCATTAGAAAAGAAGAGATTGAAGATATCATCAAAAAACTGCCAACAAAAAAGTCTAGGACCAGATGGCTACGCTGGAGAATTCTATCAAACATTCAGAGAAACGGTGACACCAATCTTACTCAATCTCTTCAAAAACATAGAAGAGGAAGCAACACTACTGAACTCTTTCTATAAATCCAGGATAACCCTGATACCTAAAGCAGGCAAAGACACCATAAAAAAGAAAATCATAGATCGATATCCCTCATGGACATAGATGCAAAATTTTCAATAAAATTCTAGCCAACAGACTTCGGTAACAAATAAAAAAAAAAAATCATATACTATGATCAAGTGGGATTCATACCAGGATTAAAAGGGTGGTTCAACATTAGAAAATCAATCAATATAATCTACCACATAAATAAAACCAAGGAATAGAATCTTATGATAGTATCAATTGTTACAGAAAAGGCATTTGATAAAATCCAATACCTTTCCTGATAAACATTCTCAGCAAAATAGGAATAGATGGGAAATTTCCCAACATAATTAGGGACATATATGCAAAACCAACAGCCAACATTATACTCAATGGAGAAAGGCTGATAGTCTTCCCTTTGAGAATGGGAACAAGACAAGGATGCCTATTATCACCACTCTTATTCAACACTGTACTGGAAGTCCTAGCCAAAGCAATAAGACAAGAAAGAGAAATAAAAGGTATCCAAATCAGAAAGGAAGAAGTAAAACTATCTCTATTTGTAGATGACATAATCCTATACAAAGAAGACCCAAAAATTCTCAAGAAAACTGCTGGAACTAATAGTAGAATTTAGCAATGTTGTAGGGTACAAAATCAACACACAAAAATCAGTTAGGTTCCTCTACATTAACAAAGAGTACTCCAAAAAAAGAAATCAAGAAAACAAAACCATTTACAATAGTCCCCAAATCGATAAAATTTCTAGGAATTAACCTAACCAGGGACATAGGAGACTTACACAATGAAAATTATAAACTACTACTTCAAGAGTACCACAAAAATGGAAAGACATCCTCTTCTCCTGGATTAGAAGACTTAATATAGTGAAAATGTCAATTCTACCTAAAGCGATCTAGAGATACAATGTAATCCCAATACAAATAGCAGTAACATTCTTTACTGAAATGGAAAAACTAATGACCAACTTTATATGGAAAGGAAAGAAACCCCGAATAGCCAAAGCAATTCTAAAGAAAAGGAACAAAGCAGGAGGCCTCGTATTCCTCACACTGATATTAAAACATAGTATACAGCCACCGTAATCAAAACAGCCTGGTACTGGTTCAACAACAGACACATAGACCAATGGAATAGAATTGAGAACTCAGAATTAAACCAAGACATCTATGGACAACTGACTCTCGACAAAGAGTCAAAGTCCAATCAGTGGGGCAGAAACTGTCTCTTTAATAAACGGTGCCAACGAAACTGGATATCCACCTGCAGAAAAATGGAACAGGACCTACCTCACATCATACACAAAAACTAACTCAAATAGATCAAAGATCTAAATGTGAAACCTAAAACCAAAAGATTCCTGGAAGCAAACATGGTGAGAAAACTATGGGACCTAATCTTTTGTAAAAACAGGGTAACAAACATTACAACTGCAAGAATAGAAGAAGACAGAATAGATAAATGGTACCTCATAAAAATCAAAAACTTATGCTCGTCAAAAGACTATTAAAAGAGTAAACAGACAACATACAGACTGGGAAAAAAATCTTCAGAAACCTTGCAAGGGTCTAATCTCTAAAATCTACAGAAAACTACAACAAAAAGACAAACAACCCAATCACAAAATGGGCAAAGGACACGAACAGAACCTTTATCAAAGAGGACATCCAAGCAACCAACAAACATATGAAAAGATGTTCATGATCATTAAGCATTAGATAGCTGCAAACCAAAACTACAATGAGATACTATCTTATCTCCGCTTAAAACAGCACTGAGAAAAAAACAGATAACAAATGCTGACAATGATATGGGGAGACTGAAACTCTTATCCATTGCTGGTGGGACTGTAAAACGATACACCACTATGGAAAACAGTATGGTGCTTTCTCAAAAAACTAAAACTACCCTATGATCCAGCAATCCCACTTCTAGGGATATACCTTAGAGACCTAAAAATAATGATACAAACAGATATATGCACACTTATGTTCACTGTCGCTTCATTCACAATAGCAAATAAATGGAAACAAGCAAAGTGCCCATCAACAGAAGAATGGATAAGCAAATTGTGGTATATACATACAATGGAATACTACACAATCATAAAGAACAATGAGTCTCCACAAAACATAACATGGATGGACCTTGAGGACATAATGCCAAGTGAAATAAGCCAAGTATATAAGGACATATATTGTATGATCCTTCTTTTATAAGAAGACAAGAACAGATACATAGAGACCAGTGTTCATTAATGGCTACCAGGGAGAGGAGGGGGAAGGGGAAAGTATGCTTTAGATCACAAAGACTTGTTATTTTCGGTGATAGGAAAAGTGACTCCGAATATGGATGTACTGAACACAGCACAATCAAAGTAAAAACGAGTGTTTGAGCACATATGGATGGGTATAGGCATACTGGCATATGGGTAGGTAGAGGTGTATACATATGTGAGATAGAAATATCTATAGGTACGTGTAAATACAAACATGTGGGTGCAGGCACATATATTCACTAAACACACAAATACGGAAATACAGATACTCCTCAGACATCACCAAACACCTTCGAAGACTGGTTTTCTGGGTTTGAAAGCTTAGGACCACAGTCTTGTGGAACAACTGAGTCAACTGGTGTAACATAGTTCACAAAAATCATGATATGCATCCAAGTAAAGTTAGTAGCATCTGGGGTCTTAGAAACTTGCAAACAGCCATCTAAGATACAACTACCAGTCTCTACTCACCAGGAACAAAACAGTAAGAAGGTAACAAAAAGCTGACAGAAGAAACATGGGCCATGACCTCAGCTATCCTGAGACCAGAAGAACTACATGGTGCCCCACTACTACCACTGACCATTCTGACTGGGGTCACAATAGATGGTCCCGGATAGAATAGGAGAAAAATGTGCAGCAGAACTCAAATTCTTAAAAACAAAACAAACAAAAACCAGACAAACTGAAATAGTAAAGAACAGAGGACTCCCTGAGACTATCACCCTGCAACACTCTTTAAACCTAGAACCAAGCCTATCTCCTGAGATCACCTTTTAGCAAAACAGCAGAGTGGTATACAAAACAAACATTATTACTCATAAGATCGGTACACTAGAGTAAGTCCCCGGGTTATGAACGTCTAACTCATGGACAACTCACACTCCCTCTTTAATGTTATGTAAATTTGCCCTCACTTTGAAACAACTGAACCAACCCTACTTGCATCAAATTCTTCATCACGATCACCTTCACTTGCTGCATGTGCAGCTTTTAAATCACTGCACTAAATAAAGTAAGGCTAAATAAGAACTGTAATCACCTGTTCCAATTCACCTAAAAATTCTTAAAGGCACAGTTAGGAACAGATCTGTTTGTAACCCAGGGACTGCCTATACCTAAAAACCAACTGTGTGAGAGCAAAGGGTCAACAATTACTCAAAAGCAAAGATGAGAAGATAAGGGGGCAGGGAAACTAGAGTACTGGAAATGAAACAAACAGAACACAATTAAAGAAAATGTTGACACGTTGTGATAAATGTAACTAATGTCACCGAACAATTTTGTGCAGAAACTGTCAAATGGGAGCCTAATTTGCTGTGTAGACTTTCATCAAAAACTCAACAAATATTAGTAAAAAAAAAAAAGAAAAGAAAATTCATTGGTTTCCTTTTCACATTTAACTTAAGAAATAGATACTCAAAAAAAAAAAAAAAAAAAGGAGGGGGGTTGTTGCTTGTGAAATCAAATGCACAAAATTAAGTTCTGTAAATGACTGTAAAGTGTCAAAGTCTCTTTCAGTGACAAGTGAATATGCACATCCAACAAAATCAAATACTTAACAGGACATCTTTTGCCAGCTGATAACTACTGGACAAGGATAGTTAGCAATTCTGTGCTTAAATTCACACCTCAGGCCTACCATTTTTATACTAACCTTATATTAATCTGATAATTTATATAATGCTATGTAAGTAGCATGCTTCTAAATGAAAAATTAAAATAAGTATAAAAATGTAAATATACAAAATAAACATGCTCATAGCCAACAGCAAGGTAGAAGTAGAGACCACCCGAGGGAAAACCTACTGCATGTTTTGAAAGAGGCCTTATGAGAAATTTTATATTAGTAAATTTTCCATAGTCTGAGTTTGACTAGGAAACCCTGGTGGCGTAGTAGTTAAGAGCTACAGCTGCTAACCAAAAGGTCAGCTGTTCAAATCTACCAGGTACTCCATGGAAACACTATGAGGCAGTTCTACTTTGTCCTATACAGTCACTATGAGTCAGAATCGATTCAATGGCAATGGATTTTTTTTTTGGAAGTTTGACTTTTTGGCTTTAAAAGTTCAGAAATCTAATGGAGCAGCACATGACCAACAGATCCATCTCTCAGGAATAGTTCCCACTAAACAAGCTCCCAAGACCGACATAAAATCAGTATGCCAAGTTATTGATTTACAGTGGTAACACTAGCTGCCAAAACTGCCAAGGGCACAGGGCATCCGCGTCCTCCAGTCGGCCGGTACTCTCCACTCTAGGCATACTACAAGGGAAGCAAGGCGACAATCAGGAGGTTGCAGAGTAAGGATAAAATTGGGAAAAGAAAAATTATGTTACATGATTCAAATATTAAATGGCAAGGCAGCAAGAGTCTGATGCACTGATGTAAAAAAAAAAAAAAAAACAAAACAAAGACACAACCACAAATAAAAATAAAGCCTAAGACACCAAAAATAACTCTTTGCAGTAGGTGTGAAGAGGTTAATCTATTTACCTAAGGTCACGTGGAGGACAGGAGTACAAATACAGATCTGTTTGATCTGGAACCCAAAGTCCTAATCATTATGTGAAACAAAGTTTAAATTTCTTAAAATTATTAACGAAGTAGTCCCTGGCTACCTTTACAGTTTTCTCTTACTACTGGCCCTCTTGAACTCTGTCTACATTTTAGCCATAGTAAATTTTCAATACCTCGAATAATTCATTGTTCCTCTTGACTTCGAACATGCTGTTGGCCATGTCAAAATCTACCCCCACCAACACCTTCACCAGGATAATTACTATTTTTCTTTCAAATTTCCACTATAAATAATTTTCTTCTCAGGGAGTAACCCTCTTATCCCTAGACTAAGTTAAATGACTTTTCCTGATCCCCAGAAAAAGTTCTCTCTCTCTCTACCATATCCTCCCATGGGACCTTTGATATCATTATCATAATACTTTAAAAATCTGTTAAAATTATTTATTTAATGTCTCTTTCTTACTTGGAGCTGTGATGGCACAGTTGTTAAGAGCTCGGCTACTAACCAAAAGGTTGGCAGTTCAAATCTACCAGCCGCTCCATGGAAACCCAATAGGGCAGTTCTACTTTCACATAGGGTCGCTATGAGTCGGAAATCAACTCCACTGCAACAGGTTTTCTTACTTAAATTGTAGCCTCCATGAAAGTACTATGTATCTCTACATCCTGGCAGATAGTAGGTACACAGTAAATATCTGCTGAATTAATAAATGAAAATCAACGTAACAGATCAGAAAAGGGCTATGTGTACCAATTTAAAGAAAGAATAGAACCTAGTTCTCTAAGCTATGTCTTCTGATTGTATCAACAAATATTAAAAAGACTGAATTAGAAGTGGGTGGTTAGTTAGCCCAGAAACTGAAAAGTCTGGAGCCAAATTCTGGCCGCTGTCCATTTAAGTCTTAAGAGAGTGGATATACTGGCTTACTGAATCTGATTCAGATTTGTGGCAAGTTAGAGAACGGAATGCGGGTCGTATCATCAGAGTCAATGAAACCAATAAATAAGATGGTGTAGGAAGACCAGGTAAAAGACGCTTGTAGTGGAGGTGAAAAAATATTGAGATGTATTTCACAGACAGAACTGCCAGGACTTGGTGAAAGATTAGATGTCAATAATAAAGGAGAGGGAGAAACTGAGGAGGACTCCAGGTTTTCTTACAAAAGCAACTGAACAGAAGGTGGTATATTTATTGGGAGAAAAAAGACTACATGAGAAACAGGTGTGGGAGAAATCAAAGAATTAATATTGAATACATTAGGCTTGAGATATCTGTGAAGTAGATAAGAAGAAGTAACAGGCATACATTTGGATATGAAAGGTTAAAAACCTAGAGCTCTAAGCAGAGGTCTAAGGACTTTATGAGATAGGTCTTATTATTGTTTCCATCCTATAGGTAAGGAAAACTGAAGCACGGGAACGATAAATAACTTGCCTAAGATCATTCTCTCTGGCACAGTAGATTCTCAAACTTAGGCAATCTATTTCTAGGGTTCATACTCATTATTTCTACACTTTATTGTTTCTCTGATAGCTAACTGACACCCCACACTACAGGGACCACAGAAAGGTTCAGTATTTGGTACCCAGGAAAAGAAAGGCAGAGGTATACAGTTCATAACAGAGAATTAAGTGAAAGTCTCAAAAATGAATGTGAAAAACTCCCACCTCACTCCTCCCTGCCTGTTCCAAAACGACAACAGCCAGCTTTATAGGATTTTTCTGCATGCACTTAAATGGCCACAGAGAAAAGGCTTATATATATACCTTCCATTTGAAAGGTCCCCAAAGAAAAAGCTAGCTCACTACCCTATAATCTTATAGTAAAGCCCATTATCCTGACCTATGCACACAAAGCTTCTTATAAAATATAGACAGACAATTATGAATCACAACTTTAGATTACCGTACCAGAGTAACTGGTATTGGGCTTGCTCTCCCACCATAAATAACTAAAAAAACTTGACAAAATATATGAGGCAAATATTTTCAGGTATTGCGACAATAGGCAGGACAAGATCGCAACCCTTGAGAGAAAAGAAACGTGTAAGGCTATCCCCATATTTGCCCCTGCTCTCTGCCTGGGGCAGTTTCCTGTCTACAACAGAGGAGAGTAGAACCCAAGTAGAGCAAGGCAGGGCTAGCTGAGCTATGGAGTTAGGAAAAAGCAGTGTAGGGCTGCAAAAGTGGCTGGAATTTGTGAGGTAAGTATCAGATATAAGTAGGTTCCCCCACAAGAAACTGGCATAGAGGTCCTTTGGAGGTCCTTGGCTGAGGGCTAAGCTGCAGCAGCTGCATGACACTCTGCTAAGCCAAACACAGAGTGGTACTAAGAGCTACATAGGTATACCACATACCACACAGGGATAACAGCTATTAGAGTGGAGCCTAGCCAGAATGGAAACCTCCCTGAGCACCTCAGGCATTCGGTTGAGACCAGCAAAGGATATGTCTTAGGACTAAAAACCACACACTAGAATACAGAAATGTCTTATATGTAAGGTAACAAGAGAAAAAATAATTGATAAGAGATCAGCTCTAGCAAAGAAAAAAACTAAGACTGATAGGGTCAAAAGGATCTACTGGCCATCAAAACAAAACTCAATACTTTTTAAAGGAAGATAAGTCTCACCACATGACGTGCAGCATAAAACGAGAAAATCCTAAATATGCAAAAAATAAAGAAAATATGTTCCATAAGAAAAAAGGGAAATCAATGAAGACTTTGAGATAACCTAGGTGTTATAATTATCAGACAAAGCAAAACCAAACTCATTGCTGTCAAGTCAATTCTGACTCATAGCGACCCTATAAGACAGAGTAGAACTGTCCCAAAGGGTTTCCAAGGAGTGGCTGGTAGATTCGAACTGCCGGCCTTTTGGTTAGCAGCTGAGCTCTTAACCACTTCGCTACCAGGGCTTCAATTATCAGACAAGGACTTCTAAAAAAGTATTATAAATATATTCACAAACTTAAAGAACATAAGAAGAAGTGAATGTACAGGTAACAGTCCCTGAATTACAATGTATTCGAGTTACGATGAACTGCACTTACAACCATCCATGTTTTTGTTTTGTTTTGTTTTTTGGGGGGGAGAGTTTGTACATCTTATTGTTAGCACATCTTCCTGGGAGGAAGTTACAGGAAAATATATGCAGGGTGTCTCAGTTATCCAGTGCTGCTATAACAGAAATACCACCAGTGGATGGCTTTAACAAACAGAAATTTATTCTCTCACAGTTTAGGAGCCTAGTTTGAATTCAGGATGCCATCTCCAGGGGAAGGCTTTCTCTCTCTATTGGCTCTGGGGGAAAGTTCTTGTCATCAATTTTCCCCTGGTTTAGGAGTTTTTCAGCACAGGGACCCCAGGTCCAAAGTACACTCACTCCTGGCCCTTCTTGGTTGGTGGTAATGAGGTCCCCCTGTCTCTCTGCTCGCCTCACTCTTTTATATCTCAAAAGAGATCGACTTAAAACACAATCTAATCTTGTAGACTGAGTCCTGCCTCATTAATGTAACTGCCTCTAATCTAGCCTCATTAACATCATAAAGGTAAGATTTACAACACACAGGGAAATCATATCAGATGACAAAATGGTGAACAGTCACACACTACCGGGAATCATGGCCTAGCCAAGTTGACACATATTTTGCGGGGATACAATTCAATCCATAACACAGAGGATATGGAAAAAACTGCTGAGCTTTGTGAACATGCTCCAAGCATTTGATAAGGATAACACGATGGAAGAGATCAGTGGAAAAATTGTCCATATGGCAAGAGCGTTGAATTTAAAACTGACATCGCCAATGTGGAACAGTGTGTAGATCATGAAGAAGGGCAACTGACAGATTAGGACTTACTAGATTTTGAAGATGAAAGAAATGCTGAAGAAAGAAATAATGAGGAAGAGGAGGGAGAGAAGTTGTCAAAGAATTTTACAGTGAAAGGATTAGTTGGAGTTTTTTTCTAAACTAAATCAGGGTTTTCAGTTGCTTGAAAACATGGATGCAAACGCTGATCACTTTGCTAAAGTCGACAGACAGATTCAGGAAGCAGTGAGACGTTATTGTGAAATACATGGAGTAAATTTAAAAAACGACCATACTGACAACTCTCATTAATTTTCTGACTAGAAACACCATCCCCATTTCTAGGGATAATACAGATGATCAAGAACCTTCCACAAGTTGAGTTATTACCTCAACCGACAAAATGCCAATGCTGTCCAACTCTTCTTCATCATCAGAGTATATTTTTATGCTTTGTGTATTTTTTAATGTATGTATTAAAATATATCTGTAAGTTTATATATAATGTTTCCAGCCCCCAAAGACAAATAAAGATCAGATTTATAAAGACTCTGATAATAAAAGACAATAATAATAAAAATAAAATGGGCTATCCGACTTACGTCAGAACTGACTGATGATGCAGTCGTCGAAAAAGAACCCCATCATAAGTCGGGGACTACCTGTAGATGGTTAAATCTCAGTAGAAAAATAGAAAATACAAAAAAGAACCAATGAGACTTCAGAAACTGAAAAAGTACAAAACTGAAATTAAAAAAAAAAAATCACTAGATGGGCTAAGATCAGATACTGCAGAAGAAAACACCAGTGAACATAAAAACTCATAAATGTAAATTATCCAATCTGAAGAGAGGTAAAAGAGACATTAGGAAAAAATTGAACAAAGCCTCAGTGACCTGACTGAGGCATAAAAAATATTTGAAGAAGTAATAGTTGAATACTATAAACAGAACAGTGAAACAGTAATGAAAAGAATTACTACTAGTTTCTCATCATGAACAATGAAGGCCAAGAAACACTGAAAAATTATTAAGGGCTCATAGGAAAATTTTCAACCCAAAATTCTTTATCTGGTACAAAAAAAAAAATCTTTCAAAAATGAAGATGAAATAAACATATTTCAGACCAAAAGCTTGAAATTCCTTACCAGCATATCTATGCCCCCCAAAACATTAAAAGCTATTCTTCAGGCTGAAGGAAAATAAAATCAGATTAAAACAAACAAACAAAAAACTTGGATCCACATGAAAGAGCTCCAGAAATGCTAAATATGAGGGTAAACATAAAAGAGTTTTTTTTTTTAAAATTCTTTCTTTCTTTAAAAGTCAATCGACTGTTTAAACAAAGATAATAATGTACTGTAGGGGTTAGGACATGTAAGATAAATGAAAAAAGAGGAAGAGGGAAATGTAAGTATACTGTTACAAGGTTTTTTGTTATATGTGAATTGTTATAAAACTGAGAGATTAAAGATGTAAAAATAACACCAGACCAACTGTTAAACGAATTTTTACAAAGGCACAACCATATAAATAATTACATTATGTAAATGTAAATGGCCTAACACTCAGCAAGACCCAACTATATAATGTTTACAAGAGAGTTATATTAAATATTAAAGAAAAGGTTAAAAGTAGAAGGATGGAAAAATATATCATGCAAAAACTAATCATAAGAAAACAGGTGTTGAAATATTAATATCAACATGGACTTTAAGACAAACAGTATTACCAGAAATAAAACATAATATTTTATAATGATAAAAAGATCAATTCATCAAGAAGACAATACAATTTTAGAAGGTATATACCTAAAAAACAAGTATCAATGTACATAAAACAAAAACCTACAGAATTAAAGTGAAAAACAGACAAGTCCGCAATTAGTTAAAGATTTCAACACTCTCCTCTCGGTAATTCATAGAACATTAATAAGAATGTAAGTAAGGGGGAAAAAAAAAAAAGAAATTTCCTCAATCTTACAAATGGCATCTAGGAAAAACCTACCATGAACATCACGTTCAATGTCAACACAATTCCCCCTAAGATCAGAAACAAGGCAAAAATGTCTACCCATACCACTTCTAGTCAACATTGGACATAATGTTAGCCAGTGAAATAAGGCAAGCAAAAATAAAATAAAAGGTATACAGATTTTTTTAGGAAAAAATAAAACTGTCTTTATTCGCGAATGATATTTGTTTATATAGAAAACCTCAAGAAATCTAAAAAAAACAACACGAGAACTAATAAGTGAATTTGGCAAAGCTGCAGGATGCTTGGTCAATACAGAAAAATATCCTATGAAAAATTCATTGTGTTTCTATATACTTGTACCAAACAATTAAAAAAATCAAATCACAGTATTATTTATATTAGCATCAAAAACACAATACTTAGTAACAAATTTAATGAAATATATGTAAGACTACAAGCTGGAAGATACAAAACATGGCTGAGAGAAATGAAAGACCTAAATGACTGAAAAGATACATCATGTTCATGGATTAAAATACTCAGCTTTTTTTTTTTTTTTATATTTTATTGTACTTCAGGTGAAAGCTTACAGAGCAAATAGTTTCTCATGAAATAGTAGTACACATGTTGTTCTATGACATTGGTTAACAACCCCACAACGTATTAAGCCTCTAAATTCTCAACCTTTTTCTTTTTTTTTTTTGATGAAAATTACAGATGGCCAAAGATACACCGTTTCAAGAATTTCTACATTCACAGTTCAGTGACATTGACTACGCTCTTCCAACTGTGCTGTTATTCTCACTTAAGATGAAGGCTTACAGAACAAAATAGTTTTTCATTTAACAGTTACTACACATGTTGCCCTATGACAATGGTTAACAATCTCACAGCACATCAAGAATATCCTTACTCCACCTTGTGTTCCCTATCATCAGGGGACTTCCTTGTCCCCTTCTGTCTTCTGGACCTTGTCAGTGGACTATTGTACCTCTTTAGTCTCATTTGTTTTTTATTTTATTTTATTTAAACACCATTTCAAAACTTTTTACTTACACATTTAAGTGATATTGACTATGCTCTTCCAATTGTGCTGCCATTCTCGCCCAAGATGAAGGCTTACAGGACAAAACAGCCTCCCATTTAATAGTTACTACAAATGTTGCCCTATAGCAGTGGTCAACAATCTCACAATACATCGACAGTGTCCTTATTCAATTTGTGTTCCTTATCATCAGTTTCCTACTCTCCCTCTGCCTTCTGGCCCTCGTCACTGGACTCCTGTACCTCGTTAGTCCCATTTAGTTTTACTGGGCTGTCCATTCCCAGGCTTAACATCGAACCTCGAAGGTAACTTCACCTCTGAGCTGAAAGGGTGTCTGGGGACCACACTCTTGAGGTTTCTCTAGTATTCTTTAGGCCGGTAAATCTGGTCTTCTTTTTTTTTTTGGGGGGAGTTAAAATTATGCTCTACATCCTTCTCCAGCTCTGCCCAGAACCCTCTGTTGTGATCCTGGTCAGAGGAGTCATTGGTGGTAGCCGGGCACCATCCAACTGTACTGGACTCAGTCCAGTGGAGGCCTTGGTAGCTGTGGACAATTAGTCCTTTGGACTAATCTTTTCGTTGAATCCTGTTCTCTTCATTCTCCCTTGTTCCCGAAGGGATGAGATCAGTGGAGTATCTTAGATGGCCGCTCATAGGCTTATAAGACCCCAGACACTACTCACCAAGGTAGAATGTAGAGCATTATCTTTATAAGTAGTGTCATGCCAATTGAGCTAGATGTTCCCCGAGATCATGGTCCCCAGAGCCCTCCGTCCAACAACTCAGTCCCTCAGGGGGTTTGGATGTGTCTACAGGGCCTCCATGACCTTTCCTTGTGCAGGTAGTGTTAGTTTCCCCTGTACGATGTACTATCTCACCTCTCACCCAAGTTACCACTTACCTATTACCTATTTAGTATTTCCCCCCCACTCCCATCCCTGGTAACCAACAAGGATTGTTACATTTTGCATGTGAATTTTTTCATGGGTTTTTACAATAGAGGTCTCATACAATATTTGTCCTTTTGTGATTGACTTATTTCACTCAGCATAATGTCCTCCAGTTTCATCCATGTTATGAGATGGTTCACAGATTCATTGTTGTTCTTTCTCGTTGCATAGTACTCCATTGTGTGTATGTACCATAGTTTGTGTATCCATTCATCTGTTGATGGACATCGAGGTTGTTTCCATCATTTTGCTATTGTGAATAATGCTGCCATGAACATAGGTGTGCATAAAAATACTCAGCTTTAAGATGTCAATTCTTCTTGAACTGATTCACAGATTTAATCAAAGTCCCATCAGACTTTTATTATAGAAATCAATGAGCTGATTCTAAAATTTGTATGTAAATGCAAAGGATCTAGAACAGTCAAACAATTGTGAAGAAATAATTGGAGGCCGCCTCCTTTTGGATTTCAGGCATTACTATAAACCTAGACTACTCAAGAGAGTGTGGTATTGGTGTAACATTAGACAAAAATGGCAATAAATCAGAACAGAGTCCAGAAATAGACTCACAGATACACAGCCAACTGATTTACAAAACAGCGCCAAAGGAATTCAATGGGGTAAAGAAAAGTCTTTTTAAGAAATGATGCTGGAACAGCTAGATAAATATATTAAAAAACGAACCTTGTCCTCCATTTAAAACCACACCAAAAAAAAAAAAAAAAAAAGAGAGATATCACAGACGTGAACGTCAAAGCTAAAACCATAAAGCTTTAAGAAAGTAACAGAATATCTTCACAACCTGAGAATATGCCCAGAGTTCATGCTGTTGTTAGTTATCAAGTCGGCCCCTGACTCGTGGCAACCCCACGCACAACAGAACAAAATGCTACCTGGTCCTGTACTTTCTATCCCTTGACTGGTTTTGGATCAGATCATTGTGATCCATAGGGTTTTCACAGGCTGATTTTCAGAAGTAGATCACTAGGCTTTTCCTCCTAGTCCATCTTAAGCCTGGAAGCTCTGCGGAAACCTGTTTGACATCATATCGACACACAGACAACGGGTGACTACACGAGGTTCGCTGGCCAAGAAATGAACCTGGGTCTCCCACATGGAAGGTGAGGATTTCTACCACTGCCCCCAGAGTTCTTAGGACAAAAAAGTAATACACATAAAAGAAAAAAATAACAAAACGACTTGTTACTTGCCATCGAGTCAATCATGACTCATGGCTACCCTGTGTGTGCAGGAGAATGGTTCCAGAGTTTCAAGGCAGCGACCTTTTGGAAGCTGATCACCAGGACTGTCTCTCTCTGGGTGGGTTTGAGCCTCCAACCTTTCAGCTTAACTGTCTGAGCCACCCAGGGGCCAATAAGATAGGCTTAATCAAAATTAAAAACCCTGCTCATCCAAAGGACATCATCAATAACATGAAGAGGAAAGCCACAGGCTTATCTAAAAAGGACTTATATCTAAAATATATAAATAACCCCAATAATTCAATTAAAAAAAAAGGCAAGCTAATTTTTAAAAATAGCAAAGGACTTACATAGGCACATCACAAACGAAGATACACAGCTGGCCAATAAGCACATAAAAAAATGTTCAACACTATTAGTTTTCAGGGAAATGCATACTAAAGTCACAATAAAATACCACTTCATATGCTAAATGGATAAAATTAAAAATAACAGAAGGCGGAGCAAACATGGTGCCAAGACAGACACGCCGTGCCATCCCTCTGCAGTAAAGACCTGAAAAACTAAGTAAAACAGATACAAACTTGAATACTGGAACCCTAAGCATAAAATGAAGGAATAAAGAACTAGATCAAATGCCAAATGGAAGAAGAAGCTAATGGAAAACAGAGAAGGAGGAGAGATACAGAATAGAGGTTCCCTACCAACTAACATGGCACAGTGTCGCCATCTTGGAACACAGCCAGCAAAAACCCTGGACAGGGAGTATGGGAAGGCAACTTCACGGAGCTCCCAACAGGAGACAGAACACCCGGTAACCAGACAAACACAAATTCTCATCCCTCAGCCTTCTGCCCCATATGCCACCTCCCTCTGTTCCTGCTAGCTCCCGCTACATCGCCATACCTAGAACATTCAGTGCAGAGAATTTTTGTTTTCTTTATGTTGAGGTGTAATCCATATTGAAGATTGCAGTCTCGGATCTTCATCAGTAAATTCATCAAGTCCTCTTCAATTTCAGCAAGCAAGGTTGTGTCATCTGCATATTGCAAGTTGTTAAGGAGTCTTCCTCCAATCCTGATGCTACATTCTTCTTTATACAGTCCAGCTTCTTCAGTTATTTGCTCAGCCTAAAGACTGAATAAATATGGTAAAAGGATACAACCCTGATGCACACCTTTCCTGATTTTAAACCATGCAGTATCTCCTTGTTCTGTTTGAATGACTGCCTCTTGGTCTCTGAACAGGTTCTGCAAGAGCACAATTAAGTGTTCTGGAATTCCTACTCTTTGCAATATTTTCCATAATTTGTTATGAGCGACACAGTCGAATGCCTTTGCAGAGTCAATAAAACACAGGTAACCATCTTTCTGGTATTCTCTGCTTTCAGCCAAGATCCATCTAACATCAGCAATGACATCCCTCGTTCCACATCCTCTGCTGAATCCAGTTTGCATTTCTGGCAGTTCCCTTATCAATGTATTGCTGCAACCATTTTTGAATGATCTTCAGCACAATTTTATTTGCATGTGGTATTAATGATATTGTTTGATAACTTCCAAGCACCTAGCATTCAGTAAGTCATGCATAATAAATATTAAATAGGGGAAGAATTGATGCATTTGAATTATGGTGTTGGCAGAGAATACAGGCTCCCAGAAAAATGAACAAATCTTTCTTGAAAGAAGTACAGTCAGAATGCTCCTTACAAGCAAGGATGGCGAGCCTACATCTCACTTTGGACATGTTATCAGGAGGGATCAGTCCCTGGAGAAGGACATCATGCTTGGAAAGGTAGAGGGTCAGCGAAAAAGAGGGAGACCCTCAATGAGATGGAATGACACAGGGGCTGCAACAATGGGGTCAGGCATAGCAACGATTGTGAGGATGACGCAGGACCGGGAAGTGATTCCTTCTGTTGCACATATGGTCAGTATGAGTCAGAATCGACTTGATAGCACCTAACACAACAACGTTGTTATTATCCTAAAAAGGTGACAACACAGAATGACAGTATAAATATGATACTTCAGGCTTTTTTTTTTCTTTTTTGACAGGAAATATATACTTGTATTTCAGAGATGGCATTTTTGTATCCTAACTGCTTCATAACAAAGATACTACCTGTATCACTATGTATTCATGACTTAACATCTGCAGCAATCTTTTTCTCCTTTGAACTATATAAACCATAATATCACAACTGGCAAAAGGTCACCTAGTTTGCAACACAATTACATTTACTGTGCTTTAGAAAATGAAATCATAGTTTTATCTTCCCAGATATATTCTTTAAAATATATATATGGCTTGTAAAATATAAATAATTAAATGAATATCAATATTTCTTCACTAACTGTTCTAATTTTATCCTTATTTTTTAAATAAAACAGAAAATATACTTTCTATTTTAAATAAAAGAGAAAATTTTGAGATAGCTTATCAAGTCACCCCAAAACACAAAAATGGCACTTGATTACTCAAAGCAATAATTCCAAATCTCCTTGTGTATCTGAATCACTTGGCAACTCCTAAAAACATTCAGATTCTGAGCTTTATCATAGATCTACTGATGCAAAATTTCTAAGTATGGAGCCTAGAAAATATATATACATATATATATATACACATAGATACATATTTTAAAGCTACCCAGAAAAACATAATAGAAGGCAATCTACAAAAGAGGAAATAAAATAGCTAAAATGAAACATACACAACCTTACACTACACAAGAAAATGCAAAATTTAAAAGCAATGAGATACTACTTTTGCCCAAATTAACAAAAATTTAAAAGATCGAAAATAGTGAAGTGGATATAAAAACAAAGGCATTTTCACACATTGTTTGTAAGATTTGCTATTAATATTTTGAAATAATTTTGGGAGCATCTTTTAAAAATAAAAATGAAAATGCCAGCAATCCTACTTATAGAAATCTACCCTACAGAAATAAAAAGTCCAAGGAGCATAAGGATATATATAAGAACGATGCTTATTTCAGAGTTATCTGCAATAACAACAGTGGAAAAACTAGAAATAACTCAAATGTTCATTAACAAGGAAATAATTAAATCAATTCAAAGTATACATATTACAGAATATTAAACCAAACCAAACCCATTGCAGTTGAGTCTATTTCGATTCATAGTGACCCTATAGGACAGAGTAGAACCGACCCACAGGGTTTCCAAAGAGCAGCTGGTGGATTCAAACTTCTAACTTTTTGGACAGCAGCTGAATACTTAGCCACTGTGCCACCTGGGCCCCAGCAGAATATTAGGTAGCTATTTAAAAGACTGTATGGATTATACTTCAACATTGTATGGATTACACCTTAACTAACAAAAACAAAATCTACACAACTGGATCAATAAGCAACATGATGATAAATGGAGAAAAGATTGAAGTTGTCAAAGATTTCATTTGACTTGGAACCACAAACAATTCCCAAGGAAGCAGCAGTTAAGAAATCAAACAACATATTGCATTGGGCAAATTTACTGCAAAAGACCTCTTTAAAGTGTTAAAAAGCAAAAATGTCATTTTGAGGACTAAGGTATGCCTGACCCAATCCATGGTATTTTCAATCACCTCATATGCATGTGAAACCTGGACAATGAATAAGGAAGACCAAAGAAGAATTGATGCCTTTGAATTATGGCGTTGGTGAAGAATAATGAATATACTATGAATGGCCAGAAGAATATACAAATCTGTCTTGGAAGGAGTATAACCAGAATGCTCCTTAGAAGCGAGGATGGTGAGACTTCGTCTCACATACTTTGGACATGTTATTAGGATGGACCAGTCCCTGGAGAAGGACATCATGCTTGATAAAGTAGAGGGCTGGCGAAAAAGAGGAAGACCCTCAACAAGGCAGACTGACACAGTGACTGCAACAATGGGCTCAAACAAAGCAATGATTGTAAGGATGGCACTAGACCAGGCAGTGTTTTGTTCTGTTGTACACAGAGTCACTATGAACTGGAACCAACTTGAGGGCACCTGTCCTAGTTACCTAGTGCTGCTGTAACAGAAATACCACAAATAGATGGCTTTGACAAAGATAAATTTATTTCTTCACAGTAAGGTAGGCTAAAAGTCCAAATTCACATCATCACCTCCAGGGGAAGGCTTTCTCTCTCTGTTGGCCTTCTCATCAATGTTCCCTGGACTAGGAGCTTCTCCACGCAGGGACTCCAGGTACAAAGGACACGCTCTACTCCCAGCACTGCTTTCTTGGTGGTATGAGGGCCCCCTCTCTGCTTGCTTCTCTCTTTTATATCTCAAGAGACTGCCTCAAGACACAGTCCAATCTTGTAGATTGAATCCTGCCTTACTAACACAAGTGCCGCCCATCCTTCATCATTAACATCACAGAGGTAGGATTCACAACATATAGGAAAATCAAACAATACCAGGAATCATGGCCCAGCCAAATTGACACACACACTTTTTGGGGGACATAATTCAATCCATGACAGCACCTAACAAAAACAACAAGTAAAAGTTTAAGGCGTTCTGGTGGCACAATGGTTAAGCACTTGGCTGCTAAACTAAAGAGTCGGCAGTTCAAATCCACCCGTCGCTCCGCGGGAGAAAAGCGTGGCAATCTGCTCCCTTAAAGATTACAGCCTAGGAAACACTATGCGGCTGCTATGAGTCAGAATCAATTCAATGGCACACAACAACAACATAAAAAAGACTAAGTTAGGCACTTCCTCTTCTAACAATGATAGAGTAGCCTATAGCAGACCAATGTTCCTGCCAGGAACAATTAGAAAATCTGGATTAAATATAAAGAACATAGGTTCAAAGGTATTGGAGAGTTACCAAATCAGTCAAGACTGGATGAACCAAAATTCCAGAAAGAAGGAAAGATTACTGAACTGAGTCTGATCTTACATATGTTGCTCTTTCCCTAAGAGAATCAGCGGAATCTTAAGCAGTGAAAGGCAATGGTCTGAGAACATGGTCAGAACACAGCAGACATTCAAGCAGAAAGAGTGTGACAGTTAAGGTTGTGTGTCAACTTGACTGGGCCATGATTCTCAGTGATTTGGTAGTTATGATGTAGTTTGGTAATTGTATGATGATGTGATCACTTGCATGATGAGATTTGATGTAGTGTGATCACCTCTGTGATGGTTAGGATTGTGTGTTAACTTGGCTGGGCCACGATTCTCAGTGTTCGACAGTCGTATAATGTTGTGATCACTTTCCTGTTGAGATTTGATATGTGATCACCCCCACGATGGGATCTGCTATAAATGACGGATCAGTTGAAGGGGAATGTCCTTGGGCGTGTGGCCTGGATAGAGTATGGGCAGATATTCTGGCAAGACTTGGGGGCTTTTTCCTTGTGCCAGAAAAAGCAGCTGGCTCCTCTTTGTCTGACCTCCAGTTCTTGCAATGTCAGCTAGCATCTTAACTGCAGTCTTGCCTGCCAATCTTGGGATTCATCAATCTTTGTAGCCTATAAGCAAGAGCCATCATCTCTGACTTGCCGATTCTGGGTTCACCAGCCCCTGCAGCTACATGAATCAGGAGAAGCCTCTATCCTGATCCATGGACTTGGGACATTCCAGCCTCTACAACCGCGTGAGCCATTTCCTTGATATAAATCTCTCTATATATACATATATATTTATACACTTTACTGGTTTTACTTCTCTAGAGAACCCACCCTAAGACATTTGGTACCGAGAGTGGTTCTAACGAAACAAAACTGTTTAAGGACAAGTTTTCTAAAATGGTTCTCAAGTCTAGTTAGTCTTAAAGATGTTGATGACTCTCCTTCCAGTAGTAAAGAGGGCACTGCTAATCTATGGCGTGAGTGGCAACACAAATATACAAACTAACACCACCAATAGATCAGGTATCGGTGAGAGGCAAGGCTCTGGTGATAGCATGTGTGATACCTTTCTACAATTTTGTCATAATGAGAAGTATAAAGAAGCTGGTTGGTTGGTCCTACTTTTGCTAGACAAACTGGTGAAAGAGATGTGCTCAGGGCTTCAGAGTCAAAGCTCAAGTGCCAGATGAACCACCTCAAAGTTTCCACCTGTGCTTTGAAAGAAAGCCTTATTTCCTGTAGTAACAGAGCTGATATTGCCGAAAACTAAACCCAGAGTCTTACTGTAAGAGTGGCTGAATTATAACACCAACTCAACTGACAACCTTAAGAGGTAAAGTGAGGGCACTGACTGGAAGAAACTGGATCCTGAAACTTGGGATGGGGATATATATGGGCAGATACTCAGGATGCTGGAGACACTGAGCCCCTGAATTCTGTTAAATTGCTCCTGCCAATAGAACCACTCCCATCTGAGATTACTCCATGTTTATCTGCTAAACCACCTGCCCAGTAAAACCATTAACCCTCCACTCCTATCTAATGAGATTAGCCTAGCTGTCTCTAAAGAGCCCTTGTCTGAGTCATTGCCTAGGGCATCACCTGAGGCAGATGCTTTACAAGACAATGCTGAATGTTCTCAAAATAATTCCCCACTATGGATTCTAGCTTCTAGACCTATAACCAGACTTAAGTCCTAGTGAGCCGCAAAAGGTGAAGTACAAAGTGTGACCCAGGAAGAGGTATGCTACACTCCAAAAGAACTGCTTGACTTTTCTAACATGTACAAACAGAAACCTGGGGAATATGTGTGGGAATGGCTATTAAGGGTGTGGGATAATGGTGCAAGGAACATAAAGATGGATCAGTCTGAGTTTATTGATATGGGTCCACTAAGCACAGATTCTTCATTCAATGTTCCAGCCCGAGAAGTTAGGAACGGATCTAATAGTTTATTTGGCTGGGTCACTGAAGCATGGTTTATGCGGTGGACTATACTAAATCAAGCTGAAGTACCAGACTTGCCTTGGTATACTGTAGAAGGTATCCAAAAGCTTAGGGAAATTGGCAAGCTAGAGTGGACTTATCAGGTTAGACCCACAGACCCACACATGGAATGCCCAGAGGATACACCTTTTACCAAAACTGTGAGGAACAAATTTGTGAAGGGAGCCCCAGCATCCTTTAAGACTGCTGTGATTGCTATTTTATGTAAATGAGAATTGACAGTGGGAACTGCCCTAACTAAATTAAGACACCTAACTACAGTGGGGATGATTAGATCTTGTGGTAGTAGGGGCCAAGCGGCTGCACTCATCGACAAAGACAAGGTGGGCGTGCTTACAGTAATGGATAGCAGAGTCAAAGCAGTGATCAGAATAGTCTGACTCATACGGACTTACAGTGTTGGCTACTTAATCATGGTGTCCCTAGGAGTGAAACAGATAGGAAATTTATTAAATATTTACTTGACCTGTATAAACAGATGAATTCTACGTCAGGTGAACAGCAGTCTAACTCGAATCGCCAGAATAGAGTCATGGTCCCTCAGTCAAGTTCCAGACTTGAGTGAGTTTAAAGATCCACAACCCCGAATGAAGGGGAGGCTGGGTCCCCTTGAGGAAGGACTCCAATACACTGCCAAAAATTTACAGTTAATCTCTCTCCCAGTCTTCCCGAAAGGGATCTACTGCCTTTTATGAGAGTGACTGTTAATTAGGGAAAAGGAAATAATCAGACTTTTTGGGGATTACCAGATTCAGGTTCTGAAATGACACTAATCCCAGGAGACCCAAAATGTCACTGTGGCTCACCAGTCAGAGTGGAGACATATGGAGGTCATGTTATTGATGAAGTCTTGGCTCATGTCCGTCTCACAGTAGGCTCAATGGGTCCCCAAACCCATCCTGTAGTGATTTCCCCAGTTCCAGAACGCATAATTGGAATAGATATACTCAGCTACTGGCAGAACCCCCACACTGGATCCCTGACAAATAGAGTAAGGGCTATTATGGTAGGAAAAGCCAAGTGGAGCCATTAGAACTGCCCCTATCTAGGAAAATGGTAAACCAAAAGCAATACCGCATTCCTAGAGGGATTGCAGAGATTACTGTAGTCATCAAGGACTTGAAGGATGCAGGAGTGGTGATTCCCACCACATCCCCATTCAACTTGCCTATTTGGCCTGTGCAAAAAACAGACGGATCTTGGAGAATGACAGCGGATTATCAAAAACTTAACCAGGTGGTGACTCCAATTGCAACTGTTGTTCCAGATGTAGTTTCATTGCTTGAGCAATTTAACACATCTCCTGGTACCTGGCACGCAGCTATTGATCTGGCTAATGCCTTGTTCTCCATGCCTACTTTGAAAGACCATCAAAAGCAGTTTGCCTTCAGCTGGCCAAGGCCAGAAATACACCTTCAGTTGCCTACCTCAAGGCTACATCAACTCTCCAGCCTATGTCATAATTTAGTCTGCATGGACCTTGACTGCCTTTCCTTCCACGAGACATCACATTGGTCCATTACATTGATGACATTATGCTGACTGGAACTAGCAAGGAAGAAGTGTCAATGACTGTGGACTTATTAGTAAAACTTTTGCATGCTAGAGGGTGCGAAATTAATCCTATAAAAATTCAGGCACCTTCCACCTCAGTGAAATTTCTAGAAGTCCAGTGGTGTGGGGCATGTCAAGATATTCCTTCTAAAGTGAAGGATAAGTTATTACATCTGGCCCCTCCCACAACTAAAAAGGAGGCATACTGCCTGGTGGGTCTCTTTGGATTTTGTAGGCAACATATCCCTCATTTGTGTGTGCTACTCCAGTCTATTTATCAAGTGACTCTAAAAGCTGCTAGTTTTGAGTGGGGCCCAGAACAAAAGAAGGCTCTGCAACAGGTTCAGGCTGCCATACAAGCCACTCTGCCACCTGCGCCATATGATCTGGCTGATCCAATGGTGCCTGAAGTATCAATGGCAGACAGAGATGCTGTTTGGAGTCTTTGGCAGGACCCTCTTGGTGAATCACAGTGTACAACCTTAGGAATTTTGGGCAAAACCCTGCCATCTTCTGCAGATAACTTCTCCCCTTTTGAGAAACAGCTTTTGGCTTGTTAATGGGCCTTAGTAGAGACAGAACAATTAACCTAGGGACACCAAATCACCATGCCATCTGAGCTGTCCATCATGAATTGAGTGTTGTCAAATCCACAGAGTCAAAAAGTTGGATGTGCACAGCAGCACTCCATCATTAAATGGAAGTGGTATATACGAGATTGGGCCTGAGCAGGACCTGAAGGCACAAGTAAGTTGCATGAGGAAGTGGCCCAAATGCCCATGGTCTCCACTCCTGTCACATTACCTTCCATCTCCCAGTCTGCACCTATGGCCTCATGGGAAGTCCTTATGATCAGCTGACTGAAGAAGAGAAAACTCGTGCCTGGTTTACAGATGGTTCTGCACGATATGCAGGCACCACTCAAAAGTGGACAGTGGCAGCACTACAGCCCCTTTCTGGGATCTCCCTGGAGGACAATGGTGAAAGGAAATCCTCCCAATGGGCAGAACTTCGAGCAGTGCACCAAGGCATCCAATGATTCTTAAGCTGCACAGAACAATAAATAAGCTGAACAAAAAATGGTCAAAAAGCTGAGTAGAGACTTTGACAGTCTCATGGTGTTGTGAGAACAAAAAATGAAGTTCAGGACCTACCAAGGAAGAGGAACTTAGTACACACTCCAGGCCTTCAAGAGGCTCTCCTAGATGGCAATACTCTTATGAATGAGGGTGAACCAGGTAAGCTGAATTTTATCAAGTACGGTGCAGTGATTTACTTAATATGGCCCTTCTAGCCATAGTCTTTTTACCCCCTTCAAATGACTAGGTGAGACTGTGCAAATGAGGTGCTTGTGGCCCACCAAGGGGGTTAGACAGCTTGCTAATTAGGTAAACAAGGTGCATGAAAATAAGGAACCCTAACAAGGGGACTGGTCAGTTTTGCCATCCACTAGGCTTGAAAGACAGGCAATGCCAGAGCAGAGGGTAACCTGACTACCACCAAGAACAGACAGGATCCCTACACTCAGGCCCTCCTAGGCCCAGGAGACAGAGAGAGCTGTAACACCGTAGATGGCAAGATGGCGAGAAGCAGCAACAGAGAAATGGTGGCAGCAGAGGCAGGAGAACCAGGAGACCAGCAGGAGATGGTGCAGTGAGCTTCCCAACCCATGAAGGAAGAGAGCTAAGGGCCTTCAAGTATGAGGCTTGCTGGCAGAGGGGGGTGCCTCTGGGCACTTATTGGTGGAGCTAAAGAGCTTTGTAACACTTTCCTGAGCAGGGTAAAGGCCGAGCCAAAGGCCAGAGAGGCAGGCCTGCCTGCAAGCAAGGCTGAGAAGAGTTTGTCCTGACTGAAGAACTGTATCCTAAGTTGTTTCTGATCCTAAATTATAACCTGCTACTTCTCTAATAAACCCCATAATCGTAAGTATTGCCTGTGAGTTCTGTGTGGCTATTGCAATGAATTACTGAACCTAACAGAGAAGCAGAGAGTGCTGTGGGAAAAATGGCTGGTAGTCAGAACTGGTATAAAGGTCAGAGACCGGAGGTATGCCTGACCTCAACCTCATAGCAATCAGCCTTGGGCTGCTGATGTTGACAGTGATTTTCCCACCCTCTCTGTGAAGTTAAAGGAGGTCAGACACTGTCATACCACCATTTTTACATCAAGACTCAGCTCAGGCCTGGCTCTGACTGATGAAGATGATCTGATCTACTCTAGCTGCCCACCAGACTATAGGGAGAACTCTCTGTGATGGAAGAAAATATCATTCAGAGCAACTACAACTGTGTCTTAGCTTCCTAGTGCCCCGTAACAGAAATATCACAAGTGGTGGCTTTAAAGAACAGAAGTTTATTTTCTCACAGTATTAAATTTAGACTATCAGCTCTAGGGAAAGGGCATTCTTTATTTCTTTCAGCTTCTAGTAAAAACCAAATCAGTTGATGTTGAGTCAATTTCAACTCATGGCAACCCCATGTGTCTCACAGTAGAACTGAACTCCACAGGGTTTTCAATTGCTGATTTTTGGCAAGTAAATCACCCGGCTTTTCTTCTGAGGCAGCTCTGAGTGGACTCAAACCTCCAACCTTTCGGTAAGCAGCTAAGCATATTAGCCATTTGCACCACCAAGGGACACTTCAGCTTCTAGTAGCTGTCAAGAATCCTTGCAGTTCGTGGACTTACAGATTCATCTGCCTCCATCTTCACGTATTATCTCCCTCTATGTCTGCACTCCCCTTTATAATACGACACTCAGAAGGGTTTAGATTTAGGACTTAGACTACTCCAGTATGACCTCATTAACATAACAAAAGAAAAACCCTATTTCCAAACAGGATCACATTCATTGATGTGGGAGGGAGGTACTTAGGATTTTGACATCTTTTTGGAAGACACAATTCAATCCACGACAAACTGTTTATATGAAATGTCCATCACTGAGTCAAAAAAGACCAAAGGCAAATACATACAATGGAAACAGACCAAGAGATAATCCAGATATTGGAGTTAACAAGCATGAAAGTTAAAAAAAAAAAAAAGTGATTAACTTATTCAAGAAAATATATGACAAAATGAAGAGTTTCACCAGAGAATTGAAATCTATAAAAGAAAATCAAATGAAACTACTAGAATGGAAAAATACAATAACTGAAATTTAAACTTCAAAGATGAATTTAATGGCAGAATGGACAGAGCTGAGAATAAGAATAGTAAATTGTAAGACAGGTCAGTGCAAAATATACACGCTGAAACATGGAGAGACAAAGATGGAAAAAGTAAAAAAGAATGTAAGAGACATATGAAGGTCTAACACTATGTAATCCTAATGCCGTAAGAAGAAAAGAGAAAAAAAATGGAGCAAAACAAGAACCAATTATATGCTGTCTACAAGAGATGCACTTTAAATATAACAACTCATTCTTAGTTCAATCAAATATACAAGATAAAATGGGCAACTCCTGTCCAAAAGCAAGACGAGAAGGCAGGAAGGGACAGCAACTGGACAAATGGGCACAAGGAACCCAGGGTGGATAAGGATTGCAACCAATGTCACAAAACACTATGTGTATAAATTTTTTAATAAGAAATTAACTTCAGCTGTAAACTTTCACTTAAAACACAATAAAAACTACACACACACACACACACACACACACACACACACACACACACACACACACACACACATATATATGTACATATACAAACTCAAAGAGTTTGAAAGTAATGAGCAGAAAAAGACATACCAAGCAAACAATAAAGCATGAGAAAGTTGGAGTGGCTATATAAATGCCAAACAAAATAGACTTCAAAACAAGCAGTATTATTAGAGATAAAAAGGGATACCTCATAATGATAAAGGAGTCAATCAATTCGGTAAGAGGATATAATATAATGCTAAATGTGTATGCACCTAACATAGAGCTTCGAAACACACGGGGAATAAAAAACTAATGAGATTAAAAGGAAAAATAGAAAAATCCACAATTACAGATGGAGATTTCAAAAACTCCTCTCTCAGTAACAAGTAGACAGGTAGACAAAAAAATCAGAAGAATATACAAGATCTCTGTAACACTATAAACCACATTAACCTAACTGATATTTATAAAATATACACCCAACAACTACAAAATACACATTTTTTCCAAGTGCAATGGAACAGTCATCAAGATAGACCAAGTCCCACTCCTAGGTACGTATCCTAGAGAAAGAAGAGCCGTCACACGGATACACATAGGCACACCCATGTTCACTGCAGCATTATTCACAATAGCAAAAAGATGGAAACAACCTAAGTGCCCATCAACAGATGAATAGGTAAACAAAGTATGGTACATACACACAATGGAATACTACCCAACAATAAAGAACAATGAAGAATCTGCAAAACATCTCACTACATGGATGAATCATTATGCTGAGTGAAATAAATCAATCACAAAAGGACAAATATTGTATGAGACCACTACTATAAAAACTCATGAAAAGGTTTACACACACCAAAAAAAAACTATCTTTGATGGTTACGAGGGAGGTGAGGGGAGAGGAGCGAAAAACACTAAATAGACAATACGTAAGTGGTAACTTTGGTGAAGGGTAAGACAGTAAACAATACTGGTGAAGTCAGCACAACATGATCAAGGCAAAATCAGAAGCTTCACAGAAACATCCAGACTCCCTAAGGGACTGAATTAGTGGGCTGAGGGCTGGGGACCATGGTCTCAGGAGACATGTAGCTTAATTGGCATAACATAGTTCATAAAGAAAATGTTCTACATCCTACTTTGGTGAGTAGCGTCTGGGTCTTAAAACCTTGTGTGCAGCCATCTAAGATACTCTATTGGTCCCACTCCATCTGGAGCAAGGGAGAATGAAGAAAATCAAAGACACAAGGGCAAGATTAGCCAAAAGGACTAATGGCCCACAACGATCACAGCTTCCACCAGACTGAGTCCAGCACAACTAGATGATGCCTGGCTACCACCACCGACTGCTCTAACAGGGGTCACAATAGAGGGTCCCAGACAGAGCTAGAGAAAAACACTGAACAAAATTCTAACTCATTAAAAAAAGACCAGACTTACTGGTCTGACAGACTGGAGAAATCCCGAGAGTATGGTCCCCAGACACCCTTTCAACTCAGTACTGAAGTTACTCCTGAGATTTACCTTTCAGTCAAAGATTAGACAGGCACATAAAACAAGACTAAATGGGCACACTAGCCTAGGGACAAGGACAAGAAGGCAGGAGGGGACAGGAAAGCTGGTGATGGGGAACCTGAGATCAAGAAGGAGAGAGTGTTGGCACGTTCTGGAGTTGGAAACCAATGTCACAAAACAATATGTGTATTAACTGTTTAATGAGAAAATAATGTGCTCTGTAAATCTTCATCTAAGGTACAATTTTAAAAAAAAGGCGGGGGGAGGTGGAACCTTCCAACAACAATCAAGCAATGTGTTGCCACAGCTAAGGACAAGCCAGCCAAAAAAAAAAAGAGATTGGTGATGTGCCATAAAACAAGTATCAATCAATTTTAAAAGACTGAAATCTTACAAAGTATATTCTCTGACCACAAAGGAATTAAATTAGCAATTAGCAAAATAAAACATCTAGACAAGCCACAAGTATCTGGATATTAAATCTTCACTTCTGAACAACCTACAGATCAAGTAAGAAATCACAGAAGAAATTATAAAACATTCTGACCTACATAATAGTGAAAATACAACATATGAAAATTTGTTAAATGCAGCTAAAGTAAGGCATAGTAGGAAATTTATACTTTTAAATGCTTATATTAAATAAGAAGAAAGTTTAAAACCAATCATTTTAAGTTGCCACCTTAGAAAACTGGAAAAAGATTAAATTCGACCCCAAGTAAGTAGAAAAATTAGATTTTATAAAAATTTAAAACTTTTTTCTTCAAAACACATCCTTAAAAAAAATTAAAAAGCAAGCCACAGAACGAGAAAAAATATTTGCAATACATATATCTGAAAAAGGACTTGTATTCAGTATAAAGAATTTTACAAGAAACCAACCCAGTTAAAAAATGGGCAAAATATCTAGACAATTAAGAATGGACAAAGGATGAACAGCCAATAAGCACATGAGGAAATATGAACTACAGCATTAGTCATCAAGGAAACACAAAAAGGTAAATGGATGAAATACACCAATAAAAATGCAAAGATTTAAAAAAAAAAAAAACAACTCTTTGGGCTTAGAAGAAGCATACACATAGGGAAACAGAAAGTCTGCAAATAAATACCACCAAAAGAAAGTTGCCATGACAATATTCATAAAGGAAAATGTAAAGTTAAGGCAAGGAGCATTACTAGAGACAAAGAGAGAATTCAAAAGGAAAAAAGAATTGATCCACCAGGAAAATCTAATAATCCTAGAAATGTATGTTAAAAATAGCTTTACAATATATAAAACAAAAATTAATAGAACTAAAAGGAGAAAAAGAAATATACAAAACCATACAGAACACTCACAAACCTCTCTCCATAACTGGAAAAAAAAAGCAGAGAAAAAAAATTCACCAATGATATAGAAGCTCTGAATAACAAAATTAACAAACTTGACAAAATTGACTTATGTAGAACACTGGATTCACAATGGCAGAATTCACTTTCAAGTGCACGCCATTTCACAAAACCTAATCATCACATACTGGGCCATAAAGCCAGACCCACCAAATTTCATTGGTTTCAAACCATTCAGTATATTCTCTGATCAAAGGGTAATTAAGCTAGGCATCAAAAACAAATGTTCAGAAACTAAGCAATACACTTCTAAATAAATCATGAGTCAAAGAAGACATCACAATGAAAACAAGAAAATATTTTAAATGGAAGAAAAATACAACAAACCAACACTTGGGAGATGACAAGTAAAGATGCTCTCAGAGGAAAATAAACAGCCTTAAGGATCTATATTAGAAAAGAAGAAGGGCTTAAAATCAATGATGTAAGTGTCCATCTTAAGAAGTTAGGAAAAAGAAAAGTAAATGAAATCCATGCAAAAGAGCCAAAGGAAATAATAAACATAAGAACAGTAATTGATATAATAAAAAATGACAGAACAGAGACAGTAAGCAAAGCCAAAAGATGGTTTTTTAAAAGATTAACTGATAGTCTAGCAAAATAGATGAGGCAGAGGTTCCAGCAAGATGGCACTCTAGGCAGAAGCACCACGCACTCCCTCCACAGCAAAGATCCCAAAAACTAAGCCAAACAGAGAATGCAACAATCCTGGAACCCTAGAACATCAAATGAAGAGATAAAGAACTCAGCCAAGCACCAAATGGAGTGAGAAAACTGACGGAGAGGGAAGAGAGATTCATGCAGAGGTCCCCTACCAGCTAACGCAGCGTGGATCCACCATCTTGGACTCCTATCGGAGACCAGCAAACCGGGGTACAAGAAAGCAGCCTCACGGAGCATCCAGTGGGAGACAAAACAGCCGGTAATTTGTGGTGTGCGCTTTCCCACCCCCCACCCCTCTTCGCCCTGGCTCGGGCTCCTCTGCTTCCCGCGGCCACAGTCTCTTCACTGGGAAGCGCCGGCTGCTTGGATTCCACACACCCAAGTGGGCGGCTCTCTGGGTGCCATTTGTTGGCTGCTAGTGTTGCTTATTTTTTCCTGCGTCTTTTGATTTCTCACTTGCCTCTAGCCGCCTCCCCCTCCTTTTGTTTGAGTGCCTGGCTCCAAGCGCCATCTTTCCTTCTTCCTGCAGGACTGCGGGGCTCCATTCGAGTGTGCAGCTGCTTCCCGGTCTGGGCTGCCATGCTGGTGGAATCCTGGGGCTTTTGTTCGTTTGTTCCTCTGCTTCCCGCAGCCATGGTCTCTTGACCAGGAGGCGCCGGCTGCTTGGATTCCACACACCCAAGCGGGCGGCTCTCTGGGTGCCATCTGTTGGCTGCTAGTGTTGCTTTTTTTTTTCTGCTTCTTTTGATTTCTCACTTGCCTCTCGCCACCTCCCCCTCCTTTCACTTGAGTGCCTGGCTCCGTGCACCATCTTTGCTTCTTCCTGAGGGGCTGCAGAGCGCCGGCAATTTGTGATATACACTTTCCCAATCTCCACCCTTCTTCACCCACACTTGGCCTCCTCTGCTTCCCGTGGACAGTCTCTTGTCCAGAAACACCAGCCCGCACTGGCTGGCTCTCTGAGTGCCATTTGTTGGCTGCTGGTGTTGCTTTTTTTTTTTTCCTGCTTCTCTGGATTTCTTGCTTACCTCTTGCCACCTCCCCCTCCTTTCGCTTGAGTGCCTGGCTCCATGCGCCATCTTTGCTTTTTCCGGAGGGGCTGCAGAGCTCCATTTGAGCTACTTCCCGGTCTGGGCTACCGCGCTGGAGGGATCCTGGGGCTTTTCTTCATTTTGAATTGTTTCTCTGTTTTCTTTTCCTTTTCTTGAGTTGGGAGCCCTTTCTGGCCAGGCGGAGCTGCGTGCCAGGGAGACTCCCCTTTGGCTTCCACAGAGGTGCAGAGGGATCCCTGAGGACATTTCTTTTTTTCCCTGTTTTTTTGGGGGGGCCTTTGTTTTTTTTTTTTTTTTTTTGATTTGTTTTGTTTTCTTTTCCCTTTTCTCTTTCTTCATTGCTCAGTTTTTCATCTCTCTGTATCTTCCTTCTCTTTCTGATCCCTGAATACCAGGCATTGTATGCCTCTGCGCCTTCTGGCCAGGCTGTGCTGCGACACCTGAGAACGACTTCCCCAGACCTCATAGCTGCATAGGTGGGATCCCTGGGAACTTTGTGGTTCTTTAATCTTTCTGATTTTTATTTGTTCATTCTTTTCTTTTCTTCCTCTTCCTCCATTTTTCTCCATTTCATAGTCCCTCATCTCTCCATTCCAACGGCAAGCTCCCCTAGCATTCTTTTTTGTTTGTTTGTATGTTTTTTGGCCCCTGCTTCTCTCTGCTCTCTCCCATATCCATCTTAGCTCCACATATAACCATCTCCCCACTGCATCCTGCCTACCTACACTGTGCGCTTGACATCACACCACCAAGCAGTGCAGGCACAGTCTACTGGAACCTGCCCAGCACTGATTACCAACCTGTCCTGGGCTGTAGTGAGTGCCACAAACAACCCGTCCCAGTGGCTCCTCTTCAGCTAGACCTGCCCTGCTGTACCATATCTGAGTGACTGAACCTGCCAGTTGGAGAAACTGACGAAAACTATTGAGCACACAGACAAGCAAACAACAAAGAGCACGCAGTCCACCTGCTCAGACATACTCAAATATTTAAAAAAAAAAAAAAAAAGGGACGAAACAAACAAATCTACAATCAATAAACGAGACAAATATCTACTGAATACCCCGAAAACAGCAAACAGCATCAAAACTTTTACAAAAACTGGACAGGATGGTTCCAATAGGCGTCCAAATTAAAACACCAGATGACTCTCCTGTGGAAGAAAATGCACTAGAAGTACCTGATAGGGAATTCAAATCTCTAATACTCGGAATTTAACAAGAACTGAGGCAAAAAGCTGACAAACATGAGAAAAAAATAGACAAATTCATGGAAAATACAGACAAAAAATTGGAATAATTCAGGAAGATGATGCAGGAACAAAATGCCAAAATAAATTCACAACAAGAAATTATACAAAAAACAACGATTAGAAATCCAAAATATAAACAACAAGATTTCAGAAATGGATGATGTCATAGAAGGGCTGAGAAGCAGATTTGAAAACGGGGAAGACAAGATCAGTGGAATTGAAGACATACACTTGCATACAACTCTGTTTCAGGAAAACTCAGAAAAAAAACAAAGAAAAATGATGAGACCCTGAGAGTTATGTGGGACACAATTAACAGCAAAAATTTACGAGTGATTGGCATTCCAGAACACGGGGAGAAAACAGAAAACACAGAGAGCATCACTGAGGAACTGCTGACAGAAAAGTTCCCTAATATCATGAAAGATGCAAAGCTGGCCATCCAAGAAGCTCAACGAACCCCATATAGAAGAGACCCCAAAAGAAAATCACCAAGACATATCACATTCACACTCGCCAAAACCAAAGACAAACAAAGAATCCTGAGAGCAGCTCGTGAAAAACAAGAAGTCACATACAGAGGAGATACAATAAGACTAAACTCAGATTATTCGGCGGAAACGATGCAGGCAAGAAGGCAATGGGATGACATATATAAAATCTTGAAAGAAAAAAAATTTCAGCCAAGAATAATATATTCTGCAAAACTCTCGTTCAAATTTAATGGTGAAATTAGGTCATTTCCAGATAAACAGAAATTAAGGGAATATGTAATAGTCAAACCAAACTTACAAGAATTAATAAAGGGAGTTCTACGATCTGAGGACAAACAGCTTCAGCTCACAGGCAGAACCTAGGACGCAGGATCATACCAGCCAGATACCAGTCTAGGAAATGAACTCTTGAGGACTATCCAAAACCAAAAAAAATACAACGGGGAATCAGAACAGTTAATCAGTAAATGACAACAACATCAAAACAATAAAAGAGGGAATAAACGGCATAGGTATAAAACCCTCTAATGGAGAGGAATGCAAGGCGATACCAAGTAATGGTAGATTGTTTCAAACTTAGAAAGATAAGGGTAATATTCATGGTAACCACAAAGAAAGTTAACAAACCAACTCATCAAAATAAAGACGAAAAACATGAAGTCTCGGCAAAAACAAAACCTACAAAAACAAACGAAATGAAAGAAAAATCCACAAACAAAAATAACCCAGCACAAGAGAGTAAGAAGAACAAAGAAAACTTCAGCACCACAAAAAAAAGCACTACAAAATGACAGCAACAAACTCACATCTATCAATAATTACACTAAATGTAAATGGACTCAATGCACCCAAAAAGAGACGAAGAGTGACAGAATGGAGAAGAAAACAGGATCCATCAATATGCTGCCTACAAGAGACACACCTTAGAAACAAAGATGTGAATTTATTAAAAGTCAAAGGTTGGAAAAAAAGATAACAAGCTAACAACTACCAAAAAAGAGCAGGAGTGGCAATTCTAATCTCAAATAAATAAACTTTAAAACAAAATCTACCATAAAAGACAAAGAAGGACACTATATAATGATTAAGGGGACGATCCATCATGAAGACATAACCATAATAAACATCCGCGCACCCAATGACAGGGCTCCAAAATACATAAAACAAACTCTAACAACACTGAAAAGAGAAATTGACAGTTCCACAATGATAGTAGGAGACTTCAACACACCACTCTCAGTAAAGGACAGAACAACTAAGAAGAAACTCTGCAAAGATACAGAAGACCTAAAGGGCACAATCAGCCAACTTGACCTCATAGACATATATAGAGCACTCCATGCAACCGCTGCAAAGTACACATTCTTTTCCGATGCACATGGAACGTTATCCAAAATAGATCACATCTTAGGCCTCAGAACAATCCTCAACAAGATCCAAAACGTTGAGATAATTCAAAGTATCTTCTCTGACCGCAATGCCATCAAGGTAGAAATTAACACTAGAAAGAGCAAGGAAAAAAAATCAACTACATGGAAACGGAATAATACCCTGCTTACACATCAGTGGGTAATAGAAGAAATCAGAGATGGAATCAAAAAATTCCTAGAATGAAATGAGAATGAAAACACATCCTACCAAAACTTTTGGGACACAGCAAAGGCAGTCCGCAGAGGACAATTTATAGCAATAGATGCACATATCAAAAAAGAAGGGACAAAATCAAAACATTAATTACAGAACTCAAACAAATAGAAAGAGAAAAGCAAAAAAATCCCACAACCACCGGAAGAAAGAAAAGAGTAAAGATCAGAGCAGAAATAAATGAAATAGAGAACAGAAAAACAATAGAAAGAATCAACAAAACCTAAAGTTGGTTCTTGGAAAGAATCAACAAAATCGACAAACCACTGGCCTGACTGACAAAAGAAAAATAGGAGAGGACACAAATAACCCAAATAAGAAATGACATGGGTGACATTACAACAGACCCAACTGAAATAAAAAGGATTATAACAGAATATTATGAAAAACTATACTCCAACCAATTTGAAAACCTGGAGGACATGGATAAATTTCTAGAAACACACGGCCTACCCAAACTACCACAAAGTGATGTTGAAAATCTGAACAGACCCATAAGAAAAGAAGAGATTGAAAAGGTAATAAAAAAACTCCCAAGCAAAAATACCCCTGGCCCAAAAAGAACAGACACTTCACCAAGGAAGACATTCAAATGGCCAACAGACACATGAGGAAATGCTCGCGATCACTAGCCATTAGAGAAATGCAAATTAAAAACACAGTGAGATACCATCTCACCCCGGCATTACTGGCACGAATCAAAAATAATGGAAATAACAAATGTTGGAGGGGCTGCGGGGAGATGGGAACTCTTACACACTGCTGGTGGGAATGCAAAATGATACAACCATTTTGGAAAATGATATGGCGTTTCCTCAGAAAGCTAGAAATAGACATACCATTCGATCCAGCAATCCCACTCCTAGGAATATATCCTAGAGAAATAAGAGTCATCACTCGAATAGACATATGCACACCTATGTTCATGGCAGCATTGTTCACAATAGCAAAACGATGGAAACAACCTCGATGTCCATCAACAGATGAATGGATACACAAACTATGGTACATACACACAGTGGAGTACTATGCAATGAGAAAGAACAACAATAAATCTGTGAACCATCTCATAACATGGATGAAACTGGAGGACATTATGCTGAGTGAAATAAGTCAATCACAAAAGGACAAATATTGTATGAGACCTCTATTGTAAAAACCCATGAAAAAATTCACATGCAAAATGTAACAATCCTTGTTGGTTACCAGGGATGGAGGGGGGGAGGGAAATACTAAATAGGTAATAGATAAGTGGTAACTTGGGTGAGAGGTTAGATAGTACACAGTACAGGGGAAACTAACACAACCTGCACAAGGAAAGGTCATAGAGGCCCTATAGACACATCCAAACCCCCCGAGGGACTGAGTTGTTGGACGGAGGGCTCTGGGGACCATGGTCTCGGGGAACATCTAGCTCAATTGGCATGACACTACTTATAAAGATAATGCTCTACATTCTACCTTGGTGAGTAGTGTCTGGGGTCTTAAAAGCCTATGAGCGGCCATCTAAGATACTCCACTGGTCTCATCCCTTCGGGAGCAAGGGAGAATGAAGAGAACAGGATTCAACGAAAAGATTAGTCCAAAGGACTAATTGTCCACAGCTACCAAGGCCTCCACTGGACTGAGTCCAGTACAGCTAGATGGAGCCCGGCTACCACCACTGACTGCTCTGACCAGGATCACAACAGAGGGTTCTGGACAGAGCTGGAGAAGGATGTACAGCATAATTTTAACTCCAAAAAAAAAAAAAAAAACAACAACAAAGAAAAGACCAGATTTACTGGCCTAAAGAATACTAGAGAAACCTCAAGAGTGTGGCCCCCAGACACCCTTTCAGCTCAGAGGTGAAGTTACCTTCGAGGTTCGATGTTAAGCCTGGGAGTGGACAGCCCAGTAAAACTAAATGGGACTAACGAGGTACAGGAGTCCAGTGACAAGGGCCAGAAGGCAGAGGGGGAGTAGGAAACTGATGATAAGGAACACAAATTGAATAAGGACACTGTCGATGTATTGTGAGATTGTTGACCACTGCTATAGGGCAACATTTGTAGTAACTATTAAATGGGAGGCTGTTTTGTCCTGTAAACCTTCATCTTGGGCGAGAATGGCAGCACAATTGGAAGAGCATAGTCAATATCACTTTAATGTGTAAGTAAAAAGTTTTGAAATGGTGTTAAAATAAAATAAAATAAAATAAATTAAAAAAAAAACAAATGAGACTAAAGAGGTACAGTAGTCCAGTGACAACGGCCAGAAGACAGAAGGGGACAAGGAAGTCCCCTGGTGATAGGGAACACAAGGTGGAGTAAGGATATTCTTGATGTGCTGTGAGATTGTTAACCATTGTCATAGGGCAACATGTGTAGTAACTGTTAATTGAAAAACTATTTTGCTCTGTAAGCCTTCATCTTAAGTGAGAATAACAGCACAGTTGGAAGAGCGTAGTCAATGTCACTGAACTATGAATGTAGAAATTTTTGAAACGGTGTAACTTTGGCTATCTGTACTTTCATCAAAAAAAAAAAAAAAAGGTTGAGAATTTAGAGGCTTAATATGTTGTGGGGTTGTTAACCAATGTCATAGAACAACATGTGTACTACTATTTCATGAGAAACTATTTGCTCTGTAAGCTTTCACCTGAAGTACAATAAAATATAAAAAAAAATAAAAATAAAAAAATACCCCTGGCCCAGATGGCTTCACTGGAGAATTCTACAAAACATTTACAGAAGAGCTTGTACCCGTTCTACTCAAGCTATTTCAGAGCATAGAAGAGGAAGCAACACTTCCAAATTCATTCTATGAAGCCAGCATAACACCGATACCAAAACCAGGCAAAGACATCACAAAAAAATAAAATTACAGACCAATATCTCTCATGAATATAGATGCAAAAATTCTGAACAAAATTCTAGCCAATAGAATTCAGCATCATATCAAAACAATAATACACCACGACCAAGTAGGATTCACACCAGGTATGCAAGGATGGTTCAACATTAGAAAAGCAATCAATGTAATCCACCACATAAATAAAAGAAAAGAATCACATGATCATCTCAATTGACGCAGAAAAGGCATTTGACAAAGTCCAACACCCATTCCTGATAAAAGCTCTCAATCAAATAGGTATAGAAGGGAAATTTCTCAACATAATAAAGGGCATCTATGCAAAACCAACAGCCAACATCATTCTTAATGGAGAGAGGCTGAAGACACTCCCCTTGAAAACAGGAACAAGATAAGGATGTCCTTTAACACCACTCCTATTTAACATTGTGCTGGAAGTTCTAGCTACAGCAATAAGGCAAGAAAAAGAAATAAAGGGCATCCAAATTGGTAATGAAGAAGTTAAACTCTCCCTGTTTGCAGATGATATGATACTATACATAGAAAACCCTAAAGACTCCAGGAGAAATCTACTGGAACTAATAGAAAGATTCAGCAGAGTAGCAGGATACAAGATAAACATTCAAAACTGAGTTGGATTCCTATACACCAGTAAGGAGAACGATGAAAAGGAAACCAGGAAATCAATACCATTTTCAATACCCCTTAAAAAGATAAAATACTTAGGAATAAATCTGACCAGGGATGTATAAGACCTATACAAAGAAAACTATAAAACACTACTGCATGAAACCCAAAGGGATCTACATAAATGGAAAAACATACCATGCTCATGGATAGGCAGACTCCACATTGTGAAAATGGCAATTCTACCCAAAGCAATTTACAAATACAATGCAATCCCGATCCAAATACCAGAAACATTCTTCAAAGAGATGGAAAAACTAATCATTAACTTTATATGGAAAGGGAAGAAGCCCCGAATAAGTAAAGCACTACTTAAGAAGAAGAATAAAGTTGGAGGACTCACACTACCTGACTTCAGAACCTACTATACAGCTACAGTAGTCAAAACAGCCTGGTACTGGTACAACGACAGATACATTGACCAATGGAACAGAATTGAGAACCCAGATGTAAATCCATCCACCTACGGTCACCTGATCTTCGACAAGGGCCCAAAGTCCATCAAATGGGGAAAAGACAGTCTTTTTAACAAATGGTGCTGGCAAAACCGGATATCCATTCAAAAATATGAAACAGGACCCATACCTCACACTGTATACAAAAACTACTTCAAAATGGATCAAAGACCTGAATATAAAGCCTAAAACTATAAAGTTCATAGAAGAAAAAATAGGACCAACACTTCAGGCCTTAATACATGGCATTAACAGGATACAAACCATAACCATCAACGTACAAAACCCAACAGATTAGCTAGATAACTGGGATCTTCTAAAAATCAAACACTTATGCTCTTCAAAAGACTTCACCAAAAGAATAAAAAGAGAATCTACAGACTGGGAAAAAATTTTTGGACAGTACAAGTCAGACAAAGGTCTAATCTCCATAATCTTCAAGAAAATCCAACACCTCTACAACAAAAAGACAAACAATCCTATCAAAAAATGGGCAAAGGAAATGAACACACACTTCACCAAAGAAGACATTCAAATGGCCAACAGACACATGAGGAAATGCTCGCGATCACTAGCCATTAGAGAAATGCAAATTAAAACCACAACGAGATACTATCTCACTCCGGCATTACTGGCACGAATCAAAAACACTGGAAATAACAAATGTTGGAGGGCTGTGGGGAGATGGGAACTCTTATGCACTGCTGGTGGGAATGCAAAATGATACAACAACCATTTTGGAAAATGATATGGCGCTTCCTCAGAAAGCTACAAATAGACATACCATTCGATCCAGCAATCCCACTCCTAGGAATATATCCTAGAGACAGAAGAGTCGTCACTCGAATAGACATATGCACACCTCTGTTCATGGCAGCATTGTTCACAACAGCAAAACGATGGAAACAACCTAGATGCCCATCAACAGATGAATGGATACACAAACTACGGTACATACACACAATGGAGTACTATGCAACGAGAAAGAACAACAATGAATCTGTGAACCATCTCATAACATGGATGAAACTGGAGGACATTATGCTGAGTGAAATAAGTCAATCACAAAAGGACAAATATTGTATGAGACCTCTATTGTAAAAACCCATGAAAAAGTTCACAGACAAAATGTAACAATCTTTGTTAGTTACCAGGGATGGGAGGGATGGGGGGAATACTAAATAGGCAATAGATAAGTGGTATCTTGGGTGAAGGGTCAGACAGTACACAATACCGGGGAAACTAGCACAACCTGTACAAGGAAAGGTCATGGAAGCCCCACAGACACATCCAAACTCCCCGAGGGACTGAGTTGTTGGGCGGAGGGCTCTGGGGACCATGGTCTCGGGGAACATCTAGCTCAATTGGCATGACACAGCTTATAAAGACAATGCTCTAAATTCTACCTTGGTGAGTAGTGTCTGGGGTCTTAAAAGCCTGTGAGCGGCCATCTAAGATACTCCACTGGTCTCATCCCTTTAGGAGCAAGGGAGAATGAAGAGAACAGGGTACAAGGAAAAGATTAGTCCAAAGGACTAATTGTCCACAGCTACCAAGGCCTCCACCAGACTGAGTCCAGTACAACTAGATGGTGCCCGTCTACCACCACTGACTGCTCTGACCAGGATCACAACAGAGGGTTCTGGACAGAGCTGGAGAAGGATGTAGAGCATAATTCTAACTCACAAAAAAAAAAGACCAGATTTACTTGCCTAAAGAATACTGGAGAAACCTCGAGAGTATGGCCCTCGACACCCTTTTAGCTCAGGGGGGGAAGTTACCTCCGAGGTTCACTGTTCAGCCTGGAAGTGGACAGCCCTGTAAAACCAAATGAGACTAACGAGGTACAGGAGTCCAGTGACAAGGGCCAGAAGGCAGAAGGGGACAAGGAAGCTGGTGATAGGGAACCCAAGGTTGAGTAAGGATATTGTTGATGTGTTGTGAGATTGTTAACCATTGTCATAGGGCAACATTTGCAGTAACTGTTAAATGCGAAACTATTTTGTTCTGTAAGCCTTCATCTTAAGTGAGAATAACAGCACAATTGGAAGAGCGTAGTCAATGTCACTGAACTGTGTATGTAGAAATTTTTGAAATGGTGTATCTTTGGCTGTGTATTTTCACCAAAAAAAAAAAGGTTGAGAATTTAGAGGGTTAATACGTTGTGGAGTTGTTAACCAATGTCATAAAACAACATGTGTACTACTGTTTCATGAGAAACTATTTGTTCTATAAGCCTTCACCTGAAGTGCAATAAAATATAAATAAATAAATAAATAAATATTACTAACCTTACACAAACTCTCCCAGAGAAGAGAAAAAGAGGGAACGTTTCCCAACTCATTTTATAAGGCCAGCATAAATTTGGTAATAGACCATTATAAGAAAGAAAATTCCAGGCCAATATCTACCATGCACATAGATACAAACATTCTAAACTAAATATTAGAAAATCAAATCTAGCAATATATAAAAAAGATAAGATATAGCGACCCTATAGAACAGAGTGGAACTGCCCTATAGGGTTTTTAAGAGTGTAAATCTTTACAGAAGCAGACTGTCACGTCCTTCTCCTACAGACCACATCTTTCTCCCATGGACCAGCTGGTGGGTTTGAACCACTTACCTTACGGTTAGCAGTCAAGTACTTTTAACCACTGCAGCACCAGGGCTCCTTGACAAAATTGAGTTTATTTCAAAGACAAAAAGCTGACATTACATACAAACAAGAATCAATGTTATTTGCCACATTAACAGAGTAAGGAGGAATATCATAAAACCATCTCAATAACAAAAGAAAATGCATTTGATAAAATTTAATACTCAATAGTGGTTTTTAAAAATCTTTTAGGATATTATAAATAGAGGGGGAACTCTTCCATCTGATAAAAAGTATCTACTAAAAGCCTACAATATACATCATAGTTAACAGAGAAACACTAAATGCTGTCCCCTGAGATCAGGAAGAACACAATGAAGCCTACCATTAATGTTGTACTGAAGTTTCTGGCCATTGCAGTAAGGCAAAAAAATATATACAGTAAAACTTGTGGAAGTCAGAACCTGTGGAAGGCAGCAACCTGTCAGAGAAGGAAAATGCAAGTATTTTCCACTAAATAGAGAGCAACAGAAAAGTGGTGACTGCACCCTGGTCAATGGCAAAAAACTTGAAAGACCCAGAAAAACAGGGCAGTCCCATTGGGTTCCAGCTCTCACAAGTTTCACTGCATATGTAAAGATTGGAAAGGAAGAAATAAAGCTGTCATTATGCACAGGTAACCGTGTATATACATAAAATCTTAAACAATCTACATAAAAACGATTAGAATTAAGTGAATTTATTAGCAGTTTTGCTGGATACAAGGTAAATTATAAAAATCAACTGTATTTCTAACAAATTTATTTTTAAAATGATGCTCTGTATAATAAATACCAAAAAAAGAAAAAAAAACCACTTAGCAAATCTAACAAAAGATGTGTAAGTCCTATGCACAAAATACTTCAAAATACTACTGAAAGAAGTTAAAGAACATCTAAATAAATGGACAAAAATATCAAGTTCATGAATTCAAAGACTTAATAGTGTAGAAACTAGTCAACTGTCCCCAAATTGATCTATAAATTCATTGTAATCCCAATCACAGTCAAAATCCCAGGCATGTTTTTCCATATATATGTAAACTGATAACCTGACCTTAAAATTTATATGGAAATGCAAAGAACCAAGAACAGCCAAGTCAATCTTGCAGATCAACAACACTGGAGGACAGAAACTATCAGACATTGAGACTTAATACAAAGGTACAGTAATTAAGACAATGTGGTATTGGCTAAAAGATAAACAGTCCGACAGAATAGAATAAACGGAAAACCCCAAGGAATCCACAAGAAAACTACTGGAACTAACAGGAGAGTTCATCAAAGTTTCCGGACACAAGATAAACATACAAAAATCAACTGGATTCCTTTACACCAACAAAGAGAACCTCAAAGAGGAAATCACCAAATCAATACCATTTACAACAGCCCCCAAAAAGATACTTAGGAATAAATCTAACCAGAGATGTAAAAGATCTTTACAGAGAAAACTACAAGACACTACTGCAAGAAACTAAGAGAGACCTGCATAAGTGGAAAAATATACCTTGCTCATGGATAGGCAGACTCAACATAGTGAAAATATCAATTCTACCCAAAGCAATCTACAGATACAATGCAATCCCAATCCAAATTCCAGGAGCAGTTTTTTAATGAGATGGAGAAACAAATCACCAACTTCATATGCAAGGGAAGAGCCCCCAGATAAATAATGCACTACTCAAAAAGAAGAACAAAGTGGGAGGCCTTACACTACCTGATTTTAGGACTTACTATACTGCCACGGTAGTCAAGATGGCCTGGTACTGGTACAATAACAGATACATAGACCAATGGAACAGAGTTGAGAATCCAGTTATAAGCTCATCCACCTATGAGCAGCTAATATTTGACAAAGGCCCAAAGTCCATTAATTGGGGAAAAGACAGTCTCTTCAACAAATGGTGCTGGCATAACTGGATATCTATATGCAAAAAACTGAAACAAGACCCATATCTCACACCATGTAAAAAACTAACTCAAAATGGATCAAAGACTTAAATATAAAATAAAAAACGATAAAGATCATGGAAGAAAAAACAGGGATAATGCTAGGAGCCCTAATACATGGCATAAACACAATACAAACCATAAGTAACAATGCACAAGCACCAGAAGAGAGACTAGATAAATGGGAGCTTCTAAAAATCAAACACTTATGCTCATCCAAAGACTTCACCAAAAGAGTGAAAAGACAACCTACAGATTGGGAAAAAATATTTGGCTACGACAAATACACTCAGCGTTTAATCTCTAAAATCTACAAAATACTCCAAAACCTCAACAGCAAAAAGACAAACAACCCAATTAAAAAATGGGCAAAGGATATGAACAGGCACTTCACCAAAGAAGATATTCAGGCAGCTAACAGACACATGAAGAAATGCTCATGATCATTAGCCATCAGAGAAATGCAGATCAAAACTACAATGAGATATTATCTCACCCCAACAAGGCTAGCATTAATCCATAAAACATAAAATAACAAATGCTGGAGAGGTTGTGGAGAGACTGGAACACTTATACACTGTTGGTGGGAATGTAAAATGGTACAACCATTTTGGAAATTGATTTCTCACTTCCTTAAAAAGCTAGAAATAGAAGTACCAGCTATCCCACTCCTTGGAATATATCCTAGAGAAACAGGAGCCGTCACACGAATAGATACATGCACACCCGTGTCCTTCGCAGCACTATTCACAATAGCCAAAGAATGGAAGCAACCTAAGTGCCCTTCAATGGACGAAAGGATAAACAAACTATGGTATATCCACACAATGGAATATTACACAACGCTAAAGAACAACGAAGCTGTGAAACATCATATAACTTGGTGCAAGCTAGAACTTATTACACTGAGTGATTTTAATCAGGCACAGAAGGACAAATACTGTATAAGACCACTATTATAAGAACTCAAGAAAAGGTTTAAACACAGAAGAAAACATTCTTTGATGGTTACCGGGTGGGGAGGAAAGGTGAGGGTTATTCACTAACTAGATAGCAGATAAGAATGATCTTAGGTGAAGGGAAGGACAGCACACACTACAGGGGAAGCCAGCACAACTGGACTAAACCAAAGCTAAGAAGTTTCCTCAATACAATCAAATACTTTGAGAGACAGAGTAGCAGGGATGCGGGGTCTGGGGACCATGCTTTCAGGGGACATCTATGTCAACTGGCATAACAAACCTTACGAAGGACATGTTCTCCATCCTACTTTGGCGAGTGGCGTCTGGGGTCTTAAAAGCTTGAAAGCAGCCATCTAAGACACATCAATTGGTCCCAACCACTTGGAGTAAAGGCGAACAAGGAACACCAAAGACACAAGGGAAGTATTGGCCCAAGAGACAGAATGGACCACATAAACCAGAGACTTCATCAGCCTGAGACCAGAAGAACTAGATGGTGCCCAGCTACCACCAATGAACGTCCTGACAGGGAACATAACAGAGGGTCCCTGATGGAGCGGTAGAACGATGGGATGCAGAACTCAAATAGTAGTAAGAAGACCAGACTTAATGGTCTAAGACTCGAGGCGCCCCAGAAAGCATGGCTCCTGGTCTCTCCATCACCCCAGAACTAAAATAATTTCTGAGGCCACCTCTTCAGACAGGGAGTGGACTGGACTGTGGGACATAAAGTGATACTCGTGAAGAATGTGCCTCTTAAGACAAGTAGATATAAGAGACCAAAGGGGCGGCTTCTCTCCAGAGGTTAGAGGGGAAAGCAGAGAGACTTAGGAGCTGGTTGAATGTTCATGGGGAATCAGGGGTGGAGGGGAGGAGTGTGCTGTCACAGAATGGGGTGAGCAGTTGGGGTCTCTTAACAATGTATGTTAAAAAAAAAAAATTCTGTATGGGAGATTAACTTGAAATGTAAACTTCACTTAATTACATCAAAAAAAAAAAAAAAAAAAAAAAGAATAGAATAAACAGACCCCTAGATGGACTCCTACCTTTATGACAAAGTAACACTGAAGTGTGGTGGAGAAAAGATGACTCTTCAAAAAACAGTGCTAGTCAACGGTATATACACACAGGAAAAAAATTATCTTGAATATTATAAATTAAAAAGTAGTAAAACAATGAATCTTCTCTGAAATACAATGTAAATAATAATTTATTCAGATAAGCACAGATTTCTTAACCAGAAGACATAAAGCAATCATCATAAAGAAAAATTCCAATAAACTGTAACACATTAAAATTAGGAAATTCTTCATCACAGCCCATTATATGGGAACTTCTTACTCTACACAGTGATAATTCACCTAATCCTATTTATGTAGCATTCAAAAAACTGCTTTTGCTTTTGTGAATGAGTACTATTTCAATTAATAAAACTAAATTCATAAAACTCATGAGAGGTTCAAATAATAATGGTTTGTAATATTTTTAATAACTACCGGGAACTCAACAGAGTCAAATAAAACAAAGATTTTGAATTTAACACATAAAGCAGCACTGTTTACATTCACATTTGAAAATGCAGTTTTACTTCTGATGTTAAATCCTGCTAATAATACTCACTTATCAGTGGTGATTGAAAACAGCAGCCAGTCGTGAAGTACTCTGTTAAGTAGGCATGAACAAAGCCAGCTAAAATAATAGTGGCCAAGAGCTGCTCTCTTGAGACTAGCAAAAATAAGCCACCTGATGCAGCAAAAATAACCTGAAAGATACACAGTAATAACCCTGTTCTTCTATACACAGTAATAATCCTGTTCTACCATTTATTTTTCTATGTATTTTTCCACCACTTGTCTGTCAGTTTGTCATACTTAGGTGGCATGTGTGTTGCTATGATGCTGGAAGTTCTGCCACTTGTATTTCAAATAACAGCAGGGTTACCCATAGTGGACAGGTTTCAGTGGAGCTTCCAGACTATGAAAGACTAGGAAGAAAGGTCTGGCAATCTACTTCCAAAAATTACCCAATGAAAACCCTATGGATCACAAGAGAATATTATCCAATAGAGTGCTGGAAGATGAGCCCCCTAGGTTGGAAGGCACTTAAAATATACAGTGGCTGCAACAATGGACTCAAGCATACCAACAACTGTGAAGATGGCACAGGACCAGGCAACATTTCGTCATGTTGTACATGGGGTCGCTGTGAGTTGGAGCTGACTCAACAGCAACTAACAACTACAACCACCACCATTTATTCAAACAGTAAAAACTCAGTTTGCTCAGCCAACTTTCTCTACCTGGGGAAAAACAGCTACACATACATCATCTTACTTACTCAAAATCCTCCTTAGATCAAAGAAACAGGGGAAAAGAGTGAAATGATAGCATTAGCTTTCCAGAGAGCACAAGTTATAAAAAGGAGGGGGGGATTACAGGGCTATATTTTTTTTAATTCAATTTATCTATTTCATGTTTGTAAATAAAAAATTTATATATGTAAAAAATTATTTCCAGTAAAAGATTAAGACTTTTTAATATAAGCTGAGAACTACTATAATTTTATGTATTCTGTCTACAGCAATACAATCTCATATATAGAAGGAAATTAAATTAGTACATTTAGTCGTGCATTCTTTCAAGGTCCTTATCTTCAAACTTCTACAAATTAATGAAAATTGTATAAAGGGTTAATACAGTCTACCTCTCATTCTCCACCCACATCAAACATCAAAGACAACACAAATTTATCTTTAATTTACTATGTAAAGGACAATGTGTATTGTAAACCATTAAACACTTTACCTTTGCAGCAAGCAGTAATCCAATTTCATCAGCCTCAGCCTCCAATGTCCTACTGTATGGTCTAGCAAACATAAACTGAGAAGAAACAGGAAAGAAAAGCTCCATTAAAGCAGTTTATTTCATAACAAAAGTGGTAACAAAATGAGATTTATTTTTATTAATTTCATGGATACCTAGGATAAAGTTTTTATATTCTCTACGATTAACATTTAAAGAACACCATGGTATAAAACAAAGCACAGCCTTTACTTCCACCATCAGAGATTCATACTTTATAAGATGGAAAGAACAGAAAAAAAACATGCCTACAAACTTCTGGACAATTTGTAGTTATCATAAACAGTTTCCTTTCATTTTTCCAATTACAATCTCCACCTGCTATGTACTATGTTTCCCTAATACATTTTATTGATGCAGGCTTTTAATATAACCAAGGAACACTTTGATCTTGCAGTTTTAAAAGAATATTGAAAATCAGAGGTATATAATAGCCAGTGACACTACTGGAGGATTTATTTTGGTTAGAAAATCAACCATATAGCAGAATGTTATTTCTTTGATAAATTATCTTAATTTCTTCCTTTCTTCCCTACTAAATATTGACTAGTTAGGAAAATGAAATTTTCTTATGACTTCAATGAAAAAAATACAAATAGACATTGTAACTTTAATTTTCCTGATTACTTCTATTTATGTGAATACTTTCCAGTTAAATTCTAATTTTCAGTAACTACTAAAACTTTGTAGGCGATGGATCAATAGGGAGGACCTCTGAGAAAAGAGCTATTAATTGGAGAAGGAATTTTTCATGTCAGTGATAGCCAGAAACAATATAATCAATCTGATCCACAATATATGAGCATTAGATATTACCTCCTTCCTTCTTAATCACATCTGGTTTAGGCTGGTGAAGTATAATATACTGTGTCTGTATTCTCCATAAGCAGTGTGCAGGTGTCCTATCAAGTCTACTGATAATCCACTGACTTAAAAACATGGGCTTTAAAAGAAGAGAAACTTAACCATAGTCTCGTGGGACAACTCAGTCAACCAGCATAAAACACAGTTCATAAAGATAATGTTCTACATCCTAGTTTGGTGAGCAGCATATGGGATCTTAAAAGCTTGGTCTCTACTCATCTGGAGCAAAAGAGAATGAAGGAAACCAAAGACTCAAAGAAGAAACTAGTCCATAGGATGAACAGCCCACATGAACCATGGCCTTTTCTAGCCTGAGACCAAAAAGAAGTAGACAGTGCCTGACTACCACTACCAACCATTCCGACCAGGGACACAATAGAAGCTCCAAGACAGAATGTGAGAAAAGTACAGAACAAAATTCAAATTTCTAAAAAAGGCCAGACTTACTGGACTGATAGAGACTAGAGGAACCCCTGAGACTATCGTCTGAAGACACACTTTAAACATGGATCTGAAGCCACTCATAGAGGTCACCTTTCAGCCCAAAACAGACTGGCTTATAAAATAAACAATATTACCCATGAGTAATGTGCTCCTTTAAACAATCAACTATATGAGATCAAACAGTCAACATTTACCCAAAGCAAAGATGAGAAGGTAAGGAGGGGCAAGGAAGCTAGATTAATGGAAACAGAACAAACAGAATGGAAATAATGAGAATGCTGACACATTGTGAAATTTGTAACCAATGTCACAGAACAATCTGTATAAAAATTGTTAAATGGGAACCTACTTTGCTGTGTAAACTTTCACCTAAAACACAATGTTTAAAAAAAAAGAGAAGAGAAACTTAAGTTCAAGTCCAAATGCTGACACTTTTTAACTGTTAACCTTGAGCTAACTGCTTAAACTCTCTAAGCCCCATTAGCCTCATATGTAAAATGGAACTAGTAACAGTATCAACCTCCTAGGTTTGCAGAGAGGATTAAATGAACAAATAATAGTAATAACTCATATGACTTATTTTGCACCAGGTACTGTACTGTGCTAAATGCTTTAAAACAGTGGCTCTCAACCAGGTATGATTTTGTCTCCCACGGGATATTTGGAAACATTTGGAGACATTTTTGATTGTCACTACTGGGGGAGGGAGTGCTACTGGCATCTAGTGGGTAGAAGCCAGGGATACTACTAAACACTCTACAATGCAAAGGACAGCCCCTCAAAGCAAAGAGTATCCAGTCTAAAATATTAATAGTGCTAAGGTTGAGAAAGCTTGCTGTCAATGTATCATTTAACCCTTAAAACAAGACTTGGAGTCAGCCAGTATTATTATCCCAATTTTACAGATGAAGAAAACAAGGCCTATAGAGATGAAGTCACCTGCCCAAGTTCTGCAAAATTTAGGTCTAGTGGAGTCTAAACTCAAACACAGGTCCATCTGATCAGAGTCTGTATTCTTAACCTCTATATATAATAAATCTGTGGTGTTCATCCTAGTGTTCAGCATATGCTGAGCACACAATAAATAATAACTACTAAATGTTAGCTATTACCAGTAGCTTTCAAAACCCTACCAGTTGGAACACTATGAGGGCTGCACTGTACCCGAATCTTTCAAATTACAAAAATAACAACCCCAACGGTGAAGTGAGGGTCCCTAGCTGCTGTACTCTCTTCCTTCCTCTGGCAAATGACTGTCAGCAATTCCCTTTCCTATTGACTTCACAGTCAGCATTTCCTTCTGCCATTCAGTCACAAAGCAAGGCTTTCTAGACAGAAAAACAGCTCCTTGTCACCAAAATTACTGGAGGCGGAAGGGAGAGGAGAGGCTTGATTTTTGGGAAAAGAGTTCAAATATGAATAATTCCTACTTTATTTTCAGTTTACTATTAAATTGAATAATTATACTGAAGTGGAAGGGTTCACCAAGTATTTCAAGAATGAAAAAGCTATAAGTTATCTTTCTTATAACCACATCTAATTCTATTACAGAAAAAGCAATCTATTGGCAGATGAGAAAAAAAAGACTACATTAACTCCTCTGACTTCTCAGCAGATCAGTGGCAAAAAAAAAATTCAAAACATGAGATCTTATAACCTATGCAAGCATCCCTGGTGGTGCAGTGGTTAAGTGCTCAGCTGCTAACCGAAAGGTTGGTGGTTCGAACCTACCAGCTGCTCCAAACCCACCAGCTGCTCCGAGGGAGAAATATAAGGCAGTCTGCTTCCATCAAGATTACAGCCTTGGAAACCCTATGAGGCATTTCTACTCTGTCCTATAGGGTCACTATGAGTTAGAACAGACTCAACAGCAACAAGTTTTGGTTATAACTTAAGCAATATCCATCCTTTCTTTTTCCCTCTGAGAACCTTCACTTCAATATAAATGAAGACAAATGACAGGCAACACTGAATAAAAGACTTAGTTATCCAATTTCAAAAGCAATTTGTCTGAAAGAATTTTGCACATTAAATTTAAACAGCACCCAGATGGCACTCTGATGGGTGTTCCACAAATCATCAAATAAACAAATAACAGATTGTTCCTAAACAACCAAACCTCCCAGGACAAGAGAAATATCTGAAGAAAAATATAAAATAAAATAACTGATCATGGTTAACAAAGCAATTATCAAGACTACAAGACTGACTTTCAGTAGTGCAGTGTTTTCAACAAAATGAGAGACTCAACAGATTTTATGAGATGATTATCATACATAAGCACTAAAAATGAAAGTTAACAAAAACCTGGTAAGACTGCCCTTTCAACATTTTCCACACACTGTTAGTTTAACTGGGAGTGAGAAAGAGGAGACAGCGCTAAGGCAACTTCAGCCAACCAGGTACTCTTAAAACTTAACAAGAGTTCCCTGCCAAAATAAAAATATTTTAAGGAAAAAAGGTTCATTCAGTTAGTACACCAAAGTTACTATGAGAAACAGAGGTGTAAAGTAGGAAGGTAAAGCGACAGAAGGAAAGGAAGTGTCGGTAACTGGACTTTCTCTCTGAAAGACTGGTAACTACACAAAAAAATGTATATATGCATATATATAATTATATTAACCAAAAGCTGTAATGTAAGCCCTTGTAACCCATCTATATCTATTATTTGAGAAATGTAGTATTTCTTAATTTGAACTCTCATATATAAAAATATCTTCTAAAAATGAGAAAAACATACGATTAAAATTAGTGTAAATATTTCATGATAAAATATAAAAACACCTCTGGTTATTTGTTGCTTTAGAGTAATATTAAAGTATCTTCACCATTTAAGTTATTATCTCCAACTTACCTCCTGCAATTTAGACTGTATCCACTGGCCCAAAATTGCCAAACTATCTCGAGGACAAATGGCCCAAATCATTGTGAGAAAAATCAGACCTAGGAAATCCAATAAATGAACCAAGCTAGCCTTTTCTGCCTGAGAATAGCAAAAATAATGAAAATGAAATTTAACAGATTTAGAAAGTTTATGCTTACACTTTTTAGTTCATCAAGTGTAATCCCAATAAATAATTACATGCATTTAGCTGATCTTCACCAACTAAGATTGCAAGTTCTCTTTTTTTTCTGTATGTTATCCTTTCATGGTCTGTTTTCCCTTGCTTACATACTTTATATCCATGCATTCATTTAACTAACATTTACTGAGCCACTTACTGTGAGTCCAATACAACTCATTAACCTATAGTTTCTTATATTAACAAAGATAACCAAAGAAGAACGATTATTCCTATTTTATAGATAATGAAACTGAGATGGATAGAGATTAAGAGAGTTGCCCAGATTCACACAGCTAGTAGTAAAAGGCCCAGGAATCAAACCCAAGCAGTTCTAGTTTCTAATGTAGTTACTCTATCTTTATTAAAATCAAATAGATGTGTTTATTACACTCATACTTTTGGATAAAAACTAAACACTACCAAACATATAAAGTAGTTAAAACATGGAACAACTTTCAGATTCCATGTACTCCTCCATTCAGAGAAAGATTGTAATTTTATTTTAAATAAAAGTCTTTTGATCTTGATGACCCAATAAATGGAGTATAATTCATTTATACAAGTTTGCATTTTACAAGTCTAGTGTTTCACACCAGAGAATCAGGACCTATGGATTTTTGTATTTACTTACAGCAGTAACCAAAAAACTTACTTAAAATAATCATTTTGAGTAGTAATATATAAAAATAAGTTTAATTCACGATCTGTTGTTTATCATTAAAGTTGATTAATAAATGTTAATGTAATACTGACACTGACAATATAGCAGTTATTACGTGAATCTGTGAAACCCAGCTGAAGGCTGAAAAAAATCTAGAATACTTTTAACAATGTAACCTCCCCACGAAACATATTTTGCTTTATTATAAGAACAGCATGCCATGAAAAACAATTATGGAATTATTTTAGCATGAAAGAGTGAAACTATAACAATGAAGTCATTATAAAAGAGTAAATCCTTATTAGCATCTATTAAAGAATATAATTGCTATTATACAGTTTTAGATATTAGAAATAAACACACAAAAAAATCTGTATTTGTGGAATAGATAAAAGAAAACTACATAAAAGACAAAATGATTAAATCAAAACTGAGATTCCTACAAGGGAAAATATTATGTTGATGATGTCTAATACCTCTGCCAAAGAAATATTAATAACTATTTTCTATTTTTTAGACTGTTATTTTCTTTTTATGTCTCATCTAATTATTGATCTCATACTGATGAGATGACAACAATATGCTGAATATGAGGTGCTAAATTAGATACCAGAAAAACAAATGTATGGAATAGTAGCACCTTTTAAATGCTGAGATTAACTGATTTGCAGTTATGGAGCCATTACTTGAAATTAGAGTACATGTAACGACATTATCTCAACTTCTTAGAAGATCTGTTTTTGGGTATATTTAAGAAAATTATATTTTAAATTTTCTTGTAACTCAAGAAATAAAAGGAATAATTACTATTTGTGCTTGGGAAAATCACAACTTTGGCCCACCTCATCTTATTAATACTCTAAGGAACAGGCAGAATTTGAGATGACTTTAAGAGGGATTATTAACATCATCACTTCCATTTAAAGTTAATATTATTTGCATTTCTGATTTAGTATTTTGCAATCTCTTCATTATTTACCTTCCTGTTTTCAGTTAGAAAAATAGACTTCTCTCTAATTATGTGGACATAAGAACCATTCATATTTTTTAATGAACAACAATAAAAATAATCTAGTCAGAAAATTAATTGTAAGAAAGTGATATTACTATTTAAGTGAGTAAATCAGTTTTCTTGCTAAACAAACACATGTTGCTTTCCCGGACCCCTACTAAGTCAAACTGATGCGTATTCACAAGGGCATAAATCAACCTTTATTCTATGATCTATAAGAAAAGGGCTGCCAACAATCAGGTAAATGTGGTAAAACAAACGCCGGACTTGTACACAGAATAGCTGGGCTAAAGTCTCAATTCTGCCACTACTTCACGCTGGTCATGTTAAAGTGTTTTTAAACATAATTTCCTCATATATAAAATACAGATAATAAATACGTGTCTCATAAGGTTGGGATTAAAATTATGAATGAGAAGGTACATATTAAAAAGCTCAGTAAACTGTAAAATGGCAAGGGATCATTATCATCACTCTGCATTAATTATATACCGCACACGGTTCTAGACATTCTCAAAGAAGCTCCAAGCTATCCTTTGAGAATGAATAAAAAGGCAGGAAAACTGATTTACTCACTTAAATAGTAATATCACTTCCTTACAATAAATTTTCTGACTAGATTACAAGTATGTTATTAATTATGAAAAGTTTAAAATCTAATCTGAAATAATTAGAGGTTGAGAATAATTACTTTTTAAGCAAAAGACAGGTGATAAAAATGGTATTTAAGAAAAACTCTAATTATTCAGTATCAAATACTAAAAACCTGTAAAAATTCTCAAAATTGGTCAATCACATTAATTTAGGTAACAGACTAAGGCAATTTCTAAAAACTAAATTTCCATCATTTAAAAGAAGTTATGCTGAGTGAAATAAGACAATTACAAAAGGACAAACACTGTATGAGACCTCTACTGTAAAAACTCATGGTAAAGTTTACACACAAAAACTAACAATCTTTGTTGGTTACGAACGATGGGAGGGGTGGAGGGGAAATACTCAATAGGCAATAGATAAGTGGTATCTTTGGTGAAGGGTGAGACAGTACACAATACTGGGGAAACCAGCACAACTGGTACAAGGAAAGGTCATGGAAGCTCTGTAGACACATCCAAACTCCCTGAGGGACCAAATTGCTGGGTGGAGGGTTGTGGGGACCACAGCCTTGGGGAACATCTAGCTCATTTGTCATAACACAGTTTATAAAGAATATATTCTACATTTCTACCTTGCTGAATAGTGTCCTTGGGTCTTAAAAGTCTGTGAGCAGCCATCTAAGATACTTCACTGGTCTCACCCCTTCGGGAACAAGGGAGAATGAAGAGAACAGGATACAAGGAAAAGATTAGTCCAAAGGACTAATGGACCACAGCTACCAAGGCCTCCACCAGACTGAGTCCAGTACAGCTAGATGGTGCCCGGCTACCACCACTGCCTGCTCTGACCGGGATCACAACAGAGGGTCCTGGACAGAGCTGGAGAAGGATGTAGAACAAAATTCTAACACACACACAAAAAAAGACCAGATTTACTGGCCTGAAAGAGACTGGAGAAACCCCAAGAGTACGGCCCCCAGACACCTTTTCAGCTCAGTGGCGAAGTTACTTCCGAGGTTCACCGTTCAGCCGGGGACTGGACAGCCCCATAAAACAAAATGGGACTAACGAGGGAGGCACAGCGGTCCAGGGATGAGGACTAGCAGGCAGAAGGGACAGGAAAGCTGGTGATAGGGAACCCAAGACTGAGTAAGGACACTGTTGACGTGAAGCGGGGTTATTAACCATCGTCATAGGGCAACATGTGTACAGCTGTTCAGTGAGCAACTATTTTGTTCTGTAAACCTTCATCTAAAGTGAGAACAGCAGCACAACTGGAAGAACGTAATCGATGTCACTGAACTGTTCACGTAGAAATTTCTGAAATGGTATAACTTTGGCTATGTATATGTTCACCAAAAAAAAGATCCTCAAGATCGAGAAGGGAGACGGTTGACATGTCATGGGGTTGTTAACCAATGCCATAAAACGATATGTGTACTGACTGTTTAATGAGAAACTATTTGTTCTGTAAACCTTCACCTAGAGTACAATAAAAAAAAAAAAGCTAAAAAATAAAGAAGAAAACTGAAAAAACTTAGTTCTTTAAAAGATTTAACTTGCTAACTTCAGAATATTATTTCAACAACTGAACATTTATTTTAGGTACTTACAGCATGCCCAAGTACTGCATGAGCTATTTCATGGCCCAGAAGGAAGGAAAGTTGATGAATATCAGTTACACTATTTAGAAGCCCAGTAAAAACAAACACCTGTCCATTCTGCGCCAGAAAGAAAATAAAATAAGCAATTAGAACACCATAAAAAATAAGGACATTAAATTTAACAATAAAATTACTTTGAGAACATTTACTTACTGGAAGCACAAAAGCATTTATATCTGGAGAATCAACCACATGAAAAACCCAACTGATCTCAGAGATCCCTGGGATATCTTTATTGCACTCAATTAGATGACAAACCACTTCTTTAACAGTCAGGTATCTTGCGTCTTTCTCAGTTAGCATATCATTTTTAAATTCTTCCATGCACTAGAAGAGTAAAAAGTATTCTTTATTTTAAAAGCATTTTAGCTCTACAAAATTGTTTATATTGCTTCACGGAGAGTTATATGGCTACTTAATGTTGAACGTTTTAATTTTTAATTATGTAAAAATCGACAAATATTAAACACTTTAATTTCTCAAATCTGAATTATTCACGCAAAGGCAAAGAGGTTTCTCACAATGGAATAAATTTAAGTAACTAAGATTATTCAAACAGACTGGTTGAAATAAAAATTTAGTTCGTCTTTTCCATTTGCCTATAAACAAACAAAATGCTTAAATACTCTTTCTACTTTGCTACGTATTTTATAAAACAAAACACTAGGGAACATACAAGATTTCATGTAAGAAGTAAAACACACAAAAAAGCTATTTTCATAACCCACTAAATAGAAAAATATCCTATACTTAATAAGAAGGTTAAATTTTAAAAGACAACATTTCATTAATTTTAAAGTGTTTTATTCACACAAATTGAAATCACTGAAATTTCAGAACAAATGAGCATATTATTCTTTCTACTTGATGCTGATTAAAACTAGCCACCATATGTTGTTGTTAGGTGTTGCCGAGTAAGTTCCAACTCACAGCGGCCCTATGGACAACAGCATCCATAAGAAGACATTTTTTCTTGAGAAAAAGAGAGATCTTTTCTACTATACTGAGAAAATTTAAGATGTTCTGAAAATACTACTTTAATTTTCATAAAATACATAATTTCTTTCACATATCAATCAACAAATTTGTAACCTTATTCCCTGAGGGTGCATTAAAAGAACGTATTTTGTAAAGCATGAATTTGAAATACTCTTTTTATTAAATAACATTACTATATATAATTAGTACTTTATAATATCCCCATAAGAACTTATATTTGACTTTTCATATCAAACAGGTTTTATACATTTGTAGGTTAAAAAAGAAAAAAACTACGTATTATACATTTATGTGTACACACACACACACACAATTTAAACTCCTTAGCAATATGAATGCTAAAGATATACGGATTTAACACCAGGCCTATCACAACCTTTCCAAAATACTTTCCTCAAACTTGCCTGTGGCTTTATTCTTTTTTAACTGTACTTTAGATGACAGTTTACAGAACAAACAGTTTCTCATTAACAATGATTAACAACCCCGTGACATGTCAATACTGTCTCTTCTCAACCTTGGGTTCCTTATTACCAGCTTTCCTGTATCCTCCTGCCTTCTAGTCCTTGTCCCTGGACTATTGTGTCCCATTAGTCTCGTTTTGTTTTATGAAGCTATCTAATCTTTGGCTAAACGGTGAACCATGGGAGTGACTTCATTACTGAGCTAAAAGGGTGTCCAGGGACCATACTTTTGGGGTTTCTCCCGTCTCTGTCAAGCTAGTAAGTCTGGTTTTTTTTTTTTTTTTGTGAGTTAGAATTTTGTTCTACATTTTTCTCCAGCTCTGTCTGGGACACTCTGTTGGGCTCCCAGTCAAAGCAGTCAGTAGTGGTAGCTGGGACTCTGTCAGGTGGAGACCATGGTAGTTGTGGTCCATTAGTCCTTTGGACTAATCTTTTCCTTGTATCCTGTTCTCTTCATTTTCCCTTGCTCCCGAAGGGGTGAGACCAGTGAAGCATCTTAGATGGCTCCTCACAGGCTCCTCACAGGCCACTACTCACCAAGGTAGAAATGTAGAACATTTTCTTTATAAACTGTGTTATGCCAAATGAGCTAGATGTTCCCCAAGACTACTGTCCCCACAACCCTCCACCCAGCAATTTGGTCCCTCAGCGAGTTTGGATGTGTTTACGGAGCTTCCATGACCTTTCCTTGTACCAGTTGTGCTGGTTTCCCCAGTGTTGTGTGCTGTCTCACCCTTCACCAAAGATACCACTTATCTATCACCTATTGAGTATTTCCCCCCCAACCCTCCCATCTTTCATAACCAACAGATTGTTACTTTTTGTGTGTAAACTTTACCATGAGTTTTTACAGTAGAGGTCTCATACAATATTTGTCTTTTGTGATTGACTTATTTCACTCAGCATAAAGTCCTTGTTTCATCCATGTTATGAGATGCTTCACAGATTCATCATTGTTCTTTATCATTGTGTAGTACTCCACTGTGTGTATGTACCATAGTTTATCCCTTCATCTGCTGATGGGCATCTAGGTCGTTTCCATCTTTTTGCTACCGTGAACAGTGTGGCAATGAATACAGGTGTCCCTATCTCTATTCGTATGACAGCTCTTATCTCTCTAGGATATATTCCTAGGAGTAGGATTGCTGGATCATACGGTATTTCTATTTCTAACTTTCTAAGGAAGCGTCACATCGTTTTCCAAAATGGTTGTATCATTTTACATTCCCACCAGCAGTGCATAAGTGTTCCAGTCACCCCACAGCTTCTCCAATATTTATTATTTCCAGTTTTCTTGATTCGTGTCGGTAATGCCAGAGAGTGAGATGGTATCTCTTTGTGGTTTTATAATTTGCATTTCTCTAATGGCTAGTGATCATGAGCATTTCCTCATGCGTCTGTTGGCCGCCTGAATGTCTTCTTTGGTGAAGTGTCTGTTTATTTCCTTTGCCCATTTTTTAATTGGATTATTTGCCTTTTTGTTGTACAGGTGTTGGATTTTCTTACAGATTTTGGAGATTAGACCTTTGTCTGACTTGCAATGTCCAAAATTTTTTTCCCAGTCTGTAGGTTCTCTCTGTACTCTTTTGGTGAAGTCTTTTGATGAGCATAAGTGTTTAATTTTTAGAAGATCACAGTTATCTAGCTTACCTTCTGGAGTTTGTGTGCTGTGAGTTATGGTTTTTATCCTGTTAATGCCGAGTATTAGGGCCTCTAGTGTTGATCCTATTTTTACTTCTATGAACTTTATATCTATAGTTTTTGACTTTATATTTAGGTCTTTGATGCATTTTAAATTAGTTTTTGCATATGGTGTGAGGTATGAGTCCTGTTTCATTTTTGTGCAGATGGACATCCAGTTTTGCCAGCACCATTTGTTAAAAAGACTGTTCCCCATCTGATGAACTTTGGGCCCTTGTTGAAGATCAGGGGACCATAGGTGGATGGATTTACATCTGGGTTCTCAATTCTGTTCCATTGGTCAGTGTATCTGTTGTTGTACCAGTTACCAGGCTGTTTTGACTACTGTAGCTGTATAGTAGGTTCTGAGGTCAGGTAGCGTGAGTCCTCCTATTTTATTCTTCTTCTTCAATACTACTTTACTTATCCAGGGCTTCTTCCCTTTCCACATGAAGCTAATAATTAGTTTTTCCATCTCTTTAAAGAATGTTGTTGGTATTTGGATCGGGATTGCGTTGTATTTGTAAATTGCTTTGGGTAGAATTGTCATTTTCACAATGTTGAACCTACCTAACCTTAAGTATGGTATGTTTTTCCATTTATGTAGATCCTTTTGGGTTTCTTGCAGTAGTGTTTTGTAGTTTTCTTTGTATAGGTCATTTACATCCCTGGGTAGATTTATTCCTCAGTATTTTATATTGGGGGGGGGGTTCTATTATAAATGGTATTATTTTCCTGATTTCCTTTTCATCGCTCTCTTTATTGGTGTATAGGAATCCAACTGATTTTTGTATGTTTATCTTGTATCCTGCTGTTCTGCTGAATCTATTACTTCCAGGCGTTTTCTTATGGAGTCTTTATGATTTTCTATGTACAGTATCATATCATCCACAAACAGGAACAGTTTAACTTCTTCATTACCAATTTGGATGCCCTTTATTTCTTTTTCTTGCCTTACTGCTCTAGCTAGGACTTCCAGCACAATGTTAAATAGGAGTGGTGATAAAGGGCATCCTTGTCTTGTTCCTGTTCTCACGAGGAATGTTTTCAGCACAATGTTAAATAGGAGTGGTGATAAAGGGCATCCTTGTCTTGTTCCTATTCTCAAGAGGAATGTTTTCAGCCTCTCTCCATTAAGAATGATGTAGGCCATTGGTTTTGCATAGATGCCCTTTATCATGTTAAGAAATTTCCCTTCTATACCTACTGGAGTTTTTACCAGGAATGGGTATTGGACTTGGCTAATGCCTTTTCTGCATTAATTGAGATGATCATATGATTCTTTTCTTTCCATTTATTTATGTGGTGGATTACACTGATTGATTTTCTAATGTTGAACCATCCCTGCATAGCTGGTATGAATCCTACTTGGTCGTGATATAATTATTTTTTTAATATGATGCTGAACTCTATTGGCTAAAATTTTGTTGAGAATTTTTGCATCTATATTCCTGAGAGATACTGGTCCGTAATTTTCTTTTTTGTGGTGTTTTTCCCTGGTTTAGGTATCAGGGTTATGCTGGCTTCATAGAATGAATTCAGAAGTCTCACTTCCTTTCCTATGTTCTGAAATAGTTCGAGTAGTACCGGCATAAGCTCTCCTCTGAATGTTCGGTAGAATTCTCCAGTGAAACCATCTGGGCCAGGGCTTTTCTTTGTTGGGAGTTTTTTTTTATTACCTTTTCAATTCTTCTCTTGTTATGGGTCTGTTCAGATGTTCAACATCTTTTGGTAGGTAGTGTGTTTCTAGAAATTTATCCATTTCCTCTAGGTTTCCAAATTTGTTGGAGTATAGTTTTTCATAATACTCTGTTACGATCCTTTTCATTTCAGTTGGGTCGGTTGTAATGTCCCCCATTTCATTTCTTATTTGGGTTATTTGCGTCCTCTCCTGTTTTTCTTCTGTCAGTCTGGCCACTGGTTTGTCGATTTTGTTGATCCTTTCAAAGAACCAACTTTTGGTTTTGTTGATTCTTCCTATTGTTTTTATTTATTTATTTCTGCTCTGTTCTTTACTATTTCCTTTTTTCTGGTGGCTGTGGGTTTCTTTTGCTGTTCTCCTTCTATTTGTTCGAGTTGTGTAGCTAATGTTTTTATTTTCTCCTTTTCTTCTTTTTTGATGTGTGCATCTATTGCTATAAATTGTCCTCTGAGGACTGTGCTTGCTGTGTCCCAAAGGTTTTGGTATGATGTGTTTTCATTCTTGTTTGATTCTAGGAATTTTTTTATTTCATCTTTGATTTCTTCTATTACTCAGTGGTTTGTAAACAGTGTGTTATTCAGTTTCCATGCAATTGATTTTTTTTTCCTTGATCTTCCTGTTGTTAACTTCTACCTTGATGGTGCTGTGGTCAGAGAAGATACTTTGTATTATCTCAACTTTTTGGATCTTGTTGAGGGTTGCTCTGTGGCCTAAGATGTGGTCTATGCTGGAGAATGTTCCATGTGCAATGGAAAAGAAGTGTACTTTGCAGCTGTCGGGTGGAGAGTTCTATATATGTCTCTGAGGTTAAGTTGGCTGACTGCGCCCTTTAGGTCTTTCTGTATCTTTCTTTCTAGATGTTCTGTCCTTTACTGACAGTGGTGTGTTGAAGTTTCCTAGTATTACTGTGGAACTATCAATTTCTCTTTTCAGTGCTGTTAGTTTTTTTTATGTATCTGGGAGCCCTGTCATTGGGTCCACAGATGTTTATTATGGTTATATCTTCATGATAGATCATCCCCTGAATCATTATATACTGTCCTTCTTTGTCTTTTATGGTGGATTTTGTTTTAAACTCTATTTTATCTAAGATTAATAATGCTACTCCTGTTCTTTTTTGGTAGCTGTTTGCTTGATATGTTTTTTTTCCATCGTTTGATTTTTAATAACCATCTTTGTTTCTAAGGGGTGTCTTCTGTAGACAGCATATTGATGGAACCTAGTTTTTTATCCATTCTGTCACTCTCCATCTCTTTATGGGTACATTTAGGCCATTTACATTCAGTGTAATTATTGATAGGTTTGAGTTTACTGCTCTCATTTTGTAGTGTTTTTTGTGGTGCTGATGTTTTCTTTGTTCCTCTTACTCTCCTGGGCTGAATTACTTTTGCTTGTGGATTTTTTTTTTTCATTTCTTTTGTTTTTGTAGGTTTTGTTTTTACTAAGACTTGAAATTTTTCTTCTTTATTTTCATAAGTACATTTGTTAATTTTCTTTGTGGTTACCTTGAAATTTACCCTTATCTTCCTAGGTTTGAAGCAGTCTATTATTACTTGGTATCCCTTGACTTCCTCTCCATTAGAAGGTTCTATGTCTACACCATTTATTCCCTCTTTTATCGTTCTGATGTTGTTGTCATTTACAGATTAACCTCTCTGGTTCCCTGTTGCAATTCTTCTGGTTTTGGATAGCTCTTGAGAGTTTATTTCCTAGGTTGGTATCTGGCTGGTATGATCCTGGGTCCTAGATTCAGCCTGTGGTCTGGTGTGGTTTGTTCTCAGATTGAAGGACTCCATTTAATAATTCTTGTAAGGTTGGTTTGGTTTTTACATAGTCCCTTAATTTCTGTTTATCTGGAAATGACCTAATTTCACCATCATATTTGAACGAGAGTTTTGCAGGATATATTATTTTTGGCTGGCAATTTTTTTCTTTCAAGGTTTTATATATGTCATCCCATTGCCTTCTTGTCTGCATGGTTTCTGCCGAATAATCCGAGCTTAGTCTTATTGTTTCTCTGCTGTATATGACTTTTTGTTTTTCTCGAGCTGCTCTCAGGATTGTCTTTGGTTCTAGCAAGTGTGATTATGATATGCCTTGGTGATTTTCTTTTGGGGTCTATCCTATATGGGGTTCGTTGAGCTTCTTGGATGGTCAGCTTTTCATCTTTCATGACAGTGGGGAAGTTTTCTGTCAGCAGTTCTTCAATGATCCTGCATTTTCTGTTTTTTCCTCCTGTTCTGGAACTCCAATCACTTGCAAATTTTTGCTTTTGATTGTATCCTATATAACTGTCAGGGCTTCTTCATTTTTCTTTGTTCTTTTTTCTGATTTTTCTTCAGAGTTGTATCCAAGTGTTTGTCTTCAATTTCACTGATCCCATCTTCCATCGTTTCAAACCTCCTCAGCCCTTCTATGACACTGTCCATTTCTGAAATTTTGTTGTTTATCCTTTGGGTTTCTAATTGTTGTTTTTGTATGATTTCTAGTTGTGAATTTATTTTGGCATTTTGTTCCTGTATCATTTTCCTGAACTCTTCCATTTCTTTGTCTGTATTTTCCATGAATTTGTCCATTTTTTCCTCATTTCTGTCTGCTTTTTGCTTCAATTCTTGGATAACTCTGAATATTAGAGATTTGAATTCCCTATCAGGTAGTTCTAGTGCCTTTTCTTCTACTGGAAAGTCATCTGGTGTTTTATTTTGGATACCTACTGGAACCATCTTGTCTTTTTTTATATGTTTTGATATTGTCTACTATCTTCGGGACATTCAGTAGTTACTTTCCTCATTGATTGTAGATTTGTTTGTTTTGTCCTGATTGTTTTATTAGGTTATGTCTGAGCAGGTGGGCTGTGCATTCTTTGCTGTTTGCTCATCTGTGGGCACAATACGTTTCACCTCCTTCTCCAATGGGCAGGTTCAGTCACTCAGGTATGGTACAGCAGGGCAGGTCCACCTGAAGTGGAGGTGGTAGGATGGGTTGTTTGTGGCACATACTATGGCCAACAGGGCAGGCCGGGATTCAGTGCAGGGCAGGTTCCGGTAGGCCGTGCCTGTGGTGCTTGAAGGTGTGATATTCAGCACATGGTGCAGGTAGGCACGAAGGAGGGGGGAGACTGTAATGTGTGGAGCTAAGATGGGTATGGGAAAGAGGAGAGAGAGGAGAGAGGAATGGGAGCCAAAAACATACAAACAAACAAGAGTGCTAAGGTAGCTTGCCATTGGAGTGGAGAGATGAGAGACTGAGAAATAGAGAAAAACAAAAAGGAAAAAGAAGGGTAAAAAAAATAAATAAATAAAAATTAGAAAACGAATGAAAAAAGGAAAGAAAAGCCCCCAGGGATCCCACTGGTGCGGCTGCGAAGACTGGGGACGTTGCTTCCAGGCCGTGAAGTACAGCCTGGCTAGAAGGGTACAGGTTTCACACAGTGCCAGGTATTCAGGACACAGGAAGAGACAGTAAGTATAGAGAGACGAGAAACCGAGAAATGAAGGAAGACAAAAAGGGAAAAAGCGAGAAAAGAAAGCAAAACAAACAAACAAAAAAAAACAAAACAAGAAAAAAGAAATGCCCCCAGGGATTCCACTGCACAGCAGTGTGGACTGAGGGAGTAGCTACCAAGCCACATAGTACTGCCTGGCTAGAAGGGGCTCCCAAGCTGAGAAAAGAAAAAGAAAACAAATCAAAACAAACAAATAAAATCCCCGGGGATCCCATCAGCATGGCGGCATGGGCCAGGGAGCAGTTCCACAGTCAAGCGGTATTTCATAGCCTTTCAGGAAGAAGCAAATATGGCACACGGAGCCAGGTATTTGATAGAAAGAAGGGGGAGGTGGTGAGAGGTATGGAAGAAACCAAAAGAAATGGGAAGAAAGCAACACCTGCAACCAAGTGACACTCAGGGAGCCAGCCAGTGCAGGCAGGTGGAATCCAAGTGGCACAGGGGTGAAGCTTGTGCTTTCCAGCCAAGAGACTGTGGCCACAGGAAGCAGAGGAGGCCGAGTGGGGGTGAAGAAGGGTGGCGGGTGGGAAAGCATATATCGCTGGTTACCGGTTGTTCTGTGTCCTGCTGGGAGCTCTATGAAGCTGCTTTCCCATAGCTGATCTCCGACAGGAGTCCAAGATGGCGGATCCATGCTGCATTAGCTGATAGGGGACCTCTGCACATATGTCTCCTCACTCTATGTTCTCTGTCAGTCTCTTTTTCCATTCGGTGCCTGGCTGAGTTCTTTATCTCTTCATTTGATGCTCAGGGGTTCAGGACTGATGTCTGTGTCTGTTTCATGTAGTTTTCCAGATCTTTGCTGTGAAGGGACGGCGTGGTGCTTCTGTCTATAGCGCCATGTTGCCCGGAAGTCCACCTCTGACTTTATTCTAAGAAACATTTCCAATCTCTTCATAGACTCCACTGGAACAGACTGGTCTTTTCTTCATTAAGAAAAAACAATCTTTTTAGTGAAAAATCATCATTATTTCTTTTTTTTAATGATAACTTTCCATTTGGAATGAAAAGATGTTATCTAATCATGCCAAAGCTGTCAAGTGAGACTATGAGATGTCAATTCAACAAATATTAACTGAACACATATTTTGTACGTGTTACGCACTGGAGACAGGATGACCTCTGTTCTCAAGGAACTTACTAGTGGTACAGAACGTTTAACTACCAGAGGTATACTATCCAAGGAGTTAAGGCTTTTGAACTCCAACTTTATTTTATATTCAAGAAGTATAATAAATTGTCATAATTGGTGTTGGGGGAAGAAAGTATCTTATTCAACAATATTACTTTCAAGATATAAAAATTTGAACTACAGATCGATTTATTCAACAAATATATAATAAGCACCCACTATGTGCACTGTGGAATGCCTGGGTGGTGCAAACGGTCAATGCACTCAGCTGCAAACTGAAAGGTTACAGGTTTGAGTCCACCCAGAGGCGCTTCTGAAGAAAAGCCTGGTGATCTACTTCTGAAAAATAAGCCATTGAAAATCCTATGCAGCACAGTTTCTACAATGGCACACACAGGGTCGCCGAAAGTTGAAATCGACTCAATGGCAACTGGTTTTTTACAAGTGCACTGTGCTAGTACGTCAAATAAAATGATAAAACAGACAAAGTTCCTGCCCTCATGGAGCTTAGTCTAATAAGGGAGGCAAATCAGCAAATAATAATTATACAAATAATTATGTTACCCTCATGAAAAGTACTTTGAGGGAAAAATACAGAATGCAAAGAGAAAATATAACAAACAGACCTAACCCCAGTCTAGCCAAGCACTGGGCCCAATTGCAGATGAGCTGATTCATAATTAAATCTGTATGAAGGATACCCCTAGAGCCTAATGTTGCAGCCCTGACTAACCCAGTCTAGATAATCAAGGAAGACTTTCCTGAGAAAGTGACATTTAAACTGACATGTGAATAGCAGGAGTTAGCTGGGTGAAAGGAAGGAAAAGCAATGTAGGCAGTGGAAGATTGAGTGTGAAAGGTCCAAGGCCTATTGGAAAAAAAAATGCTAAAAACTAAAATAAAAAAGCAGTGCATCTTTCATATTCAAGAAAATTTCCTGCATTGAGGCTTATATTAAGCAATCTAATTAAAAACAATTCTTACTACTTACTGCTTCATATTCCAGTTCTGATAAAAGTCTGAAATGTTCTTTCCCCAATAATAGCAGCTTGCTCCTTCCTGTGATTGGGCTCATTTCCAGGTGAGTAAAATAAAACACTACAAACAGCAATCCAAAACTACTCAAACCAAGGAATAACTTCCATTTATTCTTCCTCACACTTTCTTTAAATAGTTCCTTCCTGTTAGGAGGAAGTGCCTGCCACCATTTCCTTATGCCCCTAGAGCAAAAAGAAAATTCCAAGTAGTATCAGCACATATTACCAAAACTCAAACGCTTACACTAGGATTTTGTCATCAAATACCTTGAATTTTTATAACATATTTCTCTGTATAGATGGCATTTTCAATTTATAAAATTCTTAGCTAAATGATGAAAACCTAATCAACCATATAGAGGTATAGCTAAAAATTCTAATACTTATTTGAATTTTCTTCAACTATCTTAAAAGTAAACACTATATGAGGAGTTACTTTACAATTACTGCAATTACCTCTAGTTAACATTTATTGACTGTTTACTGCAAAGTACTTTTCTAATTGTTATACATATATCGTCTCATTTAATCCTCATAATAACCCTACTACAAATGAGGAAAATGAGACATAGAGCAGTTAGGCAAATTTATCCAAGGTCACACAGGTAGGAAGAGGAACAACTAATGAAGATAATCTCATTCCAGAGTTTGAGCACTTCACCACTACTTACTCAGATGGGATGAACTGCCCAAACAAACATCTGAGGGGATTACAATAAACCTATACCTTTAACGACTATTCTTCCCACTGCTCATCAGACTGCTGGCACAATGTGCCAGTGCTTCAACAAGGTACAAGGGAAACCACTTCAGTGCTGATTTTAGAAATAAATACAGCTCACTAGCAGAAAGTCTACCATCTTCCCTAGAACATGAAAAAGGAGAGGTGATAAGAACATGAGCACTATAAATAAGAAAATGTAGGATTTCAGCTTCTTAAAGTATCTTAAGTTTGTTAAGTGACACACCTGAAATGCCTTTAGGTAATGCTTCAACCTGAAGTGACATAAGCTAAAGTATGAAGTAGACATATTTCCTATTTTAAATTTTTATATGATTTATTATTTATTTAAAATGTATATAAAGCATACTTTAAAAAGAAATTTTAGGTGAGTGACAATATTAACAACAAAAAAAGGGTAAAAATAAATAATTAAATGAAATGAAGGGGCCCTGGTGGTGCAGTAGTTCAGCACTCAGCTGTTAACTGAAAGATCAGTGGTTCGAACCCACCAGCCATTCCATGTGAGAAAGAACCCATTAGAAATCAGAAAGAGCTACTGTACCAAGAAACTGGGATGCATCAGTTACACAAACTGAGAACTAATGTAACTGTACATTTTCTGGGTGTCAAAGCCAAATCATAAACAAGACAGTAAATTACAAAGTAGAAGTTCTTGACTTTTGATAAAAAGCAAATTAGATTGGTTAGTATGGAAGTAAGAAGGGTCTTGATAGTTGTCAAACATAAAAAGCTTTATGAGAAGACAATAATTAACTTTAGCTTTCCTCAATCTTCAAGTATCAAATAAGAGAACACAGGATTAATCATAGGGGGGGAAGGGCACTAAGTTAAATATAAAGTACAATTTAGCTGCAAAAATATTAATTATTATACAGGACTACAAAGAGAAAATAAAGATCTGTTGAAAACAAAATAGAAAAAAATAGTTAAGTATTATTGGTTTGAGAGTTAACTTGGTTAGGAGAGAGCCTATTCTTAAATAAGCACCAAAAGATCCTCCACTTTGTGATTCACTGCCTCAAATTTCCAAACTAAAAAGGAGTGTTTGTAAATAATGTTCTTCTACATGAGTTACAATCAACATTTCTAATTCTTCATATAATCATAATATCTTTTTTAATTCCTATTTTATATATATATATATATATATATATACACATATATATATATACACACATGTAATTTTTCAAAGATCACATTTCTACACTATGAACAACTATGGAGTAAATTGTTTCAAGATTACTAAATCATACATAATGAAACTGGGTAGAACCAACTGTTTAGAAACTTAATTTTGACCTAAATGTTGTGGGGCGGGGGGTGACTAACAAGTTTTGTTTTGTCTTTTTTTAAGTGTAGCTTTACAAACAGCTTTTAATACAAAAGTTTATTTTTTTAAATGTACTTTACCTGCCTAGAATGACTGCAAGTAGTTTCTGCACAGGCTTAAGAATGATCAACAAGAGAGGAACTGGAGCAGCTTGAAAACGTGGAGAAGTGTGGAAACTTCTGATCTCTCTTATGGGAAAAACGTTTACAGGGTGCAATACTGAAAAAGTCGGCAGTACCACAACTTCTTTTACCAGGAGCCGTCTTGAGAAAGAGTCATTCCATGCAGTACATCTGCAGGTAATCCTCCAAATTTCCTTACTTTTGGTACTCTCGAGGCATCCTGTTATTTTGTTATTAAAAGTCCTATAGAAATGAAAGTTTCCAGGCAGAAAAGTAAACCTATCATGCTGACTTACTCTCAGTCCCTGATACTTATTTACTATATAGCTCATTTGTACTCGACAGCCCTGCAAGCTTACACTTAATGTGTTATATTTTCTCCCACTGGCCAGTGAATTAAATCTAAAGAAAACACAGTTTCTCGTAGCACACGGCAGTCCACAGATGAAGCTCATCTTTCTTTTGCTGGATTATCTGGAACGCAAAAAAATAAACTATAAATGTCTGTGAAAATATTTACTTACTAAACTGGAATACAACCTATAAAATGGGTATGTCAGCTGTTCTTCCTTTAGCACATCTCAGACTAAATTACCTTATATTTCTCCTCATCTCCCCTAGAGCAATGCTTTTCAGCAATACAAACCAAAGGGCAGTAGATATAAACATTACTTTTACTCTGCAGTGAATAATTTCAAAACTTGAGATTTTTTAATTTCATTTTTTATTTTTAGTTGGGAGGAGTCTATTTTTATTTTAACACTTAAATTATTTGGTGAGTAAGAAATGGATTAGATAAAAACAACAGTAAAATTTTATCAGTTGGCAGTAACTGGGGGAAGAGGTACATAGTGAAATAATAAAATCTAACTGATGAAATATATTTTTTTTAAATACAAGTTTATTCCTTTCAAATATAAACCTGGGACTTCTCATTGAGATTAAGATGGAGTAACAGGAACTAGATTTACCCTCCAATATACAACAACTAAAAAAGTAGACAAAGTATGGGAAAAAATGCTTTCAACATGCTGAACATTAGGTAATGAAAGACAGTGATCCCTGAGATTTGGGAACAAATAAGGTAATTCCTACAACTGCTCCAGTTTATTGCCTAGATAGTTTCCGAACCACAGTGCAAAGAGGGGGAACCTAAGTAGAGCCTAACAGTCCCCCTAAATTGAAGAGATGAAGCAGGAAGTTCAAGTAGGCCAAGGTAGCTAAAGTTCACAGAGCAGAGTACAAGAGAAGACAGAGCTGCACAGAGAAAAAACTCCACAGATCTGCAGTTAATCTCCTTCTCATAATTCAGCTGAGTCCTGATCAGAGCATATGCGTGAGGAAACTCCTTGAAGCTGGGGAAGAACCAGCTGAAAGGATTAGAGGGAAGAGTATCTGGAACTTACATTGGGCAGGGTATAGTGACTGTTCCCACCAGTCACAGTGGAAAGCCTTATTAATTCATGAGGCACTGAATAGAGTACTACAAAGGGTTTGCCTCAGTGTTAAGGAAAAATTAGCTCTAAAGGCTGCTCTGGTTCCACTTAACAAAGATTAAAAGCAAGACTCAAGAACAAAGCTCAAGAAAGTTAAGAGAATACAAAAATATTCAGCACTTACCAAGACAAAATTTACAATTAAAAGGCATTTGATGAAGTTCAACACCCATTCCTGACAAAAACTCTCAATAAAATAGGTATAGAAGGGAAATTCCTCAACATAATAAAGGGCATCTATACAAAACCAACAGCCAACATCAATCTTAATGGAGAGAAGCTGAAAACATTCCCCCTGAGAACAGAAACAAAACAAGGATGCCCTTTATTCACCACTCCTATTTAACATTGTGCTGGAAGTCCTAGCTAGAGCAATAAAGCAAGAAAAAGAACTAAAGGGCATCCAAATTGGTAATGAAGACATTACACTGTCCCAATTTGCAGATAATATAATATTATACATAGAAACCCCAAAAGACTCTACGAGAAAACTACTGAAACTAATAGAAAGATTCAGCAGAGTAGTAGAATACAAGATAAACATACAAAAATCAGTTGGATTCCTATATACCAATGAAGAGAACTATGAAAGGAAATCAGGAAAGCAACATCGGGTATAATAGCCCCTAAAAAAATAAAATAATTAGGAATAAATCTAACCAGGGACATAAAAGACCTATACAAAGAAAACTACAAAGCACTACTGCAAGACAACAAAAGAGACCTACATAAATGGAAAAACATACTACGCTTATGGACAGGTAGGCTCAACATTGTGAGAATGTCAGTTCTACTCAAAGTAATCTACAAATACAAGGCAATCCTGATCTAAATACCAACAACAGTATTTAACGAGATGGAAAAACTAATCATTAACTTTATATGGAAAGGAAAAAGGTCCCAGATAAGTAAAGCACTATTGAAGAAAAAGAATAAAGTAGGAGGACTCTCACTAGCTGACCTCAGAACCTACTATACAGCTATCGTAGTCAAAACAGCCTGGTACAGGTACAACGACAGACACACTGACCAATGGAACGGAACTGAGAACCCAGATGTACGTACGGATGTTATCCAATTACCAACAGCGTTGTAGTTCAGGATACATCTTGAAATGTTCTTTTTGACAATGAATGCAATGCCATTTCTCTTCCATTTGTCATTCCTGGCACAGTAAGTCATATGACTGTCTGACTCAAAATGGCCAATACCAGTCCATCTCAGCTCACTAATGCCTAAGAGACTGATCTTCATGCGTTCCATTTCATTTCTGATGATTTCCAATTTTCCTAGATTGATACTTCATACATTCCACATTCTGATTATTAACGGATATTTGCAGCTATTTCTTCTCATTTTGAGTTGTGCCACATCAGCAAATGAAGGTACTCAAAGCTTTATGCTATCTATCCATGTTATTAAAGTCGACTCTACTTTGAGGAGGCAGCTCTTCTCCAGTCATATTCTGAGTGCCTTCCAACCTGAAGGGCTCATTTTCCAGCGTAATATCAGACAATGTTCCACTGCTATTCATAAAGTTTTCACTGGCCAATTTTCTGAGAAGTAGACCACTTGGTCCCTTCTCCCAAGTCTGTTTTAGTCTGGAAGCTCCACTGGCACGCAAGCCACCACAGCACAGCAAGCTGACAGATGCGTGATGGGCAACAAGACATATATACATACATACATAGGCATCCAGATTAGGAAGAACTAAAAGTGTATTTATTCCTAGATAGCATAAAAATTTATATAGAAAACGGAATAGAATCTACAAAAAAGCTACCAGAATAAATAAGTGACTTTAGCAAAGCTGCAAGATAAAAGATCAATATACAAAAACAATCATACTTCTATATATGAACAAGTCATGTAAGCAAACAAAAAGAATACATACTCTATAATTCCAGCTCTATAAAACTGGTTCCATTAATAGTTGGAACGTGGAATGTAAGAAGGAGACTCTAAGAAAACTGGAAGTTGTCAAAAATGAAATTGAACGCTTGAAAATCAATATCCTAGCAATAGTGAGCTGAAATGGAGTGGTATTGGCCATTTTGAATCAGACTGAGAATGACAAATTGAAAAGGAATGATGTCGCATTCACTGACAAAAAGAACATTTCAAGATCTATCCTCCAAATGGGCAGCTCCTGTCCAAAAACAGGATAAGGGAGGAAGTGACAGGAATGGGATGAATGGGCACAGGGAACCTGGGGTGAAAAGGGGGAGGGTGCTGTCACATTGTGGGGATTGCAACTAATGTCACAAAACAATGTGTGCACAAATTTTTGAATGAGAAATTAACTGGAGCTGTAAACTTTCACCTAAAGCACAATTTAAAAAAAAAAAGATCTATCCTGAAGTACAGCACTGTCAGGAATAGAATAACATCCATACACCTATAAGGAAGCCCAGGTAATACAACTATTACACAAATTTACACACCAACCACTAATGCCAAAGATGAGGAAATTCAAGATTTTTACCAACTTCTGCAGTCTGAAATTGATCAAACATGCAATCAAGATGTATTGATAATTACTGGTGATTGGAATGCAAAAGTTGGAAACAAAGAAGAAGGGTCAGTACTTGGGAAATACGGCCTTGGTGAAAGAAATGACGCAGAAGATTGCATTATAGAATTTTGCAAAACCAATGACTTATTCATTGCAAATGCCTTTTCCCGACAACATAAACAGTGACTATACACATAAACCTCAATGGATGGAAAACATAGAAATCAAATCGACTATATCTGTGGAAAGAGACAACAGAAAAGCTCAATATTATCAGTCAGAACAAGGCCAGGGGCCAACTGTGGAACAGACCATCAACTGCTCATATGCAAGTTCAAGTTGAAGCCAAAGAAAATTAAAATAAGTCCTTGAGAGCCAAAGTACAACCTTGAGTATATCCCACCTGAATTTAGAGACTATCTCAAGAATAGATTTGATGCATTGAACACTAATGACCAAAGACCAGATGAGATGTGATGACATCAAGGACATCATACATGAAAAAAGCAAAAGGTCATTAAAAAGACAGAAAAGAAAGACTGAAATGGATGTCTGAAGAGACTCTGAAACTTACTCTTCAACGGAGAGTAGCTAAAGTGAATGGAAGAAATAATGAAGGAAAAGAGGTGAACGGAAGATTTCTAAGGGCAGCTCAAGAAGACAAAGTAGAGTATTATAATGAAACGTGCAAAGACCTGGAGTTAGAAAACCCAAAATGAAGAGTACACTCAGCATTTCTCAAGCTGAAAAAACTGAAGAAAAAAATTCAAGCCTCAAGTTACACTACTGAAGGATTCTACAGGCAAAATACTGACGCAGAAAATATCAAAAGAAGATGGATGGAATACATAGTCACTGTCCAAAAAATAACTGGCCAATGTTCAACCATATCAGAAGGTAACATATGATCAAGAACCATTGGTCATTTCACCACAGAGGACATTCAAAAGACCACCAAACACATGAAAAGATGCTCATCATCATTAGCCATTAGAAAGATGAAAATCAAAACCACAATGAGATACCATTTTACTCCCACTAGGATGGCTAAGATAAAAAACAAACAACAAAAACCAGAACATAACAAATACTGGCAAGGATGTGGGGAAACTGGAAACCTTATCCATTGCTTGTGGGAATGCAAAATGGTACAGCCATTGTGGAAAACACTGGCAGTTCCTCAAAAAACTAGAACTACCACACGACCCAGCAATTCCACTCCTAGGTATATACCCAAAAGGCGTGAAAGCAGAGATTCAAAAACTGAGGCATGTACACCAATGTTCATTGCAGTACTATTCATAACAGCCAAAAGGTGGAAACAACCTAACGGCACATCAACAGAAGAATGAATAAACAAAATGTCATACATAGATACAATGACTACTACACAGTCAGTAGGAGAAATTAAGTCTCGATACATGCTATAGTACGGACAGAGCTTGAAGACATTATGATGAGCAAAATAAGCCAATAACAATAGGACACAAATTGTATGACTTCAGTTATATAAAAAGACAAAAAAAGGTGAACAGACAGAGAATGAAGTTTATCAGTGGTTCCCAGGGGCAAGAGGGAGGAGGAAAAGAGGGAGTTAACAGTGATGGAAAAATCACACTGATTAAGGGTAGGGTTGCACAGCCAATTCTTATAACGGCTGTCAGTAAGCTGTATACCTGTGAAAAGTTAAATTGGCTAAAGTTCTGTAATACATTTACACACACACGAGAGTAGCTGCTGAGGCTGCTTATGAACAACCAAACACCTCATGGGGTTTGGCTCATTGGATTGGAGGTTTATGGTCATGGTTTCACGGGACATTGCAGTTAATAGGCCTAATAACATGTATAGTGCTTCTGTTCTACCTCCTAGCTCGGTGCGTACTTCCTGGAGTCTTAAAACCTTAGATGGCAAGCAGCCATCTAAAGCACAATTGGTCTCTATTCACCTGGAGCAACAGAGGAAGGAGAGTCAGGAATAGGAGGAGGAGATGGAATGTGTAGCTAATTGCCTCCATGAACACCTGCCTCCTTTGCCATGAGACCAGAAGAGCTGCATGCTGCCCAGCTACCATTACTGAACAATTTGATCAAAGAGTGCATAGAATAATCCTGATCAAAATGGGGGAGAGGAGGAATTCAGAACAGAATTTCAAATTCTCATGGATTCCAGACTTTCTGGAGCCATGGAGGGTAGATGAACCCACAACTATCGCCCTGAGGTAATTCTGAAAGCTTAAACTAAAAATATCCCCTGAAGTCATCTTAAAACAGAAAAACACAAGATGGCGCTCTAGGCAGAAACACCACGCCGTCCCTCCACAGCAAAGATCCGAAAAACTAAGCCTAACAGAGAATCAACAGTCCTGAAACCCTAGAACACCAAATGAAGAGATAAAGAACTCAGCCAAACACCAAACGGAGTGAGAATACTAAAAGAGAACGGAGAGCGAGGAGAGACGCATGCAGATTCCTTACCAGCTAGCGCAGCGCGGATCCACCATCTTGGATTCCTATCGGAGACCAGCGAACGGGGGAGCAGCCTTGCAGAGCATCCGGTGGGAGACAGAGCGACCGGTAAACGGCAGTGCGCGCGTTCCCACCCCCCACCCCTCTCCGCCTCGGCTGGGGCTCCCCTGCTTTCCGTGGCCAGGGTCCCTGGGCTATGGGGCGCCGGTGCTTGGATTCTGCGCACCCGGGCTGGCGGCTTTCTGAGAGTCCTTTGCAGGCCGCTCGCGAAAGTTTCTCTGCCGCCTCCCCCTCCTTTTGCCTGGGTGCCTGGTTCCGGGTGCCGTCTTTGCTCTGTCCTGCAGGGCTGTGGGGCGGCGTTCGGGCGTGCGGCTCCTCCAGGGCCTGGGCTGCCGCACTGGTGGGATCCCGGGGCCTTTGTTCCTTCGCCCCACTGCTTTCCGTGGCCGGGGTCCCTGGGCTGGGGGGTGCCGGTACTGTGGTTCCGCGCGCCCGGGCTGGCGGCTTTCTGGGGGCCGTTTGCTGGCCGTTGGCGAGGCTTTTTCTGCCGCCTCCCCCTCCTTTAGCCTGGGTGCCTGGTTCCGAGTGCCGTCTGCTCTCTCCAGCGGGGCTGTGGGGCGGCGTTCGGGCGTGCGGCTCCTCCCAGGTCTGGGCTGCCGCGCTGGTGGGATCCCGGGGCCTTTGTTCCTTCGCCCCACTGCTTTCCGTGGCCGGGGTCCCTGGGCTGGGCACCGGTGATTGGATTCCGCGCGTCCGGGCTGGCGGCTTTCTGAGAGCCGTTTGCTGGCTGTTGGCGGGGCTTTTTCTGCCGCCTCCCCCTCCTTTTGCCTGGGTACCTGGTTCCGAGTGCCGTCTTTGCTCTCTCCTGCGGGGCTGTGGGGTGGCGTTCGGGCGTGTGGCTCCTCCCGGGTCTGGGCTGCCGCGCTGGTGAGATCCCGGGGCCTTTGATCCTTCACCCCTCTGCTTTCCGTGGCCGGGGTCCCTGGGCTGGGGGGCGCCGGTGCTTGGGTTCCGCACGCCCGGGCTGGCGGCTTTCTGGGGGCCGTTTGCTGGCCGCTGGCGGGGCTTTCTCTGCCACCTCCCCCTCCTTTTGCCTGGGTGCCTGGTTCCGAGTGCCGTCTTTGCTCTCTCCTGCGGGGCTGTGGGGCGGCGTTCGGGCGTGTGGCTCCTTCCGGGTCTGGGCTGCCGCGCTGGCGAGATCCCGGGGCCCTTGATTGTTCGCCCCTCTGCTCCCCGTGACCACGGTCTCTTAACCCCGAGAAGGCCGGCTGCTTGGAATTCGCGCCCCTGAGTAGGGGCTCTCTGGGTCCTATTTGGTGGCTGTTGGTGTGACATTTTCTGCTTCTTCTGGTTTCTCGCTTGCCTCTCGCTGCCTCCCCCTCCTTTTGCTCGGGTGCCTGGTTCCGAGCGCCATCTTTGGTCTCTCTTGAGGGGCTGTGGGACTGCGTTCGGGCGTGTGGACGCTCCCGGGTCTGGGCTGCAGCGCTGGCGAGATCCCGGGGCCCTTGATAGTTCGCCCCTCTACTTCCCGTGACCACGGTCTCTTAACCCCGAGACGGCCGGCTGCTTGGAATTCGCGCCCCTGAGTGGGGGCTCTCTGGGTCCCATTTGTTAGCACTGACTGCTGGTGTTGCTTTTTTCTTTTTTTTTAATTTTAATTATCTTCTTTTTTGATTAGTTTTGTCATCTTTTCCCTCTTTTTCCCTTTTGTCTTTCTTCATGGCTTAATTACTCGTCTCTCTATCTCTTCCTTCTCTTTCTGATTACTGAATACCAGGCGATGTATGCCTCTGTACCCTCTGGCCAGGCTGTGCTGTGAAAACTGAGACCGACTCCCCCAGACCTCATAGCTGCATCAGTGGGATCCCTGGGAACTTTATAGTTCTTTAACTTTTCTGATTTTTATTTGTTCATTCTTTCCTTTTCTTTCTCTTCCCCCTTCTGGTTTCCTCTATTCCATAGTCTCTCATCTGTACATTCCAACGACAAGCTCCCCTAGAATTCTTTTATGTTTGTATGCTTTTTGCTCCTCCTCCTCTCTCCTCTCTCCCATATCCAGCTTAGCTTCGCACATAACCATCTTCCCGCTGCACCCTACCTACCTGCACCATGCACTAGACATCACACCACCAAGATGTGCAGGCACGCCCTATTGGAACCTGCCCAGCACTGACTGCCGACTGTCCTGGTGGCTGCGGTGAGTGCTGCAGGCAGCCCGTCCCGGTGGCTCCTCCTCAGCTAGATCTGCCCAGCTGTACCACAAGGACGAAACAAAAAAAAAAAAAACTCTACAATCAATAAACGAGAGAAATATCTGCTGAATGCCCCAAAAACAGCAAACAATATCAAAGCATTTACAAAAAAAAGACACGATGGCTCCAACAGGCGTCCAAATTAAAACACCAGATAACTCTCCTGTGGAATAAAATACACTAGAAGTACCTGACAGGGAACTCAAATCACTAATACTCAGAATTTTCCAAGAATTGAGGCAAAAAGCTGACAAACATGAGAAAAAAATAGACAAATTTATGGAAAATACAGACAAAAAATTGGAAGAATTCAGGAAGATGATGCAGGAACAAAATGCCAAAATAAATTCACAACTCGAAATTATACAAAAACAACAATTAGAAATCCAAAAGATAAACAACAAGATTTCAGAAATGGACGGTGTCATAGAAGGGCTGAGAAGTAGATTTGAAACCATGAAAGAACAGGATCAGTGGAACTGAAGACAAACACTTGGATACAACTTTGTTTCAGGAAAACTCAGAAAAAAGAACAAAGAAAAATGAAGAGACCCTGAGAATTATGTGGGACACAATTAAAAGCAAAAACTTACGCGTGATTGGCATACCAGAAGAGGGGGAGAAAACAGAAAACACAGAGAGGATCATTGACGAACTGCTGACAGAAAACTTTCCCAATATCATGAAAAATGAAAAGCTGGCCATCCAAGAAGCTCAACGAACCCCATATAGAGACCCCAAAAGAAAATCACCAAGACATATCATATTCACACTCGCTAAACTAAAGACAAACAAAGAATCCTGAGAGCAGCTCGAAAAACAAGAAGTCACATACAGAGGAGAAACAATAAGACTAAGCTCAGATTATTCGGCAGAAACCATGCAGGCAAGAAGGCAATGGGATGACATATACAAAATCTTGAAAGAAAAAAATTGTCAGCCAAGAATAATATATCCTGCAAAACTCTCATTCAAATTTGATGGTGAAATTAGGTCATTTCCAGATAAACAGAAACTAAAGGAATATGCAAAAGTCAAACCAAAATTACAAGAATTACTAAAGGGAGTTCTTCGATATGAGGACAAACAGCTTCAGCCCTCAGGCAGGACCTAGGACCTAGGACGCAGGTTCACATGAACCAGATACCATTCTAGGAACTGAACTACAGAGGACTTTCCAAAAACAAAAGAAATACAACAGGGAATCAGAGAAATCAATCAAAGGATGACAACAACATCAAAACAATGAAAGAGGGAACAAACGGCATAGGTATAGAACCTTCTAAAGAAGAGGAAGGCAAGGCGACACCAAGTAATGGTAGACTGCTTCAAAATTATAAAGATAAGGGTAAAATTCATGGTAACCACAAAAAAAGTTAACAAACCAACTCATAAAAATAAAGACGAAAAACATAAAGTCTCAACAAAAACAAAAACTATAAAAACAAAAGAAATGAACACAAAATCCACAAACAAAAGTAACCCAGCATAAGAGAGTAAGAAGAACAAAGAAAACTTCAGCATCACAAAAAAAAGCACTACAAAATGACAGCAACAAACTTCCATCTATCAATAATTACACTGAACGTAAATGGACTCAATGAACCCATAAAGAGACGGAGAGTGGCAGAATGGATAAGAAAACAGGATCCATCAATTTGCTGTCTACAAGAGACACACCTTAGAAACAAAGATGTGAATTTATTAAAAATCAAAGGTTGGAAAAAAATATATCAAGCTAACAACTATCAAAAAAGAGCAGGAGTGGCAATTCTAATCTCAGATAAAACAGACTTTAAAACAAAATCTACCATAAAAGACAAAGAAGGACACTATACAATGATTAAGGGGATGATCCATCATGAAGACATAACCATAATAAATATCTATGCACCCAATGACAGGGCTCCAAAATACATAAAAAAAACTCTAACAGCACTGAAAAGAGAAATTGACAGTTCCACAATAATAGTAGAAGACTTCAACACACCACTCTCAGTAAAGGACAGAACAACTAAAAAGAAACTCAGCAAAGATACAGAAGACCTAAAGGACACAATCAGCCAACTGGACCTCACAGACATATATAGAACAATCCATCCAACCACTGCAAAATACACATTCTTTTCCAATGCACATGGAACGTTCTCCAGAATAGACCACATCTTAGGCCACAGAGCAATCCTCAACAAGATCCAAAATGCTGAGATAAATCACAGTATCTTCTCTGACCACAATGCCATCAAGGTAGAAATTAACACTAGAAAGAGCAAGGAAAAAAAATCAAACACATGGAAACTGAATAATAATCTGCTTACACATCAAATGGTAATAAAAGAAATCAGAGATGGAATTAAAAGATTTCTAGAATCAAATGAAAATGAAAACACATCATACCAAAACCTTTGGGACACAGCAAAGGCAGTCCTCAGAGGACAATTTATAGCAATAGATGCACATATCAAAAAATAAGAAAGGAACAAAATCAAAACATTAACTACAGAACTCAAACAAACAGAAAGAGAACAACAAAAAAAGCCTACAACCACCGGAAGAAAGGAAATAGTAAAGATCAGAGCAGAAATCAATGAAATAGAGAACAGAAAAACAATAGAAAGAATCAACAAAACCAAAAGTTGGTTCTTTGAAAGAATCAACAAAATCGACAAACCACTGGCCAGACTGACAAAAGAAAAACAGCAGAGGGCACAAATAACCCAAATAAGAAATGAAATGGGGGACATTACAACAGACCCAACCGAAATAAAAAAGATTATAACAGAATATTATGAAAAACTATATTCCAACAAATTTGAAAACCTAGAGGAAATGGATAAATTTCTAGAAACATACGGCCTACCCAAACTACAACAAAGTGATATTGAAAATCTAAACAGACCCATAACAAGGGAAGAGATTGAAAAGGTAATAAAAAAACTACCAACCAAAAAAAGCCGAGGCCCAGATGGCTTCACTGGAGAATTCTACAAAACATTTACAGAAGAGCTTGTACCAGTTCTACTCAAGCTATTTCAGAGCATAGAAGAGGAAGCAACACTTCCAAATTCATTCTATGAAGCCAGCAGAACGCTGATACCAAAACCAGGCAAAGACAACACAAAAAAGGAAAATTACAGACCAATATCTCTCATGAATATAGATGCAAAAATTCTGAACAAAATTCTAGCCAATAGAATTCAGTATCATATCAAAAAAATAATACACCACGACCAAGTAGGATTCATACCAGGTATGCAAGGATGGTTTAACATTAGAAAATCCATCAACGTAATCCACCACATAAATAAAGGAAAGAAAAAAATCACATGATCATCTCAACTGACGCAGAAAAGGCAATTGACAAAGTCCAACACCCATTCCTGATAAAAGCTCTCAATCAAATAGGTATAGAAGGGAAATTTCTCAACATAATAAAGGGCATCTATGCAAAACCAACAGCCAACATCATTCTTAATGGAGAGAGGCTGAAAACATTCCCCTTGAAAACAGGAAAAAGACAAGGATACCCTTTATCACCACTCCTATTTAACATTGTGCTGGAAGTTCTAGCTAGAGCAATAAGGCAAGAGAAAGAAATAAAGGGCATCCAAATTGGTAATGAAGAAGTTAAACTCTCCCTGTTTGCAGATGATATGATACTATACATAGAAAACCCTAAAGACTCCAGGAGAAATCTACTGGAACTAATAGAAAGATTCAGCAGAGTAGCAGGATACAAGATAAACATTCAAAAATCAGTTGGATTCCTATACACCAGTAAAGAGAACGATGAAAAGGAGATAAGGAAATCAATACCATTTTCAATAGCCCCTAAAAAGATAAAATACTTAGGAATAAATCTGACCAGGAATGTAAAAGACCTATACAAAGAAAACTACAAAACACTGCTGCATGAAACCCAAAGGGATCTACATAAATGGAAAAACATACCATGCTCATGGATAGGCAGACTCAACATTGTGAAAATGTCAATTCTACCCAAAGCAATTTACAAATACAACACAATCCCGATCCAAATACCAACCACATTCTTCAAAGAGATGGAAAAACTAATCATTTACTTTATATGGAAAGGGAAGAAGCCCCGAATAAGTAAAGCACTACTGAAGAAGAAGAATAAAGTTGGAGGACTCACACTACCTGACTTCAGAACCTACTATACAGCTACAGTACTCAAAACAGCCTGGTACTGGTACAACAACAGAGACATTTGACCAATGGAACAGAATTGAGAACCCAGATGTAAATCCACCCACCTACGGTCACCTGATCTTCGACAAGGGCCCAAAATACATCAAATGGGGAAAAGACAGTCTTTTTAACAGATGGTGCTGGCAAAACTGGATATCCATTTGTAGAAAAATGAAACAGGACCCATACCTCACACCATATACAAAAACTACTTCAAAATCGATCAAAGACCTGAATATAAAGCCTCAAACTATAAAATTCATAGAAGAAAAAATAGGACCAACACTTCAGGCCTTAATACATGGCATTAACAGGATACAAACCATAAACATCAACACAAAAAACCCAACAGATAAACTAGATAATTGGGATCTTCTAAAAATCAAACATCTATGCTCTTCAAAAGACTTCACCAAAAGAGTCAAAAGAGAACCCACAGACTGGGAAAACATTTTTGGACAGTACAAGTCAGACAAAGGTTTAATCTCCATAATCTACAAGAAAATCCAACACCTCTACAATAAAAAGACAAACAATCTTATCAAAAAATGGGCAAAGGAAATGAACAGACACTTCACCAAGGAAGACATTCAAATGGCCAACAGACACACGAGGAAATGCTCGCGATCACTAGCCATTAGAGAAATGCAAATTAAAACCACAATGAGATACCACCTCACCCCGGCATCACTGGCACGAATCAAAAATACTGGAAATAACAAATGTTGGAGGGGCTGCGGGGAGATGGGAACTCTTATACACTGCTGGTGGGAATGCAAAATGATACAACATTTTGGAAAATGATATGGCGTTTCCTCAGAAAGATAGAAATAGACATACCATTCGATCCAGCAATCCCACTCCTAGGAATATATCCTAGACAAATAAGGGTCATCACTCGAATAGACATATGCACACCTATGTTCATGGCAGCATTGTTCACAATAGCAAAACGATGGAAACAACCTCGATGTCCATCAACAGATGAATGGATACACAAACTATGGTACATACACACAATGGAGTACTATGCAACGAGAAAGAACAACAATGAATCTTTGAACCATCTCATAACATGGATGAAACTGGAGGACATTATGCTGAGTGAAATAAGTCAATCACAAAAGGACAAATATTGTATGAGACCTCTATTGTAAAAACCCATGAAAAAATTCACATGCAATATGTAACAATCCTTGTTGGTTACCAGGGATGGGAGGGGGGGGGAATACTAAATAGGTAATAGATAAGTGGTAACTTGGGTGAGAGGTGAGATAGTACACAGTACAGGGGAAACTAACACAACCTGCACAAGGAAAGGTCATGGAGGCCCTATAGACACATCCAAACCCCCGAAGGGATTGAGTTGTTGGACGGAGGGCTCTGGGGACCATGGTCTCGGGGAACATCTAGCTCAATTGGCATGACACTACTTATAAAGATAATGCTCTACATTCTACCTTGGTGAGTAGTGTCTGGGGTCTTAAAAGCCTATGAGCGGCCATCTAAGATACTCCACTGGTCTCATCCCTTCGGGAGCAAGGGAGAATGAAGAGAACAGGATTCATCGAAAAGATTAGTCCAAAGGACTAATTGTCCACAGCTACCAAGGCCTCCACTGGACTGAGTCCAGTACAGCTAGATGGTGCCCGGCTACCACCACTGACTGCTCTGACCAGGATCACAACAGAGGGTTCTGGACAGAGCTGGAGAAGGATGCAGAGCATAATTTTAACTCCCCAAAAAAAAAAAAAAAAAAAAAAAAAAGACCAGATTTACTGGCCTAAAGAATACTAGAGAAATCTCAAGAGTGTGGCCCCCAGACACCCTTTCAGCTCAAAGGTGAAGTTACCTTCGAGGTTCGATGTTAAGCCTAGGAGTGGACAGCCCAGTAAAACTAAATGGGACTACTGAGGTACAGGAGTCTGATGACAAGGGCCAGAAGGCAGAGGGGGAGTAGGAAACTGATGATAAGGAACACAAATTGAATACACTGTCGATGTACTGTGAGATTGTTGACCACTGCTATAGGGCAACATTTGTAGTAACTATTAAATGGGAGGCTGTTTTGTCCTGTAAGCCTTCATCTTGGGCGAGAATGGCAGCACAATTAGAAGAGCATAGTCAATATCACCTAAGTGTGTAAGTAAAAAGTTTTGAAATGGTGTTAAAATAAAATAAAATAATAAAAAAACAAAAACAAAAACAAATGAGACTAAAGAGGTACAGTAGTCCAGTGACAAGGGCCAGAAGACAGAAGGGGACAAGGAAGTCCCCTGATGATAGGGAACACAAGGTGGAGTAAGGATATTCTTGATGTGCTGTGAGATTGTTAACCATTGTCATAGGGCAACATGTGTAGTTACGGTTAAATGGAAAACTGTTTTGTTCTGTAAGCCATCATCTTAAGTGAGAATAATAGCACAGTTGGAAGAGCGTAGTCAATGTCACTGAACTGTGAATGCAGAAATTTTTGAAACGGTGTATCTTTGGCTATCTGTATCTTCATCCAAAAAAAAAAAAAAAATGGTTGAGAATTTAGAGGCTTAATATGTTGTGGGGTTGTTAACCAATGTCATAGAACAACATGTGTACTACTATTTCATGAGAAACTATTTGCTCTGTAAGCTTTCACCTGAAGTACAATAAAATATAATTAAAAAAAAAAAAAACAGAAAAGCAATTTAGCTTAACTAGTGAAAAAGGTCAGCCTTGAGCATTGTGCTCTTTCATGAACTATCTATACAGGATCAAACCGACAAAAGCAACTCAAAAGATTAGACAGGAAACTTAGGGGGCAGTGAGTTTGAGAAAATGAGGAACAACTCAAAAATGGAGGGAGATAATGGTTACACAACTCGAAGAATGTAATCAATATCACTAAATTATACATGTAGAAACTGCTGAATCAGTGTATGTTTTGCTGTGTATATTCTCAACGACAAAATAAATAAATTTTAGAAATGGGAGAAACAAAGAATTCATATGACAACCAAAACAGAATTAATAAGAATGGTGACACATTGTGAAAAATGTTATCAATGTCACTGAATAACTTCTGTAGAAATTGTTAAATGGAAAACTAATTTGCTGTGTAAACTCTCGCCCACCAAAAACACACACAAAAAAAGAACCAATGGTATAATGAAGGAAGAAGTCCAAACTGCACTGACGGCATTGGCAAAAACCAAGGCTCCAGGAACTAACAAAACACCAACTGAGATGTTTCAACAAACGGATGCAATGCTGGAAGTGTTCACTCATTTATGCCAAGAAATTTGGAAGACCGGTACCTGACCAACAGATTGGAAGATATATATTTACAACACGCACAAATGCACACACGAGTGCCCATTCCAAAGAAAGGTGATCCAACAGAATGCAGAAATTATCGAACAATATTATATTACATGCAAGTAAAATTTTGCTGAAGATAATTCAAAAACAGTTGCAGCAATACATCGACAGGGAACTATCAGAACTTCAAGTTGGATTCAGAAGAGGACTTGGAACAAGGGATATCACTGCTGATGTCAGGTGGATCTTGGATGAAAGCAGAGAATACTACAAAGATGTTTACTTGTGTTTACTGACTATGCAAAGGCATTCAACTGTGTGGATCATAACAAGTTATGGGTAACACTGGGAAGAATGGAAATTCCAGAACACTTAATTGTGCTCATGTGGAACTTGTATGTAGAACAAAAGGCAGTTGTTCGAACAGAATAAGGGGATACCACATGGTTTAAAATCAGAAAAGGTGTGTGTCAGGGTTGTATCCTTTCACCATACTTATTCAAACTGTATGGCGAGGAAATAATCTAAGAGGCTGGACTACATAAGAAAGAATGTGGCATCAGTATTGGAGGAAGACTCAGTAATAACCTTTGATATGCAGATGGTACAACCTTGCTTGCTGAAAGTGAAGGGGACTTGAAGCATTTACTGATGAAGATCAAAGACTGCAACCTTCAGTATGGATTACACCTCAACAGAAAGAAAACAGAACTCCTTACAAATGGACCAATAAGCAACATCATGATAAACGGAGAAAATACTGAAGTGGCCAAGGATTTCATTTTACTTGGATCCACAATCAATGCCCGTGGAAGCAACAGTCAAGAAATCCAAAGACGCACTGCATTCAGCAAATGTGCTGCAAAAGATCTCTTTAAAGTGTTACAAAGCAAAGATGTCACCTTGAAGGCTAAGGTGCGCCTGACCCAAGCCATGGTGTTTTCAATCACCTCATATGCACGTGAAAGCTGGACAATGAATAAGGAAGACTGAAGAAGAATTGATGCCTTTGAATCAGGGTGTTGATGAAGAATACTGAATATACCACGGACTGCCAAAAGAACAAACAAACCTGGCTTGGAAGAAGTACAGCCAGAATGCTCCTTAGGAGCAAGGATGGTGAGACTTTGTCTCATGTACTTTGGGCATGTTATCAGGAGGGATCAGTCCCTGGAGAAGGGCATGATGCTCGGTTAAAGTAGAGGGTCAGTGAAAAAGAGGAAGACTCTCAACAAGTTAGACTAACACAGTGGCTGCACCAATGGGCTCAAACATAGCAAGGACTGTGAGGATGGCGCAGAACTGGGCAGTGTTTCATTCAGTTATACACAGGGTCTCTAGGAGTCAGAACAGACTTGATGGTACCTAACAACAACAATAACATAACGTAGAAAGTAAAAAATGTAAACTAACCTATAATGACAGAGATCAGTGATTGCCAAAGCCTGGCGGGGAGGGTTAAGGAGTAAGCGGAGGAATTACAAAGTTTTAGGGGTAATGAACATGTTCACTATCTTGATTTTGGTATTGGTTTCACAGGTGTATACACATGCCAAAACTTATCAAAAATGTGCACTTTAAATATGCGCAGTTTACTGTATATCAAGTATACATCAACAAAGCTATTTGAAAAAAGATACTGAAAAAACACAATAACCAATGCAGTGTACAAACTTCGACGGAATCCTAGTTTGAAAAAAAAAACCAGCTTTAGAAGATGTCATGGATTGAATTATATCCTCCAAAAAATGTGTGTATCAATTCGGCTGGGCCATGATTCCTAGTATTATGTGGTTGTCCTCCATTTTGTGATTGTAATTTTATGTTAAAGAGGATTAAGGTGGGATTGTAACACCCTTACTAAGGTCACATCCCTGATCCAACTTAAAGGGAATTACCCTGGAGTATGGCCTGCACCACCATCTCTCTCTCAAGCGATAAAAGGAGAAGCAAGCAAGCAGAGTGGGGACCTTATACCACCAAGAAAGCACTGACGAGAGCAGAGGGTGTCCTTTGGACCCGAGGTTCCTGCACCAAGAAGCTCCTAGTCGAGGGGAAGACTAATGACAAGGAGGGCCTTCCTCCAGAGCCGACAGAGAGAGAAAGCCCTCCCCCAGAGCTGATGCCCTAAATTTGGACTTTTAGCCTACTTTACTGTGAGAGAATAAATTTTTCTTTGTTAAAGCCATCCACTTGTGGTATTTCTGTTACAGCAGTACTAGATGACTAAGACAGAAGACAACTGAGACTATTGGGACAACCGGAATATGGATTTGCTTTTAGATTATTTTAGGTAGTTATTATTTATTTTCTTAGGTGATGATGATATTGTGGTTATGTAAATGAATATCTTATACCTAACAGACACTTAACATTATCTCTTTATGATAAACAAAACTTACTTTTAAATTGTACAGCCAAAGTACACAGAGAGGGAGAGGGAGAGAGGAAGGGAGGGGAGGGAGAGAGAGGGAAAGGGTTGGGGGAAGAGAGAGAGAGACAGAGACAGAAAGCCAACATAGTAAAACATTAAGTCATTGATTATATCTAAGTGGTGGGTACACATGTGTTCATTAATTTTTTTTTAATTTTTCTGAATGTTTCCAAATCATAATAAAAGTTGAGGAGAAAAGAATTAATTCAACCTCGGCTAATACAATATTATCTAGAAAGATGCTTGTTTTAATAAAATTATTACCTACATATAAAACTATTCAAAAATTAATCAGATTTTTTATATAGTTCACACATTCTGCCTTCGCACTATTACAGTGTGAATAAAGGGCATACTAAGTAAACATTAACTCCAAGGTAACACTTTCTGAATTATTTTCAATTTAAAATCAGTGGAGAACAGGAATATATACTAGTTTCACATTATTAACAAGACACTCGTTTTCATCTTTTCTGAACGAATTTGAAAAGAAGTAAAACAATTTAAGCCAGGAAATAATTTCAAAATTAGTATCTGATCCAAGAATCAGGGAAGGAACCGGAATACAACACTAATTGTCTCCCTGAAGCATAGCTTCCTCTACCTTGAGACCAGAAGAACTAGACGGTGCCCAGCTACCATTATCTAATGTTTTGATCAGGGTCACAACAGATGTATTCCGATAGAAAGAGGAGAAACATGTGGAGCAGAACTTCAAACTATCAAAGAGTCCACACTTACTGGACCCAATGAGACTGGAGGAATCCCTGAGAGTATTGGCTTGAGATACTCTTTAAACACTGAACAGAAACTATGCCCTGAAAACACCTTTTAACTAAATACAGGTTAGCTCAGAAACTGAAGTTTCTCTCGAGAACCGCACTCTTTTAAAAATTACCTATGTGGGCCCAAACATAGAACAGTTTCTCTGAAGCATAGATGAGAAGTTTGAGGAGCAGTGAAACTAAATTACTGGAAGTAGAACAATTAGAATGGAAATAATGAGAATGACATAAACTGAAGAATGTAATCAATGTCACTGAACATTATGTGCAGAAATTGTTGAATAGGAGCCTGTTTCGCTGTGTATTCTCTCTCCAAAAATACAATATTTTTTTTAAATTATCTGAGTGGCTAGCAAGGTTCTTCATAGTGGTATGGGAGCTACAGATAGACAGCATAAAATGTAGTCCTTGCCCTCACAGAGTTGAGGAGCAATAATGAACCCAAGTAAAAATATTAGGGGATAACAAAATACAGTTCTGTATTAAGTGCTATGTACTGTATGAAATTAAAAAAAAGAAAATTTATGAGAAGTAGAAACACTCAGGAAGGCAACTATTATTTTTTATGCTATGTGGGCAGATGCAGAAAGACAAAAAATTAGGAAAAAAAAAACTGTTTCAAATGGGGAAGTACTTAAGGTTTAAATATATAAAATCTTTCATTAACAAGTCAAACTGTAAAAACAACACAAACCCTCTCTTTCCTTTACTTTAAATCTGCTAACTTACTGTAGCAGACAAGGTTCGGGTTCTTGCCCAACCATGCTCCCTTTTTATAAGTGCATCGTGCATCCTAGACTGGGCCTAGACTGCCATGCCTGTACCTAGTGACCACTGCCACTGACCAGAGTCAAGGGTGGATAGCTAACACCGTAGAGATTTTTGGTAAGACAGAATCAGGCACAGGAATATAAAGATGTGCACAAGTTCATGCTATAGCAGCACAAAGCAACATGCAAGCAAGAACTGCAAATTAAAAGTTTTGTAAAAGAAGTGAATCTACAAAAACGGCAATGGAACATACTTGTGGAGAGAAGGTAAAATGACCAAATAGGCAGAAAGAAAGAGACAGAAGAGACTAAAGCTTCCCTGTTCCCAAGAGACCGTGTACTTCCTACTCTAACTCAGCTTCACAAGCTCTCTACTTATCCCTAAAATAATTCCACCTTTTCAACGTGTTTTCGTATCTTGCAAATAAATGATCTCTAAGAGATTACATTTCATTTTCCTTGGATACACAATCAATGCCCATGGAAGCAGCAGTCAAGAAATCAAACAACATATTGCATTGGGCAAATCTGTTGCAAAAGACCTTTTCAAGATGTTAAAAAGCAAAGATGTCACTTTGAGGATGAAAGCGCACCTGATCGAAGCCTTGGTATTTTCAACCACCTCATGTGCGTGCGAAAGCTGGACAATGAACAGAAAGACTGAAGAAGTACTGAGGTCTCTGAATTATGCTGTTGGCAAAGAATCCTGAATATGTGAACAAATCTGTCTTGGAAGAAGTACAGCCAGAATGCTCCTTAGAAGCAAGGATAGTGAGACTTTGTCTAACTTACTTTGGACATGTTATCAGAAGGGACCAATTCCTGGAGAACGACATGATGCCTGGTTGAAGTAGGTCAGTGCAAAAGAGGAAGACCCTCAACAAGATGGACTGACCCAGTGGCTGCAACAATGGGCTCAAACACAGTAATGATTGTAAGGATGGCGCAGGACCGGGCAATGTTTCGTTATACATAAGGAACACTTCCACAGCACCTAACAAGATATTACACGGTATAAAACAACAGTTACACATTTGTTTCATATACAAGTTGATAATGTTTTAATACTATACATGTTGTTTATTGGGACTAGCTGAGGTTTCCCTCTTTACTTTGCAAAGTCAAATTTCCCAACTCCCAATATCGAATCAATTTCAGAGAATACTGGATTATCTCTACAGTGACATGAGTGTCCAAAAGATCTCCACCCACATTAAATCTATCATGTCAATTCTACCTCCTCAATATCTCAATCAAGCCCTTCCTGGGCCCTATGGCTTTAGTTCAGGCCCACCTCATTTTGTCCTCTGGATTACTGAACACCCTCTTAACTAATCTCTCTGCCTTACTTCACCACCACTCCTACTCCAAAGATAAAGCAATCTTTCCAAAATGCAATTCAGAAACACAGTCTTAACCCCACAATTCACAAAGTCCTATGTTGCTAAATACAATGCAACCATTTAAAATATGAAGTGGATCTGATCCTGACAAACATACTCAATTTTTAAAAAATAAGTGTTACTTGTAAAACTCTCTATGGGGTAGGGGGGTGGCAAACTCAAATGTCTAAAGCAGCACTGTACAAAAGAACTTTCTGCAATGATGGAAATGTTCTGTATCTGCACTGCTCAATACAGCAGCCCTTACATGGGGCTAGTGAGCACTTGAAATATGACTGGCACAACTGAGGAACAGAATTCTTAATTTGCTTAATTTTTATTAATTTACAGTTCAGTGGACATACGTGACTAGTAGTTAACATACTGGACAGCAAAGGTCTGTAGGATCAAGGCAGGTGACTAAGACAGTAAAGCCATTCAGATGTAAATGCAAATCCATGCCCATCTTAAGGAGGTGCTGCTTCTCAGTAAGAATCTAATGGAATATGACTTACCATTGCCAAATGTTTCAAAACTTTCAAGGAAAGCCAGAAATTCAGATATTATATGAAATTTACCAATTTAAAAATATTGGCAACCAATTAAAAAAAAATTTTTTTTAACCACCTTGACCAAACATCCAGATCTCATTCAGTTTTTGACCTCTGAATTACATGATAGCCATTCATTCTATTCATTCATTCATTACATATTTAATGAGTGCCTACTGTGCCCAGGGAGCCCTGGCGGTGCAGTGGTTAAGAGCTCAGCTTCTAACCAAAAGGTCAGCAGTTCGAATCCACCAGCCACTTCTTGAAAACCTTATGGGGCAGTTCTACTCTGTCTCACTGGGTCACTATGAGTGGGAATCGTCTTGACATCAGGGTTGGTTTGTTTTTTTGTTTTTGGTTACTACGTGACAGACATCATTCTGGGTGCTATGGTACCACAGAGAACAAAACAGACAACAATCTCTGCTCAATTCACAAAAATAGTAATGATAAAATATTATATTTTAAAAAATTAACAAATTCTAAAGAAAGATACACTCAACTATTCAAAGTGGTTATTTTGGGTGGCAGGATAGTGGTTATGAGGGATTACTTCCATCTTACATGTTTCTGTGCTGTTTAAATTGTTACAGGGTATTATTACTTTCATAAGTCCCAAAACCAAAAAAGGCAACTATTTTTGTGTGTAATTTCTATTGGTTTTCAATAAACTCCTTCATGTGGAAACCACACCCTTCATAATGCTGCCTATTCCTGCTTCTCCAGGCAATCCCCCAACCTGCTTCACCAATTCCTCAACTCCAGACAACTGATTTACTTACACCCCTGAGAAAAGAAAAGAGCAGCTGGCGGGTTCCAATAGCCTTGTAATCCCTGGTTTATCCTTAAGAAAGGGTTAAGAAAGAGGGATAAATCTATATATTTTCAAAGAGCCCATCATAAGACTACACAGCATAATAGAAAGCCTCAGGGCTGACACATTCTCTTCAAATAACTTTGGCAGGTGAACAAACATAGCTGGCAGACTTCTAAGATTACTAAATTAATGATGTTAGAAAATGAAACAATTTGGATTGTTAGCCTCTAAGAACATTTCAGATCCTTAATTCTTTAAATATCATCTCAGAATGAGCAAGTGCGGCACTCACAGCTGAAGCCTGGAAGACAGTTTTAGCAACTCTGCTGAAAATGACTAGTTCTTCTCTAGTTTCTATGGAAACAACTGTCAGATTGGCAAAAATAGGACATGTACTTCAAAATAATCATTCAAGCAAAATACACATATGATGGAAGGCTTTTAAAAAAAATAAACTGGAAGGCAGCAGACTAGGTTCTTAAGCTTCCAAATGTCACACTGTACCCCTTCACCACGATTGACAATGATGGATACGAACCTAAATCCTTTTAGTGAGGGTTACATGGCATTGGTTGGTCACTATAGGTGATCAACCCCTGAATTCCAAATGAGGTATCTTCATCTCCCTGGACTAAAATTTCTTGTTGAGGATTGCATGGCACAATAAAACTGTTTCTCCGTTTTGCATAGTCATAAAAAGTGGGTTTCGTAAACAAGTTTATAAAGAAATTATTAAAACTCCGTACAAATGTTTAGACAGGAAATTTTCTACTTTTCATTGCCTAGTTAGGCAGGAAAACTTTTATCTTCACTACCTTCACAGAGAAGAGGTAAAAAAGAGAGACTGATTCAGATGGCTTAAGCTGCGAGAAGCGATTTTCCATAAGTGGAAGTGTCAAAATGAGGTGCACAATGCTTCGTTGACAAATAAAAAAAAAAAAAAAAAACGGTACTTTTTAAAAAGCCACTCATGAGGAGGAAAGGCTCAAGCGGGGGACGGGGGTTAAGAGGGAGAGCCATCTTCCTGAAGAATAACGAAGCAGAAACTTTGCCAATCTGCAATGCCCGTCTGGCCACAAAATGGTTTCCTGCAATTCACTCCAAGGGGGGTACAAGGAGGAAAGACTAAGGCTTGTTACATACTTCTACTAACCCGCCTCCCTCGACTCAACACTCCCGGTTGTCCCCACACCGGACTGAACAATCCCCTTTGACCCTTCCCCCGCCCTCGTCACCTCACCCCACCCCACCCCGTCCTCACCCCAGCTGCCCCCGAAGTTCTTCCCAGCCCATTTCCCCCATTCTGCCCTTCCCCATGGCCCGATCCAACTCAGAAAAGGAGGGCAAAAGCATCCACTCGAGCACAAACCCCAGCGGTGGCGAATTCGAAGACTTCTCCGTCCGAACCTACACGCAAGCGTACACACCACCCCAGAAGCCCCGCCTCCTCACTTCCTGCCCTCTGCTCGGGCCTAGAGGCCCTTTGCTCCGCCCACATCGGGCAGGCAACACACCCGGCCAGAGTCGTCCTCCCAGTGGGCCTCGGGCCTTGAGCGGACTGTGGGGCTCTCGCGCCCCCTGGTGGCCAGAGGAAGGACGTGGCCCTGGGCTGGGCTGCTTGCTTAGGAACAACTTAGTCCTTGAAACCTGTGTTGTCTAAAGAACGATCCAGGAAAGGTTGTGCCCGCTGTTGATTCTAAGACAGTACTGGCCAAAAGGAAAGAGACTCGAGGGCTCTCAAAAGATTAACGCTTCTTGGTTCTGAAGCTGCTCTGATAGAAGTAGAGTCTTTGGAATGTTAAAACGATTTACTTTCAGATGACTTCTGGAGTGACACATTTTAAGAAAGATGAAGTATAACCTCAAATGCCTGGAAGTCAGCTGAAAATAACTGGCTAAAAACAACATGTATAGTACGCTTCATTCATTCCACCAGAAAAGTATTTATTGAGCACCAACTGTATTCTAGGTGCCGTGGATACAGCAGTAAACAGGACTAAGACCCAGCTTCCATGGAGCTTATATTACACTGATGGAAGATAGACAATAAAGTAAATAAATAAATAAACAAGATTATCAGATGGTGATAAGTACTATGATCTCTTTTTAGTTTATTTTATATTTATATTCTATGCATAATAAAAATCCATCTTGGAGTACATACACATTATGATCGATTTTAGGTACCTCTTTCAGAGGGTTTATAAGTGATTTTTTCTTTTATTTTGCTTATCTATAATTTGTCTTTTACCTTGAAAGGAATATCCTGGCAGACCCCTGACCACTGAACCCCTAAAAACTTCACTGAAGTGGCAGGTCGCTGAATCTTTATAGGACTTATCTCTCACCCTCTGGAATTCATGTGTCTTAACAAGATCTCCAATGTCCTAGCCAACCCTTGCTCATCCTGTCCAATTAGCACAATGTTGCCAATGTCATAAATCAGTGTGATGTTCCATGGGATGTCCAGGTGGTACAGATCTTTTTGGACAAAATTACTGCAGAGCCAGTACAAGAGTTGTGATTGGGGATACTACTTGGTTAAAGTCTGTGATAGTCTACAATCCTTCTCCTGGATCCATCTGGTGTCTGAAGGGGCCAAATTGGCAAATTAAATGGAAATATGACGGGGACCATCACTCCTGCATTTTTTAGTTCTTTAAATGTGGCATTAACCTCCACCAACCCCTACATCCCCACAGATACAATATTGGTTTTGATTTACTATCTTGGTTTGGTGGGTGGGTAGATTTAAAGGCTTCCACTTGACCTTCCCTACTATAATAACTCAACGTCAAGGACGCAATGTAGAGGCTGCTTCATCTGCTTAATACATAATTCCAATTATGCACCCAGGGAATGTGGAAATGACCACTGGTTGGGCCTGTACACCAAGTGGACCGACCCACTGTAAGCTGGATATTTTCCAGGACTCTGCTTATCACGTGTCCCCTGTAAGCCCTTACTCTTACAGAGTGGCCATGATACCACTTGAATCTTTGGGTAACAAGACCCTCTCAGACACTGTGAAATATCTAGGTATTACCAAAGGGCATATAGTCAGCTAAAAACATGGCTTTAGGCCACAGGAAAATTGTTACAGTAAATACTTGTTTCGATGTTGCAGGATCCCTCTTCCTAGGGGCCTGGCCACCTCTTAAGTCAATGGGTTTCAGAACTGAAAATTGCCTCAAATCTGGGAATCAAGCAAGGAACATGACTTTTTATTGGGGCAACCACCCTCAGAGAATGTGGCCTTAATGATGTGGATGGAGTCAACCTTAATACTGACCTTAATGATATGGATGGAGTCAAGCTTTTGGGACCTTCATATACTGATGTGGCATGACTCAAAAAGAGAAGAAACAGCCACAAATATCCATTTATAATCAGAACATGGAATGTATGAAGTATGAATCTAGGAAAATTGGAAATGGTCAAAAATGAAATGGAACATGTAAGCATCGATATCCTAGGCATTAGTGAGCTGAAATGGACTGGTATTGGCCATTTGGAATCAGACAATCATATGGTCTACTGTGTGGGAAATGACAAATTGAAGTGGAATCGCATCACATTCATTTTCAGAAAGAACATTTCAAGATCTATCCTGAAGTACAGTGTTGTCAGTGATAGGATAATATCCGTATGCCTATAAGGAAGACCAGTTAATACAACTATTATTCAAATTTACACACCAATCACTAAGACCAAAGATGAAGAAACTGAAGATTTTTACCAGCTTCTGCAGTTTGAAATTGATCAACCGTGCAATCAAGATGCATTGATAATTACTGGTGATTGGAATTCAAAAGCTGAAAACAAAGAAGGATTGGTAGTTGGAAAATATGGTCTTGTTGATAGAAATGACACTGGAGATCTCATGAGAGAACTTTGCAAGACCAACGACTTCTTCATTGCAAATACCTGTTCTCAACAACATAAATGGCAGCTATATAAGTGGACCTTGCCAGATGGAATACATAGGAATCAAATTGACTACCTCTGTGGAAAGAGATGATGGAATAGCTCAGTATCATCAGTCAGAACAAGGCCAGGGGCTGCTGTGGAACAGACCATCAATTGCTCATATGCAAGTTCAAGTTGAAGTTGAAGAAAATTAGAACAAGTCCACGAAAGCCAAAGCACAACCTTGAGTTTAACCCACCTGAATTTAGAGACCATCTCAAGAATAGATTTGACGCATTGAACACTAATGACCAAAGACCAGACGAGTTGTGAAATGATATCAAGGACATCATACATGAAGACGCCAAGAGGTAATTAAAAAGAATGCAAAGACCAAAATGGATGTCAGAAGAGACTCTGAAACTTGCGTTTGAATGTACAGTAGCTAAGGCAAAAGGAAGAAATGATGAAGTAAAAGAGTTGAACAGAAAATTTTGAAGGGTGGCTGGAGAAGACAAAGTACAATATTATAATGAAATGTGCAAAGACCTGGCAACAGAAAACCAAAAGGGAAGAACACACTCGGCATTTCTCAAGATGAAAGAACTGAAACAAAAATTCAAGCCTTGAATTGCAATATTGAAGGATTCTATGGGGAAAATATTAAACGACTCAGGAAGCATCAAAAGAAGATGGAAGAAATACACAGAGTCACTATCCCAAAAAGAATTGATCAACGTTCAGCCATTTCAGGAGGTAGCATATGATCAAGAACTGATGGTACTGAAGAAAGAGGTCCAAGCTGCACTAAAAGCATTTGCGAAAAACAAGCCTCCAGGAATTAACAGAATACAAACCGAAACGTTTCAACAAATGGATGCAGTGCTGGAAGTGCCCATTCGTCTATACCAAGAAATTTGGAAGACAGCTACCTGGCCAACCGACTGGAAGAGATCCATATTTGTGCCCATTCCAAAGAAAGGTGATCAAACAGAATGTGGAAATTATTGAACAATATCATTAATATCAAATACAAGTAAAATTTTGCTGAAGATCATTCAAAAGGGGTTGCAGCAGTACATAGATAGGGAACTGCCAGAAATTCAAGCTGGATTCAGAAGAGGACCTGGAACCAGGGATATCATTGCTGATATCAGATGGATCTTGGCTGGAAGCCAACAATACCAGAAAGGTGTTTACCTGTGTTTTATTGACTATGCAAAGGTACTCAACTACGTGAATCATAACAAATTATGGATAACATTGTGAACAATGGGAATTCCAGAACACTTAATTGTGCTCATGAGGAACCTGCAGACAGACCAAGAGGCAGTCATTCGAACAGAACAAGGGGATACTGTGTGGTTTAAAGTCAGGAAAGGTGTGTGTCAGGGTTGTATCCTTTCACCCTACTCATTCAATCGGTATTCTGAGCAAATAATCCGAGAAACTGGACTATGTGAAGAACGGGGCATCACGATTGGAGGAAGACTCATTAACAACCTGTGATATGCAGATGACACAACCTTGCTTGCTGAATGTGAAGGAGACGTGAAGCACTTACTGATGAAGATCAAAGACCACAGCTTTCAGTGTGGATTACACCTCAACATAAAGAAAACAAAAGTCCTCACAACTGGACCAATAAGCAACATCATGATAAATGGAGAAAAGATTGAAGTTATAAAGGATTTCATTTTACTGGATCCACAATCAACACTTATGGAAGCAGCAGGCAATAATAAATCAAACTATGCATTGCATTGGGCAAATCTGCTGCAAAAGGTCTCTTTAAAGTGTTGGAAAGCAAAGATGTCACTAAGGACTAAGGTGTGTCTGACTCAAGCCATGGTGTTTTCAATCATATGCATATGAAAGCTGGACAATAAATAAGGAAGACTGAAGAAGAATCAATGCTTTTGAACTATAGTGTTGGTGAAGAATATTGAATGTATATGGACTGCCAAAAGAACAAACAAATCTGTCTTGGATGAAGTACAGCCAGAATGTTCCTTAGAAGCAAGGATGGTGAGACTTTGTCTCCAGTACTTTGGACATGTTATCAGGAGGGACCAGTCCCTGGAGAAGGACATCAGGCTTAGCAGAGAGTCAGCGAAAAAGAGGAAGACCCTCAACGAGATGGACTGATACAGTGGCTGCAACAATGGGCTCAAGCATCACAACGATTGTGAGGATGGCACGGGACTGGGCAGTGTTTCATTCTGTTGTACATAGGGTTGCTATGAGTACGAACTGACTCGACAGTACCTAACAACAACAACCCTCAGCCTCTTGCTCTTCCAGTCTTGCTTTTTCTGATTGTACATGCTAAGTGGTACCCTTCTGGGCTGCCCATATATTTTGCCCCTAGGGACATCTTGCTTTATTAACCACCTCACAACCCCCTGCAGATCAAGCCCCTGTGGTTGCCCCTCTGGCCTTGCCAGTTGTTATAGTAACTGGGGCTTCTAAGCTTCTGGCAGTTAAAATCACTGCCTGGCCTCTGTTACTTTAGGATCCTATCATCCCCATGGATATTACGAAGCCCAGTTCTGTGATTGCCTCTCTTACTACCATCTCTGGCCTGCAGAGGACGCCGCCTCTGAACTTCTTAGTGATGCTGGTAACCCTCTCACCAGTGCATTCCTAACGGCCTCTGGACCTCCTATGAAACATAATCCACTGGTTGGCCTTCTGGCTTCTCACAATAAATTCATTCCAGCAAGCTTTTAACTCTCTCGGCCTCTTCTTTCCTTCCTCTACTGTCTGCCAGGGAAGCCCAGGCATTTGGTCTGCATGGACCATCTCTTTTTCCCAAATTCTAAGAGCCACCTAGCAGTAAGTTTGCCTTATCTCCTTGTCAGGGTCCCATGTCGCAAAAAAGTGCCCCAACTCAGTAAATTTTTATTAAGCCAGTCTTGTGTTCCTGCCCCCTTGATCAAGCACCCTCAATAACCTAATCCCAAGGGTCCTCCTAGCTCCTGCTGGTACATGGGAGCTAATTCTTGCAGTTCCTTCATGTGCAATCTCTTTCCTCCCTTAACAGACCCATCACATCCCCATACAGGTGATACTTGGATATAAGCCTAGTTATCTTCCTGGCAGAGGCCCGGGTGGCACAGTGTTTAAGTGCTCAGCTGCTAACTGTAAGGTCGGAGGTTCGAACCCACCAGCCACTCTGGGGAAGAAAGATGTGGCAGCCTGCCTCCCTAAAAGTTTACAGCCTTGGAAATCCTGTAAGGCAGGCCTATTCTGTCCTATAGGATCACTATGAGTTGGAACCGACTCAATGGCAATGGGTTTGGTTTTGTTATCTTCCTAGCAGATAATTAAGAGAGAAAGTGGGGACAGCTTCTGAGGGAAGCTTTTTGCCTAGTGTTGAGAGGGCTCAGCAATGCCTTTCCATGTGGGGAAAGTGTTAGCTCTTACTAGAGAGGAGTCAGCCATCTCTGCAAGCTCAGACGTCTGCAGAGCCCAAATCCTCAGGGATCCCATCCAGATGTCCCATCCCATGTTTTAAGGCCCCAGGTTTTCCCAGCTAGGTGCTCAGGCATTTAAACATCTCTGGGGCTTCATGGGAGTCCTTAACTGGTACAGTTAACATGCTTGGCCTCAAACCAAAAGGTTGGAAATTGGAGTCCACATAGAGGCCTGGCAATCTACTTGTGAAAAATCAGCCATAGAAAATCCTGTGGAGCACAGTTCTACTCTGACACCCATGGAGTTGCCATCAGTCGACCCAACAGCAACTGGTCGGGGCTCTGTGACTCTTGCTATCAAATCCTGTATCTGCTCTTCTGCTGTCCCACTCTTCTACCACAGGAGTTAACAGCCTCTTTGTTATGGACCGTAGAGACCCTCTAACTCACACACTCAGCCTAGAACTGTTTTGTTAATGGCCCTCACTCAGTTTCTCAGTATCCTACTGCAGAGTGTCAATACAATTTTGCAATAACCAGCCAACTCGAGTGTTTTTTCAGGCATTGTTCTCCCTGTATCTGTCAAATGCCTGAATCATACCCAAAATGGCATTTCCCTCCACTGGGACATTTTCCCAGGTCACTACTGCTGAAGTCTTCTACAATTGGGCCACTATCTTGTGCCAGAGGCTATTCACACCGTATACACCACTCAGGATGGAGTCCTCTCTGCCAGCTAGGCAATTAGTGAGCCAATTATAAAAAGAAATCTGTAGTGGGTTGAATAGTGTCCCCCCAAAATTTATGTCCACCTGGAACCTCAGAATGCAATCTTAGAAATAGAGTCTTTGCAGATGTAATTAAGCTAAGGACCTCAAGATAAAATCAACCTGGATTAGGGTGGGCCCTAAATCCAATGACTGGTGTCCTTCAGGAAAAGACACAGAGAGACACAGGGAACACGGCCATGTGAAGACAGAGGCAGAGATTGGAGATCTGCTGTCATAAACCAAGGAATGTCAAGAGCCACCAGAAGCTGGAAGAGACAAGGAAGGATCTTCCCCTAGAGTGCTTGGAGAGAACGTGGCACTGTCAGTACCTTGATTGTGGACTTCTGGCCTCTGGAACTGTTAGAGATAAACCTCTTGTTTTAAGCCGCCCAGTTTGTGGTACTTGGATATGCTCGCCCTAGGAAACTAATACAGGGATTAACATTACAGTGGATGCTGTGCTGCACCACCACATCAACATTCAGGACTGAGACTCTCATTCCAGCAGCTGCCCTCCTCCCTGGAGACTGCCCTTAGCTGAAGACACCTACCACACCCAATGATATGCCTTCTCCCCAGGGACAGCCTGCATCCAATGACTGGTCCATCTGGGAGTACAAAGGCCTGGTCCCTGTACCTCAACTGACCATCCCAGTACCAGAGCTCTCCATGGGGTTGCTGAGAAACTTCACTTCTTCCACCCAGTTCTTACTCCCTTATAGTTTTGTTCCTGAGGACACTCCCCAGTAATCCTGCACACAAATATTTGTCTCAGAATCTGTTTCCAGGAAACCCAACATAAGACTTCTTAGTTTTCTCCAGAAGTGAAAGCCACTTTGATACACAAAGACTTTCATTCATACCTCCTATAGGAAGTGCTAGAAGCTGAATACTGAGTTAAAGGACAGAGTAATTCTGAAGAACTATGAGGCATGACTTGTTTTATAATCTGGTTAGACAAAAACTCAACAAATAATAAGACTCTGCTGATTTAGATTCAGATTGAGAATCAGGCGAGATGGCCACAGGATTTGAAGGTCACATATTTGGTAGGCTGCAATGTTTGGGCGGTACCTTGCTTGAGGTGGCCTTTTGTTTTTCTTGACTATGAGCCAGGCATGACAGTTTAAAATGACTGAAATGACTGATTTTGAGTTTGAAATCACCTCAACATAGAGAATGTCAGCATCTTCATTTACAATTTCTTTGCTGTTGTTGTTAGTTGCCATGGAGTCACCTCCGACTCTGGCAATGATATTTATACAATAGAATGAAATGTTGCCTGGTCCTGTTCCATCTTCACGATGGTCAGTATGTTTGAGTCCATTGTGGCTATTGTGTCAATCGATCTTATTAAGAGTTTGCCACATTTTTGTTTTGTTGGCCCTCTACTTTACCAAACATGGGACCCTATCTATCACAACAGAATACTACATCTTCTAAAAAGTCCAGACTTATTGGACCGGGTGAGACCGGAGGAATTCCCGAGACTATCACAGTGAGATACTCTTTAAGCCTTGAACCAAAACTATTCTGGGAGGTCATCTTTTAGCTAAATAACAGATTGGCTCATAAAATAAATATAATCTATGAGTACTGTGCTCCTCTAAAAAATCATCTATATGAGACCAAATGGTCAACATTTACTCAAAAGCAAAGACCAGAAGGCAAGGGGTAGGGAAATTAGATTACTGGAAATGGAACAAATGAATGGAAATAATGAGAAAGCTAACACACTGTGAAAAACGTAACCAATGTCACTGAACAAATTGTGTAGAAATTGTTAAATGGGAACCTAATTAGCTGTGAAAACTTTCACCAAAAACACAATAAAATATTTTAATAAAAAAAAATCACATCTTCTACTCCAACAAAAATCAGCTTCACGTTTTCTTCACCCACATGTCTGATTTCCTGAACTTTCTTCTTCTGTTATCCTAGCCCTTCTTCCTCACAGAACATAAACAGATCTGCCATTTTAAAATTATATTTTTGCTTAAGGAGAGTGATCACATCGCCTTCCAGTGTGTTTTTATAAATTCTCACCTGGACGGTCGCACTTTTGAGCACTTTTCTAAGTGTCAGTGCAAACAGTTACTTCTTTATTGCACAAGTAAATATTAATACCACAGAAAATAGAAAATTATCCTTAACAGCACTACCTAGATAACCACTGTTACAACTTTGATGTGGAACCCTCTTGAAATTTGTTATGAAAGATTAAAATTACTTTAGACACTTAAAACTTTGATAGGACAAAATGTTCCTAACTGTTGTTTAAGATGCATCTTTTTTTAATTCCTAATAAGGTAAACATTTTTTATGCTTATGGATCATTTGAATTTCTTCTTTAACAAACTCCTGTCATGCCCTTAATCGATTTTTATATAAATTTTTCTTTTTTTTATTGATTTGTACAAATTTTCTTATATATTTAAGAGTTACCTGTTGTTTATGTGGCAGACATTCACCCTTCTTGATGTTTGTCTAACTTTGTTAACTCATGAATACATACAAACATAATTTTAAAAATGTTTGATATAGATATATCTATCTATCCATCTTTTCTTTATGGTTTCTGCCTTTGATGTCATATTTAAAGTCTGTCACAATCACAAAAACATACATTTACCAAGATTTTCTTCTAGCATTTTAATGGTTTTGTTCTTTAAAAAAAGAATTTTTTTTTTTTTTAATCTTTAATCTACCAGGAATTTATTTTGGCATAAGATATGAGAGAAACATACAACCTAAAATATTTTTGAATGATTAGGCCAGTGGAGATTTTACAAAAGACACATGCATACATCTTTCCCACAGTGAGGACCACCAAGGTAATTAACTACTGTGGCAACAATGTGCTGAATAAAATCCTTTCTTTCTTCTGACACACTTGAAGCATCACTTCTGTCATCTGCTAAATTCATGTAAGTACCTACATACGTTTCTGGACTTTCTCTTTTTCTCCTTTGGTCTGTCTCTCTGGCATTAGTGCAACATGATTCTAATTATTGTAAGTTCATAATATAGTTTTTATTTTCAAATATTTTATAGCTCTTTTTACACATTTGATCTTCATGAAGAAATTTAAAACTATTTTTAAGTCCCTCACCCTAAAAAATGCATTGGGATCTTGATTTTGTTGCTATTGTTTTTACACTTGGATTAATTTAGAGGAAATTTATATCTTTGCAATGCTGACTCCACCAATCAGAAAACTGGCATGTTTCCCATTTACTCAGGTCTTCTTTTACATCTCTCCATAAAGTTCTACAGTTTCCTTATATGAGTCAAAGTCATTTATCTTTTAAAGGGACAATAAACATTAATTTCTTAGGATTACAGGATCTCAGAACTGGAAAAACAAAAACAAAACTTGTTGCCATGGAGTCAACTCCAACTCATGGCAGCGTCATATATTACAGAGTAGAACTGCTCCACGAGGTTTTCTTGGCTGTAATCTTTACAGAAGCAAATTGCCAGGCCTCTCTTCCATGGCACCACTGGGTGGATTTGAGCCACCAAGCTTTAGGTTAGTAGCTGGAGCAAACTGCTTGCACTGAAGGAAGGACCTTAAAAATCACCTTGTCACCCCCCCGCCAACTGTTTTACTGAGTCCAGCTCTCAAACAACTAAAGATGGGGTGTATTTTTTTGGTGTTTTATAAACATATTTTTTAAACATAATGATCACACTATATGTATTTTCTGTGACTTCTGGTTTATCACTTAAACTACATTTCTTGGAAAAAATTCTGTATCAATACATATACCAAACCCAAACTCACCGCCAATTAGTCGATTCCAACTCATAGTGACCCTGTAGGACAGAATAGAACTGCCAAGGCCACAAATATGTACAGAAGCAGACTGCCACATCTTTCTCCCGTGGAGCAACTGGTGGGTTTCAACTGCCAACCTTTCAGTCAGCAATCAAGTGCTTAACCACTGCGCAATCAGGCCTCCTTTCAAGACATATAAATCAATTTAATCCATTTTATTCACTGCATGGTGTTCTATGGAAAGGATATTGCATCATTTAATCTACCATTCCCCTATTAATAGATATTCATCTAATTTCTATTGCTTTGCTATTACAAACAACTCAGTTTACAACCTTAAACCATAAGTAAAATCAAAGTCCCCAAAATTCTGGAGCACACAACCACTTCCTGCAAAGTGCCCCTCCTCAAAATAACCACCAGGTGGCAAAATGCCTGTTCAAAGAAAGGCATTTCTTTGGCTTTCCATAGAATCCTCCAGTTCTGTTCAATAAACATTTATCGAGTGCACATTATGTTGTAAGCACTGGGCATTCTTAATACATTCATTTTGATACAATAAATCTATTAATTCAAAAATACTTATGGAGTGCATGCTATATCCAGGCACTGTGCAGGACCTGAAACTCCAGGGAAAATTCTCAACTACTCCACTTCTGAACTCCAGCAATTCCCAAAATAAAACATGGGTCACTACATCACGGTACCCACTTATTTCCTCTCTCCTTACAGCATTTTTGTAATTGAATTATGCTGTGGGATGGACCTCATCATTTGGTCTTCCAATGCCTACTTCCTCTAGCACCTCAAGATCACAGATTAAATAACACCACACATCTTGGCTGGGAACAACAAAATTAGCAACAGTGAGGATTCTTCTTCCACTTCCATTCTTTCTTCATGAAAGAACAAGCATGAGGTTGAAATATTCATTAGCTATATTTTATAATGTCCTTGTGGAAACTGATGACATTTGGAATCAGAAGTTCTGGATGTGGTACACATTTCTACCACTTTATGGGCAAATCACTGTATGTTCTCTGGGTCTGTTTTCCTCTCCTGTTACATGGCAATTATGCAACCAGTTCATACTCATACAACAAGAGGATTGTCTGAGATCTGATGTGTGATCTACTTATCAGATGTATTGATCACTGCCTCCTCCTTGAAACCATTTCTTATCTTGGATTGCAGAATTGCCCATGCTCTACCAGGTTCCTGGCTTTTTTTTTTTTTTTTTTTTTGTGGTATCCTTTGCAGGCTTGCTTTTTCCAGCCTAGTCATTAAGCACTGGAGTTCCTCAGTGCTGGTCCTAAGCACTCTTCTCTGATCACTCTGGTCTCTCTTCCTAGGTGATCTTATTTGCACCAATAGCTTCACTTACTTTCTGTGCTAATGACTCTCAAATGTATACCTCCAACAGGACTTCTGATATATTTATCAAGCTGCCTACAAAGCATCTTTGATGTCTTCCAGACACTTCTTATTCAACACCAAACAGCAACTTGTTCTTCCTCTAGTGACCCTACCCTTTACCCAACTGCTTAATCAAAAATCTTGGAAGTCATTTTTGACTCTTCTCACTTCCTTGACTTCCCCTGCCCGACCACTTTCCAACTAATCACAAAGCATTGTCAAATCTCACCGTATTTCTCTAAAACCCATTCACTTCTCTCCATCCCCATTACCACACCTCTTGTCCAGGCCACCATCTTCTCTCATTTGAACTATTACAGCAATATCTTCAACGATCTCCTTGCCTCTAGCCTTGCTCTCTCACAATTCGTTCTCCCCACTAAAGCCAGAGTGATCATCCAAAAATTAAATATAAGCATGTCATTTCTCCCCTTTGGAACTCTTTAATGGTCTCCCACTGCCCTTTGGATAAAGTCCAGATTCCTTAATATGACTTACAAAGCCATCCACAAGCTAGCCCTGATGGTCCTCTCCAGCCTTATCTTTCACCTCACACCCTCTCCTACTCTACACACCAACCTTGGTGAACTTTCACTCCCTCTAATGTGCAGTGCTCTTTCTTGTCTTGGGTGTAGTAGACTGAGGTGGCCCTAGTTTTGGTCTGCTCAGGATGGTCTCCCATCAGTCTTATACTGATTCTTCTGTAGAACTTCCCCTTTATCCCTCTGTGTGGTCCTGGTGGGGCTATCGAGAATGGTACTCCACCACCTTGATACAGGGGTGAACACATGACCTAGGATGCCAATCAAAGTACCTTCTCCCTCTGGCCATAGCAACTGGTTCAGGCCTGGGCATATGGACCAAACAGGCTAATCAGACCAATATCACAGTTGGACAATGAAAGAGATAAAATTCCTCTATGTGACTCTAAAATTAGAAGACTATGAGTCTGGGGTTGCTGCTGGCCATCTTGCCCATGATGAGGAAAACCTGGCCTAGGAAATGAAGCCAAGCCAAGAGCAGAATAGAGATATCAAGAGAGAAACAGATACCTGACAATATTATTTGAGCCCCTGGATCCAGCCATGCTAATCTGACTTTCCAGTTACATGAGTCAACAAATTTCTTTTTTGCTAAAGCTGGTGTGAGTTGAGCTGTTGACACGTGCAACTGAAATAGTCCTTTCTAATACACTCAGTTACTGCATATCTGGTTTCTTCCTCAATCCCTTTCCCCTTCCTCTTCTTCTTATACCTGACAAACTCCTATTTATCCTTCAGATCGGCTTAAATATAATTTTCCCAAGCAGATCTTCTCTAAACTGACCCCTCATCTCTACCCTAGATTACATCAGTTCTCCCTGCTGGATGTTCTCATAAGGCCCTGCATTTCCTAATCATAACACTTACCCCACATGATTGCAATTACCTGTTTAATTCACCCCACCCCCACATACACATATACACACACACACATACTGTAAGATGTTTGAGGGCAGGAAAAAGTCCTGTTTATTACTATATTCTTGCAATAAATATGGATATTCCCTTTTTACTACTAGCATCATGATGGAACACAGTCTGTGTCTAATGTCCACTCATTCATAGCTTTGAATCTTCATTTTTCAAAATTACAGTACAACAAATTATGATCAAGTATAAGTGTTTCTATGTGGCTCCTAGACAATTGTAATACGTCCTGATGAATTTTTTAGTATAAAAACTAGTAATTGCTTGTACTTAGGGATTTCCTAGTGAAATTATAATATATTTTTTAAAACCTCCCAGGCTGGTCAAGGGGAATACTTGGAAGAGAGTAATTATACTCATGGAGGATGAAGATTATTGCTTTAATAATGCTTAGCTGTCTGATTAGACTAAAGAAAGGGGAAATCCAGTTTGCTGGGTTCTTTAAGCATTTTCTGAAGATCTAGATTAAAATCTAAATGATACGTTACCTTGAACTGCCCTTCTTTAAAATAACTCATTTCTCCTGATTATTAAAGTGAATTATGATCGAGGAAAATTTGGAAAATGCATAAAAATAGTTGAAAACCACAAAAAGCCCTAGTAATCCTATTGTGGAGGCTTTGTCTATTCTTTCTGTGTGTATCTGTAACCAGATGTCAGCTCAAACCCTGGGCCCTTGCCCCCAGGGACACCTCACCATTTCCTGGCCTTACCTTCTCATGGTCCTTCCTCCAGGATTCCTCATTTCCCTGTCATGGGTGTTCGCTTATCATCTCACAGAAGCAAGGATATGCCTTTTCCTTGATTCCCACACAAACACTACCCACACGGCACACTTGTATAGGAGACTTGTACTGAAAATTTTCGGTAAAGGCAAGGAGCTAATGTCAGTTCCATCCATCGTTCATTCATTCAGCAGACATAGCCTTGAAGATAAATGTAGTTGTTCTGTGCTGTGGTGTCGATTTCGACTCATGTGACAGAGTAGAACTACCTCATAGTTGCCTAGTGGTTAAGAGCTTAGCTGCTAACCAAGAGGTTGGCAGTTGGAATCCACCAGCCGATTCTTGGAAACCCTGTGGGGCAGTTCTACTCTGTCCTTTAGGGTCACTATGGCCGAGTGCCTAACCGTTGGAAAGTAAATAGACTTCTTTGAAAAGTAAATAGAATACTAGAATCCTCTTTTCTCAGCTCTCTTAGTCACACATTAGGGATCCAATCTCCTTCCAAGTGATCCGTCCTCTTCTCCAACCCCCTACCCTCCACCCAACTCCAGAAACTTCCCTCCCACTTCTTTACGCAAAGCAATGCAGTTTCTTCAGCCCCTCACCCAAGCAAAGGGCCGCCCTTTGAATATCCATACTGTACTACACCAGACAGTACTACTCCAACTAAGAGACCGTCCTGCAGGGGTTACCCGTTAGTCTGCACCAGCAGATGCTGTAAAAAGAACAGAATGAAGTAAGGATTGATTTCTCCACTGATAAGAATTATATCTTTCCACTTGAAGATTAGAAGAAGAAAAAAAAGGACGAAGGAAAAGAAAGATAAACACAATTACAGTCAATCTGAGTTTAAAACAACAAATTTTGGATTTAAAATACCATATTTGTTCCCATTTTTCTTTTTTTTTAAATGAAATGGGATCATTATGCAATTTTGTAACTTTCCCCCCTCACTTAAAAGACCTCAAAGATAATACCATAATTTATAAAATATTCACAATCTCTTATCAACAAATCCAAAAGAAGATCTGAAATCTGAAAGCTGATTTGAAAGACTGGTACAAATTCATCTGGCAGTAAAGCTGGACTACTGACCTAAATGGTGGTAGTTTGAATCCACCCAGCAGTTCCATGGAAGAAAGGCCTGCCAATCTGCTTTTCTCATAAAGATCACAGCCATGAAAACCCTATGGAACAATTCTACTCTGTAACACATGAGGTCACCATGAGTTGGAACTGACTTGATGGCAACAGGTCTGGTTTGGTTTTTGGCAGTGTGACCACTCATAAATTTCATGGCAGAAATCTGGATGTGTTGATTAGGAGGCTGCCAAAGACCGTGCTGAGTAGGCTAAATGAGATATGCACCAAATTATCCTTCTAAAATTGGCAAATTTCTGAATTCTGAAACTGGATGTGGGTCACAAGGAGTTGTGGACCTGAATAACCATCCTCCTGTTTTTAGGTATTTACATAGTCGCATTGTTTTCACCTTGCTATTATAAAAAGTGCTGCAAAGAACATGTCTTATATGCAAACGTTTGCTGGCATCATTGTTCATTTCCTTAAGATAGGTTCTTTGACTTGGAATTAGGAAGTCAAAGTAAATAACTTCTAAGCTTCTTGGTGGGTATTGTCAACTTATTTTCCAGAAAGGTTATACCAACTAACAGCTTCCTCATCAGCACTGAGTAATACTGTTCTATAAATTTCACAGAGGAAAATTTGATACTATTTTGCTTTTAACTTATTTGATGTCATTTCTCCCTTTAGAACTCCTAAAGATGTATATTAGCCATTTCTAATTCTTCTTCTAGAATTGTCTATTCATGTTCTTTGTCCACTTTCTACTGAGGTCAGTGCATTCATAAGTTTGTTCTGTGTATGCTCTGCACAAGGCTGAGGAGGTGCAGGGTTAACATCAAGCCTAACTCTGATCCCCTATCTGTGCATCCTCAGTTGAGGAGGGAGCACATTTTTCTTCTCACAAAGACATCTGCCAATGAGATCTACAGATACAATGCAATCCTGATCCAAATTCCAACAGCATTCTTTAACATGATGGAGAAACCAATCACCAATTTTATATGGAAAGGAAAGAGGCCCCGGATAAGAAAAGCGTCAGTGAAGAAGAAGAACAAAGTGGGAGGCCTCACACTACCTGATCTCAGATCCTACTATACAGCCATGGTAATCAAAACATCCTGGTACTGGTATTAACAACAGACACATAAACCAATGGAACAGAACTGAAAATCCATACGTAAATCCATCCATCTATGAGCAGCTGATATTTGACAAAGGGCCAAATTCCATTAAATGAGGAAAAGACAGTCTCTTTAACAAATGGTGCTGGCATAACTGGATGCCCATCTGTAAAAAAAAAAAGAAACAAGATCCATACCTCACACCATACACAAAAACTAACTCAAAATGGATCAAAGACCTAAATATGAAAGCTAAAATGATTAAGATCATGGAAGAAAAAATAGGGACAATGCTAAGGGCCCTAATACATGGCACAAATAATATACAAACTATAACTAACAATGTACAAATACCAGAAGAGAAACTAGATAACTGGGAGCTCCTAAAAATCAAACACTTATGCTTATCAAAAGACTTCACCAAAAGAATAAAAAGAGAACCTACATATTAGGGGGCAAATTTTGGCTATGACATATTTGACAAAGGTCTAATCTCTAAAATCTACAAAATACTTCAAATACCTCAATAACAAAGAGACAAATAATCTAATTAAAAAACTGGCAAAGGACATGAACAGACACTTCACCAAAGAAGACATTCAGGCAGCTAACAGATACATGAGGAAATGCTCATGATCATTAGCCATTAGAGAAATGCAAATCAAAATTACAATGAGATACTATATCAACCAACATTACTGGTGTGAATCAAAAGAACAGAAAATGACAAATGTTGGAGAGGTTTCAGGAGCTTGGAACTCTTGCACTGCTGGTGGGAATGTGAAATGGTACAATCACTTTGGAAAATGATATGGTGCTTCCTTAAAAAGCTAGAAATAGAAATACCATATGATCCAGCAATCCCACTCCTAGAAATATATCCTAGAGAAATAACAGCTGCCATAAGAATAGACACATGAACACCCATGTTCATTGCAGCACTATTCACAACAGCAAAAAGATGGAAACAACCTGAGTGCTCATCAACAGATGAACGGATAAACAAATTATGGTACATACACACAATCGAATACTACACAGTGATAAAGAACAATGATGAATCCACAAAACATCTCATGAATCTGGGGGGCATTATGCTAAGTGAAATAAGCCAATCACAAAAGGAGAAACATTGTATGAGACCACTATTATAAGAACTCAAAAAAAGGTTTACACACAGGAAAAAAATTATTTGATAATTACAGGGTGGGGAGGAAGGAGGAGGGGAAATCACTAACTAGATAGTAGACAAGTGTCAACTTTGGTGAGGGGAAAGACAACATAGTACATAGCGGAAGTCAGCACAGCTTGACCAAAGTAATGGCACAGAAGTTTCCTAGACACAACCAAACACCTTGAGGGACTGAGTTGCTGGGGCTGGAGGCTGGGGACCGCAGTCTCGGGGGACTTCTAGGTCAACTGGCATAACATAGTTCATAAAGAAAATCTTATACATTCCACTTTGGTGAGTAGCATCTGGAGACTTAAACGTTTGCGAGCGGCCATCTAAGATACATCTACTGGTCTCAGAGCAAAGGAGAATGATGAAGAACAAATATACAAGAAAAATATTAGCCCAGAGGAGCACATGAACCAGCCTGAGCCCAGAAGAACTAGATGGTGCCCAGCTACCACCACTGACCGCTCTGACAGAGGTTACTACAGAGAGTTGCAGACAGAGCAGGAAAAATATGAAGAACAAAATTCAAATTCACAAAAAAATCAGACTTAATGGTCTGGCAGAGACTGGAGGAACCCTCAAGACTATGGCCCCTGGACACTCTGCTAACCCAGAAGTGAAACCACTCCCAAAGCCCACTTTTCAGAAAACATTAGACAGGCTTATGAAACAATAACACATGTGGGGAATGTGCTTCTTAGTTCAATCAAATATACAAGACCAAATGGGCAACTCCTGCCCAAAAGCAAGATGAGAAGGCAGGAAGGGACGGGAACTTGACGAATGGACACAGAGAACCCAGAGTGGAAAGGGGGAGTGCTGTCACATTTTGGGGATTGCAACTAATGTCACAAAACAATATGTCTATAAATTTTTGAATGAAAAATTAACTTGAGCTGTGAACTTTCACCTGAAGCACAATAAACTTTTTTTTAAATGCAACTAATATTATCATTTGTTATTGTGCTTTAAGTGAAAGTTTACAATTCAAGTTAGTTTCTCATACAAAAATTTATACACAGATTGTTATGTGACCTTAGGTGCTGTCCCTATTCTGTGACAGCACACTCCTCCTTTCCACCCTGGATTTCCTGTATCCATTCAACCAGCTCCTGATCCTCTCTGCCTTCTCATCTTGCCTCCGGACAGGAGTTACCCATTTAGCCTCATGTATCTACTTTAGCTAAGAAGCACACTCTTCATGAGTATCATTTTATGTCCCATAGTTCAGTCTAATCTTTGTCTGAAGAGATGGCCTCATGAATGGTTTTAGTTTTGGGATAACAGAGAGTTGGGGGCCATATCTTCCAGGGTCCCTCCAGTCTCAGTCAAGCCATTAAGTCTGGTCTTTTTACTAGAATTTGAGTTCTGCACCCTACTTTTCTCCTGTTCCATCAGGGACTCTGTTGTGTTCCCTATCAGGGTGGTCATTGGTGGTAGCTAGGCAACATCTAGTTCTTCTGATCTCAGGCTGATGCAGTCTCTGGTTTATGTGGCCCTTTCTGTCTCTTAGACTAATATTTTCCTTGTGTCTTTGGTGTTCTTCACTGTCCTTCACTCCAGGTGAGTTTGGACCGACTGATGCATCTTAGACGGCTGCTTGCTAGCTTTTAAGACCCCAGACGCCACTTAGCAAAGTGGGATGCAGAACATTTTTGTAATAAACTTTGTTATGCCAATTGACCTAGATGTCCCATGAAATCATGGTCCCCAGACCCCTACCCCGCTACTCTGTCCCTCGAAGTGTTTGGTTGTATTCAGGAAACTTAACTTTTGGTTTGGTCCAGTTGTGCTGACCTTCTCTGTAGTGTGTGTTGTCCTTCCCTTCACCTAAGATAATTCTTATCTACTATCTAGTTAGGGAATAACCCCTTCCCTCCCTCTCCACCCTCGTAACCATCAAAGAATGTTTTCTTCTGTGTTTAAACCTTTTCTTGAATTCTTATAATAGTGGTCTTATACAATATTTGTCCTTTTGCGACTAAATTCACTCCGCATAATGCCTTCCAGATTCCTCCATGTTATGTTTCACGGATTCTTTGTTGTTCTTTATCATTGTATAGCATTCCATTGCATGAATATACCATAATTTGTTTATCCATTCATCCATTGATAGGCACCTAGGTTGTTTCCACCTTTTTGCTATTGTGAACAGTGCTGCAATGAACATCGGTGTGCGTATATCTACTGGTGTGACAGCTCTTATTTCTCTAGGATATATTCCAAGGCGTGAGATTGCTGGATTGTATGGTACTTCTATTTCTAGCTTTTTAAGGGAGCGCCAAATCGATTTCCATAGTAGTTGTACCATTTTAGATTCCCACTAACAGTAAACATTCCAGTCTCTCCACAACCTTTCCAACATTTATTATTTTGTGTTTTTTGGATTAATGCTAGCCTTGTTGGGGTGAGATGGTGTTTCGCTGTAGTTTTGATTTGCATAAAAAATGCAACTAATATTATTTTAAAAAAGATACCTACCTGCACGCTCACCAACCCCTGCACTGTTGTTGCTGTGTTCCATGGAGTTGATTCCAACTCATAGTGACCCTATAGGACAGAGTAGAACTGTCCCATAGGGTGTTTTAGGCTGAAATCTTTATGGGAGCAGATTATCAGGTCTTTTCTCCTGTAGAGCAGCTGGTGGGTTCAAACCACTGACCTTTTAGTTAGCAGCCAAGCTCTTAACCATTGCACCACCAGGGTTCATTAGCCTTGTACTACAGAGTGAAATCCAGCCAGATAGGGGGTCTTTTTCTAACTTGTCTTCTCAGAAGGGGGGCCCTTTTCTAATTTGCACACAGGCACCGAGCTGAGGATTGTATCCTTTCACCATATTTATTCAATCTGTATGCTGAGCAAATAATCTGAGAAGCTGGACTATGTGAAAAAGAATGTGGCATCAGGATTGATGGAAGACTCATTAACAACCTACGATATGCAGATGACACAACCTTGCTTGCTGAAAGTGAAAAGGACTTGAAGCACTTACTGATGAAGATCAAAGACCACAGACTTCGGTATGGATTACACCTCAACATAAAGAAAACAAAAATTCTCACAACTGGAGCAATAAGCAACATCATAATAAATAGAGAAAGATTGAAGTTGTCAAAGATTTCATTTACTTGGATCCAATCAACACCCATGGAAGCAGCAGCCAAAAATTCAAACAACTTATTGCGTTGGGCAAATCTGCTGCAAAAGACCTCTTTAAGGTGTTAAGAAGCAAAGATAGGAACTTTGCGGATTAAAGTACACCGACCTAAGCCATGGTATTTTCAATCGCCTCGTATGCATGCAAAAGCTGGACAATGAATAAGAAAGTCTGAAGAGGAATTGATGCCTTTGAAACATGGTGTTGGTGAAGAATATTGAATATACTATGGACTGCCAGAAAAGCAATGAACAAATCTGTCTTGGAAGAACTACAGCCAGAATGCTTCTTAGTAGCGAGGACGGTGAGACTTTGTCTCACATACTTTAGACATGTTGTCAGGAGGGATCGGTCCCTGGAGAAAGACATCATGCTTGGTAAAGTAGAGGGTCAGCAAAAGAGAGGACGATCCTCAATGAGATGGACTGACACAGTGGCTGCAATGACAGGGCTCAAGCATAACAACAACAATCGTGAGGATGGCACAAGGACTGGACAGTGTTTCATTCTGTTTTACATAGGGTCACTATGAGTCAGAATGGACTCAACACCTAACAACAACAACAACCTAACTGAGGGCTTGAGTAGGTAACTGTCTTTCTAATCAATTAGAGTCTAAATTTGCTAAATAACCAGCTGTTGTCAAATCAATTCTGACTCAGGGTGACCCCATCTTTCTTTTAGCAGCCTGACATGTTAACTGTTTGCACCTACCAAGGACTCCTAATATAGCAAAGCTATTAATTTTTTGTATAATACATTGTGTTTTCCTTACTTATTGTTTTGCTATTTGTTCTACTCGTTAATTATTTAAATGTGTTCCATATTGCTTTTCCATAAGAAACCTTCATGGAGTTCTAAGTAGATTTCTTTTTCTTCCTTATATGCTTGCTTCTGAATATTATTTTGAGTGTTGAGATGTGGGTAGAAACATATGAAATCTACCTCCTTGAACAGATGTAATCCCAGATGTCAAAGGGACATATATGGCCCCATTCACACTCTCAGGCCAGAGTTAGCCCTTTCGAGAGATAGCTACACCCATCTTATTCGTCCATCCAGTCCAAAAACCAAAGCAAGCCTGTTGCATCAAGTCAATTCCAACTCACAGCAACCCTATAGCGACCCACAGGACAGAGTAGAACTGCCCCACAGGGTTTCCAAGGAGCAGCAGGTGGATTCGAACTGCTGACCTATGGGCTAGCAGCCGAGCTCTTAACCACTACGCCATCAGAGCTCCATCCATCCAGTCAGCCAGTATTAATTACTGAGTTCTGGCTATGTTCCAGGCACTGAGCTACATGCTGGGAATTCAGAGGTGAATAAAATAAACAGCTCCTCCCTTCATGGAGCTTGCGTTGGGCACTGTGTACTCAGGTTAGTATAACCAGGAGCCCTGCTGGTGCAAATGGTTAAGCACTTGCCTGCTAACAGAAAGGCTGTCAGTTCAAACCCACCCAGTGGGTCTGTGGGAGAGAGACCTTGTAATGATTACAGCCAAGGTGGGACATAAAGTGATACTTGGGAGGAGTATGCCTCTAAGCTCAAGTAGATACAAGAGACTAAATGGGCAACTTCTGTTCAGAGGTGAGATGGGAAGGCAGAAAGGGTTAGGAGCTGGTTGAACGGACATGGGGAATTAGGGGTGGAAAGGAGGAGTGCGCTGTCACAGTATGGGGAGAGCAATTAGAGTCACATAACAATGTATGTATAAATTTTTGTATGGGAAAAAAAAGATTACAATCAAAAAAATCCTATGGAGAGGTTCTACTCTGTCACATGCAGTCTCTATGAGTCAAAAACAACTTGATGGCACACAACATTTATTGAAAGCTTACTGTGTACTATGCAATAATGTAAATGCTTTACATGTACTAATGTATTTACTTCTCTAAACAACCCTATGAGGAAGGTATATTATTGTCCCCATTTTACAAATTAGGAAACTGAGTCACGGGAAGCTTAAGTAACTTGACCCAAGATCACACAGAATTTGCACCAGATCACTTACATTTCCCACAGCCAGATCATAGATTAGCCACTTGAACTGTCTACCCAAACGTTTTCCTTTTTCCCAAATAGTAGCCCACAAACAGCAGGCGGATAGTGCATAATAATCATTAACGGCAGACATGCTGGCTCATACGAGGCAGCCCTCTTGGTCTCTGGCTTTGCTCCACCAATGCTCTCCTCCCTGATCTGCTCAGTGGTCCCCAGACTTCTGATTTGGCCTTTATCTCCTGACTCCAGTCCGGGCTTGTCCTTTAGCCTTCATTCCTGGTTTTAGTCCATGTCAGTTTCCTCTGCCAGCTCATCCTCCTCTTTCTGACCCTTGAGTGCTGGGGTCTTTAGAGGTACAGTGCTAGTTATCTTCCCTTTTCAGTCTGTAGCCTTTCCCTAGGTGATTTCTCATCCATTATACTCAATTCTCTCCATCACGACCTGTCTTAGGCTGGGTTCTCTAGAGAAGCAAAACCAGTAAAGTGTATAAATATATACAGAGAGAGAGAGATTTATATCAAGGAAATGGCTCACGCGGTTGTAGAGGCTGTAATGTCCCAAGTCCGTGGGTCAGGAAAGAGGCTTCACCTGATTCACATAGCCACAGGGGCTGGCAAACCCAAGATCAGCAGGCCAGGGAGCAGGCTGTGAAGACTGACAAATCCCAAGATAGGCAGGCAAAACCACAAGTAAGCTGCTAGCTCTAGTCCCAAGAACCGGAGGTCCGACGAACAGGAGCCAGTTGCAGGATCCAGAACAAGCAAAAGCTCCCCCTCCCCCAACCCAGCCCTACCTGAACATACACCCACACTCGATGCAGGCCACACACCCAAGGAAACTCCCCTTCAGCTGATTGGCTACTCACAGCAGATCCCATCATGGGGATGATCACGTATCAAATTTCAACAGGGAAATGATCACATTAAATGACTGCCAAAACACTAAGAACTGTGGCCCAGCCAAGCTGACGCACAATCTTAACCATCACACCACCACTACCCTCTTCATCTACCTTTATCACCCACCTGAAATACAAAAAAGGCCGCCTACTGTTTTCTTGCCTCTACTCTTCTCCTTCCCACTGCGGATTCCATACTGCAGCCAGGGTGATACTGCAGCCAGGGTGATACTGCAGCCAGAGTGATCTTTTTAAAACACAAATCTGATCATGTTACCTCTTGCTTTAAAAAAACAAAAACAGTGCCAGATAACAGGGGAGTTGAGAGTCCTGGGACCACTAAATAGACTTAGCCATATTTAGTATAGGACTACAAGGACACAAGGCTTCTAAAGAGTTAAAGTGATCTAGATGAGACGTTGTGTCCCTGCCGTTACAAAGAGACTCCTTGGTAAACTGAGCTGCCTGATGTTAAACCTCTGGCTAATGTGTTCAGACTGTCACTCTGTATCATTTCTCTTTCCCTTCTTAAACAGCTCAGTTTGGCCTCTTTGAACAGAATGACTCTGAGAGATTTTGAATGAATCTGAGGGAATACGGATTATTATAGTTACAGAGGACAGTCTCCTGTTTTCAGTGTAATTCCCTAATGGTGAAAAGGCCTAGCCCTTTACCCATCACCACCTTCCCACCAATTCCTTTCCAGAGCACACCATAAAAAGCAATAATGAAACCTCTGATGGAATTTAGCTCTGGCAGGGATTGATTCCAGGAGGGAAATTACAACTGGAAGATGTCCACCAGGATCTACTATTGAATATAAAAGAAATCTGTTAAATTGCCAAACTATCCCTTAAGGAATTTCATTGAAGTCCCTGAGTATAATCCTCCCCATTGTATCATCCCCAATACTTGACAAGCAACTTGATTCTTTACCCTGTAGTGTCATAGTGGTAAAAGCACAGGCTCTGAAGGCAGGCAGCCCTGGACTGGAATTCCAGTCTGATCCTTTACCAACTATGTGACTTTGGCAAGTCACTTATTTATGGCTTGCTTTCTTCATCTGCAAAACAGGAACAACAGAACATAATTTACGGGGATGTGAAATGAATAAGATAATGAGATAAAGCTTGTAGGACAGTGTTTGGTACATGATTTGTGCTCAGTAAGTGGCAGCCATTGGTATCAATTCAGTTCAACATACATTTCCTGAGTGCTTATTAAGTGCCAGGCATCCTGTATAATCCACCCTGTGCGGGATACAGGAATAATTTTCCCAAGAGTCCATTTTCCTTCTTGGAAAAAGACTTTATTCAAAAAAGGGATTGGAGGAGAGGATGTTGGGGAAAGAGCTCTTTTCTAACTAAATACAAAAATGCACCCTGGTTTGCAATTCTACAAATCACAAGAGGCGGTATAGCATATTGATTAAGAGCATGGATTTGGGAGTCAGTCTCTGCATGGGAGGCAGCGTAATGGCCTACCCGCCTATTCCAGAGATGTCCAAATCCTAACCCCTGGAACCTGTGAATATGGCAAAAGGGACTTTGCAGATGTGACTAAGGCTATGGACCTGGAGATGGGATAATCTCATCCTGGATTACCTGAGTGTGCCCAATCTAATCCCATGAATCCCTACAGACAGTGAATCTTCCTAAGCTGTGGTCAGAAAGAGATGGGATAATGGAAGAATGGTCTGAGAGATGCAGTGTGAAAGGGCTCAACTTGCCATTGCGCCTTTGAAGATGAAGGAAGTGAGCCATGAGTCAAAGAATGTAGGCAGCCTCTACAAACAGGGAAAAGCCCTCAGTAGACAGTCAAGCAAGAAAACAGGGATCTCAGTCCTATATCAGAATGGAACAGAATTCTACTAACGACTTGAATGAGCAGGAAATAGATTCTCCCCTAAAGCTTCCAGAAAGGAATGCAGCCCTGTGGACATCTTGATTTTAGTTCTGCAGAACCTGTGTTGAACTTCTGACCTACAAAACTATAAGATAATGTATATTGTCTAAGCCACCAAGTTTGTGGTTATTTGTTACAGCAGCAACATAAAACGAATATACTCTGGTTTTAATTGTAAAAATTGCAAGAGGCAATATAGCATATTGGTTAAGAATATGGACTTAGGGGCCATTTTGCCTGAGTTTTAATCCTAGACTTGTTAATTGTGGGACTCTGGGCAAGTCATTTCACTTCCCAGTGTCTCAATTTTCTCATTTACACTTACTAGTCAGGGTGAAAGACTATGCTAAAATAAAAGGCTATTACAGAGACTCAATAATAATGTAGTTGAAAAACAAAGACATTTATTGTCTCACATAGTTGAAGATGAATTGCCCACTTTGGTGGGCACAGGCAGCTGTTTCATACAAACCAGGTGGACTGCAGCTTTACCTTTGTAAATAGGTGGTTTCCAAGGTTCCCCTGGTCAGCACTTGAGGGGGAAAATAGCAGAAGACCAGGGACAGAGATGTTCCCTTAAGAAAAAGGAGGAGAAGTTCTGTTCACACTGTAGAACAGGTTTCCCCAGGTTCTTGCTGGACTTTGCTATAGCTCTAACAAGAGTGATCATTTACTAAATGTGCACTGAATCATATACACTTTTCATATCTTATATGGAATCTTTTCAGTCCACTATGTTAGATAAGATAAACGTTAGATATTTTACAAATAAGGAAACAGGGGCTATGAAAGGCTAGGTAACTCCAAACCCCATACATTTCACATTTAACCAAAGCATCTCTCCCATTTAAATGATATTGAAAGGATAAAAAACAACCACAACAACTTAAAACAGAAATGGTCAGGGGAAAAACAAAACAAAAGACTTACTTACCCAGGGATGCAAATGGAACAAACATTAGACCAGATAAAAGTCAGCATACTGCAGCTCTAGGGTAGCTCTGCCTCTAGCTGCAGGACTTGGGTAAATCCATTCTCCTCTCCGGGCCTCAGTTTCCTCATCTGTAGAATGGGGATCTTGGACTAAAGACCCACTAAAGGCTCTTTCCACATCTGACATTCTGTAATTCTATTGGGAAAATAGTGAAGCAAAAACTATGTAAGCAGAGGAATATGGGTGATTTTAAAAATTGCTCCAACTAAAGAAATAGCAAGAGTGGAGAAAGCCTGGTAACCAAAACAAGGAAATTGGCTGAACCTCCTCACAAGGCTCAGCAGACAAGCTGTGACCAGACAAGCTGAAACCTGACTTGTTGGCCATGCCTTCTCCTCACATTCCTTTCAAGGGCAGCCGCGCAGGCCTGAGCAGAAAGCAGTCAACCGCAAGTTTGGGGGGAAATCCTGGACTTGGAGGTTAAAGCCCTGAAGATAACTGATTCTGGAGTTCCCTGACCTCAACAGAGGTAAGTTGAGTTTCAAAACAGAAATGTGACAGACTTACTGGTCTCTCAGAGATTGAAGGAACCCCCGACACTATGGCCCTAAGACACCCTTCTGACCTGGAGCTGAAGCCATTCCTGAAGACCACCTTCCAGCTAAACAATAAACAAGCCCATAAAATAAACGTGCTCCTTAGAACAATCAATTATATGAGATCAAAAGGGCAACATTTGCCCAAAAGCAAAGATGAGAAGGCAAAAAGAAGTAGAAACTCAGGATGAAAGGAAACAGGGAACCTAGGGTGGAAATGGGGACAGTGCTGACACCAAGGCCATGAAACTGTTTATGTATAAACTATCGAATGGGAGTTTAATTTGCTCCGAAAACTTTCACCTAAAGCACACACACACGCACATACACACATACACACACAGAAGAGCTCTTCTTTGGAAGAACTGAGTAAGAAAGTTGTGTCTAACCTGGAAAACAAATATTGTATTAGGCTGCTTGGTGCACAGGACAACAACCTAGGCTAGGCCTCTAAAGACAAAGGTTCAGTCTCTGTCTTTGACACATGGAGGATGTGATCGTGAATTTCATGAGTTACTCCACCTCTTTGTACTTATTTTCTGATGTTGAAGTGGATATAATAATCTATGCCCTCTATTACACTAGAAACCCAAACCCATTGTGTTGAGTCGATTCCGACTCATAGCAACCCTATAGGACAGAGTAGAACTGCCCCATAGGGTTTCCAAGCAGCCAATAGATTCGAACTGCTGACCTTTTGGTTAGCAGCTAAAGTCTAGAGGAGAGGAGAAAATTTAAGATGCACTGAACTCTCACTACGTACCCAGGCTGTTCTGTGGTTGTTACTGCTGTGAAGTTGTTAACATGCCCCTGAATCATGGCAACCCCATGCACAGTGGAATGAAACACTACCCAGTCCTGCATCATCCCTATGATTGGCTGAAGAACAACCATTGTCATCTATAGGGTTTTCAGTGGCTGATTTTCAGAATAGATCATCAGGCTTTTCTTCCTAGTCCACTTAGTCTAGAAGCTCTGCTGAAACCTATTCAGCCTCAGGGCAACATGCAAGCCTCCACATAGCTGTGCATGAGGTACACTGGCTGGGAATTGAACCCAGGTCTCCCATATGGAAGGTTCAAAGATGATGGCAGGCATCTTGCTTGATTTTGGGGTTTTCTTACCCACAAAACCAAATAGTCCCTGTAAAGAAGTTCCTGACCAGGATTGATTCTGCCAGCAGCTTTTCTTTCCCCCAGAGTTACTAGTCTTTTCTTTCCTGTTTGAAGCCAGGCTTGCTGAATTTGAATTTCAAAAGATATGACTGGGTGGAGGGCCAGAGACCATCTTGTGACCTGATATCTGTTGACCTTAGTAAAAGGGAGAGGGCAGGGTTTAATACAATCATGTTAAGATTAGCCAATGGTTGATATTCTATATTTCTTCTGCTTCTTCTTTTTTATTGGAAGGTCAGCAGTTCAAATCCACCAGGCACTCCTTGGGAACCCTATGTCCTATAGGGTCGCTATGAGTCAGAATCAACTCGACAGCAGTATCTTCTTTTTATGGAGCCCTGGTGGCACAGTGGTTAAGAGCTCAGCTGCTAACTAAAAGGTCCACAGTTCGAATCCACCAGGCACTCCTTGGAAACCCTATGGGGCAGTTCTATTCTGTCCTACAGGGTCACTATGAGTCGGAACTGACTCCATGGCAACTGGTTGGGTTTGGTTTGGCTTCTCTTTACAATCCTCGTTGTACCTAGCTTTTTCAAGCCATGTGCTTTTTTGGGAATCAAAATGGTCTCCTTATATGCATATAGAATAATTGTTCAGAATAAACCTATGTTCAAATTTTCACGGAGTTTTGATTATTTTTAACAAAGGTAAGCATGCTACCACTGAACTAAGACTGTTCTAGGCCCTTATAGTCAATTACCTAATTTAATCTTTGCAGTAGGGAAAGAGATTGGTAGTTTCATTTAACAAATAAGGAAACAGGAGAGTTAAGTGACTTGCTTGCCTAGTAGAGCAGAATTTGAACTCAGGTCTGTCAAGACCTGGGCTATTTCCAGCAAGTCAGTGTCTCAAAGGAGATTACTCATTACCATCGACTTGATTCCGACTCATAGTGACCCCATAGGGCAGAGCAGAACTGCCCCATAGGGCTTCCAAGGAGCAAGCAGCTGGTGGATTCGAACTGCCAATCTTTTGGTTAGTAGCACATATCTTAACCACTGTGCCACCAGGGCTCTCAAAGGAGATTATATGCGTGAAAGTGTTTTGTAAACTATAAAGTGCTAGAAAGTACAAGGCCTCATAGTCCAGAATTAATGCAACATTTAAGTTATCCAGGAATGACACTCTGATGGGGGAAGAATGGGCTTTTTCAGGGAGCCTGCTTTGTTCAGCTGCCCACTCAGTCCTTAGCTAATGTTTATGTCTAATCAGGCAAGTGATAGTTTTTTGAAGTGATTGTTGAAACAATGGCAGTGTGGTGTAGTGAAAACAACACTGGGCTAAGACTCATGAGACTTTCTAGTTCCAGCTACACCCCTGAAACATTAACCTTGATCTTGAGAAGCCACTCGCCCTTTCATCTGTAAAATGAGGGGTTAGGTAAGAGGTGATTGCTAAGGTCCCTTTCCCTAAGGCACTTCAGTGACTCAGGGAATGGAAAGCACCTGGGGAGCCCATTCTAACCTCAGGCACTTCTGCTGTCCTTTCCACTGAAAGAGAGCCAGCCCACATCTAAGCCTGAGAGGTCTGGGGCATGAAAGGAGTTCCTTCCTAAGTGGTTGCAGCCTGTGAGAGAGAGCTCAGACAGCTGGAACCATAAGGTATACCACTTCACAAACGCATACCAGCTGTAGCTCCAAGCAGGGATGCTAAGGCAGTGAGGTAGTGACTGAGTACTTTTTGTTGTTAGCAGCCTGCCCCATGATGTTACACCCTTCACAGGTAGGCACAGACCATAGAGTAGGGATAGGAGAAGCGGCATAAAATAGATTACAGGAAAAAAACTGAAGTCCTGAATCTAGCTATTTGCTACTTTTGCTATTTTTGTTGTGGTTGTTGTCAGCTGCCATACAGTTGCCCTGAACTCATGGCGACCCCATGTGTTACAGAGTAGAGTTGCTCCATAGGGTTTTCTTGACTGTAAACTTTATGGAAGCAGATCGCCAGATCTTTTCTTCCGCAGAGCTGATGGGTGTGTTCGAACTGCCAACCTTTTGGTTAGCAGCTGATCACAAACTGCTTCTGCCACCCAGGGTCCTTGATATGCTGGAGTCCCTGGGTGGTGCAAGGTGTTAACATGTTTGGCTGCCAACCAGGTTTGAGTCCATCCAGAGGTGCCTTGGAAGAAAGGTCTGGTGATTTAGTTTTGAAAAAACAGCCATTGAGAACCCTGTGGAGCACAGTTCTACTCTGACACACTAGGCCGCCATGTTGAGGACAACTGGATTTTAACTGGTACGTGATATGCCAACCACTCCCTCCTACATGCCTTATTTCGGTATCTATTGCAGCACTGGTTTTCCAGTAATTGCAGTAACTTCTTTACTTGTAGACTCCCCTGCTCAGTGAGTTAACACAGCTAGATTTACAGAAATGAACATGTGAAAAAGAGGAGATAAGCATAAAGGAGACAAGTGGCTAGTTTTTACAGCTGACTGGAAATAAATGTTTTTTAAAGCAAGTGACCAGTAAACATCTTAGGAAAACCTGCGCACAGCCTGAGCGTAGGGCTCACTACCAACTGGTTGTAATTATTAGGGAAAGTTATTAAACTCTCTCAGAGCTACCATACTTTAGGATTAAGCAATTTGCCCAAGAGCTAAATGGGAATACTACCATCTACTTCAGAGTAGGGCTGGGGTTCAAGGGAGACAAGAGCTTGTGAAACTAAAGAGTTCTACTTCTCCACTACCAAGCATCCTTATTCAGAGACAACCAAACGCTACCCCTACCCACCCCACCCCAGCAGATAGTTCTAGCCTCCTCCCTCTGGTCCACCTTTCTGCACTTTGAAGTAAGGACATCTCAGAAAATAACCAGAATGGCAATATGAAATACCTGCTCCTGCAAAAGGGTTAGAATTTGAAATGAAAAAATCTGAGTCATGGGAAATTACAGGAGACCAAAGAGGTATAAAATCCGGGGCAAGTTTTCACAAACTCCATCTTTTGGTTTGTGTCTTTTCCATATTTTATTAAATTCTTTAAAAAAAAAAATCACAGCAACATTATCAAAGACAACATATGTACAAACATTTTACAAAAGAAAACATTACTAATATCAGCCGTAATAAGGGTGAGCTGAAAAATACATGCCGAGTTTCTGGGCCAAAGTCTGCCCTCAAAGAAGTCTAAATTGTGTTCAGGCAGCTGAAACAGGATTCTTTCCTGGTGACAAGCATATGTGGTGGGTAATACAAACGATGGTAAACGAGGCTACTACAGAGGCCCAATTAACAAACTCCTCCTTCCATCAGGAAGGCCATCATACAAGCGGAGCTAATCGAGTATCTTAAGTCCAAGATAGTAAAAACGCGGTTTCCCATCTGCACCCGATGAAACCTTCAAAATCGATTCCATCGCTTGCAGACGATGCTTGGGTTGTCATCCACTTGCTTCTCATTCATAACCAACACCATCCTTTCTTTAACTCTCAAAGTCCCGTTTCTTGTTGGACCAAAAGGGAGGAAATTTTAGAAATGCTTCTAAACAGGATTTATTAAACTTGGTGGTGGGGAGGGCAAGAGATTTGGGAGGAGAAATATCTCCTCTGGGCCAAAATCAAGAAGCGTTACTCACTTTGATCTGGGCCGATCTTGAAATCCGATACCGCCACCTCACCCCGTCCCGCCGGGTACCTACAAGCTCGGTTCCTTATTCAACTCTCCCAGTTCCTTTATCTCCACCTTCTTGTACTTCCCCGACTTCCTCCGGTTACTGATCACCAGGACGACCACTCCGGCGACGAGGGCAACCACGACCACCACGATGACGGCGATGAGGCCGGCCGTGAGGCGCTTCATGGAGAACCGCGGGGGCTTCTCGTCCAGGTAGTAGATGAGGGTCCGCTCCACTACCAAGGGCTCGCCGCGCACGCGCACGTCGAAGGTACCGGGGCCGGAGAAGAGCGACTCACCCTTGACGTCCCTCTCGAAGTAGTAGGCGGCGTCGGCGATGTCCACGTCTCCAGGGGCCTTCTGCGACGCGTTCTGCCGCAGCTCGATCTGGATGGTGGGCTCCTCGTAGTGCACGGCCGCCACGAACCTGGGATGCAGCAGGTAGCGCTCGCGGAAGAGCCGCCGCAGCTCGGCATCCAGGTCCGTGTGGTTGAAGGCGTGGGCGCCCGGGCGGTGGCGCAGTTCGATGAGGATGTGGTACGTGCGCACCACCTCGTCGCAAAGCAGGTTCTGGTCGCCCTTGTCCGTGCGGCGCACGCCCACCGAGTTCACGCACCAACACACCGACGTCTGGTTGCACTGGCGGGCCTTGAAGCGGCCCTCTCGGTCGCACTCGGGGTCATACAGGCCGTCGTTGTCCACGATCGCGTGCTCGCTCGGCCGCACCAGCCCGCGGCCCCCCTTGGGGCGTTGCATGCGCGCCTTGAGCAGCAGGCACTTCGACGTCAGCGTGGAGCAGTTGACCTCGTGGTTGGTGCCCATCGCCTGGCACCGGCAGCGGCCGATCTGGCTGTCCCAGCTGCACACGGTCATCTTGTTGGTGGGGCACGTACAGCTGTCCTGCGCGGCCGCGCGGCCGGTCGCCGCTGCCAGTAGCAGCAGCAGCGGCAGTGCAAGGACCGGGCCCCGGTCCATGATGGGGCCGAGAGGCGCGGACGGGACGCGGGCGGACGAGGCGCGGGGGCTCGGCTGGGCTCCGGCTCCGCGGTCTAGGACTGTCTCCTGGCGTCTGCCGCCCGGCGGCTCCCGCCTTCTCTTATACTCCGCCGGACCTGCTCGGCTGGTTCGGCCGCCGACTCGAGCCTGGTATTTGGGTGACACATCCTGCCGCCCCCTCCCCCCTGTCCCCACGGAAGGCTGAGCCGGCCCTGCGCCGCCCGCAATATAATCAGGGGAGCGGAGGCTGGTCCCGCCCGTACCGAAAGCCAGGGAGAGGAAAACCGATACTCACCTGCGGACTGTGGGGAACCACCCCCGGCCCGCCTGGCCACGCCTGGGGAGGGACCCGCCCTCGGCACAGTCTCCCGCTGAGGACCTCAGGCCTCCAGCAGCTAGCTGGCAGGAATTCTCAGTAGTTTCTTTGAGAAGTACGGTTGATTCGGGACAGTCGCTTTTTTTCAGAGTTTTTCCTTCTTTTTTTTTTCTTTTTCTCTCTTTTTCCTAATCTCTCTCCCTCCCATAGGGGTCCCTGGGTGGCGCAAAATGTTTGCTCTGGCTACTAACCAAGAGAGGTGGGCATTCAAACCTACTCAGTGGCACTGCAGAAGAGAGGCCTGGCGATCTGCTTTCGTAAAGATTACAGCCAAGAAAACCCTGTAGAGCAGTTTTCTCCACAGCAAGAGTTTAGTTCTTGGTTTTATACCTCCCCTCAAGTTCTTTGCCTCCGTCTCTTCTTTCTCCAGTTCCCATAATAGCAAACATTTATATAGTTTACATTTCATAAACATCGTCTTATCCTTATGGCAGTCCTGGCAAGTATGAACTACCTATCAGATCCATTTTATAGGTGGTGCATCTAAGAGTTAGAGACACACCCGAGATCACCCAGAGGGGAAAGCTATTAAGTGAATTTATTTCCTCAGATTCCTGGGAGGGGTCTTTGGTGCCCTGCCTGGCTGATCTGGGACCTTCAATAAATGTTTGTGGGAACAAAGTGGTGCAGAATCTGAAGAAAGGGTAGGGAAGCGGTTCTGTCACCATGTTATGGGTAAAACCTAGGTGTCCTTGTGTCCAATGTATTAAATTTTCTGTTAATCACTTTTTTTCTCTCTCTCCTTCACACATACACACAATGTCATTGCTGTCCAGTCGATTGCAGCTCATAGCAACCCTATAGGACAGACTAGAACCGCCCCGGTAGGGTTTCCAAGGCTGTAAATCTTTATGGAAGCAGATTGCCACACCTTTCTCCCACGGAGCAGGTGGTGGGTTTGAACTGCCGACCTTTTGCTTAGTAGCCGAATGCTTTAACCACTGTGCCACCAGGGCTCCTTATACACAAACAAAAACATAATATTTATGTGTATATTCAGTACAAGGATAGGAAAAAGAACAAATTCTTTAAAAGAACCAGCAAGATTATGAATTGTTTTTACAAGTTGCTTCTAAAAGCTCACATCGTTGCTTGTTTTTTTGTGTCCCGTGAAGCAGCTGAACCACTTCAAATAAAGAAAGAATGGGATCTGTGAGAAATTGCTTGTCTGCCACTGTGTGGCTACTTTAATGGGATGGTGGTATTGCAATCTTTTTTTAAATCATTGAGAAAGTGGGGTTTCAAAGCTGTGGTAAAATTAGCAATAATTAGCAAAGTATAATTATTCCCAACTCCTCCTTCAAAGCGCATTTTATATGTTCAGCATTTAATGAGCACCAGCAGTAGTAGGAGGTGTGGTTTAGCACATGAAAGCCAGCCCAGCCTCTGCCCCATTAATTTTCAAGCAATTCCTGAGGCAGGTAGATGGAAATACCATTATTCTGCCTTTACAGGTAGATGAAGCTGAGACGTGTGAGGGACAATTTCTTACCTACAAGCACTAGGTGTTGTGGTGATATTCCTCTGCTCTGTTCCCACTGTCTCCACTCAGGCCCTCTTTGGACCAATAGCCTACTCAGGCTGGTTTTTCTTTTCCTTTCTTCAACACCCAATCCACCCTGCTTCAGAGTAGAATTTCTAAATCACCAATCTGTGCCCATCTCTCTGCTAAACAGCCTTCAAGGGGGGCTCTTGACTCTCAGGATAAAATTCATACTCCTTAATTAGCACATAAGACGGTTCACGTATGACCTTGGACAAGCTACTTAACTTCTCTGTGACTTAGTTTCCTCATGTGTAAAATGGATGATATTATAAATATAATAATGGTACCTACCTACCTTACAAGGCAGATGTGAGAATTAATGTAGATACACCACTTAGAACAGTACCTAGCAGTATCTACGCATAGTAAGAAGTGGGTAGATGTTTGCTGCTGTCGTCATTGTCTTGCTCCTGTCAAACTTTTCCAGCCTTCCTCTTGTTTTCAAGCCTTTGTAAAGTCATCTACCTGGAGTGTCCTTTTCTTCACCTATTTAGTGCATAATTGTGTTTTCCTACTGTACTCTTATTATGTCACCTCCAGGAAGCCTTCTCTGATAAAGTCCCTCCCTGTTGTACTAAGTGGGATACTCCCTCTCTGTGCTTTCCTAGTTCTCTGTACATACCCGCACAGCAACCACTAACTTGTCTGGGCTTGTCCTCCCATCTGTAAAATGGGGACAGTAGTGTCTATTTCATAGGTTATTCTGTGAATCAAATCTAAACTGATGAGATAATAGATGTCCAAGCTTTAATAAACTGTAAGACAATGTAAAATTGTTAGGTTGCATTTTTACTTTTAAAATATCTATCCCGTTTTCTCACTTTTAAAGCTACTGACCATGTAGCCATCATCCTCTACAACTGACCTGAAAATAAAGCAAAAACAAAACCAGTTGCCGGAGAGTTAATTCCAACTCATGGCGACCTCACATGTGTCAGAGTAGAAGTGTGCTCCATAGGGTTTTCAGTAGCTGTGACCTTTTGGAAGTAGATTGCCAGGGCTGTCTTCTGAGGTGCCTCAGGGTGGATTCGACCCTCCAACCCTTCTTTTAGTAGTCAAGTGCTTAATCATTTGTACTACCCACGGAGCGCCACCCACTAGGTCCCAGACTGGCAAGAGGAAAGCTGATGGGGGAAAGTTCTCAGGTCTGAGGAAGGTGTTTGATGATGTTGTTGACTGCTTAGCTAGGACAGCCCCAGATGGCTGTACTTTATTCAGTTCGGCCAGTGCCCTGGAGTCTCCAAACCTCTGCCTCATCCATTCATGTTAGGTGCTGGGAGAACAAGGATAGAAGGAGCATGGGGCTAGAAAGTTACCAGCCTGGCCTCTATATCCTCTGTGAGAAGAGAGAGTGAACCAAAGATGATCTTAGGGACCTCTCCACCCACAAGCCTCAGCTCCCACTTCCTTAAATTCTGTGGCCCTGCAAGACTTTCACCAACAGGCATGCAAACTCTAAGATGAACTCATTAAGTAAACACAGACACAGCTCTGATTCTCCCTTGTCTCTCGATCTGTTTCCTGCCTAGCTCTACAAAATATCACACGTCAGCTTTATCACTGTATTTTTTGTTAATATTAATTTAAAAATATTTAACAAAATCATTCCATGAACTCAAGTTTGCCAAGTGTATATAAGGGGCAGGAACAACATCTGAACATTGTTGCCCTCATTAAACCAAACCAAACCTGGTCAAGTCGATTCTGACTCATAGCGACGCTATAGCCCCAGCACTGGCATATATTACCGGTACCAGTTCTGTAGAGTTAGTTCTTACACATGTTGACCCATGTGTGTCAGAGGAGAGCTATGCTCCACAGGGCTTTCAATGGCTGAGTTTTTGATAGTAGATCACTAAGCATTCCTTCTGATGGATTTTCGGTTAACAGATGGGCTCATTAACCATTTGCACCACCCAGAGACTCCCCGGCATATATTAGGCACCCAGTGATGTTTATTGGGTTAATTAATATTGACTTGTGCCCAGAATGTTATAGTATCAATATTCTTTCCTAGGAGTGTTTCTATTAACCATTTCAATACTTCTCTCCCAGTCCAGTTCTCACCACCTACCCAGCCATGAAGCTATATCACCACCCTAACCTACTCTCGAAACACCCAATTACAAGGAAGACTAGGTAATGCCCTGAGTGTTGTTTTTGCTTTTATGCTTGATCCCACACTTTTGTCAGTCTTGTGGCCATAGGGAGGATGAATGTGGTCTGACGAAGCCAGGAGCAACCAGGGAATCCGTAGGTAAGCAGTGTGATGTGCTTGAAAGAAAATGGACTTTGAGTCCAGCGAAACTTAGGCACAAACCCCAGCTTCATACTTCTCATTGGTGTGTGGTTTTAAGCAAGTTATTTCACCCCTCTGAACCTCAGTTTTCTCAGCTGTAAAATGGGGGTAAGAATGCCTACATTCCCCCATTCTCAGAAAAGAACGATTCCTTCCTTATTAATAAAAACATGCTTTTCCCCCCAGTGAACTTCACACTTCACTAGCTCTTCTCATGCTCTTTTATCAACTGTTGTTCATTGTATGATTCTCCTTGGCAACAGACCAGAGCCACCATGGCAGTTTTATATTAAAGGGTGTGATTTATAAAAACAGAACACAGAAATAAAACTATGTTTAAGAAAAAAGGAGAATACTTACCATCCAGAATTATTTTAATGATTCAAGATAGTGTTTGGCGCATATAGTAGGTACTCATAATCTCAGCTATCATTATCAACCATCTCAGGAATGTGAGAATGCTTGGAGATCATTAAAGGGTTCTGCGTAAAGCCTGTGATAGAGGGATCGCTGAAGGTCAGGTCCAAGGAGCTGGTGCTGGAGAGGGGGGCTGCCCAAGGGCTTCCACTAATACCCCCTTTCCTGCCACCATCCCCAGACCTCCAAGAGGCAAGAAACACCTACAATATCTAGATGCAGCTAGTGCTTTAGCATTTTTACTCCCATCATCTCTAGAAGTCTCTCTAACACCCCTGGGGGGTAGGCAGGGAAGATATTATTATCCCTACTTTACAGATGAGGAAACAGAGGCCTTGGGAGGGGAAGAGAAGGACTTGCCCACGGTCACATGCTCATAAGTGCCAAGGCTGGGCCTAGAATCCAGGTCTCCTGACAGCAACTGTATATATAAGTTAAAGATTGGAAGAGGATGGGAGGCGTAAGAGAGGTTAGAGGCTCATGTTCCTTGGATTTTCCTTTCCTTTTTTTTCTTTGCGTTAGTTGTATGAATATTTTTAGAAAGTTCTAGTTTCATGAAGAGTGAACAAATAGCTAACTGTGTGGAGCACAACCGTGGACCCACAACCTGAAAACCCCACGACTTACCCATTAACCACCAGCTCTTCCTTTCCTCAGCAGGTCCCCTAGGTAGTTTTGGAGAGGAAGTGGTCAAGTTGTCTCTGTTCTGCTGTAGGAAAACAGCCTTCATATGAATTCACTGCCACTTATTAGCTAGGGACCATGGGCAGTCCTTCCCCTTGGCCTCCTTTTCCGTATAACAAGGATACTGGTCGCCTCTTAGAGCTGCGTGAGGATCCTGTAGCACAGCTTCTGTGAAGCTGCCTGACACAGTGCTGTGAAGTCTTTACTCCTCTCTCTGACCTGGCCATCGTCAGCTTTGGCCTCTTTAAGGAACATCTGTAGAGACAGTGGGAAGTGCTGGAAGGGAGTCAGGGTAGCTCTTCCTTCTCAGAGGGAAGTTGGAGCCCCAGAGGGACCAGAATGCAGAAATTGCAGAGAGAGAGGTTGGCTGTAGTGATGGTTAGCTCAGGAAGGAAGGAGGGCTCAAGAAAGGGAGCATGGAAAGAGTGAGAAGTCAGCCCAGAGACTGGGGAGTGGGCACGTGGAAAATGGCATAAGCAAGGGGTACACAACTGTATCTTCAGTGTTTCTTTTCTTTAAAAATGTGACTCAAATATTGCAAAATATTAGAATTGAAAAGAGCCAGGTGATGAGTACACACCCTGTATTTTCTTCTTTGCTTAAAATATTCACAGTAAAAAAATTAGGTTTTGGAGGAACTATGAGTTGGAGTTGGCTTGATGGCAGTGGGTCTGGGTTTTTTTATATGAAGTAAACTTTCTATTTTCACTTCTACTTGTCTTTTTCTCCATTTCTATGGTGTCTGTTATTAATATGAACTGCCATTTATTGATCACCAACATTGTGCCAGGCACATTATAAATAAATTCCCTGTGATTCCCTCAGCAACCCTAGAAGGTGGTTGTTCTTGTCCCCATTCACCTGATCAAGAAACTGAGGCTTAAGGTCATACAGCTAGGGATCAATAGAGGAAGAATTTGAGCCCAGCACTGGTGACATGAACACCTACCAGTTTCCAAGATGCAGTTTAGTCTTTTGCTGAAGGGTCTTGAATTAGTAAGGGTTGGTCAAAGATGTTGGGATGGTACACTTGGTGTGGTTTGTGTACCGACAGTGTAGTGATGTTTGAGCTTTTCACTTCACTGGGAAGACAACACATGTCTCTGTTTGCACTTGCTCAGTCAGGTAAGGCCTTATTCCACGTTTTAGGAGGGGTTAGCTGTGATGTCTGTGGCTCTGTTTGGTTCTTGCAGTTCACCAGGGTTTGAAAGATGACTGTAATTTCACCTTAAAGTGGGTGTCATGGTTTCATTTCAGTATCTGCACTTCTTGATTGTCCTATCACAAACTGCAAAGCATAAATGACTCCCCTTTCATTCTGGTCTCTTCCTTTAGACATATGTACTTGGCTTTTTTTCTAAGTGCTTTTCACTTGGAAAAGCCAATAAAACACCCGGAAGTTTGTACTTTATTTTGTAGTTAATCTCACAGGCTCCTGGGCCTAGCAGTTTCAGGGGAAATTTGGCAGTGAATGAAGAGGGGTTGGGAAATCTTGTCACAACATTCCTGAGGCAGTGGCGTTTCTCAAGCCCCACATTTATGAGTCATGGTACTTCCTTTCCCAGAGCTGGCCAGGTGATAAGTGATGCCCAGTGGAGGGGGTATGAAGGTGTTTTCTGAGTCTAAGCACTCCCAGCTTTTCCAGAGATGAGGGCAGGTGGTAAGGAGTCTCAAATATGCTGCTGTCACCCCCAAATAGCTTGCCTTTCTTGGTAGTCCTGATCCAAATGATGGTTAGAATTATAGAAAGGGATCTTAAACCAACAACCAACACATTGCCATTGGGTCAGTTCTGACTCATAGCGACCCTATAGGACAGAGTAGAACTGCCCTGTAGAGTTTCTGAGGCGCACCTGGTGGATTCAAACTGCTGACTTTTTGGTTAGCAGCCGTAGCTCTTAACCACTACACCACCAGGGTTTCTGAAAGGGGTCTTAAAGGTCATTTATTCCAGTCCCACCCAAAAGGGGGATTCCCTTCTCCTGATCCTAATCAGCTGCTTATGCTCTACCTGTTATGAGGATGCATTCTTCCTTCCCCACAGGACAGCCCATTCTGGTCCCAACCAGCTGTACGAGAGAGTTCACTCTGTTTATGGAAATTCAGTGCCTCTATAATTTTCACAAACCAATCCAGATTTCCACTCTTGAAGCAAAAAAATAGTGTTTGTCACTTTCTACTTGATGACTTCTTGCATATTTTGAAGCCAGCTCTCCTGTTCCTCAATTCCCTCCCCTCTCCTCCTCTCTCCTGCCTGCCTCCTCTCCTACCTTTCTCCAGGTGAAACGTCCCCATTCCTTCTTCCTGTGCCAACCTCACAGTCTGGGGTGTGGTGTTGTTTCCACCAGTGGCCTAGTCCAGCAATCGATGTTATGTAACTAGGCAGTCTCAGGAGATACCAGCAGAGGATCCTGGGGATACTGTGAAGGAGGTTTTGCTCCTTTTGTCTTGCCTCTCAACTCCTCTGCCCAGGAAGGTAGGAGTATCCAAAACTGCCCCTTAACTATCGACTGATTTCCTCTTTTCTAGTAACAGATGGTTTCTGGGCAATACTAATAATATCTACAATTTATTGAGAGCCTATTATGGGCCAGCTGCTCAATATATATTTATTCTTACAACAGCTGTATGAGGTAGGCTTTATTATACCCACTTTATAGATAAGGAAATTGAGGCAAAAGGACACTTGGCCAAGAGTACATAGCTTATAAATGGCAAAACTGGAATTACGTTCATTTTAATCTGGTTTTGAGACTATGCTCTTTCTGTTATCACATGTTTCTACAGACCATATGAATTTCCTGAACCTCAGGTTTTTTTTATTTTGGCAAATATATATGTAACAAGTTGTTTGCCTTTTCAACATGCTTCACATGTATAGTTCAGTCACATTAGTTTCATTTATCATGTTGTTCAACCATTACTATTATACATTGCCAAATTTTCCCATCACCCTTAACAGAAGTTCAGTGTCCCCTAAGCAGTGAGTCCCTCTTTTCCCCTTCCTCCCACCTGCCCCTGGTAATCACTAACAAACTTTCATCTCTATACACTTGCCTATCCTAGATATTCCATATAAGTGGAATCATACGATATTTGTCCCTTTGTGACTGATTTACTTCACTCAGCATAATGTTTTCAAGTGTACCCAAATGTTTTAAACTCCAGCACACTCACTAGTGGATCAATTCAAACCACATCACAACCTCTTCTACAACTGATGAATCAGAACCTCAAAATAGTCTCTCAACTATATCTAAGTAATGATATGGCTTAGATTTTATTCAACAACTTACAGTTATTGCTATCTGACATCTTGGTTGAGTATTGCCCTTTTGGGAAGGCAGAAAAGGTGTTATTTGCACTCTACAGATGAAGAAAGGGCAGCCTCGTGCAGGTGAGTGGTTTGTACACAGCAGAAGAGCAGGCTGAAACTTTCCTATCTTCCTGGTAGTAGCACTTATGCTCCCTTTCCCATGGGCATGCATACCAAGCCTTCTTCTCTGCGGCAATTTGCCCTTTTGCTCTCCCTGTCTCTGTTGCTGTTCATCTTGAGGCTTTGCCAGTCACATCAGTCCAGGAGCTGAGTGTGCTGAGGGGCTGGCACTCCATCCCTACTCTCAGCAGTCATGAGTCACTAGACTTACACCAGGGATGGACGTGGAGGCGAGTAGGAGTGGGAGAGGGAGGAGAAGTTCTGAAGTCCAGGAAGAATGAGGCAGGCGAGAGAAAGGAGGCTTCATTGTTCTTTAATTCTGAGATGTATGGGTCCAAGACAAAGGGCAAGAAAGTCTCAGCTGTTCCTCTGGCCCAAGTAGGATGGGAGAAATTGTATTCATTTCTTTGGATTTTTGTGGGAAGTTCTGGCTCTGTCAGCTAAACTTTAGCTATAACCTTTCAAACCATGACTGCTGGGAAAATAAGGACTGTCCTCAAAAGCTTCCAAGAACACAGAAAGCTACTGAATGGAAGGCAACCAGGAACCGATAGAAGCTAAACTGCTCAGTACACTGAACCTCCTTTTCCCACCATAGTGGGCTGAAGAGTGTCCCTCCAAAACTCGTGTCTGCCCAGAACCTCAGAAGGTAAGCTTACTTGGAAATACGGTCTTCGCAGATGGAACTAGTTAAGGATCTGGAGACGAAGCCATCCTGGAATTAGGGTGGGCCCTAAATCCAATGACTGGTGTCCTTATAAGGAGAGGAGGGGACAGAGGAAGGGACATAGGGAGACACAGACACAGAGAAGGCAGAAGGCAGAGACACAGAAAAGAAGGACACATGAAGATGGAGTCAAAGATGGGAGTTATGCTGCCACAAGTCAAGACATGCCAAGGACTGCCAGCAGCCACCAGCAGCTAGGAGAGAGGCATGGGACGGTTTCTCCTTCAGAGCCCCAGAAGGAACCAAACCCGCTAACACCTTGATTTCACTCTTCTGGCCTCCTGAACTTGAGAAAATAAATTTCTGTTGTTTTAAGCCACCAAGTTTGTAGTAATTTGTTATGGCAGCCACAAGAAACTAATATACCCACCCACACTACTGATTTCTTACACATCCATTGAGCCATCTGTCTATTCAACCAGCCAGCCATCAGTCAATCATCATTTATTCATTTCAAACCTAGGCCTGCACTACGCTGAGGGGACTCAAAGGCAAATAGCACCTAACCCCTGATTCTGAGGAGCTCACAGTCCACACAGCAACCACCAACTAGTAGGATTTCAATATATATTTGATGAATAAATAACATAGAAAGATATGAATAATTACAACAAAGGGTTATAAGCCACAGTTCCTGTCCTCTCATTAACAGAGATTATTTACCTAAAGTTGCCAAGTTCACCAGTAGAAAAACTTAACTTGCTCTTAAGCTTGGCTGTTTTCTCTCTCTGTCTCTCTTTTAAGTGATGAATATGTAGAGCTTTGAGGGGAAAAAACACAACCTAATAGATAATATTTGGGGGAAAAAAAAAAGACAATGGAAATAAACAACATTTAGGTGTAAAAGACAATCTAAAGAGATAACATTTGAGGGGAAAAAATGGCAATCCTAATAGATAACATAAAAACCATCTTCCATCGAGTCAACTGACTCATGGCAACCTCATGTGTGTCAGAGTAGAACTGCGCTACGTAGGGTTTTCAACGGCTAGAAGAATGTTAAAGCTGGAGATGACCTTCCAAGAAGTCTAGTCTAGTAATTCTAATCTTTCTGAGCCATGAAATCCATTTCTGATGAAAGTGATGGATTCTCTCCATAAATAAATGCACCTGTGCACAAACACACTCTGTTTTGTAGATAGTTTCCCGTGGGAGTGCCAGAGACTTTCTGAAGTTTATTCATGTCAAGGTCCTCCCCTCACCCCATCAAATTTAGAACTCTGATGAAGTTCAATGCCTTCACTTCATTGTACAGGTGCAATGACTTAGTTTAAGTTTACACAGCCAGTTAGAGAAATCATTAGGCAGTTTGATCTTAAAAGGGAACTCAGAAACAAGATGCCTGAGTTCAAATCTTGGCTTCAAGTTTTACCAGATATTTGAGTTTTAATAAATTACTTAACCTCTCTATGTTGCTGTTTTCTCAACTGTAAAATAGCGATAATAATAGTAACCTACTTCATAGAATTATTGTGAAGATTATGAGGTAATACATGTTAAACACTTAGATCGAGTATGAGCAAACTTTCTATAAAAGGCCAGATAGTAATCATTGTAGGCTTGGTGGGCCAAGGGACAAATTTTGAGGCTATTATGTAGGTACTTATATAATCATTTAAAAATGTACAAACTGTTCTTAGCTCATGAGCCATATAGAAAAAGGGGGTGGTTAAAAAACCTGATTTGGCCCACAAACTCATAGTTTGCCAACCTTTGGCTTAAAGCAATACTGGCACACAGTGAGCACTCCATAAGTGTTAGCTTCTGCTACCCAAGCCATGCTCTTTCAACTGCCAGGTACACCTCCATGTAGCATAAATAACAGGAAACAAGGTGTTGGCCGACCAGTTTAGCCAACCTGTTTGTCAAAAATAAGCCGAGATTACTAGGGTGTAGAGCCTCCTGTCTCTACCCTGTTGCGGAAGACTCTCATCTATGTCTAGCTTGAGGAGGCAGAGCAGCCAAAGCCCTAGTCATTTTCAGGGAAGCTTCAAGTCAAGTACCAGCCTCATGGGGCAGAAGTGGGTGAAAGGAGCTGGAATGGAGATCACAGAGTGGTTTCTGGGCAGGGGTAGAGACATGGAGGGAGGAAAAGGCCCATCAGCTACCAGCGTTCTGGGCTCTCTAGCACCGTGCTATCTTCCAGCTATGGGGGGTCGGGCACATCCTGACTCTTGCACCTGTAGGAGGCCAGTTCTGCCAGGTCTGCCACCTTCTGTACACACTTACCTTAGAGCAACCGCACCTGGGGCAGCTCCAGTTACAAGATCTACCATAGGGTTTGTGGGTTAAGAGAGACCTCATCTATCCCCAATTGTCTCATTTTGCCCATAGGAAAACTAAGGTTAGGGAGACGACTTGGCCAAGAACACATAGCAAGCAGATAGCTACCCTGGGACTAGAAACCAGGGCCCCTGACTTTAAGCTCAGTGCTTTTTTCCTGCCTGCGTTAGCTCAGGTTTCTGTCTTTGGCATATATTGGAAACTATCAGGAAGTGCTGCCCCCTCCAGTCCAGTTTTTTTTTTTTTTTAAATGATAAAAATAATTTTCTGATTTATTTTGTTGTTGTTGAGACTATACAGCAAAACATACACCAATTCAACAGTTTCTACATGTGGGCCTACATGTACCATTTAGTGACATTGATTACATTCTTCGAGTTGTACAACCATTCTCACCCTCCTTTCCTGAGTTGTTCCTCTTCCATTAACGTAAATTCACTGCCCCCCTCGGGTTCCTATTTAATCTTTCCAGGTGCTGTTATCAATTTGATCCCACATAGATAATTCCTAAAAAAGCATAATGCTCAAGGCAGACATTTTTCACTGGTTAAGCTGAACTATTGTTTGATTATAAGAAGACTTCAGGGTTTTTTGTTTGTTTGTTTTAAGGCTTTAAGATTGTCTCAGGGTAGTGGTTTCAGGGGTTCATCCAGCCTTCACAGCTCCAGGAAGTCTGGATTCCATGAGAATTTGAAATTCTGTTCTATATTTTTCCCCTTTTGATCAGGATTCTTCTATAAAATCTTTGATTAAAATGTTCTGTAATGGTAGCCAGGCACCATCCAGTTCTTCTGGTCTCATGGCAAAGGAGGCAGTTGTTCATGGAGGCAATTAGCCACATATTCCATATTCTCCTCCTGTTCCTGATGCTCCTTCTTCATCTGTTGCTCTGGAAGCCAGTACAATTTTTTGATGGTCATCAGGGTGCATATGGAGTCAACCTGGGTACTGTCTGTTGGAGAGTGCAGTCACTTGCTTGTCAGCATTCCCTGAGCTCCTACTATGTGTGAAGCTTTGTGCTGGACACAAAAGATGAAGAAAGAGCCAGTTTCTGCTATTTTGAGGAGCTCAACTTACAATGGAGTGTGATTATTGTTATTCATTTGTTTGCTCACTTGTTCATTCATTCATCAAACACCTTTAAGCATGCCCTTTGTGTCAGACGTTGCACTAAGTGCTGGGAAAAAATAGACCCTGCCTTTATGGAATTTAAAATCTAGTGAGGGCAATAAACAACAGACAAATACATATACACAGCAGTGTACAGGTAGATGTTTAACAAATGATTCTCCAGGGGGAAAAAGGGTTGTTTTTTTGTTTGGGTTTTTTTTTGGGGGGTGGGGTGGGGTAGCACTTGGTGATTTTCTTGTTGTATATGCTCCTATCATTGACAATTTCATCCAACATGGCACCACAGGACACCAGTTTGAAAGAGATGCACACAATTGGCTCTTGCTAGCTGTTGTGAGTTGGCTCCACCACTGCATAGACACTGTGACAGATGATGACAAGTGCCTTGAGGGAAAGAAGCAAGTTAGGGGAAGGAGAGTGATGGAGAGCGTGCTAGTTTGGATAGGCTAGTCAGGGCAGGCCTTTCGGAAGAGGTAAGATTTTGAATAGTGACCTGAAGTGTGGAAGTCAGATATTTAGTGACTATCGAGGGAAAGAACACCCAAAAAGCGGGAACCGAAAGAGTAAAGGCCCTGAGTCAGGGATGTGCTTTGTCTTGTTAAGGAATTGCAAGAAGTCCAGTCTTCAGTGAGCACAGGACATTAGGGAGCCCACCGAAAAGGTACCTGAATTAAACAGATATATGGAGCAGTAGTTGGGGAAGCGTTGGGGCCAGGCTTCCTGGAAAAGATGTTTGAAGGAATCTTAAAATATGAGTAAGGGTTAACCAGAAAGGTAGGGGGCATGGGACAGAGATGGACAAAGAGGGGAGTTGTGGGGAAAGAATGGCATGGACAATGTGGGACAGAATGTGGAGCAGAATAACCTGGCTGGGTGTCGGGAGAGTGTGGCCAGTCAAGGCTGCACAGGCAAGAAACAGCCACATCATGAAGGAGCTAATGGCAGTTTTCAGCTAGAGGACAGACGCAGGCATATTTATGTTTTAGGGAGATTGCTGAGGCAAGCACTTAAGAAGGATAAATTTGATAAGAAGACACAGGAAGCAGAGAGGCTGCTCTGGAAGCTTCTAGTGCAGGATAGAAAGGACGAGGGTCTGATTTAGGGCAGATGGGTGGGAGCAGAGAAGAAGGGATGGATTTGGAACAATAATCCTATGTCTCTTTAATGATTTACACTACAGGCTTTCACATGTGCCATCTTTCCTTATCCCTTTGCACATGGGGTCACCATGAATCGGAGGCCAGCTTGACAGCAGCTAACAACAACAAGAATTGTGGCAGATTAAAGATGACTACAAGTCCTTAACACTTCTCCCATCTCTTCCCCTTGAATCTGGGCTGGCCACGTGTCTCACTTATAACCAATAGACCGTAGTAGAAGTGACACAGAGAGACTTCCAAGGCTAGGTTAAAAGAAACTCTGTCATTTCCACCTCGGTCTCTAGGAACTCCTGATTTGGGGGAAGCCAGCGGCTATGTAAAAAATATGACTACCCTGAGACCACCATGCTGTGAAGAAGTCCCAGCTAGTCACGTGAAGAGGCCACATGGTGAGAGAGATGCCAGCCAGCCCCCAGCTGTTCCGGCCATCCCAGCCCAGATGCCAGACATGTGAGTGAAAAAGCCATCTGGGGTGTCCAGCCCAGTCAAGCCTTCAGATGACTGTAGTCCCAGGTGCCACGTGACTACAACTGCATGAGACCCCAAGCAACACCCATCCAGCTGAATCCAGTCAACACACAGAATTCTGATAGGTAGTAATAAATTGTTCGAAGCCATTATGTTTTGGTTGGGATAGTTTGTTATGCAACAATACATAACTGGAACACATGGTGTTATTCCCACTTTAGATGGGGAAACTGAGGCTCTGAGAGATTAGCAGGGCTTGTCCAAAGTCACATGGCTGATAAATTGCAGACTCAGAGCTAAAACCCACGTGTGCTGACCTTAAGAGTTGCTGTTTGGACTCTTTCCTGCTGTATCATTACCATCCCCCACCACGGGCTGGGCCCAGGAAGGTTGGAGAGAGAGGCAGCAAGCCATCTGAGTCTTTCTGCTAGCCCAAAGGAGAGGTCCGCTCATGCTGTTTATAGCAGTCCTGTTTTCCAGGGAGTAAGAAGTGTGTCCACTCCAGCTTTCCTGGCCTCTATCCTGATGCCCAAAGTCCCCCTTCCTGACGTGTCCCCATGTTCTCCCTCTCCCCATTCAAGCCCTGATCTCAATCAGCTGTCCCTTTGGAAAGAAAGAAACATTTATTGAGCATCATCTGACTAAATATTTTTACATGGTGTAAACCCATACAGTCTGCACAACAGTCTGTCAGCCACAACTAGAAGGTCATTTGAGGCTCAGAGAGGGGACGACCCTTGCCCAGACTTACACAACAAGTGAGTTTCAGAGCTGGGATTCCAACCCAGCCAGGTTGGTCTTCGCTAAAATCTTACTCCTGACTTTGGAAAATTGAGCTAGTGTTAGGCACTGACGGGGTTGTGGTTGGGTTTTGGGCAGCTAACACTCACAGACATGCTAGCACAGTGCCTGGTATATCATAGGTGCTCAATACATGCTAGTTCCCCTTACCCTACTTTCCCTCCACTTCTGCTCCATCATAGAAATTCATAACCTGCCAGAGGGCAAGGACCATCCTTGAGTAGAAAAATAATACCAAACATTTGTTGAACTCTGTAGTCTAGGCTTGCAAATGGTCTATGAACTAGGGACTATTATTAGTTCCACTCTGCAGATGATGAAGCTGAGGCTCAGACAGGTAGGTAACACCCAAGGTCACACAGCTAGAAAGTGATGGAGTTAGTATCCAAAACCTGGTCTATTTGACTCCAAACGCCAGACTTTTTTTTGTTTTTTTTGTTTCTTTTTTGTGAAAATATACACAGCAAAAGATATGCCATTTCAACAATTTCTACATGTGCAATCCAGTGATATTGATTCATTCAAATTGTGCAATCCTTTTCCAAATTATTCTACCACCCTCAACATAAACTTACTGCCCCCTAAGCTTCTCATCTACCTTTTCAAGTTTCCAAAGCCCACGCTTTTAAATAGTAAAGGCTACCTACGTCCCTGAACGGGGAGCTCCTATGCTGGGTTCACACCTGGCAGGCTACCTGTTGGAGCAGGACTGGGCAGTCTGATTAATGAGGGGGCTGACCTGGGGAAGGAATGAGGTCACATTCCAGGAGCCTGAGGCAAAGCAGCCCAGGCATCACTTCAAAAGACTTGGAAAAAAACCAGTAGGGCTGGATCCCTGTGCCAAATAAGAAACTGAATACACAAAAGGGACATCAGAACTAAGTAAAATACTCAACCTTCCGGAGACATGGGCCTAAAGCGACCCACTGGCCAGCTAGCACGAGGCTGGGCTCTGAAGCTGAAGCCGTGAGCCAAAGACTTTCAAGGATTCATTCATGTCCTCCACCCCACCCCCATCCTCGGTCTCCAGAGAGTCAAGTCTTTCCTTCAGGCTCTTACCTCTGTGCTTTAAGCACTTTGCTGTTGTTAGGTGCCTCCAGCAGGCTCCTACTTCTAGCGATCTCATGTATCACAGAATGAAGCATTGCCCTGGTCCTGCGCCATCCTCACAATCGTTGCTATGTTTGAGCCCATTGTTTCAGCCACCACTGTGTCAGTCCATCTTGTTGAGAATCTCCCTCTTTTTCCCTGACCCTCTGCTTTACCAAGCATGATGTCTTTCTCCAGCAACTGGTCCCGCCTGATGACATGTCCAAAGTAAGTGAGACCTCGCTTCCAAGGAGCACTCGAGCTGTACTTCGTCCACTTACACATTGTTATTAATTCATTTATTTTATGATTTTTTTTGAGCACCTACTTTGTGCCAGGCACTGTGCTAGGAGTAGTGAATATGGTACATTATTACCTCCTTGGACCTTACAATCTAGTGAGGAAGCCAGACATTGAACTAGATTATGAACATTTTGATCCCTGAAATACAGGGTGCTGTAAGAACTAACATCCTTCTTTCCTTCTCTCCCTCCACCTCTCCCTTCCTCTCTTCTTTCCTTCCTTCCACAAACATGTATTAAGCACTCACTAAGTGCCAGACCCTGTCTAGGTACTAGGGATAAAACAATGAACAAGACAGGTAAGTTCCCTGACCTCTTGGAGCTTACATTCCGGTGATAATTAGGGGATTTGACCTAAGATAAGAACTTGTGAAAGGCCTTGTAAGTCATGCTGTAGAGTTTGAACTTTATCTAGTAAGTCAAAGAGAACTTTAATGTGCTCGGCTGCTAACCGAGAGGTTGGAGGTTCGAGTCCACCAGGTGACGCGTTGGAAGAAAGGCCTAGCAGTCTGCTTTCAGAAAATTAGCCAGTGAATACCCCATACCACTACTGACCTTTCTGATCAGGACCACAACAGGTGAACCCTGACAGAATGGGAGAAAAATGTGGAATAGAACTTCAAATTCCTAAAAAACAAACAAACAAACAAACAACCAAAAAGAAACAGACTTACTGGACTGATTGAGACTGGAGGACTCCCCAAAACTATTACCCTAAACCTTGAACTAAAACTCACCTCTGAGGTCATCTTTTAGCTAAATAACAGATTGGCTCACAAAATAAAGAATCACCCGTGAGTGCTGTGCTCCTTTAGAAAATCATCTATATGAGACCAAATTACTTTAAACAGTTACTTTAAAACAAAGAATTTACGGGGCCAGGGAAACTAGATCAATGGAAACAGAAAACCAGAACGGAAATGTTGAGAATGTTCATGAATGACAAAGAGTGTAACCAATGTCACTGAACAATCTGTGTAGAAATTGTTGAATGGGAACCTAAACTTCTGTGTAAACCTTCACCAAAAACACAGTAAAATATTATCAAAAAAACCAAAAAAACCCTATGATGCACAATTCTACTCTGACACGCATGCGGTCACCATGAGTTAGAATAGACTACATGACAACTGGTTTTGTTTTTTTATGTTTGTTATGTGTACTAAAGATAACGTTTGGGATTGTCTTTTATGTCACAATTTCTCTGACACTCATAGCTGGATAGCAATCTGAGCTGCCATGTAAGAAGTCTAGCTACCTTGCTAGAGAGAGCCCATGGGAAGGCCCTGAGGCTACAGAGAGGGAGAGAGGCCCAGCAGAGCCCAGCCTTCCAGTTGTCACCACTAAGGTGCCAAACATGTGCATGACGATATTCTAGGACCCTCAGACCAGCCTAGCTGCCAACTGAATACCTCTGACTGACCCCAGTGACAACACGTGAAGCAGAAGGAACTCTCAGCCGAGCCCTGCCTATATGCATGACCTAGAAATGGTAAGATGTAGTAAAATGATTGTATCTTCAAGCCACTAAGTCTGGGATCATTTGTTATGCAGTAGTAAACAGAACAGACACATTCATTGGCACTCAAGGAACATAAGAGTTGGTAAGCCCCTGTACCATCTGAAAGCCTCGTAAAATGATCCCTACAGAGGCTACTGTGGCTGAGTCTCCAACACCCGTTCCACCCCAACTGATTGGTCTAAATAAACCATGGTAATACCATCCCCCTTTCCAGTGACTGTGCCAGGTGTATATGGGGAGGCTTGAGATTATGTGGCCTGTGAGTCATTAGGAGAGGCTCCTGGTGACTCCAGTAATGAATTTTTCATGGGTAGCTAGCCTCTTTCTCTTCCTCACTGAACATGAAAAAAAGCACATGTGAACTGATTGCTGTTGGCAGCCACCATATGAACACGAGGGGAACCAGACAGGATGAGGCCAGTGCTATGGAAGGAAGAGGAGGGAGATGGCAGGAACCTAGGGCCATAATGACGTTAAATCATTAACTCAACCAACGCTAAAGTCCACTCTACTGTTCATCTGCTATGTGAACTACTTTGTTTGTGCCTAGCTTAGGTGAGTTTGTGTTAGAATTTGTTGCTTCCTACTCAAAGCAACCAAATTAATATTCTAGTTCCTTTCTCTGAAATATGGATGTTTGGTTGGTAAATTCAATTTCTTCAGTTCTAGCTCATCCTAAAATCAACCCATGCTCGCTTGCTGTATTTAAAGCTTTAGAATGGAGAGTGGAGAATTAGTTAGGATCCAACTGTCATTTAAACCATAAATTTGACTTACTATGTAAAATCTATGAAAGCGTTGGCCTCTGAACTATAAAAGGATACTACAAATGAATACTAATAACAATAATTATAAGAAGCATAACTAATATCATCAGAGATTTACAATATGCCAAACATTGTTTTAAATGCTACATGGATTACCTTATTTAAATCCCACAATAATTCCACGTGGTTAGTGATATTTTAATCCCCATTTTACAGAGTAAAACTCAGATAGGGAAAAATTAATTTTCCTGGATCATACAACAGTAAGTGGTGAAATGGGAATTTAATCTGAGAAAGTCTGACTCCAGAGCCTTATCTCTGAATTGCTATTCTAAACTAAGCAATTAGTAGCACTGAAAGAAAAAAAATACAAGGTTGCATAGATTTTTGTCAGTAACAAAGGCGGACTCTTGAATAGGGTGGATTTGGGTGGGAGTAAGCAGACCATAATCATTAGATGAATGAAGAATGAGGTACAAGTGGACCCTCAACATCTTACATGCCCACAGGCATTACTTACTGATGTTTATAAATAGCTATTATTATATATTTATATGTATATATATATGTGTATTTATGTGTACACACACACCAGTTGCTGCCAACTAGATTCTAACACATGGCGACTCTTTGTGTGTCAGAGTAGAACGGTGCTCCATAGGGTTTTCAGTGGCTGATTTTGTAAAAAGTAGATTGCCAGGCCTTTCTTCCAAGGCCACTCTGTGCAAACTTGAACTTACAACCTTTCGGTTAGTAGCTGAGTGTATTAACTGTTTGCAGGTCCCCTCCCCACCCAATTGCCATGGAGTTGATTCCAACTCATTGCACCATCTATATATATATATATATATACACACACACACACACACGTATAAAATTGATTTCTTATTAATACTCCTTCTCTATGTGACTTTGATCTTGCAAACTTTAGTTCTGATGGCCATGGTAGTGTGTTTTTGGGGAGAATGTGGCCCTAGACAACAGGTGCTAAAACCTAGCCCCACAGCAGGTGGCTGTCCCTTGGCCAGCCCCAGTCTCTCCCTCAGGCTTTGCTCTCTCTTGGCTATCACTAAACTCAACGTGCTAACACTTTCAATTAAGTCAGCTCTTTGGGGCAAGATGTAGAAGGGCTGGAAATCCTGAAATGGACTCTGCATTCATTTGAGACAAGACCTTGGTCCCTCCAATGTCACTGTTCCCTCCCTTTGCAGGAAAAGAGCCTGCGACAGATGGATTTGTGCCAGAGACTAAGCATTGCTATGTTAAGCACATATCTGCAATTCAGACTCTTTCTTCAGAGAAATAAAACTTTTTGGTATTACTGACAGGCTTTCTACACAGACCCAATCCCCACAGATGAAATTGTCAGGCCAAATCCTAGGAGAAGTGAGTCTGTATTCAAAACAGATCCATCCAACAGCTTTTTGTCAAATGTACCTTCTCTGGGATTCAGACTGTTCTGAGGATCAAAAAAACCAAACCAAACCCGTTGCTGTTGAGTCGATTCTGACTCATAGCGACCCTATAGGATAGAGTAGAACTGCCCCATAGGGCTTCCAAGGAGTGCCTGGTGGATTTGAACTGCCGACCTTTTGGTTAGCAGCTGAACTCTTAACCACTACACCACCAGGGTTTCCTTCTGAGGACTGGGCAGTAGATAACCTCAGAACAAAGACCATTCACAAATCCTTGAGGATACTGAGCATCTCATTCATCCTTTAGCCTTGGCCTAGTGTGCTCCAGCCTCTTCAGAGTCAAGTACTCCAGGGAATGTTGTTCCTTATTGGAGGCAGGCACCAGTGAATGGGAAGTGTTATTCCCTTGGGAGGATTTGGTTCCATTAAAGGCTGCCAAGGAAAATTAGTTTTTTTAGAATGTGGTGAACATTTCCAGATGATATCCAGACCTGCCAGCAACTCTATATTTACCAATATACCCACTCTCTGCAAAACAAATCACAAGGCTGAAACCCCCTACCATGTCAGAGAAACTTTTTCCCAACTGATGTCTGTACTCACCTTATTTCAAGCTGTTCCCACAATACTTTCCCCATCTTTCCCTTCATGCATTCACTTACCTATTCATTAGGCACGTTCATTCATTTCATAGAAAGTGACTATAATGTACTGGGCATTGGGAAAGCTGTGAAAGATGCAAGGGGAAAGAAAATAGATGTAGTCCCTGCCATCATGGAACTCAGCAGAGAAGTGGACAAGATCTTGGAGTCTGTGGGTATAATTGGTAATGGAAAAGCACAGAATGATATAGGATTTCTCAGCAAGGGGTAGGTATGAGGTAGGGCACCAAAACAGACTGTGGATCAGGGAAGCCCTTCTTAAAAAAGTGAAGTCTAACTCCAGACCTGAAGGATGAACAATACCAGACCAGAGGAAGAGGGAGAGAAGAGTGACTCGGGCTGTGGTAGTTGTGGTCTACTGGTGCTTCATATCTACTCCAGCCTCCTTCTAGTGTGCAGAATCTGGAAAGCTAAAAGCCACAATTCCCAGATGTCTTTGCTGTATGAGTTCTGGATGTGAGTTAGTCCTACCAGTCAGATGCACTCATTAAGGATTTGGAAGGTAGAACAGATGAGGTAGTCTTGCCTCCCTGCTTCCGTGGCTTCCGCTGGCAAATAAACACTGTGTGGATGGAGGTACCTGGCTTTCCTGAGGCAGCTATTGACTTTCATGGCTTCCTGGTCATTCTAGCTTCTAGACTGTGGCTGTTTGCTGATTTGGGTGGTTTCCTGATTCTAGCAGACAGCAGCCGTAGGGACAGCTTCCCAGTTTGGTGGACAGAAGGTATAGAATCTCCAGCGGGAACAGAGTAGCTATACGACTCTTGAAGTTGTCCTTAGAGTCTTATTTTCCAGGTTGCCATTGTTTCTGAAAGCATTTAATGCCCTATAATAAATCCCTTTCTGCTTAATCTGACCTGAGTGGATTCTGATTTCTGCATCTGAGCCCGAAGCAAGACACAGGCCATGGAAACTATATATGTGAATGTTCACTAGGAAGAAAGCTGGTAGCATTTCAAAGAAGTCCAATGTGGCTAGAGTAGAGCCATTCCAGGGAAGAAGGACTGGAGGTGGCAAGAAAGTGCTAGATCATGGAGGGCCTCATGAATCAGGATGAAAGGCCTATATTTTATTGCAAGGGCAATTGAAGGGCTTTAAGCAGTTTAACCCCAGGACCAGATTTGTGGTTTTTAAACATATTGTCTACTCGATGGAGAAGAGATTGAAGGCCAAGGTGGACACAGAGATACCAGTTGGAACCTATTGTGTTAGTCCTGGATTTAAAACATGTCTTATATTTCAATACTTACTTCCATGCTGAAATACTAGAAGTTAAAAATAAAAACATTCTTAAAATTATTTGTGTACAAATTAAATCTTCCCTACTCCTTCCTATATTTTATTCCAAATGAGTGTGACCACTGTTCTGACCTCCAGCTTACGGTATTTCTCAGCTCCCTGGGAAGGTCACAGCCTATTATGAGGTCATGAGGCCCTCTCCACATAATTTGTTGCCTCTTTTCTTCTCTTCCTAGAATTACAGTAACTGCCCCCTCCTCTTGTCCCTTCATCCCTAGAGTGGCCATGTCTCTCAAGCTGTAACTAGCTCTGGGGTTCTGTGCTATCCCTTGCTCCCTTGTGGTTTCCTTACACTTAGCCCAAATCTTTGTAAATAGTCCTTTTGTTAAGCTCTCATCAAATTATTCACTTTGAGTATTGGGACCCTAACTACTGGAGCCCTAATGAATACATTGGGTCCTTTGTCTTGCAGAATTTTCCAACATTCTGGGTTTGGCTGGTTGTCTCTTTGTGATATCATTTAACATGTTTCTCTATCTGCCATATTTACTGTCAACCGGTAGTTAGACCTCTAGGCTTGATGAGATTCAGATTAAATTTTTTTAAGGGAAGGAAGGCAACAGTATTTCATAGGTGGCTGCTGTGTACTTCCTATGGCAGTTCATTAGGAGTCACATAATGTCTGGTTGTCTGACTCAGTGATATAAAGATTGATCAATGGGTTCAGTTGTTTCAGCCTTATTGATCCATTATAAAGTTCCCCATCAATTTTTTCACCTAATGATTTTTTGCGCCGTTGATGATTTTCGACTAGATCTGTTATTTCATTAGGGAGTTGCAAAATGATGATTTTCTAATTCTACCCTTCCTTCTATACTTATTAGCTGGGATTTTTCTGTAAAGAAGAACTTTCCTTCATCAACCAAGCGGCTAATTTTAAGATTTTCTCTTTGTCTAGTTTTGTGTAATTTCATTACAATGTGACACAACATGACTAGATCCAGGGACCTCAGAACTCTACCTATATTACCTGCTCGCATATATGCTGCTGAAGTCATGTATTTTTATTCTATGTTATTGTTTTCATTTCAATTTTCATTTAAATAGTGAGTGAAAAATATTACCCACAAATTTCTCTTTTTCTTTACTCTTCATGCTTTCCTTTGTTTCTGACTTCTAATCTGCGAGCAGAGCACATTTTAGAATTTCCAGCCCTAAAGTGCCTGACTACAGTGTGCGCAAATCCTTTTTTCCCACAGAGGGCAAAAAATTGTCTGACGAGGCCTAGAGACTCCATTTACTTTCTTCCTTCTTTTATTTGCCTCTTTAGGGGTTTTATCCAAGCTGCCCTAAATGAGGTCTCCTTCACCCTTCCCTTTCATTATAGCCAGAAGACACTTAATGCATCCAGGCTCGCATTTACATGGCTCCTTTGTAGTAGTCCCTGGCAATTACCTAAGATATTGTTTATTAAACTGAATAATTGAAAGAAAATTCCTACTGGGATAATCCAGGAAGGCTTCCTGGAAGAGGTTACACATAATTAGAATCTTAAAAGGTGAATAAAATTTCAGTAGGCGGAGAGAAAGATATCCCAAGCTAATGGAACAGGAGGGAGAGGAGAAACTCTGCTGGTTGCCAACCCAAAGTCAATGTTCTCCTATCAGAAGGGTAATTTTGTTTAGGGCAGTAAAGGACACAACTAAAAAAAAAAAAAAAGAACGTATATATATATTGTATTTTTACACAAATAACGTGTGCTGTCTACATTTGTTTGTCAACTATGCCCTTCCCCTGCAAGGTATTTTCTAAGTGCCACTATGCTGATTTTTTACACGTTGCCTTGAAAAAAGGTATTAGCATAGCATGCTTATGAAAACACCTCATGATGAGTGTCGGGGAGGGCGAAGTTGGCAAACAAATATAGAAGGCATGCATTATTTGTGTAAAAATACAGTGTGTGTGTACCTGTATACATATGTATATGTCTTCCAGCCTCTTATTCAGATAGAAGTGCCCACAAATTATTTTTCTGAAACCCTAATCTGATTGTGTTAATTAAATACTCATCTCTTGAAAATCCTTCTATCTATTTTCTTTGTTTGAATATTCTTCCTTGTCAGACTTTCTCTGACACCTCAGTCTCAGATACAAGCCTCCGTATGACTGAAACCATTGCCTCAGTTAAGACTTGGATTAGCTGCAAATAACAAAAACACTCAACCAAGTTTTACAGTTAGGAGTTCCCCTGCCCCCCATCACACACACTCAAAGAAGTCTAGAGTGACGAATTTAGTGGCTCCAGAAGTCAGGGTCAGCAACAGTACAATTTTTCTGCAACACCTATATCAAGAATGAGAACCTTTCCCAGAAATCTCCATTATTCTTTTGCTTACATCTCATTTACCACACTGTCAAATGGCCACCTCTATCTGAATGTTGCTTTTAGGTGCTGTCGAGTTGGTTCCGACTCATAGTGACCCTGTGTACAACAAAACGAAAACACTGCCCAGTCCTGCGCCATGCTCACAATTGTTGTTAATCCTTGAGCACATTGTTGCAGCCACTGTGTCAATCCATCTCGTTGAGGGTCTTCCTCTTTTTTGCTGACACTGTACTTTACCAAGCCTGATGTCCTTCTCCGGGGACTGATCCCTCCTGATAACATGTCCAAAGGACGTGAGACAAAGTCTTGCCATCCTCACTTCTAAGGAGCATTCTGGCTCTACTTCTTCCAAGACAGATTTATTCTATCTGACTGACAGGCTGCGAAATATACATTTTTTTTTTTTTTTCAGTTGTGCACTTTGCAACCCTGAACAAAATTGCCGATTTGGTAGGGGAACACTGATTTTGACTTGGCAACCAGCAGTTTGCTCTCTCCCTACTGTTCCTTTAGCCTGGGATACCCTTCTCTCCATCTATTGAAACCTTATTCGTCTTTTAAGATTCCAAGCATATGTCACCTCTTCTAGGAAGCCTTCCCAGATTATCCCAGTAGGAATTGTCTTTCAATTCCTCCGTTTAATAAACAATATCTTGGGTAACTGGTAATTACTAGGGACTGTTAGGAGCTGTGGATAAAGATGAGTAAGATAGAATTGCTGTCCTGATGGAAACTCAGTTTACTTTTGGTGCATAAAAACAGGCTTAGAAACCAAAAATGTCAACACAGTGTGGCAAAAGCAAAGACATAAAGAGTGGCAGTGCACTAGGCATGCACAGAAAAGAGTCATCTAAATTGCCTAGGCATTGGATCCTGGCTCTACCATTGCATCAGCTGGGTCTTTCAGGAAGCAGATATCGAGACACAGTTAGGACCAAAATGTTTATTGGGAATGATACCTGTGAAAGGAAAAGGGAGGAAGCTGGTTTGGACAGAGGAAGCTGTCAGACTTTGAAGCAGATTGACAAAGTCTCTGTCAGCCTAATGGGGAACTCCAGTGGAGAGTGCTTGTTAGAAGAGTTCCATCTGGGGTGGAAATGCTTAGGCCCTTGAACCTCCACCTTGTCCAGACACACTGAGAAGAGCTGAGGGAGACCAGAAAGAATTAACAACTAGAGGCTGTCGGCTCACTACCTCCTCGCAGCTGGGCAAGGACTCCTTTCTTGAGGGGGATAAACGCAGGGCATCTCTGTGTCTCTCAAAGCCAGCTTTAGCTACATGATCTTGTGGAATTTAAACTTTCTGTGCTTCGGTTTTTTCATTTGCAAAATAAATATTTTAATAATAACCTTATCACATTTTTGGAACAAGTATATGAACCAATTAATAAATAGTGCTTAGAACAGTGTCTGGTTCATAGCAGGTGCTCATTAAGTGTTGGCAGTTATTATCAATGGAGTCCCTGGATGGTGCAAATGGCTAATGTGCTCAGCTACTAACTGAAATGTTGGAGGTTTGAATATACCCTGAGATGCCACAGAAGAAAGGCATGGTGATCTACTTCCAAAAAAGCAGCCACCGAAATCCCTATGGAGCACAGTTTTACTCTGACACACAGGGGCTCCCCATGAGTTAGTATCAACTCGATGGCAACGGGTATAGTATTATTATTGATACTGCCATAGAAATAGAGGATGTACTTTATGAAATATACACAAAAAATAAATTACAAAAGGTAGGATAAAATAAATAGAAGCAGAAGTTCTGATGTTTTCTGTACCTCAATTGATTGTCTTCCGCACTCCATTTTTAGACTGGGGTTTGGGCAAGAAATGACAGCCACTGTGGCTGGGGTGGTGACAGTAGTTCTAGCAAGATGTGAAGAGATTCAAAATGCATTTTAAAACTTTGGGACCTGCAATAGGGAGTAAAAGAGGAGTCAATGCTGATTCCTAGGTTTTTGGCTCACTCAGCTGTGTGGATGGTGTTGTCACTAAAATGAGAGAGACTAGAAGGGAGGGGTCAGGTGAGGAATAACCTAGACTTTTGTTTGAACATATGAAGGCTGAGATATCTGTGATGCAGTGGAGAAGCCAAGGAGACAATTGGATATGACAGCTCATAGGCAAGACCTGAGCTGAAGATGTAAGTTTGGGGGTTGTTATCAAAAGACAGTATTTAAATCCATGGGACTGCAGGAGATAACACAAAGAGAGAACCAGCCTCCTCCTTCTCCCTTTCCTCTGAAACCTAATCAAGCTTTGCTTCTACCTCCTTGTCTTTTGACCCCACTTCTCTTCTTCATCCTGTTTTGCTGCACCTGCTCTGTCATCCACTCTCGCCTAGATAATTGCATTATTCTCCCTCACATGTCCCCATCTTGTCCCTCTCTCTTATCCCATAATCCTGATTGTCTAACCCACCCTCCAAAATACCCACAAATGATTTTTCCAAAACCTTAATCTAATCATGTCAGTTCAATATCCACTTCCTTAAAATTCTTCAATTGCTTCTCATTGCACTCAGGATAAACCCCAACTTTCTAGGCTTAGCTAAGCTCCTTCTTGGTTGACCTTTCATGTTCTGCCTCCAGCTTGCCTCTCTAGCTCATTCCTCTATGATCACTAGTGTGCACTTTATAGTCCATTTATATTTATCTATTTGCCAGTGTCCCGGTGCTCCTTTCTATCTCATGCCTTGAAACCTCAATAGTTTCCTCTCACACTCAAAACAAAATCCAGACTTAGAAATGAAACTACACTAGAGATATTCTGTTCAGGTGATGAGTGAATGGATAGGTAGATGGATGGATGAGTGGATGGATGGGTAGTAGATGAGTTGGCCCACATCATCAATTCCTTGAATAGACAGCCCAGGACTCCAAGCCAGATCTTCTGACCACCCTTTCCATGTTCTCCTGGATTGAAAAACCAGTTCCCCAACTTCCCAACTTTCCCAAATGCTATTCACCCTGGTAATAACGTGCCTTGAGAACTCTCAGCTGTTGAGACATAAGGATGTGCTTTCTAAGGTGTGCAGAGCAGTAATTTGTCCAGTAGGTTTCACAGTGCCCAGTGCTCTGTAGAACTAGCTAATTAAAGGCCATATTACAATTACAGAAAATGACAAGGCAGCAGTTGGATCAGATTCTCACTGTGGAATTCTATTTTGTTCTCTGCATTTTCTGCTCAAAATTTCTGGGAGAAGAACTCAGTATCATGGCTTTTAACGTGGGTTCTGTTTACATCGATTTCCTCTTGAGACCAGAATCCAAATGCCCAGTCAACACTTGGATGTCTACTTGGTATTTCAGACTTAACGTTTCCAAAATAAACTCTTGATTTCCACCTCCCTGCTCCTCCCCTCAGCTTCTCATCTTGGTAAATGGCAATGCCATCTTCCGGCTTTTGGTGCCATCCTTGACTCTTCTCTTTTTCTCATACTTCACATTTGCTCCATCAGCAAATCTCATCACCCATATCTTTGCAATATGTCCAGAATCTGAGCTTCTTCTCCTCACTTCCATAGCTACTACCTTTTTTCAAACCACCATCATCTTTGACTAATTTGAAAGCTTCTCACTGGTCCCTCTGCTCCCACTCTTGTCCACTATGCTAGTTAGTATATATATATATATGTGTATATACATATACATACATGCATGTTCAGTTACTCTAACAGACTCAAATAAACAGTGGCTTAAACAAGACAAGTTTATTTCTCACTCATGCAGCAACTTGGGTACAAGCAGTCTGGGGCTTGTGCAGCTTACAGTGTCAGGAACCTTCTTTTGTTGGCCCCAAAAGAGCCAGTCCTTTGTTCACATGATGCAGTGCTGCTCACCACCATGTCTGTATTTTGTCTGTTAGGGAGAAAGACACAGAGAAAGGGAGGGCATTTCCCTTTTCTTTGCATCACCCACAAATTGTGCCCATCACTTCTTTTTACATGCCATTGGTCAGAATTTAGTTAAACAGCTACATCTAGCCACATGAAAGGCTGAGAACATAGTCTTTATTCTGGGCAGTCAGGTGTCCAGAGTCCACATCTCTGTTGCTGCAGAAAAGGAGTTAAGTGGATATTGGGGTTTCTGTCATCCACATACAAAGTCCCTGGGTTATGCAAATTGTTAAGTGCTTTGCTGTTGACTGAAAAGTTGGAGGTTCGAGTCAATCCAGAGGCACTTCAGAAGAAAGGTCTGCTGATCTGCTTCCCAAAAAATCAACCATTGAAAATCCTATGGAGCACACTATTCTGCTCTAACACACATGGAGTTGCCATGAGTTGGAATTGACTCAACGGCAACTGGTCTGGTTCTTTTGGTTTTGTCATCCACATATTCCTATAATCTGTTTTCACTACAGTAGCCAAAGCGATCATTATAAAGCAGATCTCAGGGCATGTCACTCCATAAGTGACATGACGGAACCCAACAAATATTTGACTTACAAATCCCAAGTCATGAGAATTAGGCCTGCAGTCACTGTCTGTACCAGCTGGAAGATTTCAGGGACTATTTAGCCTAATAGTCTTCAGATTATTTTAGACAAAAAAAAAAAAAAAAAAAAATTTAGAGAAAGTCCCATGAGGAATCTTAGTATGTAAAATGAGTGAAAGTAAGATGCTCTGGTTGAAATCAGGGGCGGCTCAAGGACCCATTTGCTTTGTCTTTCCTACTTTAACCCAAACTCAATGCAGATTCTGAGTAACATCCCCAGAATGCTTTGGACCACAGTTTGCAAACAACTGATCCTAGCAGAACCTCTTCATTTTCTAGATGGGGAGACTGAGACCCAGGAAACAACTGGAATTGCCATTTATTGAGCATGGCTCTGAGGTAAGTGCTTCACACCCGTGAGATAACTTGCCGAAAGTCTCACGGCAAGTTATTGACAGAGCCGAGGCTAGAAGCTAAGTTGCTAGTTTCTTGCTCACTGCTTCTCAGCTCAGAAGATGAGTTCCTGTCCAGCTGAGGAAAGCCTGACCACAGGCCACAGTCCTTGGAACACCTGGGTACGTGCAGGCCAGAGGGGATCCCAGTACCTAGATTCTTGCAATAACTTCATGTCTTCTTAAACAAAAATTTACTCCACCCATGTTTCAGTGCCTCCAAACTGACAGTTTTCTTTTGTGGTGAGTGAGGTAAAGGGAATGTTGGGAGGAGTCCTTTGCTTGAAACAAACTAGCTCTGAAAACTTGGGCAAGTCTTTTATTTACTCTGACAGTGTCTATTTGAAAGGTTGCTGTAGAGATTTGAATGAGACAAGGTCTGAAAACAACAGCAGAGAGATACAGGGATGGCTTTTGCTGTTGTGGGCACTGTGCAGTGCATTGTGCCACACTCTTGTACACTTGAGGGGTTTACCAGCTAAAGGTGGAGACAGGACAGGAAAGACAACCAAGAATACCCGATGCCTAGAACTTGAGGAGAAGTGCAAAGAGTGCATGGTGCAGGAGGTCCCACAACTAAGGCCAAGAGAGTAAGTCTCCTGCAGGAGGAGATGCTGACACATCCACTAGGAATGGAATGCAGAGACCTGAGGATTAGAAGGAACAGAACATCAGGGATAATCTAGACTAGAGACTGTATGCTGTAGGACCAGGCTTCTCAAGCATAAACAGGAATTTGAATCACCTGGGGATCATGTTGCAGGTCCTCGGGTAGCACAAACAGTTTGCACTCAACTAGTGACCAAAAAGTTAGTGGTTCATACCCACCCAGCAACACTGCAGAAGAAAGGGCCTGGTGATCTGCTTTGGTAAAGATTACAGCCAAGAAAACCCTATGGATGAACAACTGCCTCTTTTGCCATGAGACCAGAAGAATGAATGGTGTGCAGCTACCATTACTGAACTTTTGATCAAAGATTCTGTAGAAGAATTCTGATCAAAGGAGGGGAATTACAGAACAGAATTTCAAATTCTCATGAAATCCAGATTTTCTGCAGCCATGGAGGCTGGATGAACCCTCTGAAATATTGCCCTAAGATAATCTTTAAACCTTAAGCCAAAAATACCCCCTGAGAGATGGTTCAGAAGCAGCAAGGAGTTGACAGACCTGACCTGGTGAGAGCCTGAGCCCTTCAGGCCTGATCAGCTCGGGGGTGAGCAGTGAGGCAGGCAAGTGGTGGTACTCGGGTGGCTCATTTTACACACTGGGAGAGACCCAGAGCCAGAGAGTCTCCACGGCCACTCAGAACCAATGAGAAGCAGCCCTGGATGGGCAAAAGATAAGTAATTGCATATGGCCTACTGCACGGACCAAAAACACCCCCCTTAGGGAAAAACCTCTCTTCCATTTACCTCCCCGCTCCCTGCTGTGCACTGGGTCCCAGACTGGCTTCAGCTATTGCCAAATCCCCTGGGCCAGAAGTAGGATCCGTTACATGCTCGGAGACATTCTCCCTGCCTTGAGGCATGAACAAATTAACAAACAGAGGAAAAAGTAAACTGCCAACTCCCCTAAGTCAGGAACCCAGGGCAGGCACAGCTCCTTTGCCTAGGCACAGGCATAAAGGATCCACAGACTTTGAGTGCCTTCCCTACTGCATAGACTTGTGTGGGTCCATCTCAGCAGCATAGGCTCTCATTACCACAGAACAACAGGGTATATGCTGGAACTCTAACTTCAACTGTTTCAGCTGTGAAGTGGTAGGTTCTTGACATTTGACACTGCTCTGCCCCTTAAGCAGGGTCTTCCTCTGCCCACATCAGGGGCCTGAGGATGGGTGGCTCCACTCACACCGCCTAGCCACCTGCGGTAGGGGTCCATGAATAATAGGTGCCCCCCAGTCCTTATGGCCAACAGCATTAGGTGCTCATAGTCTGGCTACAAAACCTACCCACCTACGCGCTCTAGGGAACAGGGACACGCCTTCCTTCTGGACACTCGGGGGAGGCCATCAGCCCCTTGCCTTGCTCAGAGTGTGCCCCCCTGCTGCAGTCAGATGCCTGTGCCTACACCAATCACCCATGCCTGTCTAGGATGATAAGTGAGAACCTATACCACACTCTTGGTGGCTATCTACCTGGGTACCTGAGCTGAATCCATACAGGAGGAATGGGCAGACTCCTGAGCTCACATACCTAGTAACAGATCTAACCAACTGGTGACAGGACATTAGAGCTTCAAAGTTGCCAATAATCAAACTAGCTCATATGAACAGCCTATTTGGGCATATCAAAATAAAACAAGAAGCTAGGACACAGTAAGCAAACACAAAATAAGTAAATATAACAATTTATTGATGGCTCAGAGACAACAGTCAATATCAAATCACATACAGGCAATCCATGATGGCTTCAGCAAGCTCCCAAAATAAAGAATCTGGAAATTTTCCAGAGGAGGAATATTTCTTTGATTTACTGGAGGCAGAATAAAAAATATTAGCATACAGAACTATTCAAGAAATTAGTAAGGAAATTAAGCAAAACGCAGAACACACAATAGATGAAATTAAAAAGATTAGAGAAGAGCATAATGATAAACTTAACAGGCTGCAAGAATCCACGGAAAGACAGCAATCAGAAATCCAGAACATTAACAATGAAATTTCAGAATTAGACAACTCAGAAGAAAGTCATAGGAGCAGAATTGAGGCAAGGGAAGTCAGAATTAGTGTGATTGAAGATAAAGCACTTGACACCAACTTATTTGAGGAAAAATCAGATAAAAGAATTAAAAAAATGAAGAAACCCTAAGAATTACATGGGACTCTAGCAAGAGGAATAACCTATGAGTGACTGGAGTACCAGAATAGCGGGGGATAACAGAAAATACAGAGAATTGTTGAAGATTTTTTGGCAGAAAATTTCCCTGATATCGTGAAGGATGACAAGATATCTATCCAAGATGCTCATAGAACCCCACATAAGGTAGATCCCAAAAGAAGTCACCAAGACATATTATAATCAAACTTGCCCAAACCAAAGATAAAAGGAGAATTTTAAGAGCAGTTAGGGATAAATGAAAAGTCATCTACAAAGGAGAGTCAATAAAAATAAGCTTGGACTACTCAGTAGAAACCATGCAGGCAAGAAGGCAATGGTATGACATGTATAAAACCTTGAAGGAAAACAACTGCCAGCCAAGAATTATATATCCAGCAAAACTGTCTCTCAAATATGATGGCAAAATTAGGCATTTCCAGATAAACAGAAGTTTAGGGAATTTGCAAAAACCAAACCAAAATTACAAGAAATACTAAAGGGAGTCTTTCAGTTAGAAATCAGTAACATTAGATAACAATCCAAGACTAGAACACAAGACAGAGCTACCAGTTATGAACACAGATAGGGAAGTCACAAAAGTAAATCAAAGCTAAAACACTGAAAATAGGGAAACAGATGTCAATATGTAAAAGATGACAACATTAAAACAAAAAAGAGGGCCATAAAAAATGTAGATATAGATTTTTCATATGGAGAGGAAGTCAATGCGATATAAGGAAATAAAAGACTGGTATAAACTTAGAAAAATAGGGTTAAATATTAAGGTAACCACAAAGGAAACTAATAAACCTACAAGTCAAAATAAAAAACTAGAAAAATATAAAGACTCAGCAAACACAAAATCAACAACAATGAAAAAGATGAAAATACATAAAGAAAAACGACTCAGCACAGAAAATTAAGGGGAACAAAGAAACTGTGAACAACACACACACAAAAAAAGATCAAAATGACAGCAATAGACTCATATCTATCAATAATTATGCTGAATGTAAATGGACTAAATGCACCAATAAAAACACAGAGAGTGGCAGATTGGATTAAAAAAACACGATCCGTCTATATGCTGCCTACAATAGATGCAGCTTAGACTTAAAGACACAAACAAACTAAAACTCAAAGGGTGGGAAAAAAAAAAATCAAGCAAACAACACTCAAAAAAGAGCAGGAGTGTCAGTATTAATCTCTGACAAAATAGACTTTAAAGTAAAATCCACCACAAAGGATAAGGAAGAACACTATATAATGATTAAAGGGTCAATACACCAGGAGGACATGACTATAATAAACATTTACACACTCAACAACAGGGCTCCAAAATACATAAAACAAACTCTAACAGCACTGAAAAGAGAGATAGACAGCTCCACATTAGTAGTAGGTGACTTCAACACACCACTTTTGGTGAAGGACAGAACATCCAGAAAGAAGCTCAACAAAGATGTGGAAGAGCTAAATGCTGCAATCAACCAACTTAATCTCACAGACATATACCAAACACTTCACCCAACAGCAGCCAAGTACACTTTCTTTTCCAATGCACATGGAACATTCTCCAGAATAGAAAACATATTAGGCCATAAAGCAAGCTTTAACAAAATCCAAAGCATCAAAAAATTACAAAGCATCTTTCCTGACCATAAAGCCATAAAAGTAGAAATCAACAACAGAAAAAGCAAGAAAAAAAAAATCAAACACATAGAAACTGAACAATACCTTGCTCAAAAACCACTGGGGTATAGAAGAAATAAAGGATGGAATAAAGAAATTCATAGAATCAAACGAGAATGAAAACACATCCTACCAGAACCTTTGGGACACAGCAAAAGCAGTGCTCAAGGTCAGTTTATAGCCATAAATGCACATATCCAAAAAGAAGAAAGGGCCATAATGAAAACATTAACCCTACAACTGGAACAAGTAGAAAGAGAGCAGCAAAAGAAGCCCTCAGGCACCAGAAGGAAGGAAATAATAAGAATTAGAGCAGAATTAAATGAAATAGAGAATAGAAAAACAATTGAAAGAGTTAACAAGACCAAAGTCTGATTCTTTGAAAAGATCAACAAAATTGATACACCATTGGCCAAACTGACAAAAGAAAAACAGGAGAGGTAGCAGATAATCCATATAAGAAATGAGATGGGTGATATCACAAGAGACCCAACTGAAATTAAAAGAATCATAACAGAATGCTATGAAAAATTGTACTCTAACAAATCTGAAAATCTAGAGGAAATGGACAAATTTCTAGAAACTCACTACCTACCTAAACTAACGCAAACAGAGGTAGAACAACTAAATAAACCCATAACAAAAGAAGAGATTGAAAAGGTAATTAAAAAACTGCCAACAAAAAAAAAGCCCTGGCCCGGATGGCTTCACTGGAGAATTCTACCAAACTTTCAGAGAAGAGTTAACACCACTACTACTAAAGGTATTTTAGAGCATAGAAAAGGATGGAATACTCCCAAACTCATTCTGTGAAGCCAGCACAACCCTGATACCAAAACCAGGTAAAGACACCACAAAAAAAGAAAATTACAGACCAATATCCCTTATGAATTTTGATGCAAAAATCCTCAACAAAATTCTAGCCACTAGAATTCAGCAACATATCAAAAAAATAATCCACCATGATCAAGTGGGATTTATACCAGGTATGCAGGGATGGTTCGACATTAGTAAAACAATCAATGCAATCCATCACATAAATAAAACAAAAGACAAGAACCACATGATCTTTTCAATCAATGCAGAAAAGGCATTCGACAAAGTCCAACACACATTCATGATAAAAACACTCAACAAAATAGGAATAGAAGGGAAATTCCTCAATATAATTAAGGGCATTTATACAAAGCCAACAGCCAACATCATCCTAAATGGAGAGACTTTGAAAGCATTCCCCTTGAGAATGGGAACCAGACAAGGATGCCCTTTATCACCACTCTATTCAACATTGTGCTGGAGGTCCTAGCCAGAGCAATTAGTCTAGAAAAAGAAATAAAGGGCATCCAAATTGGTAGGGAAGAAGTCAAAGTATCTCTATTTGCAGATAATATGATCTGATACACAGAAAACCCCAAAGAATCCACAAGAAAACTACTGGAACTAATAGAAGATTTCAGCAAAGTTTCAGGATACAAGCTAAACATACAAAAATCAATTGGATTCCTTTACACCAACAAACAGAGCCTCAAAGAGGAAATCAGCAAATCAATACCATTTACAGTAGCCCCCAAGAAGACAAAATACTTAGGAATAAATCTAACCAGAGACGTAAAAGACCTATATAATGAAAACTACGAGACACTACTGCAAAAAAACAAAAGAGACTTGCATAAGTGGAAAAACATACCTTGCTCATGGATAGGTAGACTCAACATTGTGAAAATGTCAATTCTACCCGAAGCGATCTACAGACACAATGCATTCCTGATCCAAATTCCAATGGCATTTTTTAATGAGATGGAGAAACAAATCACCAACTTCATATGGAAAGGGAAGAGGTTCCAGATAAGTAAAGCATTACTGAAGAAGAAGAACAAAGTGCGAGGCCTCACACTACCTGATTTTTTAACGTATTAGACTGCCACAGTAGTCAAAACAGCCTGATACTAGTACAACAACAGATACATAGGCCAATGGAACAGAATTAAGAATCCAGACGTAAATTCATCCATCTATGAGCAGCTGATACTTGACAAAGACCCAAAGTCCAACTGGGGAAAAGACATCTCTTTAACAAACGGTGCTGGCATAACTGGATATCCATCTGCAAAAAACTGAAACAAGACCCATATCACAATGCACAAAAACTAACTTGAAATGGATCAAAGACTTCAATATAAAATCGAAAAAAACGATAAAGATCATGGAAGAAAAAATAGGGACAATGCTAGGAGCCCCAATACATGGCATAAACACAATACGAACCATAAGCAACAATGCACAAGCACCAGAAGAGAGACTAGATAACTGGGAGCTCCTAAAAATCAAACACTTATGCTCATCAAAAGACTTCATCAGAAGAATCAAAAGATAACCTACAGACTGGGAAAAAAATTTGGGTGCAACAAATCTGATCAGCATCTAATCTCTAAAATCTACAAGATACTGCAAAACTGCGACAACAAAAAGACAAATAACCCAATTAAAAAATGGGCAAAGGATATGAACAGACACTTTGCCAAAGAAGATATTCAGGTGGCTAACAGACATATGAAGAAATGCTTATGATCATTAACCATTAGAGAAATGCAGATCCAAACTACAATGAGATATCATCTTACCCCAACAAGGCTAGCATTAATCCAAAAAACACAAAATAATAAATGCTGGAGAGGTTGTGGAGAGACTGGAACACTTGTACACTGTTGGTGGGAATGTAAAATGGTACAACCACTTTGTAAATTGATTTGGCACTTTCTTAAAAAGCTTGAAATAGAAGTACCAGCTATCCCACTCCTTGGAATATATCCTAGAGAAATAAGAGCCGTCACACTAGTAGATATATGCACACCCATGTTCATTGAAGCACTGTTCACAATAGCAAAAAGATGGAAATAACCTCGGTGCTCATTAACAGATGAATGGATAAACAAATTATGGTATATCCACACAGTGGAATACTACGTAACGAGAAAGAACTACAATGAAGCTGTGAAACATAACATGGAGGAAGCTGGAGGTCATTATGCTGAGTGAATTTAGTCAGTCACAGAAGGATAAATACCGTATAAGACCACTATTATAAGAACTCAAGAAAAGGTTTAAACACAGAAGAAAACATTCTTTGATGGTTATGCGGGTGGGGAGGGAGGGTGAGGGTTATTTACTAACTAGATAGTAGATAAGAATTATCTTAGGAGAAGGGAAGGACAGCACACACTACAGGCTAAGTCAGCACAACTAGACTAAACCAAAGCTAAGAAATTTCCTGAATACAATCAAACACTCTGAGGGATAGATTAGCAGGGGTAGGGGTCTGGGGACCATGCTTTCAGGGGACATCTAGGTCAATTGGCATAACAAAGCTTATTAAGAAAATGTTCTGCATCCTACTATGGTAAGTGGTGTCTGGGGTCTTAAAAGCTTGCAAGTGGCCATCTAAGATGCATCAATTGGTCCCAACCACCTGGAGTAAAGGAGAATGAAGAACACCAAAGACACAAAGAAAGTATTAGTCCAAGAGACAGCAAGGGCCACATAAACCAGAGACTTCATCAACCTGAGACCAGAAGAACTAGATGGTGCCCAGCTACCACTAATGACCGCCCTGACAGGGAACACGAGAGAGAGTCCCAGATGGAGCAGGAGAAAGGTGGGGTGCAGAATTCAAATTCTAGTAAGAAGACCAGACTTAATGGTCTGAGACTGGAGGAACCCCAGAAAGCACGGACCCTGAATTCTCTATCAGCCCAGAGCTAAAACAATTTCTGAGGCCAACTCTTCAGACAGGGATTGGACTGGACTATGGGACATAAAGTGATACTCATGAGGAGTGTGTCTCTTAGCTCAAGTAGAGAAAAGAGACTAAACAGGCAGCTTCTGTCTGGAGGTTAGATGGGAAGGCAGAGAGGGTTAGGAGCTGGCTGAATGGACATGGGGAATCAGGGGTGGAAAGGAGGCGTGATGGTTAAGATTGTGGGTCAACTCGGCTGGGCCATGATTCTCAGTGTTTTAATGTAATCACTCCCACGATTGAATATACTGTGAGTAGCCAATCAGATGAAAGGGAGTCTCCTTGGGGGTGTGGCCTGCATCTGTATATAAGCAGACGTTCTGGCTTTTTGCTCTCTCTGGATCCTGCGGCTGCTTCCTGTCATCTCATCTCCCGTTCTTGGGACTTGAGCTGTCAGCTTATCTGCCGAACCTGGGAGTCGACAATCTGCACAGCCTGTGAGCAAGAGCCCTGCTCTCCGACCTGCCGATCTTGGGCTTGCCAGCTTCTGCAGCTGTGTGACTTGGGAGAAGCCTGGGACATTCTAGCCTCTACAATCACGTGAGCTGTTTCCTTGATATAATCTCTCTCTATATATATATTTATACACCTTACTGGTTTTGCTTCTCTAGAGAACCCAGCCTAAGACTGGAGGAGTGTGCTGTTACAGTATCAGAGAGCAATTAGCATCACATAACAATGTATGTATAAATTTTTGTATGGGGAAAAAAAATATCCCCTGAAATCTTCCTAACACCAAATAACAGTTTTGCTTAACTAATATAGAATGTCTGCCTTGAGCAATATGCTCTTTTAAGATCTATTTACATGGGATCAAATTGACAATAGTAACTCAAAAAACATAGGTAGAAAATTTAGGGGGCGGTGAGTTTATGTTAAGGAGGAAAAACAACTCAGAAAAAGAGGCTGATAATGTTTGCAGTGCTCAAAGAATGTAATCAATGTCACTGAACTGCACATGTAGAAACTCGAATTGATGTATGTTTTTGCTGTGTATATTTTCAACAATAAAAAAATAAAATAAACTATTAAAAATAAAAGAAAATCCTATGGTGCAGTTCTACTCTATAACACGTGGGGTCACCATGAGTCCCAATCAACCCTATGGCACAAGACAACAACAGTGGGGATCTTGTTAAAACGCAGATTCACTTCCGGTGATGCTGAAGCTGCTGGTCCTGGTAACACTTAAGCAACAAGGATGTGGGGGAAAGAGACCCCATTGGTGCAGGAGTCAGACAGGACTGAATTCCAAACTTAGGCCACCACCTGCCAGCTGTGGACCTCAGGCAGTGCCTCAGGTCCTTTACCTTATAAACATGGATAATGTTACCAACTTTGGCTACCAGACTTCCAACATCCAGAATTTCCCATCTCTCCTCCCCATGTGGGACACAAGATTGGATGCATTTGGCGTAGAACGGCTGCCCACAGAGTGGTGGGAAGTGGTTTCCCAGCCCTTTCTTTCTATTCCTTCTTCTCCAATTCCCATATCCCACTCAGCTCCTCCCACTGCTGATGTGTTTTATTTTTTGTTATCCTGACTTCACTTCTCTGAAACACAGAGATAATACTGGCCTTTCAGTTTTGTTGAGAAGATTAGGTGAGCTATCAGGTGTTCCTGAAAGCAATTACACTCCACCCCCAACTACCCCCACTGCCCAGCCCATCCACCAGCCCTGGGATTTGCCCTTTGCTCCCTCTAGAGGACCCCAGGCTTGTACCAGCTAAAGTCACTGTCACCTACCTGACAGCGGGATCCCCCGGCACCCCTTCCAGTCTTAGGCACAGGCAAGGGACCAGGAAAGTAGGCTCACTGGGCCGAAACAAACACCCAGCAAGGAACAAGCCCTCAGAAGGAGCAAGATAAACTGCCGTCTGCTTCCCCACTGAGACAAGAAAGGTTGTATCACATGAATCCTTAAACCTTGTAAAGTGTTTGCCAATTGGGAAGCACATTCACTTGTCCTGTCTCAGTGATGGAGGTATTATTATTATTACTGCTGTACAGGGGAGTAAACCGAGGCTCCCACTCAGAGTCACATAGCTGACAAGAGGCCAGATTCAAACATAGATATTGGAGATGTTATCTCCATCCTAGAAATGAGCCTTTTGTCTTAGAGGATGTAACTCTGCACTGAGGTTTGGAGTAATTTGTTTATTTGCTTACGTTTTACCTGAGAATGGAATGACATGAGAGTCTTGGTGCAAAGGGGAAATGGTTGAAAATAGGCTTTGAAGAAAGACAGAGCCTGGTTTGAATCCCAGTCATGAGCTGTGTGATCCTAGCCTAAATTACCTCATTTGTTAAATGAAATTAAAAAATCACCTACCTCATAGGGTTGTTGTAAGAATTACATGTGTTGATGTACTTATCCTACTTCCTAGCACAAAATAAAGACCTGAATAAGTCTCAACCATAATTGTCAGGCGGGACTAGCCGCTGGGAAGGACATCATGCTTGGTAAAGCAGAGGGTCAGCGAAAAAGGAGAAGACCCTCAATGAGTAGCTGCACCAATGGGCTCAAGCATAACAATGATTGGGAGGACAGCGCAGGACTGGGCAGTGTTTTGTTCTGTTGTACATGGGGTTGCTATGTATGGAACTGACTCGATGGCACTTAACAACAACAATATAATTATTAATAACACACTTGAATCCAGGCTCTACTACTTCCTAGATCCATAATCTTAGATAATTTACTCGGCCATCAAGAACTTTGGCTCCCTCTCCTCTCAAACGGGAATGATACCTACCTCTCTCTGCTTTTGTAAGAATTAAACGGTCTAACATATGTGACCACCACTCGTCTGTCAGTTTGTCATACTGTGGTGGCTTGCATGGTGCTGTGATGCTGGAAGCTAAGCCACTGGTATTTCAAATACCAGCGGGGTCACCCCATGGTGGCCAGGCTTCAGCAGAGCTTCCAGACTAAGACAGACTAGGAAGAAGGACCTGGTGATCTACTTCTAAACAAACTGGCCAGTGAAAACCTTATGAATAGCGGTGGAACATTGTCTGATATAGTACCTGAATGTGACCCCTCAGGCTGGAAAACCTGTTGCCGTCGAGTTGATTCAGACTCATAGCCACCATACAGGACAGAGTAGAACTGCCTCATAGGGTTTCCAAGGACAGGCTGGTGAATTCCAACTGCTGACCTTTTGGTTAGCAGCCAAGCTCTTAACTACTGCACCACCAGGGCTGATAGACACTCAAAATACTGCTGGGGAAGAACTGCCTCCACAAAGTAGAGTCAACCTTAATGACATGGATGGAGTAAAGCTTTTGGGACTTTCATTTGCTGATGTGGCACGACTCAGAATGAGAAGAAACAGCTGAAAACATCCATTAATAATCAGAATATGGAATGTACGAAGTATGAATCTAGGAAAATTGGAAATCGTCAAAAATTAAATGGAACACATAAACATCACTACCTTAGGCATTAGTGAGCTGAAATGGACTGGTAATGACCATTTTGAATTAATCATATGGTCTACTATGCCTGGAATGACAATTTGAAGAGGGACGGCATCACGTTCGTTGTCAAAAAGAACATTTCAAGATCTATCCTGAAGTACAACAGTTAACACAACTATTATTCAAATTTACACGCTAACCACTAAGGCCAAAAATGAAGAAATTAGAGATTTTTACCAACTTCTGTGGTCTGAAACTGCTCAAACATGTAATCAGGGTGCACTGATAATTACTGGTGATTGAAATGCGAAAGTTGGAAACAAAGAAGAAGCATCAGTAGTTGGGAAATATGGTCTTGATGATAGAAACAACACCAGAGATCGAATGATAGAATTTTGCAAGACCAATGACCTGTTTATTGGAAATATCTTTTTCAACAACATAAATGGCAACTATACACGTGGACCTCACCAGATTTAATACACAGGAATCAAATCAACCACATCTGTGGAAAGAGACGATGGAGAGGCTCAATATTATCAGTCAGAACAAAGCCAGGGGCCGACCGCAGAATAGACCATAAATTGCTCATATGCAAGTTCAAGTTGAAGATGAAGAAAATTAAAACAAGTCCACAAGAGCAAAAGTATGATCTTGAGTATATCCCACTTGAATTTAGAGATCATGTCAAGAATAGATTTGATGCATTGAACACTGATGACCGAAGACCAGACAAGCTGTGGGATGACATCAAGGACATCATACATGAAGAAAGCAAAGAGTCATTAAAAAGGCAGGAAAGAAAGAAAACACTAAAACAGATGTCAGAAGAGACTCTGAAACTTTCTCTTGAACGCAGAGTAGCTAAAGTGAATGGAAGAAATGATGAAGTAAAAGAGCTGAATAGAAGATTTCAAAGGGCGGCTGGGGAAGGAAAGTAAAGTATTATAATGACATGTGCAAAGACCTGGAGATAGAAAACCAAAAGTGAAGAACATGCTTGCTATTTCTCAAGGTGAAAGAACAGAAGAAAAAATTCAAGCCTCAAGTTGCAATACTGAAGAATTCTATGGGCAAAATATTGAACGACATAGGAAGCATCAAACGAAGATGAAAGAAGTACGCAGTGTCAATGTACCAGAAAGAATTGATCGACATTCAGCAATTTCAGGAGGTAGCATGTGATCAAGAACTGATGGTTTTGAAGGAAGAAGTCCAAGATGGACGGAAGACATTGGTGAAGAGCAAGTCTCCAGGAACTGACAGAATACCAATTAAGATGTTTCAACGAACGGATGCAATACTGGAAGCACTCACTCATCTATCCCAAGAAATGTGGAAGACAGGTGCCTGGCCAGCTAACTGGAAGAGATCCATATTTGTGCCCATTCCAAAGAAAGGTGATCCAACAGAATGCGGAAGTTGTCGAACAATATCATTAATACTGCACTCAAGTAAAATTATGCTGAAGATAATTCAAAAATGGTTGCCGCAGTACGTTGACAGAGAACTGCCAGAAATTCAAGCTTGATTCAGAAGAGGAAGTGACAGGAGAAATATCACTGCTGATGCCAGATGGATCTTGGCTAGAAGCCAACAATACCAGAAAGATATTCACCTGTGTTTTATTGACTATGCAAAGGCATTCGACTGTGTGGATCTTGGAAATTATGGATGACATTGTGAAGAATGGGAATTCCAGAACACTTAATTTTGCTCATGAGAAACCTGTACATAGACCAAGAAGCAGTCGTTTAAATAGAACGAGGGGATTCTGCATGGTTTGAAATCAGGAAAAGTGTGCATCAGAGTTGCATCCTTTCACACATATTCAATCTGTGTGCTGAGCAAATAATCTGAGAAGCTGGACTATACGAAGAAGAACAGGGCATCAGGATTGGAGGAAGACTCATTAACAACCTGCGATATGCAGATGACACAACCTTGCTTGCTGAAAGTGAAGGGGGCTTGAAGCACTTACGGATGAAGATCAAAGACCACAGCTTTCAGTGTGGATTACATCTCAACATTAAGAAAACAAAAATTCTCACAACTGGATCAATAAGCAACATCATGATAAATGGAGAAAAGATTGAAGTTGTCAAGGATTTCATTTTCCTTGGATCCACAATCAACGCCCTTGAAAGCAGCAGTGAAGAAATCAAAAGATGCATTGCATTGGGCAAATCTACTGCAAAAGACCTGTTTAAAGTGTTAAAAAGCAAAGATGTCACTTTTAGGACACAGGTGCACCTGACCCAGGCCATGGTATTTTCAATTATCTCATATGCACGGGAACCTGGACATTGAATAAGGAAGACTGAAGAAGAATTGACACCTTCAAATTATCGTGTTGGCAAAGAATATTGAATATATCATGGACTGCCAGAAGAAAGAACAAATCTTTCTTGGAAGAAGTATAGCCAGAATGCTCCTTAGAAGCAAGGATGGCAAGACTTGTTCTCGCATACTTTGTACATGTTATCAGGAGGGACCAGTCCCTGGAAAAGAACATCATGCTTGATAAAGTAGAGGGTCAGCAAAAAAGAGCGAGACCCTCAATGAGATGGATTGACACAGTGGTGCCTGCAACAATGGGCCCAAACACAGCAACAATTGTGACGATGGCACAGTTCTGGGCAGTTTTTTGTTCTGTTGTCCATAAGGTTGCTATGATTTGGAACTGACTAGATGGCACCTAACAACAATAACAATGTATGTGAAAAGGTCTAGCAGAATGCTTGACACAATATAGTTGATAACGGGGAACACTTCTTACTAATGCCCCAAGTTTCCTTCCTATGAAGGAACCAAATACTGTAGCACTCAGGCCTCTCTCCCTTTCTTCTCTCTCTTTTCCTCTGGGTAGGTCAAGTGATTTCTTTATGGTGAATTTGAGAAGAATAACCAGGCATGCTCGTTCAGCTCTTCCAGCTTCCTCTTGGGAGGAAGACTGTCTACAGCGAGCATACAATCTGCTGTGATCCCCCCATCTTCCCCCCACCCAACTCTCAGTGCCCCTTCACCTGGATGGACATCTGCCTAATGCTGTGGTTTCCTTGCAGAACCATTTGGTCCTCAAACGAAGCTCCATCCTCCAAAGTAGCATGTATCAGTAGAAAAGGCAATATTTGGCTTGTGTCTTTACTCTTGATTCATTTCTCAAATTGTTCAGACCCTGACTGGGGAAGAGAAGTATTATTTATTCCTTGGAGGACCAATAAAGGAAATGTGCAGTCCGTTTTTTGCTTAGCTTAAACTGGGACCTACTGTGTACCAGGAACTGAGATAGAGATTAAGAAATAAATGAGAAAATGCCAGGCCATCAGGAGCCCACCATTTATTGTGTAGAAAACAGGAATGGAAACAGACAGCGGCAGCACAGTGTGCAGAGTGCTGTGGGAGTGACATTTATAGGTGATAAAGGAGCACACAAGGGTAGTGGTGGCTCAGTGGTATAATTCTCACTTTCCATGTGGGAGACCCAGGTTCAATTTCTGGCCAATGCACCTCACATACAGCCACTACCTGTCTGTCATTAGAATCTTGTGTGTTACTGTGATGCTCAGTAGGTTTCAGTGGAGCTTCCAGAAGATGACAGACTAGGAAGAAAGACCTGGAGATGTGCTTCTGAAAGTCAGCCAGTGAAAACCCTATGGGTTACAACAGTCCGATCTGCAGCTGATCATGGGGATGGCACAGGACCAGGCGTTGTGAATGTGATTACCATGAGTTGCAGGTGGACAACAAAACTTACTGTGTCAGACACTCTGTAGGGTGCGGTTTTTAGACCTGTTTGCTCTTTTAAGGACCTAGGAGGAATCATCAAGTCAAAGTTTGTGGTCTAGGTGACTGGGTATTGGTACATACACCAAGACAAAAAGAAGTGTCCCACAGCAGGTGTTTCGCAGGCAGTTGGGTTTGTTCATTTGTTCAGTCACTCATTCATTTGTTTATTTATGATTTGTCTGGTCCAACCACCTGTTCCACAAGGCACCTGACAGCCAAGGAGATGAGAGAATTTTCCCAGACTCACAAAGCAAGTCTCTTAAGCTTGAGAGTTCACTTATTTTTTTTTTAATTACATCTCTTGCTGGGGAATCAGTTTTCTTGATTTTTCCACTGCCCAGAATAGTTGAGTAAATTTTCAAAGGATTCTGCATGTGACTGTCAGAGTTGAAAGATTGGCCAGACGTCCCCAATTCCTGGTTCTGGCCTTTCTTTACTGCTGCCAGGAGAGGAGACTCTAGCCTTGCCATCGTGGTGGAGGCTGGTGAAGCTTTCTTCCCCAGGCTTTGCTACTGCCTGACCTTAGTTTCCTCCCCAGCAGCAGATGGGCTAGTGGGGCTGTGGGTGTGTTCCGATGTGTATCTAAGTAATAATGGCCCAGAATTTTGAAAAAGCAAAAGGCTTGGTGTATTATTATTATTAGTCTTTCTTCAGAAGTATAAGGGAAGGGACTCTATCTCGCTGGAGAAGTGCGGGCTGCGCCAGATAGATTGTCAGATGATGAGGGAAGCACTGTGTGGAAGAGATCTTTAAAAAGTGAAAATTCTAACATTTGTTTAATACACAATTTACAAAGTATTTTAAAATACAATATACATTGGAGTCTCACAGCTACATTTTAAAGCAGATCTTTTTTTTTTTTATTGTTGTGCTTTAAGTGAAAGTTTACAATTCAAGTTAGTCTCTCATACAAAAATTTATACATACATTGTTATGTGACCCTAATTGCTCTCCCTATGCTGTGACAGCACACTCCTCCTTCCCACCCTGGATTTCCTGTGTCCATTCAACCAGCTCCTGACCCTCTCTGCCTTCTCATCTTGCCTCCGGACAGGAGCTGCCCATTTAGTCTCATGTATCCACTTGAGCTAAGAAGCACAGTCTTCACAAGTATCATTTTATGTCCCATAGTCCAGTCTAATCTATGTCTGAAGAGTTGGCCAATTTTGGAATTGTTTTAGGTCTGGGTTGACAGAGTCTGGAGGCCATGCCTTCCTGGGTCCCTCCAGTCACAGTCAAACCATTAAGTCTGGTCTTTTTACTAGAATTTGAGTTCTGCACCCCAGTTATCTGCTCCGTCAGGAACCCTCTGTTGTGTTCCCTGTCAGGGTGGTCATTGGTGGTAGCCAGGCACCATCTAGTTCTTCTAAAGCAGACATTTTTATTATTCACATTTATTGAAAAAGAAACTGAGGTTCATACATGTTAAATGACTTTCCCAAGTTCCATACTTGGTAAATCACAAACAGAATTTGAACCCATCTCTTCCAGTTTTTAATCTTGGACACTTTTCTCTACGCTAACAGGTTCCAAATATCAGGCCTGGGCTGTCTAAGTAGGAATGACTTGTGAAGTTTGTTAGAAACACAGATTACTGGGCTCCACCCCAAAAAGATTTTGATTCAATAGTTAAGTATTGATTGTCTTAGTCATCTAGAGCTGCTCTAACAGAAATATCACAAGTGGATGGCTTTAACAAAGAGAAGTTTATTCTCTCACAGTCTACTAGGTTACAAGTCCAAATTCAAGGCATCAGCTCCAGGGAAAGGCTTTCTCTCTTTTGGCTCTGGAGGAAGGTCCTTGTGATTCATCCGTCTTCCCTTGGTCTGGGAGCATCTCAGCGCAGGAACCTCAGGTCCAAAGGACACGCTGTGCTCCTGGCACTACTTTCTTGGTGGTATGAGGTTCCCATGTGTCTCTGCTCGCTTCTCTCTTTTATATCTCAAAAGAGATTGGATTAAGACGCTATCTAATCTTGTAAACCTCATCAGTATAATTGCCCCTAATCCATCTTATTAGATCATAGTGCTGGAGTTTACAACACACAAGGAAATCACATCAGATTATAAAATGGTACATTATCATTCAATACTGGGAATCATGACCCAGCCAAGTTGACAGATATTTTGGGGGGACACAATTCAATCCATGACAGACTCCCAAATCTATTTATTTTTAAAGAGCCTTATAGATTCTCCTGTGCAGCCACGTTTCGTTTATTAATTCAGTGAATATTAATTCAATAAACTAAGGCCCTACTGGGCTTAGTAAACCATACTGGATGTAAGAGCTATAGCAAGGGACAAAATAATAGGGAAGAAAATTGACAGTTTCTATCTTTATGGAGGAGCCCTGGTGGCGCAGTGGTTAAGAGCTCAGGTTGCTAACCAAAAAGTCGGCAGTTCGAATCCACCAGCCGCTCCTTGGAAACTGTATGAGACATTTCAACTCATCCTACAGTGCTGCTGTGAGTTGGAATCGACTCAACAGCAGCGGATTTGGTTTTTTTGTTTTTATTTTTTAAGTTTATCTTTATGGAGGGGGCAATGGTAGTTCAGTGGTAGAATTCTCACCTTCCATGCAGGAGACCCATGTTCTGTTTCCAGCCCATGTACCTCACGCACAGCTACCACTTGTCCCTCAGTGGAGGCTTTTGTTATGATACTGAACAGTTTTCAGTGGAGCTTGCAGACTAAGATGGACTAGGAAGAAAGGCCTGGCAGTCTATTTCTGAAAATCAGCTAATGAAACCCCTACGGATCACAATGGTCCGATCCACAATTGATCATAGGGATGGTGCAGGACTAGGCAACATTTCACTTCCATTGTGCATGGGGTTGCCACGACCAGCTAACATCAGCAACATCCTTAAGATACTTCTAGTCTCTAAGGTGAGATAAGCATACATAGCAACAACAAAAACAAACAGATTTTAAAATTTTAAAATTATGATAAATGAAAGGAAGGTATAAAAGGGGGAGTGGTGATTAGAAATCAGAAATATCTGATTTAGATAGGGAAACAGGAAACTAGCCTGTAAGAAAATGGCATTTAAGCAGAGATCTGAAGGGATGAGATGGCTTAGCTCAGCCAAGAGGAAGAGAGGGGTTGTTGTAGGCAGGAAGAAGAGTCTGTGCTGTGGCCCGAGGTTGAAGCAACTTGTGTGTTTCAGAAATTGGAAGGCGGCTCCTGTGGCTGGAGGCTGGCAAGTGAAGGAGATTAGAATATGAGAGAAGGCAATTACAGTCATTGAAAGCCTTGTGGACCTCAGTAAGAGATTTAGTTTTTGTTTTAAAAACTGTGGAAAGCCAATTGAGGACATCTTTTAAGAGAATTTCAGATTTGCATTGGGCAAAGATTTGCATGAAGAATGAGGAAGGGAAGAGGGATAAGAAGGGATTTGGGGAGGCCTGTTAGGTGGTGGTTGGAGCCCCAGCGGCCTAGTGGTTAAGAGCTCGGCTGCTAACTGTAAAGGCTGGATGTTCGAATCCACCAGCTGCTCCTTGGAAACCCTATGGGGCGATTCTACTCTGTCCGATAAGGTCACTGTGAGTTGGAATTGACTCAACTGCAAGGGTGGTTATAAGATCAAAACCCTATGAAATAGTTCTATTCTGACATACACAGGGTCGATGGCACTGAGCTTGGTTTTTTGTTTTGTTTAGATGGTTACAGGAGGAGTCCAGGTAAGAAACTATGATGGGTTGGACCAGGGTGGTGAAAGCAGAGGTGGGAGGAAGTGGGTGGGTTCAACAAGTATTTTGATGGGAGAATGAACAAGGCTTAGGGAGTAAGTGAGGGGGAGCTATCAAGAATGGCCCTGGGTTTTTTGTCATGAGTAACCAGAGTAACTAAGTGGATTGAGGGGCCGTTTGTTGAGCTGGGCCAGTGTACAGAAGGGTTTATTTGGGGACGTAGATTAAGAACTTAGTTCCTGATATACTAAATCTGAGATATCTTTTTGACATTCTGTTGCTCGGTGAAAAGCCCAGGTTTTGCTCAGTGCAACTTGTTATAGACAAGAAATAAGAGGCCGAGGTTGGGAGAGCAGAAAGACGCCTTTGTTTTGCTGTGCAAGGTATGGAGCAATTGGGGCTGTTGCCTCCAAGACTGCTCACAGGCTGCTTGAGGAGGTGGGCTTTTGCAGAGAGCAGACTAGGGAAAGTAAATTCATCATGAATATTCAGGATTAACCTTCATGCAGGCGCTCAGGGCTTGAGGATGACTGCGTTTTTGCTAGACAAGGGTTCCATTCTCCTGGATGGAGAAAGGGGTGGATTTTCTTTCATTACAATCTTAAGTCTCCACCCAGAGGTAGGTTGAGACTATGAATGGCCTGTTCTGTGGTTATCTTGTCAAGGACAGTTTTAGATGAGTGTGCAGGAGGATAAGCCAGCGCAGGTGTTTCTTAGAAGGGTTGGGCTCTGAAGCTGCCTGCCTCAGTTCTACTGGAAATGTCAGGTCTTGGGAGATAAAAATGTTGGTGCTATCAGCATAGAGATGGCATTTACAGCTGTAGAAGTGGATGAGATCGCTTGGGAGGAGAGTGCATGGCGAGAACACAGAGGCACGATAGAGCCCCGAGGAGTATGGCTAACTAAGGAGGTCAACAGGTGGCCTACTCAGTCCGGGGTCATTGTGCCTTGATCAACAAGAGGCTAAAGTAAGGGGACTGGTACAGCACTTGTCACCCTGTGTAGTTGGTAAGTTTATTTGTCGAAGTTGCCCAGTGGACTATAAGTTCTTCAAGGGTGAAGGAAAGAATCATGGCTCATTCACTCTCAAAACCCCAACACCTAGCACACATGACACCTAAAACAAACCAGACACTCTGCTGCAAGCTTTACGTTCATCATAACACTCGCTGCTCCAAAATCATATTATCCTCATTGTACAGAAGTGTGAACTCAGAAAAGTTATTTGATAGCTAGTAAACGGCAAGGTCATGTTTAGAATTGAAGTCTATCAGATCGACAAACTTGACCCTCAAAGTCCAGCGGAAAAGAACGCCGTGACGATACCCTGAAATAAATGCCTTTCAGTGTCGTTTGTTGTCAGAAGTCTTGCATTTCTTTAGCGTCCATTTTATCAATCTTCATGCTGTGATTTATGCATGTGTGTCTTATTTAAGTAATCTTTCCCTACTCTGATGTCATAAAGATTCTCTTGTGTTGTCTTCAAAATATTTTAAAGCTTTTTTGTTTTTCCCCTTTGGTCCATCTGGAGTTTATTTTGCAAGTGGTGTGAAGCAGAGAACTAGTTTTATTTATGTGTGGAGAGTAAGCTGCCTCAGCTTCTTTCCCACACTGATTTGTAATGCCACAGCTGACATTCATTCATTCAATGATTTTATTTTAAGAGTCAATTTACCATATGCTGGGCATTGTTCTAGTCACGGGGGAAGATGTTCAAACCCAGAAGTCTAGGAAGATCCAGGCACATTTGTGGAACCTGGAAGGAATTTAGCATGCCGGGACAGCTAGAAGTATTTTGCAAGATATTTTAGATCCATTTTGCAACAATATAGTCTATGAGTAAATAAATACGGTTTCTCATTTTTTAGGCTCCATTTATTCCTTCCAGGAGGTCTTTTAAGAGCCTTCCAAGCTGTGCAAGCTCTTTTCTTTTTTTTAATTTAAAGTGCCTATAGTACTCGATGAAGTCTGTAGTATAACATCGATCACATGGTGACATTGCCTGTTTATGTGTTTCTCCCCGACAAAATAGAACAGTTTGAGAGCAGAGACCCTGCCTTAATTATTCCAGATCTTAGGACAGTCCCTAGGTTCCAGTCCATATTTGTTAAATAAATGAATTACTATGTAGTGCGTTGGTTATAGAGTCACCGGGTGGCACAAACAGTTATCAATGTGATTGGTTGCTAACCAAAAAGTTGGCGGTTTGCGTCTACCCAGAGGCACTTCAGAAGAAAGGCCTGGCAATCTACTTCTGAAAAATCAGCCGTTGAAAACCCTGTGGAGCACAGTTCTACTGTGATACACCTGAGATCACTATATGTTGAAATTAACTCAATGGCAACTACTGGGGATGCTGCTGCTTTAGTTATACCTCTTTAACTTCAGGAGTGTGAGGCACATCACCAGGAAGAAGGCAATCTTACTATCGGCCGATCGCAAATACATATGGAATTCAGAGGATCATGTAAAGAGAAAACTTATGTTTCTACCCCCAGCCCCAAGTTCCTTTTTAAGGTTGTGCTCCAGCAAAACTAAGGAAAGAAAGATAGAGATGAAATCCAGGCAACAGAGGATCCTACTCAGGAGAGCAGCAAAGAGAGTTCCCCAGTTGGCAAGGATGCAGTGCGTCTAGCGAGCAGCCTGTCCCATCTGGAGCAGGAGGATAGAAGCTCCAGCAGAGCTGTCCCCATTTTTAAGCAAAGAAGCGGGGTGATGAAGTAAATAAAGTATCTGACTGAGAGTGTTTGAAGACGATAATCAAAGGTAGATGGTAGATCTGACGAATATGATGTAAACCTTGATTTCCAATTCAACTGAAAACAGTGATACGGGGCAGATGGAGGATGGGAGAGTGGCATAAGAGTACTAAACGCTTATATCATAATATAAAGACAATGTTGTTGTTGTTGGCTGCTGTTGAATCGGCTCCAACTCATGGCGACCTTATGTGAATGAACGTGAATGAAACATTGCTCGATCCTGAATCATTCTCTCAATCGCCAGCATGTTAGAGTCCATTGTCATGGACCACTGAAAGCCAGTAGCTGACACAGAAACTGATAAAACAGGGAAAGTATTGTAACTGTGTTGTTTAGAAATATGAAGGTTAAGATCTGATAATATGGCCACGTGAGTTAAATGAGGTTGCCTTAGGAGTGTGAAACCGAGGAACGGGGAAAGGCCCTCTGTTTCTCTTTACAAGCCCGTCATGGATTGAACTGTGTCTCCACAAAGTATCTATCGACTTGGCTGGGTCATGATTCTCAGTATTGTATGACTGTGTACCATTTTGTAATCTGATGTGATTTCTTTATGTGTTGTGAACTCTATCACTATGATGTAATACGATGGATTAGTGGCAGTTATACTGATGAGGTCTACAAGATTGGATAGTGTCTTAAGCCAATCTCTTTTGAGATATAAAAGAGAGAAGCGAGCAGAGACACATGGGAACCTCATACCACCAAGAAAGCAGCGCCAGGAGCACAGCGTGTCCTTTAGACCTGAGGTTTCTGCGCAGAGAAGCTCCCAGACCAAGGGAAGATTGATGACACAGACGAGAAAGCACTCCCCTGGAGCTGATGCCCTGAATTTGGACTTGTAGCCTACTGGACTGTGAGAGAATAAATTTCTCTTTGGTAAAGCCATCCACTTGTGGTATTTTTGTTAGAGCAGCACTAGATGACTAAGACAAAGCCTCATGGCACTTTTTTTTTTTTTTTCAAAGTTATTCACATGTATTAGTCTGATGAAACTTTGAAAACACTAAGTGAACCACAGATTTACAAGGATAAAAGTTTCAGCTGAATCGACTTTCATCTAGTTATGTGGCAGCAGACAGACAGAAATCTTGCCCATCCTGGAGTGCTTATTTCAGCCAGGTGAAGCCGTTCTTCTGATTCCTCGCTCCTGCGTTTAGGAGAGGAAGCAATGTCAAGTGACCACTTCGGGCTAATGGCAGTGGCCCCTGGGACTGTGTCAGAGGCAATTGTGTCTAATTTTGACATCAGCTCTTCAAGGTGGGTATTATTACTCTCATTTTACAAATCAAGAAATTCAAATCGGAGACACTGACTTGTCCAAGTTCAAACAATAGCTAGTTAGTGGTGGAGCCGGGGTTTGAATGCTGACTCCAGAACACAAGCAAGTCTACATAGCAAATTCCCTCTCAGATCCCCTGAATACTTGTTCTCTGCACTGCTGTGCACGTGGTCACATCTGCCTGCAACCCCTGCTATGCCCATCTCCTTGCTCTTAAGCAAGTCCAGCTGTAGCCTTACTTCTGCTCCAGCTCTGCCTTATCTTCCCCCAGCTGACTCCAGCACCCATAGTCAACACTTGGGTGTATATCCTTCCATTTATCTTTCTTAATTAAAATAAACAAAAACTAAACAACAGTTGCCTTTGAGTTGATTGGAAATCGTGGCGACTCCATGTCTGTCAGAGGAGAGCTATGCTCCAGAGGGTTTCCAGTGCCTGATTTTATAGAAGTAGGTAGCCAGGCCTTTCTTCCAAGGAGCCTCTGGCAGACTCAAACCCACAAACTTTCAGTTAGCAGCCGAGCACATTAACTGTTTGCTGCACTCAGCATCTCCTTTATCTTCCTATATAGATATAAATAGATCACTTTTTACAATAAATGGCATCATATGATAAATACTGTTGTATTCTTTGTTATTTTTCTCATATGTCTTGTAACTTTCTCCACATCAGGTCAGGCTGCTCAAGATCATTTTTTTCCACACAAGATCTATACTATTCTATAGTACAGGTTATCTTAAACCACTTAATCTCCCTTATATTTCTACAGGGTTATAGATAATCATTTTATTATTCTGATCCTTATAGAAACCCTTTTGGCAGAAATATTCTTATCCTAGCTTGTGAAGATGGAGAAAAGAAGGCTTGGGCAGTTAATTTTTTGGCACCCTCCAATAGGGTCGCTATGAGTAGGAACCGACTTGATGGCACCTAACAACAACAATCATACACTCTGTCTTTGTTCACAGCACTAACAAGACCTGATACCTCGTATCTCTGCTTGTTAATTCATTGTCTGCCTTCCTCTGCCCTCAGAATGTATGCTCCATGCAAACAGGGACTTTGGTTCCCTATTGTATCTCCAGCACCTAAAACAATGTCTGGCACTATTTAACAATAAATAATCCTTAAGTTAATTGGGTAAATGAATCCTTTCAGAACCGTGGAGGCAGCATGGGGAAGTAGACAAGATAGTGCTCCTTGGGAGCAGACAGATCTGCAACGAAATTCTAGTTCAACCCGATTATCAGGGGTCACTTTGGGCATGTTTTTTAACCAATCTGAGCCTCCGTTTCCTAATCTACAAAATAAAGCAAGTAATAGGGCCTACCTCAAAGGGTTTTGGAAACCCTGGTGACATAGTGGTTAAGAGCTGTGGCTGCTAACCAAAAGGTCGGCAGTTCAAATCCACCAGGCACTCCTTGGAAACTCTATGGGGCAGTTCTACTCTGTCCCACAGGGTCACTATGAGTCGGAATCAACTCGATGACAATGGGTTTGGTTTTTGGTTTTTCAAAGGGTTCTAGTGATAGCTAAATGAGAATTATATAAAGCCCTTAGAACAGTGTGTAACCCAGAGTGAGCTCTCAAAACTGTTAGATGATTATTGTAATTCTGAGCAGACCTCTCAAAAAAGGTCATTATAAGACTTACAATTCTAAATTGTTTTTCTAGACCATTGGGTTAAAACACTGGGGTAAAATTTAATTAGGCAGTGGTTATCTCTCCAACCTGCTGCAGGACTATTTTCTCTAATTACGATGTAGATTTCATTAGCTGGTTCTGCAACATTCAGTCTAGGACACAGAAAGCTCGCTAGACAAATTACTGCCTGTACTCACTGGGCATGGAGCGCTTCATCTGAGCAACCGGAGCTCTTGGGGCATGTAATCATCATCTGTAGCAACCTGTGATGATAGGCATAATTTAGGAAATCTGGAAGGTTGGAGAACTGTTTTTTAACCTAAGTGATACAGAAGTAATAATATGAAAGGAGGTTTGGCTTCAAGTCCTTGTCACTCCATCTGCTGGCCATGCTGTCTTGAGGTCACCTATCCAAGCATCCATGCATCCACCCACCCATCCATCCATCTATCCTTCCTTCCAACAAACATTTACAAAATACTTACCATGTGACAAAGGCTGTGCTAGATGCTGGAGATAGAAATGAGCAATTTCCACCTTCAAGGAGTACACTTTCTAGTGGACAAGAGAGAAAACAACAATTTCATATCTAAAGCACTGGAGTTAAGTACAATTTACTCTGGGGCTTAGTCCTGTGTTATCAGTTAACAGGTTGCCGGCAAGTCAGTTCTGAATTATGGTGACTCCATGTGTGTCAGAGTAGAACTGTGCTCCATAGGGTTTTCAGTGGCTGATTTTTTGGAAGTAGATCACCAGGCCTTTCTTCTGAGGAGCCTCTGGGTAGACTGGAATCATCAACCTTTCAGTTAGCAGCCGAGCTCATTACCTGTTTGCACCACCCAGCGATTCAGGAAATTCAGGGTATGCTTGCTGGAAAAGTTGGTGCCACGTCAGTTAGAAGGAAAGAATACGAACAAAATTTGAGCCGGAGAAAAAAACATACGAATAGGGATGGAGTCTTGAGAGATGAGGTACAGTAGTGAACTACAAATCACTGAGTAAGGCTGGGATAGAGAATGCTAGTTAGGGAATGAGGAGTGATGAGTCCAGAAAGGAGAACGAACTTTAAAACAGAAGAGATCATGATAAGCTAAGGGATTTAGAATCTGTCCTAATGACAAGGCGGCAGTGAAGGGTCTAAAGGAATAGGAACCGTCAGAGTGGTGCTTCATAAAGACCATGTGGTCAGCACTGGGATGTGTGGTTTCCAAGGGGAGGGGACCTGGAGCCAGGGTGGGGTGAGGGTGAGATTGGCAAAATGAGAGGTAAAAGAGGCAGCCAAGAGGCTAGCGCATTAGCCCAGGAGCGATGAGGAGGGCCTGAGTTAACGCAGTGAGAGAGGTTTAGAGAGGAGAGGCTGAGAAACACGGATTAGGAGGTAGATTAACAGACTGATGGCGTGTGGAAAGTGAAGAGAAGGGCGAGAGTGGGCTGTCTCCCTAGTTTCTGGGTGGGTGGCTAAGTAGACGGTATTGCCATGAATGAGATGGGCAATTCCACGGGGTGAATAGGTTCTGACCTGGATCAGTGGGGATGGGAGCTGTCTTAGCTTCCTATGGCTGCCATGACAAAATACCACAAGACGGGCGGCTTTAAAGAACAGAAATTTATTATCTCACAGTTCTGGAGGCTGGGAGTCCCAATTCAGGGTGTTGGCAGGGCCATGCACTAACTCTCGCTCCACTTTAGGGGAAGATCCTTCCTTGTCTCTCCCAGCTTGTGGTAGCCCCGGGTCTTTCTTGGTGTTCCTTGGCTTTGCGCTGCATCTTCACATGGCTTCTATGTCCCCCTTGTATGACTCTGTCTCCGTGTCCGTTCTCCCCTTTTATAAGACATCACTCAGAAGGGATTAGGACCTACTCTACTCTGGTGTGACCTCATTAACTTAATCGGTAACATCGTCAAAGAAAGATTCTATATCCAAGTACGGTCACATTCACTACTAGGGGTTAGGACCTTGACATATCTTTTTTGGGGGACACAATTCAGTCCATCACAGGGACTCAATGAATTCCTTTTGGAACATGTGCTGTTTGGGATGTTTGTGGGTCATCTAGGCAAGATGTTCTGTAGCTCTTTGAAACATGGGTTTAGAGTGCCGAACAATTTGGACTGGAAATGTTTCCTCACCTACAAAGAGGGAAAACAGCAATACCTTCCTTGCAGTATCGCTGTGGGGATTAAACGGCACAATGGCTATGAAGGTACGTTGTAAGGAGAAAAATGCTTTGCAAGTATATAAGATTGGGTGGTTACTCAGGCAGCTCAATTTAAGGTTCCCAGCTTTCTATTTACTGAAAAGGCATTTACTGTGTGCCTATTATGAACCAGCCACCGTGGGGGAACCACAAAATATATCATCTTTTTGTACCGAGGACCTTTTATTGTCTAGAGGAAGAGTTTTGAATAAAATTAATGGTAATATAAAATAGAAGAAAAACTGGTTACCACAGAGGTGTGTGAAAGTATGCTTTACCAGCTCAGGGGGGCCCTCCAGCAGGTTCTCGCTGTACATCAAAACATGAGTGCAAGGGCTTTCTTTTCTACATCTCCTCCCTGCTAGGTGTCTAAGACCCCACCCTCATCCTCTGGAGAATATATTTCTCCTTATGGGAAATCCTTGTGTGCCCACAGAAGAGAAATATACTTCTTATCCCTCACAAGGTAGAAAGCAAGTCTCAGTCCTCAGTTTCTTTCCTTAGGTGAGAAACCTTATATGTAAAGCAGTGTGTAACTGGGTGGGGGACATATATCATCTTCATTGATAAGAAGATTTAATATTCCAACACTGTCAGTTCTCCTCAACATTTTTTATAAATTCAAAGCAATTCCAATCAAATTACCAAAAGGTTGTTGTTATTATTTTGGTGAAGCTTGTCAAGCTGATTCTAAACTTCATTGGTTTATTAGAAGACCAAGATTAGCCAAGACAAGTTAAAAAAATAAAATAAAATAAGGAGGAGGACTTGCTGTACCAACTATCAGGACTTCTTACAAAGCCCTAGAAACTAAATTGGTGCGGTATTGGCACAAGGATAGATAAACAGACCAATGGGACAGAACTGTGAGCTCCAGACAGAGCCAGGCATTCATGGGAATTTGATACATGACAGAGGTGGCATTATAAAGCAGTGGTAAAGGAATGGGCTATTTAATAAATGGGGAGAGATAATTATACATATAGGAGAAAAGACTATACATAAAAATAACTTTTTTGTATGTGAGTTGATTGTCGGTTCAATTTATTACTTTCAGTATGACATCCAGTGACACTGACACACCCCAAAAAATAACTTTGTAGAAAATCTAAGAATACACTTTTTATAGACTTAGGATAGAAAACCGGTTCTCCCCATCTAAAACCTCATAAGTCATAAAGTAAATAAGAAAAATATTTTCAACTATCTCAAAATCTGTAAGTTATATAATGTAAAAGTGTCCAAGGAAATTAACAGGGAAACTACAGAATGGGAGATAATTTCGCAAAGCATTTGACCAACCAGTGGTCTCTTTTTATTCCATATGTAAAGAACTACAAATCAGTAACAAAAGCCAAACAACCTAATACAACAACGGGCAAAAGATGGTGGTGGTGTTAGGTCACTATGTACAACGAAAAGAAACACTGCCCAGTCCTACCCCATCCTCACAATTGATGTTATGCTTGAGCTCATCGTTGCAGCCACTCTATTAATCCATCTCATTGAGGATCTTCTTTTTCGCATACCCGCTACTTTACCAAGCATGATGTCCTTCTCCAGGGACGGATCCCTTCTGACAACATGCCCAAAGAATGTGAAATGAAGTCTCACCATCCTTGCTTCCGAGGAGGATTCTGGCTGTACTTCTTCCAAGACAGATTTGTTTGTTCTTCTGGCAGTTCATGGTGTCAGTCATTTAGTGCTGCTCTAACAGAAATACCGCAAGTGGATGGCTTTAACAAAGAGAAAGTTTATTCTCTCACGGTCTAATAGGGTAGAAGTCCAAATTCAGGGTGTCAGCTCCAGGGAAAGGCTTTCTCTTCTCTGTTGGCTCCAGTGGAAGGTCCTTGTCATAAGTCTTCCCCTGGACTAGGAGCTTCCCTGCGAAGGAACCCCAGGTCTGCTCTGCTCCCTGAAGTACAGCCAGAATGCTTGGGTCAGGCACACCTTAGTCCTTAAAGTGACATCTTTACTTTTTAACATTTTAAAGAAGTCTTTTGCAGCAGATTTGCCCAACTCAGTTGTCTTGACATCTTGAAGGATTAGTGCTTCCATCCTAAAGGGAAATTTGGCTGTGTGCCATAGTATATGCCACAGAGAGAGAATCAGAAAAGGAGATAATGGTTAAGAGTCTTAGAAGATTAATAGAGGTTTTCCAGGTGAATGAGGGGGAAAAGGCACTCCCAGCAGAGGATACAGCGTGTACAACATACCAAGCTATAAAAGGCATTAGGTGACATGATACAGTTGAATGTTTTAATTTTATTGTCTTGAAGGAGCTCTTCATATATTGTAGATATTATTTGAGTTGCAAATATTTTCTCTCAACCTGTTGCTTGCATTTTTATTTTGTTTACGGTGGGTTTTTTTTTCGCCATATAAAAATTTAATCTTTATTTGGTTAAATGTGCTTATTTTTTTGTGTGTATCTTCTGATCTTTATGCATTGCTTGAAAGGTTTTCCCACTCCAAGATTATAAGAAGAATTCTCCAGTATTTTCTTAGGTGATGTATTTCTACTCACAACATACACTCAACTTCGTGCTGAAGGACAACGCACCCAAATTACCCTCTTTTCTCACACCTGAATACTTTTTTTATTTTCCTATGGTTTGAGAGACCAGTCCATTTCCCAGGATGCTGGTCATGAATGACTTCACCCTTCAGGTGAAGAGTCTGCCTTCTGCTTAGTAGGCCCTTCACATAAAGCTGCCTGCATTAGTGTTTGTATAATGACTCTCTCTACCTCTATTCCACCCTTCATCTAGTTGGAAACGTTGGAAAGCTAACAACTTACACTTTCCAGCCTCTTAGAGTTCTGCACGCTCATTAGTTACTGCCATTTAGATGTTCTTTCAGGTGATCTGGAAGGTAGAAGTGAGGGAGAAGCCATCTTTCTTCCTCTTTGAAGATGTTTGTGCTGGCAGGTGGGATGGTGGAGATGTTTTCTGTGTAACTGCTTGCTAGGGTGCATTCATCACCAGTAGTGCGATGGCTGCTTGGCTGGCTTCCTGATCCCTGGGTGGTCACCATAATAGCTTTCTAGTGTCCAGAGGCAGCTGCAGAAACAGCAGTGGCCACTGCGGCAGTGGTAGGCTCTTAATTTCAGCAGGCTCTAGTGGTGGCCTCAGACATTCTAGCTCCCCTAATTGGTGAGTAAGAATCACCCAGTCATTCCCGAAGCCTTTGGCTAGAACCCACACCTTCACCTCTTTCCAGTGGTTTTTGTAAGCATCTAATTTCCTGCGTTAAGTTCCCTCCTGCATAAAATACCTACCATGCTTTCTTTCCCACACTGAAACTTAACAATATCAACAATACCACTAATAGTGATAATAACAATGATAACCCTAATAATAATGGTGGTGTTGTTGTCGTTAGGTGTCATTGAGTCAGTTCTGACTCATAGCGATCCCAAGTATTAACAGAACAAAATCTTGCTTGGTCCTGCGCTGTCCTCACAATAGTGGGTATGTTCGAGCCCATTGTTGCAGCCACAGTGTCATAATAATGATAGCTAACATTTGTTGAGTTCCTACTCCACTCCAGGCATTGTTCTGGGTGTTTTGCATGCATCAACTCATTTAGCCCCCACAACAATATTATTGTTACACTGCAAACTGAGTTGGTGACTATGGATGCTACACCCCACTTTACATATGAAGAAACTGAGACACAGAAAGATGGCCCAAGGTCCTACACCTAGAAAGTAGAGGAGGTGGATTTAAACCTACGCAGTCATGGAACTGATACTACAAAAATAACAATAGTCAGAAAGGTATCTTTCTTCGCCATTTTCTCTGTTTTTCCCACCAGATCCCAGGACTCCCTGACCCCTCGCCATTGTTGGTGTTCTAAAAGCACTTTATGAATTACTAGTAGAGAAACAAAAAGGTCTGTATAGAAAAGACAATCCCATTGTTATGACAGACTCTTCTCAGAACCCCTATCGCAAAACTGGCTTAGCAAGCTCTAGATAGGGCCTTCCCTAAATCAGGTCTAAATTGGGCAACAGGAAACTTTGTCCACTGACATGGGGAAGAAATCATCAGGCTGTTTTTTTATTTTGTATTGTACTTTAGATGAAGGTTCACAGAACAAATAGTTTCTCATTAAACAGTTAATACACATAGCGTTTTATGACGTTGGTTAACAACCCCACAACATGTCAATAGTCTCCCCTCTTGACCCTGGGTTCCCTATTACCAGCTTTCCTGTCCCCTCTTGCCTTCTAGTCCTTGCCCCTGGGCTGTTGTGCTCCATTAGTCTCGTTTTATTTTATGGGGCTGTCTAATCTTTGGCTGAAGGGTGAACCTCGGGAGTGACTTCATTACAGAGCTAAAAGGGGGTCCGGCGGCCATACTCTCGGGGTTTCTCCAGTCTCTGTCAGGCCAGAAAGTCTGGTCTTTTTTTGTGAGTTAGAATTTTGTTCTGCATTTTTCTCCAGCTCTGTCCAGGATCCTCTGTTGAGATCCCCGTCAGAGTAATCGGTGGTAGCCGGGCACCGTCTAGTTGTGCTGGACTCAGTCTGGTGGAGGTCATGGTAGTTGTTGTCCATTTCGTCAGGCTTTTAAGTGCTCCAGAAAGCTGAAGGAAGACAGGCCAGATCTGGGCTTCACCTTGTTAAGTGTTGAGATTATCTTAATGGAAAATCTGGAAGAGTTGTCTCAGGTGAGACACCTTTCTCTGACTCCTGAATCATTATTTCAAGTCTCCAGGAATGAAGATGATGTTGACTATTGTAACTGTATTTGTTGAATGTGAACGTGCCTGGATTAAGCGGGACTTTGTTTTTGATGGGTGGGTGTCTGGGGAACCTTCAAAGGGTACATTAGAGAGGTTTGGCAGCAGCCACCAGGGATCTAGCTACAAGGTTTGGGTTCTGGCTGAGATTTTAGGCCCTGGTGGAAGCCACCAGGGGCAAAGAACAACATATAAACTTAGAAATGTGTTTGGGTAGGCAGGTGCTGGAACTGAGGTTTAAGGTGGGACCTTATCCACAGGATAGTTATTAGGATGGGGGCGTGAGTCAAAGAGGAGTCTGTGGCTGGGTTGACTAGCCGCTAAACAACATACGGCCTATGATGTCCTATATCTGACCACTCCCTCAATAAAGTCAAAACTGATTCCAGAATATAAGAAAGAGCTGAGTCTGAGGGGGATGGGAAGAAGGGAAAGGAGAAGAAGGAAGGTGTGGAGTGGCTCTGGTTCCCAGGTACCTGGGCCATTGAGTCAGGCCCTCTGTTGCACTGCAAACCCAGCCGGTCATTGGACATTGGTCTTTCCCTGTGTGCCCTACGGACATAGCTTGAAGACCAATCCCTCCCCTTACGAGCAGAGAAACGTACACTCTAGCTGATCACTGTCTGACCAGTTATCTGAATCTGATTCCATATCTCTACCAGTGGCAACCATGTCCTCCCATCTCTCTGGGTCATGCCTCACACCTGCTTGCAGTCAGTTTCCAGGTCCTTTTAAACCTACCTCTAAAATGTCTACCTGTCTCCTTCTCATTTATTGATTTTTTTTAGATTATAAAAATAATGCAAGTTAATCATAGGGGATTGGGAAAATACAGAAAAGCATGATGAACTCAGGGTGAAAGATGACCCTCCATGCCCTCCTGAAACCTCATTCGAACCCAGCCAGGTGGCGGTGGCTATTTTGCTCTGAGACAGGTGACAATACAACAGATCAATGCATGGGGCCTGGGTTAGCAGACCTGAAGAGGAATCCTCACTCTGCAGTGGGGCAAGTCAAGAAGTAACCCGATTTACCATGTAGAACTCCCCCAAAGCTCAGGACTTTACAGCACCGTGTACCTCTGTAACTGGTGGAAAGTGCATTTAAGAAGCAATAGTCACTCAGGGTCTTCCTGCTTCCTCAGTCAGGCAGCTTGCCCTCCTCAACCCCAGTAGGTCAATAAATGCGTAGTCTCTGGAGAGGGTAAGGCTGGACGTTTCTGGTCTGGGGACAGAAGCTATGGGTAACGGCAGGAATATCATACTGAAAACAGCAGAATTAAATGAAAGGTTACTTGCTCAATTTTGAGATCCCCATTTTTTCTCTTACTCGGCTCCCTAGGGCTCTGGAAGCCAGGCTTAAAACCTCTACGCTAGAGAGTGGAAGAGATTGGAAAAGATCAAGGCCAGCTGCGAGGGCCGTGGTACTTCAGTGTCTCCTTCAGCCAGAGCAGTTCTGCTTTATCTGTTGGTTTGTTTTTTTTCCTTTTGAGGTATAATTCATATACCATAAAATTCACTAGTTCTAAGTGTGGTTTTATTGCATTCAGTGTTTTTTAGTATATTCACAAGGTTGTACAACCATCAAGGAGCCCTGGTGATGCAGTGGTTAAATCAATTGATTGCTAACTAGAAAGGTTGGCAGTTTCAAAACCACCAGCGGGTCTGTGGGAGAAAGGTGTGGCAGTCTGCTTCCATAGAAATTTACAGCCTTGGAAGCCCTGTGAGGTGGCCAGAGTCAGAACTGACTCGACTCGAGTACAACTAGATGGTGCCTGGCTACCACCGCCGACTGCTCTGACAGGGATCTCAACAGAGGGTCCTGGACAGAGCCGGAGAAAAATGCAGAACAAAATTCTAACTCACAAAAAAGGACCAGACTTAACTGGTCTGACAGAGACTGGGGAAACTCTGAGAATATGGACCCTGGACACCCTTATAGCTCAGTAATGAAGTTATTCCTGAGGTTCACACTTCAGCCAAAGATTAGACAGGCCCATAAAACAAAACGGTACTAAATGGGCACACCAGCCCAGGGGCAAGGATGAGGAGGCAGCAGGGGACAGGAAAGCTGGTAATGGGGAACCTAAAGTCAAGAGGGGGAGAGGGTTGACATGTCGTGGGGTTGGCAACTAATGTCACAAAACAATACGTGTATTGATTGTTTAATGAGAAACTAATTTGCTCTGTAAACCTTCATCTAAAATACAATTAAAAAAAAAAAGAATTGACTCGACAGCAGTGAGTGTTTTGGGGAAGGGTACAACCATCACAAGTCTCTAATTCCAGAACATTTTCATCACCCTAAAAAGAAACCCCAGACCCATTAGCCATCACTCCCCATTCCGCACCCGCATGCCCCTGGCAGCCACTGACCTACATTCTGTGAATTTGCTTATTCTAGACATTTCATATAAATGGAATCATACAATAGGTGGCCTTTTGCATCTGGCTTCTTTACTTAGCATAATGTTTTCAGGGTTCATCCAAATTGTAACATGTATCAGTACTTATCCCTTTTGATGGCTGAATAATATTCCATTGTATGAATATACCACATGTTGTTTATCCCTTCAGCAGTTAACGTTTGAGTTGTTTTCACTTTTTGGCTGTTATCTGTTTAATGTGCTTGGTTTTTACACAAGATTTCCTTTAAACAGAGATCTCTAGCTAAATAGAAGCCTGAACACTACTAGCTTAGCAGAAACCCTTCATGTTGGGAGTTGAAGATATTGGCTGTTGATTGCCTGGATCTCTTTTCATGAAGACTTGAATACATCCCTCTCTAAGATGCATCTGACATCCTCGAGGATCTGACCTCATTTTTGTGTCCCATTTTGCGGCCCCTGACACCTAGCCACGCGCCATGCACACCAGCCTTGTGGAAAAGCTTCCCTTGGCCTTGTGTGGACACTGTCTTCTCTTGCCATCGTGCCTTTTCTCCCTTAGTACCTTCTGCCTAAAGTGCCTTTTCTCTCTTCTCTGCCTGTCCAAATCCTTCTCTCCATTTTCTTAAGAAGTCTCTTGACCAGAAAGAAGTCTAGGTCAGCTACTGCATGGCCTAATCTCTCTGCAAAACCAAAAGAACCGGCACACTCCATGGATCCTTGAAGACACACAGCTGTAACTTGTGTCCATGGGTGGAGGAAGGGTTGTTGCACAACTAAACCATGGCACCTGGCAGAATCCTTTTCTTTCTCTTCTGCAGCAAAGAAAAGCAACTGCCAAGCCTGCAAAGGCCTGGTTTTAGTTTTCCCTCCAAAGGAAGAGGGAAAACTATATTCTGGGTCCAGAGAGCTCATTGCTGGTAAACAGGTTGGCCCAGAGTAGGGCTTATTGTCGTTCATTCACCTCTGGGCAGAGGTGTTGGCTCCTGAACGAAAAAGTAGGGCAATCACAAGAGCATCTTTCAAGGTGGAGAAAGAGCTTGGACGTGAGCTAGAGGTGGAGGTGGAGCTGGTCTGAGGATACTGCACGCCTAGTCCCCATTTTCCTGGCAGAAAAACACAACTTGCCCAAAGAGCACAGATGCCATTCAATCGTGTGACCTGAAATCACCAAGTGAAGACCTTTATCATCTTAAAATGGATGCGACCTCATGGCCTACTTTCTCATTTTGAGTCATTTTCTCCATGTGTGTTGGCCCCGCGGAAAAGAATCTGAGGCGGTGGATCTCAGTGTTTGAGCAGTGTTTCCCCAGCTTACAGTGGTAAGAAACCTCAGGATGTAAAGTGGTAAAGCTATTGAAGCCTCCTAATTACCCAGGTAATGTCGCACTTTTGATTAGACAATGCAATCATGTTTATAGTGTTATAATCTCACCTGCCTTCGTGTTTTTGAGGACATTGAAAGGGAATCAGCTTCCGTAGCAAGCTGCCCTTGCTCATCAGTTGATTTATGTCTCCTGAAGCTCTCATTCCACTTAAACTAATGAAGAGATGCTAGTTCTCAGTGGCTTTCAGCTACCACCCATACTCTGGGGCTCATTGTTCGGGGGTGAGGGGAAGTCCTACCTCTGTTCTTTTCTTTTCCTTAGAGTAAGAAATAAGAAAATCTGACATCTGAATGTAATAGAACTGGTTTTTCTCCAAAGGATCTGCCTTCCATCCTACTCTTTCTTTCACTCATTTAATCGTTTATTCTCTCTTCAAACTGATATTAAGTGCCTTCATAACCTATGCTAGGTATTACATTAGGCATTGGGGATACAAAGTTTAAAAAGGGAGCATCCATACCCTTCAGGAACTCAGTCTAGTGGGGGTGGCAGAAAAGCAAAGAGACAAGTAAAAGTCAGTGTGACTAGGGCTAGTGGAAGGGACCTGATCCAGTCTGGAGTGAGGAGTGGGGTCAAGGCAGGCTTCTAGATGGAAGGGATGTTTGAGCTGAATTTTAAAGATTTCTTTGAAGGAAGACAATGGCGAGGTCAAGGAGGTGTTCCAAGCAAGGGAAAGGTGCGTATAAGGCCTGCAGGGGTGGAGCTGCACAGGCTTGGATTCACCAAATAGTTCAGTGTGACTAGAGCAGAGTGTGTGAGTACGTGTGTGTGTGTGTGTGTGTGTGTGTGTGTGTGTGTGTGTGTGTGTGTGTGTGTGTGTAGAGGGCAGGGCTGGTATGGGTTAGACTAAAGAGGTGGATAGGGGCATATCATAGGTCTTCTATGCTTCCATGTTGGACTTGGTGTATGTAGTCAAGTTCAGGGCATGTGGGGAGCCACTGAAAAATTTTAAGCAGAGCAGTGATATGCTTAGATGGTGTTTCATAAAAAATCCTTGTGGCTGCTGTGTAAAGGATGGAGAGGGCCCGACTGGAGGCAGGGCGACTAATTACTCTGGAAAATCCAAGGTGTTCATCTTCTGAATGCATTATCACCCAGGTATGTCCATAACGAGGACGGTAGAGAGCCATATTGGAGAACAATTTCTGTCCATAACGTCCATTTCTTCTGTTGTCTAGAGAGTAGACAGGCAATCCCTCAGCTCCCTCTGTTGTGTCAGGGTAAAGCACGGCATAGGCTCCACCAGCACAGGATTTGGTTGGTTGCCTGGGGAAGGTAGGGACTCCCACGAGGTGTGATCCTGGAGTACTGCATAGGAAATGGGAAAACCAAGTCCCATTTCTGGCGTTGGCTGGGTCTGTGACTTGGACAAGTCACTTTTCATCTTTGGGTATCAGCTCTCCCCTCCAAAAAATAAGGAGGATTTCTTATTAGGTTTCTTCCAGCTCTGAAACCAATAGCATAACAGGTTAGTACTGGCTTGAGAATCATAGAGATCTTAGTTGGAGTTCTATCTCTGCCGCTTCTGAGTGAACTTCGATAAGTTACTTAAGCATACTAAGGCTAAGTTCAAAACAGGGCTAATAACACTCTTCTTGCAGGGTTGTTGTGGTGATTAAACATGATGCTATATCTAAAGCATTTAGCCCTATATCTATAAATGAATGTACACCATCATTGTAGAATACATTCAGAACTGGAAATGGTTAAACTGGAAAGACCATAAAATAAGGAAAATTATTCCTAAATCACACAAGGTTAAAAAAAAAAAAAAAGACAAATTATTGTATTATTAACCAAAGCTGTTGCCATCCAGTCGATTCCCACTCATTGCGATCCTGCTGGACAGGATAGAACTGACCCATGGGGTTTCTTTAGTCTTTACGGAAGCTGACTGCCACATCTTTCCCCCACGGAGCTGCTGGTGGGTTCCAACTGCCTACTTTCAGTTAGAAGCCCAGCGCTTAACCGCTATGCCAACGGGGCTCCTTAATGTATTATTAAGGCGTTTAAAATTCAACCATATGTGTAATGTTTTCTGATTTTGTTAAGCCAATTTACAAGTATTAGTGCCCTGCTAAAACACTCGCTGTGATGGAGCGCCCTCTAGTGGCTTTAGACTTTCACTAACATGCACAACAAAAGTGGCTTTGCGGATTTATATAAGTAAACAGCGAGGACTTGGGGGTTCCTTAATCTTAGATAAAGTTAATAAAATCTCATTAGTTATATAAATTCTAATAGTAATTCCTTAGTCATATTTTCCATAAAAGTCATGTTCTGGACATTTATTAGAAAGATCTTGTGGTTCTAAAAGACAAAATTACATTTTAAATTAAAACATAAATTGTATCGAGCACTTGAATTGCACATAAAATCTTTGGAGTAGTTCTTCATGTCATGAAATTGAAAATAACATGAAGTCACACAAAACAGCACCTGGGTTGGGAAGCAGAAGAACTGGGGTCTTTCTACAGGTAATCCTGCTACAAATGTGGTTGTGTGACTGGGCAAATTGCATCATTTCTGTGGATCTGTTTCCTTCTGTTAAAAGACAGGACTCAAAACCTGGAAGTTTCTAAGCTTTGCCATTCTTTGATTGAATATTCATTTTCTTTTCTTTTTAGAGCAGTTTTAGGCTTACAGAAAAATTGTGCAGAAAGTACAGAGAATTCCTATTTACTACCACCCGTCACCCTTGCAATGGAGCCTGGTGGCGCAGTGGTTAAGAGCTCGGCTGCTAACCACAAGGTTGGCAGTTCAAATCCACCAGCTGCTCCTTGGAAACCCTATGGGTGCAGTTCTACTCTGTCCTATAGAGTCTCTATGAGTAGAAAATGGCTCGACGGCAAAGGGTTTGGTTTGGTTTCATCCCCTTGCGCACTTTCTCCTGTTATTAACATCTTGCATTCCCATGGTACATTTGTTACAATTGAACTAGTATTGATACATTATTATTAACCAAAGTGCATCGTTCACATTAGGGGTCACTCTTTCTGCTGTACAGTCCTCTGGGTTTTAACAAATGCGTAATGTCATGTGCCCACCATTACAGTATCACAGAATAGTTTCAGTGCCCTAAAAAGGCCATGTGCCTCCTATTTACTCCTTCTCCCCTCCCCCGAACCCTTGGCACCCACAGATCTTTTTTTCTGTCTCTATAGTTTTGTCTTTCCCAGAATGTTATACAGTGGGAATCGTACAGTATGTAGCTTTTTTCGACTGGCTTCTTTCAGGTAGCATTATGCATTTAAGGTTTCTCCATGCCTTGTTATGGCTTGACAGATTGTTTGTTTTTATTGCTGAATGCTACTCCATTGTATGGATGTACCAGTTTGTTTATCCATTCACCTGATAAAGAACATCTTGGTTGCTTCTAATTTTTGGCAATTATAAATAAAGCTGCTATAAGCTTTCATGTGTAGGTTTTTATGTGGACGTACATTTTTATCTTACTTGGGTAAATACCTAGGAGCACAATTGCTGGATAAAATGGTTAGCCTATGTTTAGCTGTGTAAGAAACTGCCAGATTGTCTTCCAAAGTGACGGTACCATTTTGCATTCCCAGCAGCAATGAATGAGAGTTTCTGTTGCTCCATATCCTCAGCAGCATTTGATGTTGTCAGTGTTCTGGATTTTAGTGATTCAGATGGGTGTGTAGTGGTATCTCGTTGTTTTGATTTTCAATTCCCTAATAACATGTCTGGCATTTTTCCATATGCTTGCTTGCCGTCTGTGTATTTTCTCTGGTGAATTTTCTGTTCAGATCTTTTGCCCATTTTGTAATTGGTTGTTTATTTTCTTAACGTTGAGTTTTAAGAGTTCTTTGCATATAGTGGATACAAGTCCTTTATCAGGCATGTGTTTTGCAAATATTTTCTCCCAGTGTGTGGCTGGTTTTCTCTTTCTCTTAACAGTGTCTTTTATGGAACAGAAGTTTTTTAGTTTAATGAATTCCTACTTATTTTTTTTTCTTTTATGGATTGTGCTTTTGATATTGCATCTAAAAAGTCATCACCAAATCCAAGGTCACCTAGATTTTCTCCTATATTGTCTTTTAGAAGGAGCTCTGGTGGTGCAGTGGTTAAAGCACTCGGCTGCTAACCAAAAGGTCTGTGGTTCGAACCCACCAGCTGTTCTGTGGGAAAAAGATGTGTCAATCTGCTTCCATAAAGATTTACAGCCTTGGAAACATTATGGAGCAGTTCTCTTCTGTCCTATAGGGTTGCCATGAGTCAGAATTGATCTGACGGCAATAGAGTTGGTTTTGTCTTCTAGAAGTAGTATAATTTTGTATCTTACCTTTAGGTCTATGATGCATTTTGAGTTAATTTTTGTGAAAGATGTAAGCTCTTTGTCTAGATTCACTTTTTTGCATGTAGGTATCCAGTTGTTCCAGTACCACTTGTTGAAAAGACTATCCTTTTTCCATTGAACTGCCTTTGCTCCTTTGTCCTATATTTGGAGCTCCTTTCCTCCTATATTTGTATGAGTCTATTTTCTGCACTCTCTATTCTGTTTCACTGATCAATTTGTCTGTTCCTTTGCCAAGACCACGCTGTCTTGATCACTGTAGCTTTATAATAAGCCTTGAAGTCAGGCCTCCCACTCTGTTCTTCAATATTGTGTAGGCTATTCTGGGTCTTTTGACTTTCCATATAACTGGTCAATACTCAAAAAATAACTTACTGGGATTTTGATTTGGACTGTGTTGAATCTATAGATCACGTTGGGAAGAACTGACATCCATGAACATGAAACTCCTCTGTTCTGTTGAGGCAGAGTTCACAATTGCCAGCAAAAGACAACACACATGCTCCATCAGTGCAGGGAAATGTTTTACTTACAAAGAGAAGATATAGAGTGATATGAGCTTCACTAGTGGGTACCTGTCTCCAATGGCCAGGAGGCTCATTCCACATATGGTTGGTGCGGGGCAGATGTTCTACATTCATCTGTCTTGGGCCATAGTACAAGAGACCCCAAACCCTTCCCACCAGGAACAGATACAGAAGTGGGGTTGGCCAGGTGCCATATGGTGCCCGTGCATGAGCAAGAGACAGAGAAAAGTACTGTGTGCAGAGAACAGGGGGAAAGGATTCTCTGATAAGGAGAAGGAACTGGAAGAGAGAAAAGGGATCCAATTCCCAACCTCCTTATCAGAGAATGTTCTGGGACTAAGGACTTTAGAGGTATACCTTGTTTTATTGTACTTTGCAGATATTGGTTTTTTTTTTTTTTTTTTTTTTTTTTTACAAATTGAAGGTTTGTGGCAACCCTGCATCAGGAGAGTCTATCAGCTCCATTTTCCAACAGCATGCGGTCACTTCATGTCTCTGTCACATTTTGGTAATTCTTGCAATATTTCAAACTTTTTCATTATTATTATATCTGTTATAGTGATCTGTGATCAATGATCTTTGATGTTACTATTGTAACTGTTTTGGGGGCACCATGAACCATGCCTATCTAGGACAGGGAACTTAATCAATAAATGTGTGTGTTCTGACTGCTCTACCAACTTGCCATTCCCCTGTCTGTCTCCCTCTCCTGGGGCTTCCTATTCCCTGACACATGGCAATATTGAAATTAGGCCAGTTAATAACCCTGCAATGACCTCTAAGTGTTCAAGTAAAAGGAAGGGTCGCACGTTTCTCACTTTAAATCAAAAGCTAGAAATGATTAAGCTTAGTGAATGAATCATGTCAAATGCCAAATAGGCTGAAAGCTAGGCCTCTTGCACCCAACAGTTAGCTGGGTTGTGAATGCAAAGGAAAATTCCTTGAAGGAAATTAAAAGTGTTGCTCCAGTGAACACATGAATGACAAGAAAGTGAAACAGCCTTATTGCTGATATGGAGAAAGTTTTAGCGGTCTGAATAGAAGACCACAGCAGCAACAATATTCCCTTAAGCCAAAGCCTAATTCAGAGTAAGGCCCTAACTCTCTTCAATTCTATGAAGGCTGAGAGAGGTGAGGAAGCTACAAAAGAAAAGTTTGAAGCTAGCAGAGGTGGGTTCACGAGGTTTAAGGAGAGAAGCCATCTCCATAACATAAAAGTGCAAGGTGAAACAGCAAGTGCTGATGTAGAAGCTGCAGCAAGTTATCCAGAAGATCTAGCTAAGATAATTGATGAAGTTGTCTACACTAAACAACAGATTTTCAGTGTAGATGAAACGGCCTTATATTGAAAGAAGATGCCATCTAGGACTTTCATAGCTATAGAGAAGTCAATGCCTGGCTTCAAAGCTTCAAAGGACAGGCTGACTTTCTTGTTAGGGCCTACTGTAGCTGGTGACTTTAAGTTGAACCCAATGCTCATTTTATCATTCCAAAAAATCCTAGAGCCTTAAGACTTATGCTAAACCTACTCTGCTTGTGCTCTATAAATGGAACAATAAAGCCTGGATGACAGCGCATCTGTTTACAACATGGTTTACTGAATATTTTAAGCCCACTGCTGAGAAAAAAAGATTCCTTTCAAAATATTACTGCCCATTGACAATGCATCTAATCACCCAAGAGCTCTGATGGAGATGTACAAGGAGATTAATGCTGTTTTCATGCCTGCTAATACAACATCCATTCTGCAGCCCATGGATCAAGGAGTAATTTTGGCTTTTAAGTCTTATTATTTAAGAAATACATTTTGTAAGGCTATAGCTGCTGTAGATAGTGATTCCTCTGATGGATATGGGTAAAGGAAATTGAAAACCTTCTTGAAAGGATTCACCGATTCACCATTCTAGAAGCCATTAAGAACATTTGTGATTCATGGGAGGAGGTAAAAATATCAACATTAACAGGAGTTTGGAAGAAGTTGATTCCAACCCTCATGGATGACTTTGAAGGGTTCAAAGCTTCAGTGGAGGAAGTAACTGCAGATGTGGTGGAAATAGCAAGAGAACTAGAATTACAAGTAGAGCCTCAACTGCTGCAATCTCATGATAAAACTAACAGATGAGGGGCTGTTTCTTTAGATGAGCAAAAAAAGTAGTTTCTTGAGATGGACTCTGCTTCTGGTGAAGATGCTGTGAACATTGTTGAAATGACAACAAAAGATTTAGAATATTACATAAACTTAGTTGATAAAGCAATGGCAGGGTCTGAGAGGACTGACTCCAATTTTGAAAAAAAATTCCACTGTGGGTAAAATGCTATCAAACAGCATCACATGCTACAGAGAAATCTTTCGTGAAAAGAAGAGTCAATCGACGTGGCAAACTTCATTGTTGTCTTATTTAAGAAATTGCCACAGTCACCACAACCTTGAGCAACCCTGATCGAGTCAGCGGCCATCAATATTGAGACAAGACCCTCCACCAGCAAAAGGATTATGACTCACTGAAGGCTCAAATGGTGGTTAGCATTTTTTAACAATATTTTTAAATTAAGTTATGTACTCTTTTTTTTAGACATTTAAGCTATTACACACTTAATAGATTACACCATAATGTAAACATAACTTTTATATGCATTGGGAAATAAAAAATATGTGTGACTTGCTTTATTGTGATATTTGCTTTATTGTGGTGGTCTGGAATTGAACCTGCAACATCTCTGAGATATGTCTGTACTTAGGCAGCCTGGATGGGAGGTATAGAAGCAGACCATTCCCTTCAAAATCTCTCAATTTATTTAGATGCTGATTTTTTTTTCCATCAGAATTTTATAGTTTTCCTCATATAGATCTTATACATATTTTTAGATTTATACCTAAGTATTTCTTTTTTTTTTTTTTCTTCTGGTGTTAATGGAGATGGTATTGTGTTTTTAATTTCAAATTCTGAAAGTTCATTGCTAGGATTTAGAAAATCAATTGACTTTTATATATTAACCGTGTATCCTGCTTGTGATGGTTAAGATTGTATATCAGCTTGGCTGGGCCATGATTCTCGGTGTTTTAATGTGATCACTCCCACGATTGAATATACTGTGTGTAGCCAATCAGATGAAAGGGAGTCTCCTTGGGGGTGTGGCCTGCATCTGAATGTAAGCAGATGTTCTTGCTGTTTGCTCACTCTAGATCCTGTGGCTGCCTCCTGTCGTCTCATCTCTGCTTCTTGGGACTTGAGCTGTCAGTTTATCTGACAAACTTGGGATTCGTCGATCTTCACAGCCTGTGATCAGAGCCCTGCTCTCTGACCTGCCGATCTTGGGTTCGCCAGCCTCTGCAGCTATGTGAATCAGGAGAAACCTTGTGATCTTGCCTGCCAATCTTGGAATTAGTCAACCTTCACAGTCTGTGAGTGGGAGCCCTGCTCTCTGACCTGCTGATCTTGGGCTTGCCAGCTTCTGTGACTGTGTGACTTGGGAGAGTCCTCTACCCTGATCCATTGTAGCCTCCACAATCAGATGAGCTGTTTCCTTGATATAACTCTCTCTCTATATATATTTATTCACTTTACTGGTTTAGCTTCACTAGAGAACCAAGCCTAAGACACTGCTTCATTGCTATAACTGCTTATTAGTCCCAGAAGTGGTTTTTTTTTTTTTCTTCTTGTCGATTGTTTGGAATTTTCTACTTAGACAATCATAGCATCTGCAAAGTTTTCTTTCTTTCCAATCCATATACCTTTTATTTCCTTTTCTTGTCTTTCATTTTCCTTTAATATTAGGGCTTTGGCTTCAAGAACACTTGTTGTCAACTTTTTCATGAACCTGGTTGGGGTCTCAAGCACAGTGGTTTTTAAAGTCCATTTAAAAATGAATTTAAACATTTGACAAAATAAACCCAAGCCATCTGAAGTAGAGATGGCTAGTCACTAACAAAGATTCATGTTCCCCCTCCGTAGTGTAGAATTTTGTGAAGCAGCCGCCCAATCAGCACTTCATTTAGCAGCCTCCTTTGCATTGAGATGGGACCCTATGACTTGTTTTTGCCAAAGGAATGTGAGCAAGTGTTGTTTGTACTTCGAAACAAAGGTAGTTAAGTAACAGGTTTGTACTCCTCCATTCTTTCTTTTTCACCTTACCCTCAAATGGATGACACTTGGACTACCTGGAGCTACAAGATGGCAGAGCCACAGGTGAAAGCAGCCTGGAGTTACCTATTGGAAATGCGCCTCCCGGAAGAGCCACCTAATCGATAACACCTGCATTGGGCTTTGTGTTGGCAAGAAATCAACTTTCATTGTGTTAAGGCACTGAAATTTAAGGGTCATCTGGTAAAACAGCTAGGTGTAATTATCCTAATATATTTTCCAGCTGCATAATGCCGGAATCCAAATGGAAGCACTGCATAAAAGCAGAGGGAGATGGAGAGGGACAGAGGGACAGGAGGGAAGATGCAAGAGAAAATGAGGGAAACAAATGTATTAGTCCATCATTGTTTTTGTTATTAGAAAAATACTTCTGTTCTAAGAAAGGTCTTATCAAAGCTTTCCTTTACACTATTGCTTTGCTACACAAAGGGAGTATGATGTACATACACAATTTTCTGGTTAGTTTTCAATGGGTATAGAAAAATCACAATTACTGCTGAATCATATCTATCTAGTGCTCTTGGAACAGGAGGAAAGAAGTTCAATAATCATTACGTAATTGATCTAGATATAATGAATATGCTGAACTGATACAGCAGACCCATAACTAAACACTTAGCTCACTTTCTGAAACTTTCCATTTCTTTTGCATTTGGGGGGATCCTTTAATGGAAGTGGGGTGGGAAGAGACTCGCTGCTTATACCCACTAACAGGTATTAAAGTTATTAATTGGTAAGTCTTGTTCGATACCAGAAAAAATATATGGAAGACAAAAACAAATATTCTACTTAGCTATAATTCTGCAAAAAGGGAAAATACTATTTTAAGCTAGTACTCTATGGGGAGATAATTGAGAATCAGTGATATAGAAAACCATTATCAAGAGTAAGAAAAAACATTACAGTACAAATAAGATTGCGGGACAATGCTGGCCTCTGGAGCCTGAGCCAAGTATAATGCTGGCTACAATCAGAAAATCATACCACACTTTGTTAGCAAGAGCCCATAGCAGCTGTATAGAGGAATGAACTGCCAATGAAATAAATGCCTCATGGACTTAGAACGCTCGAGATTTCACTATACTTTGCCACCTAAATTATCATCACTTAGGTGCCTGCGTTTGAATTGGTTCTGTCAACAAGATAATGACCATGTCTGTACTACTGTCAGGGAAATTAGCTTATAAAAATCAGGAATTTAAGGGGTGCATAGCTCTTGATCTAGCAACTAAACTTCTAGAATCTATTCTGAGAAATATTAACACAAGCGTGCAAAAAGAAAAACAATAGAAAAATGAGAACCACCTATAAGTTCATTAATTGAGAAATGATCACATAAATGATGGCAAATCTGTACAACAGAATGCTGTGTACCTATTGCAAAGGATGAATAGATCTTTATGTGCCAATATGGAAAGATGTCCTCCATGAGAGATGCATAGAAGTTGCAGATGTACAGTATGATTGTTTTTTAAATGTATAGGCTTTGTATACATTTAGAAAGTGGAAGGTTAAGACCAGTTAACCCAGCCAATACTGATTTTAGATGGGGACTTTTCACTGTATACCTTCTGTAGCCTTCGTCTATGACTTTCACAATTAGCATCTTCACATACCTTACCCTCTAGCCAGACTTTTGCCATTCTCTGAATATTTCTCTTTCCTTACCTCCATGGCTATGCCAAGGTCACTTCTCTCTGGAACACATTCCCCCAAATAACATTTAACCAAACCCCGCCAGGCTGCTCAAGGCGACCTCTTCCATGAAACTGACCTCACTGCTTACCTTCCAGAGTATTCTCATTTGTCTAACCTCCCACTAGCCTTGCAGTCTCTTGTAGGTATGTCTCATCAGTTCCACTCTGCACCTTAGTGTCTTACCTATTCACGTTGGGTTTTATCTGTTTAACCACTTGTTAGACAATAGGCTTGTTGGGAGAAGAAACCAAGATTTACTCATCTTTGTGTCCCCTACAATGCTCAACATAACAGATGCTCAACAAATGTTTGCTGAATTAAGTTTTTTTTTTTTGCAATTCAATGTGTATATGCTAATAATTGAGAAAAAGAGCAAATAAGCACCATTTTCTTTTCAAAATTTTATTGACATGAAATCTTCAGTATGCTTCTGCTTAATTTTTGTAAGATAAAATCTGAAAGTTTAAAATGAATAGTTTTGTAATATGCCACAATTACAGTAAGTATGGGAGGTCAGGGTCAATCATTTTGAGGAAAATCTTTCATAATTCTGTAAACACTAATATTTACAATATTCTTTAATATAGATATAACATGGCATATTTAAATGTACAAAATAGCTGAAATCACTTTATTACAGAATATTCCAAAACCCAAACCAATGAAAGAAGTCCATAAACACTGATAACATTTGGGAAAAATAACAGCAATAGGTTTATCAATAATCATGCAGAATGTCTAGTGAACTTATATAAAACACGTAATTTACATGTCAGATCCACAAATTCAAAGATATATGACTGATCTATCTAAATCATGCTAGAATCTGAATATTATCTTACAAACCACATGTTGAAACAAGTGTTCTGAGGTAACCTATGAAGTAGGAATACAAACTATGAGACCATATTTAACAGACGTTTTAATTGCTAAGAGCCTACTCTAGGAAACCTCAAAGATAGCAAATCAGGCATCCCCCCCCCCCCCCCGGAAATTAATGTTCTGATGAATACGAAAGGAAAAAAACAAAAACCCAGACAGTATGAGAAAATTTTACCTTCTCAAATTTAGTTTTGTATAGAGCCTTGGCATAATCACAACTTCTATGGGATATTTTTATTTTCTCCTGATTTAGTAGGGACAATGCATTTATTCCCCGCCTTGCTCTAGAAAGGATTTAAGTAGTTTAAAAAACAGATTCAGAAAATTAGCTAAAGTATATTACATTATTTTTTCACAGTGGTTTTTCTGGAAATACTGCAAAATATGGCATTAATTTTAATTTCTTTGCTAAATTCTGAATTAGCCCTGCTGGAACAGAAGCTTATTAAAATGTGTGTGCTTTTCTTTGTGCTTGCGTGAAATAAGTGTTCCTAAATGCCATAATGTGTGACTCTAAATTTAGTCTCTAACTATTGGCAGATGAAGGTACAGGTGAAAAAAATAAAATCAGGGTAACCTGACTGCATTACTATTGAGAAAGCACAACAGGATGCCTTTGAAGACTTGAGGACAAAGGCAGGAGTGGCTACATGACAGGCTGTCAGTTGTCATATGGCTCCTCTGTAGGCACAGGACAGAGCATCAATCTAGAGCATTCTGACTCAGTTTCTCCAGCTCACTTTGTCAGAATAACAGTAAGATGAACAGGAAGAAAGCAACCTAAAAGGCAGGAGGCCTGCTCAGGTTGGCATGTTGAGGCCACGCGCTACCCTGTGCTGCCCAGAGAGCAGCAGGGGCTATGATCCTGCTGAATTTGCACGTCACAGACCTCACCCCACGCCACAGTTATGGAGAGAAGGTGAGGGCAGGATGTAACAGCTTTAGGGAAATATGCATGGGTCTGTTCATCTCTATTTTAGAGGTCTACCTTTCAAGAGACGACAGAATGAGTGAGCTGGTACCTGTATGCTGAGGTAAGAAATAGAAAAAGTGGGGATGAAAGGAAAAGCTTGAGGAAAATGCAAGCAAAAAAAGAAAGGCAGTAAGATGTTCCCCTTTGAAGTATGGCCAGCAAAACTAAAGATTAAGAAGGGGAACAAAAATGTCTACTTGAAGATAAAAACTACCCCATCTCCTATTCTTTTGAGGATGAATGGTCCCACGCAGCACTCCTGAGTTTTTGTTAGGTAGGGAAGGAATGACGTTCAGGTCTATAGATCTACAGTAGTGGGGATCACAGTGCTCTTGGCTGGGGTGGCAAAGCTGCCCTAGAGTTTGCTGTGGTGGGGGTGGGGAGAGGGTAGTGACTACTGTTTTTTCAATGATAACCTTCAGAATACAGGCAGGGCCAATTGATTCATTAGACATAGTAGGCACAGTGCCACAGGCCCATAATATTTTATGGCCCACGAAAATGTTTTCTTTTAAAATCAGAAGAAAAAGATACGTTCAGACTGAAAAAAAAAGAAACACTTTAATATATAACATTAACATATTATGTTAACAGTTATAAAATGTAATTTTTAGTATTTTTTTATGGAGGAAGGAGCCCATGAAGCACAAGTGCCTAAACAAACCAAACCAAACCTGTTGCTGTTGAGTTGATTCCGACTCACAGGGACCGTACAGGAGAAAGTAGAACTGGCCCACAGGGTTTCCAAGGCTGTGATCTTTATGGAAGCAGGCTGCCACATCTTTTTCCTGCAGAGCAGCTGGTGGGTTTGAACTGCCAACTTTTTGGTTAGTAGCAGAGCACTTAACCACTGTGCCACCAGGGCTCCTTGCAAAAAGTGTCTACAGCCCACAAAAAGCCCTGAATACATGGCCAAACCATTTGTAGGAAACAGAAATTGAAGATCACTTGAAGGATTAGAGAAGAATGGTCTGAAGGCTAAAATAATGGAAGTGGGAAGGACAGTCTGATTTTGTTGATTGTTCCACTGATATTTCATTTTTTAAATGTTACTTTGCGATTGTATTTTTAAAGAGAGCTAGATTTAATATTGAGGAAGTACTAGTGTCAATTTTCATTAGCCAAGCCAAACAACAACAACAACAACAAAATGTTAAGCTCATTATTTTACAGTATTCTGTAATAGGAAGAATCAGGATAAAGAGACTTGGATGTTTTCAAAGTCCCATCTCAACTTCTGTACACATTAATTTTTGTTGTTATGTGTCATCGAGTTGATTCCAACTCATAGTGACCCTACAGGACAGAGCAGAAATGCCACATAGGGTTTCCTAGGCTGTAATCTGTGCGGGAGCAGATTGCTAGGTCTTTTCCTCCGCAGAGTGGCTGGTGGGTGGGTATGAACTGCTGACCTTTCAGTCAGCAGCTGAGCACTTAACCACTGTGCCACCAGGGCTCCTGGTGTACACATTAAAGCTGGGAAAAACATACATCATTTGTGACCCTGCCTCCTGGGCTTCCTGTGTTACACTCCCACTCAGTTCTTGCCTTCCCCTGTGCATCTCCAAGGCCCCGACTTCAACTACCCTCAGAGCCCAAGGGTGGCAGTCACAGGAGCGTAGGCACCTGCAATTACAAATTTATTTTAACATATGACAAGAGAAAAAAGGAAGCAGGAAGAATGAACGGGGGAGGAGGACAGGAGACAATAAATAAAATTTTATTATTCTGAAATTGCACTGTCAGAAAAAAAGGGTCTAAGGACTGACAGTAAAATGTTAACTGTGGTTTACTGGACAGTAGGATTGAGATATTTTTTATTTACAGTTTTCTGTATTTTAAAAATATACTTTTAAATTCAGAAAAAAAGCACTCAGTAAATATTATTTTTAAAATTGTGCTATTAAGGTCTTAAACTCTGAAGATTGTCATATTCAAGTTACTTATAGGCTAATTAGATGGTTGGCTATACATATGGTTAACCACTGGCATACAGAGAGACTCAGATCTGAGAAAAGAACTTCTAACAATTTCTATTACTTTCTATTATTGAAATTGATCAATACAACAGGGAGATGTCAATCAAGAAATTAATACTACTTTCTAGTATCTGTTCCTCTGATGTAAAGATAAATACTCAGGTTTTCTGATTATTAGTCTAGAGCCCTTACACCTCTCACTCCCAAAAGTAACTGCTTTATAAACTATGTTTCACTGTTTATCCTAAATGTACACAGAGAAAAGGAAAATACTAACAATTTTCTTTAAAAACCTGTGTTAATCTGGGAACTAGAATGTCTCAAAGTATACAGTTACAGGTGAATACGCCAAAAATAAGGATGAGCCATAAAATCTTAGACCTGGAAGGATATTGGGAAGTTAATTTAGACCTTACTTGCACAAGAAGAATTTAGGCCTAGAGAAGGTAAACTCTGCTTCCCAAGATCATGAGACTGAGACAAGACTGACTCAAGTTACCTAAAACTGGCTCACTGCCCCTTCCTATATGGCCATATTCTTACTTGGATACTGACTGTAACCCAAACAGCAAAAACACAGAATCACACTCATTTTGGGTATAATAAAACTGTTGGTAATAGGAATGATTAGAAAAAAGGTATAAATCACTTCTCTGGTTAATAGAAATAAACTAAAATCTATAAGATTTCAATAAATCAGGCAGCATTACTGCTTACTTTTATTAAAAATGTACTTAGAGGTAAAAAATCACCTATGTGAGACCAAACGGTCAACAATTACTTTAAAACAAAGATGAGAATGTAAGGGGGCAGGAAAACCAGGTTAATGGAAACAGAACAACCAGAATGGAAATAATGAGAATGTTTATGCAATGTGAAGAATGTAACCAATGTCACTGAACAACTTGTGTAGAAATTGTTGAATGGAGCCTAAACTGTTGTGTAAACTTCCATGGAAAACACAATAAAATATTATTTTAAAAAAATGTACTCAAAGGTAAATCATAATTCTGAGTTCTGTTGTTTGAAGATAATGCAAGACCTTGCAGTGTCTCAGGGCCATGAATCTTAATATAAATTCAAAATGTTCACAATTCTCTAGGTCAGACATTGGGAAAATAAAGGACCAGGTAGCCTGTCTTTTGGGAGAACCATGAGCTAAGGATGGTTGTTACCTTTTTAAAGAGTTGTAAAAGGGTTTAAAAATACAAAGAAGACTATCTGAAAGAAACTGCATTGTGGTCTGTAAAGCCTGGCCTTTCACATAAAATGTTTGCTGACCTCTGTTCTAGATTTAGAAAGTATGGGAAATTGGGTTGAATATGTAGTATGTCTTGGAAGGCTTTTTTGTTTTTAGAATTAAATCTCTGATTTATTCAAGCTTTACTGTAATTTACCTCTTTCTCCTGATAGTAGGTAGTAGGAAAAAAAAATAGTTATGATTTCCTGTAATCCACTTAAAAAGTGGTTCTACACACACTAGTATAAGTAGACATACACGTGAAGGTGTAATTAATTTATGTAAATGAAATCCATAAAAAAATGTTTCAGACAGCTGAGAAAATGGCATATCCTGTGGAGCCCTGGTGGTGCAGTGGTTAAGAGCCACGGTGAGCTATGGCTGCTAACCAAAAGGTCAGCAGTTCAAATCCACCAGCTGCTCCTTGGAAACCCTATGGGGCAGTTCTACCCTGTCCCACAGGGTCGCTATGAGTCTGAACTGATTCAACGGAAACAGGTTTTGGTAGATAGTATTGTTACAAAACAAAATGGAAGTAAATACCTATGACTAAAACACTGGTATCTGATTCTCTCCTTTGGGCCTTTCCTCTATCTGTTCTTCTAAGATTTTCTCCTCATGCCTCTCTCACCCCCCCAGAGTGTGTTGCTAGATTTATTAAATCAGCAGTTCTCAACTATTTTCAGTCCTAATTATTTCACTGACCACCCAACCACACCCCATTTGCAACCATAAACAACCTCACTAAAAAACATGGGAAAGAATGGAAGTGCTTCTAAATGAGATATGAGATACCAAAAGTAGAATACAATAAAAGGCGGATTCAAGGAAGAAATAAAATTGCAGACACATTCCACTTATCAATCTAAATATAACAGTAAAGCGGACCACCACTGTAAGTTTTCAGTCTACTTCACTGCTTACAGTATGCTACTGTATCTTACATGCTACTGTATGTATCATAAGACTGGAACACTGTGGCATGCCCTGGTTTATACAACACTCTGCTAATCACTGTATGAAAACAAGTCCATATCTCTTCATTCTCATATGACTTACGTGGTTAAGTTTGGATTTTGTGAACTACAAAAAAAGTAATACGAGTTACGCCATTGTTAACTAAATTACAGCAATTTCAAGGTTATAAGTTTGAAAGTACAATGTGTCACGTCAAGACTAAAGTATCTTACTTTAAAATAATTACATTAACAATTCCTTTGGACCCATAGTACAGTTCTCTTCAGCTTCTCCATTCTCATGCTTGCTTTTATAATTGGAAAGGAACAAATTTTCTATTTGAGTCAAGAATTCTTCAGCAATGAAGCAATTGGTCACTTTACTCAGAGTTTTCCTCAGACACTCCAGAAGCTAGTTGAAAAGAAACGTTTTATATTTAAATACACACAGTGAGAAACGAGTTTGCATTACTATCACTATTTTATCCCTCTCCTAATGCTCAAATGTAAAACATTCTCCTTAAATGTGGTTGAAGATTCCCTTGTGTTTTATAACTACAGAGCTGCTGTGTAGGAAACCAGTGTTGAGGAATGGTTAGGTTAGTTCCTTCATGCTATTACACGATGACAGAAAACTGAGATTGCATATATGATGCTTTCTACTTCAGACAAATTTGGTGACTTTGCTCTTCTCTTTTGGTAGTTACATTTTACAAAGCAGGATAATCCAACAGGACAAAAATGTATGTCATACAAACCCAGGACTCTACCATTTCAAAATTAGGATGCTAGAGTCTATTTTCTGAGAAATGTGCAAATTAATTTTCCAACAGCACACAGAAAAAGTAGAGATAACAGAAAAGGGTAAAATATATGAAAAAGAAAATCAGTTTAAATTTTCTATTCCCAAATTGCTATATAAAAAAACAGCAAATGATGCCAGTTTACTGGTCTTAACTCATTACAGAAGCAAAACGAGAAGTGAAATAATTAATCAAAAACCTGCATCTCCTACCAGAACGTTAAATAAAACGACCATTTAAATTTAATTGCTAGATTTATACCACCATTCATAAAAGTGATCAATTGTTAAGGCTAAAATGGAAACATGGTGCTTTTGAATTTAATAAAATGAGAAAAATGTTCTCCATTGTGTACAATAATAATCTAAGAAATTTATCAACCAATGCTGACAAATTTATTCTAAATTAGTATTATTTCTATATACCAGCTTGGGCAACAAAACACATTACTAATTATCTCCTAGAAATTAATTTTAGAAAGGAAAAAGCAATTAAGGAAATATACAGAAAATGTATCCACAAAGCATCAGGCACCATGGGAAAACACATCAAGATGAACAGCTTTAGAATTTGTGAACAACTGAACCAATTAAAACGAAGGCAGCTTACTTTCTGCAAACAAGTCAGGTCGGAATCCCGGTGAAAGATTTTATCCATGGGGACACTGCTGTAGGAAGAAATATGAAAAAAAAAAAAAAACAAAAAACAAAAAACAGCCAATGAAACAAATCCTATAAACGAATCAGTTTTGTAATAAACTACCACAGATGCCATATATCAATTTTATATTTAACTTGGGTTTTCTCTAAAACATAATTTAATGAGAAATGTAGCAGATGTGCAACCATGTCAAACCACAGCACATACCTATGGGAGAGCCTGTATTCTTCTATTATCCATCTTGTCTTTTCAAATACTAATCCCCACTGAGGTTCTTCTAACATCTGTTGTACTTCAAATTTGTATGGTAAACCTAGAAAAGCATAAAGAAGCACATTTTCATCAACTGTCTCCAATCTCCTTTTAATTACTTAAAATTCCCTTCAGTGTTTTCCTAACCATTTTGTCAGACCAGCTGAACAGCACTTTAAACATAGTAGGCATTCATTAAATATTTATTGCCTAACTGAGCTTGGTCCACCAAGCTTATTAATAATAAAAATAAAAGTGCCATTTGCATGACAAGTCTATGCAAAGTACTGTGAGAGAGAGAATAAGCACACAATGTATCATCCAAACCAAGAGACTTTTTGAGCAAAAGGGGATGCTATTAATAATTATTCAAGAATCACAGGCTTAAATCAAGATGGTCCTAGGCAAACCAAGACATATCGTGATCCTAGTGATAAGATGTTTTATACAGGTTACACTTACACAATGCTGTAAGACAGATGGCATTATTCCTATCTTACAGATGAGAAAACTGAGGCTGAGACAGGTTAAACAACCTGCTTAGGCTAGTAAAGTGGCCAAGTCTGGATTTTTCAACTTCAGCAGGTCTGCCTGACTTAAGACTAGACAAGAAATAGATTTGGAAAACATGTGATTAATTCTGGGAAGGCAGTAACTGCACTTGAGTCAAAGCTGTCATGTTAAACTTGGAAGAAAGGAGTCCAAGGGATAGAAATCATGTATACTGCTAGTAGGATGAGCCTACTCAGAAATTTCTCTCAAAATCCTTGTAAGCATATTTGCAGTACACTGAAAGAAAAGCTTAGCTGATTCATTACCAAAGGCCAATATTATAATGGTAACAGCAACGCTTAAATGGTGCTTACTATGTGCCAGGCTTTAGGTGCTTTGCATATGGCAAGCCCCTTAACTTTTCCAACCTGCCTCTTGAAGTAGCTATCATTATTAGCCCCCTTTTTTTTTTTTTTAAAATGAGAACATGGAGACACAGAGAGGGTAAATAACCTGTTCATGGTCATATAACAAGTAAGCAGAGCTAGGATTTGAACTTATGCAGTCCAGCATGTATAATGCTCTTAACCTTCCCATTAAAATTGCCTCTTTACTGGGCTTCTGCCATAATGATGCTTTTCAAGTAAATAAAATGCCAGCAAATCAGAAGGCATGAAACAATTAGGGAAACAAAACCATGAATATTCTCCCTCACAATTAAAACAATAACAAAAAAACCCCATTGCTGTTGAGTCGATTCCAACTCATAGTGACCCTATAGGACAGAGAAGAACTGCCCCACTGGGTTTCCAAGGTTGTAAATCTTTACATAAGCCAACTGTTGCATCTTTCTCCTGCAGAATGGGTGGTGGGAAAGAACCGCTGACTTTTTGGTTAGCAGCCGTGTGCTTAACCACCATGCCACCAGGGAATTGTTAGTATCTTGTAAACAGGCATTTTTTTCAGGTGTGTGGAAGGAGGAAAGGGGGCAACAAGGCTGATAATGATTAACATATTTTTAAAATTTTTGCATTTTTCATTTCTCATCTTCAAAATATTAACAAGAGTGGCACATAGTACACAAGCTATTAAGCAAAATCTTTTAGTTGATATCACTTGATATGCTTCAATCACCTACTAAGCACAGATATCAGCCATAATCATAACTACCTATCGAAAACCTATTATTTGCCAAGCACTACATATATTATCGTAACCATCACAACCACCCTGTCAACAAGCTAAGAAATTTTTCTCAAATTACAGATACAACAATGGAGAATGAAGGAAGTTAAGTAACCTATACCAGATAACATGACCAGTAAATGTCAGAGCTGGGATTTGAATCCGGGTAAGCAATTCCCACTCTTAATCAAAGTAGAAAACTGGAATAAAGAGAGGTAAATAAATGTATTTTCAGTCTGTGCTGACAGAGAACCACAAAAACACAAAAAAGAAAATGTATAATTCTATGCAGTATTGTTAAGAATAATTTTCTAAGTAAAAATAAGGCACTGAAAACAGTAAAAATTTCCTTCTCTGCTGAATATGTTAATCCACTAAAATAGTAACAGAAGAAAACTGATCAGAAAATGCTTAACCATATTTTAAAGATATGACATGAGTTAAAAGCACAGGGTATCCCACTGGCTTCTTGTTGTTCTAGAAAACCTTAATTCTTAAAACAGAGGATTTCCAAGAGAAGCAAACTGAAAGACCTAGGATTAAGACCCAATATGCAGCATAACATGGACAAGTCATTTATGAGGCAGCTCTAATACAACGTATGTAATGACGGTAATGTTGAATACTTCTACACTATCCAATGGTAGCCATTAGTCACATGTGACTATTGAACACTGAAATGTAGTCAGGGTGACGGAGGGGCTAAATTTAAACAGCTTTATTGGAGTATAGCTACATACAAAAACTGCATTCATTTAAATGTACAATTTGTTAAGTTTTGACAAATGTACACCTATGTTAAACTATGCCCATCATCAAGATAGTGAGCATCCCATCATTTGGTCAGTTTTGTTTCATGTGTTTTGAGTATCTCTTATTAGGTGCATACACATTTAAGACTGCTAAGTCCTCCTAATGAATTGATTCCTTTAGCATTATAAAATGACCCCATACCTGGTTATATACACTGTTCTGAAATCCATTCAGTCTGATATTACTATAGCTTTCCAGCTTTTATTGTTACCAAGAATCTTTCTTCCATCCTTCTATTTATATCAATATATATTTAGTTACATCTATATCTAAGTACATTTCCTATAAGCAGCATATAGTTGAGCCTTGCTTTATTATCCACTGATAATCTGTGCCTTTTACGTGGGGTGTTTAGATGATTTACATTAAATGTGACTACTGATATGGTTAGGTTTAAATCTATGATCTGCTATTTTCTATTTGTCTCATGTGTTCTTTATTCGCTTATTTTTCTGTTCTCTTTTGGACTGAAGATTTTCTATTATTCCATTTTCTCTCCATTGTTGGCTTATTTGCGATTACTTTTTTATTTTTAGTGGTTGTTTACAGTATATAGTATACTTCTTTATCACACAGCCTATCTTCAAGTGGTATTATACCACTTCACCTATATGATAAAAACCTACAATATATGTTCATTCTTCCCCTCCTAGTCTCTGTGGTATCACTGCCATTTTACTTTTACAAATATTATAAACTCTACACTATACTGCTATAATTTTTGTCTAAGCAGTCAATTATCTTTCAAAGAGATTAAAACACTAAAAAAAAACTTTTAAAATATTCATGAAATTGCTACTTCAGATGCTCTTTATTCCTTTGTACAGATACATATTTCCAACTGATGTAATTCTTTATGCCTAAAGGAACTCCTTTAAGGTTTCCTGTAGTGCGGACTTGCTGGTAATATACTGTTTCAGTTTTTCTATGTCTAAAAGCTTTTATTCACCTGTTTTCGAAAGATATTTTCGCTGGGTTTACAATTTTAGATTAACAGTTGCTTCACTGTTTTTCACATTGTTTCTGACATGGAGTCTGTTGCGAACCTTATCTTTGTTCCTCTGTACACATACATGAGTATTTTTCTCTCTGGCTGCTTTTAAAATTTTCTCTTTAGTACTGCCTTTAAGCAATTTTATTATGATGTGCCTTGGTATAGTTTTCTTCATGTTTCCTGTGCTTCAAGTTCATTGATTCTTTGGATCTGTGGGTTTAGTTTTTATCAAATTTGGGAAATTTTTGGCCAAGTTTTTTCAAATAAATTCCTTCTTCTTCAGGAACTCCAATTAGATGTATTTTAGGGGGTTCCTCAAATTGTCACACAGCTCACAGTTGCTCTGTTCACTTTTTCTTCTGGTATTCCTATTATACATACATTACACCTTTTGTAACTGTCCCACAGTTGTTGGATACTTTAATTCCTTTTTCTCTTTGATTTCAGTTCCAGAAGTTTGTACTGACGTATCTTCAAATCCACTCATTCTTTCTTTAGCTGTGTCCAGTTTACTGGAGAGCCCACCAAGGGCATTCTTCATTTCTGTTACAGAGCTTTTCCTTTCTAGCATTTCCTCTTGATGTTTTTCTTAAGAGTTTCAGTCTTTCTCTTACATTACCCATCTTTTCCTGCATATTGTCCACTTTTTCTATTAGATCCCTTAGTATATTAGATCAGTTATTTTAAATCCATGATCTGACCATTGCCTCTTCAGACTGTTTTTTTGCCTTTTAGCATGCTTTGTAATTTTTGTTGAAAGCTGGACATGTGTTCAGTAACAGGAACTGAGGTAAACAGGTCTTTAGTGTGAGGATTTATGTTTATCAGGCCAGGAGTTACACTGTTTACTGTTTGTTGTAGCTGCAGGTGTTTGAAACTTGTATTTCCTCTAGTAGCCTTATGTATATCTCTGGGTTTCCCTAGAAACTCCTTAAATACACTCTGTGCCTTGTAGTTCTTTAAGCTGTATTCTTCTGTAATTATATAGGAGCCATGTTGATGTGGTACACTGGGGGGAGTGTAAGTGTTGTATAATCCTACGATTAGGTCTCAGACTTTTAGTGGGCCTGGACCTGTAGGCTGTGACTTTCACAAGTGCATTTCAGCTTCCTCCCACCTCCTTGAGACAGGAAGGCTATTAGCAGCCGGAGTCAGGTATCTCCTTCCTTTACATCAGTTAGGGTCTGGCAGTTTCCCTTGAGGGCAGGAAGAGAACAGAATGCTCTGGGCATATTTCAAATCTCTGGGTCTATTTCAAATCATGAAAGTGTGGGTGGTCCCTTAAGGGTAGGCCCCTAGGAATTTTTAATTCTCATGCTAGTTGACAGTCAGCGTCCAGTAGTTTATCAGTTAGTTTACTTTTTTCTACCAGTTTCCGGCTCCAGTGGCTTCTGCTGTCAGCAAGCTGCAACTCTCTATATTCTCCTGTCCCTCTAGTTTTCAGGGACGAAGGGGGGTTGGTTCGTCCAGTTCTCCGATGGATCTAAGAGTAGTTGATTTGCACTTTGATTGGCTTTTTTCTTATCGTGAGGAGTGATGACTTGCAAGCTCTTCACATGTCAGAGCAGAAACTCTGTTCTTCTACCTCTACCTAACTTTCTGAACATATGGAATGCAGTTATAATACCTATTTTATAATGCTCTCATCTCCTAAACCTAACATCTGTGAAAGTTCTGCATTGGTTATGACTGACTGATTTTTCTCATTATGTGTCATATTTTTCTGCATTCTTTGCATTCATAATTTTTGAATGGATTCAAGACCTTGGAATGTACTGAGCGCTGGATATTTATGTATTTCTATAAGTATTCTTGAGCTTTACTCCAAGATACAGTTAAATTACTTGGAAACAGTTTGATCCTTTTGGGTCTTGTTCTTAAAATTTGTTAGATAGGGCCAGAGCTGTATTTATTTTAGGGCTAATTATTCCCCTGCTAAGGCAAGATGCTCTGAGTACTGTAACTAAGCCCCATGAATTATGAGGTTTTCCAGTTTGGCTGGGGAAACAGACACTCTTCCTGGCCCCGTGTGAGCATCCAGTACTGCAGTACTGTTCCCTCCAATCCTTTCTTTCAGGTGGTTCTTCCCTCTGCCTAGATTATTTCTTCACATGTATGTGTTGGTCTGTATTTTGTTAAATACTCAAGGCATTATCTTCCACAAAACTCTGAATTCACCTTCTATGAGGTACTCTTTTCCTCTGGCATTCTGTCTTGCAAAACTTAGCTGCCTTGGTCTTCCTGGATTCTCAGCTCTGTCACCTAAACTCTGGGAGTCTGACAGGCTCTGGGTGGGTTTCTTCTCTTTGTGCCATAGCCTGGAAACTCTCTTGGTAAGCTAGGATAATTTTAGGGCTCACTTCATTTACTTCCCATCTCTCAGGGATCACACCCCCTTGCTGCCTAATGCTGTGTCCTAAGTACCACTGTTCTATATATTTTGTCTAGTTTTTTGGTTGTTTTCAGGCAGGTTCTTGGCATTCCATTTTGGCAAGAAGTGGAATTCCAGGAACTGAATTTTAAATTTATTTCTAATTACTTTAAACTTTAGTAACTAGTAGCTATTAGCTGGGGTTAGTAACTAGTATATTGGAAAGCACCATGGTAGTGGCTCACTCCCATAATCTAACAGATTGTGAGATTAATAAATGATTTAAATTGAGAACAAGTTAATTGTGATTTCCCCTTTTACAATTTTTAATGAAATTATACTGGACCAAAGAATGATATTATGAACTCCAGACTAAAGCTAATGCCAATACTATTCATTCAATAAAAACCAAGAGAATGCTGAATATTTCCTAGATGGAAGGCACCTGATTAGGTGCTACTGGAGCTACAAAGACAAAACACAGACCCTGCTATGTTTATATGTGTTATAATGTAGATAAATTACATTATAAGACAAAAGCGACCATGAAGGAGGAAAAAAAGTGTTGCGGATGCAAAAAGGACAGAGCAACTAACAGTAAATGATACAGGGATATTACTGAGAAGTCTTGACCAAAGAGAAGACATCTGAGTGAGATCGCTGACAATGAAGAGAACTTAATGTTTAAAAATCAGTACTTACTTCACGCCAGGCCTCGTGCTGGGAACAGTATAAAAAAGAGTATAATACAGTATCTACTCTCAAGGAGCTCATGATCTAATGAGGAAGAGAAATACAATGTGGTAACTGCAGTGACAGTGTCCAGTAGATTATGGGCACCCAGGAAGGAAAAACCACCTAGATTGGGAAAAAAGAAACTTGCTAGAAAGGATAAAGAGTGGAGGAGCAAAGTATGAAGGCATAAAACAGCAAGGTATATTGGATCTAGATAGTATTACAACAACCAAGTGCAAGGTAGTAACTGATGAGGCTGGAGAAGACATCAGACAGGAAGGCTCTTGAACACCAAACTAATAAACTTAGATTTTACCATGGATATAATAAGAAATCTTTTAAGGATTTTAAGAAAGTGTAGGGGGCAGGTTAACATAACCAAATTTGTGCTTTAAAAAAATCACTCTGGTAATTAGTGGGGACAGATTTTGGGGTTATAAGACTTAAGGAGGCTTGTTAAGTAAATAATCCAGAAATACGATAATGAATGCCTGAACTAGAACAGTGGTAGTAAGGATAGAGAAGAGGGAACAAATATCCTAGTGATGTCACTGTTTTTCTTCCAATGATTCCCACCCGCTTTTTACACTCCCTTCCTTTCCCACCTGCTACACTACTTCCCTATCCAGTCATAGTTGGTTGAACCCCAAGTGGACATAAACCCTAGAGGAACCAAGTCTTATGATGAGCTAAACCAATCAAATTATTTCTTGAGACAGAATCGGAACTAAGAGATAAAAATAGTAATTGTTAAGCCTGAATGGGGAGTTGGTGGCAGGGTGATCATTTTTTTTTCCATTTGCAAGACACAGCAGAGAAAGTCAGTCGGCATTTATGAAAAAATTTCCATGAAAACAGACTTTGTTTTGTTTACTGCAGTGTCTCCAATACCCAGCACAAACATTGCTTGGCCATAACTTTTCTCCATGTGTAATCCTTTTGCCCAATGGCCATGGTAGCCTAGTAGGGACTTGAATGTAGCAGGACACTATGAGGGGAAGAGGGTGGCTGCACTAGGTGGTACACAGTGATTCTCTAGTTGAGGGCATCAACTTTTCCATCAAATACTTTTGCATAGCTGTAAATTCTTTGCTTCTTAAGATGAAAAAATATGAGGGTAGAGCACAAAATTGAGTCGATTTTGTTGAAAACTTACGATAGGAGCCATCTGGACTAATTTCATCACTTATTACCAGGCAGGTGATCTGGGAATAAGGTAAGGGATTGTTTCGATTATAGGGACTAACAATCATTCCAATGAACTTTGCACCTCCTCTGGAGAAGTAGCTCTATATTTAAAAGAAAAAGAGTTATTAGTTTCAACTACATACATGTAAAACTCAGTATTTATCCAAGCCAACATTTTAAATATGCAGTGGGGAAAAAGTGGAAAAAGGAAAAAAAAAAAAAAAAGGTATGCTAAAAACTTCACATCCACACAGCAATTAGATATCTTATATATTCATTCCACAGTCTAAAATTTTCAGGCCAAAACATGTTCGACTCAATCGGAAATGACTATCACGTTAAATCACCTGGCTTGCAAAATTTACATTCCCCATGAATATATTTGCTAACTATATTCACTACCCTTCAGCTGTAGTCTTCATCAATATGGTAGTAATTTATAAACAGCTTCCTATAGCAACATTCACATATCAAACATAAAATTGCAGAAGAAAATAAAACTCTTATTTACAGATGCAATGGGGGCCTGATGGCACAGTGGTTAAGCGCTTGGCTACTAACTGAAAGTTTGGCAGTTTGAATCCAACAGCTGCTTTGCAGAAGACGTGGCACTCTGCACATGTAAAAATTACAGCCTTGGAAACCCTACAGGGCAGTTCTACTTTCTTCTACAGGGTCACTATGAGTTGGAATCAACTCAATGGCAATAGGTTTAGTTATGGGTTTTATTCAGAGATGGAAAATGTATTATGTACAATTCATTCATTTAGACGTAGTTCTATCACTAGCTGTTCCCATTCACTTGTAAAGGCTTTGAGAGCACTTTATCACTTTTACTTTCATGGCCTCTCTGTACTAAACGAAATAGATGATTTTTCAAATGTTTGCATAAGCATGTATTACTCTTACAATTAGAAAAAGATGTTATTTCAAAACTCTAGATGTAAAGAATATTAGAAATGTAGTATTTTATTAGAAACATAAAAAAGTATAATATACTTAATAGAATGCAACAAGGGAGGGAGAAGATGTAATCGCTTACAGAATATATATACATAATAGCTATAAACACACCTGGTATTTGGCTTGGGTGTCAATATCTCGTAATGAAGGATTAGGATCGAAGGCAGGATGAGAATGATACCATCCAATAACACTATAGCCTCTAACAGCCAAGGTTTCTGAGGCCTGTGTCTGTGACACAGGATCCATCTCACATTGTAGTCCTGTGCTGAGACTGTTACATGGTTCTGCTGCACAGACCTGAAAGGGATTGATCCTCGTATGATTAGACTAAAATTCTGCTGATTCTATTCCTTTAATGTTTTCAAAAAAAGATACAGAAATCTTTAAGAGCCAAGCCTTTTATCTGATATCACAGTCTGTAACTTGCAAATGAATTATACGCCAAAAATGTGATTGCATGCCAGGAACTGAGCATGTATTTTTCTACTCAAACAAGGTCATAATAATAGTTTTTCAGGTTATCCCACATAATAACTTGTAGAGAAGTATGTTTTCACTGACTCCTACTATTTACACCTGATGCATACCAGTTTTCAACTACAAGTGTTAGTACAAATTTCCTGGACTCTTAGAGGAGTCATAGCTGTTTAATGCTATAAATAATGAGGAGCCAAAACCTGCCTGTGTTCTCTCTTTCTCAATGGTAAAAAGCAACAGGTTCTCAATATATGGAATGTTAAGTCACTTCTGGCAACATACAACCTTCTATATTTGCATATTCTCATTCATATCATTAGTGAAGTCTGCATTTTAATTACAGTCCCTGAATTTTATAAAACTACTTGGTATGGCAGCAGGACTAAGTAGTAATTCAAAAATTTTAAAAATAAAGAGAACTTACTTCAACTACTTTATCAACTTCTGAGTATCTTCCGCCTAACAGACCAATCACTTCTGCCATAGAAACATGAGCATGCTAAACGAAATAAAAGACACACTTAGCCCAAATGCACAAACCCACTTGACAAAAAATTAGAAAAAAACTCACTTATCATAGGAAAGTCATTTACAAATATGGCAATTATGCTTTTCTAAATTAAATAGCATAGAAGAGGAACTAGATGCTAGGCTAGTGCACAGGGACTTAGATTTTAGATCTATCTTCACTGCTGACTGGGCAGTTTTGAACCAAACACTTAAATACTCCAAGACTCCACTTTTTCACTTACAAAATGAAGATACCACTTGCTCTCCCTACTCAGGAAAGATATTACAAGGATAAAAAGTAAAAATCATTCTCGACCTTTCCACAGAAAAACACTATAAACAAACACACAACTGTTGGAGGTATCAGTAGTTATTACAAACAACGAGCCTCCAAATTACAGGAGTTGTGCTTTGTTGCAGTTATCTAGAACACAGCAGACAAGCGATATTAGGAAATGAAAATAGGGTTAATGATGATAAACAGTCTGCAAAACTCACATTAATTTATTTTCTCTAAAATATGGAAACATGCAATTGACTGGCTTTTCTCCAAAAGAAAAAACTTATTTTTAGATTCCTTGTAAAAGAGGATAGTTAAGATCCAAAATACACGTCTTCCATACTCTCTCTTATGCCTGCAATAAAAATACACAAGAATAGAAATCAGAATAACTAAGTAAACACAATAGATTATCCTTACCAAATCCATTATTAAAAGTGCTTCTGAAGCCACTCTCACCTGAAATGGCTCCTGAAATATAAAAAAAAAAAAAATAGGGGGGCATAAAAATAGAGATTTTATTTTCCCAAACTGGAACATCCTCCTTTTTCTCCTTTACCTATCCTGCCAAGTCGAACTAGTCAAGGTTCAGTGCAAACCAGACTTTATTTAAAATTACTATTCAAAACCCCATCATGAAGAAATTCCGCTCTTATTTCCCATGTCTCACTAATCTGACCTTTAACATACCTTGCTTTCACATACATATGCATCATTTCTCCAAAATCTGTATTTCTCACAAATAAGACACCCACACGTAATACTGCAGGGCATAGTGTGCTTATGAAAATAGCATGGGGGGGACGGGGTTTCACGGTTGGCCAAAAAAAAGTATAACAGGTGCATTATTTTTGTAAAAATAAGACAGACTAAAAATTCCTTAAGAGCAGGAATTATACTTGAAACTTTATTTCCACATTAACACAATGCCTTGCATACACAGAAAAAGAATATTTCATGCCTGACAGGAAGGCATTACTCATGGTCATTCATTGGTGCATAAATAGTACCTGCTTTTCTTCACTGAAAAAATTACAAGGTATCAGTTGGAAGGGATCAAATGAGCTGAAAGAGGAAAAAAAACAGTTATTTTTAATATAATTTCAATAACAAAATTAGAAAAGTAACTTTTATTTAAACAATTTAAAAATGTATATCAATAATCTAAACCCAAATTCTCTATGAATGAAAAAAATATTGCATTAGGAGAATTTCTTAGGACATTCCATACAACCTTTTGGGAAAACATTGTTCTTTTGAACTTGACAAAGAAATGGGAAGTGGCAGGAACTCTGAGAGGAAGAAAAATGCTCCTGTCTTAATTTCTTTTAACACCCAGAGAGGAAAACACTATAGTCCTGCACTGAAAGCAGATTTCAAAAAGTTCAAAGAAAATGTAACTGATTCTGACATGAGACCTGAAAGTACAAAATGGAAGTTTCTCCAAAACACTTCTGTCAGTACAATCATGTGCACAGCACACAGTATGGAACTAAATAAATATCTGTTGAATGAATAAATGACAATTCTGCTAGAGAAAGTTCCAGATAAACTCATATTTTGAAATGAAAAAAAAAAAGGAAAGAGGAGGCACCTAAGCAAGGCTAGATAAAGAAGCATGCATAAATCTGAGAAATGTTAAACGTCTTTGCCCAGCAAAGAATTGAAGTTTGAGAAAAATATTAACAATAAAAAGATATTTTTGGCTATGTCCAGAGATAAGAAGACAAGAAAAACAAAGAATGTGTTCATATCAACACAACTAGAAAAGAGCAATACTATTCACAGTTCCTGTTCTATCAAAGATGGCTTTAGCTCCAAGAGAGTAAATTCTTTGTTTTGCTTAATACTATATCCCAAGTGCCTAGAACAGTGACTGACACATAGCAAGTACACAGAAATATTTGTTGAATGCAGAAGACCTTCAAATTGGAGAGTGCTTACTCAACACAAACAAAAAAAAAACTAAAGGTCAAGATAGAGAGAACAGAGCACAGCACTACTCAAAGAGCAGAGAAGAGCATCTGGAGCACTGAAGAACCATGATGGAGAACTACTGTCAATGTTTTCTGAGGTGCTACGGAGGGTAGGAAAGTTATCTGAGGACTAGAGATAGGCAACCATTGGGCTGGTTTTCAAACCACAGGCTTCAGAAACAGAGGAATCACATGTTGAAAACTCGCAGGATTTCAGAAAAGATTAAACAGCTGATTTGTGAGCCTTTAGCATGTAAAGAGGTGACTACACTTACTCCTCACTTATTGACTGTATGGCTATCCAACATTTTGCATTTATAACAACAGAAAAAAACCTACTATCCCACTATGTTGCACATTAATGAGGAACAGAGGTGAGAGGGGGGCGGAGGAAGAGGAAGGCAAGGTTTGTGAGAGGGAGCCAGGCCGCCTGCTGGCAGTTTGTATTACCCGGGTTGGGCGGAGGAGTAGAGTCAGGCGAAGGTTGAGTGTGGGGTGGGTGGGTGGTGTGCAGGAGGTGGCGGCGGCCAGACTGTGAGGAGGTGGGCAGAGCCGGGGCTGCAGAAGACAGGAGTTGGTGAGGGGGCTCAGAAGTTTCTTCTTCCAAGAGGCCTCTATGCTACCTCCGCAGCCTCTGCCAGGTCCTAGTGGCTGGGCCCCACGTGCCTGCAGGCCCATCTCCAGGGCCGGCAGAGCAGGAAGGTAGACAGGCACGGTGTGGGAGTCCCCGCGGAGGCCTGGACCAAGGCCAGGTGATGGGAGGCCCCTGCTGCTCAGTAGGTGGCAGGCAATCCCCGACCACCACCACCCCTCAACGGTGTGGGCTCTGCAGTAGTGGGGGAGGTGTGGTGGTGAAAGGGGTCTGTGGTGTGACAGACATCCCGAGACATGCCAGGGGGGCCCACGGGTCGGGGGGTGGCGGGGGAGACACCAGTGCCTAAGGTGGGGCACAGCCCCAATCTCTCACATAAAACCGATTTTCACATAACTACCTGGTCTTTGGAACCTAACCATGTCGATAAGCGAGGAGTGGGCATACTAAGGATAATGGATTTACGAAAAGTCAAAAGTAAACCTAAATTTCATTTTTGATAGGAATAATCTGCTAAGAAACTAGCAGACTAACATAAAGACTCAAATATACTTTATCTGAATTTAAGCAACGTATCTGCTATGATTATCCTTATGTATAAAATGAAGAAATATGGGTTAATTGTGGAAATTTACAGATTTCTGCACAACGATGTCTGAGGTTTACATTTATTCCAGTTAGACATTTTAATCAGTGACTAATGACAGAGAAGTCAAGCTTACTGAAACATTGATGATTCAAAGCTACAAAAGCTAATATGAGAAAAGTGGATCTGGATTCAAAAAGACCCTGACTAGCTGGAACAATGACTTGAAAATCACAGTAAATATCAGCCTCATATTTAGATTGAGAAAATCAACTGTCTAAATACTAGATGAGGAGTCTTGACTTATGTTTTGCATAGTTTAGCTCATTTAATTTATTCTTACAACTGTATAAGTTTTTATTTTCATTTTAGAGAGGTAATATGTAGTGTAATGGTTAGGAACAGGGATTCTTAAGTTTTAATTGAAGCTCCACCACTAACTAGCATGGGCAAGTTGCCCAAATTCTCTGCATGTCCTAGTTTCCTCATCTGTAAAATGGGAATATTGATATTAACCACCTCATAGGGTTGTTAAAGGATTAAAAAAGTTAATATATGTAAAGTACTTGAAAAACAGCTAACAGTGTTAGCTATTATAATTATTATTTTATAAATGAGTACCCAAGGCTTATAAAGACTTTAAGTAACTTAACCAAAGTCATACAACTGGTGTCAGGGTTCTTTCCATTGAAAATGACCTAGTGGCATTCTTGGACATCTTATTTTAAAAGGAACACTGGTAAACTATAGTTAATTCAACGTGCAGCTGCAAAAAGTGAAAGGTCTAGAACATCAAGGCATATGCAGAAAAATGATGGGCCTGGATATGTTTAGCTTAAATAAGACAATTTCAGAGGAACGTCTTCAACTACCTGAAAAAATACTGTTTTAAAAGATTTAGCTTGTTTGGTGACCTTTAATGTTAAGTTACAAAATTTTGCTTACTATCAAAAAAACTTGCTAACAATCAGCACCACCCAAAAACAGAACAGTTGTTTAACGAGGTTGGCTGTCCATAATGCCTTAAGGACACCTATTATAAACAAGGTCCCTTTACAACACACATTGGATTCTATATTCACCCAAACCTGAACAAATTTAAAACTTCTGCTTCAGGTCTCCCAAACTGATGATCAGTAAAACAAAAAAATTTAGCACTATTTTTTAACTTAATGTGAACAATGTAATGCAGCTAACTTGGGACAGTTTTTCCATACATTTTTAAACCATTTTTGATAAGTTAAAAAAAAAAAGAAAATCACATTTATATACATAGCACTATACCTTTTTGTTGACCTTGGCACTTTTGAAGATTTAACAGGTTTACATTTTTCCTCTTCTCTTCTTCTTGCCAACTCCTCAGCAGAAAGATGCTAAAACATAAAACACCAGTTCACCAAAGAGTCCATCAACCACTGAGAGGTAGAATTCATAAAAATACTCCTTTAAAACTAAATAAAATGGCATGTGAGAACAAGACAGATTAAACTGCTGCATATGCTTCTCTTGCCTGCTACTAAAAATTAGAAATGCTGGACAATATATTTTTTAAAATATTTTGAAATATACCGCCATACCAAATTTACAATTTACTCCTTCTCTTGACTTGTTCATTTCAATCAATAGTACCGATCACCTAAGCTCAAAAACCTCAGTCACCTGAGTGCTTTCTCTTACTTCTCATACCTAGTCACCAAGTCCTACTGTATTGAGTTTTTCTACACAACTGAGACAGCACAACATAATGATTAAGAGCACAGATTCTAGAGCTAGCACGCCTGGCTCTGCTACTTACTAGGTGGGTTACTCTGTGCAAGTTACTGAAGCTTTCTGTGCTTTAGTTTCCTCATCTTTAAAATAGGAACAATAACAGTATTAACAACATGTCATGGTGTTATTGTGAAAGATTAAATGAGTTAATGTTTGTAAAATACTGACAACAGCATAAGTCACACGGTCACACAGTAAGTCCTACGTACTTATAACTCTGTATTCATTCCATTCCTATCACTAAACTTATACTCTAGCCAAATGAACTATCTGCCTTTTCTAGAATATGTCTAAGATTTTCTCATGTTTGCACCTTTGTTTCTGCTACTTCGTAACACTTCAATGTTTGTAATTCAATACACATCTAATGCTTGAAACACTACTTTAATTTGTATATCAGAACATCATTCAATAAATGTTTATTAAAATGAATCAGGCATACCAGTTTCCTGACACCCTAGAAGATGTTCTTGAGACAGAGACAGGAACGTGGAGATACAGAATCAAAGTTCTGAAAACAAGTCGTTTCTAGTTAACTGCATCACTAATGCCTTTTACTTTGTTGTCTACTGGTGACTTCTAGACAAACAAATTGACATGGAATGAAGACATATATATGTATACATATGAAACAAGTGTATGTATGTTGTTGTTAGGAGCCGTCGAGTCAATTCTGACTCACAGCAACCCTATGTACAACAGAATGAAACACTGCCCGGTCCTGTGCCATCCTCACAATTGTTGTTATGCTTAAGCCCACTGCTGCAGTTACTGTGTCAATCCATCTTGTTGAGGGTCTTCCTCTTTTTCGCTGACTCTCTACCAAGCGTGATGTGTTTATATAAGACATTAAAATATACAAACATATACTGACAAAACAGCTTTTGTGGATGAGCCATTTGAAAAGGTTGAAGTTACCTCAAATGTTTGTCCTTCTAAGTCCTTTGCATCACACCAGTTGCCCCATGGATCTCGGACCCTTCGTCTCCTTGTACGCTGTGATTTGATTAAAATAAAGCAAAAGGTAACAAGATTAACCTGCAGAAATCATAGCACATAAATTCATAAAACCAAAATAATAATTTTCTAAGAATTAATTTATCCACTTAAAATACTGTAATCTCTGATCAGCAATGCCTAAATTTTATTAATTTATGTTCAACAGTTAGCAGTTTGTTTAGAAATGTATCAATGATGATTTTCTATATATCGCCTGGATTGCTTCTTTAATTTTCATTTCCTTTCACCATTTGGAAGTAAAATACTAGGATGAAAAATATTTTTAAGACCAAAAAGAACCACTAAGAAAATGATTTTCTACTACTTGTGGTAGAAAATGTGCGAGAAAATAAAGCAAGAATTATGATATCGAAAACTAGAAGTAGTTTCAAACTCAGGTTATTTCTCAGTCTTAGAAAGGAAAAGATTCCCTAGTTAGTACAAATAATGAAAAACTACAAATTACTAATACTCAGTTTTGCAAATCTCAATACTAAGGCCCTAAAGACAGACCAGCTGCCGGAGGCCAGCGTACTACTGGCAGCATCCCCAGCAACTATATTAGGAAACATCCTTTCTTAAGATAGTAAATCTAGGTAGAAACGGTTTACAGCCTACATACTCTGAGAAAAATATCTATCATCTATACTTTTTTTCATTTATCTGACCTATTATCAATTTACTCTATTTAATCAATAAAACCATTAAGATCAGACTATGACTCTGCCTTATAAGAAGCTTGCTGGATCGTTTATTTTTTTAAATAAGATTCAAGAATTTTAAACTACTGCAAAACTTACTACCTCTAAAAATTAAAAGAGATTCTAGATAGGTATTCCAAAAAGCTGATTCTTAAGAAAAAAAGGAAAGAAAAAAGAGCTTAACTGTATAGTTTTAAAAGACAGATTTATAAATTAAAACCAAACAGCCTAAGACTGCTTTAGCCAAAAAAAAAAAAAAAAAAAAAAGCTCTGTATAAAGTTTGTCACTGAGTTTTGAGGGGATTTTTGGGTTGTTTTTGCCTCATAAACCAACATGAACACGAATGGAAGCCATAAAAGTGAATGGTTGAGGTGAAATGCAAGAGAAACATATTCTCCCATTAAATGGTCATTTGCTCAACAGTTGAAGAGAAGCAGGCATACCTCGCTTTACAGAGTAAGGGGCAATTTGGAGAGATCTTTTAGAGAGCAAACTGATGGCTTACCATAGACTGCAGACGCTGGGCAAGTTGGTAGGCTTCTACCGTGTCTTTTCTGTCTTTAATTCGCACTTTATCAACTGGCTGTGGTCTGTTATATACAGCTTGTTCTATCAGAGTTAAAGAAAAATAAAACGATCAATTATTTTATGGAACTCATTTGTTAAAATAGGAAGACACATTTACAGTGGCTATAAATTGTAAGTCAATTTCTAAGTTTTTTTTACAGCTGAGCTTCTATGATTCTGTCTTATTCCACAATCATACATTAAGTATTCTTAAATAAAATAATGCTTTTATTATAAGGAAATCTCAATCAAATGGAATATTTGGGAAGAGAGGAATTTGTTTATTTTCTGATTGAGTGCTAAACCTACTTTGATAGCGCCCTGGTGGCGTACTAGTTAAATGCCTGGCCGTTAACTAAAAGACTGGTGGTTCGAACCTACCTAGTGGCTCCACGGGAGAAAGACCTGGTGATCTGCTCCTATAAAGATTACAGCCTAGAAAACTCTATGGGGAAGTTCTACTCTGTCACATGGGGTCACTCTGAGTTGAAAATCGACTTGACAGCACCTAACAATGAACCTTCTGGAAGTATAACATAGAAAACATGATTTCATTGTTCTTTTTAGTGGCTGAGGAAGCTAAAATGCCTTCGTTTTCCTGAAAAGCCAGTCTCAGTGTACAGTGATATGGGCAAACAAAGACACTGAAATGAAAGACAGACTCCAGGGCAGACCATAAATTCTATCATCTCTATATAAAATAAAATAATCTTGGACAAGAGGTTTTCTGGTTAGATGTCTCATATTCAAAAGAATACAGAATATACTTTTCTTAATGGATTACAAGGTTCTAATTACCTTACCACTGTGCAACTATAGCTACCTTTTTCTTTAAAAAGTTTGCATCATGTTAATTCAATAAAAAGGCAGAATTTATTTAAATATATGCATATTCATCAACTTTAGATTTGGAAAAAACCTAAGTGAAAGAACTGTTCTTCCATGAAAAAATATTTTGGCACTTCTATTACATGTAACTGTAGAGGTTCACAAACTATTTCCTTTATTTAAACATCACTAGACAGCATTTTTAACACTAATACAGTATTTGCAAATTAAATGGGCTATTGTTACTTCTCATAATTTCCTTTTACCTGACCAAAAAAAAATGCATTCTTAAATTATTTCTTTCTTTTACTTAGATTGAGTATTTTTCCTTTAAAATTATACCACCAATTTTCATTATAGGTTAATGGAAAATATAGTTTAATCAACAGAAATCTGTTTTACAGTAAAATCTCAAAATACTTATTCCATAATATTATAGCATCTCTTTGAATTCTACATCTGTATTTAAATTTACTTAAATTCTAACCACCAAAGAAATTAATAGGTGCTGTAAGGATAAAAATGTCAAATAAAAGATGTTGTTGGGTTTTTATTTTTACCACATCCAAAATTGATTGCTCCTATCAATTCGAGGTATGTATGAATCCGTCCAATACAATTAACATCCCCACAGTTCTTCAGGCCAGGACGTACTGAGGTCTTATTTAAGTATTTCGGTTTGCATATCTCCCTAATCAAGAGATGGAAGTACAATTATTTTGGATTAAAAAAAAACATGAAAAAAAAATTTCTGGGAAAACTTCTAATATTTGAAATATCTTACAATTTTACCACCCTTTCTCAATGTGTAAACGTGTAGTAAATACAAAATTAATACATAATACCCAAGTGTATTTTTTCTGAAATAAAATATCTTTAAATGATGCAACAACTCCCAAATATAGTACGATTTGTACAAGTATTATTTCTTCCCCAACATTAAATTCAATATATTCCAGTTACCACAGGACCTGGAAGTTAGAAGCTTATTTATTTACAGATCCAAATTCAAGCAAGCCTGAATCTTTTAATAAAAAAGGGTACTTTGATAATATCATACTGAAGGTATTAAAACCAGTTGCCATAAAGCTGATTCCAACTCATGGCAGCAACCTCATGAATGTCAGAGTAGAACTGTGTTCCATAGGGTTTTCAATGTCTGATTTTTCAGAAGTAGTTTGCCAGGCCTTTCTTCTATAGTGCCTCTGGGTAGACTTGAACCACCAACCTTTCGGTTAACAGCAAAGCACAGTAATTGTTTACACCACCCAGGGACTCCTTAAAGTTTGAACATTACTTTTCCAATTTTTAATATATTATGTTCATCTACTCTTACTTTACTGGACTTTTTTTTTTTTTAGCTACTAGTCATAAATTCTTAAAAGTTTTACATTAAATTTTAATCATTATGCCAATAAATAGTAAGTGCTTATTCTCAGTAGAAAACAGAACGAAATACTATAGGAGATCTGAAAGGAATCGAAAAGCTCCCAAAGACTATGGAAAAATCAAGAGGTTTATCTAATAAAACATTTACTGAATATACTTAATGTACCAGGCTAGACAGCATTATATAAAATTTAAGAATAATACAGGACTTAATAATAAAACCAAACCAAACTAAACCCGCTGCAGTTGAGTTGATTCCGACTCATAGCAACCCTATAGGACAGAGCAGAACTGCCCCATAGGGTTTCCCAGGAGTGGCTGGTGGATTCCAACTGCCAACCTTTTGGTTACTAGCCGAGCTCTGAACCCCTGTACCACCAGGGCTCTGGACTTAATAATAGCAATCATCATTTACTGACTGCTTATGCCAGATGCTGTTATACATTCTCAATCCTCACAGCAACTCTACGAGGTAGATGCTATTATTCCCATTTTACACATAAGGAAACAAGAGGGTCAGAGGAATTAAAGTACTTACTTAAGGAAGTGCTGAGTCAGGACTCAAGCACAGATACCATAAACCAGATATTCAGATACCTAAGTATTTCTTACTCAATCACTATTTTATTCTATAAACATTTATTTTGCATCCTCCACACCAGGCATTGCTCTAGGCACCAGGGATATGGAGATGAACAATACAAAGTCCCTGATGTCACAGAACTTACTATGGGGGAGACACAATGCTCTGTCAGGAAGCAATAAGTACTAAGAAGAAAAAGTAAGAGAGAGAAAAAGATGGAGTGGACAAACAGGCACAGAGTATTTTAGATTGGGGGGTTTCTCTAAGCAGAAACCAAATTTAAAAATCATAAATTTTATAGAAGTTCAGGGAAGGGAAAAATAATTTGTGATTTGGGAAGGTATCGTTTAAGTTTTGTAGAAAAGTTGAGTTTTCATTGTGTCTTGAAAAGAAACAAACTGCACAGATGAAGGCAAGAAAGCAGGAATGAGCACAGTTACTGAATTCTAAAAACTGCTATCAATCTAGTATTACCTAAATCAAAAGGCTTAACAGAATTCAGGAATCTAGCACACTGCTGAACACAGTAAGGGCTCTATACATATCTGTTCAGAGTAATGATTCATTCATTTAATCTTTTTCTTCCAACAAATACTGAGTGCCCTTTATATCCCAAGCACTGTTTTAAGACAAAAAACTACCCTCATGGAGCCTGCATTGTCATGTGTACATGGGGAGTAGACAATACCCAAATAAAAATAGTTTCAGTGGTAGTAAGTTCTGTGGAGATAAATAAAGAAGGGTAAGAAAACAAAGGATGAGAGGGAGGAGATGTGTGAGCTATTTTACACAGAGTGGTCAGAGAGGTCCACTCTGAATTCCCTTGAGCAGACCTGAATGAGACCTGAAGCAAGACTCACCAAGATCTGGACGGAAAGAACATACAAGGCAGAGTGAAAAGTCAGGGAAAAGGCCCAGAGTTGAAAGGGTAAAAATAGTGAGTGATGACTGCAGACGCTGGAATTACCTTTGCCTAGTCGATGGCAATGGGTTTGGTTTGGTTTAGTGTGATCTGGTACAAATTCCTTATTCTCTCTGAACCTCATTTTTCTTATCTGTAAAATGAGGGTGATAACTACTCTGCAAAGGTGTCGAGAGGACTGGAGATTACTTACATGCAGTGCATGGCATTTAGTAGGCATTCAACAATGGTAGCTGTTAGTATTTTAATAAAAACATTCCCTTAACAGGCAGTCAATTCCACAAGCTTTTATGGAAAGGATCTTTTTAGCTACAAAGAAATCTGGCAGGCCTCTTTATTTTTTTTAATTTTTATTCTTCTTCTTTTTTTTTAAACACAACTTTTGGTCCCTTCTTTCTCTTCTATTTCTGAAGAGAAAAGATTTGAGTTACTGTTCAAATCACCTCTTTTTGCTTTAATACTTTGTTCTGCTAAATCACCAGATTGAAACAGCAACATCTAACTAGTGTGGAGGATCATTTCATGAATTAAAGCAAATGGCATGAGAAAACTACTATCATATAATTTTTACTACCTATATAAATTATTCTGTCTCATTTAGAACCCAAAATTCCAAGTAACAAATGGAATCTGATTAAAGTAACATTAAGTATTCAATGATCATAAAAACATTGCTAAGTTATGATTCCGAAGCCCTTCCATTTTGGCTTTCACCTTCTTATTACTTCTAGGAACAAATGTAAATATTAATAGAGATCTAACCTGTCTTTTTTTAAAAGTATGAATTAGGCAATGTGGAATAGTGGAAAGAGTGTAATTTCGAATCAAGATGTGAAGTGAAATCTTTCCTCTGTTACTGGCTGGCTGGATAACCAAAGGCAGGTCTATAAACCCCTCCAAACCTCAGAATTCTTCTCTATCAAATAGAAATAATACTCCCTGCCTATTTCACAGGATTGCTGTGAAGAATCAAATGAGATGTTACAGAAAAGCTTTCTGTAAACTGCAAAGCACTATAAAAATGTCAGGAGTTGCTCCTTAGAAGTATTCTTTACTACGATGACACCTGTACTCAGAAGTTGTACTTTTAACAACCCTAACCATCTGTAAGATGCTATAACTCGAAAACAAGATAAAAAATCTCCTAGAATATGGCTATCCTTAAAAGCCAAATGACTTAATATTGCACGGATAAGATGAAAGTTACTGATTTAAAAAGCCTGGTGATGTTTTCGTTTTGTAACCTTTCTAGGTTTAGCAGAAAGCTATTGCAATAGGATGAGAAGACCCTTCATATAACAAAAGAGAAAAACAAGGGACAAATACAAGGAAATGTGAAGCTCTCTATCGATGGCCTTACACAATTCAGTAACTACTGAAGCAATAACAATTATGAAGATTTACTTAGTGATGGTTTAATAAAGCCCTTAAGAAAAATTCAAATTACCTCCAGAGTACTTAGGTTAACAAGGTGGTAAGTTTTGGTCTACTTCTCATCTCCCACTAAATAATTCAAAAATAAGTGCTGACAATACAGAGGATAAACTTCATGTATCAGAAAATTCCTATATCCTGATGAAGCTTGATAAAGGATATTATGCCACAACTTTAACATTTAAAGCAAAGGCAGCTATTTAGGAGAATGGCTTCTGCCATCTAGCCACACTATCCCTCTGTCATCAAAGTTTTTTTTTTTTTTTTTTTAACTTCAAAGTACATCATCGACTTAGAAAGAAAAAGACATTCTGTCCTTTTTCTAGTGCAGAAGAAGTACTGTCTTCCTAACATTGTCCTAAGAAATAGACTCTTCAGGTAATCATCTTTTCCAGGTCTGAACACCCTAATGGACAAACAGATGGGCAGCTATAAATGACAATGTTTACCAGTTTCCAAAAAAGCTTCACTCTGAGAAATTTAAAATCTTGCCCACTTAAATACAATAAGCTCTTTGGCTCACTATCAATGTAAGATACTAAATTCTTAACAGGCCTAATTAAAATACTTCAGAGTATCATGAGTTTTAAAACACTTTTTAAAATATAATTCTTTCTTACCACTGATCCAAAATGTAATTCCTAATTTTCAAATAGCGTTCTGGTGTTTTAGCTTGGCGTCCCTCAAAAAACTCAGGAATTGCTTGTTTTTCTTCTTCCTGAATGATATTTCTATCTATTTCTACTTCTTCTTCTGGTGGCTTAAGCTCTTCTTCCTCATGGTTCTCCTCTTTGATTTGACAGGAAGAATGAAAAAGCATTTCCTTATCAATCAGATCTTTCTGAACTTCACAAGGCTCTGGAAAAGGCAACTGCCTAGCACCTCTTACTCCATTTTCATAATGCTTGTCACGGTTTTTAATCAGTTCATTACATTTCTGATTATTTAAGTCAACTGATTTTTTGTCACTGGTGCTCTGTTTTTCAGTCCATAACGTAATTACCGAGCTTGAAAGTATTTCTGCCTCGCCTTGCTTTACATTCTGAAGACTTTCCTTGGAAGATTCAGAAAAGGACTCTTTCTCTGTGTGTGAAGCAATGAATTCTCCTTGATTGGTTTCATGAGTTATACTATCTGGAATGTCTACCAAGCGACCACTGCTAGGATTCTTTTCAGGTGCGTGAGTAGTCAACTCATCAGCCTCATCTGTGATGTCCACTTCTTCATCATCAGATAACTTTTCAATTTTCACAGCATTGAGGTTTGGATCTGCAAGTCCCCTTAAACCTGATAGTGATGGTGACCATGCCTTTGTCCCTTCATCTTCATTTTTAATCTGAAGGTCACTGTTGCTCTTCTGATTTGGTATTTCTTTCTCCAGACCACCTAATTTTACCTTGTTAAAAATCAGGATAAAACCCCCAAAGTATTAGTGTTATAAAAATTAAGAACTGGCACAAAAAATACAGGTTAAACACAATGCTATCAAACTAAGTACAAGTCAATCACATTTTTATTGTCCTTTCTTTAAGTGGTTCACAATTACATTCTGATCACCATCATTTCAAATTTCCATAAATATACCTGACTCATTTATGGTCTGATGATCTTTACTAACCAAAAATCATGAACTATATAAAACTACTACTTCTTTTTCAATATTAAGTTTTAAAGTCTGGCTCAGACCAACCATAATGAACGAACTAGTAACTATTATACAAAGATATTCTAAGATTAAAATACTCATAAAGGCTCAGGATATCTAAAACCTCAGGTGAATCCTTAATTTAAAGGAATCCATTTCTGAGTAACCTCACAGATCTTTACTTAGCAAATGAAAATCATCTTTCATTTAAATACAGAGACAACAGAAAAAAACTTTTTTGTAGATTCATTTAATGCAGCTGCAATATTATAAAGCTTGTAATTTAAGGCAAGAAATTATCTTCCATATCTACTATTGTAGACATAAATATGTGGCAACGTAACGAGGAAAAGATAATGAAAGTCAATGAATAAATATGACTTGAAATAAAATTTTTATACACAGAGTTTTTGAAAAAACTTGTACATGACTGATATACCCAAGGGATATGATAGCTCTCAAAGAGATTATTTATAGATTGTATACCTCCACAGAATCCCGGGGTCACATATTTATGGTTAACTGGCTTAATAGGTTGAGGAGAACGAAACGTAGCAGGAGAGAAGAGGAGATTTGGACATACAACCCCAGTAGCCTTTATTTATTTATAACAAGTAGCCTTGTTATTTATTTGAAGTCTTTTTTTATCTTAAAAATTCACGTGAAATTCTGTACTATATTTCGTGATATATCAATGTCTATTTTAATATTAAAATGAATCTCTCTGCTCCAAGTTTTTGAGTAAAATCGACACTTCAAGATGTACCACATATAGCCTAGAATTATGCATGTCCCAGTTAGAGAAGCATGAGGCTAAGAATAACCAAGTCAAGCTTTATTCCGTTCCATGATACTTCAACCTTGTCTATCTGTTGCAGTTGAGTCAATCCCAACTCACAGCTACCCTTCAGGAGACAGGAGAACTGCCCCATAGGGTTTCCAAGGAGTGGCTGCTGGATTTGAACTGCTGACCTTTTGATTAGCAGCCGAGCTCTTAAACACTGCCCCACCAGGGCTCCCACCCTTGTCTAACTGCTTTGAAGAGGCTTTTGTTTGGTTAAAAGAAAAAGAAGGTGACTGATATAGTTGAATTCATTCCATTACTTAACACCTATCCCAACTGACACTAGGTTAGACATAATTTTGTACACAGAGTACCTCATTATTTATATTAAAAGATAACACCAAATTTCACTTAAGACATTTCCAAATTCCATATAATTATGTTCACAGAACTCAAGCAGAATATATTTAAAAATCCTAAATATCAAAACTATATGCTTAAATACAGCACAGATTGCTTGAAAGACTAAGGAACTAGACCATAACTAACCCTTTAAAAACACTGCTATTTATTCAAGTTTTCAGATGATTCTTTACAACAACTGTAAAAGTTTCATTGCTATTAAACAGATTTCAGAATCATGTTAACAGCTATAGCCCCTAAGCTCTAATAATGCTTTAAAGTTCCTATAAAGCAAATATTTAAAAAGAAAAGATATTTTTCTAGAGGAAACATTAAAATGAGACCTCTAAGATTTTCTTCATGCTTTGTAGGATGTTTTTGAGCAATTACTATTTTGTCCTTTTATTTAGCTGTCTGAAATTAAGTGGAATAACATGGCTACCTTTTTAATTGCAACACTCACAACATTAAAGGTATGCTATGGGGTTTTTAAAGATAAACATGTGGATAGTACTTTCTGGGTTATACTGTATTTTCAATATAAAAACTTTTAATAATAAAACTTTAATGCCTGAAATATTGCTGATTATTTTGTTTCTTCTAAATATTATCATTATGAAGTAGGAGATTCATACTTTGCTTACCTTATTTTTAAAGTACTGTCTGGCATAACTCTTCACTTGTAAAACAGTGCGACTTCCTATTAGCTTTGCGATTTTGGTCCACCTTCGACCAAATTTAGCCTATTATCAAAATGAAAAAAAAATGCTTTTGATTAACTTGTTAACATTCCAAGCAACTGACAAATCAAAACAAACAAACAAAAAACTAAAAAAAACAATCCATATTTATTTTCTTAAAGCACACTTCAATAAAGCCTCCTACAGACTCGGCTATTAAAGCCCATGATCTTCTTTTGGAACATGAACTTCTGAAAACTGGCCAAAATGATTCAGAAGTTACTTTTTTTTTTTTTTTTTAATAGCTATCTAAATGAAGATCCAACACTTCTATCACCTGACAGTATGCATTTATATTACACACTGCTATCCCCAGTCTAAGATAAACTTTTAAAAGAAATACATGTCTTAAAAGAAAACAGGTTACACTTTCCATTTACAGGATCAACTGAGTATGTTCTGACACTAATTTCAAAATAACATTTTGTTTTACTCAGCTTTCATCTTCTGCAACATCCATCTTCTGCATATATCTTTACTGTATATAGGTAGCACTGTGGACTAACTTACAAGATGGATCACAAATGAACCACACCTGAACCAATGCCCCCCTAAACTCCTCTAGTCAAAGCTTTGCACTTGCTAACACTGAAGCTGTGGTGGAAAACAACTTAGAACTTGAGGGAATGTCCATGTGTTCTGAAGTACAGAAATGAATTCATATAATTTCAGAGCTGAAAAGGATTTTTAGATATCAAGTGTAACTATTATCTGACTCACAATCTTTTTTACAACAAATCCAACACAAGAGACTCTATATTTCCCAATGCAGTTCAACAATTCTAATTGTTTAGAATTCTTAAAAACTATGGGGAGGCAAAAAAAAACAAAACAAAAACCCAGCCCAGAAACAGCCACAACTCAGGGAAGCCGATGCCAAGGCTAGATTTACAGGCCAGGCAGTCATGCCTGATGGTAGCAAATCATCCTCAAAGATCTGACCCAAATGACAAACCTTAATTTATACACATTACTTATCTCTGGCACTCATTAGAGACTGTGGTATACAGGTGATTTCTTAAAAAATGAAAGTACTTCTGGGAAAGTATTCGTAAGTATATATCAATTACTTAAGGTTGGTTTTAACTAACACTTGGCTAGGATCAACTTACTGAAAAATTAGTTATCTGTATTGTGGGATGAAAACAAATACAGTAAAACCCGTGATAGCTGGAACTCGACGGAACTGCCTTGTTTTTCTGGGTCTCGCAAGTTTTCTGCCTCTGACAGGGTGCAGTCTTAACTACTTTTCTATTGCTCTCTATTAGTGGAAAATGTTTGTTTCCTTCTCTGACAGGTTTCCTCCTTTCACAGGTTCTGGCTTTAGCATGTTTTATTCTAGATAATTTGGTAGAATGGAGCACTTTGGGAGACAGGAGAGATCTGCACAAAGAGTGACTTACTGGGATTGTAGGGGCATGGGTACTAAAAAAGAATTCGGGAGAGGACACTAACAAGAGAAGAAAATATTCACCAATTTCAAAATAGTGAAAAGGGACAGTCCTATGCCTAAGAAAAACCAGTTGCTGTCGAGTCAATTCCAACTCATGGTGACCTCATGTGTGTCAGAGTAGAACTGTGCTCCACAGGGTTTTCAATGGTTAATTCTCTGGAGTACATTGCCAGGCCTTTCTTCCGAGGCAACACAGGGCAGACTTGAGCCTCCAACCTTTCAGTTAGCAGCTGAGCAAGTTAACAGTTTACACCACCTCCCTTCATCCTTTTGTACTACATAATTCCCTTCAGCCAAGCCTGAGTGGGAACAATGGTGGTTCAGTGTTAGAATTTGTGCCTTCCATGCAGGAGACCCAGGTTCAATTCCTGGCCAGTACACCTTATGCACAGCCACTACTCATCTGTCAGTGGAGGCTTATGTGTTGCTAAGATGCTGAACAGGTTTCAGCAAAGCTCCCACACTAAGACTAGGAAGAAAGCCTGGTGATCTACTTTCAAAAACTAGCCAATTAAAACCCTATGGATCACAATGTTTTGATGATGCAGGCCTGGGCAGAGTGTGATTCCATTGTGCATGTGTTACCATGAGTAGGGGGCAAACTTGATGGCAGCTAACAACAACAACAATAACCAAGCCTGAGAGAATTCAGTCCATAAACAAGCTATATCCATAAGTTTAAAAGGCTGGGAATATAACCAAGAATTGTGGGTTTTTTTGTGAGAAAATATTCTAAGTATCGATGTATATAAATATCTACATATCTCTGTAGATAAATATGCATTTGCTTATATATACACAAAATATCCCGGGAAGGTTGCACAAAGAACAGAGGTAACAGTGGTTACCTCAGGCAAAGAGAACTGAAAGCTAAGACATGAGTGAGAGGGAGACTTAATACCCTATAATGTTAGTACCCTTTGAATTTCTGAACCATGAAAACGCAGTCCTAAAAACTAACCTTTAGTTTCCAACCCATTTGTATATGTATGCATATATAGTCTTTGATAAAGGGAAAAACCCCAAAGTTGTCAGCAACCTTAGATAAATGACTAGTTAAATTAGTTACATAAAAAACATCACAATATACAGATGTCACGGTGATGATTAACTATAAAAATACACTTCTCCATCATCTATAGAAATGTTAACAATACTATTTCAATTAACATTCTTCAATCTTACACAAATATGATTATATAAGTATTTCTAATGACATATATAAAAATACATAATTTCAACATTAATTGGGACAGTAACAGGTAACATGTACCTTAAAAGATACAACCTATTGTGAATAGTAGAAAAAAATTCCTCAATATTTTGTGAGAAGTTTCCTCACATCAAGGAGTATTTTCAGAATTAGAAATCAGCACACATTTTTCCCCCCCCATTATGTAACCTGTGGACATCTAAATAGATCTCAATAAAACATTCATGCAAAAGAAATGTTTCTGGTCTTCAATTACATCCACTAAGATATTTAGACTGTGTGTACAATGTCAAGTACCTGAAAACAAAGAACTCAGCTGATCACTCAGACAATTCCAAATATACAAGTTTCTTTCTTTAGCTGTGTTTTGAAAGAAAACATCAGACCGACTAAATAATTTTGCTTTTGAATCCAGTTAGTTTGTGTCATGCAGATAGATACAAGTCAATTTCTTAGGTTTCATTAGTTAAACAAACAAACAAAAAAACTGTGGGAAAACTATTTAAAATATCAATCCAAAGCTATCTTGGTATTTTAGCAATTAAGATATACATTAGAAGGAATTCTCTTGTGCTACACTATAAATACCATCACTTTAACTGTAGAAAAACTAAAGGTGTTATCACGGTACTTAAAAAGAAATTTCTGGTCTCTACAAACTAATTTATCCTTATAACTCTATTAATATTTGCTTCTAGAATCATTTTACTATAAATTAAAAATTGCTCTATTTACCAGCCCTTGTTCAAACAGCTCTTTTTCTTCTACGGTCCACTTTACTGAGTAACTGGCTGGTTTTGTAGGAGAGTGTACCCTGAGGGGAAAAAAAGGAATTGCAAAAAAATTTCTGAAATAGAACAGTCCACATTTATGCAGCTAAAGGTTATAGATAGCCATGGGTTATATTCACTACTTTTGAGTCTAAGAATTAAAAAAAAAAAAAAAAAGGCTGCAGCATTTACCAGGGGAAAGATTTACCCTGGCTTGCACACTTCTCTAGCTGAGAATGACAGGCACCCCAAAAACATAATCCTTGTGTCTGAGTGAGGATAACACTAAAAAACACCACAGAAAGTTAGTGTGATAACAAACAAATAGACTTCCTTAAGTTGGACACAAAGCAGCAGACACTAATATATTCCCAAATCCTGACAGGCATGTAAGAGTTTAAGCTGGTTTGAGAAACATTATTATCTCTTGATTTTTCCATATAAATCCATGTAAACACTGAGCCAGAAAAGAAGTAAAACTATGGCATTACATTTCTTTTAAAATACAGTATCTTAAGAAATTAAAATTGTGAAGCTCATTAATTTAACTTAAGCCATTACCTTTCAGTTAACTTCTTTTTTGTTGCTGCTTATTCAGCAAAATACAGAAGCCAGAAAGGCTGCTCAATGCTCAAGCTATTGGCAATTGCAAATCTAAATGAATTCAGTTAAGTTCATCATTTTAAGGTAGCATGAACTTGTATGTTCATAAACACGAAATAACATCAAATTTCCTTCAATTATAGGGAAAGGACATTAATAAAAAGTTTACTTAACTTCTCTAGATAATTTAAGTTGTCTAAGTTAATTCTAACCAAGAGGTCAGCAGTTCGAATCCACCAGGTGCTCCTTGGATGCCCTATGGGGCAGTTCTACTCTGTCCTACAGGGTCGTTATGAGTCGGAATCAACTTGACGGCAACGGGTTTGGTTTTTTTTGGCTTAAGTTAATTCAAATTAAATTTTTATCTAAAATAATTGAAAATTAAATGAAGGAACAACAGAAAGCAAGTCAATTCCTAATTTACTAGATAAAAGCTTCTTAAAATTTCCCCACAAATCCCTAAGAAATCATTTTTTCTGTAATCTAATGAAATCATCTGCTTAGGGGCATAATAAAAATTCTGGCAAATAAAGGATACCATATATTTTTGTATAACCCAAGGTCAAAACGGCTTTCCAAAAGACAACTATAAATTTTTTCTTAAGAATTTCCCATAATTTCTAATAAATCAAAAAGGTTTTAAAAAAACGTAAGTACATACATGATTTTTCCTGTTTTCTGCAGACTGCACATGAAAAAAGAAAATAGTTTGTGAAGATGTTTTTAAAAATGCAATTCAAACTTTTAAAAGTATTATAAATTGATTTTACCTTTTTATATATTTTTTATCATTTTCCTTTTGATCAAGCCAGAATTTTTCTGGAAGTGATTTTTTAGATAAATAATACCTGTGTAATTATCAAGGAAACTTTTAAAATAATAATAAAAACGTACAATTTTTATGTGATTTATACAAAGTAGCCACTTACATACTCATGAAAGTCACATTGGAATTTTAGATGAACCAATTCCTCCCAAAGCCCGTCAGGACTGCAAAAATTACAATAAAAATGTTTATACGTCTATGGCTGTGGAAGTTTCTATATACATGTTTGTATGTGCTGCACGTACATTCATATACATAACAGAGCACATGGGGCACAGTTATGAAAACTTCTTAGACATAACCAAACACCTCGAGGGACTGAGTTATTGGGCTTGAAGGCTAAGGACCATAGCCCTGGGGAACATCCAGGTCAACTGGCATAACATGGTTCATAAAGATAATGTCCTACATCCTACACTTTGGTGAGTAGCATCTGCAGTCTTAAAAGCTTGCGAATGGCCATCTAAAATACAACTACTGGTCTCCTATATGGAGCAAAGGACAGTGAAGAAAATCAAAGACTCAAAGAAGCGATTAGTCCAGAAGACTAATGGCCCACATGAACTACAGCCTCCTCAGGCCTGAGACCAGAAAAACTATACGGTGCCCAGCTACCACAATTGACTGCTCTGACCAGGAACACAATAGTAGGTCCTGGTTAGAGTGGGAGAAAAATGTAGAACAAAATTCAAATTCATACTAGAGACCAGACTTACTGGTCTGATAGAGACTGGAGGAACCCTCAACACTATAGCCCTCAGACATCCTTCTAACATAGAACTGAAGCTGCTCCCGGAGATCACCTTTCAGCCAAAAAATAGATAGGCCTCTAAAATAAATAACACCCATTAGGAAAGTACTCCTTAGAACAATCAACTGTATGAGACCAAACGAGCAACATCTGCCCAAAGGCAAAGATGAGAAGACAGGAAGGGGCAGGGAAACCGGATGAATGGAAACAAGGAACTGAGGGTGGAAATGGGGAGAGTACTGACACATTGTGGGGACTGCAACTATTGTCTTGGAACATTCTGTCTATGACTTACTGAATGGGAAGCTAATTTGCTGTGTAAACATTCACGTAAAGCACAATAAAATGTTTTCCAAAAAAATGTTTATAAAGAGTTGTCATATGGATTATAAGATATTATGTGTGAAATACCATAGTACAGTACCTGCACAAAACATGCTAAATACTAAATGCTAGTTTCTCTGCTCCTGGATTATGCAAATGGTTAATGTGCTTGGCTATTAACCGATAGGTTGGTGGTTTGAGTCCACCCAGAGGTGCCTCGGAAGAAAGGTCGCGTAACCTACTTCCAAAAAACCAGCCATCGAAAACCCTATGGAGCACATTTCTACACTGACACACACGAAGTTGCCACAAGTTGGAACTGACTCTACGGCAAATGTTTTTTCCCTACTAAGACCCTGTGGATACTGGGCTCCTTTAAAAAATCATCCACATGAGAGCGAACAGTCAACAATCACTTTAACACAAAGATGAGAAGGTAAGGGAGCAGGGAAACTTGATTACTGGAAATCGAACAACCAGAACAGAAATGAGAATGTTCAAGTATTGTGAAGAATGTGATCAATGTCTCTGAACAATTTGCGTAGAGGTTGAATGGGAACCTAATCTGCTATGTAAACTTTCACCAAAAACACAATATTACTAAAAAAAAAAAAAAAAAAAACTGAGAAGAAATATTCCCAATGTTTTATTTAAATATTTTCTTTAAACTATATGAAGAGTACAATAAATGAATTAGATTGACTGTCCACGGTAGAAGTTGGGCATATTTGTTTTCATATATCTAACGATGACAGAGAAGAATTCAGGGTTATTCTCTACCTAATAAAAAGGACAAACACTTAGGTCAAATCTACCAGGCATCCAGGAACCCTCCCTTTCAAAGTTCTTAAAACTAGACTACTCAATACTATCAGATTAATAAAACATTTTTCATTTAGCAAATATTTACCAACTGCATACTGTGTCCAGTGGTATGCTAGGTACTAGGTGCTGAGGACAAAGATCTAAGAAGACACCATTCCTATCTTCTAGGAGCTTACATAGCTCTTATTTTCATGACTTCTAAATCTGGAAGGGAACCAATGACTACTTATGTGTTCATTAATCTAGAACTGCTAACATCACACACAGATCAAAGAAACTAGGATAAGAAGTCAGTGCCAGAATTGTGGACAAGGATCCACAACTTCTGGGGGTGGGGGATCTTCATCCTGTAGTATTTATTTCATGCTTTTTACTTATACTCCTCCCACATTACACCTGTAAACTGGCAGAGTAGAAAGTGAGAACTTTCACATATTCTAGTTCTGTGTCCTTAGACAAATTAACATCTCTGGGTTTCAACTTATATAACTTTGATTAGCAGTCGTAGCTCTCACCCACTGTGCCACCAGGGCTCTACACAACTTACATAACTTTGAAAGTGGAGACCTGGACTAAATAAATTTGGATGTGGACTAAAGCTGATTTAAATATTATATAATTTTTACCGAATATAAAAAACTTACACTTGGTATAAAGAATTGGCTGACAACAGCAACTCAATAAAAATACTGAGTCAGATCTTAGACTTAGCAATAAAACAGGACTTGAGGAATAAAATGCTACTTTTTGCTAAAAACAGATAATATTATATAATAGCATTCTAGGGCCAAATAAAACCCAGTTGACTACTCTATCTGTCCCCTCTTAAAATTTTTGCATGAATACATTTTTAACCCTGAAATCTTTACTTGTCTTATAATATAACCATTAAAGGATACTCTTCTTCCAACAACATCTTCTCAATGACAGCTTTGTTCTCTTCACTGATGGTGCTATCCAGAGTCCAAGGCTGTTAAAAAAGAGAAAAATGTATTTTTTTCTTTTTATTTACTGTTTTTTTGTGTTATCTTCTATGTTTCGTCCAATAAAAATACATGACGATATGATGATTACAAATAATAACACTACCATTTACTGAGCACACAGATACATCATTTTGATTCCCACAATAACACCATTAGATAGGCATTATTATTTCAAAGATGTATCCATAGCACTGCTAGCATTTCAAGTGAAAGAGCAGAGACCAGACACACAATGTTTGATTCCAAGGCTCATGCACCTATCCATGATAAAGTAATAATGGCTATCAGGTACTAGACACTTACCCTCTTTCAAAACTTACTGTAATTCCTTTTTCCCCCCTCAAGTCACAATCTCTCCCTACATGATTATATTCATTTTCAATTCTCAAAGCGTACACATTTTCAGCTGAGATCCCCTCTCCAAGTTCCAGACTATTTTTATCTAACTGCTCACACATCATTTCCACTTGGATATCTAATAGCCTTTTCAAATTTAACATTTCAAAACAAAATTCACTATCACACACCTGTTTCTACCCTGCCCTCCCAACTTTGTAAATGACACTACCAGTCACCGAGTTATTCAAGCTAGAAACTCAGGAATCATCCTGAATTCCTTCCTTTTTCCTCAATCTCCATATCTAATCTATCAACCAGTTCTACCTCCAAAATATAACTCAAATTTGTATCTCTTCTGTCACCACTTCAGGCCAAGCCACCATCAAATCTTGTCTAGATCACTGCAAAAGTTTCCTAACTGGTCCCTTTGCTTCCATACTCTTCCTTCCCTACAATCTAATCTTCACCACAGCACCCAAAGTTGAGTCCTATAAAAATGAACTTACTCATCTACATAATATGTTTCAGTGACATTCCAGTTCACACAGAACAAAGTCTAAACTCTTTAACATAATCTGAACCACTAGGCCCTGTATGATACACCTCTTGCCTGCCTCTCCAACCTTGTCACATGCTGCCACTCCCTCCTTTCCCACTACAGTCTAGACACCAGCCTTCAATCCTTGTGCTGCTTGTTCTTTCCACCTAGAATGCTTCTTCCTCAACTATTCTCATGTCTACCTATTTCTTTTCTCTTAGCTTTCAATTTAAATGTCACCTCCTCAGAGTCACCCTTACTGACAACTTTATCTAAAACAGGCTCCCCACCTTGTTATTCTCAGCAGCATCCTTCTCATTTCCTTTATATTCTGTAACTAATTTGTCTATTTGCTTATTGCCTGAATCCCCTTGAGAATGCAATTCTTGAGAGCAGGACCACATCTGTTTTGATTGTAGCTGTACCCCTAAACCTGGCCTACTATATGGTGTACAGTAAGTACAAAATAAGTAAGTGCTAAAGGAAGAAATGATCCCCACTTTTTAGATAAAGAAACTGAGGTTCATAAATCTGGTAAGTGGCACAGCAAGGAGTTCTACCTCAATCTAGCTGGCTCTAAAGCTGCTTCCCAATAGGCCATTTTTCCAAATCAAAAGAAATAAGAAACTTCTTTCATTTTTAAAGTAAGAAAAATGTTTCAATATATTATCTTCGTGATGGTTGAGAGCAAGCACCAAGTCAAAAAAAAAAAAAAAAAAACAAAAACAAAAAAAGAGCTACTCTGGAGTAACTTAATGTACCTAGTGTTTTTGCAAAATACTTACAATAAGGCCATTATCAGTTTTCCAGGATGAATCCAGATAGTGATCTTGCTGTAAAACAGATACTGTATTCTCATCACTTCTGTAATCAATAAAATAAATATAAAAGTGATATTATGTGAGGTAACAGCTATCACACCGTGACTGGCAGTTTGCAGGCATTAAGCAAATATTTAGTTCCCTTCTCCCCTTGACAGATTTAACATTGCAAAAATGTTTGTTCTACCTCTTTGGCCTGTGAAATACATGACAGCTGTAAGCTACCCCATCTCAACAGCTAAACACCAAGACTGACTGTTCACCTCTTTTGATTCCTCAAGAATACATTAACTTGATGCAGCAACCACAACAGGCTCTGTGGTCATAAACCAATACTTCAGATTTCTTTTACCCAGGGCTTGTATATCCATGTGTATATAGGAATTCAACTTTGCATTAAGTCTTCTAGCTGTATGTAAAGTATAAAAGCTACCAATAATAGCACTAGCCTCAGAATGAAGAAAAAACAGGAACACATATATAGTGGAAGAACCAAAATAGAAAGTACTTAAAAAACAGTACAGTGAAGAAAAAAATACTGTATTAAAAATACTTATAAAAACAAAAAATTAAGTTGGGTTATTTGGGGGCTTTTCTGTGTCTATGGGAAATTAAACTTTGTTAACTCTCTTACTCCTCTTATGGAACAATGAAGAATTTTCTAAAGTCACATTTATTCACTTCACATGCAAAAAGGCTGAAGAGTTAAGTTTTGGGAGTCCAACCTATGATATAATTACATATAGTATTTGCTTTGGAATATCTTAAAGTTATAACATTTCTAGTAAGTTACTGACTTTTTCCAAATCCTGTTTAGTGGCAAGAGTTTTGTATTTCTAAGACTGCAAAAAAAAAAACCTACCAAAAGTTTATACATTTGAATCTTTGATTACTCTATGGTGGTTATAATAAATTGTGGGGTTAACAAATCATTCTTTATAATAAACTAAAAGCAATAATTTATCTCAATTATTCATAGAAAATAGGTTTAAACTCACATGTCAACTCTGATCTGGTAGATGCCACTAGGAATGTTAAATAGTGGATTTTGAGACATATCCACAAAAGGAAATCTTTGCTCAACTATCGAGGTTTGCCAAGGGTGCAATTTCACTTCAAGTTCCCTACAGAAGTCTTTTCAGATAGTATTTATTCCTAATAAGGATTAGCTAAATCCACGCCTCGGGTGTATGCATCTAGACATCTTCCCTGAATTTCCATATGTTCTACAAATTAACATGTTCAAATCTGAACTCAGCTTTCCTTCCAAATCTGCTACTCTTCTGTTGTTCCCTATCTCAGTCAATGACACTCCATGCCTTCAGTTGCCCAAGTCAGAAATCTGCATCTGCTACTTCCCCCTCAAAACCCGTAACTTGTCACCAATTCTGTTCCTCCTCCCTTTTTTAAATCTAGTATAACCACACTGACATCTGAGGTCCCTTAGTTCCAGACCTTGTAATTTTCCTGGGTGTTATGGATTGAATTGTTTCCCCTAAAAATGTGTGTCATGATTCCCAGTACAGTATGATTATGTCCACCATTTTGTGATTTGATGTGGTTATTCTATATGTTGTATATCATAACCTCTATGATGTTAATGAGGCAGGATAAGAGGCAGTTATGTTAATGAGGCAGGAATCAATCTACAGGATAAGGATGCATCTTGAGTCAATCTTTTTGGAGATACGCAAGACAGAAGCAAGCAGAAAGACCAGAACCTCCTACCACCAAGAAAGCAGTGCCAGGAGCAGAGTGTGTCCTTTGGATACGGGGTCCCTGTGCTGAGAAGCTCCTAGACCAGAGGAAGATTGATGACAAAGACCTTCCCCCCACCACCAACAGACAAAGCCTTTCCCTAGAGCTAGCACTTGGAATTCGGATTTCTAGCCTCCTAAACTGTGAGAGAATAAACTCCTGTCTCTTAAAGCCATCTACTTGTGGTATTTCTTTTATTGCAGCACTAAATGACCAAGACACTGGATAAGTGCAAGAGATAAAGCTGACAAGCCATCATCTTTTCTCTTTCTCCACTTATGAACATATATACATATACATACACGTATATACAAAATATGTTGTTGGTGTGTGTCGCTGAGTCGATTCCGACTCACAGCGACCTATGTGACAGAGTAGAACTGTCCCATAGAGTTTTCTTGGCTGTAATCTTTATGGGAGCGGATTGCCAGGTCTTTCTCTAGCAGAGTCGCTGGGTGGGTTCAAACCACCAGCCTTCGGGTTAGCAGTCAAGCTCTTAACTATTGCACCACCAGGGCTCCTTTATATGACATACATACATAAAAATACAGTGTGTGTGTGTATATATATATATAATAAGTATACACACACACACACACACATATATATATATATAAATATACACAATGTTTATTGTCTGTCTCACCAGTAAGAATGTTAGTTATATGACTTGGTTTTAAGAAGTGTTATATAACCAGGGCTTGGCATACAGAAGGTACTTGATCAATATTTGTTGAATGACTGAATAAACAAAGTAAGTGAAGCATGGATCATACACATCTAAGAGTCAAGGATGAAGATTTTATCATAAAACCCAACAAAGGACTGAAGGAATAACATGAACAGATCTGGATGCGAGAAAGACTAACTTTAGGAAAGAATAAAAGGGGGACTAGGAAACAAGAAGCAGTTAAAAAGAAGTGATTATAAAAATACTGGAGAGAGGTGACAGTAACCTATTGTTGCTGTGTGCCGTCGAGTCGATTTCGACTCACAGTAACCCCACAGGATGGAAAAGAACTGCCCCGTAGGGTTTCCTAGGCTGTACTTTTTATGGGAGCAGATTGCCAGGTCTTTTCTCCTATGGAGTGGCTGGTGGGTTTGAACTGCCAATCTTTCATTAGAAACTGAGAGCTTAGCCATTGTGCCACCAGGGCTCCTTGACAGTAATTTATACCTACGAAATACGCAGTGAGAATAGGAAGAAGTGAATACATTTAAGATGATACTTAATATAGAATCAACAGGCCCTTAATGGCTGACAAGATGGAGGGAGTATAAGGAGGGAGGTAAAAAAAAAAGGAATAAAGTTCAGGTCTATGCCTTGAGCGAATGGGTAGATGCTGGTACCATTTATTGAACTAGGGAAACCTGGAGAGGCAGGTTTGGTGGGGCAGAAAAAACTATAAGCTGCAGAGGTTTGGGGTGCTTTCCTTAAAGATTTCAGGGAGAATGACTATATGAGTTTAATTACTCTTCACATTTTTACAGCGCTTTAGAGTTCACAAAACACTTTTATGCTCCCTATCTTAGCCCCCTATGGGCAGGGCTGGTACTCTTCTCCCCAATTCACAGAGGCCCTGATATAAGGTTGAACCATATGAAATTCCCATTGTACCTTTCAAAAAAGGTCAAATACTAGCAATTTCATATGATTCAGCCTAATAGATCTAACAAAGTTGTTCACAGCATAAACAACATGGCCAGCTGAGTTTAGAACTCAGGTTTTGGATTCTTGGCAGTCTAGGCCTTTTCTTTTACTAAAAGGAGACACTGGAAGAACATTTTAAAAATGGAACATATTGATTTCCTTATTTAAAAAACGGTACATATTGATTTCCTTCCTGGCAAGGAAGAAGCCAACGGACAAGATCTTCCAAGCTGAGGTCGCTGTTTAAAACCACACTGGCCTGTTCTGCAGGAATCAGTATTTAATTGAGATAGCTCACTGGGTTCTCACGATACCATCATTGAGGGTAGAGATGGTGAAAGAACACAACGTTTGCAGAGTACGTACCATATGCCAAAACATGCAGAAAAATTATTTCATTCGATCCTCACAACCTTAAGATGATTCTCAGTTTACACATAAGGTCTGAGGCTCAGACAGGTTAAGTATCTTCCCCAAGGTGACACTGCTAGTAACTGGTAGGGCCAGTAAATGCAGAAGGCAAACCAGAACTGTACAACTCTAAAGCCTTTAAATCAAGCTGCCTTTCAGTCAGAAGTTTTTCCCAACTATCCTCGTGTGAAAAAAGGAAATCTGTGGCTACAAGAGATGAAACGCCTCGCTCAAGGTCATCACGGCTTGCGAGAGACAGATTAAGTATCCCCGAGCTCAAGTCCCGTTCTAGACGTCTAGGAACCGCCCCTGTGCCAGGTACCGGCGGGAGTGCGGCTGGGGAGATAACTAGGGAGATACTGCGGTGTAAGGGAAAGGAGGAATGTAACTGTTGGCGCGTGTACAACGTGCCAGGCGAAGTCTGCGCCCTCACAGCACTCTGGCAAAAGGTGAAACAGTCATCCCCACCAACCGCTCGCTGGGCTCGGGACACGCCGGCGGGCGCGGCGGGCGCGGCGGGCGGGCGGGCCTAACGGATGGTCTTCCTATCCTGTCCCTTAACGCACCGGGGACCTCCCCAGGGCCATCTGTTTGCACCCGCGCCCCTCTCCGCCCCAGCGAGACCCAGTGTCTTCGCCTCACCCTGGCTGTGCTGCGGCCGCCACTACATCCCCTTCGACATCCACATCCGCCTCTTCAGCCGCCATGATGGGACCGGACCCGGTCCTGTCCTCCGGAGAGATCCCGCGAGAGGTGGAGAGCTGGGGGGCGGGGCCGGATGCGTCAAGGGAAGGAGGCGAAGCCTCGTCCTGCCCTTCCCACGCCGGGGAGGCGGGGCTTCCAGAAGACAGGCACATGCGGTTCGGTCCTTTTGTTAATACCCTTGGGAAGTGGCAGTGGCTGGGGCTTTTTAGAGTTTACGTTCTTGCACAAATTCTTAGATGCTTCACTGCTCTCATTTGTAAAATGGGGATAATAGCAAATGTCTTTCTAGACTGCTGAAAAGGTCAAGTCAGACCGTGGTTTGTGAACTATGAAGGTGGCAGCTATGAGGGAGCCTTACCGGTTGGTTATTTTTTTCTCACTTCTGTTTTTTAAGTTATGGAAAGTGCTGAGCTACCTCTATTTTAAAGTCCAACAAACATAAAAAAAATTTAATTATGAATGGGTAATTTATTTTGTAGAGATCTTTACAATTAAAAAATCACTCTCACGACTACGAATATTTACAATAACCCAGTGAGGTAGGTCCGTGTGTTATCACTCATGCTTTACAAATGAGGAAACAGAGCTCAGAAAGCAGAAATGACTGCCCAAGGATACACAGCTAGTCAAAGACAGAGCTGAGGCCAGAATCCAGGTATTTCTGGCTCTTTACTGAGTGCTCACCCTGCACAAATCATGTTGATAGGAGCTATGGAGGATAAACACCCTTTCTATCAAATAATTTATGGCCTCTCAAGAAATTAGATATTGGTCTTATGCATTTTTCTACCTTAGCATCTATCGCTCACATAATTACAATTGTTGGTTTACTTGTCTGTCTCCCAATTAGACTGTGAATTCCTTAAGGACAAAATTGTGTTTGTTAGTGCTTACACTATCAACATTCAGCATGGTATCTGTTATGGATTGAATTGTGTCTCCCCAAAATATATGCCAACTTGGCTAGGCCTTGATTCCCAGTATTGTCTGATTGTCCACCATTTTGTCATCTGATGTGATTTTCCTATGTGTTATAAATCCTACCTCTGTGATCTTAATAAGGCAGGATTAGAGACAGTCATGTTAATGAGGCAGGACTCAATCTACAAGATTAGGTTGTGTCTTAAGTCAGTCTCTTTTGAGATATAAAAGAGAATCTAGCAGAGAGACAGGGGGACCTCATATGACCAAGAAATAAGAGCCAAGAGGGAACGTGTCCTTTGGACCCAGGGTCCCTTTGCTGAGAAACTCCTAGACCAGGGGAAGATTGATGACAAAGACCTTTCCCCAGAACCTACAGAGAGAAAAAGGCTTCTCCTGAAGCTGGCTCACTGAATTCAGACTTCTAGCCTCCGAGACTGTGAGAGAATAAATTTCTCTTTGTTAAAGCCATCTACTTTTGGTACTTCTGTTTTAGCGGCACTAGATAGCTATGTCTGACACATAGTTGTTGTTAGCTGCTGTCGAGTAGGCCCTGACTCATAGTGACCGCATGTACAACCAAAGGAAACACTGCCTGGTCCTGCGCCATCACATGATCAGTTGTGATCAGACTGTTGTGATCTATAGGGCTTTCATTGGCTGATTTTTGGAGTACATTTCCAGGCCTTTCTTCTTAGTCCATTTTAGTCTGAATGCTCTGCTGAAACCTGTTTAGCATCATAGTAGCATGCAAGCCTCCACAGACAGCTAGGTGATAACTGCCCATGAGGTGCATTGGCTGGGAATTGAACCCGGGTCTCCGACATGAAAGGAGAGAGTTCTACCACTGAACCACCACTACCCTTTGACGTATAGATAGTAGGTGCTCAATAAATATTGACGGGATAATGGATAAATCAATCAGTTAATGAAATGAACTCACACCCCACGCTACTCTCAATTTGTTCCATTTCACCTTTGTTTGTGCTCAGGACATAAGCTAGGATGCACTATGAATGTAAGGAGGGAGAACCAATGCTCAGAAACTGAACACTGCTGAGGCCCCATTTGCTAAGGCCTCATTCTCAGGCCACCCTGGGGATGCTGTTACTGTTGTCAAAGGGCTTATCTGATGACCTGTCCCAATGGTTAGCACCATGCCTGGCACAGAGCAGGCACACTAAAATGTTTATTGAATGGATATCGTCTTCCTTGATCTTTACGTAGCAGGAAGGGATTGGGACCCTGGCAGGACTGCCCGGATGAGTGTCATATCAGATGAGAATGGTACCTCCTAGAGCATAAATTGGAGCCCCTGGATGGTGCAAACAGTTAACGCACTCATCTGCTAAATGAAAGTTTGGAGATTCGAGTCCACTCAGAAATGCTTCAGAAGAAAGCCATGGTGATCTACTTCTGAAAAATCAGCCACTGAAAAACCTATGGATCATAGTTCTACTCTGACACACATGGGGTTGCCATGAGTCATAAATGACTCAGTGGGAACTGGTTTTTTAGAGCATAACACAGAATATCATATGAAAAATGTCTCCTGCAACACAGCAGTAAAGACTTTTCTAGTCCAGTGCCGGCCTTAAGTAGGCATTAAAATTTACATAGAAGGAAGGAAGTGCCTGCACAGAATCCAGACATGCACCGAATCATCTATAGGCCTCCCTAAACAAGGAGATTAGTTTGAAGGCTTCCCATACACACCCCGTTCCATGCTCCTGGTTATTTGGATTTATGTGAAACAGCCTCCGAAGAGCCTAGGCCCAACCCCTCCTGCCAGGATACATAACATATGACCTCCCAGGCAAGTGAACTCCAGAAGATTACCCTACTATTTAACCCCCACCCCCTTCTAGAGACCTGCAAACCTGTGACTTGTGTAAAGACCCATTTTCTCACCAAGTAGTTTGAAAGCAGAATTCAGGATTCATATTTCACAAATATTTGTTGCACTTCTGCCATACACAGTAGTGGGGAAATGGCATTGAACAAGACCGACTCAGTCTCTGCCCTCATAAAGTTAATCGAAACACAATTTCTGGACAATGCAATAAACTCTATGAGGGAGGACTTACGGGCTACTGTGGGATCACAGAGGAGGGGCACTTAGTCTAGAATGAGCTGTCTCCTGTATCATACTTTGGAAGAGGATACTGATCAGTCAAAATTTGAAAACAATGCTATGGACTTTGTGGATGTCCTTTTCTAGCAAGTGGTCTTTCCTGATAACATGTCCAAAGTAAGTGTCATGTACTGAATTGTATCCCCCCAAAATATGTGTACCGATTTGGCTAGGCCATGATTCCCAGTATTGTGTAATTGTCCACCATTTTGTCATCTGATGTGATTTTCATATATGTTGTAAATCCTGTCTCTACGATATTGATGAGATGGGATTAGTGGCAGTTATGTGAATGAGGCAGGACTCAATCTACAAGATTGGATCGTGTCTTGAGCCAATCTCTTTTGAGATATAAAAGCGAGAAGCGAGCAGAGAGACATGGGGACCTCATACCACCAAGAAAGCAGTTCTGGGAGCACAGCACGTCCTTTGAACCTGAAGTTCCTACAAGGAGAAGTTCTTAGACCAAGGGAAGATTGATGACAAGGACCTTCCTCTAGAACCGATAGAAAGTGAAAGCTTTCTCCTGGAGCTGGCGCCCTGAATTTGGACTTCGAGTCTACTAGACTGTGAGAGAATAAATTTCTCTTTGTTAAAGCCATCCACTTGTGGTATTTCTGTTATAGCAGCACTAGATGACTAAGACTGTAAACAAACCAAAGTCTGACCATCCTTGCTTCTATGGAGCAATCTGGTTGTATGTCTTCTAAGACTGATTTGTTCATTCTTCTAGCAGTCCACGGTATATTCAATATTCTTCGCCAACATCGTAGTTCGAATGCATCAGTTCTTCTGCTGTCTTCTATATAGTGTTGATGTGTATGTGTTTATTCATTTATTACCATATATATATTTATCATGGTATGTATATTTATTACAGTATAAATACCACAGCTAAAAGGTGCCTGGGTGGTGTAAACAGTTTGTACTTGACTGCTAACCTAAAGGTTGGCAGTTCAAATCCACTCAGGGGTACCATGGAAGTAAAAGAAAAGCAGTACCTAGTGATCTTCTTCCATTAAGATTACAGCCAAGAAGACCCTATGGAGCAGTTCTACTCTGTAACACATGGGGTTGCTGTAAGTTGGAACCAACTTGACAGTGATGGGTTTATATACCAAACCCAAACCTGTTGCCATTGAGTCGATTCTGACTTGTAGCAACCCTATAGAACAGAGTAGAACTGCCCCACAGGGTTTCTAAGGAGTGGCTGGTGAGCTCCAACTGCTGACCTTTTGGTGAGCAGCCAAGCTCTTAATCACTGCACCACCAGGGCTCCAACCGGCTTATATAGGAAAGAAAAATTTTACTCATTATGGTGCTCTGCTTCTTGCAGACTGAATGCATGTCAGAGTAATTTTAGATGGGGAGGGGAGGAGGATGAATAAAGGACAGAGAGAGTGAATCAGAGACTAATATGATCACCTATTATATTCCAGATACTGTGTAAAGCAGAATCTCTTTTGAACCTTCCAAGAATCCTGCAAAGTAAGCAGTATCACCCCTACTTTAGAGGTTAGGAAGAGATTCAGACAGTTACAGTTACACAGCTAATAAGTACAAGAGCAGGGATTTCAACCTAGGTATTTCTGGCTCTATACTTAATCTACTACACTTTCACATTACAATGGAAAAAAGTGGGGTATTTTGCAACTCTGTGTGCTGATATTTTCTCGTTTGGTTTAAGAATAAATCACGAGTAGATGATTTTCCGATTAAGGTTCTGAAGATCTAAAAGTGAGTGTTTTGAAGGTTTGAACCTCTTCTTGGGTTTACAAATTCTTTTCTGTCACCATTAATACACTCTGTTTCTTTTGTTCATCCTAAACAGAATTAGCAGGAGGTGCCATGTTTGTAAATCCTTATAGATGTTGTCAGAGGAACATTAAATCAATAAAGTGTCTGTCTCCTATTTCAACTACATGGTGTTTGAATCCAATGGGGAGATAGCTTATTCATTTCTTGTTTTGTCCATTTCTAGTGAAAAATGATCACCACATTTCTACTGAAAAAGCAAAGTATAATTGCAATATTAACCCCTAAAAGCTGGCATGTTAGCATTCATACTAATTAACTCAGATTTGTAAAGTGCTTTGAAATCAGGAAGTGTCATACAACAGTTCACTAATGTTATTATTATGTTATGATCCAAACTGTCAGCCAAATGATTGCCAGGGATTCAAAAGAGTTCCCATCTTAAAAAGAAAACAGACAGTGAGTGGGGAGGAAAACCACTTTATCCATGTAGAGGTGAGATAATAGACAGATGCAGACATAGACTTATGGGCTACACTTGGCAGGCATTGGAAATGAATTGTTCCGGGAAAGCAAGCTGCATTTTATTTTATTTTCCCTCCCCAGTTCCCTGAAATCACATAAGGTATCTACTGAAAAAGCTGTTCTCAATATGTTGTAAGGAAAGTCTGCCAATGCACTTCTTACATTTTAATTACAGCAACGCTACATCCATCTGACATTATTCGGAAGGGAAATAAAGAATGCCAGCATTAATGAGCCCCTACTATGTGCCAGGCATTTTAGATACATTGTTTCTTTATAGTCAGGCAACAGCCCTTTGGGGTAGGAATTATTTCTGTTTGCATACATAGTAACCGAAGCTCAGAATACTTAAGCAATTTACCCAAGGGAAATGTAACTTATCATCTTCTCATTACATCATGCTGTCTTAGTTTGGGTACCAATAGCATCTTTTAAGATTACATCTTTTCTTCTCTGTAACTCCCCGTCAGACATTATTCTTCTTTGGCTCTAGGCAGATAGGTGTAGCTGGCCAGGCCTGGGTCATATGCCATCCTCCTGAACCACATGCAACAAGGAGGAGTAATGGTTCCCCGAGCAAAATAAAACTGAACCAAACCTGTTGCCATCAAGCCGATTCCGACTCACAGTGGCCCTATAGGACAGGGTAGAACTGCCCCATAGGGTTTCCAAGGAGCAGCTGGTGGATTTGAACTGCTGACCTTTTAGTTAGCAGCCGAGCTCTTAACCACTGTGCCACCAGGGGTCCCCAAGCAAAGTAGGGGTTACTATTTCCAGAGTGAGGGGGAATGGATACAGGGCACAGTGTTCTGGGGCATTAGCTTTTATTCTGAGTAAAATGGGAAGTCATATAGGGATCTAGTGAGGTTAAAGATAGATTTAAATAATATTAGTTCACTAAAATTAACTAGGATTATAAACTAGGTGGATGATAATATATGTGATATTTCTTTTTTGTCAGGTTTTTTCTTTTTTCCCATAATTGTTGATGATCACATCTCTAGGTCGACTGTGTTTTCAACCCACCTGATTTACTTCTCCCTTTTATGCACTGCATTTCTTTCCATTGTAAGATTTTACTTTGAACAGTCATATCAGCTGCTTGAGAAACAGACTAGCTTCCATAACATTACCCATTCATTTAAAATTTTTGGTTTTTACTCTATTAAGAGATTCTAAATCAAATAATAGCACCAGCTATAGGGTAGCTATGAGTCGGAATAGACTTGACGGCAATGAGTTTTTTTTTTTTTTTTGGTTTTTTTTTTTTTTTTTTTTGGCATATGCCAGTTGGAGTCCCTGGATGGCACAAACTGTTAAGCACCCAACTACTAGCCAAAAGATTGGAGGTTCGATCCCACCCAGAGGTGCCTAGGAAGAAAGGCCTGGTGACCTGCTTCTAAAACATCACAGCCTTGAAAACCCTATGGAGTGCAGTTCTACTCTGCACACTTGTGGTGGCCATGGGTCAGAATCGACTCCATGGCAACTGGTGGCTTATACGTTTGTTACTGTGCTGGTTACAGTAGCCCCTGAGGTGAACAAGATCTTGCCGCCACTGTTAAGGAGCTCATACTCAGTATATACACTGATCATTACAAGCAACTGGGTAAATGCTGTGAAGCAGAGGTTTGTGCCTGGCACAGTGAAGGTCTAATGGAACAAGGTTAAATCTGTGGATGTTAGGAGAGTGACCTCTGTGTACTGCTTCTCATTCTCTTAGTTCACCTTTTTTACACCAGCCATTGCCATGGCACCCAGCCTCACACAGGTGTAACCTGACAGCACTGTTCACCTCTCCCTCTCTGTCCTAAGGATTCTCTGACACATGTACAACCTGGAAAAGCAAGGGTATTAATACCCCAGGAGGCAGCTAATGGGGAGCAGGAGCTGATAGATGACTGCTCCCCTCTTCTATCCAACAGGGAACAGTTTTGAACTGCATTCTATGCAGATCCTCAAATGGCCCCTGTTGGATGGAGCCCCAGTTGTTCACAGAAGAGAACAACTCAATAACTTGCTGTTATATTGACTTTCTCTCCTCACTGTTTCACTCTTTCCAGTCCTCCTTCACAATTCTTGGTATCACCTCCCAAATAGATTATTGCCTGCAAGCCCTTGTCTCAGGCTCTGCTTTCCCGGAAGTCCCTAAGCTAAGACAATGATGTTAGATCTGGGTTTTGAAAGTCGAGTATAAATTTTCCAAGTGAAGGAGAGAGAAAGGGTGCTCTAGTCAAGGGGAACAGCATGAGCAAAGGTGTGAACAGTACAAGATGTGCTTAGGACCGTCTGTAGCTGAAAACCAGTTGAAACCCCACGTGTGTAAGAGTAGAACTGTGTTCCATAGCGTTTTCAATGCAATTTTCCAGAAATAGATCACCAGGCCTTTCTTCTGAGATGCCTCCCTCTGGGTGGGTTCAAATAGCCAAACTTTTGGTTAGTAGCCAAGCACTTAACCGTTCGCGCCAGCCAGGGACTCTGCTGGAGCTGAAGCATGGGGTATATGGAGGGTGCAAGGAGGAGAGGTTACTAGTGGCAAGGTTTTTTGATTGAAGAACACTGATCAGACATTGAACTGAGAATATTGAAAAAATGCTTACACAAAGGTTTGTTTGTTTTCTGTTTCCATCTCAAGCATTTACTTTGTCCTCTGTCTCACAGAAACCAGTGGCCCATGGACTGGACAATAGCTTTGAGCCATGCAATCAAGAAGAAACTGAATATTTGGGTGAAGGACAAAATTCCAGAAAATAAAACTGCTCTTGTTGTTTTTGTTGGGTGCTTTTGAGTGTTTTTGGCTCATAGCAACCCCGTGTGACAGAGTACAACTGCCCTATAGGGTTTTCTTAGCTATAATCTTTACGGAAGCAGATTGCCAGATCTTTAGCCCGTGGAGCCTCTGGGTTCGAACTGCCAACCCTTCAGTTAGCAGCTGAGCACTTAACTGTTTGTGCCACCAGGGCTCCTTCCTGACTCTTAGAATGCATATTATTTGCGAGTAAGTAAAATGGATTTACAACCGTCTTACTGGGACTGAAGGAGGGGATCCCGAAACATTTAAAGGAAGTAAAGAAAAATTAAATGAAAATTTATTGTGCAATATCAATTACTACTAATTAAAAATACGTAAAATGACAGCACCTTTTCATAATTTTATTATTGTGAACAAAACAAATTTATGAGTGCTTTTCTGTTATCATTTATTACTTCACTACCTTTTTTAACCATTAGACTTAAGTTCCTCCACTACAAATACTCTTCCAGGGAGGGGTAGTACTTTTAGATTCAAAAGGGAATTTGAAACTTCTATATTGTCATACTGTGGTGGCTTGTGTGTTCCCCACCCCAGCCCCATATTTCAAACACCAGCAGGGTCACCCACGGTGAACAGGTTTCAGCAGAGCTTCCAGACTAAGACAGACAAAGAAGAAAGGCCTGGAGATCTACTTCCGAAAATTAGCCTATGAAAATGCTGTGGATCACGACCGAATATTGTCTGACATTATGCTGGAAGATGAGCTCCCTAGGTTGGAAGGCACTCAAAACACACAGTGGTCACAGTGATGGACTCAAACATACCAACAATCGTTAAGATGGCATAGGATGGGGCAGTGTTTTGTTCTGGGGTTGCTGTGAGTCAAAGCTGATTCTATGGCAACTAACAACAACAATATTCTGCCTTACATAATAATTACCATATTTTATCAAAGCTAAACTTCATTATAATGGATCACAAATTTCTCCATTATTTTATGTATCACTAAGAAAGAAAAAGCCCTTCCGATTAGATTTTGACACACTGTCAATTTTAAGATGTGTCTTGATTTCAGAGATCTGAGAAAATGTGCAACTTAACATTGATGCCTGCAAATTCATTTCCTCTACCTGATTGTGAGTTTTGGAGGGCAGGGTTCTGACTCATTCAACTTTGACCCTTTCTAATACTTGGTACAATTCCTGGTACATGTATGGTTCATAGTATGTGTTCAACAAATATTTGTTGAATTAAACAGAGCATATCTTCATCTATCTTTACCCGCCTTGACATAGCTTCTAATATTCTACCTCAGACATAGAATATTTCTTAGGAGGAGAGTTTCATCTTCCATCTCAGAGTTCTGCATAGTATAATGAAATGGACCTACTAATATTCAGCATCGACAAAAATATCCTATTACCCTCTTTTTGTTTACACTGACTTGAAAACTTAAAGTGTGTGAAGATCTTCCACCACGGACTATTACCATGTGTTTTACATACGTTTGTCTCCATGCCATGGATCATATTCTATCACATTTATAAGAAAACCAAAGACCTCTTCTAAAAAATCGTTGTTTAGGTAAACGTGGTAGTAAAAATAATTTCAAAAGTACAGATATTGTGTTAATTATTTACATGTGAGGGTGTGTTTGGAAGGCCACATGCTGTCTTTTACATTTCTAACCCTTTGAAAGGATTTACTTTGGAAGAAGAAAATGGACATCAAGGAATTGTACACATTCTCTGTGGTTTTCATTTAAGACAGGAAGGGATATTTCAAGGTTTTCCATGCTTTTATTTGATTTAATTTCATGCTTACTGAAGCCCATTTCCATCACAGTCACCGACACCTTGAACTTGCTGTGATTTTCCTCCGTTAAGCAGCACAGATGATATTCAGTAAGATTCTTGGCCTCTAAGCCCCATGTCTTGGAAACAGACCTCACTGCATTAGTGATGATTTCAGGCATTCTTCTTACTGATCCAACTAAGCCTTTGAAAATATACTACGACCACTAGGATTTTTCAGCCTTAGTCTGGGCCTTGCATAAAAGGAGTCGGAGACCTTGGAAGGCTCCGATGCCTGGGGTGCAGTGGTTACACCTCATTAACTCCAGAGCAGGGCCCCCCTTTTCCTTTTCCCTTGGGCCTCCTTGTCTTCCCATCCTGGCCGGGGCTGAGACTCCCCAGGCCACAGGAAGTCAGCGCAGAGTCATCTGAGGCACCTCCCAGGAGAGGCTGTAGACACAGTCCCATCTTATACTCTGCTACAGGGATTTCCTCTTTATTTCTATTTTGTCTGCTCATGGCATGTCCTAATTTAAGAGCTTAAGTGGATTCTCAGAATGGAAAAGGTGATGTTTCCTGGAGTGAACAGTGAATAGTGGAGTAGAAAGTGAACAGGACATTATTCTGGCTTTGCTGTTTACTAGCACACTGTCTTTAGAAAGTGCTCGTCCTCATTGATCCTCAGTTTCACCATCTGTAAAATGGGGGGTGGGTAAGGATCCCTACCTCAGAGGGTTGTTGGGATGATGAAATGATATAAAACAAATGAAATAAGGTAAGATGATGTGTGTGAGGAGGCCTAGCCCAGATCTGGGGCTTGGTATGTACTCAACAAATATAACTGCCTGTAGATAGGTACCATTTTCTGCTGCACTTTATACACATGCATCTGGTTTTGACCATAGAATCTCAGTTGATTTTTTTGTAGGTCTGGAGCCCTGGTGGCACATTGGTTAAGAGCTTGGTTGCTAACCAAATGACCGGCAGTTCAAATGCACCAATCACTCCTTGGAAACCCTGTGGGGCAGTCTACTCTGTCCTATAGGGTTGTTATGAGTCGGAATTGACTGGACGGCAAGGGTTTAGTTTGGTTTTTGGTGTTCAAAACAGCCCCTCTCACAAATGGCTGCTAGTCCTGCCTATGGGGTTAAGAAGCTCACAGGAGACTAAGCCTTCTTTGCTGCCAGGCCCAGGGAGAAGAGCACGGTGATTTCTGGTCATTAGACCCTTTGCCAACAATTGCAATCTGAGAAGAACATCATGGTAATACCTCTCACTTTATATTTCATGTCATCTCCCCCCACCCCACTCCCCTGATAAATAAGTAGGGCATACAGACTCTAAAGCTGCAGTGATTAAAAAAAATTAAAAAAAAAAAAAGAATTCTAGGGGCCTAATAATTCCCCCTTAAGTTGTGCAAGCAGGAAGGTATAAAATCATACAAGATCAATTTGAGGAAAAAAAGACACTTTTTTTTTTTTCTGAGCAAACATGAGCAGCTAAAACTTTGCTGGTCTGGTTTTCTTAAACAGACTTTGTTTATAGAATTATCTGTTACCCAGAGAGCGTGTCGGTGTCAGGAATCTGCCAATGGGAAAGTGACTGGAAGCAGCTCTGGAGTTCAAATGGCCAAGAGCTCAAATGCCTGCTCAGTGTTGGCTCCCCTCTAGAGAGACCGAAGCTTCTGATGTACCTTTAATAGATGGGTAATGCTCCACCCTGGGGACTTTGAGTTGAGGAAATCTTCATGTACGTTTGTTTCCTTCCCTTCAGAAAATTTTTTGTTGTTGTTAGTCGCCTTTGAATTGGCTCCTGACTCATGGCAACCTCATGTACAGCAGAATAAAACACTGCCCAGTCCTGCATCATCCCCACGATTTGTTGTGAATCGGATGCTGTGATCCATAGGATCTTCATTGGCTGATTTCTGGGAGTAGATCACCAGGACTTTCTTCCTACTCTGTCTTAGTCTGGAAACTGCTGAAACCTGTTCAGTATCAGAGCAACACACAAGCCTCCATTGACAGACGAGTAGTGGCTGTGCATGAGGTGTATTTGCTGGGAATTGAACCAAGGTCTCCAGTATGGAAGGAGAGAATTCTGCCCCTGAACCACCACTGCCCCCATCTTCTTACCTCTTTTCTTCTCTCTTTCTTTATTTTCCCTATCTTTCTCTCCTTCTACCTTCTCTCCTGCCTCCCCTTTTCTTTCAGTGACATCCGAAGCAACGTTTCAACTGTATGACCTAGAGAGCAAATCACTTGATGCCTTTAAACCTTTTTGCGTCTTGAAAATGGAGGGCAATAGTTTTCACTTATCCAAGCATTTGTTAATTCATTTATTGATCGAATATTTACTAAACACCTTTGGATGCAAGACTCTGCACTGAAGATACAAAGGATGTAGCTACAAAGAGATTAAAATATGGTCCCTACCCTCCAGGTGATCATAGGATGGTGAAGAATAACACTTAAACCACAGGGCTGCTTTAGGAATTAAATAGAATAATGCAGTTAAAAGTATTTTGTGAACAAAATAGAACAATATGAAAAGTAAGATACTAACATTTCCACTCCCATTTAGAAACTTCTAAAAATCTTAATCTCTGCCATCAAAATATCCCCATTGGGTTGACCTCAACTTTCAGAATGCAACAGAAGTCCTGTTGGAATTTGTTGTGAGATGAAGAACAACACATGACCATTATTTTAGTTATGATATACATTTGACTTCTTTAACAGAGACCTAAATAAAATGGCTTAAATATGATGGAAGTGTTTTTCTCTCTCGTGTAACCACCCATGCGAAGCAGCCCAGGACTGGTGTGGCAGCTCCTCCCTGTTGTGTTGCCTGTGATCCAATATGGCTTCCAGTGTTACAGCTGAACGCCAACTGTAAGAGGTCAAGTGGAGGGCATGCCCCTTCCCTTTGAGAAGTTGCCCACTTCCTTCTGTTTCTATCCCATGAGCCAAAATTTAGAGTTAGGTGGCTCCATCTAGTTTCAGGGGAGGCTGGGTAAATGAAGTCCTTATCCTGGACTTTCTGTCACATCTCACATTCAATCTGTCAAAATGCTCCCAGAATCCAGCCCCTTCTCACCACCTTCACTACTTTCACTTGGTCCAAATCCCCATTACTCTCCCTTGGATGACTGCAGTAGCCTCCTAACTGCCCTCCCCTCCCCCCACTTCTGCTCACTCATGTCCTCCCCTGAAATCTTTGCTCAACACAGCTTCCAGGATGATTCTGTTAGGTTGTAAGTCAGATTTTTAATTCCTCTGCTTAAAATCCTTCAATGGCCTGCGAGGCCCTCCAGGATTGGCTTCCTCTGGTCTCTCACTCCTCCTTCACTCACTCCAGCTACACTGGGTCCCGTGTTGGTCCTCAAAATGGCAGACACAGTCTTGCTTAGGAGTTTTATACTGGCCATTCTCTCTGTCTGGAAAACCTTCCCTCTCAGATACTCATGTGGCTCACTTCCTTACCTCCTTCACATCTTTGCTTCAGTGTCACCTTCTCAAAGAGCCCTGCCTCATGACTACCCCATATAAAATTGCAAGCCTCCTAGCATTATCGATATGACTTGTTCACCTTTTTTCATATCAGGTAGCATTTTCTAGTTTATGTTATATTTACTATGTTTACAGTTTGTGTATGTGTGTGCATGTGTGTGTGTGTGTGAGAGAGAGACCTTCCTTTGCTAGAATGGCAGCTCCATGAAGGCAAGGATTTTTTTCTTCTTTTGTTTGCTGATATATCCTCAGTACCTAGAAAAAAATGCCTGGTACATAATACATGCTCAATAAATATTTGTAGAATGAAAACTGAATGAGGAGATGGAGCCAACCCAGTTCTAATGACATTATGCAAGCATTGAATTCACTGTGCCTGAAGTAAAACTAATTCTAGACTTTTCAGTTAGAGTAGTCAATAAATTCCTGTTTGCTTATTTATTTAATATAAAAAAATGGTTCATGTACTTATTCAACTAAACCAATTAGAGGTAGGTTACTTCTACAGGGAGGTAATACAGATTAGGAAATCGTGGAAGACCTCTCTGAAGAAGTGACATTTAAGCTGGTGCTTGAAGGATGGATAGAAACTGGCAAACACAGTCGGGGCTGGAAATGAGCAGTGTGGGGAAGGCATTCCAAGATGGTAGATGATGGAAGCTTCGAGACAGGCTGGAATTGAAAGCTGGTTGCTGTGACTGAAATATGATCGATGAGGTGGAGAACGGTGTGAGATGAAGCCAAGAGGTGGGCTAAGGCAAGATCACAGGGGGCCTTGGAAGCAACAGGGATGATTTTTAAAGATGTTCTGAGGGCAATGGAAAGCCATTTAAGGTTTTCGAGCAGGAAAGTAACATGATCTACTGTACTTTTATAGAAGATCATTGTGGGTATTGGATGGTTAATGGATTGTGGTATGTATGCATGTGTGTGTGTGTGTGTATGTGTGTGTACTGGGGAAGGGGTACTATGAAAGTGGGGAGAGCAAGCGTCCAGATGGGAAATGATAGTTGTTTGGATATGAGTAGTGACAATAATGAGAGAAAGCAAAGTAGATGAAACTGAGATATATTTTGGAGGTATAGTCAACAGGATTGGGTGACAGATTGGCTGTGGGAGTAAGGAAGAGGGAGGTAGCAAGAATAACTCCTAGGTTTCTGGCTTGGGCAATGCAACAGATGCAGGTGCTGTTCGCTGAGATGTGGAAGACTAGAGCAGGAACATATGGAGGAAGAAACCCTTGGTCAGAGGCAGCCTGACCTGACACAAGGGACTTCTTGGCCAAACATTGGCTACGTATTCTACCCACCAGCATGTCTTGAGTATGTTGGACAAGCAGTTTGTTCCAGCATATTAAAATTCCTTTTCCATGGTGGGGGTTGGGGGTTGGGGAAGAGCACTATATTTGTTCTGCTTTTCCCTGCAAATAATTTTGTTGTAGTAAATTCCCTTAAAGCAAGAACAGCCCCAACCAAGAGCTGTGCCATGCTGGGATTGTGGTGTGGAGGGCAGCAATTCTGCCTGGAGGTGTATTCAAGGAATAGTTAAGAGCACCCCTTGCATGGAAGGTGACAGAGGGCCACTAGCGCTACATGGGGAATTAGACTAGATGGCCTTTGTGCTCCTTCCAACCGTGGGTTTTAGAATTCAAGGTTCAGCCAGTGAGAAGGTGGTATTAAAAGGATAACAAAACGCAAAAGCTGGAAAGGCTGAAGGAGACCACTCGGATGAAACAAGTTATTCAACAGCCTCAACGAATTCATTCAGGTTCTCAGAGTGAGGAGGTTTAGACTGTTGAGCTACCTCTATAGGCTTATTGTCTCCATATCATTATTAAAACACGACTAAATACATGAAGGTTACAAATTAATAGTAGCATAGCACTTTTGAAGTCTATATTTGGGGTGAGGGCGAGGGTGAATATAAAGTTCATTACTTTTGGCACTTAAAATTGCAGGCTATGAAGTCAGGCAAACAGAAGTTTGAATATCTCCTTTGCCATGTAGCAGTTGCGTGGTCTTCAACAAATCACGTAGCCTCTCTGGCTGTCCCTTTTCTCATATATAAAATAGAGGCATTTATAGTTCCTGCCCTGTAGGACTGTCAAGAAGATCAACTGAAATCATGGATGTAAAGCACCTAGCCTGGCATGGAATAAATGCTCAGTAAATGTTAGCCCTGTTCCACTGTGAGCTGTTCTATAAACATTTTAGGAAGTATAGGAAAGTAAAAACAAACCAAAACATTCATCACTTAGAAAAAATATTAACCTTTTTAGCCTTTTCTCCCATGTATTTTTTGTTCTGCATATTTGTATTACATAGTTGTAATTGTATTGAATTTTGTATCCTGTTTTTTGTCTCTTAATGTTAGATCATTAACATTCTCCCTTTTTTTTTTGTTGTTGTTGTTTCCCCAGTAAGGGTCTTATTCATTATTCCTTAATTACGATTTTATTGACATGTACGTCACATACCATAAAATTCACCTGTATAAAATGTATAATTCAGTGGCTTTTAGCATATTCGTAGAACTGTGTAACCATCACAGATCTAATTTTAGAACATTTTCTTCACCTCAGAAAGAAACCCCACACCCATTAGCTGTCACGCCCCACCTACTCCTCTTCTCAGCCCTTGGCAGCCAACTACTTTCTGTTTCTATAGATTTGCCTATTCTGGGTCTGAATGGAATCATACAATACATGGCTTTCTGTGACCGACTTCTTTCATTTGCCGTAATATTTTCAAGGTTCATCCATGTTGTAGTATGTATCAGTTACTTCGTTTCTCTTTATCGCCAAATAATATTCTGCCGTATGGTTAGACTACAGTTTATCCATTCATCAGTTAGTGGACATGTGGGTTGTTTCCATTTTTTGCTATAATGAATAATGCTGCTATGGACATTCACATACAGGTTTCTCTTATGTTTTTAAACTCTGTGTAAACATACTTCTTCATGGTTGCATAAGACCCCATGGATAGTATATACTAGAGTTTACCTCATGGCTCCCATATTGTTGGACATTTAGGTTGTTTCTAGTTTGTTTGTATTTTTCCCCCTATTCTCAACACTGCTTTAGTAAATGTTTAGATCTGCTTTAAAGTTTCTGTCCTTGTGATTAGGTTTGTATGTATGGTGCTCTCGTGATTAATATAATTACCTCCGTTTTATTTGTTTTGTCTCAGAAGCCAATCCTGCTAATAGTATTTTACGTTTCTGCTGTGCAACAGTCTCGTGGTTCCTGATGACTGTTCCTACACCTCCTTGCAAAAGTGGTTTGTACCCTGCAAACTGGACCTTTTACCTGACCTAGATCACCGATGTTTACCCACCATGTCTGTTACCCGACCAGGACTGTTATGGATTGAATTGTGTCCCCCTCAAAATATGTATTGAAATCCAAACCCCTAACTACGCCTGTGGATGTAATCCTGTTTAGAAATAGGGTTTTCTATGTTATGTTAATTAGGCCATACCAGAGTAGGGTACGTCCTAAATCTAATCACTCCCGAGTTATAGAAAGAGCAGCCTAGACACAGACGTACATGCACATACTGGAGAAGACAGATATATGTGAGGATTGCCAAGAACCAAGGACTGTCCAGGGCTACCAACAAGGAAGGAATTGACAAGGCTGAGACCCTAACTTGGACTTTTAGTCTCCAGAGCTGTGAGAAAATAAATTTGTTATTTAAAGCCACTCACTTGAGCTGTTCGTGTTACAGCAGCACTAGCTAATTAAGATGAGGATCAACCATTGTACGCCATACTCTTGGTCAGAGTGCCCAAACTGGGTCAATGAGAATCTTTCTCTGGGACGTTTTCAAACTTGCCCGGGGAAAGAGCCCTTTCGTATCTGGTTGTGCAGCTGCCAGAACTTAAGCCCACACACGGGCTGCTGATCAGGAAGAATGAGGTCATTACACAGAAAAGCTGAAGCAAGGGACAGAGACAGACAGCAGTGATGGGGCTTGAGTCTGTGGCTCCAGTTGTCCCTACGGTCAGATACATCCCTGTCCTTTCTGTAATTTGGCCAACAGTCTCTACCCTAGCATTTTGGTTAATCCATTTCAAGCAGGATTTCTGAACGGGATCCCGACTTACAGCTTACCTAAAGTATTGATGGTCACCCTATTTCTCAGTAAGATTCAGATCAAATGCCAAATGACCATGTTCACAATTAGCAGCAAAATGTTAGCGGTGGAGTTGCTCTTTCTGTAGATATTTTTCTGTGTGTGACAGGGTAGAAAGAGGATGGAATTGGACCCATACAGACCAATTTCATATCTTTTTATTGCCTTCTCCTGGCTGTGAAACTTTAGGCAATTTGCTCAACCCATGTAATCCTGAGCCTCCTTCTCTGTAAAATGGAGATAATAGGCCCCTTCAATAATAACAGCCCAACAGAACTCGATAAAGCAGATGCACACCGTTGGTTGTTGTGGGGATTAATTGAGACAATGTATATTGTAATCACGGCTTTCATATATTTGACTAGAGATTTATTCTTCATCTTTAGAAATCCTCTTATCCAAGTTTTGTAAATAAGGCGATTGACAGACATGAAATGTGATGGTGGAATTTACCCATAAGGTGAGTGACAAAGGATTTTCAAAATTTGCACTTGAACTCGAAAGGAGATGGGTATCAAAAGACAAGTGTCCTAAACTTTGCATCTGCATCCCCTCCCCAGAACTACATGTATTTCCTTGTTTTAACACTCATTGCATTGTACTGCTATTGCCTACTCAATTGTCTGCTCTACCACTAGATGCACTCCCTGCTAGAAAAGGGCCTTAGAGTGTTTTATTTACCGTTACATGTCTAGCACCTAGCACAAGGCCTGGCTCAGAGAAGGCTCCCAATAAAAACTTGTTGAATGAATGACTGCATGGATGAATGAATGAGTGAATTAACAACACTGTGGAGAATAGGCAGAAAAATACCAGGTTTGTCATCTTAACAATTTCCATTCTATGTCTGGAGCAGCAAGAACAACTGGAAGCAGCGCTAAACTATAACTGAAATAATAGTTCTAATAATAAAGACCCAATAGAATTTAATAAAGCAGATGCACACTGTCGGTTTGAGGAAATTAGAAGTTATGTTTGAGTCATGTACAGGATATGATGGTGGCCTTTGGAGCTTTGTTTACCAGCTTGGCCTTGGTGGAATGTTTTTGTCTTCTTATTTGCAAGAAGTAATGTAAGCAATCCATCAAAAGTGCCAAAAAAAAAAAAAAAAAAAGCAATGTACCAACCATGATTATAATTGCTTTGGTTTGTTTGTAAGTTTGAGGACATTAAATATGTTATTAGCAATGTGGGCAAGAATTTCATATAAGCAAGGGCATGGGGCAAGTTAGGAACCTGCCTAACACTTGCCCATATATTCTAACGAATGACAGAATTGTAAATGAGCTGGGGATCTCTCTGAGGTGCCAGTCCCACTGCTCCCCACTATTGGTTTTGAAACAGTTGAATCAAAGAGAAAGAGATCAAAATATAAGATCTGAACTAGAGAAAGTATTCTAAACCTGAAGCCAAATTGGCTTCCTGCTTCCTCATACTTACCCAAGATCCACTAGGCAAGCAGGCCTCTGTGAAAGAACAGCCACTCACCTCACACAGGAAAAGGAAGAGAATGCTCACAGGTCAGAAAATGGGAAGAGAAGGTGGACCATCTACTAAGAGAAATCTTGAATATCTTAACCCTGGCCAATACAGGATTGTAGACCAATGGAGGCTGAACTATTGCCAAACCACCAATTACTAGTCAGTTGGTAAAGGGTAGAAAGACAGACCAGAAATTTTACTCTAGCAGAATGTTGAGTAAACTTACCTATCTACCGTTGCTTAACAAACCAGTTGAAAACATAGTGGCTAAAACAACAGTTCTGTTGATGGGCTTAGCTGAATGGTTCTCACTTAAGGTCTTTTATGTGGTTATTACCAGAGACGGTGGCTGGTGTTGGAGTCATCTGAAGGCTTCTTCACTCACATCTGGCACCTGGGCTGGGATGACAGGCACAGCTGGGGGCTGGTGGGGCATCTCTCCTCTCTACTTTTCTAGCTTGGGCTTCCTCACAACATGGAAGACTTAAGGTAGTAGAACTTCTTACATGACAGATGGCTTTCTCCCAGAGCAAGTGTTCTAAGAAACCCATGACCTGGCTTTGCAAGACCAAGAACATGACTTCTGCTGGTCAAGCAGGTCACTAAGGCCAGCTCAAATTCAAGGGAAGGAGAATTACACTCCATTTCTCAATGAAAAGAGGGGCAAAAAATTTGTAGGCATCTTTAATTTACTTCACAAAAACTCTCATGGAAAGATGAAGACAGGAGAATAGCAGTTAACAATCACTGAAGCACAATAATTCAGAGGCACATTGCAAATATGACTGCAGATTCTCACAAGGACCCTGCGAGGTAAATGTTATTATCCTCATTTCATAGATAAGGAATCTGAAGGCTGGTGATTAAGTGACTTGCTGATCAAGAGGTGGCAGATTTAAAACCAAACCCAGTTATGTCTAATTCAAAAGTTTTTGATTTTTTTCCTACTACAATACACTATTGTTCATCTAGTATAAAGCTCTCATTTTACAGAAGAGAAAACTGAGGCCCCTTGAATGCCTGTGAACTGGTGGAATTTTAAAATAATCACTTTTAAGATAGGTCCCTTGGTTCAATATTTGCTCTGGTCCAAAATTCAAAGAGTTGTTATTGAGCAAAACCCAGACTCTGCTGTATGGAATACCCTACTGGGGGAAAGGCTGCTTTCTATCCCATCAAAGGGGGCTTTCCCCACAGCAGGACCGAGGAGGAGTGTTACCACGTACCTCACTGTTAGATAATGCGATTTTATAGAAGCCCCTCCCATACCCTGATCCCAGGGCTCCCACTTAGAACCCCAAGGCTCTCTCACTCCATTCTCGAATCAAATTCAAAGCCCTATCACATCTAATAAAGTTCTACATCACTGTTCTCAACTCTACAACACTCACTTTTAATAAGTAGCATTTTCAATACCTCCTTTAAAATCCTGAAATAAAAATCATACTACTTACATATATATTGCAAAAGAACCACAGAAGAGATATAAAAGGAAGACTGTTGTTAGTTGCCGTCGAGTTAGCTGCAGCTCACGATGACCTCATGAACAACAGAACAAACGTTAACATGCTTGAGTCCATTGTTGCAGCCGCTGTGTATTCTGAGTGCCTTCTGACCTAGGGGGCTCATTTTCCAGTACTATATTAGACGATATTCTATTGTTTTCAGGGTTTTCAATGGCTAATTTTTGGAAGCAGATCACGAGGTCTTCCTTTATAGTCTATTTTGGTCTAGAAGCTCTGCTGAAACCTGTCCAGCATGGGTGACCCTGCTGGTATTTGAAATACCAGTGGCATAGCTTCCAGCATCACAGCAACATGCGAGCCACCACAGTACACCAAACTGACAGACAAGTGGTGGAAAAGAAAGGTATTTATAATAAAATGATATATGTTTTAGTAAGTAGATGCTTGAACACATCTATATTAGAAGACACCCATTATTACTGGTTCTCAAGTTCTCTGTGATGAAGGACAGGCTTTTTTTTTTTTTTAAAAATTCATTACAGATTGATACTTTTGTAAAATATAATAAAAATGCTGTGGCTATGTGCAATTGCTATAGAGGTTTCTGAAAGGTTACTCTCACTTAACTGTACTTAACTGATAAAAGACTGGTAAGAGTTTGTGGACCAGGTCTGGTCCACAGACCACTCTTTGAATAGCAAGCACTGCATTAGATGGATTAATGTTCACAGCAACCCTATCAGGTAGGTATTATTCATTATCCCCATTTTATAGGTGAGGCAACCAAGGCACTGAGAGATTAAGTAACTTGCTCAGAGCTAGGATTTAGACACAGGCATTTTTGCACACTGCCAATGCCAGACTTCACAGTCCTAGCTGTTACAGATACAGATACGGATAAGATTTAGTACCCCCGAGGCATGTACAGTCTGTTGGAAGAAACAGACAGATAAATAATAGGATAATCATTTTTTTATCTTGATAAAATTTTTATCATCAAATAAAAATTCAGGGTCAAGACCATTATCCCATTGAAATTGCCCTGGGCTCCCAAATCTTCCTCCAGTCAGTCTTCTGGGAACTTCCTCATTTTATTCAATATGAATAGGACAAATCTTAGAACCATTCAAATCTCCAGTTCCTCATTCTGACTCTTAACCACCCGTGTTTTGAGAAGGCCTGGGGGAAGGGAGAAATGATGCTCCCATCCCTAAGTTCAGCATCATTTTGTGCAACATTTGTGTCCCTCCTGAAGAAGTGTGGAGGGGGCATGATGAGAAATTAATTAGCGCATCTGTTCTCCAGTTGGCCTGTGATCACAAACAACTCATTTAGGGGCAACGTCAATCTCTCCCCAAGAGGTACCACCCCCACACCATTTGTGGCTGCACACTCCGGCGTGTGAATCACCTCCTAGGATGAGCGACTGTTGACTCACGACTTCGGAGAGCTTCATATTGAAACAGCAGTTGCCCTAAAGCCTTGGAAAGAGAGCAAAACAAATTTTGAAGGAAATGAACACCATCCCTTTGTCAACTCTGAGACTGCTACAGCTGGAAAAGGGCTTCACTTCCCAACAACAACAGCATCCAATTTTCTCAGCCTCCTGAGGCTCAGACCTACCACAGTTAGGATGGGCAGCTTCCTGAGTCTTTCTGGCAGTGTGACTCAGGGACTCTAGGAGCTGATTGTTTAACAGTGACATTTATTGAGCACTTACTATATGCCAGAGTCCCTGAGTGGTGCAAACAGTTAATGCACTCAGCTGCTAACTAAAAGGTTGGAGATTCGAGTCTACTGAGAGGCACCTCAGAAGAAAGGTGGCGATCTACTCCTGAAAAATAGACCATTAAAAACCCTATGGAGCACAGTTCTACTCTGCACACATTGGATCTCCATGAGTTGGAACTGACTTGACAGCAACTGGTTTGGTTACAATATACTAGGCACTCTATGAAGTAATCTACATATACTATTTCATTTTATTCTCAAAAACAAACAATAACTTTAGTAGGTACTTGTTTTAGCCACCTAGTGCTGCTGTAACAGAAACATCACAAGTGGGTGGCTTTAACAAAGAGAAATTTACTCTCTCAGAGTCTAGGATGCCAGCTCCAGGGGAAAGTTTCTCTCTCTGTCGACTCTGAGGGCAGGTCCTCGTCGTCAATCTTCCCCTGGTCTAGGAGCTTCTTCGCACAGGAACTGCAGGTCCAAAGGACGTGCTATTCTTCTGGCTCTTTTTTCTTCGTGGTATGAGGTCCACCTGTCTCTGCTCTCTTCTCTCTTTTATATCTCAAAAGAGATTGACTTAAGACACAACCTAATCTTGTAGATTGAGTCTTGCCTCTTTAACATAACTGCCGCTAATCCCACCTCATTAACATCATGGAGGTAGGATTTACAACACATAGGAAAATTACATCAGATGACAAAATCGTGGACAATCAAACAATACAGGGTATCATGGCCTAAGCCAAGTTGACACACATTTTTTGGGGGGACGCAATTCAATCCATAACAATACTGTTAATATTATTATTTTATAATTGATTTAAACTGAGGCACGAAGTATGTTAAGAACCTGTCAAAAGTCAGAGAGCTAGAGAGGGGAGAATCTAGGGCTTGAACCCAGATGATGTTGCTCCAGACTGCATGTCATCAAGTGCAAGCCTTAGCTAACATTAGGTATCATTCATCCATGTGAGCATCCTTCTGCATTTATTGAATATCTGTTTGGGATTCAGTCCTATGGCACAGTGCACAGAGTGTGCTGCAAAGAGCATGGCATCGCACCCGGCCAGTAGTCCTTGACCTTTCTTAGCATCACTCACCTTGTGTTGGAAATTTTATGTCTCTTCACTGAGTTTAGCGAAGAATCTAATGAGATAATGTATCAAAATCACCTTGCACAAGTCAGATTCGTGGCAGATACCCAACACAATTTATTCACCCATCCAAAACACACATGAAGAATTCAAGGAATTTATATTAGCATGAATGGAGATGTGTGAAACTTTAGTATGGCGCAAATGAGAATTAGGATGAAAATCTAACAGGTTTCATGAGGCCAGAGATTCTGTCTGTTTTTTTTCCTGGCTATGTTCTCCGCGTGTGCCACACTGCCATACATAGTAGACACTCAGTAAGTACTGTGGAATGAATGAATGAGTGAATGAACAAAGGTGCTCCTTGAGTCTTCTCCAGGTGAAATATCCCCAGTTCCTAAATGAATTTCTTTCTGAGGGGGTTCCTGGACCCCTCACCACTTTCTCTTGGATACTATCCAACATGTCAATGTTCCTATTAAAATGTGGAGCGCAGGCTCTACACCACAGTCCTAGGATGATTTGAGTCGTGCACAGTTCACACGTATCATAATGTCCCTTGTTCCAAACATTCTATCTTTATAATGTAGCTCAAGATCCTCGTAGCTGTTGATAAAGCCATTAATGTCCAAAAAACCTGGACTATGCTTTTAGGGTTTGGGGCCATTGTTACCGATCCCAGTGCACCGTGATTCCTTTTTTGACTATTCAATACACTACCTAATGTAGTAGAAAAGATGCTGGAAACTCAAAACCAAACTGCTTGCCATCAGATTGATTCCTTCTCATGGTGACTCCCTGTATAAAGACTACAACTATTCTCCACAGAGTTTTCTAGGCTGTAATCTTTTTACAGAAGCAGATAGCCAGGACTTTCTTCTGCAGTGCTGTTGGGTGGATTTGAACTGCCAACATTTAGGTTAGTAGTTGAGCGCAAACTGTCTCCACCACCCAGGACCTAATGGTGCAGGACTGGGAGTCAGAAGTCCTGGGCTCTAATCATTGCGATTGTAGTAGCTAACCCTGGGTTCCAGCCAGGAGTGTCATGCTAAGCGCCTCACATGTGTATTCTCCTTTAATCCTTCTTGCACATGTAGATAATATTTTTATCCATATTTACAAATAGAGAAATTGAGGCTTAGGGAGGCTAAGCAACTCGCCTAAGCGTGTCTCTATCATTTAATTGTCAAGGAATCTTGCGCTGGTCACTCAAGCTCTCTGTGTTTTGTTTTCTTCCTCTGTCAAATGGAGATGATAGTAACATCTGCCTCGGAGAGTTATTAGGAGGATTCATGAAAAGACTGCCGAGAAAATAACTATTAAAATCTGTAAATTTAAAACACATTATTATTAAGTCTCTGATTTTCCAGAACATGGTCTTGAAACCTAGACTCCAATTTCCTCTCCTTTTTTGTCCATTCTAGGCTGCTGTCAGAGCAGTTGGTGTAACAAACGTTTTCTTCCTTTCTCTAATCCTGGACTTTTAAGAGTAATTACTCCCAAATGGATACATGAAAGCCAAATTTCTGCCTAACATACATCAAACTATCCATAAATATGTATTTAGATTTTATTTATTATTCTTTATTAAATCTATTTCAAGTGAAAACAAACAAATCCACTCTTGCCAGCTATTAAAATTCCTCAGCGCCAACAGCATCTTTTTGCATAACTCGCCCAGCAGAGGGCACTGTTTCTCCATAAAGCAGGTGGTCCTTGTCTTTCAAATGAGGATCCGCAGACTTTGGAGGGGAGAGTTTATTTGCCAGCATCCCCAGAAATAAGTGTATACCAAAGAATTACGAATTAATAATGAGGACAAGACCATCTAGGTTTGCTTCACAGAGAGAATTTTCAGTTAGTGTAGAAGTGCCACTTTCTGTGATTGGTGATACTATTGTTAGCTGCTGTCAAGTTGGTCCCAGATTCACGTGTTCCAGAGTAGAACTGCTCCATAGGGTTCTCCAGAACTTTTTCTTCCATGGAGCCAATGAATGAGTTCGAACTGCCAACCTTTGCGTTACCAGCTGATTGCAAACTACTTGTGCCACTCAAGCCCCTTTGGCAACATTGGTTAGGCGATGTTAGAAGTCATAGAACGTGAGAGTTAGGGCTTTGGAGACCATTTAGCCAAGAGGTCACAAAGAAGCAACCTGTGGGACAAACTCAGCCCAAATTCATGTTTTGTTTGCCCTGCACATTTTTTTTTCTTTTTATTAGACTAACATTCAAAAATCAGGAGATTACACACAAAATACAGATGTCTTAGTATTTCTTTTAAAACAAATCAGAAGATCTCACAATGCTGGGCCCACATGCCTCCATGGTGACAACTGGTTGAAATTCAATAAGTTTCCAACCCCTTTGGACAGGGTGCGTGCTTACTAGCTCCCTGCTGTCCCTGGCTTTCATCATTAGTTTATAGCATCTAAAACATAAGCCATTTGCCATTGAGTCGACTCAGATTCATGGAGATGCCATGGGTATCAGAGTAGAACTGTGCTCCATAGGGTTTTCAATGGCTGATTTTTCAGGAATAGATCTCTAAGCCTTTCTTCTGAAGTGCCTCTGGGTGGATTTAAACCTCCAACCTTTTCATTAGCAGCCAAGTGTGTTAACTGTTTGTACCACCCAGGAATTTATATCATCTACCTGGCCCTAAATGCATTTGAGTTTGTGAGCCTCCGATACTAGTCCAACCTCTTTATATTAAAGATGAGGAAACTGGAGCTCAGAAATAGGAAGGGACCTGCTCAAGTTCACACCACAAGTGAGGCGCTGAGATCAGACTAGATCCTAGGCCTCCCAACTCTCAGGCTCATGGTCCCTTCCTACCCAGAGTTCCTCATAAATGAAGACTGGGCCTGACTCCTACCCTACCTTAGTCAGGAGGCTCCAGCCCTTTTCTCCTCTCTCTCTGAAGGTTGATGGTCCTGGGCAGGTGGGAGAGGCAGCAGGGAGGCCCCACACAGAGTAAGGTGCAAGGAGAGGCTTTGGATGGTAGAGAGGGAAGGGGAGGTAAGAACAGAGAGTGGGAGCCTTCCACTGGTCCGCCTCAGGCCCTGTTCTTGGCTACTCCTGCTCTCCCAGTCCCAGTTTCACTTCTCAGGCTCCTGGTTTCTTTGGCTCACGGAAAAGACAACGGAGAGCAAGGAGTCAGTGAGACATAGTTCCGTAAAATTTCTGAGCCTTGGTTTCCTCATCTGCAAAATGGGAACACTATTACCTCGTGGCATTTCTGTGCAACATTTTCCATTATATGAGTAAAACATTTGTGATCCACTCAATTATCAATTGCCTGTTGTTGTGTGCCGTTTAGTCCATTCTAACTCATAGTGACCCCACGTGACGAAGTAGAACGGCCCCAAAGGGTTTTCTTGGCTGCAATCTTTTTTTTTTTTTTATTGTTGTGCTTTAAATGAAAGTTTACAATTCAAGTTAGTCTCACACACAAAAATTTATATGTACATTCTTATGTGACCCTAGTTGCTCTCTCTATATAACAGCACACTCCTCCTTTCCACCCCTGATTTCCTATGTCCATTAAATCAGCTCCTGACCCTCTCTGCCTTCTCATCTCACCTCCGGACAGGAGCTGCCCATTTAGTCTCATGTATCTACTAGACCTAAGAAGCACACTCTTCACGAGTATCATTTTATGTCCCATAGTCCAGTCTAATCTTTGTCTGAAGAGTTGGCCTCGGGAATGGTTTTAGTTTTGGGCTAACAGAGAGTCTGGGGGCTGTGTCTTCCGGGGTCCCTCCAGTCTCAGTCAAACCACTAAGTCTGGTCTTTTTACTAGAATTTGAGCTCTGCACCCTACTTTTCTCCTGCTCCGTCAGGGACTCTCTGTTGTGTTCCCTGTCAGGGAGGTCATTCGTGATAGGCAGGCACCATCTAGTTCTTCTGGTCTCAGGCTGATAGAGTCTCTGGTTTATGTGGCCCTTTCTGTCTCTTGGGCTACTACTTTCCTTGTGTCTTTGGTGTTCTTCGTTCTCCTTTGCTCCAGGTGGGTTGGGACCAATTGATGCATCTTAGATGGCCGCTCACTAGCTTTGAAGACCCCAGACTTGGCTGTAATCTTTACAGGAGCACATCGTCAGGTCTTTCTCCTGTGGAGCTACTGGGTGGATTTGAACCCCCAACCTTTCAGTTAACAGCTGAGTGCTTAACCATTTACACCACCAGGGCTCGTTACTAGATGTTAATTGCTGAGGGTGCAGTTATGCCTGGAATGTGAGAAAACGTCAGTAAATGGTAGCAATTATTAAGAAGAAACAGGAGGAAGCAGTCTCCTCATTACTTTCTCCAAACTCTATGCCTCTGGCCTTAACCCCATCACATTCCAACAGCTCTTCTCCTAAGCCTGTGGTTCTCATCTTAGCTGCACATTAAAATATCTGGGGAATTTTTAAAAATCTCTATGCCCAGGCTGCCCCTAGACCAAGTAAATCAGAATGTCTAAGAATGGGATCCAGTACTGTTTATGGTGACCCACATGGCCCCAATGTGCAAAACAACTGAGAACCACTGTCCCAAATCCTCTCCCTAAACTGCTACAGCCCCAAGCCTCTCCCTTAGTTACAAACTCTGAGTACCTTTTTCCTGCAGCTGCCCCCTCCTTTGGATTCCGAATATGTTAATTAAACCCCTCTGAGTCTCTGATTTTCTTATCAGAAAATAGGAGCGTAAGAGAGGTAGTTGAGTGACTACTTAGAATCCACTGCCTCCTTTTCCCATCCAAGCAGAAGGCTGATTGATCTTGGAAGCTGACCACTTCCAGGGATCCGAATAGTTGGTCCAAGTGATGGTTTTAAAAATGAAATTGTGGACCTAACTCTGTTAAATAAAACGAAAAAAAGGCTTCTAGGAAAAGTTTTCTTGTTTCTGAGAGGGAGCAACCAGAAGAGCATTATGTATACTATCTTGATCCGGCACTGGAACTGCTGCCACCATCTTGTGACCAGTCTGAGGATGAAGGCAGCGCAGGGGCACAGTATTTAAAGATGAATGTTGGTGAGCTGGAGTGTTCAGAAGACTAAAGCCGCAAGAAGGATAAGCAGGAGAGAACTAACATTAACTGAATGCCTCCCACGTGCCAGACTGTCTATTAAGTCTTATATGATATGTGCTGGTTTATGTAATTCTGACAATCATGGTCTGGCATTGTAAAGCACTCAGCCTATGACATTAGACTCCGTGACTCCAACTTTAGCTTCAACATTTAGGCAAGTGATTTAATCTCGCTAAACCTCAGTTTCTTCATTGGTGAAATGGGAATGATGGAATCTACATATCATGAAGATGTTGGAAAGATTTAGTGAAATAATACATGCAAATTGCCTGGCAGGTCCATAAGGCTCAGTGGAAGCCAGGTGTTACTTTTGTTTGTTTTTTTAAATCAACTCTGTAATGCAAGTTATTATTATCATCCACTTTTTTCATATGAATAAAATGAGAATCACAAAACACGACTGACTTGCCTAAGATCCCGCAGTGTGTAAGCAGCAGAGCTGGGTATTAAAACCAAGAATTCTTTTTTTTTTTTTTTTTTGGCATCTTTAAAATGCTTCATTTATTTATTTTTAATTGTACTTTAGGTGAAAGTTCACAGAGCAAATTAGTTTCTCATTAAACAATTAATACACAAATTGTTTTGTGACATTGGTTGCCAGTCCCATGATGTGCCAGCCCTCTGCTATTCTCCACCTCGGGTTTCCCATTTCCATTCGTCCAGCTTTCCTGTCCCTTACTGCCTTCTTGCCTCTGCTTTTGGGCTGGTGTGCCCATTCAGTCTCGTACACATGGCAGAACTACGTGTGTTATTGTTTGTTTTATAGACCTGTCTAATCTTTGGTTGAAGGGTGTAAACCCAATAATTCTTATTCCTAATCCACTGCTCGTTCTTTTCTAGCTTGCTGTGCTCAGCTAAGGAAATCCCGATTTTGTTCCACAAACACAGGTTTGCAAGAAAACCAAGTGAAAACAGAAGCTGGACCTGAGGCCAGGGGATGACTGGAGTAGTGGAAAAGTCAAGGAGCCCCTTTCTGCAGGACACTTGTCAGGTTTGCAAAGAGCAAAGGATCATGGGCCCATAGGCTCCCAGAGTTCAAAGGACCTTCAAGGGTCATACAGCCCAACCCTGTCTCCTGCTGAAATTCCTACTTGCCTGCCCCTTGAGATGGGGGGGTTTCCTACTTTTCAGAGTAAGGCAGCTCTAGCTATTAAAAAGTTTTACTAATTTTTAGATGGAATTTGCCTCACTTGAACTTCCACCGTTGGCTCTAATTGTAGCCTCTGGGAAAGAGAGAAAAAGCTCTCATTCCTTTGCTACATGGCAGGCAGCCCCTTGGAAGGATGGCAATGACAGCTGCTTTCATCTCTGAGTCTTCTTCTCACCTCCGGGTTACCCCATCCCCCAGCTTTCTCAATGGGATTCTCAAACAATACAGTTTCCAGTTCCACTACCGTCCTGACCCCTCCTTTAATATAAAAACCTGTTACCGTCAAGTTGGTTTTGACTCATAGCAACCCTATAGGACAGAGTAGAACTGCCTCATAGGGTTTCCAAAGAGCGACTGGTGGATTCGAACTATCGACCTTTTGGTTAGCAGCTGTAGCACTTAACTACTACGCCACCAGGTTTCCTTCTTTTAATATAGGGAGGCAGAAGTGGACTCAATATTTATGGAAGGATTTTCTAACAATCAGAGCCGTTCAGCAAAGGCTCAAGTGGTTAATTAGAAATACAATTGCTTGTATGTAAATTATGCCTTAACAAAAAAAGAGAGAGAGTATTGGGCGGAGGGGGGCTGGTGGTGGTGGAAACTGTTACCTGATGGATGTGCTGGACATCTGTTGTGCCTGTCCAGCAGTCGCTCCAGCTCCTTTGGACTAGGAATAAATTCACTTGGGTGAATTACCAAGGTCCTCTGGGTATAGTCTGACTAGGACTGCTAGGAAGGGACTCTAGCCTCCCCCAGCCGTGGGCTTAAACACGGCCCTCAGTGGGCTGACCTTTCTTTCCTTCCTAATTGAACCTGTGAGTAGTTGGGGCCCAATGGTTGCTGCAGGGATGCCTGGAGAAGCCTGAGCGTAGTTCCTGCAAGATCCCGGAGCGTGCTTCCTTTACCTGTCCTCCTGCCACTTCCCAACCTTCCTTTTGAACTTGTGAATTCCCTCATATTCCTTTCTGGTATATACTAGCCAGATGCAGTTTGTGTTGCTTACAGCCAAAAAAAAAAAAAAAAAAAATCAAACGCGTCGCCCTCCAGTTGATTTTGACTCATAGCGACCCTATGGGACAGAGTAGAACTACCCCCTAGTGTTTCCAAGGAGCAGCTGGTGGATTCGAACTGCTGATCCTTGTGGTTAGCAGCCGAGCTCTTAACCACTGTGCCACCAGGGCATCTTTACAGCTAAAGAACCCCTGTTTACTTGGTAACAAAATAAAGGGACAAACAATGTTAATGAGAAGTTAAAAAAACTCTCAAAATATAGATAAAGGGAAAAATTTTATTGTATGCTATTATATTTATTTTCTGTTGTTTTTTTGCTTAGCTGCTGTTGAGTTGACCTTCGACTCATGGCCACTCCACTCTCAACAGGATCGGACTGCTGGGATCCACAGGGTTTTTATTGGCTCATTTTTCAGAAGTAGATCTCCAGGCCTTTCTTTTTAGTCTGTCTTAGTCTGGAAGCCTCACTGAAACCTATCCAGTGTCATAGCAACACACAAGCCTCCACTGAAACATGAGTGGTGGCTGTGCTTCAGGTGCATTGGCTGGGAATTGAACTCGGCTCTCCTGCATGGAAGGTGAGAATTCTACCACCGAACCACCACTGCCTCCATTTATTTTCTATGTTATACTTATTTTATGATATATTGTATTTTATTATGCATAGGATGAATATTTTTTATTTTAATAATATTTTTTAAAGTAAGGTTTTAATTATAAAATAGGATGTGCTTACTGTAAAAAAATTTGGAAAATGCAGAAAATCATATATTACGTATTAAAAAACCCTGTTGCCGTCAAGTTGATTCCAACTCATAGCAACCCTATAGGACAGATTAGAACTGCCCCACAGAGTTTCCAAGGCTATACAGGCAGTCCCTGGGTTACGAACGTCCCATTTACATACAACCCGTAGTTACAAACCAAGCCCCTTAAAGCCTATCTTATGAAAAATTCGAGGTACATGCAATAGTTCGTAATAACAAACGGGTGCTACTTTGCGATGTGCATCAAAACATTATTATTATTATTACTGTATTATTATGTTAAAGATGTTTTAGTGTATCTGGAAGTGTTTCTTTAACGTTTTTTATGCATAGAAGGGTACACTATATACTATATACTAAGACGAACGTTTGGCTGATGTTAGCTATGAATCATACTGAACTGTTTCAATTTACGTATAAATTCAACTTAAAGGCAGATTTAGGAGTGGAACTTGTTCATAATCTGGGCACTGCCTGTAATATTTACTGAAGCAGACTGCCACGTCTTTCTCCCATGGAGTGGCTAGTGGGTTCGAACAGCCAACCTTTTGGTCAGCAGCCAGGCGCTTTAACCACTATGTGACCAGGGCTCCTTATACTACATATAAATTTATTGCTTGGCTGCCAGAAGTATAAGTCTACGCCTCAGGGTAGAATTTATACCATTTCACACTAGCCTGGCTTCTTGGTTACCTTTAGGTTTGTTTTGTTTTTTTTTTCTCTGGGGATTTGGGCCGCTGCTTATTTTCACAGCCAAATTAATTAACGAGAAAACCCTCAGACTTTCCATTTATTACTTTCAAACACCCACTTTTGATGAGTCAGTTGCTATTTGAACAGTATAGGATAATTTTCAAATTAATTAAAACAAGACAACAATACAGACCATTTCGTACCCAACTGCCTCCAAGGGGTTCTGACTTCATTAATCTTTGGACCACCACTCTCAAAGGGAGAAAGGATATTAATCACATTTCTCCAGTGGGCGAGGGGGCAGGACCCAGAGAGAGTGAGTGGTTTGTCAGTTTCAGAAGTGTTGGGGCAATTGGGATAATACTCAGCTTGGAATACTTTTTCAATTTTTTTTTTTTTTTTTTTTACTACCAGGCAATCAATCATCCATATTTATATACTTAGTGGCTACCTATTACGTGCTAGTTGTTTTAGGAGTATTTAGGGGAATGTGAAATGTGAACAGCTTTGTGATTCAGCTCCCACCTCTTTACAGTCCAAGTAGCAAGGAGAGACAGATAGTTACGGAAATAGAGAAGCACAAAGATAGTCTCATGTTGTTCATGAAGATATTACATGTAAAGTAGCTGCTATTTTGTTCTCTGAACACAGTATATGATCAAATTTCTCAGCATTTGTACTTTTTATCAGCTTCTGTAAGTACTTTTTAGACCTGCTTAAGAGCTACGGCTGCTAACCAAAGGGTTGGCAGTTCAATTCTACCAGGCGCTCCTTGGAAACCGTATGGGGCAGTTCTAATCTGCCTATAGGGTCGCTATGAGTCAGAATTGATTTGACTGCAACGAGTTTGGTTTTTTTTTGGTACGCTGCTAACCAAAAGGTCGGCAGTTTGAATCCACCAGCCACTCCTTGGAAACCCTATGGAGCAGTTCTGCTTTGTCCCATAGGGTTGGTATGAGTCAGAATTGACTTGACGGCAACGTGTTTTGGTTTTGGTACGCACCAAGCAAGGCGCTCTGGTGGCTCAGTGGTTAAGCCTTTGACTGCTAACTGAAAGGTTGGCAGTTCGAACCCATTAGCCTATCTGTCGGAGAAAGATGGGGCAGCCAGCTTTGGTCGGCTTCCACGAAGATTACAGCCTTGGAAGTCCTATGGGGCAGTTCTACTCTGTCTTACAGGATCACTATGAGTTGGAATCGACTAGATGACAACGGATTTGGTATGCATCAGGGATTTTGACACACATCTCCTCTTTTAATGTTCACAACAACCTGGTGAGGGCAGAGTTCTCGTTTTCATCCTGTAGATGGGCCATGGAGGTAACCTAGCAGGCAAGCCCTCTCCTTTCTCTCTGTCCATGCTGGTCCTGGTTCCTCCTGTGTACTTCCATGGCCTGATCACCACTGTATTCATGTGTCCCTAGATAATCTCTCTTGGCCCAGCTCTGTCTCCCTCTCCTGAACTTGAGACCTCTCTACCTGATGTCTTGCAGGCATGTCCAACCCAACGTGCCTTAGGCCAAAGCCATCTCTTTTCCACCCCCAAACCTACCCCATCTCTTTTGTTTCTAATCCTGTCAAATGGTGCCATTCACTTACACCCTAGCCAGATTCCTAAAAATCAGCCTGGTTGCTTTCCTCTCTTGCACAGCCCTCTCTCATTCAATCATCCATTATTTCTACTTCCTACATTTATCTTAAAACCAGCCTCTTCTCTCTATCTGCACAACCATGGTGCTGGACCAGGCTCTCCCCCTGTATCTCCCGTTACTCCATCAACATTTCTCTCCTTCTCCACTATATCTACTTCTTGCCCGTCCATACTCCATGCTATAGTCAAAGGGATTTTTTCTAAGTGCAAATCTGATCATGTTATTCACCTAGCTTAAAATCATTCAATAGCTCCCAAATGCCCTGGGTACAAAAGCCAAACTTCTATCCGTGACATATAAGGTCCCTCAAGGTCTCTTTTCAGTCTATGCCTCACCTTCTTGCTTTGCTCTATTATTTTGTTCCTGAAACTTTTTTTTACTTCCGTCATCACCTAACAGACTTCCATTCATCTGCCAAGACCCAGGTCAGCTGCCATCTCCTATAGGAAGCCTTCTCTGACTAAGGTGGGGAAAATCTTGGGAAGCAGATATTTATTTCCCTGACTCCTTCCCTGTACGTTGGTCTAGCTGCAACCCTCAACTGGCAGTTCTTAGTCCTCTCAAAGGGATCTTCTCAGCACAACTTTTTCCTTCCCGATTCTTGGAGCCAGCTCCTTCCCTCGTACCTTTGAACCGAGGGGTGGTAACAGCACCACTGCCGCTAGTCTTGGGTTCCTATGTATCCTCCGTGACTCCCCTACAGCCCATCCACATCACCAAACAGTCCTGTTGTCAATCAACTCTCCTTGAGTTATGCTAATTTAGGCATCCTGTCTGTTTCCTATTGGGATCCTGTTTGATCCACCTATATGTCACAAATTGAATCATATTTTCCTCTGTTGCCATTTCAGAGCTACATGATCTTCATTTCTGATCGATCTTTCATTAGCTTTGATTTGTAAGTCTTTAGCTTAAAGCTATTTTTGCCTCCATCCACAACCCTTCTTTATTCACTGCAGTCTTTTTTATTCTATTTGTCATATAATGAAAAAACTATAAAATCTATTGCTTTCATTTCTAGTACATAGATTTAATGACAAGAATCATAACAAACTATTTACATGTCTGTCTCTCCATCAGACAGTTAGCTCCTTGAGGGCAGGAACTGGGTCTTCTTTACCATGCATCCCCAGAGCCCAGCACTGTGCCTGTCATATAACAAATATTCAGTCAACATTTGATTAATGAATAAATAAATCACTAACAAGCTGTCGCTGACTCAGTTCCAACTCCCAGTGACCCCACGTGTTGCTGTGTTAAACTGTGCTCCGTGGAGTTTTCATGGCTGTGACCTTCAGAAGCAGATTGCCAGGACTTTCGTCTGAGGTGCCTCTGGGTGGGTTCAAACTGCCAACTTTTTGGTTAGTAATTGAGTGCTTGACCATTTGCACCACTAAGGACTCCAAAAAAAATCATTAGTAAGCCCTAGTGGCGCAGTGGTTAAGTACTCAGCTGCTAACTGAAAGGCCAGTAGTTCGAACCCACGAGCAGCTCTGTGGGAGAAAAGACCTGGTGATCTGCTCCTGTAAAGATTACAGCCTGGGAAACCCTAGGGCAGTTATACTCTGTCATATAAAGTCACTATGAGTTGGGATAGACTCAACAGCATACAACAACAATAACAACAAGCATTCACTAGGAGCTCTGGTAGCATAACAGTTAAGCTCTTGGCAGCTAACCAAAATGCTGGTGGCTCGAACCCACCCAGTGGCTCTGCAGGAGAAAGACCTGGCGATCTGCTTCTGTAAAGATTGTCGTTGTTGTTATTAGGTGCCTGCGGGTTGGTTCCGACTCATAGCGACCCTATGTACAACAGAGTGAAACACTGCCTGGTCCTGCACCATCCTCACAATCCTTGTTTGCTTGAGCCCATTGTAGCAGCCACTGTGTCAATCCATCCTATTGAGGGTCTTCCTCTTTCTCGCTGAGGTTCTACTTTACCAAGTATGATGTCCTTTTCCAGGGACTGATCTCTCCTGATAACGTGTCCGAAGTATGTGCCATCCTTGGTTCTAAGGAGCATTCTGGTTGTACTTCTTCCAAGACAGATTTGTTCATTCTTTTGGCAGTCCATGGTATATTCAATATTCTTCATCGACACCATTATTCAAAGATGTCTATTCTTCTTCAGTCTTCCTTATTCATTGTCCAGCTTTTGCATGCATATGAGGTGATTGAAAACACCATGATTTGGATCAGGCACATCTTGGTCTTCAAGGTGACATCTTTGCTTTTTAACACTTTACAGAGGTCTTTTGCAGCAGAGTTGCCCAATGCAATGCATCTTTTGATTTCTTGACTGCTATTTCCATGGGTATTGATTGTGGATCCAAGTAAAATGAAATCCTTGACAACTTCAATCTGTTCTCTGTTTATCATGATGTTGCTTATTGGTCCAGTTGTGAGGATTTTTGTTTTCTTTATGTTGAGGTGTAATCCATACTGAAGGCTGTGGTCTTTGATCTTCATCAGTAAGTGCTTCAAATTCTCTTCACTTTCTGCAAGCGAGGTTGTGTCATTTGCATAATGCAGGTTGTTAATGAGTCTTCCTCCAAACCTGACACCCTGTTCTTCATATGGTCCAGCTTCTCAAATTATTTTCTCAGTATACAGATTGAATGGGTATGATGAAAGGATACAACCCTGACACACACTTTTCCTGACTTTAAACCACGCAGTATCCCCTTCTTCTGTTTGAACAACTGCCTCTGATCTATGTCCAGGTTCCTCATGAGCAAAATTAAGTGTTCTGGAATTCTCATTCTTCACAATGTTATCCATAATTTATTATGATCCACACAGTCAAATGCCTAGAGTATCCTATGAGGCAGTTGTACTATGTCACATGGACTTACTATGAGTTGAAAATAAACTTGATGGCACCTAACAACAATAACAAACACTCACTTACTTTGGACTTGTCATCAGGAAAAACCAATCAATATAAAGGATATCATGGTTGGTAAAGTAGAGGGTCAGCAAAAACAAGGAAAACCTTCAATGAGATGGATTGACACAATAGCCAAAGCTATGGACTCAAACATGCCAATGATCTTAAAGATGGCACAGGACTGGATAACATTTCATTCTGTTATCCATAAGGTTACTGTGAGTCAGAGCTGACTCATCAGCACTCAACAAAAGACCTTAATAAATATTTGTAGAATGAATGAATGAATGAGGAAAGAGTGGGTGTCCCAAATCTGAAAGTCTTAGGAATTGCAATTATCAACAAGTGAGCCACTTTTTTTCTTTTGTCCCTGTGCCAGGATACTGCAGTGCTATTTTGCCAGACTTAGGAATTTTCTGAAAGGAGTTAAAAATATCTTTCCTACTCAAAGCACCTTTGGAATACAGACTAGGAGAAGAACATTGCTGGAATAGCTTCACTAGCCAAGCTCTCGCTGCCATCTTTCCCATGACTCCCTCATCCTATTCCTTCGATCTGACACCTCTGTAGGAAAGCAATTTGTTGTTAATCACAAGGGAGTTTTATTTACTCTGTTGCAAGAATTGAAAAGCAGGACTTCTGGCAACATGGTGCTCTAGGCAGAAGGACCACGCCATCCCTCCACAGCAAAGATCCAAAAAACTAAGCCAAACAGAGAAAACAGCGATCCTGAAATCCTAAACATCAAATGAAGTGATAAAGAACTCAGCCGAGCACCAAACTGAATAAGAAACTGACAGAGAACTGAGAGCGAGGAGACATACATGGAGAGGTCCCCTATCAGCTAATGCAACACGGATCCGCCATCTTGGACTCCTATCAGAGACCAGCAAATAGGGGGTACGAGAAAGTAGCTTCACAGAGCTTCCAGCAGGAGACAGAACAACCGGTAAACAGCAATATATGCTTTCCCGCCCCCCCCACTCTTCTCCACCCCCACTCGGCCTCCTCTGCTTCCCACAGCCACAGTCTCTTGGCTGGGAAGCACCAGCTGCTTGGATCCTACCCACCTGCACGGGCGGACTCCCTGAGTGCCATTTGTAGGCTGCTAGTGTTGCTTTTTTTCTGCTTCTTTTGATTTCTTCCTTACCACTCACCACCTCCCCATCCTTTTGCTCAAATCCCTGGCTCTGTGCGCCATCTTTGCTTCTTCCTGAGGGGCTGTGGAGCTCCATTCAAGTGTGGGACTGCTTCCCAGTCCATGCTGCCACACTGGTGGGATCCTGGGCTTTTTTTTTGTATGTTTGCTTTCAATTGTTTGTTTGTTTTCTTTTTCTTTTCTCGAGTTGGGAGCCCGTTATGGCCGGGCGGTCCTGTGCGGCTTGGGATCTACCCCCTCAGCTTGTGCAGATGCACAGAGGGATCCGTGAGTGCATTTCTTTTCTTGTGTTTTTTTTTTTTTTTTTTCTGTTTTTTCAGGGGGTTTTTCTTGTTCTTTTTTTTTTTATTACTTGTTTTGTTTTCTTTTCCCTCTTTTTCCCTTTTTGTCTTTGTTCATTACTCAGTTTCTCGTCTCTCTATACCTTCCTTCTCTTCCTGTCCCCTGCATTCCTGGTGCTGAATACCTCTGCGTCTCCTGACCAGGCTGTGCTTCGGCACCTGGGGGCAACTTCCCTGGACCTCGTGGCCGCACCAGTGGGATCCCTGGGAGCTTTGCTGTTCTTTTTTCTTTCTAATTTTTGTTTGTTCATTCTTTTCTTTTCTTTTTTTTCTTCTTCTTCCCCTTTTTATTTTTCTCCATTTCGTGGTCTCTCATCTCTCCACTCCTGGGGTGAGCTCCCCTAGCACTCTTTTTTGTTTGTGTGTGTGTGTGTTTGGCTCCTATTCCTGTCTCCTCTCTCCCATGCCCATCTTGGCTCCATGCATCGCAGTCTCCCCCCTCCATCCTGCCTAACTGCACCTTGCGCTTGTCATCGCACTGTCGGGCAGCACAGGCACGGCCTACTGGAACCTGCCCTGCACTGATTACTGACCCGCCCTGGTGGCTGTGGTAAGTGCCATAAACAACTCATCCTAGCAACTCCTCTTTAGCTAGACCTGCCCTGCTGTACCATATCTGAGTGACTGACTCGGCCAATTGGAGAGGGAGGCAGGGAATATCACGCCCACAGACAAGCAAACAACAAAGAACACACAGCCTGCCTGCTCAGACATAGCCAAATTAAAAAAAAAAAGGACGAAACAAACAAGTCTACAATCAATAAATGAGAAAAATAACTACCGAATGCCCCAAAGATAGCAGACAATATCAAAACATTTATAAAAACAGGACAGGATGGTTCCAGTAGGCGTCCAGGATAGAACACCAGATGACTTTCCACTAGAAGAAAATGCACTGGAACTACCTGATAGGGAATTCAGATCTCTAATACTCAGAATTATCCAAGAGTTGAAGCAAAAAGCTGACAAAAAGGAGGAAAAAATAGACAAATTCAAGGAGGAGGCAGACAAATTCATGGAAAATACAGACAGAAAAATGGAAGAATTTAGGAGAATAATGCAGGAACAGAATGCCAAGATAAATTCACAACTAGAAATTATACAAAAACAACAATTAGAGGTCCAAAAGATAACAAGATTTCAGAGATGGGCAGTGTCATGGAAGGGCTGAGGAGCAGATTTGAAACGGTGGAAGACAGGATCAGTGAAATTGAAGACAAACACTTGGATACAACTCTGTTTGAGGAAAAATCTGAAAAAAGAATGAAGAAAAATGAAGAGACCCTGAGAATTATGTGGGATACAATCAAAAGCAAAAATCTGCAAGTGATCAGAGTTCCAGAACAGGGGGAGAAAACAGAAGACACAGAGAGGATCATTGACGAATTGCTGACAGAAAACTTCCCCAATATCATGAAAGATTAAAAGCTGACCATCCAAGAAGCTCAACAAACACCATATAGGATGACCCCCAAAAGAAAATCACCAAGGTATATCATAATCACACTCACTAAAACCAAAGATAAACAAAGACTCCTGAGAGCAGCTGGAGAAAAACAAAAAGTCACATACAGAGGAGAAACAATAAGACTAAGCTTGGATTATTCAGCAGAAACCATGCGGTCAGGAAGGCAATGGGATGACATATATAAAACCTTGAAAGAAAAGAATTGCCAGACAAGAATAATATATCCTGAAAAACTCTCGTTCAAATACGATGGTGATATTAGGTCTTTTCCAGATAAACAGAAATTAAGGGACTATGTAAAAACCAAACCAAACTTAGGAGACTAATTAAAGAAAGTCCTTCTATCTGAGAACAAACAATACCAGACCACAGGCTGAATATAGAACACAGGATTGTACTAGTCAGATACCAGCCTAGGAAATGAACTCTTAAGGACTATGCAAAACCAAAAGAAATACAAAAGGGAACCAGAGAGGTTAATCTGTAAATGACAACACCATCAGAACAATAAAAGAGGGAATAAACGGTGTAGATATAGAATCTTCTAATGGAGAGGAAGTCAAGTGATACCAAGTAATAATAGACTGGTTCAAATCTAGGAAGATACAGGTAAATTTCAAGGTAACCACAAAGAAAGTTAACAAACCTACTCATCAAAATAAAGAAGAAAAACATAAAGTCTCAGTAAAAACAAAACCTACAAAAACAAAAGAAAAAAAAATCCACAAAGAGAAGGAACTCAGCACAGGAGAATAAGAGGAACAAAACTGGAGGACATTATGCTGAGTGAAATAAGTCAATCACAAAAGGACAAATATTCTATGAGTCCTCTACTGTATAACTCATGTAAAAGTTTACACACAAAAAGAAACGATCTTTGTTGGTTACGAGGGATGGGGGGAGTGGGGGGGACTAACTTTGGTGAAGGGTAAGACAGTACACATTACTGGGGAAGCCAGCACAGCTTGTACAATGAAAGGTCATGGAAGCTCCATAGACACTTCCAAACTCCCCGAGGGACTAAATTGCTGGGCAGAGGGCTGTGGGGACCATGGTCTCAGAGAACATCTGGCTCAATTGGCATAACACAGTTTATAAAGACAATGTGCTACATTCCACCTTGGTGAGTAGCGTCTGGGGTCTTAAAAGCCTGTGAGCAGCCATCTAAGATACTCCACTGGTCTCACCCAGTCAGGAGCAAGGGAGAATGAAGAGAACAAGATACAAGGAAAAGTTTAGTCCAAAGGACTAACGGACCACAGCTACCACGACCTCCACAAGACTGAGTCCAGTACAGCTAGATATTGTCTGGCTACCACCACTGACTGCTCTGACCAGGATCACAATAGAGGGTCCTGGACAGAGCTGGAAAAGGATGTAGAACAGAATTCTAACTCACAAAAAAAGACCATATTTACTGGCCTGACAGACTGGGGAAACCCTGAGAGTATGGCCCCCCGACACCCTTTTAGCTCAGTGGTGAAGCCCCTCCCGAAGTTCACTGTTTAGCCGGGGATTGGACAGCCTCATAAAACAAAACAGGACTAATGAGGCACAGCAGTCCAGGGACAAGGACTAGAAGGCAGGAGGGGACAGGAAAGCTGGTGATAGGGAACCCAAGGTTGAGAAGGGACAGTGTTGACATGTCATGGGGTTGTTAACCACTGACATAGGGCAATATGTGTACTAACTGTTTAATGAGAAAATATTTGTTCTGTAAACCTTCATCTAAGGTCTGAAAAAAAAAAAGAATTATCTATGTGAGATCAAATTGACAACAGCAACTCGAAAGGTTTGATGGGAAGCCTAGGGGACAGTAAATTGAAGATAACGGTGATGGAATAATTTGGAAAAGGATAGTGAGAATAGCAGCACAACTGGAAGAATGTAATCGATGTCTGAACTGTACATGTAGAAACTTTTGAAATGGTGTAACTTCGGCTGTGTATATTTTCACCAAAAAAAAAGATCCTCAAGATCGAGAAGGGAGAGTGTTGAACATGTCATGGGGTTGTTAACAAATGTCATAAAACAATATGTGTACTGACTGTTTAACGAGAAACTATTTGTTCTGTAAACCTTCATCTAAAGTACAATTAAAAAAATAAATAAATAAAAGATCCAAAAAAAAAAGAATTGGAAAGCAGTCATTTTTATTAGTGCCACAGCTAGTTCTGCCATCATGGAAGGAATACAATTATGCGTCTTCCTGTGGCTGAATGCAGACAGCTACAGCCTCATTATTCATTCTGGTAGGAAGCAGGCCCTTCTAACGAGCAGGGAAAAACGCACTCACCCTTCATTTGTAAAGGGAACAAATCTTAGGTCCTGGAATGACATTGCCACTGCCACCATAGAAAAGGCTGGGTTTTTTTTTTTGGTTACATAATTGGATGTGATAGCTTTAGGGGCAGAACCAAAGGCAGTCATTCTGGTATAGTGGAAAGAGTAGGCTTTGGCATCAGGCCTGCCTGGGTTCAAAAGCAGGCTCTGCCTCCTACCAGCTGTGGATTGGTGCGAGTTAATTCTTCTGAGCCTCCATTTTTTATCTGTAAATTGGAAACAGTAACAGAACAGCTTTCCAGGGATTAGAGATTGCATTCCTATACATGGTGGGCAGCACTCCGCCCCGCCCCCCCACCCTGAGCTGACCGGTTTGCTGCAGCAGTACTGAACTGCTAACATTTCCCCAGAACTTTCCATATTTTTTCATGCTTCCCTGAGTTTGCACATGTTGTTCCCTCTGCCTGAGTCACAAGTCACACACTGTCATTCCCTTGTTCATTGGACAAACTTCTTCTAAGAGTAACAGCTCCCCTGTGAAACCTTCCCCTCAGCTCCTCCCCAGACACTCACAGGTATCCCCTCTGTTTTCATTGGGTACAAACCCCACAACAGGAAGCTGTCACACACAAGTAGTGCATGTGTCTGCTTACATGTGGGTTCCAAACATCAGTCTGTGAGCTTCTTAAAGAGTTGTTGTTGTTAGCTGCTGTTGAGTTGGCCCCCAACTCATGGTGACCCCATGCACAATGGATTGAAATACTGCCAGGTCCTGACCCATCCCCATGATCAGTTGTCAATCAGATCACTGTAATCCATTGGGTTTTCACTGGATGATTTTTATAAGTAGATCACCAGGACTTTCTTCCTAGTCTGTCTTAGTCTGGAAATGCCACTGAAACCTGTTCGGCATCATAGCAATACACAAGCCTCCCCTGACAGACGGGTGAAGGCTGTGTATGAGGTGCGTTGGCTGGGAACAAACCCAGGTCGCCCACATGGAAGGCAAGAATTCTACTACTGAACCACCACTACTCAGCTCCGAAGGCTGATTCACCTTTCTCCAGCCTCATCCTTTGGTATAATGAACAAAGTATGACATTTGGACTCAGACAAATTAGGGTTTGGATTTAATCTCCATCTCTTCCTCTCCCATAACCAGAGATGACATAGTCCGTTGGTTAAGAACACTGACTTGGGAGCCAGCCTGCTGGGGTTCAAGTTCTGGCTCCATTTTTAAGTTGTTTGACCTCCCTCAGGCAAATAATCTCACCTTCCTGTGCCTTAGTTTCTTTATTTGTAAAATCAGGATAGTAATAATACTTACCTCATAGGGTTAAATAAGTTAATGAATATTAAATGCTTAAAATGGGGCCTGACACATTGTTAGGAGTATATTAGAGCCAGCAGCACTCTCATTTTTATTAACAATACTAGCTGTGTAAACTTAGGCAATTTTCTATGTGCTTTGAGCTTAGGTTTGCACATCTGTAAAATGGGGTTAGAAATGCCAACCTTGCAGGATTGTGGTGAGGAGGAATTGAGGTAGATGGAGCACTGGGGACAGCACCTGGCACTCAGGCCATAGCTGTGCATAGAGGGAAGAAAGGTCTCGGCAGACTCCGGGACCTGCTGTGCCTGGGAATGTTTAGACAAACCATGATCTCACCTTCGCTGCTTGTTTGTCCTCTGTTATGGATTGAATTGTGTCCCCCCAAAATATATTATATATATATAATAATCCCCATACCTGTGGATTTAGGGACAGGGTTTTCTTTGTTATGTTCATAAGGCCATATCAGCATAGAGTGCGTCCCAAACCTAATCATTTTTTTAAATTTGTTTTTTCTTTTTGGTGAAAATATACACAACAAAGCATACACCCATTCACCAATTTTTGCATGTCCAGTTCACTGACAATGGTTGCGTACTTCTCATTGGGTCACCCTTCTCCCTATCTCTGCCCATATTGTTTCACCACTGCTAACTGCCCCTCAAGGTTCTCATCTGTGTTTTACAGCTACTGTTGTCCATTTGATCTCATATAGACAATTCTTTAAAAGAGTGCGATGCTCAAAGTGAACATTCTTTATTAAATGAGTTAAACTGTTGTCTAAACATGATTTCATGGGATAGTTTCAGTCAAGGCTTACAAGTTGTTTCCAGGCAATAGATTCGGGGCTTCCTCCAGTCTCTATGTATCCAGTAAATGTGCAGAAACCGAACCAGTTCTGAGTGATATAAGGAGCAGCATAGACATAGAGACAAGTGAGCACAAACTGGGGAAGACAGAGGCACGTGACAGGATCGCCAAGGAACCTAGGAACACAGGGGCTGCAGAAGCTGAGACGAGGATCTTCCTCCAGAGCAGACAGAAGAGAGCCTTCCCCTAAAGCTGGCGCCCTGAATTCAGACTTCTAGCCTTCTAAACTATGAGAAAATAAATCTCTGTTCGTTAAAGCCACCCTCCTGTAGTATTCCTGTTACAGCAGCACAAAGACACCCTCCTTTCCTCCTACCACTGCAGAGGAGACGCGCCTCCTCCTGGGCAGGGCCAACCCCTCCCCTGACTCTGGACTCTCCCCCTCCTGCCTCCTCAGGGACCTTGTGCTATTGATTCATCCCCTATCCCTTCAGCCTTTCCCTCTCAACTCGATCCTCCCCAAAAGCACTTAAACAGGCTCCAGTCTCTTCCACCTTAGGACAAACACATGCCATCATCACCTCCAAAAAATCAGCTTCAATCCCAACTCCCTGCCCCCCCCTCCACTTGCCACTCTTTCTCCCTCCATCTTTTCACAGCCAAACTTTTTGCTTTTTTAATTTTAATAGGAGAGCCTTGAACATGCTTATGTTGTTGTTGTTAGGTGCTGTTGAGTAGATTTTGACTCACAGAGACCCGTGTGACAGAGCAGAATTGCCCCATAGGGGTTCTTAGGCTGTAATCTTTATAGGAGCAGATCACCAGGTCTTTCTCCCGCGGAGCCACTTGGTGGGTTCGAACCATTTGGCTAGCAGCCGAGTGCTTAACCATTGTGCCACCAGGGCTCCCTTCCAGCCAAACTTCTTGCTGTGTTTGTCTACACAATCTATCTCTACTTCCTCACCTCCCACTCACTCCCCTGATGGTGCAGGCTTTAAGAAGCAGGTTGAATATTTGGGCTCTGTGAGAAGCAGGGGAAAGGACATGAGAGCAGAGGTTGTTCTGATTGTGAAGAGGGGGGCTGGACTGAAGTATAGCTGGGAGGAGAAAGAGTCTCCCAACGAAGAACTCTGGTGAACCATGGATGGAATTGCACTGCCTCCTGTTGGCCTTCAATGCCTGATGAGCAACCCAGGCCCACTGCATACTGGGGGAAACCCACAGTCCTCTTGCCTCATCACATACTTGCATGCAATTCCTTCCCCAGTAATGAGCCCTTTATCTGGCAGCACCTGACTTCTAATCAAGCCTAGTCCAGCCAGAGCCAATCCCTCTATGCCTTTTAATTGATAGTCATCCTTGCAATAAGGTGGGGCTGTGCCTTCACTGAAGTACAGGTTATGCCAAGAAGAGAAGAAGGTTGGGAACTTAAAGCATATATGCAGATGCTAGTTTTTTATATTTCTCTGTAAGTCTCTTTGTGGTTTCCTTTTCTCCTGTTTCATTCTTATAATAATTATTCTTAAGTATAAGAGGCTAGGGGAGGATCTGTGTTCCTCACTTTGATGGTGTCCACCTGGGAAATCATATAGAAACACATGAAATGCCATTCCCAACAGCCCCATAGGATTGTAGCTACTGTTTGTGAAGCAAATGCTACAGAGCTCTGTCACATCTAAAAGCTTACTTGATTTTCTTAACAAATCTATGTGCTAAGGGTCGTTAAAAAAGACCAGTTGCCATCAAGACAGTTCCGATTCATGGCCACCCCATGTATATCAGAGTGGAACTGTGCCCCATAGGATTTTCAATGGCTGATTTTTCGGAAGTAGATCACCAAGTTTTTCTTCTGAGGCATCTCTGGGCAGACTCGAACCTCCACGTTAGCAGCTAAGCATGTTAACCATTTCTATCACCCAAGGACTCTGAGGGTCATTACCAACCCCATTTACAGACAAAGAGACAGAGGTTCAAAGAGCTTCAGGGTCAGCAGCATCTACCATTTGTGGGGCCTGCCATGTGTCAGGCACTGTGCTGGCTGAGCACTTTGCAGACACTATCGCTCTTAATTCTCACAGCCACAGCCTTATAGGTAGGTGTTATTTCCCTCTTTTTTTACAGATAAAGTGCATAGCATTGGACACCAGACAGGGCCCTGCTACCTACTGATTAGATAACCTTGGGTGACCTTCGTAAGCTCTCTGGGCCTCAGTTTATCATCTATGAAATATCAAGGCTAGAGTAGATGGGCTGAAAGGTCCATTCCAAATTGAACTCCCTTTGACCTAATAATTGCTAAACATCTCCTCGTAACTCTCAACTGTTAGTGTCAGTTCTATACATCAGATTAACAGAAAACAAGTTATTTCACTTTTAGGAGTAGAAATAAAGTGGGTGGAGAAACAAGCAGATGGTCTGTAACTACCATCCTGTTCCTTTTTCACTAGGTTGTTCTTGGTGAGCCCTGTAGAACACTTTCCAAATTCTTCTCAATTTTTAAAAGCTAGGACTTTGGAATCAGATAGAAGTCGCTGGTCCAGTATTGGTTTCAGCATTTACTAGCTGGGTGACCTTGAGAAGCTTATCAACATTTCCAAACCTCAGTTCTCTCATCTGTAAAAGGAGGTGGTCACAGGGTTGTTGAAGGGTATCCTGGGTGGCACAAATGGTTAAGTGCTGGACTACTAACTGAAAGGTTGGCAGTTCAAACCCACCCAGAGGCTCCTCAGAAGTAAGGCCTGATGATCTGCTTCTGAAAGGTCACATCCTTGAAAACCCTATGGAGCAGTTCTACTCTGCACACATGGGGTCGCCATGAGTCAGCATCAGCTTGACAGCAGCTAACAACAGCGTTGTTGAGAAGATTAAGTGGAAAGAGTACGTGACACAGAACTCATTGCCGTTGAGTCGATTCCAACTCATAGAGCTCCTGTAGGACAGAGTAGAACTATCCCATGGGGTTTCCAAGGCTGTGATCTTTAAGGAAGCAAACTGCCACATCTTTCTCCCACAGAGCGGCTGATAGGTTCAGATCGCCGAGCTTTCAGTTAGCAGCTGAGTACTTAACCACTGCACTACCAGGGCTCCTTATGTGACACATAGTAGGTACTTAATAAATGGTAGTCATTATTATTTGTTTTTAAAATTTTGCTTAATCCATTGCACAATAAAGGGATGCATGAAAGACTCTGGGAGATGTCTACAGATTTCGAATTTGGGATTTGCAAGTATTACAAGTATCTACTGCACCTCACTGCACACTTGTGCTCGTATTAGAATATCTTACTCTGCTTGAGGGTGCCCAGGCTTCTATTGTCTTGAACAATTCCAAAAGCAAGCTCGGTGCAGGTGGGTGGAATCGGGTGTGTTTTGAGCAACAAGTGAGGAGAGGCGCTGAGTGGGTGGTTTTGAGCAGGAGACCCGAGGAGTGACAGCAGAGGGGGAGTGAAGCCGAAATGATAATATTAGAGTACACAGAACAATTCACAGCTGCCAGGTCATGTAACGTAAGAACTGCTTCAGTAACAGTCAACTCTTCCACACTGTTGCTAAGAGACAGGAGAGGTGGGGAGGCATTCATCCCTCCAACAAAAGAGAGGGGAAAAACATGAACAGAGACCAACTTTAGATTTTGGAAGTGATTTTATAAACTCTGATTCACTGAACGCTAGTGACTCTGAAGACTTTTCACGTGTTCGACAAGTATGTGCTTAGTGCTTACTGTGTGCCACGCATGGCCCTGGACTCTGGAGACACAGTAGTGGACAAAGTCCCTGCCCCCTTACATTGCTTTCTATTGGGTTCAGCCTTCTCATTTGACAGAGAACCAACTGACCTCCAAGAAGGGAGTGACCTGTCTAAGGTCTCAAGGAGATCTATTGACAAAACTGACCTAGAATCCGGGCCTCCTCAATCCTAGATCAAAGCTTTTCCTATATACTACATTTTACAGAAGAGATTCATCTGCAGCGTATTTTAATGCCTGCTGAGTCTCTAGGTCCTCACTGGGGAGATTTCAGAAATGACTACAAAGCATGATGGATTTCTTTAACTTCAAGTGTCCAGCTGAGAAATTTTATACTTATTCAGAGTCCCTGTCCTACATGATTACACTCAGCTGAGTGGGACTGTAAAGTATGAATGGAAGTGGTAAGAAAAAACCCAGGAGAATATGTGGGTATCTCATACCTGCTGGAAGTCCAGAAATCAGGGTCTAGAACCAGCTTCTGTCCCTTCCTACCTGTGACCTTCAGCTTTCTGGGCCCTAGTTTTCTACCTGTAAAATGAAGGATTGAATTAGAATGATCTTGAAATTCTTCTCTAGCTCTAAATTTTATATAACTTCCCCAACAATTCCACGCAGGAAAAAAGGCCAAAGGACCTAAGATATAACTCCATAAAGTGTCCATGGAGCCTTAAACATGAATCACCCTTCCTCTGTGTTCCCATTGTACTGGGCAGGGTGTGACTGCAGTGTGGGCCCCATTGTGCCCGTTGAACAGCTATTTCAGCGTCCGTAGCTCCTGAGATGTTGGAGCTCCTGGAGGGCAAGACTGGGTCCTACCCACCTCTGCATCTCTCCTCAGCACCTAGCAGCATGCCTGGCAACATTAGGAATTTCATGCATGTTTGTAGAAGTGTGTTTAATTGAGAGGAGGCAGGGTTAGAAGGAAAGGCTGAAGAAAGCTGCTGAACCCAAGAGTTGCTTCAGTAGCCTGTTGTGATAGAGAGAGGCTTGGACTTAGACCACGGCTAGCACATGACAGGGCTGGGGTTCGTACCCAGGACTGCCTGACTCTTAAGCCCATGTTTTTAACCCCTGCAGTATACTTACACTCATCCTCACATTTGTTTGACATGATAGTGTCAATGTCGCTCGGTGTTAAGGGTGTAAGCTCTGGTGTCAAGCTGCCTGGTTGAAACCCCAACTCTGCCACTTGATAACTGGGTTACTTTGAGCAGCTATTTTAACCTTTTTGTACCTCTGTCTCCTAATCTGTAAAGCAAGAATAATAATGATACCACCTTCAAAGTATTGCAGATAAATACACGAGATAATGTGTAGAAAGCACTTCACATAAAGTCTGGCACATAATAAGTGCCCACTAAATGCTCAGTGTTGTTGTTGTTGTTAGTATTTGCCATACACTGGGCTAGGATATGGGGTTACAATGGCTTAAGCAAACACAGACCTTGCCCTCCTGGAATTTCCTGCCTATTTTGCTGCAATTTATTAGAGACCAGAGATGGGTCTCTTACAGACTTAGCAGTAAGGAGATCAGAGCAGTCTTGTTGAGAGTAATGGGGTCTATAAACCCCATTGGACTTCATGAAATGCTAGCAGGAAAGGAGAGAAAGGCAGCAATCATGCAGAGCTGCAAAATGTTAGGTGCTAAGAGGGCAATCTCTTATATAATGGTAAGATCTTAAGTCTAATCCCATATCTATAAAGAAAATCTGAGCTAAGAGGCTTTAAGACAAAATTTAGATTTTAACAATATACTGCCTGCAATCATTAAAGTTGTATGTCAGCTTGGCTGGGCCTTGCGTCTCAGTGGTTTGGCAGTTATGATGTAGTTTAGCAGTCGTATAATGATGTTATCACTTCCATGATGAGATCTACTATAGTATGATCATGTCCATGATGGGATCTGCTATGAGCAGGCAATCAGTTGAAAGGGAGTTTCCTTGAGGGTGTGGTTGACATCCAATATAGGTGAACTTTCTGGCAAAGCTCGTGGGCTTTTCCTCGCTCTGGATCCTGTAGCTGTCTCCTGTTTGTCTGACCTCCAGTTCCCAGGACTTGAGCTAGCAATTTACCTGTGGTCTTGCCTGCCGATACTGGGATTCATCGGCCTCTGCAGCCTGTGAGCCAGGAGAAGCCTCCAGTCAGAACCATAGACTTGGGATGTTCCAGCCTCTACAACTGTGTGAGCCATTTCCTTTATATGCTTTACTGGTTTTGCTTCTTTAGAGAACCCAGCCTAAGACATTGCCAAACTCCTAGTTGTAGAATAAAACTATATCAGAGCTGGAAGGGGTCTTTCTGATCACTAAGTCCACTATTTTACAGATGAAGAACTGGAGTCCAGAGAGACCCAGTGACCACTCAGAGGTTACAGATCTGTTTGCCGGTAGAGTCACATCTAGATGCATCTCCACATACCCAATGAAGCACATCACAAAAGCAGTAGCACACAAGGTCTTTCTTAAAGCCCTCAAAGAGTGAAATCCCTGTCCACTCCAGAGCCAATGAAACAGGGGCAAAGACTGTGCAGAGAAGGGAGACGACAAGAAGCTCACTCATCCCAGTAAACTCTCGCTCATTCTTCAAAGCCTGACTCAGTTGTCCCTCCTCTATATAACTTTTTCCCTGGGGAGAGTTACTTATTCTGATTTTTGTATTCCTCTTGCTGTAAGTTTTTCTCCTTGTGGCACCCATCAATCTCACTGTAGTGTGACTATTTTTGGAGGCTTTTCTTCCCCAAAAGACTATGAATACTTTGATGGCAGGACTGTGTCGTATTTATACCTTTATGTGCAATGCCTGGCACTGACTGATTAGCCAATACCTGTTAACTGAATGAAGGAATAAATGAATGAGTACATGAATGAGAAAATGTCTTTTTCAGGATCAAAAAGGGAAATAGCATGCTTACCATCTTCTCCAAATGATCTCGGAGAGAAGTCCCAGGAAAGATCAGTGATTGAATCTCACGACTTTGTTTCATCTGCTTATCTTTGTTGGTTTTACAGGGACTGTCCATGGCCACAGCCTTAGTCTGGCCTCATCAGCCTTCTTCAGCAACATCTTTCTTATGCTTCTCCCTGCTTCTCATCTTAGCTGCTTATCTTCTCATCTAGTCCATCCTTGACAATGAAGCCAAGCTGACCTTTATAATGTGCAAGTCTGACCATCATGTCTCTGCTTAAAGCCTTTCAGAGGCTCCCTACTGCCTGCAGGACAAAGACCAGATCCCTGAACCTGGCATTCAAGGCCTCTCAAGCTGTTATGGATTGAATTAGGTCTCCCAAAAAGATATGTTGAAATCCTAACCCCTGGTACGTGTGAGCGTGAACTTGTTTGGAAATAGGGTCTTTGAAGATGCTATCAGTTAACATGAAGTCATACTGGAGTAGGGTGGGTCCTGATCCAATCTGAATGGGGTCCTTATAAAAGAGGAGAAGAGACACAGAGAGACAGACGAAGGATAGCCCTCTAAAGATGCATCTATGAGCCAAGGAACACCGGGGCTACCAGGAACTGAGAGAGACAAGAAAGGATCTTCCCCTAGAGACTTTGGAGGTAGCATGACCTGGATGACATGTTGATTTGAGCTTGTAGTCTCCAGAACTGTGAGACAATAAACTTCTTTTCTTACAAGCTACACACTTTGTAGCACTTTGTTACAGCGGCTCTAGGAAACTAAGGCAATCTCTTAGAACCATCTGGTTTCATCTCCCCGGCCCTGTCCCTGCCTGAAATGTCATGTTGCAGGGATACCTAATACTGGGTGTCTTAGTCATCTACTGCTGCTATCACAGAAATACCACAAGTGGATGGCTTCAACAAACAGAAGTTTATTCTCTCACAGTCTAATAGGCTAGAAGTCCAGTTTCAGGGCATCAGCTCCAGGGGAAGGCTGCCTGTCTCTGCCGGCTCTGGAGGAAGGTGCTTGTCATCCATCTTCCCTAGACTAGGAGCTTCTCAGTTCAGGGACCTCAGGTCCAAAGGATGGGCGCTTCTGGCTATATTTTCTTGGCGGTATGAGGTCCCCATGTCTCTCTGTTCACTTCTCTCTTTTATATTTCAAAAGAGATTGACTTAAGACACAACCTAATCTTGTAAATTGAGTCCTACCTCATTAACGTAACTGCCTCTAATCCTGCCTTATTAACATCACAGAGGTAGGATTTACAACACATAGGAAAATCGCATCAGATGACTCAATGGTAGATAATCACATAAGGCTGGGAATCATGGCCTAGCCAAGTCTACCACACTTCCAGACCTTTGTTCATGCTGTTCCCTCTGCCTAGAGTACCCTTCCTATCTTTACTCCCCCGGATAATGTTTACTCATCCTTCAAGTCTCAACTCATATGTCACGGCCCCCTGGAAGAGCTCCCAGGCCCTCTGGTTGGACTAAGTGCTTTTCCTCTGTGCTCCCTGAGCATTCTGGGCTTGCCCCTATTTTATCACATGTGAACTACATGGCAGTGATCTCTTTACCATGAGTTCTTATAATAACGCCTTCCTTGTAAGGTTGTTGTGAGGATTAGAAAGAATGTATGAGAAGTATCCAATCTGAAGCCTGGCAAGCAGTAGATGCCCAATAAATGAAAGTTATCCTTATGAATAAGAGTCAGTCCCTTCCTATTAGGAATTGTTAAAATAATTTAAAAAACAAGTTGCCGCTGAGTTGACTCTGACTCATGGTGACCCCATGTGTCTCACAGTAGAGCTGTCCTCCATAGAGTTTCAATAGCTGGCTTTTTTTAGAAGTAGGTAACCCAGCCTTTCTTCCAAGGCAGCTCTGGGTGGACTTGAACCGTCAACCTTCCCGTTCGCAGGCGAGTATGTTAATCAATTACACTACAGTATTTACTGTGCTGTGCCCTAAGCTAAGTGCATAACATGATTTGTCTCATTTAAACTTCACATCAACCTTCTAAAACAGGAAGATCTCTCTCCTGTTTGATAGATAAGTAAACTGATCTGAGAGGTTAAGAAACTGGCTGGTAAGTGGTAGAGTCAGGATTCAAACCTAGGTGGCCTGCCTCTTTAATTACTACATTATAACCATCACAACTGGCCCGAAAGGGAAGTATTAATCCTATTTTACACATAGGAAAAAATTGAGGCTAAGGGAGGTTATTAGTAACTTGCTCAAGGTCACACAGTTCAAAAGCAACAAAGCTAGGACCTCCTCTCCCCTTTTCTTTCTTTCATTCAACAGCCCACAAGGGTCTCCAGCACCAAGCCAGGGCGTTGTAAACAGGTGGCTTTCAATTAAAGTTTAGCAGAGTACAATGAATTTTAAGGTTCAAATCCCATCGGGCCACTAACTACTGATCTGATCTGTGGCAACTTTACCTCTTAGAAACTCAGTTTCCTCATGTGTAAAGTAGAAGTGTTAACACCTCCAACCCTTCCCTTGCAGATTGATTCCGGGGGGGTCATCTGAAGGCTTTACATTTACCTAAATTAGAGGCAACTCATGTGCTTCAGAGTAGAGTTTTCAGTGGTTGTCATTTCATGGCAGTAGATCGCCAGGCTTTTCTTCCACAGCCCTGCTGGGTGAATTCAAACCACCAAACTTTTGGTGAGTAGTTGGGCACAAACCATTTGTGCCATCCAGGATCTAGAATGGGAGTTTCTAACACATTAAACCTCTCATTGTCTCCTTGATTTGTTGGGTTCTTTTCCTTTATAAATTTCTTTTTAAATACCATTGTTGGGTTAGATAATAAAGAGCCATCTGTATGCCAGCGTGCATTTGCAATTCTCCCCCAGACCTTACTGCTGCCATCAAGTCAGCCCCCAACTCATGGAGACCCCATGCACAACAAAATGAAGTGCTGCCTGGTCCTGTGCCACCCCCTGACGGGGTGTGGATCAGAACGTTGTGCTCCATAGGATTTTCATGGGCTGATTTCCAGAAGTAGATCACCAGGCCTTTTTTCTGAGGTACCTCTGGGTAAACTTGAACCTCCAGTCTTTTGGTTAGTAGTCGAGTGTGTTAACTGTTTGCTGGTATGTATTTTCCAGTGTACTAGGAAGACCAGGCCCTTTCATTACACAAGTCAGTTTGCACTGGTTTATATTTTTGCCCTTCCTCCTGTAGCAGCCCTAGCTAAGGCTGGGTCCCTGCGGCTCTCCAATGCACGATTGCTGCTTACCTGTACCGCAGCACCACCTTGCCAGGGCTGGTATGAGTTTTGGCCACCAGAGCCTGCACAGAGATGCTGGGGAAAGGCTTCTGGTGCAAGTGTGCTGTGAGTCACAGACGATTATGGATGCACTGGGTAGAGAGCTGGCAGATGCTGGCAGCATATGCCCCTTAGAAACTTGGTTATTTTGTGGCCTGGAGAAGAGTTGGGAGCTATGGGGCCTGGAGGCAGCACTTCTGCTTTCTCAAGAGGAAGCTACAGTGCCGTGAGCTTCCTCACGTGCATGGTGGCTTCATCCAGACCTGAATGCCCCTTGCATTACTCACCGGAAATGAGCTTTGGACACTGCACACAGGAAGATGACTCGCTCCAACATCAAGATGTAGAAAGCTTCCCAAGGAAATGATTTGAAGTGTTTAAATATTCTGTTTCTTAGTCTGCTTTTCTTCTGATGGATCTCTCACCTTGAATGGGATCCTTTATCCACAAATTGACCCGGATGTAGCATCCCTAGAACACTTTTGTGTATTTTTATTTTGTACTCATGCCAGTTACAATACTTCATCCCCAACTTCTGCTCCCCGGATGCTAGTGCAGCACTGCTTTGGAGGGGACGGGTCTGTTAATAGCAATGGGAAAGAACACAGTGAGCATGTGTTGCTTTTACAATTGGAAACAAACACACATAATAAAAACTAATGGCTCACATTTGTCATGGGCCAGCCTTGGCATGGTGGGTGCTTAGCAAGCCTGACTGAGCAATAGGAAGAAACTGGGAGAAGGCAGGATGGAGGACCAGCCTCTCAGCCACACTCAAGTCATGCTAGGAGCAGGACTTCTTAGGAGACCCAACAATACAATCAAGGAGATAGGGTCATTCTTTCTCATTCTGTAAGGAAAATCTGTCTGGAATGGGAAATCTTGCATGCATTCTTTGGAACCAAGTAGGTGTCTTTCACCTTTTAGGAAAAGTTGTCCATCTACAGGTGTCCTATAAACAGGGACAGACTCCAGAACACAGCCCCCAGGGAAAGGAGCTGGGAAGAATTACTCATGGTTCCAGGCCAACAACCAATGATCTGGGAACCATGGCAGGCTCTGGGCTCAGGGAAAGAACACAGGTTGAAGTGAGTCTTATTGGATTGGGGGAGGCAGCTTGGCATCTTGGGGAGAGCATGACTTGGGAATTAGAGCGATGGTGGATTTGAATCCCAGTTTTGGTACCTAGTGGCTGTGTAAAGGTGGGTAGGTCACTTCACTCCTTGGGGATCATCTACAAATTAATTCCTAGAGGGACAACATAGTGACCAAGCTCACAGTCAGACTAGCTTGGGTTCGAGGCCCTGGTCTATCATCTATGAACCATAAGTTACTTAACTTTTACGTAGCTTCTGTAAGCCTTAGTTTCCCCATCTGTAAAAGGGAGATAAAAGCACCCACATCATAGGTTTGATGTGAGGATTAATTGAAACAATGCAAGTATGATACTTAGCATAAGGCTCAGTACATAGAAAGCGCTCCATAAATGGTAGCTATTAATAGGTCCAGGAGCCTTGGTGGTGCAGTGGTTAAAGCACTCAGCTGCTAACTTAAAGGTTAAGGAAATAGGGCTACATGCTGTATATCTGGGGAGCGGGGGCAGTTGGGTAGTGCCCTAGAATTACTCATAGTTGCTTAGTCAGCAGGTCCTTGGTGCTAAGCTGTGTGCTGCTTGATTCTGGCTAAGCTACCAGATTCCGGGTTGGAGAACATCTCCTCTGAAGCTTGGCTGGTTGGGCCACAGAGGCAGATGAGGTGAACTTTGTCTGATAGGACTGCCTGGGGGACTGGGATCTGCAAGCTGGGGAAGGCAGGGCTGGAGCAGACAACTTTACAGAGAGTGTTTTTCCAAACACTTTCTTATTTAATTCCATCCGTATAGCTTACATCGCCAACAGTCTCTCTAAACGAGGAAACGGAGGGCCTAAGAGGTGCCCTAAGTGGGATTCAGTGCTGGTGTGTGCACTGAATTTGCAAAGCCATGGTCCCCCCATGCCACCTCAATGTCATGGTGCCCTCTCTCCAATTCAGTAACCACGGAGGGCCTGCTCCCTGCTCAGGACTATAGGGGAAGCAAAAAGTGGCAACCCTGCTCCTGCCCTCACAGGGGTTGTAATAATAATTCTGGGCATGTAATCGCTGTTGTTGTGTGTCATTGAGTTGATAGTTACTATTTATTGAGCAGGAACTATGAGTGCCAAGTGACTTGTATACACTATCTTATTTTTTTTCCCCAGAAAGACACTGTAAGTAGGATGTATTGCATTAATTTTATAGATACGGAAAGGAAGGCTTAGAGAGGTCGTCCAAGGATACACAGCTAGAGGAAGAGCTGAGATGTAAGCCATCTTAGCAGCACCTTTTCATTCTTGATGACGTGTCATTTCCCTTCCTGCTTATGGCTTACTATGCAGTTAGCTTAATCCTAACTGTATTCAACAAATCATGAATTGTGCACAATAGGATTCTGGTATTAATTTCCTATCCTTCTCCCACCAAGCAATTGATGAAATCTTTAGTGGTCAGATGTGACTAATGGAATTGTTCCTGTTGCATTTTGATTTGAAGTTTTACCTGGATAAAAACTGTGATGACCAGGGTAGATGACCGGGTGAGCGGGGTGACGGGGTGAGCCTCCTAAATGCTGCTAAAGCCAAGATTCATCCTCTCACTCTTTTCCTCCTCTTTTAAAATTCTTCAACAGTTGTTCATGTTTTATCGCCACTTTTTCTATAGCATTATGAGAACACTTTATATGTTAAGGCAATTAGTCCTATGTACCTGCCATTTATTTGGAAATGGTATATTGACTGCATATATGATTTTTTTGGCCATATAATAACTTTGTATTATTTTTAGAAAGGCTTTCCCACTCCAAGGAAAAAAGTAAATTATTGATGTGTTCAGATCTTAATGGTCTTTTACTTTACCTTCTAGTCCCTTCCCTTGATTTATCCATCTAATATTTTCCAACTTCAAATCACTGTAATATTTATAGCTTTATAATTTATTTTGATATCTGGTAGTGCATGTCCATCCTCATTGTTCTTATTTAGCTTTTTCATGTTTCTCTTGGATGTTTATGTTTTCATTTCATTAAAATAATTGTACAAATAATACACACTTATAGAAAAATGAGAAATAAGAGATAAGTGTCTTAGTAAGGGTTCTCTAGAGAAACAGGGCCAGTGAGATATTACACACACACACACACACACACACACACACACACATTTATATAGAGTTATTTTAAGGAATTGGCTCACGTGATTGTAGGGGGCTGACAAGCCCAGAATCTATAGGTCAGGCAACAGGCTGGAGATTCCTGCAGGCTTAGTCCTAAAATCCATATGTCAGGCGATAGGAAGAGTGAGAAAGTTCTGGAAAAATGTCTACTTATAGCCTGGAGGCAGAACACACCTTAGGGAAACTCCATTTTTGCTCTTAAGGCCTTCAAATGAAGGCCCACTCACATTATGGAAGGTAATCTGCTTTACTTAAGGCCGACTGACTTAATCACATGTAACTACTTCATAACAGAGTCTAGACTAGTGTTTGACTAAACAACTGGGTACCATAGCCTAGCCAAGTTGACATATAATTAACTACCACAATAAATATAAAAAGAAAAAATGAACAATAATACCATCCGAAGATTATCGATATTAATTTTTTTATAATACTTCATTTCAATCTTTTTCCTATGTGCGTACATACAAACACACACAACTTTTTTCTAACAAAAATCACGTCGTGCTATACTAGAAAATATGCCATCTGAAACCTGTATTAAAAAAACCAAACCAGTTGCTGTAAAGTTGATTCTGACTGTGACCTTTCAGAAGCAGATCACCAGGCCTTTCTTCTGAGGTGTCTCTTGGTGGTTCGAACTGCCAACCTTTTGGTTAGTAGCTGAACACTTAACCATTTGTACCATCTAGGGACTCCCTGAAATCTACATACTCACTGCCATTGTCTAGTATACTATATTTTACTTAACCATTCTCTACTATTGGGCATACAAGTTATTTCTAGTATTTCATTCCAGCTATTCATGTCTATTTCTGTCCGGGTGTAAAGGAATCCTTTGCACACTACTCTAAAGGTGGCCAGCCACTGGTCTAGGAGATGTACTTCAGCCCCTTGGTGCTGGGTTTGTGATGTCAACAGCAGCTCGTCAATATCTGCTCAAAGACTCCTTCTCCCTGCCTCAGAAGTGCCATTCAGACTTGCTCTGGTGTAAAGGAGACTGTATCTTTCATTATGGAGGAAGTCCAACATTGTGGTTAAGAGCACGAGCTTTGGAATCAGACATAACTGTTTGAATTTGGAGAAGCTGCCTAAACACTCTGGGTTTGTTTCCTATTCTCTAAAATGTGGATACAAATAGTTACTCATAGGGTGATGGTGGGGATTAAATGTAATCATATCTGTGAAGTCCTTAGCGTTGGTATGCCCAGCACATAGTAAGATGTTCAACAGATAATAGCTAAACAAATATTACGCCCCCTCCAACTACTCAACCACATCTGTTCTCCCCTATCCTTACAAACTTCACTGCTTGACAGTTGGGAGATGAGATTGCTCCACCTTCAGAAGACTTGCTACTCAAGGTGTGGTCTCAGGACTAGAGCATTTGCATTGGCTGACAATTTTACAATCTGCACAATCCAGGCCCTACCCAGGCCTACTCAGTCAGAGTCTGCATTTTAAATAGATCCCCAAGTGATTCAAATGCACAGTAAAGTTTGAGAAGGTTCTGATCTGGGTATTGACGGAGCTGATGGTTGTAGGGGCGGTAGTGGTGGAGCAGATGACTTCTCTGAGGGCCTGGAATTCTGTTTAGCATTTGCATTCTTTTTGTCTCAGACTCATCACTCAGTACCAATATGCTCTTCACAAATCTCCAATGACCATGGTGTGATGGGAAAAACTCCATTTTCACAATCTGACAGACCGGGGCGTCAATCCCAGCTTTGCTAGCCAAAGCCTTACTATTAATGGAGAGGCTTTGGGACAAATCATTTCAACTTTCTGAACCCAGTTTCCTCACATGAAATGTGGACGATGCACCTTTCTTGGAGTGTTATTAGAGAGAACCAGTGATAATATATGTAATAAATAATAATATATGTAATATATTAATATAATATATGTAAGGAGTCTCGCTCCAGAGGGGTATAATAAGTAAGTAGTTAGACTCCAAAGACCTGTGACTGGCTGTCTCAGCTCTATGACCTCTTGACCAGTTCCTTCCTCTCCCTGGACTTAAGTTTCATCATCTATAAAATGGGTGTTTAGACTAAGTAACTTCTGAGGCTTCACCTTGTTCTAAAATTCAGTAACTGTAAGGCATATTTCAGAACAAATACTCGAATCCTAATGGTGACTCATGGTTAGAAGAATAGACACTCCTACCTGAATTGCTTCTTAATCAGGAGACGTGAAAAGAGGGATGAATTGTATATGTACCAATGAATGTTTTTGATTTGGAAGAAACAAGAGTCTCAAGGGAATTGTTGACAGTTACTGAGTTTCCATATAATAGAGGTATCTAACTAGGCAATTACAATAGGTACAAGGTCACTGGATGGCATAAATGGTTTGTGCTAGATTACTAACCTAAAGTTTGGCTGTTTGAACCCACCCAGCAGTGCTGTGGAAGAAAGGCCTGCTAATCTGCTTCTGTAAAGATTACAGCCAAGAGAACACTATGGAGCTGGTTAACACATGGGGTTGCTGTGAGTCAGAATCAACTAGATGACAATAGGTTTGATTATATGGTGGGTACTAAGATGTCCAAAGCCAGATTTTGTGCCTTTTGGTGTTTGGGGCACATATCTGGCGCTGGAAGTACTCTGATTTGAATTAGAAAGCTATTGAGATCATCTGGACCTGAAAATGCTTGATTGAGGAAAGAGAAATGAAAACACAGCTTCTCACAATGTAGTCCTAATTATCGGGGGTGGGGGAGGACCCTACAAACCAAACTTGTTGCCCTCGAGTCAATTCTGACGCACAGTGACCCTATAGGATAGAGTAGAACTGCTCCCTAGGGTTTCCAAGACTGTAAATCTTTATGGAAGTTGACTGCCACATCTTTCTCCCTCGGAGCTGCTAGTGGGTTCTGACCACTGACCTTTTTGGCTAGCAGTTGAGTGCTTAACCACTGTGCCACCAGGGCTTTGTCCTACTTACTGACAGATAATTAATTTAAAGTAATTGAAAAGTGTCCTAAGTAATCCTTTCCTCTAGCCCTTTTGGAGGGAATACAGGATCAAGAAATTCCAAAATGCGCTCAGACTAATAGAGTCTGTTCCCCTGAGTGAGAGCCAATTAAGCATTATTTATTGTCAACTTATGCATTAATTCATTCACCAAACCTTGACTGATCAACTGTTATGAGATAGACATGGTGATAGATGTTGGGGAGGATCAAGGGAAGGTGACAGATAAATTAAACAGTTACAATGTGCTCTAAGAGATGAGGTATGTACCTAAATAACTGTAATGCAAGATAAAAAGTATCATCAGAGAAACCAAACCAAACCAAACCCATTGCCGTCGAATCAATTCCAACTCATAGTGAAGGAAGGATGAAATGCTTTGGACCTATAGGGAGAGTGAGATTATTTCTGGAAATAGGTACACATTAGAAATGGTTTCCTAGCAGATGTAGTGACTAATCTGGGTCTCAAATGATTAGATTTCATTTACTGATCCAACAAATATTTGTTAGGAACTAGTTAACTGCAATGCTTCATAGGAGATGCATTCAGGGTTGGCTAGTTATGGGCAAACTCTTTGTCAACTGCTACTTTTCTATGTTTTGTTCTTCTTTTCCTTCCTTTTACACCCTCATTTTGGGGAATTCAAACTTGAAGCTCACTTTGGTATTTTCAAAAGAGAACACTGCTAGGTGTTGGTTTCTCCAAGCCAGACAAACCTGCATTAATTCAACATTTAATAGCAAGTACTGACACCTCAACATAAAGAAAACAAAAATCTCCACAACTGGACCAATAAGCAACATCATGATAAATGGAGAAAATATTGAACTTGCCAAGGATTTCATTTTACTTGGATCCATAACCAATGCCCATGGAAGTAGCAGTCAAGAAATCAAACGAGGCATTGCATTGGGCAGATATGCTGCAAAAGATCTCTTTCAAGTATTAAAAAGCAAAGATGTAACTTTCTGGATTAAGGTGCACCTGATCCAAGCCATGGTATCTTCAATCTGCTCATATGCATATGAAAGCTGGGCAATGAATAAGGAAGACGGAAGAAGAATTGATGCCTTTGGATTATGGTATTGGTGAAGAATATTGAATATCTCACAGACTGCCAGAAGAATGAACAAATCTGTCTTGGAAGAAGTACAGCCAGAATGCTCCTTAGAAGCAAGGATGGCGAGACTTCATCTCACGTACTATGGACATGTTATCAGGAGGGACCAGTCCCTGGAGAAGGGCATCATGCTTGGTAAAGTAGAACATCAGAAAAAAAGAGAAGACCCTCAATGAGATGGATTGAGACAGCGGCTGCAACCATAGGCTCAAGCATAACAAGGATTGTGAGCACGGCGCAGGACTGGACAGTGTTTCATTGCACATAGGGTTGCTGTGAGTCAGAACCAACTTGATGGCATCTAACAACAACAACAACACCGACACTATGTAGAAGTCAGAAATAGTGACGAGTCCAGGCGCTGTCTCATTCGATTTACAGCTTAGTGGGGGAGACGGTATCACATTATCTCACAAATACAAGTAGAATTGTAACTCTGGTAAGCGCTGCAAAGGTCAGAAGGCCCTTGTTGCAGGTTATTGCTGTTAGCTGCCGTCAAGTCCGCCCTGACTTGTGGCAACCCCATTCACAGCAGAACGCAATGCTGCCTGGTCCTGCACCAACCCATGATCAGCCGTGGCTTGGACCATTGTGGTCCATAAGGTTTTCACTGGCTGATTTTCAGAAGTAGATCTCAGGCCGTTCATCCTAGTCTACGTTAGTCTGGAAGCTCCGCTGAAACCTGTTCAGCATCATAGCAACAAGCTAGCCTCTGCTGACAGATGGGTGGTGGGTGCGCATGAGGTGCATTGGCTGGGAGTTCCAGGTTTCATGCATGGAAGATGAGAATTCTACTACTGAACCACCAATGCTTCCCCTTGTTGCTTAGGAATTTTTAAAAAGGAGAGTTGGCTACTCAGGGGAATCGGGGAAGGCCTTGCTGAGGGCATAAGGTTTGATCCTTGACACACTTGACGTTAATAGGAATTGATTGAGGTGTGACTAGAAGTTAATTACGCAAAGAGGAAAGGAACAGCATTCCAGATAGAGGAATAGCATGTGCGTGGACTACCAGAGGGGCTGGAGAGAAGAAAATAGAAAGGAACATGATGTTAGATGAAGTTGGAGAAGTAGAGAGGAACTTGATAATACAGGAGATGAATTAAAAGAATTCTGTTTTTATCTTAAGAGGCATGAAGACACTGAAGATTTTAAGCAGGAGAGGGGGCTGGTCGTATCTACATTTTGAAGATTCTTCTGGCTGCAGTGATGGGAATAAACAGAAGGCAGGACAGAATGGATATGGGGAGGCCAGTTAGGAAGCTACTGTTGTAGTCCAGGAGAAAGATGTTCTTCTAATGAGAGTGGTGGTGATGATGGAGACCAATGGACAATTTGAGAGATAAATAGGAGTCAGTGAGCTGAACGGGGAGGTGAAGGAGGGAAAAAGGTCGAGGATATCCCCTAGGTTCCTCTTTGGCATGCATAACTGGATAGATGGAGTACCATCTCTGAAATAAATCACCAGTTGGCCTGGGCCCAGGGGTGCCATATACAGTTGTGTGAGTTGTGTGCTACACAAAGGCATTTGGCTGAAGGCAGAAGGCAGGAGCTGAAAGTCAGCCCACACACCGCTTGTCAATCACACATTCCAATATAGGGCTATGTCTATCCAGGTTGGATGAGCACCTTTTTATAATTGGCACAAAGGAGCCATCCATTTGGCTAGATAAAGAACAGTAAGACCCTTTAACCCAGCATTGCAGGCATTCAGGCAGGCCCAGATGGGGTGCTATAAGTAGAGAGGCCAGGACCAGAGTACCTAGATGGTGATAATAGGAGACTGACTGGTGAAAGGGGATGAGAGGAGAGGGTGTAATGAACACCAAGCTCAGTTTGTTTTTCCCTCAGCAGGTCTCTCGCCTTTCCTGGACTTCTGACCCATGGGGAAGGATCCTGGCTGCGGCTCACCCTTCCTGTTGTTTTGATTCTTTTGTTGGATGCCTTTGATAAAAGTAGATATGAAAACAGACTGCCAGAAAGCAAAAGCACTTTAAGAATCGTCCATAATTTGGGAACAGATAAGAGCTGAACAAAATGATGAACATAATTAATGTCATTGAGCTGTACATGTAAAGATTGTGGAAATGTCAAACGTTTTGTGACACATATATTTACCACAATCAAAAAAAGAAAAAAAAAAACAAAACAAAAAATCATCTAGCTCCACTGCTTTATTATATATATGAAAACACTGGGGCCCAGAGAAATAGAATGCTTTGTCCCAGACCCTCCCTGCTCTACCATGCAGGGACTAGATCCTTAGTTTCCTGACTCCCTGCACCATGCTGCTTTTCCTCCAATAAGAAGTAGAATAAGCTTTTACTGGCAGTGAGGCACACCTAAAAGAGCACAGGCATTGGGTCAAGTCAACCCGGGTTTGGATCCAAGCTTTGCCATTTCTTTGCTGTGTGATCTTCAGCAAGTTACCTAATCCCTCTGAACCTCAATTTCCCCACCTGTAAGATGGAGATAAAAATACTCACCTTGAAGAGTGGCTATGGAGATCAATGTAAAGCCCTTGGGACAAGGACAATATTCACAAACCATGGCCCAGACCCATAGTCCACTTCTGTTTCCTTCTTGAGCCCCTGTTTCTTCCCCCATCCTTCCTCTGTTTCTGAGAGTTTGGCAAAGAGCTGCAGAAAAGGTATTTCTTTGGAAGTTCTTTGTGTAGCACTGTATAAACTGATATGATTCTACACCTTCCCAAACTTTCATTTGGGGTTAAATCCCTAAGATGCAAGAGTCAAATAAATCCTGGCCCCTAAACCAGCCCTCTGCTTTCCCCCACAATGACTGCACAGATCTTAGGAAGCTTCATGTAGAAATAACACCTTGAAACCAGAATCAAAAGGAGCCTGAGAGGTTTCTGCTGGAAGCATAATTAAAAGCCAGTTTTGAAGAAAGTGTGGAGTGGGAGAGCACAAAAACTAAGCAATCTCAGGTAAGCTTTTGTTTTATTTTTCTTTCAAAATGACTCTGATGGCACATAGTTACTTTCATTTTGTTCCCTGACTTTGAGTGGCTGACAAATAGCAGTCTTATTTTGAATGTCTATTGTTACTCCTGAGATTTTATGCAGAGCAGAAAGGATTGTTTTGAACGTTTCTCACGGACAAGTGGAAGCTGTACTCTTGCTACAAGTGATTCATCTGGGAGAAAAATGATATATAAACAAGACTGCCTGCTTGGAAAGAGGATGGGAGGGCGAGTTATTTCAGATGGGCTTTTCACCCCCATGCCAGTGAATGATAAAAGCTAGCTCTCAAAATAGCAGGGGGGCTATGGAATACAGACTTCAGAAAGTTTTTAAATCTTACATCTCAGTCAATATCCAAGAAAGTATTTCTCAAATTTCTGAGTAAGACCAATTACTTTCTCATGGTGATAATGTATCAATTGGTTAGTACAGTTTTAGGACTTGTCCTGCAGGTATGGTGCGGCTAAAAGAGCAAGGCCAGCAAGGCCAGTAATCGGGCAGAGGTGAGCAGGGCCAACACTAGGGCAAGACAAGAGAGGCACCTAAAATGCAAAGTTTAAGGAGGCATTTACTCTCAGGATCATCAACAGCAGCCCCTGAGAGTGAGTGCCTCCTTAAATTTTGCACTCTGGGTGCCTCTCTTGACTCAGCCTTGTCTAGGCACTGCAACAGAGTTGAGAATTAGGACTCCATCATTTATTGGTGGTGTAAACTTGGAGGTCCCTGGGTAGCCCAAATGGTTTGCACTCAACTACGAACCTGAAGGTTGGCAGTTCAAACCTACTCAGCAGCACCATGGAAGAAAGTCCTGGTGATCTGTTTCTATAAAGATTACAGCCAAGAAAACCCTATGGAGAAGTTCTGCTCTGTAACACATGAGGTTGCTATGAGTCAGAATTGACTTGACAGCAATGAGTCTGGTTTTTTTGTTAATGGAGTCCCTAGGCAGTGGAAATGGTTAATGCACTTAGCTGCTAACTGAAAGGTTGGAGGTTTGAGTCCATCCAAAGTTGCCTTGGAAGAAAGACCTGGTTGTCTACTTCCGAAAAACCTGCCATTGAATACCCTATGGAGTACGGTTCTATCCTGACACACATGAGATCAGCATGAGTCAGAATCAATTCAATGGCAACTGGTTGGTTACTGGTTAACCTTGAAGAATCCATTAGAATTAGGTTCAGCTATAACAGAAAAGTCCCAAATAAGAGTGGCTGACACAAGTAGGGGCTTATTTCTCTGTTACATAAAAGTCTAAAGTGATAGCAGAACCAGTCGATTTCGATTCACTGTAATCCTTCGAGTTGATTCCAGCTCATGGTGACCCCATGTGTTGTAGAGTAGAACCGTGCTCCATAGGGTTTTCATGTCTGTGACTTTTTGGAAGCAGACCACCAGGTCTTTCTTCCAAGGAAACTTTGGCTGGACTCAAACCTCCAACCTTTCCATTAGTAGTTGAGTGCTTAACCATTGCATTACCCAGGGATTCCTGATATGGTCCAGGGCTGTATAATGTATCTGTTCCATAAAGTTATTAGAACCTATGTTCCTTCTAGCTCATTGTGCTGCTATCTATAGAGTTTTATCTTTATGGTCCAAAATGGTAGCATCCATGGTCCAAGATGGAGTCATCCAAGTTCCAGACAGCAGGATGCAGGAAGGGGCATGAATCATATGAATGTATTAACAATTTTTTAATTAATAAAATTATAACTACGAAAATGTAGATCAGACTAAAAAAAAAAAAAAACCTAAACAATACAAAAATAAAATATTTTATCTGGATTGTGAAATTACCTATAATGTGATTCACATGTTATCTCTGGCAATCTCACTTCAAATTCCCAACCTGAGCACCAAGTTTATTATAAATATTGGGATTTGAACCACAGTCTTGCTCCCCACAATTGAGAATGTTTTCAGAAGAAAACATTCTTATGGATCCACATGAAGTTTTCCTAAAGCCACAGTTTTGGGAATGCGAGTGAAGACAGAGTAGGGTGGTAGATATCTGTAGTGTCTGCCTGCCCAGCACGTATGCCTTGTTCTGGTTGTCACATCCCAATTTTGATTTGGGGAACTGCTAGGCCCCATTGCTTGTAGACTTTCTGAGAACTGTCAATTGAACTGCAGGTAGGAAGAGACAGAAATGTACCTCAAGAAAGGCCTATAGCCTCCCCCTGTAGCAGGAATTTGTTTCTTCAGTTGAGATAAAAACAAAACAGAACATAGAAATGTGGTTGGGGGCCATTCTCTTTGACAGAGGCATGGAGCTCAGACAAAGTCCCTGAGCTGCTAGGGATCTCATCCTTTCTGAAGCCTGATTCTTCAGCTTTTCTTTGAAACCTTTGTGATACCCTGTATCCTTCCAGTAAATCTCTTCTGTCTCTGTTGCTTGCAAACAAGAACCCTGACATTAAAAAAAAAAAAACAAAAAACAAACCCAAACCAAACCCACTGCCGTCAAGTCAATTCCGACTCACAGAGACCCTACGGACAGAGTAGAACTCCTTCTGAGGAGCACCTGGTGGATTCAGACTGCCGACTTTTTGGTCAGCAGCTGAGCTCTTAACCACTACCTATTAATTTTTCTGTCTAAAGGTTTGGAATTATACACGTTGGTCTTCTACCCTGTTACTTTACCTGTTTCTGCTCTAGCATCTCCCAGATGAGCCAATAATGTCTCCGTCCACAGGATTAGCCCTGCTCTGTTTCTGAGCCAACCTTATGGTTGATGTAAAGAGTCTTGGTCTTCTATTAGATGGGATTTAGAGTTAGGTGATTCCTCTCATATTTGGGTTTTAGTGACTAATGGGTTTGGTTTAGTTCTCAAGATTGAGACCAATGAGATGGCAAGTGAGATTTGTACAGGATACTAGAGAAGTTCTAGGGGCCAGGCTAGAAGGCACCATTCCAAGGAGGGAAGAGGTCTTTCCTGTCTTATTCCCCATTTTATCCCTAGTATTAAAAGCTATACTTGGCCTATGGTAAAAACTTGGGAAATATATGCTGAAAGAGAGGTCAGTGAGCTAGAAAGTGGAATATATGGATATGAGAGTGCAAAGATTTTGGATTGTTAAAGGAGCCAAACTAAGGCAGTCACTGTGATGTTTCTGTTTTTTCATGATTTTCTCTTGAGTTCTCTTTTCTGCTGATTATATCTCTTAACCAGAGTCAACCCCAGGAAAACCTATAGCTGCTCCATCCTGCCCCCATCCCCAGCCACTGGAATGATATTCTGTCTTGGTCCCTTCTCTTGAGTGCTGACTGTTTCCTTTGTCCGCAATGCAAAGGTTAAGCACCAATAGGTTGGCAGTTCAAACCTACCTCACAACTCAGAGGGAGAAAGACCTGCAGATCTGCTTCTGTAAAGATTACAGCCTAGAAATGCTATGGGACATTTCTACTCTGTCACATGTGTTGCTATGAGTCAGAATCGGCTTGATGACACCTGACAACAACAATAACAATCCTTAACCCAGGAGCTGGGACTCTTGTGCCCTACTAAGCTCTTCCAAGTCCTCCTCACTAAGACTAGAGACTTGCTCCACTTTCTTGACAGGTCCCTGAGGTGCTGCCACCAAAGTCAAGTTTCTTCAGTGATGACCTAGTTAATAAAAGCAATGCTGACAATATTGAACACTTATTGGCACTTACAATGGTCAGGTCCTGTGCAAAACACTTTACTTTTGTGAAGTGTCCACCACAACCCTGTGAGCTGGGTACTGTTATTGTGGCATGAACTGCTAGTTGCCTACCCAGTAGCAATTCCCCTCTTCTCCCGGATTCACAAATGTTAAAGACTACATTTCCCAGCCTTTCTTGCAACTAGGAGGAGCCAAAGAAACATAAATGAAAGTTGCTAGTGAGCTTCTGAGAATCTCTTTAAAGCAGGTAGTGTCTTTTTTCTTCTTTCTTTCCTTCCTTCCTTCCTCCCTCCCTCCCTGCTTCCTTCCTTCCTTTTTCCTGAACTTTTCCGCTTCTTCTTGCCTAGAATGTGGACATGACAGTTGGAGGGCACCTTGTGACCATGACGTGACTTTGAGGATGGAAGCCACAAGCAAAGAATGGTACAGCAGAACCACAGAACGAATCTATGCCCTAATGGAGCTGCCACATTGCCTTTTTAGATTTGGGTTGAGCCCATGTGTCTAATTCTGACCAGTGGGCTCTGAACTGAAATGACATGAACCACTTCTGAGCTAAGGTAGTTAAGAGCTGGAGTGTCTTCTCCAGCTTTCTCTTCCCTCCCACAATAATGTTGGAAGCCATATGATGAGACGGTAGTGTCACAAATAGAAGGAACCTAGATCCCTTAGTCACTGGATGTAGAAGGGATCCCACTGCCTGCCTCAGACTTTGGGTGAGAAATTAACTTTTGTTTTTCCAAGTCACTGAGATTTCAGACGTTTGTTTCCACAGCGCAGATTAACCTATTCTGACTAATACGGCCCATTTTCGGGATGAAGAGATCGAGTCTCCTAACAATTAAGTAACTCGCCCCAATCAAATGGCTGCTAAGTGATGGAGTTCATCTGACTGACAATAACCAAGCTCTATGGTGGCTGCCTCTTCCTTCATATTGGCAACCCTTGGCATCCCTGTCCTTGTTGGCTCCCAATCATTTGTTTCTGCCCAGGTCCTTCCTCCTTTCTGCATAGACTAGAAATACGCCCAAGTCATAAACGATGACACTAAAATCATAGAATTACCTCTAATGTTGTAATGGTGTCTTGGAATTTATTTTGAGCCTTGGCTGGCTTATTTGGCCAATACTGAAAATGGCTGCTCAGCATCTGGCTCCTATTTGGTCTCTGGCTAAAGCACAAAACTCAAAATTAACTTTCATCACTGCTTTGTAGTATTTTCTGGTTTCTTTGCTTAGTGAGTGAAGAAAAAATGTGAGATGTAGCCATATACTGTATCTGAATCATTCAGTTCTGTGCGTTGTTCATAATAAAAACTCATATACTCGACAGATGTTATATTCCAGGGACGGTGACAGATACTGAGGATGCAAAGTGTACTTCATGGCATAGTCCTTACCTTAAAGAAGTGCCCAGTCCAGTGACCTGTATAACCAAATAAAATGGAAAACATTGTGATAAGCCCATGTATTACGTATCAGATACCTTGGTGGCACAAATGAGGAGGTGGTCTTTTCCACCTGGAGTGGTTCTAATTCCCACATGAATAGGTTCTAGCCACTTGATCGGAAGAGTTGCTGAATATTAGGTGTTGTGCTAAGCATTTTCCATAAATGAACTCTTCTTCTCCCCTTTACAATTATTACATCTATTTATTCCATGGATGAGTAAACTGTTGCTCAGAGAAGGTAAGAGACTTGTCCAAGGTCACCCATCTAGGGTTTTTAACTCAGTTCTGTCCCGCTCAAGAACTTCAAACCTTCCTCAGCATGTCAAGGTGGTGTCCCTAGCAACGCAGACGGGTTTATTCTGACAACGTAATCCTCCATTGTCTCATTATCCAGTGAGTTCTCCGAGCCAAGCCTTTCGCAGCTCCATCTCAGCGTGGGCTTCTTGGAAATGCGGTGTTAGTTCCTAAGGCCTCCCTACCTGCTGCGCTTTATTCTTCATTCCTGAAACAAGAGCTGTCCTGTAAACAGCGTCCGGCGCTCGCTTCCTGGCCTCTGGCTGGTGGAGCAAAGACACTTCCAGCGCATATGCTTCCCCACTCGGTAAAGAATGTGCTTATACTTGGTCCCCTCTGAAGGCGGACGACGCCCATACTTTTGTCCCAGCCGAAATTGTTGGCTGGGCTTTTTCTAATCCTTTACACCCTGGGAGGCAGGGAGAGGGGAGTCCGCCCACTGGCGCCATCTACCGGCACTGTTTCAAATCGCTGAAGGAGCTCAGTAGAAACGCGCTGTGAATAAATCAGTAATTAATTGGATAAATCCTGCCCTTTCGTTAGCAAAAGATTTCTTTTCTTCATAGACTAGAAAATGACCATTTAGAAAGTGCATAGAGCAAATATGTGATTTCAATTTAAAGAGACCAGACTCTCCTCTTCCTCACATTACAAGTTGTGACATTGATTCATCTTGAATACTTTCTTCCTTCTAAAAATATTTATTTTTGTTAATGCATAGAGATCAGGGCATGGGGCACACAGCTACACACCTGAGCAAACAGAGGGGCTGACTGGTTTGCTAGTGTAATGAAAAACATTGGTTTTGAGCTTATTACTGTGATTCCACAATGGGCACCAAATCCCACTTAAGACCCACTGAAGAAGTCTTCAAAGGAACGCTGCCCTACGTCTGTGCCTGGTGAGGGTGCCACTTCTCTGAGTCTTTGCACAGGAATAACCCATGTTTGTAGACTCAGGCCTGTCAGATCAAAACCAGGCCTGGCCTCCAGACTTTGAAACAAGTCACAACAGTGAACCTTACTCATCATTTTCACAACACGACCTGTTCTCTTTACAAAACGTAGCAAAGCTTCTCAGATTGGCACTGGCTACAATATTTGATATATTAGGGAGAATCCTGACTTCTTCCAGGTTTCTGCTGGTCTGTTTAAATTCAAATGGCTTGGCTGAGAGTAGTTTTTAGTTACTTTTCATTTGAAATGGAATTTGAAACAGCAGGGGAATAAAGCCCAGAGATGGATGGGAGAGAAAATAAAAAGGCCCCTGGAGTTGCCCATTCACCCTCTGCATTAAGGAAAAGGAATTAACATTCCTTGTAAACCTACTATGTGTTAAGATACCACCCGGTGAGGGTGATATTGCTGAGCTGTTAGAGTTTTTCAACATTTGTAATGCTTTTGGTTTTCTTCTTCAAAGGAGTTTGATGTAGTGATCGAGAGCTCAGAGTCATATCCTGCTCCCGTCTGTTGCTCTAGGCCTTAGCCATTTTTTGTAACTTCTCTGAGCCTCAGTTTCCTCCCCTGGAAACAAGCCTATGATAGCTAACTGAGAGGGCTGCTGTGAAGTTTAAGCAAGTCCCTTGTCGCTGGAAGTCAGAACTTCTGCCCTAAGAACAAAGTGGTGGGATCTTTAGAAACAGCCTGGGTTTCTTTACTCTCTGTCATCTAACTTCTCAGATTGTTGAAGACTTGAGGGTCTGAGTAGATTATTCAGACATGGTGCATTAAGCTGTACACCATCTAGATCCACCTGCCCCTATGCCCCCGCCCCATCTCCTCTCCCTGAGGGAATCGTGAGTTCTAACCACACTGATGCTCCTGCAAGATCCCTAACATGTGCTCTTCCTGCCCACAGGAATGCTCTCCCCACCCCATCCCCGTATTCCTGCCTGACTAGTTCATTCACAGCTCAGCTTAAGGGTCACTTCCTTGGGGAGACTTTACCTAATCTTGAGGCTGAGTCAAGCCCCTCTTCAACGCCCCCCAGCACCCCCCGCGAACGCCCTGGTAGTGCCTTAGCAATAACGCTGCAGTGATACTGCTTGTACATCTTTTTTTTTTTTCCAGCACTTTTCAAAGTGCTGGGCTTGATAAAGTAATTTTAATCATCTCTTTCATGTCTCTTTTCTTCACCTGACAGTAAACTTCACACAGGCAGAAACCCCATCCGTTTTATCTATGAGTAGTTGATACCTGAACTATTGGCCTGCTGAGCTCTGTTTACCTTAATCCCTGCTGTCCCCTCTGCCTGGAATGCCATCATCTTATTTTTCTGTCCATCTCCTCCTCATTCTTTTTAAGGTACAATTCCAAAATCACCTCCTCAGTGAAGTCGTTGCTGAACCTGTTCGCAAAGTACATTGTATTTACCTCCATCACAGTGATTAGTATGTTGAATGCCACCAGATTTTGACAGCAGGATCGATGTCTTACATAGCTTCTTATCTCCAGTGCTTTTCGGGTACCTGGAACAGAGGAGGCATTCAGTCAACAACACTGGGTCAACAAATGGAGTAACACTGCCTTCTGAAAGAGTGATGATAATTCCGTCTCATATTAGGATCCTAAGGTAGAAAGATTTTAAGACTATTTCTGCCAAGAACTAAGGAGGCCTGGTGGCATAAGAGTTAAGCACTTGGCTGCTAGCTGAAAAGTTGGCAGTTCGAACCCACCCAGCGACTCCACAGGAGAAAGACCTGGCTATCTGCTTCCATAAAGATTACAGCCTAGAAAACACTATGGGGCAGTTCTGCTCTGTTACATGGGGTCACTATGAGATGAAGTTGACTCAACTGCACACAACAACAACATGCCAAGAATGGTCACCGTGTTTCCTCCCAGAGGTGGCTTCAGCCATATAGTTGTTACTGTTATTATTAGTTGTCATCTAGTTGGATCAGACTCATATATAACAGAGCAAAATGTTGCCCAGTCCCGTGCATCTTCATGTTCATTGGTATGTTTGAGTTCATTATTGAGGCTACTGTGCCACACAGCAGATACTCATTAACTTCTCCTGGTATTTCATGCTTGCAACACTGATTTATCATTCACTTCTTATGTTTATCACCAGTTTTCATCACCAGGAATTTTCAGATTTCTTTTTCACATCCTGGCTCCTGGGTATAAGATCTTTGATTCTTTGTGCGGAGGAAAAATAATATTTTATTATACATTGGCTTCTCCTTCTCAGAATTCAGTCATGATAATAGTCTCTTTCATTCTCTCTTTCACTTTTCCTACCTCAACAATTGAATTGAGGAGATACTGATGCAGGTACCGAGACTGATGAAATAAAATAAACCAGAGAATGGAAGAAAACACAGACTGGAAGTAGGTATACTTGATAGGCTTCTTGGCGTTTCAAAGCCTTGCCTGAAGAATCTTCAACTCTGTCTAGGTTCAGGGATGGCTATGGACCCAGTCAGACCAACCAAACACAATCCTGGGAGAATGTGAGGAACTGCTATAGCCGTCTTACTTATTGCTGTGATCAGAGAGCCGTGAGCTACTGGGCATTACCACAGAGAGACTGAAGATGAAGCTAACACTTCCCATAGCAAGCTGAGAGATGATATCATTTGAGCTCTGGTTACAGCCAGGCCTAGAGCTAGCCCTACTGATGGCTCTTCATTTGTGTTTCAATAAACTTCCTTTTTGGTTGAACTGAGTGTTCTGTCACTTGCAACCACAGAATTCCAATTCATTTATGATTTGTCAATGAATGGCTTAGCCCTTTTGCAAATATTAGCTTATTTAATCCTTATAACAACCCTACAGAGGTAGGTATTAGTTCCGTTTTATAACTATAAAATGAAACTGAAACTTGTTAGTTGCCGTCAAGTCAGCTTCAACTCATGGTGACCCCACGTGTAACAGGGCAAAATACTGCCCAGTCCTGTGCCATCTTCACAATCGTTGCTATGCTCGAGTCTATTATTGTGGCCACTATGTGTTTTGAGTGCTCATCAACCCAGCACTATATCAGACAATATTCTGTTGTTACCAATAGAGTTTCCATTGGCTAATTTTCAGACATGTATCACCAGGACTTTCTTTTTAGTCAGTTTTAGTCTGTAAGCTCCTGTGAAACCTGTCCACCATGAGTAACCCTGCTGGTATTTGAAATACCAATGGCATAGCTTTCAGCATCACAGCAACACACAAGCCACCACAAGTACAAAAAACTGACAGACGGGTGGTGGGACGGAGACTTACAGAAGTTAAATGTCTTCCTACTCATAGCTAGGAGATGATGCAGTTAGGAATAGAACTTAGGTCTTAGTTACAGTACTGTTTCTTGGGTATGGGAGTATAGTTAGAGAGTGGTAGCATGCGCCTGTCTCAAGCTTCCATATCTTCTCAGGTCCTTCACCAGCAGTTTCTCTCCCTCCCCTCCTCAACGCTCCTAACTCAGTCCATCATTTTGCACCCCCATCCCCTCCCTACCCAACACCTTGACTTCAAGACTCTAGGGAGATAAATATTAGCTCCTCCACCTAGCAAGCTTGGAGAACCCAGGTGTAGTCATTCTCCTGCCCAAGGCAGGGGGCTGGCTGAGATGACCCCCTCATGGTCCTCTGGCCACCTTGCTATGGAAGTCATTGTCCTTGCCTGGGGGCTGTCGATTGCTTTTCCTTTTCTGGCAAAAACCATTCTCAGAGGCTTCTTTGACAGCACCCAGAACAACCTGGGCTAATAAGCACCCTGCTTGGATAAGGTATTTCACTGCCTGGGCATTTTTGTGCAGCTGGCTGTGTTTGAAATCCTGCCTTTCTCTGACTTCACTTCCTGAATGTGCTGACAGGCCTCTGAGCCAAGCCAAACAGGTTCACAATGCTGGGCCTGCAGAGTATTCCCCTGCGAGTGCAGCTGGGGAAACAAAACTTTTCTCCAGCTCACGGAGAGGACCTGCCAGCCCTTATATGACCAAGAAGCAGACCCCTTGAGACCTCGTTGAATCTTAATGGGAAACGTTTTCATTTCAGCTGGGGTGGTGTGGGGTGGGGGGAGTCTATGTGTGTGAGAGTGTGTGTGTGTGTGCATGAGGAGTAGGGGTTCTTGATCATGTCTTTTTAAATTAACAAATCTACAGTGAAAAATTGCTAATTATTGTCTGCCTAGTATATACAGTTGCTTTACATATGTTCCTGGGTGGTGCGAACAGTTTTGGCTCAACCGCTAACCTAAAGGTTGGCAGTTTGAACCCACCCGACAGCACCATGGAAGAAAGACCTGATGATCTGCTTCCGTAAACATTACAGCCGAGGAATCCCTATGGAGCAGTTCTATTCTGTAACACATGGGATCTCCATGAATCAGAATCAACTCTACCACAAAGGATTTATTTTGTTTTGTTTTTTATATATGGGATCTTCTTGATAACCTTCTGAGCTAGCCATGGTTGGCCTCATTTTATAAAGGAGGGAACTGTGGATTAGCAATATTAAAAGTCTTGCTCCATGCACCACAGCTACAAGCAGCAGAGCTGAGATTTAACCCAGAGCAGCACTTGACTCCAAAATCAGTATACCTCCTCTAGCTCAGAGCACCTCAGTTCTGCGTGTGGTCAAAAGTGTAGTGAGGAACAGAAGCAAAATCTCTGGTATTGTCCTAGCTCTGTGAAACTGAGCAAGTTAGTTTTCTTCTCTGAACCTCGGTTTCCTCATGTACAAAATGGAAGGATAATAGTGCTTGAGTGGCAAGGAGGTTGTGAGGCTCAACTGAGACATAACTTTATGTGGCAGTACAGTTCAGGAACGAGGTCACATGTGAACAGAGCAAGCTCTTTGGAGTCAGAGAGACCCAGATTCAGCTTGGGTTTCCACTAGTCACTTATTCTATGACCTTGAACAAGGTTTGAAACGCCATTTCCTAATATGTAGACTACAACCCTAATGTCTACCTCACAAGTCCTAACACAGTGACTGCTACACAGAGGAAGCTTAATAAATGGTATCTATTATAAAAATTATACAGGTGCCACTTTTATGATACTTATGGTAAAGCACTGTTGGTTCCTACTGAATTAGTTAGGATAGGTTAGGTAATGCTGGAGTTCCTGGGTGGTGCAAAAGGTTAACGTGTTGACTGCTAACTGAAAAGTTGGAGGTTTGAGTCCACCCAGAAGTGCCTTGGAACAAAGGCCTGGCAATCTACTTCTGAAAAATTCAGCCATTGAAAACCACATGGAGCACAGTTCTACTCTGATATACATGGGGTCACCATGGCAATTGATTTGGTTAGGTAATGCTACCATAAAAAGCAACTCTCAAATCTCAGTGTCTTAAAACAACAAAGGGTTCATTCTTGCTTGTGCTAACTGTCCATTGGAGGCATGTTAGAAGGAGGCCTTGGATTTACATCACTATCAATTAGGGACCCCAGTTGAAAGGCACTCTATCTTTGTTCTTCCACAATTGCCAAGCCAAGAAAAAGGAACATGCTGAATCTCACTCTAGCCTTTTAGGTTTCCACCTGAATGTAATATATGTCACTGTTGCTCACATTTCATTGGCTGATGCAAGTGACAGGGCCTCACTCAACTTCAAGGAGGCAGGGAAGTACAATCCTGCCTGTGCCTAGGGGAAGAATTGGAAATATTTGGTGTAGAGCACTCATGACTACTCCCTCAACCCAAAAGCCATCCTTCGTCTCTACTTCTTTCTTGTTATCAGAGCCCTGATTTTTATTTACTTTCTAAATCTGTTTTCGGTATTAACCTTCCCATGTGCTTAGAATACGTTGGTCCTAAGGTTTAAATCATGACTGTAGGCCAGCCATGGTGGTCTCATTCCCCTTGCTGGCAATGAGTTTAGGTATAGGCACATGACCTGTTTCCGTGCAAAAAGTCTCAAGGGGAATTCTACTGGCTTGGAGGTGGTGGGCTTCTAGCAAAGATTTCTATTGCTAATAAAAAGAGAAAGATTGAAATAAACCTCCTGTTGGTAATTATTGTGTTCTTTCCCCTTGATGCCAGAAACCACTACAACTATCCTGAGTCCATACGTGGAGTTCCTCGACACAATGAGAATGGGGAAACGAAAAGATGGAAAACACCTCCACCCATAATGAAGTCATTGAGCCAGTATATTAACCATCCCTGGATATTTTTATGTCCAGACTTAGTATTCAAATTGTGTCTCTGTTACTGGCTCCTACAAACCTCCTAACTATTAGAGTGGTCAATCGTATAACAGCCACGTACTTGTCCACCTTCTCCCAAACTTTGAGATAAGGCCTTTGAGATAAGGTCAAGCAAAGTTCCCCCTCTAAGCATGAACCTAAGATGAACCAATACATCTTGCAAGAGATTAACCATTGCCAGAAACTGATGGACAGACAATCCTGAGGAGATTTGGGAAATACTCAAATTCTACCCAGGTGGCCAGTGAATACATGTAACCAACGAAGGCAGTAACTTAATCAATGATTTGGTAACCCAATTTCTGAAGCAATAATGAGGCAGTCATCAGGCAATTTGTGTGTGCGTACATGTGTGAAAATATGTACAACAAAACATACACCCATTCATACACCCATTCAACAGTTTTTACACGTGCAGTTCAATGACAAAGGCTACATACTTCACATTGTATCACCATTCTCATTATCTCCACCCATGTTGCTTCACTACTGTTAACTTAGACTCTCTGCCCTTTACAGTTCTCATTGTACTTTAGGGTTACTGTTCTCATTTTGATCTCATATAGGTAATTCTTTAAAAGAGCACAATGCTTAAGACAAACATTTCTTTATCAATTGAGCTAAACCGATGTCTAGTTTAAAAATGACTTCATGGGATAATACCAGTTCAAGGTTTAAAAACTGTTTCTAGGCAACAGATTTAGGGGTTCACCTGGTCTCAATGGATCTGGTAAGTCTGGTTTCAATGAGAATTTGAAGTCCCATTCCACATTCTTCCTCCTTTTGATCACAATCCATCTATTGGATCTTTGATCAAAATGTTCTGCCATGGTAGCCAGGCACCATCCATTTCTTCTGGTTTCATGGCAAAGGAGACAGTAGTTCATGGATACAATTAGACCTGTAGTCCGTTTACTTCTCTGATTCCTGGGTCTCCTTCTTCCTCTGCTGCTCCATGCAAATAGAGTCCCACTGTTGTATCTCAGGGGGTGCTCGCAAGATTTTAAGACCCCAGCAGGCAATGTTTTTTAGGGGGCGTACACAGAGGTAGGAGCCCTGTTGGCACAGGAAGTTTGGATAGCCAGAAATTGCTAGGGATTCTCAGCACAGAGTTCGCAGCAGGGCAAGGAGAGTTCATTAGACATCACTACAGTGTGGATGAAATATCCTGGGAGATTCTCTGATTACCTTTGCTCAGATGCTGTGCACATCAAAGAACCTTCTGATAACTAATTCAGTTCCTCAGGGTCCTTGATGTAGAAGTAGGGGGAATGAAGGAGAAAGAACCCAGGGACACCAGGGCATCTGGTTCCTGGAATAATATAGGAGGAGAGTATAGTTCTCCTGAGGACCTAATCTTGGCCCCACCAGTTACTAGATAAGTGACCTTGAGAAACACACTTGAAACTCTCTGGGAGACTCTGCTCCTGCTCCAGTGAAATGTGGCTACTAACAATGAGTATCTTCAGTGTAGTGGTGAAAATAAAATTAGACAGAAGAGGTGAAAGCACTTTGTAAAGTATAAGAATATGAACTGATGAGTACAAATCTCATCACTTTCCCCTTTGCTCACTCAACCCTAGGCCTTTTTTTAATGCCTAGGATGCAATGAAGTCTTTTCCAACTCAGGGCCTTCCCTAAGCTGACCCTCCATCTGGAATTCTCTACCCCTGCTCTTCTGCTCTTCACCTGATGGACTCTCAGTCATCTAAGTCTTAGCTCCAATATTTCTTCAGAAAGGCCTTCTTTGTTCCCAACCCAATTTATTGTTCTCTTTTATAGTGCATAGCTCTTCTTCATTGCACTTGTCAAAATGTATAATCATATATTATTTGTATGTTTCCTTGTTTAATGTTTCTCTTGTCATTAGCTGCCTTCAAATTGGCTTCTGACTCAAGGAGACCTCATGCACTATGGAATGAAATGTGCAAACCTCCACTGACAGATGGGTGGTGGCTTCGTACGAGGTACATTGGCCTGGAACCACACCCAAGTTTCCCACATGGAAGGTGAGAATTCTATCACTGAACCACCAATGTCCCCAACATGTCTCTCTTACTAGATCATAAACTCCATAAGGCAGGCATCTGGTTGCTCTCCATTGTGTTTCTAGTGTCTGACACAAAGTAGGATTCAAAGTTATTTGCCAAATAAAATGAATATTGTATGAATGTAAAGTGTTATAATTCAATTCTACCAACATAAATAAAAACATTGGCTTCTTTGTTTATAAATAGAGAGTTTGTATAGTTTGGGCCCATTAGTCCCATTGAGCTTAATCAATTCTGGGTGCCTGATAAAATCAGGTTTGGGTCCTCTTTACGGGAGGCCTGGCCTAGGTGGTCGTGGGTCCCTTTCTTTGACGTGTTTAATTGAGCATCCTGACACTGAGCAGGTGACACCTGGGCCACTTTGTAAGCCAACTTTTATTCAGGATGTCAAATTGACACAGTGGAGGGGTAAATTTGAGTATGCCACAGGTAGCACAGATGAAAAATGAACTTCCCAATATCACTCCTAGAGCCCAACTTGTCAGAAAGTTGCATAAGAAGAAATGTGGAATGCTGTTGCTTGGACCAAGTCATCTTCTTCCCATTTCTCCCTCAACTCGAAGACCACTTTAAATGCCACAGGCATTCTAAATTAAATGAAGAACTTCTCTCTGATATTACTCTTCTTACCCAGCCTCCTCTCCTCGGGCCCATCATCCAAACTGCTGCCAGCAAGAATCTTTCCTAATTTCAGAGCTGTCTATGTTTCTGCTCTGCTTCAAATCCTTCCATAGTTCTCTATCACCCACAGAATAACAACTAAATTCTTACCATGAAATAGATGTTCCTTCACAAAACCAAACCCACTGTTGTTGAGTCGATTCTGACTCATAGCAACCCCATAGGGTTTCCAAGGCTGTCAATCTATACGGAAGCAGACTGCCACATCCTTCTCCTTCCGAACCACTGATGATTTTGAACTGCAGACCTTTGGTTAGCAGTCGAATGTTTTAACCAGTTCCTTCACAACCTGGCCCTTATTAAACTCTCCTGCATCATTTCCCTTCACTTTTCCTTTCACACCTTAATTCCCAGCCCCTCTAAGCAGCTTACAAGCCCCTAAACACACCGTGCTTTCTCATGCCTCTATGCCTTTCTTTGCACACAAGTTCCTTCCCCCACATATTTTGCCTGGGGAGTCCCACTGGATTGGCCCAAATGTCATCTCTCTTGTGAAGTCTTTCCTGATAGTGGCTCCTCCTCTCCCCATCTGGCACCCTTTTCTTACAGCAGGTATCTTATGACATTAGAATAGTTTCTGCTTCATCTCTACACTCCTCCCCAACAGAATTCTTGAGAATAGGGATTGTATCTTGCTCATCAAAGAATTCCCACAGCCTAGCATAAAAAAACAAAAACAAAAAAAGCTCAGTTGCTGTTGAGTTAACTCTGACTCATGGGAATCCCACGTGTGTCAGAGTACAACTGTGCTCCACAGAGTTTTCAATGGCTGATTTTTCAGAAGTAGATTGCCAGGCCTTTCTTCCAAGGCACCTTTGGGTGGACTCAAACCTTTAATCTTTCAGTTATCAGCTGAGCTCATTAACTGTTTGCATCACCCAGAAATTCCACACAGCCCAGCACAGGGGCTCAAAAGACCCAAGCCCAGGGGAATGTGCTTCTTTGGGATGTCCAAGGGAAGCCCCTACCTAGTCCAAAATTAAATAACAAGGACTGGATTCCAGAATTAGGAAAAGATATTTTCACTTTCTAAGGCAACCCCAGCTTCTGTCCCACTTCCTCTCTTTCACGAGGTTCCACCTGACTTTTGTAGAGGTGGGTGGTAGAGGCAGGGGCAGGGCAGACTGGAAGACAGTGTCTTTTTCCTTGGTCCATCTGATGCCCAGCTTCTCTAACAATAAAAGGAAACAGGGAATAGATGGATTAGCATGATCCTTGTCTCTGTCAAGCAAACTTTGGGTACTAACTTCTGGATCCCTGAAATACATCTAACTTTACAAAGAGGAAGTCCCCTACACCATTACTAGTGGAGTTGGTTGTTTTTAATAAAGCCACATCTGGTATTATTTTTTGTCCCTGCCTAATGATACACATATTATCCTTTCCCATCTCCTCCCTCCAAGCCTAATGTTTCAGGCAGACCAGTTTTATATAAGAAGACGCCCACTTGTATTAGTGGAGGAGGGAAGGGATGCTCTGTATGGCTGGAAGTATGACTATGCTAACAGCTTAATTCTTTTAAGGGAACTCATTGAGAAGTAGGCTTTAGAAATTGGTGATTGGCCATGTTTTACTCTTCTGGAAGGGGGTCTTCCACCCATCTGGAGTTGTGCACCTTGAAATGGATGAGGCATATCTCACTAGAAGAAATTAAGACCTGGAAATATTTTGGAGGAGGGTGTAGGGTCAATTGTTCATTCAGTCATCAAACATATATTTTTATGAACAATGCCAGGCACTGTAGTAGGAGTCTGGCAATACACAGATGAGTAGGAGAGGGTTCTGGCCAGTAGACAGAGGCTCGAAAACCAAAAACCAAACCTACTGCCGTTGAGTCAATTCCAACTCATAACAACTCTACAGGACAAAGTAGAACTGTCCTTAGGGTTTCCAAGGTTGTAAATCTTTATGAGTGCAGACTGCCACATCCTTCTCCTTCGGAGCAGCTGGTGGGTTCAAACCGCAAACCTCTTGGTTAGCAGCTGAGTGCTTAACCATTGTACCACCAGGCCTCCTTATGGACGCTCAGTGGGGAATTACTGATTCCACCTGAAGATGGGAGTTAGCAAGGCTTTCCATAGAAGCTGACTCTTGTGCCAAACCTTGAAGAATGGGTAGAATTCATCAGTTGAACCAGAAGGAAAGGTATTTCAGGCAGAGAGATGAGCATAAGCAAAAGCATAGAGGGGTGAAAGGGCATGGGATTCAGATTCATGCAAAGTTATTGTCTTAGTTATCTAAGAAAATGAGAAGGATGAGTGGAAGGGGGGTAGTGAATGGGCCAAGCAGAGGGAAGAGCATGGGCAAAGCCATAAACGTTCAAGAACTCCAGTGTGGCTGGAGCCGAGAGGATGGGGCAGGAGAAGTGTGAAGTAAGGTGAAGAGGTAGAGTGTGCAGGACCACACGGGCCATAAGGAATTCGGATTTTATCCTATGTGCCCAAGAGAGCCATTGATGTGATTTATGCAGCAGTGTGACATGATCAGATTTACATGTTAGAAGGATCACCTTGGCTGCAGAGTAGGTGACTTAGTTATCTGGTGTTGCTATAACAGAAATACCACAAGTGGATAGCTTTAACAAACAGGAATTTATTTTCTCACAGTTTAGGAGGCTTGAAGTCCGAACTCAGAGTGCCAGCTCTAGGGAAAGGCTTTCTCTCTCTGTCCGCTCTGGAAGAAAGTCCTTGTCTCTTCAGCTTCTGCTTCCTGGTTCCTTGGAAATCTCTGCTCTTGGCATCTATCTTACTCCATCTCTCCTCTGCTCACTTGTTTAATCTCTTTTATATCTCAAAAGAGACTGATTCAAAATACACCCTACACTAATCCTGACTTATTAACATAACAAAGACAACCCGTTCCCAAATGGGATTATAAACACAGGCATAGAGGTTAGGATACACAACATGTATTTTTGGGGAACACAATTCCATCCATAACAGCGATGCTTCTGATAGTGGGTGTGGAGCCATTCAATTCAGAGCTTATTAACTTTTTTTGAGTCATGAAAGTCTGTGAGAAAGAAATAAAAGCTAATGATCTCTATTCCCAAGAAAGTTCACACACTCACACACACATGTATGCACACACACAGTTCTGTAGACAATTTCATTGAGTTTATGAACCCTCTGCCACAGAGCATTAAGAATCCTTGATCGAATTATTTGTTATATATCTTTATAATAAGAGAAATTAAGAATTAATGGTTTTATGTGCCACTGGCTTCATCCTCTCCAATTATTAGTGTTACCCAAAGAATAACTCATTCAATGCTCGTAATGAAATTAATCTTTGAGTATAAGTAATCCACTGATTTTCTGTCTCCAAAGTTTATAAGTCATTGGTTAATTTCTTCTACCACAGTTATCTTTTTTCCTACTCCTTTATGACACATGGTTAGGAGCTCGGCTGCTAACCAAAAGATCAGCAGTTCAGATCTACCAACAGCAACTTGGAAACCCTATGGGGCAGTTCTACTCTGTCCTATAGGGTTGCTATGAGTCAGAATCAACTGGAAGGCAATGAGGTTTTGCTGTTGTTGTTGTTAAAATGGTTAAAATTTCAGGGATATGCATTTAAGAATGTTTGTTGAAATAACCAAATGTGGGAAAAGCCTGAGTTTCAGAGTTTTTTTTTTTTTTTAAAAAACCACTGGAGTCTAAAGCAAGCTGGGGAGTGGTGTCGGTTTTCTGTACTGCAGTGCTGTCTGGGCTTAGTCTACCTTTGCAGGTAATTAATTCCCCAGCCTGCTTATTTTTTCTAGTTGGCTCTTGTTTAGCTTGCACAGAGCCCCACCCCAAAGTGCTTTACTGTCCCTCTGCTAACTATTCCTACATATGGTCAAAATCAACTCACCTTCCGGGTTGCTGACATCGGCAAATGCGCTGTTTGGCAAACTCGGCTCTGCTCCCAGTAAACCTTTGTGAAAGAAGTGTTATTACAATGGAGTCTATCTGATAGCTAACAACACTGTCCAGTCTCCTCGACACCTAGATATACTCCTAAGGAGAAACGCTTTGTCTATTAGGATTTGCAGCCACAGGCAGAGATATTAGTGCTTCTAGACCTATTAGGTACTAGAGCACTGCTAACGAGCAAACAGCCCTGCCTCAATTAGTGGTTTGTGAAATATTCCTGGATATCAAAATGCTTTTGCTGCTTGATTATCACACTGGCTCTTGGGATGAAAAGCAACCAAGCAAAAATTGTTCCCTTGTTGAGTACTGCCTTGTTAATCTCCTAAGTTATATCTGTAGACAGAATTCAAGTTTGCCATTTCCCCAGAGCTGAGGTTTGACTTACACATGTAATCATTGTGTTGCTGTTCATATTTTCTCTTGCTAATCTTTTCCATAGCATCTAGATTAACATCTTTTGAGACTGATTCCATAATAATGATTTAAACATCCTTGATTATTTCAGAAACAAATTAAGAACTATAAAAGGATCCAAAACGGTAAACTGCTATACTAGTATTTTCCCTAGGCATAGGCGTTTATTTCAGGGAGAGAGACAGATTAGATTTCCTTCTGTAGATTTATGGTTTAAAGAACTAATGAAATTGGGAGAATGTTTCATTCAGATAAACTGCGATTGTAACTTCTGGTCTGACTTCCTAAATTCTTTGCTTCTTAATTACCGAGTAACTTCAGATTGCCGTGATGTTAACCGCAGCAACTGAAAAGCTTCAGTATATAGGTTGGGAAGAAAAAAGTAGTAAAGTGAAAGGAAATCAAGATGTTATTGGTATTTGAATATATTTATTGTGACAAGAATGCTGTTATAAATATTCATAAGCAAAGACCATCTTTTTTTTATCTAGGAATTGTTAAAGATTCCAAATTGGAAGGATACATCTTTTGTAAAATCTGCTACCAGTTCCTGCTTTGAGAATAACCATCTATTATTAAATTTCTATTAACATTATAAATGGTCACAGCACATGCCACTTGACACAATCCCAAACTTTGACTTCCCAGTGGGCTGTCCCACTCCACCATAACCTCCATCTCCCCAGCCCCTAGAAACACATTACCACTTGGTAAGCAATTCCATGTAGATAGTTGGGGGAGGGATGAGCATAACTTGATGATAGCATCAGCTACATTAATTTCTAACGTCCAGCAGAGAATAGTTTTTACTGCTTGGTAGTAAGCATCGAGAGTGATTTTAATTGACACTCCTAACTCTTTCAACTCCACTTAGTTAATCTATCGACAATGCAGAAAAGAGGTTGGTGGGGAGTACTTTTTCAATATTTTATTGTATTTTCTTAAATATCCTTTCTGGAATTTTCAGAAACAAAACATAAAAAAATTATATACTTTATTACAAATGGTAAACTCAGAGTGCTCCAAATCTCTTATTTACAAACAACACTGGGCAGGACACCCAAGCAAACAAACATGAAATAACTTACAAAGGCATGAAGCTGTTTATTGACAGTAATCAGCCTTCATCAAATTAAAAAATATATATATGTACATACACAGTTAACGAAGGCAGGCCAGAAGGAGTTCATCTGTAGGCTCAGCTTCCCTCTCACAAATCTCCCTCCCGCCTCCCCGCCCCACCCACCCACCTCCCTTTGTGTTCTTAAGGAGTACTACAGAAGCAATCTACAGTCTCTATTGCAGTTTGTAACCCCTCCCCCTCCCCCCTTTTAATACTGAATGAGATCGAATGTTAGGTCCATGCAGTTCTTGGTCAATGTTAAAGAAAAGTCTAACGTTCCGTTCGCGCGGGGACAGCCCATCCGTAAAGCGGGGCAGCCCGCAGGCTGTCGCTCCCTGGCTCCACGCCAAGGGAGGGCGCGCCAAGTCCTTCCCACTCGTGCACACTGGGGGCGCCGTCAGGACGCAACCCAGTCCAACTTGGATACCCTTGGCTTTAGTCCTCGGACACTTCTTTTTTCACTCTCTCGCAACTTGTCAAGTTCTCAAGTCTGTCTGTGTTACTTGTCTCCGTTTCCCCTCAACCCCCACCAGTCTCTCTTCAAAACGTTTGCAACTGCTGCGTTAGCATGAGTTGGCACCCACTATTAACGTGGTTCATGACTTTCTGTTTAAGCTGTGCCACCTGTTCCCTGAGCATGTTGGCCGTGGACGCCAGCTCCGAGTTCTGCGCCTTCAAAGTTTTCACTTTTTCCTCCAGCCGGGCGATCCTCTCTAGCTTCCTTTTCCGGCACTTGGAGGCAGCGATGCGGTTCCTCATGCGCTTCCTCTCCGCCTTGATTCGCTCCTGTGACTCCATGTCAATGGGGGACAGGGGCGGCGTCTCCCCGGGCATCTCGGGGACCGTCTGCGGCTCCTCCTTTAGGGCCTGGAGCCGAGGGTGCTGCACGGCGATCTGCTGGGGCAGGTGATGTGGCGGCTGCGGCTGCTGCTGGGGCTGCGCGGGAAAGGCCAGGCCGCCGGCGCCATAGGAGGGCGCCCCGCCGCCGCTGCTCAACGCGCCAGGGTTGAAGTTGCTGAGGTTGGCGTAGACCGGAGGCTCGCTGTGTAGGCTGGCGCTGAAGCCGCCGCTGCCGCCCGCCACGGAAGCCACAGCCGGGGCCACCATGCCCGCCCCGCTGACCGGCTGCGCCGCGGACGTGACGCTGGGCAACGTGTTCTGGCTGTGTAGTTCAGCCAGGGCGCGCACGAAACCCTCGGCGAAGCCCTCCTGTTCGTCTGTCACGTTCTTGGGGCACAGGAACTGGGTGGGGGTCGGCGTGGTGGTGATGTGCCCGTTGCTGGACTGGATTATCAGGCGCTCCAGCTCGGGTGAAGCCAGCTTGAGCAGCCCCACGTCGGGCGAGGTGAGGAGGTCCGAGTTCTTGGCGCGGAGGTGCGGCTTTAAGCTGCCCACCGGGTCGGCCAGGTTCAGGGTCATGCTCTGCTTCAGGATCTTGGGGTTACTGTAGCCGTAGGCGCCACTCTCGGACTGGAGGAAGGAGACGTTGAGGGCATCGTCATAGAAGGTCGTTTCCATCTTTGCAGTCATAGAAGAGTCCGTCACTTCACGTGGGGTTAGTCTGGGCTGCGCGCAGAAGTTTCGGGGCCGCAACAGCGCGTTGGCAACCGAGGGACACCCGCGCCTCCCGCGGCCTTTGGCAAGGAAAGTTTCTCTAAGAGCGCGCGCACCCGCTGGCTGTCCTCCCCCCGGCGCCCTCCCCACCAGCTCGTTCCTGGGAACGCAGGGTTAAGATGCCTCCGGCACCCTTCCTGGTCCGCTCGCGCGCGTTGCCCCTCTTTGAAAAGTCGCGGTCACTCACTGAGCGCTCGGCGGGCGCAGCGGTTCCTCGGTCGAACTCGCTTCCCGGGGACAGCGACTCTCCAGGCGGCGCCACTTAGTGCAGACCCGGCAGTGGCGGGCCGGCGGCGGATCGCGGCCGCCCCGACTCCGACGACTCTCCCCTCCTCCGCTGCTAGGGGAGGGGGCGCCTGGCAGCCGCAGCTCCCGCTTGCCCAAGTTCAGCAACCGGTGTGAGCGAACCCGGACGCGCGTCCCTCCTCTCTTTCCTCTCCCGCCGCCTTCTTTACCGCCGCCGCGGTAGCTTAAGGAAGAGGAAAGGTTTGCAAACGTTCGCTTCGAGACTCAGGGGCCACTTGTCCCCTCTCCTCTCGGCTGGGAAAGTTCTTTGCCGTTGCAGCCGCTCGCTGGACTTCCCCTGGCTGGCGGGCAGTCACTGCTCTCCGCGGCTGTCAGCGCCCGGGCAGCGGGGCTCTCCTCCCGGCGGCAACTGGAGCAGAGGCTCTCCGGGCCCTCCCCAAAACACCAGCCCGGAAGCCACAGGCGCTAGCTCTGGGCAGTTGGTGAGAAAATAGAAAATAAGATTTGAAGTTCAGACTCTATTGCCTTACTGACTGACTGAGTCTGTCTGTCTGTCTGAGTCCGCGCGCCTCCACGCCCGCCTCGCCGCTTCAACCACACTCAGTGCAACTCTGAGCCCTTAACCAGCCCGGAGCTCAACACTTATCTGCTACCAGTCAACCCCTAAAAATAGCCCATGATGTCATCCCGAGGCCTTCCCATTGGCTCGTGTCGCTCTCAGGGGGGCGGGCCCGCCCGTCGCCATGGAGACCCCACCCTAGAAGATTCTTCTCCGGGCCCGCGGAGGCTCACGGGATGAGGTAATGCTCCGCTGCCCTCCTACAGTTGGGCCCTTCTTTCTCCTCCTCGCCCCTTCCCCCTCCCGCGCGACTCTCGCCCCTCTCCCGGTTCCGCTCCCCGGCCAGTCTTTCCCGGCCCGCCCGGTGCATTGTGGGCTGACGTCTTGGGATTTGACTGTCTAGTGACGGCAGCTGCCCCGAGCGGGAGGACTCTCCCAGCCTCTGACGGAGGCGGGCTCAAGTTCAGGGTTCAGGACCGAGATGCAGGGGATGCGGGGACCTGGAAGTCTAGGGGACTGGGCCAGTTGTCTGGGGCCGACCGCGTTGGGTAGTGCGAGGTACTTTCCCTCTAGGGAGGCGCGAAGTCGTCCGCGGGCATCTCGCCCCGCGGGGCTAGGAGGCTGAGAGCCCGCGTCTTTGACCCCCCCCCCGCACTTCCGGGGGGCGGGAGCACTGCCCTTAAGGTGGCTCTGTTTAGTCCCTCGTGGAGGCGAGTGAAAGTGGGCTTAAGTTTAGGGTCGGTCGCACGGGAGTTGACCCCCCACGTTGAGAACGCTCCAAAGTTTGTCTCTACTTAAAGTTCATGAGCGACTGTCCTGTCCGCTCTCTGGCTGCGCCTAGAACCGAGTGGCTTGCATTGCTTGAAAGTTGGCGCTCCGCTAAGTCCCGCTGCACCTCACGTCACCCTCCGGGGACCAAGGGGGAGAGGGTTGCAGGAGTTTACAGCTTTGCCTCGCAGGTGAGGTTGTTATAGGGGAAGAAATCAGGCGGTAACTCAGCGTCCGGTTGGGAATAAGCGTTTAGGGAATTCGAAATTCTGGGAACTCGGGTGATCTTCTACCACACACCCCACCTCACACGCACCACACACACACACCCCGCTCTGATTTGCTTCGGGGAAAGTAAGTGTCGAAAGCGGCAGAGACTCGGCAAAAGTCACGCAGCGACTCAGGTGTAGAAGAACGAGTACTTAAAAATCTCTCGACTCCTTGCTGGGTAGTGGCTCATATCTTGTGCAGCCTCTAGGAAGCGCTAGACACATATAAGTGGTTCCTTTCTGTGGTTGTTATTTTATCCGCCCCGCCCCCTCCCTCCTCCCCACTTCAGGGACAAAATGTATGGTGGAAAGAATACCGAAGTCGGGAATCGTGCTTTCTCTTGTGGCCCCGCGCTGCCACAGTGTGAAGTGAGCCATCACTGAACTTCTCTGTGCTTCATGTCCCTCATCGGCAAGTGAGCTGGTGAGATATACCTCACTGGGCTGCAGGAGTTGGTGTAGCTTCATACCTCCCTGGCTAGGGAGGTGGTCGCCAAACACCCCTTCCCTGACCTTCTTCTGAGTTTCCCAAACCTAGTACAGGAGGATGGAATGCCAGGATATAAGAGTGTGATTTGGCCAGACAAGATCTGCTTTCCAGAGAGGAACACTGAGGGGAGGAGGTCAGTGAGGGAGGATAGGGTTAGAAGTCAACTCTTTCCCAGGCCTTCTCTCTAGGTCTGGGGTTTGAAGTTGGACCTGCACAGTTTAAGTTCCTAGGTTTTTATTCTGGCTTTTCTGCCTCTGAACTTGGGGGAATTTAGTCTTGGGTTCATAACCCCCAGCCTTAAGGTATTTGTGGCTTTGAAAGTTCAGAATCAACAGCAAAGCAGCAGCTGGTGTCAGTGGAAAATCCGCCAACTTTTTTTAACTTGAGGCACTCACCTCTCATTCATTCATACAGCAGAGGATAACTGAGTGGCTACTGTGAGCCAGGCACTAAGCTGTGACAAAATGTGAGCAGGCAGGAGGGGTAGGGACGCAATGATGGCAAGATCCAGTTCCTTCCCTCAAGGAGGGAACATTATCCTGTATACTGTTGCCCTGAATTATTTTGTTATAATCAGGGAGCTGGTATTCTTAATTTTTATTATCACAATAATAAAAATATTTTTCATGTATTGAATGCCTACAATTTGCCATTCTCCTAAGCAATTTAAATATGCTGTTTTCTCCCCACAGCCATCTTGAGACACATATGTTATTATCATCTGTATTTAACATATGAGGAAATAGGCCCAGAGAGTTCAAGTATCTTACTCAGGTCACACAGGCAGCTGGAAATTGACTTCAGGTCTGTATTACATTTTCTTATATCTTCTTGGCTTTGATAAACTTCCTTGTGAAGTATTAGTTGTCTGCAGAAGGAATGGAGCTTGTGGGAGAGGGGAAATTGTCTTGCCTGATCCTCTGATTGTGACTCCTTTCAGAGCTCCCATATTTAGACTTGGGACTTTAGATAAATATATGTCTTTTGCCTAAGGGTTCTGTGTGTTCCTCTCTGCCTTATGTGATATGGTAGGCTGATTTTCGCCTTCTGTTGAGAAATGGCATATTTCATCCCCCGAAATAACAAATCTGTTCATGATAACGCCCCTGCTTGGAAGCCTTCATTGGCTTCCCCTTACTACAGAAGAAGGAGCCCTGATGGCTCAGTTGTTATGGTCTCGGCTGCTAACTGAAAGGTCAGCAGTTTGCACCCACCAGCCACTCTGCGCAAGAAAGATGTGGCAGTCTGCTTCCATAAGGATTTACAGCCTTGGAAACCCTATGGGGCAGTTCTGTTCTGTCCTACAGGATCACTATGAGTTGGAATCAACTTGATGGCAGTGGGTTTGGTGTTTTGGATTTTACTACAGGAGAGAATTCAGACTCCTTTGCCTAGGAGAAGGGGCCTTTTACAGTCTAGCTCCTGCTCTCTCTAGCCTCACATCTCACTCCCAGTGTCAGCCAGGAAAGGCTGGGTTTATGCTGCCATAACAAGCCCCAACATCTCAGTGGCTTTCATTGGGTTATAGTGAAAGTTTATTTTTTGCTCATGCTACTTGTCCATTGTGGGTCTGCAGGGGAGCTCTGCTCACCGTAGTCACTCAAAAGACTCAGACTGAAGGAGGCTTCTTCTTGACACATGCTTCTCACAATTATTTTGGTTGGGGGTAGAGAATGTGGCAACTCATATACTACCTCTCAGTACATCCACCTGGAGGCGACACCTATCACTTCTGTTCATATATTATTGGCCAAAGCAAGGCACGTGGCCGTGTTGTTGTTGTTGTTAGGTATTGATTTTGGATCCAAGTAAAATGAAATCCTTGATGACTTCAGTCTTTTCTCCATTTATCATGATGTTGTCTATGCCTAACTTCATATCTGGGTAATGCTGCCAAGTGTTTTGAAAGGAGAGAGCCAGGAATATTTGGGGGAACAACACTAGACTCTAACAGTCTTCTTTTCTGTTCACCAAATGTTTGGCTCACTCTCCTACCACAGGCAAATATCCTTATTCTTTCCTCAAGGAAGACTGTCATGGATTGAATGGTGTCCCCCAAAAATATGTGTCAACTTGGCTAGGCCATGATTCCCAGTATTATGTGGTTGTCCTCCATTTTGTGATCTGATGTAATTGTCCTATGTGTTATAAATCCTAGCCTCTATGCCTGTGGTTATGGTCCCATTTGGGAGTGAGCTGTCCGTTATGTTAATGAGGCAGGATTAGGTCATGTTAATGAGGATTAGGGTGGGACTCAACACCCTCACTCAGGTCACAGCCCTGATCCAATATGAGGGGAGTTTCCCTCGGGTGTCGCCTGCATCACCTTTTGTTTTACAAGAGATAAAAGGAGAGAGAAGCGCAAGCGGAGAGAGAGGGACTTCCTACCACCAAGAAAGAAAGGCTGGGAGCAGAGCACATCCTTTGCACCTGGGGTCCCTGCACTGAGAACCTCCTAGACCCAGGGGAAAATTGATGCCAAGACTCATACAGATCTCCAAGGAATGCTGGGCCCACAGATGCTGAAAGGAGACAAGGACCATCCTCCTAAACTGTGAGAGAATAAACTTCTGTTTGTTAAAGCCATCTGCTTGTAGTATTTATGTTGTAGTAGCACTAGATAACTAAGACAGAGACAAACCCTAAATACCCATCCAGTCACAGAATCAAACTCATTGTCCACGATTTCTGGGTGTTGTGTGGTAGACTCTAAATCAGGTCTAAACGTGATTGTTCTTCATCTAAAGGCAATATATCTCTCTACCCTGCACACCCTCAACATGTAACAGTGGGACAGAGACAGGATAACTGCAATCAACACTCTCTTTTGGAAAGAGAGAGAATGGGAGACTCCAATTCTTACTGGTTTGCTGAGTGGACATTTTGTGGACCCTTACTATCCAATACCCTAATTAGACTCTGATTCTGCTTCTTGAGCATAGCTACCCTACCCACTCTTTTCTGTGACTCCTCCTTGAGAGCGTCTCTCTGAAAGCATCTTCCTTTTCTACATCTAAGGCAGGCATTGGAAACTATGCTTTTAGATCCAAACCCAAAAAACCCATTGCTGTCGAGTCGATTCCGACTCATGGTGACCCTATAGGACAGAGTAGAACTGCCCCATAGGGTTTCCAAGGAGCGGCTCATGGATTCGAACTGCTGACCTTTTTGTTAGCTGCCATGGCATTTAACCACTATACCACCAGGGCTCCTAAGCTTTAAAAAATTGGGGGGATATAGGGTAATATTAAGTCTCAAAGTCTTTTAATCCAGCTGATGTTCTTTTGGCAGTACAACTGCCATAAAAATGTTGTAGGGTTCTTACCTAATTCAAGGTGTTCCATGTGCTAATAGCTAAACCCACAATTCTTTTTTAGACTTATTTCTATGGTTTGCCATTTTTCTTTGCTTTCTTGCTCTTGTGCCTGCCTCTTTCTGTCTCGACTTGACTGTGAGTGCTTTGGGCCTATTGGACTTTGGTAGGAAAGTCACAACTTTCCTCTTGTTTCCATAGCCATTTAGTCAATTGAAAGCATATGCTGTGTAACATCTTAATTTATCCAGACATTTTAACAATAGGTTTGAAGGCCATACTCTTGACTTGACCCTTTCTTCAAGGCTGACTTTAATCAGTGCTTTCTTGCTGAAAACTTTTCTCAATTTTATATTTCACTTGAGATTGAGAAACAGTTGCCTCTTCCAATCCTGCAAATTCCGAATTTGTAAATGGTTTTTAATCCCTTTGATTCCTCGTCACATATTTCTGAGCTTATCTCTTTTTTATAATAACTTCCCAAATGCAGCCACCAGCAACCAACAAATGCTACTAACATTTTGCTTTACAACCTCTTGCCTTAGTTCATTAGGTTCATAATCTGCCTTCTAAATTACCACAGGTGATATGTTTGCCAAATGGATCATCATCCTTTCAGCATCTGATAACAGTGTTCTTTGTTGTTGTTAGGTGCCATCTAGTCAGTTTCAACTCATAGTGACCCTACGTAAAACAGAGTGAAACACTGCCCAGTCCTGCGCCATCCTCAAAATCGCTGCTATGCTTAAACCCATCGTTGCAGCCACTGCATCAGTCTGTCTTGTGGAGGGTCTTCCTCTCTTTCGCTGACCCTCTACTTTACCAAGCATGATGTCTTTCACCAAGAACTGGTGCCTCCTGATAACATGTTCAAAGTATGTGAGATGAAGTCTAGCCATCCTTGCTTGTAAGGAGCATTCTGATTGTACTTCTTCCAAAATAGATTTGTTTGTTCTTCTGGCAGTCCATGGTATATTCAATATTCTTCACCAACACTGTAATTCAAAGGCATCAATTCTTTTTTGGTCTTCCTTATTCATTGTCCAGCTTTCCCATGCATATGAGACCATTGAAAATACCATGGCTTTGGCCAGGCACACCTTAGTTTTCAACACTTCAAAGAGTTCTTTTGCAGCAGATTTGCCCAATGCAATACGTCATTTTATTTCTTGACTGTTGCTTCCATGGGCGTTGATTGTAGATCCAAGTCAAATGAAATCCTTTACAAAGTCAATCTTTTCTCCATTTATCATGATGCTGCTTATTGGTCTAGTTGTGAGGATTTTTGTTTTCTTTATGTTGAGGTGTAATCCACACTGGAGGCTGTGGTCTTTGATCTTCATCAGTAAGTGCTTCAAGTCCTCTTCCCTTTTACAAGGAAGGTTGTGTCATCTGAATAATGCAGGTTGTTAATGAGTCTTCCTCCAATCCTGATGCCATGTTCTTCTTCATTTAGTCCAGCTTCTCAGATTATTTTCTCAGCATACAGATTGAATGTAGTGAAAGGATGCAACCCTAATGCACACCTTTCCTGATTTTAAACCATGCAGTATCCCCTTGTACTGTTTGAACAGCTGCATCTTGGTCTATATACAGATTCCTTATGAGCATAATTAAGTGTTCCGGAGTTCCCATTCTTCACAGTGATATCCATAATTTGTTATAATTCACACAGTCAGATGCCTTTGCATAGTCAAAAAAAACACAGGTAAACATTTTTCTGGTATTCTCTGTTTTCAGCCAAGATCTATCTGACATCAGTAATGATATCCCTCATTCCATGTCCTCTTCTGAGTCAGTGCCCTGTTGATATATTGTTGCAACCATTATATTTTGAATTATATTCAACAAAATTTTACTTGTATGTGATATTAATAATTAAAAAATTTTTTTTATTGTACTTTAGATGAAGGTTTACAGAACAAATAGTTTCTCATTAAACAGTCAATACACATATTGTTTTATGACATTGGTTAACAACCCCACGACATGTCAACACTCTACCTTCTCAACCTTGAGGACCTTTTTTTTGGTGAAAATGTACATAGTCAAAGTTACACCATTTTGAAAGTTTCTACATGTACAATTCAGTGACATCGATTACATTCTTCCAGTTGTGCTGCTAGTCTCACTATCCTTTTCCAAATTATTCCATCACCATTATCTTCAACTCACTGTCCCCTAGGCTTCCCATCAAACCTTTTGAGTTGCTGTTGTCAGTTTGATCTCACAGAGATAATTCTTTTTTTTTTTTTTCAGACCTTAGATGAAGGTTTGCAGAAAAAACCTGTCTCTGTCCCACTGTTACATGTTGAGGGTGTACAGGGTAGTTATATTGCCTTTAGGTGAAGAACAGTCACATCTAGACCTGATTTAGAGTCTACCACACAACACCCAGAAATCGTGGACTGGATGGGTATTTAGGGTTTGTCTCTGTCTTAGTTATCTAGTGCTGCTGTAACAGAAATACCACAAGTAGATGTCTTGAAGAAACAGAAATTTATTCTCTCACAGTTTAGGAGGTTAGAAGTCCAAGTTCAGGGCACCAGTTCCAGGGGAAGCCTTTTTCTCTCTGTCAGCTTGCAGTTTAGGAGGATGGTCCTTGTCTCCTCATTAAACAGATAGTAGACATATTACACTATGACAATGGTTAACAACCCCATGACATGTCAACGCTGTCCCTTCTCAACCTTGGGTTCCCTATCACCAGCTTTCCTGTCCCCTCCTGCCTTCTAGTCCTTGTCCCTGGACTGCTGTGCCTCATTAGTCCTGTTTTGTTTTATGAGGCTGTCCAATCCCCGGCTAAACAGTGAACTTTGGGACGGGCTTCACCACTGAGCTAAAAGGATGTCCAGGGGTCATACTTTCGGGGTTTCTCCAGTCTGTCAGGCCAGTAAATATGGTCTATTTTTGTGAGTTAGAATTCTGTTCTACATCCTTTTCCAGCTCTGTCCAGGACCGTCTATTGTGATCCTGGTCAGAGCAGTCAGTGGTGGTAGCTGGGCACCATCTAGCTGTACTGGACTCAGTCTGGTGGAGGTCGTGGTAGCTGTGGTCCATTAGTCCTTTGGACTGATCTTTTCCTTGTATCTTGTTCTCTTCATTCTCCCTTGCTCCTGACTGGGTGAGACCAGTGGAGTATCTTAGATGGCTGCTCACAGGCTTTTAAGACCCCAGACGCTACTCACCAAGGTGGAATGTAGAACATTGTCTTTATAAACTGTGTTGTGCCAATTGAGCTAGATGTTCCCCGAGACCATGGTCCGCACAGCCCTCTGCCCAGCAATTCAGTCCCTCAGGGAGTTTGGATGTGTCTATGGAGCTTCCATGACCTTTCCTTGTACAAGTTGTGCTGGCTTCCCCAGTAATGTGTACTGTCTTACCCTTCACCAAAGTTAGTTCCCTCCCACTCCCCCCATCCCTCGTAACCAACAAAGATTGTTTCTTTTTGTGTGTACACTTTTACATGAGTTATACAGTAGAGGTCTCATACAATATTTGTCCTTTTGTGATTGATTCATTTCACTCAGTATAATGTCCTCCAGTTTTGTCCTTCTTACTCTCCTGTGCTGAGTTCCTTTTGTTTGTGGAATTTTTTTCATTTCTTTTGTTTTTGTAGGTTTTGTTTTTACTGAGACTTTATGTTTTTCTTCTTTATTTTGATGAGTAGGTTTGTTAACTTTCTTTGTGGTTACCTTGAAATTTACCTGTATCTTCCTAGATTTGAACCAGTCTATTATTGCTTGGTATCACTTGACTTCCTCTCCATTAGAAGATTCTATATCTACACCGTTTATTCCCTCTTTTATTGTTCTGATGCTGTTGTCATTTACAGATTAACCTCTCTGGTTCCCTTTTGTATTTCTTTTGGCTTTGCATAGTCCTTACGAGTTCATTTCCTAGGTTGGTATCTGCCTAGTACAATCCTGTGTCCTTTATCAGCCTGTGGTCTGATATTGTTTGTTCTCAGATCAAAGGACTTCCTTTAATAAGTCATGTAAATTTGGTTTGGTTTTTACATAGTCCCTTAATTTCTGTTTATCTGGAAATGACCTAATTTCACCATGATATCTGAACGAGAGTTTTGCAGGATATATTATTCTTGGCTGGCAATTTTTTTCTTTCAAGGTTTTATATATGTCATCCCATTGCATTCTTACCTGCCTGGTTTCTGCTGAATAATCTGAGCTTAGTCTTATCGTTTCTCCTCTGTATGTGACTTTTTGTTTTTCTCGAGCTGCTCTCAGGATTCTTTGTATTTGGTTTTAGCGAGTGTGATTATGATATGCCTTGGTGATTTTCTTTTGGGATCTATCCTATACGGGGTTTGTTGAGCTTCTTGGATAGTCAGCTTTTCATCTTTCATGATATTGGGGAAGTTTTCTGTCAGCAATTCTTCAGTGATCCTCTTTGTGTCTTCTGTTTTCTCCACCTGTTCTGGAACTCCGATCACTTGAAGATTTTTGCTTTCGATTGTATCCTACATAATTCTCAGGGTCTCTTCATTTTTCTTCATTCTTTTTTCCGATTTTTCCTCAAACAGCGTTGTTTCCAAGTGTTTGTCTTCAATTCCACTGATCCTGTCTTCCACCATTTCAAATCTGCTCCTCAACCCTTCTGTGACACTGTCCATTTCTGAAATCTTGTTGTTTATCTTTTGGATTTCTAATTGTTGTCTTTGTATAATTTCTAGTTGTGAATTTATTTTGGCATTTTGTTCCTGCATTATTTTCCTGAATTCTTCTTTTTTTGTCTGTATTTTCCATGAATTTGTCTATTTTTTCCTCAGTTTTGTCTGCTTTTTGCTTCAACTCTTGGATAATTCTGAGTATTAGAGATTTGAATTCCCTATCAGGTAGTTCTAGTGCCTTTTCTTCTACTGGAAAGTCATCTGGTGTCTTATTTTGGTCGCCTACTGGAACCATCCTGTCCTGTTTTTGTAAATGTTTTGATATTGTCTGCTGTCTTCAGGGCATTCAGTAGTTATTTTTCTTGTTTATTGATTGTAGACTTGTTTGTTTCGTCCTTTTTTTTTTAATTTGGGTATGTCTGAGAAGGCGGTCTGTGTGTCCTTTGTTGTTTGCGCATCTGTGGACATGATACTTTTTGCCTCCTTCTCCAACTGGCAGGGTCAGTTGCTCAGATATGGTACAGCAGGGTAGGTCTAGCTGAAGAGGAGTTGCTGGGATGGGTTGTTTGTGGCACTTACTACAGCCACAAGGGTGGGTCGGTAATCAGTGCAGGGCAGGTTCCAGTAGGCCGTGGCCTGTGCTGCTTGGTGGTGTGATGTTAAGCGCACAGTGCAGGTAGGCAGGATGGAGGGGTGAGATTGTGATGTATGGAGTTAAGATGGGTATGGCAGAGAAGAGAGAGGAAGAGGAGCCAAAAACATACAAACAAAAAAGAGTGCTAGGGGAGCTTACCACTGAAGTGGAGAGATGAGAGACTATGAAATGGAGAAAAACAAAAAGGAGAAGAAGAAGGAAAAAAAAGAAAAGAAAAGAATGAATAAATAAAAATTAGAAAGAAAAAAGAACAGCAAAGCTCCCTGGGATCCCACTGATGTGGCTACAAGGTCTGGGGAAGTTGTTCCCAGGTGTTGAAGTACAGCCTGGCTAGGAGGTGTAGAGGTATTCAGTGCCAGATATCCAGGGGACAGGAAGAGAAGGAACGTATAGAGAGATGAGAAACTGAGTAATGAAGAAAGACAAAAAGGGAAAAAGAGGGAAAAGAAAACAAAACAAATTAAAAAAAAAAAGAACAAGAAACCCCCCCAAAAAAACAGAAAAAAAAAAAAAAACCCCACAAGAAAAGATATGCTGTCAGGGATCCCTCTGTGCGTCTGCACAAGTTGAGTGGGTAGGTCCCAAGCTGCACAGCACTGCCCGGCCAGAACGGGCTCCCAGCTCGAGAAAAGAAAAAGAAAAAAACAAACAATTGGAAACAAACAAACAAAAGCCCTGGGATCCCACCAGCGTGGCAGCATGGACTGGGACGCAGTTCCACACTTGAACAGCGCTCCACAGCCCCTCAGGAAGAAGCAAAGATGGCGCACAGAGCCAGGTATTTGAGCAAAAGGAGGGGGAGGTGGTGAGAGGTGAGGAAGAAATCAAAAGAAGCAGAAAAAAGCAACTCCAGCAGCCAAAAAATGGCACTCAGGGAGTTGGCCAGTGCATGTGGGTGGAATCCAAGCAGCTGGTGTTTCCTGGCCATGAGACTGTGGCCGTGGCAATCAAAGGAGGCCAAGTTGGGGTGAAGAAGGGTGGGGGGTGGGAAAGCATATATCGCTATTTACGGGTTGTTCTGTCTCCTCCTGGAAGTTCCGTGAAGCTGCTTTTTCGTACCCCCTGTTTACTGGTCTCTGACAGGAGTCCAAGATGGTGGATCCGTGCTGCATTAGCTGATGGGGGACCTCTCCGTGTATGTTCTTTGTTCTCTGTCAGTTTCTTATTCCATCTGGTGCTTGGCTGAGTTCTTTAGCTCTTCATTTGATGTTTAGGATTTCAGGATTGCTGTTTTCTCTGTTTGGCTTAGTTTTTCGGACCTTTGCTATGGAGGGACAGCATGATGCTTCTGCCTAGAGCGCCATGTTGCCGGAAGTCCCCGATATTAATAATATCGTTAGATAATTTCCACATTCTGTTGGATCACATTTCTTTGGAATGGGCACAAATATGGATCTCTTCCAGTTGTTGGCCAGGTAACTACCTTCCACATTTCTTGGGATAGACGAGTGAGTGCTTCCAGTGCTGCATCCATTTGTTGAAACATCTCAATTGATATTCTGTCAACTCCTGGAGCCTTGTTTTTTGCCAGTGTCTTCAGTGCAGCTTGGACATCTTCATTCATTACCATCAGTTCTTGAAATGCTTGAATGTCGACCAGTTCTTTTTGGGACAGTGACTCGTGCATTCTTTCCACCTTCTTCTGATGTTTCCTGCATTGTTCAATATTTTGTGCATAGAATCCTTCAATATTGCAACTCAAGGCTTGAATTTTTTCTTCAGTTCTTTCAGCTTGAGAAATGCTGAATGTATTCTTCCCTTTTGTTTTTCTAACTCCAGTTCTTTGCACATTTCATTAAAATACTTTACTTTGTCTTCTCGAGCCACCCTTTGAAATCTTCTGTTTAGCTCTTTTACTTCATCATTTTTTCCATTTGCTTTAGCTAGTCTACATTTAAGAGCAAGTTTCAGAGTCTCTTCTGACATCCATTTTAGTCTTTTCTTTCTTTCCTGTGTTTTTAATGACCTTTTGCTTTCTTCCTATATGATGTCCTTGATATCATCCTACAATTTGTCTGGTCTTCAGTCATTAGTATTCAATGCACCAAATCTATTCTTGAGATGGTTTCCAAATTTGGGTGGAATATACTCAAGGTCATACTTTGGCTCTCATGGGCTTGTTTTAATTTTCTTCAGTTTCAACTTGAACTTGCATAGGAGCAATTGATGGTCTGTTCCACAGTTGGCCTCTGGCCTTGTTCTAACTGATGATATTGAGCTTCTCCATCATTACTTTCCACAGATGTAGTCGATTTGATTCCTGTGTATTCCATTCAATGAGGTCCATGCGTATAGTCACTGTTTATGTTTTTGAAAAAAAGGTATTTGCAATGAATAACTTGTTGGTTTTACAAAATTCTATCATGCGATCTCCAGCATCGTTTCTATCACCAAGGCCATATTTTCTGACTACCGATCCTTCTTCGTTTCCAACTTTCGAATTCCAGTCACAAATAATTATCAATGTATCTTGATTCCATGTTTGATCAATTTCAGACTGCAGAATTTGGTAAAAAATCTTCAGTTTCTTCATCTTTGACCTTAGTGGTTGGTGTGTAAATTTGAATAATGGTCATATTAATTGATCTTCCTTGCAGGCGTATAGAGCCCTGGTGGCAAAGTGGTTAAGAGTTCAAGCTGCTAACCAAAAGGTCAGTGATTTGAATCTATCAGCTGCTCCTTGGAAACCCTGTGGGGAAGTTCTACCCTGTCCTATAGGATCACTATGAGTCAAAATCAACTTGACAGCCATGGGTTTTATGGGTTTGGTAGGCGTATGCATATTATCCTATCACTGACAGCGTTGTACTTCAGGATAGAGCTTGAAATGGTCTTTTTGATGATAAAGGTGATACAACTCCTCTTCAATTTGTCATACCCAGCATAGTAGACCATATGATTGTCAGATTCAAAATGGCCAGGACTAGTCCATTTCGGCACACTAATGCCTAGCATATTGATCTTCAAGCATTCTGTTTTCATTTTTGACAACTTCCAGTTTTCCTAGATTCATATTTCATACCTTCCACGTTCCAATTATTAATGGATGTTTTCAGCTGTTTCTTCTCATTTTGAGTTATACCATCTCAGCAAATTAAATTCCCTAAAGCTTTATCCTGTCCACGTCATTAAGATTGGCTGTATTTTGAGGTGGCCGCTCTTCCCGAGCTGTATTTTGAGTGCCTTCCAACCTGAGGGGCTCATCTTCTGGTGCTATATCAGACAATGTTCCACTGCTGTTCAGTAGGTTTCACTGGCCACTTTTTTAAGATGTAGACTGCCAGATCCTTCTTCTTAGTCTGTCTTAGTCTGGAAGCTTCACTGAAAGCTGTCCAGCATGGGTGACCCTGCTGGTATTTGAAATATTGGTGGCATAGCTTCCAGCATTACAGCAACACATAAGCCACCACAGTATGACAAACTGACAGATGGGTGATGGTGTTCTTAGTTCAAACGAAAACCAAAAGCATTGCCCTTGCGTCAATTCCTACTCATATAAACCCTATAGGAAGAGTAGAGCTGCCCCATAGGATTTCCAGTGCGCAGCTTGTGGATTCGAACTGCCAACGTTTTGGTTAGCAGGCAAGCTCTTAACTACTGCGCCGCCAGGGCTTATGGTGCCCTTTAAACAGATGTATAGTTTTATTGTTGTTGTGTTTATTAATATTTCATTACCCCATGCTATGGATTGAATTGTGTCCCCCCCAGATATGTATCAACTGGGCTAGGCTATGATTCCCAGTATTGTATGGTTGTCCTCCATTTTGTGATCTGATGTAATTATTCTCCATTTTTTCATGTATTGTAAATCCTAGCCTCTGTGCCTGTGGTTATGGTGCCATTTGGGAGTGAGTTGTCCGTTATGTTAATGAGGCAGGATTAGGGTGGGATATATCTTCAGTAATCACCTTACTAGAGGGTTTGACTCAAGTCACTGCCCTTATCACCTTTATTCAAGTCAAGCCCTTATTTGAGTTACACCTTTTATCTTAGAAGAGATAAAAGGATAGAGAAGCAAACAGAGATAGGGACCTCAATACCACCAAGAAGAGATGAGAGCAGAGCGGGTACATGTTCACTGCTACAGGGGCTTTGCTTAATGTACTCACTCACAGATCTAGTCTGAAGAAGATTTCATCTCAATACATGCTTCCACATCATTCCAATCACCTCGACAGGGGAAAAAAGGCGTGGTGAATTTACATTGGCTTTAAAAGATTCCTCCCAGAAATGACACACTTTACTTCTATTTACATATTATTGGGCAAGTCTACTCACGTGGCCATGCCTAACTTAAACGGTATAGGGAAGTACAGTCTACCATGTGCAAGGAAGAGAGCTGGAATTGCACATTTCAGTATAGGTTAGGTTGTATTGTGGCAGCAATCCAAAAATCTTACTAGATTACAACTACAGAGGTTATTTCTCACTTATACTACATGTCCATCATGGGTTAGCTGAGTCTCTGCTTCACATACATCATTGTCTCAGGACCCAGTCTAACCCGAGCACCCTCTCTCTGGAACATTGTTGATTGTCATGGCAGAGAGAAAAGAGCATGGCGAACCACATACTGGCTCTTACAGCTTCTGAGAGCAGTTCACATGGCCAAACCTGATGTCATTGGGGAGAGGCAGCAAGTATTTGTGACGAGTAATGCAGTGTACCACACCCTGCCCTACACATTCCCCCAATTCCTCCGTGTCTCAGCCACCCCAAACATTTCCCATTCCTGTAGCATTTTTCTGTCTTCCCATTTACTTTTTATCCTTAAAATCTCACCTGGAAAACTCCTATTCTTTCTTCAAGACCCAGCTCAAATTATCACTTCCTCTGAAGCTTTCCCTCACCTCATCCCCCACCTTATTCCCAAATAGTTAGTTTCTTATTTGGCTTTCACCACACTGGGTACATACCTGAAAAAGAAGATGTTTATCACATGCTCTTGCAAATGTCTTTTTACATCTTCACCTCCAGATCCAGGAACTGTGTCTTACTCTTTTTTATACTTCTAATGCTTAATGCCTGATGCATAGAAAGATAGAAAATGCTCAATAAAAGCTTGTTGATGGATTTTTTTTTTCTTATTGCTCTTTCTATAGTGGAATTAAGGGGGTGTTTTATTAGTCAGGTAGCAATAGTATCTTGTTTTAATATATGTAATTTGGAACACTGGTGGCACAGTGGTTAAGAGCTTGGCTGCTAACCCAAAGGTTGGCAGTTCGAATCCACCACCTGCTCCTTGGTAACCCTATGGGGCAGTTCTACTCTATCCTATAGGGTCGCTATTGAGTCAGAATCGACTTACTGGCATCAGGTTTGGGTTTTTTTTTGGTTTAAGTTGGAACATGTTACACTGCCCTGCTACAACCTCCTTAAGGGCACCTTTACCTTGCCTATAAGACGCTACGTGACCTGAGCCATGCCTGCCTCTCCAGCCTGATATAGCCATAGTTCTCCCCTCACTATTCTGCATTCACACTGGCTGTTACTGTTATCAGTAAAGACAGCTTAGGTTATACTATAGTGAAAAACAATTCCCAAATTTCAGTGACTTAGACAAAAAGTTTTATTTCTCACTCCTGCTTCATGTCCATCAAGGGTTGGCAGGGCCTCTGATCATGTTGTCTTCCTCTGGGACCCAGGCTGATGGAGCATCTACTTTTGGGAAAATTACAGATGTCATAGGAGAGGAAAAGAGAGATTTGAAGGGCCTTAGCCTGAATTAAATGGCTTGGCCTGAAAACGTCACATGTTCCTTCTCACAGTTCATTGGCTAAAATGAGTTCCTTGGCCTCACCCAGCCACAAGGGGACCAAGAAGTGCAATCCTATTTGCCTGGAAGGCAGACAGCTGGAAGTATTTGATGACCAACCCCAGTGACTCCCACACTGGCCTTCATTAGTTCCTCAATCAAGACAAACTGTTCCTTGCCTAAGAACATTTATATGAGCCCTCCCATCTTTTCCCTGTTCCTTGGCGAATTTCCGTCTTCTTTCAGGTGTTAAATGACATTTAAAGATACTTTCTTTGATATCCGTATCTCTCTTCCCCCATCTAAATTAGATTCCCTTCTTATACTTGGCATATAGGAGACATTCAATACTATCTGGCTGTTGTGGATTGAATTGTGTCCCCCAAAAAAATATGTGTCAACTTGGCTAGTCCGTGATTCCCAATATTGTGTGACTGTCCACCACTTTGTCATCTGATGTGATTTTGCTATGTGTTGTGAATCCTACCTCTATGATGTTAGTGAGGTGGGATTAGAGGCAGTTATGTTAATGAGGCAGGACTCAATCTGTAAGATTAGGTTGTGTCTTAAGTCAGTCTCCTTTGAGATATAAAAGAGAGAAGCAAGCAGAGAGACATGGGGACCTCATACCACAAAGAAAGCAGCACCGGGAGCAGAGCGCATCCTTTGGACCCAGGGTTCCTGCACTGAAAAGCTCCTCTACCAGGGGAAGATTGATAATAAGGACCTTCCTCCAGAACCGTCAGAGAGAGAAAGCCTTCCCCTGGAGCTGGCACCCTGAAGTTGGACTTTTAGCCTACTAGACTGTGAGAGAATAAATGTCGGTTTGTTAAAGCCATGAACTTGTGGTATTTCTGTTATAGCAGCACTAGATGACTAAGACCGTGGCAAATACTATGTTAGGTTGTGTTGTTAGGTTGTTGTTAGGTGCCATCACGTCAGTTCTGACTCATAGCAACCCTGTGTACAACAGAAGGAAATGTTGCCCGGTCTTGCGCCATCCTCACAGTTGTTGCTATGCTTGAGCCCATTGTTGCAGCCACTGTGTCAATTCATCTAGTTGAGGGTCTTCCTCTTTTTCGTTGACCCTGTACCTTACCAAGCATGATGTCCTTCTCCAGGGACTAGTTCTTCCTGATAGCATGTCCAAAGTATGTGAGACGAAGTCTCGCCATCCTCAGTACTAAGGAGCATTCTTGCTGTACTTCTTCCAAGACAGATTTGTTCGTTCTTCTAGCAGTCCATTGTATATTCAATATTCTTTGCTAACCATAATTCAAATGTATCAGTTCTTCTTCAGTCTTCCTTATTTATTGTCCAGCTTTCATATGCATATGAGTGAGTTCATTGAAAATACTATGACTTGGGTTAGGCGCACTTTAGTCTTCAAAGTGATAAAAATTTAAATGGTAGGTTAGTTTATGATAATTCCTAGGGAGCCCATAGTGACTTACAGTGATCATCATTTTATTTTCAAAGTTCATAAAAGCTATCTTTAATTATTTTAGGATTTGTCTGAGAGTGGTCATCGACACTTTACAATTCTGGAACTGACCCTTTTTTCTCTTTCAACATTTGAAAATCTGGATTATATTTTCCCATGTCCAGTGTTGATTAGATGGACATTTCTCTACTAAAACAACAAGTATTTTCAGTATCCATAAATCAGAATTACCTGTACTTGAGATCACTCAAGAAGACTAGATACTCCCTTACCATCTGTGGCAGAAGAACTACGATATGTTCACCAAACCCAGCTTCGTTTTCCTCCTGTGTATGCAATTAGACTACATTCCCAGCCTCCTTTGTAATTAGGTGTGGCCACGAGGCTGAGTTTTAGCCAGTGAAAGTGGGTGACCTAGATGTATGACACTTTCAGGCCTGGCTTATAAAGCCTCCTGGTTAAATGTGAGGGACCCCAGGGACAAAAAAGAAGGAACAGAACCATAGATGGAAGAAACCTGGATGACCACAAGAAGGGCTGCCCACCGACCAGGAGTCTTCGCATCAGATTTTGCCTAAATGAGAAATGAACTTTATTGGGTTGAGTCAGTGAGATTTTGGAGTATATCTGTTAAATTTGCTAGTGTCTTGCTATTCCAATTAGGGCCACAGGATACCCTCAGTGAAGGAATAAATGCGGAACTGAAGTTAGGGATTTTGTTCTGCCCTTTCCAGTTTGAACTAAATTAGTGGAAGAGGCAGAAGCAAAGAACATAGGCTTAAGTACATACTGAGGCTTCTTGCGTGTCAATGCTCTCTTCCCATCTAATTTATAAACTTCATGAGACATGTTACCATGTCTTACATCGCCTTCTGTATTTAATCTTTCAGTGTTTATTGAGAAATGCCAGGGTGCTTTGGGAATTTCAAAAGAAACATAGGTATCACATATTGTTAAATATTTTCTTGATTTATTCAGCAATTTTTTAGCATTTACTATGGGCCAGCCACTGGAAACATCAGTGAGCAAGAGCTACAGTCCGTGCTTACAGCTGGAGTGTAGCAACGAAAGTAGATAATACAGAGGCAAGAGCAGTTTAGTATGATAATGCTATGAGAAAGAGGAACAGGATGCTATGGGTACATACTAAAGAGGCATCTGGCAAGGACAAGGGTCAGAGAATTCCCCTCTAAGGAAGTGATGAGTAAACAAAGACCTGAAGGATGAGTGGGAGTAGTCAGAAGAAGAGGTGGTGGAGAAAGAGTGTTCTCAGAAGAGGGAGTGCATGGGCAGAGGCCTGGATGTTGCTACATATGGGGCATGTTTGGAGAGAATGAAAGGTAAACCAGAAAGGAAGAATAGAAGGATAAGTATGAGAAGAGGGCCTTGGAATATGATCTATGTATGCATATTCATAATAAATACATAGAGAAGTCCTTATGTGTTATGCATTTACATAGGAGGAAATATGGCTGATTAGTCAGCAGGATATCAACAGTTGTGATGTCTGGGTAATTTCCATTTTCCTTCTTACGTTTTTCTGGTTGCTTTAAACTTTTCTACAATAAACATGTATTATGCTTACAATTAAAAAAAAATAAAACTAAATGCTTTTTCTTACTAGTTGTGACTACACTTGCTGTCCCTTCTTGTCCCTCATTGCTGATACATGGCAAAGCTGGAATTAGGGTCGCTATGAGTTGGAATCGACTTGACAGCAGTGGGTTTGGTTTTTTTTTAAGGCTGCATTCAGTATCCTTTACTCTCCTTTGCACCTGCTTCTTCTGTAATTATCCAAGCAGTGATGATGGCAGTTCCTGGAACTGCTGGCTTTAGGGCAATGTTGCAGGTTCACATGTACGTAGTTTGCAACCTGGAGAAACTGGGTCAAAGTTCTCATAATACTGACCTACCTAAGAGGCTTCCACACAGGAAGGATGGCCCTCAACCTACTGGGCTTCCATAATTAGATTTATCTTTTCTGTGATACTATCATGTCCTTTGCCTAGTGATTTGACAGTTGGAGAGGGGGCTACTGACTATTTATTTATTTATGTAATGAAGTTAGGGTGGTAAAAAGGTGATTGCTTCCGATCATCCTATCAACCAACATCTTTATTGACTAGCTTGTTGGTGCTTGGCCAAACCAGTGATGATGAATATTTATAATGAACACACTGAATATTTGAAAGTCTTGAAACACTGTATTAACATTCTCTCAGTTATGTTTTGGCAACAAACAACCTCCCAAATCTCAGAGGCTTAAAACAATGTGATTTTATTTCATGCTTATGCTACATTTTTATCCTGATTTAGGCTTTAGCTCTTTACCGTGAAACCCAGGCTGAGGGCAAAACTCCTGTCTGAGATACTGCTGGTGTTGGGTCACAGGAAAGAGAGAGATGTAAAACTACAGGGTGGCTCTTAAAGCTTTGGCCCACATGTCACTTCCACTCACTGTTCATTGGTCAAAATGTGTCACATGGCCAAGCCCAAGCTAGACATAAAAGAAAGCATCTAATAGGGAGGGGCCGCAAGTATTTTGATAAGCACCTTCAGCTCTCTGCGTCTCAATTTCTTCATTTCGAAAATGGAAATAGAAAAAATACATTATGGTATATTCAAACCATGCAATACCTTGTAGCTATTTTCAAAGATGAGTTAATTGTATTTAAAAAGATAAGTTGCCCTGGAGGAACATAACATGATATATCATTAAGTGAAGAAAGCAAGTTGCAGTCATGTGCATAGTATGGTCTCATTTTGCATGAATTAAAAAAAAAAAAAAGAAACTTACCTGAGTATATATGTTTGTATGAGAATATTAATAAAAACAGCTGATGTCTAATGAGTGATTACTCTGTATGCCCAGCACAGTGCTAAGTGCTTTGTTTTACATGCATTTGCTCATTTAAACCTTGGAAAAACTAGAGAAAGGAGTAGAAAGTTATATATTAAACTGTTATTAATAGCTACTTAACTGGGGGTAGGATTAGAGAGAAGATTATAGTAATTAAAAAAATAATAATTTCTGTATATTTTTACTTGTCATAATAGGTGTATTAATCAGCTTTTGTTGTGAAACAAACCACCACAAAATCTGAGTGCCATACAATGTTAAGCATTTTATTTTTTGTTCATTGGTCTGCAGGTCAGCTGAGGTGGCTTACCTTTCCTAAGGACCCATTCAGCCTCCTTTCTTCTCCAGTGTACCTGCTTCCCCTGAAATTTTCTAAGTAGCGATGATGGCTTTTCCTGGAACTGCTGATTTTAGTGCATGTTCATGTGTATGTAGTTTGCAACCCAGAGAAATACAAAAACAAAACAAAACAAAAAACAAACTCATTGCTGTGGAGCCAATTCCGACCCATAGCGACCCTATAGGACAGAGTAGAACTGTCCCACAGGGTTTCCAAGGAGTGGCTGGTGCATTCAGACTGCCAACCTTTTGTTTAACAGTCATAGCTCTTAACCACTGCACCACCAGGACTCCACCATCTGCTGAGGTCAAATTCAGTCTCCTTCATGTGTCTCATGCTAGGTCCCATCCTGGAAGGGAAGAATGTACCAGCAGCATGTTCTTTCCATGAACCAGGTCAGGGCAAATGGGCACACATGAAGCTTTTTAAGGCCTAGGCTTGGAACTGCTATATTGTCACTTCTGCCCACATTCTATGGCTGAAGCAATTCCTGTATCAATGACTTGCTTGTGATAGCAAGTCCACATATCAGTGGAGCTGGGAAATACACTTCTGTCATAGAGGCTGAGCAAAGAGGGAGTGAATATTTGCTGAATAACAATCTATCACAATAGAAATGGAATTTCTTTCTTAGTTAAAAAAGAAAACTAACAAAGTTGGAAGAACAATAATTACCAGTAGTAGATTAAATTGTGTTCCAGATAATCCAATGTTATATTTTACATGTCTTAAAAATATAAACTCCATACCAACTATTATTATGTACACAGTGATATTAACATGGAAATTTAATTAACCAGAGGACCCTAGTAGGGCAGGTAAGAGTTTACACCAGCTTGGCTTATGCTGCCTGTGGTGTGACATCCTAAGCATAATCCAAATGTGCTCCATATACATAATTTCTCCATATACATCACTGCTGCTTGTGTGGTTGTCTGCATGCAAGGAATTTAAATTATGAAATCACAGAGACTTAGAGATCTGTAAGGGCTCTTGTACCCGTGGTAGGCAGGTGTCTCCCAATTTACAGGGACAGCTGCTTTTGCTGATTACAGTCATTCTTGATTGAGTGCATCTCACATTGCTGGAAAATGGTTATGGAAATTAAAACTCTTCATTTAACCAATGGGGACAATGAGCCCTACAGCTGTGACTCACCTGAGTGACACAGTAAGTTAGTGGCCAGAGATGGAATGGAAACCCAGGTGACCTGAGTGGGCCCTTGCCCTTTTCTGTCGTTTCTCTGTACAATACAAACTTCAAGTAGGCGGATCATTTTGGAAGGTTCACTAGGCCCTGAAGACTTCCATTTAAAAAATGTGTTAAGTCTGTGAGTGGCCATCTATGATACTCCACTGGTCTCACCCAGTCAGGAGCAAGGGAGAATGAAGAAAACTAAAGACACAAGGGAAAGATTAGCCCAAAGGACTAATAGACCACAACTACCCCAGCCTCTACCAGACTGAGTTTAGTACAACTAGATGGTGCCTGGCTATTACCACTGACTGCTCTGACAGGGATCACAATATAGGGGGGCCCAGACAGAGCTGGAGAAAAATATAGAACAAAATTCTAACTCACAAAAAAGAACAGACTTACTGGCCTGACAGAGACTGGAGAAACCCTGCGAGTATGGCCCCCCAATACCCTTTTAACTTAGTAATGAAGTCACTCTTGAGCTTTACCCTTCAGCCAAAGATTAGACAGGCCCATAAAGCAAAACAAGACTAAAGGGGCACACCAGCCCAGGGGCAAAGACTAGCAGGCAGGAGGGGACAGGAAAGCTGGTATAGGGAACCCAACGTGGAGAAGGGACAGTGTTGACATGTCATGGGGTTGGTAACCAGTGTCACAAAACAATATGTGTACTGTTTAATGAGAAGCTAAACCTTCATCTAAAGTACAATAATTAAAAAAAAAAAAAAAGAAAGAAAGAAAAAATAGAGGGGTCTTTTGCAGAAGAAAAAAAAATGTGTTAAGGGTCTTCTACTGCTTCCTCTGTCCTTGGAAACACAAGCACTTCTCAGAGCAGCTGCCTCAGAGTCCTGTGAAGAAACACCAAGTGGCACAGAACTCTGAAATAAAGAGTTAAAAAACCATCGCTATTGAGTTGATTCCAACTCATAGCAACTCTGTAGGACAGAGTAGAACGCTCCGTAGGGTTTCCAAGGCTGTAAATCTTTATGGAAGCAGACTGCCACATCTTTCTCCTGAGGAGCGGCTGGTGGGTTCGAGCCACCGACCTTTTTGGTTAGCAGCCAAGTGCTTAACTATTGTGCCACAAGGTCTCCTTGAAATAAGGAGTAAAACCAAAACCAAAGCAAACCCGTCGCTGTGGAGTCAATTCCAACTCATAGTGACCCTATAGGACAGAGAAGAACTGCCCCATAGGGTTTCCAAAGAACGGCTGGTGGACTTGAACTGCTGTAGCTGTTAACCACTGAGCCACTAGGGCTCTGAAATAAGGAGTAGCATGTTAGATTCCTTAAAAAACTTGCCAAGGGCTCAGGCTTAGTCTAATTTATATTCTAGGTAATTGAGAAGATATCTGCTGATAAAGCTTGTGAGAATCAATTTAAAAAAAAAGTTTATATGAAGTAATTTATTTGTTAGGATTAACGGTAGTGTTTCTCAAATTTCAGCCATTCACACATCACTTTTCCTATTTTTCTATATCCACTTACATCTCTAAGTTAATACTCCTCTGTCAATAGACTCACTTTTTTAAAACTCGAAGATATTTTTATAGGAGACTTTACACTACTGTTGTAAATGGATAACAAATATTACTTGCCATAATCATTTAGATCACTGTAAAAATAAATACATAACCATTAAAATAAATAGATTTGTCCATGTACCACTGAAAGCTCTCTCTACTTCGCAATTGGTAGGTGTACTCCACTGATGGAGTGGAAAAGTATGAGCTTTGGAATCGGAAAGACCTGGGTTCAAATCTCAGCTCATTCCCTTACTGAGAGTGTGATCTTGGGCAATTTCCAAGCATCAATTTCTCATCTGTAAAATAGAGATAATAATAGCTATCTCACAGCTTATGTGTGTGTGTGTGTGTGTGTGTGTGTAAAAAGCATATAGTGTTGTCCCTGGGTTGTAGTAGGAATGCAAAAAGTTTAGCTATCTTCTTCCCTTCTTCAACATGTAACATCAAATCACATTTATTGTGAACTGAATTGTGTCAAAAAGATATGCTACAGTCCTAACACACCCCCCCATACCTGTGAATGTGAACTTGTTTGAAAATAGGGTCTCTGAAGATGTTACCAGTTTAGTTAACATGAGGTCATACTGTAGGAGTTGTTGTTAGCTGCCATGGAGTCTGGCCCTCGACTCATGGCCACCCCATGCACAACCAAATGAAATGCTGCCTGGTTCTGTGCCATTTCCATGATCAGTTATTGTGATTTATTGGGTTTCATTGGCTGATTTTTTGGAAGTAGATCTTCAGACCTTTCTTCCTAGTCTGTCTTAGTCTGAAAGCTCTGCTGAAACCTCTTCAGCATCATAGCAACATGCAAAGCACCACTGACAGACAGGTGGTGGCCATGTATGAGGTGCATTGGCCAGGAATCAAACCCAGGACTCCCAGATGGAAAGCAAAAATTCTATTACTGAACCACTAACAACCTCATATGCTGGAACAGAATGGGCCCTAAGTGAGGGTGAGTGGTTTTCTTATAAAAGAGGAGAGGAGACTCAGAGAGGGAGACACTCACAGGGAAGACTGCCATGTGAAGACAGAAGCAGAGATTGGAGTTAATGCTGCCACAAGCCTAGGAACACCTGGGGCTATCAGAAACTGGGAGAGACAAGAAAGGATCTTTCCCCAGAGCCTTCAGATAGAGTGTGGACCTGCTGACACCCTGAAATCAGACTTCTAGCCTCCAGAACTATCGGACAATAAGTTTCTGTCATTTTAAGCCACCACCTTGTAGTACACTGTTACAGCAGCTCTAGGAAATGAATGCAGCCCTCATGAACTATACTGTTGAATAAATAAATGATCTAGGTGCAGTATTAAGTTTTCCCAGAGTAACTTACTGATTGATTACATACTACATGCTAGGCACTGTGCTAAGTGCTATGGGTACAATGAAGATTCTGTAAATGGACTTGGAGTTGAAGACCTGAATTCTAGTCTGTTTCATTCCTCTTTGGATAAGTCATTTAGCCTCTCTGAGCCTTAGAGTGGCTGAAAAATGAATATGGTGATTCCCATTTATGATTCCTTCAAAGAGCTTGTGTAAAGAATGCAGTGATAGCTTATGGGAAAGCCGCTGATGAACTGATACAGGTGTTTCTGCTATAACATGATAGATACGTTCCTGAAAAACTTTGTGTTATGCAGAATTGTACACTAAAAATAACAAGGCTTTTTGGAAAAATAGTGTTGAGGCAGATGAACCCTAACAGTAAGATAAAACTGCAAATATCCCAATAAAAATAATAGCAGCTCTAAAAAGACCTGTTAACTTTTGAATACGTACATAGATACATGCATACATACTACAGCATACATAGGACTTTACCTTAAAACCGGTGAACGTGGCTTGATGGAAGGCATAAGGAAGGGATGAGGCTGCTGAGTTATGGCGGCAGCAGCAAGTGCTGAAAGCTTGGGGGGAACCACACGATGAGTTCTTCCAGGCAAGAGCAAACAGCCCAGTGGGAGGATGGGTAGGTGAAAGAGCATCACGTCTAGTACTGTATTCCTAGTGTACTTTCTGCTTAGCTGCTTTACCATTCTGTGGAAAATTAGTGTGAAAGAAAGCAACTTCCATGTTATACTAATATCATTCCTCTATTTATCAGTGGTACATTGTGTTACAGTAACATGTGTTACAGTGTTGTGTGTGGTTTCAGAATAGTGCACATATGTGGGCCAGAGGGTGAGTTCTTAGCTAAGAGCCCACGCTCAGGCTTCATGCTTCATGAGCAGAATAAGCAATGACTTCCAGAGGTAGAATTCATTAGGAGACTTGGGTCTCTCCCTCCCTCTCTCCCTCCTTCTCCTGCTCCTCCCTCCTTCTCTCCCATTCTCTCTCCCTCCATTCCCAGCCTGACCAGGCTACGTCCCACTCTCCTTAGTTTCAGCGTTCTTCTTACTCATTAGCCTGTGAGCTCCCTGAGGTCAGGGCTTCTGTCATATTCAACTTTGTGTTCTGAGGGCCCGGTACAGGGGCCCTGGTGCAGAAAGATGCGTTTCTGTTGAGACTTTCTGTTGAGCCCTTGGCATATTCAGGGGGTTCCAGGGCTCACCTAAGGGCATCACTGGACCACTATGAGGTGAAGATGGAGGATGGAGGTGCTCCCCCAGGACCTGGACCATGTCTCATTCAACTTTCTGACTCTAGCATCTATGCTGCTCCCAGGTGAGGCAGGATCTCCACAAAGAAGGCCATGATGGAGGTAGCAGCACATCCTCTTCCTTAACCAATCTTCCTTCCTCTCTGCCTTCCTTCCTTCTTGTCTTCCTTTCAACAAATATTTATTGAGCTCCTATTACATGCAAAACCAAACCAGTTGCCTCAAGTTGATTCTGACTCATGGTGACTCCATGTGTGTCATAGCAGAATTGAACTCCAGGGTTTTCAATGGCTGAATTCTTGGAAGTAGATCACCAGTACTTTCTTCTGAGATGTGTCTGGGTGAACTTGAACCACCAACCTTTGGGTTAACGGCCGAGCACGTTAACCATTTGCACCACTCACAGGTCCTGAGGATGTAGTGGTGGACAAAAGAGGCAGGGTATCTTTAGGTATCAATATCACTTTAATATTGTCTAGACGTTAAGAAAACTTAACCTCTGGAGCCAGGCCACTTAAGTCTGATATATGGTCTGTCCTTTACTCACTATATGAACGTGGCCAGGTTACTTCCTCTCTGGGTCTCAATTTCCTCATTTGTAAAACAAAGCTTATATAGAACTCATTTCAGAAGGTTGCTGTGAATATTAAATGAATTGATGTATGTGAAGTACTTAGAATAGTACATCACACAGTTTAAGTGCCCAATAAATATTAACTGTAATGACTAGTATTACAATTGCTGTAAATAGATAACAAATTTAAAAATTAATATAAAATCACAATAAGCAGTAAGTGCTATGAATGAAAGAACCAGGTGGCAATTGCCCATAACCTGAAATTGTGTTTCCCCTGTGCTGTGCTTAATAGAATAGGTAAATGTTATCTGGCAGGGGAATATTTGCAGGAAAACATTGAGTCTACCAATCTAGATGATCTCTACCCCTCTGGTTTTGAAGAAGAATAACAATGTGGCACCGTCTTAAACAGGATAATCAGAAAAGGCCTCTCTGAGGAGATGGTGTGATATAAATGCTGAAACTAGGTAGGAGAAGGGTGGTGTGGGAGGAGTCTTTGTGGTGTGATGGATTGCTTTTATATGGCCTTTCTCACCACGGTCTTGTAACTCCTACCAGGTGATTGCGTGGGACTATGCAGATGAGGTGCTTGTGGCCCACCAAGGGGATTGGATAGCTTGATAATAATGTAAATAAGGTGCATGGCACACTTTGGGGATGAGACCATGCAAATAAGGTGTATAGAACCCTAATGAAGGGATTGGTCAGTTTTGCCATCCTGCTAGGCTTAAAGGGAGACAAGGGGTGGGGAGTGGAGAGGAGCTGTAACACAAAGACAGCGAGAGACCGCAGCACAGCAGTAGCAAGAGTGAGAAGCAGAGGGAGCAGAACCAGGAGACCAGCAGGAGACAGCATGGTGGGCTTCCTGGTCCATGGAGCAAGAGACATGAGTACCTTCAGGCTGAGGCTTCCTGGCAGAGTGGGGTGCCCCTGGGCACTTACTGGCAGAGCTAAAGAGCTTTGTAACACTTGCCCAAGCAAGGCAGAGGCTGGACCAAGGGGTAGAAAGTCAGAGAGAGATTTGCCTGCAAGCATGGCTGAGAAGAGGCTGTCCTGACTGAAGAACTGTATCCTCAGTATTTCCTGACACTGAATTACAACCTGTTACTTCCCTAATAAACCCCATAATCGTGAGTATGATCTGTGAGTTCTGTGTGGCCATTGCAATGAATTATTGAACCCAGTAGAGAAGTAGAGAGTGCAGTGGGAAGGTCAGATGGTGTCAGAATTGGTAAAAAGGTTGGAGGGTGGAGGTACGTCTGATCTCTGCCTCACAGCAATCCCCTCAGGCTGTTGATGTTGATAATGATTCTCCTTCTCCCTTGTGAAGCTAGAGGAGGTCAGATACTGTGCCAGACCAAATATTTTTACAGTATTGTAGGAGAAGAAGGACCCAGGCAAGAAAGAGCCATAACCAATGATCAGGTGTTGAAGACCTTCCCCTATGGTGCCTGCACTTGGCCAGTTTTGTTAAAACAACCTTTGTTGCCAGCGGCATTACTGTATGGGGAGGCCAAAGTGGTGACTCTCAAGGAGACCAGCCATTGGTACCTTCCATATCCTGAGGATTCTAGAAGTTCATGTCTTCTGAGGCTTTTACTGTGACTCCCTCTGCCCTGTCCACTGTACTCTTACACTACCATGTCTACTGTGCCATTGTATTATTTCTTATGTTACACTTCAGCAACTTAAATAAAGGAAAATAATGAACATTCATTTCTATGTGTTGCACTCTAAGTTCACTCCCAACCCCTAAATTTTAATCAGTGTATGTTATCAGCCACATACAGTTTGGGTAACCTTGGTCACGTCACCTAATTTACCTACTTATTCATGAATATTCATTCAACAAATACCTATTGAGCAATAAGTATGTGCTAGAAGACAGGCAGATAGGTCACTTGGGGCCTCAGCTTCTCCATTGGTAACATCGTCACATGAAGGCTTAAGCCAGATCAGTGATTTCCAACTGCAGTGGTGACTCCCAACCCCCATTTTATTGAAACAAATTAGAGTGGATTCAAGACTTTTCCTTTAATAGCTTCAGCCTCACTCCTTGGTATACTGAAAAGTTTTCTCAGGTGGGAGAGAAAGCAGTGGGGTGACAGCTAGCAACTTTGAATTTTTATATTTATTTCCCAGAACTTAATTTTTCTCTGCCTCAGTTAGTAGGATGTGTGAGCCTCATCTGTCACAAGGTCTCCGTGGAAAGGGTTGAGAACTACTGTACTGGATGTTCTCTGAAGTTTGTTCTAGCTCTGACATTCTCTGGGTTCTGAGACTATTTTGCTCTTCTCTCTCTTTTTCCTTCCCTCCTCCCCTCCCTCCTTCCTTCCTTCCTCCTAACCTCCTAAATAACTTCCTAACTCCCTCCCTTCCCCTACCTTCCTCTCTCTCTCTATTCAACACCATTCGCATGCACATTTCTAAGAATCAATGTGTCTCACTCCTTGTCGGTCTCAGGTGCTAGGCTTCAGTTTTGCTTTTCCAAGTTCTCCTGTTGGTGCCTCCCTCTTGTTGACTCACTCTACTTTTACAGACCTTTATCAGGGCCTCATTTAAATAAAGCTTCAATGATTCCCTGGTGGCGCAGTGGTTAACAGCTTGGCTGCTAACCAAAAGATCAGCAGTTCAAATCCACCAGCCACTCCTTGGGAACCCTATGGGGCAGTTCTACTCTGTCCTACAGGGTCGCTATGAGTTGGAATCAACTTGATGGTGTGTGTGTGTATGTCCCCACACTCAAGGTCTTTATCTCTGGTACCAGTAGACACTCAGCAGCTGTTAGTTGAATGAATAAATAAATTCTTAACGAAGATCAATAATATCACTATAAAAAACTAAAACAGACAAACCCTTTGCCGTCAACTTGATTCCAACTCATAGTGACCCTATAGGACAGGGTAGAACTGCCCCATAGAGTTTCCAAGGAGTGGCTGGTGGATTCAAACTGCTGAAACTGCTGACCTTTTGGTTAGCAGCTGAGCTCTTAACCACGTCACTATACACACACATATATTAATAACCTTTGATATGACTTCTCTTGTGAGGATATTAATTCTCAAATGGAATTGTTAGATCAAAATTTTATGCATGTTGAATTGGAAAATGTTGTTATATGTATTTTTACAACAATAAAAAAAGTTATAAGTGGTTTTCAAGCTTTTATTTCCAACTTCCAGATTGCTGTGGTGCTTCTGTTTTATGTAAGCAGTAGTATTGCTGATAACACTTGTGGTAATTATTTATAACATTTCTTTAAATAATTAATCAAATCAAGGAGTATTTTCTCTTCCTTTTTCTCTGGGTATAAATATTCTTTGCATCCCAAACTCCGGTAGTTTCCAGAGTCACTTGAATCAGTGCTGCATGCTCTGAGTTTAGCCAGGGAAAAAGAAATGGGCCGCTCAAGGTGCCAGCACTGTTTGTGCTTCCTTGGACACTCTACCTACTTGAATTTCAACATAGGCCTGGTTTGGGCTTTTCTGTGATGTTGATGATGATGATGATGATAACAATAGCCATAACAACTCCATGAGAATGGTATTATTAGCCCCATTTTATAGATGAGGAAACTAAGGCCCCAGAGCGGCGATGTGACTTGTCCTAGGTCACACAGTTGGGAATTAGCAAAGACATGATTTACATCTGGTTCCATCTGACTCAAAGCTGGTGCTCTTTCCCCTACACTACACTACACCACTCCCCAAGTGGATGTTCAGGGTTGGGAACCTCATGGGAGCAGCAGGTCTATCGAGTTCTGCAGGGCTGAGTTGTTTATCATTGCAGAGGACATTCATCACTGAGCTAATTACATTAATTGCTGCCCACTCTGTGGCTAGGTGGGTGGTATAACAACACCTAGCAACATGGTAATGATGCCTGGGCCTGCCTTTATGTGTGAAAACATCTGACTTTTTTTTTTTTTTTTTTTTTTTTTAATAAAAACTCCTTCCTGTGGTGGCCAAAGATAGTAATTATAGGTTCTACTGGTTAGAAGTTAGCGACTCTCTATCCTGTGGGGGAAAGGTCAAGACTCTGAACTTTGCCCTTTATCAGCTTCTTTACTGGAAGAGAGAGAGAAAAGCCAAGCATTTATTAAGCATCAACTGTGTGCTTACACCTTATTTAAAGCATCTTGTATAATCCTCACTCATGATAGCTCAGAAGTAGATATTATATTATCTTCCTTATAATGTCCTTATAAGGAAGCCAAGTCACACAGCTATGAAAAGGTAGAAACAGGCTTAGAACTTCCCACTGTTGGAGAATAAATTTAGTCTCCACAAATACCCCTATACCACACCTCTCAACAGGAGGGCTCTTCATTCTAGTCCTTGGAATTGAATTGAAGACCAGTGGGGCTGAGTCTGTATTTCCAGAGAACAAGCAAGACATTGGGCATTGGAGTTTTGTGGAGTTCTCTATTGCTGTGGGATGAATATTTGAGATTTCAGCCTTCCAACCCTCACCCCTTTCCTGAACTTCTAAAAGAAATGCTAACAGAGTTTTCAAGTTGATGTTTTAAGAAGTAATTTGAAGACTACCAGACAACTAGTTGCCATCGAGTTGATTCCAACTCCTGGCAACCTCACGTGTGTCAGAATAGAACTGTGCTCCATGCGATTTTAAGTGGCTTATTTTAAGAAGCAGATCACTAGGCCTTTCTTCTGAGGCGCCTTTGAGTGGACTTGAACCACCAACCTTTTTCAGCTAGCAGCTGGGCATGTTAACTGTCTGCACCACCCTGGGATGCCATTTGAAGACTACATCTGTGTATTTGTTGGGAATGGACAAGAACTACTGATGGCTTTGAAAATTCATAATTAGGTAAACGACTTAACCTCCCCAGAGCCTCAGATAACAGATGATAATTTAGGAAGTAATTGACTTTGGAACGTCATGTATGTGTGTACTTTATGGCTGTGTCAATATTGTCAATATCTGTATGTGTATGTATACATGTCAATAAATGTAGTGTGTATGTACACATAAATTATTCAGAAAATCTTGAGGCACTTGTGGACTTGGATGACTTGGTTTATTTTATACCCACTATCTCTCTATAAAGAAGCCCTGGTGGCACAGTGGTTAAGAGCTCGGATAATGAGGCAGAGCCAACATGGTGCTACAGACAGAAGCACCATGCCGTCCCTCTGCAGCAAAGACCTGAAAAACTAAGTAAAACAGATCCAAACATCAATCATAGAACCTTAAGTACCAAATAAGGAATAAAGAACACAATCAAGCGCCAAATAGAATAATAAACTGATAGAGAACAGAGAATGAGGAGAGCTACAGAGTGGAGGTCACATACCAGCTAACATGGCCGGATTTGCCATCTTGGGCTACAGCCACCTAAGAACTCAGACAGGGAGTATGGGAAGGCAACTTCGTGGAGCTCCCAACAGAGGACACAGCACCCAGTAACCAGGGATACACGCTTTCCCACCCCATGCTTGTCTTTCCTGTACAAGGCCTCCGCTGCTTGGCAATGGGCCACGGTCACTAGGCCAGAGAGATACCAGCTCTGTGCTGCCTGGATTCACCGTCTTGAACCTGAGCCACCAAGGACTGCAGATAAGGAGTATGGGAAGGCAACTCCATGGAGCTCCCAGCAGGAGACAGAGCACCTGGTAAACAGGGATACACACTTTTACAGCATCAGCCAGATACCAACCTAGACAATGAACTCTCAAGGATAAAACAAAATTAAAAAATTTACAACATTAAACCAGAGATGTCAATCTGTAAATGACAACACCTTCAGAACAATAAAAAGAAGGAATAAATGGTGTGTAGGTATGGAACTTTCAAATGGAGGGTAAGTCAAGGTGTTATCAAGTAATAAAAGACTGGTTTAAACTTAGGAAGATAGGGGTAAATTTCAATGTAACCACGAAGAAAGTTAACAAAACTACTCATCAAAATAAAAACATGGTGTCCATAAACACAAAATCTACAAAAATAAATGAAAAAAAAAACAAAACAAAAATAAAAGAAACAAAAAATAAATAAATAACAGACAAAAGGAATTCAGCACAGAAGAGTAAGAGGCACAAAGAAAACATCAGCACCACAAAGTAAGGCACTACAAAATGACAGCAATAAACTCACACCTATTAATAATCATACTGAACATAAATGGCTTAAATGCACTCATAAAGAGACAGAGAGTGACAGGGTGGATAAAAAAACAGGAATCATCAATATGCTATTTACAAGAGACACACCTTAGAAACAGACATAAATTTATTAAAAATCAAAGGATGGAAAAAATATATCAAGAAAAAAGATACCGAAAAAGAGCAGGAGTGGCAATACTAATCTCAGATAAAATAGACCTTAAAATCTACCATAAAAGACAAAGAAGGACATTATATAATGATTAAAGGGACAATCCACTGTGAAGATGTAACCATAATAAATATCTATGCACCCAATGACAGGGCTCCAAAATACATAAAACGAACTCTAACAGCACTGAAAAGAGAGACTGATACTTCCACAATAATACTAGGAGACTTTAACACACCACTCTCAGTATAGAACAGAACACCTAGAAACTCAATAAAGATAAAGAAGATCTAAAGGCCACAGTCAACCAACTTGACCTCATATATATAGAATACTTCACCCAACAGCAGGAAAGTACACATTCTTTTCCAAAACACATGGAGTGTTCTCCAGAATAGACCACATCTTAGGCCACAAAGCAACTCTCAACAAAATCCAAAACATTAAGATAATACAAAATGTCTTCTCTGATCACAATGCCATCAAAGTAGAAAAAAAATCAAATACATGGAAACTGAGTAACACCATGCTTAAAAATCACTGGGTAATAGAAAAAATTAAAGATGGAATCAAAAAAATTCCTAGAATCAAACAAGAATGAAAACACATCATACCAAAACGTTTGGGACACAGCAAAGGCAGTGCTCAGAGGTCAATTTATAACAATAGATGGACACATCAAAAAAGAAGAAAGGGACAAAATAAAAACATTAGCTACACAACTAGAGCAAATGGAAAGAAAACAGCAAAAGAGGCCCACAGTACCAGAAGAAAGGAAATTTAATAAAGATCAGAACAGAAATAAATGAAAGAGACAATAGAAAAACAATGGAAAGAATCAACAAAACCAAAAGTTGGTTCTTTGAAAGGATCAACAAAATTGACAAACCATTGGCCAAACTGACAAAAGAAAAACAGAAGAGGACTCAAATAACCCAAATAAGAAATTAAATGGGGGACATTACAACAGACCCAACTGAAATAAAAAGGATCATAACAGAGTACTATGAAAAACTATACTCCAACAAATTTGAAAACCTAGAAGAAATGGACAAATTTCTAGAAACACACTGCCTACCCAAACTGATGTTGAAAATCTGAACAGACCCATAACAAGAGAAGAGACTGAAAAGGTAATAAAAAAAACTCCCAACAAAAAAAAGCCGTGGCCCAGATGGCTTCACTGGAGAATTCTACCAAACATTTAGAGAAGAGCTTATACCAGCACTACTCAAAGTATTGCAGAACATAGAAAAGGAAGAGATATTCCCAAATTCATTCTATGAAGCAAGCATAACCCTGATACCAAAACCAGGCAAAGACACCACAAGAAAAGAAAATTACAGACCAATATCTCTCATGAATATAGATGGATGCAAAAATTCTCAACAAAATTCTAGCCAATATAAATCAGCATCATATCAAAAAAATAATAAACCATGACTAAGCGGGATTCATACAAGGTATGCAAGGATGGTTCAGATTCAGAAAATCAACCAACATAATCCACCACATAAATAAACGAATCACATGATCATCTCAATTGATGCAGAAAAGGCATTTGACGAAGTCCAACATGCATTCCTGATAAAAACTTTGAATACAATAGGTATAGAAGGGAAATTCCTCAACATAATAAAGGGCATCTATACAAAACCAATAGCCAACATCATTCTTAATGGACAGAGGCTGAAAACATTCCCCTTGAGAATTGGTGGTATGAGGTCCCAGTGTCTCTCTGCTTGCTTCTCTCTTTTATATCTCCAAAGAGATTGGCTTAAGACACTATCTAATCTTGTAGATTTCATCAATATAACTGCCGCTAATCCATTTTATTACATCATAGTGATAAGATTTACGACACAGAATTCTCAAGGGGAATAGGAACAAGACAAGGATGCCTTTTATCACCACTCCTATTTAACACTGTAGTGGAAGCCCTAGCTAGAGCAATAAGGCAAGAAAAAGAAATAAAGGGCATCCAAATTGGTGAGGAAGAGGTAAAACTGTCCTTATTTGTGGATTATATGATACTATACATAGAAAACCCCGAAGACTCCACAAGAAAACTACTGGAACTAATAGAAAGATTCAGTAGAGTAGCAGGATACAAGACAAACATACAAAAAGCAGTTGGAGTCCTATACACCAATAAGGAGAACTACGAAAAGGAAATCAGGAAAAAAATACCGTTTATAATAGCCCTTAAAAGAATAAAAATACTTAGGAATAAATCTAACCAGGGATGTAAAAGTCCTATACAAAGAAAATTACAAAATAGTACTGCAAGAAACAAAAAGAGACCTACATAAATGGAAAAAATACATGCTCATGGATAGTTAGACTCAACATTGTGAAAATGTCAATTCTACCCAAAGTAATCTATGAATACAGTGCAATCCCAATCCAAATACCAACAGCATTCTTTAAAGAGATGGAAAAACTTAATCATTAACATTATATGGAAAGGGAAGAGGCCCTGGATAAGTAACACACTATTGAAGAAGAAGAAGGAAGTAGGACTCGAACTATCTGACCTCAGAACCTATTATACAGTTATGGTAGTCAAAACAGCCTGGCACTGGTACAACAACAAATACATTGACCAATGGAGCAGATTTGAGAACTCAGATGTAAATCCATCCATCTACGATCATAACAAATTATGGATAACATTGTGGAGAATGGGAATTCCAGAGCATTGTGCTCATGAGGAATCTGTATGTGGATCAAGAGGCAGTCGTTCAAAAAGAACAAGGGGCTACCGCATGGTTTAAAGTCAGGAAAGGTGTGCGTCAGGGTTGTATCCTTTTACCATACCTATTCAATCTGTATGCTGAGCAAATAATATGAGAAGCTGGATTATATAAAGAACAGGGCATCAGGATTGGAGGAAGATTCATTAACAACCTGTGTTATGTAGATGACACAACTTTGCTTGCTGAAAGTAAAGAGGACTTGAGGCACTTACGGATGAAGATCAAAGACCACAGCCTTCAGTATGGATTACACCTCGACATAAAGAAAACAAAAATCCTCACAACTGGACCAATAAGCAACATCATGATAAACGGAGAAAAGATTGAAGTTGTCAAGGATTTCATTTTACTTGGATCCACAATCAACACCCATGGAAGCAGCAGTCAAGAAATCAAAAGACACATTGCATTGGGCAAATCTGCAAAAGACCAGTTTAAAGTGCTGAAAAGCAAAGATGTCACCTTGAGGACTAAGGCGAGCCTGACCCAAGCCATGGTGTTTTCAATTGCCTCATATGCATGCGAAAGCTGGACAATGAATAAGGAAGACAGAAGAAGAATTTACGCTTTTGAATTTTGGTGTTGGCGAAGCATATTGAATATACCGTGGACCGCCAAAAGAACGAACAAATCTGTCTTGGAAGAAGTACGACCAGAATGCTTCTTAGAAGCAAGGATGGTGAGACTACATCTTACATACTTTGGACATGTTATCAGGAGGGATCTGTCCCTGGAGAAGGACATCATGCTTGGTAAAATAGAGGGTCAGTGAAAAAGAGGAAGACTCAACGAGATGGATTGACACAGTGGCTGCAACAATGGGCTCAAGCATAGCAACAATTGTGAGGATGGTGCAGGACTGGGCAGTGTTTCGTTCTGTTGTACATAGGGTCGCTATGAGTCAGAACCGACTCCATGGCACCTAACAACAGCAACAACACGGTCACATGGTCTTCGATAAGGGCCCAAAATCCATCAAATGGGGAAAAGAGTCTTTTTAACAGATGGTGCTGGCAAAACTGGATGGCCAGCTGCAAAAAAATAAAACAGGACCCATACCTCACACCATACACAAAAATTAATTTGAAATGGATCAAACACCTAAATATAAAGTCAAAAACTATAAAGATTATAGAAATAAAAAGAGGGTCAACTTTAGAGGCTCTAATACATGGAATTAACAGGATGCAAACCATAACTTACAATACACAAACACCAGAAGATAAGCTAGATGTCATGGATTGAATTGTGTCCCCCTAAAAATGTGTGTATCAGTTTGGCTAGGTCATGATTCCCAGTATTGTATGATTGTCTACCATTTTGTAATCTGACGTGATTTTCCTGTGTGTCATAAATCTTATCACTATGATGTAATAAAATGGATTAGTAGCAGTTATATTGATGAAATCTACAAGATTAGATAGTGTCTTAAACCATTCTCTTTGGAGATATAAAAGAGAGAAGCAAGCAGAGAGACATGGGGACCTCATAGCACCAAGAAAGCAGTGCCGGGAGCAGAGCGTGTCCTTTGGACCCGAGGTTCCTGCGCAGAGAATCTCCCAGACCAAGGGAAGACTGATGCATCACAAGAACCTTCTTCCAGAGCTGATAGAGAAAACCTTCCCCTGGAGCTGACACCCTGAATTTGGACTTGTAGCCTACTAGGCAGTGAGAGAAAATTTCTCTTTGTTAAAGCCATCCACTTGTGGTATTTCTGTTATAGTAGCACTAGATGACTAAGACACTAGATAGGTGAGATTTTCTAAAAATTAAACACTTATGCTTATCAAAAGACTTCACCAAGAGTAAAAAGAAAACCTATAGACTGGGAAAAAATTTTTGGCTATGACAAATCCAACAAAGGCCTAATGTCTAAAATCTACAGGAAAATCCAACACCTCTATAACAAAAAGACAAACAACTCAGTTAAAAAATGGGCAAAGGATATGAACAGACACTTCAGCAAAGAAGACATCCAGTCAGCTAACAAATACATGAGGAAATGCTCCTGATCACTAGCCATTAGAAAAATGCAAATCAAAACCACAATGAGATACCATCTCACCCTGACATTACTGGCACGAATCAAAAAAACAGAAAATAACAAATGTTGGAGAGGCTGTGGAGAGGTTAGAACTCTTATGCACTGCTGGTGGGAATGCAAAATGATACAACGATTTTGGAAAATGATATGGCACTTCCTTAGAAAGTTAGAAATAGAAATACCATATGATCCAGCAATCCCACTCCTAGGATATATCCTAAAGAAATAAGAGCCATCAAACGAATAGACATATGCACACCCGTGTTCATTGCAGCATTGATCACAGTAGCAAAAAGATGGAAACAACCTTGGTGCCCATCAACAGATGAATGGATAAACAAACTATCGTACATATGCACAATGGAATACTACACAACAATAAAGAACAATGATGAATCTGTGAAGCATTTCACAACATGGATGAATTTGGAGGGCATTATGCTGAGTGAAATTAGTCAATCACAAAAGGACAAACATTGTATGAGACCACTACTATAAATACTCATGAAAAGGTTTACACACAAAAAGAAACAATCTTTGATGGTTACTAAGGAGGGGAGTGTTGGGAGGGAAAACACGAAATAGACAATAGATAAGTAGTAACTTTGGTGAAAGGTAAGACAGTACACAATATTGGGGAAGCCAGCACAACCTGTTGAAGGCAAGGCCATGGAAGCTCCATAGACACATCCAAACTCCCTGAGGGACCAAATTATCTGTCTGAAGGCTGTGGGGACTGTGGTCTTGGGGAACAACTAGCTTAACTGGCATAACACAGTTTATAAAGAAAATGTTCTACATTCTACTTTGGTGAGTAGTGTCTGGGGTTTTAAAAGCTTCTGATTGGTCATCTAAGATACTCCACTGGTCTCACCCTGTCTAGAACAAGGGAGAAGGAAGAAAACCAAAGACACAAGGGAAAGATTAATCCAAGGGACTAATGGACCACAACTACCATGGCCTCCATGAGACTGAGTCCAGCATAACTAGATGGTGCCCGGCTACCACCACTGACTGCACTGACAGGCATCACGACAGAGGATCCTGGATAGAGCTGGAGAAAAATGTAGAACAAAATTCTAACTCACAAAAGAAACAAACAAACAAAAAAAAAGACTTACTGGTCTGACAGAGACTGGAGAAAGCCTGAGAGTATGGCCCCTGGACACCCTTATAGCTCAGTAATGAAGTCACTCCTGAGGTTCACCCTTCAGCCAAAGATTAGGCAGGCCCATAAAACAAAACGGGACTAAATGGGCATACCAGCCCTGGGGCAAGGACAAGAAGGCAGGAGGGGACAGGAAAGCTGGTAATGGGGAACCCAGGTTGATAGGAGTAGCGTGTTGACACGTTGTGGGGTTGGCAACCAATGTCACAAAACAATAGGTGTATTAATTGTTTTATGAGAAACTAGTTTGATCTGTAAATCTTCATCTAAAACACAATTTTAAAAAATTATAAAAAAAAAGGAGCTTGGATGATAACCAAAAAGTCGTCAGTTCGAATCCACCAGCTGCTCCTTGGAAACCCTATGGGGCAGTTCTACTCTGTCTTATATGGTCGCTATGAGTCAGAATCAACTCAATGGCAATGGGTTTGATTTTTATTTTTTTCTCTCTCTGTATAAAAGAGGTTTAAAAATGGATTTTACTAAAGCTCAGAGCAACTACATTTTACATAATGATACAGGGTAGTGGTTAAGATATTTGGATCTAGATCAGAGTTTGAATCTTGACTCCTAGACCAGGGTTTGAATCTTGACTTCGCCACTTACCAGCTGTTGTGTCTTGTGCAAGTCAATTAACCTCTCTAGGCACCTGTTTTCTCATTTCTAAAAGTAAAGATAATAACACTTCTGACCTCATGGGGTCATTGTAAGACAGGGAGGTTTTTGAGGGTAAGGGCTAAGTTTATACACTTCTCTATACCCGGCCAGAATGATGTTTGGAAAGAGCAGGAGGCTTTCAACTTAGGTAAGACTTCAGTTCTGATTCCAGCACTCCTATTAATGCCTTTGTGACCTTGGAGAAATTACTTAACTTTTCTGGGCCTCAGACTCCTCATCTATAAAATAGACGCTCATTACTTTCATCTCAAATGACTGTTATATAATGAGATGGGACATATGAAGACCTAGTACAGCAGGTAGCACATAAAAGATATCTAGCAAAGATTGGTTATTTTTCCCTTTATCCCATCCTAGAGTCTTACACGTTGGAGGTCCCTCAATAGTTGATGATTGAGCTTTTGTTTGAAAAGTAGAACACATACTTTTTCTTCCTTTCCCTCTCTTCTCCTTTACTTTTCTTTCTCTTTTTTGGTCAGTTCCCATCTACCCTGACTTGACCCTTCTGTCCAGGCCACCATTATCTGCCCCCTGGGTTATTCCAGCAGCCTTCCAGCTGGTCTCCTCACCCCCATCTGCCCTGTATTGTTTTATTCTACACTCAGGGTGGTCCGTTGATCACCTAAACCAAACTCTACTGCTCCTCTGCACCATTCCCTCCAGTGCCTTATCATCACTCTCAGAATAGAATAAAATCTTGTGGCCCTCATTGTGGCCCTTACTGTGTGAACCGTTTTCTGGCAAACCCTCTGACCTCACCTCCTAACACTGTCTCTCACTTGCTGTGCTCCAGCCTCAGAATCCTCCTGGCCGTTTCAAGCATGCTCTACCTTTGGCTCTTTTGCACTTGCAGTTTCTGCTCCTGGGACCCTCCCTCCAGATCTCTGCAGCTTCCTTCTCTCACTTCCTCAGGCCTCTGCTCACATGTCACCTTATCAGAAAGGTCTTTCTTGACAACCTTATGCAAAATAACACCTCAATCACTTTCAATCCTGTGTTGTATTTTTCTTCTCTCTTATCACTGACGTATTATACATTTATTCATTTATTTTTTTATTCTCTCTCTCCCCAGTAGAATGTAAACTGTATAAGAGCAGACTTTGTTTTGTTTTCTGCTGTGTCCTCAGTGCTTGGTACACAGTAGGTGCTCAATAAATACTTGCTTGATTTTTTAGGTGCATGTGACTCCTCTATGAAATGGCAGGGAAGAGCCTGCACAGATGCCCAGGGTGATTCCAAGCCTGGGTTGCTCACTGACCAGCATGTATCTCACCCAGGGTGACGAGTGACGAGGAGGAGAATTAGGTAGCTGTTTAGAGGTCCTTTCCCTTCACACAGAGTTCCTGAGTGGTACAAACAGTTAATGTGCTCAGAGGTTCGAGTCTACCCAAAGGTACCTTGGAAGAAAGGTTTGGTAATCTACTTTCATAAAATCAGCCAGTGAAAACCCTATGAAGTTGTTCTACCTCCTAGTTCTTTATGTAGTGCCTGGGGTCTTAAAAGTTTGAGAGCAGTCATCCAGGGTACAACAATTGGTCTTTATTTTCCTGAAGCAGCAGAGGAAGAAGTAGGGTCAGGAATTGGAGGAGGAATTGGAATACATATCCAACTACCTTCATGAACAACTTGCCTCCTTTGCCATGAGACCAGAAGAACTGGATGGTGTTCAGCTACAACTTGATTAAAGATTCTATACAAGAATCTTGATCAAAAGGGCGAAAATGTGGAACAGAACTTCAAATTTTCATGGAATTCAGACTTCTGGAGCCATTGAGGCTGGATAATACCCTGAAACTATTATCCCGAGTAAATCTTTAAACCTTAAACTGAAACTATCCCCTGAAGTTGTCTTTAAACCAAACAATAGTTTAGATTAATTAGAAAAGAATGTCTGACTTGAGCATTGTATTCTTTTAAAGAATTATCTATATAAGATCAAATTGACAACAGCAACTCGAAAGGTTAGATGGAAGGCTTAGGGGGCAGTGAGTTAGTATTGATGATGGTGAAACAGTTCAGAAAAGAATATTGAGAAAGGTAGTATAACTTGAAGAATGTAACTAAACCAATGTTACTGAATTGTATGTGTAGAAATTGTTGAATTGATATATGCTTTGCTGTGTAATCTTCACCAAAAAAAAGAAAGAAAGAAAGAAATCCCTATGGAGCAAAGTTCTACTTTGTCGTACATGGGGTTGCCAGGAGTTGGGATGGACTTGATAGCCACTGTTTTTTTCTCCCTTCACCCATATGCCTTGGACCAAAGCTGTTTTATCTGTGGCAGTGACATGCCTGCTTTCATACTTGTACTTTGTGTCACAGTTGCAGTGTTGTCCAGAGTTCCCATGACTGCTTTACAATCTGATTAATTTTGCTTATATAGATATGTATGGATCACAGATATGTCCCTCAAGGTTTAAATTTAGTACCACCATAACAAACTGAAATTTAGAAATGTGATACCTAATTGTTTCCATGTTATGAAAACAAAAACATGAAGTCTGCCAGCGCTGAATCACTCTTCTCCACCCTTTCTCTCCCTTCCCTTCTTCCCACCGACTTCACTCTCTCTATCCTGATCCTGTCCACATCAACCAGGGTAGCTTAAGGAAGTGAAAAATAACATGAGGAACCCACGGGTCCAGTTCTGACACCACCAATTACTGTGAGATCTCAAGCAGGTTACCTTACCTCCGCGAGCCTCAGTTTGGAAGTAGGAAAATGGGTCTACTTGAAGAACAGGTACTCAGTAATATGTGTTGAATGAAAGATGACTGAGATGCCATATGTACAGTAACTAGCCCATAACCAGTTGCCATCAATTCTAACTCATGGCAACTCCATGTATATCAGAGAACTGTGCCCCATAGGATTTTCAAGGGCTGATTTTTTGGAAATGGATCACTAGGCCTTTCTTTTGAGGCACCTTTGGGTAGACTCGAACCACCAATCTTTTGGTTAGCAGCTGACCGTGTTAACTGTTTGTACCACCCAGGTACTCCAGTTAGCCCATAGTGAGTGAGCACTTAATAGATGCCTTCCACAGTGACTAGTTTACACGACAGTGGTGTTTTGATAACCCTGCTTTGGCTGTGGTCAACATTTAGAATAGGCAACCCAGCTAAAAGCAGAGGCTGGCTCATGATAAAGCTTTCAGAATCAGTACTTCAAAAATGGCTTTCGTGGAGGTCCTCCTGTGTGGTTGAAGATTCGAAGGTGGATGTCGTAAGGAATATCAAGGCAGAGAAAGACACAGTTCCTGCCCTCCAGGAATTTCAGATTAGGTAAAGGGACAGAGTACACAGAGCTGAGCCACCAGAGTTTCATGTAAGCGCAGCATTTGTAAAACAAACCCTACTGGAGGGTGGGTAGGGGGCTGGCTATTTCATTCTTGGATCTAGAAATATTCCCTGAGCCCTGCTGTGCTGGGTGCTGGAGAAGTGGAAATGCAAGGCACTGTCACTGCCGTCGGAAACGCTGGTGGCATAGAGGTTAAGAGCTACAGTTGCTAACCAAAAGGTCAGCAGCTCGAATCCACTAGGCACTCCTTGGAAACTCTGTGGGGCAGTTCTACTCTGTCCTATAGTGTCGCTATGAGTCTGAATTGACTTGATGGCACTGGGTTTGGTCACTGCCTTCAAGGAGTTCGCAGGCTGCTGGGTGGACAGAGAGACAGGCATTTCCAGTTCAGCATGGTGGGGGCTGTGGTAGAGATAAGCCCTAGTTGCTATGTGGGCTCAGCAGAGCCGGGTCACAAATCTGGAGGGGTGATGCTCAGACAGGGCTTCCTGAAGGAAGGACTGCCTCACCTGAGGCCTGCAGGTTGAGTAAGTAGGAGCCAGTGAGGCCAATAAGGGAGGGGTTCTAGGAAGAAGGAGCAGAGGAAAGAAAGCTGGCCTCTCTGGGTACTGCAGGAAGCAGGGGTTGGAGGGCTGGAGGGGCTGGCAAGGGGTCAGACTGACTAAGGTATTGCATCCAGACAGCAAAAGGGAGTTACAGCAGATTTTTGGGAGACAGGGTAACATTACCAGATCTGTATATTACAAATAAACATTAGAGAAAACCTTTTGAGGAAAGTGATTTTCCAGCAGATTTAAAAAATTCTATGTATTATGTTTTTTCTAAACAGTGAAGTATAACATGCATGCAGAAGAGTGTACAAATCATGAGTACAGCTTGATGAATGATCACAAAGCAGAGAGGTCTGTGTGTACACCACTTAAGTCATGGTGTATGAGCTGTCAGAGTAGAGGGGGAATAGAAGGAGAGCTCAGGAAGGGCCAAGGACTTGGGGTTTCTCTTTTTTGTCCAGTAGAGAAATGGCCGAGGTAACAGAAGGAACCTGGGATCTGGAGTAGGAAGATTCAGTTTTGAGCCCCAGATCCACTATTTCCCTGCTGTGTAGTCTCAGGCAAATGGCTGTGCTTCTCTTATCCTCAGTTTCACTGACTCTAGAGTGGGTTAACAGTTCTCAGGGGACATCTAGCTCAATTGGCATAACATAGTCTATACAGAAAATGCTCTACATCTGACTGTGGTGAGTAGCGACCGGGGTCTTAAAAGCCTGCGAGCGGCCTTCTAAGATGCATCTAGTGGTCCCATCCTGGCCGGAGCAAAGGAGAATGAAGAAGACCAAAGAAACAAGGGAAAGATTAGTCCAAAGGACTAATGGACCACAACTAGCACAACCTCCACCAGACCAAATCCAGAACAACTAGATGTTGCCCAGCTACCACCCCCGACTGCTCTGGCAGGGATCATGATAGAGGGTCCTCGACAGAGTGAGAGAAAAATGTAGAACAAACTTCAAATTTAAACAACAACAACAAAGACCAGGCTTACTGGTCTGACAGCGACTGGAGAAACCTCGAGAGCATGGGCCGTGGACACCCTTTTAATTCAGTACTGAAGTCACTCCCGAGGTTCACCCTTCAGCCAAAAATTAGACAGGTTGATAGGGCCACCAATAACACACACGAAGGATGTACTTCATAGTTCAATCATGTATACGAGATTAATGGACACACAAGCCCAAAAGCCAAAGATGAGAAGGCAGGAAGGTACAGAAAAACTGTACGATTGGAAACAGGGAACCTGGGGTGGAGAAGGGGAGAGTGTTGACATAACAAGGGTTGGCAACCAATGTCACAAAACAATTTTTGTATTAACTATTTAACGAGAAACTAATTTGCTATGTAAACTTTCACCTAAACCACAATTGAAAAAAAAAAAAAAAAAAAAAGAAAGACCCGAGAGTATGGCCCCCAGACACCCCTTTAGCCCAGTACTGAAGTCACTCTGGAGGTTCACCCGTTAGCCAAAGATTAGATAGACACATAGGACAAAACGAGACTCAAGGGGCACACCAGCCCAGGGGCAAGGACAACAAGGGAGGAGGGGACAGGGAAGGTGGTAATAGGGAACTCAAGGTTGAGAAGACAGAGTATTGACATGTCATGGGGTTGTTAACCAGTGCCATAAAACAATATATGTACTAACTGTTTAGTGAGAAGCTAGTTTGTTCTGTAACCTTCATCTAAAGTTCAATTAAAAAAAAAAAACAAAAAAACAAAGAATAGGCTAACAGTGTCTGCCTCTCCAAGATAGTGTAGAAGTGAAATGGGACAAAGCTGGTGAAAGCTCTTTGCATCATGCAAAATAGTTGCTTATATGAGTTTCAAATTCTAATCTATCTAAACCAAAAATATTCCCTGAAATCTTAAAACCAAATGATAGTTTAGCTTAACTAGTGAAAAATGTCTACCTTGAGCATTATGCTTTTTTAAGAACTATCCATATGGGATCAAAGTGACAACAGCAACTCGAGAGATTAGATAGGAACCTCAGCGGTCAGTGAGTTTATGTTAATGGGGGAGGAACAACTCAGAAAAGGAGGGTGAGAATGGCTGCACACACCTCGAAGAATGTAATTAACGTCACTTAACAAACGGTGGAATTGATGTATGTTTTGCTGTGTATATTCTCAACAACAATAAAATTAAAAAATTCTAACCTGTCTCAGATCTGGACTGCTTCCCTTTACCTTCCCCCTTCTATTCCTAACAGTTTGATAGATAAATGAGTGGTGGGGGGAGAGTTTCTCTTTTGGCAGCACTCTTCCATTTGATTGTTTCTCAGGGGTGGATTATCCAATAGGCAAGATAAACACAATGCTTACCTTGCTTACCAGATCAGCAGTAGTGAACAATTGCCCTTTGTTTTGTTTTTGTTTTTTTTTCCCCACATCAAAGATTCTGCTTCTAAGTATGGCTGGCATCTGTCTCTTTCCCAACCCCACAGCACCTTCCTACAGAACCAAAGTCTCTTTTCAAATTTACAGTCCCTGACAGGGACTCACGACTCAGTAAGCAAGATACGCTCAGGCTGGAACAATTTCACATGTGAAATTGTTTACTACAGATGAGTAAGTAAGCACAATTCATCCCACATATACCTTGCTTACCGGGTGATCTGAAGCTGTTGTCTCCCATTCTAAAATATCTATGCCAGATCTGGAGTGTCTCTCCTCTGACCCTCCTTTGTCTCAGCCCTTCCTGCTCACTACCCACAGCTTCACCCAGCCAGGCTCAAAGAGGCAGGTCTTCAAAGGAGGGGAGGGAGATGGAGCTATGGTGGGAGATGCTAGGATGAGAGAAAGCCCACCTCCTTTCTGAGTCCTCACTGACAGCCTGCTCTCCTGGGCTCTGCACTGGGCATTTGGGATTAGTGTGTGCTGGCGGCAGGGGCACAGAAGGGAAACATGGCATTCACGTTCAGATGCAGTGAAACAGTGAGAGCCGGAACTCCATGGGACAGCCTTGTTTTTCCAGGTCTTGCAAGCTTTGCACCTTTGACAGGGTGCAGTCTTACCACTTTTCTATTGCTTGTTTTAGTGGAAAATATTTGCGTTTTCCTTCTCTGCCAGGTTTCAGCCTTACACAGGTTCTGGCTTTCGCAGGTTTTACTGTAGTTTGCTGGCTGATTCGTTGTGATAAAATGAAAACAGGTCAATATCAGGGCAAGGTCAGCTAAGGTTAAGGTCTTAACGTTAGAGGCAAAAAGCTCCAAAGGAGTTCAGAAAAAGAGAGACCATATTATTGGGCAAAACACCAACAGGCGGTGAGTTCAGTGCTAGACTCTCCTCCTATTTCTGATTCTTGGCATTTATGCAATAAATATTTTTAAGCATCTTAGCATATAAGACCATTATTTTACCTACACTGTCTTATTTGATCATTACAACAGGAACAAAAGGGAAAACAACAAGCTGTAGAAAAGCTGGAACTCTCATCCATTGTCTGTCGGTGGGAATGTAAAATGGTATAGCTCCTACGGAAAACAGGTTGGTGGCTCCTCAAAAAGCTGAACATAGAACTACTGTATGACTCAGCAATCTCAATCCTAGGTATATACCCAGAAGAAGTGAAGGCAGAAATGCCAACAGAAACTTGTACGCCAGTGTTCATTGCAGCACTTTTCACAATAGCCAAAAGGTGGAAATAACCAAAATATCTATCAACAGGTGAATGGATAAACACAATGTAGTATATACACACAATGGAATAGTACTCAGCCATCAAGAGAAATGACGTCCTGATGCATGTCACAACACGGCTGAACCTTGAAAACATGATGCTGAGCGAAATGAGTCAGTCACAGAAAGGCAAATACTATAGGATCTCACTTACATGAAATAAGCAAATATATAGAAACCAAAGATTATTGATGGTTACCAGGGCTGGGAGAGAGGTAGGAAAGGGGAGTTTTTGCTTAGGGGGCACTGAATTTATGTTAATGGTGGTAGAATAACTTAGAAGAGGATAGCGATAACGGCTGTACAAGATGAAGAATGTAATCAATGTCACTGAACTATAGATGCAGAAATCGTTGAATTGGTGAATATTTTGCTGTGTATATTTTCACCCCATTTAACAAAAAAAAGACTAAAAGGTAAGTATTGTTAATTGCCATCTTTTGGATGAAGGGACTGAGACTACACTGACTTGCCCAAGAGCACACAGCTGTAAAAGAAGGAAACATTTGAACCCACACCCATCCAGCTCCAAAGCTGCTGCTCTTTCCACTCTGAAGGTACGTGGAAAGGAGCCACACATTTTTCTCAGCTGCATCGCATTGCATGCATTTTTAGCATGTGTGTGCACATGTCAGCAGGCATGTGGGAATCCTGCTGGGTGAGTTGTAAAGATTGCGTTTTGAGCAGCTGAACCCATTTTTGCTGGCAGGGCCTGGCTCAAGAGAACAGGAAAGGAAGTATACAAGCCCACTGTGTGGGAGGCCAGTCACACAGCCTGAGGCCAGGTCCTTGGGCAAACTGTTGGGAAATGGGTCTGTTTCGCCCTAATGGAACTTTACTTCACTGGGGCCCCCTGGACTTTTCTGTGACTATTGTATTTCCAAAGCATAACTCACGCCCCATTCTTAAAAAAAGGAACTAATATTTGTTTAGCAACCCCAATGTGCCAGGCACGGCACTAGGTGCATCTATGATGTCATTTGATTCTCACAAACCCCTGCCAAGGAGGTGCCATTATCACCGCTGTTCAACCCAGGAGACAGATTCAGGAAGGTCAGTGATTTGCTTAAGATCACTTAGCTGATGTGCAACAGAGCTGGGATTCCCAGCCAGTGCTGTCAGGACACGAGGCCACACCCACACTTTAAAGTTATCAGTGAGACATTTTATTCTCAATAAAGTCATAAATTAGAAACAGGATGTCGACGTACTAACTCTGCCCCTTCTTTTTTAGAAGAAGAAATGCTTCACCTTTTCATTCGTGAGTAACTGAGCTACTTTGCCAAGTAGTTCAGTGGGATCTTTAAGAGGGTATGTGTCTACCCTTGCTTCTTTCACCTTTTTTCTTCTCTCTTTTCCTAAGGCACTTGGCCTCCTTTCAAGACCCCCTTTATCACCATAGTGCATGGCTGCCGAGGAGGCACCAGCCATGACAAGGAAGGCGGGGCCCTGTGGCCTGTGGTCAGATACCTGCTGTGCACAAAGTCCAGAGGAGCCTGTAGGTTTGAGATGGACTCGGACTCTCCCAAAGGCCCCTGGTCCCTACTCATCCAGTGCCGCCATAGAAAGTTAAAAAAAAAAAAGAAAGTCCTCAGTGTCATTTGAAAACACTTTCACCTCTGACAAAAGCATTTGGGTCACCATCCCCATTAAGGATAGATGGCAATTATTGAATGCCTGAACAGCATTAACTTTTTGCGTGTGGCAACAAATTGACCAAACCTTCCAGAAGCAGAATGAATAATAAAGATGAAGGTCTTTGCACTTTTAGGGCCTGTCCTTTCAAATCCTGGTTAAGGCTCATAAAAGCAGGGGGCAGCGGGGAGGGAGACTGGGGGAGAATGAGCTCTTAGGGGTGGTGGAGAAATCCCGATATTGTGCCACTGTTACTTCCTGGTTGTGTGAGCTGGGCACATACTTCACTTCTCTGAGCCTTGATTTTCTCTTCTGCCACTTGGCAATGGTCATGTCCCTCCCCTCTTGCAGAGAGTTGCGGCAATAATTAAATGGCAGTATGTTAATGGTTTTGTAGTAGGGTCCCAACACAGAGTCGGTACTTAAGCAAAAGTCAGGAGACCTGAGTCATACTCCCAACTCTGCCTTGAACTCTGTACCTCTCCTCTCTGTGTTTCCCTTTCTGTAAAATGAGGGGATTCGAGTAGTTTTTTTTTCCCTCTATGGCCACTTTGGCTCTAAGATGCCATGATTCTTATCTCCAAGTGGAGGGTCAGAGGCAACTCTGAAGAAATAAATGAATCATTTAACATTTATTTAGCCGTTCACTAAATATTGAATGAGGGTCCATATGTGTTAGACCCATGGGCATAGAGTGACAAACAAAACAGACGTACAGAACTTCTAGTCTAGTATAAGACTGTTTGGGGGATCTCTCATTGCAGATAGTTGAAGAAGTGCCAGGGTTCCAAGGGGAACACCGTTAGCTAAAAGAACAATGTCAGACATGTAATAGATGCTCAAATGTTTGCTAAATGAATAAATAAATGCAAGCACCTTAAGGACGCTCTTGGGATGACCCTAGAGTTGGAAGACAGTTTCTTGGAGTTGGTGAAGGCTGGGGGAGCTCTGGCCAAGGGAATGTGTAATTGCTAAATTATTGAGACACCTGTGCATGGGAGGATCTGCCCCTACTTGCCCGGTTCTCAAGGGAGCCACTTACTGGCACGCTGACCACTTCACATGTCTTGTCTTTTCCCTGGAGGTGGAGCCAGTGCAGATGCTGGAACCCATGGAAAGGAGGGAAGAGTGGTGAGAGAAAAATGCCAGCATGGCATGACAGATGGGCAAAGTCCTTAGAGGTTATCGAGTCTCCTTACTATCCTCTCAGAGGGAGAACTGGGGCTCCCAGCAGTCCTTGGCATGCTTTGCCTTATAGCTTTGCCTTCTACAATTTCTGCCTGCATTGTCACATGACCATCTTTCCTCTGAGTCTCTCTCTGTCTCCTCCTCTTTTATAAAGACACCACTCATATTAGATTAGGATACATTCTACTCCAGGATGACCTCATGTTAACTGGTAACATCTTCAAAGATCCTATTTTCAAACTAGATCACATTCACAGGTATTGATAGAGGTCAGAACTTCAACATATCTTTTTTGGGGACACAATTCAACCCGTAACAGGCCACAAGAGAGTGGACCCAGACTGTGGTCAGGAGGCTGCATGAGAAGGTGAAAAGAGCCTGGGCTTTGGAGTTGGAGACTGACTTGGGTTGGAAGGCCATGGAACCTTGGGCAAATCACTTAACCTCTCTGAACCAGCTTCCTCATCTATTAAATACAAACAGACATCACAATGCTGGCCTTTCTAAGATGTGAGGTATATATCTCAGGCACCGAAAATCAGTACCTGGGATTAACTATGGGCTTCATAATTGGTATTTGTAATTATTATTATATTATTAGGGCTCAGGTCCTGTTTCTGTGCAATAGTGAAAGACAGTGCTAGGAATAACTTCAGTGAGAAACTTAGGGGGTTGTATTCTCTTTAATATAAGAGAAATACTGAAATGAGATTGAGTGGATTTAGCTCCAGCTTACTTAGCCACTAATCAGCTGTATGACCTTGATAGGTATTTTGAGACTTGGTTTTCTTTTCTGTTAAATGGAGATAATTTTCATGCTCAACCTTTTTCCACCCATCCATTAAACATTTATTAAATGCCTACCAGGGGCCACAGTATGCTAGGTGCTGACGACACAGGATGGAGCCCCTGTGTGGTATAAATGATTAACACGCTCAGCTGCTTACTGAAAGGTTAGAGGCTCAGCTCTATCCAGAAGTGCCTCGGAGAAAAGGCCTGGTGATCTTCGGAAAAATCACCCTATGGACACAGTTCTATTCTGACACACATGGGGTTGTCATGAGTTGACTCAATGGCAACTGTACTGGAGGACACAGGAAGAAGACATGGTCCCTGTTCCTAAGGAGCTCCTCATCTAGTGAGTGGATCATTAAACAGACACTTAAATAGACTGTAGTAAGTGCAGTGCATTGCAGGGCTCTTAGCCCTATCTGGGTGGACAAGGAAGGCTTCCTGGAGGAGGTAACATCTATAGCTGAAGGCTGAAGGATGAACAGAATTTAACCAAGTGAAAGTAGGAAACGGGGAGCTGGGAAGGGCATTCCAGAAAGAAGGAACTGCATGTGCAAAAGGCCAAGAAGTAAGAGAGCACACAGGATATGATAACAGAACTAGCTGAGTATGCCTCTCTGCAGTGTGGACTTTGTTGTGAAGGCAGTGGGAGGCCACCGGGGGATTTTTTAAGCAAGGGAATTTGGAGTAACATGATCACATTTGCATGTTAGAAAGAACACTCAGGCTTATAGTGAGACTGTAATGGTGGAAAAGTCATTTGAAAGTCACCTAAACTGTAAAGTATGTGCCTGTGTCAAGTTTTATTATGGAGACCGGTTGGGATGAGTTGATTCTTTTCACCTCCTCCTCCTCTTACATCTCCACCAGCCCAGACGGCTGACACACGATGAAATAACCCACATGAGCATGCCTGGCACATAGTAGGTGCCCAATGATCATACACATCCCCCTGTTTAATGCAGTCCCTCAAAGAGAAAGCCCTGGCATGAAATACAGGTTGGGGCAAAAACGTTGAGGGCGTGGCTGTTTGTATTTTCTGGCCAGTGTTCCCTGTAGCTGACAGGATTTAGGTCAAAGGCAGTTCCCCAGACGAGACAGTTCAGTCTCAAAGAGCCATCTGGGGTTTCAGGAAGGGCAGGTGAAGGTCATATCTACCCTCCACATCTGGCTAATTTGTCTGGGTCTGCTTCCTTGTCTGTCAAATGGGTATGAAGTTACCTGCTCTGTTAACTACACAGGATTGTCATGAGGCTCAGAAGAGAGAATGTGAACCACAGCAAAATAATAGAATAGATTGTGTTCATTAACACCGACCTTGAGCCAGGCCCTATTCTATGAAGCAGGTATTATTATCATCACTATTTTACAGACAAAGAAATGAGGCTCGAAAAATTACATGAAACACCCAGGGGCACAGAGTAAGTCGCTGGGCTGGGATGCAGACCCAGGCAGTCTGGTTGCAGAGCCCTGGCGTTCTGACCACCACACCAGGACCTGCTCTCCCTTGGAAACCTCCGGCTGCTCCCTGGGCTCTTCGCATGATGCATGTGCTCTAGAAATGTGTGTGGAAGGACTGAAGAAGGAAAGGGGTGGTGTTCGAAGTTGGAGAAAGTCTTTCCAAGCATTCCTTTTCCCTGTCCCCCTTTGGACCCAGAGGCCTAACTGGGGGAGGGGACGGAGGGATGGCAGGCAGGGTGCCATGCCCTGGGCATCCCGAGTGTGCCCTGGGTACTGCTTGAGGGGTGGGCGCCAATTAGCAGTTTCTATTGGCCGAGACAGTTTCCACTGCCAGCTGTGAGAGATCATTCAGTATTTTATCACTAATTGCCCTATGGCTATTTTCCCTAGTCAGGCCACCATCCATACCCCTCACTTCACCCACCTTAGGGTCTTCTCCCAGATGCACTCTGGGAGATGGTTCATCACCCCATATTAAAATGACCTGTTACTTGTCTGACTCTTCACTAAAGGGTGAGAGCCTCCTGAGGGTAAGGGTTGTGTCTGGGTCATGGTTGGATCCCTGGGGAGGGACTAGTACAGTGCCTGGCATGTAGTTGTTGTTAGGTGCCATGGAGTCAGCCCAGACTCAAGGTGACCCGATGCCCAATGGAAGGAATGCTGTCTGGTCCTGCATCATCCCCATAATAGGTTGTGGATTGGGCTGTTGTGATCCATAGGGTTTTCACTGGCTCACAAGCAATAAATATTTGTGGATATATTACTTCTGTCACGTGCTTGAATTTTCTGCTCAAGCTCTCCTCTTAGTTAGGAGGTCCAGTGCAAAGGAGATGAGGCTTCCAGAAAAGTGCCCCAAGGTCGTTGGGCACATGTTGATGGAGGCCCACTGACAGGTCAGTGTACTGTGGCCCAAGGCACTCCCTCACTGCTTGATTGGCCTCAGTGGGCTGGGGTAGCCCATTCCATCCATCCCACCCCGCCTACCTTCCCCATGAGTCCTGGCACTGAGCATAAACCACTGGGAGCAAGTGTTGGGTGAAGAACCTTGAAGACTTGCTGAGCAGTCCTGGGTGCGCAGAGACACTGTATGTACAGGGTGGCTTGAGTTAGGCCCACCTGGCTGGTGGCTGGTCTGCAGGTTGCGTGAGAACCATAATAATCCTCATGCACGTTGAGCAACCAGTTTCCCTTCTTCGCCCCGGGCAGGAGCTGGGCCAGGGAAAGTGAAGAAACCTGTTCAGGGCGCCGCGGGGTGGGCGGGGGCGCGGCCTGTCCGGAAAGGGGCTTAAGGACCGGTTTCCATTGCTCCCGGACCGGATGCAGGGCCGTGACTTGGGCGGAGGTCGGAGAAATGCGCGCTCTAGGCACACCTGTAAGTCTTCCTGGGCGACACGGACTTTGGCATTACACGACCAGGGGCTCTGGGTCAGCGGTCACCTGGCGTGCGACTTCCGGCTGCTAAATCAGACGAGAGGGCGGGGCGGCAGCGAATCAGCTGACTGGTAGAACTAGATCTTCGAACAACCAGTCGGACCCCCACATCCAGCAGATGAAGGAAAGTGAGAGAAGGGGCGGTGCCCAGAAACACCGCAGTGTAAACCCTCGGGTTTCCTGATTTTGCCTCTGTGCTCTTTTTTTGCCTTACCGGTGAGGCAACCCGGGCTAGCGTAGTTGAGTGGAGAGAAACCGGGACAGAGCTGTGTTTGAATCCAAGTGCTTCCACCTATTACACACTTTTGTGTTCTTCGGTAAGTGACTTCACCTATCTGAGCCTCAATTTCCTCAGATGAAGTGTCAGAGTACCTGCCTTAAAATTGTTTTGTGAGGATTCAATGAAGTAACACAGGAAAAGTGCCTAGCCCATAGTAGGTGCTTAATAAAGTGAAATTCTCTGCTTTGTTTAGGGCCAGATCTCACTCCCAGCCCTGAAGACACGCCCCACAGGCGAGTTTACGATGGCTGGGGTTTGGAAGGCCTGGCTGGGCAGTAACTCAGATCAAGCAAGCCTCAGTTTGCTTATCTATCAAATGGGTGGGGCGTGTGAGCGGATTCCGAAGGCCGCCCTTGGGTCGTGTTTCCGTGATCCTAGAAAGGAATTTCAGTGCATTCTTTCACACATATTTACTTATCTATTTATCCACAGATTCCTATCTGGCAGAGACTGCCTCTCACCACCTCTCCCAGCGGCGACCTTCCCCGGCCGCCAGCGTTTCATCCATAGAGGGGCAGCCTCCACGGGCCTTCCGCCTGCAGGTCGCTGCTGGGCCCACCCGCTTTGCCTGGCCAGCGGGAGAGGCGGAAGCCGGTTGTACCACCGCCCCGCACGCCTCTGGCTGCCGGGAGACTGCCACACCCCAGCCCTCACGTAGGGGTCCCGGGAGCTCAGCGGCCAAAAGAAGAAGGGGGAAAACATCCAGGCTCAGGCCGTCAGGGTTCCCAGCCATTAGCACCTGAATCCATTGAACACCCAGTACGGGGCATCGTCCAGAATCCTCCCAGCCACCCTGCTAGGGTGTTCTCCCCATTTTATAGACGGGAAACAGGCGCAGCAAGTTTAATGGGCTTGACCAAGCTTCCACAGGCAAAAATTGGCAGAACAAGAGATTCTAACTGGATACGTCTAGTTGCAAACCCGTCTTCTCACCCCACCTGTCATTAGTGAGATTGTAAAGGTTAACGGGGAAGATTAAAATATATCCACCAAGAATCACAGATTAACAGACCAATGAGTGACCTTCCCGAGCCTCCATGGGTGTCTTAAAAATGAAGGGCCTCTCCTCCATAGGATATATTTTTCCTATATGTCAGTTTTACTCCTTTTTAATTAAAAGTATAGCTCCTTATTAAAATAATGATGGAAAAGAATATGAAACTTCTAATTAGTTTAAATATCAGGCTGTTTACTAAACCCACATCCTTGGTTCAACTGCAGAAACACTGTTGATGCCATTCTACCCATCAAGCAGATAGGCAAACTGAGAGCCCTACTGAGGTCCACCGAGAGTGAGAGGCAGAACTGGGGGAGAACCGAGGTTTCCGGACCCCCGGCCTGGGGTGCTTTCCGCTGGGGGTGGGAGTCCTGCTTGCAAACAGGTTTCTTCGGACAGCTACTTCTGATCTTTATCGCTCAGCCAACCAAGCGGGGGCGATTCTGAGTAATCGCAGCCTACTAGCGCGACTGGGGCTGAAAGCGAAAGGGACTCGAGGGCGACGGGTTGGGTAGGGCTGTGGACCGGGAGCCCTGGCGCCGGCGCAGGCTGGGCAACCGCGCGGGTTCCCTCCTGGCGGGCGCGCCGGCGCACCCCGCCCTTGCTCCTCCCAGCAGCCCTGCCCCCCGCAGGACGTGGGCTCTGCGGGCCTTGCCCCAGTTCCTTGCTAGCTAGAGGCTTTCGGCGGCTTAAGCGCCAGGCCCCAACCCTAGGCCAAGCGGAGGGTGGGAAGACGCGCGAGGTCTGCAGTTTGGACATGACGAGCCTCAGACTCCAGGGACCAGTGGCCTCTCCCAGGGGACCGCGAGAGCCTCAGGCCTAGGTTAGAATCCAGCCCTGACATTTGCTAACTGTGTGGCCTTGAGAAAAGTACTTAACGTCTCTGAGTCTCAGTTTCTTCATCTGTAAAATGGACCTAACAACACTTACCTCATATAATTGTTGTGAGCAGTAAGTGTGTTTCTTATCTGTGAAGGCCTAGAATGTTTAAAAAACCAATTAAATGCCAAGTTTTGCTATTATTATTAGGTGGGCCCGGGTAGGAATCTCAGTTACACAATTTACTCACTGGATGACCTGGGCAGGTGTACTTGATTCGGTTTCCCCATTTGTAAAACGGAGCTTCATTACACTTCTACTTCACAGGGTGGTGGTGAGGATAGGATGAGATTCTCAGGATTTGGAAAGTCCATAAATGATTGTGTTTGCAACTCTTATTACTGGCCAGCTCTGTCTTAAGCACTTTTCACTTATCAGCTCATTTAATTCTGTAATTACAGTATGAGAGAGTTATTACTATTATCCCATTACAGAAGTAGAAAACTGAGGCACAGAGAGGTTAAGTGATTTTTCTAAGGTTTCACAGCTACTAAGTAGGATTTGAATCCACTAAATGTGACTCTGTATTTCATGTTCCTAACCACTACAGAAATGTGCCAGGCACTGTGCTAGGCTGTGGGGATACAGCCAGGATTGACTCAGACACACAGTACCTCCTCCTTAACAAAGGTTAGGGTCTGCTTTCTGAAGTTGTTGGAGTTCCAGTTACATATGCTTAATATTGCATGCATTTTTATTGTATTTTATATAGTAAAGCTTACACAAGTAGGTATTCAGATTGTTTCGCCTCGTATATTTTCGGGTCCAGTTACGAGTGCTTACATGCAGTGTGGGCATTAGGTATTTTAGGTGTCTAGTAAGGTGCTCTACACACCTGAGTTCCCCCTCCCTGTACTTAGTGATCTTCCACTTAAATAGACTGAAACAGCACATGCTTAAAGTTTAGACCTTTTAATAATAATAATTGCTTCTGCCTCTGAGAATTACTGTCTTCTCTGTAGGGCTCCCAGAACTGAGGGTGAATTTACTGTATTTATCCCTTAATCAACAGCTTATGACTACAGCATTTTTAGTCAAAGATGCACTTCTCCCTCTCCTACCCTCCCTCTTTGGGGTCCCTGTGGTAACTCTTGCTGTAAATGGCTAAAGCTGTTAAATATAGAATGTAGATCTTCCTGCGTGCTGCAAGTATAAACTTCATTGCTTAAGTGTTACGATCATTTCAAGCTTGGCTTTTGCATTTGAAGCCTTGAGTTAAATGTGGAAAGTATGAAAAAAAAAAAAATGATTGGAAGCAAAAACGTACAGTGGGTACGTTTCCAGAGTAATAAAAATCAGCTTTAATTTTTTAAATCTGGCCTGGTTCCAGGCAGCATACACTAAGTCCCCATCATTCATCCTGGCTATATTCTAAGGATCAGAACCACCTTTAGATAATTCAACGATCTTAACTAATGATAAAGTATTAAAATTGTCCATTTCTCCCTGTAGATGAAATAACCTGTGAAGAGCATCCAGCATATGGCAGGTACTCAGGGGGAAGCTATTGTGACTAGGGACCAGGATGCGGAGGGAACTTTGAAGACTTTAGATGCAACTACATTTATTGAGCACCTACTATGTGCCAGTGCTTAAACCAGTAAACCAGTTGCTGTGGAGGTGATTCCGACTCATAGTGACCCCATGTGTGTCAGAGTAGAAATGTGCTCTCCAGAGTTTTCAGTGTCTGATTTGTTTCTTTTTGGGAAGTAGATATGTAATTATTTCTTCTGAGGTGCCTCTGAGTGGACTTGAACTGCCAGCCTTTGGGTTAAAAGCCAAGTGCATTAACCGTTTGTACCCAGCTTACAAATCCATCACTTAAAATAAGGCTCACAATAAGCTTGTGAGGAAAATACGTTCTAGATGAGGAAGCTGATGCTCCAAGAAGTTCACTAACTTTCCACATTGCCCAGGGAATAAGACGCTCAGTCGGAGTTGGAATTTGAGTCTGATGCCGAGTTCAGTGTCTGATTCTCTGCACTGTTCTGCTTCTTCCTGTATGCCCAGCTGTCCGTCATCTTAGAGCTGGAGGCCAGAATCAGTGAGGGCTTTAATATCACCTCAGCCAGAGTTTCTCTGCCTGTTTGATAACCCAGGCCACCCTGGATTAACACAAAAACCTCTCACCCTCTTTTGATGAGTTCAAATTCAAAATAAATTAATAATCATGATTCAAAAACAAATCAAAACAAAGAGACAACGTTTTTTAAACAAAAGAAGCCTCCCCAGAGCTGCTCATTTCCTCTCCTCACCTCCACCACTCCCACTAGAAAGCTGCCAATCTGCTCCCCCACCCCCCACGTCATTTAGGGAAGTTGAGCCTGAGAGGAATAGCTTGCTAGAGACAGGGGCAACACTTGAACTCAGGTGTGTCTGATTCTAAGTGAGGTGTGGTTTGTCCTGACACCCTGCTTACCTCTCCATCCTGGTCTCTCACCACACCTAGACTTAAGGACCACACTTCAGGCCTACTTTACTACCTGTAGTTCCCAGAAATGCCTCACCCAGGCTTTTGCTCAGACTGTTCCTCTGCCTGCACTGCCCTTACTCCCCCTCTCCTGTTTGCCTGGTGAACTCCTACTCGTCAAGGTGCAGCTGAAATGCCATTTCCTCAGTGAAGCTTTTCTGGACTCCCACCTACATCCAAATAAAGGGAACTAATTGCTCCTTCGTGCCTGCCTATAGGGCTGTAGAATTATGGCAGTTGTTAACGCTTTAATATGCTTATTTGTTTACATGTCTAATTCAGTCACCTGTGACTTCCCTGGGCATCCTACCACTACTGCTACCAAAGCGATGGCGGTTTGGTGGAACCACATCTTTGTATTCTTTCAGCAAACAAAAAGAAAAAAAAACCAAAACCACACACAAAAACCAAACGCATTGCTGTAGAGTTGATTATGACTCATGGTGACCCCATGTGTTACAGAGTAGAACTGCTCCATAGGATTTTCTCGGCTGTAATCTTTATGGAAGCGGATTGCCAGGCCTTTCTTCCGCAGTGTTGCTAGCTGAGTTTGAACCACCAACCTTTCAGTGAGCAGTCGAGAGTAAATAATTTGCACCACCAAGGTGCAAATTCTTAATTCTTTCAGCAGTGCCTGACATATAGCAAACACTCAATACATGTGTATGAATAAACAAGCACAAACGTAAGAAAAAAACCCATTGCTATCAAGTTGATACCGACTCATAGCGACCCTATACACACAGAAAAAACACCGAGTGTCACTATCATTAATGTTTTGCAGGAGTCCTGAGTCTTCCCTTCTGTTGAAGCAATAGGGAAATGTTTAATTTCTTAGACAATAAGCTGGGGAGGAGAAGTGTTATTCATTCATTCTTTGTTTATTCAAAAAATATACATGGAGTGCTTGTTACCTCCCCTTCCCCTGTCCCCTGGTACTATTTTCGGCATCTTGAATAATACAGTGAGCTAGGCAGACAAAGTCTCTGCCCTCATTGTGTTTACAGTCTCCTGGGAGAGAAAGACAATGAATAAGAAAATAACAAATGTATCAGTTAAGATAGTAATAATATTTTGAAGAAAGACTAAGACCATGAAATAACAGATGAAGTAGGGGATATTTTAGATGGAGAGGTATTATGGATTAAATTGTGTGCCCCAAAAAGATACGTTGACATCCTAAAACCCAGTACCTGAAAACATGACCTTGTTTGGAAATAGGGTCTTTGGAGATGTTATCAGTTAACATGAGGTCATACTGAAGTAGGGTATGTCCTAATTCAGTATGATTGGTGTCCTTATAAAAGAGAAGAGACACGAAGAGACACACACAGGAAAGATAGTCACATGCAGGAAAAACAGCCACATGAAGACAGAGGCAGCGATTGGAGTTATGCAGCCACAAGCCAGGGAACACTTGCAGCTACCAGAAGCTGGGAGAGACAAGAAAGGAGCTTTTCCCCAGAGCTTTTGGAGAGAGCATGGCTCTGCCAATATCCTTAATTTGGAATCCTGGCCTCTAGAACTGAGACCATACATTTCTGTTGTTTAAAGCCACTCACTTTGTGGTATTTTGTTATGGCAGCCCTAGGAAACCAATACAGGCGGTCAGGAAAGTCTCTTTGAAGAAGTGACATTTGAGCAGAGACCTGAATGCAGCGAAGGGAAGAGCCAGGTGAAGAGCTGGAGGGAGCACATTCCAAGCAGAGGGAGCAGCAAGTGCGAAGGCCCTGAGACAGCAACAGGCGGGCATGTTAGAGGAAGAGCATGGCGAACAGTTGGGGTAAGTCTCAGGTTGTTCTCCATGGCAGCTGCTGGGGTCAGATGGTAGGTTAGTAGGTGGAGTAAGATCAGATATCACAGCTTGTTCTGAGTTCAACCCAGCTGTGAATGAATGAATGACTGAGGGAATGAATGGAGCATGGGCTACCAGCCAGGAAAGTGGGCTGAAAACCTTGGTCAGGTTTGTAGTGCTTTTGCTCAGCCACAAAATGAAAGCTTGTGGAGCAAAACAGAAGAACAATGTATTTCTTTAAAATAAATTTAAATGATCAAAGTAGAACAAAGAGTTTCTGAGTGTAAAATAGTATTTATTCCTTAAAACTGGATCTGCGAAATCCACCCCAAGGTTGTTTTAACTGAGATGTAGAAGTTACTTTCACGTTAACCTTGCGGATGGCACTAAAATGCCACCTAGAGAGGGTACCTTCACCATGGTCCTATGGGAGGACTCTGGAGTGTGGGTTATACCTCAGGATTATTCCCACATGAGGCTAGGGAGCTGGCCTTTCATACAAGCACCTGAAAGTCTTCCCATGAATAGCTGTGGGTATTGATCACTGAAGACAAACCAGAGGACCTCTCCAGCCCTTCTCCTACTTGCCACTGGAAACAGTACAAAGGAATCTCAGGGGGATCTGTGTGGAAAAATGGCATTGTCCCATACAATAAGGCAGAGTAAGAGGGGATGGTCTGGAAGTTTCTTTACCCCAAGCATGTAGCGTTCATTATACTATAATGATTATGGGACCCAGAACAGTCAAGGGGTAGCAGAGGGGCCCTAGTTCCATAAGCCATGTGCAACCTCTTGGCTTTGCTCTTACTCAGGCTTTTTGTTGCTGGGTGCCGTCGAGTCAATTCTGACTCATAGTGACCCTATATGACAGGGTGGAACTATCCCGTAGGGTTTTCTTGACTGTAACCTTCACGGGAGCAGATTGCCAGGGCTTTCTCCCATGGAGCCACTGTGTGGGTTCAAACTGCCAACCTTTTGGTTAGCAGCTGAGTGCTTAATGTTACACCGCTAGGTCTCCTTACTCAGCTTCGGGGGGTGGATAAATAAACAGCTTACTACAAAAGAGCAGGGAAGCACTGTGAAGGCAGAGAGCCCTGGATTCAGATTCTGTCTTCATTTTCAGCACTGTATAACCACAAAGAAAGTTAACAAACATACTCATAAAAATAAAGAGGAAAAATATAAAGTCTCAGCCAAAACAAAACCTACAAAAACAAAAGAAATGAAAAAAAAAAAAAATCCACAAACAGAAGTAACTCAGCACAGGAGAGTAAGAAGAACAAAGAAAACTTCAGCACCACAAAAAAAAAAAAAAAAAAAAAAAAAAAAAAACTACAAAATGACAGCAACAAACTCACACCTATCAATAATTACACTGAATGTAAATGGACTCAATGCACCCATAAAGAGACGGAGAGTGACAGAATGGAGAAGAAAACAGGATCCATCAATATGCTGTCTACAAGAGACACACCTTAGAAACAAAGATGTGAATTTATTAAAAGTCAAAGGTTGGAAAAAAATATATCAAGCTAACAACTACCAGAAAAGAGCAGGAGTGGCAATTCTAATCTCAGATAAAATAGACTTTAAAACAAAATCCACCATAAAAGACAAAGAAGGACACTATCTAATGATTAAGGGGACCATCCATCATTTGCAGCACTGTGGAGAGCCATGTGACCTTGGGCACGTTACTTAACCTCTCAAAGCCTCAGTTCTCTTCTAGGACACTCAGTAATTCTCAGGCCCACACTCCACACTGCCTTGTCTTTCTGGGGTGCTAACTATGTGCCTATAAAGTCCCTGAAACAATGGAGATGCAAACTTCTGTTTCCAGGAACCAAATGAATTCTGCTGGACAGTGCATAATTGATATTGTTGCTTTGTAAGTCACTCTGCCTTTACTTTGCTTACTTGATTTCTTGTAATTATAGGGTCTTAGTCCAGAAATCTTGAAGTACACTTGCAAAGGAGCAATTTTATACCTTTCTTTAGAACTCTAGGGAAATGTTAAAAAAGGCCAATGGAGGGAATGTATAACCCAGGTTTACTCAAGGTGCAATTATGATAGGCGGGGATTGACTATGATCGCTTTTTGCCTGTCATTGGCAAAGCAAAACTTGAGGGTCTGAGAGTTGTGCTTTAATAACAAGATTTGGAGATGGTTGTGGTGGTGGAGGCTGGGAGCTATTAGAAGGAAAGGGAGCATGCTGTTGGGATAGCTTCTTAGGGATAGACCCACTTCCAGGTGATTGGCGACCCTGCCCAAGTTTGGTGCTGACTGAACAAGTGAACGATTTGTTTCATTTCATACGATAGAAAGGAAAAGTATGTGCTCATCTAAAGGCCTGAGTTTTAGTCTTGGTTCTACCACTTGGGCAGGTCTCTTACCTTCTCTGAATTCCATTTCTTCGTCTATAAAATACGGGTCAGACTTGCCCCCGACCTACCTCCTTGGATAGTTTTAAAAACTGGTTGCTGTGCAAATGCATTTGTTTATTACATATGGTAAAGAATGGGTAAATGTACTAAAGTCACTCCAGGACCACACATCTGTCAGTCGGTCCTACTGTGGTGGCTTGCATGCTGCTATGATGCTGAAAGCTATGCTACCAGTATTTTAAATACCAGCAGGGTCACCCATAGTAGACAGGTTTTAGCGGTGCTTCCAGACTAAGACACACTAGGAAGAAAGGCCTGGCAATCTACTTCTGAAAATTAGTCAGTAGAAACCTTATGGATCACAACAGAATATTGTCTGGTATAATTCTGGGAGGACTGGGCAACGTTTCATTGTTATAGATAAAGTAGTACGGCTTGGAGTCGGCTTGACGGCAATGAACACAACAACAAAAGCAAGGACTAACTCTAGATTCTCTTTGCAACTAACTAGTTGTGATATCAGGCAAATCACTTCACTTGGCTAAGACCTTTTTTTCATCTGTAAAATGGAGATAATCCCTGCTCTGCCAAGTTCATAGGGATTTATGAAATAATGGATGAGAAAGCATCTTGTAAATTGTTAAGTACCAAAATAAAAATAAGGAATTATTATCTTCTCTTTGTTATTATAATATTCCCTAGTCCCTGAGAAGATTCCAAGTGTGGACACGCTCACTCTTTCCTCATCAGGCTGCAGCTGTGGTCAGAACATGGGCTTCTAAGTCAGAGAGGCCGCTACTAGAATCCCTGCTCTACCAGCTACCAGTTGCTGTGTGACCCTGGGTAAGCTGCTTAACTTCTCTGAGCATTGTCTGGAAACTCAGAATAATGAGACCTACCTCAGAAGTTTGGGATAAGACTCAAGCAGGAGAGCACGTTTGTGACATCCAGAACAGCACCTGGTATAAGTAGGAGTTCAAGAAATGCTGGTTATTTCCCTCACTCACCCTTCTCCCTGCTTAGATTTATGGACTTAAAATCCACAATGAGACAGTGGTGGTGGTGGGGTTGCCTCGTTTATTTGTAAGACCACTTGTCACATGCTAAGTTGAATCATGCTGAGTTACATGAGTGCCGCTGTCCATTAGGTTGTGAATGCCTTAAGGGAGGATCCGTGTTTGTGATTCTAACCCCCAGTACTGGGTGAGCATGATATTCTAGGCACGAAGCTTAGGGCTCACAGAGGGGAGGCAGTGTGGCACAGGGGAATGAGCACAGACACTGGGCCACACAGATCTGTTCAGATCTCCCTCTACTGCTTCCTGGGGGTGGGGCCCTGGACAAGTCATTTAATTACTTTGAGACTCAGTTTCTTCATCTGACAAATAGCCACACAGAGATGCGTATGTGAAGGATCTTTAGGGAAGGCTGGCGATAATGCATGTAAGATGGCTCGCATGGTACTTGGCACATAGTAGGCCTTAGTGAGTAACTTTTGACTGACTAACGCCCTGCCCAATATTTTGTTCTATCACTGCTAGCACGTTTTTTTCCTGAACAGGGGGAATTGGAAAGTGTCCACAGGCATGGCATACCATACCAAGGAGAGAGGGGTACCCGCCCGGGGGCATAGGAAGAGTATTTTATCCTGACATTGTTTAGAATTGTCTGCAGATGGTGACAGTAAAAAGCAGACTGATTTTTAGTAAATTTTGCCTTATTTTTTAAGTTATCTGCAGATATGTCGTTGTGTGCTGTCACGTTGATTCCGACTCATAGTGACCCCATGTGACAGAGCAGAACTACCCCTTAGGGTAGTTGTTGACTATAATCTTTGTAGAACTGCCCCACCGGGTTTTCTTAACTGTAATCTTTATCTTTCTCTGTTGGAGCCACTGGGGGACCTTTGAACCTCTGACCATTCAGTTAGCAGCTGAACGTTTAACCGTTGCACTACCAAGGTTCCTTTGGCTGCAGATAATTCAACCCTTATTACCTGCACCCTTGATTAGTCACTGGCCCACAGAATTGAGAGAGAGAGAAAGACCGAGGGGGAGAAGGGGTGATGTAAGTATAAGTGAGATGACCGCAAGTTGAGGTGGGCTCATGGTTCTGCCGCAGCACTGAGGTCAGAGCCACTCACTCAGCCTGGAGGTGGAGCTCCAGGGGAGTGGGACGTGGTTGGGGAGGCTGCCAGTGAAGACTCATAGAGGAAGAGTCTTGAGGCTGTCCTTGCAGGAAGAGTAGGACCATGCCAGCAAGGGAAGGGGAGGAAGGGCTTGTCAGGAGGAAAGGACAGCATGTGCTGAGGCCCAGAGGTTTCAAACTGCATGACATCTTCTGGGAACCTCAAGTCGGAGGGTTTGGTTGGGGCAGAACCAACAGGGTACATTACTTGTATTTAAAAATCTTCAAAAGAATAACTTGAATTCTCTTTTTCTCACCGGTTCTGAAGAAGATCCCAGCCTGTGAGTCTGTTGCCTTCCAAGCGCAGTGCTTGGTGGAACCCTGTCTTGGCTCACAGCCATTAGGACATTTCTCAGGGAAAGCCCTTGGACCAAGAAGTCTATTTTTTCTTTTCTTTGGAAACTATGGTACTCTCTGTGAAAACAAAGGGATTTGGATTCTGTTCAGGAAAAATGTAACCTATAAACAAATAGCCTTGGAAAATCTGTGCCTCACCCTCCGTGCCTCGGTCAGGCACAGGGAGAGGCCCACCCTCTGCTGCTTTCTAGCTGGAGGCACCTCCTTTTTCCTTTTCTGTGTGTTATCTCTGGCTTCCCAAGGGCAATGCCTCCCTTCCATGCCTCTCTCTTCCCTGCTGCTCAGGCCTCAACTCTTTGAAAGTGTCCTTTCTCTGCCTGGAATGTTCTTCTCCCTGTGTGTGAGCTGTTAATCATTCCTTAAGACCCAGCCCCAACATCTCCCCCTCACTTCCGATTCCCCCAGATGATAAGTTGCTACTCTGTTATGTTGTTCTGAATTATTCCAAATTTAAGTGTTCTTCTCTTTTTTCAGGTAACATACTTCTGATTTTATTTTTTTAAATTGAATGATAATAGTAGCTGTTAATTCTTAAGCTCTTGCTACGTGCCAGGCAGTATGGTACATAATGTTACCCCATATGCAAAGGGCTCAGGACAGAAACTGGCACACAGGAAATCCTCAATAAATGTTACTTATTATTATCCTTATCATTTCACATAATTCTCTCATAGAACTTAGAGTAACTATGACTTATCATGTTTATTATAATCATCAGGTTGAATGTCCAAGCTCCTTGAGGACAGGGACCATGTCTTCTTCCTCTGGTATCTCCTAGCACATGGATATTCAAAGGATATTCGGTGGGTGAACATCTAGTCATTGAAGCTGATGACTGAATGCAGAGATTTATTTCAAGAGTTTGCAAATCAGTTTAGAGTAGCAATAGCCTAAAGAATATAAGCCTAGGAAGATCTAGGCTTGACTTCCATTCCAACTACTTACTAGCTTTATGACCTTGTGCAAATTACTCAAACTTTTCAGAATCCCAAATACCTATTTTCTAAAATGAGGATTGTTGTTGTTAACTGCTGTCAAGTCAGCTCCCTACTCATGGTGACCCCTATGGATGTGATCCATAGACTTTTTGTTGGCTGATTTTTGCTAGATTTCCAGGACTTTCTTCCTGCGTGGAAGGCAAGAAGTCTACCACTGAGCCACCAGTGTCTCCACAACATGAGGACAGTCTCAAACTTCTCTTCCTCATAGGCTTGTCTTGAGCATCAAATGAGATCGATCACATATGAAAGAATTTTGTGAGCTGGAAAGTATTTTAGACATTTGAGAGATTATCGTTAGAATCATTTGGGACCTCATAGCCATTACCACTATACTTAGCAGACCATGAGCCCACAGGTAGCTCTAGCTGAACAAATATCAATATACCATTGTTTCTTCACAGTGTCTAAAAATGTAGTTCCTTAATGCTGGGGATACCACTGTTCTTTTCCTTTAAAGCATGCATCTGACATATTAGCCTTAAACCTTTTAAAGGACTTTAAAAGGTTTTTGATTTTACATTTACCTGCTTTTAAATCTCTGACCCTAATTTCACAGTTACACTTTCTCTCAGGAAATGTCCTGTGAGAATTGCAATAAAAAAATTATAGTCTATTTGTCCATTTTAATTCAAGAAGCTAGGTGCTAGAGGATAAGAGAAGGGATGAAAAGACATGGCCTTACTATCAAGAAGCTTACAGTATAGTTTGAAAGCCAGAGATAAATTCTAGACTTGTGGACAAAGTGACCCCTTTGTGTTGAAGTAGTCTGTGAAGATTTCAGGGAGAAATCGGGCCTTATGGTAAACTTTAAAGGAAGATTGACACTTAGATTGTCACCCTGGGAACATAATTCATAAGCCAAGGCAGAAGGCCAGGGCCATTGAGTAGTGCTGGTAACACTTCCCCTTTAGCAGGATTGTTGATTTCGTTAGTTCTTGACAAATATCAGAGGCCAAAAAAGCTGCTAGTATTCTGCAGCTGTTGCTTCCATAATGAAGAAATAAAAACTCCCTGCTTTTCTTTTCAGCCATGATGTACTTCTTTTAAAAGATGTCAGAGAAAAAGTCTTTTGTAGATAATCATAATGCTCTAGCTTCATGATAATGATAACAGCAACAGATGCTCCTGGATCAGTAAGACTGACGCACACACTACTGAGCATACAGGATGATAGTTACAATAACTCAAAGCACAAAATTTTGAAAATATACAATTGTAAACTATTTAGGAAAAAAACGAGTCCACCAGATCTGAAATTTTATATAATGTAGCCAAAGCCATAGTCAGAGGTTAATTCATAGTCTTTTATGCTTTCACTTAAAATAAGAATAAATGAAGAGAAAGAAACGAAAGGTTTAACTTAAGAATTTAGAAAATGAGCAGCAAATAAAGTCAAGCAAAGGAGGACAAAAATAATACAAATGAATTAAAATAATAATGAATTAGAAAATCAATAAAAGAGTAGAATTTATAATTTACAAGCTGGTTATTTGGAGAAAAAAATAGAAGAGACAATCCTCTAGAAGATCTACTCAAGATAAAAAGAGAAAAAAATTAAAATAATAACTGACATCTGAAAAGTTTCTAAAGTTTGTACTTTTCCATTCCTTATCACTCTTGATCCCTAACAAACCCATATATTATATATTTGTATCCCTATTTTGCAAGTGATACAATTGAGGATCAAAAAACTAGGTTACTTTTTAGGGTCACACAATGGTGAGTGGTAAAACCATGATTTGAACCCAGGTTTTCTAAACTTGTTGAATATTCTTCCTAAATCTCATGCCGATCTCTCAGGATGAATATATGAAAAGAGGAGTAAGATAGTTAATATGTCCTATTTCTGATGAATACCAATGATCATGAACATGGAGTAGGACTGGGCAACATTTTGTTCTGCTGTATATGGGGTTGCCATGAATCAGAGCAGATTTGACAGCAGCTAACAAGGACAACAACAACATTTCTTATCATTGCAGTTTCCAGAATCTATATTTTGCTCCATAGACTTAATAAATTTATACATGCATCCAGCTGGCTAGCAATCATTCACTGAGTGCTTAAATATGCCAAGTAGCTGATTAAGTGACCCACAACACAAAACGAAAAAGGCAATGGAGATCACAGACCATGTTGTTACCAATTTACTAAAATATGGGCAGGGTGGGGATGATAGTCCTGCTCTACTAGTCAGAGCATTCTAGAGAACTGCTCAGATTCAGGTTCTTTAACAGGGATGTAAAGTTAAACAAATTCAGAAGACAGGGACCACGATCTTGAAATCTTATCACCTTGGCAACAGTTGAAGTAATAGGAGGTCGTTAGAATGGCTGAGAAAATCTCAGATGTGTATATGAGTGGTGGTGTGGGCTGAGAGGTAAGAGGTATGAGAATGCTCTTCTAATACTTGAAAGAATAGGAACCTTGGCTTTGTGTGTGTGTGTGTGTGTGTGTGTGTGTGTGTGTGTGTGTGTGTGTATGTGTGTCTAAAGGAGCCCAAAGGAGACCTGGTGGTGCAAATGGTTAAGCATTTGCCTGCTAACTGAAAGGTTTGAGGTTCAAACCTACCCAGAGGCTCTTCAGGAGAAAGACTAGTGATCTGCTCCCATAAAGATCTGCTCCCTATAAAACCCTATGGGGCACTTCTGCTCTGTCACATGGGGTCATTATGAGTCGAAATCGACTGGACCACACCTAACAACAACAACAACAGCTAGAAGAACCACAACAAACATGTGAAAGCTGCAGGGATTTACATTTCAACTCTGTGTAAAGAAGAACTTTCAAAACTAGGATAGTCTAAAGACATCACTAAGATTAGAAGACCCTGGTACCTGCATATGTACAATTTTCAGCCTTTAAGTTGCTGGAGTTGCTGAGCAATGCCTCATCTGCTGGAGGGGGCCCAGGGAGACATGAGAAAAGGAGGATTGTTAGTGGATTTTATTATTTCTGAACATTCCAAACTAGTGACTAGATAGAGCTCTGTTTAAAAATTGTAGAACACATTAAATTTATTTTGCATAAACTTACACTGCTTTTCAATATAATCATAGTGGTTTGCATAAAATTAAGTTACTTTTATTTGCCAGACACTGTGTTGGGGACTGGCAATGCAAGGTTGAAAAGGACGTGGGCCCTAAACCGAAGGCACTCACAGTATTATGGAGCAGATATAAAATAGAGGCAACCAACTGTAATAATATAAGAATTAAGTGCTCAATACATATTTGTGGAATGAATGATTGAGTGATTTCCTTCAAAGAAATGTTTTGTTGTTGTTTTTAACATTAACTTTGTAGTAAGCCTGTGCTTACCTTGCTTATTGGATAATCCGCCCCTGCACCAGCACTCTGCAAAGTGTCTGGCACATAGTTGGCATTCAATAGATATCAGTCAAATACATGAATTAATTAATACAAATGGAAAAAAATTTGAGCTGAGTCTTGGAGGCTATGTAGCATTTTGACCATAGGACAAAGGGGTATGTAGTGAAAGACTCCAAAAATAGATAACTTAAGTATAGTAATTGGTGAATATGATGTTTGACAGATCCCAGTCTTTTCCTATGGCTGTTAATATAGTTCTTGAGGAAAGCCCTTGAAACAATAAGGCTTGTGCTTCCTTTATTCTTTTTTCCATTGTGGAGCCTCCCCACCCCATTCTCCTCTTCTGCTTCCTTCTCTCTCTCTGTTTAGAGAGATAATAATCTTTTTGTAGAAAAGTTGCCATTAGAACCTCTTTCAGAGCAAGCCTTGTTGTTGTTAGGTGCTGACGAGTCAGTTTTTGACTCATAGCAACCCCATGTGACAGAGTAGAGCCATAGGGTTTCCTAGGCTGTAATGTTTACTGGAACAGGTCACCAGGTCTTTCTCGCACGCAGGCACTGCATGGGTTCGAATCACCAACCTTTCAGTTACCAGCCAAGCGCTTAACTGATGAACCACCAGGGCTCCTTACAGCAAGCCTAACTGGCAAATAAACTGTGAGGAAAACATCCCACTTGGCAATGTACTGAGGTGGGAAGGATGAGATTTGGCTAAAGAAGGACAAACGGTCGTGATGGTATGGAGCAACACAGGAGGAGGAAGAGGAGCAGGGGCACTAAGGTTGGGGAAGGCACTTGGGGCCAGATGGTGAAGGGTCTAATCGCCAATCATAGTGCACTGTACTAACCCACCGTGTCACACAGATGTTTCCTGCTGGGTTCTCGTCATGGAGGACAATGTGTGAACATTACTCCTATGAGTGGAAGAGAAGCAAAGTGGAAAAAAAATCATTGAACGGCTACTATATTAGGTGCATATATATGCATGATCCATGTGCATGCATTTTGAAAGAAGGTATTATCATCACCATTTTACCCAAGATGTCAAACTGGTAACTGGTACCAGGCAGATTTGAACTCAGGTCTGTCTGACTCTGAAGTGGGGTGTTTCTAACTTTCTATTTTACAACTCAGCGAATGAAAGCAGAACCTTTCCCAGCCTCCTGTCTTACCTCCTGCCTCTTTGAAACATCAGTGGAGTCTCCCTCATAACGTGTACCAACACTTCCTTCCACTGTGCTCAGAGTACTCTGTCCTCCTTAGAAACATGTCAGGATCTTAGTATCTCTTTAACCCTAAATGTATTATTTCAACCATGACAGAACCTGAAGAATTTGTGATGACCTCTAACTTTAACCTCTCAGGAATTTTCTCATGAGAGTTATTGTAGTCTTAAGATGTGCTTGTGAAAGGGGCAGAGTTACCCACAGGAGGTGCTATGGGAATCTTATCAACCAAAATAGTCAAACTGCCTCTCTTTTAGTATGCATAGCCATGATTTATTAGCAGAGAGAGAGAAAATAAGAAAACCTAGATTCCAGTCCAGGATCTGCCATCTACTAGCCGTGTGATGTAAGTCACTGTACTTTTTTGGGCCTCAGTTATATTATCTGCAAAATGGGTAAATTATACTTGTTTACTTACCTCACAAAACTATACTGAGAGGCTACTTTGAGTGAAGTAATAGATCATCAATCAGAAAATGAAAGACATTTGAGGAATGTTAGCAGCCTTAAATCCTTTGTAAAACAAAGTGGGCATACATAAAATATGAAATATTGTTTTTATTTCTTGGTGGTTAGTCAGTTTAAGAAAAAGAAACCTGACTCAATCTATTAAGCCAAAAAACGGGACTTTATTTGATCAGATAGATCATGAAAAGGGAGGCAGTAGATCCAGCTTCAGAAATGGCTGGATCTAGCACTGTCAGAACACCCTTTCCGTGTCTTACCTTTCTGTCTTACTGTATACTGGCATCATTCTCTCCTGTCTTTCTTGATACTTCTATACATGATGGGCAATGTGATTGCAGAAGCTCCAGGCTTGCCTTCGAACTTTTGTAAAGTCTTCTGTAATTTGTGAAATATAACTGACATACAGAAAAGTACATAAATTATGTACATACTATTTAGGCTTTCATTCTTATAGCTTGTAACCAGAGAGGGAAGAGAACTTCTCCCCACAGCTTGAGTTAGAAAAATCCCAGATAAACCTTGTGATTTGCCTAGCTTGGGAGATTTGTATACCTTGGATAAATGGCTAAGGGCTAGGTATTACCATCAGCCCAGCTCGAGTCTCACACCTACCCTATGTAGCAAAAAAACGGTTGCAATCAAGTCAGCTACAACTCATGGCAACCCCATGGGTGTCAGAGTAGAATTATGCTCCACAGGGTTTTCAATGGCTAATTTTTTCAGAAGTAGATTGCTAGGCCTTTCTTCCAAGATGCCTATGGGTAGACTCGAACCTCTAACCTTTGGGTTAACAGCCCAGCCCATTAACTGTACTACCCAGGGACTCCCCATTTAGCCAACGGGTAGAGAAAACACAGACATAGCCCTGTCCTAGGGGACTCTTTTGATCTAGGTAACTACTCTACTTGTATTCACAACAATGGAATTTTAAACAATAGAAGATACCCAAAGGGGATACTTCTCAGACACTACTGGGGATACTTCTCAGACACTACTGTAGCCTCTAGTTCCTCAAGGAAGCTTCAGCCTGTGTGGGAGTGTAAGGGGGCCGTTTGCATTGATTGCACTTGGGAAATCTTGCCAGCCCTTGCTCAGCATGTTTTGGCTAGGTGTAATTTGCAGAATAAACTCCTACTTACTTTGCCAAACTTAGTTTGTTGTTGTTTTGTGCCATGGAGTTGGTTCTGACTCATAGTGATCCTATAAGACAGAGTAGAGCTGCCCCATAAGATTTTCTGGGCTGAAATCTTTATGGGAGCAGATCACCAGGTCTTTTCTCCCACTGAGCAGCTGGTGGGTTTGAACTGCAGACCTTTCAGTTAGCAGACAAGCACTTAACCATTGCACCAACAACCAAAAAAAAAAACCCATTGCCGTTGAGTCGATTCCAACTCATAGTAACCTATAGGACAGTAGAACTGCCCCATAGGGTTTCCAAGGAACAGCTGGTGGATTCAAACTGCCAACCTTTAGGTTAGCAGCTGAGCACTTAACCACTGTGCCACAGGGCTCCCATTGCACCACCAGGGCTCCTTAAATTTAGAATAGAGAACAGAATGAAAGGAACTAGCTGATGGATGTATTCTGGACTTAGTTGTGCCATTCAAACCACCCATCAACCCAAGTAGACCTTGAGACAAGACCAAAAAATGGGACCATTGGGGGCCATCAGAGGGACATATGATGGTCCTGGGAGGTGTCATGCCGGGGAGCAAGCACAGGCTTGGAGTGGGTCAACCCTGAGGTCAAACCTAGGCCTGACTGCTTCCTGTCTGAATGCTTACAACAGCCTCATAAATCTCCTTAAGCTTCATTTTCCTAATTAGTAACACAGGGGCGATAGTTACATCATCTATACTTATTAATAATAAGAGTAACTGACACTTATTGAGCATATCAACTGGCAGTCTGTTGAGACTTTTACATGCATTATCTTGTAATTTATAAACATTCTATGAGGTGGGTGCTATTATTATGACTCTCCTTTAGCAGATGAAAAAACAGGCACAGAGACATTAAATGACTTGCCCCAGTCGCACAGCGAGTAATTGGTACAGTATGGTTTTGAACACAGGTTCTTTGATATCAAATACTACAATTGTAGCTAATCATTCATTCTATCATTCATTCATTCAGTAAACAGGACTGAGTATGTGCTATGCATTAGGCTCTAAGGATAGAATGGTGAGCTAAATAAACATGCCTTCTGCCCCCATGGGGCTTACAGTCTAGCAGGGAAGGCAGAAACTGAACAAGTATCTGTGCTACAGAATAGAAGTATAGGGTACCAATAGCACCTAACAGAGACCAAAAGATGCACTGATATTAGCTCGGTGAAGTGTCATAGTTGGGATGAGGGCCTTCTAGGTAGATGACCTATTCTGGCCAGCAGTCCCGGGGTTGGAAATAGCACACTGGAAGAAATAAAAGGTGGCCAGTGCGTCCTACTCTAGAGATCTAGGGGGAAGAACAGCTCAAGATGAGGTAGGCAGGGGCCAGACCAAGCAACTCAAGAGACACTCAGATGCCAGGCCCACAGTGAATGCTGACCAGTGCTCTTTCTCCATTTTTGGCCAGAGTTGGTGTGTAATTTTTATGAGAAGCCCTAGGCCCAACTCTTCCCCATTCCCAACCTGTCATGGTGCCCCCTTAAAGAGCAAAACCTAACCATGGAGGGAACCCCAACACCTGGGAACTCATTGCAGGGCTATTTCCCCCTTTTAAAAGAGCTAAGCCCTGCTGCTAATAATAACTATTATTAATGCTAATCATCATATTTGTTTGACACTTCTATTGCCACAGAGCATGTCGACTTTCAAAGCTCCCAGGAGCAACAATTACTCCTCCCAGCTACCCTATGAAACAGGTAAATAGGGGTCTGAGCAGAAGCTGAGGAGCCATAAAGTCCTTAAAATCAGACTCCTTCTCTTTGGTCTGGAGCGGAAAAAGAAATACAAATCAGAAAGCCCCCTATGGCTCCTGACTGTGAAAAGGGGAGGTAAACAGGGATAGGGAGGGAATCATGACCTCACAGGTGTGCTGAGAAGTTTAATTAGAAGGTTGGAAATCTGCTTTCATGAGGAAAGGAGCCACTGAGCACTGCTTTTCCAGACTTCAAATCCCCCTTGAGGTAGACACAGCGTCTGGGTTGAGGCAGTGGGTGCTGGGATGCAGGAAGATGATGGGAACCATGAACACTTCTCATGAAAGGGTTCTTGTCTGGGCTAAAGAAGGTCAATCCAGGCCAAATTGCTTGGCTTTTTCCAGTCTGGTGCTGGTGAGATGCAGAGGACCAAATCCTGACATCATTTAGATCCTATCTCCTTCCACAATGGTGAAATGTTCTATGGGACTTAGGTGTTAGTCTCTGGTGACTCAGAAAACTTTCCCAGGGTTTTGCTTTGGTTCAAATATGATTCTTAGTGTCATCTGATACCCTGGTTCTGTGCCCTTTCATCATGTACATTCGTTCAGCATTTACTGTGTGATCGGTTCTGTGCGAGGCAGCAGGGATACAGTGATGGAGACTCATGGCCCCCAACTTCATGGTTTGATGGGAAAATGGAAGCACACATGTTGTTGTCATCTGCTATTCAGTTGGCCCCAACCCATGGCGACCCGATGCACAATGGAATACAACACCAATAGGTCCTGCAGCATCCCCAGGATTTGTTGTGAGTTCATAGCATTTGCACTGGCTGATTTTCAGAAGTAGATTTCCAGGGCTTTCTTCCTAGTCTGCCTTAGTCTAGAAGCTCCGCTGAAACCTGTTCAGCATCGTAGCAAAACGCAAGCTTCCACTGACAGATGGGTGGTGGCTGCCCATGAGGTACATTGACTGGGAATTGAAACGGGTCTCCTGCATGGATGGCAAGAATTTTACCATTGAAGCACCAGTGCCTCATGGAAGGATAAATAGGTAATTACAATTCAGGGTGATGTGCTTTGAAAGAGGATAGCACAGGGAATTGTGGGAGCCCAGAGGAAGGTACATGTGCCTGGGTTGGGTGAGACAGAAAATGCTTCCTAAAGGGGCTAAACCAGCCTAGCCAAGCTCTTCCCACCAGGCCCAAATTCTCTAGGAAAGAAGCCCCTTCACACCCCAGTCTACCTAGCCCATGTGTGACCACAGCATCTTCTCATGGAATGCTAGATCTCTGAATACCTGCTCCAACCCTATAGAATTTCCAACCTGCTCTTTTGTATCTTTAGACATCTCTTTAGGCCTGGAAGTTTCATATTCTGAATGAGATAAGTCATAACAATAATAACCTTCCCTTACTTTTGTAGTACAAATGGTTAATGCACTTGGCTGATAATTGAAAGGTAGGAGATTCGAGTCTACCCAGAGGTGCCTCAGAAGAAAGTCTTGGCTATCTACTTCCAAAAAATCACCTGTTGAAAACCCTGTGGACACACATGGGGTTGCCAAGAATTGGAGTTGGCTTGACGGCAACAGTTGTGTTTTTTACTGGCTACATTCGTAGAGTACTTTGCCATTTACAAAGCAAATTCATGGCCCCATTTTACTCCACGAAAACCTGGGGAAAACTTGGGCTCAGAGAGTTTAAGGGATCTGTCAGGTAACCCAGCTCTTTGCACCCACCTGTCTGCCTCTTGAGGTGCCCTGGTGGCATAGCGGTTAAAGCACTTGGCTGCTAACCGAAAGGTCGGTGGTTGGAACCCACTAGCTGCTTCATGGGAGAAAGATGTGGCAGTCTGCTTCTGTAAAGATTACAGCCTTGGAAAGCTTGTGGGGCAGTTCTACTCTGTCTTATAGGGTCACTGTCTTAGTCATCCAGTGCTGCTACAACAGAAATACCACAAGTGGATGGTTTTAACGAAGAGAAGTTTATTTCCTCACAGTCAAAGTAGGCTAAAAGTCCAGATTCAGGGCGTCACCTCCAGGGGAAGCCTTTTTCTCTTTGTCGGCCTTCTTCTTTTCAGTGTTCCCCCAGACTAGGAGCTTCTCTGCGCAGGGACCCTGGTCCAAAGGACACGCTCTGCTCCTGGCACTGCTTTCTTGATGGTATGAGGTCCCCCTGTCTCACTGCTCACTTCTGTCTTTCATATCTCAAGACATTGCCTCAGGATACAATCCAATCTTGTAGACTGAGTCCTGCCTTACTAACACAACTGCTGCCCATCCTCCCTTATTAACATCATAGAGGCAGGATTTACAACATATAGGAAAACCACACAATACCAGGAATCATGGCCGGGCCAAACTGATATTTTGGGGGACATAATTCAATCCATGACAGTCACTATGAGTCAGAATTGACTTGACAGCAGTGGGTTTGGTCTGCCTCTCACTGCTGTGTTCTTTTTCTCATATTACTGCTGTGGGCGGGCAAGGGGGAAGGGAATTAACATCTAGAGCCCACCTGTTATTTCCCTGCTAACCACTTCACATGTGTCATCTCATTTAGTCTTCACACCAATTCAGTGAGAATGGCATCATATAGTCCCTCTTATGTAGATGGGCAAACTGAAGCTCCAAGAGCTGAGTCATTTGGCCAATGTCACACAACTCATGGGGAATGGAGCTGGGATTTCTCCTCACACACCATAACTCTGTTCACTCTCTGCTACACGATGCTACTTGGTACTTTTAAAACCAGGCATATTGTTATTGTTGTTGGCTGCCTTCGAGTCAGCCCCCAACTCATGGTGACCCCGTGAATGATGGGATTGGACTATTATGATCCATAGGGTTTTCATGGGCTGAGTTTTAGAAGTAGATCACCAGGCCTTTCTTCCTAGTCTGTCTTAGTCTGGAAGCTCTGCTGAAACCTGTTCAGCATCATAGCAACACAGAAGCCTCCACTGACAGATGAGTGGTGGCTTCACATGAGACGCATTGATCAAGAAAAGACTCGTGTCTCCTGCATGGAAGGTGAGAATCCTACTACTGAACCACCACTGCCCCCATATGTTGTTGTGTGCTGTCAAGCTGATTCTGACTCATGGTGACCCTATATGACAGACTAGAACTGCCCCATAGGGTTTCCTAGGCTGTAATCTTTATGGAAGTAGATTGCCAGGTCTTTTCTCCTATGGAGCTGCTGGTGGGTTTGAACTGCTGACCTTTTTGTTAGCAGCTGAGGGTTTAACCAATTGTGCCACTAGAGCTCCTTGCCCCCAAATGGCAGGAGCTTATTAAAGGTTTGAAGTCTTGATCTATTCATCTTTTCCTTCTCTTTCTACTTACCTTTTTTGTTCTCTGAGTATGCATGCAGAGGGGAGGGAAGGAAGCTTTGTCCCTGGTGTACCAGCCCCACAGGGATTGAAGAAAAAAACCAGTCCGTGACTAGGCACCAGCTCGTTTTTGCCCACTGGAATGTCTGCAGTGAAGAACAGGATGTTAGAATGTCACAACATTAGCTGCCCAAGGAGGATGATTTCTTCCTGTTTCCCCACCCTCAGGCCTGGATGTCATTGGGGCCAGCTGCTCAACAAACTGGGAATAGCTCTGCCCACCAGAATATCCTCTCCTTTGACGAGGGCCAGGGATGCACTGTCTAGGCCTTTTGCTGAGCCCCCATTTTCTTGGCCTTATTGCAGATCAGCAACTCCTGGATGCATTTTATGACTCCATTCTTCTAGTGTTACAGCTTTCTTTCTTATTTACCAGTGGATACTTGGTTGTCTTTATTTCATACATGTCTTCTGTTTTCTCTGCCAGGCACCTCTGAACATGGTCTCTGCTCTTTGTTCTTTTTTTTTTTGATAGTCAGATCCTTATTTAAAATTCTGATCTGCCAACTTATCATTTTCCACCAATTCGGGAAGGAGAAACCTTCAGAGCCTTCACAATCTTTTGTTTAGGTGCTGCCTTTGTGGGAGCCTTAGCACCAACCATTGCTGTCTTTTTTAGATGCTTGCTTAGCCGTTTTTGCTTCCTCAGAAGCCCTGCTAGCCTGTTTTCATTGAGCTTTTCTAACTTCCAGTTTCTTATTCTTCTTGGCCATTATGTCAGCAAGAGATTGGTGATGGCTTTCCGGAATTTGACTGCTTGGGGAGTTCTTTTCTTTTGAATTTCTTCCAATTGTCCCTTATTGTGCTTTCTTCTGTAGAGGTTAGTCCAGTTTATCTGCCAAGGAATCCTCTTGGAAAGGAATGCCAGTTTGCATTTGTGTATTGCCTCCCGTGTCTGGGTAGATCTTGTACCTGTGAAAACTGCACAGCTTGACCTTCATGGCTGCGGCTGCGGGGGCGATAGGAAAGATGATGAAGAGCCGGTCTCTGCTCTTCAGGCAGCCCCAGGCTGGTGATCATTGAACACTGCATGCCTGAGTGCTGGGATGGAGGAAGTGGTATTGTGGGAACCTGGAGCAGAGGAGGAGCATCTGAGGAGCTGGAGACAGCTTGTGGGGAGTAGTGCATGGGCTTGTCTTACAGGATGCCCAGGAATTTTTCAGGCAGAGAGATAGAGGAATGTCGCAGCGGCGGCGAATGTCGGGGCGGTGGAGACAGTAACCAAACACAACTCTTACAGAGAAGTGGGGCCAGGAGGGTCACTCTGAGGAGTTGACCCCGGCTTCAGTCCCAGGAGTTTATTTATAGTCAATACAGCAAGCAGTGAAGCAAATAAGAGAACAATGGGCTTTGGGTGTGGGCAAGGGAGAAGGAATTCAGGTGAACAAGCCAATCAGTAAAGGGACAATAGGTTTGGGAAAACAAGTCGTGACAATTCTCAGCATGTTGGGGACAAGTCTCAACATGCTGTGCAGCATAGAGGCCTGTGGGGGCTGCAGTTATCAATAGTGCAGCCAAGTTTAAATGGCATATATCCCTACATTTCCCTCCTTTTGTTTAGTTAATGAAATAAGAATCAAGAGGTCTTTCACTGGTCCAACAAGTGTCCGGTAGGATAAAGTAAAATTTTCTCTACGAGATAAAGTCTAAGATTATCTCGGCTACTGTCTCCACACCTCAGGGCCTGGCATCTTAGTGAGTCCTTGTGAGCCCAGCTACGGCTGGGGCACACTCCATATGTTTAAGGAGGAGAAATAGCATAGCTATGAGTAACACCTGAACTTAGTCGCCTAGATGGCGGCTATGGCAAGCTCTTTAAACTCACGGTGCTGGTTTTCCACTGGATACCATCTGGTTCTTCACCTGGTTATTACTTAATGCTTGGGCTTAAGTCTCCTAGATGGTGGCTGTAGCAGGCTCTTTAAACTCACGGTGCTGGTTTTCCACCAGATACCATCTGATTCTTCACCAGGTTACTAAGTAAGAGCGATGCTCTTATCAATTGCATAGCCGGAGTGAGCAGACTCAATGTGCCTTTTAGGTGTGTAAGACAATAGAGGATGATCTTATGAGAATAATATAATCCTCTGCACTAGTAATATCCTGATTGTTGGACCCATGGGTTTACTCTGACTCTCATTTTGTCAGGTAAACACTAACTTTTAACATCCACTGAAATTATTATTCTTAAAGGCTTAAAGATTTCTAAAGGCTCATAGATTCATTAACAATCAAACAAGCAATGATTTACACAGCTTCACTATTACTTGGAAGGGAATCACTAGGAAGGGCAGTTTACACATCATAACAGATTTAACAATCAAACAAACACTGATTTACACAAATTTACTATCAATTGGAAAGGAATCATCTAACTTAGAAATCTATCTATATAGAAGCATCTAACTAGGAGAAGCAGAAAATATAGAGGAATTTACACATAACAAATTTTCATTGGGAACTTACTGATTAACCAAATACAGGTAATTACTGATTATCAAAATAATAACATAGGAAGGGCCTTCTTAAGAGGAAGTCTTTATTTTTCCCGTCTCCTGTTTAGGTAACTGGTAGCGAATGGTCCAGGTGTAGAAGGCCGACTTCTGTTGGTGATGGGAGATCTTCAGGGAGTAGAGACATCAGATGACTATAAGGAGGCATAGACTATTAAACATCCTATAGCAAAAAGGATCCGGACACGGAGATTGAGTCCAGAGAACCAATGTGTGGGATTGAGCCAGTAGGCAAAATCATCAAGTGTATTAAGTGTAGCCTTATTAGACTCTGATTGTAATCTCAAGAGCTGTTCTTATAATTGAAATTGTAATTTTTGAATATCACCTTTCAATGGGGAAACGAAGCTAGCCAGAAGATTATTTTTAACATCCTTCCAGGACTCATTATATGGAAGGGCTGTAACGCAGAAGCGAGTGTATTCAGCATCACAGGTTAATTGAGAATGTTCCCATAGGGCTTCTTGTCGTTCTCCAAGCCAAAGGACTGAGGCTTCTAAAGCACCCAGATGCTTGAGGATCTCTTGATCAATATGTGCCATGGTTTGCATTTCAGAAGTAACATTTTGCATATAAGTGTTAAACTGCTGGGCAGTCTGAATAGGTTGGGAGAAAGCTACGGTGGTGGTGGTGGCGGTAGCTGCCGTAGCGGCAATAGCAGTGGCTGTGATAATAGAGGCTATGAGAATTCCAAGAAACCTTTTAGTTTGTATTTTCTGTAATGCATTAACAACCTGAGCAAGGGGGGAACTATCTTGCCAAGGGCGTGTAAGGTTAGCGGGCAGCCAAAGGTGGCTTTTTTGTCAAAGAACAAATACAGAATTGATGTTAAGAGTGGAGACATTTTGCCTGGACAGACATGGAGTAATCCAAGTAGAGCCACTGGATAATGTTAATTGAAAAGAGGCATTTATTTTAATGATATCCAGAGGACTAGAAGTTATAGCAAAAATGTATGGTCCAGATGTGCATATAAGCACAGAATCATTATGGTCATGGTGGGTCCATTGTAATTTGGGGAGTGGGCTCTTGGCATCCTTTGTCCCCCTCAGAAAGGTTCCTGAACGGAGAGTTCTTTCGTAAAAAGGGAGACCTAATTGCCAAGAAAGGATTTTTAATGGGGAAAAATGAGTAGTTGAATAACATAAGCGAAGAATGGGTCCAGCTAGGCCAGGGTTCCAGGACTTAGAATGTCCTAGGTAATGGTATGGGGTTGCCCACTATCAAGTAGAGCAATTTGGTAATAAAATTAAACCTAGAGGGCCCCAATTTTCTAGTGAAATGTTGAAAGGGAGAGAGTATGAAGAAAAGTTAGTAGTTCGACAAGTAACCCAAGTATTATTGATAGGGTCTGTAAGAGATAGCTGTGGGTGTTGACATACAGGGATGGAAGGGGGTGAGTGAGTAATATAGGCACTGAACGTGCTGTTAATGCTTATGGCTTTAATGAAAAATTGTTTAGAATAGGCTGGTTGCTTATGGGTGCCACTGTAGTAAATGTAATTCATATACTATTGTTCTAGTATAGGCACGCATGCAGAAGCAGTGCGTGGCTGGGTAGTGAAACACAAAGGAAGGGCGTCAGCATAGAGTGTCCAATTTGTAGACGGTACAAACCATCCCTTTTCAAGGGAGTTAGTAAGTGGTTTGGAATAGGCCAAATATTGTCCCCCAGTAACGACAGTATCATTAGAGGAAAGAGGGGGCTCTGGTTCTTCCCAGGTAACTGGGTGGAAAACAGGGGGGCTAAGAACATGAGCCCAATAGGTGGTTGGGGCAGAGGTTGCTGGTATCTGAGAAAGGAGGAGGAGGAGAACACATACCAAAGTTAGGAATAGACTTTTAGGTGTAGGTGGGGCACCTGTAGTTGAGAGGATATGTTTGGCTTTTGAGGAGAGGGCTTTCAGACCTCCGCATGTTACTGGTATTGCAGAGCTCTGTTGTTCATTCTCCTTCCCTGGGGGAGGGGGTGATGATGTCAGTTGTGGCTCTGGAGTCGGATCGGATGGCGGCTCTGGCAGCCGCAGCAGGGGCGGTGGCAGTGGTTCCCAGTGGAAGGGTGGTGGCTGTCACTGGGTCATGATATGGTTTTACTAATCAGGTGGGAATCCAAAGTGGACCTGTGGGAGACAAAACAGCTGCATACCCTTGCCCCCAGGTTAATAATTCTACAGGTCCTTGCCAGACAGAGGGATTTTGAGGATCTTTATAGAGGACTTGTGGGCGAGGTTGGGTGTCGGGCGGGTAAAATGTTGTTCTGCAGTGGTACTACCATCTTTGGCACCGGATAAAAAGTTAAAAGTAAAGAGAGCTTTGGCAAGTCTTTCATTCTGGTCACATACTCTAGACCCATTATCTCCCCCCTTTTGTTTATTTAAGAGCTGTTTGAGAGTATGATGGGCACGTTCAATTATGGCTTGCCCTTGAGGGTTATAAGGAACCCCAGTGGAATGAAGAATATTCCAAGTGGCACAAAATTGTTGAAATTTAGCCAAAGTATATGCAGGCCCGTTATCAGTTTTAAGAGCTTGGGGACATCCCATAGTCGCAATGGCTTGGGTGAAATGACAACAGGCATGAGTAGAACGTTCCCCAGAAAGGGCTGTGGCATAAAGAAACCCAGAACATGTATCTATGGATACATGGAGATATTTAAGTTTCCCAAAGGGAGGATAGTGTGTTACATCCATTTGCCACAATTGATTGGCTATTAGACCACGTGGGTTGACGCCAGCAGCAAAGGACGTGGGAGAAAAGCGTTGGCAGTCAGGACAGGTGCGAACAATATGTTGTGCTTCAGTAAGGGAGATAGAAAATTGTTTTTGAAGTCCGCGTGCATTTTGATGAAAGAAATTATGAGAAGTTCATGCATTAGAAAAGGCAGAGCCAGCAAGTAAATCGGCGCGAGAATTGCTGTCAGCAAGAGGCCCCGGCAAGGGTGTATGGAAGCGCACATGTACCACAAAAAAGGGAGAGTTACGGCTATTAAGCAAGGTTTGAAGCCTTTTGAATAAAGTAAATAACTCATAATCGGGACTAAGTCGAAGAGTTACATCACTAATATGTTGAATAGCGTGAACAACGTAAGCAGAATCAGCAATTAAATTGAACGGCATTGATTTAAAAATTTCAAAGGCAGCAACAGCTGCCGACAGCTCAGCACGCTGTGTAGTGGAAGCCTTTTGTGTAAGAAAATATTGCCAGGCACCATCTGTTTGTCAAGTGACCGCTCCTTTTCCAGTTTTTCCTGATCCGTCTATAAAGGCGGTAGGAGAGTTAGCAAGAGGTGAAGGAGAGAGCATAGTAGAAAATTGTAAAGGAAGAAGTTGTAGGGTAGAGAGTGGCTTTGAAGTGGGATAAGAATAAATTACTTGCCCAGTAAAATCAGCCAAAGCGATCTGGAGCTCTTCAGAATTAAGAAGAGCATGATCAAAAGCTGTTTTCGTTACCCCAAAGTATATAAAATGAGGGTCAGAACCCAAAAGCTGTTGACTGCAGGTGCATCCTGGCATTAATAAGTTAATGTGCTGAGAGAAGCATGTAAACAACTCTTATGGAGGACGATAAGGAAGAAAAAGCCACTCAAGTGCTCTGAAGTCAGGAGTAAATTGACAGAGCATGCCTGTAAGACTATGAGGAGTATTTAATAGGAGAAGGTAAACAGGATGATTTATCTGTAAACAAGTAAAAAATTTTTCTTTAATGGCTTGGTTAACAAGTGTTAATTCATGGCGTGCCTGGGGAGAGAGTGTCCTCATAGAGGTTAGAGCAGGGTCACCCTTAAGGGTCTCAAATAAGTGGGCTAGTTGAGAGGTTGTTATGCCGAGTGAAGGTTGCAGCCAATTAATATGACCAAGGATCTTTTGGAGGTCATTTAGAGTAAAAGCCTTGGGAATTATAATTTCAGGGTGAACAATATGGGTGTCAAGATAGTATCCCAGATACTGCCACGGGGTGAAAGACTGAACCTTTTCAGGGGCTACCTGTAAGCCAAAACCTTGTAACGTGTGTTGAACAGAGACAAGAAGCGAATCAAGTTGTTCTGGTTTGGGATGGGCTAGGAGAATGTCGTCCGTATAATGATATATAAGACATGAGGGAAAGGCCCTTTGGACTGGCTTAAGAGCCTTATCAACATAATATTGACAGATAGTTGGACTATTGACCATGCCCTGTGGGAGAACAGTCCACTCATAACGCTGCATAGGATGACAACTATTCATAGAAGGAACTGAGAAGGCAAATTTAGCACAATCATCGGCATGATGTGGGATGGTAAAAAAGCAGTCTTTAAGATCAATAATAATAATATTATATGTTTGAGGAATACAGGCCGGATTGGGAATTCCTGGTTGGAGAGGTCCCATAGGGACAAGACGTTGATTAACAGCCTGTAAGTCATGAAGGAGCCTCCATTTTCTGGATTTTTTGGGACACAGAAAATAGGTGTATTCCAAGGGCTGCAGGAAGGCCGGATGTGTGCAGCCTCTAACTGTTCCTGGACAAGTTTTTTAAGGTGTTTTAATTTTTCTTCTTTAATGGGCCACTTCTCAACCCAAACAGGAGGGCCAGGTATCCAGGTTAATTTTAGCAGAGGGTCTGTTTGAGCAGTGGCCCCTATGAAAAATCCTGAGGGGTGCCAATTTGAACATTCCACTGGGAGAGTAAATCTCGTCCCCATAATATAGTAGGTAAAGGAAGGATAAAGGGACAGATAGAAGCGGGCTGTCCGTCAGGGCTATAGCAAACAATGGGAAGTGTACTCTGAAAAGGACACTGTGCTCCTCCAACTCCTGTGAGGGTTTCAGCGGTTTTCTTCTTGGGCCAAGAAGAGGGCCAGGAATCAGAGGAGAAGATAGTTACATCTGCCCCAGAATCCACGAGCCCTTTAAACATGCGATTATTGACCTGAACAGTAAGATATGGTTGGGAAGATTGTAACTTAGTAACCCAAAAAGCGTCAGTACTGCCGAAACCCCCAGCCCGTCTTGGGTTAGTGCGAGCGGAGGGGACTACAAAGGGAAGTAAAATTAGCTTTGCTATCTTATCAGAGGCAGTAATGTTCCAATAAGAGAGACTGGAAACCATGATTTTAATTTGACCTTCATAATCAGAATCTATTACACCAGGATGAACAGTTAGACCTTGAGATGTAATACTAGAGCGACCCATTAGGAGTCCTAAATATCCTCGAGGCAGGGGTCCCCAAACCTGTGTTGCTATAAGAAAAACTTTTCCTGCCTCATCTATTATAGCCCCTTCTGCTAAGGGTAAATCTAGACCTGCACTCCCTTCTGTGGCTGCCTTTAAATCCTTGACTCGCAAACGTTGCTGTTTGGAGTCTATGCTGTGGTCTCCACACTCCACACTCGGGGGCTCCCTGGATTTTTCAGGGCACGAGAGCTCTCGCCCCCTTCCTGTTTCCCGACATAGGGTTGCCTTGATTGTTAAATTGAGATCTGCACTGCTTAGCCCAATGACCGCCTTTACCACAGCGGGGACACTTTCAGGTTGGAAATTCAGTGTTGGCATTTTTGTTTTTTTAAACTGTGACAGTCCTTCTTAAAATGTCCAGGTTTACCACACCCAAAACAGGTGGCAGTGGATGGACGGAGAGCTGCCACTAATACTTGTGCCTTATGAGTTTCTGTGCCAACATTTTGACATGCTCTAACCATTTCAGCTAAACTAAGATTTTGTGCCTTTAAGGGGGCTAAAACAGCTCGACAGTCAGCATTAGCATTTTCGTAAGCAAGCTGGAGACAAAGAACTTCAGCGGCTTGTTGATTATCTACCTGTTGGGAAATGGCCGTTTGGAGGAGGTTGATAAAATCAATGTAAGGCTCGTTTGCCGCTTGGTGAATAGTGGCAAATGAGCCGGTGGGTGTTCTGGAGTCAGGGATTTTACTCTAGGCTTTGGTGGCAGCATCAGAGGCTTGACTGAATGCTTGCCTATTCATCTGACTCTGGGCCTGGGGAGTGGAATGATTCCCAACACGCAGGAGCATGTCAAGACTAACAGGGATATTATGGTTAAGATTGTCCATGGCATAAAGGTTATAATGTTCCTTGTATTCTTGACTCCGTACGCTAAATTGAGCAGGGGTTAAGACTGTTCACATTAAAATGTTCCAATCCCAGGGTGTCATCTCATAGTTTTGTCCTATAGCTCCTACAGTTCCTTTCGTAAAGGAACACTGTAAACCATTCTCTATCATGCTTTTACGGAGTTCTTTAAAAACTTGAAAGTCAAGGCCATCGTGACGGAGCGCTCCTGATCCCCAAATGGCAGGATAAGCAGAAAACCCCTCTTTCTCACAGCCCTCCCGCAAACATCTTTCCATAAGAGACTCATGTTGAGAGAAATCACCCTTGGGAGGCATGGAAAGAGGAGGGTCATAAACATTTTCTTTACTAGGGGAGGGAGCAGAAGGAGCTGCTTGTGGGGGCTGTAAAGCAAGGCGGCAGTGATGCCAAGCAATAAGAACTGAAGCTGGGTGGGATGTTCATGTCACGAATGATGTTACCGATACATTCCCATGCTTCTATATCAAGGTTTCCCCGCAAGGGATACCAAGGACAGGCAGACTCAATTAAAAGCAGAAGTTGGGTAAGAGCTTCTTCTGACACCTTAAGCTTAGAGGCCTTTAACAATCCTAACAACTGGGTTTTGTGTTGATGCTATTCAGAAGAAAGAGAATTCCCCATAGCGAGGAGGAATAGGAAAATGAAGGAAAGAGTGATAGCAAAGCTCCTGGCCCGAAGCCTGAAATCCCTTGAGGGAGCGTACGAGAAAGCCCTGCCGCTCCCAGGGCTACAGCAGCCCGAGATGAGAACATCTGGGAAAGTTCCACCTGCGGAAAAAGCCCGCCGCTCCCGGGGCTGTAAGAGCAGCCCGAAATGGACGCGTCCTGTACTTACCACCTTCAGGGACTGAGTGCGAGGATGTCTACAGCACCCTCACACGGGGCACCATCTGTCGCAGCGGCAGCGAATGTCGGGGCAGCGGAGACAGTAACCAAACACAACTGTTACAGAGAAGTGGGGCCAGGAGGGTCACTCTGAGGAGTTGACCCCGGCTTCAGTCCCAGGAGTTTATTTATAGTCAATACAGCAAGCAGTGAAGCAAATAACAGAACAATGGGCTTTGGGTGTGGGCAAGGGGGAAGGAATTCAGGTAAACAAGCCAATCAGTAAAGGGACAATAGGTTTGGGAAAACAAGTCGTGACAAGTCTCAACATGTTGGGGACAAGTCTCAACATGCTGTGCAGCATAGAGGCCTGTGGGGGCTGCAGTTGTCAATAGTGCAGCCATGTTTTAATGGCATATATCCCCACAGAGGAAGGGTGTTCTAGGAAGAGGGATTTTTAACCCTTCATTGCCCCTGTGCCCTGGAGTAACCACACAGATGTTTGCATGGATTCTGTGGGACAGCCCCTAGATATGGGCACAGCTTGTATGGTGGCCATGCGGCTTGAGTCCTCCTTCATTAGCATCTACATCCCCCCGGCTAGTGTCATGGGTCCTAGCTCCCTTCTTATCCTTGAGTATTTTCTCTGAATTTGTTGCGGTTTGTCAACATCCCTCAGAAACTAGCAGCTAGCATAGTGCTTAAGAGCACGGCTCTCCGGATTACACTAGACCTAGGTTTGAATCCCAGCTTTGCCACTTACTAGCTAGGTGAGCTTGAACAAGTTTCCCTGAACTTTAGTTTCCTTATATGTAAAATACAAGAACCAGTTGCCGTCAAGTCAGCTTCAACTCATGGTGACCCCATGTGTGTTAGAGTAGAACTGTGCTCCACAGGGCTTTCAGTGGCTGATTTTTTGCAACTAGGTTGCCAGGCCTTTCTTCTGAGGCACCTCTGGGTGGACTGGCACCTCCAACATTTCAGTTAGCAGTGGAGTGTGTTAGCTATTTGCACCATCCAGGGACTCCATATGTAAAATGAGAGGGCCCACATGCCTCATAGGTTTGTGGTGGGTTTAAATTAGATCATGACTGTAAAGTGCTGACACAGAGCCTGGTACCCAGCAAGTGTTCAATAAGCAGCAGTTACCTCCATATTCAGTGTGAGGCCCAGAACTGAATATAAGGCAACAAGAGGAAGCCTGGCCAGAGCTGGATTGTTGCCTCCCGGCCCGACACCAACCTTCTCATATAGCCAAGGATCACTGTGGCCCTTCTGGCAGCACCACACTGCTGACTCATCCCCTGCTGCCTGATCCCTGGAAGCCTTAGGCCTCCTCCCAAGGGCTGCCACTGCGAAGTCATGTCTCCTCAACCATTTGCTGGAGCCGTTGGTGTTACCAAGTCTTGTCCAAGGTCTGACATTTAGACTTGTGAAATTCCACAGTGGGTACATTCAGCCCATCCTTGAAGCCTGTAGAAATCATCTCGAATCTTGCTTCTGCCCCCTAATATTTTCTAGCTTGTTTCCTGACAGGATTTCCTCCCAGCCCAATCCATCCAACAGACTACAGCCAGAGAAGCGTTTTGAAAATGCTGTTTTCCTCATATTCCTCTCTTGTCCAAAACCTTCCACATCAACATACTTTTTGAACTGTTTTATTTTATTTTTCCTATAGGGATGATAATAGTTTCTATCTCGTAAGATTTTGTGTATGTGTATGTGTGTGTGTGTGAGAGAGAGAAAGGGAGAGAAAAAGAGACAGAGTTAAATGAGCTCATACTGGAACAACACTTAAAAAAGAATTGTGGGGGGGGGGTCTGAGATTTTACTGCACTTGCAAACTAATAGGTTAGCCTGACATAATTTCATAGATACTGTGTCTGAGATGGAGTCACTGGGTGGTATAAACAGTTAACATGCTCAGCTGCTAGCCAAAAGGTTGGAGGTTCAAGTCCACCAAGAGGTGCCTTGAAAGAAAGGCGTGGTGATCTACTTCCAAAACATCAACCATCAAGAATCCTATGGAGTACAGCTTTAGGCTGACTCACATGGGGTCGCCATTGGTTGAAACTGACTCAATGACAACTGGTACTAGTATGTCTGAGACAAAGGGTTTTATCACTTACGACAATACCAGTAGCCAGAGTATCAGTGTTTTGCCTATTCCCTGAGCTCCAATTCCCACAGGATGATAGGAAGAGGGCTAGATGACATCCGACACCTGTGGGTTGCATTATGGAAGGGAACCCTGAGCTCGAGGAACCCGTATCTGTTTTAATGGGCTGTAAGTGAACCTGTCCCCTGCTCTAGAGGGCGACACTATCCCTACCTTCCAAGGCTCTTCACTATACAAACGTTCTTGAAAGGAAGGTCTGGAACAAAGGTAGTCAATGACTCTGCTTACAAAATGTGCAGAAACCCATGAAGAGACCCATGAAGCATTGTCTTTCACCAAGGGCCAGATGTGTTGTAAGTGCTATGGAGTGTTAGCCGTGATGGTGACAGTGGTGTGAAGGTGGTGGTGGTATGTGCCCTTTGCTTCAGTATGGTGGCTCTCCACACTGACCCTTGAACATGACTTCTGCACTTTATGCCTTTATGTAGTCACCTCACACCTCCCCATCCTCCATCCTTGTTTAAATACTCTGCATTCAATCTCACCTTCTCCATTAAAGCTTTCCTGACCACCCCAATTCAAATGGACCTCCCCTCTCTAAACTCTGACAGTGCCATTTGTCTCAATCTTTCAGCACTTAGCAAAGACTGTCACTACCAGTCCAACCCCCCCTCAAGACCTTTGCAAAGCCCTTTCCTCTACCTGGAATCCCTGCTTCTCTCTCTTCAGGCTAACTCTGCCTCATCCTTTGGTTATCAGCTTACATGGCACTTACTCTGGAAAGCTTTCTGATGTCCTCTGTACCCAGCCTGGATGAGAGGTCCTCATTTGCTCCTGTGGCATCTGGTGGTGACTTCTAGACTTGGAAGTTCTGGAGAACCCCTGTGTGCCCAGCACCTACCATAGTTCCTGGCTTGTAGCAGCATTTAATATTTATTAGATGAATGAGTGATTGCTTGAATGTATGAATACCCACATTACATATTCAAATAGATTTAACAAACTAGTCTAAACGTATTGACAGCCCCATTGGACAAATGCTGCAGGAGGTGTTTAGTATCTGTGGATTGATTGATGAGCTATGCAATTAGTCACTACATTACCTGTCAGATGTGTCAATTTCATGTTGCTTTAAAGGAGATCTGTGTGAGGCCAGGTGGACCTCTATTTAAGAATGTATAACATACATTGTCAAAGGTATTTTTCATTCTGACTTTACATAAGGGAAAATTTTAGTAAGGCTCCTCAAAGCAATTTAAAAACCATAAACTGCATGTTTCTTTAACTCAGTAAATATCAAACTCATTTCATTCTTAATAGTCTACAAAATCAACACTAGTTTAAACTAACGGTCTGTTTATAGCTTACATGGCAAGTTTCAAACTGCACATGCATTTTTACAGTGGCTTTTGAAGGTTGCTTTTGGAAAGAATGACAGAATAGTCACCACAAAACCCGGAGCTCAGTTTGAGGCTAGCTCCCAGTTTTCCATACTTTGATAAAATTATACCAGAGAACGAAAAATTTGGAAGCTCAAACCAAGTGATGTGAGCCCTCAGGACACTTGGGGAGGCAGAGAGCACAGTAATTAAAATCTAGCTCTCCATGTCAGATGAACCTGCATTCAAATTCCAGTCCTCTTAACTACTGAATCTCACTTTCCTCATTTTTAAAAGGATGAAGTATGACACACAGCATAGTATTGTCATGAGAGTTGAATGAGGCAACTTGTGTAAAGAAAAAAAAAAAAACAAACTCTTAGTACATGTGTAAGCTCTCAACAAATGGTAGCTGTTATTATTATTATTACTAATTTTATAGTCAGAAAGACCTGGGATTGTATCCAACTCAGGCACTAACAGCTGTGTGAACGGGGCATGTCAAGCTAAGAGACATCGAAAAATTACTTAACTTCCCTAAACCTCAGTTTCCTCATCTATAAACTGGGGATAACGATAATACCTGGATCATAGGGCTGATGTGATAATAAAATTGGATGATGATATGTAATGTACTTAAGGAAGTATGATATATGGTAAGCACTCAGTAAGGGGGGAAGAATAATGATAGTAATTATTATTCTCTGTATCTTTTTTCTCATTTGTAGATCTGGGCATGTCAGTATTGCTACATAGTTGTGAGCACTGGAAACAGTATTTATAAAGCACCTATGCTGGTGTCAGGCACATAGAAAGTAGGTGCTCAAGAGATGGAAGCTATTGTTTCTAGACCCTCTTCTGGCCTCTGCCTGGTTTGTAGCTCCAGACGTATGGCTGCAGCGATTTAGATTTCAGGGGCTTCTCTGGCAGCACTGCGTTGGGGCAAAGGGCAAGGAGGACTCCATCAACTGGAAACCGCAACCTGGAAGTGAACTTCCCTAATCAGCGCTGCAGGATTCCAACAGCTGGTTCTACTTTGGAATCAATTGGAACCTCCTGGGCCCCTTGCTCTTTTTCTGTGAGGACCAAATGCCATCCCACAACTAAGATTTAGAAATTTGCCACACCATATCAGAAACAGATCCAGCTGCCGGCAAGGTCAAGGTTCTCTAGGAGTAGGCCCCAGCTCTGGAGCATCCACAGCCTGCCAGGTGGCCTTGGAGGCTGAGCTCTCGCTCCAGTCTGAAGACAAGGTTGCGCATGGTACTGCCAACAAGCACTGTCCTGTCTCCGGCCAGCAGGCCCTTCAGAAACACCACCCAAACTGCCTAGATTTCCATTTCAAAGAGTGACTCATGTTAGGATGTGGAGAGCACATTAAATAACAATTTTTAGGATGTGAGTGTTAGAGTGCAGCAGCAAGAATGCATTTGATTTGGAAAGAAACTGCTTCCTAAATGCCCACCTTATAATTTCTTCCATCTGCCCAGCCCTTGTGGGTTTTTAAGGCCTCCGGAGTGGGCAGCGCTGCTCTGGGTCCTGCAGGTACCAGAGGATGTTGGCAGAATGGCTGTTATCACCACTGCCTGAGGCTTGATGAGTCATCAGATGAATGAGCACCGGGCTGAGAGTGGAGAGCTAACTCTGAGCTTACTTGCTGTGTGGCCTCAGGCAAATCCCTTGCCTTCTTTGAGCTTCCGTTTCCTCATTTGAAGAATGAGGATTGGGCTACACACTCTTGAAACTTCCTTGCAGCTCACTGATTCTCTGATCACAAGTCATCACAGATACTATAATTGCTCAACGAATGAACAATAGCAACTGCTTTTAATTAAAGAGTTACTGGCCTAGGCATTATGGTAAGCACTTTCCCCTAATAGATCAATTATTGAGTTGAATACATGAATGCAAAAATCTCTTTATCTTTTTTGGAAAAGAATGAAAAGGGAGGTAAAGTGATATTTTGAGTACCTATTATGTATCAGACGGGAGAAAGATGTGGCAGTCTGCTTCTGTAAACAGTATAGCCTTGGAAACCCTATGGGGCAGTTTTACTCTGTCATATACGGTCGTTATTAGTCAGAATTGACTCGACAGCAGCAGGTATTACGTATCAGACACTATCCTAGATGCCTTAATACACATCCTTTTGCCTTGTTCTCTTTTCAAACTGGTGGTTCAGTTGTAGAATTCTCATCTTCCATGTAGGAGACCTGGATTTGATTCCTGGCTAGTACAACTCATGCACAGCCACCACCTGTCTGTCAGTGGTAACTTGCGTGTTGCTATGATGCTGAACAGGCTTCAGTGGAGCTTCCAGACTAAGACAAACTAGGAAGAAAGGCCTGGCAATCTACTTCTGAAAAATCAGTCAGTGAAAGCCCCATGGATCACAACGGTCCAGTCTGCAACCCATCATGAAGATGGTGCAGGACCAGGCAGCATTTCATTCTGTTGTGCATGGGGTCACCATGAGTTGGGGGTTGGCTCAATGGCAGCTAACAACAACAACAAGTATTATTACCACTGTTTATGAAAAAACAAAACTGATACTTAAAGGTGTTAAGTAACTTGACCTGTAAGTGGTAGAGCCAAGTATTGCAACCTAGTTTTGCTGCTTAAAAGGAGTATATGTATGTTTTTCTCCTGGCTTTGAGCCTCCTTTGTAAGTGTTGCTGACACTCAGGAAGTGCTCAGGCCATGAGAGGTCTTGAGTAAAGATTGGTTAAATGATAAGGAGAGTCTTAGAAATCGGCTTGGAGAGGGGCTGAGCTCTGCCCAGGCACACAGTGGGTGTGAGGTAGGGGTGGGACATGATAGAGCCCAAGTTCATGAGGCCCTGGCCTTGGGAAAGCCACGTCTACTTGGCACCCATGACAGCCCACCATGGGGCCATGTCTGGGCCAGCCCTGACCACTTCTTATTTAGCAAAGGGATTCGGTGAGCCAGACAGCAAAAGGAACCTTGCTGTAGCTTCTAGAGAAGCCAGAAGAGATGGCAGAAAGGTGGGAAGGAGAAGAGGAAGACGAGGAAACAGGCTACAGAAGACTAGAGCCAGTGGAACCAATTGGAATGGGGCCTGATATTCTGGGAAGAACTGTTTCTGCTCATCAGGGCACTTTACCCCACCCCACCTATTTTGTGTACCTGTGTTGCTGTGTAAAGATGATGCCAGCATCCAAAGACTCCTGGGGAGGGAGGCCCTATGCCCATTTTATAAACTGAGAAATTGACACCCTCATTCCTTTACTATCCCTTCCCAGTGAAGGATTGCTCAATAAGCAAGGTATGCACAGGCTTCTTTGTGCTTACTTACTAATCTGTAGTGTACAGTTTCACCTATTTTTCACAACATCCAAGATGTGGTAAAACCCATGTAAAACTGCACACTACAGATTAGTAAGTAAACACAATTAAGCCCATGCATACCTTGCTTACTGGTTAATCCGCCTCCCCTTCCCCTTTCCCAGTCTTTCCTCCCCACTAGGCAAAGCCTCCAGAGACACAATAGACTTTCTAAATGGTAGTTCATACTAGTCCTAGGGAATATGTCCTGCTGAGAGGAGGAGAACCAAGAACCCAGGAGTTCTTGCTCCCTGACAAGAGCATTTTCTGGCAACAACCATCTGAAATTTGGTTAGTCATGCTTTCATTTAATCAAAAAATATTTGCCAAATTCCTGCTTGGATCTTGGCACTTCTAGACACTTACATATAAAAGAATAACCACAATAGACTTCGTTGCTGCCCGTTGTGGCACTTAAAGTCTAGTTGGGGGTGGCGTAGAGGTGGGGAGGCAAACATAAAATTAAATCAGCAGACAGTTATGTAATTGTACATAGTGGTGAATGATGAGAAGAAAAAAGCCTGCAAAGTGGTGAAATGGAGATAATTGTTGTTAGTTGCTATCAGGTTGACTCTGACCTATGGTGACTCCATGTGCATCAGAACAAAATACTGCCTGGTCCTACACTATCTTCATGATTGTTGATATGCTGTAGTCCATTGTTGCGGCCACTGTGTGTTTTGAGTGCCTTCCAACATAGTGGGCTCATCTTCTGTGTGATCCAGAGTTTTCATTGCCTGATTTTCAGAAGTAGATTGCCAGGCATTTCTTCCTAGTCTGTCTTACTCTGAAAGCTCTGCTGAAACTTGTCCACCATGGGTGAACCTGCTGGTAGTTGAAATACTGGTGGAATAGCTTCCCAGCATCATAGCAACGTGCAAGCCACCAAAGTACAACAAACTGACAGATGGGTGGTGGATGGAGATAACAGAGCCCTCAGATACTTAACTTGTCTGAACCGCAGTTTCATTCTCTGGAAAAATGATAATAATTATAATGCCTAAAGCTTAAAGTTGATGTAAAGATTCAATTGCTTGAGAGTTAAATGCGTAATTGTTGAATGAATGAATACTGAAAAAGTCCCTGGGAAATAGTTATATACAGGATTTCTTCCTCCACTGGCCTCAAATTTACCTCCTCCTTCTTATTCATTCATTCATTCAACATGTTTTGAGCCCCTGCTCTGGGCTAGCTTTTTTCCTAGGCCCTGGCACACTGCAGGGAACGAAAAAGACAAAACACTTTGTTCCTTCATTAAGCTTATACTTTCATCATAATGATTTTCGTTCCCTTTGTATTTATTTGTCCAGCACCTTCGTCATTCATTATCTTTTTTAATCCACAAAACAGCATTGTGAAATAGGCAGAGCAAGGTCTTTGAAAAATTTCCGTTTTACAGAAGAGATAACTGAGGTCCAGGGCGGGGTCCCTCTAACTGCTATACCACAGGGTTGATTCCTCCACAGAGAAACGGCCTCATTCCCTGCAGCCAGAGGACATAAAGGAAGCTGGGTTAAAACGTTGTGCCCAAGTCAGTTTTTCTAGAACCCTTTAACAAGGGAGCAGTATTTTGATTTTTTTTTTTTCTTTCTGTGGCCAGGGTGGAAAAACAATTACTCTCCTCTTTGATTTTTAATATAGCATTGGTCATCAGTTAGAAACCTCTTAAGATGCCCTTGGGCAGAAATATGAGACTGCTAAAATATGGGCTAGGGCAGTCTTGTTGTAAAATAATATACAAGCAAGATCTTCTAGAAAAGCCTCAACTCCACTTAAAATAAAAAAAAAAAAGTCTAGCTGAGTCATGGAGACTCAAATTTAAGATGATTTTAGAGTTTATCAGTTCCAGTCCTTTCCTTTTACAGCAAGAACACTGATGCCCAGGGAGGCTAACTGGCTTAGCCAGGGCCCACAGTTTAAAAGGCATATATTGACATTAGTGCCCAGGTGCCCTTATTTAATCCTTGTCAAAACATTTTGAAGTTGGTTCTCTTATGACCCCCATAAAAGATGAGGAGACTGAAGCTCAGAGAGGCTAAGAAACTTGTCCAGGGTCACACAGTTAATTAGAGGCAAAGCTGAGACTCAAACTCAGATCCTTCTGACTCAAAAGTCTGGCTTTTGGATCATTATGTTGCAGTTCTTTTCCAAAATAACCCATAGTGTAGGCAGGTATCATCTCCATTTTGCAGTGGGAAAACTGGGGTAATGGAAAGGGAAATGGCTTATCTAATATTCTCCCAGCTTCACTGTGCTCTCCAAGGATCATGATGCTCAGTAGTTGCACACATGGGCTTTGGAGTCAGCTTACATTCAGCACAGTGACAGGACCTGGTGAGCTCTGAATAAATGATAGCTGTTGTCATGGTCAAGAAATCGTTGGTAGCTCAGTGGTAGAATTCTCCTCTTCCATGTGGAAGACCTGGGTTCCATTCCTGACCAATGCACCTCATGCACAGCCACCACCCATCTGTCAGTGGCGACTTGCTGATTCCAAACAGGTTTCAGTGGAGCATCCAGACTAAAACAGACTAGAAAGAAAGGCCTGGCAGCAATCTACTTCCGAAAATCAGCCAATGAAAGCTCATGGGTCACAATGATCTAATCCACAACCAATCATGGGGATGGTGCAAGACTGGCAGTGTTTGGTTCTGTTGCGCGTGGGGTTGCCTTGATTCTGGGGCTGACGTGATGGCAGCTGACAGCAATAGTTGTCACTGTCAGTGTGGAAGTTCGGCAGCCCTCATGTTGACCATAGGCCTGGTACCTGCATTCTTGGCTGTCTGTCCTGTTTTTTCTGTACAGGGTTGTGGTTGGACCACAGGACTTTTCTATCATCTCCATGCAATGCCCACTGATGACACAGCACCCCAGCACAGGCTACTTCAGTCTTCATAGGAAAAGCTCCCCTCATGAGGCTGAATGGATGTGCCCTGCAGGAGACCCTTGGAGCAGAGCCTGTGGAGATCCAGCCCCTGACTCACACTGAGCTGTCCCCCATCCGGTTGAAGCCAGGCCTAGTGCCGCCCACCTCTCCCGGCACCACTGGTGCTGCTGCTGCCTGCTTGGCACAGACCTCTGGCCGCAGCCTTGGACTCCAGGCTGCAGAATTACTCATGGCTTCCTCCTTTGGCATCTGCCAGGATCCAGGAAGAGGGCTTTGTCTTCTCTCTTTCTCACTTAGCTTTTTTTCCTGCCTCCTTGAAGAGCTGAAGCCAAAGCTGACTTTCTCTCCTATTTCCGCTGAGGACCAGTATCCGGCAAAACTCATCCCTGCGCTTGAGAGACCAGGGAGATGTCAGACACCAGGTCTGGCTTTTTGCCTTGAGAGGAAGCGTTAGTCCCCCGTTGCTGCGGGGCTGAAATTGATCATCAATGTCACGGGAGGAAATGCACTTCTTATGAGTTAGCAGAGCACAGTCTTCAAGAAAAATTGCCTTTTTATTGTACAGAGAAAGTTAGTAGCAAACTGATTTCCTCTTCTGGGAGTTCTGACTCAAATCCCCTAGATGCTGCCATTAGCAATTCCTTTCCATCCAGTGAGGACCCCACCAGTGAGAGAAAATCACTGGGGACAGAAGGGTGGCATGTGACAAAAACGTGGAGTAGGGGAGAAGGAAATTTGGATGTTTTACACACACGTCTCATTTTGTTCCTACAACAGCCCTATTGTCAATATCCCCATTTTTTAAGGATAAAAAATGTGAAACTCGAGTGGTGAATGCCTGTCCAAGGTCACAACAGTTAGTAACTGGCAGAGCTGACATATGGACCCAACTCTGTCTAATGCCAAAGTCACAGTAGGGGAAGTGGCTTTTCTGTCTCTTCCTCTCTCTCCATTTGTCACCTTCCCCCGCTCCTACTCTCTAAAGTGTCAGAGATTTTCCAAAGGATTAAATGATATAGCACACTGCCTTGCATACAGTAGGTGCTCAATAAATACACATTGGATCTGAGTTGCTGTGCTATGCCTTTCGAGAGTGTTTGTGTTTTCAAAAGGAACTCTCCTGGAAAATATAATGTCCAACACCAGGGACTAAACGGGGAAGTTCCTAGCACAGATCTTTGGTAGACCATTTCTTCCTTCCTTCCTTGCTTCCTTCCTTCCTTCCTCTCATGCTCTTTCTCTTTCAATACAAAACTGGCATTATTCTAAGTGTTTTATAAATATTAACTAACTTAATCCTCACTACCATTGTATGGTAGGTACTATTATAATCAGTATCATGTCATTTTACAAATAAGTTAATGGGGCACAGATAAGATTAGTAACCTGCCAGTGACATACAACTTATAATCAACAGAGCAGGGGCTTGAATGCAGACAATCAGGTTCTGTAATCATTGCCTGTACACTGTTCTACCTGTCCACGTACAGGTGTCTTCCTAGAGCCACTTTCACTGCTTACATCCACCTGACATTTTACAGTTTCCAAGGTATGCTCACGTGTCTCATTCCATCTGTTCCTCACCATCATCTTTGAAGTATGGACTATTATTCCTATTTACCGCAGAGGATATCCAAGCTCATAGAGTTAAAATAACTTGCTCAAGATTACACAACTAGTAAGTTAGCAGAGCTGGGAGCCAAATTTACTCGTGGTCCATTTATATCTGTGAATCGGGCTGGTGCTGAGGAATTAGAGCTGACCAAAGCAAAGACAAAGCTTTGAGAAGGAAAAAAGTTGCTCAATGTGCTCATTTTTTTTCTTGAGAATTGGACAGGGGAAATGTGTGTGTGTATAATAGTCATAAAAGTATTCCTCAGACCTTGAGGTTTTAATAAAATATGAAAAACATTTTTTACCAGCACCCTCCCTTCCCTCCTGGTTTTTTGGCTCTGCATGATTTAAGGAAATGTAATCCATATGTTTGATTATTCATACTTCCATCATCAAAAAATATTGTTGATTCTTTGAGGAGCGTTTGATGTTCTGGAAGCCTTTTTTTTTTTTTTTTTTTTTTTAAAGCAGAGAAGAGAAAGGAAATTTTAAAAAGTATCCTTCCTCTTCCTACTATTTTATTTCCCTTGAAAAACTTTTATTTTTTGGCATCTATTTATTTTTATTTTTTTATTGTGCTTTAGATGAAGATTTACAGGCAAATCAGTTTCTCATTAAACAATTAATATACATATTGTTTTGTGGCATTGGTTGCAAACCCCTCGACATGCCAACATACTTCCCTTCTGGATCTTGGGTTCCCCATTTCTATTTGTCCATCTTTCCTGTCCCCTCTTGCCTTTTCATCCTTGCCCCTGGGCTGGTGCGCCCATTTGGTCTCGTATACATGGTTGAGCTACATACACTGTTGTTTGTTTTATGGGCCTGTCTAATCTTTGGCTGAAGGATAAACCTCAGGAGTGACTTCAGTATCCATGAAAAACATCTCGTGGCATTTGACTGGGAGATAAACAAATGATCACAAAAATATTCCTCTTTTTCTATAGTGTTTAAGTATAGGTAGGAGTGCAGAAAGGCCATTCCCAGCCTCACGGCTCTGATGTAGCTGGGAGAGGAGTTGATGTTTATGGAATTCCTACTGTTATGGATTGAATTGTGTTCCCCCAAAAAATATGTGTCAACCTGCCTAGTCCATGATTCCCAGTATTGTGTGATTGTCCACCGTTTTGTCACCTGATGAGATTTTCCTGTGTGTTGTAAATCCTACCTCTATGATGTTGATGAGGCAGGATTAGAGGCAGTTAGATTAATGATGCAGGACTCAATCTACAAGATTAGGTTGTGTCTTAAGTCAATTTCTTTTGAGATATAAAAGAGAGAAGGGAGCAGAGAGACAGGGGGACCTCATACCAACAAGAAAGCAGCACCGGGAGCAGAGCGCGTCCTTTGGACCCAAGGTTCCCACGCTGAGAAGTTTCTTGACCAGGGGAAGATTGATGACACGGACCTTCCTCCAGAGCTGACAGAGGGAGAAGACTTCCCCTGGAGCTGGTGCCCTGAATTTGAACTTCTAGCCTACTAGACTGTGAGAGAATAAACTTCTGTTTGTTAAAGCCATCCACTTGCGGTATTTCTGTTATAGCAGCACTAGATAAGTAAGACACCTACCATGTGCAGCCACTTTACCTCCATCATCTTACTTGGTGTTCACACTCCCCCCCCCCACCCCGGAAGTGTCATTGACTCTATTTTATAGAAGAGAAGAGTGAGCCTCAGAGGCCAGAGATAGTGCAGCTGGGATGCAAATCCAGCTTTGCTGACCCCAAAGGTGTGGTGCTCCTACCTTTCAGCCCCTTTAAGAGAATATGAAGGCATTTGCCATCCAATACATTACCTGATTACATTCACACCATCTCCTCTATATCTCTAGCCAGTCCCTGCCCCTAAACCTTTCCCTTCTAGGAAACCTTGCTTACCTCTACAGAGAGTGAGAACTAAGGGGTCAGTTCTGTTTCCCCATTCATTTAGTATCTACTGTTACCTGATTACAGAGGGAAGTGCAGTGGGGCACAGGGATGACCACACAAGTACCCTTTCCTCTGGAGCATTAAATCAAGTTGGGGTGGCAGGTGTTGCCCCACCACCCCTAACCTCTAGACAACGCTTCTAGAGTGTGATCCCACTGCAGCCTAAATGCTACCTTCTTAAAAAGACCCTCCCTGCCTGGTCTCCTGTCCAAAGAAGCCCTCTGGCACTCCATCACTTCATTCTATTTTAATTTGCAACTTAGCACTTTTCATAAGATGATATTTTCTTGCTTATCTATTTTTTTCTTTATTATGTATCTCCATTCTCCTCCCCTTCCCACTAGACATAGAACAGGACATATAAACAAACAAAACCCTAACCAGTTGCTATTGAGTTGATTCTGGTTCATGGCAACAACCCCGCTTGTGCAGAGTACGCGTGCTCCATAGCGTTTCCGATGGCTGATTTTTCAGAAGTACACCTCCAGGCTTGAGGTGCCTCTGAGTGGGTTTGAACGACCAGCCTTCTGGTTAATAGTTGAGTACTTAACCATTTGCATCACCCAGTGACTTCTCCATGAAGGGAAGTGCATCTATTCCACTGTATTCCTAGGCTCTGGAACAGACTAAACCAAACTAAACCCGTTGCCGTCAAATCTATTCTGATTCATAGAGATCCTATAGGACAGAGTAGAACTGCCCCGGTAGGGTTTCCAAGGCCGTAATAAGGAAGACTGAAGAATTGGTGTCTTTGAGTTATGGTGTTGGTGAAGAATATTGAATATTTGAATATACTGTGGACTGCCAGAAGAACAAACAAGTCTGTCTTGAAAGAAGTACAGGCAGAGTGCTCCTTGGAAGCAAGGATGATGAGACTTCGTCTCACGTACTTCGGACATGTTATCAGGAGGGACCAGTCCCTGGAGAAGGACATCATGCTTGGTAAGGTAGAGGGTCAGTGAAAGAGAGGAAGACCTTTGACCAGATGGATCGACACAGCTGTAATAATGGGCTCAAACATAGCAATGATTGTGAGGATGGCACAGGACCAGGCAGTTTCGTTCCGTTGTACATAGTGTTGCTATGAACTGGAACTGCCTCGATAGCACCTAACAACAACAATCTTTACAGAAGCAGACCTTTCGGCTAGCAGCTGAGCGCTTAACCACTGCGACACCGGGGCTCCTTCTGGAATAAAACCCATTACGTTTGAGTCAATTCTGACTCATAGCGACCCTACAGGACAGAGTAGAACTGCCCAGTAGGATTTCGAGGGAGCGGCTGGTGAATTCGAACTGCTGACCTTTTGGTTAGCAGCCAAGCTCTTAACCACTATGCCAGCAGGGCTTACTTCTGGAATAGACCAGGTATTTAATAATAATATCATTCAATATTTACTGAACATTTGCCATGTACAAAGCATCATTTGAAGGATTTCACATGTATTATCTCACTTGGCCATACAATAAGCTTCTGAGGTAGTTACAATTATTATTCCCATTTAGAAATGAGGAAACAGAGCCACAGAAAGGCCAAGATCCCAGAGCTAGTAAGCAGTGGGGCTACGTTTCAAACCCAGTCACTCATAACCTCAGAGCCGGAGCTCTGTACTATGAGTCTATATGTTTAATGAATAAATGAATGATTGAAAGAACTACAGCTATTTGCATAATAGTAGGATTTTGAAGACATGGTGAAAGCAACGGGTTAAGTGTAGAGAAGAGAATTCATTGCAGCTGGCAGGATCAAACTTTTTGGAGAAGTTGACAACTAAGCCTAGCCTTAGAGTGAGTCTAAGTGAGTGTCAACTTGTGCATTCCAGAATTCAGAGTCCAGAGTTAGAGCCATGGCTGGGATGCAGGAAAGGACAGAGAAGAGAAGGCGGGATAGGGAGGAGTGAGAAATGAAGCTAGAAAAGGAGGAGGGAGACAAAGTGGAAAACTTTGAAAATCAGGGCAAGAGATGTGGACATGATGCAGTGGGAATGGGGTACCATGGAAGACTTCCACATAGAGAAATGCCAGGATCAGAGCCTCTCATTTTAGACTGTGCTTAGCCTTATGTTTAGAGGTATTGGTGGTTTAGTGGTAGAATTCTTGCCTTCCATGCAGGGGACCTAGATTTGATTTCTGGCCAATACACTTCATGCACAGCCACCACCAGTCTGTCAGTGGAGACTTGTGTTTTGCTAGGATACTGAACAGGTTTCAGTGGGGCTTCCACGCTAAGATGGACTACAAAGGCCTGGTGATCTTGGACAACGTTTCATTCTGTTTCCATGGCAGCTAACAACAACAAACCGTGCATTTAAACCCCACCTTCTATAGTACAGATCCAACGCTAGTCATTTTTGCATATCTCATCTCATTTAATCTTTCCAGGAATCCTGTGAGGTACAGATTACTGTTCCCATTTTACAGATGACACCGTGAGTGCTCAGAGTTGATTTTTCCAAGTTTATTAGCTAGTAAATATCAGCGCTAAAAACCAAAACCAAACCTATGGCTGTCGAGCAGATTCTTACTCATAGCGACCCTATAGAACAGAGTAGAACTGCCCCATAGAGTTTCCAAGGAGTTCCTGGTGGATTCCAACTGCCGACCTTTCGGTTAGGAGCTGTAGAACTTAACCACTAAGCCACCAGGGTTTAGGACTCTAATTTTTATCTGCAGTTGCCTGTTTCCACAACCATGTAAACATTCCTATAACTCCAGGGAGAAAGAAATGACGCCATTGTACCCATCTCAACTTCCAGAGGGCAAGGAAGAGAGTCCCCTGGTCTCTTCTCCCTTCCCAATATTTGAGTCTGTTTCCAGGGAAGAGAGTTCCTGATGGGAGGGAAGAGGCTAGGGGTGGAGATAGTGGGGGCTGAGCGGGGGCAATGGAGAGAGAGCCTTGTGGAGGAGGGGAGGAGGGACGGGAAGAGAGACAGCAAATTGTTTCTGGCTGGAATTTTCCAGACAGGGCCTCAGTCTGAGAACAAATGTGCCTTCTGAATGTTCACTAATTGTTACTGACCTTTAGTGAGATGAGCAAAATTACTCTCCCGTACCCCTCCACCCCCACCCTTTTTTACAAAATTGTTTTTCCTGACTTTTCAAAAATGAAGTTTGGCAAGTCCAGTCCCGACGGCAGACTGTGGGAAAACAATGCAGCTCCTTATGGCCCCAAATGGAGCGTTTGCAATTAATCCATTGATCTCAGTAGAAAACCCTATTGTATCAGGGCCCGCCAGGAGAAAGCTGCATCCTGCCCCTCTCCCGCCCTGCGCAGAATTGCATTGAAGTCAGCCCCCAAACTGATGGCAGGATATGGCCCTAAAAGCCTTCAAATTAAAGGGGCCAGAAAATAAATCTGACTGGTTGGTGGAAGCTGAGGTGGGGGCTTGGAGATTCAGGAGAATGGGGGAAGGCAATGGGTTTCCTCTGGAACTAAGAGCTGCAGGGTCTGTTGGTGTCCCGAGCTTTGCAAACTCTAAAAGGTTTCTGGTTTCTCTTGACTCTCAGTTCTCGTTAGTTTGTTCTGTAGCTTCAGACGTTAGATATCTAGCGTGCAGATTGTTTGGCCCTTTGTTGATGCTGCTGCTGCTGATAACATTGGTATTAATAATACTCACTTGGGTCTGTTGAGCCTGTCTGTGTATCATGCACTTGACATCACCTCATTATTTCTCAAACAATCCTGTGGTGAGGGTAGTGGAGATAATGATGACTATCCTTTGTTGGAGGGCAGTGGTGGTTCAGTGGGAGAATTTTGTCTTCCATGTGGGAGACCCAGGTTCGATTCCTAGCCAATGCATTTCATGCACAGCCATCACCTGTCTATCAGTGGAGGCTTGCATGTTGCTATGAATGCTGAGCAGGTTTCAGCAGAGCTTCCAGACTAAGATGAACTAGGAAGAAAGGCCTGGCGATCTGCTTTTAAACATCAGCCAATGAAAACTCTATGAATCACAATCGGTCTGATCTGCAACTTACTGTGGGGATGGCGCAGGAGCGGACAGCATTTAGTTCCACTGTGCATGGGGTCACTATGAGTTGGAGGCCCACTCCACAGAAGCTGACAACAAAAATACACTTTGTTGAGTGGGTCTCACCTGCCATGTGCTTTACATAGTCTTTCTCATTTAATCCTTACCACCCTGGAGGTGAGCAGAGCTGGATTAAAGTGTGGTTTGGCTAGTTGAGCAGTAACCCAGGACATAGTAACCCAGTTTGCCAGTCTGTAAGGGGTAGTACGCATCACTGGGATCCAGAGGTTCTCTGAGGTGGAGTGTTGAATGTGGCTGGAGGAAGAGTTAGAGAAACTGCCGGGGATGAGGAATGAGCTGCACATGTGTCTAAACTGTCTTTTATGGAGGGTGGGTTGAGATGGTGGTAGGACTTCTGTTTTGCTGAGTTGAGTTTGCAGTGGAATGCTGCCATCCCGGGACACCATGCATGCTTATGAGGTTGTGCGCTTCACAATTTAGGGAGCCCTGGTAAATGTACAATAATGCAGACAACCCTACATGGCTGACCTGGCGCGGTCCTTCTTTCAGCTCTTCCCACAGTCAATGCACTCTCTCTCTTCTAAATAAATGTTTAATTAACAAATATTCAAAGAATTATAAGCCGTCAGGGAGCACTTACAGTGTCAGTCTGTTTCTGAAGATGAGTATTATTCTCATTTCAGGGGAGGAAATTGAGGCTCCAAGAGGTGGAATGATGTACTTGAGGACATACAACTATTAAGTAGTTGATTCCAAACCAACAAGAATGTAAGCTCTAGGAAGACTAGGATATTTTTTGTCTTATTCAGAGATACTCCTCCAACATCTATATGTCTATATAGCATCTGTATCTAGTATGGTAACTGGCTTATAGACAGTGCTCAATAAATATCTGTTGCCTAAACAAATAAACTGCTTTTTGCTCTTTTCTAGGATATGTGGGGCCTTGGATCCTCTCTACTTCCCTGGTTGCTAAACTTGCTTGTCTAGTCCTTATATTTTTCGGTGATTCTTCTGCCAGGATCCTCTGATAAATTCCCTGTAAAGTTCAACTATAGAAAGAAAGTAGGTTTTGTCTGACAAATAAAAATTGTATGCTTCCTCTCATCAGAAAACAAAAGCTCTAAATTTTTCAAATTTCCTCTTTTGTCTTGGCTTCCAGGAAATTCAGAATTAAATTTAGTGCTCAATTTTATATTACTGTTGGGTTAGATTCAGAGTATAGTGTTTTTTCATGCATTATATGTTTTTGATTCGTTTTCTACTTGGCTCTATTTGCAAATGTCTTTTTGGAAGCAGCGAGGATACAGCCTAATAATAATAGTGTTCTTGATGTCATTATGGCCCTATGGTATCCAAAGTTTCCTATTTGTCCAAGGCTTCTATTTGAAGCCTCTTCCAGGCCCAGACTTTTGCTATAAACTCCATAGTTCATCTACACCAGTAGTTCTCAACTAGGGCCAATTTTGGCCCCCAATAGACATTTGGTACCGTCTGGAGACATTTTTGGTTATTACAATGTGGGGGCTGATTGCTACTGGCATCTAGTGGATAAAGACCAGGGAAGCTGTTATATATCTTACAACACACAGGGCAGTTCCCTAAAACAAAGAATTGTCCTGCCCCAAATGTCAATAGTGCCAAGGTTGAAAAATCTTGATCTAAACCGGCTAACTCTAAGCCTGATGAAGCAATCTGATGGAAATAGCTTGAACTTCACTCCTGGCTACTACACTTTCTTCTCTTCCGTTACTGAGGGTGCTCAGGTAAGCCCCCAGCCAGGCTGTATGTTCTCTCTCTTGGCTTCTGTCTTGCTCACATACTACAGGAACCCTGGCAAAAGAAGACCCCATCTTATTCATCCTTTGATCTTTGATTTTACCACAGGTCCTAGCATAGTTTTCTATTTAATTTATAGGGTGATGTCACATGTTTGGTATGGGGGGGGGTAATTTCAGAATTAAATGATTTAATTTTTGATGATTGCCTTTAATTACACAGTTCCATAGAGGAAGTTAATAAAAATATACTTCCACAGAGGCCTGTACTGATAACCTTTGGACTGAGCTTGGGTATTTAGGATCATTGCAATGAAGGCATATTCCCCACATCAGCCTTTGCCTTCCTATATTCTCTTAGTTGACTGTCAGTAGCATCAGCTGTCTGGGCGTAGGGTCAATTCTACAGCGAACAACCTAGACTTTGTCTATCTTGGGTACCCTTGTGATCTCTAAGCTATAGATTTTCTTCCTCACATCAGGTTACCTTCTACGTTTCTAGACAACTGCCTCAGTTTCCCCCTTGGTACTTAAGATCCTTCCTGGTGGGATCCCAGCTTGAACTCTAGCCTGCTGCTAAGTCTACTTTTCCCTGTGGGTAAGAGGGTTAGTCAGTGCTGAGTCCTACTTTTCCTTCTTCTACTGACAGGGGTCCCTTCTGCCATAAACCATGAATGTAATGATTTCCAGGGCCCCATGTAGTGACCATCCATCTTCATTTGAACGTTGTCTGGGGCTGTGTCCCAGTGCTGACTGGGGTCCCTTGGTTCAGACAGGGGAGGTGAGCTCAGGCTCACTTCATCAGTTAGACACTTACTCATTCAATAACATTCTTGGCAAACCTACTGTGTGCCAAGCACTGTGCTGGTGGTTGGGTTTACAGGAATGAGTAAGATCCCTTTACTAGCTCATAGTCAAGATAAAGAGAAAAATGGAAACAAATATAATGCTCTGTGTATAAATGCTATATTGGAGGTGAGCTCAGGATACTGGGGGAGCACCTTGGAAGGCAGCCAACTCAGCCTGGGGAAAGATGGCTGGGGAAGACTTCCTGGGGAGGAGATGCTGGAGCCAGGGCTTCTATTGGCTAAAGGAGCCCCTCTAGCTAGGCTGATCTCCCAGCTCCTGTTTCACATTTGTTCACGTCTCCCCATCCCCCATTCAGACTTCCCACAACATCTGTGAAGATATTTGTATGCCACTTCTCTTTTCCAAGACCAAAAGTAAAATAAAAATGGAAAACAGGGTGGTGGACCCATTGAATTGAGGAAAGTTTTGCAGTCTGAGTAGTTATACCTTGGCCTATGAATAAGTTGTGGATCCCCAGAGTTCAACTTGGGGTTACTTCTGGTCAATAGCCACTTGATCAAGGTGTTCACACCAAAGCCTTCTTTTTCCTGTTAGAAATGGCTGCCCCAGGGGGGTTTGCACATTTGTCAATCAACTCCAGCCTAAGCCCCAGAGAGACCAGTTGATATGTCAAACTACAGGACAGAGTATTTTTTGAATCCTCATAACAGCTCTGAGAGGTAGTCTATTAGTCAGGGTTTTCCAGAGAAATAGAACCAATAGGATCTCTCTCTTTCTCTCTATATATAGTCTATATATATTAGTATAGTCAATATTGCCTATAATATATATATATATACATATATATAGTCTCTCCCTATACACACACATACACATACATACAATATATTGCATAGATAGAGAGATTTATTAATTTATTTATGTACATATGTATGTATGTATGCATGTATGTATTTTAAGGAATTGACTCACTTGACGGTAGGGGCTGGCAAGTCCAAAATCCATAGACTAGGTCTGGGCTGGAAACTCTAGTAGAATATCTATGTTATAGTCTTGAGACAGAAATTGAAAACCCTATCTCTAGCAACCTCAGTTTTTTGCTCTTAAGGCCTTCAACTGATTGGATGAGGAACCCACATTTTGCTTTACTTAAAGTCAACTGATTTAAATGTTAATAACGTGTAAATAATTTCACAGCGACCTCTAGACTAGTGTTTGACCAAGTAACAGGGCACCACAGCCTAGCCAAGTGGACTCATGCAATTAACCATCACAGGCAGATATTTTTGTTCCCATTGGATTGCTGAAGAAACTGAGAATTAGATGATTGAGTCATCTGCTAACACATGAAGGCTCCAAGATTAAAAAATAGGACTTTTCAGTCTAAATCCCCTTTCTCCTCAACACCTCGTTTTCTTAACCCAGCTGAGGCTCCATGACCAGTGAAGATCAAATCATGGTCTCCATCTTCTTGTTCTCACAGAGTTGCTTTGGAGATGAAACAGAAGCAGAGCAGAGCAGAGCAGAGCTTCTGTATCTTGTTATGTCACACTTTTTCTTCCCAAGATTTCAAAGGCAGGGGCCTATTTATCTAGATACTCAAATTTGCAACAGGGGAGTAAGATAGAGGCTGGAGAGCAGAATGCTGTTTTGGAAAGGATGAAACACGCGCTTACAGTGTTTATATTCAATTCCGGAGACCTGGTTAGAAAAATATTTTTAAAAAACGGAAGGAAGAGTAACTACGCACTCACAAAATACCGGTCTGTATCGCAGGGAACCTTTGCCTTTGGATTCTGTTCCCAGGCGTGGACATGGGCAGCTCCAACCTGCCATTAGAGATGAAAGGGAATCTTTCAACATTTCCTTCTATTGTCTGCTCTTTTTCCCTACTTTGTCACCATAACATTCTTTATTGGAATTCCATCAATGTGGAGTTTTCCCCTCCCCAGAAACAATTACAAGGGAAAAGTTGGCAAAAGTATCCAGGAAAGACCTGTGGCTCGTTTCTAAGTGAGTAACTATCATGTGTCTTGGAATGATTTGCTGCTTCCAGTTGAAGAAGTTCGGGCTTAAAGGGGAAAACACAGAAGCATCCAGAGAAGTGAAGGATAGGGTATCTATCTGGCTGCTGGATGTGGTTAGACTCTTCATTGAGGTCATCAGAGGGTTAATATGATTCAGGGACCCAAAGCCCTGGCCTCAAATCCTGATTCCACCTTGGCTAGTTGCGTGACCTTGCGCAAGGTATTTAACTTCTCTGGAATCGAAAGTTCATCAGTGAAAATAGGAATTCTGCCTATGTTTTATAGGCTAATATGAAAATAGGGGATATGAAAGTGCCTGGCACATGTTACTTTTCAAACATGCATTATTTCTTTCTTTCTTCCTCTTGTCCATCCCTTCCTCCCCCACAGTCTCCAACATGGAGATTTTGAGATGACCCAGTAAAAGAAACAGGAACATCTGAAACAGGAACAGCTGAAATAGGAAGCTTCAAGCACTGGCAACTTAATTTAATTAATGAGGAACTTTATATATGTTTGTACATATATATTTTTTGGAGCAGTGATTTCTAAGAGTAGAAGAGGCCACTTCACGAGGCTGTTTGTCCTTGTGAGTTTTCAGTATTTCTCTGGGTACTACTCAGAACAATGTTACATGTACTTATATGTTTTCTGTGTAAAATAAACCTATTCTTCATTAAGCACCTGTTCTATCATGGGTACTGTATGAATATTAATCTTGTTTAATACTTAAAACTACCTTATGTAGTCTACAGGAGCCCTGGTGGCACAGTGGTTAAGAGCTATGGCTGCTAACCAAAAGGTCAGCAATTCGAATCCACCAACAGCTCCTTGGAAACCCTACAGGGCAGGTCAACTCTGTCCTATAGGGTTGCTGTGAGTTCGAATTGACTTGACGGCAATGGGTTTATGTATCCTACTACATAAATGCTATCCAAATTTCTACTTAAAGATTAAGGTTCAGAGAGGTGGTCAGTAGTGGAGTTCAGATTTTATTTCTGCTCTTTCTGACTCCGTAGCCATTCTTACTACCACTGAACCTCAAAAGCCATTGTGGTCTCTAACACACTTGTATTAGTATTTAGCTTGTGCTACCTTGTGGTGCAAAAAATTAACACCACTTGGTTGCTAACCAAAAGGTTGGAGGTTTGAGTCTGCCTAGAGGCATCTTGCAAGAAATGGTTGGCCATCTGCTTCTGAAAAAAATCAACCACTGAAAACCCTATGGAGCACAGTTCTACTCTGACACACATGGGATCTCCATGAATCAGAATTGACATCAACTTGACAGCAAGTGGACTGGACTAGACCTTGTATTCACTCACACATTCATCTAAGGAACTATCATGTGCTAGGCACTGTTCTGAATGAGAGGATTCCAAGTTGTTGAAAATATAGTCTTTACCAGTTGTGTAAACTTTGGGAACATTTTTTTTTTAATATGTACAATGGAAACATTAATGTTTATGTAGAAACTTTGTTGGGAGGATTACATGAAAAATGTGTGAAAAGCAGCTCGAAGTGTGCTTGGCATGAAGTAGGTGATCATGTAAGAATCTTGGGACCCTCAAACTGTGTAATTTGAGGAGAATAATTATTTAAAGAGTTATAGGCAGGGTTTGAGAAAGCAATGAAAGATGGTGCTGGATCCTAGGGCTAGCAACAGCAGGGAATTGTTACCATCCCCAGGCCAGAAGGGGTGAGCGGAGGGAGCAGTTATGGAATCAGGAGACTGTAGCCATAGAGAAAGGACCACCTTTTGGGAGCGATGGCCTTTGTTAGAGGGATGCAGCTAATCCACAGTGACCTAATAGAGAAGATGTAGGGGATTAAATACCCCATCTTCACTCTCCTCTCATTCTCTGATCCCCTGCTGATGCCTCCCATTGGCCAAACCCAACTGGGATCTGTAGGTCAAGGGAGCCTATCCGTGTTCTCTCTAAGGGCAGCCTCCTGGGGCACAGGCGAGTGGAGTTGTCCTGGATAGAGAAGCGTGATAAGTGGATATGGATGTGCAAACATATAATATCCAGCAGAGTGTTCCATAAATATTGAATCCAAAATCACACTCTGAAATTGCTTACAGGTAAGTGGAGAAGACCAGACTTTTACCCAATAGCCACAACACAGGGCAGAGCGGGCTGAGTGTATTACAGAAGGTTTGAGCTGGAGTAGATGTCACTTCACATTGAATTGTCCCCAGCACCCCCTAAAAATGTGTTGAAATCCTAACCCCTGTATTGGTAAATATGATCTCGTTGGAAATAGGAGTTTTCTTTTGTTATGTTAGTGAGGTGATATCAGAGTGGGGTGGGCCCTAAATCTAATCATTTCTGAGTTGTTAAAAGAGCAGAATAGACACAGAGACGCACACGGGAAGACAGATGCCAAGGAACACCGAGGAACTCCAAAGAATGTCAAGGAATGACAAAGAATGCCAAAGATTGCCAAGGATGGCTGGCAGACACCAGGAACTAGGAGAGAGGCTCACAGGAGGAATCGACCGCACTGATTTGGACTTTTAGCCTCCAGAACTGTGAGAAAACAAATTTCTGTTCTTTAGAGTCAACCACTTGTGATACTTCTGTTTCAGCAGCACTAGGAAACTAAGACACAGAGCATGGCACCTGCTTGTCTGGGTAGCGCATACTTCACTCAACATTTTATTCAACAGACAATTACTGAATGCCTATTGAGTTCCTGACACTGTGCAGAAGAGAGGCTACAAAGAGAATTAAGACTGGTTCTGCCTTTAAAAAGCTCACATTCTTCTGGGAATTAGAACTCTCCTTTTACTTATCCACCTCTCCTCTAGACTGATAGTGACCTGAGGACAGGGAATCTGTTTAATTATCTTTGTATTCCCAGTGCTTAGCAACCAGTGACACAGAGCATTTCAGAAAATGTGGAGCTATGGAAGAAGCAAAGATCTGGAGAGGAAGACAGGCAGGAAAAAAGAAATGAATTAATTTATTCCAAAATCATTTGCTGCCTAAAGTGCCAGGCCCTGATATACAATGAATAGCAAAAGGTACCTACATGCAGGTGTGTGAGTGTGCGCGCGCGCGCGTGTGTGTGCGTGTGAGAGTGTGTGTGTGAGGAATGGAAACCAGGGAATTAGTGGTGAATGTCTGCAGAGCTCTGAGGACAAACCATAGGAAGCCCTTCTTGAGATCAGCTTTCTGAACTGAAGCTTTTGGAATTCAGAGGAGAGGAGAGAAGGGGCCCACTTAGATGCCCCACTGAGCTACTCAGTGATGGTTAGAGATGACTTTTCAAACAACTTCTGAAAGCAGGTGATTTTTGCAAATGAGGGCTTGTCGGCATATGGTATTTGGATGATATAATTTCTTTAATTGAAAGTGTTATCTTAATCAGAGAGTTTTGCAAAACCCCAAAACAAAGACATCTGTTGCTGTTTTTGTTCTTTTTCCCAGCAAATAATCTGGTGGTGAAAAATAGGAATGACTAAATGGAACACCAGCGAAAATCGTGGATTTAAAAAACAAACCCCTACATCTTTTAGAGGGGGGCAGTTGATCAAGGTATAGGGCAGGCAACTTCTGAAGAGTCTTCTATGAGATATTGGGTCATTATAACTCTACTTCTTTTTATAGCAATAATTATTAAAACAGAAGGAAATTGGATGAGCTTGTGGCAAATGTAGTGCATTTCTCTGCCATCTGTGGATCTCAACCATTTCTCTGTGCTACTGGTGCCTGGGCTGAATCTCCAGGCCAGGCAGGTGGGTCACCTGCCTCCTGGACATCTCCTGCAGATATCCCACAGGCTCCTCAAACTCAGCTCTTCAGAAGTGACCTCATCAGTTCACAGAAACCTGCGTCTCTTGAATTCCCCATTTCAGGGAGTGTCATCGCCACCCACTCCACCTCCCAAGCCAGAAACATTTTTCTCTGTATCCTCTGTTTTAGATTAAATTGTGTCTCCCCAAAATATATGTTGAAGTCCTAACCTCGGTACCTGTGGATGTGACCCTGTTTGGACAAAGGGGTTTTCTTCTGTTATGTTAATTAGGTCATACCTCATTAGAGTGGGTCCTAGACCTGATTCTCTCTGAGTGGTGTCTTACAAAAAGGGAAAACAGACACAGAGTCAGATACACAGGAAAGACACCATGTGATGACAGAGGCAAATGCATCTATAAGCAGCAAAGGAACGCCAAGGATTGCCGGCAGTCACCAGAAACTAGGAAACAGGCTCACAGAAGGAATTGACATGGCCAAGACCTTGATTTGGACTTTCAGCCTCCAGAACTGTAAGAAAATTAATTTCTGTTCTTTAAAGCCACCTATTTGTAGTATTTTGTTACAGGTGCCCTAGGAAACTAAGACACCCTCCCTCTCCTGGAGACCCTAAATCAAAACAAAAACCAACCAAACAAAAAACCCCAAACCTATTGCTGTCAAGTCAATTCTGACTTACAGCAACCCTATGGACAGAGTAGAACTGCCCCGTAGGGTTTCCAAGGAGTGGCTGGTGCATTCAAACTGCTGACCTTTTGATTAGCAACCGAGCTCTTAACCACTGCACCACCTGTACAAGCTGAAATCAGGACCCGTTGCTTCCCCTTTGGAAAGATTCTTCACTCTGCTGCCTCATCTTCACCTTCACTACCTCTGCATTCCTCTCCAGATTACTGCGGTACACCCCCCCCCCCATCTCCTTTGCGTTTCTGTCTAACCTTGACCCCACTATCAGCTAGGGCCATGGTAGGAAGCATAATCCACCTCACATGGTTCAAATGAAAGGCCATTAATGAAGAAACTACATAAAGAGATGTGGGTAGGGTTAATGGAATGAACAAAGGATGTTGACGCACCCAGAAACTAGCAACAGTCAGAAGCCATTATCACTTCTAGGACTGAAGGGACAAGGCAGGGAAATAGATATTAGAGATATATTAGTGAGAACTGGAACCACAGAGGAGGGGATACCCAGTGAGACATACTAGAGAGGGCTATGTGGAGCAGGGAGGAAAAAAGGAATAACATAGTACTCTCTCTACCTATCTCCCTTCTCCTCGCTGCTGCTTCCCATTGGTTAAACCCAGACACCTGGTTCAAGGGAGCCCAGAAGATGCAATCTGCAGGGACCAGACTCCTGGGACACAGAGCAGGGTGGAGAAGTGCTGAGAATCATCTAGGGGTGTGGAGGGAGCAGACAGAGAATACCCAGCCTTGCCCCTCTTATCCATTCTGTACTCTGCTATCCAAGTGCTAGTTCTAGAACTCTGGTGATGTTACTCCTGGGACTAAAATGCTTAGAGACTCTCCATTGCACTAGGAATGAAATCAAGGCTCTTTAAATTGGCGAAGAGTCTTCCAGTTGGCCCCTGTCCCTGTTGACCTCTCTGGACCCATCTCTCACCACTCCTATTCCTTACTTGACACTCCAGCATTACTGCACTACTTCCAGGTCCCTGGATGCACCATGCTGTTCCAAATCTCCATGATTTAGTAAATATTCTTTTCTTTCCATGGAACACCCTACCTTTCCCTGCCTGAGACTTTCTAACACACACCCATCTCCCCTTTGCAGGGTGAACTGCAGGTCTTTCTTCCAACCTAGTTCAGATGTCACCTCCGATAAAACTTCTCTAATTATCCCACTCTCCCACCCAAATTAATCATTCCTATCTCTGAGCAGTCTGTACGATATACATTTCTATTTTGGCACTATTGGTGCACTTTGTAATTTGTTTGTGTACTTGTCTGTATCCCCCAGGCAGACTGGCAGCTCCATGAAGACAAAGACTGTGTATTATTCATTTGGCATCCCAACTAACTGCCATAGTGCCTGGAACATTACATCTGTTCATAAACATTTAAGGCAAAAGTAAAGGAGGGAGGGAAGAAAGGAAGGGAGGAATTAATTTCAACTGGTCAAAGCGTTTTCAAATACACTGCTGTATTTGATCTTCACAAGTAGATTGGGTGTTGGGGCAAGATGGCTACCTAGGATGAGGACACTGAGTCTCAGAGAGGGATGAGAGGAAGCTGGGGAGTGGGTAGTGAGTAAAGCTTGGGACTGGGAATCAGATAACTTGGGATGGGGCCCCAGGTCTCTAACTTACTGGATGTGAGTTCTTTACTGAACATGAACTTCTCTGAGCCTGTGCTTCCTCCTCTGTAAATTAAGGGAAATAACAATACTTACCTCTCAGAGTTGTGGGGGAGGCAGTGTGTGAAGATGTTTCATATATTATGCAGGGCTAGACAAATAAAAGGAATACTAGAACTACTTCTCAGCACTCACTCTGTCATTTTTAGTAGTTCTCATGGACTGATTGACATCTTCCAAGCTGTCCTGCCTTATATGCCCAAACTAACATAAGACTGAGGAGGCTCTTCCCACAGTGAGAAAGTTATCCATGGATTTTTAGACTAAGACAGACTAGGAAGGAAGGCCTGGCAATCTACTTCTAAAAATCAGCCAATGAAAGCCCTACGGATCAAATGGTCCAGTGCGCGAGCTATCATGGGAATAGTGTGCGACTGGGCAGCACTTCTGCTGTGTTTTTCATGGGGTTGCCATGAGTCAGAGGTTGACTTGACAACACCTAACAACAACAGCAAAAGGCACAGCTAGAAAATACCTGGAGACCACTTAGCCCAATTTTGATGATACTAGGGTTGTCCTTTCCATGCTCCCCTGAGAAGCGACCACATGCATCACACACCAAGTACAACTCACTCCAATCAAGCCAACTCCTTCCATTTTTGATGACTCTGGCTGCCAGAAACTTCTTCCTTTGAGCAGAAACCTGTCTCACTCTAATTTTTTTCACACTGGCTGTTGTTCTAGGCTTTGAGACCATCCAGAAGAAGCCTATGCTCATTCCCACAGATCTTTTGAAATGAAGGCAGCTCTATTGGGTACTGAATTGTTAGTCTTCCAGGCTGAGCATCTCCTGTCCTTCAGATATTCTTCATCAGAGAGCCTTTGAGGCCTTTTACTATAGGGACGGCTCTCATCACGACTTTTCTCTCTTGAGCAGTATCTGTGACAAATCACTCATTTTACTACATTGACACCATAATGAACCATTGTCATGGATTGAACTGTGTCCCCCCAAAATATGTATCAACTTGGTTAGGCCATGATTCCCAGTATTGTGTGGTTGTCATCCATTTTGTGATTGTAATTTTACATTAAAGAGGATTAGGGTGGGAGTGTAACACCCTGACTAAGGTCACATCCCTGATCCAATGTAAAGGGGGTTTCCCTGGGATGTGGCCTACACCACCTGTTATCTCTCAAGAGATAAAAAGGAAAGGAAAGCAGGCAGAGACGGAGGAACTCATACCACCAAGAAACCAGTGCCGGGAGCAAAGTGTGTCCTTTGGACCCAGGGTCCCTGTGCAGAGAAGCTCCTAGTCCAGGGGAAGATTGATGAGAAGACCAACAGAGAGAGATAGCCTTCTCCTGGAGCTGACACCCTGAATTTGGACTTTTAGCCTACTTTATTGTAAAGAAATAAATTTCTCTTTGTTAAAGTCATCCACTTATGGTATTTCTGTTATAGCAGCACTACATGATTAAGACAACCATCATACATCTAAAACAATAACCACAAGTTACAGAGGGCCTTTTATGTCCAGATAAGGAAACAAAGACTCCAAGAGGGGAATCACTTGCCCCAAATCATACAAGTAATAAAAGTAGAGGTAAAGGGATTACACCCACAGCCGTCTGACTTCCAGAGCCCCCGTGTTTTCCACAACCAAGGATCCCTTCTCTTGCTCCATTCGAGCCATGGACAAAAAGAACTGAGGTGCGCACTCATCTGTCTCCCCTATTAAACAGCAGTCTCCTCAATGGAGAGACTAGTTCTTAATGATCAATAGTGCCTTCCACGAAGTCAGTGCTTGAGAAGTGATAAATATTCCCATCATCATCATTATTAAACACTTGACAAAACTTGCCAATTAATTAACTTGGCCAGTCACTCAGATTTCAAGATAACAAGGTTTTGGAATCATATATAGATGACTGCTACTCAAAGTGTCAGTCTACAAACTGTTATGGGCCTTTGCTGAGAGGAGCCTCACAATGAGAACCTGGTGGGGCTTCTGGAGATAAAACTCATGAAAGGGTGCTTCCCCTACCCCGCTGCCCCCCGCAAGACTGGACCTTCAGGAGTTTTTAGCTCTCAAGATAGTTCATGCTCACTCTCCAGCAATTAATCAGTTATGCTTTAATTATTTCTACCAGATGCTGGATCCAGATGTGGTTTCTGCTCCCAATAAGTAGTGATTCTCTGTATTAGCCTATCTGTGTCTCCAGTTTTTGGGACAGCAGTGTGTCTTGTGACCTCAATTCTCTGATCTAAGAAGAGTTGTTGATTTTCAGTTGTTCAGTCTTTTTCGTGTTTTGAGCAAGTCTTTTTATTATTCTTTACATGCTGGACCAGAAATCAGAAGTATGCACCTCCACAACACTCTACCTGTATCAAGCTAAGGCCTTAATGCTTTATGCCTTAAATTATGGCTATTTTTGTACCTGTCTTGTTTCCTGCCATCAGATGCCAGTTATTGGAGAGGCAGTTTAGGAACTGGTCTCTACTAGTGAAAGTTGGCAACTTGTCCCGTATTTTATCCCTCTCAGGATCTGTGATATATACGGTTGACCACCCAGTTTTTCCACCTCTCAGGTTTTTTAGGAAGCCACTTTCCTGATAATAGTGCATACTGCCACAAGGCAGAGGCCTTTATGACTATTTGAAACTGAAAAAATGAGTGTGTACCACCTTACTATTTCTACAGGGTATTGTATGAGGTGTGTGCATTTTTGGTACGAAAAATAGAAAATTTTTATGTGGAAACTCGTATGTCCCAGTGGACTCTGGTGGAACTCTGTGATTTTGGGCATTCAAATTAGTGGGACAATGTATTGTCCCACAGATCTCTGAGGGAAGACTTGTGGGAGGGGGCAAGGAAAAAAAATCCATACTAACTACCAAGATTCAGACACACTCAATGATTCAACATGCTTCCATTGATGAAAAAACACAAAATCAACAAAAAATTCAAATCAGAAAATAATAGGGTCTTGAAAGGATTTTTACGATAATTCTTTGTGAAACATATTTTAGACCTTGGCTATGGGTATATATGGTTTATCTGTGATGCTAAAGTGGGTTTCTGGTCCCAACTGAGATCCTACCCATCTACATGTCTTGAGGTGATTTACTTTTAAATTCATCCTGCCTCAATGTTATCATTTGTTTCTTAGGAGTAATGTGGACCCCACACAAGTAATGAGGATTAGGGGTTGTTATTATAATTATATATATCCATTCCCTGTCTGTCAGTTTGTTGTACTGAGGTGGCTTGTATGTTGCTGTATTCTGGAAGCTATCCTAGCATCATTTTAAATACCAGCAGGGACACCCACGGTGGACGGATTTCAGCAGAGCTTCCAGACTAAGACAGACTAGGAAGACAGGCCTGCGATTTACTTCTGAAAATTAGCCAATGAAAACCTTATAGATCACAACAGAATATTGTCCAACTCACTTGCTTTGGATACTTCATCAAGAGTGATCATTGCTGGAGGAGGATATCATGCTTGGTGAAGTCAAAGATCACCCAGGGCAAAGGAGAACCTCAGTGAGATGGATTGACACAACAGCGATGACAACGGACTCTGGCATGCTGGTAATCATGAGGATGACACAGGACCAGGCAGCATTTAGCTCTGTTGTACATAAGGTCATCATGAGTCAGAACTGACTCGACAGCAGCTATCTATGTATCCATCCACGTATCCCTGTATTCATGCATCCATGCAGGCATCCATCCATCTGTCCATCCATCCATCCAAGCATGCATCCATCCATCCATCTTGATTATAATTATATACAAATTTTCTCCAACTACAATGAAATTATATTAGAAAAGTAACAAAAGCCAATATTTCTGTAGCATTTTATAAATTAAAAAATACTTTCACATCTATTATTTTATTTCATCCTCATAACAACACTATAAGGTAGGTAATTTATGCCTGTTTTCTATAAAAGGAAATGGAGGTAAGGGATAACTAAGGTACTCACTTACACCCAGTAAGTGGCAGAGCCAAACCTAGAATGCAGTCATCGATCCCTATATCCACACTGCTTTTGACAATATAACAAATGCAAGACTGTGGCTATTTTTATTATTTTCATAACTCTGCTCTGTCTGCTGTAAACTCATTATAACAATGAACTCCTTGTTGACCAAGTATTTGATAGAAATCTCTTGTGGAGCTAGAGCTCCCCAGATGATATCTCAGGTAGGTTATTATGATGAAAGCACAGGCTTTAATCACACTATTAGTCCTGTTTGCTCTGGAGGTCAATTGAGCTACAAAGATGAAGAGAGTTACCCAAGAATGGACAGGCCCTCCTGTTCCCTGGCTATTAGGCAGGAGTCTTATCTTTCTCGTGGAGCAGTGGACAGAGGCTGGAAGTAGAGGGTAAACTGCATATGCCCTGCTCCTAGTCCTGAACTGGCTAGTGGTATGGCCCAGAACAGACCTGGACATCCTCAGTATGATTGTTATCTATGAACCATGAATAGAAGCCTGTCTCACTGACCTCGCTGATTGACTGTGAGACTCAAATGAGATGGGTTGCATTTGTCTGATGCTTAGAAAACACTTCTGCAGCGTAGACTATCACCGGGATGCTCCTGGCTGTTCCTAATTCCCAGTCTCCTCCTCACCTGGGTTCCTGGTTCTCTATCATTTGCTAGGGAAATTGTTCTCTACAAACGGTTCATTGTGGCAAGAAATTCCCATTGGTAGGACTAAATCAACTGGATGGGAAGCTTTTTAGTCGGCAAAATTCTGTGGGGAAGCCAGGGGAGCTTATGCCTCTCTTTGTGTCTGTTCAGTTTAGCCGTGTAATAGCAAACACTCAACTTCACCCTCAAAACACCCTGTTGTTGTCGTTAGGTGCTGTCAATTCTATTCTGACTCATAGTGACCCCATGTGACAGACTAGAATTTCCCCATAGTGTTTCTTAGGCTGTAATCTTCATGAGAGCAGAGTGCTCAGTCTTTTCTCCTGTAGAGCCACTGGGTGGGTTTGAACCGCCAACCTTTCGGTTAGCAGCTGAGCTCTTAAGGGTTGTGTCACCAGGGCTCCGCAAAGCCCCCTAATTGACCACTTTCTCCGTGAAGACTTCCTTGGTTCTTTTAGATAGAGTTAAGCATTCCACGCTACTTCTGTTCTTTGTACTCACTTCCATTATTTCACTCATCACCCGGTATGGTGAGACATGCTTACCTGATCCTCTTTCCTGCTACACTGTGGACTGTTCATGGCCTAGCAGGGGGCCTTGTACAGAGTAGGTTGTTCAGATGGATGGAAAGATGGATGAATAAATAACTGCGGGATTTAGCATCAGGAGACTTGGGTTTGAGCTTCATATGGCCAGTTTACAAACTGTGTGACTTGGACACAACAGAACTTCTCTGGGTCTGAATTTCCTTTTAGGTAAAATGGGCAAAATAATGCTTTTCTATTATGGTCAAGGAGGTAATGTGTGTGAGAATATTGTGAAATAATAAAGTTATATAATGCAAAGTAATGTTTTATATTTCAGTTGCATATTATGAGCAAGCACTATATAACAGGCATCATTCTAGGCCATTCGATGGAGAAGGAGATAAGTCTGAAAACAGCAGTGTGTGGGCACCACACTGCCATTGGGGTGTCATAGGGTGTGTCCATGTGCTACCTCTTAATTTTGATGAAAATGTAAGTGTGAGAGAGAATGGTTTTCATTGATGAACTTAGAATGAAGCATTTAGTGTAAATATCGATCTTCTACTTGAAGTGACACTACAATGCCCACATCAATGTTTTGTCCAGAGCCTGCCTCCCCGTGATCAGAAATTCACACCGGGGCCAAGTTCATCGGCACACAGCCATGCTCCCAGAAGGGCTCTGTGCTTCAAAGGGCTTCAAGCTTGGTTTAGTCTTCTGCTATTACCATCTTGAAATTTTTGAACAAGGGGATCCATAATTTCATTTTGCGCTGATTCCTGCAAACTATGTAGTGGGTCCTGTTCACAATCTCTGGAGGCAGCTGTGTGCCTCTTTGGATGAGGCTGACAGCGGCAATGTGCTTCTGTTTATTGAGCAGAACCTTGGTACCCATTCATCCTGACTCTGCCTTTAAGGTCTACGCTGGGAGAAGGATTCCTCTTTCTCCAAATGATCCTTAATATCTTAAGGACAGCTACCCTCCATTCTCTACTCCCAGTCCATGTTACCTCTCTCCTCTTTTCCTTCTCCACTGGTTTGTGATGTCATCATTATTATACTTTCTATTTCAGTGTAAAATGAGGCCTATTTATGGTGTGTCTTGTATTCCATTTGTCTGGCTTGTTTTCTTGTATTGGTACTATGCTATTTTAATAATTATATTCTTGTATTTCAACAATTTTATGGGACAGTCGCTCGTTATTATAGTTCTTTGCCCAAGTTACCTTTGTATTTCTCCCCTCTGTAATCATCAGGATGAACTTTAGCATCACTGCAGTCCTGGGATAAACTCTCCTTACTCATAGTGGATTATTCTTTTTAATATACTCTTGAATTCAATTCACTACTGTTTTACTTAGAATTTTCACATATGAGTATGTGAGGTTGCACTACAATTATCCTTCTTTGGTCTTATCTGTCAGATTTTAATATAAAGACTAAATAGCTTTACAAAATTGTTGTTATTAGGTGCTGTCAGGTTGGTTCTGACTTATATAGTGACCTTATGTATAAACAGAACAAAATGCTGCCCAGTCCTGCACCGTCCTCACAATCATTGCTATATTTGAGCTCATTGTTGCAGCTGCTATGTCAGTTCGTCTCATGGAGGGTCTCCTTCTTTTTCATTGACCTTTTACTTTACTAGGCATGATGTCCTTCTCCCACATTTGATCCCTCCTGATGATGGGTCCAAAGTAAGCAAAATAAAGTCTCACCATACTTGCTTCTAAGGAGGATAGACTAGCTGTACTTTCTCCAAGATTGCTTTATTCATGCTTCTGGCAGTCCATGGTATAGTCAATATTGTTTGCCAACACCACAATTGAAATGCATCAATTCTTCTTCAGTCTTCCTTTTTAACTGTCCAGCTTTCCCATGCATGTGCAGTTACAAAATTGGATTTATAAAATAAATGTATAAATTACATTTATAAAAAAATTAAAATTAGCTTTACAAAGTAAATAACTTTTCATACTTTTTTATGTTCTGGAACACTTTAAATAGCATGAAATTCTCTTTCCCTGAGTATAAAAGAATTCACTATATAAGGTCTGGAGGCTTTGGGGCAGGTTGGAGGGCTGAGGAAGAGGATAACTCTGCAGATAATTTTTCTATTGGCTTCTTGGTTATTGTTTTATATATATATATGTATTTCCTACTTTTTGTTAAACCAATTTTTGTAGTTTATATTTCCCAGAAATTATCCAATTAATCAAAATTTTCCAAAGTAACAGCACATAGATGTGTACAGCATTCTTTTCACATTTATATCTTCCGTATTTGTTACATTCCTTCTATATTTCTAATTTGCTTATTTTTTCTTAAATAGATTTATCACAGGTTTGTATAGATATTTTATTTTCACTTTAAACAAATAGCCTTTGGATTTATATGTGAAGTCATTGTACTTCAGCTTTTAAATTAATTAATTTTGGTCTTTATTATTTCTTTTCTATTTTGCGTCATTCTCTCTTTGGTGTGGAGGGTTCATTAAAAATGCTTTCAGCCAAAGGGTTCGTTAAAAAATGCTTTCAGACAAAATATTTATTTATTCCATTTTGTTATTTAAAAATAATTAATCATCTAAGCACAGCTTTGAGGATTATCCAAAATCTTCACCTTTTTTTTTTTTTTTTTTTTACTCCTTCAAATTCGTTAGCCATTTTTAAATTTTAATGGACACATTACTGTTATGCCCTCATAGAAAATGTTCATTGTTACCTTCCCCGCTCCTGAAATCTGTTTTATCTAATATTTAACTTCTCCTGTTTTCTCTTTATGCTTATCTGACTCATAATGCTGCGTCTTTATACTTTTAAACTTCCTGTGACATTCGTGGGCCTGTCTTTTATATGGACAAATCATTGGCTTTTGTTTCAAAATCTAACCCAAGAGTTATGATCCTTGACGGGGTCATTTCTGCTTACCATGTATGATTTTATAGCCCTCTCACCATCCTGGTTAATAGTGGGCTTATAAGAGCTTCATTTTGTTGTAAAGTTTAAGTTTGGAGAATCTCATTTTACATCCTACGATTCCCTATCTACTATTCCTCCCATGTCCAAATCTCTGCCCATTTCCCTAAAGAAAGCCAGGAGAAGTTCAATGATATCCTTACATAAAGGTAGCACTTCTCATACTTACTTATCCATGAGACTTAAAAAAAAAAAAGTATATTGATGGGACACCATAGGAACTTAAAAAAATAATGTACACTTGGATAAAAAGGCAGGGAAAAAAGTTTTTCTTCTGATGATTTAATTGCTGCAAGAAAAGATCAGTTTTGATTCAGACATGCAATACACAAAAAACATTGAATAATATCACAAATATATGGAGCCATTGTAAGAAATATATCATCCACTAATCATCCAAAGGGCAATATACATTAGGCTGTGAATTGTTCAGAGCCGCTTGTGCATCGTACTATTGTGGGATGTCCTGGGTCCATGGATCAGGAATCTCATGAGACCACCAGGCATTTTCATGTAGAGTGTGCCATTTCTCCATTTCTTCTTGCTAGAGAATTCATATGCTGGGTAAATACAGAATATATACATTTCTTAAAAGTAGAAACATATATTTTTTCTTTTGTATATGTGCTAAATTACATGTTAGAAAAATAATCTCTCAGGAATTATTTGTGTTTTTAATTTTTTATTTATTCACTTTTTGGGAGAATAGTTATCTCATGGATAACTAGAATTTCACAGAAAGTAATTTGGGAAAATCTTCCCTAGGAGTGTTGTTGCTAGCTGCTGTCCAGTCAGCTCCCAATTTATGGCAAACTCAGGCACAAAGGGTTGAAATTCTGACGAGTCCTGTGCCTTTCCCATGACTGGTTGTGGATCAAACTGTTGTGATCCATAGGATTTTCAATGGTTGATTTTCTGAAGTAGATCACCAGGCCTTTCTTCCTAGTCTATGTTAGTCTGTAGCTCCACTGAAATCTGTTCAGCATCACAGCAACACTCAAGCCACCAGTGACAGATGGGTGGGGGCTGACATGAGGTGTATTGGCTGGAAATTGACCCTGAGTCTCTTACATGGAAGGGGAGAATTCTGCCACTGAACCACCATTCCCTTGAGGCCCTAGAAACAACTGGGCTATAATATTTCTGAGGATAAAACCACAAAGAGCTTATAAACTTGAAGAAGACATGATTTATCCATTCAGTTATTCACTCATGCAATAAATACTCAGGAAGCGCTTGCTCTACGTCTGACAGTGCTCATCCACTAGAGCTAAAATGTTGAGTAAGACATACTCTGGCCCTTGTAGAGCTCTAATTGATGGTCATAAGAAAGTGTGATGGTGTTATGATTGAGGGACTCACAGGGCATTAAGGGGACTTAGAAAAGGGGACTTGTCCAGCTGGGGTGTGAGAGGTGGTCTCAGAGAAGGTCTGGATGATGAGGAAGTATTTTCTATAGGACACCCAAGCCATCACTCAAGCAAAAAGAGGGAGGACCTGTACCTATGTATGGTCTGTGAGGGGTGCGTGGACCAGACGGCATATGGGTCCAGTGTTAGACAGCATCCCATCTCCTCTCTGGTGGCCATCAATGCTGCAGACTGATGCTCATGGAGAAGTTTCTAGAAATTGGGGTGTAGAGAGTCCCAGTGACCTCAGGTAGATGTCAATGCAAGATATTGGTGATTCTCTTTTTTTAATATATATTTATTTATTTTTTTATTGTACTTCAGGTGAAGGCTTACAGAATAAATACTTTCTCATGAAACAGAAGTACACATGTAGTTTTATGACATTGGTTAACAACCCCACAACCTAGCAATCCTCTAACTTCTCAACCTTTTTTTTTTTTTTTTTTTGGTGAAAATACACATAGCCAAAGATACTCCATTTCAAAAATTTCTATATGCACAGTTCAGTGACATTGACTATGCTCTTTGAATTGTGCTGTTATTCTCACTTAAGATGAAGGCTTACGGAACAAAATAGTTTCTCATTTAACAGTTACTACAAATGTTGCCCTGTGACAATGGTTAACAATCTCACAACACATCAACAATGATATTGGTGATTCTTATTTATTAAACTTCCAATATAATTGAAAAGGACCGCCCAGTGGGTGGCATGGTTCAATTTAATGAAGGTGTATCATCTCAGATGCTGATGGGACTCAACCCAAGTGAGGCATGGAATCTTTGCTCCTGAGCCTCTTCATGCCTATGCCAGATGGCTTTTTTAAGACCTACAGATTGAATATTAGTACTTCCTATACTCATAAAAATGGTCTAGTAATTATATCTGCAAATTTCCAAACCATTTGAAAACAAATTATTTGTGTGACTTTGGACAAGTAACTTTACTTCTCTGGGTTTCCATTTCATCATCTATAAATTGAGACTTATTAACAAGATTGTTGTTGGGTGCCATACAGTTGATTCTGATACTCATAGTGACCTTATGTGACAGAGTAGAACTGCTCCATAGGGTTTTCTTGGCTGTAATCTTCACAGAAGCAGATCACCAGGTCTTTCTCTTGCAGAGCTTCTCGTTGAGTTCAAACCGTCAAACTTTAGGTTAGCAGATGAGCACTTAACCATTGTGCCACCAGAGCTCCTTATGAACAGCATTAGGGATGGCAAACATATGACTTGTGTGCTACTGTTCTCCCTTCCCACATCCATGATAAACATTCTTAATCTATCACTGCACTTTCTGGCTGAATCCAAACATGACCTCAGAATCCTTCTCAACACTGTGCTCCACGTAGTCACTGCCAGATAAAACCCTCTTGCTTTTCCTGCTTGCTGATATTACTTTTGGGTCTAATTATTTTTATTTTTTATTTTTTAGGAAAAATGGAAGAATATTCAGTAAATGTGGTTTGTATATCTTATGGGTGGAATTGTGTCCCCCCAAAAGATATATTGATGTTTTAACCCCCAGTACCTGTGAAAGTGATCTTGTTTGGAGAGTGTCTTTGCAAATGTAATCAAGTTAAAATAAGGTCATACTGGAGTGGAGCTGGCCCTAATCCAATATGACTGGTGTCCTTATAAGAGGAGACATACAGCAAAGAATGCCATGTGACGACGAAGGCAGAGTCTAGAGCGATGCTCCTACAAATCAAGGAATGCCAAGGATTGCAGGCAACACCAGAAGCTGAGAAAGGTATTGAACAGATTTTCTGCTTCAGAGAGAACATGGTTCTGCCCAACGTCTTGATTTTAGACTTCTAGCCTCCAGAACTGTGAGGGAAGAAATTTTTGTTGTTTTACGTCACCGCTTTGTGGTAATTTGTTATGGCAGCCCCAGGAAACTACACAGTATATGAACAAGGAAAGGTCAATTATGGCCTGTTGAAGTCATGAAGGTAAAAACGATTTAAATTTCTCTGCACTCAGCAAGAAACTGTTCATATTAGTTTGTTTGCTTGCTTGAAATTGTATAGTACACCTGTGGTGCACTCCAGACACCCCTCCCCAACGTGTGCCTGGTGTTTCTTGAGAGTATCACAGTTTTGAAACTCAAATATTTCAAAGTTTTGGGGTTGCTTGCCATTTAAAGGAAGCCTGTGAAGATACTGTTTTTAAATAGAGAACACATCTACATTTTAGGTAAGCACTCTATAATTTTTCTGTGGTGGTTTTTGAGGTCTTTTCTTTTTTTAAGTAGAACACACTGAATATTAGCTGAATAAGGGGGCTCCCCACTGAGAACAGGAAATCTTTTGGTCTTTATGCTACAAAATAGTCTAATAACAATAGATAGTCCAGAAATACCAACCTTTGGTAATGATGTTGAGGACATGGCAAACTGGCATTTCACCTGAGGGTTCAAAGCTGCTTTTCTCCATGGGCAGCTTCTCTCCTCTAGTTGCTTCTTATCATTCACCGGAATGCAAGCACAGAGCATCCTCCCAGCTGTAACATCTCAGCCTAGCTGGGAAGAGTTGGTTGGATCATCCCCTGAAGGAAACACCTGGCCTGCCTGGACCCTCTTGAAATCACATACTGGGCTTTCCTTAGAGAATCACTTCCAGGTTTCAGAAAGAATCCAAAGGTGAGGAAAACCCATAAAAATTAGAAGGGGTCCTTTTACATCTTCCTTTGACAGCATCCTCCTTTTCTGGTATCAATATTCTTCTCCTAGAGCCCTGACTTACTCCAACTCTCGATGGGCAACATAGCCCTCTCCACAGGGACCTTAAAACTGAACTGGACCCATAAAAAACATCATGATAAATGGTGAAGAAATTGAAGCTGTCAAGGGTATCATTCTACTTGGATTAACAATCAACACCCATGAAAGCACCAGTCAAGAAATCAAATGATGTATAGCATTTGAAAAATATGCTGCAAAAGACCTCTGTAAAGTATTTAAAAGCAAAGACGTCACTTTAATGACTAAGGGGTGCCTGAGCCAAACCATGGTCTTTTCAATCGCTTCATATGCATGCCAAAGCTGGGCAATGAAAAAGGAAGACTGAAGAAGAATCGGTGCCTTTGAATTATGGCATTAGCGAAGATTACTGAACATACCATGGACTGCCAGAAGAACAAACAAGTCAGTCTTGGAGGAAGTACAGTGAGAATGTTCCTTAGGAGTGAAGATGGTGAGACTTTGGCTCCCTTACTTTGGATATGTCACCAGGAAAGACCAATTGCTAGAAAAGGACATCGTGTTTGGTAAAGTAGAGGACCAGTGACAAAGAGGGAAACCCTCAATGAGATGGATTGACACAATAGCTGCAACAATAGGCTCAAATATACCAACGATTGTGAGGATGGCATGGAACTGGACAACATTTCGTTCTGTTCTACATAAGGTTGCTAAGAATTGGAGCTGACTTGATAGCAACTAACAACAACAGAAGAGGAAATTGCGCACTCATTTGTTCATTCCCCAAATGTGTATATACAGAAGACCTACTATGTAGGAGGATAAAGATGGCTAAATAGCACCTGAAGACCTACTATGTTCCAGGCATGGAGGAAGGTAAAGATGACTAAGTTACACCTTATGTCAAGAAGATTGGTCTAGGAGAGCAGGTGGGTAAATAAACAAGTGGATGCTGGGGTGGCAGAGACTTCGAATACAATAGGAGCACAGAGGGATGGCTCTGCCTTGGGCATCAGGGAAGATTTCCTGGGGAGATGACGACAATCTGAGTTTGATGGATAAATAGTAGTTAGCTCCTGCAGGGGATATAGAAATTAAAATATAGATAAAGAAATTAAAATTATTAAGACTTGCCTCTAGTCTTAAGAAGCTTGCAGTCTTTTAGTTACAGAACTAGACATAATTGTTCAGTTCAGATAGATCAACAAACATTTATTGAGCTCCTGATATGCACAATCTTCATGAGAAACCATTAAATAATAACTCCAAATAGTATCTGATTAGATGCCCATCATAGGGTATATAATTAAGTACTAAATTGAGGGGAACAGACCGTGTGTTGTTGGACCTTTTAACCCTGAACATGCAGGCCACTCAATTACACGTGTAGTCTAGCTGGGACCATCTGGTCTATTAAGGGGCTATCCCAGGATGGAATTCAAACTCATCTCAGATTACTGCCTCTAGGACAACAGGGAGGTTGACTCCCTACTCCGGCACTGAGTTCATCTAGCCTGCCTGTACGTGTTTCTATTGTTTCATGAGTCATAATGGATGAAAGATGTTTATTTCAATGTCTGCTGTTCCACAGGACAGTGAATTACTTGAAGATAGGGCTCTGCTTGCACATAGTGAGAGGCCAGGGAAGGTTTATTAGATAGGGAACTTGTAATAAGTACAGGTGTTTTACAAAAACTTGGTAATCTTGATGCTTTGGAAATTTTAGACTCCCTCCTCAATTAGAACAACAATAATCATAAAAACCCATAGCAACAACAAAAGCATCAAAAACGGCAAAAAGCAAACAAACAAACAAATAAAACCCAGCAAAAGTAGTTCATTCCTGATATTGAATTAGGTGCAGTTGAGCACTTTGAAGGAACTAAGCACCTCCTTGGAGAACTGTGTCAAATTGGTCCTGCATCAAACACTTGGCATTTGGAAGGGACCCAAACTCAGTGTTGGATGTTGACTGAACCAGGATATGAAGAAGCCTCCAAAACGTTTAATGGAATCAACAGACTGACATTATTGGGCATTTACTATGAGCTAGATGATGTTAGATACTGGAGGGTTAAAATCCAGCATATGCTCTGGTCTGTAAAGAGCTCACAATTTGTCAAGGGAGCTAGCATTTATTGAGGGCATACTATGGGTCAGGAGGGCTGTGGTGGTTCAGTGGTAGAATTCCCACCTTCCATGTGGGACACCCAGGTTCATTAACTGGCCCATGCACCTCATGCACAATCACCACTAATCTGTTGGTGGTGGCTTGCATGTTGCTATGATGCTCAGCAGGTCTCAGCAGAGCTTCTAGACTAAGACAGACTAGGAAGAAAGGCCTGACAATCTATTCTGAGAATCAGCCAGTAAAAACTCTATGGGCTACACTGGTCTGATCCACAACCAATTATGGGAAGTCACAGGACCAGGCAGCATTTTGTTCCATTGTGCATGGGGTGGTCACGAGTTAGGGGCTGACTCCATGGCAGCAAACAACAACTATGTCTCAGATACTCTGTAGGATGTATTTTTAGATCTGTTTGCTCTTTTCATGATGGTAGCAACTTAGGCAAGAGGAGATGGTACTGAAGGGTAAGACCCTGTGGTATATGTTAGGGGCAATGGTCTTTATTTTTGGCTTTCACTTTTTCCCTGTGATGCAAAGGATGTTTCTCATTGCACCAATAATTAGAGTTGGGAGTGACTGCAGGCTGAGTCTGACAGAGGGGAAAAGCAATAGATCTTCTTTCAACTTTCAGAGATCATCTTACTTAATGCTCGTTTCATAGATGAAGAAACTGAACCTCAATGAGGTTGAGAGACTCACCCAAAGTCCCACTGCTTCAAAAACTATGTAATGCTCAGCTGGTCAAAGGTTAGTCCTTGACTTGTCCTCTGTCTTCCATGATGGTAGAGACGTGGCCCCCACCCCTCTATATGGGGGAAGCCAGGCCCTTGGTCTTCACTGCTTATCTGTACAAGGACAGCTTGGCCTAGATGTCTTTCTAGCTCTTTCCTGTGGCTTGGTGCAGTGGTGACCACCACATCGAGAGCCCAGGTGCTCTGGATTTCGGCCCAGTAAGTGCATGGTTTTGAGAAAGTCACTTAACGCTCTGGTTCTGAGTCCCTTCATTATAAAACAGGAACGATGATATCTGGATTTGAATCTTGCTTCTGTCTTGCTAGCTTTGTTTACTTTTCTGTGAAACCAGGGGAGAGGGATAGTATTGGGTGGGTGAAATGAGAAAAAGTACAGGAAAGTGCCCTGTCAAATCCTGGCACATAGTTGACAATCATTGTGCATTTTCCCCCTGCCTCAGGCAATGAAACTTTCAGAGATTCAAACAGAACTTTCAGGAAACTTTTGGGCTAAGGGCTCCCCCTTTTCACTTTCCTTCCATTCTGTCCCTCCACTCTGGATATCTTTGTTTCTTATCTTCATTTTAGGCCTAATCATTGATTAGGTGAGAGAGAGAGCAAAACCGTAAAGAAAAGTCTGCAAGGCAGTTGGGGGCCTGGGAGGAAGGGGGCGGGAAGCCCTCCTTCTGTTTGTACAGGTGCATTGTAATGCCGCCTGTGGTGTGGGCATTTTCCACTTCATTACTCCTGGCCCTGGCCCAGACCCTGTCTGCTCCCCTGGCCCCTGCCTTGGTTTAATTTCAGCGGTTCCTGGCCTTTGGAAGGCAGCAATAACAGAAAGGAAAACAAATGAGGTCGCCATAAACATTTCTACATGTTGCCCAGCCAGGGCAGATGGGTGCACTGGTGGAACAGGAGGGGGGCCAGTTTGGCTAGGCCTGCTGGTACCCTATTATGGACGGAACTCTGTCCCCCAAAAATATGTGTTGTAAATCCTAACCTCTATGCCTGTGGTTATAATCCCATTAGGGAGTAGGTTGTCTTTGCTATGTTTATGAGACAAGATTAGTATAGGGAGTGTATTAAGTCAATCTCTTTTGAGATATAAAGAAGTAGACATGGTGGAAGAGAGATGCCAAGTCACATGAAGATAGCCCAGGGGTGAAAGCTGAGAGAGACAAGGACCTTCCTCCAGAGCTGACAGGGAGAAAAAGCCTTCCTCTAGAGTTGGCACCCTGAATTCAGACTTCCAGCCTCCTAAACTGTGAGAAAATTAATTTGTTTGTTAAAGCCATCCACTGTGGTGTATCTGTTATAGTAGCACTAGATAGGTAAGACATCAAAGCAGCTCCCTGCTTGAGCCAGTGCCTAGGCCCCAAGGCCTTCTGTCTGCTGAGTCCAATATTTCTAACTGAAGTTGGCTTTGGTTTAATACATAAGCATGGGTGATACAGATAACCGCAGGTCCCGTGACACTGCTATAAATGGCTTTAAGCTCTTTTTGGAAATCACTTCTAACTGCAAGAGTCTTGCCTTGGGATATTAAAAAACTCTACCTACTTACTTACCTATCTACCTACCTGTCAGTTGCTGTTGAGTTGACTCCTACTCATAGCAACCCCATGTGTGTCAGAGTAGAACTATGCTCCATAGGGTTTTCAGTGGCTGATTTTTTGGAAGCAGATCATCAGACCTTTCTTCTGAGGCATGTCTGGGTGGACTCGAACCTCCAGCCTTTTGGTTAGCAGCTGCGTGTCACCAGAGATTCCATAAGAGTTGGTAGAACTGAATAAATAATAAAACCAAAAACCAAACCTGTTGCCACTGAGTTAATTCCAACTCATGTCGACCCTATGGGACAGAATAGAACTGCCCATCAGGTTTCCAAGGTCGTACAACTTTATGGAAGCAGACTGCCACATCTTTCTCCCACGGAGTGGCTAGTGGCTTTGAACCGCCAACCTTCTGGTTAGCTGCCATGTGCTTAACCACTGCACCATCAGGGCTCCTATGAACAAATAAATAATATCTAATATCTGTTGAACACTTACTATGTGCCAGATACTGTTCTAAGCACTTTAAATGATTTTAAACTGTGGTATATCCTATTAGTATTCTCATTTTACAGTATGGTTTCTAAGGAGCAGAGCCAGGTTTTGTCCCTGGCAGTCTGACATTAGAATCTGCATGTCTAAGTACTATGCTATCCTGCTTCCTGACACAGCACATTCTATATGCTTATATTTACATGATGATAAACCATGGGGTGTCCATTATAAACTATACAATTATATTATTTAAACTCATTAAATTCCAGGGTTGGATTGGACTATAAAGGTAATAAAGCCCAATGACCATTGGATACTGGGATTTCCTACACAGACAGTTAACCAGGCTCTGCTTACATACCTCCAATGATGGGAAGCTCACTACTGTATGAGGAATCCTATTCTATTACATGACTATTTTACTTAATGGTAGTGCTGATGTTATTATTCATAGGTTTTCATTGGCTAATTTTCAGATCACCAGGCCTCTTTTCCTAGTCTGTCTTGGAAAAAAGAAGACAGAAGAATTGTTGCATATGAATTGTGGTGTTGGAGAAGAATATTGAATATACCATGGACTTCCAGAAGAACTAACAAATCAGTCTTAGAAGAAATACAACCCGAATTATCCTTAGAAGTGAGGATGGAGAGACTTTGTCTTACTAACTTTGGACATGTCTTCAGGAAAGACAAATTGCTAGAAAAAAAACTTCATGTTTGGAAAAGTAAAGGGTCAGCGAAAATGAGGAAAACCCTCAATGAGATTGATTGACACAATAGCCTCAATGATAGGCTCAAACATGTCTTAGTAACTAGTGCTGCTATAACAGAAATACCACAAATGCGTGGCTTTAACAAACAAATTTATTTCCTCACAGTTTAGGAGGCAAGAAGTCCGTACTCAGGGTGCTGACTCTAGGGGAAGGCTTTTTCTCTCTGTCAGCTCTGCAGGAAGGTTCTTGTCTCTTTTGAGCTTCTGCTCTTGGATGATCTTCATGTGGCTTGACATCTCTCTTCCCCCAACTCTGCTTGCTTGTTTAATCTCTTTTGTATCTCAAAAGAGATTGACTCAAGAACACACTACACTAATCCTATCTTATTAACATAACAAAGACAACCCATTCCCAAGTGGGATTATAACCACAGACATAGAGGTTAGGATTTACGACATATTTGGGGGGGACATAATTCAATCCATAACAATATCAAAGGTCATAGAGATGGTGCAGGACGCGCAATGGTTTGTTCTTTTATATGTAGTCACCATGAGTCAGAGCCGACTCGGTGGTAACTAACAACAACAGGGCTGATGACTTTGCGTCCACGAAAGGAAGCTTTTTCCTAAGCATGCTTGTTATCTGTAAAAGAGGTAATTCATGTGACTGTGCCTAGAGGAGTGCCTAGTACACTGTGGGCACTCAATAAATACTTATTTCTTCCCTTTTCCCCGTGCCTTTCACAAATAAAAGAAAGGAAAGAAAGAAGTTGCTTACACCTCACACTGTCAGAAAGGTATATTTGCAAAATACTACCGGGCTCATGCCTCGTTTGAAAAGTGAGAGGTTCAGTGGGGCAGGAGGATTCAATTCTCCTCTTCTTTCTTTTCATCTTTTCTTCTCTTTCCTTTCCCAAATGCTTTGTGAATAGACATGTGCCAGACATTTTCTACAGAAGGCTAGCAGAAAGAAATAGAACACAGACCCTGCCTGCGGGGAGCTCACATCTAGTGTGAGAGCCTGACACATACAATAACCTGCAATTAGAGATATGTACAAATGCTACGGGAACCCAGAGGTAGAATAGGGCTAACTCCTCCTATTCACTAAGGTAGTTTCTAAAAAACCCATTGAGCAATATTTTTGCCATCTCCTGGTAGATTTACTCTATACACTTGAAAGAGATGTTTGCATTTGAAAGCAGTTTAAAATTAGCCCCAAAGGTATCATTTTATTAATTGGGGGGCCATGTTGTTATAGTAGAAGATGCACCGGGGACTGAAATCGATCCCATCCCTCTTATCTACTCGAGAGCATTATTCCTATAATTGGCCCCTCTCTCTGCTGCATCATCAATTTATCCACTTCCATCATCATACCGGTGTTGTTGTTAGCTGCCATAGAGTCAGCCCCCAACTTACGACAAGCCCTGTGCACAATAAAAATGAAACACTGCCCAGTCCTGCACCGTCTCCATGGTTGGTTGTAGAACAGACCATTGGGATCCATAGGGTTTTCATGGGCTGATTTTCAGAAGTTGAATGCTAGGCCTTTCTTCCTAGTCAGCCTTGGTCTGGAAGCTCTGCTGAAACCTGTTCAGCATCATAGCAACACACAGGCCTCCAATGACAGATGGGTGGTGATTGTGCATGAGATATATTGGCCAGAAATCAAACCCAGGTCTCTTGGGTGGAAGGCAAGAATTCTACCACTCAACTACTACTAGCATGCTTAAAGTCATCATCTTTAAAAAAGAAGTCCTCCGTTGATCCCCATCTCTTCTTCATTTTTCCGTTCCCCTTTAAGGCAAACTTGCCAAAGAGTTGAAGGTACTAACAGTCTCCACTTTCTCTCCTCCTATCTTCTCCTGAACGCACTCAGCCAGGCTTTTTCCCTGACCACTTCAGTGAAACAGCTATTGTCAAGATCACTAATGATCACCCTTTGCCAAGTCTAAAGGTTATTTCTCAGTCCTCATTTTAACCTATCACTTACTTGACCCAATAGGTCACTCCTTTCAAATACTTTCTTCACTCAACTTCCAGGAAGTAGCCTCTGGGTTTCCCTCCAACCTTACAGCCCCCTGCTTCCCAGCCTTCTTTCTGGTCCCTCTTCCTCGTTTTCACTTCTAGCCATCGGAATGCTCCGAAGATCTGGCCTCTTCTCAGCCTCCACTCACTCCCTTGGGGGTTTCAATCTAGGCCAACAGCTTTAGATAACATGCATTCTAAAGACTGCCAAACGAATATCTCCGGCTTGCCTCTCTCCACCTTCCCTGCATTTCCTCTTGGAACTCCAATATGCATCTCAAACTTAACATATTTAAACAAAACTCTTGATTATCACCCCCCAATCGGCTCCTCTCCTGTTGTTGGAAGCTTGCATGTTGCTATGATGCTGATGGTTCCCCATCACCAGAAACAGCAACTTTATTCTTTGTTACTCTGCCAAGAACTTTGGATTCATCATTAATTCTCCTAGCTTAAACCCCACCTTCAGTCCATCAGCAAGTCCTGTTGTCTCTTTCAGAGAAACAAATCAAGAATCTGACCACTTCTCACCACCTCATTATTCACATAGGAGACAGAGGGATCTTTTAACATGCCAAGATTGCGTCACTCCTTTGCCCAAAGCCATCCTATTGCTCTCATCTCACTCAGAGTAAAATCCAAGTTCTTCCTAGTACCTATGAGGCTCTCCTTAACTGGACTCCTCACTTCTCTGGTATTGTCTTCTGCCACTCTCCCTATCCCTGGCTCTGCTCCAGCCACATTGGCCCTCTGGTTGTCCCACAAACATGTCAGGATGTTCCCACCTCAGGGGCTTTAGGCTTGCTATTCCTATTACCATGAGGCATTGGTGGTTCAATGGTAAAATTTTCTCCTTCCATGTGAAAGATCTGGATTTGATTCCTGGCCAATGCACTTTATGTGCAGCTACCACCTGTCTGTCGGTGGAGACTTGCATGTTGCTATGAAGCTGAACAGGTTTTAGAAGATCTTCCAGACTAGGATAGACTAGAAATAAAGCCTTGATGATCTGCTTCTGAAAATCAGCCAATGAAAACGCTTTGGATCACTGCAGTCAGATCTGCAGCTGATCATGGGGAAGGCACAGGAAATGACAGCGTTTTGTTTTATTGTGGGTGGGTTACCATGAGTTGGGGACAGGTAACAGCAACAACAGTATTCCTACTACCTGGACATTCCTCCATGAAGGTATCCACGTGGCTGGCTCTTCACTTCTTTTAGGTCTTTAATCAAATGCCACCTCCTCAGAAAGGACTTCCCAGACAACACCATATAAAATTGTATCCCATGTCACTGTTTTCTTCACTTTGCTTATTTTTTCTCCATAGTGCTTCTCATCAGCTGATATATTATGTATTCATGTGTTTATTAATAGTCTGTTTCCCTTATCTAGAATGTATACTCCTTAGCAGAAGTTTATTTTGTTTACTGCTCTAACCCCAGTGTTTAGAGCAATGTCGGTGTATAGTGGCTACTCGGGAAATATTTATTGAAAGAATAAGTTGGAAATGTGTGAATTGAATGCCAGCTCTGTGACATGGGCAAATCACTTCACCTTTGTGCCTTTGTACCTTCAATCTAGAGTGGTAACAATAATCCTTGTCCTTCCAGACTCAGCAGGTAGTTAAGAAAACTCAACGGGATCATGATTGTGATGTATGAAATTAGTCACAGGTCGGTTTCTCCCTAGTTATGTCTAAATTGGTTCATTTGTCTTGGATATGTGGAGAATGTTATAAAAGTACATGTGCTCTTGGTAATCTTTCAGGGCTTTCTTTGGAGTCACCCAGCTTAAAGATAAAAGAAGGGAAATACACTTTTTTAAAAATTTAATCATACACTTTATTTTTTAGAGCAGTTTTAGGTGTACAGAAAAATTGTGCAGAAAGTATAGGGAGCTCCTCTCCACCATACACACAGTTTCTCCTATTATTAATATCCTGCATTAATGTGGTATATTTTTTATAATTGATAAACCAGTATTGATACATTATTATTAACTAAAATCTATCATTTACATTAGGGTTCACTCTTTGTGTTCTACATTCCTATGGGTTTTGAGGAATGTATAATGTCACCTGTCTACCATTACAGTGTCATGTAGAATAGTTTTACTGCCCTTAACATGTCCTGCGCTCCGCCTATTAATTCTTCCCCCACCTCCCTGCCGGGACTCCCTGGCAACCACCGATCTTTTTACTGCCTCTAAAAGCCTGTCCTAGAGTGTCAAAGAGTTAGAATCATTCAATACATAGTTTTTCAGACTGACTTCTTTCACTCAGAAATATGTATTTAAAGTCTTCCCATGTCTTTTCATAGTTTGAGAACTCATTTTTTTTTAATTGCTTAATAATACTTTATTGTATGAAGGTACCAGTTTGTTTATCCATTCATCTATCGAAGGGCATTTTGGTTACTTCCAATTTTTGGCAAATATGACTAAATATGACTAAATGCCATAAGCATTTGTGTGCAGGTTTTTGTGTAAGCATACATTTTTCAGCTCATTTAGGTAAATACCTAGGAGCGTGATTGCTGGATTTTATGATAAGGGAAAATAAGCCTTTACTGAATGACTGATTCCCATGGAGCACATGGTGTGACTTAACCTAATATTTAATATTAACACAGCCCTGCCTGGCAGACTGTATGAGCTTCCTGAGGTCAAAGGTCATATCTTTCAGTTTTGTAACCCCAGCATCTAGCTCAAGGTAGGCATCGATAAGTTTACTGAATCGGGCTTAGTTGAATTTTTTGCTGAGTAAAGAGCTCAGTGTCTATAAGTGACTTGCCCAAGGTCACAGAGGTAGTAGGTGGTGTTAGCATCCTGTGCCAGACCAGAGTCAGCACTCCATGCTATAAAAGCTCCTCAGAGAACACACAGGCTCCTCCTTTTTGATAAAGGTCTCTTAAAACCTATCATGTGCGATTGGTACAGTTTTTACACACTCATCCTTAGTCAGAGCAGGCAGTCGGCTGTCGGCAGCTAGCAAAATCGTTTCTCTTTAATGTCTTTTGAAAAGAACCAAGAAAACTCTTCAGTTAGAGGGGGAGAGAAAGGTCTGGAAGAAAGCTTTCTCCGAATCAGGCTTGACTTTGCAGCACCTCCCAAGTTTTGATGTGCAGTTTCAGGGTTTCACTATGGCCACTGTGGTTGCCATGGAGATGGAGCAACAAATACTTGGAAGCCAGTCACACCTTCCCCTTTCCCCCTGAAGCCTAGGCAAGAATGTTTGGGACAAGGCCCCTGCCCATCAGGCTGCTGTTGTTGCAGCTGAATGAAGCCTTTGTGACCAGCCTCCTGGCCTGCCACCAGGCTCCAAAGAGATGACTCGGCCCAGATTTTCTAAATAGTGTTTGTGTTGTAGTTGTCCACAAGGAGGGGGAGAAAGCTCTGTACAACTCTAAGAAATCATCCAGGCTACGGCTGATTGTCAAGACAGAAAAAAAAAGATGCTAAGTCTTTGTAAATACCATTTAGGAGAGCCCCGTGAGATTGCTGTGGGAATCGTGTAAGTAACACTCACTGAACGCCAGCGTGTGTGGGAGCTTTGTCCTCACAGAGGCCTTGCAATAGCATGGCCAGATAACTCTGCATCATTATGACCATCTTACAAAGAAGAAAATTAATGCTCCTGAACGGGACTAAGTTTGCTCAGGTTGTTGAGTGAATAAGAGCTGGTGCTGAGGTTGACATGTCTGATTGTTGTGATGGTTACTGGTATTATTATTAGGTTCCCTAGATTTTTTTTTTTAATAATTTTTTTTTTTTTATTTGTACTTTAGATGAAGGTTTACAGAACAAATAGTTTCTCATTAGGTTCCCTAGATTTTCACTGGACAATGGCTGGAAACTCTTTGGAGCCTCTCACCCTGAGCTACACTGAGTTAATCTTGAGAGAAAAAGAAAAAACAGTGAAACACAGAGCTTAGGCCTTAGCTGAGAGTTGATTTTATTTGTTCATGGGAACCTGATATGCTTGCTTATCACTGCAGGGCAGGCATTGTGCGATCTCGTCTGAATGTGCAGGCCCCTGGCTTCCCATCTGGCTCCAGTTCTGTTTCAGGGAAAGGAAATTTGACTTTACAGCAGGTGTTACTTTGAGGACTAGAAAGCTACCATTGTCTTCTCTGCAGTAAACTGCCTGGTTTTCACCTGCTGTCAAATTGCAAATTCACTTGCCAGTTAAAATACCGGTGTCACTACTTCTTTAATTTAGTAAGTCTTTATTTAATGCCTACTGAGGGGCAAGCACTGGACTGAGCATTGGGGATAGAGAAAAGAATAGTATTCATTTAACAGTTATTTATTGTCTACTCTGTGCCAGATACTATGCTGGGCACTGGGGACTACTCATTCCCTCTCCTCAAGTGATTTACTTGAGGGTAAACCATCGTAAAAATGGTGTGGGGGCAGTGTTTGACCTCCTCCAACCCCCCAAGGGGGAAGGAGAACCAAGAACAACAGCCCAAGGCTGACTCCCATGAGATGGAGGCCAGACAAGCCTCCTCTCTCTGCCATCTTTACTAATTCTGACACCAACCGTCCGTCCCTCAAACAGCACTCTGTACTTCTCTGCTGGGTTCGGTAATTTGTTGCAATGGCCTCACAGAACTCACAGACCACACTCACGATTATAAGGTTTATTATGGAAGTAACAGCTACAATTCAGGCTCAGGAATACTCAGGATACAGTTCTTCCATCAGACAGCTTCTCCCCAGCTGTGCTCTCAGGCACACCTCTCCCTGGCCCTAGGCCTCTCCCCAAAGGTACTCAGCTTTCACTCTCCGTGGGCCGGTAAGCCCAACCCACGGTCTCCTGCTGCCAGATCTTTGTTGCTGGTCTCTCCTTCCTTGGTGGTGGTGGGCTCTTCTCTTTCCAGTCTCTAGGGTGGCTCATTTCAAGCTCAGCAGGATGGCAAAACTGACCAATCCCCTTGGTGGGTCACAATTACCCAATCATACAGTCCTGCCCAATCACCTTGGTGGGAGTTACAAGACCACAGCTAGAAAGGCCATACACAAAAGCAATTGCACCACAACCATATAAAGAGACACTTGCAACAGGAAGATTCCATCTGGATGTATAAGCATAGAGTGCCATGGGAGCACCCAGCAAGGATACTTGAATTAGTCTAGATTTGCACTGTCCAATTTGGTAGCTAGCAGCCACCTGTGGCTACTGAACACTTGTAATGTGACTGAACCAAATTGAGGTGTGTTGCAAATGTAAAATGAACACTGGATTTTGAAGTCTTAGTATGACAAATAAAATGTAAAATGACTTATTAATAATATATTGATTTTCTCTTGAAATTATATTTTGGATATATTGGGTACAATAAAAGATATTACCAAAATTAATTTCACTTTTCTTTTAATGTGACTACTGCAACAATGGGCTCAAACATAGCAATGATTGTGAGGGGGGTGCAGGACCGGGCTGTGTTTCATTCTGTTGTATATGGGGTCACTATGAGTCAGAACCGACTTGATGGAACCTAATAAAAACAACACCAGAAAATTTAAAATTACAAATATATCTCTCATTGTATTTCTGTTGGACAGTGCTGCTCTAAAGTAGGGGTCAGCAAACTTTTTCTGTAAAGAGTCAGAAAGGAAATCTTTTAGGCTTTGCCAGTCATATACCATCTTTGTCACAACTACTGAAACCTGCCATTGTAGTGCACAAACAGCCATAGACAATGGGTGAATGAATGGATGTGGCTTTGTTCCAATAAAACTATATTTACAAAACAGGCGGTAGGCCAGATTTGCCTCGTGGGCTGTAGTTTGCTGACCCCTGGTCGAGAGGCATCAGGGAGGGATTTGTGGAAGAAGTAATGCCCAAACTGAAGCCTGAGGGCTGAGTAGGTATTAGCCAGGTTAGGGAAGAGCAGGTGCAAAGGCACAGTGGCAAGAGTCAGAATGTAGCCTGCAAGGCACCCAGGCAGTCCACTGTCTAGAGGTATGGCAAGTGGGAGCCCACAGCCTAGGGGGCAAGCCTTTTATACTCCTCTACAGCTTGTAGGGTGCCTGCAGACAGGCAAGGGTGGAAACTCTGGCCTGGGAGTCCAGAGGCCTGAACTTTCTTGAGATCTGCCTCTAGCAAAAGGCTGTGTCCACCACAGGGTGGGCTCGAGCTGGAGGCTCAATGAATACTCCCCCCATGGAGGATGTCTTTGGGGACGCCCTACTCGTGAGCCAATGTTCTCTTTCCTTTCTATGAAATATACGGGCCCTAATCCACAGAGGAAGACCCTAGGAATCAGATTTGTACAGTGTAACCCCACCCCAGCAGCCACAGATGATTGCGGTTGTAGTGGGCACCTACCCCAACTGAGCCTGGGAATGTGAATCTGAGATTACACTCTTGTATTCTCCTGAGCTAAGAGAACGTGGGCAGCTAATTTCTACCTACATAAGCTGAGGGACAGAGGAGGGAGGAGAAGAACAGCTTATCTACAGGAGAGAAGCAGAGAGAAAAGATAGAAAGAGAGCACTCCCCAGTTTCTTAGACCCTAATTCTAATCCCTTCCCGAGGCCCAGCTGCTCTTCCACACTTGGGTTTCAAGAGCTGCCCTACTGGTCTAGACTAGAATCATCCGTTTGGCTTAAACTATTTCAACTAGCTTTTGTCACCCAAGTCCTAAGACAATTGTTTTTCCTCATATACTTACTTATGATAGGAATTCATTTGTTCATCCATTTATTCACTTATTCATTCATTCACCAAACACTTATAAAATCATCTGCAAGTTCCTCTTTACTTTTATTACTTTGTGCTAAAACGGAAATGATTTTGAAATTTTTGCATCTTGATGCAAGTTTTCTGTTGTAAATGGCTTGAAGTCAGGTCCTTTTTTTCTCTTCTTTATTGCTGGAATAAGGTTCTGCACTTAGTAGGTATTCAAAAAAAATTACTGGATTTTTTGAGCCTGTCATGGATAAAGACCATTGGAAGTAAAGTTTCTGCAACTCCCATGTTAGAAGTCTCTCTTCTAGGCCAGTTATAGAGGGAAGAACTGGTTTTTGGAGTTTCACTAAAGCTGTATTTTCATAATAATAATAAAAATTAAGTGCACATTCTGAGACTCTGTGTCAGACACTATAGAGACAGCTAGAGGCACATAAGAAATAGTCCCCTATCTTTAGAAGATTACAGTAGAAATGAATAGATGAATAGACGGTGTTTTGTTCCATTGTGTCTGGGTCACTATGAGTTGGGGGCCAACTCAATGGCAGCAAGAACAAGGGAGCTATTAAGGAATTTTTTAACATAAAAGTGACATATTAATAATGCAGGACTACAGAAAGTTACTTAACTTTAGAAGGAAGATTAATTTTCCATATTAAAATATAATGGAGGCTGAGAGGCTAGTCAAGAAGAGAAACAATCAAGGCCTACATTAGGGTGTTGGCACTGGGAATGGAGAAGCAGGGAGCCACTGAGAGACCACCAGGGCACAGTGACTGGATAGGCGTTGTCTTTGGATACTGGTGGGAGGGAGGAGTGAACCCAGTGTGATGTATCTACACCCACCCCATCTTCACCCTTCCTGAGGGATTTCCCAGGCTGTGTACTTGCCTGAGTGATCCCCGGACACACCTATCCAACAAGGCAGCTCTGCTTTCTCCTCAGGTCCAAGGTTCACCTAAGCCCGTGACTCAGTGTGAGAAGCTGAGGGGTTGGCTCTGTGATCCATGGGGAATGGTGAGTCATGTCCAGCAGAGCAGTGTCACCCCATCAGAGCCAGAGTCTACTGTGTTGTGGAATCTAGTAGAAAGATCACTGGAGCAGCTCTAAAGACACCTGGCTTCGTCACTGATTGCTAGGCAATGCACTGAACTCTGTACACAGGTTTTTTCTCCATCTATAAAATGGCTGTACCTCTCTGGGATCTGGGGAGATAAAATTAGACAATAAATTCTTATATCTTTTCACTCAACTGATGTTGAATGGGCACCTATTCTGTGTCACTCGGTGTGCTAGGGACAGAGGAATGGACAAGACATACGCCCTCCCTCAAGAGGATCCAGGTACTCCTTGGTGGCACAAATGGTTAATCGCTCAACTACTAGCCAAAAGGTTGGCAGTTTGAATGCATTCAAAGGCACCTCAGAAGAAAGGCCTGGTGATCTGCTTCTGAAAGATCACAGCCTTGAAAAACCCTATGGAGCAGTTCTACTTTGCACAACTTGGGTCACCATTAGTCAGAGTCGACTCAACAGCAACAACCAACCACAAAAAGGGGATCCAGCTCTAGTGGGGTAAACAGATAAGTAAACAGAAGCACTGTCATAGAACTTAAACTTTTTTGACATATAGTTTCACATTCACTAACTCACTTGAATCATTTACATATAAGGTAGTAACAAATTACATCCATTTGACAGATGAGGAAATGTAGGGCCAACCAGGCAAAATGACTTGGCCTTCCTGGTGCTCCCACAACCCCTTGGACATAATTCCATTACAGCCTTTATCACTCTCCATTAGAGCTAGAGGTCTACATGTTTCTTTCCTCCAATAAACTTTAAGCTCCCTGCAGGCATGTTTGGCTTCTAATTCATCTCTGACCACCAGCATCTGGCTCAGACTTGGTACATCTTAATAAAGAGCTGGTGGGCAGAAGGCGTGGTCAGGGAATAGAGCTAAAAGTTGTCGAGCATCAACCATGTACCAGGCTTGACTGGGCACTTGCCATATGTTATTGCTTAATCTACTACAAGGGCAGCTGGGTGGCGCAGTTAAGTGCTTGACTACCAACCAATAGGTTGGCGATTTGAACCTACCCAGAGACGCCTTGGAAGACGGTCCTGGCTATCTGCTTCTGAAAGGTCACAGCCTTGAAAACCCTATGGAGCAGTTCTACTCTGCACACAAGGGTTGCCATGAGTGGGAATTGACTTGATGGCAATTAACAACAACAATTTACTACAAAAACTTGGCAAGGTAGATACTATTATCTCTGTTTTATCAGAAATGTGCCAGAGGTTGAAAGGAGTTATGTGATTTGCCCAAGGTCACATTGAGAGTAAAAGGAGACGCTTCAAACTCTGAAATGGCCCAGGAGATGGTGTGTGTGTGTGTTGGGGAGAGAGGGGTGAGGGGAGCCTGTCAGTCCAAATCCAGAACCAGAGGAAATTCCTGGCAAACCGTTTAGCTGGTTCCCTGAAACATCTCTATCCACTGGAGCCTGATCCTGCTTTAGGCTTTTATTTGAATCTGTGTTTTTTCCACTGAGCCCCCAGCCACCCCACAGACCCTTGATGAATACTTGCTGAATAAATGATTGAATGGGAGAACAAAGGCATAAAGAAATCATAACAAATGTTGAATTCTCACTGTGTGCCAAGGCACTGGGCTAAGCCACTCATTTATGTTTTCTCTTTTCATCCTCTCTACACTACTATGAAGTAAGTACCATTACCACCCGAGTCTTACTGAAAGAAATTGAGGCTTAAAGATGTTGGGACTTGACCTGAAGTCACAACATGGGTAAATGGCTTTGAATCCAGGCCTGTCTGGCTCCAAAGACTGAATGATAAACCACCATTTTAAAGTGAATGTGTGCATGAGCGAATCTTACCTTCCAGACTCTTCTGAAAGTGAGCCACAGTCAAGGCCACAGCACTATTTGTTCCCCGGGAAGGGGTCTTTTCTAGTCACTTTCCAATCTGACTCCACAAAAGAGCCTTCTGTCTGCCAGCTCCCCTGGTGGAGTCAGAGGGCATTTCCCAGCCTCCCACTGGATCCAGCTATCTTCAGGGCTTTGAAGGCCTACATTTTCAGGGTGTGGGTCAGCCCCAAACCTGAGGGCTTCCCTAAGGTACCTGTTGAGGAAATCCCTCAGAAATCCCAGCATAATGTGACTTGGGGTGGGGGTGGGGGGCGGTGTCTTCAGAAATCAGGCCAAGTAGAGGAAAGGACAATGGACAGGAAATCAGGAGACAGAGAGAGGCATGAGTCAGCAGCTTGGTATCGTTGCCAAAAGAGTTCATGCAGACTTCTCTGTATAAATAGGATCATAGTGCGTGTGTCAAACAAGTAAAGTGACATAGCACTTCCTCTGTGGTCAGACTGGAGCTGGAGTGTGGGGTAAGGTTTCATCTTACATTTCCAGATTGTCCTAGTCAAATAGGAACCTCTCCAAAAGAGCAGAACCGGTACACGAAGAGAAGGATGTTGTCATCCTGGGAAAGGCTGAAGGACTTGGGCTTCTTTTTTCTTGAGGATGAGAAGAGGGGAGGAAGCTGGGAGAGTAGGCTTTGGGTGCCTCAGAGGTTTCCCTATGGACAAGGCAGTGGATTTCTTCTGTATGACCCAAAGGAGAATATAGGACTCATTCAAGCAAATAATAGGAAGCTAGATACAAACACAAATTAAATAATAGCCTTCTACCAGTCAAAAAGATAGCCAAAGAAGGAAATATGTTTGAAGAAAAAAAAAGTAAAAATCTCAATGAACTCCTTCCTTCTCCTCTGTGTGACCCAGAGCAAGATATCTACTTTTTCTGTGCCTCAGTTTTCATGTCTGAAAAGTATAGGTGTAATGTGAAAATCCAGCAGTGTGCAGACTATGGAGGCGTGCAGCCTGATGGTAACGCACAGGCCCTAGGACTCAGACTGCTGGGCTTTGAACCTTAGCTTAGCGCACTTGGTGCCTTATTTTAACTTCAGCGCCTCAGTTTCCTCATCTGTAAATCGAGGATAAAAATTGTATTTATTTCATCATATTATTCCGAAGATTAAAAGAGGTACTATATGTAAACCATTCAGAACTACACCTACCTTACAGCAGTACTCAGTAGTTAGCTATCATGATCATCATTATTTATATATGAACGTGGCCGTCAGAGGGCCTAGAGCAAAACAAGAATGCTTCCCCTTTCTCTTCTCTCCTCCAGGGAACTCTTCCAGGATGTCTCTAGGATACCAGATTCTTCTAATCTCCAGATGCCTGGAGATTAATAGAACATGTATTTGCATAGATTCAAAAGTAGCTATCTGCTTCTACCTAAATAGCCCTTCAGTGAAAAAAGATTCAGAGCAAGGAGAAAACCCACCTCTTGCTTTTAGAAGTTTCCATTCTTGACCCTTACACTTGTAGTACACTTTACAGATTACAACATGTTTCCTCTACCTCATTATCCATTACCAGTACAAGTCTTGGCAGGCACAGAAACCACAGATGTAGAAATAGAGGCTCAGAGAGATTCATCGACTTACTCAGGACCCCTAACACCTGAGTGGGTGAAAGCAGGATTTGAATCCAGGGCTTGTTGGCTCCAAACACCAGTATTTACATGAGGCATTGCCCAAGCCCCTCACCCCACACATCCTCCCACCCTTGAGATTCTGCACCAGGAAACATGAGAAGGGTGCTTGGCCAGCTCCAAACTTTGAAGCCAGATCCTTGCGGTATAGGAGAGGACCAAGGAGAAGAGAGGGGAACTAGGAACCCCGGGTGTCTCTGCCATGAATCTGAGCCCTTCAAGCTGAGGACTTCATTTGGGTCAGTCCTCTGTTTTCAAAAAGTTGAGGTGAGCATGGTCCTGAGCCAAGCAGCCATGTCAAGAGTCCAGCATCCCTACCAGCACTGTCCAATAGAACTTTCTGTGATTGCTCTAGATCTGGGCTGTCCAGTACAGTAGCCTCTAACCACACATGGCTATCGAACACTTGAAATATGGCAAGTGTGACTGAGCTATCATTATTTATAGGTTTATAGCTAAGGAAACTGAGGCTTGGTTAGGGAGCTGCCGTGGTGCTACAGTTGGCAAGTAGGGTTGCTAGGACTCGAACCATCTTGTCTGGCCCTACCACCACAGTAGCCTCTTGTCCCACTCCCCATGGAGGGTCTGTTCACACTTCTGAACCCAGACAGGTGATTGGGTCGTGTCTGCCTTTGCAGAGGGGCCCCCCTTCCTGTCTGGCTCCACCTGGACCCAACTCTAGAAGCCACCTGTGTTGTTTTACCGATAACAGTGTTTGCCTTCCAAAGCCAGGACCATAAAAGGCAGCTTTCAGAGTCACTGCTATAGAAATGTCAACATGAGGGGGAGGCTAGTCATGGTTTCTGAGGTGGAATGTCACCTCTGGGTTGCCTCAAAGCCTGCTGGAAAGATCTTTGAATCAAGGGTCAAGGGATCTGAGGTTTAGACTTGCTTGTACCACAAACTTACTGTGTTACCCTGGACATGTTTATTACCTTCACTGGGCCTTATTTTTATCATCAGTGTAAGTGATCTTGAAAGGCTCTTCTATCCCTAAAATGTTAAGTGTCCTTCAGTGGGATCCTGGGGAGCAATACCCAAATGCCCCATATATCAATATCGACTATGAAATATTGTATGTAGCAACCTTCAAAATAAAACCACCCCTAAACTTGAACCTGGATTTTTTAAAAAACCTCCAACGATGTCATCATTGAAGCAGTAAAGCTACTCATTAATATCTTGTCAAGTGGTTTTGTGATTTTTCTTAACATGTGAAAAGACGTCCCCCAGCCCCAATGCTGGGCCCAGAGCCCCAGAGTATAAAACCACCATTAAACCACTAGGATTTCTACAGCATTCAGGTGTTCGGACAAATTGCTCGTGCTCAAAAACACTGGGCAATTTTGTCAACTTTTAAAGTGTTTTCTCCCTTCCCCCTTTTCTGGGGTTTTCTCCATGGCTTGTAACTCAAACCACAAATAAAGCTTTAAGCCTCTGGCTGTGAGGAGTGGGGCAGCTGCTGCCAAGAACAGCATGGCTCACGAAGCCCTTTTTCTGCCGCCCTGGAAACCAGCTCTCCAGAGAACAGCATAACACACTTTTTTCCTTTTCTTCACTAATCGAAAAAATATTGCCTTTTCTATGGGCTGGAGATTGGTGTTGACTGGTGGTGGGCAGAGAGAGAGCAGCTGCTTTAGGTCAACCAGAAAGATTCACAGATCAGGGGGCACAGTCATAGAAGCTTCCTAGAAACAACCAAACACCTCGAGGGACTGAGTTGCTGGGACTGAGGCTGGGGACCATCATCTTGGGGGACATCTAAGTCAATTAGCATAAGAAAATGCTCTATTATCCTACTTTGGTGAGTAGCATCTGGGGTCTTAAAAGCTTGCAAATGGCCATCTAAGATACATCTGTTGGTCTCATCCTGTCTGGAACAAAGGAGAATGAATAAACCAAAGACACAAGGAAACAATTAGTCCAAAGGACTAATGGACCACATAGACCGTAGCCTCCACCAGCCTGAGCCCAGAACTATATGGTGCCCAGCTACCACCACCGACCACTTGGACCGAGATCACAATAGAGGATTCCAGACAGAGTGGGGGAAAAATGTAGAACAAAATTCAAATTCACAAAAAAGATGAGACTTACTGGTCTAAGAGAGACTGGAAGAACCCCCAAGACTATTGCCTCAGACACACTTCTAACTCAGAACTAAAGACACTCCCAAAGTTGACCTTTCAGCCAAATATTAGACAGGCCTATAAAACACCAGGAGCCCTGGTGGCAGAGTGGTTAAGTGTTCAGCTGCTAACCAAAAGGTTGGCAGTTCAAATCCACCAGCCACTCCTTGGAAACCCTATGGGGCAGTTCTACCCTGTCCTATAGGATCACTATGAGTCAGAATTGACTCGACGGCAATTTTTTTTAATAAACAAACACCACCACCTGTGAGGAACGTGTTCCTTGGATCAATCAAGTAGACAAGACTAAATGAGCAACACCTGCCCAAAAGCAAAGCTGAAAAGGGAGGAAGGGGCAGGAAAACTGGACAAATAGAAACGGGGAACCCAGGGTGGAAAGGGGAAGCGTAGTGCTGACACATTGTGGGGATTGTGACCAATGTCACATAACAATTTGTGTATAAGTTTTTGAATGAGAAACTATTTTGCTCTGTAAACTTTCACGTAAAGAACAATAAAAAGTTAAAAAAAAAAAAAAAAAAAAGATTCACAGATCCCTCCAGAAGGACCTCTAGTACTGGCTTCCCCTTAAGCCCTTTACCATAGAACCTCACACATATAGATGCTCAGTGGATGTTTGAGGCTGAGGGAATGAACTTTTACAAACACTCTTTTTTATTCTTAATGCTGGGATAAACATCTGAACCCTCATTTCTTAGCTGAGGAAACCAAGGCTCCAAGAGGCTGGCCAACTCACTCAGGATCACACACACCATTATCTGGTAGGGCTAGTGTTTGAATTCAGGTTGGTTTCAGATTGGGCTCCAAAGCTCATGCTCTTCCTATGTCTGCCTCTCAGCCACCCAGGCCAAAAAAGCACAGTGTTCTCAGCCCACAAACGAAACTGAGGCATGATGGACAAGGCTTGTGGAACTAGTGCTTTTCTTCTCCAAGTGCTGTCTCCCACAAATTCCAAAATTATTCCTGTGGGGATGACACTTACAACAGACATGCCAGCTCAACCCTCTTTCCAGCTGCCTGCTAGACATTGCTGCCTGGATTTATCCTGTTTGGTGTACAGTACGTGGCCTATAGTGGGTGCTCATTACTGGTTGAGTAAATAAGTGATGTCTCAAAGATACCACTCAAACCCAAACTCAACTTATTCACTGCTACATACCCAGTGCCTAGAGAGGTGTGCATCAGGGTTGTATCCTTTCACCATAGTTATTCAATCTGTATGCTGAGCAAATAATCTGAGAAGCTGGACTATATGAAGAAGAACTTGGCCCTAGGATTGGAGGAAGACTCATTAACAACCTGCTATATGCAGATGACACAACCTTGTTTGCTGAAAGTGAAGAGGACTTGAAGCACTTACTGATGAAGATCAAAAAGACTGCAGCCTTCAGTATGGATTACACCTCGACATAAAGAAAACGAAAATCCTCACCACTGGACCAATAACCAACATCATGGTAAATGGAGAAAAGATTGAAGTTGTCAAGGATTTCATTTTACTTGGGTCCACAATCAAAGCCCATGGAAGCAGCAGTCAAGACATCAAACAATGCATTGCATCGGACAAATCTGCTGCAAAAGACCTCTTTAAAGTGTTAAAAAGCAAAGATGTCACTTTGAGGACAAAGGTGTGCCTGACCCAAGCCATGGTGTTTTCAATCACTTCATATGCATGTGAAAGATGGGCAGTGAACAAGGAAGACTGTAGAAGAATTGATGCCTTTGAATTATGGCATTGGCAAAGAATATTGAATATACCATGGACTGCCAGAAGAATCACCAGATCTGTTTTGGAAGAAGTACAGGCAGAACGCTCCTTAGAAGCAAGGATGGTGAGACTTTGTCTCACATACTTTGGACATGTTATCAGAAGGACCAGTCCCTGGAGAAGGACCTCAATCTTGGTAAAGTAGAGGGTCAGCAAAAAAGAGGAAGGTCCTCAATTAAATGGACTGACACAGCGACTGCAACAATGGGCTCAAGCATAACGATGATTGTGAGGATGGCGCAGGACTGCACAGTGTTTCGTTCTGTTGTACATAGGGTCGCTGTGAGTCAGAATTGAATCAACGGCACCTAACAGCAATAACAACAGACAGGACTTGGAGCCCTGTGGCACAGTGGGTTTTGGCTGCTAACCAAAAGGTCGGCAGTTCGAATCCACGAGCTGCTCCTTAGAAACCCTACTCAACGGCAACAGGTTTTGGTTGGTTTTAGACAACACTTGGCAAATAATTGTTCAATAAATGGAAAGATGAATGGAAGAATGCATTTTCCCTTCCTGTACCCCTATATACTTGATCTTCTGGATTTCCTGCTTGTGCTAAAGACACCACCATCTGTCTCCAATCTCTCAAGCTTAATTAAAGCCTGGGAGTTCTCTTAGGACACTCCTTCTCCCAACTGATTCTTATCAAATTGATCACCACACTCTTTGAATTAGACTTCTGACCTATCTTTCACGACTATCCTTTCCTCTCCAAATCTGAACACGTGAACTTCTTGCCTTGATTGTTCAAAACCATATTGGTTACAAGGAGCAAAAACCCACCTTGAACTTGCTTAAGGGAAAAAGGTGGATTTATCAGAGGATAGTGGGGACAATCGCAGAATGGAAGAAGGAACCAAATGACCAAGCCTTAGGATGGGCAGGGATGACAGGAACAGGAGTTCTGGTTCTGATAGCTCACTTTCTTGTCCACCCCCCTTTTCTGAGCCCATTGATGTACTGGTTCATTCTCTCTGATAAGTTCCCTCCATACAGGGACATGGACCTATAGTTTCAGACTCCCATCAATGCAAATTTAGGACCAGAGTAGAAAAAATTCTCTTTCCCACATGATCCAACAGGATAAATCCTAGAGAAGGAGTCTAGCATGGCACATGGGCCCATGACTGCACTAGTCACTGGGGATGGCAGCATAGAGAGTAACTCTGTGTGAATTAGAAGAAGAAATGCCTTCCCCATGAGTGTACTTTCTCTCCTCTTTTCTTCCCTGCCAGGCAACCTTGTGCAGGGCACAACCTGCACAATCATACCTGGTGGCCTTGGCTGATAAAGGACTTGGGGCTGGGCACTCTCATTAGCCTGGCTTGAGTAAGAGGCACACAAATGGCGAATCACTATTTTTTTTTGGTGGGGGGTGGATAATATACTTATTTATTTATTGTACTTTAGATGAAGGTATACAGAGCAAATTAGTTTCTCATTAAACAATTAATACATATATTGTTTTGTGACATTGATTGCCAATCCCATGATGTGTCAACACTCTCCCCTTCTTGACCTTGGGTTCCCCATTACCAGCTTTCCTGTTCCCTTCTGCCTTCTCATCCCCACCCCTGGGCTGGTATGCTCACTTAGTCTCATTTTGTTTTATGGCCCTGTCTAATCTTTGGCTGAAGGGTTAACCTCAAGAGTGACTTCAGTACTGAATTAAAATAGTGTCCAGGAGCCATACTCTCAAGGTTTCTCCAGTCTCTGTCAGACCAGTAAGTCAGTGTCTTGGCTATCCAGTGCTGCTATAACAGAAATACCACAAGTGGATGGCTTCAACAAAGAGAAATCTATTCTCTCACAGCCTAGTAGGCTACAAGTCCAAATTCAAGGCATCAGCTCTAGCAGAAGGCTTTCTCTCTCTGTTGGCTCTGGAACAAGGTCCTTGTCATCAATCTTCCCCTGGCTGAGGAGCCTCTCAGGCACAGGGACCCAGGTCCAAAGGATGCGCTCTGCTCCCAGTGTTGCTTTCTTGGTAGTATGAGGTCCCCATGTCTCTCTGCTCGCTTCTGTCTTTTATATCTCAAAAGAGGTTGGCTTAAGACACTATTTACTCTTGTAGATCTCATCAATATAACTGCCACTAATCTATCTTATCACATCATAGTGATTGGATTTACAACATATAGGGAAATCACATCAGATGACAAAATGGTAGACAATCATACAGTACTGGGAATCATGACCTAACCAAGGTGACAGATATTTCTGGGGGACACAATTCAATCCATGACAGTCTAGTCTATTTTTGTGGGTTAAAATTTTGTTCTATAGTTTTCTCCAGCTCTGCCCGGGACCCTCTGTTGTGATCCCTGTCATAGCAGTCAGTGTTGGTAGCCGGGCACTGTCTAGTTGTGCTGGACTCAGTCTGGTGGAAGCTGTACTACTTGTGGTCCATTAGTCCTTTGGACTAATCTTTCCCTCATGTCTTTGGTTTTCTTCATTCTCCCTTGCTCCAGAGGAGTATCTTAGGATGCTGGCCAATCACTATTGCTGAGAAGCTAAGGTCATGTAAATGATCTCATTTTCCATTTGGACCACATGGTCAGAGTGAAGAGAGGGTTGGGGTAGGAGCATTTCCTCCAAGGAGGGAAGGTAGTACAGTCATGGACCCCAGGGGAATCATGTGAGTTGAATTTGTCTATACAACTCCCAAACTTACTCCTCTGTTTGTTCCCTTCATTGGTACCAGGGACCTGAGAAAATCTAGTTGCTGTCTAGTAGATACTGACTCATGGCAACCTCGTGTGTCAGAGTAGAAATGTGCTCCATAGGGCTTTCAATGGCTAATTTTTTGGAAGACTATCACCAAGCTTTTCTTCTGAGGTACCTCTGGGTGGACTCCAACTTCTAACCTTTCAGTTAGTAGCCAAGCATGTTAACTGTTTGCACCACTGAGGCATCTTTTATATTATTTCCTCTCCCTTGCCCTAAAGCCCTGGTTATGTCTCAAACAAGCAGTGTCCATCTCTCCACTCCACCTGTCATCTCCTAGCTTAAAGCAACTGTTAGTTCTTGTTTGGACCACTGCAATGGTCTCTTAACAAAAATGGCTCAAAATTCATTCCATCTATCTTAGTAACCTAGTGCTGCTATAACAGAAATACCACAAGTGGGTGGCTTTAACAAACAAAGTTATTTTCTCACAGTTTAGGAGGCTAGAAGTCTGAATTCAGGGTGCCAGCTCTAGGGAAAGTCTCTCTTTCTCTGGGCTCTAGAGGAAGGTCCTTGTCTCTTTGAGTTTCTGCTCCTGCGTGATCTTCATGTGGCTTGGCATCTCTCTTCCCCCATCTCTGCTTGCTAGCTAGCATTTAATCTCTTTTATACCTCAAAAGAGATTGACTCAAGATACATCCTACACTAATCCTGTCTCATGAACATACCAAAGACATCCCGTTCCCAAATGGATTATAACCACAGGCATAGAGGTCAGGTTTTACAACACATTTGTGAGGGACACAATTTACTCCACAACAATCCATCCCTTTGATACATCCCTTTGTAATGTGACTGCACTGCTCTTCCCATCAAGAAGTTACACCTGTTGTTCTGCAACTTGAATCTATGCTTAATCAACGAGACGTTAGCAAATATGATGCAAGTAGAGGCTTGAAAGGTGCTTGTGCTTCAGGGTTTGTCCTCTCTTGTCATTCTTGGTAACCCTGAAACCACTGTCTTGGGAAGAGACACATGGCCCAATCACCCCTTTGGACCCAGTGAACTGCAAGCACCAACCACCAGACATGTGAGCAGCTCACAGCAGAATGTAGAACTGCCCACTTGACTCACAGACTTACGAGCAATAGTAAAATGGTTACATTATGTGAAGTGAAATAAGTCAATCACAAAAGGACAAATATTGTATAATTGCATTTATATGAAACATCTAGAATAGGCAAATGTATAGAGACCAAATCTTATTTGTGGTTACCAGGGATGGGCAGTAGGGAGGGGGAGAAAAAGACACAATGCTTAGGGGACACTGGGCTTCTGTTAAGGATGATGGAAAAATCTAGAAATGGATAACGATGATGGCTGAACAACAGGAGGAACATAGTTAATGTCACTGAACTGTGCATGTGAACATTTTTCCTTCCTTCCTTCCTTCCTCCCTCCATCTTTGCCTCCTTCCTTCCCTTCATTCATTCGTTTATTCCAACAAAATAGTTTTACAAATATGTTAGGTGCCATGCACTGTATGAGGCCTTGTAGGTTAAAAAAAGAAAAAGAAAAAAAAGAATGACTTGGCTCCTTGCTTTCAAGTGGCTCAAAATCTGTTCAGTGAGATGGACAAAATAACCAAAAGTTGCAGTGGAGGGTGTTAGGGGTTTCTATCAGAGAGGGAGCAACCATTTCATACCAGGAAGCCCTTGGCAGTCTAGTCAGCCTCTTCTCAGAATAACATTTGAAAATGCATAAAATAAAACACACAGGATCACAAAGGAAGCCAATCACACTTAAAAAAGGGATAAAATATATAGAAAGAATCAAGTGGTAATAACTATGTGCTTCTTTATTTACACATTGAATAACCAGATCTATAGTTCTATTCTGTAAACTACCAGAGAGCAAACACATCAGTCTTGGAAGAAATATAGCCAGAATGCTCCTTAGAAGTGAGGATGGCAAGACTTCAGCTCACTTACTTTGAACAAATCAGGAAAGGCCGACTGCTAGAAAAGAACATTCTGTTTGGTAAAGTGCAGGGTCAGTGAAAATGAAGGAAACTCAATGAAATGAACTGACACAACAGCCAGAACAATGGACTCAAACATACTGAGAATCAGGGATAGCACAGGACCAGGCAACATTTTGTTTTGTTATACGTAAGGTTGCCATGAGTCGAAGCCAACTTGACAGCAACTAACAACGTTTTATTTGTTGTGGTTGTCATTAGGTGCTCTTGAGTTGGTTCTGACTCATAGCGACCCTATGTACAATGGAATGAAACACTGCCCAGTTCTGCGCCATCCTCACAATCGTTGCTATGTTTGAGCCCACTGTTGCAGCCACTCTGTCAATCCATCTCGTTGAGAGTCTTCCTCTTTTTCGCTGACCCTCTACTTTACCAAGCATGATGCCGTTCTCCAGGGACTGGTCTCTCCAGATAACACATCCAAAGTATGTAAGAAAAAGCCTTGCTATCTTCCCTTTGAAGGAGCATTCTGGCTGTACTTCTTCCAAGACAGATTTGTTGGTTCTTTTGGCAGTTCATGGTATATTCAATATCCTTCACTAACACCATAATTCAAAGACATCAATTCTTCTTTGGTCTTCCTTATTCATTGTCCAGCTTTCGCATGCATATGAGGCAATTAAATACTATGGCTTGGGTCAGGCTCACCTTAGTCCTCAAAGTGACATCTTTACTTTTTAACACTTTAAAGAGGTCTTTTGCAGCAGTTTTGCCCAATGCAATACATTGTTGGATTTGTTGACTGCTGCTTCCATGGGTGTTGACTGTAGATCCAAGCAAAATGAAATCCTTGGCAACTTCAGAGTTTTCTCCGTTTATCATGCTGTTGCTCATTGGTCTGGCTGTGAGGATTTTTGTTTTCTTTATGTTGAGTTGTAATCCATACTGAAGGCTATAGTCTTTGGTCTTCATCAGTGAGTGCTTCACGTCCTCTTCACTCTTAGCCAGCAAAGTTGTGTCATCTGCATATTGTAAGTTGTTAATGAGTCTTCTTCCAGTCCTGACGCCATGTTCCTCTTCATACAGTCCAGCTTCTCGGATTATTTGCTCAGCATACAGATTGAATAAGTATGGCAAAAAGATATAACACTGCCACACACCCTTCTGATTTTAAACTATGCAGTATCCCCTTGCTCTGTTTAAAGGATTGCCTCTTAGTTTATGTACAAGTTCTTCGTGAGCTCAATTAAGTGTGCTGGCATTCCCATTCCTTGCAATGTTATCCATAATTTGTTATGAGCTATACAGCTGAATGCCTTGGCACAGTTAGTAAAACACAGGTAAACATCTTTCTGGTATTCTTTGCTTTTAGCCAGAAGCCATCTGACATCAGCAGTGATATCCCTCGTTCCACATCCTCTCCTGAATGCGGCTTGAATTTCTGGCAGTTCCCTGTCGATATACTGCTGCAGCCGCTTTTGAATGATCTTCAGTAAAATTTTACTTGTATGTGATATTAATGATATTGTTCGATAATTTCTGCATTCTGCTGAATCACCTTTCTTTGGAATAGGCATTAATATGGCTCTCCTCCAGTTGGTTGGCCAGGTAGCTGTCCTCCAAATTTTTGGCATAGATGAGTGCTTCCAGCGCTGCAACCGTTTGTTGAAACATCTCAGTTGGTATTCCTGGAGCTTTGTTTTTAGCCATTGTCTTTAGTGCAGCTTGGACTTCTTCCTTCAGTGCCATTGTTTCTTGACCCTATGCTACCTCCTGAAATGACTGAATGTCGACCAATTCTTTTTGGTACAGTGACTTTGTGTATTCCTTCCATCTTCTTTTGATGCTGTCTGTGTCAGTCAGTATTTTGTCCATAGAATCCTTCAGTATTGCAACTTGAGGCTTGAATTTTTTTTCTTCAGTTCTTCCAGCTTGACAGATGCCTAGCATTTTCTTCCCTTTTGGTTTTCTGACTACAGATCTTTGCACATTTCATTATAATACTTTATCTTCTTGAGCGACCCTTTGACGTCTTCTGTTCAGTTCTTTTACTTCATAATTTCTTCCATTTGCTTTAGCTACTTTACGTTTAAGAGCATGGTTACAGAGTCTCTTCTGACATCCATTTTGGCCTTTTTGTTCTTTCTTGTCTTTTTAATGACTCTTTGCTTTCTTCATGTATGATGTCCTTGTTGTCGCCCCACAACTAATTTGGTTTTTGGTCATTAGTGTTTAATGTGTCAAATCTATTCTTGAGACGGCCTCTAAATTCAGGTGGGATATATATACTCAAGGTCATACTTTGGCTCTCGTGGACTGGTTTTGATTTTCTTCAGCTTCAACTTGAACTTGCATACGAGTAATTGGTCTGTTCCACAGTTGACCTCTGTCCTTGTTCTGACTGATGATATTGAGCTTTTCATTATCTCTTTTCACAGATGTAGTCGATTTGATTTCTGTGTACTCCATCCAGGGAAGTCTGCGTGTATAGTCACCATTTATATTTCTTAAAAAAGTTATTTCCAATGAACAGGTCACTTGGTCTTGCAAAATTCTATCACGTGATATCTGGCATCGTTTATATCACCAAGGCCATATTTTCCAGCTACTGATCCTTCTTTGTTTCCAGTTTTTGCATTCTGATCACCAGTAATTATCAGTACATCTTGATTGCATGTTTGATCAGTTTCAGACTGCAGAAGTTGGTAAAAATCTTCAATTTCTTCATCTGTGGCCTTAGTGGTTGGTGTGAGTAACAGTCATATTAACAGGTCTTCTTTGTAGGCTTATGGATATTATCCTATCCCTGACAGCATTGTACTTCAGGGTAGATCTTGAAACGTTCTTTTTGACAATGAATTCAACATCGCTCCTCTTCAGTTTGTCATTACCAACACAGTAGACCATATGATTTATCTGAGTCAAAATGTCCAATACCAGTCCATTTCAGCTCACTAATGCCTAGGATATCAATCTTCAAGCATTCCATTTCATTTTTGACAACTTCCGATTTTCCTAGATTCATACTTCGTACCTTCCACATTCTGATTATTAATGGATGTTTGCAGCTATTTCTTCTCATTTTGAGTCATACCACATCAGTAAACGAAGGTCCCAAAAACTTTACTCCATCCATGTCATTATGGTTGACTCTATTTTGAGGAGGCAGCTCTTCCCCAGTCTTATTTTGAGTGCCTTTGAACCTGAGAGGCTCATCTTCCAGCACTATATCAGATAATATTCCCCTGCTATTCATAAGGTTTTCACTGGCCTTTTTTTTCAGAAGGAGATCTCCAGGTCCCCTTTCCTAGTCTGTCTTAGTCTGGAAGCTCCCTTGAAACCTGTACACCATGGGTGACCCTGCTGGTATTCAAAATACTGGTGGCATAGCTTCCAGCATCACAGGAACATGCAAGCCGCCGCAGTATCACAAACTGACAGACTCTATTAACTAATGTTATTTCAAAATACTGATGAGCATGGACAATATTTTGAGATAATCCAATAGTAAAGTGATATGAAAACATCTCTTATTACATTGGTAATAAATCGGAGACACTGCTGATATTACCGTGATTTGTGCCTAAATTTGTAATTGAAGGAAATGTTAAATTTTAGGTAAAGATTAGTGAACATAAAGATAGAATTTTTTTGCACTCAGGTTCACGAAGCCCCTGAATTCTGACCCTAGGTAAAGAATCTTTGCGGGAGGTGTATGCACAGTGGGCTCTGAGGGCACGAAGGAGGAGTCAGGAAAAACTTCCTAGAGGGGAAAACCCCTTAGCTGTGTTCTGAGGGATGAACAGAAACTAACCAGGGGTTATGGGGTGGAGGAGCTTATAGGCAAAGGGAAGAACAGGCAGTATGAAATAGTATGGCTCATTTGAGGGAAGTTAAGTTTGGTGTGCTAAAAACACAGGGTTTGTGTAGGGTTTTGGTGGAAAATAAGGCAGGAGAGGTAGATGGTAGAGCCAGATCATGGAAGGTCCTAAATCCTAAACTATGGAATTGATCCTGAAGGTGGTGGGAAGCCAAGGATTAAAGGAGAAGAGGAACACATCACAATCAGATCTGCATGTCAGAAAGATCATTTTGGCAACTGTGAGTTGGATACTTTGAAGGGACATGGAACTATAAGAAAGGAGATAATTAGCAAAAAACAAACAAACAAACAAACAAAAACAAAATAACAACAACAAAAAAACAACCAAACCCGTTGCCGTCAAGCCAATTCCGACTCATAGTGACCCTATAGGACAGGGTAGAACTGCCCCATAGGGTTTGCAAGGAGCAGCTGGTGGATCTGAACTACTGACCTTTTGGTTAGCAGCCGATCTCTTAGCCACTAATGTTTTAATTACTTTAGGCCAGAAACGTTGATGTGTTTCCGGCAGTGGTTATAGGACTACAGAAGAAGAGATGGAAACCCAAGACATAGAAGAGGTTAGAACCTGCAGAATTTTGTAATCCACAGGGGTGGAGGGTGCTGGGGGAGATGGAGGGTACAAAGAAAAAGTGCAACTCATTAATAGGTAAGCTGCGAGCAGGGGAATAGCTATCATGAACTGCCAACCTGTCCTGCTTGTTCACGCCTCTCTCTTTACAGAGGCTAGTCCCTCTTCCTGGGATTCCCTCTCCTTCCATGTTGCCTCCAATCTCCTGGCCCTTGGATGAAATCACCAATTTCTCTTCTTCCATCGAGCTAGAGAGTCCTTAGGGAGGTGGCAGGCTGTCTCTGAGCTGCAGCCTGAACATAAGATGCTCTTGTCCAACTTGTCCAGACACTTGAGATCCACATCCCCTGGCAGAGGTTCCCCGACCCCTCTAGGCCCTTGATATCAGTCTGAGAGACTGAGGGGGCTTGTCTGATTGGAAACCCAAGGTGAGACATCAGCCTGGCAGCAGGGCAAGTCATAGAGAACTCCCTGTCCATTTTCAAGCCAACAACAGTTGAACTGGAAGTCAACAACGGAAATGGAAAGGGAGAGACCCGGCCTCCGTGGAGGTTCACACCCTGGGACCTGTGCCACGGTGAACAAGGTTTTCCGGGTGAGGATTTCCCCTTGTAGAATGGGAACAGCAGCTGAGGGCAAGGAGAGAGAGAGAACTAACTGTACTTCCAAAGAGTTTTCCTATTACATTGCCTGATTTAATCTTTGCAACAACTCTTGCCGTGTGTGTGTGTGTGTGTGTGTGTGTGTGTGTGTGTGTGTATGTGTGTGTGCGTGAACTTATTCACACATGCACACACTTCCATTTTATCTCCAATTTGCAGATGAAGAAAATAAAGCCAAAGAGGTTAAAGGACTTGTGCCAAGGTCACACAGCTAGTAAGGTACAGATGAAGGGTGGGGAAAAGGGCAGGGAATGAGTGTGCCCCTTAGAATCCCTGAGGTTTGCAAAGTCAAAGGATGGCTTAAGAAGGATTGAGGATTAAGGAGTTTCCATGGAACAAGGAGACTTGTCACTGTGTCCCATGTCTCCCTGCTGTTATTCCCTCCCTTCTCCAGGCCAGCCTCCACACCCTTGGTAAAGTCAGCCCCCGATGCAGAATGGGATGGGGCAATGGCTTCCAGCAATTGCTGCAGATGTGATTTGCCCCATGCAGTGTCTCTCCAGCTTCTTCTTCTGACATACACCCCTGCTCACACCCTACACTCAAGCCACATGGGTGAGCTGGCTGGCCCCTTTACTCTTTAAGGCTTTTGTCCCTTTAAACATGCTGTTTTGTCTGACTGGTGTGAGCCTTCTAGTACACTGATTAAGGTAATACATTGTATGACAGTTGTTGAAAATACACTAAAAAGACACTAAAAAAGAGTGTGAATGCTAGACCTTGAGATAAGCAGAGAAGGTGGTCAACTTCTCCAACCAACCAAAAATACCCTGAGCCCTGGTCTCAGCCAACAAGACTAACTAGCCCCTTGTGATAGGACCTGACCAGGCCTCTGAATTGTCGGCCCAATGCCTGGCATGAATAAGAGGCTGCCAGTATGTCTGGAAGGGCTGAGAAAAGGGAAGGTATGAAGCCCCAGGGAGAAGTCCCTCTGCTGGGGCTTCTCTCCTTAGGAATAAACGTAGGCTGTCACTGGGATCAAAAGCACAGCTGTGGGGAGGTGGAGGAGAAGGGCGGGATGACGAAGACAACGAGAAGAGGGAAGTGGAGGAGGGGGAAGGAAGCAGAGCTGAAGAGGGGAAGTGGGAAACAGGCAGCGGGGGAGGAGGCTTCGAGGAGGAAGAGGATGCTGCCTCCAATAACAATTCCCTGAACCTCTTGGGAAGGAATCTGGCCACTGCTGGAGAAGAGGTCCAGCCAGACCACTAGGCAGGAAGGAGGGCACTTCCTCTGGGGAGCCTGGAGGTCTTGCAATCCCCATACCCGCACCTGGGGACATTTGAGTCGGGGCTGGGCTGCTGGATCCAGCTTCCCAGCCAGGCCTGCCAGCCTGTGATCACTGGGAAGACAGGCTTACCCGAGGCAGGTTTAGCTGCCCTGGGTCTGGATGACACATCTCAGGTGTCAGTGGGGTTAGGGTACAGATGTGCAGCCTGCCCCAGAGGCTACAGGACTGTGACTCAGAGAAGGGTATTTCCATGTCCTTCACAAGACTCCTGGACACGGGGCTTGGGGAGAAGGAATAAATAATTTTAAAAAGTGTTAGCATATTTTTCAGTGGATAACTTTAACTTATTATCTGACAGTCAATTTTTAAAATATTTTTAATACTTTGAAAATCTTACATTAGTCATGAAAATTCACTTCACAGTGATTCTCCTCACGTAAGTTCAGAACAATTGTCTCCCTTAAGGATCATTTCTGCACCTGCATTTGAGGTTAGAAATTGATACGCGATACTGAAATAATTTCAGTAAGTTTAGAGCTGATTCTTGGTTGAAAATGCTTTTTATTTATCAAGTGCTCCCAACTACTCTGTATTGGGCCTGACCGCGGAAACTGCCTATCTTAGTTTGCTAATACTACTTTAACAGAAATGTTACAACTGGGTGGCTTTAAAGAACAGAGATGTAGTTTCCCACAGTTAAGGAAGCTAGAAGTCCAAATTCAGGGCACCAGCTACAGGGGAGGGCTCTCTCTTTGTTGGCTCTAGGGGAAGATCCTTGTCTCTTTTCAGCTTCTGTAGCAGTGGTATTCCTCGGTTCCTTGGTGATCTCCACGCGGTATCCATCTTCCCCCATTTGTGCTTCCTAGTCTCTGTGTCTATGTTGCTCCTTATAACTTAGAAGTGATTAGATTTAGGACACTCTCTACTGATATGGCCTCATTGACGTAACAAACAAAACCCTATTTCAAAGCAAGATTCCATCCACAGGTACAGGTGTTAAGATTCCAACACATATTTTGGGGGACACAATTGAATCCATAGCACTGCCCGTGTCTCTTCATTAAAAATTCTTTCTGTAAAGTGTTTCCTTATTGCCAGGGGATAGTAATTTGCACAACTGGGCCTAGTCCTCACCATTCAGATTTGAAGTTTTTCTAGTTGCCTGGCATAGAGGAGGTGTTCAATAAATATTCATTTTATGGTTATTCTATCAATGCTCAGATCTTCCTGCCCCCAGGAAAAGAAATAGATATTTGACTTAAACCTCAAGAGGTCTCAGTGAAGTCGGTGCCCAGAAAAAAGAAAGTTCTGCGACCTCTGGTATCCAGCCTCGGAGGCACGGAAAACAAAATCCGATTTCCAACCAAGAAGGGTTCAGAAATTATGAGGTTCCAACCCAGAACATCCTACTACATCATCAAAAAATTAAAACGTGTTGGTTGTTTTAACAATTCATTTTTATCAGCAAGGGAGCTAAAAAACAGGTGTTTTGGACAGTACTGGATGCCTGGTAACATAACTAAGAAGTGGGCTTTAGAATTAGAAAGCCTCTGACATTGCGAGTTGTGCAGCATGAGTAAACTGTTCAACCTCTCCGGGCCTCAGTTTCCTATCTGTAAAGTGGGGATAATATTAATAACTATTTCCAAATGTTTGTTGTGTGGATGGAATCTAATAATGTGCACAAAGCATCTGGTGTTTTGCAAACACTTAATAAAGGCCATTTGACTGGACTTTGAGTTGTGGGCTGAGCCTGCTGTTTTATGGAGGCACAGATCTGAGGGCCCAGGGAAGAACAGAAAGGTCTGTGCTATGGATTGAATTGTGTCCCTCCAAAAGACGTGTTGAAGTCCTAATTCCTGCACAGGTGAATGTGACCTTGTATGAGGAAACAGAATTTTTCTTTGCAGATATTATCAGTTAAATTAACAAGGTCATACAGGAGCAGGGTGGGTTCTAATCCTAATCTCTTCTGAGTAGCATTTTATAAAAGGATAGACATAGAAACAGAGTTACACACAGGAGGAAGACATCATGTGAGGATCCATCTACAAGCAAAGGAACACCAAGGATTGCCTGCAGCCACCAGAAACTAAGAGAGAGGCATGGAACAGTTCATCTCTCAAAGCCTTCAGAAAGAATCAACATGGCCGATATCCTGATTTGGACTTTTAGCCTCCAGAACTGCGGGACAATAAATTTATGTTCTTTAAAGCCACCCACCTTTGTGATACTTTATTCTGGCAGCCTGAGGAAACTAAGGCAGTCTGTGTCCCTGTCTCTTATCCTTCCAGAAAGAAGGCACTTTTTATTCAGTTCTATACACACAGGGCTTTCTCAGTGAGCCCCAAGAAGCCCAAGTATTATATTTATATAATCACACAGCAGAAAATGAAGTCTGGGACAATGACATTCATTGGGTCCTTTTTCGGTGTAAATGGTGGTTGCTACTGTCTGTATATTTAAGGTGGTACATTTGCTCCTGATAAACACTTGTTCTCTTGGCTTTAAGACAGGCAACGGGACAAGGAAGTCAGGCTGTCCTAGAGAAGGGGAACAGGCTTCCTGTGTCTGGTCTAGATTAAAGGAAATTTTACTAGCCAGGTAAATATTGTTCCCTAATATGTAAAAAGTGCATAGATGGAGGAGAAGTTTTGTATAGATTTAAAGATAAAATAACTGAGATACAGAATAAAGGAACACACCCTTTGTTGAGTGCCTGCTTTGAGCCAGTCACTGTGTGAGATGCTGGGGATATGGAAACTATCCTCTGGCTTCCTGAATGGTATGCCCACCGTGTGCCAATGTCTTCATGCCACTATTCTATTGAATACCCACCACCACCCCCGAGAGGTAGGTAAAATTACTCATTTAATCAATGAGGATACTGAGAGTTTCAGTCAATGAACTATAAAACACACACATACACACACACAGACACACACACACACACAACTAAAAATAAACAAACAAAAAATCCAAAACAACCAGCTGCTATGGAGCGGATTCCAACTCATGGCTACCCCACGTGTGTCAGTGTAGAACTATGCTTCATGGAATTTTCAATGGCTAATTTTTCTGAAGTAGATCACCAGGCCTTTCTTCCAAGGCACCTCTGGGTGGACTGCACTGCCAACCTTTTGGTAGTGGCCAAGTGTGTTAAGCATTTGCACCACCTGGGGACCCCCACTAAACTATAAAAACAAAACATGGAGTCAATTCAGACTCACGGCGCCTTTCCTTCCAGGGGTGGGTTCAAACTGCCAACCTTTTAGTTAGCAGCTGAGTGCTTAACCTTTTGCACCACCCAAGGACTCTATCCATTGAACTATAGAGTCCCAGTATTTAAATCCTCCTTATTTTACAGCTGCAGAAACAGGCTCCCGATGTTAAGCAACTTGTCACAGTCAAGAGCATCTGGCATGTGTCAAGATTTGGAGGCAGAGCTGAACCTCCTGCCTTGATCTGTGGCCTTTTCATTCACCACACCCATTCTTTCCCTTGTTTTCAGGTCTTAACTTTCTGAGGGCTCCGGACAGTGTGGCTCCACAGTTGTTTCAGGGGGGAAATGCCCATTTTCAGGATTTCCAGTCTAGCATGAAGCCCTGGTGGTGCAGTGGTTAAGCGTTTGGCTGTTAACTGAAAGGTCTGCAGTTCGAATCCTTGGAAATCCTATGGGGGCAGTTCTCCTCTGTCCTATAGGGTCGCTGTGAGTTGGAATCAACTTGACAGCAACAGGTTTGGTTTTTTTCTTGGATCAGCTGCCATGGCCATCTTCTCAACTGCTGGTAGCTGTGTTTTTCCAGTGCCGGGTCACACTTGGCTGTCCCAGTGTGACGGTCTGCAGTTGTGCTCTCCGGGCGGTAATGGTAGCGCAGGTGCTGACAGAGGCATAGGAAAGGACAGCGGGAGGAAGGGAGGAGGGGAGGGCCGGCTGGCAGGCCAAGGGAGCCCGGACTGGCCGGTGGGGCCAGCGGCCAGCGTTCCTCTGTCGGGAGAGGGCAGGCTCAAGACAGGCCTCCTTGTAAACAATGCAGCCAGCTCTAAAAATATCCCAGCCCCAGACAGGGCATGCAGAGCCGGGTCTCCTCCACAGCTTTCCTGGGGGCCTCTGCCCCTTTCCTGAAAGGTCAAGGGGATGGGAAGAAAGTTGGCTTGTGGAGAGTAGGATTTCCTTAGCAAGGAAAGTATAAAAGATTTCCTTCCTCTGCAAAATAGAAGGACACTCTGTTGGTTTTAGCAGCAACAACAACAAAAACAAAAAAAAAAAGGAAAAACAACCCGCTTACCCGGGCCCCAGTTCTCCGCTCTATAAACCGAGGGCTGAGCCTAGTTCAGGTCTAAGGATCCGACCTGCATTCACAGCCTGAATCAGGGAGCCAGGGTAAGATACAAGGGCCGGACTCTCCAGCTGTTCTACTTATCAGGCGTGTGACCTATGACTCAACCACTTCATGCCTCAGTTTCCACATTTATAAAAGGGGATAATAATAGTGTTTGCTTCACTAGGGTGTGGACAGGATTAAAGGAGATACTATATATATGGCCCTTAACACCGTGCCTGACAGGTGGTGGATGCTCACAGATGTTTGTTATTGTGGTATATGGCAGAATATGGGTGGTTCTCGAATCCTAACTCAAGACCTAGTTTAAAAGCAAAGTTAAGGGGTGGGGGAAGAGGGTGGTGTGGAGGATAAGAAGAGGGGGAAAGGATCTGAATCATAAAAAACTCAAATTTGTCATTTGACAAATGAGGAAACTGAGGCCCAGGGAGCAGAAAGGAGTTGCTCCAGGCCAGACACTGTTAGCAGCTGCCTGTGCTGTGACTATAAGATAACAGTGTGATGAAACCACAGAAAAACCTGGAACTATCTAAGTCCGTGCCCGAGGAGTCAGGAGAATGAGGCCTTCTATTTATACATCACTTTAAAGTTTGGAAAGCCCTTTTCAAGGGGGAGACAGACCTCAGCAGATCACTGTCAGAGGGCTGAGCTCCACAATGGGAGACACTGGAGGGGCGAGTGCAAGGACAGGGTTGGTGGCTGTAGTATGAGGTATCTGTAGACCTTGCTGTTGAACCCAAGGACTGCTGGGGAGAGGTACAGGCAGGAAGAGCTTAAAAAACCAGTTGTCAAGTTGATTTCAACTCATGGCAACCTATGTGTGTGAGAGTAGACTGTGCTCCACAAGGTTTTCAATGGCTGATTTTTTTGGAAGTAGATTGCCAGACCTTTCTTCCAAGGCACCTTTGGGTGAACTTGAACCTCCAACCTTTCAGTTAGCAGCTGAACACTTAACCGTTTGCACTATCCCAATACTCCAGGAAGAGCTTAGATTAGCCTAAAGAAGAATCTTCTACCCCTTTGCTGTCCAATTTGGTAGACATGCTTTTAAGCATATCAAAAGTGGCTAGTCCTGATTTCCAAGACTTAATAATAAAAAAAAAGAATATTAAACATCTCAATAGGTTTTTTTTTTTTTAAATGTCAATTACATGTTGAAATGATATTTTTAAATACGTATGGCTCCTGGAAGATTTAAAATCAGACATGTGGCTTCCAGAGTATTTTGGGTTGGCAGCACAGCTCCAACCACTGAGTTTGTGCAACGATGGAGCAGGCTGGCTTACCAGGTAATGAGCCGCCCGTCACTAGAGGTGTTCAATCAAAGGCATTGTTAATGGAATTCTTATAGCTAGATGGATAAACTCTGTAACCCCTCCACCTCTGATTCAGCAGTGATTCCCACACTGTGTTCTGGGGAACACCTGTTTCTTGGATTATGAATAGGTGTTAGAAGAAAAAAGTTTGGTGACCAAGTTAATATGGGAAATTCCTGGGTGAAAAAAGTTAAAGTCTTTTACTCTAAGACTTCTTGGTGCCTTCTAGACATGAAAATGCATTGTGGCTCTTCATGAGAGGGACAGTGCTGTAGCGTTTTCCATGCAATTGACTATAGAGCCTTCTTTTCAAAGAGCATGACAAGGAAATAATGTATTAAGTTCACTTGTTGAGAACTGCAGTCCAAAAGTCGTCAAAAGAATATGGCTTATGCTACCAGACAGAACTGAGTTCAAATCCTGGCTTTTCCCTAAGTGGAGGGTGAGGAAGGGGGCCTCAGGCATGTTATTTCACCTTCATTGACTGTAAAATGAGAGGAAGAATATTCATTGCTCAGAGCAGCTTTGAGGGTTACATTTAAAACACATAGAAAAGAGTCTAGTGTAGTGGTTGGCGAATAGGAGGTATTTAGTAAATGATACCTCTAATTAACTAAAGCCCAGAGAGGGAAAGTGGCTTTGCCAAAGTCACACAGGAAATTAGTGATCATGCTAGACCTTGAATCTTAGTCTCTTGGGTCTTCCAGGGTACCTCACCTCCCTTTACTAAGCAACGGCTAAAAAGAAATCCAATTCATCAGGGGATTCAACCCACAAACCTGGTATGATTTTATAGGTCAAGGAGATTTTAAATGAGAGACAAATTTCCTTCTCTCCCTCTTCCCCTTGTTGCCTGTACCTCAGGCCTGGCCAAAGGAAGCCGCAGTCGGGCCTGGCAGGCTCCCTGTTCCTCCCCTCCTCCTCCTCCCTCCCCTCCTCCAGCTGGGTTCCTGTTCCTGCTGGTCCTTGGAGCCCCCAGCAGATGGGCTGCCCTTATCAGCCGGCTTCAGGCCAGAGGAGGAATCCTCCGGTCACATGCGGCCTGTCCCGATGGGAGGGAGACCTGGTAAATAAACACTGCAGTCCAGACAGGAGGGGGGAAGGTTGAAGGAAAACAATCCCTGATATTTTGGTAACTGGGCCAGGATTAAAGGACACCAGGCATGTCCCTTATTGGCCATTTCTGCGAGGAATCCAGGCAGCTTCCCCTGCATGACCAGGCTGCCTTTAAATAGCCCTGGGAGCTGGGGCATTCCCAGCGCACTGTTGCCTTGATCCAGGCCTAATCCCTCGACCAGCACTGACCTTTCACAGTTTACAGAGCACTTTATCTCCTGGCTCAGCTGAGTCTCACAGAACCCGCCTGAGAGAAGGGAGGTTTATCATCATCCCCAACTTAGAGATGAGGAAACTGAGGCTCCGAGGATAAGTGACTCACCCCAGGATACACAGCTAGAAGTGGTCGAGTCTGGGCTGAGACACGTGTATATTCTGATGCCAAATCCAGAGATCTGCCCATCATGCCAAGGTTCCCCCCACCAAGGTCTTCCTTGGCACCTGATATCAAGCTCTGTGCCTTGAGTGAGCCACTGTTCCTGCTCCACGGAAGTTCACAATTCTAGGAAGAACAAAGGGGTTGAATGGGTAAATCTCAGTGTAACTGTGCTGAAAGAAGCCAGTTAAAAAAAGAGTACATACTATATATGATTTCATTTATATGTATACATACATACATATATATATAAACTCTGTTGCTGCTGTGTGCTCTTGAGTTGATTCTGACTCACAGCAACCCTATTTGACAAAGTAGAACTGCCCCATAGGGTTTTCTTGGCTGTAATCTTTATGGAAGCACATCTCCAGATCTTTATCCTGTAGAGCTGCTTGGTGGGTTCGAACCACTAATCTTTTGGTTAGCAGTGAGTTCTAAACCATTGCACCACCTGGGCTCCTATATAAACCCTGTTGTTATTGTTGCCAGTCTATTCTGACTCACAGTGACCCTGTAAGACAGAACAGAGCTGCCCCAGGCGGTAAATTTTTACAAGAGCAGACTGCCAGTTCTTTTCCGTCACTGTGCCACTGGTGGGTTCAAACCACCAACGTTTCATTAGCAGCCCAGCTCTGAACCATTATGCTACCAAAATCAAAAACCAAACCCATTGCTCTCGAGTTGATTCCAACTCATAGTGACCCTATAGGTTAGAATAGAACTGCTCCGTAGGGTTTCCAAGGAGTGGCTGGTGGATTCAAACTGCTGACCTTTTGGCTAGCAGACAAGCTCTTAACCACTATGCCACCAGAGCTCTGGGGCCCCAGGGCTCCTTCTATAAACTCTAGAAAATGCAAACTCATCTACGGTGACAGAAAGCAGATGGGTGGTTGCTTTGGTGAGAGGGGCAGGGAGGGGCAGGAGGGAAGGATACAAAGGAGCACAAGGAAACTTTTGGGGTGACAGGTAGGTTCACTATTTTGATGACAGTGATGGTTTCACGGGTGTGGGCATATGTCAAAGTTTATCAGATTGTACTCTTCAAATATGTGCATTTTATTGTAGTCAGTTATACCTCAATACAGCTATTTTTTAAAAAAGGTAAAGAGAATGAAGGAGGTTGACAGGCATATAATTAAATAACCGTGAGAAGTCTGAGGTCCCTGGGTAGTGCAAATGGTTTGCACTCGACTATTAACCAAAAGGCTGACGGTCTGAACTCACTCAGTGGTGTCATGGAAGAAAGCCCTGGCGATCTGCTTCCGTGAAGATTACAGCCAAGAAAACCCTATGGAGCTCAGTTCTACTCTGTAACACACGGGGTCACCATGAGTCAGAACTGACTCGACAGCAACAGGTTTGGTTTTGGGTTTGGTGAGAAGTCTTAAAATGGAGCACAAAGTGCCATCAGGAAGGAGAGAGAGATTCTTTCCTAAATGGCGAGATTAGGAAAGGGTTCTTGGAACGGGTTTGACGTGGCTCAAGATATAGATAGGTAGGTGTGAGACAGGTTAAGAAAGATTAAGGTGGAAGATGTAGGGAGAGTTTGTTTGGGGAATAGGGAGTGGAGGATTTCCACCACCACCACGCCTTTCTTCTCAACTGTGGAGACCAGTGGTTTAAAATTAATGGCTGCAACCCTCTTTTCTTCAGAAATTCCACCATATGCCCTACTTGGCAGGCAGCTGTTTTGCTAATCAGATTCTTGCACTTCTCCCTCCCGCACTGTGCATCCCATCCCTTCAGGTCCACCGAGGTCCCTGCTCTCTCGGATTACCTCTCTTCACCCACAGAATTAGCAAATACTTGCTGGGTGAAGCACTGGCAATGCCAACTCCCATGACCCCGAGTACCCTCATTTCAGACTCATTCAAATACCCCAATGAGAATGAGGTTTGGGGGATTCATGCGGGGCTGTGATGGGATTCTTGGTCCAAAATGCAAATACCTTCTTCCCCTTTCCCTCCATTGTCTTTGGCTTAGTTACAGGCACGTAGCAGTTTGAGAGTTTTGAATATGAATTGATTAGAATATATTGTGATAAAGCAGTAAGGAATTCAAGAATTGCTACAATGTTCTATGCTGACTAATTGGCCAATTTGCTCCACTGATCCTGATTACTCTTGTTACGGTTTGTGAAATATTTATGTGGGTTGGATGATCCTCTTATTCATGTCTTTACATAAGAGACTAGTTTAATGACTTTTTAACATATAAAATTGTGGGTTAACTCTTAAATTCTTACTTTTCAATTTTCTTGGCATGTTTGTTTATTTCAAACTGCCCTCTTTCAAAGTTTCCTTGTTAATCAAATAAGCCAGTCAGCCACATTCCCTGCAGATAATTCAGGTCCCGAATGTAGGCTCAGCTCTGGAGTTGGCTTTCCAACCTTGGCTTAACAAACATTAGTCACTAGGAGCAAACTGTGGCACTTAAACAGCTGTTTTGAGCATTCAGAGTCTAGAGCCTACAGGAGGAGGTTGGGAGAAGGGAATCAGTATTTATTCACTGAATACCTACTCCATGCCAGGTACTGAGGACTTTACAAAGAATATCTCTTTTGATTCTCTAGACAGCCCATTAATGGTTATTGTTCTTTTTTGGTTTATGATTTATGTTCTTTAGGCACAGCAAGGTTAAGCAACTTGTCAAAGCTCCCACAGCTCATAAGTGGTGGAGTGGGGATTGGAACCCAAACAATATGACTCTAGAGCTTATACTCTTGAACATTATCCTATATGTACCTGGTTTAACCCTTTCAACCCCAAGATGAAAGCACCATTATTATTGGATCTGCTTTCCAAATGAGAGACTAGGAGCTAAGAAAAGTAATTTTTCAACATAAACAAATGCAGACTCTGGATTTGAACTCAGGTCTCTTTGACATCAGAGTCACCCCTCTTAATCACTACAAATACTGCCTTCTCCAATAAATAGTTCTGTATGGTTCTGGACAAGCCACTTCACCCATCCATCCATTATCCATTTACCCACTCATTAATTCAACAGATAGTAAACCAAACCCATTGCTGTTGAGCCGATTCTGACTCATAGGGACTCTACAGGACAGAGTAGAACCGCCCCCACAGGGTTTCCAGTGCCATAAATTTTTACAGAAGTAGACTGCCACATCTTTTGTCTGTGGAGTGGCTTATGGGTTCCAGCCTTTGGTTAGCAGTCAAGCACTCAACCACTGCGCCACCAGGGCTTCTTCAATAAAGGTGAGCCAACCCTCGCTCTGTTGTTGATTTTTGTTTTTGTTGTGTTGCTGAGGTGTGCCTTTGGAGATACCCTATCTGTTACAAAGTCAAATCGGCTGTAATCCTTGTGGAAACAGATCACCAGGCCTATTTCTTCTGCGGTGCCACTGGTTGGGTTTGAATTGCCAACCTTCTGGTTACCAGCTGAGTTCAAGCTGTTTGCTCCACCCAGGTACCTTCAACAAATACTAGTAAATGTTCCAGAGACTGTCTTGTACCTAGAGACAAAAAAGATAAGATCTGGTCCTTGGCTCTTCAAGAAATTATAGTCTAGGCAGATACTTAAACAACAATAAAAATGACTGTGGTATCTGTGCTGCAGGAGGTATATATAAGGAGCTGCAGGAACACAGAGACAAAGTGTCAAACACTGCTTGGTGAAGTAAAGCAAGGAAGGCTCTAGAGAGAAAGGAATACTAGACTGATAACTAGGTGCTCTCCAGGTAGGAACAGGAAGTACTCCAAGCAGAGAAAGCATCAAAGGCAACAGAAGATATAATGTAACAGCAGTTCACATACTGCGTGCCTACCACCTGCCAGTTACTGCTTTAAGTAACATACCTCTAATTCCCACAACTCTGTGAGGTAGGTACTATTATTCTGACCACTTTACAGAAGAGGAAATGTTGGCACAGACTGGCCAAGTAACTTGACTATGATCACACAGCTAGTGAGGAACAGAGGTGGAATTCAGCCTTGAGCAGCCTGGTCTCAGAGCCCACACTCTTGGCAACTCTGCTCTCAGAGTATTAGGGGGCACCAATGGTTCTTCATGGGTGTGGCCATGTAGGCTGGATTCAGATCGAAAGTATCTTTCTATATGCCCTTAAAAGGTGACTTTCTTCATGAGGACTTAGATGTTCTTGACCTAAGGACCCTGGACCTCTTGGGATCCATAAAAGTGCTAATACTGTGGGGGATGTGTGTGTTGAGGAAGAGCTCACCTTTCTCAATAATGAGGCCATATAGGGGAATGATACATAAACTTTGTTTGCTTTCAACTGGAACTGTATCTGCTAACTGTCGGGATAGTGGGTATTTTATAGGAGTCTGTAGGAGTCTCTTGGCTTAAATGTTAGTATTTGAATCCGTGTTAACTTTCCGTGTTCCTCACAGGACTGTCGAGGCCATGAGGACAGAGCCCTTGTCTACCTTCTCCAGAACTACCCAGCACTGTGCTTGGCACACAGTAGGCACTCAGTGAATAGTTGTTGAATGAATACATATTTGTTGAGGGAACTCTGGGTTGTTCGTTAATAACTAAAGAGTCAATGAATTGTGATTTAATAAACGTTCAACAAAATATTTCACAACATGCAGTCAATGGGTAGGGGGGAATAATATAAGGGTCGTTGAAGAAGAAAAAAAATGTATGGATTATTGATCTAGTTCAGTGGTTTCAAATTAAGCTGTACTTTTAAAAGTACATATACCCAGGCACACCTTCAGGGATTTTGATTCAGTGGGTCTGAAGTGGTGCCTGAGACGTCCAGGTGATTTTGTGGTAACCAGATTAGCATTTGGGCATGGCAAATTTGGGTTCTAATATATTTTTTTTTAATTTAAACCTCATCCAGCCTGTGCTTAACACTTTGAGGGGTGACACTATAGCACAGGCAGGATGCCCAATCTACGGTAACAACAGTAATAAAAACTACACCAATATATATAAAAAACAAAACCAACCAACCAACAAACAAAAACAATAATAAAACAAAAAACAGCTCCTTTCTGACTCATGGTGACCCCCCCCATGGCTGATTTTTTCAGAAGTAGACTGCCAGGCCTTTCTTTGCAGGCACCTCTTAGTGGGCTTGAACCTCACCCCTCGGGTCAGCTGAGCTCGTTAATCCTTTGCACCACCCAGGGACTCCTAGAGACCATATATTGAGCATTATTTAAGTATGTTGTTTAATCCAAACGCTAGGCATCATTTACCTTCATATTACAGTTAAAGTAACCAAAACTCAGAGGTTTTGTGGTTTACTCAGTGTCTCAGAGCTGGTGACGGGCAGAGCCAGGATTTAGAGCTGGTATCTTCCAGCCGCATAGGGCTCCTCTGCTCATGCTTCCCATGGGTTGCCCGGAGGGGTTCCTTGGCTGCAGCCTAGGAGGAGGGCGGAGGGCGGAGGGCGGCAGACGGCCGCGTCAGCAGGCCCTCGCGTCAGCAGGCCCTTGTGCTCCGCCCAGCCTGCGCGGTCCTCCCCATAGAAGGTAAACGCGGGGCAGGCTCCCACGAGGGCTGGCCTGCGTGGCTCCTGCTGGTTTCAGTTTCTGGAGAGCCTGGCCCTGAACAAACACTGGCAGGGAGGAGGGTTCTGGAAGCCTTCCCAACAGATAGCAGATTAACTCCCTGCTGTCTGGGAGCCACCCACGGTGGGAACACGGGCCTGGGAGCCCAGCGCAGCCTCTTCCTTGGCTGTCCTGGAGTCTCTGGGGGTGGCGTGGGCGGGCAGAGCTGGCGAGGGTCCAGAGTAAACCCCCGAGGGGGGGTTCAGGGTAAACCCCAGAGAGGGCACAGGAGGACCCTCCCCGACGCACAACTGATCGGCAGACTCAAGGTTCGAGCTCAAGTCAGGGGCTCTTCGACATTTAGGCTCAGGGCAAAAAGGCGTTGAGTGCGCCCACCCTCAGCCAAATATGGACCGATCTTCCTGCTTCAGCAAGCCCCTTCCTTCCCTCAGTTGGGCATTTGTGTTCCAACTTGTTAGCAAACATCTCAGAATGTTTTCTTTCTGAGAAAGAGGCTGCGGGATGTTGCCAAGACCAACATGAACTCCAGACACTGGGCATCTCTGTCTGGTGGAGATTTTTTTGGACAGACAGACCTGGGCCTGAATGCCAGCCCTCCCACTTTCTAGCTGGGTGACCTTTGTGCAAGTTTCTTAATCTCTCTAGGCCTCATTATCCTCATCTATAAAATGGGGATAATGATACCTATCTTTAAGATATATTCTGAGGTTTAGATTAGATAAATATAGATTATACATATTAAGCACTTAGTGCCCTCAGTCAGTGGCAATTAACATTACTATTAATTATATTGTTATTATGAATGACTAATAATGACACTCAGGATTATTACTAATGCTACTGTGAGCTAAGTATAAAAAATATGCTCACATTAAAATGTTTTACTGAGGGAAATAGTTTTACAGGAGGTAAATAAAGGGGAGTAACACTGGGTTGGGAACTATGTACACATCCTCTCATTTAATATTCAAACAGCTCTATAAGGCAGGAGTTACTATCCCATTCTACAGATGAGGAAATTGAGTCTCCTGGAGGTTAGGTAATTTGCAGATATCACATACTGAGTCAGTGCCTGGTGCTCTAGCCTCCCTCTCTTGCTGGCTCCTTCACGGTGCTCCTTAAGCCCCAGCTGCTGCACACCTGCCTGCCTCAGCTAAGGTGCCTCCATCTGCAAGGAGTACCTATCCTTCTCCTATCTCATCAACCTGGAGGAAAGTGAGTGAGCTCTGGAAACCACATAAAGGTCACCTCCTCCAGGCAGCTTTCTGGATCCTTCTCCTCCTTCCCTCTAGAACAGATCCCTTCCTTCTTTGTTCTCCTTTTGAATGCCTTACAGATACCAGCCTTTCATGGAGCCTCTCCCGCTTGATTGCACACACTTGTTGGGGGCTATGTCTCCTGTCTCGGAAGTGTGCTTCTCTGAGCAGATACTTTTTTTCACATTCGTAGGATCCGTGTGGTGTTGTGGTTAAGTGCACAGGCTTAGGGACAGACTGCCTGGACTCAAATCTTGAGTTTACTATTTACTGGCTGTGAGGCTTGAGTACGTGACTTAATATGTCTCTGTCTCACTTCCCTTTTCCATAAAATGGAGACTAACAATAATATCAGTCTCATGGGGTTGCTGGAAGGATTAAATGAGTTAATATATATCTAAAGTGCTTTGAACTGCCTAAGTGATGGATGTTTATTCAGTGAATGAAGAAAGGATCACTAAGCTCCCGAATTTTGCTTATCAACAGAAAGTTAAACAAAAAAGCATGTTGCAGAGCTAAGAGCAGTGGGGTGGGAATCAGGAGACGTGGATTCTCCTCCCAGATCTGTCTCTAACTTACTATGGGGATTTGGGCCTGTCTCTTCCTCTCTCAGAACTTGTTTCCCCTTCTGCAAAATGAGAAGTTTGGCTTCTAATGATCTTCAAAGAGTAAGTCAATGGCATCGATGATCAATTCTCTGCCTCCAGCACTTTGAATTGTATAATGTTCCAGGATTACACAAGTCTGTCTTTGAAGAAATACAGCAAAAGTGCTCTTTGGAAATGAGGATGGCAAGACTTCTTCTCATGTACTTTGGATATGTTATCAGGAGGGACCAGTCCCTGGAGAAGGACATGATGCTTGGTAAAGTAGACGGTCAGCGAAAAAGAGGAGGACCCTCAATGAGATGGACTGACACAGTGGCTGCAACAGTGGGCTCAAGCATAGCAACAATTGTGAGGATGGCATAGGACTGGGCAGTGTTTTCTTTTGTTGTACATAAGGTCACTATGAGTTGGAACCGACTCAGTGGCACCTAACAACAACAACAGTGTTATAAGTTAGAGGCCACACTCAGAAATAAATGACAGGTTCACCATTGGAAGCACACAGCTCAACTATTGGCCGCCATGAACTCACAGGTAGATGACTGTAGTAACCATGATAATATCCAGGCTTTACTGAGTATGTGGAGCCCTGGTGGTGCAGTGGTTAAGCATTTGGCTACTAACCAAAAGGTTGGCCGTTCAAATCCATGAGCTGTTCCTTGGAAACCCTGTGGGGCAGTTATGCTCTGTCCTGGAGGGTCACTATGAGTTGGAATCGACTCAGTGACAAGGGGTTTGGTTTTTTGGTACTGAGTATGTACTAGTACCTGGCACCAGCCAATTACCATCATTATCTTGTTTATATTTCATGTGAATCCTCTAAAGAAAGTACTACTATGATCCCCATTCTGCAGCCAAGGAATCAGAGGCTCAGAGGCGCAAGGAAAAAGAGCTTGTAAGTAGTTGAGTAGGGAGTGCTGTTGTTGTTATGTGTCATCGTGTCAATTCTGACTCATTACAACAGAGTAGAACTGCCCCATAGGGTTTTCTACCCTGTAATCTTACAGTAGCAGATCGCCAGGTCTTTTCTCCTATGGAGCCACTGGTGAGTTCCAACTGTTAACCTTTAGATTAGCAGCTGAGGGCTTAGCCATTATGCAACCATGCCTCCTTAAATAGGGAGTAGGATCCTTATTTGTCAGACTTCAGCTCCCTACCTCACTCAGGAATCCTCTCTAGAGCATCTCTGTTCAAATACCTCTGCAGACAAGGAGCTTACTCTCTTTAAAATTAGTATATTATGAAGCATCCTGAGGAGCTGAAAATGCAAAGCTGCCGTTTTTACCTTAGCATCATGACTTTGGACTTGGGCTGGAGGCAGACAGGATTGGGGTTAGAGGTTGGGAGAGGCTTTAAATTCCCCCAAGGGAAGGTTTTCAGGAACAGCTTACAGTAGGGTGGCCTGAAGACAGAAGCTTCTGCTTTCACCGTTCTGGGCCTGTCCCTAGACCCCTCACCCACAGAGTTCTGCCTGGGAGTTGTGGCCGGGGGGCACAAAGAGATTCCCAACAACCTAGGTTGTGATTGGATGGAATTCAAACCATCAGAAATTTGTGTCTGTAATTATCAGTCAATTGTCATACACCCCCTTGGTGGTTGTGTTTGGATGCAGTGGGGGTCAGGGAACACACAAACACAAACTTTGGAGTAAATCAGAATTGTAAAACTGAAGAGAGAAATTTGCCCCAGGATGACCCACTTTGCCTGGTTCTGTTTAGTTTTCTACTTTTTCAGAAAACAAATATTATGCTTGAATAGGTTCAGAGGCTCATTATTGATAACATGATGAAACCCAAACTCCTTGGGGAGGCATTCAAGGCCTTTCACAACCTCATCTCAACCCAGCAGCCTTTTAGCCTCTTCACCACATTCCCAACTAGAGAATCCATACAGTTCTCTGAATATTCCAAGCTTACTCCTGCCTCCATGCCTCCACACACGCTGTTCCTTCTGCCCCGTGGCGTATCACTACAGATGTCACTTCCAGAAGACACGAACGTTGTTTTAAAAAATGGTGGATTTCCTCTTTCACTCCCAAGACTTTCCCAAATAGTTTTTGCAAAGAGAAAATCTTCATGGCCTGTTTGGAATTGCAAATGAAAATGTAAACAAATCCAGGAACATCAAGTAGAAACATTGAGAATTAGGACATCAAGTGGGTCCCCAAAGCCTTGTGGGAAAACCAAAATTCATAATGTTGACTATCAATGAGGTTTAGAAAGTCTTGAATTACTACAAAACGAACTTAAGGATAGTGCAAGAATACGTTCCTTCGTCTTAACAATTTGTTGGCTGTGTTGATGTTAAGTTCAACAATAGGACTGAAAGGCATTGTTCCAGAGCAACCTTTGTAACTTGTTCAGGAAGTTACCCGGGGTGGGGAGGTCTTTCTTGGGCCATTTTTAACATAACGTTTCATCACAGGTTTCAGTGTGTATGGAATGAGATTCAGGTCCTGTTGCTCACAATAACAGAAATGTTAGCATGAAGTAAGGTGACCATACGTTCTGGTTTGCCCAGGAAGTTCTGGCTTACGCCCATTGGCCTGGCATAATTATCAATAGTTCCTCCTTCATTATCAAGTACCCCAGTTTGGAACGTAAATTATATTGTCACTCCAGTGCTGGGTAACCAAACGAGAGCTTGTCTGTTGTTGTTAGTTGCCGTGGAGTCAGGTCACCCCCAACTCAAGGTGACCCGATGTATAACAGGATCCAACTGTTGTGATCCATGTGGTTTTCACTGGCTGATTTTTTAGAAGTACATCACCAAGCCTTTCTTTGGAGTCCATCTTAGACTGGAAGCTCTGCTGAAACCTGTTCAGCATCGTAGCAACATGCAAGCCTCCACTGAGAAAAGGGTGGTGGCTGCACATGAGGTGCATTCGCTGGGAGTGGAACCCAGGTCTCCTTCAAGGAAGGTGAGAATCCTACCACTGCTCTACCACTGTCCCCAGGAGCTTGTCTAGGTAGTTGTTTCTCTAAGGCTTTGCCATCTGTTGGACTGCAATCCATTCCTCAAGACCCCAGTCTTTGTCATCTCCTTTCTGACAGTTTCTCTAGAAGAATTAGTAGCTCCCCTATGTACTCCCACAGCACTCCATACTTACCTCCACCGGCTCACAGAGTCTCCTTGTTTTTTTGGTTTTTTTTTCCTTCCACCAGGTGTTGGCTTTCCTCCTCAAGGACCACATATTCTGTGTGTCTTCTCACACAAGTCCTGGATGAATTATTTTGGAAAAAAATTCCCCCAAGAGGTTTTTGTTTTGCTTTAATTTCTTTTCATTCATCAAAAGAATAAAAAGACTTCATAATGACTTGCTCAATCTTTGACAAGCACGCACTACTTTTTAATTAAAAGTTTATATTAGAAAATATACAAATACTGAAACAACAAAAAAAAAAGTCCGTTTATTAAAAAAGCTTTGAGAGATGATTTAGGTAAACACTTTCATTTTATACTCCAAAATGTATGTGCAGGCGATGGGGGAGGATGGGGCATGGAAAACTAAAAGAGGCCCAAAACAAAACAAAACAAAAAAAACCCACTGCTGTCGAGTCAATTCCGACTCCTAGCAACCCTCTAGGACAGAGTAGAACTGCCCCATAGGGTTTCCAAGGAGCACCTGGTAGATTTGAACTGCTTTGGTTAGCAGCTGTAGCTCTTATCCACTATGCTGGGTTTCCAAACAGAGGCCCAAAGAATTTAAATGATTTGACAGAAACCACATAATCAAGAAACAACAAAATGGATGTTTGAGCCCAGTTTTGTGAATCCATGCCTCTTGATCTACACACAAACTGGCTGCCATTGAGTCTGACTCATGGCAACCGCTTGTGTGTCAGAGTGGAACTGTGCTCTGTAGGGTTTTCAATGGCTGATTTTGGGGAAGTAGATCACCAGGCCTTTCTTCTGAGGCACCTCTGGGTGGACTCAAACCTCCAACCTTTTGGTTAGCAGCTGAGTGCATTAACCATTTGCATCACTGAGGGACTGCAACCCATGCACAACACCCCTCAAATTCTCTTGGGCTCAAAGTAATCTGAACAGGAAGGAATCCTCTTAGACCATGAGCTCCGTGCCTCAACTAAGCTTACTTGGATGAAATATAGGTTAGAAGACAGAGTTAAAATATGCACAACCCCAAATTTGAAGTCAATCAGGGAGAAAATTGTGCATTGATAATAGTTTGTATCATGGATTTTGGAGTCAGACAAGCTGGGGTTTAGATACTGATTCCCAAATTACGTGCTGAGTTTCCCCCGTCTTTAAAACAGGGATAACAGTATTGTTATCGTTGTATGATTTGGTAAGGATTAAGTGAATATAGCAAACATAAAGCACTCGCTAGTTTCTGGAACTAGTAAATATTCAATAAATCACAGTCATTATTAATTATTGTTACTGCTCTACTCCCAGGCTTGAATTGAAGGACAGCTTCTAAATTTCAGATATGAACTACACAGACAATTCTTTCTACCCTAATACTTTGTCTTGTGGAGGATGGAAAGATATTCTAAAACTTTAAAGAGAAGGGTAATAATCAGATTTGACTTTTGGGAAGCTCACTGTAGCCCCGGTAGAAAGAAGAGACTAACAGGGAGTCCAGTCCCACAGAAGCTTGACCTCAGAGACTTGTCCTTAGAGGATGATGTGATTGACATTGGGACCATGGAGGAGAGCCTGTGTAACTTGTCCCCCTGTCACCAGGCCTTTTCCTGTGTTCCTGGATTCCTTGATAACACTTTTTTTTTTTTTTTTTTTTAATTGGCTGGGGCTTTGCAAAACTTCCTGGTGGGTAGTTTTAGTCATCCTTCCTAGCAGCTTCCAAGAGTGTGTTATGAAGCTGGAGATCATTAAAAATGTCCTGATGTGTCAGAAAAAGGAAAAAGAAGAAAGATAGGGCCTCATTTTCATTCATTTGGAATATCAGTTATTCATTCTTCCTTCCTTAACTTTTCATGGTGATTTTTTTTTTCTGTACAGACTCTTGTTTATCGTTGAAAAGAAAAGCGACAGTGATATCCTGGCAACTACAAAAGACATCCAATCATGCAGGCATTCAGCTCTTCATTTGACATTGTTAAGGACCTGCTACTGCATTAGGTACGGTGTTAGCAGGCACATACAGGTTACATACACTGTTTTTGAACAGGCCTCAGACAGACCTGGTTTCAAATCACAGCTTCTTCAGGTTCTATAGATTTGATCTTGGGCAGGTTAACCACTTATCCCTCTGAACCAGCTCCTTCTCCAAATTCTCTATCTCAGCAATGGCGTCACCTGTCCCAGTTTTCTTCCTGTCCCTAGTCAGAAATCTGGGAATGATTTTATTCTCCTCACTAACCTCTCTAGTTTCCAGCAGCCACCCAAGGATACACGATTTAACTCCTAAATATCTCTTGAATGTGTCTTCACCTTCATCCCTAATTCATTCAACAGATACTCATTGACAGTCTGCTCTGCTCCAGGCCCTTGGCTGGGCACCAGGGCTACCTGTCCCCACGGAGCTCCCCAACAGGTCAAGCATACCGATAAACACACAATTCTGCAACAGCAAGTGAGTGTAACGATAATAGAAGCCCACATTTATTGCACATTGAATCACTGCTAGACACTGTTCTAAGTGCCTTACATACGTTAACTCATTTAACCAATAACCCTAAGGGATAGGTACTAATATTATCCTCACTTTACAGCTAAGGAAACTGAGGCACAGAGTAAGTAAGCAACATGTCCAAGTTCACACAGCTAGTCTAGTTAGCAGTGGAGGAGAGATTCAAACACGAGTGGCAGGGCTTAAAGCTGTTGCTGTTAGGAACTAGTGAATTCTGCCCCTGCTGTGAGGGCATGGGAGGAGGGCTTCCAGGGGGCTGGAGGAGGAGCTTCTGATCAGACTGAGGTCCTTCTTTGAGCTACTCTCTATGCTGAGCTTTAAAATGCTAGTAGGGGTGAGCCAGTGCAACCTTCCCACCCAGTGTAGGCCCTCACCTCGACCACCCTCTTCACTGGTCCCACTCTCTGTTAGTCCATTCTTCCCACTGGGGCCGCAGTGAGCTTTCTAAAAGTCAAATCCTGTCATATTACTACTCTTCTGCTTAAAGTTTTAGAATACCTTTCCATCCTCCACAAGATAAAGTCTAAAATCCTCATGACCACAAGGCTTCTACAATGTGGTCCTTGCCTAGCTCTCAGCTTCACTCCCCGCCCTTCCTGGCCTCGGTCACTCCAAACCAGTTGTAGTCCTCTGAACGCCATATCTCACTTCTGCCTCCATCTGTGTCAAATCCCCCTCCCTCAGCTCCTATGGATCCCTCCACACTCAGAACTCTCCAGGACATCCTCATTGATCCCAGATGCAAAGTGAAATACTGCCAACAGTAAGCCCCTCACACCTGGAAATACTTTTATTTTAGTATTTCTTCCATGGCTTTGGAACAGGCGACCTTTGAATCTATCTCCTTCATTACACAATGAGCACCTTAATAATGGGGATGTTGTTTTCTTTAACAGTATATCCCAACTCCTAACAATACCTGGCACCTAGTGAATTCTTTGAATGAATGAATGAATAAGTGAATGAATGAATGAATGAATACTGAGAACAAGAACCAGCCTTTGCATCTTTTTAGCTGCTGCAGCTCATAGTATAGTGCTTAGGACATGGAGTTCTCAGTTAAATATTGATTCTTCTCTTACACGTCTATAGAATGCAATCATGCCCCAACAGAACTATGAAAGGGTGAATGCCATCCATGAAGTTAAGACCATGCTGTGAGAAAAGCACGGACAAGTGGTTAGGAGATCTGATAATTGTTGCCCAGGTCCTACCACCAACTAGCTGTGTGATTTGGGAAAGACATTAACCTCTCTGAGTTTCCATTTCCTGGGCTACGAAAAGACTAATCTCATGTGGATCTGAAGGACTTTGTAAACTGTAAAGTGCTAGACAGGCCAGAGGTGTCGATGGCATGATTACTTCAGCTAATCCCTGACTACCAGTCTAAATTGGGTTTACTTGGTGCTACTGCAGGCCATGGGGCAGGCCTTTCCCACCCTTTCTCCTGTTCTTGGCCTGAGTCCAGGAAGATTTCCATCTGTACCTTGTCTGCAAGCCAGACTCTGAACTTAGGGCTTGGAAAAACAGGCAATATTCGTCCAGGTGTATCCTGTCTATATACCAAGTTGTAAGGCCAAGTTTGTTCTTAGAATAAAGTCAGTGCAGACGTGTATGAGTGTTTGTGTGTGTGAGTGTACTTTCATTAGCAGTGCAGGGTTCAGGATAATAAAGGCAGCTGTGGCATAGTGGTGCGAGAATATTAGGGTCTTAATTTTACCTCTGACACTTATAAGCTGGATGACCTTGGTTATATTTCTAACCTCTTATAGGCTCTCTCCTTTATCTCTAAAATGGAAACCCTGGTGGCATGGTGGTTAAGTGCTACGGCTACTAACCAAAAGGTTGGCAGTTTGAATCCATCAGGTACTCCTTGGAACTCTATGGGGCAGTTCTATTCCGTCCTATAGGGTCGCTGTAAGTCGCAATCGACTCGACGGCCACGAGTTTGGTTTTGGGTTTTTATCTCTAAAATGGGGGTAGTTCATTTGTTGTAAAGACTAAGCAAAGTAACACAGCTCTCACAATACATGGTGTATAGTACATATATACCTAAATGTTTGTTGATTTTTATCTTTATTAGTAATTATGTTGTTGGTGTTGGTTGTTAGGTGCTGTTGAGTCAGTTCCAATGCATAGCGACCATATGTACAACAGAACAAAACACTGTCTGGTCCCATAGCATCCTCACAATCATTGTTATGCTTGAGTCCATTGTTGCAGCCACTGTGTCAGTCCGTCTCGATGAGGGTCTTCCTCTTTTTCACTGACCCTTTACTTTACCAAGCATGATGTCCTTCTCCAGGGACTGGTCCCTCCTGATAACATGCCCAAAGTATGTAAGACGTAGTTTCGCCATCCTTGCTTCTAAGGAGCATTCTGGTTGTACTTCTTCTAAGACAGATTTGTTCATTCTTTTGATAGTGCATGGTATATTCAATATTCTTCGCCTACCCCACGATTCAAAGGCTTCAGTTCTTCTTCTGTCTTCAGTCTTCCAACATGACAGCAAACATTTTCTAATTCTAATTCTTTGAAAATGCTCACTTGGGAAGAAATAGAAAACTTTAATTTCCCTATATCTATTAAAGAAATCGTGTTTGTACTTGAAAACTTTCTTAGAAATAATACTCCAGACCCAATTTGCTTCACTGATGAATTCTACCAAATGTTTAAGGAAGAAATGATAATTCTACATAAATACATCCAGAAAATTGAAGTGGAGGGAATATTTCCCAATTTATTTTTTGATGTCAGAATTACCCTAGTACTAAAACCAGAAAAAGATATGAAAAGAAAACTACAGACCAATATTTCTCATGAACATAGATGCAAAAATTAGAAAAAAACTTTTTGCAAATAAAGTCAAACAATATTTAAAAATAATAATACATATAAGCAAATGAAGTTTATCCCAGGAATGAAAGATCAATTTAATATCCAAAAATCAGTCAATGACACTCACCACGTTAACAAAGTAAAGAAGAAAAATCACATCAATAGATGAAGAAAAAGTATCTGGCAAAATCAAACATTCATTTCTGATTTTAAAAAAAGTCATCAAATTAGAAATAGAGAACTTCCTATACCTGTTCTAAAGAGCATCTGTGAAAAACCTACAGCTGATATCATACTTAATGTTGAAAGACTGATTGCTTTCCTCCTCATATCGGGAACAAAACAATGATATCCCACTCTCATCACTTCTATTCAACAGTGTAATTGAGTTTGTATCCAGTGCAATAAGGCAAGAAAAAATAATAAAGAGAGTCCAGATTAGAAAGGAAGTAGTAAAACTCTTTTCTCTCAGACAACATAAAGGTGCTCTGGTGATGCAATGGTTGAGCGCTCGACCTAAGAGAAAGACCTGACAATCTGCTTCATAAAGATCACGGCCAAGAAAACTTTATGGGGCAGTTCTACTCTGTCACATGGGGTCTCTTATGAGTCAGAATTTACTTGACAGCACCTAACAACATGATTGTCTAGGTCAAAATTCTAATGGAATCTAGGGGGGGAAAAAGCTACTAGAAATAATAAGTGAGTTTAGCAAGATTGCAAGATACAAGATCAATATTTTAAAATCAATTGTATTTCTATATGCTAGCTGTGAGTGATCAGAAATTAAAATTATATAAAAATTACATTTACAATAGTATAAAAATATGAAATTGTCAAGAATAAATCTGATGAAATGTTGTGCATAAACTGTAAAACACTGCTGAGAGAATTAAAGAAGACCCAAGTAAATGAAGAGATGTACCTTATTCATGTGTCCAAAGACTTAATATTGTTAAGATGTCGATTCTCCCTCAGTTGGTCTATAGATTTAACACAATCCCAGTCACAACCTCAGCAGAGAGTTTTGTAGAAATTAGTAAGCTCTTTCTAAAATTATTGTGGGAATGTAAAGAACCTCGAATAGCCCAAACAACTTTGAAAAAGAACAAAATTGGAGTGCTAATACTACCTGATTTCAAAATGTCTTAAAAATCTGTAGTAATAAAGAAAATGTGGTATTTATGTAAAAATAGACAAATAGATCATTGAAACAGAATAGAGAGTCTAGAAATAGGTCCACACGTATATGGACAATTGATTTTTGACAATGGAGAAAGGATAATCTTTTCAACAAATGAAGCTAGAAAATTGAATAATCCATGTGCAAAAATATTGAGCATTGATCCATATCTCGCACTATATACAAAAATTAACTTAAAATGTATCATAGAACAAAATGAAACCTAAAACTATAAAACTTCTAGAAAAAAACAGAAGAAAATCGTTGTGACCATGGATTAGGCAAAGATTTCTTAGATATGACACCAAAAGTTCATAGATATGACATCAAAAGCACAATCCATAGAAGAACAAATTGATAAATTGGACTTTATAAAAAATTAAGACCTTTTGCTTTTTTAAATACATTCTTAAGAGGATGAAAGACAAGTCACAGACTGGGGGAAAATATATATAATGTATATTTCAGATAAAGGACTTGTACGCAGACTATATAAAGAACTCTCAAACTCAATAATAAGAAAACAAACAACCCAATTAAAAAATCTGCAAAAGATTTGTATAGACACTTCACCAAAAGAAATATATGGGTGCAAAACAAGCACACCAAAAGATGCTCAACATCGTTAGTCATTAGGGAAATGCAAATTCAAGCCACAATGAGGTATCACTACATACCTACTAAAATGGCTAAAATTAGAAAGATGGACCATTTCAAGTGTAGGCAGGGATGTGGAGCAACTAAAACTTTCATGCATCTATACTGGGAACATAAAATGGTACAAGTACTTTGGAAAACATTTTGGTAGTTTCTTAAAATATAAAAGGTATTACCCAAGAGAAAAGGAAGAATATGTCCATAGAAATATTTGTGTATGAGTGTTTATCTCAGCTTTATTTATAATAACTAAAAACTAGAGGCAACACAAATGTCCATAAACAGGAGAATGAATAAACAAATTGTGATATATCCACACAATGAAATACTACTCAACAATAAAAAGGAATGAACTATTGCTGCATACAACAATATGAATGAATCTCAAAATTATGATGAGGTTAAAAAAATAATACATATTGTATAATTCCATTCATGGAAAAATCTAGAATATCTATAGTGATAAAAAGAAGATCAGTGGCTTCTGAGGGTGGATGGAAAGTGGGGTGGGAGAGAGGGACTGAAAGGACACAAGGAAAATTTTGGAATGATGGATATATTCACTGTCTAGATTATAGTGATGATTGTACTGGGTGTATACATACGTCAAAAATTACCAAAGTGTATATTATAAAGATGTTTAATTTATTACAGGTCAATTTTACCTCAATAAAGTTGTTACAAAAATCTATTTCTTAAAAGATAGGTATATACATAAGACTGAGAAGATAACATAAAATCAGATGACAGAAATAAGACCAAACATATATCGATAAATAAAAATAGGCTTTAACTCACCTACTAAAAGAAAAAGTTTACACACCAAACCACAAAGCAAACCCCAAAATGATCCAGAAAGGTTAAAAATAAAATGATGGGAAAATATACAACAGCCAAATTCATATAGAAAGAAAGCTGAGGTTGCCATTTTATATGAGAAGGAATTTAGCCCCCACTTCAAAGACATTAAATCAAATTAAGCAAGGGTATATTTAATGATAAAGTATATAATTCACAATAAGGCTATAAGAATTAAGAAGCTCTATGCGCCAAGTAACACAGCAGCAACATTCTTAATGCAGAAATTACAGGGAATGTAAGAAGATATTAGCAATCATAGAATCATGATGGGAAAATTTAATTCATCCTCTCAGTCCATGATGGATCAAGTGGATGATGGGTAGATGCATGAATGAATGAATGAATGAAACAAAGATCTAAATAAATAGTAAGACAAACATGATTGATATACTTCAAACTATGTACCCTAAAAACAGAGATTACATCTTGTTTTCACATGACCATTTTATATTCATGCTAGGAACTCCTGAGATAATGTGTACTTTAGAAAGTACAAAGTATTGTACAAGTGAAGAGGTTATTATTTTATTCTTAACTCTCAGAACAGAAGTGATTTTTGAAAGATACTTTTGTCTAGAATTTTCCTTGAGTCAAGAAAGATCTTCTCACTATATAACTGAAGCCACGAGGTCACTTGCTCAGGGTCACACAACAGGTAGGTGATAGAGGAGGGACTAGAGGTAATTTAGGCCTCCCCTTCCCTGATCATATCACTAACTCCTATTCCTTCTCCATCTGAAGCATAATAATTACATTTGTTACATTTGAACTATATTTGGCAATTTACAATGTATTTTCCCAAATATTTTCCTATTTGATTATCACAACATTGCTATGTGATGAGCAGGGTTAAGGGTTATTCTTAAACGTCAGTTTCCAGATGAGGAAATCAAGTCTCAGAGAAGTGACCTAAATCAGACGGGAAGTGATGGAAGTGAACCTTGAAACCTGGTGCTATGATTCCAGAGACTCTTCTAACAGACAGTACTGCATCATCCGTCCATATATCCATCCGTTTGTCCATCTGTCCATCCATCCGTCCATCCATCCATCCATCCATTCATCCTTCATTTGACAAGTATATACTTCTATAGTATCATTTATAGAACACCTGCAATATGCCAGCCATTGTTCCAAAAGCTGCTGATACAATAGTGAAGCAAAATTGAGGAAAGTCTTAGCTTCATGAAGGAACCAGACAATAAACAGATGAACCAACAAATATATGACATAACATCAGGTAGTGAAAAGAGCTATGTAGAAAAATAAAGTCAGGTAAGGGGATAGGGGATGGAGTGTTGCCAGAGGGCTTTTCCAAGGAGAGAATATTTGTGCAGAGACCTGAATGAAGGGAGTTAACCAGGCAAATATATGAGCTAAGATTTATGTTTTTAGTGCATTGACAGTCTTCCTTTATCTCAAGTTGCCATCTTTACTCTGCACAATGGAAGAGCCTCCCTGTGGCCTGTGTTTGTACCTGCTGTTTCCATAGCCTCTTAGTGGGACTCTGCTTCCACCATCTGTGCATAGAAGGCACCAGGCCTCCCATTGCAGCAAGTCAGGTGCCTACTCCCATCATTCCCTAGTTCGTTCACAGGGCCTGCATTTTGTACCACCAAGCTCACCTGTTCACACATCCCTGAACATCCTTCTCAAGGTCTGGTGCCCATGTCACTGCCTAAAAATCTTTTATTACTCTGCCTTTCTTTCTCCCCTCCACCATGAACACATACCTTAAGCTACCACCCCACCATGTTTCCACTGAATTTTGTATCCCTCAATAATCTAAGTGTTATTTGTATATGTTCCTATCTTCACCCTCTGCCCCTATGCACCTGGGGGAACTTCACAAATGCAGGAACTCTAACTTGTTCACTGTATCTCCTGAACCCCAGCATATAGATACTGCTCCATCCATGCTTGTGGAGTTGAATAGACTATGGTAATGAAACAGCTGTTCTGTTCAGGGTTCCACGTCTGTAATCTTACCATGTGGTTCTCCCAGTTCGGGTATTTCTTCTTCCCTTGAAAGAGTCCATTTTCTCTAGACTAGGGAATCAGCCAAAGGAGGCAGATGGAGAAAAGTGAAACATTCTTTAGTTGAACTTTGGGCTAGGTCTTAGGACAGAGACCCTGGGTTTATAACCACAACTAATTAAATAAGTGTGGGTTAATTTAATTGCCAATCTTTCTGCACCAGTGCCTCCCTTATCTTCCTGACCACAGATAGCTAAGCTCAGGGTCTTCACTGGGTTTTAGAAGTCATCCTGGTTGTCAAGATTCATGTTTTCTCCTTGGTGAGGTGTCTTCATTAGCTGTGGTAGAGCCTTGGTGTATTCATGGTGATTGATTTTATATATGTATATATATATAATTTTATTTATTTTGTTGTTATTGTTGAGAATATTCACAGTCAAACATACACCAATTCAACATTTTCTACATGTCCCATTTAGTGACACCGATTACTTTCTTCAAGCTGTATAAGCATTCTCACCCTTCTTTTCTGAGTTGTTCCTCCCCCATTAACATAAATTCACTGCCCCCTGCAGTTCCTATCCAACATAGTGATTAATTATTATAGTAAGAGGGCTGCTACTCTTAAGTGCAAAAAGTACTCTGCTGTGGCTGCTGGTGGTGGTGCCTCAGGCTCATCACTCCGCCGCCCAGCTGGGTGAGTGGCAGGGTGCTACACCCTGCTCTATATCCCCCTTGCTCCCTTTGGTCTATGCTCTCTTCTTCACCTTGTCATTTTTGTGCTTATCCAACAAATGTTTACTAAGCTCCTACTATGTGCCAGACTCTTGGTCTTACTCTCGTGGAGCTTATAGACCAAGCAGTGGGAAGGGGAAATACATAAATCACAGTACCAATAAATATATAGTGCTGTGAAGGCGCTATAGGGTTGCTCTGAGTTGGAATCAACTTGACAGCAACCGGTTTGGGTTTTTTTTTGGTATGAAGGTTCACGACCAGTTGTGATCAGTGCTGTGAAAGAAAAAGTATGAGATGCTATGAGAGAGTCTAACAAGGCCACTTAATTGAGACTGAGGGGGTCAGGGAAGCTTCTCTGAGAAGTAACAGTTAAGCTGAGATTCAGAAGATGGGAGGATGAGAAGGATGAGTATGGGGGCGTGGTGAATGGGCCAGGCAGAGGGAAGAGCATGGGCAAAGCCATAAAGGTATAAGAACGCCAGTGTGGCTGGAGCCAAGAGGATGGGGCAGGAGGAGTGTGAAGTAAGGTAAAGAAGTAGAGCGTGCAGGACCACATGGGCCATAAGGAATTTGGATTTTATCCTACGTGCACAAGGGAGACATTGACATGATTTATGCAGCAGTGTGACATGATCAGATTTACATGTTAGAAGGATCACTTTGGCTGCAGGGCAGGTGAATTAGTTATCTAGTGCTGCTATAACAGAAATACCACAAGTGGATGGCTTTTACAAACAGAAATTTATTTTGTCAGAGTTTAGGAGGCTTGAAGTCTGAATTCAGAGTGCCAGCTCTAGGGGATGGCTTTCTCTCTCTGTCCACTCTGAAGAAAAGTCCTTGTCTCTTCAGCTTCTGCTTCCTGGTTCCTTGGAGATCTCTCCATGTGGCTTGGCATCTGTCTTACTCCATCTCTCCTCTGGTTGCTTGTTTAATCTGTTTTTATATCTCAAAAGAGATTGACTCAAGATACACCTTTACACTAATCCTGCCTTATTAACATAACAAAGACAACCCATTCCCAAATGGGATTATAACTACAGACATAGAGGTTAGGATTTACAAATAATATTTTGGGGGAGGACATAATTCAATCCATAACAGCAGAGAAGTGGATGGGAAAGGGTGAAGGAGGCAGGAGACCAGGCAGGAGGTCATAGTGTTGGAAAACAGTGCCTGGACCGAAGCCATCTGCAGGGATCCTTTTCCCTAAAATCCTCAGGTCAAACCACCCTTCTAGAATTGAGTTCAGTTCCAGAGGTGGCACTTCCAGGAAGTGTCCAGCCAACTTGAAAATGTTCAGCTGAGCATGAGACCATCAAGAGAGTGAAGGGTTTCTAGGCTAAGTGAAGAGGGATGTCCGAAAGAACCCAGACCATTTAGCCTGAAGATGGGGAAATCACCATAGCTGACCTCATCTCTGAGGGAAGGTAGTGCTGGGTCACAGAGGGTCCCAAACAAAGACCAAGGAGTGGAGGCTAAAGGTTTCTGGTCTTCCCCAGGGAGTTAATAAGATTGATTTCTACTTGAAGGAGTTCAGACTCTTTTATCCTTCTTTGTAAAAAAGCAACAAGCATTTGAATCACTTGGGAATAAAACTGTTTTCGTGGGGAAGATTTCTGTGGGTGCCCGAGTGGGAGTTAGGACGGCTGCTGTAAGGGAACAGGAGAACATATGGTGGTCTGTTGTGAATGTGATCTGTTTTTTGTGTTGTTGTTAAACTTCCTCTTGTTAGCGTTGGGCCGATTATATAAGAGCTTGAGGGTCCATATGGTTTGTTGCATAAGATGCCAAAGAGGAGCGCTGTTTTCTGTTCCCCTGCAGCTAGTCCAATTGGAATACATGTGTCCACAGTGCCACATTTGGGCAATAGAATCAGATAGTGCTTGATTTGAATTTCAGTTCTACCACTAGTTAGCTGTGTGACCTTGGGCAAGTCCCCTAACCTCTCTAATGCCTAACTCAATTTCCTTCTGTGTAAAGTGGACAAAATAGTACTAAGGTCTTAGAGTTGTTAAAAGGATACAGAACTAATACTACTAACTACAGTTTATTGAGTGCTTAAAATTTGTAGTGCAGCATGCTTTATATGTGTTAATTCATTTACTCCTCAGAGAGACCCCTGAAAGTAAATATTGTTATCTTTTTGTTTCATATGAGGAAACGAAGACCACAATGATAGAATGGCTTCCCTCAGGTCATGCATCTAATAAGAAGGAGGGAGCTAAGATTCACACTTCCTGCAAAGAAGAGCCATTTCTGTTTTGCCTTGAAGCATGGTGATTTAACCCATGCATAACTGCCCACTTGCAGAAGTACAGTCCAACCATAAGAGGTCTTTAGCAAGAAGGGTTCTCAGGGGCAGTCCTGGTTCAGTAGGGGGAAAAATGCCACGATCAGTTGGTGATGTCTGCATAGGGGGAAGAAGGGGTTGTAAGGTTTCGAGTGTCATCCTGGACTAATCAAATTCTCCTACACTTTACAGCTGGGGAAACTGAGGCCCTGGCAAGGAAAAGTAACTTGCTTAAAGTCAAATTACTGATAGATGTCAGACTCCCGGTTGGTCTGATTCAGAGTCCGGTGCTCTTGCTCTAATCTTCTAGCCTACTAGTTCAGGCCAAAGTTTTCTCCAAAAGAAAAGGGAAGGAGAAGTAACATTTATGGAGCACCTACCCTGGATTGGACACTCTCTGAGACACTTCACAGACATCTTCTTTTATCCTCATTACAATCCTATGCGCTGGGCAAAATTATCCCCATTTTACAGATGAGGAAACAGGCTCAGAGAAGTAATACAACTTACCTAAGGTCCCAGAGTCAGAGTGGGAAAGTCTCACCTGTACCCCTCATACTTCCCTTTCTTTGCACTAATTATTTGAACCCACACTTAGGGCTAAATAGTCGCCCACCCGACAGACTCAAGAGTTAGGCACCCCTGCTGTCTCACCTGGGAGGTGCAAATGGCTAATGCACTCAGCTAGTAACCAAAAGCTTGGAGGTTCAAGTCCACCCAGAGGCACAAAGGAAGAAAGGATTGGCGATCTACTTCTGAAAAATCAGCCAGTGAAAATCCTATGGAGCACAGTTCTAGTCTGACACATATGGAGTCGCCAGAAGTGGGAACTGACTCATTAGCAACTGGTTTTTGTTTGTTCATTTTGCTCTTTTACCTACAGAACTAGCTGTGAAGGCTTGGGCAAGTGACTTAACCACTTCTCTGAGAGCCTTAGTTGTCTCATCCTTAAATAGGGACAATAAGCATAGATTCCTCCTAGAAAGCTGTAAGGATTGAATTCAAGTACGCAAAATGATCAGTACAGAGCCTGGCCCATGGTAAGCGCTCTTTCAATGATGGTTAAAAACAAACAGACAAACAAATAACAAATCCCGCACATGCAGCCGCCTCCTTCTCCTCCCTCCCCTTGCCCTACCACTTCCCAACATGCCTGAGAAGGGAGAGGAGCTGGGACAGCCCACGAAGGGCCAAGGAGGCGGCGGCCAGACCGGGCCTCCCAGCGTCTGTGCTCCGTGTTCTGGCACCCGGCCCGGACTTGAGGAGTCCCCATTCCTCTCTCCTGTCAACTCAGCAGTACAAGCTGTTTCAGGGAAGGTGGTTCCCCATGAGAAAATGTTCCCAACGAGCTGGAGGCTCTCGCCCTGCACGTCTGCAGCGAACAGCCTGGACAGGGACTGTGCCCCACCCTGCGCAAGGCATTCTTTTCAAAGTCTGTATCCTGCCGAGTCATAAAAGGTAGTGTGTGGTCTGAACAGCTGTTGTCTTAAGCTTAGCCCCTTTTGCTGTGTGATGACTTTCAATCCACTTTGTCTCTCTGCGCCTCGGTCTCATGCTGTTTAAAATAGGGTGGTAAACTCTGGTCGGAGTCCCTTGGTGGTGCAAAGGGTTAACATGCTCGACTGCTAACCCAAAGGTTGGAGGTCCGAGTCCACCTAGAGATGCCTCAGAAGAAAGACCTGTGATCTACTTCAAAAAATCAGCCATTGAAAACCCTATGGAGCACAGTTCTACTCTGACACTATTTGGAAGGAAGGTTGGGAAAGACCATTGGAGACACCGATGCGTCTACTTCACTTCCCATGCCCTCCTCTGAACTCTGTTCCCTCCACCCCCACCAAAACTGCCCTGGCCAAGGTCGCTATTGCTAAATCTCTCGGTGGCAGTGGGTCTTTGGGAGCACTCTTTCCTTCTTGCACGCTCCTCACCACCTTGTTCTCCTCTGAGATGTCCTTTCCCTGTCCCAATTCTTATAATGTTACAATTTCTCTAAGATGTGGTCCCCAACTTCCTTTCTCCTCACTCTACACATCTTAGGTGGCTTTACCCCTAGCTTCCAGTACCATACCATTTGCAAGGCTCAATGCCTAGTCTCTATCCAGAACTCTCTCCTGAACTCCAGACCATCTCTCCAGCTTACCTATGGACATCTTCGCCTAGCTATCTGATGGCTACCCCAACTCAACACGCCCCAAACTGCACCTTGGGAACTCCTTATCCTCACCACCTGACCATCCCAACTCTTGTCCACGTCTCAGTGACTTGCGCCACCGTTCGCTCAATAAATGTATAAGAACCTGTTAGGGTTCCAGGTACTATTCCAGGTGCAAAGGGTACAGCAGGAAACAGAACAATGACCCTGCTCTCGCAGTGTTTACATTTTACCCACTAAGATGTCCAAGCCAAGGGCCTGGGGCTCATCACAGCTCCCTTCTCCCTCCCTTCCACATGCAAGTGCACACCAGGTCCTGTCAATTATGTTTTGTTTTTGTAATCTCCCTTGAATCAGTACCCTTCTTTCCAGACCATTCTCATTGCCATGACTTAGCTCAGGAAACTGCTTCCAACTTGGTCTTCCAGCCTCCAGTCTTGCCTCTTCCAATCCACTCCACACTGTAGTCAGACTAATTTCTTAAAAACACAAATCTAGTTATGCTACTCATTTATTAAACCTTCCCATGGCTCCTTCCCATCACCTAAGGATAAAGTCTAAGCCGCTTAGCTGGGCAGACATGGCACTTCCTGACCTGGCCTGTGCCTGTCTCCCTCACTTCTTTTTTTCTCTCCCTCCCCACTCCCCACTCCCCACTCCCCACTGTAGGCTCCAGTCATCTGCAGTGTGCCAGCTGGCCTCCTGCCACCATTCCTTGCAGGCTTGGAATCTGTCCCACCCCTTTCCTAGATAACTCTCATTTGTCCTTTAAAATCCTCAGGCGCGCTACCTCCCTGCCCCCCACCCCCACCTCCAACACCCCCATTCTAAGTGCTCTACCTTTGTGTTTTCAAAGCTCCTTCTATTCACAGAAGACAGAAACTGGCTGCTTGGTCAGCCCAACTAGCATGTGGGTAGCTCTAGGATAAGAACTGATAACTATCACTTTCTATCACATCACCCTGGTAAGTCCCCACATTGCACAAATCCCAATCAGCAATCACCTTATTTATTACTTGTATATAGGCCCCCATCCTATTAGAATGTAAGCAACATGGAGGTAGAAACCATGTAGTCTGTCTTGTTCAGTGCAGTACTTCTAGCACCTAACTGCCTGGCACATAGCAGATGCTCAATGAATACTTATTGAGGGAATGAATTCATATTTATTTGATTTAATTCAACAATAAATATTTATTAAGAGCATTCTAAGTGCTCAGCACTATTTTGGGGACTAGAAATATAATTGTCAACAAGACGAGCAAGGGCCTGCTGTCATGGAGTATATAGTCCAAGGAGGGAAGACAGATAGTAAAAAGTAAACATATAAATAATCAGGATAGTGCCAAGTGTTATGAAAGGAAAACAAAAATGTGATATGACTGAATGAATCAATGAAGGGGCAAATGAATGAATGAATGGATGAATGGATGATGTAAAAAAATGGCTTCCCCTTTATCAGGGAGAAGCACCACATTGGGGATGAGTAGGAAGTGGAATGAGCGCTGGATTTGGAGTAGAAATCAGAAAAGTCTCACTCTACTCTTTATGGGTGGTGTACTTACTTACCAGTTGCCATCAAGTTGATTCCTACTCATAGCAACCCCATGTGTGTCAGAGGAGAACGGTGCTCCATACGGGTTTTCATTAGTTGAGTTTTCAGAAGTAGATCAGCAGGCCTTTCTCCTGAGGTGCCTCTGGGCGCATTTGAACCACCAACTTTTACTTAGTAGCCAAGTGTGTTTAACCGTTTGCTCTCCCTCTAGCTCCTTAGTACCTCAGCGCCCTCACTTATGAAATGGGGTTATAATCAGCTGCTATTATTATAATCGGTACCTGCCATTCAGTATCCTCTGCCCCAGTTTGTCAAAAAATATTTTCTGGAACATAGAGAGAGATGTACTCTTTGTAGAAAACAAGTGTTGCTGGTTTTATGATTGAATAATCCTGCAACTATTATGTTTTTTCATGTTTCCCTGACAGGGATGTCATATCGAATGAAACAGCAAATGTGAAAGAACTTGGTAACTATGAAGTTCTGTACAATGTAAGGGGCCATAGTAGTTGATATTGGAATCACTATAATCAGAGCATTTTAGCCTCATAAGTTAATTGCGTGGTTTAATTGGAGAGAAGCTGAAAGGAACTTCGGCATGAGACAAACCTGGGTTTCACTTCCAGTTCAGTTGCCTAATATTGAGCAGAGTGTCCTTGAACATAAATTGTTTCACCTCTCTGTGCCTCAGTTTCCTGATATGTAATGTGGGGAGAATATTTGTACCCACCTCATAAGGTTGCTGTCATGTTTAAACAAAATAATCCATGTCAAGTGCTTGGCATAGGGTTAAGTCCATAGGAATTGCTCAGCTAATATTAGCTATTAGTAGTCCTTGTATGAATCATTGGTGGCTATTCATAAATGGACCCATTCATGGTTCAATTTGTCAAGTCAACATTTCTCTCAGGAAAGTTCCCTGAGTCCACATCTTTATGCACTAACACCTGTGATTATGCAAAACTCGTCTTAAACCAAAATCAGCTTTCATCCTCAGAACATAAACCGATGGAGAATTTGCCATTCAGTACCCTCTGTCCCAATTTGTCAAAAAATACTTTCTGGAGCAGACGGAGATGCACTCTTCATTTCTGTAGAAAACAAATGTTCCTGGTTTTATGATCAAATAACTGAAACTGTTATGTTTTTTCATGTAATCCATTTAAAAGTCCCATAAAGGAGCCCTTGTCAAGAGAAAACACAGCTGGTGCCCAATTAGAGAGGTGATTGAGACTAATCGACCTACTGGCAGAGCTCTTAATTAAGCTGGGCAGCAAGCTGCAGGAGGGAAGGCAGGAGGGTGGGGAAGCAAGGCAGCCCCACACACTCACCCAGAGGCAACAACTGAGACAGGCTGAAGGTTTCTTCAGGAGGCAACACATTGGTGATTTTGGTTACACCTGAATTTAAGCTTTTACACCTCTGCAGAGGCTGACACCTGATCTGGGCTCACCCCGACCTTCCCTCTTTCCTTATTGTGAGAAGATCCAAGTTTTTTGTTCTTTATTCAGGTGTCAGCTCCTCTTTTATTTGTCGTCACTGGCTCCTGGGAAGATTCCAGGAAGTGGAAGGAAGAGCATCACTTTTAGAAAGGCCCCCAGTGTCGACCTCTCTGCACTTCTCTCCTGCATTGCCATCTTCAGACAACTCCTGTCTTTCTTGCCAACAGCCCACTCTTGCCCATTTTTGTCCATTGCTCTGCCTTCTCTGCCCCCTCTTCCCACTGTGCCCTTTATAACCCCGATGTTGTGGCAAATGCTTTCTGCTTAAAAACACACCACTCAGCTGCCTGCCCCCTGGCCTTCAGTGGAACCTCTATCCTTTGCACTTTCTGTGGAGATGGTTCATTTTTCCATATCCCGTATATCTCAGGGCTAAGAAGTGTGATTGAGGTTCTCTTTATCCCACACCCCCTCTGCCAAAGAAAAAGAAACCCCACAAACTCATTGCCCTCGAGTTGCTTCTGACTCTTAGTGACCCTGTAGAACAGGGTAGAACTAGTGACCCTATAGAACAGGGTAGAACTGCTCTATAGGGTTTCCAAGGAGAAGCTTGGTGGATTCAAACTGCCAACCTTTTGGTTAGCAGATGAGTTTTTAACTACTGTGCTACCAGGGCTCCAGTGCTACCTAAACCTTAGTCCTTCCCTATCTTGTGATACACACACAAGCACACACACACCCTTGCTGCCAGGCTGTGCTAGTGGTAAGAGGTGCTGTACCTGCTAAGCACTTAATAGATGCTTATGGTTGTCTATTTTGTCTATTTGAGACAGTATGATGTAGAGAAGGGAGCCCTGGTGGTACAGTGGTTAAGCACTCAGCTTGCTAACCGAAAGGTCAGCAGTTCTAATCCTACTCTATGGGAGAAAAATATCACAGTCTGTTTCCGTAAGGATTACAGTCTTGCAAACACTATAGGGCAGCTCTACTCTGTCCTATAGAGTTGCTTATGGGTCAGAATCCCCTCAAGGGCAGTAGGTTTTATCATGTAGAGAAGAAGCCCTGGAGGCACAATGGTTAAGCACTTGGCTGCTAACTGAAAGGTTGGTGGTTCGAACTCATACAGCTGCTTCATGGGAGAAAGACCTGGTGATCTGCTTCTGTAAAGATTACAGCCAAGAAAACTCTATGGAGCAGTTCTACTCTGTCACATGGGGTTGCTATGAGTCAGAATTGACTCAACAACACCTAAAAACAACAACATCATGTAAAGCAATGGTTCTCAAAGCATGGTCTTGGGACTGGTAGGTAGCCTGAGGATCACCTGGGAACTTCTTAGAAATGCAAATTTGTGAGACCCACCCCAGACCTACTGAATCAGAAACTCTAGGGGAAGGGTCCAGCACTCTGTGCTTTAACAAGCCCTGCAGGTGATTCTGAGGCTTGCCCATGTTTGAGAACTACTGGTGAAGCTTGGGCTCCGAACTCAGTTTGATTGAGTTCAAATCCCACTTCTGACACATACTAGTGATGCAACCTTGGCGAAGTTTTGTAACATCTCTGTGCTTCTTTTCCCTCATTTGTAAGACAGGAATAAAAATGATACCTCCTTATAAGGTGTTGTGAGATTAAAGTATTGTGGTGGCTTGTGTGTTGCTATGATACTGACAGCTATGCCACGTTTATTTCAAATGCCAGCAGGGTCTCCCAAGGTAGACAGGTTTCAGTGGAGTTGCCAGACTTGGACAGACTTAGGAAGACAGGTCTGCAATCTGCCTCTGAAAATTTGCCAGTGAAAACCCTATGGATCATAACAGAATATTGTCCAATATAGTGCTAGAAGATGAGCCCCCTGGGTTGTAAGGCACTCCAAATACACAGTCGCAGAAAAAATGGACTTGAGCATAACAATGATCATGAAGATGGTTCAGGACTGGGGTCGCCATGAGTCAGGGCTGACTCAATGGCAACTAAAACAACAACAGCAATACCTGGAAACTGTTTAGAACAGTGCCTAGTATATAAGAAACTTTCATGAACTGTTGCCTATTATTATTAGTCAATAGAAATTTTAAAAGACCCCCCGCCAGTCCTTGGATGTTTGCCTCTCTAATCCTCCGGTTGCTCGCATCTACAGCTTTTAGGTGACTCCTGCACATCTAGTGCTTCTCCATCTTTCCACTGCAGAGGAGAGTAAAGAAAACAAAAAACCAAACCTGTTGGCGTCGAGTTGATTCTGACTCCTAGCAACCCTATAGGACAGAGTAGAACTGCCCCATAGGGTTTCCAAGGAGTGCCTGGTGGATTCCAGCTGCTAACCTTTTGGTTAGCAGCCATAGCTCTTAACCACTACACCACCAGGTTTTCCATGGAGGAGAGAAGGCCTCCACAAATACCTTCCCTTGAGGTTTTATATTTTATGTTTCCATATTTGACTAACAGAAAATACCATTTTCACATCCTGTTTGCTAGTTAAATTCACACCTTAGGAAGCTTCAATATACTTAACTTGCGGTTTGTTGTATCCTTCTGCAGACCCCCATTCCTCCCAGGAACTAGAAGCATGTCAGTACATTTGATTTCCTCAACTCCAGGGATCTTTACCTTTAATCCACTCCAGCCACCCACACTCAGAGCCACACCTGGCTCTTATCTGAGCTGGCAACTACTCCACCCCTGAAATCACAAATACCAAGGTCCCCCTGTCTGACCACTTTTTATCTTTCCAGGGCTCTCAACCTATTAGTTCTTGATCTCTTCTCAAATTCCAGGCTCTGGACCTCTCCCTCCATTACCTTCCAGTCTTCCAGAACGCCTCTGTTTCTCAGTCTCGCAATTTGTCATCTCTTTTCCCTGCACTTTAATGGATGGACAGCTAGCATGAGTGAGAAATAAACCTTTGTGGCTGTAAGCCACTCAGAATTTTTTTTTTTTTTTGGTTTCTGCAGCAAGACCTAGATTGTCCTGACCAAGGCCCCTACCTCCTAGGGTGGATGTGAAGATGAAAGGAAGTCATGTAAGTAGAGCACCAAGCACAGTGCCTGACCAATACTGATTGCTCTGGAAACATCAACTATTACTCTTATCACCAAAAATCATAGAGTTTATGTGTCTGCAAATCCCCAGTCGGATCACTCTCCGTTCTGTGTAATAGTAATTCCAAGCTTCATCCTTTTGCTCCCCCAACCCACCCTACCAAACCCTCTGCCATCATAGAGTAAATAGATACCATCAGATGGGAACTTTCTTTCTCAATAACTTTTCTCCAATGTACCTGCTGGCTTACCCTTTCTGATCCATTTTCCTTCTGTTTTAATATAAGTGCATCCCATGCAATATTTAGGTATGTCCTAAATTATTGTTAGTTTCCTTTAAGTCAATTCCAACTCCTGGTGACCCCATACGTGCAGAGTGCTGAGCCTGTCTTCTGAGGTGCCTCTGGGTGGGTTTGAACTGCCAATCTTTCAGCTAGTAGTCAAGTGTTCAGCTGTTTGCATGACCCAGGAACTTCCCTTGTGCTTTAGAGCAATCGGATTCTGTATTCTGACCACAGGAATTGGAGAGCAAGAGTTGGAGTGACTTCTAAGACTAGAGAAGGTTGAGAATTCATTCATTCATTTATTATGCATTCATAAATGCCCAGGTATCTGAGGCCTAGAGAAAAATGGTTTGTAGATGGGAGAATATTGAGACCTAAATGGATAAATAGGCCAGATCAAGTTATTTTTCTTTTCCTGGAGTCTCAAGAGCCCCAGTAGGCACTCCCTCTCCCTCTCTGTGCTGTCTCTTGCTGGTCTACCCAGGTACATCCAGTGGCCAAAGCTGGGAAGGTGGAAGAACTGGACTGAAGCTCATGAATCAGGGCATCCTGCCACCAGCCTGGGTATATGGAGGAAAGAAAGGGAAAACCAGACTGAGGGCAGTGGGGAGTCTCTGAGGAAAGCCTCAGGATGGAGCTGAAACAGGGACTCCCCTTCTGGGACCCCCACCCATTGTTTTGGACTACATGAGCAGTTGGTACACAAAGAAAGGTCTGCAAGCTTCTCCCACCTCCAGGCAGGTTTCCCTGGAGCCCCAGACAGACAGACAGTGCTGTTTCTTTCTCCTCTCCAGACAGCATCCTTAGCAGCCGCCGCTGACTCAGCCTCCCAGCCCTCCCTATGGGTGGGGTAGGCTGCAGCCCAGTCCCCGGGGTTCAGCCTGGCTGAAGTTGTAGGTGGCACCAAGAGTAAAGTCTCAGACATCTGCAGATATGCAGGCCTGTGATTTTTCCTCAAACCCTGGGACACTAACAACTCTCTTTCCTTTACCGTCAGTCAGCTCCACCTTCCAGCCCCAAACCCAAACAGCTGGCAACCTCTCTGTAGGAAGCTGAGATGGAAAATCCTTGGAGGCAGAGCAGGTCTCAGCAGAAAGGGCTTTAGGGGCTGGTTCGCATTCCCTTTGGAGTTCCTGGGTAGTGTAAACAGGTAATGTGCTCAGCTGCTGACAGACAGGTTGGACATTTGAGACTATCCAGAGGCATCTCACAAGAAAGACCTGGCGATCTACTTCTGAAGAATCAGCCATTGAAAATCCTATGGAGCACAGTTCTACTCCGACATGCTTGAGGTTGCCATGAGTCTGGATTGATGGCAACTGGTTAGTATTCCCTTTGAGGAGAAAAAGGACTGCCTACCCATTCCAGGAAAGCCTCCAGCCTGGGGGAAGAGAGCCCTGATTACAGCATCAGAGGAGCTAAGTTGTTCATCTCCAGGACGACTTATCCATTAGGCACTGCAGGCCCACAATACTTTAGAGACCCATGAAAATGTTTTCATTTCTTTTAACATTGGAAGAAAGTGAACTTTTAGGTCAAATAAACTGTTTTATGTATAATATTAATATATTTGCCTTTATCTTAATACAGTTGCAAAATATAAAATCCAATTTTATTTATTCATTTATTCATTCAGTTTATTTTATTTTATAAAGAAAGGGATCCATGAAGGCAAACATGCCCAGGGCCCATGAAAGCCATAATGTAGTCCTGCTGATATCACATCTCTGGATCTCAGGTTTCTCAACAGTAAAATGCAGATCATAACAGTTTCCACACCGCCCCACCTTTATGGCACCACCAGAGTGCTCTCCCCTAAACTATACATCTGACCTTGCCACTTTCCAGGTTCAAAAATCTTGAACAGGATTCTCTATCAGCCTGGAACTAAAACAATTTCTGAGGCCAACTCTTCAGACAGGGATTGGCTGATACTCGTGGGGAGTGATACTTGTGGGGAGTGTGCCTCTTAGCTCAAGTAGATACAAGCTTCTGTCCACAGGCGAGATGAGAAGGCAGAGAGGGTTAGGAGCTGGCTGAATGGACTTGGGGAATCAGGGGTGGAAAGGAGGAGTGTGCTGTCACAGTATAGGGAGAGCAATTAGAGTCACATAGCAATATATGTATAAATTTTTGTACGGGAAAAATTTTTTTAAAATATCTCAGACACTCTCCATGTAGACAGTATGTCATGGATTGAATTGTATCCCCCAAAAATATCTGTCAGCTTGGCTGGGTCATGATTCCCAGTATTGTATGATTGTGTACCATTTTGTAAATCTGATGTGATTTCCTTATGTGTTGTAAACTGTATCACTGTGATGAGGTTATATGTGATTTCCTTACGTGTTGTAAACTCTATCACTATAATGAGGTTATACTGATGAGGTTTACACGATTAGATAGTGTCTTAATCCAATCTCTTTTGAGATATAAAAGACAGAAGCAAGCAGAGACACATGGGGACCTCATTCCATCAAGAAAGCAGTGCTGGGAGCAGAGCGCACCCTTCAGACCTGAGGTTCCTGCGCAGAGATGCTCCCAGACCAAGGGAAGACTGATGCATCACAAGGACCTTCCTCCAGAGCCGACAGAGAGAGAATGCCTTCCCCTGGAAGGTGATGCTCTGAATTTAGACTTGTAGCCTACTGGACTGTGAGAGAAGAAACTTCTCTTTGTTAAAGCCATCAACTTGTGGTATTTCTGTTAGAGCAACTCTAGATAGCCAAGACACAGTCTAACATCCAAATTCCTTAGGGTTACATTTGAGGCCTTTTACCGTTTTCCACTCCACTTTGAGTTTCTACGGCCTTCCTCCTGTACCCTACTCTTCATTCAGAAACACTGTACCTCTCACCGATGGTGCTGGAATGAGCTGAGCCGTCAGTTCAATTCCAACATATTTTGGCATGCACAAGGCCTTTTTGCTTCATAAGCCCCCTCTCTTCTCTGCCTGCTGTTCTCATACTCACAGCACTGGCTACACAATTTGCAGGGCCCAGTGCAAAATGAAAAAGCAAGCACCCTTTTTCAAAAATTAAGAAGAATTTTAAGACGACAACAGCAGAGCATTAAACCAAGTTCAGGACTCTGCAAAGCGTGGGGCTCTCTCTATGTGACTGAACAGGTCACACACCATGAAGCCAAGCCTGCCTGCTCATCTTCCAAGGTCAGCTCAAACGTCACCTGCTTGAGGGAGCTGCCCTTACTCCCTAAGACACATTATAGGAAGCCACGTTGAGTCAACACTTCTTATGTTCCTGGCACTGTACCCAGCTTATTACATCCAAGGTCTTATTTAGTCCTATGAGGTAGGTAGTATTATGGCCCCCATTTTTCAGATGAGGAAACTGAAGCTCAGCAAGCAGGTGGCAGAGGTGGCATTTAAATGCAGGTCTGCCTGAATCCAGAGCTCCTGCTCTTGCCCTCTAACATACACTAACTCTTCTGACCCCATGGCCTAATCTTGCCTCTGCTCTCTCATTTTGAAAGTCCTGGTTCCTGGCCCTATCCCCTTAGTCTCTGGGCTTCCATTCTCTCAGCATCTCTGACCCTTAAGCATCCTGAGAGATAAATGCTCTTCCTCTAGCCCAGAGTAGCTTCCAGTCTCCCAGGAGACACATGTTAAATTGAAACATTCTTCTTCTTCCATACCTGGGACTCATTGGTCAGCCTTCTCCACGTTCCCTGTGTTCCCAAGTCCAGCCCATTCAGTCTCCTTAAGGTCTCTTGAGCCCACCGCCTCACCCCACTGCCAGCATTAGTTCAAGCCCTCTTTATTCTCTTCTAGACTTCAGCATCATCCTCACTAGCCTGCCTCACTCTCCACTCTATCTGACATCCTGAAGCCATCCTGTCTTTTTAAAAATATAAGCCTGACATGTCATCTACCTCCTTACACTCCTCCTAAATTCTGTGGCTCCCAATTGCTTTCAGGTCCCTTAGACTGGCACAAAAGACCCTGCCTACCTCTTGACTAGACGTTCCTGCATGATCACTAATTAATTAATTACTTGAAATTCCCAGAACGAGTCATGTTCCCATGACTGTGTACATAATGTTCTCCTGCCTAGAATGCCCTCCCCAGAACTCTTGGAAAACTCCTTCTTATTAGCCCAGAGTCATTTAGCATCACCTTCTCCAGGAAGCCTTCCACATCTTCCAGCCCTTCCAAAGGCTGAGTTATGGACTCCTCTTCTGGGCTCCCATAATTCCCTGAGCTCACCTCTGGCTCAGCCCTTACCTGTGTTAATTGCAATCCACTTGGCTTGGAGCCCTTTGAGGGTAGGGACCCCCTATAATTCATCTCTGTGTTGCTAGCCCCTGGCACAGGACCTCTGCAGGATCTGAATAAAATAAATGGATGAATGATGATTGGGCCAGAATCCTCTGTCCCCTCCACCTGTCTGGCATTAGGGACCTCACTAACATGTCCTGGGTACAGCTACACCTCTGCAGCAGGTTAGAGCATGGGCATCGAGGGCTCTAGGAGGAAGTAAGACAGAAGGGCAGGTTACATGACATTTTATTTTTGAAGATTCTGAGAGGAGACTTAGATTTCCCACGTACAGGATAGGGATAAGTGTATTTAGAAAACGAAGCAAAGAGATTTAAAAAAAAGAGAGAGACAATAATTTCAGCAAATGGAATAAATTGTACAAAAAAAGGAAATTTAACTGTAATATTTTATGACTCTGCTATGAATAACATCTACACAGTCACAATATAGTAAACACTAAATCTAAGCAAAAATTATGCTTCGACTAGATTGGGAAGTTGGAAGTTGGGGCAGATGAAGTGGGGGTTTGGGGACGAGAACTAAATCTTTCTCTTCCATAGTAGAAAGTAGTGGACATGTCTCGAATTGAAAAATGAAGAAAGAGAAGTTTAACATATTATTTAGAAAAATGATGTTAAATATTGGAAGAAATACTGGATAGTGACTGCCTCTAGGCAGTAAGTTTTAGTGGTAGAGAGTTGGGGTCAGGAACTGGGTAACATCATGTTGGTAACATAAAATTACAATTAAAAAAATATTGCATATGGTTTGAAGGTGAGGGAACTGTCACAAGGCAAGCATCTCTGTCTAATCAGTCTGACTAATCTCCCTGAAACACCACCTTAAGCAGTTCCTTAGCACTCTCCCCAGCCCAGGAACTGGGCTGGGCTGGGCCACCTGCCCTACCTGCATTGACCTGGCCCCACCCTCCCACGTGCACCACCTTTGCTCCCCAGAGACTGGCTCCTCCCATTTCTCCTGCAGATACCATATTTCCCATTTCTGGGCTTCAGCTCTAATCCCTGGGTAGTGCAGTTAAGTGCTCAGCTATTAACTGAAAGGTTGGCAGTTCAAACCCACCCAGAGGCACCTTGGAAGAAAAGCCTACTTCTGAAAATTCGGTCACTGGAAACCCTATGTAGCACAATTCTTCTCTAACTCACATCAGGTCACTGTGAGTTGGAATTAACTCAACGGCAATTGGATTTTTGTGTGTGTGTTTTTGGCTCTTGCTCAGGCTGTGCCCCTGCTTCAGCATTAACATCTTCCTCCCTTCTGCCTTCCCAGCTTTTCCCACTGGCAGAGGTCATCCAGGATAATGTGCTTCATTTTCCCCAGGACAGCTCTGTAGACATGTGAAGGTGCTCTTATATGCTGCCCACCTCCCCCAAGTTCTGTGGAGCTTACATCCTTGACCTCATCTGAGTAGGAAGGCTTAAGGAGCAGTGTTCCAGGCCCACTTCCAACACTTCATAGCCCAGGGGCCTCTCTGAATCTCTTTCCCCTTCTGAAAAATTGAGATTTTTAGGCCTACTTGCCAGGATAGTTATGAGAGCCGTTGAACTGATATTTGTGAGAGAGCTCAAGCTAGCCACCGATTCCAGTCCCACGTCTCTAGACACTCCCTAACAGTCACAGCAGCCACAACTAGCACTTATAGAGTGTTGACAATGGGTCAGGCACTGCCCTAAGTCAAGCTTCATCTCATTTAATTCTTATAAAAGGTAGCATTATCCCCGTTTCACAGATGAGGAACCCAAGGCTCATTGAGAGGAACTTGCAGGTGAACCTATATGTCCATCCTGATGTTAGACCACAAGCAGCTCAAAGGCAGAGAGAAGCTGTGCCAAACTGTCTGTCGAAGTGACTGTGCATTCCCATCAGCAATGAATGAGAGTTCTTGTTGCTCCATATCCTTGTCAGCATTTGATGTTGTCAGTGTTTTGGATTTTAGCCATTCTAATAGTTGTGTAATGGTATCTTGTTGGTACTTTAATTTGAATTCTCTAATGACATATGATGTTGAGCATCTTTTAGTATGTTTGTCATCTGTGTATCTTCTTTGGTGAGGTATCTGTTTAGATATTTTGCCAATTTTTTAGTTGGGCTATTTTTTTTCTTATTGTTGAGATTTAAGAGTTTTACATGCACATAATAAGAGCTAACAATTATAAAGTACTTATGCTATTGAGATACTGTCCTAAGAGTTTTTCATGCCTTACAATAATTCCTCTGATGTTGTTACTATTATAACCCCGATTCTGTGAAAACCAAGACATAGAGAGGTTAAGTAACTTGCCGAAGATCATACAGCCAAATCATGGCAAAGCCAATACTTGCACCCAGGCTGTTTGGTTTGCTTAATGATCAAGGTACATGCCTCAGCACTGTGCTCTGATATTCCTGGCACCTCTGCATTTCCCCCCACCTCCTCAGAAGGGTGTGGAGAAAACCCTCAAAGGGAGGAGAGAAGTAAGGAGACAGAGCACTGGAGGCGGGAGCCCAAGTGTGCACTCCACCTTGGAGAAAAGCACCAGCTTTGGCATTAAGCAAATTTGGTTCAAGTCCTGCTTCTGTTGTTTGTTGATTACGTGGCTCTAGACAGGTTACTTCACCTCTCTAATCCTCAGTGTCCTCATCTGTAAAATGGCAATAGTAACAGAATATGGCTCATGGGGTTTTACATGGATTAAATAAATCAGTAAGTGTAAACCACTTAACATGAGCGTAGTGCTGACGGTGGTAAGCGTCCACTAGGATGAAGTTAGTATTGTGCTTGCAGACTTCCTGGAATGATCTTGGGCAACTTCTTTTACTCTCCAAGCCTCAATGACCTCAGTTATGAAACAGAGTTGTTAAAACCAACCCCACAGGTTTATTGTGAGGATGAAATAAAAACTGTGTTTTGTGTTTGTATCGGTTTTTAACTCTAGCTTGTTCTCCAAAAGTGTTTAAGGCAGCTAACAACAATACAAGATAATTTTTAATTTGAAAATGAAGAATTGGGGACACAGAGAAAGAGATGGCAAGAAAAAAATAGAAAATGAAATAATTTTTTAAAGGACCTAGTTGCCCTTGTGTATATTACCCCCCCCCAAAAAAAAATCTGTTGCCGTTGAGTCTGTTCTGACTCATAGAGACCCTATAGGACAGAGTAAAACGGTCCCATTGGGTTTCCAAGTAGCAGTTGGTGGATTCGAACTGCTGATGTTTTGGTTAGCAGACGTAGCTCTTAAACACTGCACCACTAGGGTTCCTTGTGTGTTTTAGGGACCCAATAAATACTTATCATTATCTTCTGCTTGCAATATCTGGTCCCAGTGAATCTCGAGATGTAGTTAATTGCAGCCTAAATCAACATAAGAGGTGAAAGGGACATTAGAGAACATGATTTTTAGGGAAGCGTCGAGGCCCCACTTCCCACCTCACAGAAATTCGGATTTTATTCGTTTTGCGTATTGGACTTCTGAGTAAGATTTCACTTGAAGAAAGGGTCAGCTGCTAATAAAAACAAAAAACAAAAAAAAAAAAAAAAAACAAAAAAGAGTGCTGATTAAGTCTAATTCCTTCATTTTACAGAGACAGAAACTGAGGCCCTGAGAGGAAAAAAACTAAATGCAATTGACTATCTTCTGTAAAACTTTTCATATGGAGGAATCCACCAGTCACAAAGTAAGTCTTTTATCCATTGATCTCCATTCAGCAAACATTTATTAAATGCTTACTATGTTTGGGCGACTGTACTAGGAACAGCTATGAGCAAGACATATTTCTGCCCACAAGGAACTCACAGTCTAGAGGTGGGGTTTGAAGTACAAAAATCCTCAGTGAAAGGTGTTACCACAGGCTTGGAACCTGTTGACAGGGGAGTCTGCTCAACTGAGCAATCCAGGACAGCTCCACAGAAGAGGAGAGGCTAAGTTGTGTCTCAAAAGAAGAGTGAGGTTTCCTCAGGTGGCCAGTGCAGGGAGAGGTTCACCCTGTTTTCATTATCTCAGCACTTCCTATATTTCCCGTCCTTACTTGTTAGGACTTGTTTGATTGTCTTCTCTACCAGATTGTAAGCAATACGTGGGCAGAAAACTTGTCCCTTTGCCCCCTCCCTCTTCTCTGCCCCTAGAACACAGAACAAAAGCAGGAAGGAGGAGGGAATTCCCAAGCAGAAGGAAGAGCACATGCAAAAATCCAGAAGTGGGAAGCAATGTGGTTCTAAGAACTTTGGGTTGTTCTAGATGGCTCTGGCCTCAGAAGATGACTTGAGTTAGCTCAGACATTGAATGGCTGGATTTCATCCTGCAGATCATGAGAGAGTGAGTGTCCTGATTTTGGATTCAGAAAATAAGGCCCCCTTTGGTGGTTAGTAGTTTTATCGTAGTAGGTATAATGTCTAAGGAATCTGGAATCTCCGATTTGGAGTGAAGTTCAGGGCCCTTCAAGTCTATCCATGGTGTATGATGAACAGAAGATGTGGTTTCTATTCTCCACAACCTGGCCATCTTAGCCACCTTAAATGTATTATAAGACGTGTTACAGGACATAGCTTCCAGCTCTTACCAGGTGGTCCATAATTACTGAGTGTCCACTTTGTGTGACAAGTTTTATATACTGTTAATTCATAGATCAACTCAACGGCAATGGGTTTTTTTTTTTTTAAAGATGTGATAGATCTGATAGATGTGATAGGACACACCCTAATTTCAAGAGATGCTAAAATAAGTATCTTAGAATCTATGAGATATGATACAGCTATCTCTAATTTTTCCAATAAATTTAAGTGATACTCCTTGTCAGCGGATCAATTCCAACCCACAGCAACCCTATAGGACAGAGTAGAACTGCCCCATAGGGTTCCCAGAGAGCAGCTGGTGGATTCAGATTTGAATTGTTCACCTTTTGGTTATCAGCCGAACTCTTAACCACTGTGCCACCGGGGCTCCAAATTTAGGTGATATCTGTATTTAAATATGAGAAACTAAGGCTCATGGATGCTATGCACCTTGTTCTCAGTCTCACAATTTATAATTGGCAGAACCATGTGACCTCAAAGGCTCCTTCTTCCCTCGATACCACCCTGAGTTAGTACCCAGGAGACTCTTACCATCATCTTCATAAATCTTTCCAAGATTTCAGTTAATTTTGCTACAATAAGCAAAACTCTGCTTCATCTTGCCGCGTCACTCAACCCTGAAATATTTTGCACTGTTACTTGGTTTCCTTTTCCTTGCATTTTTTGAGTGAGTAGACAAGTTTGCACCTATAATTTCCTATATTTCCAAACTGGCCAAGAGCTCCCAAGTGGCCCATCTCCCAGAGTCCATCACTGGAATGCAGAGCTCCTATTTTCCTCATATGCTGGGGTACTGCACAGAGGAGTGTTATGTATTTGGCTTCTTCTTCTTAATCTTCTCTTGTCTGTTTTTGTTGCATTAACAAAAGATGAGTATGCTTATGGCTCCACAAAACTCTCTGCTGCCAACAAGGCAGCTCTCTCTCTCTCTGCCCATGTGGCAGAGCCAGGGCAAGGCAGACCAGTCAGTGGGAGAAACTCTAGTTTGAATTCAATGGGAACCTTTTCCCTGTTTCTGTTTGGGCTTAGAAGGAAGATAGACAGATGCCAAACAGACAGCAACTAGCAAGATAATAGATTCAAGAAACATGTGTTGAGTCTGGTTCATTCATAGATATAGTAGTTAATCCCCCTAGAAATTCCAGAAGGTACATATAACAGCTGAAAGGGACCTTGGAATCATCAGATGTAGACCCTCATGTATCAGAGGAAGAACTGGGGACCAGAGTTAGTGAGGGGCTTGAATGAAGTCACAAGACTCACAGTGAGACCAGAATTAAAATCCAGCCCAATGTGCTTCAGACAAGTGGCAGATCCTGGAACGAATAGCTAAGCTAGGACTCCGTACCCCTGGAACCCTGCAGTTCCCACTGCTGAGGCCACTTATCTTCCTCCTGTGGATTCTCCCCTGTCCAGATCCTTTGGGCTTTCACTCAGTTGTTTGCATCAGGTTCTCCTTATTCCTAGTTTCTCTCTGACCTTGTGCCCTAGGTCTAGAAGTTGGCCTGTTACCTCATGAAGATCTTGTCACATCTCTATTCTGGAAACCAGGGCTGTGCTGAAGATCTCCCCTCACCCTGTTACCAACAAGTTGATTCCAACTTACCGTGAGCCCATGTGTGTCAGAGTAGAAATGTACTTCATAGGGATTTCAATGGCTGATTTTTCAGAGGTAGATCACAGGCCTTTCTTCCGAGGAGCCTCTGGATAGACTTGAACTTCCAAACTGTTGATTAGCAGCAGAGTGTGCTAACCGTTTGAACCATGCAGGAATTCTCTGTTGGAAGCCCAGATCCTGCCTTTTTCTCCAGCCAGTTACCTAGAAGGTCAGAACCTGGTCTCTGCTACCTATTTGTCAGACCCCCTTCTTTCCTGGCCCTCTCCTATCACCTGCTGTCAGATCTGATTACATCATGCTTTACTTGCCACTGAGAAAAACCTCAAAGTAGCCCGGGTGGTACAGTGGTTAAGTGCTCGGCTGCTAACTGAAAGATTGGTAGTTCGAAGCCACCAGCCACTCCGAGGGAGAAAGATGTGGCAGTCTGTTTCTGAAAAGATTTACAGCCTTGGAAACCCTATGGGGTAGTTCTACTTTGTCCTATAGGGTGCTATAAGTCAGAATCTACTCGATGGTAATGGGTTTTGGGTTTTTTTTGGAGAAGACCCCTGGCAAGTATGCCAGACTACCATAATGTTTACTCTTCCCAGCCTGATCTATTACTACTACAACTGCGCACTTGGGGACCACCTGGCCCTCTGACCAGGGTCTGCCTTTTCCTGCTGACCATACCCTAGTCCTGATACACAAGATGGCTTTTCCAGCTTGTTATATTTGATTTTTGCTTTCTACTATTTGAAAATTGTTGTCTTCTTCCAGTCAGCCAATGCCTACTGGATTGTTGACACTGAAATGCAGTGGTTCTCAAACTTGCCTGTACTTTAGTATCAGACAGAGAGCTTGGTAAACAGCCTTGTGCCCAGAAATTCTTTTATTTTTTTATTGTTGTGCTTTAAGTGAAATTTTACAATTCAAGTTAGTCTCTCATACAAAAATTTATACATACATTGTTATGTGACCCTAGTTGATCTCCCTATACTGTAACAGCACATTCTTTCTTTCCACCCCAGATTTCCTGTGTCCATTCAACCAGCTCCTGACCCTCTCTGCCTTCTCATCTTGCCTCTGGACAGGAGCTGCCCATTTAGTCTCATGTATCTACCTGAGCTAAGAAGCACATTCTTCACGAGTATCATTTTATGTCCCATAGTCCAGTCTAATCTTTATCTGAAGAGTTGGCCTTTGGAATGGTTTTAGCTTTGGGCTAACAGAGAGTCCAGGGGCCATGTCTTCTGGGATCCCTCCAGTCTCAATCAAACCATTAAGTCTGGTCTTTTTACTAGAATTTGAGTTCTGCATCCCACTTTTCTCTTGCTCCATCAGGGACTCTCTGTTGTGTTCCCTGTCAGGAGCCCAGCAATTCTGATCGAGTAAGTCTGGGGAAGGGGCCTTGGAATTTACATTTTTGATGAGGTCCCCACCCCCCACCCCTTGGTGATTCTGAGGCAGATATTAAGTGGACCATCCTTGGAGAAGTAGTACTCTTCTGAAGGAAGTGGTAGGCACTGTGGAAGTGAATCAGAATAACATGAATCTTATGGGCATTTTATGTCACAGTTTATAGGGTAGTATTAGTTTATTTACAACAACCCTTGGATTAAAACAAAACAAAACAAAACAAAATGCAGTCTATAAACTAGTATTGAAAGCAAGGGCTTTGGAGTCAGATAATCTGGGCCCTTACTTACCAGCTAAGAGACCTTGGACAAGTGACCCAACTTTTCTAAAACTATGTTTTTATATCTGCTTCGTGGGGCTCTAAATTCCTACCTTACAGCATTGTTGTGAGCACTGAATGAAACATTGACTATAACATGCCCTTTTCATGTCTAATAAATGTTTGGAGAATTAAGGAACAAACACAGCTAACATATCTTGATCCCTCACTATTTGCCAAGAAGTGGGCTAGGGGCTTTATATGCATCATCTCTAATCCTCACAACTGCACTCCACTTGGAGATTCACCGAGGTGATGGGACTCGTCCAAGGTCACTTAACAGATGGCAGAGCTGGAATTCAGACTAAGATTCCTTTCACTTTAGCATTTGAACTCTTCACTGCTATGTTACTGTATCACTCAAAAGCAGAACTTTAAACAGCTCCTTTGGGATTTGGTGTCCATTCTCTCCAAGCTTAGGAGAAATCCCCTGACGTCATACTGTGGAAAGGTCACGGGCTTGGGGATGAAGAAAACGCAGTCCTGGCTCTGTTGCTAATGCCTGTGTGACTTTGGGCCAGCCATCTCCTCCTAGGATTCTACGTCCAGGAGTGGGGGTACACAGCGGGCTGCTGGGAATATCTGCCGTGATGTCCTAAAGGAAGCAACTGAAGAGTCAGGGAGCAGAGATGGAATTTGGCGTCTCCTTCTTGGCTGTTGCAGGCCTTTGGGCCCACTCGCAGGGGCTCAGGTGTCTTAGTTACCTAGAGATGTTGTAACAGAAATATCACAAACTAGGTGGATTTAAAGAACAGAAATTTATTTATTCACAGTTCAGGAGGCTATGAGTCTGAATTTAGGGTTTGGCTCTAGAGGGAGGCCCCTCTTTGTCTCTTTCAGCTTCTAGTAGCTGCCAGCAAAACTTGGCATTCCTGGGGTTGTAGAGCATCTCCTGTGTGTGTCTGTCTTCATGTAATGTCTTCCCCTTGTGTGTGTGTGTATGTGTCTATTCTGGTCTTTTTATAACTCAGAAGTGATTAGGTTTAGGATCTACCCTATTCTGGTCTTACCTCATACATAACAAAAGAAAAACCCCTAGGATTTCAACACGTTTTGAGGGGACACAATTCAACCCATGACACCTGGGAAGGCCTACCCAGCATTTCCTCACCCGCAACTCTGGGTAACAGGGCATGCTTCTCAGGGAAGGAGTACTAGGGGGGATCCCTGTGCCCTTGGTGACAGGGGTGACATCTGTATGCAGAAGGGTGGACACAGCTAGGAGCGGATGACTAGACGTGTTATGTCTGCCTCCCCTTTTACTCCCCGTGCCTGCCATATGGGAAAATCTAAAAAACACACATTCAACAACAACATAGGCTGGCTATGCAGAGCATTGCCGTAGACCTCTACAGGGAGATTTGCTCTTCCTGCTGGCACAGAACCTCAGAAACAACTAGAAGGCCAGGAACTTAACTAGGTCAGAAGAAGGGAAAACCTCAAACCAGAACTCTTCCTGGCAGTGCAGGGCAGAGGTTAAGAGTGTAAGAAGTTAAGCCAGACATCCTTAGATTCCGGTCCTCACTCTGCCACTCACTAGCTGTGTGACCTTGGGCAGGTCATTTGACTACAGAGTCTCTGTTTCCTAATCAGTAAAATATGGATAATAATACTTGCTCACAAGGCCATGTGAGGAGTGAAGTGAAGATCTGCCACATGGTAAATGCTCAATAAACACGTGTTCCTGTTCAAATCTGCACTAGCCACCTCCTGAGGGACTTCATCTCTTCCTCCTTCACCTAATCCAGTCCCCCAAAATTTACTGAGCTGTTGCTAATTGCCAGGTAGATTTGGGGGTACACAGTATACAGGAATACATAAAACATACTGCTTGCCTCAAGGAGTTCACGGTCTAAAATTCCTAAAATCCCTGTTGACCTCACCACTCATATAATGATAGCAATAACGATGATGATAATAAACCCCTTGTGGCTTGTACTGCACATTTATTACGTGCAGGCTCAGTGCTAGACACACATATACATTATTTCTAACATTCATAACGATCCTTTGGGATATGCATCAATATTCCCATTGATGAGGGGAACTGAGGCTGGGGGCGTGAGGGGCGTTTAAGTCACTTGCCACAGGTTCTACACCTGTGGGACCCATCCAGCTTCTTCAGATTCTAATGAAGACCCTTCTGCCCAGGCTGACTCTGTTCGTGTTTAACCTCTGTCTTCCACTCAAGCACAAAGCTTTGTGCGTTTCCTGGTGTTTCCGCAGGATCTCATTGAATCCCACAACTAATTCGGGAAGTAGGATCCTTAATTATCATATCCATTTTACAAATGAGGAAACCAAGGACAGATTGCCATCTGTAGCTCAGGTAGTAAGTTATACAGAAATTGCGTGTCTTAAGATCAAATAAAAGGCAACTCTGAGGCTGCCACTTGGTGAGAAGTCTTCTGCAGAGGCGAAAAATATATGCAAACAGAATGAACAGCTTTCTTTATGTTCCTCATAGTTGCTAAAAATGCCTGTGGGTTTGCACACAAACAGAAGCTGTGTTCACAATGCTGCATGGCTTCTGTTGTTTGGCTCTGCAAGAAGAGGCCTGGCAGGTATTTCTCACATCTTTGTTCAATACACACACGAGACAAGGTAAGGAATTCCAAGGTATTTCCAGGGTGTGAATTTCTGCCAAGTTTCCTTTTATTTTTTGTTAAGTTAGAAAGAAAGAAAATAATTAAAAAAAAAAAAAAAAGAAGACATCTCATGGATGAACCCAGATCCCTTGAGGTAACTGGTATGGTGGAAAACGCACTCCTTATGCTTGAAGTTGAACAACCCTTCATCCTAATTCAGGTTTTTACATGTAAGCCCTGTGACCTTGGCCAGGTTGCAGCTAACCTCAGTCTTCCCATCTGTAAAATGTTTCATGAAGACAGAGCTTTTCGTCTGTTTTGTTTGAGGCTGCATTCCAGTGCCTAGAACAGTGCCTGACACACGTGCTCAAAAAATAGTAGTTAAGGGAATAAATGAATGAGTAAATTGCTATCTTGCAGGGTTGTTGTAAGGTTGAAATAAGATAATGGATTTGAAATTGCTTTGTTGATGTTGTTAGTTGTCATGGAATTGATGCCAACTCATGGAGACCTTATATAAAACAGAATGAAACTCTGGGCAGTCCTGCACCATCTTCATGACCACTGATTTGTTTGAGCTTATTGTTGTGGGTATTGTGTCAATCCATCTCATTGAGAGTATCCATCTTTTTTATTGGCCTTCTGTTTTCCCAAACATGATGTCCTTCTCTAGCAATTGGTCTTTCCTGATGTGTCCAAGTTAAGCAAGCCAAAGTCTTCCCACCCTTGCTTTCTAAGGAACATTCTGGTTGTCTTTCTTCTAAGACTGATTTGTTTGTTCTTCTGGCAGCCCATGGTATAGTCAACACTCTTCATCAACACCACTGTTCAAATGCATCAGTTCTTCTTCTTTCTTTGGGATAACTTTTACATGCATGTAAGGCAATTAAAAAGACCATGGCTTTTTAAAATTTTAAAGAGATCTTTATAATATTGCTTTACAAACTGCAAATTCTACACAAAAGTGAGGATTTACAATTATCACAGAACATGGGTTTGGGTTCCGTCAAATACAATTATTCTCTAACAGTCAATCAGTTGGTGAGTACGTACCGAGCTTCTTCTTACGTCTGGCATTGGGATACAAAGAAATATGAGATCTGGCCCCTTCTTTCGAGGTGCTTACCATCACGTAGGAAGATATAAAGGTAAAGCAAGTACTAAAACGCAGTGTGGTCAAAGCCATGACCAAGGTAAGCACAGGATGCCGTGGGAATACTCAGGAGGGAGTGACTAATCCACATTGGGAAGGGGTGGACCAGATACAGTCCTAACTTAAAATCCACTGTCTGACTTTTCCTAGCAAAGTTAGGCCTTTTGGGTTCCTGTAGCACTCTCCTTATCTCTCGTACGGTCATTTTCGTTATAATCACTCTCTGAAATACAATTTTCCTTGCTCCTGCTTGACTCATTACACCTACTGGGCAAAACCCCAACCCTGGGTAAAGGTAACTCTCCACCTTTAACCACACCTGTCCAGTTAACCATGGCTTGAGAAAAACATGCAAACACATTAACCACAATTACAGTCATGCATCGATTCACGTCCACAATATGTTCTGTGAAATAGGCTATTACGCGATTTGGACTTTGGGCAAACACCATATTATATGGAATACCTTTTGTTTCACAGAGCTTTGGTGGCACAGTGGTTAAGAGCTTTGCTGCTAACCAAAAGTTTGGCAGTTTAAATCCACCAGCCACTCCTTGGAAACCCTATGGGGCAGTTCTACTCTGTCCTTCAGGGTCACTATGAGCCAGAATAGAGTTGATGGCAACGACTTTAGGTTTTTTTGTTTCACTTCTAAATCAATACTTCTTCTTTACCTCTTGCTGCTGCTATCACTAGCTGTGTTTGGGAGACATGATGCACTTCATGGTAATATTTTCAAAAGAAAATTAAACAGAGAGATAACCCTACAACACTCAAGACTCGCAATACATGAAATTGGTCACTGCTGCCTACAAGTAGAAGCACACACTGTTATATGGTAAACTTTTTATTTGTAAGCAGGGAAAGTTCACATTAAAATAATGATAGAAAGTACAGTACGGTACATACATGAGGCAGTTACATAGACATTTATTATGACTATCAAGACATATGTGTTATAGGTTATATATGTACTGTACAATTATATGCCTGACAGCGCCATCACTTTGTATACAAGAGACATGAGATACACGTGTTGGATGAGGGAAGTTGTGTTCGCTATGTCGGGTTACATCCACTATGTCCTATTCTCTGGTTGGGGTTTCTGAACTCTGTTATAACCTTAAGGGACCACGGACGTACATGCGGTAGGACGTTGCCTGAACAGATGTTATGTGGTGCACGACTGTAAATTTTTCTACTCTGGTCACTCTCCCACTTTCAACTATTTCAGACCTTCTCCTTTATCCTCCAAACCGCAACACTTCCTTCCATATCCTCATTTGCAGGTGACGTCCTTGCTTTCTCCATCACCGATGAAATACAAGACATCAGAAGAGAAGTTTCCCTCATTTCCCGCCATGATGGACGTGAGCACTAGACACTGGGGTGGAGAGTGGGGCCCTAGAAAGGGTGAGCCTCACTCTGATCCAGGACAGAAGCTGAGGAGAGCCTTCCATAGAAACTCTCCCATCAGGCAGCTGGAGGAAGGACATTCCGTACCCAAGGAATGGCCTCCACCCAGTCTTGAGGTGTGAAAGACAGCATGCACTATTGGTAGCTGTGAGTGTATCTCTTCTGTTGACTCACTAGGCATGTGGCAGGGTGAAGTTGGAAAGGTTACTGACAGAGAAAGCCAGAGGTCAGGGAGGGCCTTGTGGAGGGAACAAAGGGATTTGCGATAGGTACTGAAGGAAGGCAGCATCTATGGGCAGGGGAGTCCCCATGGGAGCAGAGTGTAGGCCCTATCTTCTGAAGAAAATGTCAGAATACATGGTCTGACTTAGAAGACAGTCACTGAGTCAATGAAGGAGGTCACTGAGAAGGACATAGTACCAGAGGAACACTATACAGCCCAGCCCCACCGCTGCTACTTGCATCTACTCATTCTACTTTCTCTTGGTTCATTTGTTCATTCATTCATCTAATAAATACTTATGAGAGACTGTGGCAATGCTCTCTCCTGGGCATCAAGAATAATGCACACATGGATAAGAGGCATCTTCTTCCCTCATAATGAATTAAAAAAAGCAGTTGTTGTCAAGTCGATTCCAACTCATGGTGACCCCACGTGTGTCAGAGTAGAAATGTGATCCAGAGGGCTTTTGATTGCTGATTTTCCAGAAATGTATCACCAGGTCTTTCTTTTGAAACGCCTCTGGTTGGACTTGGACCACCATAACCATGTGCACCACCCAGGAACTCCATCAATAATGTATAGATGGTATTTAAAGCTACAACGCTGGATGAGATCACAAGGGAATGAGAGAAGATACAGAAGAGAAGAGATCCAAGGACTGAGCCCTGGGACCTCCAGTGTTAACTGGTTGGGAGAATGGGGAGGAACCAGCAAAAGAGACTGGGGAGAAGGCAATAGAGTAGTAGAAGAATCAAGAGACTGTGGTCCTGTAAGTCAAATGCAGAAAGAGCTTCGTGGTGGAGGAAGTGAATGATTGTGACAAATGCTGCTGTCTGCTTGGTGAGATACAGTTTGAGACTCTGACCATAGATTTATAGTGAGGGGTCACTGTTGACTTTAACAAGAGCAGTTTTGGCAGAGTGTTGGTGAGAGTTTGACTGGAGTGAATCCAAGAGAGAATAATAGAAGAACAGAATTTGGAGGAAGCAAGTGTAGTCAACTCTTTTGAGGAGATTTGCTGTGAAGGAGGGCAAAGCAATAAGGTGGTAGCTGGAGGAGGATGTGGACTCAAGAGAAGGTATTGTTTCTGATTTTTTTTTTTTTTTTTTGGATGGGAGAAATAACAGCATGTCTGTATGTTAATGAGAATTATCAAATCTAAAAGCAAAAATTGATGATGCAGGAGAGAAAGAGGGGAAGTGCTGGGGCAATGGCCTTGAGCAGATGAGAGAGAAAGGGATTTGGTGCTCAGTAGAGAAGAAGGTCTTTGCTAGAAGCACAATGCATCTGTAATAATATAAGAGACCAGAGTAGAGGGACAAAGATGCAGGGAGGTATATTCTCTATTTAACTTATAGGGAAACTGAGGCTCAGAAATGAAAAGTATTATTGGTATCACAATATTGCAGAGGGCTCTCCTTTATTCTCATAAAACTTAGGATAGGTGTTCTAATAGAAACCTTAGAACCATCCAACCTAGCAATTTCCAAACTTTTTTGATTGCTTGTCTCTCAGTATATGACATCAAACGTGTTCTCATCTATCGTATTTATTTATAAACATATACACGTTCTACCATCAATCTGTACACTAAATACCAGTAAAGATTAATTGATTTTAGATAAAATTGAATATACATATATTTAAATTAAGTATAAAAATAAATATTAATAAAATTGCTGCCTGCCCCCTAATGAGTCACTGAGCAGTTGGAGAATATTTACCCAGATTGTTTATAGAGAACACAAACTCAGAGAGGTCAAGCAAGTTGGTCAGTTGGGATTAGAACAGTGGTTGTCAACCAGAAGGAGATTATTCCTTCCAGGGGGCATTGGGCAATGTCTGGAAACATTTTTGGTTGTCACAACTGGGAAGAGAGTGAGTGCTACTGGCACCTAGTGAATAGAGCCCAGGGATGCAAAACGTTCTACAACGCCCAGGATAGCCCCACCCCTAACAAAGAACTATTCAAAATGGCAACAGAGCTGATTGTTGAGAAATGCTGATCTAGACCCTAAAACATGTACTGAAATCAGGTAAGTGTGAGAGAGCATGGTCTCTGGGGCCAGATGACCTGTGTTCGAATTGTCTCTACTGCTAGCCGTTAACTACGGTCAAATTACTTAACCACTGACTTTCAGTTTTTTCAACTGGGAAATGGGGTTAAAAATTCCACTGTGGGGAGATTGTGGCATTAAATGAGATTCTTTCTGTGTGAAAGGCCAAAGGTTAATTCTGATCTTGTTTTCCCACGCCCTTCTCCTTGCTGGCCTCAACTTTTTGGTGAAATGGACACATTTCCCAGGGCAACTGGGAAGGGTAGACTGAAAGCCATTAAGAGTTTTGGAAGCCACAGAAGCACTCCAAAGCCAAAGACTCAGTCCAGCGGGGCTGAAAAGTTCAAAACCAGGGTTTCAATTATTTCAAGACCCGAGGCAGAATCTAGTTCAGGACCTGAGTGTTTGTGTATTTGTGAATTGGGCACTTTTCAATTTATCTACAAGATTCGAACACAGGTTATCTGGCCCGAGAGACTATGCTGTCTCTCACTAATCTGCAGTTTCACTACCCCTCCAGCCCCACCTCCTCTCTGAAGCTTTTCTGTTCCACCTCTTGGGAGTCCCTCCTCCCTCCTCCCTCCTCCTTTCTCCCTCCTCCTTCTCTCCCTCCCTCCCTTCCTTCCCTTCCACTTTCCTCCAATGAATGAACTACAGAATCATGACAGAGATGACACAGTCCCAGCCATCACTGGGAGACAGATACATAAACATTCAGTTACAATGAGGTACCCTAGGTACAGAGGATACCAAGAAGGAGGTTACCAGTTCTATTTGAGAATGCAGGGAGAGTTTGGAAAAAGGCCTCTTGGAAGAGATTGTTAGAGTTTTGAGATACCTGCCCCCACGGCTCTTGTCCCAAGCCTCTTTCTCCAACTATGTTTGATGCCTCTGCTACCAGGTTGTTACCAGATTGCAAGGGACTTCTGTCTTTTCTGTTCTGTGTTGTATACTCAGCCTAGAACAGTGGCACATTGTAGTTGTTAGGTGCCATTGAGTCGGTTCCGACTAATAGTGACCCTGTGTACAACAGAACTAAACACTGCCCAGTCCTGTGCCATCCTCATGATAGTTCTTATGCTTGAGCCCACTGTTGCAGCCACTGTGTCAAGCCGTCTCAGTGATGGTTTTCCTCTTTTTCCCTGACCCTCCACTTTACCAAGCATGATGTCCTTCTCCAGGGACTGATCCCTCCTGATAACATGTCCAAAGTATACGTAGTCTCGTCATCCTTGCTTCTAACGAGCATTCTGGCTGTGCTTCTTCCAAGACAGATTTGTTCGTTCTTCTGGCAGTCCATGATATAGCCAATATTCTTTGCCAACACCATAATTCAAAGGTGTCAATTCTTCTTCTGTCTTCCTTATTCATTGTCCAGCGTTCGCATGCATATCAGGCAATTGAAAACACCATGCCTTGGGTCAGGCTCATCTTAGTCTTTAAAGTGACATCTCTGCTTTTTAACACTTTAAAGAGGTCTTTTGCAGCAGATTTGCCCAGTGCCATGCATCATTTGATTTCCGGAGTGCTGCTTCCAGGGGTGTTGATTGTGGATCCAAGTAAAATGAAATCCTTGACAATTTCAATCTTTTCTGCATTTATCATGTTACTTATTGGTCCAGTTATGAGGATTTTTGTTTTTTTTAGGTTGAGGTATAATCCATACTGAAGGCTGTGGTCTTTGATCTTCATCAGTAAGTGCTTCAAGTCCTCTTCACTTTCAGGGAGCACGTTTGTGTCATCTGCATAATGCAGGTTATTAATGAGTCTTCTCCAATCCTGATGCCCAGTTCTTCTTCATATAGTCCAGCTTCTCGAATTATTTGCTCAGCATATAGATTGAGTAAGTATGTTGAAAGGATACAACCCAGACACACACCTTTCCTGACTTCAAACCATGCACTATTCCTTTGTTCTGTTTGAATGACTGCCTCTTGGTCTAAATACAGGTTCATCATGAGCACAATAAAGTGTTCTGGAATTCTCATCCTTCGCAATGTTATCCATAATTTGTTATGCTCCACACAGTTGAATGCCTTTGCATTGTCAACAAAACACAGGTAAACATCTTTCTGATATTCTCTACTTTCAGCCAGGATCCATCTGACATCAGCAATGATATCCCTGGTTCTACATCGTCTTCTGAATCCAGCTTGAATTTCTGGCAGTTCCCTGTCAATGTGCTGCTGCAACTGCTTTTGAATGATCTTCAGCAAAAATTTACTTCCATGTGACATTAATGATATTGTTTAATAACTTTGGCATTTGGTTGGATCACCTTTCTTGGGAATAGCATAAATAGGGATTTCCCCCAGTCGGTTGGCCAGGTAGCTGTCTTCCAAATTTCTTGGCATAGGCAATTGAGTACTTCCAGCACTGCATCTGTTTGTTGAAATGTATCCACTGATATTCTGTCAATTCCTGAAGCCTTGTTTTACATCAATGTCTTCAGTGCAGCTCAGACTTCTTCCTTCAGTACCATAGGTTCTTGATCATATGCTACCTCTTGAAATGATTGAACATTGACCAATTCTTTTTGGTACAGTGACTTCTGTGTATTCCTTCCATCTTCTTTTGATGCTTCCTACATCACTCAGTATTTTGCCCACAGAATCCTTCACTTTCACAACTCAAATGCTTGAATTTTTTTATTCAGTTCTTTCAGCTTGAGAAAATGCCGAGTGTGTTCTTCTCTTTTGGTTTTCTGACTCCAAGTCTTTGCACGTATCATTATAATACTTTACTTTGTCTTCTCAAGCCACCCTTTGGAATCTTCTGTGGCACATGGTGGGCCCTAAATAAATATTTTTGGAATGAATAAAGAGCATTTTGAAAGATGACTAGGAATTTGAGTGGTGGACCTGAAAAGGAAGAGAAGGGAAGGGAATGGGATGGAAGGAAAGGAAAGGAAAGGAAAGGAAAGGAAAGGAAGGAAAGGGGAGGGGAGGGGAAGGGATGGGAGGGAAAGGGAGGGGAAGGGAGTGGAAGGAAAGGGAGGAAAGGGGAAAGAAAGGGAAAGGAGGGAGGGGGGAAGGGGAGGGGAGGGAAGGGAAGAAAAGGAAGGGGAGGGAAGGGAAGGGAAAGGAAGGGAAGGGAAAGGCATTCCAAGAACAGAGAACAGATTGAGTAAAGGCGGCAGAACTGTGATAATTATGAAGGATACAGGAGGAAATGATGGGAGAGGGGTCAGCTGGGCAGATATGACAATATGGGACTAGTGGTAGAGGGTCTTGTATGTTCATGGCGAGGCATTTGAAGTTTTCTCAGGACTGGAAGATTTTTAGTGGAGAAAGGATGGATTGAGAAGGAAAGTGCGTGGAGAGAGCATTCATACCTTCAGCAAATATTTATTAAGTATTTACTAAGTGCTAGGCACTGTACTGGCCTCTGGTTCTTGAAGTTATTGAAGTAGCCCAGAAGTTCTCAGGGAGGTTATTGAGTAAGCCCAGAAGAAATATAAAGGGGGCCAGAAACAATGGGGATGCAACTCAGCAGATGGATTCACAGGAAATTTCTACTTGATAGCTAACTAAACTGGTGTGGGTGGGATGAAAGGGGTGGCATGTTAGGGAGAAAAACTAATCAAAGAAGACTCAGGTTTTAAACCACAGTGACTGACAGAATGCTGGAATCAACAATGAAAATAGAAGCTGGAGGAAAAAAAGAGCCAGGGCAGAAAGGGCAAGTGCTTGGGAGCCTGACAGAACAGGGTTAGTTCCTGGCTCAGGAACTTTCTAGTTGTGTGACCTTGGGCCAGTTCTTTCTGTGAGCCTCATTTATTTTTAATATTAACTTCATCATTGTTAGTTACCATTTCATTTAATCCTTATCACAGTCCTAAACCAAACTCTTCGCTGTTGAGTCAGTTCTGACTGATAGCGACCCTCTAGTACAGAGTAGAACTACCCTGTAGGGTTTCCAGGGCTGTAAATCTTTTAAGGAAGCAAACCACCACATCTTTCTCCAGCAGAGTGGTCAGTGGGTTCTAACCACTGACCTTTCAGTTAGCAGCCAAGTGCTTAACCACTGCACCACCAGGGCTCCAACAGTCCTACAATGGAGATACTATCCCCTCTCCCCATTTTAAAGATGGGAAAATTAAGGCACAGAAGTTTATGTGATTAGCCCATGATCATACAGCTAGTAAGGGGCTCGTGTAGGGGGAGGGTAGGACCAGTTACTGGTCTTTGACTCCAAACCCATTGCTTTCCTCCTCCACCCAATTTGAAGAAGGAAGCCTCAGGCCACTATCCTTATCCTGAGATATCCAATCTGCCTCTTGGCAATCATCCCTGGGCCTGAGCTGGGATGACCAGGCTGGGGCCCATTGCAGCTGGAAGCCCACATCACTCCGGAAACTGTCTTACTTCCCTTGGACCATTCTTAGTTGGGGACGTGAATGAAAGTGAAAGCCAACACTTGAGCGTCAGTCAAGGAGACTCCTTGTACACATGAAACCTTTAGCCCGTTGGCACACAGCTGTGTCAGTCTCTAAAACAGGGTGATCAATAGCACATCTCAGGCTTGTTAGGAGGATTTAATAAGCAGTGCATGTAAAACACCTGCACTGTGACTGGCGCCTAGTGTTTAGTAAATGTAAGGGGCAGTGGAGTGGAGAGGTCAAGAGCACAGTCTCTCAGGAGACAGTTTGTTTCATTCAAACTACAACTCCCTCGCTTACTAGCTGGGAGACCCTGAGCAGCTTACCTAACCTCTTATTGCCTTGGTTTCATTATCGGTAAAATTGGTGTGAGAATGTTATCTATTACATATGGTAGTTGTAGAGGTTAAATGAGTAGAGACTAAAGACATACAAAGCACTTAGAACACTGTCTTTTACCCCCCTCCCTGACTGAGACCTCGATCCCAATGAAGTGGGACTCCTCCAAGGCTCCATCTACATGTTGGTCTCAGAGGCCAGTACTTCCATAATGCGGAGCTCCTGAGAGTAGGCTTGGATAAAGTGGAAGTAAATAGAGTGGAAGGAGGATTAGATTCTTCCTTTTCTCACTAACCATGGCCACCATGTGCAATGTGTCTGACAGGATTCTACTTGGTGGTCCCTCCAGCCTACGGAGGCAGGAAAAATTAGCTCATTTTACCTCTGAGAAAGCCAAGACTCAGGGTGGTTTCACGATTTGCCCGAGACCACATGCCCTGACCTGTCTGGCTCTGTTCTGCACAGCCCACTCTACTCCCCACTGCTCCATCCCACTCAGCTGTCCTCTGACTGGCCTCTTCCCTAGCCCCAGACAACCCCTGTGCCTTGATCTCCTTCCTGCCAGCATGCCCAACGGCACCCCCAGTCTCGCCTCTCAAAGCCCTTTCTCTAAGGTCCTGCTCAGAGTTCCCCCTTCCATTTTCCCTTCCACAAGTGCTTCCTGAGCAACTTCTCTCTGTCCTCTGAATCTACAAAACCTCCCACAGCCCCCCTCCCTCACCATATTGCCAGGAAGGAAAACATGACTATGCAGAGTTGGCATTTATTGATGCTTTCTAAGTGCCACTTGCTGGGCAAAGCACCTTACATGTATTACATCACTTAATTTTCTTACCAGGTAGGTACTATTATTGCCCCATTTTACAAAGGAGGAAACTGAGGCTTAGAAAGGTAAGGCAACTCGCCCAAGGTCGCAGAGTCAGGGAATGGCAAAAAATAGACCTAAACTCAGGTCTTTCTGTGCCTCAGGCTTGAGCTCATTGCCACAAAATTCACCCCCGTCCCTGCACCTTCCCCACCCCTGCTGCCCAGCACAGACTCCTCTCCCCTGGTCCTGCCTCCCACCAAGTCTCACCTCCCACTACCCTGCTGCATGTCATTCACTTCAAGTGACTCGCCATGCATTTTCATTCCTTAGAGGCTTTGCACATGCTATTCCTTCTGCCTAGAATACCTTCCCCCTTCTTTTGGGCCCATCAAATTCCTACTCATGCGTGGAACTCAGCTTAGCAGCCTCTCCTCCGGGAGGCTCTCCTCTGGTCCCTGTTCGCTCTTTGCCCCCATGTCACTGGACTCTCCCTCCTTCTGGCCTCTCAGAATTGGGTACGTTTCTCAGTGTGTGGACCACAGGATGCTTTGGGCTCTGGGTGGCCGAGTCTGTGCCAGCATTCAACTACCTTCACCACATGTTTACCCAACACCTGTTACATTCCAGGCACTGGGCTGGGCTCTAGGACGTGAGAGTAAGCAAGACAGATGTGTCTCAACCTTTCTGAGGTTTGCTGCCTGCTCAGGGAGGGAGACCAACACTCAGGACTGTCCTGAGGGCTGAGTACTGTGATGGGGAATTACAAGGGCTGGGAGCACTCCCAAGAGGAGCACCTATCCAGGACACAGGACATCCAGGAGGGCTTTCTGGAGCAAACAATGATAAACTAAGGTGGAGTTAGTCAAGCCATGAGGGGATTAAAGGGGAAGGCAGTGTCCCAGGCAAAGGAAACAGCCTGTGCAAAGACCGGGGGCGGGGGAGGCAGAAAGCTGGGCAAGCCAGGATACCGCAGAGATTGTCATGGCTGGAAAACAGAGTGTGCAAGGCCAGTGCTGCGAGATGACACAGGAGAGGTAAGCAGGGGTCAGACCATGAGAGGTTCTGTAAGCTATGGGCAGGAATCCCACATCTTTCTCCCAAGACGGCTTTGAGGAGGGTCTAGGGTGTTGGTTGAGAGTCTGGCCTTTGTAACCAGCAGACCTGCGCTTGACTTCTCCATCTACTCAGAGTATCCTCAAGCAAGTTGCTTACCTTCTGTGGGCCTCAGGTCTCTCGTCTTTTGTTGTTCTTGTTGTGGTCGTCAAGCAGACTCCAATTCATGGTGACCTATATACAACAGAACAAAATGTTGCCCAGCCCTGTGTCATCCTCATGATTGCCAGCGTGCTCGAGTCCATTGCTGTGGATATTGAGCCAATCTATCTCACCAACGGTCTCCCTCACCCTCACTGGCCCTTTACTTCACCAAACGTGGTATTTTCCTCTAGAGTTTGAGCCCTCAATCTCAACTGTGTTCAAAGCAAGCAAGATGGACAATGTTCTGTTGTGATCCATACTGTTTTCATTGACTAATTTTTGGAAGTAGATTGCCAGGCCTTTTTTTCACCTAGTTTGTCTTAGACTGGAAGCTCTGCTGAAACCTGTCCACCATGGGTGACCCTGCTGGCATTTGAAATACCAGTGGCATAGCTTCCAGCATCTCAGCAACACAAAAGCCACCACAGTAAGATAAACTGACAGACAGGTGGTAGCCTCATCTTTCAAATGGAAATAATTATAGCCAATACCTTCTAGAATTTGGGAGAGGATTATTTAACTTCATAGAATGAGCACAGTCCCTGGCACATAGGAAGAGCTCAATCCATGTGTTATTGCTGTCATTACTATTGCTGTAATTAATTATTTTTATTATTTGATCTGAATCATCTCTGCCTCTCCCATGAGTGATGCCAAGGGGATCTGTTGCCTGCCCAGATCTTTGTCCTGGGAAACAAGCAGGGAAGATGGGTAAGGTCCAGGGTCTTAGCACAACCCCTTTGTCCTCCACAGCTGTGCATGGGCCAAGGTATCTGGTGTCTGTGGCTGTGTGGAATACTCTGGCAGGTGTGTAGGGCACAGAACCTGGATGCTATGTGAACACTGTGGCCTGCCTGGGAACGTTGCCTGTCAGCCAGGCTCGCTTTTCCCCTTAAATGGCATTTTCTCTCTGGGGGAAGAGTTTACCCCCTGGGAGTTGGCTATTCCCATTGTCCTCCTATGATGCTAGGGTGCCTGCTATATTGATAATTCTTTTTCCGCAGTCCCTCTCATTTTCTTTCTCCTTTGCCTGTGGGCTCCATGTGGCTTTGAGAAGGGTCTAGAGTGTTGGTTAAGAGTCTGGCCTTTGCAGCCAGCTGACCTGGGCTTGACTTCTCCATCCACTCAGAGTATCCTCAAGCAAGCTGCTTTCCTTCTCTGGGCCTCAGATCCCTCGTCTTTTTTTGTTATTGTTTTTCTTCCCTCAGTCCCTGGCTGGTGCAAATGTTAACCGAAAGGTTTGTGGTTTGAGTCCACCCACAGACGCCACAGAGGAAAGGCCTGGTGATCTACTTCTTAAAACCTCACAGCCATTGGAAACCCAATGGATCACATTTCTATTCTGACACACAGGGGGTCACCGTGAGTCAGAATTGACTTGACAGCAACTGGTACACCTGCTCTGAGCCCCAGAGTGCTAACCCCTAAGAACTGAATCACCCAGATGCCTTTGCCCTCTAAACTCTAATTGGAGAAGAGGGTGGGCAGAGAGAGAGGTCAGGGAGTCTATCCCTCCCCCTCCCTTCTTGCTGCAGTTCTGGCATTGGCTGCGACCAGTATGGCGAGAGCTCCCTGAGAGCAGCTGCTCTTCCTTGGCTCCAGCTCTCAGGCCTCCCAGAGCACGTTCCTTCTCTTCCTCTTCAGCCCTAGACGCGTATGGGCTTCCTGCTTTTGCTAGCCCCAGGGTGCCTCAGCCTCTCCTGCTGGTTTCCTTAACCTTACCCATACTCTGAATGCCTTCAGTCATGATATTCTTTTCACCTAAGCCCTTTTGAGCGTGCTACTTACCTCCTGTCACGATTCTGATGGATACTCATATGGAAGGTCTCCAAGGATCCACAGAAAGACCTTGTCCTAGTCAACAGCAGGGCATTGGTCTGCTCCTCCCCATGCCCTCTGGTGACCTTGGTCTCTTTCAAGAGGACAGGCAGAGGTACAGTGTGGGCACCCTTCCTAGAGGGGTGGATGGGGGCAGCCTGTCTTCCAAAGGCCCCATCTGTCTGCCAGTGGGGCTGGAGAGGAAGCCAGGGCCCAATCTTGAGGGACTCATAGGTCATTGGAGAGGAACTGGGATTTTATTGTAAGAACAAAGAAAAGTTACATGGCAGATTTTTTAACTGGGGAATGCCATAATCTGATTTATAATTTTAGAAGATAATTTTAACTTTTGAGAAAAGAGTAGGCTCTAGGGGATCAAGTGCAGACCCAGGAGAGATATTTAGGAGCTGTGATGATTAATTTTATGTGTCACCTTGGCTAGGCTATGGTGCCCAATTGTGTAGTCAAACATGAATCTAGACTTTGTTATGAGGTAGTTTAAAAAAACAACAAACATACGAAGAAATCCATTGCCACTGAACGACCCTATAGGACAGAGTAGAACTGCCGCTTAAAGTCTCCGGGGAGCAGCTGGTGGATTCAAACTGCCCACATTTTGGTTAGAAGCTGAGTTCTTAACCACTGCACCACCAAGGCTCCATGAAGTAGTTACATGTAATTAAATCAGTTGACCTTAAGTAAAGCAAATTACCCTCCATAATGTGGGTGGGCCTCATCTAATCAGTTGAAGGCCTTAAGAGCAAAAAGGGAGTTTCCCCTAAGGTGTATTCTGCCTCCAGATTATAAATAGACATTTTTCCAGAATTCTCTCTCTTCACTCTTCTTGTTACCTGGCCTACAAATTTTTGGAACAGAAGACTGCAAGAATCTCCAGCCTGATGCCTAACCTACAAATTTTGAATTTGCCAGCTGCTCACAATTGCATGAGCTAATTCTCTCTCTCTCTCTCTACATATATGTATGTGTGTATAGATATATATATATATATATATATATATATATATATATGGAGGGTCCAAGAGACATGTGCTGCCTCTTTCATGAAGCCTCCAGTGTTCACTTCACTTTGAATTAAGCTCTTCTTTCCCTTTGTGTGCACCAAATTTTGTTATAGCGGTGATCACAGCCAGCCTCTGTGACCTTCTCCTCCTCTCCATGATGAGTTTCTCATTCATTGCCTGGGTCCAAAGCCCACTTGGCACTGGGCCTGGCACATAGAAGGATCACTTAACTGGTTGAAACTCTAGTTCAAATGCAAATGCCTTTGGAGGTATAACAGATTATGACATGATCAGCTATTAACGGAGGTCCGATATCAGATCGGCTTGCATCATCTTGTCAAGCAATGAAAGAAATAAGCATCTGCCATATGCTGGGCTGCTTCTGATATGATGCCTGGGAGTGGGCATTATTGCCCCCATTTTACAGTGTGGAAACAGAAGCTCAGAGAAGTGGTATAACTTAGATTAGGTCACCCAGCTTGGGAGTGACAGAGTCTGGATTTAAACCCAGGCCTCCCTGTCTCAAGAGTTTAATGGAAAAACATCCTGTCAGAAGAACTGGTCCGAGGCTGCTAACAGAATTGAGCATGGGAAGGTATATTTTAATAATAAAAGTAATAAAATAAAAAAATTAACAATCATAACTACCTTTACACACTTTTCAGACATTAACTATCACCAACTGTTGCTCTTGTGGAAGAGGTATAGGTTTGTAAGTCAGAAGACCCACACTTGGTCTCAGTTTCTTCACTATCAGCTGTAAGACGTTGGCCAATTACTTTACAGTCAGTTTAAACATCACTTCTTCTAAGGAGCTGACTTGAACTTCCCAAGATACATCACCCCCCACCCCAGCTAGAGCCTTAAGAACTCTGGAGGCACCTCCAAATGGCCTGTCTTCTCCTGCGTAGAGGGTTGCAGTGGAACGAGCGTATAGACTTGTGTTCACTGGTCCCGAGTGGTAAAGGCCAATAGGCGAAAACTCCAGAGAGATCACTTTGGATTCATTCTAAGAAAGAACTTTCAAATGGTGAGAATTTCCCAGAATGCAGCAGCCTGCCTCAGGCGTCTGCGAGCACAGGTTGGCAGAAGCAGCCAATGAGGAGACTTCCCTTTAGATGAGGCAGAGAGAGGCTTGGGCTGGATCCCTCCTGACAGGCTCCTTTGGTTCTGAGACTGGAGGGTTTTGTCAAATAACAAAAGTCATCCTTTATCAATTTCCTACAAAGTTCCTGACCCTTCACATACACAAGCTCATTTAATCCTCACATCAGACCTGCAAGGGAGGTATTTATTATTTAGTTCATAAATGGGGAGACTGAGGCTCAGAGAAGTTAGGAAACCTGCCCAGTGGAAACTGGCAGAGCGTGGGTTTGGACACAAGGTATGACTGACCCCAGTATTTATGTTCATACACTCCTCACCCATGCAACAGCACATCTTAGTTGAATTTTGCTTTGTTTTCAAATGCTTCCGTTTTCCCTTCAGCGTCCCTACCTTTCTGATGCAGAATGATGGCAGGCAGGTCAGGCCACTGACACAGTCTGCTCTGGGAGAGGGGGAGGTCTGGCCTAGGTCATAGACGGTCCCCACACTGGACAGTCTTTTGAGCCTCCCTTTGTCTCCTGCTGGAAGGAATCCATTGTTTACCAGCTGTTACTGGACCTCTGGACATGTTTATGGATCCACATGGCCTAGGAAGGGTAAACAGGTGACATAAGCATGGCAGCTACAGCTGAGAGAGGGTTCCAGAAAAGCCTGCGCTTCAGTTTCAGGTCTGATGAAGGGAGGAAAAAAAAAAAAAGGCAAATTCTAAGCAGACTGTCTGTCAGGAGTCTGTGAAACATGACCCAGGCCAAAGCTGAATTTGGCCAAAAGGGAAACTACAGAACTTCGACAGGAGATGAGTCTGCAAAACTCTCCTCAGGTTGTGTTTGTTTGCACGTGTGTATACTTTTGTGGATACGCGTTTCAGTGTGTGCTTCTCCTTTTTACTTAGCATGTGTTTAGCCCTGAGACTCTTGCTAAAAACAATGTAGAAACTGTACTTTAAAAAACTTTATCACTGATATTTAGGGCAATTCCATTTGTATTCAGTTAAAGTCAGCAAGTATGTACGGACAGTCTATTGTGTGCCAGGCACTGTGCTACATGCTGGGGACCCACGGATGTGTAAGGCACTGCCCTGTCCCAAAGCAGCTCAGCACCCACCATAGGACACAGGCACATACACAAATAAGCATCCCAGAGTATCCTTGGTGCCCAGACAGTTTCAACCTGGTGCCTTAGTTCTTAGAGGAGAAGGAGTCGGGAAAGGCCGTTACCAGACAGACAAACAGAAGGGGAGCATTCCAGGCAAAGGGAAGAGGCCTGGGGAAAAATCATCTGAAGGTCAGAGACGTGTGACTTGCCCGAGGTCACACAGCTAGAAAGCAGCAGCCTGAGGATCTGAACGCAGGTCTCTCTGATTCCTCTTCATCCCCACAAAGAAACCTGCATGCAAAAGCTCTGGGATTTGGCTGCAAGATGGTGTGTGGCTTCTTTAAATCCTCCTCATCCCTTAAGGACCCTCTGAATCTGACCTGCCGGGAAAGGCCACTTTAATACTCATTGTTGAGTTCCTAGAAAACATCTACCTCAATATAGCATTTAATGGAGCAATGCTTTTCTCTTCAACAATATAAACACATGCACTCATTTATTTATTTGCAAAACAAGAATTTGTGACTTACTACTGTATGTCAGGACTGTGCTGGACATGGCAGATAAAAAGATGAACAAAACAACCTTTGAGGGCAAAGATAGTTTTAAATTCCTTCTTGTCTCTCATAGCTCAAAGATGCCTGTAGAGCTGGCCTGGCTTCGCTGTACTCCTTTATTGTTGTTAGGTGCTACTGAGTCAGTTCCAACTCATAGTGACCCTATGAACAACAGAACAAAACACTGCCTGGTCCTGCACCGCCCTCACAATCGTTGCTAGGTTTGAGCCTATTGTTGCAGCCACTGTGTCAATCCATTTTGTTGAAGGTCTCCCTCTTTTTTGCTGACCCTCTACTTTACCAAGAACGATGTCCTTCTCCAGGGACTGATCTCTTCTAATAACATGTCCAAAGTACGTGAGATAAAGTCTCTTACCATCCTTGCTTTTAAGGAGCATTCTAGTAGTACTTCTTCCAAGACAGATTTGTTTGTTCTTCTGGCAGTCTATGGCATATTCAATACTCTTCGCCAACACCATAATTCAAAGGCATCAATTCTTCTTTGGTCTTCTTTACTCATTGTCCAGCTTTCAGATGCATATGAGGTGATTGAAAATACCATGGCTTGGGTCAGGTACACCTTTGTCCTCAAGGTGACATCTTTGCTTTTTAACACTTTAAAGGGGTGCTTTTCAGCAAATTTGCCCAATGTGATATGTACGTCATTTGATTTCTTGACTGCTGCTCCCATGGGCGTACTCTTATGGAAATTCATTAGTTAGATATGAGGCATTGGTGGTTCAGTGGTAAAATTCTTGCCTTCCATGTGGGAGACCCAGGTTTGACACCTGGCCAATGCACCTCATGCATAGCCATCACCTGTCAGTGGAGGCATGCATATTGCTATGATGCTGAGCAGGTTTCAGCAGAGCTTCCAGACTAAGACAGACTAGGAAGAAGGGCCTGGTGGTCTACTTCCAAAATCAGCTAATGAAAACCCTATGGATCACAACAGTTCCATTCAAAACCGATCACGGGGATGGTGCAGGACCAGGCAGCATTTCTTCTGTTGTGCATGGGGTCCTCATGAGTCAGGAGCAGACTTGATGGCAGCTAACAACGTCAGTTACATATTGCCACAATAATGCTGGGTAACAAAACATGCAAAATCCAGATGCTTACAACTACAAGCATTTATTTTTCTCACTCACGATTTTGAGGGTTACTAAAAACTAAAAGGAAACTCCTTATCCTCGAGTCGATTCCGACCCAGAGCGACCGTATAGGACAGAGTAGAAGTGCTTCAAGGAGTTCCCAGGGAGCAGCTGGTGGATTCGAGAACTGCTGACCTTTTGGTTAGCAGCTGGGCTTTAAACTACTGTGTGCCACCAGGGCTCCTAAGCAGCTCCAATTCAGGCTGCAGGTCAGTGGGGCTTTGGGTCAAGACAGGTCAGCTCCATTTGTCTAATCTGGGGGCTACATGGAAAGGATGACTCTGGTACGCTCTTCTCCCAGCAAACGGCAGAAGCACAACAGCACGTGTGGATCAGAAGATGCCTCTTGAGAACTCTGCCCAGAACTGCCATTCTGTTACTTCTACCCACATTCCATTGGCCAAAACAAGTTAGTGGTGATATCAAATGGTAAAGGGTATAATTCTAATATACAGAGCCCAAACCCATTGCCATCAAGTCTATTCTCACTATTAGCGACCTTATAGAACAGAGTAGAACTGCCCCATAAGGTTTCCAAGGCTGTAAATCTTTAGGGAAACAGACTGCCACATCTTTCACCCACAGAGCATCTGGTGGGTTTGAACTGCTGGCCTTTCAGTTAGCAGCCTAGCACTTAATAACCACGCCACCAGGGCTCCATAGCATACAGAGAAAATGAAGAATTGGAGAAGGATATTGGGCTTGGAGGTAGACTCAATTTCAGTTCTGAGTTATGGCTTACCTGCTTTGAAGACCTGGGGAAATCTCTTAAGCCTTCTGAGTCTCTGTTTCCTTCTTTGTTCTTACCTCTTAAGGTTGTAATGATTTTCTCCCTCCTCATTTACTGAGTGCTTACATTGTGCCAGTCAGTGAGCTTAGCATTTTATGAAAATTGTCTCATGTAAAGTAGGTAAGGTAGGTATTCTTCTCCCATTTAATGGATGAGTAAACTGAGATCAAGAGAGCTAAGTGACTTGCCCAGGGACACATGGTTGGATTCAGTGTTTCATCCCAGGTGCCACCTACTTACTATAAATAGTGTGTGCGTGTCTGCCACGTAGAAGGTGCTTCATCCATGTAAACTTTTGTCTCTTCCTCCTCTTAAAGGTCACTGGATTTTTACTTTCTGATGAACTTCACCCAAGGGATAACCAAATGATGTGACTGGCTACCATTGCCCAAGTTTCAAAGATCATTGTCACTAGGAAAAAGAAAAAAAGATTAAGAGCTATTATTAGCTGCAATCCGAGGGCGATCACACTTCCCAGTCATGAGTCTGAGAGGAAGGACATTTTAAGCAATGCCTGGATGGTGTTGTTGGTGCAATATGTTTGAGGTGGAGGGAAATTTCATAATCGCCATGCTGGTCAGGTGACCTCTAAGCCTCTCCTCCGCAGATAGCTTTCCAGTCTGAGGCCAGCTGCTCTGACATCTCTGGGGAAGGTCACCTGGCAGCTTATCTTTTGCAAGACTTGATTGATGCTGTGTGGAAGATAATGGCAAGAGCAAGTCTTTGGATTGGACAGACCTGACTGGAATCAGGGTGGTGCCTCTGACGGGCTGGGTGGCCGTGGCCCCTAATGATGCTGCTCCCTCTGCCTGGAACACACCTCCCACCTCCTTAGTGGAAGTCTCTGCCTAAATGACTCTTCATGCAGGAGGTCTCACCTGACACTCTTGAGTCCTCTGCTCCCTTAAACCTGGGATATCCCCAGACCTTGCATTTAGTTTATCATAATTGCTTGCTTCCACCAGCCATCTGTCAGGTTGTCCTAGTGTGTTGGCTTGCTTGTTGCTACGATGCTGGAAGCTATGTCACCAGTATTTCAAATTCCCATAGTGGATAAATTTCAGCAGAGCTTCCAGACTAAGGCAGACTAGGAAGAAAGGCCTGGCAATCTACTTCGAAAGTTAGCCAACAAAACACTATAAATCACAAAGAATATTGTCTAATATACTTCTGGAGGATAAGTCCCTAGATTGGAAGGCACTCAAAATGCACAGTGGTTGCAACAATGGACTCAAATGTACCAACAGTCATGAAGATGGGGCAGGGCCGGGCAACATTTCATTCTGTTGCACGTGAGTTGCTGCTGACTAGATGGTAACTAAGAACAACTGGTTGTTTAATTGGCTTTCTTTGCTACCAAGGTAGATGGGCTGTGTGAGGGCAGAGCCTGATCCGTGTCTCTCACTGTAATTTTGGTTCCCAGTGTGGTGCTTAGCACATAGTAGGTGCTCTATAAATATTTATCTAATAAATTCAATAATAAATTGCTAAAAGTAGGTTATTGCTTTGTAATCACTCTGTGATGGATTCAGTACTGTCTGTCCTATGGAGGCAGACCTGTCTCTAAATCCTTGGGTGCACAAAGTGTGGTCCTCAGACCAGTAACACCCGGGAGCTTGTAAGAAGTGCAGACTCTCAGGCCCCACCCCAGACCTGCTGAACCAGGATCTGCATTTCAACTAGATCCTGTATGATTCATATGCACATTAAAATTTGAGAAGCACTGCTATAAATGGCTTTAGGCTGTTTTCAGAAATGGAAATCAAATCTAACTGCGAAGAGTCTTGCTTGGGATATTCAAAGACTCTGCATACCTACCTACCTACCAGTTGCTGACAAACGGACTCTGACTCATGGTGACCCCAGGTGTGTCAGAGTAGAACTGTGCTCCATAGCATTTTCTTTTCTTTTTTTTTTTTAATTGTACTTTAGATGAAGGTTTACAGAGCAAGTTAATTTCTCATTAAACAATTAATTACCATATTGTTTGTCACATTGTTTGCCACCCCCAAGACATGTCAACATTCTCCCTTTCTCAACCCTGGGTTCCCCATTACCAGCTTTCCTGTCCCCTCCTGCCTCCTCATCGCTGCCCCTGAGCTGGTATGCCCATGTAGTCTCGTTTTGTTTTATGGGGCTGTCTGGTCTTTGGCTGAAGGGTGAACCTCAGAAGTGACTTCAGTACTGAGTTAAAAAGGTGTCTGGGGGCCATATTCTCGAGGTTTCTCCAGTCTCTGTCAGGCCAGTAAGTCTGGTCTCCTTCCATGATTTAGAATTTTGTTCTACATTTTTCTTCAGCTCTGTCAGGGACCGTCTATCGGGATCCCTGTCAGAGTAGTCAACCGTGGTAGCTGGGCACCACCTAGTTGTGCTGGACTCAATCTGGTGGAGGCTGTGGTAGTTGTGGTCCGTTAAGTCCTTTGACTAATCTTTCCCGTGTCTTTGGTGTTCTTCATTCTCCCTTGCTCCAGATGGGGTGGGACCAGTGGAATATCTACTATGGCCAATCACAAGCTTTTAAGACCCCAGATGCTACTCACTAAAGTAGGATGTAGAACATTTTCTTTATAAACTATGTTATGACAATTGAGCTAGATGCTCCCCGAGACCATGGTCCCCAGCCCTCAACCCAGTAATTCGGTCCCTCAGGGAGTTTGCATGTGTCTATAAAACTTCCATGACATTGCCTTGGTCAAGTTGTGCTGACTTCCCCAGTATTGTGTATTGTCTTATGCTTCACCAGAGTTACCACTTATCTATTGTCTATTTAGTGTTTTTCCATCCCCACCTCTCCCCTCCCTTGTAACCATCAAAGATTGTTTCTTTTTGTGTTTAAACCTTTTCATGAGTTTTTATAGTAGTGGTCTCATACAATATTTTTCCTTTTGTGATTGACTTATTTCACTCAGCATAATGCCCTCGAGATTCATCCATATTGTGAGATGCTTCACAGATTCATCATTGTTCTTTAGCATTGCATGGTATTCCATTGTGTGTATGTACCATAGTTTGTTTATTCATTCACCTGTTGATGGGCACTTAGGTTGTTTCCATCGTTTTGCTGTTGTGAACAATGCTGCAATGAACATGAGTGTGAATATGTCTATTAGTGTGACAGCTCTTATTTCTCTAGGATATATTCCTAGGAGTGGGATTGCTGGATCATATGGTATTTCTATTTCTAGCTTTTTAAGGAAGCCCCATATTGTTTTCCAAAATGGTTGTACCATTTTGCATTCCCATCAGCAATGCATAAGATTTCCAATCTCCCCACTGCCTCTCCAGCATTTATTATTTTCTGTTTTTTCGATTCGTGCCAGTAACATCAGGGTGAGGTGCTACCTCATGGTGGTTTTGATTTGCATTTCTCTCATGGCTAGCGATCTCAGGCATTTCCTCATGTGTCTATTAGCCAAATGAATGTCTTCGTTGGTCAAATATCTGTTCATATCCTTTGCTCATTTTTTAATTGGATTGTCTTTTTGTTGTAGAGGTGTTGAATTTTCCTATAGATTTTAGAGATTAGAACTTTGTTGGATTTGTCATAGCCTAAATTTTTTTCTCAGTCTATAGGTTCTCTTTTTACTCTTTTGGTGAAGTCTTTTGATGAGCATTTAAATGTTTAATTTTTAGAAGATCTCAGTTATCTAGATTATCATCTGGTGTTTGTGTACTGTTAATTATGGTTTGTATGCTATTTATGCAGTAGATTAGGGCCTCTAGTATTGACCCTATTTTTTCTTCTATGATCTTTGTAGTTTTTGGTTTTATATTTAGGTCTTTGATCCATTTTGAATTAGTTTTTGTGTGTGTTGTGAGATATTGGCTCTGTTTCATTTTTTACAGTTGGACATTTAGTTTTGCCAGTACCATTTGTTAAAAAGACTGTCTTGTCCACATTTAATGGACTTTGGGCCTTTGTCAAAGATCAGGTGATTGCAGGTAGATGGATTTACATCTGGGTTCTCAATTCTGTTCCATTGGTCAATGTGTCTGTTGTTGTACCAGTACCAGGTCATTTTGACTACTGTAGCTGTATAGTAGGCTCTGAGGTCAGGTAGTGCGAGTCCTTCTGCTTTATTCTTTTTCTTCAATAATGCTTTACATATCTGGATCCTCTTTTCTTTTAAAGTTAATGATTAGTTTTTCCATCTCATTAAAGAATGCTGTTGGTATTTGGACCAGGATTGCATTGTATTTGTAGATTGCTTTGGGTAGAATTGTCATTTTCACAATGTTGAGTCTACCTATCCATGAGCATGGTATATTTTTCCATTTATGTAGGTCTTGTTTGGTTTCTTGCAGTAGTGCTTTGCAGTTTTCTTTGTATAGGCCTTTTACATCCCCTGTTAGAAATTTGTCCATTTCCTCTAGATTTTCAAATTTGTCAGGGTAAAGTTTTTCATAGCACTCTGTTATGATCCTTTTTATTTCAGTTGAGTCTGTTGTAATGTCTCCCATTTTGTTTGCGATTTGGGTTATTTGCATCCCCTCTTGTTTTTCTTTTGTCAGTCTGGCTAATGGTTTGGCAATTTTGTTGATCCTTTCAAAGAACCAACTTTTGGTTTTCTTGATTTTTTCTATTGTTTCCTATTCTCTATTTCATTTATTTCTGCTCTGGTCTTTATTATTTCCTTTCTTCAGGTGGTTGTGGGCTTCTTTTGAATTCTCTTTCTATTTGTTCAAGTTATATCACTAATATTTTGATTTTGTCCCTTTCTTCTTTTTTGATGTGTGCGATAAATTGACTTCTGAGAACTCCCTTTGCTGTGTCCCAGAGGTTTTGGTATGATGTGTTTTCATTCTCGTTTGATTTTAGGAATTTTTTTAATTCCATCTTCAATTTCTTCTATTACCTGGTGGTTTTTAGCAAGGTATTATTCAGTTTTCATGTATTTGATTTTTTTCCATGCTCTTCCTGTTATTAATTTCTACTTTTATGGTACTGTGATCAGAGAAGATGCTTCATATTATCTCAATGTTTTGGATTTTGTTGGGGGTTGCTCTGTGGCCTAAAATGTGGTCTATTCTGGAGAATATTCCATGTGCATTGGAAAAGAATGTGTACTTTGTTGCTATTAGGTGGAGTGTTCTGTATATGCCTATGAGGTCAAGTTGGTCAATTGTGGCATTTAGATCTTTTGTATCTTTGTTGAGTCTCTTTCTAGATGTTCTGTTCTTTACTGAAAGTGGTGTGTTGAAGTTTCCTACTATTATTGTGGAACTCTCAATTTCTCTTTTCAGTGATGTTAGAGTGTGTTTTATGTATTTTGGAGCACTGTCATTGGTTTTGTAGATATGTAATATACTTATGTCCTCATAGTGAATTGTCACTTTAATTATTATATAATGTCCTTCCTTGTCTTTTACAGTGGATTTTGTTTAAAGCCTGTTTTATCTGAGATTAGCATTGCCACTCCTGCCTTTTTTATTTTTTTATTGTACTTTAGGTGAAGGTTTATGCAACAAGTAGTTTCTCATTAAACAGTCAGTACACATATTGTTTTACAACATTGGTTAACAACCCCACGACATGTCAACACTCAACCATATTTTTGTGTGTGTGGTGAAAATATACATGACAAAAGATACACCATTTCAAAAATTTCTACATACACAATTCAGTGACATCAATTATGTTCTTCCAGTTGTACTGCTATTCTCACTTTAGATGAAGGTTTACAGAACAAAATAGTTTCTCATTAAACAGTACACATATTGCCCTATGACAATGGTTAACAATCCCACTACATGTCAACACTGTCCTTACTCAACTTTGGGTTCCCTATCACCAGCTTTCCTGTCCCCTTCTGCCTTCTAGTCCTTGTCACTGGACTGCTGTGCCTCATTAGTCCTGTTTTGTTTTATGGGGCTGTCCAATCCCCGGCTGAATGGTAAACCTCGGAAGTAACTTCACCACTGAGCTAAAAGGGTGTCTGGGGGCCATACTCTCGAGGTTTCTCCAGTCTCTGTCAGGCCAGTAAATCTGGTCTTTTTGTGTGTGTGTTAAAATTTTGTTCTACATCCTACTCCAACTCTCTCCAGAACGCTCTGTTGTGATCCCGGTCAGAGCAGTCAGTGGTGGTAGCCGGACACCATCTAGCTGTACTGGACTCAGTCTGGTGTAGGCCTTGGTAGCTGTGGTCCGTTAGTCCTTTGGACTAATCTTTTCCTTGTATCCTGTTCTCTTCATTATCCCTTGCTCCCAAAGGGGTGAGACCAGTGGAGTACCTTAGATGGCAGCTCTCAGGCTTTTAAGACTCCAGATGCTACTCACCAAGGTAGAATGTAGAACATTGTCTTTATAAACTGTGTTATAACACTTGAGCTAGAAGTTCCCTGAGACTGTGGTCCCCACAGCCCTCCACCCAGCAATTCAGTCCCTCAGGGAGTTTGGATGTGTCTATGGAGCTTCAATGATCTTTCCTTGTACAAGCTGTGCTGGCTTCCCCAGTATTATGTACTGTCTCACCCTTCAACTAAGACACCACTTATCTATTGTCTGTTTAGGATTCCCCCCATACCTTCCATCCCTCGTAACCAACAAAGATTTTTACTTTTTGTGTGTGAACGTTTTCATGGGTTTTTACAATAGAGGTCTCATACAATATTTATCCTTTTGTGATTGACTTATTTCACTCAGCATAATGTCCTCCAGTTTCATTCATGTTATGAGATGCTTCACAGATTCACAATTGTCCTTTATTGTTGCGTTCTCCATTCTGTGTATATACCATAGTTTGTTTAGCCATTCGTCTGTTGATGGGCATATAGGTTGTTACCATCTTTTTGCTATTGTGAACAATGCTGCCATGAACATGGGTGGGCATATGTCTATTTGTGTGACGGCTCTTATTTCTCTAGGTTATATTGCTAGGAATGGGATTGCTGGATCATATGGTATTTCTATTTCTAGCTTTCTAAGGAAGCGCCATATCATTTTCCAAAATGGTTATGTCATTCTGCATTCCCACCAGAAGTGCATAAGAGTTCCAACCTTCCCGCAGCCTCTCCAACATTTCTTATTTCCAGTGTTTTTGATTCGTGCCAGTAATGCCAGGGTGAGATGGTATCTCATTGTGGTTTTACTTTGCGTTTCTCTAATGGCTAGTGAACGCAAGCATTTCCTCATGTGTTTGTTGGCCGCTTGAATGTCTTCTTTGGTGAAGTGTTTATTCATTTCCTTTGCCCATTTTTTAATTGGATTATTTGTCTTTTTGTTGTAGAGTTGTTGGATTTTCTTGTAGATTATGGAGATTAGAGCTTTGTCTGAATTTTACTGTCCAAAAATTTTTTCCCAGTCTGTAGGTTCTCTTTTTACTCTTTTGGTGAAGTCTTTTGAAGAACATAGGTGCTTGATTTTTAGAAGATCCCAGTTATCTAGCTTATCTGTTGGGGTTTGTGTGTTGATGGTTACAGTTTGTATCCTGTTAATGCCATGTATTAGGGCCTGTAGTGTCAGTCCTGTTTTTTCTTCTATGAACATTATAGTTTTAGGCTTTATATTCAGGTCTTTGATCATTTTGAATTAGTTTTTGTATATGGTGTGAGGTATGGGTCCTGTTTCAATATTTTGCAATGGATATCTGGTTTTGCCAGCACTGTTTGTTTAAAAAGACTATCTTTTCCCCATTTGATGGACTTTGGGCCCTTGTCGAAGATCAGATGACCGTAGGTGGATGGATTTACACCTGAGTTCTAAATTCTGTTCCATTGGTCAATGTACCTATCGTTGTGCCAGTACCAGGCTGTTCTGACTACAATAGCAGTATAGTAGGTTCTGAGGTCAGGTAGTGTGAGTCCTCCTGCTTTATTCCGCTTCTTCAATAGTGCTTTACTTATTCGGGGCTTCTTACCTTTTCACATAAAGTTATTGATTAGTTTTTCCTTCTCTTTGAAGAATGTTGTTGGTATTTGCATCGGGATTGCATTCTATTTGTAAGTTGCTTTGGGTAGAATTGTCATTTTCACTACGTTGAGTCTACCTCTCCATGAGCATGGTATGTTTTTCCATTTATTTAGATCCCTTTGGGTTTCTTGCAGTAGTGTTTTGTAGTTTTCTTTGTATAGGTCTTTTACATCCCTTGTTAGATTTAATCCTAAGTGTTTTATTTTTTCGGGGGGCTATTATAAATGGTATTGTTTTCCTGATTTCCTTTTCATTGTTCTCTTTATTGGTGTATAGGAATACAACTGATTTTTTTAAAAAATATTTTATTGTACTTCAGGTGAAGGCTTACAGAACAAATAGTTTCTCATGAAACAGTAGTACACATGTTGTTTTATGACATTGGTTAACAACCCCACAACATATTAACCCTCTAACTTCTCAACCTTTTTTTTTTGGTGAAAATACACATAGCCAAAGATACAGCATTTCAAAAATTTCTACATACACAGTTCAGTGACATTGACTACGCTCTTCCAATTGTGCTGTTATTCTCACTTAAGATGAAGGCTTACAGAACAGAATAGTTTCTCATTTAACAGTTACTACAAATGTTGCCCTATGACAATGGTTAACAATCTCACAACACATCAACAATATCCTTACTCAACCTTGGGTTCCCTATCACCAGCTTCCCTATCCCCCTCCGCCTTCTGGCCCTTGTCACTGGACTCCTGTACCTCGTTATTCTCATTTGGTTTTATGGGGCTGTCCACTCCCAGGCTGAACAGTGAACCTTGGAGGTAACTTCACCACTGAGCTAAAAGGGTGTCTGGGGGCCATACTCTCTAGGTTTCTCCAGTCTCCTTTAGGCCAGTAAATCTGGTCTTTTTTTTGTGAGTTAGAATTATGCTCTACATCCTTCTCCAGCTCTGTCCAGAAACGTCTGTTGTAAACCTGGTCAGAGCAGTCAGTGGTGGTAGCCAGGCACCATCTGGCTGTACTGGACCTAGTCCGGTGGAGGCCTTGGTAGCTGTGGACAATTAGTCCTTTGGACTAATCTTTTCCTTGTATCCTGTTCTCTTCATTCTCCCTTGTTCCTGAAGGGATGAGACCAGTGGAGTATCTTAGATGGCTGCTCACAGGCTTTTAAGACCCCAGACACTACTCACCAAGGTAGAATGTAGAAAATTGCCTTTATAAGCTGTGTCATGCCAATTGAGCTAGATGTTCCCCGAGACCATGGGCCCCACAGCCCTCCGCCCAGCAATTCAGTCCCTCAGGGAGTTTGGATGTGTCTATGGGGCTTCCATGACCTTTCCTCGTACAGGTTGTGCTAGTTTCCCCTGTATTGTGTACTGTCTCCCCCTTCACCCAAGATACCACTTATCTATTGCCTATTTAGTATTTCCCCCCCACCCCTCCCATCCCTGGTAACCAACAAAGATTGTTACATTTTGTGTGTAAACTTTGTCATGGGTTTTTACAATAGAGGTCTCATACAATATTTGACCTTTTGTGATTGGCTTATTTCACTCAGCATAATGTCCTCCAGTTTCATCCATGTTATGAGATGCTTCACAGATTCATTGCTGTTCTTTCTCGGTGCATAGTACTCCATTGTGTGTATGTACCATAGTTTGTTTATCCTTTCATCTGTTGATGGGCATCTAGGTTGTTTCCATCGTTTTGCTATTGTGAACAATGCTGCCATGAACATAGGTGTGCATATGTCTATTCGAGTGACAACTCTTATTTCTCTAGGATATATTCCTAGGAGTGGGATTGCTGGATCGAATGGTATGTCTGTTTCTAGCTTTCTGAGGAAGTGCCATATCATTTCTCAAAATGGTTGTATCATTTTGCATTCCCAACAGCAGTGCATAAGAGTTTCGATCTCCCCACAGCCCCTCCAACATTAGTTATTTCCAGTGTTTTTGATTCGCGCCAGTAATGCCGGGGTGAGATGGTATCTCATTTTGGTTTTAATTTGCATTTTTCTAATGGCTAGTGATCGCGAGCATTTCCTCATGTGTCTGTTGGCCATTTGAATGTCTTCTTTGGTGAAGTGTCTGTTCATTTCCTTTGCCCATTTTTAAATAGGATTATTTGTCTTTTTGTTGTAGAGGTGTTGGATTTTCTTGTAGATAATGGAGATTAGACCTTTGTCTGACTTGTACTGTCCAAAAATTTTTTCCCTGTCTGTAGCTTCTCTTTTGACTCTTTTGGTGAAGTCTTTTGAAGAGCATAGGTGTTTGATTTTTAGAAGATCCCAGTTATCTAGCTTATCTGTTGGGGTTTGTGTGTTGATGGTTACAGTTTGTATCCTGTTAATGCCATGTATTAAGGCCTGAAGTGTTGGTCCTATTTTTTCTTCTATGAACTTTATAGTTTTAGGCTTTATATTCAGGTCTTTGATCCATTCTGAAGTAGTTTTTGTATACGGCGTGAGTTATGGGTCCTGTTTCATTTTTTTGCAAATGGCTATCCAGTTTTGCCAGCACAATTTGTTAAAAAGACTGTCTTCTCCCCATCTGATAAACTTCAGGCTCTTGTCGAAGATCAGGTGACCATAGGTGGATGGATTTACATCTGGGTTCTCCATTCTGTTCCATTGGTCAATGTATCTATCATTGTACCAGTACCAGGCTGTTTTGACTACTGTAGCTGTATAGTAGATTCTGAAGTCAGGTAGTGTGAGTCCTCCAACTTTATTCTTCTTCTTCAGTAGTGCTTTACTTATTCGGGGCTTCTTCCCTTTCCATATAAAGTTAATGATTAGTTTTTCCATCTCTTTGAAGAATGGTGTTGGTATTTGGATCGGGATTGCATTGTATTTGTAAATTGCTTTGGGTAGAATTGACATTTTCACAATGTTGAGTCTGCCTATCCATGAGCATGGTTTCTTTTTCCATTTATGTAGATCCCTTTGGGTTTCATGCAGTAGTGTTTTGTAGTTTTCTTTGTTTAGGTCTTTACATCGCTGGTCAAATTTATTCATAAGTATTTTATCTTTTAGGGGCTATTGAAAATGGTATTGTTTTCCTGATTTCCTTTTCATCGTTCTCCTTACCGGTGTATAGGAATCCAACTGATTTTTGAATGTTTATCTTGTATCCTGCTGCTCTGCTGAATCTTTCTATTAGTTCCAGTAGATTTCTCGTGGAGTCTTCAGGGTTTTCTATGTATAGTATCATATCATCTGCAAACAGGGACAGTTTAACTTCTTCATTACCAATTTGGATGCCCTTTATTTCTTTTTCTTGCCTTATTGCTCTAGCTAGAACTTCCAGCACAATGTTAAATAGCAGTGGTGATAAAGGGCATCCTTGTCTTGTTCCTGTTTTCAAGGGGAATGTTTTCAGCCTCTCTCCATTAAAAATGATGTTGGTCGCTGGTTTTGCATAGATGCCCTTTATTTTGTGGAGAAATTTCCCTTCTATACCTATTTGATTGAGAGTTTTTATCAGGAATGGGTGTTGGACTTTGTCAAATGCCTTTTCTGCATCAATTGAGATGATCATGTGATTCTTTTCTTTCCTTATATTTATGTGGTGGATTACATTGATTGATTTTCTAATGTTGAACTATCCTTGCATACCTGGTATGAATCCTACTTCGTCGTGGTGTATTATTTTTTTGCTATGATGCTGAATTCTATTGGCTAGAATTTTGTTCAGAATTTCTGCATGTATATTCATGAGATATTGGTCTGTAATGTTCTTTTTTTGTGACGTCTTTGCCTGGTTTTGGTATCATTGTTATGCTGGCTTCATAAAATGAATTTGGAAGTGTTGCTTCTTCTTCTATGCTCTGAAATAGCTTGAGTAGTACTGGTACAAGCTCTTCTGTAAATGTTTCGTAGAATTCTCCAGTGAAGCCATCTGGGCCAGGGCTTTTTTTGGTTGGGAGTTTCTTTTATTACCTTTTCAATCTCTTCTCTTGTTATGGGTCTCTTCATATTTTCAACATCACTTTGTTGTAGTTTGGTTAAGCCGTGTGTTTCTAGAAATTTATCCATTTCCTCTAGGTTTTCAAATTTGTTGGAGTATAGTTTTTCATAATATTCTGTTATAATCCTTTTTATATCAGTTGGGTCTGTTGTAATGTTCCCCAATTCATTTCTTATTTGGGTTATTTGTGTCCTCTCCTGTTTTTCTTTTCTCAGTCTGGCCAATGGTTTGTCAATTTTGTTGATTCTTTCAAAGAACCAACTCTTGGTTTTGCTGATTCTTTCTATTGTTTTTCTGTTCTCTATTTCATTTATTTCTGCTCTGATCTTTACTCTTTCCTGTCTTCTGGTGGTTGTGGGCTTTTTTTTTTTTTTTTTTTTGTTCTCTTTCTATTTGTTTGAGTTCTGTAGTTAATGTTTTGATTTTGTCCCTTTCTTCTTTTTTGATATGTGCATCTATTGCTATAAATTGTCTTCTGAGGACTGCCTTTGCTGTGTCCCAAAGGTTTTGGTATGATGTGTTTTCATTCTCATTTGATTCTAGGAATTTTTTGATTCCATCTCTGATTTCTTCTATTACCCAGTGATGTGTAAGCAGGGTATTATTCAGTTTCCATGTAGTTGATTTTTTTTCCTTGCCCTTTCTAGTGTTAATTTCTACCTTGATGGCACTGTGGTCAGAGAAGATACTTTGAATTATCTCAACGTTTTGAATCTTGTTGAGGATTGCTCTGTGGCCTAAGATGTGGTCTATTCTGGAGAACATTGCATGTGCATTGGAAAAGAATGTGTACTTTGCAGCGGTTCGATGGAGTGTTCTATATATGTCTATGAGGTCCATTTGGCAGATTGTGCCCTTTAGGTTTTCTGTATCTTTGCTGAGTTTCTTCTTAGTTGTTCTGTCCTTTACTGAGAGTGGTGTGTTGAAGTCTCCTACTACTATTGTGGAACTGTCAATTTCTCTTTTCAGTGTTGTTAGAGTTTGTTTTATGTATTTTGGAGCCCTGTCGTTGGGTGCGTAGATGTTTATTATGGTTATGTCTTCATGATGGGTCATCCCCTTGATCATTATATAGTGTCCTTCTTTGTCTTTTATTGTAGATTTTTTTTTTTAAAGTCTATTTTATCTGAGATTAGTATTGACACTCCTGTTCTTTTTTGGTTGTTGTTAGCTTGATATATTTTTTTCCAACCTTTGACTTTTAATAAATTCACATCTTTGTTTCTAAGGTGTGTCTCTTGTAGACAGCATATTGATGGATCCTGTTTTCTTATCCATTTTGTCACTCTCCATCTCTTTATGGGTGCATTGAGTCCATTTATATTCAGTGTAATTATTGATAGATGTGAGTTTGTTGCTGTCATTGTGTAGTGCTTTTTTTTTTGTGGTGCTGATGTTTTCTTTGTTCTTCTTACTCTCTTGTGCTGAGTTACTTTTCTATGTAGATTTTTTTTTTTTCATTTCTTCTGTTTTTGTAGGTTTTGTTTTTGCTGAGACTTTATGTTTTTCGTCTTTAATTTTAGGAGTTGGTTTGTTAACTTTCTGTGTGGATACCATGAATTTTACCCTTATCTTTCTAAGTTTGAAGCAGTCTACCATTACTTGGTATCACCTTGCCTTCCTCTCCATTAGAAGGTTCTATACCTATGCTTTTTATTCCCTCTTTTATTGTTTTGATGTTTTTGTCATTTACTGATTAACTGTTCTGATTCTCTGTTGTATTTCTTTTGCTTTTGGATAGTCCTCGAGAGTTCATTTCCTAGATTGGTATCTGGCTCGTACGATCCTGCGTCCTAGGTTCTGCCTGTGAGCTGAAGCTGTTTGTCCTCAGATTGAAGAACTCCCTTTAGTAATTCTTGTAAGTTTGGTTTGACTTTTACATATTCCCTTAATTTCTGTTTATCTGGAAATGACCTAATTTCACCATCAAATATGAACGAGAGTTTTGCAGGATATATTATTCTTGGCTGACAATTTTTTTCTTTCAAGATTTTATATATGTCATCCCATTGCCTTCTTGCCTGCATGGTTTCTGCCGAATAATCTGAGCTTAGTTTTATTGTTTCTCCTCTGTATGTGACTTCTTGTTTTTCACGAGCTGCTCTCAGGATTCTTTGATTGTCTTTGGTTTCGGCGTGTGTGAATATGATATGCCTTGGTGATTTTCTTTTGGTGTCTCTTCTATATGGGGTTCTTTGAGCTTCTTGGATGGCCAGCTTTTCATCTTTCATGATATTGGGGAAGTTTTCTGTCAGCAGTTCCTCAATGATCTTCTCTGTGTTTTCTGTTTTCTCCCCCTGTTGTGGAATGCCAATCACTCGTAAATTTTTGCTTTTAATTGTGTCCCACATAAATCTCAGGGTCTCTTCATTTTTCTTTGTTCTTTTTTCTGAGTATTCCTGAAACAGAGCTGCATCCAAGTGTTTGTCTTCAATTCCACTGGTCCTGTCTTCCACTGTTTCAAATCTGCTTCTCAGCCCTTCTATGACATCATCCATTCCTGAAATCTTGTTGTTTATCTCTTGGATTTCTAATTGTTGTCTTTATGTAATTTCTAGTTGTGAATTTATTTTGGCATTTTGTTCCTGCATCATCTTCCTGAATTCTCCCAATTATTTGTCTGTATTTTCCAAGAATTTGTCTATTTTTTCCTCATGTTTGTCAGCTTTTTGCCTCAGCTCTTGGAGAATTCTGAGTATCAGAGATTTGAATTCCCTTTCAGGTAGTTCTAGTGCATTTTCTTCCACAGGAGAGTCATCTGGTGTTTTATTTTGGACACCTACTGGAACCATCCTGTCCTGTTTTTGTAAATGTTTTGATATTGTCTGCTGTTTTCTTGGCATTCAGTAGTTATTTTTCTCATTTATTGATTGTAGATTTGTTTGTTTCGTCCCTTTTTTTAAAAAACAATTTGACTATGTCTGAGCAGGCGGACTGTGTGTTCTTTGTTGTTTGCTCATCTGTGCGCTCAATACTTTTCACCTCCTTCTCCAACTGGCAAGGTCAGTCATTCAGATGTGGTACAGCAGAGCAGGTCTAGCTGAAGAGGAGTTACTGGGACGGGCTGTTTGTGCACCAGACTGGGTTGGTAATCAGTGCAGGGTAGGTTCCAGTAGGCCGTGCCTGTGCTGCTTGGTGGTGTGATGTCAAGCGCACGGTGCAGGTAGGCAGGATGCAGCGGGGAGATTGTTATGTGTGGAGCTAAGACGGATATGAGAGAAAGGAGAGAGGAACAGGAGCCAAAAACATACAAACAAACAAAAAAGAATGCTAGGGGAGCTTGCCGTTGGAATGGAGAGATAAGAGACTATGAAATGGAGAAAAACAGAAAGGGGAAGAGGAAGTAAAGAAAAGAATGAATAAATAAAAATCAGAAAGGTTAAAGAACCACAGAGTTCCCAGGGATCCCACTGATGCAGCTATGAGGTCTGGGGAAGTCGCTCTCAGGTGTTGCAGTACAGCCTGGCTAAAAGGCGTAGAGGTATACAAGGCCTGTATTCAGGGATCAGAGAGAGAAGGAAGATATAGAGAGACAAGAAACTGAGCAATGAAGAAAGACAAAAAGGGAAAAAGAGGGAAAAGAAAACAAAACAAATTTAAAAAAAAAGAACAAGAAAGGCCCCCCAAAAGAACAGAAAAAAGGAAACCAATGATAAAAGAAATGGTCTCAGGGATCCCGCTGCACGTCTGTGGAAGCTGAAGGGGAGTTCCTTGCCACGCAGCTCCGCCTGGCCAGAAGGGGCTCCCAACTCAAGAAAAGGAAAAGAAAACAAACAATTCAAAACGAACAAATGAACAAAAGCCCCGGGATCCCACCAGCGCGGTAGCCCATACCGGGAAGCAGCTCCACACTCAAATGGAGCTCCGCAGCCCCTCAGGAAGAAGCAAAGATGGTGCATGGAGCCAGGCACTCAAGCGAAAGGAGGGGGAGGCAGTGAGAGGCAAGCAAGAAATCAAAAGAAGCACAAAAAAAAAAAAAAAAAAAAAGGCAACACCAGCAGCCAACAAATGGCACTCAGAGAGCCAGCTAGTGCGGGCTGGTGTTTCTGGACGAGAGACTGTGTCCGCGGGAAGCAGATGAGGCCGAGTGTGGGTGAAGAAGGGTAGAGAGTGGGAAAGCATATAGCACAAATTGCCGGCACTTTGCAGCCCCTCAGGAAGAAGCAAAGATGGCGCATGGAGCCAGGCACTCAAGTGAAAAGAGGGGGAGGTGGCGAGAGGCAAGTGAGAAGTCAAAAGAAGCAGAAAAAAAAAAAGCAACACTAGCAGCCAACAAATGGCACCCAGAGAGCCGCCCGCTTGAGTGTGTGGAATCCAAGCAGCCGGCCCTTCCCGGTCAAGAGACCGTGGCCGTGAGAAGCGGAGGAGGCCGAGCCAGGGTGAAGGGGGGTAGGGGGTGGAAAAGCACATACCGCAGATTACCAGTTGTTTTGTCTCCCACTGGATGCTCTGTGAGGCTGCTTTCTCTTACCCCTGTTTGCTGGTCTCTGATAGGACTTCAAGATGGTGGATCCTTGCTGCGTTAGCTTGTAGGGGACCCCTGCATGAATCTCTCCTCGCTCTCCATTCTCTATCCATTTTCTCACTCCATTTGGTGCTTGGCTGAGTTCTTTATCTCTTCATTTGATGTTTTAGGGTTTCAGGATTGTTGTATTCTCTGTTCGGCTTAGTTTTTCAGATCTTTGCTGTGGAGCAACGGCGTGGTGCTTCTGCCTAGAGCGCCATTTTACTGGAACTCAGGAATCCAACTGATTTTTGTATGTTTATCTTGTATCCTGCTACTCTGCTGAAACTTTCTGTTAGTTCCAGTAGATTTCTTGTGGAGTCTTTAGGGTTTTCTATGTATAGTAGCATATCATCCGCAAACAGGGACAGTTTAACTTCTTAATTACCAATTTGGATGCCCTTTATTTCTTTTTCTTGCCTTATTGCTCTAGCTAGAACTTCCAGCACAATGTTAAATAGGAATGGTGATAAAGGGCATCCTTGTCTTGTTCCTGTTTTCAAGGGGAATGCTTTCAGCTTCTCTCCATTAAGAATGATGTTGGCTGTTGGTTTTGCATAGATGCCCTTTATTATGTTGAGCAATTTCCCTTCTATACCTATTTGATCAGGAGTTTTTATCAGGAATGGGTGTTGGACTTCGTCAAAGGCCTTTTCTGTGTCAATTGAGATGATTATGTGATTCTTTTCTTTCCTCTTATTTATGTGGTGGATTATGTTGGTTGATTTTCTAATGTTGAACCATCCTTTCATATCTGGTATGAATCCTACTTGGTCATGGTGTATTATTTTTTTGATAAGATGCTGAATTCTATTGGCTAGAATTTTGTTGAGAATTTTTGCATCTATATTCATGTGGCGTCTTTGCCTGGTTTTGGTATCAGGGTTATGCTGGCTTCATAAAATGAATTTAGAAGTATCCCTTCCTTTTCTACATTCTGAAATAGTTTGAGTAGTACTGGTATAAGCTCTTCTCTGAATGTTTTGTAGAATTCTCCAGTGAAGTCATCAGGGCAAGGGCTTTTTTTGGTTGGAGTTTTTTTTTATTATTATTATTATTACCTTCAATCTCTTCTCCTATTGTGGGTCTGTTCAGATTTTCAACATCACTTTGTGGTAGTTTGGGTAGGTAGAGTGTTTCTAGAAATTTATCCATTTCCTCTAGGTGTTCAAATTTGTTGGAGTATAGTTTTTCATAATACTCTGTTATAATCCTTTTTATTTAAGTTGGGTCTGTTGCAAGGTCTCCCATTTCATTTCTTCTTTGGGTTATTTGCGTCTTCTCCTGTTTTTCTTTTGTCAGTCTGGCCAGTGGTTTGCCGATTTTGTTGACTTTTCAAAGAACTAACTTTTGGTTTTGTTGATTCTTTCTATTGTTTTTCTATTTTCTATTTCATTTATTTCTTCTCTGATGTTTATTATTTCCTTTCTTCTGGTGGGTGTGGGCTTTTTTGCTGTTCTCTTTCTATTTGTTTGAGTTGTGTAGTTAATGTTTTGATTTTGTCCCTGTCTTCTTTTTTGATGTGTGCATCTATTGCTATAAATTGTCCTCTGAGGACTGCCTTTGCTGTGTCCCAAAGGTTTTGGTACGATGTGTTTTCAATCTCGTTTGATTCTAGGAATTTTTTGAGTCCATCTCTGATTTCTTCTATTACCCAGTGATTTGTAAGCAGGGTGTTAGTCAGTTTCCATGTAATTGATTTTTTTCCCTTGCTCTTTCTGTTATTAATTTCTACCTTAATGGCACTGTGCTCAGAGAAGATACTTTATATTATCTCACCATTTTGGATCTTGTTGAGGATTTCTCTGTGGCCTAAGATGTGGTCTATTCTGGAGAACGTTCCATGTGCATTGGAAAAGAATGTGTACTTTGCAGCTGTTAAATGGAGTGTTGTGTTCTATGTATGTCTATGAGGTCAAGCTGGATGATTGTGCCCTTTAGGTCTTCTGTATCTTTGCTGAGTTTCTTTTTAGATGTTCTATCCTTTCCTGAGAGTGGTGTGTTGAAGTCTCCTACTATTATTGCAGAACTGTCAGTTTCTCTTTTCAGTACTGTTAGAGTTTGTTTTATGGATTTTGGAGCCCTGTCATTGAGTGCGTAGATATTTATTACAGTTATGTCTTAATGATGGATCATCCCATTAATCATTATATAATGTCCTTCTTTGTCTTTTATGGTGGATTTTGTTTTAAAATCTATTTTATCTGAGATTAGTATTGCCACACCTGCTCTTTTCTGGTTGTTGTTAGCTTGATATATTTTTTTCCAACTTTTGATTTTTAATAAATTCACTTCTTTTTTTCTAAGGTGTGTCTCTTGTAGACAGCATATTGATGGATCTTGTCTTTTTATCCATTCTGTCACTCTCCATCTCTTTATGAGTGCATTGAAGCCATTTACATTCAGTGTAATTATTGATAGACGTGAGTTTATTACTGTCATTTTGTAGTGCTTTTTTTTTGTGGTGCTAATGTTTTTTTTTGTTCCTCTTACTCTCCTATGCTGAATTCCTTTTGTTTGTGGATTTTTTTTTCATTTCTTTTGTTTTTGTAGGTTTTTTTTTTACTAAGACTTTAAGTTTTTCATCTTTATTTTTATGAGTAGGTTTGTTAACTTTACTTGTGGTTACCGTGAAATTTACCCCTATCTTTTTTAGTTTGAAACAGTCTATTTTACTTGGTATCACCTTGCCTTCCTCTCCATTAGAAAGTTCTATACCTACACCATTTATTCCCTTTTATTGTTCTGATGTTGTTGTCATTTACAGATTAACTGCTCTCATTCCCTGTTGTATTTCTTTTGGTTTTGGCTCATCCTTGAGAGTTCATTTCCTAGTTTGGTATCTGGCTGGTATGATCCTGAGTTGTAGATTCAGCCTGTGAGCTGAAGTCGTTTGTTCTCAGATCATAGCGCTCCCTTTTATAACTCTTATAAATTTGGTTTGGTTTTTACATATTTCCTTAATTTCTGTTTATCTGGAAATGTCCTAATTTCTACATTATATTTGGGCTACAGTTTTGTAGGATATGTTATTCTTGGTTGGCAGTTCTGTTCTTTTTTTAATTGCAAGATTTTATATATGTCATCCCATTGCTTTCTTGCCTGCATGGTTTCTGCTGAGTAATCAGAGCTTAGTCTTTATTATTTCCCTTTTGTATGTGACTTTTTGTTTTTCTCAAGCTACTCTCAGGACTCTTTCTTTGTCTTTGATTTTAGCCAGTGTTATTATGATATGTCTTGGTAATTTTCTTTTAGGTCTATCCTATATGGGTTAGTTGAGCTTCTTGGATGATTGGCTTTTCGTCTTTCACGATATTAGGGAAGTTTTATGTCAGCAAATCTTCATTGATCCACTCTGTGCTTCCCATTTTCTCTCCCTGTTCTGGAACTCTGATCCCATGCAAATTTTTGCTTTTTATTGTAACCCACATCTTTCTCAGGGTTTCTTCATTCTTTTCTCTGATTTTTCCTCAAAGTGGTATCCAAGGGTTTGTCTTCAACTTTGCTGATCCTGTCTTCCATTGTTTCAAATTTGCTCCTAAAACCTTCTATTGCACTGTGGATTTCTGAAATCTTGTTTATCTTTTGGATTTCTAATTGATGTTTTTGTATGATTTCTAGTTGTTTGTTTATTTTGACAGTTTTTTCCTGTATTATTTTTCTGTAGTTGCTCCATTGCTTTGTCTATGTTTTCCCTGATTTTGTCTGTCTTTTCCATGATTTCGTGTATTTTTTTCTTATTTTTGTCTGCATTTTCCTTCACCTTTTGGAATACCTGAGTATTAAAGTTTTGAATTCCCTATCAGGTAGTTCCAGTGCCTTTTCTTCTAGCAGAAAGTCACCTGGTGTTTTATTTTGACCACTTTCAGGAGCCATCCTCTCCTTTTTTTTTTATGTATTTGATATTGTCTGCTGTCTCCAGGACATTCAGGAATTATTTTATTCATTTATTGATTGTAGAATTGATTGTTTATCCTGCTCTTTTGTTTTGTTTTGTTATGTCTTGGAAGACAGGCTGGCCATGTTTTGTTGCTTGCTCATCTGTGGACATGATACTTCTCACCACCTTGTCCACGTGGGCGGGGATGGTCACTCAGCTATGGTGCAGCAGGGCAGGTCCAGCAGGGGTGGAGAGGCAGGATGGGTAGTTTGAGGCATGAACTGGGGCTGACATGGTGGGGCCAGAGGGCAGTGCAGGGCAGAATCCAGGGGACCACATCAGTGCCACTCAGGAGTGCAGTGCTGTGCGTACAGTGCAGATAGGCAGAAGGGAAAGGAGAGTATGAGATGTGAGGAGCTAAATGGGTGGGTGAAAGAAGAGAAGAGAGAGAAACAAAAGCAAAAAAAAAAAAAAAAGAACAAGTGAAGGAAAAAGAAAAAAAAAGTAAATAAAATGGCGGTCCAGTAGAATTCGGCAAGCGGGGGTGGGGAAGACCCAGACGGGCAAGACCATGTACTGATGGCTGCCTAGGTGAGCGGTGTGGCTCGGCCTGTTGAGAAGGAGTGTGAGTGGTGCACAGGGCTAGGTTAGCAGTAAAAACGCAAGGATAGAGAGGAAAGACCTTTTCTCTGTTCTTTGTCAGTTTCTTACTCTGTTCAGTGCTTGATCGAGTTCTTTATTTCCTCATTTGATGCTAGAGTTCCATGACTGATGTTTGTATTTGTTTTACTTAGTTTTTTGAGTCTTTGCTGCAGAGGGACCACATTGTGCTTCTGTCTATAGCATCATATTGGCTCCCTCACTACTCCATAACATTTTCAATGGCTGATTTTTCAGAAGTAGATCACCAGGCCTTTCTTCCAAGGTTCTCTTGGCAGACTCGAACCTTCAACTTTTTGGTTATCAGCCAAATGTGTTAACTATTTGTTCCATCCAGAGACTCAAAGATTCTACCACAATCTCTAAACCCCATGCCCATAAGTAGAAGCAACCTGGTAGTTTTAAGAGTGCAGACCCAGGGAAGACTCTTTGGACAGGACTACCACTCATTGGATGGACATGCAATGGTCTGCTTGTTAGCAACTTATTGCCCGTGTCTTTGTGGTGACTAGCTTCAAGAGCATCCTGGATGCCCAAGGGTCCCCAGGGGGATTTTTCATTACCTCTCTACCCAGGGACATGTCAATGGGCCATGGGCTTTGCATCTAATCCTCACATCTGGTGTGTGAGGCAGGAATTATAATCTCCACTTTACATGTGAGGAGGCTGAAGTCTAGAGAGTTTAAGTCACCTGCCCTCAGTCACAGAGCTGGGTGGAGGCACAGTAGGATTTTCCCTTTGCACCAGACTGACTCAACCAGGGAAGCTACCCTCTAATTCTGACGGTAGAATCTCTACCTTAGTCTACATTCTATTCTTAAGTCACCTTCATGTAGGACAAACAACGTTATCTGAAACACATGAACTGGCCTTTCTTGATCCTCCTGACCTCATCTTCTACCACCACCTCCCCCCCCTCCCAGGTCCCTTTGCTCTAACCATGCTGGCCTGCCTTCCATCCTTGAACACACAAGCTGGTGCCCACCCGAGGACTTTTGCAGTTCCTTCTGCCTACAGTTTTCCCCCACATCTCCCTATGTTTGCTCTTTCTCATCATTTAAGTCCCAGTCAAATGTCACCTTTTCCTAAAACCTTTCCCCAGTCATCCTAGGGAAAGCAGTCCTCCCCCCTTTCCCCAGCCAGCAGTTGCTCTCTTTCCCATGGGGGGACAGTAGTGGTTGAGTGATAGAATTCTCACCTTCGATGTGGGAGACCCGGGTTCAATTCCTAGCCAATGCATCTCATAAGCAGCCACAGCCTTTCTGTCAGTTTGTTGCTATGATGCTGAACGTGTTTCAGTGGGGCTTCCAGATTAAGACAGAGTAGGAAGAAAGGCCTGGTGATCTACTTCTGAAAATCAGCCTACGAAAACCCTGTGGATCACCACGGTCCAATCCATTATGCATGGAGTTTCCATGAGTTGGAGGCCAACTCAGTAGCAGCTAACAACATTTTTTAGAGCAGTTTTTGGTTTACAGAGAAATTGTGTTGAAAGTACAGATTGCCCATATTCCCCCTCTCCCTTGCACACTGTTTCTCCTATTGTCAACACCTTGCATTCCATTTCTGTGGTATATTTGTTATAATCGATGAACCAATATTGATACCTTATTATTAACTGGAGTCCATAGTTTAAATTAGGGTTCACTTTTGGTGTTGTACAGTCCTATGTCATATTTTAATTTTTTCATAGCATTGTCCAAAATTACTGTGGGCAATTATTAAGATGCTTTTCCCCCCTCCTTCTCCTTCTGTTAGGGTGGAACCTCTATAAGCACAGAGCCCTTGTCTGGTTTGCTGCTCTATTCTTAGGCTAGAACAACTCCTGACATGTAGCTCCACTAAAATCCACTGCTGTCAAGTTGATTCTGACTCATAGCGACCCTATAGGACAGAGTAGAACTGCCCCATAGGGTTTTCAAGGCTGTAAATGTGTATGGAAGCAGATTGCCGTATCTTTCTCCCATGGAGAGGCTGGTGGTTTTGAGCTTCTGTCCTTTTGGTTAGCCACCGAGCACTTTAACCACTGTGTCATCAGGACTCCTCTGGCACATAGCAGGGGTATAATAAATATTTATTGAAGGTATGAATATTGGATCATGGGATTGGGAGTAAGGATTGATTAGAAGAAGCATGGACCTTGTGATCTGGTAGACTTGGATTTGAAATCCTGGTACAGTTGTACAACCACTAGCAAACAATTCTCACTTAACCACCACATACCTCAGTTTCCTCATCTATAAAATGGGGATAATAACACAATTTACAGATGTGGTGAGAATCACATGAGCAAAATAAGAAACAGAGTCTGGCATAATTCAGATCCTCAATAAATGTTACTAAACCCATCCCCCAGCCTTTGTCCACAATGCCCTACCTTCACCTTTGACTGCCTAGAAAGTATCTATTCATCTTTTAAAACCCTCAGTAAATTTTCCTGGTCCCTCAGAAAGACTAATACTCTGTATCCTCTGTGCCATAATAGTACCCCACACAAACTCTATATAATAGAGCCCCATGACATCCTGAGGCATGTCTTGACACCTGGACAGGGGGTTCGCCTCTCTTTTGAGCAGGTGGGAAGCCAATGCAAGCCCTGAGACAAATTCGGTATGTATGTAGTAATCTTGACAGAGCAGTGTGTTAAAATCGCCTAGGGAATGCACTTGAATTTGACCCCACCCTTGTTCTAAGCTCCACAAGGGCAGGAGCAATATCTGTTTTCCTTACTGCCAGGGTGTGGCACTTAATCAGCCCATGGGAAGGAGGCATTTGTTCCTTTTCTGACTTCTCTTGGTCTCAGTTGAAAATGGTAACAATGGTAGGTGCGATTTCCTGAACTCCTTTTTGCTTTTCTCTGCCTGAACCATGTATTTAAAAAAAAAAAAATTGGACAAGAAACAGAAGGGAAAAACCTACCTCTTCCGCCTGTTTGAATATGTAAGAGCCCCAGATCTGGGGTCTTGACTTGAGAGAAGCCATCTGATTCCTGAACTGAGTGAGTCTGATTTCTGCCTTTTATGACAGCAAAGCCTACTGTTCATTTCAGAATGTCACGACCTCTTTCATTGCCCTGTTATATCTACATCCTCACCTTCTGTGGAGTGTCCATGGTGATGCAAAACCCCTTTATCCCTTTCTCTTAGTCATCTAGTGCTGCTGTAACAGAAATACCACAAATGAATGGCTTTAACAAAGAAATTTATTCTCTCACAGTCTAGCAGGCTACAAGCCCAAATTTAAGGCGTCAGCTCCAAGGGAAGGCTTTCTCCTCTGTTAGCTCTAGAGAAAGGTCCTTGTCATCATCTTCCCCCGGACTAGGAGTGCACCAGGTTTCTTTCTTGGTGATATGAGGTCCCCGAGTCTCTGCTTGCTTCCCTTTCCTTTTATCTCTTGTAAGATAAAAGGAGATGCAGGCCACACCCCAGGAAACTCCCTTTATATCGGATCAAAGATATGACCTGAGTAAGGGTGTTATATGCCACCCTAATCTTCTTTACCATAATCTAATCTAGCCTCATTAGCCACAGGCAGAGATTAGGATTTACAACACATAGGAAAATTACATCAATCACAAAATGGAGGACAACACCGCAATACTGGAAATCATGGCCTAACCAAGTTGACACATACTTTGGGGGGACACAATTCAATCCATGACACCCTTATACCCCTCTCTCTAGGTACAGAACCGTGGCTTGTACATCTCTATAGCTAGTCTTGGATGGAGTTAGCCTATAGTGATGGGATTGGCAAACTAGTCTCTGAACGTGCTCTGCTTCATAACAGACCTGTTCCCTAAATGGTGTGGGGTCAGTCATAGTCCTGAAGCATTTCTTGGACGGTTTGATCCGGGTTGAGTGGGAAGGGGCAATGGGTCAGTCCTCATAATTATTTAGAGTCTACCGTGTGTGAGACACTTCATATAAAAAACTAAACCCGTTGCTGTCGAGTTGATTCCGACTCGTGGTGACCCCACTTGTGTCAGAGTAGAATTTCTCCATAGAGTTTTCAGTGGCTGTAATCTTACAGAAGCAGATTGCCAGATTTTTCTTCCATGACACCACTGAGTGGATCCGAATCACCAACACACAGCAGCATTTATTATGCTTGCATTTTACGGACATGGAAGGTGAAACCCAGAGAAGTTAAGTGACTACCCTACCGCCCCTCACAAGAGTAAGTGGCAGAGTCTGATGCTTTGTCTTCCATCCAGAGCTATGTTTAGAGCTGGAAAAACTTTAGCTTAGATGCTAAGTTGGCTAATAGGTCACGTTTCATATCCCCCTGGTAAGTGGCAGGGATCCAAACCCAGTCTGACTCACTGCTAAATGCTAAGTTGCATAGCAGCTCCTATCTCCTTTTGGTAACTACTGGGGAAGCGACTTGCCTGAGGTCACACAGAGACGGAGAGGCTGTGCTGGCCCAGGGAAGCTCTCCCAACTCCTTGTCCAGTGTCCCTGAGACCACATCACCACTCTTCCTCTGTACTGAAATGGAAAAGGGCTTCTAGAAAATGGCCATAATGCTGAATCCTGATCCCACAAGAGTTAGGCTTCTTGTGAAGGACAGTGAGTCACCTTGGGGGAGACATCTCGCCCCCTCTGAAGCACTGTCTCTGTGTTTAGTCTGGTCTGCCTCCTGGGACAAGATGATGACATGGAGGATTACCTTGGTCAGCTTCTGTCGGTGGCAGGCCAGTTGCTCATGTTTCCCTCTTGCCAGAAGGTCTTCATAGCTAAAACCTATGCAATAGACACTGGAGGAAGAAAGAAATTATCGACAACTCAAGCTGTAGAAAAGCAACAATCAAGAGGATGTGGTGGCTTCCATAGGAATCCAGACTGAAAAGTCCATCCAGTCTCTAAAATCAGGAAATCACAGTCTTGGAAAGATTCTTAGAAAGCCTGAGAATTCAGTTGAATGGCTGGAATGAGATCTGGGCTCAAATTGTGCTCTGCCTCTTCCCAGCTGTGTGCCTTGTACCTCCCTGAGCCCTGGTTTCTTCTCCTGCAGTGTGATAATGATACTGACTTCGTGGGATTTTCCTGATTTTTAAAATGAGATAATATGTGTGATATGTCTGGCTTAGAGGAGATAAGGAATAAAGAGCAGCGTGTGTGTGTGTGTATTCTCTTACTTCCTCATTTTATAGACACAGAAACAAGAGCTAGAGACAGGAATTGTGATACACACAGACACACAGGAGTTAATGGCAGGGTTGAGACTTGAACCCTTGTCTCCAGCCTCCCTGGCCAGTGTTCTTTACTTCACTTTTACAATAGTGAGGATGCAATTTGTTAACTGTATCCCCAAAATCTGGCCCTTGACAGCATACACACACACACAAAGATAATTTTGAGACAGTGTAAAGGAAATATACTAAAAAGAAATTGTTCTTCAAGCATCCCCAGCATCCAGAAAGCCCTTTTAAGTAGCGTTCTTGTATGGGCAATAAGATTGCGGCCATATTTGATCCCTTTCACTCGAGGGAGGGTAAAAACAGTAATGTCCTTGCACCCACTTCCACTCCCAAGATCCAAAGATTTCAGATAGTTGTGGTCCAAGAGAAAGTCAAGAGCAGACTGCAGGGACGTCACGCGTGGGCCCTTAGAGCCAGCTGGGACAACCATCATCCATGAGATAACGACTGTGAATGGACCTTATGAACTGTAAGTTAACTTCAGTTACTTTGCTCTTATTATAAAGGAATATTGCAGAAATAATTTTATCCCTCAAGGCACACAGCCTTTTTACTGTCCTCTGAGGCTGCTTTACAGGATGGGCTTCTTACCAACACACTAGTAATTTGAGGGTAATCGACATTGATGATAAAGAGCCACAGGATCCTTTAGTGCCTCCTGAACCATCAACAAAAGGCTTAAACACGGCTCCTGTTGGCTCACTGACCTTCAGGTCTTTGCACACATGACAGCTTCTCAGGATAGCCTTCCCTGGCCACTCTAATTCAAATTGCAACCCCTCTCCCCAACATACTCTCTCCCCATGCCCTAGTTTATTGTTCATCTTAGCGCTTAATATCATGTGACACACTGTATATTTTACTTATTTTGTTATTATCTATGTCCTCCACTATTTATTTAAGAATAGTCTCATTGCACTTAGTATCCTCTAAATGAAGTCTCTGGGTGGTACAAACAGTTAATGCACTTGGCTGCCAACTGAAAGGTTGATAATTTGAGTCTATCTAGAGGTACCTCGGAAGAAAGTCCTGGCAATCTACTTCCAAAAAATCGGCCATTGAAAACCCTATGGACCACAGTTCTACTCTGACACACATGGGGTCACCATGAGTCAAAACTGACTTGATGTCAACTGGTTTATCCCCTAAATGCTTTGCCAATATCAGCTCATTCAATCCTCATAATATGTATACCAAAGGGATATACTGTACAGATGAAGAAACTGAGGTATAGACAGGTTAGGTAATGTGTCCAAAGTCACACAGCTCACAGTTAAGATCTGATCCCAGGAGTTTTGTTCCCGAGTCCTCGCTCACATCCACAATGCAGTTTTTCGCATGGGATGAGAATTACACAAGGGCAGGTGGCTTGCCTGTTTGAATCACTGCTATATTCCCAGTACCTAGCACAATGCCTGGCACATCATAGTGTCTAATCAGGATTTGCTGAAACAGTAAATAAACAAATGGTTAAATGAAGCTTATCATATTCCAATTCTTTGGAAGTTCATCATTCATAGACACTATGTGTAGACAGTCATTCTCCATTATCCGAACCACTGGGTTATGAAAAGGGGGTGGGGCAGGTGGAGACTATGGGCTTTGGTGTCAGAAAAGAACTGGGGTCAAAATCCTGACTTGGTCAGTCACATATATTACCTATGGGCCGTGTGGTGGAAGTGATCGCTCAGTGGTCGAATTCTTGCCTTCCATGCGAGAGACCCAGGTTTGATTTCTGGCCAATGCACTTCATGAACAGCCACCACTCATCTGTCAGCGGAGACTTGTGCATTTCTGTGATGCTGAACAGGTTTCAGCAGAGCTTCTAGACAAAGATGGGCTAGAAAGAAAGGCCTGGTGATCTACTTCCAAAAACCAGACAATGAAAACCTATGGATCACAAGAGTCTGATCCACAGCCAATCATAGGGATGGCACAGGATCAGGCAGTGTTTCATTCCATTGTGCATGGGGTCACTACGGGTTGGGGGCGGACTTGGCAGCAGCTAGCAAAAACAACAGCATGAGCTGTGTGACCTTAACAAATTCACCTAACTCTCTGAGCTTGGTTGCCTCATCTTTACAATGGAGAAAATAGTGGACTTCTTACAGAGTTACATTTTATGGTCAAGGTTAAATTATAGGTAAAGGGCTATGCACAAAGCAGGTGTTCAGTAAAATTCAGTTCCCTCCTGCACTGGGAAGAGATGGAGGAAAGCGAAGTGAAACTCCATCTTCCTTTTGCTGAGCAAGCCTTTTTATTTTCAGAATGACATATTAGGGTCAGGGTAGGGGAAAGCAAAGAACACCAGGAGATGGAAAATTTCACTTTTCCCTTCTACTGCAATAAAATTGGAACGACTTCAGTCACATTAGCAATATATTTCTTTTGATTCTCAGATAAAGCCATATTGATGTCACTTTTTTCTCTTCTGCTACCTTATTAAATTTGGTTTCCTATAACATAAAACATTGGCTCTTCAGAAGTGGTTTCCACCATATTATTGAGCAGGCAGGAGGATTTCAATCTATCTTCCACCAGAAAACAAAGTCTGCTTTAAATTAGAGAGAACAAAGTTTGCACATTTGACATTCAAGTTTCCCATTCTTCCTAATTTGTAGGCTGAGCTTTTAAAACTCTAAATATTTGTCCTACTTTTAAGACTGTTTTCTTCAAGTCTTAGTCAGAAATTTTGCTGTGAAATGAACTAAGAGTCTCAGGCTTAAGCTAAGTTGTGTTGTGGTGCTTGGGAGTTGTTTTTGGCAAATGCCTTGATGTTAGATTACATGGAAACTCTGCCACAAAATGGCCGCTGGACAGAGGTATCTCCTTTTACAGAAGGAGGTCCAAGGTCTGAGAGCCTTCATCTTGTGCTCTGTTCTCTTTCCCTTCTGCTGTTCATGACATGAATCTTGCATGGCAGCAACGCTGAATTACCATCCAAATCTCTGTGCCAGCTCTCAGCCTTCACACATGCTGTTCCCTCTTCTTGAAATACCTTTCCCTCACCTGAACTCAGAGATCTCCTACTTAACCCTTCAAGACTCAATATGGTTTCTCTTCTTCGGGGCCTGTGGTTTGTGGCTCTGTGTTCTTTCCTAGCAATTTTGCTTCCTCTTATTATCTTCAAATGTTCTTGGTTTTCATCTGTGAGCTCCTTCAGAGTAGCGACTGTGCTATTCATTTAAATATCTTTAGGCCCTTGAATAGGGTCTGGTCTACAGCAAGTACTCAGGGAATGATAAACTTAAAGAGAAGTACTCCAGTCTTTGTTTTGTTTTTATTAAACAATTACCTCCTTTTTCTTCGCCATTTTTTTTTAAATTGTGGTGAAAATATACATAATGAAACCTACACCATCTCACTAATTTCTACATGTACAGTTCAGTGACATTGATTACTTTCAGGTTGTGCATTCATTCTTGCTATCCTTTTCCAAATCATTCTACCACCATTAACATAAACTCAACGCCCCCTAAGCAAAAACTCGCCCTTCTCTCCTCCCTTCCACCCCTGGTAGCCATTAATAATCTTTGGTTTATATATATTTGCTTATTTCATATAAGTATTTGAGCTTTGCAACTGACTTATTTCACTCAGCATGATGTTTTCAATGTTCCTCCATGTAGTGGTATACGTTGGAACTTCCTTTCTCTTCATGGCTGAGTAGTATTCCATTGTGTGTATATCCCACATTTTACTTATCCTTTCTTCTGTTTATGGACATTTCAACTGTTTCTACCTTTTGGCTACTGTGCAAATCACTGCAATGAACATCGGTGTACAGGTTCCTGTTTGTGTTCCTGTTTTCACTTCTGGGTATATACCTCAGATTGGGATTGCTGGGTCTTATGGTAATTCTACGTTCAGTTTTATGAGGAGCTGCCAAACTGCTTCTGCAGTGGATGTACCATTTCACAATTCTACCAGCAATCCAAATTTAAACTTTATGCTCAAATGAGCAAGAACCTGGGTCCTTCATAGAAAGAGCAGTAGGATGAGGGCTGTGTGGACTGTTTCTTAGGAGACCCCTCAGGATCTGGAACAATTTAGTCCAGCCCTCTTTATTCTGCTGATGAGGAAACAGGAGTTAAGGACATCCCTCAGGCTGCCCACATCGCTGGGAGAGCTGAAGTCTCCTGACTCTCAGCCCAGTGCTCTGCCCATGATGTCAGGATGTCCTGCTCCCTCATAAAGCTGAGCTGCAGCAAACACATGGCTGGTGGAGTGGGAAAAGCCATCCGGGGACAAGTCACCAGGACTGATCAAAAATCACCAGAGCAAGACCTACTGGTCTGGTAGCAGCTGCCTGGCAGACTGGAGGATGCTAATAGGAAAAGCGCCACAGGGAGGGGCTCTGGGATGGGAGACTTGGGCTCTTTGGGCCAGACCCTTTGGCCTGAGTCAGCACAGGAACTGGGAGAAAGTGCTACAAAGCCTCCCCGAATCAAAGGCTTCTGGCTCCTTGGAGCTGGGCATCTGGCCAGACGCTAAGAAAAGGGGACAATGCAAAACTCTCTACTAGGAGGAAGTGGTTTGAATTTCCTTCTTGAAGGCGGATGCTTAATTTAAATAGAATTCAGTAGAATTAAAGAAGGGGGAAGCACCCTGAGCCCTCTGCTTCCACATTAAAATCTGCTTCTTGCAAAGGAGAAGGACTCAGAAACGGCCTCCCAGGGAACCAAAGAGGCAAGATGTTACCAAAGAACCTCAGCTAGGGAAGAAACAGATATACCAGAACAACATTCCACCTCGGTAGCATCTACTCTGGGCTGGGCACTACTGACCTTCTCGCCAAGATAGAGGCTTAAATCCTGATAGAAATTTTATATTCTCAGAGATAATGTGATTTGCCAAAGAATACGCAGCGAAGCAAAGCTTGAACTCAGGCTTACTCTACTAGACTGCTGTGTCAAAGTTCGCCTGTAAAATCCACTGATGTTCGCTGGACTCTGTGAGCTACTGTTGTTGTTGTTGTTAGGTGCCTTTGAGTTGGTTCTGACTCCTAGCAACCCAATGTACAACAGTACAAAACACTGCCTGGTCCTGTACCATCCTCACATCGCTGTTATGCTTGAGAACATTGTTGCAGCCACCGTGTCAGTCCATCTCGTTGAGGGTTTCTTCATTTTCACTGGCCCTCTACTTTACCAAGCATGATGTCCTTTGTCCTTCCTGAGGGACTGGTCTCTCCTGATAACGTCCAAAGTACGTGAGGCGTGAGACGATGTCTCGTGATCCTCGCTTCTAAGGAGCATTCTGGCTGTAGTTCTTCCAAAACAGATTTGTTCTTTCTTTTGACAGTCCATGGTATATTCAGTATTCTTCACCAACACTATAATTCAAAGCCATCAGTTCTCCTTCAGTCTTCTTTATTCATTGTCTAGCTTTTGCATGCATATGAGGTGATTGAAAGTTACTGTCTGTTAACTAGCACTTACCTGGTCAGTCTCCTTCCCTGCTTTGCAAAGCTCAGTTTTATACAGCTAACCCTCTTCAGCAGAGCACAGACAGGGGCTGGTTCTATGGATCAAAATAGTGCTGTGGAGTTGCTTTGGTTCTAATTGAAAGAGGTTGGTTGAACCATCTGAAGTCCCTGGACAGTGCAAACGGTTAACACCAGGGCTTCGAACCCTTGCTGAAAATTTGTGTTTCTAACAAGTTCCCAGGCAATGCTAATGCTGCTGGTTAGGGACCAGTTCTGAGAGCCACTAGTAGAGCAGTGGTTCTCAAAATTTATTATGCGTAAGAATCACCTAAGGATCTTGTTAAAATGTAGATTCTGATTCAGTATATCTGGAGTGGAAATGCAAATTCTCAACAAGGACTCAAACCAAACAAAATGATTAGAAATCCTGGTTAACACACTCGGCTGCTAACCAAAAGATTGAATGTTCAAGCCCACTCAGAGGTGGCTTGGGAAGAAAGGCCTGGAGATCTACTTCCAAAATATCAGCCATTGCAAACCCTATGGGGTTGTCATGAGGTGAGGTCAATTTGATGGCAACTTTTTTTTTTTTTTGGCTTTCCCATCACCGACTCAAGGATCTTTCCACATATTAGCTCACTTAATTTTCACACCACACCAGTGAGGTAGGTTTTATCCTCCCCATGATTGAGATCAGGAAACTGAGACCCTGTCTCCACTGCCATCGAGTCAGTTCTGACTCATAGCAATCCTGTAGGTCAGAGAGAACTGCCCTATAGGGTTTCCAAGGCTGTAATTTTTTTTTTTTTAATTGTACTTTAGATGAAGGGTTTTAGAACAAATAGTTTCTCATTAAACAGTTAGTACACGTATTGTTTTATGACATTGGTTAACAACCCCGCGACATGTTAACACTGTCCTTACTCAACCTTGGGTTCCCTATTACCAGATTTTCTGTCCCTTCCTGCCTTCTAGTTCTTGTCCCTGGGCTGGTATGCCCCTTTAGTCTCATTTTGTTTTATGGGCCTGTTTAATGTTTGGCTGAACAGTGAACCTTGGGAGTGACTTCATTACTGAGATAAAAGGGTGTCCGGGGTCCATACTCTTAGCGTTTCTTCAGTCTCAGTCAGGCCAGTAGGTCTGGTCTTTTTTTGTGAGTTAGAATTTTTTTTTTTTTTTTTAATTGTACTTCAGGTGAAGGCTTACAGAACAAATAGTTTCTCATGAAACAGAAGTACACGTATTGTTTTATGACATTGGTTAACAACCGCACAACATATCAACCCTCTAACTTCTCAACCTTTTTTTTTTTTTAGTGAAAATACACATAGCCAAAGATATTTCAAAAATTTCTACATGCACAGTTCAGTGACATTGACTGCGCTCTTCCAATTGTGCTGTTATTCTCACTTAAGATGAAGGCTTACGGAACAAAATAGTTTCTCATTCAATAGTTACTTCAAATGTTGCCTTATGACAATGGTTAACAATCTCACAACACGTCAACAATATCCTTACTCAACCTTGGATTCCCTATCACCAGCTTCCTCGTCCCCTTCTGCTTTCTGGCCCTTGTCACTAGACTCCTGTACCTCGTTAGTCTCATTTGGTTTTATGGGGCTGTCCACTCCCAGGCTGAACAGTGAACCTCAGAGGTAACTTCACCACTGAGCTAAAAGGGTGTCTGGGGGCCATACTCTCGAGGTTTCTCCAGTCTCCTTTAGGCCAGTAAATCTGGTCTTTTTTTTTGTGAGTTAGAATTATGCTCTACATCCTTCTCCAGCTCTGTCCAGAAACCTCTGTTGTGATCCTGGTCAGAGCAGTCAGTGGCGGTAGCCAGGCACCATCTAGCTGTACTGGACCCAGTCCGGTGGAGGCCTTGGTAGCTGTGGACAATTAGTCCTTTGGACTAATCTTTTCCTTGTATCCTGTTCTCTTCATTCTCCCTTGCTGTGAGTTAGAATTTTGTTCTACGTTTTTCTCCAGCTCTGTCTGGGACCCTTTGTTGTGATCCCGTTCAGAGCAGTCAGTGGTGGTTGCCAGGCACCATCTAGTTGTACTGGACTCAGTCTGGTGGAGGCCATGGTAGCTGTGGTCCATTAGTCCTTTGGACTAATCTTTCCCTTGTATCTTGTTTTCTTCATTCTTCCTTGCTCCTGAAGGGGTGAGACCAGTGGAGTATCTTAGATGGCTGCTCACAGGCTTTTAAGACCCCAGATGCTACTCACCCAGGTAGAATGTAGAACATTATGTTTATAAACTATGTTATTCCAATTGAGCTAGATGTTCCCCGAGACCACGGTCCCCACAGCCCTCTGCCAAGGCTGTAATATTTGTGGAAGCAGACTGCCATGTCTTTCTTCCACAGAGAGGCTGGTGGATTCCAACCACTGACTTTTGGTTAGCAGCGGCATGCTTTAAACACTGTGCCATCAGGGCTCCTTGAGATTCATGAAGGGAAGTAATTTGTTCAGTATAAGTTGTTCGATCTTTTTTTAAAAATAAAGGGATTTACAGAGCACGGTGTAGGTAGTAACATGGTTTATGGCACTTCTGTGCAAAAAGTATCATATTTATCTGTATTTCTAAATCAAATGAGTCAGGCTTCCATTCCCCCCGCCCCCAGAAATTTCATCTCTGTTATGTGTGGGTGGAGGTTGCCCCAACCCTGGGGTCTTATAAGGAATGGACTATTTTGAAGAGGGGTTCTCTCTGGTCTTCAGCTCCAAGACGTCCAAACTCCCGAGGTGACATTAGTGAAGCTTAAGCTTCAGAGGCCTCACTGCCCAGGCCCCTTCTGAGTGAAGCCCCAGCTAGATGGCCACATGGTCAGATACTTTTATAAAATTTGCAATTGATGAAGACTGCTGTCTCTTTCCTCTCCCACATCCCATCTATCACACTGACCCGCCTGTTGTGTGACATTGGAGTGGCCATGCCATTTTGTGTTTGCAATTTTTTTTTTCTTAAAGAAAGCTCCTCAAATTGCATAAGCTTCAGGTCCCACAAAATGTATATTTCCTCGTGATGGAGGCTATTCAAAGCGGGCAGAGGCTCTGGGACCTTTCCTTGCAGCCCCTAGCACCTCTGGTCGTATATCTTTAGGCTTTTCCATTTCTCCTTTTAGAGGTTCTGCTCCTTCCTTCATTATGCTGTGTGGGAGTGGGATGCAGGTCCCCATTTTTGGAAACAGCAGCTACCTCAGTTTCTTTTTGCCGTCTTGAAGAACACTTGCCAGGGTCAGACTCTTTCCCCTTTTCAACTCAACTACCTACCTTCCCCTACCCCCGCCACCTGCCGGCTCAGAATGATGGATCTCTATTAATTCTGAGGGAAGAAGGGGAGAGGTACGGACTGCTCAGACCTTTAGAAAGACAAGAATGGCTTTCCCTGCTCTTGAGGAGTTGGGAAAGGGTACTCCACAACCTGCAAGAAAGCTGACCAAACACTAAACACACATCCAAAACAACCCAAATCCATCATTTATTTTTTCTTGATAGCCGACCCTGGTACAATATGTGTTGTTGTTAGTTGCCATTGAGTTGGCTCTGACTCCTGGTGACCGCGTGTACAACAGAACAAAACGTTGTCCAGTTGTGCACCATCTTCATTATTGTCGATATGCTTGAGTTGATTGCTGTGGCCACTTTGTATCTGAAGTGCTTCCAACCTAGGAGGCTCATCTTGCAGCACTATATGGAACAATATTCTGTTGTGATCCATAGGGTTTTCACAAACGAATTTTGGGAAGATCACCAGGCCTCTCTTTAGTCTGTCTTAGTCTGGAAGCTCTGTTGAATCTTGTCCACCCTGGGTGACCCTGCTGGTATTTGAAGTATTGATGGCATAGCTTCCAGCATCATAGCAACATGCAAGCTGCCACAGTACAACAAACTGACAGATGGGTAGTGGTGCAATACTTACTGGGGTCTTTTAAGACACCATCTCACAACAATACTAAGCGGCAGGTGTTACTATTATCGTTTCACTCACTGTTTCAGCAGGGGACACTGAAGCTAGAAGGAAGAAGCTCTAGGAGAAGCACACACAGCTGGAGAGGACCTGAGCTGTAGCTGTAGCTTTGCCAGTTGTGTCTGATTCCACTACCCGGGAGTTTCTTTCCCCCCACAATTGAAGTGGGGGGCTTCCTGGAAGAAATGGTGTTTGAGTTGAACCATAATGAACAGAAGGGTTTCTGCTGGGTAAATGGGGTGGCGAAGTTGTGACTGAAAGGGCCCAGAAGCACAGACACTTTTGCAAATAGGGTGTCACAGTCGAGGAATGGGGAAAAGGACAGTGGTGAAAGCAGGTATGGTGGACATAGTTGTTTTTATCCTCTTAGATGAAGTTCAAAGCAAAGGTCCTTGAAATCCCCTGAAGAGAGAACATCTCGGCTGTTTTCCTTCCCAGAGCAGTGTAAACAGGGTTATTGGCCTCTCCGGTGGCTTTAGCTGTGCACAACAGCTGCAGTCTGGCTGGCACTGGGAGAGAGAGTCAAGATCAAGAGCCACCCAGGCCTCTGGACTTCGGTCCCTAAGGAAACACCTCTATTGGGATAACCTATCTCAGGGCAATTGGAATATATGTCCCAGGTCAGAAAATATGCAGAGCCTTTGACCCAGCAATTCCACGTTTAGGAATACAAGGAGAAATAGTTACTGACACGTGTAAAGATATATGAACAAGGATATTCAACATAGTGTTGTCTATGAGACAGAAAAAACTGGAAGAAACTTAATTATCTAGCAACTGGGATAAGGAAACTTATAGTGTGTCTATATGATGTCACCTTAAAGACTAAGGTTGCTCCTGACCCAAGCCATGGTGTTTTCAATTGCCCCGTATGCATGGGAAAGCTGAACAATGAATAAGGAAGACCGGTGAAGAATTGATGCCTTTGAATTATGGTGTTGGCAAAGAATATTGAATATACCATGAACTGCCAGAAGAATGAACAAATCTGTCTTGGAAGAAGTACAGCCAGAGTGCTCCTTAGAAGTGATTATAGCAAGACTTCGTCTCATGTACTTTGGACATACTATCAGGAGAGACCAGTCCCTGAAGAATCATGCTTGGTAAAGTAGAGGGTCAGTGAAAAAGAAGACCGTCAACGAGATGGATTGACACAATGGCTGCAACAATGGGGTCAAAACATAGCAACGATTGTGAGGATGGCACAGGACGGTGTAGTGTTGCGTTCTGCCAACTTGCTGGGACCTAGCAACAACAGCAATGCATGATGGACAAATATTAGCCATTAATAATCACGTGGTAAAAGAGTATTTTTTTAACATGAAATATTTAAGATATTTTGCTATGTGAAAAAAGGCTATAAAACAGTGCTTGCTATCTGCTCTCAATTGTATAACTATGACACTGACATTTATGGAATATTTGCTATGTGTCGAGCATGGTTCTGTGCATTTTAAATATATTAGTACATTTAATCATGTAACAGCCTTATGAAAAAGATATTTTTATTATCCCTATTTTACACATAAGGTTACTGAGACCCAGAGTGTTGCAGTAACTCAGCCAAGGTCACACTGTAGTGACTGGTAGAACCTGAATGTAAACAAGGCAATCTGGATCTGGAGCCTATCTATATACATAAACCACTAAGCTAGGTTTCTTGCTCTCTTTCTCAGAAGATTTACACTAAAATGCTAGCCATGTTTTAAGTAACCCCCCTCCTAGGACGATTACCATATACCAGTTATTTCCATGATGTGAGTGCTTGTCACAGCCAGCATAGGCACTGGAGTTCATGCTTCTTTGGATCCTGCACAGGGCCGGACACAGTAATCCTGCAATTCATTTACTCAACAAAATGTTAAGTACCAACTACGTGCAGGTGCTGTTCTAGGTGTGTGAGGATTCAGCAGAGAACAAGGCAAGGCACATAAGGCCAATTCTCTCATAAACCTACATTTTAGTGTGGAAAACAGAGAGTAAATTAGTAACTAAATAGCCAAGAACAAGATCAGCTGGAGCTCAGTGTGCTGTGGAGACTGGCAATTAGAATGGAACCGTAGTGTGGGAATGAATGGTCACAGAACACATTTCTAAGAGGAGGCTTTTCAACTAAGACTGGAATGTCCAGGAGGAGCAAGCATGGGAGGATGGGGGAGGGGTATTCTAGAAAAGAAGTAGTTGGTACAAACAGCTGAAGGCAGGAACCAGGGTGGGGAATGTTAAAAGAACAGAAAGAAGGATGATATAGCTTAACTTTTCTGAGAGGCTGATGGTAGGGGATGAGGTCTGAGAGATGGGCAGGGGGTGAATAATGCAGGATTTTGTAAGCAAGGTGTTTGGATTTTATTCTAAAAGAAAGGGAAGATATTGGAGGGTTTAAAGCCGTAAAACTGCATCCTCTTATTTATGTTTTTGAAGGTCATTCAATCATCACATCTGCAATTTACTCTCAAATGGTTCAGAAAAAAAGTACATATTTAATTATTTTAAAATATACATACATATGTATGGTACATACAGTAATCCCAATTTATCTGAGAGGATACATTCCAAGACCCAATCCCCTGCCCAGTGGATGCTTGAAATCGAGATAGTACCAAACCCTATATATACTATGTTTTGTCCTATACAAACATACATATGATCAAGTTTAATTTATAAATTAGGCACAGTAAGAGATGGACAACAATAACAAATAATAAAATAGAACAATTATAACTGTAGCAAAAGTTATTTGGATGTGGTCCCTGGATAGGATGAAGTTGGACAGGTGAGAGTTCATGACGATACCTTCTTAACGCTTTCAAACCTTGGTTGACCGTGGGTAACTGAAACGGCCGACAGCAAAAATGTAGACAGCGAAACTGGGATTACGGGGGGACTACTGTTTTTATACTCACACACAGAGAGAGGAAAGAATGATTGAGTAAACATGGTAAAATGTTAACATTTGGGGAATCTGGGGGGGTGGAAAATGCGTATAAAATTTTTGTGTAATTGTTGCAACATTTCTGTGAGTCAAAGTTGTTTTAAAATAAAAGGTTAAAATACGTTAGAAATCAAAATGATCACTCTATGTCTAAGTAAGTAGAGTCAACAGGACTGCCTGATGGATAGATGTGGTGGGTGAGGAAATCAAGGGGTGGCCGGATATTGGTACCTTTGGTCAAAGTGGGTGAGGCTGGGAGAGGGAGGTTTGAGAGCTGAAACCTCAATTTACCCCATTAAATTGAGATGCCTCATAGTCACAGTTTTCGAAGTACTGTAGTCCTTGAGTTAGTTAGGATGGGGATGACCTTACTTTTTAATGATGAAGAAACTGAGGTCAAGAGTGGAGAAAGGATTGTGAAGCTCTCATGGTGAACAAGCAGTAGCTTTAGGGGCCAAAGTCAAATCTTCTGAATCCACTAAACACAACGCATCCCCAGGCTGAAGCATAGGAGGCATGCTGTGCATATTTCCTGCTGCTTCTAAGAATGTACAGAGGTTGAATAGGCTGGGAAAAAATGGGTCCATGGAGGATGCACATAAATTCAATCTTACTAGGTTGTGTAATGGTGGTTGAGACAACACTCTTTCTTAGAAACTGCTGAGTCCCCATGATCCATGAACCAGTTTAATCCCTAAGAGATACAATGCTATGGGCTGAAACATTAACTTCTCTCTATGCTAAGTTATTATTTCACTTTTAGTATCTTGTGATAATTATTAAAAATGTAGGTAAAACCACCTGTCCCCACCCAAAGGATGTTATGAGAATCAGCAAGTGTTTCAAGGTGCTTCTGGAGGTCAGGGCCTGTGGCTGGTTCCACATCGACCAGTTTAGAGACTAATTTTAAATTCCAAGAGGTAAAGAAAACAGGAGTTTTGAGAAAGAAAGTTGACTTTTATTACCAAATTAGGGCCCTGTTGCCTCATTTAGTGCCCTTCCCCACCCCCCAGCAGCTTCCTAGGCAGCCCTGTTAGTCTAGTTTTACAGAAGAGGAAACTAAGGCTTAAAGCATTAAAACGACTTATCCCAGGTCCCACACCAAACCGGGAACCCACACTGTCTAGTACCAAATCTCCACTGTACCACACAGCCAGACTGAGTCTCACTGCTCCCAAAGGCAAAGGCTAACCAATCACAGGAGTGCACTCTCCCCTAAGAATGAGTTACCTTGGAATCCATCCTACTTGCAGGTACTCACCACCCTAAATCAACGATCTGCATTATTTCACTGGGATGGTATTCACACTTGATTTATGTTGGCACAGAGCAAGCTATAAATTGTGCCTATGGACCCACTGAAGCCTTTTCTCACATCGAAGATGTTTATAGAAACAGGAAACATGGCCTCAACATGAACATACTGGTCTTCTCTATGTCAACATCTTCATAAATAGACGTATCCAGGATCTCCGCCTAGGCTGTTTTCCATAGACACTCAAGAGGCCCATGAGGTAGGTCGTTGTTACCAAGGAGAAGCAAAGAGGCCATCCCTTGTGTTTCAGATTTAAGCTGACAAGAGGCCCACTCAGCTGGGGACGATTAAAAAATGCCGCTGCTTGTTTTGTCCTCCCACCCCAATCCCCACACCCTGTCTGTTGCTAGCATGATCTTTTTGGATGTCCCTCTTTTATTTGCAACTTTGAGCTGCAAGCTCCTGGCCTAGAAATCTAGAGTTGTAGAGTTGTTCTCTGTTCTTGGAAAAGTGGGCCCACTTTGTGGATTTAAAACACCACTCTCACTGCTCTTACTAGTTTGCAAAGCTGTCCCACTCTTTATCACATTGTACTCTCACAAGGGTCCTGTGAGGGGGCTGTGTTTAGTATCCCCATTTTGCAGATGGGAAGACTGAGGCATGAGGAAGGAAGGGATTATTATTTAGCTTTGAATTTCTCACAAGCTTGGCACTAAACTTTGCCCTTCTCAAGAAACTTATGAGTGGTGGTAGAAGAATAGATTATTACTACCATAGGTGTCAATGTCTGTGTCCATGAGAGGCCTAGCAGCAAACAGATGGTACACTAATAAAAGGTTCAAACTAAACAGAATTTAGTGAAGAAACTATTACAGAGGTGTGGGTAGGGTTAGGGGACGAGCAATAACGGGAAGCCATTGTTGTTGCTGGGTGCCGCTGAGTCGATTCTGACTTACAGCAACCTGATGTGACAGAGTAAAACTGCCCCATAGGGTTTTCTAGGCTGAAATCTTAATGGAAGCAGATAGCCAGGTCTTTCTCCAGCAGAGCCACTGGGTGGGTTCGAACCGCCAACCTTTTGGTTAAAAGCAGAGCGTTTAACCATTGTTCCATCTGGCACTCCTCAAGTCTGAAAGTGGATGAGGGGAATAAATAGCTCAGTCTCTCTCTCCTCACAGCCTCTGATCTTCTGCTGGGGCCTCCCATAGGCAGAACTCAAATGAAAAGCAGATAAGAGTCTAATTAAAATACAATGACAACATGAGCTGCAGATGAGTTCAGCAGATTCATTTTTTTCATTCACTCAACAAATATCCACCAGACATCTACAACATACCAGGAATTAGGTGGGTGCTGTCGATACAAAGATAAATAAGAGCCAGTCCCTTGTGCCCAAGGGGCTGACAGTGTAGCATAGAAGGTAGACCCAACTGGGTTTTCCACTATGTAGCTACCCCACTATACAATGTACTCTACAAGCTGGACATCAACCTTTGAGCACAATACTGTAACAGCACAGAAGAGAAGGATCACCCACTCAACCAGGGAGGTGGGAAAAGAATCATAGAGGAAGTAACCTTGCTAGCCCTTGAAGGACGTGTGAGAGTTTGCAGAGAGTTGGAGGGGAAGTTCATTCCAAGATGAGGGACATGCAAAGACCCAAAGGTGTGGGAATGGGATGGTCCCTTTGGAAGGAGGGCCTGGGAGATAGATGTAAAACCCTATCTAGTTAGGCTCACTCTTTACTGATAATGCCTTTCATCACCAAGGTCTATATTTTGGGGACTGATTTATATCTGAGGTTACAAAAGTACAGAGGCAAAAATAGGATTCTAGAGTCTCAAGTTCAAGCTCCAGTGCCAGCACCTGCTCCCCATGTGACCCTAGGCAAGTCAATCAATCCTTCCAAGACGCTGCTTTTTGTCTAGTCAATAAATCCAGCACTCTGTGTGCCTGCTCTGTTCCAAGTCCTAAAAGGATGCATGGTGCTGGCCCTGGAAGCCTATAGTAGAGGGAAGGGCAGACCCTACCTACATTGAACCCTTGCATATCGAGTCTCCCAGAGCTTTACACACAGTTTAACTGGGCACACACAGTTTAACACACTGCCCTGCACACTTCCCAGGGACATAGAGAAAGGTTGGAGAAATCACAGAAGAGGAAATTCTTGTAAGCTGTTACTATTATTGGGTGGTGGTTATAACTGCTGCCATGTTATATAAGGGTTCTTTCATTTTAGATATTCCCACTGTACTCCCTGATCACCCCTACCTTCACACCTTGGCTCATACCATGTCCACCTCATGCTACTCTGGCTATTTAAATCCTACTCATCCTTCAAGGTCAAGGTCTGGATCCACCTTCTCCAGGAATCCTGCTCGGAGCATCCCAGGCCACAGAGGTATCACCCTCCTTTCCACTCTGTCACATCTATGGACTCGTCAGGCATTTATCCATCAGTCAAGGGCAATTTTGCGCCATTTCTAGGAATGCTGCCTGGCCTGGAGCTGTCTGGGTCAGAGAATGCCAAGGTAGGACAGGAACTTTGAAGGCCAATATTGAGCCATCAGGCTTACCTCTCCAAGCCAGCCCAACATGGTAGCCAGAATGATTGTCCTAAAACATAGGTGTGAGCATACCTCTCCCCTACTTAAAACCATAGTGACTATATAAGTTATTGCCCAAATGGGGATACTTTTGAGGGGAAAGGGAGTGCTATTATTATAATGCTAGAACCCAAACCAGAAAAAACCATTGCCATTGAGTCAATTCCAACTGACAGAGACCCTTTAGGGGAGAGTAAAACTGCCTCCAGGGGCAGATTACCCAATAAGCAAGGTAAGCACAGGCTTTCTTGTGCATACTTCCTAATCTGTACTGGCCTATTTTACATGGGTCCCAGCACATCAAGGGAAAATGGATATTTTGTAGGAAATTTACAGTCTATACCTCAGTGGTTATGGGATTGTAAAAAAACATACATTTTGGAATTATACCTGGATTGGTGTCCTCTGAGCTGTAGGTCTAGTTTCAAGTTATTTAATTCCTAGACCTTTAGTTTCTACATGTGTAAAATAGACAATAATCCCGTACTTCACAGATTTGTTGTGAACTAACATGTGGAAAGCACCTAGCACAGCATCAGGCACATAAAATGGCAACATGCCCTTCCCTCCTTCTCTCAAGTTAATGAATAATCTAGTTACAACTTAATGACATCACATCCCCTTGTCCTGTTGGAAAAAAAAAAAGAAAAAGAAAAACCAACACCAGCTCTAATCACGTTCTTGGAGCTCCGTTTGGTGGAGACGTGTCCAGAATTCCACCAATTTACTGGATCTGCTTTATGGGGGAAGAAAAGAAAGGTCTGTCATGATGCTTTCAAGAGGCTTCTCATTGAATTCAGCTGGTTGCAGACAGGCTCAAAACCAAAACAGCCTCCAGAGCATTTTTGAAATGAAAACCTTTCTTCTTCATTTCCTCCCATTTGGGAGATCTGATCCAGGCTCTAATTATCGCCACACACTCTTTGGACATCACCCGCCCACCCCCCACCGCCCAACGGTCTCTGGAAAGGCCTCTCTGCTCTGCTGGGCTGCTCAGCCTCTCAGACAGCATATATTTACTGAGTAAGGCCCTGTGCAAGGTGCTGGGTCTATAAAGACACATAAGTTGTGGTTCCACCTGTCTGCCACGTATATCAGCCATCCGTTAGTTTGTGGTACTGAGCTGACTTGCATGTTGCTGTGATACTGGAAGATACATGACAGGTATTTCAAATACTATCAGGGTCATCCATGATAGATAGGTTTCAGTGGGCTTCCAGACTAAGACAAACTAGGAAGGAAGGTCAATTGTCTGATGTAGTGCTGGAAAATGTAATGTGTCCTCTAGGTTGGAAGACAAAAAAGATTGAGGTTGTCAATGTTTTCATTTTACTTGGATCCACAATCAACACCCATGGAAGCAACAGTCAAGAAATCAAAAGATGCTTTGCATTGGGCAAATCGGCTGCAAGAGATCTCTTTAAAGTGTTAAAAAGCAAAGATGTCACCTTGAGGACTAAGGTGCACCTGACCCAAGCCATGGTGTTTTCAATTGCCTCATATGCATGTGAAAGCTGGACAAAGAATAAGGAAGACCAAAGAAGAATTTACTCCTTTGGATTGTGGTATTGGCAAAGAATATTGAGTATACCATGGACTGCCAAAACAACGAACAAATCTGTCTTGGAAGAAGTACAACCAGAATGCTCCTTAGAAGCAAGTCTCACATAGTTTGGACATGTTATCAGGAGGGATCAGTCCCTGGAGAAAGACATCATGCTTGGTAAAGTAGAGGGTCAGCAAAAAAGAAGAAGACCCTCCACAAGATGGATTGACACAGTGGCTGCAACAATGGGCTCAAACATAGCAGTAATTGTGAGGATGGCGCAGGACAGGGCAGTGTTTCATTCTGTTGTGCATAGGGTCGCTATGAGTCAGAACTGACTCAACGGCACCTAACAACAACAACAGGTTGGAAGTCACTCAAAACACACAGTGGCCGCCAAAATGGACTCAAACATACCAGTGATCGTGAAGATGGCACAGGACTCAGAACGTTTCCTTCTGTTGCACCTGGGGTCGCTATGGGTCAGAGCTGACTCAAGGCAACTAACAAGAATAAGTTATGGACCTCGATTTCAAGGAACCACAGTCTACTATGGGAGGTCAATATATATATAGATAATTTCACTAATATTAGATGAGTGCTATATAAAAGCTAGGCGCACCTCCAGAAGAGCATCTAATCTAGCTTGGGGTTGGGAGGGCACTGAGGACTTCCCAGAGGCAGTGATATTGGAGCTGAATCTTAAAGGATGAGTTGGAGTCTCCTTAGGTGAAGAGGGCAAGGAAAGGGACAGGGTGTCCCAGGAAAGAGAATAACTTGGATAAAGTCTTGCTAGAATGACACGACTTGGTGTGTGCTGGAAGCTGCAAATAGTTTGGTGACAATTGCATTATAAAGGAAGAGCTAGTGAGATTTCTTTTTTGGAAGGAGCAGTGGGTCTGACAATCCAAGTTTCAATGATTTACCACAACCTACCTCTCATCATGAATATGCTATTCTAGAAAGCAGTGAACTCCCCAGCAGCACAAATATTCAAGCAGTGGTGGATGGTGGGAGGTGTAATTACTTTGTAATTGATAATTGCTAGAATTACTTCCAGTTTTAGGATTCTATGATTCAGGATGCTCACAGAGCATGTTTTTCATAGGTGTGTTTGCCTGAAATCATCTGGTCTTTGCTTAAGTTTCTTTGAGTTTTCTTGGAAGTTCATGGTTCTCTTTAAATAGAAAATGCACAAGAATAAAAAATGAGCAATTTTTGAACACCTACACTGTATTAGACACTTTCCCATGCCATCTCCTTTAAGCCTCATAAGTAAAAGTGAGTAAGAACATTAGCTTATTTCTAAAGAAGAAACAGGCTCAAAGAGATTAAGTGGCATGTCTAAGTTTACACAGCTAGTGAGTGATAGAATGGGGAATTGAACCTAAGACCACCTGACTCTGAGGTCTACGCAAGCTCTTATACCATCCTAAGTGTCCTGACTCAGTTAAAAAGAGCTTTGTTTTACTCCCTCCTGTCTCTTCCCTTCTCAGTTTTTAATCCCTGCTCTTCTTGGGAACTTTCTCTGCTGCCTGACCTTGAACTTGAGACTGGCTGATAATTCCAAGAGACACAACTGAACTTGCTGAGGTCAGGTTCTTCCCAGGAGAATGGGTCTTTGTTTGATGGTTCACCTTTTTATTAGTAAGTTATTGCCACAGGTGATTTATAATGCCTCAGCACCTTAGAAGGTTAGACCTGGAAGGGATCTTAGTCTACTGTAAATTAACCCCCATTGCTTTATAAGAGAGGACACTGAGGCTCAGAGCAGGGCAGTAGGCTGCACATGGTCACTCAGGAAGTGAAGGGAATTCAATGTAACTTCATGAGAACGTTGGATCTGGATTCACCATTGCTCTCCTTCTAATGAATTATTGGCTCCAGGAAGAGATGCAACAAGCCAGGCATGAGCCTAGACCTGCAGACTTGGGCAGGAGTTGCTATGCTAGTCCAGAGACTGATGTAAAAACAGTAAAGAGAGTGGTAGAGGAGCATCGGGTTTCTGCTGACTTGGGATCATCAGTGAGATGACTGTTCTGCAGTGGGAAGCCCTGGACTGAAGGAATGGGTAGGACTAAGAGGATATTGCAGAGAATCACATGTCTCCAGGAGGGAAAGGAGCTTATAGATCATCGAGGACAACTTTCTTATTTACAAAGGAGGAAACTGAGGCTCAGAGAAGAAAAGTGACTTGCCCAAGGTCATAATGCAACTGAGTGGCAGAGCCAGGATTCAAACCCAGGCCTTGAGAACCAGGAAGGGCTGTGGGTCAATAATTAGAGCACCAAACACTTGGGTTCAGCCTCTGGTTCTGCCATTTTCTAGCTGTGTGTCTTTATCAAGCTACATAACATCTTTGAGCGTCAGCCTCCTTGACTGTAAAATGAGGTCAATAGTCTGTACTCTGTAGTGAGAATTAAATGAGGCCCTAACATACGCAGAGGTGTCCTTCACTCCCTCCCCCTCAAAGCCTTGGTAATGTTAAGAAGAGGCAGGGGAAAGAGGGAGTTGTCATTGGTTATTTTAAATATAAAGGTGTCAGGAAGTCAGTGTGTGAAGACACCTGGCGTGCTGGAGCACAGTTATGAGCTGAAAGCCAACCAGACCAGAGGCTGGAGGAGCCAGCAACGGTCTGGGCCTGGCCAGGGTTTCGTTATTGTTTGCTTGCTTGCTTGATTGTTTGTCATGCTGAGCAGTTTACACTGAATCTTATATCCACTGCCCTTGAGTCAAGTAGAATTGCCCCATAGGGTTTCCAAGGCTGTAATTTTTAGTGAAGCAGATTGCCACATCTTTCTCCTGCAGCGGCTGATGGGTTCATATCACAGACCTTTCGATTCGTGGCCACGCGCATAACCTCTGCACCACCAAGGCTTCTTACTTAATCTTACAGGTGAAGGGAAACCCCTAAAGGTTTTTAACCCAGAAGACTAGCTTGGGTAGACTTGTGTTCTTTAAAGTTCCCTGTAGAGACTGTGTGTCTAGGTGAGTGTGGAAATGGGTGGAGCCATTAAGAAGCAAATGTCCAGGAGAGAAGCCAGAGGGCCTGAACCAGGGCAAGGGCAGGCAATGTGGAAAGGAGGGAACAGATGGCAGAGAAAGGAGAGAAAAATCTGCAGGGCTTGGAAACTAAATTAATGTAAGAGGAGAAGGAGGCATCTTGAAAGATTCCCTGCCCTGGGTTGGTAACTGGATGGAAAATGGTGTCACTCAATGAAGGCCTGGTAAATGAAAGGGTGAGCAGTTTTGTGGGGGGAGGAGTGGAGGAGGTAGAGAAAGTACAGGAAAGTGTTTTGTATACTGTAAACTAATATGCTTAAGTAAGGGTAGTATCAAATATTACAAGAAATATGTATATATATGGATCAAACATCTACCACGTGTCAGGCATATTTCCAGGTGCCATAAATACCTAACAGAACCAGATAAACAAAGTTCTCATGTTCACAGAGCTTACTTTTGAGTGGGAGAGGCAAAAATCCTAACTAAAATGTTAGCAAAGTTGTATCCAACCAGTTATGTTTATTCTAGGATTGTGAGGTTGATTTCATACTAGAAAATCTACAAAGATAATCTACCACATTCACAGATTAAAAAAAAAAAAAGAGGAAACCCATATGATCATCTCAATAGATGCAGAAAAAAAATCATTTAATAAAATCCATTAAAAAAAAAAGAAAGAAAGAAATCTAGCAAAGTAGGAGCAGAAGGGGATTTATTTAACCTGATAAAAATTAAATTAATTAATGTGTGTCTCTCAGCAAAGGCAGCTGGAGGCCCCCTTCCCATGGAAGAGATAAGCTTGCCAAGAAAACGGTAACACTGAATTCTGGTCAGCCAAGCTTTCTTCTCCCTGCTCGAGGCATGAATGGGCACTACCAATGCTGGTCTCGGTAATTTTCTATGCTGAAAACTGTCCATTTTCTATGCTTCTCTTTCCCATGGTCCTTGTCCAAACCGGGTTACAATACAAATAGTTAATTTTTTTTTAATTTAAAAATTTAATTTAAAAATTATTTACCCCAGCTCTATGGCAACTGTCATACTTATTGGTGAGGCATTACAAGCATTTCCTTTAAAGTCAGGAAACAGACAAGATAAGAGACATTGAAGGATACCTCTTCAATTTAAAAATTCAGTGGAGTTAAGCATAGACAAGTGAAATAAATAACATAAACACAGGAAAGGAAGAAACCAAATTTCTTAGACAGTGTGATTACTGTAGAAAATCTTAAAGAATCTGTAAAAAAATTAAAAATTACAATTAACTGGGGTTTCCTCCGGGCAGCTGGTGGATTCAAACTGCCAGTCTTTTGGTTAGCAGCCATAACTCTTAACCACTGTGCCACTAGGGCTCTACTTTATATCTAGATATCAGGAACTGGTTGGTGATGGTTGGAGACACAATCTTCACTAGTAGGGCAGGGAAATGAGAAAAATTACAACGGTTGAGTGAATTTTCATAATGCTAAGTTTATTCCATTTAATAAACTTTCCTTTATAATGTGTCTGTTTTTTTCCCCGAAGGGTATGTGGTTAAATTTTTTTTATACCTGAATAGTGACATTAGATGGCAAAATAATTGCTGTTCAATGTTCTTATTTTGCCAAATTAAATGTAGGCAACACTCTGTTGGTTTCACAGCATTATTTTTATATTTTCCCACCCTGTTAAGTTTAAAAAATATCTGGGAACAACTGTTATAGAGCAAAGAGCATAGGTTTTTGAGTCTAAAAACTTGTATTTTCTGTTCTGTTACATGTATTAGCTCTATAACGAAGAGGCAAGCCACTTAACTTCTGTGAAACTTGCTTTCTTCACCAAAATGGGATAATTATACTCATTTCAGGGAGAGTATGCAGATTAAATGAGATAACGCCTCTAAGGAGTTTAGTTTCATGTATAGTGCAGTTCAGGTTTATTTTGCTGCCCTCTCCCTTGCTGGAGTCCCTGGATGGTGCAAATAGTTAATGCACTCGGCTACTAACAAAAAGTTGAAGGTTTGAGTCTACCCAGAGGCACCTAGGAAGACAGTTCTGGTGGTCTACTTCCAAAAACTCAGCCATTGAAAATGCTACGGAACACAGTTCCACTCTGACACATAGGGGGTTGCCATGAGCCAGAATCGACTCCATAGCAACTGGTTGCTGGTCTCCCTTTCTGGAGTTACTGGAGGCCAGGGACTGGCTTTTATTTGTATGCCTTATAATCATCCAGTTTAGTCCTAGGTCAGAATAGATGCTCAAAAAAAATCTGTTAAATGAAAGCTAAACAATGAATGAGGAGAAAGATAGAGCCATGAGGATGCCCAAGGCAAAAACCATCCAAGGAAACAAAAAATATACTGGCCTCCTCTGAGAAACCACTAAGAGGTCTGCTTGTCTGTAGCAAGGTGAGCGAGGGAGGAGTGGTGAGAGTGAGGTCCAAGGGGTAGTCAGGGAGCAGATAGTGCCGGGCTTTGCAGTACTTGGAATTTTATTTTAACAGGATATGATGGGGAGTGATGGGAAGGAAGAAGTGAGAAAGTGAATGAGTGAATGGATGAAGCTAAGGAAGGAGGCAGCCCTGGAAACCCTGAGGTGGGTCACTGCTGTGGTCCTGTAGCAGAGCTTCTGTATCCACCCCTTCCCCAAGCACACACCTGTTCCTATGACCAAGTTGGTCAGAGGAGCATGCAGGCATAGCCTGGAGACCCATGCCTTTCTCGGAACTGCCCCTTGACCCTTGATGTCCTTGTGGTGATTCTGCCTAGATAGGGGGAACTGTGTGTCTTCCCCAGAGACAGCTGGGGCTCTGACACTGACACAGTTCACTGCTCTTGGTTTCTAACGAGGGAGGAGGAAGTGCAGAGGAAGGGTGAAAGGTGGAGGAGCTGTTTCTTTTATCACACAATTAGAGATTGGCTGGCTGCTCTGGGCAGGGACCCACGCAAACTAGGCCTACAGGGGAGTCACCCTGCTGGGTGGCCCCATCTTGCTCTGGGGTGGGGTGGGGGTGGGGAGCTTGAATTTTCTGGAATTGACTTCTTAGCTCTTCAGATCCTTGAGAAGAGGCCTATGGTACACTTCACATGAAAGACCCCACCAGATTCCAAAAACTTTCTCTGAATCCTCCTATCATTCACTTATTTACTCACTCATTCATTGATCATTGAGTGAATACCTACTATGTGCCAATATAGAGTTTTAGGCTCTGGGTATATACTCATAGACCATGCCCTTAAGTTGCTCACAGAACCAATGGGAGAATCAGGCAAACAAACCTTGAATTACATTACAGTGAGTTAAGTACTATGATATACTGGTACTAAAATAAATAAATAAGCTAATGTTTATTGAGTGCTTACTATATACCAGGCACCATTCTAAGTGATTTGCATATATTGACTCACGCCCTTTGTAGGAAATCCCCGTGAGGTGGGTACTATTATCACCCCCATTTTGCAGATGATTTACTGAGGCACAGAGAGGGTAAGTGGTAAGGGCCCGTGCTGCTAGGAAAAGGTTCAGCCTGGCGGTCTGGCTCCAGAGCCTCGCTCCTAACTGAGACACTCTGCTGCCTCTGCGTGAGAACATGGAGGAGGGTGGCCTAGGCACATTTCCTAAAGGAGGCTGGAGTGTCGGAGGGTGACGAGGAGTTAGCCAAGCAGAGACAGATGGGGGCAGAGGATTGGTGAGGACTTTCTAGGCAAATAGGACTGCAAGTGCAAAGCACGACAAGACATAAGTATTCTAGAAATAGACACTGCAAGTAGAGGAGAGGCAGGAGAGAGGCAGGGGAGAGGACCTGGGACAGGATGGGGGTGCCTCAGGTCTTTGGGTGCTGGGGAACCAGTGTAGGATCTTAGGCCTGAAGTGTTGTGATTGCAGCAGTCATTTATTTCTGAATTTTTGCAGGAGTTTCGTCAATTTTCAGGTGGGCTAACACTAGCCAGTATACATCAGTCACAAGGACTTCTCTCTAACTGACCTGCTTATTCTCCATTTGCACCCCATTTCCCACCCAGACCCAGTCTCTGGTCAGTGCTGTGTCCCGGGAGGCTGACCCCCTATGATCGTATTAGGAGGGCTCTGCTCTGTCTTCCAAATGGGTTTGGTCGATGGCAGGCATCATCAGGAGATCAGCAGTTGGGAGGAGAGAGAGGTTGAGATATCCTCGGCCCCTGTTTCTGTGTCAGGGTCTGGTAGTGGCTGTTTCTACACAGCCATAGCCCCTGCCAGTGGCCCTCCCCCCGAAGGCTCCACCTTTAACTGGGCTCCAACAACCCCTTGCCCTCCTCTTATCCCTTCAGGTCTAGGGGTGTGTCTTAGTCATCTTACGCTGCTCTCACAGAAATACCACAAGTGGATGGTTTTAACAAAGAGAAGTTCATTCTCTCAGTCCAGTAGGCTACAAGGCCAAATTCAGGGCGTCAGCTTCTGGGGAATGCTTTCTCTCTCTGTTGGCTCTGGAGGAAGGTCCTTGTGATGCCTCAGTCTTCCTTTAGTCTGGGAGCTTCTCTGCGCAGGAACCTCAGGTCCAAAGGACGCTCTTTGCTCCTGGCACTGCTTTCTTGGTGGTATGAGGTTCCCATGTGTCTCTGCTCACTTCTCTCTTTTATATCGCAAAAGAGATTTCATTAAGACACTAATCTTGTCAACCTCATCACAGTGATAGAATTTACAACACATAAGGAAATCACATCAGATTACACAATCATACAACACTGGCAATCATGACCCAGCCAAGCTGACAGATACTTTTGGGGGACACAACTCAATCCATGACAGGGTGCTAACAGCTCCCCACTATGGCAGTTCTCTGGTTGCCTCAACATCCCTTACTCATTCCCTTAGCCCTGTTCCAACCCTACAAATTGTCCTTTTGTTAAAGTCGCTTCAGAATCCCAGTAGAGTGAGACTTCATTTTCCTGCTGATAATCATTCATGCTGAGAACTTAACTGATAACAATTACCTTTTATGGCACAGTGGTTGAAGAGATGGACTGCTAACTGAAAGGTCTGCAGTTCGAAACCACCAGTGACTCCGAGGGAGAGAGATGTGGCAGTCTGCTTCCTTAGAGATTTACAGCCTTGGAAACCCTATGAGGTCGCTATGAGTCAAAATCAACTCAATGGCAGTGGGATTGGTTTTTTGGTTGACTGTGCGCTCAGGGCTTGATATGCATTTTTTTCCGCTTCATTTAATTCTCACCACAGCCCCATGAATTAGGGACTATTTATTTTCATTTTCAAAAGGAGGAAACTGAGGCACATAGATGTTAAGTAACTTGTTCAAGATAATGTAACTTCTTGCCCAGAATCACACAGCTAGTCAAGAGCAAAGTCGGAATTTGAGTTTTGGAGAGTCTGGACTCCAAAACTCATCCTCTTTCCACTGTTCTATGTCACTTAGTAAATCCTTGTCGATGCTTAATTTGTCAGACTGGAAAACCAGTAAGTGTATACCATACCAGTTGCCGATTTATGGTGACAATTTGTGTGACAGAGTAGAACTGTGCTCCATAGGGTTTTCAATGGCTGATTTTTCTGAAATAGACCTCCAGGCCTTTCGTCCAAGGAGCCTCTGTGTGGATTCAAATCACCACCCTTTAGATCAGCATCTGAGAATATTAACAGTTTGCACCACCCAGAATCTCTAAGGGAAGTGCAAACGGGGTGTTGCATGGAGGATTTATGTGTCTGTTGAGGAGTGGTGAGTCTTTAAGTAAGACTTCCTAGAACATTGCCATTCCTGCTTTAGTGGAAAACACAATGGTGGGTGATTCCCCAGAATATCCCTTGCTGGGCAGAAGCCGTCTTCACAATGGACAGTTCCTCAGTGGAGGGGAACTTAGGCCTTAATGAGTTCAAAATAAGAGGAAACTCATCCCTCCAAGACCCACAGCAGAAAGCATAAGGGTTTATTTATAGAGAAGAATTTTATTATTTTTTTAAGTCGCTAGCAGACTTCTATACCAAAGCTTAGGAAAAGACACACATTCATGGCCAGTGGTCAAGGGAAACCACCTTGTTTTCTTGGCAGTGCTGTGGCTGAAACAGCTTTCCCAAAAACAATACGTGGGGGAAGGAAAGGTGAAACCAAAGAGAGTTTTAAAATGCTGTGGTTTGCTTTTTACTTTTATTGGTATCTTTGGGGCCGGAGAAGGCAATGGGCTGGACCGTTCAACTGGCCAAAGATGTAGTGCCCCTTGGACTGGAGGTTCCTGGAGTTACCCTCACTTGACTCATGTCTTCTCTGAACTCCCACTCTCCTGGGACCACTCATCCATGTTCATCAGCAAAAGATAGTTAATAACTATCATGGTTTGAATTATGTCCCCCCAAAAATGTGTGTATCAGTTTGGCTGAGCCATGATTCCTGGTACTGTGTGATTTTCCTGTGTGTTGTAAACCTGCCTCTATGATGTTAATGACGGAGGATGGGTGGCAGTTGTGTTAGTAAGGAGGACCTGATCTACAAGACTGGACTGTGTCCTGAGGCAATGTCTTGAGATATAAAAGACAGAAGTGAGCAGTGAGACAGGGGACCTCATACCATCAAGAAAGCAGTGCCAGGAACAGAACGCTTCCCTTGGACAGGGGTCCCTGAGGCGAGAAGCTCCTAATCTGGGGGAACACTGATGAGAAGGCCGACAGAGAGAGGAAGACTTCCCCTGGAGCTGACACCCTGAATTTGGACTTTTAGCCTATTTTGACTGTGAGTAAATAAACTTCTCTTCGTTAAAACCATCCACTTGTAGTATTTCTGTTATAGCAGCACTAGGTGGTTAAGAAAATAACCAAACCCGAAACCAAACCAGTTGCTGTTGAGTTAATTCCAACTCATGGACGCTCCATGTATATTAGAGTAGAACTGAGCTCCACAGGGTTTTCAATGGCTGATTTTTCAGAAGTGGGTTGCCAGACCTTTCTTGCAAGTTGCCTTTGGGTGGATTCGAACTGCCGACCTTTTGGTTAGTATCAAGTGCGTTAATCATTTACACCACCCAAGTACTCCTAACATAGTTATAGATGCTAAAACAGGCAAGGTTCCAGATTCTCCCCTAGAGCTTTCAGAGTGAGGGCAGCCCTACTGATACCTTGATTTCAGTCCAGTGATACTGATTTTGGACTTCTGGTCTCCAGAACTGTAAGAGAATAAATGTGCATTGTTTAAAGCCCACAAATTTTTCATAATTTGTTATGGCAACCATGGGAAACTAATGCAGCAAGTAAGGGAAAGAAGCAGCAAGAAGAAAGGTGAGATGTGGAACTAATGTGGAGTGCTTGAAATAGCATCATCTCCCTGTGTGTCTATCTCTCCATGTCTGTTCTTCTCTTTTATAAGACACCACTCAGGTGGGATTAGGACTTCATGTTGTTGTTAGGTGCTGTAGAGTTAGTTCCAACTCATAGCGACCCTGTGTACAACAGAACAAAACATGGTCCTGTGTCATTCTCACAATCGTTGCTATGTTTGAGCCCATTGTCGCAGCCACTGTGTTAATCCATCTCATCGAGGGTCTTCATCTCTTTTACTGACCCTCTACTTTACCAAGCATGATGTCCTTCTCCAGGGATTGGTCCCTCCTGATAACATGTCCAAAGTACATGACATCCTCACTTCTAAGGAGCATTCTGGCTGTACTTCTTCCAAGACAGATTTGTTCGTTCTTCTGGCAGTCCATGGTATATTCAATACTCTCCGCCAACACCATAATTCAAAGGCATCAATTCTTCTTCAGTGTTCCTTACTCATTGTCCAGCATTCGCATGCATATATAGCGACTGAAAATTCCATGGCTTGGGTCAGGCGCACCTTAGTCTTCAAGGTGACATCTTTGCTTTTTTAAACTTTAAAGAGGTCTTTTGTAGCAGATTTGCCCAATGCAATACGACACTTGATTTCTTGACTGCTGCTTCCCTGGGCATTGATTGTGGATCCAAGTAAAATGAAGTCCTTGACAACTTCAATCTTTTCCCTGTTATCATGAAGTTGCTTATTGGTCCAGTTGTGAGGACTTTCATTTTCTTTATGTTGAGGTGTAATCCATACTGAAGGCTGTGGTTTTTGATCCCACGTTAACTTAACTGATGACATCTCAAAAAATCTTGTTTTTCAAATAAGGTCACATTCACAGGTTCAAAGATTAGAACTTAACATATCTTTTTGGGGGAACACAATTCAATCCATAACAGAAGCTAATTAACTTTTGAAAAATGTTATCTTCTGTGTTCTTTTACCAGTTAGCTTCTAGGGACATGAACTTGTGTTACAAAACCAGAAGAGCTTAATAGTTAAGAGAAATGAAGTTAGAGACAGAGCTAAGTTTTATCCTATTCCCACCATCTACTGGCTCTGTAAGGAGCTCTGGTAGTGCAATGGTTAAGCGCTCAGCTGTTGACCGAAAGGTCTGTGGTTCAAACCCACCAGCCACTCTGTGGGAGAAAAGAGCTGAAGATCTGATCCTGTAAAAAGTACAGCCCAGGAAACCCTATGGGGCAGTTCTACTCTGTCCTACAGGGTTCCTAGGAGTCAGAATCCATTCTACTGCAATGTGTTTGGTGTTTGTTTGTTTTTTTTTTTTTTTGTTAAGAGGCCCAGGGTTTTCAGTTGCTCTGGAAATGACCCCACCCTGGTCCAGCCATATCACTTGTGACGTTTCCAGGAGATTCACTTAACAGGAAATAAGACCTCTCTCTCCCAGAAACCTGAGGGGTTAGCCTAGAGAAAAATCCCGTAGCCAGGAGGCTTTTCAGTTGTGACCTTTTACAGGCAAATTTACTCAAGAAGAGACCAAGGGAGCTCCCCTTCCCAAGCACACAGTGCTGTGGGAATTTCCTCCTGGGCCTTCCTCAGTGGGCCTGTGCTGTGCCTGACTGATCTTGCAGTTTCTGTCAGCACTGAAACTGCTGTGGAAAGTTCAGCTTGAGAAGAAGAGGGAACTAGGGTGTTTTGATTTTCTTTTTCCTTTTTTTTTTTTTTTGAAAGTAGAACAACCATAAGACTTGATTTCAGAAATCTTAACCCAAACCAAATGTTTCTTTTTTTTTTTTTTTTTTTTTTTCCTGACTGGGTGATCATTCTGTGGAGAACACAGGGCATTTTGACTTTGTGAAGACAGCGACACTGGGCAGGAGCCAGCTCTCCTCAGAAATCAAACAGTACAGGTTCACACACCACCAGGGACTGCTGGAATGTTGCTTTACTTTTTAGTCTGGTTTTATAGTCCAACTCCTCCTCCACCACCCCTGGAACTTGATTTATTATTGTGCAGACCCGGTGGCTTTTCTCCAACTTTATTTCTTTCTTCAGAAGTAAACAAGGATTTTACAACTCCATAACTTCCCCCAAAGTTTGTTTGTTCTTCCCTCCATACAGTGTGGGCCATGTTTGTTCCCTGGGAAAGTCTCTGCTCTAATTATTTTCATATTTCAACAGCTTTTGTTGCTTCTTTTTCTGAGGTTTACAAAAACGCTGATGGCGGATTTACTTCAGGCTAAATTGTACTGTAAACAGTTCCTCGTAGGCACATGGGAGTAGAAGAATGGGAGCCATGTTGCCTTGTTGCCTTTTCTCATTGTGTACCATGCCAGAAGGAAATGTGAAATTCCTGAAACGCTCCTTTGGATGGCTGGAGGAAAAATATGTAAATTGATAAAACAGGAAATCTGCTAATTTGTTGTAAAAGGAGCCTTTGACAACATTGTGTGTGCAAGACTCAGCTGAGAAAAAGGTTTGCACTGAAGACTGAAATTTTCCAGATACTTTCATTTTAGGTTGGGAGCTTTCTGCCTTCCAGCAGAGATTAAAATTTGGTGCATTTTAAGGAAATAGGATTTAGGAAACCTAAGGCTCCTTACTATATTCAAGCAAAATCCTGGATTTATGGGACAGATATATAGCAGGTACTTCTTTGGAGTCCTTGAGTGGTATAACCACTCTAACCAAAGGTTGGCGATTCGAGCACACCCAAAGGTGCCTCGGAGGAAAGGCCTGGTGATCTACTTCTGAAAAATCAGCCACTGAAAACGCAGTTTTACTCTGACACACATGAGGTTACCACGAGTCAGCATTGACTCGACGGCAACTGGTTTAATGGCTGGTTCTGTCCAAAAGGTGTGAACCTAATCTTGATGTTTGCATATCCAGTTTGAAGGCTGAAAACATCTCTTTCTAATCACAGCAATCCAGGGTTCTAGGAGAAATTGCATCCCTAAGTGCCTTGCTTGTTTCCATACAGTCTCTCCCTACATCCACCCTGGGATAACAGTCACTGCCGGTGGGCTCCAGGTTCTCAGCTCCACGTGTCCCACTGCCTTTACTTGAAGTTCCAGACCTTCCTTGAAGCATCACATCTAGTGCCTGTCGGGAACCTCAGAACCAACTTGTCCAAAATGAAATTTGTGATCCCTCCTCCAGCTGCCCTCTCCCTGAATTCCCCACCCCAGTTCGGGGCACAGTCATCCACTAAGCCCCAGTGCAGGGAGCCCAGGGTCATCAGAACTCCCCACTCTCATCTGATCAGGTCTTGAGCCCTGTCCATCCTACCTGCCAATATCTGCTGAATTTGTCCACTTCTCTCCTCTCACACAGCCAATTTCCTCCTTCAAACTCTTACTGCCTCTCACCTAGACCACTGCTACATCTCCTTGTTTTTTTCCCTTCAGTCTCAGTTCTTCCCTCCATATCCCCCTGTTTTAGTCAGGATTCTCCAGAGAAACAGAACCAATACACATAATAGAGATACAGCTATGGAAAAAAAAAAAGTTGACCTCAAGTTAATTTTGACTCATGACGACCCCATGTGTGTCAGAGTAGAAAAGTGCTCCAAAGGGTTTTCAGTGGCTAATTTTTCAGAAGTAGATCACCAGGCCTTTCTTTCGAGGGGCCTCTGAATGGACTTGAACCACCAACTTTTCAGTTAGCAGCAAGCACGTTAACCGTTTGCACCACTCAGGGGTTCCAGATAGATAGATAGGTAGATATTTATTAAGGAATTGGCTCATGCAATTGTTGGTGCTGGCAAGGCCAACATGTGTCGGTCAGGCCACAGGTTGGAAACTTCAGCAATCTTGTGTCTGAAATCTTTTGGCCAGGTGGCATACTGGAAATTCTGGCAGAATGTCTATTTATAGTCTTGAGGCAAATTCCTTCTCCCTTGGGAAACATCAGTCTTTACTCTTAAGGCCTTCAACTGATTGGATGAGGCCCACCCGCACTATGGAAGGAAATTGCTTTACTTGTTAAACGTTAATAACATGTAAATATCTTCGTAACAACATCTAGACTAGTGTCTGACAAAACAACTGACCACCATGCCTAGCCAAGTTGACACATAAAGTTAACCATCATATTCCTCCTCCCCCTATTAAAAAATAATTACCTCTGGAGCTGTGGGAGAGTTCTTTCTACCAATCCAACCATGGAATCATGCTACTTCCCTGCTTAGAAATCATCTATATCCCCCTCTCTTCAATGTCCGCACAAGCTGGTCCAAGCCCTGTGGCGTAGCACTCGGTGGCCTCTGTGGGCTGACTCCAGCCTGCTCTCCAGGCTCCACTGCAACTCAGTGCCCACATGCCCATCCACATGGCTGGCAACTTCCCCCAAATTCATACCATGTTCTTCCATGCTTTATGCTGCTCACTTGACTTGGAATGCTCTTCTGCCCTTTCTCTAGCTGGCAGAAATCCACTTAACCTTGAAGGCTAGCATCAAACACCAGCTCCTCTGTGAAATCTTCCTGAATTCCCCTAAGCAGTGTTTGTTACTCTCTCATCAGTGTTTCCAAAGCAGCATGTACACATTTTTAATGCCATATTTTAGCCTTGGCCTGTCCCCACCCACATTCTCCTACCCTTACCAGGATGATGAGTCTCTGGAGGGCATGGTCTGAGTCTTTCTTATCTTTATGTCTTTTTCACTTAGCAGAAAGTCTGGCCTGTGAGTGGCACAGGGGATGGGTGTGGGGAGGTTACTGAGCCCATTTCAGAGGAGATTCACCCTGGGATGTACTCATGATGATGAGAAACCAAAAAATCTAACTCGTTGCCGTCAAGTTGATTCCAACTCATAGTGACCCTGTAGGACAGAGTAGAACTACCCCATAGGGTTTCCAAGGAGTACCTGGGAGATTCGAACTGCCGACCTTTTGGTTAGCAGCCGTAGCTCTTACCCACTACACCACCAGGGTTTCCAAATGATGATGAGGGTGAAGTGAAAATATGGTTTTCAGCATTGTTTGGAAGACCACAGGCAAAGCTTAGGTGCAGGTGTAGGAGAGACAGTGACTCTGAATGAGACAAGCCAGGGGCAGGTTTCATAGGCTGCAAATTGTGTCACCTTCAGAGTCCCTTTTCAGAATACAGGGGAAACCATATTGGATAGCTCCTAACTTCAGGTAGCATGCATTTTCTGGAACCCGCTGCTGCCATACACGTCTGCCATCTTGTACCCCCTGGATTCCAAGTCTAAATTTCCCATGTATCTTATGACATAAAGAATTGAACTGGGGGCACTTTGGCTCAAGATCTGCCTCCCCCAACTCTGGTAGTGCTCTGACTTGACTTCTATCACACTTGAGGAATTCCCAGCATTCCTAAAGGATGATTCGTTTTTGCCTGTTGGTACATGTTTTGTTTAGGAACGGGGTAGCAAAGAGGCTAAGAGTTTGAGGGCAGTGGTCCCCTCTGCTAAGACTTGAATGAAACAGTAAGGGTTCTAGGACCTGAGAGGTCTAAACTCTAGAACTTCATGTATTCGTTCAACTCACTTTTCAGAGAATCCACTGTGTGCTAGGGATTGGAGCTATCTACTGAGGAGACAAAGATGAATCAAACAGCATTTTTGCCCTGAGGAGCTCTCAACTCAGTGTAAGGGATTCCCTTCAGGGATCTGCCCAGCTCCTGCCCCAGACTGAGGACTAGGAAACCACCTGTGCTCAAAGTCATGGCACAGATGCAGACATGGGTAGGACTGGGGTAGGGGATAAGGTAGACAGGAGAGAAAGAAAAAGGCCTGGAAGAGCTGAGTCCTGCCACCATCTGGGACCTTACTCTCTGGGCCCCATTTCTGTTGCCATGTAAAATAGAGTTAGTCACCCTTGCTGTGTTTTCAACACAGGATACAAGCACCTTCTATGTAGAGCCCTGAGTCAAGGCTAGGGATACATCCAGCACAATGTCTAGCACATGGTAAGCGCTCAATAAATATTGGATGAATAAGTAAATGGCTTCTACTCTCAAACTTACTGAAGCCGTTTAGAGAACACCTACTGTAGTTTATCTATGTCACAAAATGTAGCATACAATAACAGCTGGCAAGACCAGGCAGCAAGAGCTAAGGACTCTGTGGGGCAGATGGCTGGCTTTTCCTCTCCACTGCAGGAAGAGAGGTTTCTATTCAGGGGTGCTGAGGAAGGCTTTGTGGAGGGGGTGAAAGGGGGGAGCTCAGAGCCATTCTTGGGTCGGTTTGAACCATGAATGAGGGGTCATCCCTGCATTCTTGAGCCTTCCCTCCAGGCTTCTTGGGGGTCAGAGGAGCGTCCAAGGAGGATCTCCTTCTGTCTCAGTCTCCTTTTTCAGAGGATGGCAAGGAGAAGCACAGAGATGGTACATCTGGAGACAAGATCCTTTCTTGGGAATCTCTGCAGATGGAGAGGAGGTCTTTGTGGTAGGGAGACTCTTTAGTCCTGCTTCTGCCTCTGTTTCTGGATCTTTCATTGTATCTTTCTCCCTCTGGGTCTTGGCATGCCTCTAACTGTCTTTTTCTTATTATCATGATCTCTTTTATCCATACCCACCTCCATTCTTGCTCTGGTGCAGGTGTGTGTCCATCTCTGTCACCTGACTTCTCTTTCACTTTTTCCTTCTTTTCTTTCAAAATGAAACAACTTTGAGGTTGAAGGTGCTTTAAACTTTAAAGTGTTATGATTGTAAGCCTCTTGAGGGCAGGGATCCATGTCTGTTTGTTCACTGCAGCATACCTAGCATCTGGCATCGTGTCTGCACTCAGTGTTGTTATTGTTGTTGTGTGCCATTGAGTTGATCTCAACTCATAGCAACCCAACATGACAGAATGGAACTGCCCTATAGGCTGTGATCTTTACAGGAGCAGATCACCAGATCTTCTCTCCCACAGAGTGACAGGTGGATTCAAACTGCTGATCTTTCAGTTAGCATCCAAGTGCTTAACCATTGCACCACCAGGACTCCTGCACTCAGTAAAAACCAAAATCAAACCCAATGCCATACAGTAGATTCTGACTCATAGTAATGTTTAGGGTGGAGTAGAATTGCCCAGAAGAGTTTCCAAGGCGGTCATCTTTATGGAAACAGACTGTCACATCTTTCTCTTGCAGAGTGGCTGGTGGGTTTAAAATGCCTACTGATTAGCAGCTGCAGGCTTAACCACTACACCATCAGGGATCCTTTCTGCCCTCAGTAGGGGCCCCAAAATATTATTGGATGAACAAATTGATAAGGAACATTTGCTTTGGAAGACTAAGAGTGTCAGAACAGGGCAGATAACACTAAATAAGCAAACTACAGTTTGGGTCTGGCTTCAGTCTAGGCTTTAAGGGAAAGGGGTGAAAACATCCCTTGAGATTTTTAGATTCTCCAGCCCAGCTCTCTGTGTAAGAAAGCAGACAGAGATTCTGAGAAGAAGTTTCTCTCAGGCATAAAGAGGTTGTGTCTGGAAGTACTTTCCCTGGGTTTTATCTCTTAGTAACGTGAGGACATGAGGAGATGAAAGTCCTAAAAAAAATGCCTGATATCAAAGGTGCCTGTGATGCCAAGTACCTGTCCTCAAGGAGGTGAGAGTCATCTCCTAAACATCTTCATTGCAATAGAGGTCCCCATCCATGTCCTATCTCTGACTGGCAGCAAGAGCCTGCACAAGATACCGGCTCCTTGGGCTCTGTCCCATCGGTACAGTGAAGCTGCACAATCTCTAAAGGCTTTGCCAGGGTCTACTGTTCTTGAATTCGTGAAATTTGATAAGGGATGAGCTGGGGATTTAAACAAGATTCCATGTCAGGGACTGCTACCATTACAGGAAAGATGAGAAACTACAGTTGGATTGATCCACTCATTGCTGGCAGCCATGTGTCTCTGAGCTGCACGTTGACTCACACAGGCCCTTCTAGAAGGGCTGCCTGGCCCAGGCAGGATGGTGCTACCTTAACCATGAGTGTGATCACCAGGCACATGTGAGTAAAGAGCATAGAAATCTAGGTCTCTGAAGCACAAGGGTCCATGTGGGGAATAAACCAAGTATTTCACAACTGAATTGTCAGGAATATATTACTTGGTTGTCTACTTCATATATACCCCCTTCTTATTTTATGTTTAACTTTGAATTATATCTCACATCTTCCAACATACACCAACATCCATGTGATCACAACTAAAGAGACTAGACACTGTATAGTCCCTGAACCATATATATACACATATGCAAAGTGGACACTCAACATACAGACACATATGTCACACACACAGACACAGACTGTAGATAAATATAGAAATTCTATGTGTTCCACACACATAAATACCCACCTACAAATTCAAATATTCTGTTTTTCACCTCCTATTAGCATTTGAGGATACACAAAATGTTATGTGGAATAATAGCTTCTCAAAAGGGTCAATATCCTAATCCCTGGAACCTGTGAGAATGTTACGTTACATGGCAAGGAGAAATGTAGATTGTAGGAGGAATTGTTGTTAAGTGCCATCAAGTTAGTTCCAACTCACAGTGACCCCATATACAACAGAACAAAACACTGCCTGGTCCTGCACCATCCTCAGGATCATTGCTATGTTTGAGCCCATTATTGCAGCCACTGTGCCAATCCATCTCATCAAGGGTCTTCCTCTTTTTTGCTGACCCTCTACTTAACAAGCATGATGTCCTTCTCCAGGGAATGGTCTTTTCTAGTAACATGTCCAAAGAACGCGAGATGAAGTCTCACCAGCTTGCTTCTAAGGAGCATTCTGGCTGTACTTCTTCCAAGATAGATTTGTTCCTTCTTCTGGAAATCCAAGAATATAGTCAATATTCTTTGCCAACGCCATAATTCAAAGACATCAATTCTTCTTCAGTCTTCCTTATTCACTGTCCAGCTATCATAGGCAACTGAAAATACCATGGCTTGGGTCAGGGGCACCTTAGTCCTTAAAGTGACATCTTTGCTTTTTAACACTTTAGAAAGGTCTTTTGCAACAGATTTGCCCAGTATAATAAGCTGTTTGATTTCTTGACTGCTGTTCCATGGGCTTTGATTATGGATCCAAGTAAAATGAAATCTTTGTCAACTTCAATATTTTCTCCATTTATCAGGAGGTTGCTTATTGGTCCAGTTGAGAGGATTTTTGTTTTCTTTATGTTGAGGCGTAATCCCTACTGAAGGCTGTAGTCTTTGATCTTCATCAGTAAATGCTTCAAGTCCTCTTCACTTTCAGCAAGCAAGGTTGTGTCATCTGCATGTCACAGGTTGTTAATGAGTCTTCCTTCAATCCTGATGCCACGTTCCTCTTCATATAGTCCAGCTTCTCAGAGTGTTTGCTCAGCATACAGATTAAATAAATATGGTAAAAGGACACAACCCTGACACACATCTTTCCTGATTTTACACCACTCAGTATCCCCTTGTTCTGTTAGAAGGATTGCCTCTTGTTCTATGTACAGGTTCCTCATGAACACAATTGTTCTATAATTCTCATTCTTTGCCATGTTATCCATAATTTGTTATGATCCACATGGTTGAATGCCTTTTCATAATCAATAAAACACAGGCAAACATCTTTTTCTGATATTCTCTGCTTTCAGCCAACATCCATCTGACATCAGCAATGATATCCCTTGTTCCATGCCCTCTTCTGAATCTGGTCTGAATCTCTAGCAGTTCTCTGTTGAGGTACTACTGCAATCACTTCTGAATGATCTTCAGCAAAATTTTACTTGCATGTGATATTAATGATATTGTTTAGTAATTTCCACATTCTGTTGGATCATCTTTCTTTTGGATGGACACACATATGGATCACTTCCAGTCGGTTGACCAAGTAGCTGTCTTCCAAATTTCTTGGCATAGATGAGTGAGCACTTCCAGCGTTGCATCTGTTTGTTAAAACATCTCAACTGGTATTCTGTTAATTCCTGGAGCCTTGTTTTTGCCAATGCCTTCAGTGAAGCTTGGATTTCTTCCTTCACTGTCATCAGTTGTTGATCATATGCTACCTCCTGAAATGTTTGAACATTGACCATATTCCATGTTCCAATTATTAATGGATGTTTGCAGTTATTTCTTCTCATTTTGAGTCATGCCACATCAGCAAATGAAGGTACAGAAAGCTTCATTCCATCCATAATGTCTGAGGCTGGGTTCTCTAGAGAAGCAAAAACAGTGAAGTGTATAAATAGAGAGAGATATTTATATTAAGGAAATGGCTCACTTGGTTGTAGAGCCACAGCTCTACAGGGGCTGGAGAATCCAAGATCGGCATGTCAGACAGCAGGTCTCTGGCTCACAGGTTGTGAAGGCCAATGAATCCCAAGATCAGCAGGTAAGATGGCAGGCTGCTGGCTCACAGGCTGTGGAGGCTGACGAATCCCAAGATTGGCAGGTAAGCTGCTAGCTCAAGTCCCAAGAACTGGACGCCAGATGAACAAGAGCTAGCTTCAGGATCCAGAGCAAGCAAAAGCCAGCGAGTTTGCCAGAAAGTCCACCTATATTGGATGCAGGCCACACCCCCTAAGGAAACTTCCTTTCAACTGATTGGCTGCTCATAACAGATCTCATCATGGAGGTGATTATATTATATCAGATCTGATTATGGAGATGATTACATCATTACATAGCTGCCTAACTACATCATAACTGCCAAACCACTGAGAAGCATGCCCAGCCAAGTTAATACACAACCTTAACCATCATGCATATCATTAAGGTCAATTCTATTTTGAGGAGGCCATCATGCATATCATTAAGGTCAATTCTATTTTGAGGAGGCAGCTCCTCCCCAGTTGTATCTGAGTGCCTTCCAACCTGAGGGACTTATCTTCCAGCACTATATCGGACAATGTTTCACTGCTATTCATAAGGTTTTCACTGGCCAGTTTTTTCAGAAGTAGACCGTCAGGTCTTTCTTCCTAGTTTGTCTTAGTCTAGAAGCTCCCCTGAAACCCATCCACCATGGGTGACCCTGACGGCATTTGAAACACCAGTGGCATAGCTTCCAGCATCACAGCAACATACAAGCCACAACAGGGTGATGAAATGACAGATGAGTGGTGGTAAGTGAAATTAACTTTGCTAATCTGCTGACTTTACGATAGGAACAGTATCCTGGATTATTCTGATGGGCCGCATATAATCATAAGAATTCTTAAAAAAAAATGGATAAAGGGACAAAAGACTTAATATCAAGGAATGAAATGTGACAAACACTCGACTAACCATTGCTGGCTTTAGAGATTGAAGAGAACCACAAGCCAAGGAACACAGGCAGACCCTAGAAGCTGGAAAAGGCAAGAAAACAGATTCTTACCCAGACTTCAGAAAGGAACACAATCTTACAGCACCTTGATTTTAGCCCAGTGAGACCTGTGTTGGACTTCTGACCTCCAGAACTGTAAGAGTATAAATTTGTGTTATTTTAAGTCACTAATTTTGTGTCAATGTGTTACAACAATAGTAGGAAACTAATACCTGCAGAGACAGTCCCTACCCTCATGGATCCTGTGGTCTAGCAGAGGAGACAGGAATATAATCAGGTTGCTAGAACACAGTGTGAAAAAATAAAGAAAGAATGATGTAATAGGATCAGCTCAGACTACTGGGGGTGCACACAGGAGAAATCCCAATCCAGACTTGGCATGGAGAGAAGGTTTCCTCCTGGAAATTCCTGAGGCCCGTGACCAATGCAGACCTATGTTGGCAACACCTACCACTGTGCCTGATACACACCAGGTGCCCAGTAAATATCTGTTAGAGGAAGGAAGGAGAGGGGGAGAGGGGCAAGAAAGATGAAAGGTCAGACTGGGACTTGGTAGACAAATAGGGTTTAAGAAGGTGGGGAAAAGTGCTTTAGGCAGAAGGGACAGCATGGGCATAGACCTGAAGGCTATTTAGAGAACTAAGTAAAGTTTGGCTGGGACACAGAGTGCCCTATGGGGAATAAGGAAAGATGAGTCAGGCAGTGTACAGATCATGAGGGGCCTTATCAGCTATAATTAGTCATCTGGCCTGAGTCCTACGTGCAATTGGCTCTCCTTCTCTTTCTTTCTCTCTCTCTCTTTCTCTCCCTTCCCCCTTTTCTCTTGGTTTATACTTTAACATCTTTTAATGGAATGTGTTTGTTTGATCTCAGTTATGTCAAATAAATCTTATGGAGCTATCTCATCTTATCTTCTAGTTCATACTTCAGTCATTCCATCCACTCTCCCAATGCTTTGCAACCCACTGCATCAATGATCATTTTGGGTATGGGAGGTGGTCCAACAGACGAACAGCCCTGAATATATAATCATAGCCAGCTGGGTTTGAGTTCATGCTCCTCCATTTACCAGCTGGTATTTAACCTCTTTAATCCTTGGTTTACCCAATCTGTAAAAGGCTGCCAGAATATTGCTTTCCTCATGGGCTTGCTGTGAGAAACAAAAAAGCTACTACATTAAAGCGCTTTGTGAAGGGCGAGGTACATATCAAGCAGTCAATGGCAGTTATCTATCAAAATCATCACTCTTTGTGTAGTTATTACCAACCAGTTATAACTATTGTGCTGGAGGGTTTCCATTTACCCCTCCAGATCCACTTTCACCCTTCTGCACCCTACTCTGCAACCTCCACACAGTAGGTTGACTTGGGTGGACCGTATCAATGAACTCCCTTGCCCACTGGCTTCAGATTGGGCCCAGGCTGTGGGAGGCGTCAACAGGAGACTCAGGGCATGGAAAGAGAGTGAGGTTAGGGTATATGTTCTCCCTAGCTTCCTCTGTTTTGGGTTGCTGGGGCTTGGCTGCCTTCCTCCACCAAAGGTGGCCTATTATCAGGCAGCCCTCTTCCTACAGCTACCCTTTTTTTGGCTCCAGGAACTGTTCCTTCTTCTTGCCCCTTTAGACCTAGGGATGTTAATGACTCCCCACCATTGCAAGCCCCAGGGTTTCCTTTGCATCTACACAGTGATCCTTTCATTATATGCTCCCCAAGTAACCCAGTTTGAGTGTGTGTTCTATTTCTTGTTGGAATCTGGACTAAGATAACTTTTTTCAGGTATTGTGTCTGCTTGCTAAGCAGGTCAACAGGACCCCATCCTGATGAGGAAGCCCTTGCCCCACTGGTCAGCAGTGAAATATTCACGACGGTGACCACATTGTCAAAAGATCTTTTCTTATTCATTCCTCAAGAAACTCTGAAAGTATCAAGGAAATTTGTAAGTTTAATGTGTAGTGTAGTGATACTCTGTACTAGAAACTGAAACCAGGCAGGAAACGGGGGTGCTGTGGGTTTCCTGCGGCCGAAGGCCATGGGTCAGAGTGGCAGGGCTGGCTCCAGGCTTTGAGGGGAAGTAAGCCAGTGGGTTTGGGGACCACTCTAGTTACCCTGCTGCCCTGATCTGCCTCCCTCTTTCCCTTCCTGTCATGCTCATTTTAGGCTCTGATAGGAGGTGAAGGGCAGGGAGTGGAAGGACCGGTAGTGATGGCCAAGAATGCCATAAGTTTGTTTATTTGTTTATAATAAATATTTTAAGATGTTAATATGGAACAAAAACCAGGAAGATTCAGAAAAATAAAATAATTATAGGATGTCAAAATCAAGACGGCAGAGGAACACAAATCTGCAGACCCTAAAGGACCCTCTTGGTTTCTATCCACCTGACTCTGTGCTGCCTCATGGCCAAAGCCAATAACAGAGTTAGACCACAGAACCCCTTCGCACAGATTGTCTTCTCATAGGACTGTATCTGGCAAAGAAAGCTTTGGAAAAAGTTAATATATGCCTTTGATTCTAGTCAGAATGATTTAGATCTGAATAGTTTTCAAAGCAGGGGTTGCCAGTTGTCTGCTAGAACTGTAGAAGAGATTTCAATAATGTATTGTGGAACATCTACTTTTGAGCAATGGAAACCTGCCAATGAATCTTCCAGGTTGAATTAGTTGTAAATCATGTAACTAAAACCCATTGCTGTAGAGTCAATTCTGACTCACAGCAACCCTATAGGACAGGGTAGAACTGCCCCATAGGGTTCCCAAGGAGTGGCTGGTGGATTTGAACTGCCGACCCTTTGGTTAGCAGCCGTAGCTCTTAACCTCTGCACCACCAGGGTTCCATGTGACTAAAGTTACCAGAAGGAAAAAAAATTGAGCTATTGTATGGCTTATGGGACGTGAGAAAATTGCATTTTTGTAAGCATCAGCTCCAAATAGAGTTTTTTTGTTGGATGACGTCAAGTAGACTTTGATTCATAGCAGCCCCGTGTAACAGAGTAGAACTGTCCCACAGGCTGTAATCTTTATGGGAGAAGATCTCCAGGCCTTCCTCCCGTGGAGCTGCTGGGTAAGCTGAGACTCCACCAGGGCTCCTTGGAAATAGAGTTTTAGAAGCATTGATATCAAGTCACCCTTGCTGCCAATAATTAGAAGATCATTTGCCCATTGAAATAATAATTTCCACCAAACAGAAGATTCTTTCTCCCAGTCTCTATGGGAATGTGAGCCGGGATACATTTGCAAATTATCATCTAGTCACCATTGCAGGACACAGTGCTGGTCATTGTAGCCCAGGGTCTAACACAGAGCTGGACATGTAACAGGAGAATATGTGATAGCAGTGTTGACAGAAGATTGCAGCTCTTTAAAAAAAGGACAGAGCTGGGAGGGTGGAATCTTGTTTTGTTTGTTAGTTTTAGAGAATGGACAAGCTTTAAAAATCAGGGAGTGAGTCCATTTTGCCTTTCCCTGCTGCAGTAGAATTGATTTGTGTTTGAGGCATGTGAAAGCTAAGTGCTTGGCTCTGGTGTAGGCAGTGAGTCAGCCCCGTGTCCTGAAGTTTGACAAAAGTCAGCCTCCCCCCAGATCATTACAGAGGCAGCCAGTCTTCCAGTGCTTGGCACTTGGGCTAGGATTTCAACCTATTCTCGGCCATATTTCCTGTACGTCCACCTAAAGTCCCAAAGAAGCAAATGTCCTTATTTCCCAGAGTGCATCTAGATCCAGAGCATCCCCACGTTGGAAGCCCAGGGACTGTGGAGTGGAAAATGTGACTCTTTCTCCCCCTCACGTGTTTTTTGAGGTTCAGAAAAGCAGGTGCAAATCACAACTGAATTTGAAACCCCAAAAGAGGCCAAAGTGAATCAACTTAACAACAACAAAAAAAGCTTATGATAGCAAAACCTGGAGAAAAACTTCAGCTGTGGCACCTCCAAACAATCATCAACTCCTTGGTGGATTTCAAAACCCCCTCTGGACCTCACATTGATTGAATCCCCGTGATCTAGCCTCATGTGAGGGCTGAGTGGGTTGTTCTTTAGCCAAATGTCTGTGGTTGTGGGTAAATATATTGATATCCTAGCAACTTGCAAAAGCCACGGTACCTTAGACAAGGTCTTGTTTTTGCATTTTGTTAACAGGAAAGCAGGCTTGAGACGGGGGCCTGGGTATATTTTGCTCCAAGCAAAGAAGTTTTTGGTAAACACACAAACTCGCTTCCTTCTGGTCATCCTTGGCTGCCCTTTGGAGGTTGGAGTCATCTTTGCATTCAGGCTTTTGGTGTCCAGATATGTGAAATTCGATCTCTTTTTTAAAATGTAGAAACCAATATAATTCTGTTATGGATTGAATCGTGTTCCCCTAAAATATGTGTTGTAAATCCTAACCCCTATACCTGCGGATGTGAGGTATAAGGTTTAGGGTGGGAATAGGGTTTTCCTCGTTAGGTTAATGAGGCCATATCAGTGTAGGGTATGTTTTAAACATAATCACTTTTGAGTAAAGTCACAGAAGCAAGAAAGCACAAATGGAAGGAAGATAGATGCCATGTGGAAATCTCCAAGGAACGCTGAGAATACTAGAAAAGCTGAGGTAAGGATTTTCCTCCAGAGTGGAGAGAGCCTTTCCCTAGAATCCTGGCCCTGAGTTCAAATTTCTAGCCTTCTAAACTGTGAGAAAATGAACTTCTATTTACTAAAGCCACCCACTTGTGGCATTTCTGTTACAACAGCACTAAGAGACTAAGACACATTCATTCACTGAACATTCACTGAGTGCCTAGTTCCAGGTGCTGTGTAGGGTTATGAAATAGATGTGTTTATGACACGGTTTCCACCCTCAAAAAGCACACTGTCTAATCAGAAAGACTTACTACAGCCTCCATCCAGAACTAGACTTGTGCACCCCATGTTGGTGTCTGTTACAGATTGAATTATGTCCTCCCCAAAATGTGTATCAACTTGGCTAGGAAGTAATTTCCAGTATTGTGTGATTGTCCACAATTTTGTGATCTGATGTGATTATCCTTTGTGTTGTAAATTCTAACTTCTATGGTGTTAATGAGGCAGGATTAGAGGCAGTTATGTTAATGAGGCAAGGCTTAATCTACAGGATTAAGTTGTATCTTGAATCAATCTCTTTTGAGATATAAAAGAATCGAGAAGAGAGGAAGGGGACCTCATGCCACCAAGAAAGAAGTTCTGGGAGTGGAGCATGTCCTTTGGACCTGGGGTCCCTGTGCTGAGAAGCTGCTAGACCAGGGGAAGATTAATGACAAGGGCTTTCCTCCAGAATGGACAGAGAGAGAAAGCATTCCTCAGGAGATGGTGACCTGAATTCAAACCTCTAGCCTCCTAGACTGTGAGAGAATAAATTTCTGTTTGTTAAAGCCATCCACGTGTGGTATTTCTGTTATAGCAGCACTAGATGACTAAGATAGAATTTGGTACAGGAACAGATATCTACAATGTGTAAGCAGTTTTAGTATTGAGTAATGCGTAGAAGCTGGAAGATTTTTAAAGTACCTAATAGTAAAAGTCTAGACTGCTTTGAAGAGACTGTTGGTGGAATTATGGATGTCAGAGAAAATTCTGGTGAGGGATCAGAAGGAAGTGAAGAGAGTTGTAACACCAGAGATGGCACAGATGGCAAGAAGAATCAGCAGAGAAATGGCAGCAGCAGAACCAGGAGACAGGTGCGAGATGGCACGGGAGCCAGCTCATGGAGCAAGATAGCTGAGTGCCTTCGGGCAGGAGGCTTCCTGGCAGAGTGGGGTGCTTCTGGGAACTTATAAATGGAGCTAAAAAGTTTTGGAACTCTTTCCTAAGCAGGCAGATGCCAGGCCAGCTCAAGAGGCCAAGGAATCAGGAACAAGAAGCTGAAGAGACAAGGAACATAGGAAGTAAAGCTACCTCAGTCTCAAAGGGTAGAGCCACAACCTTTGGGGTCTCAAAGTGTGGAACCACGGCCTGCTAGATCTCAAAGGGAAACTTGTTAGAAGTGCAAATTCTCAGCAGGGGTTCGAACCTAAGCAAACTGGTTTGAAGCCCTGCTTTTTCTATCTGTAAAATGGGAACAAAACCCACTTCACAGGGTTGTTGTGAAAAAGCAAATTCTTGGTAAGTGTTTATCAAAAAGTCTGCCACCTGGTAAACCCAACCAAACCCGTTGCTGTCAAGTCAATTGCGACTCATAGCGACCCAATAGGACAGAGTAGAACTGCCCCAAAGGGTTTCCAAGGAGCAGTTGGTGGATTCAAACTGCTGACCTTTTGGTTAGCAGCCGTAGCACTTAACCACTATGCCACCAGGGCCCCTAAGAGTCCATAGTAGTCATTAGGATAGTTATCACTAAGCAATCATCTACTGAGTTCCCACTATGTGCCAGACCCTATACTACACTCTGAGGATATAAAATGAATAGGGTAAGGTATCTGTCTTCAACAAACTTCCAGCTTGGTTGGGAAGACAGATATGTTAACAGAAATCAAACAATTGTCTTACCAATAAATAATGGGGATATTACCAACACAGGGGTGAAGCACCTAACCCAGACTAGGGTAGGGGGTGAGAGTAATGAGGAAGAATTCACAGGGGCAGTGCTATTGGAGCTCATGAGACCCAAATGGAAAAACAAATTTAGAATCTTTAAGGCCTCCCCCAAACTCTGCTGTAAATATCTCCAACATACATTAGCATTTCCCTTCCCTTCCAAATCTCCTTCCTTAGCCATGTTATTGAGTATTGATTGAATTACATAAGTGTATAGCTTTACAGTTTGCAAAAAGCATCCATACATCATGTCTTATTTGATTCTCCCAACTTCCTTGTGAGATAAATAAAGCAGGTAATATAAATAAAGCAGTTCATGAATAAGGGAACTGAGGCTCAGAGAAATATGGTTTCTGGTATTATTAGCTAGACACAGGGCTGCATTAAGGCACATGAGGGTCCTAAGCATTGATAATCTATGGTGCCCCCTCCTCTGCTTACTCACATATTTGAATGGGTATATGAGTTGTATACATACAGATGTGTGTGTGTGTGTATATATATATATATGTATATTGCTGGCCCTCCTGGCTGGAGTTACTGGATCAACAGACATGGATGTACAATATGTCTCTCAAAATGGATCAGAGGCCTATTATCTATTAATATAATCCATCCTTGTCCAGTGACCACTCATGTTGGATCCAGTTGCATATTGAGAGAATGTAGCAAGAAGACTTGACAGTCCACCCCCACCTCTTGTTTATTAGGAAGAAACAGTACACTCCCAAGATACCATTGACTTGATGGCAATGGGTTTAAGAGACCTGCCAAGATAAGGAGTTTCAATTACAAGGGAGGGGACTGTAGGAGACAGATGTCAACGAAGGTGTGGAAGTGGTAGGGGCCTCAAAGCTTAAACAACCTTGCGCATGAGCGCCCCCGTGACCCTGCATAAACTTTATTTCCGGCCGACACATCCTCACACACTGGAGCTGGTATCAGTTTCATGTAATGCACTGCCAGTTCCCTCCTACTGTGGTGCTCACTTTTCTTTGTATCCTGCCTGCTTGGCATCTGTGGGTCTTTGCTTTGGACAGCTGGTGCCCTGGTTTTGTTAATGCCCTAAGCACATGCTTACCTTGCTTATTAGGTAATCTGTCCCTGGCTAGACACAATCCCAAGGGCTGACATTAAGTCTGATGTCCTTTCTACTCTTACAGTCTTAAATCCCATGAACAAACCAGGAGCCCACCACCTATGCACCTTTGCCACACTATTTCTCCCATCCAAGGTGTCCTCCCCTGTCTTCTCTGTTTGTCTAAATCTTTCTCCTCTTTCAAGTCCATACTCAAACCCTACCTCCCCCAGGAAGTCTCTCCCTTACCCACATAGCCTGTGGGAGTCTCTCTAACTTCTAGGAGACTCACCATCTAGGTCGTTATGGGACATTGATATCCTCTGGCAGCCTGGTTATTGTTTATTCATGTTCTCACATCTGCCTCCCTCACCTGGCTGTGAGCACCTGAAGGGTGAGACCAAGTCATGTTAATCGCTGGACTTGGTATATAATGGATGCTCAATAAATGCCCGTTGATTAAGTCAATGGTGTTAAATCTGTTAGCCAAGATTCCCTTTAGGCTGATGGGAAAGTACTGGCAGCAGAATCAGACTAGCATTTATTAGACAATTTGGCCCTGAGTACAGAAATGGAAGTCATAGTCCCCACATCAGTGAGCACCCAGTAGGATCAAGAGACAGCAAGTACATAGATAATACCCATACAGATTAGAAAGTTCCACGTAGAATAAGGTTCAAGGTGCAATTGGAAAATGAGGGAGGAGGGAGGGAAGGAACGGAACAGAGGCAGCATGGGGAAAGGTTAGATCTCAGGAAGGCCTTGGACCATGAGTAGGAATTGACCAGGAGGACAAGGGTTGGTATGGTGGAATGTAGAAAGGGGCTCCAAGGTCATGAGAAGAGACCAAAAAACAAAACAAACAAGCACACACACACACACACAAAAAAAAAAACAAAAACCCCAGAGTCATGAAAGAAAATTCAATGAATATAAAAATATCACAGATTGTTTAAATGCCCTACTGAAGACAAAATACATTCTGCCTCCTGGATGGAAGGATGGTTGGATGGATGGATGATGTGAAGAGGATGTAAAGGGGAGACAGAGGTCAAAGGTGATCTCTTGACTCTGACTATTGGAATTCTTGGGATTAAAAACTTATATATTAACAAAAGCAACGTAAGTTTATTATTAAACAATCAGGAAATAAAGGTAAGCCATTTTTAAATCACTCTTAATCGCTCCATCCAGAGATAATCACTATTAACATGTTGGTGTGGGTCTTTCTAATCTTTCTTTTAGGCCTTTCTATCTATCCGATCCATCTATCTGACCATCAAACTATGTATCTACCTTCCTACATATATATATATGATCCTTCTATCTGTCCATCTGTAACAGTTAATGTCGTGTGTCAGCTTGGCTGGGACATGATTCTCAGTGGTTTGGCAGTTATGTAATGATGTAATCAACTCCATGATGAGATCTGCTATGAGCAGCCAATTAGTTGAAAGGGAGTTTCCTTGGGAGTGTGGCATGCCTCCAGTATATAAATGGATACTCCAGCAAGGCTCTATCTCTGGATCCTGCATCCAGCTCATCATCATCTGATCTTTGGCTCTTGAGACTTGAGCTAGCAGCTTACCTGCCAATCTTAGGATTCTTCAGCCTCCAGAGCCTGTGAGCCAGCAGCCTGCCATCTGACCTGCTGATCTTGGGTTTGTCAGCTCCTGCAATTAGGTGAATCATGAGAAGCCTCCAGCCTGATGCCTGACCCATGGATTTGGGACTTGCCAGCCTTTACAATCACATGAGTCATTTCCTTGATATAAACATCTCTCTATCTCACAGAGAGAGAGAGAGAGAAAGATTGAAAACAAGAGAGAGGTTAAAAGTAGACGTCACTGGTTTGGTTTCTCTAGAGAACGCAGTCTACGTCACCAACCACTTATATTTTTCTAAAATAAAAGTAGGGTCATATGTTACTTTGCATTTTAAAACATACTTTTTTTTGACCAATTTATTATGAGGATCTATTTATGCCTATTTTTTTATTCAGATTTTAGTAGCTGCATAATATTCCATCCTATAAAAGTACTACAGTTGGTTTAACCTATCCCCTATTTCTGAACCATTAACAAAAATGCTTCAATAAACATTGATGTTATCCTTTGTCCCAAAGTTAAAGCAGCAGGGTTATCTTTCTCTAAAGCTTCTGAGGCTCTGGGTTGATCATGCAGAACTTGAGCTTGATGTTGTTGTTGTTGTTGTTGTTAGGTACCCTCGAGTCGGTTCCAACTCAGCGACCCTATGTACAACAGAACAAAATATTGCCTAGACCTGAAGTACAACGCTGTCAGTGATAGGATGATATCCATACGCCTACAAGGAAGACCAGTTAATACAACTATTATTCAAATTTATGCACAAACCCCTAAGGCCAAAGATGAAGAAACTAAAGATTTTTACCAGCTTTTGCAGTCTGAAATTGATCAAACTTGCAGTCAGGATTGATTGATAATTACTGGTGATTGGAATGCGAAAGTTGGAAACAAAGAAGAAGGCTCAGTAGTTGGAAAATATGGCCTTGGTGATAGAAATGATGTCGGAGATCGCATGACAGAATTTTGCAAGACCAACGACGTCTTCATTGCAAATATCTTTTTTCACCAACATAAACAGGGACTAAACACATGGATCTCATCAGATGGAATTCAAGGAATCAAATCGACTACATCTGTGGAAAGAAACAATGGAAAAGCTCAATATCATCAGTCTGAACAAGACCAGGGGCTGACTGCGGAATAATCAATTGCTCATACGCAAGTTCAAATTGAAGCTGAAGAAAAGTAGAACATGTCCATGAGAACCAAAGTACTACCTTGAGTATATCCCACCTGAATTTAGAGACCATATCAAGAATAGATTTGATGCATTGAACGCTAATGACCAAAGACCAGGCAAGCTGTGGAATGACATCAAGGACATCATACATGAAGAAAGCAAGGGATCATTAAAAAGACAGGAAAGAAAGAAAAGACCAAAATGGATGTCAGAAGAGACTCTGAAACTTGCTCTCGAACGTAGAGTAGCTAAAGCAAAAGGAAGAAATGATGAAGTAAAAGACATGAACAGAAGATTTCAAAGGGGGGCTCGAGAAGACAAAGTAAAATATAATAATGACATGTGCGAAGAGCTGGAGGTAGAAAACCAAAAGGGAAGAACATGCTCAGCTTTTCTCAAGCCGAAAGAACTGAAGAAAAAATTCAAGCCTCGAGTTGCAATAGTGAAGGGTTCTATGGGGAAAATATTAAGCGATGCGGGAAGCATCAAAAGAAGATGGAAGAAATACACAGAGTCATTATGCCAAAAAGAATTGGTCGATGTTCAATCATTTCAAGAGGTAGCATATGATCAGGAACCAATGGTACTGAAGGAAGAAGTTCAAGCTGCACTGAAGGCGTTGGCAAAAAACAATGCTCCAGGAATTGATGGAATATCAACTGAGATGTTTCAACAAACGGATGCAGTGCTAGAAGTGCTCACTCATCTATGCCAAGAAATTTGGTGGATAGCTACCTGGCCAACCGACTGGGGGAAATCCATATTTATGCCTATTCCCAAGAAAGGTGATCCAACTGAATGCAGAAATTATTGAACAATATCATTAATATCACATGCAAATAAAATTTTGCTGAAGATCATTCAAAAGCAGCTGCAGCAGCATATCGTCAGGGAACTGCCAGGAATTCAAGCTGGATTCAGAAGAGGATATGGAACCAGGGATATCATTGCTGATGTCAGATGGATCCTGGCTGAAAGCAGAGAATACCAGGAAGATGTTTGCCTGTGTTTTATTGACCATGCAAAGGCACTCGACTGTGTGGATCATAGCAAATTATGGATAATATTGCAAAGAATGAGAATTTCAGAACACTTAATTTTGTCATGAGGAACCTGTACATAGATCAAGAGGCAGTTGTTCGGACAGAACAAGGGCATACTGCATGGTTTAAAGTAAGGAAAGGTATGCATCAGGGTTGTATCCTTTCACCATACCTATTCAATCTGTATGGTGAGCAAATAATCCAAGAAGCTGGACTATATGAAGAAGAACGGGGCATCAGGATTGGAGGAAGACTCATTAATAACCTGCGTTATGGAGATGACACAACCTTGCTTGCTGAAAGTGAAGAAGACTTGAAGCACTTACTGATGAAGATCAAAGACCACAGCCTTCAGTATGGATTACACCTTAACAAAAAGAAAACAAAAATCCTCACAACTGGACCAATAAGCAACATCATGATAAATGGAGAAAATCTTGAAGTTATCAAGGACTTCATTTTACTTGGATCCACAATTAATGCCCATGGAAGCAGCAGTCAAGAAATCAAAAGACACATAGCATTAGACCAATCTGCTGCAAAAGACCTCTTTAAAGTGCTGAAAAGCAAAGATGTCGCTTTGAAGACTAAGGTGGGCCTGACCCAAGCCATGGTATTTTCAATCACATCATATGCATGTGAAAGCTGGACAATGAGTAAGGAAGACCAAAGGAGAATCAACACCTTTGAATTGTTGTATTGGCAAAGAATATTGATTATACCATGGACTGCCAAAAGAAAGAACAAATCTGTTTTGGAAGAAGTACAACCAGAATGCTGCTTAGAAGCAAGGATGGCGAGACTACATCTTACATACTTTGACATGTTGTCAGAAGGGACCTGTCCCTGGAGAAGGGCATAATGCTTGGTAAAGTGCAGGTTCAGCGAAAAAAAGGAAGACCCTCAACGAGATGGATTGACACAGTGGCTGCAACAATAGGCTCAAGCATAAAAACAATTGTGGGCATGGCACAGGACCAGACGGTGTTTCGTTCTGTTGTACATAGGGTCACTATGAGTTGGAACTGACTGGAAGGCACCTAAAACAACTACAAATAGTCCTGTGCCATCCTCACAATGTTGCTATATGTGAGACCATTGTTGCAGCCACTGTGTCAATCCATCTTGTTGAGGGTCTTCCTCTTTTTCACCGACCCTCTACTTTACCAGGCATGATGTCCCTCTCCAGGGACTTGTCCTTCCTGTTAACATTCTGGCCGTACTTCTTCCAAGGCAGATTTGTTCATTCTTCTCGGAGTCCATGGTATATTCAATATTCTTTGCTAACACCATAATTCAAAGACATCAATTCTTCAGTCTTCCTTATTCTTTGTCTAGCTTTCTCATGCATACGAAGCAATTGAAAATACTATGCCTTGGGTCATATGCACCATAGTCCTCAAAGTGACATCTTTGCTTTTTAACACTTTAAAGAGGCCTTTTGAACTTGATACAGTGTCACATTTAATCCTCTGACATAAATCAGCTGCCTCCTCAAGTGATATCTCTTCATCCCTGCATCACTCTCTGCCGCAGCCAAGAGGGACAGAGGGGCATCCCCTACAGCACAGACACATTACTACAACCATCTCCAGCTGATATGCTTGGACAACACCAGCTCTTCTGGCATCTGTCAGCACTGGTGTTTCAGAACTGACACCTCACGCAGCTGCAAGTAAGTACCAATGATGGATTGAAGGTATGGGGCAATGAGTTAGTGATCTGCAGATGGACAAGCGGATGCCTTTGAAATAAGACTAGTCAGTGTGACCAGATGAGGATGGAGGCAGCTACTGTATAATAATAAAATAGAACCTATCCTGTCACATCCTTGAAACTTTAAATACTCAATAGCTCCCCAAAACCAAACTTTCTAGTCAGCCTAAGAGGTAAGTGATGCGATGGAAAGAGCACTTGAAGAAAAGCCAGAAGCCGTAGATTCTTAATGTAGTTCTGTTACTGACTAGCTGGGTGGCCTGGGCAAGTCATCCCCTTCTCTGGATTATTTACTCCATCTCTAATAGGATGATAGGAGCCCTGGTGATGCAACAGCTAAGTGCTGGGCTGATAACTGAAAGGTTGGAGGTTTGAACCCACTCAGTGTCTCCCTGCTAGAAAGACCTGACAATCTGCTTCCATAAAGATTACAGCCTAGAAAACTCTATGGGACAGTTCTACTCTGTCACATGGGCTCTCTATGAGTAGAAAATTGACTCAATGGCACTTAACAACAATATGATCATACATAGATGATCTATGAGTGTTTGAATAAATGAGCCAGGTGTGAAAGAGCACTCTAAAACTGAGGTGCTTGGCATAACTAAAAAGGCTGATGTAGGTCTGGATTGGACTCCATTTTGGTTTAAACCCCTGCTGCTGTTTGTAAAGTTTGAGCACCACTTTCAGGTAAACAAGTCTTGTTTTGCAAACAAATGTTATTATTCTTCCTTGACTATGATTCCAGGAAATGTGTGCGGATTGTTCTTGGGAAAAAAAAAAAGCTTGCCCTCAGGAAGAATGCATTTGAAAATAGATAAACTGATATGAAGAAAGATCTGTTTGTATTTACAGTCATGCTAGCCTTCTTGAATAAAAACCCTGCATTCCTTTGAGAATTACTTTGTAATTTTATTCAGTGCTGCCCAACTCGAGTTGTATTCCTCAATAAAACTCTATCATTTCTCTCCATAAAGAGTTAGTGTTTTTTACACTTTTAACACAGGGAAAATTCATGCATCATTCAGAAAGCTGAGGGTACAGAGTTGAGCAAGATGGACCAGCCCCCTACTTTGGAGCTTGCACTCTAGGGGGGTACAGGTGGGAGGTCAGAACATAAAAACAATAAAATAGATTGTCAATTAGGGATACTTGCTATGCTAAATACAAAGTAGTGACCTGTAGTAGAGATTGACTTAGGTCCTGGTGTGGGTTGGATGGTCACGATATAATGACTTGGAAGCTAAAGTGGTTATGAGAAGATAGAACAAGCCATAGGTTGAACTTGGGAGAAACAGTCTAGGATAAAAGGTAAAAAGGCCCATAGGCAAAGGTGAGCTAACTAGTTCAACTAACTAAACACAAATTTACTGAATATCTCTCTGCTACAATCCAGGGATGCAAAGACTAATGAGAAAACCAGTCTCCACCCTTACTGAGTTTTGAGTAAAGTGGGAGAGAGAGACAATTAAACAGGTGTCTGTGACATAGTGTGATAAGCACTCTGATGAACAGTGTATTAGTTTCCCGGGGCTGCTGTAACAAAGTATCACAAAGTGGGTAGCTTAAAATAATAGAAATGCATTCAACGTGTCAGCAGGGCCATGCTCTTTCTGAAGGCTTTAGGGCAAGATCCTTCCTTGCCTCTCTTCTAGCTTCTGGTGGTTCCTGGCAATCTTTGGCAATCCTTGCTTGTAGATGCATTACTCCAATCTCTGCCTCCCTCTTGATATGGCTGTCTTCTCTTTGTATTTGTGTCCCTTTCTCTTTTTTTAAATGAGGGCAGTTTGAATTAGGACCCACCCTACTCTGGTATGATCTCATGTTAACTGATAACATTTTCAAAGATCCTAGTTCCAAATAAAGTCACATTCACAGGTACTGAAGTTTAGGACTTCAACATATCCTTTTGGGGGACATAATTCAATTCATAACAAGCAGAAACTCAGAATGCTTTTGGGAAAATGAGATAGAAACATCTTACCTCTTCCACGAGGTTTGGGGAAGGCTTCTCTGAGGAGGTGCCATCTAAGGTGAGATCAGAACAAGAAAAATCATTGCCAGCATGGGACTTGCACAGTGGTTAAGAGCTTGGCTACCAACCAAAATGTTGGCAGTTCAAATCCACCAGCCACTCCTTGAAAACCCTAAGGGGTAGTTCTGCTCTGTCCTATAGGGTAGCAATGAGTCAGAATTAACTCAATGGCAATGGGTTTTTTGTTTTAATGGACTAACTATCCATGTCCACTCTTTGACTGGCCATGACTGGGATTCTTCTGGACACTAAGTGGCTTTGCAGAAATTTTTATCCATTTGGAGGGAGCATGAAAACCGTGAGATTCATTAAAGCATTCAATAAATGGCTCCTGCTGTCACATTATCACTTACCACCAAACCAAAACCCATTGCCATCGAGTCGATTCCAACTCATAGTGACCCTATAAGAAAGAGTAGGACTGCCCCATAGGGTTTCCAAGGAGCAGCTGGTGGTGGATTCCTACTGCCGATCTTTTGGTGAGCAGCCGATCTCTTAACCACGGCACCACCAGGACTCCATCACTTATCGTAATGGTTCTCAAACTTACATGCCCATCAGAATCCCCTAGAGGGCTTGTTGAAACACAGATTATTGGGCCCCACCTCCTGGGTTTCTGATTCTGGAAGATAGGGTGGGGCCTGAGAATTTGCATTTCTAACAAGTTCCCAAGTGATGTAGATGTTACTCATTTGGAGATCACAAATTTGAGAACTACAGACTATTAGGGAGTGCTTGACTCTCTTGGTATGACTTTTAGGGCCACAGAAGTGTTTTCTAATTCTCCTCGAAGGTGGCTGGAGTGCAAGAGACAGCAAAGCTGGGTGGGGACAGAAGCTCCAGTCCAGCACATCTGGGGCCCTCCAGGAGGGATCCTCTCTGGCTTGGTTTCCTCTTCAGAGTTTTTGTAGCCAGTGCACCCCAAAGAACAGCACCTACCCTCACTTTGGCGTTTGTGTTCTAACATGTGAGCAAACTTCTTATAATTTTTTTCTTATTTTCTGAGAAAAAGGTAGAGGGATTTTGCCAAGACAAATACACAAGCTCTACACATATTTTCAGCTTCTTCGCTTGTATAGCGTATCCTTCATCCTTTTTTTCACAGTCATGTGGCTCCCAAAGTCTGTATCGATCCTCTACTGTGTCACACTCTTCAAAAAGCTGTTCTGATGACCTCTGGGCCCTGGAAAACATCCAGACAAATTCACAAGAAAGCATGTGACCATTACAGTGAATGAAGTACCAGCTTTGCAGTTGCATGACTCTGGGTCTGAATATCAGGTCAGTCACCTAGCACTGACCCTTAATGGGAGTAAAGCAACCTCTGTGAGCTGATTTTGTGGAAGTAGATCACCAGGCCTTTCTTCCAAAGTGCATCTGGGTGGACTTGAACCTCCAACCCTTTTGTTAGCAGCCAAGCCTGTTAACTATTTGCACTACCCGCGGACTCCAACTTTGTCTTAGAGAGGCTTTATCATCTTTGTGATTAGCTTCCCTCCATGCCTGGCTTGACTTTCCAGGGCCTGGCTCAGGAGCCACTTAGCAAAGACGGTCTTGAAAGAACAACATAACATCTGTTTTGGGCCTTTGCAAAGGACGTTCCTTACATTCCTCCCCTCAAAGCAAAATTGATTGGCCTTGACCTGGGGCCGTGCCAGGGAGAAGTAACCCTTGGGGGACTGGGGTGCCATTCAGTACCCAGATGAGGTCAGTCACCACATGGTCCTCAGCAGCCCCAGGAATGAGAGTTATTTGCCTCCCCTATTAATCACTCAGAAGAGTTACGAATATCTTGGGTCAAAGTGACAGTTTGCATCTTGGCAGACAAAGGGCCCTAAGAATTGACTCCCACTTGGAAAAGGTTCATGTAGTTTTGTTTCTAGGAGAGAGAACCAGAGGTCCCCAGAGATAGGGAGAGGACAAGAGGGGTGAGGGGTGAGGAGGCAGGAGGATGTTGTTTCATTCAATCTCATATCTGATTCTTGAACCCCAAGCTGAGAAGTCTTCCCTAAGTCATCCTGAGTATGAATACTACTCCAAAGGCAGCTCATTTCACTGTTGGATGACGATGATTATTAGAAATATCTTTTTTTAATGATGAGACAAAATATATCTTTTTGACAAATCCATATGTTATTAGCCAGTTTGGATGTAGAACAAGTCAATTTCTCATCCAAATGATTGTCCTTAAAACATTTGAAGATGTTGTCACATCCCTTACAAATCTCCTCTTCCCAACATAAAGAATCCCTAGATCTTTCAGACCATCCATATTACAAGTTTCCCAGGCACCCCTTTCCTGGCCACCCTCTTCTGGAATCAGAGTATCAGTGACCTTCACAGAGTGTGGGGCCAGAACTGCATGTGATTGTGCAAGCATGGAGAGCAGATCCATCACCTCAACAGGCAGATGCCATTGGGTGATGGTAAAGCCAGGGAAGAGTCCAGTTTTCCTGGTTCTCAGGTACCTGGAGTAGAAGAAGAAAATACCAGTAAATTAGTGTGAGACAACCAAGCTTTTGCAACATTCCTGGAATTTACCATGTATCTACTGTCCCTCAGGGCTCTCATGGAACATGCAGCAAATCAAGCCAGCACACCCATAGATGAAGATAGGGTGACTGATGAGATGTGATGTCAGCTGACCCAAACCAATTAAAATTACATGCTAAATGTTTTAAAAATAAGTAGTGTAGTGTCAGAATGCATCTCTTCTAGTCCACTGGCCAGGTAGCTGTCTTCCAAATTTCTTGGCTTAGACAAACAAGCACTTCCAGTTTTTCATACATTTGTTGAAACATCTCGATTGGTATTCCGTCAATTCTTGGAGCCTGTTTTTCGCTCATGCCTTCAGTGCAGCTTGGACTTCTTCCTTCAGTACCATTGGCTCTTGATCATATGGTACCTCTTGAAATAATCAAACATTTACCAATTCTTTTTAGTACAGTGACTCTGTGAATTCCTTCAATCTTCTTTTGATGATTCCTGTGGCGTTCAATTTTTTTGCCCATAGAATCCCTCAATATTGCAAGTCAAGGCTTGAATTTTTCTTCAGTTCTTTCAGCTTAAGAAATGCTGAACGTGTTCTTCTCTTTTGGTTTTCTAACTCCAGGTTTCTGTAGATTTCTTTATAATACTTTACTTAGTCTTCTCCAGGGGCCCTTTGAACTCTTCTGTTCAGCTCATTTACTTTAACATTTCTTCCATTTGTTTTAGCTAGTCTACGTTCAAGAGCAATTTTCAGAGTCTTTCCTGACATCATTTTAGACTTTCCTTTCTTTCCTGTCTTTAATTACCTTTTGCTTTCTTCATGTCATCCCACGACTCTTTGGTCATTAGTGTTCAATGTGTCAAATCTATGTTTGAGATGGTGTCTAAATTCAGGTGGGATATACTCAAGTTTGTACTTTGGCTTTCATGGACTTGTTTTAATTTTCTGGAGCTTCAACTTGAAATTCCATATGAGCAATTGATGATCTGTTCTGCAGTTGGACCCTGGCCTTGTTCTAACTGATAATATTGAGCTTCTCCATTGTCTCTTTCCACAGAGGTATTCAATTTGATTCCTGTGTATTCCGTCCAATGAGGTCCATGTGTAGTCACCATTTGTGTTGTTGAAAAAAGGTATTTCCAATGAATAGGTTACTGGTCTTTCAAAATTCTATTATGCGATCTCCAGTGTCATTTCTATCACCAAGGTCATATTTTCAAAATATCGGTCCTTTTTCTTTCTTTCCAAATTTCACATTTCAATTCCCAGTAATTATTAATGCACCTCGATTATGTGTTTGATCAATTTCAGACTGCAGAAGTTGGTAAAAATCCTCAATTTTTTCATCTTTGGCATTAGTGGTTGGTGTGTACATTTGAATAATGGTCCTATTAACTTGCTTCTTTGTAGGCATATGGATATTATCCTATCACTGACAGTGTTGTACTTCAGAGTAGATCTTGAAAAGTTCTTTTTGATGATGAATGCAACACCATTCCTCTTCAGTTTGTCATTCTCAGCATAGTAGACCATATGACTGTCTGATTCAAAATGGCCAATACCAGTCCATGTCAGCTCATTATACCTAGGATATTGATCTTTATGTGTTCCATTTCATTTCCGACGACTTCCAATTTTTCTAGAGTCATACTTCATACATTCCATGTTCCGATTATTAACGGATGTTTGCAGCTGTTTCTTCTCATTTTGAGTCATGGTGCATCAGCAAATGAAGGTCCTGAAAGCTTTACTCCATCACTGTCATTAAGGTCAACTCTGCTTTGAGGAAGCAGCTCTTCCTCAGTTGTCTTATGAGTGCCTTCCAACCTGAAGGACTTGTCTTCTGGCACTGTATCAGACAATGTTCCACTCCTATTCATAAGGTTTCACCAGCCAATTTTTTTAGAAGTAGATCGCTAGGTTTTCTTCCTAGTCTTTATTAGTCTGGAAGCTCTGCTGAAACAAGTCCACTATGGATGACCCTACTAGTATTTGAAATGCTCGTCTATGCCAACAAATTTCGAAGACTGCTACCTGGCCAGCTGACTGAAGAGATCCATGGCTTCTCCCATTCCAAAGAAAGGTGATCCAACAGAATGCAGAAATTATCAAGCAATATCATTAATATCATATGCAAGTAAAATTTTGCTGAAGATAATTCAAAAATAGTTACAGCAATACATTGACAGGGAAATTTCAAAAGTCACATCGGACTTAAAAGAGGGCCTGGAATGAGGGATATCACTGCTGATGTCAGATAGATGCTGGCTTAAAGCAGAGAATATCAGAAAGATGTTTACCTGTGTTTTATTGATTCTGCAAAAGCATTCATCTGTGTGGATAATAACGAATTATGGATAACATTACCAAGAATGGGAATTCTGAAACATTTAATTGTGCTAATGTGGAAACTATACATAGACCAAGAGGCAGTCCTGCAAACAGAACAAGGGGATACTGAATGGTTTAAAATCAGGACATGTGTGCGTAAAGGTTATAACATTTCACCATACTTAGTCAATGTGTATGCTGAGCAAATACTCCAAGAAGATGGACTATATGAAGAAGAATGTGGCAACAGTATTGGAGGAAGACTCATTAACAACCTGCGATATGCAGATGACATAACCTTCAAAGACTACGACCTTCAGTATGGATTATACCTCAACAGAAAGAAAACAAAAATCCTCACAACTAGATCAATAAGCATTAGCATGATAAACTGAGAACATATTGAAGTTGTCAAGGATTTCATTTCACTTGGATCCATAATCAACATCCATGGAAGCAGCAGTCAAGAAATCAAACAGGATAAACAAACTATGGTACATACACACAATGGAGTATTATGCAACGATAAAAAACAATGATGAATCTGTGAAGCATCTCATAACATGGATGAAACCTGAGGACGTTATGCTGAGTGAAATAAGTCAATCACAAAAGGACAAATATTGTATGAAACTTCTACTGTAAAAACTCATGAAAAAGTTTACACACAAAAAGAAACAATCTTTGTTGGTTACAAGGGATGGGAGGGGTAGGGGGGAGAACTAAATAGACAACAGGTAAGTGGTAACTTTGATGAAGGGTAAGACAGTACACAGTCTGGGGAAGCCAGTACAACTTGTACAAGGAAAGGTCATGGAAGCTCCATAGACACATCCAAACTCCCTGAGAGACTGAATTACTGGGTGGAGGGCTGTGGGGACTATGCTCTCAGGGAACATCTAGCTCAATTGGCATAACACAGTTTGTAAAGACAATGTTCTGCATTCTACCTTGGTGAGTAGCATCTGGGACTTAAAAGCCTGTGAGCAGCCATCTAAGATACTCCACTGGTCTCACCCCTTTGGGAGCAAGGGAGAATGAAGAGAACAGGATACAAAGAAAAGATTAGTTCAAAGGACTAATGGACCACGGCTACCAAGGCCTCCACCAGACTGAGTCCAGTACAGCTAGATGGTGCCTGGCTACCACCATTGACTGCTCTGACCGGTATCACAACAGAGGGTCCTGGACAGAGCTGGAGAAGAATGTAGAATAAAATTCTAACACACAAAAAAAACCAGATTTACTGGCCTGACAGACTGGAGAAACGCTGAGAGTATGGTCCCCGGACACCCTTTTAGCTCAGTGGTGAAGCCACTCCCGAAGTTCACCGTTCAGCCAGGGATTGGACAGCCCCATAAAACAAAACGGGACTAATGAGGCACAGCAGTCCAGGGACAAGGACTAGAAAGCAGAAGGGGACAGGAAAGCTGGTGGTAGGGGACCCAAGGTTGAGAAAGGAGAGTGCTGACATGTCGTGGGGTTGTTAACCATTGTCACAGGGCAATATGTCTACTAACTGTTTAATGAGAAAATACTCTATTCTGTAAACCTTCATCTAAAGTACAAAAAAAAAAAAAAGAATTATCTACATGAGATCAAATTGACGACAGCAACTCAAAAGGTTTGATGGGAAGCCTAGGGGACAGTGAGCTGAAGATAATGGTGATGGAATAATTTGGAAAAAGATAATGAGGAAAGCAGCAGAACTGGAAGAACGTAATCGATGTCACTGAGTTGTACATGTAGAAATTTTTGAAATGGTGTGTCTTTGGCTATGTATATTTTCACCAAAAAAAGATAAAAGGTCCTCCAAGCTTGAGAAGGGAGAGTGTTGACATGTTGTAGGCTTGTTAACCAATGTCATAAAGCAATATGCATACTGGCTGTGTAAGGAGAAACTATTTGTTCTGTAAACCTTCACCTAAAGTACAATTAAAAAAAAAAACCAAACAAATAGGGAGAAAACAGGTATGCAAAAAAAGAGAAAGAAATCAAACAACATTTTGCATGGGCAAATCTGCTGAAAAAGACCTCTTTAAGGTGTTAAAAAGATGTCACCCTGAGAACTAAGGTGTGCCTAACCCAATGCAATGGCTTCATATCCGTGTGGAAGCTGGACAATGAATAAGGAAGACCAAAGAAGAATTGATGCCTTTGAATTATGTTGTTGGTGAAAAATATTGAATATACCATGGTCTGCCAGAAGAACCAACTGATCTGTCTTGGAAGAAGTACAGCCGCAATGTTCCTTGGAAGCAAGAATGGTGAGACTTCATCTCACATACTTTGGACATGTTATAAGGAGAGATCGGTCTCTGGAGAAGGACGTCATGCTTGGTAAAGTAGACGGTCATCGAAAAAGAGAAAGCCCCTCAAGGAGATGGAGCCCTGGTGGCACAGTGCTTAAGAGCTTGGCTGCTAATCAAAAGGTTGGCAGTTCAAATCCACCAGCTGCTCCTTGGAAACCCTATGGGGCAGTTCTACTCTGTCCTATAGGGTCGCCATGAGTAGAAATTGACTTGACAGCAATGGGTTTGGTTTTTTGGCTTTCTCAATAAGGTGGATTGACACAGTGGCTGCAACAATGAGCTCAAACACAGCAATGATTGTGAGGATGGCATGGGACCAGGCAGTGGTCCCATTCTAAGCCCTGTCTGTTATCAATTTTTTTTTCTTCTTTTTTTCACTATGCCCTGCTGCCTCCTTAAACAAGCTTATGCTCTAGCAGGTATGGGAGGTATAGACAAGTCAACAGTTATAAACGCTTTTGTAGACCAGGGAAGTACAAAAAGTAGGGGTGGATTAACTCTGCCTATTCCAAAAGGTTTTGTGTAGGGGCCTTAAAAGACAAGTGAATATGAAATTTTTAATCGACTTGGACAAATATTTACAAAGTGCCTAGAATATGCCAGGTATCACCTTGCTATCAACCTCTGGGAAGCAGTATATACAATGGTTGGTTAAGTGTGTCAGCATAGAATTGGACATTCTGGAGTCTGAACATGAGCCTTCCCTGTAATTGGCTATGACCCTGAGGATATTATCCAATCTCATTAAACTCTATTTTCTTACCTTTAAAATGGGATAAAAAATTGACTTCTCTTATAGGAGATCATTATGAGAATTAAATAAGTCATGCATAATAGTTAGCAAAGTGTTTGGCACAAAATAAGCATTCAGTGAGCCTCAGCCATAGAAAGATAAAGATAAAGATAGTGAGAATTTTCTGGTTCCAGCTGACAAAGCCAGGGGCATTCCTGACTGACAAGGTCAGCCAAGAAGCTTCTGTTGAGAAACTATGCAGACAAAAGCTGGGACCTGGTCCTCCGCAGCCCTGCAGTGAGGGATGCTACACCTTAGGAAGGTCAAGGAGGCAGGGAAAGCTGCTATTCAGCTCTCAAAGTTATAATACTCACAAGAATTGGTGTTTCTTTGTTTTTGTTTTTGTTTTTTTCTCTTCAAAACCCTTTTAAATGAACTCTCCTATTTAAGACATTTCTGTAGCCATTGCCGGGGGTCTTAATCAGGATGCCTACAAATTTATACCTCTTTGGATATTAATAGAGTTCTGGCGGTGCAGTGGTTACGAGCTTGGCTGCTAACCAAAAGGAATCCATCAGGCGCTCCTTAGAAACTCTTATGAGGCAGTTCTACTTTGTCTTATAGGGTCACTATGAATCGGAATCGACTTGATGGCAATGGGTTTGGTTTGGGGTTGGATATTAATACCATACACTTTTTAAGGTTGCCTTTGCATTGTGGAAGGAGCCCGGGTGGCACAGTGGTTAAGTGCTTGGCTGTTAACAATAAAGTTTAGAGGTTCGAACCCACCCACCTGCTCTGAAGGAGAATGATATGGCAGTCAGCTTCCGTAAAGATTACAGTTCTACTCTGTCTTATAGGGTCACTGTAAGTCAGAATCCACTGGACGGCAACAGGTTTGTTTGTTTGGGTTTTGCTTTGGGGAGCTGATCTGTATTTAGTGCACGTCTCCAGCTATGCTCTGGATGGCTGCTCTATTATTTCTGCTGAGACAGGCAGAGTGAACCCACCCAAATGCTTTTCATCCAAATGTGATTTGGTCTGAAATGTCTCGATAATCAGGGAAGACAAAGCAGATTGAAAGAATGTGAGAGGCCAGTTTCCCAGTGAGCTCAAACATGCTCTGTTGATAGAAACCACTCGACACAGGGCATGGGTGGGACTTGGTGCAGGGGAAGGGTTGTTGCTGGGGTCACTTTGTGACAAGGAGGCAAGGGTTTGTTCAAGCCAAGGAGTCTGTCTGGGATGCTAACCATGAGTAAAGCAAGCTTCAGCACAAATGTCTGTGATGTGGAGCAACCCCACGTATTTATATTTCAAAACTGACTTCCTGGGGTGGTGGTTTGGGAATTCACAGCATGTTCTCAAGGTCAGGCAACACTCTGAGGGCTGGTATTCTTCTCTCAGAACTTTATAACATTCAGTATGAGGAAATTCCAAGAAAATGACTTATTTTGACTCCTAATTGTGAGGTGGCAAAAGGGAAGTAAGTTGGCTACATTTATTGAGAATCTACTGTATGTTTTTCTTTATTTCTCTCTAATTATTACAGAAGAGGTCACTAAGGTTCAGAATGGAGCAGTAACTAGTCTTTAAAGATTCATATGTCCTAGAAAGGAGAGCCCTGGGCATCAGATGGAAGTAGAGAAGGAAAGAGAGCACCGCTTAAGGCACGTTCCAAGTTGTGAGTAGGGAGTTGGAAACTGAGCCAGGACATGGACAGCCAGTGAGCAAAGCCTGTTCTAGATCATTCGATGGAGGATGTTCCAGTTCAGAAGGCTGTTTCAGGTTCCCGCAGGGGTGATTCGGGAAGCCCCAAAGAACTTTTCAGTTGAAATGAGGGAGGAGAGGTCATCCCTGTCCCTTTTACCTGATTCAGCCAAGTCCTTCATGTTCATCCTCAAGGTTAGTTGAGCAATGCAATAATCACATGCATTCAGTCTTCTAGAAGGAAATCACTATCACTTGTCCCTATTCTGCTGGGCTGAAAGCAGATTTGCCATACGAAATACAAGATGCCCAGTTAAATTTGAATTTCAGATAAACAATGAAAACATTTTGCTGTTAAGTATAGCCCAAGTGTTATGTGGGATATACTTACACTAAAAAAGTATTCATATTTATCTGAACTTCACATGTAACTGAGTGCCCTGTATTTTTAATTGCTAAATCTAGCAACTCGTTCCACAAGTCACCAGATGACTTCTTATAAGTGTACTCCCTTGCAGGTAGTGGGAGGTAGCATGGCATAGCACAATCTGCAAAACGGAGTTAAAGATAGAATATGCCACCAAAGGGTAGTGGGCTCCCCATCAGTGAGAATTCACTTGTCAGTTCCCATACCTTCCCTATGTTCTTAACTCCTCACTATTTGGCTCCTAGGGGCTAGGAGCATGAACTCTGAGCCAGATTGCTTGGATTAGCTCCATAGCTTGCTAGCTGTATGGCCTTACATTAAATAATATAACCTCTCTGTGCATTTCTAGTTTTCTCATTTATAAAGTGGAGACGTCTTTGTTATCTAGTGCTGCTATAACAGAAATATCACAAGTGGATGGCTTTAACAAACAGAAATTTATCTTCTCACAGCTTAGGAGGCTAGAAATCCAAATTTAGGGTGCTGGCTCTAGGGGAAGGCTTTCTCTGTGTCAGCTCTGGAGGAAGCTCCTTGTCTTTTCTGAGCTTCTGCTCCTAGGTGATCTTCATGTGGCTTGGCATCTCTCTTCTCTGTCTCTGCTTCTTTTCCTTGCTTGTTTAATCCCTTTCAGATCTCAAAAAAATTGACTTAAAACACACCCTACACTAATCCTGCCTCATTAACAATCCAAATGGGATTATAACCACAGGCATAGAAGTTAGGATTTACAACATGTATTTTGTGGGAATACAATTCAATCCATAACATTTACCCTTTGGCCCCCCAAATTCATATCCTTGCCACATGCAAGATGCAGTCACTCTATCACATCATTGAAAAAGTCTTAAATCCACTCCAAGTTCAAAATCTCATCTTCTGAATCATCTAAATCAAATATGGGTGAGACTTTAGGCATAGTCCATTCCAGAGCAAAATTCTTCTTCATCTGTGAACATGTGAAATCTAGAGTACAAGTTATCTGCTTCCAAAGTACAGGGGTAGAACAGACAAAAGGTACACATTTCCATTACACGTGGGAGAAATTGGAAGGAAAGCAGGGATAAAGGGCACCATGCAAGTCCAAATCCCAGCAGAACAAACTACATTAGCTCTCAAGGCTTGAAAATAATCCTCTCTTCTCTGAGACCATCTGGGAAGTGACTCTGCCCTCCAGATTCTAGGTGTTGTCCAGGATTCTGGGTGGAGGCTCCTCAGCCCTGGGCTTCAGCTCTACCTTCCAGGCCCACTGGGATGGCAACTGTGATCCCTTGGCCTTGGGCGATCTCATTCTCCTAGTCCATCTGAGTGGCAACCCAACCCCCTTGGCCCCATCAGGCCCCGTTCTTCTGCCTTTTGGGCATGGCAGCCCACTCCCTCAGTTTTGGATGACGGCTCCATCCCCTGGCCACACCTTAATGGCAGCCCCACACTCTGGAGCCAAGTTGACAAAGATCTGACTCTTTGAAACCTAGGAGGCTGTGGTCCCACCCTTTGAGATCCAGGCGACTGTGTCCCCCCGCTTTGAAACTGAGAAGGCCCTGCTTCCCATTCTCTTTCCAACAGTTCTGATGATCTGCAAGCTGCTCCAGGGATGGTCCTCTTCATTTCTTGGAGGACAACAGGTGTAGCTCCTTCCACCTGTTTCCTGCCTGTAGAATTCTGTGAGGCAGACAGCATTCTTTCCTTTTGTTCTTTCTCTGTCCCCTTCATTCTAAGCTGATCGGTTTTCTGTTGTGGTAGTTGGTTGGATCCATCAGTCACAGGCTTAATATCGTTAACAAAAGATTGTGTGGCCACTTCCTTGGTAACCATTCTAGGACGCGTGTCCTTACTTTGTACAACAGAATTTTCCAAATCTTTAAGTTTTGTTTTCATTTTGCACAGTTCATTTTCAAATCCATCTCTTTCTTCTCATATATTACAATAAGTGGCAAGGAGAAACTATACGGAACTGTTAAGATCTTGCTTAGAAATCTCATCAGTCAGATATCCAAGTTCATCACTTACAAGTTCTCCCTTCCACCAGACATTTGAACATGATTAAGACAAGTTCTTTGCCATTGTATAAAAAGCATCACCCTTCTTCCATTGTTCGATCACATGTTCATCATTTTCTTTTAAAGCCTCACCAGAAACACTTTAACATCCACGTTTTTAGCAACATTCTGTTGCTGGTGCTGCATGTATTCTCTAAGATGATAGAAATTATCTCTACAGCTCTCACTTCTTTCTGAGCCTTCATCAGAATCGCTTTTGACATCCATAATTCTACCAACAGTCTCTTCAAGGCAATCTAGGCTTTTACTGGAGCCCTAGTAGGATTTTAATATTAAAAAAAAAAAAAGAAAAAAAACCCAAACCCGTTGCTGTTGAGTCAATTCAACTCATAGCAAGCAACCCTATAGATCAGAGTAGAACCACCTCATACGGTTTCCAGGGAATGGCTGGTAGATTCAAAACGCCAACCTTTTGGTTAGCAGCCAAGCTCTTAACCATGGCACCAAAACTCTTCTAGCCTCTACCCATTACCCAATTCCAAAACCGTTTCTCCATTTTAGGTATCTGTTAGAGCAGCACCCCACTCTCGGTACCAAATTCTTTTATATCTCAAAAGAGATTGACTTAAGCCACACCCTACAGTAATCCTGTATCATTAACATAACAAAGACAACTCATTCCCAAATGGAATTATAATCAAAGGCATAGAGGTTAGAATTCACAACACTTATTTTCGGGGACACAATTCAATCCATAACAGGAGACAATAATAATAGTTTCCTCATAAAATTGTTTTGAAGTTTAAAAATGCTTAGGTCAGTGCTTGGCCCATAGGCAGAAATAAAAAATGTTGATTCTTCTTCTTCTTATTATTATTATTAATCATTCCCTGATGACTATGGTGAGAATCATGCAGTTACTTCAGATTTGGGCCAGAATTTTGGGTTTCTAAAGCCTTTACAAAAATCACTGCAGTTCAGATAAGAAAAAGACTTTAGGAACATGTTATGCAGTCCTCTTGTTCAAAATATGAAGAGAAAACTCAGACTTGAGAGACCAGGTGATTGGCTCTAAACCTTAAAGATGGTTGAGGGCAAGATCTTGGGGGTTAAAAGACAGATATAGATAAAAGTACCCAAAGGAATTGACCTAATGGTGGGGAGTCTTTTGCTAGAAGTCAGTAATTTAGAACCCAGAATTAAAGGATTTAAGAGCCATCAGGAATGGCCAAAGCAGAATTTACAGCAGAGCCAGCCTAAGTCAAAGACTGACAAAGGAGCCAGCATTTTGGGGGTTCTAGTCTCGTTTTTCCCCTGGTGTTTGCGACAAGTCTTTGGGCAGGTCCTTATCTTCTCTGGTCTTCAGTTTCCCATATGTAAAACAGAGATAATCATCTTAGCTATATCTGCTTCCTAGGGCTGTTGCAAAACCTTTGGATGGAATGACACACCAGCTGCCTCCCAGGAACTCACTACTCCACTTTGCCCCGTAGCCTCTCTCCAGCTCATCTGAGTACTGTCTTCCTCCACATCCTTGGCTTTCAGCCCCAACTGACTGATGACCAGTAGATTCCATCTCAAGGGATGAGGGTGGGGATGGCTCGTCTTGCTTGGCTGGCCTGCATTGCCCGTGGGCCTAGATTCAAGCCATACAAAGAAGGTCTCTAAGTTCAGCTTGCAACCACCAAACACTTTTTTTAATTAAGTAGAGTGACCTTGCTAAAAAGTAAGTCTAATATTGACATTCACCACCCTAACGCTTTTCTACAGGTGTTATACTAGCCTCCAACCACCATTGTAATTTGTCATCCCTTTTCCAGACTACTGAACCTTAGCTGTTCTGTGCCCATTTACCCCTGTTCAAACCCATTCTTTACATAACCACTGAGAGATACTTTTAAAATAAAAATCTAAGTAGGATACTTATTTGCTTAAAACCTACCATCCATTGCAGAAGTTCTTTATTTGAAGTTCATGGACAGGCTTCAGGAAATTTGTGAACACCCTGAAATGTATATTCTAGTTCTGTCTCTGTGCACATTTGCTTTTATCAGATTTTCAGAGGGATCTGCGACAATCCTCCCCATCCCCCCAAAAGATTACAAACCTTTGCTCTGTAAGATCAAGTCCAAACTCCTTAACATAAGGGCATACAAAGCTTTTATGACACAGTTCTTACCTAGACCAGCTTCATTTTGGAGTCTCTCAGCCACAATTGCTCAAACATATATTGCTAATTCTCACCTCCTTGCTTTTGCTGAAGCTGTGCCCTCTGCTTTGAATACCTTCCTCTTCTTACCCTTTCCTCTAAACTGTCACTTGGCTAACTCCTATTTAATCATTATAACTCAGTACAAGAGTTCTTCTTTCAGAAAGCTTTCTCTGATCCTTCCCTCCACCCCCAAACTGTGGAGATGTCTCTCCCAGGTCTCCCACAATGAAGACATATCACCTCTCTAGCACTGCACAGTTCACATTGTGCTCATGTGAGCTGAAAGCTCTTTGAGAAGATTCTGTCTCACTCATCCTTTCCCTCCTCTGTTTCCCTAAAGCAGTGATTCTGGGGACTAGCAGCATCAGCATCACCTAGGAACTTGTTAGAAATGCAGACTCTCAGGTTCCACCTCAGACCTACTGAATCACAAACTCTGGGGGTGGGACCAGTGATATGTGCTTTAACAAATCCTCCAGGTGATTCCAATGCTCACTCAAGTTAGAGAACCACTGACCTAGAGAGACTCCCCTAACTTTTTTTTCATTCATTTTTTAAATTATGGTGAAATACAGATAACAATGTTTGCCAATTTAACCATTTTTATGCTTACAATTCAGTGACTTTAATTATGTTCACCATGTTGTGCAATAATCACCATTGTCCATTTCCAAGTTTTTCATTACCCTTCACAGAAACCCAGTACATCTAAAGCAATACTTCTCCATTTTCTCCTTCCACTTGCCCCTGTCGTTGTTGCGTATCATCGAATCGATTCTGACTCGTAGTGACCCTTTATTGCAGAGAAGGGTTTCTTTCCTCGGCTGTAATCCAGTGGTTATGAGTTTGACTGCTAACAAAAAAGTCGACAGTTTGAATCCACCAGCTGTTCCTTGGAAACCCTATGGGGCAGTTTTACTGTCTCCTATAGGGTCGCTATGAGTGGGAATCGACTAGATGGCAACGGATTTGGTTTTGGCTTGGTTTAATCTCTGTGGGAGCAGATCTGCTCTCCCACAGATCCGCTGGATGGGTTCAAACTGCTGACCTTTCAGTTAACAGCCTAGAGCTTAACCATTGCATCACCAGGGCTCCTTACCTGCTCCTGCTCATCACTGATAAACTTTGATCTCTATGCATTTGCCTATTCTAGATATTTCATATAAGTGGGGTTATATAGTATGTGTCCTTTTTTCACTCAGCATAATGTTTTCAAGATTCATCCATGTCATAGCATATATCAGAACTTCATTTCTTTTTAATGCTGAATAATTAACTCTTAGCTGGTATACTGCAATAGCCTCCTAACTGGGCTTCTTGTTTCCTTGCCTGCAGGGGCAGATTAGCCAATAAGCAAGGTAAGCACAGTGCTTACCTTGCTTACGAGATCATCTGTAGTGAACATTTTCACATTTTTTCACCACATCAAAGATTCTGCTTCTAGGTATGGCTGACATCTGTCTCTCTCCCAACCCCATAGCACCTTCCTATAGAATCAAACTTCTTTTCAAGTTTACAATCCCTCACAGGGATGGATTACCGCGTAAGCCAGGTAAACGCAGGCCTACACATCACTATGTGAAATTGGTCACTACAGATTAGTAACTAGGCACAAATAAACCCATGCTTACCTTGCTTACTGAATAATCTGCCCCTGCTTGCCTGTCACCTTCCAAACTATTCTCCGCACTAAAGCCAGAATTATCCTTTGACAGCATGAACGTAATCATGTCAGGGCCCTGCTCCGAAGACTTCCGTGGCTTCCTTTGCACTTAGAATTAAATCCAGGTCCCTCCCCATGACCTGCAAGGCCTTGCATGATCGGTTCTGCTTTTTTCTCCAGCCTCGCCCCACATCTCTCCTCCATTAACCCTTACCTCCAGGCACACTGGCTTGCTTTCAGCTTCTGACCACCTATCCTCAGCCTGGGCACCGGGGTGCGGGAGAAGGACACGCATGAGTCAACTTCACTGGTCCAGAGGAGGGACAGTCAAGCAGAGGAAACAGATAGGGACTCAAATAAACATACAGATTACAGGAAGCCGAGTAATAGAGCCATACACGTAGTCCAGCAGCAGCGAAGATAAATCACGTTTTGGGACTTCCGTTCAGCAGCAATTTTCAACTCTGTTTCTGAAGTGATAGTGTAGGTTTTCTCATTGGAACATTCTAAGACTAGTGATTTTGCTGCTGTGAGCCCCAGTGCCCACATCTGTAAAGCAGGGGTAATCCCACCACATAAGGATATTGGAACGAGTGCATTAGTGTTTGCAAACACGCTGAGCATGGGCCAGGTCGGGAGTAGGGGCTCGACTGGTGTCAGGTTTTCTTCTCCTTTGTTTCTGGGGCAAATTCAAGTTTTGATGTGGAGGGGACATGTCCTTTCTGAGCTTCAGTGGGTAACGAAGTATATCCTCAAAAAAATGAGGAGTGAGGGAGCAGGTTTGAGGTTAGGCCTAAGGAGAAAGGAACGTTTCCCCCCACGCTTAAGAAATCTTCCTCTCTCAGTGGGTATGGCAGTGAATATGAAAGTGGAAGCGTCCCTCCTGTTCCCATCTGCATTTACCAGAAGGGGCAGTGGGGCTTGCAAAGGTCTTACAGAAAAAGCAGCAGCTGAACAGGAATGAGGGCTGAGTTCTGGGAAGTCAGGGACTTCAGGGACAGAGGATGAGAGGCCCCAGTGTTTACAAACCCTGGGAACACCTGCATCCAGACTGTGTTAGACACATAGTGAGCTGTGGGGACTACTGGCACAAGTCCTCTGGAGCTGGAAAGCCAGACTAGAGACTAGAGAAAGCCAGACTTCACTTCAGGGCTCAGGGCTCACAGTGCTCTGGACAAACAGCCTAGCTATGGTCCCTGGGAGAAGGTGGAAGACAGATATTCATTCATTCATTCACCCATTTACTCATTCCCAATTTCCTCATTTGTGAAATGAGTAAAGGAATCCCTTCTCAGCCTACTTGGAATGTATGTATTGGGGAAGAGTAAGGAAAGGGTTTGCTATGGAGATCAAATGAAATAATAAACTAAATCACTCATTTATTTAATGAACACAAACTAAGCACTTGTTGTTTGGTGCTGTCAAGTTGATTTCAGCTTGTAGTAACCCCATGTGACAGAGGAGAATTGCCCCATAGGGTTTTCTAGGCTGTAATCTTTATGGGAACAGATCACCAGGTCTGTCTGCCTCAGAGCCCTAGTGGATTTGAACTGCCAACCTTTCAGTTAGCAGCTGAGCACTTAACCGTTGCACTACCAGGGCTCCTTAACTAAGCACTTACTTTAATAAAAATAATAACTAGTGTTTATTGAGTGCCTAATAAGTGCCAGACACCATGCTAAATACTTGACATGTATTATCTTGTTTAATCCTCACAAACACCCTCTGAGTTAGTTGCTATTATTCCCATTTACAGATGAGGAAACAGACTCAGAGGGATGGCTTGCTCAGATCACACAGCAGTAAGTAGTGGAGCTGGGATGTGAACACACTCGGGCTGCTAACTGAGCCTGTGCTTACCACCATCATGTCAAATCTTCTGCACTACATTGTATATGTGTGTGGCGGGGGGGGGGGGGGCGGGGAGAGTCTTCAAGGTCATAAATTATCTTCTATTAATCTCTGAATCTGTAGTGCTTAGTACACAGCCCAGCATGTCATAGCTGCTCACTAGACAGGGGTGGACCACTTGCCTATCTATAAAAAACAAGGTGAAATGAAGCAGTTTGGTGGGGCAGACACAGAAGGAAACCAACAGTAAGTGAAGCTCCATGACAGAGGTGTGTTCGAAGGGCTCCCTGGGGTTCTGGGTCAGTGTGTTCCAGTCAGCATCCTGGTAGCCAACCAATGATGACTGTCATGAAACATGATGTTTTTAGGAGGGTCTGCTACAATCGGTTAACTCATTCATTGCTAACTAAGAGGTTGGTGGTTTGAATCCACCCAGAGGTGCCTCAGAAGAAAGGCCTGACAATCTACTTCCAAAAAATCAGCCTTTATGTGGGAGCCATGGTCTCGGGAAACATCTAGCTCAATTGGCATAACACAGTTTATAAAGACAATGTTCTGCATTCTACCTTGGTGAGTAACATCTGGGGTCTTAAAAGCCTGTGAGCAGCCATCTAAGATACTTCACTGGTCTCACCCCTTTGGGAGCAAGGGAGAGTGAAGAGAATAGGATACAAGGAAAAGATTAGTCCAAAGGACTAATGGACCACAGCTACCAAGGCATCCACCAGACTGAGTCCAGTACAGCTAGACTGTGCCCAGCTACCACCACAGACTGCTCTGACCGGGATCACAGCAGAGGGCTCTGGACAGAGCTGGAGAAGGATGTAGAACAAGATTCTAACACACAAAAAAAGACCAGACTTACTGGCCTGAAAGAGACTGGAGAAACCCTGAGAGTATGGCCCCCAGACACCCTTTTAGTTCAGTGGTGAAGTCACTTCCGAGGTATACCGTTCAGCTGGGGATTGGACAGCCCCATAAAACAAAACAGGACTAATGAGGCACAGCAGTCCAGAGACAAGGACTAGAAGGTAGAAGGGGACAGGAAAGCTGGTGATAGGGAACCCAACTTTGAATAAGGACTGTGTTGACATGTAGTGGGGTTGTTAACCATTGTCATAAGGGCAACATGTGTACCAACTGTTTAATGAGAATCTATTTTGTTCTGTAAACTTTCATCTGGAGTGAGAATAGCAGCATAACTGGAGGAGCGTAGTCGATGTCACTGAACTTTGCACATAGAAATCTTTGAAATGGTGTATCTTTGGTTATGTATATTTTCACCAAAAAAAAGGTCGAGAAGGGAGGGGGTTGACATGTCGTGGGATTGTTAACCAATGTCATAAAACAGTATGTGTACTGACTGTTTAATGAGAAACTATTTGTTCTGTAAACCTTCACCTGAACTACAATAAAAAAAAGAAACAAACAAACAAAAATCAGCCTTTAAAACCCTATGGAGCACAGTTCTACTCTGACATACATGGGGCCTCCGTGAGTTGGAGTTGACTGCACAGCAACTGTTGTTTTTTTTTCCTCTTCTCATGACCTTTGGCAACTGGTTTGGTTTTTCATTTGCAAAGATGTAGGTGTAGAAGAGCCAAAAAGGAGAGTATAAGAGCCTGGGGATCAGTGACTGCTGAACTGTTCCCACAAGGAAAGGGAGAGTCCTGCTGAGTTGGTCCCTTAGGAGGAGCCACGAAGGGAATGGCCAGCTCTGGTAACATTGGAAGGAGGGAATCAAACTACACATACCCAGCCTTCCTCCTCTCCCTTCTCTGGTCTCCTTCTGAGGTTCCCAACTGGCCCAAACTAACATGACCTCACTGGATGGAATACACAGGAATCAAATTGACTACATCTGTGGAAAGAGATGACGGAGAAGCTCAATATCATCCGTCAGAACCAGACCAGGGGCCGACTTCAGAACACACCATCAATTGCTCGTATGCAAGTTCAAGTTGAAGTTGAAGAAAAGTAAAACAAGTCCATGAGAGCCAAAGTACAACCTTGAGTATGTCCCACCTGAACTTAGACACCATCTTAAGAATAGATTGGACGCACTGAACACAAATGATTGAAGGCAAGATGAGTTGTGGAATGACATCAAAGACATCATACATGAAGAAAGTAAAAGATCATTAAAAAGACAAGAAAGAAAATAAAGATGAAAATGGATGTCAGAAGAGACTCTGAAACTTGCTCTTGAATGTAGAGTGGATAAAGCAAATGGAAGAAATGATGAAGTAAAAGAGCTGAACAGAAGATTTCCAAGGGCAGCTCGAGAAGACAAAGTAAAGTATTATAATGTAATGTGCAAAGACCAGGAGATAGAAAACCAAAAGGAAAGAGCATGTTCAGCATGTCTCAAGTGGAAAGAACTGAAGAAAAAATTGAAGCCTCAGGTTGCAATGTTGAAGGATTCTATGGGCAAAATATTGAATGATGCAGGAAGCAGCAAAAGAAGATGGAAGGAATACACAGAGTCACTGTACCAAAAAGAAATGGCTGATGTTCAACCATTTCAGGAGGTAGTATATAGTCTAGAACTGATGGTATTGAAGGAAGAGGTCCAAGCTGCACTGAAAGCATTGGTGAAAAACAAGGCTCCAGGAATTGATGGAATATCAATATCAGCAAACGGATGCAACGCTGGACATGCTCACTAGTCTAAGTTAAGAAATTTGGGAGACAGCTACCTGGTCAGCTAACTGGAAGGGATCCATGTCTGTGCCCATTCCAAAGAAAGATGATCAAGCAGAATGAGGAAATTACCAAACAATGTCATCAGTCTCACATGAAAGTAAAATTTCACGGAAGATAATTCAAAAATGGTTGCAGCACTACATCAGCTAGGAACTGCCAGAAATTCAAGCTGGATTCAGAAGAGGACATGGAATGAGGGATATCATTGCTGATGTCAGATGGATCTTGGCTAAAAGCAGAGAATATCAGAAAGATGTTTACTTGTGGTTTATTGACTATGAAAAAGCATTTGACTGTGTGGATCACAACAAATTACGGATAACATTGCAAAGAATGAGAACTCCAGAACACGTAACTGTGCTCACGAGGAACCTGTACATAGACCAAGAGGCAGTCATTCGAACAGAACAAGGGGATACTGCATGGTTTACAGTCAGGAAAGGTGTGCATCAGGGTTGTATCCTTTCACCATATTCAATCTGTATGCTGAGTGAATAATCAGAGAAACTGGACTATATGAAGAAGAACAGGGCATCAGGACTGGAGGAAGACTCATTAACACAACCTTGCTTGCTGAAAGTGAAGAGGACTTGAAGCACTTGCTGATTAAGATAAGACTACAGCCTTCAGTATAGATTACAGTTCAGCATAAAGAAAACAAAAGTCCTCACAACTGGACCAATAAGCAACCTCACAATAAATGGAGAAAATCTTGAAGTTTTCAAGGATTTCATTTTACTTCGATCCACAATCAACGTCCATGGAAGCAGCAATCAAGAAATCAAACAACTTATTGCATTGGGCAACTCTGCTGCAGAAGACCTCTATAAAGTGTTAAAAAGCAAAGATGTCACTTTGAGGACTAAGATATGCCTGCCCCAAGCCATAGTATTTTCTGTTGCCTCATATGCATGTGAAAGCTGGACAATGAATAAGGAAGGTCTGAGAATTGATGTCTTTGAATTATAGTATTGATGAAGAATATTAAATATACCATGGACTACCAGAAGAACGAACAAATCTGTCCTGGAAGAAGTACAGCCAGAATGCTCGTTGGAAGCAAGAATGTACTTAGTCTTAAGTATTTTGGGCATGTCATCAGGAGGAACCAGTCCTGGAGAAGGACACCGTGCTTGGTAAAGTAGAGGGTCAGCGAAAAAGAGGAAGACCCTCAATGAGATGGATTGAAACAGTGGCTGCAATAATGGGCTCAAACATAGCAATGATTGTGAGGATGGCACAGGACTGGGTCGTGTTTCGTTCTGTTGAACAGGGGTCACTATGAGTCAGAAGCAACTCAACAGCACTTAAAAACAACAACCAGAAGCCAGAAGGCTCAAGAACCCATTGATGCAGTTCCCATAGATCAGCCTCCTTGGCATGGGGCAAGTGGGGAGGTGGAGTGTGGATACATTTAGAGGGGCAAACAAAACATATTCTGCATAGACAGGAAGGATGTGCAGGTGTTGTTTGGAAAGCCGAGGTGGGGAAGGGCATATCCGTTGAGGGAAAGAATGTGCCGTTATACTACTGGAAATGCTTGGGATGCTGTATGTATTTTGATCTAGCAAAGGCCTAGGGAATAAGAGATAAGGTAGTAGGAAATGAGATTGGAGACATGTGCAGGGGCTGAGTCATGGCAAGCTAAGGCAGGGCATTTTATTCTTCAGGCACTGAGGAACCACTGAAGGCATTTAAGCAGAGAAGTGATTCAGGTACTTCTGTGTTTTGGAGTTTCTTTGACTGCAAAGTGATGAATGATTTGGGCAAAAGGGAAGGGATCTAGAGGCAGGGGGAACCCTTGGGAGCAAGGCTGGATTACACAATAAGCAAGGTAGGCACAGGCCAGATTGTACCTTCCCACCAATCTGCAGTAAACAATTTCACCTGTCTCCCACCACGTCAAATACGTGGTGAAACCCATGTGAAATTGCTCACCACAGATCAGCAAGTAAACACAATTAAGCCCATGGGTACTGCCCAGTGCAAGCAGGTGCATATCGTGCTTACTGGTTAATCTGCCCCTGCTTGGGTGCCTACTGCAACAGTCCTTGAGAGACAAGGAGAGGGTCTGAACAAGCAGGGACATGCCTTCCCTTGAGTAAGACGAGGACAAACCAGGCCCCCAGGTGTCACGGGCCTGGTGTCAGCTTGGTCTCCCTTCAAGGGCATCTGTGGAATACGGTGGCTGCTGGTCATCCCCTGAGCTGGGCCGGTGCTGACGAACAGAGTGAGGTCACCATGTCTTGAAGAGAGTTTTAGATTGGGTTTCTTCTTGGGTGGAGGGAGATTGTGAAAGGGTTTTGGGAGAGACCACAAAACATTAAGGGGCAGGGCCGACTGGAACATACAAAAGAGAAAAAGGAGAGAAGAGGTCAGAAGATTTAAAAAAGAGAGCCACCTTTGTTCTTAGAATGTGAGGACACCAAGCCCAAGGGAAGAAATGAATCTTGAAAAGCAGAGAGGATGTGTGTCTGACACTAGGAATCTAATGGGAGAGGAACTGGCAGATCTCTCTTGCTCCTTTTTTTTTTTTTTTTTTTTTTTTTGCTGGCAGTGAATACCACAGGGAACTGGGAAAGGAGAAGGGGAGGAGAAAAGATTGGGAGGATCAGAAACAAAACATTTCTGATGAAATTAATAATATGAAGTGCCAAGAGGCTGGGAGAACAAGCAAAGGGCCAAGTAAGCTTGGAAGAAGAGGGGGTATGTGTTCAGGGCACATTACAGAAGCACTGATGTTCTGGAGGTAGGGAAGTTTTTAGCTTCCAGGGATTATTTTGGGAGATTGTATTTTTCTCCACCACTGAAGTATAATTATGTCTGAATTCCTTACAGTAAGGTAGGTGACAGAATAATAAGATGGGAGGTGGAATAGAAAAAAAAACAAACATTAGTACAGCATCAGGGCAACACTTTCCATTAGGGTAGATCATAGCTGGAAGGAGATCTCTTACATCTTCTTTTATATGGGGAAACTGAGGCCCAAAGAAGGGGAAATAACATACCCCAAATTACATATACTCCCATGCCCATTATTTCATTCATTCTTCATAACGGTACTTTAGGGCAACATGGAGAGGATGCAATGTGTAGCAGGGGTTGGCATCCTTTTTTGTAAAGGTTGTTGTTGTTGTTAGGTGCTGTCAAGTCGGATCCAACTCATAGTGACCCTGCGTACAACAGGATGAAACACTGCGTGGTCCTGCGCCATCCTCACAATTGTTGCTATGTTTGAGCCCATTGTTGCTGCCACTGTGTCAATCCATCTCTTTGAGGGTCTTCCTCTTTTTCAGTGGCCCTCTACTTTACCAAGCATGATGTCCTTCTCCAGGAACTGATCCCTCCTGATAACATGTCCAAAGTATGTGAGACGAAGTCTCGCCATCCTCCTTTATAAGAAGCAATCTGGCTGTGCTTCTTTCAAGACAGATTTGTTCATTCTTCTGGAAGTCCATGGTATATTAAATATTCTTTGCCAATACCATAATTCAAAGACATCAATTTTTCTTCGGTCTTCCTTATTCATTGTCCAGCTTTCCCATGCATTTATGAGGTGACTGAAAACACCATGGTTTGGGTCAGGTGTGTTTTAGTCCTCAAAGTGATAGCTTTGCTTTTTAACACTTTAAAGAAGTCTTTTGCAACAGAGTTTCCCAATACAACATGTCTTTTGATTTCTTGTTTGTTGCTTCCATGGGCATTGATTGTGGATCCAAGTAAAATGAAATCCTTGATGACTTCAATCTTCTCTCCGTTTATCATGATGTCGCTTATTGGTCCCGTTGTAAGGATTTTTGTTTTCTTTATGTTGAGATGTAATCCATACTGAATGCTGTAGCCTTTGATCTTCATCAGTAAGTGCTTCAAGTCCTCTTTGTTTTCAGCAAGCAAGACTGCATCATCTGTATATCACATGTTGTTACCGAGTCTTTCTCCAGTCATGATGCCATGTTCTTCTTCATGTTGTCCAGCTTCTTGGATTATTTGCTCAGCGTACAGATTGCATAAGTATGGTGAAAAGATACAATCCTGACGCACATCTTTCCTGATTTTAAATCATGCAATATCCACTTGTTCTGTTCCATTTGACTGCCTCTTGGTCTATATACAGGTTCTGCATGAGCACAATTTTTTAGGAGTAGACCACCAGGTCCTTCTCGCTAGTCTGTCTTAGTCCAGAAACTCCATGAAACCTGTCCACTATAGGTGACTCTGCTGGTATTTGAAATACCAGTGGCATAGCTTCCAGCATCACAGTAACACCCAAGCTGTCACAGTACGACAAACCGACAGACAACGTGTGTTGGTTTTGTAAAGGGACAGATAGTAAATATTTTAAGCTTTGGGGGTTTACATGTGGTTTCTCTCACGTATTCTTCTTCTTTTATTTTTTTTACGATCTTTAAAAATACAAAAACCATTCTTAGCTTTCAGGCTGTACAAAAACAGGCCTCTATAGTATATTTGGAGTCCCTGGGTGGTGCAATCAGTTAAGCACTTGACTAGTAACCGAAAGGTTGGTGGTTCCAATCCACCCATAGGTGCCTCCAGAGAAAGGCCTGACAATCTGCTTCCAAAAGATCATAGTCATTGAAAACCCTGTGGAGTCCGGTTCTACTCTGCATGCGTGGGGTGTCCATGAGTCGAAATTGACTTGATGGCAAAAATTTGGTTTTTGTTTTTAATAGTGTATTTTTAAAAAGCACGGACGTTAGATTCTATAAAATGACATTTCTTGGATTGTGCGAACGGTTAATGCTCTGGACTGCTAACCAAAAAGTTGGAGGTTCAAGTCCAGTCAGAGGCTCCCTGAAAGAAGGGCCTGGTTTTCTACATCCAAAAACATCAGCCATTGAAAGCCCTATGGAGCACAGTTCTACTCTGACACATACAGTGTCACCATGAGTCAGAGTCAACTAGACAGCAACTGGTACCTCACCAAGCCCCTAGAGGATGGAGAGGGATGCTACCTGGGTTCGAATCCTAGCTCTGCCATTTACTTGCAGTGTGACCCTTGGCTAATTAAACCCTCTTTGCCTCAGTTCCCTTATCTGAAGAATGAAGATAATAGTAGTACCAACTTTGTCTGATTGTGGTGTGAATGAAATGACTTGAATATTTAAAGCTCTTAGAATAGTGACCAGCATTTATGTTTTTCATATTATTATTAGTGTTATATAAATCCTTAAGCTTCCTGATACAAGACAGATGCTTAGCAACTATGGCAGCTGTTCTCCAATGAGAAAGCAGACTCTGAGAAATTAAGAAAAGTTGAGTCATATTGTAGGGACCTTGTCTTGCAGAGTTCCCCTATAGTTCACTCTTGAGCCTGTCCTATAGGATGAAGTGAGCATGACCAGCTATATGAAGTGAACTCTGCCTTACTTGAACTGTGTGCTCCGCTCCCCCACCATCAGATAAGCACTTGTGTAACCTAAATCCATTTGATCTCATCAGAGATGTATGTACCCATGCACATACTTGGCAGGCGTGGGCTGCAGACCTGGTGTTCTTGTTTGTGATTTGAGCAGTGTTATCAATATTTGTGAGTGTAAACTTGAGAGATGAAAGCTATCCAGGTCAGAAAGGCTAATATTTAAATTCCAGACTTGCAGGCACAGCTCTGAAATTCCATGGCTCAGAATCAAATTCACGTACAAAATCAAGTCAAGCATTTGTTTGACAGAGTCGTAGGGCTCTGGAGTGTGGGTGGGGTTTGCATTTAGGAGAAATTAGGGGCCCACCCAGAATGGAATTTTGTGAAATTCTGATTGAGGACAGTTTTTAGGTTCAAACCTCTGTGTGGCTTCAGTTGGAGCAAACTCATTTTCGTGGCCCAGTTTCTTCACAGAGGAGTTAGTCTCTGGAATTAATATATTCTGCTGCTCTCAAGCGGTACGACTTGGCGACTTCACCACTTAGCTTGCAAGGCAATATAAAAACTAGGGGTAAAGTACATAAACTTCCTGAAATAAAATAGGCTTCTAACAAATGGTAGCTATTTTTTAAAAATAATTGTCCCTGCTATTCCCATTGCCCCATTCCTCTCACCACCCCGCAAAGATGCAGACCAAGGACTACATTTCTCAGAGATATCAAATCGTCTTGTGTCTTCTGCCTACATTACTCAATTCAATAAACCTTTGCTGAGTACCTCTCACATCCTGGATAGAATATAAGGCTTAATTTGAGTGCAAAGATGAATAAGAAAGGCCTGCAAGGCCCTCAAGTCTGGAGAGGGGAAGCAAATATACTCACTACTAGTTATAACAGAATGCAAATGACCTAAAAGCAAAATATCCAAGGTCTGTAGCTTCACAGATAAAGGAAAGGTACATTCTTTCTGGTAGCAGTGGGTAAACTTTTACAGAGGAGCTAGACCTTCAACTTCTTCCCTAATGTAGTATAATGAGTAGCCTTAGATCTCACAAGCCGAGATTCAGATCCTGGTTCTGCCACTTTTGAACTGCGTGGCCTGGAGCAAATAACTTAACTTCACTGGACCTTAGTTTCCTCATCTGTGGAATGGGGATAATTACAGTTATCTACCTCCTGGAGTTGTTGGGAGAAATAAATGAGATAATTCATGTAAAGTGCTTAACACTATTTCATGTGAAGCTAGCGTGTAGTAAACCAATTCAGCTGCCATCATTCTAAAAAGGAACCAACTCAACCCTTCCTCTTAAAAACATGATATTCTTTTTTTATTCTGATGCTTTACAGTCAAATTAATCATATATTGCCTCCATGTAACACTGTTAACACTTTTACATTAGTTGAAATATATGGAATTGCCAATATTTGACCTGGGATACTAAAGAGCTTTGCCAGCCTTTCCCCAGTAATTAAAGTTGTTAGGTATCAAACTCTGGAGCGGTGGTGGCTACATTTTCCACCATTCATTTATCTACTAAATATGTACTGAGCACCTTCTATGCTTCAGGCACTGTGTTAGACACAAGGAGTATAGAGATTAATGAACACAATGAACAAGGACAATTAGTATATGAATCTTATTCTACTTGGGAAGGAGCCTGGGTGGTACAAATGGTTAAGCGTTTGACAGCTAACCATTAAGGTTGGGAGTTCGAACCCACCCAGTGGCTATACAGGAGAAAGACCTGGAAATCTGCTTCTGTAAAGATTACAGCCAAGAAAATCCTATGAGGCAGTTCTACTCTGTCACACGTTTGCTATGAGCCAAAATCTATTCAATGGCACCTAATAACAACAACATCATTCTACTGGGGGAGACAGAAAGTAAGCAAGAAAACAAATAATAAAGTGTGACCACTACTGTGCTGGGACTATTTGGAAAAAGTCAGTGTTCACTGAGAGAGAAAAAGGAAACCTACACACTGATAGAAGCAGAAATCTAGTTGGAGGAAGCACTTGTGGCATTCAAGGCCCTAGTTTCAGCAGTGCCTGATGTCCAGCTCTTTCTCCATCCTTCGAGTAGTGTGTTTTTCAGCCCTTCCTTGGACCTCATGAAATGCCAAAACATGTCCTTTATTATCACAATTGATTTGAGTTTCTGTCATTTGCAATCATAATAGTCCATTCTAATGTAGCAATCTAGATGAGAGCATTTATTTTTCTCTCCCCATAAATGAAGCAAGTAAGGTTTTTTTTTTTGGAAAAGTGGATCTGAAACTTGAGCCACATCAGATCCTTTTTGGATATGTAGCTTGAATATAAATCATAAATAGTGTAACCTGGGATGTTGCGTAAGAGTAAAAACTAATTCATCGTATATAGTTGGGTCATTGCTTTCATCACCTGTCTGGAAAGCTTTTTATGGTCAACAGTATGGAGAGATTAATAGGATCAGAATTCTGGAAGTGCTGGAAAGGACTTTAAGGATCATGAAATCAGATCTTATTTTACAGATGTGGGAGGCCAAGGGCAGATATGTGACATGTTCAAAGTCATAGCTTGAGAGCAGCTGAGTCACATTTGAATCCAGGACTCCTAACTCTTGGTCTGTGCTCAGGCTTCCATTGGCTCATTCATTAATTAATTCATTCAACAAACATTTTTGAGTGTGGATTATATTCCAGGCCCTGTTCTAGGTGCTAGAGTCAGTGGTGAACAAAGCATAGAAGGCCCTGCCGTGATAAAGTTTTATTCTAATTGGAGGAAGACAGACAATAAACAAACAAATAGAAAATCTAGTGTTATGTGTTATGAAGAACCTAAAACAAGATAACATGAAAAATTGTGAATCCGTGTGTGCATGTGCAGGGGGTCAGGGGATGGGAGAGGAGAGAAGGGGAGTCATGTTATTCTAAACTGAGTGTCTAGGGAAGGTTTCGCTGAAAAGGTGTCATTTAAGTCAAGACCTGAATGACCAGAAGGAATCAACCATGTGAAGATTTGAGGGAATAATATCCCAAAGAAAGCAAATGTTAATACAAAAGCTTTGAAATTAGAATGAGTTGACCTGCTCAAAGAACTGAAAGAGGGCTGGTGTGGCTGAAGCACAGTGAGAAAAGATGAGGTTGTTGTGAACTAAAGTTAGAGAGGTCAGCAGAGGCCAGACTGTGGCCTTTGGGGTCAGGGTAAATAATTGATTTTTTTATTCTAAGTGCAAGGAGAAGCCATTTGGGCAGTTTTAAGCAGAGAAGCAACATGATCTAATTTCTGATCTAGACATGATTTTGATCACCTGTCAGACAATGGCTAGTGAAAGTAAAGAGTCAGTAGAGCAGGTGAGAATGCTGGAACTCTAGATGAGGATGGAGTGATGGAAGAGAATGGATTGGGGTGTGTTATAGAGGTAGAATTGATAGAACTTGCCAATGGCTTCAGTATAGAGGATAATGGAATCTGGAAGCTAAGTCCTGGGCTTTTGTCTTAAGAAACGGAATGGGTGGCGTTGCCATTCACTGTGGGTAATTAAGGAAAAAGCAGGTTTAAGGAGGAAAAAAAAAAAAAAAAAAAACAACCAAGAGTTCTGTTTTGAACATCACTCTAATCTTCTACTCTGAGAGGTACATATCTAAGGTCAACAACTGACAACATAAACCTGAAAAAGGATCAGTAGAAAGCCTTAGAGGACAGAGACCATGGACTACTGCTCAACTGCTATACACTGGCCATCTGGTCCCCTTGTTCAACATTGATTAAGCCATATGGAGCAGCCTGACATGTAATAATCACCATTACAGGAAACCACAGAGAGGTATCCAGAAACTTTCAAGAGGTCCTTCCTGGCATTAGAAGTTACCAGGTCAAATCCCACCAGGGACTGGAAGAGACATTCCAGGTAGAGGGACAGCATGTGCTCGGAGAGTTCAGAGATGGCAGGGTCAGGGCAAGCTGGAACAGAGAGATCAAGAGGCACTTACGATAGACTTAAGTTAAAAAATAGTAGATCAGCATTTTATTTTGTGAGAGATAAGTATAAGGAAATAGTATCCTGTGAACAAGCTAGGAGGAAAAATGGGCTCGCAAATTCATTCGTTTATTCATTCAACAAATACTTATTGAACCCAATCTTCATACACAATTGTTCTAGGTGCCAAGGGTATAGCAATGAACAGAGCAAAGACAGTGCCCTCCATTTGAGCATTTTGTTTGCTGCCCAGTGGGGCCCCCTGACAGGGAAAGTGCACGCAACATCCAGTCATTGCTCTGCTCACCCAGCCTGGCCCGGCTGTCAGTTGCTTCCACACCAAGGAAGCCTCTTTTCATTTTCTTGACACAAATCACTGGACCTGTATGTACAATGCAGAAGAAAGGGTAAGATGAAGTCAGGCAGGGAGGTACCAGAGGTCAGATCTTACAGAGACTTGTAAACCACTATAGGAACTTTGGATTTTACTCAGAGTGTAACATGTTTACCAGAACAATGGGGAAGGGGGAGCACAGAGAGACAACTGTCTTGGTTCCTAACCCATCTTCATTCACCTGTCCCCAATTCTGCCCTGCTTTGATCAATACATCTTTTGCAGGTAAGTAAATAAATCAGAGACCCTTATTTTCTTTCTCTCAAAACAACATCTATCAAAGCTCTAATTCTCTACTGGTCCTTTTCAGAAATCCTACCAGAAATTTTCAGGTATTCTTCCCAGATGGGGAGGGGGTAACCCTACTATTTCTGTCAAATTTAATGTCTAGTGTAGCCTACTCTATCCCTAAGGGGGTCTTGGTGGCAAGGCTCCAGGGTGAGGGGGAAATTTGTCAAGGAACCTGGTCTTGAGTCTATCCCTATCAGGGTAAGACGATTCTCCTTTTCTGGGTCAGGGGAGAGTATCATTGGGGTGTAGTGGCTCGCAATTCATTCTCTCTAAATTTCCTTCCTGCTGTAATATTCCTTGAACTCTAATTGGTCTTTACCCTCTCAAAGTTTCCCCCCTTCAGGCTTTGAAATGTGTAAATTGTTGAAAAAAGAGGAGTAGGAGGTACAGGGTGGAGAGAGGAATGAGGGGCTGGGCCATCGAAAAGTGTTTGGGCCTGATGTCGTCCAACAGCCATGGAGGCCAAAGCAGCCAGAGACGTGGGGGTCCTTCGTGGTGACTGCTGGCTGGGGAAAGTACTAGCTCTCTTTGCACAAGGGGCTCTGACAGGCTAAATTCAAACCAGATGTGCAGGGCCTATTATAAAATGTTGTGAAACAGCCCAGGGGAGGTAAATAAGCAAAAACAGGCCAGTTGCCTAGCAGCGTCTACAACAACACAAGCAGCAGCAGCTCCATTGGCATTAGATAGGGCAGAATTTGCTTTCTGCAGTGGGGGAGAAAAGGACAGGGAGTTTTTAGTCTGATGAGGAACCAGGCGACCTGGCTCCTGAGCAGCCCTTCCCTACTCCCTCCAGGCCTCCTCTGCTCGGTGGGGCAGCAGGACCTGCCATTGGATCTACCTAGCCTGGTTCCACATCCTCAGTGGCTTTGTACCCTGCCAGCCCCATGGGGTCAGTGTAGGGCTTCTCAATGGAGGGGAAGTGGGATGAGAGAGGGGCTACATCACTCCTGAGAACCGTGCTCTAGCTGTGAACTGAGAGGGACGGGGGGGGGGGGGGGGGGGGGCGCTACAAAGATTTGTTAAAGGTCTACTACTGCCCTGGTACATGGGCTTCACACAGAACTCTTCATCACTCATTCATTCCTTCATACACCAGGTGTTTCTCAAGTGCCTGTTATATATCAGGCACTGTAACTAACTCCAGACATGTTAAAAAAAAAAAAAAAAAAGAACAAACTAGACACATTCTTTGATCTCAAGGATCCTAAAACCTATAGGAGGAGACAGACACAAAACAAGCAATCACACAATTGCATGATTATAAATCCTGGTAGTTGCAATGAAGGAAAAGTAAGGGTGCATGAAATAATGAGAGAGGGGGCTGAAGGAGTTGGCTTTAAGTGGAGTGTTGAGGGAAAGCCTCTTTTAGGAATATAAGTGGAGAGCTAAAGAATGAGTAGGCATTAGCCAGGTGAAAAGATAGGGAAGGGAGTCCCAAGCAGTGGGAATAGCACATGAGATGGCCCCAAGGCAGGAAAAAGCTTGCTCTTTAGGAGGAAATGACAGAAGAGACCCTGGGGCTATAGAAGAGTCTGTGAAGGGGATAGTGAAATGGAGAGGTAGGAGAGGGCCAGATCGCACAGGCCCTTTTAATAAGGATGTTGGATTTTGTCCTAAATTCAATGAGAAACCCTGGGAATTTATTTGTTGATATTATTGAGGGAGTTGCAGGAGTCTTGGGTTAATCAGATTTACATTTTAAAAAGATTATTCCCGACTACAATATCGGAATTCTGAAAGAACACAAGAGAGGGTACAAGAAGGACAGATAGGAGGCTATTGCAATTATCTCAGCAAAAAATGTCCTTGGCCTTTTTTCCAGGCAACATGGCGCTATAGTCAGAAGCACCATACTGTCCCTCCGCAGCAAAGATCCTAAAAAGTAAGTCAAACAGAGTCACACATCAATCCTGAAACCCTAAGCATCAAATGAAGAGATAAAGAACTCAGCCAAGCACCGAATGGAATAAGAAACTGACAGAGAATAGAGAGCGAGGAGAGATACATGCAGAGGTCCCCTAACAGCTACTGCAGCACGGATCCGCAATCTTGGACTATCGGAGATCAGCGAACAGGGGGTACGAGAAAGCAGCTTCATGGAACTTCCAGCCGGAGATAGAACAACCAGTAACCAGCGATATATGCTTTCCCACCTCTGACCTTTCTTTGCCCCCATTCAGCCTCCTCTGCTTCCTGCAGACAGTCTCTTAGCCAGGAAACACTGGATTCACTCTGGTGTTGCTTGGATTCCACCCACCCCACCCACACTGGCCGGCTCCCTGAGTGCCATTTGTTGGCTGCTGCTATTGCTTTTTTCCGCTTCTTTAGATTTCTTCCTTACCTCTCACCACCCCCACCCCCTTTCTCTCAAATACCTGGCTCCGTGTGCCATCTTTACTCCTTCCTGAAAGGCTGTGAAACACCACTCAACTGTGAAATTGCTTCCCGGCCCATGCTGCCACCCTGTGGGACCCCGAGGGCTTTTTGTTTGTTTGATCTGATTTGTTCTGTTTGATTTGTTTGTTTGTTTGTTCTTTTTCTTTTGGCTTGGGAGCCCCTTCTAGCTGGGTAGTACTGTGTGGCTTGGAAGCTACTCCTTTACTCTACGCAGACGCACAGGAACATCACTGGGGGCATTTCTTTTTTTCTTCTTATTCTTCTTGTTTTTTTTTTTTGTTTGTTTCTTTGTTTTGTTTTCTCCTCTTTCTTATTCCATTTTTGTCTTTCTTTATTTCCAGTTTCTCGATTTACTTATTTTTTTCCTTTTTGTTTTTCCCCATTTATCAATCTTTTGTCTCTCCAAAAGCTGCCTTAGCATTCTTTTTTGTCTGTGTGTATGTTTTTGGCTCCTGTTCCTCTCTCGTCTCTCTCATCTTTACAATACCCATCTTAGCTCCACACATCACAATCTCCCTCCTCCTTCCTGCCTTCCTGCACCATGCGCTGAATATCACACTCCCAAACAGCACAGGCACGGCCTACCAGAATGTGCCCTGCACTGATTCCCAGAATGCACTTTCAGCCCTAGTGCATGCCACAAACAATCCATCCCAGCAACTCCCCTTCAATTGGACCTGCCGAGCTGTACCACACCTGAATGACTGACCCTTCCCATTGGAGAAGGAGGTGAAAAGTATCATGCCCACAGATGAACAAACAACAAAGAACACACATCCTGCCTGCTCAGACGTAACCAAATAAAACAAAAAAGCAGGATGAAACAAACAAATCTACAGTCAATAAATGAAGAAAATAACTACTGAATGCCCCAGAGACAGCAGATAATATCAAAACATTTACAAAAACAGTAGAGGATGGTTCCAGTAGGCCTCCAAAATAAAACACCAGATGACTTTCCAGTAGAATAAAAGGCACTAGAACTAACTGACAGGGAATTCAAATCTCTAATATTCAGAATTATCCAAGAGTCGAAGCAAAAAGTAGACAAAAATGAGGAAAATATAGACAAACTCATGGAAAATACAGACAAAAAAATGGAAGAATTCAAGAAAATAATACAGGAACAAAATGCTAAAATAAATTCACAACTGTAAATCATACAAAAACAACAATTAGAAATCCAAAAGATGAACAACAATATTTCAGAAATGGATAGTGTCATAGAAGGGCTGAGGTGCAGGTTTGAAACAATGGAAGACAGGATCAGCAAAATTGAAGACAAACACTTGGCTACAACTCTGAGGAAAAATCAGAAAAAATAAAGAAGGAAAATGAAGAAACGCTGAGAATTATGTGGGCTACAATCAAAAGCAAAAATCTGTGAGTGATTGGAGTTCCAGAACAGGGGGATCAAACGGAAAACACAGAGAGGATCATTGAAGAATTGCTGACAGAAAACTTCCCCAATATCATGAAAGATGAAAAGCCGACCATCCAAGAAGCTCAGCAAACCCCATATAGGATAGACCCCCAGAAGAAAATCACCAATGCATATCATAATCACGCTAGATAAAACCAAAGACAAACAAAGCATCCTGAGAGCAGCTCGAGAGAAACAAAAAGTCACATACAGAGGAGAAACAATAAGGCTAAGCTCGGATTATTCAGCAGAAACCATGCAGGCAAGAAGGCAATGGGATGACATATATAAAACCTTGAAAGAAAAAAATTGCCAGCCAAGAATAATATATCCTGCAAAACTCTCACTCAAATATGATGGTGAAATTAGGTCATTTCCAGATAAACAGAAATTAAGGGACTATATAAAAACCAGACTGAACTTACAAGACTTATTAAAAGAAGTCCTTCGATCCGAGAACAAACAATATCAGACCACAGGCTGAATATAGGACATGGGATTGTACTAGCCAGATACCAACCTAGGAAATGAACTCTCAAGGATAAGCCAAAACCAAAAGAATTACAACAGGGATCCAGAAACATTTATCTGCAAATGACAATAGCATCAGAAAAATAAAGAGGGAATAAACAGTGTAGGGACAGAACCTTCTAATGGAGAGGAAGGCAAGGCGATACCAAGTAATAATAGACTGGTTCAAACCTAGGAAGATAAGGGTAAATTTCAAGGTAACCACAAAAAAAATTAACAAATGCATTCATCAAAATAAAGAAGAAAAACATAAAGTCTCAGTAAAAACAAAACTTACAAAAACAAAAGAAAAGAAACAAAAATCCACAAACAAAAGGAACTCAGCATAGGAGAGTAAGAGGAATAAAGAAAACATCAGCACCACAAAAAAAAGCACTATAAAATGACAGCAAGAAACTCACACCTATCAATAATTACACTGAATATAAATGGCCTCGATGCGCCCATAAAAAGATGGACACTGACAGAATGGATTAAAAAAACAGGATCCATCTATATGATGTCTACAAGAGACACACCTTAGAAACAAAGACATAAATCTATCAAAAATCAAAGGATGGTAAAAAATATATCAAACAAACAGCTACCAAAAAAGAGCAGGAGTGGCAATATTAATCTCAGATAAAATAGACTTTAAAACAAAATCCACCATAAAAGACAAAGAAGGACACTATATAATGATTAAGAGGATGATCCATCAAGAAGACATAACCATAATAAACATCTACCCACCAAATGACAGAGCTCCAAAATACACAGAACAAACTCTAACAACACTGAAAAGAGAAATTGACAGTTCCACAATAATTGTAGGAGACCTCAACACACCACTCTTGGTAAAGGACAGAACATCTAGAATGAAACTTAGCATGGGTACAGAAGATCTAAAGGGCACAATTAGCCAACCTGACCTCATAGAAATATAAAGAACACTAAACACAACAGCTGCAGAGTACACATTCTTTTCCAGTGCACATGGAACATTCTCCAGAATAGACCACATCTTAAGCCACAGAGCAATCCTCAACAAGATCTAAAACGGTGAGATAATACAAAGTATCTACTCTGACCACAATGCCATCAAGGTAGAAATTAACAACAGGAAGACCAAGGGAAAAAAAATCAAGTACATGGAAACTGAATAACACCCTGCTTACACATCACTGGGTAATAGAAGAAATCAGAGATGGAATCAAAAAATTCCTAGAATCAAAAAAGAATGAAAACACATCATACCAAAACCTTTGGGACACAGCAAAGGCAGTCCTCAGGGGACAATTTATAGCAATAGATGCACACATCAAAAAAGAAGACAGGGACAAAATCAAAACATTAACTACACAATTCGAACAAATAGAAAGAGAACAGCAAAAAAAGCCCACAGCCACTAGAAAAAAGGAAATAATAAAGATCAGAGCAGAAATAAATGAAATAGACAATAGAAAAACAATAGAAAGAATCAACAAAACCAAACGTTAGTTCTTTGAAAAGATCAACAAAATTGGCAAACGACTGGCCAGACTGACAATAGAAAAACAGGAGAAGATGCAAATAACCCAAAGAAGAAATGAAATGGGGGACCTTACAACAGACCCAACTTAAATAAAAAGGATTATAACAGAGTATTATAAAAAACTATACTCCAACAAATTTGAAAACCTAGAGGAAATGCATAAATTTCTAGAAACACACTACCTACCCCAACTACCACAAAGTGATGTGGAAAATCTGAACAGACCCATAACAAGAGAATAAATTGAAAAGGTAATTAAAAAAAAAAAAAAAAAAAAAAAAAAAACTCCCAACCAAAAAAAAGCCATGGCCCAGATGACTTCACTGGAGAATTCTACAAAACATTCAGAGAAGAGCTTATACCAGTACTACTCAAACAATTTCAGAACGTAGAAAAGGAAGGGATACTTCCGAACTCATTTTATGAAGCCAGCATAACCCTGATACCAAAACCAGGCAAAGACGCCACAAAACTACAGACCAATATCTCTCATGAATATAGATGCAAAAATTCTCAACAAAATTCTAGCCAATAGAATTCAGCATCATATCAAAAAAATAATACACTATGACCAAGTAGGATTCATACCAGGTATGCAAGGATGGTTCAACATTAGAAAGTCAATCAACGTAATCCATCACATAAATGAAAGGAAAGAAAAGAATCACATGGTCATCTCAACTGATGCAGAAGAGACATTTGACAAAGTCCAACACCCATTCCTCATTAAAAAAAAAAAAAACTCTCAATAAAATAGGTATAGAAGGGAAATTTCTCAACATAATAAAGGGCATCTATGCAAAACCAATGGCCACCATCATTCTTAATGGAGAGAGGCTGAAAACACTCCCCTTGAAAACAGGAACAAGGTAAGGATGCCCTTTATTGCCACTCCTATTTAACATTGTGCTGGAAGTTCTAGCTACAGCAATAAGGCAAGAAAAAAAAAATCAAAGGAATCCAAATTGGTAATGAAGAAGTTAAACTGTCTCTGTTTGCGGATGATATGATACTGTACATAGAAAACCCTAAAGATTCCACAAGAAATCTACTGGAACTAATAGAAAGATTCAGCAGAGTAGCAGGATACAAGATAAACATACAAAAATCAGTTGGATTCTTATACACCAATAAAGAGACCAATGAAAAGGAAATTGGAAAAGCAATACCATTTACAGTAGCCCCTAAAAAAATAAAATACTTAGGAATAAATCTAACCAGAGTTGTAGAAGACCTATACAAAGAAAACTACAAAACACTATTGCAAGAAACCCAAAGGGATTTACATAAATGGAAAAACATACCATGCTCATGGATAGGTAGACTCAACATAGTGAAAATGACAATTCTACCTAAAGAAATTTACAAATACAGTGCAATCCCTATCCAAATACCAACAACATTCTTTAAAGAGATGGAAAAACTAATCACTAACTTTGTATAGAAAGGGAAGAAGCCCCAGATAATTAAAGCTCTATTGAAGAAGAATAACGTAGGAGGACTCTCACTACCTGACCTCAGAACCTACTACACAGCTACAGTAGTCAAAACAGCCTGGTACTGGTACAATGACAGATACATTGATCAATGGAACAGAATTGAGAACCCAGATGTAAATCCATCTGCCTATGGTCACCTGATCTTCGACAAGGGCCCAAAGTCCATCAAATGGGGAAAAGACAGTCTTTTTAACAAACAGTGCTGGCAAAATTGGATGTCCAATCCAAAAAAATGAAATAGGACCCATACCTCACACCATACACAAAAACTAATTCAATTTGGATCAAAGACCTAAATATAAAGCCAAAAACTATAAAGTTCATAGAAGAAAAAATAGGATCAATGCTACAGGCCCTAACACATGGCATTAATAGGATACAAACCATAACCAACAACACACAAACCCCAGAAGATAAGCTAGATAACTGGGATCTTCTAAAAATGAAACACTTATGCTCATCAAAAAACTTCACCAAAAGACTAAAAAGAGAACCACAGACTGGAAAAAAAATTTTGGACATCACAATTTAGACAAAGATCTAATCTCTAAAATCTATAAGAAAATCCAACACCTCTAAAACAAAAAGACAAATAATCCAATTAAAAAATGGGCAAAGGAAATGAACAGACACTTCGCCAAAGAAGACATTCAAGTGGTCAACAGACACATGAGGAAATGCTCATGATCACTAGCCATTAGAGAAATGCAAATTAAAACCCCAGTGAGGTACCATCTCACCCCGGCATTACTGGCATGACTCAAAAACACTGGAAATAACAAATGTTGGAGAGGCTGTGGGAAGATTGGAACTCTTATGCACTACTGGTGGGAATGCAAAATGATAGAACCATTTTGGAAGATGATATGGCGCTTCCTTAGAAAGCTAGAAATAGATACCATACGATCCAGCAATCCCACTCCTAGGAATATATCCTAGAGAAATAAGAGCCCTTACAAAAATAGACATATGCACACCCATATTCATTGCAGCACTGTTCACAATAGCAAAAGATGGAAATAACCTAGATGCCCATCAACAGATGAATGGATAAACAAACTATGGTACATACACACAATGGAGTATTATGCAACGATAAAGAACAATGATGAATCGGTGAAGCATCTCATAACATGGATGAAACTGGAGGACATTATGCTGAGTGAAATAAGTCAATCTCAAAAGGACAAATATTGTATGATACCTCTACTGTAAAAACTCATGTAAAAGTTTACACACAAAAAGAAATAATTTTTGTTGTTTACGAGGGATGGGAGGGGTGGAGTGGGACTAAACAGACAACAGGTAAGTGGTATCTTTGGTGAAGGGTGAGATAGTACACAATACTGGGAAAGCCAGCAAAACTTGTACAAGGAAAGGTCATGGAAGCTCCATAAATACATCCAAACTCCCTGAGAGACTGACTTGCTGGGTGGAGGGCTGTGGGGACCATGCTCTCAGGGAACATCTAGCTCAATTGGCATAACACAGTTTATAAAGACAATGTTCTACATTCTACTTTGGTGAGTAGTGTCTGGGGTCTTAAAAGCCTGTGAGCAGCCATCTAAGATACTCCACAGGTCTCACCCCTTTGGGAGCAAGGGAGAATGAAGAGAACAGGATACAAGGAAAAGATTAGTCCAAAGGACTAATGGACCACAGCTACCAAGGCCTCCACCAGACTGAGTCCAGTACAGCTAGATAGTGCCCGTCTACCACCACAGACTGCTCTGCCAGGGATCACAATAGAGGGTCCTGGACAGAGATGGAAAAGGATGTAGAACAAAATTCTAACTCCCAAAAAAAGACCAGATTTACTGGCCTGACAGACTGGAGAAACCCTGGGAGTACGGCCCCCAGATACCCTTTTAGCTCAGTGGTGAAATCACTCCTGAGGTTCACCGTTCAGCAGGGGATTGGACAGCCTCATAAAACAAAACGGGACTAATGAGACACAGCAGTCCAGGGATAAGTACTAGTAGGCAGGATGGGACAAGAAAGCTGGTGATAGGGAATCCAAGGCTGAGAAGGGACAGTGTTGACATGTTGTGGGGTTGTTAACCATTGTCATAGGGCAATATGTGTACTAACTGTTTAATAAGAAACTATTTGTTCTGCAAACCTTCATCTAAGGTACAACAACCAAAAAAGAATTATCTATGTGAGATCAAATTGACAACAGCAGCTCAAAAGGTTTGATGGGAAGCCTAGGGGGCAGTGAGTTGAAGATAATGGTGATGGAATAATTTGGAAAAGGATAGTGAGAATAGCAGCACAACTGGAAGAATGTAATCTATGTCACTGAATTGTACATGTAGAAACTTTTGAAATGGTGTAACTTTGGCTACGTATATTTTCACCAAAAAGAAAGGGTCCTCCAAGGTCAAGAAGGGAGAGTGTTGACATGTCATGGGGTTGTTAACCAATGTCATAAAACAATATGTGTACTGACTGTTTAATGAGAAACTATTTGTTCTGTAAACATTCATCTAAAGTACAATATAGATATATACGTATAAATGTCCTTGTCTAGAATTGAGGGAAGAGGAAGGGAGATTTTTGAAGAGTATTTTCTATCAACTCCGATATTACAAATTAGGTATTATCCTCATTTTACAAAGATTGAGTAACTTGCCCAGGTCACATAACTCCCTAGGAAGGGCAGCCCCTAAAGGGCAGATCTAGAATTAGAGCCCAGACCTTCTCCATTCCTAGTCCCTTGCTTTGAGTCCTGGTGGAGCAGTGATTAAAAGCTATGGCTGCTAACCAGAATGTTGGCAGTTCAAACCCACCTGCCTCTCCTTGGAAATGCTATGAGGCAGTTCTATTCTGTCCTACAGTGTTGCTGTAAGTCAGAATAAACTGGACGGCAACAGGTTTGGTTTTTTTGTTTTTGGTTGTTGTTGTTAGCCCCCACTGAGTCTGCCCCCGCCTCATGGCAACCCCATACACAACAAGTTTAGACTCTTGTGATCCATAGGGTTTTCACTGGGTGATTTCAGAAGTAAATTGCCATGCCTTTCTTCCTAGTCTGTCTTAGCCTGGGAGCTCCACTGAAGCCTGTTCAGCATCATAGCAATGCAAAAGCCTCGGCTGACAGACAAGTGATGGTTGTGGAAGAGATGTTTTGGCTGAGAATCGAACTTGAGTCTCCCATATGAAAGGCAAGAATTCTACCACTGAACCGCCTCTGCCCCCTTTCATAACACTGCACTGCCTATAACTGTTTTTCTTCAAAGACCCATTAACGATGCACAGTTTGCAAGCGCTATAGATGACTGGCTCTGCAGGAGAGGGCAAGTTTTTATGGTTGTGTGTGTGTGTGTGTGTGTGTGTGTGTGTGTGTGTGTGTGTGTGTGTGTAAAAGAGAAAGATGGTAGGGGGTGTAGCAGGCAGAGCATGTTTACACCACTTCCAAATGCATTTCCCACTTCTACATGGCAGCTTTGCAAGGCTTCTCTGGTCATTGTAATAATTAACCCTCTCCAGAGTAATGCTTGCTTATTCCCTTCCCCTCTGCCCACTCTGATGAAGACGCACACCTCCTCCTTAGGGTAGGGGCTGAGACAGCTTCCGTAACTCTGGGGGCAAGCTGGTTTGGGGATTCAGGATCCTGGAGACAAGAGCTTGGTGGTTACTGTGCAGGCCCAGGCTTCGATCCCTGCTCTGCCACTAGCTAGCCTGTGACCTTGGGTAAGTTGATGGAGTTCTCCATTTTCAGTCTGCTAGTCTGTGAAATGGGGATAGTCATAGCTGCCTTGCAGGGTTACTATGTTTGGGGAGGTATCGCTGCTTAACCTAGCACCTAACACACAGCAAGCACTCAATAAAGAGTGTACATTTTTATGATGGCAGCTGATGGTCCCTGATGAAATGAACTAGGGGTCTGTACTCCATCACCACAGTGGATGTCTCCCACCCTACACCTGTTCCACTGTGTGGAAAGAGCACTGGCCTGGGAGTTGGGAGACCAGAACTCTTCTGCTTTTACCACTGACTTGCTTTGTGACTTTGGGTGAGATGCTTCCCTCTCTGAGCCTCAGTTACTCCCACCTATAAAATGGGGGAGTAGGGAAGTGGACGGGGTAACAGGCGAAATTTCCAATGTGGGGCAATAGAATGTAGACCCTCTTAAAAGCTAGCAAACAGCCATCTAAGGTGCATCAATTGGTCCCAATCCACCTGAAGTAAAGGAGAATGAAGAACACCATAGACACTAGGCAAGTATTAGCCCAAGAGACAGAAAGAGCCGCATAAACAAGAGACTTCATCAGCCTGAGACCAGAAGAACTAGATGGTGCCCAGCTACCACCAATGACTGCCCTGACAGGGAACACAACAGAGAGTTCCTGATGGAGCAGGAGAAAGATGGGGTGCAGAACCTAAATTCTAGTAAAAAAGACCAGACTTAATGGTTTGACTGAGACTGGGGGGATCCCAGAAGACATGGCCCTGGACTTTCTGTTAGCCCAAAACTAAAACCATTCCCGAGGCCAACTCTTCAGACAAAGATTAGACTGGACTATGGGACATAAAATAATACTTGTGAAGAATGCACTTCTTAGCTCAAGTAGATACATGAGACTAAATGGGCAGCTCCTGTCCAGAAGCAAGATGAGAAGGCAGAGAGGGTCAGGAGCTGGTTGAATGGACACAGGAAATCCGAGGTGGAAAGGAGAGGTGTGCTGTCACAGTGTAGGGAGGGCAACTAGGGTCACATAACAATGTATGTATAAATTTTTGTAAGATAGACTAACTTGAATTGTAAACTTTCACTTAAAGCACAACTGTAAGTGTATATATATAAATGATGTGGACCCTGCTATTTACTTGGGGCTGCTCTGATGATGAGGGGTTGGAGGAGCAGGACACAGAGGATGGCTTGGAGGGCAGTAACAAGCAGAATTGAGCCTGAGTCCTCACCACATGGCTTTGTACAAGTGGTTTAACCTCTCTGAGCCCCTTGGTTCCACACCCTTAAAGCTAGAAGAACTGTGCCTGTCTTTGAGCGATGCTGTGAAGATCAACTGATTAGAGGTGTACATGCTGGGCATGTAGTAGGCACTCAATAAATGAAGGCTGTTATTAGCTATGATACAGAAACAGATAAAATACGATTCCTTTGTACTTTATTTTTCCTACACCAGGAACTTCCAAAAGTGTGTTCTAAAGAACACTAGCACCATGAGAGATAGGGAAAAGGGATTTCCTGGCCAGACATGTTTGGGAAACGTTGCATTCTCTTCCGATCTCCTCTATAGCTCGTCCCATGCTTGTGACCACAATAAGGGCTCTGAGAAGACCTGCTAGAAAGAAACTTGTTTAATTTTGTTCATCTTGCTTTTCTCAAATGTATATGGTATGGAGATATATTCCATAATTTCATTCAGAAATCACCCAGTGCCTTTTCTACTCGTTAAAGCAGTATCTTCAGCAAAAGAAAGAGAGGGTGACTTGCCCCCAGCAGGAAGGCAGCCAGCACGTGTTCTGACATTCTAGACAGCCTCACTTCTGAGGGAAGCCAGTAGCTTACTGTGCCTTGGCTGGGTGAGGACTGCCCAACCTGAGGACAGTGCGTACCTTAGCCTTGATGAATGGCCTCTCTAAACCCCTGTAAGGCAGGAAGCTGAACTCCTGAGAAGCGGAGCGTTAGGGTGCGTGGCTTTGAGGAGGGCAGGGAGTTGCCTGACCCTGGAGGTTGGCTCTCCAAGCCTGGGAAGAGTGAGGGAGAGTTGCAGATTCCAGCAGGAGAAAAAGCCCTGAGCACCTGAAGGTGGTAGAACTCAGAAGGGAGATGGCTGCATGGCTGCCTGTGGAGGCTGGAAAAATCATGCCAGTCTTGAGAGTGACATCTAGGTTTCCTGCTGCCGAGCTCACAGGCAAAGGGGAGGACTATTCTGACAGACATCTCAGTCACAGTACCTGACAGGTGAGAGGCTCAGTTAGGGAGCATCAGTGTGTGGCAGAGGAGCAACAGTGGCAGCAGTCTGCATGGCGTGGTCCACATGATGCCCTCCTCACCACAGACCTCTTCCATCTTTCCTGGAAGTGCTGCGGTCCTGGATAAGGAGCCTCAGTGATGCCTGATATTGGTCTCTTTATGATCTTGGAGAGTAGGGGTTCAGAGCCTTATTTTATTTTTTGATTAAATAAAGAAGGTAACCTTGCTTAGGCTTCATAAATACTTTGATTAAACATGGCTTTCTTTTTACCCCAGAATATACTTTAACATCCCCTTAAAATTCTTCAGTTTGGGCAACGCTGTCCTACACAATAGAGTTGCCTGTAGCCCAACTTCAGATGGGTTCTCTGGCCTCTTGTTCTACTTTCTATTTCTTCTACTCAGAGGCAATTCATCATCTAAATGTTGTAGAACCTTTTTCCAGCTTGCAAAATCCCTTTGAGATTGCTCATTGTTAGAGAAAGAAATAGCAATTAAGCAAAAGGGGAATGCCAGAATGAACCCTGTGGTGCTGGGTTGGAGTTGGAGACATCATATGAACCCCTGTTTAGTTTAAGGTAGATACAGAAATACTTAAAGATATGTGTGTATACATGGGTTATTGTGGTTGGATTCCATCAAGTCAATTCCGACTCATTAGTACCCTATATGACAGAGAGAACTGCCCCATAGGGTTTCCTAGGCTGTAATCTTTACGGGAGCAGATCATCAGGTCTTTTTTCCCACAGGTTAGTAAACATATATAATTTTCCTAGCTCTGTCCACTGAGAGGGTCTAGAAGTAATGACACTCCAATAGTAACAAGTACAATTTAAGTACCCAGATCTTGGTTTCTAAATATTATTCTCTAATAAAAGAAATCAGAACTCTTAGCTAATTCCAGGACTCAGGCAGGGAAATACAAGATGAGGTTGGAGTCAGTGCCAGAAAATAAGGAAGTGTTCAAAAAAAAGATGGAGGCATGTCAAAAGGACACAGGAGCCAACGTGAAAGAACTCCCAATGGTCAAAGCTGGAACAATTTGAGTAACAAAGTAAATACAAGGTGGTTGTTGTTGTTAGCTGTTGTGGAGTTGACTCTGACTCAGGGCCATCCCATGTAGAACAGAATGAAGCATTGTCTCATCCTGCACTACCTTCACCATCATTGGTATGCTCAGAGTCCATTGTTGTAGCCATGGTGTATTTTGAGTGCCTTTCAATCTAGGGCTCTTATCTTCCAGCACTATATTGGAAAACTGTGGAAATTTGAATCACGTCTGTAATCTAGGTAATAGTAAGATGTTGTTTTTGTTGTTAGTTGCCTTCATGTCGATTCCAGCTCATGGCCACCCGACGCGTGCAGAGTAGAACTGCTCCACAGGATTCTCAAGTCTGTGACCTTTCAAAAGCAGATTACCAGACTTCTCTTCCAAAGTGTCTCTAGGGGGTTCAGACTGCCAAACTTTTAGCTAGTAGTCAAGCGCTCAAATGCTTATGTCATCCAGAGACTCCTACAATGTTTATTTCCCAGTTTTGACAAACATACGATGATGATGTAAGATGTTAACATCGGGGGAAGCTGGGTGAAGGGCATATGAAACTCTCTATACAAGCATTGCAACTTTTCTCTAAACCTCAAATTGTTCTAAAATTAAGATTAAAAAATGTTTTTAAAACTTTGAGTGTATAAACTCTTCCAGGGAAGAGACTACAACATGATCTTTTCTTCATTTTCCCAGAATTCCTAGCATTGCTAAATATTCTCACAAAATTCTCGTATAGAAGAGCTCGTTAAAGGCTCAGAACGTGTCCTAATCATTTCTGTATCCTCAGCGCTAACTAGTGGTGGCACCTGATAGGCCTGGGAGACAGGAGAACTGGATTCCATCTCAGCCTTCACAGTGATTATGTATGACTTAGGAACCTCACAATGACTGAGTAATATATACCTTCATCTGTAAAATGGAGACAAAAATACTACTTGCATCACAGAGTTGTGCGGATTTAATGAAACAATGTACTGTGGGAACAGGCTTTATAAATTGCAAAGCCCTGTGTTCCTTGCGATGTTGACACACAGAAGCTGATCAATCAGAAGTTCCACCGGAATGAACTGGTGTTTCCCAGCTCTCCACCTATGACACACCTGTGCAGCATCAGGGGTGTAGCCTTCCCTTCCAGCCCTCACCTAATCCATACACACCCTGGATGTGTTAAGCACATGCAGGTCCAGTGCCCTTTTTCTACCATGGACACTATCATCTTCAGCCTGGAAAAGAAAAACGAGGAAATTCTGGTTGTCCCATAGTATGTAAGACTTCTTCCTATAATACTCCAAAACTCTATCAAATTATGATATAGTGAGATGTTATATAATAATAATGTCTACCGTTCATTGTGAGGTTCTAAGGGTTTTATGTGGATTGGCTCAATGATTCCAATATTTCAATCATTTTTACTCCACTTTCATTATTTTTCCATATATAGGTGAGTACCATCATGTTATATTATATTTAATTTGCTTTAACATTATTCAGTGTAGGTTAAGTGAGCTATATGGAAGTGTGTGTTAGTTAATTTTATCCTATGCTCTTAGATGTCTGTTTTCCCTAAGCAGGAACATACACTTTAGGGTATTTAGCTAGCATTTAATCAAGAGGCCACACTCCAGAGACAACATTTCAGCTGTCTTTACCTCCATTCAACACCATGTTGTGATTGTTAGTTGCCATTGAGTCAGTTCTGACTCATGGCGACCCCATGTGCTTCAGAGTAGAGCTGTACTCCACAGGGTTTTCTTGGCTGTAATTTTATGAAAGCAGATTGCCATGCTTGTCTTCCACAGCACCTTTTGGTTAAAGACCGAGAGTATAATTAGCACAACAGATATTAGAAATGATTTTTTACTGATAAAATTAATGATGTTAAAGATTTGTGAAGAGAAGCAGAACATTTCTGATATAGCACCAGAAGATTAGCCCCTCAGATTGGAAGGCACTCAAAATATGACTGTGGAAGAGCTGCTTCCTCAAAATAGAGCAAACCTTAATGACGTGGATGGGGTAAAGCTTTAGGGGCCTTCACTTGCAGCAAACATCCATTAATAATAGGATACTGGAAAGGATGAAGTATGCCAAGAAATTTGGAAGACAGCTACCTAGCGAAGCGACTGGAAGAGATTCGCATTTATGGCTATTCCAAAGAAAGGTGATCCAACTGAATGTGGAAATTATCAAACAATATCATTACTATCATGCATAAGTAAATTTTGCTGAAGATCATTCAAAAGCAGTTGCAGCAGGACATTGACAGGGAACTGCCAGAAATTCAAGCCAGATTCACAAGAGGACATGGAATGAGGGATATCATTGCTGATGTCAGATGGATCCTGGCTAAAAGCAGAGAATACCAGAAGGACGGTTACCTGTTTTATTGACTATGCAAAGGCATTCAACTGTGTGGATCCTAACAAATTATAGATAACATTGCAAATAATGGGAATTCCAGAATACCTAATTGTGCTTATGAGGAACCTGTACATAGACCACGAGGCAGTCATTCGAACAGAACAAGGAGATATTATGTGGTTTAAAGTCAGGAAAGGTATGTGTCAGTGTTGTATCTTTTCATCATACTTATTCTATCTGTATGCTGAGAAAATAATCTGAGAAGAACAGGCCATCAGGATTGGAGAAAGACTAATTAACAACCTGCGATATGCAAATGACACAACTTTGCTTGCTGAAAGTGAAGAGGACTTGAAGCACTTACTGATGAAAATCAAAGACCACAGCCTTCAGTACGAATTACACCTCAACATAAAGAAAACAAAATCCTCACAACTGGACTGATAAGCAACATCATGATAAATGGAGAAAATCTTGAAGTTATCAAGGACTTCATTTTACTTGGATCCACAATCAATGCCCATGGAAGCTGCAGTCAAGAAATCAAAAGACGCATTGCATTGGGTAACTCTGCTGCAAAAGACTTCTTTAAAGTGTTAAAAAGCAAAGACATCTCTTTAAAGACTAAGGTGCTTCTGACCCAAGCCATAGTGTTTTCAATGACCTCATATGCATGAGAAAGCTGGACAATGAATAAAGAAGACTGAAGAAAAATTGATGCCTTTGAATTATGGTAATATTGAATATACTACGGACTGCCAACATAATTAACAAATCTGTCTTGGAAGAAGTACATCCAGAATGCTCCTCAGAAGCAAGGATGGCTTCTTAGAAGCAAGGACTTCGTCTCATATACTGTGGACATGTTATCAGGAGGGATCAGCCCCTGGAGAAGGACATCATGCTTTGTAAAGTAGAGGGTCAGTGAAAAAGAGGAAGACTCAAAGGTATGGATTGACACAGTGGCTGCAACAATGGGCTCAAGCATAACAAAGATCGTGAGGATGGCCCAACACCAGGGAGTGTTTCGTTCTGTTGTACATAGGGTCACTCTGAGTTGGAACTGACTCAATGGCATCTAAAAACAACATCTTTGCATGAATAGAATCTAGGAGTCTAGCAAGATTTCACTCTTCATTCTTAGGAATGGCAAGTGAAGCTTGATTCTATAACACTTCTGAGTCTAGCCGCTGATTTACTGTGTTCTGGTTATCTGCTGCTATAGGGCAGCCATGAGAATCTCCTGCTGCATGGAGCACAAGGGTCCTCACTGCTGGGCTCTGAAGTCCATCAGTGTGCTCGCACATGTGACTGATGCACTCACACAGGGCCCATACTCAGAAGGGCTCCGCACTTAATGTTTAATAGTCTGTGGTTTCTCTCTTGAAATTGTTAATGATTTTATCTTCAAATTTGTGTTTTTTAAGTGAAGTCCAATGGGACAATGAACCTTGGTGTGGTCATACCTTCTCACTGTCTTCCCAGGGTAAGTTCTCCTTAGGACCTGTTCCTCCTGTTCCTGCTCCCTGGCTCCCTGGGTCCTTCCCAGTCTCCTTGTCCCAGCCTTGCAATCACTGCCATCCTCCAATCCAGGAGGGAACTGGGCACACGTGTAGGTAAGGTAAGGACAAGTGTCCCACAGCATCTTGGGGCAGGGCATGGAAGCGTTCATCCTTACCCTGGCCTGGCAGTACCGCAGTATCTCTGGTGGGTGACAAGCCAGAGGAGGCAAGCCTCTCCCCCACCCTGGTACCAAGTACATCCTGGTGCGGAGGTTTACAGATCCTTGGGAGTTGCCTGTCTGCCATGAGTTGGGATGGCGGGCCATGGGAAGGGAAGACCCTTAGCTCAACTCCTTCAAAATGCACCCCCATAGGGCATGGCGTGTCAGTTCAGTGGCTAGCAGGAGGGTGAACCTGGCAGCTGCACTCACCCTGCAAACATCTCCTGGTCTAGGAGTGCTCCATCAGCTGGCTCCATTCCTGGGAGAATCCTATTTTCCTCCTTCCAGCCTTCCTGAGTCTGACTTAGGTGTTTACCTCTCAAGGATATGTCGAGGCACTCTCAGGGATAAGCCATGAAATATAAACGTGTAATCTTGGTGATGCTGCATACAAGTTAAATACTCTGATATTTTCATTTAAAATTGGATGGATGAATAGTAACATACATGCCAATAATTTAAAATTTTATTTTTCTTCAGTTAGAACGGCATTAAATGTTGTTGTTAAGTGCCGTTGAGTTGATTTTCGACTCATAGCAACCCCATGTGACAGAATAGAACTGCCCCATAGGGTTTTCTAGGCTGTAATTTTTACAGAAGCAGATTGCCAGTTCTTTCTCCCATGGAGCTGCTGGGTGCATTGGAACTGCTATCTTTCAGTTAGCAGCCGAGCACTTAACTGTTATGTCACCAGGGCTCCAAAATGACATTAAATAACAAACAAAAAACATACGACAAGTTGAGAGACGGAGTATGGAAGAAATGTACCTTTATATGTTCCTTTAGTGGCACTTTTTTCTTGCTTTTTAAACAAGGGGCCCTGCATTTTCATTTTACACTGAGCCCTGCAAAGAGTGTAGCCAACGCTACCTACAGGAGGCAGGTAATGAAATGAAGTTCTGGTTAAATCTGGCTCACAGTAAGCCCATTGGTCCATGGACCCACCAGTGGTAATTATCGCAGTCCATGAGTGTATAATTGGAATTTATATATTTGACAATTGAAGTAATCTCCACATTGGATTCTTGGATTGTGGGGTAAGTGTAGAGAATAGTAGAAAGGGCAAAGAAAAAAATTCTGGAACTGTTCTCCATCCCAGCCAGATATTAAATCAAAAACAATATCACGTCCTTGGGGAGTGGTGGATTCATCTTACCATTAAATACTGAAAAATTGCAGGGGTGGTAGTACCTATCGCATCTCTGTATAGTTCAGCAGTCTAGTCCCTGCAGAAAGCTGATGGATCGTGGAGACTGACTGAAGACACTGCAGACTTACCCAAGTAGTAGTCCTGACTGCAGCTGCTGAGCCATATGTAGTATCCTTTCTAGAACAAATTAATAAGGCTTCAGTTATATGGTATGGCACCATTGATTTGGTGAATGCATTCATTTCCATTCCAATTTATAAAGAGGATTAGAAACAGTTCACATTCACATGGGATAGATAGAAATATTTATTTTCTCAGGACTACGTTAACTCTCCTTCCTTCCATCTTAATATACTCTGACAGAACTGGATGGCCGTGACACTTACCTACTGCATCAATCATATCATGCTGATCGGACAGGATGAACAAATGGCAGCTAGTATGCTGGAGGTCTTGGTAAGACACATACATTCCAGAGGGCGGGAGTAAACCCTACAGAGATTTAGGGACCTGCAACTTCAGAGAAGTTTGTAGGGATCTAGTAGTCAGGAGCATGCTGGAATATTCCCTCCAATGTAAAAGGCAAATTGCTGCATCTTGCTTCCCTTACTACCACTTGGCAGTGACGATGATCTCCAGCTGACTCTGTACCGAAACACCATCCATTCAAGATATGAAATCCATTAATGAAGCATCAGACTGAGCCTGCTTAGGTCAGTTGCCTGGGCACAAATGCAGATCTTCCCAACAAGAAAGCATCATGAGGCTAGCGGCAGGACTTGAGTGCATCATTCACAAGCAGCAGCATCTGGAAGCTCTAGTCTTCATCCTACTTAACCAGGGTGTTGTACATATATACATCTTGGTGTGGGAAAGATAGCTGCCAGGGGTAGAGAAAGGAAATATAGTTGATTCTCATTATTCACCGTAGTTATGTTCTATAAAGTTGCCATGGACAATTGAATAAAGTTGCCACAGACAAGTGAATACTGAGCCATTGTTCCTGGGGGAAATACAAGTCTAGGTTCCTATGAGCCTCTGGTCACAACATCAATATGTGACTTTGTTTTATGTGTGTTCTTGTTTAAAGACACCTTATTTAACACATACGTTGATTCGTTGACAATGAACTCATGGCCAGTAGCACTGTAACGCTTGCCTAATGGAAGCTTATCTAACATACATATTTCTGCCATAAGGCACATCATAGACTTCTTGCGCTTAGGAATTCTACACTTCAGTACTGTGCTTGAGGCAACTGTAAGCAGTGAAATCACCAACAAAAAAAGCACAAAAATGTGAAAAATGTAACACTAAATAGACCATGAAAAGGACCTTGCTTACAATATGAGAGCTAAGAAAAGAGGCAGAGTGTTATCTTGTCCAGCCCTAGCTGGGAACATACACTTTATGTTAGGAAACCAAAACTTTTTGCCACTTTGCACATGTCCATGAAAAACCATGAAAGCACCGCAAGCATTGATTCTGGGGTTACAGATAAATTTTAGCAAGTTGGCAAATTCACAAATAGGAAATCATAAATAAACCCATTGCCGTCGAGTTGATTCCGACTCACAGCGACCCTACAGGACAGAGTAGAACTGCCCCATAGAGTTTCCAAGGAGCGCCTGGTAGATTTGAAGTGCCAACCGTTTGGTTAGCAGCTGTAGCTCTTAACCATTACACCACCAGGGTTTCCAAAATCATAAATAATGAGGATCAACTCTATCTTGCTTTCTTGGGGGAAAGCAATGCCCCTATTCCAATATGAGAAGGATTTCCTGACATTAAGTAGCCAAAAAATAACGTCCACGCCACTAAATCAGTTATTAATTCAATAAATATTTTTAAGCACTTCCCATGTGCTCGATATTCTGTACTTCCCCTGCCTTTCTAAATAAACCAGGTGCCTCTGGTTAAAATGTACTGTTATTGTTGTTCAGTGCCGATGAGTTGGTTCCGACTCATAGCGACCCTACGCACGACAGAATGAAACACAGCCTGATCCTGCGCCATCCTCACAATCGTTGCTGTGTTTGATCCCTTTGTTGCAGCCACTGTATTAATCCAGTAAAATGTACTGGAAGTGTTTAAACCTATCTCCTGAATAATTTAAACTATTATAGGAGTGCTGTTTCTTGTTTTTGTCATTTCCGTTAATTTTACTTTTTGGCTTCCGTTTTTTTTTTTAACCAAACTTGGACTGATGACCTATTTGTATAATTTTCTGCTTCAGATGCATGACCTTCTTCTGAATCCCAGAGACCTACATTGTGATTTTCCTACTAGAGCATGCCATAAGATTCATACTGAATTTTTTTTTCCCACCACTGTCATCTCCAAAATCATAAGATCTTCCAGAAGACATGGCCCAACAGGTTGAGCTGATGGCACCTCAGCCTGAACCTCCTGAGATGCTCTTTCTTTTTGGGGGTCCCACTTAAAGCAGACAGTCAGCATATGAGCCAGAGCAGTATTCCTGTGGGTGGAATGTGTTGCCTCATGAACCAAAAGGCCATACTGGCACTATGCTTTGGGTGTCCTTTGGGGAGTGAGTTTCCAGGGCGGAGGCTGGCAGCAGGACAGTGAGTGTCCAGTTGGTGACAGGATCAGCAGCAATGTCCTAGACTGTTCCTATACTAGCATTGGGCTGTGTCTTGTCTCCAAGCCTCGTTCTTTTGCTTTCCCATCAATTTCATGAGCTAGACACAGGGTCACCCAGCACATACAATACCTTTGTATGCATTTCTAAAGGGCATGCAGGGAGTCCCTGGCTGGCACAAATGGCTAAGAGCACTTGGCTGCTAATCAAAAGGGTGGTGGTTGTGATGGTTAAAGTTGCATGTCAGCTTGGCTGGGTCATGATTCTCAGTGGTGTGGCAGTTTTGTAATGATGTAGTCTGGCAGTTATACAACGGTGTAGTCATCCTTCATTTTGTGGTATAATGTAATCACCTCCATGATGTGATCTGAAGTGATTAGCCAATCAGTTGTAAGGGGAGTTTCCTCAGGGGTGTGGCCTGCAGCCAAAGTCTATGGGCGTTCTAGCAAAGCTTTCTGGCTTTTGCTCTCTCTGGATCCGTCATCCAGCTCGTCATATCTGACTTCCAGTTCTTGAGACTGGAGCCAGTGGCCTGCCATCTTACCTGTTGATCTTGGATTCATGAGCTTCCACAGCCTGTGAGCCAGCAGCTTGTCATCTGACCTGCTGATCTTGGCTTTGTCAGCCCCTGCAGTTACATGAGTCAGAAGAAGCCTCCAGCCTGTTGCCCAACCCACAGACTTGGGACTTGCCAGCCTCTACAACTGCATGAACCATTTCCTTGAGATAAATCTCTCTCTTTCTCTCTCTCTATATATACACACATACATACACCCTTCACTGGTTTTGCTTTCCTAGAAAACCAGCCTAAGACAGTGGTTCATACCCACCCACTGGTTCCTCAGGAGAAAGACCTAGCAATCTGGTCCCATAAAGAGTACAGTTTAGAAAACCCTATAGGGTGGTTCTACTAAGTCACATGCAGTTGCTACAAGTCTAAGTTGACTCCACGGCATGTAACAACCACAACTTTTATTTAATAAACTTTAATTTTTAATTCCTTTAATTCAACAAGAATTGTTTCCTGTTTGTGGCAGACATTGCTGTGTGTTCACCAAAATTCACTTCCTTTTCCTCCTGGGCACACAGCTGACTACATTTCCCAGATCTCCAGATTTCCCATTTCCCATAGACTCCTTGCAGTCTATGGTTCCACACGACTGAGTTCTGGCCAAAGGAATGTAGGCAAAAGTGATTGTTTACAGGGCTAGCCTATAAAAACCTCCCACATAATCAGCTACTCTCTCTTTCTTTAGATGTTAACTGAAGTCACCTGTAAGAGCAGAGCCACAAAATGAGAGGAGCCTGAGTTTCCGGATTTTGAATGATTGCACACAGTCCCTCCCTACTCCACATGCCAAGAAATAAACTTTCATAATATTAAAGCACTGATAGTTTGTGCTTACCTGTTAAAGAACTTAATCTACTATGACAAATACACTATTTGCAAATAAGAATCCTGATTAGTCCCGGTCTTCTTAGCTTATTTAGTTTTGTTCCTTTCTTGTCATCTCAATTAAGTTGTAAGATCTTTAAAAATGAGATCTAGAGTCTGAAATGTATTTTTCCTTCATCTAATACCTCAGGGTATGCCCATGGTTAAATTATGGTTAGAAGGTTCTTTAAAATATGTAGTTCAACTCTCCTTGCCCTAGGGAACACTACCAGCTTACATTTCACAAAAAAGGAAGCGGGTTTGGAGAAAATGAAATCATAGAAGTTAAATGAACATTCAGTGGAATAAAATTATAACTTCTGATTCTTAGATCAGTTTTTCATATTCATTGATTAAGGAAATAAAACCGGTAGAAAGTTTCCCATTTTTTCCCATAATTTCTCAATAAAAGGAACTTTACTAATTATTTATTGTTGTGTAACAAGTTACTCCAAAACTTTGTGACTTAAACAACAAACATTTACTATCTTAATTCTGTGGGTCAGGAATCTGGGCATGACTTAGCTGGGTGCCTCTGGCTAAAAGTCAGTCATTAGGTTGCAGTCAAACTGTCAGCTAAGGCTGCAGTCTCACCTGAGATTGTGACTGGGGGATCAAAGGGTGAAAAATTCGCTTCCAAGCTCACTCATGTGATTGTTGGCAGCCTTGTTCCCATACCACGTGAGTTTCTCTACAGGATTTCCTAAAAGCATGGCAGCTGGCTTCCCCCAAGGTGAGAGATCCAAGAGAGAGCACCCAGGCTGAAAGCCACATTCTTTTTATAACCTAATCTTTGAAAGCAAAGATGTTACTATGATGACTAAGGTGCATCTGACCCAAGTGATGGTCTTTTCAATCACCTGGATCCATTGTGGACTGCCAAAATAACGAACGAATCCATCTTTGAAGAAATACAACCAGAACGCTCCTTAGAAGCGAGGATGGCAAGACTTAGAGTCACTGACTTTGGACATGTTGTCAGGAATGACCAATGGCTAGAAAAGGACATCATGTTTGGTAAAGTAGAGGGTCAGTGAAAATGAGGGAAACCCTCAATGAAATCGCAGCTGATAACACAATAGCTGCAATAATGGGCTCAAACCTACCAACAATTATGAAGATGGCATGGAACTGGGCAATATTTCATTCTGTTACACATAAGGTGGCAACCAACACAACAACAATTTTTGAAATGACATCCCATTAATTCTGCCACGAACACTGGAAGGTGGGCATCATTGGGGCCACAGGAACTTTCTATAATTTTTCAAGGAGGCTTTATAAAGCACTGCTGGAGTTTCTTGAGTTCTTTTCTACTCAATTTTCCTCCTGTTTTTTCTCCAAACCTAGCCTGATATGTCAGTAAGTGTATCAGTTCGGAGTGCATTTGGAGACAGAAAACACACCAGTTATTTTAACAGAGAGAATTTAATGCAGTAAAACCTGTGAAAGCTGGAGATCCTATACGGTGGAAACCTGTCAGAGAAGGAAAACTCGAAAACTTTTCAGTAGAGAGCAATAGAAAAGTGGTGACTCCAACTTGTCCAAAGCAGAAAACTTCAAGGCATGGAATAACAAGGCTCTCACAGGTTTCACTGTATATAGAATTGTTAACTAGGCATTAAAGAATTAAAATAGCAAAAGGGTACCAGGAGATAGTCATCTCAAGAAGCAGCCACTACCCCTAGTGGCAGGGGATCAAAGGCAGAAAGAGTGATTTAAAACTTAGAAACTTGAAGGAGAGGCCCCAGAGAGCTGAAACACAGACCACTAAAAAGGCAGTGTTGCTCTGCTCTGCTGGTGCTGAGGTCTCTGAGCTTAGAGGAGAAGCTCTGTGGAGCTAGGATCCCGACCTCTTAGAGGGGAATGCCAGCCACTGATATCTGTGTATCTGGGGGCGTGCAATGAGGCTGGTTCTGCAAGTATTGGAAAAACTGCAAACTGGATTCAACTGGGAGGAACTACTGCTGCCAGGGTGAAGAAGCTAGGCTGTGGTAACATTGACAGTAACAGCAGGCAAACAGGAAGGAGCAAGTCTTTTCTTCCTCCACCAGTCTCTCTCTAGGGCCCCCTATGGGCAGAACCTAAAAGGTAGGTACTGGTGGAGGAGAGGAGCCCTGGTGGCTCAGTGGCTCAGAGGGGGAAGGGCTGGAGAAGAAGGGTGGGGCTCACTTTGAATACTTCGAATTTTGTCCTGAGGGCAACTAAGGAATCTTATCTCAGGAGCCTGTTCTTAAAACAGCAGCAAAGCCAGAACCTGCCTTTGTCCCTCTCATCATCATGCTGAGGTAGCAAAAGATAAAACTTCCATCTCTCCTGGGTCCTGTAGGCTAGGAGATTTTTGCCTTGAGTATCCAAGCATTGATGGTTCAGGGGTAGAATTCTCACTTCCATGGTCTGTCACTGGAAGCTCGTGCGTTGCTATGATGTTGAACAGCTTTCAGCAGAACTCCAAGACTCAGATGAACTAGCAAGAAAGGCCTGGAAATATACCTCTGAAAATCAGTCAGTGAAAACCCTATGGATCACATTGGTCTGATCCACAACCGATCATGGGGATGGGGCAGGAGAAGGCTGCTTTTCATTCCATTGTACACGGGATCACCAGAACTCAGGGGCTGACTCAACAGCAACTAACAATAACAACAGCATCCAGGACCCAACTGGGAAGAAATTTTTATTGCTTAGAATCTATTATCCTTCTTGGTTCTACCAGGTCACTCTTCAATGTCACAGGGCATTTTCCAAAGAAAACATATGCCAAAGTTTCCCCCTAATATCTGGGCAGTGCCCCCCTAGAAAGAGTAAGAAGGAGAAAGCCCCCATTTGGAAAGCCCCAGGTGGCCAGAATTCTGGAAGCTCTGGGTTTTCATTCTGCCTCCTTTAGCTCTAGGAGGATCTCTTTCTGAAGTCATCATAAACTCTAAATCCCCATCTGAAAGATCAACACAAAGAGCACTGGGCCTCCATTTAATAAGTCCAAACTCACAACCTTGTCATCTACTACACTGAGGTGTTGCTATGACTTCGAACTGGAGGAGAAACTAACTCCTTCCAGAAAAGGTTCTGAAAGCTCCCTGAGCAGGCCTGGAACAACTGAGCACCCTGGACTTTTAGGTGGGTCGTTATTCTGTTAAACACTTTACAGCAATGTTTCTCTCTGAGGTGGGATTACTGGGGCACTTCCACGTTCTGTGTTTTTAGATTTCTATATAGTTTGCATTTTTTACCACCTGCATTATATGTGTAAATTTAATAAATATGTTTATAAATATATATTTAAACCTTTTGGAGGTAAGGTACGCAGAGTCTAGAAGCTGGAGGGAACATCTAAGATCATCTACAGACCCTTAGGAGCCCTGGTGGCACAGTGGTTAAGCGTTTGGCTGCTAACCAAAAGGTCAGTAGTTCGAATCTACCAGCTACTCCTTGGAGACCCTATAGTGCAGTTCTACTCTGTCCTATAGGGTCTCTATGAATCAGAATCTACTTGATGGCAATGGGTTTGGCTTATAGACCTTTACTACTCAAAGTGTGGTCCGCAGAGCAGCATCAGCTCCACATGTGAGTTTGTTAGAAATGAAATTCTGAGACCCACCCTAGACCTGCTGAACTAGAACCTGCAATTTAGCAGATCCCTAGGTGATTTTTATGCATATTGAAATTTGAAAAGACTTAATCTAGTTTATCCAGCTTGCCAATTCTTATAGCAGAGGAAAGGGAATCATTTGTCAAAAGTTCATCCAGCTAATTAGTACCAGAACTAGGGCTTCAATTCCTGTTTTCAGACTCCCAGACCAGGACTCTTCCCAAACCTTCAGGCTGCCTCTTAAGCTTATGGTCTTCTCAGAACCTTGGCTCATTTTTTTCAATACTTTATAAGTGAATGAATGCATTCTAGGTCTCTGGGCAACACAGAAGCTGAACATTCGCCACTCAGTTACAGCTCAATCCTGCTGGATAAACTAAGGTATTGGCAGTCTGGAAACTAGATCTCCTAGACCTAGATGGGCCTTAAATCATCTTCCAATAATGTTTGAGAGAAAGCCCAAGGTGGATTTGGAGAGGGTGGGAAAGTCAGTAGGGCCAGTGATACCAGGGCAGCTCTGGAAACTCAGGGTCCGGGGAAAGGTACGGGAATCCCTTAGGTATCAGTTCCCATTTACACAGGTGCCGGAATGAGTTGTGTGCTGGCTGCTGTGTTACAAAAGGGGATCACCTATGATGTAGTAGTGAGTGCTCATACAAGTGTTGACTAGCCCAGTTACTGGTTTAGAGTTTGAATTCTGACTCCCTATAAACACTCATTCAAAGGCCTATATTCACGTCTGAGAGAAAAAAGGCTGGGTCTGCAGTGCTGGCTGCTCTTCTTGACCTGAAGACATCCTAAAACTGAGATATATCTAATTCAAGGAAGGTCACCAGGTCACAGGAGGACCTCCCCAGGGCCACAGGTCTGGATCTATGGAGTCCTTGCCTGGGACCTTGGGAAACACTGAGGCCAAAGGTGCAGGCCAAAAAACACAGAAAAGGGAAAGTCCTAAACACCAGATATACCGTAGTCTGAACATTAGCTACAGAGCAGGAATGAGCATCAGGCAGAGGTCAGCAGGCAAGAGAAATGGTGTACTTAGTAACTGAGAGATGTTGTTGTTGTTAGGTTCTGTCGAGTTTGTTCTGACTCATAGCGACCTAGGTACAACAGAACGAAACACTGCCTGGTCCTGCACCATCCTCACAATCGTTATACTTGAGCCTATTGTTGCAGCTACCGTGTCAATCCATCTCTTTGAGGGTCTTCCTCTTTTTTGTTGACCCTCTAATTTACCAACCATGATGTCCTTCTCCAGGGACTGGTCCCTCCTGATAACATGTCCAAGGTATGTGAGATGAAGTCTCACCATCCTCCCTTCTAAGGAGCATTCAGGCTGTACTTCTTCCAAGACAGACTGGTCCAATCTTCTGGCAGTCCATTGTATACTCAATATTCTTCACCAACACTGTTACTGCAATAACACTGATTGGAGCCATCTGCCACAATAGTCAATTCTGAGACAGGGGTGAGGTGAGAAGCAAGAGTTTTATTATAAATCGATATATAGGAGACAGAGGGGGATTGATTCCTCCAAAAACCCGTCTCCCCCACTGGAGATCAGCCTAAGGCTTTTATAGGGACAGGATTATGGGTCTTAGAAGTTTGTGTTAGTTCCCCCTTGAGGTGGTCATGTCCCAGATGAGTTAATCTTTTCTTGGGGGTTATCTGGTGACATCTTGGTTTTCTTATCTCAAGATGGGTGCTTTGTTCAGTTTGTCATTCCTAGATAATTATCACTTGTTTTCCACCCTCCAAGGAGGAACATCAGTTAATCTTAAACTTTTTACAAAGACTGGAACTGGAGGGAAATACAAGATCATGAGGCAACGCAGGGGTTAGCAATGGGGAGTAATAATAGTGAGCCGGACCTATGCAACCTCTTCCTACACCATAATTCAAAGGCAACAACTCTTCTTTAGTCTTCCTTATTCATCGTCCAGCTTTCACATGCGTATGAGAGGATTGAAAACATCATGGCTTGGGTCAGGCGCACCTTAGTCCTTAAAATGACATATTTGCTTTTTAACACTTTAAAGAGGTCGTTTGCAGCAGTTCTGCCCAATGCAACACATCTTTTGATTTCTTGACCACTGAATCCATGGACGTTGATTATGGATCCAAGTGAAACAAAATCCTTGATGACTTCAAACTTTTCTCCATTTATTATGATGTTGGTTATTAGTCCAGTTGTGAGGATTTACTAAGAGATAGGCCCTAGGTAAAGGTTAAATTCTGGCTCCACCAATCTCTACTTGTGTCTCTTTGGGTCAGTATCTTCACCAATCAAAGCAGGGAATGACTTAGGACATTGTTTCAGCTGCTTCAACAGGACAAATAACAGTTACTTAATTTTAAACAAGGTAGAAGGTTTGTTTCTCTCTCATATAAAAGTATGAGCTGTTAGGTTGTCCAGAAAATATGATGGCTCTGTTCCACAAGACCACTGAAGGACTCAGTTTCCTTCTTTTTTGGCATCCTGCCCTAACTGTATGGTGCTACCCTAACCCCATGGTTGATGCTCACCATTCACTATGGCCTGTATTCCGGTATGTGGGAAGTAGGAAGGAGGAAACTGAGGGGAAGCAACTTCCTTTTAAAGAAATGACTTAAAACTTCACAGATCACTTCCACACACATCCCAGTGGCAGAACTTAACCACAAGCCTACACATAGCTGCAAGGCGGCTGGAAAATTTAACCACTATGTAGGCAGCCAAATGCTCAGCTGAAACTTGGAGAGAAGGGTGGAGTTCTATTACTAAAAGGAAGGAAAGAATGAATATTCGTAGATAATAGTCTCTGCTATACTCAGCCAAATATATATGTACATATATACACGTGTGTGTGTGTGTATGTGTGTGTGTGTGTGTGTGTGTGTCCTATTCTACTAAACCAGCTAGAGGGAATTATGTGCTCTGCAACTGAAAAATGACTGTCACACTGACATCAACAGGGGGTTTCCATCTTGTGTTGGAGCAGAATTAAGCAACAGGTCTTGTACCCAGTTTATGTCCCAAGGGTTATGAGCAAAACAAAAAGTAGCATAGGTCTAAGATGTGGGTTTTGAAATACATACAATGTATTCAACAAATCTAAAATTAATATGCAAGAATCACTTCATGAAAAAATTGAGTGTTATACTTGGGGATGAGGTGAACGAAGAGGAAGGCTTAGGCTGAAGTGTGAGTAATATTGATAGAAAATAAAGATTTCAAGTCATGAGGTACTGCATAATAAATTCTATTTTTGAAAAGATTGGAAGAAGATATGGGTAGTGACTTGTAAGTAAAATTCAGCTGAGAGGCAGGCACTAACATTTGTTGAATGCTCGTATTTCCAAGCGCAGTACTAGGCATTTGTCTTAGTTTGGGTTCCCTCATTAGCCTGTGTCTGCTGTAGCACTTTATATGAATACCTCAATAAACTGCCTAATACCCCATAAAGAAGGCATTATTATTACCATTGAAGTCCAGGAAACTGAAACACAATGAGAATAAAAAACTTGCCCAAGTTCATGTGGGTAGTATAAGTGGTGGGGCTGGTTTCAAACCCAAGTGATTTGTAGTCTATTCTCTTTAAGCACTTTCCCACACCATTGTCATGCCTAATTGTGGATACAGTTTCCCTATTTTCTCCCTATTTTCAAGGTGGCCACCACCAGTTCCAGATCAAAGACTTGAAAATGCACCAACAGATCCAGACAACCTAGAAATGACATGGTATATAACTCGTCTTTATAAATGAAAAAACAATAAAATTTCGTCAGTGTTTATGCTTTGCCTACCACTGTGCTAGTCATGCAAGACGTGGTCCCTGCCCTCAAAGAGCTTAAATATGCCTGAGTTAAATATGAAATACAAAGCCATCAATGTGGAAACTAGAGCAAAACCTACATACACATTGTTTCAATAATTATCTAAGAAGTGACGACTATGTGTCAGATCCAGTATTTCATATTGTGGATGCAAGAGACAACAAAACTAACAATATTTCTGCCCTGGTAAAGCTCGAAATCTTATGGATGAGATAGATAATAAACAAATAGTTACAAATTGTGACAAGTGAGTTAAAGGACAAAGTATGTGGTAAGAACCATGGTATGTGGGTATTCATTTAGAGACAGGTTATGTTTAGTCTCAGTCCTGAAGGATGAAAAGGAATTAGACTAAAAGTTGGGGGAGAACATTTCCTGCCAATGGAGCAGCAAGTATAGCGCCCCTAGGGTGGCCCAGAGCTCAGTAAGTTCAAGGAGCCCTGAGAGGGCCACTGTGGCCAGGATATAGAATTGAGCCAAAGAGTGATACTAGGCAAGGCCAAACAGATTAGAAGTCAAGCAGGGCCTTAAGAACAGGTTAAGGATTTTTAGTTTTATTGAAAGTAAAATCGGAATTCATTGTAGGTTTAAATAGAAAAATAACTATATGGTTCTGTATGGTTTATGTATTAAGACAATCGGAGCGCTGGTGGCACAGTGGTTAAGAGCCTGACTGCTAACTCAAAGGTTGGCAGTTCAAACCCACCAGCTGCTCTTTGAGAATCCTATGGGCAGTTCTGCTGTGACCTATAGGGTTGCTATGAGTCAGAATCGACTCGAAGGCAATGGGTTTTGTATTACGATGATCATTCTGATTGCAATATGAAGAATGGATTATAAGAGCTCAGAGTGAAACAAGGAACCCAGTTAGGAAGGCTTTGCAGTAGTCCAGATCTTTTGATACTGAATTTGGGACACTTTCCTGTACACTACAATGTGTATTTTGAGATGCTGGGGCTAGGACTCTGCAAACCACATTTCAGCTGGCTGTTAATCTTTGCCAATAGGGGGCGATAGAGGGAGACTGTACAGCTGGAGGTTGAAGAAGGGACTGCTCTTCCAATTGTCTTCCTGCTTCCGGTTTGCTTCTTGTTCCTGCCTATATTACTAAGCAATGTTTCTTCACCCTGGCAGCAGCGGTTCCTTCCAAGGGCAGTCGTTGAACCTACTTTGTAGTTTTCAACACTCTCAAAATTAGCCTCATGGTGCCCTGGAGTGACAGTAGCACCAACCAGCCAGAGACCTTCCTCAGAGATTTGGGTCCTAGGCCAACTGGACCCCTCCTCAAGCTCAGAGACACCATCATCATCCATGCAGTGCCGCCTTATAAGAGTCTTAAGTTTCAGCTCAGTAGAGCCCCTCCGCTGTGTTTCTAATAATGCCAACCAATGCCTTTTGTTCTCCCTGCCCTAGGGAGGATAACTGCTTCTTGCGGTTGTTACCTCTATGAAACCTTGTTTCCTTTTTGCCGTTTTAGTTCTTCACCTTTCAGAGAGCAATTTTTTATATTAAATTCTCTCTGTGAACATAACTGGTGTGGTTTCTGTCTCCTGATTGGACCTTGAGTGATACAGCGTAGGCTTTTTCCTCCCCCAAATTTTGAGCGTTTAAATATATATATTCTTATTGTATCATCTAAAAATTTAAGCAAATAAAATGAAGAAGCAGCCATTGAATAAGTATAAGCCTTGTAATCAGGAAAACAACATTTTAAATTAGAGCAGCGTGACCATGGGTATGACCCTTAACTTCTGTGAATCTCAGTTTCTGCATCTATAAAATAGGTACAGTAAACCTCAACTTAAGGTGGGCATTGTGACATACAACTTACGGTAGCTAGTATTAATATTAAATGTTATTAATAATAAAAATACTATTTAATACTAAAGTTTCCTACATAGTGAATGCCTGGTTTGAAACCATTCATTTATTCAACACATAATTATTAAGTGTTTAGAACGTGTTCTGTAAATGTTAGTTTTCATCTCATGCCAGCCTGCAGTTTCTTCTGATTCGTGCCTTCCTCTCTCACACATGTTCCTTAAGAGTCTCGTCCCCACACGCTCAGTTTTCCTCGCCTCCATTTTCTCCCTCCAAAATCATAACCTAGCCTTCACAGGGTCAGGAAGAAACTACTCGGTGTATATACCCAAGAGACTGGAAAGCAGCGATGCAAACAGACACATGTACACCAATGTTTGTTGCGGCTCTATTCACAATAGCAAAAACGTCTACTAGCAGATGAATGCATAAGCTAAGTGTAGTACATGCCTACAATGGAATATTACTCAGCCATAAAGAGAAATGAAGTCCCAATACATGGTATAACATGAATGAACCTTGAAAACATGCTGAGTGAAATAAGTCAATCACAAAAAGATAAATACAGTATGATCTCATTTATATGAAATATCTAGAATAGGCAAATATATAGAAAGACGAACGTTTATTAGTGGTTACCAGGAGCAGGAGGGAGGTAGAGAGGGGGAGTCATTGTTTGAAGCAGTGAGTTTCTGGTTATGGTGATGGAAAATTTGGCAACAGATATTGGTGATGGTTGCACGATATGATTAATGTAATTGATGTCACTAAATTGTACATATGAAAAATGTTAAATTGGCAAATGTTGTGCTCAGGGCTTCAAATCTTTTCATTCTGGTTTGAATCCCTGCTGAGATTTGCATGTCTAACAAGTTCCCAGGTGATATTAACGCTGAGAACCACTAGTGGAGCAGTGGTCCGCAAAATTTATTATACATAAGGATCACCTAGGGATCTTGTTAAAACGTAGATTCTGATTCAGTATATCTTGGGTGGAAATGTAAATTCTCATTGGGGTTCAAACTGGAATGAACTGGTTCAAACTGGAACAAACCAGTTCGAAGCCCTGGTTGTGCTTTATGTATTGTTACAATAAAAAAAACAAACAAAAAGACAAAGAAACCACTCAGCATGATACCTGACATTTCATATACACTTCATAATCATTTGTTGACTGACTGACTATGCTTTGCTCCTGGCTTTGCCTGGCTCCTCACATTCTCTGAATACCTTTGCTTCCCTAATGGTACCTCGGGACTGGGCCAAAACATCAGAACAAAAAGGCAGAGAAGGGAAAAAAAAAAAAAAGATTATTTCCACCCAAGCCCCTGGTCTCCTCCTATTTTAAGCCCAGTGGCACTTAAACAACCAGCTTCCCTTTAACCTTTGCCAGCTGGAGCCCTATTGGCACCCAGGGCTGGCAGCTAAGGCCCATTAGCGGTTAATTAAGGAGTAATTAGCAAGCCCAGTCAGGGTCATTAGCATTTCTAAGTTCCCATTTGTAAATCGTAACTGGCTTGAGAGAAGTGAGTTCTCTAGAGGAGCAGGAACAGCTGTGTGGGGAGATACAAGTCTGTCTGAAGTGCTTATTGGGAATCCTCGGGAATTCAGTAGACAAGCCTCCTTCCCCTTGCACGTTATCCACAGGGGTAACAGGCCTCTGGGTCATCCCTACAGCACAGAAGGCTACGTGTCTTCTCTCCTAGCAAGGGAGAACCTGTCCATATTGGAAAAATCAGGGACTTTGGAGCTGGGTTTGGATTGGAAACCCAGCTCTTGAACTTCTTAGCTCGTTGACATTTAGCAAGTCATTTGACCTCTGTATCAATTTCATTATTGGAAAAACATCCTTTGTCCTTTGGGAGGGTTTTTTATTAATTTGTAACAAATCAAAAGAGCTTTTGACTAATTATTCCTTACCCAGAGTTGCCAAGCCCAGTGCTTTTTGAACTTTAATGTACATATGAGTCACCTGTAGGTGATTCTGTAGGTCCACAATGTGGCCTAAGAGTCTGCATTTCAAGAAGCAATGCTGCTGGTTCACGACAGAGCTTGGAGTAGCTAGGCTGGAGATTGAGGCAACAATTACATAAAGGGATTGGAAAATGGTAGGTGCTCAACAACGTGGGAAATTGTTAATATGATTTCCTTCCCTGCTATAGTCCACTAATTTTAGGGTATGGCAAGAGCCCAACAGCTGTCTCCACTATTAGCTAAAAGGATACCTCAAACTTCAGGGACTTTACATTTAATGACTACTGTACCTACTTAGGGGCCCTTGTGGCACAGTGGTTAAAAGCTGTAGCTGCTAATCAAAAGGTCAGCAGTTTGAATCTACCAGCTGCTCCTTGGAAGCCCTATGGGGCAGTTCTATTCTGTCCTATAGGGTCGCTATGAGTTGGAATCAACTCGACAGCAAGGGGTTTGGTTTTTTAAAAAATTTTTGTATCTACTTTAAAGCATAGGCTTGCCAGATAAAATAGAGGAGACCCAATTAAATTTGAATTTCAGATAAACAACAAATAATTTTTTTAGTAAAAGGACATCATAAGTAAGTATGTTCCCTAGGAACCAACTTAATCAGGGAAATGTCTCTCTCCGGCCACTTTCTTGTCTTCCCCATCTCATAAACAAGTGGCCAGCAATGACTGTATAAATGGAAACAGTGAGTCTGTAGAGGGAGACAGTTACTCATTTCTATCAGGTCAGGGTTAATACTTTGATAGTATACCTGACTTTACAGTTTACAAAACACTTTTACATCCTTGAGTTCAGTGTTTCTCAAACTTTATTACGCGTGCAAACCGCCTGGGAATCTTGTTGGCATAATAGATTCTGGCTCAGCAGGTCTGAGATAGTGCATTTCTAACAAGCTTCCAGGTGATGGTGATGGTGATGATGGTCTGTGGACCACACTTTGAGAAGCAAACATTTAGATCACCTTTTCCTTGGATTTGTTGACATGGGAAGAAAGGAAGATAATCCCATGTGGTGGGTAGTAGTTTTATAGTTTTTATAGTTGAGAAAACGAAGACTTAGACTAACTGGGCAAGGAGAGGGAAGGAGGGAGAGAGAGAAGTAACTCAGCGAGGATGTGTAAGCCTCGCTCTACCAGAAGATGCTGCCTCCACAGGAGGGAGAAATCCTGGGTCTGCATCCCTTTTTTCGGCCTTCACAGTCTCTGTGGTCTTGGAAAAATAATTTGACCTCTCTGAATCGCAGTTATCTTAATTGTATGGCAGGAGAGTGACAACAGTACCTCTCAGAGGTTGCCATGAGAAGCAAATGAGAGGATCTATGAAAAGGTCTTATACACTATAGTATAGTACAAATGCTAGTTATTGTTTTAATTAAATTGTTTTTATTAAATCCTGAGACTAGTTCTTTACAAGGCTATTCTAGGTAAGTGCTTTACATATTAATTATTTAATCCTCATGATAATCCAAGGAAGTAGGTATTATCATCATCATACCCCTCTTACGGTAAAGAAAACTGAGACACAAACAGGTTAAGTAAACTGGCCAAGGTTTCAGAGCTGGTAGAACCAAGATTTGGACCCAGGCAGTCTGGCTGCAGAGCCCATGCTCTTATCTGTAGCTATATTGCTTCACTGTAGGTATTAGTCCCACCTCTCCCCCTGCCGGTTTTTGAGGAAGTTGAGGTTCAGAGAAGTTAAGTAATTTTCCAGTGGTCACATTAGGAAGACTAAATATATGACCCACAAGATATCTTATCACTCTTCTCAAGGCAATTGCCTGGTCCTACGTGGGCTCCAGGAGCCCTGGTGGTGCAGTAGTTAAAGCACTCAGCTGCTAACCAAAGAGTCGGCAGTTCAAACCCACTAGCCACTCCGTGGAAAAAAAGATGTGGCAGTCTGCTTCCATAAAGATTTACGGCCTTGAAAACCCTATGGGGAAGTTCTGTTGTTGTTAGGTGCCATTGAGTCTGTTCCGACTCATAGTGACCCTGTGCACAACAGACTAAAACACTGCCCAGTTCACAGAGCAGTTCTACTCTGTCCTATAGGGTGACTGTAAGTTGGAATCAACTCCACGGCAATGGGTTTGATTTTTGGGGGAGTTTAAGTGGGTTCCTCTGGGTGGTTGCAAATGGCTAATGCACTTGGCTGCTAACTGAAAGGTTGGTGATTTGTAGTTCACCCATAAGTGACTTGGAAGAAAGGCCTGGTGCTTTACTTCCAAAAAATCAGCTATTTGACATGAGTCAGGATTGACTTGACAGCAACTGGTACTGGTTTTAAGTGGGCTCTACCTCTCTGACTTACAGGAACCCATGAGTTTCTCAGAGAGAGAGAGGTAGCACTATATTTTGGTCCTAGAAAAAAAGAAAAGGAAAGAGGAAGGGAGGGGAGGAAAGCTTTTTAATTCCCTTCCAGCAAGACCAAGTGGGTGGGACTGTGCCAGCCCCCTGGCCCACTCCCTATCACCTCCAGGCCACCAGCCTCCATTGAAGGCCTGGAATTCACCAGTACTGGGCGGGCACACACTGTAATGTATTGAATCCTTGAGAGATGGCTTCTTGACCTGACTGTGATCAACATGCACTTGTGTAGCAGATTCAACCCAGAGTTCTAGGCCGAATGTCTAGTTGATTAAATGGTTTCATGGGGATTAAAGACAGTCTGGTAGGAGGGGCAACATGGCTCTTGGGATTTGGAAACTCAATTTCTGGCTCTGCCATTTTCTAACTGGGTGACAGTGGGCAGATTTCTTCAGCTGTCTGAGCCTCAGTTTTCTCATCTATAAAATGATGACAGTGATAAATGTTGCTGTGAGACTAAATGCAATCATAGATGTGGGTATATGTTGTCAACTACAAAGGGCTGCATCCTTATTAATTATTATTATTACTATTGAGTCCAACTTTTTCATTTCACAGTAGATAAAGACCATGGCATCAACAATCCCCAAGACAGAAGACCACACCATTCTTTTCCCCTTGCTGTGGTCCCTTGCCTGAGATGCTCTTCCCTGCTTCCCCACTTGAGAAAATTCTCCTCATCCTCCAAAGCTCAGCTCACATACTGCATCCTTTATGAAGCCTTTTCTCAATGAGAATCAATTAATTACTCCTTTCTCTGTGCTTCCACAATGCACAGCTTTATTTTTATCCCAAATGAATGAATGGATATATTTGGAGTTAGAAATACCTGAATTTGAATGTTATTTCTTCCACAAATTTTGAGAACTTGGAAAAATGATTTAATGTCTCCGAGTCTTTGTCTCACTATCTGTAAAATGGAGATAGGATACAAACCGTTGAAAACTGGTATCAGACCTAAGGTATGTACGTACAAATTTACCCATCGTGTCTCTCTGGACCCACTGAGAACTGCCTATGATTTGTGACCTTACCAGTGCAATAACAAAGTAAGGGTTCATAATCCAGCTCACAAGCCAACCAGAGACTTGAACTCAGATTCTTGCCTTATGTGATAAACTTACTGTTTTTTGTCCCATCACATAGCCCTTTCAATTTCTGTTCGGGAAACCAGCTAAACTTGTTTCTCGAGTAACGTGGCTTTCCTCTGCCTGGCAAGTAATAAACTCAGCTTTGTTTTTTCATCTCTGGTTGTGTTCATATTTTCTTTGACAACTTATCTCATTAGGCAGTTGTGAAATTTAAATGAGTTTGGTGCAGCGTCTGGTATACAGTAAGCTTAACAAAAAAGCAGTAGCTAGTAGTAGTAATATTGTTGTAGTATTAAGTTAGCTGCATGTCTCTGTTTTCCTCTATGGATTTTGAGAGTTTTGAGAGCAAGGCCATGTCTTATTCACCTTCCACAGCCCTAGCTACATTCCTGGCATAAGAATGAAAGTGAATGTGAAGGTTATTTTTACATAGCAAAGTGCCTACAAATATGAGTTATGATTATTTAATAGCTATTGGTAGTCCCTGGGTGGTGCAAATGGTTAACACACTTGGCTGCTAACTGAAAGGTTGGAGGTTCAGATTCTCCCAGAGGTGCCTTGGAAGAAAGATCTGGCAATCTACTTCCAAAAAATCAGCCAATGAAAACCTTGTGGAGCACAAATCTACTCTGACACATGTGAGGTCACCATGAGTCTGAGTCGACTCAACACCAACAGGTTGGTTGGTTGATTGGTAGATCTGAACTGAGTCAAGCTCCTCACTGGTCATGGGGACACAAGGGGAAAAGAAGCTTAGTGATAAGTGTTTATGGAGGTAAGTACTAGAACTCAGAGAGAACCAAGACTCACAAAGAACTGAGCAGTTTTCATCAACTCTACTCCAGCTTGGGAGGGAAGGGAGAAATTGTATTATGTAACTATTAGCATATGCTTGGCGATTACACACTGGATATGTCAGAGCTCATTTTTCACTGAAAGCTGGATTCACGTACGGGATGAATCCACATGATGGCAAATGAGAGGGAATTAGCTGCCTGCTAGCGCCTGGAGGTCGTCCAGTATGGTTGGGAGTGGGGCTGAAGTGGCAGGGTGTGGATGGATCGTCATGTATTTCCTGAAAACTTTTCAGGATGAAATGGGCTCCCAGGCTGTGATACCCCTGGAACTCCTTCAGCAGGGTGATGTGGTTGTGCTGGACTCTTATGTGAACAGAGCAGCCATCACAGGACCCCTTCCCTTCCTGTGACTGGAGAGAGAAACAGGTCACCAGCAGCCTCATGGGGGCTCAGCAAAGCTCAGAGGAGCCGTGTGACCTTAGCAGTGAATTTAATTTCTTTGTGCTTCAGTCTTTAAGTGGTGGATAATAATGCCCATCCTGGATATCCTCAAGATTGTTGAGAGGAGTATACATTGAAAAATATAACGTATTAAAAGAAAATTACTGAGCATCTACCATATGCTAGATACCATGCCTAGGTACAGGATTCAAAGGATAAGGCAGACAAAGTTCCTACCCTCCAGGAGCTCACAGTTTAGTAAGGAGAGAGACAGAAATAGATAAGTACTGTAGCATGTAATATAAAACAATTATTTATCAGATGTAGAGTAATAATAAATAGTTAACAGTAGTTGCATACTGGTCATATCCAAAGTGCATTACATTAATATGATTATTTAATTTTTATAACAATCCTAAAAGGTATTGTTATTATTATCCACTTTTAAAAATTATTGTGGTAAAATATATATAACAAAATGTTTGCCATTTCAAATATTTTTATGCATCAATTCAGTGATATCAATTACATTCACCAAGTTGTGTGACCATCATCACTATTTATTATCCACTTACAAAGGAGAAAAGATCCTAGGAGCCCTGCCTTTCTCCTCATTCATCATTCATTCCACTAATATTTATTGTGGTTCTGCTCTGTGTTGGGCATGGTTGCTGTTGTTGTTGTTAGTTGCCGTTGAGTCAATCCCCACTCATGGAGACCCCATGAGTACATAGTAGGACTGCTTCATAGGGTCAGGTACTAGGCCCATTTTTCAGATGAGGAACAGAGGCGTGGAGAGATGAGGCAATTTACCCAATGTCCCACAGCTAATAAATTACTAAGCAAAGATCTGAACTCCGAAGTCTGAAGGCAGAGCCAGAACCCCTAACTAATGCACCATAGGGTCTTTCAAAGAGCTAAAGAACTAGCTGGGTACTGGGATGGGGAATTATGGAGTGTGGAGGAGACCTCATTAAGATGGAATGATTGGAGATGGCCTTCCAAGGGATGATGTGACATTTAATCCAAGGTTGGGATGAGGAGAAGGAGCCAGATGTCCCAACAGGGGATGAAGGAGCATTCTTGGAAGTTCTAATGGATAGACATTGTGTTAGTTGTTGGTTAGACAACTTCCTGGTCACCTCGAGAGTCTCACATTCTCATGATTAAAAGAAAGGCAATAGAGTGTGACAAGTGCTAGGACTGACCTCTTCTCTGTGTCCCAGGTGTTTGTGTGTGTCTGGCCGGGGGGTGGGGAGCATCTAGGAGACAGTACTTAATTTTGCCCAGGGGTCGGGTGGTGGGAGGAGGAGAGTCCTAGAAAAGGTTTCACGGAAATGACATTTGATCCTCGAAGGAGGAGTGGAATTCCAGGTGGAGAGGACTGGAGAGAACATTCCAGGCAAAGGGCACAGCACAAGCTAAGTCATAGAGAGCATAGCATATCAGAGACCCAGGAGTATCTGCATTCACCGAGAACCTCAGCTGTCACACTAATTAGTTTGGCCTTCGTTCACGAAGGAGGCTGTGACAAGAGTGAAGACCTTAGATACTGGAGATCCAGAGCAAGTACCTACTGTGTGCCAGGCAGCAGTGAGGGTGGAGAGGAGGTCATGGGGTTAACAAGATGAGGGAGCAGAGAAGGCTGGCCAAGGGGAGAGGGATTACTACTCTGCTTGGTGACTTGGTCAGGCAACCATATGTATAGGTGCTTTTGGGTAGGTAATCGGTGACTTCCAAACAATGCTCTGAGCCTGATTTGGGGCAGTGAGAGTAGCAGGACATAAAACTCCTGGAAGTAATGACTGAACTACTAAACAGACTAGCTGCCCCTCCTGGTCAGCCGGGTGCTTGCAGGGTCAAGAACAGGTTGTTGAACCTAACCCTGCTATAAGCACAGGTATTGGAGTCAGATAAGCCTGTGTTGGCCTCCTAACTCTGCCCCTTTTCACTCTTATTATTGTGTGATCCTGGACCTGTTACCTTGCCTTTCTGACCCTCTATTTCCTCATTATAAAAATAGAGATAGCAATTATACCTATGTCATTGGGTTCTGTTAGAGCATTAAATGAGATAACTCAGGAAGGTTTTTAGCACAGTGCCAAGCATAGAGTAAGTGCTCAATAAGGAGGAATTACGGGTGGGTGCCCCCATAGTAAGGGGCAGTGGGAGGATGAGACCAACTGCATGAAAGAATTTTTCCCACATCAGCAGTAAAGGTGATTTGCCTACTCAGAGAGAGTGTTACATGCAAACAAAAACCCTCAAGTCTCAGAGTTGGGAAATTGCCATTTCCGCTAAAAAAAAAAAAGATGCAAATAAGTTTCTCTCTACGAGGACTGCATTACTCTGTCTCTCTTCCTCTTTCCCAAAGAGCAGATTTGCTCTGGGAGAAGAAAACTCAAGTTTCCTGAACAGTTACTATGTGCCAGGCCCTTTAGGAAGATCTTTCTTCTTAGACCTGCCCAACACTTCGTTGGGATGTAAATTCTATTAACCAGTTTTCAGTGGACTGCAAACCTAAAAGCTGGCTGTTAGAACCTGCCTAGCGGTACTGCAGAAGAAAGGCCTGGTGATTGGCCTCTGTAAAGAATACAGCCAAGAAAACTAAGGAGCACAGTTCTACTCTGTAGCACATGGGGTCTCTGTAAGTCACAACTGACTTGAAGCCAAGGGGTTTGGTTTGATTTTTTTTTTTTTTTCTTTTTTAATTGTGGAAGAAACCAAGACTGAGAGAGCTTAAGAGCTATCCCCAAGATCCCAAGCTAGATAGTGATAGATCCTAATTTAGACCCATCTCTGCTAAACCAAGGTCCCTGAGTGGTGCAAGCAGTTTGCACTTGACCACTAACCTAAAAGTTGGTGGTTTGAACCTACCCAGCAGTACCATGGAAGAAAGTCCTGGTGATCTGCTTCTGTAAAGACTACAGCCAAGAAAACCCTATGGAGCATGTTGTTGTTGTTGTTAGGTACTGTCAAGTTGGTTCCGACTCATAGCAACCCCATGTACTACAAAATGAAACACTGCCTTGTCCTGCACCATGCTCACATCGTTGTTACGCTTGAGCTCATTGTTGCAGCCACTGTGTCAATCCATCTTGTCGAGGGGTGTCCTCTTTTTCACTGACCCTCTACTTTACCAAGCATGATGTCCTTCCGTAGGGACTGATTCCTCCTGATAACATGTCCAACATATGTAAGATGTGATCTCGCCATCCTTGCTTCTAAGGAGCATTCTGGTTGTACTTCTTCCAACACAGATTTTTTCGTTCTTTTGCCAGTCCATAGTGTATTCGGTATTCTTTGCCAACACCATAATTCAAAGGTGTCAGTTCTTCTTCTGTCTTCCTTATTCATTGTCCAGCTTTCACATGTGTAAGAGGCGACTGGAAAATACCATGGCTTAGGTCAGGCACACCTTAGTCTTCAAGGTGACATCTTTGCTTTCAACACTTTAAAGAGGTATTTTGCAGCAGATTTGCCCAGTGCAATGCGTCTTTTGGTTTCTTGACTCCTGCTTCCATGGGTGTTAATTGTGGCCAACCGACTGGAAGAGATCCATATTTATGCCTGTTTCCAAGAAAGGTGATCCAACTGAATGTGGAAATTATTAAACAATATCACTAACATCACATGCAAGTATAATTTTGCTGAAGATCATTCAAAAGCGGCTGCAGCAGTATATCGACAGGGAACTGCCAGAAATTCAGGCTGGATTCAGAAGAGGATGTGGAACCAGGGATATCGTTGCTGATGTCAGATGGATCCTGGCTGAAAGCAGAGAATACCAGAAAGATGTTAACCTGGGTTTTATCAACCTTGCAAAGGCATTTGACTGTGTAGATCATAACAAATTATGCATAACATTGCCAAGAATGGGAACTCCAGAACACTTAATTGTGCCCACGAGGAACCTGTACACAGATTAAGAGGCAGTCATTCGAATAGAACAAGGAGATACTTCATGGTTTAAAGTCAGGAAAGGTGTGTGTCAGGGTTGTATCCTTTAACCATACCTATTCAATCAGTATGCTGAGCAAATAATCCAAGAAGCCGGACTGTATGAAGAAGGGCAGGACATCAAGATCGGTGGAAGATGCATTAACAACCTGCGTTATGCAGATAACACAACCTCGTCTGCTGAAAGTGAAGAGGACTTGAAACACTTACTGATGAAGATCAAAGACCGCAGCCTTCAGTATGGATTACATCTCAATATAAAGAAAACAAAAATCCTCACAACTGGACCAATAAGCAACATCATGATAAACACAGAAAAGACTGAAGTTGTCAAGGGTTTCATTTCACTTGAATCCACAATTAACACCCATGGAAGCAGCTGTAGAGCATAGTTCTACTCTGTAACACATGGGGTCGCTATGAGTCGGAATTGACTCCACAGCATAGTTTGGTTTATTATTTTTCGGGGTTCTACCGAACCAACATCAAGGCCTAGGTGGGCCCAGCCAGTCTCACCCTGGCTTCTGTGAAGACACCACTCAGGCTCAGATGGTCTCGAAAGCACTTCATCAACATGGGAAGTCATTTTCCCACAAGCAAGACGGTTAACTTTTATTAGCCCCCCTTCACCCCTGAGAAGAGGCAATTGACTTAATTATTTGAGCAAGAGCTCCTTGGTGGTATCACCTGAGATAAAGATCACAGCTCCTGGCTGCCTGCCCCAACCGGAGCTTTTGTTTGCTATCCTCCTGCACTCAGTTGCTCATTAACATGATTTGGATAATTTTCACTATAGCCCTCCAGTGGGCCAACTAAAGAAGAAAACTGTAAAAGTCCAATCCATTCAAATGCTTTCCCTAGCCCTGATCCTTCTCTTCCCAGTAGGGAAAAGAGGGTACTTTTTGGAGAGAAACGCATCTGCATTTGATTTCTGGCTCAGTGGTGTACTTGCTGGGTGATCCTGGGCTTATTTTCTCTCTCGAGGCTTCCACTTCCTAATTTTTTAAATGAGAATATAATAGAGAAATAATACCACTTACTTTATGAGTTGTTTCAAGAACTAAACTCATAATACTTGTAGATATGCCCACTACTGTGTCTGGGACTTAGGTTGTGCTTAGGAAGGAAGGAAGGAAGGGTTAGTTTATTGAGTTCCTATTGGATGTCAGGAAATACATAGGCAATACTTTATTTATCCTCACAATAGACCTTGATAAGTAGGTCTATCTATAAGTAGGTCTATCGCCCTCATTTTACAGATGAGGAAACTAAGTCATACAGAACTGCTTTATTCAAAATTGTACAGCTAGTGTCAGAGCAATGACTCAAACCAAGTTTCCAATATCTTTTCACTCTTTCTTGCCCGTTTTCATTCTCTCTTTCATTCGCTCTTATTTGCTCACTCTCGTTCTTGGTCTCTCTCAGACCACATTATTTTTCTTAAACAACCGGCGGTGGTTGTTGTTGTTAGCTGCCGTCAAGTTGATTCTGACTCATGATGACCCCATGCGTGCTAGAGTGGAACTGCTCCATAGGGTTTTCAAGGCTGTGACCTTTTGGAAGCAGATCATCAGGCCTGTCTTCTGAGGAGCCCCTGGGTGGGTGTGAACTGCGAAACTTTACAGCTTAACCGGTCAAGCGCTTAACCATTTAAGCAATGCAAACCTGTTGCCCTTGAGTCGATTTTGACTGACTAGTGACCCTAGAGGACAGAGTAGAACTGCCTCCAAGAAGCGGCTTGTGGATTTGAACTGCCGACCTTTTGATCAGCAGCCGAGCTCTTAACCACTGTACCACCAGGGCTCCGTAAGCTACCCCCCTCCAAAAAAAAAAAACCAAACCTGTTGCCATCCAGTCAATTTTGACCTATAGCCACCCTGGAGGACAGAGTAGAACTGCCCCATAAGGTTTCCAAGGAGTTGCTAGTGGATTTGAACTGCCTACCTTTTGGTAAGCAGCCATATCCCTTAACCACTGCGCCACCAAGGCTCCGTAAGCCACCCTGGAACTCCTAAATAACCAGCTAGGAAAGGGGAAAGAAACAAAAGTCAACAAAGAAATGACAGCCAGAGTAGCAGGCTGATAGCTAGGTCTGAACCCTGGTTCACCTGTGGACTCAGCCTGAAAGGAAAAGATTAAGTGAAAGCAGGGAGAGTTAAGAATGCAAGGGAAGACTTTCACCTACGATTTGCGTGCCGAGGGCCCAGGCTAAACCCAAGTCTAATATCTAACCCCTGAAACAACAAGTCCCCAGTTAATGAGAAGAAAAAGCCCACTTTTTTCTACTGTCCTCATTATAGGCGAGGGTCATATCTCTGGCCCTACCACTTTCCCAGTGAGATTTTGAGCAAGTCCTTTCACCGCCTGAGCTTCAGTGTCCTCACCTATAAAATGGGCACCATAGGAATATCCTTGCCCTCCAGAATTTCTGTGGGGATTAAACCAGATCAGCGCCCTCTGCCTCCACATGGCAAGTGCTCAGGAGTACTGGTATTAGTACTAGTAGCCCAACATTAACCCAGTAATAAAGTTCTGAGCCTAGTTTCTTCAAAACTCTCTTACCCGACACAAAGGTCTTCACAGGTGTGAACTTTTCCCTTTCTGCTGACTTCCCATGGCGATCTGGCCCCTTTTTAACTACAGGGGTGTCAAGGAATCTTTCTGAATCAGCCTTCAAGTGTAGGCTGCTTGACGTGACTGTGGGGTTAACTTACAAGTGACTAATTTTTGAGGCTCGGTTTTGTACCCTTCCCACTGGTGGCATCCAGGCTGGGTGTAATTACTGCTGATGAGTTTACTGAGGGGCTCATTAAAGTGTCGGTATTAATATCCATATGAATACTTTCAACAAAACCTTTTGTTCTTGGAGTAGGGGGTGTGGGAGGTAGTTACAGGAACTGTCTTGCTTTTCCAAATTTAATTGTCTAAATACAGGGCTGTCTCAGCAATTCAGGACTTTTTTTTTTTTCACTCTTTTTCTTTCTTAGCAGGCCTCTGCCAAAAGCCTACTTTGGCAACAAGAATGATTAGTTTGTGTTTCAGCAAACTTGCTGCTTCAGAGTCACTTTATCCCAGTAGGAGTGGGAGGAGGGGGTTTGTCTCTTTAACCAGTTTGAACTGTTATTTATTAGAGATGAGTTCGAGACAAGGGCTGTGGGAGTGTGGGATGAGGAGGGTCTTAATAGCCCATAAGCAAATCATTTTTCTCTTAGTAGATTCTTCAGGTTATACATAAATGTTCTGGTCACAGTCTCCCTAAATACACACCAACCCCCTCCCCCCGCTTTTCACACTCTGCTCAATTAATAATAGCTAATGTTCCTAGTGCTAGGTATTGTGTAAAGCTTTGCTAATTTAATCTTCACAACAACACAGAGGCAAGAACTATTACTAGTATCCTCATATTGCAAGGGAAGGAGTCTCAGAGAAATTAAGGAATTTGCCCAAAGTCACATAGGAAGTAAGTGGTGTCATCAGTATTGGAACCCAGGTTTGTCTCATTCCAGAGCCTGAGCTCTCCACCATACTCCTCTGCTGTTTGTCACAGCTTTGGGATTCTTGGCACCTGTCTTAGTTATCTAGTGCTGCTGTAACAGAAATGCCACAAGTGGATGGCTTTAACAAACAGAAATTTATTCTCTCACAGTATAGGAGGCTAGAAGTCCAAATTCAGAGCGCCACCTCTAGTTGAAGGCTTTCTCTCTCTGTCGGCTCTGGAGGGAGGTCCTTGACATCAGTCTTTCCCTGGTCTAGGAGCTTCTCAGTGCAGAGACCCTGAGTCCAAAGGATGCACGCTCCTGGCTCTGCTTTCTTGGTGGTATGAGGTCACTGTGTCTCTCTGCTTTCTTCTCTCTTTTATATCTCAAAAGAGATTGACTTAAAACACAATCTAATCTTGTAGCTTGAATCCTGCCTTGTTAACATAACTGCCACTAATCCTGCCTCATTAACATTATAGAGGTAGGATTTACAACACACAGAAAAATCACAGCAGATGACAAAATGGTGGACAATCACAAAAAATAATACTGGGAATCGCGGACTAGCCAAGTTGACACACATTTTTTGGGGAACACAATTCAATCTACAACAGCACCTCACTGTTAGGCTTATACAAAATCATAGGATTTTATAACTGGTAGGCAACTGTAGGTGGGACAGCCAGCTGTCCTGGGCTGCCTGGTGTTCCTGGGATGCAGGCTATTCAGTTTTAAAACTGGGACTGTCCTAGGTAAACCAGGATAAGTTGGTCACCCTACGGGCTTAACTATCTTAACTTAGAGTTGGTGTAACTATTACAAGAGATTAAAAAAAAAAATGTCAAAGCCTGTAGACTAATGAGTTATTACCTCCTCTCTTCTTAATTTTCACATCAGTAAACTAAAGCTCAGAGAGAAGAAGTAACACGGCTCCTTAGTAGACAGAACAGAAATTAGAAAACAGATCTTGAGACTCTCATGCCATTTATTTTCTGATAAGTGAAACTACAGGATTCAGGTCAAGGAGGATTTATTGGGCTCCTACTCTGTGAGCAGCAGGTCTATGAAGCAACGAGAGTCCAGGAGAAACAGGAGGTTTCTAAGGTAGTACACTCCAATAGAAATTCCCATGATGATGAAAATGTTCTGTGTCTGTACTGTTCAGTATGATATCACTACTAGCCATACGCGGTTATTGAGCACTTGAAATATGCTGATTTGAAATGTGACTGAGGAACTGAACTTTAAATTTTTATTTAATTTAAATTTAAGGAGTCACATGTGGCAAGTGGCTACCATATTGAAAAGCGCTGGTCGAAGAAATACGATTAGTATTTCAGAAGAACTTTCTTTTTCTCATAGAACAGAGCCTATAGTGTTCATATTCTTGGAGAGGAAACTTCTCTTTTTAAAGAGAAGAGAAGATGGGGGCAGAAAGTAAGGACGATTTATGGATGGAGTACGGGGCACCAGGACTTGGGTCATGTAATCCTCCAACCGCACATCATCTACCCGAGTTTTATCAGTGAGGAAATTGGAAAGTGAACCCCAGAGTTCAGTAACCTGCCCACAGCCTCATTTTTAAATGGCAGAGTTGGGATTTGAATCCAGGTCTGAATCTAAATCCTGTCGTCTATACCCATGCATCTCAAACTTTAATATGCATACTAAACACCTGTGGGTCTTGTTAAAATCCTGGTTCTGGAGGTCTGTAGCCAGACAGTCTTCTTTTCTAACCAGGTTCCAAGTGATACCAGGGCTGCTGGGTCAGGGAGCACACTCTGGGTGGCAGAACTCTGTTTCTCTTGAAAAGCAAAACTTCTTCCCTTCCTTTCTCTGTCAAGAAACACTTACTGGATACCTATGGAGAGGAGGAGAGATTATAAATTGTTAACAAATTATCAAATTTCTGAGAAGGAAAGTGTTCTCTCATTGACATGAAAGAGGACAACTTCACCTTTGGAGATGGGAGGGGTTCATTCTCAGGTCAGGTTGATCCAATGTCCGGTTGCATCTTGCTTATACTATATGGTACAAAACCAGTCAGGAAAGGGTTTTGAATTAGAAAGGTGGGCTAGTACAAAGAACATGTGCTTTGGAATGAGGCAGATTTAGGGAAGAATCTCAGTTCTGCTCCTTGCCTCTACTTCACACTGGTGAGAGGGAAGGTGTTGTTATTGTGGTGGTGTGCCAAAAGGGAAGATAACAGTTTGTAATTCATAGGGATGTAGTAAGGACTAAGGGGCAATGGTGGTTCATTTCCAGCCAATGTACCTCAAACACAGCCACCCATCTGTCAGTGGAGGCTTGTGTGTTGCTATGATTCTGAACAGGTTTCAGCAGAGCTTCCATACTAAGACAGACTAGGAAGAAAGGCCTGGGGATCTACTTTCAAAAATCAGCCAATGAAAACCCAATGGATCACAACGGTCCAATCTGCAACCAACCAGGCAGTGTTTCGTTCCACTGTGCATGGTGTCACCATGAGTCAGGGGCTGACTGGATGGCAGGTAACAAGAACAAGGACTAAGAGAAATAGTGTGTGAAGTGCTTAACAGGGTACATACTCAACAAATGCTTCCTCCTCCCTTCTGTATCACTTGCTCTCTACCTCTTTCTCACCCTTTCTTCTCACTTCTTTTGGGAAGTTGCCTCCAAAGGCAACTCTGAGTGGTGGAGACAGCACCATGCCTGGAGTCAGGCTGAGTCTTCTAGACTTGATCCCAGTCTGCCACTTCCACCCATGACCTCTAGGAAAGCCCACATTGAAGGCCCAGACCCTTGTTATCTTCATCGTTTTACTCCAGGGCCCACAACAAAAATATCTTCAGGCCCTCCTCACCATCTTATCTCTGAATCCCAGTTCTAGATTGGAAACATAGAAAATGAGAGGGAGAGGGAGAGAGAGAGACTAATCAATGAAAATTATTTATGTGATTTCTTTGACAGGTAGCAGAGTTCACATCAAGAGTCCACATTTTAATTGAATATGATTTTTTATTCTTGCACCTCAGAAAAGTCTTAGAGGCAATACTAGAATGTAAATCTAAAACGAGTACAACTTACTTCAGCAACAACTATCATTGCAAAAGTTGACCTTAAATTCACTTTTGTCTGTTCATCCTTCCGTGTGCTCACCTAGGGTGAGAGGGTCTCTTCAGGAGGGTTCCTTAGACCCCCAGCCAACTGACCCTCACTGTATAAATAATTCTAACACTGTTGGTTGTTCATTACTTGTCTGAGCCTCCTATTGAACTGTAAGCTTCTGTCGTAGCTAGGTACAATCCATTCCTAGCAGTGTTTGGCATATACTGAGTTCAATAGACATTTGTTAGAATTTATTGATTTGTTCGTTGTTTTATCTATACTTACTGTGGTACATTGCACTACTGATTGCAATTATTCAACCCACTGCCACCCTTGCCATGGCTAAGAACCCTCCTTGCCTCTGCCATATACAGAGAGAGAGAGAGATTCTGATTCTGTAGGTCTGGGTTGAGACTGGAAAAAAACCTCAATTACAAAAAAAGCTTAAAACAGACAAGTTTCAAAGCATATATTCCTTTTTTTTTTTATATACCTTTAAAGGAAAAATGGAAAGAGGGCCCCATTCTGATTTGAGCCTATTTATTTTCCTTCTCTGGATATGCAAAAAAGACTAGCTTAAGATAAAAGTTGAAGAGAGGCCACTTAAACCTACCCAGAAATTATAGCTCAGCTCTTAACAGTTACTCAGCTTAATTGATCGGTTTGCCTTGCAGCTGAAAATTGTTCCTCATACCAGGCCCAGCTGGACCCAGCCACTCCTACACTTGGGCTTGGTCCTCACACTTTTGGGTCTTTCTAGGGTACAGGCTGGGGCCTAGGGATCCTGTACCCCTCTGTCATTTCTCCTCCCCCCACTTCCTTCTCTCCTGGCAGAGTCTGTATCCTGTTGCTCTGAGCAAGGCCCAAGAGAAAGGCTAGCAGCAAGTTATTGTGCTGGTAACTAAGACAAATGAGTCCCTTTTCTGTGGGGCTCCTGGCATCCTGTTGGAGGAAGGAAAGGACAATGCTTTGAGGGAACTGGCTTTGCTGACCCCCTCCTGAAGGGCTCTCCCCTCCCCTTTCCGGTACAGCGTTCCTCAGCCCCAAAGCCTCTACTTCCTGAGCAATCATTAAGATGCACCCGTGAGGGATGTGGTTCCCCCATGCCCAGGGGCAGATTCCTGGCCAAACTTCAGGAAGTGCAGCTCAAAGAGCCCTGGGCAGGAGGAATCCTGAAATGGAGGAGAGTCTTAGCTCTTTCTCCCTCCCTGCCGGATCACTGCACGTCTCTGGGCCTCAGCTGTGGTGTTTATGCGAGCGCCTCCTGAGTGCCTGGGACTGCCACCCACATCAGTGGTTCTCAAACCTGGCCATGCATCAGAATCCACTAGAGAGCTCTGGAGCCTTACCCCCTTAATATGCCACGATGGGTCTCTGGGCACAGAGAACAGACATTGCATCACTGGAAATGTTCTGTGATGTCCCTACTGCTCCTGGAATAAAAGAGCTAGCCCTTCATCTTCCCTCTCCTAGCTCTCTTCTATCCTCCCTTAATAAATTGGTGAATAAGATATTGATACATACATAGGTATAGGAAGCAGTAAAGCGTAGTGGTTTGGAGGGTGAACTTTACAGACAGACTCCTTGTATTTGAAACCCAGATCTGCCACTTACTAGGTAAGTAACCTTGAGTGGAACATTTAACCTGTATGTGCTTCCGTTTATTAATCTATAAAATAGGAATAATAATAATAACTACTTTATAGGATCGTTGCCAGGGTTGAGCTGATATGTTCACAGCCCTTAAAATAGTATTTGGTAAATCATCAATACCATATAAGCATTAAGTATTAATATAATTATCCTAGAAGTTCACAGATACATATCCCATTTGTTGAATGTATAATGAGCAATTTTTCTGGATCCAATATTAAGTCAAGTACTGGTGATTTGGAAATCCTGGTGGCATAGTGGTTAAGTGCTACCATTGCTAATCAAAAGGTTGGCAGGTCGAATCCGTCAGGCACTCCTTGGAAACTCAAAGGGGCAGTTCTGTCCTATAGGGTCACTATGAGTTGGAATCAACCCAATGGCAAAGGGTTCGGTTTCTTCTTTTTTTGGTACTGGTGATTTAAGTATGAATAAGACAAGCTTCTTGCCCTCAAGAAGGTTTTAGTTTAGCAGGGGAGTCAGATTCATAAAGAATTCTAATACATCATCGTCGCAGGCTGAGCTCCCTACGAAGCAGACTTAGAAGATAGAACATGGGATATTTTTTTACAGAGATTTCTGGGATCAACTCCTGTGGAAAGAAGAGGACAGACGCAGGATCAGCAAAGTCAGAAGGTAACTGTCATGGTTTGAATTATGTCCCCCCAAAAATGTGTGTATCAATTTGGCTGGGCCACAATTCCCAGAATTGTGTGGTTGTCCTCCATTTTGCGATTGTAATTTTATGTTAAAGAGGATTAGGGTGGGATTGAAACACCACCCTTACCCAGGTCACATCCCTGATCCAATGTAAAGGGAGTTTCCCTAGGGTGTGGCCTGCACCACCTTTTACCTTACAAGAGATAAAAGAAAACGGAAGCAAGTAGAGAATTGGGAACCTCATGCCACCAAGAAAGCAGTCCCGGGAGCAGAGCGTGTCCTTTGGACCTGAGGTTCCTGTGCAGAGAAGCTCCCAGACCAAGGGAGGATTGATGACATGGACCTTCCTCCAGAGCCAACAGAGAAAGCCTTTCCCTGGAACTGATGCCCTGAATTTGGACTTGTATCCTACTACACTGTGAGAGAATAAATTTCTCTTTGTTAAAGCCATCCACTCGTGGTATTTCTGCTGGAGCAGCACTAGATGACTAAGACAGTAACCTATGATATAGGCCCCAAAACAGTCTTGGTCAACCCCACAGAGAGCTCTAGAACTAGAATGGCCCTTCAGAGTTGTCACAAGTTTGATTAAAAGGCTATGTCTTTATACCCCTGGAAATCCCTGAGTGGCGCAGATGGTTAATGTGCTTGGCTACTAACCAAATGACTGGAGGTTTGAGCCCACCCAGAGGTACCTTGGAAGAAAGACTTGGTGATCTACTTCTGAAAAATCAGCTATTGAAAACCCTATGGGGCACAGTCCTACTCGACAACATAGGGTCACCATAAGTTGGAATCAACTTGGCAGCAACTGACTTATAACCCACTGCCATCATATCGATTCTGACTCATAGCGACCCTGTAGGGTTTCTGAGGCTGTAAATCTCTACAGAAGCAGGCTGCCACGGGTGGTTTCAAACCGCCGACCTTTCGTTTAGCAGTCGATCACTTTAAACACCCCCCATTAATCAGTTGTTGGATATGGGCTGCCCCAGGAAGGAGTGTGGCCTCAGGTGAGGTGGATCGCTGCAGCTAAAGCAATCCTGAAGACTGACAGCTGGAGGCTGCCCACTGACAGCATTCCCAGAAGCTGGAGAAACAAGTTTTTCGTTGAACAGGGGTCTGGTGGAACATCACAGTGTCCACCCAAAATATGTATGGGAAATTCTAATGAAACAACAAAAAGCACAGATAAGAAGATGAGTAATTAATACTATATGTTTAACTCCTGATATTTCTATGGCATTTTATACTTTTCAAAGCATGCTCTCACATAAAAACTTATTCATAACTTCCATTCTATTATCTTGAGGCAGGCTAGAAATCCATATGTTGTAAAGGAAAGAGCATTGGATTTTGAGCAAGATAGGACACTGTGAATCTCAGCTCTGCCACTGTTTAGCTGGGAGGCTTTGGACAAGTTTCTCATGTTTTCTGTGTCTACTCTGTGAAAAGGAAATAATCATAGATAATTCACAGATTTGTTGTAAGGATTTAAGTGATAGATATAGAGTATCTGGCATATAGTCAGAGCTCAAAAAATGGTAACAAAAATAACTTTAAAACAAGCAACAATAATAAACATTGTCATCCCCACTTTTACAAACAGATATAATGAGGCCCATCAAGGCAAGATACTTTCCTAAAAATTCACAGTGGACTGTAGGTAGATCCAAGACTATAACTGGCACCTGAGTTCAGTGCCATGCCACCTCATGGCTTGGCATTTTACCTATAGAACCCACAAAAAATTGAACAATCTTTGAAGGGTCAATTCAGGAGTTTTGTTTTTGATTAACATTAGAAGGTGTTCTGGATTGAGTTGTGTCCCCCCACCCACCCAGATATGTTGAAGCCATAACCTCTGTACCAGTGAATGTGACTTTGTTCAGGAAATTCAGGGAAATAGGATTTTTCTTTGAAGACAACAGTGAAGTTAACGAGATCATAACAGATTAGGGTGCGTCCTAATTCTATATGGCTGGTGTCTTAAAAAGAGAACAGGCATGGAAACAGAGTTATACACAGTGGGAAGATACCATGTAAAGATACATCTACAAGTAGCAAAGGAAAGCCAATGATTCAATGATTGCTGGCAGCTGCAAGAAGCTAGAAATGAGTGCAGCACAGCCCAGTAGTAATCAAGTACAAATTCCTAATTTGTTTTTTTCTTATGTTTCTTGGGAACTTTAAGGAGGGTCAATTCCCAGAAATACTTCTTAAGGAATCTTTTCTCCCTTTACTAGTTTATTGAATTCCACTGTTGCTCCGGAGCTGCTACTCAGCATGGACATTCTCCCAAATGTCAGGCTTCAAGGTTTTATTTCCTTTCCTATCTTAGTTGTCTAGTGCTGCTATAACAGAAGTACCACAAGTGGATGGCTTTAATAAAGAGAAATTTATTCTCTCACAGTCTAGAAGGCTAGAAGCCCAAATTCAGGGTGCCAGCTCCAAGGGGAGGCTTTTTCTCTGTCAGCTCTGGAGAAAGGTCCTTGTCATCATCTTCCCCTGACCTAGGAGCTTCTTTGCACAGGAACCCTAGGTCCAAAGAACGCGCTCTGCTCCCAGCACTGCTTTCTTCGTGGGATGAGGTCCCCATATCTCTCTGCTTGCTTCTTTCTTTTATATCTCAAAAGAGATTGACTTAGAACACAATCTAATCTGGTAGATTTGAGTCCTGCCTCATTAACATAACTGCCACTAATCCCACCTCTTTAACATCATAGAGGTAGGATTTACAACACATAGGGAAATCACATCAGATGACAAAATGGTGAACAATCACACAATGCTGGGAATTAAGAACTAGCCAAGTTGACACACATTTTTGGGAGACACAATTCAATCCATAATATTATCTCTCCTCTCCAACTCTTTACTAAGTAGCTCAGCTTAGTTTCTGTCTCTTGTCCGGTATGCACTATCTTCCCTTCTACGTTTCTGCTTCTGCCTCTCTCTAACTACTTTCTAGATTCAGCATCACGAAAATCAAGAACCTATAGAACTCTCCAATGATGAACTGTGTTTGTGAGGGAGGAGAGGAAGGCTGGGGCAGAGATATTAAAAGTTTTTAACAACTGGTTACAGTACGAATACCCATGAATCAGAAGAGAGAGTAACCAAAAACCCATGAATCAGAAGAGAGAGTAACCAAAATAATTGGATTCGGGTCCTGGAAAAAAAAAAAAAAAAAACCTGTTGCCGTCAAGTCAATTCCAATTTATAGTGACCCTATGGAATAGAGTAGAACTGCCCCCATAGGGTTTCCAAGGCTGTAATCTTTATGGAAGCAGACTGGCATGTCTTTCTTCTGTGGAGCAACTGGTAGGTTCAAACCCCCGGCCTTTTAATTAACAGCCAAACACTTAACCACTGCACCACCAGGACTGTTTACATTAGGGTCCTAGAGGCCTCCTGGCATGTAAAGATTTAACTATTTGGTTGCTGACTCAAGGGGAAGTCTGAAAAGTCATGGAGGAGGGTCTGGGATGGCTTAAGTAGCAGAGGAAACACGCAAGGGGCTCAGGGCAGCAGCAATTTACCAACTGGTATGAAAGTATTTCACCATTGTATCAATCAATACAGACTTACAGCTAAGCTGCAAGCTGCCTATTTCCAAAGCCTGAGCTCTTACACCACCCCCTACCTCAAAAGGCATGAAAAGAGTTTGGCTATGGAAATCCATAGTAAATTTCCTTTTTTCTATCTCTCACAGGAATTGTGGTGTACTGCAAAGGACATGAGACTCGGAATCAGAAAACCACAGAACATTTCAACTCTGCCACTCTCTAGGGCTGAGAACTTGAACAACGCTCTTAGCCTCTGTGAGTTTTTCTCTTGAGAAGAATAATACTGATCTCTGGGATGTAGTGAGGATTAAATAGATTTTTCCTGGAATATAGTGGGTACCCAATAAACACTTTTCCCTCCCAGTCACCGTCTCTTTCATTCCCTTTCCTACACCCTATCCCTAATCCCTGAACTGGAGACACCCAAGGTCAGAAGTATAACAAAAGTCTTTAGAAACATAGCGGGCAGATTACCAAGCTCTGAGATTTCTTGCTTGGAGCAGGTAGTTCTAATATAGCAAGTAGAATTCCACGATGAGTCCTTTTCTGTCCAAGAACAGCCAGACCTTCCTGCTTATCTTAATACACACACATACATGCATGCACGCACGCATGCACGCACACACACACATACACACACGTTTGCTTCACTGTGAAAAATTTGATGAAGACTACTAGTCCAATTCTTTAAAACCAGAATTAATAATATTTGCAATAGTGATGATTTTTCCTAGCTGCTACTGTTGCTTGGGTGATTGTCAGTGTTTTATATCAAACAAACTAATAGCTGTTTGGGGTTGCCTTTTTCCCTAGACAATTGCTGCTTTATAAAAAACAGTACCCAAACCTGTTGCCATCAAGCTGATTTGGACTCATGGCAACCTATGTGATATGGAGTAGAACTGCTCCATAGGGTTTTCTTGGCAGTAATTTTATGGAAGCAGATCACCAAGCCTTTCTTCCAAAGCACCATGGGGTGGGTTTGAACTGCCAACCATTTAGTTAATAGCTCATCACAAACCGCTCGTGCCAGCCAGGGATCTCTGCTTTATAAAAAGCAGAGATAATTTTTCTTCCTTATTATTAACAGATCAGGCAAGGATGTTTCCACAAAAATTCGACTTTCTTTACTGATATGTTTATTTGGTAATATTCAAGCAAATTCTCGTTTTTTACAATGCTATTGCATGTTAGACTGTGGAAAGAGTCTTCATCATTTGAATCAAGTTTGGAGTAGCCACTCGAAAATATATCTTGTTTTTAAAATGTTACAACTTTGTGACACCCAAATATACAGAATTACTATAGAGTTAAGTATGTTTCTTAGTAGAAATATGTAAGAGACCTGCTTTAGTAGGAATAAGTAAGAATGATCTCTAAATAATAATAATGCTAATTGTCATTTATTGAGTACTTATTGTGTGCCAAGCTACCAAATATCAGTAATTGGGGGAGTAGTAACAGAATGATACAGAGAAAATATTATTTAAAAGAACATCTTTCAAGGATGGGTCTGTGTATGTTTAGAAGGAACTTTGATAGGTTGCTTGGGGTGGGCGTAGAGATGAGATCCTTAGAGTTAAAGTATCTTCTGAGGTGGGCCAGCTTGTTATCAGTAGCCATTTTTGTTTGTTGAGTAAGATATCCAAGCTTAGATGTAAAATTTGGTCAAGAACTAAGAAGGGGTAAAAGACTGAGAGGATCATGGGAAAATGTGGAAGTGAGAGAAGGGAGCACTGTATGGTAGACAGATGAATGAGTTTAGGGGCAGCAGAAAAAATTGATTCAGGAGAAGAAAGATGGAAAGGGAGGATTTCAAGTACTTGTGTGGGGTGAGTGGCGTAAGCCATCTCCCCTGTCTCCACTACAAGATCTCCAATAAAATCCATCTTTGGTGTAAATGAATTTCTTCCGGAGAATATGAGGAGGCTCTGCAACCTGCATTAAGGTTGATCTGAGGCAAGGGTGGGGCTGCATGTGTGAACCACCACATTTGGGAAATAATAATAAAAATAACAATAGCAACAGCAGCTTCATTACTGAACTTTCATCAGGGGCCAGATACAAATTTAGGCTTGTTATACATCTTATCTCAGTTAATCCTCCTTGCTACATTTTAGTTCATTGGGTTATTTCCCATATTAAAATGAAGAAAGAGTAGCTCAGAGAGGTTAGGTGACTTGCCTGAGGTCGTTCAGCAGATACATGGAAAAGCTGGGCTGAGAACAGGATCTGTTAGACTCCAAAGTCAGTCTGCCCCAGCCATCGCTCTGCTGCCTCTTCAAGAGTGGAGATGAAGGTCAGGCATCTGGATCAGGCAGCAGCTTCAGCAAGATACACCCACTGTGTGGGTCAGTCAGTGTGTCTGACCACTTTTCATCCCTGGTTTCCTGGTCTCTAGTGTTTCAGAGTTTATTGATTTCAAGGTACCTTCCTCATAGAGTTGTTGAGAGGATTAAATAAATTGTTGTTGTTAGATGCTGTCAAGTCAATTTTTAACTCATAATTAACTCTATGTGATAGAGTAGAACTTCCCCGTAGGGTTTTCTAGGCTATAATCTTTACCAGAAGCACCTGGTGGTGCAACGGTTAAGCGCTCAGCTGCTAACCAAAAGAAAGGTGGTTTGAACCCACCCAATGGTTCTGTGAGAGAAAGACCTGGCAATCTGCTCTTATAAAGAAACTGAGGCTCAGAGAGGTTAAGTAGTTTGCTTAGGTTCACACAGAGAGTAAGTAATGGAGCATGAATTCAAGCCCCAAGTTCTAAAATTCCAGATATATTGTCACTACATCTATTATGTTCATTTCCTTCCCTTTGACTATAGCTCTGAAAGTTTCTGGATTTGGAAAACCACAAGCCCCAAGTGGCCCTAACTTCCAAGTTCACTTATGATTCAAACATTCATGCTGAATCAATGTGCACACTGTGGACTTCCTAGATTCTGCTTCACTCTGTAGTCCAAGGGGCCAGAGAGTGAAGCCTGCAAGCCCGGCTCCCTTAACATCCCATCTTCTGGCATGGATGTGAGCATGCAATGTTTAGTCTATTCTTTGTTTCTAGCCAGTCTTTTAAGCCGTTGGATTTCAAGCCCTTTTACTGGAAGATTGTAACTTAGGAATCCAGAACAAATGGTTTTTCCAAAACACTCCTGGTCACATCTTCTGCATTTATTCATGCTAAGATGTTTTATCATGTAAACTATCTCAACCGGCACAATCAAAAATGTCTACTGTCATATTGTCTGGGTTTAAATGACAGGCAACTCAGAGGTGCTGTGTGTACAGGCATGTGAGTCACATTCTCAGGCCAAAAAATGTGTGCTTTGAAGTCAGAACTGTTTGCAATGACTGCACTGAATGTTCAAAAATATGTATTATGGTTACCAATCTAAATTTGACAAGGGCATTTGGAGGGATGAACTAATGGAGTAGAGTCTGGCTGTTGGCTGTAGGGAGATGAATCCCAGCTCCATGATTTACTAGGTGCATGATCAGAGGCAAATACCTTCATCTCTCTAGGCTTCAGAATCCTCATCTATAAAAAGGGAATAATAATAGCACCTACCTCATAGGGCTATCATGGGGCTTATTGAGCAAGTGTATGTAAAGGGCCTGTGGTGTCGTTGTGGTGTGGCATCAAGTCAATTCCAACTCATAGCAACCCCACGTGACAGAGCACAACTGCCCTGCAGGGTTCTAGACTGTTATCCTTACAGGAATAGATTGCTAGGTCTTTTCTCCCGGAACTGCTGGATGGTTTGAACTGCCGACCTTTCGGTTAGCAGTTGAACGCTTAACTGTTGTGCCACCAGGGCTCCCTATAAAGTGCTTATAGATGTGGTAATAGCTCAACACTTATTGGCTCTTATTATTAGCAGCCCTCACCTTGTATTTCTTCTGAGATTTAGTAATTTGGGTAAAAGCCATTAGTATAATGGTTGGCATAGAATAAGTGCTCCATAAGTATTCATTATTAATAGTGTAATAGTATCGTTGCTGTTTATGTTATCATTATTAAACCTGGAGTTTTTTAAATCATTCGTTCACTCATTCATTCACAAATTTGAAGTGAGTACTTCCTCTGTGTCAGGCATTACACTTGGCACGGGAATGAGTTCGACAGTATCCCTGCCACCTGGAAGTTCACAGTATCATGGGGAAGGAGACCTATAAAGGCATTAGAGGTTTAGCTGCCTTGAGAGAATGAGGGGGGTGTTCTGGGGCCAGCCAGTGAGGGAGACTGGTAGAACCCTGCTAGAATGCAGTAGTAACTTCTGGATTAGGAATACAGAGCAGGAAAAACTACATTGAAGAAGGCACTCAGGCTGCAGGCAACGTAGACGTTCACTGGAGAGACAGGGGTCAGGAAGGAGCCACCCCAGGCAGGCAGCCAAAATTTGAAGCAGCAAATGTTGAGTTTGGGAAACTACAGAGGGCTGGTACATAGGTCCCCAAAACAGGTAAACATTTGAGTGAGAGATGGAGTGGATAATGGGCAAGAGCCACAGGTCCAAAACCCTCTATGCATGCTAAGGACTTGGGCACCGTCTCATTGGAAGTGGAGAGTCATGGAATAGATTTAAGTATGGAAGTGAGGTGGTGGTCTGTATGTTTTAGGATGATCACTCTGTAGACTATGTGGAGGATGAGTTGCATATCCATACAAAGAGACTAATCCAAAGACAATGACTCTTGGGAGAGATGATGAGGACCAGGAGTAGGGGAGTAGGAGCAAGAATGCAAAGGAGGAAGTTGATTTTCTTGGCCTTGATAACGGCTTAAATATGGGAGAGGGGATGAGACTCAGGCGACTAGATGGATATTTACACCATCCATGAGTACAGGGAACAAGGAAGGCAAAGAAGCAGGCCCCTCTGTGTCATAGCCTCTTCACGCCCTTGGCTACTTGCCCAATGCCTCCCTCCCCTGCAAGCACCACAAGAGCCTGGCTCCCTCTGTGTCCTGAGTGCCCAGCAGAAGGCCAGGTGCTCACCTACATGCTGGGACACAGATGTGAACCAGACAGATAGGTTCTTGCTTTTGTAAAGTTTTTATCCTACTGTGGAAGACAGACAGTGAGCAAGAGAATTCCAGATAGTAATACAAGCTGAATGAAACAGAAGTGTATGACGGGGTAGAGAGTGGACTGAGGAGTGGAGGGAAGCATTAGAAATGGTAGTCAGAAAAGTCCTTGGTGAGGCAGTGGCTGAGATCTGTAATGACAAGAGAGAGGTAGCCAAGTCAGTCTCAGGAAGGAATGCCTTCAAAACCCTAAGACCAACAGCACAGTGTCCTGAGGTGGGGACAAATGCAACCTGTTTGAGGAGAAGACAGAAGGTCCATGAGGCTAGAGAGTAGAGGGTGAAGGGGGAGAGGTACGAAATAAGACTGGACAGAACCCTCACCCCAATCTCCTCACCTCACTGCCCATCTTCTAATGCTCTGTCCTCTTTGGGAATGTCCTGAATGCCACTGACACATTGGTTGAACTGACTCAACAGACATGACATCAAGTGTCACTCCTGGCCATGGAAATCCTCCTCAGCTCTGTGCTGATAACCATGGGAATCATACCCTGGCCCATTCACAGGCTGTTTTGCATTAAGAACCCAGAGCATGTGACAAGAGGTAAGCATTGCTTTGAGGGTCTTTGTTTTTCACTCAAAGGAGAAAGAGACTTTTCTCCCATTTTTTTTATTTGGAAAAAATTTCAAATATAGAGAGAAGTTGCAAGAATAGTACGATGAACATACACCCTTCAAACAGCCCCACCAATTCTTCACATTTGGCAATATCTGCTTTCTCTCTCTCTGTTTTTCTCTCTCTTTCCCCTTCTCTCTTTTTGTTTCTCTCTCTCTCTCTCTCTCTCTCTCTCTCTCGTGTGTTTGTATGTGTGTACGTACATATATGTGTGTGTATACACTTTAATTTTTTTGCTAAACGGTTTGAAAATTGGTTGCAGACATCATGATACTTCAGCCCAAAGTTCTTCAGCGTGAATCTCCTAAGAACAAGGAAACAAGAACATTCTCCTATACAAACACGATAAATCCATCACACTCAGGAAACTTCCTATTACCTAGTATACAGTCCATATTCAAATTCCCCCAATTGTCTTAAAACTCCCTTTGGCTGTTTTTAGCCTAGGCCTATTACTATAGAGGAAGGGGAAAGCCAAATAGGGAACATTTAACAGTCTCTTCTACAGATCTTACAATGTACACGTTAGTAAGCTCATCTTAAAGGCGAGAAAAAAACAAAGCTCAGTGAAGGTAAACAACTTGACACACACAGAAAGTTATTGTGTCTGATTTCAAACAACCACTGTGCTAGAGTGACTCTGATTTTGTCTCATAGGATCAGTATCCTAACTCCGTATGTCCTTGTTTTGTTAAAATGTTGCAGCCTCATGGCATCATGGCTCTGATGATATCAGGTCTTTCTTAGAAATGTTCTGCTCATTTCTGGCCAATGCTCCCTAGACAACCAGCATGGACAGCAGAAACCCTGATACATACATGGCAGTGACAAGAGATGCAGATAGAAAATGCGATGACAGAAAGTGGGCGTGTGTTGGAAAGTATGCTAGCTTGGGAGCCTACATACCGGGTTTCCAGTCTCAGCTCAGCCACTTGTTAATTATGTGGTCACTTTTCCTCAGTTTCTCCCCTGCTACATCCTCTCCAGCTCTGATTCTCTCTCATTTTAGGTCTAATATCTGCTTGTGTGATGAGTCAAGCTGTGATCTGGATTATGAATGTGTTTAAAGCCTTTATTTCTTTCTGCTGCACAATTTTAGAATCTGTTGAATTCCAGGTCCTGGCTTGATGATTAGGTTTGCATTTCGATTTCAGAAAATCTCATATGATTAGTGGAAAATATTCACTAACTGGAAGCTCTATGCGGGCAGATTACATGTTTGATTTTTTCACCATTGTGTCCCCAGAAACTAGTGCAGAAACGGTGCCTGATACATGGCTTCATAAAGATTGGTTGACTTATTGAGTACTTGGATGGTATACTTTCGAGATATATCTGACAAATTTTTGAGCAAGCACAAACTTTAAGGGAAGGAGTAAGGAACGCAGAATTTGCGCAGCACTTATTTTGAGTCAAGTTCTTACCTAATTTACTTTTCACAACAACTCTTCAAGAAAGATATTATGGTCCCCTTTTTATGGATGAGAAATATGAGATTCAGAGTGATAAAATAATTTACTAATATTACACAATTTTTTAAACAAGAAATGTTTAGAGATTATCTGAAGAAAACTATGAAACACTCTGAAAGACACAAAAGCAGACTTAAACCAAAGGAAAGATACTTCTTCTTAGTTAGGATATTTCAGCATCATCAAGATATCATACATTTGAAGTAAATTTATACATTTATTATAATCCCAATAAAAACACCAACACTTCTTTTTTCTGAAGCTAGAAAGCTGATACTAAAGTTCATATGAAAAAAGAAACATGCAAAAATAGCTAAGAAAACATTAACAAGGAAGAGCTATGAGGGGCAACTAGTCCTACCAAATATTAAAACATACTGCAAAGAAAGCAATGTATTAAAATAATGTCGTATTTCCATACGAATAGACAGACTGATGTTACAGATTAGAAAGTTCAGAAGTAGACCTAACCATATATAGAAATCAAGAATATGACAAAGGTGCTAACTCAAATCACTAGGACAAAAGTAAACATTTTTTAAAGAAATTGTGTTGGATAACCCTGCTACCAAAACCAGGTAAAGAAATCACAAAAAAAGAAAATTACAGACAGATATCCCTCATGAACATTGACGCAAAAATCCTCAACAAAATTTTAGCCAATAGAATTCAGCAACAACTCAAGAAAATAATTCACCATGACCAAGTGGGATTTATAGCAGGTATGCAGGGATGGTTCAACATTAGAAAAACAATCAATGTAATCCATTACATAAATAAAATGAAAGACAAGAACCACACTATCTTATCAATCGATGTAGAAAACGCATTTGACAAAGTCCAACACCCATTCATAATAAAAACTCTCCATAAAATAGGAATAGAAGGGAAATTCCTAAATATAATTAAGGGCATTTATACAAAACCAACAGCCAACATCATCCTAAATGGAGAGACTTTGAAAGCATTCCCCTTGAGAACGGGAACCAGACAAGGATGCCCTCTATCACCATTATTCAACATTGTGCTGGAGGTCCTAGCCAGAGTAATTAAGCTAGAAAAAGAAATAAAGGGCATCAGAATCAGTAGGGAAGAAGTCAAAGTATCTCTATTTGCAGATGATATGATCTTATACACAGAAAACGCCAAAGAATCCACAAGACAACTACTGGAACTAATAGAAGATTTCAACAAAGTTTCAGGATACAAGATAGACATACAAAAATCAATTGGATTCCTTTACACCAACAAAGAGAACCTTGAAGAGGAAATCAGTAAATCAATACCATTTACAATAGCCCCCAAGAAGATAAACTACTTAGGAATAAATTTAACCAGAGATGTAAAAGATCTATAAAGAGAAAACTACAGGACACTACTGCAAGAAACTAAAAGAGACCTGCATAAGTGGAAAAATATACCTTGCTCATAGATAGGTAGACTCAACATAGTGAAAATGTCAATTCTACCCAAAGCAATCTACAGATACAATGCAATCCCGATCCAAATTCCACCAGCTTCTTTTAATGAGATGGAGAAACAAATCACCAACTTCATATGGAAAGGGAAGAGGCCCTGAATAAATAAAGCGTTACTCAAGAAGAACAAAGCGGGAGGCTTTACGCTACCTGATTTTAGGAGCTATTATACTGCCATGATAGTCAAAACAGCCCGGCACTGGTACAACAACAGATACATAGACCAATGGAACAGAGTTGAGAATCCAGATATAAGCTCATCCACCTATGAGCAGCTAATATTTGACAAAGCCCGAAGTCCATTAATTGGGGAAAAGACAGTCTCTTTAACAAATGGTGCTGGCATAACTGGATATCTATATGCAAAAAACTGAAACAAGACCCATACCTCACACCATGTACAAAAACTAACTCAAAATGGATCAAAGACTTAAATCGAAAACGATAAAAATCATGGAAGAAAAAATAGGGACAAAGCTAGAAGCCCTAATACATGGCATAAACACAATACAAACCATAAGTAGCAATGCACAAGCACCAGAAGAGAGACTAGATAAATGGGAGCTCCTAAAAATCAAACACTTATGCTCATCAAAAGACTTCACCAAAAGAGTAAAAATACAACCCACAAACTGGGAAAAAAAATTTTTGGGTATGGCAAATCCGATCAGCGTCTAATCTCTAAAATCCACAAGATACAGCAAAACTTCGACAACAAAAAAGACAAATAACCCAATTAAAAAATGGGCAAAGGATATGAACAGGCACTTCACCAGAGAAGATATTCAGGTGACTAACAGACACATGAAGAAATGCTCACAATCATTAGCCATTAGAGAAATGCAGATCAAAACTACAATGAGATATCATCTCACCCCAACAAGGCTAGCATTAATCCAAAAAACACAAAGTAATAAATGTTGGAGAGGCTGAGAGACTGGAACACTTACACACTGTTGCTGGGAATGTAAAATGGTAAAACCACTTTGGAAATTGATTTGGTGCTTCCTTAAAAAGCTAGAAATAGAAGTACCATATGATCCAGCTATTTGGCTCCTTGGAATATATCCTAGAGAAACAAGAGCCATCATACAAATAGATATATGCGCACCCATGTTCATTGCAGCACTGTTCACAATAGCAAAAAGATGGAAGCAACCTAGGTGCACATCAATGGACGAATGGATAAACAAATTATGGTATAGGCACACAATGGAATATTACACAATGATAAAGAACAACGATGAAGCTGTGAAACATCATATAACATGGTGGAATCTGTAACTTATTATGCTGTGTGAATTTAGTCAGTCACAGAAGGACAAATACTGTATAAGACCACTATTATAAGAACTCAAGAAAACGTTTAAACACAGAAGAAAACATTCTTTGATGGTTATGGGGGTGGGGAGGGAGGGTGAGGGTTATTCACTAAGTAGATAGTAGATAAGAATCATCTTAGGTGAAGGGAAGGACAGCACACACTACAGGGTAAGTAACCACAACTGGACTAAACCAAAGCTAAGAAGTTTCCTGAATACAATCAAATACTTTGAGAGACAGAGTAGCAGGGATGGGGGGGTCTGGGGGCCATGCTTTCAGGGGACATCTATGTCAATTGGCATAACAAAGCTTATTAAGAAAATGTTCTGCATCCTACTTTGGTGAGTGGTGTCTGGGGTCTTAAAAACTTGCAAGCGGCCATCTAAGGTGCATCAATTGGTCCCAACCACTTGGAGTAAAGGAGAACGAAGAACACAAAAGACACAAGGAAAGTATTGACCCAAGAAACAGAATGGGCCACATAAACCAGAGACTTCATCAGCCTGAGACCAGAAGAACTAGATGGTGCCCGGCTACCACTAATGAATGTCTGGACAGGGAACGTAACAGAGGGTCCCTGATAGAGCAGTAGAAGGATGGAGTGCAGAACTCAAATTCTAGTAAGAAGACCAGACTTAGTAGTCTGACTGAGGCTGCAGGTGCCCCAGAAAGCATGGCCCCTGGACTCTCTATCAGCCCAGAACTAAAACAATTTCCGAGGCCAACTCTTCAGACAGGGATTGGACTGGACTGTGGGACATAAAGTGGTACTCGTGAAGAGTGTGCCTCTTAGTCAAGTAGATACAAGAGACCAAAGGGGCAGCTTCTGTCCAGAGGTGAGATGGGAAGGCAGAGAGAGTTAGGAGCTGGTTGAATGGTCATGGGGAATCTGGGGCAGAAAGGAGGAGTGTGCTGTCACAGAATGAGGTGAGCAATTAGGGTCTCATAACAATGTATGTAAAAAAATTTTTTTGTGTGGGAGACTAACTTGATATGTAAACTTCATTTAATTACAACAATAAAAAAAAAATAAATAAATTGTTTTGGGACAATGTATCAGACATTTGGAAAAAGATAAAAATTAGAGCTACTCCTCCCAAGATATACAAGAATAAATTGCAAATGTGTCAAATATCTAAATATAAAATAATGAAACTATGTAATTACTGGAAGAAACATGGATAAATTCCCTATAAGCTGAATGTAAAGAAAGGCTTTCCAACTGTGACTCAAAATCAGGATGTAATGAAAGAAAACTGATAAATTTAATTACTTAAATAGTTTTTTACATAGAAAAACACCATAAACAAAGTCAAAAGACAAATTGGAAGAAATAATTTCAACATATATTACATATAAGGGGCTCAAATTCCTAGCATGTGAAGAACTTTTAAACATTGAGGGGTAAAACGATAAAAAATTGTATATAATTAAACAGATGCTTTTATACATATATATATACACACACACACACATACATGCATATATACGTATTTGTTGTTGTGGGGTGTTACTGAGTCTATTTTGACTGATAGCAACCCCATGTAACAGAAAAGAACTGCCTCATAGGGTTTTTTTGGCTGTAAACTTTATAGAAGCGGATGGTCAGGTCTTTCTTCCCTGGAGCCACTGGGCGTTTTCAAACTGCCAACCTCTTGGTTACCTATTGTCCCACCAGGGCTATATATGTGTATACATATATGTGTGTGTGTGTGTGTATACATATTTACATATATATATATTTTATATATATATATATACACACACATATATGGAGCTCTGGTGACGCGGTGGTTAAGAGCTACCACAAGCTACGGCTGCTAACCAAAGGGTCGGCAGTTCGAATCCACTAGCCTCTACTTGTAAACCCTATGGGGCAGTTCTACTCTGTCGTATACGGTCACTATGAGTCGGAATAGACTCAGCAGGGGGGTGGGGGGTTGGTGTGTATATATATATATATATATATATATATATATATATATATATATATATATATATATATATATATCCCTTAAACATATATAACCAAAAATCCACTGCCATCGAGTTGATTCCAACTCATAGCAACCCTATAGAATTGCCCCGTAGGGTTTCCAAGGAGCCCCTGGAGGATTTGAACTGCTGACCTTTTGGTTAGCAACCTGAGCTCTTCACCACTGTGCCACCAGGGCTCCAAAGATATATAAAGATGTTGAATATCATTCATAATAAGAGAAGTACTGTGGTAGACAGCCTCTAAGATGACCCCCAAAGATCTCTGCCTCTTAGTATTCATGCCTTTGTGTAATGCCCTCCTCTTGAGTGTGAGCTCGACCTAGTGAATCACTTCTGACACACAGAATACAGCAAAAGTGATGGGATGTCACTTCCGACATTAGGTTACAGAAAGACTGTCGCTTCCATCTTGTTACCCTCTCTCATTCTTAGCTCACTTGCTCACTCACTTAGTGAAAAGCCAGCTGTCATGCTGTGAGCCACCCTATGGAGAAGCCAACATGGCAAGAAACTGTGTCTCCAGACAACAGCCAACGAGGACCTGAAATCTATCACCAGCCACATGAGTGTGCTTGGAAGTGGATCCTCCCACTTGAGGATCCTTGAGATGACTTCAGCCACAACTGATAGCTTAATTTCAGCCTTGTGAGACACTGTAGCTAGAGGCACACTGCTAAGCCAGACCTGGATTCCTGACATAGAGAAACTGTGAGATAATAAACTTTTGTTGTTTCAGCCTGCTAAATTTTGGGATAATTTGTTATACAACAAAAGATGACTAATACAAATGCAAAATAAAGCAACACTGAGATACCATTTCTCACATATCAGGTTGGCAAAAATTCAAAAGCTTGAGAAACAGTCACTATCATACATTTTTGGTAGGAATGAAAAATGCTATACCCCTTTCAGAGGGGAATTTGCAATATCTAACGAAATAATGTTGTGTTTACCTTCAATCTAGCAATTCCATTTCTAGGATTTTACCCTAAAACTCACACTTTCAACAATATAAAAATACATATGCACAAGATTATTCACTGTTGTGGATTAAATTGTGTCCCCCCAAAATATGTGTCAACTTGGTTAGGCCATGATTCCCAGTATTGTGTGGTTGTCCTCCATTTCATGATTGATATAATTTTCCTATGTGTTATAATCCCTAATCTCTGCCTGTTAATGAGGCAAGATTACATTATGTTAAAGAGGAATAGGGTGGGATGTAACACCCTTGCTCAGGTCACATCCCTGATCCAATGTAAAGGGAATTTCCCTGGGGTGTGACCTGCACCACCTTTTATCTTACAAGAGATAAAAGGAAAGGGAAGCAAGCAGAGAGCTCATACCACCAAGAAAGCAATGCTGGGAGCAGAGCGCTTCCTTTGGACCCAGGATTCCTGTGTGGAGAAGCTCTTAGTCTGGGGGAAGATTGATGACAAGGACCTTGCTCCAGAGCCGACAGAGAGAAAGCCTTCCCCTGGAGCTGATGCCCTGAATTTGGACTTCTAGTGTACCAGACTGTAAGAATATAAACTTCTGTTTGCTAAAGCTATCCACTTGTGGTATTTCTGTTACAGCAGCCCTAGATAACTAAGACATTCACTGAATAATTACTTGTAATTGCAAAAAACTACTTAAATGCGCAAACATAGTAGATTGGACATAACTCACAATGCAGTACTATTTTTTTAGTTATCTGTTGCTTTATAACAAACCACCTCCAAAGTTAGTGGCTTAAAATAACAATTTATTATTTTTCATGATTGTGTGAGTTGACTGGGCTCAGCTGGTTGGTTCTTCTTATCAACATGATAGAGGCTAAGAACAGTCAGCTGGCTACATTCACCTGGGAGGTCAGCTGGAGTTGGAACATCCAAGATGACCTCCAGGACCACTCTCATAGTCTAGCCTGAGCGTCTTTACACATGGTGGCTGATTTCCAAGAGTAAGAAAGCAGAATCTGCCAGTCCTCTTAAGTTCTGGGCTTGGAGGTCCCAGAAAATCACTTTTGCCACATGCTATTACTCAAAGCAAGTCACAAGGCCAGCCTTGATTCAAGGGGAGAGGAAATAGACTCCACCTCTTGATTCCAAGGAGCGGCTGGTAGATTCGAACTGCCAACCTTTTGGTTAGCATCTGAGCTCTTAACCTCTTTGCAACCAGGGCCCCTCTTGATGGCAGGAGCAGCAAATAATTTATGGCCATCTATAATCTACCACAACTACATATAAAGCTGTAAAAGAATAAGGATCATCTTCATGAATGGCTATGGAGTGATTTCCAGGAAAAAAGAAAAGAAGGGGAAATAAGAAAACAAGCATGTATTTATCTGCTTACTTAAAAAACAAAAAACAAACAGGAAAGATAAACTGGAAAATGATGAAATTAGTTACCTAAAAGAGGTTGACAGTATGAGATGGAAAGAATAAGGGATGCAGGACAAGTCTACGAGTACATTTTTTGTATAGTTTTGGAAGCATGTTAATGTTCTACATGTTCAAAAAATAAAATTAAATCAACAAGGATGAGGGAGGAATGTAAAACCAAATATGAACAAAAGCAAAAATACCCAGTAATTACTCTTGATATTGGAGAAAAGACAAACTGCTATAAAGGGTATTATTGGGACAGTTGGCAACATTAGAATATGAACTACAGATAAAAGTATTGTATCTGATACCTACTCAACTCTTAGGACTGAAGTATTAAGAGGTAAAGCGGCATGATATATGCAACTTACTCTCAAATGATTCCAAAAAAACCTTCAGACGTATAAATGCTACAAACTTATACACAGCATCATAGTCACACTTCTTTTTACGCTTGTGACTTTTGAAAAATAATCTTCTAATTTTAATTTTTTGATCCAGTCAATGTTTGTTAACTTAAATCAAAGGGGCTGAAACAAAAATGTAAAACTAAAAGAGAAAGATAATGAGATCATGTGACAAAATGTTAAAAGTTGGTGAGTCTAGGCAAAGGTTACACAGGAATTCTTTGTACTACTCTTACAACTTCTCTGTAAATTTGAAATTATTTAAAAATAAAAAGTAAAAAAAAAAAAAAAAAAAAGATACAATTGATGAGTGGCAGAGGCATCCATATTTGTACCTGGGGTTGTCTGATACCCAAACTTAGGTTTTTACTACTCCGTGGCCTCACCTCTCTTTTTGAGTAGGAGGGATAGATTTGCACTAACCCATCCTTGCTACATAATCATTAGGACCAAGAAGGACCATGGGCACTAGTGGACTAGCAATCAGCCTGCAGCCCTAGGGCAGAGGAAGGGAAAAGGCTTCCACCACCCTTGACCCTGAGAGATTACTCCCTAATCCACTGAGCTAACCAACTCCAGACGTTTCTCTGCAGAGAACCATGTAATAGGCGTGTAAAGCGATGAAGGGGATTGTGCTTTCGAAACTTGTGTAAATAAGTCTTTGGGCTGCAGAAAGATTGCCAACACCTGCTTTTTGTTTTCTGGTATTTATTAGAGCCAGGCTGTGAGAGACCCCTAAGCTTGGATCCATTCGTTTTTCCGAGTTCATTCTTGGTTCAAGGGTCAGCATTTTGGGGGTCCTGGAAAAAGTTAGCAAGCTTAGAGTAAGTTCACTGACTCTGGGCTATCAGTGGAGACTAGTTCAGAGATCTCTGACTGGACAATGATGATCTTGAGGCCAATTCTGGTTGCTCACCATGTTTCTCCTAACCCATTACTTCCTACTCCCCTCTTCTCACAGCCATCCATCCATCCATTCATCCATCTGTTCAATAACCATTATTAGACCCAAAGCATGACAGGCATTGTGCTAGATGCCGTGAATACAATGATGAATAAGAGTGGTCCACGGCCCGTGAAGAGACAGGGACAGACAATTTAGTAGATAGATAAATAGCTGCCTTTGAGTCGACTCCAACTCATGGCAACCTTATATGCAACAGAACAAATCGTTACCTGGTCCTTTGTCATCCTCACGATTGCTGGCAGTTCAAGTCCATCTCTACAGCTGTTGTGCCAATCTGTCTCACCAAGGATCTCCTTTACCCCCTCTGGCTCTCTGCTTCACCAAACATGATGTCCTTCTCTAACAACTGATCCCTCCTGATGCTGTGTCCAAAGCAAGCAAGTCAGATAATGTTCTGTTGTGATACACAGGGTTTTCACTGGCTAATTTTCATAAATAGATTGCCAGGCCTTTCTTCCTAGTCTGTCTTAGTCTGAAAGCTCTGCTGAAACCTGACCACCATGGGTGACCCTGCTGCTATTTGAAATACCAGTGGGATGGCTTCCAGTGTCATAGCCACATGCAAGCCACCAGGGTATGACAAACTGATAGACAGATGGTAGAGACAAGTTAGTATAGCATAGTAAACACTATGATAGTCATAGGTTCAGTGAGCCATAAAGGAGGGACACCTAACCCAGTCAGGTGAGGGAAATCTCTAGAGCTGGGTCAAAAAAATCAAAAAAAGAAACCCCAACAGTATGGCCCCCAGACACCCTTTTGGCTCAGCGGTGAAGAGACTTCTGAGGCTTACCGTTCAGCCAGGGATTGGACAGCCCCATAAAACAAAATGGGACTAATGAGGCACAGCAGTCCAAGGACAAGGAACAGAAGGCAGAAGGGGACAGGAAAGCTGGTGATAGGGAACCCAAGGTTGAGTAAGGACAGTATTGACATGTAGTGGGGTTGTTAACCATTGTCATAGGGCAACATGTGTACTAACTGTTTAATGAGAAACTATTTTGTTCTGTAAACCTTCATCTAAAGTGGGAATAGCAGCACAACTGGATAAACGTAATCGATGTCACTGAACTGTGCATGCAGAAATTTTTGAAATGGTGTATCTTTGGCTATGTATATTTTCCCACCAAAAAAAAAAAGATTGAGAAGGGAGAGGGTTGACATGTTGTGGGGTTGCTAACCAATGTCATAAAACAATATGTGTACTGATTGTTTAATGAGAAACTATATGTTCTGTAAACCTTCACCTGAAGTACAATAAAAAAGAAAAAAAAAATTGTGGGAATGGTGGGTTAGGCAGAGGAATAGCACGAGCAAAGTCAGAGTCACCTAAATGCTTGCTACTCAAAAGTGCAGTCCATGGATCATCAGAATCAGCATCATCTGAAGCTTGTTAGAAATGCAGACTTTTGGGCCCCAACCCAGAGCTACTGAATCATATTCTGCATATTAACAAGACCCTCAGGGAATTCCTATGTATGTTAATGTTTGAGAAGCATTGGTTTAAACACCATTTCATTTCATAAGGAAATTACCAGGTATCTTTCCCCTAGTCCAGAACTCCCTTCTCTCTCTCAGCCATAGCTGTTTCCCGCTGGGGACTTGCAGGCTCAGCTCTAGGCTCTCCTCCTGCTCCCTAACTTACTTCAAGCACCAACATCTCCAGCCATCTGAAAGTTTCTGGGAAACGAGAAGTTTCTCCCCCTGGAAGAGTTAGTAAGTCTCGCTTTCTTCTGGTTATAACACTGTCTGTACTTTGTGACCCAGTTATTCCACTCTGCAGATATTAGCCCAAGGAAAAAATCTGAAAGAAAATAATCATTTAAACTAGACGTTAGATGTTTACAGATGTGTCATCTTCAATCATAAACAATCAAAGGAGAAACAACCGAAATGCCCAGCAATGGCTCATGTGCGAGGGAGGGGGAGGGCAGGCTGTTCTCTAAGCACTCTTGTCTCTGGGCTGGGGACAGGTCATGATGTATGGAAAGTGCCTGGCCGCCAAGAAGTCAAGAAACCTGGGTCTCATTCTAGCTTTGCCCCTCTAGAGTGGATCGCCTTGGATAAGCCCACTCCCATCTGAGGTTCTTCTGCAATCTATAAGCTTTGACATCGACTCTGTGCTCCCTGGTGGCCAGAATTCTCCCAGCATAAGAATAAAGCCTGCCTTTCCATACAGAGGGCTGAGACTCAAAACACAAAAACCCTGAGAGGGGTGGTGTGGAGAAGGTAATTCAAGCTGAGATGACAGTAACTACAGGGAGTAAGCAGAGACAAAAAGAACATGCACTGAACTCATGTTCTGTGCAGACTCTACGATACTAATAAAAGCTATTGTTTACCCAGTGCTTGCTGTTGGCCAGATGCTGTTTTAAGTGCTTTGTGTGAATTAGCTCACTTAACCCTCATATCAACCTATAAAGTAAAAATTATTATTCCCCATTTTCCAGATAAGGTTCAGAAATCTATAGTTGCTTGCCCGAAGTCCCTCTCCTATGGAAGTTGAACTCTCACAGTCTGACACCGGAGCTCACTTGCTTACCTTTAACCTGGTCAACTTTAACAGTAACAGTATCGCCTGGGAGTTTGTGAGGAAGGCAGTGCTATGCAGACCTACTGAATCAGAAACTCAGAGTAGGGCCCAGCAATCTCTGTTTTAACAAGCCCCCTTCCCCCAGTAATTCTGATGCACTATAAATTTCGAGAGTCACTGCTCTAACCCATTTTGCCACTTGCTGTGTTTAGTAGTCCTTATAACAATACTTAAGGATCCCTGGTGGCACAATGGTTAAAGTGATTGAGTGCTAACCCAAAGGTCGGTGGTTCGAAACCATCAGTGGCTCTGTGGGAGAAAGACGTGGCAGTCTGCTTCTGTAGATATTTACAGCCTTGGAAACCCATGGAGTCACTATGAGTTGGAAATGACTCGACGGCATTGGGGTTTTTTTTGGGTTTATAACAATCTTTAAGAAGCCCTGGTGGTGCAGTGGTAATAGTGCTTAGCTGCCAACCGAAAGGTTGGCAATTTGAACCCACCAACTGTTTTGTGGGAGAAAGATGTGGCAGTCTGCTTCCATAAAGATTACAGCCTCAGAAACCCTATGGGGGTAGTTCTACTCTTCCCTGTAGGGTTGCTATAAGAATCAACTCAATGACATTGAGTATAACAATCCTTAGAAGTAGGTATAATCAACGCCATTGTATAGCTGAGATTAATGAGGCTCGAAAGGGTTGAATAACTTGCTTGCTTGCAGACAAAAAGCTAGAAAATAGCAGAGCCAGGATTTGAACCCAAGTCCACTGATGCCTGAGCCCTAGTTCTTTCCCCTATGCCATGCCCACATTCAGGTCTTCTGTATCCAAGTCACCAGTTGTCATCAAGCCAACTGACTATAGACGACCTCATGTGTGTCAGAGCAGAACTGTGCTCCATGGAGTTTTCAGTGGCTGATTTTTCTAAACTGGATCACCAGGCCTTTCTTTTGAGGTGCTTCTGTGTGGATTCAAACATCCAACTGTTCAGTTAGCAGCCGAGCATGTTGACCATTTGTACCACCCAGAGATTCAGTATCTCTGCACAAGTCAGTTTATCTGAAAGTAGAGAGGGAGGAAAGAGAGCAGCAACACACTCCCTGATGTGGGTGGAAGCTGGGGGAGGGGAAGGAAAGAGAAGGCATGTGGGAAAATTAGCCAACCTGATCTCTGGCCATTGTGTCCCTGAGGTGGTGGCAGCATGTTGGTTCTGCTTGGTTGGCTAGCTTCGTGTGGGCTAGGACCCTGATTTTCCTGGGCCTCACAGCACAAGGCCTATTTTTAGCTTAGCCCTGACGGGACGTGTTTGCTGAGTGTTGCCAAACCACAAGCACAATCACACCCTGGTAGCAGGTGGGCTTCTGCTTGGCTTAGAGACCATGCAGGGCTGCCTGGGCATGTACCCAGCCTCTACCCAGATTCTGGACCCACCTGGACCAGCCCAAAGTGGAGAGAAAGAGATTCCAGGTGAAACCAGACCATGTCACATCCTTTCTCTGGTCACAGGATGTGGTGGCTGAGTAGGCCCTCGGAAATCAGACATCCAGAGCAAGGCTGTGATTGAAGCAGGTCACCCAGCCAGTAGGTGGTAAGGAGGGAATCAGAATCTCAGGCTTCCTGACTCCCTTTCCTTATGCAACACAGACAATCATTATGTTCTACAGTATGTTTTTTTATTTATCTTCTGTCTGATTATGCCAAAAAAAAAAAAAAAGAAGAAGAAGAAAGAAAGAAAATTTTAAAAAGAGAGAGGAAAAAAAAAAAAAAAAAAGAAACAGCCCAAGGAATGCTGGTGACCATTGTAACAGACGGAGCTTCTCTGGAGGCAGTTTGCAAATGGAGACAGCAACCTGGAGCCCCCAGGAGACAATTTTCTATGGACAGCAATAGCAATCCAGTAAAACTAGTAAAGGGAGCAAAGGCTATGGCTCCTGGTCACAATTATAGGCAATATCTTTGTGCTAATTCCCCCCACCCCAAAGTGTTAAAATTTCTTCTCCTTTGTTATCTAATACTTCATCACAATTTACCCAAGATAGAAAAGGGCCCAGAGATGTTCTATTATTATTAATTATAGAGATGGTAGTAAAGATAATAACTACTACATTTGGTGTGAGGCTATGTGTTTTACATTCATTAGCTCATTTAAACCTCACAATAACCTCATCAGGTAATATTAGTCCTGTTTTACAAATGGAGAAATGAAGGCTCAGAGAGTACATACCACTTACCCAAGGTCACACAGCTAGTAAGTGTAACAGCCAGGCCTGACTCCAAAGCATGGGAGCCTAACCATATGGCACATCCTCTCTAGAAAAGAGGAGACTGGTGGGAAAGGCAGGGGACAGACAGATGGACACACAGATGTAAGAACTGCCTTCACATAGCAATTGGGTTCTTTTGTAGAATAAGGAATAAGGAAGACCTGATCCTTACCAGAACCAGAGCTGTTGAATAGAAGGTACAAGGATGCAACTATCATTCAGTATATGAAATGAGCATTGTTGACTCATGGAGTTAGGTGCCTCAGGTGGAGCCACCAAATCTAGAGATGTGCAAGCAGAAATTGGAAGATGGTTCATCTAGGACAGGGTAGGAGAGAGAACTGGACTAGATGATCTCTAATATCCAGAGGGCACTAGCTGTTTAGTGACAGAATTCTTGCTTTCCATGCAGGAGACCCAGGTTCAGTTCCTAGCCACTGCACCGCATGTGCAGCCACCACTTGTCCATCAGTGGAGGCTTGTGTATTGCTGTGACACTGAACAGGTTTCAACAGAGCTTCTAGGCTAAGAGAAACTAGGAGGAAAGGCCTGGTGATCTACCTTCTAAAATCAGCCAATGAAGACCATATCGATCACAAGGGATCCACAACAGATCATGAGAATGGCACAGGATCTGGCAGAGTTTCCATTCTGTTGTGCATGGGGTCAACGGCAGATAACAACAACAAGATCCCTATGGCTCTGAAAGTCTACAGTTTGCAAATGTTTAAGCTTGAAGGTATACACCACACTCAGTAGTTCTTCACACTGCCCTGGAGCACCCAGCACAGGCCTGGCTAAGCAATGGGGATAACACATTTGTTCTGGCATGGCTTTCCAGTGATGAAATCCACTTCTTCTGCATGGTTGCTCTTTCTTTGCCACACTGGCAGGTTTCAACTCCAACAAACGGTGACCCAGCATAAAGTCCTCATTTCCCAGCCTCTCTAGCCCGGAGGTATGGCAAAGTGATTCCAAAACCAAACCCATCGCCATCGAGTCAATTCCTACTCATAGCGACCCTATAGGACAAAGTAGAACTGCCCTGTAGGATTTCCAAGTTTGTAAATCTTTGCAGAAGCATACTGCCACATCTTTCTCCCGCAGAGCAGGTGGGTTAAAACTGTTAACCTTTCTGTTAGCAGCTGAGCACCATGAGGGATCCTTACAAAGTGACTAAGATCTGGCTAATTGAGAGTAAATAGACTGGAATGTGCAAATTCCAGGAAGTGGCCTTAAAAGGGAGAGCGCATGCCCATCCCTGCGCTTCTGCCACTCTGCTGCCTGCAAATAGGTATAGTGGTTAAAGTTGTTCCTGAAATGGAAGGTGTGTGAGGGGGTGGGGTGGGAAGTGGGTATAAGGCAGGAATGGTAGATTTTTGGAAAATGTCAAACTAAGGGGCTCTTTTCTAGTCTGATGCTCAAAGGGAGTCCTGGAAAGTTTCTGAGTAAGGGAGTGAGGTGTTTGAGTATCCATCTTAAATCATGAGGTAGACGCTATCAGCTGAGAGTGGTAGAGCAATAAGACAGCAAGAGCCTGGGTCTGACAGCCAGGGAGCTGCCATACGAGGTCTGCGCTGCCTATGTAGCATGAGACAGAAAGAAGCTTTACTGTTATTTTGGGTTTCCTGTTACTCCCTGGTGGCTCAGTGGATAAGAGCTATGGCTGCTAACCAAAAGGTAGCAAATTTAAATCCACCAGCCACTCCTTGGAAACCCTGTGGGGCAGTTCTACTCCCTCCTATAGGGTCACTGTGAGTCAGAATAGACTCTATGGCAATCAATGGGTTTGTTCTGTTTTTTTCTCCCAGAAGAATCCAATTCTAATTTTTACAGAGTGGTGAAACTTCTGAACAACCAGATAAGGAAATGATTGTGAGGGTAAATCTGAAAGGACTATTGTGATATAAATAATTATAGAAGAAGAGGAGGAAGGAAACGAGGAGGAGGAAGAAAAGAAAGAGGAGGAAAGGAGAATAGAAGGAGAAGAGCAGGGAAAGGAAAGGAGAGGAAGGAGGAGAAGGAGAAGAAAGAGTAGTAGGAGGAGTAAGAGGTGTAAGAAGGAAGAAGAGGAGGAGGAGGTGAAGGAAGAGACGAAGAAGAAGAAGAAGATGAAGACTATCTTAGGCTCGGTACTCTAGAGAAGCAAAACCAGTAAAGCATATACATATATAGAGAGAAAGCTTTATATCAAGGAAATGGCTCACACGATTGTAGAGGCTGTAACGTTCCAAGTCTGTGGACCAGGACAGAGGCTTCTCCTGATTCACGGAGACGTGGGGGCTGGCGAACCCAAGATCAATAGGTCGGAGATCAGGGCTGTTGCTCATAGCCTGTGAAGATTGACCAATCCCAAGATCAGCAGGTAAGCTGCTAGCTCCCTTCCCAAGAACCAGAGGTCAGAAGAACCGGAACCAGCTGCAGGATCCAGAACAGGCAAAAGCCAGAATGTCCTCTTATATTCAGATGCAGGCTGCACGCCCAAGGAAACTTCCTTTCAACAGGTTAGCTACTTACAGCAGATCCCATCATAGGGGTGATCACATATAAACACTTGGAATCATGGCCCAGCCAAGCTGACACACAAACTTAACCATCACAGTCCACCACTTATCAATTTGGCACCTGTACACATCTTCTTAAATCATACTTACTCTCAGAACAAAGACAATTATGAAGTCATACTTGTGTCTAACACCATACAATAAACACACATACAATCAAAAATGCACTAGCCCTGTGTACATCTTATAAGTAAAGAAAAAAATATTTGATGCACACATACAAAGCAGAAGTACTTATAACAATTACAGTCATCATTTCTGCAATTGGTCATGTGGTCATAACTGGTATTTAGAACTACCTTCTTCCACAACCCATTCCATGTTCCCTTTGCCCTCAGCAAGCACCTCAGCTGGTCGTGGTTCTTTGCTTGGTGGGGTGAACCAAAACTTCATTCCTGAAGGGTCTGGGTCATTAGTAGTCATGTCGGAATTGGGTTCCTGTAGTTTTCCATTGACTTTAATCACAGGGAATGGTAATACTAAGAGATGCCCTAAAGGATCCCCTGCATTCCAGACATACTCTTCTTACCTCCATTATGTAATATCAATCCAATTTCCTCCTGGTAATCAGGATCAATCACACTAGCCAGTATGCTAACTCCCTTCTTTGCCTTTTGATCCAGAGGCATAAGGAACCCAAAGGGGCCAAGTGGCATTCTTAGCTTCCAGTTCAATGGAATCAATGATGTATCTCCAGGTGAGAGCATGCCTCCCTTTGCAACGAAGACCTCTAGCCCTGCAGAGCATAAAGTCCTGGGGACAAGAAGCAAAAGTCATTCAAGTGAGTCACTGGGGGTAATAGTGAGTGGTGCCACTCCCATTTCTACACCTGAATTCCTGGACCCATGAATCCTGGCTGTGGGAGAAACAGCACCATACATTGAATGTTGGTTTAGAGCATATACGGCCTCCTAGAGAACGTTGCCCCAACCCTGCAAGGTATTGTGACCTAGCTGGCACCATAATTGTGTCTTTAGAAGGCCGTTCCATCATTCTATCAAGCAGGCTGCTTCAGGATGATGGGGAACATGGTAAGACCAGTGAATTCCATGAGCATGGGCCCACTGCTGCACTTCATTTGCTGTGAAGTGAGTGCCTTGATCCGAGGCAATGCTGTATAGGATGCCATGATGATGGATAAGGCATTCTGTAAGTCCACGGATGGTAGTTTTGGCAGAAGTATTGCATGCAGGGACATGCATGGAAGTAAAATCCAATATGCAGAGTGTGTCTATTCCAGTAAGGACAAAACACTGCCCTTTCCATGATGGAAGTGGTCCAATGTAATCAACTTGCCACCAGGTTGCTGGCTGATCACCTTGAGGGATGGTGTCATATCATGGACTCAGTGTTGGTGTCTGCAGCTGGCAGATTGGGCACTGAGCAGTGGCTGTAACCAGGTCAGCCTTGTTGAGTGGAAGCTCATGTTGCTGGGCCCATGCATAACCTCCGTCCCTGCCACCATGGCCACTTCGTTCATGAGACCATTGAGCAATGACAGGAGTAGCTGGGGAAAGAGGATGACTAGTTTCCACAGAAAGCTATCCACTTGATTGTTATAATCATCGTCTGCTGAGGTCACCCTTTGGTGAGCATTCACAAGACACAAATATCTTCACTTCTTTGGCCCATTCAGAAAGGTCTATCTACATACCTCTTCCCCATAAATCCTTGTCTCCAATTTTACAATCATGCTCTTTCCAAGTCCCTGACCATCCAGTCAAACCATTAGCCACAGTCCATGATTCAGTATACAATCACACATTTGGCCATTTATCCTTCCAAGCAAAGTGAACAACCAGGTGCACTGATCGAAGTTCTGCCCATTGGGAAGATTTCCCTTCACCACTGTCCTTCAGGGAGGTCCCAGGCAGGGGCTGTAGAGCTTCTGCTGTCCACTTTCGAGTGGTGCCTGCAAATCATGCAGAACCATCTGTAAACCAGGCACAAGTTTTCTCTTCTTAAGTCAACTGAGCATAAGGAACTCCCCATGAGGTGCAGACTGGGAGATGGAAGGTAATGTCACAGGAGTGGAGACCACGGGCATTTGGGCCACTTCCTCATGTAACTTACTTGTGCCTTCAAGTCTTGCTCGGGCCCAGTCTTGTATATACCACTTCCATTTAATGATGGAGTGCTGCTGTGGATGTCCAGCTTTATGACTCTGTGGGTCAGACAACACCCAGTTCATGATGGGCAGTTCAGGACGCATGGTAACTTGGTGGCCCATGATTAAGCATTCAGTCTCTATTAAGGCCCAGTAACAAGCCAAAAGCTGTTTCTCAAAAGGGGAGTAGTTATCTGCAGAGGATGGAAGAGCTTTGCTCCAAAATCCTAAGGGTCTGCACTGATTCACTGATAGGGACCTGCCAAAGACTCCAAACAGCATCTCTATCTGCCACTGACACTTCAGGCACCATTGGATTAGCTGGATTATATGGCCCAAGTGGCAGAGTGGCTTGCACAGCAGCCTGAACCTGTTGCAGAGCTTTCTCTTGTTCTGGGCCCCACTCAAAACTAGCAGCTTTTCAAGTCACTTGATAAATAGGCCAGAGTAGCACACTCAGATGAGGCATATGTTACCTCCAAAATCCAAAGAGCCCCACTAGGCATTGTTTCTCATTTTTAGTTGTGGGAGCAGCCAGATACAATAACTTGTCCTTCATTTTAGAAGGAATATCTCAACATGCCCCACACCACTGGACCCCTAGAAATTTCACTGAGGTGGAGGGTGCCTGAATTTTTGTGGGATTAATTTCCCACCCACTAGCATGCAAATGTTTTACCAGTAAGTTCAGAGTCATTGACACTTCTTCCTTACTAGTTCCAGTCAGCATAATGTCATCAGTGTAGGGGACCAGTGTGACTTCTTGTAGAAGGGAAAGGTGATCAAGGTCCCTGCAGACTAAATTATGACAAAGGGCTGGAGAGTTGATTTAGCTGTGAGGTAGGCAAGTGAAGGTGTATTGCTGGCCTTGCCAGCTGAAGGCAAACTGCTTCTGATGGTCCTTCGAAACAGGTATAGAGAAAAAGGCATTAGCCAATTAATAGCTGCATACCAGGTACTAGGAGATGGTATTCATTTGCTCAAACAATGAAATTACATCTGGAACAGCAGCTGCAATTGGAGTCACTGCCTGGTTAAGTTTTCAGTAATCTACTGCCATTCTCCAAGATCCATCTGTTTTTTTTTTTTGCACAGGCCAAATAGGTGAGTTGAATGGGGATGTGGTGGGAATCATCACCCCCGCATACTTCAAGTCTTTGATGGTGACAGTAACTCTGCAATCCCTCCAGGAATGCATTATTGCTTTTGGTTTACTATTTTCCTAGGTAGGGGCAGTTCTAATGGCTTCCACTTGACTTTTCCTACCATAGTAGCCGTTATTCCATTCGTCAGGGATCCAATGTGGGTGTTTTGCCAGTTGCTGAGTTTATCTATTCCAGTGTTGCATTCTGGAACTGGGGAAATCACTACAGGATGGGTTCAGGGACCCACTGGACCTACTGTGAGACGGACATGGGCCAAGACTCCATTAATAATCTGACCTCCATATGCCGCCACTCTGACTGTTGGACCACGGTGACATTTTGAGTCTCCTGGGACTAGTGTCAGTTCAGAGCCAGTATCCAGTAATCTCTGAAAAGTCTGATTATTTCCTTTTCCATAATGAATAGTCACTCTCGTAAAAGCCTATAGGTCCTTTTGGGGAAGGCTGGGAGAGAGATTAACAGTATAAATTTTGGCAATGTATTGGAGTCCTTCCTCAAGGGGACCTGGTCTCCCCTTCATTCAAGGGGTTGTGGGTCTTTAAACTTGCTCAAGTCTGGGAATTGATTGAGGGTCCGTGACTCTCTATTCTGGTAATTCGAGTTAGACTGCTGTTCACCTGACCTAGAATTCATCCATTTTCACAGATTAAGTAAATATTGAATAGATTTTCTATCTATTTCACTTCTAGGGACATTATGACTAAGTATCCAATGCCATCAGTCCATACAAATCCGACAATTCTGATTACTGCTTTGACTCCTCTGTCCATTACTGTAACCATGCCCACCTTGTCTTTGTCAATTGAGTGCTGCCACTTGGCCCCTACTACCATGGGGTCCAATCAGCCCCATTGTAGTTAGGTGTCTTAATTCAGTTAAGGTAGTTCCCACTGTGAAATCTGATTTACATAAAATTGGAATCACAGCAGCCTTCAAGGATGCTGGAGCTCCCTTCACAAGTTTGTTCCTCACAGTTGCGGTAAAAGGTGTGTCCTCTGGGCATTCCATGTGTGGGTCTGTGGGCCTAACCTGATAAATCCACTCTAGCATGTCAATTTCCCTAAGCTTTTGGTTACCTTCTTCTACAGTATACCAAAGCAGATCTGGTACTTCGACTTGATTTAATGTAGACTACAGCATAATCCATGCTTCGGCAACCCAATCAAATAAACTATTAGAGCCTTTCCTAACTTCTCTAGCTGAAACACTGAATGAAAAATCTGGGCTTAGTGGAATCATATCAATAAATTCAGACGATCCATCTTTATGTTCCTTGCACCATTATCCCACACCCTTAATAGCCATTCCTACATATATTCCCCAGGTTTCTGTTTGTACATATTAGAAGAGACAAGCAGTTCTTTTGGAGTGTAGCATACCTTCTCCTTGGTCACACTTTGTACTTCACCTTTTGGGGCTGGCTGGGACTTAAGTCTAGTTGTAGGTCTAGAAGCCAGAATTGTATTACAGAATTGTTTTGAGATAATTCAGCATCATCTTGTAAAGCATTGGGTAAGGGCTCTTTAGAGGTAGCTGGGCTAGGGCTAATCACATTAGATGGGAGTAGAAGAGCTAATTGTTTTTCTGGGTAGGGTGGTGTAGTAGACAATCATGAAGTAATCTTTTTAGATGGGAGTGGTTCCATTGGTAGGAGTGATTCAACAGAGTTTAGGGGCTCAGTTTCTCCAGCTTCCTGATATGTCCCCATCCCAAGTTTCAGGATCCCATTTCATCCCAATCAATGCCCTCAGTTTAACTTCAGACACCTCTCGAGGTTGGCAATTGAGCTGGCATTGTAATTCAACCACTCTTACAATAAGACTCTGGGTTTGGTTTTCAATAGTATCAGCTCGGTTACTACACAAAATAAGGTTTTCTTTCAAAGCACAAGTGGAAACTTTGAAGTCATCTATGAGGCACTTCAGCTGTGACTCTGAAGCCCTAAGCACATCTCTTTCTTTTACCAGTTTGTCTAGTGAAAGTAAGATCAACCAACCAGTTTCGTTATACTTCTCATTATGACAAATCTGTAGAAAGATATCACACGTGTTCACCCAGAGCCTCACCTTTGATCAATACCTGATCTATTGGTGGTTATATTTTGCATATTTGTATCACCACCTCACACCATCGATTACCAGTGCCCTATTTACTGCTGGAAGCAGAGTCATCAACATCTTTAAGACTAACCAGACTTGAGAACCAATTTAGAAAACTGATCCTTACAATTTTGTTTCTCTAGAACCACTCTCGTTACCAAACGTCTTAGGCTAGGTTCTTTAGAGAAGCAAAACCAGTACAGCATACTGTATTGTAGAGAGAGATTTATATCAAGGAAATGGCTCACGCAATTGTAGAGGCTAGAATGTCCTAAGTCCATGGATAAGGATAGAGGCTTCTCCTGATTCATGGAGCTGCAGAGGCTGGCAAACCCAAGATCAGTAGGTCGGAGATCAGGGCTCTTGCTCATAGCCTGTGAAGATTGATGAATCCCAAGATTGGCAGGTAAGCTGCTAGCTCAAGTCCCAGGAACCAGAGGTCAGAAGAACTGGAGCCAGCTGCAGTATCCAGAACAGGCAAACTCCAGAATATACTCTTGTATTCGGATGTAGGCCACACGCCCAAGGAAACTTCCTTTCAACCGATTAGCTACTCACAGCAGATCCCATCATGGGGATGATCACATATAAACACTGAGAATCATGGCCCAGCCAAGTTGACACACAATCTTAACCATCACAAAGACAAAATGAAAACAAAGACAAGAAAAATAATAACAACAATAGCAGCAGCAACAACAATAACAAGTGACAATGATGATAATGACAAGAACGTCCCATTTGCAACCAGCCTACAACATTCTCAATACCCATGATAGAACTCTACATTCCCATTACCACTGTCTTAGTTCATGTGCTCATTACATCTCACCTGAAGTGTTAGGTCTGCTCTCTATTTGGTGTCTGTCTCTAGTTTCTCCTTCCTTCTCCTCTGATTCATCCTGCAGACTATTGCCAGTCATTAATACCATTCCCTTGATCAAACACCTTCCAGGCCTCACCTTGTCCTTCAGATTAGAAAAAGCCTCTTTAGTCTGACATTTGCCAAAACTCTGCTATTTCTGCTTTATACCCACTTCTCACTCCACTCCCTCACACACCTTCCATTTCAGGAACAGTAAATTATTCACTGCTCTGAAAATATGACTGCTAGTTTCCTGCCTCTGTCCCTTTACTTGCACTGTTTTCTCCATCGGGGGTGCACTTTGCGTTTGTCTCTGCCTGCTGACACCTCATCTGTCCTTCTTGGCTCCAGCCAAATGCCCCCTTCTCCATGAATAATTCTCAGCTTTTCTTGCTCCAGCTGGAATCAATCTCCAAAAGCCCACACATTTTCTACTGCATAGGACTGCCTCTTTGGACTCCTAAAGCCTGTCATGGCAAAGGGACTTAACAACAACCAGAGTGGGAGAAGGAAAAGAAGGGAGGAGGAGGAGGGAGTGGCTGTCTCTGGTGCACTGATTAGGACTTGTCCCTGCCCAACTCCGTACAGGATTCCTCAATGCCTCTTGGTCCGGTCCAAACCCCTCAGTGCGACACTCAAGGAGTCCCCATGATCTGGTCTTTTCAGACTCTTCATTCCTGTGAAGACGTCCAAGCCAGGTAAACTAAATGATATATCCCAAGACTTTCCACCTCTGAGACTTTGTTGTTCTGTAGTTTCCATACATAATCTTCTCTTCCTGCATCAACACTACCCATTTCTCAAGGCTCTGTTCCAATTTGCCTCCGTCATGAAGCCTTCCTGATCCTTTCAGTCAGGTATCATCTCTCCTTCTTCTGAATCACCTCCTATCTCACAGAGCACTCATCATGCTCTTATCGCTATTATATAGATATGAGTTTTTATATCCAACCTCCCCCATTCCCTTGCTATACTGCAAAGCTCATGGAGTTCTGGAACTAGACTGACTTGTCATTGAACATGTTATTAACCTCACTCAGCCTCAGTTTCCCTATCTGTAAAATGGGGATACTAATACATACCTTACAGAGTAGTTGTGAGGATTAAATAAGACAACCTGGTGCTCAAAGTGAGGCTAGCAACACTTGCCCTGGAGAAGGCAACAGCAGCACAGGGCTTAGCACAAAGGAGATGTTCACCAAGGGCTGGGTAAATGGCTGAGCTATTAAATTCGAGGCTCATGGAGGAAACCACATCCTTTGGGCTTAGCTGGAAGTTACTGTTTGCAACTGTACAAGTTAAATGAGTGTTGTTGTGATCTTGGCAGCATTTAAACAAGAATGGGCTTGACTATGTAGCGGAGGGGAAACATTGTAATTTCTGGGAGCAGAAAGGCGACATGACCTTGGGTCTAGAGAGCCAGGTAACCTCAGGCAAAAGGATCCTTAAGTTCCCTGTGAGTGTGCTGGGACAGACTAGCACCCTGGGATAACCTGAGCTTCCTTGTCTCCAAGAAACTTAAGAGAGCAGTGTGGAAGTCCTCATTGACCTGGTGAGACTGGACCAACAAGAGAAGCTTTAGATGAGAGGCTTTAGAAGATCTCAGGAGATATAGGTCAATGGTCCTCCAGTGCTCTGTGCTGATTACACACCACCCAGAGAGCTGGGTTCATTTAGAGCCCCATGCTGTGAGACAAACTCTAGGTTCGAGAAGAAGGAGGCAGGTTGGTGGGAGAACTAAGATCCCATCCTCTGGAAGAGTTCATTGATCTGGGGTATAGAGTCTGAGGAAAGGAGGCTTAGGTAGGATGGGAGCTAGTGTTCCATATTCGATGAACTGTCATAGGGACATAAGTGAGTGAAGTGTGCCAAATTCAAAAGACAGGAGTGGTAGGAATATACTCAGAAGCAGCTGAGTATACCTGACTGCACACAGTGATATGGGTCAGTCATTGACCAATCTTCCTTGTTTTTTTTTTTTTTAATATATGAATCTGGGTTTTCTTGTGAAATTTCACTATATTTAATTTTTACAACTAATTCGAAAATTTTCTACACTAGCCAACACTTTGCATCTCAAACATATCTGTAGGAGATGAGGCGCGACAGTTTGCAATCTTTGAATGAGATGGTCTCTAGGGTTGCTTCTGGATCCAACACTATCTGGTTATAAAATGACCTATAAATTTGGGTTTGGTTGACTCCAGTAGTGAGTGTTATCATCATGTGCCCTGGGAAAACAGGCTCTGTTATATCTCTTTGGTGCCCGCCATTATTGCCCCCATCAGCCAATGCAGAGATTGGTGTCAGATAGACCTGGGTTCAAATCCCAGCTCTGCCACTGTTTAGCTCTGTGACCTTGAAAAGTGATTTAACCTCAGATTCTTCAACTGCAGTTAAAATAATAGCTGGATTTGTTGAGTTTCCTATGTGCCACACACTGTTCTAAGTTCTTTTTCAGTAATTATTTTAACTCTCTCAGCAACTCTATAAGGTAGTTAAAATTACCTTTACTCCCATGCCACAGATGAGAAAAATGAGGCACAAAAAGTTTAAGGTTACACAGCTAGTAAGTAGGGAACTGAGATCTAAACTCAGATACTCCAACCAACCACAGGGTCTGAGCTCCTAACCACTTCACCATATTAGCTAGAATCTGAGAAATGGGGATGACAGTAGGAATGACCCCTAGGGTTCTCATGAGGACTAAACATGATGATGTGTGTAAAATAATTAAGTCAGTGCCTGAACATACTAACAACAACATTAAAATTATTATTGTTATTTTTATTAACCATTTATAATGTTCATCCTCATTCTCTCCTCCTCATCTTTTTTCTCTTTGTCTGTCTTTCCCTCTCTCTCCTCTAAATCTATTTATGCAGAAAACGTTATTCCAACACCCAGATCCAGAAAAATACCCTTTTTCTTTACCCTCGAAACTTATTATTATTGTTCACCTTTCTATTCCCTGAAGTCCCCCACTGAACCCCTCCCCAACCCCTCCTCAACCTTTTTTTGTTTAACCTTAGGGATTATTTATCAGGTAAATCTATCATTAGGTAACGTTTTAATAACACGTTTCCCATCAGATAAGTGGCTGTTACGTATTCCCTGTAACCAGCCATGCTATATGGTAAATATTACCCTAAAAAGGAAATTCATGACTCATGATTAACTGAACAGCCAACTGGGAAGATGGGGAGTTCCTCTGTATTAAAATTATTATTGTTTGATTGATTTTAACCCACCCACTGCCTGAGGGTCCTTTGAGTAATGTTGTACACATGTAGCATGCAAACTGGAAGGGACTGATTGGCTGGGGATGAAGTCATGGTTATTTAATATCCTATGTTTACAATACCTACTTACAAGGGAAAAATCTTCTCTTTTTTATGCAATTAACCTATAATCAGGAATTTGCTGGCAACACACGCACACACTGACACTGGATCCCACACCCTACTTGCCCCAACAGGCCAAGAGCAATGTTTCTCAGCTCCTTTTTCCATCCTAGTAGTGAGCTGTATGGAAAGTGCTCAGGTCTGACAATTGCTTAGGCCTGGTTTGAAAGCTGGCATTGTCACTTACTTGCTGTGTAACTTCAGAAAAGTAACAAACTCTATGAGCCTTGGTTTCCCCCCTCATGGCAATATCATGAGGATTAAGTCTGATAAAGTGCCTGATATTTAGTAAAATGCTCCAAATATGGTGTGGTGAGGAAGACAGAGAAGAATGTGAGACTTGAGGAAATTCTGCTCCAGGACAACAGGGCTATATTTCTGAGATATTGTCTGGGGAAGGACAAGCCCTCTGTGGGGATCCAGACACATTTTAGACCCATGAGGTCTCTATTTGCTTCCTATTATTAGGACCGGTGGTGCAGTGGTTAACAGCTCAGACTGCTAACCAGAAGGTTGGCTGTTCAAATCCATTAGCTGCTCCTTGGAAACCCTATAGGCAGTCATACTCTGTCCTATAGGGTTGCTATGAGTCAGGATTGACTCAATGGCAAAGGGGTTTGGATAGGACCGGAAGCAAAGCTTTTTCCACCCAATGATGACAAAACTCAGATTACCTCTTCTTGAGCACCTACAAGGTGGCAGGAACTGAGACAGAGAGGTGCAGGGTCATTTATAGATGAGTATCCTGTTGTCCTTGTCACCACGGAGCTTACAGGTAACCAATGATTTTCTAAGTCACGTGCAGTCTCTGGACTACATACCTCAGAGTCACCCCTATTCCTGGGCCTCTACCCTAGACTTACTAAATCATAATCTCTGGAGGTAGGCATTTTTACAAGTTTCTCTAATTAATCTATGTACACTATTACAAGTTTCTCTGATTAATCTATGTACACTAAATGTTATAAACTGAATTGTGTACCCCCAAAAGATATGTTTAAGTCCTAATCTCTGATACCTGTGAACATGACCTTGTTTGGAAATAGGGTCATTGAAGATGTTAACAGTAAAGTTAACATGAGGTCATACTGGAGTAGGGTGGATCCTAATGGAGAGATAGACAGAGGAAGCACAGCCATGTAAAGATACATCTATGAGTCACAGAATGCCTGGGGCTACCAGAAGCTGGGAGAGACAAGAATGGATCTTCCCCTGGATATTCAGAGGGAACATGACCCAAATGACATGTTGATGTGGACTTCTTGCCTACAGAACTGTGAGACAATAAATTTCTTTTCTTATAAGTCACCCACTTTGTTATGACAGCCCTGGAAAATGAATTTACTAAGGTTTGAGAAACCCTGCTGGCCCAGTGGTTAAGTGCTTGGCTGCTAGTACTTGACTGAAAGGTCGGCAGTTCAAACCCACCAGCCACACTGTGGGAGAAAGATGTGATAATCTGCTTCTGTAAAACATTTACAGCCTTGGAAACTCTATGGGGGTGGTTCTACTCTGTCCTATAGGGTTGCTAGGACTCGGAATAGACTCAACAGCAACGGGTAGGGTAGTAGGTCAGTAAGATGCATTGTGAATTGACTATGCATTTCTTCATTCAATAAATATGTGTTGAGGGTGTCTCTGTGCCAGGCACTGTGCTGAGTGCTTTATGCTTTGTTACACTGAATTCACTCTACTGATCTACACAGTGGGTGTCGTGACCTTTATTTTTCTAGTCAGAGAGCTGAGTAAAGTACACACTTCATGGCTGAATATGTTATATTATAACAAAGGTACATAAAACATTCTCTGGGAATCCCAAGAAGGGAGAAATCACTTATAACTAGGCATGGTGGTGCAAGGAAGATGTCATCTCAGCATAGTCTTAGATTTCTTCAGGGACGGGCAAGTCACTATTTCACGAAGAAGCCAATTGCTCACAGACTCCACAGTTACAAGGTGTGAGAATGTAGAAGAGCCATTCCACAGTGAGCTTTATATGTCAATAGGCACTTTTAATATCAGGTGTGCTAAAATCAGAAGCAATTGATAACTTAATAAATATATTCATAGGCACCAAGAAGGACATGATGAATTTTTCTTTTTAATTATGAGGGAATGCAGGGTGTTTTTAAAACAAATTGTCATTCTTCAACTATTTTGAATCAGTGAGATTCTTTTTCTCTAATAAAACTAAGTTAGTAGAGCATTGGTTGTTATGGAGCTATGGATGTGATATCTGTCAGGTAGACAAGGATTAAAAAGATAGAAAGAATATTAAGTGTTGGAAAGGATGTGGTGAAATGGACATTCTCAGAATGTTGAAGATGATGGGAATGTAAATTGTTACACTCCTTCTGAGGGTTATTTGGCAATATGTATCAAGAACTTGAATGAATTCATACCCTTGAACTTTGTAATTCCCATTCTGGGAAACTCTCCTAGTGAGAAAAGCAGAGACTTGGATATAAGAATGCTGCCCCTCACAGTGTTATTTTAATAATGACATTAAATCAGAAACAGTTTAAACATCTCACAATAGAGATAAATAGGCAAATTATGGCAAATTCATATGACAAACGTGAAATAAAATGTCAGCTGCATCAGGGCGGGGATCTTTGCCTCTTTTGTTCACCGCTATAGCCCCAGAGCTTATAACAGACACTCAGTAGTAAGTCTTTGTTGAATGAGTTTAACATGATAGTTAGCCATGAGTGCTTTGAAGTTGGGCTACTGGCTCTTAGTCTGAAGCTGTAAGGCCTTTGCCTCAGTATCCTTGTCTGAAAAGTGGGATAAACATAGAACCTGTTTCACAGGGTTGTAGTAAGGATTAAAGGCCATAGTTAATACAGACAGTGGCATGAACACAGAAATACTAAATAAATGTTAGTTGCTATTAGTATCCCCGGGAGTTATTGTAGGTTAAATTGAGTCCTTAAAATATGTGTTTAAATTTTAACTCCTATACCTGTGGATATAATCCTGTTTGGAAATAGGATTTTCTTTATTATGTTAAGTAGATCATACTCAAGTAGCATGGGTTCTAAATCTAATCACTTCTGAGCTACAAAAAGAGTAGAATGAACATGGAGACACACACACAGGGGAAGACAGATGCTATGTGAGGATCACCAAGGAACCAAGGAACACCTGGGGCTACTGACAAGGAAGAAATTGACACAGCCAAGACCCTGATTTTGACTTTAGCCTCCAGAACTGTGAGATAATACATTTCAATTCTATAAAGCCACCCACCTGTGATATTTCTAGGAAACTAAAAGAGGAGTTAGGGAACATCCTCATGGTTAGTAAAAACTAGCATGTAATCTATATACGGTGTGAGATTCAAATGTTGAAAGAGAAAGTACAAATGTAGTATTTATATATAAAAAATTAGAAGGAAGCTTACTAACAGTGGTTATCTCCGTGTGGTAGAAAACACCTTAATCTTAATGAGCAGAGGGACAATGTGATTCTGAAAGCCTTGTGACCAAAGACTGAGTTTAATACATCTATACCTCAAACTCTACATTCATAATCCCAGGAAGACTCAAAGCTATTCAACAGGGTCTGAGGGAAAAAGAAGGGAAAAAAAATTTAAAAAGGGCCACGCTGTAATCAGTTATTGGAATGACAAACAGGAGGAGCTTTGAACACTTTATTTACATCAAGCCACATGTTTAGTGTTGATTCTTGATCTTTGCTTGTTGATAAGAGGCCCCCAAAATGAATTTCAATTAGATCTCACTGATCTAAAGATCCCCAAGGGTAACAGCGTTTTCAGAGCCATAAAACTTCCTTGTGGCATGGGCAGTCAACACTATTCTGTAGTTAAGAGCAATGATAATTTTGGGGGGTAACTTTGTGCTTTAAAAAGCTATAACCCATTGCCGTCAAGTCGATTCCAACTTTTAGTGACCCTATAGGACAGAGTATAACTGCTCCATAGGGTTTCCAAGGCTGTAATCTTTACAGAAACAGGATGCTACCTCTTTCTCCTGTGGAGTGACTAGTGGATTCGAACCACTGACCTTTCGGTTAACAGCCGAGCTCTTAACCACTGCGCCACCAGAGTTAGACAGATTTGTATTATGGAGTTGTAAGTTGTTTCCCAGGCCACAGCCTTAAATGCAACCTGGTAACCCCAAGGGCTATGACAAAATAGCATTTCATTGTCCCATTCCACCACCCACTGCTGTATTGGAGGTCTGGTGATACTAAATTCTCCCTCTGGTTCAAAGGTGGGCCATGTAGACGGAGACTGGAAGAGGAGCCAGTCCTGTACATAAAATTCAATTATTAGCTACTAACCTTGAGAATGGGAGGCCCCTGGCTTAAAGAACATTTATTAGAGAATATCTAGAGGAATTATGAACCACAAAATGAGAACTTTTGCTATTTTAAACTGTCTAAAAAAATCAAAAGAGGAAGATTTGGTGAGGTGGCATGCTAGTTAAAATGTAGATTCCCAGGCCCTAGACCAAGATATTCTTATTCAGTTGGTGTAATGTGGTCACAGATATTTGCATTTTTAATAAACATCCCAGGTTAAAAACACTAATCTAGGGAGACTTCTTGTTAGGACAGGAACCCTGGTGGCACAGTGCTTAAATACTTGGCTGTTAACCAAAAGGTCGGTGGTTCAAATCCATCAGCCACTCCATGGGAGAAAGATGTGACAGTCTGCTTCTGCAAAGATTACAGCCTTGGAAACCCTATGGGGTAGTTCTACTCTGTCCTGTAGGGTCTCTAGGAGTTGGAATTGATTTGATGGAAACATTTTTTGTTTTTGCTTTCCTATTAGGAAATAAATGCTCTTTTCCTTGAGAAATGCAGACAGAAATTTTCAAACACAGAGGCACTCATCTCAGGACAGGAATGGTGGGATCAACATGCACTTCTGAAGCTGAAGCTGAGTCAATCACTAACACTCTACCTTTCCTTTGTTCTCTATGCATAAAAACTTGTAACTCAGTAGAGACAGCAGAGTGCTTTGTATTTTTACTTAGCACTGCCCAGCTTCAGCTGTATTTTTCCTCAATAAAACTTTTTTCTTTCATTCCTAACAGAGTGTGAGATTTTCTTCTTGGACATTTCTGGGATCAGAAGCATGATTTTTAAAGTCATTATCTTTGACTATCCCCAAGGCATGCAGATACAGTCACAGTACTTGCTGGACTACTTTGGGCTTTCCACCTCCACAGATTTAGGGGAATTGTTTAAGGTAAAAAAAACTCTCAAATCTGAGCTCCACTCCCTTGCATTGACAGCTCTTCAAGTTTTATTGTGGATTTGTTTTGGTCCTTTTAAGTAAAAGTTTGTTTGTTGTAACTGCCATTATAAAACGTAGAATACTGTGTCTAAAGGAGATTTGAAGCCACCTTCTGGGACTCCCATTTACTACATGAACAAGCATAATGATCCCTTATAATGCATGTTCTTGTCTGTCTGGCATAACCTCACTCGAGACAGTTTGGAAGATCAGTGGCCACTTTGGGGTTCTTTTAATCTAAATTAACTTTTCTGTAAATTCGAGAACCGAGGCTCCCAGATTAAACAATCCCAATGGGATGCCTACTTTGATTGGTATATTGAAGTATCTAAGAAATATCAAGACAGTAAATTTGTTTCCCTGCAGGACGCGGTCTCTAAATTAACTAAGCAGAATAAAGAATTACAATGTCAAATTTCAGCTCCCATCCGGCCAGCTGCTATCTCTTTATACCCTTCTTTGCCTTCCTGCTTCTCTAATAATACTTTATCTGAACTTTTCTTTTTCCCTAAAAAAACCAGCATATAAACCCTTGCCTGAAATACCCTTTAAAATTCACCCCAGCGGTGATGCCAAAGATTCTCTTTGTATCACTTTGTTCCATAGGCATGCTCAGAATTATACAGCATTGTGAAATATTTTCCGAAACTCTGTTAGGACACCTACAAATTTTCTGAAGAATTTAAAATCCTTGTTGAAGTTTATCAGCCTGGGCTTCCTGACTTATATCAGCTTGTTCACATGATTACTGGCCCAGGGGAAGCTAGAACAGGCAGAATGAAAATATCCCAAGGACAAATTATCCTTAAATATTGATAAAATGACTACTGAGCTGTTGGAAGACTCTCAGGCCATGAGTAAAAAATTGATAGAGGCTATCCCTAAGGCTTTCCTGAGATGGCTCTTAATCTGAAAGGGGAGACCCATGGTCCTTCCTTATGTTGCCTGTATCAATCCTAAAATTTCCAACCTGAATTACTAAAGTATTACCGGACTTTAATCCAGTATTCTAAAGAATATCTTTCACATATTAGAGAAGCCTTTGACGAACAGAAACTAGACTCCCAAAGTCTGCCTAACATCATCCCAGGAGACTATGTATATTGGAAGAGATAATAAATAAAAGACTCATTAGAACCTCATTGGAAGGGACCATACTTAGTCCTCCTCACATGTTATGGCGCATGTAGAAATAGTAACCAAATATATACAAACTCCTCTAAATGACAATGCCCAGGGGCTTCAAGAGATTAATACCAAAATATCAATGATGAGAAAAGTAGAACCCATGACATTCTCACTGCAACCCAAGGAAGTACCTGTGCTATAATAAAATCTGATTGATGTTGTCTATATTCCTGACAATAGTGCTAATATTACACTCTATGTTAATCATATGCAACACATAATAGCTCGCCTTAATGATCCTGTTCCTTCCTTAACTGATATTATAAGTAATTGGTTTTCCTCTTGCAGTGGATGGTAGAAAAAATTACTACTCTATTTTGGAATCTTTATCTTCCTCATCATTTCTATTATTGTAGTTAGAAAATGCTATTTTGTTTTGGTTCAACACATTTTATCCATGAAATGCTGTACTTCAAAACCATTTGACACTTCACATAAAATCATGCTGGTTTCACAAGCTTTTACCAATGACTGTGTTGCTAAATAACTTCCCTTTTGTCTCCCAGGGCATGTTTCATTTTGATCTCTCTCATTCTGTCTTGACTGAGAAATGTTCCTCAAATGTGGCCTTGTCTGTCAACATGTTCCCTATAAAACCTACTCAGCCTGAAGATGAGGCCTATTAGCTCAGCAAAGTGAAGAAAATAATTTTTTTTTTTTTTAACCAAAGCTCCTCAAGAAAACAAAGTCCTTGCAGAAGAAAGGCTATTCCTCTGTGGGTGACCAGCACCCCCTAGCACTGGCTTGATCAAAAGGGGGGAGTATGTAGATTCAAATTTTCAAACATGGAGGCACTCATCTCAGGACAGGAATGGTAGGATCAACATGTATTCCCAGGAAGCAAAAGTTCAGGATGTAAACAATTTGTTCCTAGGAAGAATGTGTATAACTGAATTGGCCGGCACCACTCACCAAGGGAGTAAAACTCACTCCCCCTAGCCAAATGATGACCTTTACATTTCAAAGGACTCTGAAGCTGAAGCTGAGTCAATCACTAACACTCTACCTTTCCTTTGTTCTCTGTGCATAAAAACCTCTAAATCAATAGAGACAGCAGAGTGCTTGTATTTTTACTTAACACTGACTGGCTTGAGCTGTATTATTCCTCAGTAAAACTCCTTTTCTTTCATTCCTAACAGAGTTTGAGATTTTCCTCTTTGACAGAGTTATTTTAATGGGCATTTTTGGTTGTGCAAATGTAGATGTCAGAGTTCATCTTGACTGGAGAGGTCAAGAAAGGATCAGATTTATATTTTTCTGTCTTACAACATAATAAGACTAAGACTTTTTCCATTGTCAGAGTCTTGAATCCTTGAGTTAGGGAAAGAAAGTTGACCCCATGGAACTAGGCTGGAGCCAAGGAGTGAGGAGTCAGTGAGTCACACTGCCTTCAAGGGGTGGATGGTAAATACTTCCGACATGCTATCTAATGTTTAGTCTTAAGTGTTTTCTCTTTTGTGATGTGGCTTCCCTCCTTCATCAGCAAACCTTTAGAAAAATTCTCTATACAAACCTACACTGTTTTGGCGGTGCTTTGGGAGATGAAGAAAAAGGAGCATGCTGGGATTTTCCATTGAAACACATTGGAGAGAATTGGAATACCATGAAGATCAGGCACAAAACAGTGAGAAGTGGGTGAGGATTGAGATAGAGAAGGAATTCATAGAATGAAGGAACAAGAGTTCATAAGTCAATCTCCAGAAACTTGAGTGACCTTCCCTGAAGCCCTTGGGAGGAATGCCCTGGGTTTGTGAACTGTCATTTACGTACAATAAAATGCTCTCATTTTAAGCGGTCAGTTTAATCAGTTTTGAAAAATGTTTGTCATTGTTGTTGCTGTGTGCTGTTGAATCAATTCCAACTCATAGTGACCCTATAAGACAGAGTAGAACTGCCCCATGGGGTTTCTTAAGCTGTAATCTTATGAGAACAGATCACTAGGTCTTTTTCCCCGAGGATCCACTCATGGGTTCAAACTGCTGAACTTTTGATCAGCAGCCAAGCACTTAACCATTGCAAAACCAAGGCTCTTTGACAGATGTATACACTCATGTTAAGTACCACCAAAATCAAGATATGGAATATGTCCATCTCAAAAAAGTTTCCTTCTGTCCATCTGGTCAATAACCCACCCAGGTTGCAAGCAATCACCAAACAACCTTTATCATTATGGATTAGATTTGTCTCTTCTAGAGTTTCATATAAATGGACTCATACAATATATACACTTTTGTATATAATGGTATTTTAGGTTCCTCCATGTGTTGTTTCAGTAGATTGATTGATTTGATGAGTAGTGTTTCATTGTATGGATATACCAAAATATTTTTTTCCATTTGCTTTTCGATGGTCTTTTAAGTTTTTCCAGTTTAGGAATAGTATCAAAAGAGTTGTTATGAACATTTGTGTACAAGTCTTTGTATGAACACAAGTTTTTATTTCTCTTAGGTAAATCCCTTTACACGAAATAGCTGGGTCATAGGAAAGGTATATGCTAAACTTCATAAGAAAATGTCTGTTTTCCCGAGTGATTGTACAGCTTTTGTTTTGCTTGTTTATTTCATCATCAGCAACGTATGAGAATTTTAATTGCTCCACATCCTTGTCAACACTTATACCAGTGATATTTTTAAACTCTCTAAGTTTAACCACTTTAGTGGATGTATAGTGGTATCTCACTGTGGGTTTCATATACATTTCCCTGTTGACTAATTATATTGAACATCTTCTCACATTTATATATCTTCTTTTGGAAAATGCCTGCTGTAATTTTTGCCCCCCCCCCCCTTTTTTTTCTTCTTCTTATGAATTGTAAGAGTTCCTTATATAGTCTGGATAATTGTCCTTTGTCAGATTTATGTATTGAAATATATTTACCAGTCTGAGGAGTTCTGTTTTAGTTAGCTGGTGATGCTGTAATACAATACCACACTTAGGAAACTTTAAAGAATAGACATTTATTTTCTCACTGCCTGTAGGATAAAAGTCCAAGTCAGGGTCCGACCATTTTATGGTTTTCCTTCCTTGTTGGCCCCTGGTTGTTTCTCGGTTCTTGGTGATCCTCATATGGCATATATTTTCCCCAGAATGTGCCCACATCCATGTACAATCTTCTTTTCTATAACTCAAGTTATTAGATTTAGGACACACTCTGCAACGATATGGCTCCATTAACAGAACAAAGAAAACCCTGTTTCTAAATAGAATTACATCCACAGGTATAGGGGTTAGGATTCTAACAATTATTCTGGGCAGACACAATTCAACCCATAACAAGTGCCTTATTATTATTATTATTATTATTACTTTTATGTCGTCTTTGGAAGGGCAGAAGTTTTTAATTTTGATTAAGTCCAATTTATCAAATTATGTTCATACTGTTGTGTCCTATTGAAGAAAAAATATTTGCCAACATAAAGGTTGTAAAGACTTTGTTCTATGATTTCTTCTGGAAGTTTTGTAGTTTTAGCTTTTACATTTAGATCTATGATCCATTTTAAGTTTTTTTGGTATGGTATAAGTTATGATCTTGTTCCTGATCTTAAGATCACCTTTAAGTATGATGCTAGCTACAAGTTTTCCATAGATGCTCTTTATCAAATTGAGGAGCTTCTCTTCTATTCTTAGGTTTTTGTGGGGTTGTTTGTTTGTATTTTTAAATAATGAATGGATATTGAAATTTTTCAAATTTTTTCTGCATTCGTTACTTTTTTTCTCTATCATTTCATTATTATGTTAATTACCTTGATTGATTTTTGAGTGTTAAACCAACCTGGAATAAACTCCACTTGGGTATGGTGTATTACCCTTTTTTATGCTAGTGAATGGATTATATATGCTCATTTTTAAAAAGATTTTTAAATCTATATTCATGAAGTTTATTGGTTTATATATATTTTTTCTTATGTTTTGTTTTGATATCTGGGTAATGCTAGCTTCATAAAATGAGTTGTGAAGTGTTCCTTCTTCCACTCTTTTTTGATACAGTTATTGTAGGGTTGGTAATATTTCTTGTTTAAATGTTTTTATGTAATTTAACTTGGAAATATTTATTCTTATTTATGAAAAAGTTTTTAATAACAATTTCAATTTTCTAATAGATTTAGGGCTATGGAAATTTTCTATTTCTTCTGGAGTCAGTTTTGGGAATCTGTCTTTCTAGGAATTTGTACATTTCTCTAAATTATTGAATTTTTGACATTAACATAACAAATAAAATCCATTCTCAAGTGGCATTATAACCACACATATAGGGGTTAGGATTTACAACACATCTTTTGGGGAGACACAATTCAGTTCATAACATTCCATCATTTGACCCCCCAAAATTCATTTCTTGCCACATGCAAAACACATTCACCCCATCAAATAATCACAGAAGTCTTAAATCAACTCCAAATCCAAAATCTCATCTTCTAAAACATCTAAATCAAATATGGATAAGACTTTATGCATATTCCATCCTGGGGCAAAATTTCTCTTCACCTGTAAACCTGTGAAATCTAGAATACAAGCTATCTGCTTCCAAAGTACAATGGTAGAACAGGCAAAAGGTAGACATTTCCATTACAAATGGGAGAAATTGGAGGGAAAGAAGGGATAACAGGCACCAAGCACATCTAAAACCCAGCAGAACAAATTACACTTGCTCTCAAGTCTTGAAAACAATGCTCTGTTCTTTGGGCAAGGGCTCTGGTCTCCAGACTCTTGGTGTTGGCCATACTTTATAGATTCTGGGTTGAGGCCTCTTGGCCCTGAGCTTCAGCTCTGCCTTCTAGGCCCACTGGTATGGCAACTGTGCTCCTTCGGCTTTGGGCAGCCCCATGCTACTAGTCTATCTGAGTGGTGACCGCACCACTTCACCCCAGTAGGCCTCGTAGGCCAACCCACCCCCTCAGCTTTGGGTAGCAGGCTCATTCCCCTGGCGCTCTTGAACAGCAGCCCCACATTCCAAAACTGAGTTGGTGAAGATTTGGCTTTTAAACCTAGGAGGCTGTGACCCTACCCTTTAAAACCGATGCAGTCCTGCTCCCATGCTCCTTCCAACAGTTCTGCAGATCTCTGACCTGCTTCAGGGATCGTCCTTTTCATTTCTTGGAGGATAACAAACGTAACTCCTTTGGCCTGCTTTCTGCCTGTAGAATTCCAAGAGGCAGACAGCGTTCTCTACTTGTATTCTTTTTCTAGCCCTTTCAGACTAAGCCGATGAGTTTTCTGCTGTGATAGTTGGTTAGATCCATCAGTCAGAGGCTTAAAATCTTTAAAGAAAGATTGTGTAGGTGAACATTCTAGGACACATGTCCTTAGTTTGTACAACAGAATTTTCCAAATCTTTAAGTTTTGTTTTCGTTTTGCACAGTTGAAATTTAAGTCCATCTCTTTCCCCTCACATTTTACTAAAAGTGATAAGGAGAAACCATGTGTCCCCTTTAAGATCTTGCTTATAAATCTTCTTAGCCAAATATCCAAGTCCATCACTTACAAGTTCTACCTTCCACCAAACATTTGAACATAATTTAGACAAGTATTTTGCATTGCATTGCTCTTCCTCCATTGTCCAATCACGTGTTCATTTCCTGCTAAAGCCTCACCAGAAGCAAATTTAAAGTCCACATTTCTAGCAACATTCTGTTGCTTGTGCTATATGTATTCTCTAAGATGATAGAGACTTTCTCTGTGGCTCTCCTCACTTTCTTCTGAGCCCTCACCAGAATAGCCTTTCATGTCCATAATTTTACCAATTCTCTTCAAGGCAATCTAGGCTTTTACTATTAGTCACCTTAAAACCCTTTCAGCCTTTAACTATTACCCAATTCCAAACCACTTCTATGTTTTATGTATCTTTTAGGGCAGCACCTCACTCTTTGGGTTCCAAATTCTGTCTTAGTTATCCAGTGCTGCTGTAACAGAAATACCATAAAAAATGAGAGGCTTTAACAAACAGAAATTTATTTTCTCACAGTTTAGGAGGCTAGAAGTCCAAATTTAGGGTGCTGGCTCCAGAGGAAGGCTTTCTCTCTGTGTCAGCTCTGGAGCAAAGTCTTTGTCTCTTTGAGGTTCAGCTCCTGGGCAATGTTCATGTGGCTTGGCATCTCTCTTCCGCCATCTCTGCTCCTTCTTCCTTGCTTGTTTAATCTCCTTTATATCTCAAAAGAGATTGATTTAAGACACTCCAACATTTATCCTATTTCATTAGCATAACAAAGAAAACCCATTCCCAAGTGGGATTATAACCACAGATACAGGGGGTAGGATTTGCAACTCATATTCATCGGGTACACAATTCAATAACATAGTCTTACACTATCTGCCTTTTAATTTGAATGTTTTAACTACTTTCATTTAATGTGATTAGCAATATTGTTGTGCTTAAATCTACCATCTTGCAATTTGTTTTCCATTTGTCCCATCTGTTCTTTTCTCTTTTCCTGCCTTCTTTTGGATTGAGTATTTTTTTATTATTCCATTTTATCTTCACTACTGGTGTATTAGCCTACATTTAAATTTTGTTTTATTTTAGTGGTTGCTCTAGGGAAAGGGTTGGCAAAGTATAGCTTGTGGTCAAATCCAACCCACAACAAATTTTTATAAATAAAGTTTTATTGGACACAGATCCACTCATTCATTTATATTATCTATGGCTGTCTATGCAGCTGATGATTTTCATGTTACAATGGCAGAGATGAGTAGTTGTGACAGAGACCATATGGCCTACAAAGTCTAAAATGTTTACTATCTGCCACTTTACAGAAACTATGCCAATACTTCCTCTAGAATTTACTGTATATTTATTTAATTTATCACAATCTACCTTCACATAATATTATACCACTTCCAATATAAGAAATTTAACACACTACAGTTCCATTTTCCCCTTCCCAACTTCTGTGTTACATTTTACTTCTACATACATTATAAATCCCAGTATATGTTGTTATTAATTTTGCTTTAAAGAGTCAATTACTTTTTTTAAATTTTTTTTTTATTGTACTTTAGATGAAGGTTTACAAAATAATAGTTTCTCATTAAACGGTCAGTACACATACTGTTTTATGACATTGGTTAACAACCCCATGACATGTCAACACTCTCCCTTCTCGACCTTGAGGACTTTTTTTTTGGTGAAAATCTACACAGCCAAAGTTACACCATTTTGAAAGTTTCTACATGTATAATTTAGTGACATTGATTACATTCTTCCAGTTTTGCTGCTATTCTCACTATCCTTTTCCAAATTATTCCATCACTATAATCTTCAACGCACTGTCCCCCTAGGCATCCCATCAAACCTTCTGAGTTGCTGTCATCAATTTGATCTCACATAGATAATTCTTTTTTTTTTTTAACCTTAAATGAAGGTTTTCAGAACAAATAGTTTCTCATTAAACAGTTAGTACACATATTGCCCTATGACGATAGTTAACAACCCATGACATGTCCACACTGTCCCTTCTGAATCTTGGGTTCCCTATCACCAGCTTTCCTGTCCCCTCCTGCCTTCTAGTCCTTGTCCCTGGACTGCTGTGCCTCATTAGTCCTGTTTTCTTTTATGAGGATGAATGGAGAACTTCGGGAGGGGCTTCACCACTGGGCTAAAATGGTGTCCGGGGGCCATACTCTCAGGGTTTCTCCAGCCTGTCAGGCCAGTAAATCTGGTCTTTTTTTGTGAGTTAGAATTCTGTCCTACATCCTTTTTCAGCTCTGTTCAGGATCCTCTATTGTGATTCCAGTCAGAGCAGTCAGTGGTGGTAGCCAGGCACCATCTAGCTGTACTGGACTCAGTCTGGTGGAGGCTGTGGTAGCTGTGGTCCATTAGTCCTTTGGACTAATCTTTCCCTTGTATCTTGTTCTCTTCATTCCCCCTTGCTTCCAAAGGGGTGAGACCAGTGGAGTATCTCAGATGGCTGCTCACAGGCTTTTAAGAACCCAGATGCTACTCACCAAGGTAGAATGTAGAACATTGTCTTTATAAACTGTGTTATGCCAATTGAGCTAGACGTTCCCCCAGACCATGGTCCCCACAGCCCTCTGCCCAGCAATTCAGTCCCTCAGGGAGTTTGGGAGTGTCTATGGAGCTTCCATGACCTTTCCTTGTACAAGTTGTGCTGGCTTCCCCAGTAATATGTACTGTCTTACCCTTCACCAAAGTTACCACTTATCTATTTAGTTCCCCCCCACACTCCTCCCATCCCTCATAACCAACAAAGATTCTTTCTGTGTGTAAACTTGTACATGAGTTATAAAGTAGAGGTCTCATACAATATTTGTCCTTTTGTGATTGATTTATTTCACTCAGCATAATGTCCTCCAGTTTTGTTCCTCTTACTGTCCTGTGCTGAGTTCCTTTTGTTTGTGGATTTTTTTTTTTTCCATTTCTTTGGTTTTTGTAGGTTTTGTTTTTACTGAGGCTTTATGTTTTTCTTCTTTATTTTGATTAATGCATTTGTTAACTTTCTTTCTGGTTATCGTGAAATTTACCCTTATCTTCCTAGATGTGAACCGGTCTATTATTACTTGGTATCGCTTGACTTCCTCTCCATCAGAAGCTTCTATATCTACACCGTTTATTCCCTCTTTTATTATTCTGATGCTGTTGTCATTTACAGATTAACCTCTCTGGTTCCCTTTTGTAATTCTTTTGGTTTTGCATAGTCCTTAAGAGTTCATTTCCTAGGTTGGTATCTGGCTAGTACAAACCAGTGTCCTATATTCAGCCTGTGGTCTGATATTGTTTGTTCTCAGATCAAAGGACTTTCTTTAATAAGTCCTGTAAGTTTGGTTTGGTTTTTACATAGTCTCTTAATTTCTGTTTATCTGGAAATAACCTAATTTCACCATCATATTTGAACGAGAGTTTTGCAGGATATATTATTCTTGGCTGGCATTTTTTTTCTTTCAGGGTTTTATATATGTCATCCCATTGCCTTCTTGCCTGCAAGGTTTCTGCTGAATAATCCAAGCTTAGGCTTATTGTTTCTCCTCTGTATGTGACTTCTGGTTTTTCTTGAGCTGCTCTCAGGATTCTTTGTCTTTGGTTTTAGTGAGTGTGATTACGATATGCATTGGTGATTTTCTTTTGGGGTCTATCCTATATGGGGTTCGTTGAGCTTCTTGGATGGTCAGCTTTTCATCTTTCATGATATTGAGGTAGTTTTCTGTCAGCAATTCTTCAATGATCCTCTCTGTGTCTTCTGTTTTTTCCCTCTGTTGTGGAACTCCAATCACTCACAGATTTTTGCTTTTGATTGTATCCCACATAATTCTCAGGGTTTCTTCATTTATCTTCATTCTTTTATCTGATTTTTCCTCAAACCGAGTTGTATCCAAGTGTTTGTCTTCAATTCCGCTGATCCTGTCTTCCACCCTTTCAAATCTGCTCCTCAGCCCTTCTATGACACTCTCCATTTCTGAAATCTTGTTGTTTGTCTTTTGGATTTCTAATTGTTGTTTTTGTATAATTTCTAGTTGTGAATTTATTTTGGCATTTTGTTCCTGCATTATTTTCCTGAATACTTCCATTTTTGGTCTGTATTTTCCATGAATTTGTCTACCTTTTCAATGAATTTGTCTATTTTTTCCCCCTTTTTGTCTGCTTTTTTGCTTCAACTCTAATTCTGAGTATTAGAGATTTGAATTCCCTATAAGGTAGTTCTAGTGCCTTTTCTTCTACTGGAAAGTCATCTGGTGTTTTATTTTGATGCCTATTGGAACCATCCTGTCCTATTTTTTAAAATGTTTTGATATTGTCTGCAGTCTTTGGAACATTTAGTAGTTATTTTTTCTCATTTATTGATTGTAGATTTTTTTGTTTCATCCTTTTTTTTTTTTTAAATTTGGCTATGTCTGAGCAGGTGGGCTGTGTTGTCTTTGTTGTTTGCTTACTGTGGGCATGGTACTTTTCACCTCCTTCTCCAAGTGGCAGGGTCAGTTGCTCAGATATGGTATAGCAGGGCTGGTCTAGCTGAAGAGGAGTTTCTGGGATGGGTTGTTGGTGGCACTTACTATAGCTACCAGGGTGGGTTTGTAATCCATACAGGGCAGGTTCCAGTAGGCCGTGCCTGTGCTGCTTGGTGGTGTGATGTTAAGTGCACAGTGCAGGTAGGCAGGATGGAGGGGGGAGATTGTGATGTGTGGAGCTAAGATGGGTATGGGAGAGAGGAGAGAGGAACAGGAGCCAAAAACGTACAAACAAAGAAGAGTTCTGGGGAGCTTGCCATTGGAGTGGAGAGATGAGAGACTATGAAATGGAGGAAAACAAAAAGGGGAAGAAGCAGAAAGAAAGAAAAAAAGAAAAGAATGAATAAATAAAAATTAGAAAGAAAAAAGAACAGCAAAGCTCCCAGGGATCCCACTGGTGTGGTATGAGGTCTGGGGAAGTTGTGCCCAGGTGTTGCAGTACAGCCTGGCTAGAAGGCGTGGAGGAATTCAGCACTAGGTATTCAGGGGACAGGAAGAGAAGGAAGGTATAGAGAGACGAGAAACTGAGTAAGGAAGAAAGACAAAAAATGAAAAAGAGGGAAAAGAAAACAAAAGAAATTAAAAAAAAAAAAAAGAACAAGAAAATCCCCCCAAAAAACAGAGGAAAAAAAAAAGAAAAAAAGAAATGCCCTCAAGGATCCCTCTGTGGTCTACGCAAGATGAATGGGTAGGTCCCAAGCTGCGTGGCACTGCCTGGCCAGAGCGGGCTCCCAACATGAGAAAAGGAAAAGAAAATAAACAAACAATTCAAAACAAAAAAAAACAACAAAAGCCCCGGGATCCCACCAGCATGGAAGCCCAGACCGGGAAGTTGTTCCACACTTGAACGGAGCTCCGCACCCCCCAGGAAGAAGCAAAGTTGGTGTCCGGAGCCAGATATATGAGTGAAAGGAGGGCGAGGTGGTGAGAGGTAAGGAAGAAATCAAAAGAAGTGGAAAAAAGCAACACCAGCAGCCAACAAATGACACTCAGGGAGTTGGTCAGTGCAGACGGGTGGAACCCAAGCAGCTGGTGCTTCCCAGCCAAGAGACTGTGGTCATGGGAAGCAGAGGAGGCCGAGTGGGGATGAAGAAGTGTGGGGGGTGGGAAAGCATATATCACCAATTACCGGTTGTTCTGTCTCCTGCTGGAAGCTCCATGAAGCTGCTTTCTCATACTCCGTATTTGCTGGTCTCTGATAGGAGTCCCAGATGGTGGATCCACACTGCATCAGCTAACAGGGGACCTCTGCATGAACCTCTCCTCGCTCTCCATTCTCTGTCAGTTTTCTCACCCAATTTGGTGCTTGGCTGAGTTCTTTATCTCTTCATTGGATGTTTTAGGGTTTCAGGATTGCTGTTTTCTCTGGCTTAGTTTTTCGGATCTTTGCTGTGGAGGGACGGCGTGGTGCTTCTGCCTAGAGCTCCATGTTGCTGGAAGTCAAAGAGTGAATTACTTTTTAAGAAATTAAGAAAAAAAAAAAACTTATCTTTACTCATACATTTAATTTCTGGGATTCCTCATTTCTTTTCTATACCAAAGTTTCCAGTTGCTGTAATTTTCCTTCTGTCTAAAAGACATCCTTCAATATTTCCTGTAGTTCTTGTCAAATGGCAACAAATTATTTCAGCTTTTTTTTTTTTTTTTAAAGATTTTGCTTCATCTTTATTTCTGAAGAATATTTTCGAAGGATATAATACTCTAGATTGACAGGTGTTTTTTTTTTCCATTCTGCACTTTAAATATAGTGTTCCATTGTCTTCTGGCTTGTATGTATTCAGAGGTCTGTACTAATTTTTATCTTTGATATTGCATACATAATGTATTCCCCACACCCCCTGGCAATTTTTAAAAAATTTCTCCTTATTATTTATTTTCAGAAATCTGGTTATGATGTGCCCTGGTGGAATTTTTTGTTTGTTTGTTTTGTAATCCTGATTGAGGTGCATCGAACTTCTGGTTTTCATCAGAGTTGGGAAGTTTTAGCCATACATCTTAAAATATTTTTCTCTTTCCCCTCACTCTGGTCTATCTGGAACTCCAATTATACTGTGTTAGACCATGTGATGGTTAAGATTGTGTGTCAACTTGACTGGGCCATGACTCTCAGTGTTTATATGTGATCACTCCCATGATTGAATATGCTATGAGTAGCCAATCAGTTGAAAGGGAGTTTCCTTGGGGGTGTGGCCTGCATCCAAATATAAGCAGATGTTCTGGCTTTTTGCTCACTCTGGATCCTGTGGCTGCCTTCTGTTTGTCTGACTTATAGTTCTTGGGACTTGAGCTATCAGCTTATCTGCTGATCCTGGGATTCATCAATCTTTACAGCCTGTGAGTGGAGTCCTGCTTTCTGACCTGCTGATCTTGGGTTCACCAGCCCCTGTGGCTACGTGAATAGGGAGAAGCCTCTATCCTAATCCACAGACATGGGACTTTCTGGTCTCTACAATTGCGTGAGCTGTTTCTTTGATATGAATCTCTCTATATATATTTATATGTTTTACTGGTTTTGTTCTCTAGAGAACCCACCCTAAAACATTTGGTACCAAGAGTGGTTCTAGAGAAACAAAATTGTAAGTTTGAGTTTTTTAAATTGGTTCTCAAGTCTGGTTAGTCTTAAAGATGTTGATGACTCTACTTCCAGGAGTAAAGAGGGCACTGCTAATCCATGGCATGAAGTGGTGACACAAATATGCAAAATATCACCACCAGTAGATCCAGTATTAATAAAAGAAGAGGATTGGGGTGAACATATGTGTAATATCTTTCTACAGTGTTGTCAGAATGAGAAGTATAAGGAAGTTGGTTGGTTGGTCCTACTTTCACTGGACAAACTGGTAAAAGAAAGAGATGCACTCAGGGATTCAGAGTCGAAGCTCAAGTGCTGCATACATGACCTCAAGGCTTCCACTTGTGCTTTGAAAGAAAGCCTTATTTCTTGTAGTAACAGAGCTGAAATTTCCAAAAACCAAACCCAGAGTCTTATTGTAAGGGTGACTGAGTTACAATGCCAGCTCAATTGCCAACCTCGAGAGGTATCTGGTGTTAAAGTAAGGGCATTGATTGGGAATAAATGGGATCCTGAAACTTGGGATGGGGATATAGGAACATATAATCAGGAAGCTGGGGACACTGAGCCCCTAAATTATATTGAATCACTCCTGCCAGCAGAATCACTCCCATCTGAAGAGATTACTTCATGTCTGTCTGCTACACCACCCTGCCCAGAAAAACCATTAGCCCCTCTACTCCTATCTAATGAGATTAGCCCTAGCTCAGCTACCTCTAACGAGCCTTTGCCCGAGTCATTGCCTGGGGCATCGCCTGAGGCAGATGCTGTACAAGACAATGCTGAATGTTCTCAAAACAATTCCACACTAACGATTCTGGCTTCTAGACCTATAACTAGACTTAAGTCCCAGCAAGGCCCAAAAGGTGAAGTGCAAAGTGTGACCCAGGAGGAGGTACGCTACACTCCAAAAGAACTGCTTGACTTTTCTAAAATATGTACAAAAAGAAACCTGGGGAATATGTGTGAGAATGGCTATTAAGGGTGTGGGATAATGGTGCAAGGAACATAAAGATGTATCAGTTTGAGTTTATCAATATGGGTCCACTAAGCACAGATTGTTCATGCAATATTTCGGCTTGAGAAGTTAGGAAAGGATCTAATAGTTTATTTGATTGGATTGCCAAAGCATGGATTATGCAGTGGTCTACATTAAATCAAGTTGAAGTACCAGATCTGCTTTGGTATACTGTACAAGAAGGCATCCAAAGGCTTAGGGAAATTGGCATGCTAGGGTGGATTTATCAGGTTAGACCCACAGACTCACATACGGAGTGCCCAGAAGACATATCTTTTTCCACAACTGTGAGGAACAAATTTGTGAAGGGAGCTCCAGCATCCTTGAAGACTCCTGTGATTGCTATTTTATGTAAGTAAGATTTCACAGTGGGAACTGCCCTAACTGAATTAAGACACCTAACTACAATAGGGTTGATTGGAAGCCGTGGTTGTAGGGGCCAAGTGGCAGCACTCAATTGACAAAGACAAGGTGGGCATGGTTACAGTAATAGACAGTAGAGTCAAAGCAGTAATCAGAATAGTCTGACTCGTATGGACTTATGGCATTGGCTGCTTAGTCATGGTGTCCCTAGGAGTGAAATGGATAGGAAATCTACTAAATACTTACTGGATCTATACAGATGGATGAATTCTAGGTCAGGTGAACAGCAGTCTAACTCGAACTACCAGAACAGAGAGTCATGATCCCTCAGTCAATGCCCAGATTTAAGCGAATTTAAAGACCCACAACCCCTTGAATGAAGGGGAGGCCTGGTCCCCTTGAGGAAGGACTCCAAAACAATGACAAAAATTTTTACTGTTAATCTTTCTCCCAGCCTTCCCCAAAGGAATCTACAGCCTTTTACGAGAGTGACTGTTCATTGGGGAAAAGGAAATAATCAGACTTTTCAGGGATTACTGGATACTGCTCTGAACTGACACTAATCCCAGGAGACCCAAAATATCACTGTGGCCCACCAGTCAGAGTAGGGACATATAGAGGTCAGGTTATTAATGGAGTCTTGGCTCATGTCCATCTCACAGTAGGTCCAGTGGGTCCCTGAACCCATCCTGTAGTGATTTCCCCAGTTCCAGAATGCACCATTGGAATAGATAAACTCAGCAACTGGCAAAACCCCCACATTGGATCCCTGACAAATGGAATAACGGCTATTATGGTAGGAAAAGTCAACTGGAAGCCATTAGAACTGCCTCTACCTAGGAAAATAGTAAACCAAAAGCAATAATGCATTCCTGGAGGGATTGCAGAGTTACTGTCACCATCAAGGACTTGAAGGATGCAGGGGTGGTGATCCCCACCACATTCCCATTCAACTCATCTATTTGGCCTGTGCAAAAAACAGATGGATCTTGGAGAATGATAGTAGATTATCAAAAACTTAACCAGGTGGTGACTCCAATTGCAGCTGCTGTTCCAGATGTAGTTTCATTGCTTGAGCAAATTACTACATCTCCTAGTACCTGGTATGCAGCTATTGATCTGGCTAATGCCTTTTTCTCTATACCTGTTTCAAAGGACCATCAGAAACAGTTTGCCTTCAGCTGACAAGGCCAGCAATACACCTTCACTTGCCTACCTCACGGCTAAATCAACTCTCCAGCCCTATGTCATAATTTAGTCTGCAGGGACCTTGATCACCTTTCCCTTCCACAAGAAATCACAATGGTCCACTACATTAATGACATTATGCTGATTGGACCTAGTAAGGAAGAAGTGTCAATGACTCTGAACTTATTGGTAAAACATTTGCATGCTAGAGGGTGGGAAATTAATCCCACAAAAATTCAGGCACCCTCCACCTCAGTGAAATTTCTAGGGGTCCAGTGGTGTGGGGCATGTTGAGATATTCCTTCTAAAATGAAGGACAAGTTATTGTATCTGGCTGCTCCCACAACTAAAAATGAGGAACAATGCCTAGTGGGGCTCTTTGGATTTTGGAGGTAACATATGCCTCATCTGAGTGTGCTACTCTGGCCTATTTATCAAGTGACTTGAAAAGCTGCTAGTTTTGAGTGGGGCCCAGAACAAGAGAAAGCTCTGCAACAGGTTCAGGCTGTTGTGCAAGCCTCTCTGCCCCTTGGGCCATATGATCTAGCTGATCCAATGGCACTTGAAGTGTCAGTGGCAGATAGAGATGCTGTTTGGAGTATTTGGGAGGCCCCTATTGGTGAATCACAGTGCAGACCCTTAGGATTTTGGAGCAAAGCTCTGCCATCCTCTTCAGATGCCTACTCTCCTTTTGAGAAACAACTTTTGGCTTATTACTGGGCCTTAGTAAAGACTGAACACTTAACCATGGGACACCAAGTCACCATGTGGCCTGAGCTCCCCATCATGAACTGGGTGTTGTCTGACCCACAGAGTCATAAAGCTGGACATCCACAGCAGCACTCCATCATTAAATGGTAGTGGTATATACAAGACTGGGCCCGAGCAAGACTTGAAGGCACAAGTAAGTTACATGAAGAAGTGGCCCAAATGCCTATGATCTCCACTCCTGCCACATTACATTCCATCTCTCACTCTGCACCTACGGCCTCATGGAGAGTTCCTTATGATCAGTTAACTGAAGAAGAGAAAACTTGTGCCTGGTTTACAGATGGTTCTGCATGATATGCAGGCACCACTCAAAAGTGCACAGTGGCAGCACTACAGTCCCTTTCTGGGACCTTCCTGAAGGACAGTGGTGAAGGGAAGTTCTCTCAAGGGGCAGAACTTTGAGCAGTGCACCTGATTGTTCATTTTGCTTGGAAGGAGAAATGACAAGATGTGTGAGTGTATGCTGATTCATGGGCTGTGGCCAATAGTTTGGCTGGATGGTCAGGGACTTCAAAGGAACATGATTGGAAAATTGGGGACAAGGAAGTTTGGGGAAGAGGTAAGTAAATAGACCTCTCTGAATGGGCCAAAGAAATGAAGATATTTGTGTCTCATGTGAATACTCACCAAAGGGTGACCTCAGCAGAGGAGGATTTTAACAATCAAGTGGATAGAATAACACATTCTGTGGAAACCAGTAATCCTCTTTCCCCAGATACTCCTGTCATTGCTCAATGGGCTCATGAACAAAATGGCCATGGTGGCAGGGATGGAAGTTATGCATGGGCTCAGCAACATGGACTTCCACTCACCAAGGCTGACTTGGCTACAACCACTGCTCAGCACCCAATATGCCAGCAGCAGACACCAACACTGAGTCCATGATATGGCACCATCCCTCAAGGTGATCAGCCAGCAACCTGGTGGCAAGTTGATTACATTATATCATGGAAAGGGCAGCGTTTTGTCCTTACTGGAATAGACACTTACTCTGGATATGGATTTGCCTTCCCTGCACACAATGCTTCTGCCAAAACTACTATCCATGGACTTACAGAATGCCTTATCCACTGTCATGGTATCATACACAGCATTGCCTTGGATCAAGGCACTCACTTCACAGCAAATGAAGTGCAGCAGTGGGCCCATGCTCATGGAATTCACTGGTCTTACCATATTCCCCATCATCCTGAAGCAGCCTGCTTGATAGAACAATGGAACAGCCTTCTAAAGACACAATTATGGTGCCAGCTAGGTTGCAATACCTTGCAGGGTTGGGGCAACGTTCTCTAGGAGGCTGCATATACTCTAAACCAACATTTAATATATGGTGCTGTTTCTCCCACAGCCAGGATTCATGGGCCCAGGAATTAAGGTGTAGAAATGGGAGTGGCACCACTCACTATTACACCCAGTGACTCACCCAATTTTTGCTTCTTGTCCCCACTACTTTATGCTCTGCAGGTCTAGAGGTCTTTGTTCCGAAGAGGAATGCTCCCACCTGGAGATACATCATTGATTCCATTGAACTGGAAGCTAAGAATGCCACTTGGCCCCTTTGGGTTCCTTATGCCTCTGGATCAACAGGCAAAGAAGGGAGTTAGCATACTGGCTAGTGTGATTGATCCTGATTACCAGGAGGAAATTGGATTGATATTACATAATGGAGGTAAGAAGAGTGTGTCTGGAATGCAGGAGATCCCTTAGGGCATCTCTTAGTACTACTATTCCCTATGATTAAAGTCAAGGGAACACTACAGCAACCCAATTCTGACATGACTACTAATGACCCAGACCCTTCAGGAATGAAGTTTTGGTTCACCCCACCAAGCAAAGAACCATGACCAGCTGAGGTGCTTGCTGAGGGCAAAGGGAATATGGAATAGGTAGTAGAAGAAGGTAGTTCCAAATACCATTTATGGCCATGTGACCAGTTGCAGAAATGGGAACTGTATTTGTTATGAGTCTTTCTGCTTTGTATGTGTGCATAATATATTTTTGTTTCCTTCACTTATAAAATATAAGATGTAAACATGCTAGTGCATTTTCTTTGTACGCGTGTTAGTTGTATCATGTTAGGTACAAGTATGACATTGTAATTGTCTTTATGCAGAGATTATGTATAGTTTAAGGAGATGTATACATGTGCCAAGTTTACAGGGGCTGTACTGTGATGGTTAAGATTGTGTGTCAACTTGACCTGGGCGTGATTCTCAGTATTTATATGTGATCACTCCCATGATTGAATATGCTGTGAGTAGTCAATCAGTTGAAAGGGAGTTTCCTTGGAGGTGTGGCCTGCATCCAAATATAAGCAGATGTTCTGGATTTTGCTCATTCTGGATCCTGTGGCTACCTCCTATTTGTCTGACCTCCAGTTCTTGGGACTTGAGCTATCAGCTTATCTGCCAATCCTGGGATTCACTGATCTTCACAGCCTGTCAGCAGAGTCCTGCTTTCCGACCTGCCAATCTTGGGTTCGCCAGCCCCTTTGGCCACGTGAATTGGGAGAAGACTATCCTCATCCACGTACTTGGGACTTTCCGGCCTCTGCAATCATGTGAGCTGTTTCTTTGATATAAATCTCTGTAGATACAGTTATACACTTTGCTGGTTTTGCTTCTCTAGAGAACCCAGCCTAAGATAGACTACTTCAAATTGTTCCACAGGTCACTGACACACTGTTCATTATTTTTTTAACTTGTCTTCCTCTATATGCCTCATTTTGTTGTTGGCAGGTGCCAGTGAGTCAGTTCTGACTTATAGTGACCCCACGCACAACAAAACATATCACTGCCTGGTCCCGTGCCATGCTCACAATCATTGCTATGTTTGAGCTGATTGTTGCAGCCACTGTGTCAATCTATCTTGCTGAGGGTCTAACTCTTTTTCTCTGACCCTCTACTTTACCAGACCAGGGACTGGTCCCTCCTAACATGTCCAAAGTTAGTGAGACAAATTCTGTCCTCACTTCTAAGGAGGATTCTGACTGTACTTCTTCCAAGACACATTTGTTCTTCACCAACACCATAATTCAAAGGCATCAATTCTTCAGTCTTCCTTATTTATTGTCTAGTTTTTGCATGCATATGAGGCAATTGAAAATATCATGACTTGAGTCAGGCGCACCTTAGTCCTCATGATGACATCTTTGCTTTTTAACACTTTAAAGAGGCCTTTTGCGGCAAATTTGCCCAATGCAGTGCATCATTTGATTTTTTGATTGCTGCTTCTGTGGGTGTTAATTGTGGATCCAAGTAAATTGAAATCCTTGACAACTTCAATCTTTTCTCCGTTTATCGTAATGTTGCTTATTGGTCCAGTTGTGAGGATTTTTGTTTTCTTTATGATAAAGTGTAATCCATACTGAAGGCTGTAATCTTTGATCTTCATCAGTAAGTGCTTCAAGTCCTTTTCACTTTCAAGATTGTGTCATCTGCATATCACAGGTTGTTAACGAGTCTTCCTCCAACCCTGATGTCGTGTTCTTCTTCATATAGTCCAGCTTCTCACATTATTCGCTCAGCATATGTACTGAATAAATACAGTGAAAGGATACAACCCTGCTGTACACCTTTCCTGAATTTAAACCACACAGCATCCCCTTGCTCTGTATTCGCATGACTGCCTCTTGTCTATGTACAGGTTCTGCATGAGCACAATTAAGCGTTCTAGAATTCTCATTCTTCCCAATGTTATTCGTAATTTGTTATTATCCACACAGCCGAATGCTTTTGCATTGTCAATAAAGCACAGGAAAACAACTTTCTAATATTCTCTGTTTTCAGCCAAGATCCATCTGACATCAGGAATGATATCCCTCATTCCATGTCGTCTTCTGAATCCAGCTTGTATTTTTGGCAGTTCCCTGTCGATGTACTGCTGCAACCATTTTTGAATTACCTTCAACATATATTTACTTGCATGTGATATCAGTGATATTGTTTGATAATTTCTGCATTCTGTTGGATCATATTTCTTTGGAATGTGCACAAATATGGATCTCTTTCAGTCAGTTGACCAGGTAGCTGTCTACCAAATTTCTTGGCATAGACAAGTGAGCGTTTACAATGTTGCATCCGTTTGTTGAAACATTTCAGTTGGTATTCTGTCAATTCCTGGAGCCTTGTTTTTTGCCAATGTCTTCAGTGCAGCTCAGACCTCTTCCTTCAGTACCATGGGTTCTTGATCATATGCTACTTTCTGAAATGGTCAAACATCAACCAATTCTTTTTGGTGTAGTGAGTCTGTGTATTCCTTCCATCTTCTTTTGGTGCTTCCTACGTCATTCAGTTTTCTGCCCATAGAGTCCTTCAATATTGCAACTGGAGGCTTTAATTTTTTCTTCAGTTCTTTCAGCTTGAGAAATGCCGAGCACGTTCTTCCCTTTTGGTTTTCTAACTCCAGGTGTTTGCACATTTCATTATAATATTTTACGTTCTCTTCTTGAGCTGCCCTTTGAAATCTTAGGTTCAGTTCTTTTACTTCATCATTTCTTTCTATTTGCTTTAGCTACTCTAAGTTCAAGAGCAAGTTTCAGAGTTTTTCTGATATCTATTTTGGTCTTGTCTTTCTTTTTTGTCCTTTTAATGAACTTTCTCTTTCTTCATGTATAATGTCCTTGATGTCATCCCACAACTCATCTGGTCTTAGGTCATTGGTGTTCAATGTGTCAAATCTATTCTTAAGATGATCTCTAAATTCAGGTGGGATATACTCAAGTTTGTACTTTGGCTCTCCTGGACTTATTTTAATTTTCTTCAGCTTCAACTTGAATTTGGATATGAGCAATTGATCGTCTGTTCAGCAGTTGGCCCCTGCCTTTGTTCTGACTGATGATACTGAGCTTTTCCATCATCTCTTTTCACAGATGTGGTCAATTTGATTCCTGCATTCCATCTGGTGAGATCCACATGTATAGTCACCATTTATATTATTTAAAAGAGACATTTTCCATGAATAAGTTGTTGGTCTTATGAAATTCTATCATGTGAATATTGAATTTGGAGGAACAACAAAGTATAGTATAGTAACCCAGAGCTTACAGTAGGCAAGCTGTTACTACCTCTAGGCCTGGTAGGGTAAAGGAAGGGAATGGTTACCAGAATCTAGAAAAAGAGAATATTAAGCAGAGTCAATTACTTTCAAGCATTAGTGACCCTCAGTTGAGGGACACAGCCAGCCTAGTGAAAACTTGAATGAAGAGATCCAGAGAAATACCCTGACCTCACTCTTTTGTCTTTTTCTAACCTCCTGCTAGAGCCCCCATTATCTGAATCTAACTAGAAGCCAGAGGTAACAACATCACATTGGTGTGGTCCATACAGACCAGCCTCACAGGGCAGACAGCAGATGAAGAGGAGTAGGAAGTGGGTCTGGAGGGGCAAATGGAGGGTAGCTGATATATGGGGACCATGAAATTATGGTAACTATAAATTTTAGTGAATGGAATGTACGCAGAAGTTGTCTGTTTAATTTTGGGGACATATCCTTAAAGAGAGGAACATGCCATCCTCCTTCCTTCTGGTTGGATTGGCGACATGATGACTAGACTTTGAGCAGCCACCTTGGTCCACAAGATGGAAGTCACATCCTAAGGTTCATGGAACAACACAATAGAGGGAACATGGATCCCTGAATCAGGCAACTAGCCCTGGTTGCGTACATTCACTTGAGAGAAAAACTTGTATTCTTTTTTAGCTACTGTTATGGAGTTTTCTGTTACTTGTAGCTGATGTAAATCCTAATGAATTCAGAGACCAAACAGGAAATTATTTTGAGATGTGGACTGTATTGGTTACTTTTTTTTTTTTTTTCCTTGTAAGCATCAGAAATGGACTTTGTCTAGCTTAAACAAAAGGGAAATTTATTGGAGGATGTTCGGGGTATTTCAGGGAATCAAAAGAAATGCTGAATCACCAAGACAGGAGAACCCAGGGCAAGGTTTGTATCTTGGAAGCAGGACATCATGCCTTTCTCCTGGAAGGCTGCCACAAATATGACTCACTTCCAACAGTTCCCATTTTTTTCAGCAATGCATTCCAAATTTCATATTTCTGATATGGAGAATCTGATTGGGCCAGCTTGGATCAGGCTTTAGTGTCTGGGATTCAGCACAAATACAGACAGGACTACTGTGGGCCCCCAGGATTTTTAGAGCTATCGACTCATTATAAGCCAGTCACCGCAAGAGGTGTAGTTTAAATTAACAAAGGATATTAATTCAATTTATGCTAATCTCTAAAGCTTTTATTTAAGTATGGTGTGTCTCCACAATGAGATCACAAGCTCCTTGAAGGCATGTTTCATCCTTATTCTGGAGTCAGCATGGACAAGAATAATGCCTGATCCACAGTAGGCACGAAATAAAGGCTCATTTCTTTTCATCCCCCTCCCCCTTCCTAAGTATCTAATGTTACGAGAGTAGGGCATAGGGGCAGACAACAACTCAAAGCCACCAAACTTCTCAATATCTACCATGTGCTAGGATGACAGAAAAAAAAAAAAAAAAGAAGAAGAAGATTAAATGCTTTTAAGAGCTTACAGTCTGATGGGGAAGAGAAGCATGTAGACAAACCATAATAAAAATCAGTGAGTTACGTGCTATAAGTGGAAATAAGTATCAGATGATAAAAGTCTAGGGGAGAGAGCAACTGGGAGAGTTGGATAAAGTGATATTTGAGGTATGTGTATGTGGATGAGTAGAAATCCTGCAGGTGTAGTATGTAGAAAAAGAATTCTAAGCAAAAGAAATAGCATGTACAAAGATACTAAGGCATGAAAAATCTCAGCATGTTCAGGGATAAGTTAAAACCTCCATATGAATGGACTCTCAGGCACTGACTGGAAACTCATTTATTCGTTTAACAGTAATTTGCTGAGTACCTTCTCTGTGTGGGAATACCTGACTTTCAAAGATAAATGTGATGTAGTCCACTGGAGGGAGAGGCAAGCATGATGACTATGATCAGATGAGTGCTATAGCAAAGGGCTATGAAAACCCTACTGTGAGATTGAAGGGGAAAGGGTATTATCCAGGAGCTCAGGAAGGTGAAAGGAGCCCCGGTGGCATAATAATTAAGCACTCAGCTGCTAACTGAAAGGTCAGCAGTTCTAACCCACCAGCCACTCTGCTGGAGGAAATACCTGACGATCTGCTCCTGTAAAGATTTCAGCATAGGAAACCCTATAGAGCAGTTCTACTTTATAACACATGGGGTTGCTATGAGTCAGAATCAGCTTGACTGCACACAACAGGAAGGTGAGGACAGAGCCACTGGTGGGAAGTAAGGCCTGGAATGCCATCCGAACACTGCTTGGGTTTATTCATCTTGCAGGTCATGGGATTGTGTGGTTGCAAGATGGCTGCTGCATCTTCAGGTCTCCCTTCCCCACTTCGAGAAGGAGGGTGGGGGGAAAGTAAGACTTTTTCTGAAAACATTTAGCTCTCTTTTTCAGGAAAGGATGCCTTTCCCAGAGACTTCTGCTTACATCTCATTAACTAAAACTATGTCACATGGCCACCTCTAGGTGCAAAAGATGCTAGATAATTGAATGTTTTTAATGGGGTGCATTTTCTGCCCCACCATTAGGGTTAAATCACTACCAAAAAAAAGAGGGAAATGGGTAGTAAGTTGGCAACATATTATTTCATCCCATTTTTCCAACAGTTCTATAAAGTAGGTAATAGTATCCACATTCTACAGATGGGAAAAAGGACTCAGAAAGGAAAATAAATTGACCTAGTCACCCAACTAGTGAGTCATGGAACAAAGATTTTAAAATTCTAAAGGCAAATGATTTTTCAGTGATAGCATACTATCTCCCTTAGCCATGTGATCTTGAGGCAGTCACTTAGCCTCCCTGAGCCTCAGTTCCATGCTCTGTAAAGTGGGGGTAATCATCTGAGTCTAGAAGGTTTCTGAAGCATCAGATTAGATGGTGCATACAAAAGGGCTGGAAAGGAAAATATCTTTGGGACCCTGATTACTATCCATTTACCTTTTGTCAGAGTGTCTCATCTGCAGTGCACAAGCAGGAATAGTTTTTGAAGGACCACAGTTCCAACACTGATATATGAGTTTGGCACCAGTAAAATATCTCGTGGCTGGTATTTCCTATCTGGGCCCCATCACAGTTTCCCAGGAATTTACACTGGCTGGGTTTCCTTTGTCCATTCCAATAGCTGCATATGCAGATGAGTTATAAGCCACATTCCACAGCAGGTCAGATAAAAACAACTTGCAAACATGCAAAATCCGTCATAGCTTTCTCTCCTTCTTGCCTTATTGCTGCTCCCCAACTAGAGCTTAACTTGGACTACTCTTCCTACTGCACTTTGCCTGGCTCCGTCCCAAGACAGAGTAAACCATCCAGCTACAGACCTACAGCAGTCCACACTGTTTTTGCCTCTGCTTGGGCTCTTGTGCTCCTCGGCCCGGAAAGCTTTGCCTTCATTGCGTCCCCTGAATAGCCCCTGCTCTCCAGACAAGGCCCAGACTAAATCCCAGTCCCTCCTCTTCTGTCACACCTTATCCCACTCTTGTAGGCAGTTTGGTTCTGTTTTTTACATTTTCCTCTGTATTTCCATGGGGCTTTATCCATACTTGTATTACAATGTAACACATGGTACCCCCAGACTGAATTAAACTTCATCTCATCAAAAGTCTGGTTTTGCTTTTTTGGATGTTGTTGCTGTTTGGTGCTGTTGAGTCACTTCCAACTCATAGCAACCTCATAGGACAGAGTAGAACCACCCCATAGGGTTTCCTAGGCTGTAATCTTTAAGGGGCAGATCACAAGGTCTTTCTCCAGCACAGCCCCTGGGTAGGTTCAAACTACCAACCTTTAGGACGGCAACTTAGTGCTTAACCACTGCACCACTGGGGCTCCTTGCTTTTCCAGATACCAGAGCCTTAAAAAACAAGTAAAGTAATATTGATAACCAAAAAAGAAACCAAGAAAAACCCGCTGTTTATTACAGTAAATGAATGAATGAATGAATACAACTGCAGATGTTGTTGTTGTTGTTAGGTGCTGTCAAGTCCGTTCCGACTCATAGAGAACCTATGTACAACAGAACGAAACACTGCTCAGTCCTGCGCCATCCTCACAATTGTTGCTATGTTTGAGCCCATGGTTGCAGCCACTGTGACAATCCATCTCCTTGAGGGTCTTCCTCTTTTTCGCTGACCCTCCACTTTACCAAGCCTGATGTCCTTCTCCAGGGACTAGTCCCTCCTGATAACAGGTCCAAAGTACATGAGATGAAGTCTTGCCATCCTCGCTTCTAAGGAGCATTCCAGCTGTACTTCTTCCAAGACAGATTTGTTCGTTCTTCTGGCAGTCCCTGTTTGTCATGGTTTGAATTATGTCCCCCAAAAAATGTGTGTATCAATTTGGCTAGGCCACAGTTCCTGGTACTGTGTGATTTTCCTGTATGTTGTAAACCTGCCTCTATGATGCTAATGAGGGAGGATGGGTGGCAGTTGTGTTAGTAAGGCAGGACCTGGTCTACAAGACTGGATTGTGTCCTGAGGCAATCTCTTGAGATATAAAAGACAGAAGTGAGGAGAGAGACAGGGGGACCTCATACCATCAAGAAAGCAGTGCCGGGAGCAGAGAGAGCATCCTTTGGACTGGGGTCCCTGTGCCGAGAAGCTCCTAGTCCGGGGGAAACGTTGAAGGCCGACAGAGAGAAAAAGACTTCCCCTGGAGCTGACTCCCTGAATTTGGACTTCTAGCCTACTTTGACTGTGAGGAAATAACTTGTCTTCATTAAAACCATCCACTTGTGGTATTTTTGTTATAGCAGCACTAGATGACTAAGACAATATTATATTCACTATTCTTTGCCAACACCGTAATTCACAGGTGTTAATTTTTCTTCTGTCTTCCTTATTCATTGTTCAGCTTTCGCATGCATATGAAGCAACTGAAAATATCATGGCTTGGGTCAGGTGCACTTAGTCCTCAAGTGATATCTTTACTCTGTAACACTTTAAAGAGGTGTTTTGCAGCAGATTTGCCCAATGGAATATGTTGTTTTGTTTCTTGACTGTTGCTTTCATGGGTGTTGAATGTGGATCCAAGTAAAATGAAATCCTTGACAACTTCAGTATTTTCTCTGTTTATCATGATGTTGTCTATTGTTCCAGTTGTGAGGATTTTTGTTTTCTTTATATTGAGGTGTAATCCATACTGCAGGTTGATCTTCATCAGTAAATGCTTCAGCAAGCAAGTTTGTGTCAACTGCATATTGCAGGTTGTTCATGAGTTTTCCTCGAATCCTGTTGCTGAAGATAAAGATTAATATTTTTATAGAAAGTCTTAGCCCCTGTTCCCCTCCACCCTATCCCTTATAAACACTTAATGATAAATCTGGCAGGGCACAAGCATGGACAAATCAGAACAGACAAAGAGCTGGAATAGGGAGCTAGAAGAGCCAAGGGATTTTTCTTTAACTGCTGGTCATTTTTCCATGTTAACACATACAGACTTATTGCATTGGTTTTAATCGCTCCCTAACCAGTGTATAAGGAACCCTGGTAGCACAGTGGTTAAGTGCTCCACCGCTAACCAAAAGGGCAATGATTTGAAGCCATTAGTTGCTCTGTGGGAGAAATACATGGCAGTCTTTTCCATAAAGATTACTGCCTTGGAAACCATATGGGTCAGTTCTACTCTGTCCTGTAGGGTTGTTATGAGTCAAAATTGACTCAACGGCAACAAGTTAACCACTGTATAAATATACCATCATTTTTAAAATCATTTCTCTACTTTGGGAGCTTCCAGTTTCTCACTGTTAAAAATGACGCCAGAATGAATGATCTTGAGAATCTATTTGTGTGCTCATGTGCTGGTATTTCTGTATGACAGAGTCCTAGAAACGGGACTTTGGCAGCAACTCCAAAACTGCAGTACCACTAACAGAGTATAAGCACACCCACTTCCTCAGAAACTCACTGAACCTGAATATTGTTGATCTTTTGAACTTTTGCAAACCTTGAAAACAAACCACCTTGTTTAGCTTGAATTTCTTTGATATTAGTGCAGTTGATTATCTTTCTGTAAGTTTATAGTCCGTCTTCTGTGCCTTGACTGTTAACATCGGAATCATCACGGCAATAGTCAGCAGGTTCCATTCAGTTCATTTATCTATCTCTAGAAATATCCCATGAGGTTTTTAAACTCAAGATTATATAACTGACAGTGACCCAAGAATTTATCAAGAATGACTGAACCAACACTCTGGAATTAGAATTCCAAAACGTTTTCCTTTGGAGTTACTTGGCCACACTGTATTTGACAACCTACAGTGCAATGGATCTCTTTTGTGTGGCCTTTCTCCTTCTCGTCTTGTAATTCCCACCCATGTAATTGGGCGGAACTGTGCAGATAGGGTAACTGTGGCTCACCAAAGGGATTAGTCAGTTTTGCCATCCTGTTGGGAGGCAGGAAAGAGAGGATCCCACCACCACCAAGGAAGAACAGCCGGGAGCAGAGAGTGTGTCCTTTGGACCCAGAATTCCTATGCTGAGATCTCCTGGAACCAGGAGACAGAAGAGAGAGAGAGCTTGAGAAGCAGTAACAGAGAAATGACGGGTGGAGACCGTACAGTGGGCTCTGCCACACCCCGACCACGGAGAGAGAAAACTGAGTGCCTGGGGTACCTCTGGGGACTTATTGGCAGGGGCTAGAAAAGCTTTGTAACACTTGCCGGAGTAGGTCAGAGGCCAAGGACCAGAGAGAGGCATGCCTGCGAGCATGCCTGGGAAGAGGCTGTCCTGATGGAAGAACTGTATTCTGAGCATTCCTGAACCTGAATTGTAACCTGTTACTTCCCTAATAAACCCCATAATCGTGAGTATTGTGTGTGAGTTCTGTGTGGCCATTGCAGTGAATTATCAAACCTAGCAGAGAAGTAGAGAGTGCCGTGGGAGGGACAGTTGGTGTCAGAATTGGTAAAGATGGCAGACAGGAGGCATGTTCTGACCTCCACCTCATAGGAATCAGCCTTGGGCTGTTGATCTCCTTCCCCCTTGTGAAGTCTCCTTCCCCCTTGTGAAGAAGTTAGAGGTCAGATGCTGCCCCCATGCCATTTTTACACAACCACATATACCATTCACTGAAGTTCTGATGGAAACTTCTAGACCATCAACTTAAGCATCCAGTGAGGTGCTTTCACCTCTGTGGCTAAGAGAAGAGTTGTTTTTGTTTGTTTTTTTCCTCCTCTGGACTTGTTCTTGCCTTTGCTTTGTTCCAGTCTGGCTGAGTCCCTTCCGTGTGAGATGATGTCTAGCTGTGCAACACTCTGACCTGGGAAGCCACCTTCTCAATTCAGAGCCCTTGTTATTAAATACTTGGAGTCTATTGTCTTTGCATGATGAGTTAGTTTTATTTCATTTTAAACTCAAGGGGCATTTACTCTTGGAAAGCTCTGGGAATATCAAAGTCCCTGTTTGGGAGCCTGAAGTTCAGTGGAGGATAAAACCATATAAGGGGGAATGTCATGGTCATATGATAAAGTCAAGAAAAAGTGAAGCTCGGAGAACTTTGGAAGACAGGACAGCTCCCCTGCTTACTAGTGACGGGAACTTGGGGAGGCAATGTAAACTCTGTGTGCCTGAGTTTCTTCATCTGTAAAGTTCAGATCATAGTCACACCTCATGGAATTGTCATGAGGACTAAATGAGTTAATTCAAGTAAAGTGCTTAGAGCCAGTCAGATAGTGAAGTGATCAGTAAATGTTAGTTTTGACTGTTATCATTATTTTTGTTTTTCTTAATTATTATTGATATTATTATAGCACAGCAAAAAGGACCTAACCTAATCTGGGGGTTTTTGGAGAAGATGTTGTCAAGGTTGAGTCTTGAAGGGCAGAGAAGGCTGGTGTAGCCTTGATCTAGAGATGAAATACTACATTATTATCATGTGTGGAGCAGCTACAATGGACTGGACATTTAACCTTCATTAACTCGTTTACAAACCAGGAAGGTCAGGTACAGAAGGGTTACCTAACTTGCCCAAGGTTACACAGCTACTATGTGTTAATGTTAGGATTTGAACCTATACTATTTTTATTATCCCTATTTTATAGATTGGAGTCTCTGGGTGGTGCAAATGGTTAATAGGCTTGACTACTAACTGAAAGGTTGGAGGTTCAAGTCCACCCAGAGGTGCCTCGGAAGAAAGACCTGGTGATCTACTTCCAAAAAAAATCATTCATTGAAAACTATGGGGCATAGCTCTGCTCTGACACATAAGGGGTTTCCATGAGTTGGAGCTAACTCAATGGAAACTGGTTATTTTATGGATAAGAAAGGTGAAGCACAGAGAGATGTGGGGTCAAGATTTAAATTTATGTCTCTCAAACTCTTAAACCCATGTTCTTCCCACTACACTAAACTGTTGACTTGAGGGAAGCTGTAAGAGTCTTGCCTCTTTGGAACTTTGAGTAAGATATTTGGCTTCTTTTTCCATTACTTTTCCTATTTCTAAATTAGGCCTCTATACACCCCTCCTCTCTGCACACTGCCCCTCTTCAGCCTCCAGGGGAGGTTGTGACAAGTGGGCTCCCTCTGCAAGACACCTTGATTCCCTTGAAGAAAGTCGGGGAGGAAACACAAAGTATGGTGATGGTGGCATTTTCAAGGGCAGGTGATGAATGGAAACTTCCTGACATCTCAAGCGACAACATCTGAAAGGAAGTGGAATTTTCCTGAAGCATAGACAGGAGATCTCTGTCACAAGCTATTGATTTGGGGTGCACGTCTCGCATTTAATCCAGTGATTAATTTGGAGGGAGGCAGCATGCATGCTGGGCTTTCATTTAGTGAGTTTAAAAGCACACGGCGTCTGATTTATTTTGTCTTCATTCGTGCAGGGCTGTTTTATTGCGAGGGGTTGAATCACAGACTTCCCAGCAGGCTGTAAAGACAGGTGAAATTTAAATAAAGAACATAAAATCTTTCAAGGCACTGTATTTATCTTTTGTAATTTATTCATCATGCTATTGAAGGCTGGTTGACCCTCTGAGAACAGTTCAGCAAAGGAAAACTATTTGCTATTGCAGGGCATGCCAATCCCCTTACTTTTTTTTTTTTTTTTTCTTCTTCTTTTATAGATGAGAAAACCAAGAACCTGAACTAGGAAGTGACTTGCCTAAGTCATATGATGGGTTAGAATTGAAATTAACTCGTGACTCTGCCCTACGACCTCAGGACCACTGAAACATAAGGAGGATGTGTAGAGCTCAAGAATGTTCCTACAATGTTCAAAGCATTTTCATAATGAGTAGGTGAATGAACACAAGCATTCCCTTGCCTCTGTCTCTTCAGTAGGTCCCATTGCCTTAAGAATGGACATCAGGCCGAGGCGTACAAGGCCCTTCATAATCTAGTTCCTGCTTACCAGGCAAGCCCCATCTCTTGTCTTCTCCCTTTGAACTCATCTCCAACTATATGTAATGCCTTTCTCTTTTCCCAAATAGGATATACTCCTTCTCACTGCTGGGACTGTGTACATGCTGTCCATTTGCCTGGAACATTTCTCCCCTCATGAATGAGTGAATGAATGAACAAATGAATGAATGAAAGAACTAAGGCCTGGGTTCTTGGCTTATTCCGTTACAGTGCATTGCCTCTTTAGGTCAGTGCTCTTTCTATCAATTCAAACTACCTCTACCCATAAGAGTTTTAATTTTTCTAGCACAACTCTATCATTTGCCTGAGATTATCCCATTGTAAACATTGAGTCCAAAATGACTCCACTTATTTCAAGAAGTTGCCATACTTCTCTTAGTACAAGCCTCTCCTCTCAAAAATAATAACAAGAAGAAGAAGAAACTTTCCATTTGATGCCGTAGTAAACTGGTGAAATCTCCCCTACCTAAAAGCACGTGGATCACAAGAAATCAAACCAAAATTTGATTAAGAGAAGTTCAGAGTCAACAAAAAAATGCATTATTAGTATGTAAGTGGGTCTCATTACTTTGAAGGGTGGTACAAGCTTAAAATACAGGCACTTCCAGAAGGGGCTGGAGACATGCAAGACATAACACAAACATGATGGTTTACTAAGTAGCAGCTAGCGATCTTGGGAGGGAGGGGTGAGCATGGAGAATACAGCTTAACTATGTTGATAGCATTATGGACAAAACAGAAACCTAAGATAAAGCACTGGAGGAATCAGATGCTGGGAGAGTTGGGGGACAGGTCATTTCATTCTTTTAACAACATTTTATTGAGCACCTACTATGTACCAGGCCCTGTCCTGGGAGCTGGTATACAGCCTTGAAGAAAATGTGATAGTATGGAATACTACGCAACGATAAAGAACAGCGATGAAGCCGTGAAACCTCTTATAACATGGAGGAAGCTGGAGGTCATTATGCTGAGTGAATTTAGTCAGTCACAGAAGGACAAATATTGTATAAGACCACTAGTATAAGAACTCCAAGAAAAGGTTTAAACACAGAAGAAAACATTCTTTGATGGTTACAAGGGTGGGGAGGGAGGGTGAGGGTTATTTACTAACTAGATAGTAGATAAGAATTATCTTAGGTGAAGGGAAGTACAGCACACACTATAGGGGAAGTCAGCACAACTGGACTAAACCAAAGCTAAGAAGTTTCCTGAATACAATCAAACACTTTGAGGGACAGAGTAGCAGGGGTAGGGTTCTGCGGACCATGCTTCCGGGGGACATCCAGGTCAACCGGCATAACAAAGCTTATTAAGAAAATGTTCTGCATGCTACTTTGGTGAGTGGTGTCTGGGGTCTTAAAAGCTTGCAAGCGGCCATCTAAGATGCATCAATTCGTCCCAACCACCTGGAGTAAAGGAGAATGAAAAACACCAAAGACACAAGGAAAATATTAGCCCAAGAGACAGAAAGGGCCACATAAACCAGAGACTTCATCAGCCTGAGACCGGAACTAGATGGTGCCTGGCTACCACCAATGACCACCCTGACAGGGAATGCAACAGAGAGTCCCTGATGAAGCAGGAGAAACGTGGGGTGCAGAACTCAAATTCGAGTAAGAAGACCAGACTTAATGGTCTGACTGAGACTGCAGGTGCCCCGGAAAGCATGGCCCCTGGATTCTCTATCAGCCCAGAACTGAAACAATTTCTAAGGCCAACTCTTCAGACAGGGATTGGACTGGACTGTGGGACATAAAGTGATACTCGTGATGACTGTGCTTCTCAGTTCAAGTAGATACAAGAGACTAAATGGGCACCTTCTGTACGGAGGTGAGATGGGAAGGCAGAGAGGGTTAAGAGCTGGTTGAATGGACATGGGGAATCAGGAGTGAAAAGGAGGAGTGTGCTGTCACAGTATGGGGAGAGCAATTATAGTCACATAACAATGTATGTATAAACTTTTTTACGGGAAAAATTTTAAAAAATTAAAAATTAAAAAAAAAAGAAAATGTGATAGCTTGGAATTCTGCATCGTGGAAACCTGGATTTCAGTCTCAGTTGGGTCACTCATTTCCGGTTAGACCTTACGTGATTTGTTTCAGTATCTTCACTTGTAAAATTTGTGAATCCTTTTCATGTCTATTGATAGCCTGCTAGATAATTGTGCCAGGCACTGTGCTAGGCACTGGACATATAGCAGTGTATAAGATAGACGCCCCTGCCCTCCCAGAAGCTTATTGACTAATGGAGGAGGTGGACACATTATTAAAATAAAGTATTTACTGTGGAAGGATCTTGCAGGGCTAAGACAACACTTGACATTTGGGACTATTAGGATTAAATGAGATAAAGTATTTATGGACCCAGGACACCTTTGATAAGAGCATAGGCTCTGGAACCAGACTGCCTGTGTTCAAATCCCAGCTTTGCCATTTACTAACTATATAACTTAAGGAAGCTACTAAACTCTCAGTTTCCTCATCTATGAAATAGGGATAATAATAGTACCTAACTCATGTAGCTGTTAAGAAGATTAAATAAGTTAATATATGTAAAGAGTTTTGAACAGTGTCTGACACATAGTAAGTGCATAATTGATGATGATGATGATGACGATGATGAGCACAAACCGTGGCCCATGTAGGTGCTCACGATTGCTAGTTCCCTTTCTCTATGCCACAGCTCTTCTTAAAGTCCCATAGGTCTGGCAGAGAACAGTATTCCATGTTTTATATTTTATCATATGTCCAGCCTGGTAACTACAGAAAAGATTGTTCTCAAGATAATTTATAATTTATTCTTGTCGTAGCAATTTGCCTTACTGAGCCTTTGAAGCACACAAGGGCCTTCCCTATACTTGGGTTGACTGGGGACTAAAGCATGTCATGGTAGAATTAGAACCACAGGACAAGAGAAACTGGAAAAGAGTTTGGACCCCAAATAGGTGACAGCTGGCTGTTTTCTTTGGGCCCCATTGAGGACAAAGCCACATGGTAATGTTTGGACACAAACTTGGTCTTTGGGGTCTCACACTCCTGGGGGCAATGCTTGGCTCTGCACCTACAAGCTGTACTATCTCCTGAGTCATTTGAAAGATGGGAAGGAGCATGTCTACCTCAGATGATTGCTGTGAGGATTATATGGGATGACAAATTTTAAACTGCCTGGAACTCAATAGAACCATTGTCCAGCACTGTCATCAAATAATTTCATTAAATACTCAGAGCAAGTCCCCTTCTCTGCATTGAGTGGCAGTTACTAAGGGGTTATGGTATTGATGGTCAAACAGCCTTCCTCCTCCAGTGCTTTTAGGACTGGTCTACACCCACAGGGAATGTAGTCTCAGAATTAGGGACCCAAGCTCCGTGAAGGTAGGAACGGGATGAGGCTTGCTCCTTGTTGTACCCCCAGATGATCTGTGGCTTGCAACTCAAATGCAATAAATACTGTTGAATGAATAAATTGTAAGATGGCATTCATAAAAATGTAGCATGTTTGGAAAGAGGTCAGTATGGTGAGAGGACTCAAAACCCCATTGTGTAAGGGGCATTGGTATAACTAGGATTATGTAACTGGGGAAAGAATACTGAAGGGACAGAGATCTTCTGGAAGGTGATTGTATCATTCAAGGTTCAACCAGCAAGGCAGAACCGCTGGGAGAGAGAGAGAAAGATATAGAGATATCTTCTGGCTGGCTGACTATATAGAGATAGATAGGTAGATAGATAGGTTTATTAAAGGAAATTGGCTTATACACTTGTGAGAGCTGGCTAAGCAAGCCCAAAGTTCACAGGGTAGGCAGTCAGAAAAAGGTGATCTTCCGAAGGCTGGAACCCCACAGGCACAAGCTGAAACGTGAAGACCTCAGGCAGGCAGTCAAGAAGGAAGACCCACGGTGAAGAGAGTAATCACAGGTCCAGCTGCTACTTAGAACCTCTGCACTCATGGAGGACCTTGTTGTTGTGTGCCATCAAGCAGATTCCAACCCATAACAACCCTATAGGACAGAGTAGAACTACCCCATAGGGTTTCTTAGGCTTAAATCTTTATGGGAAGAGCACAGGGGCCTAGCAAGGGTAATGAGTGCCCAGGGGCAATCTCTAAGTCGTGTTTCCAACCCAAATTTCAAGATAAATAGATGTTGATAGTTGACGTGTTAGCAGAAATGCCTCTCCCTCTCTTGTCCTGCTGCCTTCGTGAGGCACCTTTCATATTTGTGGTACCTTGGAATGCCAGTCTGTGACGCTTCTGGCAGCCCTTGGACTTCTGCCTGGGGGCAAGTACTCCCCTCTGCCCCCACCCTCCCACACCTCTGGGGAGCAGCTTGGGGGTTTGAACAGCTGACCTTTTGGTTAACAGCCGAGGCTTAACCATGGCACCACCAGGGCTCCTTAGGGAAGGTCTAGGCTCTCTTTAAAGGGGTTTCTATCTGATTAAGACAGGCCCACCCAGGATAATCTTCCCTTTGACTAATTCAGAGTCAACTGATTAGGGACTTTAGCCACATCTGCAAATTCCATTCACTGGGGCAGCTAGATTAGTGTGTGATTGAATAACTGGGAGAAAATGTGTGTATGCTGCAGAATGGCTGCTGCTTCCCACCCACCCTTTAACTCTCCCGTCAGAATCTCCCTTGTGGTCCTCTAACCAGAAACAGAGGGCATTCTGGGGAGGGTTGCTCAGCCTAGCCCAGCTGATCTGTGAAAGCCATCACTGCAGTCACAAAGAAAAGGGAGCAGGTTTCTGGGTCCCAAAGATTGAACCAGGATCAATGGATGGGAATTTCAAAGACGAGATTTGGACCCAGTAGAGGAAAGAACTTTACAGTAGGTGTGGACAGGTTCCTACAAGAGGTGCATAAGCAGAAGATGTCAGGTAGTCGGGAGGGTGGCTTGGGAAGATCACTCCATGCCTGAGATTCTGTGATTCTGTGACTCAAGGATGTAGGCTCTGGTTCTGACGTTGCTACTCACACACTGGGCCTTATTCAAACACTCACTCAGCATTTGTTGATGGCCTCCTATGTGCCAGGCACTGTGTTCAGCAAGGTAAGACCAGAAAGACAGTTAGACTAAATAATACCTGAATCATTTCAGTTTTAGCATCCAAAGAGTCTTCCTAGGAATTGCAAAGATACTGCCCATGGCCTTAAATTTACATCGCAGTAAGGACATGACAGTTGAAACTACATATACCAATTTAGGGTGTCACCACCTTATTGGTGGGGCACATGTTCTGGAGAAAGAGCTTAGACCCCACCTCTGTGCAAATACAAGGAGGCTCTTTTGCATGTGTCAGTGGGTGGGGAATGAAGAACACTAAATTCTACATAAGGATACTGAATCTCCCCAAATCTCAAAAACAGTTTTTGCGCACCTTTCAACCCTCCATACCTTTGCACCTGCTGTTGTTTCCGGGAATGCCCTTATAGCCTGTTCCAGGCACCTAATTTAATGCAGGAAAAGCTCAATATCATCAGTCAGAACAAGGCCAGGGGTCGACTGACGAACAGACCAACAATTGCTCATATGCAAGCTGAAGTTAAAGATGAAGAAAATTAAAACAAGTCCACGAGAACCAAAATACGACCTTGAGTACATCCCACCTGAATCTGGAGACCATCTCAAAAATAGATTTGATACATTGAAGGCTAATGACCAAAGACCAGACGAGTTGTTGGATGACATCAAGGACATCACACATGAAAAAAGCAAAGGGTCATTAAAAAGACAGGAAGGAAAGAAAAGACCATTATGAATATCAGAAGAGATTCTGATATTTGCTCTTGAATGGAGAGTAGCTAAAATGAATGGAAGAAATGATGAAGTACAAGAATTGGACAGAAGATTTCAAAGGGTGGCTCGAGAAGACAAAGAATTATAATGAAATGTACGAAGACCTGGAGTTAGAAAACCAAAAGGGAAGAACACAAGCTGAAAGAACTGAAGAAAAAAATCAAGCCTTGAGTTGCAATATTGAAGGACTCTATGGGCAAAAACTTGAATGATGCAGGAAGCATCAAAAGACGATGGAAGGAGTACACAGAGTCACTACACCAAAAAGAATTGGTCAATGTTCAACCATTTCAGAAGGTAGCATATGATCAAGAACCAATAGTACTAAAGGAAGAGATCCAAGCTGCACTGAAGACATTGGCAAAAAACAAGGCTTCAGGAATTGACAGAATACCAATGGAGACGTTTCAACAAATGGATGCAGCACTAGAAGTGCTCACTCATCTATCAAGAAACTTGGAAGAGAGCTACCTGGCCAACCGACTGGAAGAGATCCATATCTGTGCCCATTCCAAAGAAAGGTGATCAAAATGAATGCAGGAATTATCAAACAATATCATTAATATCACACACAAGTAAAATTTTGCTGAAGATCATTCAAAAATGTTTACAGCAGTACATCGACAGGGATTCAAGCATTCAGAAGAGGGCATGGAACAAGGGATATCATTTCTGATGTCAGATGGATCTTGGCTGAAAGCAGAGAATATTAGAAAGATGTTTACCTGTGTTTTATTGACTGTGCAAGGCATTCAACGTGTGGATCATAACAAATTATGGATAACATTGCAAAGAACAGGAATTCCAGAACACTTAATTGTGCTCATGAGGAACCTGTACATAGACCAAGAGGCAGTCATTTGAACAGAGCAAGGGAATACTTCATGGTTTAAAATCAGTAAAGCTTGCAGCAGGGTTGTATCCTTTCACCATACTTATTCAATCTGTATGCTGAGCAAATAATCCAAGAAGCTGGACTATATGAAGAAGAATGTGGCATCAGGATTTGTGGAAGACTCATTAACAACCTGCGATACGCAGATGACACAAACTTGTTTGCTGAAAGAAAAGAGGACTTGAAGCACTTACTGACGAAGATCAAAGATAACCGCCTTTAGTATGGATTACACGTCAACATAAAGACCACAAAAATCCTCACAAATGGACCAATAAGTAGTATTATGATAAACAGAGAAAATATTGAAGTTGTCAAGGATTTCATTTTACTTTGATCCACAATCAACACCTATGGAAGCAGCAGTCAAGAAATCAAATGACGCATTGCATTGGCCAAATCTGCTGCAGGAGATCTCTTCAAGTGTTGAAAATCAAAGATGTCACTTTAAGGACTAAGGTGCCCCTTGCCCAAGACATGATATTTTCAGTTGCCTCATATGCACGGGAAATCTGTTCAACGAATAAGGAAGACTGAAGAACAATTAATGCCTTTGCATTATGGTGTTGGCAAAGAATATTGAATATACCATGGACTGCCAGAAGAATGAACCTGTCTGTCTTGGTAGAGGTACAGCCAGAATGCTCTTTGGAAGTGAGGATGATAAGACTTCATCTCCTGTACTTTGGACATGTTATCAGGAAGGACCAATCCCTGGAGTAGGACACCACACTTCGCAAGGTAGAGGGTCAGCGAAAAAGAGGAACACCTTTGATTAGATGGATTGACATACTGACTGCAACAATAGGCTCAAACATAGCAACAGTTTCAAGGATGGCACAGGACGAGACAGTGTTTCATTCTGTTGTACATAGGGTTGCTATGAGTTGGAACCGATTCGATGGCACCTAACAACAATATCAATTCTATGCAACAAAGCACCCCAAAATTCAGTGGTTTAAAACCACAAAAACACTTTTTTTAAAATAATATTTTATTGTGTTTTTGGTGAAAGTTTACGTAGCAAGTTAGGTTCCCATTTGACAATATCCATACAAATTGATCTATGACGTTAGTTACATTTTTCATAATGTGTCAACATTCTCTTTAATTGTGTTCTGGTTGTTCCATTTCCAGTACTCTAGTTTCCCTGCCCACTTATCTTCTCACCTTTGCTTTAGATTAAATGTTGACCTTTTGGACTCATACAGATGGTTTTTTAGTAGAGCACTGATCTGACACATAGTATCCTTATGCTTGTGCATCACTCTGCTTTTCTGTTAAAAGGTGTCTCGGGATAGTTTTGGTTCAAGGTTTAAAGACCGTTTCAGGGCAATAGTCTCAAGGAGTCCTCTGATCTCAGGTAGTCCAGTTAGTTGATTTTTTTAAGAGTTTGAGTTTTGTCCTACATTTTTCTCCCATTCAATCTGGGATCATGTACTGTGACTTCAGTTAGATTGGTCAGTGGTTGTAGCTGGACACCATTTAGTTCTTCTGTTCTCAGGGTAGTTGAGTTCATGGCTCTTGTAGGCTATCATCCTTGTAGGCTTGCTTTTCCGTTGAGATTTTGGTTACCTTCTTACTCTTTTGTTCCTGTCGAGCAGGAACCCATAATTGTATCTTGGCCCCTTGCAAGCTTTTAAGACCCCAGACGTTACTCACTTCACTAGGATTCGGAACATGGGACTTTGTGGACTATATTATGCCAATTGACTGAGTTGTCCCATAAGACCATAGTACTAAGTTTTCAAACTTAGAAAACCAGTCTTGGAAGGTGTTTGATTATGTCTGAGGAGTTTCTGCAGTTGTATCTTCAATGAATCTATATGCCTGACCACACATATCTGTATTTACGTGTACATAAAGATACTTCTTCATCTTCTCACATATGTATACGCCTGTACCTACCCATAAACATATATGCCTGTACCCATCCATATGTGATTGTAGACTCGAAAAACATTGATTTTACTCACGAATGTCCAATTCAGGCAAGACTGAGAGGGAATATCTTGTCTCTGTTTCTCTCTTTGTCAGCTGGGGTAGCTCGAAGGCTGGGGATTGGAAGGTGGTCTTTCTATTTCTATGTGGCTTCTCCATGTGGTCTCTCTAGCATGGTTTCAGAGTAGACTCCTTACATGTTGGTTCAGGGCTTCCAAGGTATGTGTCCTGAGAAAGAAAGAGTCGAACAGAAGCTGTATCATTCCTTTGTGACCTAGCCTCAGAAATCACATAGCATCAGTTCTGTCACACTCTGTGGGTTGAAACAGTAGCAGGTCCCCATCTGGATTCAAGAGGAGGCAACAAAGACCCCCCCCCCCCCATTTTTCTGTGGGAGGTGTATCAGTCACACTGTAAGAAGAGCATATAGGATGGCAGATACATATTGGTGAGTCCATCTTTGGGAAATCTGTCACCTCTACTCTTTTTCTGTTTGAAAAAGACTTCTTGTCCTTCTAATCCCAGCTCAAATATTATCCCCCCACCCCAGTTCTCCCAGAGCTAGTCACCTCCTCCCTAGGGCCCTAACAGTGCTTTGTACTTCTGCTTTCAGAGCACTCATCACACTGAAATGGTACTGTTTTTCTCTTTCTGGAGACTGTGAGCTCTTCAAGGTCAGGGATCGTACATGTATTTCTATACTCCTCTTGGCTACTAACCAAAATGTTAGTGGTTTGAACCCACCCAGCAGTGCCACAGAAGAAAGACCTGGCAATCTGCTTCCATAAAGATTACAGCCAAGAAAACCCTATGGAGTAGTTCTACTCTGTAACACATTGGGTTGCCATGAGCTAGAATTGACTCAGTGGCAATGAGTAGCTTTCAGCACTGGGGAGTACTTAGGAAATAGATGTTTCTATAAGTTAGACTAGGGTTTCTCGTACATCCTTGGCTACCTGTATCAGAATGCCTGGGAACTTGTTAAAATGCAGATTCCAGGGCCTGCCTCATACCTCCTAGATCAGACCCTTGGGGCTAAGACTTGAGAAGCTGCATTTTAATAAACTTCCTAGATCATTCTAATAGGTATTAACCTTTGCAAATGATGTATCCCCACTGCCTGGTACAGTGCCTGGCACATAGCTGGTACTCAATAAATGCCTGTTAAATGAATGAATGGGTGAGTAAGTGAATAAATATTTTTAAACTGGACTGGGAACACATGAGTCAGTTTGCCCTTTTGGCTAATGTGATGTCCAGTTCTGTCTCCATTGTCAGATAAGCGGACGATCCTCTAGGTTAGGCTCAGGTAGAGCTTAACTGCCTCACTTCCCCTTCAAGGGGACTGGTCTGCAGAGGAGGTAGCTGAGGCAATACTGGGTAGAGAATCTTGGCAATGTAGAGTTGGTGCATTAACTCACCCTCTACCAAAAGACTCCTTTACCATCCCCACCTCCTCCTCATCTCTCCACCCCCAAGCATCCTGTCACATCCCAGATCTGAACCATTCTGGAAGCAGTATTTGCTAGTTTGACATTTCAAAATAGCATCAAGGAGGCTAAAGATAGCTAGGTTACAAGGGAGGTTAAACATCTTGCCAAATGACGCTGAGCAAATTAGGTCTTCTCCATGCTGGTTTAAAGAGTACTTTGATGCTTTTCCTCTGTTTGGAGGAGTAGACACATTGGACGAAGTGGGGGAGGATATTGAACTGAGAGCCAAAGGGCAGAGCTCCAGTCTGAATTTCGGTGAATGGTAAGGACTGCATGAATTTCAGAGGTCTCAGTCAATGAGCTGTGTTTTCTCTTAAGTCAGAAGACCTGACATAATTGAAACTCTGCTTTCTGGGCACAGAAGGCCCCTCGTGTCACCTATGCATCTAGTTTCCACTGAGACAAACACAACTGGGAATCATTCAGCTTGGAAAAATAATTTGTGCTTCTGAGACTATTAAAAAAGAAATCACTACCCTTTCCTTCCTGCCCCCACCATTTTAACTATATTTCCCAAAGCCACAACTGTGCAACTGTGGCTGTGGGGGAGGTTGTGGGGGCCAGAATCTGGTGACTCTGTAGGGAGATGCAGTGTTCCCCAGAGACGGAGTATCTACTGAGAGGTCAGCATGTACAAATAATACCTACCATTGATTGACTGCAGTTAGTTTGCCAAGTACTATGCCAACCTTTTGACATACTTTACCTCATTTCATTCTCGTAACAATCCTATGAGTTAGGTAGTATTATATGCACTTTATAAATGAGGACCTGGGGGTCCGGAAGGTTAAGCAACTTGCTTTGGGTGCCACAGCTAGTAAGTTGTAGAGCTGAGATTCTAACTGAGCCCTATGCCATGCTTTTTACATATTTACCTCATTTCATTCACACAATAATCCTAAATTAGCTAGCATCATCTCCACTTTATAGACGAGGAATTGGAGGTCAGAAAGATTAAGCAAGTTGCTTTGGGTACCATAGCTAGTAAGTTGTAGAGCTGAGATTCTAACCGAGGTGTGTCTGGCTCCAAAGCCTGCTTTCTTTCCAATCTTGTTGTATTGTCTCCCTTTATAAAGTCAGACAAGGGGCATCCTGGCCTGCATGCCGTGAGTTGACTCCATCCCAGGAATCAAACCAACTTCAGGAAGGGGTAGAGATGGGTGGGCTGTGACTGGCAGGGTTAGGGGGGGAGGGGGATGGATAATCAGGCTCCGTGACTCAGCAGCCCAACTCACTCATCTGACCTTTTCGCTGTGTCACCGATATCTAATAAAAGGGTTATCCCTGTTTGCATCCTGCAGCCCCAGGGGTAAGTGGCAACCTGAGTCACAAGGGACAGACTGAATGTCAGAGTTGAAGTGAGTCTGCCTCACCCAGTCTGAATGTGACAGCAGCTGCCCGTGCAGTGGGGGCAGCGCTGTCAGAGCCAGAACATGTTGGCAGAGAGGCAGGCGGGGTGGCTAGGGGGTGGGGGGGGTGGGCCAGGATGCTGGTCATCTGGCTAAAACAAGGGATTAAGGTGACGAGTGGGTAAGGTGGCCCAGTTATGCCTTGCGTTTGGTTCCAAGCTCTATAATATGATTCGGGTGCTTCCACGGGCCCCTCCCGCCTCCAGAGCAAATTCATTTAAGAGCAGGGATAGGATGCACTAACGGTTTCCACATTTGGGGCCCTCTGCAGGGAGGCCTTTCAAGCTCAGGGGCCATGAAATTTGACCTCTCCTCAGGGTATAGCCCTGTTCTATCGAGTGCAAAAGTGTTCCTCGAGCACTTCTTTATAAGCGAGGGTCTTAGGCCTGGTGTTCTGGACCTGAGAATAGGATGATAACACACAAACACACACGCAGCCTGCCAGAGCCTACAGCTTGGTGGAGAGACAGAAAATTACAATACAGGGTGAAGACGGCTGTGGGCACCGTGGGATCAGAGAACCAACCAACCAACCAACCAAACCCGTTGCCATCAAGTCGATTTCAACTCATAGCAACCCAACAGGACAGAGTAGAACTGCCCCATAGGGTTTCCAAGGAGCAGCTGACGGATTTGAACTGTCAACCTTTAAGTTAGCAGCGGTAGCTCACTGTAGCTTTTAACCACTGCACCACCAGGGCTCTAGGAGCAGAGAAGAAGGCACCAAACCCAGAGTTCGTAGTTCCGGGGAAGGGTTCCCTATGTAAGTGACCTACAGGCTGAAGAGTAGTTCTGGGGAGCCGGAAGTGCCAGAAGTAAGGGGATAAAGAGCACATGGGAAGAACCAGAAGAGGGCAGGTGTATGGAGTAGCCAGAGCAGAAAGTGCAAAGACACACTGTGTCTTTAGAAATAAATTAGGAGATCTGAAAACAGTTGGCAAAAAATTCAGACTTGAAATCCATCATGGAGAGCGACTGAAGAATTATAAAAGGCCAGAGAGATAATGAGATCCATTTAGAAATACCAAGCTGGCTTCCAGGAACAAATGGGGTGGCTGGGATGGGACAAGGTACCTGCAGGGAGAGCAGTTAGCAGGCTGTAGCAGTAGTTGGGGGAATGATGGTGTTCTAGAATAGGGTGGTGGCTGTGGTGATGGAGAGAAGGGGAAGGGTGAAACCCGTTAGAAGGCCAAATCAACAAATTATATGGTCCTTGCCTTCAAGAAGGAGCCCTGGTGGTGCAGTGGTTAAGCGCTTGGCTGCTAACCGGAAAGTTGGGTGTTTGAACCCGCCAGCTGCTCTGCCAAGAGAAGGATGTGGCCATCTGCTTCCATAAAAATTACAGCCTTGGAAATTCTATGGGGCAGTTCTACTCGGTCCTATAGGGTCACTATGAGTTGGAATCGACTCAGCGGCAATAGGTTTAGTTTGGTGGTGCCTTCAAGGAAGAAATTTTTCTCCCTAAACTCATCCCAGTCTTATGCAACTGGAGGGAGCTGAGAGGTCATTTAGTTCAACAACCCCTTGCAAGAGGTTCAGGGGTTTTCAACCTGGGCTTGAGTTCCTCCAGTGCAAGGAGGGAGAGGTGGGGTGTTAGGTAGCAGTGGGAACAGCCTGGGTGGGCAGCTGGAGTGGACACCACCTTTTTTGAAGTTCCTGAAACCTCTGGATAGGGAAGAATGTGTATGCGGCTGGCAAGGCTTGTGGCTTTAGACAATGGGGCAATTATGAGGTGACACCTTTTCCACCAGCTGTGGGAGCAGGCTGCTGCCCCTACCAGGTGGAACCAGCTGGCCGGGGGCTGAGAGCACCTTCTTCTATCAGACGCACCCCCAAGTGCTTGCTGTGCCTGCCCTGTGCCCAGCTTTGTTCCTGGAAACTGCCGTGATAACACCCTTTGGGCGAGAACAAACACTCACTGACCTTTCACATGGACAGACTTGCAGGAGAAGGTCGCTCTTTTGGGAGGTTATTGAAAATTTAATGACAGTAACTCCTAGACTTGTGAAACCTTTTAATGTTCTCAAAGCACAGACAATGGCATCTTGTCTGACACTGAACAGTGTTTTATAGCTGTAAAGTGCTTTCTCATGCCATGACATGTTTGCTTCACAGACAACCCTGCAATGAAGTCAGAGATCACTGGCCCTAGAGCCAGGGAGACCTAGGTTCAAATCCTCACCCCACCCTTGAGGCTGTGTAGTTGTGGGCCTTGCTTTTTCTCTCTGAGCTACAGTTTCCTCCTCTATAAAATAGAGATAATATACCTATTGTGAAGGGTTGCTGTTAGCATTAAATGAGACGTAATGTCTAGCCCAGTGCGTGACAAGTACTGGGTGCTCCGTCAAAGCTATTTTCCTCCCCCTTATTTCTACCACTCCCATATTCCAAACAAGGATAAAGCCAAGGGTGCAAAGCTAGAAGTGGTGCCTGGCTCTTAGTGGGTCTGAAATAAATGTTAGTTTCCCTTTCCCTCCCCTTCAAGGCCCTGAACAAGGGCTGTCTCTTCCCCCAGGCTTTTCCTTTTCAGCTTAGTGCTTCCTGGGGACCCCTTTGGGCAATGTGATAAGAGCCATGTAGCCTCTATCCTGAAAATGCATGTGTGTGCAAGTAGGCAACACACATCTTCTCACCCATACAATTTTGCTTACAATTTTAAGGAGTGCACAGATTCCTTGAATCTCATCTATGGACTTTAACTTAAAAACCTGTTATAGCACCCATACGGCACAAACTACCTTCTGCCACAATTGCAGTTCTTGAGTTACCTAAGTTTCCCTGACAGATTATAAACTACATGAAGTTGGGGAGCAACTACTCTTGTTTAAATCTGTACAGTGACTGAAGAGTGACAGGCACACAGGGAATGTGGGTGGGTGGGTGGATGGATGGATGGGTGGATGGATGGATGGATGGGTGGATGGATGGATGGATGAATGGGTAGTTGAGTAGAAGGTGGGTGATTGGGTGAGTGGTTTGGGTGGGGGAATAGATGGAGGGATGAATGAGATGATGAGGAATTTACCACACTCAGAGAAGGGCCTAGGCAAGCAGTGAGGAGATAAATTAATGGAGGACCTTAAAAACCCTGGCAGAAGACCTCTGATGTGATTCAGTTTTGTTTTGTTTGTTTTTTTAAAAAAAGTGGGATCTAGAGGGATCAGGAGCAGAGGATGAGCAGAAAGAACCATGTCTTAGCAAGCTGGGTCTGCAGCAGTGCTATTGGCTAGGGTGGGGCAGTAGGACTCTGAGTCAGAAAGCCAAGTAGGAAAGCCATCAGAAGGTGGAGAAACACAGGTCCAGCAGAGCAGCACTGGTACTGAATGGAAAACAGAAGCTGCAAGACCCAATTCCAAGGAAAGCTGGAGAGCAGGCAGGACCCAGAGGGTAGGGTAAAGGGCTGAATAGAGGCAGAAGAATTCAAGCCATGTAGGATTCTCTGAGTCACTCATTAAGCGATCATTTGTTCAGCCTGTCCTATGTGCCAAGGACTGTTTCAGGCACTGAGAATAAGACCCAGTCTTTGCCGTCAATTAAGAAAGACAAAAACATTGACAAAAGTTGAAACTTATGGAGCACCTACTATGCACCAGACACTATTCTAAGTGATAATATGACTCCTCTCAACCACAACCCTATGATAGACTATTATTATTATCCCCATTTTACAAATAAGGAAACTGAGGCACAGAGAGGCTAAGTAACTTCCTCAAAGTAGCACAACTAATAAGTATCCAAGCCAGGATTTGAATCCAGGTTCTCGAGCCTATGTGCTTCATTGCTATGCTCTATTGTGGCCTCCAAGTTGATTAAATGATAGGCACGATGCAGGGTAATGAGAGATATGATAGCAGTCTGGGCTGGTCACAGTGGGACACAAAGTGTGGGGGTGGTTGACTCTGGCTGGGGTTCTAGGAAAGTGTTAGAGAAAAGAAGACTGTTTGAGCTGGGCGTTGAAGAATAAGTAAGGTTTCTTAGGCATCCTGCAAGTAAGGACTAAGGTTGAAGGGTAAGGGGAGGGATATTCCAGGCAGAGGGACTAGCCTGAGCCAAGTACACAGGCACCAAGGCATGAAACAGCAGTGACCTGTGCCCTGTGCGGGAAACCATAAGTAGTTCTGTATGAATGCTTTGCAGGTCTGGGAACAGGCAGAAGGGGAGATGAGCTGCACGTTGAGTAATGAGGATAACGTTTCCTCATATTTATGTAAAGATTTACAGTGTTGGACATGCTTTTATCTCTTTTGATCATCCTGAACAACCTAACAAGTAGGCAAGTCAAATATTAAGACTATGCTTATTTTAGAGATAAGGAAACAGCTCGAAGAAGTTAGATGACTGGCTTAAGGTTACACCATCAGTGTGTAGTGGAGGTCAGCCTAGATCCTCAGCCTCCTAACTTTAATAATCTGGACACTTCTGGCACACGAAACATTTTGTTGAGCACTATCAGTGTGAAGATAAATAAGATGGAGCTCTAAGTGTTTTTTGCTACAAGGGCAATGATGAGGCAGCTCAGATCAGCAAAGGGCTGCATATGATGCCTTCACAGAAAAATGCTAGGTGCTGTGGAGTCAGCTCTGACTCATGGCAACCTTATGTATAACAACAAAACGTTGTCCAATCCTGCACCATCCTTACAACCATTGCTATGTGTGAGCCCATTGTTGTACCCACTGTGTCAATCCATCTCATTAAGGGTCTTCTTTTTTGCTGACCCTGTCTTAACCAAGCATGATGTCCTTTTCCAGCAATTGGTCCCTCTCAATAACATGTCCAAAGTATGTGAGACGAAGTCTTGACATCCTCACTTCTTAGGAGCATTCTGGCTGTACTTCCTCGAAGACAGATTTGTTCATTCTTCTGGCAGTACAGGATAAATTCAATATTCTTCACCAACACCACAATTTGAACGCATCAATTTTTCTATAGTCTTCTTTTTTCATTGCCCAGATTTCACATGCGTATGAAGGTGATTGAAAACACCATGGCTTGGGTCAGTTACACATTAGTCATCAAAGTCATATCTTTGCTTTTTAAAACTTTAAAGAGGTCTTTTTGTAGCAAAATTCCCCAGTGCAATATGTCATTTGAATTCTTGACTGCTACTTATATGGGTATTGATTGCTGATCTAAGAAGAATGAAATCTTTGACAACTTCAATTCATTCACCATTTATCATGATGTTGTTTATTGGTCCAGTTGTAAGGATTTTCATTTTCTTTATTGATAGTTACTTATTATTGATGTTTATTAATTTTTTTATTGTACTTCAGGTGAAGGCTTACAGAACAAATAGTTTCTCATGAAACAGAAGTACACACATTGTTTTATGACATTGGTTAACAACCCCACAACATGTCAACCCTCTAACTTCTCAACCTTTTTTTTTTTGGTGAAAATACACATAGCCAAAGATACACCATTTCAAAAATTACTACTTGCACAGTTCAGTGACATTGACTACGCTCTTCCAATTGTGCTGCTATTCTCACTTAAGATGAAGGCTTACAGAACAAAATAGTTTCTCATTTAACAGTTACTACACATGTTGCCCTATGACAATGGTTAACAATCTCACAACACATCAACAATATCCTTACTCAACCTTGGGTTCCCTATCACCAGCTTCCTTGTCTCCTTCTGAATTCTGGCCCTTGTCACTGGACTACTATACCTCATTAGTCCCATTTGGTTTTACGGGGCAGTCCACCCCCAGGCTGAACGATGAACCTCGGAGACAACTTCACCACTGAGTCAAAAGGGTGTCTGGAGGCCATACTCTCGAGGTTTCTCCAGTCTCCTTTAGGCCAGTAAATCTGGTCTTTTTCTTGTGAGTTAGAATTATGTTCTACATCCTTCTCCAGCTCTGTCCAGAACCCTCTGTTGTGATCCTGGTCAGAGAAGTCAGTGGTGGTAGCCACTATCTAGCTCTACTGGACTCTGTCCAGTGGAGGCTTCGGTAGCAGTGGTCCATTAGTCCTTTGGACTAATCTTTTCCTTGTATCCTGTTCTCTTCATTCTCCCTTGCTCCCAAAGGGATGAGACCAGTGGAGTATCTTAGATGGCTGCTCACAGGCTTTTAAGACCCCAGACACTACTCACCAAGGTAGAATGTAGAGCATTGTCTTTATAAACTGTGTTATGCCAATTGAGCTAGATGTTCCCCGAGACCATGGTCCCCTCAGCCCTCCGCCCAGCAATTGAGTCCCTCAGGGAGTTTGGATGTGTCAATGGGGCTTCCATGGCCTTTCCTTGTACAAGTTGTGCTAGTTTCCCCTGTATTGTGTACTGTCTCACCCTTCACCCAAGATACCACTTATCTATTGCCTTTTTAGTATTTCCCCCTCACCCGTCCCATCCCTGGTAAACAACAAAGATTGTTACATTTTGTGTGTGAACTTTTTGATGGGTTTTTACAATAGAGGTCTCATACAATATTTGTCCTTTTGTGACTGACTTATTTCACTCAGCATAATGTCCTCCAGTTTCATCCATGTTATGAGATGCTTCACAGATTCGTTGTTGTTCTTTCTCGTTGCATAGTACTCCACTGTGTGTATGTACCATAGTTTGTTTATACATTCATCTGTTGACGGACATCTAGGTTGTTTCCATCGTTTTGCTATTGTGAACAATGCTGCCATGAACATAGGTGTGCATATGTCTATTTGAGTGACAACTCTTATTTCTCTAAGATATATTCCTAGGAGTGGGATTGCTGAATTGAATGGTATGTCTATTTCTAGCTTTCTGAGGAAGCGCCATATCATTTCCCAAAATGGTTGTATCATTTTGCATTCCCACCAGCAGTGCATAAGAGTTCCGATCTCCCCGCAACCCCTCCAACGTTTGTTATTTCCAGTGTTTTTGATTCGTGCCAGTAATGCTGGGGTGAGATGGTATCTCATTGTGGTTTTAATTTGCATCTCGAATGGCTAGTGATCCCGAGCATTTCCTCATGTGTCTGTTGGCCATTTGAATGTCTTCTTTGGTGAAGTGTCTGTTCATTTCCTTTGCCCATTTTTTAAGAGGATTACTTGTCGTTTTGTTGTAGAGGTGTTGGATTTTCCTGTACATTATGGAGATTAGACCTTTGTCTGACTTGTAGTGTCCAGAAATTTTTTCCCAGTCTGTAGGTTCTCTTTTGACTCTTTTGGTGAAGTCTTTTGAAGAGCATAGGTGTTTGATTTTTAGAAGATCCCAGTTATCTAGCTTATCTATTGGGGTTTGTGCATTGATGGTTATGGTTTGTATCCTGTTAATGCCATGTATTAAGGCCTGAAGTGTTGGTCCTATTTTTTCTTCTATGAACTTTATAGTTTTAGGCTTTATATTCAGGTCTTTGATCCATTTTGAAGTAGTTTTTATATACAGCGTAAGGTATGGGTCCTGTTTCATTTTTTTGCAGATGGATATCCAGTTTTGCCAGCACCATTTGTTAAAAAGACTGTCTTTTCCCCATCTGATGGACTTTGGGCCCTTGTTGAAGATCAGGTGACCGTAGATGGATGGATTTCCAACCGGGTTCTCAATTCTGTTCCATTGGTCAATGTATCTGTCGTTGTACCAGTACCAGGATGTTTTGACTACTGTAGCTGTTTAGTAGGTTCTGAAGTCAGGTAGTGTGAGTCCTCCAACCTTATTCTTCTTCAGTAGTGCTTTACTTATTCGGGGCTTCTTCCCTTTCCATATAAAGTTCATGATTAGTTTTTCCATCTCTTTGAAGAATGTTGGTATTTGGATCAGGATTGCGTTGTATTTGTAAATTGCTTTGGGTAGAATTGTCATTTTGACAATGTTGAGTCTGCCTATCCATGAGCATGGTATGTTTTTCCATTTATGTAGATCCCTTTGGGTTTCATGCAGTAGTGTTTTGTAGATTTCTTTGTATAGGTCTTTACATCCCTGCTCAGATTTATTCCTAAGTATTTTATCTTTTTAGGGGATATTATAAATGGTATTGTTTTCCTGATTTCCTTTACATTGTTCTCCTTATTGGTGTATAGGAATCCAACTGATTTTGAATGTTTATCTTGTATCCTGCTACTCTGATGAATCTTTCTATTAGTTCCAGTAGATTTCTCATGGAGTCTTTAGGGTTTTCTATGTATAGTATCATATCATCTGCAAACAGGGACAGTTTAACTTCTTCGTTACCAATTGGAATGCACTTCATTTCTTTTTCTTGCCTTATTGCTGTAGCTAGAACTTCCAGCACAATATTAAATAGGAGTGGTGATAAAGGGCATCCTTGTTTTGTTCCTGTTTTCAAGGGGAATGTTTTCAGCCTCTCTCCATTAAGAATGATGTTGGCCATTGGTTTTGCATAGATGCCCTTTATTATGTTGAGAAATTTCCCTTCTATACCTATTTTATTGAGAGTTTTTATCAGGAATGGGTGTTGGACTTTGTCAAATGTCTTTTCTGCATCAATTGAGATGATCATGTGATTCTTTTCTTTCCTTTTATTTATGTGGATTTTATTTATGGTGGATTACATTGATTGATTTTCTAATGTTGAACCATCCTTGCATACCTGGTATGAATCCTACTTGGTCATGGTGTATTAGTTTTTTGATATGATGCTGAATTCTATTGGATAGAATTTTGTTGAGAATCTTTGCATCTATATTCATGAGAGATATTGGTCTGTAATGTTCTTTTTTTGTGACGTCTTTGCCTGGTTTTGGTATCAGCGTTATGCTGGCTTCATAGAATGAATTTGGAAGTGTTGCTTCCTCCTCTATGCTCTGAAATAGCTTGAGTAGTACTGGTACAAGCTCTTCTGTAAATGTTTTGTAGAATTCTCCAGTGAAGCCATCTGGCCAGGGCTTTTTTTGGTTGGGAGTTTTTTTATTACCTTTTCAATCTCTTCTCTTGTTATGGGTCTGTTCAGATTTTCAACATCACTTTGTTGTAGTTTGGGTAGGCCGTGTGTTTCCAGAAATTTATCCATTTCCTCTATGTTTTCAAATTTGTTGGAGTATAGTTTTTCATAATATTCTGTTACAATCCTTTTTATTTCAGTTGGGTCTGTTGTAATGTCCCCCATTTCATTTATTATTTGGGTTATTTTTGTCCTCTCCTGTTTTTCTTTTGTCAGTCTGGCAAGTGGTTTGTCGATTTTGTTGATTCTTTCAAAGAACCAACTTTTGGTTTTATTGATTCTTTCTATTGTTTTTCTGTTCTCTATTTCATTTATTTCTGCTCTGATTTCCTTTCTTCCAGTGGTGTGGGCTTTTTTTTTTTTTTTTTTTTTTTTTGCTGTTCTCTTTCTGTTTGTTTGAGTTCTGTAGTTAATGTTTTGATTTTGTCCCTTTCTTCTTTTTTGATATGTGCATCTATTGCTATAAATTGTCCTCGGAGGACTGCCTTTGCTGTGTCCCAAAGGTTTTGGTATGATGTGTTTTCATTCTCATTTGATTCTAGGAATTTTTGGATTCCATCTCTGATTTCTTCTGTTACCCCGTGATGTGTTAGCAGGTATTAGTCTGTTTCCATGGAATTGATTTTTTTTCCTTGCTCTTTCTATTTTTAATTTCTACCTTGATGGCATTGTGGTCAGAGAAGATACTCTGAATCATGTCAGTGTTTTGGATCTTGTTGAGGAGTGCTCTGTGGCCTAAGATGTGGTCTATTCTGGAGAACGTTCCACGTGCACTGGATAAGAATGTGTACTTTGCAGCGGTTGGATGGACTGTTCTATATATGTCTATAAGGTCGAGTTGGCTGATTGTGCCCTTTAGGTCTTCTGTATCTTTGCTGAGTTTCTTCTTAGTTGTTCTGTCCTTTATGGAGAGTGGTGTGTTGAAGTCTCCTACTATTATTGTGAGACTGTCAATTTCTCTTTTCAGTGTTGTTAGAGTTTGTTTTATGTATTTTGGAGCCCTGTCATTGGGTACATAGATGTTTATTATGGTTATGTCTTCATGATGGATCGTCCCCTTAATCATTATATAGTGTCCTTCTTTGTCTTTTATGGTAGATTTTGTTTTAAAGTCTATTTTGTCTGAGATTAGAATTGCCACTCCTGCTCTTTTTTGGTAGTTGTTAGCTTGATATATTTTTTTCCAACATTTGACTTTTAAGAAATTCACATCTTTGTTTCTAAGGTGTGTCTCTTGTAGACAGCATATTGATGGATCCTGTTTTCTTATCCATTTTGCCACTCTCCGTCTCTTTATGGGTGCATTGAGTCCATTTACATTCAGTGTAATTATTGATAGATGTAAGTTTGTTGCTGTCATTTTGTAGTGCTTTTTTTTTTGTGGTGCTGAAGTTTTCTTTGTTCTTCTTACTCTCTTGTGCTGAGTTACTTTTGTTTGTGGATTTTGTGTTCATTTCTTTTGTTTTTGTAGGTTTTGTTTTTGCTGAGACTTTATGCTTTTTGTCTTTATTTTTATGAGTTGGTTTGTTAACTTTCTTTGTGGTTACCATGAATTTTACCCTTATTTTTCTAAGTTTGAAGCAGTCTACCCTTACTTGGTATCGCCTTGCCTTCCTCTCCATTAGAAGGTTCTATACCTATGCTGTTTATTCCCTCTTTCATTGTTTTGATGTTGTCATCCATTGATTGACTGCTCTGATTCCCTGTTGTATTTCTTTTGGTTTTGGATAGTCCTCGAGAGTTCATTTCCTAGAATGGTATCTGATTCGTATGATCCGGCGTCCTAGATCCTGCCTGCGGGCTGAAGCTGTTTGTCCTCAGATCGACGAACTCCCTTTAATAATTCTTGTAAGTCTGGCTTGACTTTTCCATATTCCCTTAATTTCTGTTTATCTGGAAGTGAGCTAATTTCACCATCAAATTTGAATGCAAGTTTTGCAGGATATACTATTCTTGGCTGGCAATTCTTTTCTTTCAGGATTTTATATATGTCATCCCATTGCCTTCTTGCCTGCATGGTTTCTGCCAAACAATGAGCTTAGTCTTATTGTTTCTCCTCTGTATGTGACTTCTTGTTTTTCACAAGCTGCTCTCAGGATCCTTTTTGTCTTTGGTTTTGGTGAGTGTGATTATGATATACCTTGGTGATTTTCTTTTGGGGTCTCTCCTATATGGGGTCGTTGAGCTTCTTGAATGGCCAGCTTTTCATCTTTCATGATATTGGGGAAGTTTTCTGTCAGCAGTTCTTCAATGATCCTCTCTGTGTTTTCGGTTTTCTCCCCCTGTTCTGGAATTCCAGTCACTCGAAAATTTTTGCTTTTGATTGTATCCCACATAACTCTCAGGGTCTCTTCACTTTTCTTTTCTCTTTTTTCTGAGTTTTCCTGAAACAGAGTTGTATCCAACTGTTTGTCTTCAATTCCACTGATCCTGTCTTCCACTGTTTCAGATCTGCTTCTCAGCCCTTTTATGACACCGTCCATTTCTGAAATCTTATTGTTTATCTTTTGGATTTCTAATTGTTGTCTTTGTAAAATTTCTATTTGAATTTATTTTGGCATTTTGTTCCTGAATTATTTTCCTGTATTCTTCCAATTTTTTGTCTGTATTTTCCATGAATTTGTCTATTTTTTCCTCATGTTTGTCAGCTTTTTGCCTCAGCTCTTGGAGAATTCTGAGTATTAGAGATCTGAATTCCCTATCAGGTAGTTCTAGTGCATTTTCTTCCACTGGAGAGTCATCTGGTGTTTTATTTTGGACGCCTACTGGAAGCATCCTGTCCTGTTTTTGTAAGTGTTTTTTTTATTGTCTGCTGTCTTCACGGCATTTAGTCGTTATTTTTCTCATTTATTGATTGTAGATTTGTTTGTTTTGTCCCTTTTTTTTTTTTAAATTTGACTATGTCTTAGCAGGTGGACTGTGTGTTCTTCATTGTCTGCTCATCTGTGGGCACAATACTTTTCACCTCCTTCTCCAACTGGCAGGATCAATCACTCAGGCATGGTACAGCATGGCAGGTCTAGCTGAAGAGGTGTCACTGGGATGGGTTGCCCATGGCTCCCACCACAGCCACCAGGGAGGGTCGGTAATCAGTGCTGGGCAGGTTCCAGTAGGCCGTGCCTGTGCTGCTTGCTGGTGTGATGTCAAGTGCATGGTGCAGGTAGGCAGGATGTAGTGAGGAAATTGTTATGTGTGGAGCTAAGATGGATATGGGAGAGAGGAGAGAGCAACAGGAGCCAAAAACATACAAACAAACAAAAAAGAATGCTAGGGGAGCTTGCCTTTGGAGTGGAGAGATGAGAAACTATGAAGTGGAGAAAAACAGAAAACGTAAGAGGAAGAAAAGAAAAGAATGAATAAATAAAAATCAGAAAGGTTAAAGAACTGCAAAGTTCCCAGGGATCCCACCGGTGCAGCTATGAGGTCTGGGGAAGTCACTCTCAGGTGTTGCAGTACAGCCTGGCTAGAAGGCGTAGAGGTATACAACGCCAGGTATTCAGGGAACAGAAAGAGAAGGAAGATAGAGAGAGACAAGCAACTGAGCAATGAAGAAAGACAAAAATGGAGAAAGAGGGAAAAGAAAACAAAACAAATTAAAAAAAAAAAAACAAGAAAAGCCCCCAAAAAACAGAAGAAAAAAGAACCACAGAAAACAAAATGCCCTGAGGGATCCCTCTGCACGTCTGTGCAAGCCGAGGGGGTAGTCTCCTTGCCACGCAGCACCGCCTGGCCAGAAAGTGCTCCCCACTCAAGAAAAGGAAAATAAAACAAACAAACAATTCAAAACAAATAAACAAACAAAAGCCCCGGGATCCCACCAGCACAGCAGCCCAGACCAGGAAGCAGCTCCACACACGAATGGAACTCCACAGCCCCTCAGGAAGAAGCAAAGATGGCGCACGGAGCCAGGTATTTGAGTGAAAGGAGGGAGAGGTGGTGAGAGGTAAGGAAGAAATCAAAAGAAGCATTAAAAAAAGCAACACCAGCAGCCAACAAATGGCACTCAGAGAGCCAGCTAGTGCGGGCTATTGGAACCCAAGCAGCTGGTGTTTCTCGATCAAGAGACTGTGCCCACGGGAAGCAGAGGAGGCCAAGTGTGGGTGAAGAAGTGTAGGGAGTGGGAAAGTGTATATCACAAATTACAGGAGCTCTGCAGCCCCTCAGGAAGAAGCAAAGTTGGTGCACAGAGCCGGGTATTTGAGCGAAGGCAGGGGGAGGTGGTGAGAGGTAAGGAAGAAATCAAAAGAAGTAAAAAAAAGCAACACCAGCAGCCAACAAATGGCACTCAGAGAGCCGGCCCATTCGGGTGTCTGGAATCCAAGCAGTCAGTGTTTCCCAGACAAGAGATTGTGGCCGTGGGAAGCAGAGGAGGCAGAGTGGGGGTGAAGAAGGGTGGGGGGTAGGAAAGCATATATCGCAAATTACCGGTTGTTTTGTCTCCCGCTGGAAGCTCCGTGAAGCTGCTTTCTCGTACCCCCTGTTTGCTGGTCTCCGTTAAGAGTCCAAGATGGTGGATCTGCACTGCGTTAGCTGATAGGGGACCTCTGCATGAATCTCTCCTCGCTGTCCGTTCTCTGTCTGTTTTCTCACTCTATTTGGTGCTTGGCTGAGTTCTTTATCTCTTCCTTTAATGTTTTAGGGTTTCAGGATTGTTGTTTTCTCTGTTCAGCTTAGTTTTTTGGATCTTTGCTGTGGAGGGACGGCATGGTGCTTCTGCCTAGAGTGCCATTTTTCTGGAAGTTTCCTGATGTTTATTATTGATAGTTACTTTTCTATGATATGAAAAAGAAAACAAAAATCATAGAAAAATAACTATCAATGATAATCAACATGGGCACAGTGCTTTACAGCTTGCAAAGCACATTCACATGCAGAATCTTATCTGACCTTTATGAAGAAACTCTGTAGCCGATTGTACAGATAATACTCGTTTCCATTTTTCAGATGAAAAGACTGAGGTTCAGAGACGTTAATTGATTTGCCCAAGGTCACACAGCTGATAGGTGATAGAGGTAAGACTCAAACACAAGTCTTTCCAGTGCCAAATGCACGCTATCAATGAGTGCTGTTAATATAATAGCCAATATTTATTATGTGATTACTACGCACTAGCTACTGTGTTAAGTGCTTACGTATATCATTTAATTTCTGTAACTATGCAATGAGATAGATGCTGCTATTAAGCCCATTCTAAAATTAAGCCAACTGAGACTCAAAACAGTTAAGGTCTCATAGCTAAGATGACCAGCTGCCACTCAAAACTTCTACTCTTTAGCACCATGTGATACTATCCCTGAGGTTTTTGTACCCTAGTCTAGCCCATCTGAATTAAGGAAAGATGCTTTAAGCTTTGCCCAAAACCTCTGTGAAAGCAAGTACATTTGTTGATGAAAAGTTTCTAACTGTTCCATACAAAGCTCTATCCCTTTCTAAGGGTAGCCCAGTTAAAAAAATCCATGAGTGCAAACTTAGCAAGTTCCAAGACTCCCAAGTTCCCTTGATACCTTCATAATCAGGAATCAGGATCAGAATCCCAGTTGCTTCTGGAAAGAAAGGGCTTAGACTGGGCATGAGCAAGCTGCCAGACAAGATTGGGCTTTGGGGCAAGATGTTTCTGGGCTCTGCCAGCTAGTCTGCAGGAGGGAATGTCCTGTCATTCTCTGTCATTATTTTAATTTCTTCATAGCATTTAACACTATTTAATACCTATGCACCCCTCCCTTTGTCTTATTCATAGCTGTTTCCCAAGTGTCTATAAATACTTCCTCAGTCCAGTATGATAGCCATTAGCCAATGTGGCTATTGAGCTATAGAGTTGGGCCAGTCCAAACTAAGATGTGCTATAAGCGCAACAACAACAAAAAAAAAACCCAAAACCCATTGACATTGCCATCAAGTCAATTTCAATTCATAGCAACCCTATAGGACAGAGTAGAAAAAACTGCAAGGCTGTAAGTTTTTATGGAAGCAGACTGCCACCTCTTTATCCTGCTGAGTGGATTTGAACCACTGACCTTTCGGTTAGCAGCCAAGTGTTTAACCACTGCACCACCAGGGCTCCTTGTAAGTGCAACACACACATGGAATTTCAAAGGCTCAGAATTAAAAAAACAATGTAATGTAAAATATCTCGTTAATAATTTTTATATAGATTACATGTTGAAATGATGATATTTTGGGTATATTGGGTTAAATAAAATACATTGCTAAAATAAATTTTACCTATTTCTTCTACTTTTTAATACAGCTGCTAGAGAGTTTGAAATTTTATATTTGGTTCGTATTATATTTCTATTGAACAGAACTCATCTAGAACAATGTCTGGCATGTACCAGATGTTCAATATATAGTTGAATGAATGCATGCATTTTCTTGAATGAATATGTAGCTTAATGGCTCAAGTAGGTAAATACTAGTTTCTCTCAACTAGGAGACCCCGAGTTTAGGGTATGGCTCTCCGTTTTAGGTTTGTAAACTAATTTTGATTGTGGTTGTGAATAGCTGGTAACAGCTTAAACTGTTGGCAAGTCAAGGTAAAATTTATATTTTAATCACAATTTTCCAGGAGTCAGACAAAAGTAGGTTTTTTAATTCCTGTCATGGGACCTTCCAGAAGAAAAGTTCCTTTAGATACCGCAAAAGGCAGAAGAAAGAGAAAGAACCTCCACCACCACCAAAAATGCTAGGAGGGAAGAGGGAGACTGGGGGACTTCGAGGGGGGAACAGAGGATGCATGGAATAGGAGAGGAACAGCAAAGGACCTGTAAGCTCCAGAACAGGTACCTTGACTGCCCAGAGCCCAGGGTGCATGGTGGCACTTAATAACTATTTGTCAAAAGAATGAATGAGAATGAGAAAGGGAAAGGAGGTGGGGAGAACGAAATCAGGAAGGGGAGAGTCAGGTTCCAACAGAGGGAGACTCTGAGAAAGACAGGCAGAGGGACAAAGAGATGGCAACAGATAGAAGGCAGGGCCAAGGAGACAAGGCAAGGAAGGGGTCAAGGGCAGAAGAGGACCGGTGTTGCTGGCAGGGTGGAGAGGAACCGAGGTAGGGAGGAGGGGCGGAGGACCCCGTCCTTCGGCCACGCCCCTCTGGGGTTCCCAACGCGGGGCCGGAAGGATGAGAGGGCTGGGACGCAGGGGAGAGACCCTCGGCGGTGGCGGCGGACCTGCTCCCACCCACCCTCCTGAGAGCAGCCACCTTCCGCCTCGCGGAGCCCAGAGGCTGCCCAGGAGTGTGACGCGCCCCTGCGGAAAGTCACGGCCTTGCCACAGGGACTTTCCTGGGGTGGTGGGGAATCTTCAGAGCCCTGACTTTTTAAAGTACCCTGGCCTGACCCAATCTGGGACCACCCAGTGCTGTGGTCTCAGCGGAGAGCAGCGCCTTTGACAAGGAACCAACCCCAGGGCTAGCCCAACCTCGCAGGACTCCCGTCTCTGCCATCAAAGCTCTGATAAAGTTCCTCTTTGCCCTGAGGCCCGTCCCTCAACCAAAAAAAAAAAGTTGCCTTGAGTCGATTCCAACCGCTGACCTTTGGTTAGCAGCCCTGCTCTTAAACACTGCACTACCAGTGTTCCTGCCGCCAGCCCAGGGGTTCTCGAATCTTAGTGCATCAGAATCACCAGGGTGCCTTGTTAAGACACTTTGCTGGGCCCCCACCTCCAGCGTTTCTCATTTAGTGGGTCTAGGGTGGGCCCCGAGAGTTTGTATCTTTAACAATATCCCAGGGGATGTTGTTTCATCTGGTCTAGGGACCCACAGCCCTTCCTTTTCCTTCTTAATGCAATAAGTACATTGTTCAGGCCCCCCCCCCCCCCCCCCCCCACTGAGCCAGGAACCCTGATGGCTGGGGAAACAGGTGCTGGAGAAGGGACTAACATGCCAACAAAGCCAGGATGGACACCTGGGAATCCCAACTCCCAGACCAGGGTGCTTTCCTGCACCAGCTGCTTCCTTACTCTTTTTGGAGGCCTTTGTGTGGGATTCTAAACAGGGTGTAACCCTGAGTAGTAAAAGTTGAGTGGGAAGCAGAGTTAGCCAAACCTGGCTGAAGCATAGGGAGAAATGGGTCATTTTCTTCAGGAGAGAAGAGAGGATGCACAGGGAGAGGATATGTGTTCATCAACCAAACCTGCCCTGAGCAGCACCGTCAACACTTAAATTCATTCAAAGAATGTTAACTGAGCAGCTACTCTATGCTAGGCACTGTTTCAGGAGCTAGGGATAAAGCAGGAAACAAAATAGGTCCCTTTCCCTGGGGAGCATGCTGTCTAGTAGGGAGATGAACAATAAACATAAGAAAAGAGCAAACTATTAAGTATGCTGCTGTTTTTAGGTGCCCTCGAGTCAATTTTCAACCCATAGCCACCCCGTGCGACAGAACAGAACTGCCCTATAGGGTTTTCTCAGCTGTAATCTTTTTGGAAGAAGATCATCAGGTCTTTCTCCTGCAGAGCCGCTGGGCAGGTTTGAACCTTTTGTTAACAGCTGAGTGCTTAACTGTTGCACCACCAGGGCTCCTTGTTAAGTCTGTTGTTGTTGTTAGGTCCCGTCAAGTCAGTTCTGACTCATAGTGGCCCTATGTACAATGGAACAAAACACTGCCCAGTCCGGCACCATCCTCACGATTGCTGCTATGCATGAGTCCGTTGTTGCAGCCACTGTGTCAGTCCATGTCCTTGAGGATCTTCCTCTTCTTCACTGACCCCCTACTTTACCAAGCATGCTGTCCTTCTCCAGCGACTGATCCCTCCTAATAACATGTCCAAAGTGTGTGAGATGAAGTCTCACCATCCATGTTAAGTATGTTAGAAGGTAATAAACGCTATAGAAAGGAGTTACAATTTTAAATAAGGTAGTCAGGACAGGCCTTATTCAGAAAGTAGTATCTGAACCAGGAAGCCATTGACAGCTGGGGAGGAGTGTTCTAGATAGGGGAACAGCCAGCAGAAAGGCCCTGAGGCAGGAGCATGCTTGGTATGTTTGAGGCTCAGCAACAAGGCCAGGGTGACTTTAGTAGAGATTAGGGATTTGGAGAGTGGAACGGAGTAGATGAGGTCAGAGAGGAAAGAGGGCATGTGGGACGATATTATAGGGCTCAGCGGGCCTTTTGACTTTTACCATGTATCTTGGTTATCTAGTGGGCAGTAAGTTTGTAAGAGGCAATAACACAGGTAACACAGGTCCAAATCTTGACTCAGCTCGGACTGACGTCTCTGCGCCTCAATTTCCCTTTCTGCAAAATAGGGCTAAATAAAATACTGTGTTTGCATGTATGTCCTCTTAGCATTAAATGGGATATGATATTACATGCACAGAGGCTTAAAACTCAGTAAATAGTCTATTTTTTATTTAATTTTCACCCAGAAACATGTGACTTTCCTTTCCTCTTCCCTTTCCTCTTCAAATCAATTTACTGTTCGGGGAAATTGAGCCATCCTGCCTAATAGCAGTAACAGGTTCAAGTTAACAAAAGGCCCTCTGGCAAAACTGTGAAACCTGCCACTTTATTCTCACCGCCCTTTCGCCTCCTCCTTCAGCTTTCCTTCTTCCAAAAAGTCCCCCTTTTTGTACTGTGCTGCTCCCTAGCCATTTTCTTCTCTCTCTAGCTGCCATTAAAAAAAATACAACCTATTGCTGGCCCATCGATTCCGACTCACAGCAACCCTACAGGACAGAGTAGAACTGCCCCATAGAGTTTCCAAGGAGTGGCTGGTAGATTCAAACTGCTGACCTTTGGGTTAGCGGCTGTAGCTTTTAACAACTGTGCCACCAGGGCTCTTCCTCGCTCCCATAGATGAAAGTACTTCCCATCCACACTACATGAATTTTCCTGCACGTTAAAGAATTCCAGGCACCTAGAAAGGCTTGCCACTTGCTGCTCAGCGTTCTCAGAGCTTTCTCTACTTCTGCTACTTTTCCTGTTGCTTCCAAACTTTCTGTTAGCGTGTTCTTTCCCACCAGACCTGGACTGAGTCCCTGGATGGTACAAACGGTTAAGTTCTCAATGACTAGCCAAAAGGCTGATGGTTCGAACCCACCCACAGGCATCTTGGAAGAGAGGCCTGGCGATCTGCTTCCGAAAGGTCAGAGCCTGTGGAGCAGTTCTACTCTGCACACATGGAGTCACCATGCGGTGGAAGCAACTAGCAACAAGACCTGAACTGGGTGGGCAGAAACAGACCAAGTCTCTCTGGGTCTCCAGCCCTTAGCAACTTGCCCAACACACAGTAAGTGCTGGATAAATGCGCTAAATGCATATGTGAGTGCATGATGCGTGAGTGAATGTTTCTGTTTATTTCCCCTCCAAAAGACACCGAAGAAGACCAGCAGATGTGTGTGGTAAGGCTCTGTGATGGGAGGAGCCTGGCAGACAGGAGGCTGGCTGCTTGTTTAGAAATGTAACTGAACAAGCAGAGAGGCTCAATCATACCATCTGCTTTCCCTTTGCTGTCCTCTGGGGACAGAGGCGAGTGGGGAGGGGAGCTGAAAGCCCAGGAGGGCTGACAAGGTGTCCTCTTCAGCACTGAGTCAGCAACACCCAGCCTGTGGACACAGGAAGATCCCGATTTCAGGAGCTGAGTCACATGAATAACTGGAATAGTTGTTTAGATCATAATGAATTCCCAGAAGCTCTCAAAGCCAACCAGCAGGCACATGCTCTGTCCATACCCTAAGCACTTCTAGCTTTGTGACTTAGCTGAAAGGAGGAGGAGGCCAGGTGTGGGTTCCTGAAGGGGGAGAAGGCACAGAGATCCTTGCCATTGCCATCACCTGCAGGTTGTTTCTGGATCTTTTCATGTTCCCATGAAGATGTGGAAAGAGATTGGCATTGCTGGGATGAATCCTGCACAGACTGCACAGCTGTTGTGTCAACAGGGCAAGATGTGGGCCAGAGGCCCTGGCATCTTGCAGTGAGTGGTTAGGGTTTCAGTGGATACTAAATGCCCCAGGAGTGTAGGCAAGTTATCTTCTGCTGAAATGTCATTAGAAGTCTGTGTACCTTGGATGAAACAGGATATCCAAACTCCAGGCCTAGAAGAAACCACGTGGGACAGGGGAAGAGACTGACACTTAGGGCATTGTAGGATTGGTGCATGAGTCTTCAGGTTGCATCTTCTCGGCTGCAAGTCCAGAAACCAGCTCGGGAAATCATCCAGAAATGCTCATTCTGAGCTCCACCAAAGCCCTCAATGAATGCCTTGTCCAAAACTTCAGCACAGTCCAGAGGTTACAGCTTAGTGCTTTCTTCCTGAGAGTATCCAAAGAAAACCTCAGGCTTCTAAGGTTTTGTTCCATCCTCCCTGACACCACAGACATACACAAATCAGTTGCCTTCGAGTTGATTCTGACTCATGGTTAGACCATGTGTGTCATAGAAGAACTGTGCTCCACAGGGTTTTCAATGGCTGATTTTTCAGAAGTAGATCACCAGACCTTTCTTCCAAAGTGCCTCTGGATGAACTCAAACCTCCAACCTTTCGGTTAGCAGCCCTGACACCATAACCACTGTGAATGTTTCATCTCTGCCAGAGAACAGACACTGTGGCCATATAACTAATACTTCTGCTTGCTCTGGGGTAGAGGTTTTCAGACTGGTGCCTGCATCAGAATTACCTGGAAGGCTCATTAACACAGAATTTGGGGCCCTACCCCTAGAGTTTCTGATTCAGTAGACCTGTGATGGTGCCTGGAACCATGCATTTCTAACAAGTCCCTAGGTACCGCTGATGCCGCTGGTTTGGGGATCACACTTTGAGAACAACTGCTCTAAGGCAAAGTTCTTAAACTTTTTTTTTAACTCAAAACCCATTTGAGAATCTGTCAAAAGCTTTGCTACCACTCCCCCCCCCCCGCCCCCCCCACAAAAAAAAAAATGTACATATGCTCAAAAAAAAAAAGGAAGGGTTGTGGTAAAAACTTGCTTACAATTTCAGGGCCCACTAGACTTGCATAAGTTCATCCATGAACTCCTAACTTAAAAAAACTCCTGATTTAAGGGTCAATTCAGAATTCATGAGTGGGATGCAGATTAATGAGGTACAGGAAAGCAGATTTTATCACAAAGAGCAAAGGAGTATTAGAGCAAAGCGTTTGAACATCTGTTTTCTAAAACTAGACAGCCTGGCTTCAAATGCTGCCTCTGCCATTTGCTAGCTACACTTCAGGCTCTGCATCACCTTGGGTTGATGATAGAACCTACTTCACAGAGTTTTGTAAGGATTGAATGAGTTCGTATATGCAAAGTGCATAGACCAGAACCTGGTACATAAGATATACAGTCAATAAAAAACCAAAAACCAAACCAAACGCATTGCCATCAAGTCGATTCCAAGTTATAGCGACCCCATAGGACAGAGTAGAACTACCCATGGTTTTCCAAGGAACAGCTCATTAATTGTGCCTAAGGTACTTTAGCTCAATCAAATCCTATTGATTTAGCTTCCTGATATGTTCCTAGCCCTCTTCTAACCCATCCTAATAGGCACAGTCCTAGTTTAGGCTCTAACCATTTCTAGCCTAACCCATTGCTGTGGAGTCAACGCTGACTCATAGTAACCCTGTAAGACAGAGTAGAACTGCCTCATAGGCTTTCTCCAAGGCTATAAATCTTTATGGAAGCAGACTGCCTCATCTTTCTCCAGTGGGGCAGCTAGTGGGTTCGAATCATCAACCTTTTGGTTACAGCAGAGTGTTTAACCACTGCACCACAAGTGCTCCTGTTTCTAGCCTAGTGTTTTGCAATATCCCCCCAACTGTTCTCTTTACTCTGATTTTCTTTCTCCTCCAAAGCATCCTCCACACAGCATCCAGAGTGATCTTTCTAAAACCCACTTCATTTTGTCATTCCCGTACGTAAGACCTTTCACTGACTCCCCATCACTTCCAGGAGAAAATCTAAGCTCCTGGTTCAGGGATCACACTCTGAGAAACACTGCTCTAAGGCAAAGCTCTTAAACTTTTTTTTTATTAAACTGAATATGGCATATGTTCTGGACCCTGCCACCTCTAGGCCTTGTTGCTCACTGCATGCCTCTTTCCCCTTTCTGTTCTAGCCTATCTTGGTCATCTAGTGCTGCTATAACAGAAATACCACAAGTGAATGGCTTTAACAAAGAGAAGTTTATTCGCTCACAGACCAGTAGGCTAGAAGTCCGAATTCAGGGTGCTAGCTCCAGGGGAAAGCGTTCTTTCTCTGTCGACTCTGGAGGAAGGTCCCTGTCATCAGTCTTTTCTTGGTCTGGGAGTATCTCAGCACAGGAACCTCAGGTCCAAAGGATACTCTTTGCTCCCAGTGCTGCTTTCTGGGTAGTATGAGGTCCCCATGTCTCTCTGCTTGCTTCTCTCTTTTATACCTCAAAAGAGACTGGCTTCAGACACTATCTAATCTTGTAGATCTCGTTAATGTAACTGCCACTAATCTATCTCATTACATTATAGTGTTAGGATTTACAACACATAGGAAAATCACATCAGATGGCAAAATGGTACACAATCATACAATACTGGGAATCATGACCTAGCCCAGTTGACAGATATTTTTGAGGGGCACAATTCAATCTATGACACAGCCAAAGGAACTACAGACCGATCCTAAGTGCTCCTTGACACATAAGGCTTACTCTGCCCCAGATGCCCTTCACCCCTCTTTGAGGCAAACATCTATGAGGTATTCTTTAAGACCCAGCTGAGGGAGTCACTTCTCTGTCACTTTCCCTGAACCCCCAGATAGAACTGACCTCTCCCTTCTTTTTGACCTACCATACCTTGTATAGAGTGCTTTCTCTAACACTTTATATTATATACATATATATACACACACATATATGTAATATGTATTCAATATGCACATATATGTTCATGAGTCTGTGCAGAGACTGCTAGTTATTCCTCCAATATGCACTCTCACCTTCTATTGTACAAGTCCATGTTCCAGACTTCCCTGCGGTTAGGGTTCTAGATGCAAATTAAGTTCCACCAATAGTTGCACTTGAACAAGATTTGAAAAGAAGAAACGAAACAAAGGAAATATTTTTATTGCTTTAGATAGTTTCTATTGGCAAGCACAGTTGTGGAGATATGAAGTTTTTCTGCAACATATTCCAGTAACTAGTCAACAGTTTCATGGTTGTCAAGAGTCAGTTTCAGCAACAGTGATAACAGTTTCTCAATGCTGGCTTTCTGATCTCTAGATTGCAGGAATGAGCCATGTTTTAGATTCTAGAATCTAGAACTCAATAGTTCAACTTGGAGCTTCCTGATTTCCTACCTCTCTGAAGTGGCAGAGGTAGCAGCTCTCTCTAGAAGACACTGCTGGAGCCTACGATCCACTTATCCAGCCTTTCCAATGATTTTTTACACATCTAATCCCAATATTAAATCCTTTCTGCTTAAAATGCCTAGAATGGCTTCCATTGAACATTGATGGAATTCATCCCCCTCACCCTGTTGTGAGCTATTACAGGCCAAGATCAGGTCTCATTCATCTTTGTATCCTCGGTGTATAAGACTATCAAGAGAGGCTTCTGGAAACCGAACCTCTTAAAGAAGTAGGTGGAGACACTAACCTGAGTTGGGGAAAGGCTTGATTGTCAATGGATTCAGGCAGGTCATGTCTCTGTGATCACCAAATGAGCTTTGAGTGTAGAACTGCTCTCAGACCAACCAACCAACCAACCAACCAACCAACCAACACACCACCACCAAAACAATAAAAAATAGGGGTTGGATGAATTACAGAAACAGCAATACATCTTTGAGACAGGAAGACTCAACCCTGCTCCTCACTGTGGGAGCTTGGGTAAGGTGGTGCTGTCTTTGACAAAGCCCATGGCCCCTCAGGAGACCAAGTCAAGAAGTCAGGAGAGAATGATGGGGAAGAGATAGCACTTCCCCAAAGGTAGTTTCAGCCTGTTAATGAATATGCTTCAGGAACATTGTGCAGAATAGAAAAAAAAAAAAAGAAGTAGAAGAAGACGACTTTCTGGTGGTCCTAGTACAGCCTCAGGGTCTGAGGCACAACATGGCCAAAGACCAGACAGGCTGGCTGTGTGAACATGGAATGACAGATACAGTCCACGCAAAAATCTAAAAAAAGTATAATGAGAAACATATAAGCTTTGGAAATCAGACTTACTTGTAATCAAATCCCAAGCCTGCCATAAGAAAGTACTGCAAACAAAGTGGCTTAAAACAGCAGAAATTTATTCTTGCACAGTTCTGGAGGTTAGGAGTCTGAAATCATGTCTGAAATAAGGAAAGCCATGCTCTCTCTGAAGGCTCTAGAGAAGAATATTTCCTTGCCTCTTTCTAGCTTCTGGAGTTTCTTGGCATTCCTTGGCTTATAGATGCATCATTCCAATCTCTGCCTCCACCTCCACATGACCATATTCTTTCTGTGTCTGTCCGTCTTTGTGTCTCATCTGTTTTTATAAGGACAAAGTCATATTGGATTAAGACCCACCCTACTCCAATATGATCTCATATTAACTGATTACATCTGCAAAGACTGTTTCCAAAAAAAGGTCACATCATATTCACAGGTTGTAGGGGCTCAACATATCTTTTTGTGGGACACAATTCAACCCATCAGTTGTTAATCACTGTGTGACCCAAGACAGATTCTTGAAACTCCATGAGCTTCCATCCCCACACTCACAAACTAGAGATTATAATCCTTATTCCAAGGGACTGTCGTGAGGATTAAAGGGGAAAACATGTAAGACTAAGCCATCCAACACAGGGCCTGGACATAACTCTCAGCAAGCCCCCTCCCCTATCATCGCTTTCTGGATGTGCCTTCAAATCTGCCTGATGTTCTTTCTAGTGTTAATACTTTGCTCCATAAAATAAAATAATCATTTTACACTATTATCTGGCATTGAGGGGATTCTAATAATTAACTTTTATATTTTGTTTTGTTTTCTAATTGAGATGCCTGATGGTAAGGCACTGAGGTTTCTGTGAAGGGCGATTTCTCGATCCATTGATTTTGTCTGAAAAAGCCTGGAGCTGGAAGTAAGATTCCTGGAAGTTTTTTAAGTGCAGATAGGATGAGAGGTAGGAGGGAGCCGTTCCAGGAAGATTGCTCCTGCCAGCTGGGGAGAGAATGGAGAACTTGGCCTTGCTGTTTCTGTGTAATCATGCTGTCCATGCTCATCAGCAAGGCTATTAGTATCTGAGTCTAAGCCAGTCTTTCTGTGGCATCCCACAGGATTCTGGGTTTAATGCAACTTCTCTTTCCATGTGCCTTTTGTAACCTACTGCAGGTTTATTTTTTATTAATTTCTCCATGAAAGTGATTAGAAGATTTCTGCTCAGTAAGATGGTTGTCTCAGATACCTCACCTGCCTTTTCATTAAGATACTGTAGTATTTCCTCAGGGTAGAGAATATTCGAAGTTCTTTGAGAAACTTTTAAACATTAAAACACTGGGAGCGTCGTGTATCCTTTATAATGAATCTGTGATGTTCCTTGGGCCCTTTTGCATCTTCTGCAAAGCCAGCTGTTGTGTTCATCAAGGACGGACAGATCCAAGGGAGCAACTCCCACAGGAATGGAAGGCATGAAGTTGTGGCCCTTGGAAGAGTGGTAGTATTGGCATTTACATAAAACCCAAGTATCTTAGTTATCTAGTGCTGCTCTAACAGAAACATTACAAGTGGATGGCTTTAACAACAGAAATTTATTTTCTCACAGTTTAGGAGGCTAGAAGTTCAAATTCAGAGCACTGGCTCTAGGGAAAATCTTTCTCTCTCTGTCGGCTCTGGAGAAAGGGCCTGTCTCTTCAGTTTCTGCTTCCTGGTACCTTGGAGATCTCCATGTGTCTTGGCATCTATCTTACCCCATCTCTGCTCTTTCACTTGCTTGTTTAATCTGTTTTATATTTCAAAAGAGATTGACTCAAGATACACCCTGCACTAATCCTGCCTCATTTATATAACAAATACAACCGGTTCCCAAATGGGATTATAACCACAGACATAGAGGCTAGGATTTACAACACATATTTTGGGGGGACATAATTCATAACACTTAGCGACACATAACTACAAGAAAACTTGGAAAGGTAGCCCCATACCTGTTTGGGAGTGGAAATCAGCATTGGGAAGAAAACTACCATTATTAGTTCCCTATTATGTGCACAGGAGTCCCTGGCTGATACAAACGGTTAACATACTCGGCTGCTAACCAAAGGGTTGGAGATTGGAGTCCACCCAGTGGCTCTTCAGAAGAAAGGCCTGGTGATCTGCTCCCCCCAAAAAAGCAGATTGAAAACCCTATGGGGTACAGTTGTACTCTGACACACGTGGGGTCACCATGAGTTAGAATCAGTTCAATGGCAACTGGTATATATTCTGGTATTAGGTGCACAGCACTGTGGGAGGGGCTTTTGTAACTCATACAGCCTGGGCATGGAACAGTTAAACTGCCAAATCCTGAGCTTCTGCAGCCACTGGGAATAGTTGATATTATAGCACAGGAAGCATATCCTACAGTGAATAATTCGTGCACAGCAAGAGAACCTTTTATTCAGGTTGAACCCTGTCTGGAAGCTGTTCTTTTCTTGTCAAATAGCCAAGGGCAATAGCTATGCCCTGCTCTCCCACCCCACCCTCCCCCATCAAGCACTCAGCACAGATAGCACCACAGCTCAACTCCCAGGGAGACTCTCAGAGCACAGAGCAGAGATCAGAGAACTACCACTGTGCTGTTTGCACAAAGGAGGAAAACAAACCTCCTCCTAAGCTGTTGACAGCCATTTGCACATTTATGCCACTGCAGATAGAGACTGGGAATCTTCTTCCATGACTTTAAAAAACAGCCCACAGGGATGTGACCATTGTGTCATGCAGTGGAGTAAGATATAAACAAACAAAGAACTCAGAAAGGGGTGAGGGCAGTGTAAGAACAGGATGATCACAGAAGAGGAACCTCCAGATCAGAAGGTTACCCCAGTCCCTGGTGAGAGATGAGTACTACAGCAGGTGTTATTGTGGTGTGTCAGGTATGTGCATGTATGATAAACTTCTTTTGCAAACAGTATAGGTTATAAGTACAGAGGGAAGAATGAACGGACGGAAAAGAGAAAAAAGGGGAAATATTAGCAAGATGCCACTCCAGATGTCAGGTTACATGAATATATGATATTGAGGGGATTACAATCAAAATTTTCATATTTAGCCTAACTTTGAGAACATGGTCTTCACAAAGGTTATTCTCATTGCCGTATGTTATTCTTTTAAGTAAGGATTTTTTTATGTCTCTATCACGGAAACAATAGGAGGTAGATTCGTTAGGTCCATTTTACAGGCAAATGAACTAAGGTTCAGGGACATTAACTGAGTTGCCCAAAGTCTCATAACTCATCATCAGAGGTAGCATTCAAGCCCAAGTAGTGCCTTTTCCACTAAACCTTGTGAAACTCCTTTTTCTGTGTTCTAATTTATGGAATGTTTTCTTAGAGAAAAGGAGGCCGACTCCAGAGGGAAGAACGAGACAGCACTAACCATAAGAAGACAAAAAAAAAAAAAAAATTCTACAAAAATAAAAGGGATGGGAGACTTTAACAAACACTTCAACAAATAATAGATGTGTAGAGCAAATAAGCATGTGAAAAGATGTCAACAAAGACACCCATTCCCAAATGGGATTATAACCACAGGCGTTACTGTTGTTGTTACGTGCCATCATGTCCGTTCTGACTCATATTGACCCTGTGTACAACAGAAAAAACACTGCCCAGCCCTGCTTCATCCTCACAATTGTTGCTATGTTTGAGCCCATTGTTGTAGCCACCATGTCAATACATCTCATCAAGGGTCTTCTTGTTTTTTGCTGACCCTCTACCTTACCAAGCATGATGTCCTTCTCCAGGGACTAGCCCCTCCTGATAACATGTCCAAAGTACATGAGAGGAAGTCTCACCATCCTTGCTTCCAAAGAACACTCTAGCTGTACTTCTTCCAAGACAGACTTGTTCGTTCTTCTGACAGTCCATGGTATATTCAATATTATATCACAACTCTGACTCATAGTGACCCTGTAGGACAAAGTAGAACTGCCCCATAGGGTTTCCAAGGAGTGGCTGGTGGATTCAAACTGCCAACCTTTTGGTTAGCAGCCGAGCTCTTAACCACTGCTTCACCAAGGCTCCACCACAGGCATAGAGGTTAGAATTTACAACATATTTTTGGGGGGACATGACTTAGGCTGGGTTCTCTAGAGAAGCAAAACCAGTGAAGCATCTATATGCATAGAGAGAGAGAGAGAGAGAGAGAGAGAGAGAGAGAGAGAGAGAGAGAGAGAGAGAGGGAGAGATTTATGTCAAGGCAATGTCTCACACAGTTGTAAAGGCTGGAAAATCCCCAGTCCATGGGTCAGGCTGGAGGTGTCTCCTGACTCACACAGCTGCAGTGGCTGGCAAATCCAAGATGGATAGGTCAGATAACAGGCTTCTGGCTCACAGGCTGCAGAGGCTGACAAATCCCAAGATCGGCAGGTAAGCTGGAAGCCCACTGGCTCACGGACTGTGGAGGCTGATGAATCCCAAGAATGACTAGTAAGCTGCTAGCTCAAGTCTCAAGAACTGGAGGTCAGATGAACAGGAGCCAGCTGCAGGGTACAGAGCAAGCAAAAGCCCCTGCAGTTACATGAGCCAGGAGAAGCCTCCAGGCTGACCCACACAGACTTGGGACTATCCAGCCTCTGCAACTGCGTAAGCCATTTCCTTGATATAAATCTCTCTCTATATATGTATATATCTATATCTATAATCTCTATCTATCTATCTATCTGATGCTTCACTGGTTTTGCTTCTCTAAAGAACCCAGCCTAAGACATTTGGTACTGGGAGTGAGGTTCTAGAGAAACTACATTGTAAGGATGAGTTTTCTAAATGGGTTCTCAGGTCTGGTTAGTCTTAAAGATGTTGATGACTCTTCTTTCAGTAGTAAAGAGGGTACTGCTAATCCATGGCATGTGGTGGCAACAAAAATATACAAAATATCACCATCAATAGATCAGATACTAGTGAAATTTAGGCTCTGAGTGATCGTATGTTTGATACCTTTCTACAGTTTTGTTATAATGAGAAGTATAAGAAAGCTGGTTGGTTGGTCCTACTTTCGCTAGACAAAGTGGTGAAGGAAAAAGGTGAGCTCAGGGTTTCAGAATCAAAGTTCAAGTGCTGCATAAATGACCTCAAAGTTTCCACTTGTGCCTTGAAAGGAAGCCTTATTTCTTGTAGTAACAAAGCTGAAATTGCTGAAAACCAAACCCAGAGTCTTGTTGTAAGAATGGCTGAATTACAACACCAACTGAGTTCCCCATCTCAAGTGGTGTCTGAAGTGAGGGCATTGATTGGGAGGAAATGAGATCCTGAAACTTGGGATGGGGACCTCATACCACCAAGAAAGAAGAGCCAGGAGAAGAGCACACTCTTTGAACATGCTCTGGACCTGGGGTCCCTGTGCTGAGAAACTCCTACACCCAAGGGAAAATTGATAACAAGGACCTTCCACCAGAGCTGAAAGACAGAGAAAGCCTTCCCTTGGAGCTGGCACCCTGAGGTGAAACTATGAACCACTGATTTCCAAGCTCATTTTTTCTAGTGAAGGCCCATTCTTCCTCTTGAACACATCTAGATGTGGCTCTTTGAGATTTCACAACCTAAGGGCTAAAAAATGTATTTAACCACCCAGTACACCTATTATCTAAGGATCAGGGAAATAAACAATAACCACATAAAAAGACTCATTTAGTGAGTGTGAGGGGAAACAAGATACTGAGTCACAAGAGTAGAGCATTACCTGGAGCCTGTTGGGCCACTCACTCTCATGCATGTCTGTCTGTTCCCTGACCAGTCATTCTAGTCACCCTGTGTTCTACTTACTGGGAGGACTTCCTTTGGCCAATGTTAATCAATGCCACATACTAGAGGAGAATGAAGAGGGTTCTATTATAAGGGGCTGTACTGGTTGGTGCAAATGGTTACTATGCTCGGCTGCTAACCGGAAGGTTGGCAGTCCAAGTCTGCCAAGAGGCACCTTGGAAGAAAGGCCTGGTGATCTACTTCTGAAAAATCAGCCATTGAAAACCCTGTGGAGCACAGTTCTACTCTGACACACATGAGGTCACGATGAGTAGGGGTTGACTCAACAGCAATCAGTTTGTTTTTTGGTTTACCACCTTAGCAATTCATTTCTGTTTGGATCATGGGTGTTCAACTAGGAGTTGCTTTAAGGGTTGAGAAACCACAGGACTCTGTTTACCAGGCTTGGGTGTTTCTTGAAGTACAAGTCTTTTAAGTTCTTTTTTAGCCGGGCCTATTGATTGCATGAGGGGGAGGAAGGGGACTCAGTTTGCTAGTAACCAACACCAGAAATCTTGCCAAACTTTCATTTTTGAATTTTCACCTCATTTTTATAGCATCATTTTCTTAATATCAAACTTGGAGACTCCATGCATCTCCCTATATCTCAGCTTATTGGCCTCTGATCTGACCTTGAAGAATAATAGGCTAGAGTAGGAAGTCAAGGCTCATCTTTCCTACCTTGTGGTTCCTGTCTCTATTTCACTGCCCATTCAAATGTGCATTTCCAACCTTTCTAGGCAGAGATACATGGCAAAGTTGCTCAGAAACAATCTGAGGCACGTGGCTTCCTGATTCTTTTGAATCCTCTCAGATATCCAGTGTCCTAATTAGTGCACTAACTCTAAGGCACAACTTTTGTAATTATTAAGGTGTTTTATTATCTGATTGTGCAGGTTCAGATTGCTTACTACAGGTAGGAAGAAATTAATTTTTTTTAACAGAGCTATATACCTGTCCAGCTATTCTAGGTCTGCTTTCACATGGGCCAGAAACAATAACATACAGGAAGAAGTAACCACACATTGCAATATTTTGACATTTTTCTACCAGGTTGCCTAAAGCTCCTAATTTTGTAGACAATGCTCTGAGTTCTAGCAGACAACTGATAATCCTTTAACCAACTGATTTTCTATTACCTAACAAGAATTGCTAGTGTACCAGCCCCATATAGCAGGGTCCTCACAACTCCCTACTCTATCCTGATTCAGTCAGTTTTACATTTGGGGATATGCTAATTGTAGCATTTCACTCTCAGTACACATTTCTGTATCAGAACTTTTTTGATCAGAAGTGACAAAAAGCCATCTCCAATAAGCTCAGGCTAAAGACACCTTATTGGAACAATGTGGGAGATCCATACAATTGAATAGGGGTAGTATAGGACCTCTGAGGGAAGTGACTTTGCCATTTTTGCTCACTGTTCCATGTTAATGCCTGGAACAGAGCCTGTTGAATGTTAAATGAACAAAAGACCAAACTGCAGTAAGGGCAGGAATGCCACTTGGCCTCAATAATAGCTGAAACTGGTGACTTAATGCTTTGGAAAGCAAGAGAAGATGGGATGTTATCATAGACATCTTTTGGGTTGTCTTCCCAGTCTCTCTATTCTTAGAACTTGCCTGCTCCATCATCTACATGGTATACAGCCATCAACCCCAGGAAGCCAAGTTCATACTCTGTGATGGACCAGAACTGATTGTTATAGCACTGGGCACAAGATCTGAGTAGGGCCAATCAGCGTCTCCTCTCCAAGAAATTTTAACTGGGCCTGAGATTCAGTCTCATTTCTGGTTGTTAAAGTGGTTACATATAAACACTGGTGGAGGCTGTTTTTCAAAGAGCTCTGTTTAGGTCCTGGTTCCAGGTCACTGCCAGTCTCAGCAGCACCCTTGTATTGGGTTCCATGAGACGCCTCTTATTCCTATAACAAATTCCCTTCACTCACATAAACTAGCTCCAGTTCATTTCTAATACTTTTAGCCAATAAATTTCTCCCATCGATAAAGATATGGACACTGAGAATTCTGGAAGTAAGTAGACTTTCCTGCCCGTCAGAGAATAAGCAGTCAGTGCTGTGATCTCTACTGCCCACTCACTCCTGAGAAACTTAGCATATCTGTCAGAAGTGCTCTGGGCTACAGAGAGCAGAATGCCAACTAATAATAGCAAAATAAACAAAGCTATTTGGTTATCTAATATAACTAGGTTGCAAACCTCAGTAGTGTCACCAGGGACCTAGCCATCCTCAACTTACTTGTCCATCTTTGTGCTTGTGGTCATAGAGAGCCACCACAGCTCTGAGCATCCTGACCAGTGTTCAGCGGCAGACCTGAGGGGGTATGCTCCCCACCCCCATTGTATGACAGGTCTGATAACATGCTGCTGACCCCTCACCAGTCTCTTCTGGACCCAGTCTAGAAGCAGCTGTGATATTATGAGAACACCAGGATGGAGATGAAAGTCTGGGACTGGGGTTTGAGCCCTTGTTTTACCTACTCACTATTCTACCTTGGAAGAGTCACTGACCCTTTACGCATCTCAGTTTTCTCATGTGCTAAAAAAAAGAAAAATAGTTGTCCTTGGCAGTTGTGAAAAATAAATGAGATAATATGTATGAACATGCCTAGTTTTATGCTTTGGAACTCACAAGTTTCTCAAAGAATGTTCAAGTCTTCAGAAGAAGTAGATGGTGCCCAGCTATCACCAATGACCTTCCTGACAGGGAACACAACAGAAAGTCCCTGATGGAGCATGAAAAAAGCAGGATGCAGAGCTCAAATTCTAATAAAAAGACCAGACTTAATGGTTTGACTGAGACTGGAGGATCCTCAGAAAGCATGGCGTCCAGACTCTCTGTCAACCCAGAACTAAAACCATTCCCGAGGCCAACTCTTCAGACGAAGATTAGACTGGACTATGGGACATAAAATGATACTTATGAAGAGTATGCTTCTTAGCTCAAGCAGATACATGAAGCTAAATGGGCAGCTCCTGTCCAGAGGTGAGATGAGAAGGCAGAGAGGGTCAGGAGCTGGTTGAATGGACATGAGAAATCAGGGTTGGAAAGGAGGAGTGTGCTGTCACAGTATAGGGAGATCAATTAGGGTCACATAACAATGCATGTATAAATTTTTGTGTGAGAGACCAACTTGAATTGTAAACTTTCACTTAAAGTACAACAATTAAAAAAAAAAAAAGAATGTTCAAGTCTTTCTTCCCTTCTTCTTCCTATTCTCTCATTCCTCCAGGGAGAAATTTCCAGGGCGAGCTCAGAAAAAGGATGGGCTAGAGTCAGATAGATTTTATTTCTAGTGCTAGCTCTGTCATTTGTTAGCTGTCTGACTTTGGCAAATTATTTCACTCATTGATTCACATATATCTGTTGGGCACCTGCTATGTGCCAGACACTGTCCTGCCTGATGAGGATACAGGAATGAATAAGAAGGACACAGCTCCTACTCTTTAGAGCTTATATTCTAGTTTTCTCATCTAAGTATGGCTAATAATACCTTACATTCTAGTGTTGTAAGGATTAAATGAAACAATTTGTGAAGAACACCTGTAGAATAGTACCAGTTACTGGTTGCCGTAGAGTTCACTCTGACTCATGGCGACTCCATGTGTGTCAGAGTAGAACTGTGCTCCATAGGGTTTTCAGTGGGCTGATTTTTCAGAAGTAGATCACCAGGACTTTCTTCCAAGTTGCCTCTGAGTGGACACGAGTCTCCAACCTTAACTATTTGAACCAGCTATACCTGTGAATAGTAGATACTAAATGCTAATTGTCTTACCTCCATCCCTTTCCTAGGAAGTATGGGATGCCAGAGAAAGCACAAGATTGGAGGTTATGACTCTGACATACTAGTCCTGGCCCTGGTATAACTAGTTGTATGATCTCAGGCAAATGCCTTAACGCTTCTGAGTCTTAATTTCCTCCCCTATAAAAGTTCTGTACTAAATAATTTATAAAGCACCTTTCATTTGGATGAGATTCTGCATTTCTCAGAAATCAGTCATTAATCTTGGTATATTGTGGAAGAGTGGGTATATTAGACTGTGTGATGATTTAAAACAAATGTATAGCTAACATTTATCAAGAAATTACTAGGTCCAAACCCTGTGCTAAATCCTTACACTTTTCCCTTTAATCCTTAAAACAACTCTATGAGGCAGATATTATTATGTTCAAATTTGGACAAAGTCACTCAGCTAGTCAGAGGCAGATGTGGTATTGACTCTGAAAGCCGTTCTCTTTACCCTCCATTGCTCCTGGTGGCTGTTCAGAGTTTGTCCGAAGACCATTTGAACATACTTAGTTACTCCATAAATTAACCGGTAAGGAAAGGTACAAGACCATACAGCTGGGCTGACCACTTTCTGTTCCCCAGCTCTGAATCCTGGCTTCCCCACAGTTGCCCTTCCCTGCCTTCACTTCTGCGGATGGTCCATGTGATTGACGGGAAACCAAACATTATTGTTCAGGAACCAATGTGTTTTCAAATTGGACATCTGTTGCTTGTTTGACTGGGAGACCGGCAAGTGTTTCAGTTCATCGTGGTGGTCAGTCCTAGAGGAAATAATCAGGTGGTCATGGCAACCAGCATCACAAGCACACCACAGAGAAGGTAGGAGGGGGAGCACTGAATGAAGAGTCAAACATCTACATTGCCATGGATGCTCTGGCCTCAGGTTTCTCAGTATGGCCTCTGCTCCTTTACGTCTTAAGTTCACTCAGTAGGAGAATTAAATATTTAATTTCATAGTGAAAGAGATCCAAACAGCACCTGAAGAGCATGGCGACCAAAATTCATACTAAGATGAGAAAGATTAAATGGGGTAGGTGCAACAAATCATAAGGGAAACATCTACTATGTGCCAGAAACTGTGCTGTGTGCTTTATACTATTGTATCAGTTAATCCTCATGACGTTCGTCTGAGAGATTTATGCTTAGCTCCATTGGACAGTGTAAGAAACAGAGGCTTGGAGAGGTGAAATGACTTAGCTAAGATTACACAGCTAAACAGTAAAGAAATCAGAATTTGAACCTTTGTCCAGCTAACTCTACTGAATATTCAATATACCATGAACTGCCAGAAAAACAAACAAATCAGTCTTAGAAGAAATACAACCAGAATGCTCTTTAGAAGCAAAAATGGTGAGATTTTGGCTTGCTTACTTTGGACACATCATCAGGAACATCACAGTTGGTAAAACGGAGGGCAAGTGAAGGCAAAAGAGGTCTTCAGTGAGATGGATTGACACAGTGGCTGAAAAATGGACTCCAACATAGAAACAATCGTGAAGATGGTGCAGAACCAGGCAGCATTTTGTTCTGTTATGATTAGGTTGCCATGAATCAGAGCAACCTGATGGCAGCTAACAACAACAACTAGCTAACTCTAAAACTTTGCTACAATCCCGATACTCAGCTACCATTAAGACTTTTCCTGAGAGCAGTTTCTGCTGGAGGTGGAGGTCGAGACTGAGTGAAAGGTAAGATGGCACTAGTCCTGTTGGTGATCTCATTGGTTGATATTCCCTCTCCCACATTACTCACCTTGGTGGGATTCTATCTTCTGGTTTAGACCCTAAGCCATTTTAGCATAGGCTGTGCATCTCTTTCTAGCACCACTTATTTTAAACCCATGTTCTGTCTATGGTATTTCTATTGTGCCCTAGGCAGTATATTATAATTGGATCTGAGCCCAATTCTCTCTCTTTCATTGCTTATTGAAAAGATGACAGAATCTACCTTATGCTTTCCAATTCCTGGATCATATATCTTCCCTCTGACTCAGAAGTTGGATTGTTTGTTAGTTTATACATCTTTGAAAATTCCTGTTGCTCCAGGCACGTTCAAAGAAACCCCAATCTCCAGTAATTTTTGCCCCTTCTCCACATCCCTGCTACCTGAAGTCTTTTCATGTCTCATAAGATTAATATAGACTCTTTGTTGGTGGGGGCAAGTTATCTGGCATTTCATGCCCAGAAGTTTCTAGAAACAGGAAATTCTCATATTCCCTAGTATAGGAATCAGGGGATCTTCAAGTTTCCTTTCTACTACCTACTAACCCTGTAACCTTTGGAAGGGGTCTGTGAGTGATATAAATGGTTAATGTACTTGGCTGATAACTGAAAGGTTGAAGGTTCAAGTCCACCCACAGGCACCACAGAAGAAAGGCCTAATGTTCTAATTATGAAAAACCAGCCATTGAAAACCCTATAGAGAACTTCTACTCTGACACACAGGAGGTCAACTATGAGTCAGAATCAATTCTACGGCAACTGGTTTTTAACCTTTGGGAAATCGCTGGACATCTTTCCATGTATGAAATAAGAGGTCAGACAAACTAACAATGAAGGTATCTTTTAATTCTAAGATTTGGTAATTCAAGTCTTCCTTCTAGTAAATGAAGTTTCAAATTCATTTGAAGGTTAAAATTGCTCAATCTTCTCCCCACTTCAGAATGGACAGTGTCACTTTGCAGACTGATGCAAATTTAGAGACCCCTCACCCCAAGCTTTCAATTTTTCCACCTCATTCTTTCTCTAAGTTCTGAGGTGGTAATTTAAGAGCTTTTTAGAGAGCTGTCTTTCTATCTCCTGATGGGCAGAATGCTGGATGAAGGACAAACCGAGATGGTTATGATGCCAGTGAAGAAAGTAAACAAGTTAAATAATACTTTTAAGGAATTTCAGGGAAAGGTTGCCTGGGTCAAGCTGCCCTCATATTACTATATTTCACTGTGCTTTGGCTACAGTGGTTGATGGTGGGATGGGAAGGGCACAGCCTATAGATCTGGCTGTCACTTAAGTAGCTGCATGATCTTGGGCAAGTCACCCAACTCCTCTGAACCTCAGTATCCTTATCAGTTAAATGTGGATAATGGTAACTTGATGATTGTTGTGAGGATCAGTGATGATAAAACACCATGACATTGAAGTTTAGAGATATATTTCGAAATTTTTACAGATGACATGACATAATATTTGTTTCAAAATAATTAGAGGTTATGGTCAATTGATTTTGACAAGGAAACTAAGACAATTTGATGAGGAACAAATAGTCTTTTCAACAAATGTTGCTAGGACAACTGGATATCCACATGCAAAAGAATGAAGTTGGAACCCTACCTCACACCATACATGAAAATTAACTCAAAATGGATCAAAACTGCAAAACTCCTAGAAGAAAACATAGGTATAAATCTTTGTGACCATGGATTAGGCAACAGCTTCTTAGAGATAATACCACAAATACAAGCAACAAAGGAAAAAATAGATAACTTGAACTTCATCAAAGTTAAAAACTTTTGTGCTTCAAAGGACACATCAGGAAAATGAAAGACACTCTTTGAGGGACTGAATTACTGGGCTGAGGGCTGGGGACCATGGTCTCAGGGGACATCTAGCTCAATTGGCATAACATAGTTTATAAGGAAAATGTTCTACATCCTACTTTGATGAGTACTATCTGGGTCTTAAAAGCCTGTGAGCAGCCATCTAAGATATGCCACTGGTCCCACCCCATCTGGAGCAAGGGAGAATGAATAAAACCAAAGACACAAGGGAAAGATTAGTCCAAAGGACTAATGGACCACAACTACCATGGCCTCCACCAGACTAAGCCCAGCACAACTAGATGGTGCCCACTGACTGCTCTGACAGGGATCACAATATAGGGTCACGGACAGAGCTGGAGAAAAATGTAGAACAAAATTCAAACTCACAAAAAAAGACCAGACTTACTGGTCTGACAGAGACTGGAAAAACTGCAAGAGTATGGCCCCCAGATACCTTTTTAACTCAGCACTGAAATCACTCCTGAGGTTCACCCTTCAGCCAAAGATTAGACAGGCCCATAAAACAAACAATAATACATGTAGCTCAACCATGTATATGAAACTAAATGGGCACACCAGCCCAGGGGCAAAGACTAGAAGGCAGGAGGGGACAGACGGTCGGATAAATGGAAATGGGGAACCCAAGGTCGAGAACGGGAGAGTGTTGACACATTGCAAGGTTGGCAACCAATGTCACAAAACAATGTGTATTAATTGTTTAATGAGAATCTAATTTGCTCTGTAAACCTTCATCTAAAGCACAATAAAAAAAAAGAAAATGAAAGACAACCCACAGAACGGGGGGAAATATTTGCAAATTTCATATATGATAAAGAAACTTGTATCTGTAATGTAACAAGAACTTTTATATCTCAATAATAAAAAGACAAAAATTGAAAAATGATCTGAATAGATATTTCTTCAAAGAAGAGAATCAAATAGCCAATAAGCACATGAAAAAATGCTTAACATCATTACCTATAGGGAAATGCAAATCAAAATCAGAATGAGATACTACTTCACACCCAGTAGGATGGCTATAATCAAAAAGTCAGATTATAACAAGTGTTGACAAGGATGTGGAGAAATTGGAACCCTCATACACTGCTAGTGGGAATGTAAAAAGGTGCAGCCTCCTCAAAATGTTACCATATGACCCAGCAATTCCACTCCTAGGTATATACCCAAGCGAAATGAAAACATATATCTACATAAAAATTAGGACACGAATATTCATAGCTGCATTATTCATAACAGACAAAAAGTGGAAACACCCAAATGTCTATCAAATGATAACTAGATAAAGAAAATATGGTATATCCATACAAAGGAATATTATTTAGCAATAAAAAGGGAATGAAGTACTGAGACCTGCTACAACATGGTTGAACTTCAAAAACATTGTTAAGTGAAAGACGCCGGTCTCAAAAGACCATTTATCGTATAATTCCGTTTATATGAAATGTCCATAAGAATCAAATTTATGGAGACTGAAAACACTGGTGGCATAGTGGTTAAGAGCTCGGCTGCTAACCAAAGCGTCGTTAGATCAAATCCACCAGCAGCATCTTGGAAATCCTATGGGGCAGTTCTGCTCTGTTCTGTAGGGCTGCTATGAGTCGGACCCAACTCAACAGGACTTAACAACAACAACAAGAGAGACAGAAAGTAGATGAGTGACTGCCTAGGGCTGGGGATGGGGTGGGGTAAATAGGAGTGACTACTGTTGGTACAGGGATTATTTTTGGGGTGATGAAAATGTTCTAAAGTTGATTATGATGATTGTTGCACAACTCTGTGAATATACTAAAAATCATTGTATGGTACGCTTTAAATGGGTGAATTGTATGCTATGTGAATTATGGCTCAATAAAGCTATTATTTAAAAAAATAATAACCAGGTGAGAAGGGAGAGAGTTGGTGGGAGAACAGAGACAACAAAATCGATTTTCTATGATTTGATCTCATTGAAACTGGTTAATATGTATTTGGGGGTTCATTATACAAATCTTTCTACTTTTATATATGTTTGAGATTTTCCATAATAAAAAGTAAAGCTAAATAAATAAATAAATAAAACAGCAGGGCCTAAAAATTGTCCATAAATGGCACTGTTGTTATCATTATGTCACTGAGTCAAGCACCACATTTAAGAATTTAAGTATATACCCCTAAATAAGCCATATACATCTGGTAACTTCCTTTAGCTATCCTAAATTCCTTTTGCAGAAATTGGCACTTTTCTTTCCATCTTGACCTCAGACAAGCCAGAGAACAACTGGTCACAGACATGAAGATGGCTTGTAATCCCTGACTCATCCTTTTCTTTATCTCTCCATGGCCAATCAGTCATTCACTCTTGCCAATTTTCCTTCCAAATAACTCTTATCTTCGCCCATCCTTCATACCCACCACCATTTACCTAGACCAAGATCCTGGCAAATTCACCAGGGTTAAAGCAACAGCTGGTCTTCTCCTACAGCCTCACATCATCCCCTTCACCCCATCCAAGACCCATCTATCCTACACACCACCAGCAGACTCTTGCCATGTGTGCCTGTACATGTTACTCTCCCCTGTTCAAAAATTTACAGTCTCTATATTTCTTACGGAATAAATTCTTAATTTTTCTATCTGGATTCCCATCATCTGATGTCATCTTGTGACTCCAAACTTATTTTTTTCACCATTCCACAATTTGTACCCATTGCTCTGATCTAGACTTCCATCCACATGGTTGTTCATTCAGGCAGCCATGTACTCCAGGTGAGGTGAATCTTGATTAGTCTTATCCAGTCATGGTTATTCCATTTTTCTTGCCAATGATTAGTTTGAGAATGAGCATGTGATGAAATTCTGGACTGTAAGGTATGAGAGGGGGGTCTGTTGCAAAAAAGTTCTTCTTGGAAAAATATTATTGTTCATTAAAAAAGACATGGAAGGAGAAACAGATCCTTTCCTCTCACCTCATGCCCAGAACTCTGGACACTGAAGAACAACATGCAATGCCTAAAATTGCTGCAGCCATCTTGTGGCCATGAAGAGAAAGCCAAGAGAATCACAGAACTGCTGCTGAGCTGGAGACATAAAGCAAATGAACCACTCAATTAAACCAATCCTGGAACTGGACTACCTCTCAGCATCTTACTATCTGAAATAATAAATGTCTTTGTTGTATAAGCCAATTTTACTTCAAATTCTAAAACCTCTCTGAGCCATCTTATTTCTAGTTGTAAGCCCATCTGACTTTGGTCTAGGGTTTTTTCATTTTCAAGCTTAGCTCTGGCACTTTTTAGCTCTGTGAACCTGGAACGTTATTCACCTTTTCTAGTCCGGTGCTTCTCAAGTTTTCACTGACATCAGAATTACTTGGAAGGCTTATTAAAACCCTGATCCCTGAACCCTACCCCTAGATAGTCTTATCCGTAAGTTTGCATTGGAGCCCAAAAATCTGCATTTCTAACAAGTTCCCAGGTGATGCTTTCGCTCTGAAGACCACACTTGGAGTAATACTGTCTTAGACCTAAGTTTCACTGTCCATAAAATGAACGTTAGAGCATTCTCTAGCAGGTTTTGTGAGGATTAAAGATGATAATGCATGTACAGTGCTTGGCACAGTGCCTGGCACAGATTTATGGCTCAGAGATGGCAACTATTATATTAACTTGGGAAAATGTTAATCCTGCAGTTGAGGGCTTAGTTTGTGCAAATTCCAGGTACAGACTCATTCCTCTGGCGTTCTGGAGCCCTGCATAGCAGGCTTTCCCAGACAAAAAAGCCAGAAGAAACCTGTTGACTGAGGATATTAACTAGGTGATGGTGGGAGAATGACATGAGTGATTTGCTGGGATTATTGAAGATCATCCGAAATACTGCCAGGTTGAGAAGCAGACAGGAGGAAAAATGGCCTTCACTTATCAGTCCTCCATTAAAATGGTTTGTAGTGTGTCCTGGCATTATCCAAATGATTAAAGAGGTGAAATCTTGAAAAGAAATGGGGGTGGGAACAAGACTGGCCAGCTTTCAAAGAGGGAAGGCAATAAAAGATTAGTTATTAAATAAATGAAGTTCAGGAAATGATCCAGTGTCTTGGGAGTGCTCAATCACTGGAGACTGAAGGCTTCTAACCTTGCAGAGTTGAAGAAAAATCTCCATGCACGCTATTTCAGGCATACCATTCTGCTGTAATTTCTCAGGCTAAGGACAAATTAAAAAGACTAAGACACCTGAATTTTTAACAATTCGTTAATTTTTCTTTTCCTAAAAAGCCCAAAACATCTTACTTTTTTTACTTTCCAGTAGTAAAGAAATGTTTCTGTGGTGGTTGTTGTTGGTATCTCCCATACACACAGCCATTTACTGAGTCCTTAACATGTGCCAGACACTGTGCTAAGCAATTTTACCTACATTGTTGCTATTGTTGTTGTTAGGTGCCTTAGAGTCAATTCCGACTCATAGCAGCCCTGTGTACAACAGAATGAAACATTGCTCAGTCTTGTGCCAACTTCACAATCATTGTTATGCTTGAGCCCATTGTTGTAGCCAGTGTGTCAATCCATCTCATCAATGGTCTTCCTCTTTTTCACTGACCCTCTACTTTACCAAGCATGATGTCCTTCTCCAGGGACTGATCCCTCCTGACAACATGTCCAAAGTCATGTGAGACGTAGTCTGGCCATCCTTCACCATTGAATATAGTATTCTTACCTACATTATTTAATTGAATTCCTTAGAACAATTCTATGTTGTAGGTCCTATTTTTATCTCTTTTGCAGATGAGTAAAGAGGTTCAGAAAAGTCAAGTCGTTTGGGTCATACGGCTTGTAAAAGTGACTTTAACCTGGACCCAAATGGCATTTTTTTAATAGTGTTAAAAAAATGTATTACAAAACATTCGCCAATTCAATAGCTTTTATATGTATAACTCAGTGACATTGATTATGATCATCATGTTCTGATTCATTGTCACTAACCTTTTCCAAATTATTTCACCACCAAATGGTATTTTAACTTTTCAAATAATATGCGTATCTGTTTTCTTATTGTGCTCTTTCTAGGGAGCCAGGACTATGGCTCACATACTTTGGACATCTTATCAGGAGGGATCAGTCCCTGGAGAAGGACATCATGCTTGGTAAAGTAGAGGGTCAGCGAAAAAGAGGAAGACCCTCAACAACATCGATTGACACCATGGCTGCAACAATGGGCTCAAGTGTAGCAATGATTGTGAGGATGGCACAGGACCAGGCAGTGTTTCGTTCTGTTGAACATAAGGTCGCTGTGAGTCAGAACCAACTCAACGGCACCTAACAACAACAGGGAGCCAGGTGGGCATTAATATTCCCGTAAATAGGAACTAGAGATTTAGATCAGTTAGCTGACTTATCCAAATGTTAAATGTTCATGGACATGAAGTTGTGGAACCAGGGTTAGAACTCAGGGTACTTTCCTTACTATATCATACTGCCTTTGGGAATCACTTAAAGTTTTTTTGTTTTTTGGTTTTTTAGTAATTTACACACCATACATAGCTATCATTCCTTTCCCATCAATAAATGAGACAAAAGGTTTTCCAAAATATTTTCTCAAAAAGCAGTTTCTTAGAGCGTTCATCTTCACTTTGATCTTCCTTCTCTCTCTTATTTCTCTCTTCCACTTTCCAGAGCAGGTTTCACGTCTCCGAACAGCTCATCACTCCACCTTCCTATGTATATAGATGCTTCAACATTTCTACTGCCTTAGAGAGCCTGAATGACTAAGTTGTCTTTTTTCTTTCTTGTCCCCACTTACTTTTAATTAGTCCTCACCACCTGTGACTTGCAAAGGGTCAGGTATTATTATTATCACCATAATAAAGAGGAGGAAACTGGGTCATAGAAAGGTTAAGTAATTCATCCAAGATCACAAAATTAGTCAGGCTTTCTGATTTCAAAGCCTGCACTCTTTCTAATGCTTTACTTAGAGTTGGCCAGAGGTCTGATTTTGAGAACGGTCAGATTCTGCCCGTTATCAGCTTAACACAAGATTTGATTTTAAACAAGTTTCTTATCTTTTCTGGTCTCAGTTTCTTTTGTTTGTAAGGTGAAATTTCTGTGAAGATTAAATGAGATAATGTATGTCAAGTGTTTGCCACCATGCCCAGAGTAGAAGACATCAAATAAAGTTAGAATACATATGGAATATATTCTATACATTCTATGTTTAAGAATATATAGAATATGTTCTATATATTCTGGAGCTCTAGTGGTGCAGTGGTTAAGAGCTCAGCTGCTAACCAAAAGGTCCGCAGTTCAAATCCACCAGCCGCTCCTTGGAAACCCTATGGGGCAGTTCTATGCTGTCCTATAGGGTCACTGTGAGTCTAAATTGACTCAACAGCAATGGTTTTGGTTTGGTTTTACTATATATTCTACTTTTATTGATATGTCTATGTATACATAAATACATGTGCGTACATATATAGCTGTTTATATACACATATATATCCATTTATATATTTTTTATAAAATATATTTACATATTATATATAATCATTATTATCATTATGTAGCAGTTTTACTTTTTATAAGTCTCATTGTTCTAGATTTTTAAAAAATTACCAAAAAGTACACATATCATACAGGTATGGCTTGATGAATTTTCACAAACTGAAAAAACCCTAGTAACAAGCTCTCAGATGAAGAAGAATATTGCCAGCACCACAGGAGCTCCTTTATGCTCCTTCAAGTTGCTACTCACCCCCACCAAGTCTCTCCTGGCTTCTAGCTTCATATATCAGCTGTCTACTTTTGTACTTTATATATGTGTAATCATACAGTATTGAATCCTTTTGTGTCTGACTTATTTCACACAATGCTATGATTCTGAGATTTAGCCATAGCCTTGCATATAATTGTAGTTTGTTCGTTCATTTTCTTATGTAATATTCCACTGTATATCTGTACCCACAAAATACTACTATACTTAAATGAGGAAACACAAGTTCATAAAGGCAATTTCACTTGTTAAAGAAAGTTCAAATAAGTAGTTAATAGTATGGCCAAGCCCAGAACTCTTGCCTCCTAACTTCTAAATCCCAGTTCTCAAATCATTTGCTTTTAACCATTAAGAAAATTCCTCTAGACGTGCAGACTTTCCCACTGCACCCCCAACATAAGCCACCTTAAGAAATCTGATCGTGAGTCACCCCAAATGTGGCTTCATGGAGAGTTTGGGCAAGTAATATTAAGGAGTGTGAGCCCTTGATTGATTTTCACAGATATTAGACTATTAAGTAAGAAGATCCCTGGACTGGCTTCCTGAAGGTACTTGTTCTAATTCTGCCTTAGCCACACTGCTGTGAGTCACTGGGCAAAAGCGTGAGTCACTTTTTGGGACCTTTGTTGAAGGAGAAAATGTACGTGAGGCTCTTTATCAAGTAGAAGAGAGTGAAAGAAAGGGAAGGTAAGTAGCACTATTGTTGCCTCAAGTCAATTCCAACTCATAGCCACCCTATAGGACAAAGTAGACCTGCCCCATAGGATTTCCTAAGCTGTAATCTTTACGGGAGCAGATTGCCAGGTCTTTTCTCCCAAGGAGCGGCTAATAGGTTTGAATCCCTGCCCTTTCAGTTAGCAGCTGAGCACTTAACCGTTTTGCCACCAGAGCTGTAAAACTAAAAAACAAAAACCCACTGCCGTTGAGTCGATTCTTACTCATAGCAACCCTATAGGACAGAGTAGGACTGCCCCATAGGGTTTCCAAGGAGCAGCTGGTGGATTCGAACTGTCAACCTTTTGGTTAGCAGCTGAGTTCTTAACCACTGTACCACCAGGACTCCACCAGGGCTATAAACCCATTGCCACTGAGTCGATTCTGACCCATAGCAACCCTATAGGACAGAGTAGAACTGCCCCACAGAGTTTCCAAGGGATGCCATGTGGGAGACCTGGGTTCGATTCCCAACCAGTGCACCTCAGCACAGTCACCACTGCCTGTCAGTGGATGGTTGCATGTTGCTGTGATGCTAAACAGGTTTCACCAGAGCTTCCAGACTAAGAAGGACTAGGAAGAAAGGCATGATCATACTTCTGAAAATGAGCCAGTGAAAACCCTATGGACCACAGCAGTCTGGACCAGGCTTTGAACTGGTTCGTTCCAGTTCGAAGCCCTGCTAAGAATTTGCATTTCCACCCCATAACAATGATCATGAGGACGGTGTAGGATGGCGAAGTGTTATGTTCTGTCATGCATAGGGTCGTTATGAGTCGAAATGGACTCAACGGCACCTAACAACAACAACAAAACAACCCCAGATATACTGAACAGAATCCACAGTTTAACAAGAACCTCAGATGATTCTTATATGTTCCTAACCAGTAGCATTAGCATCGCCTGGGAACTTGTTAGAAATGCAAATTCTCAGCCAGAGTTCGAACCAGAACGAACCAGTCTGAAGCCTGGCCTAAACCCATTGTGGATTGGGTCACCATGAGTCAGGGGTTAGAGTCCGGGGCAACTCAACGACAGCTAACAACAACAGTGACCCGAGGGGGTGAATACCAACTTTTATGGTAAAAACAAAAATCTAGAATAAATACTCAGAGATTAAGACAGAGCCCAAGAAACAGTGGTATCATTGAAACCAAGTGAAAATAATTTCCAAAAGTAAAGCCTGATCATTGGTGACAAACGGTTATTGCAGTTGTCAACCGGGAGGTCAGAAGTGAATTTGGTGAGAGGAGTTTCAATAGAATGACTGAGGATGAGAGACTGTATAAGATTTGGGATAATGAGACGTACAGATTTGTAAATATGAGTATACCTATTCTTAGATAAAGCTTGGCTTTAGGAGGGGAATAGAGAGACAGGAGAGTTAACTATAAAGGTTTCAGGGTCAAGAAGAGGTGTATTGTCTTTTTTTTTTTTTTTTTCTTCATTGAGGACATGCTTGTTTATAGACTGAGGAGAAAAGCCAATAGGAATGGAGGGATTGATAATAAAGGAAAGAGTAAGGAAGACTGCTGGAGTAAATTCTGAGAAAAGATGGGAGTGAATGGGTCAAGGGCATAGGGGCAGGAGCTCCATCTATAGGAGGATGGAGACGTGGTCCCCTGAGCCTGGAGGAGAGGGGAATAGACAGGAGGGGATGGAGATGAGTGTGTGGGTGTGCAGTAGAAAGAGAAAAATGAGTATGCCTGATTTCTCCTTTTTCTCAATTAAGGGAAAAGTGAGATAATCTGATAAGGAGCCCTGGGGGCGCAGTGGTTAAAGAGCTCACCTTGCTAGGCTGTTAACTCAAAGGTAGATGGTTCAAACCCATCAGCAGCTCCACACGAGGAAGACTGTTACAGTCTGCTTCATAAAGATTACAGCCTTGGAAATCCTATAGGGCAGTTCTACTGTGTTCTATAAGGTCTCTGTGAGTCGGTATCAGAATCGATGGCAATGGGTTTTTTGGTTTGGTTTTGGAGATAATGTGATAAGCATGATGGCTCTCAGCCTAGAGGGTTTGGGAGAAATAGTTTGGGAGAATGGACAAGGGAAGTGACCAAGAAACCAAATGTTGTGACAGCAAGGAAATATTTTTAATGCATAATCAACATGGATGTGTGATTTGGGTCTTCAAAAGTGAATAGAAATTGCCTGAGCCATCAAAGGAGGAAATCTTGCCAGGCAGAAGAAGACCCACGTGCAAAGGCCTACGAGAATTAAAATGCAAGTGTCTGGCGTGGCTGTGAGAGAGGATAAGCAAGAGGAGGAAAAGAGTCACAGGACCGGTGTTCCAGTCTCTGGAAAGGCAGATGTGGGTCAGCTTGTGAGAGGTTTGAATCCCCTGCCCGGGAATCTACAGCGTGTGTTGTAGGCAACTGAATTATCTTGCATTTTCATAGATTCTGTTTCTTAGACTTTGGTTTAGAATCGCAGACTAGGATGGGGCCCCAGAGTTCTTTTTCACATGAGGAAAGATGGTCTCAGAAATGGGATTTGGCTGGTCTGAGGTCACATCGCCAGCTAGTAGAAGATGATGCATATAATTCTAGATCTTCTGACCCCTGTCCTTGCCCTGTCCTCGCCCTCTCTGGCCCCCATTGTCCTCCCTCGTGTACCTGAAGATTCCAGCATCATAATGGAATTTCAAGCAGCGTGGCAGACCAGTGGGGAGGTAATTGAAGGCAGGAGACGCCACCCCAGCATGGTTGACATCACTCCAGAGGCAGATGTCGCTCCAGCTGGACTTGGCTCCGTTCTTTGCTGTGCTCCTTAGCAGCAAAGCTCAGAGGAGTGGCCGCAGGGAGCTAAAGCTTGTGAGCCTGGGGGGCCTTCATATGGGAGAGACAAGAGATTCCAAGGCCAAGGCTAGCAGGCCTGGCTCTCATTTCAGGGCCTGGAAATGCAGTCCTTCAAAACATCAACATATTAACGACCTGCTGAAGGCTTAGCTTCCCATGCATGGGACATTTGGAAAGAAAAGGGGTTTTTTTGTTATCACTTTTATTCATAAATAACACAATCTGACTTTTCAGCACTGCAGAGAGGTCTGGGCAGCTGGGATAGGAAGACCCCCCACCAGGGTGAATTTATGAAATCAGTTCTTGCATGAGCCTGAAGCTCTGAAGGGACTTGGGCCTGAGCAGCCAGAGGTTAGCATCTCTGTTCCTGTTTTTCCTACAAATGTCAGGTCAACTAGGGCAGGGGATGGAGACAATCAGCCTGGGTGGTTGGGGCTATTTGTTTAACCTGCTGAATTGAACAAACTTAGCAAGTCTGTGATTTTGTCACTTTGATGGCTACATGGAGCAGAGAGGAGAATTTAGGAGGCTTTTTCCAGGGGCAGAAATAGACAGCTCCATTAAGCGGCCAGCAAGCAAACACACTCATCCATCCAGGCCTGGCTCAGATATTATCTTCTGCCTCCAAACCTTTCCCTTTCTCACTCCTTTGTGGTCCCATAACTTTTACTTCTGGTATGTGCCTGAGGGGACCACATTTTGAGCTTCTAAGTTGACACAAATGGTTTGTGCTCAACTGCTGAGCTAACAAAAGGTTGGCGATTCAAACCCACCCAGCACTACCATGGAGGAAAGGCCCAGAGATCTGCTTCCATTAAGATTACAGCAAAGAAAACCCTATAGAGCAGTCCTACTCTACAACACATGGGGTCGCCATGAGTCAGAATTGACTGATGGTAACTGTCATGGATTGAATTATGTCCCTCAAAAAATGTATCTATCAATTTGGCTGGGCCATGATTCCCATTATTGTGTGGTTGTCCTCCATTTTGTGATTGTAATTTTATGTTAAAGAAGATTAGGGTGGGATTGTAACACCCTTACTAAAGTCACATCCCTGATCCAATGTAAAGGGAGTTTCCCTGGGGTGTGGTCTGCACCACCTTTTATCTTACAAGAGATCAAAGGAAAGGGAAGCAAGCAGAGAACTGAGGGACATCATACCACCAAGAAAGCAGTGCCAGGAGCAGAGGGCGTCCTTTGGACCCAGGATCCCTGCGTAGAGAAGCTCCTAGTCTGAGGGAAGATTGATGAGAAGTATGACAGAGAGAGAAAGCTGACACCCTGAATTTGGACTTTTAGCCTACCTTACTATGAGGGAATAAACGTCTCTTTGTTAAAGCCATCCACTTGTGGTATTTCTGTTACAGCGGCACTAGATGACTAAGACAGTAATAGCACAACAAGAAGGCAGGGAGTCTTATTCTACAAGCATCTGCTGTAGGGCCCAGCATGGTGCTTAGTACACACTCAGTGTTTGATATGATGCATGAATTAATTATTTCAGTAATGCAATGCTCCTTCCTTCCCACTGCCTGCTTCCTGTGGCTCCAGTATAATCTTTTCTTCTTCCAACCATGTTTTATAGCTAGTGATGTGCGTTGCTCTCTCTGTTCTCAGAACCTTCTTGAGGTCAGGGACTGTGTCCTGTTCTTATGAAACTGAGGTATACTAGAGGGAGCTCTGCTCTACAAGAAAAAGGTACTCAACGTCCTGGCCTCTGTTTTCTCATCTGTAAACTACAAAGTTACAGTAAACAATTCTTGAGATCACTGCTAACATTGAGAACCTAGGATTTTTCTGGGAAATCAATAACCCTGAGGACTGCTGCCCAAACTGATTTCCCCCAGCCCTGCTGTCTTTCCCGAAGTTCTTCTCTGATCTTTGACTAGCAGCAGACCTCACCATCAGTCTACCGTGCTGTCTCTTTTGTTAGTCTGTCGTATGTCTAAAAATAAAATCCCACCTCTCTTGGCCTCCTCATTCTGGGGTTCTCATTGCTGTTGTTGGGCATTGTTTCAGATAAATTTTGCCGTGTCTTATTTTTTATTTAATAAATTGCATACTCTTATATGGTTTGTCAATATCCTTTTTTGGCTGTGTGTGAAGGTACGCTTGTGATTTAATTATTAATAACCTTGAAGATGTTATCCAAGTGGACAGAAAGGAATTCAGTAAGCATGATGATCTAACCTTCTCTGGCTCCCTGTTGTAGTAAAGAACTACCAGGTCTGATATCTGTCTGGACCCAACCCATTTTGTTCATCCCTCTTTGTCAATGCTTTCCTTCATGCACATTTCTCTACCCACATTAGATGTGCATGACTATGCATATTTGTGTGTGTGTGTTCTTATAAATACCCACTGCCACCTTCATGCCTTTGTTCTTGACATTCTTTACTCCTGACACATGGCCTTTCCCCCTCATCTCCTACTCATCTGTCAAGACCCAGGTAAAATGCCACCTCTTTCATCGAGCCCTCCCTTACCTCCCCAAGCAAAAGCATTCACTCCATTCTCTGAACTGCCATTGTACTATATCTATGGCTTTTCCCTTTCTCTGGCATTGAATCAGTTTCTACTTTGTACCGTAACTGTCTACAGAGCTCCTAGCTTAAGTCATTGAAACTCTCAAGTTTCAGTTTATTCATATGCAAAGCGGGAACCATAATGCCAACATCTAGAGTAGTTAGGAGGATTACTTAAGACAATAAATGCAAAAGTACTGGAATATAGTAGGTGCACAATAAATATTAGTTCCCACTCCCTACTCCCCACCTTCCCCCCTGTCAGAACCTGTATGTTTGCTCATTTCTGCATTCGGTGCACAATAAATATTAGTTCCCACTCCCTACTCCCCACCTTCCCCCCTGTCAGAACCTGTATGTTTGCTCATTTCTGCATTCCACCGTCACCCTCTAGAATACCACCTGGCATTTGTGCCTAGAGTGCGAAGTTGAAGGAGACACTCTCAGTGTCATACAAGAGCAGGGTCAGCATTTGCATGCCCCAGAGGGTGAGTGCCTCCTTAAATTTTGTACCCTGGGTGCCTCTCTTGCCTCACCCTACTCTAGGCCCTGAAACTGAGTGGAAAATCAGGACTCCATCATTTACTGGTGGTATTGGTTAAGAGCTTGAACACTCAACTACAGCCAAAAGGTTGGTGGTTTGAATCCACCCAGAGGTGCCTCAGAAGACAGGCCTGATGATATGCTTCTGAAAGATCACAGCCTTGAAAACTTTATGAAGCAGATCCACTCTGTCACATAGGGTTGCCGTGAGTTGGAATTGACTTGATGGCAACTAACAACAACAGAAACGCTAACCAAAAGTTTGGCAGTTAAAATCCACCCAGAAGTGCCTCGAAAGAAAGCCTGGAGATCTGCTTCCAAAAGGTCACAGCCTTGAAAATCCTATGGAACACAGTTCTACTCTGAAACGCATGGAGTCACCACGAGTTAGAATCAACTCCATGGCAACTTGTTTTGTTTTTGGTTTTAACCTTGAAGAAGGACTCCCTGAGCAGCACCAGTGGTTTGCAATCAGCTGCTAACCTAAAGGTTGACAGTTCAAACCTACTCAGCAGCACTGAAGAAAGGCCTGGTGATCTGCTTCTGTAAAGATTACAGCCAAGAAAACCCTATGGAGCAATTCTATTCTATAACACATGTGGTCTCCATGAGTCAGAATCGACTCAATGGCAACAGGTTTGTTTTGTCTTTTTTTTTTTAAATACACTTAGGATTTGTGCACATTTCCATATGTATGAGTTATGGATTGAATTGTGTCCCCCCAAAATATGTGTTGGAATCCTAACCCCTAAATCTACTCAGGACACCTAACAACACCAATATACCTGTGGATATAACCCTGTCTTGGAAATAGGGTTTTCTTTGTTATGCTATTGAGGGTGGGGCCTAAACCTAATCACACCTGAGTTACAAAAAGAGCAGATTAGGCACAGAAGCAAGCACATACTGGGAAGACAAATGCCATGTGAGGATCCTCTACAAGGCAAGAACCAAGGAAGGCCCCAACTACGGACAAGGAAGGAATCAACAAGGCGAAGACCCTGATTTGGACTTTTGTTTAAATTTATTATGACCCACACAGTCAAATACCTTTGCATAGTCAATAAAACACAGGTAAACATCTTTCTGGTATTCTCTGCTTTCAACCAGCATCCATCTGACATCAGCAGTGGTATTTCTGGTTTCACATCCTCTTGTGAATCCGGCTTGAATTTCTGGTAATTCCCTGTCAATGTATTGCTGCAACCGCTTTTGAATGATCGTCAGCAAAATTTTACTTGCTTGTGATATTAAAGATATTGTTCGATAATTTCCACATTTGGTTGGATCATTTTTCTTTGGAATAGGCATAAATGGACTAGATCTCTTCCAGTTGGTTGGCCAGGTAGCTGTCTTCCAAATTTCTTGGCATCTGTTAGTTTAAACATCTCAACTGATATTCCGTCAATTCCTGGCGGCTTGTTTTTCATCAACGTCTTCAGTGCAGCTGGTACTTCTTCTTTCAATACCATTGGTTCTTGATCATATGCTATCTACTGAAATGATTGAACGTCAACCAATTCTTTTTGGTACAGTGCCTCTGTGTATTCCTTCCATCTTCTTTTGTTGCTTCCTGCATCATTCAGTACTTTGCCCATAGAGTACTTCAGTATTGTAACTCAAGTCTTGAATTTTTGCTTCAGTTCTTTTAGCTTGAGAAATGCCGAATGTGTTCTTCTCTTTTAGTTTTCTAACTCCAGGTCTTTGCACGTGTCATTATAATACTTTACTTTCCCTTCTTGAGCTGCCCTTTGAAATCTTCTGTTCAGTTCTTTTACTCCATCATTTCTTCCATTCTCTTTAGCTACTTGACATTCAAGAGCAAGTTTCAGAGTTTCTTCTGACGTCCTTTTTTCTCTTTTCTTTCTTTCCTCTTTTCAATGACCTCTTGCTTTCTTCATGTATGGTGTCTTTGATGTCATTCCACAACTTGTCTGGTCTTCAGTCATTAGTGTTCAATGCCTCAGATCTGTTCTTGAGTTGATCTCTATATTTAGGTAGGATATACTCAAGGTCATACTTTGGCTCTCATTGACTTGTTCTAATTTTCTTCAGCTTCAACTTCAACTTGGCATGTGAGCAATTGGTGGTCTGTTCCACAGTTGGCCCCTGGCCTTGTTCTGACTGATGATATTGAGCTTTTCCATCATCTCTTTCCACAGATGTAGTCAATTAAATTCCTGTGTATTCCATCTTGTGAAGTCCACATGTATAGTCACTGTTTATGCTGTTGAAAGAAGTATTTGCAACGAAGAAGTAGTCGGTCTTGCAAAATTCTATCATGCAACCTCCACCATCATTTCTATCACCAACACTGTATTTTCCGGCTATTGATCTTTCTTGTTTGTTTCCATCTTTGACATTCTAATCACCAGTAATTATTATTTTTTTTTTTTTTTATATTTTATTGTACTTCAGGTGAAAGCTTACAGAGCAAATAGTTTCTCATGAAATAGTAGTACACATGTTGTTCTATGACATTGGTTAACAACTCCACAACATATTAAGCCTCTAAATTCTCAAACTTTTTATTTTTTTTTTGGATGAAAATACAGATGGCCAAAGATACACCGTTTCAAAAATTTCTACATTCACAGTTCAGTGACATTGACTACGCTCTTCCAACTGTGCTGTTATTCTCACTTAAGATGAAGGCTTACAGAACAAAATAGTTTTTCATTTAACAGTTACTACACATGTTGCCCTATGACAATGGTTAACAATCTCACAGCACATCAAGAATATCCTTACTCCACCTTGTGTTCCCTATCACCAGGGGACTTCCTTGTCCCCTTCTGTCTTCTGGCCCTTGTCACTGGACTACTGTACCTCTTTAGTCTCATTTTGTTGTTTTTTTTTTTTTTTTTTTTTTAATTTTATTTTAACTCCATTTCAAAACTTTTTACTTACACATTTAAGTGATATTGACTATGCTCTTCCAATTGTGCTGCCATTCTCGCCCAAGATGAAGGCTTACAGGACAAAACAGCCTCCCATTTAATAGTTACTACAAATGTTGCCCTATAGCAGTGGTCAACAATCTCACAATACATCGACAGTGTCCTAATTCAATTTGTGTTCCTTATCATCAGTTTCTTACTCCCCCTCTGCCTTCTGGCCCTTGTCACCGGACTCCTGTACCTCGTTAGTCCCATTTAGTTTTACTGGGCTGTCCACTCCCAGGCTTAACATCGAACCTCGAAGGTAACTTCACCTCTGAGCTGAAAGGGTGTCTGGGGGCCACACTCTTGAGGTTTCTCTAGTATTCTTTCTTTCTTTCTTTCTTTATTTATTTATTTATTTATTTATTTATTTATTTATTTATTTATTTATTTTTATTTTATTTAAACACCATTTCAAAACTTTTTACTTACACATTTAAGTGATATTGACTATGCTCTTCCAATTGTGCTGCCATTCTCGCCCAAGATGAAGGCTTACAGGACAAAACAGCCTCCCATTTAATAGTTACTACAAATGTTGCCCTATAGCAGTGGTCAACAATCTCACAATACATCGACAGTGTCCTTATTCAATTTGTGTTCCTTATCATCAGTTTCCTACTCTCCCTCTGCCTTCTGGCCCTTGTCACCGGACTCCTGTACATCGTTAGTCCCATTTAGTTTTACTGGGGTGTCCATTCCCAGGCTTAACATCGAACCTTGAAGGTAACTTCCGCTCTGAGCTGAAAGGGTGTCTGGGGGCCACACTCTCGAGGTTTCTCTAGTATTCTTTGGCCCAGTATATCTGGTCTTCTTTTTTTTTTTTTTTTTTGGGAGTTAAAATTATACTCTACATCCTACTCCAGCTCTGCCCAGAACCCTCTGTTGTGATCCTGGTCAGAGGAGTCATTGGTGGTAGCCGGGCACCATCCAGCTGTACTGGGCTCAGTCCCGTGGAGGCCTTGGTAGCTGTGGACCATTAGTCCTTCGGACTAATCTTTTCCTTGTATCCTGTTCTCTTCGTTCTCCCTTGTTCCCGAAGGGATGAGATCAGTGGAGTATCTTAGATGGCCGCTCATAGGCTTTTAAGACCCCAGACACTACTCACCAAGGTAGAATGTAGAGCATTATCTTTATAAGTAGTGTCATGCCAATTGAGCTAGATGTTCCCCGAGATCATGGTCCCCAGAGCCCTCCGTCCAACAACTCAGTCCCTCGGGGGGTTTGGATGTGTCTATAGGGCCTCCATGACCTTTCCTTGTGCAGGTTGTGTTAGTTTCCCCTGTACTATGTACTATCTCATCTCTCACCCAAGTTACCACTTACCTATTACCTATTTAGTATTCCCCCCCCCTCCCATCCCTGGTAACCAACAAGGATTGTTACATTTTGCATGTGAATTTTTTCATGGGTTTTTACAATAGAGGTCTCATACAATATTTGTCCTTTTGTGATTGACTTATTTCACTCAGCATGATGTCCTCCAGTTTCATCCATGTTATGAGATGGTTCACCGATTCATTGTTCTTTCTCGTTGCATACTACTCCATTGTGTGTATGTACCATAGTTTGTGTATCCATTCGTCTGTTGATGGACATCGAGGTTGTTTCCATCGTTTTGCTATTGTGAATAATGCTGCCATGAACATAGGTGTGCATATGTCTATTCGAGTGATGACTCTTATTTCTCTAGGATATATTCCTAGGAGTGGGATTGCTGGATCTAATGGTACGTCTATTTCTAGCTTTCTGAGGAAACGCCATATCATTTTCCAAAATGGCTGTATCATTTTGCATTCCCACCAGCAGTGTATAAGAGTTCCCGTCTCCCCGCAGCCCCTCCAACATTTGTTATTTCCAGTGTTTTTGATTCGTGCCAGTAATGCCGGGGTGAGATGGTATCTCATTGTGGTTTTAATTTGCATTTCTCTAATGGCTAGTGATCGCGAGCATTTCCTCATGTGTCTGTTGGCCATTTGAATGTCTTCCTTGGTGAAGTGTCTGTTCATTTCCTTTGCCCATTTTTTGATAGGATTGGTTGTCTTTTTGTTGTAGAGGTGTTGGATTTTCTTGTAGATTATGGAGATTAGACCTTTGTCTGACTTGTACTGTCCAAAAATTTTTTCCCAGTCTGTAGGTTCTCTTTTAACTCTTTTGGTGAAATCTTTTGAAGAGCATAGATGTTTGATTTTTAGAAGATCCCAATTATCTAGTTTATCTGTTGGGTTTTTTGTGTTGATGTTTATGGTTTGTATCCTGTTAATGCCATGTATTAAGGTCTGAAGTGTTGGTCCTATTTTTTCTTCTATGAATTTTATAGTTTGAGGCTTTATATTCAGGTCTTTGATCCATTTTGAAGTAGTTTTTGTATATGGTGTGAGGTATGGGTCCTGTTTCATTTTTCTACAAATGGATATCCAGTTTTGCCAGCACCATTTGTTAAAAAGACTGTCTTTTCCCCATTTGATGTATTTTGGGCCCTTGTCAAAAATCAGGTGACCGTAGGTGGATGGATTTACATCTGAGTTCTCAATTCTGTTCCATTGGTCAATGTCTCTGTTGTTGTACCAGTACCAGGCTGTTTTGACTACTGTAGCTGTATAGTAGGTTCTCAAGTCAGGTAGTGTGAGTCCTCCAACTTTATTCTTCTTCTTCAGTAGTGCTTTACTTATTCGGGGTTTCTTCCCTTTCCATAGAAAGTTAATAATTAGTTTTTCCATCTCTTTGAAGAATGTTGTTGGTATTTGTATCGGAATTGCATTGTATTTGTAAATTGCTTTAGGTAGAATTGCCATTTTCACAATGTTGAGTCTGCCTATCCATGAGCATGGTATGTTTTTCCATTTATGTAGATCCCTTTGGGTTTCATGCAGCAGTGTTTTGTAGTTTTCTTTGTATAGGTCTTTTATATTCCTGGTCAGATTTATTCCTAAGTATTTTATCTTTTTAGGGGCTATTGAAAATGGTATTGATTTCCTGATCTCCTTTTCATCATTCTCTTTACTGGTGTATAGGAATCCAACTGATTTTTGAATGTTTATCTTGTATCCTGCTACTCTGCTGAATCTTTCTATTAGTTCCAGTAAATTTCTCGTGGAGTCTTTAGGGTTTTCTATGTATAGTATCATATCATCTGCAAACAGGGAGAGTTTAACTTCTTCATTACCAATTTGGATGCCCTTTATTTCTTTCTCTTGCCTTACTGCTCTAGCGAGAACTTCCAGCACAATGTTAAATAGGAGTGGTGATAAAGGGCATCCTTGTCTTGTTCCTGTTTTCAGGGGGAATGTTTTCAGCCTTTCTCCATTAAGAATGATGTTGGCTGTTGGTTTTGCATAGATGCCCTTTATGATGTTGAGAAATTTCCCTTCTATACCTATTTGATTGAGAGCTTTTATCAGGAATGGGTGTTGGACTTTGTCAAATGCCTTTTCTGCATCAATTGAGATAATCATGTGATTTTTTTCTTTCCTTTTATTTATGTGGTGGATTACATTGATGGATTTTCTAATGTTAAACCATCCTTGCATACCTGGTATGAATCCTACTTGGTCGTGGTGTATTATTTTTTTGATATGATACTGAATTCTATTGGCTAAAATTTTGTTCAGAATTTTTGCATCTATATTCATGAGAGATATTGGTCTGTAATTTTCTTTTTTTGTGATGTCTTTGCCTGGTTTTGGTATCAGCGTTATGCTGGCTTCATAGAATGAATTTGGAAGTGTTGCTTCCTCTTCTATGCTCTGAAATAACTTGAGTAGAACTGGTACGAGCTCTTCTGTAAATGTTTTGTAGAATTCTCCAGTGAAGCCATCTGGGCCAGGGCTTTTTTTGGTTGGGAGTTTTTTTATTACCTTTTCAATCTCTTCTCTTGTTATGGGTCTGTTCAGATTTTCAATATCACTTTGTTGTAGTTTGGGTAGGCCGTATGTTTCTAGAAATTTATCCATTTCCTCTAGGTTTTCAAATTTGTTGGAATACAGTTTTTCATAATATTCTGTTATAATCCTTTTTATTTCAGTTGGGTCTGTTGTAATGTCCCCCTTTTCATTTCTTATTTGGGTTATTTGTGCCCTCTGCTGTTTTTCTTTTGTCAGTCTGGCCAGTGGTTTGTCGATTTTGTTGATTCTTTCAAAGAACCAACTTTTGGTTTTGTTGATTCTTTCTATTGTTTTTCTGTTCTCTATTTCATTGATTTCTGCTCTGATCTTTACTATTTCCTTTCTTCCGGTGGTTGTAGGCTTTTTTTGTTGTTCTCTTTCTATTTGTTTGAGTTCTGTAGTTAATGTTTTGATTTTGTCCCTTTCTTCTTTTTTGATATGTGCATCTATTGCTATAAATTGTCCTCTGAGGACTGCCTTTGCTGTGTCCCAAAGGTTTTGGTATGATGTGTTTTCATTTTCATTTGATTCTAGGAATTTTTTAATTCCATCTCTGATTTCTTCTATTACCCATTGATGTGTAAGCAGATTATTATTCAGTTTCCATGTGTTTGATTTTTTTTCCTTGCTCTTTCTAGTGTTAATTTCTACCTTGATGGCATTGTGGTCAGAGAAGATACTGTGAATTATCTCAGCATTTTGGATCTTGTTGAGGATTGCTCTGTGGCCTAAGACGTGGTCTATTCTGGAGAACGTTCCATGTGCATTGGAAAAGAATGTGTACTTTGCAGCGGTTGGATGGAGTGTTCTATATATGTCTATGAGGTCCAGTTGGCTGATTGTGTCCTTTAGGTCTTCTGTATCTTTGCTAAGTTTCTTTTTAGTTGTTCTGTCCTTTACTGAGAGTGGTGTGTTGAAGTCTCCTACTATTATTGTGGAACTGTCAATTTCTCTTTTCAGTGCTGTTAGAGTTTTTTTTATGTATTTTGGAGCCCTGTCATTGGGTGCATAGATATTTATTATGGTTATGTCTTCATGATGGATCATCCCCTTAATCATTATATAGTGTCCTTCTTTGTCTTTTATGGTAGATTTTGTTTTAAAGTCTATTTTATCTGAGATTAGAATTGCCACTCCTGCTCTTTTTTGATAGTTGTTAGCTTGATATATGTTTTTCCAACCTTTGATTTTTAATAAATTCACATCTTTGTTTCTAAGATGTGTCTCTTGTAGACAGCAAATAGATGGATCCTGTTTTCTTATCCATTCTGCCACTCTCCGTCGCTTTATGGGTGCATTGAGTCCATTTACGTTCAGTGTAATTATTGATAGATGTGAGTTTGTTGCTGTCATTTTGTAGTGCTTTTTTTTTGGTGATGCTGAAGTTTTCTTTGTTCTTCTTACTCTCTTGTGCTGAGTTCCTTTTGTTTGTGGATTTTGTGTTCATTTCTTTTGTTTTTGTAGGTTTTGTTTTTGTTGAGACTTTATGTTTTTCGTCTTTATTTTTATGAGTTGGTTTGTTAACTTTTTTTGTGGTTACCATGAATTTTACCCTTATCTTTATAATTTTGAAGCAGTCTACCGTTACTTGGTATCGCCTTGCCTTCTTCTCCTTTAGAAGGTTCTATACCTATGCCGTTTGTTCCCTCTTTCATTGTTTTGATGTTGTTGTCATCCTTTGATTGATTTCTCTGATTCCCTGTTGTATATCTTTTGTTTTTGGAAAGTCGTCTGTAGTTCAGTTCCTAGAATGGTATCTGGTTCATGTGAACCTGCATCCTAGGTCCTAGGTCCTGCCTGAGGGCTTAAGCTGTTTGTCCTCAGATCGAAGAACTCCCTTTAATAATTCTTGTAAGTTTGGTTTGACTTTTGCATATTCCTTTAGTTTCTGTTTATCTGGAAATGACCTAATTTCACCATCAAATCTGAATGAGAGTTTTGCAGGATATATTATTCTTGGCTGACAATTTTTTTCTTTCAAGATTTTATATATGTCATCCCATTGCCTTCTTGCCTGCATGGTTTCTGCTGAATAATCTGAGCTTAGTCTTATTGTTTCTCCTCTGTATGTGACTTCTTGTTTTTCCCGAGCTGCTCTCAGGATTCTTTGTTTGTCTTTAGTTTTAGCGAGTGTGAATATGATATGTCTTGGTGATTTTCTTTTGGGGTCTATTCTATATGGGGTTCGTTGATCTTCTTGGATGACCAGCTTTTCATCTTTCATGATATTGGGAAAGTTTTCTGTCAGCAGTTCCTCAATGATCCTCTCTGTGTTTTCTGTTTTCTTCCCCTGTTCTGGTATGCCAATCACTCGTAAGTTTTTGCTTTTAATTGTGTCCCACATAACTCTCAGGGTCTCTTCATTTTTCTTTGTTCTTTTTTCTGAGTTTTCCTGAAACAGAGTTGTATCCAAGTGTTTGTCTTCAGTTCCACTGATCCTGTCTTCCATGGTTTCAAATCTACTTCTCAGCCCTTCTATGACACCGTCCATTTCTGAAATCTTGTTGTTTATCTTTTGGATTTCTAATTGTTGTTTTTGTATAATTTCGAGTTGTGAATTTATTTTGGCATTTTCTTCTTGCATCATCTTCCTGAATTCTTCCAATTTTTTGTCTGTATTTTCCATAAATTTGTCTATTTTTTCCTCATGTTTGTCAGCTTTTTGCCTCAGTTCTTGGAAAATTCCGAGTATTCGTGATTTGAGTTCCGTATCAGGTACTTCTAGTGCATTTTCTTCCACAGGAGAGTTATCTGGTGTTTTAATTTGGACGCCTATTGGAGCCATCTTGTCTTGTTTTTGTAAATGTTTTGATATTGTTTGCTGTTTTCGGGGCATTCAGTAGATATTTCTCTCGTTTATTGAATGTAGATTTTTTTTTTTTTTTTTTCGTTCTTGTGGTACAGCTGGGCAGATCTAGTTGAGGAGGAGCCACTGGGATGGGTTGCTTGTGGCACTCACCGCAGCCACCAGGACGGTCGGTAGTCAGTGCTGGGCAGGTTCCAATAGGGCGTTCCTGCACCGCTTGGTGATGTGATGTCTAGTGCACGGTGCAGGTAGGTAGGGTGCAGCGGGAAGATGGTTATGTGTGAAACTAAGCTGGATATGGGAGAGAGGAGAGAGGAGGAGGAGCAAAAAGCGTACAAACATAAAAGAATGCTAGGGGAGTTTGTCGTTGGAATATACAGATGAGAGACTATGGGATGGAGGAAACCAGAAGGGGGAAGAGAAAGAAAAGGAAAGAATGACCAAATGAAAATCAGAAAAGTTAAAAAACTGCAAAGTTCCCAGGGATCGCACCGATGCAGCTATGAGGTCTGGGGGAGTCGGTCTCAATTTTCACAGCTCAGCCTGGCCAGAAGGTACAGAGGCATACATCGCCTGGTATTCAGGGATCAGAAAGAGAAGGAAGAGATAGAGGGACAAGAAATTAAGCAATGAAGAAAGACAAAAGAGAAAAAGAGGTAAAATATGACAAAACTAATCAAAAAAGGAAGAAAAATAAAATTGAGAAAAAAAAAAAAAAAGGGCAACACCAGCAGTCAGTGCCTACAAATGGGACCCAGAGAGCCCCCACTCAGGGGCGCGAATTCCAAGAAGCCGATAGTCTCGGGGTTAAGTGACCGTGGCCACGGGAAGCAGAGGGGCCAACGAACAAAGGCCCCAGGATCCCACCTGCGCGGGAGCCCAGACCTGGAAACAGCCACACGCCCGAACGCAGCCCTACAGCCCCGCAGGAGAGAGCAGAGACGGCCCTCGGAACCAGGCACCCAGGCAAAAGGAGGGGGAGGCGGCAGAAAAAGGTCCGCTAGGTGCCAGCAAACGGCTCCCAGAAAGCCCCCAGCCCGGGCGCGCGGAACCCAAGCACCGGCGCCCCCCCGCCCAGGGACCCCAGCCACGGAAAGCAGAGGGGCGAACGAACAAAGGCCCCGGGATCCCACCCACGCGGGAGCCCAGACCCAGAAACAGCCACACGCCCGCACGCAGCCCTACAGCCCCGCAGGAGAGAGCAGAGACGGCACTCGGAACCAGGCACCCAGGCAAAAGGAGGGGGAGGCGGCAGAGAAAGGTTCGCTAGCTGCCAGCAAACGGCTCCCAGAAAGCCGCCAGCCCAGGCGCGCGGAATCCAAGCACCAGCACCCCCCAGCCCAGAGACCCTGGCCACGGAAAGCAGGGGATCCCCAGCTGAGGCGGAGAGGGGTGGGTGGTGGGAGAGCGCGCACCGCAGTTTACCGGTCGTTCTGTCTCCGACCAGATGCTCTGCAAGGCTGCTCTCCCGTTTGCTGGTCTCCGATAGGAATCCAAGATGGTGGATCCGCGCTGCGTTAGCTGGTAAGGAATCTCTGCCTGAGTCTCTCCTCGCTCTCCGTTCTCTTTTAGTATTCTCACTCCGTTTGGTGTTTGGCTGAGTTCTTTATCTCTTCATTTGGTGTTCTAGGGTTTCAGGATTGTTGATTCTCTGTTAGGCTTAGTTTTTTGGATCTTTGCTGTGGAGGGACGGCGTGGTGTTTCTGCCTAGAGCGCCATCTTGCCCCAAGTCCTCCCTTTAATAATTCTTGTAAGTTTGGTTTGACTTTTGCATATTCCTTTAGTTTCTGTTTATCTGGAAATGACCTAATTTCACCATCAAATCTGAATGAGAGTTTTGCAGGATATATTATTCTTGGCTGACAATTTTTTTCTTTCAAGATTTTATATATGTCATCCCATTGCCTTCTTGCCTGCATGGTTTCTGCTGAATAATCTGAGCTTAGTCTTATTGTTTCTCCTCTGTATGTGACTTCTTGTTTTTCCCGAGCTGCTCTCAGGATTCTTTGTTTGTCTTTAGTTTTAGCGAGTGTGAATATGATATGTCTTGGTGATTTTCTTTTGGGGTCTATTCTATATGGGGTTCGTTGATCTTCTTGGATGACCAGCTTTTCATCTTTCATGATATTGGGAAAGTTTTCTGTCAGCAGTTCCTCAATGATCCTCTCTGTGTTTTCTGTTTTCTTCCCCTGTTCTGGTATGCCAATCACTCGTAAGTTTTTGCTTTTAATTGTGTCCCACATAACTCTCAGGGTCTCTTCATTTTTCTTTGTTCTTTTTTCTGAGTTTTCCTGAAACAGAGTTGTATCCAAGTGTTTGTCTTCAGTTCCACTGATCCTGTCTTCCATGGTTTCAAATCTACTTCTCAGCCCTTCTATGACACCGTCCATTTCTGAAATCTTGTTGTTTATCTTTTGGATTTCTAATTGTTGTTTTTGTATAATTTCGAGTTGTGAATTTATTTTGGCATTTTCTTCTTGCATCATCTTCCTGAATTCTTCCAATTTTTTGTCTGTATTTTCCATAAATTTGTCTATTTTTTCCTCATGTTTGTCAGCTTTTTGCCTCAGTTCTTGGAAAATTCCGAGTATTCGTGATTTGAGTTCCGTATCAGGTACTTCTAGTGCATTTTCTTCCACAGGAGAGTTATCTGGTGTTTTAATTTGGACGCCTATTGGAGCCATCTTGTCTTGTTTTTGTAAATGTTTTGATATTGTTTGCTGTTTTCGGGGCATTCAGTAGATATTTCTCTCGTTTATTGATTGTAGATTTTTTTTTTTTTTGGTTCTTGTGGTACAGCTGGGCAGATCTAGTTGAGGAGGAGCCACTGGGATGGGTTGCTTGTGGCACTCACCGCAGCCACCAGGACGGTCGGTAGTCAGTGCTGGGCAGGTTCCAATAGGGCGTGCCTGCACCGCTTGGTGATGTGATGTCTAGTGCACGGTGCAGGTAGGTAGGGTGCAGCGGGAAGATGGTTATGTGTGAAGCTAAGCTGGATATGGGAGAGAGGAGAGAGGAGGAGGAGCAAAAAGCGTACAAACATAAAAGAATGCTAGGGGAGTTTGTCGTTGGAATGTACAGATGAGAGACTATGGGATGGAGGAAACCAGAAGGGGGAAGAGAAGGAAAAGGAAAGAATGACCAAATGAAAATCAGAAAAGTTAAAAAACTGCAAAGTTCCCAGGGATCGCACCAATGCAGCTATGAGGTCTGGGGGAGTTGGTCTCAATTTTCACAGCTCAGCCTGGCCAGAAGGTACAGAGGCATACATCGCCTGGTATTCAGGGATCAGAAAGAGAAGGAAGAGATAGAGGGACAAGAAATTAAGCAATGAAGAAAGACAAAAGAGAAAAAGAGGTAAAATATGACAAAACTAATCAAAAAAGGAAGAAAAATAAACTTGAGAAAAAAAAAAAAGGGCAACACCAGCAGTCAGTGCCTACAAATGGGACCCAGAGAGCCCCCACTCAGGGGCGCGAATTCCAAGAAGCCGATAGTCTCGGGGTTAAGTGACCGTGGCCACGGGAAGCAGAGGGGCCAACGAACAAAGGCCCCAGGATTCCACCCGCGCGGGAGCCCAGACCTGGAAACAGCCACACGCCCGAACGCAGCCCTACAGCCCCGCAGGAGAGAGCAGAGACGGCCCTCGGAACCAGGCACCCAGGCAAAAGGAGGGGGAGGCGGCAGAAAAAGGTCCGCTAGGTGCCAGCAAACGGCTCCCAGAAAGCCCCCAGCCCGGGCGCGCGGAACCCAAGCACCGGCGCCCCCCTGCCCAGGGACCCCGGCCACGGAAAGCAGAGGGGTGAACGAACAAAGGCCCCGGGATCCCACCCACGCGGGAGCCCAGACCCAGAAACAGCCACACGCCCGCACGCAGCTCCACAGCCCCGCAGGAGAGAGCAGAGACGGCACTCGGAACCAGGCACCCAGGCAAAAGGAGGGGGAGGCGGCAGAGAAAGGTTCGCTAGCTGCCAGCAAACGGCTCCCAGAAAGCCGCCAGCCCAGGCGCGCGGAATCCAAGCACCGGCGCCCCCCAGCCCAGATACCCTGGCCACGGAAAGCAGGGGATCCCCAGCTGAGGCGGAGAGGGGTGGGTGGTGGGAGAGCGCGCACCGCAGTTTACCGGTCGTTCTGTCTCCGACCAGATGCTCTGCAAGGCTGCTCTCCCGTTTGCTGGTCTCCGATAGGAATCCAAGATGGTGGATCCGCGCTGCGTTAGCTGGTAAGGAATCTCTGCCTGAGTCTCTCCTCGCTTTCCGTTCTCTTTTAGTATTCTCACTCCGTTTGGTGTTTGGCTGAGTTCTTTATCTCTTCATTTGGTGTTCTAGGGTTTCAGGATTGTTGATTCTCTGTTAGGCTTAGTTTTTCGGATCTTTGCTGTGGAGGGACGGCGTGGTGTTTCTGCCTAGAGCGCCATCTTGCCCCTCTCTCTAGTATTCTTTAGGCCAGTAAATCTGGTCTTTTTTTTTGGGGGGGGGGGGGAGTTAAAATTATGCTCTACATCCTTCTCCAGCTCTGTTCAGAACCCTCTGTTGTGATCCTGGTCAGAGCAGTCAGTGGTGGTAGCCGGGCACCATCTAGCTGTACTGGACTCAGTCTGGTGGAGGCCTTGGTAGCTGTGGACAATTAGCCCTTTGGACTAATCTTTTCATTGAATCCTGTTCTCTTCATTCTCCCTTGCTCCCGAAGGGATGAGACCAGTGGAGTATCTTAGATGGCCGCTCATAGGCTTTTAAGACCCCAGACACTACTCACCAAGGTAGAATGTAGAGCATTATCTTTATAAGTAATGTCATGCCAATTGAGCTAGATGTTCCCCGAGACCATGGTCCCCAGAGCCCTCCGTCCAACAACTCAGTCCCTCGGGGGGTTTGGATGTGTCTATAGGGCCTCCATGACCTTTCCTTGTGCAGGTTGTGTTAGTTTCCCCTGTACTGTGTACTGTCTCACCTCTCACCCAAGTTACCACTTATCTATTACCTATTTAGTATTCCCCCCCCCTCCCCTCCCATCCCTGGTAACCAACAAGGATTGTTACATTTTGCATGTGAATTTTTTCATGGGTTTTTACAATAGAGGTCTCATACAATATTTGTCCTTTTGTGATTGACTTATTTCACTCAGCATAATGTCCTCCAGTTTCATCCATGTTATGAGATGCTTCACAGATTCATTGTTGTTCTTTCTCGTTGCATAGTACTCCATTGTGTGTATGTACCGTAGTTTGTGTATCCCTTCATCTGTTGATGGACATCGAGGTTGTTTCCATCGTTTTGCTATTGTGAACAATGCTGCCATGAACATAGGTGTGCATATGTCTATTCGAGTGATGACTCTTATTTCTCTAGGATATATTCCTAGGAGTGGGATTGCTGGATCGAATGGTATGTCTATTTCTATCTTTCTGAGGAAACGCCATATCATTTTCCAAAATGGTTGTATCATTTTGCATTCCCACCAGAAGTGTATAAGAGTTCCCATCTCCCCGCAGCCCCTCCAACATTTGTTATTTCCAGTATTTTTGATTCGTGCCAGTAATGCCGGGGTGACCAGTAATTATTTTTTAATAAACAGTTTACTTAAAAAAAGTCTGAATAAAATTTTTAAAAGAAATAGTTGTACCTAAGAGCAGCACAGGTGTTAAAAGATCTTTCTTCAAAGGTTTAAGCACAGAAGAAAACATTCTTTGATGATTACAAGGGTGGGGAGGGAGGGAGGGGGTATTCACTAACTAGATAGTAGACAAGAATTATCTTAGGTAAAGGGAAGGACAACACACACTACAGGAGAAGTCAGCACAACTGGACTAAACCAAAGCTAAGAAGTTTCCTGAATATAACCAAACACTTAGACAGACAGAGTAGCAGGGGCAGGGGTCTGGGGACCATGGTTTCAGGCCAACTGGCATGACAAAGTTTATTAAGAAAATGTTCTGCATCTCATTTGGCAAGTGGCATCTGGGGTCTTAAAAGCTAGTGAGTGGCCATCTAAGATGCATCAGTTGGTCCCAACCCACCTGGAGCAAAGGAGAATGAAGAACACCAAAGACACAAGGAAAATATTAGCCCAAGAGACAGAAAGGGCCACATAAACCAGAGACTTCACCAGCCTGACACCAGAAGAACTAGATAGTGCCTGGCTACCATGAATGACAGCCCTGACAGGGAACACAACAACTACTACTAATAAAATAATAGTTAATATGTAATATATACAGAGTCCCTGACAGAGCAAGAGAAAAGTAGGGTGCAGAACTCAGATTCTAGTAAAAAGACCAGACTTAATGGTTTGACTGAGACTGCAGGGATGCTGGAAGACATGGACCCTGGACTCTGTTAGCCCAAAACTAAAACCATTCCCGAGGCCAACTTTTTAGACAAAGATTAGACTGGACTATGGGACATAAAATGATACTTGTGAAGAGTGTGCTTTTTAGCTCAAGTAGATACATGAGACTAAACGGGCAGCTCCTGTCTGGAGGCGAGATGAGAAGACAGAGAGGGTCAGGAGCTGGCTGCATGGGCACGGGAAATCTGGGGTGGGAAGGTGGAGTGTGCTGTCACAATATATAGGGAGAGCAACTGCGGTCACATAACAATGTATGTATAAATTTTTGTATGAGAAACGAACTTGAATTGTAAACTTTCACTTAAAGCACAATTGAAAAAAAAAAGATCTTTCTTCATATTAAGGAGTGGGATGGGGATGAGAAGTTCTTGGTGTATGATTAACTTTCTCTGGCCCTACTACTAATAAAATAATAGTTAATATGTAATATATATATATTATTTTTATATTATTATATTACAGTTATATTATATTGTATTATATTTACTATTATAATGTATACAACTATACTTTAAGCACTATGCCAAACAAGTAAGTTTAACATTTTATTTAATTATCAAAACCATCTTTCAAACCAGGTAATGTACTCATTTTGAACATGAGGAGTCAGGAATCAGGAGAAATTGAGTAGTTTGCCCAGAGTTACAGCTTGTATTAGTGTCATATTGATACACTGGCACAAATGCAGAGACTGATCTGCATTTGAGCCCAGAACTCTGGCTCCAAAAACTTTGCTTTTTCCACTATGCCATGATCGTGCTGAAAAGAGGATGGGAAGCTAGATAATGTCTTATATTCATCTTAGGTTTGAGTTGGAATAACCAGGCAATTTTATGACTGAAAACAAGGCTTTTCTCATTCAAGTCACATTTCAATAAAATTGTATGGCGTATAGCACCCTCGGTCTTATTGGAGCCTCACAACAAACCTGCAAGGTATTTTTATTTTTCCCGTTTTTTACAGATGGAGGAACTGTGAGGTTCAGAGAAGTTAAGCAACTTGCCCACGGTACCACAGTTAAAAAGTGAGATCATCCAGATTAAACACTGAGCACCATATCTGGTACATTTAAAGTGCTCAATAAAATGTTAGTTACTATTTTGAATGGTAGGTCAGGACTTTGATGTAAGTCTCCTGGCTCTAAGTCCACTGGAGCACTGGCCTCTGTTCTGTAGTTTTCCCTCTTGGGTATCCCTGTACTAAGTCTGCCTTAGTAACCCACTGGTAATTACGTTGGCATCGTTTATATGGTGCTTACTCTGTGCCAGGAACTGTTCCACATGCTTTCCATTTATGTTAATGCTCTCCAGCCAAAGACCACCAGGAAGATTTCTGTAGTTGAAGAAAATTGGGTTTGTTGACTCATTGCAAGAAGAGAGAACGCACATCATAGGGAATCATGAAATGTCTCAGTGAGAGGGCATGAAAACGGACTTATTATAGGATGTGGGCTTGTATTAGGTGATTTGGGGATGAGTTCAAGGAAGTGGGGGTTTGCTCTGTGTTGGGTACTGTCAGGAAGCCAGGATAATTTTATGATTGGATATCTTAATGAATCTTATCTGGAAGAAGGGAATAACAGAGGGAGGCTAAAGAGCCCTGGTGGTGCAGTGGTTAAGCGCTTGGTTGCTAACTGAAAGCTTAGCGATTTTAACCCACCAGCCACTCCACAGGAGAAAAGACCTGGTAATCTGCTCCCATAAAGATTATAGCCTAGGAAACCCTATGTGGCGGTTCTACTCTGTCCTATAGGGTTGCTATGAGCCAACTCAATGGCAACAGATTTGGTTTGATTTTGAAAGAGGTAACTGGAGTCCCAAATGGTTAAGCGCTCAGCAGCTAACCTAAAGTTTGTTGGTTTGGGTCCATCCAGAGGCACCTTAGAAGAAAGGCCTGGGGAACTACTTCCGAGAACTCCGTCATCGGAAACCCTGTGATGCACAGTTCTACTCTGACACACATGGAATTGACATGAGTTGGAATTGACTCAACAGCAACTAGTTGGTTAAAGGGGAAATTAATAAAGAAGAAGCAAGCACTTATTTTGGCTGGGAGAGGAATATATTTGGTATTTTTGTGACCTTGTTTTTGTCTGTGCTTAGATAAAATTATGAAATGGTCTTTTTTTTTCCTGTGTATGTGTCACCTGTAAGATTATTTATGTCCAACAGGAGAACACCACAGCCTAGCTGTGAGTACCAGGACAGCACCTAACAACACAGAGGCCTAAATTTTAGTACTAAGCCAGTTCACAGATGCCAGGGGCTGATTTTCTCTTCCTCATTTGCTTAATCATCACAACAACTCTGTGAAGTAGATTCTATGAGTATTCCCATTTTACAGATGAGGAACATGAGACACAGAGAATTTAAGAAAATTGCCAAGGTCATACAGCTAACAAATGGAAGCTAAGATTAGAACCCAGGCAGTATGGCCTCAGAAACCTTTCCTCTTCACCACTATGATATTCCACCTCTCTGGTCGTTCCATGATGAGGGCCCAGCTTAATTCTCCACAGGGCCTAATCCCATCTCTGAACCCACAGCATTTGACCCTGGTAGCACACTCCTGCCTTCTCCCAGCTCAGATGCTGTTAATTCTCTAGTTTGTGTGATTACACACATGGTCAGATTCCATAGATCCACTCACTGTGGCTCAGACTCACCCTCGGGATAACAGCTGGCTCTCCTGACATGAACAGCCTGCCTGGACCACTCATTCTTGCCCATCCCAAACTCTCTGGAAACCTGCTCCGCCTGCTTCATTGGACACCCCTGACTTTCACCTCCCATCCCCTCCCATCCCCTCCCATTCTTCCCCAGTGACCTCTCCACCCTGATGAATGAGGTTTATTTCTGGAGGGGCTGGACTTATTGCCTGCCCAACCCCAAGCGCCTGTTGTGACATCCTAAAAGAATCTGATTAAGGCCCCCTGGGGTGTTAGACACTGTCCACAAGCTTGGAGGCAGTGTGGTGTGGAGGAAAGAGCTAGCTGAGTCTCTGTTTAATAAATATGTGTCCTCTCAGCAAGCAACTTAACCTCTCTGAGGTTCTTTGTCTGTAAAACGAAGGGCAATAGTGCTCATCTGGTAGTGTTTATTGGCAAGATCAGATGAGATAATGTATGTATTTGTAAGACATACACAGTAGTGGGCCCCCTATAACTACTGCTTTTCCCCTTCTCTTATAAGCTTACACATAGCATCAGATTAGGGAGTATACCCTAGTGGTTATGAGCAGACACTAGAATCAGACATCTATGGTTCAAATCCTGGTCTCATCTGGAGCTAGTTCTGTGACCCTGAGCAAGTTGCTTTACCTCTCTGGGCTCTCTCTTCACGTATAAGGTGAGGATAACACTGCTTTGCACAATTGTGAAGGTGCAGGGAATTGGCATTTGTGGAGTGATTGGACCATGACATGCTTTCAGCCCATGTGGGTTCCCTTCCATTTCCCCCACTCTCACTAGGGTGTTTGAAATTTAAAAGAAGCCGAAGGGAAAAAGCAGTGCCTAACTTCATTTGTTGGCTTTAGGGAGTCAGGAGGCGAGAAGATACTCCCTGAACATCCACAATACCTATGGCACATGTGTACTGTGAGGCCAGGCTCTGCCACTGTGGGGTCACTGGAGAGTTTCAGTCTCTGAAGGACCAGAAGAGGGTAGGAGTACAAGATATTTAATGTAATAGAAAGGCTATTGGATTCGGCACGAGAATATCTGGATTTTCGATCTGGTGCCACCATTTTGTAGACTCAGGCAAGTCACTTAACCTCCATCTTTTCTTTCTCCTCAGTAGAATTTATGGGGGAAGTTCCTATCAGCCAAAGGTTCAGCATTTTACTTTCTTTTAATCCTTACCACAACCCACTCTAGTATGTAATAACATTATCCCCATTTTACAGATGAGGAAACCCAGGCTTAGAGGGGTTGAGAAACTTGTCCAAAGGCACACAGCTAGTGAGCAGCTGGGCTTTGTACTTGGGTGGTCAGACTCCAGATCCCATGCGCTTAATCTCCAGAGTGAGCACAAATAGCATCTCTAGCCTTCCATTTGCTTATCTGAAACCCTGGGAGAGCATCCCCTACCCCCCAGCTCTGAGGGTTAGATGGGCCGATGGATGTGACTATGATCTACTTTGTTAATTCTTAAATCTATTACAGAGATGTGATGTTGTCCTACTCACTGTGGCTTGGGAAAACAACATCAGCACAAAAGCATGGATGTTTCAGAAAGGCAGATTTTGGCTCAGTGAGGACAATCTTTCTACAATTAGAGTGCTACCCAGTGAGTTGGTTGCCTCTGAAGAAGTTAAAAAAAACCCAAACAGTTGCCAGCAAGTTGACTCTGACTCATGGCAGCCCCACATTTTGGAAACTGATAGTCAGGCCTTTCTATGTTTGTACCACCCAAAGAATCCTGAGGTGGTAAGCACCCCCACCCCCACTCCCCACCCCAGCAAAACAAGCACTTGAAAACTGTCAGGGGGCTTCATTCATCAAACTGAAGCTTTTAGCACAGGGCTCAACCCAGGGTAGGTACTCAGTTCAAGGAGATTGCTCTCCTCTTCTTAGATGGTCTCTAGCCACCCTTCTGGTGCCCTGCTGGTATAGTGGTTAAGAGCTTGGCTACTAACCGAAAGGTTAGCAGTTTGAATCTACCAGCTGCTCCTTGGAAACCATATGGGGGCAGTTCCACTCTGTCCTATAGTGTCACTATGAGTTGGAATCGACTCGATGGCAAGGGGTTTGGCTTTTTAGCCACCCTTCCACTTCAGAGTCTATGAACTCTGGAGTTTTCGTGAGACTGACAGAGCCCTACTTGACCTGAGTGTACTTTGCCAACTTTATCACAGCCTCTGGGGCAGGGGTGGATGTGCGGGGAAAACATTTTTCTGAACTCTGGCTCCAACTCCTTCAACATCTGTTGAAAACAAGGGAGTTGACCACACAGCCCTCTAACAATCAAGCATTCAATTAATACTTGGCTCCCCAGAGCAACCGTTGTAAAAAAAAATACCATTTAAAAAATTTCTCCACCTCTCTCCATCTTTCTGAGAGAGAGAGTTCTGAGGCCAGCGATGGAGAAAAAGTCTTTGGTTTCCCCCTGCAGACTGTTATTCTAATACCCTGTGCCAAAAGCGTGCAGAATGGGCCACTCAGAGTACCCTGGTGTGACCTCCACACTGCCTGTACGGGGACAGAAAGAGGGACTGAGGTGAAGGGCAGTGAGTGAACTCCTTGACAATTTTCCCTGCCACAGCCTCACTCTGAGAAGATTGACAAGCCCTGTCTTCTCAGGAACACTGGGAAATGGCATGTGTGTGTGTGTGTGTGTGTGTGTGTGTGTGTGTGTGTGTGTGTATGAGAGAGGAGAGAGAGAGACCGAGAGGGGGAAGAGAGAGAAGAGAAAGACAGAGAAGGAGAGAAAGAGAGAGTGAAAGGAGAGAGAAAGAAGGGAAAAGAGGGAGAGAGAGAGACAGGGAAGAGAGAGAGAGGTATCTGATCCCATGGAGTTTTCCATGCCTTAGAGATCTAGATCCTGATGACTCAATGTGAGGGTGTGGTTCACAGAGAAGCAGCGGCACCATTACCCATGAGTATGTTTGAAATGCAAAATCTCAGGCCCCACCTCAACCTGACTGAATCAAAATGTGCTTTTCAGCAAGACCCTCAGGTGATTTTTAGCACATAAGAGTTAGAGGAGCACTGATCCAGATAACATTGCCTCATATCTCCTAGCTCTGTTCCATGGAAGTCCAAAGCCCTAGTGCACGTTGTACAGAAATCCAAATCCCTCCCAAAAATGCCTGTGGATTCTTAGGAAGCTCACATTCTTATGGTCACCTCTGGTGACCCTGGAGCAGCTGCTTCCCCTGTGTAGGAGAGTTAATACCTTGCTTGTTCTCTCTGTCTGTTCCATATCAACCCAGACATGAAACTTAATTCCTTCCTCAGTTTTCACCAAAAAACAACTCACACAAAGCATTTATGTGTAGATTTTCCCAAAATGTGCTGAGTAGAGGGGGTGGAGTGAAACAACCTACATCTCTGTTCTTTGACCACACAGCAACGGAAATTTTTTACTGGCCCCTCACCCCAAGTATTCCCTACCCCAACTCATCTCCCTGCACTTCTCCTTGGCCCTTCTCCTCTCTCCATGACCACCTCAGGAGCCGACTCATTGCTGTCAAGTCAATTCTGACTCATAGCGACCCTATATAGGACAGAGTAGAACTGCCCCATAGGGTTTCCAAGGCTGTAATCTTTACCGAAGCAAACTGGCACATCTTTTTTCCTCAGGGCTACTGGAGGATTGAACTGCAGACCTTTCGGTTAGCAGCCAAGCACTTAGCCACTGCACCACCAGGGCTCCTTCTCAGGAGCTAAACTCCCTCATTTTCTTCTATAAAGCAGTAGTGACATTTCTTCTGTTGTCTTCACACGTGCTCTCAGGAATATATCAGAAATCACTAGGCTGTTCTGATATATTACTCTTTTAATCCTCACATCAACTCTATTCCGTTTGAGTTGTGTACTTATTCCCATTTTATAGATGAAGAAACGAAGATGTAAAAAAGGTTTACTAACTTGCCAAGTAATATTCTTGGCTTGCCTATCCATTACCTCATCTGTAAAATTGAACAAATAATAGATACCCCAGGGTGGTGTTTTGAGAATTAACTAAAATCATCTTCACAAAGAATAAGGCCCACAGTAAAAGACAATTTCTTTCTTTCATAAGAATATTAATCATGAATCTATTTTTCTATTGTATTTCAAATGAAGATAATAAGACATGAAATTATAAAGAGGTAAATTTCAAATAAATAAAAGGCGATTTTGTTTACACAGCAGGAGATGGACTCAGAAAACTCCTTAACCCAAGTGGGAAATGGATTTGAAAGTTGTAGTGCTTATAATGAATCGTGGCCTAAGACACCCTCAGTCAGTTCTCTAGACCTCTCTTTCTAGGGGAATAAAGTTACCCACAGTCTGCAGTACCTGTTGATAATACAACCTACTTTTTTTCCCTTGGCTTTGAAAACGATATGTCTCAGTTCAATATGAAGTGGAGAAAGGCAAATAAACTTAGATTTTCTAAATGTACTATATACTGAAGACTCTTCAAACATCATCTTATGTTACAGACTGTCTTAGTTTCTTAGTGTTGCTATAACAGAAATACCACAAGTGGGTGGCTTTAACAAACAATTTTATTTTCTCATCATTAAAGAGGCTAAGAGTCTGAATTCAGGGCACCAGCTCTAGGGGAAGGCTTTTTCTCTCTGTTGACTCTTGGGGATGTCCTTGTCTCTTTTCAGCTTTCATAGTTTCTGTGGGCCAGGAATTCAAGAGCAGCTTGGCTGGGTGGTTTGGCTCGAGGTTTTACATGAGGTTGCAGTCAAGATATCAGCTTGGGGCTGCAAGAGGCTGCAGTCATCTGAAGGCTTGACTACGGCTGGAGAAACTGCTTCCAAGGTGGCTCAGTCACATGACTGGCAAGTTGACGCTGGTTGTAGGCAGGAAGCCTCAGTTGTCCCCATGTAGATCTTTCCACAGGTTGCTTGAGTGTCCTCATAAGATGGCAGCTGGCTTCACCCAGGGCAAGTCATCCAAGAGAGAGAGTGCCAGATAGAAACTATCCTTTGAAGTCACTTAGCACATTCACCACATTCTATTCATTAAAAGTGTCTGTAAATCTGACCCACATTGAAAGGAAGAAAATTTGGCTTTAACTTTTGAAGGGAGGAGTGTCAAATAATCATGGACATATTTTAACACAATGTAAAAATAGCATGACAAGGGTGTTGACTTCCTTTAACTTCACAAGTGGGGAGGAGAATCAAGATCAACAGCCCAAGACTGATTCCTTTGAGGCAGAGTTCAGACACACCTCCTTTCTACAAACTTATTACCAATTCTTACACCAGCCGTCCCTCCCATGGCACTCTTTACTTCTCTGCTGGGTTTGATAATTCATTGCAATGGCCACACAGAACTCACAGACTACTCACAGTTATGGGGTTTATTAGGGAAATAACAGTTACAATTCAGGATCAGGAATGACTTAGGATACAGATCTTCGATCAGGACAGCTTCTTCTTAGCCATGCCCATAGGCAGACCTCTCTCTACCCTCAGCCTCTCAGCCTCTTGGCACCTTGGCCTTGCCTCTACCCTCCCTGCTCCAGCAAGTGTTACAAAGCTCTTTAACTCTGTAATAAGTGCCTGGAGGCACCCCTCCCAACCAGTAAGCTCAGCCTCAGGCACTCAGCTCTCTCTCACTCCATGGATCCACAAGCTAGCTCTGCCAAGTACCCAGAGGCGCCCCCCTCTGCCAGGAAGCCTCCTGCACAAAGGCACTCAGCTCTCTTGCTCCATGGGTCAGCATACCCACTGTAGCCACCTTGCTCCATGGGCTGGGAAGCCCACCCACTACACCATCTCTCGTCAGTCTCCAGGTTCTATCGGTGCTGTTTCTGTGCCACCTCTTCTTGCCATCTTGTGCCATCTCTGGTGTTACAGCTCTTTGTCTCCTGGGTCTAGAAGGTTCTCAGCACAGGGACCCCAGGTCCAAAGGACATGCTCTACTCTTAGCGCTTCTTTTTGGTGGTACTGAGGTCTTCCCTTTGCTTTAGGATTGACTCTCTTTTTAAGCCTAATGGGATGGCAAAACTGACCAATCCCCTTGTTAGGGTTCCATACACCTTATTTGCATTATTAGCAGGCTGTCCTATCCTCTTGTTGGGCCACAGGTACCTTATTTGCACAGTCTCACCCAATCATTACAAAACCATGAATGGCTAAAAGGGCCATGTTAAGTAATTCACCGCACCGAAGACCACCACACTTAGCAATATGAGAAGGAATCACAGCTCTGGTACGTATTGCTTAGCCTCTGCTTAAAATGAGTCAGAGCTTCCAGTACCTCTCAGGTTAAAGATCAAAGTCCTCAACATGGCAGACAATGCCATGCGTGCCCCGTGCCCAGCATGCTTCCAGCCTCCACCCAGGTTTCTCCTCATTTAATATTCCACACCTTCTCTGCTTTTAGTTCCTCAGAAATGCCACGCTCCCTCCTGCCTGAAGGCCTCTGAAGAGATGTTCCCTTGGCTTTCTATGCACTTCCTCAACCTTCTCTTGTCTTGTTAACATTCATTTACCCTTCGGATCTTAGTTAAAGAGCACCTCTTCATCAAACCATCTTTGACCTCTCAGCCAAAATCAGATCCCTTCAGAAGCTTTTATAAATCCTTGAGTTTTTGTAGTCAAACTTTTCAATTTGTAGTTATGTATAAGTGTGATTATTTGATCCATGCCTCTCTATCCCACTAATTTTCAGTCGTCATTAAGATCGCATTTGTTTTGTTCACCACTGTATCTGCAATACAATGTGTATGCTCAGTAAAAATGTGCTGGATGGATGGATGGATGGATGAATAGAGGGATGAATGGCCAGACAATGATCTTCTCATAGCTGGAGGTGTGCAAACACAGATGGAACAACCTGTGTATTAGCATGCTTGAGGAGAAATTCTAGCAATGGATTGGGGTTGCATGTGTAGCTTTTAAGGTTTTTTACTTTCAGGAGTTTCCATGAATCTGTGATTCTAGGTTTTTCACTCACTGGCAAGTAAACTCTGCCTCCTTGGTTAAGTCAGCTATGGCCTAGGTCCTTTGGCTCCTAGGACATGCCCTCTTATGGGCAGCCTACCTCAGGCTCAGCTAGCATCCTGAGACTCATGTCAAGCACAAGTAAAAGACGTGTTAGAAAACTCTGGGAGCAGTTGCCTGGGACTCTAAGGGGGCTCTAACATTGGGCCTTCTTTGGCTCCTTTAAGAAGCTTTACAAGGCTAAGGTTTGGTCTAAAAATAAGCCCACAAGTCTTTTTTAAAAGCTTCTAAAACCAGATGTTCACAACAGCCATTTTTTTTTTTTTTTTTGGAAAGGCCAGTGAGCCTTTAAAAGCTTCAAAAACCACTACTTGGCCTGCCTCCCATAGTAGGGAAAGTTCAATATGTAGTGTGCTTAAAAACAGACCCACTTTTAAGTCTTCTAGAATCTGAAACTGAAACATTCTGCTCTTATCAAAGGGGTTCAAGATGGAGATCAGCATGTATGAGGTTTGGTTACCCCAGAGGCCAGTTCTTCCTGCAGTATGTAAGCATCCCCAAGTAACCACATAACTGCAGTTAGTTGTCTATAAAAGATTCATTCAAGTCTTTCTTTTCTGTTAAATCTCTTGTCCCATAGGTCCCTTCATACACTGGCATGTTGTGGATTATTTGTAAATTCCATATGCATATTTGCATGCACACACACACACACATACAGAGGAACCAGTGTGCCCAAGAAAAATGTCTGCCCAGGTAGAGTGCTTATCAGATGGCAGAAAATGAGGAAGAGCATTCATTTGTCAAATTGTTCTCTCCCTTACTTCCTTCCTTGCTTCTTTCTCTCTTTCTTTTTGTTTTATTTTCATGTTTTGAATAAATATGTAAGTGCCTATTATATGCCAGTATTGAACAACATCTATGTTTCAGGTTGGAAGGCAGGGGGTAGACATTAGTGGGGCTCAGTAGAAGAGAATATCCAGATGAATCAGAAATACATTTCCCCAGAGACATTCCACAATTCATAGGGGGATTGGAAGTGTGGCTCACCATATCCCAGGCTCCTTAAATCCTTCAAGTATCTGTAAGGAATCCTCTATCATCCCATTTACATAAATAAGGAGACTAAGAGAGGTTAAGGGTGTTGCTCACGATCCCATTGGTCTATCAACCTCCATGAGCACACACCTTGCTGCTTCTTTTAACAGAAGAAATGCAGCCACTCATAAACAGCTATAATGCAGTGGGGATAGGGCTCAATACTATACAAGAGATGTCAGTATAATATGTTATGGGAGTTTAGAGGAAAGACAGATTCATTCCGGCTAAGAGGATCAGGAAAGGCGCTGACTGGTACCACAGTAAAGTGGATTCTTGCTTCCCCAAACCAAGGAGCTCACTTGAGTCTCCTTTCTGTGCAATCAAAATATCTCTAACTCCTTCACAAACATCAAAGTATTAACCAGTCAAAAGAGACGATTGCCTACTAACTTCCTCTCAGAATTAAAGCATCACGAGGAGGGAAAGACCCAATCCTCTTCTGTGACATCTTGACAGGTGGTCACCCAGTTTATGCTCACACATCCCCAATTACAAGAGCTCAGTATATCATGAGGGAAGCAGTTCTGGAAAATTCAAACTATTAGAAAGTTCTTTCTTCTATCAAGCCACAGTTTGTCTCCCTGTGGTTGCCACCCACTGATCTTGTACTCCACAGTTTGGAGCAGCATCAAACTGGTTGACTCCTTGTGACCCTAATAGCCTACCAGTTGCCATGGAGTTGATTCTAACTCATGATGACCCCATGTGTGTCAGAGTAGAGCTGTGCTCCACAGGGGCTTCAATGACTGATTTTTCAGAAGTAGATCACCAGGCCTTTCTTCCAAAGTGCCTCTACATGGACTCAAACCAGCAAACCCTCAGTTAACAGCCAAGTGTGTTAACCATTTGCACCATTCAAGGATTCCTAAGAGCATATAGATATGTGAAGATGCTTTTCCCATGTTTGCCAATGCTTCTTATCACCAGACTTCCCTGGTTCTTCATCCCAGTATAAAGAAGTAGTGTGATGAGATAGAAAGTGCACTGGTTCTAGAAATAGACTACTGAGGTTTAAATATTGGCTTCACCACTCATTAAGTGCACAACTTTGAGCAAGTCACTGCACCTCGTGGAGGTGCAGAACCCAAAGAGGGTTCTTGCAGAGATAAATTACACTAATTCAGGTAAACTATTATCAGAATACATGGCTTATAGTAAGCCTTTAGAAAATGTTACCTGCTAGGAGAGGTTGCTGTTAGGTGCCTTCAAGTCTATTTCGATTCATAGTGACCTCACGTGACAGAGTAGAACTGCCCCATAGGATTTTTTAGGCTGTAATCTTTGCAGGAGCAGATTGCCAGGTCTTTCTGCCATGGAGCTGCTGGGTAGGTTTGAACCGCCAGCCTTTCTATTAGTAGCCAAGCTGCTTAACTATTGCACCATCAGGGCTCCTTAGTATAAGAAGAACCCCTTTAAAATTCTAAGGGGTAGAGCAGTTCTTCCCTGTTTGGAGGCAGAAGGGAATGAGCAGAGAGCTCATCTGAGGGATCATTGCACTAAGCAGGTTCCTAGGAGCCTGAGGCAGCTGCAGACAAACCTATCACAGAAGTTCTCAAACTTTAGCATGTGTTTTAGTCACCTAGCACTGCTATAACAGAAATACCACATGTGGATGGTTTCAAAAAACAGAAGTTTATTCTCTCACAGTCTAGTAGGCTAGAAGTCCAAACTCAGGGCGTCAGCTCTGGGAGAAGGCTTTCTCTCTGCCGGCTCTGGAGCAAGGTCCTTGTCATCAGTCTTCCCCTGGTCTAGGAGCTTCTCAGGCACAGGGACCCCAGGCCCAAAAGACGCACTCTGCTCCTAGCACTGCTTTCTTGGTGGTATGAGGTTCCCATGTCTCTTTGCTCACTTCTCTCTTTTATATCTCAAAAGAAATTGGCTCAAGACACAATCCAGTCTTGTAGATTGAGTCCTGCCTCCTTACCATAACTGCCGCTAATCCAATCTCATCGACATCATACAGACACGATTTACCACACATAGGAAAATCACATGAGATGACAAAATGGTGGACAATCACACAATGCTGGGAATCATGGCCTAGCCAAATTGATACACATATTTTTGGGGGACACAATTCAATTCATGGCAGCATGCATCAGAATCACCTGGAAGACTTAGTAACACCAATTTCTGGGCCCACCACCAGAGTTTCTGATTCAGGGTGTCTAGGGTAGAGCTTGAGAATTTGTATTTATAACACATGCCCAGGTGAGGCTGATGCTGCAGGTTCAGGGACCACACTTTGAGAACCACTGACCTTAAGCAGGTGTACGTAATAATTGAGCAAGACTTCCCCTAAGCTCCGTGCATGTGTATTTTATGTCTTATCTCACCCAGTCCTCACAACGCTTCTGCAATGTAACTATATAATCACTTTCTCTTTAAAGATGAAGAAGCAAACAGTGGAGGCTTAGTAACTTGTCCTTTTTACACGAGCAGTAGCAGAACTGGGATTGAAATCCAAGTCCAATTGCCCCTAAGTCTGTGTTCCTCCTACCCATTTAACAAATAAGTAAACTGAGGCACAGAGAGGCTAAATCTTGCCTGGGTCATATACGTAATAGATGGTTGAATTACTGTTCAAATCCAGGTCTGTCTGACCCCAAAGTCCAGACCCTTAACTCAGACTTCTGTGAGATTCAGGGTGTGTTGAAGATATTTTCCATCCATGCTTGGAGCCTGGCACCTCTATCCTAGTGCGTGGTTTTTAATTTTCCCTTTCCTTTTTGCTTGACTTCTCTAGGTAATTGCCTCCTTTCTCCAGTCACTCGATGGAGTAGATATGCTCTTCCTGGAGACCGAATGACCGCAGAAGGAGAATAACTTAGAACAGGCAGTTCTTCGTTTTTCCTCACCTGGTGTTTTTCCTTCAGAGCCTGGAAAGAAATGGGGCCTCTGCACGCTTTAAATTGGACCATCGATCACATGTGCTCGGAATATGCGGAGCTCGTTAGGGTTGTGTTGGCCAGAGTGGAGCACCTGGGCCAAGAAAAGTAAACTTGCCTCAGCTACTTCAATCCATGCCGCCCCTCTGCAGTGGAGCCCAGACTGGGGTTGCCAGGCACTAATGTGACCAATTATTTCTGTCCTCAGTTACTAGGTCATTAATCCTGCCCTGGCCCCAGGTCCCAGGTTTTTGTGGAATAGGGTTTGCTTTTAGGAACGACTCTACCTTCTCTCTGTGGGGTTGTGCTATGCTGCGGTTAGGCCTCTGGACCTGAAGGCAGAGAGTTGCTGGGATCTCATTATGGCCCTGTCAAGAACCAGCTGCATGTGTCCTGTACACCCCCGTTCTGCTCCTCCACTGTACAATGACCACAGTACCTCCTGAGGGTTGCTCAGGGGACATCTTTTTTGAGAAAAGAGGTTTGCCATCTATAAGGGGCCAGTGAGTATAGCTAGGTTTCTCTGAAATCTCCGGTTTGGTTTCCTGAAAGGAAAGGGTATAGTGAATCCTAGGCTCTTTCCCTCTCTGGAGACTTTGCACTTACTGTTACCACGTTGTCTTAGTTTTCCAGTGGTGCTGTCACAGTAATATCACAGGTGGGTGGCTTTAAAGAATAGAAATTTATTTTCTCAGTTTGGAGGCTAAAAGACCAAGTTAGGGTCTCGACATGTCAATTCCTTCTTTGTCTCTTTTAGCCTCTTGTTGGTGTGTGCCGTCAAGTTGATTCTAACTCATAATGCCCCACAGGACAAAGTAGAACCGCCCGATAGGGTTTTTTAGGCTGTAATCTTTATGGCAGCAGATTGCCAGGTCTTTTCTTCTGCAGAGCAGCTGGTGGGTCCAAACCACCAGCCTTTCAGGTAGCAGCTGAGCACTTACCACTGTACCACCAGGGCTCCTATTTCAGCCTCTAGTAGCCAGTAATCCTTAAAGCTCCTAGGTTTGTAGTTTCATCTGATTCCATAGTTGTCAGCTAATGTCTGTCTTTCCCCAGTGTCACTGTGTGTGTCTCTGTGTCTATGTTGCTCCTTATACAACTCAGAAGTGACTAGGTTTAGGATCCACCCTATACTGGTGTGACCTCAACTGAGTGATTGATTTCTTTATATTATAGAAAGAAGATTACATTACATTACATCCACCAGTGTAGGGGTTAGGATTCAAACACATACTTTGGGGGAGCACAATTCAATCCATAACACCTGTCCAGTATGCTCTTCCTTTAGCCTTTTGCCGGCCTGGGTTATTTACCTTCTTTGGTTAACTCCTCAGACGCCAAGTCCCCACTGCCCTATCTATGGTTCTTCCTTTTCCTCTCTGTGCCCCAGTTAGTCTTTGAAACATCACCCTTTTTATATTCTCGGCATGAAACACAGTCTATACCTACCTTTTTTTTTTTTTTTTTGTCCCTTTCAGTTGCATGATTGTTATCCAATGTCTTCATGGGCTGCCAGGTTAAGCTGGTTTTGTGTGACCTGAATGAAAAGTTTTCTGCCCCCTCTGTTAACTCCACTACCCTGAGATTACAAGGCCTGTTCTATGAAACTGTGTCTTATAACTGCTCTTCTGGGTGAATCATGTTTTTCAAACTGAACAACCAAAACAAAGTACGGAAGTAAACTAGGCACTGAGGGTGACCCCTGATTTTAAATGTTTGTATTCATTAACCTAGCTTTATTGTTTCTATTGATAGCCATTATATGTTAGAAATTTGATCTATTGTTTAAAAAAAAAAAAAAAAAAACATGGAAAAGACCATGCTTGCTTTCAAGGAACTCAGTCTAAAGGGAAAGATAGACAAAGTTAGCAGACAATTACAGGGCAATTTGGTGAGTTTGCTGATAGAAGTAATAAAACTACATAGAGATTTGCAAGGTGAAGAAGGGCAGAAAAACAGCATGAGCAAAAGGAATTATTGTTAGATGCCATTGAGTCAATTCCTACTCATAGCAGCCCCATGTGACAGAGTAGAATTTCCCCTTAGAGTTTCCAAGGCTATAAGCTTTACGGGAGCAGATTACCAGGTCTTTGTCCCACAGAACCACTGGTGGGCAACCACTGACCTTTTGGTTAGCAGCCAAGTGCTTAACTATTGTGCCACCAGGGCTTCTGACCAAAGGGAGAGAGGTGAGAAACAGGATGTCTAGAAGCTGAGTGTGGGAGGAATGTGCGTGGAGGGGAGCGGAGAGGAACAGACCGGGAGAGACTGTCAGGAGGTGGTTCACAGCACCACGCTTAGTGCCCCACCATCTTCCATCCTGATGCTGGGGTATGGCTGTTTGCTTACTTTTCCATCTCCCTGGTTAGACTTTGAGTTCCTTGAGTACAGAGCCAGAATCCCAGGCTCTGAATCCCTAGTGCCAAGCACAGTGCCTGCCCAGAGTCAACACTCAGTTATTATTTACTGAATAAGCTTTGAATAAGGGACTGGGTTCTCAGAGTTCAGGGCGCAGGTATGATGGAGGTGGCCAGGATGCTTCTGCAAAGAAGGAGACTGTGACAAACGAACTGGGAAGAGAGGATGGGAACTGGCACTTTGATGAATGTGTAGATATTTCACAAAGGCTTGGCAAAGCAATTTGGCCAAAATAGCATTAAAATGTGGGAAAAATAATCCTAGCTTTACATGCCTGTAGGGTAAAGAATTTAATTTTACCCAGAGAATCTGTTTTTTGTCCTTGGTTCCTGAGAGATAACCTCTAAGACTTTGGAATTTCCCCAGTGATTGAAGAGTGTTTGATGAGACCCCCAGACCATACCTAAGGGTTTATGTTAATGAGGTGCCTCTTTGATGGGAGTTGGCCAGGCCACAAAGCCTGACACAAAGGCCACCTTAGCCTGACCTCAGCTGAGGGAGCTGAAGGTTGAGTCTAATCAATCATGCCTATATAATGAGACTGCAGTAAAGCCTCTAGACACAGAAGCTCCATGGGCTTCCTGGTTAGTGAAAGATACCTCTTCACATGGTAAGATAGTGCATCCCTTATGTATTTTATTTTAATTTTAATTTTATTGTGTTTTTGGTGAAAGTTTACATAGTAAATTCTCATTTGACAATTTCTATACAAATTGTTCAGTGACATTAGTTACTTTTTTCACAATGTGTCAACATTCTCTTTAATTGTGTTCTGGTTGTTCTGTTTCCAGTGCTCATTTCCCTGCCCCTTATCTTCTCATCTTTGCTTTAGAGTAAATGTTCACCTTTTGGTCTCATATGGATGGTTTTTTAGTAGAGCACTGTACTTACGGATAACATCCTTTATTTTGTGTGCCACTGTTATTTCGCTAAAAGGTGTTCTCAGGTGTTAGTTTTAGTTCAAGTTTCAAAGAGTATCTCAGGGCAATAGTCTCAGGGAGTCTTTTGGTCTCAGTTGGCCCAGTAAGTCTGGAGTTTTTAAGAAGCTGAGCTTTGTTCCATGTTTGTCTCCCCTTCTATGAGGGTCCATCTATTGTGGCCCTGATCAGAACAGTTGGTAGTGGTAGCCAGGCACTATGTAGTTCTTCTGATCTCATGGTAGATGAGGCCATGGCTTCTGTAGGCTGTTAGCCCTGTAGACAAGTTTCTTCTATGAGACTTTGGTTCCCTTCTTATTCTTTTGCTCCTGATGAGTACAGACCGATACTGTATCTCACATGGCTGCTCACAAGCTTTAATACCCCAGACATACTCACTTCACTAGGATGCAAAACATGAACTTTGTGAACTACATTATGCCAATTGACTGGTTGTCCCATGAGACTAAGGTCCTAAGCCTTCAAACCTAGAAAACCAATCTCACAATATATACATCCCTTTTTTAGACTTGGAAGGTCTGCATTGGGAACCTTCCCAGACCTCATCCTATTTGTCTCTTCATTTGTACCATTTTTACTATAATAAAGCTGTAATCATAAGCATAGTGCTTTCAGTGAGCTGTGTGAGTTATTCTAGTGAATTATTAAACCCAAGGTAGTAGTGGGAGTCATCAGGTCAGAAGTGAGGGAGCCCTGTAAACCCCTGAGCTTACAGCTTACTCAGGGAGTAGAAGGAATCCCCAAATTTATAGCCAGCATATCAGAAATGAGGGTGTTGTGGGAACTCCAAACTCGCAGGTGGAGTCTGAGGTCTTGAGCAGATTTGGCAGTCTGGAAGACTATGCCCTTTAACTTAAGGTCTGACCTAGCTCTGGTCATTAGGGTCAGAGGAAGAAGTGCTGCATGTGCAACTGGTGTCAGAACAGAAGTGAAACAGAGGACAACAAAATTGATAATAAGCTGGTTTGGATTGATGAATACATTTGGTGTCAGAGAAATGAGATTTAACCTTTCCCAGCAATTCCATAACCAGATACCATTAAAATCTGACAGATATTAATGCCCAATAAAGGAAAAGTTAGAGTCATTATTTTATAATATCCCCAACATCTCATTATTATATATAGCAATATCTAGATTGCTGACTACCCCAACTTAATGGCTTTACTAACAAATTATCCTGAAAAACATTAGCCAGTAAAAGCTTACAAATAGCAGTGGAACATTGTCTGATACAGTGCTGGAAGATGAGCCCCTCAGGTTGGAAGGCACTCAAAAGACAAATGGAGAAGAGCTGCCTCCTCAAACTACAGTCGACCTTAATGACATGGATAGAGTCAAGCTTTTGGGACCTTCATTTACTGATGTGGCATGACTCAAAATGAGAAGAAACAGCTGCAAACATCCATTAATAATCGAAATGTGGAACATAAGAAGTATGAATCTAGGAAAATTGGAATTCATCAGAAATGAAATGGAATGCATAAACATCGATGTCCTAGGCATAAGCGAGCTGAAATGGACTGGTACTGGCCATTTTGAATCTGATAATCATATGGTCCACTATGCCAGGAATGACAAATTCAAGAGGAATGGCATTGCATTCATCGTCAAAAGGAACATTTCTAGATCTATCCTAAAGTGCAGTGCTTTCAGTGGTAGGATAATATCCATATGACTACAAGGAAGACCAGTTAATACAAACATTATTCAAATTTACCCACCAACCACTAAGACTAAAGATGAAGAAATTGAAGATTTTTACCACTTCTGCAGTCTGAAACTGAGAGAACATGCAATCAGGATGCATTGATAATTACTGGTGATTGGAATGCAAAAGTTACAAACAAAGAAGAATTGGTAGTTGGAAAATATGGCCTTGGTGAGAGAAATGATGGTGGAGATCACATGATAGAATTTTGCAAGACCAACGACTTCTTCTTTGCAAATAACTTTTTTCAACAACATAAAGGGCAACTATACACGTGGACCTCACTGGATGGAATACACAGAATCAAATCGACTACATCTGTGGAAAGAGAAAATGGAAAAGCTCAATATCATCAGTTAGAAAAAGGCCAGGGGCCAACTGTGGAACAGACCATGAATTGCTCATATGCAAGTTCAAATAGAAGCTTAAGAAAATTAGAACAAGTCCATGAGAGTCAAAGTACAACCTTCAGTATATCTAACCTGAATTTAGAGACCATCTCAAGAATAGATTTGATGCACTGCACACTAATGACCGAAGACCATTGTGGAATGAATCAAGGACATCATACATGAAGAAAGCAAGAGGTCATTAAAAAGTCAGGAAAGAAAAAAAATACCAAAATGGATGTCAGAAGAAACTTTGAAACTTGCTCTTGAGCATCGAATAGCTAAAGCAAACAGAAGAAATGATGAAGTAAAAGAGCTGAACAGAAGATTTTAAAGGGTTGTTCAAGAAGACAAAGTATTCTAATGAAATGTGCAAAGACCTGGAGTTAGAAAACCAAAAGGGAAGAACACACTTAGCATTTCTCAGGCTGAAAGAACTAAAGAAAAAATTCAAGCCTCGAGTTGCAATATTGAAGGATTCTATGGGCAAAATATTGAATGATGAAGGGAGCATCAAAAGAAGATGTAAGGAATACACAGTGTCACTGTACTAAAAAGAATTGGTTGATGTTCAACCATTTCAGGAGGTAGCGTATGATTAAGAACCGATGGTACTGAAGGAAGAAGTTCAAGCTGCACTGAAGACAGTGGTGAAAAACAAGGCCCCAGGAACTGACAGAATGCCAAGTGAGATGTTTTAAATAAACAGTTGCAATGCTTGAAGTGCTCACTCATCTATGCCAAGAAATTTGGAAGACAGCAACCTGGCCAACTGACTAGAAAAGATCCATATTTATGCTTATTCCAAAGAAAAGTGATCCAATCAAAAGCAGAAATTATCAAACAGTATCATTAATATCATACTCAAGTAAAATTTTGCTGAAGATCATTCAAAAGTTGTTGCAGCAGTACATCAACAGGGAACTGCCAGAACTTCAAGCCAGATTCAGAAGAGAACATGGAACCAGGGATATCATTGCTGATGTCAGATGGATCCTGGCTGAAGGCAGAGAATACCAAAAAGATGTTTACATGTGTTTTATCGACTATGCAAAGAAATTCAACTGTGTGGATCATAACAAATTATGGATAACATTGCAAAGAATGGGAATTCCAGAACACTTGATTGTGCTCATGAAGAACCTGTACATAGTTCAAGAGGCAGTCGTTTGAACAGAACAAGGGGATACTGCGTGGTTTAAACTCAGGGAAGGTGTGTGTCAGGGTTGTATCCTTTCACTATACTTATTCAATCTGTATTCTGAGCAAATAATCTGAGAAGCTGGACAATATGAAGAAGAACAGGGCATCCGGATTGGAGGAAGACTCATTAACAACCTGCAGTATGCAGATGACGCAACATTGCTTGCTGAAAGTGAAGAGGACTTGAAGCACTTACTGATGAAGATCAAAGACCACAGCCTTCAGTATGGACTATACCTCAACATAAAGAAAACAAAAATCTTCACAACTGTACAAATAAGCCACATCATGATAAACAGAGAAAATAATTAAGTTGTCAAGGATTTCATTTTACTTAGATCCACAGTCAACACCCATGGAAACAACAGTCAAGAAATTAAAAGATACATTGCATGGGGCAAATCTGCTGCAAGAGAACTCTTTAAAGAGTTAAAAAGCAAAGATGTCACTCTGACAGCTAAGGTGCTCCTGACCCAAGCCATGGTGTTTTCAATTGCCTTGTATGCATGTGAAAGCTGGGCAATGAATAAGGAAGACCGAAGAATTGATACCTTTGAATTATGGTATTGGTGAAGAATATTGAATATACCATGGAGACTGCCAGAAGAACGAACAAATCTGTCTTGGAAGAAGTACAGCCAGAACGCTTCTTAGAAGTGAGGATGGCGAGACTTCATCTCACGCACTTTGGACATGTTATCAGGAGGGATTAGTTCCTAGAGAAGGACATCATGATTGGTAAAGTAGAGGGTTAGCAAAAAAGAGGAAGACCCTCAACAAGATGGATCAATATGGTGGCCAAAACAATAGACTCAAGTATAACAAGGATTGTGCAGATGGCACATTGACCAGGTAGTGTTTCGTTCTGTTGTGCATAGGGTCGCTATGAGTCAGAACAGACTTGATGGCACCTAACAACAACAGCAAATTATTAAATGAAAAAGAAAAAGTATCCTTTGGTAAGAAACATATCTTACTGGTTAAAAATACAGGATTTAGAGTCATACAGATATAGTGTTTGAATATAGTTTTGCTACTTGCTATGTGACCTTAGACGATTAGCCTAACTTCTCTGAGCTTCCTTTCCATAAAAGTATAGGAGTTACTGTGGCAATTCAATGATGTGTATTTCAGTGATCTACTGCTGCCTAAAAACAACACTCCAAAACTCCTCTTAAAACAATATCGTTTTATATATCTCACAGTTATGTGGATTGACTGGGCTCAGTCAGGCCGTTCTTGCTAAGAGTCTTTCATGTAGTTGCAGTCTATGTTGGCTGGGACTGGAGTCATACGAAGACTCAACTGGGCTAGACATTCAAGATGATGCACATATATGGCTGAGAGTTTTTGTCAGCTGAGAGCCCAGCTAGGCCTGTCGACTGGAGCACCTAAATGTGAGCTTTTAGTGTAGATGGATTTCTCATAGCACTAGGACTATGCTCCAAGAGGGAGCACCCCAAGGGCCAGCGTTACAAATGACTCAGGCATAAACTGCAAAGCTTCTTTCGGCCTTGCTTTGGCAGTTTCAGACCATTATTTATGTTGCATTCCATTGTTCAAGCAAGTCTGAACCTGCCCGAAGTCAAGGGAAGGTTCACATGGACTTTGCCTCTTGGTGTGAGGAGCAGCATGGGTGTACAGAGAGGAAAATATTTGAGGGCAGCCATCTTTGGAGACGATTAACCACAAAGTACATATAGGCGTTCAATGAGTACCAGTTCCCTCCTCCTCGTTTTTACTTTGACCCATTATTTTTTAAAAATTCTTTTAACATGTAACATATACTTCTAGAAAATCAGATTTGAGCAATATGGGACTTTAAGAATAATCTAAGCAATTTTTCCCTTACTCTACAGATGGAGAAACTGAGGCCCAAAGGAGGGAAATGCTGAACCCATGACTGCTGACCCTAGACTGCATTCCTAAGGCCTCAACAGAATAGGTCCTTAGTGAGAGTTTTTAAAAAACAAACAAAACAAATGGCTCTCCACATTGGCTTACTGTTTTTAAACAAGTATTTCCACATATACACTAAGAGTCAAAGTGAGACAATAGAAAGTTCCCAGATTTTGGAATGCATAAATCTGTGTTAGAGTTCCAGCATTTCTACTTAACTTGCTTTACGCTTTTGGGAAAATTGCTTGACTTCTCGGAGCCTCAATTCCCTTAACTCTAAAGAAAGGCCGACAAAGCAAAGGTTACCAGGACACAATGAGTGCTGAGGTCATTTATGTAAAGAACCTGGTACACACCACGTGCTCAGTATTTGGCAACCATATTCGTTTCTTGTTAAGTTTCATGAAAACCCTGTGAGGTAGGCATTGGAGTCCCAGTTTACAGATTGGGAAACAGCCTCAGAGAGAGTGAGTGGTTTGCTTAATATGATACAGCCAGCAAATGGAAGCTCTGAGGGTTGAAAATCAGCTTTGTATAATTGGCCTTGCTACCCATCACCTCCACCCTCACTGCGCACACATCCATCCTTCATGGTCTATTCTAAAAAGTAGGGCAGGAAATCTTGGGCTGCAACAATTTGCTAAAGACTACTTAGTTTTATTTTGTTTTGCTTTTTTTGGGAGGAGAGTAAAACCAAACCAAAACTCTTGCTATCGAGTCCACTTCCTTTGGTGGGGGTAGGGATCTGCAAATATCATAGACTGCCCAACAATCTAGCACATTGTCTAATACTTTGAAGTATTTAATGTTTCCCTGATTTTTTGACTTTAATAGCACAGAAGAGAAATGGCAAAGATTAGCATGCCTACTATGTAGATGTGCTTCAACTCCTGTTTACTTTTAGCAAGCAAGGTTGTCTCATCTGCATATTACAGGTTGTAAATGAATCTCCAGTCCTGATGCTGCCGTCTTATTCATATAGTCCAGCTTCTCAGATTATTTTCTCAGAATACATATTGTATAAATATGCTGAAAGGATACAACCTGATTTTAAGACGTGCAGTATCCCCTTGTTTTGTTCAAATGACTGCCTCTTGGTCTAAGTACATGTTCCTCATGAGCACGATTAAGTGTTCTGGAATTCCCATTCTTCACAATGTTATCCCTAATTTGTTATGATCCATACAGCCGAATGCCTTTGCATAGTCAGTAAAACACAAGTAAACATCTTTCTGGTATTCTCTGCTTTCAGCCAAGATCCATCTGACATCAGGAATGATATCCCTTATTCCATGACCTCTTCTGAATCTAGCTTAAATTTCTGGAAATTTCCTGTCAATATACAGCCACAACCACTTTTGAAGGATCTTCAGCAAAATTTTACTTGCATGTGATATTAATGATATTGTTTGATAATTTCCACATTATCACCTTTCTTTGGAATGGGCATAAATATGGATCTCTTCCAGTCAGTTGGCCAGGTAGCTGTCTTCCAAATTTCTTGGCATAGATGAGTGAGAACTTCCAGCATTGCATCTGTTTATTAAAATATCTCAATTGGTATTCTGTCAATTCCTGGAGCTTTGTTTTTCACCAATGCTTTCAGTGCAGCTTGGACTTCTTCTTTCAATACCATCAGTTCCTGATCCTATGCTACCTCCTGAAATGGTTGAATGTTGACCAGTTCTTTTCGGTACAATAAATCTATGTATTCCTTCCATCTTCTTTTGATGCTTTCTTTGTGATTCAATATTTTGCCCATAAAATCCTTCAGTATTGCATCTCAAGGCTTGAATTTTTTTCTTCAGTTCTTTCAGCTTGAGAATACCGAGCATGTTCTTCCCTTTTGGTTTTCTAACTCCAGGTCTTTGCACATTTCATTATAATACTTTACTTTGTCTTGTCAAGCCACCCTTTGAAATCTTCTGTTCCACTCTTATTGATGAAGCACTTACTCATGAAGATCAAAGACTACAGCCTTCAGTACGAATTGCACCTCAACATAAAGTAAACAAAAATCCTCACAACCTGACCAGTAAGCAACATCATGATACATGGAGAAAAGATTGACGCTGTAAAGGATTTCATTTTACTTGGATCCACAATCAGTGCCCATGGATGCAGCAGTCAAAAATCAAACAATGGATTGCATTGGGCAAATTTGCTGCAAAAGACTTCTTTAAAGTGTTAAAAAGCAAAGATGTCACTTTGAGGACTAAGGTGTGCTTGACCCAAGCCATGGTATTTTCAAATGCCTCATATACATGCAAAAGCTGGATAATGAATAAGAAAGACCAAAGAAAAATTGATGCATTTGAATTACGGTGTTGGCGAAGACTATTGAATGTATTCTTGGACTGCTAGAAGAACAAACAAATCTGTCTTAAAAGAAGTATAGCCGGAAGGCTCCTTAGAAGGGAGGATGGAGAGACATTGTCTCACATACTTTGGATATGTCATCAGAAGGGACCAGTCCCTGGAGAAGGACATCATGCTTGGTAGAGGGTCAGTGAAAAAGAGCAATATCCTCAACAAAATAGATTGACACAGCGGCTGCGAAAATGGGCTCAGACATAGCAACAGTTGTGAGGATGGTGCAGAACCAGGCAGTGTTTTGTTCTGTTGTACATAGGGTCGCTATGAATTGGAACTGACTTGAAGTCACCTGACAAAAACAACACTATATAATGAGAAAAACAAAGCTTACTTTCAGCAAAAAGACCAACACTTCCCTTCATATTCCAGGGAGAGTATGCCAATCATGTTGTTTGCCATTGGATAAATAGAAAAAGAAACATTAGAAGTATCCCCCCAAATTGTGAATATAAATAACCCTTTCATGTTCATTAAACTAATGTCATAATCACCTTTTGTAAGGCCAACTGTGAGCCTTGTCAAAAACGCTGACATCACTTGAAGGACATCAAAAATTGTGGATAATAATAACAAGTGTGAGACAGAAATCATGGAGAAGAGAAAGGGAGCCAGCTATCCAAAGGACAGGCCCTGGCTGGTCCCCAAAAGGATCCCTCCCTTCACAATCCACTGGATAGGGAAGGAGCACACACCTGTTCCCCACCCACTCACCCACCTGCACACCCACCCCTTTTAATTGCTGACCCTGTTCTCCACACAGATGTTGGGTTGCTGACATCTGCTTCTGACTCAATGCAGGGCCTGTCGTTGGGAAGAAGGCTACACCCATTTGTGTACTGCACAGGTTTTAGAAAGGTTATTTGGAGAAATGTATTCTAAGTCCCATGAGAGAATGACTTGAGATGAAAAATATTTTTTTGTCGTTTTCTTTTGGGGGGGGGGTTGTTTTCCTCTCAAATTATTACCTCCAATAAAATTCATTTGAGAATCTTCCTTCCTTCTTCCTTCCCACTCCCTCCACAAAGCAAGATTACCATTTTCAAAAGGTAAAGAAGGTACAAATGGCAGCCAGGTAAGGGTGTCTCTGACCTGGGAGAAGGATTTCTGCACACTGTAACCAGTCAGTCAGAAGACCCAACTTTGAGGACTGGCTCTACCCTCTTACAAGGTGTTTGTCTTAAACAAATGACTTATTGTCTCTGATTTTCACTTTCCTCACCTGTAAAATGAGGATATAGCCCAGAAGAGAGGGAGGATTTCATGAGATGACCACCTGTGGCCACGTTTTACACATGTCATGGATTGAATTGTGTCCCCCAAAAATATCTGTCAACTTGGTTGGGTCAAGATTCCCAGTATTGTATAATTGTGTACCATTTTGTAATCTGATGTGATTTCCTTATGTGTTGTAAATTCAATCACTATGATCTAATAAGATGGATTAGCGGCAGTTATACTGATAAGGTATACGAGATTAGATAGTGTCTTAATCCAATCTGTTCTGAGATATAAAAGAGAGAACCGAGCAGAGACACATGGGAACATCATACCACCAAGAAAGCAGTGCCGGGAGCACAGTGCGTCCTTTGGACCTGAGGTTCTTGTGCAGAGAAGGTCCCAGACCAAGGAAAGACTGATGCATCACAAGGACCTTTCTCCAGAGCCGACAGAGAAAGCCTTCTCCTGGAGCTGATGCCCTGAATTTGGACTTGTAGCCTACTGGACTGTGAGAGAATAAACTTCTCTTTGTTAAAGCCATCCACTTGTGGTATTTCTGTTACAGCAGCACCAGATGACTAAGACAACATGTAAAATTTAAAATGCTCTCCATGTAAAGTTATTATAAGGAACTTGGTAAGGCTTTCTCTCTCCTTCCACTGCTAATTAATATCCATCCATCCCATGGAAGAACTATGTTGATCCCAAAGACAATAACACCTCTGTCTTAGTCATCTAGTGCTGCTATAACAGAAATACCACAAGTGGATGGTTTTACAAGAGAAGTCTATTTCCTCACAGTCAAAGCAGGCTAAAAGTCCAAAGTCAGGCCGTCAGCTCCAAGGGAAGGCTTTTTCTCTCTGTTGGCCTTCTTCTCTTCAGTGTTGCCCCAGACTAGGAGCTTCTCTGCGCAGGGACCCCAGTCCAAAGGACGCGCTCTGCTCCCAGCACTGCTTTTCTTGAAGGTATGATGTCCCCCTGTCTCACTGCTCACTTCTGTCTTCTATATCTCAAGAGATTGCCTCAGGATACAATCCTGTCTTGTAAATTGAGTCCTGCCTCACTAACACAACTGCCGCCCATCCTCCCTCATTAACATCATAGAGGAGGGATTTACCACACATGTGAAAATCACGCAATACAGAGAATCATGGACCAGCCAAATTGATACACACATTTTTGGTGGGACATAATTCAATCCATGACATTCTATCCTTTGGCCCCCAAAAACCACATACTTGCAACATGGAAAACATGTTCACCCCATCATATCATAGCAAAAGTCTTAACTCCAAGTCCAAAATCCAAAAATTGCTCTTCATCTGTGAAATCTAGAATATAAGTTATCTGCTTCCAAAGGTACAATGGCAGAACAGGCACAAGCTAGACATTTCCATTACAAATGGGAGAAACTGGAGAGAAAGAAGGAATAACAGGCACCAAGCAAGTCAGCAGAACACATTACGTTAGCCCCCAAGGCTTTGAAAATAATCTTCTGTTCTCCCAGACAATTTACACAATGGCCCTGCCCTCCAGACTCTAGGCATTGGCCTCAGTCTCTGGATTCTGAGTGGAGGCCCATCAGCCCTGGGCTTCAGCTCTACCTTCCAGGCCCCCTGGGACAGCAACTGTGCTCCCTTGGCTTTAGGCACACCATTCTCCGAGTCCATTGGAGTGACAACTCCACCCTTAGAAACACCAGAGGCCATGGCCCCACCCTTTGAAACCCCTGAGGTCATGGCCATACCTTTTGAGACTCAGGTGGCTCTGCTTCCTGTGTTCCTTGTCTCTTCAGCTTCTGCTTCCTGTGGCCTCTCGGCTCTTGGGCCTCACGTCCGCATCTGCCCTGTTGGGGCAAGTGTTCCAAAGCTCGGTAGCTCCACCAGTAAGTACCCGGAGGCACCGCACTCCACCAGAAAGCCTTGAGCTCACTGGCACTCAACTCTCTCGCTCCATGGGTTGGCTCCAGCGCCATCTCACACTGGTCTCCTGGTTCTGCTGCTGTTGGTTCTCTGCCACTGCTGCTCCTCTGCCACTGCCACTTCTCTGCTGTTGCAGGTTCTCTGCTGCTGCTGGTCCTTTGTTGCTGCCACTGCTCTATCCATTGACAGTTTCAAAACCACTTCCACATTTTAGGTGTTTGTTAGAGCAGCACCCCACTCTTGGTACCAACTGTCTTAGGCTGGGTTCTCTAGAGAAGCAAAACCAGTAAAACATATAAATATATATAGGGAGAAATTTATATCAAGGAAATAGCTCACGCAATTGTAGAGGCTAAAACGTCCCAAGTCCACAGATTAAGGTAGAGGCCTCTCCCAGTTCACGTACCACAGAAGCTGGTGAACGCAAGGTCAGCAGGTTGGAGAGGGGCTCCCGCTTACAGGCTGTGAAGGTCAATGAATTCCAAGATCAGCAGACAAGACCGCAAGGTTTCTCCTGATTCACATAGCTGCAGGGGCGGGCGAACCCAAGGTCAGCAGGTCAAGGAACTGGACTCTTGCTCACAGGCTGAGAAGTTCAACAAATTCCACGATCAACAGGTAAGCTGCTACCTCAAGTCCCATGAACCGGAGATGAGACAACAAGAGGCAGCTGCTGAGTCTGGAACAAACCAAAAACCTTAGCAAGGCGAGCAGACAGAAAGTAACCCGCGGAAGGCAGAGAGATGAAACTGAGAGGGCAGCGAGCTGCCACAGGCCCCGCCTCCGCCAGTACCACTCAGCAGATTCCATCTTGGGAGTGATCACCACATTATACAACCACTAAACACTGAAAATAATGGCCTAGCCAAGTTGACATACATCTTAACCATCACAACCTCTAAAAGAGGATTTGGGAGAATGTGGTAAGAGGAGAAAAAAATGGGCAAAACAGGCAATCTTGAACGACTTTGTTTTTTTTTAAATCACAGGTCACATTGGAGCAACCTCCTGGAGAGAACACTGTCCTGAAGCCCTGGAAAACTAGCTCTGTAGTAACCTACTGCATGAACTTGGGCAAGTCACTCCCTCTCTCTAAACCTCCAGTAAGGGGATTAGACTAGGTAGTCCCTTAAAAGATAATGTTTTATAAAAGAACACATTCTAGACTCAGATTTGGCTTCAAATCTCAGTTTTGGCTCGCTTAGTAAGGGGCTTTCTACCGATATGACATTGAAGTTGTCACTAAACTTCTCTAAGTCTCAGCATCCTCATCGATAAAGACAGTTAATAACAGTACCTACCTGACATGGCTGTTCTGAGAATTAAATGACGTAAACTACATTAAGGCTTTAACACAGTGCTTGGTTTGTAAAAAAACAATAGCCATTGAGTTGACTCCAACTCACGGGAACCCCTGTGTGTCAGAGTAGAACTGTGTCCATAGGATTTCCAATGGTTGATTTTTCCAAAGTAGATCACCAGGCCTTTCTTCCAAGGCACCTCTGGTGGACTCGAACCTCTAACCTAGCAGCTGAGCCTATTAACTGTTGGCCCCACTCAGGGACTCTGCTTGATTTATAATTAAACCAAACTGAAAAACCGAACCCATTGCCTTAATAAAAGGAAGCTATTATTAAAATTACTATCATCATCATTATTTCTCTAAAAACAGTTTGGATTTCAAGAGAGTAAAGCACTACTCCTAAGTTCTTTGTGCCCTTTAAGGAGGTCAGTCTCAATACGCAAGTGTTTTAAACGGCTACTTTCTCCCAGGGGCCAAAGCAATACCCCAAAGAGAGGGTATCCTTCTGTCTTAGTTATCTAGTACTGTTATAACAGAAATACCACAAATGGGTGGCTTTAACAAACAGAAATTTATTTTCTCACAGTTTACAAGGCTAGAAGTCCAAATTCAGGGTGCTGGCTCTAGAGGAAGGCTTTCTCTCTCTGTGGCATCTGGAGGAAGGTCCTTGTCTCTTCTGAGCTTCTGCTCCCAGGTGATCTGCACATGGCTTGGCATCTCTCTTCCCCCATCTCTGCTTCCTAGCTTGCTTGTTTAATCTCTTTTATATCTCAAAAGAGATTGACTCAAGATACACCTACACTAATCCTGCCTCATTAACATAACAAAGACAGCCCATTCCCAAATGGGATTATAACCACAGGCATAAATAGAGGTTATGATTTATCATACATATTTAGGGGGGACATAATTCAATCCATAACAACTTCCTATCTGGCACACACCTTGGGGAGATAGCACATGCCCTCCCAGGCCCTGTCTCTGAAGGCTTATGTTTTCCTCTTTGCCCTGCCCTGGCTGGCCCAGGTCTGAGAGCTGGAGCTATTATTCTCTGGGCTTCCACTGGTTAGGCAGCCAGGAGGGAGCGGAAACCAGAATAAACATGTTTTGCAACTGCAGGGCTGGTTTAAGTGAAAGCAATTCTAAATAAGGACAACACAGCCCTATGGAGTCAGGGCCTTGGCTGCCTGTCGGCAGCTTCCTCCACGCAGGGGCTGGCCATGGAAAACCAAAGGTCAGACAGATAAGCTGGGGGTGCCTGCAGCCAGACTGGCAGGAGGCTCGTGACTGGACCTCCTCATCCAGCATTTGAACCCATCACAGGCCACAGGCGATAAATAGGCCAGCAGTTGTAGGTACAGGGGCAGGGAATCCAAAGACCCAGCCTGAACTCCCGTGTCAGCTCCTCACTTGGTCTCAGTTGTGAGCTGAGGTATGTCACTTCACCTTGATGTACCTCAGTTTCTCTACATCCATCTCTCTCTGTCTCTTTAGTTGTCTATCTAAAAGGAATAAAATCTGCTTTCGGTTCCCATGAAAACACAAAGAGGTAGTTATGTCAAGGTGGTTATAAACTATAATGTGACTGCAAAACTTGAAATGCATTGGCTACATTTTAATCTCTGTTCCACTGCCTGCTAGTCATGTGACCCTGGAGAAGTCAATTTATTTTTCTGAAACTAAGTGTCTTACTTTGTGTGTTTCATTGCTATTCTGTGTTTTTAATGATTCCAGAAGGCCAGGTGGTGCAATGGTCAAGTCCTTGGCTACCACCAGCAGCAACATGGGAGAAAGACCTGGCGATCTGTTTCCATAAAAGTTACAGCCTAGGGTAGCAAAGCTTATTAAGAAAATGTTCTGCATCCTACTTTGGTGAGTGGTGTTTCGGGTCTTAAAAACTTGCAAGCGGCCATCTAAGATGCATCAATTGGTCCCATCCACCTGGAGTAAAGGAGAATGAAGAACACCAAAGACACAAGAAAAGTATTAGCCCAAGAGACAGAAAGGGCCACATAAACCAGAGACTTCATCAGCCTGAGACCAGAAGAACTAGATGGTGCCCGACTACCACCAATGACGGCCCTGACAGAGAACACAACAGAGAGTCCCTGATGGAGCAGCAGAAAGATGGGGTACAGAACTCAAATTCTAGTAAGAAGACCAGATTTAATGGTCTGACTGAGACTGGAGGAACCCCGGAAAGCATGGCCCCTGGATTCTCTGTCAGCCCAGAACTAAAACAATTTCCAAGGCCAACTTTTCAGACAGGGATTGAACTGGACTGTGGGACATAAAGTAATACTCGTGAGGAGTGTGCCTCTTAGCTCAAGTAGATACAAGAGACCAAAGGGGCAGCGTCTGTCCAGAGGTAAGATGGGAAGGCAGAGAGGGTTAGGAGCTGGTTGATTGGACATGGGGAAGCAGGGGCAGAAAAAAGGAGTATGCTTTCGCAGAATGGGGTGAACAATTAGGGTCAGATAACAATGTATGTATAAAATTGTGTATGGGAGACTAACTTGAAATGTAAACTTCATTTAAACTACAACAATAAAAAACAAAAAAAATTACAGCCTAGGAAGTCTTATGGGGCAGTTCTACTCTGTCACATGGGGTCGCTATGAGTCCTAATCAACTTGACAGCACCTAACAACAAGAGGTGATCAAAGCAACAAAGCAGTGTAACTTTGTATATTATTTTCCAATAACTGCTATAACAAATTACCATGCACTTGATGCCTTAAAACAAGAGAAATTTATTCTGGAGACCAAAAATTCAAAGTTAGTTTCACTGGCCCAAAATCAAGGTGTCAGCGGGGCTCCCTTTGAAGGTTCTAGGGAAGAATCCATTCCTTGCCTCTTCCACCTTCTGGTGGCTGCTGGTATTCCTTGGCTTGTGGCTGCATCACTACAGTCTCTGCCTCTGTTGTCACATTGCCTTCTCTTCTGTTTGTGGTCAGATTTTCTTCTGCTTCCCTCTTATATAGATACATGTGATTATAAAGGTGATCACATATAATCCTTAAAAAGATATATGTGATTATATTTAGGACCCACCTGTATAGTCCAGTGTAATTCCCTTATGTCAAGATTCTTAATTTAAACACATCTACAAAGTCTTGCTATATAAGGTAACATTTCCAGTTTCCGGGGATTAGAACCTGATATCTTGGAGGCCATTATACACTCTACTACACTAGGTAACTGCTCTTTGATTGTTAAAGAGGTGAGGCGTCTCAGAGGGGCCCCACCATTAAAAAATCTCTTGTGATTGAAGCTGAGAATTAGGGACTACTGAGGCATGCTGAAAATAATAATGTGTGGTGCAGTGAATTATTTAATATGGCCCTTCTAGCCATATTCTCTGTGACTTCCAGACAATGATCGGGTAGAACTATGTAAATAAGGTACTATGGCCCACCAGGGGATTGGCCAGCTTGCTGCTAATGCAAATAAGGTGTATGGAATCTGTGATGGTTAAAGTTATGTGTCAACTTGGCTAGGCCATGATTTTCAGTTGTTTGGCAGTTAACGTAATGATATAATTTGGCAGTAATATAATGATGTTGTCATCCTCCGCTTTGTGATCTGATGTAATTTTCCTCCATTTTGTGATATGTTGTAAATCCTACTCTCTATGCCTGTGGTTATATTCCCATTTGGAAGTGAGTTGTCCATTATGTTAATGAGGCAGGATTAGAGTGGCCTTTATCTTGAGTCACTGTCTTACAAGAAGGTGTGTGTGACTTAAGTCACTACCCTTACCCCAGTCACCACATTTACCACCCTTACTCAAATCACATCCTTACTTGAGTCACACCTTTTATCTTAGAAGAGATAAAAGAAGAGAGAAGTGATCAGAGAGTTGGGGACCCACTACCACCAAGAAAGAAGAGCTAGAAGTGGAGCACATCCTTTGGACCCAGGAACCCTGCACATAGAACCTCCTAGACTCAGTACAGAGAGAAATCTGTAACACCAAAGACGGCCGAAGACAGTGAGAAGCAGTGGCAGAGAAACAGCAGAAGCAGAGGTAGCAGAGCCAGGAGACTAGCAAGAGACAGTGTGGTGGACTTCCTGGCCCATGGAATGAGAAAGCTGAGCAGCTTCAGGCAGGAGGCTTGCTGGTGGAGTGGGGTGCCTCCAGGCACTTGTCTGTGGAGCTAGGCTTGCTGAGCCACAGAGCTAGAGAGCTGAGCACTTTCTGGCTGAGGCTTACTGGCAGAGTTGGGTGCCTCTGAGCACTTGTCAAAGGAGCTGAAGAGCTCTGTAACACTTGCCTGAGTAGACAGAGGCTGGGCCAGCCCAAAAGGCCCAAGAGGCCTGAGGGTCCAGGAGGCCAAGGGCTAGGGAGAGGCCTACCTGTGGGTACACCCAAGATGCTGTCCTGACCGAAGAACTGTACTCTCCTTTCTGATCTTGAATTGTAACCTGTTACTTCCCTAATAAACCGCATAACTATGAGTATTGCCTGTGAATTCTGTGTGGCCATTGCAATGAATTATCAAACCCAGCAGAGTAGAGGGTGCTGTGGGAAGGATGACTAGTGTTAGAACTGGAAAAAAAAGTTGGAGAGAGGAGGTATGTCTGATCTCCATCTCATAGTAATCAGTGCTGATGGTGATTCTCTCTCCCCTTTGTGAAGTTATAGGGGTGAGACACCCCCGCCATGCCATTTTTACTGTTGTTCATATTACTGTACCCTGCATAAAACCCCAACTTTGTCATCTCTTTATCCTGATTAAGTGACCTAGGGGAGATACTCAATGCAAGCTTAATAAATATATATGTATAGATAGATTCCACCAATGTCTGTCAGTTTGTCTTACTGTGGTGGCTTGTGTGTTGCTGTGATACTCGAAGCTTTGCCACTAGTACTTCAAATACCAGCAGGGTCACCCTTGGTGGACAGGTTTCCACTGAGCTTCCAGACTATGACAGACTAGGAAGAAGGACCTGGCAGTCTACTTCTGAAAAAACTGGCTAGTGAAAGCCTTATGAATAGCAGCAGAACACTGTCTGATATAGTGCCAGAAGATGAGCCCCTCAGGTTGGAAGGCACTCAAAATACAACTGGGGAAGAGACGCCTCCTCAAAGAGGAGTTGACCTTAATAATGTGGATAGAGTCAAGCCTTCTCAACCTGATTTGCTGATGTGGCATGACTCAAAATGAGAAGAAACAGCTGAAAACATCCATCAATAATCGGAATGTGGGATGTTCAAAGTATGAATCTTGGAAAATTGGAAGTTGTCAAAGAGCCAAAGTATGACCTTGAGTATACCCCACCTGAATTTAGAGACCATCTGCTTCTATAGAGATTTACAGCCTTGGAAACCCCATGGGGTTGCTATGAGTTGGAATCGGCAGTTGGTTTTTGTGTTGGAATCTTTACCGGGAGCAGATTACCAAGTCTTTTCTCCCGCAGAGCTGCTAAGTGGGTTTGAACCGCCAACCTTTCAGTTAGCAGCCAAGCTCTTTAACCGTTGTACCACCAGGGCTCTTTGGACTTGTACTAAAGAATTCTGATTAATATATTTTCTACCCATATTCAACCCAGATTCCCACAAGAGCCAGGACTGGGATTTGCCTCTATATTTTATTCCTTGGTAAGAAACTTTGAGGTATTTCTTTCTTTCTTTTAGTAATTCTTTCAGTAAATATTTTCTGAGCACTTCTGACCAAGAACCATCTGAAGGTGAGTGAGTGAGACAAAGACTGTTATGGATTGAACTGTGTCCCCTCAAAATATGTGTTGAATTCCTGCCCTTTGTACCTGTGGATATAATTCTGTTTGGAATTAAGGTTTCTCTTTTGTTATATTAATGAGGTCACATCAGTGTAGAATGGATCCTAAACCTAATCATTTTTGAGTTATAAAATGAGCAGATTAAAGACTTCTGGGCAACATGGAGCTACAGTCAGAAGCACCATGCTGTCCCTCTGCAGCAAAGATCAGAAAAACTAAGTCAAACAGAGTCTCACGTCAATCCTGAAATCCTAACCATCAAATGAAGAGATAAAGAACTCAGCCAAGCACCGAATGGAATAAGAAACTGACCGAGAACAGAGAACGAGCAGAGATACATGCAGAGGTCCCCTATCAGCTACTGCAGCTAGGATCCGCCATCTTCGACTCCTATCAGAAATCAGTGAACAGGAGGTACAAGAAAGCAGCTTCACGGAGCTTCCAGCAGGAGACAGAACAATTGGTAACCCACAATATAGGCTTTCCCACCCCCCACCCTTCTTCACCACCGTTTAGCCTCCTCTGCTTCCTGCAGCCACAGTCTACTGGGTGGGAAGCACAGCTTCCCCCCAGTGCTGCTTGGATTCCACCCACCCGCACTGGCCAGCTCCCTGAGTGCCATTTGTTGGCTGCTGTGTTGCTTTTTTCCACTCTTTAGATTTTTTCCTTACCTCTCACCACCTCTGCCTCCTCTCTCTCAAATACCTGGCTCCATGCGCCATCTTTGCTTCATCCTGAAAGGCTGTGAAACTCCGCTCAACTGTGAAACTGCTTCCCCACCTGTGCCACCACGCTGGTTGGACTCCCAGGGCTTTTTTATTTGTTTGTTTGCTCTGATTTGTTCTGTTTTGATTTGCTTGTTTGTTTTCTTTTTCTTTTCTTGGCTTGGGAGCCACTTCTAGCCAGGCAGTACCACATGGCTTGGAAGCTAGTCCCTTACTCGGCGCAGATGCACAGGGACTTCCTGGGGCATTTCTTTTTTCTTGGTTTTTTTTTTTCATTTCTTTGTTTACTTTTCTTCTCTCTCTTATTCCCTTTTTGTCTTTCTTCATTTCCAGTATCTCGATTTATTCATTTTTTTCTCTTACCCTTTTTCTTTTTTAATTTTTGTTTTTCCCCATTTCTCAGTCTCTCATCTCTCCACTCCAATAGCAAACTCCCTTAGCACTCTTTTTTGTTTGTGTGTATATCTTTGGCTCCTGTTCCTCTCTCGTCTCTCTCATCTTTCCCATACCCATCTTAGCTCCACACATCACAATCTACCCCCTCTTCCTGCCTACCTGCACAGTGTGCTGAACATCACACTCCCAAGCAACATTGGCACGGCCTACTGGAACCTACCCAGGACTGATTCCTGATCTGCAATGTCAGCCCTGGTACGTGCCACACAAAATCTATCCCAGCAACTCCCCTTCAGCTGGATCTGCCCTGTTCTACCATACCTGAGTGACTGACCCTGCCCATTGGAGAAGGAGGTGGAAAGTATCGTGCCTACTGACAAGCAAACAATGAAGAATGCACAGCCTGCCTGCTCAGACATAACCAAACAAAACAAAAAAGCAGAGCAAAACAAACAAATCTAGAATCAATAAACAAAGTAAATAACCAGTGAATGCCATGAAGACAGCAAACAATATCAAAACATTTACAAAAACAAGACAGGATGGTTCCAGTAGGCATCCAAAATAAAACACCATATGACCTTCCAGTAGAAGAAAAGGCACTAGACCTAACTGTTGGGGAATTCAAATCTCTAATATTCAGAAATATCCAAGAGTTGAAGCAAAAAAACAGACAAAAATGAGGAAAAAATAGACAAATTCATGGAAAAAGCAGACAAATTCATGGAACATTCAGACAAAAAAATGGAATAATTCAAGAAAATAATACAGGAACAAAATGCTAAGATAAATTCACAACTAGAAATCATACAAAAACAACAATTAGAAATCCAAATGATAAACAACAAGATTTCAGAAATGGACAGTGTCATAGAAGGGCTGAGGAGCAGGTATGAAACAATGGAAGATAGGATCAGCGAAATTGAAGATGAACACTTGGATTCAACTCTGTTTGAGGAAAAACCAGAAAAAAGAATGAAGAAAAATGAAGAAACCCTGAGAATTATGTGGGATACAGTCAAAAGCAAAAATCTGCTAGTGATCGGAGTTCCACAGCAGGGGGAAAAAGCAGAAAACACAGAGAGGATCGTTGAAGAATTGCTGACAGAAAACTTCCCCAATATGATGGAAGATGAAAAGCTGACCATCCAAGAAGCTCAATGAACCCCATATAGGATAAACCCCAAAATAAAATCACCAAGGCATATCGTAATCATATTTGCTAAAACGAAAGACAAACGAAGCATCCTGAGAGCAGCTCGAGAGAAACAAAAAGTCACATACAGAGGAGAAACAATAAGGCTAAGCTCGGATTATTCAGCAGAAACCATGCAGGCAAGAAGGCAATGGGATGACATATATAAAACCTTGAAAGAAAAAAAATTGCCAGCCAATAATAATATATCCTGCAAAACTCTCACTCAAATATGATGGTGAAATTAGGTCATTTCCAGATAAACAGAAGTTAAGGGACTATATAAAAACCAAACTGAACTTACAAGACTTATTAAAAGAAGTCCTTTGATCCGAGAACAAACAATATCAGACCACAGGCTGATTCTAGGACACAGGATTGTACTAGCCAGATACCACCCTAGGAAATGAACTCTTAAGGACTATGCAAAACCAAAAGAATTACAAAAGGGAACCAGAGAGGTTAATCTATAAATGACAACAGCATCAGAACAATAAAAGAGGGAATAAATGGTGTAGGTATAGAACCTTCTAATGGAGAGGAAGTCAAGCAATACTAAGTAATAATAGACTAGTACAAATCTAGGAAGATAAGGGTAAATTTCAAGGTAACCACAAAGAAAGTTAACAAACCTACTCATCAAAATAAAGAAGAAAAACATAAAGTCTCAGTAAAAACAAAATCTACAAAAACAAAAGAAATGAAACAAAAATCCACAAACAAAAGGAACTCAGCACAGGAGAGTAAGAGGAACAAAGAAAATGTCAGCACCACAAAAAAAAAAAAGCACTACAAAATGCAATTCCACTCCTAGGAATATATCCTAGAGAAATAAGAGCCATCACACTAATAGACATATGCACACTCATATTCATTGAAGCACTGTTCACAATAGCAAAAAGATGGAAACAACCTAGATGCCCATCGACAGATGAATGGATAAACTAACTATGGTACATACACACAATGGAGTATTATACAAAGATAAAGAAGAATGATGAATCCGTGAGACATCTCAAAACATGGATGAAACTGGAAGACATTATGCTGAGTGAAGTAAGTCAATCATGAAAGGACAAATATTGTATGAGACCTCTACTGTATAACTCATGTAAAAGTTTATACCCAAAAGAAACAATGTTTGTTGGTTATGAGGGATGGGAGGGATTGGGGGAACTAAACAGGTAAGTGGAAAAAAAAAAGCGGATTAGACTGTGAGATGCATACACATGTTAGAGACAACAGATGCCCTGTGAGGATCGCCAAGGAACACCTGGGCTATGAACGAGGAAGGAATCTATAAGGCCAAGACCTTGATTTGAAATTTCAGCCTTTAGAACTGTGAGAAAATAAATTTCTGTTATTTAATGCCACCCACTTGTGGTATTACAACAGCACTAGCAAACTAAGACAGACTGGACTAGCCATGCAGAGTTCTAAGGGTCCAAGGCTACTGTATGTCAGGACTCTAAGCCACAGTTGTGGCTCAAGTGATAGGATAAAGTTGAGTAAAGACAGCATTGGAAGTTGGAATAATAATATCTTCATCACCAGAGAACTGGAAGAAATTCCCAAACCCAAGGGATCAGACGGACATTGGGATGGCAGGAAGTTGGGTGAGAAGAAACACCTGGAATATGTGTTATTGCTGTGGTTGGCTTTTGTATGCTCGCTCTGTTTGGGAGAGCAAGTTGCATTTAAAGAACTCATCTTCAAGAATTGAATGCTCTATGAGGAAAACAGATACAGATTTAAGATGGACTGTGGAAAGCACAATTTTAGAGGTGCTACAGGGCATGGAGAGAAAGTAAACTTTCAACTGGAGGACAAAGGTAAGAGATGAGTTAGGGAAAGTATTCCAGAGAAAGTGATATGACATTTCAATGGGGTTTTACACTGTTTCCTGTAACCTCTAGATTTTTCAAAACATAATTCGAAGGATCAAATAAAAGAGACCTTGAAAGATTATCTAGTTTAGACCTCACTGCCTTCCGGGGCCTGGTTATCCCCATTTTATAGATAAGATTGGTGAGGCCCAAAGACACACAGGAAACTGTGGTAAAGACAAAATGATAACATAGGTCTGTCTGCTTCTTAATACTCTATTCTTCTGGACAGGATGGATAAGGAGCAAATATAATTGTTTTTATCGTAATTGCTTGATTCCTTGCATCAGCTAAAGTTATGATCAGCTGAGAGTTACTGAAAATCCAAGTAACAGTGTAAATGTTACAAAACCCCCCAAAAAACCACAAGAAACAGGTAGAAATTTATTTCTGTCTTGAGTAAAAGAAATACAAAGGTGGGAAATCCTGAACTGGTAGGCAACTTATAAAAATTTTAGGGACCCAGGCTCCTTCTATTTTGCAATTCTGCCACCTGCAGCTTTTAGCTTCTACCTTGTGGTCCAAAATGGCTGCTCAAATGCCAATTATCACCACTGCATTCCAGCCACCAAGAAGGAGAAAAGACCATATAAGGGGAATGAGGGAAGGGCTCTGAGGAAATGATGGATAGACTAAGATTTGAGAATGTGTAAGAATTGTCCCTGGGTGACACAAGCAGTTAGCTGTTGGCTGCTGACCTAAAGGTTGGTGGTTTGAACCTACCCAGCAGCTCTGCAGAAAAAGGACTAATGAACTACTTTCATAAATATTACTGCCAAGAAAACCCTATGCAGCAGTTCTATGCTGTAACATACGGGGTCTAAATGAGTCAGAATCAACTCTCAGGCAATGGGTTGATTGTTTTCTTTCTTCCTTTTTTTTTTTGGGGGGGGGGGGGGAGGAGTTAGCCAAAAGAAGAATGGTAAAGAAAAGCTTTCTAGAAGGTGTGCATCTCAAGTTCTAAGGCAGAAAAAAGTTTGGTGGGAGGAGAAGCTCAGAGGAGTCCAAAGAGGCTGACATGTGGAGAGCGAGGAGAAGTGTACTAGAGAAGTGGATGTGGACTGGATTCCCCAGCCCACTGTAGCCCTTTCTGGCTCTGGAAATCCATGATCCTTCTACTCTCCATCCCAGTTCTTGCTCATTTTACCACACCATACTCCTGAGCCTTAAGGAAAATGACTCCATAAAAATAACCAAAGATGAAAAGAGTCTAGAGATGGCCTCTGGTACACATAAAAGCACACACTTTATCTTCCAGGAGAGGATTTTTCTGAAGTAATTTACCCCTCAAGACAGCTGCAAAGGACCCCATGACTCAAGGGTTCTTTCCTGCCTCCTGACAGCATGTTTTATGGCTGCCCTCCCAGGGGTCTTCTCCACTGTCTCGCTCCTTCGATGACCTCATTCTCAGTGCCAGTGAGAGCCGAGGTAAATTGTGCAGACTTATGGCCAGAGCCAGCTGCCAAGATATGAACTGGTTATTTGTCTCCCCAGACCCCAAGGGAGAGGTGCTTAGTAGAACAAGGAAGAGGAAGCTGTTGCCTTGGGTCACCAGTACCCATCTCTCTCAACAGAAGCTGGGATTTTATGTGCCAAGGAGCCTGGCTGAATCTAGCATGCCCAGAGAGAGAAAGCAGGGATCTGCTGAGCTCAGCTGGGGTTACAGGACACTTAGTCTTCCCTGAAGATGCCAAGGTTTGTTGTGATGACCAAGAATGGCAGAGCTGGAAGACCTGAGTCCTAGGTGGGTAGAGACATTGAAGTCTGAGCCACCCTCGCAAAGGATTACAGGTCATATCATTAAATGTCTTTTGGTGGTAACCCCAGAGAACTCCCTCCAAATTGCTGGATTTTGACCAGGAAACCTGAGGACAGAACATTAGAGAGGAGATGAGTGTGCAAAGATCAACAGAGAAAGAGGACTTTAATAATGCCTTGTATACGAGTATGTTTTTCAATGTGCTCTAATTTGGGAATGATAATGGCTGTCAATTGATTGCTAACCATGTGCTTAATCCTATTCTAAATGCACTGCATGTTTAAACTCATGTCATTGAGTTTAATGAGGCTTCATAAGAAACTGGGGCTTTAAAACGTAAAGTAACTTGCCCAGAGTTACCCAGATTGTAAGAGATAGCCAATACTGAGACCCAGTTACGTACAACCTCAAGGTCCATGCTCTTAGCCAATATCCTTTACTGTTTCCCTTTAAACTCTACTAACCAGCATTTCCCTATTCAGGTAGACAAGGAACTATTTTTCATAGAGCAGGAAGAGATTTGAAGAAATTCTAAACCCTCATTGATTTAAAAAAAAAAAAAAAGGCCACTGAAGACATGAGGTGACTGGCTGAAGACTAATGATTGATGAAGTGTGGGGGAGAGGAAGCAAGGCCTTCCACTTCCTGCCCCCTTTCAGTGGTCTGCAGAGCTCCTGATCTGGGCTGGGTGGTTTCTGTTCACTTCTGCAAATCCACTCTCCACCCTGTCTCTCCGTGCCCCAGAAGCCTGGCCTCTGTGGACGTCATCAATCCTATGGCTTCCAGTTGATTTCAGTCGATGGGAGGTACCTTTAGGAAACCCAAGGGCAAGAGATAGAAGAGTATTTCTTCCCTGGCTCCCTCCTGCTGGGCCATAGGTTGGCAGTGGTGGTGTCCTCCTATCAAAGGCCACACTGCTATCAAGTAGGCTCTCCTGCAGCTGTAGCTACAGCTCAGGCTGTCCCTAAAGTTGGTGAGGGCCCCCCACTCTCGCCAGTCCCAGGTGCTTCTCCATCCCTTGTTTGTTTCCTTTACCTCTGCTCATACCTTTGTAAGTAGCCCCTTCATTAGTTTCTCCTCAATGACCCTATTCAAGTGAGCCATCTGTTTCCTGTTAGGACCCTGGCTAATTCAGTAGAGTTCTGGGTCTAGAGAGGATGTCAAATATCTTCTACTTCTGTGGTTTTCAAACTTTTTTTTTTAACCTTCAGAAATCTTGTAAGAACCCTAATTATAAAACAGATAAAGCTCTTGAAGGCCTTGGAACCCTGCATGCTCAGCATCCATTCAAAAGCACTCCTCTTCCCTGCCCCCTCCAACTGCTCCATGAAGTCCAAGGGCTGTAGGAAGTGTGCTATAAACCCAGCTGACCTAGTCCAAACCCCTCACTAGACTCGAGGGGAGAAGGCAGTTGGCAAAGGTTCCAAAGTATCCCTTGTTGGTCCAAGTGGGTCTGATTTATGCCCTGGACCTTCATCAACAGTTTGCCTCCATATCTTCCAAAGTGTAATGTCCTGTAAATCTTCCCTGGGAGTGACGTCTCGACCGCCAGCCTGTGTTACACAAACATAGAGAAATGTCATCAAAGCAACAAACAGCCCACTGGCCTAGGCAGAGGCCTTTCTGCCAGGCTCAAGTTACCTAAGATCAATATTTGAACAAGGACAAAATCACATGTTTTCAAAACCAAATTAGAAGGGCCTACCACCAGGGCTAGAAATGTGGTTACATCACACATGTTCTAGTAGGATAGGCCCCATGGGATGCCGCCACTGGAGTTGGTGGGGATGTTCAGCCTCGCACCCTTTCATATAGTCACTGGACTTGTCCTGAGTGTCTGACCTCACTGCACAGGTGACAACTGAGGGACAGAATAAACAAGAAATGGGAACTTTCACAGAACCAGGCTTGGGGCCTTTCTATACGAAACAAAGGAAATTAGGTGCATTACTTCTTGCAGTCTTCATTTATTCAGGGTGTGTACCAGGCACTAGAAGTACCTGGGGACACAAACAGTTAAGTACTCAGCTATCAAGCATAAAGGTTTGTTGTTCAAACCTACCCAGCATGCCTGAGAACAAAGGCCTGGCAATCTACTTCCAAAAGATCACAGCCATTGAAAGAAAAGCTTATCGAGCACAGTTTTACTCTGAGACACGTGGAGTTGCCATGAATTGGAGTTGACTGAACAAGCAACTGCTTTTGGTTTGTTAGTTTCTTTCCTTTTTTCTACAGGTCGGTTACTGGATGCTGGGGAGGAAAGACAGATCTCACCTTTAGAGAGCTTGTTGGCTAATAGAAAAAAAAAAGAACTAGTAAGTATTTCTCTTCCATAAAACAGAGTTTAGGAAAAGAATCTGCCTTCGGAAATAAGAAAGTCTTCATAGAAGATTTTATTTCAGCTTGGTGGTGAAGAGAAGGTAGAATTTATTTAAACAGATTTAAAAAAAAAAATTAGAAGGAAGGAAGGAAAGATGGGAGGAAAGGAGGGAGGAAGGGAGAGAGAAAGAAAGATATATCTAGGCGGAGTAGTAGCAGCCAAGACCCAGAAGCCTGAGGTGGCCCATCGTTTTTAGTAACTTAAAAGTAACTCACTATCACTGAACAGAAAATGAGGATGGGGCAGAGGGTGCAGGGTGAGGTGAGAAGAGAATGAGGGGAGGCCATAAAACAAGGGGTAGCCTGAGCCAGATGGTGGAGGGCTGTGCCCACCATGTTAGGGAACTTTTACTTTATGCAGTAAGTAACAGGATGTTGTTGCAGACTTTTGAGGGTCCTCTATGAGTTGGAATCAAGTCAACGGCACTGGGTTTGGAAGTTTAGTCAGATTTGTGAGTTAGGAAGAGTATTCACCTCTTTTTTCCCAGTGCCAAGAAGAGTAGAAGTTAAATAAACATTGGATACTGAATCCAAATATCCCCACCAATCTAAAGACCCTCCAAGATCCAACAGACCAGGCATCTTTCCCCTGGGAGGAGCAGCCACTTTCTCCTGGTGGAATCAGAACTAAGGCAGTCCTTGTCTTTAACAACTTGAACTGCATTTGAAGTGGTACTTAATTAATACCCATTCCTCACCTCTCACAACTGTTACCTAGACCACCCACAAATAAGGGTAGGCTCAACAGACACCCTTTCTTTCCCTTCCCTTCTTTGTCCATCAGCCAACAAGTCCTGTGATTTCCATCTAACGTTTACCTTCCAAATCAACCCCTCCCTCAGCATTAGGCTGTAGTTCCCAGACTAGGTCTTTGTGATAGGCACAGGCTATTTCTCTGAAATGGCTCCCAGTGACCACCTCCCCTCCTAGTATTCTTGCCCTTGTATAATCCCCTCCCCTTGAGTGTAGGCTGGAACTACTGACTTGCTCCTAATGAATAGAATACAGCAAAAGTGATGGGATACCACTTCCAGGATCAGGTTACCAAAGAATGTGACTTGTTTCTTGCTAGTATGCTCTCTCATGCTCTCTTGCTATCTCTCTGGCTCTTCTCACTTGTTTGCTCTGATGAAGCAATATGCCATATTGTAAGCTGCTGTACAGGGAAGCCACATGGCATGATACTAAAGGCAGCTTCCAGCCAACACTCAGTGAGGAACTGAATCCCACCAACAACCAAGTAGTGAGCTTAAAAGCCACTCCCCCGAACTGAGCTTTTCGATGACTGCAGCCCAGGCCAACACTTGACTGCAGCCTTGTGAGAGATCCAAACACAGAGGACCGTGCCAAGCCACGCCCAGATTCCTGATCAGAATGTTGTTGTTTTAAGCCACTAAGTTTTGGGGTAACTTGTTGTGCAGCAATAGACAACTAATATAGTCTACATTCCCCTTAGACCAGACCCTTTCTATCCACCTCTATTCTGCAGGCTTGGAACCTCTCTAAAATGTAAACATGACTTAGTAATTTCCCCCATTATACCATATTTTCCGCAAATAACGGGCCCACACATATAACGCAAGGAATGATGAAATTAAGTAAAAACTGTTCTGACATAGAACACCCATGCATATACTTCACACGTCTTGTGACATTTCCAGATGTGAATTTCAGCCTCATTCACCCATCCTGCCATATTACAGGCAAATCATATCCTTCTGTTCATTTTCTTTAATCTCCTGCTTATGTGTATAAAAATAGTCCAAAAATGTTACTTTTGATCGTAATTGTATAATAAAGGTATAAGGCATGGTCAAGAAGTCATGGATCAAGTTTGGTTGTGCCCCAGTAATTGAAAAATAATCAATCAAAACTGCGCATTTGTTTCTATTAATTTAAGTTGATAATTACAGCACATTTACTCAACAGTGGAATGTTAAAACCCGTCTTAAGTGAAACCATAGGTTATGTTAGGTGTGCTTAATTCAAACTTTAATTATGTCTTCTTAGTGTCAATTGAAGTCAGCAACATGCAAAAAAAATTGGCATAGCACGCTTACGAAAATAATGTGCAGAGCAGAGGGGTTGTGCAGTTGGCAAAAAAAACTAACGTGTGCGTTACTTGAGAAAAAAATATGGTAATCCTGCTGTTGTTCCCCAATGCTCTCAGGTTTAAAACCAGATTCTTTAACATTGCCAGGCCCTGTCTTTACCTGTGGTTCCAAAGGGTTGTAATAGAAGATCATTTGCTTGGACGAAGACAGAACTGGGATTCAAATTCTGATTCTGTACTTACTGTTAGTGTGACCTCTGTGTCTCAGTTTCCTCATCTGCAGAATGGGTATACTGAGGAAACTTTACTGAAAGCTCATTATATACAGAGTCCGTGCTAGGGGCCCAGGAGACGATAATGAGTAAGAAAAAGTCTCTGCCTTCAAGAAAGAGAAACAAGTCATGGAACTGCTGTAGAGGGTGGTAAGTACAGTGATGAAAAGAGCACGAGGAACTAAGAATAATGTGTGTTGAACATTTACAGTGTACAACTGTGTACAAGGCACTTTAGATGTATTTATCCTTTAATTACCACAGTAGCCCTGTGAGGTACAAACTATTATGTTCATCTTACAGATGAATAAACTGAGGCTCCGAGAAGCTGAGTAACTCACTCAAGGTCACACAAGTAATAAGTGAAGAAACGAGATTCAAATTCTGAAGCCCTCACTTTTTTGCTAACATGCTATGCTCTCTGTGAATGGATGTCATGGTTGGGGCCTCAGGAAGCAGATGCTGAGATGGATTTTGGAATACAAGGTGTTTATTAGTGATAACACCTGTGAATGGAAGACGGAAGGAGCAAGATCAGACAGAGGGAGAAGTTGAACTTGATGCAGGCTTGGCCAAGCCTCACCCAAGCCAGCAGGGGACTCTGGAGCTAATTGCCCATCAGGGAGGTCTTCCATCAAGTTACCCATCTTGCTCAGTCACCAGTGACTGCAGGTGTGTGACCTTGAAGGAACGCACTTCCCTGCAGCTGTGGCTGACCCTGGAGATGCTGACAGCTGGAGGCTGCTGCTGCCCTCACTCCTGACAGCTGGGCAAGTCTTTCCTGGATGGGGCATGAGTGTTTATCACAGTGGTGGGCACGTAGCACAGACTGAGGGGCAGAGGGAGGACTTCTAGGAGGAGATGACACAGAATCCTGAAGGAGTTTACCTGCAGTGTGGGAACAGGGCATTCTAAGCCGAGAATTACAATCAGAAGAGGAAGCAAAGGAGTCGGAAGTTGGATAGAGGTGAAAAAAGACAAAAAGTGAGTAAGTGAATATTTACACTGGCACTTTTTCACATTCATGGAGTCCTGTGCTTTCTCTTGTCCTTACAATCCAGGCAAGGTATAACATTTGCCTTTTGTGTTGCTGCCCCCTCCTCACTAAACACATTTCCATCAGGGTCCCGTAAGTGATGCCTTGGGGACTTACAAAGGGACAGCCAGTCCTGTACAATGCAAGCCTCTTGCATGTGTGCCTGGCAAAATGCAGCCAGTTGGGCAGACAGAGAGGAGCCTAGACTTAGGGTAGGCCCTTTCTGGGTAACAGGTGCCAGGAAACAAGGCAGCTAAAAATTCTAAGGGGAGGTTCAATCTAGTGAGTGGAAGGATGAGACAATGAGAAACTGGTAAGAGTAGGCTATAGCCTAGAAAAAAACATAAAACAAGGCCTCGCACCTGGTAGATACTCAATAAATATGTATTGAATGAATTGATGCCCACTTTGTGAATTCCTTGACAAGGAGGGGATTTTACCGACAAGCAGATGAGCCTGGGGATATGGAACACAGGGTCAGGAGATATTAGGAAGTCAGGGTGAGTGGTCAGCATCAGGTAGAACTCTCAGCACATATTGAATCCAAATCTTTATTTGAGCTCAGGGTCCTGGAGTTCAAGATAGGGGCAAGCTATAGGGAGCAAGCAGAAGCATAATAAGGACTACATTGCCAGGATTCATGGTTAGGGTTAGGGTCAGAAGCATTTCATTCATTTATTCATATATCTTTCCCTTTATTTGTTCATCCCTCCCTCCATCCATCCATTTGTATATTAAATATTCACATGAAAGATAGCATTTTACTTCTCTCCACTTCTTTATCTTGCCACTAATCCTTTCCAAAGAGGAAGTTATTAGACAGAGTAAAGACATAGAGATTGTGTCAGCATAAAAACATGTGGAAGGTTTGCTAAGAAAATAAATCAGTATTGGGAAGATAAATGTTGATTTGGCTTGTTGGTGCTCCACTCTGAAGGACTGGAAGGTCCTAAAGCTTTAAGGATCTAATGCTGTCCCTCCAGGTTGAAGCTGCCATGTAGGAAAATGGAGGGGGAGGTAGGAAGTAGTGGTAGAGAAAAAAAGGTGAGAGACAAAGGAGGAAGAAAAGATGTCTATGTGAATAAGACTCTGGAGTAGATGTTATGATAGGAAAACAAATGGTTCACACTATCTCTAAAAAGGATTTTCATTGTGATGATGGACAGTGCCCACAAGCCCTTCCAGATATTTTGTCCGTAACTAAAACTGATGTGACCTGGACACTGGGACACAAACATAGATTAAGACTCAGCCCCTGCCCTAGAGTCACTCACAGCCTAAGAAAGGTGTCAGACATGCAGACAGAGAAGTATAGGAGGTAAGACTGTTGATAACCTCATCCAGACTTGGACTTTCAGGAAGACTTCCTGGAGGAAGAGCTGTGGCAGTCAAGGAGTGAGTTTTGAAAAATGGATTGGAGTTAACCAGACAAAAGACAGGTTAAAAAGTGTTCCCAGCAGAAGGATCCACTTATGAGAAGAACCAGGGCCATGGAAAGTCTGTGATAGTTCAGTGTGGTTGGTACAGTAAGTGGGAAGGAGAGATAGGTGCTAAGGAAAGGACTAGATCATGAAGGACTTTGTGGGCCAGGTTAAGAGTTTCAACTTCATTTTGAATGCTGTGGGGAGCCATTTGAAGAATATTCCACAAAATTTTGGTTTTAAGTCACTGAGATGGAACCACTGGAATTTCTTGGATGTCTCCAACAGCTTACCTCTGGGTCCTAGGCTCTGATGTTTCACCTAAAATTCATGCAGCCTTTGGTTTCATTCTCTGCCTTGGGGCCAGGGACTGACTCCCCTGGCCCAGAGGACTGGCTCATTTCCACGGTGTTGGGCTGCTGGGTGGAGCTTCTATGGGTGGGGCCTTCCAGAAATGGGCTGACACCCATGATGTCAGAGGGGTGGGGAATGGGGAATGAAGGCAGGGGTAACAGCTGCCACCACCTTCCCCCCTCTTCCCTCTTGAGAAAATATAGACCACTCCCAGGCTGCTGAGCAAGGAGTCCTGGCACTTCTGGAAAAGTTCAACCTTTCATAATACTCAAATTACTCCTGGAGATTATAGGGTTGTGAAAAGACCTCGAGCTTTAGAGTCAAGCAGATCTAAATATGGATCCTGGCCTTGTTACTTACAAGCTGTTGTGACTTTGGCCAATTTAATTACTTTCTCTGGGCCTCAGTTCCCTTGCCTATAAGATGAAAATAACAATGTCTATCTCACAGGGTTGTTAAGAGCATCAAAGAAGAAAACACTGATAAATCTTTGGCACTATGTGTATTAGTCCTGCCCCCAAAGAATCCTCTTCTTGTGGGGCTTTCTCTCTTATAAGATCACTATATTAGTCCTGTTAGATAGCACAGGGTCCACTCAGTTCACCTTTCCTTCTTCAATCGGGGAAGGATTATGTAAAAAAATCAAATGTCATTGACCAAATTAAAAAATGTGGCTCATCTCTGTGTTTATTTTAGTAAATCGTACCTAAGTTAGGCACCATGGATATATGAAGTTGGGAGGCAAAGAGCCTAGGACTCAAAGTAGCAACACCTGGGCTCCTCTCTCTGCATGTGCTTTTGGCCCAGTTACCTGTCTGAAAAGTAAGGACCGTTCCAGTGTTGATGGTCTCCAAAACAATTTAATAAACTAAATATTAGACTCCAGTCAGTCAGATCTACCAGGGGAACAGGAGACTGAGCACAGAAGGGCATCCCTCTTTCACACATAAGTTCTGTGAGTTTCCAGCTAGGCTTGCAGCTAAGGAAGAAGAAATTCTTCTACCGGAAAAGAGTTAAGAAGTTCATGCTCCAAGAATGAATCATAAAATATTCCAAGAATGTCAGAGAGAAATATGACATACCCCACGGGACCCCCAGGGGAGGTGCAAGAGGGGAGCAGCTGGAGTCGCCACAGGCTGAGCCATGTGCAGTCTCCAGCCCAGATTCCAAAGAATGGACTGTGGTACAATGCCAAGGTGAGTCTTCTCTCCCTTTCTTTCTCTCTCTGCCTTCTAGACACAGAAGTTCTTTCCCAGAGCAAGCCAATTGACATGCTCTCCAATTTCTGCTTAGTAGTTGAGAGAACTATCTTTGGAATCAAATGGATCTGGATTCAAAACCCAGTTCTGCCACTTCCTGTGTGATTTAGGCAAGTTAAATTATCTCTCTGAGCTTTGATTTCCTCACCTACCAAACAAAGACACAAATATATCTTTCTCAAGATTTTTTTTAAAGGATTCAGTGGAATAATGTAATGAAGACTTCAGCCTAGGGGCTCCGTCACTGGCAACTGATATGTTGGGAGGGGGCAACTGGGTGCAGTGGCCACATGCTCCATGAACAGCTCAGCCCACTCAGAATCACCCAGGGTTCCAGTAGATATATCCAAATCTGAGGCTAGGCTTCCTTTCCAACCACAGACCTGGTAGTCTCTAAGGTTGTGAGTATGAATCAAAATTGACTCGAAAGCACCTAAGCAAAACAATAACAAAATTGTGGAGACAGAGGCATACAGACTTCTTCCAGCAACGTAAGAGAAGAAAAGGAGGTTCTAAGAGGCAGAGTAGCCAGGGGAGCAAATCTGATTACTGAACCTCATTGTAGAAAGGCAGCTGGACATAGTAGGGTGGGTCAGAGGAGTGTGGTAAGCTCTGTGGGATTTATGTAGTAATTATCAACAACTCTCTACCATGCACCTACTACATATCCCACTGGCTCCGGAACTTGGGGATAGAGTAGAGAACAAGTCATTGTCCTTGCCTTCTTGGAGCTGACTTTCTAGTGAGGGAGCAAAAATTAAACAAAAATAAATAGCTGATGCCTTTCAGGTTACACTGATTTCCATGATTCTGACAAGTCAACCTCAAGTGTCTGAAAGGATGCAGTAGGGCAGAAGATATGGCAGGGAGCAGCAGGTATGCAGCAGCCTCCAGGAAATCTGCCCCTGGGTAGGTAGCAGGACTGGTAGCAGGGGCAATTCACAGTTCCTAGGGATGGAGGCACAGATTCTGAAGATGGTCAGAGTATGAATTGAATCCTCATTCCACCAATTACCAACTATGGGACTGTGGGCATGTTACTCAGAGCTTTAACCTCCTGTTCTGTAAAAGAGAATAGAAAAAAATTTACCTCTGGAGTTGTTATGAGGATTAAATGAGATAACAGATCAAAACACTTAGCAAAACACCTGGCTCAGAGTAACTCTCAGGAAGGGTTAACCATTAATTATTACTGTTATTGCACTATTAATAAGCATGATCAGAGTGTGCAGATTCATCCTAGGTAGGGGTACCAAGAGAAGAGTGATTGGTGCATGACCAGGACTCCATGACCATGGCAGGAGCCCAGTCCTGGGTTCAAAGATGAGTCAGGGAAGGCATAGAGCACTCAAGAGTGGAAGAGAAAGGGAGGAGGAAAGTGGGATTCCTGTGGTCAGTTACAAACATGGAAACTGGGCACATGTGGCAGCAGAATAAACATAAAGAAGAATTCACAGACAACCTGAAGTACAGAGAAAGTGGAGATTCAAGCCAAAGAGCTGTGAGCAATGGTTCATCTTAACTGAACACTTGCTTTGTGCCAAGTCCTGTGTAAGTGTGTTATAGGCACGATGACATTTAATACAACGGTTCTCTGTTGCGGGCATGACTATCTTTCATTTTACAAATGAGGAAATTAAGACTCAAAGAGATTATAAATTACCTAAAGTCAAACAGTCAGTAAATGGGATTGAATCAATTTGAATCCAGATCTATCCAACCCCAAAGGCCATGTTCTCAGCCATAAGACCATCTTGTTCTTTCCATAACCCATCCTGACCTCCCTTGTGTTTGTAACCTAATTCAAGTGACAAATGTTTATTAAGCATCCACCTTGTGGCAGCTGCTTGCCAGGCACTGCTTATGAGCTGTACTGTCCTGGAGCTCTCAATTACTCTTATTAATATAGAGAGGAGGACAGCACAATTGAAAGACCCCTGCCTCAGGAGTCAGGCAGATCTGGGTGACTAGTGAGGTGACACTGGGCAGTTATTGACACTCAGTTTCCTCAAAACCACCTCAAAGGACACCTTGCATATATTTAGGCAGGTTGAATTGCACTGAAAATGATGTCACAGAAAGAGTAGTCTCCGAGTCAGAAGACCTGGTTGTAGGTCTTGGACAAGACACTTATCCTGCCAGAGCCTCAGCTTCCTCTTTTGCAAAACTAGGGCTCAGAACTAGAAGTCTGAAAAGATACTTCTGGTATGACAGAGTGACACTGGGAGTTGAATTAAGATCTTTAAGCTCAAATCCCACCTCTACAGCAAACCAACTCTGTGACTTTAGAGAGTCAGCCACCCCAGCCTCACCCCATTCCACATACTTGGTCTCTTTGTTTGTTAATCAGGGAAAATTAATTCATCCAACATTCAACAAGGTCCTTAAGTGATGGCTGTTTTCTCTCCCACATCCCTTGAATCACTGGGCCTGAGACACCTATTAATTAGGTGTCCTCCTTCTTGCATCCAGCCCATTTCCCCTCCCTTCTCCAAAAATTCCCCTGCTTTGAAGCTCATAACATCAGACACATGGAAGCTGGGAGTCCTAACCAGGGGATCTGGGCGATGCAGCACATCCACTACAGTTACATCGCTAAGACCCACTTACTTTATATAAATACAATCCATCTCCTCCTCTCAGATTCTGATTGTTTTCTTTTCCCAGGGAAACTTAAAAGAGGAAAATAAATGGGATAAACTATTCCCTGCCACTGCAGGTGGTCTCACAGCTGCATCAGATACTCATCATCTCCCCCACCCCTCCACCCAATTTATAACCCCCTCACCCTCTAGTACCTCTGCTTATCTGGGTTGTTTATGTGGGAGGGCCTGGGTAATCCAGACCATCATTATGAGGAGTGTGAGGCCCTAGTCATCTTGCTCTTCTTCTCCAATTACTGTCAAAATTGGGAAGAGAGTACCAAAAGATGGCCCAGTAGATCACCTGGGTGTCAGACAATTCCTCCCTGCCTTCATCGGTAACAATAGCATTACCTCCTGCTGGTGATCAGGGTCAGCCCCAACTGAGATGATGATACCTTTCCTTATCTTTTGGCATAAGGAGCCCAAATGACCAAGAGGTAGCTATGGTTTAAAATCTCTTTGGATTTTTGAAGTGTACCCTGGTAGAAGCTTTCTTCTTTTGGTAGTCAGGACCTCTAAATCTGCAGAGACTAGAGTAGTAGAGATAAAAAACACAAATTCTCCAAGAAGTAATGGTAAGCAGGACACTCCTACTTCCACTCCTTGGTTCCTGGATCCATAGATTCTATCTACTGGGACACAACACCACATAATGGTCATTGATTTAGCATGTTTACTGCATCCTGAAAGATAGTGTCTCATTTTTTCAGGGTACCCTCTCAAGGGTGGCACTTTAGATGATTCTTCAAAAGGCCATTCTATCACTTTATCAGGGTGACAGATTCTTTGTGGTCAATATATGATAGGACAAATGATCCCATCATGTGCCCTCTACCTTACCTCCTTTGTTATGTAGTGGGTTCCTTGATGTAATGTGATATTATGCAGAATCCCTTGTTGGTGGATCAAATACTCAATAAATCCTTGAATGGTGGTTCCATCCAAGGACCTGCAAGGGTAAAAGGCAAACCCATACCCAGAATATGTATTGGTTTCAGTCATTGCCTCTTCAAACTTTCCACCAAGTGGGTGGTTGGTCTTTTCAAAAAAATGATGCTTATCAGGGGCTTCGTGGTTAGACATTCAGCAGCAGCAGTATTTAGATCAGCCCTTATGAATGGGATCTCATACTTTTAGACCCATGCACAGCTCAATCTTTGCCACCATGACTACTTGGTTTATTCATCTTATTGGGCCAGCACTCCAGTGACAAATGCCATGGTTATTGACTTCAACTGCCAAATCGTTCTGTCTACATGGTTATTAAGTGCCTCTTTCATAGATAATGCTATCTGGTGGGCATTAATATGTGACACAAAGATCTTCAAACTTCAAGCCCACTCTCATTCTTCCATTGACATCCCTCTTCCCCAGATTTTTCTGGTCCCTAATCTCTCTTCTTTCATACTCAAGGCCAACTGCCAAGTATTCATCACTACCTGTAAGTCTATATGTATTCTTACCCCAGGCTATTTCTCTTTCCACCAGAGTGGATGACTAGCTGCAACACTCAATGCTCTCCCCACTGGGAAATCTTTCCCTCAACACTGTCTTTCAGGGCCACCCATGAGTGGAGTTGCATTCAGCAGTGGTCCATTTTTGGTTTGCACCCATCTACAAAACTGACCCATCATGAAGGAAACTTGGCATTTTTTCTCCTTCATCAGCTGGTCATGTGGAAGCCCTCCCATGTCTTCAGATTCATAGGTGTGAGGTGAGGAAGAGACACTACTGCAACAGTGGGGAGTGACATGGTGTATGGGTCATATGCTCAATCTTGGATGTATCACTTTCATTTTATGATGGATTGCTGCTGGGTCTGACCTTATGACTTAGATGACAGAGGAGAACTCTGACAAAACCCAATCTATGATGTGCAATTCTGGCTTCATAGTAACTTAATGGCCCATTCTAAGATGGGCCCTATAGCTACTAGGACCCAGTAGTATTACAGGAGCTGCATTTTTGAAATGGTGAATAATTACTACAGCTGGTATGACCTTGCTCTATAACCCTAGGGGACTACATTGCAATCCATAATCTCCACCTGGTATCTTTTCCCATGAGTGATACTTCCATACCACAGAGTTTGCTGAGTAATCTGATGCAAGTGGCAGGAATGCTGGTACTGCAGCCTTGATCATCTAAGGAGCTCTTTCCTGGTCTGGGCCATACTCAGAGTTGGTAGACTTCTGTATCATCCAGTAAATGAGTTGGAGCAGTATACCCAAGTGTGAAATATGCTGCCTCTAAAACCCAAAGAGGCCTAGCAGGCAATTTGCTTTCTTCTTAGTGATGTAAAGTCCAAGATGCAATACCTTGGAGTAGATGACTAGCATGACCTAGACCACCAGACCCTTAAAAATTTCACTGATATAGTCCCCTGAATCTTTGTAGGGTTTATCACTCACTCTCTGAAATGTATGTGTCTTAATAAGACCTCCAAATTACTAGCTGCTTCTTGTTTATCTGATCTTCTTAACATGATATCATTGATATAGTAGATCAATGTGATGTTCTGCAGAATGTCCAGGTCCCTTTGGACTGTATTATGGAATAAAGACAGATATTTAACACAGCCTTGAGGAAAGAATGTAAATATATACTCTTGTCCATCTCACATGAGTTGGAATTTCTTCTAGTTCTCTTTCTCATAGGTATGGAAAAGAGTGCATTTGCTAGACCACTGGCTGCATACCATGTAACTGAGGCCAAGTTAATCTGGTCTAGAAAAATAACTCATAAGTCACAGCAGCAACATAGGGCTGCTACTTGGTTGAGTTTGTCGTAATCCACCATCATCCTCCAGGATTTTTCCGTTTGTTTGTAGAGGCCAGATTGGTGAATTAAAAGGGAATATGATGGGGACCACAACCCTTGCATCCTTTAGGTTTTTAAGGGGACTCTAATTTCCTCCATCCTGCTCTCTTCTCAGGATGGGATATTGTTTTTAATTTACCATCTTGGCCAGTTGGAGGTTAGTTTCAGAGGCTTTCATTTAGGTTTTCCCACTTCAGTAGCTCTTACTTCATAAGCCAAGGACCCCATGTTTGGCGAAGAGTAGTTTTGCCAACTATCAATTACACCCACTCCAATTACACATTCAGGAACCAGGAAAATATGCAACAGATGTTCTTATAGACCCAGTGGACACACAGTGAGATGGACCTGAGCCAGGACTTCATTTACTGAGTGGTCCCCATATGCATCTACTTTAACAGAGAGGCCTTGATGTTGCTTCTGATCCCTAGGTAAAGATGTCAACACAGACCCTATGATCAGCAGTAGCTGAATTGTCTGCATATTCCTCTGTCCCCAGTATATAGTTACTGAAATAAAAGGCCGTAGAGTTCTTTGGAGAGGTGCTGGGAGAATCATTACCAAATACCCTTCTTTGATATTGCAGAGTTCCTCCACCCAAGGACCTGGCTTCTTCTTCAGTCAGTGGGTTTTATGTCTGAATATTGGCTCAGTTCCAGAAACTAAACAAGGAATAGTGACATTTTATTAGTCTGCTGTCAACCTGCTAATTATCTATCCTTGATTCTTTTGATTGTATGGATTGAGCGATACCATTATTGACTGTGCATTCATCTTGTCCTTAGAGAGGCTATGTTCTATTAACAATTTCCATGGCTCTCTGCAGGTCAGGCCCTCCTGACTTTGTTGCACCCACCTTGCTTCTGATGGTTAAGTGCTACCAAGTAACACCTGTTGGGGAATAAGTCTATCATCCCCATTGTCATCAGGGAGTTGAGTTACATAATACCATCTCCTACCATTAGTTCAGGCCCATGTAGAACAATGAAGTGAGCTTCTCAGCAGTGCTTGTTCTCCTCCATCCATCTCATTTCTTATTGTTTTGGTAAATAGAATGTCCTCTGAGCCCTCCTACAAAATGTAATTGGCTGGTGGGTTTTTTTTTTTTTTTTACCTTAACTGGTGAGTTTTCTGGCCTTACTTGTATGTTCACTTTAATATGCTCACTTCTTTTTGATGCCTTCTTCCACCATCTGCCATGCTGTTTTGTCATTTCTATTTACTTAGTATTGGCTACACTTTTTCAAAGCTTCCGGGAGCCACTGTAGCATAGCATTAGTACCATCTCTTGGGGTCCTTTCTAGAATGTTAAATCCTCTATCACAGGAGAGTGATACCAGCAACTATCCTTTTTACCACTCTATGCCCTGCTTTCCTTGATCCAGCACTCTTTGGATCCAAGTCCAAACATATCCTTCTAGCTCCTGCTGGTTCACGTTAGCTAGGTCCTTCAGCTCCTTTGGATGCAATCTTAGCAGGTCCAGCACTTTCTCAGCTTAGTTATGTTGTGTTGTGACTTGACATAATTATTGATCTGGGAGCCAGTTGGGGAGGTTGGGTGGATCCTTAGCAGGAGGTAGGGGTGAAGAAATTTTGTTTTGTAAAAGCAGAAGGCCTCTATGCTATCTTCAGGCAAAGTAGAGCACTGTCCTTTAATAAGGAGGGCCTCTTCTGCAGACCCAGAAGATTCAGAGATATCTGGGGTTTTGAGATTTTCGCTTGCAATCTATCTAGATGTCCCCATCCCAAGTCTCAGGATTCTACTCCTTCCCAATCAGGGCTCTGACCTATTGTGATTAAGAATTCAATCTTTTCTAGAGCTCTGCTACCCTTATAATTAAGCAGTAGGCCTGAGCCCCCGTTTTTCCTTCCCTATGACTGTAAGAGATGAAAGTCTCTTTATACCCTGACAAAGAGGCACTCTGACTTTCACATTTTGCCATAAATCAATGATTAATCACCCCAGCCTTTCATTACCTTTTTCCAATGCATTGATTACACTCAGTCATCCAATTCCATTGTCCTTATAATTAGTTTTCCCCAAATCTCTCAAATTCCTGAAGTACTGCAGTGGCTAGTATCTTAGGCTGGGTTCGCTAGAGGCAAAACCAGTAAAGCTGGTTTTACATATATATCAATATGTATAAGATATATATATATATATATATACACGCACACATATATATATATGTAGAGAGAGAGAGATATTGAGATTTATTTCAAGGAAATGGCTCACATGGTTGTAGAGACTGGCAAGTCCCAAGTCTGTGGATCAGGCATTGGGCTGGAGGCTTCTCCTGACTCACATAGCTACAAGGCTGACGAAGCCAAGATTGACACATCAGATGTCAGGCCACTGGCTCATGGCTTGGAAGCCGATGAATCCCAAGACTGGCAGGCAATACAGCAGGCAGCTGGCTCAAGTTCCAAGAATCGGAGGTCAGATGATGATGAGCTGAATGTAAGATCCAGAGCAAGCACGTGAGCTTTGCCAGAGTGTCCATATATATATATATATATATATATACATATATATATTGGATGCGGGCCGCACCCCCGAAGAAACTCCCCTTACAACTGATTGGCTGATCACATCATGGAGGATGACTACATCATTACATAGCTGCCAAACAACGTCATTATATAGCTGCCAAACTACATCATTACATAACTGCCAAACTATATCATTACATAACTGCCAACTACGTCATTTCATAACTGCCAAACCACTGAGAATCATAGCCCAACCAAGCTGACACAACCTTAACCATCACAGCTAGTGCATTCCCTTTCCCTGGTATCCCACCCCTGTTCACTGTTAATTGAAGTTTTAACAGTTGTATTGCTAGAGCATGCCAGGGGCTATCAGTACCTCACATACTGCCAGTGATGGGGTCATCATTGTCAGCCAGGATGACCATTCAGAATTATCCCCCATTGAGACAAGGGGGTCAGGTTTTTGTGCCCCTGTATCAACCAATCATTGGTTGTGGGCTGCTCCTAGAAAGATGGGACAAAATTTGGCCAAAGCAGCACCCACTGTTGAGGGCAGCTCCAGGGGAGGGACACAGATGAGAGCTGTCTGCAGCTTCCAGCTTCCTTGGTCCTGATCTAGGCCACATGACACATCATCTACTACAATACCTTTTCAATTACAGGAACATCTTATAATCACCATCCACCCTGCAAGTGTCTGCTCAAATGTCATAGTACCAGTAAGGCCTTCCCTGGCACTCCCTATTCTAACTCTGCTTCATTTCTCACCCCAGTACCTATCTCCATCTGAAACTCTTCAAATTTTTGTTAATTATTCATCTCCTGCCATTAGATTGGAAGTTCAAGACTTTCAGTATTCCCATTACCTAGAGGAGGGCCTGGCACAGGTAGGTGCCCAACAGATAGAAATGGAATACCAAATATGTATTGTATACCTTCTATGTGTACTTCACTGAAATTTCTGTGAGGACAGAAATAAATCCCATATGTGAAAATATCTAGCTCACAGTAGATGTTCAATACAAATAAATGATACAAAAATAGAAATAAAAGAAAAGTCTGTTGAATACACATTTATAAATAGAACCGGGGTAAGGAAAAGGACCTTTTTCTTTGCAGAAAGATACTGAAATTTGAGCAACTCAGCAGCGGAGAACAGAGACTGAACTTCTAACCCAGAGCTCAAGAGCAGGCTTTTGACTCTCCAAAATGGAGGGAGATTTAGGACTCATTTTTATTTCTTCCAGCACCTGCATTTAATTGCAGACTTAACAGAAGCTCGGGCCTATAAAAGATTCACCTTGTTTCTCTGAATGTATACATTATTTACCGTTCAGCCTATAAAATATTTACCCATTTCCTCAGCTGGCTGCACTTTGCCTGGTCTTAACTACCTCACCACTGCTCAAAGCTGATCAAATAGGCGGCTGGCACTTCTCCAAAAATGGACTGGGAAAGCAGCTGGAAGGGGACCATATTTTATGTATTTGTCAGTTCACATAGCAATCAAGGGTGTTGAAAGTCTTCCTGAAGGTACAGGGGAGGGGTGTGGGGCCTTAATCTCTTCCCACCTCTACCCAACCCCTCTAAAACGTGACTTGCTTTGATAGGTTCACTACATCCAACTACTCAGGATACACTTATAGAGCACCTACTGAATGCTATAGGTCTCATGGAGATGTATGGCAATAATGCAGATTTCTATGTCCTATTCCTCACAATTGAGTCAATAAGGAACATCATGATAAATGGAGAAAATATTGAAGTTGTCAAGGATTTCATTTTACTTGGATCCACAATCAATGCCCATGGAAGCAGCAGTCAAGAAATCAAATGACGTATTGCATTGGGCAAATCTGCTGCAAAAGATCTCTTTAAAGTGCTAAAAAGCAAAGATATCACTCTGAGGACTAAGGTGTGCCTGACCCAAGCCATGGTGTTTCCAGTCACCTCACATGCATGCGAAAGCTGAACAATGAATAAGGAAAACCAAAGAAGAATTGATGCCTTTGAATTATGGTGTTGGTGAAGAATATTGAATATACCATGGACTGCCAGAAGAACAAATGAATCTGTCTTTAAAGTACAGCCAGAATGCTCCTTAGAAGCAACAATGGTGAGACTTCATCTCACGTACTTTGGACACGTTATTAGGAGGGACCAGTCCCTGGAGAAGGACATCATGCTTGGTAAACTAGAGGGTCAGTGAAAAAGAGGAAGATCCTCAATGAGATAGACTGACACAGTGGCTGCAATAATGGGCTTAAACACAGCAGTGATTGTGAGGATGAAGCAGGACCGGGCAGTGTTTCCTTCTGTCGTACATAGGGTCACTATGAGTTGGAACCGACTCTACGGCACCTAACAGCAACAAATGCCCTTGTTGGGGAAAGAAAGCACAATGAGGAGTCCTCACAATGAGAAAAGGCCCGGGTAGTGAGCTCTTTCTCTTGCACGTAGCCTGTGTAAAACACGTGGCCTTGGGAACCAGATTTTGGGGTTGAAATTCTGTTTTATTCTATCCCTTATGAATTATAGGTCCTTGAACAAGTAACCGAGCCTCTGGTTGCCTCAGTTTCCTTGGGATAATAATACTGTTGTCCTGATTTCATGGAGTTGCTGTGGGGATTTAAAAAATTCATAGATGTAAAGCACTGAGTACATGGGGCCTGGCACATAGTAAGCATTCAATAAAGGCTCAAGAGGAGGAGGAGGAGGAAAATCCTCAGGAAACCTCTGTGTGGTAGATATTGTTATGATCCCCATTTTACAGATGAAAAACAGATTTAGAAAATGTATTTTGCCTAAATTTAAGTGGAAAAGTCAGGATTCAAATTCCTGTCTGCTTAATTCCAAAGATTATACTTGTAACCACTGTTTACACACATACACACATGCACACATATGTATGAAAATGTGGCATGTTTGTCATGCATACCATAGTTCGAGTGACACTTTCACACCCCAATGAGATTAGAGTCCCTTATTATTTGCCTTTATAACACGCCTTTCATTGCAATCGTCATGAATGTAATTTTTTAAATTTTATTATTATTTGCTACTGTTTGAATCCCTCTCTAAACTGTATGAGGGCAGGGGCTATGTGTATATTTCCAGTGCCTAGGTGAATGTTTTAAGTAGTGCAATGGTTAAGCACTCAGCTGCTAACTGAAAGGTTGGCAGTTTGAACCTACCCAGCCATTCTTCAGGAGAAAGACCTGGTGATCTGCTTCTGTAAAGATTACAGCCTAGAAAACCCTGTGAGGCAAGTCTACTCTGTCACGTGGGGTTGCTATGAGTCAAAATTGACTCGCCGGCACCTAACAACAACAGGTGAATGTTTTACATGCATTGTCATTTAATCTTTGAAACAACTTTAGAATGTAAGAAATACTTTTGTTCCAATTTTATTGCTAATGAAACTGAGGCTCAGATAAACTAAGTAACTCATCAAAGGACACACAGCTAAAAAATGGGAGAACTACGATTTTTGGTCAGTCTGATTTCTAAGCCCATGGCCCTCCACCTGGGCTACACTATCTCCTTAAAAAGATAGCGGAATGAACTCCTATATATTAAGAGACACTATGTTGGGCATTATGCTGAGGTTCTTTATCATCATCATTTCCTTTATTCCTCACCATAAATGTGTGTTCAATACAAGTTTTCTGCTAAAACAAGTTTTTTTGTTTTTTTTTTTGTAAACTCAGATACAATCCTGAGTCTTACTTTCCTAGTGTTTTACTTTCCTAGTGCTGCTGTAACAGAAATACCACAAGTGGGAGGCTTTACAGAACGGAAATTTACTTTCTCACAGCTCAGGAGGCTAAAAGTCCAAATCAGGGTCCCAGCCATGTAGATTCCCTCCTTGTTGGGTACCACCGCGTGTTCCTTGGTTCCTTGGCGATCCTCACATGGCATTTATCTAACCCGGTATATGTTCCCTCCTCCCTATCTGTGTCTAATCTGACCTTTTTATAACTCTGATGTTGATGATAAAAAAAAAATTAAAATCTATTTTCAAGAGAGACTACATCCACAGGCATGAGGTTTAGGATCCCAACATATATTTTAGAGGCACAATTCAATCCATAACAAGTTGGCAAGGAGCAAAAGGAGGTCAGCCCTGAGCAGGAAAAGCACAGGGAAAACTGACAAGGCTATGAAGCGCTTCTCTCCAATAAATCATGTCTAAAAAATAATGGGAGCATGGGCGGGGCTCAGGGGAACGCAAACGTCAGGAGCTCGGGCCAGGGTGAGAGAGGGCAAGGGAGGGACTTGGAGTGAAGGATGTTTTCACTCCCACCCCCCACCACCCCCATTTTGGCTGACTCGTGCCATACTGCCCCCTTACCATACCAATGCTCTTCATTCTTTGCTTTAAAAAAAATTACAGGTACCATTTATTTTCTCAGTCTTTTATGTTCAGTGACTATTCAATTCTTAATGAACACTACTGGTAGACATGTTCAGCATAAAATAAAACCGACAATGGATAACACTGCACACAGTCTAATGTTTTGACTACAAATTAATGAAAACATCGAATCTATGTAAACAAGGATAGATTTTCAAACTAAGGCTTGTAGAATTAATGTTCACAGAAGAAAGTTTGCAGTGGCAGAAACTAACTAGTTAAACCTGACATGGACAGAAAAACCATTGCCTGATAAAATATTAATTATATAATTTACAAAGAAATATTTAGTTCTAATAAATATTAAAATGGGAAAAGCAGAATCATGAACCGTGCTGGATAGGTATTTAATCAAAATGTAACCAGGATTAATAGTTTATTCCAGAAAGCTTTTTGATTCATCAACGTAGATATAACTGTTATTAAAATAACCAAAAGATCAGCAGTTGGAATCCAACAGCTGCTCCTTGGAAGCTCTATGTGGCAGTTCTCCTCTGTCCTATAGGGTCACTATGAGTCAGAATCAACATGACGGCAACGGGTTTGAGTTTTTGTTTTAATTTATAGGTAAGGATCCCTGGTGGTGCAATGGTTAAGCTGCTAACCGAAAGATGGGCAGTTTGAACCCACCAGCGGTCTGCAGGAGAAAAGACCTAGCGATCTGCTTCTGTAAAATTCCAAAAAAACCAAACTCGTTGCCATCCAGTCGACTCCGACTCATAACGACTCCTAGGAAATCCTATGGGGCAGTTCTACTCTGTCTTATAGGGTCACTGTGAGTTGGAATCAACTCAACGACTCACAACAACAACAACTGCTAGATGAAGACACTTATCCAAGGTCATTAAAGATTTAGTGCCAGGGTCAGGAGTCTTTGTTGATGAAAATGGCACAGTCTCACCGTGGAGTGAAACCCCTAGACCTTCCTTCCTAGAGTTGAGGGCATTTTGCAAGAGTCGAGGGGGTGCCATTTATCTCCTAGTTCTCTCCATAAGGGTGTTGAGGCAGGTGTGGCTGTGCCTCTTTCCAGGTGGAAACATATAATTGGTGCATATTAATTAACCATCACAGACTTCTAGGAAAATAAAAGATAATTAAACAATCTCTGAAAACTAAATTCAAAGTGTCAGCTTCTTGAAGACTGGAACCAAGTCTTTTTGTAGTGCAGTACATAGTATAATGCCTGGTGAACAGAAGATGATTTTTAAAATGACCAAATGAATAAAAGAACAAATAAACGAATGAGTGTAAATTAATTAAATAATTAATTTTGTAGGATTATTTTCAGAGCCAAAAGTTTAATCCAATCCCTACATTTTTCAGAGCCAACATTCAAACATCAAATTCTTGGCACGATTATGATTAAAATTGGGTCATCTGAACACGTTAAAAAATAAAAATCTCTTGACTCATTTTACCCATTTTCTCTAGTGAATCTTTTTCCCAGCACAAGAAACTTTAATTTAGCTAGTAGCTTACAGCTCTTCCTCCAACAAGCCCAAAACTTCTCTAACAGCAAAGCTAATTGGTTTGAGTCTCACCACCTGCCTGGTTCTGCTCTCACCCAGTTATGGCATCTTGAGGTAGCTTCAGAGAAAGAGTTGGCAAAACTAGACGAGATTGTCCAGCAGCCTGGATGAGTCACGGACATTACCATCAGCATGAGGAAACTGTAAGTTTGTTGTGCCAGAAACCCGACCAAAGCAACTGAAACTTTAATCTGCATTCAGTTCTTTCGCCCAGTTTGGCTTTCCCAAATACAATCTACTTCTGGTCCTCAAATTCTCTTCTTGTCCCTATGATTTTTTGGCTTCTGTCAAGGTTAAGATTCCATTAGACTATGAGGAACTTGAGGGCAAGAACCTATCTCTATTCATCTCTGTATCCTAGCACTCACTGAAATGCCTAGTATAGAGGAGGAGCTCAATTAAATGTAGAAATGAATGAATGAATGAATTTTATGCCTCGAAGTTCCAGAAGTATCCAAGAATTATAGCATCTATGCTTAGCCTAAAGTATGATTTCAACAGGTGTTGAATAAATGTGTGAAATAATGAATAAATGATTGCTATGAATACCTGTTAATGGACCATTAATTATTTGCCAGGCCCTACCTAGGAACATTTCATATGCTATTTTATTTAATCCTTTGAATGAGGATTATTAGTTTACTATTAATAAAGTAAATATTAATAAAAAATAATTATGGGCTGCTGTAACGAAGTACCACAAAGTAGATGGCTTTAAATAGTAGAAATTTATTGTCTCATAGTTGTGGAGGCTAGAAGTCCAAATCAGCATGTTGGCGGGGGCATGCTCCCTCTGAAGTCTCTAGGCAAAGATCATTTCTTGTCCCTCCCAGGTGCTGGTAGCCCCAGGTGTTCCTTGGCTTTATGCATCTTTACATGGCTGTCCTTCCTGTCTCTCTCTGTGTCTCTTCTTTTATAAGGACACCATTCAGATTGGATTAGAACCCATGCTATTCTAGTATGACCCTAACTGATAACTTCAAAGACTACTTGCAAACAAAGTCACATTGACAGGTGCCAGGGGATAGGACTTCAACGTATCTTTTTTTGGGGGGAAGGGCACAATTCAGTTCATAGCAACAAAGCTTCTTTATTTTTTTCTCCTTAGTGCTTACCGCTATCTAACATACCATATATTTTACTTAGACACTTTTCTATACTCAGTCACTAAATTTAACCTCCATGAGGGCTGAGATCTTTTCCTATTTCATTCACTGCTATTTCCTCTGTACCCAGAAGAGTACCAAATAAATGTTCAGTAAATATTTGTGGTATGAATATTGAGTGGATATCATCATTCTGACCTTGCAAAGAAAATGCTGAATTTAGAGATGTTAAGAAAAATCCCTGCTCTTATGTTAGTTTTGCATGCTTTTGTTAAAAACTGGCGAACACATTGTGAGGTGGTATTATTACTCTCATTCTAGTGAGGTGAACACTGAGGATCAGGGAGAAGGTGGAGTTATCAGCACAAAGTCAAAGAGCAGACCATCTAATAAAGGGCCAAGTCACAATTCAAACCCTGGGCAGTGTGGCTCCAAAACTCTCACTCTTCCCATGACCTCACGCCACTTCACAATGAGAAAACAACCAGTCCTCACATTAAAATATCTGTGGAAGAAGAGAACAGATAGAACGCATTCCAACCTAAGTCCCAACTTAGAAAGACCCCATTGAGCAAAAAGCATCCTTTTAGCATTAACAATGCAATAAACGCCGAATGCAGAAGATTAAAACAAAGTTATTAGGAGAAAGATGTGCCAGTGGCTTGAGTCCTTAATGAGATGCCCACAGTATCTAGAAGCAAGCAATTTCCCAGGGGATTCTTTGACATGAAAGGAATAGTAAGAAGCTCCTTAGTGGCACACAGACATTTCCCCTCACATACACACCTGGTCGGGGCTCAGCAAAAGACAGTGCGTAAATGTCTGGAATATTACATAAAAGCTGTCTCCCAAGCCAGCCAAAGCTATTAAAATCCATCTCACTGAAATGAACCCTGAGAGCAGGTCAAACAAATCTAATTTTTATTGTTCCTTAAGGAGATGGCTGTGTTGGAGACAAAGGAGAGAGGCAGGAGGCAAGTTAGAAAGGAAAAAAAAAAAAAAAAAACCCTAAGAGGCTTTAAAAAATTAAATGTTCAAAAGAGCTGTGGCAGGCAAGATAAATGATATATTACAATGCTGGTTTAAACTTAATTGATGACTAATGTTGTAATGCATCCGAACCTACACTGATCTATTATCTGTCTAGTCCAGGCTGAAGGGACACTGCAAGGAGAAAAATTGCTGACTATTTTAACCTGATGGAACTTTAAAAAAATAACCAGCCCAGTTACTTTAAAAGATTAATGGTTGGGTGGTGACCTTCTAATGTATATCAGGGTCTTGCAATGCAAAATCAAATGTTAATTAAATAGAATCCAGTGTAGGAATGATTCAGAAAGAGCATAATGTTTTAGAGCTCAAGAGGCCATTGGGAATTGTGTTGTCAGGGTTTCTACAAAATGTTTCCAAGAAATTACCAGTGAAGAGGCAGTAACAGCAGATAATACAGAAGTCATTGAAAAATCAAATGTACGCACAAAGACCATCTGGATAACACCTACATACAGGGTATATAGAGTAGCACGTGGGCACAGCTAAATCATAGTCATTTTTTTTTTTTAATTTTATTGTGCTTTAGGTAAAATTTTAGAGTTCGAATTAATTTCTCATTCAAAAATTTATACACAAGGGGAAGGAAAAACACTGACTAGACAATAGATAAGTGGTAACTTTGTGAAGGGTAAGAGTACACAATACTGGGGAAGTCAGCATAACTTTACCGAGGCAAAGTCCTAGAAGCTTAATAGATATATCCAAACTCCCATAGGGATCAAGTTACTGGGCTGAGGGCTGGGGACCATGGTCTCAGGGGACATCTAGCTCAATTGGCATAACATACTTTATAAGGAAAATGTTCTACCTCCTACTTTGGTGAGTGGCATCTGGGGTCTTAAAAGCTTGTGAGCGGCCATGGAAGGTATGTCTACTGGTCCCACCCTGTCTGGAGCAAGGGATAATGAAGAAAACAAGACACAAGGAAAAGATTAGTCCAAAGGACTAATAGACTACAACTACCACAGCCTCCACCAGACTGAGTCCAGTACAACTAGATGGTGCCCAGCTACCACCAATGACTGCTCTAACAGGGATCACAACAGAGGATCCTGGACAGGGCTGGAGAAAAATGTAGAACAAAGTTCTAACTCACAGAAATAGACGTGATTTACTGGTCTCATGGAGACTGGAGAAACCCTGAGAGTATGACCCCTGGGCACCCTTTTAACTCAGTATTGAAGTCACTCCTGAGGTTCACCCTTCAGTCAAAGATTAGACAGGCCCATAAAACAAACAGTAATACACATAGCTCAACCACGTATACAAGACTAAGTGGGCACACCAGCCCAGGGGCAAGGGTGTGAAGGCAGGAGGGGACAGAAAAGCTGGACAAATGGAAATGGGGAACCCAAGGTCCAGAAGGGGAGAGTGTTGACATGTCTTGGGGTTGGGAACCAATGTCACAAAACAATATGTGTATTAATTGTTTAATGAGAAAATAATTCGCTCTGTAAACCTTCACCTAAAGCACCAAAAAAAAAAAAAAAAGAAAGAAATTATACACAAATTGTTTTGTGACGTTAGTTGCAATCCCCGCATTGTGTCAGCACTCTTCCCCTTTCCCTTTCCATCCCGGGTTCCCCATGTCCATATGTCCAGTTTTCCTGTCCCTTCCTGCCTTCTAGTCTTTGTTTTTTGGCAGGTGTTGCCCATTTGGTCTCGTATACTTGATGGAACTAAAGAAGCACATTCCTCACGTGTGCTATTGTTTGTTTAATAGGCCTATCTAATCTTAGGTTGAAAGGTGGACTTTGGGAGTGGCTTTAGTTCTGAGTTAGCAGGGTGTCCAGGGGCCATAGTATCAGGGGTTCTCCAGTCTCTGTAAGACCAGTAAGTCTGGTCTTTTTTTGTGAATTTGAATTTTGTTCTACGTTTTTCTTCTGCTCATCTAGAACCCTCTACTGTGATCCCTGTCAGAGCAGTTGGTGGTGGTAGCCAGGCATCATCTATCTCTTCTGGGCTCAGGCTGCTGGAGGCTGTGGTAGTTGTGGTCCATTAGTCCTTCGGGCTGCTATTTTCCTCTTGTCTTTGGGGTTTCTTCACTCTCCTTTGCTCCGATCATGATGGGGCAAACAGATGTATTTTAGATGGCCGCTTGCAAGCTTTTAAGATGCCACTCACCAGGTAGGATATAGAACATTTTCTTTATGAAACATGTTATACCAGTTGAGCTAGATGTTCCCCAAGATCATGGTCCCCAGCCTTCAGCCCAAGTAACTCGGTTCCTCAAGGTGTTTGGATGTGTCCACAAAGCTTCTATGACTTTGCCTTGGTCAAGTTGTGCTGACTTCCCCTATACTGTGTGTTGTCTTTCCCTTCATCATAGTCATTTTTGAAAGCGGAGGGTCACCAACAGAGTTGCTTAAATTCACTGGAGTAGATCAGAGAGGCTTTATTTTCTTGATCTGCAACAACCTCAATACAACCCTCAGAAGGAAAAACAGGCAAACAATGTAAGAACATGTCAAAAGAAATCAGAAACCAACTTAAAAGGACTTCTGATAGCCAAGTCTAGGATAATTTTTGTTACAAAGTAGTGAATGTAATAAATTATAACCATAGACCAAAATAAGAACCAATGAGTTCATACTTGCATAAAAGAATTAATGAATAGTTTAATGAATATGGAGAAAGGAAGTCTCTTCATTAAGTAGAATTCCAACTAATAAATGTGTAAGAAATGAGGAAAATAGAAGATCATCATAGGAAACCAGCAAAGTAGTAATTATTTCAGGTAAGAATCATCAATAGTTACAAAAATTAGTGTGCAAAAAAAGAAAGAGAAACAGAACATTTACTTGGTTCCAGAATATATCCACTCTGAGGACACCTTGACCAAGGGATTATACTTAACATACCAGTAATGGGACAAATTGACACCATGTTCCTCCTGATGTAAGGCACTGAGAAGGATACACGTAACTTTTGTGGCGTTCTTGCAAAAATGCAGAACCTGAATTTAATAATAGGGAAACACCAGACAGATTGAGGAACACTCTACAAAATAACTGGCCAGTTCTCCTTAAAAGCATTAAGTTCAAGTATCAAGACAAAGAATGACTTAGTAATTATTCCAGACTAAAGGAGATTAAGGGGATTATGAGAATAAAACACAATGAAATACAACTTGTGACCCTGTATTGAGTACTAGATCAGGGGAAGAAAAGACATTTGTGGGACAACTGGACAAATTTGCATAGCAGCTGTAGATTAGATATTAATGTTGTATCTATGTTTCTTTCCTGAACTTTATAATTGTACTGTGGTTATGTATAAATAAAAGTTAAAATTTTGGGAATTTGGGAAAAAAGGTAGATAGGCATTCTCTGTTTTATTCTTGCAAGTCTAGGATAATTAGTCAAGTCTAGCAGAATTTTTTTAAGTATGAAATTATTTCAAAATGCAAATTAAAAAAATTTAATACAAAGAATGCCATCTTTATGCTTTCTTTGAGGACCCATATCTAGCTTCATTCTTCCAGGATCTGTTCTTCTTAGAGGTGGAAGAGCCACCACCAAAGCCAGGATGTCTTGACTCAATTGGGAAAGGAAGGAATCAGGAGCAGAAAGAGGTTAAGATGATTGTTTCTAACCAAATCCATCACAGAGGGCCAGATAGCACGAGAGGCATGACCAACCACCAAACAGCTCTGCCTGAACAACTCACGTGGTTTGAGTACAGGGGCTGCACAGGGGCCCACTGGGAATAAGCAGCTTTTTTCTGACAATGCCTCAGGAGGAGGGAATCATTACTCACAATTACAATCATAATTATACCATATATTTTGCACTTACTCTGAGTTAGTCGTTGTCCTAATCTCCTTAATCTATTATCTAAGTTCAAACTTACAAAATCCTCTGAAGGAGGTATTTTTCCCACTTTGAAAAATGGAGAAAAAACAGACTTGTTTTCTTTAAAAGAGATTTAGCTACTTGGCAATGGGTGGAATCACTGACTCCAGAGTCCATGCTCATTACTTGTAACCATGGTATATCACACAGCCTCAACTAGAGTGCAGAGCCCACCTATCAGTGACTTAAAAATTCAACTAGGTCAGAGTTATAGCTTAGAGTGAATGTTGATACAGAAAAAGGGGAAAAAAAGAATTTCTGAGTCAATTAAACAAGTATATAAGCAAGATTTTTGCTGGGCCATTGAATCTACTTAAGAGATCAATGATTTCTTGTGCTTAAGCAAAACTTCACTTATTTCCCACTAGCCATTAATGTAAGGAGTCCTAGTGGCACAACGGTTAAGTGTTCAGTTGTTAACTGAAAGGTTGGCAGTTCTAACCCACCTACCAGCTCCATAGGAGAAAGACCTAATGACCTGTTCCCATAAACATTTAAAAACCAAACCTGCTGCCATTGAGTTGACTCTGACTCATAGAGACCCTGGAGAACACAGTAGAACTGCCCCATAGGGTTTCCAAGGCTGTTTGGACATGTTAATGGGAGGAACAAGTGGAGAAGGACATCATGCTTGGTAAAGCAGAGGGTCAGCGAAAAAGAGGAAGACACTCCATGAGATGGATTGACACAGTGGCTGTAACAATGGTCTCAAGCATAAGAACAGTTGTGAGGATGGTGCAGGACCAGGCAGTGTTTCGTTCTGTTGTACGTAGGGTTGCTATGAGTCATAACTGACTCAATGGCACCTGACAACAACAAATCTTTACTGAAGCAGACTGCCACATCTTCTACTCTGTCACATGGGGTCACCATGAGTCAAAAATTGATACTTCACAGCACCTAACAATAACTGCCATTAATGTGCTAATTGCTAGTGATCCTCATCTGTTCTCTTGAGTCAGCAAGGAACTAGTGAACATCTCCTTGCGCAAAAAAAATAGTGCCAGGCTTTTGGGAGATAGATTAGTCACTCATTTGGACCTAGACGGCAAGCCATGTTAAGATCCATTATATCAGTTTGCCTTATCTTCTTCTTTTTCTCTCATTCCTCCTTCTTATTCTTTTCCTTCTTTTTTCAAACTACGAAAACACAGGAATGGGAGGAAATAATTTTAACGGGAATATTTAGGAAGACTTACAGAGTGGTGGCTAGCCCTGGTGGAGCAGTGGTTAAGAGCCCTGCTGCTAACCAAAAGGTCTGCAGTTGGAATCCACCAGCTGCTCCTTGTAAACCCTGTGGGACAGTTCTACTCTGTCCTACAGGGTCGTTATGAGTCAGAATCGACTTGACAGCAGTGGTTTTTTTTTTTTTTTTTGGTATAGAGTGGAGAGCCCCTGAGTAGGGTCTTGAACAAGAGGCAAGACTTTGATATACAGGGATGAAAGAAACAGGCAAAGAACTCTCTGGAACAAAGCTGTGCTGCTGGGAAAGTTCAAGAAAATAAGAACTAGTGTGAACTGGACACAGCATATGTGCTGGGAGTAAGTGGCAATGGGTGAGGAATAGGAGTGACAAGGCTGCAGAGGTAGGCTGGGGGCTGATCCTGGAAAGGCTATTAAATGCCCTTAGAAGGAGTCTGCATTTGATCTTCTGGATCAATAATTACCAAAGAATGGTCACTTAAAAGACGGGTAAGTGTTTAATAAGCAGACCTCTTGTCATCATACCAGACAGGCTGAATCCAATTCCTGAAGATTAGGCTCAGAAATCTGCACAAACTCTTCAAGAATCTTACAAACACTAAAATGGCCCCATTTGGACATAGGCTGATATTACTGCATTCCTTTTAAAGAACAAGTTATATAAGATCACCTGTAGTTCAAACTTTTTACAGTATGAACTAGTTGACCCTCTGATTTGTAAGATTTGGTAGTGTTTGTTCACAATGGTTCATTTTCCATGATATGTTTTGAAGACAGTAGATGATGCAAGTGCCCAAAGTTAGCAAAGTAAGAACAAACAGTCTTGGGAAGAATTATTAGCTTCCCTGCTGTTGTGGGAGCCGACAAACGAGTTGCCCAGCAAGGAGGCACTGGCCACCTTCCAGGCTGGCCATGACCACTCAAGCTTCTGGACCACTGGCTGGAAAGGTCAAAGTCATATTTTATAAAGTTCAGCTAGTTCAACGAAAACATTTTGTTAAAAAAACCTCATGTGCTCAGTAAACAGACTTCTAGGGTTTTCTTGAAAGGTTTATGAGAACACCATGGCTTAGTGCTAAGCTATGTGAGTAAAAGGACCAGAATGCATGCTTTGGAGGGGTGTGTGTGTCTCTTTGTAAATCTGTGCTTAGCCACCCAGATAAGAGCACAAGCTCTGGGGTCAAGAAGACCTGGGTCCAAACCACAGTTCTTTCATTTACTGGCTGTGTGTGGAGGCAAGTTACTTAATGCCTTGGAGCCTCAGTTTCCTCAGGTGGGCCTGACCCAAGCCATGGTGTTTTCGATTGCCTCATATGTATGGGAAAGCTGGGCAATAAGTAAGGAAGACTGAAGAAGAATTGATGCCTTTGAATTATGGCATTGGTGAAGAATGTTGAATATTACCATGGAATGACAAAAGAACAAATCTGTCTTCGAAGAAGTAGAGCCAGAATGCTCCTTAGAAGCAAGGATGGTGAGACTTCGTCTCACATACTTTGGACATGTTATCAGGAGGGATCAGTCTCTGGAGACGGGCATCATGCTTGGTAAATTAGAGGGTCAGCAAAAAAGAGAAAGATCCTTAATGAGATAGACTGACACAGTGGCTGCAATAATGGACTCAAGCATAACAATGATTGTAAGGATGGTGCAGGACCGGGCAGTGTTTCGTTCTGTTGTATAAAGGGTTGCTATGAGTCAGAACCAACTTGACACCACCTAGCAACAACATAATACCTAGTTCTCCAGATTATTTTGAGGGTTGTTCTTTCCCCCAATAACTGCACGGCTCATTATCACCCCTCTTTGGGTCTTCATTCAGTTGTTACTTTTCAGTGAGGCCTTCCTGGCCCCCATATTTAATATTCCAAATCAGATCCCCTCCCCAACACTTCTTATCCTCTTTCCATGCTTTATTTTTCTCCTCAGTACTTATCACTATATACTATACACTGTATAAAATGGTAATATACATCATGATTTTTACCTTCTTTATTTTCTATTTCCAATACTAAAATTTAAACAACATAAGGGCATGGATTTTTGCCTGTTTTGATCACTGCTACATTCCTTATGCCTATAACAGAGCTTAGAACATAGTAAGTGCTTAATAACTATTTGATGAATGAATGGATGGATGATTAAATGGTTAGTCAATATGAAGATTTCTGTCTCAGAACTTTCAGTCAAGATGGTTCTATGAGTTCATTCCCGCTATCTCTCAACAATAACAGATAAACTACCGAAAGAAAAACACTAAAACCTAACTATGCTATGTAAGGTGTTACTTAAGGTAGCATAAAGGATCTGGGTGAAAGGTATATCAAACTTTCTGTACCATCACTGCAATTATTCTGTAAGTCTATTTCAAAAAAATTTTTTAAGCATAATCTGGGGCTAACGTTATGACCTACTAGGCTCCTCATCTATCAGGCCAAGACAGCTGGCAGTTGAATTCCTGGGGCAATGGGAACCAAATGTGGCAGTGGACCAGACTGAACCTCACTTACTAAAGCTGAGAGTCTGTGGCAGGGCTCTCCTGTAGACAGAAGTAGGCTTAAAATTGCACCACCTGTTGTCTAGAGCTGTGGTTTGTATAAAGCTCCATGAGGGAACAAAACAGCTGTGCAACTAAGGTTTGGGCCAAGCTATCGACTATTGGCTCACTTCTAGAGGACAGTGGAGAAGCAATATTTGAAAAGATATTGGATGAAAACTTTTCAGTGTGGAAAATGGACCATTAGACTCAGATTGAAATCACCAGGAGGCCCAAAAGATAAATAAAAATAGAACTATACCTACCTATAAAGTGCAGAAAATCATGGCTACAAAGAAAATCTTCAAAGCTGCTAGAGAAAAGGGAGAGATTACCCACCATAGAGCAACAACAAAACAGCACTGAGGCAAACAACAGGTAACTCATCAGCAGTAATCTCTGCCAGAAGACAATACTGTGTTTTTACACAAATAATGCACGTGCTATACAATTTTTGCCAACCACCCAACCCCCTCACACATTATTTTCCTACGCACATTATGCACATTATATGTGTGTGTTTTTTATGTGGGCGTATTATATGCAAAAATATGGTAAACATATTCAAAGTGCTGAGGGGGGAAATAGATGACTTAGACTTCAGAATCCAGTATAACTATCATTCAAGAGTGAGAGAAAGACATATTCAGACACACAAAAAACTTAGAGCATTTACTACCTATAGATATTGCTACAAGAGCTACCAAAGGCTGTTCATCTGTAAAGAGAAAAGAAAACAAACAAAATGGTAGGAATACATGCAAACAGTAGTAACTGAATTAATTTCAAAAAAATTAAATTCATCCATTAAAAGCTACTAATTATCATATTGGGTTTAAGACATCCAGCTATACATTTTTTAAAAGAGACACAGCCAAAACAAAACGGCGCAAATGATTGAAACTAAATGAATAAAACATATAATGGCCACATATAAATCAGTAAAGCTGGCACAGCTATATTTGTATTAGACCAAAAGCAATGTAAGGCAAAAAACATTAGTAGAAATAAAAGATACAGATAACAATTAAAAGAACCTCTTTAAAGAAGACATAATAATCATAAACTTGTATTTACCTAGCATTGACTGAAAATACAGAGTACAAATACTGATGGAATCGCCAGGAGATCAGCAAAAATTTAATAATGATGAGAAATTTAAAATATTTTTTGAGGATAACAATCTTGAACATATATACATGTAAATATACACAGATAGACACAGAGAGACACATGTATGTATCTAACAAAGAGAATACATACGCTTCACCTAGAAAGCTCTCCCATCATTCATCTGTCAGTTTGTTGAACTGTGGGGGCTTGCGTGTTGCTGTGACGCTGGAAGCTACGCCATTGGTATGTCAAATACCAGTAGGGCCACCCTTGGTGAACGGGTTTCAGAGGAGCTTCCAGATTAAGATAGATGAGAAAGAAGGACCTGGTGGTCTACTTCTGAAAAAACTTGCCAGTGAAAACCTTATGAATAGCAGAGGAACAGTGTTTGATATAGTGCTGGAAGATGAGCCCCTCAAGTTGGAAGGCACTCAAAATACAACTGGGGAAGATCTGTCTACTCAAAGTAGAGTCAACCTTAATGATGTGGATGGAGTCAAGCCTTCCCGGTCTTCATTTGCTGATGTAGCATGACTCAAAATGAGAAGAAACAGTTGCAAACATCTATTAATAATAGGAAAGTGGGATGCACAAAGTATGAATCTAGGAAAATTGGAAGTTGTCAGAAATTAAATGGAATGCTTGCTGATACATATCCTAGGCATTAGTGAGCTGAAATGGACTGGTACTGGCCCTTTTGAATTAGAAAATAATTTAGTCTACCTACTGGGAATGACAAATTGAAGAGGAATGGCATCATAACGGTGAAAAAGAACATTTCAAGATTTATCCTGAAGTACAACGCTGTCAGTAATAGGATAATATACATACACCTACAAAGAAGACCAGTTAATACAACTGTTATTCAAATTTACCCACCAACCACTAATGCCAGAGATGAATAAATTGAAGATTTTTACCAACTTCTGTGATCTGAAATTGATCAAACATGCAATCAAGGTGCATTGATAATTATTGGTGATTGGGATGCAAAAGTTACAAACAAAGACAAAGGATCAGTAGTTGGAAAATATGGCCTTGGTGATCGAAATGATGCCAGAGTTAACATGATAGAATTTTGCAAGACCAACTACTTATTCGTGGCAGATACCTTTTTTCAACAACATAAACAGTGACTCCCTGGATGAAATAGACAGGAATCAAATTGAATACTTCTGTGCAAAGAGATGATGGAGAAGCTCAATATCATCAGTCAGAACAAGACCAGGGGCCAACAGCAGAACAGACCATCAATTACTCCTATGCAAGTTCAAGTTGAAGCTGAAGAGAAAAAAAAAAAGCCTACGAAAACCAATATACGACTTTGAATACATTCCACTTGAATTTAGAGGCTATCTCAAGAATACTCATTGAACACTAATGACTGAAGATCAGACGAGCAGAGGGATGACTCGAGGGTATCATACATGAAGAAAGCAAAAAGTCAGTAAAAAGACAGGAAAGAAAAAAAACACCAAAATGGACATCAGAAGAGACTCTGAAACTTGCTCTTGAATGTTGAGTAGCTGAAGCAAACAGAAGAAATAATGAAGTAAAAGAGCTGAACAGAAGATTTCAAAGGGCAGCTTGAGAAGACAAGGTAAAATATTATAATGAAATGTGCAAAGACCTGGAATTAGAAAAACAAAAGGGAGAAGAGGCTGGACATTTCTCATGCTGAAAGAACTGAAGAAAAAATTCAAGCCTTGAGTTGCAATATTGACAGTTCTATGGGTAAAATATTAAATGACATAGAAAGCATCAAAAGAAGGTGGAAGGAATACACAAAGTCACTATACCAAAAAGAATTGGTCGACATGCAACCATTTCAAGAGGTAGCATATGATCAGGAACATGCGGTACTGAAAGAAAAAGTACAAGCTGCACTGAAAGCATTAGTGAAAAACAAGGCCCCAGGAATTGACACAATACCAATTGAGATGTTGCAACAAACAGCACTGGAGGCGCTCACTCGTTTATGCCAAAAAATTTGGTAGACTGCTACCTGGCCAACCGACTGGAAGAGATCCATGTTTTTGTTCATTCCAAAGGAAGGTGATCCAACAGAATGTAGAAATTATCAAAAAATATCATTAATATAACACACAAATTAAATTTTGCTAAAGATCATTCAGAAGTGGTTGTGGTAGTACATTGACAGAGAATTGCCAGAAATTCAAGCTGGATTCAGAAGAGGATGTAGAACAAGAGATATCATTGCTGATGTCAGATGGATCTTGGCTGAAAGCAGAGAATACCAGAAAGATGTTTACCTGTGTTTTATTGACTATGCAAAGACATTCGACTGTGTGGATCATAACAAAAAATGGGTAACATTGCAAAGAAAGAATGGGATTCCAGAACACTTAATTGTGCTCATAAGGGCCTATACATTGACCAAGAGGCAGTTGTTAGAACAGAACAATGGGATACTGTGCGGTTTCAAGTCAGGAAATGTGTGCATCAGGGTTGTATCCTTTCACCATATTTATTCAATCTGTATGCTGAGCAAATAATGTGAGGAGCTGGACTATATGAAGAAGAAGGCTGCATCAGGTTTGGAGGAAGACTTATTAACCACCTGCAATATGCAGATGACACAACCTTGCTTGCAGAAAGTGAAGAGGACTTGAACTACTTACTGATGAAGATCAAAGACTACAGCCTTCAGTAGGGATTACACCTCACCATAAAGAAAACAAAAATCCTCACAACTGGACCAATAAGCAACATCATGATAAACAGAGAAAAGATTGAAATTGTAAGGATTTCTTTTTACTTGGATCCATAATCAACAACCATGAAAGCAGCAGTAAAAAAATTAAATGACGTATTGCATTGCGCAGATCTACTGCAAAAGACCTCTTTAAAGTGTTAAAAAGCAAAGAGGTCACCTTGAGGACTAAGGTGCGCCTGACCCAAGCCGAGGTATTCTCAATCGCCTCATACCCAAGCAAAAGCTGAAGAACGGATACCTTAGAATTATGATGTTGGCAAAGACTACTGAATATACCATGGACTGCCAGAAGAATGAGCAAATCTTTCTTGGAAGAAGTACAGCCAGAATGTTCCTTAGAAGCGAGGGTGGCAAGACTTCCTCTCACGTACTTTGGACATGTTATCAGGATAAACCAGTCCCTGGAGAAGGGCATCATGCTTGGTGTCTTAGTCATCTAGAGCTGCTATAACAGAAATACCATGAGTGGATGGCTTTAACAAAGAGAAATTTATTTCTTCACAGTAAGGTAGGCTAAAAGTCCAAATTCAGGGCGTGAGCTCCAGGGGAAGGCTTTCTCTCTCTGTTGGCCTTCTCATCAATGTTCCCCTGGACTAGTAGCTTCTCCACACAGGGACCCCAAGTCTGAAGGACGTGCTCTGCTCCTGGCACTGCTTTCTTGGTGCTAAAAAGTTCCCAACTCTCCTCTTGCTTCCGTTTCCTTTTATCTCTTGTAAGATAAAAGGTGGTGCAGGCTGCACCCCAGGGAAACTCCTTTACATTGGATCAGGGATGTCACCTTAGTAAGGGTGTTACAATTCCACCTGAATCCTCTTTAACATAAAATTACAATCCCAAAATGGAGGACAACCACACAATACCAGGAATCATGGCCCAGCCAAATTGATACGTACATTTTTGGGGGTCATAATTCTATCCATGACACTTGGTAAAGTCAGAGAAAGAGAAGAAAACCCTTAATGAGATAGATTGACACAGTGGCTGCAATGATGGGCCCAAGCATAGCAAAGATTGTGAGGATGGCACAATACCAGGCAGTGCTTCTTTCTGTTGTACATAGGATTGCTATGAGTCAGAACAGACTCAAGGGCACCTAACAACAACAACAGAAACCCCTCCCTGCCTTATTAATCTGGAACATGCATCTCAAACTTTAAGACTAAATCATGCCTGGATCTCTTGGGCAGAATTAGTCATTTCAACTCAGGGCTTCTTTCTTATATTCCATGTACCTCATATAGCCCTTATCTCAATATTTTTAGTAATTTACTTGTCTCCAGTAGACTTTGAGCTCCTTGTTGTCAGGCACTAGTATCTTAACCATCACTGAAACACAAAAACCTTGCCATAGTTGTTGTTGTAGTTGCCATTGAGTTGACTGATTCATGGCCCATGTATATCAGAAAAAAACATTGCTTGATCCTATACCATCTTCACAATTATTGGTATGCTTGAGTACATTGTTGCAGCCACAGTGTATATTGTGAGTGCCTTCTAACCTAGAGTGTTCATCTTCCAGCACTCTATCCGACAGTATGTGATCCGTATATTTTTTATTGGCTAACTTTCAAAAGTACATTGCCAGGCCTTTCTTCCTAGTCTTCTGTCTTAGTCTGGAAGCTCTTCTGAAACCTGTCCATCATGGGTGACCCTGGTGGTATTTGAAATACCAATAGCATAGCTTCCAGCCACCACTTAGCAACCCTCAAACCACCACAGTACAACAAACTGGCAGATGGTAACAGCACATAGTACATAGCTGGTCATTTCTTGTTGAATGAGTAAATCTGTAGTCCCAGCTCTTGAAGAGGTCACAAGATGGAATAATAAGCAGTTAACATGCATTGAGGAGTCCCAGTGGAGCAGTGGTTAAAGCTCTTGGCTACTAACCGAAAGGTGGCAGTTTGGAGCCACCAGCCACTTTGAGGGAGAAAGACGTGTGTCAGTCTACTTCCATAAAGATTACAGCCATGGAAACCCTACAGGGCAGTTCTACTCTGTCCTATAGGGTCGCTAAGAGTCAGCATTGACCAATGGCAATGGGTTTGCGTTTTGGTTGGTTTAACATGCATTGAAAAGCCTAGATGCTGAGCACTCTTCTAAGTGCCTTACAAGTACTATTAGTCATGCCAGCATCCCTATGTGGGAAGTATTAGGATTATCTCCCTTTACAGATGAGGACATTGAGATCAGTGAGGTTTTGTAACTTGTCCAAGTCACACAGTTACTAAATGGCAGATCCAGTATTGACTTCAAATTCTCCGATCTTAAGGTCTGAGCCCTTCCCCATCACACCATACTACTCGTATTTTGGATATGAAAACATAGTCACTAATAGAAAGCAGTATCTGCCAAACACCCGCTGAACTGAATAAATAATAAATTCAGTCCTTTTATGCCAAAAAGACTAGGCACACAAATGCCTATCTTGAAAAAATTGTAAAACAACTCTCACATCTCTCCCCTTTCCCTGTGTCCTCTCCCACGTCTCTGGAGGCGTATGTAAGGTGGGAGGTGAGTGAAAAACTAAAGCGGTGACCTTCATTGGAATCCAACTCCTCTCTGATACCTGCGGGGGGTTATTCCAGAACCAACCACACTGGCTGCCATACAATTCTGTAGTCTCAGCAGGAATTCCTTTGGCTTGCTGACCCATTGGGCTTGTTGCTTCCCAGTGTCCTTAACAGAGACAGCAGGAGTGAGTGGTACTAAGGGCCCATGTGGACAACTGGATGGCTGCTTCTCCCCTTTATATTATCCAGAGATGTCAGCCATAGGTCAATAGATGGAGTCTGGAAAAATTTGGAGAAGAAAAAAAGAAGACAGCTACCTAATTCTTTATCATAAAAGCATTACGAACTCTTTATTTATTTATGTATTTCGTACCTGGATCATATGGGTCATGAACTAGCAAGCATACATATACGTATGTACAGATATACCTAATTGGCATGTTAGCTTATTTCCACCCAAGACTCAAAGAGAAAACATTGCTTTGTTTGAATAAATATGTATCAACTTCTCTGAGGTCTTGGAGCCCTGGCACTCCATCGTAGCATCACTGAGAAGTTATTACACAGCTTACGCTGTCCATCGTGTTTGTTTTATGGTACATTTGACCATGGTTTATGAGACAATTCACCACTGAATAATTTCTATCCAAATGTAGAAACTGGAGACAGTGTCATCTGAGCGTAACATCAAAGCTGAAGTAGTTGAGGGCTGCAGTTGAGCAATCAGGCAGTTGGCAGGGTGAACATTGTAAAGTCTTTGACTGCAGACCTGGGAGTGCAAATTCCTGGCCAGTAATTTAACGTCAATGATCCCTTTTAATACGTTATCTCAAAAAGCCCATCTGGTTTTCTTGGTGGCTCTCTTAAGTCTCAAAATTGGTGAAAGAGAAAATAATTAAAATAACAATACTCTGTTTCTTCTAGAGAGGGTTAGAGCTTTAAAATATATTATCAATTTAATTCCAATAAGCACTTTGTTAAGGCTTTATTCTCCCCAAATTACAAATGAGGAAAATAAAACTCTTAGAAGAGAAATGGTTTGTTTTAGCAAAATCATAGTTGTTAGGTAGTAGAGGCAAGACATACCCAGATTGTCTTGTCAAATCCAACACTCTTTCTGCTATACTGGAGTCTGTCTTGCACCTTATTTTGTGATTGTTTTTAAATGCCTTCAGATGTGAGTCCCTTAGCCAAAGGGCTAGAGTCTCTGCTGTTTCACAAGGGAATGGTCAGATACCTGAACTGACAGGGATCTTAGAAATCATCTGGCCCTATTGTCCTGCTTTATGTTGGGAAAACCAAGGTCCAGAGAGATGGAGTGACTTGTTGATATGAAAGTCAGGATCATAACCCAGATGTCCCCATTCTTCAGCCTTTCTGCTACTCCCTGATGCTTCATCAAAAATGTTTTCCCTCTAAACTCTTGAGATTTTATTTATTTACTCAATCTATATTTATTCATCCCTTGTTATGAGACAGTTCTTGTTTTACTCATGGAGAAAACAAAGATTTATAATATGGGAACTCTTAGTCCTGAACAGAAGATAGACACATAAACAGTTATCCTTACCATGTTGAAGGTTTACACAGATGAAATGGATTAGCAAAGAGACAGTGGAGCAACTAATTAGGCTTATGGAACAAGGGAAGACTTCACCAAGGAAGTATAATTGAGTTTTCAAATAAGAGAAGTTGGCCAACCAGATACTGGAGAAAGGGGCTTTGCATGCAGACAGAATTATGTATATAAAGAAATCAGGACTGTGAGAAAACACTGAAAAGAACATGCAATCCTTAGGTATGGCTATGTCTTGGTCATTTAGTGCTGCTATAATAGAAATACCATAAGTGTGTGGCTTTAACAAAAAAAAAGGTTTTTCTCTAACACTTCAGGAGGCTAGAAGCACGTATTCAGGGTGCCAGCTCCAAGGGAAGGCTTTCTGTCTCTGTTGGCTCTGGGGTAATGTCCTTGTCATCAATCTTCCCCTGGTCTAGGAGCTTCTCAGTGCAGAGACCCTGGGTCCAAATGGTGTATTCTTTTCCTGGTGCTACTTTCTCAGTGGTATGAGGTCCCCATGTGTCTGCTCGCTTCTCTCTTTTATATCTCAAAAGAGACTGGCTTAATTCTGAGCTGCCATCTAAGATACTCCACTAGTCTCACCCCTTAGGGAGCAAGGGAGAATGAAGACAACTAGAGACACAAGGGAAAGATTAGTCCAAAGGACTAATTGTCTACAACTACCACAGCCTCCACCAGACTGAGTCCAGGACAACTAGATGGTGCCCAGCTACCACCAATGACTGCTCTGACAGGGATCACAATACAGGGTCCCAGACAGAGCTGGAGAAAAATGTAGAACAAAATTCTAGCTCACAGAAAAAGACCAGACTTACTGGCCTGACAGAGACTACAGAAACCTCGAGAGTATGGCCCCTGGATGCCCTTTCATTTAGCTCAGTAATGAAGTTACTCCTGAGGTTCATCCTTCAGCCAAAGATTAGACAGGCCCATAAAACAAAATGAGACTAAAGGGGGCACACCAGCCCAGGGGCAAGTACTAGAAGGCAGGAGGGGACAGGAAAGCTGGTAATAGGGAACCCAAGGTCAAGAAGGGAGAGTGTTGACATGTTGTGGGGTTGGTAACCAATGTTACAAAACAATATGTGTACTAACTGTTTAATGAGAAGCTAGTTTGTTCTGTAAACCTTCATCTAAAGTACAGTAATTTTAAAAAAAGATTGGTTTAAAACACAACCTAATCTTGTAGATTGACTCCTTCCTCATTAACATAACTGTCTCTAATCCTGCCTCATTAACATCATAGAGGTAGGATTTCCAACACATAGGAAAATCACATCAGATGACAAAATGGTAAATAATCACACAATACTGGGAATCATGACCTAGCCAAGTTGACAAATATTTCTTGGAGGACACAATTCAGTCCCACCGGGTACCCAGAAGGGCATGATATGAGAAGAGATTGGAAAACAAGGGGTCAGATGAAGGCTTTGTATGTCATACCAAGGAATGTGGGCTCTCTCCTCAAGGAGATAAGGGACTATGAAAACCAGAAAAGCAGCAGATTTCATTCACAGACTGACTCTGTCTGTGAGTATTATTATTCCCCACTTTAGAGATGGAGAAGTTAGGAAGTTTACAGAAGATAAATAACACTCTCATGTCTTCCAACTTACATGTGGAAAGGTCTGGATCAACATACAGGTATTCCGAACCCAGAACCCAAGTTCCAAGTTCTTTGAACATCACCATACTGTCTCTCAAAGCACCCACTTTTTTGAAAGGGAAAAACGGAGTGCTAGGGTCATTCCTGAGACATACAGCGTGAAAAGTATAGAGGACCCAGTCAGCTCCTTCCCTAATGAAATATCAGTCTGGACACTGCTTATTTCCCAGAACCTTTTTCCATTGGTCTGTACAGTTTTGTTTCTCTTCCCCTGGCTTCCGAAAAACAAACAAAAACAACCATACTTTTCTGTGCCCTTATCTCTCACGGGGTTTATGTTGACAGGAAGGGCAATAAAAATGCACTGGGAAGAAGAGGCTGCTCTCTCCAGCTTTGCCCTTAAAAGAGCAATTCAATCAATGACAGAAAAACAACCCAGACTCTCTCTCATGCTTTTTTTTTAAATGTGTGTGGATTATCTTCTGGAAAGGTCTTCTGTGTCTAGACTCCTTCCCATAGATGAACATTTTAAGGCTGTCATTTCTAGATGGTTTCGAGTTCCAAAACAGATTTTATCTGCCCTCTTATGCTAAAAAATAAGGTCCCTGGGTGGAGCAAATGGTTTGAATTCGGCTGGTAATCAAAAGGTTGGCGGTTCGAACCCACCCAGTAGCACCGCAGAAGAAAAGACTTGGTGATCTGCTTTCATAAAGATTACAGCCAAGAAAATCCTGTGAGTAGTTCTACTCTGTAATACTTGAGGTCACCATGAGTCAGAATAGGCTAGATGGTATAACATAACAACAACATGCTAAAAAATATATTTATTTTATGTTCTGTTCCCTCTGTGATATACTTTCTGCTCTTTGTGGTCATAGAAGTGAGAGACAAAAAATACCAGATCATCAAGAAAGGGTTTTAATTCTAACTCAGTTCAAAGTTTTTTATGTACAACTTCTAGTATAATCAATAGCGGCCATTAATTCATAGCGTTGTACCTAGACCAGTGTAGATGCTCAATAATTGTTAAATCATCCAAATGCTTGATGACCTTCTATAGAATCTCGAGTAAAAGCTAAAAATAACAACAAAAAAAAGTATATAAGCCATCCATGTACAGTTGAGCAAACTTCTAAAACTGTAGAAAAATATAATTAAGGAAATCATATAACTTAAACACCAAGAAATTTAATAGAGGAAACTTAGTATGAGGAACTAATTTCATATGCACTGGGAAAGCTAAATGTGCAAATGGGATGGCGAAGCAATTCAGGGATTAGCAACAGCAGGAACCCACTATCACTCCTAAAGAAGGCAAAACAAAGGAAAGAAGTTGTGTTATCAGAACTCAAAAGCAAGAGCCACATAGATGGAGTGGTTGATAGTGAGACACTGAACCATGGAGAAGCTAAAACCACTGTGGAAATGCCCTGCATTCTCTCTTCCTCCCTCTACAATCTCTGGCTAGTGCCTCCCATTGGTCAAGTCTAATGGAATGACAAAAAGCAAAAATGCAAGAGAAACATAGTTTTCAAGGTTTAGCTCCCTACAATGCAAAGAAGACCAAGGGGAGTAATGAATGTATCTGAGATCAAGCAAGAAAATAACAGAAACTGACATCTATACTTCACTTTGAAGGGAGAGCCACAGTTAACATTCTGATATATTTGCTTTGCATCTTCTTTTTATCTATTTTTCATTTGCAAAATTAAGATCATACAGGTTTACATTTCATTTCACATAAAGAACTTGGTCTTGAACTCAGTTCCTGAAAGATAATCTCTAAAAGAAATCTTGGATTTTAAGTGTCTGCATAAGAACTGCAGGACATACCTAACTAACAGGTGAGGTGATGAGGTGGCTCTGGGGTTGGGGCTGGACAGACCAGAAAGTCCCACAGAGTAATACCTTATGATCACTTCATGATATTGACCCACCTCAGGTGAGAGGGGCTGGAGTTTGCATTACATAATGAAAAAAAAAAAAAAAAAACTGCTGCCATCGAGTCAATTCCAACTCATAGCTACTATGATGACATCATGAGACCCCCAATAAAAGCTCTGAAAATTGAAGTTCCAAGAGCTTCCTGTTTGGTGAAAGACATCCATGCACATGAGAGGGTAGCATATGCCTTTCTGGGACATGGAAGCTCCACTTTGGGAACCCTCCCAGACCTTACCCTATGTACCTCTTCATTTGTATCCTTTCTCCTACAATAAAACTCTAATTGTAAGTACAGTGTTTTCCATAAGTTCTGTGAGTTGTTCTAGTGAATTATTGAACCCAAAAGAGTTATGGGAACTAGCAGAGGAGGCTCCCAAGCTTATGGCTGGTGTCTGCCTATTTGGCAGTCTAAAGGACAGTGTCCTTTTAATCTGAGAGATCTGACCTATCTTCAGGTGTCTAGAGTGAGAGAAAGAAGTGTCACATGGGTGGCTGCTGTCAGAATTCAACAGAGAGGTGAAAAGTGGGGATTTGATTGATGTTGATATTATCCTTACAGCGTACTTCTCTTTTTACTCAGTATTGTTTCTTATGTATTTTTTCCAAGTCATTCAAATTTTTTTATAAACTTGATATTTATGGATGCATAATATTGTGTTTTTATGGAGGTACTATAATTTATTTAGCTATTTCTTTATTACTAGACATAATAAAAGTACCCATTAATCTTTAAGAAAAAAAAATCTGGAAGACTTTAACAGATTTCAAGACTTATTATCAAGCTACAGTGATTAAGACAGTATGATATTGCTGCTAAGTTAGAAAAACAGACCAATAGAACAGAATATAGAATCTAGTAATAGACACACACATATAGGATCACTTGATTAAAACTCAGAAATTCAGTAGGAAAAAGAGGGTCTTTTTAATAAATGATGCGGGAGAAATTGAACATCCGTGAGGAAAAAAATAAATCTTTATCCCTACCATGTACAAAAATTAATTCAAAGTGGATTAAAAACCTAAATGTGAAAGCTAAAACTATCAATCTTCTAAGAGAAGCTATAGAAGAATATCTTCCTGACTTTTATGTAGGCAAAAATGTATTAAATAGGACACAAAAAGAGCTTACCTTGTGTTGTGGGTTGAACTGTGTCCCCCAAAATATATGTATTGTAAATCCTAGCCTCTATGCCTATTGTTATAATCTCATTTGGAAATGGGTTGTCTTTGTTATTATGTAAATGAGACAGGATTAGTGTAGGGTGTATCCTGAGTCAATCTCTTTTGAGATATAAAGGAGATTAAACAAGCAAGAAAGAGAAGAAGAGATGAGGCAAGAGAAATGCCAAGCCAAATGAAGATTTCCCAGGAGCAGAAGCTCAGAAAAGACAAAGACCTTCCTCCAGAGCCAACAGAAAGAGAAAGGCTTCCCCTAGAGCCAGCACCCTGAATTCGGACTTCTACCCTTCTAAACTGTGAGAAAAATAAATTTTTGATCATTAAAGTCATCCACTTGTGGTATTTCTGTTATAACAGCACTAGGTAACTAAGACACTTTGAAAGAAAAAAAATTATAAAATGAACTTTATTAATGTTAAGAATTTCAGTCAATGAAAAGGCGTCATTAAAAAGTGAATAAGCAAGCCACAGACTGGAAGCCATTTTTTGTAATATTTATATCCAACAAATAACTCATACCCAGAATATGTAAAGAACTCCTTGCACCAATCAATAAGAAAAACACAAAAAACTCGATTTTTAAAGGGCATAAAGATTTGAATGGGCACTGCACCAAAGAGGATATTCAAGTGGACAAGCATATGAAAATTGTGCTCAATTTCATTAGTAATCATGGATATTCAAGATAAAGTCACAATGAGATACTACTATATACCCACTACCCATATCATATCCTTTGCCATTGAGTCAATTCCAACTTACAGTGACCCTACAGGACAGAGCAGAAATGCCCCATAGGGTTTCCAAGGAACGGCTGGTGGATTTGAACTGCTGACCTTTTGGTTAGCAGCCAAGCTCTTAACCATTGTGCCACCAGGGCTCTGTATACCCACCAGAATGGCTAAAATGAACAAGACTGACAATATCCAGTGCTATCAAGTATTTGGGACAACTGCAACTCTTATGCATTATCAGTTTTGATGGTTAAGGTTGTGTATCAACTTGGCTGGGCCATGATTCTCAGTGGTTTGGCAGTTATGCAATGATATAGTTTGGCAGTTACGTGATGATGCAATTTGGCACTTATGTAATGGTGTAGTCATCCTCCATTTTGTGATATAATGTAATCACTTCCATGATATGATCAGCCAATCAGTTGTAAGGGGAGTTTCCTTGGGGGTATGGCCTGCATCCAATGTATATGGGCATTCTGGCAAAGCTCGCTGGCTTTTGCTCACTCTGGATCCTGTATCTGGCTCGTCATCATCTGACCAGTTCTTGGGACTTGAGCCAGTGGCCTGCCCTATTGTCTGCCGATCTTGGGATTCACTGGCCTCCACAGCCTATGAGTTAGCAGTCCGCTGTCTTACCTGCCAACCTTGGATTTGTCAGCCCCTGCAGCTATGTGAGTAAGGAGAAGCCTCCAACCTGATGCCTGACCTACAGACTTGGAACTTGCCAGCCTCTACAATAGTGTGAGCCATTTCCTTGAGATAAATTTCTGTCTCTGTCTCTCTCTCTATATATATATGCTTTACTGGTTTTGCTTCTCTAGAGAACCCAGCCTAAGACACTGGTGTCATTGAAAATTGTTAAGAGCACTTTGGAAAACTGTTTTGCAGTATCAGTTAAAACTATGGCACACTAATTTCAATCCTGGTAGTTACTTAAGAGAAATGAAAGCATGTGTCCATCAGAGACATGTACAAGAATGTTTATAACAGCTTTATTCATAATAGCTCCAAACTGGAAACAAACAAGTATCCATCAACAGGAGAATGGATAAACAAATTGTGATAGATTAATACAATGGAATAGAATGCAGTAATAAAAAAGAACAAACCATTGACACACAGCAAAATGGATAAACTTTATAAACATTAATCTTAATGAAAAAAAAAAAATCAGTCACAAAAGAGTGCCTGCTGTTTGATTCTATTTATATGAAGTTTTTGAACAGACAAAATTATTTTGGGGAATGGACTATTGACTAAGAAAAGGCATTCAGGAATCTTATGGCATATGTACCACATCTTTGCTATTGAACCTAGGAAGGTGAGTCCTTGTCTGGTGCACTCAGACTTGCCAATAATCTAGACACTGGCCTTTGAGAAAAAGAAAGTAACTTTATTTGCAACGTGCAGAGCAAAGAGCCTGGAAGAAGTTTCTCAGATCTGACTCCCCAAATGCTGGGGATGCAGGGCTTTTATCTGATTAGGTAGCAATATGGCGACCACACAGGCACACAGTGGGGTGGGGCAGTTCCTGTGCAGGCACACAGGGAGTTTCCCCGCGCAGGCACATTGGGAAGGGAAAGTCAGGAAAAAAATACATAGGGAGGTTCACTTCACGGGGCCAGGTTACAATCCCTCCTTGAGTTGTAGCAATTCCTTAATCTTAAGGGATGAGGGTCCACAACACATTCGGCTACTTCCTGCTGGCATGGGGCCAAGTTAGGGACCAAGGCTGTGGAATTGCCTTTTGTCTGTTGCTGTTTAGGATCTGGTAGGGGCAGGAGGAAACAGAATGTTACTTATTTATCTTTTTGAAGAGTAGTTTCAAGTCTTCTAGTGGCTCACACTCCCACTCTGGCTCAGAAGGTTAGCTATCTTTGTATTCCCACAAATACACAACACTTTGCCGACCAGTGCCAGTAGGTGAGGACTTCAAAAGCTCATCTGGACTGAGGGGCACTCGCTTCACTCTGGTGTGGTGAATCCAAGGCTTTATTCCAGCAAACTTCACTGAGGAATGGGTGGCTAGTAGAACCTTGTAGGGGCCAGTCCACTTGGGCTGGAGCTGGCTGGTGGGGCCATGGTCATCCCACCTTTTCACAAGGACTTGGTCTCCTGGTGCAAAAGGATGAAGAGGGATATCTGTGGGAAAGAACAGAAAACTAGAAGCATACTGGTTGATAGCCTTTAAGGTTTCATATAGTGACCTAAGATATCTGGAAGCAGTTTTTGGATAACCTTAGGATCATCTGAAGCACTTAGCATCTAGGCCACCTTAAGGAAAGGTCTCCCATATAATATTTCATAAGGGTTCAACTGGAGTCTGCTTCTAGGGGCCACCCAGACTCTCAACAGGGCAATTGGCAGTAGTTTGATCTGGGGCAAGTTGGTTTCTTGGCAGAGCTTGGCCAATGTCTTTTTCAAAAGTGTGGTTTCCTTTAATTATGTGACACTCCCCCTTCTGGTGCCCAGGACAGTGCATGACTGCCACTTCTGTTGACAGGGTGACGGCTTCTAGGAGGGCTAAAATTTCCTCCACATGTTTTATTTCCTTTTTACCTGAAGTTAGAAGCCTTCTTCCTTTCCAAATGGCTCTGTGGACATGAAGCACCAAAAAGACATTCCTGGAATCCATATACATAATGGCTCTTTGGTTGGAGCTCATTTGAAGGGCCCGGGTCAAGGCAATAAGTTCTGCCTTTTGAACAGAGGTTCCAGGTGGGAGTCCCTTGGCTTATTTGGTCTCATGAAGGGTGACGACAGCGTAGCCAGCTTTTCCGACTCCTTGTTCCTCAAAGCTGCCTCCATCTGAGAACAGCTCTAAATCAGTGTTAGTAAGAGGCTGGTCAGATAAGTCAGGTCTGCTGGAATACACTTCTTCAATTACCTGGACACCATCATGTTTGAGGTTCTCATCATCTGATAAAGGTAGCGGGATTGCAGCGTTGAGGGTAGAGATAATCTTCAGCATCACAGCAAGATCATTGAGTAGGCTAGCCTGGTACTTGCTGAATCACCCCACCATTAACCACAGACCACCTTTCTGTTCAAGCAAGGGAAGCACACAGTGGGGGTCAGCACCATGGTAAGCTAGCCAAGAGTGAACTTCTTAGCCTCTGTCAGGAGTTCACATGTAGCTGTGACTGCCTGAAGGCAGGTGGGCCAGCCCTAGGCCACAGGGTCTAGTTGTTTGGAGAAGTATGCAATCAGGACAGCCCTAGAGTCTGAGTAAGCACCCTCAAGGGCAACTCCTTGCCTCTGGTGAGTGTATAGCCCGAAAGGATCCTTGCGGTCTGGCAACCCTAGGGCGGGGGTAGACATCAGCTTGTCTTTGATTTGTTGAAAAGCTATCTGACATTCTGGTGTCCATACCAACGGTTCTGAATTGTTCCTTTGGACAGCCTGGTATAAGCATTTGGCAATGAGTCCAAAATTAGGGATCCAGATTCTACAAAACCCTGTCATCCCAGGAACCCTCGCAACTGTCTCTTAGTGGCTAGGGAAGCCATCCGGGCTATTGCCTCTTTTCAGTCGGGTAACCACTCTCTTTTTCCCTGTGATATTTTGAACCCTAGGTATTTTACTTTAGGGGTGGAGATCTAGGCCTTTTTCTGTGAGACCTTGTATCCCTGGTCTCCTAGAAAGTTCAGTATCGTAACTGTACTTTTGTCAGAGAGTTCCTTGGTGGAACTGGCAATGAGAATGCTGGCAGACTGTGCTCTTCTAGAGGTCTAAGTCCCGGAGGTCTCTGGCTAGTTCCTCCCCAAAGAGAGTGGGGCTGTTATTAAAACCCTGAGGTAAAACAGTTCAGCAGTATTGAGTCTTTAGTTCCTGAGGTGGGATCCTTAGGCAAATATCCGAAGGCAAATAACTTCTGGGACTTTTCCTCCAGAGGGACACAATAAAAGGCATCCTGTAAGTCTAAAACTGTAAATCACGCAAAATCCCCTGGAAGACTGTCAGTAGAGTGTATGGACTTGGTACCACTGGGCGAATGTCCTCTGTTATCTGATTTACTGCCCATAGGTCCTGCACAGATTTATACTCCTTAGTGCCTGGCTTTACTATGAACAGAGTACGGGTGTTGTAAGCAGATTTGCAGTGACGAATAAGCCCATGTGCCAAGAAGGTTTCTGTCAGAGTCTGTAAACTGAGTTTAGCCTCTTGCTTCAAAGAGTATTGCTTGAGACGTGGGACAGTGTGGTTTGGTTTAAGCAGTACCTGAACCAGGGTCACCATCTTTGCCTTACCAGGGATTCTGGTGGCCCAAACCTGGGGATTGATTTGGTCCTGGAGGTGCTGGGTTAGGTGTAGAGATTGTATAGGGGCAGCCAGCTGCAAAAGGGCAGCCTGTAGAGCACGGGCCTTATCCAGTTTCACTCCTACTTGGAGATGATCTGCTGGAAAGCTGACTCGAGCCTTTAGCTTAGTTAATATATCTCTCCCTAAAATGGGAATAGGACATTCAGGCACATACAAGAAGCTTGAGTCAATTCTGTACCTCTGACTTGATAGTCCATAGGTTGAAGGAATGGTTTACTGGCAGGTTTTCTAGATACCCCAGTAACGGTCATGTTTCTTTTAGAAAGGGTCCTTTTAGGGTGTTTAAAACCAAGTAGGTTGCACCCATGCCCACCAAAATTCAGTAAGTTGTCTGCCCACAGTCATTATAACCCAGAGCTCCTTGTGGGAGATGGGGATTGGCTGAGTGGGCTGTAGGGGAGCCCCTGGGTCCTGTCAATCTGAATCTTTGGCTGACAGCGGGAGCTGTGTTATAGGTTTTTTCTTAGATTCTTGCTCAGCTTGTGCCAGCTGTGAAGGGCACTCTGGTTTCCAGTGGCCCTCTTGCTTGCACTAGGTACACTGTTGGGGGCCTAGCTTTTGGGGGACTTGGTTTGGCCACCCACCCTTCTGGGGCCCACAGGGACTTACCTATGGATTATTCTACTGGAGGCCTGTCTGAGTGGCAGGTTACCTTCAAGAGCTGCTGCCAGGAATGCACCTTGTTCTTTCATCTTCTGATTTTCCTTCTTCTCCCATACCTGGTCTCAATTATCGAAGACCTTAAAGGCAATCTCAACAATTTGTGAAGTATTCATTCCCAAACCTCCTTCTAACTTTTGAAGTTTTTGTCTGATTTCGAGGGTGCTCTCGCTGATAAAAGTCATATTTATTAACCTAGTGTTCTCTGGGTCCTCAGGGTTTTTATCAGTGAACTATCAGTAGGCCTCGTACACCCATTCTAGGAAACTGGAGGGATTTTCTTTGGGCCCTTGCTGTATATTCTGAACTTTTCTAAGGCTCTTTTGTTTTGGGGCCCCTTGTTGCAAACCTACTATCAGACAGTTGGGGTGATGTTCTAGTTGCCCTGCCCCTAGCCGGTCATTTGGGTCCCAGTCTGGATCAATGGCAGGCATAGCCTGGGCAGCTGGGAGCCGAATATTGTTCTGAGGGTTGAGATTGTGTAGCCTGTCAGCCTTTTGGCATGCCTTTTCTAAGACCATACTCTGTTCTTCTGAAGTTAAAAGAATATTTAGAAGTGAACAATGATCAGCCCAGTTAGGGTGGTGTGTAGCAAAAACGGACACAAACAGAGCTTCAGTGCATTCTGGGTCATTTCTATACTCTGGGAGATTGTTCTTCCAATTGTACAGGTCAGAAGTGGAGAACTGTGTGAAGACCAAGACAAACCCTCTAGGCTGGCCGTTGTGATCCAGTCTGGCAGACATCTGTTTCAGTGGAAATTGCCCTGAGGAGACTTGGGTGGATCACTGGCCAAATTGCACCCCACTACAGGTGTGTGCTGGGGAAACTATCCCCAGGGCAGGACCAGGAAGTTCTGACTCATGAGGGGCAGGCAAGCAATTCACCAGAGGGGCAGCAGAGGGTTCCACCAAAGGGGTAGCGGCTGCCGCTGGTGAGGCAGCAGGGGCCTCTGATGTTGCAGCCGGTGGGGCTGTAGGGGCCAGTCCTACACCTCCAGATGGATAAGGAGGAGGGGGCACAGGCGAAGGCAAAGGGCTGAAGGGATATGAATCCTTCTCAGAGTCCATGACCTATCTCTGCCTCCCTCTTCCCCTGCAGTCTGCACCACCAGCTTACAATGTTTTTGTAGGTTTCTATTTTGCTACAGAGACATAAAGGTCTGTACATAGGAAATTTCATCTCATTTTCCCTCTCTTTTACAAACTCCAACTGCTACTAGGGCCAGGCAGTGTTACAAAAGACTAATTTTTTTTTTTTTACTGTACTTCAGGTGAAGGCTTACAGAACAGTTTCTCATGAAACAGTAGTACACATATTGTTTTATGACATTGGTTAAAAAACCCACAACATGTCAACCCTCTAACTTCTCAACCTTTTTTTTTTTTTTTTTGGTGAAAATACACATACCCAAAGATACACCATTTCAAAAATTTCTACATGCACAGTTCAGTGACATTGACTACGCTCTTCCAGTTGTGCTGCTATTCTCACTTAAGATGAAGGCTTACGGAACAAAATAGTTTCTCATTTAACAGTTACTACACATGTTGCCCTATGACAATGGTTAACAATCTCACAATACATCAGCAGCATCCTTACTCAACCTTGGGTTCCCTATCACCAGCTACCTTGTCCCCTTCTGCCTTCTGGCCCTTGTCACTGGGCCACTGTACCTCATTAGTCCCATTTGGTTTTATGCGGCTGTCCACTCCAGGCTGAACGGTGAACCTTGGAGATAACTTCACCACTGAGCTAAAAGGGTGTCTGGGGGCCATACTCTCGGGGTTTCTCCAGTCTCCTTTAGGCCAGTAAATCTGGTCTTTTTTTTTGTGAGTTAGACTTATGTTTTACATCCTTCTCTAGCTCTGTCCAGAACCCTCTGTTGTGATCCTGGTCAGAGCAGTCAGTGGTGGTAGCTGGGCACCATCTAGCTGTACTGGACTCAGTCCGGTGGAGGCCTTCGTAGCTGTGGACCATTAGTCCTTCGGACTAATCTTTTCCTTGTATCCTGTTCTCTTCATTCTCCCCTGCTCCCGAAGGGATGAGACCAGTGGAGTATCGTAGATGGCCGCTCACAGGCTTTTAAGACCCCAGACACTACTCACCAAGGTAGAATGTAGAACATTGTCTTTATAAACTGTGTTATGCCAGTTGAGCTAGATGTTCCCCGAGACGATGGTCCCCACAGCCCTCAGCCCAGCAATTCAGTCCCTCAGGGAGTTTGGATGAGACTATGGGGCTTCCATGAACTTTCCTTGTACAAGTGGTGCTAGTTTCCCCTGTATTGTGTCCTGTCTCACCCTTCACCCAAGATACCACTTATCTATTGCCTATTTCGTATTCCCCCACCCCCACCCCTCCCATCCCTGGTAACCAGCAAATATTGTTACATTTTGTGTGTGAACTTTTTCATGGGTTTTTATAATAGAGGACTCATATAATATTTGTCCTTTTGTGATTGACTTATTTCACTCAGCATAATGTCCTCCAGTTTCATCCATGTTATTAGATGCTTCACAGATTCGTTGTTGTTCTTTCTCATTGCATAGTACTCCATTGTGTGTACGTACCATAGTTTGTTTATCCATTCATCTGTTGATGGGCATCTAGGTTGTTTCCATCGTTTTGCTATTGTGACCAATGCTGTCATGAACATAGGTGTGCATATGACTATTCGAGTGACGACTCTTACTTCTCTAGGATACATTCCTAGGAGTGGGATTGCTGGATCGAATGGTATGTCTATTTCTAGCTTTCTGAGGAAGCGCCATATCATTTTCCAAAATGGTTGTATCATTTTGGATTCCCACCAGCAGTGCATAAGAGTTCCGATCACCCCGCAGCCCCTCCAACATGTTATTTCCAGGGTTTTTGATTCGTGCCGGTAATGCCAGGGTGAGATGGTATCTCATTGTGGTTTTAGTTTGCATTTCTCTAATGGCTAGTGATCGCGAGCATCTCCTCATGTGTCTGTTGGCCATTTGAATGTGTTCTTTGGTGAAGTGTCTGTTCATTTCCTTTGCCCATTTTTTAATAGGATTATTTGTCTTTTTGTTGTAAAGGTGTTGCATTTTCTTGTAGATTACGGAGATTAGACCTTTGTCTGATTGTACTGTCCAAAAATCTATTCCCAGTCTATAGGTTCTCTTTTTACTCCTTTGGTGAAGTCTTTTGAAGAGCATAGGTGTTTGATTTTTAGAAGATCCCAGCTATCTAGCTTATCTATTGGGGGTTGTGCATTGATGGTTATGGTTTGTATCCTGTTAACGCCATGTATCAAGGCCTGAAGTGTTGGTCCTATTTTTTCTTCTATGAACTTTATAGTTTTAGGCTTTATATTCAGGTCTTTGATCCATTTTGAAGTCGTTTTTGTATACGGAGTGAGGTAAGAGTCCTATTTCATTCTTTTGCAGATGGATATCCAGTTTTGCCAGCACCATTTGTTAAAAAGACTGTCTTTTCCCCATTTGATGGACTTTGGGCCCTTGTCGAAGATCAGGTGACCGTAGATGGATGGATTTCCATCTGGGTTCTCAATTCTGTTCCATTGGTCAATGTATCTGTTGTTGTACCAGTACCAGGCTGTTTTGACTACTGTAGCCATATAGTAGGTTCTGAAGTCAGGTAGTGTGAGTCCTCCAACTTTATTCTTCTTCAGTAGTGCTTTACTTATTCGGGACTTCTTCCCTTTCCATATAAAGTTAATGATTAGTTTTTCCATCTCTTGGAAGAATGTTGTTGGTATTTGGATCGGGATTGCGTTGTATTTGTAAATTGCTTTGGGTAGAACCGTCATTTTCACAATGTTGAGTCTGCCTATCCATGAGCATGGTATGTTTTTCCATTTATGTAGATCCCTTTGGGTGTCATGCAGTAGTGTTTTGTAGTTTTCTTTGTATACATCTTTTACATTTATTCCTAAATATTTTATCTTTTTAGGGGATATTATAAATGGTATTGTTTTCCTGATTTCCTTTTCATCGTTCTCTTTATTGGTGTATAGGAATCCAACTGAGTTTTGAATGTTTATCTTGTATCCTTCTACTCTGCTGAATCTTTCTATTAGTTCCAGCAGATTTCTCGTGGAGTCTTTAGGGTTTTCTATGTATAGTGTCATATCATCTGCAAACAGGGACAGTTTAACTTCTTCATGACCAGTTTGGATGCCCTTTATTTCTTTTTCTTGCCTTATTGCTCTAGCTAGAACTTCTAGCACAATGTTAAATAGGAGTGGTGAAAAAGGGCCTCCTTGTCTTGTTCCTGTTTTCAAGGGGAATGTTTTCAGCCTCTCTCCATTAAGAACGATGTTGGCCATTGGTTTTGCATAGATGCCCTTTATTATGCTGAGCAATTTCCCTTCTATACTTATTTTATTGAGAGTTTTTATTGGGAATGGGTGTTGGACTTTGTCAAATGCCTTTTCTGCGTCGATTGAGATGACCATGTGATTCTTTTCTTTCCTTTTATTTATGTGGTGGATTACGTTGATTGATTTTCTAATGTTGAACCATCCTTGCATACCTGGTATGAATCCTACTTGGTCGTGGTGTATTAGTTTTTTGATATGATGCTGAATTGTACTGGCTAGAATTTCGTTCAGAATTTTTGCATCTATATTCATGGTCTGTAGTTTTCTTTTTTTGTGACGTCTTTGCCTGGTTTTGGTATCAGCGTTATGCTGGCTTCGTAGAATGAATTTGGAAGTGCTGCTTCCTCCTCTATGCTCTGAAATAGCCTGAGTGGTACTGGTACAAACTCTTCTGTAAATGTTTTGTAGAATTCTCCATTGAAGCCATCTTGGCCAGGGCTTTTTTTGGTTGGGAGTTTTTTTTATTACCTTTTCAATCTCTTCTCATGTTATGGGTCTGTTCAGATTTTCAACATCACTTTGTTGTGGTTTGGGTAGACCTGTGTTTCCAGAAATTTATCCATTTCCTCTAGGTTTTCAAATTTGTTGGAGTATAGTTTTTCATAATATTCTGTTACAATCCTTTTTATTTCAGTTGGGTCTGTTGTAAAGTCCCCCATTTCATTTCGTATTTGGTTTATTTGTGTCCTCTCCCGTTTTTCTTTTGTCAGTCTGGCCAGTGGTTTGTCGATTTTGTTGATTCTTTCAAAGAACCAACTTTTGGTTTTGTTGACTCTATTGTTTTTCTGTTCTCTATTTCATTTATTTCTGCTCTGATCTTTACTATTTCCTTTCTTCCAGTGGTTGTGGGCTTTTTTTGCTGTTCTCTTTCTATTTGTTTGATTTCTGTAGTTAATGTTTCAATTTTGTCCCTTTCTTCTTTTTTAATATGTGCACCTATTGCTATAAATTGTCCTCTGAGGACTGTCTTTGCTGTGTCCCTAAGATTTTGGTATGATGTGTTTTCATTCCGATTTGATTCTAAGAATTTTTTGATTCCATCTCTGATTTCTTCTATTACCCAGCGATGTATAAGCAGGGTATTATTCAGTTTCCATGGAATTGATTGTTTTTTCTTGCTCTTTCTATTGTTAATTTCTACCTTGATGGCATTGTAGTCAGAGAAGATACTTAGAATTATCTCAACGTTTTGGATCTTGTTGAGGATTGCTCTGTGGCCTAAGATGTGGTCTGTTCTGGAGAACGTTCCATATGCATTGGAAAAGAATGTGTACTTTGCAGCGGTTGGATGGAGTGTTCTATATATGTCTATGAGGTCAAGTTGGCTGATTGTGCCCTTTAGGTCTTCTTTGCTGAGTTTGCTGAGTTTCTTTGCTGAGTTTCTTCTTAGTTGTTCTGTCATTTACTGAGATTGGTGTGTTGAAGTCTCCTACTATTATTGTGGAACTGTCAATTTCTCTTTTCAGTGTTGTTAGAATTTCTTTTATGTGTTTCACAGCCCTGTCATTGGGTGCATAGATGTTTATTATGGTTATGTCTTCATGATGGATCATCCCCTTAATCATTATATATAGTGTCCTTCTTTGTCTTTTATGGTAGATTTCATTTTAAAGTCTATTTTATCTGAGATTAGAATTGCCACTCCTGCTCTTTTTTGGTAGTTGTTAGCTTGATATATTTTTTTTCCAACCTTTGACTTTTAAGAAATTCACATCTTTGTTTCTAAGGTGTGTCTCTTGTAGACAGCATATTGATCGATCCTTTTTTCTTCTCCATTCTGTCACTCTCCGTCTCTTTATGGGTGCATTGAGTCCATTTACTTTCAGTGTAATTATTTATAGATGTGAGTTTGTTGCTGTCATTTGGTAGTGCTTTTTTTTTGTGGTGCTGAAGTTTTCTTTGTTCTTCTTACTCTCTTGTGCTGAGTTACTTTTGTTTGTGGATTTTTTTTCCTTTCTTTTGTTTTTGTAGGTTTTGTTTCTGCCAAGACTTTATGTTTTTCCTCTTTTTTTTATGAGTATATTTGTTAATTTTCTTTGTGGTTACCATGAATTTTACCCTTATTTTTCTACGTTTGAAGCAGTCTACCATTACTTGGTATCACCTTGCCTTCCTCTCCATTACAAGGTTCTATACCTATGCCATTTATTTCCTTTTATTGTTTTGATGTTGTTGTCATTTACTGATTAACTGCTCTGATTCCCTGTTGTATTTCTTTTGGTTTTGGATAGTCCTCAAGTGTCTTTTCCTAGATTGGTATCTGGCTGGTACGATCCTGCGTCTTAGATTCTGCCTGTGAGCTGAAGCTATTTGTCCTCAGATCAAAGAACTCCCTTTAATAATTCTTGTAAGTTTGGTTTGACTTTTCCATATCCCCTTAATTTCTGTTTATCTGGAAATGACCTAATTTCACCATCAAATTTGAACAAGAGTTTTGCAGGATATATTATTCTTGGCTGGCAATTTTTTTCTTTCAAGATTTTGTATATGTCATCCCATTGCCTTCTTGCCTGCATGGTTTCTGCCAAATAATCTGAGCTTAGTCTTATTGTTTCTCCTCTGTATGTGATTTCTTGTTTTTCACGAGCTGCTCTCAGGATTGTTTGTCTGTCTTTGGTTTTGATGAGTTTGATTATGATACTCCTTGGTGATTTTCTTTTGGGGTCTCTCCTGTATGGGGTTATTTGAGCTTCTTGGATGGCTGGCTTTTCATCTTTCATGATATTGGGGAATTTTTCTGTCAGCAGTTCTTTAATGATCCTCTCTGTGTTTTCGGTTGTCTCTCCCTGTTCTGGAACTCCAATCACTAGAAAATTTTTGCTTTTGATTGTATCCCACATAACTCTTAGGGTCTCTTCATTTTTCTCTCTTCTTTTTTCTGAGTTTTCGTCAAACAGAGTTGTATCCAAGTGTTTGTCTTCAATTCCACTGATCTTGTCTTCCACCATTTCAAATCTGCTCTCATTCATTCCATGACATCATCCATTTCTGAAATCTTGTTGTTTACCTTTTGGATTTCTAATTGTTGTCTTTGTATAATTTCTAGTTGTTAATTTATTTTGGCATTTTGTTCCTGCATTATTTTCCTGAATTCTTCCAGTTTTTTGTCAGTATTTTCCATGAATTTGTCTATCTTTTCCTCATGTTTGTCAGCTTTTTGCCTCAGCTCTTGGAGAATTCTGAGTATTAGAGATTTGAATTCCCTATCAGGTAGTTCTAGTGCATCTTCTTCCAGAGGAGAGTCATCTGGTGTTTTATTTTGTACGCCTACTGGAACCATCCTGTCCAGTTTTTGTAAATGTTTTGATATTGTCTGCTGTCTTCAGGGCATTCAGTAGTTATTTTTTTCATCTATTGATTGTAGATTTGTTTGTTTTGTCCCTTTTTTTTTTTTTTAATTTGAGTTTGTCTGAGCAGGCGGACTGTGTTTTCTTTGTTGTTTGCTTGTCCATGGGCACAATACTTTTTGTCTCCTTCTCCAATTCGCAGCATCAGTCACTCAGACATGGTGCGGCAGTGTGGGTCTAGCTGAAGAGGAGTCACTGGGATGGGTTGTCTGTGGCACTCACTACAGCCACCAGGTTTGGCAGTCAGTGCAGGGCTGGTTCCAATAGGCTGTGCCTGTGCTGCTTGGTGGTGTGATGTTAAGGGCACGGTGCAGGTAGGCAGGATGTAGCGGGGAGATTGTTATGTGTGCAGCTAAGATGGATATGCTAGAGCGGTGAGAGGATCAGGAGCCAAAAACATACAAACAAACAAAAAAGAATGCTAGGGGAGCTTGCCGTTGGAGTGGAGAGATGAGAGACTATGAAATGGAGAAAAACATAAAGGGGAAGAGGAAGAAAAGAAAAGAATGAATAAATAAAGATCGGAAAGGTTAAAGAATCACAAAGTTCCCAGGGATCCCACAGTGCAGCCATGAGGTCTGGGGAAGTCGCTCTCAGGTGTTGCAGTACAGCCTGGCCAGAAGGTGCAGAGGCATACACCAGGTATTCAGGTAACAGAAAGAGAAGGAAGATATAGAGAGATGAGAAACTGAGTAATGAAGAAAGACAAAAAGGGAAAAAGAGGGAAAAGAAAACAAAACAAATTAAAAAAAAAAAAAAGAACAAGAGACGCCCCCAAAAAAACAGAAAAAAAAAAATACAACGTAAAAAGAAATGCCCTCAGGGATCCCTCTGCACGTCTGTGAAAGCTGAGGGGGTAGTCTCCTTGCCACGCAGCACGCCTGGCCAGAAAGGGCTCCCCACTCAAGAAAAGGAAAAGAAAACAAACAAACATTCATAACAAGCAAACAAACAAAAGCCCCGGGATCCCACCAGCACAGCAGCCCAGACCAGGAAGCAGCTCCACACTCCAACGGAGCTCCACACCCCTCAGGAAGAAGGAAAGATGGAGCACAGAGCCAGGTATTTGAGCGAAAGGAGGGGGAGGTGGTGAGAGGTGAGGAAGAAATCAAAAGAAGTGGAAAAAAAGCAACACCAGCAGCCAACAAATGGCACTCAGAGAGCCAGCTAGTGCGGGTTGGTGGAATCCAAGCAGCCGGTGTTTCTCGGACAAGAGACTGTGTCCAGGGGAAGCAGAGGGGGCCACGTGTGGGTGAAGAAGGGTAGGGAGTGGGAAAGTGTATATCACAAATTACCGGAGCTCTGCAGCCTCTCAGGAAGAAGCAAAGATGGCGCACGGAGCCAGGTATTTGAGTGAAAGGAGGGGGTGGTGGTGAGAGGTAAGGAAGAAATCAAAAGAAGCAGAAAAAAGCAACACCAGCAGTCAACAAATAGCACACAGAGAGCCAGCCCGTTCGGGTGTGTGGAATCCAAGCAGCCAGTGTTTCCCGGACAAGAGATTGTGGCCGTGGGAAGCAGAGGAGGCTGAGTGGGGGTGAAGAAGGGTGGGGGGTGAGAAAAAGTATATCGCAAATTACCGGTTGTATTGTCTCCCGCTGGAAGCTCCGTGAAGCTGCTTTCTCGTATCCCCAGTTTGCTGGTCTCCAATAGGAGTCCAAGATGGTGGATCTGTGCTGCGTTAGCTGGTAGGGGACCTCTGCATGAATCTCTCCTCGCTCTCCATTCTCTGTGAGTTTTCTCACTCCATTTGGTGCTTGGCTGAGTTCTTTATCTCTTCATTTGATGTTTTAGGGTTTCAGGATTGTTGTTTTCTCTGTTTGGCTTAGTTTTGCAGATCTTTGCTGTGGAGGGACGGCTTGGTGCTTCTGCCTAGAATGCCATTTTGTCAGAAGTGTCCCAAAAGACTAATCTTTAAGTATGCAACCTAAGGGGGAGGATTCAGGGACACTAAGTTGGTTCCCCATATCTCACTCACACATATACTCTCACTCAGAACCAGAAGTGGAACCAGAACTAGAACCAGAACCAGGCCCTGACCAAGGTCAAGCAGAAACTAGGCTGTCCTTTTTCTGCTGTCAGCAAGGGGAAGTGGCAGGGTAAGTTATAAGGATGTCTTAGCATGGACTCAGTCCCCCTTAATGGGGATGTCTTAGTCCTATTTCAATCTTCCAGATACCTCCCCACCTCAGAACCAGAACCAAAACCTGGACTGCAGTCAACCAGAAAGTAAGGTGCCCAATCTCTGCCGTCAGCTAGGGGGAGGGGCGACAGGACAAGTAATGAGGATGTCTTAGTAGGCCTCAATCCCACTTAATGGGAATGTTTTAGTTCCACCTTCAATTCTCCAGATACTCTCTGTCATGAATATCTGTCAGCTTGGCTAGGTCATGATTCCCAGTATTGTATGATTATCTACCATTTTGTCATCTGATGTGATTTCCCTATGTGTTGTAAATCCTATCACTACCATGATGTAATGATATGGATTAGCGGCAGTTATATTGATGAGATCTACAAGATTAGATAGTGTCTTAAGCCAATCTTTTTTGAGATACAAAAGAGAGAAGTAAGCAGAAAGACAACGGCACCTCATACCACCAAGAAAGCAGTGCCAAGAGCAGAACTCATCCTTCGGGCCTGAGGTTCCTGTGCTGAGATTCTCCCAGACCAAGGGAAGACTGATGCATCTCAAGGACCTTGTTCCAGAGCCAACAGAGAGAGAAAGCCTTCCCCTGGAGCCTCGTAGACTGTGCAAGAATAAATTTCTCTTTGTTAAAGCCATCCACTTGTGGTATTTCTGTTATAGCAGCACTAGACGACTAACACACCTTCCTACTTCAAATCCCCAAGCACTTACACTTAAGAAGAAAATCTCAGGGGCATTTACCTAGTGGACGTCCAAACCTGAGCTAGTTTCTAATTCTCAAAGTAAAAGTACCTCGAGCCAGTCACCACCTTGGTCACGGTTAGGTGACTCACCCACCTGATCCTCCCCAACAAGAGGTTTGGTGTGCGCTGAGAGTCGGTGGAGATTCCACTCATGGTCGAGGGGGTGCTGGGCTCTGGACAGGTCTCCACGACTCTCTAACTTCCCTTCTGAGTTGCTAAAATTGTTATCGACCTCGGGAATGTGGGTCCATATCTGGCGCACTCAGACATGCCGATAATCTGAATAGGGCCTTTGAGAAAAAGAAAGTAACTTTATTTGCAATGGGCAGAGCAAAGAGCCAGGAGGCAGTTCCTCAGAGCGGACTCCGGAATGGCAGGGAAGCAGGGGTTTTATGTGATTAGGTAGCAAGACGGCAGCAGCTCAGGGATGCGTATGTTGCGGGCTGGGGGTACTTTGCGATGCAGGCACGCAGTGCGGGGGGGGGGAGGGAGGAGGCATGGGGGGGTTGGGGGAGGTTCCTGCGCGGGCACGCCTCGGGGTTTCCCTATGCAGGCAGCTGGAAGGGGAAAGTCTTAGGGAAAAAATACGTAGTGAGGTTCTCCAGGCCAGGGTACATCTTGACCTGGGTCGTGGTTACATAGATGAAAAAATTCATTGAGCTGAGCACTTAATATTTGTACACATTACTGTAAATAAATTTTACCTTTAAAAAGTATCAAAATACTTCCCAGGATAAATAATATGATGATACATATGTTTGTGAATAGACCTTAACCCATTTGCCTTTCTACATAAGTGCAAAGGCAGTGTAGTAAGGTGTTAAGTACATCAGCTACGAAGTCAGACAGTCTCAGTTTAAGTTCTGGCTCTGCAAATTTGTGTGATTGTGGGCATAGGATGCCAAACCTAGTATTTTTACTTTGTTTCTCATCAGTAAAATGGGGATAACAAGAATGGTTATAATAACAATACCTAGAGCTGCTATGGAGCCCTGGTGGTGCAGTGGTTAAGAGTTCAGCTGCTAACCCAAAGATGGGCAGTTCTAATCCACCAGCCGCTCCTTGGAAACCCTATGGGACAGTTCTGCTCTGTCTTGTAGGGTCACCATGAGTCGGAATCGACTCAGCAGCAATGGACTTGGTTTGGTTTAGAGCTGCTATAAATGTAATATTGCAAGTGGGTAGTTTTAAAGAACAGAAGTGTATAAATCAATGTCTCAACCATGTTGATTCCTTCCTTGTTGGTAGCCCTAGGAATCCCTTAGTCTTTGGCATTCCTTGACTCATAGATGATCCTCACGTGGCATCTGTCTTCTTATGGGTGTGTGTGTTGCTGTGTCCATTTTGCTCTTTTTATAACTCAGAAGTGATTAGATTTAGAACTAACCGTACTTGTGTATGATCTAATTAATGTAACAAAGAAAACCCTATTTTCAAACAGGATTACATCCACAGGTATACATATTTGGGGGGGGCACAGTTTAATTCATAACACTATCCCGTAGAGTTTAATGAGGTTTAAAGCACTTCAGAATATTGCCTGTATCTTCTAAGCATTTGGTTAAGTGTTAGCTAATATTATTAGTGAAAATACTGGATTAAGCAATATTGACATTGCAAAGGTTTTTGTACATATCACAAAATTTCTTTGTCTATGAGAGGGCCTGTCAGCATTATAATGAAGCAAACTATATTCAGGTGTTACTGAATGTTAATGAGAAAGAGCAAATCATTTTGGTTACACAACAGCCACCAAGATGTGCAGTTTTAAGGTAAGCACAACACAACTCTGAAGAAGGCTGGATATGGTGATTTGAAACTTACTCTTGTAAATGCCATGTTCTACAGATTCCACTTTGAAATTGCTGTCAGCACTTTGGTACCTGGTCTTCATTCTGAGCACCACTCCTGCTGACTTGCTTCCCCAACTCCCTTCAACTTCAGATACTGCCCACTGGCCATCCTCTTATCTTGCCTTGGCACCCTTATACGGAGTTTCTACAACTGGCATCGAGCTTTGTATTAAATAGAGATGGAAGAGGAATGGGCGTTAAGCAAAGACACAGAAGAGAAACTTTCATTAAGGCTGAAACATAGGCCTACCCTAAAAATAAAAAAACAAAAAAACCTGTTACTGTCCAGTCAGTTCTGACTCATGGCAACCCCGTACGTTATAGAACAGAATTGTTCTATAGGATTTTCTTGGCTTTAGTCTTTATGGAAGAAAATTACCAGACTTTTCTTCCACAGCACCACTGGGTGGTTCGACCCCTCAACCCTTAGATTAGTAGTCAAGAGCAAATCATTTGTGCCTCCCAGGGACCTGTGCCTACCCTAGAGCCCAGCAATCCCAATACCAGGTATTTACCTAAGAGAAATGAAAACACATGCTCTAGTGATGGTAAAAGAGTTGATGTGCCTGATATGCAAGGTGCATGAGGTGGAGAGGATAGTCACTCAAAGTCATCTATTGCTCTTCCCACCACCTCATCCCCTCCCCAGTCACTCTCTACACTCCAGTCTGTATAAATTACTTAATGTTCCTGGATCCTGCTCTGCTTTCTTTTGTCTCCTAACCTTTACACATGCTGTTCCCTCTGCCTACAGCACCATTTTCAATTGCTACCAGTTGACAGGCTCCTACCATGCTTAGGATTCATCTTGAGTATTGCCACGCCCATATCCCTCTCCAGTCAGAATGACTGAAAGACTAATACATCCAGAGTGATTTTTCAAACCTGTAAATTTGAGTTCCCTAATTAACATTTTTGGATGGTCCCTCACTGCCTTTAGAATCAAAGTTTAGAGACGTATGGCTCAAAACAACCTGGCCCTGACTGCCACTCCAGCCTCATCTCTCCTCACATCTCCTTCACACTCCAAGTTCCAATCACACTGACCTATTTTCAGGCCCTTGAACTTGACAAACTCTTCCACCTCTGAGACTTTGCACTTGTGTTCCCTGCACCCTGAGTATTCCTTTCTCTGCCACTCATTCCTCCAGCCAGCTGACCTCTATTCATCCCCAGGTCTTGGCTTAAATGTCTCTTCCTCAGGAGAACATTCTTCGAATCCCTAGATTTCATTAGCCACTTCCCCACCCAATATAGTCCCACAGCCCTCAGACCTCTCTGTCTTATAATACTCATTATGCTTTATGGATTCTTTACTTTATTCATCTTTTTCTCACTAGACTAAAAGGTCAATAGCATTTATTTTGTTCACGTTTCACTTCCAAGACCAAGTACACTGTCTTAGCAGCTTTTATCTTGATTATTTACTTTTAGGTACTCAATAAGTAAAGAGGACATTGGCAGTCTGGTGGTAGAATTCTCACCTTCAACGCAGAAGACCCAGATTCACTTCCTGGCCAATGCACTTCATGAGTAGCCACTACCATCTACCAGTAGAGGCTTGTGAGTTGCTAAGATCATGAACAAGGAACCCTGGTGGCACAGTGGTTAAGCACTAGGCTGCTAACCAAAAAGGTTGACAGTTTGAACCTACCCACTGCTCCGCAGGAGAAAGATGTAGCCCTCTGCTTCTGTAAAGATTACAGCCTTGGAAACCCTATGCAGAAGTTCTACTCTGTCCTATAGGGTTACTATGAGTCAGAATCCACTCGACGGCAGATGATCCAACATGCAATTAATCATGGGAATGGCACTGGACTGGGCAGTGCCCGGTCATTGTGCACGGGGTCACCATGATTTGGGGGCCGACTCGAAGACAGCTTATAACAACAACAACATTTACATGTAGGTACTCAGTAAGTATTTGCTAAATGAAAGAATGGTGTAAGTCTGTGTGTGTGTACATCTCCGCACCTTGAAAAAAGAATCATAAAGAAAAATTATAAATACAAGGTGTGTTGGTTAATTTGCATTTACCCTCTCCCCTAGATCCATTTTGTGCCCTTCTTTGCCCTGTTTTATGCTCCAGGAAGCTGACCCCCTCAGGTTGTATCACATCTACAACTGACTTCCAGTTAGATTCAGTCAATGGGCAGCATGAACAAAAAATTAAAGAAGGCGCTTAGAGCAGCTGGGACATTTCTTCCCTGTTCCTTACTTGCATTGGTGCCTTTTTTCTAGCAACAGTTGTGACTCCTGCTGAGAAGCTGCTTTTCCAGGGCACCACCTCTTACAAGGCCCTAATACACTCCTTCTTTCCCTTGGTCCTTTGGCCTCAGGGGAGATAATCGCTTCTCGCTATTACTATTTTCAGGATGCCTCTAGATTCTTTGTTTGCCGCCTTCACTCTGCCCACACTGTAAGTAGTCCCTTCGTTATAGTCACTTTATTTAAGCTATCTGAATGAATTCTTTTTGCCAGGGACCCTGACAATGCACTTGGTAAATGCAGATTAGTTGACTCCCATCTCCCTAGCTGCAGGTCCTGGTTTAGAGGTAACACTTCTAGGCTCCCTCAGTTGCCTAGCACTTACCATTCTGCTTCCTGATCTCTCTCCTCCACTGGACAGTGAGCACTTTGAGGGCAGGGACAGCATCTTCTTCATCTCTGCAACCTCAGTGTCTAAGACTGTGTCTGGACCACAGTAACTGAGTAATGCGGTAATTGTTGTTCCCCGCTGCTTCTGTAAAATGATGTAATTGGGCTGAACTATCTCTAAAATCATTTTTAAGTCTAAGTACATGAGGCAAAAGAAAATGTTCTCTTTAGATCTTCCCTTCAGGCAGAGTTTCCCAGGAAGATGCAAACACATTTGCCTTTTCTGGGATGATGTTGGGACTGTCTCTAGTGGGGTAGACGTCATAGGAAGCTCATGTTGAGCAATTTATGTTGGGGAAAAGATTTACTACAAAATATCACAGTTCAGATCAGATTTAATAGACAAATAAATGGCTGCTTAATGAGGTCAGTTGGTTACTGTTACATTAAGTTTCCTAAGGGATTTGGTTATGTACTACTAAAAGACTGCAAAAGGCTATAAAGTATACCAAAACAAAACAAAACAAAACCAAAAACACTCCATTGCCATCGAGCCAATTCCAATTCATAGCAACTCTGCAGGACAAGATAGAACTGCCCCACAAAGTTTCCAAGGCTGCTGTTAATCTTTCCGGAAGTAGACTGCCACATCTTTGTCCCGTGAAGTAACTGGTGGGTTCGAACCACCAACCTTTCAGTTAGCTGCCGAATGCTTAACCACTGTTCCACCAGGGCTCCTATAAAGCATAAGTCTTCCAAAATTGATAAAAAGAAATTTCAGTTTTTTTGGAAATTGTTCTTCTTAAATGACAGTAGGAAAACAAGCCTCAAATGTTTTCTTTTCCAGGCACTTCCTTCATGTATTTTGGAGAAAGTTTGGCTTGACTTACAAGGAAACCCCTTAATTGTCCCTTAAAAGTGAAATTGCGTCATTCTGGATAAGACATGGTGTTCAAATAGCTCCCTGGGGGCTGGATTCTTGGAAACTCAGCAGGATTTTAATTGTAAGCAGACAATTTGTTTTGGATTGTATGCAGAGCATGAAAATATAACTGCTATAGGATCTAACAACATATAAGGGGATTAAAGTCTAGTATTTCTCTGCTGCTTTACTACTTGGTCCTAGTCATCTTTGCAAGCAATGAACTCATCATCTAAGGTTATTCTGTGTCCTTTTGAAAATTTGAAATTTATAATATTATATCCTAACCACCTTGAGGGGCAATGTCAGTCTTATTCTCTCCTGTATCATCAGCGCCTAGATCATCTGTTCCCAATAAATATACTATATTTCGAGCCTATGACACACTTCTTTTCATAGTTCAACATCTCTGAAATCAGAATGCCTCATATAACCAATGGCATGTCATAGATTAATCAGCTTTCTCTTTCTCAGTGGTACACAAAGTCATCATGTGTATTATAATTGATGGCATCTTAGAGTCAGTGAAATGTGGATGTTGAGTGTGTAAGGGTAAGAATGGTATTATTATCTCCGTTTCACAGGTAAGGCTCAGAGTAGCACAGCAAATTGCCCAGAGTCGCTATTTCTTCTAGGAAGAATAGAACTGGGACTCAAACCCACATCTAATTCCAAAGCCCATACCTTTCCATTACATTGTACTGTCTCCCAGTGGAGACTTCAGATAAACATTTTATGAGTAGATATGTTAAAATCTGGGATGCTTTATTGCAGTTTTAACTTTCTCTACCCTGGTGGTCCTGACTTTAAGCAAGAAATGCCTCCCTGAAGAGCTCTCAAAAGTTATCAGTGTATATTAGTTTTCTTTCTTGATGACAAAGTGACAGAACCCACCTCCAAGCAAATTAAGCAAAGGTGGAATTTATTGGAAGCATCCATGGGTAGGCACTTCATAGCTCCAAGCCTAGGTGAAGGTTGCATATAGGTGGAGCTCAGGAACAATTGGAACCAGGGACTCAGATTCTGACAGGACAATATATCATGTCTGCTGCTTTCTGTGTACAGCTTCAGTCTTCTCTTTTACTGCAGGTCCATGATTTCCACAGCAGAACCATGGCCCTTGACAGCTGCAGAGTGCTACAGCTCAGCACTTCAGCTCTGTGAGGCAGGTTAATCCAACTCTTTCAAACCCTAATCTAAAAACCCTAAGGAATAGCCTCATTGGCCCAGGATCAAGTATTCACTCCCATCGACAAAGAAACGGGGCTTCAGGTGGAGTTACACTGCATGAACTTGGAGGTCTCACAGCAACTATGCCAAGCAAGTCGGGAAGAAGAGTCAGTCCCAGAAAGCAAAGGTGGTTGGCAGAAGTCCCTAAATGTTTGCTTTACAAAGCCACTGGGATGTCTGGAGGCCATGTGTATAGATGATCAAAGAAGAAGGGCATAAATTTTTCCAGCTGTGGAGATTGCTGGGGAATAGAATTCAAGATAAACCTTGAGGAGTGGAAGGGACGTGAGCATGTGGAGTTGTGAGGAGAGGGCATTCCCAGTGTGGAAACAGCATGACTTATGCATATAATTCATAGTTTAGCTAGGAGAAGATCACATAAAAACACAAATAAATAACCATAAATTAAAAATAGTGCCATGGAGAAAAATATATTTGAAGATATGAGAAAGAAAACTTGACTTGGAAGAATTAGGGAGAGTATATCCTGGGTTTCCCAAAGCTGCTTAACCACAGAGTCATTGTTTGTGGAGCATCTGGGGTACTAGGAAATGCTCCCAAGGACACAGAGATGGGAATTTGTGCAAATGTGGGACTTGAGTTTAGCATGGAGAGAAAGAGAGCAAAGACAAAGAAGGAGAAAGAGAGGGAGACAGAGAAGGCAGAGGAGAAAAAGGAGGAGGAGGAAGAGAGATTCCTGTAATAATGAAGGCTCCCTTCCCACCCTCCACCACAAATCCCGAGATTTTTCCAGATTACCCTCACGTACAAGTAATTTTTTTCACCTTGGCAGAGCCCCCCAGGGTTGGGCTCTGTCAGGAGGATTAAAAAGCAAACAAAGTCACCTCCTGGTGCTAATCAGGGGCCTGGTTAATAACTATCCCTAAAGAGTGAGGGGTCAACCCTTCCTTTTCTGTAAAGGTCCCAGCTGCAGAAAAGATTGCAGGCACTTGCCCTTGGGCTGTGATGATGCCTTTTGTAGCAGCCTTTCCTTCCTTATCTCAAACAATAGCTCTTCTTGAGCGGCTCAGAGTTCACTTACAGAGTGAGATTCAAAAGGCAGGTGGCTGTTGCCACCATTGCTTGATTATTCTACCAGAACTATTCTGGCCACCAGAGTTAAGATTAATGCTTTAACCACTAGAGCAACAACAATATATTAATAATAATTGTATTAATCATACATAGTTATCAATATGAGCATCTTCTATGGATCAAGGACAGTGCAAAACAACGTGTGTAGAAAGTGTTCAAAGAGTGATAGTATGATTCTTATAAATATGTGTTTTTCATCCCCGTAATTGCACAACCTTCTTCTCCAACTTGGGGTACAAATAAGGCCACATTTTTGTAATTAAAATTAAGATTAGCTTAGTTTCCCCTGCCTTTTCTTTTTTCTTTTTTTTTTTTTTTTTTTTTGGTTTTTCCCTTTGAATTGCTTTCCCAGTCCAAAAGCCCAGTCCTATTTCTAACACTTCTCAGAGACAGAGTTGGAGAGTCTGGTACGTATATGAATGGCTCTTTTTCAGTAGCTCTAGCTTTTGACACTGCTGCATGGGGTGATCATTGTAGTCTGGTCCGGCCTAGTCAGGTTCAGCCTCACCTCCTTCTCCTGGAAGCCTCACCTTCCCAGACTAGGCCAGTGACATCCTTGCTGTTTCAAATACCAGTTCCTGCAAATCAACTCCAACTCCTGGGTATCCATGTTGCCAGAGTAGAACTGTTCTCCATAGTGTTTTCAAGCCTGTGACCTTTTGAAAGCAGATTAACAGACCTATCTTCCAAGGTACGTTTGGGTAGACTTGAACATCAAACCTTTGCATTAGTAGTCAAGCACGTAACCATTTGCACCACTCAGGGTTTGCTCTTTTAGACTCTTCCAAAGCTGTAGAGGTTTTTTAAGGAAGGACAATACCACTTTCCCAAAATTATTATTCGCTAAGGATCTTCCATGCCTGAGCTCTCAACTGTCCTCAAAGTATACCCACCAGCATCTTTTATTTTTGTTTATTGTACTTTAGATGAAGGTTTACAGAACAAACTAGCTTCTCATTAGCCATGGTACACATACTGTTTTGTGACATTGGTTATCAACCCCACAACATGTCAACACTCTCCCTTCTCAACCTTGGGTTCCCTATTACCAGCTCTCCTGTCCCTTCCTCCCTTCTAGTCCTTGCCCCTGGCCTGGTTGCCCCTTTAGTCTTGTTTTGTTTTATGGGCCTATCTAATCTTTGGCTGAAGGGTGAACCTCAAGAGTGACTTCATTACTGAGCTAAAAGGGCGTCCAGGGGCCCCACCAGCACTTTTGATCCTTCCCTTGCAACTATTTACATGCTGGTATTGAATCTGGGTCATCGGTCCAGAAATTTCCTCATGGCGAGTTCCTGTTTAGCCATCCTTGGTGTCCTTTCTGCCAGTAAACTTCAGTTGGGGGCCATTTCTAGTCATTGGACAGGGTGTAATAAAATTGGACCTCCAAAGAAAGTCCAGATCACGATGCCTTCTTGCCAAGGGGCTAGTCATTCCTTAAGTAAACTCTATGCAGATTTGCCTACTTCCACCCTAGAGATCCTTTCTGCATATCAAGGGAAGCAGCCTTTCTAAACCACCAATATAATGCTTTGTTAGATTCTCTCTGGCAGTGGGTACCCACCTGCCTTACATTTGCTTAACAGAAGGGCCATCAAGTGAAGAAATGCTTCCCAGATCAGACAGGGATGACTCCACTGCTTCCTGCTTTGTCTTAGACAGAGAGGTCATTCTTTTTTTAATTAATTTATTTTTTATTGTTGTAGTCTATATGAAGTTTACATTTCAAGTTAGTCTCCCGTACAAAATTTTATACATACATTGTTATGTGACCCTAATTGCTCACGCCATTCTGTGACAGTACACTCCTTTCTGCCCCTGATTCCCCATGTCCAATCAACCAGCTCCTAGCCCTCTCTGCCTTCCCATCTCACCTCTGGACAGAAGCTGCGCCTTTGGTCTCTTATATTTACTTGAGCTAACAGGGACACTCCTCACGAGTCTTACTTTATGTCCACAGTCCAGTCCAATCCCTGTCTAAAGAGTTGGCCTTGGAAATTGTTTTAGTTCTGGGCTGATAGAGAATTCAGGGGCCATGCTTTCCAGGGTACCTCCAGTCTCATTCAGACCATCAAGTCTGGTCTTCTTACTAGAATTCGAGTTCTACACCCCATCTTTCTGCTGCTCCATCAGGGACTCTCTGTTGTGTTCCCTGTCAGGGCGGTCATTGGTGGTAGGCGGACACCATCTGGTTCTTCTGGTCTCAGGCTGATGAAATGAAGTCTCTGGTTTATGTGGCCCTTTCTGTCTCTTGGGCTAATAGAGAGGCCATTTTTAAATGGAAGCTTATTTTAAAAATTGGAGTGAGTGGGGTCCATCCACCTAATCAGGTACTCCACTACATTTAGACCTCTGTTCTTTCTCTGTCTGGTTTGTTGGCTCGTGGTTCTTCCTGTCTCTCCTATGTTCTAAATGTGAGTTCATAGCTGTCTTAGTCATCTAGTGTTGCTATAACAGAAATATTACAAGTGGATGGTGTTAACAAAGAGAAATGTATTCTCTCACAGTCTAGTAGGCTACAAGTCCCAATTCAGGGTGTCACCTCCAGGAGAAGGCTTTCTCTGTCTGTCAGCTCTGGAGGAAGATCCTCGTTAACAATCTTCCCCTGGTCTAGGAGCTTCTCTGCCCAGGAACCTCAGGTCCAAAGGATGTGCTCTGCTCCTGGCACTGCTTTCTTGGTGGTATGAAGTCCCCTTGTCTCTCTGCTCGCTTCTTCTCTCTTTCATATCTCAAAAGAGATTGGCTTAAGACACAATCTAATCTTATAGATCTCATCAACATAACTGCCGCTAATCCATCTCATTAACATCATAGTGATAGGATTTACAACACATAAGAAAATCACATCAGATGACAAAATGGTGGACAATCACACAATACTGGGAATCATGGCCCAGCCAAACTGATACACGTGTTTTTGGGGGACACAATTCAATTCATGACAATAGCCTCCTGCTTTTCTCTTTCTTTTTCTTGGCATCTGAATCCTAACTCCCAGCATTAACTATATTGATAACTCTACAAGTCTTAGTCCCCTTACCTGAGCTCTGTTGGGTACTACCTAGAATCTGGCACTTAGACAGCACCCAATATGCTTTTACTGAATAAATGTCTTGTGTCTGGATGCCAAAAAACGTCTCCATTTTTATACTCCCTTTTACATGAACACCATGGTGGTGTAGTGGTTAAGAGCTATGGCTGCTAACCAAAAGGAGGGCAGTTTGAATCCACCAGGCACTCCTTGGAAACCCTATGGGACAGTTCTACTCTGTCCTTTAGGGTTGCTATGAGTCAGAATCGACTCGATGGCAACGGGTTTGGTTTTTTTTGTTGTTCTTTTTTTCCATGAAACTGCTCCTCCTCCAACCATCTTTTTCTAAGGTAATAGCTTGCACATGACTTTTTCTTCTCACTGTGAGGTATAAAATGGTCCTCCATGTGATGTTTTTAAAACATGGTCTAAAATTCTTTGACACTCCTCCTAACAAGAGGTGGGGTCTATATTCCCTCCCCTTGAATCTGTTTTAACCAACAGAGTGCAGCACAAATGATGCTACGTTACTTCACAGACTAGATCAGAAAAGGCCATACAGCTGTACCTGGTTTTCTTGGCATGCTTGACCTAGGGGAAGACAACCACCGTGTAAGAAGTCTGACACTCTGAGACCATGCCATAGAAGGCTCCTGTTGATACCTCCTATTGATAGCCCCAGCTTAGCTCCCAGCCAGCAGCCAGCATCAACTGCATCACCATCGAACCCAACCCAGCCTTTAGATGACTCCAACCTCAGCAGATATCTGACTGCAACCATATGAGAGACCCCAAGCAATAACTGCCTAGTAAGCCCTTCCCAAAGTCCTGACCCACAACGTTGTGAAAAATTAAGCGGTTTATGCCACTAATTTTAAGGCAGTTTGTTATACAGCAGTAGTAACTGAAAAATTCTCATGTAGGTATTAAAATATTTGGAATGACAAAGTATAATTTTTTTTAAAGTTGTAAGCATGAATCCAACACAAATATAAAATGAGTACATGCCCAAAATTAATATACCTCCTTAGTGAAGAAACCAGCAGGTTAGTAAAGATGGTTGAAAAACGTTTGAGAAAACAAGTATTTATATGCACTGAAGAAAGAATATCGGAATAAGATTACTTAGGCTAAATATAAAATAAGTTAAGGTCCTACAGGGCAATAAAATCATAATCTTTGGAGGTTATCTTCCAAACAGTAATTATTTGTGTCTCTGTTAGAAAATTTTCTACAAGTTATTCTGTCACTTCACAGAGTCTTGGCCTTAAACAATAGTAAACAGTGTGTCAAATATTCACATAGAAAATTAAAGAATACTTTGGTAAGCCTATTAGACAATGCTCCAGCATGATATTGAAAGAATATATAGCTATCTTTTTGTCTTGTTTCCAACTTTTTGATAATTTTTTCTCAGCAGGACCTACTCTAGATCTCATCCTTTCATAAACGTCTTCTTAAGATTGAAAAGTCTTTTTAAGGTTGAAAATAACCAAGGCACAAATTGGGTAATAGTAGGGCTTCAGTTTCTGTGACAGGCAGTGGAAAAGAGATTTTAAGGGAGGATTCTCTCCCAGCACCTTCAAACCACATCATGTCATCATTCCCCTCCTTTTTGTGTTGTGGCTGTCATTTAGCAAAATCTGTGGTTTTCAGATAGTATGTGGGTCAGAGAGCTGCCTGGGTATTCTTCCTTTTGAAATAATTGGATGCTTAATAGTGAAGAAGATTATTCTGGGAGAATGTCCTGAATACCGAGTTGAAAACCCCTTAAAGTCTCTCTCATAGTGGGATATATTTAATTTAAGTAGAAAATATTTGTATGGAAAAACAGAAAATGTCCTGGACTTGGAGTCCCTTTTCCAACCTACCACTTACTAGCTGAATCACTTAATCTCCCTGATACCTGGTTTCCTGACAGAATGGATAAATACATCATGGTATATTTACTCAATAGAATATAATCAGCAGTGAAAAGGAATAAACTACAGGTACATGCATCAAAATGACTGAATCTTTGTAATATAGTCCTACACACACACACATATTATATATAGTAATATATAACTGTACATAGGTGTCTGTATATGTATATATATGTACATATATATACATATATATGTATATACATATATATATATATACTCTTTGCCATTGAGTCGATTCCAATTCATAGTGACTCTATAGGACAGAGTAGAACATCCCCATAGGGTTTCCAAGGGGCAGCTGGCGGATTTAAACTGCCAACCATTTAGTCAGCAGCCGAGCTCTTAACAGCTCTGCAACCAGGGTTCCACATATATATGTATGGAGCCCTGGCGGTGCAATGGTTAAGCACTGGGGTGCTAATCAAAAGATTGTTGGTTTGAACTTACCAGTGGCTCTGCAGGAGAAAAAATCTAGCAATCTGCTCCAGTAAAGATTTCAGTACAGGAAACCTTACGGACAGAGGGCAGTTCTACTCTGTCACACTGGGTTGCTATGGGAGTTGGAATTGACTTGATGGCAGCTAACAACAGCAACAACTATATATATATATATATATATATATATATATATATATATATATATATATATATATATATATATATATATATATATATATATATATATATACACATACATAAGTATATATATATACATATATATACTATATATAAATATGCAGCCCTGGTGGTGCAGCGGTTAAGCACTTGGCCGCTGAATGAAAGAATGGCTGCTTGAAAACACCAGCAGCTCCACAGGAGAAAGACTTGGCTATCTGCCCCTATAAAGATCACAGCCTAGGAAACCCTATGGGGAAGTTCTATGAGTGTGTGTATATATATATATATATATATATATATATATATATATATATACTCATACATACACCATGGGAGCAGCAGTCAAGAAATCAAACTATGCATTGCATTGGGCAAATCTACTGCAAAAGATCTCTTTAAAATGTTAAAAACCAAAGATGTCACTTTAAGGACTAAAGTGCACCTGACCCAAGCCAAGCTGTTTTCAGTCAGCTCATATGCACGTGAAAGCTGGGCAATGAATAAGGAAGACCGAAGAAGAGTTGATGCCTTTGAATTACGGTGCTGGTGAAGAATATTGAATATACCATGGACTGCCAAAAGAACAAACAAACCTGTCTTGGAAGAAGTACAACCAGAATGCTCCTTAGAAGCGAGCATGGTGAGACTTCGTCTCACATACTTTGGACGTGTTATCAGGAGGGATCGATCCCTAGAGAAGGACATCATGCTTGGGAAAGTAGAGGGTCAGTGCAAAAGAAGAAGACCCTCAACAAGATGGATTGACACGGTGGCTGCAACAAGCGGCTTCAGCATAACAAGAATCATGAGGATGGTGCAGGACCAGGCAGTGTTTCGTTCTGTTGTACATCGACCTGATAGCGAGTTTGGGTTTTATATATATATATAAATATATATATATATATATATATATATATATAGAATATAATCAGCGATGAAAAGGAATAAACTACAGGTACATGCACCAGAATGGCTGAATCTTTGTAATATAGTACCACACACACATATTATATATACTAATATATATATATATATATTTATATATATATGTTTGTATATATATATATATATGTCATCGTTATTGTTAGGTGCTATCGAGTCAGTTCCAACTCATAGTGACCCTATAAGACAGAGTAGAACTGCTCCATAGGGTTTCTAAAGAGCAGCTGGTGGATTCAACCTGCAGACCTTTTGGTTAGCAGATGAGCTCTTAACCACCGTGCCACCAGGGCTTCATACATCTATCTACCTATCTATATATGCATACGTATATGTACATGTGTATGTGTACAACACCTTGCTTGCTGAAAGAGAAGAGGACTTGAAGCACTTACCGATGAAGATCAAAGACTACAGCCTTCAGTATGGATTGCACCTCAACATGAAGAAAACAAAAATCCTCACAAATGGCACAATAAGCAACATCATGGTAAATGGAGAAAAGATTGAAATCGTCAAGGATTTCATTTTACTTGGATCCAAATCAACACCCATGGAAGCAGTAGTCAAGAAATCAAACAACTTAGTGCATTGGGCAAATCTGCTGTAAAAGACCTCTTTAAAGTGTTAAAAAGCAAAGGTGTCACCTTGAGGACTAAGGTGGACCTGATGCAAGCCGTGATGTTTTCAATCACCTCATACACAGGCAAAAGCTGTACAATGAATCAGGAAGACCAAAGAAGAATTGATGCCTTTGAATCAATGGTGTTGGTGAAGAATATTGAATATGCCATGGACTGCCAGAAGAACAAACAAATCTGTCTTGGAAGAAGTACAGCCAGAAGTCTCCTTGGAAGCAAGAATGGTGACACTTTGTCTCACGTACTTTGTGCATGTTATCAGGAGAGATCAGTCCCTAGAGAGGGATGTCATGCTTGGTAAAGTAGAGGGTCAGTGAAAAGAGGAAAACCTTCAATGAGATGGATTGACACAGTGACTGCAACAATGGACTCAGCATAACTGTGATTGTGAGGATGGTGCAGAATCGGGCAGTGTTTCATTCTGTTGTACATAGGGTCACTATGATTCAGAACCGACTTGACGGCACCTAACAGCAACATACACAACACACACACGTATACTACATATGTACACACACATATGTCTGTATAGTATACTATAGATATTCTTTGTGATATACTAAAAGAAAGGACTAAACATCACAAGACTTAGGAGAGTGGTTACTTTGGATGGCGAGACAGGAAGAAGGAAAGAAGAGGAACATATGAGTAGATGCACTGTATTTTTATGCAAATAACACATAACCTTTACATTCGTTTGCCAACTCTCTCCTCCCCTTGTGAGGTATTTTCATAAGCACGGGTATACCAATTTTATTTTACATGTAGCTGTAAAAAGTTAGCATTGCATGCTTATAAAAGTACCTCTTGGGAAGGTAGGACAGGCGTGGTTGGCAAACAAATGCAGAGAGCACACTTTATTTGCATAAAAATGCAGTAAGTGCCAATGATGTAGTTCTAGTGCTTGGTGGCAGGTTCACAGATATTTATTTAATTATTTAGAAAAAATGGATGAGAGTATATCGTGAACTAAAGATTACAATTAATTTAATTTCGTACAATAACAATAGCAAAACAGAACAGACAATAAATATTATTGCCTGCCTTCCTGACTTTCTTCTCCAGGAAATGTTAAAGAAAGAAAGCAGTTTTTTTACTTTTAATTCTTCATATAGTCTTTAATTAAAGCTAAAAATCATTCGTTTAGGCATTCTTAATGGTTTTCCACCTTTGGAAACTATGTTACTTATACGGTTATTTGCTGCTTATCTCTATAATCAGTCCTTTTCCATTTCCCACTCAAATTTGTAATATAGCAAGGGATAAAATGTTCAAATAATTAAAAAGAACATGCTAGAGTACTGACCAGATAAAGTTAAAATCTTGGAGCCTGACTCACAAGGCCTTTCACAGCCTCACAACCAAACTCAAGCTTGTCCCTTGACACTACCTTCATTCTAGTCAAACTGAAAGTCTTGCGGTTCCCTGAACACATCATAACTGTTTACATCTCTCTGTTTTCCCCTCCTTTCAAATGTCTTTATCACCATTTCTTTCCTCCTTGGAAAATTCCTACTTTTTTTTTTCAAAACCACACTTAAATGTCACCTCTTCCGTGGCATTTTCCTGAACACCCCCAGGAGAGTTTGTTGCTACCTCTTCTATGTTCCTATATTATTTGAAAAACACCACTATTATAGCCCTTAACACATATTTATTGTAAGTATTTCTTTACTCGTGGTCCCCCTAACATTGGTGGTAGGTACTGCACCTACTTGACCTCATAAATGCCAGACACAGTACCAACAGTAAATAAATACTTACACGAGTGATTCAGTGAAAGATTATTACCTTAAATATTTAATACCTTATTATTGACACGGCTAAAGATATCAAATGTCTAGTCAGGAAACCTTTTTAAATGGGGTTCTATATGGAGCGTCAAAGGATGACAAACCTGAAGAAGGGGTCATCCTCTCTGCTGACTCCATCCGTTTCTAGTTGTTATCTTTCCTGATCTCCACCCAGAAGACCCATCTCCATCCTAGTAACCGATCTCCCTTGAGTCCCAATAAAGGAGAAGATTACTCTCTTTGAGAGACCTTCATAGGAAACACACAGACAAAAACTGTAAACACAACTTTGGGTGGCCTGGGAAAAATTTCTGGAAGGGGGAATTTGTAAGGTATTTTTATGTTACTCCTATTTGGTGAAATAATTCCTTCTTCTGGAAATGTGCATGGATGAAAAGGAAGTCAGCATAACTGACTAACAGTGGATGCTGTTGGAGCCCCTGGTAAATGATTTATTCTACCACGCAGGGGTAAGTACAGACACATACAAGTACTACGGGCTACCAAGTAGTGACAAAAGAACAGGAGTTGGAATCAGACCTGGGTTCAAACCCACGTCTCATACACTTGCCAAATATCCTTGGGCAAATTGCTTAACTTTTTTGGTCATTTAGTTTGTCATTGATTAAATGGGAAGGAAATAACATTTACCTCATAGGACTGTTGTAAGAGTAAATGAGATGTAAAAACAATCAACGCATAAAAAGTGTTCAATAAGTGGTAGCAATTACTACTATTTGAACTCTGTTTCACAGAGGGAAAAAAAATGAGGGGCAGACAATTTTATTTACCCCACAGGATGGTTAAATGGGGAAGCATTTTGTAATAATATTTAGAATAGTGCTTGACACATAGGTTGGCATACAATGAATATCTGAATCAAGAAATGATTGAGGAAGTTGATCTAGGATTTCTTAATAGTTTTTTTAAGTGTAGTCAGAGACTCTCTTTAGCAATCTTAAACAGCTGTGGATCATTTCACCAGGGGATATATATGTTGTTGTTGCTGTTAGGTGCCATCCAGTCAATTCTGACTCATAGCAACTCTACGTACAACAGAACAAAACATTACCCAGTCCTGTACCATCCTCACAGTTGTTGTTATGCTTGAGCCCATTGTTGTAGCCACTGTGTCAGTCCATCTCCTTCAGGGTCATCCTCTTTTTCACTGACCTGCAACTTTACCAAGTGTCATGGATTGAGTTGTGTCCCCCAAAAATATCTGTCAGCTTGGCTGGGTCATGATTCCCAGTGTTGTTATGATTGTGTAATCTGATGTGATTTCCTTATGTGTTGTAAATTCTATCACTATGATGAGATTATATGTGATCTCCTTATGTGTTATAAATTCTATCACTGTGATGAGGTTATACAGATGAGGTTGACAAGATTAGTGTCTTAAGGCAATCTCTTTTGAGATAGAAAAGAGAGAAGCCAGCAGACACATGGGAACCTGATACCACCAAGAAGGCAGTGACGGGAGCAGAGCGCGTCCTTTGGACTTGAGGTTCCTGCGCTGAGATGCTCCCAGACCAAAGGAAGACTGATGCATCACAAGGACCTTCCTCCAGAGATGACAGAGAAAGAAAGCTTTTTCCTGGAGCTGACACCCTGAATTTGGACTTGTACCCTACTGGACTGTGAGAGAATTAACTTCCCTTTGTTAAAACCATCCACTTGTGGTATTTCTGTTAGAGCAGCACTAGATGACTAAGACACCAAACATGATGTCTTTTCTCCAGGGACTGGTCCTTCCTGATAACATGTCCAAAGCACATGAGATGTGAAGTCTCACCATCCTCAATTCCAAGGAGACTTCCAGCTGTACTTCTTCCAAGACAGGTTTGTTTGTTCTTCTGTCAGCCCATGGTGTATTTAATATTCTTCACCAACACCGTAATTCAAAGGCATCAATTCTTCTTCGGTCTTCCTTATTCATTGTCCAGCTTTCGCATACATATGAGGTAATTGAAAATACCATAGCTTGGATCAGGTGCACTTTAGTCCTTAAAGTTATATCTTAGCTTTTCAACACTTTAAAGAGGTCTTTTACAGCAGATTTGCCCAAAGCAATACATCATTTGATTCCTTGACTGCTGCTTCCATGGACATTGATTGTGTATCCAAGTAAAATGAAATACTTGACAATTTCAATCTTTTCTCCATTTATGTGATGTTGCTTATTGGTCCAGTTGTGAGAATTTTTTTTCTTTATGGTAAGGTGAAATCCATACTGAAGGCTGTAGTCTTTCATCTTCATCAGTAAGTGCTTCAAGTCTTCTTTGATTTAAGCAAGCAAAGTCGTGCCCTCTGCATATCGTAGGTTGTTAATGAATCTTCCTCCAATCCTGATGCCACATTCTTCTTCATACAGTCAAGCTTCTTGGATTATTTGCCTGGCATACAGATTGAATAAGTATGGTGAAAGAATACAACCCTGATGCACACATTTCCTAACTTTAAGCCACACAGTATCCCCTTGTTCTATTCAAACAACTCCTTCTTGGTCTATATACAGGTTCTGCATGAGCCCAATTAAGTATTCTGGGATTCCCGTTCTTTGCAATGTTACCCATAATTTTAAATATATATATATTTAAAAATTGAATAAAATTTTAGTGATTCTCTGAATCTATGAAAAATAGGGTCCTTGGATCCCAAGGTTTAAAATCCGTGATCTAAATAAAGGTTTAAAATGTAAGTTGGAGGAAATGCAGACTTTGCATAGGCAGATTGTCTTTTCCCTTGTTTTACATGAGTGAGCCCATTATTCTTTTTTAAAATTCAGTTAACTGAGGCATACCCAGTCTTAAGTATAAATTAATAAGCTTCTTTGGTAGAAGAAACAGGAAACAATAGCAAGTATTTAATCTTTCCTCTTCCAAGTTGGAGTGGTTTATTCTCTGCCCTTTTTTGAACATGCTATAGATTTTAATCCCCTTTTAACCTTTTCTTTGATTAGAGCTAATGGAATTGTTCCCCTTATGTCCTCATTTTCTATTCCTCAACCTGTCTGGACTTTTGCCTCCAAAGGTTAACATTGCTATGAAGTAATGTAATTCATCATTACTATTTAGACAGATTTATTCAGAGTTCTCTTCCCACAGATGTCTGTAAGCATGGTGAATCTGACATCCAGGGTTGCCCTGGTGGGGTTGGACATTATATTTACAGTATCCAAGCACAAAACTAAAAAACAAACGAAGAACCCTTAAAAAAAAAAAAACACACACACAACTTTAGGTTTAATTAGAATCAAATGACAATATGTTTCCAAACAATTGTCCCAATTAGGATAGGAAAATGCCTTTGAAGTAAGAGAGTTGAGCATTGGTCTGGCCACACAGACAGAGGAGCTTTGGTGAATTTAGTTTCAATTAATTTGCTTTGCATAGGAGCATTGAAGTTAACCTTACCCAGTATTTCTGGATTTGATAAAATTTGCCGAGACATAGAGTCACAGACACTAAGGCTTAGAAGGAACCCTAAAGGATACTCATGTATTCATGGCAGACGTCAGTAATTGATCACAGCATGAACTTCTCTGGGAGCATCTTCTCAGCAGAGGTCTTCAGGTAGCCACTACCAATCAATTATAATAGCCACAAGATAGAAATCTAGTTGACATTTGTGATATACTAAGAAATGCGTTTTGGGAATGTCTTCATCACCGTCCCATACTCAAGCCCCTCTTGTGAAGGTGAACTCCTTGTAACCTGTTCCATCTTGGGACTGGAGTGCTTTCTTATCTAATAGTTGAAAGCTGTCTACCTCATGGGAATTGATTTTCCTCCTTGGGACTATGCAAACCAAATCCAATCCCTTTTCTGCTTGACAGATATTGAGAGATTTCTTTAATTATTGTTTAATTTACTATTTTTGAGTATCAGCTATGTCCTAGATACTGTGCCAGAAACTTGGAGTATCATGGTGGGTAAGGTAGATTGCTGTTCTCACAGAGTTTATATTTTAACAGGGAAGAGATTTGATGACAACCATGGTTCTTCTGGTCTCCAGGCTAAGCACTCACGATTTCTTCAACACTATGTACAATTCCTTCACCATCCTGCTCAGCCTACTCTAAATTTTCTCTGATTGGTCTTGGCCCTTCTCAAAGCACGAAGCCTAAACTAAACACCAGATGGAACGCAGAGAAAAGCAAAGCTCCTTAACTGTTCTCCTTCTCTGTTAAGTCCTTTCCCTGTGAGTCTCTGAAGTCCTCAACATTATTAGCCTTTCATTTGATTCCCTAGCTGCTCCATAGAGTAGAGAATGAGGATAATTCCTAGACAATCTGAATGAACTTGGGTGGGTGTAGTTTCATTCTGATCTGGGGCATTCCCATGGCATGGTTGTTTAGGAGTTGAGACCACAGACTTCTGAGTCAAACAGACTTGGGTTTAAGTCTCAGCTCTGCCACTTACTAACTTTAAGCAAGTAGGACCAGTTTTATGGGTATGTGACCTGTATAGTTGCACAGGGGGGACCCCTGCTTAGAAGGGCCTTGGACTTGGTTGAATCCTCTGATACTGCCTTCTTGAAACACTTTATAATTTTTGGACAAGGAACACTGCATTTTTATTTTGCACTGGGCCCCACAATTATGTAGCTGGTCCTGCAGCCCTGGTAGCGTAGTGTTTAAGAGCTTGGCTGCTAACCAAAAGGTCAGCTGTTTGAATCCACCAGCCGCTTCTTAGAAACCCTATGGGGGCAGATCTCCTCTGTCCTATAGGGTCGCTGTGAGTCAGAATCGACTTGACAGCAACTGGTCAAAGGGTAAGCAAGTTACTTAGTTTCTCTGAGCTTTAATAATGTCCTTATCTAGGCAACAGGGATAATGATGCTATCTACCCTCAAAGGTTCTGATGTGCTTTGAAAGAGATAAGTATGCCATTCCTATCCCATAGTAAGTCTCTCCCCAAATGTAAGTCAATGTCACTGTTATTCAGAATAGCTAACATAAACTATTATGAATTTAGTGTATGTGCTGCCAAAGTAGGCACTTATAACTTCTTTGTGCTCTTTTTTGTATCTCTTCTATTTTCCTAACTAGATAATAAAGGGAATCTAACTTTTTTTATTTTTTTTTTTAAACTGGGTATATGATTTCTTTGGTTGTAAATTATAAAAACTGTTCCTCGCTAATTCATGCAAAAAGGAATTTTTAGAATGATAACATGACCTCAAAAAAAAAAGGAAAAATTAAGAAGGGTGGAGAATCACATTTGGAAATGAACAGGAATCAAGACAGCTTCTCACATAGGTGAGAGTTTTGTCAAGGATGCAATCAGGGGCTGGTGGATTATCCAATAAGCAAGATAAGCACAGTACTTACCTTGCTTACCAGATCATCTGTAGTGAACACGTTCACATTTTTTCATCACATCAAAGGTTCTGCTTCTAGGTATGGCTGGCATCTGTCTCTCTCCCAACCCTACAGCACCTTCCTACAGAAGCAAAGCCTTTTTTAAATTTACAATCCCTGACAGGGGCAGATGACCCATAAGCAAGGTAAGCAAGGACTTACTTGTACTTACTTACTAATCTGTAGTGAACAATTTCACAGAGGTTTCATCACATCAAAGATGTGAAATTGTTCACTACAGATGATGTGGTAAGCTCATTGAATAATCAACCCCTGCTTATACCTGAATGAACAGAACCTGTACAACTGACCAGAGGGTTAGCAGATGGATTCTGAATAAACAATTCTCAGTTATGTGGCAATATCCCCATTGAAAAGTGCAATGCTTGTTTGAGTACAGCTATTGTTATTTTCTCCCAGGCCAAAAATTTGAGATTTAAGAGAACTGATCTATTTCAGCTGCTTTTACAGTGCAGCTTGATAATTCAAAGGATGATATTTTTTTTCTCCCTAACAACTGTCAGCTTCTCAAGAATCATCAGTAATATGCTTTACTGGTGATCACTTTCCCTAACAATCACCAATTTTTCTCTGTCTACTGCTAACCGATAGGTCAGCAGTTTGAACCTACTGGCCACTCTGCAGGAGAAAAGTATGGCAGTCTGCTTCCATAAAGATTACAGCCTTGATGTGGTGAAACCAATGTGAAATTGTTCACTACAGATGATCTGGTAAGCAAGGTGAGCACCGTGCTTACCTTGCTTATTAGATTATCCACCCCTGGATGCAATCCATGAACTCCTACCACTTCCAGTCTTTTTGTCACTCTGCTGAGGATTCCAATTCCAGAGGAGTGTGGCTGGCCTAGCTTGGTTCACATGCTCACCCCCAAGCCAGGCCAGGGCATCTGATTACAGTCCCATAGACTGGGCCTTGGAGGACTCACCAAAAGGAAAATAGTGTTCTGCTAGGAAGGGGAAATAGATCCAGAAAAATAAAACAAAACAACAAATCTTCTCCAGAGTGCCTGCTATGTGTGGTGTTCATTTACCTTATATACACTGCCTAGCATGAGGCAGGAATTCTGTAGACATTGTTGATTAAATGAATGATTGAGTGATCTTATTTAATCCTTACCCAACTTTCAGATATAGGTAATATTGTTCCTATTTTAAGAAGAAGAAACTGAGGCTCCAAGAATTTAAATACCAGCATACCTCATTTTATTGCACTTTGCTTTATTGTGCTTCCCAGATATTGCATGTTTTACAAATTGAAGGTTTTTGACAACCCTGTGTAAAGCAAGTCTATCAGCGCCAATTTTTTTTTTATTTTATTGTTGTACTTTAAGTGAAAGTTTACAATTCAAGTTAGTCTGTCATATAAAAATTTATACATACATTGTTATGTGACCCTAATTGCTCTCCCTATACTGTAACAGCACACTCTTCCTTTCCACCCCTGATTTCCCATGTCCATTCAACCAGCTCCTGACCCTCTCTGCCTTCTCATCTCACCTCTGGACAGGAGCTGCCCACTTAGTCTCATGTATCTACTTGAGCTAAGAAGCACACTTTTCACGGGTATCATTTTATGTCCCATAGTCCGGTCTAATCTTTTACTGAAGAGTTGGCCTTGGGAATGGTTTTAGTGCTGGGTTGACAGAGAGTCCATGGCCCATGCTTTCTGGGGTTCCTCCAGTCTCAGTCAGACCATTAAATCTGGTCTTCTTACTAGAATTTGAGGTCTGCACCCCACTTTTCTCCTGCTCCAACAGGGACTCTCTGTTGTGTTCCCTGTCAGGACGCTCATTGGTGGTAGCCGGGTACCATCTAGTTCTTCTGGTCTCAGGCTGTTGCAGTCTCTGGTTTACGTGGCCCTTTCTGTCTCTTGGGCTACTACTTCCCTTGTATCTTTGGTGTTCTTCATTCTCCTTTACTCCAGGTGGGTTGGGACCAATTGATGCAACTTAGATGGCTACTCGCTAGCTTTTAAGACCCAGATGCCACTCACCAAAGTAGGATGTAGAACATTTTCTTAATAAACTCTGTTATGCCAATCGACCTAGATGTCCCCTGAAACATGGTCCCCAGACCCCGGCCCGTGCTACTTTGCCCCTCGAAGTGTTTAGTTGTATTCTGTCAGTGCCACTTTTCCAACAGCACATGCTGACTTCATGTCTGTATCACATTTTGGTAATTCTTGCAGTATTTCAAACTTTTCCATTATTGTTGTATCTGTCATAGTGATCTGTAATCAGTGATCTTTGATGATACTATTGTAATTGTTTTGTGGCACCACAAGCCACACTCATATAAGATGGCAAACTTAATCGATAAATGTTGTGTGTGTTAGCTGACTGCTCCACTGACAGCCATTCCCCTGTCTCTCTCCCTCTCCTTGGTCCTCCCTATTCTCTGAGACACGACAATATTGAAATTAGGCCTATTAATAGCCCTCTAATGGCCTCTAAGTGTTCAAGTGAAAGGAAGAGTTGTACATCCCTCACTTTAAATCAAAAGTTAGAAATGATTAAGCTTAGTGAGGAAGGCATGTAGAAAGCATATATAGACCAAAAGCTAGGCCTCTTGTGCCAAACAGTTAGCCAAGTTGTGAATGCAAAGGAACAGTTCTTGAAGGAAATTAAAAGTGCTAGTCCAGTGAACACACAAATGATAAGAAAACAAAACACTCTTACCGCCGATTTGGAGAAAGTTTTAGTGGTTTGGATAGAAGATCAAACCAGCTACAACATTTCCTTAAGCCAAAGCCTAATCCAGAGCAAGGCCCTAACTCTCTTCAATTCTATGAAGTCTGAGAGAAGTGAGAGAGCTGCAGAAGAAAGGTTTGAAGCTAGCAGAGGTTGGGTCATGAGGTTTAAGGAAAAAAGCTGTCTTCATAACACAAAAGTGTAAGGTGAAGCATCAAGTGCTGATTTAGAAGCTGCAGCAAGTTATCCATAAGATTTAGCTTAAAAAAATGAAAGTGTCTATACTAAACAACAGATTGTCAGTGTGGATGAAACAGTCTTATATTGGAAGAAGATGTCATTTCAGATTTTCTCATAGCTAGAGAGAAGTCAATGCCTAGCTTCAAAGGAAAGGCTGACTCTCTTGTTAGGGGCTAACACAGCTGGTGACTTTAAGTTGAAGCCAGTGTTCATTTACCATTCCTAAAAATCCTAGGGACCTTAAGAATGATGCTAAATCTACCCTGCCTGTGCTCTATAAATGGAGCAACAAAGTTTAGATGGCAGCACATCTGTTTACAACATGGTTTACTGAATATTTTAAGCCCACTGTTGAGACCTACTGCTCAGAAAAAAAGATTCCTTTCAAAATATTACTGCTCATTGACAATGCACCTGCTCACCCAAGAGCTCTGATGGAGACGTACAAGGAGATTAATGTTGTTTTCATGCCTGCGACCACAACATCCATTCTGCAGCCCATGGATCAAGGAGTAATTTTAACTTTCAAGTCTTATTATCTGAGAAATACATTTTGTAAGGTTATAGCTGCCATAGATTCCTCTGATGGATCTGGGAAAAGTAAACCGAAAACCTTCTGGAAAGGATTCACCATTCTAGATGCCATTAAGAATATTCATGATTCATGGGAGGAAGTCAAAATATCAACATTAACAGGAGTTTGAAAGAATTTGTTTCCAACCCTTGTGGATGATGTTGAGGGGTTCAAGACTTCAGTGGAGGAAGTAACTGTAGATGTGGTGGAAGTAGCAGAGAACTAGAATTAGAAGCTGAGCCTGAAGATGTGACTGGATTGCTGAAATCTCATGATAAAACTTTAATGGATGAGGAGTTGCTTCTTATGGATGAGCAAAGAAAGTGGGTTCTTGAGATGGTATCTACTCCTGGTGAATATGCTATGAAAATTGTTGAAATGACAACAAAAGATTTAGAATATTACATAAACTTAGTTGATAAAGCAACGGCAGGGTTTCAGAAGATTGACTCCAATTTCCAAAGAATTTCTACTGTGGGTAAAATGCTATCAAACACCATTACATTCTATAGAGAAATCTTTCATAAAAGGCAGAGTCAATAAATGTGGCAAATTTCATTGTTGTCTTATTTTAAGAAATTGCCACAGCTACCCCATCCTTTAGCAACCACCACCCTGATCAGTCAGCAGCCATCAACATCGAGGCAAGACCCTCCACCAGCAAAAAGATTCTGATCACTGAAGGCTCAGATGATGGTTAGCAATTTTTAGCAATAAAGTATTTTTTAATTAAGGTATGTACACTGTTATTTAAACGTAATGCTATTTCACACTTAACAGACTACAGCATAGTGTAAACATAATTTTTATATGCACTGAGAAACCAAAAAATTCATATGACTAGCTTTATTGTGATATTTGATTTATTGTGGTGGTTGGAACTGAACCTGCAACAGCTCAGAGGAATGCCTATAGTTTCCTAACTATTACACAACTACTAAGTGGTAGAGATTAAAACCCAGTACTGTCTGATTCCCCTATAGGGTCACTATGAGTTGGAGTTAACTTGACAGCAGTGGGTTTGGTTTTTTGGTTTTTACTATCTGATTCCAAAGCTTATGATTTTTATGCTGTGGCATGCTGCCAGCCTTCCTTGAGGTGTGTCTTAGTTACCTAGGGAGGCCGTAACAAAAAATACCACAAGTTGGTGGCTTTAAAGAACAGAAATTTATTTTCTCACACTCTGTAGGCTAAATCTCCAAATCAGGGTCTCAGCCATGTCGATTTCTGTGGGCCTACCTCCTAATTTCTGTTGTCTGCCGGCAATCCTTGGTGTTCCTTTGCTTGTAGACCGGGCCTTGCATAGCATCTGTCTCCCCTTTGTATGCGTGTTTGTCTTCTGTGTCTGTTTTCCCTTTTCATAAGATAACACTCAGAAGAGATTTGATTTAGGACCCACCCTACACTGATATGTCCTTATTAACATAACAAAAAAAACCCCTCCTGTTTCCACACAGGTTCAGAATTACAGGTATAGGGGTTAGGGCTTTAACATAGTATTTTGGAAGACACAATTCAATCCATAACAAGGTATACGTGAGGGACTGTTATAGACCTCGGTACCTTCTGCAGTGTCTCCCCAAATCACAGGAACTTGATGAATTATTGTTCGTTTTTGGGTTCTAGACAGTTTACCTGAGTTGGGGAAAGTTCATCTTTAGGAAAGTTCATCTTTAGGTTCTCCACTAATTTCAGAAAGGAAGTGATTTAAGCTGTGTGACCTTGGGCAAGACACATCTCCTCTCTGAGCCTCAGTCTCCCTCATAAGCTTACTGTGAGAATTGATTGAGAGGATAACTATAAAGCCCTTAGCACAGTTCCTACACATAGAAAACCCTCAGAAATGACAACTTATCTAGAGTCTAAGAAAAATTTAGAGAAACAGGAAGAACAGGTGTTTGTGGTTCGGGGTGGGGGGTGGGTGTTGGGGGAGTGCATGTGATAACTGCCTTTATGTGTAAGTGGAAACCAAGGAAGAGACATCAGGACTCGCTAGCATATTTTATCAAACTTCAGACTCCATCAGGTGAATTATGAATTCTATATATCTCTTAGAAAGAACAAGCATTGAAAATTAAACTAAGATGCAACGCTTTCTTATTACTTCAAGTTTTCATTTTCTTCATACTAAGAAAATCTCTTTTAGATGTTGAGCAGTTTTTCACGGGTTTATTGACCATTCATGTACCTTCTTTTGTGAAGTGTTACTCAAGCCTTCTACCCATATCAAAATTGGGTTATCTGTCTGTTTATTATTGAGTTGTAAACATTCTTTGTATATTCTGGATTAAAATCTTTTGTCAGATAAATATTTTGTGACTGTTTTTCCCAGTCTGTGGCTAACCTATTCATATTCTTAACAGTATCTTTTGATGAAGTCTATTGTATCAAACTTTTTATTTGATGGTTATTCTGTGTGGTGTACTATTTGCTTACGTATCATTTCTATCACTAGACTGTAGGTTCCTAGAGGGAAAGAATGTGAATATGTTGATCTTTTGCCTCAGCCTCCAGAACAATACCTAACACATAGATGGTTCCATAACTGCAACAGTAAGATTGCTGGGAGGAAGAAGAGGAAAATATATGTTCCCCTTTCCTCACATGGAGTGGCCATAGTTTATCTGCTTCTCCTGCTTGATTCTCTTTGGCAATCAGATCTCCTCACCTCCCCCTCCTCCACCATTCACCTATTCTGATTCAAGTGAGGGTGATCTCTTTACAACCCATTCTGAGGGTGGGCGCTTCACCCAATCTGGGTCAGTCAAAGCCTTGCCGGGAGTTCTTGCAAGAAATATGAAGATGGAGATACCCTCACTCTTGTCCCACAGGATTTATAAGGACATTGTATGGCCAAAGCAATTAGTGGCCATCTTTGCTACCATCTGGAATGCTCCTACTTAAATATGAAGTCAACTCAGGAATGAAGAATGAAAAAGGGAGAATGAAAGATCACTGAACGCATAATTTGAATCCCTAGACCTAGACTTTCCCAAAGTTCACCCCACCTTGAACTTCCCAATTAAATGAGTCAGTAAATGGTTTCTGATTTATTGCTTCTTTAAGCTAGATGAATTATATTTCTATCTCTTGCAACCATAAGAGTCCTATCTAGTATACTGCTTAATAAAAGCACCCCTTCCCTATGAGAATGAGGTAAAGAGCTCATTCTCCAACACTCCAGAGGACTTTAGGAGGTGAAAAAGAGAGGGGTAGAGAGCAATATTTATAAGAATCTGAAAAATATGTAAACTACAAAACAGGAATCCCACTTCTATGTGTTATGTTGTAGTATTAAAAATGACAAGCTTTTCATTATCATCAAAACTAAAAACAAAAACTAACTATAAGTCTTATATCATGAAAAAAAAGAAAAATCCCTAAGCAATAAACTCTTTATTACCAAAAATAAATAAATTTGTTTGCTTGCCCTGATTTTGGTTTTGCCATTGAAATGAGATTTCTCTTGCTAATCCTTTTTTTTTTTTTTTTTAATTTATTGTGCTTTGGATGAAAGTTTACAGAGCAAATTAGTTTCTCATTAAGCCATTAATACATATATTGTTTTGCAGCGTTGGTTGCCAATCCTGTGACGTGTCAGCACTCTCCCCTTCTCGAACTTGGGTTCCCCATTTCCATTTGTCCAGCTTTCCTGTCCCCTCCTGCCTTCTTATCCTTGCCCTGGGATGGTGTGCCTATCTGGTCTTGTGTACATGGTTGAGCTACGTTTATTACAAAAAAAGAAAAAAAGTCACAAGTTTTTCATCATCATAAAAAGTAAAAACAAAAACTAACTACCAGTCATATCATGAAGAGAACTGTGACCATCATGTCTGAGTGTACGTACCCCTCTTCCCACTCTCATTTTATTTCTACACATTGTCATCAAATATTTGCTTGATAAATGAATGAAAAATGAATCACTGAAAGGAGAAAATTCATTCTGTCTCTCTTTTAGCAGTGTAACATTCATCAAACGAATTTTTTTAAACAGATTCTGTCCTATAAAATTGATAAAAGTAGAGTTGTTCTAATTAAAGATATATATGTGTGTATGTCTGTGAATATATGTATGTGTGTGTAAGTGTATTTATACATATGCATGTGTCTGTATGATCTGAATACCTGTGTGTCTGTATGTTTGTCTATCTATGTTTGTATTTGTGACTGTTTATATGTGCATGGCGTATAAAGGAGTCTGAGACTATATATGTGTATTATGTATATGTATGTGTGTGTGAGCATGCATTTATGTGTACATGTGTTTGTGTGTATAGTCTATGAGTTCTGTATGTCTATATTTCCCTGTAACTATATTTGTACCTGTGTGTCTGTATCTCTGTGTGCTATATTGCAGTTTATAGTATGATTTTATTTGTGTGGCTCTGTTTGTGTCTGTGTATATACATAAGTGAATATGGGTTTACATGTGTATATATCTGTGTTGTATGTATATAAGTGTATGTCTGTGCATTCTGTGTGTATGTGAGTGTGTCTGCATGTGTGTTTATGTAAATGTGTGCCTGTGCATGTATGTGTGTGTATGTCTGTGGGTATATTTGTGTGGCTATATGTGTATGTTGGGGTGTGTGTGTGTGTGTGTGTGTGTGTGCATATATAGGGATTGGAGGAGGGAAAAGCTACCCATATCCTATTCCATAAGGAGCCCTGGTGTCGCAGTGGTTAAGGGTTCGGCTGCTAACCAAGAGGTTGGCGGTTCAAACCCACCAGCTTCTCTGTGGGAGAAAGATGTGGCAGTCTGCTTCTATAAGGATTACAGCCCTAGAAAGTGGTAGTCTGCTTTTATAAAGATTACAGTCCTGGAAACCCTATGGGACAGTTCTATTCTGTCCTATAGGGCTGCTATTAGCTGGAATCAACTTGATGGGATACAATAACAACAATACTATTCTGTACTTTTACAAATTAGGAAAAGTTGCTTTCTCTGGTGGGGTACAAGTAGCCTTACAGACACAGGGCTTAGGGAGCAGAGCAGGGACTGGATTTGAGGTCTTAGCAGAGAACGTCTTGGTCATCAGAGATGGGAGGGGGCATGAGGGGGCATTTTAGAAGGTCTGGAATTAGAAGTCAATCCAGTCTCTTGTCTGCCTTGCAGGCAACTTCTCAAAGAACTCAGTCTGAAAACTACCAAAATCAATGTTCTCTAACGGTGCCCAAACGACATGATTATATGAGTAGTTCACGGCAGTATCCACCTCAACCCACACACCGCACAGGCTTCAGGGCCTCCTTCTTTGACTCGGCCCCTGAGGTCTTGAGCATGTACCGCCAGCAGGCATTCTCCCACCTCTGTTTTCCCAAGCCAGAGTCCTGCCTTGTCATCATCTCATGGCCCTGGTCTTACTTTTGCCACCTGTTGCCTTGTTGGGGAAAAAGTTCCTTGGGATTTAGGGTTGTGCACTGTTGTAACGGCTCATCACATATTTGTACTTTTATTAAAGTGACTCATGGGCAAGAGGCTGCAGGGTTGGGTGAGGGCGGTGTTAGGTGGAGAAAGCTATGGATGATATAGAATTAATTTAGATGGTGAGTGAGGTCTTGGAAGTGAGAAGTGGGTGAGCAGTTTAAACTCTGGAAGAGAAAACTGACGTTTCAGGCTGAAACCAATGAAATTTATTAGTACTTACATTCATTTGAAGCCTTCAGATCCAATGTGAACATCTCTGCCCACCTCAGATTCTCAGCAGAAACTCCCTCTTCAGCAGTTTGACCTGTAGTGTCTTGTGATAGACGACCTTGGGCAAGTTGCTCAACCTTTGTGAGCCTTCATTTCTTAAATAATAATCCCTACTCACTCACGTGGGTGGTTTGGAGGAATAAGTGAGATATTGTATGTGAAGTTGCAGAGCACAGTGCTCAGTAAATGTTAAGGCAGTCTTTCCTTCTCTTTTGCATTCCTCACCCCCTCTTCTTCCCACCAGCTTCTGGGAACCCATAGTACTTTATCCATGCTTTTAATATAACCTCCAGCTCTAGCCTAGCACCTTGAAAGTACTCAGTATTCGGTAGATATTTGTTGAGTGAAGAGATGAAAGAAGGCAGAGAGACAGGCAGAAGGCAAACAATAAATGCTGTCATTGTTGTTAATAATAAATGTTTTTGTTGTCATTAGCTGCCATCAAACTGGCCTCCGACTCATGGTGATCCCATGCACATCAGTATAAAATGCTACCTGGTCCTGTGCCATCCCCATGATCAGTTGTGGATCGGACCATTGTGATACAGTTTTCAATGAATAGTTTTTGGAATTAGATTGCCAGGCCTTTCTTTCTAGTCCATCTTAGTCTGGAAGTTGTGCTGAAATCTCTTCAGCATCATAGCAACATGTAAGCCTCCACTGACAGATGGGTGGTAGCTGCTCATTAGGTACATTGCTCATGAGGTTCAAGTGGGAATTGAACCTGGATCTCTTGCATGGAAGGTGAGAATTCTCCACTAAAGGACCAATGCCTCACAAGTAAAAAAAAAAAAGAAAACAAAAAACCCATTGCCTTTGAGTTGATTCCAAGTTGTAGCAACCCTATAGGACAAAGTAGAACTGCCCCATGGGGTTTCCAAGAAGCAGCTGGTAGATTTGAATGGCCGACCTTTTGGTCAGCAGCCAAACTCTTAACCACTGCGCCACAAAGTCTCCAAGCAATAAATTAAAAAAAAAAACCTGTTGCCATCAAGTCAATTCTGACTCAATAGCAACCCTACAGGACAGAGTAGAACTGCCCCATAGGGTTTCCAAGGAGCCACTGGTGGATTTGAACTGCTGACCTTTTGGTTAGTAGCCTGAGCTCATAACCACTGCGCCACCAAGGCCCCAAGTAATAAATAGTAGACAAATAATAAAGAAAGCAAGTTGGAATGTTTTCTCATGTTTGGAAATGAACTATTGGCACCCTTCAGGGATGAAAGTTAAGCAAACTAACGATTTGGTCTATAAAATATGGCTCTGGGTGATGGTCAGGGTGAAGAACTCAATACACCCTTCTAGTCAGTGGTTTCTCCTTACTGACCATCTGTTGTGGTCTCCAGTGAACTATTTCTGCTATTTTCCTTCTGATGTGACAATGTGGATTTGGAAGAGAGAAAGTGTGTATGCAATGACACCTGTTCCTGCCTGAGGGTCAAGTTTAACTGAGATTTAAGGGAATCTAAGTTGAGAAAGAAAGATAAAACAAGTCTGATTAGGAATGAGGAAATCAGTAGGCAGGCAAGGGCTGCCACCACCATAATCATATGCATTTATTAACCACCTGCTATTACAAAGCACCTGGAGCCCTCATGGTGTAGTGGTTAAGAGCTCGGCTGCTAACCAAAAGTCAGCAGTTCAAATCCACCAGCGGCTCCTTGGAAACCCTATGAGGCAGTTCTACTCTGTCCTATAGGGTCACTATGAGTTGAAACCGACTTGACGGCACCTAACAACAACAACAATTACAGAACACTATGCTAGTTGCTGAGATTCTAAAGCAGATGGCGGGGTTCTTGCTTTCTACAGGCTTCCAGTCTAGGGAATGGAATTGGGTGGAAGACTAAGAAGTATCAAGCACATGATTACTGTCTGTTCAGCACTGGGACAAATATTTAAAGATATGTCATGAAACAAATATTGCTCTCTAAAAAAACTGAGGTTTAGAGAGGTTAAGAAACTTTCTACAAGTCATTTAGTAAATAAGAAGTAGAACTGGGAGAAAAACCCAAGTCTGTCTGACTCTAATGCCTTTGTGCTGCTCATAGGACTATGAGCAAGGGCATCAGGGAAAGCATGTACAAAGAGAATTAACTTACAAGGCATCTGTCATGGATTGAATTGTGTCCCAAAAAATATGTGTCAACTTAGCTAAGCAATGATTCCTAGTATTATGTGATTGTCCACCATTTTGTTATCTGATCATTTTGTCACCTGGTGTAATTTTCCTATGTGTTGTAAATCCTACGTCTATGATGTTAATGAGACTGGATTAGAGGCAGTTATGTTAATGAGGCAGGACTCAATCTACAAGACTAGGTTGTGTCTTGAGTCAATTTCTTTTGAGATATAAAAGAGAGAAGTGAGCAGAGAGACAGGGAGACCTCATACCACCAAGAAACAAGAGCCAGGAGAATAGCACGTCCTTTGGACCTGGGGTCCCTGTGCTGAGAAGCTGTTTGACTGGGGAAGACTGATTAAAAGGACCTTCTCCCAGAGCTGACAGAGAGAGAAAGCCTTCTTCTGGACCTGGCACCCTGAGTTTAGACTTCTAGCCCCCTACACTGTGAGAGAATAAACCTGTGTTTATTAAAGCCATCCACTTGTGGTATTTCTGTTATAGCAGCACTAGTTAACTAAGACCGCATCCTAGGTTCAGTGCCAAGTGAGTAGATGATAAGTATTGCAGGAACTTAGAAGAAAAGAGATTTATTGAGGCTTCAGGTGAATAGAAGGAGAAACTTTACAGAGGAAGTAGAATCTTAACTGGTTCCTGAACGCAGAATATGACTCTAACAAGAGACAAAATAAGGGAGAGGCTTTCCAGGGAGAAGAACGCATGGTATATGCAAAAGTAGGAAAATTCTCATTTTCCAGGTTTATATTATGCAGTGTGGAGTGCTGGAGAGAACGCAGCCTATTCCAAATTTACTAACAGTACAGCCTTAGGCCGCTCACCTAATCTCCCATAAACCTCAGTTTTCCCATCTGTACAATGGGTGTGATAATAGCCACTTCACAGTGTTGTTGAAGATCAGAGGCAATGTATGTAAAGTACCCGGTTCTTCAAAATCACCAACCTAAGTTAGACCTCAGTATAAATGGGGTCCTTTCTCTCATAGTATCCTATTTTTCTTTCTACTTGCAATATAACTAATTATATATTTGTGTGTTTTTGTTTAATATCTGCTTCCTGGCTCCAAGTTCCATGAGGACAAGGACAATGTCTTTCTCAACACTGTCTCCTCAGTGCCTAGAAGAGTAGGCACTAAAAAATTCTTTATTAACTGAATGAATATATGAATGCATAAATTAATAAATGAATTCATGAATAATGATCCTATTTCTGAGCTGTGGCTCTAAGAATCTGGGAAAATACACATCTTCTGGTCAGAGGACAGGTTGCTGATGCAGGGAAAGGCATCAGAGAATGAGTTAGAGAATTTCAGGACTTTCAGGAGTCATCAGGGAAGTCACCAGGTCTTTTCCCTGCTTCAAGTGCTGCATGTAACCATCTCTGAGCAGGAAGGGAATTACACAAACTTCCAATTCAGCTCATTCCAGTGGTTCACAATGCAGCTCTTTCTGTCTCGCTTCAATCTAATGCGCTGCTTCGCTGGCGTGACTTGTGGTATTCTTAGCAGACAATGAAACTATATGATCTCCATGCTGCACAGTGATGACTCTGAGTGAATATCTAGATTTGCAAATAATCAAGTCTTATAATTCAGGGCAATGCAACAAACCTGTACGCAGAGTAAGAGAGGAGGAAGGGGGATAGACAGATGCTCTGGTAATTACTAAAAAAACAAAAAAAAACCCATTGCCATTGAGCCGATTCTGACTCATAGTGACCCTATAGAACAGAATAGACCTGCCCCACAGAGTTCCCAAGGTTGTAATCTTTACAGAAGCAGACTGCCACATCTTTCTCCTGCAGAGCGGATGATGAGTTCGAACTGCCAACCTTTCGGTTAGCAGCTGAGTGCTTAACCACTGCACCACCAGGGCTCCTAGTTGGTAATACTAGGCATTATGAAATGTTCTATGATAGAGGTAAAGACAGGGCACCCGTGGTACAGAGGAGGGTATTTGGCCCAGGGTAAGCAATGTACAGAGTAACATTTACAGCTTTTCAAAATATGATTACATATATAGCCTCACCTTAGTTTCCATGCAGCCATGAAGAATGGGGAAATATGGATAATATTTGCATTATTTGTTCCTATTATAGATATAGGGAAACTGAGGCAATGGGGGTGAGGCCACTAGTCTGGGGCATAGATCTGGATTTAGTGGCAGATATAGATACCCGGCGCAGATCTCACGGCTATCAGTTTAGGGGTCTTTCTTTTGAATTACATGATCATGCACTCACCTTAAAGTTGGTCAAGAGTGTGAGCCATGCCTGCAGTGTTGCAATTCTTCTCACCTTCTCTGATGTATTTCAAATGCACATTTGTACTGGAATATCAGAATAGAATAAATCAGGGGTTTGCAAACTAAGGCCAAAGCGTCAAATCCAGCCTGCTGCCTCCTTTTGAAAATAAAGGTGTATTGAAACATAGTCATGCCCATTTGTTTACTTACATATATTTAATGGCTGTTTCCATACTACAAGATATTTACTATCCAGTCCTTTACAGGAAAAGTTTGTTGAGCCCTGGAATAGATGAATGGAATGGAAGTAAATGAAAAAAAAAATTTATTCATTTATTCACTTATTTATAATGGGACCGCCACCACCGTCCCTTGCTGGGGAGTCGATTCTGACTCATGGTGATCCCATGTGTGTCAGAGGAGAATTGTGCTCCACGGGGTTTTTAATGGCTGATTTTTGGAAGTAGATTACCAGGCCTTTCTTCTGAGGCAACTCTGGGTGGATTCTAACCGCCAACTTTTTGGTGAGCAGCTGAGAATGTTAACTGTTTGGCCACTCAGGGATTTTTCATAATAGACAGTATATCATAATTGAAAAAGAATGAGAATTGGCCTCAGACAAACCTAGGTCTGAATCCCACATCTGCCACTTGGCTGGATGACCTTGAACAAGTTATTTGGAATTTCTGAGCCTGTTTCCTCATCTATAAAAGTGAAATAATAATTCAGGTGTAACCAAGTGAGATCTCCTGCCATAGTTCATGAGGCAACTAGCATATATCATTTATTCCATTCCTGAGCATACACTGAGGAAGATCTGGGAGGAATGTCTTGGGTTCAGCACCCAACACTTTACAAAGCATTTTCCTATCTGTTACCCCATTTACTCTTCGGAATACCCTGGAAACAGAAGATGAGCAGTTCTTAATGTTGTTCCTGTGTTACACTGCAATTCGTACAGGTGGTAAATAACCAGGATCCCTGGTGGCGCAGTGCTTAAGAGCTTGGCTGCTAACCAAAGAGTTGCAGTTCGAATCCACCAGTCACTCCTGGGAAACCCTATGGGGCAGTTCAACTCCATCCTATAGAGTGGCTGTGAGTGAGAATTGACTCAACGGCAATGAGTTTGGTTTTTGGTTTGAGTACCTCATATCTTCCCAAGGAGTCCACTGCTAGGTGTTTGGGTATTTTATTGTAAGTGAAAGGGGAACCATCATGATGTACATGAAAGAAAATGAGGCTTAACCAGGATCCCCTGCAGAGAGGCAGCACAAAGCCTGTGGGGCTATTAGTGGGGCTTTGGCCTCGCTGAGCCTAAGTGTTCTCATCTGTAAAACAATGATAAGAACACCTATTTATTGTGGGGGTTGTTGTGAGGAATAGCAGACAATCAATATCATGCGCCTAGCACATAAAGCCAGTTCAAGAAAATCAACGTTATTACCGAGGCTTACTTCTCATAACTGGTGTGTCCTTAGAAAGTTGCTTCGCTTTGCATGGCCTCAGTTTCTTTTTCTAGGAAAACAAAGGGTTTCGATTCAATGGCTGCTAAACTATCTTTCAAATCTAGGGTTCCATCAGTTTAGGAACCTACCTTTCTCTGTATGATTTTTAATGGAAATAGTTCTGATTGAATACTAGGTTGGGATTCTCCCTCCGGTTACAACCCAGCTACATGCCCTTTTCTGACTCCCCACATCTGTAAAGTAGGGATAAACGGTATTCAGTTTACTGGAAAGGTAAGGATTGTGAGGCTTAAAGGAGATAGATGTGCCCATTACCCACCATATTGTAGATTCCTCAAAGGCAGGGATTTGTTTACATGATGTCATGCCTACTTCACGAGTTGGCCCCAGAATTAGATGTGTAAATTCTTGTAAAGTATGAAGAATAAGACCTGGCACAAAGTAAGCATTCAGTGAACATTATTATTTTTTACACCAGAATGTAACAGTCCTCATGCTCAATAAATGGTCGAGAAGTAGAATTATAGGATACACATTTGACACACACATTCATTAGGTGCTGTAAAGAGTTTGCCTGTTAAGTTCTGTGAAATGAGCCCAGAGAGCAGAAAACTCCCAGCTCAAACCAAGACAGGCCTAGTCGGTCCCTTTAAAAGCCAAGGCGGAGGCAGGGGCCTTTGGCACAACCCTCAGACCTAGCCTTGACTGCGAGCAAGAGCCCAGCAGTCTCAGAGGAGGCGGGAGGGCAAGCGCCAGCCAATCCCAGGCCCGGTTCAAAGGGCCAATCGGGGCGCGTTTTACAGGGGCCGGCCATAGCCGGCGCGCCTGGGCGAGGGGTGGGGCTGCTGCAGCCAGCCGGGACCGCCCTGTTGAGGCGCGGTGGGGTTTCGCGCAGCTCTCTGCAGAGCCCAGCTAGCTAAAATGTAATATCAGATTGGACAAGTAAGTGACCCTTCTCTCAGTCTCACATGTGCATTAGGGGCTTTGCAGGCGTGCATACTCTCAGCGCGCACGTCCAGGAAGAAGGTTCTCCCACCTGATAGCCTGATAGCGCACCGCGCCAGCGCCTTCCTCCCCCTTGCTGCTGCCTCCTCCTCCTCCTCTTCCCGCTTACACTAGCCTCACATCAGCCGGGCCTTCGGCTACCCAGGCATTATTGAGTCCCCTCTGTCTTGGGTGAGGCTTCTGGGCAACTCTAGGAAAGGGTTGGCCTTTACTGCATTCCTAAGGTTGCCAATGAGATGTCTGGGACCTGGGGTCCTCTCCGAGTTAACTACGTTCTGTACCTCTCTCCTTCCCCAAACCTCATGTTTTAGGACAGTACTTTTCCATGGCATATTTTCGGAACCTTTTAATTCAAATGTGGCTACTTAGGGTATTTTAAGGCCAGTGCTGTTTCCAGCCACTTGTGATAGTATTTGAAGTGCAGTTTAATTTAGATGCTATCATGCTGTTTTGTTACAATTGACCTGGTATGAAAGGCCTAGGGGTATCTTTCTGTTTTTATTAATTTCTCTTACGGGTTGGCAAGATGCAAAAGTAGTAACTTTTCGTAATATTGGCTATTTTCCACTAAAGCCCTTCTTATGCCTTAACACTAATTTTGTTCCCAAATTAAAGGGCCAGTCATGACCAAAATATGTAAGACTTTTCATCTTTACGCTAATTTTTTAAAATTTGACATCTGGAGGCAGGGAGTGATTATGCTTTTGAATAGCATGTCAGGAAGAAAGAATACAGTTCTGTTAATTTGTGGCTGTTAAATGGTAGAGTTTTGCTTGCTTTTCTCCTCTTTCCGGTGATCCAGCAAGTGTATAATAATGATTTTTTAATTTTTTAAGTTGCTAGCTAGGTCTTCTAGCCTGCTGACTGCCTCCTCGTTTTCTGGGAGCCTCCTGTTAATGCAGCCTTCACCCTTGGCCCTTGACCTGATGGCCACTGCCTGGCTCTTAGCAGGGTCCAGAGCAGCCGAGGAGGACCTCCTAGTGGGAGGCTGAGAGGACAGTCCTTAAGGATCCCTGCGGAAACACAAGAGAGGGGGTGAAATAAGCCTGGAGATTGGGTTGGAGGGGGCTAGATTGGGAGCCTCTCTGGCTGGATTTGGAAGTCAAAACGTGTGTGTTGCAAGGAGCAAACAACACAGAGGGTGGAGAGTTGTGTCTTTCTGGATGAATTAAGAAGTTTACTGGGAGGAGACTGGGCCATGTTCCAGCTTGTGTTAATTTTTGCTGTGGGCCTTGTCTTTTCCTGGACTCTGGTTCCCTTCCCTTAACCTTTCTCTTAGTTCCAGTCATAGTCAATTACCAGCTGGTTTTTAAAACAATTTGAGGTAATGAGTCTTGCTCTTAAACTCTCAGCCAGAATAGGACCCCCTGAGGGGATTTGAAATAATTTTTGCCAGAATGTACTACAGAGATCACTTAACCTCTCCCCTTCCCACCCCTTTTATAAGGGAGGGACATAGAATCAACCTGGGTGGTATAAGAGGAGGTCATTCAAAGCGTTTCTTCCATTCATTCGTTTGTTCACTCATCCTGTGGCACATACTGTTGGGCTGAATGGACCATTGATTTATCTCTTCATATGCTCTATCCAGAGCGCCTCTAAGAAGTTACACAGTGATCTGAAGATCATTCTAATTAAATATACTAAATGCCCCTTACCCCTTTTCCTTTCTTTTCATTTTTGAAAAAGCCATGGCACAGAAGAATAGTTACAGTAACTGGAAATATTTAGCATGGAAGAAAGAAGAATCAATAGGGGGCTGTGACAGCCATCTTAAAACATTTGAAGGGATAGCCCAAAGAAGGAGTAGGCTGTTTGGATGATCCTGAGGGATGAAAATTGGGACCAAAATTAGGAAGGCATACAAAGCAGAGTTCTACTCAATACAAGGAAGACCTTTCCTCTTATTACATCAATAGCTACTTGTAGTGAAATTCAAATGGCATAAAATCACCCTACAAGCCCCCGCTGTATTCCATTCCCTACATGTAACTGCAATAAGCAGGTTTTTGTGTATTGAAATCTTGTATGGTAGGTCTTAATACAATACAATGCTTTTCAAACTTTAGCATCCATCAGAATCACATGGAGGACATTTGAAGCCCTGGCTGTGGGGCCCCACCCCCAGTTTTTGATTTGGTAGTTCTGGGCTAGAGCCTGAGAATTTGCATTTCTAACAAGTCACCAGATGATGTTGATGTTGCTCTTCTGGAAACCCCACTGAGAACCACCAAAAACCAAACTCACTGCCTTGGAGTCCATTCCGAGTCATAGTGATGACTATTGGTGCTTTATCCTTTGTGCAGCAAATACAGAGAGCTCCCATATACCCCCTCTCCCTGCTACACACAATTTCTCCTATTATTAACATCTTACATTAGTGTGATACATTTTTTACATTTGATGAACCAATATCAATACATAATTAACTGAAGTCCATGTGAGGATGGCGCAGGACAGGGCAGAGTTTCCTGGGCAGTTTTGTTTTGTTCTTTTGCACAGAAGATTGTTATGAATCAGAACCTATTTGACAGCACCTAAGAACAACAAATTCCGTAGTTTACATTAGAGTTCACTCTTTGTGTTGTACGGTCCTATGGGTTTTGACAAATGCATGATGTCATATGTCCCGCATTACAGTATCATACTGCAGCCATGGTGCCTCAGTGATTAAGAGCTCGGTTACTAACCAAAAGGTGAGCAGTTTGAATCCACCAGCAGCTCCTTGGAAATCTTATAGGGCAGTTCTGCTTTGTCCTATGGGGTCACTGAGTTGGAATCAACTTGACGACAACAGGTACAGTATCATACAGAATAGTTTCACTGCCCCTAAAAATGCCCTGTGCTCCACCTATTCATCCCTCCCTTCTCCCTCTGAATCCCTGATGTGCAGCCACTGATCTTTTTATTGTCTTTATTGTTTTGCCTTTTCCAAAATGTCACATAGTTGGAATCATACAGTATGAAGATTTTTCACACAGGCTTCTTTCATTTTGCAATATTTGTTTAAGGCTCCTCTATTAAACTGTTAAAAAGCAAATATGTCACTTTGATGACTAAGGTGCACCTGACCCAAGCCATGTGTGGTGGTTAAGATTGTACGTCAACTTCGCTGGGCCATGATTCTCAGTGTTTATATGTGATCACTCCCATAATTGAATCTTCTGTGAGTAGTCAACCAGTTGAAAGGGATTTTCCTTGGGGGTGTGGTCTGCATCTGAATATAAGCAGATGTTCTGGCTTTTTGCTTACTCTTGGATCCTGCGGCTGCCTCCTGTTTGTCTGACCTCCAGTTGTTGGGACTTGAGCTATCAGCTTATCTGCCAGTCTTGGGATTCGTCAATCTTCACAGCCTGTGAGCAGAGCCCTGCTGTCCGACTTGCTGATCTCGGGTTTGCCAGCCCCTGCAGCTATGTGAATCAGAAGTCTCGCAGTCTTGCCTGCCGATCTTGGGTTTCGTTGATATTCACAGCCTGTAAGTAAGAGCCCTGCTTTCCGACCTGCCGATCTTGGGTTTGCCAGCCCCTGCAGCTACATGAATTGGGAGAAGCCTCTTGATCCACGAACTAGGGACGCTCCAGCCTCTACAATTACATGAGCTATTTCTTTGATATAAATCTCTCTCAATACATGTTTGTACGCTTTACTGGTTTTGCTTCTCTAGAGAACCCAGCCTAAGACATCATGGTATTTTCAATCACCTCATATGCATTTGAAAGCTGGACAATGAATAAGGAAGACCGAAGAAGAATTGATGCATTTGAATTATGGTTTTGGCAAGGAATATTGAATATACCATGGACTGCCAGAAGAAGAACAAGTTTGTCTTGGAAGAAGTACAGCTGGAATGCTGCTTAGAAGTAAGGATGGTGAGCCTTTGTCTCAGGTACTTTGGACATGTTATCAGGAAGGACCACTCCCTGGAGAAGGACATCGTGCTTGGTAGAGGGTCAGCGAAAAAGAGGAAGACCCTCAACGAGATGAATTGACACAGTGGCTGCAACAAGGGGCTCAAGCATCACAATGATTATGAGGGTGATGCAGGACTGGGAAGTGTTTCATTCTGTTGTGCATAGGGTCTGTATGAGTCAGAACTGACTCGACAGCACCGAACAACAACAACATCTTTATAAATCCAATCTTTATTTGTCTTTGGGAGTTGAAATCATTACATATAAACTTGCAGATATATTTAAATATATAAATACATACATTCATAAAAAATACACAAATCAAAAATTTACTTTGATGATGAAGAAGAATTGGATAACTTTGGCATTTTGTCAGTTGGGGCAATACCTCCACTTGTAGAAGGTTCTGTATCATCTGGATTATTCCTGGGAGTGGGGGAGGCTTTTCTAGTCAGAAAATTAGTGAGCGCTGTCTGTGTGGTCCTTTTCTTTTTTTCTTTATTCATTTTGTGGTAACATCTTATTGCTTCCTGCACCTCCCTATCGACTTTAGCAAAGTGACCAGTGTTTGGGTCCATGTTGTCAAGCAACTGAAGTCCCCGATGTAGTTTAGATATGGCAGCGTTTTAAACAGTAAATCATAAAATTGAACATCTGCAAGTGAACATCTGAGAATGATAACATCAGCAAATTATGTGCTGATCATTGTATGTGGTACATATTCCTAATGATAAGATGTACCAAAAAAAAAAAAAGAATGGTCATAAGAGTGGCTCGTCGTAACTTGAATACATCCTAAGTCGGGGACTAGAACCACCAACAGTGCATAAAATTGCCTGTTTACTCACATTCTTGCCAACATAGGTGTTATTAAAATTTTTAGTTTTGCTGGTTGGTTTTGTGGAAAATTATATCTCAGTATTGTTTTCTTTGTATTTCCTACATTATTTGTGAGGCTGAGGATACATGTATATTCTTTTCATATGTATTCATTTCTTTTTTGTGAACTGCAAGTTCATATAGGAAAGAAAAAAGTATGAGCAAAGGCACCTGTTTGAGGGGTGGTTAGTAGTTTTGTAGGATTGGAGTGTAAGGGGTTCATTTGTGGGGACTAAGGTTAGAGAGACAAGCAGGAGCTAGAGGGCTTTGTGGGTCAAATAAGCTTGGACTTCATTATGGGCAAAAGATGCGTTAGTGGTTTTTAAGCTTGTGCTTTAACCCTCAACAATTTAAGACAGAGTTATGTCTTTGAGGCCTGTAGGTGGTACAAACAGTTAAGTGCTTGGCTGGCTACTAACTGAAAAGTTGGTAATTCGAATGTACCCAGAAGCACCTTGGAAGAAAGGCCTGGCAATCTGTTTCCAAAAGGTCAACCAAAAAACCAAACCAAACCCATTGTTGTTGAGTTGATTCTGACTCAGAGTAGAACTGCTCCATAGGGTTTCCAAGGAGCAGCTGGTGGATTTGAACTGCTGAGCTTTTGATTAGCAGCCAAGTTCTTAACCATTGTGCCACCAAGACAACATGAAAATCCTTTGGGGCACAGTTGTACTTTGCAACATATGGGGTCACCCTGAGTCAGAATCGACTGTATGGCTACTGGTTTAGTTTTTTTGGTTATGTTTGTGGAAAGGCAGACTGTTCAGTTCCCTAACTATAATGTTTAATCTTCAGAGAGCTCATTTTTTAGGCCTTTTACCTTAGACGTTGAAGCCACTGGGCCATGCTTCAAAACAAGTAAGTGCGAGAATAGGCCGAAGACCTCAGGCAGCCTCTGGCTTGCTGTTGTCTCTGAGGAAAGGGTTTTGCAAGATCATGTGGAGAATGGATTTTATTGCTTTAGCTAGCACTGCCCTGAGCCCCTCCCTAATTTACGGGCATCTGACAGCACTCATTAAGGTTGGTAGGTTCTTCTGTTGTTTTAATTTGAGTTACTTTCTGGGAAGAGCTGTGGGTTTCGGCCAGTGTGCTAATGATAATGGCATTGCATTGAAGGTCTGGTTAGGCGTATGGAAAATCATTTTGTAGTTAATTATGTCATCAAATCAACAGCAGACTTCCAGAGAAGAAAGAGACAGAAGGGGAAAAACTACATATATATTTAAATTATTGAGACCTCAAAGAAAGGTCAGGAATTCACGGTTCTAAAAGAGGAGTCCATGTAAGAATAAATCACCAAGTTTTCGTGTAATTTTCTCTGTTATGGGTTTAGCTTTGTAATTGGCATATCAGGGATTAAAATACAATAACTCTGTGTTTAGAGTCATCCCCCCCCCCCCACCTCCCACCCCTCACCCCAAGTCCTTTGTGCCTGTTCTAGCATTTTTTCTGCTTCTGGAGCCCTGGAATGAGAATGGGAGAGCATAAAATCCAAATTTTTGTTTTTAGTGAAATTAGTATCAATTGAGTTTGTAAAAGATAGACTGACTTTGTTGGTCCATTTGTCTCGGTGGGCTCCCTCTCCATCTTCCTTCTCCCCTCCATATGCATTCCTATGGAAGTAGGGCTCTTGGTCAAAGTGGAGCCTGCCCCAGGAGGAGGAGGGTGGTGCTTCAACCACAAGCTTGGGGATCTTAACTACCCAGAAGAGAGGCTTGCTGATAGTGCTCCATCGAGCTTGCCAGGGGTGGAGAGTCCTTAGAGTCTTTTTATTTTAAAATTTTTACATTAAAAATTTCTTCTACCCCATAACCCTTTTATTTCCCCTATTACTGGATTACACTATGTTGTTGTCGTTAGGTGCCCTCAAATTGATTCTGACTCATAGCAACCCTGTGTACAACAGAAGGAAACACCGCCTGTTTCTGCACCATCCTCTCAATCATTGCTGTATTTGAACCCATTGTTGCAACCACTGCATCAGTTCATCTCATTGAGGGTCTTCCTCTTTTTCACAGAGCCTCTCTACTTTACCAAGCATAAGGGACTGGTCCTTCCTGGTAACATGTCCAAAGTATGTGAGGTGAAGTGTCACCAGCCTCGCTTCTAAGGAGCATTCTGGCTGTACTTCTTCCAAGACAGATTTGTTTGCTTTACTGGCAGTCCATGGTATATTCAGTATTCTTTGCCAACACCATAATTCAGAGGAATCAGTTCTTCTTTGGTCTTCCTTATCATCCAGCTTTCACATGCCTGAGGCGATTGAAAATACTATGGCTTGGGTCAGGCACACCTTAGTCCTCAAAGTGACGTCTTTGCTTTTTAGCACTTTAAAGAGGCCTTTTGCACCAGATTTGCCCAGTGCAATATGTTGTTTCATTTTTTGACTGCTACTTCTGTGGGTGTTGCTTGTGGATCCAAGTAAAATGAAATCCTTGACAATTTCAGTCTCTTCTTCATTTATCATGATGTTGCTTATTGGTCCAGTCCTGAGGATGTTTGTTTTCTTTATGTTGATGTGTAATCCATACTGAAGGCTGTGGCCTTTGATCTTCATCAGTAAGTGCTTCAACTCCTCTTCATTTTCAGCAAGCAAGATTTTGTTATCTGCATATTGCAGGTTGTTAATGAGTCTTTCTCCAATCCTGATGCCGCGTTTTTCTTCATATAGGTACTGTCTATAGGTACAAGGAAGTAAGGAGTAGAACATGTTCAGTTAATATCTAATATTTTCTACATCAGGATTTATTGTAATATAAGGTGGTCTTTATTAATCAGAGCATGGAGAAACTATTTCTAATGATTAAATGTCTGAAAGATTTCTCCAGATAAATGGACTTGAAAGTTCATTCTCAAGTATGCCTGGAAAGAAGGTGACTTGTTAGCATGGAAACCTCAGTCATTTTAGGGATGGTAGCAAGAATGTAGAGCCCTGGTGGTGCAACGGTTAAGCACTTGGCTGTTAACTGAAAGGGTGACCATTTGAACTCATCTAGCAGCTCCATGGGAGAAAGACCAAGTCTGCTCCCTTAAAAATTACAGCCTAGAAAATCCTGTGGGGGCAGTTCTACTGTGTCAGATATGGTTGATATGAGTTGGAACCGAGTCCATGGCATACAACAACAACAACAGCAAGAATCTAGGTGTCTCTGGATGATACAAGTGATAATGCACTCAGCTGCTAACCAAAAGGTTGGAGGTTCAAGTCCATCCAGAGGCACCTCAGAAAAGTCTCCTGGCGATCTACTTCTGAAAAATCAGCCATTAAAAACCCGATGGAGCACAGTTCTACTCTGACACGTGTGGGGTTGCCATGAGTTGGAAATGACTCGATGGCAGCTGTTTGCAAGAGTCTAACTCTGACTTAGACAAACCTGAATTTGTCCTCTCTCTACTGGCTTCGTGACCATCAGCAGGTTATTGATCCTTTCAGAATTTCAGTTTCCTTATCTGTAAATGGGAGAAACAGTATATGCCTTGAATGGTGTTATACATGTGGGTTCCCTTTTCCCTTTCTCCATTCCAGGGATGGCTTGGTAAATGTACGAAAGAAGGTATTATTAAAAGTAAGAAGTGCTATATTAGAACAGAAGGGTTGGATAGAAAAGGTGAGGGGGTAAGCAGAGTTTTGTGGAGGAGGATATGGGAGATCTGAGGTTTAACTTGCTTCAGGGGGATGTTTGTTGGCAGAGTTGTGGGATGCCATTTGATGAGTCAGATTTTTCATCCATGTTTCCTTTTTAGGAGCTGTGCTGTGCATTCATTTTGCATTTTCTTTGTGACTGCTGTTCACTGCCTATGGGGCTCTCTGAGGGTGGTGGTTTGGGCTGCCGTCAGTGGACTGGCCCTGTTTTGATCCTGTGGCTGCCACAGTGTGAGGCAGGATGGGGTTTGGTGAGTTTTGACTTCTCTGCCTTGTGAATCTAACCTTGAAATTAAACAGACAACCATCCATTCTACAGTCTGATATAATGCCATGCCTCTCCTCCAATCTCCTCATTTTTGTGTGGAAAAAAAAGGAATCAGTACAATGCATGAAGATCCTTACCAGTCTGAAAAATATTGTTTCTTATCTAGTGGTTAGAATGGTCATGAAATAAGTAAATTGGCACTGATATTAAAAAAAAAAAAAAATTGGTGTCGAATCAATTCTGACTCATAGCAGCCCTATAGGACAGAGTAGAACTGCCCCATAGGGTTTCCAAGGAGTGGCTGGTAGATTCAAACTGCTGACCGTTTGGTTAGCAGCTGAGTTCTTAACCACTGTGCCAGCATTACCAACTAATTTTTCTGCATTCTGTGGAGAAAGTAGAATTGGAATAGGGTACTGGACCCCTTGAAGTATGGCCAGTCTTCTTGCCATACCTTTGCTTTTCAGCCACCATTTTATTGCTATACATAGTTTATTAGGTTTTGCTTAAAGTACATAAACTAGAAGTAATTTGAAGTTAACAAACAGGGCTGCTCAAACAGGGCTACTTCTGTGGGCAAAGACGAATCAGCACAATTTAGGGACTCAGTGTTTCCAGCTTCACCGGTATCTGCCCATATGTGCCCATCCCAATTTTCAAGATCCCATTAGTTCCCAATCACTGCTGTCACTTTAACATTAGACACTTCGGGAGGCTGGGAATTCAATTTGTGCGGTAATTTATTCACTTATAGGGTGAGACTCTGGGTTTGGTTTACAGAAAGCTCTGGCACACACACAATTTATAGGTCATTTATGTGGCACTTGAGCTGGGAATTTAAAGTCCTGAGCCCATCCTTCTCTTTTCCCACTTGTCCAACAAAATTAAGAGCAACCAGCTAATGTCGTTATATTCTTCAGATAGACAAAAATATTCCAAGGTAGGAAATATGTCACCACTCAGAGCCTTGTCTCTTGTGCGTATTTAATTAGGAGCGTCCGATAGTGGTATTTTGTGTATCTCTATTGCCTGATCACTCTAGGGACTATCACTGTCCTATTTACTATTGGAAACAGAGTCATTAGTGCTTTAACCTGTTGCCTTTGAGTCAATTCTGACTCGTAGCGACCCTGGTGGTGCAGCGCTTAAGAGTTACAGCTGCTAAACAAAAGGTTGATAGTTCAAATCCGCCAGCCACTCCTTGGAAACCCTATGAAGCAGTTCTGCACTGTCCTACAGGGTCGCTATGAGTTGGAATCGACTTGAGAGCAACGGAGTAGTGCCTTTAAATCTAACCAGATTCAAATCTGATTTCGGATTCTCTAGAAGAATAGAGGAGCCTTTGTGGCGCAGTGGTTATGAGCTTGGCTGCTAACCAAAAGGACGACAGTTCAAATCCACCAGCCACTTCTTGGAATCCCTATGGGGCAGTTCTACTCTGTCCTGTAGGGTCGCTATAAGTCAGAATGGACTCGACGGCAACGGGTTTGGTTTAGTTTTTCAGAGAAATAGAAACAGCAGAACAAAAAACAAATCATATGTATATGTTGCTGTTAAGTGCCATCAAGCCGGTTCCAACTCACAGCGACCCTATATACAACAGAACGAACGCTGCCCAGTCTATATATATAGTATGTATGAGGAACCCTGCGGGTTAAGTGGTTAAGCACTCAGCTGCTAACCGAAAGGTTAGCAGTTCAAACCCACCAGCTGCTCTGCGGGAGAAAGGTGTGGCAGTCTGCTTCTGTAAAGATCTCAACCTTGGAAACCCTATGGGACAGTTCTACTCTGTCCTGTAGGGTCACAGTGAATTGGAATCCACTCGATGGCAATGGGTTTGGTGTTTTCCCTCTCTTTCTCTATATATGTATTTATAGGGAGGCAGAGGGAGAATGGAGGGAAGGAGAGGGAGATTTATTTTGAGGAATTGGCTTGTGATTGTGAAGGCTGGCAAGTCCAAAATCTATAGGTCAGGTGACAGGCTTGTGTCCCAACTCAGTAAGTTAGATGATGGAGGAGTGAGAAGAATTCTGGCAGAATGTCTATCTATAGTCTGGAGGCAGAATCCTCCCTGGAAAACTGATTTTGCTCTAAGGCCTTCAACTGATTGGATGAGACAGCCGGCATTATGGAGGGTAATCTGCTTTACCTAAGGCCAAGTGATTTAAATGCTAATGGAATGTAAATATCTTGTAATAATATGTAGGCAAGTGTTTGACCAAACAACTGGACACCATAGCCTACCCAAGGTGACACATAAAATTAGCCATCTGACACATTAATTATCAATTGACACATTAATTAATTAACCAAATGAATCTCCATCTGAGGATTTACTTCTCAGTCATCTGAGAGACTTGCCTTCATTCCTCCCAAATGGGCTGACTCTGTTCATTCATTCACCTACTATGTGCCAAACTTACAGTTTTTTTGTGTATATATGCATGCATTGAATATACAGAGGTGGAAAGGACAAGCCCAGCCCATGTCCTCCCTCAGCTCTGAAGACACAGCCCTGCATCTCTTTGTAGGATGACTTGTGCACTCCTTGTTGGAACTTTTTTTGAGAGCCCCTGGGCTCTGAGACAAACCCAGGATGTGTTTCCCCATTGTCTTAGTCATCTAGTGCTGCCGTAACAGAAATACTACAAGTGAATGGCTTTAACAAAGAGAAATGTATTTCTTCACAGTAAAGTAGGCTAGAAGTCCAAATTCAGGGCGTCAGCTTCAGGGGAAGGCTTTCTCTCTTTGTCGGCTTTCTCATCAATCTTCCCCCAGACTAGGAGCTTCTCCTTGCAGGGACCCCAGGTCTAAAGAACGTGCTCTGCTCCCAGCATTGCTTTCTTGGTGGTATGAGGTCCCCCTGTCTCTCTGCTTGCTTCTCTTTTTTATATCTCAAGAGATTGCCTCAAGACACAATCCAATCTTGTAGATTGAGTCTTGCCTCACTAACACAACTGCCACCCATCCTCCCTCATTAACATCATAGAGGCAGGATTTACAACGTAGGAAAATTGCATAATACTGGGAATCATGGCCCAGCAAAATTGATACACACATTTTTTAGGGCACATAATTCAATCCATGACATTCTACCCTTTGGTCCCCCAAAAATCATATCCTTACGACATGCAAAACATGTTTATCCCATCATATCATAGCAAAAGTCTTACTCCAAGTCCAAAATCCAAAAATTGCTCTTCATCTGTGAAATCTAGAATACAAGTTAATCTGCTTCTAAAAGTAATGGCAGAGCAGGCACAAGCTAGACATTTCCATTACGAATGAGAGAAACTAGAGGAAAAGACTGGATAACAGGCACCAAGTAAGTCAGCAGAACTCGTTACATTAGCCCTCAAAGCTGTGAAAGTAATCCTCTGTTCTCTGAGGCAGTTTACACAATGGCCCTGCCCTCCAGACTCTAGGTATTGGCCATGCTCTCCAGATTCTGAGTGGAGGCTCCTTGGCCCTGGGCTTCAGCTCCGCCTTCCAGGCCCACTGGGACAGCAACTCTGCTCCCTCGGCTTTAGGCGTCCCCATTCTCCTAGCCCATCTGAGAGGCGACTCCACGCTTAGAAACACCAGAGGCCATGGCTCCACCCTTTGAAACTCCAGAGATTATGGCCATATCTTTTGAGACTGAGGCAGCTTGGCTTCTTGTGTTCCTTGTCACTTCAGTGTCTGCTTCCTGTGGGCTCTTGGCCCTCAGGCCTCACGCCGGCATCTGCCCTGCTGGGACAAGTGTTCCAAAGCTCTGTAGCTCCACCGATAAGTGCCCGGAGGCACCCTACTCTGCCAGGAGGTCTCTTGTGCACAGGTACTCAGCTCTCTTACTCCATGGGTCAGCTCCAGAGCTATCTTGTCCTGGTCTCCTGGTTCCGCTGCCGCTTCACTGCCGCTGCCGCTTCACTGCCACTACCAATCCTCTGCCACTGCCGCTCCTCTGTTCACAGTTTCAAAACCGCTTCCCCGTTTTAGGTATCTGTGAGAGCAGCACATCACCCTCTCGGTACCAAATTCTGTCTTAGTCATCCAGGGCTGTTATAACAGAAGTACCACAAAGTGAATGGCTTTAACAAAGAGAAATTTATTTTTTCACAGTGAAGTAGGCTAAAGTCTAAATTCAGGGCGTCAGCTCCAGGGGAAGGCTTTCTCTGTCAGCCTTCTCATCAGTCTCCCCCCATACTAGGAGCTTCTCCACCCTGGGGCCAAAGGATGCACTCTGCTCCCAGCACTGCTTTCTTGGTGGTAGGAGGTTCCCCTGTCTCTCTGCTTGCTTCTCTCTTTTATATCTCAAGAGATTGCCTCAAGACACAATCCAATCTTGTAGATTGAGTCTTGCCTTACTAACACAACTGCTGCCCATCCTCCCTCATTACAGTAGGGAGGATTACAACATAGAAAAATCACACAATACCGGGAATCATGGCCCAGCCAAATTGATACATGCATTTTTTGAGAGACATAGTTCAATCCATGACACATGTTCTACAGCGTCTAGGGTTTCTTTACACCTGAAAGCTGGCTTGAGGTATCTAAATATCATGGGTTCTATGTTTGAACTCCTGGGTGCTCTCAGGGCCTTGAGGTCTTTCCTGTTGAATGACTGGATATGCCAGGTTGAGTGGGTAACCCTCAGAGTAGAGAAAGGTTTTTTTTTTTTTTTTTTGTTTGGTGCTTGGATTTATTTACATCTGAGTCTCTTGAGAATTGATATTTCTATTCTATTCCTTGTTACCCTGGTGGATGTTATTATGTGTTGACTAAGGAATTTGAGCTTCCTTCCTTCCTTCCTTCCTCCCTTCCTCCCTTCCCCTCTTTCTATTTCCTTCTCTCTTTCTCCCTCCTTCCCTCCATCCCTCTTCTTCTCCCTCCCTTTTCCCTCTTTCTCTCCTATCCTTTTTCTTTTTAATCAATCAAGGAGTTTCTTAGCTTTTTATTGTCTTACTCTTATTAGTCCACCTACTGCTAATTCAGTTGCCTCCCCTCCCTCATCATCCTTCCCCTTTCTCCTTTCCCCTTTCCCTCTGTCTCCTCCTCTTTCCCTCCTCCTTTTCTCCTCCTCATTCTTTTGAACTTAACTCTTGATCTGTCACATACCAGGCCGTTTGTTAGGCACCAGGGCACCACTGATAAATAAAGGATAGTCACAGCCCTCTAGGACTTGCAGAGATAAAGCCCTGGCTCAGCTTCTCAGTGGCTTTGAGGGAGTGATTTGCCTGCTTCTCTCCTTTCCCCCTGATGCCACAAAATGTCTTGGTTGTCTCCAACCTACTGGAAGTATGCTTATACTCCCTTGTGCAGTCCACCCCAGTCCACAGGTGCTTCTGGATGAAAGATGTCTTGTGCACTTGTTAACCAGTCACAGTTTTTGTTGAGCCTGTTCTGACTCCTGGCAACCTCACATATGTCAGAGTGAACTATGAGCCATAGAGTTTTCAGTGGCTGATTTTTCAAAAGGGAGATCACTAGGGCTTTCCTCAGAGGTGCCTCTGGGTAGACCTGAACCTCAAACCTTTCAGTTAGCAGCTGAGTGCAATAACCATTTGCATTGCCCAGGGATTCCGTGCAGTTGCTACAAACTCCAAAAGTTTGGGGCCCCCAGGAAGTGGATTTCTTTTGAGTTAAACATATAAAGTCAGCATTGGCAACCTGAAAATCTTTGAAAAATGTCTCCCCCTTGAGCTGAAAGACAGAAAAAGAGCTGGGGGGTGGGGGGAGGTGCTGTTGGAGATGGCCTTTCACTTTAAGAAGAAAAGTACCTGTCAGCAAGCTGTACTTTCTCTCTGTGTACTGCTGGTAGAGCCAATAGAGAACCAGTTATTATTGCCAAATTAGCCCTTTCCTTCCCAAACTTTCTCACCAAATTCAAGCATGTGAAATTTGTTAAAAGTGGTGTTTAGTTCTTTATGTTAAGAAGAATGAAATGGACAAGGTCACTCTTTGCCTGTCTTTTTCTTGTCAAGCTTACCAAACCCCTTATCACACTATAAATGAATAAATTTCTAAATTGCATGGGACTCCTGTACACGAACTTCCAGCCGAGTCCAAAGGTCAAAGTTGAAAGAGGAGATTGAATTCCTTCCAGGTCCCTGTGTTTCTGTGGGCACTGCCACTGAATTGATCCTGAGCAGTGACTCTTTAAGAAGTAGGATTGCAGGTAAGTTCATCCACATGGAAGAGTCGTAGTCATAGGAAACAATATTATTGCTATTAGGTTATTTAAGGGAAATGAGGAAAAAAATAACAGGCCCCAAATGATCAGTTTTCAGCATGTGTTTGTAGCATTTACCGCCTTCTTAGAATTGCTGGAATATTTTTGCAGAGAACAGCCTCCTGCTTCCATGTTCCTTTTTCCTTTTTTCGCCTTGCAATTGAGCAGCTTGCACATTTGTTTAAGAATCAGCCGCAAAGTCTGTGGTTTCCTGTGCCACATTTCTAATAATATTTATACAGACTATTATTTAATGAGCCATATAAATATTTATCATACAGGGCAGTCTTTTGATCATAGATCGGGGCTAAAAATCAGCTCAGTTCATGCTGGGAACTTGGAAAGGAGGCTCTTTCTGCCCTTTGAAACGTCCTGAAATACGGAGAAGTTAGGTTTGTGTGGGGGCTGTGAGCAGCACAGCTTGAATTTCTCTCCATTGTTTACCTTTCTCTTGGTTTCCATGGTCCATGTCCTGATTTCTCTCTGCCTGACTACCCTCCCCAGATCCCTAATAATTGTTTATCTTTTTGGAGTAGTCATCTTTGCCTAAAAAGTGAAATGAAACCAAAGTTCTGACTGTCACCATTCATAAAGTAGGCTTTGGAGTCACGCTCACTTTGCCTTGAATCCCAGCTCCTCAGCTTATGTGCTGTGTGAATTTAAACAGCTTTATCTCTGACAACCCCGGTTTCCTTGAGTGGAAAATGGGGCTCACACTGCCTAACTCACAGGGTTGTTGCAAAGATTAAATGAAATTGTGTGGGTGACTTTCAAGCAGAGCTCAATAAATACTAATTGTTGCTGTGTTTTTTGTTTATATTGTCACTGAAGAAGGTACCAAAGGATTTGGTTGACAGTTTCAGGTTGGTGGTGTGGAAAGAACGCTATACTTGCCATAAGGGACTGGGGCTTAAATCCTGGTACTGCTGTTTATTGTTTGTTTGACTTTGGGCAAATTGCCCCATCCCACTGAGGCATAAGGGGTCCCTGAGTGGTGCAAATGGTTAACGCTCTCTGTTGCTAACTGAAGGGTTGGAGGTTTGCATCTACCCACGGGTGCCTTGAAAGAATGGCCTGGAAATCTTTTTCTGCAAAATAAGCCACTGAAAACCTTACGGAGCACAGTTCTACTCAGACACACTTGGGGTCATTATGAGTTGAAGTTGACTTGACATCAGCTGGTTTACATGATATAAAATGGTGATAAGTTTACCAGCCTGATTGGGATTCAAGTGAGGTGAGATTCACACATGTGTGGAAGTGCTTGACACAGAAGAGGATCCTAATTTTTTTTTTTAAACAAATTAGAAAAGGGAATAATATTTTCCATTTTGCAAGTTTTTGAGGCTAGGAGGTACTGGTTGAACAATATTTGGGATCCAGGGCATAGCAGAGAGTACTTACAACCCAGGAACAAAGGGCACAGAGGAGGAATCACAGGGGATTGCAGAAAACCCCCTGGCAGAGATTTTATAACTCACAGGGTCAGGTTGCAGGGAAGCTGCCCAAGGGCTTGAACTTCCCTTCTTCCCTGCTTTCAGGTTCCAGGTGTGGAAACAATCACAAAGAGATCAGTTAAAACTATATTAATGGGAAAAATGGTGGACCTGAAGTATTTAATTAGGATCCTTTTCTTAGGTAAACATGAAATAGGAGGTGTGTGTGAACCATGCAGGGCGGGTATGATTCCCTTGTTCCTAGCTTAGGCTCTCTTCCTGAATGATGCTTTGGGGTTTTGGTGTAGGAACTGATGGTTTGCAAGAGACATGCAACCTGGGGTTATGGAAGGTTCAGTCTCTGAAGATGGATAGCTGGGTTCTGAGTTAGCCGACTGTCTTAGTTTCCTAGTGCTGCTGTAATAGAAATACAACAAGTGGGTAGCTTTGTTGTTGTTGTTGTTAGGTGCTGTTGAGTTGGTTCTGATTCATAGCGACCCTGTGTACAACAGAAATGAAACGCTGCCTGGTCCTGTGCCATCCTCACAATTGTTGCTATGTTTGAGTCCATTATTGCAGCAACTGTGTCAGTCCGCCTTGTTGAGGGTCTTCCTTTTTTCACTGTCTGCTTTACCAAGCATGATGTCCTTCTCCAGGGACTGATCCCTCCTGATAACATGTCCAAAGTATGTGAGATGAAGTCTCACCATCCTTGCTTCTAAGGATCACTCTGGCTGTACTTCTTCCAAGACAGACTTGTTCGTTCTTCTGGCAGTACATGGTATATTCAGTATTCTTTGCAAACACCATAATTCAAAGGCATCAATTCTTCTTCGGTCTTCCTTATTTATTGTCCAGCTTTTGCATGCCTGTGAGGTGATTGAAAATGCCATGGCTTGGGTCAGGTGCACCTTAGTCCTCAAAGTAACGTCTTTGCTTGTTAACACTTTAAAGAGTCTTTTGCAGCAGATTTGTCCAATGCAGTATGTCCGTTGATTTCTTGACTGCTGCTTCCATGGGTGTTGATTGTGGATCCAAGTAAAATGAAATCCTTGACAACTTTAGTATTTTCTCCGTTTATCATGATGTTGCTTATTGGTCCAGTCCTGAGGATGTTTGTTTTCTTTATGTTGAGCTGTAATCCATACTGAAGGCTGTAGTCTTTGATCTTCATCAGTATACTTCAGGTCCTCTTCGCTTTCAGCAAGCAAGGTTGTATCATCTGCATATCGCAAGTTGTTAATGAGTCTTCCTCCAATCCTGATGCCAAATTCTTCTTTATATAGTCCAGCTTCCCGGATTATTTGCTCAGCATACAGATTGAATAAATATGGGGCAAGATACAACCCTGACACACACCTTTCCTGATTTAAATTATACAGCATCCTCTTGTTTTGTTTGAACATCTTCCTCTTTGTCTGTGTACTGGTTCCACGTGAGCACAATTAAGTATTCTGGAATTCCCATTCTTTACAAAGTTATCTATAATTTGTTATGCTCCACACAGTCAAATGCCTTTGCATAGTCAGTAAAACACAAGTGAACATCTTTTTGGTATTCTTTGTGTTTAGCCAAGATCCATTTGATATCAGCAGTATCCCTTTTTCCACATCTTCTTCTGAATCTGGCTTGAATTTTTAGCATTTCCTTGTTGATGTACTGCTGCAACCATTTATGAATTATCTGCAGCAAAATTTTACTTGCATGTGACATTGATGATACTGTTAGATAATTTTTGCATTCTGTTGGATTACCTTTCTTTGGAATGGGCACGTATATGGATCTCTTCCAATAGTTTGGCCATACAGCTATGTTCCAGATTTCTTGGCACAGATGAGTGGGCACTTCCAGCACTGCTTCAGTTTGTTGAAACATTTCAGTTGGTGTTCTGTCAATTCCTGGAGCCTTGTTTTTCACCAGTGCCTTTTGTGCAGCTTGGACTTCTTCCTTCAGTACCATCGATTCTTGATCATGTGCTACCTCCTTAAATGGTTGAACGCCGACCAATCTTTTTGGTACATTGATTCTGTGTATTCCTTCCATCTTCTTTTGATGCTTCCTGCATCATTCAACATTTTACTCATGTTGTTAGGTGTCATTGAGTCGATTCTGACTCATAGCGACCCTGTATACAACAGAACAAAACAGCTCCTGGTTCTGTGCCATCCTCACAAACTTTGTTATGCTTGAGCCCATTGTTGCAGACACTATGTCTTCCTCTTTTTCACTGATTATCTACTTTACCAAGCATGATGTCCTTCTGGAGCCCTGTGGCACAGTGGTTAAGAGCTATGGCTACTAACCAAAAGATCAGAAGTTCTAATCCACCAGCCCCTCCTTGGAAACCCTATGGGGCAGTTCTCGTCTGTCCTGTTGGGTTGCTATGAGTTAGAAGAATCTACTCAACAGCAGCCAGCTTAGTTTTATTTTGCCCATTGGATCCTTTAGTATTGCAACTTGAGGCTTGAATTTTTTTTTTTTTTTAGTTCTTTCAGCATGAGAAATGCTGAGTGTGTTCTTCCCTTTTGGTTTTGTAATTCCAAATATTTGCACATTTCATTATAATACTTTACTTTGTCTTCTTGAGCTGCCCTTTGAAATCTTCTTTACTTCATCATTTCTGCCATTTGCTTTAGTTAACTGTATGTTCAAGAGCGAGTTTCAGAGTCTCTTCTGACATCCATTTTTATTTTCTTTCTTTAAAGAACAGAGAAAAATTTTTTTCACCATTATGGAGGCTAAAAGTCGAAATCAAGGTCTCAGTCTTGTGCATTCTTTCCTTGTAGGTAGTTCTGGGTCTTCCTTGGTTCCTTGGCTGTTAGATGATCCTTACATGGCGTCTGTCTTCCCCCATGTGTGTCTCTGTTTATGCTGCACTTTATGTAACTCAGAAGTGGTTAGATTTAGGATCCACTACAGTGGTATGACCTCAACTGATTGACTACATTACATTAGATTGTGTTATGTGCGGTAATTACATTACATTGAATTACATTATGGAAGGTGATTGTATTATATTACATTTTATTCACAAGTATAGGGGTTAGGATTCCAACACATATTTTGGAGAGGCACAGTTCAATCCATAACACTGACCTTGGGCATAGTAGGCAAGTGCACTTAGTAGAGTCCCTGGCAAATAGGCACTTAATAAATGGAGGAATATCAGGGTGCAGTGCAGCATCCTGAGAAAAGTTAGGGACTTTGGAGTTAGAGGGAATGGAATCACTCTCTGTTCTTACTTGCTTGTTATATGACATACTAGAGCCAGTTACTTTACCTGTACAGGACTCATTTTTCTCTAGGGTAATCCCTGGGTCAGCTTTAGAGTGAAAGTCTGCTTCTTTTAGATTTTACTGCAGAAGAATCAGGATGTCTGGATAGTGGATACTAAGATGGTACATTCCGTGCAGAGGAAGACAGGGAGTCAAAAGTAGGGAATCCAAGCGTGAGGAGCTGGGCCAGCCCCTAAGGGTTCTTGCTTGTCCCTGGGACTGGCAGGGGTAGAGGGAGGCTTGGATGCTGGCTGACCAGGGAAGGATCGTAGCCTTGGTGTGTAAGCCAAAATATCTGTACAGATTCTTCATTCCTGATTTATTTCATTGTTTCCCTTCTAAGAGTTTAGAATAGTTTTGGAAGGGTTTCAGCTAAGGGCAGAGGGTTGTTGGCATACTAGGGTTAGTGTTAAGGAGCAGCACTCCTGCTCCTGGGGTCCTTCGTAGCGGAGACAGTGGGAAGCTAAGAGAAGGAATCCCAGGTAAAGTAAAAAAGTAGTGTCTGTTTGTGTGTGTTGGGGGTGGTCAGTAGCGGGAGGTGAAACAGCCAGCTTGATCAGTCTCCCTCCCCCAGTGAAATTCCCCTCAACTTGGATGTTCTACGCTGGGTTTTATAAACAAAGCCATTCACAGATTTTTCTGGAAGTGTTAGACTTCCGTCACAGTAGTGCTATCTCTTGGGGGAAAAAGCCTGTTCACCAGAAGCTAGAGTCTTCCATGGGAGAGGTCATACTTTGTATATTTGAGATTCAAAAAGTATATACTTTATATTGTATATATTGAAGTGTAAATACTGTTTCTTTTTGGCTTAGGAAGAGAGTTTATGTACTTCCTAGAAATTCTTAGCATCGTACTTTTTAACTGCTGAGGATCCTGAGAACTGACATTTGAACAACAGCTGTAGCGTTAGCAGTTGCCACTTGCTGAAGGCTTACTCTGTAGAATGTAATTCCCATGTGCAGAGGAAAAACAGAAACTAGGGAGAGTGAGCTTCACTGTATAGTTAGTAATCGCAGGATCTGATGAAAGAGGGTGGAAAGGGACAGTGGTGTTGGACTGGGAAGAGGAAGCATTAAAAAACTGAAAAGGGAGGTATTATTTCAATATAGGAAAGAGCCAAAGAATTAACGTAGAAGATTCTTGAAAGTGGATTATCCAAATTCCCCCCAGCCCATTCCCTTGTACTGGCCAGGGAAGACTGTTATAAAGACTCAGGCCACTCTTTTGTACAGAGTGTTGCCCAATTAGGGGCCATGCCCTGGAGCAGTCAAGCCACTGAAATGTATTCGAAGTCAGAAGGAGTGAGAAAGTTTTATTTAGGAGGTGTCCACCACTGGGGATCCGACAGCAACTCAGGCTGTCTCTGTGGAGTCCCAAAAGGCATTTTTACGTTAGTGCTTATATATGATTTTTTACAGTTTAGAAGTGTAGTTATTCATACAAGGTAATTACAAGAGACTCTTTATCATACTAAAGAGATACATGCCTGGACATTTCCTTACTAGGCTAAAGATATACATTATCAGAAATCTGGGCTGTAGTCTTCCTGTGGGGGGTCATAAGCCACAGGTGGCCGGACAGAGCAAAACAAAGTCATTAACAAAGGTATGCGGAAAGGAGAAGGCAAATTAAAAAAAAGAAAACTTATAGGTTCATCGTGGCGTTATGTCAAGCTCTCAGTCAACCATTTTGAAAAGGAGAAAACATGCTGGGGAGTATTAGGGTCACAAGAGCCTCAAATTTTGTGCATGATTTCATTTAATCCTCATAGCAATCCTCTGAAATGAATGGTCTTAGCCCTGTTTACAAGGAACCCTGGTGGTGCAATGGTTAAGCCCTTGGTTGCTGTCTTAGTTATCTAGTGCTGCTATAACAGAAATACCACAAGTGGATGGCTTTAACAAACGCATGTTTATTCTGTCACAGCCTAGGAGGCTAGAAGTCTGAATTTAGGGTGCCATCTCCAGGGGAAGGCTCTCTTTCTCTGTCTGCTGTGGGGGAAGGTCCTTGTCATCAATCTTCCCTGGTCTAGGAACTTCTCAGTGCAGGGACCCTAAGTCCAAAGGACATGCTCCCCTCCTGGTTCTTCATCCTTTGTGGCATGAGGTACCCCCCCCATCTCTTTGCTTTGCGTCTCTGTGTTATATCTTAAAAGAGATTGACTTAAGATACAACCTAATCTTGTAGATTGAGTCCTGCCTCATTAACATAACTGTGGATAATCCTGCCTTGTTAACATCATAGAGGTAGGCTTTACAACACACAGGAAAATCTCATCAGATGAAAAAATAGTGGACAGTCACACAATACTGGGAATCATGGCGTAGCCAAGTTGACACACATTTTGGGGGGACATAATTCAATCTGTAACAGCTACTAACCAAAAGGTTGGCGGTTTGAACCCATGTAGCCGCTCTGTGGGAAGAAGACCTGGCGATCTGCTCTTGTAAAGATTATAGCCTAGAAAACCCTATGGGGCGGTTCTACTCTGTCACATGGAGTTGCTAGGAGTTAAAATTGACTCAACGGCACCTAACAACAACAACATCCATATTTATAGATAAAGAAACTGAGAGAACTCTCAGCCAAGGGACGCCGCCTATTTTGCAAACACTGTGTCCTCAACTCTTTGTAGGAAGCCTGGTACATGGCACCATTCTGCATTTCTTTGAATTGCAGATGTTATAGATTGAAAGATGTACCATTATTAATTTATATACCAACCAGTTGCCATCGAGTTGTTTCTGCCTCATAGTGACCCTATAGGACAGAGTAGAACTGCCCCATAGGGTTTCCAAGGAGCAGTTGTGGATTCAAACTGCTGCCCTTTTGGTTAGCAGCTGAGTTCTTAGCCACTGCACCACCAAGGCTCCTATATACCATTACTAAAGAAAAAATATAATACCAATTAATTGTAAGATATCATTGATAGTAGGAACCACTCTAATTTCAGAGAAGTTAAATGTGAGAGAAAAGTGTCTTCGATTAATAAAATATGATTGTAAGCATTCAATAATTATTTGTTAATTACATAAATGGGGCATAGGGAGATTAGAATCAAGGCAAAACACTAGTGCATATAAATACAAATTTAGAAATTCAGACTATTAAAACATGAACCTATTCATCCTTGTTTTCTATTGATTTACTGACTCAGTTCATTCCGTAAACATTTATTGAAAACTGTTTATGTGGGGGAGACAGTGCTAAAACCTGGGAGTACAGAAATCAGTAAGTTCCTTTTCTCAGGTTCAGCTCAGGAAAGGAGGCAGACAGGGACACACAAAACATTGCAATTCAGAGTGGCAGATGGTAAAAGAAAGTAAGGACCTGATATTGGCACCGTTTGCATGTGTGCAAAGGAAGTAGAAAGGCAAGGAAGCCTGCCCTAAAGAGGAGGTGGTTGAACTGGGTCTTAAAGTGTAAGTACGTGGTCCCCAGGCGTACAAGGAGAGGAAGGGGATTAAGAAGGAAGGGCAAGTACAAAGTGATGGGGGATGCCTGGTAATGGTATGTTGCACTTGAGGAATATGAGGAGATTCAGGATGTCTGGAGCCTAAAGTGAGAATGGATAGGACAGAGTTAGACATGACTGGCAGAGGGCCTGGGATGTAGAGCTGGAGGACTTGGTTATGTCATAGCCATAAGCCAATGATTATCAGCAGTCCTGAGGAAGCGCCCAGCAGAGCTTCCTCAGGGATTGCTGGGGGGACTCTGGGAGAAGTGGAGCAAGGGTAATCTTTCCTTCAAACAGAACAGCTCTGCTTTTCTCCGCTTTATTTAAATTTTCTTCAAGTAATAGCTTGAAGAAACGGTATTGCTACTGAATGAATGAAGGAATGGATGATTTGAAAACTGGTGCTAATGGTCATATGGAGCTTCTGAAAAGATTTAAATGAGGGAGAGAGGATGAGAACCTACATTGGCTGGAGTCTGAGATGGTTCTCTGAAGCTCAAATGAAGGTAGCAAACATTATTACCATTAACCAGTTGTTGTTGAGTTGATCCCAACTCATGGCAACCCCGTGTATGTCAGAGTAGAATTATACTCCATTGGGTTTTCAATGACCGATTTTTTAGAAGTAGATCACTAGGCCTTTCTTCCAAGGTACCTCTGGGTAGACTCAAATCTCCAACCTTTCGGTTAGCAGCCAAGTGTGTTAACTGTTTGCACCACCAAGGGGCTCCATTATTACCATACCTTCTGCATTTTCTTCTTTACCTGCCAGTGAGCCCCAAAGCCGAAAGGGGGAAAAACACAGTTTAGAAATCATTGCAATAAAGTCGGAAGCAATCACTTTTAATGAAGCTGCTTTTTACTGGGGCAAATATCCAGGAAGCAGTAACAGAACATCTGCTGGCTGACTTTGTTTTAGAATCCTCAAGTGTGACTTTACTAAGGAAACATTATCCTTTTTAAGTTGAAGGACCTAGAATGCTGCTCAGGTTGAAATTAGACTCTGGGCACTAAGACTGTCCTGAGGTCACCTGGGTAGTTGTAGCGTGTTCGACAGTGCAGTTGTTTTTGAGGCTTGTTCTTATTCTCTTAAAGGCCATTCTGGAAAATGAAAGCCCCTATGAGATTCCTGTGTCGTGTGGGCTAATCAGACCGAAGGGAATTAGAGCAGCAGTGAAAGCCAAGGAATTCCTGAGTGTTCTTTGGTCAGGTTTACTTATAACTCAGGAGGGGTCTGTAAGGAAAACAGATTGTCTTACAAATTCCTGATCCTGTCTTCCTCCAGGCTGTTTCGCAGTTCTCAGTCACTTCATGGTATGACTGCAATATATTTTGCTTCTTCTCCAAACCTATACTTCAGTCTTCGCAGAAAGAATGGAATGTAATGGAAAGACCGTGAGACTTGGAGTTGCACATATCTGGGACTTTAGGTCCAGGCTGTTCCCTGGGTGATGCTTAGCAAACGCCTTAACTTCACAGAGACCTGATTTCCTCATCAGTATAATGTGCAGCATTATAATAATAAACACTTAATATTTGTAAAGTTATGGCCCTAGCATTAAGCAGAAAATTTCTTATCTCTTGGAGTCTCATCTTTTTTTTTCTTTTAGATAATATTTTATTGTGTTTTCAGGAAGGTTTACACAACAGTTGAGGTTCCCATTCAACAATTTCTACACAAGTTGTTCACTAACGTTGGTTATATTCATTGCAATGTGTGAACATTCTCATTATTTCTGTTCTGTTGTTCCATTTCCGTTAATCTAGTTCCCCTGCCCCCTCACATTCTCATCATTGTTTTAAAGTAATTTTTGACCGTTTGGTCTCATATGGGTGATTTTTTTAAAGGAGTCATTTCTTAACTCATTATTTTTTGAACCAGTTTGTTATTTAGCTATAAAGTGACCTCCAAGTTAGTTTCAGTTTAAGGTTTGAAGAGTATCTCAGGGCAGTAGTCTCAGGGAGTCCTCTAGTCTCAATTAGTACAGTAGGTCTTTTTTTTTTTTTTTTTTTTTTAAGGAATTTGAGGTTGTGTTCCACATTGTTCTCCCATTCTATCAGGGTCCATCTATTGTGACCCTGATCTGAATGGTTGGTAGTGGTAACTGGACACCATCTAGTTCTTCTGGTCTCAGGGTAGATGGTGACATGGTTCGTGTAGGCTGTTAGTCCTGTAGACTAGTTTCTTCTTTGAGTCTTTGCTTTCTCTCTTTCTTTTTTGTTCTGGATGAGTAGAGACCAATAGTTGTATCTTAGATGGCCTCTTGGAGTCTCATCTCCATCACCTGTAAAATTGAGATTTAAACATATCCATCTTCCTAAGTCATAGTGAGGAGCAGAGGGGATGCATGCACTTTTCACTTTTCACAGTGCTTGGTGAATAATAAATACTTAATAGATATTGTTTGAATGAATAGCTGAAAAGGAAGATGAGGTTCTTTTCAGTACTATCGCCACTGTCCTTACAGATTCATCGAGAATAAATTTGTATTCATTGCCTTTAGTTTCTAAGTTCTCTAACAACCCTGTATTTACCTTATAATGCACACCACAACTTTGCTTAAATAATTGTATAATTAAATGCTTAGTATTTACCCCCTTCTGAACCCTATATCTGAGGCCATTCTGTCTTGTTTACCCACCGCTAACTCTGTACCTTAAATCAGCACACGGTTAGCACTAGAAGTTTTTGTTGGGTGAATAAATCATAAATGACCACCAATTAGTTAGCTACAGCTCTTTTCTTTTCACTTTCCAGATGTTTTGTGACTGTCTTTGCAGACCTGGTCGTCTTCACGTGGTTTTTGCACTTGATCATCACAGGTTGAAGGACCACAATGTCTGGTGGAGAACAGGAACCAAGGAGCTACTATGTGGGCGTGGATGTTGGAACAGGCAGTGTCCGTGCTGCGCTGGTGGACCAGAAGGGGGTCCTCGTGGCTTTCACAGAACAACCAATTAAAAAGTGGGAGCCTCAGTTCACCCACCATGAGCAGTCCTCTGAGGACATCTGGGCTGCGTGCTGTGTTGTCACAAAGGTATGGGCAAAACTGTGGGGTTCTCTCCTTGTGCATGCTCCCTTGTACCCACCTGCTGAATGTTTATCGAGTGCCCACCTCGTGCCAGAGACTACTTTAGATGCAGAGGTGAGCAAGATACAGGCTTTTCCTTTAAGGGGCTCACAGTCTAGTGGCGGAGATCAGTAAACAGCTGAGGTGTGATTAGTATGGGTGCTATGAGGAAAGTAACTGTGACTGAAACTGAGGAAAGAGCTAACTCTCTGAGGGGGCTCAGGGAAGATGTGACAGAGGATGTGGAGCCTCAGGTATGACTGAATGTGGTAAAACTCACTAAAGTCCTAGCTGACACCTGTCGTGCTTTATCACGTGCCAGATGCTGTGTAAAACATGTTAATATGCATTATGTCATTGAATCCTCACAATGACCCCATAAAGGTGGTACTATTATTTCCTCAGAAGAAGGGCCTCATGATCTACTTTTGAGAAATCACCCATTGAAAACCCCGTGGAACACAATCTACTTTGACACATGGCGTTGCCATGAGTCAGAGTTGACTTGACAGCAATTGGTTTTTTATTTTTACTCCCAGAGAACGGTGGTAGTTCAGTGGCAGAATTCTTGCTTTCCATGTGAGACACCCAGGTTCAATTTCTGGCCAGTATACCTCGTGTGTAGTCACACTCGTCTGTCAGTGGAGGCTTGTGTGTTGCTATAACAACAACAGCATTACTACACTCATTTTTTTGAGGAGAAAGTAGAGGCACAGAAACGTTAGGTAACTTACCTAAGTTCATACAGTTATTAAGTGACAGAGGTAGGACTGCAACCTAAGCAGTCTAACTCTAAAGTTCCATTTTTATCACTGGAATACCCGGCCTCTCAAGTGGACAAGTGAGGGAAACAGTGTTTTGGGCAGAGGTAACAGCATATGCAAAGACCTGGAGGCGTGAAAACATGGTGTATTCTGAGAAAGCAAGGAAGTCGGGTAAGACTAGAGAATATCTGATAGGAGACATGCACATATTCTTGTTTAGTGTCTTTGGATATACAAGAGCATTAGATTCAGTCTACTGGCTTGAGAAAGGAAGCGATGCCAGATAATATTTTTTTAAAGTTTCATTTACCCATTTGATTATTTTATTTCCTGGTAATCAGGAATAGCAGAGACTCTTTTGTATTTTTTTCCAGAGGGAGAAATAAAATCCTGGTTTCTCTCTTCTCCCTGTCCCTAGTTTAGTTGCTTAAATATTCATGAGGAGCTTGGTAATTTGCAGATGGACAGTTCACCATTCTGTCCTTATTGATCAGGCTGTTCAAACTTTAATGAGCTCTGGGATGCTGTTAGTGCCCCCAGAGAAGAAGGCAGAGTGAGGAGGTGGGGGTGGGAGGCACTGGAGCATTATACAGGAATAGAAGAGGGGGCACATCTTCTCTTCCACCTGTTTAATTTTCCTCCTCCTTCCCTCCCCTGCCCCTGCCATGGTGAGAATCTTCTACTCTTTGCCCTTGGGTCTCCTTTATTCTTATAACATATAGCCTTTCTTGCCGTTAAGGAAATTGTCAAGAAGAAAGTATAGTCCCCCGATGAAAAGTTAACTTTTAAAAAAAGATCTACTCTAAGAATGGCTTGGTTTAATGGTAGATTTTTAATCATCTCCCCATGGTGGCCAACTTGTCATTTGTTTGCGCCCCACTAGCCGCCTGAGTGCTGTGGGCATTAGTCCTAAGTGATTCTCTTTCACTGTAGCAAACATGAATAAAACTGTTGGCCCTTAGGCTGTTCCCCTCAAATGGGAGTATGGATTTCTGGCTGCATGCCAGAAGCCAAGGGATAAGAATGACACATCTGCTCGGAACATCATTGCTGGTATGAGTTTTAAGGGGAAAGTGTCCCTAATATTTGAAAGGTGACACACTGTAGGGGTTAAGAGCATAGATTCTGGAGCCAGACAGCCTAGACTGACATCCAAGTGCCAACATGTAGTACCTTCTGATCTCGAGCAAGTTACTTAGTGTTTCTTGCCTCAGTTTCCTCATATGTGAAATGCGAATGATAATAGTGCCTACCTCCACAGGGTTGTTGTAAGAATTAAATGAGTTAATACATGTAAAATCCTCTAACAGGGCCTGGAAATGAGTAAGCACTATGTTTTGAATGGTGATGATGATGATACCAGAAGTGAGTGGGTTATGGAGGAGAATGGATTTCTAAGGTAAAATACTGAACAGTCAAAGAGCTTTTATGATTGAGGAGGCTTCTCTTAGGAATATTTACTCATTCTCCTACTGGTTAGGATTCTTTCTGTGTAAGATTTTGAGGAGCACTGGTCTAGGTGACATAGACCATATCCTGGCCTATCTGTTCTTGCATATGCATTCCAGGAAGTTGAGAGCCTGAGAGCAGGTGTACTTCTTCCGTTTCCCTAAGTCATTCACATTGCCCGAGTTGATTCTTTTCCCTTAGTCAAGTCAATAATAATAATGATGATAATAATAATAATAAAATGGTGTTAATGGCAGCTAATGTTTATTGGGCACCAGTTATGTTCCAGGTACTACGTTAAGCACTTTATACCCATCACTTCATTTTATCCTCATAACCTTTTGAGGTATTTATTGTTCTCTCCATTTTAAAGATGGAAAAAATGAGGTTTGAAGAGGTTAAGTAACTAGCCTGAGATCACATGACTGATAAGAGGACGAGTTGGGATGCTGCTGCTGCTGATAACCTCATGCTCTTGCCCGTTGCCTTTCTCTCCAGCCTCATCTCCCTCTACATGCCCCTTGCCTTGAAATTGTATTAAGCTATGTGAAGCTTCCTGAATTTGCCATTATGTGTGGAATGATGAGCTTACTTGGATTGTTGTACTTAGCATAGTAAATTACAAGTGCCTTTAATAGGCTCAGATAATGTTTGTTGAATACATGAATGAATGAGATGTATCTGTCATTTTTATGTCTGGAATGCTGTTTTCTCACCTTTTTTACCTCCCCAACTCCTGGATACTTTATAAGGTATCCTGAAGCATTCCTTCCTCCTAGAAGCCTTCCTTGATGTCCTCTGACAATCCCTGCCCTGCCTTGCCAACCTTAGGGGAAAGAGAGCATGAAGAACTCCTCTCTACTGCCTCATAGCTCACCATCATCACCTGTACTGTGATCTAGCCCTTATCAGATTATATTTTAATTGTTGGCATGTTTGGTCCCTTTAAAACCATGAGTTAAACTCTTGGAGAGATTCATCCCTGTATCCGCAGATTTAACACATTGCCTGGCACAAATTGGGTGCTCAATAAAGGGCTATTGAATTAATGCTACATAGAGATAACAACAAACAAATAATACTCTGGCACCCCTCATCTTGTTTACTTGTTGCAATAACTGTGAGGTAGGACAGACAACTGCCATTCTTCCTTTTTGACACATGAGAAAACTGAGGCTTTGAAATTAATAAGTGTTAGAGACAAGACTAGTACCCCAGTGTTATGACTCCAAATCCTCTTCTCTGTCCTACTACCCACTGCCCCTAATATTGACAGGTCTTTATTGGGCCAGTATCCAGCACATCTACAAGGTTCTATGGAAGCATGTAAGTCCTAGAGGACATACACAGTTCCTGATGTTAAAGGCTCATATCTCTTTTTAGAGCCACAAATCTTAATCACCCCAACAAAGTGAGAACATTACAAGTTAGTATATGGTTAGTACTGAACATCCATTAGGAAGAAGAAGATAAGCTGTGTTACTGAACCCAGAAAGGTGGGTCCTTGTCCGATGCACTCAGACTTGCCAATTATCTGGACACAGGTCTTTGAGAAAGAGAAGGTAACTTTATTGAAATGCGCAGAGCAAGGAGCCAGGAGGAAGTTCCTCAGATCCAGCTTACCAAGCTACGGGGAAGCAGGGCTTACGTGTAATTTGGGCAGCAAGATGGCAGCCACACAGGTGTACTGGGGAGGGAAAATTCTAGAAGGCGGCCAAGAAACAGGAGGTGACATGATTCTTATCAGACCTCTCACTTCGGAATAGGGTCCCGGTGATGGTTTTCCTTCTGATTTGTTCCTCCTGTTGCTGTGTCCTGTGTTGAGGTCAGCTAGTGGTCACAGCTGGCCCTTCTGCACATGAGGGGCAAGCCAAATCTGGAATGGGCTAGTTTAAGGACTAATGGAAATTTACTGGCATTCGTGGAGTCAGGTTACAGTAGGAGGAATCATTTAGCCAACAGACATTTGCCAATTGTCATTCCTTCATTTAGTCTGCATTTATAGAGCACTTACTGTTTGCTATACTCTTTGCTAAGCACTGGAGCATATATGGGAGAGATATACAGCAAGCTCTCTGCCCTAAAAATGAAAGTTACGTGGATAAAGCCAGCATATATGAAACATATATATCAAGGAAATGGCTCATGCAGTTGTAGAGGCTGTAATGTCCCATGTGTGTGGGTCAGGATAGGGGCATCTCCTGACTAAGTAGCTGCAGAGGCTGGTGAACCCAAGTTCTTATTGTTGTTGTTATTAGGTTCCATCGAGGTGGTTCCGGCTCATAGTGACCATACGTATGACAGAATGAAACACCGCCCAGTCCTGTGCCATCCTCACAATCATTATGCTTGAGCCCGTTGTTGCAGCCACTGTGCCAGTCCATCATGTTGGGGGTCTTCCTCTTTTTCAGTGACCCTCTATTTACCAAGCATGATGTCCTTCCCCAGGGACTGATCTCTTCTGATAAAATGTCCAAAGTATGTGAGATGTAGTCTCACCTTCCTTGCTTCTAAGGAGTATTCTTGCTGTACCTCTTCCAAGACAGATTTGTTCGTTCTTTTGGCAGTCTGTGGTATATTCAGTATTCTTCGCCAGCACCATAATTCAGAGGCCTCAATTCTTCTTCGTTTTCCCTTATTCATTGTCCAGCTTCTACATGCATATGAGGGATTAAAGCACCATGGCTTGGGTCAGGTACACTTTAGTCTTCAAGGTGACATCTCAGCTTTTGAACACTTTGAAGAGGTCTTTTGCAGAAGATTTGCCCAATGCAGTGCATCCTTTGATTTCTTGACTACTGCTTCCATGGGTGTTGATTGTGGATCCAAGTAAAATGAAATCCTTGACAACTTCAGTCTTTTCTCTGTTTATCATGATAATGCTTACTGGTCCAGTTGTGAGGATTTTTGTTTTCTTTATGTTGAGGCACGATCCATACTGAAGGTTGTGGTCTTTGATCTTCCTCAGTAAGTGCTTCAAGTCCTCTTCATTTTCAGCGTGCAAGGTTGTGTCATCTGCATATTGCAGATTGTTAATGAGTCTTCCTCCAATCTTGATGCCCCATTCTTCCTATAGTCCAGTTTCTTGGATTATTTATTCAGCATACTGACTGAATAAATGTGCTGAAAAGATACAACCCTGACGCACACCTTTCCTGACTTTAAAATATGCGGTATCCCCTTGTTCTGTTCAAATGACTGCCTCTTGATCTATGTACAGGTTCCTCAGGAGCACAATTAAGTGTTCTGGAACTCCCATTCTTGGCAAAGTTATCCGTAATTTGTTCTGATTTACATAGTCAAATGCCTTTGCGTAGTCAGTAAAACACAGGTAAACATCTTTCTGGTATTCTCTGCTTTCAGCCAGGATCCATCTTACATCAGCAGTGATATCCCTGGTTCCACGTCCTCTTCTGAATCCAGCCTGAATTTCTGGAAGTTCTCTGTTGATATACTGCTGTAGCTGCTTTTGAAAGATCTTCAGCAAGATTTTACTTACATGTGCTATTAATGATATTGTTTGATAATTTCCACATTCGGTTGGATCACCTTTCTTTGGAATAGGCATAATTATGGATCTCTTCCAGTTGGTTGGCCAGGTAGCTGTCTTCCAAATTTGTTGGCATAGACCAGTGAGCACTTCCAGCTCTGCATCTGTTAGTTGAAACATCTCAGTTGGTATTCCATCAATTCCTGGAGCCTTGTTTTTTGCTAATGCCTTCAGTGCAGCTTGGACCTCTTCCTTCATTATGGTCGATTCCTGATCATATGCTACCTCTTGAAATTGTTGAATGTTGACCAATTGTTTTTGGTATAGTAACTGTGTATTCCTTTCATCTTCTTTTGATGCTTCCTGGATCTTTTAATATTTTCCTAGTAGAATCCTTTAGCATTGCAACTTGAGGCTTGGATTTTGTCTTCAGTCCTTTCAGCTGGAGAAATGCCGAGCCCATCCTTCCCTTTTGGTTTTTTAACTCCAGGTCTTTGCATGTGTCATTATAACACTTGACTTTGTCTTCTCTAGCTGCCCTTTGAAATCTTCTGTTCAGCTCTTTTACTTCACCATTTCTTCCATTTGCTTTAGCTACTTGATGTTCAAGAGCAAGTTTCAGAGTCTCTTCTGACATCTATTTTGGTCTTTTCTTTCTTTTTAATGACCTCCTGCTTTCTTCATATATGATGCCCTTGATGTCATTCTGCAACTCGTCTGTGACTTCATTACCGAGCTATAAGTGTGTCTGGGGGACATACTCTCGGGGTTTCTCTATTCTCTGTCAGACCAGTAAGTTTTGTCTTTTTTTTTTACACTAACACTGTTTAATTAACATAACAAAGAAAAGGCATCCCAAATAGGATTATAACCACAGGTATAAGGGTTAGGATTTACAACACATATTTCAGGGGGACAAAATTCAATCTATAACAATCCACCCTTTAGCACCCCCCCAAATTCATGTCCTTCCCACATGCAAAATACATTCACCCATCACATCGTCCTAAAAGCCCTTAAATCAACTCCAAGTCCAAAATCTCATCTTCTGAATCATCTAAATCAAATATGGGTGAGACTTTAGGCATATTCAATCCCGGGACAAAATTCCTCTTCATCTTTGAACCTGTGAAATCTACAATACAAGTTACCTGCTTCCATAGTACAGTGGTGGAAAAGGGACAAGTTGATATTTTGTCTTAGGCTGAGTTCTGTAGAGAAGCAAAACCAGGGAAGTGTGTATATATATGTGTGTATATGCATGTATATACATATATATATATAAATATACACACATATGTACAGAGAGATTTATGTCAAGAAAATGGCTCACACGGTTAGAGGCAGGAAAGTCCCGAGTCTGTGGGTAGGGCATCAGGCTGGAGGCTTCTCCTGACTCACATAGTTGCAGGGGCTGATATAACCCAAAATTGGCAGGTCAGATGGCAGGCTGCTGGCTCACGGGCTGCGGAGGCTGCTGAATCCAACATCGGCAGGTAAGAAGGCAGGCTGCTGGCTCAAGTCCCAAGAACTTGAGGTCAAATGATGACCAGCCAAATGAAGGATCCAAAGCAAACAAAAGCCAGCGAGCTTTGCCAGAGAGTCCATATGTATTCGATGCAGGCCACATACCCAAGGAAACTCCCTTTCAACTGATTGGCTGCTCACAGCAGATCTCACCATGGAGATGATTACGTTATATCAGATCTCATCAGAGAGATGACTATGTCATTACATAACTGCCAAACTACATCATAACTGCCAAACCACTGAGAATCACGGCCCAGCCAAGTTGGTACACAACCTTAGCCATCACACATTTCCATTACAAATGAGAGAAACTGGAGGGAAAGAGGGATAACAAGCACCAGATGAGTCTAAAACCTAACAGAACAAATTACATTAGCTCTCAAGGCCTGAAAATGATCCTCTTTTCCAAAACTATCTGGGCAACAGCCCCGCTCTCCAGACTCTGGGTGTTGGCTATGCTCTCTGGATTCTGGGTGGAGGCCCCTTGGCCTAGGGCTTCAGCCCTGCCTTCCAAACCCACTGGGATGGCAACTCTGCTCCCTCAGCTTTGGATGGTCTCGTTTTCCTAGTCCATCTGAGTGGCAGCCCCACCCCTCTCCCCTAGTAGCCCCTTCTTCTGCCTCTTGGGTATGGCAGCCCCACCTCCTTAGGTTTGGGCAGTGGCCCCATTCTCTTGGCCAAACTGATTGGCAACCCCACACTTTGGAAGTGATACGAGTTTTTGAGACCTAGGAGATCATGGCTCCAGCCTTTGAAACCAAGATAGCCCCGCTTCCCACACTCCTTCCAATAGTTCTGTTATCTCCAAACTTCTCCAGGCATGGTCCTTTTCTTTTTTTGGAGGACAAAAGATGTAGTTCTCCAACAGTCCTTTGGCCTGTTTCCTGCCTATAGAATTCTAAGAGGCAGATAGCTCGCTCACTTTTGTTTCATCCTTTCTCTGTCCCCTTCAGTCTGAGATGATGGGTCTTCTGCTGTAGTAGTGGGTTAGACTCAGGCTTAATCTCTTCAACAAAAGATTGTATAGCCACATCCTTAGTGAAAATTCGAGGACACGTGTCCTTAGTTTGTACGACAGAGTTTGCCAAATCTTTAAGTTTTGTTTTCATTTTGCACACTGATTATTAACTCCATCTCTTTCATCTCACATTTTAATACAGTCAGCAAGGAGAAACCACATGGTCCCTTTAAGAGCTTGCTTAGAAATCTCAGCCAAATATCCAGGTTCACCACTTACAAGTTCTAACTTCCATCCCACCTTTGAACATAATTCAGACAAGTTCTTTGCCACTGCATAAAAAGCATCACATTCTCTCCAATAGCCAATCACATTTAATATTTCTTTGTAAAGTCTCACCAGAAACATGTTTAACTTCCACATTTCTAACAACATTCTATTCATGATAGCTCTCACCACAGCTCTTTCTGAGCCCTCATCAGAATTGTCTTTGATGGTTATAATTCTACCAATAGTCTCTTCAAGGCAATCTAGTACCTTACAATGAAGCACGTTCGTCTTTTTTTTTTTTTTTTGGTGAGTTAGAATTTTGTTCTACATTTTTCTCCAGCTCTGTCTGAGATCCTCTATTATGATCCCTGCACAGCAGTCAGTGGTGACAGCTGGGCACCATCTAGTTGTTCTGGATTCAGTCTGGTGGAGGCTGTGGTAGTTTGGTAGTTGTGGTGCATTAGTCCTTTGGACTAGTCTTTCCCTTCTGTTTTTGCTTTCTTCATTCTCCCTCGCTCCAGACGGGGTGAGACCAGTGAGTATCTTAGATGGCCGCTCACAAGCTTTTAAGACCCCAGATGCTACTCACCAAAGTAGAATATAGAACATTTCTTTATAAACTGTATTATGCTAGTTGAGCTAGTTGTTCCCTGAGACCATGGTCTCCACAGCCCTCAGCCCAGTGAATCAGTTTCTCAGGGAGTTTGGATACGTCTATGGAGCTTTCATGACCTTGTCTTTGACAAGTTGTGCTTGCTTCCCTAGTATTGTGTACTGTCTTACCCTTCACCAAAGTTACCATTTATCTATTGTTAATTTAGTGTTTTTCCCTCCCACCCCTTCCCTTCCTTATAAACATCAAAGATTGTTTCTTTTTGTGCGTAAACCTTTTCATGAGTTTTTATAGTAATGGTCTCATATGATGTTTGTCTTTCTGTGATTGACTTATTTCACTCAGCATAATGCGTTCCAGGTTCATCCATGCTGTTTGATGCTTCGCAGATTCATCATTGTTCTTTATCACTGTTAGTATTCCATTGTGTATATGTACCATAGTTTATCCATTCATCTGTCGATGGGCATCTGGGTTGTTTCTGTATTTTTGCTGTTGTGAACAATGCTACAATGAACATGGTTGTGCATGTTATCTATTGATGTGACAGCTCTTACTTCTTTAGGATATTTTCCTAGGAGTGGCATTGCTGGATCATATGGTATTTCTAGCTTTTTAAGGAAGCGCCATATTGTTTCCCGAAATGGCTGTACCATTTTGCATTCCCACCAGCAGTGCATAAGAGTTCCAGTCTCCCTGTAGCCTCTTCAACGTTTGTTATTTTCTATTTTTTGATTCGTATCAGTAATGTCAGGGTGAGATGGTGTCATGAATTGAATTGTGTCCACCCAAAATATCTGTCAACTTGGCTAGGTCATGATTCTCAGTATTGTATGATTGATTTCCCTATGTGTTATAAATCCTATCACTATGTTGTAATGAGATGGATTAGTGGCAATTATATCGATGAGATCTACAAGATTAGATAGTGTCTTAAGCCATTCTCTTTTGAGATGTAAAACAGAGAAGCGAGCAGAGAGACATGGGGACCTCATACCACCGAGAAAGCCGTGCCAGGAGCAGAGTGCATCCTTTGGACATGAGGTTCCCATGCTGAGATACTCCCAGACCAAGGGAAGATTGATGACATGGACCTTCCTCCAGAGCCGACAGAGAAAGCCTTCCCCCTGGAGCTGTTGCCCTGAATTTGGGCTTGTAGCCTACTAGACTGTGAGAGAATACATTTCTCTTTGTTAAAGCCATCCACTTGTGGTATTTCTGTTCTAGCAGCATTAGATAACTAAGTCAGAATTTGGTACTGTGAGTAGGGTGCTGCTCTAACAGATACCTAAAATGTGGAATCGGTTTTCAAACTGTGAACGGATAAAGGACTCAGAAGGAAATGAGGAGAGCTGTTATACTGGAGATGATGCAGATGGTGAGAAGCAGCAGTAGAGGACTGGCAGCAGCAGAGGACTGGAAGTATCAGAAAACTGGCAGCAGCAGAACTAGGAGACCAGTGCCAGACAGCGCTGGTGCCGACCCACGGAGCAGGAGAGCTGAATGCCTTGGCGCAGGAGGCTTCCTGGTGGAGTGGGGTGTCTCCGGGCACTTACTGGTGGAGCTATGCTTGCTGACCCATGGAGTGAGAGAGCTGAGTGCCTTCCAGCTAAAGTTTACGGGCAGAGTGGGATGCCTCCAGGGAGTTATCAGTGGAGCTACAGAGCTTTGGAACACTTGCCCCAGCAGGGCAGATGTGGGTGTGAGGCCTGAGGAGTTGAGAGGCCAAGAAACCAGGAAGCAGAAGCTGATGAGACAAGGAACATAGGAAGCCAAGCTGCCTCTGTCTCAAAAGGTATGGCCGTGACCTCAGGGGTTTCAAAGGGTGGAGCCATGGCCCCTGGAGTTTCTAAGGGTGGAGTCGCCACTCAAATGGTTTAGGAGAAAAGTGATCCTAAAGCCAAGGGAACAGAGTTGCTGTCCCAGTGGGCCTGGAAAGCAGAGCTGAAGCCCAGGGCCAAGGGGCCTCCACTCAGAATCCGGAGACTGTGACCAATACCTAGAAACTGGAGGGCAGGGCTATTGTCTAAATTGTCTCAGAGAACAGAGGATTATTTTCAAGCCTTGAGGGCTAATGTAATATGTTCTGCTGATTGCTTGGTGCCTGTTATGCCTTCTTTCCCTCCAGTTTCTCCCATTTGTAATGGAAATGTCTAGCTTGTGCCTTCCTGTTGCACCATTGTACATTTGGAAGTAGATACTTTGCATTCTAGATTTCACAGATGAAGAGGAATTTTTTGGATTTTGGATTTGGAATTGATTTAAGACTTGCTATGATATAATGGGGTGAATATGTTTTACATGTGTCAAGGACATGAATCTTTGGGGCCCAAAGGGTGGAATGTCATGGATTGAATTGTGTCCTCCCAAAATATCTGTCAACTTGGCTACGTCATGATTCCCAGTATTATGTGATTGATTTCCCTATGTGTTGTAAATCCTATCACTGTGATGTAATGAGATGGATTAGTGTCAGTTACACTGATGAGATCTACAAGATTAGATAGTATCTTAAGGCAGTCTCTTCTGAGATATAAAAGAGAGAAGTGAGCAGAGAGACATGGGGACCTCATACCACCAAGAAAGCAGTGCCAGGAGCAGAGCATGTCCTTTGGACCTGAGGTTCCTGTGCTGAGATGCTGCCAGACCAAGGGAAGATTGATGACGTGGACATCCTCCAGAGCTGACAGAGAAAGCCTTCCCCTGGAACTGTTGCCCTGAATTTGGGTTGTAGCCTACTAGACTGTGAGAGAATAAATTTCTTTGTTAAAGCCATCCAGTTGTGGTATTTCTGTTCTAGCAGCACTAGGTAACTAAGACAGATGGTATCTCATTGTGGTTTTGATTTGCATTTCTCTAATGGCTAGTAATTGCTAGCATTTCTTCATGTATCTGTTAGCCACTTGAATGTCTTTTGTGAAGTGTCTGTTCATTTCCTTTGCCCGTTTTTTAATTGGATTATTTGTCTTTTTGTTGTAGAGGTGTTGGATATTCCTGTAGGTTTTAGAGAGTAGACCTTTATTGGATTTATCATAGCCAAAAATTTTTTCCCAGTCTGTAGGTTCTCTTTTTACCCTTTTGGTGAAGTCTTTTGATAAGGATAAGTGTTTAGTTTTTAGAAGATCTCTCCTATCTAGCTTATCTTCTGGTGTTTGTGTATTGTTAGTTATGGTTTGTATCCTGTTAATGCCATGTATTAGGGCCTCTAGAGTTGACCCTATTTTTAATTCTAAGATCTTTATAGTTTTTGTTGTTACATTTAGGTCTTTGGTTGATTTTGAATTAGTTTTTGTGTATGGTGTGAGGCATGAATCCCATTCCATTTTTTTGCAGATGGACATCCATTTTGCCAGCACCCTTTGTTAAAAAGAGTGTCTTTTTCCATTTGATGGACATCAGGCCCTTGTCAAAGATCAGATGACTGTAGGTGGATGGATTTACATCTGGATTTTCAGTCATGTTCCATTGGTCAGTGTGTCTGCCACTGTACTAGTACCAGGCTGTTTTGACTACTGTAGCCATACAGGAGGTTCTGAGGTCAGATTGTGCAAGTCCTCCTACTGTATTTTTCTTCAGTAGTGCTTTGCTTATCCAGGTCTTCTTTCCTTTACGTATAAAGATAATAGTTAGTTTTTCCATCTCTTTAAACAATGATACTCTTATTTGAATTGGGATTGCATTGTATTTGTAGATTGCTTAGGGTAAAATGGACATTTTCACAATGTTAAGGCTACCTCTCCATGAATGTGGTATGCTTTTCTGTTTATGTATGTCTCCTTTGGTTTCTTGCAGGAGTGTTTTGTAGTTTTTTTTTTTGTACAGGTCTTTTACATCCCTGGTTAGATTTATTCCTAAGTATTTTATTTATTTAGGGGATATTATAAGTGGTATTGTTTTCCTTACTTCCTTTTTGTAGTTCTGTTTATTGGTATATAGGAATACAACTGATTTTTGTAAGTTTATCTTGTGTCCTGCTACTCTGCTGAATCTTTCTATTCTGGAGTCTTTTGGGTTTTCTATGTATGGCATCATATCATTGGCAAATAGGGACAGTTTTACTTCTGCCTTTCCAGTTTGGATGCCCTTTATTTCTTTTTCTTGCCTTATTGCTCTAGTTAGGACTTCTAGTGCAGTGTTAAATAGGAGTGGTGATAAAGGTTATCCTTGTCTTGTTCCTATTCTCAAGAGGAATGTTTTCAGCTTCTCTCCATTAAGAATGATGTTGGCTGTTGGTTTTGTATAGATGCCCTTTATTATGTTGAGGAATTTCCCTTCTATCCTTATTTTATGGAGAGTTTCTATCAGGAATGGATGTTGGACTTTGTCAAATGCCTCTTCTGCGTTGATTGAGATGATCATGTGATTCTTTTGTTTTATTTATGTGGGGGTTATGTTGATTGATTTTCTAATGTTGAACCATCCTTGCATACCTGGTATGAATCCCACTTGGTCGTAGTGTATTATTTTTTTGATATGATGCTGAATTCTATTGGCTAGAATTTTGTTGAGAATTTTTACATCTATATTCATGAGAGATATTAGTCTGTAATTTTCTTTTTTGTGGTGTCTTTGCCTGGTTTTGGTACCAGGGTTATGCTGGCTTCATAGAATGAATTTGGAAGTATCCCTTCCATTTCTATATTCTGAAATAGTTTGAGTAGTAGTGGTGTCAGCTTTTCTCTGAAAGTGTAGTAGATTTTTCTGGTGAAGCCATTTGGGCCAGTGCTGAATTTTTTTATTGGGAGTTTTTTTTTTAACTACCTTTTTAATCTCTTCTCTTGTTATGGGTCTGTTCAGATTTTCAACTTCAGTTTGGTTTAGTGTGGATAGGTAGTGTGTTTCTAGAAATTTGTCCATTTCCATTAGATTTTCAAATTTGTTGGAGTATCGTTTTTTATGGTACTCTGCTATGATCCTTTTTATTTCAGTTGGGTGGGTCTGTTGTAATGTCCTCCATTTCATTTCTTATTTGGGTTATTTGTGACCTCTCCTGTATTTTTTTGTCAGTTTGGCCAATGGATGTTAATTTTGTTGATCCTTTCAAAGGCTCGACTTTTGGTTTTGTTGATTCTTTCTATTGTTTTTCTATTCTCTATTTCATTTATTTCTGCTCTGATCTTTATTATTTCCTTTCTTCTGGTGTCTGGGGCTTCTTTTGCTGTTATCTTTCTATTTGTTTGAGTTGTATAGCTAATGTTTTGCTTTTGTCCCTTTCTTCTTTTTTGATGTGTGCATCTATTGCTATAAATTGACCTCTGAGAACTGCCTTTGCTGTGTCCCAGAGGTTTTGGTATGATGTGTTTTCATTCTCGTTTGAGTCTAGGAATTTTTTGATTCCATCTCTGATTTCTTCTGTTACCCAGTGGTTTGTAAGCAAGGTGTTATTTGGTTTGCATGTGATTGATTTTTTTCTTGCTCTTCCTGTTATTAATTTCTACTTTGATGGCATTGTGATCAGAGAAGATGCTTTGTATTATCTCAGTGTTTTAGATTTTGTTGAGAGTTGCTTTGTGGCCTAAGACGTAGTCTGTTCTGGAGAATGTTCCATGTGTGTTGGAAAAGAATGTGTACTTTGCTGCTTTTGGGTCAAGTGTTCTACATATGTGTATGAAGTCAAGTTGGTTGATTGTGGCCTTTAGATCACTTGTATCTTTTTTGAGTTTTTTTTTAGATGTTCTGTCCTTTACCAAGAGTGATGTGTTGAAGTCTCCTACTATTATTGTGGAACTATCAATTTCTCTTTTCAGTGCTGTTAGAGTTTATTTTATATATTTTGGAGCCCTGTCATTGGGCATGTATATATTTATTATGGTTATGTCTTCATGGTGGGTTGTGCCTTTAATCATTATATAATGCCGTTCTTCATCTCTTATCATGGATTTTGTTTTAATGTCTGTTTTATCTGAGATTAGTATTGCCTCTGCGGCTCTTTTTTGATTAGTATTTGTTTGATGTATTTTTTCCCATCCTTTGATTTTTAAGAAATTTATGTCATTGTTTCTGAAGTGTGTCTCTTGTAGACAGCATATTGATGGCCACCCCCCCCCTTTTTTTTTAATCCATTCTGTCAGTCTCTGTCTCTTTATGGTTGCATTTGAGTCATTTATGTTCAGTGTGATAATTGATAGGTTTGAGTTCATTGCTATTATTTTGTAGTGCTTTTTTTGGTGGTACTGACATTTTCTTTGTTCCTCTTACTGTCCTGTGCTGAATTCCTTTTGCTTGTGTATTTTTTTTTTCATTTCTTTTGTTTTTGTAGATTTTGTGTTTACTGAGACTGTTTTTCTTCTTTGATGAGTAGGTTTGTTAACTTTCTTTGTGATTACCTTGAAATTTACTCCTGTCTTCCCAAGTTTAAACCAGTCTTTTATTACTTGATAACACCTTGACTTCCTCTCCATTTGAAAGTTCATACCTACACCATTTATTCCCTCTTTTATTGTTCTGACATTGTCATTTACAAGTTGACATCTCTGCCTCCCTGTTGTGAATTTTTTAGTTTTGTTTTATCCTTGGTTATTCCAATCAGTGCTTGATCAAGTTCTTTATTTCTTCCTTTGGTACTTAGGGTTCCAGGATTAACATTTGTATCTATTTTACTTAATTTTTTGGGTCTTTACTGCATAAGGATAGCATGGTGCTTCTGTCTATAGTGCCATGTTGGCTCTGTCTCCTCCATTTCTTCTTTGATGATTTCCAGTTTTCCTAGATTCATACTTCATACATTCTGCGTTCTGATTATTAATGGATGTTTGCAGCTGTTTCTTCTCATATTGAGTCATGCCACATTGACAAATAAAGGTCCCAAAAGCTTCACTCCATCCATGTCACTAAGGTTGACTCTACTTTGAGGAGGCAGCTCTTCCCTACTTGTCTTTTGAGTGCCACCTAACCTGAGGGGCTCATCTTCCGGCATTATATCAGATAATGTACTGCTGTTCTTCATAAGGTTTTCACTGGCTAATTCTTTGCAGAAGTAGACCACTAGGTCCTTATTCCTAGTGTGTCTTAGTCTGGAAGCTCAGCTAAAGCCTGTTCTGCATAGGTGGCCCTGTTGGTATTTGAATACCGGTAGTATAACTTCCAGCATCACAGCAACACGCAAGCCCTAATAGTATAATAAACTGACAGATGGCGTGGGTGTTACAAATATACTATATAAGTTATATATGCTGTATCACTGATTTTATTATTATTACCTATCACCATAAAATATAATCTGCAAAGAGCATGAATTTTTTTAATGATTTGTTCTCCATTTTTTTTCCAAGTATCTACCTAGAAAAACATACCACCCATCCTAAATGGGGCTTGATTATATTTTCTGAGGGACTGAGGACCCACTGAATGAGTGACTGATTGAATTGTGTACGCAATAGGCAGTGATGGGCCTAACAGTACTGGGGATCTCATAACCCCATACATATCCCCTAAACTGACAAAGGCATTCATATCAAGATTTAAAAGAATGCAGTACCAGCCACATGGAGCTCTACTGCAAGCTGGATTCTGTCCCTGAGGCCCCAGGTTTGACCGTTGCTCTGAATGGAGCTCAAGATAAAACCAGGTATGCATCTGACCCTCCAGTACTTAGTTTGGAGAGTTTTGTAAGGAGAGCTTTCTTCCCACCCAGTATGGCAGAGCCTGCTGATTTAAAACATATGCATAACTGAACTGGTTCCCACAGAAAGAACAAAGTGGTGCACAATCCCTTTCCCAAATATTTGTTTGCTGGCCCATAGCTACAAGTTGACAGTTGTTAGACATGGACCAGGTATCCAAATGATGTTGCAGAAATCTCCTCTGGAAATTCTTTAGAAAAGCAACGTGCTTTCTTTCTAACTGGAGAAATTCCCTTGATGCCATGTTGTTGGGGTGAATTTACTAGGCTACTTTCTTCTTCCATTAATGAGAGTATAGAAAAAGAATCATCAGGACACCAGGTCAAGTCCAGTGGCCTTCTGGGTAGTATGACCCTGACAGCCATCTTTCTTGAATGATTTAGATGCAGGAGGGTGGAGGAGGCAGTCTTACTCAGCTGATCTTAAGGCATTTCCTTGTAAGGCTGGGGAAATACTAGTGGCTACCTAACTAAATAAAGTTTAAATTCATGTCACAGCTATTCTTCCAGTTCTTTGTGATAGGTCTTCATTTTAGAGATGTAGATACTAAGCCTTTGTGAGTGAAAGACCATGATTAGAATATAGAACTCTGTGGGTCTTCAGAGGGGATTGATAAAATAGATTGAAGGAAATATTTCCTTTACTCCTCCTGGAGGGTTACTTTCTCCATAATTCGTAGGCTTGAGCCTATCTAGTCTTTTCTATTGCTGTTCCCTTTGCCAGTCAGTTTTATATGTGCTTACATGACAAAGAGCATGCTGTGCTATATACATAAAAAATATTCCATGACCACAATTTATAAGGCATGAGTGGTTTTTCCATCCTTTACATTTCCGAAAAGATTTAGTGGTTTCAAGACACTTTCAAACCCATTGTCTCCTTTGATCTTCACCGAGAGGTATTGCTGACTCTATAATCCTCATTTTATAGGTCAGAAAACTGATGCTTAGAAAGGTGATGAGATTAGAGCAGGGTTATCAGATCCCAAAGTAGTGGAATTGGGACTAGAAGCTCTCTTTTGACACCTCTTTACCATTCCAAAGCTGCCTGTGGTATTGAGTTTTATTGAGACATCTAAATTTTCTCACCCAATTCCTCTCTTGAGTAACTTCATGCTGTGTGAGATGTGCTTGCCCAAGTCAGATGTGTACTCTATCAGCATAGAGCAGTGTAGGGCTAGAGGGTCATGACAGATAGAAGGTAGGGTGAACTGATTGATTGATTGATTGATTGTTGTCCTAGGTGTTCAAAGAAGATCTGAGGCAGCTAATTTAATAACAGCTTCTTTTTATTGTACACTTTCTGATATTTAGCTAATCATACCTTAATTTGCTGAATTCTTATAACATCTTTGGGAACCAAGGGAACTTGTTATGTGACTTCCCAAAGTCATGTAACTAGTATATGGCAGAGCCAGGATTCAAACTCAGGCAGTCTGCACCCAAAGCCATTGATCTTAATCTCATCCCAGTGCTTTCCAAGACAAGTTGGAAGGAGAGTCCAGGCAGAAGAAGTTGTGCCTGCAAATGCTATAGAGACACAAACCAGCAAGGCAAGAGAGCAGTTTATAAGAATTTCATATTAGAATTACATACTCTGCCCTTGGTCAGATAACCAGGGTGGCAGAACTAGGATTTGAATCCAGGTCTGTGTGACACATTATTATGAGACCATGCTGCCTGTCAGGGACAAAATAGGTTTTGTCCTCACACTCTTTTAGGTCTACATTGATTAGTGTAGTAAAGGCATATAGCACACTCAGCTGGTGTGGGGGTGGGGGGTGGGGGGTAGGGACGGAGGGTAAAGGTATTGCCAGTAGTCACAGGAGGGTCACTAGCAAATGTTCTCCCCTAGAGCACATTCGCTCTCCTCTAGGTGAGTGTTTGGGCAAAGAAAATTCTCTGATGACAGAGGCAGGCAGAATGGTGAAATAGAAAGAATATAGGCTCTGATTTTGAATTCTGGCTCTGCCATCTACTGGCTGTGTGTCAAGGTCAAGTTCCTTAACCTCTCTACGTCTGTTTGCTCTCCCCTCCCCTTCCTAACTCTCCATTTATTTATTATGAAGTGGACATATTAAATGTTTCTTTTGGAGGTCTTTTGTGAGGATTAAATAAGATGATGTATGTAAAGCATGTGGCTTATATTGATGCTGAGTATATATGGTAGCATTTTAATATTTCTTGCCATTATTTAAAAAAATAATTTTTATTGGAAATCTACAATAATTGTGTGTAGATCTTATTTGAGGAACATGTTAAATAGTAAGAAGTATAATCCTAAATTATAAGTCTGGCATTCCCAAATAGACAAAGTAGAAGAATTATCCATTTTAAGGTGAATTTCACTAAATGGGAGTGGAATGACACTTTTATGTTGACTTTTTGTGGGATTTTAAAGGTTATTGTCATGTGTCAAGTTAATAGGAAACGTTAACGATTATGGTTACTCATGCTTTTTTTTAAAAAGGAAACTTCAGAAACAAAAATAAAAAATAGAAAGAATCAATAAATCTATTATTCTACAACTTTAAAAATTACAAGTGAAAAATTGCCTATCACCTCCAACTATAATTTCTACCCGCAGAGGCAACCACTGTTAACAGTTTTCATATATTTTTTTTGTTTTTATATTTTTTTACTTTATTAATATATCATGAATGTAAAGTTAGGGTGGTTTCTTTAGAGAAGAAAAACTAGTGCAGCATAGAAGCATATCTGTATGGAGCCCTGGTGGCATAGTGGTTAAGAGCTCAGCTGCTAACCAAAAGGTCAGCAATTCATATCCACCAGCTGCTCCCTGGAAACCCTATGGGGCAGTTCTGCTCTGTCCTGTAGGGTTGCTATGAGTTGCAATATTTACCTCAAGGAAATGGCTCATGTGGTTGTAGAGGCTAACAAGTCCCAGGTCCCTTGGTCAGGCATCAGTGGAAGGCTTCTCCTGACTCATGTAGCTGCAGGGACTGAAAAACTCAAGATTGGCGGGTAAGACAGCAGGTCATTGGCATACAGGCTGTGGAGGCTGATGAATCCCAAGGCTGACAGGCAATATGATCAGAAAGCCGCTGGCTCAAGTCCCAAGAATTGCAGGTCAGATGATGATGAGCCGGATGCAGGATCTAGAGCAAAAGCAAGTGAGTTTTCTGGAAGGTCCACCTATATTGGATGCAAGCCACACCCCTGAGGGAACTCCCCTTACAACTCATTGGCTGATCACATTAGATCACTTCATGGAGGTGATTACATCAGATCACAAAATGGAAGATGACTACATAACTGCCAAATTATATCATTACATAACTTCCAAACTACATTATAACTGCCAAACCACTGAGAATCGTGGCCCAGCCAAATTGACACACAACCTTAACCACCACAGACATCTTTCCATTTCACCTTTTATAGTTAGAACTTCTTCAGATATTTAACAATTTTCTTGACATATAATTTATATACTATAAAATTCAGACAATATATTCATTGATTTTAGTGAATTTATACAGTTGTGCAGTCATCACCGTAATCCCATTTTAGAACACTTCCACTACCCCTAAACACTCCATCATGCCTGTTTGCATTCAATCCCCTGCCCCAGTCCTAAGTAACTACTTACCTGCTTTCTGTCCTTATAGTTGCTTTTTCAGAAATTTCGTATAAATGTAGTCATACAATATGTAGTGTTTTGTGTCTGGCTTCTTTTACTTAGCATAAATTCTTTTAAGTTTCACCCATGTTGTTGTACATATCAGGAGTTTGTTCTTTTTTCTTACTGAGTAGAATTCTGTTAGTTTCTTAATGCTGCTATAACAGAAATACCACAAGTGGATGGCTTTAATGGACAGAATTTTATTTTCTGAGAGTTTAGGAGGCTAGAAGTCCAAAATCAGGGCACCAGCTCTATGGGAAGGCTTTCTTTGTCTTTTGGCTCTTGAGGAAGGTCCTTGTCTCTTTTCAACTTCTGTTCCTCAGTTCCTTAGCAATCTTCATGTGCATGGGACCGATCTTTCCTCTGTTGTGCTTTTTTGCTTCTGTGCCTAATCTTCTCTTACATCTCAAAAGTGATTGGCTTAAGACACTCCTATACCGAAACGGCCTCATAAACATAACAAAGAAAATCCTATTCCCAAATGTGATTACATCCACAGGTATAGGGGTTAGGATTTACAACACATGTTTATGGGGGACACAGTTCAATCCATAACATATTCCATTATATGAATAGACCACGTTTGGTTTAACCATTTGGTTAAACCATGATGGACATTTGGTTTGTTTTCTGTTTTGGGCTATTATGAATTAATGCTGCTGTGAATATTCAGGTAGAAGTTTTTGTGTAGACGTGTATTTTCATTTCTTTTGGGTAGATACCTAGGAGTGAAATTGCTGAGTTGTGTGGTAAGTTATGTTTAAGAAACTGAAGATTTTTTTCAAAGTGGCTGTATTTTATGTTCCCACCAGTGACGTATGAGGGTTCCACTTTCTCCACAATTCTCTAACACTTGGTATTGTTGTTATTTTTTATTATAGCCATTCTAATGGGTGTGTTGTGGTATCTCATTGTGATTTTAAGTTGTGTTTTTCTAGTGACTAATAATGTTGAACTTGTTTTTATGTATTTATTAGTCATTTATATATCTTCTTTGGTCAAATATCTATTCATGTATATCTGCTCATTTTATAACTGGGCTGTTTGTCCTCTTATTATTGAGTTTTAAGAGTTCTTTATATATTCTGAATACAAACCTATTATTAGATGCATAATTTGCAGATTATTTTCTCCCAATTTATAGGTTCTCTTTTCATTTTCTTATGGTTTCTTTTGCAGAGCAAATTTTAAAAATTTTGATGACATCCAATTAATTAGTTTTCTGTTTTATGGATCCTGCTTTTTAAGAAATCTGCCTATCAAGGTATAACGATTCGTCTCCATTCATGTGGAGCAACAGAGGAAGAAGAAGGTCAGGAACAGGAGAAGGAAAGGAATCCATGGCTAATTGTGTCCATGAACAAATGCCCTCTTTGCCATGAGACCAGAAGAACTGGATGGTGCCCAGCTACCACTACTGAACATTTTGATCAAAGATTCTATAGAAGAATCCTGATCAAAAGTGCGAAAATAGAAAACAGAATTTCAAGTTTTCATGGACTCCAGACTTTCTGTAGCCATAGAGGCTGGACAAACCCCTGAAACTATTGTCTCAAGGTTATCTTTAAAAGTTAAACCAGAAATATCCCCTGAAGTCTTCTTAAAACCAAATAATAGTTTAGCTTAACTAGTAAAGAATGTCTGCCTTGAGCATTGTGCTCTTTTAAGATCCATCTATATAGGATCAGAGTGACAACAGCAACTCAAAAGATTACATAGAAAACTTCAAGGGGGCAGTGCAGTGATTTTATGTTAATGGAGGAGGAACAGATCAGAAAAGGAGGGTGAGAATGGTTGCACAACTCAAAGAACGTAGTCAATGCCACTATATTGCACATGTAGAAATTGTTGTATTAGTGTGTGTTCTGTTGCATATATTCTCAACAACACAAATTATTTAAAAAAAGAAAAAGAAAAATATACCTAACCCAAAGTCATACAATTTTCCCCAATGTTTGCTTGTAGACATTTTATAGTTTTAGTGCTTAGATTTAGGAATGTGATCCATTTTGAGTTAGTTTTTAATTGGTTCCTGATTTTTTTTTTATTGTGCTTTAAGTGAAAGTTTACAGTTCAAGTTAGTTTCTCATACAAAAATTTATACACACATTGTTATGTGACCCTAGTTGCTCTTCCTGTAATAGTGCAGACCCCTCCTTTCCACCTTGGATTTCCTGTGTCCATTCAACCAGCTCCCTGTCCCTTTTTTGCCTTTTCATCTCACCTCTGGAAGGCAGCTGCCCATTTAGTCTCATGTATCTACTTGAGCTAAGAAGCACTCTCTTCATGAGTATCATTTTATGTTTTATAGCCCAGTCTAATCTTTGTCTGAAGAGTTGTCTTTAGGAATGGTTTCAGTTCTGGGCTAACAGAGAGGCTGGGGGCCATGTCTTTTGGGGTCCCTCCAGTGTCAGTCAGAGCATTAAGTCTGGTCTTTTTACTAGAATTTGAGTTCTGCACCCCATTTTTCTCCAGCTCCATCAGGGACTCTCTGTTGTGTTCCCTGTCAGGGCGGTCATTGGTGGTAGCTGAGCACCATCTAGTTCTTCTGGTCTCAGGCTGATGGAGTCTCTGGTTTATGTGGCCCTTTCTGCCTCTTGGGCTAATATTTTCCTTGTGTCTTTGGTGTTCTTCATTCTCCTTTGCTTCAGGTAGGTTGGGACCAGTTGATGCATCTTAGTTGGCTACTTGCAAACTTTTAAGACCCCAGACACCGCTCACCAAAGTGGCATGCATAACATCTTCTTAAAAGACTTTGTTATGCCAGTTGACCTAGTTGTCCCCTGAAACATGGTCCCCAGATCCCCACCCCTGCTACTCTATCCCTTGAAGTGTTTGGTTGTATTCATGAAACTTCTTAGCTTTTGGTTTAGTCCAGTAATGCTGACTTCCCCTGTATTGTGTGTTGTCCTTCACTTCACCTAAGATAATTCTTATCTATTATCTAGTTAATGAATACTCTTCTCCCTCCCTCCCCACCTTCCTAACCATCAAAGAATGTTTTCTTCTGTGTTTAAACCTTTTCTTGAGTTCTTATAATAGTGGTCTCACATATTATTTGTCCTTTTGTGATTGATTAATGTCACTCAGCATAATGCCTTCCAGATTTATCCATATTATGAGATGTTTTGCAGAATCATTGTTATTCTTTATCATTGCATAGTATTCCATTGTGTGAATATACCGTAATTTGTTCATCCATTTGTCCACTGATGGCCCCCTAGGTTGTTTCCATCTTTTTGCTATTGTGAACAGTGCTGCAGTGATCATGGGTGTGCATACATCTATTCATGTGATGGCTCTTATTTCTCTAGGATATATTCCAAGGAGTGGGATTGCTGGATCGTATGGTACTTCTATTTCTAGCTTTTTAAGGAAGTGCAGAATCAATGTCCAAAGTGGTTCTACCACTTTACATTTATCACCAACATTGTATAAGTGTTCCAGTCTCTCCACAACTTCTCCAGCATTTATTATTCAGTGTTTTTTGGATTAATGCTAGCCTTGTTGGGGTGAGATGGTATCTCATTGTAGTTTTGATTTGCATTTCTCTAATGGCTAATGATCATGAGCATTTCCTCATGTATCTGGTAGCCACCTGAATGTCTTCTTTGGTGAAGTGCCTGTTCATACCCTTTGCCTATTTTTTAATTGGGTTATTTGTCTTTTTGTTGTTGAGGTTGTGCAGTATGTTGTATATTTTACAGATTAGACACTGATCGGATTTGTCATAGCCACAATTTTTTCTCCAGTCTGTAGGTTGTCTTTTTACTCTTTTGGTGAAGTCTTTTGATGAGTGTTTAAGTGCTTGCTTTTAAGGAGCCCCCAGTTATCTAGTTTCTCTTCTGGTGTTTGTGCATTGTTAGTAATGTTTTGTATTCTGTTTATGCCATTTATTAGGGCTCCTAGCTCCGTGATCTGTATCGTTTTAGATTTTATATTTAGGTCTTTGATCCATTTTGAGTTGGTTTTTGTGCATGGTGTGAAGTATGGGTCTTGTTCCAGTTTTTTGCAGATGGATATCCAGTTATGCCAGGACCATTTGTTTGTTTGTTTTGATTTTTTTAAATTGTACTTTAGATGAAGGTTTACAGAACAAATAGTTTCTCATTAAAAGTTAGTACACTTCTTGTTTTATGACAATGGTTAGCAACCCTACGACATAACAGCGCTGTCCATTCTCAACCTTGGGTTCCCTATTACCAGCTTTCCTGTCCCCGCCTGCCTTCTAGTCCTTGTCCCTGGTCTGTTGTGCCCCATTAGTCTCGTTTTGTTTTATGGGGCCATCTAATCTTTGGCTGAAGGGTGAACCTCGGGAGTGACTTCATTACTGAGCTAAAAGGGTGTCAGGGGGCCATACTCTCGAGGTTTCTCCAGTCTCTGTCAGGCCAGTAAGGCTGGTTTTTTTTTGTGAATTAGAATTTTGTTCTGGATTTTTCTCCAGCTCTGTCTGGGACCCTCTGTTGTGATCCCAATCAGAGCAGTCAGTGGTGGTAGCCAGGTACCATCTAGTTGTGCTGGACTCACTCTGGTGGAGGCCGTGCTGGTTGTGGTCCATTAGTCCTTTGGACCAGTGTTTTCCTTGTATCTTGTTTTCTTCATTCTTCCTTGCTTCGGAAGGGGTGAGACCAGTGGAGTATCTTAGATTGCTGCTCACAGGCTTTTAAGACCCCAGATGCTACTCACCAAGATAGAATATAGAACATTTTCTTTATAAACTGTGTTATGCCATTTGAGCTAGATACTCCCTGAGACCATGGTCCTCACAGCCCTTTGCCCAGCAATTCATTCCTTCAGGGAGTTTGGATGTGACTATGGAGCTTCCATGACCTTTCCTTGTATGAGTTGTGCCAGCAGTATTTGTTAAAAGAGACTGTCTCTTCCCTAATTAACGGACTTTGGGCCTTTGTCAAATATCAGCTGCTCATAGGTGGGTGAATTTACATTTGGATTCTCAATTCTGTTCCATTGGTCTATGTATCTGTTGTTGTACCAGTACCAGGCTGTTTTGACTACCATAGCAGTATAATAGGTTCTAAAATCAGGTAGTGTGAGGCCTCCCACTTTGTTCTTCTTCTTCAGTAATGCTTTATTTAGTGGGGGCCTCTTCCCTTTCCGTACGGAGTTGGTGATTTGTTTCTCCATCTGATTAAACAATGCTTTTGGAATTTGGACTGGGATTGCGTTGTATCTGTAGATCGCTTTGGGTAGAATTGACATTTTCACAATGTTGAGTCTTTCTATCCATGAACAAGGTGTGTTTTTCCACTTATGTGGGTCTCTTTTGGTTTCTTGCAGTAGTGTCTTGTAGTTTGCTTTGTATAGTTCTTTTACGTCTCTGGTTAGATTTATTCCAATGTATTTTATCTTCTTGGGGACTATTACAGATGGTATTGATTTGGTGATTTCCTCTTCAAAGTTCTCTTTGTTGGTGTAGAGAAATCCAACTGATTTTTGTGTGCTTCTGTTGTATCCTGATACTTTGCTGAAGTCTTCTATTAGTTTCAGTAGTTTTCCTGTGGATTCTTCGGGTTTTCTGTGTCTAAGATCGTATCATCTGCATCTTATCAATTTGGATGCCCTTTATTTCTTTTTCTAGCCTAATTTTTCTGGCTGGGACCTCCAGCACAGTGTTGAATAAGAATGATGATAAAGGGCATCCTTGTCTGGTTCCCGTTCTCAAGGGGAATGCTTTCAAATTCTCTCCATTTAGGATGATGTTGGCGGTTGGCTTTGTATAAATGCCCTTAATTATGTTGAGGAATTTCCCTTCTATTCCTATTTTGCTGAGAATTTTTATCAGGAATGTGTGTTGGACTTTGTCAAATTGTCTTTTCTGCATAAAATGATAAGATCATGTGGTTCTTGTCTTTTGTTTTATTAATGTGATGGATTGCATTGATTGCTTTTCTAATGTTAAACCATTCCTGCATACCTACTATGAATCCCACTTGGTCATGGTGAATTATTTTTTTGGTATGTTGTTGAATTCTATTGGCTAGAATTTTGTTGAGGATTTTTGCCTCATTGTTCATGAGGGATATTGTTACGTAATTTTCTTTTTTTGTGGTGTTTTTACCTGGTTTTGATATCAGGATTATTCTGGCTTCATAGAATGAGTTTGGAAGTATTCCGTCCTTTTCTATGCTCTGAAATACGTTTAGTAATAATGGTATTAACTCTTCTCTGAGTGTTTGGTAGAATTCTCCAGTGAAACCATCAGGGCCAGGGCTTTTTGTTGTTGTTGTTGTTGTTGTTGGGAGTTTTTTAACTATCTTTTCAATCTCTTCTTTTGTTATAGGTTTATTTAGTTTTTCTACATATGTTTGTGTTAGTTTAGGTAGGTAGTGTGTTTCTAGAAATTTGTCCATTTCCTCTAGGTTTTCAAATTCATTAGAGTACAGTTTTTTGTAGTATTCTCTTATGATTCTTTTAATTTCAGTTGGGTCTGTTGTGATATCTCCCATCTCATTTCTTATTTGAGTTATTTGCTTCTCCTGTTTTCTTTTGTCATTTTGGTCAGTGGTTTATCAATTTTGTTGATCTTTTCAAAGAACCATCTTTTGGTGTTGTTAACTCTTAAAATTGTTTTTCTATTCTCTATTTCATCTAATTCGGCTCTAATTTTTATTATTTACTTCCTTCTGGTTCCCAGTGGCTTCTTTTGCTGCTCTCTTTCTGCTTGTTCGAGTTGTAAGGTTTTGATTTTGGCCCTTTCTTGTTTTTGGATGTGTGCAGTTTTGCTATAAACTGACTTCTGAGCACTGCTTTTGCTGTATCCCAAAGGTTCTGGTAGGATGTGTTTTCATTCTCATTTGATTCTGTGAATTTCTTTATTCTGTCCTTAATTTCTTCTGTAACCTAGTAGTTTTTGAGCAAGGTGTTGTTTAGTTTCCATGTGTTTGATTTTTTTTTTCCTTGCTTTTTCTGTTATTGTTTTCTACTTTAATGGCTTTATGGTCAGAAAAGATGCTTTGTAATATTTTGATGCTTTGGATTCTGTTAAGGCTGGTTTTATGGCCTAATATGTGGTCTATTCTGGAGAATGTTCCATGTGCATTGGAAAAGAAAGTATACTTGGCTGCTGTTGGGTTGCGTGTTCAGTATGTCTGTGAGATTAAGTTGGTTGACTGTTGCATTTAGCTCTTCCGTGTCTTCATTGAGCTTCTTTCTGGATGTTCTGTCCTTCACTGAAGGTGGTGTGTTGAAGTCTCCTACTATTATTGTGGAGCTGTCTGTCTCTCTTTTGAGTGCTCTTAGAGTTTGTTTTATGTATTTTGGAGCCCTGTCTTTGGTGCGTAAATATTATTACAGTTATGTCCCTCCTGGTGTATTGACCCTTATCCTTATCCTCTTTGTCCTTCCTTATCCTTTGTGGTGGATTTTACTTCAAAGTGTATGTTGTCAGAGATTAATATTGCCACTCCGGCTCTTCTTTGATTGTTATTTGCTTGATATATTTTTTTTCCATCCTTTGAGTTTTAGCTTGTTTGTATCTTCAAGTCTAAGGTGTTTCCCTTGTAGGCAGCATATAGACAGATCGTGTTTTTTATCCATTCTGCTACTCTGTGTCTCTTCATTGGCACATTTAGTCCATTTACATTCAGCATAATTATTGATAGGTATGAGTTTTGTGCTGTCATTTTGATGTTTTTTTTTGTGTGTGTTGTTGACAGTGTCTTTGTTCCACTTAATTTTCTGTGCTGAGTTGTTTTTCTTTATGTATTTTCTTTTCATCTTTTTCATTGTTGTTGATTTTGTGTTTGTTGAGTCTTTATATTTTTCTAGTTTTTTATTTTGATGTGTAGGATTGTTAGTTTCGTTTGTGGTTACCTTAATATTCACCCATTTTTCTAAGTTTAAACACTCTTTTATTTATTCATCTCACCTTGATTTCCTCTCCGTATGAAACATCTATGACTACATTTTTTACTCCCTCTTTTTTGTGTTAATGTGGTCATCTTTTACATACTGATGTCTCTATTTCCCTATTTTCAGTATTTTAGCTTTGATTTATTTTTGTGACTTCCCTATCTGGGTTGATATCTGGTTGCTCTGTCCTGTTCTAGTCTTGGGTGGTTATCTAATGTTATTGATTTTCTAACCAGAGGACTTCCTTTAGTATTTCTTGTAGTTTCGGTTTGTTTTTTGCAAATTCCCTAAACTTCTGTTTATTTGTAAATGCCCTAATTTCACCATCATATTTGAGAGATAGTTTTGCTGGATATATAATTCTTGGCTGGTATTTTTTTTTTCCCTTCAAGGCTTTAGATATGCCATCCCATTGCCTTCTTGCCTGCATGATTTCTGCTGAGTAGTCCAAGCTTAGACTTACTGACTTGTCTTTATAGATGACTTTTCCTTTATCCCTAGCCTCTGTTAAAATTCTCTCTTTATCTTTAGTTTTGGCAAGTCTGATTATAATATGTCTTGGTGACTTTCTTCTGGGATCTACCTTGTGTGGGGTTCGATGAGCACCTTGGATGGATATCTTCTCATCTTTCACAATATCAGGGAAATTTTCTTCCAACAAATCTTCAACAATTCTCTCTGTATTTTCTGTTATCCCCCCTGTTCTGATACTCCAGTCATTCGTAGAATATTCCTCTTGATAGAGTCCCATAAAATTCTTAGGGTTTCTCTGTTTTTTAAAATTCTTTCCTCTGATTTTTTCTCAAATAAGTTGATGTCAAATGCTTTATCTTCAGTCTCACTAATTCTGACTTCCATTGCCTCAGTTCTGCTCCTGTGACTTTCTGTTGAGTTGTCTAATTCTGAAATTTTATCATTAATCTTCTGGATTTGTGTTTGTTGTCTCTCTGTGGCTTATTATAGCCTGTTAAATTTGTCACTGTGCTCTTTTATAGTCTTATTAAGTTCCTCTATTGCTTTGTCTGTGTGTTCCTTGGCTTGTTCTGAGTTTTGCCTGATCTGCTCCCTGATATCTTGAAGATTTCTGTATATTAATCTTTTGTATTCTACCTCTGGTAATTCCAAGAAATTCTCTTCCTCTGGAAGATTTCTTGATTCTTTGTTTTGGGAGCTTGCTGAAGCTATCATGGTCTGCCTCTTTATGTGATTTGATATTGACTGTTGTTTCCGAGCCATCAGTAAGTTATTATATTATTTATTTTATGTTTGGTTACTGTGTCCTAGCTTCTTGTTTTGTTTTGTTTTGATATGCCCCAATAAGCTGCTCATGTGAGCTAATTTGATTATTGGTGCCTTTGAAGCTCTAACATCCTGTCACTTGAGTTAGTTTTTATGTGTAGTTAAGGTAATGGTTTAAGTTCTATTTTTTTTTGCATACGTTTATTCATTTACTCCAGCACCATTGCCAGAAAGGCTACCCTTTTCCCATTCAATTGTCTTGGCATCTGTATTAAAAAAAAAAAAAATCACTTAGCTATAAATGTTTAGGTTTAGTTTTTAATCTCTCTATTCTGTTCTATTATTCTATAAATTTATCCTATGCCAATACCACACTAGCTTAGTAAGAGAAGTTTTATAGTAAGTTTTGAAATTGGATTGGGTAAGTTCTCCAACATTATTCTTTTTTTTTTTTTAGAAATGTTTAGGCTCTTCCAAGTCCTTTTCATTTGTATTTGAATTTTAAGATCAGCTTGCCAATTTTCACCAAAAAAAGCCTGCTGGGATTTTAATAGATTTTGTGTAGAGTTGCCATCGTAGCAATGTTGAATCTTCCATTCCATGAATATAGTATATTTTTCCATTTTGTAGTTTTCTGTAGCAATCTTTTATAGTTTTCAGAATATTGAGCTCTTAAACTTCTTTTTATAAATTAATTTCTAAGTATTTTATTTTTTGTCTCTGTGAATGGATTTGTTTTCTTAATTTCATTTTTAATTTATCTGTTGCTAGTATATAGAAATACAGTTGATTTTTGTTTGTTAATCTTGTATCTTACTAAGCTTCTTTATTAGTTCTAGTAGCTATTTTTTTTTGATGGATTCCTTAGGATTATCTACATATGAGGCCATGTCATAAGCAAATCACACCCAACTTTTTCCTTTCCAATTTGTATGCTTTTATCTGTTTATTTTTAAATTACATTATTATACTTTCTAGAACCTCCAGTAGAAGGTTGGATAGAAGTGATTAAATTGGACATCCTTCCTTTGTTCCCAGTAGGGGGAAATCATCTGTTTTGCTGTTAAGCATGATGTTAGCTGTAGGTTTTTATAGATAACCTTTATCAGATTGTGGAAGTTACCTTCTATTCCTGGTTGTTGAGTTTTTTTTCTTTCTTTCTTTTTTTAAAATTCTTTTTCTACATCTATTGAGAGTGTCATTTGATGTTTGTGCTTTATTCTTTTATTATGTGGATTATATTAATTGGTTTATGGGTATTAAACAACCTTTTCTTTCTTGAGATAAACCCCACATGGTCATGGTGTATAATTAATGTTTTGTATGTTGCAAGTATTGGTTTGCTAATATTTTGTTAGGAGTTTTACACCTGTGTTCATAAGGGATATTGGTTTATAGTTTTCTTATGATGTCCTTGTTTGGCTTTGGTATTAGTGTAATTCTGGCCTTGTAAAATTTACTGGAAAGTGTTCCCTCCTTCACTATATTCTGAATGAGTTTGTGTAGGATTGGTATTGTTTATTCCCTAAATATTTGATGGAATTCACCGGTGAAGCCATCTGGGCCTGGAGTTTTCTTTGTGGGGACTTTTTAAGTACAAACTTGATTTTTTAAGAATAAATGATTCCTTGTTTGTCACATTGCTTTGATCTATTTCCAGAGCCCTGAAATAGTTGTTTTTTTACAATTTTGTACAGTTTTTGTACCTTTATTTTGCTAAGAGAAGTTGCTAACCTCTTTATACTATTACTCCTATAAGTTGCCTCTCTACCTCTTTTATTAATGGCTGCATAATATTCCATATTACAGATGTGTCATAGTTTATTTAGTAAAACACAGTTTTCTCATTATGTAAATATATCTTCAAGTCATGTTGCAGTTAACATTCTTTTACATATAACTTTACTTACTTATACTAACATTTCATTAAGATAGGCTCCTAGAAGTGGGATTGCTGGGCCAAAAGTTATGCATATTTTTAATGTTAATAGATACTGCCAAATTATTCTCCAATATTTGCACCAAATTAGATTCTTACAAGAATGTTCAAGAAGCCACTTCTACATATCTTGACAGTACTGGACACTATTAATCTTTTATATTTTTGCCAATATGAAAAGCAAAATAGGTATATTTTTATTTGCATTTATTCAGTTATAGTGGTGTTGAGAATCTTTTCATATGTTCCTTGACTGCTTCTTTTTATTTTATGAAATGACTATGTCCTATGCTAAATTTTCAATTAGATTGGTGGTCTTTTTTTAAAATTAATTTGTAGGATGTTTTGGTATTTTATGGAGCCCTGGTGGCACATTGGTTAAGAACTTGGCTGCTAACTAAAAGGTCGGCAGTTCGAGTCCACCAGCTGCTCCTTGGAAACCCTATGGGGCAGTTCTACTCTGTCCTGTAGGGTCATTATGAGTCAGAATAGACTTGATGGCAACAGGTTTGGTTTTTTGGGTTTTGTTATTTTAGTGATATTAAATGTTTTATATGTTTTAAGCTGTAGGTATTTTTTTCTGTCTTGTCATGTTTTCTTCTAGTCATAACTTGTGTCCAAGTTTTTAAAATTAATTGATTTTTTTGTTTTGTTTTTAAAACAGAAAGTTGTTCAAGGAATTGAATTAAACCAAATTCGAGGACTTGGGTTTGATGCCACGTGTTCTCTGGTTGTTTTGGATAAGCAGTTTCATCCTTTACCAGTAAACCATGAAGGTAGGACCATTCCTATCCCTTTTTCTGGTGGTGGGAGATTGGCTCGGGGCAAACTTGGATGATCAATTCAAAGAATCCAGATAGGACATGAGGTCAGGTATGTATTTCTTACCAGTGATAGTGAGGTTCAGACCGATAAGCAACCTCATGGTAAATGGAGAAATGATTGAAGATGTCAAGGATTTCATTTTACTTGGATCCACAATCAACGCCCATGGAAGCAGCACTCAAGGAATCATTTTTGCATTGGGCAAACCTGCTACAAAAGACCTCTTTAAAGTATTAAAAAGCGAGATGTCACTTTAAGGACTAAGGTGCGCCTGACCCAAGGCATGTTGTTTTCAGCCGCCTCATATACATGTAAGAGCTGGATGATGAATAAGGAAAACTGAAGAAGAATTGACACCTTTGAGTTATGGTGTTGGCAAAGAATATTGAGTATACCAAAGAGCAAACAAATCTGTGTTGAAAGAAGTACAGCCAGAATGCCCATTAGAAGCCAGGATGGCGAGACTTTGTCCCATATACTTTGGACATGTTATCAGGAGGGACCAGTCCCTGGAAAAGGACATCATGCTTGGTAAAGTAGAGGGTCGTGAAGAAGAGGAAGACCCTCAAACGAGATGGATTGACACAGTGGCTGCAACAATGGGCTCAAACATAACAGATTGTGAGGATGGCACAGGACTGGGCAATGTTTCTTTCTGTTGTACATAGTGTCACTATGAGTTGAAGTGACTCAGTGACATCTGACAACAACAAAAGTGATTGGTCACTTTTGCCATCCACTGGGCTTGATATAAGCCACCCCAGCAGCGAGAAAGAGAAGATCCCACAACCACCAAGGAAGAACAGCCAGGAGCCAGCACGTCCTTTGGACGTGGGATCCCTGCGCTGAGAAGCTCCTGGAACCAAGAGACAGAGCTGTAACATTGAAGGCAATGAAAAGCGGCGGTAGAGACCCAGCAGTAGAGACCTGGAAGCAGGAAATGTCATGGTAGGCCTCCGGCCCACAGAGAAAAAAAGCTGAGTGAGTTTGGGCAGAGGCCGAGGGCGAGGGAGAAGCATGCCAGCGAGCACGGCTGGGAGGAGGCTGTCCTGATGGAAGAACTGTATCCTGAGTTTTCCTGAGCCTGAATTGTAACCTGTTACTTCCCTAATAAACCCATAATTGTGAGTATTGTCTGTGAGTTCTGTGTGGCCATTGCAATGAATTATCAAACCCAGCAGAGAAGTAGAGAGTGCTGTGGGAGGGACGGTTGGTGTCAGAGTTGGTAAAGACGACAGAGAGAGGAGGCATGTCTGACTTTTGCCTCATAGGAATCAGCCTTGAGCTATTTATCTTGATTCTAGTTCCCCCATGTGAAGTTAGAGCAGGTCAGATACCGCCCCAACGCAGTTTTCACAAGACCTGTCACTGCCAGCTCTGCCGTCGGGCCTCTTCCAGGCCTGTTGTTACTGGCTGTGCTACTGGGTTCCTTTTGGGCCTCTGGCTGTCTTCAGTGTTATGGCCCTCGACCTGTGTTACAGCTTTTTTAGGAGGCTCCTTGCCTCCCCTCCCTCTCTCTCTCTCTGCTTCTTTTCTCCTCTTACTGTTTCTCTTCCTATTTCATTCTGTCTGAAAAACCTCTGTTGAGTTGGCTGCATGTATACACAAACTCCTTGTCTGTTTCAAGGCATGGCCCTCCCATCATGGCCACAAACTGACCAATCCCCTCTCTGTAGGCTACAGACACTTCATTTGCATAGTAGGCTATAGATACTTCATTTGCATAATTTGTTGACCAATCTCTACAAGGTGCATGCCAATCACAGGGCAGGCTGCAGCCCTGGACCAGACAAAAAGTATCAAACCACAAGTTGTTCACAGTGTACCCAGGAAATGGCAATCAACCTGGACAAAACTAACAAACCCTGTGGGGTAGAAAACTAAGGCAAAGATAACTCTTATACTGTCTTTCCAAAGAATCAAGGTAGAAGGCCGTATGGAGGGACTCATTTCACCACAAGTGTGGAGGCCAGAAATCACATCCCAGAAGTTAAAAGCTTGGAGAACAAATGATAGGAGTATGGTAGAGTGGGAGGCTAGGTGAGGGAGAGAGTTGGCCTCAGAAAGTGCAAGAGCTACAGTAGAGAACCTGAAGGAAGGACATGGAATCCTTAGCTCAGAGTGAGTAGCCTTGAAAAAGACAAGTGGTTTGGGTGTTTTCTAGAAAGAGTGTCAATGCCTGCATTTTTTATTTTTTTAATTGTATTTCAGGTGAAGGTTTACAGAACAAATAGTTTCTCATTAAACAGTAGTACACATATTGTTTCATGACATTGGTTAACAACCCCACCACATGTCAACCCTCTCCCTTCTTGACCTTTTTTTTTGGTGAAAATACACATAGCCCAAGATAGACCATTTCAAAAATTTCTACATGAACATTTCAGTGACATCGATTACATTCTTCCAGTTGTGCTGCTATTCTCACTTTAGATGAAGGTTTACAGAACAAGGTAGTTTCTCATTAAATAGTTAGTACACATGTTGCCCTGTGACAATGGTTAACAACCCCACTACATGTCAACACTGTACTTACTCAACCTTGGGTTCCCTAACACCAGCTTTCCTGTCTGTCCCCTACTCCCTTCTCGTCCTTGTCCCTGGACTGCTGTGCCTCATTAGTCCCATTTTGTTTTATGGGGCTGTCTGATCTCCAGCTGAACGGTAAACCTCGGAAGTGACTTCGCCACTGAGCTAAAAGGGTATCTGGGGGCCGTACTCTCAGGGTTTCTCCAGTCTCGTTTAGGCCAGTAAATTTGGTCTTTTTTTTTTGTGTTAGAATTTTGTTCTACATCCTTCCCCAGCTCTGTCCAGAACCCTCTGCTGTGATCCCGGTCAGAGCAGTTAGCGGTGGTAGCCAGGCACCATCTAGCTGTACTGGACTCAGTCTGGTGGAGGCCTTTGTAGCTCTGGTCCATTAGTCCTTTGGACTAATCTTTTCCTTGTGTTCCATTCTCTTCATTCTCCCTTGCTCCCAAAGGGGTGAGACCAGTGGAGTATCTTAGATGGCTGCTCACAGGCTTTTAAGACCCCAGATGCTACTCACCAAGGTAGAATGTAGAACATTGTCTTTATAGACTGTGTAATGCCAGTTGAGCTAGATGTTCCCCGAGACCATGGTCCCCACAGCCCTCTGCCCAGCAATTCAGTCCCTCAGGGAGTTTGGATGTGTCTGTGGCGCGTCTATGACCTTTCCCTGTACAAGTTGTGCTGGTTTCCCCTGTATTGTGTACTGTCTCACCCTTCACCAAAGATACCACTTGTCTATTGCCTATTTAGTATTCCCCCCCAACCCCTCCCATCCCTTGTAACCAGCAAAGATTGTTACTTTTTGTGTGTAAACTTTTTCATGGGTTTTTACGATAGAGGTCTCATACAATATTTGTCCTTTTGTGATTGACTTGTTTCACTCAGCGTAATGTCCTCCAGTTTCATCCATGTTATGAGATGCTTCACAGATTCATCATTGTTCTTTCTCGTTGCATAGTACTCCATTGTGTTTATGTACCATAGTTTGTTTATCCATTCATCTGTTGATAGGCATCTAGGTTGTTTCAATGGCTGCATTTGCTTTGTGTATGAAGCTCCTGTCCTATGTACATTTGAGTTGGAGAGCCAAGCTGATTTAATGGAAACAGACCAAGGCAGACAGGACCATGTATTCACACAGAATTTGGAAGAAGATGGCCTGTCTGTTTTTGATAGCCAGACCAAAGGACATTCACATTTTATGATGTTCTAACAGATACTTGTGACTACAATAATGAGCTGTTTTAAATGTAGAGTGCCATTAGGCCTACCATCAGAGGTTTTTCACAATGGGTGAGGATGTGTCCCTTTTCCGGAATTTTATTCAGTAGCAGTAGCACTGGGGTTGCAAACCTAAAAGATAACACTAGGAGTCCCTGAATGGTGTAAATGGTTAAAGCACTCGACTGCTAACTGAAAGGTTGTAGGTTTGAGACCACCCAGAGGCACATCGGAGGAAAGTTCTGGCGATTTACTTCTGAAAAATCAGCCATGGAAAACCCTATGGAGTATAGTTCTACTGTGACACACATGGGGTTGCCATCAAGTTGGTTACATTCTTCACAATGAACATTGTCATCCGTTCTGGTTGTTCCATTTCCGTTAATCTAGTTTCCCTGCCCCCTTACATTCTCATCTTTGTTTTTAAAGTAATTGTTGACCATTTGGTCTCACGTAGGTGGTTTTTTAAATAAGCACAGTACTTACAGGTGATATTCATTATTTTGTGAGCCCATCTGTTATTTAGCTACAAGGTGATTTCAAGTGTTAGTTTTGGTTCAAGGTTTAGAGTATCTCAGGGCGGTAGTTTCAGGGAGTCCTCCAGTCTCGACCTGTTTTGTTTTGTTTTGTTTTTTAGGAATTTGAGGTTCTCTTCCACATTTTTCTCTCATTCTGTCAGGTTCCATCTATTGCAGCCCTGGTTAGGATGTTTGGTAGTGATAGCCAGGTACCATCTAGTTCTTCTGGTCTCAGGGTAGATGATGCCATGGTTCGTGTAGGCTGTTAGTCCCGTACACTAGTTTCTTCTTTGAGTGTTTGGTTTCCTTCTTTCTTTTATGCTCTGGATGCGTAGAGACCAATAGTTGTATGTTAGATGGCCACTCACAAGTTTTTAAGACCCCACGTATCACTCACCAAACTAGGATGTAGACTATAACTCTATGAACTATATTATGCCAGTTGACTGAGATTTCCCAGGAGACTATGGTTCTAATCCTTCAAACGAGAAAATGAATCCCGTGAGGTGTTTGGTTATGTCTAAGAAGTATCTGTAACTGTGTAGCAGCCCCTTTCTTAATTGGTGGCTGTGGCATAGTAGGGCACAGTGGGACATAGTGGAATTAGAGTCAGACCAGGGCCACATCTCAGCTTTGCTACTGCTGAGCCATGACACCTTGGGTGAATCATTTAACCTCACATTTCTTTTTTCTGCTTTGAAAGAATTGGCATAATTAAACAATTTAAGTAGCTGTGAGAATTATGTGAGAGTTTGACACCTAAATGTTCAGAAAAGTTTCTTCCATCAGGTTATGAATTACTCAAGTTGAGGGAATGTGTTCTGCACACTTCTGTGGACCTGGTCCCTAGAACAGTGATTATTATAAATATGTGTTGAAAAAGTATGTGAATGGATTAATGGTTAGAGCTATGAATGAATGGTGATGATGATAAGCAGCTTTACATATATATGTGAATATATATGCAAATAAAAATATATATGTAAATATAGCTATTAATATAAATGTATATCAATATATATGAGCTAATATTTATTCTCCTTTCCTCTTGCCACATACATTAGCACCTACCATGTGGCAAGCCCTGTCTTTTCAGTAGGGGAGCTTCCAAGAAGAATACAGTATGGTCTCTGTTCTTCCTGGCTCAGGTGGCTTTGTTCTAGCTCAGCAGGGTAGGGAATCTTCAGTGTGGGTCACTTCAGAGGGCATAGACTGCAGAATGGTGATGAACAAACAGACCTCAGCCCAGCAGCAGCAGGCATTTTCTAATTAGGAGATGGGGCCAGCCATGGAGTTGGGGCTTTGCGCTCCCTTTATTGGCTTTATTTAAGTAGAGGTCAGGTGCTGATGATCTGTTAGGGATGCTGTAGGAGGAATTCTCACACTGGGTGGGACTTTAGACATTACTAATCATACAATTTCAAGGACTCTATACCCTCTAGCCTGCTAAAATACATGGTTTTTAACCTTGACTGTATATTAGAATCAACTGGAAATCTTTTAAGAATCAACAGTTCCTGAGTCACACCTCTAAAATTTATATTCAGTTGTTTTGGGTGGGGCTAAGGTATTGGCATACTTAAAAAGTATCCTAGGTAACTCTAGTTTGTGGAGAATCACTGGCCTGACAACCAAAGAGACAACCAAAATATCAGGAACAAGAACACTTCAACTGGAAGAAGAATGTTCCTTGTTGAGCCTGCTTAAATATGAATCCTCTCTGATGCCATCTTTTTTCTCACTGTAGGTTGAATTGCCTCCTGTTAACAGGCTCTCTATTAAAAGGGTAGCTAGGTTGCAACCCTAATATTAAGTGATGAAATAACTAAAAGGTTAAAATGTACTGATTGATCAAATACATCCAACTGTAGATGCCCCTTACCAGTTTCTTGCCTTTCAACAGATTATATTAAGGTTAGATTTTATCTGAGGTAGATTATCCTGTGCTAAAAAATAAAATTAGAATGTTAAAGGTAGTTTAAAGGCTATGCAATGACCGTTTCTACCTGCATGGCAGCAGCCAATTCTTGATGGATTGAGTGGAGTAGTTACAAGGAACGAGAAGTGGGGTCAGGATTACAAGTAACCCCAACCACCATTAAAATTAAAGGCAAAACAGATAAAAGTGTTGTCATTTTTAGATGTTAACCAAAAAATGAAAAACAAACAAAAAACCCAGTAAAGTAAGTATTATAGTTTAAGAGCACTAAGCAGTACTATATGATAAAACAGTTCGCAGGTTCTTGTCTGGTCCTTCTGTCTTTGAAGATCAGAACACCACCTGGGCTGAGCAGGCCCCGAGAGTGCAGTTGCTGCCCCCTTCCTACTTCTGCACCCCAGGTCTGATTCCTTCTAGCTCAGAGCCTCACTTTGGTTGGGTCGTCACAGCCACAGGGCTTGTTGGGACGGAGAAGAACCAAGGGTGAAAATTTGGGGTATGGGAGGGGTTACTACCTAGGCTACTATGTCACCAGAAAACTAATACGTAGATGTTTTTGCTGATTGATTTTCATCTTTTTCCCTCAATACTGGAGATTACCAATAACCCCAATCACCATTAAAATCAATGCTTAGAATACAGGATGTGTTCAAAATATTAATTGAATGAGTGAATAAATGGATGAGGTAAGCTGACTGTGTTATTGTTAGTTGCCATCAAGTTGATTCCAACTCATGGCGATTCCATGAGTGCAGAGTAGAACTGCTCCATAGGGTTTTCAAGGCTTTGACCTTTCAGAAGCAGATTTATGTGTGTCTTCCAAGGGACCTCTGGCTAGGTTGGAACTGCCAACATTTTGGCAGTAGTTGAGTGCTTAACTGTTTGTGCCACCCAGGGACTCCTTGGTAAGCTGACTATATAACCCAAATTCTGCTCTCCTGAATTGCCTCCCATTCTCTTAAAATATCTTCTCTGGCCTGTGCTCAGTTTGTTTCACATGCTGTCTCTGTTGTGTGGAAATTCTTCCCCACTCTTCCTTCACTTGACTAATCACTGGCCAGTCATTTTCAGAAGTAACTAAAGCTCTTGTCTCTTGGAGGCCGTCTGTGTGGCCTCCGCTAGCCTAGAGCCTTCTCCTCTGTGCTCTGCCACTGTATTCCCATGTCCCGGATTTCTGTTCTGACAGTCAGCATACTATAAACAGTTTTTTTTCCATTCAACCGCATGCTTCATAAAGGCAGGGACTCTGGCATGTTCCTTTCTGTATCCTCGCACCCAACTCTGTGCCTGGCATGTAGTAGATGATTAATAAGAGACAAAAGTGAAAGTTCAGTTAAGTCATTTATTTGTTGAGAAAGGATAGGGAACCCAAGGTTGAGAAAGTACAGTGTTGACATGTCGTGAGGTTGTTAACCATTGTCATAGGGCAGTATGTGAACTGTTTAATGAGAAGCTATCTGTTCTGTAAACCTTCATCTAAAGTAAAAAAAAAAAAAAAAAAAGAATTATGTATGTGAGATCAAATTGACAACAGCAGCTCCAAAGGTTTGATGGGAAGCCTAGGGGACAGTGAGTTGAAGATAATGGTGATGGAATAATTTGGAAAAGGATGGTGAGAATAGCAGCACAACTGGAAGAATGCAGTTGATATCACTGAATTGTAGAAATTTTTGAAATGGTGTATGTTTGGCTATGTATATTTTCACCAAAAAAAAAAAAAGGTCCTCCAAGGTTGAGAAGGGAGAGTGTTAACATGTGGGGTTGTTAACCAATGTCATAAAACAATATGTGTACTGACTGTTTAATGAGACACTATTTGTTCTGTAAACCTTCATCTAAAGTACAAAAAAAAAATTAAAAAAAAAAAAAGATTTGAATAAAGACTTAAGAACCTTAAAAAAAAAAAAAAGAATTGAGAAAGGATTGACTTTGGTCTTTGTGTAAAATGAAAATTATTAACCATAAGTATAATAACATAGTTGTGTTCAATTCTCATTGTCTTGTTCTGACTGCTTTTTGAGAGCCTCTTTATGTAGAAGCAGTAGTAGCTGATTGGCCTATCTTTATTAAAATTGGAAGTTTACCAACAGGTGTTTGTATCTTGAAGCAGCTACAGATACATTCTCTACAGTAGTTTTAAAAGCCACTCAGGTGACTCTAATATGCAACGAGGGTTGAAACCCATAGCTTAAAAGCAGTTCTGTTGTACAGTAGAATCACTGTCTTGTTTAAAAAAAAAAGTTTTTTCATGTGCCTGTGGAAGGTCTCACATAGTTTGTTGTATTTGCCAAGTATTACTGTTATTTGAGTAGCTTTTGTGGGACCTGAAATCTCACCAGTTTTCAGCCTTACCCCATTATGATGATGATGACCTTGTTTGGATATCTTCTTAGGTAGATTTTTTTTTTCTTTAGTTTTTAAAAAAAAATTATTTTTCAAAGCTATGGAAGAGCAAAGAAAATTAAAAACAAAACAGAACAACAACAACAAACAATGTCCTATGTACCTGCTACTGAGGATACTAAAAAAACAAACCAGTTGCCATCAAGTCGATTCTGACTCATTGCGACCCTGTGTGTTTCAGAGTAGAACTGTACTCAATAGGGTTTTCAATGCCTGCTTTTTTCAGAAATAGATCACCAGGCCTTTCTTCTGAGGCACCTCTCAGTGGACCTGAACCTCCAGTCTTTGGTTAGTAGTGAGTACACTGACCGTTGGTACCACCTAGGGACTCCCCTAATGAGGATAAACAGATGAAATTTTGCCATATTTGTCTCAGGACATTTTTTTCCATAAAGAACTATTTGACGCATTAGCCGTATCCCTTCTTCTTTCCCCACTCTTCTGTTTCCTCCAGGTAACCATTCTCCTGTAGTTGGTGCTCACAAACAAGTTGTTTGTGTGCGTTCACTGCATATGTAAATGTCCATTACAAATAGCAGTGTATATTTTTTGTGTTTTTGATTTTCCCAGCTGGTATCATTATTCATGTTGATACAAATATGTAGCTCTAGTTTGTTTGTTTTACCAATTTATTTATCCATTCTCCACACAGACCTAGTTTCAAAGTACACTTCATGCATTTCACAACTGTGACCCATTGGGCTTGTCTTCAACCTCTGAGTCTCAGCTGGTCATTGAAAAATGGTGATAATAATACTTACATTATAGGGTTGTTTTGAGGATTAATTGATATTATGGGCATAAAATGTTTAGCAAAGGGTTTGGGAGACAGACACACATACACACAAAGCTTTGTAAACATTTGCTACTAGCAAAGTTATATAGTTACTGCAGTTATTTTGCCATTAAATAAAATAATGCCTGACTCAATAGTTGTTGGTTTCCTTTTTACTTTTCCCCCTTATAATCTCCCAGGTGTAGTCATTGCTGTTCTCCCTATTACGTCATGTGAGGAAGCAGAGGATGCAAAAGGAATACCGGCTTGCCCATTATTACATGATAAACTAACAGGTTAAGGAAGGGACAATCAGTTACTATGGGGCCTTCAGGATGGTAGAGGTAAGGTGTGAGGAGGCAGTGTCATGTTCCTTTTCCAGATAGTTTTAAGCTCTGTTCCTTATGATTTACTCCTCCCGAGGGCCTACTATGTGATAGGCACTTGCTATAGTGTTTGTGTGCATTGTCTTAGGTTCAATGAATGAAAGCACTCAGTTGATTCTTATATGCTAGTAAAACCAAAAAAAATCCAAACCTGTTGCCTGCAGTCGATTTGTGACTCATAGTGACCCTATAGGACAGAGTAGAACTGCCCCATAAGGTTTCCAAGGAGTGGCTGGTGGATTTGAACTGCTGTCATATTGGTTAGCAGCTGACCTCTTAACCACTGCAACACCAGGGCTCCTTGTATGCTATTAGGTCAATAATATTATTATCCCCGTTTGATAGTCAAGGACACTGAGACTAAGAAAAGTTTAATAACTTACTCAGTGTATTCTGTCTATAACTGAAAGGAAGACTTAGTGTCTCAGTGATTAAGAGCTTGGCTGCTAACCAAAAGGTTGGCAGCTGAAATCCACCAGCTGCTCCTGGGAAACCCTAAAGGGTGGTTCTACTCTGTCTTATAGGGTGGCTATGAGTCGGAATCAGGTCGATGGCAATGGATTTAGTTTTTTTTGTGACTTAAAGAGTCAGCATTCATCTCTAGGTATGCCTGATTGCAAAGCTCTCCACTCCACCAAACGGACTATGGTAACCAAATGAGGAAAAACACCTTCATTAACTAATTTCAACTAAATTTTCTAGAAAACAGTGGGAATAGAAGCAGATAAAAGAACATTGTGTAGCTTTTAGATGTAGCATACCATCAAAATATTTGTCCTGACCGTATTTAAAGGCAACCAAGGTTAAAAAGCCCAAGTATTGTTTTAAGCTTCTTTCCTAGGCTCCTTTTCTGAATATATGCCCAGAAGAGTTTTTCTAGAACAGAAAGAGACAGGAAAGGAGGAAGAGAAGTTAAGAGAGAGAGAACGAATGCTAAAATAACAAATTGGCAGATCTTGACTGGTTTTAGCTTAGATTTTTAACCCTGGGGCTATGTTCAAAGAATAGGTTGCTTGAAGCATCTGAAATATCGGTAAAATGTACTTATCAACCTTGGTGGTGGACCTTTCAGTTTGTTCATTTTTGAGATATAAAATTACATTAGAAATTGTATAGCTTTTTGCTTTTGAGGAATCCTTAACTGCTGCTATGGTAGAAGAAGAATGTATCAATCCTCATCTCTCTTGTTTCTGTTAGGGGATTCCTGTCGAAACATCATCATGTGGCTGGACCACCGAGCTGTGAGTCAGGTCCACAGGATCAATGAAACCAAGCACAGCGTCCTCCGGTACGTCGGGGGTGTGATGTCTGTGGAAATGCAGGCCCCGAAGCTTCTGTGGCTAAAAGAGGTGAGTGCATGGGATTGAGGAGATGATGATATCAATAGTGGGAGGTTCCATTTATTGTGGACCTGTGCATACCTAGCACCCTGCTAAGGTATGTTATATTTGCTTTTTCTCAGTAACTCTCTGTGAACGGTTGATCCCATTTTATTGATTAACTAGTTGTTGTCGAGTAACTTCCTATTCATGTGTGTCAGAGTAGAACTGTGCTCCATGGTTTCAGTGGCCGATTTATTGATTAGCTTGCAGTTAAATTACTGCTGTTTTTATATGCTTAACTCATGCTAGGCATTATGATAGGTATTTCACACAAGATTGAATCTGACAACAACCCTGTGAGGTAGATTATTTTGTCTTGGTTTTGTAGACAAGGAAACGAAAACTCAGAGAGATTAACCAACTCACCCAAAGTGACACAATAAATATGTGACTGCAGTGCAGTGAATTACTTAATATGGCCCTTCTAACCATTTATGGTATTGTGACTGCCACAAAAAGATTGGGTGGAACTATGCAAATAAGGTGCTTGTGGCCCACCGAGGGGATTGGACAGCCTGCTAATAATGTAAATAAGGTACATGGAACCCTTGCAGGGGTGGTGGTGTTGTTGGGTGGCATCAAATCAGTTCTGACTCATAGTGACCCTGTGTACAACTGAACAAAACACTGCCCCATCCTGCACCGTCCTCACAATCGTTATTAAGCTTGAGCCCATTGTTGCAGCCACTGTGTCAGTCCATCTCGTTGAGGGTCTTCCTCTTTTTCGCTGACCCTCCACTTTACCAAGCATGATGTCCCTCTTCAGGGGCTGATCCCTCCTGATAACATGTCCAAAGTATGTGAGACGAAGTCTCGCCATCCTTGCTGCTAAGGAGCATTCTGGCTGTTCTTCTTCTAAGACAGATTTGTTCATTCTTTTGGCGGTCCATGGTATATTCAATGTTCTTTGCCTGTACCACAATTCAAAGGCATCAATTCTTCTTTGGTCTTCCTTATTTATTGTCCAGCATTCGCATGCATATGAGGTGAATGAAAACACCGTGGCTTTGGTCAGGCGCACCTTGGTCTTCAAGGTGACATCTTTGCTTTTTAACACTTTAAAGAAGTCTTTTGTAGCAGATTTGCCCAGTGCAATGCATCTTTTGATTTCTTGACTGCTGCTTCCATGGGTGTTGATTGTGGATCCAAGTAAAATGAAATCCTTGACAACTTCAATCTTTTCTCCATTTATCATGATGTTGTTTATTGGTCCAGTTGTGAGGATTTTTGTTTTCTTTATGTTGAGGTGTAGTCCATACTGAAGGCTGTGGTCTTTGATCTTCATCAGTAAGTGCTTCAAGTCCTCTTCACTTTCAGCAAGCAGGGTTGTGTCATCTGCATGACTCAGGTTGTTAATGAGTCTTCCTCCCATCCTGATGCCCCATTCTTCTTCATATAGTCCCACTTTTGGATTATTTGCTCAGCATATGGATTGAATAAGTATGGTGAAAGGATACAACCTGATGCACAGCTTTCCTGACTGTAAACCACACAGTATCCCCTTGTTCTGTTCAAATGACTGCCTCTTGATCTACATACAGGTTCCTCATGAGCACAATTAAGTGTTTCAGAATTCCAATTCTTTGCAGTGTTATCCATAATTTGTTATGATCCACATAGTCAAATGCCTTTGCACAGTCAGTAAAACACAGGTAAACATCTTTTTGGTATTCTGTGCTTCCAGCCAGAACCCATCTGACATCAACAATGATATCCCTGGTTCCTCGTCCTCTTCTGAATTCAGCTTGAATTTCTAGCAGTTCCCTGTCGATATACTGCTGCAGCCACTTTCAAATGATCTTCAACAAAATTTTACTTGCATGTGATATTAATAATATTGTTCGATAATTTCTGCATTCGGTGGGATCACCTTTCTTGGGAATAGACATAAATATGGATCTCTTCCAGTCAATTGGCCAGGTAGCTGTCTTCCAAATTTCTTGGCATAGCCGAGTGAGCACTTCCAGTGCTGCATTCATTTGTTGAAACATCTCAGTTAGTATTCTATCAATTCCTGAATCCTTGTTTTTCACCAGTGACTTCATTGCAGCTTGGACTGCTTCCTTCAGTACCATGGGTTCCTGATTGCAGGGGTGGGACTATGCAGATAGGGTGTATGGACCCTAACAAGGGGATTGGTCAGTTTTGCCACTCTGCTAGGCTTAAAGGGAGTCAGTGCCAGAAGTGGATGGAGTGGGGACCTCACTACCATCAAGAAGAACCAGGAGCAGAGCATGTCCTTTGGACCCAGGGTCCCTGCACTGAGAATATCCTAGACCCAGGAGACAGAGAGAGAGCTGTTAACACCAGAGAATGGCACAAGGTGGTGAGAAGCAGTGGCAGAGAAACAGTGGCAGTAGAACCAGGAGAATGGCACAGGATGGCACAGTGGGCTTCCTAACCATGGAAAGAGGCAGCTGCAGTGGGTGTGCTGACCCATGGAGCGAGAGGGCTAAGTGCTTTGGGCAGGAGTCTTGCTGGCAGAGTGGGATGCCTTTGGGCACTTAATGGAGCTAGGCTCACCGACCCATAGAGCAAGAGAGCTGAGCGTCTTTGGGTACGTATCAGTGGAGCTAAGTGTTGTAAGAAAGAGCTGTAACACTTGCCTGAGTAGGGGAGAGGCCAGGCTGAGGGGCTCAGGGGCCGAGAGGCTGAGAGGCCACGAGAGAGACCTGCCTGTGGGCACAGCTGAGAAGCTGTCCTGACTGAAGAACTGTATCCTGGTCATTCTCCTGAATTGTAACCTGCTACTTCCCTAAGAAACCCCATAACTGTGAGTATGGTCTGTGAGTTCTGTGTGGCCATTGCAGTGAATTATTGAACCCAGCAGAGAAGTAGAGAGTGCCATGGGAGGGACGGCTGGTGTCAGAATTGGTAAAAAGTTTGGAGAGAAGAGGTATGGCTGACCTCCACCTCATAGGAATCAGCTTTGGGCTGATGCTGATCTTGATTCTTTCTCCTTCTCTTTGTGAAGTTAGAGGAGGTCTGACACTGTCTCACCATTTTTTACAGTGACAGAACCGGGATTTGAACCTAAGACTGGCTGACTCCAAAATCATTTCTCTTAATATCCTGTACTCTGCTGAAGTTCCGAGAGGTTAATTACCCTTTCAATTAGAAAGTAGCAGAGCTGGGATTTAAATCCAGATTTCTGACAACAGCTTTCTTTTTCTATAGACTTTAGCTCTAAATTATTAGTCTTTGGCCTTTGTGACATTTTAAGGTATCCCTTTCTCATCTCACCTGAACTTGAGTTTCCACATCCTGAGTGATATGGTGCTCTTTGGTCTAAGCACTTGCAGGTGATTCCCATTTCCAGATGTTAGGACTTCTTTATGAAGTGTGGAGAGTGGTGATGTCAGCTTAATGGTTCCCATTAGAGATGGATGTGTGAGAAAGTTCAAGTCCCCTGGGAACCTCGGAGGCTTGAAAATCCCTAGGTGGTCTGGGAGGAGAGAATCCATCTAATGAGCAAGACCTGGTGTGATTCATTTACTGCCTGTGAGTTTGAGGTGGGCAGAGTCTTCAGTCACTCACATTGTGTATAGCAATAAGGGGAGTTTAAAGGTGCTGAGGACTTGTCCCATCATTGCCACCATGGGGCCAAAGGGGAGTAAACAAGATAGGCTTCAATAATCAAAGCAGGCGTGGCTTATTATCTGTTTTATGTACTTGATCTCTTGTGTAGGTTTTAATTTGTAGAAAGGCCTCAATAGTCGATAGGAGTTTGAAAACATGCGGTGTCGTAGGAGTCATTGGTTTCAGGAATAATCTAATTCTGACTGTACTAGCAACACATTGTGGGCCAAGCATTTCTCATCCCAGGCTTCACTTTTTCCATCAATTTGAAAACATGATCCAAATATATACCTGTGGCTGAAATACAAATCAGGATATAAACCCAACTGCTTTACTCTCCCTTCACACTCTGCTATGCATTTTATAGGCATGAATTGTTTTAATCCTGACAAGCTCTGCATGGTAGATAGCATGGTAAACTGAGGCTGTGAGAGAGATTATATAACCCTCCCAAACAGATGGTATATGCATGCAAAAGCTGGACAATGAAAAAAGAAAACAGAAGAAAAATCGATGCATTTGAATTGTGGTACTGGCAAAGAATATTGAATATACCACGGACTGCCAGGAGAATGAATAGATTAGTCTTAGAAGAAATAAAACTGGACTGCTCCTTAGAAATGAGGATGATGAAGCTTCTTGCTTACTTTGGACACGTCATTGGGAAAGACCAATCCCTAGAAAAAAAATCATATTTGGTAGAAACCCAAACCAAACCCGTTGCTGTTGAGTCAACTTGGACTCATAGTTACCCTATAGGATAGAGTAGAATTGCCGCATAGGGTTTCCAAGGCAGTAAATCTTTAAGGAAGCTGACTGCCACATGTTTCTCCTGCAGAGCGGCTAGTGGGTTCAAACCACCGACCTTTCAGCTAGCATCTGAGCACTTAACCACTATGCTACCAGGGCCCCTCTTGTATTTGGTAGAGGGTTAGTGAAAACAAGGGAAACTCTCAGTGAGATAGATAGACATAATAGCTGCAACAATGGGCTCAAACATACATACCAAAGATCATGAAGATGGCGCAGGACTGAGCAACGCTTTGTTTTGTTATACACAAGGTTGTCATGAATCAGAGTTGACTTGATGGCAGCTAACAACAGTAACAACTGGGCTCCAAATCCCAGCTCATTCCATCATATCATGATGCACTAAAATCCCTCTGTGAAGTGTGCCCCTTGGGGTAGGCCAGGAACAGAGGCACTGGTGTTCTTCAAGTTGGCCTAAACTTGTTGCAGGAGAAGAAGTAGATTGGCTATAGCACAATGAAGTACACAATGAAGTGTCATATTGAGTTAAGTGAGGAGGATGGGGCAGATGATCACTGGTGTGTCATGAGGGCCTTATTGAGTACCTGCTGTGTGGCCACCTCGGGGCAGCATTTTGCAGGAGATCTAAATATACATTTAGTGTGAACCTCTCAGGATACTTACCGTCTTGCATTTGAGATCAAACTGCACTAAATAAAGTCCATAGAAAATAATTAAGTTCTAGATTGTGACCTTCCAAGATCATCTTCTATTTCTTTTTTTTTTATCCCCTGTCAGAATTTTCTGAGTAAGACTCTGAACATTACCTCTCTATGTATTTAGCTACCTGAAAGTTGAGCCTGAAATCTGTTTTTTTTTTTTGTTTGTTTTGTTTTTTTTGGTAAGCATACATAAGATTCCCTGCTGAGAATCCCTTTGGTTTCAGCATGTTTGAAAACTCAAAGAGATTTCTAAAATCAGATTCTCTTTATAGCCTAACCAGGATAGCTAATACTGCTTCTCAAATCTTAATGTGCAAATGAATCACCTGGAGTTCTGATTCAAGTGCAGATTCTGATTCAGTAGATCTGGGGTAGGGCCTGAGAAATTACATTTCTAACAAGCAACCAGGTAATGCTGATCCTGCTATTCTGTGGACTTATAAGACCACTGTCAGTTCCTAAAGCCTAGCCTCTTTTGACAAAGGAGCAGTAATCACAGACCTTTTTTTTTTTTAATTTAAATGAGAGGTTATGGGAGACTGAGGCATAGGGAAGCTATACAGCTGTTTGGTAGCACATTAAAAAAAAAAAAGAATGAGATTGTGTGTTCTAATTTCATTGGACTGTCATTTGTTTACTCTTTATTCATTCCTTAATTTGTCAAATCTTAAGCAGCTCTGAACCATCATCTGTGCTAGGCCCCAGGGACATGGGTCAAAGAGAACTCAGCCTTTCTTACCCTTGAGGGGCACAGAATCCACTGGCATCAATGGTCAGGGAGCACAAGGTAGAGAGGAATATGGAAGATAGCCATCCAAAAATTCACTAAGTGCCACGATGCAGGAAATAATTTGCTTGCTCGAGCATGCATTGGAGATGAGCCTCAAAACTTGAGTGGGGTTCTGCCTAGTGGAGAAGACAAGAAGAACGTTCTAGGCAGAGGTTGTGGTTCATTTATGGCATGTGAAGTAGGACCCAGGGCAGGAGCCTGTCGTGCCTGAGTGAGTGTAGTAGGAGATGAGAGCAGACAAGTAGCCTAGGCTCAGCTAGGGCCTATTTGTTGGTAGAGATTAGTTTATTGTTTTTAAGCAAGGAAGGGAATATCTGATAACTTTGGCAGGCATGTGGAGATTGGATTAGGACTGAGAAAATGTGTGTGTGTGGGAATAAAAACTGGAGTTTTCTTACTCTCCTGATGGTAACACCTTGATGGCTTTGCATTGCTATAGGATAAATCCCTAAATTCTTAACGTGGCCCAGAAGATAGCAGGTGATGTCATTTTTACCTCCCCTTTCTCACCTTACCTCACCTACTCCCTCACTCTGATCTATTCACAAAAATCTACTCAAAGGTCCTGAAAGACACCCACTTCTTTGCCACCTCAAAGTCTTGACCAGGGATTAGCAAACTACAACCTGCAAGGCAAATCTGGCCTGCTGCCCACTTTTGAATGGCTGTGAGCTAAGGATGGCCTTTACATTTTCAAATGATTGAAAAAAATCAAAAGCAAAATAACTTGTGACATGTGAGAATTAGATGAAATTAAAATTTTAGTGTTTATCAATAACGTTTTATTAGAATACAGCCACACGCACTACACGGACCACACATGCTACATTGAGAGTTGAGTAGTTGCGATGGAGACTATATGGACAGCAAAGGTGAAAATATTTTATCTGACCCTTTAGAGAAAAGCTTTGCTGACCCATGGTCTTGATGATGTTGTACCTTCTGCCCAGAATATTCTTCCCTCTATTCACTGCTGACTCTTCCTCGTCATTTAGGTCTCCGCCTCAAGGTCACTTCCTTAAAAAAGCGTTTCCTGACCCTCAAATAGATCAGAAGTCTCTTGTCATTGTACTCTTTATTTTACTTCATTGTACCTTTCATCAACTGTAATATGTTAATTTGCATGATGATTCGTATAATGCTTGCCCCTGTAACCATTGCAACCTACAGGAGGATGAAAACCATATTCATTTTGTTCATTGCTGTGTCCCTGATCCTAATCAGATACCAGGCACATACTAGGTGCTCAAATATATATGTTTTGAATAATTTGATTGGCCCAGTAAGGGGCTCTTGCAGTACTCCAGGTAAGAACTAACGAGGCCTGAATTTAGGCACTGCGGCAGAGAGAGGATATGGCTTTCACAAGTAGAAAGAGAGCAGCAAAAGAAGCCCTCAGGCGCCAGAAGAAAGGAAATAATAAGAATTAGAGCAGAATTAAATTAAATAGAGAATAGAAAAACAGTTGAAAGAGTTAACAAGACCAAAAGTCGGTTCTTCGAAAAGATCGACAAAATTGATAAGCCTTTGGCCAAACAGACAAAGAAAAACCGGAGAGGAAGCAGATAACCCATATAAGAAATGAGATGGGTGATATCACAACAGACCCAACTGAAATTAAAAGAATCATAAGAGAATACTATGAAAAATTGTACTCTAACAAATTTGCAAACCTAGAGGAAATGGACAAATTTCTAGAAAATCACTACCTACCTAAACTAACACAAACAGAGGTAGAACAACTAAATAAAACTATAACAAAGGAAGAGATTGAAAAGGTAATTAAAACACTCCCAATAAAAAAAAGCCCTGGCCTGGATGACTTCACTGGAGAATTCTATCATACTTTCAGAGAAGAGTTAACATCACTACTACTAAAGGTATTTCAGAGTGTAGAAAAGGATGGAATACTCCCAAACTCATTCTATGAAGCCAGCATAACCCTGATACCAAAGCCAGGTAAAGACACCACAAAAAAAGAAAATTACAGACCAATATCCCTCATGAACATGGATGCAAAGATCCTCAACAAAATTCTAACCAATAGAATTCAGTAACATATCAAAAAAATAATTCACCACAATCAAGTGGTGTTTATACCAGGTATGCAGGGATGGTTCAACATTAGAAAAACAATCAGTGTAATCCATCACATTAATAAAAGACAAGAACCACATGATCTTATCAGTCCATGCACAAAAGACATTTGACAAAGTCCAACACCCATTCATGATAAAAACTATCAACAAAATAGGAATGGAAGAGAAATTCCTCAACATAATTAAGGGCATTTATACAAAGCCAACAGCCAACATCATCCTAAATGGAGAGAATTTGAAAGCATTCCCCTTGAGAACGGAAACCAGACAAGGATGCCCTTTATCACCACTCTTACTCAACATTGTGCTGGAGGTACTAACCAGAGCAGTTATGCTAGAAAAAGAAATAAAGTACATCCAGATTGGTAGGGAAGAAGTCAAAGTATCTCTATTTGCAGGTGATATGATCTTATACACAGAAAACCCCAAAGAATCCACAAGAAAACTACTGGAACTAATAGAAGATTTCAACAGAGTTTCAGGATACAAGATAAACATACAAAAATCGGTTAAGATTCCTTTACACCAACAAAGAGAACCTCGAAGAGGAGATCACCAAATCAATACCATTTATAATAGCCCCCAAGAAGATAAAATACTTAGAAATAAGTCTAATCAGAGATGTAAAAGACCCATGCAATGAAAAGTACAAGACACTACTGCAAGAAACCAAAAGACACCTGCATAAGTGGAAGAACATACCTTGCTCATGGATAGGTAGACTCAACATTGGGAAATGTCAATTCTACCCAAAGTGATCTACAGATACAATGCAATCCTGATCCAAATTCCACTGACATTTTTTAATGAGATGGAGAAACAAATCACCAACTTCATTTGGAAAGGGAAGAAGCCCCGAATAAGTAAAGCATTATTCAAGAAGAAGAACAAAGTGGGAGGCCTCACACTACCTGATTTTAGAACCTATTATACCACCACGGTAGTCAAAACAGCTTGGTACTGGTATAACAACAGATAACGTAGACCAATGGAGCAGAATAGAGAATCCAGACATAAATTCATCTACCTATGAGCAGCTGATATTTGACAAAGGCCCAAAGTCCATTAATTGGGGAAAAGACAGTCTCTTTAACAAATGGTGCTGGCATAACTGGATATCCATCTGCAAAAAACTGAAACAAGACCCATACCTCACACCATGCACAAAAACTAAGTCAAAATGGATCAAAGACTTAAATATAAAATCAAAAACGATACAGATCATGGAAGAAAAAATAGGGACAATGCAAGGAGCCCTAATACATGGCATAAACACCATAAGTAAAAATGCACAGGCCCAGAAGAGAGACTAGATAACTGGGAGCTCCTAAAAATCAAACAGTTAAATGCTCATCAGAAGACTTCATCAAAAGAGTCAAAAGACAACCTATAGACTGGGAAAAAATTTTTGGCTACAACAAATCTGATCAGCATCTAATCTCTAAAATCTACAAGATAGTGCAAAACCTCAACAGCAAAAAGACAAATAACCCAATTAAAAAATGGGCAAAGGATATGAACAGACACTTCGCCAAAGAAGATATTCAGGTGACTAACAGACATGTGAAGAAATGCTTATGATCATTAGCCATTAGAGAAATGCAGATCAAAACTGAATGAGATATCATCTCATCCCAGCAAGGCTAGCATTAATCCAAAAAACACAAAATAATAAATGTTGGAAAGGTTGTGGAGAGACTGGAACACTTATACACTGTTGGTGGGAATGTAAAATATTACAACCACTTTGGAAATTGATTTGGCACTTCCTTAAACAGCTAGAAATAGAAGTACCATATGATCCAGCTATCCTGCTCCTTGGAATATATCCTAGAGAAATAAGAGCCGTCACACGAATAGATATATGCACACCCATGTTCATTGCAGCACTGTTCACAGTTGCAGAAGAATAGAAACAACCTAGGTGCTCATCAACAGATGAATGGATAAACAAACTATGGTATATCCACACAATGGAATACTACACAACAATAAAGAACAACGATGAAGCTGTGAAACATAACATGGAGGAATCTCGAGGACATTATGCTGAGTGAATTTAGTCAGTTACAGAAGGACAAATACTGTAGAAGACCACTATTATAAGAACTCAAGAAAAAGTTTAAATACAGAAGAAAACATTTTTTGATGGTTAGGATGGTGGGGGCGGAGGTTGAGGGTTATTTACTAACTAGATAGTAGATAAGAATTATCTTAGGTGGAGGGAAGGACAGCACACACTACAGGGGAAGTCAGCACAACTGGACTAAACCAAAGCTAAGAAGTTTCCTGAATACAGTCCAACACTTTGAGGGACAGAGTAGCAGGAGCAGGGGTCTGGGGACCATGCTTTCAGGGGACATCTAGGTCAATTGGCATAACAAAGCTTGTTAAGAAAATGTTCTGCATCCTACTTTGGTGAGTGGTGTCTGGGGTCTTAAAAGTTTGCAAGTGGCCAGCCAAGATGCATCAGTTGGTCCCAACCACCTGGAGTAAAGGAGAATGAAGAACACCAAAGACACAAGGAAAGTATTAGCCCAGGAGACAGAAAGGGCCACATAAACCAGAGACTTCATCAGCCTGAGACCAGAAGATCTAGATGGTACCCGGCTACCAATGACTGCCCTGACAGGGAACACAACACAGGGTCCCGGATGGAGCAGGAGAAAGGTGGGGTGCAGAACTGAAATTCTGGTAAGAAGAGCAGACTTAATGGTCTGACTGAGACTGGAGGAACCCTGTAAAGCATCGCCCCTGGATTCTCTGTCAGCCCAGAACTAAAACAGTTTCTGAGGCCAACTCTTTAACAGGGATTGAACTGAACTGTGGGACATAAAGTGATACTTGTGAGGAGTGTGCCTCTTAGCTCAAGTAGATACAAGAGACTAAATGGGGAGCTTCTGTCTGGAGGTGAGATGGGAAGGCAGAGAGAGTTAGGAGCTGGTTGAATGGACATGGGGAATCAGGGGTGAAAAGGAGTGTGCTGTCACAGTATGTGGAGAGCGGGTAGGGTCACATAACAAAGTATATATAAATTTTTGTATGGGAGACTAACTTGAAATGTAAACTTCATGTAAACTACAATTAAAAAAAAAAAAAAAAGGGAGGATATGGGTTCCAGAAATCTTTAGGGGATAAAGTCAGCAGAACATTGAGCCTGATTGGCTGTGAAGGGTGAGTCAGATGGAGGAGTTAGAGCTGACCACTCAGTTTAGTATTGCCGTCATTCATGTGCTCCTTGTCCTTAGCCTGGAATCAGATGTCAGAGAGAGCTGGACAGAATTTTAAGTTCAGACTTCCGGAAGACTTAGAAGAGATGTACTAAGACCACCATAGCTCTTGGGCAAAGTCACTCGGGCCCTAGTCCTGTAATAAGTAATTTTAATCATGTCCTTTACATTTAAGGTTTATGCATTTCAGGTTGACTTATGTCTCCTTAATAAGAACTGTCAGATAAAAGTGAAAATGCCATTTGAATTTTTCATAACCCCCAGCAGTCTGGCTTTTTGATTTGGTCTCAAGGATTCTGACTCTCATCTTAATGAAGGCCAAATGTAAATTAAGTTCTGTCAGGCTAGAACAGCTGGAGTCTCCTACCTTTATAAACATGAAACATTGTAGTGTAACAAGGTGCAGATTGAGGAAGGTCAAGAAAGTTAACGGGCTGATGCTGATCCTGACAGCTCAATGTTAATGGAAGATAATTAACGTGGCTTGTAGGGGCTGCATGGAGGTATTCCAATCCATCTTTTAACTCATTTCCTCTGTTTGCCATTGTCAGCAGAGCAGAAAGCTAATCATTTTGTAGTTGGAAATTTTCATTGTTCATCCCAAAGGCCTGGCTTTTGTTGATGGGTTCAGAAAATATATCTGACCCTCCCATCTCCCCAGTCCATGTGCCTCTGTTTCTGTTCCCCTGATAGCGTATTGGGAAAATGAGTAAATGATACTCTGAATGGTTTTTAACGTACTATCCCAGTATATGTTGAGTTTTTGGGAACCTGGTAGCTTAGATGCCAAGAGAGGTGGTTTGATATGGTACCCCTTCCTGCTGGCTGTGGAAGCTGTCAGTTGAGTGCTTTGCGGTAGGAACTATGAAAAGAACCTCCTGCTAGAGTTCAGGAAAGCCTGGCTCTAGTCCTTTCTGTAAAGTAAGAGACTTGCCCCAGTTCATTTTTAATGCCTCATCTGGCCCTATTCTTTTATTCATCTTCGTGATATAATAACATCTGTTCTCTTATCTAAGGTTTGTTCTAATCTTCAAACTTTAAGTTCTTTTCATTGAAATGCTACCATTGTCTTTTTTTTTTTTTAATGGCAATATGGTGGAAACTATAATCTTTCTTGGTTAGTTGCTTTGGCTTAAAATTCCATTTATAGGTTTAATATTATTCACTTATATTCATCAGGTCTTAGCAATAGAGCTAGTGCCAAATATTGAGGAACTTGGGGGACATAACACAATTCTGTAACAGCAGCAAAATATAGGATTTGAAGCCAAGCACACCTGCATTTCAGTCTTTCTCTGTTTGTTGCCTTGTTAACTGCTGTCGAGTTGGCTCCAGACTCATGACGACCCCATGCACAGCACAATGAAATACTGCCCTGTTCTGCACCACCCCCTTGGTGGGTTGCTAATTGGACCATTATGATCTATAGGATTATTTTGGAATAATTTGATTTTTGGAAGTAGATCACCACACCTTAGTTCCTAGCCTGTCTTAGTCTGGAAACTCTGCTGAAACCTGTTCATCATCATAGAAACACACAAGCCCCCACTGACAAATGGGGGTGGTTGCACATGAAGTGAATTGGCCAGGAATCGAACCAGGGTTACGTACATGGAAGATGAGAATTCTACCACGGAACCACCAATGTACCCAGTCTTTCTCTGTTGTTGTTGATGGGTGCTGTCGAATCAATTCTGACTCATAGTAACCCTATAGGACAGAATAGAGCCGTCCCATAGGGTTTCCAGGCTGTAATCTTTATGCAAGCAGACTGCCAAATCTTTTTTCTTCCACAGAGTGGCTGGTGGTTTTGAACCATCGACCACTGCACCACTAAGGGTACTTAATCTTTCTCTACCACTTACTAATTGTGGGACCTTGGACAAGCTAAATCAACTTCTCTGAGTCTCAATGTGCTTAACTATAAAATGAGTATAATAATGTTATCCTTGTAGAATTATTATAAGAATTTAGTGAGATATTTGGAAAGTGGCTTATATAGTCGATTTTCAAATAGTAGTTTAATTTTCACCTCCGTTGTGTTTAAAAATGTATGTCTTGTTGATGGACATTTCAGTAACATCCTACCACCAAGTAAGAGAATTTTGAGCCCTAGAATATCTTATTTCATGGAGCTGGTCTTCGTGAGTGATATGCCTTTCCTGTTTGGCTAATAGCTAAGGAAAGCATCTAAAAACCACCACAAAGTTGTCACAGACGATCATAGAAAACAGATAGAGGAAGAGTATAAAACATATTTTCAGAGTCATTCATTTATTTGAATCACCCACATCCTATGTGTAATAATACCTATGCCAATATGTGGCTACCTTTGAGCTGGGAAGCAGATTGTTGCTTCACCTAATGCCTTTTACTTGTTTCCCCTAAAATTCATGGAGTGTCTCCTACCCCAGAATATTTTATTTCACAGGTATTTATTTTATTTAATTTTCATACCAGTCTTATGAAGTAGATTTATGTCTTTTTACCGATGAGGAAGCTGAAGCTCAGAAAAGTTAAATGACTCACTCATGGTCTCATACCGTGTAAGCAAAACCACATCCAGAGCCACATCCTAGCTGTGCCCCTAGCTTCTACTTATGGGGGCCTGTGAGATTCATTGTGGGAATCCAGAAATGGTCTGTGCCTCTGAGAAATTACAGTCTGATTAGAGAGACAAGATACTGATCAACTAAGCAATAAGGACAAAATAAGATAATAGATGAAAACGTTAGCTATAACATCAGGTAGAGTATATAGTGCTTACATGCACTTTTCTAAGCATTTTGCCCATAGTAACTCATCTGATTCTCACAGCCACCCTGCGAAGTGGTCATTATCTTTTACAGATGAGGAAATGGGTACAATGAGGTTAAGCAACTTGCCCAAGGTTGCTCAGCTAATAAAGTGGCACAGCTGGGATTTGTACCTTGGCATTTCAGATCCAGAACACGGGTTCCTCACCATTTCAGTCTGTTGCCTCTTCAAGTGTTTGCCATGCAGGCTTTGCATTAACTAGTTCAGGGAAGAAATTAGTACATGATGGCTTTGGGAGATAGGAGGGAGGCCATGAACAATGCTGGTGGGTTCACTTTTCTCATTTAACAAATATTGATTGTCTTCTATGTAAGAGGCACTATGCTGGGCCCTGGTGAAGGCACAGTGAGGGAGACACTCGAGGGTCCTGGGGAGGCCACTAGGAACTTAGTGTCTAGTGTGGAATGAACAGCATGAAATAGACAAGAAGACAAATGCCTATACAAACTGATTTTGTTTTCTGGAAAGTGCTCTGAAGGAAAAACACAGATCAACATACTTGGCATGCATGATCAGCATAGGTCTCTCTTGGGAGATTTTGTTTGCCCTGAATAATGAGATTTTCAGGAAGAGGGAGCAGCAGATTCACTGGGGGGAGTATTAGCCCCTTGTGAGACCAGAAAAGAAGGTCAGCAAGTCTGGGAGGGTCTGAGGAAGACAGAGAGTGCTAGAAGGTTGGTTGGAGAAGTGGGCGGGGGCCAGGATCATGCACAGCCTCAGAGGCCGTGGGCAGAGATTTGGGTTTTATTCCAGGAGCAGTGGAAAACAGTTTATGGGTTTCAAGCATGGGTGTGACATGATCAGTTTTATGGCTTAAAAAATTTGGTCTGGCATATGTGCTGGGTAGATTATAATAAATATTTGTATAGCAACAACAAAGTTTACACTACAGTGTTAAAGGGGAGAAAAGAACTTGACTGCATATGCTGTGTATGCAAAAAACATTAGTGTCTTAAGTTATCTAGTGCTGCTATAACAGAAATACCACAAGTGGATGGCTTTAACAAACACAAGTTTATTATCTCACAGTTCAGGAGGCTAGAAGTCTGAATTCAGGGTGCCAGCTCCAGGGGAAGGCTTTGTCTCTGTGTCAGCTCTGGAGGAAGGTCCTTGTTGTCAGTCTTCCCCTGGTTTAGGAGCTTCTCAGCTCAGGAATCCCGGGTCCAAAGGACGTGCTCCCCTCTTGGTTCTTCATTCTTGGTGGTATGAGTTCCCTGTCCTCTCTGCTTGATTCTCTTTTTACATCTCAAAAGAGACTGACTCAAGATACAACCTAATTCTGTAGATTGAGTCTTGCCTCATTAACGTAGCTGCCTCTAGTCCTGCCTCATTAAGATCGTAGAGATTAGGATTTATAGCACATAGGATAGTCACATCAGATCACAAAATGGTGGACAGCCACACAATACTGGGAATCATGGCCTAGCCAGGTTGACACACATTTTGGGGGACATAATTTGATCCATAACAGTTAGTAATGGAGCACTATCCATGGTTGGAATAGTTTGCTATTGTTGTAGTGCAGTGCTCATGCGTTTATTATTTCTTAGAAATTTTCCACTTAAAAAAAAGAAAAAAACTTGTCATAGCTAACCTTTCTGGGTGGCAGCATTTTATTGCTTCGCAAGGGGTTTTTTTCTTCTTAAGGAAAATGAGCTCATATGCAGTATTTAAGTCCCCCTGTGACACAATATTATTATCCCATTATGCAGATGAAGAAACCAAGGCTCAGTGGGCTTAAGTAGCTTCCCCTGTATTGTCCACTTCCACTTCACCCCATTTGTGAGGGAGGGAGCCCCACCCTAGAGTTCTTGGGATGGCTGAATACCTAACACCTGATGTTGGACAGGCTCAGTTGGCAGCAGTTTGTTAGTCATATAGTCACAGTCTGGGGGAGGAGGATACTTCATGCCATGCAGGGTCACATGAGGTTTGCACTCAGGAGCAGAGTAAACTAGAAGGGGCTGTGGGAGGCAGGCTTTTTAGTAACAAGAGGATAGAGTGTCTCCTAGTTCCTGCAGGAAGATGATTGGCTTGTTTGAATAAGTTCATGGGCTGGCAGGGAAGTGAAACCTGTTAGGTTGAGGACAGGTGGAGTGCAGCTGGTGCAGCTGATTAGGTAGCTAGCCAGGTGGGGAGGCTTTCTTGCTGGATGGGGGCTATCTAGAGAAAGCAGGGGAACTCAGGTTAGGCCTTTGGGCCCTGTGAGGCTCAAAGATGACAAGGAAACACATGAAATTTTCATGTCACAATACTTCCCCCAAGGTTTACAGTAAGTGGTAGAACCAGGAACATGAAGAAAACAAAAGTACCCACAACTGGACCGATAAACAACATTATGATACATGGAGAAAAATGTGAAATTGTTAACGGTTTCATTTATGTGGATTAACAATCAATATCCATGGAAGCAGCAGTCAAGAAATCAAACGACTTATTGCATTGGACAAATCTGCTGCAAAAGACCTCTTTAAAGTTTTAAAAAGCAAATATTTCACTTTGATTACTAAGGTGCACCTGACCCAAGCCATGGAATTTTAAGTCACCTCATATGCATGGGAAAGCTGGGTAATGGAAAAGGAAGACAGAAGAAGAATTAATACATTTGAATTGCAGTGTTGGTGAAGAATATTATATATACAGGGAATGGAACAAGAAAAAATTAGTCTTTGAATGAATACCCCCAGAAAGCTCCTTAGAAGTGAGGATAGTGAAACTTTGGCTTGCTTACTTTGGACACATAATCAGGAAAGACCAGTCACTAGAAAAGGACATCATGTTTGGTTAAAGTAGAGAGTCAGTGAAAACAAAGGACACCCTCAATGAGACGGATTGACACAGTAACCATAATAATGGATTCAGACATACCAATGATCATGAAGATGGCACAGGACTGGGCATTGTGTTCGGTTACACATAACAGAGTTGGAGCTGACTCGATGGCAACTAACAACAACAACAAAAACAGGATTCTTACTAAATCTTGCCTGCCTGCAGCTCTGGGCTCTATCCATTGCTCCTCATTGCCTGTCCTTAAAGGGACATTTTTTCCTTCCCATGTAATGGGGCTGCAGACTGGCAGCCCACAGGCTGACTCTGAACCGCAGATGAGTTTTGTTCAAGCTTCCCTGTTGTTGGGAAAAAAAAAAAAATTGAATTAATTTCCAACATTTTAAACGAGGAGATTTAACATAAAAATCCAGAATTTCTGCTTCTCCAGAAAAAATAATGAAAGGACCTGGCAATGCTGAGACCACATTCCCATGTGGAAGGAATTGTCTGGAGCTGAGTAGGGGCTACCTTCTTTGGAAGAGGCAAGTGGTCTTCATCTTACAGCAGTCCCCACCCAGCCTGCTGCACTCATTTGCTTTTCCAGCCCTACCCCTCTAGGCATTTGAATTTGAGACCCAGTGAGAAAATACTTAGAGAAATGGAAAGACTTTCCAGATGGTGAATTTCATGGCCAGTGGCTCTAATGATTCTATACCCATACTCTCACACCTCTGGGTCTTTGCTCAGGCTTTTTCTTTTGCCTGGTAAACTTACAATAATCTCTTCCTTTACCTGGAAAACTTACAATAATTCTTCAAGACTCACCCTTCACTTCATCTAGGAAGACTTTCTTCATCTAGTGTTGATTAGGTTCCTGCCCTCAGTCCCCTGTGGCATCCTCTGCTTATCTCTATCCTGGAATTTATTGCACTGAATCCTGCCTTATTTTGGGTGGAGCCCCTGGGTGGTGCTAACAGTTAACACACTCTGCTCCTAACAGAAAGGTTGGAAGTTTGAGTCTACCTAAAGGTGCCTTAGAAGAAAGACCTGGCAATGTAGTTTAAAAAAAATCAGTCATCGGAAACCCTATGGAGCACAGTTCTACTCTGACACACATGTGGTTGCCACGAATTGGGAGACTTGATGGCAACTGGTTTATTATTTAGGGTACTGCGTAGCATCTAACATTAGTAACTCAGTAAATATTTTAATGGATTGATGGATGGATGAATGGATGAATTTATTAAATCGTCTCTCATGCTGTTTTTGATTGTTGGGTGTGACTGTCCAATAGTTCCATTCTAATGTAAAGATCGACTGCATGTGGAATGTAAGTTAATTTTCTGTACCCCGTTGTGGAAAAGATTGGAGCATTACCTCTTCCCACCCCTGAGCCACCCCTTGGCTGCAGTCCTGTTACCTTGAGTCATAGTTGTATTTTGTGTGTGAAGCAAAGGCTCAAAATTGAGTCAGTAACCCTTCTGGGCCTCTCCTTTGTATCTTTGAACCCCTGGAGTGAATAACTCCCTGAAGTTGCTCATTCCTTGCCCTCCAAGAATCCAAGATTCATCTGCTGAATCAAAATGTCTGTCTTTAGGAGGTTTACACCAGGATGCTATTATGTTCAGACAGATTCCTCCCAGACTTTGAGCAATGTTGATAGTGTTGTCAGCTGTTGTTAGGGCATCTGCTGTGGATTTTCTCTCCAGGGTGGTCTGCACATAAATGGTGCTTGTAACTAAATACACAGAATGTTGAGGCTGATGGCTTGCCTTCGTTTACTTGCCCAGTGAGTCCCCTTCTTATCATTCTTGTATTTGCATATTTGATTTGTGACAAATATGTGCTGAATTCTTTGAGGGTTATAGTCTGATGAAGTAATTTTAAAATGCAGACTAAAAAAAAAAAAAAATGCACTTGACCTGACAACTAGTAACATTTAATAAATATCAGCTATTATTATATTACTATGATGGAGTCCCTGAGTGGTGCTGATGGATCGTTCTGGGCTGCTCACTGAGAGGTTGGAGGTTTTAGTCCACCCAGGGGTGCCATGGAAGAAAGGACTGATGATCTACTTTTGAAAAATCAGCCATTGAAAACCCTATGGAGCACAGTCTATTCTAACACTCGTGGGGTCACCATGAGTTGGAATTGACTCTAAGGCAACTGTTTTTTTTTTTTTAATTATTATAATTTTTTGTGTTTTACTTTATAGCCTATAAAAGGTTTTCACATATTTTTGTATTTGATCTGTGACTTGACTTTGTAAGATAAATATTACCATTTCCCACATTTACAAATCAACACAAGTCTCAAAGAGTTGAAATGACTTGTTCGTGGCCATCAGGTACCAGGATTGGGTCTTAATGAAGGTCCTTTTGACTCTAATGCCTTTTTTGTTTGTTTGTTTTCCTTTTTTGTTTTTTTCCCCTGCTGTACTATGCTCCTTCCTCGTGTGAGTTGGTGAATTCTTACCTTCATAAGGGCAGGCACCAAATCTATCTATATGCAAGTCATACCTTGCTGTTGTATTCCCAGAGCCAAACAAATGCTTGGCATGGAAAACACAGTCAATAAATATTTGTTAAATGAATTAATGTTTCCTGGTCAGCCAAGAGCCAGACTTATGAGTGTAGCACTAAAGAACACGTGCCCCATATACTTGTTGCCAGTCTTCGTGACTGCTCTATAGGGGGGTCAGCTGCTTCCAGGAGTTTTCAGTGTAACCAAAGAGGTGAGAGAAAAATAGCTAAGTTAGTCTGCTTTATGTCTATCTGGTATGATTCAAAGTAAAGCAAAAAATTTTCACAGTGGTTAAAATGGGGGTCACACCTTTAGGAGGAAAAATATTATCTTTCAAAGACTTCCACTAGAAAATGCAATACATTTAATGTGTGTCATGATATAGTAACTTGTTAGCACACTCAGCCTTAACTAGCTGAACTGTTGCCTTGGAAAGCCAGAGGCTCAGGGTAGATGTATGTTGGTGAGACAAGGAAGGAGGCAGGCCAGAAGTCAGGAAGGATGCACAGTATACGATTCTGTGCAAGGCTAAACAAATCTAATTTCTCTGCACATCTGGGTTGGTTTTACTTTTTTTTTCCCCTGTTATCTTCAAAATGAGAATAATGTATGCTATTATGAGCCCTGGTAGCATAACGGTTAAGTGCACGGCTGCTAATCAAAAGGTTGGTGGTTCGAACCCACCTAGTGGCTCCATAGGAGAAAGACCTGGGGATCTGGTCTCATAAAGATTACAGCCTGTGAAACCCTTTGGGGTAGTTCTACCCTGTCACGGGGTTGCTGTGAGTCAGAATCGAGTGCATGACATCTAACAGCAGCAACAGTTGTGGGGATATATTCATTTAATCAGTGAAACAAACTGGTCCTGTAACTACTATATACAAAGCACTGTGCCAGGTGATGAGGAGGCAAGGAAGAAGTTAAAATCATCCTTTATCTTAAGGAGCTCCCCAGTCTAGGACCACAAAGCAGAAGCTGTGAAAGCCATTTTTTCCCCCTAACATTTTTTAATCAAAATTTTCAAATGTACAGAAAAATCTAAAGAATTTTATAGTGAACACTCAGAACATCACTGTCTTAGTTTCCTAGTGCTGCTGTAACAGAAGTACCACAAGTGGGGGCTTTAACGAACAGAAATTTATTTTCTCACAGTTTTAGAAGGCTAGACATATGAATTCAGAGTGTGGCTCTAGGGAGAGGTTCTTCTTTGTCTATTTCAGCTTCTAGTCATTGTCAATCCTTGGAGTGCCTGGGCTTGTAGATTCTTCTGCCTCCTTTGTCATGAGATAGTATCTGTCTTCCCCCTTTTGTGCTTGCATGTCTCTGTGTCTATGCTATTCTCTATATCACTACAGATGTGATTAGGTTTAGGTCACACCCTACACTGATAAGCCTCATTAACAAAGAAAACCCTATTCCCAAATGGAATTACATCCACATATAGAGATTGGGGTTCCAGCACATATTTTGGGGGGATGTAATTCAACCCATAACAATCACTAGATTCTACCCCTAACGTTTTATTGTACTTACTTTATCATTTATGTATCCATCTATTCATCTCGCTGTCCATCCATCAACCCATCTTATTTTTCTGGAGTAAATTAAGACATCATTACACTTGGGAAAGCAGTTTGAAATATTAAAAGCCCCTTACTTTTCCAAGCTGGACCTTTCTGAAATATTTAACAAATTCTAGTTAAGTTGTTGACCTTGTTTGACTGCTATATACAAACATGATTGGCACCTGGAATAGAATTTATTAAATAGTTACCATGTGCTTTTAAGTCTACTATTTCTTTTAATTCTTATGAAAATTCTTGAGGTATATGTTATCACTTAATTTGCCATTGAAGAAGCTGGGAATGGAAGGAATTATGTAGGTTACCACTTACTGATGCTGTTACTTTTGACAGTATTGATATGGAAACCCAAGTTTTCAGACTCTAGGAAATAGATTTTAAAAAGAGATGAGAAGGTTAGCTGGTCAAACGCCAGCCTTTATCAGGCATGATCTTGCTGGATCCTTTATAGATGAGACACCTAGGTAGAGAGAGCCAGTTCTCATAGTTTACATTACAAATTCCTGATAACACATTTGTCCAACTTGAATTTCTAAGATAAATATGAATCCCAGAATAAAAAGTTATCAGAGTTGTCCGGGGTTTAGATATCCAAACATTAAAGAATTGTACTTGAAACTGGCTGAGGCCTAAGATTGCTTTCATGACACAAATTCCAACCCATTCCTCCTTGGTGCTCCTGCTCATTATAGCTGCTCTTATGGAACTGACTTCTTCCTCCCCTTTGCTTTCCTCTTAGTTATAAGTACTTAGAAAGAATGAATGGATGATTGATTGAATTAATTTCTTACCTTTTCCAAACCCAGGGGTCCTGGAAGTTCTGCTGCTGCTAACACCTCACGTGGGCGTGTCTCTGTGCATTGAGCTCTCACCACTCTGCTAGTTGAATGATCCCCATCAAAGATAGTGTCTCTCTGCATCCTCCCTGCATGGAGAGGCAGTGGATTAGGTAAAACTTGTGAGTGACCTTAGTAATAAAAGAAAGTCTGATCTCAACTCTAAGGCCCATCAATTCCCATACCCACACCCTCTCAAAAAGCCACTTCAGTCTGGCTTCTAGGCTTTGTAATCTCAGCGGTCAGTGTGTTCTGGCTTAAAAATACAAGACCAGTGAACATTCAGAGGGAATTCGAGAGCTGCCTGAGTAAGTGGCTCTGCCCTACCTGGCCTCTGTTTCTTATTATGGCTTTGCTAAAAGGGCCTGAAACGTGGCATGGATAAGCATTTTCTCCCAGTAATGCTCCATGTATGGAGTGTCACAGCTCGCCCAAGTAAAGCAGAACAAGCAATTAGGAAATAAAACCTCTTTCCGCTTTCATCAACGAATTATTCATAATTGTATTAATAATAAAATATTTATTTTCCTTATTATTATTACTTCACCAGTGGTTGGTGAAAATTATTGGTCATGGACTAGCACCAATCCATGGCCTGGCATTTGGGGACAGCTGGTCTATGTGACCCCTGAAGTTCTCCTTTAATGCTGGAATTCTGCGAACTTAAGATAGATGAGAAGAGAATCAGGGACCGGAGTGAAGCCTACTGCAGTTGTCTTGGTGTGAGGCCATGTGGTCTGGCTTTGGCTGGGGTCAGTCACAAGCCCATGGACCTGAGAAAGAGAGTGAATCACTGTGCAAATATTTATCGAGCACCTCCCTTGTGCTGGGAAGTGGCAACTGGACAGGAGGGAAGGAGTATTGGGTTTTGAGATAAAGTGACCAGTTTCACCCCAGGCTTTCCACTTACTATCTGCATGTTCTTGGGCAATTCCCTTCACTTATGAGCCTGAGTTTCCTGTCGATAAAAAGATGTTGATGGCAATATTATGTATCAGAAAGTATTTGGTAACTTGTAGAGTGCTGATGGTAGTAGTACATTTTCAAACGTTGATTATGGCAGAAAAGGTTCATTTTTGGAAAGAAAATTAGGTCTGTTTTTCATATAGGATTCCCTGGGTGGTGCAAACAGCTAAACACTTGGCTACTATCTGAGAAGTTGGCAGTTGCAATCCACACAGAAGTGCCTCCGAGGAAAGGCCTGGTGATTTGCTTTCTTTGAAAGCAACCATTGAAAACCCTGTGGGACATAGTTCTACTCTGACATGCATCGGGTTACATGAGTCAGAATCAACTTGGTGACAACTGGTTTGGTTTGGTTTTATTTTTCATATACTTAGCTCCAGATACTTTGAAGAAAACCAAGAGTGAAGGGGAAAAAAAATTCACATTGTTTGAGGGTTAGCCACCACCCCCTTTGAAAATTGTGCTTAATCTTTACATACAACTCAGTGGAGAAAGTATTATTATTCCTATTTGAGCAGATAGGAGCAGACTGCCAGAAGTTCATCTCATGCAGCTAGTGAGTGGTAGAGCTGGGGTTCTAACTCAAACCTAAGTCAAACTTGTACTCTCTCCATAACAGCTCACAGACCACAGTAGGAGGGAGCTGGGGTGAGAGTAAATCCATCCCGAGATGCTCGAAGCAGATGCTTCCAGAACAGCTTCACTTGCACTATTACTAGTACCTTAAAGGGTATCGTCTTCATCAATAAACATTTCTCAGCTGTAAGAATGAGTGCATACCAGCTGAGAACTAGATGGTGCCCGGCTACCACCACCAACTTCTGTAACAGGGATTACAACAGAGAGTTCCGAACAGATCAGGAGATAAATGTAGAACAAAATTCAAATTCACACAAAAAAGATCAGACTTACTGGTCTGAAAGAGACTGGAGGAACCCCCGAGACTATTGTCCCTGGACACTCTGCTAAACCAGAACTGAAACCGCACCTGCAGCTTTTCAGACAAAGATTAGACAGGCCTATAAAACAAACAATAACACACGTGAGGAGTGTGCTTCTTAGTTCAATCAAGTATATGAGACCAAATGGGCAGCTCCTGCCCAAAAACAAGATGAGAAGGCAGGAAGGGATAGGAACTGGATGAATAGACACAGGGAACCCAGGGTGGAAGGGAGAGCGTGCTGTCACATTGTGGGGTTTGCAACCAGTGCCACAAAACAGTATGTGTATCAATTTTTAAATGAGAAGTTAACTTAAACTGTTAACTTTCACCTAAATCACAATAAAATTAAAAAAAGAAAAGAAGAAGAATGAGTGTATGTTTTAGAAACAGAGTAAAAACATTGTGGTACTATTCAGTTCCGGTCAGAATTGTTCAAGGACATCCATTTATTCAGCAAATATTTATTGCAGATTTATTTTATTCCAAGTGCTTTGTTAGATGCTGGGAACATATCAGTAAACAGAACAAAGTCTCTGTCCTCAAGCTGTTCCTATTCTAGAAGAAGAGACAAAGCATAAATAGAATGGAAATTCAAGGTACTCAGGAAGTATAACACATTCAGGGGAGAGGAGTCAATAAGGAGGTGATATGTAGGCTAGCGGCTGATGGATGAATTGGAGTTAGGTAAGCACTGAGGGTTGCTTGCAAAGGGCAGTCCAGGTGGATGTAATGGCACAGGCAAAGGTCTTATAATCTGAGAAAACAAGACCACCATGGGGCTGTAGATACAGTATGGTTAGAACTTAGTATGTGAGACAGCTCTTTAGTGAGTCAATCAGAAAGCACCTTTTGAGTCCTTTTGTGTAATGAACACAATTCATTATGAAAATATGCTTTTTGGATACCTTCATTTCCTAGGGCTGCTGTAATAAAGTACCACACATTGTATGGCTTCTAAGAACAGAAATTTATCATCTATAGCTCTGGAGGCTAGGAGTTCAAAACTAGGGTGTTGGTCACATTGATTCCTTCTGATGGCTCTGAGAGAGAATCGGTTCCATGCCTTTCTCCTAGCCTCTGGTGACGGCTGGTGATACTTGGCATTCCTTGGCTTGTAGATGCTTCACTTCAAAGACCCTATTTCCAAACAAGGTCACATTCACAGGTACCGGCAGTTAGAACATCATCTCTTTTTTAGGGGATACAATTTAGTCCATAATATTGGGCATCATGGGATGGAGCTGGTTTATCGTAGCCACAGTTGGAGAAAAGCCAGAAGCTGTTTGGCTCACCTTTTCTGACTCTCCCATCTCAAGGGCCTGGGCCTGAAAGCTGAGTGAGAGGTGAGCTCTGAGCCTTCTTGAGGCAGCAGTGTCCTCTGGGGCAGAAGGAGAAGCTCTCCTCAGTTCAGTCATCTGGAGACTAGACTAGATAGCCCCAGAGAGTAAAGCGGTCAGTTAGCTCCTCTTGGCCAGGAGGGTGGGACTGAATAACAGGCAGGGGCTTTTCCACCTCTTATTTTGGTGGGCATGTGACTCAGACACAGTTACATCAGCCATGATCTCATTCACCCAGAGGACAGTCAGCCTGCAGACCCAGAGCAAGTCTCTGTTTTCTGCCCTTCCTTCTCCATGTTGTCTCTTGTTGGGGACATTATCATGGTCCTGCTGTTGTTTTCCACACAGTTTTTTTTCTTTTATCACTCTTTTCTATCTTTCTTTTTCACTTCCTTTTTCTGTTCTTCTCATTTTATTCATTTCTCATGTTTAACCATGCCTTTCTATTCACCCCATCCTCCCTTTCCTCCCTTTTCCATCTTTCACTTTACTTTTACTTTTTTCTCCTTCATCCTCTTTTACTTGATCCTTCTTGATTAATTCTCTTTCTTGCTCATTTTCTCTTGTCTCAATTTTTCTTTCTTCTTTTTTTTCTGCCCTTTCTCCTCTGTCTGGATCAGAAATGTATATGGAAACTGGTCTTTCTGCCTCCTGTCTCTTCTCCCATGCAGGCTTTCCAGCTTGTTGTTGCTGTCCTATCCTTTCCAAAATGGTACTTCCCAGTCAGCTTCTGCTCAAGAACTAGTGGTGGCTCCTACTTGCCTCTGACCTGAGTATCTAATACAAATCCAGATTTATGTCTTACTACATCTCTCAGACTGACCTTCTCATAAGTCCTTCCCTATCGCTAATGGATCCAGTTCATTCTTCTTCCTGCAGTTTTGCTCAAGCAGTTGCCCCCACCTGGCAACCCTCTTTTCTACCTTCCTTAGTCATTGCCTTCTCTCAAAACCCAGGTCAGATACTACCTCTTAAGTAACACCTTTCCTTTTCCTCCTTTCCACAGCAATACCTTTCCTCTGTGACCATCCAGAACCCTTAGTTTCTAAATCAGGTATTTTGGAACTTGACATTACTCTGTAATACCTTATAGATTCCTCCTGAGTGTCCCACGTGCACAGATTCTTTGCTCCACCAAACTGATAATTGACCTAAGGTCCACCTTCATACCTGGCCAAAACCAGGACTGATGGATAAATTGATGCATGGTCAATAAATATTTCATTTGAGAAATAGTTATTTGCTGTTAACGCTAGGGATTCAGATGAATAAATTATAGTCAGTGCCTACAAGGAGCTAGGAGTCTAGTAGGTGAGACAGATAGGCCCACATATAATTGTGGAAGAAACTAACATTTACTGGGGATATGCCAGACTGGTCACTTTAAGATGTATAATCTCATTAAATCAAATCTACTAACAATAATTATGAGTTAGACATTACTGTAAATGAAGAGAGTGAGACCCATACTGGCCAAAGTTATACAACTAATAAGTAGGAGAATCAAGATTTGAAGTCAGATGTGTCAGACTCTAAAGTCCCTGCTCAGGAGAACTGGCATTTTATGTAATAATAACAATCATTTAAGAAGTGCTTACAAATGCTTACTGTGTGCCAGACTCATTCAATCCCTCCAGAACCCTATGGTGTAGATACTGTTATTGTCCTCCATAATTATTATATTGTTGTTTTTAGCTGCCTTTGAATCAGCCCCAACTCATGGCAATGCCATACATAATGGAGCAAAGCTCCGTCCAGTTCCGCTGCATTCCCATCATCAGTTGGAGATCAGACCACTGTGATCCATAGGGTTTTCATTGGTAGAGTCTTGGAAGTAGATTATGAGGCCTTTCTTCCTAGTTAATCTTAGTGTGGAAGCTCTACTGAAACCTGTTCAGCATCGTAGCAGCACATAAGCCCCTTCTGAGAGATGGGTGGTGGCTGCAGATGAGGTGCATTGGCCAGAAATCAAACCTGGGTCTTCCTCATGGAATGTGAGAACTCTACCACTGAACCACTATTGCCCCCGTCCTGTAATTATTATAGTATGAGGAAATTGAAGTATAGAGTAGTTAAGTAGCTTGTTTACAACCACACAGCAATGAAGTATGAGAGCCAGGATATGCATCCTTGCAGTCTGGCTCTGGATCTTGTGCTTGTAGATGCTGTATTGTGCTGCCTTTAGTAAAGGGAACACAGTGTGCAGAGGCACATCAGAGTATAGCAACATACTGCACTAGGAGAACTGCCATTGGATCAGTCTGTTTGCAGAGTCAGAAAATAGGGGTGCTGATAGGTGAAGGTGTTTAGAGGTGAGACTGAAGAGGAACCTTGGAGTCAGGTAGCCAAAAAACCTTATCAACTCCTGCCCCCTCTATAGGGCCCCTTGACAAAAGATGCAGGATATGTTGCTGTAAGAGTTCCAGAAGAGTTCATGAAGTGCTGATCCTATTCTGCTAGTTGAGTTGTGAAGGAAATTTCTCAGTTGAGTCTCTTGTCCGTTCCCTGCAGGAAATGATGGTCAAACTCCTCAACAGTGGTATAAATGAACAAGTTAAGGATATACATACCCAAAGAAGCCAACAAGAAATGATCATTGAAGTAGCAAAGTACAGCCATCCTTTATGGGCTGGGGATATGTGAAGTTTGGGTTGAAGGACATTTGGTAAAGAAAGAGGAAGAGGCACTTATGTGAGCTTGCCAGCCTGGACCAACATCAGGTTGTCCTTAGATGTCCCAAAGCACTTGACATTTGATGGAGCAACTTCCTGGCTGCAGCCCCCCTGTTCAGTGGTGCTTGGCAGCCATTCAACAGGGTGCTGCACTGACCCAGGAGTCCAAGCCAGGAAGTGAATGAATCCATTTTCCAATTAAAATGAAGCTTCTCCAAAGGACCTGCTCACCCCGAGAAGTGAAATTTATCTTCCTGGCAGTCTGGCTTGGCTAGAATGTGTCTCTGCTCCTAAAACAGACTGTGAAAAGCCATTAACTTGAATGAATAAGAGAAACTGGGACAGTTCTTATTCACAACCTAATTCATTTATCCATTCATTCCTTATTTTCATTTTCACTAACTCTTACTTAGCTTCTACATCTCTGCTCATTCATTCATTTATTCATTCTTTCAGCTGACATTAGACATTGTTTATATATCATATACAATGCTAGGTCCTAGGAATAGAGAGACTAAAAAACACAGTCCCTGCCTTTTAGGAGATTTCTGTCTAGTAAGGAAGAAAGAAAGACGTGTAAACAAATGGTGGAAAGTGCAATGATAGGGAAAGTCAGAGTATTTTGGGAGCACAGCATAGGAGCACCTAACTCAGGGGAATCAGGAATGATTTTATGGCGTGGGTAACACCTGAGTTGAGTCTTAAATGATGAGTACATGTTCGCCAGGTGAATAAGGGAGGACATTCCAGATAGACTACAGTATGAGTAAATATATAATGGTGAGAGAAAACACAATGTACGTTGTCATGGATTTAATTGTGTCCCCCAAAAATATGTGTCAACTTGGTTAGGCCATGATTCCCAGTATTGTGTGGTTGTCCTCCATTTTGTGATTTTGCTATGTGTTATAAAACATAATCTCTGCCTGTGGTTAAAGAGGATTAGGGTGGGATGTAACACCCTTGGTCACATCCCTTATCCAGTGTAAAAGGAGTTCCTCTGGGGTATGGCCTGCACCACCTTTTATCTTATAAGAGATAAAAGGAAAAGGAAGCAAGCAGAGAGTAGGGGACCTCATACCACCAAGAAGGCAGTGCTGGGAGCAGAGCACATCCTTTGAACCCGGGGTTCCTGCATGGAGAAGCTCCTAGTCCAGGGGAAGATTGATGACAAGGACCTTCCTCCAGAGCCAACAGAGAGAGGAAGCCTTCCCCTGGAGCTGACGCCCTGAGTTTGGACTTCTAGCCTACTAGACTGTGAGAAAATAAATTTCTCTTTGTTAAAGCCATCCACTTGTTGTATTTCTGTTATAGCAGCACTAGATGACTAAGGCATATGTATATGTGTAATTCTATTGTAGTATCTCAGGAAATGGTCAGAAATGAAGCTGGAGAGTAAGGCATGGGTCATATATGCTATGTTAATGAATTTGACCTTTAACCGCAAAGGTAGCAGAAGGCTTTGAAGGATATAAAGCATACTAGATGGAAAGCTCCCATTGATTGGGGACTGTGTATCAAATTAATACTTATGGAGTAAATGAATTATTTATATAGTCAGATGTGTGTTTTATATAGGTCATTCTTTTCAGCAGGGAAGTCCTTCAACAAGATGGATTGCCACAGTGGCTGCAACAATGGGCTTAAGCATAACTAAGATAGAGAGGATGGCGCAGGAGCAGGCAGTGTTTTTGTTCTGTTGTATATAGGGTTGCTATGAGTTGGAATTGACTCGATGGCCGTAACAACAACAATAACATTCTATTCTAATTGGCTGGGTAGAGGGCAGGAATTGAAGAGATAAGACCTGAAAGTTAGGAGGCTGTATAACAGACTACTTCAAAACTTAGTGGGTTAAAAAATTATTTACATCACAATTTTGCATGTTGGTACTTTGGGAAGGGCTCAGACAGTATTTCTTGTCTGTGCTAAACTTATTGAAAAGTTGGTAGAGATTTGCAGTTCTTGACTCTGCTCAGCTCACTCACATGTCTGGAGCCTTGGCCGGGATGGTTTGTCTCTGCTTCATGCGCTCTCTCATCCTCCATCACACTAGCTCTAGCTTCCTCACATGGTGGAACTACACTCCAGGAATGGGAAAACAAGGTCTTTTGAAGCCTCAATTCAGAAGAGCACAGTGGCACTTCTGTTTCATTCCATTGACAAGTTATAAGGTGAGTTCCAATTCAAGTGGTGGAGAAGTAAATTCCTCCTCTTGATGAGAAGAGCTACAGAGTCATATTGCAAAGGTCATCAATACAGAGAGGGGAAGAATTGTGGTCACTTTTGTAGAATACTGTAGATGATATAGCAATAATAGAGGTGACAAAATATGATGAACTGAAAATAGGACAATGAAGATGGGGGTGAAGAGGTGGGTACAGTCATGAGTTAATTGGGAGTTTAAATTAAATTCTAAGATCTTACACATTCCAAAACCTTCTCTACATATTAGGGTTCCCTCCCTCCCTCCTTTCTTCCATAGATAATACTACCCATGTGGATAACTATAGAATATTGTCCAATATAGTACTGGAAGAGGAGTCCCTCAGGTTGGAAGGCACTCAGAAAAGCTGCCTCCTCAAAGTAGAGTCGACTTTAATGATACAGATGGAGTAAAGCCTTTGGGGGACCTTCATTTGCTGATGTGACACAATTCAAAATGAGAAGTAACAGCTGACACAGTAGCTATAAGAATGAACTCAAACATAACAGTGATCATAAAGATGGCAGAGGACTAGGCAGCGTTTCATTCTATTATATATAAGGTCATCATGAGTCAGAGACAACTCTGTGGCATCTAACAGCATGTCACTGTGACATCTCTCTCCTTTTCCTCCTGTCATTTCTGCATGTTGTTATGCTTTAGGGAGGCAGACACATGGACAAGAACAGGATTGAGTATTAGAGATCCAGATTTTAGTTTTTCTTGCCACGTCTCTGTTGTGTAACCTTGATGTTATGGATTGAATTGTGTCCCCCCAAAATATGTGTTGTAAAGCCTAACCTCTATGCCCATTGTTATAATCCCATTTGGGAATGGATTGTCTTTGTTATGTTAATGAGGCAAGATTAGTGTAGGGTATGTCTTGAGTCAATCTTTTTTGAGATATAAAAGAGATTAAACAAGCAAACAAGGAAGCAGAGATGGGGGAAGACAGATGCCACACCACATGAAGATCACCTAGGAGCCAAAGAATAGAAGCTGAAGAGACAAGGACCTTCCGCCAGAGCCTACAGAAAGAGAAAACCTTCCTCTAGAGCCGGTGCCTTGAATTTGGACTTCTAGCCTCCTAAACCATGAGAAAATAAATTTCTCTTTGTTAAAGCCATCCACTTGTGGTATTTATGTTATAGCAGCACTAGATAACCAAGACACTTGATCATACTTCCTCTCTGGGCTTCAGTTTCTTAATCTGCAAGGTGAGGTTTGTAACTTCTTGCCTTCCCTGCCTTAAAGAATTATACAGATCAGATGAGATCATACATGTCAAAGTGCTTTGAAAAATATGAAGCCCTGTAGCAGTAATTAGAGTGAATCTTGTTGATGTATGAAACATACTACATTATTTCATTTAGTTCTCATAGCATCCTGAGATAGATGCAGGGAATATGGCATTTGTGGAAACTGGAGCTTAGAGAAATTAAGTAATTTGCCTAAAACTGTACAGGTAGGAAGTTATTAAACACAGATCTGCCTGATTCCAAAGTTCTTAGACCCCACTTACCAAAGCCTTGTTTTCCTAATATGTATGGTGGGATTACACTTCTGGACAAAGCCAGCCTTGCTGATTATGATCAGTATTCAATAAAATGATAACATTTTTATGTTTGGGAAGTCAGCTCTAGTTATGATTAGAAGTTTACCTTGCTATCCAGCAGTGGGGTTCCAGGGGAGGTGGGAAGATATGTGTAAACCCAGTTTTGAACATTAAATAATTTAAATTATGCAATGGAATTATTTTATTTTACAAATAAATTCTATGATGGCACAGGTAACAGAATCCTTCTCGAAGGTGGGTAATCTGTCTTGTCAGTTTAGACTTTTGTTTCTTGGGTATCTTCTCAGCAGTAGTATAGATATTTATTCTACTTGATCTTTAGACTTCAGCTCGGATCTCTCCTCCAGGAAGACTTTTCTGGCTACCCCAGCCCCAAAGCCCTTCCCTTGCTTTGAACCATGTCTGTGATTACTCATTAGACGCAGATATATGGCTACATACAAAATATTACAATAAAGTTATGAGGCTGACTCACCAGTCCTTGGTATCAGGCTGATTACATTATTGCCATACATCATCTTATTAATTACCTTTTTCTTTGGGTAGATCTTTCTCCAGCAACATTGTAACTTCCTTTTAAAAGGGCCCAGCTTTAAATTTCCTTATAACTCCTGAAATGTCTTGCTTTTTTTCCCCATGAGTTAGACTTGGCTTTCACCCTTCAGAAGTTTGTCACTTAGAGGCGGACTTAGGCTCAAGAATGTATAATTAGGATATAGCATGGGATGGAAGGCTTCACAGAACAGGTGACACTTGAACTGGATCTTGAATCACAGGTAGAAGTTTTATAATGGGAGAAGATGGGAAAGCCAGTTCAGGTAGAGCCACCAGCATTAGACAAAGGCATGGAAATATAAAAAAGCATAATGCAGTTGGGGAAATAAATTAGGTGTGAGCTGAGAGGAGAGTGCTAGGAGAGGGTGATGCAAGATGGGCCCAGAAATTAATCATAGTAACAATAAAGGCCAGGTTGGAGCCAGATTATTAAGTGTCCTGAGAACCACCCTAAGAAGTTACTGTGAGTCTAGGCAGTGAGGGGCTATCGAACCATTTTAAACAAAGGAGGAGAATGGTAAATTTTAAGGTTTTAGAAAAATGGCTGTAGTAGCACAAATCTTTCAGCTTATCTGCCTGTCTGACTTGAAATATTCCCAGTGTTTGGTCTTTTTCTTGTGGGTGGGTGTTTGAAACATAATTGTTTCTTTCATTCTGGGAAGTTTCTGGTTGGTGATTATGACCCCCTCCATGTTTTTAGCATCATTTTTCTTTTAAGAATGACATTGAGGATTAAGTTTCTTCTTGAAGCACCTTTCCTCTCTAAGCTGTCAGCCTGTACCCTAATTTGGAATCTTGAACATAGAATGAAGATAAGGTTTTGCTTTTTCATGAATAGTTGTGCTGGAAAACAACATCATGAGTACTTGGAATGTTTGGGCAGGATTGTTTATTGAGTGGGGAATTAGGGAGCTCTGCTCTGTCCCTTTTATTTACTATACACAGCAGAGAGCCCAGAGAGAATCCCTGTGCAATTAATAACAAAATACTTGGGTGATCCTTTTTTAACTGGAAATCCCTAGTTTCTGTTGGTGCTCCTAAACCCTGGTGTTTCTCGATATACATTGCAACATCTGCCTCATTTTCCCTGCAAGCTACCTTGGTGTCTAGAAGCCAGCAGAGACCTTACAGCTTTCCTGGACACCTCAGTGGGAGGGAAAGCAGAAAGCTTCCTCTCCCTATCCTGAGACTGGTAGGGCGGCTGCTGCCTGGCCCTGAGTCTTGGATATACTGCTCTATTTCCACCCTCTGCTGACACCCACAGCTGAGCGAGTTTTGAGTAGTAGCCTCCTCCCAAGAAATGCTGTGGTTTTATGAAGTAATAGATGATTTTTTTTTTTTTTTTTTAGCTCTTGCCTTTGGTTGCTTTCAAGCCTGGGGGATTGCTTAGCTCAACGGATTGTTATTGGAATGCAGAAGCCTTTTAGTGCCAGGTCATACACCCAAAATCATTGCTGATTTATTTTTTTCTTGAAAAGACTAGTTTTTGCTAGTTGATTGGTAACTGGAGGATAGAAAGACTTAACTCATTCAGCACACAGAGCTCCTAGTTTGAAATGGGCTCAGCTTTCACATGGCGATATACAACTAAAGTTGGCATGTGTTAAGGGCATGCTGTGTGTTCTCGCTAACTTGTATATTGTTTGTACATGGAAGGTATTGTTCGGTACATAGAAGTGAGTTGCCCGGGATTGAAATTGAAACCTTTGAACTTTTTGAAGTTGTATGCAAAATGTGTTTGGAAGAGCTTTTGTTTGTTAGTTTGTTTTTTCCTCTTTAAGAGTGGCAATAGCTCCATCCTGACAGTTCTGAAAGGCCAAAGCCCACAGCTTCGAATAGGCCTGGGGTGGTGACTGTGGCATAGTGGAATGAAGAACCATTCACTTTAGAAGCCCCAGGTGACTTTGGGTTGGGCTCTTGTCTTCTGAACCTCCATTTCTATATCCTTAAATGGGGGCTTTGTATATCACTGACACATCTCTGAACTGCCCTGAGACTAAAATGAGATGAGGCACCAAAAAAAAAAAAAAAAAAAAAACCCATTGCTGTTGAGTCAATTCCGACTCATAGAGACCCTGTAAGACAGAGTAGAACTGCCCCATAAGGTTTCCAAGGAGCTGCTGGTGGATTCAAACTGCCTTTTGGTTAGCAGCCGATCTCTTAACCGCTGCGCCACTCTGTCCTGTAGGGTCTCTATGAGTTGGAATCGACTCAAGGGCAATGGAGATGAGACACAGGAGGGTACTATTGTAAACTGCTGAAGAAGTACTGGATGGATATAAAAGGATGATGGCTGTGTCCTGATGCAGGCCCAGCTGTTACAGTAATAGAATTAATTCAGAAAGATTGAGGTCTTCAGTTGGAAATGTGCCGGCAGGATAGGGGGAGGGGCAGAGGTTTTTCCACACAACTGGATTAAAAATCCATCCTTGGGGGCTGATATATTCTTGACTAATCTAACGTCTGATGACAAAGCACTTGTGAATTATGTCATCCAGTATAGGACCAGCATGGGGTCCTCACAGATGGTCTGTCAGCGTCTTACAGTAAGGGAGCAGGCTGCTGGAGATAGCCTCTCTCATCCAGGCAAACTCTTCCCCTCCCTCCTTTTTTTTTTCTTTTTTGGCTGACTAATCTCTGGACTTTGCTTTTGGAAGAAAGCAGAGAATACTGGTATCTTCTGTTCTGAGACCTCATACTTCTAAGAACATTTTGTTTCTGGTTCCTCATCCTATAGAGGGGTCTGGCTAGGGGTCTCTGCCTTTGACTGATGAAGCCAGTGTGATCTCCAGAAGAAATGAAGCTCTCAGGTGATCAAACAAAATGAGGAAATTATTGAACAATATCATTTATATCACATGCTAGCACATCACTTTGATGCCACTTTGATGACTAAGGTGCACCTGACCCAAGCAAGCCATGGTCTTTTCTTTATTTTTTTAATATTTATATTTCATGTATTTTTTTTTAAATTTTTTTTAGCCGTGATCTTTTCAGTTGCCTCATATGCATGTGAAAGCTGGATAATGAAAAGAGAAGATCGAAGAATTGACACATTCGAATTGTGGTATTGGTGAAGAATATTGAATATACCATGGACTGCCGGAAGAACAAACAAATCAGTCTTAGAAGAAATACAGCCAGAATGCTCCTTAGAACCGAGGATGGCAAGACCTTGTCTTGCTTACTTTTGGCAGGTCATAAGGGAAGATCAATGATTAGGAAAGAACATCACATTTGGTAAAGTAGAGGGTCAGTGAAAGCGAGGAAAACTCTCCATGAGATAGATTGACATGGTGGCTGCAATAATGGGCTCAAACATACCAAAGATTGTGAAGATGGCACGGGACTTGGTGATGTTTCATTCTGTTACGTATAAGGTTGCCATGTGCTGGAGCTGATTGGAGGGCAAATATCAACAACAACAAATCCCTCAACTCTCCAGCCGCCACTCCTCCTAGTATGTTTCTTTTCGGCAAGAGGCCTGAAGTTCTCTTTGAGACATTCTACTTGGGTTCCATTGTCCACAGTGGCTGTCTGCGTGGCTACAGGCTGAAAGCTGTTATTATGTAAGGTCTTAATGACTATACACAAGATCTAACAGAAGCAGTTGTTTTCTGAGTTGAGGAAAGTTATTCAGCTTTGGCTTGAAGCACTAGTTGTTGCTGCAGTGGGTTTGGTGGTTAATTTCTGGTGATGGGCCTTGTATTTCTGAAGCCCTTAGAAGGAGGCTGCCTTTTTTTCTTCTCCTTGACCACCAAATTCACTGAAACCACAAAGCACATGGAAATAGATTTTTAGAACTATCCAGAAGGCATACTATTAGTTTGACTCACGTAGTTTCAAAGGCTGCCATTTTCTGATTGTGGAATGTTAGTGTATGAAGATGCTGCTAGTTCACAGCTGTGTTAGGCATTAGTAGTAAACTTTAAGTTTTGCTTTGTTTAATGTTAAGAAATTATGGGCTTTCAAAGAGAAGTGTAGGGCAGATCCGTTCCTAGATATAAGCTCTTAGCCAAATGCTTAGGAATTTAAAACAAACAAACATAACTGAATATGGGCTTAAAACTCTGCCTTTTACGTCTGAACCCTTGTGATGTTTTTGTTATTATTGTTTAATGGGACCCTGTTCCTGAGATAATACTCAGTTTACCTGCACATAGAAGTCTGTGTTCATATAGTAGTGGTGTGGAAGGAGGATCAGAAATAGAACTCACAGAATTTGAGGGTAAATGTGGGTTAAAGACTCATATCTGTAAAATGGATGTAATAGCAACCAGGGATTTTGTGTAGCTTTAATGAGATGACACATGTGGACTTCCTTTATAAACCCTGAAGCACTCCTCACATGAGAGGGATTGAAAGGTGAAACTGTGGTTTGTCTATTTGTCCAACAACTATTTATTGAGTGCCTATTGTGTGTCACTCTGTAGCAGGTACTGGGATATGTCTTGCCAAGGTTCTTTTGAAACTTCTGCATTGTTGCCCTTGGGTTCCCAAAGATACCCTATGCTTATGATAAATTCCCTTTTCTTGTAGCCTCTGAGGAGAGAGTAATTGAAATCGACCTGGAAATTTTCCTGGATGGTGGGAAGTCTTTCTTGTTGTTGCTTCTATCTGCTTTACTCTTCTCTTTATGAAGTTCTACTTCTCTGGGTACTTAGCAGAAAATGGCTACTTTACAGTTTCCAAGTTTATCTCTCCTCCAATTCCATGCATAGTCATAGTTTCAGTGGCTCCACTTGGATCCCAATTCTAAAGTTCTGGGAGAAGGAATCTGATTTGCTTAGTTAGGTCACATGTTAATTCCTGGTCCAGTCAAGTATGCAAATGTGGTAAGGGGGCTGGAGTTACATAGTACCTACTCGGCAGCTGGGCGTCCACTCCTGTGGTGGGGGGAAGAGGGGAGACAGTCATCATAGGGTAACATATGAACAAGAGTGACATGCTCCTTGACCTCGTAGAATTTACAGTCTAGCAGGAAAGAAAACTATTACACAAATAATTTCAGACTCAAATAAAGGGTGATATGGGTTGTATGACAGCCAGACCCAACCTTGAGTAGAAAGTCCTGGAAAGACTCCCTGAGGAAAGGTATACAGAGGTTAATCAAAGAGGGCTGGGGGACATGGATCCTGGGAGGGAAAGAGTAGCAGATAAGGAATGAATGTTCTGCACAGAGGCAACTGCATACTTGAAAAAACCCAGAGACAAGAAAAAGTGTGGCCATTTGGAATGTGAAAGAAACTGGAAGAAACAAGTCTTTACAGTTTTTACGATAACAGCTTGATCGTTTGGTAATTTTCTTCGGCTTAGACTGGAAGTTCTTCGAGGGCAGGGACTATCTTTTCCATTGCTTTTAGAACCGGTTGGTATGTGGAAATTTTTACATGGCAGGGCACCTTCAGTTTCATTGAGTACTTTCTTAGTGGTGTTTTCTTCCCAGCCCGCAGCTGCTCAGTGTTGGAATGTTATTACATGTGTTGAAGCACATCTTCTCATCCGTCACTGGGAAGATGGATTGCATACTCCTCCTAGAGTGTATTTCCTCTCTCTCCACATTGGCAAAGAAGGATAAAAGGGAAATTACAGTCATTTTTGAAAGGATCGATACTTGTGCGCCAATTTTTCTTTCCTATATAGGTACTGCTTTTATATCAGTCTCCCCTCCCAGTTCCTGAACAGATGTTTTAATGGGCACTGTTAGATATACTTTTGTTTCGAAAATTATGAAACATTATTGAAAATGGAGAGGGGTAGAAAAAACCCATAACTGATTCTAATATATATTTAATTTGGCAGAACTTGAGAGAGACTTGCTGGGATAAGGCGGGGCATTTCTTTGATCTCCCGGACTTCTTATCATGGAAGGCAACAGGTGTCACAACACGGTATGTTAATTACAAGTTGGGTTTTATTTGCACTCATCCATTCTCAGGTTTCTGCATATGTATTGCTTTCTTAACTCTCTTTAACTGACATACTGTTTGTACATCCGCATGTGATTTTGCATACTTGGAACATCTTGAATCCATCTTCCACTTCCACTGCACATAGCCCAACACCATTGTTCCTATGAGGCCTGGAATGTGGGTATCCAAGGTGAAGACCATTCATTAAAATTGGGCACATTTGAAGGAGATGTGAAAAATCCACAGTTAAATGTGACTGTTTTTCCAAAGCACTCTTTACATGGTGCGTAAAATGCCAAATATTAGTTTTGGCTCCTAAAGTTAAGATGGGAGATAATTTTTCTCAAGGAAGCTGACTTTAACTGGATGGGTGTGTTATGAACTTATTTTGCTTGTTATGTAAATGTACCTGGATCTTTCCAGATTGTAGAGGTCTGTATGTTCAAGGTAACAACTATTTTTCAATAAATTACAGATGTTATATATAAAGTATGTGCTACATTACTGAGACGCTTAGAAAATAACTCATTAAGTGTGAAATTGCGACTGCTGTAATTAGCAGCATGAGTGTGTGTATGGGTATATATAGACAAGTTGGAAGTGAAATCCTAAAGTTTGGCAGGTCTGTTTTCATATTTATCTTAGGTTTCAGGGGATACACACGGTGTGCTAGTCTTTTCTTCCTGAAAATGATTTAAAATCTGGATTGAACAAACCTGTGAGGAAGAGGATTATGTCCCAGCTGACAGATAAACCTGCATAAATGTATATATATTTAGGGGAACAGGTGTTGTACCTTAAAGTCAGATGATTCAGAGAGGGCGAAATTCTCCCCATTTTCTTTCTTATTTAAACTCAGGCAGATCTGGGGATAGGAGTACCCTTTTCTCTGTGCTGTTCCTGTCTATCTCATTTTGTAGGGTTTGGACCTTTACTTGTAGGGAGTTGATAAGGGCATGATATCTCAGCAGCAGGGTCTGCCAGAGAGGGGATAGTGTTTCAAGGGCACGTCATTCGTCATGTCGATTATTCCCCCCATGAAATGATCATTAGCCAAAGGTTTCAGGGTGAAAGGGATCCACATGCATATGAAAATGGCCTCAGCGAAACTTCACCTCTCTCTGGGGATAAAGGCTCTGAACTTTACCCTGTTGTCACAGGGTGGGGACAGTGTGTGGATGAAGGTCTTGTCTGGAGCATTCCTCTTTTGGTGTGACATTGATTTTCAAAAATTATTTCTGGAAGAACTTTTCTCTAGGGTTTTTTTTTTTTTTTTTAAACCTTTGTGCAATAGTGAAAGAAATGAAATTATTACTTGAAACCTACCTGGTTTGATTATTTTAGCCAAATGGACTTATTAGTCAAAGCAATGCTAACAGTTACCAATAGGCGACTCATTTAATGGAAGTAGAAATGGAGGAGGACCTTGCTTTCCTTCTCATTTTTCCAGGTATTATTCAACCCAGCACTTTGACTTCCTTCCTGGTTCTTTCTGATGACTTTGGATAGTCCACCCCCTCATTTCCTCATGTCTGATGCTGTATTAAGATACAAGGAATGGGCTTTTTGAAGCTAGCTCTGGCTGAGATAGATTTAAATGCAGTGACATTTACACACACCCTAGAGTCTCAGCGTGACTCAACTCATAGACTTTGATTCTGCCACACACTAGTTGTGTGCCCTTCGGCATGTCCCTTTACTTGTTTGAGTCTCACTCTGCTTATCTGCAAAATGGGAATTATGATACCTAACTTGCAAGATTGTTATGAAAGTTATACAGTAGAACCTATGAAAAGCCAGGACCTGTGTAAGGTGGAAACCTGTCAGAGAAGGATAACTCAAATATTTTCCACTAAAACAAGCGATAGAAAAATGGTAAGACTGCATGCACCCTGTCAAAGGCAAAAACTTTTGAGACATGGAAAAACAAGGCAGTCCCGTCAAGTTCTGACTCTCACAGGTTTCACTGTATTAAAGCAAATTTTTTTTCCAAAGTAGCCTGATGATGAGAATCACCTGAATCATTTAAATATCGATCCCCAGGGCCTCTGGTTTTAAGCCCACTGAATCAGAATCTCCAGGGGAGAGCTGGAAATTTGTATGTTTAACAGGTGCCCCACCTGGCTATATGATCAGATAAGTTTGGACAATATTGCCTAACCAAATATTCATGAAAGTAATATGTAACTCTAAGGTGCTCCATACCTGTGAGGGATTAGGATTATTTTAAAAGGCCTAATGATTTTGGTAAGGAGTCCTGGTGGCACAAGGGTTATAAATGCTTGGCTGCTAACTGAAAGGTTGGCGGTTTGGACCCACCCAGACACTCTACAGAGGAAAGACCTGGCGATCTGCTTCTGTAAAGATTACAGCCTAGGAAACCCTATGGGGAAGTTCTACTCTGTCACATGGAGTCGCAGTGAATTGGAATTACTGGATAGCACCTAACAATTCCAACAATGGGTGAATTTAAAAATGAACAGCTACTTGTTTGTCTATCAGAACATGATTGGGGGCTTCAGTCACAGTTCTTGACAATCTCATACTCTGAGGAAGCAGAATGTTTAATGCTCAGAAATTATTGGCTGTCCTGTCATCACTGCCATTTATTATTGGCTGGGACGTTCATGACTCATTCTGTTTTCATTAGTATAAATTTACATCCCCCCATACTTAGAACACCTTCAGAGGCCTCCTGCTGTTTTCTTCCTTTCCAGTTACCTTCTTTTCTAGAGCAGAGCCTGTGGATCTTGGACAATGGGGCTCTGAGTTCTTTTGCAATGATGGGGTGCCCTCTCCCTGGCCCACCTACATCTTACATCTTTTTTTGTTGTTTCCTACATCTCTCAATACTCTGTGGTCAGGGTGAAACAAGTAATTCCTCTAAGCTTTCTTGATTGTAAAATGACGATGATGAGAACACCTACATTTCAGGGTTCTTATATGGATTGAAGGAGGTAACAGAAGGAGTCTCTGGGTGGTGCAAACAGTTAAGCCCCTGACTATCAGCCAGAAGGTTGGTGGTTCAAATCCATTGAGAGATGCCTTGGAAGACAGGCCTGGCAATCTGCTTCTGGAAGATCACAGGCTCTTGAAAACCCTGTGGAGCAGTTCTACTCTGCACACATGGGAACAGGTTGCCATGAGTTGGAATTGACTCAATGGCAACTAACAACAACAGATAGAAAAACCTCCAGTGCCATGCTGAGAAATTTTTTTAATAAGAATTAGCTGTTTATTTAGTTCCCTTTATCAATTTTGGCAGGGAGTCCATGTAAAGTTTCTAGCACAGTGGAAAGACAGAAGTCCTTGTCAGACCGACTGAGGTTAGGTGTTTCTACCATGTAGCGTCTTCAGGAACCTTTTAAGCAAATTGTTTACCCGCCTAAACCTCAGTTTCTCATCTACAAGCTCTTTCAATGTTGGTGAGAAAGTTAGAGGTAGTGTGGATAAAACGTAGCACATACTTAGTCAATGAATGGTTTTCTAATGAAAAATCCCCATTATCTGTCCCTTCTTCTAGAATAAGGGAGACAAGGGTCTGAATTTTTGGCAGTGTCAGAAAACTTGGTTTGGGCAATAGAACATGAACTTGGCATCGTCTGGGCCAAGGAGAGGTTCAGATTTGGTGTTTATTTGGCTCTTACGTTGTGATTGTTTTGGGAGGCTTTGGAGAACTGTGTGCCAAAAAGGCTAGGGGGTGTTATTTTTTCTTTTTATTATTCTAGTGGATTCAAAGCTAACAAGAGATCAGATTTCACCTTGTCTTAAAGCTTTCAAACTTGTTTTTGGTAGTGACACTGTGTAAGAACTCTTCCTCCTCCTCTATTTTCCCATCTCTGTTTTCCTCTCCTCCCCTACTTTTTTTTTTTTTTTTTTTTGCTCTCTCCCCTTAAACTATTGTTCTCTGCCTCCAAAATATGGCAAGTAGTCTTGTTTATCTGGGTCATAGTGAAAATCACCACCTGGCCTATGACTTATTTGTAATTCAGCTCCATTCTTTTTATTATGTTAGTATTTTTTGTTATAATGATAATAGTGGTAGTTATTTATTTAGTGCTTTTGCTCTTCCTGTGCTAGGTATATTAATTAATGTTAACCTCTTTAGTCCTCACAACCACTGGGAAAAGCATGTGCTGTTATTACCATTTTACAAGTACAAGAACTGAAGCTGAATGCTTTAGTAATTTGCCACATTCTGGCCGTTGAATGGGGAACTGTATAGAATTTTGGTAACATCAGATATGGGAAGTCAGAAATTTGATTAATAAAATTTTATGTAATCAGACTAAAACATATTCATATATATAAGTCCTGCTAAAGAGATTTGAGGAGACTGGTAATATGTAACATAAAAACAGCAATAAAAAATGTAAAGAAATCAGAATGGAATAAAAATATTAGTAGAATAACTAAGGTGAAGCTAAGGGTTTTATAGTTATTATAAGGTTCTACATAATTATTTATAGGCTGCGAATTTGTTTTTGAGCTTCCTAGTGCCCAAAGCAAAGATGGAACACGACTAACTGAGTGAACAGATTAAAAACCTGACAGCTCTTCAGGAGAAGTAGAACTCTTTCTGGCACTGAGATCTAAGAGAAATTTCTCCTAGATAATCAAGGATTGGCAGCATTCTTTAAATTACCAAAAAGTACATCTTGTTAATTTATTTTTTTACATAAACATTTTACTTTTGAATAGTTTTGGATTTACAGCAAAGTTACAAAGATAATACGGAGAGTTGCCATATATCCCACACCTGATTTCCCCTATTATTAATATCTTACATTAATATGATACATTGGTCACAATTAATAAATGGATATTGATACATATTATTATCTAAAGCTCATACTGTATCCAGTCCTTTAATATCCTTTTTCTGTTCCAGGTTCCCATCTAGGATGCTACGTTACATTTGGTAGTTATGTCTGCTTAGGCTCCTCTTGGCTGTGACAGTTTCTCAGACTTCCCTTGTTTTTGATGACCTTGACAATTTTGAAGTATACTGGTCAGATATTTTGTAGAATGTCCCTCAATTGGAATTTGATTGTTATTTTTCTCCTGATGAGAGTGGGGTTATGAGTTTTTGGGAGTAAGAGCTCAGAGGTAAGGTGCCATTCTCATTGCATCATACCAAGGGTACATACTGTCAGCATGACTTATCACTGTTGGTGTTGACCTAGATCAACTGACTGAGGTAGTGTTCATCAGTTTCTCCACAGTAAAGTTACTCTTCCTCTCCTCTCTCCCCTTCCCAGGTTGTACACCTAGAAGGAATCCCGCACAGCCCACACTTAAGGGGTAGGGAGTTACGCTTCAGTCGTTGAGGGCTACATAAATTCTTTTGAATTCTTCTGCATGGGAGAGTCATCAGTTCTCAGTTCACTTATTTTTTTTGCTTTGGACTAAAAGAAATTGATGACCAGGCATCTTATGTACAAGAGGCAGTTTAGAGGTAACATTTTAGCATTTCTGAGACATTTCTGTGGTGTAAGGGAAAACAGGGCTGCATATATAATCTCACACTTCTTTATTTTCCCATGTATTTCTCACTATTTTATTTATATAGTTATATTTCTTTATTTTCCCTTCTGTCTCTCCTCCAGTTCACTGTATGATGCTATGTAGGTTGTCAGTAAATATTCTATCTTTACCATAAAAGAATTGAATTTATGGTTTTTAGAAACTGTAATCCCTTTTAAAATTTATTTGCATTTTTCTTTATGTTTTGCGTTTATAATAGGTATTATTGTGCTGTTATTGTTCTTATGGTTATTTGCCAATCTGTTAGGAGAAGGTAATGGTTGGGTTATTGATTCAAGTCTGTAGTCACTTTCCAAATGCAGTCTCAAGGATCTCAAGAATAATATCATTATTTGGACTCTTTTTCTACCTCTTTTTCGTTTTGCACAATTTTTTTTTTTACTTATTGTATCATATATATATTTTCCATATCAATAATTATTCTCTGAAAATATGGTTTTGATACCTGTGTAATAGTTTTATCATATGTCAGTAGAATATATCTGTATCAGTTTTGCCAGATTGTTGGTCTTAAAACAGTATCTTGCTGTTCTAACCTGCATTTCTTTCATTATTAAATATAAGCATTTTTTTCTTATATTTATCTACCACCTTTTTTTTTTTATCAATTGCCTATTTATGTCAGCTAGGTCTCTGGGTGGTGCATATGGTTAAGTGCTTGACTACTAGCTGAAAGGTTGGTGTTCCAGACCCCCCCCAGAGGTGCCACAGATGACAGGCCTGGCAATCTGCTTCAGAAAGTTCACAGCTTTGAAAACCCAACAGAACATTTCTACTCTGCACACATGGAGATTCCAGTGTTTTCTTAAATATTGATGAAAACTCATCATATATTGTTTGTTCTATATTTTTAGCCAGATAGCATTTTTGAAATATTTTAAACCTACAGAAAAATTGAAAGAATGGTATATTAAATACCTATGCTTTTTACCTAGGTTGATCAGTCATTAAGTTTTGGTACTTTGTGCTCAGGAGTGTGCACATGCTCTTCTCTCTCACTGTCTGTCTTATATGCACATATGTGTTTATTTTGTTGAACCTAAATTCTGCAACCTGATCGTCCAAGAATACCAGTGTGTTCTTATATAACCACAGTGCCATTATCACATGCAGGACAACTAACATTAGTTCTCATTATTTAAACTCATAAACATATGAACAATCATGAAGATGGCATAGGACCAGGCAACTTTTTGTTCTGTTATAAAGTCACTATGAGTCAAAGCCAATGGGATGGCAACTAACAACAACAACAATGAAAGTTATCCATATTGTTACATGTTCAAAGTGTCACTCCCTCTTTTTCACCATTGGGGTTCTGACTGATAGAGAATGTGTACAAAACACATTAGCTAAAGGAAGAATGAAAAATTGCCCTATTGTCTTAGAAAATACCCTTTAACCTATAATATATAGGGCTTCTGGTGTACTGGATGGATAATGCAGCTTGAAAGTGAGGCTAAACCAGCACCTGCGTGTTCAGGTGTATGTGTACATGTATGGGTGTGGTGTAGAAAGGAAGCCCAGATGCCCCAGCCAGATCCAAAGCTAGTAACCTAGTTAGCACCTTGAATGCAGATCCTGTTCAGGTAGGCTTACTACCTGGCAGTAGGAGGTCAATACAAGCTGGTTGCATCTCCGCATAGGAAATGGAGGACTGGGCTTAATGTTGTTCTGGGCATGAGTTATCGCCTTATCTTTAATGCTGGGACCCTTAAAATGTGGTTTAATATATTCCAGTCTCTGAATATCAATCACGAGTCACTCTTAGCCTCTTGGAAAAAAACTAAGTAAGGGAATGGGGTGCAAAGTCGGTTGTGTTTCTGCCAGTGCTACTCTGAATGGAGAGAGTAGGTTGAGTGAAAGTCTTATCTTCCTGAGTGGTGGAGGCAGCAACATAGGAAAAAGGAGGAAGAGCCTGAGTTCTAATGTCTGCATTTGGCGATGTGGTTCCAGTCCATGTCCCTTTCTCAGTGCTGGCCTCCTAATCCCCTTTTCATTTGTATTTCTGAGATAAGACTTGAAACTATTGAATGGAAGCAAAATTGCTTGAATTTAGGTCATCCTAGAGGTAACATTTATTGACCAGACCTTGGAATATCTTGATGAGGATTTCCCAGCTAGTGTCATAAAAGTAAAGGGTTCTAGGGAAAAAAAAAAAAAAAATCACAGTTATTCATTGTATGTTTGATGATAAAGGTCTTTGATTTGCATTGTTTTATAGTTGTGTTGAAGGGCGATTTCTCAGAACAGTGGCATAAAACAGCTGTTCTAAGTTCTAGGAAGGATGATGCAGCTATCCTCTCTCATCAGCAGATATTTTAGTATATTTAATAATGCTGAGAAATGACCTGTAAATATTAGATTTCTTTTATCCTTGTTATAGGGAAAGAAGTTTGCTTTCACTCTCTACAGAAGAAATATGGTCCTTATCTCTTCACTGACAAATAATAGAAAACTCAAAGTAGCACTGGCTTAAATACGTAAGGGTTCGTTCTCTCCTGCAAATAAAACCGTATTAAATCCAGATATGTAGAGTCCTGGTTGGGTTATAAAAGATAGATATATCTCATATGTATCTTAGTCCCTTGAAGTCATCAAGGACACTGGCTCTTTTAACATTTTTACTTCACCATCTTCAGCCTTGACTTCCATTCTCAAGGTCACCTCGTCATCCAGGATGGCTCCTGGAGTCCCAGTTATCAGTTCTACATTCCAAGTAGCAAAAAGAAGGAAGGAGGGGCTATAAAAGGGATTTATCACACATCTGACTAGCCTTCTTTAAACAGCCTTCTCAGAAGATTTGCATAGTACTCTGCTTACACATCATTGGCCAACACTTAGGTTTATGGTCACACCTAGAATGGAGCCTGGGTATTGAGATGTGTTGCTACCTCCATAAAAATGGGATTTTCATACTGAATAAAGAAACAGGGGAGACTTGATACTGGGCAGGCAAACGGACAATCACAAAATTGTAATTTCTCTATAAATTACATTGACCAATAGCCCAGATACTAATTTGTACTCCTTCTATGGTAGTGACAGGGAGGTGGATGAGGGTGGTGGCTCGTGGATGAGGGTGGTATATAGTTTGAAGCAACTATAACTCACAATTTCCCTCATTCATTCATTCAGTCATTCTTTGGATATATATTTATATAGCACGAATGAGGTATCCACTGTCTAATCCTGCAGTAGATAGGTACACATTTATTTAACTCTTCAGACTCACAGAAGGGCTGTAACCAAATAGTCTTGAGCTCAAAGTTTTGCTCTGCTGCTTATCAGCTGTGTGGATTTGGGCAAGTCATTTCACCCCTGTCAATATCAGTTTCTCTTATAACTGAAGGAGACCAAAAACCAAATGGAGTTGCTTTTTGGAAAAAATGAAGCACCATGAGTAACCTCTGCTACATAGTAGTGTGTAAGAAATATTACTTCCATGTATCTTTCCTTTCTGGGTTTATTTTTTATTTACATTTTAATTATTAGGTGACTCCAAATTCAATCAAATAGCTTGTGGGTGGGGGTGGGAAGATGGCCACTTAGAAACCAAATAACCAGTTTGACAGCTGTTCTATATATCCTCAGTTTTGGGTTTTATCTTGGCTTCCAGTAGATGTGATCTGGGTTTAGTGAGTCATGGAGTGTGAGGGTGTTACAAGGGGTCTCAGAGCTATTTGTGGTGTAAAGAAAAGAGTAGGTGCTGGGGAAATCTCAGATCGGTCAGTGTTCAGAAGCTGAAAGTCCAGGGAGGGCAGGAGAGAATGGAATATGCTGGTCAGTGAGGGGGCCTGAAGGGAGAAGGAGGTGTTAGCCCCATGAGTTCTCATCTATCCCTATCAAAAGCAACCGAATCAAGGCACAGTTTCTAAGTGACTCTAAGTCCTACTGCTGCCCTGCACTAAGCTACTTTGAGGCAAAACCTAAGGACGGTTGAGGTTTCTTCTTTCATTTTTTACCAGTAAAACCAATCTGTATAGGAAAAGTTTAAGAATTCCCACCTTTGTCCTTTAGGAAGGGGTTGGTACAAATGTGTGACCTCAGATGATTACGATGTGCACTCTTCATTAAGAACCATTAATATGAATTTGTTCAATTTCTGTCAATTCTTCTTTCTAGATCTCTGTTGTGTACTTCTAGACGTGAATTTTGTATGCCTGGAAGATGACAGCCAGTATGACTATAATTTTCCAACCAAGTGGCAGTATAACTTTTCCTATGCCTAATAATTTTCATTGGGACCTTGAATCACTTTTTAGAATTTAATCCCATTTGCTCTCTCAATATGATAAAGTGGAGCAAACTTTGAAACTGAGTCCTCATTTACCAATAGGTATGATGGTATAGTCTCTATTGGAAATGTTTTGAAAACTGTAAAGGTGCTACTACAAGTTAGAGGGGTCTCATTTTCCAGGTGATAAAACTGAGAACTAGAAAGGCAAAACTAGTGGGTAGAATAGGAGTTAGATTTTAAAGAGGGCATATTCGCCTCCTACATTTGTTAGGGATCCTTTCACTGACCTGAGAACGTCTCCTCTGAATAGACAGGACATCTAAGTCTTTGTGGACTCTTAAATTAACTTTCTATCAATGGACTCTTCTGTGAACTTTTATCATTGGACCTTTTGAATATGTTGTGCCTGTGTAATTCTGGGTACCCTCTTTAAAAAAAAAATTGCCATCAAGTTGATTCTAACTCATGGCTTCTCTATAGGGTTTTCTTGGCTGTAATCTTTTTTTTTTTTTCCCCCATAGAAAAATTGATACATACATTGTTATGTGACCCTAATTGCTGTCCCCATACTGTGACAGCACACTCCTCCTTTCCACCCCTGATTCCCCATGACCATTCAACCAGCTCCTAACCCTCTCTGCCTTTCCATCTCACCTCTGGACAGAAGCTGCCCATTTAGTCTCTTGTATCTACTTGAGCTAAGAGGCACACTCCTCACGAGTATCACTTTATGTCCCACAGTCCAGTCCAATCCAGTCTGAAGAGGTGGCCTCGGAAATTGTTTTAGTTCTGGGCTGATAGAGAATCCAGGGGCCATGCTTTCTGGGGTTCCTCCAGTCTCAGACCATTAAATCTGGTCTTACTAGAATTTGAGTTCTGCACCCCACCTTTCTCCTGCTCTATCCGGGACTCTCTGTTGTGTTCCCTGTCAGGGCGATCATTGGTGGTAGCTGGGCACCATGTAGTTCTTCTGGTCTCAGGCGGATGAAGTCTCTGGTTTATGTGGCCCTTTTCTGTTTCTTGGGCTGCTGCTTTCCTGTGTCTTTGGTGTTCTTCATTCTTCTTTACTCCAGGTGGTTGGGACCAATTGATGCATTTTAGATGGCCGCTTGCAAGCTTTTAAGACCCCAGATGTCTTGGCTGTAGTCTTTACAGAAGTAGATCTCTAGGCCTTTCTTCCGTGGTTCCACTGGGTGGGTTCAATCCACCAACCTTTGGGTTAGTAGTCCAGTGCTTAACCATTTGCAACCCCCTAATCAGTTAATCTGTTTAAAGTTACCAGTATCAGTCTTGGAACCCCTGATACTGTTAGGGGTGTGATGGCTTGTCGATGTCCAGGACTCACATCAGGAGAAACGAGGTGGTGTGGCTTGGGACTTGGAAGACCTGCACTTGGTCCAGCCAGGTGTCCTTGGACACTTTGGCACTTAGTATCTGCATCTGCAAAATGAAGTGGTTGGTTTAGAAGATCCATTTAGGCCCTCCCTGACCTAAAGTTCTAAGAGTCTGTGAGATGTAGTGGTGTTAACCAAAAACTCTTTTTGAATTCTTCCTTAAAAATCATTCCTTTGAAAAAGGATCGTTAAAGTCTAACCTTAGAATTCAGTCCTATGGGATGTAATTTAACATTAAAATGCTGTGTCTTCTTTTTCTCCTCTTCTTTACCCATTTAATTTAATTTTCTTTTTTTATACCTTATTTTTTTTCGTTTTCCTTTCTTTCACTCTCTAAACTATTGTTGTGGGCCTTTGAAGAGAATTCTTAAATGTGATTAAGAAATTGCAGTCAGGGAGCCCTTTGTTCCCAACTCATTTAGAAAATTGCTTTTCCTTTTGTTAAATACAAAAAATTGTCAACCTGTATCGTTAAAATGTGCCAAAAACCACATGCACCAATAAAAAGTGTCAGCTCTCATTATTGCCCAGATATTATTCTTTTCAAAAGCTGAGTACTCTCCCTAGGCTTTCTAAACAATCTTCAACTCATTCATCTTCCTGGTTTTGTTACATTTTGAACCTTTCTGGGTCTATATAGGGTGGCAGCCTGTCTTTTAAAAATTAATGGGTTCCAAATGCCATTCAAACCTATTTCTGCCCTCAACCCCCCTCCCCTCCCCAACCCTGCCTGGAGTCTTATATTCTGTATAAATATTGAACTGGAGATAGTTTCTAAAGAGGTGTTTGGACTTTTAATTAACACTGACAGCCTGTCTGCTTAGTATTTTGCCCTGCTGTCTCCATGGAAAAGTCAGGCAGGTCAGTATGGAGAAGGGAGGGAGACTCTCGAGTGGATGTGTTCCTGGCGGCTGGCCCTAGAGACACTGAACTCTGAGCCAACCATGAAGTCATTTTGAATTTAAGAAGTCTTGCTAATTCACGGCAATGTGTCTTAATTTGACAAAATAAAGGCTGCCCGATAAGCAGCCCTAACTACAAGTTCTGTGAAACTGAGGGTGTTTGTAAGTTTAGATTGCGCTAGAGAAATGTGGTGATGTGGAAGAAAGGACTCATTTTCTTCGGTTTACTCCTTTCCCACCCCATCCCCCTCTTCCCTCTCTCTGCCTTTCTCTCTCACTTACTTACTTTGGCCCAATTCAGCCCTGCAGTCTGGCCTCTGCAGTGGCTTGATGTGAAATTTGAGAAACATATGTAGTTTTCTATTTCAGGAAAATGATCTCAGGGATTGAATGTGTTTTTTGTTGGCTCTTAAGCTCTGATCTTGCCCAGTGTGGTTTTTTGATGATGGGAAAGAGGCTTCGAAGTGCTTTTTATCAGAATTTCATGTAATAAAACTTAAGGTTGGGTTTCTTTATTTCGGCCCCCTCCCCCTCCCTGGCCCACAACACAGTGTCTTCTGTCAGAAGTGGGAAGAAGTGCACATTGTTCTTATTATAATAAATTCATTGCTACTCGCACACACATATACAAAAATGGCCACTGTGTCTGCCCTTCACAAAAGCTATTTTAAATGTAGTTCAGTAGAGGAGCAAGGGTCTGCTTACTGTTTCCTATAAAGAAAAAGGGATCCACTGGGGAGAAGTCTGCCTTTGTTTTGCTTTGGAAGGGCGAGCATTCTTCTTTGTCTAGAGGTGAGTGCCAACAATGTGCCCAGTGCCCTGTAAACCAAACTTCATTAATCCAGGCATGCAAAGGACATACAGACCAGCATTGCTGTGGCCTATCAAGGGGAAGTCAGGCGAGTAGACCAGAGTGAGGCTGGAGTAGGGACTTGCTAAGAGTTGGGGATGCAGTAAATGGATTCATGGTATTTTCAGTTGAGCCTGATCCTCGTTAGTGTGTGCCTACTGGCTCTGAGGGTCTGCAGCTGAATAAGGCATGGCTGCAGTTTTATTCAGCTGACGAACATCTGAGCTAGTGGTAGAGAAAGGTTCCATGAGCTATGGGTATCTAGTTGTTGTTAGTTGCCGTCAAGTTGACTCTGACTCATGGTAACCTTATGTATAATAAAATGAAAGGTTGCCCAGTCCTGTGCCATCTTCAAGATCACTGGTATGTTTGAGTCCATTGTTGTGGCTCCTGTGTCAGTTCACCTTATTGAGGGTCTGCCATTTTTGCTGACCCTGTACTTTACTATGATGTCCTTTTCCAGTGACTGGTCTTTCCTGGTGACGTGTCCAAAGTAAATGAGCTGAAGTCCCACCATCCTTGCTTCTGGGGTCTGATTATATTTTTTTCTAAGACTGATTTGTTGGTTCTTCTGGTAGTCCAAGGCATATTCAGTATTCCTTGCAAAAAATTGGAATGCATCAATTTATCTTCTGTCTTCCTTTTTTATTATCCAGATTTTGCACCCACTGTATATGAGGTTTTTGAAAACAGTAGCCTGACTTTATTTATCTTTGTATCCAGGGAATGCTTGCTGAGTTAATAAGTAAATAATGTGCTAGGATGGAGGTCTCCATAGGCTATGCTGGGGGTACAGAGAAGGGTTCCACGCCTATACTTGGGGTGGGGTGAGAGGGAGGAAGAAGAAGAAAGCACAGGAGGAGCATATCCAGAGGGAAGGGAGCTAACACTCCTGGGCACTGTGCATGCTACCCTGCGTGATCCTTAAAACTTGCTATTTTTGTAGATGAGGATACTGAGAATCACAGAGGTCAAGGAACATGTTCAAGACCACACAGCTACTAAGGAGCAGAGGCTGGGTCAGAACCTAAGTTTGCATGGCTCCAAAGCTGCGCCCCTTTGCTGTGGTCCATCTTTCTAGCAGGAGAGAAAGGATGAAAACCCTGGTTCCTGTCAAACTGCACTCATCCTCACCTCCTTTTTTTCCATATAGGTGGACTGACCAGCTCCCTTTGACCTTGAGATCTGGCCATTGTTAAAATGTGTGGAAAAGTTTAAGAGGCTTTTGGCAGTAGCAGAAGTGGGCTTCCCATGAAGTGAATGCAGTGAAGCTTAAGCTTCAGGTCCCCTCCTTTGCATGGGCCATTACATGTGCTGGTAGCAGTTAGAAGTTGTAGAATGGTCCAGGTGGGGAGGGAGCACAATCAGAAAGTATTTCTATGTAAGCATTTCTGATCTCAGAAAAACAGGCTCTACATCTCCAAAGCTCCAGTTATTTGTTGTGATTTCTTTTCTTATTCTAAATAAATATTTATGGTTGTATCTAATTTTGTATTCCTTTTCTTAAAGAGTCCCTTACCTATAAGCTTCAGGCCCTACAAAACCTGGGTTTGTCCTGGGTAGTGGTGGTAAGAGCATCCTTCATGGAGGAAGGGAAGTGAACTCAGGTTGAGTGGTTGAGTTTGGGCTCTGGGGTCAAATGCCAGCCCTACAATTTATCGTGTGACCTTGAGCAAGTTGCTTTCCTTTTCTGTGTTCCACTTTTGTCATTTGTACCTTACAGCGTTATTATGGGGAATTGAAAGAATTAATGTGTATAAAGTTCATAGTACAACGTGCTAAGGACTGAATAAATGTTAGCTATTGCTGCTGCTATTACTATTTGTTACTGGTATATAAGATGCAGGTTTTTGTTGTTGTTAGCAGCCATTGAGTCAGCCCTGACTCATGACAGCCCCATGCACCGTGGAACAGAATACTGCCTGGTCCTGCACCATCCCCATGATCAGTTGGAGATCTGACGGTGTTTTGTTGTGATCCGTCCATAGAGTTTTCATTTGCTAATTTTCAGAAGTAGATGGCTAGGCCTTTCTTCTTAGTTGTCTTTACTGAAACCCATTCAGCATCGCTGCAACATGCAGACCACTACTGACAGATGAGTGATAGCTGTGCATGAGGTGCATTGGCCATAAACTGAACCCAGGTCTCCTGTACTGAACTACCACTGCCTACAGGTCGATGCAGTTTAATACCAGTGTCTGCCATCCAGACATTGACCTTCTTGAGGGTATAGTGCTAGAAAAACGTTAGACTTATATTAAAAACACACAAATGGAACACTTAAAACTTAAAAAAAAAAACAACCACAGATTATCACTTTACCATTTCCTTATCATCTTTGGCCATCATCCAAATGGCTTCAAATGCGTTTTATTATTCAGAAAACTCGTGATGATTTTCACAGAACTGAGGCTTCAGGTGGCCTCATCTCCTGTCGCTTCTCACCACACACTGACATCCTAACCACATCAGACGTTTCCGCCCAGTCCCTGAGCAAGATAGGCCTTTTTATGTCTTATTACCTTTGCACATTGTATCCCCTCTCTCCAGAATATCATCTACCTTCTTTTCTGCTGGGTGAGCTGTTACTCATTCTTCTAACCCAGTTTAAACATTATGTTATTTGTGAAGTCCTTCAGACTCCCCCAGGCAGCTAGACACTCCCTCTTCATTGTATAGTTCTTCTAGCACCTTCCTTCTTGTACTGTAATTATTTCTTGGCAAATATTTGCTTCTACTAGCCTAGGGACTGTTTGAATGAAGAAACTAGAGTTTATTTTCCTTTGTAGCGCCTGATGCGGAGTTTATGACACATATTAGGTGTTGAGGAATTTGGGTGGATTGACTGGAAAAGAGCTATTATTTTCATGTAGTTATATTTTAAAACCTGTAATCGTTTATTCTAGCAAAGCTGTTTGGTATGATTATCGAGAATTGTACTTTTTCCATTGGTTTACACTTAAGAGATGTTTTTCGTGCCCGATGGCTCCCCAATTTGAAATGACTTTGAAGCATTTTCTCTTTGTGGCCCTGCTTTCAGCCCTCTGATTTAAGCAGATAATGCTTAGTAAACAAATACTTAAGTTGCGTCTTCTTGCTAGACTGTAAGTTTTGAGCTCAGAGACGTTGTATATTTGGTTCACAGAGCTGTATCCCAAAGTCCTAACACAGGGATTGGCATATGGAACTAGTTCTAGAGGTAGAAGAAATTACAGTACTAATAGTATTAGTAGTTTACATTTATAGAGTACTTAACATGAGGTAACACCACCTGTTGGTTTGTTGTCCTATGGTGGCTTGTGTGTTGCTGTGATTCTGGAACCTATGCTGACACTATTTCAAATACAGTCAGGGTCATCCATGGTGGACAGGTTTCAGTGGAGCTTCCAGACTGAGGCAGACTAAGAGGAAAGCCCTGGTGATCCACTTCTGAAAATTAGCCAATGAAAACCTTATGGATCACAACAGAACATTGTCCAGCTTGCTTGCTTCGGACATGTCGTCAGGAGGGATCAGTCACTGGAGGAGGACATCATGTGTGGTGAAGTAGAGGGCCAATGAGGGCATGGGAGACCCTCAATGAAATGGATTGGCACTAGAGCTGCGGTGATACTTGAACATGCTGACAATCGTGAGGATAGTAAAGGACTGGGCAGCATTTTGTTCTGTTGTACGTAAAGTCACCATGAGTCAGAGTCAACTTGATGGCAACTGTGTATCATGTGATAGACACTGTTGTGAGCATTTTATATATACTAACCCCTTCAAGATCCTCCAATACTCCTGTGTTATATGTACTATAGTTCTCAATTACATTTTATAGATAAAATCAAGGCTTGAAGAGGCCAAGAAACTTGACCAAGGTCACATAGTTAATGAGTGGCAGAGCTGGGATTTGAACCTAGGCAGTCTGGCCTTTGAATCCACATGTTTACCACAATGGTATACTGTCTTTGATTGGTGCCCAGTACATGTTTATTAACTAATTATTAAAGGAATCCAACAGAGACCTATTTTTTCTGAAGTAAAAGTTTGTTTGTTAGGATAATTACCACCCTAAACCAGTGGTTCTCAGAGTGTGATCCCCAGACCAGCAACATCAAATACTGTAGTCTCACTCCCAGCCTACTTAATCAGAAACTCTGGAGGTAGGACCCTAAAAATCTATGTTTTAACAAATCCTCCGGGAAATTCTGATGCTTGCTAAAGTTTGAGAACTACTGCCTAAAAGTAAATGGTTTTCTGTGGAATTTTGCCACTGTATTTTGACTCTTTTTACAATGAGTCATACTTTTTGGATGTTTTGCCTCTGTATCTCCTTTATTTTTTGACATTTACAAGGAGACCAAGCCGTAGTCTCAGTGAATGTTTTTGCTAAGGTTTCTGAGAAATTTTGAAAGTTTCAGGCAGGGCTTTGAACCCCAGATATACTGAATCAGAATCTACAGTTTAACAAAATCCCCAGGTGATTCTTATGTATAATAAATTTTGAAAACCACTGCTCTGCTAGTGGTTCTCAGAATTAGTCTCTAACCAGCAGCATTAGCATCACCTGGGAACCTGTTAGAAATGCAAACCTGAACCAACCGGTTCAAAGCCCTGGTTTCAGATGTGTAGCTTGACAATGCTTTGTAGTAAGGGAAATTGTTCATTCAGTTCAGAGAGACTCTGAACTCTGCACTGAATAGATCAAGGAGGACTTCGCAAGTTATGAACAATCCTGTCAGTCAGATCATTATTCTAACTGGAAACAGGCCTTGTGGCTTCTACCTGTTTTCCCTTTATCTGTAGTGTTTTCTTTGTGCAGATGGATTTCAGGATCAGAAAACTTGAAGTATACAACTCCTCCTCCACTAAGCCCACCTCGCTCAGATTCCCCTGATGGGTGAAGTAGGAGCCCAGAGATGTAGGGATAACAGAGAAAGGGAAGGTTGCAGAACCAGAGGCTGGGGTCACAGAATTTTATAGATCATCACACTTCCCAGAAATAGCCTTGACCCCTGTGAACTCTTGGTTTTCACATGCTAACACCGTCTCACTTCACACATTGGTTCCTTTTCATCCAGAATACTGAAAAAAGAACACTGGACTTCAAATTGGATTTGGAATCCTGGTTCAGCCTCTTTACATGTGATTTTAAGAAAGTAACCTTGCTGGGCAGCAGTTCCCTCATCTCTAAAATGGGAATAATACTACCTGCTACATAATGGGAGAGCCCTGGTGGTACAGAGGTTAAGAGCTCAGCTGCTGATCAAAAGGTTGGCAGTTGGACTCCACTAGCTGCTCCTTGGAAACCCTATGGGGCAGTTCTGCTCTGTCCTGTAGGACTGGTATTAGTCAGAATCAACTGGACAGCAACAGATTTGGTTTAACAGGTTCATATTGGGGATGGGGGAGACGTCACCTATCTGCCAGTGGTTGCTATGACGCTGAACAGGATTCATTGGAGTTTTCAGGCTAAGAAAGTTTTCAGACTACTTCCAAAAATTAGCCCATGATAACCCTATGGATTGCAAGGGTCCAATCTACAGCTGTTCATGGGGATGGCACAGGACTGGCCAGCGTTTTGTTCTGTTGTGCTTGGGATTGCCATGAGTCGGGGCTGCCTTGATAGCAGCTAACAACAACTTCATAATGATGTTGCAAGGATTTACTGAGGCAGATAAGGAGCATTGTTCATGCTTATTGTATCTGCTTTGAGGGGAAGCTAAAAGAGCTAGATGTAGTTACTGGCATCTTCACCAGATAGTGTTCTAAGAAATGAATTGTAGGTATTATAGAGCAATAAGGTCTCCAAAAGTGCTCTAAAGTGGCTAGTATTTCAAAGGAATGGAATTCTGGGAGGTCCATTTCCAGGAAAGATCAGGCACCAAGTTGAACACTTTATGCCTTAAATCTACTTGTTTTCAAAAAGGTTTCTAAAGGCGATTTAACAATGTCAGGATTTAGACTTTAAGTTTTTTGTGTTAAAGGGGCCATTGCTGAAAGTCAGAACCTCAGGACTGTAAAAATATTGATGCAACTGTCAGAGGTACATGGTATTTGACCTTCCATTAATAAAGACAAATTATTGCGTTTCTGTGATATTTGAGTCTGCACGAACTTTCCTTAATTCCACTGGTATCCCATTCCACAGCTACTGGGGCTGCTGGGATGAGGGACACGGAGTTGTGTTTCTGATTTATGAGGTGGAATATTAGTCTGATTTACTAAACTGAAAGTCAGAGCAGTTTCAGATAACAACATAATGAAACTTCCTGAATGACAACGGTCACAGAAACAACTCAAGTATTTGGTGGCATAGCAACAAGTTCGACCAGAAATTATCCATGGAATAGAATACAAACTTTGGGGGAAAATAAGTAGATAAGCACAAATAAATAGAGGGCGAGGCAACAATTGACCCAACTAACTGGATGCAGTAGGAGTTCACGGGAGGTTTTCTCGTGGACATTTGCATGATGTACACAGTGAAGTGTTCATTGTGGCTGTTTGCTAACACCAACTCACTTCACAAGTTGTTTCCTTTTCACCCAGATTTTAATATTGGGTCATGCCAACATAGAAGGGAGGGGCAATATACCCTGCATTACTTAAAAGTACTCTCAGCTTACACAGGGCAGCATTTTTATTTTTTATCCTTGCTTTTGCTGCATTCACAGAGAGCACTTTGAAATCAGCCCATCCAAGCCTCAGACTTATTAGACAACAGTCATATCCATTTTACCAGCTATTTGACCTTTAGAATAACATGCACCAAATCTGACCTGTCAGCTGTCGATAGAAGAAATCCATCCAGATCAAGAACTCGATATTTTCCAGAGTATATCTGAAAGATGGTGGCCCTTCAAATTTCGTTTCTCTAAGGCTTGTTTTGGGAGAAACCAGCTGCTGCTTCTAGTCTTTAATGAGAAGTGACTGTAGAAGACTTGAGTCATTGGGGCCTCGACTTACATTGTGATCCTATACCCTTTTATGACAACTTGCACATGATGTTTTTAGCCTCTTTCATCAGCATTTTTCCCCAGCTGCAGTCAGTTTTATCTAATTCTTGTTAATCATGATCATTTGACTGTAAAAGTATAAAAAGAAAAAAAAAAAGTTTCCGAAGGCCATTTCCTATGGATTTTGGTTTGTTGACTTATCCACTTATGTCCATTCGGGAGATTTTGGCTGTGAGAGTCAGTTCACCCCTGGCTTCTGAGAATAATCTTTGGCATTTTCCAAGCAGTTTCAAAAGGTAGAGAGAAATCCAATTTGATTCAGTCAGAATCTAACTAGAATTGTACAATTCCTGATGCAACTTGTTCATGTCCTTGCACAATAGTAATAATAATATTACCTTACATTTTATAGTCCCCATCTTCTCAAAGACCTTAAAGCACTGTCCCTTGATTTAGCCCCTCTGTTTCCAAATATATTTGAGATATTGGATGTGGTTTCAAAATGCAGATGTATTATCATGAAGGATGAGTGTGGTCATGATGTGGCAACCATACATTATCAGAAGTTCCTAAAATTGGGTGGGGAAGCCTTCAAACTTTCAATAGCTACTAGCTATGGAACATCTTTGTATCTCAGTTTATTCATCGATTAATATAACATGGGGATAATAATAGCACCTATTTCATAAGGTCATTGTGAAGATTGATTGCAATAATGTATATGAAGCTTTTAATAGGGTACCTGGCACATGATAAGTTCTCCATAAATGTTATTATTTGTATTGGTTTGGATCAGTTACGTATGACTTTAAATCCCCCCTCTGTCCCTTAGTGGAGCCCTGGTGGCACAGTGGTTAACAGCTACAACTGCTAACCAAAAGATCGGCAGTTTGAATTCATCAGCAGCTCCTTGGAAACCCTATGTGGCAGTTCTCCTCTGTCCTGTAGGGCCTCTTTGAGTTGGAATAGACTCAACAGCAATGGATTTTGTTTAGTTTTTTGGTCACTTATTAGTTGTTTGTTCTTGGGCAGTAACATTTAAAATCAACACAGCTGCCATTTATTGAATATTAACGCTTATGCCAAGCACTACTTTAGGCATTTTATATACATTATTTCTCACTTAATCCTTACTTTAGCTTTCCAGATGTAGACATGATTATACCCATTTTATAGATGTGTAAGGTAAGATTTAGAGAGTTTAAGAAACCTCTCCAAGTAACAGGCCAGTGGCAAAGCTAACTTTCTAAAGTTCATGTTCTTGGTTATCTACTTAGGCTCTCTGAGCCACAGTTTTATCATTTGTAATAGGAATAACAATAGCTCTTTGTAAGGATTAGATATTGTATATATAAAGCACTTAGTGCTTATTTGGCACTCTTGACATGATATACTCTAATACTATTATTATAATTCTCAGTTAGAGCTTTCATACAGTAGAATTTTCCCTCTTCTGATCCTCATGCCATGTGTGTATCTGTAGGGATTGAAAGTTCTTAACAATGGGTCCTTGCATTTCCGAGAATTTCAGAATCACATATGTGATCTGGTGTAGTATATGCTAGGTATTTGTGTATATATGTGTATTTTTCATCCAGTCTAGAAGTTTATGGATACTAAATCTAGGTGCTATGTAGGGAAAAGCATAAATGTTCAAAATCATGGATTTGAACATGAACATTACTTGGCCTCAACTTTTTGCTTTTCTGTTTATTCTGAAAGTTGTTAAGGAAACTGGCTCAGCTCAAGCTGAACATTTGGGAATCAAGTACGTTTTGATGAGTAGGGTGGAGTCAGCATTATACCATACATTTTTGGCACTGAGAAGCCAACAACAGTCCTTTAGACTTGTGTGTACAGGTGTAATATGTTCCATGATGTTTTAGCCTGTGTTTCCTGCTTAACTAAGTGAAAACACTTTTCAAAACTGGACTACTGGCCACTCCCTGTTTCTCTCCTTTTACAGTCAGATTTTCCATTTAAAGGGTCAACACTCACTTACTTCATTTATTCAATTATATATTCACTCTTTTGTTGTTGTTGTTGTTGTTGTTAGGTGCCATTGAGTCTGTTCTGACTCATAGCAACTTTATGTACAACAGAAAAAAACAGTGCCTGGTCCTGCGCCATCCTCACCATTGTTGTTATGCTTCAGCCCATTGTTGTAGCCACTGTGTCAGTCTGTCTCCTTGAGGGTCTTCCTCTTTTTTGCTGACCCTTTACTTTACCGAGCACAGTATCCTTCTCCATGTACTGGTCCCTCCTGATAACATATCCAAAGTATGTGAGACGAAGCCTTGCTATTTTCTCTTCTAAAGAGCATGCTGGCTGTATTTCTTCCAAGATAAATTTGTTTGTTCTTTTGGCAATCCGTGGTATATTTAATATTCTTCGCCAGTACCATAACTGAAAAGTGTCAGTTCTTCTTCAGTCTTTCTTATTCACTGTCCAGCTTTCACATGCATATGAGGCAACTGAAAACACCTTGGCTTAGGTCAGGTGCACCTTAGTCCTACTTTCACATGCATATGAGGCAACTGAAAACACCTTGGCTTAGGTCAGGTGCACCTTAGTCCTTAAAGTGATATCTTTGCTTTTTTAGCACTTTAAAGAGGACTTTTGCAGTATATTTGCCCAATGCAGTGCGTCCTTTGATTTCTTGGCTGCTGCTTCCATGGGCGTTGATTGTGGATCCAAGCAAAATGAAATTCTTGACAACTTCAATCTTTTCTCTGTTTGTCATGACATTGCTTGTTGGTCCTGTTGTGAGGATTTTTGTTTTCTTTATGGTGAGGTATAATCCATACTGAAGACTGGTGTCTTTGATCTTCATCAGTAAGTACTTCAGGTCCTCTTCAGTTTGAGTAAGCAAGGTTGTGTTATCTGCATAACGCAGGTTGTTAATGAGTCTTCCTACAATCCTGATGCCCCGTTCTTCTTTATACAGTCCAGCTTCTTGGATTATTTGCTCAGCATACAGATTGAATAAGTATGGTGAAAGGATACAACCCTGACGCACACCTTTCCTGACTTTAAACCACACAGTATCCCCTTGTTCTGTTCGAATGACTGCCTTTTGATCTATGTACCGGTTCCTCATGAGCATAATTATGTGTTCTGGAATTCCCCATTCTTTGCAATGTTATCCATAATTTGTTATGATCCACACAGCCCAATGCCTTTGCATAGTCAATAAACATAGGTAAACATCTTTCTGGTATTCTCTGCTTTCAGCCGGGATCCATCTGACATGTGTGGTGATATCCCTTGTTCTATGACCTCTTCTGAATCCAGCTTAAATTTCTGGCAGTTCTCTGTCCATGTACTGCTGCAACCACTTTTGAATGATCTTCAGCAAAATTTTACTTGGTGTGATATTAATGACATTGTTCTATAATTTCCGTGTTTGGTTGGATCTCCTTTCTTTGGAATAGGCATAAATATGGATCTCTTCCAGTCAGTTGGCCAGGTAACTGTCTTCCAAATTTCTTTAGCCCCCTACAATATAGATTCACACTTACCATCCACCGTAAAGTACACTGGTATTTCCTTATTGTAATTTATGTTTTAGGTATGTATCCCAGGCATATCTTCTCACCTGAATATCCATCTCATATTCTCCATAGACTTAACGTTTTAAGAATTATCCTATTACAGTACATTTTAAAGTCTGTAATTTTAAAGATTGATCAGCAAGATCAAAATGTGTTTGGGGAATAGCATTTTTTCTAACACTTTTTTTTTTTTGTACTCTCTCTCTCTCTTTCTATATATATATATTTAATTACATTATGCTTTAGATAAAAGCTTACAGATCAAGCTAATTTCTCATTCAAAAAATTATACACGTATTGTTTTGTGACATTGGTCACAATCCCCACAGTATGACAGCAGGCTCCCCTCTCCACCCTGGTTTCCCTGTGTCCATTTGTCCAGTTCGTGTCCCTTCCTGCCTTCTCGTCCTGCTCTTGGGCAGGCGTTGCCCATTTGATCTTATATAGTTGATTGAACTAAGAAGCATGTTCCTCACATGTGTTGTTTTTTGTTTTATATGCCTGTCTGATCTTTTTCTGAAAAGTGGGAGTGGTTTCAGTTCTGAGTTAGCAGAGTTGTCTGGGGGCCACAGTCTCAGAGGTTCCTCCAGTCTCTGTCAGACCAGTAAGTCTGGTCTCTTTTCATGAATTTGAATTTTGTTCTACATTTTTCTCCTGTTCTTTATATTTTTTATGAAGTCTGTGTGAAAGATGATTTACACAAAAATTTGGACAAAATTTTGGAGTTTTTATTTCTTGTGAAATATGGAGATGGTAAGGTTGGCATTCTGCTTTTAATTCATCTTTACAAAATGTGAAGAATTCTTAAATAGAACTTTTTTCTTGAACTACTCTCCCCATAAGAATAATTAAATAGCCAAACATTGTATATAGTTCTTAATGATTATTTTATGTTATATATGAGTGTTACAATGAATGTTAGAACCAAACTTAGAATTACAATATGATCTCATTTTAGTAGTACTTTGCTTTATATTATTTAACTTTTTATAAAGATCCGTATTCTAAAAAAAAGTATATAATGTTCTTCCTCAACTATCTAATGCTCTCTTAATACTGTATTTTTATGCAAATAACATGCGCCTTCTGTGTTTGTTTGCCAGCTGTGCCTGGCCCCCGTGAGGTGCCCTTACCAAGCACTGCCATGACAATCCTCTTCCACATGTTGCTGTAAAAAAAAAAAAAACAAAAAGCATAGCACACTTATGAAAAAACCTCATGGGGGAGGGCGTGGCCGGCAAAGAAATGCAGGATGTGTGCATTATTTGCGTAAAAATACAGTATTTGGTTTAACCATCAACCAATTACTCTATTAAATTATTTGAGTGATTAATAATTGACTTGGTACATAAGACTAACAGTTTTCAAAATCATGATTAATAGCTTTTCACTTACATAATAATATGCATTTATATTATGTGGTATAAATTAATATTATATACTGTTGATAGATGCGGTCAACTCAGTTTTGATTCATAACGACCCTGTGTACAACAGAACGAAACACTGCCTGGTCCTGTGCTATCCTCACAATCATTGTTTTGCTTCAGCCAATTGTTGCAGCCACTGTGTCTGTCCATCTCGTTGAGGGTCTTCTTCTTCTTTGTTGGCCCTTTACTTTAGCAAGCATGATGTCCTTTTCAGGGATTGATCCCTCCTGATGCTATGTCCAAAGTATGTGAGACACAGTCTCACCATCCTTGCTTCTAAGGAGCATTCTGGTTGTAGATGTTCCAAGACAGATTTGTTCATTCTTTTGACAGTCCATGGTATATTCAGTGTTCTTTGCCAGCGCCATAATTCAAAATCATCAATTCTTCTTTGGTCTTCCTTATCCATCGTCTAGCATTCACATGTATATGAGGCCATTGAAAACACCATGGCTTGGTTCAGGTACATCTTAGTCTTCAAGGTGACATCTTTGCTTTTCAACACATTAAAGAGTTCTTTTGCAGTATATTTACCAAGTGCAGTGCATCTTTTGATCTCTTGACTGTTGCTTCCATGGGTGTTGATTGTGGATCCAAGTAAAATGAAATCCTTGACAACTTCAATCTTTTCTCCATTTATCATGATGTTGCTTATTGGTCCAGTTGTGAGGATCTTTGTTTTCTTTATGTTGAGGTGTAATCCATACTGAAGGCTGTGGTCTTTGATCTTCATCAGTAAGTGCTTCAAGTCCTCTTTACTTTCAGCAAGCAAAGCTGTGTAATCTGCATATCACAGGTTATTAATAAATCTTCCTCAAATCCTGATGCCCTCTTCATCTTCATATAGTCCAGCTTCTCAGATTATATTCTCAGTATACAAATTGAATACGTATGGTGAAAGGCTACAGCCCTGACACACACCTGTTCTGACTTTAAACCATGCAGTATCTGCTTGTTCTGTTCAAATGACTGCCTCTTGATCTATATACAGGTTCCTCATGAGCACAATTACGTGTTCTGGAATTTCCCGTCTTCGGAATGTTATTTGTTATGATCCACATAGTCGAATGCCTTCTCATAGTCAATAAACGATGGGTAAACATCTTTCTGGTATTCTCTGCTTTCAGCCTAGATCCATCTGACATCAGCAATGATGTCCCTGGTTCCACATCCTCTTGTGAATCTGGCTTGAATTTCTGGCAGTTCCCTGTCGATATATACTGCTGCAACCACTTTTGAATGATCTCAAGCAACATTTTACTTACATATGATATTAATGATGTTGTTCGATAATTTCCGCTTTCGGTTGGATTATCTTTCTTGGGAATAGGCATAAATATGGATCTCTTCCAGTTGGTTGGCCAGGTAGCTGTCCTCTAAATTCTTGGCATAGATGAGTGAGCAGTTCCAGTGCTGCATCCATTTGTTGAAACACCTCAATTGATATTCCGTCAATTCCTGGAGCCTTGTGTTTTTCCCAGTGCCTTCAATGCAACTTGGACTTCTTCCTTCAGTACCGTTGGTTCCTGATCATATGCTACCTCTTGCAATGGTTGAATGTTGACCAATTCTTTTTGGTATAGTGACTTTGTGTATTCCTTCCATCTTCTTTTAATACTTCCTGCATCGTTTAATATTTTCCCCATAGAATCCTTCAATATTGCAACTCGAAGCTTACATTTTTTCTTTAGTTCTTTCAGCTTGAGAAGTGCTAAGTGTGTTCTTCATTTGTGATTTTCTACCTCCAGGTCTTTGCATATGTCATGATAATATTTTACTTTGTCTTCTTGAGCTGCCCTTTGAAATCTTCATTTCAGCTCTTTTCCGTCGTCATTTCTTCCTTTCGTTTTAGCTACTTGCATTCAAGAGCAAGTTTCAGAGTGTCTTCTGACATCCATTTTTGTCTTTTCTTTCTCTCCTGTCTTTGTAGTGACCTCCTGCTTTCTTCATGTATGATGTCCTTGATACCATTCCACAACTCATCTCATCTTTGGTCACTAGTGTTCAATTCATCAAATCTATTCTTGAGATGACCTCTAAATTCAGGTAGGATATGCTCAAGGTTGTACTTTGAATCTTGTGGACTTGTTCTAATTTTATTCAGTTTCAACTTGAACTTGCATAAGAGCAATTAATGGTCTGTTCCACAATCAGCCCCTAGCCATGTTCTGACTGATGATATTGAGCTTTTCCATCGTCTCTCTCCACAGATGTAGTCGATTTGATTCCTGTGTATCCCATCTGGTGAGGTCCACGTGTATAGTTGCGGTTTATGTTGTTGAAAGAAAGTATTTGCAGTGAAGAAGTTGTTGGTCTTGAAAAATTCTGTCATGTGATCTCCGGCATCATTTCTGTTACCAAGACCATATTTTCCAACTACCAATCCTTCTTCTTTTTCTCCAACTTTCGCGTTCTGATCACCAGTAATTATCAATGCATCTTGATTGCATGTTTGATCAATTTCAGACTGCAGAAGTTGGTAAAATGTTCAGTTTCTTCATCTTTGGCCTTAGTGGTTGGTGAGCAAATTTGAATAATAGTCATATTAAATGGTTTTCCTTGTAGGTGTATGGATATTATCCTATCACTGACAGTATTGTACTTCAGGATAGATCTTGAATGTTCTTTTTGATGATTCAGTGCAGCACCATTTCTCTTCAATTTGTCATTCCCGGCATAGTAGACACATGATTGATTCAAAATGGCCAATACCAGTCCATTTCAGCTCACTAATGTCTAGAATATCGATGTTTATGCGTTCCATTTCATTTTTGACGATTTTCAATTTTCTGAGATTCATACTTCGTACATTCCACGTTCCGATTATTAATGGATGCTTGCAGTTGTTTCTTCTCATTTTGAGTAGTGCCACATCAGCAAGTGAAGGTGCTGAAAGCTTGACGCCATCCATGTCATTAAGGTCGACTCTACTTTGAGGAGACAGCTCTTCCCCAGTCGTATTTTGGGTGCCTTCCAACCTGAGGGGCTCATCTTCCAGTAGTATATCAGACAATGTTCCACTGCTATTCCTAAGGTTTTCGCTGGCTAATTCTTTTCAGAAGTTGACCACTGGACCCTTCTTCCTAGTCCTGCTTAGTCTGGAAGGTCAGCTGAAACCTATCCACCATGGGTGACTCTGCTGGTATTTTAATACTCGTGTCACAGTTTCCAGCATCACAGCAACACACAAGCCCCCCTAGTATAACAAACTGACAGGCACGTGGCCAAATTTTATATACTACTACATACTAATTTATGGAGCTCTGGTGGGACAGTGCATAAGAGCTCAGCTGTTAACCAAAAGGTCGGCAGTTTGAATCTACCAACTGCTCCTTGGAAACCATATGGGGAAGTCTACTCTGTCTTACAGGGTTGCTGTGAGTCAGAATCAACTTGATGGCAACCGGAAAAAGAATTAATTTGTATTACTTATTTTAATTCATTAGTAATGAATGTATATTAATTGTGTTAATTGGTTATAGTATTATACTAGTACTAATATATAATGTTTTTGTTAGGGGCTGTTGAGTCGATTCCAATTCACAGCAACCCTGTGTACAATAGAATGAAACACTGCCCCATCCTGCACCCTCGTCACAATCATTGCTATGTTTGAGCCTCTTGTTGCAGCCAGTGTGACAGTCATCTCATTGAGGGTCTTCCCCTTTTTTGCTGATCCTATACCTTACCAAGCATGTTGTCCCTGTCCAGGGACTGGCCCCTGCTGATAACGTTTCCAAAGTACTTGAGACGAAGTCTCGCCATCCTCACTTACAAGGAGAACTCTGGCAATACTTCTTCCAAGACAGACTTATTCATTCTTCTGGTAGTCCATAGTATATACAGTATTCTTCTACAGTACCGTGATTTAAAGGCATCAGTTCTTCTTATACATTGTCCAGCTTTTGCATACATACAAGGCTATTGAAAATATCATGACTTGGGTCAGGCACACCTTAATCCTCAAAGTGATGTCTTTGCTTTCCAACCCTATAAAGAGGTCTTTTGTAGCAGATTTGTCCGGTGCAATACATCATTTGATTTCTTGACTGCTGCTTCCATGGGCGTTGATTTTAGATCCAAGTAAAATGAAATCCTTGACAACTTCCACATTTTCTCCGTTTATCATGATGTTGCTCATTGGCTCAATTGTAAGGATTTCTGTTTTTTTTATGTTGAGGTGCAATCCATACTGTAGGCTGTAGTCTTTGATCTTCATCAGTAAGTGCTTCAGTCCTCTTTGCTTTCAGCAAGTAAGGTTGTATCATCTGCATATCGTAGGTTGTTAATGAGTCTTTCACCAATCCTGATGCCCCATTCTACTTCATATAGTCCAGCTTCTTGGATTATTTGCTCAGCATACAGATTGAATAAGTATGGTGAAAGGACACGACCTGACGCATGCCTTTCTTGATTTTAAACCTCGTCGTATCCCCTAGTTCTGTTTGAATGACTGCTTCTTGGTCTATTGGTATAGTCACTCTGTGTATTCCTTCCATCTTTTTTTGATGCTTCCTGTGTCATTTAATATTTTGCCCATAGAATTCATCAAAATTGCAACTCGAGGCTTGAATTTTTTCTTCAGTTCTTTCATTTTGGTTTTCTAACTCCAGGTCTTTGTACATTTCATTACAATACTTTGTTTTCTTGAGCTGCCCTTTGAAATATTCTGTTCAGCTCTTTTACTTCATCATTTCTTTCATTTGTTTTAGCTATGGTACAATCAAGAGCAAGTTTCAGAGTCTCTTCTGACATCCATTTTGTTTTTTTATTTCTTTCTTGTCTTTTTAATGGCCTTTTGCTTTCTTGATGTATGATGTCCGTGATGTCATCCTACAACTTGTCTGGTCTTCGGTCATTAGTGATCAATGTGTCAAATCTGTTCTTCAGATGGTCTGTGAATTCAGGTGGGATATACTCAAGGTTGTATTTAGGGTCTCATGGACTTGTTTTAATTTTCTTCAGCTTCAACTTGAACTTGCAAATGAGCAGTTGATGGTCTCTTCCATAGTTGGCCCTGGCCTTGTTCTGACTGATGATATTGAGCTTTTCCATGGTATCTTTCCGCAGATGTAGTTTATCTGATTCCTGTCTTTTCCATCCAGTGAGGTCCCCACGTATAGTCACCATTTATGTTGTTGAAAAAAGGTATTTGCAATGAATAAATCGTTGGTCTTACAAAATTGCATCATACACTCTCTGATGTCATTTCTATCACCAAAGCCATATTTTCCAACTACCAAGCCTTCTTCTTTGTTTCCAGCTTTTGCATTCCAATCACCAGTAATTATCAATGCATTTTGATTGCATGTTTCATCAATTTCAGACTGCAGAAATTGGTAAAAATCTTCAGTTTCCTCACCTTTGGCATTGGTGGTTGGAGTGTAAATTTGAATAAGAATCGTATTAACTGATTGTCCTTGTAGGCATGTGGATATTATCCTGTCACTGACAGTGTTGTACTTTAGCATAGATCTTGAAATACTCTTTTTGACAATGAATACTACGCTATTTGTCTTCAATTTGTCATTCCCAGCATAGTAGGCCATATGATTGTCTGATTCAGAATTGCCTATATCAGTTCATTTCAGCTCACTAATGCCTAGGAGATGGACCTTTACGCTTTCCATTTTACGTTTGACAACTTCCAGTTTTCCAAGATTCATACTTTGTACATTCCATTTTCTGATTATTAATGTATGTTTGCAGGTGTTTCTTCTCATTTTGAGTAATGCCACATCAACAAATGAAGGACCCAAAAGCTAGACTCCATCCACATCATTAAAGTTGACTCTACTTTGATGAGGCAGCTCTTCCCCAGTCGTATTTTGAGTGCCTTCCAACCTGAGGGGCTCATCTTCCGGCACTGTATCAGACAGTGTTCCACTGCTATTCCTAAGGTTTTCACTGGCTAATTCTTTTCAGAAGTAGACCACCGGACCCTTCTTCCTAGTCTGTCTTAGTCTCAAAGGTCAGCTGAAACCTGTCCGCCATGGGTGACCCTGCTAGTATTTTAATACTGTTGTCATAGCTGTAGTATGATAGCAACATGCAAGCCTCCACAGTAAGACAAACTGACAGACACATAGGGTGTAATCTATAATATATATTATAAAGTTGTGTTACATATATTATAAATATATACATTTACATTTCAACTAATTGATACATTTTCAACATATAATGCTCATAAAGGGATTTTTCACCCCCAGTTAGATCTAAACCGCTTACCTGTATTTGTGGGTGAATATGATGATACTAACAATAAATCCTAAACTTCTTTATAATACTGACATCCATACTCTTTAGATATAAGGCGACCCTCACTATCACATCATCATTGATCACACACAGATTGAGTAATGGCAGAAATGACGTTGAAGTAGGCAATGCCGAAGACTGAGGCCAAAGATAAAACTGGTATGATTTTGGGTGAATGCTCTGGCCATACTAAACTTGATTACACTTCTAATTGATTCTAATGTTAGAGATGCAGAAAATGCTGAGAGGCTTCGATGTTAAGTAACTGGCCCAAGGTCGCATGGCTAGTAAGTGCTTGCAAAAATGGCGTGGAGGCAGTGTCTGTCCTCTAATTTCACAAGGGGAAAGGAGAATCAAAATCAACAGCCCAAGGCTGATTACTATGAGGCAGAGGTCAGACATGCCTTCTCTCTCTGCCATTTTTACCAGCTCTTGACACCAACCATCCCTCCCATGGCACGGTACTTTTCTGTTGGGTTAAATAATTTGTTGCGATGGCCACACAGAACTCACAGACAGTACTCACGATTATGGGGTTTATGAGGTAAGTAACAGTTACAATTCAGGCTCAGGAGCACTCAAGAATACAGTTCTTCCATCAGGACGGCCTTTTCCCAGCCGTGCTCACAGGCACTCCTCTCCCTGGCCCCCAGTCTCTGCCCAAAGGCATTAAGCTTTCTCTCTCTGTGGGCCAGGAAGCCCACCACACTGTCCCCTGCTGCTGTATCTCTGCTGCTGGGTCTCTGCTGCCGGGTCTCTGCTGCCAGGTCTCACTGTATTCAAGGTTACAGCTCACATTCTGAATCCTGGGTCCAGGACTTTCTTAGGGAAGGGATCTCGGGTCCAAAGGATGTGCTGGCTCCTGGCTGTTCTTCCTGGGTGGTGGTAGGCTCTTCTCTTTCCTGCCTCTCGGGTAGCTTATTTCAAGCCCAGTGGGATGGCAAAAGCTGATCAATGCCCTCGGTGGGCTACCATTACCTTATCCGTACAGTCCTGCCCAATCACTGGGTGGGAGTTACAAGACCAGGGAGAAAAAGTCCACACAAAGGCAATCCATTACACCGCAGTACTTTCCAGGATTTACACTGTAAAACTCATGCTTTTCACCACTACAATTCTGTAAGCCATTTAGTAAGTTGTTTGACATTTAAACAAATCACTTCTCTCAAGGAATTGATTCTAGTGATGGAGATAAATACTCAAATCATAAATTATGATTCAGTGTGAAAAATGTCACAACTCCAGAATGAACAGTACAGTAAAGAAACATGTGAGAAGCATTTAACTGTGGTGGGGAGGGCCAGCAACATCCCAGAGAAGGGACACAAAGACTGGCTTCCAGACCTTTCTTTTGAGTTACCAAGGCAGCCTGTACTCACTCTGTCATAGGACATACTATTCAGTGTAGTTTGGATTTATTTACTTGTCTTTACCTCCCACTAGACTATAAGCCCTTTAAGGGCAGGGGATAAATCTTTATCTTCATTACCTAGTGCAAGCACTGGTACCTAATAGTTATTTAATAAATAATGAATGAGGAGTGAATGAGCTACATCTGCAGGAGTGAATAGAAGTAGAGGACCTTATCGACAAAGGTATGAACATGAATGAAGACCTGAAAGTGTGAAAATTCATTTTGTGTTCAGGAAGAGGTGGCTAGTCTAGAGTAGACAGAGCATAGAAGTGTAGACAAGGGTCCATGAAGGGTCACTTAGCCATGTGTACATATACACCATGAGATAAAGTGACATGATTAGATTTTTTAGTGTATACCTTTCCTAATATGTTTTCATCTCTTCAAGGACAAAGACAAAGAATGAAGAGCTAGAAAACAGCATGAGAATTGAAAGATTTGTTTTCGTATACTATTTCTCCTACTCATCAGCTGTGTGACAGTGGGCATGTCATCTAGCCTCACTGTGTTGCCTGTCATATAGCAGGCATTCAGTAAAGATTTCTTGAATGCATTGATTAATATAATTATACATTTTTGAAGGAATATTTTGAGGAATTTGAAATTAACAAAACTGGTTGCTGTCAAGTCGATTCCAACTCATAACACAGCTGTGTAAAAGACTTAGTCCAGTGCTAGGTAGTTATTCACTGAGAGGGAGACAAGACTTAGGGGTTTCCAGATATGAGGGGCACTGAACATTTAGACAGGGTAACAACTCTGTTATTCAGAGTGCCTGGTCCCCCTGAAAAAGAACCAAGCTAGTAGGAGTATGATCCCCCGGGAAGGGGATTATTTGGCCAAAGGAAGGAAGGGACCCAGGCAAGAAAAAGTCCTTGGTCTCAGTGGAACCCTGGAGTGGAAGTCAGGTAACAAGGTAGGTATCTTAGGCTGGGTTCTCTAGCAAAGCAAAACCAGTAAACCATGTATATATATATATATGTATATATATATATGTAGAGAGAGAGAGAGAGAAATTTATATCAAGGAAACGGCTCACATGATTGTAGAGGCTGAAACATCCCAAGTCCGTGGATCAGGATAGAGGCTTCTCCTGATTCATGTAGCTGCAGGGGCTGGTAAACCCAAAATTGGCAGGTCGGAGAGCAGGGCTCTTGCTCACAGGCTGTGAAGGTTGACGAATCCCAGGATTGGCAGGTAAGCTGCTAGCTCAAGTCCCAAGAACCAGAGGTCAGACAAACAAGAGGCAGCTTCAGGATACAGAGAGGGCAGAAGCCAGAATGTCCACTTATATTTGGATGTAGGCTACATGCCCAAGGAAACTCCCTTTTAACTGATTGGCTGGCTACTCACAGCAGATCCCATCATGGGGGTGACTACATATAAACGCTGAGAATCTTGGCCCAGCCAAGTGGACACACAGTCTTAACTATCACAGTGGGGATGCCCAGTTGTTTAGACCACACTGGCAGATAAGCATGGTTCAGGAAGCCTGGGGGCCCTGGACCCCTGAGGCCCTGGACTGCAGAGCCCTGGACTCCACGATGGGGTAAAGACAGTACAATCAAGCCCAGACTGCCACATGTGGCTGAGTCTAAGTCTACTGTTTTGCCCCAGTTATGGTCTGGAGGGAGACTTATCTTAAAGTTTGTAGGATATGGAAGAATGGAGCCAATATATATATATTTTTTAAATTTTATCGTACTTCAGGTGAAGGCTTACAGAACAAATAGTTTCTCATGAAACAGTAGTACACATGTTGTTTTATGACATTAATTAACAACCCCACAACATATTAACCCTCCAAATTCTCAACTTTTTTTTTTTTTTTTGGTGAAAATACACATAGCCAAAGATACACCGTTTCAAAAATTTCTACATACACAGTTCAGTGACATTCACTATGCTCTTCCAGTTGTGCTGTTATTCTCACTTAAGATGAAGGCTTACAGAACAAAATAGTTTCTCATTTAACAGTTACTACAAATGTTGCCCTATGATAGTGGTTAACAATCTCACAACACATCAACGATATCCTTACTCAATCTTGTGTTCCCTATCACCAGCTTCCTTGTCCCCTTCTGCCTTCTGGCCCTTGTCACTGGACTCCTGTACCTCGTTAGTCGCATTTGGTTTTACGGGGCTGTCCACTCAGAGGCTGAACAGTGAACCTCGGAGGTGACTTCACCACTGAGCTAAAAGGGTGTCTGGGGGCCATACTCTCGAGGTTTCTCCAGTCTCCTTTAGGCCAGTAAATCTGGTCTTTTTTTTTGTGCGTTAGAATTATGCTCTACATCCTTCTCCAGCTCTGTCCAGAACCCTCTGTTGTGATCCTGGTCAGAGCAGTCAGAGGTGGTAGCCGGGCACCATCTAGCTGTACTGGACTCAGTCCGGTGGAGGCCTTGGTAGCTGTGGACAATTAGTCCTTTGGACTAATCTTTTCCTTGTATCCTGTTCTCTTCATTCTCCCTTGCTCCCGAAGGGATGAGACCAGTGGAGTGTCTTAGATGGCCACTCAGGCTTTTAAGACCCCAGACACTACTCACCAAGGTAGAATGTAGAGCATTGTCTTTATAAGCTGTGTCATGCCAATTGAGCTAGATGTTCCCCAAAACCATGGTCCCCAGAGCCCTCCGCCCAGCAACTCAGTCCCTCAGGGAGTTTGGATGTGTCTATGGGGCTTCCATGACCTTTCCTTGTAGAGGTTGTGCTAGTTTCCCCTGTATTGTGTACTGTCTCACCCTTCACCCAAGATACCACTTATCTATTGCCTATTTAGTATTCCCGCCCCCCACCCCTCCCATCCCTGGTAACCAACAAAGATGTTAGATTTTGCGTGTGAACTTTTTCATGGGTTTTTACAATAGAGTTCTCGTACAATATTTGTCCTTTTGTGATTGACTTATTTCACTCAGCATAATGTCCTCAAGTTTCATCCATGTTATGAGATGCTTCACAGATTCATTGTTGTTCTTTCTCGTTGCGTAGCACTTAGTTTGTTTATCCATTCATCTGTTGATGGACACCTACGTTGTTTCCATCATTTTGCTGTTGTGAACAATGCTGCCATGAACATAGGTGTGCATATGTCTATTCGAGTGACAACTCTTATTTCTCTAGGATATATTCCTAGGAGTGGGATTGCTGGATCAAATGGTATGTCTATTTCTAGCTTTCTGAGGAAGCGCCATATCATTTTCCAAAATGGTTGTATCATTTTGCATTCCCACCAGCAGTGCGTAAGAGTTCCCATCTCCCCACAGCCCCTCCAACATTTGTTATTTCCAGTGTTTTTGATTTGTGCCAGTAATGCCAGGGTGAGATGGTATCTCATTGTGGTTTTAATTTGCATTTCTCTAATGGCTAGTGATTGCAACCATTTCCTCATGTGTCTGTTGGCCATTTGAATGTCTTCTTTGGTGAAGTGTCTGTTCATTTCCTTTGCCCATTTTTTTAATAGGATTGTTTGTCTTTTTGTTGTAGAGGTGTTGGATTTTCTTATAGATTATGGAGATTAGACCTTTGTCTGACTTGTAGTGTCCAAAAATTTTTTCCCAGTCTGTAGGTTCTCTTTTGACTCTTTGGTGAAGTCTTTTGAAGAGCATAGGTGTTTGATTTTTAGAAGATCCCAGTTATCTAGCTTATCTGCTGGGGTTTGTGCGCTGATGGTTATGGTTTGTATCCTGTTAATGCCATGTATTAAGGCCTGAAGTGTTGGTCCTAGTTTTTCTTCTATGAACTTTATAGTTTTAGGCTTTATATTCAGGTCTTTGATCCACTTTGAAGTAGTTTTTGTATACGGTGTGAGGTATGGGTCCTGTTTCATTTTTTTGCAAATGGATATCCAGTTTTGCCAGCACCATTTGTTAAAAAGACTGTCTTTTCCCCATTTGATGGACTTTGGGCCCTTGTAGAAGATCAGGTGACTGTAGGTAGATGGATTTACATCTGGGTTCTCAATTCTGTTCCATTGGTCAATGTATCTGTCATTGTACCAGTACCAGGCTGTTTTGACTACTGTAGCTGTATAGTAGGTTCTGAAGTCAGGTAGTGTGAGTCCTCCAACCTTATTCTTCTTCTTCAGTAGTGCTTTACTTATTCGGGGCTTCTTCCCTTTCCATATAAAGTTAATGATTAGTTTTTCCATCTCTTTGAAGAATGTTGCTGGTATTTGGATCGGGATTGCATTGTATTTGTATGGAGCCTATACATTTTGATAGTCAAAGAGTAAAAGTAAAGCAAAGTGTTAGTTATCAGTGAGCTGGATGCTTCTGGAGGAGTTTAAGTGTTCCTTGGGTTAAAGTATACTACCTTTTCTCTTTCCTTTCTCTTTATAAATGGTACCAGAGAAGGTACCATTTTTCTCTGTACTGATTTTCACAGAACGGGACCATGCTCTGTATATGACCAGTATACAAATTTTGAGTACCTATGCATTTTTTCTCTCTTTACACATTTATCAAAGTCCTGCTGCATGTCCTGCCTTTAGTGGACATTGAGATGAAATCACTGTCTCCATCAACAGGGCTCCTCCAAGTCTCCTACAGGGTTCAGAACTGTCAACAGACAGTCACATTGATGTGTAGTTAGAACCATAACAAAAGTTTGGTAGGTCCTAGATTCGGCAGTAGCACCAAAGGGGAGCAGTTGGGTCTATCCAGAGAATCAGGAAAGGCCTGATCATGATAGGAGATGACTGAGCTAGGACTTGAAGGTTGAGTAAGAATGTGCCAGGTGGATGGGGAGGGGGGGCACCTGGCGAAAAGGCAGCATCTGCAAAAATATAGAAGCATGAAGGAAAGATTGTGGTGCATTCACAGAGTCACGAGCATGTTAATATAACCAGACCATAGGTTTAACCTGGGAACATTTGAGGAGAATAGGAAGTCTTTACGTGCTTTACTCAGGCTTTGGGGCTTTAGCCATGTTTATGGCATGGGCTCTGGAGCCAGAATGCCTGGCTGTCAACCCTGGTCCCACCGCTATGATCTTGGGCAAGTACCTCAACCTTTTGGTCCTTCAGTTTCCTCATCTGTCTCACAGGTTGGTTGTGAGAATTTGAATAATAACATAGAACACATCAAACAGTGCCTGGCACATTGTTATAATTTTTATTTACATAATTACAAATGTGTAATTAATGATTAGTAATTATAATAATTTTTAACCTACAGTCACAGGGGAGCAACCTGATCAGATCGATCTTAAGAAAGGTAAAGTAAATGTCAGCTGTGTGGAATGGAGTGTGAATTGGAGGAGGAGGAGGCTGAGACAGAGGTGGAAAGTACTGCAATATTCCAAGCGATGTTGGAGGACTGCACTAATGTAGTTGAAGTGGGGATAGATCTGCAAGATGCCAGAAAGATAGCTTTGATCGAGTCTGGTGAGAGATTAGATGAGGAGGTGAAAACCCTCTTCTCTCAGTATTCAGGAGTAGTGCTAGATAGATGCTGATGTCCAGGACTATTGTGTCCCATGTATCAAGATAATAGGACCATGGTGGTGTTTCTGACAGTTTTTCTTTCTGTATTCCCACTGAGCTCACATCCACCCTGTGCATACCAGGCAGAGTTCTCCTCATGATGTGTTCAAGCTGACTTAAATGTAACACAGGATGATGCACATATTTACATAATGTGTGGCTGGCGAAATCACGGAAGATTGGAATTTCCCATTTTAATTCCATTTTAAAGATGCTTGTTAGGCAAAGGGATATAATTCATTTTTCAAACTGCTGAAATGTTATTTTGGCCTCTTGAATCAAAGGCATTCCGCAAGTGTTTTCTTTATTACATGCCTTAAACTTTAATTAGAATTTAATTATAAGATCCCGCAGGCATGAGTAAGAGGAGCAGATGGGACAGTAAAAGCAGCTTAGTGAGGAGGATTAAAGATTAAAAGTTGCTCGTTAATGGCGTAAGGAATGAACAGAGAGCTAAATTGCTAAATGCTTTCCTGCTATTCAGATGCTTTTTCAATTCTTCAACTTAGTTTTATTCCTGGTTTGCAGTTGAAGAATGTCAAAAATTAACTTTTTAATTTTTTTTCAGTTATCAGTGTAAGTTTGTACATCTAGACCAAACTCAATGGACACTTTTTATTTGAATCCTTCATTCCAAACTCAGTAAAGGATCCCTTACCATTGGTAAAATATTTCTGAATGCTATTACGGAAGGCAGTACCAAGGGACAGTTTTTTCTTTTTCCCTTGCTTAATGTGAGAAGCCATAGTGTTTCAGTGGTTAAAGTGCTTGGCTGCTAACTGAAAGGTCGAGGTTTGAACCCACTAGTCACTCTGCAGGGGAAAGATATGGCACACAGGGACAGATTACCTAATAAGCAAGGTATGCATGGGTTGAATTGTGTTTACTTACTAATCTGTGGTGTACAATTTCATATGGCTTTCACCACATCGTTGATGTAGTGAAAAACAGGTAAAATTGTGCACCGCAGATTAGTAAGTAAGCACAATTAAGCCCGGGAGTAAATTGCTTACTATAAGCCAGTGCATACTGTGCTTACTGGTTAATCCACCCCTGTGTGGCAGTCTGTTTCCATCAAGATTACAGCCTTGGAAACCCTATAGGGAAGCCTACTCTATCCTGTAGGGTCACTATGAGTTGGAATCAATTCGATGGCAACGGATTTGGTGTCTTAATGTATGGTTAAGGAAAAAAAAGGGTAGATGTACCAAATGCTATTTATGCATCTATACTTCCAGAACTCGGCTGGACTCATGTTGTTTTTATAACTTGCTCTTGGAATAACCAGAAGCTGTGGAGATGCTTCAGTGTAGGCTGCTCTGGTAAAGGGGACTGAACAGTGTGCATGGAGTCAGAACCTCTTCATAACTGTGTGACCTTGGACAAATCACTTTACCTCTCTGATCCACTTTACTCACCTATAAAAATTATTACTCTTAGACTTGAGTCTTGTTGTGAGGATTTAATTAAATACAACAATTTCACAAGGGTTATTGACAGTTTGCTAGAACAGCGCTTTTCCTCAGGAAGCTAGCTCAAATACTAGAGGTAAAATAATAAATCAAAATAATATAATATGCTATAGAAGAGGTGTACATAAAGTTCCAGGGGGACCCAAATAATTAACACAGACAATTAGAGCCATGAGATAGATAGGTATGAATTTTATCAATGTAAAGTGCTTTATGAATATAAGGTGGCATAATTAGGGATCCAGGTTAACCCTTGGCTGTTAACCAAAAAGTTCGTGTTCGAATCCACTCAGAAGTGCCTTAGAAGAAAGGCTTGGTGATCTACTTCTGAAAGATCAGCCACTGAAAACCCTGTGGAGCACAGTTCTACTATGACACACATGGGGTCGCCATGAGTCAGAATTGACTTGATGGCAACTGGAGAATTAGGAATCTAAGCCCTCTGATTATTCGGAAAACATGTTAGATAAATTATGACGTGACAAAATGGTGTTTTATTCATTCTAGTACCTAGTACAGCACTTTGTACACAGTAGAGCTGAAATCATATTTGCTGAATTGAACTGAAAAAGGTTCGTATCATCTCATTACTAAACATCAAGTGAGCATAAAAAAAGATTTTGTTAGAGATTGGTGGAGAAGGTGTGAGTCTGTGAACCCAGACTAAGCTGTTCCATGGGAATGTTTGCTGTTTTATCAAGTTAGCTCAGATGCCCCTCCCACCCATAGCTTTTCTCACAGTCTGCCTTTGCAGTGTGCCCCCTGAGGCTGTTGCCTGGAGGAGCAGTAGAGAATTAAAGTGGGAAGACTGCCCCTCATATTTCACAGTGAGGATGTCCAGCTGTCCTGGGTATGTATTCAAGATGATCTCTTACAAGGCTAAGTGATTTCATTTCTTCATGCTTTTGTCCCTAGTTTTTATTTCCCTTTTGAAATCTTTAATTTATTTTTTAAATTTAAGTTTTTCATATTGATTTTTTAAATTGTTGTAAAAATATAGGTGACACAGCATTTTCCAATTCAGCATTTTTCACATGTCCAATTCAGTGAAACCAATTACATCAATCATGTTGTACAACCTTCATTAACATCCACTGCCATACTTCCATCCCCATAAACTCAGTGCTAGCTAAACAATGATTCCTCCCCCTTAGTTAGAGTCTTAATGCAGAAGAATGAACAACAGTTAAAAGGAAAAAGAAAAAAATATATATAATGAAACAAAAAGCATTCCATCTCCTACCACCCAGGGACAACCTTTAAAAAAAAAAAATTTGGTGTATATCCTTTTACTCTTTTCACTCACTCTTGATCTTTCCATCTCTTGATCCTTCAAGATGTGTGTGTGTGTGTGTGTGTGTGTACATATATATTTGCTTAAATTATATATGCAACTTGTTTTGGCCTTTGGCCTGTTTGCGCTTACCCATTTGTTGCCCTTGTTGTGCTCTGTTCTGCATTACAGGGGCTAACCCCAGCCATCTGATATTTTGACACCAGTGAGTGAAGGGAGGGCAGGAGAAAGAGGAAGCCAGAATATCTGTCCTGTTTCTCACTGCCTTGAGCAACTTGTCTGGCAGTGGCCATGTCTCCACCATGGCTCCCAAGCATCCTGGGCAGGCCTTCTGTGGGTGACCGTGGCTCTTGAGCTGCAGCAACCATACCTTGTCTTTTGTGATTCCAGCCGAGGGTAGAAGCAGCTTCCTACAATTGCTAATCTCTGAGTTTCTTCCTTGTCACTTGAGTAAAGCATCAGATTCAAAAGCCAAGGCAAGACCACAGATGAGAGAATGGTAACAAAGGTCTGGCAGATGAGACAAGGCAGAGACTCAGGATGAGGAAGGGTGGCCAGGAATGGTTCTCCACCCCGGCCGTACGTGTGAGTGTAGGCTGGAGCTCCTTGTGTGTAGGTTAAGCAACTAAGATGCTGTAGACATTTGGAAAGCTGCCAGCACTTTTCATCCTGGGCTTGTTTGTCTGGAATATGATTCCCCTAACCTCACTAGCTCATCTAGTGAGGGGAAAAAAAGAAAAAAAGTCCATTCTTATAATTATTCTGACAGGGCTCTAACATGGCCTCATTCCCCGGAAAATAAGTATATATAATTTTTTTTTCTCCTGGTCTCTTTTTATTCTCCTCTTCACATTAGGACCGTCTCTCCCAAGAATGTGGAATCCCTTGTGGGCTCTAAAAACTGAAATACTATCCTCCATTCTAAGCTTCTTGTGCTGGCATAGTCCTTATTAAAAATGCATTTTCTCCAAGCCTTGGCTGCACTTCCTGAAGTGTGGATTAACAGAAAGCCCTTCAGAGCTGGAAGACATTTTTGAAGAACCACTGTACCAAGTGGCATTAAATATTTATCACCTGCTACATGTAAATTGTTCATCTTTTTGCTTTAACTTTTAAACCAGAAGGCTTCCTGTCTGTTTTCTGCTACGCTGGAGATCACAGGAAAGCTGCTTTTACCTTGCTGTGAGATTTTCCTGTCACAGGAATATGAGAATTTTTGGATCTTCATAGGAATTCTAGGAAAGATTGCCCTGACTCTCAGCATTTCCTTGGGAGGCTTCCTGGTGTGATGATGGAAAAAAAACTCAGATGCCAGGGCAAGTAGAATGGATTCTGCCACTCACAAGCTGTGTGGGCTTGAAAAGCTGGTATTTACTACCTAAGGTTGTTGTTCATGTAACATAGAACAGCCCATATAGAGCGCTTAGCACAATTCTTGGCCGATTATGGGGCTGCCATAAAAGGAAGTTCTGTTTTCACTCCTCCCTTTCGCCTAGGTCTTCTATTTGGGACTTTCCAAATACATACTGGAATGTGCTATTTATTAATAGTAGTGTTAACCAAAAGCACTCAGTTTAAGCGTCACTTATTAAATAAAACAGACGTTGCTCAAACACACTTCACTTTCTGGAATGCCTTTATAAGAAATTTTGGTCTTGCTCAAAAACTACATCTCAGAGGCTTGTTTCAGGTCTCATTATTCATACCTGAAAAACATACAAAAGTTTGGATAATTTTGACACACATGCACACATACACACATACGCACATACCCTCTCTCTCTACCTCTCACTTTCTCTCTCTGTGTGTGTACACATATATTTATGTATATGCAGGCACAGGTATAACTCTTTCAGAAATTTTCTTCTAATGTTTTATTTTCTTAAAGTCTGTACTTCACATCATTTTTTTTCCCTCCAGAACTGTTTATCCTCACTCCAGACATGACCCTTGGAAAGGTGGCAGAAAAAACAAACGGCTGGTGTGTTTGGGGGCAGTCTGCATTCCTTTTAACTCTCTGAGACCAGGATTATGCTTGGTCTTTCAAGCTATTTTTCATGGGGCCCAACCACTTTGATTCCTGCTTGAAAATTAGCCTGTTGTTCAAGCCCATGAGAGCCACCACAGAGCTTTCCCGGGTTCTCGAACTAGAGATCAATGAAGTAACTTTAGCCAAGGCAGCCGTAACTGAGCTTTTGTTTTCTTATTTAACTTTTACCCTTGTAACCTTAACCAGGTTTCTTTTTCAAATCTCTGTCCTCCCCTATTCCATAATTCCTAATCCTTTTTTTATCCTTAGCTTTTCCTCAAAAATCAGGGTATGACATTTAAATCCATCCTTTAGGAAGTGACTGAAATCTCTCACACACGTAGAATTTTTTTCCTTTTTCCCCTAGGTTGCTGAGGAAGATTAAACAAAGGTTTTAGAATGTAGAATTCAAGAAATTTTGACAGAAGTTGTATGGGTCAGGAGTAGGAGTGTGGATTTTAAGTAGTATTGGGACAGTTTCACTTGTCCTTCGTATGGGCTTCTGTTTCCTCTGTGAGAGGCCCAGGAGCAAGGGCTGTGGAGGTTTAGACAGGAAAGGACTGAAGGGATAACTGCTTCCAGACCCCTAGCCTTGAACACTCAGCTATCATTCAGGCTCTCCAGAAAGGGAGCAAGGGGCATAAGGAGGTGTAGGGAGTTTCCACACACCTTCCATTAGCTCCAACTTGTGTGTATTAAGCTCCAAACGTGTCCCAGGCACTGTGGAAGATACTCGCCTACCTCGATTAATTCTCACAGCAACCCTGCAAAAAGACAGTAGTATTTCTCTTTTACAGATGAGGAAACTGCAGCCTGGGAGTTAAGGGAGTTTAAGGTATAACTAAGGATTACACTGAGTCTTGATTAACTGGTTTGTAGATTGTCTTCCTCTTTCACCAGCCTTTCTTTCCTCTTCAGTTTCCATGGACCTTCTTTAGAGATTTCCTCCTTTTAATATCTCAGCCAAAGGCAGGAATAAGATTTGAGAACCTGTTATGTGTCATATGTATGTGGCAGAAATGGTTAAGTGCTTGACTACTAATCGGAAGGTTGGCAGTTTGAGCCCACCGAGAGATGCCTTGGAAGAAAGGTGATCTGCTTCTGAAAGGTCACAGCCTTGAAAACTCTATGGAGTGCAGTTCTACTCTGCACACATGGGGTTGCCATGAGTCGGAATCAACTCGGCTACTGGTTTGTTTGTTTTGGTTTATTATGCGTCAGGCACTGTTTTGGTTTATTATGCGTCAGGCACTGTTTATGCCAGGCACATTTATTATTTCATTTAGCTCTTATTAGAACCCTGCGAAGAGGGTGCTGTTATCCCCATTTTAGAGAGGAGATCCATGAGGCTTAGAAGGGTAACATAATTTGTCCAAGGTCATGCAGGACAGAGGTGGTGATGCCAGGATATGAGCCCAAGTCTGACTCCAGAACTTTCGCCACTTCGCTATACCATCTGTCCACAGAAAAGGAGGCCTGTTGATGTGAGGCCACTTGGAATAGAAGTGGTAGATATATGGCAGTTAGTGCAAAGGTGTTGTTTCATGCTGTATTGCATTTACAGATCTCAGTTCATTTGTAGTCTTGTTGGGTCTTAAGGCAGAGGTAGGCTTGCTTCCTTTCATTTTCCTTGGTAACAAAGCGAATAATAACAATGATGATGGATATTGCTGCCATATGTAAATGTCTGTCTATACCAGGCATGGTACTTGGTCTTTACACACGTTCTTTCTGATCAACCTTGTGACAACCCTGTGATTTTTTTTCTTCTAATTTACAGATGTGGAAACACCCTCAGGTAGATTGAGTCATGTGCCTGTCCCAAGTCACATGACTACTAAGGGGAGGAGTGGGGACTGGACCCCAAGGCTTCTTACACCAGAAGTATACTTCTTCCACTCAGAGTGCAGGGCATGTATCACTGGGGACACTTGAGAGGTCCCTAAGTGGTACACAAGATGATTTATGGTAACATAGGGACAGGGTGTGAAAGAACATTGGTTTGGGTGGTAAAGCAATAACTTCTTTTTAGTTATCTTACACACCATCTGGCTACATCAAGAAGAAAGTCTTATATAAGTGCTAGTATGCCTTTCCTAACTTTCTAATATCTGATCTTTTTTTTTTTTTTTAACCTAGAAAGAACAGGGCTCAGGCTCTTAGGCTTAGGCAGGTGATAGAATCTAGAACTTAATGACATTAGTTTTGCTTTCAGAGTATTTTTTTTAATTTTCTCTAATTTAAAAAATTATTATGACATGGTCATACATACAAAATAATATAATGTACATATAAGGTATAAAAAATAATGACCATCCATGTAGCCTTTATCCACTGAAAAATTAGGGCATTTCATGTACTGTTGGGAACTGCTTTGTATCTTTTCTCATCACATGTTCTACGTTTCTCTCCCACCAAAGGTTGCAGCTGTCCTGAATTTTGTGTTTATAATTTGCATTTTTATAGCTTTCCTCACGTATATATTGTTCTAAGCCATATATTGCCTATTTCTGCATGTTTTTGAACTTTAGATATATAATATCATATTTATATAATCTTCTATGACTTGTTCTTTCCCTCAGTATTATTTTGTAGTCATCCAGGTTGATGCCTGCTATGCTAGATAATTCATTTTTGCCAGTTTGTGATATTCCACTTTATAAATATACTACAATTTATTTATACATTCAGTTATTCATGGTCATATGAGGGCCTTCCAGATTGTGGCTTACATTTTCTTTTCTTTTTTATTTTTGTATTTTCTTTTTATAAACAAATTCTTAAGTTTAATGTAATTGAATATATCAATTGTTTATGTTTTGTATCTTTGTTTTCTTTAAGAAATCTCCCTGTGTCTCTGAGGATCCATGCGTTTTATCAGTTTTGCAAAATTCTTAGTCATTATCTACCTCTTCATAACTTGCTTCTCCCTCATTCTTTCTAATCTTTTCAGAAGCTCCAATTAGACATTTATTAGACCTTCTCACTCTATCTTCCCTATCTCCTGATTGCTCTTTCACATTTTCCATCTCTTTGTCTCTCATTGACATGATATGATTGACATTTTAATGAGCTATCTCTTGCTACTCTTTAGAGAATGGCTTGTTGGGAGGTAAGAGTGGAAACAGGGATTCCAGGTAAGAGGTGATTGCAATAATCTAGGTGGAAATGATGGTGGTTTGGACCACAGTAGTGAAGGTGATGAGAAGCGTTTAGATTTGGGATATATTTTGAAGCTGATGCTGACACGGCTTGCTGATGTGGGACAGGGAGGGGGTGCAGGGATGTGTTAAGCAAAAAAAAAAAAGGAATAATCAAGGATGAATCCATGACCCCTCTATTCCCTTGACTTTCATGATACCACATAGTCTTGTACCTTTCTGATGCTTCTTTCTGGGTCTCATTCATAGATTCCTCTTCTAAAGACTTTATACGTTAATTTTTGTTAGGCTTCTGACCTCAGTTCTTTGTTCTTCTCATTCTGCCAGGGGTTATACAGTAGAAATAATAATCTCACTGTACTATAGGATCCAGGAAGGTACTAATGGGAGGTGCATGCAGAGAGAAGCACATACACTGACACTAAGTGGTGGCAGTCACGGTGAACTCCGTAGCATATGCCCTGTTTTAAGGGGGCTTCTCCCACTGAATTCTAGCTGAGCATGTTGCCAAGGGGGAATACTGGTCCAATATTGTAAGGCATTCTGACTTTTCAAGACAAGCTAAAAATCTAACTTTTATTATTGTTATTTATAATCTTAAGAATTTTATGTACTTGATCAAACTTTTTTTAGAACTCTGTGGGAGCCAAACAAAACACGTCTGTATTCCAGATGTGGTCCTTGGGCAACTGGTTCACAAATTCTGGTGAAATCTTTCTGGGTTAACTCAGTGTACATAGTTGGGTTGTAATTTTGGGCAGGTGACTTCCAAATCTGCATTTCCAGCCCTCCTGTTCTTCAAAGTCTGACAAGCCACTGGACGTTGTTATTGTTAGTGGCCATCAAGTCAACCCCCAACTTGTGGTGACTTCATGCACAATGAACAAACTGCTGCCCAGTCCTGTGCCTCCCCTGTGATCAGTTGTGAATTGAACCGTTGTGATCCATAGGGTTTTTATTGACTAATTTTTGGAAATAGATCACCAGGCGTTTCTTCCTAGTCCATCTTAGACAAGCTCCACTGAAACCTTTTCAGCTTCAGAGCTACACACAGTCTTCACTGACAGATGGGTGGTGGCTGCACATTAGGCTTAGTGGCTGGAACTTGAACCCAGGTCTCCTGCATGGAAGATGAGAGTTCTACCACTGAACCACCGATGCCTCATCCACTGGACATTGTAATATGGTTTTTCCACAGTTGTCTTCTACTAGCATGTCCCAGATTTAAATTCTCTACCAGCTTGCCCCTGCCCTGTTCCATCTTAGTGATTCACCATCTCCTCTCAGGGGTCCAGGCTGAAACCTGACTTCATCCGTGATGCCTGCCTTCCTCACAAACCACATATTCAGAAGTCAGTCTCTAAATTTTGTGTTACGTATAATTGTGTTATTCATAAATATTTTTCAAACATGCCCTTTTCTTTCCCTTTCTACTACGTCTTTAATTTAGTCATTCAGCCAGCTTTGGAGGCAATATAGCTAAGTCCCCATTATTATACATAAATATACATAAGATGAAGAAACTGAGACTTGGAGAAAACTTAGGTGTACAATCACTCAGTAGCAGGTGGCATAATGGCAATTTGAACCCACGCAGCGTTGTTGCAGAGTCTGTACTCTTCATCAGTACAAAATAACAAGTTGGTCATCTGTGTTATAGATGTATAAGTTTGTAAAGAAAAGTGGAAGTAACCAGCTAGTATAACCCATCTTAAACTTCTACTGAGCTGATTAAAAAAAAATATATATTTTCACTTCAAGTATCATCTAGTTATAAAATGGAGCTTGTCAAGTGCTCAGAGGGTATTTGAAAACACAACTTTCACATTTTTCGCTTATGGACTTTTAACTGTTCCTTGTTTTAGATATATTTGCTTCATCTATGAGGTCAGCTAACTCTGAGAGAAGCTTGGTACAAATTGTGAATTAGCGGTGTTTACATTGAAAACATTTTAATATCATCTCTACAGTTATGGCCATATAAGGGAGTCTGCGTCTCAGAAAATAAATAAAACTGATCCCTCCTCTGACAGCCGGTGCCTGCTATCTTCGAGTCTCGATTTTGATGAGCTCTCTGGAGGTCATCTGCTCCTTCTGGCAGCCCTCACCCAGTGTCTCCTGTAGACTGTTCCACAAGGGAGATTCCACCCGCTTCCCCTCCATGGAACTTCCCAGAGTTGGGGTTTTTGTTTTTTGTTTTTTTTTAATGGAAAGCCTCTGGCAACTGCGTTGTGACAATGTGGTAGTACCCACTTGGTGGTCCTGTATTTGGCTTGCTTCAGAGGGCAGCTTTTATTTTGGAAAGACAAATTTTAGTCATCTACAAGAGAGCAATTTTATTCCTTGATACGATGATGCTCCAGGTTCACACACAACCAAAATGCTTTGCAAGAAATCCTTGGGGGCTTCCCCACCAAAAAATGTAACTATGATGCTTCAGAGCTTGGACTTTGTTTTCAGACATTCTGAAGTTCAAGCCCCTACTCAACTTCTCTGAGCCTGTTTTTAATCTGTAAAATTGGAATAAAAATATTAGCCTCATAAGATTGTTATTGGACTTAAACATACCAATGATCAGGAAGATGGCACAGGGCCGGGGAACGTTTCGTTCTGTTACATGTAAGGTTGCCTATATGTTAGAGCCAACTCAACAGCAACCAGCAAACAACAAGAAGGATCGTTACGAGGATTAAATAAAGTAATGCTTGTAAAACCCTTAGTCAAGTGTTGGCACATAATATGCACTCAATAAATGTTAATATTACTGTTACTATTATAGTAATTATTGTATTATCATCTTAACTCATGTAACAGTTTTTCACTAAGCTCCTATTGTATATCCTTCCAGCATAGCTCTCAGGTTGAAGGAACTTTAATCTCTGTTTCCACTACTGTTAAACTATGCTTGGTCAGCATTTCTTCCTGCCCAATTTTTAATTAATTAATTAAACATACTCTTTCTGAGTTTCTTCTGTATGGCAGGGATTACACTAGACACTGCACATTTAAGTGTACTGTGAAATTCGCCCCTTTTCACTCCGTTTCACACTAAAACTGAATTATTGTGGTTCCTCAAATGTACTGTCTCTTGTCCTACCTCCACACTTTTGTACAGATTGTTCAATGACCTGGAATGCTCTCCCTCACTTATTGAGCTGGCAGATTTCTACTTAGCTCAAATCTCATCTGAAGCCAGCTTGACTCCCCTGGGGAGATTTGAGTGCTTTTTCTGTTATTTGTGTACTGTGCTTTGAGCATTGATTTATAATAGTCACTTGAGTGTATTTGTTTGCTTGTGTCTGTCCTCACCACTAGGAGCATTTTGAGGGCAGGGACAATGTCTGACCACTTTTGCAGTCTTAAAGTGCTTAATTCACAAGTACAAATTATGAATTAGCTGATTACATTGAAAACATTTTAATATCATTTACAAATATGCCCATATAAGGGAGCCTGTGAATCAGAAAATAAACAAAACTGACCCCTCCTCTGACAGGGAGCCTGTATCTGCTGTCTCCAGACTCAAAATCAATTTGTTGGTTGGTTGGAAGGATGAATGGATGGGTAGATTGGAGAAAGAAGAAAAAAGATACAGAAATTTAAAATAAAATAAATAAATGAAAGAAACAGTATGTAAGTGACACAGTGACCTGACCTTAAGATCTTCAGATGTTGTCACACTTGTGGGAAGGGCAGGCATGTAAATGCTCACAGTGCACTGTGACAAATGCTGATGACATCTTCAGAGCATAAATAGCAAACAGCAGCCAGCAAGTTTTGCCCATAGATGTATATTACTTCAGCCACTCTATTTTTTTTAGATTAATTTAGGTACCAAACATAAAAATGCAGAACTTTAGCTTCCCTGATTCAGCAGTACAGAGCTCATTCTCCTGCAGGGACAGCATGCTTGGAGCTGAGAGGTGCTCAGAGGTGGGTGCTACCTGTAGAGTGAGCTTGTGCTCTTTAGCCTCGCACCCTGCTTAACTCATTTGTATTACTGTCCTGACCCTTGAACGCATTCGGGTTTGCAACCCCTGCTGTACAGGGTGATTTGGGACTTCTCCAAGTAGGGAAGTGAGGGAAGGGACAGTTTAGTTGGGACAGAAGGAACAAGGGAGTCATGCTTCCCATGCTTAAATTAATATGAGTTGGAATCAAAGGGAACAGGTTTTTTTTTTTTTTTTTGGGTGGGGGGTGTGTGTTATTCTGTTGGTGCTGGAAATTCAGCTCTGAAGGTCCACGAAGGATCTGGGTGTGGGCATGGAAAGGAAAGGTTGATTAGTAGTGAATTGGCATACTACTCTATCTTGACAATGTGTGTGTGATTTTTTTTTTTTTAATTGTGCTTCAGGTGAAGGTTTACAGAACAAATAGTTTCTCATTAAACAGTAGTACACATACTGTTTTATGACATTGGTTAACAACCTCATGACATGTCAACCCTCTCCCTTCTTGACTTTTTTTTTTGTGTGTGAAAATATACATAGCCAAAGATACGCCATTTCAAAAATTTCTACATGCACAGTTCAGTGACATTGACTGCGCTCTTCCAGTTGTGTTCCTATTCTCACTTTAGATGAAGGTTTACAGAACAAAATGGTTTCTCATTAAACAGTTAGTACACATGTTGCTCTATGACAGTAGTTAACAACCTCACTGCACATCAACACTGTCCTTACTCAACCTTGGGTTCCCTATCACCAGCTTTCCTGTCCCCTACTCCCTTCTAGCCCTTGTCCCTGGACTGCTGTGCCTCATTAGTCCCGTTTTGTTTTATGGGGCTGTCCAATCCCCAACTGAATGGTAAACTCGGAAGTGACTTCACCACTGAGCTAAAAGGGTGTCTGGGGGTCATACTCTTGGGGTGTCTCCAGTCTCCTTTAGGCCAGTAAATCTGGTCTTTTTTTTTTGTGAGTTAGCATTTTGTTCTACATCCTTTTCCAGCTCTGTCCAGAACCCTCTGTTGTGATCCCTGTCAGAGCAGTCCGTGGTGGTAGCTGGGCACCATCTAGCTGTACTGGCCTTAGTCTGGTAGAGGCCTTGGTAGCTGTGGTCCATTAGTCCTTTGGACTAATCTTTTCCTTGTATCCTGTTCTCTTCATTCTCCCTTGTTCCGAAGGAATGAGACCAGTGGAGTATCTTAGATGGCTGCTTCCAGGCTTTTAAGACCCCAGATGCTACTCACCAAGGTAGAATGTAGAACATTGTCTTTATAAACTGTGTTATGCCAGTTGAGCTAGATGTTCCCCGAGATCATGGTCCCCACAGCCCTCTGCCCAGCAATTCAGTCCCTCAGGGAGTTTGAATGTGTCTATGGAGCTTCCATGACCTTTCCTTGTGCAAGTTGTGCTGGTTTCCCCAGTATTGTGTACTGTCTCACCCTTCACCAAAGATACCACCAGTCTATTGCCTATTTCGTATTCCCACCCCACCCCCCATCCCTGGTAACCAACAAAGATAGTTACTTTTTGTGTGTAAACTTTTTCATGGGTTTTTACAATAGAGGTCTCATACAATATTTGACAATGTGTGTTTTCTCAAAAAAAAAAAGCTTATTTAACTCTTAAATGTTCACCACAAATACTGATTTGCCTAGGTTCTTGTTATCTGGAAGCATTTTGTGTCCATTCAGGCTGTATAGATCAGGTAGGATTCCGAGTAATGGGAAAGTAAGTGCACTTAAACTCTATATTTGCTTCCTAGAGCTGCCATAACAAATTACCACAAACTCATGGCTTAAAACAACAGGCATATATTCCCTCACAATTCTGAAGGCCAGAAGTCTGAAATCAAGGTGTTAGCAGGGTTGTTCCTTGTGAGGGCTCTGAGGAAGAATCTGTTCCATGCTTCGCTCCTAGCTTCTGGTGGTTGCCTGCAATCTTTGATGTTTCTTGGCTTATAGCTATATCACTCGAACTTCTGCCTCCGTCTTCATGTGGCATTCTTCCCTGTGTGTCTCCTCTATGTGTCTAAATCTCTCTCTCCTGTATCTCATAAAGACAATAGTCATTGTATTTAGTATAAACTCTAACCCAGTATGATCTCATCTTATCTTGATTATATTTGCAAAGACCGTATTTCCAAATAAGATCACATTCACAGGTATGAGGGAATAGGACGTGGACATAACTTTTTTGGGGATACAGTTAAACCCACTACAATCTCTGCTTCTACATAATGATAGTCATTTTTTGTCTTTCCTCCCTGGAAACTGCTATTTTAAGAAAAGGGCGTGAAGGAGGGGGAGGATTCTACTGGAATTCACTTTTGTAGCCCAGGACTAGCATGGGCCATTGGGACACCTGTGTCCGTTCTGTTTTGTCAGTGTATCAGTTAGGATCCTAGCAAGAAACAGATGGCACACTCAACTGAGGTTAATAAAGGCACTATTTATAAAGGGTGGGCAGATGTAGGGAAACCACAACACATAGTTTAAGAGCTCTGGGCTTCCAAAAGTGGAGCTGGTACCATGTCTGGGCCTAAAGGGCAAGAGGAGGGAGTACTATCAGATTCTGGTGTTTTTATTCCTCCAGGAATGAAAAGGAGTTCCCTGATCTTTTAGTACATATCCCTGACAAAAATCCATTGTAAAGTGGGGAATTATGAGGATAAGTCTATCAAAATGTGTTGAATTTTTCTTCTAACATGACTGTTTTAATGCTTGTCCTTAGATTAAGGGCCCATTCTAACCCACTGTGACTTCATCTTAACTTCATTACATCTGCAAAGACCCTATTTCCAAATAAGATTACATGAACAAGTATGGGGGATATGACTACCCCATATGACCCAACAGTATGACCCTAGTCGATACATTGATTATTGTATGGAGAGACTCACCTGTGTGACATTTGATGGAGAGTCACAGCAAGTCCACACTTTCTTCTTGCCCTGTGATATGACTGAACCCAACTGAAAACCAGAGGGTAGACAGTCTTTTGATGTGGTCCATATTGTTCAGCATCCTGGGTCAGGAAGCAGGATGGAGAAAGGGAGAGAGGGATAGAGAGTGAATCTGAAGAGGCAAATGGAAGATGTGTGGGACATTTGGGCATTCTTTCTGATTGGTTGGTTCTTGTGGTCAGATATTTGTGGGGCAGGAACGTGGTGTGGAGGAGTGTGCTTGGAATCAGAGAGTGGTACAGAATCACATCTGTTCCACTTGATAACTGAGGAATGCTCAGCTCTTTAAGTGCACCAAATTCCTATTTCCCTATTATATGATAGAGGCAAGAGTAATCTCTATCTCAGAAGGCTTATGGGAGGATCAGAAAAGAAAATATTTAAGTGCTAAGGACAGTCTTGGAAAAGACTGGATGAAGCTTTATTAAAAGATGAGTAGTATACCTCACTAAAGTTGTTTTTAAAAATGTGAGCAGTATTTATATCTGTTTTGTGAGATAATGGTTGAGTTTTTCCTTCATTGTACTTTTCTGTATTCCAGTCATTCTAACAGAACAAGGGGATACTGCGTGGCTTAAAGTCAGGAAGAGTGTGCATCAGGATTGTAGCCTTTCACCATACTTACTCAGTCTGTATGCTGAGCAAATAATCCGAGAAGCTGGACTATATGTAGAACAGGGCATCAGAATTGGAGAAAGACTCATTAACAACCTGCTTTACGCAGATGACACAACATTGCTCACTGAAAGTGAAGAGAACTTGAAGCACTTACTGATGAAGATCAAAGACCATAGCCTTCAGTATAGATTACACCTCAACATAAAGAAAACAAAAATTCTCATAACTGGACCAATAAGTAGCATCATGACAGACAGAGAAAAGATTGAAATTGTCAAGGACTTGATTTTATTTGGTTCCACAATCAACGCTCATGGAAGCAGCAGTCAAGAAATCAAATGACACATTGCATCGGGCAAATCTGCTGCAAAAGACCTCTTTAAAGTGTTAAAAAGCAAAGACTAAGGTGCACCTCATCCAAGCCATGGTATTTTCAATCACCTCAAATGCATGTGAAAGATGGACAATGAATAAGGAAGACTGAAGAAGAATTGATGCCTTTGAATTATGGTGTTGGCAAAGAATATTGAATATACCATGGACTGCCAAAAGAAAGAACAAATCTGTCTTGGAAGAAGTGTAGCCAGAATGCTCCTTAGAAGCAAAGATAATGATACTTCATCTCACGTACTTTGGATATGTTATCAGGAGAGATCGGTCCCTAGAGAAGGATATCGTGATTGGTAGAGTAGAGGGTCTACAAAAAAGAGAAGGACCCTCAATGAGAAGGATTGACACAGTAGCTGCAACAGTGGGCTCAAGCATAACAACAATTATTAGGATTGTGCAGGACCAGGCAGTGTTTTGTTCTGTTGTACATAGAGTCGCTATGAGTTGGAAGTAACTGGACAGCATATAACAACAACAGATTTCCTACTATCAGAAAAACAAAGACAACCACAAGTACTGTTTATAAATATGTTAGTACTGTCCCCCAAATTATTATTGGTGAGTATTGTGCTTCTCAGGTTACTGAGATGTTTGAATTAGCAGCTATAGCAGAGCTGGTTTCACCTGGGTAGACCGCAGTGACCTGTTTGTCAGTTCTTGTGATGTGGTCATAGACTGAGTAGTTCTAGTGTTCTCTCCTCAGGATGCCTTGGATGGCTCCTCAGGTATCTCTCCTTTAATCTCCTTCTCCATTGAGCAATTCCAGCCCCCAGGCTTCTCCCAGCTCTTATCACATTGTATTGTCATTATCTCCACTAGACTGTGACTCCTTTAGGTCCAGGACTGTGTTTTATTCATTTTCACATCACCATCATTGTCTTGTCTGGCCTTTGTAAATGGCTGCCTTCATACTTGTTGCTAAGCTTCCTCTACATGTCCACAGGGAGTTCTTAGGATCACATACCATAGCTTCTATACCAGAAAGCAACCAACTGTGCCTTCTCTATCTGAACTCCTGGATAAGAGTTCTGATCAGTTTAATTTGGGTCAGGTCTACATCTCTGGTTTAATCAACTGTACCCGTGGGAGTGGTATGTTATAACTGTCTCAGCTTTGGTCAAGTGCCGGTTCCCAGAGGAATCTGTGGTGGCCAGTATGATGAGGGTCTATACAATTATGACAGCTTTCATTTAAATCAGTTGGTTGCAGTGGGGAGGGAGCATAAATCAATTAGGAATGTATTCAGCTGCAATGACAATGCTAAGAAGCTCTTGTTTAAATCAATTGGTTGCAGTAAGGCAGGAGCATGTATTAGGAATGCGTTCTTAAGGGAGAGAAAACTAGTTTTGAAAAAAACTTTTAGGTATTACAGTGGTTTGTTGCTTTCCAAAACTCCTCCTTACCTGACAACGTAAACAGATATACAGTCTGTTTTTTGGTATTAAAATTTTAGGGGGAGGTGGAAGGGGAGCAAGGAAAAGAATATTTTAAAAGACTCCTTAACAGAGCTGATGATGATAAAAAGATTGACAAACACTGAGTTACAATGACAATAATAATATCTAACACTTATGTAGTACCTAACATGTGCCACGAACTGTTTTGAGTGCCTTAGCCATATACCTTATGTTCCAGTAGCTTAAATAAATAGGTCTGATTTCCCACCTCAATCCCTCTACATAATGAGTCCAGAGGTAATTTGACCATGTCAAGGCCAGCATATCTTTAATTTTTTTTTATTTCACTTCATGCTAATTGCCTCGTGGTTTAAGATAATTGCTGCAGCTCTAGACATGACATCCATCTTCAATGCTGGAAGAATGGGGAAGAACTGGAGATCCCTCTCTCCCTCTTTTTTTTTTTTTTTTTAGATGAAAAGAGCAAAAGCTTTTCCAGGAACCCTCCTGCTAAACTTCTTGATAGGTCTCATGAGTTGGAATGAGTTTGCATGGCCACTTTTAGCCACAAGGCCAGGCAGGGAAAGTGGAGAAGAAGATTGTCATGGTTGACTGAGACCTGCACAGTCCATTACGGTAATCACTAGCCACATGTGAAAAGGTCTCTGGGTGGCACAAATGGTTTGTGCTCAGCTGCCAAGCTTAAGGTGCAGACCCCCCAGTGGCTGTGGAAGAAAGGCCTGGTGATCTGCTTCTTTAGAAACATTACAGCCAAGAAAGCCCTATGAAACAGTTCGACCTGATGGCAACTGGGTATGGATAGCCATATGTGACTGTTTAAATTTTTTAAATTGAGATATAATTAATATGCAGTCATGGGTCACTTAATGTCCACAATACATTTTGTGAAATAGGACATTGTGCTATTTGGATGTTTTACAAACACCATATTGTATACGGGCAGTTACCGTACAATCCGTAGTTATAAACCAACTACCCCGTAAAGCCTGTTATACTAAAACCTTATGGGATCCTGTCGGACAAAGCCCAAGAGCTATATCCACTGGATACAGGAGGCCAGCCTTGCCTGGAGTTTGGCTGGCTGGTGGTGGCCCTGGCTGCCAGTGTCCTGTTGGTGTTGCTGATTCCCAATCATGTGCAGCTGCCACCACTGCCCAGAGCCTGTGAACACCTGCTGCAGGAGTAGAGGAGCCGGGTAGGCGCTGCCCTGTGCTGGGAGTGAATGGCTGCATGGCTGCTAGGCAGGTGAATGAAACCAGAAGGAGAGGGAGGAAGAGGAGGAGGCGCTGCCAAGATTGAGTTGTGCCCTGGAGCCCCGTTGCTCATTCACTCTGGGTGTTTGGGGTCTTTAAAACCATTAAGGGAAAATAATAAACAAAAAGGGAACTACTTTCTCTTAAAAAACAACAACAACAACAACAACAAAAAAAAAACACCTTATGGGACCACAGACGTATATGCAGTCGGACATTGAACTGACATTATGCGGTACATGACTGCACCGTAAAATTCACTATTTTTTTCAGTTCATTTGTTTTTAGTATATTCACAAGATTGTGCAGCCATCACTTCTGTCTAATTCTAAAACATTTTCATCACTCCAAAAAAGAAACACCATACCATTCAGGAATCAGTTCCCATTCCCACCTCCCTCCCCGCCCCTGGAAACCACTAATCTATTCTATGGATTTGCCTATTCCGGACAGTTCATATAAATGAAATCATACAATATATTTCCTTTCGTGTCTGACTTCTTCACTTAACATTTTATTTTCAAGATTCATCTATATTATAGCATGTATCAATATTTTATTCCTTTTTTATAGCTGAATAATATTCCACTATATGAATATACCACATTTTGTTTTTCCATTTATCAGTTGATGGACATTTGGGTTATTTTGACTTTTTGGCTATTATGAATAATGCTGCTTTGAAAATTCTTGTACAAATTTTTATGTGAACATGTTTTCATTTATGTTTTAATTCTCCTGGGTACATACCTAGGAGTAGAATTGCTGGGTTATCTGGTAACTATGTTTAACTTTTTGATGGACCACCAAACTGCTTTCCATAGCAGCTGCACCATTTATATTCCCAGCAGCAATGTATGAGGGTTCCGATTTCTCTACATCCTCACCAATATTTCTTTTCTTTTTTTTTCTTTCTGATTGTAGACATCATGGGTAGGAAGTGGTATCTTCTTATGGTTTTGATTTGCATTTCCCTAGTAACTAATGATGAGTATCTTTTCATGTGCTTACTGGTCATTTGTGTATCTTCTCTGGAGAAATGTCTATTCAACTCCTTTCCTTGTTTTTTAATGGGTTGTCTTTTTATTGTTGAAATGTAGAGGCTATTAAAATTAAAATTTAAGTTAATTAAATAAATTTTCAAATTTAATTCCTGGATCACACTAGCCACATTTCAAATGCTCATTTGCCACATGTGGATAGTGGCTAGGTTATTGGACAGTATAGCTATAAAACATTTCCATCATCACAGACAGTTCTATTGGATATCATTGGCTTAGATAACTTGATTGGTCACTTAGGGCTGGACACATGAGTGCTCTAAATAAAATCAGGGTTTTGATAAGCGAAGGAAGGATGGGGGAATAGATATGGAATATAATTATAGAACATTCTCCAGAAAGAGTAAGGTATTTTAATCCCAGAAGAGATGCATATGGATATTCATTCAGCATGTCTCCTAAAGATGCATAGAGGTTTACCAAGGGACAAACTGGGGTAGGGGGCAGGAGGGAGAACAGAATTGTAGACCAGCAGTCTTCTTCTGTAAAGGGACAGACAGTAAATATTTTCAGCTTTACAGGCCATATGGTATCTGTCACAACTATTCAACTTTACCACTGTAGTGAAGCAATGCCTAGAGAGTTTATGAATGAATGATGTGGCTGTATCCCAATAAAACTTCATTTGCAAACACAGGTGATGGGCTGGATTTGGCCAGTGGACCATAGTTTGTTAGGAACAACGTGTAGAAAGATATGGAAGCTTAAAAGGAACCTTGATGCTGAAATAAAGCGAATGTAAGATGTTTGGCATGGTTTAGGGATAATCGCTATAGAGGAGGCTGGGAAGAAAGGCTGGAACTAGATTGTAAAGGGTTATCAATGCATATCAAGGTTGTTTTGGTATATTTTTTGTTTTGTTGTTTTTTAAATCCTGTGGAGTAATAAGAAGCCATCAAAGATTTTTAAGTAGGAAATTATATGATCATATTTTTTAAAGACAATCCTTCTGGTATATTATGAAAGGTGGATTGGAGTAAGTGATGATATAGGTAAAAACAACAGTTAAAATCCTGTTGCAGAGTCTGAACAAAAACCCTATTATAAACCAGTTAATAAGCATACATGTCTCCTTATCATGCCAGGTAATAGGCTGTATACCGTATACTAAAGACTGACACAAATTATGTCTGTGTCTTGGAGTAAAATAAAGATCTGGTAATTATCATACTCACTGCATCAATATGGACATAGCCAACCGCACTGATAATTCTTTTCACTGTAGGCAGGTAAGAGGCAATATGATTTAAATGAGATGTTGAAGAGTGGAACTTGGACATGCTCTTTTCATGCCCCACGGGATTCACTCTGGAAGCCCAGAGAATTGGTGCTGAGTATTAATCTGAGAACATCTGAGACCCTTGAAAAGTTATGAGACTGGAGTTGTGTGGGAACGCTCACTGTAGTCTTGAAAGAGTTGATTTCTCAACTGAGAAGTGAGCTCACTCTCCGAGGATCAGTTCTGAAAGACCCTTAGAGGGGAAAAGAGAAACTTGATGAACTCCTAATGTATGAAGTTTGGTTCAGATTTAAGTACAGTAAGGAAGTTTTCTTGGGACAGTCTGCCGTCAGTGAAGATGAATTATCAATGTGGGTTTAGAAAATTGAAAATTGATATTATGTGTCAATGGAATGTTTTCAGTATGGTAATCCTAACCTGTGAGTACACAGCATATTTTCAAAGTCAGTTTTGCAGACAGTAACATGCACTCTACAATAAAAAGGTAGTATCTTCTGCTAAGCTTTTGATAAATTTGTTTTCCTATTTATAAGCATATTAGTTCAGAACTTTCTGAAGTTCAATTTGAAGTGAGAGAAGTCTTAGTGATTTCTGACCATCTTCATTCTCTGACCGTAATCCACTCTTTAAGAAAGTGCCTTGGCTTGTTCACTAGTGAAATTCTCCCCAATACTTAAAAATATGAAATAGAAATTTTTTGTAAGCAATGACTTTGAGTCCTTCACCAGGCAGAATTGTACCCAACACCAGGAATGAAAATGAACAAACAGTTCACACACATAGCTTTTTTCCCTCTGGGCATCCTGACTCCAAATGCTGCAGAGCTCCAGAAAATGTTCCCTGAATCTGATTTGAGTGGCTGGGCCTATGTCTACTGGGATCATGAGTATTTCCAAGGGTGGGACAGACAGAGGTGATAATATCAGAAGAGAATGACCCTTTGACACAAGCAGCTTTAGTGAAGTCAGTATTCCCTGTGGTGGGTGGGTGGGGGTGTACTTGTGCAGGCCTCTTGTGAAGACAGGGCTGTGTCAGCCACAATCCTAGGGCAGAGGCTGTGGCTCACATTCAGCATCAGTCTTTGACATTGTTTTTGGAAGGTGTGATAAGAGGAGTGAGGAAACCTCATCCATTTTCTGAATCCGACACACTTGAACAGAAGGAACTGACTGAATCCGGGGCATTTGGAGTTCACTGAATTTGTCAAATTATTTTTCAAGCTTGTAGGGTTCAGGACTTCCCCAAATATGTTTCTCCAAACACTGGTGTCTATTAAGGGAAATATACTTCATATGTTTCTGATTCATATACCTTGAAATGATCAAAATATTGTATTTCCGAGATTTCTGAAGTCTTGAAAGGTCTTTTTGAACTTTTTTGCTTGTTTTTGCTCTTTGACAAGGCTAACATAAATGGGTAATCTCAGTGATCAAAAAGAGGCCTAAAGTCATCCCCAAATGCCCAGCTGCCAAGAAGCTTTGGGCACAAGTTTTTTGTTTTGTTTTGTTTTTTGTGCCACACACTATTCTAGAGCCTGTTTATGATTTACTTTACACTTACCTGATGAGAAAAGCTGCTTCTGAAAAACCCAATGTTGCCCAGAAAATCATTGTTATTATTTTTTTAATGAAGCTTCACAAGATTTCTTAATGAGGTCTTTTCTTAGAACAGGGAAGTCTCTTTCTGACAAAGAATAAATAAACTGTGGCATAAAAGACAGTTAAGTGACCCATTTTCTTAGACAAACATATTACAAGAAGGAGAAAAAATAAAAAGATGAAGGGGTAACCCATAATGAAAAGAATCTTAGAGACGTATCACCCACTCCTAATGTATAGCCCTTACTTGAATCCTCATTCAAAAAATAACTGTTAAAAGAAGAAAAGTAAAACATTAGGAGAAGATTGAACACAGAATGGATATTTGATGTTATTAAAGAATTATTGTTTTTAATTATGATAATGGTATTGCAGTTATTTTTTAAAAGACATCTCACATTTTAGAAATACACACTGAAATATTTACAGAAAAATAATACAAAGCCTGGAATTTGTTTTGAAAGAATCCAGGGTGAGGTGTAGATGAAATAAGATGGCTATGAGTTGAAATTATTTGAAGCTGGATGATAGGTGCATGGGGTTCACTAAGCTATTCTTTTTGGAGTATGTCTGAAATTTACTAAGAAGTTTTTGAAAATGAACAGTTGGAATCTTTAAAAGTCTTGGGTTCTTAAAGATATTTGATTTGTCTCCTTAGCTTCTGTTACACACCCTGTCTTCCCCAACCCACGGATATTGTCTCCTTTTTTCATGGCTGGCTCTCGCTCTCTCCCCCTCTCTCCATCTTTCCCTCTCCCGACTCACAATCAGTATTTAATAACTGAAAAAAGACTTGAATGAAAAGACAAATGATGATGGTTACCATGACAAGCCAAGACTTAAAAATAATTAAGCCTGTATGCTTATCAGTCAATGTGAAGGGATTTTTAAGGACCCTTTATGTGGTGTTGTTGTTGTTAGATGCTGTCCAGTCGGTTCCGACTAATAGCGACTGTATGTACAACAGAACAAAACACTAATCGTTGTGCTTGAGCCCATTGTTGCAGCCACTGCATCAATCCATCTTGCTGGAGGGTCTTCCTCTTTTTCGCCAACCCTCTACCAAGCATGATGTCCTTCTTCAGGGACTGGTCCCTCCTGACAACATGTCCAAAGTATGTGAGACATAGTCTCGCCATCTTGCTTCTAAGGACCATTCTGACTGTACTTCTTCCAAAGACAGATTTATTTGTTCTTTTGGCAGCCCATGGTATATTCAGTATTCTTCACCAACACCATAACTCAAAGGTTCTTCTACAGTCTTTGTCTGGTCTTTGGTCATTAGTGTTCAACGCGTCAAATTTTTTCTTGAGATGGTCTCTAAATTCAGGTGGAATATACTGAAGGTCTTACTTTGGCTGTCATGGACTTGTTCTAATTTTCTTCAGCTTCATCTTGAACTTGCATTTGAGCAATTGATGGTCTGTTCTACAGTCAACCCCTGGCCTTGTTCTAACTGATGATATTGAGCTTTTCCATCGTCTCTTTCTACAGATGTAGTGGATTTGATTCCTGTGTATTCCATCTGGCGAGGTCCATGTGTATACTTGCCATTTATGTTGTCAAAAAAAATTATTTGCATTGAAGAAGTTGTTGGTCTTATAAAATTCTATCATGCTATCTCTGGCATTGTTTCTATCCCCAAGGCCATATTTTCCAACTACCAGTCCTTCTTCTTTGTCTCCAGCTTTCGCATTCCAATCACCGGTAATTATCAATGCATCCTGATTGCATGTTCAATTAATTTCAGACCACAGAAGTTGGTAAAAATCTTCAATTTCTTCAACTTTGGCTGTAATGGTTGGCACATAAATTCAAATAATAGTCATATTAACTGGTGTTCCTTGAAGGTGTATGCATATTGTCCTATCACTGACAGCACTGTACTTCAGGATAGATCTCAAAATGGTCTTTTTGACGATCAGTGCAGTGCCATTCCTCTTCCTGGCATAGTAGCCTGTATGATTATCCAATTGATAATGGCCAGTACCAGTCCATTTCAGTTTACTAATGCCTAGGATATTAATGTTTATGTGTTTCATTTTTGACGATTTCCAATTTTTCTAGATTCATACTTCATACATTCCACATTTTGATTATTAATAGATGTTTGCAGCTGTTTCTTCTCATTTTGAGTAGTGCCACATCAGCAGATGAAGGTCCTGAAAACTTGACTCCATCCATGTCATTAAGGTCAACTTTACTTTGAGGAGGCAACTCTTCACCAGCAGTATTTTGAGTGCCTTCCAATCTGAGGGGCTCATCTTCCGGTACTATATCAGACAGTGCTCTGCTGCTATTCCTAAGGTTTTCACTGGCTAAGTCTTTTCAGAAGTAGATCACCAGGTCCTTCTTCCTAGTCTGTCTTAGTCCGGAAGCTCAGCTGAAACCTGTCCACCATGGATGACCCTGCTGGTATTTGAATACCAGTGGTATAGCTTCCAGCATCACAGCAACACACAAGCCCTCCCAGTATGACAAACTGATGCATGGGGGACTGACAGACGTGTGGGTTATTACTATGCTAAATGCCATAGAAAATGTAGGAGCAGCCAAAGTCCTTACCCTTGATAGCCTTATAACACATTTTAGAAAATAAAATTAATATATATAAAGAATGATAAAGAACCATAAGAAAGTATATAATTCAGTTATAACTTTTGTGGTGCCTGACAGTATTGGATTTTTCCATTTGTTTGTTGTCCTCTCCTCTACTATAATGTAAGCTCCTTGAGGGCAGGAACTTTATCTTATTTACTAATATATCCTTACACATGGAACAATATCCAGTATTAATAGGTGTTCAATTCATGATAACTGAATGAATGAATGCGTGGTTGAGTGAATGAGTGGTAGGCACTATTCAGTGCTGTTAAAGTGGTCAAGAAGGACTTCCCAAGCCGGTGAAGGTTTTATGTTTTGAAGGATGAACGTACAAACTGGATGTGGGCTTTAGTCTTAAAAGGAGCCAGAGTTTTAGGTAGGTGCTTGGTATGTTGGAAAGAATGTGAATTTTAGAACCAAAGAGATCTAGATTCAAATTGGGACTCTTCCACTTATCAGCTATGTAACCTTAAAATCTCTGAGTTTGTTTCCTCATCCATAAAATGATATTAATATTACTTTCTTTAGAATATTCTAGTGAGGAATAAAAGTGATATATAGAAAGCATGTAGCATGATGCCTGTCACATATTAGGCTCTCAATAAATGGTAAGTAAAAGCTTATGTAAGGAGCCCTGGTGGCACAATGGTTAAACACGCAGCTGCTAACCAGAAAGGTCAGCGGTTCAAACTCACCAGAGGCTCTAGGGGAGAAAAGACCTGGCGATCTGCTCCCACAAAGACTATAGCCTAAGACACCTGCCTTAGTTATTTAGTGTTGCTGTAACAGAAATACAAGCGGATGGCTTTAACTAACAGAAATTTATTTTCTCACAGTTTAGGAGGCTAGAAATCTGAATTCAGAGCACCAGCTCAAGGGGAAGGCTTTCTCTCTTTGTTGGCTCTGGAGGAAGGTCCTTGTCTCTTCGGCTTCTGCTGCTTGGTTCCTTGGAGATCTCCATGTGGCTTGGCATCCATCTTACCCCATCTCTTTCTCTGCTCACTTGTTTAATCTCTTATTATACCTCAAAAGAGATTGACTAAAAATACACCCTACACTAATCTGCCTCATTAACATAAGAAAGACAGTCTGTTCCCAAATGGGATTATAACCACAGGCATAGAGGTTAGGATTTACAACACATATTTTGAAGGGACATATTTTAATCCATAATGAAATCCTATGGGATAGTGCTACTCTGTTCTGTAGGGTTGCTGTGAGTAGGAATGACTCCATGGCACACAATGACAACAACAAAAGCTTATGTAGATATGTTATTGTTAGCTGCCATCCAGTCGGCTCCCACCGTGCGTAATGAAATGAAATGCTGCCAGTCCTGCACCAGCCCCATAATCGGTTGTGGATTAGACATTTGTGACCCATAGGATTTTCACTGGCTTGCACTGATTTTCAGAAGGAGATCACCTTTCTTCCGAGGTGCCTCTGGGTGGATTCAATCTGCCAACCTTGCTCTTAGTAGCCTAGTGCTTAACTGTTTGTGCCACCCAGGGAACTTATTTATATATATCTTATATATACATATACCCGTTGCTATTGAGTCAGTTCTGGCTCATGGCAAATGTATACCCATTGCCGTTGCTGTCAAGTTGACTCATAGTGACCCCATAGGACAGAGTAAAACTGCCACATAGGGTTTCCAAAGAGTGGCTGGTGGATTTGAACTTCCTGCCTTTTGGTTTGCAGCCATAGCTCTTAACCACTGAGCCACCAGGGCTCTGACAACCCTATAGGACAGCCTATAGTGTTACTAAAATGCCTGGGAAACATGGGGTATTTGGATGAGGTAGTTAAATTTGTTTAAAACTACACAATTATTATATCACCACAGAACAATCAGAATCATAACTTAGATTTCAGAGTTTTGTATTTACATGTACTTCGGAAATTTTGCTCATATTTGTTTTTGTGCCCTCAACCTATTCCCCTAGTACACAGACCCTCCACATTAAAACTATACTTTTGAGGGATGTTTTTTCTGGCGAGGGGGGTGGGGGCAGAACATAATGAATAGAGGAGGGGGGATGGAAATAAGATGTCTGTTTAGGTAGAAAAATTAGAGGTACTCCTCCTGTGACAAACTAATACACCTGGCTTTCCTTCTTCTCTGTGTGTGTGTGTGTGTGTGTGTGTTTTCACTGACATTTTTTTTTTTTCCTGGAGAAATATTTTGGTCAGTTTGTGGCAATAAACAGTTCAGTTTACTCAGCCTGCAGACTGGTGAGTTCTCACTATGGTCATGATCTGGCTTCTACCTAACTCTTCCATCTCATCTTATTCTTCCATCTCATCTTAATGCCGCCTCTCCCTCTCTCATTGCTCCTCAGCCACATTCGCTTCTGTTTCTTTCAGGTTCCCTGAGCCAAGTTCCTTCTCACAGCGGGTTTCTTTGAATGTACCATTCCCAGTTGCTGACTAATGTCTGAAATAACAATATTACATCCACAGAATGCTTTTCCTTGGGCTCGTCTCATCTTTCAGAAATTGGCTTGCTCCTTCTCCTCTGGTGATATTGGAGCAGAATAATAGACTTAGCTTTTTAATGCTTGTCTCTAATACTGAGAAATAATAATTTAAGAGTGTCCACAATTATATGATTTTTAAACAAGTAAAATTAATTTTTAATATATTTCAAATATAAAAATTTAGGATCATGTTACCAAACTTTCCTCTGGGTGCCACTGGTTATACGGCTTCTCTTGAGTCAGTTCCCTCTGTCCTGGGTTACCCCTAGAGCTACCATCTCTTATATTGAGAGTATTTGATCTCCCCACCTCTCACCCCCACTCTACTTGAGCTTTTAGGACTGCTACCTCTGGGCAATCCCTCTGCCTTAGTCAGCAGTTCCCAGTTAAGTCAGATAGCCCTGCTGGGGATTTAATTCCTCCCATTTTCTGGGGGGTGATGTGTGAGGGCAGAGGAAGTATAAGAGCTGAGTGGAAAAGAAGGGCCTGGAGGGTTTGTCATTAGGGCATCCAGGATGGGGAGAGGATGAAGAAGAGGGGAAGGAGGAAGGAACTAGATTGGGAAGAGAGTCAAAAAGGATGAATGAAGTTGCTGACTGATGTCTGAAATAACATTATCACACCAATAAAAATACCAGTAATTCAGGACTAAAAAATACACAGTATGCTTTAATCTGAAATGAGGTAGTATGCTCACAATTCTCATCCAGCCTCGCTCACCTCAGAAGTTACCTCCTCAGAAAGGCCTTCCCTGGTCCCTTATCAGAAGTGGGTCTACCTTACATTAACCAGTTTATGTCTTCGTAGCACTTAGTACTCTCTGGAAGTATATTGTTTACTTCTTTGTTTGACTCCCTCAAATAGAGTCTAAGCTCCATGAAGACAGGGGTATGTCTGCTTGCTCCCTCGTACCTAGAACTGTGTCTGAAACACAGTTGGTTCTCAAAAATATTTGTTGACTAAATGGATGGGGGTAGTTTTGGCAATCCAAGTTCATTAGGATAAGACTAACATTAAAAAAAGAAAAAAGAGGTGCATTTACCTGCAATCCTGTAAACCAGCCAGGTCAGGCAATGCTTATACAGCCTTGGTTATTATTATCATGATTACTTTTGTTGGTTTTTTTTTTTTTTTCCCCACAGTCTCTTTAGGAGCCTAGGCATGTTGTGGATTTGAGATAAGTGAAAATCTTGTAGCAGATAGTATTACCTGCAAAACAGAATAATTCTAATTTTCTGCCCCACTACCCTGCCCCATCACAGACATGAATAAAAAACAAATTTTTTTTTTAAATTCTCCCTTTTGAGGGACAGCACATTTAGTATTCTGAGTCAGGCAAGGAGAGTCTCTAGCCACAAGGACAGCTGGGAACTCAGGTTCGTGGAGGGCACCCAGGACAGAGGTGAGAGGAGGCGCCTCCTTGTCTGGTGACAGCAGCTGGGGCCCTTTCTGCTCCCCTCCCCACAGTTGGAACCAGTGCCTGCTGGGATCCTGCCTGTCAGACAGACAGATGGCCTCAGGCCACCACTGATCTGTTCATGGCACCAATTGCATAGCCACTGCTTTACTCAAGACAGAGTGAGACAGGAGATGGGGGAGGTGAGAGGCTGTTACCTTGCATTCCCCTCTTCATTAGAAATGACTCACTTAGTTGTAGCTTAAATTTCAGTTCAGATTCCCTGGACTGGGAGAATTTCTTTTACTCATGCCCCTGAGAGCCAGACTTGGCCAGGAACATCTGTAAATCCCCACATCTTTAATCACAGCATTTGAAAGAGTTACTTTATTTTTCCCCTCCTTCACCTGCCACAGAAGGGGCTTGTCAGAAGTAGATTACAAATAATTGACTAAATGCACCAGCCCCTCTATGCAGCCCTGAGGTAGAAGACGATGAGGTTGTCAAAGTACTTTCCATCATTTTCCTGTGGATCTTTTAGGCAACTGGGAGAGGCAGAGTGGGAGAATGAAAGTAACTTTGATTGAGGGCTTAGGTGGTCTATGTTCCGGACCCAGAATTGTCACTCACTAGATGTGGGACCCTTGACAAGCCACTTAACCTTACTGGCCTTCTGCTTTCTCATCTCTAACATGGGATGATGGAACTGGATTGGAAATGGCAAATAGACTTACCTCTCATGCCAATTCTGACTGATTGGAAGTGGTTGTCTTGAACACAGTGTGAGGAATGCTTGGAGAGCTGAATCTCAGCTAAGTGAGCAAGAGCAATTGATTATACCTACTTCTCACTTATTGACTATATCATTAGCCAACATTTTGCATTTATGACAATAGTAAAAAATAAACTGTCCAACTGTTTTGTGCATTAACGACGTACATCTGGCAGTTACGAGTGCCAAAGTGTGAGGCGAGAGTAACCCTGGGTGTGATGGTTAAGATTATCTGTCATTTTGGCTGGACCATGATTCTCAGTGGTTTGGCAGTTATATAATGATGTAATTTGGCAGTTATGTAATGATATAATCTGACAGTTATATAATGATGTAGTCATCCCCCATTTTGTGATTTGATGTGATCATCCTCCATCTTCCAATAACACCAATTTTCACATAATGATCTGGTCTTTGGAACCTAACAGTAGATAAGTGAGAAGTGGGTGTATTGATGTTTGCAAAGTGTATGGATTAGGGGATAGTGACACATGTTGCAGGTATTATTTGACCATAAATTTGAAGGTAATTTCTGTCTCTGTTATTTTATGATTCCATGTATCCCTGGGTGGCACACATGGTTAAGCACTTGACTACTAGCCAAAAGGTTGGAGTTTCAAACCCACCCAGAGTTGCGTCTAAATATACACGTGGAGATTTCAAATATATGTAAAAATAGAGATCTTCAGAGGATAACTTGAATGTTCCTTTATACTTCCAACAGTTTATCCACTTGACGTTTTTCCTTGGGTAAGTGTATATTATCTCAGTCTACTCAATTCATTTGGTGCTGTTGCTTTCCTTTTATGAAAACTATTAATATTGTGGATTTAATCAAAATGAACTTGAAAATACACTCCTCAAATTGCAAATGTAGGCAATCTGGAATTTACATTTTCAGGGCTGAAGTAATTTGCTGGCAAAGTTTGCTGTCTTACCCCCACCTCTACCCTATAATTCTCTGTCTTATTCTCCTCAATCTCTCTGCCCTCCCAGTTCATTTCCAGCTCATATGGGCACACACCCATGCATGCAGACACACACACACACACACACACATACGTGCTCACATGCACACACACGCACACACATTTTTGACTGTGTGCTAATAGGTAAAGTAGGCCCACACCAGCTAGGCTAGGCCCCAGGCCTGTCTGGTTTAAATCTGATCTGCCTGGGAGATCTGGGATAATAAGTGAGTGACAACAGGTGCGGATTTTGTTACCCCTCTGAACTCAGCCCGTGGTTCTTTCTTTGATTCTTTTCTCCCAACACCCTTGCCTGAGTTGTGTCCAATAAATTTTATAGCTGCATGATCCTGTTTTAGTGCTGAAGTGAGATTTTTTCCTCCATGCGGCTAAATGGTGCCTTAAGTCAAAAGTCCACTTCTGCCCTCGCCTCGCTCCTTAAGAGGTAATAAGAAATAACCCCAGGCCAGAAACTGCTGGGCCCTGTATCCTCAGTGTTGGACATGAAAAGCTAGTTTTCTGGCCCCATTTTTGAAAAATCACGAACTAACTTGTAGAGAATTAGCCATAATTGGGAAGAAAATAATAACCCAACTTTTTCTGCCCTGTGATAACTGGAGTCTCTGCAGAGCGGATCTTTCCCAGCAGTATCCACGCCCACTTCTGTTTAAAACCAAATATAGCTTCAGGCGCCCTGGAAGTGCTATCTGAATGTTCTCTGTGGTACGTTTTTGTACAAACCACCCTGATTGTGTGTGTTAAAGGGGATTATTTTCATGTCTTTCTGGTGCAAAATTCTAGGGTTCTGCAACATTTTATATCATATTTGAAGACGTGAATGTCTTTTGCAGGTGTCAGATATATTCATGAGCCCTGTACGCAAATTTAAGAGGTTGGGGCCAGATCAGGATTTCTTCAGGAACAGTCTGTGGTCTGAGAGGAGAACTGTTTCTGATAGGATCTTACTGTCTTCTAGATATTTTTTATATTGTCGAACTTGCCCAATTGGCTCTATTTTCCTGTGTGTAGCGGTTTTTATTTTGAAGTCTCCTGGCCCACAATAAATGTGGAAAGGAAATGGTAGACTTTTTTCATTCATTACTGGAGATGACTGAATGTAGTTGGTTGTATACTTTAGTACAATCATAGTACAACAAGATGTACTGCTTCCCCATGTTTGCAAACACTGTCTCTTCACTGGTGACTTAAGAATCTGGATATCTGTCCTGCATGCCTTCCCAGAGCTCCATACTGAATAGCAAGCTTACCAGTAGATATTGTCACAAACAACTCAGGCTTAACTAATTTTCCCTGCAATAAATTTGCTTTCTTTCTGTGTTTCCTATGGTGAAGGTGTCATCAGCCAGTTACTCACACCAAAAACCTTGATGTCACACAGTCTGTATCCATTAAAAAAAAAAACAACCATTACCATCAAGTCGATTCTGACTCATAGCGACCCTAAAGGACAGAATAGAACTGCCCCATAGGGTTTCTGAGGAGCACCAGGTAGATTCGAACTGCTGCCCTTTTAGTTAGCAGCCATAGCTCTTAACCAGTACACCACCAGGGTTTCCTTTGTATCCATTACTATTATCTAAATGATCTCCAAATTCTATAATGTTATCTCTTAAATATCTTTGGGAGCCATTACCCTCATAACTACTTCCCTTGGCTCTAGTCGTCCTTTCTGTCTTCCCCCCATCTCCTACCCCAGCCCACCTAACCACCTTCTTACTCCCCTACACCCACCAAATGTATATACCATACCACCCCGAGTGTTATATTTTAAATATGAGCCTGATATTACTTAACTATTTCAGTAGCATCCTACTGCCTAGAGGATCAAGTCCTAACTCCCTAGTGTGGCAGATAAGGGTTCCTGTGGTCTAGCTGCTCCCTAACTCTGCAATCTCATCCTCTGGTAGAAGGGATCAAACAGCTTAGAGGCTTGCAGTAATTTATTCTCTTTTAACTCCTCGTGTTTTTGCACATGGTATTTCATCTGCCTGTGATGCTCTTAATTTAGCCTGCCCTGTCAACTCCTACACTTCTGTATTATTAAACCTGTCTGCCATTGAGTTGATTCCGACTCATAGTGAACCTATAGGACAGAATAGAACTGCCCCATAGGATTTCCAAGAAGCGGCTGGTGGATTTGAACTGCCGACCTTTTGGTTAGCAGCTGAGCTCTTAACCACTATGCCACCAGGGCCTCTGTGTTATTAGGCTATAGTAATAGCTGTGACTTAAATAAGATAGCTTCTTTCTTTCTCACATTGCAGTGCAGAGATACATGCTCTCCATGAGATCACCCAGGAACTCAGGCTTCTTCTGCATTGTTGCTCTACCATCCTTGAAGCTCTGCCTTTGCCTGCATGATCCAAGGTACCTTACAATCACCGCCACAGCTCTTTCCAGGCAGCAGGATGGAGATGGGTGAAGGACACGCCTTCTCCCTCTAAGAGCACGTTCCAGATTTGGAAATATCTCTACTTCGCAGTCCTTTGTGCCTCTTGTCTATTTGGTACTCTACTTCAGTAGTGGTGGTGGTGGTGGTGGTGGTGGTGGTGGTGGTAATACATCTCTTGTAGAAGTGGTAATAGTAGTAGGAGTAGAATCACCAGCTTATATTAAAAAGTACTCACTGTGAAAAGTCCTTTGCGTTGTTTATATTATTTAATCTTTTCAATTATCACATGCGTTTAGTAATGTTTATCATTCCGTATTCACATAATTGCAGGTCCTTGGGTGGTGCCTGTGGTTTGCTCTCAGATACTAACCCTAGTTTGGCGATTCAAACGCACCCGGTGGCGCCATGGAAGAAAGGCCTAGCAGTTTGCTTCTTTAAAGATTTCAGCCATGAAAACTCTATGGAGCAGTTTTGCTTACTCTGTAACACATAGAGTTGCCGTGAGTTGGAATGAATTCAACAGCAGTGGGTTTTTTTGTTTGTTTGTTTTTATTAATACAATTTTCCATTCACAATTTTGGATGAAGCTGGAAGATTATATAACTGGCCTATGGTCACATAGCTAATAAGTAAATGGCAAAGCCAGCATTTGAACCCAGAGCTCTCTGACTTCAGAGCCCACCACTAGGCTGTGGTGACTTTCAATCTGATCACACTGAATGACAGTGGTTTCTTTACATCTCTCCCATTAGATTCTGAACTCCTTGAGAAAAAGGCTTATCCTATTCACCTTTGTATCTGTAGAGCCTAGCAGAAGCTGGACATATAGTTGCTATTCAGTAAATATTTTAGACGTCTAAGTCAGGGTTTCTGAACCTCAGCGCTATTGGCATTTTGGGCCAGATAACTCTTTGTTGGGAGGGGCTGCCCTGTGCATTGCAGGATGTTTAGCACTATCCCTGGCCTGTACCCACTACATGCCTATGGCACCCACCCCACCCTACCTCAGTTGGACAACTAAAAATATCTCTAGACATTGCCAACTGTCTCCTGGTAAGAAAAGTCACTCCCACTGAGAACCACTGATCTAATTAAATAAACGCCCAGGAGCCCTGAGCAGCGTTCACATCAAAGAGGGCATTTTTAGGACTGTCTTGAATTGTTAGGTTGCTGGATTTCTCAGGGATAATGATACATTTCCCAGACCTTGGTGTGTCCAGAGCACAGTGAGTGTGGTGGAGGCTGCGATGATCTCATTGACTGTGCCAAATCTTCACAGGGAATACCAAAGATAGTTCCTCTGGAGGCAGCTGTCACCATGCCATACAGACTGGCCATCTGGTCTGGTACCGTGTGGCAAAGTCTCATCGCCTTAACCAAAAATATGCTTCTGTAGTCTCCTGGAAAAGCAGGGGCTGAGTTCAGTTCCCTGGTTTCTCTTTTCTATTTCCAGATGTATCATTGGTGACACATAGACCCCAGCAAGAAATATGTTGGAAACCCAAGTCTCTTATTCTTGTCCAGTCCCAATGTCATGGTTAGCTGCGTATAAGCCAATCTAGGTTATGTTACTCACATGCTAGTCAGTGCCCGAATATCACTTTTACCTTGATTATTCTAGGACTTGTATCATGTTGCAATGAGAAGACTTTATGGGTATTCCACAAATGGGGTGCGCCTTTCTCTGCTTGCAATGCCTTTACTGGTGACAAGAGACGTGAATTCAAGACCCACCATTTGTTAGCTGTGTCACTATGGGCAACGTACTTAGCTTCTTTGAGACTTGAGCTGTTTGTCTGCAAAATAGGGCAACCTACCTGTCAGTGAAAACAAGGAATCTGTCAATGAGATGGATTGACACAATAGCTGAAACAGTGAGCTTGAACATACCAATGATCAGGAAGATGGCCCAGGACTGGGCAGTGTTTTATTCTGTTATACGTACGGTCCCCGTGAATCGGAGCCGACTCGACAGCAACTAACAACAACTTGTACTCTCTACTCTCACAGGTTATTAGAGAAATAGAATAAGATAATCTGTGCAAAGGCTCCCAAGTATGATATACTATCAATACATCTGTTTATCCTAAGGCACCTTTGCAGTGCCATCATTCACCTAAGGCAGACTGTCTTTTTCTTGCAGTACCTAGGACCTAGAAGGTACTCAGTAAATATGCAGTGAATGATTGTATGAAAGAAATTGGAACATCAGACCCTGTGATCCTTTGCCCCAGTGGGGGATGGAGAGTAAGTGTTATTAATAATGTGACTTAAATGTCATTTCAATTTGGGATAGGCATTCTAAGCAATAGTATTTGGTTCACCAGATAGTAGGGGTCACAAACTCGATTGCCTGCAGAGGCAACCCACAGTTATGACTCTGGTAGGTAGAAGACAAGACAGGGTGGGTGGTGGGGACTTGGTGAAGTGGGGAGGGCATGTTGTTGTTGTTAGGTGCCGACCCATGGCTACCCTTTGTCCAAAAGAATGAAACACTGCCTGGACCTGCACTATCCTCACAATCTTGCTATGTTTGAGCTATTGTTGCAGCCACTGTGTTAATCCATCTCATTGCATTGGGCAAATCTGCTGCAAAAGACCTCTTTAAAGTGTTAAAAAGCAAAGATGTCACTTTGAGAACTAAGGTGCACCTGACCCAAGCCATGATATTTTCAGTTGCCTCGTATGTATGAGAAAGCTGGACAATTAATAAGGAAGACCAAAATAAAGGGAGGAGCCCTGGTAGTTAAAAGCTCAGCTGCTAACCAAAAGGGCAAGGACAGCAGTTTGGATGCACCAGCTGCTCCTTGGAAACCCTATGGAACAGTTCTCCTCTGTCCTATAGGGTCACTCTAAAATGGAATCGACTCGACGGCAACAGGCTTAGGTTTTTTGGTGTGCCCAGCCTAAATCATTCATAGTCAAATGCTTTGAAGCCTCCACATCAGCCAAATGAAGTATGTCTTTGGGCCAGCTTAAGTCTTCAGTCAACAATTTGTGACTCCTAATTTACTGAGTACCTAGGATAAACACTGGGCAGGTGCTGGGGATACAAAAACAAGGAGCTTCGTGTCCTGTGGCAGAGGTGGATAGGAAATGAATAATGAGAAAATGAGAATAGCTAAGACACATTGAGAGCTCAACCAAGCACTGTTCTATGTCCTTTACAAACGATAACTTGTATTTAATCCTCGCAACAGCCCAGTGTGAGGCAGAGGATATGAGTACACCTCTTTTATAGATGAGGACAGTAAGACACAAAGAAGCTGAGCAACTTGCCCAAGGTTACAAAGCCAGTGGCTGGCTCATAATAAAAGGTCACATGCTGCATCCAGTGAGGAAATTATAGGAGCCCCCTCTTTGATATCCCTGCTTCTGTTACTGTCTCCATCAAGTCCCTCCTCTGTTTAGCAGCCTGAGTGATCTGAAAATGTAACTCAGATCATGTCACCACCAGTCTCTCCCTTGTTTGTACAGTGACATCCACAGTGTAAGGATGCCCTGTGCGATCTGGCTGCCGCCTCCCCCAGCCTCCTCTCCTACGTCTCCCAACCCCTGTGCTCTGTTCTCCAGCCACACTTGCTTCTCTGTTGCTCACATGGACACGCTGTTTGCTACCTCCAGACTTTTGGAGTCGATCTCCTCTTTTGCCCACATTTCTCCGTAAAGCCATTTGCCGTTGTATTGACTCCTGCTCATAGCGACCCCATGCACGTCAGAGGAGAACTGTCCTCCATAGGGTTTTCAGTGGCTGATTTTTTCAGAAGCAGGTCATGAGGTCCTTCTTCCAAGGCACCTCTGGGTGGACTCAAACCTGCAACATTTCGGTTAGCAGCTGAGCATGTTAACCATTTACACCAACTAGGGATTCCTTAGGCAAGACCTTTCTCCTTTCTCAAGCCTCAGTTCCAATGTCATCTCCTCAGAGCCTTTCTCTGCCCACTGTGCCCAAAGCTAGCCTCGTGGGTTACTCTCTTCCTTGTTACCCTGCTTATTTCCCCCCAGCATGTGTGCTTATTTGTTTGTGTGTTTATTGTCTGACCCCCTCTAGAATGTGAGCCCTAATTGCACCGGAGCCTTGTCTTGTTCACTGCAACATCCCATTGCCTGGTATAGTGGTTACCACAAAGTAGATGTGCAATACAGACATATATGTTGACTGAATGAGGAAGCATGTCAAAGGACCTGACTAACTTCACCGGGAAGTTTCAGAGTCACAGAGATTGTGAATCACCCAACGTCATTCAGGTAAAAGTGGCACAGTTGGAATTTGAATCAATCCTGTCAGCACCTGTGCTTAGATTAGAGTCCCACACATATACTATGGGCTGAAAACTTTGCATGTCTGGCCCCTGCAGGACCTCCTGCCTCATCTCCCACAATTCTCTGCACAGTCTTCCCTGCAGCTTCCTAGCATGCCACCTTCTGTCTGACCCCAGCACTTTCTCCTTTCTTTGCTCACAGCTAAAACCCTCTGCCCTCCTGTTTCACATAGCTACTAGTTGCCATTGATTTAGTTCAGACTCATGGTGACCTTGTGTGTCAGAGTAGAACTGTGCTCCATAGGGTTTTCAATGGCTGATTTTTTTTTTTTCAGAAGTAGATAGCCAGGCCTTTCTTCTGAGGTGTGTCTTGGTGGACTTGAACCTCCAACCTTTTGGTTAGCAGCCAAGAGTGTTAACCATTTGCACCACCTAGGGACACACATGATTATTTCTTCATTATACTTCAAGTTTCTCATTAAATATTGCTTCTTCAAGGAATCTTCCCCTGACCTCCTGGACAAGATTAGATTCCCCCTCAAGTAGCCTTCAGTGCATTTGTCACAATTGTTATTAGTTATATTTTGATTTACTGTCTGAGTTCTGGTGCTTCCCACTCATGCCTACAAGAACAATAGCATGTTCATCATATTCATCTTTGCATACTCAGGATCTAACACTGGGACTGTTAGGTAGAAAGTGCTAATAAATATTTGTCAAGGACATAAGTGAATTAATGGATAAGTGAGCAAGTGAATTAGTGAATGAAGCATTCCTAAGTCAACTTTTATCCCAACTTTCTTCTGGGAAGTTTCACCAGGATAAGGCTTCCCTGGCACAGGCAGCACAAGCCCTTTGTAGATGTCTGCCTTCACCTTGGAACTGGGAGTAGATGAACCACAGGGGTGCACGGAACCTTGTGTTTGTCTTGTCACAACACAGGAAGGGGAAAAGTTTTGGCTTTTACTATTAAAAATAGAACTAAAATTAGCCCTTTGGGGGTGATCTTTTTTTACCACTGCCTAAGGCCACAGTCCTTGGAGAAAGGTCAGGAGAAACTGGACAGGAGACAGGTGTTTACAAGTTCTGTCCAAACTATCCCATGACACCACACCACAGATGCTCATTTCCCTGACCCCTCGTTGATTAGAGATGAAGAGGTCAAGCGGGGAACTTCATGCATTGGTTTTTGTCTTTGAAGAAGGATCCAGAACCTAGGGTGTCTCCCTGAAAGCTTTCCTCTCCCTTATCCTTCATGCCCAGACTCTTACCAAAATCCTTATGATTTGTTGTTGCTGTTGTTAGCTGCTATCACGTTAGGCCTCAACTCATGGTGACCCTGTACACAACAGGATTGAACTGTTGTGATCCATAGGATTTTCGCTGGCTGTTTTTTGGAAGTAGATCACTACCTTTCTTCCTAGTCCTTCTTAGTCTGGAAGCTCCACTGAAGCCTGTTCAGCAGCATAGCAACAGATAAGCCTCCACTGACCAACGTGGCTGTGCATGAGGTGCATTGGTGAGGAATCAAATCCAGTTATCCTTCATGGAAGGCAAGAATTCTACCACTGAATCACCACTGACCTCAAGTCCTTATGAACCACCTCCTTAATAGCATCCTTCTTCCTCACAGCTATTGAGGGTGGGAGTTGGCCAGAGTTTTGCTGCTCCTCAGGAGCTCTGCATTTTAATTTCTATTATGTGTGAAGATGTCTGCAATGACAACAAGATTGGGAGTTCTTAATCTTGATAGTTGGGGGTCAGTTCTATATACAGAGATTCCACCAGAAGGTAGAAGGAGGGGGGCCAAAATAAACCCACTTTTGCCCTAATAACAATACCACCACCCTCCTACTAATAGAGATCTCGCCACCGGCCAGGCATTGTGCTAGACACATAGTCTGCATCTCTTTAGACTGAGCTGGCACTCTTGGTTCCCTTGATCATCATGGCTGTCCCCTGGTGGGCACACTGCCCTCTCCTTCTTCCTCTCTTATTCTTCCCTAGGACAACTCTTGTTTATTCCTTAGGCCTCCAATTAGATGTCACTTCCCTCAGAGAAAATTTGACCCTTCACCAGCCACTCCATGGGAGAAAGATGTGGCAGTCTGCTTTCATAAGGATTATAGCCTTGGAAATACTATGGGGCAATTCCACCCTTTCCTACAGAGTTGTTGTGAGTAGGAATCAACTCGACGCTAGTGGGTTTTAATCTTAATGGGAACTTCGTGGTTCTCTGCACTTTTCTCACTTAAGACAAGTGTAATTATTTATATGTTAACTGCTTATCTCTCCTGCTTCATTCTGAGCTCAGCACAATAGATGCCATGTCTAGCTTAGTTTCTCCTGAGATTGGCACAGAATACCCATTCAGATGGACTGTTACTATGGTCAACATTTAGTGACCTCCTTGTCGCTAAATCTAGTACTTTTTATTTTTACTTTTTATTGTGGGATATTTCAAACATACACAGCAGTAAAGAGAATAATGAAATCTCATGTAGCCATGAATCATAGGGGCTGAGACCATATTTGTTCTTCATCCCATTTCCTAAGGGATGGATCTAATGATTGCTTTGGGGAAAAAGTTAGGGAAATAACATAATACATGTTGACATTGATGTTAGAAATGTGTAAATATGCACTTACTCTGGAGACTATATCTGAGTACACATGCATATATGAGTGATTGTTCTGATTGGCTGGTATGGGGGTAGACATTTAACTTAAAATATTCTACTTTGGAATTTTTACATCAATGCCACTAAAAAGAGGAGTCTTGGTGGCACAGTGGTTAAGCATTCGGCTGTTAACCGAAAGGTCAGTGGTTCGAACCTACCAGCCACTCCATGGAAGAAAGATGTGACAGTCTGCTTCTGTAAAGATTATAGCCTTGGAAACCCTATGGGGCAGATGATTTGTTCTATGCTATAGGGTCGCTATGAGTTTGAATCGATTCAATAACAATGGGTTTTGGGGCCACTAAAAAACAAATATTACAGACCCTTCTCAATCTAGAGAGGTATTATGCTTGAAGGAGCTTACTTTGAAGTTTTCAAGAAAATCTGGGCAAATTTATAGGCTGGCTAGAGGATCTGTGTAATGACATAAACTCCAACTTTCCCACTTGGTCTGTGTCCCAGTCCAGGAGAGATCTTGGAGTTTCAGGAGCTATTGGCTGATGTGGCGCTATTTCAGTATAATGTGCAGATTTAAGGAGAAGTCTATGGTACTTGTGCATATATGTGTATGTGAATGTTTAAATACAGCAAGTTAAATCGAAGAAATATGATTGTTACTAATAATAGCTGAGGAGTCCCTGGCTGACACAAATGGTTAAGTGCTTGGCTACTAAGCAAAAGGTTGGTGGTTTGAATCCACCCAGGGGTGCCTTGGAAGAAAGGCCTAGGGTTCTGCCTCTGAAAGATCATAGTCATTGAAAACCCCTATGGAGAACAGCTGTACTCTGAAACACACTGGGTCACCATGAGTCAGAATCGACTTGACAGCAACTGTTTGTTTATTCATTTATTTATTTAATGATAGAAACTGTTTATTGAGGACCTGTGTGGGTCAATTGCTGTGCTAAGAGACCCTTTAACTACAGTATACCTGCTCCTCACAATGAGGTTTTAAGTTAGATATTATTATTCCCACTTTAGATGTAAGAAAATGGCGATTTCACAGAGTTGCCCAAGACTAATCACACAGCAAGTGGCAAAGCTGGGATTTACATCTGGGCCTGTCTCTCTCGAAAGCCTTTGCCCTTTCCATAATACTACACAGCATCCTAAAACATTCTGTTTATTTGAAAGATAAGTGTCAGTTGAGAATTGATTCAGTCCTCCTTCATTTCATTGTACAACCCAGAGTGCTTTACAAATTCTGCAAAAGTAGCTAGCTCTAATGTTCAAGCACAGCACAGATTTTTAAAATGGTTAACATTGGCGTTTCTCTGCTTCAGGTTTGGAAAAATTGTTCATATTTATTGTGGCAATATTTTTAAGCACTTAGTGAAAGTGCCAAGTCCCTCCATTAGCTGTTCTTCCACTAGGCAGTCAGGGCCCATATTGGCCCCTTATGGATGCATTACAGTGGATGCAAAGCCAAAAGTTTTGCGTGTGTTTGGCAGCTATCAATAAATTGCTTAAACTATAACTTTTCAGTGTTAGGAATCCTGTCAAAAAACTCATTTGGTCTAATTTTTTTCTAGTTGAGAGGGGAAATGATTAGGAAATGAATTTATTTTGTCTCAAGGATAATATCTTTTACCTTACTTTCATAGATGTACACATTATGACCCCAAATCACTTTTTGATTTTTCTTTCTTATAATTTTCCCACACCTGGAGGGGTACCTTTTTTTAAAATTAAACTAGACCATTCCCTGTTCCTGGGCATGATTCAAATAGTTATACTTCTGTGTTTTTGTTTATGCTGTTCCCTCAACCCCCATCTCTAACATTTACAATCTTAAAATTTTTTAATACCCACCTTACAGTCTACTTCTTCCCCAAGACTTTTTCCAGAATTTGACAGCCCAACTGGTTATTGCCTTTCTAGTCTTTTTTACTACATGGCAGTGTGTCTATTTCTTTAATAGTACTCAGTATATCTCGCTTACATAACAGTACCTAAAGAACTCCTTTTATCTCCTGAGGGCTGGGACCTTGTCATATCTCCATACTCCCAGCACCTTACATAGAATTTGTATTTCATAGCCCCTCGATGTATTTTGTTAAATTGAATTTTAAAAGGAAATGAGTGTGGTTTTATTTAAATAAGACTATAAATTAGGCACAACAATCCATAAATTTGAAATTCTCAAAAAAGATATTCTTCAATATTATTTCTTTTGAGATTGAAGAGTGTGTTGGCTTTACAGTAAATGAAATGAATCACAGAATCTTTGAACCAGAATGACAACAATACTAGAAATCATCTGTGTAAACCATTCCCTCCTCTCCAGGCCAGATAGTTCCTCAGCCACCTTAAATTTGTGGGGCTATCTTTTCGTAAAACCCATTGTCATTGAGTCGATTCCGACTCATAGTGACCCTATAGGACAGAGTAGAACTGTCCCATAGGGTTTCCAAGTCTGTAAACTTTACAGAAGCAGACTGTCACATCTTTCTCCTGTAGAGTGGCTGGTGGGTTTGAACTGCTGACTTTTCAGTGAAAGAAGACTGTCATCTTCTCTCATAGCAAGTCCTTCTGTCTTCTGGTTCTGCAAGTGAGACAGTTTCCCTCAGTTAATCTAAATCCTCCCTTATTGAAATTTATGCTCATTGCCTTCAGAAAAATGAAAAACAGCTGCTTTCAACTGAAAATATTTCTCTTCCTAAAGATAGTTATTCCATCATTCCATATTCTTTTCTTGTCCAGGCATAATTCTCCCTTCCCTGTTTCTTTCCTTTTTGTTCTCCATTTCCAGACCATTTAATGCTACTCTGTAAACTTATCGATCTTTTGCTTAAAAAAACTCCAGCTAGGAATGATTAGTAAGTGATCCTTGATTTCAGGTGTACCTAGAAATATGTCTCACACCATTAAAATCAACCGGTCCAGCAGGCTGGTGGGTAACGGGAATCCTGTGACCCCCAAGTGATATATGGCGGTATCTTTTTAAGCCTGCCATCAACCATTCCCATCTAGTTTCTCCAGTTGCTTAATTTATAAGACATGATTTATTTGTTATAAATTGCTTTGCAAGGTTCAAAAGAAACAGAAATTATACACATGGGAAACAATCAGTTCAGGCTATGTATCTTTTTCTTTCAGATATGTTTTATAAATAAGCTTTAAGAATGCTCTCAATTAGAAAAACACATGTTAATTCTGAAGGAGGAAAAAGAAACGTGGTGTACTCTAAGTGCACTTTTACCTTTTTATATGGCTTCTCAATTAAGAAACCTCACAAGCTTCTTCATGCTAGTTATTAGAAAGGATAGCAAGCAGGCAGCTTTTCTTTTCTCATTTAGTCTAGCAAGAATATTGATTTACACTTGAGCAGGGACATCTGGTCCCCTTTATTTATTTATTTTTGAATGAACTGAAATTCATATAACATAAAATTAATCATTTTAGTGTAAACAATTTAGTGCCATTTAGTACATTCGCAATGTTGTGCAACCACTACCTCTAATCCCAAAACATTTTTATTACCCTAAAATAAAACCCTGTACCCATAAGAAGTTACTCTCCATCTCCCTTTCTCCTTGCCCCTGGCAACTACCAATCTGCTTTTGGTCTGTATGGCTTTACCTACTCTGGATATTTCATATAATGGAATCATATAGTATATGAACTTTTGTGTCTGGCTTCTTTCATGTTGCCTAATGTTTCTGAGGTCCGTCCATGTTGCAGCACGTATCACTGCTTCATTCCTTTTTAAGGATGAATAATATATCCCATTGTATGTGTATACCACAACTTGTTTATCCATTCATCTGTTAATGGACATTTGGACTGTTTCCACTGTTTGGCAATTGTGAATAATGCTGCTGTGAGCATGCATGTATATGTCTTTGTTTGAGTACCTGTTTTCAATTATTTTAGGTCCTTTCTATTTTTAATAGGAACTCATTTAAAAACTCAAAATATGGACTGAGTTGCAGGTCAACACTCAAAGCAGATTTTCTGTTCAAGAGTAAAATGAGTATGTACATAGTAGTAGGTTGAAGAAGACGTCAGTGATAGGTATTGATTCAACAAACATTAGTTAACAAATGCATATTAAGCATCTACTGTGTGCTGGTCTTGGAGTCCTCGGTAGCACAAATGGTTAAGCTCTCAGCTACAAACTGAAAGGCTGGCAGTTAGAATCAACGCAGCAGCACTTCAGAAGAAAGGCCCGGCAATCTACTTCTGAAAGATCACCGCCATTGAAAACCCTATGGAGTGCAGTTCTGTTCTAGAACGCATGAGGTCACCATGAGTCGTAATTGACTAGATGACAACTGTTTTAATAAGTGATGGCATCATTATGTCTATTCAATTTAAAACCTGTACTCTGCACATGCTCAGTATTGCCTTCCTTATAGCAGCAATAAAATCAAAAGACTGGAAGATTTCTTAGGAGGTCAGTTATTTCATCTCCTGTCTTGAGGCAGGATCACAATTGAACTGAATGCCTTGAAACACTACCTGGAACGTATTCCCCACAACATTTGTCTACCTGGTGAACTCCTTATCATATTTCAGGACACAGCTCAACCTACTCCTCCTTTATTTTATCAGGTAGACTTGCTCTTTCCCTCTTTTCTACCTCTTGAATATTTTATATTTCACCCATAAGGAGCCTTGGTGGTGCAATGGTTAAAGTGCTTGGCTTCTAACCGAAAAGTCAGCAGTTTGAACCCACCAGCCACTCCGAGGGAGAAAGATGTGGCAGTATGCTTCCATAAAGATTTACCGCCTTGGAAACCCTATGGGGCGTTTCTCCTCTGCCCTACAAGGTCTCTATGAGTCAGAATCAACTCAACAGCAGTGTGTTTTGTTTTTGGTTTTCCCCATGCAATTCACCTATCTCTCAGAAAGTGTATTTTTTAGAGACAGTCTGTATAGTGAGTAGGAATGTAGACTCTGGAGCCAAACTGCTTGGGTTCAAATCCTAGCTCTACCTTTTATTAGCTGGGTGATCTTAGGGTACTTTTCTTACCTGTTAGACTGTTAGCCCCTTGAGGCCAGAAAGATGATAGATTCTATGAATGGCTTAAATGGATACTGTTTGTAGAGTTTGTGGCTCTTGATCCATAATGAGTATTGACAACCTAGTTTTAAGGCTGGTTTTCTGTGTGTTGCTTTTCCTTTCATTTCCTTTCTTTGTTAGAGGCAAGATAATTTGAAAGCTCTGAAAACTTTAGGTATATATTTGTAGTTCACTAACTCTTTTCATGTCTTCACCTCCTTGCCTTGTTTGAAAAGTCTCATCTGGCTCTCTTCCCCTTTATGCCAGAGAGATTTGCTCTGTGTAAAATTTTTTGGCTCTGAGAGGTAAATAAGTAGATATGTCTTTGTATGTCTTTGTAACTGAGAAGCGCACTCAAATCACCATGGTGACCCCCACTTACCATCACGGCAGTAGTCATGATAATACCCTGAGTCAACAGGAGCACAGTGAATCCCTGACACAGCGAGAATAGGGTGAGGAAAAGAATGCTTCCAGTACTTTTGCATTTTGCACCATGGAGAAGAGTGGCACCGTTTGTAGAACCTAAGCCAAAACTGGTAGAGAAAGGGCTAGAACTGTCAAGTCGGCTAAATATTTACAGAGGTTGTAAGTATCAATGTCTAATTTGGAATGACTGAGCAAAATCAAGTGTAGGAATCTGGGACATTTAATGTGATGGAAATCACTATACCTTTCAATACGTCTTAGAGTTGTCAATGTTTTATAAAAGATAAAGAGCATTTGTTGAGTTCTATAACATGCTAAGTACTATGCTAAACTATGTTATTGTTGTTAACTGCTGTTGAGTTGGCCCCCGATTCATGGCAACCCTTGACTCATGACCATCCTATGCACAATGGAATGAAAGACAGCCCAGTCCTGCACCATCTCCATGATTAGTTGTAGATTGGACCGTTGTGATCCATAGAGTTTTCACTGGCTGTTTTCAGAAGTAGATTACCAGACCTTTCTTCCAAGTCCATTGTAGTCTGGAAACTCCACTGAAACCTGTTCAGCATCATAGCAACACTCAAGCCTCCACTGACAGATGGTTGGTTGGTGGCTGCGCTTGAGGCCATCTGCTCAGGAATCAAACCTGGGCCTTCTTCACAGAAGGCAAGAATTCTACCACTGAACAACCAATGCCTCATGCTAAACTATAAAACCCAAACCAAAAACCCGTTGCCGTCAAGTTGATTCCGACTCATAGTGACCCTATAGGACAGAGTAGAACTGCCACATAGAGTTTCCAAGGAGTGCCTGGATTTGAACTGCCGACCTTTTGGTTAGCAGCTGTAGCATTTAACTACTATGCCACCAGGGTTTCGCATAGTAAAATTGCTGTTTTTACTAAGAGAATTTGTAAAGATAATTCTAGGTTATCAAGAAAATTGTTTTATAATTTGTTCATGCATTTATTTTAAAGAGTATTCTCAAGTTAAGATGATGTTTTTTGGATGCTGCAGAGGCCAAATATTAATCATAAAGCGGCTTAGTAGCCAAACAGAATTGGAATACACTGGAACAATTGGCAGCAGCTATTTGAATCTGTCCCCTTTTTCATCCTCTGCCAGGAATCTTACATTATCTCTTTAAGGCAGAGCAGCCTTGAATGGCCATATACTAATATAACTTTCTTTTCCTTGCTTTTCCCCCCAGCTAATTGCTTTAAAATAACTTTGATATTTTTCACATACTTCTTTCTGTAAAATTAGATCCCAGGTTTCCTGACATGTATACTTTAGATAACGTTGAATCAGCTCAGTTCTCAACTTGATAGTGGCAAGTTGTGGATGCCATCAGGACTGAAGAATGTCAGAAGATAAGGAATGTATAGACACCACTGTCTTAACTTGTTGATACATAATGTGTTGTCCTCTTATAGGACAGGCTAAAATGGGCTGACACTGGAAGATACTGAAGCCTTATAAAATGTTTGGGAAAAGCCTCCCTTCTGAGTAAGAATGGGGTATGTGCATGTGTCCTAGACCTCTTCTAAGTTATACTGGGACACAGCTATGATAGGAAGTGGGTCTTGGTATCAATAACCTTATATATGTACTGAGTGGGCCTTTCAAAGGAAGCTAGCACCAGGGTATGGCACCGTAAAGTGGACAGTAAGCGAATAATGAGTCTTCTGATGGCCAGAGCCAAAAGGCTGAGATCAGTCCTCATGTACCAGAAGCCAGAGTAGGCCTGAAATAGGTCAGGAACCCAACCATACCAGAGTGGAGAAGGAGCTAGGGAAAAGGCAGAGGCAAACTCGAGGGAGTCTAAAGATGTTGCCATCGAAGACAGCTCCATTTTAATGGCCTCCAAGCATAGGGTCCTCTGTTGAAAACTGAAGCAGTGGACACATGTTCAGTGAAAACCCTTGTCCCTATAGCTCTGACTCCCTCAGTCGAAGAATCTGAGGCAGGGTATAAATGCTTACATGGCTTTTGATACCTTAAGCTCTCCGAACACCACATAATTTCTCTTCATTATACTTACCCTTCATAATATTTATTAGGTATTTGAATGAGCCATTCATGAATTTCTCTCTCTTCCAATAGACTATAAAAGGGAAAAGATATGTATACCTGGTATATAATAAAAGCTTTAATAAATACTTGTTGAGTGAGGGAGTGAGTGACTGAGAGGGAGGAAGAGAGTGAGGGAGGAAGGGAGAAAATGAGAGAGGGGGTGATTATGGGAGACTAGCAGAAGGGAGGAAGACAGGAAGGAGAGTGTAGCTCTTGTGTTTCTTTCCTTATTGGGGAAAGCACTCTGCTGTTGAGGTTTTCATGGAGAGGTGCTCACTGAAATGCATGTTGCACCATGCTGTCACTCACTTTTAACCCTTTACACATGCAGTTCTTTCCACCTGGAACATTCCTTTCTTTTCTCACTGACACTTGGCCCCTGCTTCTCTTTCTTCCTCTTCTCCCAGGCAGGCTAATCATCCATTTGACTGATGCATTCTTTCTTTAGCAATTTTAATGCCTTCAATCTGGTTCCAGTCAACTCTGGCTGTCCCGGAAGCCATTTTGTCTATGATAATTTTGCATATTTTTACTCTTAATTCGTTATGGGTTGATTTTACAGCAGAACTCTCAAAAGTGATCTTAAATTTCAGGCCTTGAGGGAGCATCTCATTGTTGCCCTTGTGTCCTTACCTATCATGTGCAATTCTGAACACCTTAAGTTTTAACAGGATATTCTCACTGAAAGACCACCAGTCTGTCAGTTTGTCATACTGTGGTGGCTTGTGTGTTGCTGTGATGCTAGAAGCTATGCCACCAGTAATATAAATACCAGCAAGGTCACCCATACTGGCCAGGATTCAGTGGCGCTTCCAGACTAAGACAGAGTAGGAAGAGAACCTGGCAATATAATTCTAAAAAAATTGGCCAGTGAAAACCTCATGAATAGCAGCAGAACATTGTCTGATATAGTGCCAAAAGATGAGCCCCTCAGGTTGGAAGACACTCAGAATACAACTAGGGAAGAGCTACCTCCTCAAAGTAGAGTCAAACATAATGACGTAGATGGAGTCAAACTTTCGGGACCTTCATTTGCTGACGTGGTAAGACTCAAAATGAGAAGAAACAGCTGCAAACATCCATTAATAATTGAAACACTGAATGTACTAAATATGAATCTAGGAAAATCAGAAGTTGTCAAACATGAAATGGAATGCTTGAAGATAGATATCCTAGGCATAAGTGAAGTGAAATGGACTGGTATTGGCCATTTTGAATTGAAAAATCATATGGTTTACTATGATAGGAATGACAAACTAAAAAGGAACAGCATCGCATTCCTTGTCAAAGAGAATATTTCAAGACCTATCCTGAAGTACAGTGTTGTCAATGATAGGATAATATTCACATGCCAACAAGGAAGACCAGTTCATACTACTCTTATTCAAATTTAGGCATCAACCACTAATGCCAATGATGAGGAAATTGAAGATTTTTACCAGCTTCTGCAGTCTGAAATTGATCAAACATGCAGTCAAGATGCATTTATAACTACTGGTGATTGGAATGTGAAAGTTGGAAACAAAGAAGTATCAGTATATGGAAAATATGGTCTTGGTGATAGAAACAATGCCAGAGATTGCATGATAGAATTTTGCAAGACCAATGACCTACTCGTTGCCAATACCTTTTTTCGACAACATATACAGCAACTATATACGTGGATCTTGCCTGATGGAATGCACAGGAATCAAATTGACTACATTTGTGGAAAGAGACGATACAGAAGCTCAACGTTATCCGTAAGAGCAAGGCCAGGGGCCAAGTGTGGAATAGACCATTAATTGCTCATATGCAATTTCAACTTGAAGCTGAAGAAAATTAAAACAAGTCCACAAGCGCCAAAGTATGACCTTGAGTATACTCCACATGAATTTAGAGACTATCTCAAGAATAGATTTGATGCATTGAACACTAATGACCAAAGACCAAATGAGTTGTGGGATGACATCAAGGACATCATACATGAAGAAAGCAAGAGGTCATTAAAAAGACAGGAAAGAAAGAAAAAAACAAAATGGATGCCAGAGGAGACTCTAAAACTTGCTTTTGAACATTGAGTAGCTAAAGTGAACAGAAGGAAATGATGAAGTAAAAGAGCTGAACAAAAGATTTCAAAGGGCAGCTCAAGAAAAGAAAGTAAAGTATTATAATGAAATGTGCAAAGACTTGGAGTTAGAAAACCACAAGGAAAGAACATGCTCAGCATTTCTCAAGCTGAAAGAACTGAATGAAAAATCCAAGCCTCGAGGTAAAACATTGAAGGATTCTATGGGAAAAATACTGAACACCACAGGAAGCATCAAAAAATAGAAGGAATGCACAGAGTCACTGTACCAAATAGAATTGGTTGACATGCAGGCATTGCAGGAGGTAGCTTATGATCAAGAACTGATAGTACTGAAGGAAGAAATCCAAACTCCACTGAAGGCAAAAATCAAGGCTCCAGGAATTGACAGAATACCAATTGAGATGTTTCAGCAAATGGATGCAACGATGGAAGTCCTCATTTTCTATGTCAAGAATTTTGGAAGACAGCTACCTGGCCAACAAACTAGAAGAGATCCATATACACTTGCCCATTCCAAAGAAAGTATCTGACAGAATGCAGAAATTATCGAACAGTATCATTAATATCACACACAAATAAAATTTTCTGAAGATAATTCAAAAATGTTTGCAGCAGTACATCCACAGTGAACTGTCAGAAATTCAAGTTGGATTCAGAAGAGCCTGTGGAATGAGGGATACCAATGCTGATGTCAAATGGATCTTGGCTGAGAGCAGAGAATATCAGAAAGATGTTTGCTTGTGTTTTATTGACTGTGCAAAGGCATTGGACTGTGTGGATGCTAACAAATTATGGATAACATTGTGAAGAATGGGAATTCCAGAACGTATAATTGTGCTCATGTGGAATCTGCACATAGACCAAGAGGCAGTTGTTTGAACAGAACAAGGGGATACTGGTGGTTTAAAATCAGGAAGGGTGTGTGTCAGGGTTGTATCCTTTACCACACTTATTCAATCTGTATGCTGAGCAAATAATCCAAGAAGCTGGACTATATGAAGAAGAATGGGGCATCAGAATTGGAGGAAGTCTCCTTAGCAACCTGTGATGTGCAGTTGACACAACCTTGCTTGCGGAAAGCAAAGATGACTTGAAGCACTTAATGATGAAGATCAAAGATTACAGCCTTCAGTATGGATTATACCTCAACATGAAGAAAACAAAAATCCTCACAACTGGACCAATAATAATATCATGATAAATGGAGAAAATATTGAAATTATCAATGATTTCATTTTTCTTGGATCCACAATCAATGCCCATGGAATCAGCAGTCAAGAAATCAAATGACATATTGCATTAGGCAAATAAGCTGCAAAAGACCTCTTTAAAGTGTTAAAAAGTAAAGATGTACTAAGGTGCACCTGACCGAAGCTGTGCTATTTTTAGTTGTCTCCTATGCATAGGAAAGCTGGACAATGTATAAGGAGACCAAAGAAGAATTGATGCCTTTGAATTACAGTGTTTGCAAAAAATATTGAGTATACTATGTAATGCCAGAAGAACAAACAAATCGGTCTTGGAAGAAGTACAGACAGAATGCTCCTTAGAAGGGAGATTGTTGAGACTTTGTCTTAGGTACTTTGGACATGTTATCAGAAAGAACCAGTCCCTGGACATTATGCTTGGTGAATTAAAGCATCAGCGAAAAAGAGGAAGACCCTCAGTGAGATGGACCGACACAGTGGCTGCCACAATGAGCTCAAACATAGCAATGAATGGGAGAATGGTGTTTTGTTCTGTTGTATGTAGGGTCACTATGAGTTCGAACTGACTCAGCAGCACCTAATGACAACAACATCCTCACAGAAGACCTTCAGGAAAGCAACTGTTTCTTTGCTCTCTAGAGCTCTGTGTTCCTTGAGTAGTATGTTTTTATTTTCATATTCATTTTCCTTTATTAAGAAAGGGAGTTATCAGGCAAGATAAACACAGAGCAATCAAGTATAGCAAAATTGTTGCACCTTTTTACATCGCTTAATTGACATGCTTTACAATGGTGTGCAAATTATCTTTTCATGAGTGAACCTGAATAAGCATATAGTTAATATAGTGTAGAGGAGCCTTGGTTAAACAATTGGTTGCTATCTGAGGGTCGGTGGTTCAAACCTATAAGCCTCTGTGTGGGAGAAAGGTGTGACAGTCTGCTTCTGTAAAGATGTACAGCCTTGGAAACCCTATGGGGTGGTTCTTCTTTGTCCTATAAGATCGCTATGAGTTGGAATCAACTTGACGGCAGTGGGTTTAATGTAGTGTAGACTCTGAATTCATCAGACCAGGTTTTAAACTTCTGCCCTGCTCTTTTTCGGTGGCATGGCCTTAAGCAAGCTACCCCACCTTTCTGAGCCTTAGTGTCTTTATCAAATGGGGAAGCTATTAGTATCCTCACAAGTTTGTTGTGGGGAACAATTACAATGATCCACACAAAAGGACTGTGTCCAGGGTGTAAAACAGGGACTCAGTAAGCCACAGTTTGTTTCTTTCCCTTTCCAATACCTCTGCCCTTTCCCTCGTACTGCTTCTAATTGATATCATCCTTGTATTTTAGGGGACAAATCTAAATCCGAGTCCCATGGCTTCACCAAGATCTTGAATGATTTAGCGGTGACTTTGGGATCTTTTGTTTTCTGACTCTTAAATCTTTTTCTTTTAGGGGCATGACAAAACTCCCTGAACTCGATTATTTATTCACTTCTTTCCCGCTCCCCATATTGCCACGGCCACGTTTGAACTATGTTATCTGTGAGTCTAACTGAAAAGACAATTTAATATTGCCCTGCGTTGCTTCATTGCATGTATTATTTCAGTCTGTCACGGACCTGTCAGCAAGTCTTGATGAAGTACAGAGCCAATAGTAACAAACCAGAAATCTGACAAATCCTTCACAGAAGCAACTCGGAACGGTACAGTGGTATTTCTTCAGAAATAAGGCCCTCTTGGTCCCTTTGTTGATACAATTAGCAATTCAGTTCAAGTTATTCTATCTCCCCATGAGCTGTATCTTTAGCGCTGGTAATTCAGTCTTTTGTATGGCTTGGAAAAACAAAGCCATTATAGGCTTGTGATGTACTGAAGGCTGCAGCCAGGAATATCTTGATAATTTTTCCCCACTCTCAGCTCTAATTATTCTGTTATTCCCTAGTTTGTTCAATTGAGACTCTCCAGGTTCTGCCTTCCCCAAGCAGAGAACAAAAGGTTTCCCTTGAAAGTGGGGGCCTGGCAATGTCAATACAATGAACTGCATATAAATAATGCAGCAGTGCTGGCTTCGTTTTTATAAAATCTTGTTGGAGAAATACATGATAATGATCAGGCCCTGGAACTCAGCAGGCATGTGTTTTTGATGTGTGCCTTGCTCTGGGTAAAGCAGAAAAGTCAAAAGTTCTCTTCGTTCTTGCTGAAGTTGCTTCATGATCTCAGGAGTTTGGCTGGAGTCTTGTTGACCCCTTCCCTTTGATTCACTCAGAGTTTGGAGGCCCTTGCCTCACTAGAAAACTCTGATATGTACATAGTGGATCCTCAGTAAATATTTTCTGAATGAATGTGTGTGTGTGTGTTAAAGATTATGATAGTGATGATGATGCTGATAATTATAGCAGTTACCACTTATTGATCATCAAGAGTGAGCTTTACTTGTATTCTCTTATTTTAGTCCTCTTAGGATTTGAGTGGAGTCCATGAGTGGTGCACATGGTTAATACATAAGGCTTGCTAACAGAAATGTTGGCTGTTTGAGTCCACCCAGAGGTGCCTCAGAAAAAAGTCCTGGCAATTTACTTCGGAAACATCAGCCAATGAAAACCCTATGGAGCACAGTTCTACTGTGACACACATTGGGTTGCCAAAAGTCAGAATCGACTTGATGGCAACTGGTTTACTGATAGAACTAGAGTGATCTGGCTGAACTATTCTTTCAGTACCCTCTGCTCTACTAATTAGCCTTAGGTCTTTTCTTTGGTGTGGTCAGATTCCCCAGAAAAGAGTCTTCAAGGTATAAACCTAGCACCTAGAGTTCTGGTAGCTGAGTCTAGGAGAGGATCCTTAACTTAATCTCTCTCTTTTTGTCAGGGTGTCCCTGCCCTTAGCTGAGCCTTGTATCCTCCTTTCTCTTAAGGTGAACCTTAGTCTTCTGCTAGGGTGTGGGAGTGGTAGTACTCGTTGCTCATGGTGAAGGCATATTGTTGTTGTCGTTTTTAGGTGCCATTGAGTTGGTTCTGACTCATAGCGACCCTGTGTACAACAGAACAAAACACTGCCCGATCCTGCACCATTCGCATAATCGTTTTTATGCTTGAGCCAATTGTTGGAGCCACTGCAAAGAGCAGTCTGTCTCCTTGAGGATCTGACTGTTTTCTTATAAATGGTCTTTCAAACCATTCTGCTGATTTTAGCCCCACTTTTATACCCACTTTCAGAGGTACCACTTCCTGAACCTTTCTGGGTCCTGCAGGTTAATTAATTTGCTTCTGGGTTTTTCTCATTGCTCTTTAGGTTTTAGTTTTCTCAAACCTGCCAATAGAGTTACTACTCATCCATCTGTTTTCTGGCTTTCAAATTTTTGTTGCTGTCATTTTCTATTCTGTTCTCTTTGTCATTGTAGGTTTCTGCCTTTTTGAATATTCTTATACTGCCATTTGTTAGGGCTCTGAAAGGAAGCAGAGGTCAACATGTGTAGTCAATCTGGCATCTTTAACTGGAAGCTTCTTTCTGTTTTTGCATTTTTTGAAAAAGGAAAGAAGATCTGTTAGAGATTTGGTACTGAAATAAAATCTATGGTTTTGTGTCTGGGGAAGTAGATGATGGAGGAAATGTGGGGTAGGCAAATGCATTTTCAAATAGCTCTCCTTGTTCTGTTGAGGTGATGACCTGTGAAAGAACCCAGTGTTCTGCTGCTGCCCCTGGACTCTCCAGGAATCTAACCGTTGTCTCTTCTAGGGCCTGCAAAGAGAGCAATAAGTGAAGATCTGGACACTTTAATACAAAGAATTAAAAATTGATTGGGGACCTGAAAGCTTCCTTCTAATAAGTTAGATCCTAGGACTCTCATTCTTTAATTCTCACTCAGTGAACGTGCACTGAGCTCCCAAAATTTGCCGTAGAGGTGCTATGCTAGGATTATACTAGGAAGAACATGAATAAGACAGATACGGTCCTTGCTGTGGAAGGTCAGGGCCACAGCTGATGTACTGGTATTCCTAGAAGGCCAGATGGAGCATCAGGAAATACAACAATAACATTGTTTTATAATAATGAGGTAGACCCTTGAGTGCTAACCTGGCCTTCCCTCTCACACATATGCTTGTTTAAAGTAGTATGAAATGCAGCAAGCCTACAGTTCTGAACTCTTCTAATTTGTCAGACCACAAGGGCTACTTAGACTACTGAACTTCAGGGAAACCTATATAAAGAACAAGGTTGACCCTAGGTGACCATATCCAATTATACCATCATGAATCTTTGACTTCATGTATAGTTTTTGCACTACTTGTTTGCTAGTTCTGAGCTAAAAGATGAAATTAGTCTTAGCTGAGTTCGAGTTGCCAATCTCACAAATTATGATTTCTTCTTTTACTCATGTCTCTTCTTGGTCAGTTGACCATTTTGTCATTATGTAATGTCCTTCATTATCCCTGGTAATATTTCTTGTTCTGAAGCCTGCTTTGTCTGATATTAGTATAGCCACTTTAGCTTTTTTATGATTAGTATTTTCATGGCATATATTTTTTATCCTTTTACTCTTTAATCTATTGTGATTTATTTTAAAGTAAGTTCCTTCAAGACAGCATATAGTTGAGTTTTATTTTTATCCAGCCTAATGATCTCTGACTTTAAATTGGAGTTTTTAGGCTAGTTACATTTAATGGTTGGATTTTAATCTACCATCTTACTGTTTGCCTTTCCTTTGTCCCATCTATTCCATGTTAATGTTTCCCTCTTTTCCTGCCTTCTTCTGGATTACTTGAATATTGTAGTACAAGTTCCATTCCTAAGTCTGTCTTTAAGTCAAGTTTGCACTTAAGTCAGAACAGCTAGGTACGTTCGTATCTAACATCAGGCAAATATTAGTCTTAGTATATAGTATATAGTGTGCCTTTCTATGCATAAAAAACATTAAAAACTTCCAGGTACACTGAAACATCTTTAATATAAGACAGTAATGATAATAATAAAGTTTTGATGTATGTCACAAAGTAGCGCCCGTTTGTTATTACGACCTCGTCTGTACCTAAACTTTTTAAGGTAATAGCCTTTACAGGGGTTGGTACGTAACTTACAGGTTATGCATAAGTTGGACATTCATAACCAGGGAGCTGCCTCTATTTCATATTATCTCCAAAATTAGTTTATTAGTTACAATATTTTTTAACGGTTGCTCTAGGATTTATAATATACATCTTTATCATGTTATTGTTATCTTATCATAGTTTACCTTAAAAAAATTTTATACCTCCTCACATATACTTTTTATTTCTTTCTTCTTATTATTTGTACTATTATTGTCATATGTTTTGATTGTACATATGTTATAAACACCACAACCTGTTTTTTGCTGTGAACAATTATCTTTTAAAGAAACTAAAAATGAAGAAGATAAGTCTTTTGTATTTATTTGCATATTTAACCTTTCAGGTCTCTTCTTTCCTTTGTATAGATCCACATTCCCAATTAGCATCATTTTCCTCTCACCTGAAGAATTTCCTTTAACATTTCTTGCAGTTTAGACTACCTGGTAATGAATTCTCTCAATGTTTGTTTCTCTGAAAGTCTATATTTTACTTTAATTTTTTGAAGATATTTTTACTGGATATAGAATTTTAAGTTAACTTTAAAAAAATTTTTTTTTCTCTTTAGTTTAATGTTGCTATTCCACTTTCTTCTAGCTTACATTGTTTCTGGTGAAAAATCTGAAGACTTGTTCTTGTTCTTCTGTAATGTGTCTTTTTCTCTGGCTGCTTTTAACGTTTTCTTTTTTTCACTTTTTTTTAAACATTTGATTATAATGTATCTTGATGTAGTTTTCTTTGTGTTTATCTTGCTTTGGTTTCATTGAGCTTCTTGGCTGTGTGGGTTTATAGATTTTATAAAATTCAGAAAAGTTTTGGCCATTATTTCTTGAAATATTTTTGATTGGATGCTGAGATTTTGAATGTTATATCACTGAGTGTCTGTATTTTGTCTTCCTATAAAGAGTGTTGAACTATTTTTCTCGATAAATTGTTAAGTTACTTTGGTTCAGTTTTATCCTTTGGAGACTTCTTTTTAAACTTTGTTAGAGCAGGCTTGGAGTAGCCTTTACACAGGGAAGTTTAGCTATACTCTAAGTAATATGCCTCCTGGAGTCTTGACTGAGTGCTTTAAATGATCAGTGAGGACTTTCCAGTCTGATTCTTGATAACTCAAATGATTCCCATCCCTTTCTGAACTCTGAGAATTGTTCAGCTGACAGCTTTCCAGACACTGTTTGCCAGACCTCGTGGAGTTTTAGTGTACATATGTGCATTTTGTGAAGAAGAATGTGGCACAAGATTGGAGGAAGATTCACTGACAACCTGCATTATGCAGATGACACAGCTTTGCTTGCGGAAAGCAAAGAGGACTTGAAGCACTTACTGATGAAGATCAAAGACTACAGCCTTCAGTATGGATTACACCTCAACATAAAAGAAAAATCCTCACAACTGGACCAATAAGCAACATCATGATAAACAGAGAAAAGATTGAAGTTGTCAACGATTTCATTTTACTTGGATCTACAGTCAACACCTATGGAAACAGCAGTCAAGTGATCAAACAAGGTATTGCATTGGGCAGTTCTGCTGCAAAAGACCTCTTTAAAGTGTTGAAAAGCAAAGATATCACCTTGAAGACTAAGATGTGCCTGACCCAAGCTGTGGTGTTTTCAGTCACCTCCTATGCATGTGAAAGCTAGACAATGAATAAGGAAGACCAAAGAAGAACTGATGCCTTTGAATTATGGTGTTGGCAGAGGATATTGAATATACCATGGACTTCCAGAAGAATGAACAAATCTGTTTTGGAAGAAGTACAGCCAGAATGCTCATTAGAAGCAAGAGTGGTGAGACATCATCTCATATACTTTGGACATGTTATCAGGAGGGATCAATCCTTGGAGAAGGACATCATGCTCTATAGAGGGTCATGGAAAAAGAGGAAGACTCTCAATGAGATGGATTGACACAGGGGCTGCAATAATGGGCTCAAGCATAACAATGATTGTGAGGATGGCGTAGGACCGGGCTATGTTTCGTTTTGTTGTACATTGGGTCCTTATGAGTTGGAACCTACTCAAAGGCACCTAACAACAACAATAACATGTGCAGCTTAGTATTCAGCAAAGATTTAAGGGGACCCCGTGCAAATTTTTATAGCTCTTTTTCTGCATTGCTATCTCCTATTTGGAAGTGTGTGTCACCACAGCTTCCAGCCACCTCAAACTCCTTGAGTTCTGGTCTTTGCCTCCTCAACTACAGAGGCTGCTATGCTTTCCTTGGAATCCCTCTTCCTCCTTTGTGATCTGGCATGTGCCTCCAGGCAGAAAGCCAGAGTAATCTTAGGGCTCACTTCATTTGTTGCCTTCTCTAAGGGGTCTTAGTCCTGTGCTGTCTGTTGTTCAAAGTCTGGAAACAGTTTTTTTTTTTTTTTTTCCCTCTCTCTCCAGTTTTCTAGTTATTTAAGACAGAAGGTAAAATCCAGTCTGTTACTTCATTGTGGTCAGAAGCGGAAGCCTTTCTTTCTACTTCAATAAGGGTTTTTGTCTTGATGTGGTGTTTAACTTCATCAAATACTTTTTATTCTTCCTTCTCTCTCCCCTTATGTGGGTATATAGAATTGATTTTTTTTATTATATTTGAGTTCTTTAATTTCTCAGTAATAATAATAGCATTTATTATTATTATTCTGGTTTATGTGTTTCTTGACATTTGAAAGTATGATAAACTTCTTAAATATGATTGTGTTTTTTTTAATTATTATTTTTAGCTCTTGTTTTATATATTTGACACTATGTCGTTTGGTTCATGAAATTTTATGAATAGCAACATTCTTCCTGGATTGAGTGTTTAGTCATTATGGAATGTTCCTCTTTGTCTTATTTAAGATTTTTGATCTTGTATTCTACTTTGTATATTATTTATATGGTCATTTTTTAAATATATTTATTTTTTGTCCAGCTTTTTAAAAATAGTTCTTTATCATAATTTAACAAAGTCTATATTGTAAACAAAGTATAGTTTAATTTTAACCCCAATGTGATTTTTTTTATTTTAGTCAATTGTGGAATTCAGTCCATTCTGATGTGATATAATAACTGAGAGAACTGATTTTATTTCTTCTGTCTTTTGTTTTCCATTTATATTGCATCACCCCCCCCCCCCCTTACCTTTTACTTCCTGTTTTGTTTTACTGGCTTATTAATTTTCTGTTTATTCCTTTTTAATCCCTTGTTACTTTGAGAGTTCTGTTGAGCTTTTTGTTTCTTTTAGTGATTACCTTCTCCTTCTTTACAACCAGTATTAAATTTATGTTCTTCTCAAACATACGTAGGCATCCCAAGATTATTTTCTTGTATACCCCTTCTCCAATTTCTGACTTTGGGTAATTTCCAATTACTTAGCTTAATATTTTCAGTTCCTGGCCATTACTAGATTTTTCCTTATAATATAGCATGCCTCTAGTGTGTCAAGAAAACTTAATGTTACTTAATATTACAATTTACTGTCTACATTATCATAAGCCATTTAGATTTAAGTATTGTGTATTTATGTATGTATGTGTGTGTGTGTATATGTATGTGTATAGAAAAAGAGGGAAGAGAGGAAGGGAGGAGGAGGAGGGGAGAAAGGGAGAGAAAGATAATGAATTAATGAATGAATGTTAGTGTTCATTTTCATAGCTCCTCTTATCTTTGACTACTCCTGTACTGAGGAAACTGCTCTGATTCAATTGTTACTTGGTTGTGTTCTTTCTCAAATATTGTCCTCAGAGAGCGCAGATCATTGGTTTACTTTCTGAATACTTGCATGCTGAAAATGTTTTTATTTTTCCCTGAGAGCTGAATAATATTTTGTCTTCTTATAGGATTTTTGGATCAATTTTTCTTAAGAGTCTGTACATCATTCCACCGTCTTCTACATTCCAGGCTTGTGGATAAGAATTCCTTAGTTTGAAACCCTTGCCTTCCTGAAAGCTTGTATAATTTTCTATTTACTCTTGAAATTCAGGTGTCTCCTGGGTTCATTTTCTGGACTTTATGAGACTTTTAATCTGCAGGCTTAAGTCTTGCTTCAGCTCAGTGTAATAACAACCTGGAACTGTATTCATTTAATTACAGCATCTCCCTCATCTGTTCTTTTGTTCCTTTTTCTTTTATTCTTTCTTTAATCTCTTCTGGAATTCTTGCTATTCTCATATTAGGCCACTGGATTTGCCCTCAAGCCTCTTATCACTTCCCTCATTATTTCTGTCTCTTTCTGGATTTGCTACTTGTAGTAAGATATTTATTTTACTTTGTCTTCTAGACTATTAATTTGATTTTCAGCAGTGGCCAGGTTTTGTTTTGTTTTTAGTTCTTCTGCTGAAATTTGAAAATTAAAGTTTGTCTAAAATCAGTGTTTTTAGTTCCAGAAAGTTGTTGTTTTTTTTTCTTTGCATTAGACTTCTGGTTTCTCATTGCTTTCATTATTAATATTCTCTTCCAGTTTGCTCATCATTTCTACTTCAGTGGATCCATTTTTTATACATGTTCTTTGTGATCTTTTAGCATGTGAAATAGTCCTGTATTATAGATTGAATTGTGCCTCCCCCTCCCAAAAGATATGTTGAAGTCCTCCTAACCCTTGTACTTGTGAATCTGTCCCTGTTTGTAAATAGGGTCTTTCAAGATGTTATCAGTCAGGTTAACATGAGGTGATACTAGAGTAGGGTGAATCCTAATCCTGTATGACTGGTGTCATTATAAAAGAGGAGAAGATACACGAAGACAAGGAGACAGAGGAAAGATGGCCATGTGAAGATGCATCTATAAGCCAAGGAAAACCAAGGATTGCTGGGAGCCACTAGAAGCTAGGAGAGAGGCTTGGAATAGTTCCTCATTCAGAGTCCTCAGCAGTAATCAACATTACTAATACCCTTATTTGGACTTGTAGCCTCCAGAACTGTGAGACAATAAACATCTGGGGTGTGTGTGTGTGTGTGTGTGTGTGTGTGTGTGTGTGTGTGTGTGTGTGTGTTTTAGGTGAAAGTTTACAGTGCAGATTATTTTCTTATTCAAAAATTTATACCCAATTATTTTGTGACATTGTTTGCAATCTCTGCAATGTGTCAGCACTCTCCCCCTTTCCCTTTACACCCCGGCTTCCCTGTGTCCATTCGCCTAGCTTTCCTTTTCCTTCCTGCCTTCTGTCTTTGTTTTTGTGCAGGTGTTTCCCGTTTGTCTCCTACACTTGACTGAGCTAAGGAGTAGGTTCCTTACGTGTGCTATTGTTTGTTTTATAGGCCTGTCTAATCTTTGGCTGAAAGGTGGACTTTGGGAGTGACTTCAGTTCTGAGTTAGCAGGGTGTCAAGGGGTTATTGTCTCAGGGGTCACTCTAGTCTCTGTCAGACCAGTAAGTCTGTTCTTTTTGTGTGATTTTGAATTTTGTTCTACATTTTTCTCCTGCTCTGTCTGGAGCCCCTGTTGTGATCCCTGTCAGAATGGTCACTTGTGGTAGCCAGCACCATCTATTTCTTATGGGCTTAGGCTGGTGGAGGCTGCGGTTTATGTGGTCCATTAGTCCTTTGGACCGATATTTTCCTTGTGTCTTTGGTTTTCTTCATTTTCCTTCCAATGTCTCCTCAACTTCTCCTACCTTTGTTATTTTCTGTTTTTTTTTTATTTGTGCTGGTAATGTAGGAGTGAGATTGTATCTCATTGTAGTTTTAATTTGCATTTCTCTAATGGCTAATGATTGCAAGCATTTCCTGATGTGTCTGATAGCCACCTGAATGTCTTCTTTGGTAAAGTGTCTGTTCATATCATTTTACTATTTTTAATTGGATTATTTGTCTTTTTGTTATTGATGTGTTGAAGTATTCTGTAGATTTTAGAGATTAGACCCTTGTCAGGTATGTCATAGCCAAATTTTTGATGAAGTCTTTTGATGAACATAAGTGTTTAATTTTCAGGAGCTCCCAGTTATCTAGTTTCTCTTTTGGTGTTCATGTGTTGTTAGTTATGGTTTGTATTGAATTTATGCCATGTATTAGGGCCCCTAGCATTGTTCCTAATTTTTCTTCCATGATCTTTATCACTTTAGGTTTTATATTTTGGTCCTTGATCCATTTTGAGTTAGTTTTTGTACGTGGTGTGAGATTTGGGTCCTGTTTCCTTTTTTTATAGCTGGACATCCAGTTTTGCCAGCACCATTTGTTAAAGACTGCTTTTTCCCCATTTAATGGATTTTGGTCCTTTGTCAAAGATCAACTGACCATAGGTGGATGGATTTATCTCTGTGTTCTCTATTCTGTTTCATTGGTCTGTGTGTTTGTCGTTGTACCAGTACCAGGCTGTTTTGACTACTGTGGCTGTATAGTAGTTTCTGAGATTAGGTAGTGTGAAGACTCCTACTTTGTTTGTTCTTTTTCTTCAATAATGCTTTGCTTATCCGGGGCTTCTGTCCTTTCCGTATAAAGTTGGTGATTAGTTTTTCTATCTCAGTAAGAATGCTGTTGGTATTTGGATCCAGACTGTGTTATATCTGTAGATCGCTTTGGGTAAGATTGACATTTTCACAATGAGTCTTCTATCCATGAGCATGGTATGTTTTCCATTTACTTAGGTCTCTTTGGATTTCTTGCAACAGTATTTTGTAGTTTTCTTTGTACAGGTCTTTTACGTCCCTTGTTAGATTTATTCCAAGTATTTTATCTTTTTAGGGGCTATTATAAACAGTATTTTTTTCCTGATTTCCTTACATTTCTGTTCATAAGCCACTCATTTTGTGGTATTTTGTTCTAACAACGCAAGGAAACTAATATATCCCCCTAAGTTAGGTATTGCTTTTGCTATGACTACTCATTGATTTATGTTCTTTCAACTCTCATATAGGTTTTTAGAATTTCTTTGGCTTGACAAATCAGAAGGCTGTGGAAGGTACTGTAATTCCTGCCCTGGCATTCTGGTTGGCAGTGAACAAAGTAGCCAGCAGTGCCCCCTTCTCTCCTCCTAAATCTCCCTGGGTAGAAGCAACAATCCTGTCTGGCTGCTGAGCTTTGAAGCAACTTAACCTGCCAATGTAGCCCCTGTGTTTCTCAGGTCCCTACCACTAATTCCAATACTATAAACCCCAAGGTCTTGGGAGGACACAATAGGCTGGCAAGTATAGCTTGCCTGAAAGTGAATGTCTATCCTGGGAAGACATTACCGACTAAAACACCTCAGAGAATGACAAGACCCTGGTCTTAATAGAAGCCTCAGGAAGAGGCAAGCCTTTTGTTCTGCTACTGGCATCTTGCCTTTACCTACTAACAAACTCCTGTATTTGCTCTCTTGTGGAGATTTCCAGGGAACCTGTGGCCTCAGATGCACTCTCTAAATTTTGCCAATTCTGCTGTCTAATTACATATCATATTACCTATTAGTGATTTAAAGTGATCCAATAGAAAGAGATCTAATAATGTTTAAATAATCCCCACGGAGGATGGAGTTGCCAGAGACTTCTGCAGCCATAAAACTTACTGCCTCCCAGGTTCCCTCATCCTTCACTCTGATGTACCCTATGGTCACTTATTTTAATTTGCTGTGGGGATTGAGCCATCCTTATTCTTGCCCGTATTGGGGGAAAAACTCCACTTGGAATCACTTAATTATGCCATGAAATATTGGGTTGCTTAACTATTGCTCTGTTAAACAAACCACAACCAATACTCAGTAGCTTAACACAGTAATCATTTGTTTGGTTCATGAGTGGCTCATTTAGGGGGTGTTCTGGTGAATTATTCTTACAGTTTTAGCTGGACTCATTTCACTGGGATCTTGGCTGCCTGGGGTGTGTCTGATCTAGGCTGGGCTTGACTGGTCATTGCTCTGCTCCGCATATCTTTTATCATCCTTTTGGGACCAGTGGTCTAGCCCAGGCATTATCTTATGTATTGTCAAAAATGCAAGAGAGCAAGCAGAAATGCATAAGACCTCCTGGGGCCTAGGCTCAGGACTGACATGCAGTCACTTTCACCTCATTATTTTGGCCAAATCCAGTCACAAGGAAGAACCCAAGTCTAGATGTAGGAAAGGATGCCCTGCCTACAATGTAGGGAGAAGAGGATGTGGCACTACAAAGTTAAATGGCAAAGGTTGTGGATTTGTGGAGGGATGAAGAATTGGCACCATGAATCCACAGCTAATAAGATCTACAGTGCAATATTTCCAAGTTATAATAGTACCTCAAAGGAGAGAGCCATGAGTTTAGCTTGGTAGTTGTGGGGAAAGTTTTACAGAGAGGGTAACATTGGAATTGGACCATAAAGAATGAGTTGGAGTTTGCCAAGTAGAGAAAGATGGGTAAAAGAAACCCTAATCAGTTAAGACATAAGCAGCATTCAAAGTAGAAACATAGAAGTCTGCAAATGAATGTAGTATTTGAGTATTGAGGAATTTTCCTATGTAGTTGAATTATAAGAAAAAAATCAAGTCACACTATGTTTTGTTCCACTGAATTGTTCTTTCCAGTGAGCTAACAAAACTTTACAGAAGCTGGAATTTCAGGTGCTGTGCCAGACTGTGAGAATGGATTAGCAGAGGGTTTCAAGGATACTCTTCAGAACAGGCTGCATAGGTGGTTGCTTACTCCTACATCCAAAAAAAAATTCTCTTGCTTTAATAAGATGAACAATTTAATACATATGTATTAAGTTTCCACTGCCACTAGACACTCCTTAAGTATATCTGTGCCACTTAGCACAGCTCAGTGTGCTCTGTCATCTATACCACATCTGGAAAAAAAATCATTAATGATAAATGACACTTGTTTGGTTTCCAAAGACATTTAGGCCCCCAAAAATGTCACCTCCTCAGCGGAGCACTTCTTGGTACTTTCTTTTCCCTCTCCTCATTATACTGTATCAGGTTCCTGCTATAGGTTCTCCTTTCTCACTGTACTTCCTTCAAAGCATTTATTGTTGTTTATCATTATATGATTTTAAGTGTAATTGTTTGATCAATTTATGTTTCTTCAATTAAATTGTCAGCATCTATGAGAGCAGAGGACCAAGTCTTTTTGTATATCACAGGTTCCCCAGGATCATAGTAACTGTATACTATTTACTGAGCAAGTGAGTGAATGAGGGAATTAATGAGTCTATGTGAATGATCGAATGAAATGCACCTAGACCATTGGCCCTGTAAAATTTGTTTTGGTTTATCTTTAAAACTGCACGAGCTCTAGAGATTTATCATTTACCTGTGGTGAGGTGGATAAACTCTATTCATCCTTTAATGCTTCTACTCAATCACTATTCATTGTAGCTTGACATCTGCCTGATTTTCAACGGGGTACTGGTAATACGGAGATGAGATAGACTGGCTTTTTGAAGAGAGAGATAGATACCTGAACAGGCAAAGACAATTACTATTCCAAGTGTTAAGATAGGCCCGTGTCCAAACTGGAAGTTGGAAAAGAGGCCATGGTTTCAACCTGCCCTCCACTGGGGCTCCCTGAAAAGGAATAAACTGAGTCATGAAGGCTGATTAGGGGTTAGATGCATGACGGGGAAGAACAGTCCAAGCAGAATGAAGCAAAGGGTGAAAAGTGTCAAGAGCCAGTATAGAAAACTTAAATAATTCAGTGAAGAGTAGAAAAAGCAAGAGTGGGAGTAGCAAGAGAGGAAACTGGAGGTAGACATAGGTCATATCACAAAGGGTCTTTTAAGCCCTGCTAAGGATTGAATTTTATCCTGAGGTAGTAAGGAGCAATTGAAGGCCTTCCATCAGGGATTGATATAATTTATATTTTATTTTATAAAGTTTGTTCTGGACACAATATAGAGAACAGATTGGAAGGTAATAGGACTATGGAGAAATATACAGAAAAATGATTAATTACACAGAGTGATAAAGGCTGTGATCGAAGATATACTCCATGCTCTGGGAGCCGAGAGGAGGAGTACCTAACTGAACTGGGGTCTCAGCTTGGGCTGAAGGAACACTTTTGAGTTTTCAGGTTGAAGAAGCTGGGAAGAGTTTTCCAAATAGATAGGAGTAGGGTAAAAGCACAGAGGTGTGAAAGAACTTGACATTTTTTTCAGAGCACTGCAAATTATTTTTATTGCTGGAATGTAGAATACTGAGAGTAAATTGATGAGAAATGAAGCTGGAGAGGAAAACACCTCCCAGCATTCAAATTTTCCTCCTATTAACCATTATTTTAGACTGGATTGACCATATAATTTATTATCTATGCTAGGCACTTATTTTTACATTTTTATTATACAGAATTTTATAAAATATACAAAAGTAGACAGAGTAGTGGTAATGAACCCAAATTAACCCATTACCCAGTTCCAACATCCACCAATCCACGAGCAATCCTACCCCATCTACAACCCCATTCACTTCCACTTCCCATGTTATTTTGAAGCAAATCCCAGGTATCATATAATTTGGTACATAAATATTTTGATACATATCTCTAAATGATAAGGAGCCTTTTAAAAAAGTAACCACAATGATCAATATCACACCTAAAAATTAATAATATTTAATATCATCAAATAGATAGTATTATAATCTCTAATTGTCAATATCATATAGATATAGAGATAAATACAAATATACACCGTTTGTTTGATCAGGATCCAAATAAAGGGCTAGAGCTCTTTTGAAAGTGAGAAAAGGTACTATCAATCATTAACAGGTGTAAATGGGAACTTTTTAATCTAAACAGAGATGTATAGTTACCTACTTTGGTTTATTCTACTTCTTCAGTACTACTGCACATGTCTGGGAAATTATTGGCAAAATATGAAGGAAGCATATATCATATTATTGGTTCTACCTGTCTCCCATCTTCTTAGGTCTCTCTGTTCCCTGGTGTGCAAATGGACCTACTCAGCAGAGAACGGCTGGGATGATAGCTTCTGGAAGACTATTGGTTTGGAAGACCTTGTTGCAGATAATTACAACAAAATAGGTAAAAGGATTAAAAATCTGATCAATGGTTATGTATGTATGTATATGTATATATTTATGTGTGTGTGTGTTTTGCTTTTGTATGAATTAAAATACAGGAAGGCAGCCTGGTTTTTCTAAGGGAAAAGAGCAAGTTGTGTTGAGTAGGCCATGTGCTTAGTAAGCCCTTGTCTTAGGGCTTATATGAACATAGTGGGGATACATATTATGAAAATCTGCCTTGAATTATAGAGTCATAGAGATTGGGTTTGACTTGGGAAGATATTTACATGGAACAGCTGTGAATAGCATGATCAAAGGGATATGTATGAATTGTTTGCAGTTAGTACTAGAAAGATAGTTCCGTAAGTTAGATTAAAGATGCAAAGCAAGGTCATGAACAGGAAATAATTGTAAAGAATCAAAGTTAGGAGAATCAGGAAGAAGACAGACACTGGACCATGAAGCAGTGGTTCCTGACTATGACAGTAGGATGTCAAATGCCAGTTTTATGTGGCACTGACTGGGTAGTAAAGGTGTAAGTGACTAGGAGGGGTTTTCCTGGTAAAACAACTCAGCTACTAATTACTTATAATGCTAGCTGACATTTTAAAGTTTAAGGTGTGCATGGGCATTTCACAGGAAGATGTTTGTTTCGTCTAGTCACTGCTCACAATTCTAGTAACCTGTCATCAGTTAAAGAAATGATGCCTGACTAAGTATAAATACTTCTGTATTGTTTAAGGAGCCCTGGTGGCACAGTGGTTAAAGCACTTGGCTGTTAACCAAAAGATTGGTGGTTCAAACCCACAAGTTGCTCCATGGGAGGAAGATGTGGCAGGCTGCTTCCCTCAAGATGACAGCCTTGGAAACCCAAAGGGGCAGTTCTACCCTGTCCTGTAGGGTCGCTATGAGTCAGAATTGACTCGATGGCTGTGGGTTTTTGTTTTGTTTTGTTTTGTATTGTTTAGTGTGCAGCTGAGATGCTATATTAATAAAATGATACAGTCACTTAAACAAGATGTATATCATTTAACAAACAGAGATAAGTGATTATTAGGGCAGTTTGTATTCTCAAGCCATGGCATCCAACTTTGGGTCCAGGTTAGCTACTCCTAGTCTCATCATTCTTCAGCCAGTGAGTGGGAAGGAGGAACAGAACCAGAGGAGTCCATGCACATTCTTTCGGAGGTAGCATAACCTGGAAGTGAGCCATGTCATTTCTGATCACATCCCATTGACCAGCACTTTTCCTAGGGCCCCATTAAGTTGCAGAGAAGTCTGGGAAATGTAGTCACTGGCTGGATGGCCATGTGTCCATCCATGTGACCAGATAAAACTGGAGAGTTGTGCTATTAAATATTGGTAGACAACTAGTAGTGTCTGCTGTAACTTCTGATCTCCCTTGATAACTGAGTCTCACAGTAGGTTATTTCAATTCAGCCTTTCTCTGGTGGAATTCTCATGACTAGTATGTGGAACTTCAAGAATATAAAGGTAGAAACATGAATGATCCAAGTAGCATCAACACTACTGGTCCTAATACCTCGATTGTCTATGGTCTATTAGACTATAAATAAGTAAATTTTGGGGAAAGAACCAAACCAGGGTAGTATACAGGAAGAGCCATACTAGAATTTCTGTGGCTCCGGTGATACCATCTCAGGATCTGAACTGGTAGAGAAGGAGAGGAACTTGGGGTCAAGGGAAGAAAGGAAGTTTAACAAAGCAGCAGTCAGTGGTCATCAGCTACATCCCATGTACATTATCTCATTTGATCATCACCATCTTATACGGATTGCTTTTCCCGTTTTACATGTAAGAAAACTGAGATTCAGTTCCTTGCCCACTATTAAGTTGTAGAGCCAATATTCAAACTCAGGTCTCTAACTCCATACTTTGTTACCAAAGCAGACTGCCTCCTTGGGATATGCTAGACTGAGAGAACTGATCTGACTATACCTCTGTCCTCCAGTGGGGTTTGGATAGGAGTAGGGGTGTATTGATGAGGGGGGTACAGCTTTATGGTCTATAAAGAACTGCTAATACTTTAAGTCATATGGTGGTGATTTTTTAAATTCTGGGTGTTGACCGTTCGGAGCTAGCAACTGGGGAGTAGAGTCAAACTTTTACCTTTCTGAAAGTTGGGGGAGCTGGCAGAGTATGGCATGTTAGACCACCTGCCAGGCAGGGTGGGGTTTGGGACAATGCTTCAGGTCCAACATGGGATCTAGGTAGCAAAACAGAAAAATGATACTAGCTGAAATCTTCTCGAGGGCAGAGACCTTATCTACCTTACCCTTGAGTACCTCGGCATAGAAGGTGTTGATAAATATCTGCTACCTGAATGTGCGCAGTTGTTGGAACTGAGACAGATTGGCAAGAGTTAAAGAGAAAACTGAAGCAAAGAAATATCCCAGGGTACTAGTGCACTGACATTTACAGCTTAAGCAGGGTTATTAAGCCCTGAGTCCCCCACTGGTGTTATGGAGACTCCTGATGAGCTCCCTGTCTTGATGAAGCTCTATCAAGACTGAGTGCTGAGGGAGGCCTCTGGTATCTGAGGGAGTGCAGGCAAGTTGGGTCTAACACACAGAACTAGGAGCTAGGGTAGTACTACTTCCAGAACAAATGGTGTGAACTCAGACAAGTCTTAAAATCTTTCAGTATCTCCATATTCTTGCCTATGAAAGACACAATTAATAGTAGCAATTAATACTGATAGTTTACCACTTCCTAGACGTTTTACTATTGTATTACAACCATTATCTTTTTATATTTTCATAACTATCTAACAGACTTATTTTTGTTTGTCCTAGTCTACAGTGGAAGAAACCAAGGTTCAGAAAGATGATGTGTGCCTAACTGATGGCCGCACAGTTTTCAGGTGGTAGGAGCAGAATTCAAACCCATATTTAGATGACTTCAAGTCCTGCTCTAACCATTTTACTATAAACCAAAACCAAACCCATTGCCATCCAGTCGATTCCAACTCATAACAAGCCTATTGGACAAAGTAGAACTGCCCTATAGGGTTTTCAAGACTGTAATCTTTACGGAAGCAGACTGCCACATCTGTCTTCTGCAGAATGGCTGGTGTGTTTGAACCACCAACGTTTCAGTTAGCAGCTGAACAATTTACCACTGTGCCACCAGAGCTCCTTAACCACTTTGCTATACAGACTTCCAGTTAATACTCATTGTGTATCTATGGTAGCCAGTGAATAAATATTAATCCTCCTTTCCCTTCTATGTTCCGAGCGTATTTCTGTGTGCTTTCACATACCTCATTTCATGTAATTCTTACAACCATGCCAAAAGTAATGTTCCCCTGTTTATAGAATAGAAACAGAGAGATAAGTAATCTTGTCTAACCACACAAAGGCAATGAATAGTAAACCAGGATTGAAACCCTCCCAGTGGGAGAACCTAGAACAAACTAAACTTCTACTGGAACACAAATTTCAACTTCAATTACTACATTGGTTAAGTGATTTTTAGAGTTCATATGCCCCCAAAAGTTACTTGTTCTTCTGAGTATTCCCATGATATGTTGAATTTATCTTTATTATGATACATACGGATTACCTGTTTATGCATTTTGGCCCCACACTAGACTGTGAGCTCCTTGACATCAGGATTTTCAGTTATTTACCTTTGTATCCCCAGTATTAGCATAGGGCATGGCATATTTTAGTAACTAAATTACTATTTTATTAGGAAGTGAATGAATTAATGATTAGATGGTCGGTACTGGATGTTGGCCCTTTTTGTTGATGAAAGCTATAATGACATTTACTGATTTTAGCAGCATCTTTGGTGACTTGGGTCCAACTTTAACTCTGATTATTTTAATGATTTTGTGCTCTTTCCCTTGCCACACACACACAAGATTCATGTTTAATTAGAATATTAGCTCCGCTAATAGAGCAATACCTACAGGAAATATTCATTAAAAGTCCATAATGTTAATCTAGCAGAAAATTTCCAGAGTAACTTTATTAGATTTTGCTTGTTAAGTTAATGGATTTTTAATGGATGTCCTAGGGAGACGTATCATTAACTAGAATATTGCCGTACATGAATTAAAACTTACTCATTCATCAAAATTAATTGTATGGTGTTTCCTTTGATTTTTATTTCTGGTGACCTGAACTTGTAGTTCCATTCTGAACAAAATTAGAACATATTGAAGAGGATATTAACTCCCAGTTGTGACTGTCAGAAAATCCTCTGGAAGCTACCTCCAGACATTCTTTAGCAATTCTTGAAACTATGAAAAATGAATCTCGGAAGCCTCCTATGAAGTGTTAAACATTTCCAGTGGACTCATTACCCATTAAGATGTGGGCACTATAGCAGCAAAACCTTTTAGCAGCTTTGAGCATTGAGCGTCGTGGATTTGAGCATTAATACAATTACCATAATTTGCTCCATGTGGAGCTTTTAGCCAAGTCTTTACCAGCCTTCATGGGCTCATGCAGTAAATAAATGCTTTCCCCAAAAACTGAACACCTCAGCAACTGATGGTCTTATGAAGGAATATTTTTGAAATAAATTATTTATGAAGTGTAAGTTAAGGATCAAATGTAATATTTATACAGTGCATTTCAAGGACAGGGGACAAATTTACAATGTTTTAAGTAACTACGTGCAAGTTGCAAATCTAAAATGTTACCACCCAATGATTTCTTTCAAGGAGGTATTTGAATGGTTTGGGAACATTATGCAAAGTTTAAGGAAAAAAGAAAACAGTTTTGTGAATCAAAAGAATATAGTAGAAATTTCTTTATAACTGAAACTATACTAGTCAATTTAATGTTTGGAATTGATGGAGAAAGCCCGAATGGTTTTGTTGTTGTTGTTTGTTTACATACCCATAGTCCAGTAAAATGATCTGTGTCGATAAATTTTGACCTTCAATTTCATGTGAATCATTCCCAGGTTACCTGTCTAATCCTAAACATATATCAAAAGCAAACAGAAAAGAAGAGCTCAGCGGGGAGCAAAGACCCTTAGGGAGATAAGAGCATCTTACCTGTTTCAATCTATTATCCAGGCTCTTGTCAGCATGTCCCAGTTGCCTTTTTACTTCCTGGCGAGAGTGCTTCGTTGTGTTATTAGGGTAGGCCCCTCTATGAAAATTCCCATGTACAACATGGCTGAATTATGGAGTGATTACTTTCATTACAGAGAAAGCTTTGTTATAGAAAAGGATTCAGTGTGTTAGCTTATAGATCATCCAGTGTTTGGGACAGGGACGCCAGGCAAAGGAACAAACTTGAAGCCCAAGTAGAAGGAGTTACTAACTGTTAAGGGAGAAGCGGAAATGAAGATAAAGCATATGTGAGAGAAGACAGGAGGGCTGCTTTTTATAACTGGCTTTCTCTCCCCCTAAGAGGCTGTATTTCAGACATCTGGCATTGTGGACACAGTCACTGGCATGTAATAGGTACTGAGGAAGTATTGGCTGAATGAGTGAATGTATGTTTGAATGAAGGATTTGATAAACAAGTTTCTTTTTGACTCCGAATGTCCCTAACACTTAGTGGACTCTCCATAAATTCATTGAATTAAATGACACTACTAGGTGACAGGGAGACAATGGTTTTATTTCATAAATTCAGAGTCCATAGTCCTTTTTCACTTAACACATTTGCTGCTAAAGAAGGGACCAGTGTGGAAGACATACTCCATCCAACCTGAATGATAGCTCCAGTCTAACCTCATTCCTGTAGTGAATCTTTCAGAGACTTCTGTGACAGGAAATACTATAGATATCTTCACAGGAAAAAAAAAAAAAAAATTAGCAAGGTTAGGAATTCTACTTTTTCAGAGAGTAAAGTAAGCCCTGGAGTAACTGAAGCTGGACTTAAGATAATTTTGTCCTGTAGGCTTAAAATTGTAGGTAAAGAATCTTGATTAATGGCAAGTACATTTTGGGGGGAGTCCCTGGTTGGTACAGTTAACGCACTTGGCTGCTAACTGAAAGTTTGGAGGTTTGAGTCCACCCAGAGCTGCCTTGGAAGAAAGACCTGGTGATCTACTTCTGAAAAATGAGCCATTGAAAACCCTATGGAGCACAGTTCTACTCTGACACATGTGGGGTCTCCATGAGATGGAATCAACTGGATGGAAAATGTTGCTTTTTTTATGTGTTAGGGGCATAGATATGCCCGTCCTCACCACTGTCCTTAGGTTTGACTGACTGAGAACAAACAATTCAAAGAACCACCTGCGGCAAAGTGCAGTATTGACATGTCAGGCTGAATTAAAGAGCATGGAGGGTTCCTACCTCTTTCTTGAACATGGCTAGATCTTGGGACCCTACCTTAGCACTGACTTCACCACTCATTGGCAGTCCAAAAAGCTGGAACAAAGAGGGAACAGACCTAGCTGGGCTTGCTTGAACCAAGCTCCATTTGATCTACTTTGTGTATGAACTCAGAGGGTGCACTGGCCAGAGCACAGGTGGTTCAAGAAGAGAGACACACACCAACCTGCAGTGACTCCATTTCATTGCAGTTGCTCCACTTCCTGGCTAATATGGCCACATGGGTGTTGGGCTCTTTCAAGTCTCACCAATCAGCCACATGATCCCTACTCCCATGAGTGGAATAACTGCTAGTACAAAAATAGGAGATGGGAATGTTCACATCAATACTGCCCCATCCTGGGGGACATCAGAGGAAATTCCGTTGTGAAAACTTGCTTAATGGGTTTCCACCAAGAGTCTGCATCAAGACCAGTGTGTGGAGCTTGAATCCAATGATGCCATCCGTAGTTGTGAGTATTAGAAAATACTTTTTAAGCTATTGATGCCAAATGTCCTGAATTTGCCCAGTAAAACTGGACATATTAACAAAGATTCATCCATTCATTCTTTAGAATGGGAGACTTGTTTTCTGTTTTGGTGTAATTCACAGCAACCATTTTTGTCCTTCAAGGGCTGCATTGGAAGTTTTGTTGAAATGTACTCCATCTTGGCATCAGATGAGGTAGGTGTTGCTATTTTTAGTAAGTTTTTATTTGGATTTCGGGAAAAATCTTTGACCACAGGTAATCACAGCCTTCTCTAGTATATAGAGGACCTGTCACACCATCATCTCCTGCATCCTGCAAGAGGCCATCCCTATGAATGTACTGGACCAGGGTTTGTCTTTGCCCTTTACCCTGAGCTTTTGATCTTCACCCCATCTTGTTATCACCCTCTTCGCTTTTACCCTTCCCATTCCTGTTCAGAGTATTTCCAGTATTTGAGGCAAGTACATTTCATCTGAGTATCATACTGCCTTATTTTATCTTTAGCATCAAACTTCTGCCTGATGGATAATGCCCTGGAGGCCCCCATGCCAGTTAGTGATCCATCCGGTCAGCCAGCCACACTTACTATGCTAAGTCTGGGGATACAGAAATGAATTCATCATGGTCTGTCCTCTTGGGGAGCTCATAGCCTACTATTGGGGGGGGGATAAATGAATATATAATCTTAGTAATGTGCTATAAATCTAGAAATACCCAAAGTATTGTGGGGAAACAGAACAGGAAGTGACTAACACTGGTGGTGGTATCAAGGAAGGCTTCTTGTGGAGGTGACATTTGAGATATGTCTTAAAATATGCATAGCAGTTTACCAGGCAGAGAAGGAAGATAACTTCTGAGACAGAAGAATTAGCACCAGCAAAGGCATGAAGGCATGAAAGCATGTGGGGTGTCAGTGAATTGAATGGTGTGTTTTGGACACAGTGAAGATTGGGTGGGGTGGAGTGGGGAGGAGTGGTGGAGGGTGAAATAGGAGAGGGGACTGGGTTTAATTTCTAATGGGACTTCTATCCTTCCTTGAGGATAGGACCACTGGTAAGAGACTCAAAGTAATAGGATTTGCTCCATTCCCCTCAAGAGATGATTCTAATTACTTTTGTCAATTCTATAAATAAAATTGAGGGCAACAGGGACCATTTTGAAAGTCACATAGCTCCTGTGAAGATGAATGTGTGTGTGTGTGTGTGTGTGTGTGTGTGTGTGTGTGTGTGTGTGTAAGTATCACAAACCCATTTCTTTTTTTTAATTCATACAGTACCCATTACCTACCCTCTCTTCTCCAAAGGTTTGTTGTGAAGCTGAAATAAGATATTAGAAGCCACAGAACTGTGTGGTTTATGAATCCTATAGAAATGTTAGCTGTAATCATTTTTTTAAGCAACACCTTGGCATCATCTGGAGGACAGCAGTCTTCACTTCCTAAATACTTTATTCCCTGCCTGTTGTTTGGGGCTGAAAGAAATAACTGTCCTCTGGGTGCCTCCTTGCCACCCTGAGATTCCCAGAAGTACTGTTTCAGCTGCTGGCCCTTCCGTGAATAGCCCTGCAGAGTCAGAAGGGCAAGGGAGCAGTGATGACCAGCCACATCATGCTGCAAGGTAATGGCTTGCAGATGTTTTGCAGTATATAAGACTTCATGGAACTACTCCTTTTCTCAGTATGGCATGTGAAAGATGATTGGAAGCCCCAAGAAAATGAGCTCAACCCCCAACATCTCTTCCTCCTGCTGAAGAATCAGTGAATACCAAAGCTGAAAGGCATCTTACTCTAACTCCTTCATTTTATAGCTGAAGAACTGATGAACAGGAAGATGAAGTGAATTTCCTAGGTCTTGTAGCATTTTTCTGACAGAGCTCAGACCAGAAATCAGAACTTTGACCCCAAGTTCTTTGATGATTCCTGTACTCCATGCTGCCTCTCCTGTTTGAGCTTTTTCTACAACTTTCGGTCATTAGCCAGTGTGGGTACTATCATTTGAAAAGGACTAACCACAGGAGAATATCACCAAGGGGAAATTTTACCTAGGTGAATTCACCCAACCCATTGTCCAGTCTTCATGCTTAGAAATCCAGGAACTGGACTTTGCCCAAGCAACCAGGGATAATTGGATCTTGGGTTATAGGAATATACTCTTAAGAGGCTTAGGTAGGTAAATTAAAATAATTAAGCAATATGTTAGCAGTTGCCTGTTTTAGTGGTTAGAGTTTAGATAGGAGTCAGAGAGGCCCAAGTTCAGTTCATGACTCTGCCGTATGCAAGCCATGCTAGCTCTGTCATATGTAATTCTGGGCCAGGTACTTGATCTTTCTGAGCCTTAATTGGTATATTATGAGGCTTGTTGGTATAGTATGAAAATTAAAGGAATACAGGTAAAGTTCTTAGCACCATGGCTGGCACATAGTAAGTCTTCAGAAAATGTTAGTTCTTACTGTCATTATAACCATCCATGCCCCTCAAGTTGGGGAATGCCCTTTTGTGAACTCTATTCTTGGGTTCATACAGCCTTTTTCCAAACAGACTAAAGACTACTCATATTCCTGCTTCTCAATCATAGTCATATTTCAGTCTTACCTCCTTGAGAGGTCACCTCGATTGCAGTTACTGGTTTTCCTAAATTTTTCAGCCCCGCGTTACTGTCAATCTTTAGCTTTCTCCATAAACAGAAGGGCACATATCTATACAGGACGTGTTGGTAATAATTAATTAGGAAAATCAGTGACTAGTGCCCCTATAGTGCTTTACAACTTTAAAAGAGAATTTTTTTTTTTCATGTACTATGACAGTAATGTCTCCTGTCAGACTTGTGAAGTAGGTTTTATTTCGGTGTTACTTTGGGGAAACTAGAAGTCACCAGCTTTGCAGTCAGAAAAATCCTGGGATCAAATCCCAGATTCATCACTTACTGGCTGTATAACCTTGGGCAAGTCACTAAAACTCTCTGAAACTTGGTTTCCTCATCTATGAAATAGGTATAGTAATACCTACCTTGCATGGTCCTTATGATGATGCAGTGGTTTATATAAAGTGTTGGAGTTCTGGTAAACAGCATGAGAAGATCCAATACTATGTACAATATTATAGTGACAAATGGAACTAGCACTAGGCTCCCCTAAATGCCAAATCCCATAAACAACCAAAAAGGATTTTTGATAATTGTATTCAAAGGAAGGTAAGCTAAGAAGAGTAGACTCATGGTGTACAAAGACAAGATAATGTTAATGACTGAATAAGAGAGAAGAAGCATTCAAATCTTATTTCCCTTCTTTCCTCTCATTCATTAACTTAATGCTAGACATTGTACTACATGCTGGGAAACAATGGTGAACCCAAACCAACAGGATTCTTGCCTTCTTAGAGTTTTCAGTCTAATGGAGAGAGCATTAATCAGTCAGTCAAAAAAATGCCAACTGAGGTGAATGCTACAAAGAACAAGTTAAGGGGACTTCAAGAGTGTATAGGTAGGGGACATGACCTCGTCAGGGAAATCAGGAAATGCTTGAGGAAGTGATGGTTATACTAGGTTGATACGCATTAGCTCTGTGAAGAAGGATGGGAAAAGTGTTTCAGGCAGAGGGGCAGCATTTGCAATGACTCTGTGGCAGGAGGGAATATGGTAAAAGAAGGCCAGTATAGCTGGAGCTGAGAAAGTTGAAAGGGAACAGTGTGAGACAGTGCTGAAATCATTATCACAGAGAACTAGCCTCATACAGACCAAATGTGGTTAAGAGAACATGGAAACCTAAGAGAGTATTGTGACCATCTTAGACAATTTTATCTATTCATGCCCAGCTGGACATCCCCAACTAAGAAAATAAGTTGCAGATATGATCTTGGAATGTCTGAGAGTAAAATTAAATCGCTGCCCAGAAGATAGGAAATATCATACATTATTCTAGTTTTCCAAAATTTGGTCCCTACAAACTATTGACCTATGTCATTAATGTCACAACAGCACCTAACAACAACAAGAGTTTGGATTATTAAGCATATAATTATGAACAGGTATGTCATCAGAAACTAGCCCAGGTTCAATATGAGTTAAGTCCTACTCACCTGACCTCAAGTGTTGCCTTTTCTTGAATTCCCTCAGTAATACTCTCCCTGTCTGGGTTGTTCGTGCATAGTGTGGTCTCCGATATACCTGGTGCTTACATCTTGTCTGTTTACTGGTATATACCCAGCTAGACTGTCAATTTTTTAGGGCTTTTTGTTTCCTCTGTTAGTCGGAATTGACTCTATGGCAATGGGCTTTTTGGTTTTTTTTGTTTGTTTGGTTTGGTTCCTCTGCCTAGCATCACCATTCAATAAATTGGCTGGTTGGGATTGATATCCAAAGCAGAATTCTGATTTGTCCACACAGCCCAACCACCCAGCATACTTCTCCTTTGGACTTTTCCATTTCAGCAAAAACGACCAACACTCTCCCAGTTAGGTAGGACTCAAAGCTAGAAGTTATTCTTGATGCTTCTCTTTCTCTTACATCTTAAATTGAATTCAGCAGCAAGTCCTGTCTACTTTCCTCCAAAACAGACTCTGGATTTGACCACTCCTGTTCCTCTCTGCGGCTACCGCCCTAGTTAAAAGTACTTTCATCTCTTGCCTGGATTGCTGTAACAGCTTCCTAATTGGTCTCCTTATTTCCGGTCTTCCCTCCAAAAATCCATCCTTCACACAACAGCCAAAGTGATGTTTTAAAAATGTATATCAGATCATGTTATTCAACTGCTTAAATTCCTTCAGTGGCTTCCCATTGAAATTGGGGGGAAAAATCCAAATTCCTTTCCATGTCCTACAAATACTTACGGGATCTCTCACTCTGACCTTTATCACTTATCATGTCCCTATTTATTCACCATCCAACCACAGTGACCTTCTTCCTGTCCCTCAAATTTTTCTGGTTCATACAGCCTTTTAACTCACTCTGCCCTCTGGCTGGCATGGCCCTTCTCAAAATACTCACATGGCTATCTCTTTTTCTTTGTTCAGAGCTCAGCTCAAATGTCATTAGGGAAGAGCCTTCCTTAACCACTGGAGCTAATATACCCCTCCCCGCTCCAGCATTATTCCATTTCCCTGTTGTATTTTCTTCCTGTCACTTGTCACTATCTGAGATTACTTTATTCTTGTATTTAGCTGTCTGCTTATTGACAGAAGAGCTGCTCATTAAATATTGTTGAATAAATAAATGAGTTACCATCGGTTATTAATTAATTAGAATAATTAATTAGAATTTTGAGAGCACTGTCGATAGATCAATAAAATAACACAGAGGAAATTTATCCTGACTGCCACACATTTTTGAAAAAGTTTCTTACAGTTTCCTCATAGTAAAAAAGAGAAATTTGGAACAAATGGTAATACATTAAAAAGGATTCTTTTTTTTTTTTTAAATATTTTATTGTACTTCAGGTGAAGGCTTACAGAACAAATAGTTTCTCATGTAACAGTAGCACACGTGCTGTTTTATGACATTGGTTAACAACCCCACAACATTTTAACCCTCTAAATTCTCAACTTTTTTTTTTTTTTTTTTGGTGAAAATACACATAGCCAAAGCTACACCATTTCAAAAATTTTTACATACACATTTAAGTGACATTGACTATGCTCTTCTAATTGTGCTGTTATTCTCACTTAAGATGAAGGCTTACAGGACAAAATAGCCTCCCATTTAACAGTTACTACAAATGTTGCCCTATAACAATGGTTAACAATCTCACAACACATCAACAATATCCTTACTCAACCTTGTGTTCCCTATCATCAGCTTCCTACTCCCCTTCTGCCTTCTGGCCCTTGTCACTGGACTCCTGCACCTCGTTAGTCTCATTTGGTTTTATGGGGCTGTCCACTCAGAGGCTGAACAGTGAACCTCGGAGGTGACTTCACCACTGAGCTAAAAGGGTGTCTGGGGGCCATACTCTTGAGGTTTCTCCAGTCTCCTTTAGGCCAGTAAATCTGGTCTTTTTTTGTGTGTGTGTGAGTTAGAATTATGCTCTACATCCTTCTCCAGCTCTGTCCAGAACCCTCTGTTGTGATCCCGGTCAGAGCAGTCAGTGATGGTAGCCAGGCACCATCTAGCTGTACTGGACTCAGTCCGGTGCAGGTCTTGGAAGCTGTGGACGATTAGTCCTTTGGACTAATCTTTTCCTTGTATCCTGTTCTCTTCATTCTCCCTTGCTCCCGAAGGGATGAGACCAGTGGAGTATCTCAGATGGCCGCTCACAGGCTTTTAAGACCCCAGACACTACTCACCAAGGTAGAATGTAGAGCATTATCTTTATAAGTAGTGTCATGCCAGTTTAGCTAGATGTTCCCTGAGACCATGGTCCCCAGAACCCTCCGTCCAGCAACTCAGTCCCTCGGGGAGTTTGGATGTGTCCATGGGGCCTCCATGACCTTTCCTTGTACAGGTTGTGTTAGTTTCCCCTGTATTGTGTACTGTCTCACCTTTCACCCAAGATACCACTTATCTATTGCCTATTTAGTATTTCCCCCCCGCAACCCTCCCATCTCTGGTAACCAACAAGGATTGTTACATTTTGCGTGTGAACTTTTTCATGGGTTTTTTAATAGAGGTCTCATACAATATTTGTCCTTTTGTGATTGACTTATTTCACTCAGCATAATGTCCTCCAGTTTCATCCACGTTATGAGATGGTTCACAGATTCATTGTTGTTCTTTCTCGTTGCATAGTACTCCATTGTCTGTATGTACCATGGTTTGTTTATCCACTCATCTGTTGATGGGCACCTGTGTTGTTTCCATCGTTTTGCTGTTGTGAACAATGCTGCCATGAACATAGGTGTGCATGTGTCTATTCGAGTGACGACTCTTATTTCTCTAGGATATATTCCTAGGAGTGGGATTGCTGGATTGAATGGTATGTCTATTTCTAGCTTTCTGAGGAAGTATCATATCATTTTCCAAAATGGTTGTATCATTTTGCATTCCCACCAGCAGTGCATAAGATTCCCATCTTCCCGCAGACCCTCCAACATTTGTTATTTCCAGTGTTTTTGATTCGTGCCAGTAATGCCGGGGTGAGATGGTATCTCATTGTGGTTTTAATTTGCATTTCTCTAACGGCTTGTGATTGCGAGCATTTCCTCATGTGTCTGTTGGCCATTTGAATGTCTTCTTTGGTGAAGTGTCTGTTCATTTCCTTTGCCCATTTTTTGATAGGATTACTTGTCGTTTTGTTGTAGAGGTGTTGGATTTTCTTGTAGATTATGGAGATTAGACCTTTGTCTGACTTGTAGTGTCCAAAAATTTTTTCCCAGTCTGTAGGTTCTCTTTTTACTCTTTTGGTGAAGTCTTTTGAAGAGCATAGGTGTTTGATTTTTAGAAGATCCCAGTTATCTAGCTTATCTGTTGGGTTTTGTGTGTTGATGGTTATGGTTTGTATCCTGTTAATGCCATGTATTAAGGCCTGAAGTGTTGGTCCTAGTTTTTCTTCTATGAACTTAATAGTTTTAGGCTTTATATTCAGGTCTTTGATCCATTTTGAAGTAGTTTTTGTATACGGTGTGAGGTATGGGTCCTGTTTCATTTTTCTGCAAATGGATATCCAGTTTTGCCAGCGCCATTTGTTAAAAAGACTGCCTTTTCCCCATTTGATGGACTTTGGGCCCTTGTCGCAAATCAGGTGACCGCAGGCGGATGGATTTACATCTGGGTTCTCAATTCTGTTCCATTGGTCAATGTATCTGTCGTTGTACCAGTACCAGGCTGTTTTGACTACTCTAGCTGTATAGTAGGTTCTGAAGTCAGGTAGTGTGAGTCCTCCAACCTTATTCTTCTTCTTCAGTAGTGCTTTACTTATTCGGGGCTTCTTCCCTTTCCATATAAAGTTAATGATTAGTTTGCTGGTATTTGGATCGGGATTGCATTGTATTTGTAAATTGCTTTGGGTAGAATTGCCATTTTCACAATGTTGAGTCTGCCTATCCATAAGCATGGTATGTTTTTCCATTTATGTAGATTCCTTTGGGTTTCATGCAGTAGTGTTTTATAGTTTTCTTTGTATAGGTCTTTTACATCCCTGGTCAGATATATTCCTAAGTATTTTATCTTTTTAGGGGCTATTGAAAATGGCATTGATTTCCTTATCTCCTTTTCATTGTTCTCCTTACTGGTGTATAGGAATCCAACTGATTTTTGAATGTTTATCTTGTATCCTGCTACGCTGCTGAATCTTTCTATTAGTTCCAGTAGATTTCTCGTGGAGTCTTTAGGGTTTTCTATGTATGGTATCATATCATCTGCAAACAGGGACAGTTTAACTTCTTCATTACCAATTTGGATGCCCTTTATTTCTTTTTCTTGCCTTATTGCTCTAGCTAGAACTTCCAGCACAATGTTAAATAGGAGTGGTGATAAAGGTTTTGTTTTTGCTGATACTTTATGTTTTTTGTCTTTATTTTTATGAGTTGGTTTGTTAACTTTCTTTGTGGTTACCATGAATTTTACCCTTATTTTTCTAAGTTTGAAGCAGTACCATTACTTGGTATCACCTTGCCTTCCTCTCCATTAGAAGGTTCTATACCTATGCCATTTATTCCCTCTTTCATTGTTTTGATGTTGTTGTCATCCATTGATTGACTGCTGTGATTCCCTGTTGTATTTCTTTTGGTTTTGGATAGTCCTCGAGAGTTCATTTCCTAGAATGGTATCTGATTCGTATGATCCGGCGTCCTAGATCCTGCCTGCGGGCTGAAGCTGTTTGTCCTCAGATCGACGAATTCCCTTTAATAATTCTTGTAAGTTTGGTTTGACTTTTGCATATTCCCTTAGTTTCTGTTTATCTGGAAAGGACCTAATTTCACCATCAAATTTGAACGAGAGTTTTGCAAGATATATTATTTTTGGCTGACAATTTTTTTATTTGAAGATTTTATATATGTTATCCCACTGCCTTCTTGCCTGTATGGTTTCTGCCGAATAATCTGAGCTTAGTCTTATTGTTTCTCCTCTGTATGTGACTTCTTGTTTTTCACGAGCTGCTCTCAGGATTCTTTGTTTGTCTTTAGTTTTGGCGAGTGTGAATATGATATGTCTTGGTGATTTTCTTTTAGGGTTTCTTCTATATGGGGTTTGTTGAGCTTCTTGGATGGCCAGCTTTTCATCTTTCATGATATTGGGGAAGTTTTCTGTGAGCATTTCCTCAATGATCCTCTCTGTGTTTTCTGTTTTCTCCCCCTGTTCTGGGATGCCAATCACTCGTAAATTTTTGCTTTTAATTGTGTCCCACATAACTGTCATGGTCTCTTCATTTTTCTTTGTTCTTTTTTCTGAGTTTTCCTGAAACAGAGTTGTATCCAAGTGTTTGTCTTCAGTTCCACTGATCCTGTCTTCCACAGTTTCAAATCTACTTCTCAGCCCTTCTATGACATCATCCATTTCTGAAATCTTGTTGTTTATCTTTTGGATTTCTAATTGTTGTTTTTGTATAATTTCTAGTTGTGAATTTATTTTGGCATTTTGTTCCTGCATCATCTTCCTGAATTCTTCCAATTTTTTTGTCTGTATTTTCCATAAATTTGTCTATGTTTTCCTCATGTTTGTCAGCCTTTTGACTCAGTTCTTGGAAAATTCCGAGTATTAGTGATTTGAGTTCCCTATCAGGTACTTCTAGTGCATTTTCTTCCACAGGAGAGTTATCTGATATTTTAATTCGGATGCCTATTGGAGCCATCTTGTCTTGTTTTTGTAAATATTTTGATATTGTTTGCTGTTTTCAGGGCATTCAGTAGATATTTCTCTCGTTTATTGATTGTAGATTTTTTTGTTTCGTCCCTTTTTAAAAAAAAAAAATTTGAGTATGTCTGAGCAGGCGGTCCGCGTGCCCCTTGTTGTTCGCTCGTCTGTGGACTTAATACTTTTCGCCTCCTTCTCCACCTGGCCGGTTCAGTCACTCACATGTCGTACAGCTGGGCAGGTCTAGCTGAAGAGGAGCCGCTGGGACGGGTTGTTTGTGGCACTCACCGCAGCCACCAGGACGGTCGGTAGTCAGTGCTGGGCCGGTTCCAATAGGCCATGCATGCACAGCTTGGTGGTGTGATGTCAAGTCGGCAGGATGCAGTGGGGAGATGGTTATGTGTGAAGCTAAACTGGATATGGGAGAGAGGAGAGAGGAGAAGGAGCGAAAAAACATACAAACATAAAGGAATGCTAGGGGAGCTTGCCGTTGGAATGGACAGATGAGAGACTATGGAATGGAGAAAACCAGAAGGGGGAAGAGAAAGAAAAGAAAAGAATGAACAAATGAAAATCAGAAAAATTAAAGAACTGCAGAGTTCCCAGGGATCCCACCGATGCAGCTATGAGGTCTGGGGAAGTCGGTCTCAGGTTTCACAGCACAGCCTGGCCAGAAGGCGCAGATGCATGCAACGCCTGGTATTCAGGGATCAGAAAGAGAAGGAAGAGATAGAGAGACGAGAAATTGAGCAATGAAGAAAGACAAAAGGGAAAAAGAGGGAAAAGAAAACAAAACTAATCAAAAAAATAAAATAAAAAAAGCAACACCAGCAGCCAACGAATGGCACTCAGAGAGCCAGCCAGTGCGGGCTGGTGTTTCTGGACAAGAGACTGTGTCCGTGGGAAACGGAGGAGGCCGAGTGTGAGTGAAGAAGAGTGGAGAGTGGGAAAGTGTATATCACAAATTGCCTGCGCTCTGGGGACCCTCAGGAAGGAGCAAAGAGGGTGCACGGAGCCAGGCACGCGAATGAAAGGAGGGGGAGGTGGCGAGAGGTAAGCAAGAAACCAAAAGAAGCAGGAGGAAAAAAAAAAAAAGGCAGCACCAGCAGCCAACAAACGGCATCCAGAGAGCCGCCCGCCCGGGTGCACGGAATCCAAGCAACCGGCACCCCCCAGCCAAGAGACCTTGGCCACGGGAAGCAGGCGAGCCCCAGCCAGGGCGAAGAGGGGTGGGGCGTGGGAAAGCACACACCGCAAATTACCGGCTGTTTTGTCTCCCACTGGATGCTCCGCGAGGCTGCTCTCCCGTACTCCCATTTGCTGGTCTCCGATAGGAGTCCAAGATGGTGGATCCACGCTGTGTTAGCTGGTAGGGGACCTCTGCATGAATCTCTCCGTGCTCTCTGTTCTCTTTCAGTATTCTCAATCCGTTTGGTGTTCGGCTGAGTTCTTTATCTCTTCATTTGATGTTCTAGGGTTTCAGGATTGTTGTTTCTCTGTTTGGCTTAGTTTTTCAGATCTTTGCTGTGGAGGGACGGCTTGGTGCTTCTGCCTAGAGCGCCATCTTGCCGGACTCCTAAAAAGGATTCTTGAATGGCTGAGCCACTATCTATAAAGAGCTTTCATAAAAGACCTAATCTCAACCCATTGTAGGTCTGTAGTTGTGTGACACATGGCATAGCATTTTGTCTTGCCCTTATCGATTTTTTCAGTTACCAACTTAGATGAAGACATAGATGACATGCTGAACAAATTTGTAGGCTATGAAAGCAGTGAGTCGTACTTAAGACATTGAATAACAAAACTCCAGGTAGTTTTTTGTTTGTTTGTTTGTTTTTTAAATTAGCAGGCTAGAATGATGGAGTAAAATCAATAAGGTGAATGTTTATCAGGGATAAATGTATAGTCCTATCTTTTTATTAAAAAATATAAGGAAGGAGAAAATGTAGCTTCTCAATAGTTTATGTGCAAATTCATTAGTAACCTAGATTTCCTAGAGAATGCCAGGTTGCTATGAGGCAATCAAAAACCCGTTGCCGTCGAGTCGATTCCGACTCATAGCAACCCTACAGGACAGAATAGAACTACCCAAAAGGATTTCCAAGGAGCGGCTGGTAGATTTGAACTGCTGACCTTTTGGTTAGCAGCTGAATGCTTAACCACTGTGCAACCAGGGCTCCATGAGGCAATAATCCAAACAAATATGTGTTGAGTACTTATCAAGTGCAAGTCATATCTAAATGCTTTATAAATATTAACTTATTTAATCCTTTTAACAAGTCTGTGTGCTAGGTGGCTACTATACTACTATACTCATTTTACCGATGAGGAAATTGTGATACAGAGAGGTTGAGCAAGCTGCTCAAGGTCATACAGTAAGCAATGGAGCCAGAATTAGTTCTGTTTGAGAGCCTGCACATCTGACCACAGACTGCACAGCCTTTTGGACCAAGGCTGTGTTAATACAGCTGCAGTATTCAGATTAAGATCAGCAAGAGCTGCAGTCCTGCTCAGATTATATCTAATGCCCTGTGTTCCATTCTGGGCCTCAGACTTACAAAGGCCATTTACAAAAACTGGTATATCTACAGGAGAGTGACCAAGATGAAAAGGCTAATTTAAATCAAGTGGATGTGAGAAATAATTGAACAGTCTGAGGTTGTCTAACTTGATGAAATCCCCTACCCAAAGCCAAAATATTAGTAAATTATGAAGCAGATTTTAATTCAGTTCTATCTGTTCCCAAAGCCCCTCTTGCTGCTGACTCAGGGAGAGTATTCCACGCTTTTCGGGGTTATTGGGAAGATCATAAAAGATGTGTAGTGCCTCTGAGGTTCTTTCCTCCTTATGCCTGGAACACCATTGGGAAAGAGGCCTGAGGATGTGACTCCCAGAGAATTGGAACCACCTCAGCTCCTCTGGGGTTCTGGGAGAGGAAGGAGCGAACCACATGACACCTTCCAAAGCCACGTGTATTTTAATCACATCAAAACTTACAATTCAGTTTTGGATTTTTTTTTCTTCTTTTTCTGAAAGCTACTAATTTGGGAATTGCTTCTAGATCCCTGATGGACATTATTTTCATCCATTTAGAGGTCATTTAGTCCCTGGGTGGTACAAATGGTTAATAAGATTAGCTGCTAACCGAAAGGTTAGAGGATAGAGTCTACCCAGAGTGCCTCAGAAGAGAGACCTAGTGATTTCCTTCTGAAAAATCAGCCATTGTGTGTCTACTTTGACACACATGGGGTCACCATGAGCTGGAATTGGCTCAATGGCAGCTGAATTTTTTTTTTTTTTTTAGAGGTCATTTAATTCCATGTTCTTGAAAGGCAGCCATTCCCAATGTGTGGCCATCTACATTGCATATGGCAATTCATAGTAGCTGCCTCTTCTGCTTAGCTTCTCTTGGTCACTTAACTGGGAGGCAGTGGCCTTGGCCTCTGAGGCAGCCCTTACCTCTGACTCCAGAGCTCCCCTGCAGTGCCCTTCACCCCATTTCTGTGGGGCTTTGACTGTGAGATGCCTGTGACCTTTTCAGTTTCCTGGCATGGGCTAACCTTTCTGAGAAGCCACATCATAGAGCTGTAGTGGTCAGGTTGGCAGGTCACCGGTTGACTAATGATCCTATCCAAGGTTTGCTGGCAGATGCTGCATTGCCGTGAACCTTATCGATCCCAGAAGTTTGCCTTCTTCTCGACAGCCTCTGCGGGCACGAGGAGGTGGTGAGTCACAGCCCCACCACTCCTGCCACCCATCTGTTCTTGTGGTGAGGAGAACAAAGATGATTTCTTTGTGGTATCATAAAACCTAGAAAGACATTAAAAATTCCGTTAAATTTTCATACCCTTTTAGCTGTTGAAATGTACAATCTATTAGGCAGGGGTAAAGAAACCCTCCTGTATTTTTTTCCCCATTGCCCTTACTTCAGAGGCTACTTAAGGGACCAGGTAATGATTTTATGATGTTTATTAATACTTCATGTTGAGCTCTCCTCCCCCTACTCTTTTCTAACAAGGACTGTGCATTTGTCTTTAAACTGAGAGTGCAGCAGCTGCCAGGGGATCTTTACAAGTCAGAGCTGATACAGTATTACATTGTCCTGTTATGGACATTGTATGTAGCAATCTGTTGTTATCTCAGAGATGCTAGGAGAGGTATTTATTTGCAAAATTCACTTTGATGTAATGGAAAAACAAGACAAAACAGACAAAAAACATGGGTTTTAGAGCCATATAGACGTGGGTTTGAACTCTGACCCTGCTACTTAGTAGCTTTGGACTAGTATCAAGCAAGTTATTTAACCACTGAGGGCCTCAGTTCACTCACCTGCCACACTGGGAAAGTAATGCCCGTATCTGGTAATTACTATGACTTTGAACCAAACCAAAAAATAAATAAATAAAACAAAACATTGCCATCAGTCGATTCTGACTCATGACGATCCCACTTGTTTCAGAGTATAACTGCACCTCAGAGAAGAAACTAGTCTACAGGGCTAATAGCCTATATGAGCTAGGACCTCATCTACCCTGAGGCCAGAAAAACTAGATGGTACCCTGACTATTCTGATCAGGTCTACAATAGATGAACCCTAATAGAAGGGGAGAAAAATGTGGAGCAGAATTCCAATTCTTAAAAAGTCCAGACTTGCTGGGCTAGTTGAGACTATAGAGGATTCCCTGAGACTATCACCCTGAGAAGCTTTTAAACTTAGAACCAAAGCTATCCCGAGATCACCTTTCAGTGAAATAGCAGAGTAGCAGAAAAAATAAAGGATATTACCCATAAGTACAGTGCTCTACTAAAAAAATATCTATATGAGACCAAAAGTTCAACAATTACTTTGAAGCAAAGATGAGAAGGTAAGGGGCAGGGAAACTATATAGAGTACGGGAAATGGACCAGAACGCAATTAAAGAGAATGTTGACACATTGTGAAAAATGTAACTAATGTCACTGACCAGTTTGTAAAGAAATTGTCGAATGAAACCTAATTAATTCTGTAAACTTTCACTAAAAACATGATAAAATACTATTAAAAGAGAGAGAGAAAATATAACTATGCTCCATAAGGTTTTCAATGACTGTAATCTTTTGAAAGTAGGTCACTAGGCCTTTTTTCTGTGGCACCTGTAGGTGGATTTGAACCACCAACCTTTTGGTTAGTAGTCAAGTGCAAACCATTTGTGCCAGGGACCTATGTCCTCACATGGAGACCGTTCAATGCAAACCTCACAGGAAAAATCAGTTCTGATCTTAGTACCCCAAATTATTTTTAGTTTCTCCTAATTTTTCTAAATAGTTTTAATTTCTCTCTCATGGGCATTATGGTGAGTAACTGGAAGAGTTCCTCTCCCCTCCTTTAACTGTTTGAGGATTTAAAGCAAATTTGAGGCTCATCTGTAGTGAATTTGTAAGATGTTGGTAAATACTTTTTAGTCTCAATTTATATTGTTCCCCTCTTTGGTTTTTTATCTTCTTTCATCCTATTTATTTTACCTTTTCCCCATTCTTTATAAGCTGCCAAAGTATTTTCTAGGACACGGTAACATGTAGAAAAAAAGTCTGGAATATGGTAGTACTTGTGATGGTTATTTTTATGTGCAAATTTGGCTAGGCTTTGGTGCTTAGCGTTGTTTCTATCACCAGTTCCTTATTTTCTAACTAAAGATTTCTAACTAAAAAGTTAGAAAATGAGTCAAACACTAGTCTGGATATTGCTGTTAAGGTATTTTGTAGATGTGATTAACATTTACATTCAGATGTTAAGTAAAGGAGATTACCCTTAGGCCTCATCCAATCATTTGAAGGCCTTAAAAGCAAAAACTGAGGTTTCCAGAAGAAGAAATTCTGCCTCAAGACTGTAACATAGTAACCGACTCTGCCTGAGTTTCCAGCCTGCTGGCTGCCCTACCGATTTCAGACTTGCCAGTCCCCACAAGCTTCAGATCCAAGCTGCAACGAAGGCATTGATGAAAAATAAGCCTCTAGGAATTGATATAATACCAGTTGAGATGTTTCAACAAATAGATGTAGCACTGGAGGTGCTTACTCGTCTATGAAAAGAAATTCAGCATGTGGAATATACAAAGTATGAATCTAAGAAGATTAGAAGTTGTCAAAAATGAAATGAAACTCATAGAGATCGATATCCTAGGCATTAGTGAGCTGAAATGGACCGCTGTTGGTAGATTTGAATCAGAAAATATTATGGTCTACTATGCCAGGAATGACAGACTGAAGAGGAATGGCGTCTCATTCATCATGAAAAAGAACATTTCTAGATCTGTCCTGTCAGTGATAGGATAATATCCATATTCTTACAAGGAAGATGAGTTAATACAACTATTATTCAAATTTATGCACCAACCACTAAGGCCAAAGATGAAGAAATTGAAGATTTTTACCAACTTCTGCAGTCTAAAATTGATCAAACCTACAGTCAAGATGCATTGATAATTACTGGTGATTGGAATGAGAAAGTTGGAAATGAAGAAGGACCGGTAGTTAGAAAATAAGGAATTGGTGATAGAAACGACGCTGGAGATTGCATAATAGAATTTTGCAAGACCAGTGACTTATTCATTGCAAATACCTTTCTTCGACAACATATATGGTGACTATACAAGTGGACCTTGCCAGATGGAATACGTAGGAAACAAATCGACTACATCTGTGGAAAAAGATGATGGAAAAGCTCAATATCATCAGTCAGAACAAGGCCAGGGGCTGACTGTGGAACAGGCCATCAATTATTCATATGCAAGTTCAAGATGAAGTTGAAGAAAATTAGAACAAGTCCATGAGAGCCAAAGTACAACCTTGAGTACAAACTACCTCAATTTAGAGACCATCTCAAGAATAGATTTGATGCACTGAACACTAATGACCAAAGACCAGACAAGTTGTGGGAAGACATCCAGGATATCACACATGAAGAAAGCAAAAGATCATTAAAAAGACAGGAAAGAAAGAAAAGAGCAAAATGGATGTCAGAAGAGATTCTGAAAGTTGCTTTTGAACATAGAGTAGCTAAAGTGAAAGGAGAAAATGATAAAGTAAAAGAGCTGAACAGAAGATTTCAAAAGGCAGCTCTAGAAGTCAAAGTAAAGTACTGTAATGAAATGTGCAAAGTCCTGGAGATATAAAACCAAAAGGAAAGAACACACTCAGTGTTTCTCAAGCTGAAAGAACTGAAGAAAAACTTCAAGCCTTGAGTTGCAATACTGAAGGATTCTACAGGGAAGACATTAAACGACACAGGAAGCATCAAAAGAAAATGGAAGGAATACTCAGAAGCACTGTAGCAAAAAGAATTGGTCGACGTTCAACCATTTCAGGAGGTAGAATATAACCAAGAACCAATGGTACTGAAGGAAGAGGTCCAGGCTGCACTGACAGCATGAGCAAAAAACAAGGCTACAGGAATTGACGGAATACCAACTGAGATGTGTCAGCAAACAGATGCAGTACTGGAGGTGCTCACTCATCAATAAATTTGGAAGACAGCTACCTGGGCAACTGACTGGAAGAGATCCATATTTGTATTCATTTCAAAGAAAGGTGATCCAACAGAATGTGGAAATTATTGAACAATATCATTAATATCACACACAAGTAGAATTTTGCTGAAAATCATTCAAAAGCAATTGCAGAAGAACATCAACTGGGAACTGCCAGAAATTCAATCCTAATTCAGAAGAGGATGTAGAACCCAGGGATATCATTGCTGATGTCAGATGGATCCTGGCTGAAAGCAGAGAATGCCAGAAAGATGTTTACCTGTGTTTTGTTGACTACACAAAAGCATTTGACTGGGTGGATCATAACAAATTATGGATAACATTGTGAAGAATGGGAATTCCAGAACACTTGATTGTGCTTGTGAGGAACCTGTGCTTAGGCTAAGAGGCAGTCATTTGAACAGAACAAGGGGTTACTGCATGGTTTAAAATCAGGGACGATGTGTGTCAGGGTAGTATCCTTTCACCATACTTATTCAATCTGTATACTGAGCAAATAATCGGAGAAGGTGGGCTATATGAAGAAGAAGGCAGCATCAGGATTGGTGCTACGTAGGATTAACAACCTACGATACTCAGATGACACAACCTTGCTTGCTGAAAGTGAAGGGGACTTGAAGCACTTACTGCTGAAGTTCAAAGACCACAGCCTTCAGTATGGATTATACCTCAACATAAAGAAAACAGAAATCTTCAGAACTGGACCAATGAGCAACATCATAATAAACAGAGAAAATACTGAAGTTGTCAAGATTTCATTTTACTTGGATCCACAATCAATGTCCATAGAAGCAGCAGTCAAGAAATCAAACGACATATTGCATTGGGCAAATCTGCTACAAAAGACCTCTTTAAAGTGTTAAAAAGCAAAGATGTCACTTTAAGGACTAAGGTGAGCCTGAACCCAAGCCATGGTGTGTTCATTTGCCTCATATGCATGTGAAAGTTGGGCAGTGAATACGGAAGACTGAAGAATTGATGCCTTTGAAGTATGGTGTTGGCGAAGAATATTGGGTATACCTTGAACTACCAGAATAATGAACAAATCTGTCTTGAAAGAAGTACAGCCAGAATGCTCATTAGAAGTAAGGATGATGAGACTTTGTCTCACATACTTTGGACATGTTATCAGGAGGGACCGGTCCCTGGAGAAGGACATTATGCTTGGTGTAAAGTAGAGGGTCAGCGAAAAAGAGGAAGACCCTCAGTGAGATGGATTGACACAGTGGCTGCAATGGTGGGCTCAAACATAACAACAATTATGAGGATGGTGCAGGACCGGACAGTGTTTTGTTCTGTTGTACATAGGGTTGTTGTGAATCAGAACCAACTCGTTCAAACCAGCTCAACCACACCTAACAACAACAAGAACAACCGTCCCCACAATCGCATGATACAGTTTCTTAAAGTAAATCTCTCACTGAACTTCTGTCTCTCCCTCTGTCTCTCTGTATATAATCTCTCTTTGTGTATATATCCTATTATTTCTGTTCCTCTGGAGCACTTTGACTCAATAGATATTTGGTAAATGAGTGAATAAGTGTTAGACAGTATAAATGCAAACAAACAAATGCTTCAGAGGAGAATTAAAACAAATAAAAGTGGCTGAAGATCATGAGTTTTTGTCTTTGAGATATCTAAATGAAAATTTGGAATAGGCATTTGGGTCTACTGCTAAGAAGAGAAGTAAGGCTAGAGATTTGGACATCATCATTGTAGATGATATTTGAAGTTACAGATATGCATAAGAGACTCTCCCAAACCCATTGCTGTCCAGTCAATTCTGACTCATAACAACCCTATAGTACAGAATAGAACTGTCCCACAGGTTTTCCAAATCTATATGGAAGCAAACTGTCACATCTTTCTCGTGTGAAGTGGCTGGTGGATTCGAACCACTGACCTTTAGGTTAGCAGCAGAGCGCTTAACTACTGCACCACCAGGGCTCCTGTGAGAGACTCTAGAGGGAAAAAAAAATGGGTCTAGGAGAAAGCTTTAAGGAAGTCAACACTTAAAGATTGGGTAAAGGAGGATGTGCCTGCAAAGGAGGCTAGGAAATAGTGGGCAAAGAGATTATAAGACCAGTAGAGTTGAGAATGGAGGGAACGTTCTCCATGGATGCTGAGGGAGGAAGTGGAGTGAGGACTGAAAACTGTCCACTCACTGTAGTGACTTGATGACCTTAATGAGAGCCATTTTATTGTAATAATGGGGGAGAAAATAAGGGTCAAGGAGTAAATAATAATTACTACAACAACAGCTACAACTAACATTTACTAAGCATTTACTAGATCTTAGGTATGGTGGTGAGTGCTTGATACGCTATTACCCTGGCTCATAAAATATGTAGCACTCTTACTCCTCTCTACCTCTTTTACAGAGCAGAAAAATGAGGCATAAAGAAGTTGATTACCCAAGGTCACATAGCTAGCAAGTGACTGAATCAGGATTCAAGCCAAGACGGTCTCAGGTGCCAGAGCTCAAATCGAAAGTGAGAAAACAGAGCTAGCAAGTTTAGACAACTCTTAAGAAATTTAGTTGGGGAGGAAAGAAAGAGAAGTGGAGCAATCACTAGAGGAGGGAAAGCAGTTAAAAGTAGATGAGGTTTTCTATTGTTTGTTTGGGTGGTTGAAGATGGAAGAGATTTGTTTTGAGCACGTTAAATTCCTGATGGGACCATCCCAATGGCAAGTGCTAGGTAGACGATACCACAGAGAGAAGGGAGAATCAATGCTGTAAGGTTCTAGAGAAAGCAGGAGAGATTGGTCTATAGGGGGGACCAGGGATTCAGCCCTTCTATTTTGATAGGTGGGGGAATGGTGATTTTTTGGTAGAATTCTTGCCTTCCATGCAAGAGACCCAGGTCTGATTCCCTTCTGATGTACCACATGTGCAGGCACCACCCATCTATCAGTGGAGGCTTGCATGTTGTTATGATGCTGAACAGGTTTCAGAGTTTCCAGACTAAAGTGGACTAGGAAGAAAAACCTGGTGATCTATTTCTGAAAATCAGCCTATGAGAACTCTGTGGATCACAATGGTCTGATCTGCAACTGATCATGGGAATGGTGAAGGACTGGGCAGCATTCCATTCCATTGTGCATGGGGTCACCATGAGTTGGAGATGACTGGCGTCCAGCTGACAACAACAAAAACAATTTTAATTGATGGGAAGGAGGAGAAGATGGGTGTAGTTCTGGGAGGGCAATATGCTTGAAGGTGGTAGGTTTAAGGGGTTCCCTTCACATCTCTTCTGTTTTCTGTGGGAAGTCGGAGATGAGATGGTCAACTGAGAGTGTGGTGGAGAAGTGGGGGAATCAGAAGTTTGAAAAGAGAGGAAAGGTTTAAAATAGAGGTACAGCAAATGGAGGAGCCAAGGGATTAGAGAAAACTAAGGAATTGTTGAATGGCATTGAGAGTCCTGCTGAGGAGTGGTGAGGAATTTATTATTAATCTGCCCTATCAGCATTCAGGTTGCAAGCACAGAGGAAGGGATTATTCATTTTTTTTTTGTTGATCTCAGTGAATAGTAGCACAGTCCGTCCAGTTCTGCAAGCCCTTGACACCCTCTTCTTTATACCTTGTATCTAATCAATTACCAAGTCCTATTAGTTTGATGCTCCAAATGTCTCTATAATCCATCTACTTCTCTCCACCTTAAATGCTACCAAGCCTATGTTCTCATAATCTTCCACCTGAACTATTCAACAGACTTCTAACCCTTTTCACCGAATAGAAACCTCCCTCTTCCATCCATTGTGTACACTGCAGCTAGCATGAATGCCTTATGATGCAAATTTAATCCTGTCACTCCCACTCCCTCACTCACCCCACATAAACCTTTCCAAGTGTTTCCAATGCTCTTAGGGCAAAAAAACAAAGGCACCACAAGGGCCTATCCCTTCTGGCACCATTCTCTCCCATGATCTGTGTGCTCTGATCAACTGCCCTTCTTTCAGTTCTGTGCTCGTAGCACCCTTGTTCTTACCACAGGACCTGCTCTTAAAGTCTAATTGTCTTTCCTCTAGTATCATGTCCATGCTCTAGGCACAAGAAGGACAAGGACAAAAGGCACATATGTGCTGTTAACTGGGTCTTCTTTGCTATCAGGGTGCCTTCTCTGGCACTTCACTCAGTAACTTCTGCCAGAAAGGCATTACATCGATGCCATTATCTGTAAGAGAAGCTGGAAAAAGATGAGATTTTCACTGGTCACATTGCAACTTCCAATAAACTCAGGGTTGTGTTATTAAGAAAGATGGGGAGTATGGATATTAGATAGGCAACTCAGTCTCTGCCATAGATGCGTAAGTGTTTTCAGGATGAAGAGTTGAGTGAAAAGAACTGTTAATAGAAGTAATAGCATGAATAAAGGTTCAGACCTGAGCAATATGGTGTATACAGGGAAGAAGTTGCTGGAACATTGAGTTGAAAGCAAGGAAAGGGTAGAGATAAGGCTGGAGAAGTAGTCAAGGAGAAAATCATAAAGGCACTTCTATGCCTTTATCCTCACAACTGGACCACTAAGCAGCATCACAATAAATGGAGAAAAGATTGAAGTTGTCAAGGATTTCATTTTACTTGGATCCACAATCAACATCCATGGGAGCAGCGGTGAGGAAATCAAATGATGCCTTGCTTTGGTCAAATATGATACAAAAGACCTCTGTAAAACTTTAAAAAGCAAAGATGTCACTTTAAGGACTAGGGTGAACCTGACCCAAGCTATGGTGTTTTCTGTCACCTCATATGCATGAGAAAGCTGGGCAGTGAATAAGAAGACTGAAGAAGAATGTCTTTGAATTGTGGTATTGGCGAAGAGTATTGAATATACAATGGACTGCCAAAAGAACCAACAAATCTGTCTTGGAAGAAGTAGAGCCAGAATGTTCTTTGGAGGTGAGAATGACGAGACATCGTCTCACATACTTTGGACACATTATCAGGAGGGATCAGTCCCTGGAGAAGGATATCATGCTTGGTAAAGTAGAGGGTCAGTGAAAAAGAGGAAGACCCTCAACCAGATGGATTGATACAGTGGCTGCAGTAATTGGCTCAAGCCTAACAACAATTATGAGGATGGCACAGGACTGGGCAGTGTTTTGTTCTGTTGTACATAGGGTCAGTATGAGATGGAACTGACTTGACGGCACCTAACAACAACAAACAACATGCCATGCTTCAAAGCATAAACTTTATCCTGTATGTTAATGTCCTTCAAATGGGGTTTTGTATCCCAGGGGATGTCAGTCAAACAAGATGGTCCATTGGTTATGGAAAGAAGATGTAGAATTTCTATTTATTTTTATTTCATACTTTTTTAAATTCTTGCCAGCAGGGATCCATATGTTTCAATATATATACATATATATATCAATAAAATAGTGCATATATATATAATTTATTAGTAATGAATATACACATATTAGGAATCAACACGGAAGACTATTTTTTATTAATGACCTTCACAATTAAAATGTTTGGAAACCATTGCATTAGGCATCAGGAAAGTGTTGAAAGATTGTAAACAGGAAGTGTCATGGTTCAATTTGCCTTTTTTTTCCTTTTAGAATATAGAGTTCTTTAATTTTTTTTTTTTTAAAGGATCCCAACGGGCTTCCCTGTAGTCAGGGCCAGGGCCTCGCAATAGGAAAAGAACCTTTAGGGTAAGCAGCGCATAAAAATTTGCTTTTTGAATTGAAACAGGTGATAAAACATTCTGGAAGGATCCAGAGGGGCAAGGAAGGTAATTGCTCTTTGTGATTATGTCCCCTTTGTGCCCTTTGAGTGTCTTTTCTTATTTATTTTTTATTGTACCTTCGTTTACAGAACAAATAGTTTCTCGTTAAACAGTTAGTACATGTATTGTTATATGACAACGGTTAACAACCCCACAACATGTCAACACTGTCCCTTCTTGACCTTGGGTTCCCTATTACCAGATTTCCTGTCCCCACCTGCCTTCTAGTCCTTGTCCCTGGACTGTTGTGCCTCATTAGTCTTGTTTTGTTTTATGGGGCTGTTTAATCTTTGGCTGAATGGTGAGCCTCAGGAGTGACTTCATTACTGAGCTAACAGGGTGTCCAGGGACCATACTCTCGGGGTTTCTCCAGTCTCTGTCAGGCCAGTAAGTCTGGTCTTTTTTTGTGAGTTAGAATTTTGTCCTACATTTTTCTCCAGCTCTGTCTGGGACCTGGTCAGAGCAGTCAGTGGTGGTAGCCAGGCACCATCTAGTTTTACTGGACTCAGTATGGTGGAGGCTGTGGTAGTTGTGGTCCATTAGTCCTTTGGAGTAATCATTCCCTTGTGTCTTGTTTTCTTCATTCTCCCTTGCTTCCGAAGGGGTAAGACCAGTGGAGTATCTTAGATGGCTGCTCCCAGATGCTTAGAGTTCTTTAATTCTTTTTAAATTTTTTTATTGTGCTTTAGATGAAGGTTTACAGAAGAAACAGTTTCTCATTAAACAGTTAGTACACATATTGCCTTATGACAATGGTTAACAACCGCATGACATGTCAACACTGTCCCTTCTCAACCTTGGGTTCCCTATCACCAGCTTTCCTGTCCCCTCCTGCCTTCTAGTCCTTGTCCCTGGACTGCTGTGCCTCATTAGTCCTGTTTTGTTTTATGAAGCTGTCCAATCCCAGGCTGAATGGTGAACTTCGGGAGGGGCTTCACCACTGAGCTAAAAGGGTGTGCTGGGGCCATACTCTCAGGGTTTCTCCAATCTGTCAGGCCAGTAAATCTGGTCTTTTTTTGTGAGTTAGAATTCTGTTCTACATCCTTTTCCAGCTCTGTCCAGGACCCTCTATTGTGATCCCGGTCAGAGCAGTCAGTGGTGGTAGCCGGGCACCATCTAGCTGTACTGGACTGAGTCTGGTGGAGGCCATGGTAGCTGTGGTTTATTAGTCCTTTGGATTAATCTTTTCCGTGTATCTTGTTCTCTTCGTTCTCCCTTGCTCCCAAAGGGGTGAGACCAGTGGAGTATCTTAGATGGCTGCTTACAGGCTTTTAAGACCCCAGACGCTACTGATCAAGATAGAATGTAGAACATTGCCTTTATAAACTGTGTTATGCCAGTTGAGCTAAATGTTCCCCGAGACCATGGTCCCCACAGCCCTCTGCCCAGCAATTCAGTCCCTCAGGGAGTTTGGGAGTGTCTATGGAGCTTCCATGACCTTTCCTTGTACAAGTTGTGCTGGCTTCCCCAGTAATGTGTACTGTATTACCCTTCACCAAAGTTACCACTTTTCTATTTAGTTCCCCCGCTATCCCTCCCATCCCTTGTAACCAACAAAGATTGTTTCTTTTTGTGTGTAAACTGTTACATGAGTTATACAGTAGACATCTCACATAATACTTGTTCTTTTGTGATTGACTTATTTCACTCAGCATAATGTCCTCCAGTTTTGTCCATGTTATGAGATGCTTCACAGATTCATCTTTGTTCTTTATCTTTGTGTAATACTCCATTGTGTGTGTGTACCATAGTTTGTTTATCCATTCATCTGTTGATGGGCATCTATGTTGTTTCCATCTTTTTGCTGTTGTGAACAGTGCTTCAGTGAACATGGGTGTGCATATGTCTATTAGTGTGATGGCTTTTATTTCTCTAGGATATATTCCTAGGAGTGGGGTTGCATTTTGTAGTGCTTTTGTTTTGTGGTGCTGATGTTTTCTTTGTTCCTCTTGCTCTCCTGTGCTGAGTTCCTTTTATTTGTGGATTTTTTTTCATTTCTTTTGTTTTTGTGGGTTTTGTTTTTACTGAGACTTTATGTTTCTCTTATTTTGATGAGTAGGTTTGTTAACTTTCTTTGTGGTTACCATGAAACTTACCCTTATCTTCCTAGGTTTGTACCAGTCTATTATTACTTGGTATCGCTTGACTTCCTCAACATTATTCCATCTTTTATTGTTGTGATGCTGTTGTCATTTACAGATTAACCTCTTTGGTTCCCTTTTGTAATTCTTTTGGTTTTGCATAGTCCTTAAGAGTTCATTTCCTAGGTTGGTATCTGACTAGTACAATCCTGTGTCCTATATTCAGCCTGTGGTCTGATATTGTTTGTTCTCAGATCAGAGGACTTCCTTTAATAAGTCTTGTAAGTTTGGTTTGTTTTTTACATAGCCCCTTAATTTCTGTTTATCTGGAAATGACCTAATTTCACCATCATATTTGAATGAGAGTTTTCCAGGATATATTATTCTTGGCTGGCAACATTTTTCTTTCAAGGTTTTATATATGTCATCCCATTGCCTTCTTGCCTGCATGGTTTCTGCCGAATAATCCGAGCTTAGTCTTATTGTTTCTCCTCTGTATATGACTTTTTGTTTTTCTCCAGCTGCTCTCAGGATTCTTTGTTTGTCTTTGGTTTTAGCGAGTGTGATTATGATATGCCTTGGTGATTTTCTTTTGGGGTCTATCCTATATGGGGTTCATTGAGCTTCTTGGACGGTCAGCTTTTTGTCTTTCATGATATTGGGGAAGTTTTCTGTCAGCAATTCTTCAGTGATCCTCTCTGTGTTTTCTGTTCTCTCCCCCTGCTCTGGAACCCCGATCACTCGAAGATTTTTGCTTTTGATTGTATCCCACATAATTCTCAGGGTTTCTTCATTTTTCTTCATTCTTTTTTCTGATTTCTCCTCAGAGTTGTATCCAATTGTTTGTCTTCAATTTTGTTGATCCTGTCTTCCACCCTTTGAAATCTGCTCCTCAGCCCTTCTATGACACTGTCCATTTCTGAAATCTTGTTGTTTATCTTTTGGATTTCTAATTGTTGTTTTTGTATGATTTATAGTTGTGTATTTAATTTGGCATTTTGTTCCTGTATTATTTTCTTGAATTCTTCCATTTTTTTGTCTGTATTTTCCATGAATTTGTCTGCCTTTTCCATGAATTTGTCTATTTTTTCCTCATTTTTGTGTGCTTTTTGCTTCAACTCTTGGTTAATTCTGAATTTTAGAGATTTGAATTCCCTATAGTTAGGTCTAGCGCCTTTTCTTCTACTGGAAGGTCATCTGGTGTTTTATTTTGGACACCTACTGGAACCATCCTGTCTTGTTTTTGTAAATGTTTTGATATTGTCTGCTGTCTTTGGGGCATTCAGTGGTTATTTTCCTCATTTATTGATTGTAGATTTGTTTGTTTCGTCCTGCTGTTTTGGTTTATTTGGTTATGTCTGAGGAGGTGGGCTATGCATTCTTTGTTGTTTGCTCGTCTGTGAGCACGATACTTTTCACCTCCTTCTCCAATGGGCAGGGTCAGTTACTCAGGTATGGTACAGCAGGGCAAGTCCAGCTGAAGGGGAATTGCTGGGATAGGATTTTTATGGCATGTACCAGGGCTGACAGTGTGGACTGGGAATCAGTGCAGGGCAGATTCCAGTAGGCCGTACCTGTGTTGCTTAGGAGTGTGATGTTCAGTGCACGGTGCAGGTGGGCAGGATGGGGGGCGGGTAGAATGTGATGTGTGGAGCTAAGATGGGTATGGGAAAGATGAGAGAGATGAGAGAGGAACAGGAGCCAAAGACATACACACAAACAAAAAACAGTGCTAAGGGAGCTTGCTATTGGAATGGAGAGATGAGAGACTGAGAAATGGGGAAAAACAAAAATTAAAAATTAAAAGGGTAAAAGAAAAAAATGAATAAATCGAGAAACTGGAAATGAAGACACAAAAAGGGAATAAGAGAGAGAAGAAAACTAAACATAGACATGAAAAAAAAAAAAAAAAAAAAACAATGAAAAAGAAATGCCCACCAGGGATGTCCCTGTGTATCTGCACAGAGTAAGGGATTAGCTTCCAAATCACATGGTACTGCCCAGCTAGAAGGGGCTCCCTAGTCGAGAAAAGAAAAAGAAAACAAATCAAAACAGAACAAATCAGAGCAAACAAACAAAAAAGCCCCAGAGTCCTACCAGCTTGGTGTAATGGGCTAGGAAGCAGCTTCACAGTTGAGCAGTTCCTCGCAGCCCTTCAGGAAGAAGCAAAGATGGCGCATGGAGCCAGGTATTTGAGAGAAGGGAGGGGGAGGTGGTGAGAGGTAAGGAAGAAATCTAAAGAGCGGAAAAAAACAACACCAGCAGCCAACAAATGGCACTCAGGGAGCTGGCCAGTGCTGGCGGTTGGAATCCAAGCGGCACTGGGGGGAAGCTCATGCTTCCTGGCCAGTAGACTGTGGCTGCAGGAAGCAGAGGAAGCTAAATGGGGGCGAAGAAGGGTGAGGGGTGGGAAAGCCTATATCGTGGGTTACCGGTGTTCTGTCTCCTGCTGGAAGCTCCGTGAAGCTGCTTTCTCATACCTCCTGTTTGCTGATCTCCAATAAGAGTCCAAGATGGTGGATCTGTGCTGCAGTAGCTGATAGGGGACCTCTGCATGTATCTCTCCTCACGCTCTGTTCTCAGTCAGTTTCTTATTCCGTTTGGTGCTTGGCTGAGTTCTTTATGTCTTCATTTGATAGTTAGGGTTTCAGGATTGATGTGTGACTCTGTTTGACTTAGTTTTTCTGATCTTTGCTGTGGAGGAACAGTGTGGTGCTTCTGACTATAGCATCATGTTGCCTGGAAGAGAGAGTTCTTTAAATTTTTAAAAAATAATTTTTAAGTGTTAGTACTTGGAATTACACCTCAACATAAAAAGAAAACAAAAATCTTCACAACTGGACCAGTAAGCAACATCATAAGAAACAGAGAAAAGATTGACGTTGTGAAGGATTTCATTTGACCTGGATCCCCAAATGCCCACAGAAGCGACAGTCAAGAAATCAAATGATGTATTGCATTGGGCAAATCTGTTGCAAAAGACCTCTTTAATATCTTAAAAATCAAAGATGTTTCTTTAATGACTAAGGTGCAGCTAACCCAAGCCATGATCTTCTCCATTGCCTCATATGCACGTGAAAGCTGGACAATGAAAAAGGAAGACCAAAGAAGAATTGATGCATTTGAATTATGATGTTCATGAAGAATATTGAATAGATTGCCATAAGAATGAATAAATCTGTCTTGGAAGAAGTACAGCCAGAATGCTTCTTAGAAGCGAGGATGACTAGATGAGTACTTTGGACAAGTTATCTGGAGGAACCAGTCCCTGAAGAAGGATATCATGCTTTGTAAAGGAGAGGTTCATCAAAAAAGAGGAAGACCCTCAACAAGATGGATTGACACAATGGCTGCAACAGTGGGCACAAACATACCTACTATTGTAAGGATGGCACAGGCCTGAGCAACATTTTATTCCTTTACATGTAGGGTCACTATGAGTCAGAACCAACTCAACAGAACCTAACAGCATAAAGACTACAACAGTACTTGGAAAAGTAAAAACAGAAAACAACTACTCCATTTTGCAAGTGAGTTAACTGAGCCCCAGGAAGGTTAACTAATTAGGGAAGATCTCATAATTAGTTTGTGGCAGAGCTGAGACTCAAACTCATATCTTGTCTCTTGATTCTCTGTGTGTTTTCCCTACACAATGCTACCTCTCTTCCTGAATGCTCATCCTTACTCTTCAGCTATTACTCTCCTTATTAGGACCATGGACTGTTAGAGTCAAGAAGGGACCAAAGGTTTCTAATAAACATTAAAACCAAGGAAATAGAATTTTGCAGAAGTGAGTCACCAGTTTAGACTCAGTATTCTATTGCGTGTTCAGCTATTAACCTGGAAGTCTTTAGGCACAGATTCTTCAAGGCTGTATCTGTTTTCATGATGTCAAAACCATCAGGCAGTTCAGCTTAGTCTATTAGAAAGACTTTTTGACACTATGGGTGCAAAGCTAACAGCCTAAGTAAGATACTGAACTGAGCAGATTTCACTGCACTGATTTGGTAAGATAGAGACTTTCCAAGGGATGCATCACCCCATTTTATCTCAGCATTGTGTATATGAAGAAACATGTGTTTCCCCTGGAGAATTTATATGTGTTTGGATACATTTCACAGAGAGTATCTTGTAAAACTGATAGGAGAAACATCTAATTTATAGAATCCTATTTCCTGATGCTGTGGATACTAGTTCAGGACTCTGCTAACTACTTTTTGGCCAATATAATTGATTTATTCTCTCCATGCCAGCATCAGCCCAGGTATGCAGATTCTGGAACAGTAGGAACTCTCTGATAGCCAGATGATAAACAAGATCTGTACTCTCCTGAGCATACTAAACTATGCCGAAAATTCAGTTTATAGGGGAACAGACCAAGGGTTAGTAGGTGTCTCCAGTGAATGTGTTTGTCAAGTTGATGATCATGTTTACCAAGATCCTTTTATTACCAGCTGAGTCCTCTTTTAATGGGTTAGTTCACCCTGGAATTTTTTCAAAAACCAGCCTGATGTTAGGACCACCTCTGGGCTTCCCAGACACAGATCTAAAGTGAAGCCTGTAACCTTCATGGTGACAACCTCCAACCTCAAGTACAATTATATAAATCATGGAAAAATGTTTTCACATTTTAGCAAGTCCTTACTCCTACAAAAATGTTGATTTATTTAAAGGTGAGAGGCTGGTTATCTATAAAGAAATGTATTTGGATGTAAAAATCTTGATTGTTGTTGTTAGGTGCCGTCAAGTCAGTTCCGATTCATAGCGACCCTATGTACAACCGAACAAAACACTTCCTGGTCCTGCGCCATCCTCACAATCGTTATGCTTGAGCCCATTGTTGCAGCCACTATGTCAGTCTATCTTGTTGAGGGTCATCTTCTTTTTCGCTGACCCTCTACTTCACCAAGCATGATGTCCTTCTCCAGGGACTAATCCCTCCTAGTCATGTCCAAAGTATATGAGACATAGTCTCACTATCCCTGTATCTAAGGAGCATTCTGGTTGTACTTCTTGCAAGATAGATTCGTTGATTCTTTGGCAGTCCATGGAATATTTCAATTTTCTTCACTAACACCACAATTCAAAGTCATCAGTTCTTCTTCATTCTTCTTTATTCATCATCCAGCTTTCACATACATATGAGGCAATTGAAAACACCATGGCTTGGGTCAGGCGCATCTTAGTCTTCAAGGTGACATCTTTGCTTTTTAACACTTTAAAGAGGTCTTTTGCAGCAGATTTGTGCAATGCAATGCGTTGTGTGATTTCTTGATTGCTGCTTCCATGGGCATTGATTGTGGATCCAAATAAAACGAAATCTTGGCAACGTCAGTATTTTCTCTATTTATCATGATGTTGCTTATTGGTCCATTTGTGAGGATTTTTGTTTTCTTTTTGTTGAGGTGTAATCCATACTGAAGGTCTTTGATCTTCATCATTAAGTGCTTCAAGTCCTCTTCACTTTCAGCAAGCAAGGTTGTGTTATCTGCATAAGGCAGGTTGTTAGTGAGTCTTCCTCCAATCCTGAAGCCCCTTTCTTCTTCATATAGTCCAGCTTCTCGGATTATTTGCTCAGCATATAGATTGAATAAGTATGGTGAAAGGATACAACCCTGATGCACACCTTTCCTGACTTTAAACCACGAAGTATCCCCTTGTTCTGTTCCAATGACTGCCTCTTGATCTACTTACGAGTTCCTCATGAGCGCAATTAAGTGTTCTAGAATTCCCATTCTTCACAGTGTTATCCATAATTTGTTATGATCCACATAGTCGAATGCCTTTACATAGTCAATAAAACACAATGTCAGAAGAGACTCTGAAATTTACTCTTGAACATTGAGTAACTAAAGCAAAAGGAAGAAATGATGAAGTAAAAGGACTGAACAGAAGATTTCAAAGGGAGGCTTAAAAAGACAAAGTAAAGTATTATAATGACATGTGCAGACACCTGGAGTTAGGAAATCAAAAGGGAAGAACAGGCTTGACATTTCTCAAGCTGAAAGAACTGAAGAAAAATTTCAAGCCTCAAGTTGCAATATTGAAGGATTCTACTGGGCAAATATTAAATAACACAGGAAGGATCAAAAGAAGGTGGAAGGAATATACAGAATCACTGTACCAAAAAGAATTGGTCAATGTTCAACCATTTCAGGAGGTAGCATATGATTAGGAACCAATCATAAACAAAACAAGGCTCCAGGAATTGATGGAATACTAATTGAGATGTTTTAAAAAACCAAATGGATGCAGAGCTGGAAGTGCTCACTTGTCTATGCCAAAGAATTTGGAAGACAGCTACCTGGCCAACTAGCTAAGAGATCCTTATTTGTGCCTATTCCGAAGAAAGGTGATCCAATAGAATGAGGAAATTATTGAACAGTATCATTAATATCACACACATCAGTGCTGATTTCAGATGGATCCTGGCTGAAAGCAGAGAATACCAGAAAGAATCTTGATTATATTAAGAGCAATATAGTTGTGTGTGTGTATGTTTATAGGAGTTTAAAGGAGTTTTACTTTATTTGACAATCCCACAGAGTCTTCAAGATGTAGTTTGGATATTGAAATATCAGCGTCTCTGGGATGTTCTAATGCCTTATGGGCACAATAAGAAAGAAGATTTGGAATCCATTATATACTAAGTAATTTTTATGATCACTTGTTAATAAGCATACATATAACTAGAGTTCTTGACTTTTGTTACTAAAAATACAAGCTGCTACTTTTAACAAAATCTCAAATTACAGTGGCTTAAACAAGAGAGAATTTTATTTATCTTGGTCCAGGCCTAGTACTACCCCTAAATCGATTCAAGGATCTGGATTCTTTAACTGTTGTTCTGCCATCCGTAGAGTTTTTGCCTCATGGTTGAAGGAAGAACCATTTCAGCCATTGGAAAGGAGAAAAGTGGAAATGCACACATGCTCCTTACATTTAAGGTCATTAACAAGAAGCTTCATCTCTTACTCCATTCTGCTGGTTAGAACCTAGTCACAAGGCCAGAACTAGCTGCAAAAGGCACTGGGAAATGCATTTTTTAGCAAGTCGCAATGTGCCCAGCTGAAATGCCTTTGTACTGTAGAAGAAGGAGAGAATGTATGTTGGATAGCCAATTGTCAGCCATGCTGATTAAGTTGAATGTGAGTTTTCCAACATCTTTTTTCTGTCTTTGCCAGAAATGAGTTTCAAATCCTGTGAAATTATTCTTAAATCTACCCTAAATCATACTGGAACAGGGCAATATAAGAACTAAATTTTGTTGAACATCTGCTATCTTCTATGGTTTTCACATACAAAAACAAAACAACAACAAAAAACAAACTTGTTGCCATCAAGTCAATTCCAACTCATAGCAACCCTGTAGTACAGAGTAGAACCACCCCGTAGGGTTTCTCAGTAGCGACTGGTGTATTCAAACTGCTGACCTTTTGGTTAGCAGCCAAACTCTTAACCACTGTACCACCAGGGCTCCATAATTGTTATAACAGCCATGAAGTAGTAGTATTCCTTCTATTTTACAGGAAAGGAAGTTGAAACTCAGAGAGATGAAATAATGTCACAAGCTAAAAAGTGGTATATTTGGCAAATTTTAATTGTCTAGTTATGAAGAGGAGCCCTGGTGGCACAGTGGTTAAGAGCTCCACTGCTAACCAAAAGGTAGGCAGTTTGAATCTACCAGTTGCTCGTTGGAAACTCTATGGGACAGTTGACCGCAATGAGTTTTTAGTTATGAAGAAAAACACAGCACCAGGATTGGAGGAAGACTAACAACCTGCATTATGCAGATGACACAACCTTGCTTGCTGAAAGTGAAGAGGATTTGAAGCACTTACTGATGAAGATCAAAGACTATAGCTTTCAGTATGGATTGTACCTCAACATAAAGAAAATAAAAATCCTTACAACTGGACCAATAAGCAACATCATGATAAATGGAGAAAAGATTGAAGTTGTCAAGGATTTCATTTTACTTGGAGCCATAATCACTGCCCATGGAAGCAGCAGTCAAGAAATCAAATGACATACTGCATTGGGCAAATCTGCTGCAAAAGACCTCTTTAGAGTGTTAAAAAACAAAGATGTCACTTTTAGGACCCAAGCCATAGTATTTTTAATTGCCTCATATGCATGTGAAAGATGATACAATGAATAAGAAAGAACAAAAAAGAATTGATGCATTTCAATTACAGTGTTGGTGAGGAACATTGAATATACCATGGACTACCAGAAAAATGGAGAAATCTGTCTTGAAAGAAGTGCAGCCAGAATGTTCCTTAGAAGGGAGGATGGCAAGACTTCATCTTACATACTTTGGACATGTTATCAGGAGGGACTAGTCCCTGGAGAAGGACATTATGCTTGGTGAAGTAAAAGGCCAGTGAAAAAGAGGAAGACCCTCAATGAGATGGATTGACACAGTGACTGCAACAATGGTCTCAAACACAGCAATGATTGTGAGGATGGCACAGGAGAGGGCAGTGTTTTCATTCTGGTCATTTGGTTGCTATGAGTGAGAAGCAACTTGACAGCACCTAACAACAACAACAAGTTATTACTAAAGCTGATTTTGAAGAAACAAGTGAACTGACTTTCCTTCTCTGGGCCTCTGTTTTCTCTTTTATGAACTGAGGAGATTGAACTGTATCAGTGGTTCTCAAACTGGAATGGACATTAGAACTATCTGGAGGGCTTGCTAAAACACTGATTGCTGGGCTACACCCTCAGAATTTCTGATTCAGAAGATTTTTGTAGGGCCTGAGTATTGGCATTTCCAACCAGTTCCCAGGTTATGTTCCCAGCCATACTTAGAGACCTACAGGACTAGATGATATCTGAAATTCCTTCCAACTAGGGGGTCATCAACCTAACTAGCTTCATCAGTCTTCTGCATTGATGGGTAATCAAAAATACTACTACTTGATGTAGTGATATCCCAACTACTTTGGTCAAGGTGGATAGTTGTCCAAGAAAATCCTAAACATAAATGGGAAAACACTCTGATGACAATCACTTCTTCATATATTAATTCATGCATTTACTTGTTTGTTCCATGAATATTTATTGAGCATAGCATGTGCCAAGCATTGTGCCAAGTATTGAGCTACCATACCAGCCTTAAAGACGCAGCAGATTGAGGCAGATCTGTATGCCCTTGATGTATGGAGAAAACAGACTATTAATTTATAATTATCAATAAAAGGGGAATAAAGCGGACTGTGAGAATAAGAACCTCTTCTCTGGAATTTGTGGTTATAACTTCAAACGTTACCTAAACAGGCCTTTTTTTGTTTGTTTTTTTTCCCCACTGTGGTGTTAAAGTCATAAATTGCTTATTCTCTGTATCTAGTTTGATTTTTGTTCTTTCCTTTTTGAGGTATTTCTTTATTGTGCCAGCTCAGTAAGTGGCATTTTCATTTAATTTCTGCCAACCTAAACATTGCCTTCCTGTACTAGATGAAACCTTGGCTTTGTTTGAAATTTTCATTTTCATTTTTAGCAGATAGTGACAGTGTAAATCAACAGCAAGAGCAGAAACACTTGTCTAAAGCAATTTCCTCACTGTTATTCCAACTTCAATGAAATTAGGAGACCTAGGGAGATGAATCAAATAGTCATCTCCAGCCTTTACCCCCAGCAATTTGGCCTTTTTAAGAATAAAAGACAAAGGGTACAGGTTTCTTGAAGGGAGGATGACTAGTATAAAAAGAGAAGAAAAGGAAATAGAGTAGTGATAACAGTTAATCATTTGTTGAGTGTGTATTATATGCCAGAGATTTTTGCCAAGCATTTTCCATGAATAATCTCAGGTAAACTTTCCAACAGCGAATGCCGTAGGTATTTTTACAGATATGAAAATTGAGGTTCACAGAGATTAAATAACTGACCCTAAGTCTCATGGTTCTTTAATAGAGGAGCAGGGACTCAAAACCAGACCTTTCTGACTCTAAAAACTGATGCTTTTTACCAGTAAAGTATACCCGCATCATTTCAGTCCATGCGTTTTTCATAGGGATGGTGCTGACTCATTTGGTTTACTGGTTTTCTGACTCATCTCACTGAACTGGGCCAGATCTGATGTATCTTGTGCAGTCAGGTTTGTATCTTCTTTCTTCTTGACCTCTTTTCTAGTGCAGCCCAGCTTCTCCACCATTCTCTTCCTTTCTATTGCCCTGTGTCACTTAAAGAAATACCTTCTTGTGGACCATCTCTGCGGTACACTAGAAGTCTGGTAAGCTTGCCAGGGAGTAAAAGTGCATTTGTTCAAGACTATAATGTTTATTTGAAAGAGCTTTTAAATCACAGATCTGACTTTTTTATGAGCCTCATTATATATCCTTGTGATTGGAAAATGCATCAGTAAGTAAAGCCTCTATGAAGAGCCCCTATCACCTGCATTATTTTAAAAGATTTGGTAATAAAAAGCACTTAAATTATTGGTAATCCATCATTAATGTGAAGTAAATAATATATGTTTTCAATTAAAATTCACTATGATAGTGATGCACGTTTAAAAAAAATTTCTTTTGTAAGTCACTCAGACTTGTAGAAGATAGGTTAAATATCACTAAGGGATATGTAAACACTAAACCTAGGGGTTCAGTTCTTTTTTTTTTTTTTTTCGTCCTTCTGTTCTGGCAAAAATATGATTCTACTCTTTTAAAGAAAGAGAGTTGGTAGTTTGATTTTTTAAGTTCATTTAAATGGTTCAAAAATCTTGGCTAGCAAACACCTTTTAAAAAAATCAATTTTTCAATATTTTTGAGTGAATCAGACCCATATAGTTACATTTCCCTTAAGGGGGCTATGCTTTCAACATAATTAAAGTCGAGGCAGCTTTATAGGTCTTGAGCAAATGTGCTTGGAGAATGTCCTTTGATTTCTTATGAACCCCAAAACTTTGAGGAAATGATACAGAGCTGGGACCCACTTCCCAGCTTAATCACTGGCTAGTGGTATACGATAGCCAGTAGTATAATGCTAAATTGCCACCTAATCTGCGTTCTCTTTTTCCTTTTATTAACAAAACTCAGACTTTGAGCTTACATATGGCTCATTAGTTAAAGCCTATGTTTCCCAGCCTCCTTTGCAGCTAGTATGGTCATCTAGGTTCTGGCCAATGAGACAGTGTCACACAGTCAAGTTAGGAGTTGAAACCAGTCAATCTAACTCTAGATCTTTCTCTAAATCACTATGGGAAAGTGACTTGATGTCATTTAAAAACCAAGCAAAAGCTGGAGTCAAACCCCAGCTTTTTCCTATATAGGAGATCTATGCCCTAGACCTGACTTTGTCACTAATTATCTGAATGACCTTTGGCATGTCACTTAACCCCCCTGTGGAGGTATAATAATACCTCCCCAGGCTTATTGAGCATCTAGTCTGAGCCAGGCACTGTGCCAGGTACACAGATATGTGAGTGACAGCCCTGCCCGAAAAGAGCCCACAGCTCACAATAAGAGGAATATAGAACTGCAACGCTAACCTTTCCTGAGAATTCCCTGTGCTGGGCATGTGGCAGGCGGCCAGTGAGTTTTTCTGGAACCCAAGTACCAGTGCATGATTAAGTGCTCTGTGAGGCATGCAGAAATCAGTGTTGTGAATAAAAAGGAGGGGAGGCCTTGGGGTCAGCAGGGTTGAAGGAGACTTGGTAAGTGTTCAGTTAATGTTGGTTGAACCAGGAAACAAAGGGTCCTCATAGATTTGCAGGATTTGTGTAGGTAGGGGTAAGTTAGGACGATCTCTCCCTCTTGGCTCTCTCTTTGTCCCGGGTTTAGTTCCTTGAACATACTCCATGCTCTCCTGCCTTAATACCTACACAAATACTGTTCTCTCTGCCTGTTGTACTTTGCCAGCCTCTCTTCCTAGCTGCTCATCTGCTAGTCTTAGATTAAAGGACATTCTACAGGGAGCTCTCCTCAGTAGACCAGATCTCACTTATATACCCTCCCTGTGTGCTGGAATCCCACAAACATGGAGGATTTGGTTCTGAAGTCAGTGCATATTTTGAAAATTTCATCAGCTAGAATTATCCTTAAAGTCTCTTAGGAAGCTGTCTCCACAATGAAAGCTGGCAAACAGTTTTTCAGTAAATCCAGCCCAGGCAATCATTTCACTATTTCTGTTTTCTTTGTTTCAGATAGCTGGCCTCTTTTAGGGTCTAGGTTGTTTGGGAAAAAAAAATCGTTTTAGGTCGCATACAGCCAAGCAAGTTGTGCATTCCAAAGAGTATCAGCGCATAGACCATGATGTGAATGGCGCCGCCTGAAGTTGTTCAGTGCACATGGAACTGTACACAGTGGATCTGTTAAGAGCCATATGCAGCTAAAGGAAATAGGCACTCTATGAGACATGCATAGAAGCTGAAGCTAATCTGGGGAGGAACTGATTTATATCCACTCCAGGGCTGGGCTCACTGAGTAGGATGGTGAAGTAAATCACTTGCATTATTTATATTGTTTAATTTCTCTCTGCATCTCTTTCATTTGCTTCCTGAATCCCATGTATGGTTGAATTTATGTATCATATCTATACAAAACCTCAACTCTTCTGCACTTCATTTTATAACACTCATCACATTTGAATTTTTCCTGGATCATTTGTAATTACTGGTTTAATGTTCCTGCTAGATTTTTACATTCCATGAGGGCAATGTCTATCTGGGGCCCCAGCACCGGCACCAGCAGAATACCTGGCACACGGTTTGTCTGAGAAATTCCATCATTCAAAAACTGATGAGGCTTTGCACTAGCCTGCAATTGGGAAGATTCACTAAACTTCTTTCTGGGTTACTCAGCATTGAGTCCTGTAGGTGCAGAGACACTCAATTAAGCTTATGCGGGGTGTGGGGGAGAGTAAACCTGCCTGGGCGAGTGCTGCTCTGATGACAGAAACCACTGACACTGATAATTATCCAGAGACTCTTACATATCCAAGGGCTGTAAAGAGCTGGGGACCACCTCAGCTCATTATCACCTCATTGAGCTCCCCCACCTCTAAATGCTCTTCTTGCCAGCCAGTCCCACTGCCACCCCCAGCCCCTAAGGCTTCTCCACAGTCTGGCTTTGACTGAAGCCCTTTCACAAGTGAACATCTTGGAAACGTGATCTGCAACATACATCAAATTTGGATTCTGAAAAGGCTATCCTGTAACAATAGCATCTTCTCCTTTTTAATTTTTTCTTATATTTTGAAGAGTCTAAAAGTAAAAATAGTAACTGAGGAAAATTTTAAAAGTGAATTAAAGCAGAAAAAAATTAATCTTAACCACTCTAATACCCCAATACAATTTTAGTTCACTTTGCCATTTTTTTCTGTGCATATTCAACACAACTGAAACCCTCCTTGATACGCTAGTTTATAGACTGCCATTTTAAAGTGAACATGGTGCAGGACTGGACAGTGTTTCCTTCTGTTGCGCATAGAATCACTATGAATTGGAATCGACTCAACGGCACCTAACAACATTTTAAAGTGACATTATTGCACATTCATGTTCCCATTTTTTCGTTATGCTCTTTTATAAGCATTGTTTTAATAACAGCAAACTATTGCATCAAATGATCTTATGATGATATTTTTAAGCCTTCTGTCAAAGTTGGACACTTAGATGTTTTCGATTTTGTCTATAGGATATAAATATTATGATACAAATGCACAGTAAAGACACCGTAAAGAACCTCTTTATTTATTTTTATTTATATTTTGCTTCTTAGAGATAGCTAGATTTTAAATTACTGGGTAAAAAGATATAGACTCTTTAAAATAGTTTTTTTAATTTCAGATTATAACTAATGCATATTTAGTGGAGAAGACTTAAAAAATTTAAAAAAATTTCAGCCAACTTTCATCTTCAAGAGATAGAATCTTTTGATATATTTTCTTTTTTATTTTTCAGTGAACATATATAAAATATATGCATTTACATGTACTATATGTATGTATGCATGCATTAATATATGTATATAATATATAATGTAAAATGATGTTTATGATACCTATATATTTATGCCATAGGATTCTTTTATATATTGAAATAATAAAGAATGTCATTAGAATGTCTTCAAAAATATATTTTTTAACTTACTGTGTAATATGATTTAACTAACAATATTCTTCTTGTACCTACATAACATTTTCTGATTTCTATTTTTTATTTTTCTATTTAAAAATTCTATTTTAGTTAATTTCTAATTATTTCTATAAAAATTAAGAATTGTGTTTGTACACATATCTTTGCCAGCATTTATATTATTTGTTGTGATAGATTACAGTAAAGAATTTACCAAGTCAAAAAGGTATAAACATTTTTAAGGCTTTTGATATATATTGTCAAGTTGCTTTACAGAAAGATTATGCCAATTTGCATTTTCAACAGTAAGATTGTAAGATAATGGAAAATAGCTTGTCATTTTTGTTTTAATTTATATTTCTTTGACAGTGACTTTGAACTTTTTCTCATGTTTATTATTCATATTTATTTTTTCTGTGAATTGTCTATATCCATTAAAGGATAATAGCATTTAAATGTTCTTGACACATATATAGAAACATATTTTAAAGGAAGTTATTGTGATGCAAAAAAAAAAAAAAGACACAGGAAATAGAATCAGGTAAAACATGAAGACTTGAATTTCCTGATTCACTCTTTCATACTGGGTCACAAATTCACCGCCGAAAACCTCAAAACTTTTCTTTACCTAGTTTCAGTCTTGTAAAGCTTTAATGGACACTTACATGTTGTCACTTTTGGAGGCAAGGGATTGGGCTGTGCCATTTCCTGGGATCTCATCCTCTCAGCTCTAGACTTCTGTAAGAGAATGGATGAACGGAGTTAGGGTGATAAAAGTATAATAACTCTCAATTGTTTTAGGGCCAGCTACCAGATTAGCTTCCACTACTGTTACCTAACATTTTGGTAATAAGTATTGTTTATTTATTTGTATTCTTATTGTCTTGTCCCCCATCGTAATATGTGTGTATATATGTATAATATATGATGATATAATATCAGCAGAGACATAAAATGCAGAGCCTTATCGGCCTTGAAGTAAGGCATTTAAAGTTTTCCTGGGTGTAATAGAAAGCCACTGGAGGGTTTTCAGAAGGGAAATGATGTGATGATTTAGCTTTTTAACCATCAAGTATCTACCCTATAGCAGGTGCCAGGTAGATACCAGAAATGCAGTATTGAACCGACACTGTTGCCCACAAGGAAAGTATAGTATGATGAGGAAGACAGAGCAGACCTTGCCAGTAAATTATAGCAGCATATCCCACAGTGTGCACTCTGGAACTTGAGATGAGTTTTAGGAAAAAAAAAAAGTTCCACGATCAGATCAGTTTGGGGAATCATATATTTCCTTAGAGAGTCTCGGTGCACACCAGCACATGAAAGTGTCTGAGAGTTGTTGCAGTATAGGAGCCTGTCTAATGTAGTTCAGCTTGCCATTTCCCAAACATAACTGACACCAAAAGCTGCCTTCAGATAACACCCTTTCACATCTTTTTAACTCACATTGTGTGAAACACATCCTGGGAAAAAACTGAATTAAGTAAATATGGCAGTCAAGGTATATGCCAGGCTATGGCTATACTGAGGGGAGACCTAACACAGCTCAGGGGTGTGCAGGAAGCAGGCATTCAGGGTAGCCTTCCTGGAGGAGGTGACCCCTGAGTTGCCTCCTAAGGGGTGAGTAGAGGTTAGGCATGTGAAGAAACAGGGTAAGATATTCTATAGGTAAAGAATAGCCTGAGCACAGACGTGGAGGTTCAAACAGCCTGCTTTATTATCCTTGCAAAATACATTTGTAAGATTCAAGCAAGAAAAGGAAAAGAAAACTTTTGAAGTCTGTTTGTTTGTAACTTAATGGAAATATGTGTTTTTAAAAAGTAGAGACAGAGTAGAACGCAGTTCTCCTACATGAGTTTTAAATATGAACTGCTGATTTCTGTTGCCATAGCCTGTCCATCTAGCTCTCACTCCTTTCTACAGCTTCCTCTTTCCCTCTGCCTGCACATGCTGTGCAGGCCTGTCTGAGGAAGGCCAGACAGAAGCCCCTTGCTGTGCATGATTCTCCCCTGTGTCAGCTGGCTCAGCCTTCCTGGAAGTATGGATTTCCTGTTAGTACCTATAGCTCTGTCAACGCCGCTTTTTCTGTCTTCACATTGTTTCTGAATAATTTCTCACCGCTGCCTTCTCTTCCCTGCCCAGAATTCATCCAGGCCCATTTTTGCATCTGATTTTTGCAAGGCAGCATAATTAGAGGATGTCACGTATCTCTGCAGGAGCATATTCTCCTGCACAGCAGGACACCAGGGAATGAGAAAAGTTCACAGATGGGGAGGTTCTCCCTCCTGTACACCCCCACTCTTTCCACTTGTTATAGAGACTTGCAGAGGTTATTTTTTCTTCATTGTTAGTAGGTGATTAATAAGAACAGCCCCCCTTTATTTAGCGCTTATTATATACCAGACACTATACCAAGCATTTTATAGTATCGTTTAATTCTCACAACCCTAAAGTGTGTGTTATTAATTCTGTTTTACAAATGAAGGGAAGGATGCTGAAGAGTAACTTGCCCAAGGTCACTCAGGTAATCAGAAAAGAGGCCACAATTTAAACCTAGGTGGCAGTTGTTAACACATCCAGTACATGATGCCATTAACTGCTATTACCTGACACATTTGTTTTCTGGGACTTCTCTGCTTATGTATGACATCAGAATCACAAGAGAGCTTTTAAAGACTACAGGCCCCATTAGCAACCCTTGACTAGAACCCCAGGGATGGGGCCCTGGGATTGCTATTTTGAAAAGTTTTCCACATGCCTCCAATGCAGTGGTTCTCAAACTTTAGTGTGCACCTAGAAAAACAAAAAAAAGACAAAAAACAAGCCCGTTGCCATCTAGTTGATTCTGACTTACAGCAACCCTATAGGATCGAGTGGAACTGCCCCATAGGGTATCCAAGGAACAGGTGGTGGATTCAAACTGCCAACCTTTCGGTTAGCAGCCAAGCTCTTAACCACTGCACCACCTAGAGGACTTGTTAAAACAGATTGCTGGGCCCCACTTCAGAGTTTCTGCTTCAGTATGTCTAGGGTGGGCCTGAGAATATGCATTTGCAACATGATCCTAGGGAGTGTTCATGCCGCTGATTGGGGAACCCACTTTGATAATACTGGTCTAATGCAATAAGTGGAGCCCTGGTGGCTCAGTGGTTAGGAGCTCGGCTGCTAACCAAAAGGTTGGCAGCTCAAATCCATCAGCCGCTCCTTGGAAACCCTATGGGGCAGTTCTACTCTGTCATATAGGGTTGCTATGAGTAAGAATCGACTTGACAGTAATGGGTTATGGGTAATGAAATAGGTGAAAAATGAGGAAACAGACTAAAGTAATGAGAACAGCAGTTTGCAATAGGAAGCTGAAGGCTAATGTGTGGGAAAAAAAAAAAAAAAAGCCCTGAAGTTTTTATTTGTCTCTGACTAAATATTTTAATTAAGAAATAAAAAAGGAAGAATGTTGGAGTGAGATTTGGGGCCAGAGATCCCGTAGCAAATCCCAGCTTCACCCCTTATCAAGGCTCTGAGCTTCAGTTTTCTCAACTGAACAATGGGGATGCATTGCTGCCTCCCAGGCAGTTAATCAACAGAGTTCCATTTTTTCCTCTTTCCTTTCCATTTAACTTCGGGGAAAGAATTACAAAAAATCCAGGAGCCTTACTTTTTGAGTCTTGAATGCAGAAGTCAGCTATAGTGTGTATTCATTTCGTGAATGATTTAGGCCTGTTGTAGCTGGTATCCCCTTTGCCTCTCCATTTGTGTGCTCCTTCATTGTTCCCAGGAGAAATGCAAGGTGGAAAAATAGTGGAGTCCTAGAGCTTCTGCTTGAGAATCTCTGGCTTACGGCCTGCGGCATTGGCTCTAGGTCTGGGGCAAGCAATACCAGCCTTATGTTGGAGAGTGAGGTTAGAGGTTACTAAAACCAAAAATACCAAACCTGTTGCCATCGAGTCAATTCTGACTCATAGAGACCCTATAGGACAGAGTAGAACTGCCCCACAGAGTTTTCAAGGAGTGGCTGGTGGATTTGAACTGCCGGCTTTTCAGTTAGAAGCCAAACATTTAACTACTCCGCCACCAGGGTTCCTTACAAGGAGTCATAGAGACGTTAAAAACATAACCCAAATTCTTACAGCTGCTGAATGCTAAAGCATATTTGAACCCAACCAAAAAAACCAAACTCATCGCCATTGAGTTGATTATAACTCATAGGGACCCTATAGGACCCATAGAACTGCCCCTTAGGATCTCAAAGGAGTGGCTGGTGGATCCGAACTGATGACCTTTTGATTAACAGCTGAGCTCTTAACCACTGTGCTACCAGGGCTCCATTTGAACCCAGGTGTGCCTAAATTGAACACTTGGGCTCCTTCCACTCTATCTCACTGCCTGAACAAAGAGCCCAGAAAGCATCCATCCAAGGCAGGGAGAGTCAGGTTGTTTTAGGCTTGATTTTTCTGGCTAGAGAAAAGCATTCATACTCTTGACTTGTTTTTCTAGTTTGTTAAAATGTGGGATGCTGGGCAGAAGGAAGTTGGACACCTATTTATGTCTTCCACTGTTAAGTGAGGGAAAACAGGGGTGCCATTCCTAAGCTTCTCAAATATACCATGGCACCATGTGGGTAAAGATGCATGTTCAGAGATGGTCTTTACAGTATTATTTATAATGGGAAACAATTAGAAATAAACTAAATGATTGATAATAAGAGATTGGTTAAATAATATGACATATCCAAGTTATAGAATATGATACATTTTCAAAAACAATGAACTATATACTTGTTGATGTGGAAACATGTCTGTGACATACCATTGAGTTAAAAAGACAAACTGTAAAATAGCATAATTGTATTATCCCTTTTGCATAAAACTAAATACATGTGTATCCCAGTGTTTTAGAAGGAGGGAAACAAAGGGGATGCTTTTTTTTTTCTTTTCCTTTTCTGTATTGTTTGAATTGTCTATAATGAAGTTGTATTATCTTTGTATGCTGAAGAAAAGAACCACAGTGTGTAATAGCTTTATGATCTTTATTTATTCATTTATTTATTTTTGTCATTTCTGATATTAAAGCTAGGGCCTGGTAGGCTGACCTGTCCACCTTTGATGTCCTTCCAGGCACTATATAGTCCCAAAAGTGTTTCTCTGGAAACAGCTATGAGTAGCAGGTCCCCAGTACACCTCCTCTGTTTCTTCTCTCAGCTAAGGGCACAGAAGCCTGATGGAGAATGGGACCATCAACCTCTGCTTTCAGAGGCAATAGTGGTTCAGTGGTAAAATTCTCACTTTCCATGCAGGAGACCTAGGTTTGATTCCTAGCCACAGCACTTCATACGCAGCCACTTTCTGTCTGTCAGTGGAGGCTTGCATGTTGCTATGATGCTGGACAGGTTTCAGTGGAGCTTCCAGACTCAGACAGAATAGGAAGAATGGTCTGGTGATTTACTTCTGAAAGTCAGCCAGTGAAAATCCTATGGATCACAATAGTCTTATCTGTAATTGATCATGGGGATGGCGCGGGACTGGGCAGCATTTCGTTCCACTGTGCATGGGGTCACTACGAGTTGGGGGCCAACTCGATGGCTGCTAACAGCAGTACCTCTGCCTCCAGTGCTCCCTCTGGGAACCATTCCTATGGCCAGTGTAAAAGGACGGAATAGCTGGTGACACTTCCAGGTTTTGAGCCAGCTTTCCTTTTCATTCTACTTAAGGTCTGTTTGGTCTCCCAGATCTTGTATCTAAAGAATGAGACTGTAAAAATGAAGAAATTAGGTTTTGTTTTGTTTCCAGAGCTTGAAGCTTCCATCTTCTTATCATTTGATCATTTCTGCAAAGATCTATATGAAACCCCTCCTTCCCCGGTGACCTAGATGGGGACTTTAAATGTCATTAATTTATGACATCATTTTTGGAATCTTCCCCGGCTAAATTCCCATTGCAACATGGGTAAGGGTTTCAGGGATTTTACTCCAACATTTTGGCTAAATGCCAGCCTGGTAAATTCCACTCTGCCCCTTGGATACTGCAGCGCCAGTGCACTCCTTCACCTGGAGTGAGCCATTGTCTTTGTGGTTAAAGAATGGACACCTCATACTTCTTCAGTTTTTGTTCTGGAGTAGAAGCCTAATATCCTGGAAGAAGTGTGGTGAGAATGCTCCTCAGAAGCAAGGATGGCAAGACGACATCTTACATACTTTGGACACGTTATCAGGAAGGATCAGTCCCTGAAGAAGGACATCATGCTTGGTAAAGTAGAGGGTCAGTGAAAAAGAGGACAACCCTCAATGAGATGGACTGACACAGTGGCTGCAACAGTGGGCTCAAGCATAACGATTGTGAGTATGGTGCAGGACCACACAGTGTTTCATTCTGTAGTACATAGGGTTGCTATGAGTCAGAACCAACTCGACAGCATCTAAGAACAACAGAAGCCTAAGAGAAGGGGGCTTCGCTTTGCATTCTAAATTTCCATCTCTCCCCTCTTCAGTGCATCCATATTGGAATTCTCTCATTATCTGTTAAGTTCTAGATTCAAGTCTATATTCCTCAGCCCCCCAAATCTGGATATCTCTTGGGTGTGGGGGCTCGGGCATCCATTGCCTTTGGGTAGTTCCTTCTATATTTGAAACAGAGAAGATTTACCTGCTAGGGTTCTGTGAAAGATTCCTTTTGAAAAAAAAATTCTGATCTTGGAAAAAAGTTTAAAAACTGTAGCCACATCTCATTTCTTATTCATATGTTTGGGATATTTCTGGTCTTTGGTGAAATATAGGATAGGAAAAGAATGTAACATCTTATTAAAAACCTGTTGCCATTGAGTTGATTTCGACTCATAGCAACCTTATGTAGCAGAGTAGAACTGCCCCATAGGGCTTCCAAGCCTGTAATCTTTATGGAAGCAGACTGCCATATCTTTCTTCCACAGAGTGGCTACTAGGTTTGAACCACTGACCTTTCAGTTTAGCAGCCGAGTGCTTAACCACTGTGTCACCAGGGCTCCTCAACATCTTATTAGGATAATTAAACAGCAACAAACAGCCCTTTTGCCTTTATGAGCAATATTTGTAGACTGGTTGTTGAAAAACAACTGCTATTAACCTGCAAGTGAGTTCTGCATAGCAGCCTCTCCTTGTCTAGTTGAGTTCTCTATATAGTAATCTCCTCTCTTTTATTTATTTATTTTTTGTTTGTCTATTAAAAAAATAAAAATTCCCTTAAAGGACCTCAAATACAAAGACCTTGGTCTTTTGAATATCGTCTTTGTACTGTTAAGTTTTGCCTACTAAACCTGACTGAAGAGACACATTGTTGTCTGCTTCCCATATTCTGGCTAGCAAATGATCGGTTGTCAGGACAACGGCATAGAAGGTGGAGGGTCATTGATAACCACATGAATTCTTTAAACAAAATATGATCAGAGCAGATTCCAGGGTATAGTTGAAAGCAGGATAAGAGAAGTAGAAAGGTTTTAGACAGGTCTTTCCTTTTCCAAACTCAATAAAATTCCCTTTAAAAATTTTGCTACAGTTGGAGTTGCTCAAAATTTTATTAAAAATCCTGAATAAAGACATTACTTGTGCTGGAAGTGTGTTTGTCATTCCAGCATAATAAGTATGACTTTTATATCAGCCCCTCCTGACCTCCTGCCTTGTACTCTTGACAGAGGCCCTGGAGGACAGGCACTGTGGTTCTCCATTGTCTCTCAGTGCCAGGCACAGTTTCAGGCACATATTGTAGGAATGAATGAGCTCAAATCTTCCCATCAAATCCTCACTGTGCCCCTTATAGATGAGCTTCATGATTTATATATGCAAAGAAACTGAATTCAGAGAATTTAGGTAGCTTTCCCAAGGCCCTTAAAAGTTGGCGGGAGGGGAGTGTACGCAGAATTAGAACCCAGGTCATTATGACTCCTAGACCACACTCTTTTTATTATACCATGCTGCCACTCTGTAAAAAATAAGTAAATAAAGAGGAGTAAACATTTAAAGAGACAGAACATTTCTACGATGAAATGTATACTTTTTCAAGCAAGTATGGAAAACCTTTCAAGATAAAATTGTTGGATAAAGAAAAAAAGGAAGAAATAATATGTAACTTTGTATTCATTGAAAATAAGCAATTAATTCTGCCCTCTAGAGTTGAGTTTATGTGTAGCTTATTTGCACATGAAAGTACAAGATTGGCTTCATTTATATGAAAGTTAAGACATCTGGTTGAGAAATGAAAAATTTGGTCAATTACCTGAATCATGTTTGGTCTACATGAGAGAAAAGCCTCAGATGCCTTCACATCACAAGATGTTTTGCTTTGTATGGTTACCACCAGGCCGGCAGACTTTCTTCTCACGTTAGAGCTTGCTGTTTGACATCCTGTAGACTCACCCATTGTTAGAAGACTGTTATCATTTTGTAAACCAGCAGTTTGCAAACATTAGTCTAGACTAGAGACTAGCGTTGGCCCCTGACAGAGTGTTCACTGCTGTGTGATGGAATGAGGAAATAAGTCATAAAAGTACATGTACTTAATTTAAAAAGATTGCCCTTTATTGTGAGATCATCTTCTTCCTATCTTTTAGTGTTAAAATGTTCTGTCAAATGATGCTGATAACAGATAGGGTTTTGTTTTTAATGAATCAAGGTGACAAAATAAAAAATTGAGAAGCCTGTGTCAGCCCACAATTTTTTTGTTTGTTTTGTTTTGAATGTGATTTTTTACCAGACTCTGGAAAAAAACATTTAAAGTCTGAACATCACCACTTTAAACCTTGCAATATCTTCGGCACAGTGACAGCTGAAATATTTTTATATATTTTCCAAATTTGATCTTCCTTCACAGGAAGTGGGGAAACTCTCTCCTGGCATTGCTATTTGCACTGGGCCTTGAAAGCATTGGTCATCTTAACAGTCAAGCACTTTCCTGACAAAATAATAATTCTTCCTTTTGAAATAAGCAATTCAGACCTTAAAATAACTCTGAAGAGAACACCTCCTGCACTTTTAAAACATTTCACTTTGGAGAGACATGCCACAGAGACATGACCACAGGGAGACACTTTCTGTGCTGGAAAACTGGATTCCATCACTGTGAATATTTTAACAGCTTTCACAGTTTCTGTGGTTTGCTCTCATGACCCCAAAAGCATATATCTCCACATGCTGTAACATCAAGGATCTCTCCCCAAGCTTTATGAATTCAGCTAGAATGAACGGCATAATCACTGTGTGCCAGGCAATGTCCAGTATACCAGGAATATGAAGCTGTAATCACCATTATACCATCTCTCATTATCATGCATTTGCCACGTGCCAGACAGCATGCTAAGTGCTTCACTTGCATTAGCTCACTTCATTCTCATAACCACTCTGGGAGAAAAGTAGCAGTATATAGCCTTTTTACAGGTGAGGAGACAGTAGCAAGGACATTACGTGACTAACCCAACATCACAAGCCCTGTGAGTGGCATAGCCAGTGTTCCCGTTCAAGGCTTCCAAACCCCAACTCCTGACTGCTATGCTAAACTGCCTGCCTCCTAAGAATTAAAAAAAAAAAAACCCGATTGCCATCCAGTCAATTCTGATTCATAGGAATCACATCCCCGAAAAGAACTGTGCCCTCAAGGTGGTTATATTCTAAATTAGAGGAGGGAAGCACAGGGGAAAAAGCACTTACATAGAACTGAATGGTGTAATTCCAAGAAACAGGCTGTGGGATTGTAGAGGAAAGAGTGATTAATTATGATCTACTAAGGAAAGGCTTCTTGGAGATGGCCTTAGGCTAGGTGAGAACAAAATAGGGCATTGCAATTATCTAGAGGATCAGGTCATTCTGGGTGTCAAAGTAGATGATTTCAAACTGTGCTTTAGACTCTGAATAGTTGAGAATCAGCCACCTACATCTCTGGAATTCACTGGAGTATTGCCAGCTCTCCCATTCTTCCTGTGACCTGTAGCCCTGGCTTAGGTGAGCTTCCTGCCCAACTCGGGGAAGGTGCAGGACCGCACTGCTACACCAAGGAATGTGGAGACATGGAGGAAGCCTGCCTTGTGAGGAGCTCTAGAGTCCAATCTAGACTCTGTAACTGCTAGCAGATGACCCCAGGGAAGCCACTTCCTTCTCTGGGTTCAGTTTTCCCCCCTGCAAAAGGAGTACACTGAAGTTGATGGTCTCTAAGGGCCATTCAAAGTCCAGTGTCTCTGTGGTTTGGAGCCTCCTGAGGAAAGGAGAGGAAGGAGCTAGAAGATTCAGTATCTGGAATTTCATAGGTCTTGTGGCTTTGCTCCTGGACATGACCACTAGAGGATCCTCCTACAGATGAAGCTGCCTTCCTTTTCTGTCCATGACAGTCAACACTGTCTTGAGATCATTCTCCCTGTTTCCAGTATCTCCCCTCTCTAATCTAGATGGTATACTGGGAAGATCCCAGACTTTGAAGTTAAATAATCCTGGGTTAAAATCCAAACTGTGCCACTTAGCAAATTCATGACTTTGAACAAACTGTGTAACCTTTCTGTGCTTTTGTTACTGCAGCTGTAAAACAGTGATTCTAATACCAGCCTCTTAGGTTTGTTATGAGGACTGAAGATGACAGTGTTGAGAAAAATGACTTGTTATAAGGTTCCATCATAGCAGCGCTATGTACAACAGAACCAAGCATTGGTCTGTCTTGCACCATCCTCACAATCGTTGCTGTGTTTGAGCCCATTGTTTCAGCCACTGTGTCAATCCATCTCGTTGAGGGTCTTCCTCTTTTTCGCTGACCCTTTACCAAGCATGATGTCCTCTTCCAGGGACTGGTCTCTCTTGATGACGTGTCTTACCATCCTTGCTTCTAAGGAGCATTCTGGCTGTACTTCTTCCATGACAGATTTATTTGTTCTTCCGGCAGTCCGTGGTGTATTCAGTATTCTTCACCAGCAGCATAATTCAAATACCTCAATTCTTCTTTGGTCTTCTTTATTCATTGTCCATCTTTCCCATGCATATTATGATGATTGAAAATACCATCGCTTGGATCAGGTGCACCTTCATTCTCAAAGTGACATCTTTGCTTTTTAACACTTTAAAGAGGTCTTTTGCAGCAGATTTGCCCAGTGTAATATGTCATTTGATTTCTTGTCTGCTGCTTCCATGGGTGTTGATTGTGGATCCAAGTAAAATGAAATCCTTGACAACTTCAGTATTTTCTCCATTTATCATGATGTTTTTTATTGGTCCACTTGTGAGGATTTTTGTTTTCTTTATATTGAGGTGTAGTCCATACTGAAGGTTGTGGTCTTTGATCTTCATCAGTAAGTGCTTCAAGTTCTCTTCACTTTCAGCAAGCAAGGTTGTGTCACCTGCATATCGCAGGTAGTTAATGAAATAGAAGATTCATCTAATGTCAATGTTGCATAAGCCAGTAAGTTTCAATAAATGGATGCTATTACTATTAGAATATTGATCTTGCTAAAATACAAGTTGTGTATGCCACTCATCTACTCACTGACCTACAGTAGTTACCTGTTGCTTGTTAGAACAAGTCCAAACCTCTTAGCCTAGTGTCCACTCTGCCTTCCCCAGTCTCACTCAGCTATATGCCCTGAGCCTTTTCACCTAAAAGTTTACTACCATCCGTTTCTTGAACCAGACTTGGCCAGCCAAGGAGGATTTGAGAGCCTTTATTCCAGCCGAAGCTGATATCCAAAATGGCTTGCTACCATAGGGTATCTGCTGTGCCTGACAAGAGGCTTAGGTCTCCTGGGTTAGCCGTTTTTAGACATATGCCTAGACTTGCTCCCTTGTTTTTGATGCATTCTGTTGCCTCTACTTTAGAGAGATGAGAATATATTACTGATGGGATTCTGTTAGGAAACGTGTTCCTTGGCCTAGTGGCGTTCAAGAGTTAAACTTAATTCAGTCACTTCTCCTTAGTCTTCCAGCTGATATTCAGCATATGAAGTGAGTGTGTGTGTGTTTAATCATTTTGTTTAAGTTGATTGATCCATGTCTTATGATCTCTTTTTTTTCCTTATTTAAAAAATCTATAAATTCCGTTGAATGAACATTACTGAAAATTTACATGTTCTGGATACTGGAGGGAATTAATCCAGATATAAATAAAATACAGTTTTTGAGCTGTTCTCTATCTAGTGGCAGAGAGGGATTGAAACAAGCACAGTGGAAAAATACAATTAAAACACAACATAAGGGTCGATTAAAATTGGATTAAAAATATATGGTGTGTTTATTTATGAAACACCTACTGTAGGTCAGACTGTAAGGCCAGGAATATAAGAATGTATAAAACAGTCCACACTACAGGAGAGTGTACAAAATATATTCAGTTCAGAAGTGGTGTTGGATGGGAATAGCATCTACTAGAAAGTAAGCCCCACGAGGGCAAGGACCTTATCTTTCTTGTTCCTTAATATATTTTTAGCATTATAGCAGTGTCTGGCACGTGATAGGGACTCAATGAACATTTCTTGAATGAGTGCTGAATGACAAGAATATTATCAGAAAGTTTTACATTTACTAAGTAATTTAAAATAGAGTTTAATTCCAAGTTAAAATGAAATTATTTTTAGGAGGCCAGTGAAGGGAAATGGCCAAATTAATGTTTTAGAAGATTTATTTCAACAAACGGCAAAACATGCCAGGTTTGAATTTCTCATTTGTTTGAATTTCTCATTAAGTTCTTTGATTGAGTGAACTGTTCTGCACAAGTGTAATTCCCATTTAGGGACAAGAGTTACTGAATGTTTTTCATCCAGAGTCTTGTAACAGTTATGGTTCTAGGTCTAGAACACTCCCTGTGCTAACGTTCCAAAGTAAACTGAAATCTCTGTAGAGGAATTCAGGTGCTAGGTATGGGTCAAGCCCCTTATTCTATCACCTTTTTTAAAATGAAGTCTCAGTAACCCTGTCTACTGACAGTCATAAGTACATGGATAGTATTATATTTTGTTTGATGAGGCTTTATACTTCACAAAACTTTGGAGCTCCATGAAAGTCTGATCAGTTCTTAATAGTCTTTGAAACCACCCTAGCACATAGTAAGCCTGCATGAAAAGTTGAACTCGTAGCAGCAACCACATAGTACTTTTAAAAAATAAGTTCAGCCTATTGTTTGAGAGTTGTACGTTCTTGTTTTTGTTTCGCCACCGCTAAACCAGATTGAACTTGGAATCTGCCTGAAAGGACTTGGGAGCCTTCTCTTCTGACAGATCCGTCACTTAGCACTGTCCTAGCCTGTCTGGTTTGATTGTTGACCTTGGCAAAATTGAGCAAGGACCAGTGCCCCAGTGCCAAGCAGAGAGGAACCAGGGTCACATGCCACCCACACCCAAACCTCTCTCTGAATTTCCATGGGCTTCGAGCCAACTCCTCCCTTGGGTTTCATCTCACTGTTTGTAGGAATACAAAGCAACTGTGAACCTTCCAGTTAATACAACACCCTGCTCCCACCTCCCGCTTCCTGGGGAGGATAACAGCTCTGTTGACCATTATAATGCATTTTCTGTCTCCCAGCAATCCACACAGTCATTAATTTCTGCTGCTGACGTCAGGAAAGAGGATTATGTGTGTGTCTGAAACTGTTCCCAGAGTGCTCATTAGTCATAGATAATTGAAAAACTGGTAGGGGAAGATTTGGTGTAATAGTAGCCCCCGCCTGCGTGGAGGGATTGCAACCACCAGATAATTGTAGGCTCCAGCTTTTGACTGTGCAGACTGAATCTGCCCATCTGAGTGGGAATAAAGTGGATATGAGCCCAAGAGCCTTCAAGACGGTTGCTTTTCTTACACCCCAAGGTGAGGGTGCGGTTGCTTTTTTTACACCCCAAGGTGAGGGTGTGTTCACAGGGCAGAGGCCAGCAAGATCAAGAAAACAAGTGAATTGCCTGCAGGCCTCTTTCTGTCTTCAGACTGAGGAGCAGAATTTGGAAAAGGTGCACAGTGTTCTCCTAAATTTAATTTTTTTGTTTTAACTTAAACTAGTTTGTTTTAATCACAAAAGAAATGTAAGGCCATGGTATAAAAGAAGTATACATAGTAGAGAAGAGTGCTTTACCCTGGATCTTAAGCCCCACTGTCACAATCAATAGTCTGGATTTTTCTGGAAGTATTGTTGTATACGTTTTTCTGTCCTTTAAGACGTTACAAATGGGATCATACTATGACTACTTTTCTATATCTTGCCATTTCCACTTAGTTTATCTTGGACTTCCTTCCAAATACGTGCGTATAATTCTACCTCATTCATTTTAATGGCTATATGGGATTCTATGGAATAGATGTCCTCTAATTTATTTACCCTGACCAAACATAAGGGGAAAAACAGCTTTAAGAAATTATGCAAGAAATGTACATTCAAGATAGAGCAATTAGAGATTATAGATTAGTATGAAACAAAAATCACACATAATATCTCCACCCAGAGAAAACCTATTCTCTGTATCACCCCCCACCCCCCACCACCAAGGAATGTATTTTTACAAATAATCATTGATCTACATTCTTTGTTATTGTTCCTAAAATGAAATCACACTCTACATAATGTTTTGCAGCATACATTTTTTAATTGGCTTGATTTTTTAAAAGTTAAACCCTTCCTATTCTAGCCATTCTCTATGCTGCAGATTTATCTTCTTTAAAAACAAATCTGAGTGCTCAAAGCCATTGGCTAGCAGGTCTTCACTGCTGTAGTTGGAGCTCCTTACCATGCCTGAGGTCCCCTGCCACCTCTCACCTGTCTGCCGACTCTTCTCCACCTCTCCTTCATTTCCTTTTTGCAGACATACTGAACACTTCAAACACTCAAATGCTTAGAGCTCCTCAAGGATCCCTGATGGCCAATTCTCTGCTCTAATGGCATCCATTCCCCCAGAGCCTTATAGCACTGAAACCAGCAACCCCCTTCCCCACAACCAGGCTCAGATGTCACCTTCCCTGTGAGATTTCCTGGACTCCCTGGGCCAGCCTAGCCGGTCTTCTTCTGTACTCTAGTAACACTGCATACATTCCACTCTTGTTGCATTGAACACGGGTCCTGAGTGTCCCAGGCCACAGTGTGAGCCTTTGGAGGGCAGAGGTGCCCCTTCACTTATAACCTAGTTCCTAGATCTTGGCACAGGGTAGGCAGCAATAAGTGTGAGCCACCATTACTACTATCGTTATTGAAATAGATCTTGTTAAAATGTGTGAATGAATGGTTGAATGAAGACTAGAAGAGAGGGCAAATGCTGGGGCAATGAAGTCTTGATTAACTCTGGGAAAACTGATGCTGTGATTAATATTATGGTAAGAGAAGGGTGAAACAAGGATTATTTTTGGAAAACCGTCAAGGGGCACTAACATTGCCTCTGACAGCTTCTCTAGTTCCCTCAGTACACTTCCGGAAAGTGTGATTTGAAGAGGTGATTTCCTAGGGATTCCCACCTATTTCTATCTTTGCCCTTAATGTCAAGCTGTTTCCTTTGGTCTTTAGGGTCCAGATAGACTATTTCTGAAGGCTGTGGTTCCAGATCAGAAGAGGGATGTTAATCTTTGTGTGTACTTATTTTCATTCCTAGACCAGTGATCTGAGGAGAAGGCCTGGCTAACTGCCCTAGGTTGGGTTCTCTGGAAGCAGATGCTGAAACAGATTTTTGGGTTGTTGTTAGCTGCCGTCAAGTCAGCCCCTAACTCATGGCGACCTAGGCAGTGAAATGACTAGGCAGCATGTCATGGGGATGATCAGCCATGGATCAGAGCATTGTGATCCAGAGGGTTGTCAATGGCTGATTTTCAGAAGTAGATTGCCAAGTCTTTCTTCCTAGTATATTTTAGTCTGGAAGCTTGCCGAAACCTGTTCACCATAGCAACACACACACTTCCACTGACAGATGGGTGGTCGCTGTGCATGAGGTGCACTGGCTGGGAATTGAGCCTAGGTCTCCCACATGGAAAGTGAGAATTCTACCACTGAACCACCAATACCCCCCAGATTTAGGGTATAAGATGTTTACTAGGGATTGTCATCTGTGAAAGGAAAGAGAGGGAAGCAGGATGGGTCAGAAGGAGAAGTCAAACTGTGATGCAGTCTCCACACAACCTTGGCCAACCTAGCGTGGTACTCTGGAGTGAGTGCCGGTCACAGCCTGTCTATCCCTGCTTCTCTTAGTCACTGGGTACACCCTGCCCTGGGAAGAGCATCTCTTTGGCAAGGGGGCTCTCTGCAGCCTAGACAGGCCCTGAAGGAACTGTCAGCTGAAGGCTCCCTGCTGACCACACTCCTCACAGCTAGACATCAAGTGCTTCCTTAATGGGGGATCCAGCCAGTGGCATCTCCATATCTACCATGCTCCAAGCAACCACCAGGACCTGTCATTTCTCGCTCCATAAAACGTCCCAAATCTGCCTCTGTCTCTACACCCTCATTGCCAATGCCTTAATAAAAAATGAGTTTGTGCAGAGTAGAACTGTGCTTCATGAGGCTTTCAATGCTGTAACCTTTCAGAAGTGGATTGCTAGGTCTTTCTTCCAAGGCACCTCTGGGTGGGTTTGAACCACCAACTTTTTGGTAAGTAGTTCAGCACTTAAAGTTGTTTATGCCACCCAGGGGCTCTGGTGTCTTAATAAACACCCTCATTTTTTCTTTCTTAGGCTACTAAAATAGCTTCACAACTGTTCCCCCTACTACCAGTCTCTACTACATGCTACCAGAGAGATCTTAAAAAAAAACACAAATCTAATCACCTCACTCCCCGGCTTAATGCTTCTTTAGTGGCTTACAGTGGTCCTTGTGATTAAGTTCAAACACCTTGGTATGGATTGCAAGGCCTTTCATGCTTTGCTCCTGCTTCCCTCTCTGACCCCTTCCATCCTCCCCACTGCCCCACCAGCACCCTGCCCCTGTATAGGTTCCAGTTTACTCAGCTTTGGAAATTCCCTCAGGGTCCCCTTCTCCCTTCCTTCCTGGTCTGTGCTCAGGATGTGTCTTCTGCTGGGAAGCCTACCTGTGGCCTTTCAGCACATGATCTGAGCCCAGACCCCCTGGCTGCAAGGCCAGGTCTCTCTGTGCCTCACAAGGGCCTAAAGGACATGTCATCAGATTAAGCTGCATTTACTGGCTGAGATTTCCTTCTGAATTACTGTACAGAAGACTTGGAACCAGTTACCCACCCTGTTAATTCTCCTTCTGTCTTGAACTTTTTTTAATGAAAATTACATCCTTTTTTATGTTTATAGAGATTGGAATAAAGGTAGAAGAGAGTTCTCATTTTGACCCTCCCTTTTTTAAAAAATCTGAATTTAGTGGGCAAGATTTCCAAATGGTGCCACTTTTTAAACATACTGTTGTTAGGTGCCATGGAGTTGGTTCTGACTCATAGTGACCCTGTGTACAACAGAACAAAACACTGCCTGGTCCTGCGCCATCCCCACAGTGGTTGCTGTTTGAGCTCATTGTTGGAGCCACTGTGTCAGTCCATCTTGTTGAGGGTCTTCCTCTTTTTCGCTGACCCTCTACTCTGTCAAGCATGATGTCTTTCTCCAGGCACTGGTTCCTCCTGATAATATGTCCAAAGTACATGAGATGAAATCTTGACATCCTTGCTTCTAAGGACCATTCTGGCTGTACTTCTTTCATGACAGAGTTCGTGGTATGTTCAGTATTCTTCGCCAACACCATAATTCAAAGGTGTGAGTTCTTCTTTGGTCTTCCTTGTTCATTGTCCATCTTTCACATGTGTATGAGACGACTGAAAATACCACGGCTTAGGTCAGGCACACCTTAGTCCTCAAAGTGACATCTTTGCATTTTAATACTTGAAAGAGGTCTTTTGCAGCAGATTTGCCCAATGCAATATGTCATTTGATTTCTTGACTGCTGTGCATCCATGGGTGTTGATTGTGGATCCAAGGGAAAGAAAATCCTTGACAATTTTAGTATTTTCTCCATTTATTATGATGTTGCTTACTGGTCCAGTTGTAAGGATTTTTGTTTTTTTTTTTTTCCTTTGTTTTCTTTATGTTGAGGTGTAATCCACAGTGAAGGCTGTTGTCTTTGATCTTCATCAGTGATGGCTTCAAGTTCTCTTGGCTTTCAGGAAGCAAGGTTGTGGCATCTGCATATCTGAGGTTGTTAATGAGTCTTCCTCCAATCCTGATGTCACATTCTTCTTATCTAGAGATAATTCTCTTAATCCCTTAGTTCACTAAAAAAAAAAAAAATTTTTTTTTTTTTTCTTTTTTTAATTTCTGGTCCAAAAGATAAGAGCACTGGTTTTGATATGGCCTGTACTCCAACACTCAAGCTGTGTGACTGTGAGGAATTTACTTTTCCAACCCTATTTCCCCATCCATCTGTGTAGTGGGGACAGTAATAAAACCCTAAAGTTATTGTGAGGATTATATAAGAAAATGCATGATATGTCCTTAGTGTCTGAATTGAGATACACTGTTATGTGGATGCTGGCACTGAATGGGAGTGATGCCTGTCATGTGCTAGATACTAGGTATAGTGAGATAATTAAGATGTCATCCAGAGCCAAACTGTCCAGAGCCAAGGGGATTGTACTCCTCCAGGCATCTTCTGGCATGAACATTCGAAACAGACCAGAAGTTCTCCTTGCTCTCCATCCCATAGTTTGACATCTTAACCTTGTGCTCTAGAGGAGCACTAACCAACAGAAATAGAATCTGAGCCACATACATGATTTAAAATTCTCCAGTAGCCACATTTAAAAAGTAAAATGAAATTCATTTTAATATATCTTATTTAACCCAATATATCATTTTAACATATATATAATTGATATAAAACTTACTAATGAGACATTTTGCATTCATTTTTTCCATACCAAATATTTGACATCTAGTGTGTATTTCCATGTACTGTATTAAAAAAAAAAAAATAAAAAAATAAAAAAAACCAGTTGTTGTCGGGTTGATTCTGACTCATAAAGATCTCACGTGTTCCATAGTAGAACTATACTCCATCGGGTTTTCAATGGCTGTGATCTTACTGAAGCAGATCGCCAAGACTTTTGTCCGTGGCATCACTGAGTAGAGTCAAACCACCAACCTTTGGGTTAGTAGCCAAGTGTAAAACATTTGCATCACTCAAATCAGACACTAAATTTTCACTGGAAATACTTGATTTAGATTTCATAAGATCTAAATGTTGAAAAGGTAGATTCACACATTCATGTTATTCCAAATACACTTGAAAGTTTTTCGGTAACCGAATTGAGAATCAGATTTTTAACTGAAATTTAAATTAATTAAAATAAATGGATAAAAATTCAGTTCAGCAGTCACTGTAGCCACATTTCAAGTGCTCAATCCACATGTGACTAGTGACTGTCATACTGAACTTCACAGCTTCAGAGTCCACTGTAGTCGTTCTCAATATTTTTTCTTCTTTTTCTTTGGTAAACTCTTTTCAAATCCAATGATCCATAGAAGCCCATTGCTTAAAGTGGATAAAAATGGTGTCATGGATTTACTTTGGTTCTAATTGGAGGAGGTTGGTTGAACTCTCGCCCCTTTCCCCCCTCTAACTCTCACCCTTACCTCCATCCCCGTAAGTCCTGAAATACCAGTGCCCTGCCTTGGAGTTCTGTGGAGCTCTTAACAATGACTATTCTGTCATTGTTAGTTGCTATCGAGTCAGCCCGCGACTCACGGTGACCTCATGCACAGCGGGATCAGACTGTTGTGATCCATAGGGTTTTCATTGACTGATTTTCCCAAGTAACCAAGCAAATTGCTGACCATACATTCAGAATCCTAGAGTCTTGGGGCTCAAAGGGCTCTTTGCATACTTATGGGTCAGCCTCACCTCCTCCCTGCAGTACAGAAGTACTTATTACAGTATTCCTCGGAAGGAGAGGAGGAACAACTTGGCCTCTATTAAACACCTGGGTGCAGATGGATCATTTCATTCTTTTCTGCCTCACATAGTTCTCTGTGTCCTAATCTCATCTCCCTAACTAGATTAGGGGCAAGGACTGCCTTTTACAACCCTACAACTCCCACACAAAGCAAGACCATCAATAAATTCTTAACTGAAAGGCCTGACTGACTGCAGGAATTCAAGGTCGCCTGAAATATCAGGGTCGCTGCATTGCACAATTCCAAGGAACATCACTCAAATTGTATTCTGTGGTTGTGCAAACAGCTGCCCTGTAAAGATTTCAAGGTTTAGCTTGAGCTCTCTTTGCCAGCTGAGAAAAGCTTTTTAAAAAATTCTTTATTGTGACAGACTGATCCCTTTATCCTCTGATAGGAAGCAACGGGAGGAGTAAATTTTCTCAACTTCCTTAGAATATATGTTCAGCAGGCAGTGTGTGCAGATGCGTGAACATGTGTGTGTGTGTGTACATGAGGTATGCTGGTAGAGCTGCTGTGTCAGGAAGCTCATTTCAAACAGTTTGAACATCTTAACCTTGTCCTCAAGAGGCCACTGTGTTTCAGTTCCTTTCACAGTTTCCCATGAACAAAATCTTTCTCCAGTTTGAATAATGCCCTAGAGCTCCTGGCTTTGTAAAGCACCCCAGAGCATGACCTATAGGTACCAAGGACATATACCTAAGTCACCAAGTGAGCAAAGGGACTCTCTGTGACTTCATGATTTCTGTCTTTGTGAAGTTGAGAAAGTGCAGAGGAGGAAGGAGGGAGCCGAGAGGCTCTCTTAAGAAAACTCTGTTTGCTTTTGTGTTTTCAAACTGACAAGTGTTTGTTTTTCCTCATGTCTACCCAGGAAACCAAGTGCTGCCTCCTGGAGTTTCTCTTGGAAATGGGCTCACACCAGGAGCAGCAAAAGACCTTGGACTTCCCGTTGGGATTGCGGTGGCATCCTCGCTTATTGACGCTCATGCAGGAGGACTAGGTAATCCCGTACCCCATGCCCACAGCCAACACTGTGTTCAGAGGTAAAATCCCCTGGAGTCTAACACACTCCTTTACTTTTTTACAAAGCAAAGGTCAAGGCCTGGTTATTTAAGATATTGTAACAAAAAGCCTTTTTTACTGTTAGGCATTTGAATAGAATTATAGAACTTTTCATCAAAAATAGAATTTCTGTATGATTTTAGTAACTGTCAATAAAGATTAGTAGGAGAACAGATCTAAATACATATCTGGATGGTTCTTTGGTTTACTAGAAATGCGTAAAAGATAAATTAACTTCCAGATAGCATGAACGATGGTAGTTTACTCACCTATACTGTTTTTGCCAAAGGTACTCCAAACTCCTTATGAGTATAACAAATTTATTTTCATAATGTATTTGGTTTACATTCTATATCCAATTCGTTGGCTATAGTCTTGATTTCAAGAAGCTCTTGCTGCACAGTGGTTAAGCGCTTGGCTACTAACAGAGAGGTCAGCTGTTCAAATCCACCAGCCGCTCCATGGGAGAAAGATGTGGCAGTCTGCTTCTGTAAAGATTACAGGCTTGGAAACCCTATGGGGCAGTTCTACTCTGTTTTGTAAGGTCACTCACTATGTGTCAGAATCAACTCAACGGCAAAGGGTTTTTATTTTTTAGTCTTGATTTCATCTCCTAAATAACTCTCAAACAGGTCATTTATGCATTCATTTATTCATTCATCAAATACTAATAGTGTCTGGTGCTAAGGGAGACTGAATTTGAAACCAAACAAAAGAAAACCCAGATTTCTTCCCACCTGGAAATTTTAATGGGAAGGCAGACAATGAAAAAGGAATTACAAAAAAAGTGTTATGACTGTATCCTCTTCCTCATCCCTATTGAAGTTTTGTTTTTTTTTTTTTCTGATTCTCATTATCTTTTGCTTCAACTATATCCACAGCTTTCTTTTCTAGTCTTTCTGTTTTTTTTTTTTTTTTAAACTATGGTTCATAATTCATGAGATCAATGTAGTAGGTTCAGAGTAGAATGAAACAGAATAGCCTAGAACAGAGTAGAAAATATCATAGTACATCTCGCATAGAAAGGGTTAGCGCTGTTTTGTGCAAGTTATACTTCCATTTTCTGTGTGTGTGTGTGTCTTAGTCATCTAGTGCTGCTATAACAGAAATACTGCAAGTGGATGGCTTTAAAGGACAGAAATGTATTTTCTCACAGTTCAGGAGGCTAGAAGTCTGAATTCAGGGCAAGAGCTCTAGGGGAAGGCTCTCTCTGCCATCCTGGGGAAGATTTGTTTCAGTTCCTGTAGCCCCACCATTCCTTGGTTCCTTGACAATCTCCATGCGGCATCTGTAGTCCCCCCATTTGAGCTTTCTTAACTGTGTGTCTCTCTGTTCTTTTTATATATCAAAGGTGATTGGCTTAAGGTACACCCCTACACTGATACGGCCTCATTAATATAACAAGGAAAACCTTATTCCCACATGGGATTACATCTACAATTATAGGAATTAGGATTCTAAAACATATTTGGGGGACACAATTCAATTCATAATAGTGTGCGTGTACTGGGCAATGATCAAAATGAATTTCTTCCTGTGGGTTATAGTCAAAACATTTTGAGAAATATTCTAGTTTGTATCTCGTATGACAGCCGAGAGTTATCTTTCAAATGCTTACATTCAGTCCTGCTTCCAGAACACTATCGGCACATTTATACCTGTGTCTTTAACATGTTTCTCTGGCTGAGATGCCTGGTCCTCCACTTCTCCAGCTGGCTGACTCCAGCTTTAACATGAAGATTCATCTTAGATACATTCTCCTTTGCCTGCCTTCCAGGAATCACTCAGACCAATTTAGGAATTCTCCAAAATTGTGTTTCCTTCAGCACCTTTACTTTCCCCTATTGAAGAAATGATCATATTGTGTCATAAGTACTGATTTATCTGCTTATTTTTTCCACTAGACTATGAGCTGCTTGAGGACAGGGACATTATATGACTCATCTTGTCTCCCCTGTGCTGAGCCCTGTACCTGGTGCCTATAGGTGCTTGGTAAGTTAATTAAATACAGTAATGTTAAGGCAAGAATAAAGTGGAATGACCTTAACCTGTAGAGTGAAGGTTAATTTATTTCCTCATTTGGCAGATTATTAAACATTATCATGTCCATCTACATAGTCCATAGACTTTCAGGAGAAGGATAACTCTCATGAATCTGTGAACACATCTGTACTTAGCGTATTAATTTCTTCAGGATCTATCACAGTGCCTGAGAAATAGTAAACAACCAGTAATACATGTGGGTTGATTGAATGGTATCTAATTCTAATTGCAGGCAAGATGATTTCTGTCTAAGCACTTTTCAATATGAGCAGTGTGTGCCTTTAATTAAGATACCATAATTTTGGTTTTTAGGTACAAGCACAGCAAGAACTTGTGGTCTAGACAGATACAGAGTATTCCTGTCCACTAGCAATCCTGACATTTCCATACCATGTTTCAGGGCATGGAAGCTTTCTCTGTCATGCTTTATCAGTTATCCCTGGGGTGACAGTTTCAATCATCCACCCAACCCAGGTGATGAGCACTAGTCTCAGACCACCACACACTGCACCTTGGGGAGCCTCAAGCGCTCTGGCCTCCTTCCAGGCCTCTCCAAGGGACAGGCCCAAGCACACCCCTTCGCTTCTGCCCAGGACTTGCTGTGCTCTCCAGTGGGAATTCTGCTTCCTATATGGCACCTAGCATTCATACACACTTAGAGAGTGTTCGTTGAATGGCACTGGGAGGAATCTAGCCCATCAAGTCACCCCTCCCTGTACCTTTCTTCCTTGATCAGAGATGCTCAGTGGCAGACATTTTACCCTTAGAAGTTTTGGCTTAGGCTTTTTGTTCTCTGTTAAACTGCAAATGCTCTTAAGTTAGTGAGTTTCCCAAAGTAGTGTTTTCCAAAAGCAAGACAGAATAAAGACCTCCAGTTCCTAAAAGGGCTGAGATGAGGTATCACATTGGCTGGGAAAGGCCCAGGAACAGGATTCTCAAGGATCGTAGGACAGCAGAGTCCCTGGGTGGTACAAACGGTTAACCTGCTCAGCTGCTAACCAGCCGAAAGGGTGGAGGTTCAAATCCATCCAGAGGCACCTTGGAAGAAAGGCCTAGCAATCTACTTGTGAAAAATGAGCCATTGAAAACCCTATGGAGCACAGTTTTGTGTTTTTTGTTTGTTTGTTTGTTTGTTTTTTTGTCTTTTTAAAGACCTACTTAACAATTTTGACCCAATTTTATCCTTTTTATACTCTTCCTCTCCCCTTCACCTTATGCTCAGTTCAGGATTAGGGTTTCTGGGAAAGACAGGAGGCCTAGAAGCAAATGTTCCATCTCATTTCCCACGTTGCTTAGGCCCCAGTTAGGATATGAAAGAGAACAGAGGACTGAACAGATCATCTACCTGCCCAACCACGTATTCATTAAAGATGTGTATTAAGTCCTTGCAAACCTGTTAGTCACTGATCTAGCACTGGGTATGATTAGCAGTGAACAAATCAGACAAAGCCCCACCCCTTTTGGAGAGAAAATTCTGGTTGTTCATCCCTAGCTTACATCTTTGTAACTTAATAGTATTGATTTGGGACAACTAACCTACTGAGAGAGATTATGATGCTATGATAAGAGCTCTAAACGTGGAGTCTAAACATCTGGATTTAAATACCTATTCTGCTTAACTAGGAGCCCTGGTAGTGCAGTGGGTAAGTACTAGTCTGCTAACCAAAAGGTCAGCGGTTTGAATCCATCAGCAGCTCCTTAGAAACCCTATGGGACAGTTACACCCTGTCCTATAGGGTCGCTATGAGTTGTAATCCACTTGATGGCAACGATTTTTTTTTTTTTGGGGGGGGGGGGTTCTGCTTAACTATGTACCTTGGGCCAAATATTATACCTTTCTCACTTGTTTTCTCTTCTGCAGTAAGAGACACCAATACCTTCCTCACAAGGTGGTTATGAAAACTAATGATGTAATAGATAAAGCAGCTGACACAGTGTTTGGCACATATTGAGACACACAAAATGATCTTTCTCTGGTTTTCTCACTCTGGAACCACAATGCCTGACACAAAGTAGGAGCTTTGTAAATGAAAGCTCACTGAATTGCTACCCTGGCAAGAAGTGTCTACCAGAAGAACTGTCTTCCCTTTGAATAGTCCGTTGGAGAAGAGCCCAAGACCTCTGGACTCCACCTGCCTTCCCTGAAATCTGCCCTAATTTTCCTTCACAGCAATCTGTAACAGAATGCAGGATTTACTACTTTAAGATTCTGTATAGGTTGAGGTCAGAAGCAGTTTCAAGAAATGGTTGGATGAACTCTGTGCTAAGAAATGCCTGGATGTGAGATTAAGAACTCCTCTTTGGAGGTTAGAACTGAATGCGCTCCAGGCCTCTCGCAAACAAGCCTTGACAGTGGTGGGCTCTTCAAGGGTTGACCTGGCACGACCTGCCTTAGACCCCATATTCTAATTAGGAGAAAGGGTCACCACCCAGCTTCGCAGAACTATCCCAGACTCTCATTCCTAAGGAAAGCCTAGGACTAGAGGATAAGATCAAAGAACCAAGTAAAACTCAACCCATGCTCTTTCCAGTTCTGGAAAAAGAGGAGGAAGGACTCCGTGGGAATAAAAATCAAAGATAAAAGAACATTTTGTTCTTAAGGTGCTGGTTAGTAAGTCCTCCACAGACAACCAGAAGATAGGAGTAGCTTTGTTTGCACTTTGTGGGGGTGGTTCTGGCCAGGGCTCCTGCTGCTGATATTTTTCTAGCTTATAAAAATAGTATTAATAGCATTAACTTTGTTCCAAGTCTGTTCTTGGCTCCAGCACCCCACTCGTCCTGAAAGGCAATAACAACTCAGGCCCCTCTCCTCCGATTTGCTCTTACATCTTTGACAAACTCGTGATTATCCATCAACTCTTGAATCTGGGGCCATCTCCTATGGGAAGCCTTCCCTGACTCCTGCAAGCTGATTTAAGCACTCATTCCTCTTTGTTCGCACTATGTTTGTGTTTGCCTCCATTACTGCATATATCATCCAGTTCTGTGCGTGCAACTTTAGTTTCATTTAGTCTCATCTACTAGTTTATAAACTCTTCAGGAGAAAGCACTGTGCCATTTTATCCTATATTCCCAGTAGCTAGCACAGTGCTTTGAACATGGGGGTCCCTTACACATGTATATTTCATGAATGAGTGAATGAATGGATGGCATTCCCTTCATGAACGATGGATATTACAACTGTAATAACCTCTTTGTTTCAGAGACAATTGTCCTTATACAGTAGGTATACCTGGCTCAGTTCTCCATGAAGCGAAAGAGTTTGGTTTGAGTACTCCCTGATCCACTCTTAGATTTCTGGAAATCTATGTTCTTTGTGCTCCCATCCCATTAGCAGGTTATGGAAAAGAGCAAACTTCACAGCTAGGTTTTAGCATGAGTCTTTGGTTTCAGATACTAGATTATTTGCCAGATGTTGAATTGGCTTAAGTTGCTCATCTGGGCCAGATGTTGAATTAAATTGCTCATCTGGGTCAGAGGTTGAATTGGCTTAAATTGCTAATCTGAGCTGCAGAATCAAACCCAAATGAGGACTTTGAATTTCTTTCTTTATTTTATTTTATGACAACAGAATTGATTCAGCAAGTCTTACAAAAAGAGCTTCTGGTCCATGCCCTTCTAGAGCGAAATATAGTCGGTTCCAGTAAGCGATAAAACATGCCAACTTGCTGTCTCACCATTACCAGTGTCCTAGAAGAGAGAGTGGACTGGCAGCAACTTTGAATAACTCAGTTTGGGGGAGTTTTTATTAGTATTATATATCCTAAATGAAACATGTTGACCAAGGAACACATTTATTAGCAATACCCCCTTGTATTTATAAACTTTAGACTTAGGAAGCACATCTATGTTTACTATAAAATTTTCTCATAGCAACTTTGTTGTGAAGTTAGGGCAGGTATGTATGCCCTCATGTTGCACAGGGAGCAATGAGTTTCAGTCAGTTAATTGCAGAACCAGGAATAGATCTTAATCTGTCTTCTCACACTTAATTCTCAAAGCACCTTTATATATACTATTGCCTTAACCACTTTCAGATAACACGATTGAGGCTTACAAAGACTAAGTGACTTGCCCAGAGTCACATAGTTATTAAGTGGTAGATGAATGATTTAAACTCAAGCCATCTAATTCCAGAGCATATACTTCCAATCACTGTGCTGTGTGGAATGGCATATCTTTTAAAATGTGATTCAGTCCACTCTTCAATTTGAACCCTAAAGTATTAAGCAAGTAATAAAAAAGAAAGTCTTTCAGTAAAGATTTATTGATGACCCACTTTATTAGTTCACGAAGATATAAGGGGAGTAAGGGAAAGGATTTACTTCAGAGAATTCATGGTCTAGTGGAGAAAATAGCAATTATAATTACATGTGCCAAGTATAGGGGGCTTTGGAAAAAAACATAGAAAGGACCCAAAACTGAGGCTCGAAGGATCAGAAAAGGATTCCTAAAGAAACTGATCTCTGGCGATGGAATCACAATGTTTCTTGCCCTATTAGTGGTTCTTGGTAAAGTGGAATTTATTTACTCATTGCAACTTTTAAACTTCAAGTAGGCTTTGATAATATAATAATAATGATGATGATGATAATGGTAGTAATAGTAATACCAAGATCGTTAATAACAAAAACTATTAGAATCACTACTCTTATTGGTACTACCACTATAATGACTGTCATGGATTAAATTGTGTTCCCCAAAAATACGTGTATCAATTTGTCTAGGCCATGATTCCTAGTATTGTGTGATTGTCCACCATTTTGTCATCTTATGTGATTTTCCTATGTGTTGTAAATCCTAATCTCTGCCTGTGGTTAAGGAGACAAGATTAGATTATGTTAAGGAGGATTAGGTGGGATGTAACCCTGTTGCTCAGGTCACATCCCTGATCCAATGTAAGGGGAGTTCCCTGGGGCGTGGCCTGCACCACCTTTTATCTTACAAGAGATAAAAGGAGAGGGAAGCAAGCAGAGAATGGGGACCTCATGCCATAAAGAAAGAAGCACCAGGAGCATAGTGTATCCTTTGGACTTGGAGTCCCTGCACAGAGAAGCTCCTAGTCCAAGGGAAGATTGATGACAAGGACCTTCCTCTAGAGCCAACCGAGAGAGAAAGCCTTCCCCTGGAGCTGATGCCCTAAATTTGGACTCCTAGCCTACTAAACTGTGAGAGAATAAACTTCTGTTTGTCAAAGCCATCCACTTGTGGTATTTCTGTTACAGCAGCACTAGATAACCAAGACAGTGACCATTTCTTACTTGCCTACTATGTGCCTAGTACTCTGCCTGACACTTTGCATGCCTTATCTCTTGTTCTTCACAGTAATCCTGCAAGGCAGAGGTTATTTCCCATTCTGTATGTGAGAGAATTGAAGATAGGGAGAATAAATAACTTCTCCACAATCATATAACTAGTGTTATAGTTAGGATTTGAGCTCGGGTCAGACTCCAAAGCTCATGTTCATTTTCCTTATACTAGTGCTTCTCAATAATGGGTTGTTTTATTCTCCAGAGGACATTTGGCAATGTCTGGAGACATTTTTGGTTGTTACAACTGGGGATGAGTGTGCTACTGGCATCTCGTGAGTAGAGGCCAGGGATCTTTCTTAATATTCTACAGGGCACAGGGCAGTCCCCTGTAAAAAGAATTATCTGACCCAGAATGTTGGCAGCACTGAGGTTGAGAAACCCTGCTCTTTACCGAAACACCTCTAGTGCTATTTCCCTTCATTATCAGTTTATTAGTATTCACTGATTTCTGTAGAGTCCAAAAAGCAGCCCACAGTCTGGACATTGCTAATAAGTCAAATGCTTTGTCAAAAATGTTTTGTAAAATTAACTCTTCCATGAAATTAGGTCAGAAAAATAGTTGTGAGATAAGAACATAGAAGTGAAGACTGAAGAGTAGGGAGTACAAGATGATTCCCACCCCATCTATCTTACTGAGAGTCAAGCCACACCACACCACTTGTCCTTTCAACACATCGCATATGTTCCACCTCCTTGCCTGGGTTCTGGCTGTTCACTCTGCGAGGAGGCCTCCTCTCCCCTCTCCTGCTAGACAATCCCACTCATCCTTCAGCACTCAGTTTAAATGTGACTTCCACTGTGGAGACTTCTCTGAACTTAATCTCACTCCTAGAAAAAATGAATCACTCCCTACTCCAGATTTCTGCAACGCTTTGCACATAGCTCCATTTTTTTCAGCGTTCCCACCACATCATGTTCACCTTTGTATGCTCATCATCCGGCACAGACCCCGCATGGTGAGCCTGCAGTAAATCTGTGGATTAATTAAGATAATAGATGTGAGAGGATTTCCAAACATCAAAAACAAGGATTGCTGCATCTGGGTGAGGGAGGTTTTAAAAAATATAGATGCCTATTTTCACCTAACTTCTTTTTTTTAATTATTTTTTTCATTTTGGTGAAAACTTACACAGCCAAGGATATGCCATTTCAACAATTTCTACATTTACAGTTCAATAACATTGGTTATATTCTTCAAGTTTACTACCATTCTTGCTATCCTTTTCCATCTGACGTACTAAATGGTTAATATTTTAGGATGCTTATTACTCAAAGAGTATAACTAGAAAAGTTTGGAAGGAGTAGAAGATGAAAATAAATAAATGGAATAACAAGAAAAAATATATATCGATTCCTACACCCTACTTTGCCAATGATTCCGAGTCTGAATGTCTCCAGTGGGGCCCAAGAATCTGGTTATAAGTCTGGAAAGTATCACCTGGTACCCGGAAGAGACAGCCTGGGGAAGACAAGTTGGCACGGGTCAGAAGCAGTAGTGATGAGTAAATGCCACATAGGCAGATCACACCAAACCAGAACTGTGCTGAGAAGAAGCCAGGCCCAGGCGTGGGCTGAGAGCTGGGGGCAGGAGGGAGCTTATCCAAAAAGAACGGGAAGGTGGATCCAAAGAGGCCAAAGGTCTGCAAGAAATGAAGAAGGGATTAGGAAAGGAGATAAAGCCATGCCAGAGTATCTGGAAGGAGAAAAGTGGTGTCAGTGCTGAGCAGATAGATCATGGACAACTCCGGGAGTTCCTGGATGTGGATCAGAAGAGGGGGCAGGAATTTGTTAATGTGATTTCAAGTTTATCATTTCAAGTTAAGGTTTGGTTTAATGAGAACCACTGCTGCCTGAGACCTTGGCAGCTGTGTGAGCTGAGACGGCAGCCCATGTGGCGGAGGGGCAGAGAGGAGACATCAGGATGGATAACTTTGGGTTTCCTGTTCCCAGGCCCTGAGGCTTTCTTGGAGCACTGTCCGTCTCTGGACTGGGAAGCACTGGCCTTAGTCGGGAGAGCAGTCTTGTACCCTATGGACAGAAAGCCAGGGAGGAATGTAAGGCCTTGGCTACAGCCAGCTCCCCCTATCCCGTCCATTTCTAAAGACCCTGCCAGGCAATTCAGGGTATACAGCTGTGAACTTGCCATAAATGGTGACATTTTTAGGTTGATATACATGCTGCTGTTTGGATAATGAGTAATCACAGACTTCAGAACTAAAAGGTTGCTCAACGATTTTCTTTACTGATTTCCTCAATTTGTAGATGAGAAAACTGAGGCTCAGAAAAACAGTGATTCTTCCAAGGTCACTCCAGCAAAGTAATGTCAGAGTTGAAGTTAGAATCTGGGTCTTCTAATTCATCAAAACCCAGAGATTTTCTCCTGTAATATGCTACCAGAAACAAAACAAAACAAAAACTCAGTTGCCTTCAGGTCAATTTTGACTTATAGCAACCGCATGTGTGTCAGAGTAGAATAGTGCTCCACAGGGTTTTCAGTGGCTGATTTTTCAGAAGTAGATTGCCAGGCCTTTCTTGCAAGGCACCTTTGGGAGGACTCGAACTTCCAACCTTTCGGTTAGCAACTGAGAGCATGAACTGTTTGCATCACCCAGGGACTCCTAATATGCTACGCTATCTCCAAATTAGAAAAATGGAATGATCCCTCACGTGTTAGTCCATTCCTCACCTTATATCTCATTTAATCACTACAGTCAGTGTCAGGGATGGCTGTTAAAGAGGTAGTTAGCCTAAGCCACACGTGAGACGCCTCTTTGTTTTCTCTTCACCATGTGCACTAAGCTCAAAAGAGTCTCCCTCAAAAGCTGGTAATAATAAAACCAACTGGTATTCAAGTTCCTTCTGAAGAGCTCATAGCAGTTATTTTTTATAGTCATTTTATCTGCCATTTATGAGCCAAGCATTGTCTAGGTACTTTATTATTCACTATCATCAACTCACAACCACACTCTGAAGTACCATTATTTTCCACATTTTACATACAAGGAAATCAAAGTTAAGTAACTTGCTCAAGGTGATATTTTAATGAATGATGAAGTGGGGTTCTGAATCCTAGTCTTTCTGATTCTAGGACCTATGCGCACTCCCTCGGGTTTATCTGGGTGTGTCTGCACCTTTACTTACCTTAGCTGATAGTTGTACCTAACCAGTAAACAAGTTGCCATGGAGTTAATTCCAACTCATAGAGACCTCATTTGTATCAGAGCAGAACTGTGCTCCATAGGATTTTAAATGGCTAATTTTTTGAAGTAGATCACCAGGCCTTTCTTCTGATGAGCCTCTGGGTAGACTTGAACCTCCAACCTTTCGGTTAGCAGCCAAGTGCATTATCCCTTTGTACTACTCAGGAACTTTATACTTACACCTACCAAGCCAAAACCTTCTGCTGTCGAGTCAATTCCAACTCATAGCAATCCTATAGGGCAGAGTAGAACTGCCCCATAAGGTTCCAAGGCTGTAATCTTTATGGAAGCAGACTACCACATCTTTCTCCCACAGAACAGCTGGTGGGTTTGAACCTCCAACCTTTTGTTTAGCAGCCGAGCGCTTAACCACTGTGTCACCAAACCAAAACCAAAAACCCATTGTCATTGAGCCAATTCCGATTCATATCTACTCTATAGGATAGAGTAGAACTGCCCCATAGGGTTTCCAAGGAGCAACTGGTGGATTCAAACTGCTGACCTGTTGGTTAGCAGCCTGAGCTCTCAACCACTGTGCCATCAGGGCTTCTCTATTCCTACACATATCTATGACAGCAGATAGATCTTCTATTTAACATTCTTCTAGGTAAGTATCTTTTTGGTTCCATTTTATGGATGAGAAAGTTGAGGCCCAAAGTGGAGAAGTGACTTAATAAAGAACATGCAAAACAGCACAGGTGTCTTGGCTTTCTCTGTGGGGAATAAAGGTTTTCACCATTAGACCACACTAGAAGTTGGATGCATAGCTGTTTTTGGCTGTGTGGTAGAAAGATCAATAATGTTAATGTTACTTTCTCTCATTTTTTGTAATGACGTTCTAGCTTCAAATAGCTACCCCAGGATCAGGGAAGGTATTATTACCTTTCTTTAATGTTGGGAAAACTGACATTCTAGGAGGCGAAGGGATTTCCCTAATATTACGAGGTCTCTATATAGCACAGTTTGTGCTCGACTGCTAAACCTAAAGGTTGGCTGTTTGAACCCACTCTGCAGTATCATAGAAGAAAGGTCTGGGGATCTGCTTCTGTTAAGATTACAGCCAAGAAAACCCTGTGGAGCAGTCCTACTCTGAAATACGTTGAGTTCCCATGAGTCAGAATCGACTTGACAGCAACTTACAACAACAACAGGACCAGGAAGAGTTGTATCTAAGATTCAGACCCTGATCTGTCTACCTCTCCCTATTTCTTCACATCTGGTATGATGCAGCCTTTGCATCAAACAGTGGAACAAGTGCTACCTACTAAATGGAGTAGAATGTGGGTTCCTGTACCCAGAGCCCCGGATTTCAAGCAAATCTCTTGACCAACTTTTCGGCTCCAGAAAATTATCCAGTATTGAGAGCAAATTGTGTGTGTGTGTGTGTGTGTGTGTGTGTGTGTGTGTGTGTGTGTGTGTGTTTGTGATTTAGGTGAAAGTTTTACGGAGCAAATTAAAGTCTCATTAAACAGTTAATACACAAATTGTTTCGTGACAATTGTTGCCAACCCTGCAATGTGTCAGTATTCTCCCCTTCTCCACCACAAGTTCCCTGTTTCCATTCGTCCAGTTTTCCTGTACCTTCCTGCCTTCTCGTCTTTGCTTTTCGGCGGTGGTGCCCATTAGTCTCGTATATGTGATTGAACTATGAAGCACATCCATCATGTGTGTTATTGTTGGTCCTATAGACCTGTCTAATCTTTGCCTGAAGGGTGAACCTCAAGAGTGACTTCAGTACCGACTTAAAAGGCTGTCCAGAGGCCGTACTCTCAGGGTTTCTCCAGTCTCTGTCAGACCAGCAAGCCTGATCTTCTTTTTGTGAATTTCAATTTTGGTCTACATTTTTCTCACGCTCTGCCCAGGACCCTCTATTGTGATCCCTGTCAGAGCAGTTGATGGTGGTAACCAGGCACCATCTAGTTGTTCTGGGCTCAGTCTGGTGGAGGTTGTGGTAGTTGTGGTCCATTAGTCCTTTGGACTAATCTTTCCCTTGGGTCTTTGCTCTTCTTCATTCTCCTTTATGCCAGCTGAGATGGAACTGGTAGATGTATCCTAGATGGCCACTTGCAGGTTTTTAAGACCCCAGTTGCTGCTCACCACAGTTGGATATAGAACATTTTCTTTATAGACTATGTTATGCCAGTTGAGCTAGATGACCCCCGAGACCATAGTCCCCAGCCCTCAGCCCAGTAGCTCGGTCTCTCAGGGCATTTGGATGTGTCTGTGAAGCTTCTATGACTTTGCCCTGGTCAAGATGTGCTGACTTCCCCAGTGTTGTGTACTGTCTTACCCTTCACCAAAGTTACTACAAAGTTCCACTCACTTTCTCATTTATTAAGGTATGTCTGAGAAGATGAGCTGCTATTTCCCTTTTGCTGAGCTTGGGAACAAAAACAAAAACACACAGAATAACCCAGCCCAGGTTCTGACACTGCCAACCACCTATTAGAAGGACTTCCCACTCCAGGTTCAAAAGGTAGAAGACTGCGGAAAAAGTGTTTGTTTGGAGGCCCGGATTCTAATATTGCCCTTGCGTCACTAGCCAAGAGAGTGGGACCAGGCTCACTCCAAAGGTCCACTGTTTCTCATGGCACAGAAACTCAACACATGGTGTTTTAAATCCATATAATATCCCTGATCACTGATGTTGACTTTGGGGCTTGCACATCAGCAGCTGTTGGTGGGAAAGTGCACTTCTCCAGTTATCTCCTTACTGCAGTGGCCTCGCATCTCAACTGCTGACTGCTGCCTAACTATCTCTCCATAGGCCTGGTTAATTTCCTTTTTCTTTCCCTTTCTTTTAACAGTGCATTCATACAAGTCATTCTAAAAAGCAAAAAAATATCTTTTTTTAAAAAATCTCTCCACACAGGAGGTGTTGGGGATTGTCTTATGGCACCTTGTGGCCAATACCGATGCTGGAGAAACTAAAGGAACACTTCTTGGAATATAGAAAAATTGCACTAGTCTCCAGTTATAGAATTCAGGAGTACTTCCTCCACCCTGACTTTCTTTAACTCTGATCCTTACCTATGCTCTGTACTATGACTCTGATGCAAGAGTTTGGCTCTCTGAAGACACTGAAAATGAAAAATCCTAAGGTAACAAAGCACAGTAGTTAAGAAAACATAACCTGTTGTTGTCTAACTTATTCCAACTCATGGTGACGTCGTGTCCCTGAGTGATGCAAACAGTTAACATCCTTGGCTGCTAACTGAAATTTGGTCATTTGAGTCCACCCTGGGGTACCTTGGAAGGAAGGCCTGGTGATCTACTTCTGAAAAATCAGCCATTGAAAACTCTATGGAACACAGTTCTGCTCTGACACACGTGGGGTCACCATGAGTTGGCATCCACTCACCGGCAGCTGGTTTAAGACTACATAACTGGTTCAAGTCGTGGCTCCATCTGCTATCTGTGTGACTTTGGGGAAGTCGCCTGACTGTCACTCTCTGTGTCTCAGTGTCCCTGTCTGTGAAATGGGAATAATAATAGTGTAGGTATCATTCTTACAGTTTTATTTGACAGTTAAATAAGCTAATATCTATAAAGCACTTACAACAATACTTGGCAATGCTATATATGTTTGGCTATTATTATTGTGTTCTCTAAGAAACCCTGGTGGTGCAGTGGTTAAAGCACTCAGCTGCTAAATGAAAGATCGGCAGTTCAAACCCACCAGCTGCTCCATGAGAAAGGTGTGGCGGTCTGCTTCCATAAACATGTATAGTCTTGGAAACCCTGTGGGGCAGTTCGGTTCTCTAGGGTCACTTTGAGAATTGACACAACGGCAGTGTTTTTTGTTTTTAAATTGTGATCTCAACAGATTTATATTTTGAATGGTTGCAGCTGACAAGAGAATTTAAAAAATTTAACAAATATATATTGTGTGCCTTTTATGGGTCAGGCATTTTTATAGATGTGTTGGACATAGTGGTGAACAAAGCAAAGTTCCTACTCTCTCATAGAACTTCTATCCTAATGTTTGTATATATGTGTGTATTTATGCGTGTGCATGTGTATCTGTGTATATGGTTATTGTGCATATTTGTGTATGTACATATATGTGAGCATTCGTGCACATGCATATTTATAGGTATATATGCACGTGTATGTGTTACATGCATATATACATGTGTAGGTGTGTGTATAAATGAATGTGTTATGTATGTGTGTATGCTTATATGTGAATGTGTGTTGCAGTGTGAATGCATGTGTTGTGTGTGCAGTCGTGTGTGCATGCATGTTTTTATGTGTACGTGTTTAGGTTTGTAGAACACATGTATCTCTGAGTATGTATTGAGTTTTGTGTGTGCATGTTGTGTATGTGTGCTATGTCTGTATGTACATATATATGCATGTGTACATGCATGTTTGTCTATGTTTGCACATGTCTGTATATATGTATGTTTATGTGTATGCGTGCATGTGTATATATGCATGTTTGTATGTACGTTGGTTTCTATGTGTGCATATGTATGTTTGTATGTATGTGCATCTGCATGTGTTTGTGTGCATATGTGTATGTGTGTATATGTGTGGTGTGCATAAGCACACGTGTGTATTTCAGGTACTGCTAAGTGTTGGGAAGAGCAGGTCTGTGTAAAGGATGGAGAGTGCTATGAGATGCTACTGGCATAGAGAGGTCAGGGAATTTCAACCCAGAGTAGTGACATTTGAGGAGAGAGAAGTGAGGAAACATTTCATGGTGTAAGGAAGCAAGACAGAGACTAATTTAGTTGGCAAGTATTTGTTGGGTCTATACTTTGCTTCAGACAGTGTACCGGGTCCTGGGCATACCAGGGAGAAGATGGCTTGGCCCCTTCTTTAGAGGAGCTCAGCAGCTAGTGGAGGAGGTAGACCTGTAGTTAAAAAAAACCTCAGTGCAACCTGCGTGCTGCTTTTCCAAGATGTGAGGTAAGTGTCACGAGCACAGAGAGTGGATCAAGCTGACTCTAGCAGAACAAGCAAGGGGAGTATCTCACAGGAGGTAAAAATTGGGATAAGTATTTCAGGAAGCAGGAACAAGGATATGCAAAGACTCAGAGATGTGAAAAGGTCTGGTTCAATCCAGGAGCATTTCAGTGTGACACCCTTTCCATTCAAGTGTGTGAGGGTAGCAGTGAGAGAAGGCCAGGAAGACAGAGGCTGGATAGCACAGAGTGGGCTCAGGAGCCAAACTGCCTGGGTTCAAATCCTAGCTTTGCCATTTACTAGTTGCTTAACCGCTCTGTTCCTCAGATCACTCTTCTATAAATGGAGATGATAATAATACCTACCTCCTAGGTTGTTGTACAGGTGTCTTCTCCTGACACATGGTGAGCACTCAACAAGTGCTAGCTATTACAGGATGGAAGCTTGATAGTAAAAGCCTTCAATTCCAAGACCAAGAAGTTTGGCTGCTAAAATTAAGTTGGATCAACCCTATCTATTCAAATAACTTCCTTACCACTGATTTTGATGTGAAAATATGTGGTGTTCCACATCAAGCATTTGCCTCTGGGGTGCAGCTATGATTTTTAATACCAATGAGTGATATTCCAAAGGAACAGTTAGAGGAGTCAAAGAGATACTACCTCATTTTAAGCTTTGAGCAAAAGCTTACTTAAATGGAACTAAGCAGATGTGTATTTTGCCAGGCACTGGAGATGCAGAGATGACCCACTTCCTGCCAGTGCTTAACACTGCCTTTGCAACTGCCCTGACCCACCCTGCAGAATCGCATTGGGAGGGCAGACTGGGTATTCCCCCGTCTCTGACTTCTGTATCTTAAGGTCATCATTTCTCATCCACTAGGTCTGAGGGTGGGCAATGCTAATTTTCACTGCCTCATACCCATGACTGTCTCTCTGCCACTGGTGTTTTTTTGTTTGTTTGTTTGTTTTAATTGAGGTAGATAAAATTTCCCATTTTAAACATTTTTAAGTGTACAGTTCAGTGTCTCTGCCACTGTCTTTTGAGAGAGGGATTTTAGCTCTGCTTCTGTCTCCCCATCGTATTATCTCGTTTCTGTTCTTCAGATCCAAATACAGGATATGCAAAGTTTGCTCATGTTCACTGTAGTCTATGCTAGTGAATATTCTTCTAGAGCCCTTTAGAATTTCTATGCTCATACTTCCAAATGTGCCAGTCTTCACTTTGTTAGTGGCAGTGACAAACTTTCCTACAGGATTTCCCTCTTTTCCCATTTTAGTTAGAAATTACTGTTTACTGGAGATCAAGAATGGAAAATATAGAGGGACAGCATAAGAATATAGGTTATCCAGGTTATTTCCAATTATTCAATGTAAATTGAACTCACACTACAAATAATCAAAAAAAAAAAAAAGTATTTTTACTTGAATCTAGAATAACCAAGAAGGTCTTTTTACATCTGATTTCTATCTTTATTCACTTATTGTAGTGCTTTTCAAACTTGAGTATGCATAGTCACAAGAGGAACTAGTTAAAATGCAGATCACTAGGTCTCCACAGTCACCACCATCACAGTAAGTTGGAGTATGACCAAAATATTTGCCCATATCTGGACCCTGAGTGACTCTGATAGGCTTCACCACTGGTATCTTAGATGACAGCGGGAGATGTGGCCTAAACTCAAGTTGTGTATAGTCAAAAGCTGACTGTATATAATCCAGAAAAAGTAAAATTGGATCCAGGCTAATAGAAAGACTATACTTTTAAATTTTTGTTTAAAAAGCATAACAATAAAGAGATCTTTAGATCTGGTATACTTACCATATGCTAGGCTTGACCCTAAAGTGTTTTCTTAGACTCTCCTGTTGAATGTGCACAACAAGCTTTTAAGTACATACATTCTTACTACCCTATTTAAGGTTCAGAATGAGATCATTTTAGACTCAGGCAACTACTGTGGTTGAACTGAGAGGGGAACCTTTGTTTGTCTGACTTTGGGTCTTTACTTATTAACATTATATAGCTTCCCCAAGCTAGCGTTAACTGAATTAGCTGTGGGTGATTTTTAAAATGTTCAGGAACCAAAAGGTTGGTGATTCACACAGAGGCACCTTGGAAGAAAGGTCTGGTGATTTACTTCTGAAAAGTCACAGCCATTGAAAACCCTATGGAGTTCTACAGTACACGCGTGAGGTCACCATAAGTTGGAATCAACTTGATGGCAGCTGTTTTTGTTTTTTCCAGAAACAGAAAACATGAAGAGTCTTTGAATCAAATGCTCAGGTGTAGGGAAAGCTCAGGTTCTTATATTTTGTTGCAAGAGAATGCGTTAGGTTGTTGACCTGTATTGTTACAGGTTCCTGGGCTGAATTTAGGCTGGAGAATTAAAAGTGCCTCAGTCTTGTGACTCACCACTGTGAAACCCTAAGGGGGGAATCTCCCACCATTATCAGTACTATGACTGAAGGCTTTATACGCATTCTGTATCCAGGCCTGTCACAGCTGAAAGTTGTAAAGAAAAACCCACACAATTCAATTCTGTAAACTATTAAATACACCCAAATAATGTGGTTCTTCAAAGGAGTTCACACGTTGCCTGCTTGACTGTGGTGTAACATTGTTGCCCAGTCTAATGCACATGACCTAATAATTCTTCTCCCTTGTGCATATCTCTATTAAATAGAACACGTAGACAATAACATTTAAACCCCTAAATGGATGAGTACATTACTGTCTCCCCTGCTTAGACTGTCTGCTTATGGGTGGTGGAGTCTGGTCATATTCATTTCTGTAAATTCAGATTCTAGCACTTAGTTCAGTAAATGAATGAGTATATTCATGAGTGAATGAGTTTGCTTAAACAATATTTTAAGCACTGTACTAGTTACTGAGGCAAATACAGTGACACAGAGAACTAGAGATATAACATCTGGACTAAGTTCTATTGGAATCTGAAAGAGGGAGAAGTCACTTTCAGTCAAAACAGGAAGGCAGGGAAAGGATAAAGATACTCATATTCACTGAGTGACAGAAATGTCCCAGATAATCTACAATCTATACATCAACTCCTGCAACTTGCTCAAGGTCACAAAACTAGTTATGATAACCCCAAGAATGGCAGCTGCCACTCTACCATGGTACTTCAAGGGAGTGGGAGGGGGTAGCCTTTGAACTGAATGTAGGATAATAGGCATGTTCTCCACTGGAATCCACGAAGGGTAGAGTATTCTGGATGGAGAGAATAACATACGCTTAGGGACTGAAGGGGGTTTGAGAAATGGTAAGCATTTCAGTTTGGCTGGAGCATGTGGTACCTATCGGGTTTCTTGGAAGATGGGACTATATATAAAGATAAAATAGGTGGGGACAGATTGGAAGATCTTAGGTACCACGCTGAGAAGCACTTGCTTCCCCACTCTTGCCCCCAGGCATTGGCAAGCCATTGAATGTGGTTATAAGCAAGTGACTGATTCCAAAAAGGTCTTTCTGTAATTCTATACATAATATGGAGTCCATGGGTGGTGCGAAGACTTAATGTGCTCAGCTGCTAACTGAAAGGTTGGAGGTTCAAGTTTACCTAGCAGCACCTTGGAAGAAATGCCTGGTGATCTACTTCCAAAAATTAGCCTTTGAAAACCCTACGGAGCACAGTTCTACTCTGACACACATGGGGTCACCATGAGTTGGAATCAACTCAATGGTGACTGGTTTTCACATAATACATCGTTTGGGGAGAGGAAAGACTGAAGTAGAATGGATGATCTGAAATAGGGTGGTGGCAGTGGGACTTGAAAGGAAAACGGAATTTCACAGGTTTTTTTTAAGCAATTGTTTTGGCAACAGTTATTTAAAATTTTCAATGTTCTTTATATTTCTCCTAGCTATTACTAAATTAAACGTATCAAAGTGCCCTTTCCTTTCATTTGAAATACGTTTTCTCTTGTATTTGGTGGGGGATAGTAAACTTGCTACCTTTAAGGTGGTTCAAAGTAATTCATCCGGTCTCTAAGGGGGGCGGTCATTAGAATCTTTTGTTTATTTAACTTCAGGATTCATAGCTCTGCTTGAAATGGTTGCAGTCGCTGGCTATTGAAAATACACTTAAGATATGATTTTTAAAAAATGTTCAGGAACCAAAAGGTTGGCTATTGAAGATAGCTAGTGACGGCAATCATTTCAAGCAGAGCTATGAATCCTGAAGTTAAATAAAACTAAAGACTCCCAAGAGCTGAGGAAACACTTGTCACAGATTCCATGCACTATAGAAAGTTTAACAGCCTTTCTCAGGATGTCACCCAGCACCACTGACTTAGAATTATAGATGAAACATGGCAAATTTTTATGAGAAATAATAGCTGGCTATGAAAAAACTTTGATTTCTCCTACCTTCAACAAGTAGGAAACATATTCTCACCCAAGTGCCAGGCATTGTGCTAGGTATGAGAGACATACATGTAGACAAATCAAAATCCCTGCCCTCAAGAAGCTTACATTTTAATTTGAGAACTAGGCAAGTAAGCTGCCGTAATATGGTGCTGTATGTGCTCTGATAAAAGCATGTACAGGTATTATGGAAGTCTAAACTCGTTTCACCTGAGTAGATCAGGAATATTTCCTTTAAAAAGTGATATTGATTTGACACTTGAAAGCCCAATAGAAGAGAAAAATAGGAATTTGCCAGATGGATAAGGTGGGTATGGCAGGCAAGGAGGAGGGTGGGGAGGAGAGTGGGAGGCACAGGGAGATAGCTTGTGCTTAGGTCCGGAAGAATGAGAGAGCCTGTTTTGGTTACAGAATACTGAGTATTTCAGTATAGTTGTGGTACTGTGCATGCCTGTTAGAATGAAAATGTGGCTGGTAACCGAAAGGTTGGTAATTTAAACCCACTAGCAGCTCTGTGTGAGAAAAAGCCTGGAAATCTGCTTCTGTAAAGCTTTGTTGTCGTTGTTAGGTGCCATTGAGTCGGTTCTGACTCATAGAGACACTGTGTACAACAGAATGAAACACTGCCCGTCCCCCACCATCCTCACAATGGTTGCTAAGTTTGAGCCCGTTGTTGCAGCCACTGTGTCAATCCATCTCGTTGAGAGTCTTCCTCTTTTTTGCTGGCGCTCTACTTTACCAAGCATGATGCCCTTCTTCGGGGACAGGTCCCTCTTGATAACATGTCCAAAGTACATGAGACAAAGTCTCACCATTTTCACTTCTAAGGAGCATTCTGGCTGTACTTCTTCCAAGACAGATTTGTTCATAAAGATTACAGCTAGGAAACCCTATGGGGCAGTTCTCCTCTGTCCCTTAAGGTTGCTGTGAGTTAGAGTCAACTTAATGGTACACACAACCACAACAACAATGGCTACTGATTTTGAGGATCTTTCTATGTGCTTGATAGCCATTGGAATATCCTCTTTGGTGAAATGTCTGTTCAAGCCCTTTGTCCATTTTTTGATTGGGTTTATCTTTTTGTTGTTGAGTTCTAAAGGTAATAGGTTTTAAGCAGATACTTTGGAGGCAGTGAGGTTAATGAATCAGGAGAAGACAGTGCTGGGCTAAGAGATGTTGAAGGCTAGAAGCAAGACAGTTCCCGTGGAAATGGAAAAGGAGGGAAAGATTTAAAAAATAAAAGGAGGCTGATGAACTGTGATATGGGTCATTTAATGCAGGGAAATGAATTCTACTACTGAACCACCAATGCCTCACAGTACATGTTAGATAGTGATAAAGGTGGCAACATTTTGTTGCTGTTGTTGTTTTTTAGTGTTTGCACAGTAAGCTTCCTTTAAATAGTGAGTTAGGTGGAATATCCACCTCCTCTGTTGAAATTAGATAATCAGTTATTGTTCTCGTCCCAGAATGTTAACACAGGTGGTCTCTTGTATATATAACCAGGGACCTTCCCATCTCTACCTTTGGACCACCCAGCCCCACAGGAGGGGGATGGAAAGAAGAAGAAGCAAAAGACAGCTGCTTGCCTGCCATGATTTAGGTGCAGGTTGACAGGCAGATGGCAGAGTGGATGATGAGAAGGGCCGGCAAACTTTGGGTGACAATGCCCGCAGACGTTGTAGCACGTGCTGCTGGGCCAACGTGGAGCTGGACGGCCGGGCAGGTGGTAGCTGCTACATCTTACCTCATCTGATTGTTGCCTCTGGCCCATGCTGAAGGAGGCCTGGGAAGCCGTCTCTCTGAGTTCACAGGGAAACAGGAATGACTTGGAAACATTCCACATTTGCCTAGAGGTGCTTTGAGATAGTGGATTGAGTGCAGTTTTTAAAATCATTTTAAAATTATTCCTTTTGAAATGAAGAATTTAGGAGCAGAGGAAGGGTGAAAAATAATATGGATATACAGAATAATGGCTGAAAAAAAGCATGATTTCTGGGGCCAGATTCCCTGAGTTCATCACTACCATCATCTACAGTCTGGGTCATCATGGGTCAGTTACTCTATCTCTCTGGGTCTCAAATTTTCATCTGCAAAATGGGCATCATAATATATAGTAGTTGTGAGTTAGTTTATGTAAAGTACTTAGAACAGTGCCTGCCATACGTAGATACGTAATAGGATTAGCTAGTATCATGATGATGTAAAGAAGAGCTAAGAGGCTTTTGAGGTAGGCTGCTGCAAGCCTGGAAGAAGAGCTCATAAGGTCAGATAGGAAAGAGGGGCCTCCGTAAAGAAGCTTTCTTAGACCCACACTTAGGAAGTTAGTTCCTCCTGCCATATGGCGTTTTGGGCTTCTATTGCAGCCTGTGTCGGTCTGCCATGTGTGAAAGTCCTTGTCTCCTCAGGAGATTATAAGCTCTTTGAGGACAGTGATTTTTTTTTTTCAAGTATTATTTCCTTTGCAGTGCTGAGCACAGTGCCTGACACAGATTCGTGCTCAGTAAATGCTTACTGAGTTGAATTCAATTCAAATCCCACTGAATGGAGGAAGGAGAGAATATTATTCAGAGCCTACCGTGTGCCAGCAGTGTTCTTTTAAAACAAGATTTTACTTCCGCACTTTTATTTTTAAGTCATCGTTTCCCTTTTACAGATAAAGTATCAAAGATTCAAGGAACTAACTTATTTGCTAAAGGTCACACTGCAAGTAAGTGGTGGTGTCTAGAAGTGTCTGCCTTCAAAGCCAGTTCCCTTTCTAGCTACCACCCATTACCCCATGGGACCTAGGCTGGGCGCTGAGAGCTAGAGGGCAAAGGCTGGCCAAGGCCGCTGTCTTGAGAAGATGGTGTCAGGAGCAGGTGTCTAGGTGAACGGGCGGGCTGAGCCTTGATGTCTGATGAAGCAGAGATGTAGTTTCAACTACGGTTTTTGAAAAATGTCAGCGTATTCCTCGTGGATTTTTCTGTAATTCATTTTTGCTCTCATCTTCCACACTATTTATTTACCTAAGCCTTTTTTGGCTTTGAAACTATTTCAGCCACATGTCATTCATTGTGTTAAAACCCTGGGCCCTTTATCCAGCTCAGGTTTTTGTTTTGTTTTGTTTTTTTCTCCCTCCAGCTGCTCTGCATATCACTTAATTCCCTGAGCTCTCTGGCCTGACTTTTATCCGGTGAGTGGTGGGGTTGGTTTACACTCCCCTCCCCCACTCTCCCTGGAATTGCAGGTGGGGGAGTAGAATAAGGACCCAGCGTCCAAATTTATTTTTCTTTTTTGTCTACTGATTGTCTGAAGCTTGGGGCCAAGTTAGATTAATCAGTCTAGGTGTGGTGAGGCCCTGTGACCCTCTCCAGGGGAAATCCTAGTCTCATAGAAACTTGGCCTGGTCTTGGCTCTCAGAGCAAATTCCAAGCTTTGAAGAATCTGTCAATGTTCAACTAACCCCAACAAAACTTCTGGAAAGTTTTGATGGAACTGAAACTCATACCTAGGGAGGAGGCGCTGAGCTTGGCATCAGAGACTGGGGACAGGGAAGAGCTAGCCTGCTAATTAAGGTCTTTTTCTCTGAAGTTCCAGGCCTCTTTCCTTCATTCAGTGTTCTCAGAGAGTCTCTCCAAGCTCTTCCTGTCACCCTCCTGGTTTTTTCCTGAAGCATCTGGTCTGCTCTTTGCCTTTGAGGGATTGTCTGAGTTACTAGTTCCTTCTTCCACCTCCAAGGGGCTTTCGGATAATCTTATAAATGAGACCGTTTGTCTGGGAGCAAGAGACAGTTGCTTTCTCCCAGAAGAAATTGTTGTTATTGTGTGCTGTTGAGTCGATTCCAACTCGTAGCAACCATATAGGAAAGAATACAACTGCCCCGTATGGTTTCCAGACTGCCACATCTTTCTCCAGCAGAGCGGCTGGTGGGTTCAAACCACCAACCTTTCTGGTAGCAGCCAAGCACCTAACTGCTGCCACCAGGGCTCCTTCAGAAGAAACTAGACACTAACAATATTTCACAGTAACTATATGGTGCTAGTGCAAATGGTTAACATGCTTGGCTGCTAAACGAAAGGTTGGAGGTTCAAGTTCACCCAGAAGCACCTCCAAAGAAAAGCCTGGCAGTCTACTTCCAAAAACTCATCCTATGGCACACAGTTCTACTCTGACACACATGAAGTCTCCATGAGTCAGAATCGACTCAATGGCAACTGATATGAGATATATATATATATGTGTGTATGTATATATGTATATATGTGTGTATGTATGTATGTGTGTGTGTATATATCTATATATATTTATATATCTTCCAGGCACAAGGCTGGCCAATTCTCACATATAGGATGGCCAATTCTTTTGGTTTGCCAGGATGAGGGAGGTTTCTGGGACATAGGACTGTCATTACTAAAACCGAGAATAATGACCTTACAAAGTGATGCCACTATCCCCGCCTTACAGCTGAGGAAACTGAGGCTTGGAGAGGCAAGTTAACATATCAAAGGTTGCACAGTAACCTTGCCATGGAGCTAGAAATCAAATATAGATTTGTCTGACTTCAAACCAAGAGCTTCACACCAACCAGGTTCTTCAGAATACAAGGTTTTGTCTGCTTTAGGCTGTGTAGCCCAACAGCCTTGCATCATCTGGCTATTTTTCTCTCTTGTGTCTTTGTTTTACTGTCTCCTTTATCTCAAGGTCAGCCTGAATTGCCTTTCCTCCCTATGCTGACTGACTAACTCCTGCTTCATCCTCCTTCAGGAGACCCTTCCTGATCATCCAAACCAGATCGGAGGCCTAGGTTCCCTACTCCTGTTAGACTTGTTCATATCTTGTCACTGAATGCTCCATACTGTTTTATAAGTGTCTGCCTGTATGTCTTTCCACTCTTACTAGACTGGGAACTAATAAAATAAAAGGATACAGCTTCTGTCTTTAGATTCCTAGTACCTAATACAGTAGCTGACTTATAATTGGGGATAAATACGTAGTTGTTGAATTAATTGATTAATTAATTTATAACATTATCAGAAGGCAACTGTGTGATTTAGAGTTACAGATTTAGGTCTATTTAAGAATTTATTCCATAAAATTAATTTGTGGTGCTTAGGCCGGTTCTCTCAATTGTGGTTTCTTAAGTTGAGAAAATAATTTTATGAGTTAACTTGGCTGTTTGCATTGGATTTCATCCTGACCCTTTACCATGTCTAATGCCTGTGAGTGAAAAATAGTCTTTTATGAAATCATAGATGAGAATGGCCAAATAATCTAGAGGCTGTGTTGAAGGAAGAAAGGAGTTTATGGAAATCAAGTGCGTGAACTGTCACACCCAGCCCCATATTAATGCAGAAGACTGAGAGTTGTCAGTAGTAACAGCAGCAGTGTGAAAACATACTGAGTAAACTGTGTTTCAGGCACTGTTCTATTCACTTAATCCTCACAACAGACTTTGAGGGAAATGCTATCATCATTCCAGTTTTACAGACTGGGATACTGAGGCACAGGGAGGTTAAGTAATTTGAATAACTTGCCAGACTTAAAACCAGGCAGTCTAGTTCCAGAGCCCTTGCTCTTAACCCTTATGCCCTAACTACCTCAAATATCTAGTCAGATATCTATGACTGTCCACCTCTCACTTACACAAAGACCTTCCCTATTATCTTTCAGGATCTGTGGGCTGTACGAGTGTGTGGGAGGGGGCTGGTGAAAGTGTCAGGGTGTGTAAACATTCTTTGTAGACTTAGCACATAGGATTTCTTTCTTTTTTTTTTTTTTTTTTAAGGCAAACCTACTTTAGGATTTAGATTGGGTGAATTCTGGACCCATATTTCTTTCAAAGCCAAGGCATGCTTCATCAAATACTAGGATCACAAGAATCTTTTCAGCTGTTTAGCTCCCCTTCATTTGCTAGGCTCACTTTAACCCTTTGGTGTGGCTTTAGTTGCATTATAATATTAAATCCTGAAAGAGATCTGAGTTCAGCTACATGGCTGCTATCTGAATACTTAGAATTCTTGTAACTAGTTGAAAAGAAGAGAGTTTGTTTCTGTAGGCTCCACGAGAAAATGTAGGATAGTAGAATGAGCATGGATTTAGATTCAAGTAGATCTGGGTATGACAACCCACCCCACCTTGACCACTGAGGGACCTTGGACAAGTTACTTGACATCAGTCTCGTTTTTCTTATTTGTAAAACAGTGTGGTAATAACTATCTCGCAAGATTATACAGAGAATTGAAAACTGATAATATTTGCAAAGCGTCAGACACAAAGCACCCTGTAAATAATCATAAGGGTCTTATGACCTTTACTCTTTACTAATGATTTTGACAAGTTTAAAAAAGTCTTAAAGGTCCCTAGTTGACATGTACGGTTTATACTTAACTACTAGCCTCAAGGCTGGTTGTTCGAACCCACCCAGCAAGACCTGGTGACCTGTTTCTGTAATGATTACAGCTAAGAAAACCCTATAGACCACAGTTCTACTCTGTAGCAAATGGCGTTGCCATGAGTCAGAATTGACTCAATGGCAATGGGTTTTAAACAAAGTTTGTTGTGAGGTCCCAATAATAATTTTAAAAAACCTGTGAGTTGTTACATAAAATTCTTCAGTATCTTTCATCTTTAATGATATTTGAGACATGGAGCATTTGTCCATGATTAAATATACTATCTTTATCTAGAAAATACCTTGTACTTTATTAGCCTATGTCATATTAGAATATTAGTATATTCATTCATTCATTAAACAACACTACCACCAACAATTAGTGAGTCACTTCAGTGTCCAGATCTACCCTGCCCTCAGTGTGTGCATAGTCCAGTAGAGAGAGACAGCTATGTAAACAAATTGCAGGTACAGTGATAGACTCTGTACAGAGTGTCAGAGTGGCTCTGTCAGTTCTGTCTGGCTGGGGTACTTCTGGGGATATGGGAGGACACAGTCAGGAAAGGCTTCTGGAGTTTGAGCCGAGCCTTCAAAATGGAGTCTGTATTCTCCAAGTTGGTTGTTGGGAAATGGGATGTATTGGTGGACAGGGTATTGCAGGCAGAGGGAACTGCATAAGCAAGTGCTCGGTGACATGGATGAGCAAGGCACCATTAGGGATTGCAAATAGAAAAGGCTCTACATGGAGCCTTGCTTGTGCCAGGCATTTCTAAAGATTGGGATGCAATAGCTCTCGTTTCTTTAGTACCCGGTATGTTCTACATAAACAAACCAAACCAGTTGCCGTCAAGTAGGTTCTGATTCATGGTGACCCCATACAGCTCACTTAATCCCCACAACATTTCTGTAAGGTAAGTATTATTGTCCAAATTCTTCACACGTGGAAATTGAGGTTTCAAAAGGTCAAGCTATTTGCCCAAGGGCATGCATGTAGGTTCAAGCCTAAGTCTGAGGATATAGATAAAACAAAATAGTGTTAATAATAATAATAACAAAGATACAAAACTAATAATAACAGCAAACACTCATGGTACCAGGAAGGCTCTAACCTTTACTGTCTAAAACAATACTATACCCAATAAGCCACATATGACTATTTAAATTAATTAAAATTGAATAAAGTACAAAATTCAGTTCCTCAGTTGCTCTAGCCACGTGTCCAGTTCTCAGTTGCCACATATGGTTAGTGACTACTGTATTAGATAGCGTAGATATAGAAATTTCTATTGGACAGCTCTGGCCTAAGCACTCTACATGTATTAACACGTCTAATCCTGGTTAACAATCCTATGAGGAGGATGCTATTATAATTCAAATTGGGCAGATGTGAAAATGGAGGCATAAAGAACATAAGAAACTTAACTGAGGTCACACAATGAGAGAGTCCATGTTTTTAAGCACTACAGTACACTGCCAACCCAATATATATAATGTAAATAAATATTAGTAAAAAGAATAGAATTGAGTGTCTGCTTGTATTAACCTAGTGTTAGGTCCTCTGCAGAGAAAATGTCTTCTATATGATTCTAACCCTTTCAGGAGCTTACAACTGAGACATACATACACAAGGCTGGTAGTCTCCAGCAAGCCTCCTCCCTAGGGACCCTTTCAACTTCTCAGGGAGAGGAACTTATTTGATAGAATTTATCAGACCATTCATCTAAATGGTCGAATCCAGAATATGAAGTTGATACAGTCTTAAGTAAAATTCAAAACTCTATTTTTTTTTCCCCAGAGAAGATGTCTGATGTTGTTATTTCAAGAGAATATTTTACAAACTGCCAACACATTCATAGCAGACCCCTACCTCTTTTTTTTCAACTGTGGGGGGAAAAAAAAACTTCAGACTAGGAGACTAAAAATTCTAGTTTGAGCCCTACATCTGCCCGTAAGTAGCTAAAACTTTACTAACTTCCTTCACGTCTCTGAAATTCTGTTTCCTTAACTGTGAGCTGGAAATAAAACGCACATCTTACGGCATTTTCTAAAGGCTAAATGAAGGGTACAGTCTTTGAAGATGGTTTTTAAGCTATAAAGTACTTAATAAAGCTATAAAGTAGGAGATAATTACAGTACAAATGCTGGAACTTGGGATGTTTTTCTTCTATATAACCCTTCAAAGTTTTCAAAGCATCTGTGGCTTGATAAATTAGAGGATAACCTACTCTTAATCATAACATTTGCAAAGTTTCTTTTTTCTTTTACATAAATATAATAGGTACTCAATAAATGTTTGAATGGAAGGATGGGTGGTTAGATGGATGGCAGAAAGGGAAGGAGACAGACAGCAAAAAAAGACAAAACAAAACCGGATGGCCATCAAGTCAATTCTGACTCATAGCGACCCTGTAGGATAGGGTAGAACTGCCCCCTAAGGTTTCCAAGGCTGTAATCATTTTTTTAAATTTTTTTTTACTGTGCTTTAGATGAAGGTTTACAGAGAAAATTAGTTTTTCATTAAACAATTCATACAGATATTGTTTTGTGACATTAGTTGCTAACTCCTCAACTTGTCAACACTTTCCCCTTCTCAACCTTGCAATCCCCATTTCCATTCGTCCAGCTTTCCTGTTCCTCTTGCATTCTTGTCCTTGCCCCTGGGCTGGTGTGCCCATTTAGTCTTGTATACATGGTTGAGCTGCATGTTATTATTGTTAGTTTGTGGGCTTGTCTAAAGTTTGACCTAAGGGTGAACCTCAGGAGTGATTTCAGTACTGAGTTAAAAGGGTGTCTGGGGCCATACCCTTAGGATTTATCCAGTTTCTGTCAGACCTGTAAGTCTTGTCTTTTTCTGTGAATTTGAATTTTGTTCTACATTTTTCTCCAGCTCTCTCCAGGGCCCTCTATTGTGAACCCTGTCAGAGTAGTCAGTGGTGGTAGCCAGGCACCATCTAGTTGTGCTGGACTCAGTCTGGTAGAGGCTGTGATAGTTGTGATCCATTAGTCCTTTGAACTAACCTTTCCCTTGTGTCTTCAGTTTTCTTCATTCTCCTCTGCTCCAGATGGGATGGGACCAGTGGAGTATCTTAGAATCTTATCTCACAAGCTTTTAAGATCCCAGATGCCACTACTCACCAAAGTAGGATGTAGAACTTTTTCTTTATAACCTATGTCATGCTGATTGAGCTAGATATTCCTCGAGACCATGATCCCTAGTGTGAGGCTGTGATCTTTACAGAAGCAGACTGCCACAGCTTTCTCCTGAGGAGCAGCTGGTGGGTTCAAACCTCTGACCTTTCGGTTAGCAGCCAAGCGCTGTAACCACTGTGCCACCAAGGGTCCTAGGAAAGACAGTATATGTAGGTAAATAAGAGAGCTGTTCATGAAGTTTAAAATTTTTCCGTTTTGGTTATGCAGTTAAACTTATTGTTATGAAATATGTTCTTGTGTATGTTGAGTAGTAGGAGTCATTAAATTAGAGGTCTTGAATTGATTCATTGACTCAGTAAACTTGTTGTTTTGCTGCTTATTTAGTCATTCAGCAAAAATTTATGGAGTGACTACCATCAGCTGGGTATTGTGCAAGATTCAGGGAAAACACAGTTGAATGTCACCTTTTTTTGGATGCCTAATTTCTTCAGCTGCTAATTTGCCCCTTAAACTTTCTGAGGAATGCAGAATAAACTGACCCTTGCACAATAATGTGAAGGGCCCCAGCAGGGCTGAGGGGTGCACTTGTCAAAATCTCGTCTTGTGAATTGTTTCCTGAGGCACACGTGCAGCCCGTGATTCCTCTATGGATTGTGAAATGTGTTTATTCAGAAAGGAGAAAGCTCCTCCTGCCTGTTGTTTCATTCTCTGCTTGTCTTTGGGCCTCCTTTCTCAGAGGTAGCCCTCCAGGCCCTGTGTAGCCACAGGGGGAAATGAGATATGTCACCTCTTGGATTTATACGGTTTCATGGCAGGCTTCAGCTATGTATCTTGAATCAGGGGTGGACATAAGACCAAGCATCAGCAGAATGTAGAGAATCTCTTTTGAGGAGCAGTTGAGCAAGACCTCTTGCAGGTGCTGTACAAGCCCAGCCTGTGATTATCTGAGTCTCCTGAAGGCTTGGGAATATAGGAGCTTGAGAGGGACTTTTTTTGTCCCCTTGTTTCCAGACAAGGAGACATTTTGCCTGGTATTTTAGAAGTACTGTGCATGAGTCCCTGGGTGGTGCAAATGGTTAAGTGCTCGGCTGCTAACTGAAAAGTTGATGGTTTGAGTCCACCCAGAGGCACCTAGGAAGAAAGGCCTGGTGATCTATTTCCAAAAGATCACAGCTATTGAAAACCGTGTGGAGCACAGTTCTAAGTTCGGAGACACATATGGGGTCATCGTGAGTTGGACTTGACTTAATGACAACTGGTGCATATTGCACACTGAGAATGACTTAGGAAGGACTTCTCAAGTTGTTACTTAAGAGAATCTTTTTTTTTTCTTTCAATCACAGGGAGAAAAATGTCAGACTAGAAGATTGAAAACCCTAGTTTGAGCCCTACCTCAAGTCCAGCCTCTAATCCACTTCTCTTATTGTGGACATGAGAGAACAAGGTCAAACCTTCAGCTGGTTTGTGTCAGAATTGGGGCTAAAACTCAAATTTTATAACTCTTAGCCCATGGGTCTTAGTAATGTTCCTTGGTGAACTGATATTTCCAAGTATATCTCCTTTGTATGGGGCAATTATAACATCATAAAGAGAGGGAGTACAGAGGGAACATGGGCTTTGGAGTTGGACAGAACAGGGTGTTAATCCTGGTACTGCTTCTTATATCTCTGTGCCCATGGGCAAATTACTTGACTACCTTGATCCTTACTTCCTCGCCTGCTAAAAGGAAGAAAAAATATTATCTTCTATAGATATTGTAAAGATTAAATTAGCTAATATTTAAAGAGCTTAGCACAGAACTCAGCATATATTAGATGTCTGATACATTTGCTAGAAAGGAGGAAAGACCATAACTGTTGATTGTGAGATAGTTCAGATGATGATGCTGGTGGTGATGGTGGTGGTTGTGGTGGTAACATAGCTACCATTAACCACAACATCTACTTCTACACATTTCCTTAATGTTAGTTGCTACCACATGGTGTTAGTTTCCTCATTTTATAGCAGATCTCTGTCTCCAAATTCCATTCTTTTCTCACTATGAATTGCTATATTCCAAGCCTAGATATATCAGCAGTGAATCTTCTAACCAGAAGAAAAATGGAGCAAAGTTTCCCATTGATTTCTTTTTTCCCATTTTTAAACCCCTTTAAGAGTTGACTGGCCCTGTAAGGTTAGCACTGCATGTGCTTTATCTATGTGGGACCAATAAATATGGGTCATCATCAGGAATTCCTTGAACTTATTTATAACACCATGGATCAGCAGTGGGCAACCCCTTTTCTGCCAGGGACCTCAGGATCAATTTATTTAAGACCTCAATATTTTAAAATGTACAGATAAGTGAAAAAAACATCTAATGACCCCCTGGCTATTGGGTTTTTGTCTTGGAGGAAAACTTGTGAATCTTAGTAGTTAAGACGCAGCACTTTGGAATCTGATTGCCTGACTGTGAATCCTGGCTCTACTGTTTGCCAACTGTGTGGTCCTGGTCAGGTTACTTCTCATTTGTAAGCTTCAGTTTTCCCATCTGTAAACTGGGAGTCACATAAGGGTGTTGGGAGAATAAAACGAGACGTGTATATAGAGAGAACATGTAATAAGAGTTCTATTAATATTAGCTAGGTTGGTGGTTCAAGTCCACCCAGAGGTACTTCGGAAGAAAGGCTTGGTAACCTACTTCTGAAAAATCAAACCATTGAAAACCCTATGGAGCACAGTTCTTCTCTGACACACTTGGGGTCGCCGTAAGTCAGAATAGACTCGATGGCAACTGTTTCATTATTATTATTACATCTTTAAAATGAAAGGTTGAGAATGGAAGACTACCCACTATTCTACCAACCAAAGAGGGCTAGTAATTTGCCTGAGGTCTGGACTTGCCACATTAAAATGCTTCTTTAGAAAACTAAGTGAAACTCCAAATCCAAGTTGTGACGTAGTGGGAAGCATGTCAATGAGGAAGGCAGGAACACCCACCTCTACTCCTAGATCTACCCTAAACTAACGTAGGATGCTAGGCAGATCACATCCTCTCTCTTGACCTTAGTTTTCTCATTTACATTATCAAAAGATTAAAATTAGCTCACAGCTAGGGTTTCTTCCTTTCTAAAAGCCTTTGTGCCCTGGATGGAGAGCTGTTTCACTCAGAGTCCATCCAGAAAAACACAAACCACTCTAAGTATTTAAAAGAGAGGGAATTTAATGCATAAAAATGGTGACTCAGATGATGGAAGAGCTGCAAAGGGCCACAGGGAGCACAGCAGCAAGTCAGAGATCAGCCAAACGGAAGCCTCTACCACCACCAGACTGGATGGACAAAAGAAGGAGGGGGTGTTTTAGAGCCTGGAGTGGTGGACACTAGGAGATGCTGGAGCCATGGTGGCTTTGTCAGCAGAGCTGAAGTCATAGAGGACACACAGCCACTGCTGGGGACACTGTCCCAGACAGGGGAAGAGAGAGGGACAGCCTCTGGCTTCCCCCTTCCTTCAGGGCCATCCTTGGCACACTTGGAGTCTGGGAACCACAGTCTACAGAGGCAACGCCTCAATTCTGAGCAGAGCAGGGAACTTGATGTGAAAACAGATAGGCCCAGGACTCTTACAGGCTCAAGTCTCAGACCTCAATTGACTGATTGCTGGGCTTTAATTACTGTGATAACCAACCACAGAAAGCTTGAAAGAGCCTTTCTTCCCCCGGCTACTGGGCCTCTGTACAACAGCAGCGGTTCATAAGTTGCTGTGCCTGAGAAGGTAGAATTTAGAAAAGAGCATTGCAACAACCTAGAAAGCTGTTAGACTGTTCATCTGAATGAGAGGCAGTCACCACCCATCTGTCAGTGGGGGTTTGGGTGTTGCTATGATGCTAAACACGTTTCAGTGGAGCTTCCAGACTAAGAAAGACTAGGAAGAAAGGCCTGACGATCTAATTCTGAAAATTAGCCCGTGAAAACCCTTTGGATCACAATGGTCTGATCTACAACTAATCATGGGGATGGCTCAGAACCAGGCAGCATTTTGTTCCATTGTCTGTGAGAGGCCTGTTTGTGGCTCCCTAGGTCCTGCTTTGTGGAAAGGCCTGCTTACTGACCAGCCAATGCCTTCACTCTCTGGGCATTTGTGGTCTGAGCAGATACCCTACTTCTCCTTCACCTGGCTAATACCTGCAGAACTCAGTGTAGCCCACCTCCTTGGGAAACCTTCCCTGACTTCTATAGGTAGGCTAGCTGCCCCGCCTCCCACCCCTTGTCGGTCTTCCTGTGGTATACTGATCCTCCTGCATTGAAATGTTCCCTTTAGTGTTCTCTCTCCCTCCCACCAGACTGTGAGCACCCTGAGGGCGTTGTCTTCTTTATTGTTGCTCCCCAAGCATTTTGTACTTTGACTTTTTGCCCTGTGCTAGCAACTGTGGTAGGTGCTGGGCTCCCAAAACAAAAAAAAATCCTGGTGCCATCGAGTTGATTCTGACTCATAGCGACCCTGTAGGACAGAGTAGAACTGACCCATAGGGTTTCCAAGGCTATAAATCTTTCAGAAGCATACTGCCACATCTTTTTCCCACAGAACAGCTGGTGGGTTCAAACTGCCAACCTTTTGGTTAGCAGCCAAGCGCTTAACCACTGCACCACCAGGGCTTGTTGCTGGGCTGCCAAGCACCTGGGTAATGCAGTGCTAGATTCCTGCAGCTCTTATTATAATAGGGGAGACAGACAGTGCATGACTTTTTAAAATTACAGTGCCTCTTTTACTAGGAAAGTCCAAGGATACATGAGAACATTTAACAGGGAGACTCCGTCTTTCTTAGAGAATCAGGAAAGCCCTTTTTGAGGAAGTACGTTTGAGTTAGGAATAAATAGGAGTTAGTCTGGCAAAAGAGGGCATTGTTGGTTCAGTGGTAGAATCTCGCCTTCCATGCAAAAGACCTGGCTTTGATTCCCAGCTAACGCACCTCATGTGTGGGCTTGCATGTTGCTATGATGCTGAACAGGTTTCAGTGGAGCTTCCAGACTAAGAAAGACTAGGAAGAAAGGCCTGGCGATCTACTTCTGAAAATTAACCAGTGAAAACCCTATGGACCACAATAGTCTGATCCACAACTTATCACAGGGATAGCTCAGAACCAGGTGGCATTTCATTCCATTGTCGCTGGGTTCCCCATGAGTCGTGGGCCGACTTCATGGCAACTAACAGTAACAGCCTGGTTAAGAGGTTAGGGAATGGCATTTGAGGCAGAGGGAGTAGCAGATGCGAATATCATGAGGTAGAAAAGAGCATTGAGTATTGGAGACTGAGAGATAAACTAGCATTGGATGGAGCTGATGAGGACAACAGGAGCTGATCTCTTCTGTGGCTCACATCCCACCTAGTATATGGTTTTGTGCACAGAAGGTGTTCATTGGCTGTTTGGATAAATGAAGGACAATCCTAGGCTCTAAGCAGTCTTTCTAGCTGTCTTATGACATTTAATAACTTCACTTGCCCAGCAAGTATCAAGGAATGCAATCTGCAGTCTGAGTTTATGGGAAACTCTTTGCTACCTGGCATTCATTTTTATAGGAACATACCGTCAGTCACCCTTTGCTTTACATTTAGAGGTTCTGTGGTAAGTTGTAGTAAAAATGGCGACCTGTTGTTGTTAGTTGCTGTCCATTCGATTCTGACTCATGGTGACCGCACATGCGCAGAGTAGAACAGCTTCATAGGGTTTCCAAGGCTGTGACCTCTTGGAAGCAGATCACCAGGCCTGTCTTCTGATGCACTTAACTGTCTGTGCCACCTAGGTGGCCAAATGGTTACCTAGAAATGCTAAAAATATTCAATCAACAGAAAATTATATTGGCTTTGAGATCAAAATGTAATGTGTTATTCCAGATTCCATAGTTTTAAAATTTGGTCCTCGGCATAATTTTCAAAAATAGCAATCCTACAGTTCACTTAAGAAATTACCTTCAACTGCAACTAAGTTATAGGGAGTGACCCTCAAGGCTCATAGCATCGGACGTAAAAGTTGGAGCACTCTGGGTTCAAGACCCAGCTCTCCTCAGTACTAGTGTGTGACCTTGGACAAGTCATTCATCCTCTACGTACCTTAGTTTGTCTGTGGCTTTAATACTATCTACTTGACAGGGTTAATCTAAAATGAGACTATATATGTAAACGTTTAGCGGAGTTCCTAGTGTTTAGGGAGCACAAAATAACTGGTAGCTGTTGCTTTGATTATTATGGTTACAATTACTATTATTATTATGAAGTTGGATGCAGTACATGGAGAAAAGTAAAGCAAAAACAGAACAGGTTTCCTAGTTTTCCCATGGCAGACAAGTATGCTCTTTTGGTTTCTGTTTGAGCCGGGCCTACACATGGGACTCTTTCTCAGGGTTGTTTGGCTGTTAAAAAAAAAAAAAAAAAGTATTTTATACTTGTTTTCAATTTTCTTTCCTTTTTTTTTTTTTTTTTAAAGCAGATTTTGTTTTGTTTTGCTTTCTCACAGGAGTGATTGGAGCAGATGTCAGGGGGCATGGCCTGGCCTGTGAGGGACAGCCCATGACGTCACGGCTGGCTGTCATCTGTGGAACATCTTCTTGTCACATGGGGGTGAGATTACTGGGCACAAAGGCAGGGCCACTGCACAGCGTGGAGGGCAGCCTAGGAGGAGATCCTGAGGTGCTGGCTCCTTCCCAACTCGGCTCCATCTCTCTTTTCCCTTCCTGCCTCCTTGTGCTTTGTCTAGCTAGAAGCCCAGCCCTCTCTCTAACGGCTTTGCTTAGATTTGCCAGATCTTTTCCCAGGCACCAAATTTTTAAAATGTGTGGAAAGGGTTGCATCTGCCTTTGACATCACCCTGGCCAGAGAGCCTGGCTGTGAGGGATGAGATCGAATCCAAAGATGGCAAAGCGGACCTCCCAGGACTGATCTGTCCCTAATGGGTAGCTCAGTCTTCTCTGCAAGGGGGTGTCTGTTTCCTTGGCCTCTGAACTCTCTCTCAATCAATATAAATCCATCTTTCTGGGAGCGTCCTGAAGATCTATAGAATTAGGCTGCATATCATGACTTCAAAAGAACACTGATAAGCAATTTTCACTTTGTTAATTTTTCTCCATGAATTAGTGGAAAGGCTTTCTCCAAGATTGCAGTTAAAATTTAGTGCCTGCCCTAAAATTTATATCTTCTTTAAATGCATGAGTCTGAAAGCATTCCATTTCGATAAGTACCCATTTCTACCATATTTTTATTTAAAAGTCATTACTCCGTTAAACTTAGATGGACGTCTCCTTGGATTTTTCCCAGAGGAGTAAAATAGAGTGGGGGAGGAGGAGAAAGAGGAGGAAGTTAACTGGGGCAGGGAGAGGCGGGGGAGTGGAGAGGCAGCAGATGAGCAGGGATTGGAGTGGGATACAGTCCAAGGCAGAATCACTGCAACCTTGAAGGCACTCACATGCAGTGTGAAACTGTGTTTAGTTACCTAAGGGACCACTGAGCATTTTTTACCAATAAGTATTTTGGTTGAGTAAATATGGATACATTTACTTATTTACTGAGCCCCTGCTCTTGTGTCAGGTGCTATGCTAAACCCTGGGATGTAGGTTGCAATGGGGCCCTCCTTTGACAAGACAGACTTATAACAGATATTACGACATGGTGTGAGGATCCAAAATACAGATTCAGATTGAACTCGAGATTGTTGTTGTTAGTTGCCATCAAGTCGGCTCCTACTCCTGGCGACCTTATTTATGTATAACAGAATGAAACATCACCTACTCCTGTACCATCTTCATGATTGTTAACATATTTGAACCCATTATTGCAGCTATTGTGTCAACGCATCTCACTGAGGATTTCCTTCTTCACTTTCATTGGCCAAAGAACTCATGATACTGGGCACCTATTATGTGCCAGGCACCATGTGAGGTGTTCTCACACACATCATCCCATTTAATAGAAACAGTGGAGCCAGCCCAATTGGTTTCCAATCCCAGATCCTCCACTTACTAAGTGTAGGCCCTTGGGCAAGTTACTTAAGTTATCTGGGCCTCAGTCCCTCCTGTGCAAAATGTGGAGAGTTATACTGCCTGTCTCAGTGGTGTAAGGATTAGATGAGGTACAGTAAGGCCTGCAAAAGCTAGAGCCTGTGTAAGGTAGAAACCTGTCAGAGAAGGAAAACTCAAATATTTCCACTAAAATGAGTAATACAAAAGTGGTAAGGTCACACCTTTTCAAAGGCTGAAAACTTGCGATGCCCGGGAAAAACAAGGCAGCCCCATTGAGTTCTGGCACTCACAGGTTTCACTGTAATATGTATATGAAGTGCTTCAAAGAGTGCCTCACACTCAGTGAGCACTTCACAAGGGTTAGCTGTTTATTGCTAGTACTGTTGTTGTTGCTGAGCAGAAAGGATACAGTAACCAACTCTGCCTGGGAGGGGGCCAGGGAGACAGAAGATTTCTTCCTGGGGGTGACATTTGTGCTTGAATTTAAGGAGACAGTTTACCTTAACAAATGGTTGCTTTTTATTTATTTCTCTGGATCTCTGAGCAAAGTCTTACATGGAACTTCTTTAACTAAATTTAAAACTCCAGCGTATTTCTTCCCCTGATGGTAACGTTAGCCGTCATTGAAGGAAGAGGTCTACTAAGGCCTAAGCCACCTTTGCCAGATGCCCAAGCAGGGCCTCAAGCCTTTATTTCCTTTGACATAGACTCTACATTTGTTAGCTTGACTGCATGAAATGTTGATTTAAACCTGTTAACTCGTGTCCCATTTGCATGGGGTCACATCCTACCTGGTTTCCAGGGGCTCCGGGGAAGTCTGAATTTCAGGCATTTTTACCCCACTCCCTTCAGGTTTCTGAGCAGAAGCAAACCCAAATGAATGTGAGTGCCTGCTTCCTTCACTGTGTAACATCCTGTTTCTCAGTCCCCTTGTATATGGGATGATACTGAATTTTCTAAAGTATGCATTTATAAATGAGGAAACTAAGGCATGGAAAAGTCCAGTAAATTTCCCAAGGCCACATAGGTAGTAAGTGCTGGAGTTCTGAACTCAAATCTAGCTCTGCTGATTCCAAAGCTCTTCAGTGCCTTACAGTATTTTACATGTTTGTTTCCATAGAGAATAGAGGAACCTAGGCTTTCAAGTCATCCACATCTGGGTGACTTATTGGCTCTGTGACCTGAGGCAAGTTGCCAAACCTCTCTGAGCCTCAGTTTCCTCATCCATCAAATTGAAGGTGATGATCCCAGTCTCACAGGTTGTTGTGTAGATAACATGCATTATATAGGTTGGTGCCAAGCACATAGTACCAAATGAAACCAAACCCGTTCCCATTGAGTCAATTCCGACTTATAGCAATCCTGTAGGACAGAGTAGAACTGCCCCATGGGATTTTCGAGGAGCAGCTGGTGGATTGAAACTGCCAACCTTTTGGTTAGCAGCCAAGCTCTATAGTACCTGGTATTCCCAGGCAGTCTCCCATCCAAGTACTAACCAGGCCCAAATCTGCTTAGGTTTTGAGATCACATGAGATCTGGCACATTCAGAATGCAGTCCAAAAAAAAAAAGAGAAAACTCCCATTGCTGTTAGTCAATTCCAACTCATAGCAACCCTATAGGACAGAGTAGAACTGCCCCATAGGGTTCCCAAGGAGCTGCTGGTGGATTTGAACTGCTCACTTTGTGGTTAGCAGCCAAGCACTTAACCACTGCACCACCAGGGCTCCCAGCACATAGTAGGCGCTCAAAAATGGAGGGCATGCTGAGTAAACATTCCTAGTGATATAAAAGACTCACATGAAGCAACTGTTTGGGCTTAAAGAGTTTGATGGGCAGCTGCAGTTGGTTGCAATGAATGAGGACCATAAAATGCCAGTTTATTATGGTCATGTTGTGCTTGAAATAAAGTCCCCACCCCCAACCTCCTTTGTACTTGGGAGTGGGAAGGGACCTTCTGGGCAAGGGGATTAATCATCAGCTTTAATGTTATGTCGTGAGGGCGAGACTGTGGTCATGTTGGCATCGAAAAGCGCCTTTGATCTCCCTCAGGTGCTGGGAGCCCGGCAAGCCAGCAACAATAACACCTTTGTGAGGTTTAAGAGAAGTGCAGGTCTGAGGAAATACTCTCAGGGAAACTCAAGGACCCCCTTTGTTGTGGTTCTGGCAAATTAAACCACCAACTATCAGGAAACATTCTCCAAACAGGACACAGGGACCAAAGGGGACTGTGGGTTTTTCAAAAAGTGGTTTTCAACATGATCTGAAGGATTCTCTTTCTTCCTGTCTGTTCAATTCTGATGTTTCTAATTCAGTAGGGTGAGTGAGACAAAATTCCCAGGAGCATTTTGTGCTTGATCCCCTTGGTCACCCAAAATAAATGAATGAATGAATAAATGAATGACCACTTAGGTGAGTATTGATTGGTAAATACTTAGAAGCTCCCTACCTCCAGATTCCTGTTACTTCCAGGAATCTGGAGAAAAAGCTTGAGGTTGAACATAAGACTTACTAATCAGGCCTTTGATATTTCAGAAGATACAAGTGTGGGCTGCACATTTATCTTCCATGTGGATGATTTAATCAACAAGAAAAAAAATACTGTTCTTTTTTTAACTCCATGAAAGCAAAGCTGCTTGTTCAGAGTTAATTACTACCAAGTCACCAAAACCCAAGATAATACACATCAGGGGTTAGCCAGAGGTTGAAAAGTCATGGGGTCAGCACGGAGCTGATCCTTGCCATCTCTCCAGCACCCCTTTTCTTGAGCTGTCAAGTCAGGTTATAACTTGGCAAGTTCACATGTCACATGGAGAGAGAGCCTTGATAAGGGAAGGAAGTATTGAAGAGGTAAGATTTGAACAGAAAAATAGTTGATGAGAGCTGGGAATTACATCTGCCTCTTTAATTGCTTGGAACTGACGTTTTCTGAAAGGCTTATGTGAATTTAGGGATGGAGTTTCTGTATCACTTAATGAACATGAAGTCTCAAAGATATAGGCTCATATGATGGCCCCACTCCTTACGTAAATTACTGTGAGAATTTAGGCAAGATACTTCATCTTTCTGTGCCTCAGTTTCTTCATCTGTTAAATGAAGGCAATATATTTACCTATGAAGTTTTTTAGTTTTTTAATTTTATTGTGCTTTAGGTGAAAGTTTACAGCTCCAGTTAATTTCTCATTTAAAATTTATACACGTATTGTTTTGTGACTTTGGTTGCAATCCCCACAACGTGACAGCACACTCCCTCTTTCCCCCTTGGGTTCCCTGTGTCCATTCCCCCACTTCCTGTCCCTTCTTGCCTTCTTGTCTTACTTTTGGGCAGGAGTTGCCTATTTGGTCTTGTATATTTGATTGAACTAACAAGCACATTCCTTACGTGTTTATTTTCTGTTTTATAGGCCTGTCTAATCTTTGTCTGAAAATTGGGCTTCAGGAGCGGTTTCAGTTCTGGGTTAGCAGAGTATCCAGGGCCACAGTCTTGGGGGTTCCTCCAGTCTCTGTCAGACCAGTAAGTCTGGTCTTTTTTCATGAATCTGAATTCTGTTCTACATTTTTCTCCCATTCTGTTGAGGACTCTCTGTCATGATCACTGTCAGAGTGGGTTGGTGGTAGTAGCCAGGCACCATCTAGTTCTTCTGACCTCAGGCTGATGGAGTCTCTGGTTCATTGTGGTCCTTTAGTCCTTTCGGCTAATATTTTTTCTTGTGTCTTTGGTTTTCTTCATTCTCCTTTGCTACTGACGGGATGGGACCAATAGATGTATCTTAGATGGCCGCTACTCACTCACCTAAGAGGGACGTAGAACATTTTCTTTATGAACTGTGTTATACCAGTTGACCTAGATATCTCCCCAGACTATGGTCCTCAGTCCCCAGCCCTAGCTACTCGGTCCCTCAAAGTGTTTGGATGTGTCTAGGAAACATCTATGTTTTTGCTTTGATCCAGTTGTGCTGACTTCCCCTATATTGTGTGTTGACTTTCCCTTCACCAGGTTGTCACTTGTCTACTATCTAGTTAGCGGTTTCTTCTCCCCGTCCCTCTCCACCCTTGTAACCATCAAATAATCTTTTTGCTGTGTGTAAACCTTTTCTTGAGTTCTTATAATAGTGGTCTCATACAATATTTGTCCTTTTGTGACTGACTTATTTCACTCAGCATAATGCCGTCCAGATTCATCCACGTTGTGAGATGTCTCCTGGATTCATTATCATTTATTGTTGCATAGTGTTCCATTGTGTGTATGTACCATAATTTGTTTATCCATTCATCTGTTGATAGGCATTTAGGTTGTTTCCATCTTTTTGCTATTCTGAATAGTGCTGCAGTGAACATGGGTGTTCATATGTCTATTTGTGTGACAGCTCTTATTTCTCTAGGGTATATTCCTAGGAGTGGGATTGCTGGATCATACGGTATTTCTATTTCTAACTTTTTAAGGAAGCACCATATCATTTTCCATAGTGGTTTTACCATTTTACATTCCTGCTAGTAGTGTATAAGAGTTCCAATCTCCTGCAACCTCTCCAACATTTCTTATTTTGTATTTTTTTGGATTAGTGCCAGTATTGTTGGAGTGAGATGATATCTCATTGGAGTTTTGATTTGCATTTCTCTAATGGCTAATGATCTTGAGCATTTCCTCATGTGTCTGTTGGCAGCCTGAATGTCTTCTTTGATGAAGTGTCTGTTCATATCCTTTGCCCATTTTTTAATTGCATTATTTGTCTTTTTATTATTGAGGTGTTGCAGTATTTTGTAGACTTTGAGATTACACTGTTGCCGTATATATCATAGCCAATTTTTTTTCCAAGTCTGTAGGTTCTCTTTTGACTCTTTTGGTGAAATCTTTTGATGAGCATAAGTGTTTAATTTTTAGGATCTCCCAGTTATCTTGTTTCTTTTCAGGTGTTTGTGCATTGTTAGGTATGGTTTGTATATTATTTGTGTCATGTATTAGGGCCCTTGCATTGTCTCTATTTGTTCTTCCATGATCTTTATCATTTTAGATTTTATATTTATGTCTTTGATCCATTTTGAGTTAGTTTTTGTGTATGGTGTGAGGTATGGATCTTGTTTCACTTTTTTACAGGTGGACATCCAGTTATGCCAGCACCATTTGTTAAAGAGACTGTCTTTTCTCCATTTAACGGACTTTGGCCCTATGTCACATATCCAACTGCATATAGTCTGGGTTCTGAATTCTGTTCCATTGGTCTACGTGTCTGTTGTTTTACTAATACCAGGCTGTTTTGACTACCATGACTGTATAATGGGTTCTAAAATCAGGTAGTGTCTGGCCTTCCACTTTCTTCTTCTTCAATAATGCTTTACTTATCTGGAGCCTCTTCCCTTTCCATCTAAAATTGGTGATTTGTTTCTCCATCTCGTTAAAGAATGCCATTGGAATTTGAATCGAGATTGCATTGTATCTGTAGATCACTTTGTGTAGAATTGACATTTTCACAATGTTGAGTCTTTCTACCCATGAGTAAGGTATGTTTTTTCTACCTATGTAGGTCTCTTTTGGTTTTTTGCTGTAGTGTTTTGTAGTTTTCGTTGTATAGGTCTTTTATGTCCCTGGTGAGATTTATTCATAAGTACTTTGCCTTCTTGGGGGTTATTGTGAATGGTATTGATTTGGTGATTTCCTTTTTGAGGTTCTCTTTGTTGGTGTGTAGGAATCCAGCTGATTTTTGTATGTTAATCTTGTATCCTACTACTTTGCTGAAATCTTCTATTAGTTACAGTAGCTTTCTTGTGGATTCTTTGGGGTTTTCTGTGTATAAGATCATATCATCTACGAATAGGGATAGTTTTACTTCTTCCTTACCAACTTGGATATCCTGTATTTCCTATTTATTAATTTATTCATTTTATGTATTTATTTTTTGCCTTACTGCTTTAGCTAGGACTTCCAGCATGATGTTGAATAAGGGTGGTGATAAATGGCATCCTTATCTGGTTCCCATTCTCAAGCAGGAATGCTTTCAGTCTCTCTCCATTTAGAATGATGTTTGCTGTTGGTTTTGTATAAATGCCCTTTATTATGTCGAATAATTTCCCTTCTGTTCCTATTTTGCTGAGAGTTTTTATCAGGAATGGGTGTTGGACTTTGTCAAATGCTTTTTCTGCGCTGATTGATATGATCATGTGATTCTTTTGTTTTATTTATGTGATGGATTACACTGATTGGTTTCCTAATGTTGAATCACCCCTGTATACCTGGTATGAATCCCAGTTGATCATTGTGTATTATTTTCTTGATATGCTGTTGAATTCTATTGGCTAGAATTTTGCTGAAAATTTTTGTGTCTATGTTCATGAGGAATATTCATCTGTAGCTTTCTTTTTTGTAATGTCTTTGCCTGGGAGCTCTGGTGGTGCAGTGGTTAAGAGTTAAGGCTGCTAACCAAAAAGGTCAGCAGTTCGAATCCACCAGCCACTCCTTGGAAACCCTATGGAGCAGTTCTACTCTGTCCTATAGGGTTGCTATGAGTTGGAATTGACTTGACGGCAACAGGTTTGGTTTTGGTTTTTTTTTGCCTGGCTTTAGTATTAGGTTTATGCTCACTTCATAGAATGAGTCTGGGAATATTCCTTCCTTTTCTATGCTCTGAAATAGCTTGAGTAGTATTGGTGTTAGCTCTTCTCTGAAAATTTGGTAGAATTCTCCAGTGAAGCTGTCCAGACCAAGGCTTTTTTTGTTGGTAGTTTTTTATTACCTCTTCCATCTCTTCTTTTGTTATTTGTCCTTTTAGTTTTTCTACCTCAATTTGTATTAGTTTAGGTAGGTAGTGTGTTGCTAGAAATTTGTCCATTTCCTGTAGGTTCTCAAATTTGTTGGAGTACAGTTTTTCATAGTATTCTGTTATGATCCTTTTTATTTCAGCTGGGTCTGTTGTGATATCACCCATCTCAATTCTTTTTCAGGTTATTTGCTTCCTCTCCTGTTTTTCTTTTGTCAGATTGGCCAATGGTTTCTCAATTTTATTGATATTTTCAAAGAACCAACTTTACCTAAAGTTTTGAGGATTAAATGAGGTCCCCCATGTAGAAAGCTTAGCATTGTGCCTAGAACAAAATACTAGCTATGATGTTATTAAAAATAATTTATTTACTAAGACTAGAATGATTCATGTGGTAATGGGTTAGAACTGGAGACACCAGTAGGAACTCAGGTTTACCTTAATGTAGATACAGATGGATACATACAGAAATAGTTATAGATATGTATACATGTGTTTCCTAGCTCTGTCAGCTGATAGTGCCTAGAAGCAAAGACACCCTAGTAGCTAGTAGCTACAAGAACACCTAGTGTCCAGGTCTTGGTTTCTAACACCATTCTCCAATAAAAAGAACCAAGGCTCCTTGAAGAAATGTTTGATTCTAATTCTGGAGCAAGAAATATGCAAGATGAGCCTGAAGCATCTTGTAGTATCAGAAATTAAGGAAGTGCTCAAAAACAAACAAATAACCCCACAATGATGGAGGCATTTCAAAGGGACACAGGAGCCAACTGAGGGAGCTCCTAATGGCCAAAGCTGGAACAATGTGAGCAACAAAATAAAGTAGTATTAGATCATAACCCAGGTGTAACATATATATCCACAAGTCCATACTGATATTAATAAATTACTGAATAAATAAATAATTGAATTAGAAGAGAAAATTCTCTCATGCAGAGGAATTCCAAATAATTTATGTAGATATTCCACCCTATAGGAGGTGGAGCATAACTTTCCACTTCTGAAGTATGGGCTGTGCATAGTGACTTCCTTCCAAGGAGTCTACTATGGGAAAGGGGAGAAAAAGAGTAATTTTACAGTGGAGAAATACGACAAACACTACCTAATACAGGTGATCACCATCAATAGTTAGAAGTCATGTTGATAGTATGTAACCTTGATTTAAGGTGATGAGAATAGCATTTTACCTCTGTGGTCTTCTTCCCAAAAACACATAACCCCCATCTAATAGTAAGAAAAACATCTGACATACTCCAACGGAGGGACATTCTACAAAATACCTTAATCAGTATTCCTCAAAATTGTCAAGGTCATCAAAAACAAGGAAAGTCTGAGAAACTAGTACAGCCAAGAGGAGCCAAAGGAGGCATGACTACTAAATGCAGTGTGGTATCTTGGGTGGAATCCTGGAACAGAGAAAGGACATTAGGTGAAAACTAAGGAAATATGAATGAAGTATGGACTTTGGTTAATAATAATATAATAATATTGGTTCATTAATTGTGACAAATGTACTATACTAATGTAAGATACTAATGATAGGGGAAACTGGGTATGGGGCATATGGAACTCTCTGTAATGTCTTCACAATTTTTCTGTAAGTCTAAAACTGTTACAGAATTAAAAGTTTATTTTTAAAAGTCATTCATTAAATAATTCATTTGTTAAGAAAACATTTTCTTGTATTTGCCAGGCTAAGTGGTAAGGATATTAAGATAAATACGATAAAGTGTCATGCCTGCTTCCAGGAGCTCAAGAACATTGGGAAAGACAGACAAAGTGAGCAATATCCACAATAGAAAATGGTAATTCCCATAGTAAGTGCAGGACTAGAGTCTGGTGGGAATATGGAGAAGAGGTCAGCTCAAGGAAATTTTCTGTTTCCGTGTCCCCACCCAGACACTATCTCTTTCCCACCTCCACCTCACCAGGGAAATCTGGTTGTTCATTTGGCCTCTCTCCAAGGAGTAAGATTTTCACCTCAACAGTTTTATTTCGGTGGAATCTGAAGACACAAACCAGCCACACTGTTCTTTCTTCTTTCTCCACTAAGACAGTCCTCCCAAGCTTTCCATCCCTCCCCGCAGGGTTCCCACCCTGCCACTCTGCCCTTGGGAAGAGAACATGATCTCCTCCTCCCTGCTGCACTGCTCCAGTGGGGGCTGCAGATATGCCAGCTCTGAGCTTTCCTGTAGACTGATCCAGTTGTCTTGGAAGGAGAGAGTTAGGGAGCCAGTGTCCTTAGTCCCTGGGCTCTAACCAGAGAAAAGCCTTGGATTTTGCCACATTGTTGAAGCTGCATTCTTTTGACAGTGACTGCTGTGGAATTATACTGGTTCCTCAGACCGTCTGAGAAAAAGTCTTCCCAAAAGCAAAGGATGTAGCCTGGGTCTGGGGCAGCTGTATTTCATCCAGGCTTATGGTGCTAGACAATGTCTGTTAGAAAAGCAAAAGATGCTCAACATGTTTAGTCATTAGGGAAATGCAAATTAAAACCACAATGAGACACGCTACACACTTATTAGAATGGCTGAAGTTGTGGGCAGGAGGTGGGGGACTGATGGAAATGTAAAATGTTGCAGCCACTTTGGAAAACAGTTTATCCATTTCTTAAAAAGTTAGTGTACACCTACCATGTAATCCAGCCATTCCACTCCTTGTTTCTAGAAGCCCACCAGGAACACAGCAAAGGCCCCTGAAACCAGACCTCTCAGAATGTTAGAGACAAAAGTTTCTGGAGAGAGTCTACCTCTCAAATAGCCTGAGCCCAGCTTTCCACAAAAGACAGCTGCTTGCCTGGAAAAATGGTAGAATTAGTAAAGGGAAAGAAATAAAATTAATAGTAACAGCAGTGAATATTTATCACATGCTTAGCATGGGCTGTAATCCCTGGGTAGTGTAAACAGTTAACGAGCTCAGTTAACCAAAAGGTTGGAGGTTCCGGTCCAACCAGAGATGTCTCAGAAGAAAGGCCTGGTGATCTGCTTCTCAAAAATCAGTCATTGAAATCTCTATGGAGCATAGTTCTACTCTGACACAACATGGGGTCACCATGAGTCAGATTCAACTTAAGGGCAACTGATTTTTTTTTTTGTTAGCATGAGATAATCAATTTGAATACATTATTTTATCTAATCCTCATAAGCTTATTCAACTCTGCATAAGGTTATATAGCTATCAGAATTGTCCCACCATTTTATAGGAACTGAAACTGAGGCTCAGAGAGATGAAGTACTTATCCAAGGTCACATAACCAGTAAGTCCTAGAAATGAGTTTCCAATTCAGACTGTTTGATTCCAGAACTCATACTTCAGCTCTTAGCAGAATGATGAGACTAAGGCTGGGTGTGGGTCGGCCGTGCACATGTGTGTATTGTGGGGATAGGCGTAGAGTGATTAAAAGGCATTTCTTTTTCAAAGCCTGATGAGAACTGCAAAGTCAGGACTGTGACACAGCTAGACCACAGTGTTCTCATTACCTCTCCTTCCAAGTTGTTCAAATCACCACATTTCAAGGGGCCACTGTCTAATGATAACCATAAAAATAAACAACATCACTTGTCAACATCGTCTCCTGGGAGGACAGTAAATCAGTAGCACTGAGGCTCCTTATTTAATCTTCCTCATTTCCCTGCTGCTCTGTGGTCAAGTACTGAATTTGCCAATTTGAAGACATGCGGCTGACTTCCCAACTCATGAAGATGTTTTTGTATTCATCTGGAAGAGCATGAAATGAAAACCACATTGCTTTTTTTTTCCTTTTCCTATATACCACTCATCTGCTGTGTGGGTGTCTGATACTGTGGCTGCAGAGGTTACTAACAGTTACAGAAGCATCTGTGCTTTTCCAGTGGTTGAGTGTAGATGAAGGCATGACGATGACAGCCATTGAAGAGCCCTCACTAAGTATCAGGGACTGTGCCAAGTGCCTCAACGCACGTTAGCTCACTTAGGTCTACGTGCACTTAGTTCAGAGGTTTTAGTATTTCTGCCTCGTTGCTTTCCCCTTATTTTCCATCCTTTTCTCCCACTCTCTTTGTGTGCTCCAAGTGCCTTTTTCTCTTATTTTAATTACATTTTCATATTTTTTGCTGCCCCAGACACATCAAAAGTTTGGAATAGTTTTGCTCTCCCACTTAACCAGTAGTTAGAGCCCGAGCAGAAATAACGTTTAAGAGACCAAAGATCCCAGAAGAACCAAAGAGAGGTTTTTTAACAATCAGCACTGAAGGACTGAGATAGGAAGTCCCTTCCTAATGAGCAGTCAGTGATTACCTACTGCCAATGGAAAAAAAAAGTTCAAACTGGGAAAATTGGGTGGGCTCCTTAGCCATGTTCTTACAAATTTGGGGTATACATATTCAGTTCAAAAAGAGCTGAAGTCTTAAACCCTACGAAGGTAAAAGTTATTGCAGTACTACCTGTCAAGCATTTTTAATTTTTTTTTTTAGAGATAATTTACATACCATAAAATTCACTCCCTGCATATATGTTAAGAACTTCTAGAGAACGAGTTTAGGGATGTCTGAGAAAGAAAGATTTAGTGCCCATCTTTTGTGTTAGACTATGGAATGACTCCAGCATGTGGTCTTTATTAGAAGGGTAATAGGAAGATATCACAAAACAATAAATTCCCATTTACTTGCACTTAGTATAGTACCTGGCACATGATAGGCAATGTGTCAATGTTGGATGGATGGATGGGCAAGAGGACAGACTTAAAAATCCCAGGGAGCAACCCTCAAGGTTTGTTGAAGAACAAAGCATGCTAGACCAGTTCGAATTCCCTTTTTAATGACATGGTAGGCTCTGCAGTAACAGCCAGAGCCAGAATGTAAACTATCCTGTCTTTTGTCAGGTTTTTAGATTCTTTCCTTGATTAACTGACATATGACATAGCAGCATTGATCAACTCGGTCACAAAACCCATCTGGCCAAGAACTCAGTTGTTCACCAAGTTATACCTTAAGTAGGCTGACAGCAAAAATATAAAACTGATCTAAACTTATCAACATCATCCAGTTGCCAGATTTGTGGTTGGGCTTTTCCTCTAATCACTTTAGCCTTGTGTGGAGCCAGGCAAAGACTGAACCATAATGCTGTTGGCTGACGGGACCTTTAACTGGAGAGTATTTTGCTTTTGAATGACTGATCACATGCCCAGGTGTTACTTGACATAGACCAGTCATGGGGCCTCCATGATTTATGCTCCTGTCATCTCCCTACATGATAAAATGAACTGAATGTGCCTCGAGTTTCCAAGTAACCCCAAGCTGAATGATTGGCTGTGATCTTGGAAGACAAAGCTAGGGTTCTCTGCAATTATTCCCTGGAGAAATGACCCATGAAAAAGAAGGGGGAGCTCACAGAGAGAATGGTCAGTTATATTTAAATATGTATTTGTTCTTCTGTGGTCTGAAAGACCTTTCTACTCCGGTAGACTCACAATGAACATGCTCCTGAAAACTAAGTGTGATGATTTAAGTCTCCTAATTAAAATCCCTCAGCGAGTCTCCTGAATCCTAGCTGGGCATAGGAGATTTCATGTTATCTGGCCCCTGCCAGCCTCTGCCTTCATCCCCTGCCATTCCTCACCCTTCATCCTATAATCTAGCAAGTTCATCTGTACACCTTTATCTGAATTCATGGGGCCTGTTATGTTTGAGAACAGAGTGATTGGATTTTAGAGTGTTAATATTATCCATATATAGTATATTACATAACACTACCAGTGAGGTCTGGGGTAGCACCCATAATCAAATGTACTAATGTTTATATAGTAAAACTCATGAATATTCACACCACATGGGTTAAGTAGACTCTAAATAGCTTGATCAGTTCAGATCAGATGTTGCCATCAACTGAGTCTTCAAAAATTTCGGTATTTACTGAGTGCTTTGGATTGAAGAAGTAGACACCTATACTTAACTTTTCTCATTCTTCTGGCCTTTGTACATGTTGTTCTCTCTGCCTAGAATGTCCACATCTCCTTTCTGTTAATGAATATCATCATCATCAGAACCATCATTATAACTCACAATTATTGAGCATTTACTATGTTATTTGATACTTCCAGCAAACCCTATGGCATGGGTCTCCATTGCATTATGAGCCGCAGTATACACATGAGGAAGTTTGGAGCTTGGAAGTCACAGAGCTATAAATAGTAGAGCTGAGGCTGAACAGAAGCACAGGGCCCCAGAGCCTGTGTGCTTCATGGTTAAAGTGATCGACTGCTGACCAAAAGGTCAGCAGTTGGAAACCATCAGCTGTTCCTTGGGAGAAATATATGACAGTCTGCTTCTGTAAAGATTTACAGCCTTGAAAACCCTCTGGGGTCGCTATGAGTTGGAATTGACTCTACAGCAGTGGGTTGAGTGGGTATACTATCCTTAGTGGTTCCATCCCCAAAGTTCCAGTTCAGGTGCCACCTCCATGAAGTTCTTCCTTTGCTCCACCTTGTCTAGTTACATGCACCTCCTGTTGCCTTCATAGCTCTTTATTCCCAGCTCCAGTGCAGCATTTATCAGTCTCTGTCTTTCTCACAATCCTGACCTACTAGAGCAATTGGGGAAAGAATCTACTTCAAAGCTTATTTCTAGGGCACATAGTAGGTATTCAATACATTTTATAATCAAATTAACCGAAGAGATGGTAATACATAGCAAATTATGTATATCCCTAGTGAAATAGATAGTAAATACCAAATCCCGTGTTCAAGGATATAAAACTTGGCATCTACAAAAGAAATATTCAAAAAGGAAAAGGCTACTCAAGTTTATGCATTGTATGAAAAGAAGAAAAATTTGTTGACAACACTTCAGGAATGAGCAAAGAATATAATGTTTATACTTAAGAATAATGCTAGCTAGTATTTACTAAATGTTTAAAAACCAAAACCAAACCCATTGCTGTTGAGTCGATTCTGACTCATAGCAACCCTATGGGACGGAGTAGAACTGCCCCATAAGGTTTCCAGGGAGCAGCTGGTGGATTCCAACTGCCGACCTTTTGGTTAGCAGCTGAGCTCTTAATCACCGCACCATCAGGGCTCCACTAAATACTTACCATGTGCCAATTTCTCTGCTGGGCAATTTGTATATAGAATTTCTAATTCTCACAAGTAATATGTAAGATTAATTTTAGAATTCCTGAATAGAAAAAAATCACAGCTCTGTAAGAGCTGCGTGTTTTAAAGTCAGGAAATGTGTGCATCAGGGTTATATCCTTTCCCCATACTTATTCGATCTGTATGCTGAGCAAATAATCTGAGAAGCTGGACTATATGAAGAAGAACAGGGCATCAGGATTGGAGGAAGAATCATTAACAACCTGCGTTCTGCAGATGACACAACCTTGCTTACTGAAAGTGAAGAGGACTTGGACTTACTGATGAAGATCAAAGACCACAACCTTCACTATGAATTACACCTCAACATAAAGAAAACAAAAATCCTCACAAGTGTACCAATAAGCAACATCATGATAAACAGAGAAAAGATTGAAGTTGTCAAGGATTTCATTTTACTTGGATCCACAGTCAACACCCATGGAAGCAGCAGTCAAGAAATCAAATGGCGTGCTGCATTGGGCAAATCTGCTACAAAAGACCTCTTTAAAGTGTTAAAAAGCAAAGGTGTCACCTTGAAGACTAAGGTGCACCTGACCCAAGCCATGGTATTTACAATTGCCTCATATGCTTGCATGCTAAAGCTTAACAATGAATAAGGAAGACTGAAGAAGAATCTATGCCTTTGAATTATGGTGTTGGCGAAGAATACTGAATATGCCGTGAACTGCCAAAGAACAAGCAAATCTGTCTTGGAAGAAGTACAGCCAGAATGCTTCTTAGAAGCAAGGATGGTGAGACTATGTGTAACATATGTTGGACATGTCGTCAGCAGGGACCAGTCCCTGGAGAGAGACATCATGCTTGGTAAAGTAGAGGATCAGCAAAAAAGAGGAAGACCCTCAACGAGATGGATTAACACAATGGCTGCAACAATAGGCTCAAGCATAACGACGACTGTGAGGTTGGCACAGGACCGGGCAGTGTTTTGTTCTGTTGTACATAGGGTCACTATCAGTCGGAAGCAACTCAAGAGCACCTAACAACAACTAAAAACAATAAGAAAGTGGGAAAAAACTAAATAGACAATAGATAAGTGATTTCTTTGGTGAAGGGTCAGAGAGTACAACACTGGGGAAGCCAGCACAACCTGTACAAGGAAAGGTCATGGAAGCTCCATAGACACATCCAAACTCCCTGAGGGACTGAATTGCTCCCTGAGGGACTGAGGGCTGTGAGGACCATAATCTCAGGGAACATCTAGCTAATTGGCATACCATAGTTTATAAAGAAAATGTTCTACATTCTACATTGGTGAGTAGTGTCTGGGGTCTTAAAAGCCTGTGAGCAGCTATCTAAGATACTCCACTGGTCTCACCCCTTCAGGAGCAAGGGAGAATGAAGAAAACTAAAGATACAAGGGAAAGATTAGTCCAGAGGACTAATGGACCACAACTACGACAGCCTCCACCAGACTGAGTCTGGTACAGCTAGATGCTGCCCAGCTACCACTACTGACTGCTCTGACAGGGATCACAATACAGGGTCCCAGACAGAGCTGGAGAAAAATGGAGAACAAAATTCTAACTCCAAAAAAAGACTAGACTTACTGGCCTGACAGAGACTGGAGATACCCTGAGAGTATGGCTCCAGGGCACCCTTTTAGCTCAGTACTGAAGTCACTCCTGAGGTTCACCTTCAGCTGTAGATTAGATAGGCCCATAAAACAAAATGAGACTAAAGGGGCACACCAGCCCAGGGGTAAGGACTAGAAGGCAGGAGCGGACAGGAAAGCTGGTAATAGGGAACCCAAGGTTGAGAAGGGAGAGTGTTGACATGTCGTGGGGTTGTTAACCAGTACCATAAAACAGTATGTCTACTAACTGTTTAATGAGAAGCTATTTTGTTCTGTAAACCTTCATCTAAAGTACAATTAAAAAAAAAAGAAAGAAAGATGTAGTAGTCATGTTTTAGATCAGAACCGAGGATAACACTACCAGTATATTAAGGTTAAACTTCATTAGAGGGGAGTAACATAAAATGGCTCAATATATAGTGCATTTCCCTATCTAAGAGATGATGGAATTGAGGTCAGAGAGACTGGGTATTCGTGTCAGAGATGTAGAGCTAGTAAATGGCAGGGGAAGCCAGGTCTGGCTGGCCTCCATTCTTTTATATTCATTCCTTGAAAAAGTTAACATGGTACTGAAAGTACATCCCTCTGTCCTCTCCAGTTTTGAGCTTTGCTTTTGAAAAAAGCTTCTGGAACCTGGAAAGAACCACATAGTGAGCAACCATAATGTTTAAGAGAAAGTGGACCTACAAGCAACATTTAGGATGGTTAAGAGTGTTAGGTTAGTTCTGATTGCTTAAGAGAAACTTAGGGGTTGGCTTACTTTCTCATTTCTGAAAGTTTTTGTGATTATTAATAACTAACTTTTCCTTGGAGCTTTAGAGATTATAAAGTTCCTTATGGAATTTGATGCTCAGAATAATTAAGTCAAAGTAGGTTTTGTTTTCTTTTTTAAAATGAGACTCAAAGAAACAGAAGTGATTGGTCCAGCGTCCCACAGCTAGTTAGTGATAGGGCCAAGACTCAAAAACATATTTTAGCAAACCTCTGAGCAGTTTTCTCTGCATTCTTAGTCAATTCATCTTCATTTACGCAAATGGAAGGATATGACAGTTGATTTCATCCCAGGAAGGTCTCAGTGATTGCAGGTCGCTGATCCCCATTGAGATTATAAACTCACCTTTGAGCTGCAGCCAGGGGTTCTCAAATGTGCATTAAAAATACCTGGGAGAGATGGCTTCACTGGAGAATTCTACAAAACATTTACAGAAGAGCTTGTACCAGTACTACTCAAGCTATTTCAGAGCATAGAAGAGGAAGCAACACTTCCAAATTCATTCTATGAAGCCAGCATAATGCTGCTAACCAAAACCAGGCAAAGACGTCACAAAAAAAGAAAATTACAGACCAGTATCTCTTATGAATATAGATGCAAAAATTCTGAACAAAATTCTAGCCAATACAATTCAGCATCATATCAAAAAACTAATACACCACAACCAAGTAGGATTCATACCAGGTATGCAAGGATGGTTCAACATTAGAAAATCAATCAACGTAATCCACCACATAAATAAAAGGAAAGAAAAGAATCACATGATCATCTCAATTGATGCAGAAAAGGCATTTGACAAAGTCCAACACCCATTCCTGATAAAAACTCTCAAAAAAATAGGTATAGAAGGGAAATTTCTCAACATAATAAAGGGCATCTATGCAAAACCAATGGCCAACATCATTCTTAATGGAGACAGGCTGAAAACATTCCCCTTGAAAACAGGAACAAGACAAGGATGCCCTTTATCACCACTCCTATCTAACATTGTGCTGGAAGTTCTAGTTAGAGCAATAAGACAAGAAAAATAAAGGGCATCCAAACTGGTCATGAAGAAGTTAAACTGTCCCTGTTTGCAGATGATATGATACTATACATAGAAAACCCTAAAGATTCCATGAGAAATCTAATGGAACTAACAGAAAGATTCAGCAGAGTAGCAGGAAATGAGATAAACATTCAAAAATCAGTTGGATTCCTATACACCAATAAGGAAAACGATGAAAAGGAAATCAGGAAAACAATACCATTTATAATAGCCCCTAAGAAGATAAAATGCTTAGGAATAAATCTGACCAGGGATGTAAAAGACCTATACAAAGAAAACTACAAAACACTACTGCATGAAACCCAAAGGGATCTACATAAATGGAAAAACATACCATGCTCATGGATAGGCAGACTCAACATTGTGAAAATGACAATTCTAACCAAAGCAATTTACCACGCAATACTGATCCAAATACCAACAACATTCCTCAAAGATGGAAAAACTAATCATTAACTTTATATGGAAAGGGAAGAAGCCCCGAATAAGTAAAGCACTACTGAAGAAGAAGAATAAAGTTGGAGGACTCACACTACCTGACTTCAGAATCTACTATACAGCTACAGTAGTCAAAACAGCCTGGTACTGGTACAGTGACAGATACATTGACCAATGGAACAGAATTGAGAACCCAGATGTAAATCCATCCACCTACAGTCACCTGATCTTTGACAAGGGCCCAAAGTCCATCAAATGGGGAAAAGACAGTCTTTTTAACAAATGGTGCTGGCAAAACTGGATATCCATTTGCAGAAAAATGAAACAGGACCCATACCTCACACCGTATACAAAAACTAGTTCAAAATGGATCAAAGACCTGAATATAAAGCCTAAAACTATAAAGTTCATAGAAGGAAAAATAGGACCAACACTATAGGCCTTAATACACGGCATTAATAGGATACAAACCATAACCATCAATGCACAAACCCCAAAAGATACGCTAGAGAACTGGGATCTTCTAAAAATCAAACACCTATGCTCTTCAAAAGACTTCACCAAAAGAGTAAAAAGAGAACCTACAGACTGGGAAAAAATTTTTGGACAGTACAAGTCAGACAAAGGTCTAATCTCCATAATCTACAAGAAAATCTAACACCTCTACAACAAAAAGACAAATAATCCTATTAAAAAATGGGCAAAGGAAATGAACAGACACTTCACCAAAGAAGACATTCAGATGGCCAACAGACACATGAGGAAATGGTTGCGATCACTAGCCATTAGAGAAATGCAAATTAAAACCACAATGAGATACCATCTCACCCTGGCATTACTGGCACAAATCAAAAACACTGGAAATAACAAATGTTGGAGGGGTTGCGGGGAGATGGGAACTCTTATGCACTGATGGTGGGGATGCAAAAGGATACAACCATTTTGGAAAATGATATGGCACTTCCTCAGATAGCTAGAAATAGACATACCATTTGATCCAGCAATCCCACTCCTAGGAATATATCCTAGAGAAATAAGAGTTGTCACTCAAATAGACACATGCACACCTATGTTCATGGCAACATTGTTCACAATAGCAAAACAATAGAAACAACCTAGATGCCCATCAACAGATGAATGGGTAAACAAACTATGGTACATACACACAATGGAGTACTGCGCAACAAGAAAGAACAACGATGAATCTGTGAAGCATCTCATAACATGGATGAAACTGGAGGACATTATGCTGAGTGAAATAAGTCAATCACAAAAGAACAAATATTGTATGAGACCTCTATTGTAAAAACCCATGAAAAAGTTCACACACAAAATGTAACAATCTTTGTTGATTACCAGGGATGGGAGGGGTGGGGGAGAAATACTAAATAGGCAATAGATAAGTGGTATCTTGGGTGAAGGGTGAGACGGTACACAATACAGGGGAAACTAGTACAACTTGTACAAGGAAAGGTCATGGAAGCCCCATAGACACATCCAAACTCCCTGAGGGACTGAATTGCTGGGCGGAGGGCTGTGGGGACCATCGTCTTGGGGAACATCTAGCTCAACTGGCATAACACAGTTTATAAAGACAATGTTCTACATTCTACCTTGGTGAGTAGTGTCTGGGGTCTTAAAAGCCTGTGAATGGCCATCTAAGATACTCTACTGGTCTCATCCCTTCGGGAGCAAGGGAGAATGAAGAGAACAGAATACAAGGGAAAGATTAGTCCAAAGGACTAATGGACCACAGCTACCAAGGCCTCCACCGGACTGAGTCCAGTACAGCTAGATGGTGCCCGGCTACCATCACTGACTGCTCTGACCAGGATCACAACAGAGGGTTCTGGACAGAGCTGGAGAAGGATGTAGAACATAATTCTAACTCACAAAAAAAAAGGCCAGATTTACTGGCCTGACAGAGACTGGAAAAACCTCGAGAGTATGGCCCCCAGACACCCTTTTTGCTCAGTGGTGAAGTTATCTCCAAAGTTCACCGTTCAGCCTGAGTGGACAGCCCTGTAAAACCAAATGGGACTAATGAGGTACAATAGTCCAGTGACAAGGGCCAGAAGGCAGAAGGGGACAAGGAAGCTGGTGTTAGGGAACCCAAGGTTGAGTAAGGATATTGTTGATGTGTTGTGAGATTGTTAACCATTGTCATAGGGCAACATGTGTAGTAACTGTTAAATGAGAAACTATTTTGTTCTGTAAGCCTTCATCTTAAGTGAGAATAGCAGCACAATTGGAAGAGCATAGTGAATGTCACTGAACTGTGCACGTAGAAATTTTTGAAATGGTGTATCTTTGGCTATGTGTATTTTCACCATTCACCAAAAAAGTTGAGAAGTTAGAGGGTTGCCATGTTGTGGGGTTGTTAACCAATGTCATAAAACAATATGTGTACTACTGTTTCATGAGAAACTATTTGTTCTGTAAGCCTTCACCTGAAGTACAATAAAAAAAAAATTAAAAAAAGTACCTGGGGAACTCCTTAAAAAATGCAACTGCTGAGGTCCCACATGCACAGGATCTGATTCAGTAAGTCTTTCCAGGAAGGGGTATATAAACACCTGTAATTCTAATATGTGCCCAGCTGATTCTGATGTAAGACTTCTTTAGGAACAAAACTCAGAATCACTGCTTTAAGCTCCTTTGCAGTAGCAATTACTTTATACATAGAAGGCACTCTAAATTTACGCTTGATGAATGTGTGTGAAGTAAATGATTGTAAAAGTAGTGTAAAATGAAGTAAATCAAGCTGGACAGCCAGTCCATCCCTGCCTGGTTTTGGGCACACTAGGAGATTTGTTGGAAGAAAGGCCTGGGGATCTACTTTAGAAAATCAGTCAATGAAATCCCTATCATGGTAATGGCGCCGACCAGGCAGCATTTTGTTCTGTTGTACATGAGGTCACCATGAACAACAGATGATCATGGGATCACCATGAACAACAGGGGCCTATTCCAGGGCAGCTAACAACAACAGCAGGAGATCCATTGAATCTACATCCGTTTAAAGAAGGTCACTTATTGTAAGTTAAAGTATAGACTTGAGAAGTTGTGACTTGGAGAGAGTGCCTGGTAGAATCTGCTGACAATTAGAGATTGTGGATTTCTTATTTTCTCATGGAAAACAGGATGAAGGCAAACAGTGAGAGAACCCATTTGTTGCTTTGTGCAGACAAACCCAGAAACCAAAGCACAGGCACACCAGGGCACAACAGGAAACCACAAAAGCCTAAGATCTTTCAATGTAAATAGGAAGTCAGAGTTTACTTTTGAACCCATAGTATGGAGCCGAAGTGCCGTATGTAATCCTGCTCTCTGCCCAGCCCTTCTTTGAGCCCTGGCAGAGATGAAAGATGATGCCACCTGGGTAAAAGCATTTTAAAATGTTTATTCTGATCAGCACTTGGAGCAAGCTTCTTTTGTTTGTGCTGGTGAATAATTTGGGACACAGGTGCAGTTTAGAATTGAAAGCATTAATTGGTTTCTCTGGGTTTCCCTACAGTGATATTCAAAACCCTCATCTTCCTCCACAAAGTAATCTTAATCCACATACATTCATAAAGCAGTTGCTATTGACAGTGGTCTTTCATATCCCCATCTGTGGACCTTTGGGTCCAGGTGCATAATAGCAGAACATTGGCAGACACTTAATATGTACTCCATAAGCATTTGTTGAATTGACTTCTGTAATCTCATTTGATTACTACCATTACGTCTGGAAGTAGTAAGTAGGATACAAATTATCATCACCATTTTGAGATAAGGAAAATGTAGTGTGGTATCTTTCTTACTGTCACACATAAGGTCACCATGAGTCTGCGCCAGCTCGATGACAGCTAACAACAGCAACAACAGTGTGATAGGAAAGGCACGGGTTTGGAAGTCAGACAGACCTGTGTTCACATCAGATTACTTAAACTTGCTTTTCCAGAGTGTTTTATATTTAGTGAATCATCACTGAGCATCTGCTAAGTGCCAGGCACTGGAGTGAAAATGGTGAGCAAAAGTAAACAGAGACCTTCCAGTCTAGTGGAAGAGATGGGCATTATTCAAACAATCATAAAAATATATAACTACAAAACCTGATACATGCTTTACTTTCATACCCTGCTGGTGGGAAAATAAAGTGGTACAACCACTTTGGAGAACTGTGAAGCATTGTTGGATATATTTGAACATGAGCATGTCTTACTAATCTACAGATTCCATTCCTAGGTAAATACCTGTAGAAACTAAAGGCATATGTGTACCCGGAGTTGAGTACAAGAGCATTCATAGCATTATTTTTCATAATAGCCCCAAACTGAAATCAACCCAAATTTTCATCAATAATAGAATGAGTAATTTAATTGTGGTATATTCATACAGTGACATACAATACAGCCATTAAGATGAAGCAACTACAGCTGCCCGTAACAACATATGTGAATGAAACAATGTTAAGTGAAAGAAACAGGGCATAAAAGTACATACAGAATTATTCATATAAAATTCACAAAGAGGTAAAAGAAGCAATACATTTTAGGAATGCATACATAGACACTAAATCTAGAAACACAAGCAACAGAAGAATTGCCACATATAACCAGGATATTGGTTATATGGTTTAGGGGTGCTGGTTGTTGAGGAAAAAAGATAGCATCAGGAGGGGCATACCGAGAGCTTTGGGGAACTGGCATTTACTAGTGAAGGATGCATGAGTATTTATCAGTGTGTGTGATATGTAAGTGCCATATATAAATCAGAGGAACAACCATTAAGAGCATAAAGCCAAGTGACCTGATGTAGTTTAGGTTGTTGGGAAGGCAGTGGTGTTTGAGCTGAGATATTTTGATTGGGTAACTAAGCAAAGAGTCTGGTGGGGAGGGAGGAGGGTTGTGCATGGTGGTGGTCAAGAGAAATGTGGTCCAAGAAGAGAGTACAGTAGCATAATGAGAAATTGGTGGATCTGGTGTAGTGCAGAAGGGAGCAGTGATGCAGGTTTAGGCTAGAGAAGCAAAAAGGTCAGTACATGCTGGGCTTATAAGCCTTGTCAAGGATTTTGGTTTTTTATCCTAAGAGAAACTGAAAGGTTTTAAGGACAGTGGTAACATAATTGGATTGAAACAATTGCAGTCTGGAGAGCATATTGGAAAGGGACCAGAGTGGATGCTAGGAGGCCAGATAGAAGGTGATACCAGAGCCCAGGTGAGAAAGGATATCGTGGTAGTTTGTCTTGGATTATGGTGGGGCAGATGGAGAGAGGTGGATGTATCTGAAGAAGATAAAATCAGTAGGACTTCTTTTGGCAGTGAAAAAGGCTGGGGTTGCAGGGCAGATGCAATAGAAGCTTCTAGATGTCTCACCCATCTGCTGTGATTAGTAACTGCCAAGTGAGCAGGGATATCTGAATAGAGAGCAGCAGAGTCTCCCTGGACAGACATGATTTACAGAGAAACATTTTTGGTTACCACTATCAGCTGTGCTTTTTTGTTTATTTATTTGATTTTTTAACTGAGGTAAAATTCACGTAAAATGAACCATTTTAAAGCATGCAATTCAACGGCATTTAGTATATTCACAGAGTTGTGCAGTCATGAACTACATCTAGTTTGAAAATATTTTATCACCTCTTAAGGAGACCCCAAACTCATTAAGCAGTTACTTCCCATTTCCCCCGCTCCACCCTAGGCCCTGGTCACCACTAATGTGCTTTCTGTCTCTATGGATTTCCTATTCCATTTTATATAAATGGAGTCATACAATATGTGGCCTTTTGGGTCTGACTTCTTGCACTTAGCATAATGTTTTCAGGGTTCATCCATGTTATAGCATGTGTCAGTACTTCATTCATTTTTATGGCTCAATAATATTCCATTGTTTGGATATACCACATTTTGTTTCTCCGTTCTTCCACTGGTAGACTTTTTCATTGTTTCCACTTTTTGACTATTGTGAATAGTGCTGTGTGTCAGGCACTGCTGTAAACATTTGTGTACACATACTTGTTTGAATACCTGTTTTCAATTCTTTTGGGTATAGACCTAGGAGTAGAATTGCTGGGTCATATGACAACTTTTTTAGGAGCTGCCAAGCTGCTTTCCACAGCAGCTGCACCACTAATATTCCCACCAGCAATGTATGTGGGTTCAAATTTCTCCACATCTTCACCAATACTTGTTATTTTCTGTTTTGGTTGTTTTTTTTGTTTTGTTTTGTTTTTATTATTATAGCCATCCTAGTGGGTGTGAAACAGTATTTCATTGTGGTTTTTATTTGCATTTCCGTAATGACTAACAATGTTGAAGATCTTTTAAAATGCTTGTTGGCCACTTATATATCTTTTTTTAATGATAATATTTTATTGTGTTCACGGTGAAAGTTTACACAGCAAGTTAGGTTCCTTTTTAACAATTTCTACACAAATTATTCAGTGATATTGGTTACATTTTTCACAATCTGTCATCATTTTCATTCATTCTGTTCTGGTTGTACCATTTCCAGTACATTTCCCTGCTCCTTTACCTTCTCACCTTTGCTTTACAGTAATTTTTGACCATTTAATCTCATGTAGATGATTTTTTAATGGAGCTCGTTAATCATGGGTGATATTCTTTATCTTATGAACCAATCTGTTATTTGGCTTATATATATCATTTATATATCTTGTCAGTTACGTTTTTACAAAACACTTAAATGTTTTGCCCTTGACTCTTATCAGAGGTCTCCCCAAGAAGTAGCCATGTGAAGTTCACACCTATATTTGCTTAACTGTGCTGGTGAGAACAGCTAATAGGCCACTCATTGTGCCCAATATAAAGTCCCACTTGAGAATTTCTTTTAAAAATCAGTGCCTGGAAAAGTGTTATTTTCTAACAATGAAAATGGCACAACTGATCATATTTTTCTTTTTGCCATGGAAGGCCAGGAAGCTCAGAGTTGAAATTTGACACTCCGGCTAAAAGGCTGAGCCTTCTGTTTGGGGTATTTTCATTAGCCTTGCATTGCAGCTTTGGTTTATGTTTGCTACACAATCTTATGTGTGTATTGTGTGAGGAGTCTAAAAATACCTTCAATCTTTTGCATTAGTTTTGCAAGGCTGCTGTAACAAACTACCACAAACTTGGTTTAAAACAACATGTATTTATTCTCTTATATTTCTGGAAGCCAGAAGTATGAAATCAGTTTCACTGGATCGAAATCAAGGTTTCAGCAGGTCTTCACTTCCACCGGAGATTCAAGGAGAGAATTCAGTCTTTGCTTCTTCCAGCTTCTGGTGGTTGTTGGCATTCTTTCACTCGTGGCCACATCACTCCAGGCTCTACCTCCACGGTCACGTTGCCTCCTCTTCTTCTGTGTGTCGTCAGATTTCCTTCTGCCTCCCTCTTATAAGTATACATGTGATTGCATTCACTATTTACATATCATCCAAATAATCCAGGATAATCTGCCCATCTCAAAATCTTAATCACATCCTTTTTTTTTTTTTCTTTTTTGCCATATAAGGTAATATGCACATGTTCCAGAGATTAGGATGTGGATCTTTTGGAGGACAGTTATTCAGCCTACCACATTCTTTGTGAAAGGTGACATAGAAATACATTTTTTTAAGTAAATAAAAATAAAATACATTAGTTTATTTGGAAAATGTAAAGTACTTTTACTCACTAATTTGTGTATGCTGATGTAACACAGATAAACCAAAGCAGTCAAATTCCTATATAGCAATTTTGAATGTCTATTTTGAATTGTATCTAGTTTTCTGTTATATTTTCTATTTTGTTACTCCTGGAGTAGAGAAACGTATTTGATTTTTAAACATCCATCTTATATCCGGTAACCTTGTTAAAATCTTTTTCCATTAAGTTTTTTTTTTTTTAAGATTTCGTATTTTTTTTTTTTAATTGTGATTTAGGTGAAAGTTTACAGAGCAAATTAGTTTCTCGTTCAAAAATTTATACACAAATTGTTTCATGGCATTGGCTGCATCCCACATTTTGTCTGCACTTTCCCCCTTTCCCTTTCCATCCCAGGTTGACCGTGTCCATTCATCCAGTTTTCCTGTCCCCTCCCACCTTCTTGTCTTTGTTCCTGGGCAGATGTTGCCCATTTGATCTCATATACTTAATTGATCTAAGAAACACGTTCCTCATTTGTGTGTTATTGTTTGTCTTATAGACCTGCCTAATCTTTGGCTAAAAGGTGAACTTCAGGAGTGGCTTCAAGTCTGAGTTACAAGGGAACCTGGGAGCCATAGTCTTGGGGTTCCTCCAGTCTCTGTCAGACCAGCCAGTCTGGTCTTTTTCGTGAATTTGATCGTTCGGTCTACATTTTTCTCCTGTTCTGTCCAGGACCCTCTATTGTAATCTCATTCAAAGCTGTCAGTAGTGGTAGCTGGGCACCATCTAGTTCTTCTGGTCTTGGGGTCATGTAGGCTGTGGTTCATGTGGTCCATTAGTCCTTTGACTAATTGCTCCCTCAGATCTTTAGTATTTTTCCCTCTTCTTTGCTCCGGACTAGAAGAGACTGATAGTTGTATCTTTTCATTAAGTTGTAAAATGTGTATATATGTTTTATGTATTCTCTGTATGTGTATTTCATAATAATTTTTTAACTGCTATGAAGGAAAGGAATGGAGAAGTAAACGATAAGAGAGGTATGTGACCTAATTTGGTTTGGACAGTCAGGGAAGTCTTCTCTAAGGCAGTAATGTTTGAACTACAGTATTTTTGGTTCAGTGGTAGAATGTTTGCCTTCCATGCAGGAGTCCCATTTGATTTCCTGTCATTGCCCCTCATGCGCAGCCACCACCCAATTATCAGTGGAGGTCTGCATGTTACTATGTTGCTGAACAGATTTCAGTGGAGCTTCTAGACTGAGACGGACTAGAAAGAAAGGCCTGGAAATCTACTTCTGAAAAGCAGTCAGTGAAAGTCCTATAGATCACAACAGTCCGAACGCAACTGATCATAGGATGATGCAGGACCAGGCAGCATATTGTTGCATTGTGCATAGACTCACCAGGAGCCGAGGGCCAACTTGACAACAGCTAACAACAACTAAGTCTGGGGTGAGTGTGAGAGCTTTAATAGAAAAAGAGTGGTTCAAGCAGAAGTAACAGTTTGAGGTATTTGTAGAAGATCAGATCATCTGCAGATTTTGTCTCTGGCTTCCTTTCTGTATGCCTTTTGTTGGGGGGGGGGGGTGTCCTTTTGTGTTTGCCAGGACTTCCAGTATTTTATTGAACAGTGGTGGTGATTAAAAGCATTCTCATCTTATTCCTGATCTTTAAGGGAATGTATCTAAAATGTGTCCATTGAGTGTATCGCGGGAGCTTTTTATATCTATCCTTTATGAAGCTGAGGAAATGTTCTTCCATAGCGTTCAGGACAGATGGTCAATAGCCTATGCTTGTACATCCTCTGTTGCTGTTGTGCATCGAGTTGATTTCAACTCATAGTGACCCATGTGACAGAGTCGAACTGCCCCATAAGGTTTCCTTAGCTATAATCTTTACAGGAGCAGAGCTCCAGGTCTTTCTCCCTCAGAGCCACTGGGTGGGTTCAAACTGCCAACCTTTCCGTTAGCAGCTGAGCACTTAACTGTTGCACCACCAGAGCTCCTTGAACATCCTCTAGTGATTATTTTATATGACAGCCCGGTTCTGTGTCACACAGCTCCATCACTACACTGTGAACTTTCCCAGGGCAGGGACTGTTGATTCACCACCAGGTCTAGCACAGTGCCTGGGGTTTAGTTAGGTACTCAATATTTATTGACTAAATGAATGGGAGGTACTTGATTAGTATTTGTTGAATGAATGAATTAAAGTTAGCATCCTTTTTTAAAGTGAGCCAAAAATCTAGCTGCTTTCCATGCCCCTCGTAGAATGAGTTGAGCTTACTGTGCTGTCATTCTCAGCTCATTCCAGAACCTAGCACTGACCACTAGTCATTTAACACGTGAAGGAATGAATGAAAGAGTCAATCACAGAACATTCTGTTGCTTCCTATTAGACTTTACCCTGAAAGATTCACATTTATCTCAACTGCAGCCAGGTGGGTAAAGGTAATTTTAACCAGGACAGAAAAAAAAAAAAACCTCTTTAATGGAATAATTACTTATTTCATTTTCTCCTTAAAATTGTCCATTCATCTCATGCCACTGATTTTCAATATATTTATGTTGCCTATGAAGTATTAACAGTGATTATTCTGAACTGAGACAAAAGTACTTACAAAGGATTATGTTAACGTATGACTCCAAGGTTCAGAATTCCAGTGTTAAATTGGAAAGATATTGGGTATAGTGGCAAGCTTAAAGTTTATATCCAAAAAGATAGTGTTAAATGCCTGGGTAAGGTTGTATATAGAGTTGTATAATTAGTGAATAACTAAGGGAGGTTGGTTATCATAACCAGCAATTAGGTAAGAATGTCTTTGTTGTTGTTGTTGTTAAGTGCTATTGAGTCAGTTCTGACTCATAGTGACCCTATGTGCAACAGAAACACTGCCCAGTCCTGACCATCCTTACAACCACTGCTATGTTTGAGCCCATTGTTGCAGCCACTGTGTCAATCAATCTCGTTGAGGGTCTTCCTCTTTTTCACTAACCCTCAACTTTACCAAGCATGATGTCCTTCTCCAGAGACTGGTCCCTCCTGATAACATGTCCAAAGTAAGTGAGCCAAAGTCTCACTATCCTCAATTCCAAGGAGCATTCTGGCTCTACTTTTCCCAAGAAGAATATCTTAATGGTTTTAAATGCTTTATTGTGACTCTAATCCTATATGTATTTCCCATTTCAGAAGGGATTTCATTTAATAAGTTAGTTACTTAAAGTAACATGAGTATTAGAATGTCTAGCATCAAAAATTGATTCCTTTTTTCTTGACTTGGGACTCTCTGCTCAAAAACTTTTGATGGCTCCCCATTGCTAGAGAGTAGAAGTTCATTTATTTAGCCCTAGCCAGCTATGTCCACCTCCACTCTCTGATCCAGCTACTTATAATAGGAGTCTTTCTATTGTAGAGTTTTGGTAGAGGGCCCAGAGACCAGACCACCTATGCAGAGCTTGCTAAAAGATTGCAGAACTAGCGTCATAAGCCACCTCAATGATATAAAATAGAGGTCGAAGAAGTCAGAGGTGAGGACAATTTTGGAGAAAGTTTTAGGTAGGCATGTATTCCTCAAGCTAGGTAAGCAAATGCACCCCAAGGGAGTCCTTCAGGGACTGGGGTGTGATCTATGTCTAAAAGGAAAGAGGAAGTGGTTGACTGTTAGATCTGAAATAGTAAAGCAAAAAGTGGGGGTTACTTTGGAAATAGGCTGCATGACTGCTAACACAAGGCAGAAGTGTATGTGGGTCTGGCACAAGGAAACAGCTGTGGACATCTTAAGAAGGGCTTCATCTAATAGAGGGGTAGACCACCTTAAGGCCAGGACTGAAAGGGAGTTGTCGGCAGACCACTGGAGAGAGGCATTGCCAGCTTCAAACATACTACTGTGGGATATTTCACTAAAGCACATTATGAGTCATCTTTGGACATACACCATACCCTGAGGACATACTGAAGCCAGATCACAACCATTGCTGTCAGGTAAGACCTTTCCTAGGCACCCATTCCCCTGCATGGAGAAGTAGCCAGCTAGCCAGTTGAGGAGAAGGTAGAGTGACAGGAGAGAAAAGAAACCTAGCAAGCCCTCCTCATGTATGCTTCTAGGCCTGAAACAGAAAAGAGAAGAAACCTAGTAAGCCTGTCTTCTCTATGTATGCTTCTAAGCCTGAAATAGGCTGTAGCTGTGGAAAGGAGAAATTTTCAGTTAGATGAGATTAGAGTTTTGGTGATTCCAATGGAGTTAATTGTTTATTCCAATTAAATGTACACATCTAATGCTTGAAGGTGTCCTGATAACCTTTTAGTATTTAAAAGTATAGGAAAACTATGGAATCCAGCTGAGATATCCTCCTAGGACCTAGGAAGAACAGGTTATAGAACAAATTTAGCAGGGAGTAGAGAAGAGAATGAGGGCAGTGGTGGTTAAGTGGTAGAATTCTCATCTTACATGTGGGAGACTCAGGTTCAGTTCCTAGCTAGTGTACCTCAAGCACAGCTACCACTCATCTGACAGTGGAAATTTGTGTGTTGCCATGATGCAGAACAGGTTTCATTGGAGCTTCTAGGCTAAGACAGACTTGGAAGAAAGACTTCATGATCTACTTCCAGAAATCAGATAATGAAAACCCTATAGATCACAATGTTCGATCCCATCATACATGGGATCACCATGAGTTGGTGACTGACTTGACAGCAACTATCAACTAACAACAACAGAGAAGAGAATAAAGCTGTTTACCCTTGTATTCCCCTAACTGTACAGATCCTCCAAGAAACTGGGACATACACAAAACTGGACCATCCCCCACCCCTCTCCTTCATCAACAAATCTGTTTCTCCATTGAATCATATAACACTGCAATACGTGACAATAGCTCCCTTCTAAAGAACAAGAGGGAGAGAAGGGGAAAAAAACTCCCTACCCCATATCCCACTCTCCTGCTCTCCCATTTCTGTGCTCCTCTGTACTACAAAACTTCAGGAGTTATATAAGCAACTCCATTCCTCTTCTCTCAGTCTCTTGAGTTCAATCAGACATTTGCACAAACTTCTCAAACCTAATAACTCTTGAGCATTTGTTTCCATTACCAGTGACCACCACATTGCCAAATCTGATGGTGAGTTCTCAGCCCTCATCCTACTGGATCTGTTGGCAGCATTAGACACAGTTGAGCCCTTCCTTCTTCTTTTTTTTTTTTTTTTCCTTTTTAATTGTGCTTGAAGTGAAAGTTTACAATTCAAGTTAGTGTCTCACACAAAAATTTATACATACATTGTTATGTGACCCTAGTTGCTCTCCCTATACTGTGACAACACACTCCTCCTTTCCATCCTTGATTTCCTGTGTGCATTCAGCCATCTCCTGACTCACTCTGTCTTCTCATCTTGACTCTGGACTGGAGCTGCCCATTTAGACTGATGTATCTTCTTGAGCGAAGAAGCACACCCTTCACAAGTATCATTTTATGTCTCATAGTCCAGTCTAATCTTTTTTTTTTTTTTTTAATATATATTTTATTGTACTTCAGGTGAAAGCTTACAGAGCAAATAGTTTCTCATGAAATAGTAGTACACATGTTGTTTTTTGACATTGGTTAACAACCCCACAACGTATTAAGCCTCTAAATTCTCAACCTTTAAAAGAAAGCCAGTCTAATCTTTGTCTGAAGAGTTGGCCTCAGGAATGGTTTTAGTTTTGGGCTAACAGAGAGTCCAGGCACCATGTTTTCTGGGGTCTCTCCAGTCTCAGTCAGACCATTAAGTCTGGTCTTTTTACTAGAATTTGAGTTCTGCACCCTACTTTTCTCCTGCTTAATCAGGGACTCTCTGTTGTGTTCCCTGTCAGGGTGGTCATTGGTGGTAGCCGGGCACCATCTAGTTCTTCTGGTCTCAGGCTGATGGAGTCTCTGGTTTATGTGGCCCTTTCTGTCTTTTGGGTTAATACTTTCCTTGTGTCTTTGGTGTTATTCATTCTTCTTTGCTCCAGGTGAGTTGGGACCAATTGATGCATCTTAGATGGCTGCTCACTAGCTTTTAAGACCCCAGATGCCACTCACCAAGGTGGGATGCAGAACATTTTCTTAATAAACTTTGTTATGCAAATTGACCTAGATGTCCCCTGAAAGCATGGTCCCCAGACCCCTACCCCTGCTACTGTGTCCCTCAAAGTGTTTGGTTGTATTCATGAAACTTCTTAGCTTTGGTTTAGTCCAGTTGTGCTGACTTCCCCTGTAGTGTGTGCTCTCCTTCTCTTCACCAAAGATAATTCTTGTCTACTATCTAGTTAGTGAATACCCCTCTCCTTACCTCCCCACCCTCATAACCATCAAAGAATGTTTTCTTCTGTGTTTATATAGCATTTCCTGAGTTCTTATAATAATGGTCTCATACAGTATTTGTCCTTTTGCGACTGACTAAATTCACTTAGCATAATGCCTTCCAGATTCCTCCATGTTATAAGATGTTTCATGGATTCTTCATTGTTCTTTATCGTTGTGTAGTATTCCATTGTGGGAATACACCATTATTTGTTTAGCCATTCGTCCACTGATGGGCACCTAAGTTGTTTCCATCTTTTTGCTATTGTGAACAGTGCTGCGATGAACATGGTGTGCATATATCTATTCATATGACGGCTCTTATTTCTCTAGGATATATTCCAAGGAGCAGGATAGCTGGATCCTATGGTACTTCTATTTCTAGCTTTTTAAGGAAGCGCCAAATTTATTTCCAAAGTGGTTGTACCATTTTACATTCCCACCAAGTGCATAAGTGTTCCAGTCTCTCCACAACCTCTCCAGCATTTGTTATTTTGTGTTTTTTGGATTAATGCTAGCCTTGTTGGGGTGAGATGATATCTCATTGTAGTTTTGATCTGCATTTTTCTAATGGCTAATGATCGTGAGCATTTCTTCATGTGTCTGTTAGCTGCCTAAATATCTTCTTTGGTGAAGTGCCTGTTGATATCCTTTGCCCATTTTTTAATTTGGTTATTTGTCTTTTGGTTGTTGAGGTTTTGCAGTATCTTGTAGATTTTAGAGATTAGACGCTGATCGCATTTGTTGTAAGCCAAAAATTTTTTCCCAGTCTGTAGGTTGTCTTTTGACTCTTTTGGTGAAGTCTTTTGATGAGCCTAAGTGTTTAATTTTTAGGAGTTCCCAGTTATCTAGTTTCTATTCTGGTGTTTGTGCATTGTTACTTATGGTTTGTATTCTGTTTATGCCATACATTAGGGCTCCTAGCATTGTCTCTATTTTTTCTACCATGATCTTTATCGTTTTTGATTTTATATTTAGGTCTTTGATCCATTTTGAGATAGTTTTTGTGCATGGTATGAGGTGTGGGGTCTTGTTTCAGTTTTTTGCAGATGGATATCCAGTTATGCTAGCACCATTTGTTAAAAAGACTGTCTTTTCCCCAAGTAATGGACTTTGGGCCTTTATCAAGTATCAGCTGCTCATAGGTAGATGAGTTTATGTCTGGATTCTCAATTCTGTTTTATTGGTCTATGTATCTGTTGTTGTACCAGTACCAGGCTGTTTTGACTACCGTGGCGGTATAATAGGTTCTAAAATCAGGTAGTGTGAGGCTTCCCACTTAGTTCTTCTTCTTCAGTAATGCTTTACTTATCCAGGGCCTCTTCCCTTTCCATATGAAGGTGGTGATGGTTGTTTCTCCATTTCATGAAATAATACCATTGGAATTTGGATTGGGATTGCATTGTATCTGTAGATTGCTTTGGGTAGAATTGACATTTTCATAATGTTGAGTCTTCCTATCCATGAGCAAGGTATGTTTTTCCACTTATGCAGGTCTCTTTTAGTTTCTTGTAATAGTGTCTTGTAGTTTTCATTGTATAGGTCTTTTACGTCTCTGGTTAGATTTATTCCCAAATATTTTATCTTCTTGTGAGATATTATAAATGGTATTGATCTGGTGATTTCCTCTTGGAAGTTCTCTTTGTTGTTGTAGAGGAATCCAACTGATTTTTGTATGTTTATCTTATATCCTGATATTTTGCTGAAGTCTTCCATTAGTTCCAGTAGTTTTCTTGTGGATTCTTTGGGGTTTTCTGTGTATAAGATCATATCATCTGCAAATAGATATACTTTTACTTCTTCCTTACCATTCTGGATGCCCTTTATTTCTTTTTCCAGCGTAATTGCTCTGGCTAGGACTTCCAGCACAGTGTTGAATAAGAGTGGTGATAAAGGGCATTCTTGTCAGGTTCCCCTTCTCAAGGGGATTGCTTTCAAACTCTCTCCATTTAGGAAGATGTTGGCTGTTGGCTTTGTATAAATGCCCTTAATTATGTTGAGGAAGTTCCCTTCTATTCCTAATTTGCAGAGAGTTTTTATCATGAATGGGTGTTGGACTTTGTCAGATGCCGTTTCTGCATAAAATTATAAGATCATGTGGTTCTTGTCTTTTGTTTTATTAATGTGATGGATTACATTGATTGTTTTTCTAACGTTGAACCATCGCTGCATACCTGGTATAAATCCCACTTGATCATGATGATTTTTTTTTTTTTTTTTTTTTGGTATGTTGTTGTTGAATTCTATTGGCTACAGTTTTGAGGATTTTTTGCGTCAATGTTCATGAGGGATATTGGTCTTAATTTTCTTTTTTTGTGAGCCCTCCCTTCTTTTAACACGCAATTAACTTGCATTGCAGAATTCTTTCTTGGTTCTTCTTCCTTACTGGCTTCTTTAGTGTCATCATCTAATTCCTCCTCATTGCCACAGTGCCTAAATTTTGGAATGCCTTAAGCCTCTGTCCAAGACCTGTTTCCCTCTCTATCTACCCTCATTTCTTCAGTGGTCTTATATAAACTCATAGCTTTTGAAAATCATTTAAGGACCCCCAGATATATATCTCCAGCCTAACTTTTCCCCTGATAGTCTGATTAATGTATCTAATTACTTATTTAACATGTCTTCTTGGTTTTCTAATAACAAAAAAAAAAAAAAAACCTGTTACCCTTGAGTGGATTCCAACTCATAGAGACCCTGTAGGACAGAGCAGAAGTACCATATGATTTCTAAGGCTGTAATCTTTACAAAAGTGGACTGCCACATCTTTCTTCTGCAGAGCAGCTGATAGGTTCAAACTGCGAAACTTTTGGTTAGCAGTTGAGTGCTTAACCACTACAGCTCCTAACAGACACCTAAAATTTAAGATGTCTACAACCAAATTCCTAATTCTCTTCACCCTTCTTGAAATCTACACCTTCTACAACCTTTCCTAGAGCAGTAAAGAGTAATTCTATTCTTGCAGTTGCCTAGGTTAAAAAAACTTGAACATTTGTCTTAGTCATCTAGTGCTGCCATGATAAAAAAAAATACTTCAAGTAGATAGCTTTAAAGATTAGGAATTCATTTTTTTACAGTTTTGGAGACTAGGAGTCCAATTCAGGCCATTAGCTTTGGGGGAGGGTCCTGCCTTGTCAGTAGCCCTGGGAGTTCCTTGGCATTCCTTGGTGCCTGACTCCTCCCTGTGTGTGTCTTTGTGTCTGTTTTGCTTGTTTTATAAGGAAGAAGTGATTAAGTTTAGGATCCACCCTATTCTGATATGACCTCATTAACACAGTAAAGAAAACCCGTTTCCAACCAGGGCCATATTTATAAGTACAGGGGTTAGGATTGCAACACATATTTTTGGGGGACACAATTCAATTCATAATAATATTATTGACTCTTTTCCTTTTTTGTATCCCACTCTCAGCTCTACCAACAAAATATACTCAGAATCCAACCACTTATGCAACACCCTGGTCCAAGCAACTGTGATCTCTCTCCTGGTTCATTGGAGTAGCCTTCTAACTAGTCTCTTGTTACCTATCTGCCCTCACTTTCTTTCACTTTTCTCCTTGTTTATCCCACTCTAGCTACACTGATTTTTTTTGTTGTTCATATAAAATAGCAAGCACACCCTGCCATGGGGCCGTTGCACTTATTCTTATCTCTGTCTGCATCACGCCCAGCTGCATGCTTACTCCCTCACTCCCTTTCTGTCTTTGCTCCAATGTAACCTCATCAATAAGGCCCACCCAAACCATCTTGTATTAAAATAACAACATCTGCTCTCACCATAACACTTACCCTCCCAATCCATCTTTATTTTTCTACATAGCACCATCATCAGCTGACAAATTATATATTCAAATGTTGATTTATTTTTTGTCACCACACTCTCCACCAGACTATAAATTCCCTGAAAGGGTACTTTTTTTTTTATGGCCGTATCCCCAGCCCACTGAACAGTATCTTGAATACTGTTATTTTTGTTAGTTGCTGTCAAGTTGGCCCTCAACTTATGGTGACCCTATCCACAACAGAATAAAACACTGCTTGGTCCTGTACCATCCTCATGATTAGTTGCTGATCAGACCACTATGATCTATAGGGTTTTCACTGGCTGATTTTTAGAGGTAGATATCCAGGCCTTTATTCCTAGTCTGGAAGCTCCACTAAAACTTGTTTATCATAATAGCAACACACAAGCCTGCACTGACAGACAGGTGGTGTCTGCACATGAGGTGCATTGGCCAGAACTGAACCTGGGTCTCGGCATGGAGGCAATAATTCTACCATTGAACCACCACTGCTCCTGGAATACAGTAGGTAGTCACAAATAATTCTTGAAGGAATAAAGGAATGAATGAATGTTTCCTAACTTGATCTAGCCTTTCCACATGCAGTTCGCTCAGACAAGAAAGCCTCTTTTTATCCCCCTTTCTTTCATGACAGCCCAGACTGAGCCAGTTAAAATCCTGTGCATCCTTTGAGACTCCATTTCCATACCACCTCCTCTGTGACACTGCCTTAGTCACATGTAATTGCTCTTTCCCCAGAACGCATAGCTTTCAGTTATATTCCATTTTCATCAAGCCTGTGCTCTTAACCAGTACATTGTACTGCCTCTCAAACCATGTTCTTTCTTGTTTTTAGGTCTGGGAAATCACTAACTCTGCAACCACAGAACCTTTTTATGTTGTAGAATTGTAAAATAGCTGTCTTTCAACTCCATACAACAGAATAAATCCTAACTCTGGAATTTTCACTCAATCCCACCACATATTATTTTCCCTTCTCATAATTATTTGTTTTCCCAAGCACATACTATATGTCAGTCATTTTCTTCAAGCTTATCTCATTTACATTAAGGAAAAAGTCCATCCCTTCCACTGGGTTGCCTTTCCTATGGCTATAGAAAGTGAGCAATCTCTCTCTCACTTGACCTATTTAATAGCTGATAGCCCCTCGCCTTTTATATTATAAAGCTAAGTGGTGGCAGTCAATAATGAGTTTAATAAGCTTTTTATCTACTTTATACCTGGGGGTAGGAATGGCATTGGGCTGTTGGGCATGTGAAGTCATTTTATATCTTCCCTGAAATAGTTTGGTAGATGAAAGAGATCAGTCACCTTAGCTCTGCAGCTCTCTGATAAGATCCCCATAGCCAATAAGAAGGTGTTATTTAAAAAACTGGAAAAGCTAGAAATATTTATGCTTTTTTTTCAACTGCTCCCTATTGTTATTTCCTGAGACCATTTTCAAGAGGAAGAATTTCATTAGAACCTCTAGTTGGGAATGTCTTTATTGAACAAAGTCAGATTTGGAGGTCAGATTATCTCACAACTTCTATACAAATAATATCTTAAATGGTGTGTTTATAATGTTGGTCACCAGTTTAAATAACACCTTTCCTTTATACTTTTTCCTGAGCCTCCTCCCATGACCCCAGGCAAAAGTAGTCACACCTTGCCTTGTGTGACCTTAGCCCTTTGTTTATCCCTTATTGCACTCATCACATTGTATTTTATAAAAATGTATTAAATCTCTTTCTCTGCTACTAGATCTTGAGCTCCTAAGGGCTGAGACTGTGGCTTATTCATGTGTGTGTACCCAAGGCCTGCCATGTAATATATGAAGTTAAATGAATTTATGGAGCCACAGTTTCCCAGATTCATATACTCGTCTCCTGTCACTGGCCCAATTAACTGATAGAGTCAATAGACATTTGTTGAGTAACTGCTGTGTGCCAGGTATTTTGAAGTATTTGGTGTTCTTTAATCCTCATAGTGATTCTGAACATTGTTATCCCTGTGTTACAGATGAGAGAGAGCTTAAGTGATTTACACAATCATATAGTCATTAAGTATATGTAAGTAAGTATATGTATAAGTAAGACCTGGCTTTGAACTCAAGTCACTTGAAGACAAATTCTGTATTCTTTCTCCTTTGTTAAAGCTTAAATGATCTTTCAGGCAGCTTTTTATAATGGAGTTTTATAATAAAGCTCTTCAACTACCAATTCTATTACAGCACTAAACTTATTTCTATAACTATTAGTGAACAGTCAGAATGGGAGAGCCAGAAGAATCCTTAAAGATCCTCCAATTCATTACTTTCATTTACAGATGACACAGTTGAGTCCCAGAGAGGAAAAGGTCTTGGCTAGTATCTCTAGGTTCCTACCAGATCAAATCATACTGTTCTTTCCATTGCTCCTACAGTGATTACTTCCAAATCCTTAATGAGGCCAATCATCCCCTACACATTGTGGCTCCTGTTGACCTGTCCAACACTAGATTGTGCTATTCTCCCTCACATTCTCTCCCCTCCAGTCATGATATAGAACACACTATACTCTCTAATTCCTCTCCTGCCTAAAATACCCTTCCCTCTAACCGTGCCTAACTCCTATTTAGTCTTCAAATCTCAGCTTTGGCCTCCCTTCCAGGAAGCTGTCAGACTAGATTAGGTTCAGTATCTCACTGCTCCCATGGTTCATATGTCTATCACAACCCATATCCATCTGTGTTTGTTGTTAGTTATCCAGGTTTATGTCTTTCTTGCTCATGTGGCTGTGAATTCCTCAAGGGCAAGAAGTATCATGGCCCACTCATTTCTATATCACTAGTGCCTAGTACAGGTCCTGGCACAAAGTTGGCATTCAGTGAATTTTGAATTACAAAATCACTTACCTGGATCAAGTCTGTAGTTGGACAAGCATTGGAAATGTGGTTTGGGATGCTTATTTCTATGATATCTTGAAGGTGTTTTTGAAGCTTTCCCAGTCTTGAGGCTCCAAAGAAACCAAAAGCCAAACCTGTTGCCATCAAATTGATTCCAACTTATGACAACTCTATGTGTTACAGAGTAGAACTGCTCCATAGGGTTGTCTTGGCTGTAATCTTTATGGAAGCAAATTGCCAGGCCTTTCTTCCAGAGGGCTGCTACATGGGTTCGAACCACCAAGCTTTAGGGTAGTAGTTGAGCATAAACTGCTTGTGCCACCCAGGAACCTCCAAAGGAGCCCGCTATTTAGTAATACTACAACTATTTACAGGTGTCTCTAATGTTTGGGTGCTATTTGTAAGCTGCACCAAGAACTTCTATAGAAATCAGAAGTTTCCTGAAGGCCTGGAATGGTATATTCGGGCCTCCTCAACCTGTGCTAATGATCTCATGATAATCTGTTCTCGCTAAGAAAAACAAAATGCCTTCAGGTCTTTTTTTATGCTATGGTATAATTGACTACAGGAAGCATCCCCATATGGTATCTGTCTTCTTAACAGAATCAAAGATTTAAACTAAGTGAGTAAAGCCCTCTCCAGTACATTGTCCTACAGAACACCAGTAGGATGATGGTTTTTGTGGAACATAAGGGCATTTCTGACTTCTCTGAAATCATGTACATCCCTTCTCAATATTATCGCATCGCAACGCAGAGTACTAACCACTATACAATCACGGCCAAGACTCATTGGCTTTAGAAATAAAAGGAGGGGCCTTGTTTTTGACATAGACACTGTCTATATAGGTAAAATTGAATGATTCATTTGACTTTTTGTAGCCTCCATCTCTTCATCTAAACAGTGAGGATCTTCTTTTCCCTACTTTTCAGAGATATCGCAAGGGTTAATTGAACTAGTGATCATACAGATTTCTTAACAGCATGGAGCCTTCCTTATAGGCATTGAAGCAGGCTGGAGGAAGGGGGAGGATAATGGTGAGGAAACTTGATGGGAGGCATTTCCTCAATGGAATTTGGCTTTGGCAGCAGTGGGGGGTGGGGAAGGGAAGAGGCCTCTGTAGGGTATTACTACCACTGGTCTATCAGTTTGTTGTACTGTGGTGGCTTGCATGTTGCTATGATGCTGGAAGCCATGCCATCGGTATTTCAATACCAGCAGAGTCACCCATGGTAGACAGGTTTCAGTGGAGCTTCCAAACGAAGACAGTCTAGGAAGAATGGCCTGGCTATCTACTTCCGAAAATTAGCCAGTAGAGACCCTATGAATCACAACAGATATTGTCCAGTACAGTGCTAGAAGGTGAGCCCCCTAGGTTGGAAGGCACTCAGAATACACAGTGGCTGCAAAAATGGACTCAAGCATACCAATGCTCTTGAAGGTGGCACAGAACTGGGCAACATTACATCCTCTTACACATAAGGTCCCATGAGTTGGAGCCAATGCAACATCAACTAACAACAACAAGCAGGGTATTAGGCAATACAGAAAAGAATCCCAGGTGCCAGGCTAGTGCCCTGATTTGAATAGGTAGCCTCAGCAAGATGTCCAGACCAAGAAGAACTAGTAGAGTACATTTAAGTGAATGTCTTCAATGAGAGCCTGGAGCTAGAAGACTAAATCCAAATGCCACACCCTCAAGACAAGGCATATCCTGAAGGCAAGATGGAGTCAAGGGTCTCAAGCCGTATGTTAACTGAATCAGGGCAGAAGCATGTCTGGAGTGGCTGAGGATTGCCACCTTCCCCTTTAAGTACCCCAGGCTCACCATTTATGATTTTTTTTGGCCTGGGCTGGACAGGTAGTTTAAAGGTCCAGGGTCAAATTAGCAGGTTTTGAACATTCAAAGCACAGAGGAACAGAAGATGGTGGAGAAGGCAGCTTGGGGAGGAGTGGAATGATAGAATGAGGTAAGGACTTTCTGGAGAGATGTATTTGAAACAAAGCCTGTTTTCCTCTGCCTGGAATTGTCAGTTTGGCCCGGTAGAAGAAACCACACATCCTTATGCACCATGAGGCTGATCTGGAATTCAGAGGCTCCAGAGGGCCAGGGAAGTCTTGGTTCTCTGTGGAACACTTACATAGCCTGAGACCACAAGAACTGTTGGGCAGCATAACAGACAATTAATCATTTGTTATGCATTCAATTGTGAATCAGAATAAACCTAAATGAGCCACTGTTCAGGTTCGGCCTCTGATAATACTGAATGCATGCTTGAGAGGGGCAGTGTTGAGTATGTTTCTGTGGACTTCTAGCTGCAAGGCAACCAAAACACAAACTGATATTATTTCTCCATTTCTCTCAAGAAATAAATTCAAACTCCTTAGCATGTCATGAAAGACCCTTCGTTATCTGCCATCTGCCTGCCCTGCCACTCATTTCAGAATCTCAATTTGAAGTTTTATTTTCACATCTGCTGCTCAGTGACTACCTGACCTCGTGCAAGTAATATAAGCCCGCTAAGCCTCAGTTCCTTCATCTGAAAAATGGGGATAAAGATACCTATCTTGCAGGCTTGTAGTAATTATTAATGAGGTAATGCAAATAAAGCTCCCTAACAAAGTCTTTTGCTCATAGTATGTGCCAATTCAACATCTATATGATTTTTGTTATTATCATTGTGTAGTCTACATTGCAGCCAAACAACAACATTTTCTTCAAGCTGTCATTATACCAAGAGCGTATACCTTTACTGAGGTGTTTATTAGAGTATGTTGCAATTCATGGATTAGCTGTTAGACAGCCCAACTGCATTGAAAACAAGGACAAGGGCAGTATCTTATTCATCTCTTTATCCCCAGAGATGACGCATAGTAGCTGTTCAATTAAATGTTTGCTGATGGCATATGTGAAGTGTCTCTGTTCTTGAGAGCCTTGATTCTCAACCAAGCCTGGAATACTTCCTGGCCCCTACCACGTATTAGGCATCTGCTCTGTGTCAGGAACCACATCAGGTGTTTTGCATGTTCTCATTTAATAGCCTTGCAACCCTTGTTGTTGTTGTGTGCTGTTGAGTCAATTGTGACACATAACAACCCCATAGGACAGAGTAGAACTGCCCCATAGTGTTTCCAAGGCTATAATCTTTATGGAAACGAACTGCCACATCTTTCCCCCACGGAGTGGCTTGTAAGTTTGACTTTTCAGTTAGCAACCAAGTGTTTACCCACTGCACCACCACCCTAGGAGGCAGCTGTTATGTAAACACTTGACAGGTGAGTACAGAGACTCAATTAAGAGAAATGCCCAAAGTGTAAACATCAGGTGTCATTTTATTATCAACCCACTGAGGACACAAACTGAGAGCTGAGCAATCCCCTTGGTCAGGTGTGAGACGTGAGACTCAGATTTCTTCCACCCAAAACCTGCTGCCTCTCCAGCCATTCCCTCCCCTCTCCTGGCACCTCTGTTGTTTGCATTTTACCAGGATTAATCAGACCAGTCCGTACTTTGAACTCAGAAAAACCTAGATTAAACATTTTCTAGCTTAAAAAATAAGAGTACAGAAAGTTAAATAATCAGCTATCATTTGTTGATTATTCACTGTGTGCAGGCACCATGTCAAGGTTTTCTTTACATTGTTTCTCATCTCCTAAACTCCTGGAAAGTGAATATACCTGTCTGTCTTTTACCTTTGAAGAAACCAAGATCTGGAAGGGTCTCAAAACTTGCTGTCTGGAGCTGTGATTCCAACCCTGATCTGTCTGAACCCCATCTATTTTTCTCATGGCACCAGTCTGCCCTGGGGAAGCAGTCTCAGCAGGCCTAATTAAACAGAACTCTCTGCCTGATCCCCCCCAGAGGGAGGTGTGGGGAATGTGTCCTCCTGCCAAGACTGAGTGCCCAGTCACCACTCTGCAAGAGCAGGCCAGTAAAGTGGAAAAATAGTTCTTACTCCTAATGCTGACATCTGCCCTGCGGGTGAGAGCCAAATTCTCAAACTGCCTGGTCAGTGGTGCATAAGCCCACACCACACACACAGCGTATCAACACACAGAGGGTTCTGCCAGAATTTACATTTCCTGGAAGCCAGGTTGACCTGGTAGCCAATTTCGTTTTCTCTTGCTTCTAATTGCTGTTGTGATGAGTGGAGAGAGGGAAGAAGATAACACCCTGTGTTGTCTGCTACAGTAGAGAGACCATAGAGAAGCACACTGATCTCCAGAAACATGCCCAGGGCAGTGGGCTTCCAGCGCCTGCTGGGTTTGCTCATTGAGATTACTCTTACCTTTATACACGGCCATGGGCCCCTCTCTGTACCCCAAAGCAAGAGCTGAATAAGTCTGATAGGGCAAGTGCTGGTTTCACTGTCTTATGTTGACTTCTGTGGCTCCCAAGTAGCCTAGAGGCAGGCAGTCAGGGATCGTAGGAAAAGTATGGCCAGACCTGAGACCAAATCCCCATATCTGCCACCTGGTACCTGTGTGACAAAGAGCAAGGCTCTGAACGTTTGTAAGTCTCAGTTTCTTCTTCTGTTAAATGAAAGAAATGGCAGGATTATCCTAAAGATTATATATAAAAATATATATACAACAATTAACACATAGTAGATGCTAGGCAAGTGTTAATTGTCTTCCCTCCTTTTGTTCCCTTGAGTTCATCTATAATGCCCTTTTTAAAAGATAGAAGCAGTTATAATTGTTATTGGTTACTTTGTGAACTAAATACATTACAGATTAATCACATACAAACTCTATTTATAAACTATTTTCAGAACTGTAACCCTATTACAGTTATATATGTAAAATATATATACATCATGTTATATATTTTCTAGATAGTTGCTTTTCCTCCCTTTTTTTCCCACCTCTTTTTCCTAAGAAAGGCCAGATACAGCCCCTCTTACATTCTCCTACACAAGATAGCCTCAATCAAGGGTTAAAGCAGGCCTGCTTCCCATCCAGATGATCTATTCTAAAAGCTGCCTCTTGGCCATTGCCCACAGCTGAATACTGTTACTCTGAAGCCATCATTTCATTTGTTTCTGATTGTTCTGCAGTGTTTACATATCTTACATATTAGTATGATCTTTTATAGAGTACATACAAGCCAAGGTTAAACCAGCCCGATCAGCTTTCCCTTAGAGGGTGGCCCTTTTTCCTGTTAGCCCCTTTGCCTCTGTGTTACAAACCATTTCTTTTAAAAATAGCTCATTTACATAGAAAAAAAATTTTTAAGTGTGTGTTTTTTGTTGTTTCTTTTTTTTCTTTCACATGAGGTTCACTTAACATTCCCAGAGAGCTGCTATTGAATATGGAGAAGAAGGAAAAGATACCACTGGGATGTGTGAATTTTTTTCTTTCCCTCACAGAAGGAAGTCCCACCAACTCTGTTGAATTTGCCAAGGGACATGTTGCACTTGGGGCAGAGGAGGAGCTGGGCTAGCTCCAGACCAAATGTTGAAGAAGGTGCTATTTGCCTGCCATGTCCTTGCCACTCCTTTTTGCAACTTTTTTCTCCAAAAAGTATCCCAGAATGGGTATGGACACTTGAGTCAGATATGGGTCTGCATCCTGGTTCTGCCCTCTTTGTAAGCCCAGGAACTTGAGTTAACTTCTCTGAAGCTCAGTTTCCTTTTCTGGAAAAATAGGGGCTGATGCAGATGTGCCTAACAGCTGGGGGAATGTATGTGAAAGCGACTGGCAGGAGGGTGACAGAATGGAGCCATGGCCCTTGTCACTTTAGCTGATTGCAGTGGCTCCCTGACGCCCTGGGCTGTGAAGGATTCAGAGGCCTTGTCAAGATTTGGCCGGAAGGAGGGTGTGGCCCGTTATTTCTTCCAAGTGACATGTGTCACTTATGTGCTGCCCCTGGTAACATACTAGGTAGCCAGAAAAAGTTGGGTCTTATAGCTTCTCTACCCGGCTCTCTTCTCCTGACTTGCTTTCCATCCAAACCATCACTACTCTCATCAGTTTTTTTTTTAAATTTTTTTTTTTAATTTTTGTTGCTGTTACGGCAAAGATATGACAGATAAACTCCTTCACCCTAATCACCTCCACTGATAGTTGATAAATCCTCTCAACTTATGGAGTCCCTGGGTGGTGCAAACAGTTAGTTGATGGCTCAAGTCCACCCAGAGGCACCTCAGAAGAAAAGCCTGGTGATCCACTTCCAAAACATCAGCCATTGAAAACCTTATGGATCACAGTTCTACTCTGACACATACAGGGTCACCATGAGTCAGAATCGACTTGACGCCAACTGGTTTGTTTTTGTTTTTGTTTGCTTTCCCAATTTATAGTACTTTTGCCCTCACTCAGTAGGGGAGCTACCCTAGTGTCAGCAAGAGGATAGGTGCACCTAAGCCTTCCCTAAGTATTGTTCCCTGAAGTTTAGATGTTCTCATTTCTGAAACTAATACAGTTTTTAATTCTCTTTGTCCTGTCAGTTTATCCTTGTCATTTTCTATTAGGCTAACAATGGAGAGAGAGTTCTGAAGATCACGATTCTTTAGGTCTAGACATTAATAGATGTGTCGCAAATACCCCTGAGCTAAACCTGAGAAGCAAGGGTGGGTTCTTTTGGGGAGCATTTTCAAAAGGCATTGATGGATGCATGTGCACAGAAATTCTGACTGTTATTAAAAGAGGCTAGGCTGTGATAAAAATTAGCCAAGGCTCTTTCTGTCTTTACGCAATATGCCATCAACAGTCAAAAACCTCAGTTACACTTATTCCCAGTAACAGATCTTGCAAATAGAAGGTAACTCATCTGAGTAATAGCCTTATTCTTATCTTTCTCTCCCTTCTCTAGAGCTAGTACAACCTCTATACCCTACTTTGGAATTCTAGTCAAGATGGTGTCAGTTCTTACTTTTTAAAATTAAACCCTCACATGTACTCCAATCCACAAATAAGAAATATGCCTTGGCTAGTATGGAGGTATTAATACAGGCTACATTTCTCTGGGTCACTGAATGTACCAGGCATCATACCAAGTCCTGTAATAGACTACACCACATTTAATCTTTACAAATCCATAAAAGAGGTTTTATTTGCCCCATTTTACAGATGAGGAACCCAAGGCTCAGGGAGGTGAAGTTGTAACCAACATAACACAGCAAGTTAAGAGAGAACGTTGAGTGTCAAACCAGAAGATCCAAGTCTGTGGTCAGATCTAAGAGATGAGCACTGAGGCCCCAAACTTGTGTCAAAGCAAAGTATCAGAATGAGGGAAACACAGGAACTGCTGAGAATCAGGGCAGGAAGAGAAAGGACCCATGACTGAGCAGTCAAAAATCAGAAGATGTCTGATAGAGGCACTGTTCGTTTATTTGTTTCATTGTTGTTGAAAATACATACAGCGAAACACACACCACTAACGCAACAATTTCTCCATGCACAATTCAGTGGCATTGATTATATGCTTCAAGTTGTACAACCGTTCTCACCCCCCTTTTCCAAATTGTCCCTCTCCCATTGGCATAAACTCACTGGCCCTTAAGCTGCCTATCTAACCTTTCGAGTTGCTGTTGTCAGTTTGATCCCATATAGATAGTTCTTTAGAACAGCACAGTGCTCAAGACAGACATTCTTTACTAATTAAGCTAAACCGTTATTTGGTTTAAAGAATAATTCAGGAGGATATTTTTGGTTTAAGGTTTAAAGAGCATCTCAGGGCAATAGTTTCAGGGTTCATCCAGCTCCAGTGGCTCTAGAGAAGGCACTGTTTTATAGGGCACCATTAGTGTGTTGCAAGGAAGAAGACTGTCTTCCATGTCGACATCTGCTGATCAGCCCTTGGCCCTGAGATTGCCCCCAGGTGTCCTTTTTACTAAACCCTGAAGTCTGTAGGGAGTCCCTGGGTGGTATAAACCGTTAACTCACTCAACTGCTAACCAAAAGGTTGAAGGTTCAAGTCCACCCTAAGGTGCCACAGAAGAAAGACCTGGTGATCTACTTTGGAAAAAGCAGCTATTGAAAACCCTATAGAGCACAGTTCTACTCTGACACACCATGGGTTGGAAACAACTCTATGGCAACTGGTTTGGTTTTTTAAATTCTGTAGGAAGGAGCTATTTTCCTAACAGCCAGTTTGGAATCAAAAAAGAACATCGGTTGGGCCAGATTTGAGAGCCACTTAATAGTACTATGCTCACTTATGGGAGATTTCACAGAAATAGAAGATAGGGTTCTAGCTCTGCAGATCCAACTTGCTGTAAGAGCAACAGAGCTAAGACGCCACTGATGAATATTGCACCAACAGAACACCTTTTTTCCACTTCCCCACCCCTTCCACACCCCAACAGTCCCACCTCCCTTACTCACAGAAGAGGCCAATAATTGTTTACCAGCACTTATTGTTTGGGTTATGAAACAAATGCAAGAAGTAAGTTTATACCTTTGCAGTCATGGAGCTTCAGAAAGCCAGTCTGAACTCATTGGAGCCAGTCGTAGTTTTGTATATAGGAGAGCAAGTGTGGCTTCTTGTCTGCAGGGGTGAGAAGATTCGGGGAAACTTTAGAAAGGCCTCAAAGTTTTCTGGGCTATTCAGTCTTTCTTACAAAGCAACTTTGGTTGTGTTAAGTATAAGTGAATGAGAAACATATGGATTAAATTTCTACTGTGATCACATATGGGTTTCAGAATGATGAAGAATGAGGAATTCAGGGTCTAAGGAGTCCAAAATACTTTGCAAATAATTCAGGGCATTGCAGGCAACATTTGGCTGCCTCTCACCATACCAAATTTGGGGACCATTTGGTTTGGTAACAGATCTGCTTGCTCAATGCTCTCCCTGCCTACTCAAACTGCTGAGCCCCAGGAGATATCTGTGGACAGGTTCCATGTGTTCTTGTTTTGCTCAAACTGAAATAAAGAGATTGAGTTTCTAGGAAGGGAAAACCATTTAATGGGGGACTCTTAGCCTTTCAGAAATCTTTAAACAGAAGAGAAGAAAATTTGGCAAGCCTGAGGTTTATGAACTGTGTGTCGCTTATAGGTTATTGGACATGTTTTATGTCGTTGCTCTTAATGTCATTGTGAATGATAATGGTGGCCATGTCCTGCATTTGTATAGTGATTTATTTACAAAGCATATTACCTACATATTACATATTGTATACACATTACATATATATAGATATGTACACACACACAATATGTGTTACAACAACCTACAATATGGGAATTACAGAGGCTTTTGGGAGGATGCAAGGAGGAGCACTTCATTAGGGAAGTAGCCAGAGTTTAGGGAAGGCTTCCTGGAGGAGATAATGTTGAGTTGAGTCTTAAAAGGACATGTTAGAGTTAGCCAGGAGAAGGTGAGAGGAAGTGCCTGCTAGGCAGAAAGAGGTGAATTCATGAATGTTCAAAGATGAGAAAGAAAATAGCAAACTCAGGAAATTTTAAGTTGTTCAGTACGTCTGGGACCTAGGCTATGATGGGTTTGTTTCAGCAAAAAACCCATGATGGGGCAGAGGAATGGGAAATGATAACATATGCAGTTAGGCCAAAGAGATAGATAAAAGCCAGATCAGAAAGGGCCTCATATGTCATGGAGAGCTTCTAAAGGATGTGAGGAAGATAAATTACATAATTAGGTTTGTGTTTGAGAATGATCACTCTGCTGAAAGTATGAGAGTTAGAGTCTCTGAGCGGAGGTTGGAGAGGTGCAGGGTGGAGGACAATATTTGACGCCAGGAAACTTGTTTGGTGGCTGTTGCAGTAATCCAAGGAAGAGATGATGAAGGACTGGACTAGGGTCATGTCAGTGGGGAGAAACGGAGGGCTTGTGTTTGAGAAATAGAATTGACAGAACATGGTAACCTACTGTGTAGGAGATGAGAGACATGAACACATCAAGTAGTCAAGAATGGTACCCTGGTGGCTAGGTAAACAGAGTACCATTTATTGAGACAGGGCTTCTCAGAACAAGAGTAGCCCTGGGAGGAAAGATGGCAGCTTCCATTTTGGACATATTGATTAGACATCCAGGTCAAAAGTTCAGTGTAGAGCTAGGGAACAAGGATTGAGTTTAGGATAAAGATTTAGGATTCATTAGCATAGAAATTGTCATTAGAGACATGGGAGTGGACAAGCTGACCCCAAGAGATGTAGGGAGTGAGATAAACATGGAGAGGAGAGTCCAGGAGGGAGAGAAGAACTTCCCAAAGAGACAGAGGCAATAAGGGGTAAAGCCTGGACCTGCCCAGGTCTTTGGACTCCCAACATTTCACTGCCCCCATAAAAGAGTAGAATTAAGCCGTCTGTTGTTTAACATTTCTTGAGAGAATACTATGCTTTAGGATCTTTACAAAGGAGCCCTGGTGATGTAGTGGTTAAGCACTCAGTTGCTAACTGAAAGGTCAGTGGTTCAAACCTACCAGCCCCTCTGCTGGAGAAAAGACCTGATGATCTACTCCTGTAAAGATGACAGCCTAGGAAACCTCATGAGGCAGTTCTACTCTGTCATATAGGGTCACTGTGAGTCAAAACCTACTTGACAGCACACAACAACACATTATACCATTTAGTACTCGCACAACACTTTGTGATAGATCAAATTCCTTTACAGATGAAGAAACTGAGTCTCAGTTGCCCAAAGTTACATAACTAGTAAATGACTTAACCAGAATGAAACCCAGGTTTGTTTGACTCCAAAATCTATGCCCATAATACTAAACCACGTTCACTGCCTTTAAGATAAGATGAGGTTCCTCACTGTTCTGTAGAGAAGCAGGTGTGTAAATAGCTCATTACAGTTCAGCCTAAGAAGTCCTAAAATAGAAGCGAATGCTAAGAGCCCACATTCATAAACAGAATCTCTGTGCTCTTTTTCGTACTGTGTAGTGAGCTGGAAGTTGGCTGGAATGTGTATAAATCGTTTTTCTCTAGTAAGACGATAGCACAGCCCATTTGCAGGGAGAGATGAGCCACCATGGAAATACCCAGTCCCCACACATGCCTGTGGCTACCCTCTGAAATTTCCGACCTGGCTGGAGGCACTCAAAACAAAATCTCCTGTTCCCTCCCAGGACTGCTGGCGCCTGGAGCCTGCCTCCTGCACCTGCCAAAGGCTTAGGCCAGCCTTGGGATGATGGGGTGGGAGAAGGCAGAGCTGACAAACTGGACCAGCTCCCTACTCTGAGCCCAGTCATATCTCCCAGAAAGAGATGTGAGCGGGCATCTGGGTTTTGTCGCTGACAGGAGCCTAGAGTTAGATGAAATTCAGTCAATGGCATGCACTAATGGAGCCAGCTTGGGCACAGACATGAAGAGAGGCAGGAGTGTGTGGAGAGAGGCTTTAATCTGGCTCTACCATTTCTGATCTTTGTAATCCCGGGCATTTTGCTTACCCTCTTTGTCTTGTGTCTCCACCTGTATTACAGGCTGAGTATGTTTGACTCTTCATACTGTTAATTATCTCATATAAGGTGATGTATGTGAAGGCACATTCACAAGTCAGTTGATATCCAAGTTATCCCCCAACCCATCCTGCATGCCAACTCCCACTAGACTGTGAATTTCAGAAGAACAAGAACTACGTCATCTACATTGCTCTGTTCATCTTTCTATCCCTTTATTTAAAATAGAACTTTGCACTCAGTACGTGTTTAATAAATATTTGCTAAATATTTACTCAGCTAATGTAAGAAATTATAGATCCATATCAAACTGGTTGCCATCAAGTAGATTCTAACTCATGGTGACCCCCATGCGTGCCAGAGCAGAACAGTGCTTCATAGGGTTTTCAATGACTATAATCTTACAGAAATAGATTGTCAGGCCTTTCCTCCATGGTGCTACTGGATGGATTTAAATCACAAATCTTTTGGTTAGTAGCTGAGCACAAACCATTCACACCACTCAAGGACCTATTATATGTTAAAAACAAAGAAACAAAACCCATTGCTGTTGAGTTGATTCCAACTCATAGGAACCCTATAGGACAGAGTAGAACTGCCCCATAGGGTTTCCAAGGAGCACCTGGTGGATTCAAACTGCCGACCTTTTGGTTAGCAGCTATAGCTCTTAACCACTATGCCACCAGGGTTTCCTATTACAGATCCCATTGCCATTGAGTCGATTCCAACTCATAGTAACCATTAAATGAGGAGTCCCTGGATGATGCAGACAGTTAAGTGCTAGACTACTAACCAAAAGGTTAGTGGTTCAAACCCAACCAGAGGCATCTCAGAAGAAAGGGTTGGTGATTAGCATCTGAAAGATCACAGCCCTGAAAACCCTATGGAACACAGTTTTACCCTGCAACATATGGGGTCGCCATGAATTGGAATCAATTCAAAGGTAACTGGTTTGGTTTTGGTTTAGCCATCAAATATAATGCAGGGAGTTGACAGCCAAGAATGCTCCCCACCCCAAATCTTAGCCACAGGTCAGAAGGATGGTAGAGCTAAGAGGGTACTTAGGGAAACCCCATGAGGCAGCCCAAGGCAGTCCCATGAGCTGCAGGCCACGTGAGGGCAGAGTCTGCTTAGAAATAGCTTGCCGGAGAGTTTTGATTGACCCGCTGAGCTAGAATGACTCAGCTTCCTGAGATCTTAGAGGATTTCAAAGACAAATATCAAACATCCTCTAGACCAATCCTCTTATTTTATAGATGGGGAGAATAAGATCTAGAGAGGGAAATAACCTGGTAGTTCATAGCTTGGCTCCTGCTTGGATCCTGAAATTACCTCTCTTCTATTTACCAGCTATTTGACCTCCTTCAGATTAGATTTCCTCATTTGTGAAGTAAGTATAATAATAGGACCTAGCTCATTGGGTTGTCATGAGTATTAAAAGTCTGTATATAGCATAGAAGAGTTTATGGCACATAATAAGCCCACAATAACTGTTGGCAGTTACTATTTTATTATTTTTAATATTATTATCATTACCTGATATAGAAGATGGCTTTAATGGGGCTTTTTCCGAGCCATAGGTTTTAAAAATTTGGATTTTCGACAAGCAGTAAGATATGTTGATACAAAAATACACTCACATTTCAAACTATATTCTCTTTTATTTAAAGTAAAATGCAGAACTTTAAACTGAACCTTAGTGAAAATCAAAATCTAACCATTCTGCTTAGAGTGCCCTTCCTTTCTAAGCAAACACTTATTCTTCCTTCAAGGCGTAGCTCCCCTGCGGCCACCGCTGTGAAGTGCTCACTCTTCTCCTGGGCAGAGTTAGTTATTCCTTCCTTTAGGCTCTCACCATTCTCCTCTTATCTTACTGTGGCACACAGCATGTTCTGTTGTAATTTATTTATTACCACCTGTATGGGCCTTGCCAGACTAGGGCTCCTGGAGGGAAGGGACCATACCTTATTATTTTTATGACCTGTTTTTGAGCTCAAGGCATGACATACAGTCACCAACCAAATGTTTTGTTGGGTTTTATAACTTCACTTGTATTGCATATAATTTAAAGAGTATACACAATGTCTACAGTATACATTTTAAGCAATAATAATAAAATAAGCAGCCATGTACCCATCACCCAGCTTATGAAAGTGACTATTACCAGCACATTTTAAGTATGAAATTTTAAATAAATGTTAACTATTTTTTTGCTTATTTTTGCTTAATGTTCTACCTCTTTGAGGTAATTTTGAGTCTTGATATAGTCATGCCCCACAATAACCAATCTTCCCACATTTATGACATCTGAAAATATGGTAAGTTTGACTTCTACATCATTATGTACTTGTTTATTAAGAATATTGGTTAAAACAGCTAGAAAAATAAATAAAGGGCATCCAAATTGGTAGGGAAGAAGACAGAGTATCTCTATTTGCAGATGATATGAAATTATACACAGAAAACCCCAAAGAATCCACAAGAAAACTACTGGAACTAATAGAAGATTTCAGCAAAGTTTCAGGATATAAGATAAACATACAAAAATCAGTTAGATTCCTTTACACCAACAAAGGGTAACTAGAAGAGGAAATCACCAAAACAGTACCATTTACAATAGCCCCCAAGAAGATAAAATACTTAGGAATAAATCTAACCAGAGACATAAAAGACCTATACAATGAAAACTACAAGACACTACTGCAGGAAACCAAATGACACCTGCGTAAGTGGAAAAACATACCTTGCTCATGGATAGGTAGACTCAACATTGTGAAAGTGTCAGTTCTACCCAAAGTGATCTACAGATACAATGCAATACCAATCCAAATTCCACCGGCATTTTTTAATGAGATGGAGAAACAAATCACCAACTTTATATGGAAAGGGAAGAGGCCCTGAATAAGTAAAGTATACTCAAGAAGAAGAACAAAGTGGGAGGCCTCACACTATCTGATTTTAGAGCCTGTTATACCACCACGGTAGTCAAAACAGCCTGGTACTGGTACACAGATACATAAATCAATGGAACAGAATTGAGAATCCAGACATAAATTCATCCACCTGTGAGCAGCTGATATTTGACAAAGGCCCACAGTCTGTTGCTTGGGGGAAAGACAGTCTCTTTAACAAATGGTACTGGCATAGCTGGATGTCCATCTGCAAAAAATACTGAAACAAGACCCATACCTCACACCATGGACAAAAACTAACTCAAAATGGATCAAAGACTTAAATATAAAATCAAAAACAATAAAGACCATGGAAGAAAAAATAGGGACAACGCTAGGAGCCCTAATACATGGCATAAACACAATACGAACCATAAGTAACAATGCACAAGCACCAGAAGAGAGACTAGATAACTGGGAGCTCCTAAAAATCAAACACTTATTCTCATCAAAAGACTTCACCAGAAGAGTCAAAAGACAACCTACAGAATGGGAAAAAGATTTTGGCTACGACAAATCCAATCAGCGTCTAATCTCTAAGATCTACAAGATACTGGAAAACCTCAATGACAAAAAGACAACCCAATTAAAAAATGGGCAAAGGCTATGAACAGGCACTTCACCAAAGAAGATATTCAGGAGGCTAACAGACACATGAAGAAATGCTCATGATCATTAGCCATTAGAGAAATGCAAATCAAAACTACAATGAGATATCCTCTTACCCCAACAAGGCTAGCATTAATCCAAAAAAAAACAAAATAATAAATGCTGAAGAGATTGTAGAGAGACTGGAACACTTATACCTAGTTGGTGGGAATGTAAAATGGTACAACCACTTTGGAAATCAATTTGGTGCTTCCTTAAAAAGCTAGAAATAGAAGTACCATAGGATCCAGTTATCCTGCTCCTTGGAGTATCTCCTAGAGTAATAAGACCTGCCACACGAATAGATATATGCATACCCATGTTCATTGCATCACTGTTCACAATAGCAAAACGATGGAAACAATCTAGGTGCCCATCAATGGACGAATGGATAAACAGATTATGGTATATCCACACAATGCAGTACTATGCAACAATAAAGAAAAACAATGAAGCCATGAAACATCTTATCACATGGAGGAATCTGGAGGGCATTATGCTGAGTGAATTTAGTCAGTTACAGAAGGACAAATATTGTATAAGACCACTATTATAAGAACTCAAGAAAAGGTTTAAACAGAGAAGAAAACATTCTTTGATGGTTACGAGGGTGGGGGAGGGTTATTTACTAACTGGACAGTAGATAAGAATTATCTTAGGTGAAGAGAAGGACAGCACTCACTACAGGGGAAGTCAGCACAATGGGACTAAACCAAAGCTAAGAAGTTTCCTGAATACAAACACTTTGAGGGACAGAGTAGCTGTGGTAGGGGTCTGGGAACCATGCTTTCAGGGGACATCTAGGTCAGTTGCCGTAACAAAGCTTATTAAGAAAATGTTCTGCATCTTACTTTGGTGAGTGGTGTCTGGGCTCTTAAAAGCTAATGAGCAGCCATCTAAGATGCATCAATTGGTCCCAACCACCTGGAGTAAAGGAGCATGAAGAACACCAAAGACATATGGAAAGTATTAGCCCAAGACACAGAAAGGGCCGCATAAACCAGAGATTTCATCAGCCTGAGACCAGAAGAACTAGATGGTGCCCGCCTACCACCAATGACTGCCCAACAGGGAACACAACAGAGAGTCCCTGACGGAGCAGGAGAAAGGTGGAGTGCAGAACTCAAATTCTAATAAGAAGACCAGACTTAATGGTCTGACTGAGACAGGAGGAACCCTGGAAAGCATGCCCCTGGATTCTCTGTCAGACCAAAGCTAAAACAATTTCCAAGGCCAACTCTTCAGACAGGGATTGGACTGGACTGTGGGACATAAAGTGATACTTGTGAGGAGTGTGCCTCTTAGCTCAAGTAGATATAAGAGACTAAAGAGACTAAATGGGCAGCTTCTGTCCGGAGGTGAGATGGGAAGGCAGAGAGGGTTAGGAGCTGGTTGAATGCTCATGGGGAATCAGGGGTGGAAAGGAGGAGAGTTCTGTCACAGTATAGGGGAGCAATTAGGGTCACATAACAATGTATAAATTTTTGTATGGGAGACTAACTTGAAATGTAAACTTCATTTAAACTACAACTATTAAAAAAAAAAAGAATATTGGTTAAAATAAGATGAAAGACAAATCTAGATACCTCCTTACATGGTAACAATTGAATTTGAGTGTGGTTGTTCAACCAATCACCCAATTATTCCTTCATACAAACCTCATTTCAAGGAGAACTAATATTTATTTAGTATTTAACATATAAACCAAAGCCAAAAAAATATTTGCCATTGGTCGTATCTGACTGTGCATCAGAGTAGATCTGTACTCCATAGGGTTTTCAATGGCTGATTTTTTGGAAGTGGATTGCCGGACCTTTCTTCCAATGCACCTTTGGGTGGACTCAGACCTTCAACCTTACAGTTAGCAAGCCAGACCATTTAATTTTCACAAAAGTCCTCCAAGATAGATATCATTTCCCACATTTTAGAATTGAAGAAATAACTCCCAGAAGAGTTACCTTGTCTAAAATCACCTGGCAGAGTCAAGAATAGAATCAAGATGGGTCTTCATCCCAACCTGGCTTCTTTCCTCTACTTTTCACAAACGCGTCAGAGAAAAACTTACCAAAAGCCTTTTGGAAATGAACATTATCTAACCTACTTGTCTGCAAGACCATTGGATTCTTCTATTTGAGTGTTGGCCATTAATGAGATGGATTGACACAATGGCTACAACAATGGGTTTAAGCATAACAGCAATCACGAGGATGGCACAGGACTGGCTAATGTTTCATTCTGTTGTACATAGGGTCACTAGGAGTCAGAACCAACTCAATGGCACCTAACAACAACATGTTGGCTCTAGTTGTTATTGTTTTCTGCCCTTCAAGGGCAGATGAAGGATTCAAAGAAGCAACAATAGCATATAAGCAAGACCATACTTTGGCAGTAACAGAGAACCTGTAGAACATGGTGCCAGTGTAGCTAGCCTGCTTTCTGTTATTGTAGACTCAGTCATGTTATTTAATTCTCTTTGCCTCAGTGTAGGAGCCCTGGTGGCGCAGTGGCTTAGCGCTTGGTGGTTAACCAAAAGGTGAGCAGTTTGAATCCACCAGCTTCTTCATGGGAGAAAGATGTGGTATTCTGCTTCCATAAAGATTTACAGCCTTGGAAAACCTCAACAACAAAAAGACAACCCAATTAAAAAATGGGCAAAGGATATAAACAGGCACTTCACCAAAGAAGACATTCAGGTGGCTAACAGATACATGAGGAAATGCTCATAATGATTAGCCATTAGAGAAATGCAGATCAAAACTACAATGAGATACCATCTCACCCCAACAAGGCTAGCATTAATCCAAAAATCACAAAATAATAACTGTTGGAGAGGTTGTGGAGAGACTGGAACACTTATGCAGTGTTGGTGGGAATGTAAAATGGTACAACCACTTTGGAAATCGATTTAGTGCTTCCTTAAAAAGCTAGAAATAGAAGAACCATACGATCCAGCAATCCCACTCCTTGGAATATATCCTAGAGAAATAAGAGCCATCGCATGAATAGATATATGCACACCCATGATCACTGCAGCACTGTTCACAATAGCAAAAAGATGGAAGCAACCTAGGTGGCCATCAACAGACGAGTGGATAAACAAATTATGGTATATTCACACAATGGAATACTATGCAATGATAAAGAATAACAATGAATCTGCAAAACATCTCATAATATGGATGAATCTGGAAGGCATTATGCTGAGTGACATTAATCAGTCACAAAAGGACAAATATTGTGTGAGACCACTATTATAAGAACTCAAGAAAAGGTTTAAACACAGAAGAAAGCATTCTTTGATGGTTACGAGGGTGGGGAGAGATGGTGAGGGGTATTCACTAACTAGATAGTAGACAAGAATTATCTTAGATGAAGGGAAGGACAGCGCACACTACAGGGAAAGTCAGCACAGTGGGACTAAACCAAAGCTAAGAAGTTTCCTGAATACAACTAAACACTTCAGTGGACAGAGTAGCAGAGGCGCGGGTCTGGGGGCCATGCTTTCAGGGGACATCTAGGTAAATTGGCATAACAGAGTTTATTAAGAAAATGTTCTGCATCCCACTTTGGTGAGTGGTGTCTGGGGTCTTAAAAGCTAATGAGCAGCCATCTAAGATGCATCAATTGGTCCCAACCCACCTGGAGTAAAGGAAAATGAAGAACACCAAAGACACAAGGAAAGTATTAGCCCAAGAGACAGAAAGGGCCACATAAACCAGAGACTTCATCAGCCTGAGACCAGAAGAACTAGATGGTGCCTGGCTACCACCAATGGACCGCCCTGACAGGGAACACAACAGAGAATCCCTGATGGAGCAGGAGAAAAGTAGGGTGTAGAACTCAAATTCTGATAAAAAGCCCAGACTTAATGGTTTGATTGAGACTGGAGGGACCCCAGAAGACATGGTCCCCGGACTCTCTGTTAGCCCAAAACTAAAACCATTCCCAAGGCCAACTCTTCAGACAAAGATTAGACTGGATTATGGAACATAAAATGATGCTCATGAAGGGTGTGATTCTTAGCTCAAGTAGATACCTGAGTCTAAATGGGCAGCCTCTGTCTAGAGTCAAGATGAGAAGGCAGAGAGAGTCAGGAGCTGGTTGAATGCACACAGGAAATCCAGGGTGGAAGGGAGGAGTGTGCTGTCTCAGTACAGGGAGAGCGATTAGGGTCACATAACAATGTATGTATAAATGTTTGTATGAAAGACAAACTTGAATTGTAAACTTCCATTCAAAGCACAACAATAAAAGAAAAAAAGATTTACAGCCTTGGAAAGCATATGGGGGAGTTCTACCCTGTCCTGTGATGTCACTGTAAGTCAGAATCTACTCTACAGCAGTGGTTTTGGGTTTGGGCCTCTGTGTATATATCTTCCATGAGTGTTGTTGTGAGGTTTAAGTGATGTAATACTTGTAATGTATAACCTCTCTGAGACTTATTTCATCAAATGAGGCTAAGAGTTCTGGAGGGGATGGGGTACAGGGCATTAAAAGAGATAATTTGGTTTTTGTAGGTGTTCATCTATCTGTCCATACCCCAGGTCATTAATAGTTATGAGCATGGACTATCTTATTCACCTCAAAGAAACTCTGCGATGCAATTTAGGGCAGTGTTTTCTTGTGTTGGCATGTAATAGAATTTTCACTGGGCAAAGGCAAAGTGACAAAAATGAAGATCACTAATGTGCGCCCCTTCTGGCTAGATCACTCTCCATATCACACACACACACACATGCATGCATGTTCACACACACACACACTCACACTCACACATCTTTCACCTAAATAATTTCTATGTATGTTTTACCTCTTAATTCAAATATCACTTCCTCAAAGAAGCCTTCCCTAAGCCCTAGACGAGATTAGATACCTCACCTCTATCATCTTATAGTACCTTTTGACTTTCCTTCACACACTTATCACAGTGGATAATTACTCATTTGTGTGACTATTTGATTAATGCTTACCTTAGGGAAACCAACTGTCCCAGTTTGCCTGAAGCCAAGGGGTCTTCTGACATATAACTTTCAGTGCTAAAACTAAGAGACTCCTGGCTAAACCTGGACAATTTGTCACCCTAGTCTGTCTCCCTCTTAAAATGGTAAGCTGCATAAAGGCAGGAACTGTGCTCCTTTGCTTACTATTCTAGCTCCAGTGCCTGGAACAGACCAGGGTCACAACAGGTGCTCAGAAAACACCTGTTGAACCAATAAAAGAATGAATGAATATGTCGGTGTAGACTGAACTGTCTTTTCTTGTATGTTGTTGTTGTTGTTGTTAATTGCCATACAGTTGATTCTGAGTCATGGTGACCCTATGTGTGCAGAATGGAACTACTCCATAGGGTTTTCGAGGCTGTGACCTTTTGGAAGCAAATCACCAGGCGTGTTTTCTGAGGCCCCTCTGGGTGAGTTCGAACTGCCAACATTTTGGCTGTTAATAGAGCACTTAACCATTGCACGACCCAGAGAGATTGTTCTTCCTATTGTAGGTGCTAAATATCCCTTTTTAATGAGAGGATAGTGATAACAGATTTTATAATTCTTCCATTGTGTGGCAAAATTTAAAGTTAACAGTGCTGGGTGGTTTCCTTGCCTTTCCTTACCTTCGTCCCATTTGGGGATAAGAAAACGATTTGAGGAATCACTAGTTTAATGAAAAGGGAGCCAGAAGCAGTTGGGGTCAAGACAATCAAAGGTCTATTCTTGTGCTAAAATGCTAGACTATAAACTCCCTGAAGGAAGAATTATGGCTATTCAGTTCATTTCTGTAATCCCAGGGCCTAGCACCATGCTAGGCGTATAGTAAGTCTGAGTAAATACTTGCTGAATAAATGAATGAATTTTCTCTCTAGCCTCAAGACATGGGGGAGTAGAACCTTGTGTGCCTTATTTCCTTCTCCTCATCTTCTAACTCCCCATTCACGACCATAATTTTTACTTCAATGTCCACTTGTACGATCTATTCCAGCTGTCCTGTCTCATTTCTTGGTACATTTTCCCTGTACCTATAAGGAACCACCATAGTCCTGACACAAAAAAACCATGGCAGTACCTTGAATACTAAGTGCATCTCTCTCTATTTCTCTCACCTCCATGCCTTTACTCAAGCTATTCCCTCAAACTGGAATGCCTACTCCACCTCTTCTGGCTAAATCCTACTAGTCTTTTAAAACTAACTTTATGCCACATCCTGTAAAAAGTCTCCTTGGACCATCCCACTCCTCACCCCCTCTCCTGGCTACAGTGTCCATCTACAACATTCTGTCTTTGTCTGTACCATCCCATATACCACACTGTGTTCTAGTTATCTGCTTATTTGTCTAGCTCTCCCCTAAATGGGGAGCTTCTTAAAGACAAGAACTGTGTCTGATTAATGTCTGTGTCTCCAGCACCCAGTAGAGGGAGAGAGCATAATATTAGGTGGCTAGTAAATGTTTGTAGAAGGAAGGAAATATATCAGTTACCCATTGCCACAAAAATGCTTAGTAGGAAGCAAACACAGAAGCTTTGTGATCTACAAAAATAGACATTTATTTTTGGTCACAAGTCTACCAGTTGGCTGAGTGATTCTGGTGATCTGGGCTGATCAGCTGCTAGTCAACTAGGAGGCCTTGTTGATATTGCCTGCATTCTCTTATATATCTGAGGTTACCTGAGACAACTGGGCTGACTCAGTTCTGTTCCACATGTCTTTTCATGCAACAGGTTAGCCTGGATATGTTCTCTTGGTGAAAGCAGAGGAGCAAGAGGAGTGGAAGCACACAGCCCTCTTGAGGCCTCAGTATGGAAAACTGGCAGTGTCACTGCCATCTCATTCTATTGGCCAAAACAAGTCACAAGTCTGGCCCAGATTCAACCATCTGCCGTCTTGATTCCGACTCATGTGTGTCAGAGTAGAACTGTGTGCATAGGGTTTTCAGAGGCTGATTTTTCAGAAGTAAATCATCAGGTGGACTTGAACCTCCAACCTTTCAGTCAGCAGCCAAGCGCAATAACCATTTGCACCATCCACGGACTCCAGCTGAGATTCAAGAGGTGGCTAGATATAGCCGCAAAGCTACATTGCAAAGGGTGTGGATACAGGGAGAGGCGGAGAACAGATGCCATTTGTGCAATCTGTCTGCCACAAGGAGAGAGTCAGCAAGGAAAAGTCTAATTAGCGTCTTCCCAATATAGTCACTTTTGCTCCCCTGACATCTAAATGAATTTATCAGAAAGGTTTCCAAAGATGGAGCCATGGCTTTCCTTCGGAGGGAGTGACTTTCTCACCATGAAAAGTATTCAATAAGAAGCTGAATTCCACTGTCTTAGAAACAACAGGTGGGAGGACCATAGACAGTTAATGTTTTCACATACTCTGCCCCTTTCTTTCCAGATCAGCAGAGACCCGATTTTTGTACCAGGCGTCTGGGGCCCTTATTTCTCAGCCATGGTCCCTGGGTTGTGGCTGAATGAAGGCGGTCAGAGTGTTACTGGAAAATTGGTAAGTTGACACTTCCTACAGTATAGTCCTGAACGTTTTTGCACCCTTGACTAGCCCATTTGGTCACACTACCCCTGTACTCAGTGTCTGGTCAATGTGCGGACTCCTGAATCAGAAGAATTAACTGTCTCTTAGCATTGTTGTTGTTACTTGGTGTCGAGTGGATTCCAACTCATGGCGACCCCATCTGTGCAGAATAGAACTGCTCCCTAGGGTTTTCAAGGCTGTGACATTTCTAAAGCAGATCACGAGGCCTGTCTTCTTAGGCACTTCTGGGTGGGTTCAAACCACCAACCTTTCAGCTACTAGTCAAGCACTTAACCTTTGCACCACCCAGCAACCTTCTCTTCATGTAGGCCCTACATATGGTGCATGCACAGCAGTGTTTGCTACAGAAATAAATGTTGATCCAGGCAGTGATGACTAACCCATCTTCTCACCTCCTATTTGTCCCCACACCAGTCCATTATTCACACAGCAGTTAGAGTGATATTCTACTTTGTGAAAATGGCCATGTCACTCTCCAGTGCAGATCCTTCAAGGGTTCCCTGTAGTCCTTGGGACCTAATTCAGACTAGTTTTCTTTGTTCATTATACCTTTCATGGGCTGTCCCCTCCAGTCCCACACTTAAACCTGCCACGAAAGCTAGATTGTCCTCCTAACAGCTTCATCACAGGTTATGTTATTTTACTACTCTGAGTCTTTGTATATGCTTCACCACCTAGGCAGTTCTTCACTACCTTGGTAACTCTTATCACAATCTATTATTCATGTTGTTGTTGTTAAGTGCGGTCAGTCAGTTCCAACTAGTAGCGACCCTGTGTACAACAGAACAAAACACTACCCGGTCCTGCACCATCCTCACAATAATTTTTATGTTTGAGCCCATTATTGCAGCCACTGTGTCAGTCCATCTTGTTGAGGGTTGTCATGGATTGAATTATGTCCGCCCCAAAATGTGTGTATCAGTTTGGCTAGGCCATGATTCCCAGTATTGTGTGGTTATCCTCCATTTTGTGATTGTAATTTTACGTTAAAGAGGATTAGGGTGGGATTATAACACCATCCTTACCCAGGTCACATCCCTGATCCAATGTAAAGGGAGTTTCCCTGGGGTATGGCCTGTACCACCTTTTATCTCTCAAGAGATAAAAGGAAAGGGAAACAAGCAGAGAGTTGAGGACCTCATACCACCAAGAAAGCAGTGCTGGGAGCAGAGTGCATCCTTTGGACCCGGGGTCCCTGCACAGAGAACCTTCTAGTCCAGGGGAAGAGTGATGAGAAGGCCGACAAAGAAAGCCTTCCCCTGGAGCTGACGCCCTGAATTTGGACTTTTAGCCTACTTTACTGTGAGTAAATAAACTTCTCTTTGTTAAAGCCATCCACTTGTGGTATTTCTGTTATAGCAGCGCTAGATGACTAAGACAAGCGTCATCTTCTTTTTCGCTGGCCCTCGACTTTACCAAGCATGATGTCCTTCTCCAGGGACTGATACCTCCTGATAACATGTCCAAAGTATGTGAGACATAGTCTCATCGTTCTTGCTTCTAGGGAGCATTCTTGTTGTACTTCTTCCAAGACAGATTTGTTCATTCTTTTGGCAGTCCATGGTATATTCAATATTCTTTGCCAACACCACAATTCAAAGGCATCAGTTATTCTTTGATCTTCCTTATTCATCATCCAGCTTTCATTTGCATATGAGGCAATTGAAAACATCATGGCTTGGGTCAGATGTACCTTAGCCTTCAGGGTGACTTCTTTGCTTTTCAACACATTAAAAAGGTCTTTTGCAGCAGATTTGCCCAATGCAATGTGTCCTTTGATTTCTTGACTGCTGCTTCCATGGGTGTTGATTGTGGTTCCAAGTAAAATGAAATCCTTGACAATTTCAATCTTTTCTCCATTTATCATGATGTTGCTTACTGGTCCAGTTGTAAGGATTTTTGTTTTCTTTATGCTGAGGTGTAATTAATACTGAAGGCTGTGGTCTTTGATCTTCATCAGTAAGTGCTTCAACTCCTCTTCACTTTCAGCAAGCAAGGTTGTGTCGTCTGCAAAATGCAGGTGGTTATTGAGTCTCCCTCCAATCCTCATGCCCTGTTCTTCTTCATATAGTCCAGCTTCTCAAATTATTTGTTCAGCGTACAGACTGAATAAGTACAGTTAAAGGATACAGCCCAGACACACAACTTTCCTGATTTTAAACCATGCAGTATCCCCTTGTTCTGTTCAAACAACTGCTTTGTGATCTGTGTACAGGTTCCTCATGAGCATAATAAAGTGTTCTGGAATTCCCATGCTTCAAAATGTTATCCATAATTTGTTATGATCCACACAGTCCAATGCCTTTGCCTAGTCAATAAAACACAACTAAACATCTTTCTGGTATTGTCTGCTTTCAGCTAGGATCCATCTGACACCAGCAGTGATATCCCTGGTTCTGTGTCCTCTTGTGAGTCTGGCTGGCTTGCATTCCTGGCAGTTCCTTGTTGATATACTGTTGCAGCCGCTTTTTAATGCTCTTCAGCAAAATTTTACTTGCAGGTGATATTAATGATATTGTTCGATAATTTCCGCATTCAGTTAGATCACCTTTCTTGGTAATAGGCATAAATATGGATCTCTTCCAGTCGGTTGACCAGGTAGCTGTCTTTCAGATTTCTTGGCATAGGCAAGTGAGCACTTCTGTGCTGCATCTGTTTGTTGAAACATCTCTATTGGTATTCCGTCAATTCGTGGAGCCTTGTTTTTTGCCAATGCCTTCAGTGCAGCTTGGACTTTTTCCTTCAGTACCATTGGTTCCTGATCATATGCTCCCTGCTGAAATGGTATTATTCATATTAGTTTACAGAATTTTTCCCGCCAGAAAACTGTGAGCTCTTTGAAGACAAGGGTCATGTTATACTTGTTTATATCCAGTGCACCTAGCTCAGTACCTGGTTCATAGAAGGTGTTTGGTAAAAATTTGTTGAATAAATGGGATTGTCTAACAGAAGAAACAGAAGATCCATAAAAGTGATAAGTACTATATCAGAGGTGCAGGGTACACACAAAGCTAGGTCAAGAAACTCTTTACAGGGAGAAGGCATTTGTGCTGAATTTTAAATGATAACTAGGCATAGACCACTCAAATAAGGGTGAGGATTGTCTTCTAGGGAGAGGAACTGGCATGTACAAAGACATGAGAATGAAAAATATCAAGGCATGATTGAGGGTAATTGCAAATAGACCAAGATTTCAACTGTAGCATAAACAGTTCTTAGAGGATGGCTTGTAACTAACAAGTGCTTATAAAACATGCTGAGTAATTGTACTTTATTTAGTAGATCAGGGGGAACCACTGAATTGGAATAGTGGACTAATTTGGTCAGAGCTCAGTTATAGAAAACTCTTGCAAGCAGCAGTGAGGAAGAAGGCTTGAGGGCACATGGCTAGAGGCAAGGAGACCAGTTTTAGTTAGTCCGTTAATCCTAATGGAAGGTGATGAGAGTTTGAATGAGGACAGTGGTGATGATGACTGAGAGTTAAGGTCAAGAGATCAGCAGGGCTTCTGAGGGGTTGAATATGGAAGGCAAGAGAAAATGAGACCTAGCTTCAATTACCCAACTTCACAACTTTTAATACATTATATTGGAATTATCCATTTATGATCTGATTCCCCCACCAACTTTTCTAAATGTTCAGCAAACAAAAAGTTGTCTAATCCAAAGATGGACGTGGATGCAGCTGTCATTCCATTTCTTATTGTATTGCTGTTTCATACAGTAGCAGTTACCATCAAGTAGATTCCAACTCATGGAGACCCTATGTGTGTCCAAGTAGAGCTGTCCTCCATAAGGTATTCAATGACTGATTTTTTGGGAAGTAGATCTCCAGGCCTTTCTTCCAAGGTGCCTGTGGATGGACTTGAACCTCCAACCTTTCAGTTAGCAGCCGAGAATGTTAGCAATTTGTACCAACCAGGGACTTATTTATATTTACCTATCTCAAATTCCCTTTCAAAGTAGATAGAAGCATGGTTGGATGGATGGATTCAAAGAGCATGTGCTATGCCCTTGCTCTTGGACCAGACTACAGAGATGAATCAAATCAGTTAGACCCAGTCAGTCCCTGGTTTTAAGGAGCACATAGTCTGGTAGGGAGGCTTAATAAGTCTGAAATAAATAACATTTGAGGAGTCTTAATAACCTGTGCTAGAAAGTCGGCAAGGAAGAATCAACGTAGGCCTGAGGTGCAGTGGGAACGGAGCCTTCCACTCTCCTGTTTAAACTAGTCTGTGTGTTTACACAAATTTCAGTTAAATATCCTTTCCCAGTCTATGGCACACTGAAAATGCATTACTAGGGTAGAGCCCTTTTTAACCCCCGTCATAATATAATCACCCTCAGCTGATACAGAACTCATACATGACACCATCCAAAGGCATTTCTAGCAAGGACAAAGATCCTGTAAACCAGCTCTTTGTGCAGGATGCATTGTCCATGAACCTGACCATCAATAAACTTTCAGAAATGTAGTTTGCAACTTGAACATCTGTATCAGTGTGGAAATACTTTCTCCAGCATTTGGGTCAAAGTTTGCTCTGTTTCTATGAATACAAGCCATCTTTGCCCAGATTATGACGTCTCTTTGTGGAAAAGCATTGGTTATGCCTGTTTTCTGATGCTGAATTTAAATTAAAAATGTGACCTCTTTTCTGCCATTACTAAAAATCTTCACAGTAGTCCACTATGGTTTTTGACAGGAGTCCTGGGAATTATTGGCCTTTATTTAGTTGGCTTTGAACCATCAACAAATCAGAGCACATTTGTAGCTCTACTTTGGATAATTCCATATATATATAGGCAGTTGCATTGGACACAGGGATGGGGTACGATTAGTCCTTGAGTTACAGAGAGGATAGTCTTAGGGAACCCAAAAGTTAGATAATGGGGCCAAACCAAAATCAAAAGCAAAACAGACTGTCCAGTATAGCATCAGTCCAAAGAGGCCAAGCAGAGAGACAGAAATCAACTATAAAATAAAGGGATAAAATAAGAATAACAATACTGATGGCAGTGATAATAATTAGGCACTGTGCTAAAGATTTACATATATATAATCTTGTTAATCCTTGAATGATATTCATAATAATCACCGTAAAAAACCCAAACCAAACCTGTTGCCATTGAGTTGATTCCAACACATAGCAACCTTACAGGACAGAGTAAAACTGCCACAAAGGGTTTCCAAGGAGCGGCTGGTAGATTCAAACTGCTGACCTTTTGGTTAGCAGCTGAGTTCTTAACCACTGCACTCCCAGGGCTCCATAATCACAATGTCTGACATTTAGTTTGAAGACTTATTCTCAGTCTTAATTCTGAAAGTTTTTCATGTATCATCTCACTTAATCCTCTCAAACTCCTGTGAGATACAGATGTTATCTGCATTTTATAGATGGAGAACTGAAACTCAGAGAGGGATAGAGTAGCAAGCACAGCCTGGAGAGAGTTCCTGAGATGCTGACTCACCATAAGGGCCTTTTTATACACATCCCTTCCTACTTACCTTTCCTTACCATTAATTTATTCTGGATTTTTCTCTTGTGAATTTGAATCTCTGGTTTTACAACAGGTTGTTGTCATATAGGGCACTATAAGAGGAAGTTGCATCTTTTTTTGTTCTTTGTTTCATATGTACATGTCTCTAATATGCCACACTTGAGAGACTCTGCCTCAGTAATACATTGCCCCTGTTGTTAGGTGCCATCAAGTTGATTTTGACTTATAGCGACAGAGTAGAACTGCCCCATAGGGTTTTCTAGGCAGTAATCTTAATGGGACGGGGTCCTGGTGTCACAGTGGTTAAAGCGCTCAGCTGCCAACCAAAAGGTCAGCAGTTTGAACCCACCAGCTGCTCCACAGGAGAAAGATGTGGCAGTCTGTTTCCATAAAGATTATAGGCTTGGAAACCCTATGGCGCGGTTCTGCTCTGTCCTATAGGGTCGCTATGAGTCAGAATCTGCTCAGTGGCAATGGGTGTTTGGAATCTTAATGGGAAAAAATCACTATGTCTTTTTCCCAAAGAGCTGCTGGGTAGGTTCATACTGCCAACATTTGGGTTAGCAGCCAAGCTATTTATTAACCATTGTGCCACCAGAGTTCATGCATTGTCCCTAGTATCCACTAAACACACAGCCATAAATATACCATCTGTAGCAGAAGGGAAGAGAGAAGAAATGGAAAAGGAGAGGAAAAAGGAAGTAAAAGAAGGAAAAGAAAAAAAAGTGTAAACTCTACATTGGAAAAATAAAAGATGTTGTCTCATTTTGACAAGTAAATACAGACCTTCCATTACAAAGCAAATCCTTCATTCCAAGTACATGAGTAGATTGGTACTTTAAAAAAAATCTCCATCTGTTTAACTTCAGGATGAAGAAAAAAAATAAGATTGGATGTTTCCTGGCTTAGAAGCCCATGCAGTTTCATTTCACTGAGATTTGGACTCATTTTTCACTCATTTCAAGCTTGTGCTGCTGGTGTTTTTTTCTTCTTAGAAAGGCACATGACCCCTTCCCAAAGATGATTAATTTCAGTTGCATCACTAAGCACCCATCCAGGATTGCCTCATGCTTGTCGATACTTTTTCCAGAAAAACTGTGCAAAAAACATTTCTCTTTGCTTAGACTTTTTCCACAGAATACCAACCCAGTGCAAACACTGCATCCACGTGTTAGAGCTTGTTTCCAACTGGACCGTGGCCATCCTCCCTTCAAGAGCTCTGTTGTTGTTGTTAGCTTCTATCAGGTGGTCCCTGACTCATGCATACCCCAAGCACAACAGAATGAAACACTGCCTAGCCCTGCGACATCCCCATTATTGGTTGTGGATCAGACCCACCTTTGTGATCCAGAGGACTTCACTGGCTGATATTCAGAAGTAGATTGCCAGACCTTTCTTCCCAGTCCATCTTAGTCTGGAAGCTCCACTGAGACCTGTTTAGCATCGTACCAACAATGCAAGCCTCCACTGACAGATGAGTAGTGGTTGTGCATGAGGTAAACTGACTGGGAATCAAACCCAGATCTCCCGCATGAAAGGTGAGAATTCTACTGCTGAACCACCAGTGCCTTCCAAGAGCTCTAATCTGTCCATCAGAAAGTCCTTTTTGTCCAACTTCCAGAATATATCACCAGTCAGTCTGTTTTTCTTTATCTGCACTCCCAGCACCATTGACCAAACTGCCATTGTCTCTATCCTGGTCTATGTAAACTGAATCTCTTATACACAAGATATGGTTGGGTCTTGCTTTTCTGTTCAGTCCTACAATATCTTCCTTTTATTTGTAGTGTTTGAACTATTTAATGTAAAGATGAATATGATTGGATTTAGGTATTCCGTTTTGCTAATTGTTTTCTGTGGTTACTTTTCTTGTTTTCTTTCTTTCTCTGTTTCTCCTATCCTGCCTTCTTTTGGATTAATTAAATATTTTTCGATTTTCAAAAATCCATTTTAATTTCTTTATTGGTTTTTTGGCTTTTTAGCTATCTTTTTTGCACTGTTTTTAATGGCTGTTTTAACAACAAACATCTTTAACTTTTCAGTCTCCTTAGAGTACATATGTATCTCTTCATATAAAATATAAAAGGCATTCAATGGTATAGTTCCCTTTACTAGCACCCCCCCCCCAATACTCTTTTATGCTGTCATTGTTATATGTGTGATATCAACATTTGGTACAAATGGTTAAGCGCTCAGCTAGTAACCAAAAGGTTAGTGGTTGGAACCCACCCAGAGGTGCCTCAGAAGAAAGGCCTGGTGATATGCTTCTGAAAAATCTTAGCCATGAAAACCCTAGAGGGCGCGGTTCTACTCTGCAAAATGTGAGGTCGCAAAACGATGAGTTGGAATCGGCTCGACAGCAACTGGTTCCTTTGGTTCTAGCTCTTTATGCAGTAGTTGTCATATGTGTGGTATCTACTTATGTCATAAGCCAAACAATACAATAGTTGTTACATTTTTCTTTAAAGTCATACATATTTTAAAGAAATTATGAGAAATAAAATAATCTTTATGTATTTATCTACATATTACCATTTCCATTTGTTTCTATTTCTGTCTGAAAATTTAAGTTTCTATCTTGTGTCTTTTTCCTTTACCCTGAAGAACTTTTGTTAGCATTTCTTGCAGTGTAGATCAGCCAGCAGAAGATTCCCTTAGTATTTATTTAGTTGAAAATGTATTTATTTTACTTCCCACTTTGAAAAATATTTTTCCTTAATATAGAATTCTTAATTGACAGATATATTTTTTTTTTCTTCAGCACCTAAAAATCCCAGTATACTGTATTCTGGCACAGTTGTTTCTTATGAGAAGTCAGCCATCATTTATATCATTCTTCCCCTATATGTGATGTGTTGTTTTTCTCTGGCTGCTTTCAAGATTTTCTCTTAATCCTTGATTTTTATTGTGGTGTGATAGAGTGTGATTTTCTTTGGCTTTCTCCTTATTGGGTGTGCTAAACTTTTCAAATATATAAATTGATACCTTTCACAAAGTTTAGGAAATTTTCAGCACTTATTTTTTAAAATAAATTTTCTGCTCCATTTGCTCTCTTCCCTCCTCCTGCAACTCCAATTACACACATTTGGCTATTGTCCCATGGGTCCCTATGGGGCTTTGTTATTTTTTAAATATCTCTCTCTCGGATACTATCTATTGCTCTGTTTTCAAGTTCACTGACTCTTTTGTCTGTTATCTCCAATCAGCTATTAGGCGCATCCACTGAATATTTATTTTGGATATTATCTTTATCAATACTATAATCTCCATTTTTTATAGTTTTTGTTTCTTTGCCGAGGTTTCCTGTTTATTAATTATGAAGATATTTTCCTTTACATCCTTGAGCATTAAAATTCTGTCTTAGTCATCTAGTGCTACTATAATAGAAATACCACAAATGGATGGTTTTAATGAAGAGAAGTTTATTTCCTCACAGTTGAAGTAGGCTAAAAGTCCAAATTCAGGGCATCAGCTCCAGGAGAAGGCTTTTTCTCTCTGTCGGCCTTCTTCTCTTCCGTGTTTCCCCGAACTAGGAGCTCCTATGCGCAGGGACCCCAGTCCAAAGGACACACTCTGCTCCCGCCACTGCTTTCTTGATGGTATGAGGTCCCCCAACTCTCTGCTTGCTTCCTTTTTCTTTTATCTCTTGAGAGATAAAAGGTGGTGCAGGCCATACCCCAGGGAAACTCCCTTTACATTGGATCAGGGATGTGACCTGGTTAAGGGTGGTGTTACAATCCCATCCTAATCCTCCTTAACATAAAATTACAATCACAAAATGGAGGCCAACCACACAATTCTGGGAATCATGGCCCAGCCAAATTGATACACACATTTTTTGAGGGACATGATTCAAACCATGACAGCTTCCTACTTTAAAATTCTTGTCTTCTTGTCTTCTAATTTTAACATATGTGTCACCTCAGGTTCAGTGTCCAGGGGTTGGCTTTTCTCTTAAGTATGGGTTACATTTCCCTGTTATTTCATATGTCTAGTAATTTTGGATCATACCTTGGGCATTATGATTGATATTTACACAGCCTCTGGATTATTTTATGTTCCTTTTAACAGTATTAATTTTTTATTTTAGCAGATAGTTTATTTGGCTGAAATAAAACTCCAAATTTTGTCTCTCATGGGCACTCACTGAAATCTCTGTTGAGTTATTTTAGCCTTAGCTAGGCTACTTTTAGTGTTCCCCATGCACATGTATTTCAGAGATCATCCAATTATTAGGGTAGCATTTATATGTTCAGTTTGGGGATCCCTTTCTATTGCTCTCTCATTTCTGAGGTCTCTATCCACCTCCCATGTTTTCTAGCATCTCTGAATGCGTTGAACTCTGGTCTCTTATTTCTTAGCCAGTAAGACTGGATGTTTATACCTGAGTATTAGTCATCCTGCATAGCACTGATTGAGGCCTGCCCTTAGACAAAAATCCACAAAATCAGAAAACTCCCCTATTTTTTTTCTCCCACGTGTCTACTCCAGTTTCTTTCTGGTTTTGATCAGTTTCCAGTGTCTTTTGATAATTAACTGGTATATTTTGATTACCATTTAAAATTGTTATCTGTAAGACAGTTGATATGATAATGAGCTCTTCAACCATTATAGGAACCCCTGCATTATTATTTTTTTAAGGAAATGGAATTACTTTGCTCCCGTGATTGAAACTCTTCTGTGTCTTCCTGTTGTACTTGTAATAAAATTTAAAGCCTTTACTACAGTCTGCTTTGCCTTACTTCCTACCTCTCTATCCTCATTTTACACTTTTTCTTCTTCACGTCACTGTAGTCTCACTGGACTCCTGTCATTTCCTGACTGTTTTATTTCTTTGTGAATCTCAAGTTATTAGAATGATATATGGCACAAGGTAGCCCTATATCACGTTACTTTCATGAATAAATGAACTAATCAACAAATTGTAAATATGCACAAAGCTAATGAGTTCTGTGATGAATGAAACTGTTTAAACTAGCCATGCATTAGATTAGAATTTATCTATTTGTAAGTGGAGTTGTTCTATATAAAGTTAATATTAAAGTTTTAAAAAAACATTGTTTATATTCCTTTTGGAGAGTATGTGTTTCTCTTAAAGACTGTTCAGTGTTGAAAACTACAATCCTTTTAACAACATGAAAGGAATTGTCTAGGTTGGGCTTTCTTTTTTCATTAGAATTTCATGAGAATTTCAAGACTGAGAAAAATCAGCAAAGCATTTTAGATTTGAGAGCAGAAAACTACGTAAGTAAAGAGTTTAAATTGTTTAGATGAAGAAGTGTATGCTGAGCAAATAATCTGAGGAGCTGGACTATATGAAGAGCATGGCATCAGAATCGGAAGAAGACTCATTAACAACCTGTGATATGCAGATGACACAACCATGCTTGCTGAAAGCAAGGAGGACTTGAGGCACTTAACTGATGAAGATCAAAGACCACAGCCTTCAGTGCGGATTGCACCTCAACATAAAGAAAACAAAAATCCTCACAATTGGACCAGTAAGCAGCATCATGATAAATGGAGAAAATATTGAAGTTGTCAGGAATTACATTTTACTTGGATCCATAACCAACGCCTGTAGAGCAGCAGTCAGGAAATCAAAAGACACATTGTATTGGGCAAATCTGCTGCAAAAAAACGTTTTAAAGTATTAAAAAGCAAAGATATCACTATGAGGACTAAGGCACGCCTAACCCAAGCCATGGTATTTTCAGTCACCTCCTACACATGCGAAAGCGGGACAATGAATAAGAAAAACCCAAGAAGAATTGATGCCTTTGAATTGTGGTGCTGGAGAAGAATACTGAATTTACCATGGACTGCCAGAAGAATAAACAAAGCTGTCTTGGAAGAAGTACAGCCAGAATGCTCCTTAGAAGTGAAGACAGTGAGACTTCATCTCATGTACTTTGGACATGTTATCAGGAGTGACCAGTCCCTGGAAAAGGACATCATACTTTGTCAAGTAGAGGGTCAGCAAAAAAGAGGAAGCCTTCAACAAGATAGACTGACACAGTGGCTGCATCAATGCACTCAAACAGCAACGATTGTGAGGATGGCACATGGCCGGGCAGTGTTTCGTTCTATTGTACATAGGGTCACTATGAGTTGGGACTGACCTGAGGCACCTAAAAACAACAAAAACAGATGAAGAAAGGGATGTTACAGGTAAACGTAAATGGAAAGACGGCAGTTGTGACAACTGATGTGCATTTCTCTGAGCCTCATGGCTCTTTACTGTCTCTGCTAGGCAAAGTTAAAGAGTGTCTCAAGACTAATACGTAAAACTGATTTAAAGAGAAAATGCCCATCATGCAATAAGATACCTTTGTCTTAGCAAAATGATCACAGAACCTAAAATTCTTTAAGTAATTCTAGGTTTGCTTTTGTTATGTGTTTTTCTTGCCTCTTATAATCAACACTTTTGATATCTCAGACAATACAGTTCCCTGTGTCATTTTACAAGCATTCTGGCTATTTGTGATATTCACTTATTAGATGTTTTAGGAATAGAACTGTAGATGGTCTTGTTTTGCTCTCTCATTTTACAGAGGTACATAAGAGGGAAGGGTCTTGTCCAGACCCTAGAACAGAACTGAACTCAGATCTTAGGATCCTTATCTTATATTTACTCTGCCGTATCAAGGCCTAAAAACTCAAATGTTTAAAGGAATCAGGAAGATAGCTTAAATGTATAAACAGACTAAGCAAAGAAATATTCTTTTCTTCCACAAATAAATTTTTCTTGAAGCACACAATATTCTGGGGCTGAATTCCATATTCCTTCCTTTGACAGAGAGATAGACATAGGGAAATACATCTCTACTACAAGTAAAGCATCAGTGCAATCATGATGATAAATCAATAAAAACCTGGTGTCTGTTGTTGGGGAATGGTAGGGAGTAGTGGGTCCTCTCACTAACCGGAGGGTGCATGCTTGTCTGAAGGGACTGGTCATCACTCAGCGCCACCTGACTGTTGCCATGAGGGAATACGGGTGGTCCAGTGTTTTACATTCAATTCTTCAAGAGAAGCCACAATCTGAGTTTTAAGTGAAATCTCCAAATTTTAAAATATTGACTCATTTTAAGAAAACATTATACAGCCTCATAAAAATTAAAAACTTTTCTTCATCCAAAGACTTTACCAAAAAAGTGTAAAGACAAGCTACCAAATGGGAGAATATCTTCAGAAACCACATATCTGACAAGAATCTAATAAACAAAATATATATAAAAATTTGACAACTTAACAACAAAAAGACAACCTAGTCATAAAATGGGCAAAGGACTTGAATAGACATTTTACCAAAGACGACATTCAAATGGCCACCAAAAACATGAAAAGATGCTCAGCATCATTAGCCATCAGAGATGCAAATCAAAAGTACAGTGAGATACCGCTTCACTCCCACTGGGACGGCAAAGATAAGAAAAACAGAAAATAACAAATGTTGGTGAGGATGTGGGGAAATTGGGACCCTTATCCATTGCTGGATGTGAATGCAAAATGATACAGCCATTGTGGAAAACGGTGTGGTGGTTCCTCAAAAAACTAAAACTGGAACTACCATGTGACCCAGCACTTCCACTCCTAGGTATATACCCAAAAGACTTGGAAGCAGATACTCAAACAGAGATTTATATACCAATGTTCATTTGTAGCACTATTCATAATAGCCAAAAGGTGGAAACAACCTAAATGCCCATCAGCAGATGAATGGATAAACAAAATGTGGTACATACATACAATGGAATACTAATCAGCCAGTAGGAGAAATGAAGTCTTGATACATGCTACACAGTATGTATGGAGCTTGAAGACGTTATGCTGAGTGAAATAAGCCAGTCACAAAAGGACGAATGTTGTATTAACTCACTTATATAAAAAGATAAGAAAAGGCAAATGTATAGAGACCAAAGTTTATTAGTGGTTACCAGGGGTGGGAGGGAGGGGGAAAATGGGGGTTAACAGAGATGGGAAAATCTAGTTGATCAAAGGTAGGGTTGCACAGCCAATTATTGCAATTGCTGTCAATAAATTGTACACCTGTAAAAGGTTGAATTGGCAAAAGTTATGTGATAGATATAGTTACAATGACAACAACAACAACAAAAGAGTAGCTGCTGAGGCTGCTTATGTACACCCAGACACCTCATGGGATTTGGTTCCTTGGTTTGGAAGTTTAGAGTCATGGTTTCATGGGACATCCCAGTTAATTAATCCCTAATAATGTATTTAGTGCTTCTGTTCTACCTCCTAGTTTGTTGTGTAGTGCCTGGGGTCTTAAAGGCTTGCAAGTGGCTATGTAAGGTACAACAATTGGTCTCTATTCACCTGCAACAACAGAGGAAGAAGGAGAGTCAGGAATAGGAGGAGGATATGGAATGTGTGGCTAATTGCCTTCATGAACAGCTGCTTTTTTTTGCCATGAGACTAGAAGAACTGGATGGTGCCCAGCTACCATTACTGAACATTTTGATCAAAGATTCTAAAAAGAATACTGATCAAAAAGGGGAAAATGCATAACAGAATTTCAAATTCTCATAGACTCTAGACTTTCTGGAGCCATGGAGGGTGAATGAAACCCTGAAACTATTGCTCTGAGATCATCTTTAAACCTTAAACTAAAAATATCCCTTGAAGTCTCCTTAAAGCCAAACAGTAGTTTTATTTTAATGAGTAAAAAAGGTCTGCCTTGAGCATTATGCTCTTTTAAGAACTGTTTATATGGGATCAAAATGACAACAGCAACTTGAAAGATTAGATGGGAACCTTAGGGGGCAGTGAGTGTATGTTAATGAGGGAGGAACAACTCAGAAAAGGAAGGTGAGAATGGCTGTACAACTTGAAAAATGTAATCAATGTTGTTAAATTTTACATGTAGAAACTGTTGAACTGGTGCATGTTTTGCTGTGTATATTCTCAACAACAATGAAATTTAACAACAATAACATTCAGGAAAAAAAAAAATTGTACAGCCCAAATAAAATACATTTGTGGGCCGGATCCCACCTCATACTATCCATTTATGATCTCTGTACTGTACTGCATTGCATTTCCATTTCCCCCATGTTCCAAATGCAGATACCACCTTTATAAGGAAGGGCCTAAAAATCCTAAATCTTCTGTAAAGGTTGACAGCCTTGGAAACCCTATGGTGAAGTTCTGCTCTGTCCTGTAGAGTCACTATGAGTCAGAATCAACTCAAGGGCAGTAGATTTTGGGTTTGTAAAAAAACTCATCCTTAGTTATGTATTGCAGTATGGCCTTCCCCTCTTGATCTGGACCTGAAAGCCATCCTGAAGACCTGACTCCACCCAATTCAAGCTTCTTACCTAGACACATAGTTTTTAGGCTTTTCTGCCTGTTCTTAGAGCTGAAATCTGAGAAGATGTAGGAAACAAAAAAATAGTCATAGGGTTAGAATGGCTCTGTCTATATATTTCTAAGGCAACTGCTTAGCAAGAACAGTAATTGTGGTAAAACTGGTTATTGCACTGGGAAGCAGATAACCACTAATTGGATACTATGTTCTTCTATACTGTGCTAAAGTCATTAGAGAATAGAACATAAGCAGAGACCAACCCTAGGAACAGGCACTCCAGAAGACGGAAATGAGTGCTCAGTAATTTGACAAACTGTCCTGTTCCTTGTTAATTAAGCAGGGTGGACCTTTACCACCAGATGTTGTGAAAAAAACAAAGTTCAGCTGACCTCTTGGAATCATGGTCACCCAACACTTTTTTGGTGGTACCCCCTTATCTTTAATAATAAACCAAAAAAAAAAAAACAAAAAAACTCGTTGCTGTCAGATCTATGCCAACTCATAGCAACCCTATAGGACAGTGTAGAATTGCCCCATAGGGTTTCCAGGGAGCGGCTGGTGGATTTGAACTGCCGATCTTTCAGTTAGCAGCCGAGCTCTTAACCACTATGCCACCAGGGCTGTAAACTGAAAGACCACTATATACCAGGCACTCACCACAACCTTCCCTGCAAAGCGAATGTTATTGTACGCATTTACAGTTGTAGAAACTGAGGCTCTGAGAGAGGTTAAGTAACTTTGTAAAGGAAGCACAGCATATAAGTACAGACCATAGATTTGAATTCAAGTCTGTTTCCAAACCCCATGTTCTTTCCACTGAGCCACGTTTCTCTTTCTTAGTCACTAAGACCCAAAGATTAAAGCCATCCTTGACTCTGATTTCTTTGTATTTTATAACTGGACAGTCAGAAAATCTGTTTCATTTTCTTTAAAATGTGGCTTATTCATTCATTTAAGATGCCAAGCATTGTTCTAGGCACTGAAAAGTGGAGGATAATGGGGCTCTTGCTTCAAAAGAACTCAAGGGGAAGAGATAGACATATAAACTAATTATGGTAAAAGAACATGATAAATGATACAATAAAGTAAGGACAGGGATTATTGTACCTTATATTCCCACTGCCAGCAAATGATCCTTATCTGCATCCCCTGCCTGGGCCATTTCCCTGTCCTGCCACCCTGCCAGAGTAACTCTCCTTAACTTTTCATCATTCTGCTCCTCAAATGAAAATAATTGTCTATGGCTGCCAATCTAGTAAAAATATAAACACTTACCTGACTTCCAAGGCCCACTGTCTCTAACCCCACTCTCATTATTGATCCATATTTCCACAATTTCATTTATTCTCTACTTTAACATATAGTTAACCTGTGCCTACAGTCTCAAAGGGGGCCAAAACATGAATCGTTCTTGTTTTTTTATAGAACTTACAGTTTGTTGGTAGAAGCAGACATCATTCAGAAAATTGCACCAATAGGTAGAAATATAGAGCATGGTAAGTGCTACCAAGGAAGAGTACATGGTGCTATGAGATCATACTGTGGACCCACGTTATAGCTCATTCATTCAACATTTATTCAACAGATATTTATTGAGCACCTGTGATATCCCGAGTCCCTGAATGGTGCAAATGTTTAGCGTACTTGGCTGGTAACTGAAAGGTTAAATGTTTAAATATACCCAGAGGCCCTTGGAAGAAAGTCCTGGTAATCTTCTTCCAGAAAATTAGCCATTGAAAACTGTATGGAGCACAGTTATACTCTGACATTCATGGGGTTGCTGTGAGTCAGAAATGAACTCAGCAGCTGGTCACTGGTATGATATGCCAGGCAAGGAGCTAGACCAACTCCCTTACTGCTCACACCATGTATGTATTTTCATCTTCATGTCTCTATTCAACATGGCTTCCTTTCTGGCTTGACTTTCCTCCAGCCCTTTACTCCTTCAAAGTCTGCCTGTTCTTGGCCTCTCAGCTGAAGCTTGTCTTCCTCCAGCTATATAATAACTGCCAAATTACTGACCCCTTACTTTCTGCTACTATGTATTCCTTATTTTCCACTGTACCCCCTGAGCCTACGACAGTACCTGGCATATTAGGCATGCAGTGAATACTGCATTCATGCGTGCACACATGCTTTGTCCTGTGTTTCCTTCTGGAATCCTGTTTGATTCAACAAACTCATTTAAACCCACCTTCATTAAACTCCTAAAGCACTTCCCATATAAATTAGCATCAAATCAAGTAATGACTAATTATCCATTATTGATCCAGGGGGTTCATCTTTTTTTTTTTTTTTTAAGTTAATCAATTAATTTTTTAATTGTACTTTGGATGATAAGTTTATAGAACAAACTAGCTTCTCATTAAACAGTTAGTACACATATTGTTTTATAACATTGGTTAACAACTCTATGACATGTCAATGCTCTCCCTTCTTGACCTTGGTTTTCCTATTACCAGCTTTCCTGTCCCCTCTTGCCTTCCAGTCCTTACCCCTGGGCTGGTGTGCCCCTTTAGTCTTGTTTTGTCCTATGGGCCTGTCTAATCTTTGGCTAAGAGGTGAATCTCAGGAGTGACTTCATTACTGAGCTAAAAGGGTGTCTGGGGGCCATACTCTTGGGGTTTCTCCAGTCTCTGTCAGGCCAGTAAGTCTGGTCTTTTTTTTTTTTTTTTTAATTAATTTTTTTATTGTACTTTAGATGAAGGTTTACAGAACAAATAGTTTCTCATTAAACAGTCAGTACGCATCTTGTTTTATGACATTGGTTAACAACCCCACGACATGTCAACACTCCCTTCTTGACCTTGAGGACCTTTTTTTTGGTGAAAATATACATAGCCAAAGTTACACCATTTTGAAAGTTTCTACATGTACAATTCAGGGACATCAATTACATTCTTCCAGTCATGCTTCTATACTCACTATCATTTTCCAAATTATTCCATCACCATTATCTTCAACTCACTGTCCTCTAGACTTCCCTCAAACCTTTTGAGTTGCTGTTGTCAATTTGATCTCACATAGATAATTCTTTTTTTTTTTTTTTTTTTTTGTACCTCAGATGAAGGTTTGCAGAACAAATAGTTTCTCATTAAACAGTTAGTACACATATTGCCCTATGACAATGGTTAACAACCCCACGACATGTCAACACTGTCCCTTCTAAAACTTGGGTTCCCTATCACCAGCTTTCCTATCCCCTCCTGCCTTCTAGTCCTTGTCCCTGGACTGATGTGCCTCATTAGTCCCCTTTTGTTTTATGAGGCTCTCCAATCCCCAGCTGAACAGTGAACTTCAGGAGCGGCTTCACTACTGAGCTAAAAGAGTGTTCGGGGGCCATACTCTCAGGGTTTCTCCAATCTGTCAGGCCAGTAAATCTGGTCTTTTTTTTGTGAGTTAGAATTCTGTTCTACATCCTTTTCCAGATCTGTCAGAGCAGTCAGTGGTAGTAGCTGGGCACCATCTAGCTGTAGTGGACTCAGTGTGGTGGAGGCCGTGGTATTTGTGGCCCATTACTCCTTTGGATGAATCTTTTCCTTGTATCTTGTTCTCTTCATTCTCCCTTGTTCCTGAAGCGGTGAGATCAGTGGAGTATCTTAGATGGCTGCTCACAGGCTTTTAAGACCCCAGACACTACTCACCAAGGTAGGATGTAGAACATTGCCTTTATAAACTGTTAAATGCCAGTTGAGCTAGATGTTCCCCGAGACTATGGTCCCCCCAGCCCTCCGCCCAGCAATTCAGTCCCTCAGGGAGTTTGGAAGTGCCTATGGAGCTTCCATGACCTTTTCTTGTACAAGTTGTGCTGGCTTCCCCAGTAATGTGTACTGTCTTATCCTTCACCAAAGTTACCACTTACCTATTTAGTTCTTCCCCACTCCTCCCATTCCTCGTAACAAGCAAAGATTGTTTTGTTCATGTGTAAACTTTGACATGAGTTATACAGTAGAGGTCTCATACAATATTTGTCCTTTTGTGATTGACTTATTTCACTCAGCATAATGTCCTCCAGTTTTGTTCCTCTTACTCTTCTGTGCTGAGTTCCTTTTGTTTGTGGATTTTTTTTTTCTTTTGTTTTTGTAGGTTTTGGTTTTACTGAGACTTGATATTTTTCTTCTTTATTTTGATGAGTGAGTTTGTTAACTTTCTTTGTGGTTACCATGAAATTTACCCTTATCTTCATAGATTTGAACCAGCTATTATTACTTGGCATCACTTAACTTCCTCTCCATTAGAAGGTTCTATACCTACATCGTTATTCCCTCTTTTATTGTTCTGATGCTGTTGTCATTTACAGATTAACCTCTCTGGTTCCCTTTTGTAATTCTTTTGGTTTTGCACAGTCCTTAAGAGTTCATTTCCTAGGTTGGTATCTGGCTAGTACAATCCTGTGTCCTATATTCAGCCTGTGGTCTGATATTGTTTGTTCTCAGATCGAAGGACTTCCTTTGATAATTCTTGTAAGTTTGGTTTGGTTTTTACATATTCCCTTAATTTCTGTTTATCTGGAAATGACCTAATTTCACCATCAGATTTGAATGAGAGTTTTGCAGGATATGTTATTTTTGGCTTGCAATTTTTTTCTTTCAAGGTTTTATATATGTAATCCCATTGCCTTCTTGCCTGTATAGTTTCTGCTGAATAATCCGAGCTTAGTCTTATTGTTTCTCCTCTGTATGTGACTTTTTGTTTTTCTCGAGCTGCTCTGAGGATTCTTTGTTCGTCTTTGGTTTTAGCGAGTGTGATTATGATATGCCTTGGTGATTTTCTTTTGGGGCCTATCCTATATGGGGTTCATTGAGCTTCTTGGATGGTCAGCTTTTCATGAAATTGGGGAAGTTTTCTGTCAGCAGTTCTTCAATGATCCTCTCTGTGTCTTCTGTTTTCTCCCCCTGTTCTGGAACTCCGATCACTCGCAGATTTTTGCTTTTGATTGTATCCCACATAATTCTCATGGTCTCTTCATTATTCTTCGTTCTTTTTTCTGATTTTTCCTCAAACAGGGTTGTATCTAAGTGTTTGTCTTCAATTCCACTGATCCTGTCTTCCACCCTTTGAAATCTGCTTCTCGGCCCTTCTATGATATGACACTGTCCATTTCTGAAATCTTGTTGTTTATCTTTTGGATTTGTAATTGTTCTTTTTGTATAATTTCTAGTTGTGAATTTATTTTTGGCATTTTGTTCCTGTATTATTTTCCTGAATTCTTCATTTTTTTGTCTGTATTTTCCCTGAATTTGCCTGCCTTTTCCATGAATTTGTCTACTTTCTCCTCATTTTTGTCTGCTTTTTGCTTCAACTCTTGGATAATTCTGAGTATTAGAGATCTGAATTTCCTATCAGGTAGTTCTAGTGCCTTTTCTTCCACTGGAAAGTCATCTGGTGTTTTATTTTAGACGCCTGTTTGAAGCATCCTATCCTGTTTTTGCAAATGTTTTGATATTGTCCACTGTCTTAGGGGCATTCAGTAGTTATTTTTCTTGTTTATTGATTGTAGATTTGTTTGTTTCGTCTTTTTTTTTTTTTATTATTATTTGGCTATGTCTGAGCAGGCGGGCTGTATGTTCTTTGTTGTTTGCTTGTCTGTGGGCACGATACTTTTCACCTCCTTCTCCGATTGGCAGAGTCAGTCACTCAGATATGGTACAGCAGGGCAGGCCTAGCTGAAGAGGAGTTGCTGGGATGGGTTGTTTGTGGCACTTACTACAGCCACCAGGGTGGGTCGGTAATCCATGTAGGCAGGTTCCAGTAGGCCGTGCCTGAGCTGCTTGGTGGTGTGATGTTAAGTGCATAGTGCAGGTAGGCACGATGGTGGGGGGAGATTGTGATGTGTGGAGCTAAGAATGGTATTGGATAGAGGAGAGAGGAACAGGAGCCAAAAACATACAAACAAACAAAAAAGAGTGCTAGGGGAGCTTGCCGTTGGACTGTAGAGATGAGAGACTGTGAAATGGAGAAGGAAAAAAAAGGGGAAGAAGAAGGAAAGAAAAGAAAAGAATGAATAAATAAAAATTAGAAAGAAAGAAAAACTGCAAAGCTTCCAGGGATCCCACAAGTGCGGCTGCAAGGTCTGGGGAAGTTGTTCCCAAGTGTTGAAGTACAGCCTGGCTAGGAGATGTAGAGGTATTCAGCGCCAAGTATCCAGGGGACAGGAAGAGAAGGAAGGTATAGAGAGACAAGAAACTGAGTAATGAAGAAAGACAAAAAGGGAAAAGAAAAAAAAACAAACTAAAAAAAAAAAAAAAGCAAGAACCCCCCCCCCCCCAAAAAAAAAAAAAACAGGGAAAAAAAAAAAGAAATGTCCTCAGGGATCCCTCTGTGCATCTGCACAAGCTGAAGGGGTTAGGTCTCAAGCCTCACAGCACCGCCTGGCCAGAACAGGCTCTCAACTCAAGAAAAGATAAAGAAAACAAACAAACAAAAAACCCTGGGATCCCACCAGCATGGCAGCACAGACTGGGAAGCAGTTCCACACTCAAACAGAGCTCCACAGCCCCGCAGGAAGAAGCAAAGATGGCGCACAGAGCCAGGTATTTGAGCAAAAGGAGGGGGAGGTGGTGAGAGGTAAGGAAGAAATCTAAAGAAGCAGAAAAAAGCAACACCAGCAGCCAACAAATGGCACTCAGGGAGTCAGCCAGTGCGAGTGGGTGGAATCCAAGCAGCCAGTGTTTCCCAGCCAAGTGACTGTGGCCGCGGGAAGTAGAGGAGGCCAAGTGGGGATGAAGTAGATTGGGGGGGTGGGAAAGCATATATCCCTGTTTACTGGTTGTTCTTTCTCCTGCTGGAAGCTCCATGAAGCTGCTTTATCATACCCCCTATTTGCTGGTCTCTGATAGGAGTCCAAGATGGTGGATCCATGCTGCATTAGCTGATAGGGGACCTCTCCATGTATGTCTCCTCATTGTCTGTTCTCTGTGAGTTTCTTATTCCATTTGGTGCTTGGCTGAGTTCTTTATCTCTTCATTTGATGTTTAGGATTTCAGGATTGCTGTTTTCTCTGTTCTGCTTAGTTTTTCGGATCTTTGCTGCGGAGGGAAAGCATGGTGCTTTTGCCTAGAGCGCCATGTTGCCGTAAGTCTCAGTATGGTCTTTTTTTGAGTTAGAATTTTGTGCTACATTTTTCTCCAGCTCTGTCTGGGACCCTCTATTGTGATCCCTGTCAGAGCAGTCCGTGGTGGTATCTAGGCACCATCTAGTTGTGCTGGACTCAGTCTGGTGGAGGCTGTGGTAATTGTGGTCCATTAGTCCTTTGGACTAATCTTGCCCTTGTTTCTTTAGTTTTCTTCATTTTTCTTTGCTTCTGAAGGGGTGAGACCAGTAGAGTATCTTAGATGGCCGCTCACAGGCTTTTAAGACCCCAGACACTACTCACCAAAGTAGAATGTAGAACATTTTCCTTAGAAACTATGTTATGCCAGTTGAGCTAGATGTTTCCTGAGACCATGGTCCCCACAGCCCTCAGCCCAGAAATTTGATCCCTCAGGGAGTTTGGATTTGTCCATGGACAAGTTATGCTGGCTTACCCAAAGTTACCACTTATCTACCTGTTGTCTATTTAGTGTTTTTCCACCCCACTCCTCCGTCATAACCGTGAAAGATTGTGTCTTTTTGTATGTAAACCTTTTCATGAGTTTTTATAGTAGTGGTCTCATACATTATTTGTCCTTTTGTGATTGGCTTATTTCACTCAGCATAATACCCTCTAGATTCATCCATGTTGTGAGATGCTTCACAGATTTATCATTGTTCTTTATCGTTGCATAGTATTCCATTGTGTGTATGTAAGATAGTTTCTTTATCCATTCATCTGTTGATGGGCATGTAGTTTGTTTCTATCTTTTTACTGTTGTGAATAATGCTGCAATGAACATGGGTGTGCATATGTATATTCATGTGACGGCTCTTATTCTCTAGGATCTATTCCTAGGAGTGGGATTGCTGGATCGTTTGGTATTTCTATTTCTAGTTTTCTAAGGAAGAGCCATATCATTTTCCAAAATAGTTGTACCATTTTGCATTCCCACTAGCTGTGCATAAGAGTTCCAGTCTCCCTGCAGCCTCTCCAACATTTGTTATTTTCTGTTTTTTTGATTCATGCCAGTAATGCCAGGTGAGATGGTATCTCATTGTGGTTTTAATTTGCATTTCTCTAATGGCTAGTGATCATGAGATTTTCCTCATGTGTCTGTTAGCCACTTGAATGTCTTCATTGGTGAAGTGGCTGCTCATTTCCTTTGCCCATTTTTCAATTGGATTAATTGTCTTTTTGTTGTAGAGGTGTTGGATTTTCCTGTAGATTTTAGATATTAGACCATTGTCAGATTTGTAATAGCCAAAAATTTTTTCCCAGTCTGTAGGTTCTCTTTTTACTCTTTTGGTGAAGTCTTTTGATGTGCAGAAGTGTTTAATTTTTAGAAGATCCCAGTTATCTAGATAATCTTCTAGATTTTGTATGTTGTTAGTTATGGTTTGTATCCTGTTAATGCCAAGTATTAGGGTCTCTAGCATTGATCCTATTTTTTATTCTGTGATCTTTATAGTTTTTTGTTTTATATTTAGGTCTTTGATCCATTTTTAATTAGTTTTTGTGTATGGTGTGTGGTATGGGTCCTGTTTCATATTTCTGCAGATGGACATCCAGTTTTGCCAGCACCATTTGTTAAAAAGACTGTCTTTTCCCCATTTGATGGACTTTGGGTCCTTGTTGAAGATTAGGTGACCATAGGTGGATGAATTTACATCTGAGTTCTCGCTTCTGTTCCATTGGTCAGTGTATCTGTCGTTGTACAAGTATCAGGCTGTTTTGACTACTATAGCTGTATAGTAGGTTCTGAGGTCAGGTAGTGCGAGTCCCCCTGCTTTATTCCTCTTCTTCAGTAGTACTTTACTTTTCCGTGCCTCTTCACTTTCCATATAAATTTAATGATTGTTTTTCCCATCTCTTTAAAGAATGTTGTTGGTATTTAGATTGGGATTGCATTGGATTTGTAGAATGCTTTGGGTAGAGTTGTCATTTTCACAATGTTGAGTCTACATATCCATGAGCATGGTATGTTTTTCCATTTATGTAGATCTCTTTTGGTTTCTTGCAGTAGTGGTTTGTAGTTTTCTTTGTATAGGTCCTTTACATCCTGGTTAGATTTATTCCTAAGTATTTTATTTTTTTAGGGAATAGTATAAATGGTACTGTTTTCCTGATTTCCTTTTCATCATTTTCTTTATTGGTGTATAGGAATCCAACTGATTTTTGTGTGTTTATCTTGTATCCTGCTACTCTGCTGAATCTTTCTATTAGTTCCAGTAGTTTTCTTGTGGAGTCTTTTGGGTTTTACATATATAGTATCATATAATCTGCAAATAGGGACAGTTTAACTTCTTCATTACCAATTTGGATGCCCTTTATTTCTTTTTCTTGCCTTATTGCTCTAGCTAGAACTTCTAGCACAATGATAAATAGGAGTGGTGATAAATGATATCCTTGTCTTGTTCCTGTTCACAAGGGGAATGTCTTCAGCCCCTCTCCATTAAGAATGATGTTGGCTGTTGGTTTTGTATAGATCCCCTTTATTATGTTGAGAAATTTCCCTTCTATACCTATTTGATTGAGAGTTTTTATCAGGAATGGGTGTTGGACTTTGTCGAATGCCTTTTCTGCATTGATTGAGATGATCATGTGATTCTTTTATTTTATTTTGTGTGGTGGATTAAGTTAGTTGATTTTCTAATGTTGAACCATCCTTGCATACCTGGTATGAATCCTACTTGGTCATGGTGTATTATTTTTTTGCTATGATGCTGGATTCTGTTGGCTAGAATTTTGTTGAGAATTTTTGCATCTATATTCATGAGAGATATTGGTCTGTAATTTTCTTTTTTTGTGACGTCTTTGCCTTGTTTGGGTATCAGGGTTATGCTGGCTTCATAGAATGAATTTGGAAGTATTCTTTTCTTTTCTGTGTTCTGAAATAGTTTTAGTAGTACTGGCATAAGTTCTTCTCTGAATGTTTGGTAGAATTCTCCAGTGAAGCTGTCTGGGTCAGGGTTTTTTTTTTGTTGGGAGGTTTTTTTTTTTTTAGTTACTTTTTCAGTCTCTTCTCTTGTTATGGGTGTGTTCAGATCTTCAACATCAATCTGTGATAGTTTGGGTAGGTAGTGAGTTTCTAGAAATTTGTCCATTTTCTCTAGATTTTCATATTTTTTGGAGTATAGTTTTTCATAATACTCTGTTATGATCCTTTTTATTTCAGTTGGGTATGTTGTAATGTCCCTCATTTCATTTTTATTAGGTTATTAGCATCCTCTCCTGTTTTTCTTTTGTCAGTTTGGCCAGTGGTTTAAAAATTTTTTTGAGTGCAATGTTCAGCACACGGCGCAGATAGGAAGGAGGGAGGGGGAGTGAAAGGTTGTGATGTGTGGAGCTAGGTTGGATATGGGAAAGAAGAGAGAGAAACAGGAACCAAAAAAAAAGATAGTGATGAGGGATCCTGCCACGGGAGTGGAGAGATGAGAAACCTAGAAGTGGAAAAAAAAAAGAAAAGAAAAGAAATAAATAAAAATGTTTAAAAAAAAAAAATCCCCAGGGATCCCACTGGCACAGCTGTGCAGACCAGAGAAGTGTCTCCCAAGCCACACAGTACAGCCCAGCTAGAAGGGTGGAGATGATACACAGCACCAGGTATTCAAGAGGCAGGAAAAGAAGGTAAGTAGAAAGAGATGAGAAACCAAGAAATGAAAAAAAAAATAAAAAGTTAAAAGGAGCAAGAAAACAAACAAAAAAAGAAAAGAAAAAAAAGCCCCACAAGATCCCACAAGCATGGCGGTGCAGACCAAGGAAGCAGTTCCCAGCCGAGCACCACTTCACAGCTTGTCAGGAAGAAGCAAAGATGGCACACGGAGTCAGGTGTTCGAGAGAAAGGAGGGAAGGAGGTTAGAGGCAGGGAGAAACCAAAAGAGGCCGAAAAAAGCACCACCAGCAAGAAAGAAATGGCACTGAAGAAGCCAGCCGGTGTGGGTGGGGCAAATCCATGCATCATAGATCCGGTGCCTCCTCTGCCATAGATGAGGCCACTGGGAAGTAATGGATTGGCCCACCAGGAAGGCTCAGATTAGCCAGCCAGGAAGCTGTGGATCAGCCGGCTGGGAAGCAGTGAAGGCCAAGTAGGGGGAGGCAGGGTGGGGGGGTGGGAAAGCATGTATCGCTGGTTACCGGGTACTCTGTCTCCTGCTGGGAGCTCCATGAATCTGCTTTCCCATATTCCTTGTCTGCCAGTCTCTGAGAGGAGTCCAAGATGGTGGATCCATGCTGCGTTAGCTGATGAGGGACCTCCACTCATAACTCTCCTTGCTCTCTGTTCTCTATCAGTTTCTTATACCATTCAGTGCTTGGCTGAGTTTTTTGTCTCTTCATTTGATGCTTAGGGTTCCAGGATTGACATTTGTTTCTGTTTCTTGGGTCTTTGCTGTGGAGGGACGGTGTGGTACTTCTGTCTATAGCACCATGTTGGCTCCCTTTCCCCAGTAGGTTCATCTTGATGATTCCACTGGCTTATAACTCTATGAAGATCCAGAATATGCCTTGTCACTACTAACCCAAGATTGAACCTTGTTGTTGCTAGGTGCCATTGAGTTGATTTTCGACTCACAGCAACCCAGTGTGACAAAGCAGAGCTTCCTCATACGATTTTCTAGGCTGTAATCTTTAAGGGAACAAATCACCACTTACTGATTTCAACTGCCAGCCTTTTGTTAGCAGCCGAGCACTTAACTGTTGGGCCACCAGGGCTCCTAGGCAGTAAATATTCAAAACTTGCATGATTTTTTCCGATTGAAATGACCAATTATTTTTGGTATTATTTTGAAATACTTCTGTAGAACTACATAAATGGAATTCAACAACTTATATTATTCCTGGAGGTTTAGTAAATAATGTGGCAGAACTGTTAACAGCAAGGACTTCAGATACAGAGACACCTCAGTGTGAGACCTAGATCTGCCACTTACTCCTCTGTGACCTTGGACAGTCACTTAATTAATCTCTTTTAGTCCCACTTTTCACATCTGCGTAGTGTAGAATCTTCTTCTCAGGAGTGTTATAAGGAATAAGTGAGATAATGTCTGTAAAATGCTTACCTTAGTATTGGATATATGGTCAAATGAGTCAATAAATTTTAGGTGATATTATTTCTACTATGGTTGGCATTATGGTAGACATTCTCTACTTCCCAACAATCCTGTCTTAAAGGAAAGCTGACAGGAAGGAAAGATATTGAGGCTCAGAGCAGTTAAATGACTTACACAAAGTCACATGGAGACATTGGTGGTTCAGTGACAGAAATCTCACCTTCCATGCAGGAAACCTGGCTTTGATTCCTAGCCAATGCACCTCACGTGCGGCCTGTCTGTCAGTGGAAGCTTGCCTGTTGCTCTAATGCTAAACAGATTTCAGCGGAGCTTCCAGACTAAGATGGACTAGGAGGAAAGGCCTGGCGATCTACTTGCAAAAATCAGCCAATAAAAGCCCTGTGGATCACAGAAGTCTGATCTGCAACTGATCACGGGGTAGACAAGGGGGAATTATGTGACCCAGAGAGGGTCATTGCTTTTAACACCTAGACTCTACCTTTTAATTTTAGTTAGCCCCCCTGTTCTTACTCCTCACGTTCACTTTCCTGGTCCTATTCTTGAACCTGATACTACCTGCTGCTACTAGTTCAGTCTTGGGAGTTTTATTTCCTGCTCCTCTTCTCTCTAAACAACTTTGTTTTATAAATCTGAGAGAGTGGCACCAGCTTAAGCAAAACTAGATCTGAAATAGCTGAGACACTGTTGCTGAGTTAGCATTTTAACATCCTTAGATCTCCAATCCCGTTGCTGTTGAGTCAGTTCCGACTCATAGTGACCCTATAAGATAGAGAAGAACTGCCCCATAGGGATTCCAAGACTGTAATCTTTATGGAAGCAGACGGCCACATCTTTCTCCAGTGGAGCAGCTGGTGGGTTCAAACCATCAGCCTTTCAGTCAGCAGCCCAGTGTGTAACCACTGTGCCACCAGGGCTCCTTATGGACAGAGTTGAAAGAAGCAGACTTTTTAATACCTGTATGTCTTTTTCTTGCTTAAACATAGATCTGAGAAGCTATAACACTGAACCCTCTCCCTTGTTTTTCAGATAGACCACATGGTGCAGGGCCATGCTGCCTTCTCTGAACTACAAGCCAAGGCTGCTGCCAGGTAACTACCCTCTCTCTTCCCCCTACAGCTTTCTCAGGTGACTGCATTGAGGACATTCACTTTGGGCAGCTTTGTGATTTTCAGACCCTATGGCAATGAAAATGCCTGGCAGTACTTTGTTATAAAATAGTCAACCAGATGATCCAGAACATATATGCATTAATTTTTAAAATTATCGAAGAGAGCATAAAGAACCTGTAGATTCCCCTAAAATATACCCAGGGACCATCGATGAGAAACTCTAACATAGAAGGGTTATGAATTTTGGAGTCAAAACTTCTTAGATTCCTGTGACTCTTTTTTTGGTTTTAGGTATGTGACAGGAACCCTGGAGACTCAGTGATTAAGCACTCCACTGCTAACTGAAAGTTCAGCAGTTCAAATCCATCACCCACTCCACAGGAGAAAGATGCAGCAGTCTGCTTCCATAAAGATTAAAAACCAAACCAAACCCATCGAGTCAATTCTGACTTGTAACAACCCTGTAGGACAGAGTAGAACGGCACCATAGGGTTTCCAACGCTGTAATCTTTATGGAAGCAGATTGCCACATCTTTCTTCCGTGGAGCAGCTAATGAGTTCAAACCATTAACTTTTTGGTTAGCAGCCAAGTGCTTAACCACTGTGCCACCAGGGCTCTTTCCATAAAGATTACAGCCTTGGAAACCCTACAGGGCAGCTCTACTCTGTCATATAGAATCGCTGTGAATCAGAATAGACTTGACGGCAGCTGGTTTGGTTTTGGTTTGGTTATTAGGTGTGTGACCTTAGGTAAATTATTCAACATTTTAAAGTCTGTATCTTCAAGGGATAATAACTGATGTGGATTGATTTCCAGGATATATTGTTAAGGGAAAAAATTGAGTACAAGAGAGTATCAACAATTTGCTATCTTTCATGGATGAAAGAAGATACAAGAAAATATATGTCTATCTACTCATTTATGCAGAATAAATACAGGAAGGGTAACCCAGAAATTAATGAGATTGAGAGTGGGTAGGAACGGGATGGAAACATTGAGGAAGGAAAGAGGGTAGTAGGAGAGAGCAAGGCTTTTCTGAGTATATCTTTTTGTAAAACTCTGACTCTTCCATGGTAATATTTGATTGATTGATAGATGATAGATAGGTGGGTGGGTAGGTAGATAGACAGATAGATACATAAATACATTGATAGATACCATGATGTGAGGAGAGGCATGCAAAATGAAATACAGATAGTAAAATCTAATATAACTGTATTACAGACGAATAATAACCATACTAAAAAAGGTGGGAAAGAAAAGAACTAGGCCAAGTAACTTTGGAAAAGAGTATTTTGACAATATGCCGTATGGCTAAAGATAAAAATAAGTTTATATGAATATTGTACTCAAATTTGTAAACTTTTTATAGATGCATTTGCCATTCTGAAAGTATTTTGTGTGTGTACTACAATTGAGCAAATAAATTCATTGTCGATAATGAGAGCCAGGTTTCTCATTGTCAGTTTCAAATAAGTAAAGGAAGAATGCTGGAATGAACCCTAGAACTAGTAGATTGAAATCAGAGGTATCAGTATGAACTTGTGATATTTGATATATATGCAGATAGATGTACACAGAAGTCAATATAGATGTATATATGTGTGTATGAGTATACATAAAGACCTGGTAGTGTAGTGGTTAAGAGTTTGGCTTAAGAGCTCAGCTACTAACCAAAAGATCAGCAGTTTGAATCCAATAGCCACTCCTTGGAAACCCTATGGGGCGGTTCTACTCTATTTGTATGTGAGTATACATACATATATTTCCTAGCTCTCTCTGCTGAGATGGTCTAGAAGCAATGACACCCTACTAGCAACGACACAACCTAAGCACCCAGGTCTTGGATTCTAAATATCATTCTTCTGGTTCTCCAATAAAAGGAAAAATGATCAATTCCTGGGCTGAGGCAGGGAAAACACATGAACATTTTGTGGTGCCAGAAAGTAAGGGTTTGCACGAAAAGGAATTGTCAAAAGACATAGGCGCTAACTTGAAGGATCTCCCAATGGCCTAATCTGAGATAGTTTGGGCAAAAAAATGCATAATGATAGCATAAAATAACCATCCATGAATCCATACTGATATAAATAAATAATTGAAGAAAAAAATAAATGGAAAGAAAGCAGAGGTCATCCTTTTGGTGGAATTCCAATTAATAAATTTAGAAGAAATGATGGAAATAAGCAATCACCCTTAGGCAGACACCACAGTAATAATTGTTGTAGGCCGGAATCATCAATGTTTGCTAAAATTAGTGGGTAAAAGTATGATGAGAAGCAGGATATTTGTATAGTCCCAAATTACCTCTCCACAAGATACTTATTAATTACTGAGGGAAAAACAGCAACCTTACAGTGACTAAATCTGGCAGACACCACTTTACCCACTCAAATGATCAAAGTTAACAATGCCCGTAAATAAGATGTATCAAAAGCATGCATCTCCTTATATGGTGCCCTGAGAAGGACACATCAACTATGTGGTATCCTTACCAAGAATGCAAAACCTCAGTGAACACATGAGAAAACATCAGAAAAACCCAGAATTTTGAGGGATATTCTGCAAATGAGGGACATTCTACAAAATTATTAGCTAGTACGCTTCAAAAAAGGTTATGAAACTCAAAGAAATACTGAAGAGCTGCCCCAAATTGGAGGCTATTAAGAAGGTATTACAGCTAAAAACTATGTAGGATAATGGATTTGCATCTGAACCAGAAAACAGACATTAGTGGGAAAAAATAGTGAAATTCAAGTAAGTGTGTAGACTAGTTAATAGTATTGTATCTATATTAATTTCTTAGGTGAAGAGTATAAGGGAACTCTGTCTACTATTTTTGCAACTTTTCTATAAATATAAAATTATTTCAAAATAAAAAGATTTAAAATAACAAAGAAATAAATTCTATGATAATAATACATAATTGTCAGACTTTTAGAGACAATTAAGGCATTTTATAAGGTTAACAGAGAAACCCTAGGTAGCTAGTACATGGCAAAAGAGAGATGCTCTAAAGTGATGGCTAATGTAGACTCTGAAACCAAATTGTCTATGTCTCTGCTCTACCCCTAATTAGCTGTGTGACACTGGGCAATTACTTAAACTCTTTGTGCCTTAGTACCTCATTATAAAGGGAAATAATACTAGTAACCACCTCACAGGGTTGTTGAACAAATTAAACAAGTTGGAATAGCGCCTGGCACATAGTGATTAAGTGTCAAGCTGTAAACAGGTGTTCAGTAAGTGGCAGTGGTAGTGATAGAAGTTATTGTTCTGGTTGCTGTAGTTATGAGTATTAGACCTTTCCCTTCCATGAAGGGGTTTACATTCTAATAGGGGAGGCAGACCTGCACAGAGACGAATGAAATGCAGGTCATGCTCAAATATAAGCAATTTTTTGTCAGGGTGTAGAGAATGAGACTGAGAAACGCTTCACAAGTCTCTGATTATAATGTCATTACCACTGATAGGGATTATACCATTTACCTCATCAACTAGCACTTTAGTTGTCTTAGAGGTTGCATAACCTAGAGCAGGGATTCCTAACTTCAGATCATCAGTCAAACCCTCAAATTCGTGTACAAATTTGTATTGACTGTATACTTCAAGCAGAGATTTCTGTCAGCAGGGATCATGGCACTCATCAGATTCTCAAAGGGATCCAGCATCTATAAACCATTAACCCAAAGCAAAAAGCAATGGATTTGGAGTTCAGAGGTCTAGGTTTAATCCCAGCTCCAACATGTATCATTGTGTGAACCTCAGTTTCCTCATCATAGCATAGGAGAATATTAGAGAGGCAGCCCTAGATACCTATAAGAATTAATTTTGAGTTTAGCAAGATAATGTGCTTCACGGGTTTTGTCAACTGTACTATGACAATGACTAGTAGTAGTAGTGATTGTAACAGAGGAGGAAGAATTGTGGTGGTGGCTGTTGTAGGGTTAAGCAGCAGAGGTCAGCCATCTATACCTGCCTACTTTCTTGTGGAAAGTATGATACAGTGGCAAGGAACTTGACTGGGAATTAAAGGCCTTAGGTTCTTGTGCCAGTCCTCTCACTAACGTCTTGGTGACTCAGTTTCCTCACCCATAAAATAATAATAATACTGCTCTGCTTAATCATTTTACAGATGATGAAGGATAAAAGTAGCTCATGGGAATGACAGTCTGTGAAGATTTTAAAGCTGAACACAAACCGAAGGGATAGTTAGTCTTTGCAATGAAATACTGAAAATTTCCAGAGCTTTCTTCTATAGATGAGCCTCATTTGCGTGTTTTTTATTGAAAATGGGAAATAAGGAAGGAAGGATTTGTGAATGGGCACATAGACTCAGAGAAGCAGGAGCCTAGGTGAGTCCAAAAGCAGCAACTTTTAGAATTCAGTCTTGGAGTCAGAACTGGATTTAAATCTCAACTGTTCAGATGCTGCTTGACTATGAAGTACCTCCTTCCAACTACCTGCCTGCATTTCTCCTCCTCTTTAGAGTGAAGCTTCTCAAATCGTTGCTTATACTCATGGTCTCTTATTTCCTCACTTACTGCACCTTCCTTACCCACTCCAGTCTGAATTCTGCACCATTGGCCTCCTGAAACATTTGCTGCTAAGATTAACAATCGTATTTGTTCTACTAAATCTGCAGAATGTTTTTCAGTCCCCTTTCTTGAGTGCTGCACTGATTTGTCTTCCTCTCCTTTTAATGCTTTCTCCTCGACTTTTCAGAATGCCAGTCTCTCCCAGTTTTGCTCCTGTATCTCTCACTCCTCCACCTTAATCTCATTTTAAGATTCATGGTCCTTTTCTTGATTATTGCCGTAAAAGTTAATCACAGCTAGGCTCCTGGCCTTCTCTCTTTTTGCAGTCTCTTCCAAGGTGATCCCATCTACATTCTTGGCTTCATTTCTTTCTATGTTTTGATGACTCACATTTTGTCTCCAGCTCAGATATTCAGTAGGTATAAAAGAAATGTTAGTTCTCTGTCCTCCATTTTCCTCCTATTGTATTGCAAAGGAAAATGCATCTGTATGCTTTCAGGTCTGTGAATCAGGGGCCTACTGAGGATAACAAGCACCCAGGAGCAATCTCTAATTTGCCCCTCCAATTTTAGCTCCCAGGGGCAATCTCTAAATTGTGGGCCCCTCCCCCATTCGAGTGCCCAGGGGCAATCTCTAATTTGTACTCCCTCCCAATTTCAAAATGAATGGACGTCGATAGCGGCAACATGTCAGCAGATGCGGCAACATATCAGCAGAGACGTCTTCCTCCGTCTTGTTTAACTGCTTCAATCAGGCTCCTTTCATATTTGGGGCCCCTCAGAATGTCATTCAATGCCTTGTCTGGTGCCCACTTGGACTTGCACTAGGGGCGAGTGTACCCTATGCTCTCCCTCACTATGCCTCTGCTGTGAATAGAATATTACAAGACTGTAGAACCCATGGGGTGAAGTGGTTAAGAGTTCAGGCTGCTAACCAAAAGGATGGCACTTTGAATCCACCAGCCACTCCTTGGAAACCCTATGGGGTAGTTCTACTCATAGAGTCACTATGAGTTGGAACTGACTCAACAGTATACAACATAGCACTTATTATGTTTTAGGTCTTAGAAAAACATAAGCATAGCTGTTATTAAGGTAGGACTAGCTGTTTGGAAAGGACGAAAATCTCTTGGAATCAGATACTATATGACTCTTTTGGTGTAACTTGGGGTTTTATGAAAACAGCAATGGAGGTTACCCCTATCTCAGAAATTGTCATCAACAAATCCTACTTGAAACTGTGGAAACAAATGTTGATAAACAGATTAAGTATTTTATACTGTTTATTTGTTGTTGTTGTTGTTTTTAGTTGTCTTCAAGGCTGTTCTGACTCATGGCAATCCTGTGTGTGCAGAGTAGAACTGCTCCATAGGGTTTTCAAGGTTGTGACCTTTTGGGAGCAGATCACCAAGCCTGTCTTCTGAGGCACCTCTGGGTGGGTTTGAACCCCCAGCCTTTTGGCTAGTAGTCAAGTGTTTAGCCATTTGTGCCACCGAGGGATAAGCCATACTGTTGATTTACCATAATCTCTGAAGAGAAATGTTCCTAAGTTTATAAATTCAGTAGACTAGATGTGCCAGTGCGTGTAACTGGCAACGAGAGTCTTTCAATGTGGGGCCCAATATCCAGATATTTCACTCCTTAGCCAGAGATCACCTTACACTGATCATAACTTCAGGTCTTTTGCTCCTAACTGCTTATTACTGTCTTAATTCTCTTGTGAAACCTAAACTATCAGTGTCTTGGAAGGAAGTTCTGGTGATGGCGGCTCTTGGTGGGAAGATGTTGGCATAATCCACAAGAGCTAGGTTCAATGTTGGCTGCAGAACCAAGGTTAAAAGCTAGGCACCCTGACTATCTGATGACTGCCTTTCTTCAGATGTCTTCTGGCAAGCTGCCTCCTTCACCCCAATATGAAAGATTGCTCTTCCAAGATGAAGTATCCTTTCCTTGTTCCTGGTGAATAAATCAATTGAACATATATTCTGGTGAAGACTTTCTCTGTAGTCAGCTCTCTCCAAATGCAAAGAAGAATAAGACAGAGCGCCTGTCCTCAAGGAGATCATAGATCAGCTCAAGAGAGAAATAAATCAGTAAATTGTAGTCTAATAGGTTGAGGGCAATAGTAGGGGAATAGTTCAGCATTTACTGCTCATTTACCGTGTGCCAGAACCTATGTTAAACTTTGGAGACAGACAGATACAATAAATACATATTGAGAACCTACTGTGTGTTTAGCATTTATTATACAAGAATGAGCAGAACAGAAAAAGTCCCTACCCTCATGGAAATTATATTTTACATGTATAGGTATATAGCTATATCTATAAAACCAAACCCATTGCCATCAAGTCAATTCTGACTTTATGTGTTACAGAGTAGAACTGTTCCATAATGTTTTCTTGGTCGTAATCTTTACAGAAGTAGATAGCCAAGCCTTTCTTCTGTGGTGCCAGTGTGTAGGTTCAAGCTGCCAACCTTTAGGTTAGTAGTCAAGTATAAATCATTTGCACCACCAAGGGACCAATTATATATAATATAATGCCAGGAACTGATAAGTGCTCTAAGGAAAAATAGTCAGGAGTTAACAGAAGGGGAGGGGTTTTTCTGTAATGAATGGGAGCTATTTCAGATGGAGAAGATACCCTTGATGAGGTGAAGCTTGTGCTGACTGAAGGGAGGGAGCAGTCCATGGGCATATGGGGAAGATCCCTCCAGACAGAAGAAGTATCAAGTCCCATGGCCTGGATGCAGCAGCCAGCTGGGCAGGCTCTGGAAACATTGTAAAGGCCACTGTGGCTGGGTTAGAGCGGGAGGACAGAGGGAGGAGTGAGGGCTGGAAGTTAGCCAGGAGCCAAACCATGCATGTCATAGATAACTGTAAGGACACTGGGTTTTACTGAAGGCTTTGGTTTTTGAACAGGGGAGAAACACAATCAGATTTGCTTTTTACTTTGGCTGCTCTATGAAGAATAAATCAGACCATGGGGTGGGGAAGGGGAGGACAGACGGGAAAAATGGAGACAGGGAAGATATGGTCCATGACCTCAGGGAGCTCACAGTCTACTGGAGGAGGAAGACCTGTCAACACAAGAGCCCGGTCTGTTCCAAGTTTTTTGTCCAAAAGTGACTGTAAGCAATGGTCTTCTCTCCTTGTGATTCTATTGGTTTCAGAATGATTCTTCTTTGTTCTGCTAATTCACATTTTCCCTCTCAACTTGCCCTTCTTTTCTCTCACTTTTCCCTGGCGTTCCACTGAGGACAGTCAAGTTTTCTTGATCTCACTTATTTCTCAAATTTCTCTTACATGGGTCCTTTTCTGCAATTATCATAATCCCACTGGGTATCCATTTCTTAAAATGCAGTGGTTTCCTGTATATCGAATCTCTGTTTGAAGCTCTCCATTAAAGACTGTGCAAATCCTCCTCAAGCAAGGGAAGGAAAAAGTGAGGACAAGAACATTTATTAAGAATTTGCCAAAATGGATCAAAGACCTAAATATAAAACCTGAAATGATGAAGATCATAGAAGAAAAAATAGGGACAATGTTAAGGGCCCTCATACATGGCATAAATACAATATAAACCATAACTAACAGTACACAAACACCAGAAGATAAACTAGATAACTGGGAGCTCCTAAAAATTAAACACTTACACTCATCAAAAAACTTCACCAAAAGAGTGAAAAGAGAACCTATAGACTAGGAGAAATTTTTTGGCTATGACAGACATACCCAACAAGGGTCTAATCTCTAAAATCTATAGAATACTTCAATACCTCAATAACAAAAAGACAAATAATTCAGTTAAAAAATGGGCAAAGGATATGAACAGACACTTCACCAAAGAAGATATTCAGGCAGCTAATAGACACATAAGGAAAGGTTCACGATCATTAGCCATTAGAAAAATGCAAATCAAAACTAAATGAGATACCATCTCACCCTGAAAATACTGGCACGAATCAAAAAAGAAAATAACAAATGTTGGAGAGATTTTGGGGAGATTGGAACTCTTATGTACTGCTTGTGGGAATGTAAAATGGTACAACCGCTTTAGAAAATGATATGATGCTTCCTTGAAAAGCTAGAAATAAAAATGGCATACCAACCAGCAATCCTACTCCTAGGAACATGCCCTAGAGAAATAAGAGCCGTCACACAAATAGACATGCACACCCTTGTTCATTGCAGCATTATTCACAATAGCAAAATGATGGAAACAACTTAAATGCGTATCAATAGATGAATGGATAAACAAACTATGGTAATACACACAGTGGAATACTATGCAATGATAAAGAACAATGATGAATCTGAGAAACATCTCACAACATGGATGAATCTGGAGGGCATTATGCTGAGTGAAATAAGTTAATCACAAAAGGACAAATATTGCATGAGACCACTATTATAAAAACACAAGAAAAAGTTTACCCACATAAAAAACAAAACAAAACAATCTTTGATGGTTATGAGGGAGGGGAGGGGTGAAGAGGGGAAATTCACTAGCTAGAGAGTAGACAAGTGTTAATTTGATGAAAGGAAAGACAACATACAACGTAGGAGAAGTCAGCACAGCATGACCAAAGCAAAGTCATAGAAGCTTTCTAGACACATCCAAACACCCTGAGGAACCAAGTTACTAGGGTTGAGGACTGGGGAACATAGTCTCAGGGGACGTGTAGGTCAACTGAGATAACATAGTTCATAAAGAAAATGTTCTACATCCCACTTTGGTGAGTAGCGTCTGGGGTCTTAAAAGCTTGTGAGCAGCCATCTAAGATGCATCTGTTGGTCCCATCATGTTTGGATCCAAGGAGAATGAAGACAACCAAAGACACAAGGAAAATATTAGTTCAAAGGGCTAATGGACCACATGAACCACAGCCTCCACCAGTCTGAGCCCAGAAGAACTAGATGGTGCCTGGCTTCTGCCACCAACGGCTTGACAGAGATCACAATAGACACAATAGACGGTCCCGGACGGAGTGGGAGAAAAAAGTAGAACAAAATTCAAAGTCACAAAAAAAGGCCAGACTTATTGGCCTGACAGAGACTGGAGGAACTCCAAAGACTATGGCCTCTCGACACCCTGCTAACTCAGAATTGAAGCCACTCCCAAAGTCCACCTTTCCGCCAAAGATTAGACAGGCCTATAAAACAAATAGTAACACACATGAGGAACGTGCTTCTTAGTTCAGCCAAGTATACAAAACCAAATGGCAGCATTTGCCCAAAAGCAAAGGCAAGAAGGCAGCAAAGACGAATGGGCGCAGGCAACCCAGAGTGGAAAAGCAGAAAGTGCTAAAACATTGCGAGGATTGCAACGAATGTCACAAAATAATTTGTGAAGAAAATTTTGAATGAGAAAAAACAATCACCTGGAGATGGGGAGAATTTGCAACATGCCTGGTACTGTGCTGAGTGACAGTTTCACATGCATTATCTCATTTATCTCCAGAGGAGGAAACTGAGGATTACAGGGAACTCTCAGACTCTCCTAAGGATTGTTCTCCCTTTCCTTCTGCTCTTGCACTCTCAGATTCCTCCCTTGGCCTTATTTGCTTTTTAACCCTCGGTCCCTCAGTCTAACAACTGGGGCCATCAGTCCATCAGCAAGTTTTTATTTAGGCTCCCCTGAGCTAAGGCAGTCAGAGAACCAGAGTGATGATATTACCACCTTTCGTCTTTCAGGGTGTGTCAGGATAATCAGGAAATTCTTGATGGCTCTTGGATGAGAAATGTTTCTTAAAGAGAAATAAGATAATAATTATAATGGCTTTCTTTGGCTTCTGTCATGGATTGAATTGTGTCCCCCCAGAATATATGTCACCTTGGTTAGGCCATGATTCCCAGTATCGTGTGGTTGTCCTCCATTTTGTGATTTTCCTATGTTACATAAATCATAATCTCTGCCTGTGGTTAGAGAAAGTTTGGGGTGGGGTGTAACACCCTTGCTCAGGTCACATCCCTGATCCAATGTAAAGGGAGTTTCCCTGGGGTGTGGCCTGCACCACCTTTTATCTTATAAGAGATAAAAGGAAAGGGAAGCAAGCAGAGAGTTGGCGACCTCATACCACTAAGAAAGCAGTGCTAGGAGCAGAGCACATCCTTTGGACCCAGGGTCCCTGCTCAGAGAGGCTCCTAGTCTGGGGGAAGATTGATGAGAAGACCAACAGAGAGAGAATGCCTTCCCTTGGAGCTGACGCCCTGAATTTGGACTTTTAGCCTGCTTTACTGTAAGGAAATAAATTTCTCTTTGTTAAAGTCATCCACTTGTGGTATTTCTGCTACAGCAGCACTAGATAACTAATACAGCTTCTATTTTGCATGCAAGGACAAGAAAGTGCTGAGGGCATTAGGGTCCTTTTAAGAAGCCCACAGACTGCACTAACCAGAAATAAATCTTCCATTTTTTAACTCTCAGCACATTACCTGTAGCCCAGCACAGTGCTTGGCATATTGAGGGGAAGGGAGTCACAAGATGCTTGGTCCTTCTCTCTTTCTCCTTCTGCAGTATACACCAGCATGCCTGGAAGGCTGTGTCCATATATTCCAGAGGTCCCTCCTTTAGCTGCCCAGTACTACAATGAGATAAAGAGGTTTCTGTGACACTTTAGTTGTCTGGTGGATCTGCCAAATTTCATCAGTTAAGGGGTAACCTGAATATAAAGATCTTTTGTAGCCACTTTTCCAGGCTCATCAAATACTCAATTTTTCCTCTTAAATCATTAGAATGTCCCAGAAATTCCAATTTTAATATTCTATGTAGGATCTATATTCATTCATTATATTCCAATAGCTATATGTTGAGCCCCTGGTAGGTTGAATAAGATACAGCTCTTGTCCACAAGTTCAAACTCCAGAGATGGATAGAGATAGGATAAAGAGGCAATTATCCTACAGTGGAGAAAGTGCCATTCATTTGACAAGTATTTTTGGATGGTGCTATGTGCCAAGTTCTCTGCTAAACCCTGACTGTATACTGATGATAGTCCACTTTCATGAAGCTTGAAGTCCAGGGGAGGCCGTAGGCAGTTAACAAGTAAATGAACACATCAATATGTCTACAGTTACCAAGTATGATAGGAAATAAACTAACAGATTCCAGTGATAGAATCTCAGGGAAAACCTGATTTAGATAAGGTGGTCAGAGAAGCCCTGGTTGATGGAGGGGCAGTTAAGATCTGAAGGATAAAAAGGAATGAACCATGTAAAGAGCAGAAGAGAAGAATACTCTGGACAAAGGGATTGGCGTACATGAAAGCCTTGAAGAAAAGGCTAAGGAGTTAATATTGGGCCACAGACCAAGGTGAACAAGGTGTGGCTAGAGAAGAAGGCAAGGTCTAGATCATCCAGGGCCCTATAAACAAAGATAAGAAACTGATTTTATCCAAAGGACAGTGGTTAGCTATGGAAGGGTGCTAAGCAGGGAAATAATGTGATCAGCTTTATGCATGTTACTGGAGAAAATCTTGTTATTTCCAAACTAGAGAATGGAAAAATTACTGTCAAACCCCCAACATAGGTGATGAAGGCAGCTGGCATTCTACTTCTGAGGGTGCTTGTAGATGCCACGATCACTCCTCCTTTCCTCTTATCAGGCTGGCGTTGGATGTGAGGAAGGAGTTGTTCTCAGCATAGATTGCTATGGGAACATGGACAATGAAGGAAGCATGGGTTTCTAGAAAGGTCTCCAAGAGATGATAGCAAAAATAAGTCTGGAATGATGATTGAAACAGGCTTGGTGAAGAAAGCAAGGAAAAGAATTATAGACATGAGGGAGCAGAAGAGGCAAACAGTCAGAGGTTAGGTGAAGATGTGCATACTATGAAAATTATAAGTAGTTTAGTATGGTTGGAGTATGATGTGGGCAGAGGTGAGGGAGGAGGAGGAATGGGAGATATGTATATAATATGGTCAAGGTAGGGAGGAGGTAAATAATGAAGAACATCTTTTGTCAGGCAAGGACTTTTGTGCTTTATCCCGAGGGCAATGAGAGGAGCCATTGAAGGGTCTTAGGGAAGGGTGGGAGTTATAATCAGAGTTACATTTTAAGAAGAATCACTCAGGAAAGAATACAGAATACCTAGTTGGATGTTGCAAGATTTCAGGAAGGGAGATAAATTAGAAGGCTGAAATGCAAATCCAGGCATAATATGAAGGTGGCCTGAATATAGTAGTAGCATTTGAACTGGAGAAAAGTTTGCTTATTAAAGGGATATTTAAAAGAAGGAATTGACAGATCCTGGTGAAAATTAATTGGAGCCCTGGTGGCACAGTGGTTAAAAGCTTGGCTGCTAACCAAAAAGTTGGTAGTTTGAATCCACCAGCTGCGTCTTGGAAACCCTATGGGGCAGTTCTGCTCAGCCCTATAGGGTCGCTATGAGTTGAAATAGACTTGATAGCAATGGGTTTAGTTTGGTTTTTTGGTTTTTTTGTGTGTGTGTTTTGTTTTGTTGTTTGTTTTAGTGAAAATTAAATTTGGGAGCTGAGGGAGGAAGATGAGTCAAAATGATACCCACTCTGATACCAAACTCTGCTATACCTACTTTCTTCTAGAATCATTGGTTCAGAACTTTGAGAAAGAAGTACCTTTATAGAAGGGAAAGGAGGCCATTTTTAATCTTTCTTCCATGCATTGGGAATTAATTCAGTGACACAGATATCAATTTACCCATTTTATGAAGGGGAGAACTGAAGTTCAGAGAGGTTAGTTTACTGCACCCCCTCCCCCACAAATGGTTACTTGGGCAACCAGTTAGATGGTAATGGCTTTGATTACACCAAGTAAAACAGAAGGTAGAGCAGTATATCAGGGAAGATTTTAATGTGCAATATTAGGCATTTTTAGTTGAAGTGCCTTTGGACATCCAAGAGCAGATACTTGATGAGTGGTTGGATATTTGACCTGGAATTCACGAGGTAGAAGTGGGTAGGAGATAAGATATATATTTAAGTTTTCAGTACTAGATGGTAAGTGGAGTCATGAGAGGAAGATGGAATCACCCAAGGGCATATAAAGAGTAGGAAGAGGGCCTAAGTCAGATCTTGGAAAATTCAAACATTTAAGGGACAAACAGAGGAAGAGAAACAGCCAGAGAGAGGTAGGAAAGCCAGGAGCATATGGTGTCTTGGAAACAAAGGGAAGAGAACAAGTGAGGAGGAAGTGGTCAAGTGTTGTAAAACGCGAAAGAGAATTCAAGTAAAAGAAAAGCAGAAAACTGTCCATTGGAGTTAGCAACAAAGAGGGCATTGATCACCTTGGGGGGAGCCGTTTCAGTGGAAGGGGCTAGGCAGAATGTATGTTACAGGGGGTTAAGAAGTTAAGAACTCGAGACAGATGGTTTGGATAGCTTCTTTCCCAAGACTTTCTCTTATTCCTTGAAAGGGCATAATGTCTTTTGTTAGATCACATATTCTGATTTTTCGTAGAAAGTATGGTCACCATACTTCTGGGCAGCCTCTGAATCCAAACAATTGAACTGAATTCAAAGATGATTTATGGAGAGGGAGGGGGTAGTAGAGATTCCAAGAGTGCTGTCTGCATTTAAGATTATAAGCAATAAAATCTGAAGAAAAAAAAATCTTCCCGGACTCTTAGATTTTTTTAAAGTTGGAAATGAGTTTCCAGTGCTGGAAAAGGAGAGGGAACTATCTGTTGATAGCTTATCATTTTATAATACTCAAGACTATATTTAACCTAACAGCCTATGAAGTAGAGCATATTAGCCCCAATTACAACAAAAGTGAACTAGGCTCCGAAAGACTCAGTGTCGCTGATCACCCAGCTAGTACATGGTGAAGTCACTTGTGATTGTTGAACTGATGTTTTCTTCACCATACCCAGTGGACTTGGACAACAAAAATTTCTGCTGCTGAGAAGAGGATATATGAGCCTGGAGCTCATGAGGAGGGGGGACAATCCACTTGGACCAGTTAATATGTGATTGCCTAGCTGGAAGAGGGCAGGCCACCATTTCAGAAGGAATTGATAAAACATACAAAGTGAAACAAAGTCAGAACCAAAAAAGGCATTATGCAAGGTTAAAATTATGTGAATAATGATGTGCATTAGTTACTTTAATGTCTTCCAAGTGCATTTCATTTTGAATGATATACTCAGATAGCACACATGGTAAGGTGTAATTGAAAAAACATGTAGGAGAATGGTTGCATTCAAAGAATAAACATACAGCTGTGAGGAGGTTAGGAGTCAAAGGGGTAAGCATATGCCCCAGCCCCCAGGGATCTCATTAGTGCATGAGTGACCATACATGTAGAGGCTAAATGAATCTCACTGTTTGCAAAGACCCACAGTAAATGAGACAATGATGAATCAATAGTAATTAGGCCTAAAGGTTCTTATTGACCCAGATGTCTGAAACCAACTGCCCTGCTCTGAGATTCCTTGAGAGGAAGAAAGAAAAGATTTATAGACACTCACTTCTTAAAAAAAAAAAGAAAGAAAGTGGGGGGAGAATCCTTTAAGAGTAGTGGTGCCATTCTGAAGTGGAATGTTGCTAGAATTAATGCGGACTCAACTTCTGGCCGCAGAGGATGTTTTCGTGTTTGTTTGTTTGTTTTTGTAAATCTGATTCCAGTGGGACCAGGAGCAGGTAGAGCTGGGAGCTATAAAACCAGAATGTGATCTTATTCTACCCAGACATATTGTTCTGGGCCTACCATCCGTGGAGGTGTTAGAGGATCCGTTCCTAAAATAATAAGTGTCATTCTAAAACAGGCTTTGAATGTGGAGCTTTGACAAATAATTTCTGACCGGAGGTACAGAAGGCACACAGCTTCAAAATCACACAGAGAAGGGTTTAAATTTGGACTTCATCATATCTCTTCACTTCCTTGAGCTTCCTCCCTGTTGTTGCTAACTGCCCTTGAATCCGCCCCCAATTCAGGGTGACCCCATGCCAAGTTGCAGATAGGACCGGTGTGGTCCATAGGATCTTCATTGGCTGATTGTCAGAAGTAGATCACCAGACCTTTCTTCCTAGTCCATCTTAGTCTAGAAGCTCCACTGAAACCTGTTCAGCAACACACAAGCCTCCACTGACAGATGGGCGGTGGCTACACATGAGGCGCATTGACCAGGAATCAAATCTGGGTCTTCTGCATGGAAGGCAAGAATTCTACCACTGAACCACCATTGCCCTTTTCCTCTGAATAAAGGGATGCTAATGATATCTCCCTCAGTGGGCTGTGGAGGAAGGCCTGGCACGTGATGCATACGCAGGGAATGGCAATTGAATTGTTGTTGCTGTACTTGTTAAGCCTTTTCCCAGTAATATCTTATTCCTCCTTATTCTAAAGCAGAAGATTTTTGCAGATGGGAATGAGGTCTCACAGCAAGAAGCAAAGAGATTTCCTAGTGGGTAGTTCTGCCCTCGCCTCCACCCCAGCATATATACCACATATGTGCACGTACACACACGCATATTCTGACACTGACATACACTCACACAGAGCAGCCTTGCTTTTCCACATTTTATATAGGGATTCCACATAAAATTATTATTTAATAAAAGAGTTCTACTGATAGAATGGAAAAAAGAGTTTGAAAACCACTACAGCACTGGATTTTTTGTTTGTTTACTTAAGCTAATAATTATTTAGAAAATTTTCAGGAACTTCGCGGCATCTATGAGGACACGCACAGTGTCACAAAACTAGAACTAGAAATCACTAGGCCTTACTTCTAAAATATTTAAAAATCTTAAATCATAAATATTATCTTAGATGTCTTAGATGGTTATCTTTCTTGGACATTGATTTTCTGTACTTTTTTCCTGCCATTATTCAAACCATGAATTTAATTGTTAAAGCTATATTTCCAGGGACATCGGTGGGAGATGGCACAGATGCCAAACTCTGATATGCCTACTTTCTTCTACAATCCTTGGTTGAGAACTTTGAGCAGAAAGCACCTTTAAAGGGGGGAAGGGTAGCCAACTTTAATCTTTGTGCCATGCATTGAGAATGAACCCAGTGAGGTAGGTATTATTATATCCATTTTATGGATGGGAAAACTGAAGTTCAGCGAGGTTAACTTACTAGCCCAAGTTACCCAGCTAGGATAGAACCAGGGTAGAACCAAGATCAAGTCTCCTAACTCCTGTTCCTAGCTGCATTCACTACATTCAATCATTTCCCTTAGCAAACTCCTATCCTGAGTCTGGGAACTTAACGTTTGTCTCCCTTTGTCATTATCATCATTATTATTACAATTATGAATACATATTTGAAAAATCCTTTACATATGTATAGTATTATACAGTTTATAAAAGAGCATATCTTCTTTGATCTTCACAATAACCCTATGAGGTAAGTGGGATAGGGATTATGATATCTATTTTTACAGATGAGAAGAGAGTGGTTCAGAAAGTTTGAATAACTTTCTTATGGTCACAAATCTAGTAGAGGTAAATCCATTCCTGGAATCTAGGTCTTCCCACTAGGACATTGCACCTTTTCTTGGTGATGGTACAAGGTGATTTTAGAATGCAGCATGTTAGTTTCTCTGGGTTTGGAGTCGTTTCTTTGCTGAAGCTTCTGGGACCCTGCTTTCTTTCCTGGGGCTGATATGGAAGTTCAAATGGTTTCTTTTTGCAGAAAAATTTGCTCCCTAACCCTATCCCCCCCGCCCTTTTCAAAACAAAATCCACTTCTCTTCCAGATGCCAGAGTGTATATGCATATTTGAACAGTCACCTGGATCTGATTAAGAAGGCTCAGCCTGTGGGTTTCCTCACTGTTGATTTACATGTTTGGCCAGATTTCCACGGCAACCGCTCTCCCTTAGCAGATCTGACACTAAAGGGCATGGTAAGTAACAGCCAGTCCTTACATGAAGGTGAAGGAGGGCAAAGGGCTACAAAGTTTGGAGGAAGCAAAGTGAGGAGAAAGGAATAAAGGAAAGAACAAAATAGCCCAGCTTCTCACAAGCTTCTTGCAGATATCTTGCTGTTGTGAAGGTTGTTGATGCTTCTGGGATGATCTGCTGAAAGTACTCATTGTTTCTGAGACAACCTTGAGAGCATTAAAAGCAATATTTCTTACATTCAGCTGCTGCTTCTTTGTCTCATTGAGTGGCTGAAGTTGTGAGCCCTGCCTCTGTAATTTTTGTATTTACATAAGTTTGTAAAGTCATGTTTTCTATCTCTATTTCTAGACCACCTGGTATATAAGTGGTAAATATTACCACCTATGATCTTACTCATAGAGACTCATAGCGACTCTATAGACAGAGTAGAATTGCCCCATAGGGTTTCCAAGGAGCGACTGGTGGATTTGAACTGCCAGCCTTTTGGTTAGCAGCTGTAGCTCTTAACCACTGCTCCACCAGCAATGAGTTTTATGGTTGTTTATGGTCTTATGAAGGAGCCCTGGTGATGAAATGGTTAAGTGCCCGGCAGATAACCAAAAGGTCAGTAGTTTGAATACATCAGCCACTCTGCAAGAGAAAAGACCTGGTGATCTGCTCCCATAAAGATTATAGTCTAGGTAAGAAACCCTATGGGGCAGTTGTATTCTGTCCTATAGGGTCCCTATGACTTGGAATCGACTTGACAGCACACAACAATGACATGGTCTTACCTGGCACAGGTACACATATGCCTAAATGTCAGAGTTGTACAGAGAGTCCAGGCTCACTTGATTGGGACTTCAATTAAACTTTTGTAAAAGTATATATGATTAGTAATGTGTTGAAAGATGAATTCAGCTCTTAGTGACTGTTAGGGCCCCTTCTGGCACTGAGATTCTGAGCCTTCCTGGAAAGGCCACAGTGAATTTGATGGAGGAGCTCACAACCGCCTAAGCTGAGGTATATCCTCTTGGAGCCAAGTGCGATTGGGTAAGTGATAGCAGTATGTTGTTGTCAGCTGCCATCGAGTTGGTGCCTGACTCATGGTGACCCCACGCTCAATGAGATTGGACTGTTGTGATCCATAGGGTTTTCAGAAGTAGATCACCAGGCCTTTCCTCCTAGTCTGTCTTTGTCTGGAAGCTACACCGAAACCTGTTCAGCAGTCATAGCAACATGTAAACCTCCACTGACAGATGGGTGGTGCATTGAGCAGAATCAAACCTGGGTCTCCCACGTGAAAGGTGAGAACTCTACCACTGAACCGCAACTGCCCTCAATAGCATATAGCCACCGAGAAAGGCTCAATCCTGCTTGAGGATGGATAAAGCAGATGAAAGCTAGAGAAGTAGAGCTAAGCTTCAGGTCCAAGGGGTCAGGAGAGGCCACAAATAAGCACATGGTAAAGATATCAAGAAGGAGAGTTTGAGGTCAGTTAAGGCGGGTGGAGTTCAGGATGGAGGCTGTGAACAATACAAGGTTTATTTATGTGTGGTAGCTGTGTGACAGTGGAATAGGCCTGCTAGTTTCAAGAACTTTAAAACTGAAAGGAGTATGGTTTATGGTTATTTTTATTGAGATTGTTTAAATATTTTTATGATGCCAACAGGAAGAGCTGAACTTTATTTTCACTACCTCATTGACATAATCAAGGTTTGCTAATAAAAGGGAGTCATGCTGAGAAGAAAACAAAATGGGACATAGCAAAAGTTATGTCTGTCTGGAGTCTATGCAGTGTGCCTACACAGCACTTAAGGAGCCTGGCCTCCTTATTTGGCCTGTGGAGGCAGAAGAGGAATGTCCTGAGAAGGCCATGTGGCAACAGGCTGTAGCTAGAAAACCGCACTTTCAGCTATCCAGATCTCTGGAGGCAAACAGTGTTTACAGAGAGTGCACATTTGGAGTGGGTGCAAAAGTGAGTATCTTCATTAGAGACAAATTTATCTGAAGCCAACCACACAGACAGTTGGACACTTAAAATGTTAAGCAGGCATGTCTGGTTCTTAAAATGACCCCAGACCTAGGCAGGGTTGCCAAGTAGAATGATCATATGTTCCAGCATCAAGCAGACCTGGAGTCCTTTCCTTGCAACAGCTGAAGTACCCAGCTTCAACACCAAGGACCATATCAAACATAGCCAGGCATCATGTCTCCTGGTGGCTTTTGTCTGCTTCTTATAACCAAAGCTGACATCCAAAGACTTAAGAATTGCCATCATTAAGGGCATTCTAGCAAAGGGGACCAAAGTGCAGAATGGAATTCCAAAGCAGATGATGGAGTGTTTTGAGGAATGCCCATCTCTGTAGAATAAAATATGTACTTATCACGGGGGGCTTCCTGCATGGGAACCTGTGCCCAATTGTATCTGAAAATCTTAGTATGTTTACACTTTAAAAAAATTATATTGTCATGGTTTTGCCCATTTGTAATGTTAACATATACTGATGACTCTGTAATGGTCCTCAGATTCAGACAGACATGGCTCTAGCAGCATGCTTGTCCATTTTCCCATTCTTGCCTATTCTGTAATATTTCCTTGGGCTCGGGCAGACATGTCTGTGGCAGCACGCTTGTCCATTTTCCCACTTTCGTCTATTCTGTAATTTCCTTGGATTTGGCCAGACATGGCTCTGGCAGCATGATTGTCTGATTACCTACTTTTGCCTTTTTGAATATATGCCAAATAAAACTTTCTTTTTGCTTTACTAAAAAAAAATTGTATTTTCTATAAACATACCTCATATAGCACCTGATATTTCTTAGCAATAATTGCCTTTCTTAACTTTCATTGTGTTAGGCTCACATTGCAATAGCTATCACTCCATGAGTTCACATCACGGCACTGGAAGAAGAAGGTGACCCAACAGTGTAGCATAAGATAGAAGAAAGGCAATCCTGGGCTGAACATTGTCACTGAAATCTTGTTCCTTCAAACCAATATTAAATAACATCAAAATAATCTCCTTGAAATACTCTTTTTATCATGCTACTTCCTCTCACCAGAACCTACAGTGACTAACTTCATATTTATTGCATACCTACTATGTGATGAGCATTGTTGCTGATACAGTAAGGTACAAAAATTTCTACATTCATGGAGCATGCTTAAAGGGGAAACAAAGTGCTTAATAAAACGTTAAGTTTAAAAAATGCATAGTCACTAGAACTGCCAAGATAATCCCAATTGGATGAGAACTGTATCTTATGATTTCTTTTTTGACTCCTGAAACATTTCTCTAGGCAGATAGTAAGTGCTTAATATGTATTTATTGATAATTGATAGTCAACATGGCAGTAATGAAGAGGTCATTTATTGCTTTAGAAAAATATAGTTAGGAGCAATTTACTAATACGAAATGAATTAGATTGCTAGAACTCTTAGTATGCATATGACAAGTATTTAATACCAATATTAATGCCCAGGTAAATTAAGGTAAGTGGCTCTCATTTTATCATAATTATGTTTACTTTCTTTGTTCATCAATAAAATAATTATTTCAACAAATACAGGCCATGTTCTACAAGGTAAGGGATATAAGAGTAACTAGACACAATCCCAGCCCTCAAGAAGATTACTATCTTTGAGGGACAGACAGAATATATAAACAGGCAATGGGAATATGGGGTAAAGCTCCAGGTATCACTTACTGTCCAGGACTCTGTAGAGGCTTGAAGGATTATTGCCTAACCTGGCCTCGGAGGTCAGGAAAGGCTTCAGATAGGAGGTGACATTGACACTGAGTGAAGCAGGGAAGAGGGTTTGGGGTCAAGGTGTGCAGTGTCCTAGCAGGGAGAAAGAGCATGACAAGTACATGTCTATAATTTTGCTAGGATACTGAACACATTTCAGTGGCACTTCCAGACTCAGACAGACTAGGAAGAAAGGCCTGGTGGTTTACTTCCAAATAAGATCAGCCAGTGAAAACCCTCCGGATCACAACAGTTGGATCCAGTTGTGCATGGGGTCACCGTGAGTCAGGGGCCGACCTGGGGGCAACTAACAACAACAACAAACTCTGGGAATTGGCATGTAGCTGTAGCTCTGAAGAGACAAATCCAAGTATACAGTGAGTGGGGCTAAGAGTAAATCCTATGTACTGTATGCTGGGAATGAATAACAATAATAATAAAGTGAGCCGCATGGGGGGTGGGGGGAAAACATAATGCATACAGAGAAAAAGAAGTACCATTTTGAACACTTAGGGAAAGGCCTCTAAAAAATGATTTAATACTGAAACCAGAAGAAAGTATCAGAGAACTTCTTGTCCTATTCAATGGGATAAAAAATAAAAGCACATCTCTATGAAATAAGGCAGAAACATATTAGGAAAGAATGATTTAAGATGAAAAAACAATGGAATGAGAAAAAAAGGGAAACAGAAACCACAAGATAATTAAAAATGCAATAACAGAATTAAAAACTGCATTGAAGGCAATAAAGAACATATTTTTCACTGGAAAAAAAAATATCAGGTTGGCCTAAGAAATAGCATATATTTTAAATTTATCCTATTAGAAAAACATTTGGAGGATAGGGGCTATGGCTTATTTACTTTTTTAAGATCAACAGTGCTTAGGTCAGAGATTGGCTCCTAATAATTGCCTTATACTCAGCAATTATTTAAATCTTCATTTGAGGAACAATGAGTGATTTGCCCAAGGTCATAATGCCAAGAAGTGACAGAGCTTAAATAAAAATACGAATCCAGACTTTTGAGATGTACATCCCCATGAGGCTGCCTTAATTCTTAACTCTTGACTTTGCAAAATACTCTGAGGACTATAAAAGAAGGGTATCCCAGCAGATTCGTCATATGTGGCTTAATACTGAACTGTACTTCTTAGCCTAGTCCTTGTTCCTTTGTTTTCCTTCTGGCTACCAACCTTGTCATTTGTCCTCCCATTTTTACCCTTACCCTGATCTTTGGATTTAAGCTCTGACCCTGTCTCTTCTCAGTAATGGTTCTAGTTTCCTCCCACCCCGACCCTTCCACATTATGGGCCTACCCTCATAAGCAGGAACAGGACATAACCCAGGATCTTTCCATTGTGCTTGATGAAATCGTTTTTATTCTGGTTAACAGTTCTCCCTGCCATGTTTTTTCATTGGTGATGCACTATCATCCTGCAGCACTGAGCTAAAAAGAAAGAGGTGGTAGAGGTTCGGGGGTGGGGACTTCATAGTATGCCTGGACCAAGTAATCACATATGCAAATATTTCTCCTTTCCACTTGATAAATGAGGCTCAGAGAGGTGTGGGCTGCACTTAAGCTTATTTAAAGCGGCAGCAGTTTGAGTAATAGCAATTGGTATCAAAATATTTAACACTGATGATTCTAGGTTCTTCAAACAAAAGAAAACAACATTGGTTACCTTTAAAGTAAAGAAACAAGACATGGTCACACATAAAGACAGAAGAAGTTACATAACTACTCTCAGGAAAGGTTGCATGTTTTAGGTATTTTTGTTTTATTTTTAATGGTGCTTAGATGACTTTTACTATTATGAAGAAATAAAAAGAGCCCAGGTTTTGGTTTTTTTTTTTTTTTTCTTTCTTTTTTTTTTAATTGTTGTACTTTCGATGAAGGTTTACAGAACAAACTAGCTCCTCATTAAACAATTAGTACACATATTGTTTTGTGACATTGGTTACCAACCCCACGACATGTCAACACTCCCTTTCTCGACCTTGGGTTCCCTATTACCAGCTTACCTGTCCCCTCCTGCCTTCTAGTCCTTGTCCATGGGCTGGTGTGCCCCTTTAGTCTCATTTTGTTTTATGGGCCTGTCTAATTTTTGGCTGAACGGTGAACCTTGGGACTGTCTTCATTACTGAGCTAAAAGGGTATTCGGGAGCCATATTCTCGGAGTTTCTCCAGTCTCTTTCAGACCAGTAAGTCTGGAAAAGGAGCCTAGGTTTTGAAGTCAGACCTGTATTTGCATCCTGGCTTGAAAATGTACCAGTTGTGTGACCTTTGACAGGTTAACTCTGAGTGTCAACCTGCTTATCAGTAAGCAGGAACAATGCAGGCTTATTTGCAGGGTTATTGTCAGAGCAAATGGGGGGCTCTGCCCAGTGACTGGCACCTAGTGGGCAGACAACAACAAATGCTTTTGACTCTAGCTCCTGATTGGTGGCCCTTACTTGCATGTTTACAGGATGGCCAGCAGAGCTCTAAATATGGTGCTTTGAACCCTGGAGAGCCAGCCCTGGCCATCCACTTTGGGCTTACCAGCCACGTGGGTCACTAGCCATGAACAACTACTTGGTCTGTCACAGGAAATGGGTTTCATAGAAGTCTGGAGATTAGTCTTTTCTGGCCTCCTGGTTATTTGAGGCCTTGGCCTTCAATTTCCTCATTAATATGGCAGGAAACTTAAATATGGTGCACCTTACAAACTAGCTAGCCTTGTAGAAATGGGGTAAGAGCCTTTGCCTCTTTGTATCTATTTCCAGTTCTATTTGCAAATTGATACAGCCTCTTTGTTTTCTTCTCCCCTAAAACACCCACTCAAATAAGTAAATTACTTGGAGACCTGTCAGGCCCTGAAAGCATACCACATTCACCACTGGTTGCAACCTGCTTTCTCTGCTTCGTTTTACAAGTACAGCAGTACTCAGGCGGAAAGTTATTTTCTCATTGTTTGAAGAGCTGTGATTTCTAACATCAGGCCATAGGCTGCTGAAACTGCCGGAGAGGTTGAATGCCGCTCCAACAGTTCTTCAAAGCAAGTGCAGAGCGAGTGTGCACGTGGAGAATTGGGGAGAGAGTTGGGAAAGAAGTATTAGATTTTAACCAGTTCTCAGAGGACCAAATCCCAGCTAGAGATGGGCATTGCTAAACAGATTCAAATGTGCATGTGCACAGAATCAGCAACTAAGATGAGTATTTGCAAGAACTCAGTAGAGGCCAGAGGTTGGATCCCTGTGGCTTCCTCTGATGGGGCAGATATTAATGTTGCTGGAAACTCGTGAGTTAATTGAAGCAGCTTTTGAGTGGTGTATTTATAAGCTTTTGAAACACAGCCTCTTTGACATGAGTTTGTTGCTGTTTTTGTTATTTAATGCTGTTTTATTCAGCTATTTTTTTACATATTGTTTTTGCCCATGAGAAAGTGAATCCTATAACAAAGCTTCATCTTCTCAGTGTCAGTCCAATAATGTTTTTTTCTTAATAAAGTGACTAATTTACCAGCTGGTGTGGTGATTAACATAAGCTGCCATTTTTTAAGGGACTGTGATGTGCCAGGCACCTGCTAAATGCTTCACATGCATCATCACCAACTTTCACAGTAACCCTGCAAGATAATGCTGTTTCCCCACTTAGAAGAATAGAGAATCTGAGCTTCAGAGAGTTTAAGTAATCTACCCAGAGGAGAACAGAGTAGAAGTGGGATTAGGGCCTAGTCAATTCAAACCTAAGTCACTGACTTTCTTTGTGGGGGGAACCTAGATCTTTTCTCATTTCTTCTGCTCTGTTTTCAATGTGCCTGCCATTATCTCACTTATTTTAATGACTTTTAAATTCTATCACAAAAGCAGACTTTTCTTTCTGAGTGCTTTTCATCTTTCCTTTATATATCGAACAAGTAAAACCAGGGTGATAGACTATGGACAGAAGTCCTTCCTATGGTAGTATACAGTGGTGAAAGGCTGAAGAGTCAATTAGGTATAAATCTGCTAGGAGGACCCAAGAGGTAAATAACGTGAAGGAGAAGACCAGCGGGCCAACGATGGGACCCATGGATGGCATGCAGACTCACGATAAGTTTAGAGAACAGCAATTAGGGGCCAAGGCAGCTATGCAGATCAGCTTTGAGCTGCTGATACGTGAGCATATCAAAACAGCTTAGACTTAGAGCATCAGAAGCACAGCAGGAAACAGAAGAGGTGCACAGTGTCTGGTGCATTTGGAAGACACCAAGTGGACTAGTGTTGTGTACTGTAGAGTTCAACAATAGAATAGGATAGAATGAGGGAGAACGTCTGTTCATCATCGAGTCGCAGTATGCATATTAGTTTTCTTTTGCTACTGTAATAAATTATCATGCATTTGCTGTTGTTAGTTGCCACTGAGGTGACTCCAACTCATGGTGATCTTATATATAACAGAAGGAAACATTGCCCAGTCGTTTGCCATCTTCCTGATCATTGATATGTTTGAGCCCATTGTTGTGGCTATTATGTCAGTCCACCGCGTGGGGGATCTCCCTCATTTTCGCTGACCTTCTACTTTACCAAACATGATGTCCTTTTCTAGAAATTGGTCTTTCCTGATGACATGTCCAAAGTAAACGAGCCAGAGTTTCACATCCTCACTTCTGAGGGGCATTCCAGGCTTCTAAGGAGCAAGACGACTATCATACACTTAGCAGCTTAAAACAATACAAACTTTATCAGTAGGTCAGAAGTCCAGGTTGGCTCGGCTAGTTTCTCTGCTTCAGGTTTCACAAGGCCAAAATCAAGAGTTCTGGGGAAAATCTGCCTCCAGTGTCACTCAAGTTGTTGGCTATATACAGTTCCATGCTCTTGACAGGTGCAGGGTCATGTTTCCTGGATGGCTGTCACACCAGGGTCCTCCTCAGCTGCTAGAGGCCATCCGCATTCCTTGGCTCATGGCTCTCTTCCTCCACCTTTAAAGCCAGCAACAGGTCAAGTCCTTCTCATGCTTTGACTCTCTCTGACTTCCTCTTTTGCTGCATCTCTCTGACTGACTCTTCTGTATGCCTCTTCTGCTTTTAAGGGCTTGTGTGATTACATTGGACCCACCTGGGTAATCCAGGAGACTTTCTCTATTTTAAGATTAGCTGATTAGTAACTTGAGTCCATCTGCAAAGTCTCTTTAGGCCAGTACCTACGTTAGTGTTTGAATAAACAAGGAACAGGAATCTTGGGGGGACATCTTTAGGATTCTTCCTACCACATTATATTAGCACATTCACTTGCATTTCCCACATCTGGGTGGGTTTTAAGCAATGCCAAGTGTCAACCTAGATTCCTGACACTTAACTGAAACCTCCAAACATTCTTGGGGAGAGTTGTCCCCCTTTCTATTTCAGACTTCTGATTACCTCAGACCTGTCGTCTAAGCTGTCTCCCACTCCAGAGAGTTTCTATAAATCTCTCTCTGATCCTCCTCATTGCTTTGCCGTCTGTCCATCAGCTTTGCCTTCATTATTGACTGAGCAAACAGCATTTTTGCTGCCCCATTGTGTTCTGAAAATGTTTCAACAAATCTTCCTGAGCCTTGGATACCCTAGTCAAGTTCTGATGACCCTAGAAAATCCCAATACTGGGAATCCTATTTTTTTGTCTTTTGTAACCATTGGAGACCCCTCGGGAATCTATTCGAGCCCTTTTTTCTTACTAATGTATATAATCACTTCAAATCCTCTAATAACTAGGAAGGAAAAAAAAAAACTAAAACTAAACTTACTAATACATTTGTTAATAATCTCAACTGTTCCAAGGTCTATACTTCACAATACTAAGGTTTAAGGCAATGGTTCCCACAATTTATTGTGCATCAGGAGCTAGCTAAAAATGCAGATTGCTGGGTCCACATCAAAGGCTTAGTAAATTGGACTGAGATCCCAGGAAATGTGCATTTGAATATGATTCCAGGAAAGCATTAAGAGTTAAGAAATACGCCCAAGTTCCTATAGCTAATAAATGTCACTAAGATGTAACTGAAGTCTAGGACTCAGGTTTCCCCAAAGGACACCTTGCAAGTGTGTCACTGTGTTATTCCTGAGCAAGAGCAGCAAGGCCCATTCATGTGACACACAAAGCTTTTGCACACTCATAGATGTCCATACATTTAGCATTACGGTCCTGATGCTGATGGTCAATATACCTTCTGCCCTGCCTTCTCCGCACTGTACAGCCACTGGTCTTCGGAACCCCTCAGTAATACTCTGGTGGTGCCCAAAACATGTTGGAAGAGATATCTTATTGCTCTATCCTAGTTAATGAATGGGATTGGGCCCTTTGTTCAGTTCAAGAGAAAGAGAATGAACATAAAGAAAATAAACTTATTAGGTGCCACGTACGTGTACATAAGGAGCCCTGGTGGTGCAGTGGTTAAGTGCTCACCTGCTAAGCAAAAAGTAAGCAGTTCGAACTCGCCGGACACTCCACAGGAGAAAGATGTGGTAGTCTGCTTCCATAAAGATTATAGACTTGGAAACCCTATGGGGCAGTTCTGTCCTACAGGGTTGCTAGAAGTTGGTATTGACTCAATGGCAATGGGTTTTATGTGCACATAGTTTGCACTACAAGAGCTACAGAGTGTCTAGCTCTTGCAGACTCAGTACATCTAACTGACAAAGTGAGGCGTTTTTCAAGACATCTCATTTAATCTTTACAACAATGCTTTGAGATATTATCCTCATTTTATGGATGAAAACTTGAGGCTGAATTGGTGAATAACCTCAGAGAGGTTACAAAAGTCACACAATGTCATGCAGCCAGTTAAAGGGAACATCAAGATTTAAACTTAGGTGTCTGGCTCAAAAGTTCATCTTCTTACCATTCACCTAAGCTTCTCTTCTAAGCTCAAAAATCCTAATATTTACATAAGTGTTTTATATCCATAATCTAGGATGTTGAAATATCTGTTGCAATTGTTTGTATCTTTTGGCCATCGTATGCAGCCATCAGACATCTCTAAGTTCTCTTTCTTACAGTTCTTCTCATACAATAGCCAAAATAAATAAAATGTGCTTACCATTACAACTCTCCCATGGGACTTCCCCACACATTTCATCATGTCACCTAAACATTCAAAATAGGACACACACACATCTATAAACACACTCCTTCCACTTTTGCTCCCCACCCCCACCCCACTGCCTCATATTAATGAAACAAGTCAGCCTTTAGCCAGTGTATCAGCTCATCTGGCCTATCCTAGCCTTCTCATCTATTACAAAGCTGCACCTCCCCCAGAACATTCCTGGCATTCCCAGGGCTCTGTCAACACCTTCCTACTAAGACTGCTCCCCAAGGTCCCTCTGTAGCCAGCTGAGCAGTTCACTAGGCAGGCACTCCTTAGAAAGTCCCATCTTGAGTTGACTGCTATTTGACTTTTGCCAAGGCAGGGCTGAAGCTGCTGGTATTGGAGACAGAATCAAATAGACTTGATAATCATCTGTCCTTCTAGTGTCTCCATCCATGTATCAGGTGAGGTGTCAAGGAAGCAGGGACCCCAGACCATAATAATTTCACACATCAGAGAGAAATGTCTTTCACTGAGGCACATTTCTGCAGTATGACCCTGGTGTCAATGGTGAGGGGCTGTTGCAGATGGCAATGGGAGAAGTGGTCTTGCTTCTTCCCTTTCGATAGTAACTACCTTCCATATCATGATCCATGTAATAAATTCCTTCTAGAATTTTTTCCCAGGAATAATTTTGACTCCACCAAAGGTCAGGTATGTTTTCTTTATCAGAAAAAGAAGAGCTATCTCACCCATCATGTGTCCCTTTTTGCCATAGCTGCTAGAAAGCTCAAGAGTTAAATTTTGTATTTAATTACAGTGGTTATAGCATTCTCAATGTCTAGGGGAAAAAATTGTCTCCCCTTTTCTCCCATATGATTTCTGAGCTCTGGAGGCACTTGAATTTTAGAGAAGGGTCCATGATATCTTTTTGCTTGAATACAAATACTTTTTGAAAGTTGTCATGGATATCTGCTGGGGATTAAGGAACTAAGTCTGGCAATATTATGATACCCTTTTTTTCTTATGGGTTCTAACTAATTGAGAAAGATGTCAGAGCCAGTAACATTATCAATGTTATTATATAAATAAATGTTAATAGGGGAATGCATCTTATACCCAAAGTCAAATTCCACCCACACCACCATCACCAATTATCCAGATCTGGTCTTCAGGGCCCACCTGCAGGGAGATTTGGGTCTGCCAAGCAGACACACACAGCCACACAGAGGATCACGACCTGATTCACATCCCAATGTGACAAGGGAGACAGAGCCAGGGGGAGGCAGCCTCCTGGACTGGCCTTGGAAGAGAATTGTAAGCCGTGACCCTGTCAGTTTCCTGAATAGAACAAAGCAGAGGTGCTCTGCTTGCAGCCAGGCCAATACAGAGGAGAGAGGGTCCATTCATGCCTGCTAATCTTTATCCAGGACCACTGCATACCGTGGGGCAGGTTGGCCACACAAGGGTGTTCACCTGAGGAGGCCTATGATGGGGCTGAAATTCCATCCATTCTGCACCTCTTTATCATTCATGCTCCCAGATGGGCTGCCTTTTGCAGTTAGTCTGCCTGGAGGAGGCACCTTTTTCTAACTGGCACAGAGCCTCCACATGAGCTGCAGATATCCTGATTTTAGCTATTAGGATAGGACATTAGGAGAGGGAATGATGTCGAAAAGGAAAAAAAGAACAGTGAATTATCACTCATTCATACATTCAGAACCAGTTACATTATCGATGTTACTTATTTAGCCCCTACTCTGTGCCAGCACAGTGCTAGGCATTGAAGATACCATGGTGAATAAGACAAGCCAAGTCTGTCAGAAAACCTAGGTTCTGGTTTACTTTCTCACTGTTTCCTGAGGCAAATTACTTCCTTACCTGTGAAATGAAGTTCTATAATGTCAGTGTTCATGTTTTCTCCTAGCTCCGGCATTCTGCATGTATATTTAGGTCTCCGGGGAACTTTGGCAGAAATATTCCTTCACAGAGTTATTGGTTGGCTTGGGAAGGTTCATCCCCTGAGTGCCTCTCTAGTCTCTTATTCAAACCTCTTGCCTTCCTGTCTGTCAAAATCAAAGCCATAGATCTCATCTGGTTCCCCAATTACTTGCCAAGAAAAACTATCAGCAGATACCAAAAAAACCATTGCCTTTGAGTTGACTGTGACTCGTAGTGACCCTGTAGGACAGAGTAGAACTGCCCCATAGGGTCTCCAGGGAGCTGCTGATGGATTCGAACTGCCAACCTTTTGGTTAGTAGCCGTAGCTCCCCATAGCTCTTAACCACTGTGCCAGCAGGGCTCCTATCAGCAGGTAGTGCCACTGAATTCAGGAGTCCCCTTATTAATAGGGGGCCCTGCTGGCGCAGTGGTTAAGAGCTTAGGCTGCTAACCAAAAGGTCAGCAGTTCGAATCCACCACTGCTCCTTGGCAACTCTATAGGGCAGTTCTACTCTGTCCTATAGGGTCACTTATGAGTCGGAATTGACTCCATGGCAACAGGTTTGGTTGGTTTTCATTTCTCATTAACAGACTTAGATGAGTAATTCCAAATAGCTGTAGCATAGGGTGTCAGGTAAGGAAGGGTAAGAGACAGTGGGGAGTAAGCAAGTAGGAGCTCAGGAAGGAGCACATGAGACACATGAAGGTATTTCTACCATGAACCGAGGGCAGCAGGAGGATCTTTAGCAGGGGAGCAACATAATGAGATTTGCATTTGAGAACGATCACTGGCTGGATATTAGAAAGGAGCATAATTAGACAGGGAGATTTGCTTAGAGGCTTTCTCAGCAATCGGGAAGGACATAATGGTGGCCTGAATTAAGGAAGTGAGTGACAGTGAGGATGAAGAGAAGGGGATGGATTCAGAAAGATTTGGGCAATCAAATATACAGAACTTGGAGACTAGTCAAATATGGCAAGGGAGGGGAAGAGTCAAGGAAGAGAGCTCCCAGGTTTCTATTTGAGCAATTGAATGGTGCTTGTGCCCTGCAACAGGCCAGGACAGGTCCCTAAATCTGGGCTGGGGGTAGGATCTGGAGAGAGTGATTGAATGAAAGTGGGGAGATGAAGGACAGGGATCTGTTAGACCACTTAGCTACCCCATTTTAATTCAAACTACCTATTACTACTTTTTAAACGCAGGACCGTACACACTTAGAAACCAGTTGCTGTCGAGTCTACTCTCATGGCGACCCCATGTGTGTCAGAGTAGAACTCTACTCCATAGGGTTTTCAATGGCTGATTTTTCAGAAGTAGATTTCCAGGCCTTTCTTCCAAGGTGCCTCTAGGTAGACTTGATCTTGCAACTTGTGGTTAGCAGCCAAGTGCATTAACCATTTGCACCACCCAGGGACTCCTTACACATTCTTGTTGTTGTTGTTAGTTGCCATTGCATAAGCTCCAACTCTTAGCGACCTTATGTATAACAGAACGCAAGGTTGCCTGGTCCTTCGCCATCTCCATGATCTTTGATGTTTTGGGGCCCACTGTTGAGGCTATTGTGTAGTCTGTCTCCTTGAGAGTTTTCCTCACTTTCACTAACCCTCGACCAAACATGATGTCCTTTTCTAGCAAATGGTCTTTCCTGAGTAAATGTATATTATATGAATTAATTTTGTAATGTGAAAATCTAAAGTGAATTCTGGTATCGATGCCCACAGGCTTCAGGCTAGGGTTGAAGAAACCAGCAGTCTTCGCCCTCTAGGAATACCCTGAGAGAGAGGACACCTTGATGAATGGGAAATATGAAGGTGGGAGGGTGAACAAATCTTGACAGCATCCAAATCCAGCATTCTGTTCAGTTCTGGAATCTCTCAGACATTGACATATCCATACAAGCATATGGTTCTGATGGACTTTCATGGAATTCCCTTGCAAACCACAAATTCTAAATTATCCCCTAGTAGGTAAAACATTTATAGGAGACATATTATTTTACCCTGAATACCGACTGGATGCTGTTACACTGAATTGTGACAGTAGCAGAACACAGAGTAAGATCATCTTTTCCTAGGATGCCGCTGTTACGCATTGATTTCTGTATGTTTAAGAAGAGACCCTTTTTAAAAAGGGAAGGTACTTAATTCCATGCAGTCTTCCTATAGTGTTTGTTTTGTTTTTGTTTAATCCAAGGGTAAGACATTTTCTTTTGGAGAGAATGGGATAGTTTTTCCCAGGTCTGGAGATTAAACAATTTAGTAGGCATTTCACGTTCAGCTCACAAAAAGGGGATTTGCATATGAACTTGTTGCAGCAAGAAAACACATCTGAACGTGTTTCATGGGAACTCTCTGTCTCCGTGGCAGCTTCCTTTTAGCCATCTTCCCCTTTTCTTTTCTTCATCCCTGCAGGTCATCGGATTGAAACTGTCCCAGGACCTCGATGATCTTGCCGTTCTCTACCTGGCCACAGTTCAAGCCACTGCTGTAAGACACTTTAATGCCATTTTTAAGGAGACTTAAGGCTATCTATAAACTTTAGGCCATCTATTCCCTTCCCCAAGATACATCATATGCTTTGGTGATGGAGATTCTTAATTAAAAGGGAGCTTGCCAAAAAGAGACACTGTTCTGTCTGGAAGGAAATGTTGATGAAGGCCCGCACTCACTTTACTAATAATCTCACATAGCCAAGAGCTGAAAAGCATTAACGTCCTTGAACGTCATACTTGCCATTTATCTAATTTGTCTTCTAAATGCAATTACAGCAGGCAGATGCCAGGTATGTTTACATTAAGAAAAGCTGCTGTTAAAAATGTCCAAATTTCTAAAACACATAATATTGTTTACTTTACAAAAGGATTCATTATGGGTTTCCTTTAAATAGTAATCTTCCTTAGAACATGAAAGTGTGTGTTTTTAGATAATTAGCTGCTTAAATGAGAGGTTTAGATGGCTAAGGAGGTGGGGCGATTTAAATCTAAAATGTTAGGAACTCTTAAACTGAAGATTAATCAAAAATGAAAACAGAATCTTAGAAGCTCAAAGATCATGCTCTGGGAAATCTTATTCTCTAGAGGTGGTCTGTGGGTGGGCTACAAGAGGGCTCTAAACTCCTGAAGTCACACATAAAAGGCCAGCTGTGTGCATATATTAGAGGGTGCCTTTTGGAGGTGTGGGTCATGGCTTTCCAGGTCTCAGAGCCAAAAACCCGTTGCTGTGGAGTCGATTCTAACTTACAGAGACCCTATAGGACAGAGTAGAACTGCCCCATAGGGTTTCCAATGAGTGACTGGTGGATTCAAACTGCCTACCTTTTGGTTAGCAATAATTAATCCACTGAGGCTTAGCCACTTCTAGAAAAAGAATAGGAACCAACCAAAGGAAAAGCAGTTCACTAAAGTTTGATTCAAACTTGATTTTTCAGAAGCGTATCTATTAACACAAAGTTTTTCAGTTTGTTAATACTGCATGGACATATTTATATGCTATTTAATTATTCTGTTTCTCCAGACAATGACTTTCATAACCTCATTACTTCACATAATAAAACTGCATGCATGTTTATCCATATCACCAACAAACTTGGCTTTTCACATGCTCAGATTTGTCCAGGGTGCCATGTGCGATACGAGAGCAGCACTTCCCTCCTACTAAAGAAATATACCGTCTTTAATGCATCTACAAAGGAGTATAGAATTGGCCCACTTAATTAGATTAAACAGTCCTTTTTAGCTTATAGACCAGTTGACTGTGTCTTCCTGAAGCAGCTATCTTATTGATTTAATGGTTTGGCCAGTTCAGTAAAATTAAACAGATTGCTTTATGCATGGAAACTTGGTCGAAAATAGACAATTCTGACATCTATCAACATGGAGGGAGTGCGTAGTGAGATGAAAATGGACAACAAAAGGATGCATCAGTAGTAATGACAATTATTTAGTGATCCTGTTTTGCAATAATGATTATAATAGTGGTAATAAATAACATGGTTTTAAGAGTGTTTATTATGTGCTGGGCACTGTGCTAAACACTTTACACACATTATCTGGTTAAAGTTTATGAGACGGGTGTTATAATCCCCATTCCACAGATTAGAAACACTAAACCTCAGTCCAATTAATTAACTTGCTCAAGGTCTTACAGTTAGTAAGACCTTGAACTGGGATTTGAACTCACAACTTTCCAGAATAAAACTAGATATGAGAGGTATTGAGGAACTTTTATTTTTTGATTTCTTAATGTTATTGTATGAAGAGTTTTATAGTGAAATGCATCATCTCCATTGAAATGAATAATCCTGGAAAATAAAAGCTGTGATGTTTCCCCTTCTGAGTACCTGCTAAGAGGTGGACATGCAGGATAAACCCGAACAGTATGGGCCAAGGGGCACCATCACATAATTGTAATGACCGTTACCTTTCATTGGGCATTGACTCCGTACCAGGCACCAAACAGAGTGACTCATCTACCTGCGGTTTAGGGCAGAGTAGGTAGGATTATCCTCATTTTACACAGGGAAGACCTTTGGCCTGAGCTCAAACGGCTAGTGAGTGGTGGTGGTGGTTGTTAGCTGCCCTCAAGTCAGCCCGATTCATGGCAGCCCCACTCACAGGAAAACAAAACACTGCCCAGTCCTGTATCATCCCCGTTATCACTTGTAGATCAGACTGTTGTGATCTATAGGGTTTTCACTGGCTGATTTTCAGAAGTAGATTGCCAGGCCTCTCTTCCTAGACTGACTTAGTTTGGGAGCGCCACTAAAACTTGCTCATTATCATAGCAACACACAAGCCTCACTGACAGATGGGTGGTGGCTACACATGAAATGCATTGGCCAGGAATCAAAGCCTGATCTCCCTCAAAGGAAGCAAGAATTCTACCACTGAACCACTATTCCCCCCAGTAAGTAGTACAGTGGCGATCTGAACCTCTGTCTGTCTCACCAGGAGCCCTGGTGACACCGTGGTTAAGTGCTCAGCTGCTAACCAAAGGTCTGCATTTTGAACCCACCAGCCGCTCCTGGGGAGAAAGATGTGGCAATCTGTTTCCATAAAGATTCCAGCCTTGGAAACCCTGTGGGGCAGTACTACTGTCCTTGAGGGTGGCTATGATTCAGAATCAACTCAGTGGCACACAACATCTGTCTCACACTCGGGCTCCTGCTCTATCCACTTCACCATACTGTATTTTCTTTGATCTATGAAAGCTACGTGGTGGAAATGAGCTTTCAGGCATTCTCAAGAACAGTTGTTACTTGCTACATCTTGGAAAACATTAATGTGGCCTGGGATTGTCTCACAGAGGTCCCCTTCCTGGTAAGAGCACTGCATCAGAACTCCAGGAATGCAAAAATGAGGTTCAAGTTAATGCAGGCAGGAGGGAGAGAAGCTAGCTACATTTTCCCAACTACCACACAATTGGAAAATCAATCTTGTATTTAATGGGCCATGCATGTATTAAAAGCTATAATATTTATTCTCACCATTGTCTTAATGACCTTTATAATACCACGAAGGGAAGGCATTTTCAGATAAGACTTCAATGCAGATTCAATTGAATTGTGAGTTCAGTCTGCTTTGCAAAAGTATCTGGATATGCTGATTTTTTTAGGTAAAAGTGTGCATTTTAATGAAGGATTCTCATAACAGGTATTTTCCCAGAATGTTCCATTTGAAAAAGAATTTCATTGGCCTGGAACATTGAACTCACACCTATTTGTTGTTCATAACTTAAACAAATTCCTCCATATAGTAACATCTGTGGTTGGTATTTTGTAGGAATGGAATGAAGTTAAAGAGAGATCCTAATAAAGTTAACTTGGGACTGTGCAAGTCCTCCATGAAGTAAAATTCTCTGTTGATCACCCTTAATTGAAAGACCTGTCAAACACCCAGTTTTATCCGTAGCCTGTTCATCTATAGTTTCTTTTAAGAAAAGACCCTTAGAGAGTACTATTTGCATTTGAAGTCTCTCAATTTGCATTTTGTTGTGCATATTCCCAGTGGAATAGCCTAATTTTAATTTAAATTCTCTGTGAAAACATTTTTTCCAGAAAGGTGAGCACAAAATCATTTTAGCACAAAGCCTTTGGCAGGGCATTTAAAGAGGGAGGAGCGGTTCACAGACTGGAGTCTGGGACACCGAAAGGGAATGCCCTGTAACTAAAGGCCTGCCCGAGTGGGAAATTCCAGTGGACAATGCAGCATGGGCCAGAGATGGCTGTCACAGTCCCTCTCAAGGGAGCGCCTCTTATTCAGAACACTTCTTTCCTTTTCCCAGAGAATGTGCTGTAACTTATCCTTGTCTCAGGCCTGCTCATCACATGGGCCCAGGTCCCTGGTCTTAGAAATACCAGAATATCCATTTCGCGTGGCATTTCCATGAAAGTTGAGAGACAGCTAACATCCCCCCAACACACACACACACACACACACACACACACACACACACACACACACACACACACAAAAGGACTGTATTGCCTAAGGCAAATTATGTAACTCCACTGAATTTCACTTCCCAGCTCTCTAAAGTGGGTATAACAATATGCAGTTTTCAAGTTTGTCTTAAGATTAGAGATGACATTAAAGTGCATAGCAGGGTGCCTCCCAGTACCAGTTGTCACTGAGTTGATTCCAACTCATAGTGGCCCCATGTGTGTCAGAATAGAACTGTGCTCCATAGGGTTTTCAATGGCTTTCCAGGCATTTCTTTTAAGGTGCCTCTGGGTAGACTTGAACCTCTAACTTTTTGGTTAGCAGCCAAAGGTATTAACAGTTTGCACCTTCCAGGGACTCTGCAGGGTGCCTAGCATACAGCTGATACTCAGAGTAGCTTCCATTTGTAAGCACCTTCTATGGGCTGAACACTCAGCTACCAGTTTTACATATGTTGTCTACATCAGCAACTGTTGAAAGGTTGTATCACTGAATTTCATCAAGTCTAAGACTGCATTTTTTTTGGGGGGGGGGGGGCACGTTAACATTTCTGTCAATCCATATCATTTCCAAATGAGTTAATATGGCATTATTATTCCCATTTTAAAATGAGAATTGAGTCTTAGAAAGGCTAGGTACAAGGTTAATACAAGAAATAGATGAAATGCCTGAGTACCATCCTAGCTTTTTTTAAAATTCAAAACCCATGCTGTTGAGTATTACAGATTCATGCCTTAGAGTAGACTAAGGTTACCTGGAATCCAGGGACACCAAATGATCAATGGTGGACTCAAGGGCATTGTAGACCTCCTGAAATTATTTATATTTTTGAACGTGAATTGTTTTTTCTAGGGAGGTCAATAGGTTTTGTCCTATTCTCAAGGGGGTTCATGACCCCAAAAAAGCTTAAGAAAGAACATCTGGGGCTAATCAGCCATATTCAATAAGCAGGATCTGGCCTTATACAGTACATGTTTTAATTTTTTAAACACATCTGTGTATTATTTTGGGAGGCCCCAATTTCATCTAATTCATATTCTTACCAGATTCACACATAGCTTCAGTGAACCCTAAAGACCTCTGGTCTGGAACTGCTGCGCCTTTTGCTCCTGAATGGGTCCCTCATCATTTACTCCACAGTGATCAGGATTTCATGTCCTGTCCTCCACAGATCACCCTCTCACCACTCCCTCCACTGAAACACCTCCAGAGGGCAGACAGCTGGGGGCAGACAGCTCTCCAGACAGCTTCCAGTGCCTGACATCCCACTCCCTCAGGGCCTGGGTCAGGTGAATATCTGGTCTCCTCCCAGGCCCTCGTCCTTTACCTTGATAAAACCTCTGATCCTTCATGCCCTCGGGCTAAACTACTATCTTTTTCTTTGTGCACTTGGATACCAACTTCCCAAAAACATTGTCACACTTTCACTAAAAACTTTGATATTGCTTACATCCTCTTTCTAGTCCAAGCCCTGTCTTCTTGGTGACTGCACCATCTATGGAGACACTTTGGCCTCTCAGGTTCTTGACCTCCTCGTCTCCACCGACCTTCTCCTCCTTTCCCGTTAGCAACTCCCATGTCTACAACTGGGACTTTGTCAGCTCCCCCCCCCGCCCCCACCACTAAACATTTCAAGGGCTATCTACCCTCCAAAAATCCACATCCCTAGGGGACAAAACTTCTTCCCCATTTCTCTCGGGAGCCACTTTCTCAAACATCACCATGCAGCTGCCTCCTTAAAGCCATGTCACAGTTCATCTTTTTGTTTGTAATCCTTATACAAAATTAGTTACGATTTTTGAGCTTCCAGTTCTTGAACTTCCAAACAAACTATGACTTTTAACTATTCAAATGTCCTAGATAAATCTGAAGAATTGTATGGTAAAATTCCCCTTGATAACCCAAGGCAGTGCCCTATTCTCAAGCATCAAAGGTTTTTATTGAGTTTAGTATACTTAGCAAGACAAGTATAAGGATAATGCATTTTAGGAAGATAACAAGGCACAAGGATGGAAATGAAAATATAGGAAGTCCTGAGCCAACCAGACCATGTGATTTTCCATCATCTCAGGTCATTAAGGACTGAGGGGGAATGGATTCTGTCTCCAGAAGCCTCATTATTAGAGAACCACTACCTAGTTTCAGGTGGTAACAAAGATAATTCTGTTTATTTGCAGCCTGAATCCTTGTGTCTCACCTTCTTTACACAATTAGAGCCCTATTTGCGTGTTTCTGCTGCTGGATTTGTTGGTGCCCTTTCCAAAGAACAAACGTCTTTAATTTCAATTCAGTAAAAGAAGACAGGCTAGGAGTCACTGAATCTATTAATTCCAGAAAACTGTTGCAAATCATTCTATTCCGAGTACCTAATGAAGGGCCTGGGCCACCACAGACACTCATCAAATATTTGTTTGAATGAACGATGTTAATAGTAAATCCGTTAACATTATCAATTGTTTTTGTCAAGGCTGTGTTACTACTGGTAGAAGCAAATGGTGTAGTAATTAAGCAGGCTTGGAGTCAAGCGTGCCTATGTTGGAATTCCCACCCTGCCACTTAATTAACTGTGTGATGCTAGGCAACATAATCTCTCTGAGTCTCAGCTTTCTGAGATAGTGTACGTAAAGCTCTTCGTGCAGTGTCGGGCAGTAGGTAAACACTTAGCACATGTTCAATGTCATTTACTATTTTTATCATACTAATGATGCCTTCTTGTGCTTTTGCCTTTAAGTTTGGAACCCGCCACATTATAGAGGCCATGGTGGCTGCAGGGCACTCTGTCAGTACTCTTTTCCTGTGTGGGGGCCTGAGCAAGAATCCCCTTTTTGTACAAATGCATGCGGATATTACTGGTAAGTCTGGGGAAGAAGAAAGAAGACCGTTATAGGCTTGCCAGCAAATGGGCAGGGCTAAGATCTGGGCAGGGTTGGGAATAGCATCTAGGTGGTGTGCCAAATTATATTGGATTTATATGTTAAAAAGTTTTTTGTTTTTCTTCCTTAAGATAACTATGAAGTCTTTGTAATCATGATGGGAAAAGTGACTCCTGTGTATATCCAACTATTGAGTGCTAGTGAGAAATGAGATGAGAGAGGTCAGCAGGGGCTAGGGCCCAATACAAGCATTTACTCAACACTTTTGAGTACCTCTTCTGACCAAGGCATTGTGGGGAGGATTGAAGCTATGGAATGAGGAAGACATAATTGCTGCTCCCAGGAGCTCACAGTCTGTTAACAGAGGCAAACAGCAAACAGACATATTAATATAATGTGGCAGGAGCTTTCAGTGAGCTAAGCACAGGGGCTGTGGAGACATGGTAGGCACCTCACCCAGTCTTGGGCCTATGAAGGTGCAGGGCAAGTGGTCAGGAAGAAGTGATATCCGAGTCATCTTGAAGAAAGAATGCTGAGCCCAGCTGTTGTGGGAACTGTGGGTCTGGCTGCAGCCTGGGAATTTGAGCTCTAAGACCCTGAGATCCTGTGATTCCTTCTCAGCTCATCAGAATCAGGGATCATAGTACAGATGGAGAGAATCCACAGTAATCAGCTGAGCCCTTCATGATATGGGTAGACAACAGGAGACAGGATTCTCAGTAGAGGCTCCTGGGCCCCAAGGAAGAGGCCCCAGTGACAGGAGGCTTGCTGGTGTTGCAAAACTGGCCTGGACTTCTGTCGCTCTAAACCGGGTACTCCCATCCCTCTTGTTCCTTTCCTCCCCAGTGTCTCCTGTCAACTGGGGTTCCTTCTGAGGACCCATCCCAGAGTGGCCAGGTACCAGGGCGGTGCAAGGGAAGAACAGGGCAAAGAGTTGGACATGGCTCCTAGCCACAACTTTAGCCTGCTATGTGCTGCCTTACCCTGGCCTCCATTCACCACAACCCCTTGCTGTCTCCCATCCCCTGGGTTCCTTACCTCTGACAGCTGGGTAGGTCAAAGTCTCTGCCCATCCCTTTGTGTTATCCCCTCCTCCTCTCCATCCAGGCCATACCCTTGACTACTTCCTGCAGATGAGAGCTTTACCAAATGTGATGGACATAGTTGACCACAGCATTTGAGATGAAACTAAATAAGTTAATCATCCCCATCTTAGAGACAGGTAGACTTAGGCACAAGACAGACAACAGTATAGAAAAGCGCACAGTCTAAGGATGAATATCTCAGGATGTTAGGTATAGAAATTACTGGATCATTAACCAAGCTCCCACTGTATGTCAGTGTAACTCACTTTATATGCGTTTAATCCTCACACACCACTAAAAGGTAGTTGGTGCCCCCATCTTACAGACAAGGAAACTGAGGCTCAAGGAGGTGAATTAAATTGACTATCCAAAGTCAAGGAGCCTAGTGGCACAGTGGTTAAGAGTTTGGCTGCTAACCAAAGGGTCAGCAGTTTGAATCCACCAGGCGCTCCTTGGAAACCCAATGGGGCAGTTCTGCTTTGTCGTATAGAGTCATTATGAGTCGGAATTGACTTGATGGCAACAAGTTTGGTAGGTATGGTTTTATCCACAGTGAAACAGCAGTAAGGGCAGGACCATACTGTGACCTGCGGATGTCCCGGCCCAACATCTCCGCTCTTTCCCCTACACTATGCTGCTGACCCAGGTTTCTTGACTTTTCTGCCAAGTTTGTAACTGTTTAATGATGACCTCTCTTTCCTGAGGCATCCAATACGTGTGGAAGTATGCCTTTCTGAGGCAGAGAGAGGAAATTGATTAAAAAAAAAAAAAAAGGAGCCCAGATTACCTTATAATTTTCATGAGGAGAGAAAAGCATAATTATATTTTATCTAAATATCAGTTGGCTGATTCAGACAGGTTCAGACTTAAAATTTGATTTGTGACTTTCCAATTTCCAGACTTCAAATAGGAGCCCTGGTAGCGCAACGGTTAAGTACTCAGTTGCTAACCAAAAGGCTAGTGGTTCAAACCCACCCAGTCACTCCGCAGGAGAAAGACTTGGTGATCTGCTCCCATAAAGATTTACAGCCTAGAAAACACTATGGAGCAGTTCTACTCTATCACTTGGGGTCTCTAAGAGTCAAAAATCAACTTGATGACTCCTAACAATAGCCAAAAAGACTTCCTACCTGAATGTAAGGGAGAAGATGAAAATCAGCCTTGGGGAGCATATTCCCCGAGGGAGTGGGAAACAGGGACCCCAAGAGCTGGGCAACCATGAGTGACCCAGGGCACTGATTCGGCACTGCAGTTCTGGCCTCCTTTGTGAAATCGGGTCATCGGCCAGGACTTAACACCCCTGAACTGACTCAGAAGCAAGGGGAGGAGGGCGGGTGTGCAGCAGCTTCACATAAAGATCTGCCTTGGAGACTGTTCTCCGCCAGGCCTTTGAATGAAAAGGCTGTTAATCGTTATTTGGATTCCAATTAAAACTGGACCCTTTGTCTCTAATGAGGGACCAGTTACAGTTCTGGACAAAGAGACCTTTTCTTAGGCCTGGAATTCCTCTCCCTTTGGAAGCCTGTGACTGACAAGCAATGGCAAAGTGCATCTGCCTTTAAATGCTTTGGGTTCTGCTAAATTCATTAATGAATCAGATAAAATAGTTCACATTCCAGGCAAAGCTGCCCTCCTCCTCTCTTTCACCCAGCACTCAGAGAGAAGAACATATTTGCATTTGTCCCTGTAAAAAGCATGTACACAGCAGCAGGTAATATCTTTGGTGCCTTTAAACATTGTAGTTGCTCTCATTTTCTTGTAAAGAGAGACTTAAAGAGGACCTTGGATCCAGTCATGCTTCTCAGGAATACACGTGAAATTTGGAGGCGTTTTTGGAGATAGTGTGGGGTAGTGGAAAGAGCAGAAGACCAGCTCTGTGACATTGGACAAGTTGCTTTACCTCTCTGAGTCTCAGTTCCCTCTTCCGTACAACGGAGACAATATTACCTCCTTCATATAGATCGAGCTCAGGAATAAATGCTGGCGGATTTGTGAGCACCATGCTCTGTGCCTGGCTCAAAGGAGGTGTTCAATAAATGTTAGTTCACATCTTCCCTCCAGGCAGCCTGACAAGAGGAGGAGATGTGTTTGAGAAGAAGGCAGTTTAATATGTTGTAAGTGAATCTTTGCCATTTTGGGAACAGCTTGCTCCATGCAAGCAGGGCCAGTGGGGCTTTGCCAACTTGAGAAATGTCCTCTGCGTGAGAAGGAAGAGCCTCTGTGTGCCTGAGCCATTTAGTTTACTGTGGTTGCAAGAAATACTTGGTGTGTACTAAGTAACTGTACACAAATGGGTTTCCCCACTGACTTGGGACTAAATGTTCCCTCTTCTAAATGTCGTGTTTTTAGTGCTGGCAATTAGAGTGGGGGTTTACCTCTTCCTGTTGTCTTCATTATTTTAGTCATTTGTTCATTCATTTATCCACTCAAAGACAATCCCTGAATACACCAGTATGCCAAGCACTGAGCTTGGCATGGGGATGCAAAGAAGAACAATAATGTTCTGCCAAGAGCTCATCACAAAACACAAAAAAGTGCTCTAGGTGCTAGGACTAGTATCCAGCGAGAGTACAGTAGGGACCCAGAGGAGGGAGGGGTCAGTGTCAGTCAGGACCAGAAAGAAAACAGATGGCACCCTCAAATTGGGTTAACTGGAAGAAAAATGGAATAAAGGGTCCATTTACAGAGATGGGGTCAGGGTATGGAGTCCCTGGGTGGTGCAAACAGTTAACATGCTCAGCCACTAACGAAAAGGTTGGAAGTTCGAGTACATCCAGAGGCACCTCAGAACAAAGGCTTAGAGATCTACTTCCAAAAATCACCCATTGAAAATCCTATGGAGCACAGTTCTACTCTGACACACGTGGGCGCTCCATGAGTCAGAGTTGATTCAGAAGCAACTGGTACCTGGTGGGCAGGGTGTACAGGTGACCAGGAAGTATCCTGGAGCTACTACCAGTATTACCACCCCTAGGTCTGAGGGCATGATATGAAGAGGGCCTCCCAACAGGAGCTTAGTTAAGGACACAGCCAGAGGGCAAGGGGGCTTCAGATATGGTCCACACTGGCCAATCTCCCAAGGCCCAGAGCAGGGAGTGAACCTGAGGAGGTAATGGCAGACGTCCAGCAGTGGGTTAGTTCTACTGTGGGTGATAGAGGTATGGAAAGACTTCAAAGACAAGGTAAACTTTGAGAATAATAACAGCTAATGCTAAAATGGGGCTTTCTCTGAGCCAAGCACTGTTCTAAGTGCTTTACTTATATTAATTGATATAAGTGCCTTGCTTATACTAGCACCTTTAATAATCCTCACAGCAATCCTATGAGGTAGGTCAAATTTTAACCCCGTTTTGCAGATGAGGAAACCGAGGCATAGAGAGAGGTTAGGTAAGTTGCCCAGAATCACACAGCTAAGTCAGTGAGGCAGCCAGAATGCAAACCTGGCAGTCTGGCTCCAGAAAACTTTGGGGTGCAACTTGAGAGCTGATGGGGGATTCACCAGCTTCACCTGCGACTCTGGTTCCCAAGTGGAGGGGCCTGTCAGTAGCCCCTTGTTGGCTTAGAGGTAGTGAAGCTGTTGACAGGGCAAGGAGGACCTGGGAGCTAATAGAACCAGGAAGCATTTGAAAGTGCTGTCTTGGCAATGCAGCGGTTAAGAACTCAGCTGTTAACCAAAAGGCCAGCAGTTCAAATCCACCAGCTGCTCCTTGGAAACCCTATAGGACAGTTCTACTCTGTCCTATAGGGTCGCTATGAGTTGGAATCGACTTGACAGCAGCGGGTTTGGTTGTTATGTTTGTTTGTTTGTTTTTATCTTCTAAAAGGCTCCAGGTCCACCGAGAAGGCTTGGTGCCCACGTGGGAGCCGGGTGGTTGCAGTCACACCAATGTCAGCACAATCCCCGGGATTCTGCAAAGGCCATGCAGTGCTCTCCCACAGCCCGCCAGTGTGGTCTGCCCTGTCCCTTCTCCACATCCTCCATAACACCGATCCAGTTTCTGGCCCAGGAGAAGTGCACGTCGAGAGGCTTCACTCACCATCAGTATTAATTCTAATAAGCAGCCACCATCTTGTGGGCTTACCATAGGCCGGAAATGTGCTAAGCACTGTATAGGCATTCTCTCATTTATCCTCACAACAAACCTGTGGGGTAAGTCTCATTATCATCATCCCCATCTTACAGATGGGGAAACTGAGGCTAAAAGAGTTTAAGTGACTTGCTGAAGGTTACGGAGCAAATAGAACCAGGAAGCAAACCCATGTCAGAGCTTTTCTCAGAGAGTCTACCCCACCTGATATCTGCAGCCCACTCTTGGCAAAGTCTCAAGTACCAGCCCTGCAGTATGGGCACTGGGGCCCATAAGTCCCCTGGAGTTTGTTCGGGGCTTCTGTTCCCCATCCTCTTTGTCTGGGGTGGCTGGGGCAGCTGACCCAGCCCTGGAGTAGAAGGAGGGGGTAGGAGGTAGTGAGGGTGCAGGGAAGGTGCATCAAGGAAGTCTACCCAGAAAAGACTGGAAGAAGAATCAAATCTCTGAAAAAAATAATTCTTACGTCTTAAGTACAGGAAGATCTTACAGGTCTGGCCACAGAACTTACCTCTGTGGAGTTTGTTGCCATCTCCTGATTAGCAGATACGTGTGTATGTATGTGTATGTATATATGTATATTTATGTGCGTATATACACATTTCAACCAGTTGCTGTCTGTTAGTGAAGGCTTGTGTGCTGCCATGATGCTGAACAGGTTTCAGGGAAGCTTCCTGACTAAGATGCACTAGGAAAAAAGTCCTGGCAATCTACTTCTAAAAATCAGCCAATGAAAATCTTATGGATCACAATGGTCTGATCCACAGCCAATCATGGGAATGGTGCAGGACCAGGCAGCATTTCGTTCCGATGTGCACAGGGTCACCATGAACTAGGGGCCAACTCAATGGCAGTTAACAACAACCATAGTTACATAGCTATAAATACTTCTTGTTAGTTGCTGTCAAGTCTGTTCCCACTCATGGTGACCCCATGTATGCAGAGTAGAATTGCTCATAGGATTTTCAAGGCTGTGACCTTTTGGAAGCAGTTTGCCAGACTTGTCTTTTGAGGCATCTCTGGGTGGGTTTGAACTGCCAACATTTTGGCTAGTAGCCAAGTACTTAACCGTTTGTGCCACCCAGCGACTTCCTCTATAAAGACTGTTATCATCGTTGTTGTGTGCTGTCAAGTCAATTCCAACTCATAGCATCCCCATGTGACAGAGCAGAACTGCCCCATAGGGTTTCCTAGGCTGTGATCTTTACAGAAGCAGATCACCAGGTCTTTTCTCCTGAGGAGCCACTGTTGGGTTCAAACCACCAACCTTTTGGTTAGCAGTCAAGAGCTTAACCACTGCATCACCGGGGTTCCTTATGTAAGGACTAAGTCCTGAATTACTTCTATTCATCCTGATCCCTCAGCCCCTCAATTTGCATGTGGAATGCTCCTCCCTGCCAGTTGGGCCCCTACTCATCTTTCAGTCCCCTGCTTAAGCCTCATCTCTACTGTATCACAGTGGGGATGACCACCCTTCCATCCCCACCCCAGAGATACATTCTTTCATCAGATACTTATAAGCACTTACCATGCCCTAGGCACTGCTCTAAATGCCAGAGACACAGCAGTGGACAAAACAAAATCCCTACCCTTCATGAAGCTTATGTTCTAGCAGGAGAGATAATACATAGGATAAATAAGTCAAATACAGTGTTAGATGGTAATGAGGAAACAGAGAAGGGGCATAGGGAGTGTTGGGGCAAGTCGTCATTTTAAATTGGATGGTCAAGAAGGCTCAATGGAGAGGTGACATTGAGCAAAGACTTGAAGGAGGGTGAGGGAGCTGCCATGTGGACACCTGGGAGGAAGTGTTCCAGACAGAGGGAACAACAAGGACAAGGCGTTGAAGCATAGTCAAGGCATAGCAAGGAGACCAGGGCAATGTGGCTAGGAGGAGAGGAGGAGAAGGTCAGGATGGGAAAAGTGGGGTCAGATCCTGTAGGGCCTAGTTAGCCATCGTAGAAGCATTGGCCTGTACTTGGACAGAGATGGGAAGCCGCTGAAAGGATTAATCACACCCTCTCTTAATACTTCCCTGTTCTTAGCACATCTCAGTTAGAGAACCAACCCCCTGCATGGCCTTTATCTCTTTCTCGTCCATCTCCCTTTTGAGAACTGAAGAGCAGGACAGAGTCTGTTCATCTCTCTATTCTCTGGGCCCAGCAAAGCACTTAACAAATGTTTACTGAACTGAACTTGAGCTAAATGGCAGGTAGCTGCTAACAGGAGCCTGGAAAACCTGGGCAACAATGTTTCATGGGTTGATACATATGGTGCTGGTGCCCATGGGGCTTTTGGCTGTTGTACCAGCCGGCATAGGCAGTGAAATCCTTTAGAACCAGATAATCCCAAGGAACGGGGAGCTGCAGAGGGCAGGAGGCGGTGCCTGCTGCTACTTTGACGTCAGGTGTTTTTGCTACTGGGGCTGCCTGCTGGCTCCCCACACTGTGCCTGGTGCTGCTCCTTAACTGAGGTGTGGCCTTCTCCTGCACAGGCATGCCCGTGGTCCTGTCCCAAGAAGTGGAGTCTGTTCTTGTGGGCGCTGCTATTCTGGGTGCCTGTGCCTCGGGGGATTTCGCTTCTGTACAGGTATGTGAGCACCAAGGGGCAGGCATTGGCCCCTCCTCTGTCTGATGCGAGTCCTTCCTCTTGACAGCAACTTACATCTTGCAAAACACACACAGGATATAATTAAGAAATGACAGGTTCCAGCCAGGGAAAGCACAAGTGCTTCTAGCCCCAGACATATTTATTGCAGTTTTCATTTGACTTGGCTTCTGTTGGTGTTGGTGGTTCTGTTTTTCTGTTGGTTCCCCCTCCCCCTTTAAAATAGCTCTTAAATTATTTCTTTTAAATTTCCCCTTGATCATTTTTCTTTTAGCAAGTGAAACAGGTAAGGCACAAAACTAAAGTTTTTCACATATATTTCAGATTTTTATTTGCTTATTTTGACCCCACCCTTTTGCAAATACCTCTGAGGCCTCTATCAATGAGAGACACAAATGAAAATGTTAGTTTTTTTGAAAAAGAGGAATTAAAAGGGAAAATAAGGAACAAAGACATAGGAAGAAGGAAATAATTTAGTGGCTGTGATTGAACATATAATCTGGCTCTGAGCTTCCTGGCAGCCAAGACGAAAAAGAACACATGATAAATTGCATAATTCTTGTTTTCAAAAAGAGGAAGCAGACTAGTTTTTTTTGTGGGAGACAAAGCTTTTCCGGCCACCAAATTGCAAAAGACATTTTACATGCGGTGTTGGAAGAGGCTTTGAGTGGTAAAATAATAGTATTAACAGTAGGTTTATGGAAAAGTAGAGAAGCAACATGGTGTAGAGGCTCACAGCACAAGCTCTGGAGTCAGACTGGCTTGATTCAAATCCTAGCTTGCCTACTTACTAGCTCTGTGACCTACCACACTGCTCAGTGCATCCATTTCTTTACCTGTAATAAAAACCTGTAACACATAATGAGTTCATTCTATGGATTAGGGGCATATTTACTCCCAGCAACAGTTCTATTATCCCCGTTTTATAACTGAAGAACCTGAGGCACAAAGAAGCTAATACCTTGGTCTAAGTTGAAACAACTAATAAATGCCAGAACCAAGAAGTTTGGCTCCTAAGTCTTGACTGAGAGCTCAAGAGATGTTCGTTCAGCTGAGATTCAAAGAGGTTAAATGACTTGCCCAAGGCTTCAAGGTTAGGACTAGAAGCCAGGTTTTCCACCACTAACCCAGGAATTAGAGTTCTATTTATTGTGACCCTCTTATATACCAGGAAAGGTCCCTGGGTGGTGCAAACAGTTTGCTCTCAACTACTAACCTAAAGGTTGGTGCTTAGGACTCACTCATTGGTACCACAGAAGAAAGGCCTGGCAATCTGCTTCTGTAGATTATAGCCGAGAAAAGCCTGTGGAGCAGTTCTCCTCTGTAACACATGGGATCACTGTGAGATGGAATTGACTTGATGCCAAGGGGTTTGGTTTTGTATGAACCAGGCACTGTGCTAGGTGCTTTGTATATAATCTTTCTGATACTTGTGACACCCTTGCATGGGCAACGGACATAGGTAACAGAGATTCAGAAAGATGAAAACTTAAGGCTACACTGTTAGAAATGGACAGATGAAAAAATTCTGATGCTAAAATCTGTGTCTTTTGCACCACACCACACTGCCTAAGCCCCTGGAATTGATGCCTGTGAGATACCTCTTCCGAGGAATAGAATCCACTTATGAATGCTTATGGATTTTAGCTGAAGTTTTACACGTAGATGGTACAGGTGAATTCTCAACTTGTTCTGGATATTGTAGTACTCTTAGAAGCATCACATGGAGACATTTCTTCATTGTTGAAATGTCAGTGACATCAATTATTCTTTCAATGTCTCAACTTGTGCAGCAGTGTTCTGGCAACTAGATGCCCAGCCCTTCCTGGGATTAATGATAACAGCTAAAATAAAACAGCAGGGGTACGTGCTGAGGCCCTGCATGTGTTACCTCATTTAATCTTGACAATCTCCCTGTGGGATAGATATTATTATCTTCATATTATATATAAGAAAACCAAGGGTCAGAGATATTTAAGTAATTTGCCAAAGGCTACATAGTAAGGGGCAGAGCTAGGATTGAAACCAAAGTCTTTCTGGGCCATATCCTATGTGGAGTCTCATTATTTTTCTAATTTGTTTGGTTTCTTTTTCTCTCTAAAAATATATTTTGGCTTCTTAAATGTCCAAAAGTGTATTTTCTGAAAGGAAATGCCATCAGTCACAAATTAGGAGATGGTTTGCAGTGAAACAGAGAATAGCAGGACAATCATATTATGATTTATAGCACTTCATTGATATCTTACAAAACCGGCTTTCTGCCTCCAAGGAGATTCCACTCACATCCTCCCTTAACGGAAACTGGGCTTAATTCCACACTGACATCATTGCTACATGAGATTTTCAATTAATCTTCTGGAATGGAATCTAAGATTTGGTAGATCAGATGTTGGAATTGGTGACTTGAGCAGAATCAAGGCTCACAGCATCTTAAAGACAAACTCATGCCTCTTCTTCAACCCAAGGAAGGATGTGCCTTTTCTGGTTGTTTTTAGGAGACAATATAATCTGGTAGGAGTCCCTGGGTGGCGCAAATGGTTAAGCACACGACTACTAAGGGAAAGGTTGGCGGTTCTAACCCACCCAGAGTCACCTGGGAAGACAGGCCTGGCGATCTGCTTCCGAAAGGTCACAGCATTAAAATCCCTATGCACAGTTCTACTCTGCACACATGCGGTTGCCATTATTTGGATTGATTCAGTGGTAACTGGTTTGGTTTGGTAATCTAATAAAGAGAACCCCAGGCTGAAAGAGGCCTGAGGTCTTAGCTGTCATCCTTTGCCTGAGGGAATCTATGAGTGCTTGTCTGTATCCTCAGAGAATGCCACCTTCCCTCTCCAATGCTTGTTTTAGTTTGTTTAGAAAAAAAATTTTTTTTAAATTAGAATAGCAGCCACTCATGTGGCACTGTTGAAATGAAGAGCCTTTGAAAACTTCATTGACCGCCATAAGCTCCTGGTATATCAACATCGTTGTGATTATGTTTGGAACTGCTTTGGAAATGCAAATGTGTGTAGGTTTGGCTCCATTGTCCCCTCGCTAAAGAAGGGGAACCAACCTGCATGCCCAAGGTCTGGGGACCAGTTCTTCTGGCAGTTGAGATGAGGCAGAATTGCTTCCTCCCTGTGATTTACATATTTCAACCTGAATTTCAACACACAGCCTTTTCTTTGAAATTTAAAGATCCTAGGCTGGTCTGCATGGTACCTGCTACTCCTTCCTTTAAGAAAGCTGTGCAGTTCCTGCCAGTACCTCAATGATTCCAGCAGGCCAGATGTTTTATCTTCTCACAGACCACACACATCTGATGCTGGGGTGGAGGATTTCACTTCTTATCCAGGTGGGCAGACTTTGGTAGACCCAGCTAGAGTCATCTCCTCAGATGAAGGAGAGGCTAGGAGAGTCCAGAGGAGGCATGGCTATCCATGGACCCCAGATGCGGACCTAGCAAGGAGATCTGAGGGCCTGAGGAGACAGGGTTTCCCAGTTTCTTAGACCCGTGAGTGAAAGACGTCAGCCAGGGGTAGAACCCTATAACCTCCTTTGGTGACACAAAGGAATCAAAAGTACTTACAGCTGTGCATTGCTTTTAAAGACTTGTAAGTGGAGGAGAGGGACAATTGATGCAATTTTCTGTTGGGCATTAATGGCACAGGACTGGGCAGTGTTTCCTTCCAATGTGCATGGGGTCAACATGAGTCGGAGGCTGACTCCACACTAGCTAAGAACAACAGCAACTAATAGGAGAGATCTGTTGAGCATAAGGGCCATTGCTATTCCAGATTTTGAAACATGCTGGCAATACCTAGCTTCCACCTCCTCTTTTATCTGTTTATAGTCCCTTTTCATACTCTCTCTCTATCTCTCCTCCTCTTCTCCCTTCCTGTAACTTCTAAAGTCTTCCTACTATTCCCTTTTCATATTAGGATCTCATCAAGGGTACTTAACAGTTATCCACACTAAAGGATATACTGACTGATAATAGCTTAAAGAGTTATCCCTCTCCAGAAAGGGTGTTCTCCTTTTTAGTAGTTTTCAAAACTGTCCACTAGAGTATGAGTGCCTTGAGGACAATTATCATGTCATAATCATCTTCATATCTGTAATACACTGTAGGGCCCAAATAATGTTTGATAAATAAAATGGAATCAAACCACAGAGATGCTGCTCTTAAGGTAAAAGTTTATCTTTTGAGTAGATGGAGGTGATGCATTTGGGGGAAGGGAGTCTTTCTACCTCCTTTTATTTGTAAGGTGGTGGAATTCATGTAGGCTCGGCCTCAATGACCTTTCTACTCCTCCATCCCTGGACAGCCCTCCCATCACCCCCTTCGTTGTCAGTAAACTCCAAAATGATCCTCTCTGAGTAACCAGGAAAGCAAGAAATCATAATTAGAAGTTGGGGACATCCTCTAACATTTTTTGTAGACTTCTGGGCCCTGCGAAGTTAACGAACAGGGAAATAAAGAAAGAAATAGCAACATGCTTATGTTTTCTAGGAGTCCCTAGGTGGTACAAATGGTTAATGTACTGAGCCGCTAACTGAAAGGCTAGAAGTTTGAGTCCACCCAGAAGAGCCTCAGAAGAAAGATCTGGCAGTCTGCTTCCAAAAAAATTAGCCATTGAAGACCGGATGGAGCAGTTCTGCTCTGACACACACGGAGTCTCCATGAGTCAGAATCGACTCCACAGCAATTGGTTTTTACTGGTATGTTTGCTAAGCACAGACAGTAGAGAGGTTTTAAGGAATATAAAGAAGAAATAAAATAAGAAACCAGCCTGAAGGCATTATAAGAGAAACTCAATCAAACAGCAAAGTGGTGGAAATATAAAAAAGCTTTCCATTTTCTGCTTCCTCAGGCCTCTTGCAGATGTCATTAGCTTTCTCTCGTTTCTTAAGAGGCAGTTGTTGTGGTTTTTCTTTCCCCAAGACTCTTTATAAAAAATAAGTTTTAATTCTAACACTGCTATTGATTTTGGCCCTCCACTCAAGAAAGTGGGAGAGACAACAAAAGCGAAAACCAGCAAAAGGAGACACTGACAAGAGATCAAAATGAATTCAGCAATCATTTTAAGGGGAGTGCCAGTGTAAAGAAAATAAGCCCTTGGAATCAACCAATTAATCAAAAACCTTTCTTCTCCCGCTGTGTGGGTGTTGTTGCCCCTGTTAACTGCTGACTCTGTTGGCTCCCACCATCGACTCTCCTTGTCACGTTCCAGACAGACACCTTTCAGACCAATAAATGTAAGTGGCCAGTTGAAAGCAATGATTACTCACCCCTTCGGTAATGTGTGCCCACAAGATAAACTATCCACGCTGACTACAGTGGGCTACCCTTGAGGTCAGTCCTTGCAAACATCCTCATGCTTAGCTCAAGCCTCTCCTCCTCTTTTTTTGGGTTTTTTTTTTTGTTTGTTTGTTTTTTGTTTTTTTTTTACAAAATGTGCTTTATTTAGAACCAGTTATATTCATCACCTGCTGTATGCTTCAAAGCCTGTGATTTGGTATATGATGAAGTATATCTCCTATTCCGTTTTATTTCTTAAGAGCCAACGTTCTATGATTTTTAGCTTGATTTTGTGTTCTATCACCATAGATACAATTTGCCAAGTAAAACTGGTTATCATGACTTTAATTTTTGGACATTTGGAAACACTGAAATATAATGGATGTTCAGAAATAGGAAACCATTCCATTTCTCAGTGCACTCAATCTTAACTTCCTTTTTTATTTCGATTTTTTCTTTACCTGGAATACATGGTCATTGTGAAAACATAAGAAAATGCAGTTAAGATAAAAAAAGAATATGAAAACCCTGATCTTACTATCCTAAAATAACTACTCTTTAATATTCTGGTTTCTATATTTTTAGTCTTTTTGTATGGATTTTTTAATTATTTTATCCTTTTTTGAAGTTAAAAATAAATTTATACAATGCATACTGTTTTGTAGTGTTTTTCCTCACCTAAAAATATGTATTAAGTCTCTTTACTTATCATTTTTACATGTTGTATAATTCTCTACCCTATAGAGTACTCCATAGGAGTTCCTAGGAGGTGCAGTGGTTAAGTGCTCGACCACTAGCCCAAAGGCTGGCGGTTTGAACCCACCCAGAGGCACCTCAGAAGACAGGCCTGGTGATGGGCTTCTGAAAGATCACAGCCTTGAAAACCTATGGAGCAGTTCTGCTCTGCACAGATGGGGTTGTTATGAGTTGAAATCGACTCAGCAGCAACTAACAGCAACAGAGTACCCTGACTTATTTCATCAGTCCCCTAGTCTTGAATATTTTAAAATGTCCATATTTTAAAAAATACTGCAGTTTAAATTTCTGCAGTTAAATTTTCAAACACTACTTAAATTATTTACATAAAATCAATTATAGAGGTATAATTGTTGGGTCAGAAGGTTTACTCAACTTTAAAACTTTTGATACATGCTAATGATTTATACTTCCACTGATAGTGTATGAAAATACAAAGTTCAGAGATTTCTTGTGTACAAGGAGTCTTCTTAAAATCTCTCTTGCTGTGAATTTTAGTTCTATTTATCTTTTTATCCCCAGGCGTCTTACAGTACTATTCATTTCACATATGGTCCTGATATTATCAACTTTTTCTGGTAGCCTCTTGCCCTTTTTTGCTCAAGCATGTGTTTCTGGAGATACGATATTCTGGTTTCTAATTAAATAGATTTAGATTTCTGATTGAATTTTCTGAATATCCTGTCCCATATGTCAATGCCTCATAGAAAGTCAACAGAAAACCCTGGAATGGTAATTAATAGTTTGAAGAAGGATTAAATTAAGAATGTGGTGTTGGACCTAACATTCATTAAACTTATTGTCACACCTGATTAACAGTACATTCTTATTTTTTTTAAGAACTGCCCCGCCCCAAAATAAAAAAACTCCCAAATTCGTGTTCTGATTAATCATAAATCTTGTTCCTGTCCAGTCTGCAGAATGGCACCATGAATGTAGATTTCAAAACATTAGTTCAAAATTAAAATTATATTTTTAGGAAATTCTTCCACTATATAAGATATACAACATTTGACTTTCCTGTTCCTTATGGGGTTATCTAGGGTCTGTCACTTGCCATCCATTGTCATTCATAGGATTCTTGGCAGCAACCCAGTAGGTGTTAGTCTCCATTGTACAGATGAGGACTCTGAAGTACAGAAACATTGTATAACCTTGCTTGATACAAAATCCATGCTGTTTTTATTCTGTCAAACTGTATCTTATTATTTTGTTGTTGTTGTCAAGTCAGTTCCCATTCATGGCCACTTTATGTATAACAGAATGAAACATTGCTTGGCCCTGTGCCATCTTCATGATCATTGGTGTGTTCAAGTCCATTGTCATGACTATTGTGTCAGTCCATCTCACTGAGGGTTTCCCTTATTTTGCTGACTCCCTTTGCCAAACATGATGTCCTTTTCTAGTGGATGGTCTTTCGTGGTGACATGTCCAAAGAAAGCAAACTGAAGTCTCACCATCCTCACTTCTAAGGATCATTCTGGTTGCATTTCTTCTAAGGCTAATATCCTAGTAAATATAAGCTGTTGCTTGAGAAAGGCAGAGGTTTCATATGGCAACTCAACTGCCTTTTAAATGGTATTGATTTATAGAAATTATCAGCATCACATATTTGGCATCACTGCATGGCTGAGTATTGAATATAGAAATAAAAATAAGAAAGGTGGCCTCTTTGGTTTGGAAATTTTCTGATTCCTTTGCCCAGAGAAGACTTTATAGCATCCTTACCAGTATTGTTTTGCTTTATTTATTTGCTTTTAATCATAGTCATCGCATTTACTTTTTGTAGAGGTAGATATAAAATAGCATTTTAACTAATTAAGAACTTTAATTAATAGACACTTCTAATAATATTGTTATTAACAAAAATATTAGGCTAACAAACATTTTTTCCAAATGCCCCCCTCCCCAGTTTTTATTCAGGAACTTAAAGAGTTGGGCTTTTATGAAAGCAAACAGTGGCCAAATATCAGAGTCCTTATAAACTTTGAAGAATTACAGAACTAGATTCCTGAAATAAAATTTTTCTAACTCTTTGACTTGATTTTGTTTAAGACAATATTTCATACCAGCACAATTCTAAAGAAATATGTGAAATCATCCCATAGAAACAAGTGTTTGTTAGTAATTAATCTTTCTATCACTTCTGCCTTTGCTTTTCATAATAATCACACTCAGAAAAAAACAGAAATGAATAGGTTGGGATCTTCTTTGTCTACATTAAGGTAAGTCATGTATAGCAGATCCAAGCTTGTATAAGTTTAATATTCAACACAGTCAATTAGGCCATGGAATCAAATAAGAGGTGAGGAAAGACAAGGTCTTTACTTACATCAAAAATATTCTGTAATTGGGAAAACAGCACTGAGAAAAACTTCTCTCTCTCTCTTTCTCTTTCTCTGTCACATACACACGTACACACCCACACACACACACCACAAAATACAGATAAAAGGTTTGACTCAGAGACATGGAATGGATAGAGGTCTTTTGAAGTCTCTGAAAGCATTTTGGTTGTAGTATTGAGGTAAATGATCAATAAGTATGCAGAAGAAAATAAATGAAAACATTACTACCAGTTGCTGTCGAGTCAGTTTACTTGGTACTCTGCAGTGAATCATAAGAAAGTGCCATGGGTTCAAATAATTGAGTGGCATGACTTTAATCAATGCATTTCAAAGAAATAAGAATATTTTAATTTTTTTTAACCAGGTTAAAAGCTGTGTAAGAGGACATTTCCTTTACTATTATAATGATTTTAAAAATGAGGCAACTGAGATTGCCAAAGCCAATGGCTACAAAATGATGGAGCCAGGGTCCAAGTCCTAGCCTAGGATTCCAAAGGCTAGGATTATTTAATTCTACCACAAATGGAAGTGAAAACTTCTGGGGCTAAAAAACTAGTGTCAGAGCTGGACAACTAGAATTTGGTAGTACATGAAAAAGGCATTGTGTTAGTCAAAGTCCCTCCAGGTAAACAGAGAGCACCTCAACTTAGGATAATTTTAGGAGAATTCAACAAATGGACTATTTACAAAATTATGGGCAGGGCACCGGGAAATCACCAGGGTGAGTGTGGTACCCTGGGGTATGTACCAGCTGGGCCTAATCACCACCCCTAGACCTGAAGAGGTGAGAGAAGGGTGTAGTTACTGGAACCCAGAACAGAGGGCTATGTAGGGACCCCTGAGGTGCTGGCTTGACAGTGACCTGTAAGGCAAGAGGTAAGTCATTGACCCCATCTCCTCCCTCACTCTGATCTCTTGATGAGCTCCCTGTTGAACTTAAAGTCAGAGGCACGAAAGCTCGTTGATGTAGTCCATATAAGTTAGCCTTGCTACGTACAGGGAAGAGTGGGGAGTGGATATTCAGGAGTAGGTGGAAGGTATCCAATATAATCATCTAGACTGTGCTACTCAGAGTGGTCTGTGGACCAGCGGCCAATCTGGAAGTGGTTTGTTATAGGTCCACCATGAGATAAGGAACTTGCACCAGAATATAAATCAACTGTGCCACTGGTGTACTGTTTAGTTCAGTTGACATTCTCTTCATAGCAAGATGTTCGCAAAGAAAGAATCAGTGTGTTTTACATTCTGGTGCAAGCTCCTTATCTTATTACAGACACAGACAGGCCTTCTGAGTCACACTGATCTAGACTCCATAGCTCTACAGATAATGATAAGCATACTAGAGGTCCTCAAAAGGGACCCCCTTATCCCTGCTTTCATATCTTCTGCTAAAGAGAAGGAAATATTTTTCCGCACCTACTCTGAGCTAGGCACTATGCTAAGGTACTCCAGATGATATTTAATTCGTGCCAGTTAGGTTATAAACCTCACATTTACAGATAGGAAGCTGAGGCTCAGAGAGTTTAAGCAATGTGCCCATGGTGTAACAGCTAGCAAGTAGCAGAGCCAGCCCTCAAATCCAGATCTACCTAACTCCAAAGGCCATGTTCTTCCTATGTCTCTAGGCTGTTCTAAGACCCGTGCTTAAAATTATCCGACACTAACACCAGAAACAAAGGGGATTGTAGGGGGGATTGCCTTATTTGGAGTCCTATGGCTGTGTTCTTTGTATGAGTAACAGCCCAGTCATGGCTCCTAAGCACAGACACACCCCAACTCCAAAAACTCAGATAGCACCACTTATAGGACCCCTGTTACTCCACATTAATGCCTTTCCCAGACCAGCCAGCCAGGTCAGAAGGTTTGTTTCTAAGGGGCTCTTGTCTATTTCCATCTCTTTTTAAACCTGGGAGGTCAGGAAGAAGGAGGGGGAAAGAATTCATGAAAAGAATGCATTTCCTTAGAAACGTTATCAATTGGCTGGACAAAACAAGAGAAGGAAATAAAATAGCTGTTCCTTACTGGGTAAAGGCATCTTCTTCCCTTATCTCATTAAAAATTAAAAGCACTCTTGGTTTAAGTAGGGCAAATTAGTAATTAAGTGCTATATAATCAACTTGTATAAACATAATATTGAAGGGGAGGCCAAATTAATCACTCCACTGGCTTGTTTTGCTCCCATTAATGTACCTTTTATTCAGGTCCTTCCTGTGACACCAGGATGCATTTTCTGCCCCCCTCCATTGCTAGAGATAGCGGGGTCTGTGATTGCTGGGCTGACAGATGACGGTGGGCTAGATCTGGAGAAGGCATGTGTGTGGACCTTGATTCAGAGTAGGTGATGAGAATCCCTGTTTGATTCATTGAGCCAGGGCTCATTACCAGGAGCCTACCACTGTGCCGGGAGCCCTGGTGGCACAGTGATTAAAACCTCAGCCACTAATCAAAAGGTCGGCAGTTTGAATCCACCAGCCACTCCTTGGAAACCCTATGAGGCAGTTCTGCTCTGTCCTATAGGATCACTATGAGTTGGAATCAACTTGATGGCAATGGATTTGTTTCTTCTGTTTTTTGGACCATGTACCAGGGACAGTCCTAGATGGTGGCAGAGCAAAGAAGAATTAGACACAGACTCAGCACTCAAGGAGTTTCCAGTCTAATGGGGGAATGTAGACACAGAAAGCTACAGTTGCAAAATGGTCAGTACTAAGGTATAATGGCAAAGAGCATGGGATCTTGCTTGCATTCAAGTCTTGGCTCTGCCACTTACCAGCTAAGTGCCCTTGGTCAAGTGATTTAGTTCTGTGTGCCTTAGAGTCCTCATCTGTAAAAGATAATAGTATCTACATTATAGACATATCTCACAACTCATGTTATGAAGAGTAAACATGTTAGTAAACAAAAATCAAAATAGTGTTTATTTATGTTGGCTATTATTTTTTGAGGGGGGAACCCTGGTGGTACAGTGGTTAAGAGCTCAGCTGCTAACCAAAAGGTCAGCAGTTTGAATCCACCAGCCGCTCCTTGGAAACCCCATGAGGCAGTTCTATTCTGTCCTGTAGGGTTGCTAAGAGTCGGAATCGACTCGATGGCAATGGGTGTTCTTGTTTTTTGTTTTTAATTATAATTATTATACAATGCGTTAATGGAGCACCAAAAAAGTAGCGTCTTCTACTCTTCCAAAGTTTGGAAAGTTCTGAGGGAGCAACATTTGAACTGGGCTTTGGAGGGTTAGTTCTTGTTGGAGCCAGAATTCAGGGGTCCATGTGATTCTAGGCCTATGTTCTTAATCTTTACAGTAGAGTGCCTTGCCTGAAAGCAGAGAAGGGGACATCTGCCACAACCCCACACACATCTCTCTCCATTTCCAGCTTGACATAGTAAATATTGTAATAACTGCTAGAGCCTCGGCCATGTGGTAGTATGAACTGCCTGCTAAGTATGGGAATGGAAAAGGGAGTGAGCTGAGTCCCTTGTGGGCAGGGTCAGGAGAAATTGAATGGGGTGGAAGAGGAGGATTCTTGCATAGAGAAAGTACCCCTTTAAATCGTCTTGCCACTCCCCAGGGCGATGCCATTTCCTTGGCTTGCTAGCTATGTAAACGAACCTGGACAAGTTACTTAATTTTTCTGACCCTCAGTTTCCATGTTCACTGAGCCCACTAAGTTGCTGCAAAGATTCAGTAAATGAAAGCACACTTAGCACAATGTCTGGTGCATAGGAAACTATTTCCATTCCCCGTATTAACTTAATCCTCACAATGGCCCCTATGAGTTAGGTGGTATCATTGTCGCATTTTATAAAGCAGCAAATTGAGGCACCTGAGATAGTGATAAGCTTGCCTAAGGTCACATGGATGGTTAAGTGGAGGGATTTGAACTCAGGCAGTCTGGCTGCAGATCCACCCTCTGCCTATCCCCCTGGCCCAGTGCTTAGGAGGGCCCTGGAGCTAGATTTACATGTCACATGCTAGAAATGGCAAAAGCCACTTGATGATGTCCAGCCCTCCACTTACCAGTAAGGAAGAAACTCTTTGTTTCTCCTGCTTGAGGGAGGATAGGGCTGAGCCTATGGCCTTGGAAACCTTTTAACAGCCAGACAGGCGGGGTAGGCCAGAATGACTCACCAGGAATCATTGTTCTTGGGAGCAGTAGAAATGTAGCTGCTGACGCTGACTTGGCAGTTTTGCTTAGGGAACAAAACAATTTGTTTGTTTGTTTATTACTCATATTCTACTTCCATAAAGGATTTCAGGAAGCTAAAATGATGAATGACTAAGCAGGCTAGCAAAATAAAACTCACACGTCAGAAACTATGTAGAAAGAGAAGAATATACTAACCACTTAGATCAGGGGTCCTCAAACTCAAAAGCCTTCAGGTGCCAGACAGGCCATATAAGCCTGGGAAGATACCAGCAAAGGACAAAATGAATGATTTGATTCTGTACCAGGCTGGAGAATGTACACTCTGACTAAGAACATTGAAATTTAGAGGTTTTTTTTTTTTTTTTTAAATCCCTGGATGGGTGAGTGCTTCACCCTGGTGTTTGGTGAGTGCCAAGCCAAACAAATTGATGGAACAGTTTTTGCCTATAGGCCTCTGGCCTGGACTAAGGGAATTACTGTGCATTGACTGAGTTTCCAGGCAGCCAAGGCAAAACTGGGAAATAGGTCAAGTCATATAGTGTCCACAGAATAAAGAAAGCATACCAGTTCTTCAAAAGAGATCACGTTTTTCCTAGTACCAAATTCTAAAATTGTCATTCCTTAGAAAACTAACCTAGAAATCCTTCTACAGCACTTTTTCAGAAGAAGCAGAACATTGCTTGTATCACCTTGTTTAGAGAGCCCAGGGCATGACATTGAAAATGGACTTTAGGTTAAGCATAGGCTATGTTCTGGAGATGTAGCAGGATCCAGGGATAGAACTGAGAATCCCCAGTTAGTGGATGGACAGCATGTCTCTTAGCCTCTCTTCCCTGAGTATTCCTTCCCTCAGCCGGCTTTGCAAACAAAACTGAATCACTGACCTAGGAACATCTTAGAGGACCTCAGCACTAAAGTTTTTACCAGCCTGGCATCGAGGAAGCGCTAAAATGAAGCACCCATCAGTCGAGAAGGGCAGCAGCTGTTGAAGCATATCAAATATCGGTAAACAGCAAGCCCGTAGAGGCCACTGAAGTTGGCATCCTCTTAGCAAAAATACCCTGCTGCCTTCAAGAGAGAACACCGTGGACTTTTATAAACTATAAGTGGTGTAGCTGTTCCCCACCCCCTAATTTGAACAACCAGCTCGCTTACAGATGGTATGCTATACTCTTTTTTTTTTTTTTTTCCTAATCTTTACTTTTTTTAAGGGCAACTTTAATGCTCACAGAGTTTTCTAGGCTTTCAGCCCTGGAAATGCAGGTCTTCAAAATATCCTCTTTGTGATTATGAGGAGTTTCATGTTCAATGTATCTAGTACCTTTCCTTTTACTATTAGCAATATGATTCCTATTATAACTAATAAACCTATTATAGGGCTATAGCTAAGAGCACAGGCTCTGATATCACACAAATTTGAGTTCAAATTCTGTAGCCGTGCATTAAGACAATCCCTTCACCTCTCCAAGCCTGGTTTATCATTTTTAAAAATAAAACTATTAAGAATACCTACCTCATAAAATTTTTATGAAGATTAAATGAGAAAATATGTATAATTAGCACAATTATTGGTATTAATCAGCTTTCAATGAAAGGTATACAGACTGATAGTCATATTTATAATGATAACTACCATCATTATTCTACCACCTTTCTGCCATTTTGTCACACTGTGGTGGCTTGTGTGTTGTTATGATACTAGAAGGCATGCCACCAGTATTTCAAATACTAGCAGGCTCACCCATGGTGGACAATTTTCATCAGAGCTCCCAGACGAAGAGACTAGGTAGAAAGGCCCGGCAATCTACTTCCAAAAATTAGCCAATGAAAACTTTATGATTCACAACAGAATATTGCCCAATATAGTGATGGAAGATGAGCCACCTAGGTTGGAAGACACTACACAATAACCGCAACAATGGGCTCAAACATGCCAACAATCACAAAGATGCGTAGAACCAGGCAACATTTCTCATTATGTTCTACATAGGGTCGCCATGAGTTAGAGCAAACTCAAAGGCAGCTAAAAAGAAAACATCATCATTATTATTAGCCAGCTACAAATGACAGAGTATACTAGAACTTTACATATATTTTTGAAAGATAGCTGAGCTAGTCATTTGCCTGTTTGCCGTCAGATACCTCGTTCATCCCTTTCTCTTCTCTGTTCTGCATTACATTTTCTAGGCTCCCTTGCAACTGGCTTGTGGGCAGGTTTGACCAGTGGGAGATACTAGTGGAAAACTGAAGGAAGAGAAGTCAGATCAATTCTCCATTTCATTACAGCAGCAGCTGTGTCTCTTGTGTGGTTCTAGCTTCCAGCCTCTCTTTCAGGTCCCAGCTCTGGCCACTCAGCCCTTTTGACTTTAGCCTCAGCCTGATATCCCCGGCCCCTGGCTCTGGTCACATCACTGCCTCCCATTGTCCCTCAAGCCCTAAGAAAGGGAGCAACTTTCTGCTGTTTCTAATTTCCAGGTCACCTCAGCATCATCTGTTTGGCTTCTTAATTTATTCTGTCATCTATGACAGACGACACATGTGGCATAGCCTGCTTTATGATACCTATGTCAACCCATTTCTTGTTTTAAATTCTTTATTTTGAAAGACCTAAAGTAGTTCCTAGTACTCTGACTGGATTGTGACTTATATAGTTGCTTTTAAATATTAAAAGAGAAGTCAGTCCTTACCACTTCCCCTCCTCTCTCTCTAGTGGAATGGGCTAGGCCAACTGGAGAAAGGGTAGCTGGTTATCATGGAGAGCAGTTCACTCTGACTAAGTGAAGCCCAAAAGAAAAGAAACTGACATGGGTATCTTTAATGAACACTGCTTTGGTACCTAACTCTGAATTAGGCATTGAGGCCAAGAGCCTCAAGTAGCTTACTACCACTCTGTGGAGACAAGACTCAATTACAAGTCACAGCCAGATACAATATAAGATAATGTTTAGTCAAGAGGAACAGGAACTCCTCTTTCTTGAGCCCACGCTCTGGGCCATTTGCTATGCTAGGAGAGTCACTATTGTAGGTGTGTGATTATTCTTATTCCCCAAGTGAGGAAACAGAGGCTCAGAGAAGGCATGTGATTTGCCCAAAGTCACACAGCTATTAAGTGGTAGTGGTAGGAGTTTAACTTAAGTCTAACTCAGAGCATCCTGTCTCAGAGCATATGTGTATTAGAGGCTCATATCTGCTTCTCAAAGTTTTCCAAGATTTCTTACGGTTTCAAAGCATAGAGTAAAAAAAATTTGTATACATAACTCATATTGCACTGGTCTTCTTGTAGAAACTTCTATACAGAAATAGTATTCAATATCAGGCACTTACCTTTCTCATCTAGTTCTCACAATAGGTTTATGTGGAAAGTTTACTGTTTTCATATTTACAAAGGAGGAAACAAACTCAGAAAATTCAAGGAACTTACCCAGGTCACAGTGGGTGTTTATATTCAAGCTGGAGTTATGAACCCTGATTTTTCTATCACCAAGCACATGCACTTTCTACTGGTGACATCCAAGTACTGGATTATGTAGTATAGGATCAAGTGTTTCTAGAAATTAAAGAGAAAAAAAATGAGGAAAAGCAAAGCCGGGTTCCCCACCTTCAAAGAGCTGACAGTTGGGTCGGAGAAATGAAGTGACCTGAAACCAGAGAATGTCATTACATAATCTAGTCTCCGGTAATGGCTACAAGCAGGAAAGAGAAGTGTAGCTTTGTGTAAGAAGTGGGACTGGAAATGGGCTCGAGTGGAAATATTAGGATAGGCAGAGAAGTAGCAGGAAGAGGGCTTCTTGGACGGAGGTACTAGTGAGAACGAAGAACAGATGCAGACAGAAAGGAGGTCAGCTTAACTCCTGGGGAGGGTCGCCGTTTAGGTGCAGCAAAAAAGAAAGTTAGATATGTAAGTTCACAGTTGACTGGCGGTAGGCCTTGTTAATGACAAACAAATGAATTAGGAATTTGATTGGGAGTCTTGGGAGCATCCTTTGACTTTATTGTTTTTAAAAATATATATATATTAGGCTGATAGTCTCATTAAAAAAAAGAAAGCATTAAGTCCTTCGTACATGATAGTACTTTTTTGTATAAGAAAAAACCATATAAATTAATTCACCCTGGGAATAATAAGAAAGGTTTATTATTTATGTCTCAGTGTTTTGAAAAGTCCCTGAGGTGCAAAAGGAACACTGGAGGACATTTGTACATAAGGTGTTGTAAAATACCATGTTTGAGAATGTCAGGACGGAGAAGGCTGTTTCTGAGACAATGTCACTAAGAGATGGGAAGCAAGTGACTTACATCGCACCTGCTCCAAAGCTACACGCTCTCCCCTCAAGCCCTTCCCCCACCCACCCTGTCAGTTGACACTGTGGCGGAGGACCCTGTGTGTTGGATGAAGTTGATGGGAGTGAAATTCCTACCAAGTTGGCCGTGTCAGTTTCATCTGTCAGCATCTCTGATGAGGAGGGATCTTGACAGACCAGACTGGTTTGGATAATTGGACTACAGCAGTTGTCTTCCTCTCAGTTAGCTGACTAACCACTGCAGATGCTGCAGGAAAGATTTTATAGACAATCCTAAAATGGAGGTTTAAGCAAGTGCAACTAGGAAAAAGCAGGCTTCAGTGAGTTTCCAGCACATTGTGGTGTGGTGGGAAGCTGACACCCTGATCATAAAGTGACTTCTAAAAATGATAGTAGAGGGGATTCATTTAGCACACACCAGCTACTGTTTAAGTGCTGTTTGTATATTAGCTCACTTCATCCTCATAGCAATCCCATGAGGTACTGATATTAGTTCCATTTTGTAGACAAAGAACCTGAATCACAAAGAGGTGAATTACTTTGTCAAGATAACACAGCTAGTAAAAAGTGAAGCTAAGCTATGAACCCAGTCATTCTGACTCTATAATCTGCTCACTGAGGTCTCTAGGGGGTGCAAAGGGTTTGTGCTCACCTGCTAAACTAAAGGTTGGTGGTTCAAATCCACCCCGTGGTACCATGGAAGAAAAGTCCTGGTAATCTGCTTCCATTAAGATTACAGCCAAGAAAACCCTATGGAGCAGTTCTGCTGTTTAACACATGGGGTCACCATGAGTCGGAATGGACTCGAAGGAACCTAAAAACAACTGTCTGCTCACGGTGATAATATTGAAAACCATCTCTATAAAGTTTCTTGGGAAACTCCTCTTGGTAAGGCCCACCCCCTCTATGCTTACCTCTAGCCCTGCCCTTACATGTTTAAATGTTTGCTTACCCTCCTAGAGTGTGAACTTTCAGGGAAGGGTCCAAGCCCTACCATCTTATATAGCCAGAGCCTAGCCTAGTAGGTGCTGGATGAATGTGTGCTGTACCAAACAGGAAGTGAAATTTTGCAGATGCTTTGTCATCTCCTTGGAGCTGGCTGAGAAGGTGGTCATTTGCAGTTATGTAGAGAGCCAGCCGCCTAAAGCGATGGCGCTACTGTGAATGGATTTGGAGTCTTTAGCTGGTAAAATCTGATCCAGTAGCACCGAGTTATTAGCGATGTCTACAGAAACAACTTTCCCATTCATACTGGCACAGGCTGACAACTGCTCCCGTGATTCTCAGTTGCTCTGATTTTTCAAATATAAGCTTCCCTCTCTTTAGAGTCTGTCCCATCACTGAACAACTCAACATGTGACCCAGGGCAAGAGACCTACCTCTTTGGACTTCTGTTGCTTCATCTTTAAACTGAAAGAATCAGGCTCAAGGCTTTTCAAAAAATTTAAAGCAGTGGAAACTTTGGGAGCCCAATGTATAAGATAAATAGAAGGTGAACTGCGTCTCCTCTTACCCCATCACTCCCTCCCTTTCCACACAGCCTGGCAGCCATGGAGGATCTCTGCTGAACATAATTTAAGAAGCACTGGACTAGTTTGTTTCAAAGGAAGTAATCCAAAATGATGTTAAAATAATTAATAATAACAATACAATAATAAAAATAACTTCACAATGGGGAGACCCTAACCTTTGAGAAAGGCAGGTTAGAGGGTTCTGACTATGGGACCTCTGTCCCTGCATGACTGTGTCAGACTGTGGAGGGTGGGAGGTGTTGGCAGCTTGGCTTGATAATGTACAGTGGGACGGGAAGTTAAAGCCTCTGGGCCTCATCCTCCTTGGCTGGAGCAGGCTGTGTGTCGTGGCACTGGTGAATTAGAAATTCTATCCAATGACTCTTGGAGATTGATTTTCCTTCTGGGGTTCTGACCTCTTGCTTCACTAGCACAGGGGATCAGACTGTTCCAGGAGGAGGCAATGAGAGAGCCCCCTGAAAGGCTTTTCCTTCCTTCCTTTCTTTTTAACTGTATGTTTCAGAGGGAATTTCTGCTTACTTTGGAGGCTGAACACCACCATTTTGAGTCTTTCTTGGCATTTAGAGCTTTGAGGTATCCACACCACCACCCACACTGTCCCGTGCGCTAGAAGATGACTGAAGATTTCATTCTATTATATCATTGGATTTATTAAAAACAAACAAACAAACCTTTTGGGGTCAAAGTTGATGCCCCATTTCCTTTATATTTTTGTTAATTTTCACAGATCACTTATGTGACTGCCTTAAGAAAAGGAGTCTTGCTTTAGTTAGTCTGTATCTCTGGTTCATTGGTAGAATTCTCACCTTCCAAGTGGGACACCCAGGTTCAATTCCCAGCCAGTGCACCTCATGTGCAGCCACCACCTGTCTGTCAGTGGAGCCTTGCATGTTGCTATGATGCTGAACAGGCTTCAGTGCAGCTTCCAGACTAAGATGGACAAGGAAGAAAGACCTGGTAATTTACTTCCAAAATCAGTGAAAATCCTATAGATCACAATAGTTCAATCCACAACTGATCATGGGGATAGTTCATGGGGTCACCATGGGTTGGGGGTTGACTCAATGTCAGCTAACAACAACAGCTGTGTCTAACACAGAGCCTGACATATAGTAGATGCTTGGTAAATATTTGTTTATTCACTCAACAAATATTCCCATATATACAGTGATAAGCAAAATAACCATGATGCCAACCCTCATCATGGTTATAACTGAGTGAAAGAAACAATTAATAAATACAAATACATATATATTTTGGGTTAAGTGCTATAAAGGAATAGAATAGGTTCAGTGGAAGAACAAATTAGAATGGTTGATGAACGAATGAAAGTAAAATAACCGCAATTCCAAACCCTCAATGTCTGTCTCATCTCATCTCTTTGTAAATAATCATTACTGTTATTTCAATTACCACAACTTCTACCATTTCTTTAGTACCTACTACATTTCAAGCTTTGTGATAGCATTTTTACATTTGTTATAGCAAATTCTCAAAATAACCGTGCCACTTAGACAGCCTTATCCCTTATTCCAGATGGAAAAAAAAAAAAAAAATGAGGGAAGAAAATTAACTTGTTCATGATCACAGAGCTAGTAAATGTCAGAGATAAAATTTGAACCTAGGTTGGTCTGACTCAGAACCTCTGCTCTGAACAAAAAGAAAAGAAATTCTCATGAACTCCAAATATCATTGCCAAAAGGGGTCCCAGTTTGAGAAATACTGCATCATACCATATGGCAAAAGATCAACAATGCTGGGTCAGAGGAGGAAAAAGAAAAAGCTTTGCTGGAGAGTGGGAAGGAAGAGGAGAAAGATAGTATTTTTGAGTTGGCCATTTTATCAGCCTAGAAATAATAAGCCATCACCATGGCAACAGGAACTGTAATTAATGGCAGATGTTGAGTCACTTTAAAAGCCACACCAACTGATTGCGACTGGTGCTGTAAACCTCTCTTCTCTACCACAGTTGGACTAATCATGCTATGGTCATGTTGGATAGACCCATCTTTTTTTTTTTGGAGGGGGGGAAGATGTAATTTTTTTTTTTTATTGTACTTTAGATGAATGTTTACAGAACAAACTAGCTTCTCATTAAACAGTTAGTATGCATATTGTTTTATAACATTGGTTAACAACCCCACAACAGGTCAACACTCTCTGTTCTCGGACCTTGGGTTCCCTATTATCAGCTCTCCTGTCCCCTTCTGCCTTCTAGTGCTTGCCCCTGGGCTGTTGTGCCTCTTTAGTCTTGTTTTGTTCAATGGGCCTGTCTAATCTTTGGCTGAGGGGTGAACCTTGGGAGTGACTTCATTACTGAGCTAGAAGGGTATCCTGGGGCCATCCTCTCAGGGTTTCTTCAGTCTCTGTCAGGCCAGTAAGTCTGGTCTTTTTTTTATGAGTTAGAATTTTGTTCTACATTTTTGGAGAGACCCATTTTTTGAGGGTAGAACTCACCCTGGACTTGGCATCAGGAGACTTGAGTGTGAGCCCAAATCTTACCTTCCTAAGCTACATGGCCTTCAGCAAGTCAGTTCATCAAACATGGGAAGTGGTTATTGTTAATTTCATCATCATCATTATTATTATTGTTAGCTGCCATCCAGTCAGACCCAACTCATGGCAACCCCATGCACAAAAGAGTAAAACACCTCCTGTCCTGTGACATCCCCGTGATTGGTTACAGATTGGACCATTGAGATCCATAGCGTTTTCATTGGCTGATTTTCAGAAGTAGATCACCAGCCCTTTCTTTCTAGTCTGTCTTGGTCTGGAAGCTCCACTGAAACCTGTTCAGCATATAACAACACGCAAGCCTCCACTAACAGATGGGTGGTGGCTGCGTGTGAGGTGCTGTTGTTGTTAGGTACTGTCCAGTCGATTTTCAACTCATAAGGATCCCATGTGACAGAGTAGAACTGCTCCATAGGGTTTTCTAGGCTGTAATCTTTATGGGAGCATATTGCCAGGTCTTTCTCTTGCAGAGCTGCTGGGTGGATTCAAACCACCAACCTTTCAGTTAGCAGCCAAGCGGTTAATTGTTGTGCTACTAGGGCTCCTTGTGTGAGGTGCATTGGTGGGGAATCAAAGCTTGGTCTCCCACATAGAAGGCAAGAATTCTACCACTGGACCATCAGTGTCCCCATATCTGTTACTAGTAGTAAAAAACAAACAAACAAACCCGCTGCTGTGAAATTGATTCTGGCTCATAGCAACCCTGTAGGACAGAGTAGAGCTGCCCCATAGAGTTTCCAAGGAGCACATGGTGGATTTGAACTGCTGACCTTTTGGTTAGCAGCCGTAGTACTTAACCACTATGCCACCAAGGTTTTTGTTACTAGTAATGGTGGACTTAAATAGAATGAAGGATGTGAAAGTGCTTAGTAAAGTATAAAATAGCTCACCAATATAAAATATTATGAACACCAGGAGGCAGCCTGATGTGGTACAAAAAGTGCGAATTAGCATCTGACTGCTTCATCTGAACAGGGCACTTAAACCCTCTGGGCCTCAGTTTCTAATCAGTAAAATTTCTCAATATATATAATCCATAAAATGCTCTACCCCTGTTACAAAACTGGGGCCAGTTGCTTAACCTCTCTGCACGTCCCCCCCCAGCATAAATGGAGATGATCCTAGCACCTCCCTCCTAAAGTTGTCTTCAGGATTAAATGAGTTAATACAGGAAAAGCATTTAGAACAATGCCTGATACATACAATGTGCATAAATATTAACTGTGGTGGTGGTGGTGGTGGTGATGGTGATGATAAAGAGAGGAGGAAGAAGAAGAGGAGGAAGAGGGCGCAGGATGGGGAGAGAAGGAAAAAGAACAATTGAAATGATAGATGGGCACAGAAATGTGAAAGCTGTGAGGTGTGATACAAGTGAGGGTGTTCATAGTTACTGTCAAAATACTGTGGTCAGCCCCTGAACTGGTCAGCGTATTCATATGTCTAACTTAACTGTCTATCAGTTTTCTCAGACGTTCTATTGTCTGTGTTGCAAATTCTGCCTTTTTGTCAAACTCAGTCTGTATGTCTCTCCTGTTCTGGGTTATGTGGTTTACGTTTGGGAAGGAGAACCAGGAAAAATAAGTGGATGTAAACCCTGAGAAAAATTTGCTCAGAGTTCAAGTTTTCTGTAGGCCAGAATTTCCCAAAGAGTGCTCCTCAGTGTATTAAAAGGTATTCCTAGAAAGAATTAGTTTGGAAAATGCTAATTCTTATAGCAAGACTTCTCTTAAGACTTTAATATGTAAATATGCATTGTGAAGCTCCTCTGGGGTTGGGGTGCATGTAGAATACAGTGTTTCTCAAATTTACTTGACCAAATAATTAGTTTTTCATGGAACATCTTATTTTGCTTAAGTTCCAAGGACCAAACATTGGGAAATGCTGCTATAAACCCATGGTCAAGACCAACAAGCATAATACCACAAATATGGGTTTGAAAACTCCTACTACTCCTCCCATAAATTGCGTGCCCATTTAAAATATTAAAAAGAACACCAATTCTGTATTTGGCAGCAACTATATTTCAGATAGTGGAGAAATAGTGATGAGTAAGACTGATATATTTCCTACCTTTAGGGAGCTCTTGTGGGCCTATTAGGGAAGGGAGAAGTGGTCCACGGTTTCAATACAGTGTGACAAGCGTAAAAGAGAAAGAGCACAGGGTGCTATGGTACTGGGGGCAGGTGCTTCTCACCCAAATTGATGAGACAAGGGAAGTTTCCTAGGCTGAGAACCAAAGGAAGAGTTTCATGTGTGTAACACATTGGAGTTGATAATGCACTTGCCTGTGCATTGCTATTGCATCCTCATAGCAACCTTCCTAGGTAGATACAACAGACAGTGGTAAAAACTATAGTTACCCCATTGCCGTCAAGTTGATTCTGACTCATAGCGACCCTACAGGACAGAGTAAAACTGCCCCATAGGGTTTCCAAGGCTGTAAATCTTTATGGAAGCAGACTAACCATTCAATGAGCTCCTACTACAGGTCAGGCACTGTACTGGGCATTTTATGCATTGACTGCATCGAATCTTCAGAACATGAGTAGTATCCTAGTTTACAGATCAGAAACTGAGGCTCAGAGAAGTTAAGTGACTTTCCCAAAGCCACACATGTAACTAGTGTAAAACCAGCATTTAAACTCAGATCTATCTGATTCCAAAACTGTCTCCCATTATGCTGTGGCCCACAAATGCTGAGCCTGGATAGGGGCTGGTCCATGACAGAGTTTTCAAGGAAATATTAAAAATTAAGCAGAACATTATGAATTCTTCCTTACACTAATTTGTTTCTTCTTAAATTACTTTATGCTATCTGAGAAGTATCCTTTCAAATTTTTTGGTATAAAATGTCCATTTTTAGTAGTAGTATTATTATTATCTTGAAAGAGGAAACTTTATTTTGAGTTCTTTTTAGGCAAAATAAATACTAGTCCTATGTTAGTCTCCATAATAATTTTGGAAGTTTTACTGTCTATGAAATCAAGAAATATTGAAAATGCTGCTTACACAACTCTGTAGACCATATCCTATCTAAACACTAGAAGAATAAGGCTTCCAAAGCACTCAGGAATGTAAACCACTTTGTTACTTGGGGGTCAGTTGGTCCTTAGTTTTAACTTGGATGAACCTCCACAGGCTCCAGTGTCTAGTAGCCATAATTGGAGATAAAGAGAGATAATGTGGTGCCTCCCAAAATACACACATACCCCACCAGTGGTGCCCAGGGTGATCTTAGCTAGTATGTGGACAGAACTTTTCTATTAGTTATACACTTGCTTTAATGTGTGCTAGAAAAAATATAACTAGCAACAAACCTGGGTTTTTATAGACATTTTTGCTTAGAACAAGGCTATCTTCAAAAAAGGAAAGAAAGTTTACTCAGAATCAGTGTAGAAAAAAAATATTACATAAATATTAAATAGTATAGGTAGTACTTTGGTATGGAAACAATTGTAAAGATGCTAAGTGAATTACTAAAACTTGTAAAATAATAATATGCATGAAAGTGCTCCATACATGGAACCAGTTGCCATTGAGTTGACTCCTACTCATGGTGACCCCATGTGTGTCAGAGTAGAGCTGTGCTCCACAGGATTTTCAGTGGGTGATTTTTCAGAAGTAGATCACCAGGCCTTGCTTCCAAGGCACTTCTGCATGGACTCAAACTTCTGACCTTTCAGTTAGCAGCCATGTGTGTTAACCATTTGCACCACCCAGGGACTCTCGGTACATAGAAGTCCTCAGCAAATGTTTCCTTTCTTCCCGATTCACATGACTAGAAAGTGGCAGAGCCCAGGACTAAACCTCATAGCTTCAGACTCCCAGGTCAGTACTCTTTTCAGGACATCCCCTCACTCCTTTGCTTCCCGTTTGCCTGTCTCACACTGCATCCTTCCTCCCTCCATCCAGCCTTTGGGAAAAGTGTAGCGAGTGTGGGTATTCAGAACTGACTAGTGGCTTGCAGAAATGTTCTGATGAGTGTCATTAATGAGTGATGCCTACCCAATAGAGTAGACAGTGTCAGCATTGTGTTTTGAAAAACAGGAATCAGAATCCGAAAACGGAAAGGGCCCTCAGAGACCGTCCCATCCAATCTCTCTTTTTACAGATGAGGAAGTTGAGACACAGAGAGGGGAAGTGGCCAGAAGAAGTTCATGGCCAGAGAGCTTGTTGCTGGCCAAACTAGGATGAAAATTCATATAAAACATATAGATGTAAAATTTTACTTTTTTTTTTTTTTTAAAAAAAAAAACCTGTTTCCTTCTGACTTCCTGCTTTCCAGAAAAGTAGCTGGGACATACCACAAAAGGACTTTTACTTCCACAAATCTAAAAATGTTCAAGGTCACGCTTTATACTGTGCCAGTCAAGAGAGCATTATAAATGATCATTGGAGGCTTTCCTGGTTGTGTTCTAATGCAACATTGCCTGTTCCCTGGATCCTCTGACTGTAATCATCACCGTGAAAACTGGTGTGCTTAATTAACACTTTAGTGACTTCTTTCCACTGGGGAAAATGGATAGCCCAGATGAGGATGATAGCAACAATGGGAAGCAGTATCTGAGTCTGGTAGAAGTCAGATCCTCTTCTTTCAGTGTTTTGAAGTAGGTGACATAGAAGATAAATAGACTCGACACTGCCCACTGCCCACCCCCAATATCCTTTATTGCCCTCACTTCAAGTCTTCAGTCAGCCATAGGAGCAATGGAGTTGGAGGTTTAAAAAGTAGGTTTTCAAGTCAAGCAACCTCGGAATCTAGCCCTACCTCTGTAACTTACCATATTTTCACAAATAATGCGCCCACCGATATAACGCACGGCATAGCTCACTTAGGAAAATAGCAAGAGGGGCGTTGAAAGGTGGGTAAAAAAATATATAATTGCAAATTATTTGCATAAAAATACAGTACTCTAAATGTCTGAGTTTAGACATGATTATATTCTCTGAGCCTCACTTCTATAGTTTTTAAATGGATAGAATAATACTTATATTCAAAACAAGGTCAGTTTTTTTCTTCACATGGTAAAATATTATTTTCTACACTTTTCTGGATTTAAACTAAGTTTCTCAAATTAAAAAAATATGTATATTTACTACTGTTGCCTACCCTACTGGGTTGTTCAATGATGTAATGCAATGTCATATGAAAAGTGCCTGCACTATCCCTGACATGCAGAAGAAGCTGTTCAATAAATGAGCTTTCCCTCATCTCCAGTGCCAGTGAGGCTCCCTGTTAATCCTCAGGCGAAAAGGGCAAGACATCTCAGGGTGGCCAGATGTCATAGAGTTGAAAGGAGGAAGCCCTCAAACCTAGCCTCTCCTGAAGATTGAATAGGGAGCAGCCCTGGCCAAATACCATCTCTGTGGGGTGTGAGAGATCAGCCAGAGGGAGAGACAGGAATAGTGATGAAGTGAAAACAAGATTTCTCCTCTGCCCAGTGAGCAACGATTCTACCACATTGGTAGTCAAATTCCAGCTACTCTGCCTGTTATCATAGCATAAAAGTACAGCAAGGTGCTTTAAAGTCCCTTTCGAAAAGTAAAATTTCTGAATAAAATATTCCTCCCTTCTGTGGGAAGATAGTTAATTTAAGAGATGGTTGCTTTGGAGGAAGAGGAGACCAGATATATTATTTTTTCATCAGGAACATTGAGTAGAACTCCAGGATGACGCTTGGCTCATTGCATCATCCTCATCTGATGGAGCACCTGGGTAGCGCAGATGGTTAAGCATTAGTCGAAAGGTTAGTGGTTCAAACCCACCCAGGCGTGCCTCAGAAGACAGGCCTGGCATTCTGTTTCCAAAAAGTCACAGCCTTGAAGCTCTACAGAGGAGTTCTAGTCTGCACATGTGGGGTCACCATGAGTTGCAATTGACTTGATGGCAACTAACAAACAACAGCAACATCATCGTCTATTTCCCCAGCTACTCTGAACTCCTAAGTCCCACTTAGCATTATGCCCAGGAAACTACAGGTACTCAAAAGGAAAAAAAAATGTTTCTTTAATGCATGGGAAGCAGTTAGCATCTTTCTGCAGTTGTTTAGCCACTAACCATTCCTGCATGCATTCCAGCATATCTTAAGATATTCTCTTCCTCCTCCTGACACCCCCATGGCCTCCTGGTAAAAGGTACCATTCATTAAACCTCTCAACTATGGCAAAGAACTAAGCCTGGGTGTACAGGCTGATTTCCACTCCTCTCTAAAGTTGGGCATCTCTCTTCGCTCACCACTTGGGAATTTTTTTTTCACTGCTTCTGACCCTCCTTTCTCCTTTCTTTTGATAAATAGGACAGCTGCCCCCAAAGGAATGAATCCATTACCTTTCTCCAGAGTTGAGTTCATTTTCCATTACATGTTTTTGTTTAAAGAGAAGGCCTTTTAAAAGGGTTGAGCATACACTGAGTGTGTGTACTTAATTTTTAATATGTGTGTGCCCACAGCCAAGAGCACAGAGAACCCTTAAATAACAATCAAACCGAATTGTACGTGGTCTATGTTTTCTGTGGCACTGATTCCCAAATATACTTTTAGCAGCCAGGTATTATTTAATACATCCCCATTAATCAAGCTGCCAAATCTAAATGAAAACCATACTTAAATATATTTAGTAAGATTATAGCTTTTGGTTGAATATCAAACTAACATAGTTACATTTTTTCCCCCAGCCAATCCTCATTCACTGTCTTATATTTTTACTCTGAAAAAGAGTTCTTTTGTGCTATCAAGCCAATCTTGATTATAAAACAATTTATACCACAATCTTTTATCATCATGTGAGTTTCAGCTGAGCCCCTAAATATAAATGCTTCAAAGAGAGAACAACCCTGAGATTTTTTTCTGACTGAAAAACGAGATGTCTCTCCTTCTTGGGATGAGCCCTTGAATTAAAGAGGAAATTAATAATGGTCTTAGAGATACTAACTTGTTTGTAGCTTCTGTAATAAATGGTGTCTGCCTTTTCAGCTACTGTTGCTTTTAGTGTTTTGCACTAAATGTACTATGCTGATTATTTTCTTCGCTTTTTTTTTTTTTTTTTTTTTTTTGGCGATTCAGGCTTCCGTTAGTTTTGCAATAGTGACACTTAGGGGCTGCAGGGAACGTTGCATGGCTGCTAAAATGTTCTGACATGGGATTGATTTTCTTATCTTTTTAGAAAACAATCCCCCTGATCTTTGAGATGGAATGACCAAGTGCTTGTGGGTTACTGGGGTTGAAGGAGAGAGAAGGCAAGCGGCAGCCAGGGCGAGATAGGTTGCCAGTTCGTCCAGCAGGCTTCTGATCTGGAGACAAACAAAAAAGTGGGAAGGCGGGGTTAGTTAAAAGGAGTCTTGTATAAAGAACTAGCTGAATTTACCGTAACATACACTGTTCTAGCCAAAAGGTCAGCAGTTCGAATCCAGAAGCTACTCCTTCAAAACTCTATGCGGCAGTTCTACTCTGTCTTATAGGGTCAGTATGAGTTGGAACTGACACGACAGCAATGGGTTTGGTTTGGTTTTGGTACACTGGTCTAGCAGACTTAAATAGTTATTAATAATACATCATTGTACTTCTCGAGTATGTTTAACTGTTGCTCTTATTTGCAGCAGTTTGCTTGCTATTCTCACCTTCATAATAGGCATTTCCCGCCGATTACAGCGAAATGATTATTGCATGCGGTGCTTCGATTTGCTGTCGTGTGGTAATTTCTTCCTTCTCACATTTCCAGCTGTTCTGTTTTCTTTCTTCAGTGTTCTCTCTCCATATTAATTCTTATGAAGTTTTTTTTTCAGACTTTTAGCCTATTTATTCTCTCCATTACTGTTTTATTAGCATTTCTTCCATTTTCTGAGTTCTTACATAGTTCTCCATGTTTACATGTCCTAAAAAGTTTAAATTCTTGATTAAAACAACCATGATTTTATTACAAACACATTTAAGTTCTTTGATTATATAAACACTGATAAACAATTCTTATAAAACTGTTTTGTACTATATTAAATTCAAAATAGGAGACACGTTTGATTTTGTACTTTGTAGCCATTCTAAGCCCCATTTTGTAAAAGAACACATAAATACAGTGCACAGCAATGCATGTGACCCTTATAGACAGGCACTACATATCTGCCATCTCTCTCTGTAATGACAGTGATTAGGACGATGACGATGATGAAGAAGTTTAACAAAAACAAAACAAACAAACAATAAAAACCCATTCGCTGTGGAGTCGATTCCAACTCATGGCGACCTCATGTGTTACAGGACAGAACTGCTCCATAGGGTTTTCTTGGCTGTAATCTTTAGGGAAGCAGATTGCCAGGGCTTTCTTCTGTGGCACCACTGGGTGAGTTCAAACTCCCAATCTTTTGGCTAGCAGTGGAGCATAGACTCTCCGCACTACCTCGGGACAGAATGATAGTGATGTTGTTGTTAGCTGTCATCGAGCCCACCTTGATTCACGGCGACCCCATGCACGAGGAGATCAGACATTTGTGAACCACAGAGCTTTCCTTGGCTGATTTTTAGAAGTGATGGTGATAGGCAACATTTATTGATGCTTTCTATATGCCGAGCACTTTTCTAATCACTTTATATTAATTAACTCATTTAATCACTGTAATAATGTTTAAGATGAGACCCGAATGGCAGAGAGAACATTGAGAGCAACATTGAGAGGTGGAAGTGAACTAAGTAAACTGAATGTGTCTGAGGAAAAGCAAAAAACAACAGTGAGGCTGGAGTGTGTTGAGTAAGGGGAATTCTCTGGTGTGGGTTTCTTGTGACACTGTTGTCTGTCTCAGACCCTGGTCTCACTGAATTCAAAGGAACAGTTTGGAACTGCAGAAATCCTAAGGTGTCATCCAGTGGGGAGAACTGGCCTGAGAAAGGTTACACCCTGTGTATCTTCCATACATACCCATATTCCCACATATTTCTATCCTGATTAAGTCAGATTAAGATGAACCTAAGGCAGCATTGAAATCCTAGCCCTTTGGGCACAGTTGTTATTAATTCTTCAGTGCCCCCACAGCACAGAGCAGACCTCGGATATAGTACTTCTCCATGTATCCTGACCCTTCTTTGTGTGTCTGCCTCTGCACTAGATCGGAAGCTCATTAAGAGCAGAGCCTACGTTGTTATCATGCTAAATCACTTTCCTTTCTTGCATTCATTTGTTCCACAAATATTTCTTGAGTGCCATCTATTGCTAGCCACTTATGCCAGTCTGTCTCCCTGTCCACAGAGACACCTCTGAACAAGACTCAGTCCTTGCTCTCAACTTTCTCACAATATTGCAGAAGAGAAATGCAATAAACATACAATTATAATAGAGCATACGAAGTGCTATGGTAGATGAGGCACCTCACCTAGCCTTGGGGAGTCAGAGGAAACTTTCCGAAGTGTTTGTATGTGTGTGTGTGTGTGTGTGTGTATTGAGGAGCTGAGATGGCGGGAAGAGTGTGCAGAGTTTTAGATCTGAGGAACAAAGGATTCGTGAGCCCAGAGGAGAATTCAGTTGTGTATTGGATGAAGAAATGTGAATAAATGAGTGAATGAATAAGTGAATTAATGATTTTGTCCACACGTGTTGCAGAGGCAGCTCATGAGATGGAGGTATTAAGCCAAAAAGCATATTATTAATTCACCCTGAGAAGTCACTATTGCAAGTTCTGCTCATCATTTGCCTGTAGGCAAACTTATGGGGAGCCGCATTATCATCAAAGGTTGCTTGCTAAGGATTATTCAGTTACTTAATGGGAGATCAAGCTAAGTGTTAGTCTTACTCTAGGAATGGCCTTACCAACAGGACTGGACATACCCAAAACCCAATGGCCAACATTCTTATCTTTCTTGAATGTTGATTGGATGGGAACTATGGGGTGAATGAATGAATGAAAAAAGAAATCATAACCTCAGTGCTGTGCATGGAAGAGAGAGGGGCTGTTACTGTGGTCTTGAAGCCAAAGGCAGACAGCTAGCTTGGCAAGCAGGACCCGGATTCTAGTCTTCGCTCTGCCACTGACTTGTGGTATGGCATCAAGCAAGTTACAGTCCTCTAACCTGTATAGTGGAAGGGTACCTGGCAGTTTCTAAGGTCCCTGCCAGCTCTGGAATCCCATGTTCATTCTAGATCTACCTCCTGAGTGGGGAGAGGTATCAAATGTATATGCGTACCAGGAGAGCAGCATCCTTACCCTCCCTGGCCAGCAGCCCTGTCCTGGGGCTACTCTCTCCTCCAGATGCATGGAGCCTCTCTGAGCCCAGAGCATCCTAAATAGCGGTCCTAATCCACCATACTCTTGGATGGGTTCTGGTGGTCCTCCACCTGTGTTACTACAGGGCCAGGATGACCATACTTCTGATGTCCTTAACCCTTCCTGGTTTCTGTAGTTCTAAAGTGATCTGAGAGTTTGGCTATTTCTGATGTAGCCTTTTCTTAGATTTCACATAGGGAGCATCTGGTTTGCCAGTGTTCCTTCTCCCCCTCCCATTCTAAAGCCATACCACATGCATTCAAATCCCAGCCCCTTCACGACCCACTCATATGGCCTTGGTCAGGTTTCTTAACCTCTCTGTGCCTCAGTTTCTTCAACTGTAAAATGCAGACATATTTGTTTCTACCTCAGAGGATTATTTGTGAGGAGTAATGAGATAATCCATGTAAAGCAGTTACAACAGTGCCTGGTATATGATAAATACACAGAATGTTATTTATTGTTTGCCATGATTATTCCTGCCACCCTCCATTGCTGCCTTCCTTCCTCAAATATTTTCTGCCCCACTATCAGGTGAGCACAAAGGATACAGAGATAAATAGGCCACCATCTCCACCCTGAGGAAGTTCAGTCCAGTGCCATTGACTGAGTGCTTTCTCTGTGGCAGCTCACTGAATCCCCACCACAATCCAGTGTGACGCTTATTATTCTTCCCATTTCACACTTGAGAAAACTGCAGCCCAGAGAAGTCAAGTGACATTCCCAGTGTCACACAGTTAGTAAATGACTGTTGAAAATGGAACTCAGGTCTTGTAGGGTCCAAATCCAGCCCTCTCTCCACCACCTCACACAGCTACCACAAGGCTGCAATTATGCTGTTTTGAAGGGAAAAAAAATAAAAGAAACAGCAATGCACGATGGGAGAGATCATAATGGGAAATGAACTCTCCTTCCCAGGGCATCTGTCTGAGACTTTCAGAAAGGGTGGGAAGGTGAGCCTCATGAACCCAGCTCCCAGCAGCCCTTGCTTCAGCCCATCTGAAAAGGATCCGTCTTTAAAAGCAAGGAGCCAGAAAAAATAATTCATACTAAAAACAAACTCTGTCATGAGTCATTTGACTTTGCTTTCCCCTGAACACATAGTTTATGTCTTGGGCGAGCTAAGGCTAAAAGAACATCTGATATGTTTTAGGCTAGCTGAGCCATTATTTAAGGAGCTTCACATCCAATATGTGCCCACCGGACCTCATGGTTTAAATCAAGGCTTGTGCTTATGGGGCATAGCATTTGTTATTTTTGTTGTAGTTGTATTGGGTTGTGATTGTGTACATGTTTTATCAAGATGACAAGAATTGCTTTGGTCCATGATTCAGAAGTTCTCAGGCCATGAACTAGCCCAGGCAGTAATTACTCTGAGTATGTGCATGACACAGGAATGTGTATATGGGTGTGCAAGTCCAGATACGTGAGCACCTATGGAAAGGACAGAGAATGAGGTAAAAACAGCTTCCAGGCGAGCCACTTACCATTCCCATCAGCAGAGGAGGGAGCTTTGGCCTGGGGTCAGAGTATTTCTCAATGCTGGGTGACCAGTAAATAACCCAGAACACAAGGCGTCTGTCTCTGTCTCTATGGCAGACTTGCTCCTCTGTAGATAATCGAAAAATGATAGGAATACCCTTACACTGTAGAAACTCAAGCAATATAGAATCGAGTAAAAGGTAAAAGGCACAAACCTCTCCTGATCCCAGAGGTAATCACTATTATACATTTTGTATATATTCTTTTTCTAACCTTTTTAATATATTTTTTTATTGTTGCTGTTAGTTGCCGTTCAGTCAGCTCTGACTCATGGTAACCTTAAGTAAAACGGAAGGAAACATTGCCTGACCCTGTGCCATTATCAGGATCGTTGGTATGTTTGGGTCCATTTTTTTGGCTGTTGTGTCAGTCCATCTCATTGAGGGTTTCCCTCATTTTTGCTTATCCTCCACTTTACCAAAAATGATGTCTTTTCCTAGAGATTGGTATTTCCTGATGTTACATCCAGAGTAAGCAAGCCAAAGTCTCTCCATCCTCATTTCTGAGGAGCATATGAGATCGTAGTGTATATATTGTTTGACAACTTTTTTTTTTTGTCATTTAAGAAGATATTTTAGAGTATGTTAATACATAAAGAATTGCTCCATGTCTCCACATACTGATAGTGATTCCAGAGTGTGCACATATAACAATAATTTAAACCATGTCCTGTTGATAGACATTTGGAGCCCTGATGGCACAGTGGTTAAACGTTTGGCTGCTAACCAAAAGGCTGGCAGTTCAAATCCACCAGCCGCTCCTTGGAAACCCTATGGGGCAATTCTACTCTGTCCTGTAGGGTCATTGTGAGTCAAAATTGACTCGACAGCAATGGGTTTTTTTTTCGTTTTATTGATATTTAGGTAGTTTCTAGTGTTTCGCTATGATAAAAAATGGTGCAAGAGTCATCCTTGGTATGTTTCTTTATATGCAGATATGAACTTTTTTCTTAGAGAGATACAGAAAAGTAGACTTTCTAGTGTAAGAATCTGTGCACTTAGAGTTCTGTTAGTTGTGGTCAAAATGTCCTCCAAGACTGTCACAATTTGTATTCCTGCCAGTGGTGTCCCTATGTCTTTGCCAACACTGGATGTTGTCAATCTTTTAACATTTTTATCAATTCATTGGGTAGAAAATGACTGCTCATTGTTCTTTTCCTTTGCCTTTCCTGTTGCTAGTAAGAGGAAACATTTTCTTTATAGCCATTGGCTACTTGCTCTCTGTCTGTTAATGGCCTATTAATATCCTATCTTCATTTTCCTATTGGTGTTCATCTTTTCTCCATTGATTTAGAGGAGTTCTTTATATACTCTGAATATTAATCCTTTGTCATACAGACTGAAGACTTACTTACATTATAATATGTTCCTTATCATCTACCTTTGCTTATGATGCCTTATACAGGAGTTTTAAATCTTCATACAATCAGATCTGTGACTTTTTTCCTTTATGACTTCAAACCATCTTGGAAACTGTCCCTATAAACTATTTTTCCTCTTGAAGCTGTCTTTCAGAATACTAACATTTCAGATCTTTATGTATGCAAGAGTAAAATAAGGACCAAGAAGGGGAAGTGTCTTACCCCAGGGGTAAAGTTTAGACTAGAACACACCAGGCTGGCAGAATGCTGTGTTTGTGCAGACAAGCTTGGTAATTTCGCCATTAATTATGGAAAAATTCTAAAAATTTATCTGGATCAGTCACAGGCAAATGAGAGGTGGCAGGGAGCTAATAAGAGCATGAAACTGGAAGTCATGTAGCCTTTGGATCATATCCAGGCTCCTTTACTTGTCACTCGACATTGGGACATCACTTTGCTGCTCTGAGCCTTAGTTTATTTCTCTGTAAAATGGGACTAATCACAACTTGGAAGTTGTGATTTGATTGTGAGGTTTAGCATCTCCCATGTTTTGACACAGGGTAGCTACTCAATATGTATTTGTTTCCTGCGTTCCGTGATAAAAGGCCTTTTTTTCTCTGGCCATTGAAATGCAATTGGTCGTTTAAAACTGTTGACTTATATCTCTTCTGAGAATTTTGTAGCCAAAGAGTGAGGCAGAGCTTGCTCAAGAGTCTGAGGCAATTTCCTAAAGATACGTCTCAGTGGGACCTAAAGGAAACAAAACACCTACAACCATTGCTCAACGCTGGAAAAATCTCCAAGGTGGCCTTTTGGAGGAGAGGAGCCCAAACTCTGGGGAACTGCTCCCATTCACGTGGGTGTAGAGAACCTTCTTCTAGAGCTTTTGTAGTTCCTGGACTCTCTAAACCTCCTTCCTATACAGTGATATTTCCTCCAGCCTTTAAAATCATCTGCTGTTCCCCATACCTCAACTGGCATCTTTCGCTTCTTAAAGCAGCACAGTGCTTGCTAGTGGTTGAGCACCCAGAGTCTGCAGCCAGACTGCCTGGGTATACAACCCAGCTCTGCTACTCTTTAGTTATGAGTCCTGGAGCACACTTCTTAATTTCTCTCTGCTCAGTTTTCCTATCTATAAAATGAGGATACTAATATCACCTACCTCATAGACTTGTTTCCTGGCTTCTATGGATCAGGCCAAAATGATAGGTGCAGAGAGAAAAACCACAATTAAAGCTATCCATCAGGATTTATCTGCAACAATTTATCTCATTTTAATTCTTAAATAGTTCCACTGGTAGGTACTATTATTTTCCATTTTTAACAAAGGGCAACTGAGAGTCAGAAAGGTTAAAGTGACTTGTCCAGGGTCACACAACTAAGTGGAGGAACTGGGATTTGAGCCCAAGACTGTCTGACTCCAAACTGCTAATGTTATGCTAATGATGTGTATCCCGTCTCTGCTAGCAATGACTCAGAGGCCAGGCTGGAGGTGGAGGGGGAGGGAGAGATGAGGAGGTCTCTCTGGAGACTAGAGGAGGCAAAGACAAGGGCAGTGGGCCTGGGGCTGACAGGCTTCATGTAAAAATTTGGAAATTTTGCCCTGAAAGACAAGAGAGTGTTTTCAGCTGAGGTCATTTTCACTGTACCCTGTGTACTGAGGGTAAACCAAAACACAGCCGTAAATAGTACCCCACAGAATTCCCATCGCAGCAGCACACTGTGCTCCTTCTGTTTGGAGATGAATGTTTAAACACTCCCCATGAAAATGGGTGATCTGTTACTGTTCATGAAGTCCAGTCATAGCCCATCCAAATGAGATGCCTTGGCTTTGAATAGACGCGCAAGAACCATCAGATGATCAGCCATGGTGGGATCTCAACAGATGGTCTTGCCCAAGGAGTCAGCATCACAGGAGAAGGGGCATGGCTTCCTAAAGCCTCTGCTTTGAATAGTCCCATGCTAGTTGAACTGATGTGTCCCAGCTTGCTACAGAATATATTTTTATGGTGATTCCTTCTCTAATTAAAAAAAAAAAAAAAGTACCAAATCTGGAAGGGACTTTAACAAGTTGTCTAGTCTAATTCATTAAAAGATGGTTCTGTAAGATTTGGTACTTGAGTGGGAGGTGACTTTTCCAGGGTTTTATAGAGAAATCTGAGACTGGAATCCAGGCCTCCTGATTCTTAGCCAAAATATGTCTTAATTCTGACCCCCAAACACGTGCAGTGCATTAGTAAAAAGTCTGTTAACCTCTCTAAAGAGCAGGACTGAAATGTGTTAGAAATATGAAGGAGGTCATGTTTGTCCTTGATGTTTTCTACCTTTCCCTTCTACATTTGTTTCCTCCACTTCATATTTCTTTCACCTGTCAAAACTAACCAGTCCTGTGTGCTCAACTCTTGTTTCCGAGAAGCAGATTCTCTGATTTCCAGAGTTACTGCTGGTCACCTATTTCAGGGCTTTCTCCTCCTGCAGTAATGCTGACTCTTGAACAATTGAAAGGATCCTAGACCAGGAGTATGCCTGGCTTAGCCCGCATTGCATGTATTTCTTTGGATAAATCATTGCCTGCCCAAGCATTGTTCATCATCTCTGCAATGCAAGTGACAAAAAGGAAAGGGATGAATATTTATTGATCACCTGATCAGTAATGTGTATATATCAATGAATGTGGATCAATAAATGTGTATATATCACCACACTTAATCTTCATATTAGCTTATATGAGGTAGGTAGGTATTGTTATCCCCATTTTACAAATGAGGAATTAGAAATCTAGAAGGTAAATCACTTGTCCAAGGCCTCACAGCCCACAAGTGAGAGAGTTTAGAATTGAACCTTGATTAGCAATAATGATATGTGTTAATTAAGGGACTATATAACATTATAAAGGGGTTTATGGTTGTAAAATGCTTTCACATCATAAACAGGCAGTATGATCTGGTAGAGAGAGTCCCAGGTTCAGATTCAGAAAGACCTGGGTTCCAATGCCAGCATGGTAATTTACCTAGCAGTTTGGCCTTGAGCCAAGTTCCCTATTCTTTTAGAGCCCCATTGTCATTGCCTGTAACACTGGGCTCATAATCCCTACCTTGTCTTCCTCTGTGAGGCAGCATGCACAGTGGTGAGGAGCATGGACTCGGGGGCCAAGCAGCCTGGGTTCAAAGCTTAGTTTCTTTATTGACCAGCTGTGTAACCATAGCCATGTTACTTAACCTCTCTGTGCCTCAGTCTCCCTGTCTGTACAAAGAGGATCATAACACCATCTCATGGGGTTTCTATGAAGATTAAATAAATTAATATACATATAAAGTGATTAGAAGAGAATACAGAAAGTGCTGGCACGCAGGACTATTTAAGTATTACCTACTGTTCTTAGTAGTACCACTCCCAGAGCTGATGGGAAGATTCAATGAGATGCTGAATAACTCATCCAGCTCCCGTTACCTGTTGCCACTGAGTCAATTCCGACTCATAGCGACCTAACAGAGTAGAACTGCCGACCTTTTGGTTAGCAGCTGTAGCTCTTAACTATCACACCACCAAGGTTTCCAGCACCCCGCAAATAATTAGCCCTTTTCCCCTTCCTCTTCACATAGTACATTTTTAGCAATGGAATCAGGACATGAGCCTTCATCTCCAGACTCCAGATCCTATGTCCACACCATGGCTGTCTACATAGGAAGATCTAGGCCGTGCTGGTCATGGCCCTCTGACTCCATCTACGTGCCCCTTCTTAGCGTGGGACTGCTGGGCCTTTGTCAGTCATCGCAAACCCACGGTCTAGCTGCTCATCCCAAAATTGCCTCAAGGCTGCATACCACACTTTCGGTTTCACCTTACTTCCTCCTTCCTGTCTTTTCCAGCTCCCATCCAGCCTGACTTTGGTGGCAGAGCAGTTCTTTTCATTATGGCATCCTCTGCTCAAGAGCATTCCATAGCTCCCCATTGCCTGTGGTGGGAGAGTGGTTCAGGTGGTGTAGAGCCTAGAATTGACAGTGCTCTCCACCACAATAACTGAGCAATTGGTAACAGATAACAGCACCGGAACAAGCAGGCACAATTTTACAGGCAGAACCTATGTGATTATATTGCATGGGTACAATATGAAATCCCAAGCACAAGCACATGTATCCGCAGAAGACAGGTAACAATAGAATAGCCCTGAACTGCTGCTTAACTAAGCATTGTGGAATATTTCTATTTTTCCCATTAATATCTGATTGCTATTCTCTAAGCCTCAATTTTCTCATCTGTAAAATAGGGTAGAACCTACATCATGGAGCGGTTGGGAGGGTTAAAGGAGAGGGTGCATGTGAAGTGCCTGGGCCAGAGTAGAACTGTGCTTTATAGGGTTCTCAATGGCTTATTTTTTGGAAGTAGATCGCCAGGCATTTTTTCTGAGGCACCTCCAGGTAGACTCGAACCACCAAGTTTTTGGTTAGCAGCCAAGTGCGTTAACTGTTTGCACCATCTAGGGACTCCTAGTAAACTACATGGTCACCCTAGTTAAAGGTTCCTTCATTCTTCTGAGGTAGCAAGCCCCACCCAGGCTGCTGTTTTCCTGGGCAGCAGGAAGTCCATTGTGGCCAACCGAAGCATTGTGTCTTTCTTGCCAGAGACTGGGTTGGTGTCAGCCTGGAGCCTGTAGGACCCACTCGAAATCCTGGGCTTCAAAGACCCAGTGGTGGGTGTATCTGTGTTGCTCCCAGCCCATGTCTTCCACCATTGTGTTGTCTTGTGGGAGTGTCAAGTTGAAGGCCAAGCCAGTTTCTATCCTTTGATGAGGAAACATATGTCAACATAATGGTCCACTGAACTCTGGGAATAAATAGACATGTGGTGCCTTGTGAGGATTGTAGCCTAAATGGTTTTACTCTAGCAGATGTGGAATTAAATATAAAACAGACAGCTGATTACTTTTAAATCCACATGCACAAAACCAACTATTACATGTCTTCTCAGCTACAGAATCAGAGCTTTTCCCTGGAATAGACTGTTTTTAGACTGGAATTTGGGGTAAGAGGAGAGAAGGAGGGGGAAGAGAAAGAATTAAATAACAAATCAGATAGGTGGAGAGTTTTCAAACATACAAAGTCTGCAACATTTAATGTGGAATTTTTTTCTTCTTATTCTATATTTTTGGTATATGGAAAGAAATCTTTGCTGGTGCCAGCTTCAGATTCTCAGGTTTAAGAACCCTATTATTGACCTGAGGAAAGAGTTACATCAATCACACTCTCAAGGCCTTCAGAACAAAGAACAACTTGGGGCAAGCTTGAGAGTTTGCAGGGCATTTTGGTGACATTTCGGGATGCCCTTTGTTTCCCCCTTTCAAGAAAAGCCCTTTCTTTCCTTGCCTTCTCACATAACAGCTTGGGATTCTTGTTCCCCCCAGAAATGCATTTGAGCTGGCTGGGCTTGTTAAGAGTCAGGGCATGAAGCATTTTTCCATGGTAGAAAAGTTCTGGCATTTCACAGCAGAACTAATGTGGGATTTGGGAAGCCCTCCCTATTTGTGCAGTTAATTAGGGCTCCCCAAAGGCAGCTGATCCACTGGTGTCAGAAGACCAATTCTGAGGCCAAGGAAGGCCAACACTGTATGAGCACTCCAGGAGGGTGGCTAACGTGGCTTCTGCACCTGTTTCCCACTGACTGGAACTGGAATTCAAAGGAAACGAAGATAGGGCTTTCCCACAATGCTTGTTTGAATACCCAGCCTCATTTAATCATTTGATGTGTAGCCAGTGTTTGAGTCTCAAAACACGTGGTGATATGGAATCAGAGCAAGGTTCCCCTTGGGTCTATGAAATAAGGTCTTTGGTTCCAATAAGAACTTTGATATTGACAAAAATTGTAGTGGAAAAACTACAAGCTTTATAGTCAGACAAGCTTGTGCTCTAAATCTGACTCTGCCACTTTTAGAAGATACAAGGCCTTGGAGAAATTATTTGTCTCTAAACTTTAGCTTTCTTCTTGGTAAAAGGGCAAACTAACCCCTTTTCCATGGATTCCTTTTAATAACAGCAGCTAACATTTGTTGAGCAATTACTGTATGCAGGGCACTGTTCTAAGGGCATCAAACATACTAACTCTTCAATTCTCTATTGACCGTATGTAGTAGACTCTATATTAGGGGTTGGTATCTATTACCTTTGGGCCAAATATAGCCTACCCCATTTTTGTAAATAAAGTTTTATTGGAACACAGCCACAGACATTTATAATGTATTGTCTGTGGCTGCTTTTGTGCTACAACCACAGAGCTGAATAGTTGTGACAGACACCGTATGGACTACAAAGCTGGAACTATTTACTATCTAGCTTGTTACAGAAAAAGTTTCCCAACCCTTGCTTTATATTATCTCAATTTAAATAGTCATTTTAAGTAACTTATCTGTGGTCACACATATGATAACTGGTAGGACTAGGACTAGGATTTGAACTCAGTAGCCTGACTCCAGAACGTATGCTCTTCGCCAGTATCCTATATATAATATACATAATATGCCTAACACAGTGCCTGGCACATAGGAGATGCTTGTAAATCTGTACCATTAGCAATCCTTTACATTCCCCCATATTCCTTCTGCCTCCTTTCCCAGGTTCCTATCAACTCCAATCACCTTTTCTTTCTTTTCTGCCAGATAATATTATCAATTCAGCAGATTGCTGGGAAATTTTATATCCATTATCTCAATCCATCAAACAACTCTATGAGATAGGTATTAATATCTTTATTTTAAAGGTGAAGAAACCACTCCTGACCTCTGGAATCCCAGAAATGTATTTGAGGACCCACAGAAGAAACATTGCTAGGGCTTTTTTAAACACTTATTTTATGCTGAAGACTAACATTAAAAAGTTCAGTGGTTACTCTAGAAAGGCTTACAGTCTAATTGGGGAGAGAAAACTGGAACAATAACAGCAGGCATTTGAAGTTAAGATGCTTAGTACAGATTGTAAGTGGGTGTGAGTGCAGAGAGCTGGGACAGGAGAGTGGATGTGGAGGCCATGGAAGGTTTCCTGGAGACAGATGTGAGCTGGGCCTTTAACATGGGGCAGAATTTAGAAAGGAGAAGCTCAGGTTTGGGCACAGTGAGAGTGGGGAAAGGAACCCCAGAATGAAGGCTCAGAAATGGAAGTGGGAGTTCGCAGAGGAACAGTCTGCAAATCCCTGGGAATGGTGGGAAATCAGAATGGGTAAATAGGACGGAGACAGACTGTGCAGGACACTGAAGGCCAGAAAGAGGTATCTGATTTTAGAATAATAGGGCTGATTATGATAACAATTAGGTACAGGATTGCTGGCCCAGGAACTTCACATGCACCCTCTCCTTTAACCCTCCCAACCGCTCCATGATGTAGGTTCTACCCTATTTTACAGATGAGAAAATTGAGGCTTAGAGAATAGCAATCAGATATTAATGGGAAAAATAGAAATATTCCACAATGCTTAGTTAAGCAGCAGTTCAGGGCTATTCTATTGTTACCTGTCTTCTGCGGATACATGTGCTTGTGCTTGGGATTTCATATTGTACCCATGCAATATAATCACATAGGTTCTGCCTGTAAAATTGTGCCTGCTTGTTCCGGTGCTGTTATCTGTTACCAATTGCTCAGTTATTGTGGTGGAGAGCACTGTCAATTCTAGGCTCTACACCACCTGAACCACTCTCCCACCACAGGCAATGGGGAGCTATGGAATGCTCTTGAGCAGAGGATGCCATAATGAAAAGAACTGCTCTGCCACCAAAGTCAGGCTGGATGGGAGCTGGAAAAGACAGGAAGGAGGAAGTAAGGTGAAACCGAAAGTGTGGTATGCAGCCTTGAGGCAATTTTGGGATGAGCAGCTAGACCGTGGGTTTGCGATGACTGACAAAGGCCCAGCAGTCCCACGCTAAGAAGGGGCACGTAGATGGAGTCAGAGGGCCATGACCAGCACGGCCTAGATCTTCCTATGTAGACAGCCATGGTGTGGACATAGGATCTGGAGTCTGGAGATGAAGGCTCATGTCCTGATTCCATTGCTAAAAATGTACTATGTGAAGAGGAAGGGGAAAAGGGCTAATTATTTGCGGGGTGCTGGAAACCTTGGTGGTGTGATAGTTAAGAGCTACAGCTGCTAACCAAAAGGTCGGCAGTTCTACTCTGTTAGGTCGCTATGAGTCGGAATCGACTCAGTGGCAACAGGTAACGGGAGCTGGATGAGTTATTCAGCATCTCATTGAATCTTCCCATCAGCTCTGGGAGTGGTACTACTAAGAACAGTAGGTAATACTTAAATAGTCCTGCGTGCCAGCACTTTCTGTATTCTCTTCTAATCACTTTATATGTATATTAATTTATTTAATCTTCATAGAAACCCCATGAGATGGTGTTATGATCCTCTTTGTACAGACAGGGAGACTGAGGCACAGAGAGGTTAAGTAACATGGCTATGGTTACACAGCTGGTCAATAAAGAAACTAAGCTTTGAACCCAGGCTGCTTGGCCCCCGAGTCCATGCTCCTCACCACTGTGCATGCTGCCTCACAGAGGAAGACAAGGTAGGGATTATGAGCCCAGTGTTACAGGCAATGACAATGGGGCTCTAAAAGAATAGGGAACTTGGCTCAAGGCCAAACTGCTAGGTAAATTACCATGCTGGCATTGGAACCCAGGTCTTTCTGAATCTGAACCTGGGACTCTCTCTACCAGATCACACATCGTTACTGCTAATTTGTGGCTTCTCTGATTCTCTAGTAAAATGAATGGAGTAGATCGGCCAAGCTCATAGATGGTAGTGGAAATTCTAGTCTTTCCTCTAGACTGTGACCTCCTCCAGGAGAGAAGCTAACCAGTTTCCCTGCTCTGTTCCCTGCAATCCCCACAGGGCCTGGCATGGGGTGGTGGGTGACTCTCAGTAAACATTGGTTGCACATAACTTGCTCCAGGTAGAAGCATGTGGGTCCGGTTTACTACCATGGTGGTATAGCCAGCATGCCCACTTATTTGCTACTTGCCCTCTGCCAACTCTAGAGATGTTGATAAGATGTTGGTATCTTTGTAAGCAGGTCACCTGCCTATTCTCTAAGATGAGTTTACCCAGGCAGAACATTCTAGATTTAGAGTTTTCCAATCCCACCCCTTTACCTGTACATTGACACTCCCACCTCTATTCCACAGGTCCAGGGACCAGCCATTAGAAGGCTCCTTGCAGAGCCTGGGATTGTTCACTGCATTCCTCCCCCCATGACCCTCAACTCCTAGCCTGGCTTCCTGGTTCACACAGTGCCACGGCTCTAGCCTCCTGTTACTGTAGGACTGGCGCCCAGTACGCTCTCAGCCTCCCCTTCTCTGAACAATTTACTTTTGCCCTCGGGACAAAGTGATACCCTAGGTGATATCAAGGTGATACCCTAGCTCAGCCCCAGGACACTCTACCCCATCAGCCCACGTGAGTAGCATCCCCATTATGTTTGTACTGGCTCCTCAGGACAGAACTGGATAGCTTGTTCAGCCACTTCTCAAGGGCCTGACCCTGGCAGCTCTACCAGTCTCACCTGTTCCTTGTCTGGCAGTAGCCCGTCTAACTGGATGAGGCTATTCTGGGAGCAGCAGGAAGACCTCTTCCCTTGAGTTTAGTCTTTCTTAACAAAACAAGTCAAAAGAGCTTTTTGTTTTTTCACATGGTATTAAACACTGCATAACAGCAGTTAAGAGCATGGCTTCTGGAAGCAGAGGACATAGGTTCAAAATCCAATTCTGACACTTGCTAACTGTGTCATCTGGGAAAATTTCTTAAACTCTCTCAATTTTGGTTCCTCATTTGTAATATGAAGCAATTATCTTATTAGGTAGTTGTGAGAATTCAATGATATGATATATGTGGAGTATATGTCATAGTACCTGACATATGGTAAGTGCTCAATGAGTGATAGATATTACCAGGTGTCTTAGTTATCTAGTGCTGCTCTAACAGAAATACCACAAGGGGATGGTTTTAACAAAGAGAAGTTTATTCTCTCACAGTCTAGTAGACTAGAAGTCCAAATTCAGGGCACCAGCTCCAAAGGGGCTCCAAGGGAAGGCTTTCTCTCTCTGTTGGCTCTGGAGGAAGGTCCTTGTCATCAATCTTCCCTTGGTCTGGGAGCTTCTCTGTCTAGGAGCCTTGGGTCCAAAGGACACGCTGTGTTCCTGGCAGTGCTTTCTTTGTGGTATGAGGTCCCTCACTGTCTGCTTGCTTCCCTTTCCTTTTATCTCTTGTAAGATAAAAGGTGATATAGGCCACACCCCAAGGAAACCCCCTTTACACTGGATCACGGATGTGACCTGAGTAAGGTGTTACATCCCACCCTAATCCTCTTTAACATAATCTAATTTGCCTCATTAACCATAGGCAGAGATTAGGATTTACAGCACATTGCAAAATTACATCAATCGCAAAATGGAGGACAACCATACAATCCTGGGAATCATGGCCTAACCAAGTAGACACATATTTTGGGGGGACACAGTTCGATCCATAACACCAGCATTACATTAAGTATCATGATATATAGTATCATTCATACTTCCACCATAATAGCCTCTCAATGCATGTTTACTTAATAAATAACTGTCTGAATTCATAAATTCTGAAATTCAGACAGTTATTTATTCAACAAACATGTAGTGAGAGGCTATTATGTGCCAGATCCATGCCAGGTGCAAATATGGGATGTACATTGTTGTTATTAGGTGCCACTGAGTCAGTTCCGACTCATAGCTGAAACCTGTCCACCATGGGTGACCCTGCTGGTGTTTGAAATACCAGTGGCATAGCTTCCAGCATCACAGCAACATACAAGCCACCACAGTATGTCGAACTGACAGATGCATGGGGATGGGATATATAAGTATGGTTATAAAAGGAAGCAAATGCATGTTAATTACCTACTTTAGGCCAAACACTGTTCTAGCATTTTAGGGACATTATTTTATCTAATCTTGTCAAAGGCCTTGCAGGCAGACATTACCATTTTACAGATGAGGAATCTGAGACTTAGAAAGGTTAACTAACTCCCCGAAGACATGACCAATGAGCGTGGCACCAGATATTCTGACTTCAAGTCCCCACTGTTGAAAAATCCACATTTTACTCTCATACTCATGCAATAGAATGTCTTTGTTCATGTAACTTTTTGGTTAAAAGGAAGTTCACAGGAATGTTGTTTTCACTTCATCCTTATTGGTTCAAATCTCTGTAAGAGGTCAGAGTTCTTGTGCCTATCTTGGCATGTAAGTGATAAGCCTGGTGGGCTCTTCTTTGACAATTGGGGATTTTACCATCATACAGAATACTTTCTCTCACTAGGTGGGGCTGGAACAGAAATGGAGAAGGAGATGAGTAAGGAGCTGATATTGGACTCACCCAAGGCATACAGTGCAAGCTGTTTTGTTTTTTAAACAAGTCCCAGTCATGAGCTTGCTTTTTGGATTCATGCCTTATGCCTCTAGCCATCGAAGGCCAAGTATGTCAAGGAAAAAAAAAAAGTCCTTCAGTTAGTTGAGGTTTTATTCTGTTTCTACTTTGGTGGTTTAAAACTAATTACAGACTGAAACGAGAGCTTGAGCCAATTACTCTAATAACGAAGAGAGGAAAATCCACTTTTCTTTCAATCATCTAAAGATTTCAGGCGTGTGTAAGCTGTTTATATATAGATGTGAAAAATTGGCCTGAAGCCTTCATTTCACTTTGCTTATCTAGAAACAGTCTCAAATTTTGTTTCAGAAAGGAGATGACATGCCTTAGATTGTTTCCACAGGTCAAGAGGGCCCTGTTGGAACAATTGCAATGTAAGAGATTTTGTTGCTATCATGATAGAATATTTCCACATGGTTGAGAGAGGATGGTGTATTATGAAGGATGACTCTTCACCTTAAAAAAAAAAAAAAAAAGGCTGGACTCCCTAGAAAAAACTTCAAGATAAAGAAGTTCCATTCATCTTATGTATTCATTAATTTATTTAGTCTTTATTGGGTCCCTGGTGGTGCAGTGGTTAAGAGTTACAGCGAGCTACAGCTGTTAACCAAAAGGTAGACAGTTTGAATCCTCCAGCTGTTCCTTGGACACTCTATGGGGCAGTTCTACTCCGTCCTGTAGGGTTGCTGTGAGTCGAATTGACTCAGTGGCAATGGGTTTGGGGTTTTTTTGGTTTATTGTGGCCTTCAAGGCCCGCCTGGCCTGGCACCCCCTCCCTTTGTTAATTTATCTCCCGCCATTCTCCACCTTGCCCATGCTGTTCAGTTGCAGCGGCCTCTTTGCTGTCTTTCCACATACTAGACATGCTCCCACCTCAGGGCTTTTACACTTGCTGTTCCCCCTGTATGGAACACTCTCCCCGCTGGTAGTTCTATGGTTCTCTCCCTCATTTCCTTCAGATCTCTGCTCATATATCATTTTATCAGAGATATGTCATTCCTGGCCACCCCATACAAACTTTCTGCTCCACTCGTATCAATCTCTATCCATCTTACCCTATTTAATCATTTTTCCCTAGTACTTATCACCACCTGACATAATAGACTTATATATGTGTATACATATGTACATATTATTTTAATAAACTTTATTTTTTAGAACAGTTTTAGATTTATAGAAAAATTGTGAAGATAGTACAGAGAGTTCCCATAAACCCCACACCCAGTTTCCCCTATTATTGAATCTCACATTAGTATGGTATATTTGTTACAGTGGAGTCCCTGGATGATGCAAATGGTTAACACATTTGGATACTAACTGAAAGGCTGGAAGTTCTGGTCCACCCAGAGACACCTTGGAAGAAAGGCCTGGCAATCTGCTTCTGAAAAATCAGCCATTGAAAACCCTAGGGAGCACAGTTCTACTCTGACACAGGTGGGGTTGCCATGAGTTGTAATCAACTCTATGGCAACTGAACTGGTTATTCATACATTATTACTAACTAAAGTCCATACATTATTCAGATTTCCTTAGTTTTTAACCTAATGACCTTCTTCTAGTCTAAGATCCCAACCCAGAGACCACATTACATTTAGTCATCATTAGGCTCCTCTGGTTTTTGATAATGTTTACGGTTTTGAGAAGCACTTGTAAGGTATTTTGGAAAATGCCCTTCAATTAGGATTTGTCTGATGTTTTTCTCATTATTAGACTGCAGTTATGATTTGAGGGGAGGAAGACCACAGAGATAAAGTGTCATTCTCATCCCATCATACCAGGGGTACCTACTGTCAGCATGACTTATTACTGTTGATGTTGACCTTGATCACCTGGGTGAGATAGTGTTTTCCAAGTTTCTCCACTGTAACATTGTAAAATTACTCTCCCCTTACCCCCATTTCCATATTATATTCTTTGGAGTCAGTATGAGCAGCCCACACTTAAGGAGTAGAAACTTATGCTCCACCTTCTTGAGAGCAGAATATCTACATAGTTGGTTTGGAACTCTTCTGCGTGAGAGGATTATCTCCTCTTGTTCATTGATTTATTTATTCAGTTATTTATTTATAACAGCATGAACTCATCAATATTTATATTATACTTTCTGTTATAATCCAATACTACTTTATTTTGTTGCTCACTTGTTCCAGTTTTAGTCAATGGGAGCTTCCTCAGTTGGCTCCTGTGTTCCTTTTACCCCATAATTGTTTTGTTTTGTTTTTTACTTTCTTATTTTTTGGCGCTACAAGATGTTCCAGGCTCATCTTGTACATTTCCTGCCCCAGTCCTAGAGTCAGCCATTGGTCCAAGGAGTGCTGGTTCTTTTTATTGAAGAATGGAATTAGAAGCCAAGATTTGAGCACTAGGTGTGCTGATTGCTACTGGGTTGTCATTGCTTCTAGGTCCTCTCAGCTGACAGAGCAAGGAAATTTATGTGTGTACTAACATGTGCATAACATATATCTATAAATATTTTTATATATAACCATCTGTGTCTGTATTAAGCTAAACATTAATTTATACTTATATCACCAATAGTAATCTATTAACCATATGGATCATTCTAACCTCCTTCCCTTGCTTTTCTGTAAACACCCACTCAGATAGTGAGAAACCTAGCTTCCACCATCTGCCATCCATTTTCTTAATTATTCGATTCCAGTATACTTGTATAGCAGTATTAGAAAATGATAGTTACAATAATTGTTCATTCATATCCCATGGGATACAACTTTATCGACTAGGGTGCAGTTCTTATGAACAGAAAAAGTTTCTTTTGCCTTTATTTTTATAGATTCCACTCATTTCCAAAGTTAGTTAGGTCAGCAGTACCTTTTTCCCCCATCACCATCAGTGAGGTTGTTTCATCCATTTGTAATATAGTAAGATTGTTTTATCACATTATGCATTCCATCCTGGGATTCCTTTAACTCCTACATGATTTTTTAAAAAAATATTTGTGTATATTAAGGTTTATTCTTTGTGCTGTAAACTTCAGTGGGTTTTGACAAATATATAGTGTATCCATAATTACAGGTGCCCTGGTGACACAGTGGTTAAAGCACTTGGCTGCTAACTGAAAGGTCAGTTTAAACCCACAAGCAGCTCCACAAGAGAGAAGACCTGATGATCTGCTCCCATAAAGATTACAGCCTATGGAACTTTATGGGGCAGTTGTACTTATTCCCATAGGTCACTATGAGTAGGAATTGACTCGATGGCACACAACAATAATACAGTATCATACAGAATGGTTTCGCCACACTATGTTCTAAACCTGTTCAACCCTCCCTCCTTTTCCCCTGAGCCCTTAGTAACCACTGATCTTTATATTCCCTTTATAGTTGTGGCTTTTCCAGAATGTCTCATAATTGGAGTGATACAGTATATAACCTTCTCACACTTTATTTCACTTAGTAATAGCCATTTAAGATATATCCATACCTTTGTGGGTATGATAACGAACTGTGGCCTGATAACTCATTTATTTTTATTGCTAAGTAATGTGCCATTGCATAGATGTACCAAAGTTTTTTTCACCCATTTTTTATATTGAAGGACATCTTGGTTGCTTCAAATTTGGGACAGTTATAAATAAAGATGATAGAAGCATTCATGTGCAGGTTTTTGTGTAGACATAGTTTTCGAATTTAGTGGGTAAATACCTAGGAGCACAACTGCTGGATTGTATGTTAATACTATATTTAGCTTGCTAAGAAACTGCCGAACTGTTTTCCAAAGTGGTTGTACCATTTTGCATTTTCACCAGCAAAGCATTAAAGTTCTTGTTGCTCCACATTCTCGTTAGCATTTGGCATTGTCATTTTTTCTTTTTTTGAATGTGAGCCATTCTAATAGGTATGTAGTGGTATCTCATGGTTGTCTTAATTTACAATTCCCTAATGATAAATGATATTGAGCATCTATTCATATGCTTATTTGTCATCTGTATATCTTCCTTAGTCAAGTGTCTGTTCATATTTTTGCCCATTTTTAATTGGGTTGCTTGTTTTCTTCTTGTGTTTTAAGAGGGTATCTTTTTTGTGTACTTTAGACACAAGTCCTATATCAGATATGTTGTTTACAAATATTTTCTCTCATTCTGGGACTTGTTTCTGATTCTCTTAGCAGTGTCTTTGGAGAGAACAACTTCTTCAATTATTTTTTTGTACTTTAAGCAAAAATTTACAATTCAAGTTCATCTCATACAAAAATTTTTACATACATTGTTATGTGACCCTAATTACTCTCCCTACACTGTCACAGTACACTCCTCCTTTCCATCCTTGATCTCCCATGCCCATTCAACCAGCTCCTGACCCTCTGCCTTCTCATCTCACCTCCGGACAGGGGCTCCCCATTTAGTCTCATGTATTTACTTGAGCTAAGAAACACACTCTTCATGAGTATCGTTTTATGTCCCATAGTCCAGAATAATCTTTGTCTGAAGAGTTGGCCTCAGGAATGCTTTTAGTGCTGGGTTGACAGAGAGTCTGGAGGCCATGATTTCTGGGGTTCCTCCAGTCTCAGTCAGACCATTAAGACTTGTCTTTTTACTAGAATTTGAGTTCTGCATCCCACTTTTCTCCTGCTCCATCAGGGACCCTCTGTTGTGTTCCCTGTCAGGGCGGTCATTGGTGGTAGCCGGGTACCATCTAGTTCTTCTGGTCTCAGGCTGATGAAGTCTCTGGTTTATGTGGCTGTTTCTGCCTCTTGGGCTAATACTTTTCTTGTGACTTTGGTGTTCTTCATTCTCCTTTACTCCAGAAGGGTTGGGACCAATTGATGCATCTTAGATGGCCGCTTGCTACCTTTTAAGACCCCAGATGCCACTTGCCAAAGTAGGATACAGAACATTTTCTTAATAAACTTTGTTATTCCAGTTGGCCTAGATGTCCCCTGAAACCATGGCCCCCAGACCCCCACCCCTGCTACTCTTTCCTTCAAAGTATTTGGCTGTATTCAGTATACTTCTTAGCTTTGGTTTAGTCCAGTTGTGCTGACTTCCCCTGTAGTGTGTGCTGTCCTTCCCTTCATCTAAGATAATTCTTGTCTGCTATCTAGTTAGTGAATAAACTTTTACCTCCCTTCCTACCCTCATAACCATCAAAGAATGTTTTCTTCTGTGTTTAAACCTTTTCTTGAGTACTTATAATAGTGGTCTTATACAATATTTGTCCTTTTGTGACTGACTGACTTCACTCAGCGTAATGCCTTACAGATACCTCCATGTTATAAGATGTTTCACAAATTTATAATTGTTCTTTATCATTGCATAATATTCCATTCTGTGAATATACCATAATTTGTATATCCATTCATCCATTGTATTCCATTCTGTAAATATACCGTAATTCGTTTATCCATTCATCCGTTGGTGGACACATAGGTTGTTTCCATCTTTTTGCTATCATGAAGAGTGCTGCAATGGACATGGGTGTGCATATATCTGTTCATGTGATGGCTCTTATTTCTCTAGGATATATTCCAAGGAGCGGGATTGCTGGATCGTATGGTACTTCTGTGTCTAGCTTTTTAAGGAAGCGCCAGATCAATTTCCAAAGTGGTTATACGATTTTACATTCCCACCAACAGTGTATAAGTGTTCCAGTCTCTCCAAAATCTCTCCAACATTTATTATTTGGTGTTTTTTGGATTAATGGTAGCCTTATGAGGGTGAGATGGTTTATCTCATTGTAGTTTTGATTTGCATTTCTCTAATGGCTAATGATCCTGAGCATTTCTTCATGTATCTGTTAGCCGCCTGAATGTCTTCTTTGGCGAAGTGCCTGTTGATATCCTTTGCCTGTTTTTTAATGGGGTTATTTGTCATTTTGTTGTTGAAGTTTTGCAGTATCTTATAGATTTTAGAAATTAGACACTGACAAGATTTCTCATAGCCAAAATTTTTTTCTCAGTTTGTAGGTTGTCTTTTTACTCTTCTGGTGAAGTCTTTTGAAAAGCATAAGTGTTTGATTTTTAGGAGCTCCCAGTTATCTAGTTTCCCTTCTATTGTTTGTGCATTGTTACTTATGGTTCATATTCTGTTTATGCCATGTATTAGGGCTCCTAGCATTGTCCCTAATTTTTCTTCCATGATCTGTATCGTTTTCGGTTTTATATTTAGGTCTTTGTTCCAGTTTGAGTTCATTTTTGTGCAAGGTGTGAGGTATGGGTCTTGTTTTTTGCAGATGGATATCCAGTATGCCAGCACCATTTGTTAAAGAGACTGTCTTTTCCCCAATTAATGGACTTTGTCAAATGTCAGCTGCTCATAGGTGGATGAATTCATGTCTGGATTCTCAATTCTGTTCCATTGGTCTCTGTATCTGTTGTTGTACCAGTACCAGCCTGTTTTGAGTATCGTGGTGCTGTAATAGGTTCTAAAATCAGGTAGTGTGAGGCCTCCCACTTTGTTCTTCTTTAGTAATGCTTTACTTATCCAGGGCCTCTTCCCTTTCCATATGAAGTTGGCGATTTGTTTCTCTGTCTCATTAAAAAATGCCGGTGGAATTTGGATCGGGATTGCATTGTATCTGTAGATCACTTTGGGTAGAATTGGCATTTTCACAATGTTCAGTCTGCCTATCCATGAGCAAGGTATGTTTTTCCACTTACGCAGGTGTCGTTTGGTTTCTTGCAGTAGTGTCTTGTAGTTTTCATTATATAGGTCTTTTACGTCTCTGGTTAGATTTATTCCTAAGTATTTTACCTTCTTGGGGGCTATTGTAAATGGTATTGATTTGGTGATTTCCTCTTTGAAGTTCTCTTTGTTTGTGTAGAGGAATCCAACTGATTTTTGTATGTTTAGCTTGTATCCTGATACTTTGTTGAATTCTTCTATTAGTTCCAGTAGTTTTCTTGAAGATTCTTTAGGGTTTTCTATGTATAAGATCATATCATCTGCAAATAGAGATACTTTTACTTCTTCCCTACCAGTTTGGATGCCCTTTATTTCTTTTTCTAGCCTAATTGCTCTGGCTAAGACCTCCAGCACAATGTCGAATAAGAGTGGTGATAAAGAGCATCCTTGGCTAGTTCCCGTTCTCAAGGGGAATGCTTTCCAGCTCTCTCCATTTAGAACGATGTTGGCTGTTGGCTTTCTATAAATGCCCTTAATTATACTAAGGAATTCCCCTTCTGTTCCTAATTTGCTGAGAGTTTTTATCATGAATGGGTGTTGGACTTTGTCAAGTGCCTTTTCTGCATCAATTGATAAGATCATGTGGTTCTTGTCTTTTGTTTTATTAATGTGATGGATTGCATTGATTGTTTTTCTAATGTTGAACCATCCCTGCATATCTGGTATAAATCCCACTTGATCGTAGTGAATTATTTTTTTGATATGTTGCTGAAATTTATTAGCTAGGATTTTGTTGAGGATTTTTAACATCAGTGTTCACGAGGGATATTTGTCTGTAATTTTCTTTTGTTTTTTTTTCTTTCTTTCTTTCTTTTTTTTTTTTTTTTTTTTGGTGTCTTTACCTGGTTTTCATATCAGGGTTATGCTGGCTTCAGAGAATGAGTTTGGGAGTATTACATCCTTTTCTATGCTCTGAAATACCTTTAGTAGTAGTGGTGTTAACTATTCTCTATTTCTCCAGTGAAACCATCAGGGCCAGGGCTATTTTTTTGTTGAGAGTTTTTTAATTACCTTTTCAATCTCTTTTTTTGCTATACTTTTATTTAGTTGTTCTACCTCTGTTTGTGTTAGTTTAGGTAGGTAGTGAGTTTCTAGAAATTTTTCCATTTTTTCTAGGTTTTCAAATTTGATAGAGTACAATTTTTCATAGTGTTCTGTTAAGATTCTTTTAATTTCAGTTGGGTCTGTTGTGCTATCACCCATCTCATTTCTTATACGGGTTATTTGCTTCTTCCCCTGTTTTTCTTTTGTCAGTTTGGCCAGTGGTTTATCAATTTTGTTGATCTTTTCAGAGAACCAGCTTTTGGTTTTGTTAACTCTTTCGATTGTTTTTCTAGTTTCTATTTCATTTAATTCTGCTCTAATTCTTATTATTTCCTTCCTTCTGGCACCCGAGGGCTTCTTTTGCTGCTCTCTTTCTACTTGAGTTGTAGGGTTAATGTTTTGATTATGGCCCTTTCTTCTTTTTTGATGTGTGCATTTACTGCTATAAACTGACCTCTGAGCACTGCTTTTGCTGTGTCCCAAAGGTTCTGGTAGGATGTGTTTTCATTCTCATTTGATTCTATGAATTTCTTTATTCCATCCTTAATTTCTTCTATAACCCAGTAGTTTTTGAGCAAGGTGTTTTTCAGTTTTATGTGTTTGATCTTTTTTCCTTGCTTTTTCTGTTATTGATTTCTACTTTCATGGCTTTATGGCCATAAAAGATGCTTTGTAATATTTTGATGCTTTGGATTCTGTTAAGACTTGCTTTATGGCCTAATATGTGGTCTATTCTGGAGAATGTTCCGTGTTCACTGGAAAAGAAAGTATACTTGGCTGCTGTTGGGTGGACTGCTTGGTATATGTCCATGAGATCAAGTTATCTGATTGTAGCATTTAGATCTTCTGTGTCTTTGTTGAGTTTCTTTCTGGATGTTCTGTCCTTTACCGAAAGTGGTATATTGAAGTCTCCTACTACTATTGTGAAGCTGTCTATCTCTCTTTGAGTGCTCTTAGAGTTTGTTTTATGTATTTTGTCATTGGGTGTGTAAATATTTATTATAGTTATGCCCTCCAGGTGTGTTGATCCTTTAATCATTATATAGTGTCCTTCCTTATCCTTTGTGGTGGATTTTACTTTTAAGTCTATTTTGTCAAAGATTAATATTGCCACTCCTGCTCTATTTTGAGTGTTGTTTGCTTGATATATTTTTTTCCATCCTTTGAGTTTTAGTTTATGTCTTTAACGTGTGTCTCTTGTAGGCAACATGTAGATGGATTGTGTTTTTTATCCATTCTGCCACTCTCTGTCTCTTTATTGGTGCATTTTCTTCATTTACATTTAGCATAATTATTGATAGGTATGAGTTTAGTGCTGTCATTTTGATGTCTTTTTGTGTGTGTTGTTGACAGTTTCTTCCACTTAATTTTCTGTGCTGAGTCATTTTTCTTTATGTATTTTCTTTTCATCTTTTTCATTGTTGTTGATTTTGTATTTGCTGAATCTTTATATTTTTCTTGTTTTTTTTTTTTTTTTAATTTTGACATGTAGGGTTGTTAGTTTCCTTTGTGGTTACCTTAATTTTTTACCCCTATTTGTCTAAGTTTAAACCAGTCTTTTATTTCTTTATATTGCCTTGACTTCCTCTCCATATGAAAAATCTATGTCTACATTTTTTAGTCCTTCTTTTTTGTTTTAATGTTGTCATCTTTTACATATTGACATCTCTGTTTCCCTATTGTCAGTGTTTTAAGTTTGATTTATTGTGGTGACTTCCATGTCTGGGTTGATATCTGGTTGCTCTGTCCTGTGTTCTAGTCTTGCATTGTTATCTGATGTTATTGATTTTCTAACCGGAGGATTCCCTTTAGTATTTCTTGTAATTTGGGTTTGTTTTTTGAAAATTCCCTAAACTTCTGTTTATCTGGAAATGCCCTAATTTTACCATCATATTTAAGAGACAGTTTTGCTGGATATAGAATTCTTGGCCAGCAGTTTTTTTTTCCTTCAAGGCTTTATGTATGTCATCCCATTGCCTTCTTGCCTGCATGGTTTCTGCTGAGTAGTCAGAGCTTATTATTGACTCTCCTTTGTAGATGACTTTTCCTTTATCCCTATCTGATCTTAAAATTCTCTCTTTAGTGTTTGCAATTTTGACTGTCATATGTCTTGGTGACTTTCTTTTGGGATCTGCCTTATGTGGGGTTTGATGAGCAGCTTGGCTAGATATCTTCTCATCTTTCATGATATCAGGGAAGTTTTCTGCCAACAAATCTTCAACAATTCTCTCTGTATTTTCTGTTATCCTCCTCCCCCCCGCCCCCCACCCCGTTCTGGTACTCCAGTCACTCATAGGTTATTCCTCTTGATAAAATCTTACATAATTCTTAGAGTTTCTTCATTTTTTTAAATTCTTTTATCTGATTTTTCCTCAAATAAGTTGATGTCAAGTCCTTTGTCTTCAATTTCACTAATCCTGACTTCCATTGCCTCAGTTCTGCTTCTATGACTTTCTGTTGAGTTCTCTAATTCTGAAATTTTATTGTTCATCTCCTGGATTTCTGATTGCTGTCTGTCTATGGATTCTTGCAGCTTGTTAAATCTTTAATTATGCTCTTTTCTAATCTTCTGAAGTTCCTCTGTTGCTAGGTCTGTGTTTTGCCTGATCTCCTTCTTGATCCCTTGAAGAGTTCTGTATATTTATCTTTGTATCCTACCTCTGGTAATTCCAAGAAATACTCTTCCTCTGGAAAATGTCTTGATTCTTTATTTTGGGAGCTTGCTGAAGCCATCATGGTCTGCCTCTTTATGTGATTTGATATTGACTGTTGTCTCCAAGCCATCAATAAGTTATTATATTTATTTATTTTATGTTTGCTTACTGTGTCCTAGCTTCTTGTTTTGTTTTAATATGCCCAAATAGGCTGCTCATGTGAGCTAGCCTGATCACCAGTGCCCCTGAAGCTCCAACATCCTGCCACCAGGTGGCCAGACCTGCCACCAAGTATGTGAGCCCAGCAGTCCGCCCACTCCTCCTGTATGGATTCAGCTCAGGTGTTCAAGTAGTCAGCCACCAAGTGTGTGGTGCAGGCTGTCACCTACAGTTCTAGACAGGCATGGGTGATTGGTGTAGGAGCAGGTATCCAGCTGCAGCAGGGGGTCACACGCTGAGCAAGGCAAGGGGCCGATGGCTGCCCCAAGTGTCTGGGAAGAAAGTGTGTCTCTGTTCCCTAGAGCACATAGGTGCATTGGTTTTGCAGCCAGACTATGAGCACCCAGTGCTATTGGCTGTAAGGACTGGGGGGCACCACTTATTTTCGGACACCTGTCTCAGTTGGCTAGGTGGCGTGGGTGAAGCCACCAGTCCTCAGGCCCCTGATGTGGGTAGGTGAGTACCCTGCTTAATGGGCAGAGTGGTGTCCAATATCATGAATCTGCCACTCTACAACATAGTTGATACAGTTGAAGTTAGGCTTCATGTATATACCCTGTTGTACTGTGTTAATGAGGGCCTATGCTGTTGAAATGTGCCCACACAGGTCTATGCAGGGATGAAAGACATTCAAAGTCTGTGGACCCCTTTTGCCTGTGCCTAGGTAAAGGAACTGTGCCTGCCCTGAATTCCTGGCTTAGGGGAGCTGACAGATTATTTTTTCCCCATTTGTTAATTTGTTCCCTCTCCAAGGCCAAGAGAATGGCTCAGGGCACGTGACAGGTCCTACTTCCAGCCCAGGGGATGCAACAATCGTTGAAGCCAGCCTGGGACCCAGTGCAGAGCAGGAAGCAAGCGGGTAAATGGGAGAGAGGTTCTTCCCAAATGGGGTGTTTTTTGATATGCACAGTGGGTTAGATGCATGTACTTATCTTTTGCTGATTGAGCACCACTTTTCACTGGTTCTGAAGGCTTGAGTAGACTCTCTGCCACTTGGTCTCTCCCGATGTGGAAGACGTGTCCTGAGTGCCACTGCTTGCCTCCCTGCACACGCCAGCCAATCTGGCCTGCAGGGTGCTGGTTCCCGCCAGGTCAGGTCTGGCAACTCCTTGCTGCTTCCGAACCATCTCTCCCTCCGCCTGCTACTCAGTCCGATTCCTCAACTTTGCCTTTGATGTTCAGGGCTCCTAGATTGTCATAGATAATTGATTCACTTGTTTTTTGGGTCTTTGTTGTAAGAGGGACCACAGGAAGCATCTGACTACTCCGCCATCTTGGCCCCACCTCCCAAGACTATAATCTTTATGGAAGTACACTGCCACATCTCCCACTGAGCGGATGGTGGATTCAAACTGCCCATCTTTCACTTAGCAGCCAAGTGATAAACCAGTATGCCACCAGGGTTCATATTAGCCATCTAAAATAAAAACCAAACCCATTGCTGTGAAGTCTGTTCTGACTCATAGTGACCCTATAGGACAGAGTAGAACTGCCTCATATGGTTTCCAAGGGGCAGCTGGTGGATTTGAACTGCCTACCTTTTGGTTAGCAGCCGAACCCTTAACCACCGCACCACCAGGGCTCACATATTTACCATAAAAACTAAACCAAACCCATTGCTGTAGAGTCAATTCCAAGTCATACCAACCTTATAGGATACAGTATAACTACCCCATAGGGTTCCCAGGGAGCGGCTGGTGGATTCAAACTGCCAACCTTCTGGTTAGCTCTTAAATGTAAATGCCAGGTCTGATAATTCCAAAACCCTGCCACGTGTGATTCTGGTTTTGTTGCTTGCTTTCTCTCTTCAAACTATGTTTTTTCTTATCTTTTAGCATGCTTTGTAATGTTTTTTGAAATCTGGGCATATTGTGTTATAGGAACTGAAGTAAATAGGCATTTAGTATCAGATATTATATTTAGAAGTAGGCTGTGTTTAATGTTTGCTCTAGCTATGGGTGCCGGTGGCTTCAGATTCTTTTAGGGCCCTTGTTTTTGTCTTCTCTGTTGTCTTTGGGTTTCCCTATGAACGCCTCATCAGGCAGAAGTATGCATCTTGCAGCTCTTTCAGCTGTAACCCACTATTACTATACTAGAGCCCTGTTGGTGTTATTGCAACATGTGGGGAAGAGGAAGCATTCTGTATTATTATGATTAAATTTCAGTATTTTAGTGGTTTTCTGTGGGCTGTGACCTTCACAAGTGTTTCTTAGCTTTTAACATGCCACCTCCCCACCCAGATGAGTTAGACGGGAAGGCTGGAGCGGGCTACAGTCAGAGACATGTCCTTCCCCAGCTGGGATAAGGCTCTAATAAAGATTTTTCCCCTTAAGAGTAGGTCGTTGTTATGGGAAACTCTCTGGCATATTTCACAAAGTATACTCTTCCCTTCCCCCGCCAGAGCCGTGAGATCTTTCTTGACTCTTCACAATGAGAATATGGTGGGATTCCTGGAGGTAAAACACATGAGATTGTTGGGGCTCCCTATTACTGTACCCCCAGAAGTTTCTCACTTTGACACTAGTCCACGCACAGCCTCTAGCACTTTACCATTTTAGTGTCAAAATTACCATTTAAGTGTGCTTACCAGTTTATGGCTCCAGCAGCTCCTGTTCCAGGTAAGGAGATCTCGGTTGTGACTCTCTGGATTTACCTGTCTCTCCATATTTCAGGTGACAGTTTGCCCTGTAACCTCAATTCTCTGATAGATCCAGGAAAGGTCACTGATTTGCACTTTGTACAGTTTTTCTTGTTACAAGTATGGGAATAATGACTCCCAAGATTGTCACACGTTAGAGCTGAAACTAGAAGTTTTTCTATTTTTCTAAAATGTGTTCTGTTTCTCCTAGTAGGATGTAAAGTTCATGAAAGCAGGTTCTGTGTCTGTTTTATTCAGTGCTATATCCTCAGTGGTTAGAACAGTGTCAGTTAAAAAGTAGGTGCTCAGTAAATATTTGTTAAATAAATTAATCAGTTGAAATTTTTGAACGTATATGATATACTCGGCACTGTGCTTGGTCTGGAGATACGACAATGATAAAGACATCATATGTCTACAGTTGTTGCAGTGTTGGGGTGGGACATGACAGAAACACACTTAAAATGGAAATAACAATAAATTATGGATAAAGGGATAAGGAGGTAGTGAAGCATAGAGAACATGTACCTAAACTGGCCTGAGCAGGAGGGAGGAAAAGCATTCCTAGTGAAGAAGACCATTGCTTGAGTTTAGTTGTAAAGAATAAGTATCCATTAGCCTATATCAGGGAGACTGATCCTGCCAGAGGGAGAGCCCCATTAAAGGCACCTAGACCTCATAAGTCTACGTCAGAAAACCTGCAAAGTTACTACTTAACTTCATGTAATGTTTAGTATTCCCTACAAAAAAAAAAACAAAACTGTTGCTGTCAAGTTGATTCTGACTCATGGAAACCCTCTGTGTTAAAGAATAGAACTGCTCCACAGGGTTTTCTTGGCTATAATCTTTATGGAAGCAGGTCACCCGGCCTTTCTTCTGCAATGCAACTGACTTTAGGCTAGTAGTCAGGCACTAACCATTTGCACCACCCAAGCACCTGTTACTCCCTACAAAGCAGCTACTATTAATGAATTTCACAGCTCAAGAAACCAAGCTCCAGAAGTTTAAGTGACTTGACAAAATGCCACCACCAGTGAGTGATGGAGCAGATCTGTTTGAGTCCAGAGTTCATTTTCCTTTTACTATCAAGATGACTAAGGCACTGCTCAGAGTATGGTGGAGGAGCTGAACACACACATAAACAGGTCTTTACGATGCCAATGCTCTTTTTGAATTTGCTCTCTTGCTTTTTTTAAGACTCCATCCCTAGAAGTAGTGAACTGAAAATCAGGGCTGCTTTGCAAATGCCCACAAACCACTGGTAGGAGTTTTGTCAAAGAAGGCGAAAGAAAAATAAATGTGGGCTTCTGCTCTTGAAACCTCAGCCCAGTGAGGCCGACTTTCCCGGAATACTTCAGGCCGCTTCAAAGGCCTATTGTGGAAAGTCTCCAGATGTGCGTGGAAAACCACTGGGGAACTTCCCGGTGTAGAGGCCTTTTAAGCTGGAGCTGAGATGAAGGACGTTGACATGATGAGTCCTACCAGGTGGCCCATTTTCTGAAGGAACCCAGATTCCACCATAACCTTGCAAAGGCTGGGGGCAGGGGGATTAACCAATTCAGATTCCTTTGCCAAATAGTGCATCTTCTTTGATCGCAGAAAGCAGTGGCCTTTCTTGCTGGGGTGAGGGGTGGGAGGCATTTGCCAAATGATTTATCTACCTGTAAATTGTTAGTGACAGTCTGGCCATTCCTCCAGCACATCTTGTGAGGGCTGGGAGGGATTTCAGGACTGGAAAAAGTAGAGGCACTGAGTGATTTGTGCCAGTTCCTACAATGATGCTCTAGCATCCCAAGAGCCAGGATTCTCTGGGTTTTTGCTTTGATCCCCTGGCCTCAATCTTTGCTTAAGCTGTCTGCCCAATACTATATCTTTCTTAGGTTTAAGACCCCATTTTCCTCTTGCTAAACCGAACCAAACCTGTTGCCATTAAGTCAATTCCGACTCATGGCAACCTCATGTGTTACAGAGTAGAACTACTCCATAGGATTTTCTTGGCTGTAATCTTTACAGAAGCAGATTTCCAGGTCCTTCTCCCATGTAACCACTGGGTGGGTTTGAACTGCCAACCTTTAAGTTAGCAGTTGAGCACAAACCATTTGCACCACACAGGGATCTTTTCCTCTTGCTAGACACGTTGAAGTTAGAGAGACCCGGGTTTAAAACCTGGCTCTCCAGTTAGCTGTGTTGTCCTGGACAAAATAACTTCAGCTGCACTGAGCCCCAGTTTTCTCATCTGTAAAACAAATGTTATATACTAGCTCCTACATCTTCATGTTGCTGTGAGGATTAAATGAATGGCTGAGTGTATGCATGTGAAGCACCTGGCACAGAGTAGGGATTCAATATACTTTCATTCCCCTCCTCTTCAATCTAGTTGTAAAGGAAGGCAGGAGCTGCCCCATTTGGCCTTTGAATTTTACTTCTGTGGCTCTTTAAATCTTCTCCCTGCTGTGTACATATGCGTTTAGCTAAGTATTTTGAGATCACAGTGTATTTAGGGGAAAGTCCTTTTGGCTACAGCTAAAATTAGGCCTCTCTTTTGCTCCTCTATTTACCACCCCCTTCCTGTTTTAACTAATTAGAGGCATTGACACTAAAGAAACACTTGAGAAAAGTTGGGAGAACAGCTGGGAGTTGTTCTAGAAACCAACAGCTGATCCCTCTCCAAATGCAGAGAAAGAAAAGGATGATCCTGAGAAGGGGAAGCAGATAGGAGCCTGGGCCATCAAGGAGTGGCGGAGTCTGGCCCTGCCAGCAAACTGAGCAGGGGTGGGAGTTCCTATCACTGATTCCTCCATCTTCTGATGAAAGAGAATAGAATGGAGAGAAATGGCCAGAGAGGGAAAGAGGGGAGGTGAAGGGAAGGAAGGAATTAAGGAGTTTAGAAAGTTGGTTAGTTATTTAGTTGGTTATTTCGTACAAGTCACTGAAACGTCCACCTAGACTATTACGGTGTTCTGCTCACTGGTCTCCTGCTCCAGGCTGTTCTCCCGTTGGAGCCAGAGAGAGCATGTGAAATGCAAATCTCGTCTCCTAAAACTCATGCAGTGGGTTTCCATGATGAATTTGGGAAATGTTCCAGAACCCATCACATGGTCCTTGAGTTCCTGAGTGCCCACTCCCCACCCTCATGATTACTACGGCTCAGCTCCACTGGCTTTAATAACTATTGAAAATAAGTTTATGTACGCTTCTAGCACAGGGTCCCTGGTTAAGTGCTCAGCTGCTAACCGAAAGGTTGGTGGTTTGAACCCGCTCAACAGTTCTGCAGGAGTAAGACCTGGAAAACACTCTGGGGCAGTTCTACTCTGTCACATGGGGTCACTATAAGTCAAAATTGACTTGATGGCACCTAACAACAACACCTTCTAGGGTGGGAGAGGCAGACTAACATGATGATTAAGCCACCCAAGCTTAGGAGGTGTAGGAGATGCAGTGGATGGGAAAGGTTTGCCCTGGAGGGAAGTATTTTATCACTGACATATTGCCAATGCATGTGATGACAAAAGGCAGATGGCTATTTCATTTGCTTGTATTATTATATTTTAGTTCTCTACAGACAGTAGACCCCTTATTGCCCACACCCTGGGTGAATGGCTCCCACCACCCTGCCCTTGGTATACCACTGAGCTAGGCAAATGTATTCTAGACCCATACTGCCTGGGCTTGAATTTTGTATCTTCCATTTACTAGCTGGGTGATACTGGACAAGTTACTTGGCCTTTCTGTGCTTTCTTTTCCTCATCAGTTAAATGGAGATGATGGGTTGTTCTAAGTACTTAATGAGTTGGTACATGGAAAAAACTAAGAACAGTGCCTGGCACATTGCTAGTACTACATGAATGTTGCTATCATATTGTGACTATTAACTGAAAAACACACACACACAGATATGGAGTCCCTGGATGGTACAAATAGTTAATGCATTTGGCTGCTAACCAAAAGATTGGAGATTTGAGTCCACGCAGGGGCACCTCAGAAGAAAAGCCTGGTGATGATCTGTTTTTAAAAAATTAGCCATTGAAAACCCTGGGGAGTATAGTTCTGCTCTGACACACACGGTGTCACCATGAGTTAGAATCGATTCAGTGGCAACTGGTATTATACACACACACTCTCTCTCTCTCTCATCTTCTCCTTGCCACATTAAGGAAACTGGGAGACTCCTCAGTGGGTAGGTCTAATCCTCAGGCACTATGACTTTGGGGGTTCGAGGTTATGAGATTGCATTTAAATTCCTGGGTTGTCCAGAGCTTCTGCTGCTTTAAAAAGATGGGGGGAAAAAAAAAAGTGCCTTCACATCTCAGGTGTAAGTGCCAGATCGTGTAGCACTTACAAGGACAAAACATTTCTTACTGAATAATGGAGCTTAAAGCCCACATGACTGATTGATGTAAGCTTTGGCCTGGTCTGTGAGGAACTTCTGCAGCATTATTTGTCTTAATGTTCTCTTCTTGTTGCCATTGTCCTCTGAACAGGAGGAGGGAAGGCTGAGGCTTTGCATCTCAGTTACCCGATGACCTGAATTAGGTCTTTTCAGATCTAAGAAGAGGGCTCTGTGCAAACAGCCCTAACTAGGAATCCTCACTCTGTCTCTTTCTAAGTAGAGCAGATGCCTAAGCCCAGAAATCTAAGAGTTATGTAGTTATTTCAGACAGCTCATTCTCCCTAACACCCCCATCCAGTCCATCACCAAAGCCCATCATCAGCCTCCTGAGTACCGGTCGTATCTGTCCACGTCTCCCTTGTCCGCCAGTACCAGCATAATCTTCCCCTGGACCTCTGCGTTCTTGCCTCTGCCCCATTTTCACATGGCAGAGCAGCGAGATGGTGGCACCTCTGGATTCCCAGTGCTGGTGGAAAGGAGGCTACAAGGTCATTTATGGTGCAGCCCTGCCTGCCTCTTAGCTCTGTCTCATCTCACACATCTCTCCACTTTCTCCATCCACGCTGGACTTCTTTTCACTCCTCAAGTATGTTATGTGCACTTTCAGTGTGCACAGTGTCTGGCACAAAAAAAGGATCTCAATCAATGAATGAGACCAAGAGAGGGAAAGGAGAAGGAATAACCAGCATTTGCCAGCACTTACTTTCTGCAAAATACCATGCTAAGCATTAATGGTTATTTATCTACTTCCGAAAATCAGCCAATGAAAACTCTATGGATCACAATGGTCCTACCTGCAACCGATCATGGGGATGGATGGCACAGGATTGGCAGCATTTTGTTCCATTGTTCAGGGGGTCACCATTAATCAGGGGTTGCCATGAGTCAGGGTCCAAAGTGACAGCAGCTAACAACAAAAATCGACGTACTGTCCCTCTGTTCACATGGTCCTTTCCTCCGAAAGACATGCGTTTCACCTACTTCGTGCATGCACGTCAGGGACAGATTACCCAATAAGCAAGGTACACACAGGCTTACTTGTGTTTATTTACCAATCTGTAGTGCACAATTGTGCCTGTTTTTCAGCACATCAAAGATGTAGTGAAACCCATGTGAAATTGTACACTACAGATTAGTGAGTAAACACAAGTAAGCCCATGTGTACCTTGCTTAATGTAAGCCTGTGTGTACCTTGCTTACTGGTTAATCCACACCGATGCACAACCTTTGAATCTCAACTAAGCCTTAACGCACTCTGTGATGGTTAAGATTGTGTGTCAACTTGGCTGGGCCATGATTCTCCGTGTTTTAATGTCATCACTCCCATGACTGACTATACTGTGAGTAGCCAATCAGATGAAAGCGAGTCTCCTTGGGGGTGTGGCCCGCATCTGTATATGCAGATGTTCTGGCTTTTTGCTCTCTCTGGATCCTGTGGCTGCTTCTTGTCGTCTCATCTCCCGTTCTTGGGACTTGAGCTGTCAGCTTATCTGCCGAACGTAGGATTCATCGATCTGCACAGCCTGTGAGTGGCAGCCCTGCTCTCTGACCTTCCGATCTTGGGCTTGCCAGCTTCTGCAGCTGTGTGACTTGGGAGAGGCCTCTATCCTGATCCATGGACTTGGGACATTCTAGTCTCTACAATCATGTGAGCTGTTTCCTTGTTATAATCTCTGTATATATATATATTTATACCCTTTACTGGTTTTGCTTCTCTAGAGAACCCAGCCTAAGACACACTCATTTTCAATCAGGCACTTGGGCTTAGGAGTGCCACAACCATCACTTGGCTCTCAGTGCCCTGAAACAGTCCCTGGGAAGGAGAGGACTTCCATCTCTCAGAATTGTGAAGTGCTCTGCTCTCCACAGAGCAAGGACTGGTGTTAAGAAGACAGCTGCCCAGAGCTGCCTGGGCTACCCTGCTCTTCCTCATGCTTCTGAGCAGAGAGGGCCTGGGAGAGGCTGTGGGCAGCATAATTCCTTGTTCTGTTCTTGCCTCTCACCTGGACAGATTACTTCTTGATACCTAACAAAGATTAATTTGGCTTCTGAAAATAAACTAGCAAAGCTTTCTTGCCCAAGCAACCAAACACAGCCTTACCTATCTGGCTATATCCAAAAACATTCACTCAGATGATTTTTTATTCTTTTGAGTTTCATTCTCCAGGGCACTAAAACTAGGCATGGGCAGAGAGAGACATCTTCTCAGAATGATTTCAAGCTGTTTACAAAAAGAGCACCACTCAACCCCCTCCTATTCCACCTTCCTTCTCATCCCCTCTCACCCCCACACACATCCTGACCCCTTGAGGATCTCTTTGCCACTTACCAGCTCTTTGAGGTAAGGTGGTAGAGTTCTCTCCTTCCATGCGAAGACCCAGGTTCAATTCCCAGGCAGTGTACCTCATGCACAGCCACCACCCATCTGTCAGTGGAGGCTTGTGTGTTGCTATGATGCTGAACACGTTTCAGCAGAGGAGTAAGTATATATATATATATATATATATATATATATATACACACACATACATATATACGCATACATATGTATGTGTATATGTGTATGTATGCATATATATACATACATATATACATATGGAGCCCTGCTGGCGCAGTGGTTAAGAGTTTGGCTACTAACCAAAAGGTTGGCAGTTTGAATATACCAGCCGCTTCTTAGAAACCCTATGGGGCAGTTCTACTCTGTCCTATAGGGTCGCTATGAGTTGGAATCAACTCAATGGCAAAGGATTTGATTTGGTTTTATATATACATATATATATATATGTGTGTGTGTGTGTGTGTATATATATATATATATATATATACACATATACACATACACACACATATACATGCACACACATAAATACATACCCCCACAAAAAAACAAACAAAACTGTTGCTGTCAAGTCTGTTCCAACTCATAGTGACCCTATAGACCCTATGAGGTAACATACATACATACATACATACATATATATATATATAGACGCACACACACTCCTCACTTAACAACTATTCCGTTATCCGACATTTTTCATTTACAACAATAGTAAAAAATCTACTAGTTTGCTCATTAACAACATCTGGCAGTAATGAACACCAAGGTGCGAGACAAGAGTAATGCTGTCTGTGATAGTTGAGGTTATGTGTTAACTTGGCTGGGCCATGATTCTCAGTGGTTTGGAAATTATGTAATGATTTAATCAGACAGTTACATAATGATGTGATTTGGCAGTTATGTAATGATGTAGTCATCCTCCATTTTTACATAATGCAAATTTTCACATACCAACATGGCCTTTGGAACCTAACCATGTTGATAAGTGAGGAGTGTCTGTGTGTATATATAAATAAATATATATAGCATTCTCCTTATCTTCTCCTTGCCACCCTAAGGAAACTGGGAGAATCCTCAGTGGAAATGTCTGAGCGGCAGGTACTATGATGTTGCTTTTAAAGTACTATATTTTTATGCAAATAATGTACGCTTTTTACATTTGTTTGCCAACCATGCCCTCCCCACCCCACCCCACCCCTGCCTCCGTGGGGTGTTTTTGTAAGCATGCTATGCTCATTTTTTTACAACAGCATGTAAAAATAATTGGCATAGTGGTGTTTATGAAAATACCTCATGGAGGGGGGGCGTGGTTGGAGGGGGGGCGTGGTTGGCAAACAAACATAGAAGACGTGCGTTGTCTGCATAAAATACAGTCAGACTAATTACAGACTAGGAAGAAAGGCTAGTAATCTACTTCTGAAAATCAGTCCATGAAAAACCTATGGATTACAACAGTTCAGTCCTCAACCAATCATGGGAATGGCATGGGACTGGCCTATATTTTGTTCCATTGACATGGGATTGCCATGAGTCGGGGGCCAAATCAACAGCAGCTGAGAACAACAGGGTAACATTTAGACCACCTTCCCCTTTTAGCCAACATCTGGTTTCAGTGAATCCCACCCAAAAAGCCAGTTGCCATCTAGTAGATTCTGACTCATGGCAACCTCATGTGTGTCAGAGTAGAACTGTGCCCCATAGTGTTTTCAATGGCTGATTTTTCAGAAGTAGATCACCAGGGCTTTCTTCCATGGTGCCTCTGGGTGGACTCAAACCATCAACCTTTCAGTTAGCACATTAACTGTTTGCATCACCCAGGAACTCCAGATCCCACCCAGCCCTCCACTTTTTCCTGATCTCTCTTCAGCTCATGGGAAACATCTACAGCCTGAGAGTAAGGAGTCCCAAGATGTAGCCCTAGCTTTGACAGCAGGTGGTTTTGTGATCTCTGAGCCTTGTCAGTTTTCTTATCTGAGGTATTCTCAGCACCTTGGCATTTTCACCACTGAATCTACCGTGCACAGTGTCTAACACAAAAAAGCTGTTCTCCTCCCCACAAGAAGGGAAAGAAGAAGGAATAACTAGCATTTGGAAACATTTACTTTATGGAAAATACCATGCTAGGAATTAATTATTACATATCTATCCACCACCCCTACAAGGCAGATATTACTCCTGTTTTGCAGATAAGGAAGACAAAACTTAGCAAAATTAAGAAACCTGCTCAGAGTCAAAGGCCAGTAATATAAGAGGCAGGTGTGGGGCAGTGAATTACTTAGTATGGCCCTTCTAGCCATAGTCTTTGTGACTCCCACACAATGACTTGGTGGGACTATGAAAGTAAGGTACTTGTGGCCTACCAAGGAGATTTGACAGCTTGCTGCTAATGCAGATAAGGTGCGTGGAACACTTTGTGGGGATGGGACCATGCAAATAAGGTATATGGAACCCTAACAAAGGGATTGGTCGGTTCTACCATCCCACTAGTCTTAAAGGGAGACACAGAGAGAGAGAAGGAAGAGCTGTAACATGGAAGACAGCAAGAGAGACAGCGGGGTAGCAAGAGAGATAGTGGTGTGAGATGTAAGGAACCAGGAGACCAGAGTGAGACAGCTGCGGTGGGGCTTGCCAACCCACAGAGCTGAGAGCTGTAACACTTGCCCAACAAGGCCGAGAGCAGGACCCAGCGGCAGAGTACTTGAAGAAGCTGTCCTGATCAAGAACTGTATCCTGAGTTGTTCATGTTACTTCTGAGTCATTCCTGATCCTGAGTTGTACCCTATTACTTCCCTAATAAACCACTTAACTGTGAGTATGGTTCATGAGTTATGTGGGATGTTGCAGCAAAACAGCCTAAAGACTGGAGGGAGAGTACTGAGAAGAAGGGGAGTAGCTGATGTTAGAGATGATGGAGTGGTACAGTAGTTTTGAAAAGTTGGACATTTGGGACACTTTAACCTCTGCCTCATAGGAAACAGCTTTGTCCTGATCCTAATGAAAAAAGTTATTCATTTAGTAGGTTTCAAGTTCAGGTCTCTGTGTCTCCAGAGCTCATGACATGTCACTAAGCTGACTCCCAAGTCCCCTGTAGGAAGAGAAATCAAGGTGACTTTTTTAAGAACAAGAAATAAAGCTCATCTTTCATCATTATGCCGAAGATGGGATTCTCTTCTTGGATTTTTTTTTTTTTTTCCCTTATACACATCTCTGCTCAGCTGGAAATAGAGACTTCATGTACTAAACTGTAAAGACCAAAAACTCAGTACCAGAGGAAAGGAAGAGGAAAAGCTGGGCACTGTTAGACTCTTAGAATGTCAGAGCATATCTAACTCAACCTTTTGATTTGCAAAAACTGAGGACCAGAGTGGTTACGGAAGTTGTCTGAATTAATTCCGTTTATAAATAGAGAGATGGACTTAGAACCCAGCTCTCCTGACTTTCCACAACATCAGCCATAACAAACAAGCCCCCTCTATTCAAAAAGAAGAACCTTAAACAATATTAATTTTGTACCCATCTAAAAGCCACGCTGGAGGTAATGGACATTGAAAAAAATGTTCTCATAGCAACTCCCAGCTGAAAACACAATGAAGTGGTTCTCTGAGGAACAGTGTAAGGATTGTCTGAGGGGATCTATGCTGGTGAGATTACAAAACTCATAATATATGAATAAATGAACATATGGAAGAAATCAGCAAAGCCCTCTCCTTCTTCCCATATGTAAACTCGGCCTCCGTCTAAAGTCATTAAGTAAACACAGATGCAGCCAAACCAGGCACCAGATGGCAAACAAGAGTTGGAATGAAAGGTAAAGAAAGGTTTCAATGTTTATTCAAAGATGGGGAAAAAGTCATAATCCAAAATGTCGTGGTTTCCCTAAAATGGCCACCTGGGGTCACCAAGGTCCAAACCAAAGCCCAAAAGTGACCAAAAAGGGAAGGAAAAAAAAAAGTAATCTACAGTAATCATGATTGGGAAGCTGCTGTAGGAAAACCACTCCTATTTTCTGTGAATAGAAATAAAAAATGAGAAGAAAGTGATAATTCTGGGAAGTGAAAGAAATGGTTAAAGTAGAAGGACCAGAGAGGGAAAGTAAAGTCGAGAAATGGGCTTTTGCTGAGCACTAACCCTGTGCCAGAAGTTTTATATCCTTTGCCTCATTTAGTTCTCACAACTATCCATTGGGTACTGACCAAGTTATAAATGAGGAAATTTCATAAATGGGCCAAGAGAGATTTCACCCCAAGGTCACACCAGAGAAATCCCAACCTCTTTCCAGTGCTTAGCTTTGCAGCTATAGCTCTGATTTCCAAGCTTTTATCCTGTTTTCAAATTAGATAATATTTTACACAGAAAACACAGTCCTTGAGATATTCACTTTACCCCATAATCCCGAGTATTCACAATGTGCCATAAAAAAAAAAAAAAACCCATTGCCATCAAGCCAGTTCCAACTCATGGCGACCCCATGTGTTACAGAGTAGAACTATTATAGAGTAGAAGTGTTCCATAATGTTTCCTTGGCTGTAATCTTTATGGAAGCAGATTTTCAGGCCTTTCTTCTGCAGTGCCACTAGGTAGGTGCAAACTGCTAACCTTTACGTTATCAGGCAATTGCAAACCACTTGCACCATCAGGGACCTTCAGTTTGTGTCAAAGTCCGGGGAATACCCATGGTTGTACCTATGTATCAGATACACAGGGAAGTGGTATAGCACGCTCTCTTCCCTTCCTGCCCACCCCACTGGACCTAATTAAGAAGGTGACATGGCTCAGATACTGCCTTGAGGGGAGACCAGAACAGCCATGAAAGGGGGAGCAGAACGTGCCTTAGTTATCTAGTGCTGCTGTAACAGAATCATGACAAGTGGATGGTTTTAATAAAAGAAATTTATTTTCTCATAGTTTAGGAGTCTAGAAGTCCAAATTCAGGGCACCAGTTCTAGAGGAAGGCTGTCTGTGTCCATTCTGGGGGAAGGTCCTTGTCTCTTCAGCTTCTATTCCTAGGTTCCTTGGCAGTCATGTAGCATGTGTCTTCCCTTCCATTTGTACTTATTTGCTTGCTTGCTTAATCTCTTTTATACCTCAAAAGAGAGTGACTTAAAACACACTCTACACTAATAACCGACTCATTAACATAACAAAGAAAACCCATTCTCAAATGGGATTATAACCACAGGTATAGTGGTTAGGATTTACAACACATATTGTTGGGGGGATACGATTCAATCCGTAACAGTGCCTGTCTTAGTCACCTAGTGCTGCTATAACAGAAATACCACAAATGGATGGCTTTAACAAAGAGAAATTTATTCTCTCACAGTCCAGTATGCTACAAGTCCAAATTTAGGGCATCAGCTCCAGAGGAAGTCTTTCTCACTCTGTTGGCTCTGGAGGAAGGTCCTTGTCATCAATCTTCCCTTGGTCTGGGAGCTTCTCAGCACAGGAACCTCTGGTCCAAAGGATGTGCTCTGCTCCTGGCACTGCTTTCTTGGTGGTATGAGGTCCCCCTGTATCTCTGCTCTCTTCTTTTATATCTCTGAAGAGACTGGCTCAAGACACAGTCCAATCTTGTAGATTGAGTCTTGTCTCATTAACATAACTGCCGCCTATCCCACCTCATTAGCATCATAGAGGTAGGATTTACAACACATAGGAAAATCATATCAATCACAAAATGGAGGACAACCACACAATACTGGGAATCATTGCCTAGCCAAATTGATACACATATTTTGGAGGGGACACAATTCAATCCATGACAATGCCTGAGGAACTTGACTCCACTTTTATTTCACAAAAGATGCCCTTTCACTTTCCTCATTCACATCTTAACCTGTACGTTTGAGATGAACATCCATAATGAAAATGCCCAAAGGCATGTATGAGTTTATATATTTGAGCTAGCAAATTCCAATAATGCTTAAGTTCCAGCTAAAAGCTTGTCTGAACATTAAAATATGCCCCCACCCCTGCTTCAGCCAAATCATTCATTTGCTTGAAGGTGGAGTGATGGCAGGATAGAAAATATTTTCAAGCTAGAGAGACCTGTCTCCTCCTCTACCACTAACTAAACTTGCTATCTTGGACAAGCCACATTACTGGCTTTGAGTTTCAGTTTTCTTAGTTCTGAAATGGGGTTAACATCTACCTTGAAGGGCTATTGTGAGAATTAAATGGCAGAGTGTATTAAAACACTGTTCTTTTTTTCTCCACTGTTTTTTCACCTGTGACCTATCATTTCATCTTTTCTCTTTTTACATAGCCAATGAAGATTGGCTATGACCATTTTACTGCTTTTTTCAATTGTTCCCGTCTTACCAAACCCCAATCCTACACGTATTGTTCAGTGACATTGGTTACATTTTCCACATTGCATCAACATTCTCTTTATTTCTATTCTGGTTGTTCCGTTTCCATTATTCTTGCTTTCCTGCCACCCCTCTTTTCCCCCCTCCTTCTCATCTTTGTTTTAAGGTAAGTGTTGACTGTTCGATCTCGAATAGATGATTGTTTTATATACAAATTTTATATAAAATAATCATCAAAAGGAGCACAGTACTTATAGGTGAAATTGTTTATTTTAAGAGCCAATCTGTTATCTAGTTGAAAGGTGACCTCCGGGAGTAGTTTCATTTCCGATTTTAAAGGGTATCTCAGGGCAGTAGTCTCAGGGGTTCCCCAGGTCTCTGCTGATCCAGTAAGTCTGGGCTTTTTTTTTTTTTTTTTTAAAGATTTTGAGTTTTGTTCTATAGTTTTCTCCCATTCTATCTGAAACCATCTATTGTGGCCCGAGTCAGAAGGGTCAGTAGTGATAGCCAGTTACCATCTAGTTCTTCTGGTCTCTGGATAGGTGAGGCTGTAGTTCATGTAGGCAGTAGGTTCTGCAGACTGGTTTCTTCTTCAAGTCTTTGGTTTTCTTCTTTCTCATTTGCTCCAGACGAGCAGAGACAAATAGTTAGATGGCCGCTCTCAAGCTTTTAAAATCCCAGACGCTACGTTCCAAACTAGGATGTAGAACATAAACTTAATAGACTGTGTTGTGCCACTTGACCTAGATGTTCCACGAAACCATAGTCCTAAGCCTTCAAGCCCAGTAAACCAAACCTGAGAGGTGTTTGGTTATGTCTGGGAGGTATGACTTTTTGTTTTGATTACTTGTTAAAATGATAATATTTGGGTATGATGGATTTTAAAAAAAGATAAAAAATTAAAGTCACTGGATTCATTTTACTTTTTTAAAGTGGGTACTAGAAAATTATAAATTAACCATGTTATTCACATTATTTCTATTGGACAGTGCTACTATAAACTCTCCCTTATTTAAAATAAAACTTCTTTTCAACACTATCACCTCCTTCAGTTATTCCCTCTCACAGTCAAAAATATTTTAAAAGGCATCTATCATGATTTTCTCACCCTCTCCCCACACACACTCACTCCTTAACCGAGTTGATCTGCGTTCCAACCCTACAATTCCACCAAAACCATGCTAGCCTCAGTCAGTCATGTTAACTCAGGTCATTACTGAGTGCAAAGGACTTTGCTTTACTCTTGGTTACATTTGGCAATGTGGGGCATTCCCTTCATTGAAACGCTCTTCCATTGACACCATATTTTTTTGATTTTCCTCCCACTGCTTTGAATGCTTCTTTACAAATTCCTTTGCCAGCTCCCCTTTCCTCTACCCAACATTATTTGTTGGTCTTCCACAGGATTCTGTCCATCTCATCGACTTCCAAGTATTTATTTACTATGTATATGCCATCCACTGTACAATTATCTACATAACATCTCCACTTAGAGGTCTCCCAGGCATCTCAATTAAAAAATTTTAAAATCTGAACTCATCATCTCCACCCTTATCTGAAAAACTGGCCTCATCTTAGTAGATGGCACTATTTGTAAATGGCACCATCATCTACTCAGTCACTCCTGCCAGACCTTCAAGGCCATTCTGAACCCCACCCTCTCTTTGCCTCCACATCAGTTTCTCACAATACCTTTCTCAATTATAGCTCATGTCTCTCAAAATTTTCTACTTTGCTTTAATTCCAGTCACTATCTTTGTCCAAGCCACTATCATTTCTCAGCTAGACTGCTACAAGTGCCTTTTCAATGGTTCCTTGCCTCCACTTTTACCATTCTCTCATCCATTCTGTACACATCAGCCAAAGTGATCTTTTGCAAGTATAAATATAACACTCTTGCTTAAAACTCTCCAATGGCTTTTCCTTGTCTTTGGCATAATGTTCAAAGCTTTGATATGACTTACAAAGCCATCCAAAATCTGGCTCCTCCCTTTGTTTGTATCTCTTATCACTCTTTCCTTTCATTATGCCTACTCCAGCCAGCTTGGACTTCTTTCAGTCCTTTGAATGTGCCATATTGTTTTGATTTGGGACCTTCAAGTATGCATTTACTTCAGTCTGGCACCCACTTCATCAAATTTATTTACCTGGCCAACTCCTTGTCAGTCTTTAGGTTGTTACCTAACTACCTCTCCCCCTAAGTTTTGGTCTTACTCTTACACTCTCCTATAGCACCTGTATTTCTCCCAATAGCTTGTAAGTTCCATGAGGGCCAGGATCAGAGCTGTCTTATTCATTAATGTATCCATGGTCCCTAGCACAATTCCTGGCACACATTTACTGAACAATAAAGCCAGCATTATCTGGCTCACACTTCCCATTTTGGAGAAGGGAAAACTGGGATCCAAAGAAGGGAAGCAATTTATTCAAAATCACAGAGCCCGGACTAAGATGAATACAGGACTGGGGCCTCCTGATTTCTGTATCAGTCCTCTTTATAGTGCATCCTGTGCCTGCCAATAATAATAGTAATAGAGGGAAGCAGACTGAATCTCCTATGTCTTGTGAAAGCCAAACCAGGTTCATAGCCATAAACATAGCTGATATAGTTGTTTTCTCTGCTTGTTTTGTAAAAGCCTGGAAGTCCAAAAACAAAGTCTGTATTTCTAAACCTAGAAGCTCTTCAACTTCTATTCCCCACAGCCCGCATTGTGTTCATCATCCATCTTCTTTCCCCTCATTAACCAGGCATCACCTGGTATTCAGTGTTGAATGGCTCCTTCATTCCATGCTCTTCATCATCCCTCTGCCTAGGCAGCAATATTCTGTTGTGTTCTTAGAAGGGAGGATGGTGAGATTTCGCTCACTTACTTTGGACACGTTATGAGGAAAGACCAGTTGCTAGAAAGGGACATCATGTTTGGTAAAGGAGAGGGTGAGCAAAACTGAGGGAAACCCTCAATGAGATGGACTGACACAATAGCCACAGCAGTGGACTCAGACATACCAATGACCGTGAAGATGGCACAGGATCAGGCAATATTTTGTTCTATTAAACAAGGTCACATGAGTCAGAGCTGACTGGACAGCAACTAACAACAACAACAGCCCAGGCAGCATGTCACATGTAGCAGAAGATTAGGAAATGCTATCTTGAAATAGTCTCACTTAAGAGAGCATTAGAAGATCCTGGGTAGTGCTGGACTGGATGTGGATATAATAATTATTATTATAAAAATAAAACATTTTTTGAGCTGTTACTGTGTTCCAGGCACTATTTTCTCTTTTATCTTAATAACTTTATGAGGAATCATTTCTATCATCTGTATTTTACAGATGAATAAACTGAGGTACAGAGAGGTAAGTTACTTGGCAAACTATTCAGTTAGCCAGTGGAAGAGCCAAGGTCCCAACCTAGGCAGTCTAAATCCAGAGTCTATGACCTTAATGGCTCCACATCTGAAAATGAAGAATGTGTTCACCTAATGGTTAGGAAATACCAAGAAGTATAACTGAAGGAAATGCTAAAGTTGCCATTTATATATACAGATTGTTCCCAACGTACGACATATTTGAGTTAATGACGAACCGCACTTACAGCCATCCATTTGGGTTTTGTTGTGCTACGTACAATGCTGCAGTGTCTAATTTGCTGATGTTATCATTCTTATGCCAACCCCAAAGACAATTAAAGATTGGATTTATAAAGATACTGCTAATAAAAGGCAATAATAATGAAAACTAAAAAAAAAAAAATGAGGTATTCGACTTACATCAAACCAGCTTATGATGGCGTCGTCAGAATGGAACCCTGTTGTAAGTCGAAGACTACCTATATCCTGTATCCCACCCTGATTCATCCATTAATTCATTAACCCATTTACACATTCATTCATTTTCTCAACATGCATTTATTGAAGAGTCACATTATATCAATTTCTAGGAGTGCAGATAAAAATTAATGGCCTTTGCCCTCCTAGACCTCACAATCCAGTGGGGGAGATAGATAAGTAAATAGGAATTTACTATACTGTGTGCTAAGTGCTAAGATAGAGTGGAACTGGGGGGTTCGGAAACACAGAGTAGATTATAAACCAATTTAAAAGGACCCCACAGTGATTTATCCTGGACTTCCATTCCATACCTTTACCTCTCACTGTCTGACCCCTGTTTCTTCCCTACCCTACTGCCTGCCTAATTTCTTTCCAGCCCTTCTCTTACTTTGGTGTTTTGGTGCCACCCTTGGCCTTCCCAACTTCTGGCTTCACATTCAAGCTCTCTGCTTATCTTTTCCCTCCTGAAGTTGGGTTGGATTGACTTCTGGCTTACCCAGAGGAAATTCTGTAATGTAAACCAGTCTCAGGCAGCCCCAATAGGGTAGACCAGTGTGTCCAAGCCCCACTTCCAACATGGTTTTGACCAAGAAGAGTTGGAGATCCAAAAGCAAAGCACTTTAGAGAGTGTAAATGGATTAGTGGGTGGATAGATACCCTGTGTCTCAGACAGTTTGGTTATTCACCTGCGTATATGCAGGAAAATTGACCCAGTGACTATCCAACATCCTTTGCAGCTCAATAATTGTTAACTATGTTAATGCTGTTTAAAATTTTTGATTCTGTGCTGCTGATTATGGTTCCTGATCTGTTGGCCAAAGGGTCTTCCTGGTATGGAAATACCTTTGGAGCTTTAAGGATTTTGTAATTTCTCAAGTTGGAATCTCCTATTGGTCTGCTCCATTCTAAGTAAATGTCTTCCTTACAGCCAAAATAAAGCATGCCCTGCCTAAATTGTTTCTATGGATTAGAGGTGCCCATTGAATTTGACAACTAAGAGGGTATTGGTGATAATTCTTCTTGTCAAAATGTTTTATTTAATATATAGTGGACTCAAATCTAGATATGGGAGAAAGTAGATCCAGGAGGAGTATATGAAGGAAAAAGAAGGAATTGAAGTTCTAGAAATTTCCATGAATGGAGGAAGATATTTGATGGAAGTGATAGAATGAGAGAATTAGACTGATGGGCAGTTGAGGTAAGAAAGTGGCTTTTAGAATGTTAGAGTAGACATAAGTATAGCAGTCTCAGTGAATGATAAGTTTCAGAGTGTGACTGTGGCAGTAAGTACTAAAGTAAAGTGGAGTTGAGGATTCCTAGACTTGGAAACATTTTGAAACCATAAGGTTGGAGCACTGGTTGGGTCTTACAAACAGACACTGAAGTCTTCCATTATAATGACAAATCTCCAGGTGGGAAGGAAGATTGTGATCCAAGAGACTTAGTCTCATTTAACATAGGGAATTGAGCAAGAGGCTGCTGGGTGACAGCAGTGGAGATGTGTATGATTGTATTTGTATCATTAAGTGGTATAAACCTCAGATAAGCAGGGATTTTTTACATGCAGATAAAGATTTGTCTGGAAATAGTAATGAGGAACCATGAGAATATTGGCATCAAACACCTTCCTTAGCCCAAGCACTCCACTAACCTGAAACACACACATACACACACACATATCTATCAACACATATATATATACATATATATATCAACACACATACACATATATATCTCAACACACACACACACACACACACACACACACACATATATATATCAACACACACATATATATATCAACACACATCTGTATATCCATACATATATATACCAACACACATACACACATATTATATATCTCAACACACACACACACCTATATATATATATCAACATATATATATATATGTTCTGGGAAAATAAGTTTTGTTTCAGTTGATGGGTAAATAATAACAATAATATCTATACTTATTAAGCATTTAGTTCACACAGTAGACCTGTAAGATATATATTAAAATCTCTATTTTAAAATGAGGAAATTGAGCCTTAGAGTGTTAAATGGCGGAGCTGGGAATTGACTCTTGTCAATGTATCACTAAAGCCTTTGCCTGTTCCACAGTGAATAGTTTAGCATGTAGATTCCAAAGCTATGTGCTTCCTCATCTTTCAATCAGGGATATAAAGTAGGTAAAGTGTTTAATACAGTGCTTGGCCACAGTAGGCACTCAATAAATGTTAGCTATCAACCATTAATATTGTTGTCATTATTATTATCATATCTATTACAACTCACTACAGTACTTTCTGCCTTCTCACTAGAACTATCAGCAGGAATTTTTTTTTTCCATTAACAATATAATACTAGATGGGTGATGGCTTGCAGTTTTGGAGTCCAGTAATCTGTCTGGTGCTTTTAGCAAGAAGCTTGATATTTTTGCTTTTACAAAACCCATAAGAGGCAAGCCAAACTCAAGTGGATGGATGAATCATTGCTCAACTATTCATATTTGGACTTGACCCCTTAGCAACCAGGCCATGTATTAGGACCCCTGTCTGAAAATATTGCAACAATTGTAGGTAGCCTTACCTATTGTGAACCATTGCCCTGTGCCATATTTGTCCATGATGGAATTGGAATGAAACTGTACCTTGGGTATAGTTACTGGGTATGACTGGAAACAAATTGGGTGTTAGAGTGGGCCTAATAAAACCAGTGCACTGTACCATTGAGAGTGAGAAGTGATGGTTCACTTGTCAACTGAGAGTTAATAGGAGAAAGACTTTTGCATAGAAGCATCAGATTGCAGAGCTGGCAAAGACTTTAGAGATAATTTAACCCAACCCCCTCATTCTACTGATGAAGGGAGCGAATCCCATGAAGGGAAATGGTCTTACTCAGGGTTATATAGTCGGCAGCAATTTTGTTTGTTTCAAGAATTAATATGAAAAATCTTTCTATACATCAACAATGCACCTTCCTGCCTTTGTAAACACAATTTAATGACCACAATTGAATTTGTCTTTGACAATGGAAAACGCTTGTACAGTTTTACAAGCCCAAAGTCATCAGAGGAAGACACGTCGGGAACTAAAGCTGGAGAGCTGCCTAATGATTGTGGCTCCTCAAAGAATGGGCCTGGTCTACTTATTCACGAGTTAAAGGAAGTTAACTAGCTAAGCCATTTACTAGCTTAGGCAAGTCACTTAACCAACTGAGCCTTTGCTTACTCATTATAAATTTAGTTGATAAGGGCTTCTTTATTGGATGTTTGTGAGGATCAAATGAAGCAAGATGCGTACACAATGTTGTAGTAGTTTTTGTTTTTAGCTGCCATCAGATCGATTCCGACTTATGGTGACCTCATATGTGCAAAGTAGCACTGCTGCATAGGGTTTTCAAGGCTGTGATCGCTCATTCAGTAAATTTACACTTTCAGCTAATGTTTACTAGTGCCCTGCTAAAAGCTGGGGATATATCAATGAATAAGGGAGTCAGGTAACTTGCTCTCATGGAGCTTAGATTGGGAGTGGGGAGAGGCAGAGTTGAGGATGACAAAGGAGGAGATAGTCAGTAAATAAGAATGCGAATAAATTGACGATATAGTTTCAGATGATACTAAGTGCTGTAGGAGTCTGGTGGTGCTCAGCTGCTAACGGAAAGGTTGGCGGTTCGAACTCCCCAGCTGCTCAGTGGGAGAAAAGACCTGGAGATCTGCTCCCATAAAGATTACAGCCTTGGAAACCCTGTGGGGCAGTTCTGCTTTGTCCTATAGTGTCACTATTAGTCGGAATTGACTCAACAGCACACAACAACAACACTAAGTGCTATGAAGGGTTATGAAGACAAGGAAATGAGATGTGTGATACAGAGTATTTGGCAGAAGTGTACTGCTTCAGCTAAGAGTGGCCAAGGAGGGCCTCTTGGAGAGTATGTTTGAATAGGACCTAGATAATATAAAGAAGCCAGAAACACAAAGATCCAGGAAAAGAGCATTCCTGAGAGAGGCAGGAAGTCCCTGGGTGGGAACAAGCTTGATGTGCAAGATGGGCCAGTGAGCTTCGAGCTGAACGAGCACTGTGAGCAGGGTATAAGGCCAGGGTGGTGACATCAGCATAAGCTTAATCTTGAAGTTATAGGCCATCCTATAAAATATGGGGAAAGGATCCTTGGTGGTATGGTAGTTAACTTCTCGTCTCCTAACCCAAAAGGCCAGTGCTTCAAACCCACCAGCGGCTCCATGGGAGAAAGATATGGCAGTCTGTTTCGTAAAGATTTACAGCCTTGGAAACCCTATGGGGCAGTTCTGCTCTGTCCTGTAGGGTCACTATGAGTCAGAATTGACTCAATGGTAGCGGATTTGGTTTGGTTTGGTTTGGTTTATAAAATATGGATGCCATTCAAGAGGCAATGGGAGTCCATTGCAGTTTTGGAGAGGGAAAGAGACATAAATGAAATTGCCTTATTCATTGATTGATTCATTCATTCAAGAATATTTATGGATGGCCTATTCTGACCAGGCACAGTTCTTAGTGCAGTGAATGAATCAGAGAAAACCCCTTGGATGCAGGGAGCCTGCATTCTAGTGGGATAAGAAATCTATAAGGATTATTGAATGCTGACTATGTGCTGCCAGTGTTCTAAGTACTTGATAGGAATTAAGTCACTTGATCCTCACAACAATCCTATGAAGGCATACTACTATTATCACCATTTTACAGACAAGGAGACAGACTTAAAGAAGTTCAATAAGAAGTGAAATCCGTGGTCACACAGCTACTAAATAGTAGAGCCCAACTTCAAAGTCTGGTACTCTGGTTCCAGAATGTATCATTTTAATCATTACACTGTATTTTCTTTCTTTCTAAAAATTACCTTGACTGCTCCTAGGGGAACCAAATGAAAGTCAGAAGGCCAGTTAGGAGAAGGTGGTCTGAGAGTGGGATGTGAGGATTTTCAACAACACTGTGGGGAGGTAGCATTATTCCCACTTTACAGATGAGGAAACTGGGACTTAGTTCATGCATCTGGTAAGTAGCAGAGTTCAGATGCCACCCCAAGCCTGTTTAACTCTAAAGCCCAATATCTTTCTACTAAAGTCTCTAATTCCCATGGAATGAGAGAGACTCCATCCACCTCTTTGTGAGGAAGAGACCGGTTTGAGGTGTATTTTAGAATTTTAGTTTGAAAAGCTGGGCATCTAGAAATTTTCATTCCATTTAGCAGGTATTTTTATAATTTAAAATTAAATATATATATGCTAATACATACAGATATACACATATATGGTATTCTTTTTTTTTCTCTTTTACATTTTTTTTTAATTGATGTACATAAAGTGAAATATCCCGGTCTTAAGTGTAGAATTCCATGGGTCTTGATAAATGTGTAAACCCATGGAATCAACACCATAAACCAGATATAGATACATTGTATTTAAAATCATAAAGGTGGTGCCAGCCCTCCTATCATGATTAATGATGAAGATCTCTCCCACCCTTTCCTTTCTCACAGCCCTTCCCTCTTCTCTGTGAGCATCATTGTCTCCAAGGCACGGGGTTACAGAGTACCAGGTGCAGGTCAAAAGAGGACTTTGCTGAAAAGAAAAATAAATAAAAGAACAACTAGCCATTTCTTAATGTTCATTACAAGAAAATCACATTGATATATTTTCTGTTTTTCTGTGGAGGGGTCATGTGCCTCAGCCCACACATTAGCATGTGAACTTGTTGTTCCAGTAAAATGAGTCAGAGTTCCTCAAGAAGGCAGATTCGTTTATTTCAGAGCAATGTGTCAGCATCTCTGAAAAAAGGTACAGTGTACTGTACTGGTGTGTCTCACACACACAGACACACTCACACACACTCAAGGAGATCACACAGCTAATAGGCAACAGAAGTAGGATTGGAACTTAAGCCTAGGAAACTCAAGGATCAGGCTGTTTGCATCATAGGCAGGATGGAACCACCTTGTGTGAGTGGAGAGCTGAGCAATGGCCTGGAGTCAGAACTGGGGTGGTTGTATTCGGGCTTTACTACTTATTGGCTTTATGACCTTGGACAAATTACTTACACTCTCTGTGTTCAGTTCTTTTATTCATAAAATGGGGATATATGATAGTATCTGTGTCAGTAAGTCATTTTGAGAATGAAAAAGATAGTGTATGTAAAGCAATTAGCACAATGCATGGCAGAGAGTGAATACCTGGTAAATGTTAGTTTAAACCAGTAATAGTAGCATCAATGATTAAAAAAAAAAAAAAAAAAGCCAAACCCATTGTCGTCGAGTTGATTCCAACTCATAGCAACCCTATAGGACAAAGTAGAACTGCCCTATAGGGTTTCCACGGAGCAGATGGTGGATTCAAACTACCAACCTTTTGGTTAGCAGGTGAGCTCATAACCACTGCGCCACCACCAGGGCTTCTAGTATCAATGATACCAAAAACCAAACCCATTTCCATCCAGTTGATTCTGACTTATAGCAACCCTATAGGACAGAGTAGAACTACCCCCGTAGAGTTTCCAAGGAGCAGCTGATGGGGATTCAAACTGCTAATGTTTTGGTTAGCAACCAAGGTCTTAACCACTGTGCACCAGGGCTCCAGTGTCAATGATAGCTATAAATGAATGAATGCCACATTTCTTGGATTCTGACTATGAGTCAGAATTGACTCAATGGCAGCGGGTATACTCCATCAGTAAAAAACTTTAGAGCAGGCATCCTCAATACATGGGAACTTACTTATGAAAAAAACATAGACATATTCCTTTGTGCTAAGAGATATGTACATTCTAAAACAGGAGTCCCTGGGCAGCACAAATGGTTAAGTGCTTGACTGCTGGCCAAAAGGTTGGAGGCTCAAACCCACCCAGAGGCACCTATGAAGACAGTCTTGGCAAACTGCTTTCGAAAGGTCACAGTCTTGAAAACCCTATGGAGCAATTCTACTCTGCACACATGGGGTCACCATGAGTTGGAATCAACGCAACGGCAACCAACAACAAAAACAGGTGAAATAAAGCTGAAAAGAAAATATTTCAAGTGTGTCTGCCTATCATGGTGGCTTCACACTAACATTGCGCAAATACACATATCTGGTTGGGTGCATTCTTAATGAGTTTTTAATGATTTTTGATGATATTTTCAATGATTTTATGTGTGCCTTTGTATCCATATCGAACAGTCTTCTTCATGATACTGATTTTCCCCTCATTCTTGTCTTACCTGACTAGGTCTTCCTTGCTTTGACCTCATAATATGAAGAGGTAGTACTGAGTAAAATGTCATCATCTTCTTGTTTACTTGAATCTGAATTGTCACCATTACCTTTAATACATTGATTTAATCTTTTTAAACCCCTTGCCTATTTTGTAGGGAGCCCTGGTGGCACAGTGGTTAAAGCGCTTGGCTGCTAACCAAAAGGTCAGCAGTTTGAACCTCGCAGCCGCTCTGTGAGAGAAGGATGTGGCAGTCTGCTTTTGTAAAGAGTTACAGCCTTGGAAACCCTATGGGGCAGTTCTACTCTGTCCTATAGGGTCGCTATGAGTCGGAATCGACTTGACGGCAGTGGAGTTTTTTCTTCTTCTTTTAGTTTGCCTATTTTGTGAGGGTTGGTTTATATAAAACTAGCTAGTATCTATAAATCTGCTAACCTGGATCATGTAAATGACAGCATGTAGCAAATCCCTGGAAGCCGGGGACGTACAAGCCAGCCCCATGCTGTCATCCCCTCAGTGATGTAGACCTCTCCTGCTTCTCTCATAACTTGTGACTGCCTGACATGTGGACCGGCTGAGGCTGTAGTGATAATCTGCATTTTAAATGCTGGTAAAGCTTGTTTAGAATAAAAATTATATAATTGGCACTTCCAGTACTTTCTTCCAGAATCCCAATGGTTCATCTTGAGCATTTCCTGGAGTGTATATATGCCACTTGAGAAACACTGCCTTAGATGATCTTACTTTGCCCCTGTTATGAAAGGCACCATCTTTTCATTCAGCAACTCAGCAAACATTAACCAGACACCTACTAAGTTCTAGGAATGTGCCGGGTGTTATACCTATTATGACGTGGTTCCTGCCTTCCAGGAGTTCACAGTATAGTTCTAATTACACCAGGCCCTGATATTTCCTCCCTTGTAGGTCATGACTCTAGACACTGCCAAGCTTGCAGTGAGTGTCCTTTGTTGCCGAGTTCTAGACTTCCTGGCTGTTGTTAGCTGCCATCAAGTCAGCCCTCAACTCATGGTGACCTCATGCACAACAGAATGAAATGCTGACCAATCCTGTACCATCTCTATGATCAGTTGCAGATTGGACCATTTTGATACATAGGATTTTCTTTGGCTGACTTTTGTAACTAGCTCACTAGGCCTTTCTTCCTAGTCCATCTTAGCCTGGAAACTCTGCTGTAGCCTGTTCAGCATCATAGCTAAAGCAAGCCTTCACTGACAGATGGCTGGTGACTGCACATGAGGTGCATTAGACAGGAATCGAACCCAGGTCTGCTTCATGGAAGGTGAGAATTCTGAGGCAGAATTAAACCACTACTTCCTTAGACCACCTGGCAGTCTTTCCCACAAAGTCTTAAGGCCATAATTCCTTTTCCTCAGTGTAGGGCAAAGGTACCAGGTGCCCTGCTCCCCAAATTGCCAACATCAGTGTGTCTGGCACTCATGGAATTCAGACCTTCTCCATGGCTGCCTGAAGAGTCCCTTTTCTTTCTTTAACCTCATTTCTCTGGGTAACACACCCTAGTGTAGCCTAAAGCCCTTTGGTACAAAGCTCCCAAGCCAGGCCATAGCACATGAGAACTGGGTGTTTCCCCTGCCCACACAGGCCTGGCGATTGCCAAGGCTGCTAGAGGGAAGTGGTCAGCAGTGTGCTGACTGGCATCTCAGCCGTGACATGGCAGCAAGGGGTCAGACCCCATGAATGTGGCCTTTCACTGCCATGGCACAGGGCCCCTATTTTTTCCTGCTGAAACCCTTCACTTACTTTCCGAAGTGATGATCAAATGTGAACTTTCATGGTTTATTTATAGCTCTGCCTTATAGAGAGAAAGAAAAGAAGTGATTAAAATGCTATTTTACAAAATATTTTGTTTTAAAAAAGCTTTCATTGTGTGGGCAAAAAGGAAAAAGAAAAGTCACTGTATTCATTGTGCTGTCTAGACTTCCAAACAAAGAGGGTAGCGTGCTGCAAACTAAGATTGTCCAGCTCCTGCCTGCTGACAAAAAGTATGAATTTTGGAGGCCGACTTCAAATACACCCTTTTGAACAGAAATATATTGTGGGATGATTATATTTAGCACGTGTTATCATTTCCATAATAAATTCATATTGTTTTGCTTTGGTAATTTCCAGATTTACTGCAGTCATTGGGTTCATGAGGTTTCAGTTTTGTGTTAATTATCTGGAGAAATTGGAAAACACAGCAGTGCTATTTCTGATGACAGCACAGCTCTCTGGGCATTCTCCACATGTGTCAAGTACTCGCCAGGATCCCTGCCTTTCCGGAGAGGAGAGTGAGCACACATCATTTTGACTGTGTTTTTTTTTTTTTTTGAGAATACAGTATATTTTTATTTTCTTTACAAGTATATCAAATTAATATATGCCAGTGTAGAAAATTTAAAAAATAACAAAAAAAAAGTTGACAAGAAGAAAAATTCTCTCCCACATTCTTACCTGTTACCATTTGAATGGAATTTCCATCCAGTCTTTATTATGCAGACTTAACTGGTGTTTAGAACAAACACATTGTCCCTGGGTGATGCAAATGGTTAGGTGCTTGGTTGCTAACCAGAAGGTTGGGAGTTCATGTTCACCCAGAGACACCTCTGAAGAAAGTCCTGGTGATCTACTCCCTGAAAAAAAGAAAAAATCAGCCACTGAAAACACTATGGAGCACAGTTCTACTCTGACACATGTGGGGTCACCATGCAGCAGAATCAACTCACTGACATCTGGTAGAACAAACACAATTCTTGAGATAGAATACAAAACAACTTTATTTTTCACTCTCAGCTCTTTTTTACATTTGTGCAGTGGAGCTAGTTTTTCCCTGCCCTGGTAAAAAATTTAGGCAAGCCCATTCTTTTCTTAGTTAAGTTCAAAGTCTGTTCGATAATACAAGTTTTATGCTGCCATTAAGTTATGAAACACAGCCAAAATGCAGACATTATAATATTAAGGAATACGTAATAATCATCACTTTTCAATTTTCACCCAAAGGTAAGAATTCTCCCCTCCCCTCCAGCTGGAGCCTACCAAAAATGAGAAGAGGTGGCATGATCAGATTCTTCTTTCTTCCTCCCTCACATCCTCTCCAACTTTTTAGCTTTTTTTCCTCCTTCCTCTAGAGTGATTGGAAGGAGGAGGGGTCAGAGAGGTAGAAAAGTTCTTATTTGATCAGCACTGTCATAAATGAGCATCATGCTTTCTTAGCTGAATAGCTGTTTATAGCTAGCTCTTGGTCTTATGAGGCTCCACCATAGCTTTTTCAGGGACCCTTCACCTCCGGAAACCTCTCACCTGCATACTGCATATCCTTCAGGGACAGATAACCCAAGTGAGCAAGGTACACACAGGCTTAACTTGTGCTTTCTTACTAATCTGTAGTGCACTGTTTTACCTGTTTTTGTGCAAAACTCATGTGAAATTGTGCACTACAGATTAGTAAGTAAACACAATTAAGCCCGTGCATACCTTGCTTACTGGTTAATCCACCCCTGATATCCTCATCCGTGTTAATAGTTCTCTCTATTGTAGTAGATTGCTTCTTGTTTTTAGTTGCCATTGAGTCAGTTCCAACTCATGGTGACCCCATGTGTGCAGAGTAGAACTGCTTCATAGGCTTTTCAGGGCTGTGACCTTTCAGAAGCAGATCACCAGGCTTGTCTTACAAGGCACCTCTTGGTGGCTTCGAACTGCCAACCTTTCAGCTAGTAGTCCAGCACTCTTCTGTTAATTCCTTAGAAATCCAGTAGTTCACCTTCAGCTTCTTTATGCAGACTCCCTCATTAGGCAGCCGTTTTGGATAGGATCTAAAACAGCCCATGTGGGCCACATAGGGTCCAGGGGAAAGGCATAACTTTGGAGCCTGACAGACTCCTGACAATATAGCCTTTCCTTCCCTTTTACACTGAAGCTGCCAGCTAGCCTGTCTCTTCCAGATAGGAGTCACTCACAGACCACTCAGCGACATAGTCAAGCCCTGTTCTGTTGACTTGTGAAGGGGGATACTCCCTCTCCCCTCACCCCCTCCCCTGGGACGAGGCATGGTATGAAATAAACCAACAGCTCTCTCCTAGAAATCCATCCCTTAGATGTGGATGCAAGGTTTAAGAGTTGATTTACGGGTCTTCAACCACCTTTTTTTTTGTTTGGTTTGGTTTTTCACAAATTCCTCAGGGTGGTCTGTTTCTGGATCACTTTGGTATCTTGTATCTGTCACCTTTAGATCTCAGCCAAAACTTCCATTTTAACATTCTGTCATGTGTATTATCCTTAAATTCATTCATTCCGTAGACATTTCCTGAGTGCATGTGATATACCAGATGCTGAGTTTGGCGGTGGAAATAATTATAACAATTCCTGCCTAAAGGAGCTTACAGCCTAGTTGGGGAGGCTAATGTGTTAACAAAAAAATTACAGTGCCACGTCATAAATGTTATGATAAATGGAAGCACAAGTTGTTGTGGGAGCAAATAACTCACTCTAAGTGGGAGGCAGGCAGTGGGAATGAGTCAGAAAATCGATAACTGACTAAGTTTAAATTTAAATCTTTAGTTTGTGAGAAACAAAATAGCTTCTTCTTAAGCCTTTGAAATCTCTATGGCTTATGTTTGTTTCTCAATAATTTATTGTAAAAACACGCCCAAGGTGATGTGAAGAAAGGAAGAAATAACTCCCTGATGTCTGCCGTTTGTTCACATTTATCTGTTACAGTGGGAAGGGAAGTGGCATTTATGGAGCACCTCCTCTAATACAAGTGTCCTGGATCCAGGACCGAATTAAGGCATGTGAGGGCCTTAAGCATTGATAATCTGTGGTGCCCCTTCTCTGCTTACTCACACATTCAAATGGGATATGTGAGTTATATGTGTGTGTGAGTGTCTTGGCATGTTCTTATGTGGTTGACAAAAGAGAACTGAATGCGAAGTTATAGCTGATCAGTCCAAAATGAAAAGGAAAATATAATTGTTATCATATACAAAATTTATCAAATGTACATTTTATTTCTTTGTGGAATTGTTCAACTCCCATATTCAGAGATACATACATAATTGATGTAACAATAGCACCACTTTTTGACAAGAAGTTTGTTTTTTGAGTTATAACAATATCAATCAGTTTTTTAAAAGAAAGTCAGCCTAAAGGGAAATGGGAAATAAAATACATTTATATAATTTTATTTTTATTATCTAAATATTCGTTTAATTTATTTCCTCGAGGAATTGTTCAATGTCCTAATAAGGAGATATGTAAATATTCTGATAAAATATAAATGTAATCTTCTGATAAATGTCCTTTGTTGCTTTCTTGGAAGATGAATTTAGAAGCGCACTCACTGTTGTAAAACAGAAACATATTTTGCACAATAAATATTGAATATTGCATCCTCTTAATGTGCTTAATGCCTCGTTTATTAGCATATATAGAGTAATATTAAGCACTGAGTCCTGCACAACAGACAGTAAAAACGAAACTTACTTGATACATCAGTTAAGACTTTTCATGTTAGATAAATATTAATATATCCAGTATTTTTGGATATTTGCTATGTTAGTACTGTATTAAATTATTACCCATGTTAGTATTATATTAAATGTATGCTAGATTGGGTCTGTGTATATGGCAAACATATCTTAAAGTTAAAGTTATAAATATTATTGTTTACAAAACTTAGGCCATAACTCTGTACATAAATGCTATACTGTTAAAAAGTAACGTGACTGAATTCATTGCAGTGGTTGACTTATTCACATTCCCTCGCTTTTGCACGTCATCTGGGACTGGAGTTCCCATTGGCTGTTTACCAGGACATGCACAAGAGCATACCTTTGTGTTTGTATCATGGCAAAGAATATTGCTGGCCCTTCTGGCTGGAGTTGCTGGATCAGCAGACGTGAATGTATAAGACGGTTCTCTCAAAATGAATCAGAGAACTATTATCTATTAATATAATCTGTCCTTGCACAGTAACTGCTCACGTTGGATCCAGTTGCATATTGGGTGAATATAGCAAGAGTCAGACTCGACAGCCCACTCTTACCTCTTGTTTATTAGAAAGAAATAGTATACTCCCAAGAGACTTGCTAAGATAAGGAGTTTCAGTTACATGGGAGACGATCGTAGGAGACAGATGCCAGCAAAGGTATTGAAGTGGTAGGGGCCTCATAGCTTAATCAACCTTGGGAGTGATTGCCCTCATGACCCTCCATAAACTTTATTTCCAGGCAGCACATTCTCACACACTGGAGTTTGTATCAGTTCCATTTAGTACTCTGCCTGTTCCCTTCCACTGTGGTGCTTGCTTTTCCTTGTGTCCTGTCTATTTGGCATCTTTGCTTTGAGTCTTTGCTTGGGAGAACTGGTGCTTCTGTTTTGTTGATGCCCTAAGCACATGCTTACCTTGCTTATTGGGTAATCTGTCCCTGTATGGATTCCACACATGATGGCAATCCTGGAATGTTCTCTCAAGTCTGGGGCCTAAGCATAACCAGGAGGAGTATTCCCTGAGGGTATTGTCAAGATTCACAGTCAGAATGACCAGCTAGAGGAGGCAAGGTCCTTGCTAGAAGCACAGCCAAGCAGGCTGACTGAAGGAAAAGGCAAGAACTAAACAAGAAAATGAGTAGCAAAATTGGTGATGGGGATTGCTGAGACCATCCCAGCAAGACATGGGCTTGCTTTAAGGGAATCAGAGCTTAGTCTATGAAGAAAATGGGCCATCACATGTGGCAGTAAGCAGAGCTCTTAAAATCTTCCTGTTAAGCGAACAGCAGCAACCTCACTAAGATATGTTTTGCTGTTTGCCCTTTTTCAAAATGGCCCCAGACTACCCTTTTTGAGTTCTTGTCTTTTCTCCATAGTTTCCTTTTCTTTTGATTTTTTCATTATTTTTTAAATCTCCTCCCTATGTAAAGCTGCCCTTTCTTTCTGCAGTCAGTGTGTTTGCTACTCTCAGCATCTCTGATCTTTCAGTCAGCACTTTCAAAGCCATTGAGGACCAGGAAACCAGATAACTCATTCAGAGTGTTCATGCCATCTTTGGGGGAAGAGTCAGTAGAGCAGCTTAACAGGACTGAAAATTTGCATAACTGATTAGCAAATGAAAAAACTATCATGTTTCCTAACCCGTGAATAACTATTGAAAAGAAGTTTATATATGCCTCTAACATAGTATTTATCACACTATATTTTGATTCTACCAACTATCTGCCAGTTTGTCATACTGTGGCGGTTTGCACGTTGCTATGATTCTGGAAGCTACACCACCGGTATTTCAAATACCATCAGGGTCACTCATGGTAGACAAGTTTCAGTGGAGCTTCCAAACTAAGACAGACTAGGAAGAAAGGCCTGGTGATCTACTTCCAAAAATCAGCAAATGAAAACCCTTTGCATCATAACAGAATATTGTCTGATATAGTGCTAGAAGATGAGCCCCCTAGGTTGGAAGGCACTCAAAATACACAGTGGCTGCAACAGTTGACTTGAACATACCAACAGTCATGAAGATGGTGCAGGATCAGGCAACGTTTTGTTCTGTTGTACATGGGGTCATCATGAGTCAGAGCCAACTCGACAGTAGCTGTTAACAACAACAACAGCAAAACATACGTTCATCACAGTACATCATATCACTTCCACCTCTGTTGTGAGCTCCATAATGAAAGGAACATTCTTCATTTCTGTATTATATATATATATATATATAGAGAGAGAGAGAGAGAGTGTTGTGCTTGATACCTGAAAGGTGTTCAATATGTTTTATGAATATTCTAGATGCTGATACTCAACAGTATACAAAGTCCCTGCCCTCATGTAGCTTACATTCTGGTTAGAGCAGAGGGTGGAAAGGGCTGATAACGAGCACATAAACCAATAAATGCATGGTCTATCAGAAGGTGGAGCCCTGGTGGTGAAGTAATTAAGAGCTCAGCTGGTAACCAAAAGGTTGGCAGTTCAAATCCACCAGCCGCTCCTTGGAAACCCTGTGGGGCAGTTCTACTCTGTCCTGTAGGGTCACTGTGAGTCAGCATCGACTTGATGGCAATGGGTTTGATTTGGTTTTATCAGAAGGTAATTAGTGAAAATTAAAATTAATACAAAAAATATACAAAGCACAGTAAATTGGCAAGGCTTGCCAGGGGGACATGGATATATTTTTTAGATACACAGATGCTTATCGCATTCTATGTGGTGGTCAGCTTTTATGTTTTTTCCCCCCTTCTAGTACAGGAATTACTTCAAGACAAAGAATGTGTCTCATGCAAATCTGTATCCCTAGCAAAGTGTCTAGTACATAGTGGGTAACTAATAAACATGTGGAATAAGAAGTTGTATATATGTGACCCCAGAATGATTCTGGCCTCAACAATAAGAATTCAATAGCTGTTTCTAAAACAGGGCCTATTCTGAGGAGCTTTCTCATGCCATTACTTGTAATCCTCCCTAGTCACGTCTTTCGGACCCCAAAGTTTGGGTTCACTCTATTCCCCCTAACTTTCTCATAGCTTTAACGGCCCCAGAAGACTACCCAAGGAAACCTAACCCTTCCATTCATATAATGGAGCCAACACAATCCATGGCTGATCTTGATGCTGTACACAGCAGACCACGTCCACACAGACACCGAGATGTTTCATCTGCCCAAGAGCACTGTTGTAAAGGCAAGAATGTCCTGAAGTCACATTCCAGAACTCAGGTCAATTAGATTCAGCCCAGAGGTCTCCAGTCTGAACTTACAACTTCAGAGACTGCTGGGAAAAGAGCTGAATGTGAAATGAAGTGGTCTTAAATATTTTATCCTAAAGTACAAGGATAATGTGGGTTCCACTCAATTATTTTGTCTTAAGCTTTAGTAGACGATGAGCTCAGTGGCTGATTATGGTGCCTTCCTGTGCCCTCATGTCCTAGCAGTGAGGAGGGGAAATAATCCCCCCCCCTCCCCAACTCCTGCTGTCGGGCATCACAGAAGTGCTTTGCCTTCTGGGTTGTTTATACCCTGGAGGCCTCAATACACAACCACTAATTAAGACCAGGCTGTGTGGTCATAAATGTAACCTCAAGTGTTCATTGGGTTTCTTCCTTATTACTAGTGAAAATAACTTTAAAAAGTATGGACCATGTCTTATGGAGAAGTGAATTCTAATTGGAATGTTCTTGCTTGTGGCAAGCTTCAGTCTCGTTTTGGCTTTCCATCTCAGCTGTCTGTGTTCTGTTTGTTACTTAACAGGAGGCAATGGCAAGAATGAGCAAAGTTGGGAAAGTTGTGTTCCCCAGACATGAGGATAAACGGTAAGTTTATCTCTTTTTTTTTTTTTTTTTAACATGAACAGTGCTAAGGAATGAGAACATACAAACACATGCACCTGTGGAGCTGGAATAAACCTCTGAGGTCATCTAATCCAATCCTTTCATTTAATAATTGAGAAAACTAAGTCCCAGAGAGGCAAAGTCACTTGCCCAAGGTTACAGATTTACAGATCTAGGTGGGGCCAGAGTGGGGAGGGGGCAGGGGGAGTCAAACACAAGCTTCTGAGCTCTTAGGCCAGTGTTATTTTCACTAGGTCATTAGCAGTAAATCTAGTCTTTTCTGTTCTAAAATGGGGATCTCTTATATCTTCCATCAAAGGACACAGTAGTATTTGTCCATTCATCTACCCTTTGTATCACTTGGCCTTGAAGGCTACAACGAGACCTTGATCTGTGTTTAAAGCCCAGCTCAACAAAACATTAATTTATTGAGCTCTTGCTATATTTGAGTCATTATGCTCGGCTCTAGGCAGGATTTAGAGGGTAATGAGATACAATCTTATTCATGCACATAGATCATTTCAGAACAAAGGGATAAGTTCTAGTAGAAGGTGACAAAACAGCACAGAGAAGAACAGGATGTGACCCAACAGGGATAAGGGAAAACTTTTGAGAGGAGGTTAAATCTAAGCTGACTTTAAATGCTTAAAAGAAATTGGCAGGCAGGCCAACGCAGGTAAAGACATTCTAGGCAGAGCGAATAACATGTGCAAAGTCATAAAGGTGGGAATCATCATGATATGTTAAGGTAACTAACTATAAGCAACTCATAATTTTGAAAAACAAAGTATGAGATGAGGAGTGGCAGGAAGTAAGACTGGGAAGGTTGGAGAGAGGTGGGCAGTTCATGATGGACTTTGAGACCATGCTAAAGATCTCGAAACTCATCCTACCAGCAAAACGGATATACTGGATTTTTAGCCGTGGTGAGACTTGGTCAAATACAGCTCTTAGTAAGACCCCTGTATCAGCAGAGAGACCAGATGGAAGGCTTCTTTTAATAATCCAGTTTGGATTAAAAAAGGCCTGACTGGTGGTAAGTTTAAAGGTAAAGGGCAGTTGTGCAAGTGCCTTTATAATTTTAGATAAGTATTAGAAGGTAAGACATAAATGCAAATTCCAAGAAAATTTTTTTCAAGAAGAACCATTGCAGCTTTGCTGTCACACCTAAGAAACGCAAGGGACCATTAGCATCCATCTGTTGTTGCTAGAAGAGGATTAAAGGCAGTGAAGTTTGTATGTCCCCCATGCTTAACAAAAGCTGTCTGAACAGCCATGTGTCAGTTGAGCCCCAAACATGGAGCGTCTATTATGTGTCTGACACTGTGTCAGGTACTGGATTAGAAAGATGAATGTTGCTCCATCCCCACCTTCCTAATGTTCCCAGTAAGAACTTCCAACCAAGAGCAACTGCCTCATCTCAAACTCTTCAAGTGCCCACTGAGTTCCTAAGTTGGAAAATCCACCTCATGTAATGGGACTGGCCAAAGGTGCCTAGAAACAGACTCACGTGAGTGGAGTCATACCTGGGCAGATCTCACCAAAGCACCGTCTGTACTGCTTCAGATGGGTATTTGACAAAGTTGGAAATGCCCACAGAGAAAGAAATCCACTTTCTTTTCATTTTCTTCTTATCTCCAAATGGTGTTAGGCTATTCGCCCACTGAATGTAAGCCCCTCTAAATACCAAGGTCAGAGGCGCAGTCCCTTTTGTGGAGCATTGGGAGACTAATGTTCCCAGTGGGATGGCAGTTGGAGCTATGGGATGCTGCCCCTTTCTGTTCCCCTGAGGGCATCTGAAATATCTCTTTTCTTGAAATTAGAAACAGGTTATGCTTTTCCATCTGCCCTGAGCCTCCCAAGACTTTTGAGGGAAGTCTGTTTTTAAGTTCTTGCAATAAACAGCAAGTGTTCCTTTTGAAAATAATCCTTAGATTCTTGCTGTGGGATGGGAGTGGTCCTCGAAAAGGAGCAGGCACACACAGTGCTATAGCACCATCTGCAGGCCGGCTCAAAGATCTGCAAGTAGAGCAAGAAGCCAGTCTCCTGAGCTGTTCTCGCATCCCTTATTGCCTCAAATTGCATTATTACCTGTATGGGATATTTCCTTAGCTTTGCTGCTAACCGAAAGGTTGGAGGTTCAAGTCCATCTAGAGGTTCCTAGGAAGAAAAGCTGGTGATCTACTTCCAAAAAATCAGCCATTGAAAACCCCTGAAGCACAGCTCTACTCTGTCACACATGGGGTCGCCATGAGTTAGAATCACCTTGACGGCAACTGCTTTTTTCCTGTTGCCACACAGAAGCAACTTACTAAGTGCCGGGAGATTGTAGAAGAGAGGGGATTCAGAGGACTTAAAAAGTCAGTATCACAGAGAGCATAATCTAGTGACTGTGCTTGAATAGGAAACCCTGGTGGTGTAGTGGTTAAGAGCTATGGCTGCTAACCAAAAGGTTGGCAGTTCAAATCTACCAGCTGCTCCTTGGAAACCCTATGGGGGAAGTTCTACTCTGACCTATAGGGTTGCTATGTGTCAGGAATCGACTTGACAGTAACAGGTTTTTTTGGTTTGTTTTTTGGTGCTTGAATAAACTTTTAGGAGAACCCTAGGTGTCATCCTTATGCCCGGATTCAATTAATTTGTGGCCTTAGAGCAGTCACTTAAAACTACCTTGGATCTCAGCTCCCGGTGTGTAAAACAGGAAAGATATAGTCCACTCATCTCTTGGCACTCCAGGGTAATAGAAGGGTATAAGAACAACATTAGTTCACATTTGTAAGCACTTGACAGCTCACAGAGTATGTCATTTTCATTTTCTTGTCAAAAATTCCCAGCACTGTATGATGATGATTCTGTTATAATCCCTTAACAACAAGGAAACTGAGGCCAAGACCCTCTAAATAAGTTGCCGAAAGTCACCATGGTATCTCTGCTTGAAACCAATGCTTTTCCCACTATACTGAGAATACATAAGGCCAAAAAACAAACTTGCAACATTGTCAGTGTTAAAATTGGAAATCTGTAAGTATAGAAGAAGGGATACTGACCCTAACTTTCTTTTAGCAGTTTTGAGATTCCAAAATCAGGAGACTCATTTCATATAGTGAAAGAACTGCTTAACATTATATCGTCATAGAATGTCATTAGAAGGAGAAAATTGCTGTCCCTAAAATAATTCTGTAACTGATAGATTTGGTGGCTCGTAGAGTGGAATTTAGTAGAGCCTACATATGTGCTGAGAAAATAATCTGAAAAGCTGGACCATATGAAGAAGAACACAGCATTACAATTGGAGAAAGACTAACAACTTGCAATATACAGATAACACAACCTTGCTTGCTGGAAGCTAAGGGGACTTAAAGCACTTACTGATGAAGATCAAAGACTACAGCCTTCAGCATGGGTTACACCTTAACATAAAGAAAACAAAAATCCTCACAACTGGACCAATAAGCAACATCATGATAAACAGAGAAAAGATTAAAGTTGTCAAGGATTTCATTTTACTTGGATCCGCAATCAACACCCATGGAAGCAGCAGGCGAGAAGTCAAATGACGTATTGTGCTGGGCAAATCTGCTGCAAAAGACGTCCTTAAAATGTTGAAAAGCAAAGATGTCACTTTGAGGACTAAAGTAAGCCTGACCCAAGCCATGGTATTTTCAATCACCTCATATGTATGCATGCGAAAGCTGAACAATGAATAAGAAAGACCAAAGAATTGATGCCTTTGAATTTATGCTGTTGGTGAAGAATATTGAATATAGCGTGGACTGCCAGAAGAACGAACAAGTCTGTCTCAGAAGAAGTACAGCCAGAGTGCTCCTTGGAAGCAAGGATAGCAAGACTTTGTCTCACATACTTTGGTCATGTTATCAGGAGGGACTGGTCCCTGGAGAAGGACATCATGCTTGAGAAAGTAGAGGGTCATCAAAAAAGAGGAAGACCCCAAATGAGATGGATTGACACAGTGACTGCAACAGTGGGCTCAAACATAGCAAAAATTGTGAGGATGGCGCGGGACCGGGGAAGTGTTTTGTTCTGTTGTACGTAGGGTCCCTATGAGTTGGAACCAACTCAATGGCTCCTAACAACACATATAATTAGGCTGATGATAATATTGGAACATGAATTATTATAAAACTAGTAATTAGCATTTATATCCCTTAATATCATTTAATTCACAAAATAGCTCCATTGAGGTTGTTGTTGTTAGCTGTCATTGAGTTGACTCTGACTAATAGTGTGACCTTTTGACTCATAGGGACCCTATAAGACAGAGTAGAACTGCCCCATAGGGTTTCTGGCATGGGGTGAAAAGTTGATGAAGCCAGTTTAGCATTTCTTGATAGATTCTGAGGTGCTCTGAAGAAGTCCTCATGGGGGAGCTCTTGTGTAAGTTTCTGAATTGAGTAGAGGGGGAGTTGGAAGAACAATCCTGGATACAGAGGGGCTTCTACTTGTAACATACAGAGCTATGTTACAAGTGGCTGGTGGATTCGAGCTGTCAACCTTTTGGTTAGCAGCCAAGCTCTTAACCACTGCGCCGGAATCGACTCAACGGCAACAGGTTTGGTTTGGTTTGGAATGGTGACCTTTTGTATAACAAAACAAAACGTTGCCCAGTCCTGCATCAGCCTCACAATCACAAGCATGTTCGCATCCACCTTTGTGGCTACTGTGCCAATCCATCTCACTAAGGGTCTCCCACACATTCATTGGCCCACTACTTCAGCAAACATGATGCCCTCCTCCAGAGATTGATTCTTCCTGATGGTGTGTCCAAAGCAAGCAAGTCAGAAAATGTTCTGATGTGATCCATAAGGTTTTCATTGGCTACTTTTTGGAAGTAGATTGCCAGGCCTTTCTTGTTAGTCTTAGTCTGAAAGCTCTGCTTAAACCTGTTCACCATGAGTGACTCTACTGCTATTTGAAATATGGTAGCATAGCTTCCAGTATCATAGCAACATGCGAGCCACTACAGTACAACAAACTGACAGATAGGTGGTGGTTCATAGATGTAGATCCTGTTTTTATCTCAGTTTACAGATGAGGAAATTTAGGCACAGATAAAGTAATATAGTCAAGGTCACAAAGCTGGTAATTGACGAAGCTGAGTTTCAGACGTAGGCTTCAGAGTCTGTCTTATCCCCGTATTTGTCCCCTTTATTGGCCCCATCATCTTGAGTTACCAGAATGCTTAAGTTGGAAATGTTGGGATCCTCCTACTAATCTCATTAGCTCTGTATGTTACAAGTAGAAGCCCTTCTGTGTATCCAGGATTGTTCTTCCAACCCCCCCTGCCACTCAATTCAGAAACTTACACCCAAGTCCTCCATGAGGACTTCTTCAGAGTACCTCAGAATCTATCAAGAAATGCTAAACTGGCTTCATCAACTTTTCACCCCATGCCAGCCTCCCCTAACCAAAAGGTGTAAAGACAAAGTTGCAAGTCTTCAACTGTAAGTTGTCTTAACTGCTTTCATCCCTTCTAAAATTGTACGTGATGCTAAAAACAGCTTCAGCTGCAGTGCCATCTGATTCATGGCCAACACGAGTTCTGTCAGGTCTCACCTGAAGAGTCAGCTGGGGCATACAGGGAAAGCAAGGTCCATTATGAGATGCCTAAAGTGCAGGGCACAGCTGCAGGGAAGGCATTAGTCACGTTTTCATGGGCTTTTACTCCTGGGTAAAGAAATCTGCAAAGGAAACCTAGGTGTGGCAGCAGCAAAAAGGTGATTACATTGTTCAGTCTCATCTATGGTCAGGCTGTGGTTTTACACCAGTCATCAAACCTGGGGCTAGTTATGTTTGAAATATTTCTTGAAGCTGGGATGTGAAAGGGCCTGGCTTAAGCCAGGCCCTTTCAGTACGTTACAGTGGAGTCTTCAAAGCCAGACAGACCAGAGTTTGAATTCTGACTCTGCCTATTTTCAGCTGTACTGTATTAAATATGACTCTCTAAGCAAATGGTCTTGTCTCTAAAATGGAGATAATAATACCTCATATAGGTTAGAGATAATGGGAGAAAGCATGCTGATCCCTTGCTTAGGATGTTCTAAGCATTCACAAATGGGAGGTGTTAGCAAAACCACAATATACATTCCTGTCCTTCTAAATGTTAGGGGAAGCCACATAACAGTTTTGTCTTGAGATGATTCACCGTGTTCATTTTTTCTCCCACAGCTATTATGACAAGAAGTATCAAGTGTTCCTGAAGTTGGTTGAGCACCAGAAGGAGTATGCAGCGATCATGAAGGGGGACTGAACAGAGTCTGCAGGTGGCGATGCCAGCAGATTCTGTGTTGTTGCATCAGGCACCTGGGTCATTTCATCCTATATACAAGACTCTTTAGGCATCATTTCATCATTTCTGCATTGCCATTTAATAAAGAAATTGAGACATGTCCAACCAGAACTAGAGTCTTCCATTTCAGAATACCACCGCTATGTAGTTGGCAGTTTCCACATAGGCACCATCATAGTGTTAGAAGTTTCACATAGAGTCACAGGATCTCATTTGGGACTAGACCTCCAGGATCGTCCAATCCAGGAGGAACTAGTTAACTGATTCAATGTCAGCCATAAAATGAAAGACTTACATTGCTTTGTAGAACATTGAATGTTTATCCTATAGATGACTAAACACTTACTGTTAGCATTTCATTTGAAAATAATGTCAACAGAAAAGTTACAGGAATAGGAATAACACAAGAGAACATCCATGTACCCACCTTTTACCCATGTACTACCTTTAACATTTTACCCCTTTTGCCCTTTTGCTTTTTCATTAGTATATTCTCTCTCTACACACACACACACACACACACAAACACAAATTTTTTTCTGAGCCGTTTGAGAGTAAATTTCAGTAGATTTAACTTTTATGGGCACTTTAATCTAATCTGCCATTCATATTCCAATTTTGTCAATTAACTCAATCCTTTATGGCATTTTTTTCCCTCCAGTACAGGATCCAGTCTAAGATCAGATGTTGTATTTAGTTGTATAATCATCATCTTGCAACCATCATATGAAAGATAGGCACAGGCAAGAATCATCAGTGGATCCAAGGAGAATTTTGATGAGGAACAGGATGTAAGCATGGCCTTAAGGTGTTGCCCCACAGATTGCTTATTGGTTACAAGAGGACAAAAATGTTAACTCTACAGGGAAGAAATAGGACAACTTCTTGATTGTGTGACCAGAATTAACTTCAGATGGACAGATGAACATCATATGCCTCTAGATGTAATTGTCTGGGAAGGACACAGCATCGCATACGTAGGATTCTGACTGGGAATGAATAACCAGAATTTATCATAAGGAAACATAAGACAAACCCAAGATGGGGAGCATTCTATTTTCATTAGCCTATTTTCTTCCAAAATGTCTATGTCATGAAAGATTGCAGAAGGTTTCCAGATTAAAGGAAACTAAAGAAACATGATGGCTAAAAGCTTTTGATGGAGACAAGTATTTGAAAAACTATAATTGCTTTAGTTGATACCACACGCACACACACATACATTCATCCACAATTTCAGACCCAACAGTAGCTGCTAATGTCAATTTTAGAGCAGTCATAGCTCAGATGAGTTTGGGTAGAGGCATGCTAGGACTTCAGCAACATAAGTCAGCAAGTTGTTGTTGTTGTTGTTAGGTCCTGTCAAGTCGGTTCCAGCTCATAGCAACCCTATGTACAACAGAACAAAGCTCTACCTGGTCCTGCACCATCCTCACAATCATTATGCTTAAGCCCATTGTTGCAGCCACTGTGTCAGTCCATCTCATTGAGGGTCTTCCTCTTTTTTGCTGACCCTCTACTTTCATAAGCATGATACCCTTCTCTAGAGACTGATAATATGTCCAAAGTATGTGAGACAAGGTCTCACCATCCTTGCTTCTAAGAAGCATTCTGGCTGTACTTCTTCCAAGACAGATTCGTTCATTCTTTCAGCAGTCCATGGTATATTCAATATTCTTTGCCAACACCATAATTCAAAGACATCGATTCTTCTCCGGTCTTCCGTATTCATTGTCCAGCTTTCACATGCGTATGAGGTGACTGAAAACACCATGGCTTGGGTCAGGTGACATCTTCAAGGTGACATCTTCGCTTTTTAACACTTTAAAGAGATTTTTTGCAGCAGATTTGCCCAATGAAATGTGTTGTTTAATTTCTTGACTGCTGCTTCCGTGGGTGTTGATTGTGGATCCAAGTAAAATGAAATCTTAGACAACTTCAATCTTTTGTCCATTTATCATGATGTTGCTCATTGGTCCAGTTGTGAGAATTTTTGTTTTCTTTATGTTGAGGTGTGATCCATACTGAAGGCTGTAGTCTTTGATCTTCATCAGTAAGTGCTTCAAGTCCTCTTTACTTTCAGCAACCAAGACTGTATCATCTGCATAACGCAGGTTGTTAATGAGTCTTCCTGCAATCCTGATGCCCCATTCTTCTTCATATAGTCCAGTTGCTTGGATTATTTGCTCAGCATTCAGATTGAACAAGTATGGTGGAAGGATACAACCCTGATACACCCCTTTCCTGACTTTAAACTATCCCTTTGTTCTATCCAAATGACTGCCTCTTGCTCTATGTACAGGTTCCTCATGAGCACAATTAAATGTTCTGGAATTCCCATTCTTTGCAACGTTTTCCATAATTTGTTATGATCCACACAGTCAAATGCCTTTGCATAGTCAGTAAAACACAGGTAAACATTTTTCTGGTATTCTCTGCTTTCAGCCAAGATCCATCTGACATCAGCAATGATATCCCTGGTTCCACATCCTCTTCTGAATCCAATTTGAATTTCTGGCAGTTCCCTGTCAATGTACTGCTACAGCCGCTTTTGAATGACCTTCAGCAAAATTTTACTTGTGTGTGATATTAATGATATTGTTCAATAATTTCTGCATTTGATTGGATCACCTTTCTTTGGGATAGGCATAAATATGGATCTCTTCCCGTCAGTTGGCCAAGTAGCTGCCTTCCAAATTTCTTGGCATAGTTGAGTGAGCACTTCCAGCGCTGCATCCGTTTGTTGAAACATCTCAACTGGTATTCTGTCAATTCCTGGAGCCTTGTTTTTCACCAATGCCTTCAGTGCAGCTTGGACCTCTTCCTTCAGTACCACTGGTTCTTGATCATATGCTAGCTTCTGAAATGGTTCAACGTCAACCAGTTCTTTTTGGTATAGTGACTCTGTATATTCCTTCCATCTTCTTTTGATGTTTCCTGTGTCATTTCATAGTTTCCTCATAAAATCCTTCAGTATCGCAATCCCAGGCTTGAATTTTTTCATCCATTCTTTCAGCTTGAGAAATGCCGAGTGTGTTCTTCCCTTTTGTTTTTCTAACTCCAGGTCTTTGCACATGTTGTTATAATACTTTACTTTGTCTTCTCGAGCTGCCCTTTGAACTCTTCTGTTCAGCTCTTTTACTTCATCATTTCTTCCATTTGCTTTAGCTACTTGACATTCAAGAGCAAGTTTCAGAGTGTCTTCTGACATCCATTTTGGTCTTTTCTTCCCTTCCTGCCTTTTTAATGACTTCTAGCTTTTCTCATGTATGATGTCCTTGATGTCTCCACAACTCGTCTGGTCTTTGATTATTAGTGTTCAATAATCTGTTCTTGAGATGCCCTTTAAATTCAGGTGGAATTTGGCTCTTGTGGACTTATTCTAATTCTCTTCAGCTTCCACTTGAACTTGCATATGAGGAAATGATGGTCTGCTCCACAGTTGACCTCTGGCCTTGTTCTGACTGAAGATATTGAGCTTTTCCATTGTCTTTTTCCACAAATGTAGTTGATTTGATTCCTGTATATTCCTTCTGGAGAGGTCCACGTGTATAGTTGCCATTTATATTGTTGAAAAAAGAAGAAATTCACAAAAGAGGAAATACAAATGGAAAATAAACTCATTGGAAAAGATGTAACCTTCTTACTAAGAAAAGAAGATGAAAATTAAACTAAAATGAGATACTCTTTTTTGTGAAATTGTTAAAGGTTAAATAAAGACTTTTTTTTATACTTAAAGCTAGCAAATTAAGATAGATTCTTTTATATATTCATGATATAAAGATTCACTCCCCCACACATCTGTCAGTTTGTTGTACTGTGGGGGCTTGCATGTTGCTGTGATACTAGAAGCTATGCCACTGGTATTCAAATACCAGCAGGGTCACCCATGGTAGACGGGTTTCAGCTGAACTTCCAGACTAAGACAGACCAGAAGGAAGGACCTGGCAGTCTACTTCTGAAAAGAATTAACCAGTGAAAACCTTATGAATAGCAGTGGAACATTGTCTGATACAGTGCCAGAAGATGAACTTCGCAGGTTGGAAGGCACTCAAAATACAACTGGGGAAGAGTTGCCTCCTCAAAGTAGAGTCAACCTTAGTGACGTGGATGGAGTGAAGCTTTTGAGACCTTCATTTACTGATGTGATATGACTCAAAATGAGAAGAAACAGCTGCTAACATCCATTACTAATCAGAACATGGAATGTACGAAGTATGAATCTAGGAAAATGGGAAATCAACAAAAATGAAATGGAACGCGTAAACATGGATCTCCTAGGCATTAGTGAGCTGAAATGGACTGGTATTGACCATTTTAAATCAGACAATCTATGATCTACTATGCTGGGAATAACGAAGAGGAATGGTATTGCATTCATCTTCAAAAAGAACATTTCAAGTCAGCAAGTAGAAAAGAGAAAAAGCCAGTACAATTCAGTCAACAGACATTCTTTGGAGTACTTAATTCAGTACTAGGCATGGTACTAAGCACTAGGGTATAGGGATAAATAAAACATGGCCCCTGTCCTCAGGGAGCTCACAGTCTAATGGAGAATGAAGATAATAAATCTCCCACAGTACATTGTAAGAAGTGCTACAACGAAGGACAGTATCTGCTGCCATGTAGTATATCCATCAGAAGAGGAGGGAGGAGTAGAGAGTCAACCTTTAGGCTGAAAAGCAATACGGTGTGATGGATATGAGCTCAGGCTTGGCTCTAGGCCTGGCTTTACCTCTTAATCGCTGTGTGACTTGGAGAAGGGTCCTTAACCTCCCTAAGCCTTCATGTTTTAAATGAAGATACTAATAGTAATAACTTCAGGATTATAATGAGGATTAAATGAGATAATACATGTAAAGAACTTTGCTCAATTGCCTGGACCACATATACCGGACTTGTTACAGAGCCTAACACCTAGCAGATGCTCAGAATAAAAACAATGGTAAATACTGAGCAGAATGACAACTCCTCATTACAAGGCCAGCTCTACAACAGTATTCTACTGTATTCAAAGGATATGGAGATCTTTCGTGGGGCCCAAGGTGAAGGTGATTATGGATGTCCAATCCAGCAGGCCTTGCAGCAGGAGGAAGCCCAGGTCGTTTATAACTAGACCCCAGCCAGGGCTTGGGCTGGAGATGAGATAGGTTTGGGGAGTTGGAGTCAGCACTCCAGAGCAGGGATCATCAGTACAGCAGGATATCAAGACCAATATTAACCAGGCATAGGCTGTTAACACTGATTGGTACTTATTTGGAAACCAAGACAGGCTTCAGCCTGCTCGTGCAAAGCAGTGGTAAATCCAGCAGCTTTGCATGACTAGGAAAGGCAGAGGTAGAAGAAAGAATAATTACTATTTGTCAAGTCCTTCCTGTGTGCTCTCTCCAGTCCTTACTACAGCACTGTGAGGTAGGCAGCATTAGCTCACATTTCAGCTGAGAAAGCTGAGGCTCAGAAAAGACAAAACAGGTCACCTAGAATCACTTAGGTAGTGGTAGAGACAGGATTCAATTCCAGATCTGTCTGCAAAGTTTTGGGTGCTATCCCCTTGTAACAGCTGGAGAGAAATCACCATCCCATCACCTGCTCTTTCATTATACCCAGGCTCCAGCGGGGAAAATGAGACAGGGGACAGCGATGGCCAGGCCAGGCTCACAGTGAGTTCCTGCAGAGGGATTTCTCTGAGGCCTGTGAGCGCTACCACACTGAGAGCCTGCAAGGCTGTAGCAAGCAGGAGCTGGTGCAAGCCTACGTGGATCTGGAGAGGTGGCTGTTGCAGGCTGAGAAGGAGATGCAGAGGCTGCAGCAGCTGCAACGGCACACCAACCGGGAGCCCTGTCGGCAGGTAGAAGAGCTGGCCGCTGAGGTGGAGAGGCTCCAGACCAAGAACCAACAGCTTCGGCAGGAGAATGAAATGTGGAACCAAGAGGGTGGCAGTTGTGGTGAGGAACTGGGCACCTATGGTTGTCCCCTCAGCCAGGCTGAGCCAAGGAGAAGGTACCATTTCATATGCACTCAGGCTAGCTGGGTCCCAAGGAGGCAGGTGGAAGATGAAACACATTCTCAGCACCCTGTGCCCTCTGAGAACAGCTGAAATCGGTTCATACTTCTACTTTGTCATTTCCACAATTTCTTCTTTGATGTCATCTTATTTTTCATAAAGATATTAAAAGGTCTTGGTGAGACAAAAAAAAAAAAAAAATGCTGCGGGTGACCAGCCCTCGGTGCTGGTCATCCCCTCAGGCAACTCATATCCAAACCAAATCTGATCTTGGGTTCTGACAGCTTTATAGACAAGGGAAACCACCCACAGGTGAGGCAACCCTAGGATTCCTTTGGCGTCCCACTCAACAGTGAGGAGCAGCCTGATAGAATGGAGAAGGACTGGGAGATCTTAGGCAAGATACTTAACTTCTAAGCCTTAGCCTGCCCCTCTGTCAGTGGGTTAACCTACTACCTACCTCCTAGCTTTGGTTGTAAAGGTTCAGTGAAAGAACTGTCTATGTAAAGCCCCTAGCACAATGCCTTGTAGATAGTAAGCACCCCACAAATATTTCTACAATGTTCTCTTAGTGCCAATTGGCTAGAGTGTTAATCTCTAAGAAAATCCTTCTGGTTCCTATTATAAAGTCAGTGTTTCAGGGGAACGCAAATGTCCATGTGGATTTCTGTAACCATATGTAGCTTGATAATAAAAATTGAAATGACTCTAATACAGTCCTTCTTACATGAGAAAGGAGTTTTCATTTAATGCACACATGTAAAGTGTAAGTATATTTAGTTCTTATGAATAAGAATTACAGTATGACCAGAGTGGTTTGTGGGATTTTTGTTTTGTCTTTTTGCCTACTGAAAGGTTTTCTTTCAAGTTGAAGCCAGCCTTGCTTAGCAGATCATTTTGCCAAAAAGCACATGACGGGATTTTAATTTTGACCAAAAATACTTCCCATATTTGAAGAACATAAATCTGGCTTTCAAAAAGCCAAAGAGAACAAAAGCCGGGGGCAGGAGGTGGAGAAGACAAAAATGACACAGTGGTGTGGCACAGTACGGAACTACAGTAAACTACAGTGCCCTGTGTTAGAGTGTGCTGAGGTCTGGATGAGGCATCCAGAAGGCACGCCCAGACTGGGCAATTGGTCTTTATATCCAGACCAAATGGTCTTAATATCCAGACAGTGTTGCCAGTTGAATTGGGAAGTTGAGGAATAAGGGAGCAGAAGTTCCAAGGGAGCAGTAAAAATACTGTAAGATGGCCCTGTAAACTCCCAGGTTTGGAGGTACCAAATCAGCAGGTGAGAGTAATGAGCTAGAACGTTTGGATTTTAATGTTGGTGCAAAGGACAATCAAGTCGTTCAGGATGACTTGTCTGTGAGCTCTTGGAGGGCACAGACTTTCTTAGGGCCTTGTGTTCTCTGCACCTGAACAGTTCCTGGCCCATAAAGGTTGCTGAATAAATAAATAAATGAATGGATTCCGGAACACATGACATTTTTCTGCAAAAAGAAGACTGGTTGTACTAAAAATATCTTGAAGGCCTCCCACTTCCAAGTCAAATAATCTATGATGTGTGTTAATGTGCCTTAATTTAAACTAAAACCACCTGCCATCGAGTCAGTTCTGACTCATGGCAACCCCATGTGTGTCAGGGTGGAACTGCTCCCTAGGGTTTTAAGGCTGTGACCTTTCGGAAGCAGATCACCAGTCTTTTTTTCCGAGGTGCCTCTGGTTAGACTTAAATCTTCAACCTTTCCATTTGCAGCCTAGCGCATTAACCATTTACAGCACCCAGGAACTCTGCCTTAATTTAAGAGAGTGTCAAAAACTTAAAAATGTGACTTGGTCATTAAGGGTTAAAAGAATCATGCCTTGTACCCAACGACTTGCTTTTAGTGTTTTACTGCACGCACACACATGCAGACACACACTCTTTTATTTTGGGTTGTAATTCAAGCTCAGAAACCTTTTGAAATTTTTCAGTGTTTTTACAGACCATTTCCTGCATGATATCTTATGGGAAACCAATTGCCTCATTGTTCACCAGGGTTGCAGTACACATGCTTTCAGATTTCAAGGGCATACAAAACTTGCCATCAAAGGATTTAAAATGAAGGGCAAACAAGAAACTAATGACTGAGCAGAACTGTGTAATGTAAGATGGGACTTCTGATGAATTACAGAAAGATCTTTGTGCTGTCTTACATTTCCGTAAATACATTAACTGCTATTGACAGTAATAAGAGGGAGCCTTGAATATAAAAAGTTTTTTTTTTCTTTTCTGATTTCTAGAGGGAGAACTTAAAAAGAAAAAAACATTTTTAAAAAAGGATGTTTCTCCAGTACTTCTGAATATTTGACAATTGCATAAAATTTGTAATATAAAAATAAATAAAAACAAAAATTTCTGCTAAAAAACCCAGACTTAATTTAGCATTAACTTATCCATTTTACAGTCAATTTCTATTATGCATAGAAAATAATTTAAAAAGAGATAAACAGACAAAAAAATCAAACTCATTGTCATCAAGTCCATTACAACTCATGGCAACCCCATGTGTTACAGAGTAAAACTGCCCCATGGGGTCTTCCTGGCTGTAATCGTTACAGAAGCAGATTGCTAGGTCTTTCTTCTGGGGCACCACTGGGTGGGTTCGAACTGCCAATTGGTAGGTTAGTAGTTGAGGGCAAACCATTTGTGCCATCTGGGGACATTTAAGGAGCCCTGGTGGCACAGTGGTTAAGAGCTTGGCTGCTAACCAACAGGTTGGCAGTTCGGATCCACAAGACGCTCCTTGGAAACGCTATGGGGAAGTTCTACTCTGTTCTGTTAGGTCGCCATGAGTCAGAATCGACTCGATGGCAATGGGTTTGGTTATTTGGGTTTGGGGACCTTTAAAATCATATGTAGCATAAATTATGTAAAGATAGTTGTTATTTGCTTAAATCATGGCTTAAGCCTTGATTACAAGTGTTTCCTTATTAAAATCTAGGATGAGCTTGGCTCCCTGCCATACGATTTTAATTCATGTTTGAAATGCAAAACGTTTTATTTGTTAATGTCTGGTATTTAGGCAAAACCAGTAAAGATGCCTTACATTTGAATATTTCTTTACAGTTTCTATATTGATTGCACACACATTATCTCAGCTAGTCCACACAATAAATTGGCAAGGTAGGCCTGACAAGCGGTGGGATCCCATTTTACAAAAACAGAAACCACAGCTCCAAGTGTTTACATGATTGGTGTAAGATCACTTAGCTGGAATGTGGAGGCAGGATGGCTCCGCTACCTCTTCCTAAATAAATTCAATTAGCTTATTTATAAAACAGAGGATGATTCATTACTTTTCTAATTGCTCTGTCCTCCATGATTCTTCTCTTTAACATGATATAGTATAACATGCCAGAATGCTCCTTAGAAGCCAGGATGGCGAGAGTACATCTTGCATAATTTATACTTGTTATCAGGAGGGACCAGTCCCTGGAGAAGGACATCATGCTTGATAAAGTAGAGGGTCATCGAAAAAGAGGAAGACCCCCAACGAGATGGACTGACACAGTGGCTGCAACTATGGGCTCAAGCATAACAATGGTTGTGAGGATGGTGCAAGACCGGGCAGTGTTTTGTTCTGTTGTACATACGGTTGCTATGAGTCAGAACCAACTCAACAGCACCCAACAACAACAACAATATAAATATCTAGGAGACCTCTTCTGATGCTCATTGGTTAATCCAAATACTGCATTACTTCTGTGGCCAAGCAGAGTGGTAAAGTGAGAAAGGCTTGAGCCATGTAGTCACTGAGTCCTGTCTTCAAATCATAGCTTCACTGCTTACTAATCTATACCGTGTGAACTCTCACACAGATCAGTTAACCTACTAGTCTCCATTTCTTATCTATAATGTCAGAGTAAGAAAATCTGCACCTTGAGGCTGATGTGATGATTAAATGGGATGATGTGTGAAGTACCTGGCACCGTGCCCAACATAAAGCAGAAGTGCAACAAATATCAGTCCGTTTCTCTTCAACCAATCCATATTTATGTTAAATAATGCACATTATATATATTCGTAAATGGGAGAAAATTTGGACACCAACTGAAGGGACAACCCTGACACCAGCTGCTCCCTGTAAGGCATTCTTTCTCTACTGGGTTCCATAATTCATTGGAACAATCACAGAGAACTCATGGAAACAGCATCACTGCAATAACAATTTCAACAACAGAGAAGAATATAAACAGAAACAAAGATATGCAAAGGGCAAGGTTCGAGAGTGGTCCTGGCACAGAACCTCAGTGTTTAGAGGAGACCGACCCATCTACCTTTCCCAAAAACCGACATGCATTCTCACCCATGAGGAAACGTCACATAGGAAACAATAATGTCACTTGGCGGGCTTGGCTATTGGTCGCTCTTCTCAGCTTCCCTGCCAGGGTTTGGTCTTTACACTCTGCAGCCACTCTCTGCATCCACTCATTGTCTCTGCTTCTTCTGGTACCATCACAGCTGCTGCCTCCATCACTGTCACAGGTTTACTCAGTCTGGGAGAGTCATAGCATAGGGTCCCCGTAGGACCCAGGACGCAGTCCTGTCCTGCCTCTCTCGCCTCTCCTGGCTCTCCTCAATCAGGAAGCCCCCCCTGAGCCTCTGTGCTTAGGGCTTTTATCAATGACTGGGTTGCGGGTAGGGGGTTAGCCAATCTCTCTAAAGGTCAGATGCTGCATGGGGCTTTGGAAGCAGCACCAAGGGCCAAATTGCTTTATTTTTTTTTTTTTAATAAAATGATTCCACACTCCAATATTGTATACAGAGTTTCTGAGGAATTGCTTCCAATCAAGTTGGATGACTTTATATCCACTTTGTATAGGCAAACCATCTATGTCCTGCCAACAATAATCAACTATTATTACACTTCTACTGTGTCAAGTAAAACTGTGCTCCACAGGGTTTTCAAAGGCTAATTTTTCAGAAGTAGCCCTGTCGATGCATAAAGGGGCCAGCATCTGGTTGAGGAGACACGGCCTGTACATAAAAAAAGGACTAACAACCACAGAAACCTAGCTCTAGGTGCCCAGTGAGCACACACGTTGATGGGTGCTGCAGGTGGTCAAAGGATGCCAGTCACCTAAGTCTGTCTGGGAAGGCTCACCTCAAAACAGGGGACCTGCCTTTCTCAGCTCTGCTAGGCTATGGGTACCGAAGGTCTTTGGCCTGCAGGCTCAGCTGTACCCCACCTCCAAGATAACTTGGCTAAGGCAGGCTGTACACTCTAATTCAGACTAGCCCCAACCCTTCTCCAGCCAGGGCATCTGGAATTAGCCTTTCTGCCCTTAACCAAGTTTTCAGGGTGGCAGGGGTGAGCCCTGTGTACCAGGAGCCTCACCAAACCACAGGCTTCTCCCCCCAAAAGACAAACCTGTTTGTCTAGTCTGGTTTGACTCCTTGAACTGGTTATACCATCCTTATGCTAGGCACAAAGAAAGTGTCCGGTCCTCTCACAGAGTCCACTGCATTAGTCCTAAGCCAATTGTCAAATTACATACAGATTTCATACTTCTGCACTTACATATTACATACATATGTAAACACTTTTTCCAATTGTGATCCTTTTGGGCTAGGCCTCATTTACTTATTCTTTCATTTCTGGCTTCACAACTGCGTTCAAATCTGACTTTTTCTTCCTGGGTAAAACCTGGCTGTCCTTCAACTATAGGTTAAATTTTTCTTCCTGCTTCTCTGGCTTACATATCACTTCTATCCTACATAGCCTCAGCAACCTGTATCTCAAGTTAAATCATATTATTGTTGTTATGTGCCATCAAGTTGATTCTGACTCATAGTGACCCTACAGAGCAGAACAGAACCGCCCCATAGGATTTCCTAGGCTGTAATCTTAAGGAGAGCAGATTGCTGCGGAGCAGCTGGTGGGTTCAAACTGCTGACTTTTCAATTAGCGGCTGAGCACTTAACTATCACACCACCAGGGCTCCTTAAGTTAAACCATAGGGAAGGTTTATCTGCCTACGCTTAGCAAACAGAAACTGGTAATGAGTGTCTAATTGGTCCTTCAGTTTCCTGGCTGGGGCCAGAGTCCTGCCTTGAATTTTAGGCTGCTTGGATGGAGCACTGATACATTATACATTATGTATAGCCCTTATCAGCTCTTTCCCCCAGGGTGCAAATGCAGTTCCCTGTAATTCTCCAGTCCCCAACCTGGGCCTGCTTTAGCCCAGATAGACCTCCCAGAGAGAATCCAAGGGACTTCCAGCATCTTTCTGACTAGAAACTTCTATTGCTATACCATCTTCAGTAACTACTAAAGATGTTCTCTGAGTATTTCCTGTTCTACTGCACGATAGTATTTCATCTCCTGCCTCCGTGCGGTTGAGTGGGGTCTTGTTACCAGTTCTGTCTAATGAGCTATGAGAAATAATGTGTGTCGTTACTGGACCAAGTCTTTGATGGTTGGTGCAAGACTTCCTTGAGCTTTCTTGTCTCCTACATATCAACCAGCATTGTTCCAGATAGGAGTTCTCCCTCAGCCTGGGTTCCAGAGTGAAAAGACTCGGAGCAGAGCTTCCAACCAGCCAACAATGAACGCAGCATGAATGAGAAACAAAGCTTTGCTTGCTGTTGAAAACACGGAGATTTTAAGGTTATTTCTTACCTAGCATAATTTACGCTTTCTAGCTGACATGCCTCATAAAATGCTATTAGACCCACACTGATCCATATTGAAGTTAAGTTTGCCATGATCAGAACAACTGGCTCAGTCTTGCTTGGGGCAAGGGTTTCCCAAAAGTATCAGCTGGTACAGTGTTTTAAAAAACCTTTTGCCACTGAGTCGATTCCAACTCATGGTGACACTATAGGACAGAACAGAACTGCCCCACAGAGTTTCCAAGGAGCAGCTGGTGAATTCGAACTACTGCCCTTTTTGGTTAACAGCCAAGCTCTTAACCACTGTGCCACCGGGGCTCCAGGATGGTATTTAGCTGTAGGTAATAGTAACCCATCTGACAGTGACTTATATGATATTTGTTATTTCTGCAACAAAGATAGGTAGTTACCAACTTGAATTGTGGATTCAAGAATTCTATTAAACATCTAAGCCCTTTTCATCTTTCCATTCCCCCAGCCTCAGCCCACTGGCTTTGGAGCTCTGATTTGTCATTTCCTGATTAGAGGATGGCTACCACCTTTACAGGAATCTTGTTTTCACACAACAGCGTCGAAAACATAACAGGACCTCCTCTCTCTGTTACCCTCTTTTATCGAGGAACAGCCTCCCAGCAGACTTCTCGTTAGGTCTTATTGGCCAGATTCTGTCTCACAGGCCTGCCACTGGGCCAGTCCCTGGCAAATGAGAATGGGGTTGCCAAAACTTGCTTAGAGAACTCGTGGTACATTCCCTAGGACTGGGTATATTGCTGTTCCAATGAAATCATGGCTATGTGACAAAAGGACAAAATGGCTGTTGGGTAGGCATCCAACAGTGTCTTACAGAATAATAAGTTTTACTTGAAACAAGGTCCATGGTCAAGTACACCTGGGAAACACTGAGTTAAACAGGTTTTGTTACTGTAGAATATCTTAGAATATTCTTTTAAAATGCTTATGTGCATTGTGAATCTCCTAGAGAGAGATAAGTTATGAAGCATTTCCCAAACTTATTCCATCAGAGAATAAGTTCAAATCACTTGTACTGGATGTGTATAGAGCCATCACAGTAATTTGTACCCTAATTAACTGAAAGTTTGTAATGTTTTGGCATGAATTGTATTGACGTTTTCTTTCAAGTTATCTGTGAATGGGGGCTTATTCAGCAAATTAATGGGCATTATACATTAAATTTGATTGTTTTACCAAATTTCTTGTTGTTGTTAGGTGCTGTTGAGTTGATTTCGACTCACAGAGACCCCCATGTGGCATAGCAAAACTGTCCTATGGGGTTTTATAGGCTGTAATCTTTACCAGAGCAAATCACCAGGTCTTTCTACCATGGAGCCTCTGGATGAGTTCGAACCACCAACCTTGCAGTTACCAGCCCAGAGCTTAACCGTTGCACCACCATGAAAACAAAATGTTTTTCACTACTTTTCTGTGTCAATTATTATCTTACAAATAGATGTTGCTAATTATCTCTAAACTAGTCATTAAAAATGAGCTCAAATATGACCTCTGTTTAGAAATACCTTGTCAGAAGTCTTTTAATTAAATCAAAATGTACTTTCAGTTAAATTAAATTGTTACTCTGGCAGTACCATAGGGCAAACTATTAAAGGAATAGCAAATGTCAAATATTAACTAATAATACAGTCCTGCATTTCTCTGTGATCTTTTTAAATTTAGTATTTCCATTCAATCTAACTGCTAAGTCTTCTTCCTCTCTTAGGCATTCCAGGTCAGAAACACCCTACTAACACACAGCAGGATGAAAATGTCTCTCCCATCCCACTTACCAGCCCTCCCTGTGTAATCCTATCCCTAAGGCACACATACATACAGCACAGACAACCTTAAAATATGATTAGGTCTTTGGCTAAAAAAATAAAAACTCATTCCTTGAGACTAAGCAAATACCAAAGGATAATGTGGCTAATATTGGCTATTTTTCAAACACATGGAGTTTCTAATACTAAATTTTATGAGTTGCTTCAAAGTTGTGCTAATTTAAATTTCAATACTGTAGAGAAATTTCAGTAACATCCTTTTGACAATATACTTCTAAGTTTTTCGTTTATTATACTTTAATGGATTTGGAAAAAGTTTCAGCAAATGCTGTAAGATAAATACTTGTTCCAATTAAAAAGACTTGAAGAAACCATCCATACAACTGGGCTCATGTTAACAACAAGCATGTTTTTATTTTGTTTGCAAAAATGTGCATTTTCTTATTTTTTACATCTACATAATAATTTTGTTAAAGCATAATTTCTAAAACATATGGCTTAGCTGTTCTACACAGGTGTTACATAGAGCTGGAGAACATACTGTGCTTATATGTATTCAAGCATATGTTTCAATCCTACTCTTACAACAAACACTTCATAGACTTCCTACTATTTATACCAGGAACATATATTTCGCCTTGATATCACCTGCTCTTTTTAGTACAGGGACTTACAAGGAAATTTCTGGGAGCAAATAAAATCTACAGGAAATAAATACAATGTTGACTTTGTTTTAAAGGTGATTGAGTTGGAAAGGAAGTGGTTACAAAAAAAATCTACGACTGTAATTACAGAATGTGATAACAATTGTTACACTTCTAAGTCTTTCCTTATTGTTTCAGGCTCCCCATAATCTTTTTGCACTTGTAAGGAAATTTAACTCAGTGTCTTGCAAATTATTTTTTTCATACCATAGCTTCATCACAACTCTCATTTTCAAGAATGACAGTCTATGTACCAGTAAGAATAAGTGCTTATAATACTAGGTAAGTACACATCCCCCTTAATGTTCACAACAACCTTAAGTGGTCAGTACAACTAACATCTCTATGTTATAGGTCAAAATTGACTTGATGGCACACAGCAACAGCAACAATAATTTTATAGGTGAGGAAAATGAAGCACAGATCACACAAGAACCCTGGCTTAAGTTCTTAACCCTTGTTGTTAGTTGCCAGCCAGTCAGTCCCGACTCATGGTGACATTATGTACGATAGAATACCAGTGACATAGCTTCCAGCATCATAGCAACGCGCAAGCCACCACAAACTGACAGACGGGGTGGTCTTCACCATTACCTTACGCTTAATGAGAGCAACGTTTGATTTACTGACTAGATAACTCTGCAACATACTGGTCAAATCATATTTCTGAAAATGTATTCAGCCAAATCCTCTTACCCTGGACCTGAATCTGGGGTGACAACATACTGTAAACTACTCTTTTGGAGAAATGAATATCTTTGTTCCTCAATAGGGAGAAAGAATAAAAGGAAGTCTCCTTAAAATTGGAGAGACTGTAGGGTCATAAAAGTTGCCATCTAAGGTCAGATCCATGGTCCTTCTAACCCAGTGATTCTCAACCCCAGCTGCACATTAGAATCACCTGGTGAGCTTTTCCAACTACCTAAGCTTGGGCTCTACCTCCAGAGATTCTGACTGAATTGTTCAGGTATGTGGGTTGGCATTATGGTATGTTTGGAAATCTCTCCAGGCAATTATAATGTGCAGCTGTCATAAAGAACCATTGCAATCTAACTATGGGTCTGTTACAGATTGAATTATGTCCCCCCAAAACGTGTGCCAACTTGGCTAGGCCATGATTCCCAGTATTGTGTCATAGTCTACCATTTTGTCATCTGATGTGATTTTCCTATGTGTTGTAAATCATACCTCTATGATGTTAATAAGGCAGGATTAGAGGCAATTATGTTAATGATGCAGGATTCAATCTACAAGATTAGGTTGTATCTTGAGTCAAACTCTTTTGAGATATAAAAGATAGAAGCAGGCACAGAGACAAGAGGACCTCATGCCATCAAGAAAGAGTGCCAGGAGCAGAGACATCCTTTGGACCCAGGGTCCCTATGGTGAGAAGCTCCTAGGCCAGGAAAAGATTGATGACAAGGACTTTCCTCCAGAGCCAATAGAGAGAGAAAGGCTTCCCCTGGAGCTGGTACCCTGAATTTGGATTTCTAGCCTACTAGACTGTGAGGGAATAAATTTATCTTTGTTAAAGCCATCAACTTGTGGTATTTCTGTTATAGCAATACTAGATAACTAAGACAGGCTTTAAAGCCAAAGAAGGAAAAAAAAAAAAAACCCCAAGCCAGGTGCCATTGAGTCGATTTCAACTCTCAGTGACCTTACATATTGCAGAGTAGAACTGTGCTTCATAGGGATTTCAAGGCTGTGACCTTTTGGAAGCAGATCAGCAGGCCTTTCTTCCAAGCATCTCTGGGTGGGTTCAAACCACCAACCTTCTGGTTAGTAGTTGAGTATTTAACTGTTTGCGCCACCCAGGGACTCCAGCTATGACTCTAGCCTCATGCTGTCTTTCAGAGGGGACACTGTGGAGCAGCAATGAGAGGGACTGACCAATGAGAGAATATTTTTCAAGAAGTATACCTAAAAACACCATCACTAACAATAACAAAACACTAAATGCCAGACATGTCAGACAAATTACTTATTTAATCCACTAAAAACACTATAAAGGAGATACTATCATTCTCGTTTTTATAGATGAATAAACTAAAGCACAAAGAAGTTAAACACGATTTACAGAGCCAATAAATAGTGAATTCAGGATTCAAACTAGGTCTGTATAAATACAGAACCCATACTGTGTGCTATGTCACAATTCAGATACATTTTTTTCTCCTGGTTCTTAGCTAAAAATAAGCTGCTGTCTAAATTGAGCAGATAACTGTGTAGTAACAGCCTGTGGTGACAAACATTTTCAATATTCTTCATCAAAGTGGCACCTCTGGGGAAGCAAACAGTTCCAGGCTTATTTTTGCAGGTGAGGTTGAAAAGGTAAAGGTGATTGTGACTGACTTGAGAGTGTTTCATAGGAATATTTGCTCAGAATCATTAGTTAGCATTTTAAAATAAGGTATACATTTTAAGTGCAATGAGCAATATTTCCTACCCATTAAAAAAAAAAAAAAAGTTGTTGTCAAGTTGATTCCGACTCCTGACAACCCCGTGAATAGAACTATACTCCAGGAAATTTTTAATGGCTGATTTTTGGAAGTAGATTATCAGGCCTTTCTTCTGAGTTTGATTGCCATAAACTACTTCTTTCAGCAGTAGAGAATCTAGGCTTTCTATAGAAATTGCTTAGTGGACTCCATATGGTGGAAAGGAAGAACTGACTGACTTGTCCTAAAACTGCTTTTGCAAAGTCCTTCACATAAGAATGAGAAAACGTCAACTGTTCAGGTCAAAGAATGTGGTGGAAGCCTCTTCCCTATCCCAGCCCCCACAAAAAACGAAACAAACAAAAAAAAATACCTTGTCACTACTGCTGTCCCTCAGACTGGCAAAAGTGCTTGGTAAGCATCTGAGCGGAGTTGAAAGGAATGAGTTAGGCACTCTTTTAGCTATAAAGGTGTGTCATCATAATTACATATTATTACTATTACTATCTCCTTTTAAAAGAAATCTCTTGGATTATCCTTCCACTCTGAGTCTAGGTTCTAATTACATCTAACAGCTTCCTGGCTATCCTTTATGTATCCAGTCCCTCTTTCCTTTAATCTAGCATGACTATTATTGCCAATCTCATCATCAACATTCCCACTCCACCCTTCATGTTGGTCTCCTGCTTGTAAGGGTAAAATAAGACAAAAGAGGGCCCTTGTTAAATCTTAAGTGAGGATATGAGAGTACAGACCCTAATCACTGTGGTGGAGTTGTGAGAACTGAAAGACAAATGCAAGAATGACTTTCTGGAAGCAATGTCAAGGCCAAGGGTAGAGCAGCAGGCCAAGCCAGGTTGTTATTCCAAGGGGCCAGTGAGCAATGGATGTGAGGTATGGAGCCTGTCTTAGTTATCTAGTGATGCTATGACATAAGTACTACAAATAAGTGGCTTTAACAAACAGAAATTATCCTGTCAGAGTTTAGGAGGCTAGAAGTCCGAATTCAGGGTGCTAGCTGTAGGGGAAGGCTTTCTCTCTCTGTTGCCTCTGGAAGCAGGTCCCTGTCTCTTTGAGCTTCTGCTCTTGGGAGATCTTCATGTGGCTTGGCATCTCTTGTCCTTCATCTCTGCTTCTGCTCTTTTGTTTAATCTCTTTTATACAGGCAGTCCCCAGAGTTCCATTCCTAAATTTGTCTTCAAGTTGAATTTGTACATAAGTTGAAACAGTTAGGTATGGTTCGCATCTAACGTTAGTTAGTCAAATGTTTGTCTTAGTATATGGCATATAGTGTACTTTTCTATGCATAAAAAAGATTAAAGAAACACTTCCAGGTACACTAAAACATCTTTAACATAATAATACAGTAATAATAATGTTTTGATGTGTGTTGCAAAGTAGCACCCGTCTGTTATTATGAACCATTGTGTTTACCTCAAATTAGACTTTACTGGGCTTGATTCATAACTATGGGTTGTACCTAAGTCAAAAGTTTATAACCCAGGGACTGCCTGTGTCTCAAAAGAGATTGACTCAAGATACACCTTACGCTAATCTTACCTCATTAACATAACAAAGACAACCCATTCCTACATAGGATTATAAGTACAAGCACAGAGGTTAGGATTTACAACATATATTTTTGGGAGACATAATTCAACCCATAGCATTCCACCCAATGGCCCCCCAAAATTCATGTCCTTGCCACCTGCAAAACACATTTACCCTATCACACCCTCCCAAAAGTCTACAATCAACTCCAAGTCCAAAATCTTATCTTCTGAAGCATCTAAATCAAATATAGGTGAGGCTTCAGGCATATTCCATCCTGGAGCAAAATTCCTCTTCATCTGTGAACCGGTGAAATCTAGGATATAAGTTATCTGCTTCCAAAGTGCAATGGTAGAACAGGCACAAGGTAGACATTTCCATTACAAATGGGAGAAATTGGAGGGAAAGAAAGAGTATCGGCACCAAACAAGTTCAAAACCCAGCAGAACAAATTACATTAGCTCTCAAGGCTTGAAAATAATTATCTCTTCTCTGAGCCATCTGGGCAATGGCCCTGCCCTCCAGACTCTGGGTGTTGGCCATACTCTCTGGATCCTGGGTGGAGGTCCCTTGGCCCTGGGCTTCATTTCTGCCTTCCAGGCCCACTGGAAGAATGGCAACTCTGTTCCCTCGGCTTTGAGTGACCCCATTCTCCTAGTCTATCTGAGTGGCGAACCCACCCCCTTGGCCCCAGCAGGCCCTGTTCTTCTGTCTCTTGGGTATGGCAGCTCCACCACCCTGGTACACCTTAATGACAGCCGCACACTCCAGAACCAAGTTGGCAAAGAACTGACTCTTTGAAACCTAGGAGGCTGTGGCCCTACCATTTGAGAACAAGTAGACCCTGGCCACACCCTTTGAAACCAAGAAGGCCCTGCTTCCTGTGCTCCTTCCAACAGTTCTGCTGATCTCCAAGCTGCTCCGGGGATTTTTTTTTTTTCTTTTCTTGGAGGACGACAGATGTAGTTCCTTCCACGTGTTTCCTGCCTGTAGAATTCCAAAAGGCAGACAGCATTCTTTCCTTTTGTTTTTTTCTCTGTCCCCTTCAGACTCCGCTGATAGGTTTTCTGCTGTGGTAGTTAGTTAGATACATCAGTCACAGACTTAATCTCTTTACCACATCCTTGGTAAACATTCTAGAACACATATCCTTAGTTTGTACAACAGAATTTTCCATATCTTTAAGTTCTGTTTTCATTTTGCAGTACATTTTTTTATTTTATTCAAAAATCTTATACACAAATTGTTTTATAATATTAGTTGCAATCCCTCCAATGTGTCAGCACTCTCCCTTTTTGCCTTTCCACCTTGTGTTCCCAGTATCCATTCATTCAGTTTCCCTGTCCCTTCCTGCCTTCTCGTCTTTGCTTTTGGGCAAGTCTTGCCCATTTCGTCTTGTATACTTGATTGAAATAAGAAGCCCCTTTGAGATCTTGCTTCGAAATCTCATCAGCCAGATATCCATACCAGAAATTCATCGCTTAAAAATACTGGCTTCCACCAAACAGTTGAGCATAATTCAGACAAGTTCTTTGCCACTGCATAAAAAGCATCGCTCTTCTTCCATTGTCCAATCACATGATCATCATCTTCTTTTAAAGCCTCACCAGAAGCACATTTAACATCCACATTTCTAGCAACATTCTGTTGCTGGCACCATATGCATTCTCTAAGACGATCGAGACTTTCTTTATAGCTCTCCTAACTTCCTTCAGAGCCCTCATCAGAATTGCCTTTAATGTCCTTAATTCTACCAACAATCTCTTCTAGGCAATCGAGGCTTTTACTATTAGATCCCTTAAAACTCTTCCAACTTTACCTGCTACCCAATTTCTAATCCACTTCCACACTGTAGGTATTTGTTATAGCTGCACCCCCACTTCTGAGTACCAAATTTTTGTCTTAGTTATCTAGTGCTGCTATAACAGAAAAACCACAAATGGTCAGCTTTAACAAACAGAAATTTATTTTCTCACTGCTTAAGAGGCTAGAAGTCCGAATTCAGGGTGCTAGCTCTAGGAGAAGGCTTTTTCTCTCTGTCGGCTCTGAAGGAAGGTCCTTGTCTCTTTGAGCTTCTGGTCCTGGGAGATCTTCATGTGGCTTAGCATCTCTCTTCCCCCATCTCTGCTTCTGCTCACTTGTTTAGCCTCTTTTCTATCTCAAAATAGATTGACTCAAGATATACCCTACACTAATCCTGCCTCATTAACATAAAAAAGACAACCCATTCCCCAGATGTGACTATAACTACAAGCATAGAGGTTAGGATTTACAACAGATATTTTTAGGGGATATAATTGAATCTATAACAGAGCTCACGTGAGGAAGGCAGAGAGCAAGGACTCAAGTGAGAGGTGGTCTAAATGAATGCCAGAGACAAAATGCTGATGATAGTAGCATCTTTTTTGTATCAGGTCCTAGCATAAATGAGCCAAGTTTGTTTAAAGGGACTGGAGTGGATACCCCTGTTGTGGCCCCAGTACTCTGGCATACTTCTGAGATAAGAGGTGCTCTTTGGCCAACATAACCCCTAGTGGACCCAACATCGGGTCTGGCTGTTGTGTCACTGAGATTCTGAAACCTCTTCTTCTCATCACATGTTTCTGTCTTACCAGATTCAGATCTATCTGGAACTCTCTAAAAGGCAGTGATGCATCATATAAGCCCAGAGAGGCTCTCACCACCACCTACTCCTTCTAACTTTTGCCATATCCAGAAACCCAGGAAAGTTTGTGGCATATTGACCATATGACACTCAGGAAAACAGCCAGTGTCTCTGTCTGCGGTAGCACTGGAAAACCTTTCCCCGAGAGTTCCAGTCAGTATGGAGAGCAGGGAATCCCATTATGTCTTTTGTTTCTCTCAGTATCTAACGAGGAAAGAGTAGCCACCTGAGTATTCATAGCACAGGAATTTCAACACTGAGAATAGGTTACACAGGCTATGGGGAAACTGAGAGCCAAACAAGGGACAGTGAGACAATCTAAAGAATAATAACAGAAGGAAACCATTAAGACCTTAGTCTAGAGGGACAGAGGAAGAGGGGGAATCACTGACCTCTGGGCAAATCTGGGGCCATGGCAGGACTGTTCATGGAGGGGATATAGCTGTTGCTGGAGTCACTGCCCAAGATAGACAGGGAAAGGAAGAAACATTCTGGCTTCTCCCTGCCTCTCACCCTCCAATCTTCTTCCAATGCCTCCCATTGGAAACCAGCTGAAGTGGGAAGTTGAGGTGTAGCCTGCAAGGTTCGGTCCCCTGCAAATACAGAGAGGAGCAGGAAAGGATGAAGAACGGATCTGAAGGTAACATGCCCTGGAGTGACTAACATCTCCTCTTTGTCAACCTTCAGTACTCGTCAAAATACAAGGCCATCATACATACTTCCATTACAGTAATCTACTACCTTATGGAGTTCCCATTCCGTAGTAATCATACTACTCTGTACTATGAACCTCTTCTTCAAACATTCTATCTTTCTGACTTTAATTGAATCCTGACTCACTCACTGCAAAAAATCTTGCATCATTCATTCACTCACTCAACAATGATATATAAAGTGGGAATTGCACCAATAATAACTAACCTTGCACTGCTCTATGTTTTGCATGTATTAACTCTTCCGATTCTCAAACAACTTTATGCCCCTTTTTTTAGATGAGATGACTGAGACATGGCGTGTTTAAGAAACTTTCTAGCAACATAGCTCATAAGTGGCAGAGCCAGAAATCAAAGAAGTAATTAGAATCCAGAACCCAAAGTCTTAGCCACGTACATCACTATTCTAGAAATGAACACACAATCGTGACCACCACAGAGATGATCTTGGCTAATAGATTTCTGGTTTAGTGGAATAAGATATTTTTAACTTCTCATTTTGTAATAATTTTAGTTTTATAGATAAATTGCAAACAGTATAAAGAGTTCCCTTGTGCCCTTTACCTTGCTCACCTTGCTTCCCATAATGTTAACACCTGACACAACCATAGCATATTAATCAACACTAAAAAATTAACATTGGCAAAAATGTTGAGATGGCAAATGTTTTGTTTTATATATATATATATATATTCATCACAATAAAAAGAATAAAAACTTTAAAAAAAGAAATTAACTTGGCCAATACTATTAACTAAACTACAGATATTAGTAGAATTTCACCAGTTTTTCCACTAATGTTTTGCTGTGCCAGGATCAAATCCAGGATAAGGACACCAGCTTGCATTTAGTCATCATGTATCCTTGTTGTTGTTGTTAGGTGCCATCAAGTTGATTCCGACTCACAGTGACCCTGTGTACAACAGAATGAAACAATGCCCTGTCCTGCATCATCCACACAATCATTGTTATGCTTGAGCCCATTGTTGCGGCCACTGTGTCAATCCATGTCATTGAGGGTCTTCCTCTTTTTTGCTGACCCTCTACTTTACCAAGCATGATGTCCTTCTCCAGGGACTAATCCCTCCTGATAACATGTCCAAAGTATGTGAGACGTAGTCTCCCTGTCCTTGCTTCTAAGGAGTATTCTGTTTGTACTTCTTCCAAGACAGATTTGTTCATCCTTTTGTCAGCCCATGGTATATGCAGTATTCTTCACCAACACCACAATTCAAAGGCTTTGATTCTTCTTCGGTCTTCCTTATTTGTTGTCCAGCTTTCACATGCATATGAGGCAATTGAAAACACCATGGCTTGGGTCAGGAGCACCTTAGTCTTTAAGGTGACAACTTTGCTTTATAACACTTTAAAGAGGTCTTTTGCAGCAGATTTGCCCAATGCAATGCGTCCTTTGACTTCTTGACTGCTGCTTCCATGGGAGTTGATTGTGGACCCAAGTAAAATGAAATCCTTGACAACTTCAGTCTTGTCTCCGTTTATCATGATGTTGCTTATTGGTCCAGTTGTGAGGATTTTTGTTTTCATTATGCTGAGTTGTAATCCATACTGAAGGCTGTGGTCTTTGATCTTCATCAGTAAGTGCTTCAAGTCCTCTTCACTTTCAGCAAGAAAGATTGTGTCATCTGCATAACGCAGGTTGTTAATGAGTCTTCCTGCAATCCTGATGCCCCATTCTTCTTCATATAGTCCAGCTTCTCAGAGTATTTACTCAGAATACAGATTGAATAGGTATGATGAAAGGATGCAACCCTGACATATGCCCTTCCTGACTTTAGACCAGTATTCCCTTGTTCTGTTCAAACGACGGCCTCTTGCTCTATGTACAGGTTTCTCATGAGCACAATTAAGTGTTCTGGAATTCCCATTCTTTGCAAGGTTATTCACAATTTGTTATAATCCACATAGTCTAATGCTTTTGCATAGTCAATAAAACACAGGTAAAAATTTTTCTGGTATTCTCCGCTTTCAGCCAGGGTCCATCTGACATCAACAATGATATCCGTCATTCCACATCCTCTTCTGAATCTAGCTTGAATTTCTGGCAGTCCCCTGTCAATGTACTGCTGCAGATGCTTTTGAATGATATTCAGCAAAATTTTACTTGCATGTGATATTAATGATATTGTTCGATAATTTCTGCATTTGGTTGGGTCACCTTTCTTGGGAATAGGCACAAATACGGATCTCTTACAGTCGGTTGGCCAGGTAGCTGTCTTTCAAATTTCTTGGCATAGACGAGTGAGCACTTCCAGCGCTGCATCCATTTGTTGAAACATCTCAGTTGGTATTCCATCAATTCCTGGAGACTTGTTTTTCACCAATGCCTTCAGTGCAGCTTGGACTTCTTCCTTCAGTACCTCCTGAAATGGTTGAACATCAACCAATTCTTTTTGGTATAGTGACTCTGTGTATTCCTTCCATCCTCTTTTGATACTTTCTGTGTCATTTATTACTTTCCTTGTAGAATCCTTCAGTATCGCAATTTGAGGCTTGAGTTTTTCATCAGTTCTTTCAGCTTGAGAAATGCCGAGCATGTTCTTCCCTTTTGGTTTTCTATCTCCAGGTCTTTGCACAAGTCATTATAATATTTTATTTTGTCTTCTCAGGCTGCCCTTTGAAATCTTCTGTTCAGCTCCTTTCCTTCATCATTTCTTCCTTTTCCTTTAGCTACTCGATGTTGAAGAGCAAGTTTCAGAGTCTCTTCTGACATCCATTTTGGTCTTTCCTTTCTTTCTCATCTTTTTAATGATCTCTTGCTTTCTTCATGTATGATGTCCTTGATATTATTCCACAACTCATCTGGTCTTCAGTCATTAGTGTTCAACGTGTCAAATCTATTCTTGAGATGGTCTCTAAATTCAGGTGGGATATACTCAAGGTCATACTTTGACTCTCATGGACGTGTTCTAATTTTCTTCAGTTTCAACTTAAACTTGCACGTGAGCAATTGATGGTCTGCTCCACAGTTGGCCCCTGGCCTTGTTCTGACTGATGACATTGAGCTTTTCCATCGTCTCTTTCCACAGATGTAGTCGATTTGATTCCTGTGTATTCCATCGGGTGAGGTCCACATGTATAGTCACCATTTATGTTGGTGAAAAAAGAAGTCATTTGAAATGAAAAAGTCATTGGTCTTGCCAAATTCTGTCATGTGATCTCCGGCATTGTTTCTATCACCAAGGCCATATTTTCCAACTACCAATCCTTCTTTGTTTCCAACTTTCGCATTCCAAACACCAGTAATTATCAATGCATCTTGATTGCAAGTTCAATCAATTTCAGACTGCAAAAGTTGGTAAAAATCTTCAATTTCTTCACCTTTGGCCTTAGAGGTTGGTGAGTCGGCTGAATAATAGTCATATTAACTGGTCTTCCTTGTAGGCGTATGGATATTAACCTATCACTGACAGCGTTGTACTTCTTGAAATGCTCTTTTTGACGATGAATGCAATGCCATTCCTCCTCAAACTGTCATTCCTGGCATAGCAGACCATATGATTGATTAAAAAATGGCCAAAACCAGTCCATTTCAGCTCACTAATGCCTAGGATATTGATGTTTATGCATTCTATTTCATTTTTGACGATTTCCAGTTTTCCTAGATTCGTGCTTCATACATTCCATGTTCTGATTATTAAAGGATGTTTGCAACTGTTTCTTCTCATTTTGAGTCATGCCACATCAGCAAATGAAGATCCTGAAAGCTTGACTCCTTCCACACCATTTAGGTTGACTCTACTTTGTTTGTGGATTTTTTTTCTTTCATTTCTTTTGTTTTTGTTTTTGCTGAGACTTTATGTTTTTCCTCTTTATTTTTATGAGTATGTTTGTTAACTTTCTTTGTGCTTACCGTGAAATTTACTCTTATCTTTCCAAGTTTGAAGCAGTCTATTATTACTTAGTATCACCTTGCCTTCCTCTCCATTAGAAGGTTCTATAGCTACACTGTTTATTCCCTCTTTTATTGTTCTCATGTTGTTGTCATTTACAGATTAACTGCTCTGATTCCCTGTTGTATTTCTTTTGGTTTTGGATAGTCCTTGAGAATTCATTTCCTAGATTGGTATCTGGCTGGTACTATCCTGTGTCCGAGATTCTGCCTGTGAGCTGAAGCTGTTTGTTCTCAGATCAAAGAACTCCCTTTAATAATTCTTGTAAGTTTGGTTTGGTTTTACATATTCCCTTAACTTCTGTTTATCTGGAAATGTCCTAATTTCACCACCATATTTGAATGAGAGTTTTGCTGGATATATTATTCTTGGCTGGCAATTTTATTCTTTCAAGGTTTTATATATGTCATCCCATTGCCTTCTTGCTCGCATGGTTTCTGCCGAATAATCTGAGCTTAGTCTTACTGTTTCTCCTCTGTATGTGACTTCTTGTTTTTCACAAGCTGCTCTCAGGATTCTTTGTTTGGTTTTGGTTTTGGCGAGTGTGATTATGATATGTCTTGGTGATTTTCTTTTGGGGTATATCCTATATGGGGTTCATTGAGCTTCTGGGATGGCCAGCTTTTCATCTTTCATGATATTGGGGAAGTTTTCTGTCAGCAGTTCTTCAATGATCCTGTCTGTGTTTTCTGTTTTCTCCTCCTGTTCTGGAACTTCTATCACTTGCAAAATTTTGCTTTTGATTGTATCCCACATAACTCTCAGGGTCTCTTCATTTTTCTTTGTTCTTTTTTCTGAGTTTTCCTTGAACAGATTTGTATCCAAGTGTTTGTCTTCAATTCTGCTGATCCTGTCTTCCACCATTTCAAATATGCTTATGACACTGTCCATTTCTGAAATCTTGTTGTTTATCTTTTGGATTTCTAATTGTTGTTTTTGTATGATTTCTAGTTGTGAGTTTATTTTGGCATTTTGTTCCTGCATTATTTTCCTGAATTCTTTCATTTTTTTGTCTGTATTTTCCATGAATTTGTCTGCCTTTTCCATGAATTTGTCTATTTTTTCCTCATTTTTGTCTGCTTTTTTCTTCAGCTCTTGGAGAATTCTGAGTATTAGAGATTTGAATTTCCTATCAGGTAGTTCTAGTGCCTGTTCTTACACTGGAAAGTCATTTGGTGTTTTATTTTGGATGCCTACTGGAACCATCCTGTCCTGTTTTTGTAAATGTTTTGATATTGTCTGCTGTCTTTGGGGCATTCAGTAGTTATTTTTCTCATTTATTTATTGTAGATTTGTTTGTTTCATCCCTTTTTTTTAAAAATTTGGCTATGTCTGAGCAGGCGGGCTGTGTGTTCTTTGCTGTTTGCTCGCCTGTGGGCACAATACTTTCTGCCTCCTTCTCCAGTTGGCAGGGTCAGGCACTCAGGTATGGTATGGCAGGGCAGGTCTAGCTGAAGAGGAGTTACTGGGACAGGTTGTTTGTGGCACTTACTACAGCCACCAGGGCGTGCCGGTAATCAGTGCAGGGCAGATTCCAGTAGGCTGTGTCTGTGCTGCTTGGTGGTGTGATGTTAAGCGCATAGTGCAGGTAGACAGGATGGAGTGGGGAGATTGTCATGTGTGGAACTAAGATGGATATGGAAAAGAGGAGAGAGGAACAGGAGCCAAAAACATACAAACAAACAAAGTAGAGTGCTAGGGGAGTGTCTTAAGCTGGATACTCTAGAGAAGCAAAACCAGTAAAGTGTATAAATATATATATAGAGAGAAACTATAACAAGAAACAGCTCACGTGATTGTAGAGGATAGAATGTCCCAAGTCCGTGGATCAGGGTAGAGTCACACAGCTGCAGAAGCCGGCAAGCCCAAGATTGGCAGGTTGGAGAGCAGGGCTCCCATCCACAGGCTGTGCAGATCGACGAACCCCAGGTTCGGCAGATAAGCTGACAGCTCAAGTCCCAAGAACGGGAGATGAGACGACAGGAAGCATCCGCAGGATCCAGAGAGAGCAAAAAGCCAGAATGTCTGCTTATATACAGATGCAGGCCACACCTCCAAGGAGACTCCCTTTCATCTGATTGGCTACTCACAGTATATTCAGTCATGGGAGCGATTACATTAAAACACTGAGAATCATGGACTAGCCAAGTTGACACACAAGCTTAACCATCACAGGGAGCTTGCCGTTGGAGTGGAGAAATGAGAGACTATGAAAATGAGGAGAACAAAAAGGGGAAGAAGAAGGAAAAAAAGAAAAGAATGAATAAATAAAAATTAGAAAGAAAAAGGAACAGCAAAGCTCCCAGGGATTCCACCGGTGCGGCTACAAGGTCTGGGGAAGTTGCTCCCAGGTGTTGCAGTACAGCCTGGCTAGAAGGCGTAGAGGTATTCAGCACCAGGTATTCAGGGAACAGGAAGAGAAGGAAGGTATAGAGAGATGAGAAACTGAGTAATGAAGAAAGACAAAAAGGGAAAAAGAGGGAAAAGAAAACAAAACAAATTTAAAAAAAAAAAACAAGGAACAAGAAAAGCCTCAAAAAAAAAAAAAAAATCACGAGAAAAGCAATGCTCTCAGGGATCGCTCTGTGCATCTTTGCAAGCTGAGGGGTAGGTCCCAAGCCGTGTAGCACTGCCCAGCCAGAACGGGCTCCCAACTCAAGAAAAGGAAACAAAAACAAACAAACATTTCATAACAAACAAACAAAAGCCCCGGTGTCCCACCAGCGTGGCAGCCCAGACTGAGAAGCAGTTCCACACTCTAACGGAGTTCCGCAGCCCCTTTGGAAGAAGCAAGGTGGCACATGGAGCCAGGTATTTGAGCGAAAGGAGGGGGAGGTGGTGAGAGGTAAGGAAGAAATCAAAAGAAGAGGAAAAAAAGCAACACCAGCAGCCAACAAATGGCACTCTGGGAGCCGGCCAGTGCCGGTGGGTGGAAGAAGCCAGTGCTTCCCGGACAAGAGACTGTGGCCGTGGGAAGCAGAGGAGGCTGAGTGGGGGTGAAGAAGGGTGGGGGGTGGGAAAACGTATATCACAAATTACCGGTTGTTTTGTCTCCTGATGGAAGCTCCATGAAGCTGCTTTCTCATACCCCCTATTTGCTGGTCTCTGATAGGAGTCCAAGATGGCGGATCCACGCTGCGTTAGCTGATAGGGGAACTCTGCATGAATCTCTCCTTGCTTTCCATTCTCTGTCAGTTTTCTCACTCTATTTGGTGCTTGGCTGAGTTCTTTATCTCTTCATTTGATGTTTTAGGGTTTCACAAGTGCTGTTTTCTGTTTGGCTTAGTTTTTCAGGTCTTTGCTGTGGAGGGACGGCGTGGTGCTTCTGCTTAGAGTGCCATTTTTCCAGAAGTCTAGGTTGACTCTACTTTGAAGAGGCAGCTCTTTCCCAGTCATATTTTGAGTGCCTTCCAACCTGAGGGGCTTATCTTGTGGTGTTATATCAGACAATGTTCAGCTGCTATTCATAAGGTTTTCACTGGCTAATTCTTTTCAGAAGTAGACCGCTGCATCTTTCTTCCTAGTCTGTCTTAGTCTGTAAGCTCAGTTGAAACCTGTCCACTCTGGGTGACCCTGATGGTATTTGAATACCAATGGCATAGCTTCCAGCATCACAGCAACAGGGAAGCCCCCACAGTACGACAAACTGATAGACACTTAGGGACATGTCTCCTTAGTCTCCTCCAATCTGTGAGAGTTTCTCAGACTGTCCTTGTTTTTTATGACCTTGACTCTTTTAGAGATCACTGGTCAGTTATTTTGTAGAAAGTACCTCAATTTGGGTTTGTCTGATGATGTCTCATAATTAGACCAGAGTTAAGAATTTTTTTCTCTATTTTTTAAATAGTATTTTATAGTGTTTCTGCTGAAAGTTTACCAGAGTTAAGAAAGTTTTTGGATGCCTAATATAGAGGTGAAGTGCTCTTCTCATCACATCATGTCAGGGATACATGCTATAAACATGACTTATCACTGATGATGCTAACCTTAGTCATTTAGTTAATGTTGTGTATGTCAGATTTCTCCACTGTCAAGTTACTATTTTTCCCTTTCCATATGCTGCTAGTTGGAGGTGCGTGACTAAGTCCAGCCCACACTCACGGGAGGGGAATTAAGCTGTACCTCCTGGAGAAGAGGAGAGACTACATTTATTATTTGAAAATTTTCTTTAAAAAATACTTGTCCCTTCTCCCCCATTTATTTATTTATTCAATCCTTTATTTATAACAGCATTTATTTTGTTCTTTAGGTAATAATCTAGTATTATTATTTACTTCATTGCTCTGATTGCTCCAGCTGTGGCCTTTCAGAGCTCTTTCAGGTTGACTGTTGTTGTTAGGTGCCGTCGAATCGATTCTGACTCAGAGCGAACCCATGTATAACAGAACAAAGCACTGCCTGGACCTGCGACATCCTCACAATCGTTGTTATGCTTGAGCCCATTGTAGCAACCACTGTGTCAGTCTATCTCATTGAAGGTCTTCCTCTTTTTTGTTGGCCCTCTGCTTACCAAGCATGATGTCCTTCTCCAAGGACTGATCCCTCCTGATAACACGTCCAAAGTACATGAGACAAAATCTCACCATTCTCACTTCTAAGCAGCATTTTGGTTGTACTTCTTCCAAGACAAATTTGTTCCGTCTTCTGGTAGTCCATGGTATATTCAATATTCTTCGCCAACACCACAATTCAAAGACATCATTTCTTCTTTGGTCTTCCTTATTCATTGTCCGGCTTTCACATGCATATGAGGCGATTGAAAACCCCGTGGCTTGGGTCAGGTGCACCTTAGTCCTTAAAGTAACATCTTTGCTTTTAAACACTTTAAAGAGGTCTTTTGCAGCAGATTTGCCCAATGTACTACATCACTTGATTTTCTGACTTCTGCTTTCAGGTTGACTAGTGTGCACTTTTAACATGCATCTTTTTTTTTGAGCACTTCCTTACTTTCTGGTACTACGATATACTTCAGGCTCATCTCGTGTATTTCCTCCCTAGCCCTAGAATCAGCCATTTCTCCAGGGAGTCCTGATTCCTTGTATTGGAGAAAGGCATTAGAAACCAAGATCTGCAAGCTATTTGTGCTTTTTAAACCCTCTCAACAGACAGAGCCGGGAAATATATGTATGTACACTAACTATGTATAGACACATAAAAATATTTTAAATAAATAAAAGCACAGCTAGGTTGCTATAAATGGTATGAAGAAGAATATTAGATTCTATGCAAAAGAATTACAGGTGCAATTTAATATGAATAACAGGGTGAGATGGAGGTCACGGTGGTCTTCTCTGCAGAAGGGATACTTAGGCTGAAATCTATTAAATGAATAGTAGTTAGCCGGGTGGAAGGGAAAGGAGAGAGCATTTCAGGTAGAAGGAGCAGCACCTGAAGAAGCACTGAGTAGAAAGAGCTTGGCGCATTTGAGGGATTGGAAGAGGTCGTTGTGGGTAGAGCAGAGTGATGCAGGGGAAATGTGACTTCAGATAAGGCTGGAGACGTGGGCAAAAAAAAACAAAAAAAAAACCAATCCATTGTCATCAAGCTGATTCTGACTCATCGGCACTCTATAGAACAGAGTAGAACTGCCCTGTAGGGTTTTCGAGAAGCAGCTGGTGGATTTGACCTTTTGGTTGGCAGCCTGACCTGTTAACCACCGTGCCACCAGGGCTCCAGGGAAGTGGGCAGGGGGAGACCATGTAGGCTTTAAGGGCCATGGTAAGGATTTTGGATTTTGTCATGAGTGCAATGGGATACCATGGAAAGGTTTTAAATAAAGGAGGGAGGTGTATCCTACTTTGCATAGGAATGCAGCGCCATCCAGTGGGAACCTCCCAATTTCCTCATCTCCCCCACCCCACCGCCTATAAGCTTTTCCAGCTGGCACCATCCTCAGAAAGCTATACACTTGACCACATCACTCTGGGCGACACTACAGTCTTATCTTTCCAACCCTTGGATTTCACCAAGACCAGATCTATAAAATGCAGTTATATGAGGAATACTTCTATACTTTTATTGTAAAGCTTACTTTCATTTACATTATTCATAAATGAGTTATTTCACTCAAAGTCTTCTCTAGAACAGCCTCATATGCAATGCCTCATAGAACTCCAGTCTCTAGTAAATGTTAAGAATAACGTTTCCCTATTTTCCTCAGTTGATAAGATGCTCATGACTACATTTTATTTCCAGGCAATTATATTTTCCTCAGCTGTAAATTCTTGATATAATAGTTCTCTCTTTTCCCTTCACTCCCTACTTGGCTTTAGAGTATGCTATGATTATTTTATTATACCATGCTTTTATTGTAAGCCAATTCAAGACCATTTTTGAAATTAGGACAGGTACAATTTTTTCTTTTTTTAAATCAGCAAGAAAGAAGTCCACCCTACTACTCGATGCAGGACACTCTTTAGCACCACTAACAGCCTCAGCCTGGAGGATTCCAATGACATGGAACTCCTGAGGTGGTTCTGTTTTCTGAACAGCTCTAATTACTGCATAGTTATTAAATGCTTATTGGTTGTTGCACCAAATGAATAAACAATGGTCAATTGTGTTAAATAATGAGGCAATGTAAAAATCAAAAGGTTCACTAAGTGTAAAACACATTATAAAAACAATTTGCTCATTGAAAGCATGGAATAACAAAAGCATGGATCAAATATAACTACAAGAATGAAAATGTTGTTATTTGGTGCCATCGAGTTGATTACGACTCATAGTTACCCTAGATGACAGAGTAGAACTGCCCCATAGGGTTTCCTAGGCTGTAATCTTTACGGGAGCAGATCACCAAGTCTTTTCTCCCATGGAGCCACTGGGTGGATTCAAACAGCAGACTTTTTGGTTAGCAGCCGAGCGCTAAACCATCGTGCCACCAGGGCTTCTTACAAAAATGAAAATAGAAGGTACTATATCATCTGTAGAAAAGCACTGTTAGAAGGCAATGAAGACAAATAATTATCCCTGGAGGAACACTATTACAACCATGGCTTAGTTATGGTTTATTTCCCCTTTCCTTTTGTGTTAATTATTCACTCATTCGTACTGAGAGACGCTGGCAGTTCACTAACAGCGTGTTTGTTTGTGTTCCACACACCCTGTGGTTTCCTCTCATTTTAGGCCTAAGACTAATTCAATTATTTTCAGATTGTAAATTTGTTTTAATGGTGTCTACATCTATTTAGGTTTGTGATTCTCTAGTTTTAAAATTAGACAATTTCATTCTGATATTTTACAAATGTGTTGAGTGCCATTAAAATGTTAAGGAATCCTCAGTCCTTACACTGTGCATAAATTTAAGTTTGAAAGTGAAGACAGAGTAGTGTCAAAACTTGGAGGCACAAGACTCGGGTTTGGATAGCAGCTCTTCCACATACTAGCTGGGTGCAAATTTGGACAAATCAATTGAACTTCCTGGGTTACTCTTTTTTCATTTATAAGATAGAGTTGATAATCTCTCCTCTGCCCAACTCACTGGGTTGTCATGAGCTTCAAATGAAATAATGACTATAAAACCGTTCACTTTATAAACCACACAGTTCTCACCAAATATCAGTCATAGTATATGTTTTCATTAATTTCAAAATATGTGTTGAATACTTACTATGTGTCAGGCACTGTGCTCATGCTAAAAATAAACAGGTCAATGTTTGAATAGAAAATGATAATGATTACAATATTTTATAGGTTTAAAAGGTATAAATGTTTTCCTTTATGTGCTATTTTTATGTAACAACATCAGAGTTTTATAATGCAGTTATAATATTTCCTCCTATGAAATCTTTATCTTGACGTTTTATTCACTTTGGAGGCAACAATTTTATCCTAACACTATCATAGATGTTATATGTTAATGTTAACAATTAAATAATATAGCTGAAACTCTGGCCTTGCAAACAGGATATAATTTTCTTTTTCTACTGTTTCTACTTGGAAAAGTTAGGAAGTGGTTGTTTTTTAATTGGTGGGTTCTAGCAAGCTTTATGTTTAGCTCCCAGTGTTGTCTCTGAGTGAGTCTTCCTACTGTGGCCTAACAGTGGGCCCAGAGACAGTGCCAGTACCCTGTGATGGAGAAAGCCTTCTGAGATCTTCTGTATTACCTATTTTTCAAGAGTTTATTTCAGACTCAGAAGCAGAAGCAGTAGTAAGAACTCCAAGAGCAAGAGAAATATGAGCTGTAATAAAGGGCAGCAAGAGACAAGATAATATGCTAAGTTGAAACAATCATTGAATAGATAGTGAGCATTTACCATGTACACACCATGTCCTAGTGACAAGGAATATAGTAGGGAATACAGAACCTGATAGCGCCTTCATGGAGTTTAGAGAAGTGAGGAAGAGTTTAGCAAAGTGAGGAAGAGTTTAGCAAAGTGAGGAAGTGTCTTTTAGGCAGAGAAAACAGTACCTGGGAAGTCCTGGAGGTAGGAAGGAGTAAGGTGCCTTTAAGCTATTACTGGAGCACAGAGGACAAGCACTGAGGTGTTCTGCGTATCTTTGTATCACTCACAATGTCTGGTATAGGGTTATACACACATAGATGAACAATAGATATTTTGAATCATAATAAATGATGAACATCAATGACAATGGCACCATTGCATCAGCTCATCTCCAGAGCCTGTCTAGTTCTGAGTGCCAGGAACATTAATATCTTCATGGAAAAATATGAATCATGATATCTACTATACAGGATGATGTGGAATTATAATGCGTTGATATATGGAAAAGCAATTTTAAAAATACAAAACATCTTCAGAATATTCATTGTCAATCTTTGAAACAATTGGAATGGAAGAATGGAAAGGACATGGAAAAGATCAACAGCAAGGAAGACTCTAGTTTGGAAGGTGTCAGAATCCTGAGCATGTTTACTTTTCTTAGTTTTAATTCTCAAACATGTCTAAGAATAGAATGTGTTTGAAGGAGACAGGGTGTCTTAGTTATGTAGTGCTGCTATAACAGAAATACCACAAGTGGATGGCTTTAACAAACAGAAATTTATTCTCTCACAGTTTAGGAGGCTAGAAGTCCAAATTCAGGGCACTAGCTCTAGGGGAAGGCTTTCTCTCTCCGTCAGCTCTAGGGGAAGGTCCTTGTCTCCTTTCAACATCTGTTGGCCCAGCATTTGTTGGAGATGTCCATGTGTGTTGGCATCAGTCTTCCCCTGGGTCTAGGAGGTTCTTAGCACAGGGACACCGGTCTAAAAGATGTGATCCACTCCTGGCTCTTCTTTCTTGGTGGTAGCAAGGTCTCTCTGCTCTCTGCTGGCTTCTCTCTCCTTTTATCTCTTGTAAGATAAAAGGTGTGACTCAAGCAAGGGTATGACTTAAGTAAGAGTGTGACTTAAGATAGACCCCACACTGATCCTGCCTCATTAACATAGAGGTTAGGATTTACCACACATCACAAAATGGAGGATAATTACATTAGATCACAAAATGGAGGACAGTCACACAAAACTGTGAGTCATGGCCTAGCCTAGTTGACACATATTTTGAGAGGACACAATTCAATCTATGACACACAGCCATAACTATGTCAGTATCAGAGTCTGACAAATTTGACTTGCAGGAGAAAGAAAAAGTCCCAGGCTGTCAGCTTGAGCAAAGAACAGTCATTCTTCATGGTCAGGGCTCACAGGCCAATGAATCTGAGTATTATACAGAAGAGTAGAAGGTAAACAATTTGGTTATAAAATATCTCAATGCCAACCAGCCAGTTTGGATATCCCTCCACTGAGTTAAGCTCTTGTTTTGAGTATATATTGATACACACATAGGAAGATATATACACTTAAAAGGAGACTTATGAAAGTTTTATTTCAGGTTTATGAGATAATATATATAGAAACACATGATAATTTGCAAGTAATTATGGAACTATAAGAAACTCTATTATGGGTAACATTTTCACTACTATAATAAATATGCCATTATATAGTCTTATGGGCAAGGCTTTCTTACAACGGTCCTTTGTGAGCTTTCACTAAATGGTCTTGAATCAAAGCCAAGTCTGACTTGCTTAAATGAATTCCACTCTATCCCAAACAATGTTTAGTGCTGCTTCAGGATGTTAGATAATGGAATTCAGATTCTATGGCTCTATGGGAGTTGACTATATTAATAAGGCCAAATATGCTTTTATCTAGGATGATAAAACCAAATAGCACAGCACATTTTTTCTTAACAACCATAGAGACATCATTGGAATAATGCCAAAAATTTGAATCTGGAGAAGAAAGATTAATTGTTCAGAAGGGGAGTGCTTTCACATATTGCTCATTTTGCCTTTTACTAAAGTACCTGAGATATGGGAAGCAGTTAGAGCATAATGATGCTCATCACACACAATGAGCCTGAGTAAAAGGCTTTAGGATGTCCTCTATTAAATGTGGAGGCTGCTCTCTCCATAGGGCATTTCCAATATTAAAGATCCTGTAAAATTATCAGTTAATTTACTGGTCGTATTATACCAAAGATAACAAATAGGTTTCAATTCCCCTGCTAGTGCTAGTTGATTGGTAGTGGCTGCTGGAGCACTCTGTAGAAAAAGACTGTGATGGCAAACCAGCTCTAAAGCAAAGATCAGGGATGTGTGTGTTTGGTAAGTAGGGGGAGGGAACAGCCCCTGTACTGTGTGTTTGACAGTCACAGCTCTGTGTTAGGGAAACTAAATCTTTGAACACTTAAAGGTCAAAGATTAAGCAGTTACTCATTTATTCAATTGTTTATCCTTTATCTTTTCAAAATAGGCATGAGGAAAAATACATGTAAAGACAAAGAAATTGGGGCAATAGAAAAGACCAAATGGAAACCGGGAACCTGGGGTGGAGAAGGGGAGAGTGTTGACACAACATGGGATCGGCAACCGATGTCACAAAACGATGCGTGTATTAACTGTTTAATGAGAAACTAATTTGCTCTGTAAACTTTTACCTAAATCACAATTAAAAAAAAAAAAAGCAAAATTTGTACAAAACTGATTTTGCAAGACTTGCAGTTTGAGGTAAACTATACCTCCTTGAATCTATTCACATTTAAAATGGACAATAAAGTTGAATCGTCAATTTAAAAAAATTAATCATTTAAACAAGTTAAAAAAAGATCAAATATTAAGATAAGGCCATTAAGAAACATAGGCCACAAAATCCTAGACACTCAACAAAAGACGTTTAACATTTGACAATGAGTTCCCTAACAGACAAACACAGAAGGCATGATCATGTACATGATTCATACTGTCTAAAATGTAAGGAAGATCATATAGGTAAGATGTCAGACAGACATTTTGCTATAAAGAATAGAAAGGGACCTTGAAGAAAAGAATTCAAATCCTAAGTCTGCCTTTTACCAGCCATATGACTTTTGACAAATTACTTAACCTTTCACTACCTCAATGTCTTCATTTGTAAAATGTGGATAATAATTCTGCTTCATAAATTTTTCTGGAACTCAGTGATGATGTGAGCGTGCTGTTTATTTTCTCTTTGGCTACCTAGATCTGTTCTCCTCACTTCTGTGCCCTACTCCATTACCTAGGAGGTAGACCTTGTAAATTGTACCTCCCAGGCTCCCTTTGTCCTCTGGGTTTGAGTTGAGTTCAGCTAACAAAAGGTACCCTCTCCTTCCTCCCTCAATGCCAAGGGTCTAACAACAGCCATTCTCATTATGACTACAGCTCCTGATAGGCAGCTGTCTTCACCGGCTCCAGTGCTCAACAAGCTCCAAGAACACTGTCCTTGGTCCTTTAGGCCTAAGGGTAGTGACAGTTTCTTAATGTCGCTATGCCTGGGCGCCTCTGCATCACTTGTTGGTTTCCTTAACCCCATTCATACTTTTCTAAGCAGCCCCATCATTAAATCCTCATCAAAATACAGTATGAATATGCGTTCTGTCTCTGGTCAGGGTCCTGACTGATACAATACGTATTCTTAAGTAGATGGAAAGTGGAGAGAATAGTCTCGTTTTTGAGCCCCTATTACAGGCTCAAACAAAGCAAAAATTGTGAGGACGGTGCAGGACCAGGCCATGTTTTGTTCTGTTACTCATAAGGTCACCATGATTTGGAGCTGACTCACTGGCACCTAACAACAACGACTACAGGTCAAGCATAGAACCAGGAACTTGTATAGCAAATATTCAATAAATACTGGTAAACCTGAAGAAAGGGATGTGGGACAGGGTAAAGGAGGACAGATTTCATAAGGAGATGGAGACACTGGATGCATATCCTTTTCAAAGGAATAACCCCTTTATCCGATATTGAATACTAACAGGAGACAGAGAGAGAATCAAGTTTAATTAGCTGATGTATCCTGAACAGAAGAAAACAAACAAAAAAATAGCGCTAGCATTTATGTAACACGGAAAATGTTATTTAAGGTTTTTAATAATGGTAGTGGAATGATTTGGAAAACGATAGTGAGGATGATTGCATGACTTGAAGAATATAATTAACATCACTAAATTGTACATGTGGAACTTGTTGAGCTGACATATATTTTGTTATGTATATTTTCACCGTAATTAAAAAACAAACAAAAAAAGAATGACTAACAAAAAAGAAAGTAGCTAGTGGCCACGAAGTGTGTTATTCACATTGTCTAACACAGGCAGAGCCAAGTGTTCCTGGGTATCCAGCAAATTCTATTGCTGGTCCTAGAAACCACCAAAGTCGGATAATTCCACATGCTTCTCTATTATTCTAGCTGTTATTGCTGTCAGGAGAGGCCCTCTTCCTCAGATCCCCTTTATTGAGAGACATTTTTTTTCCTTCAAGTTTTTATAGGAGAGAAGAGATGTCTTAGACCCTTTGCATGTGTATAAATTGTCCCTATAACCAAACAGACAAACCTTGTATAAAATAACTACAGCCTAGGGGAGAATTCACAAAGGAAAAGACTCCTAAAATGAGCTGTTTTGCTTCTCTTTTTGCCATTTTAGTCCTGTTTTGATTTCTCAACTTGTATAAATTGTTTTTTTGCTATAAACTTAGTAAATAAAGTAAAAAAAGCAAGATCAAAAATGTAAGAATGAAGTTTTAGTCACAGTTTTTTTTGGCATGATCAGCTTGATTATATGTGATATAAATTTAAGAGTTTTGTATTTCAGACGGAACTTTTCTTAAAACGTTTCATGTGTTACAGATGTGGCCTAGTTTCACTGTGGATAATGAATACAGTGCTTAGCATTGCACAAGCAAGTTAAAAAGACAAGGCAATTTTAGAAGCCGTTTATGTAGTGTACTCACAGGAACCAAGTACGTAACTCCAGCTGGCTGGTAAACACCTTTATTGAGCACGTACAATGTGCTGAGTGACAGTCCAGGCTCCAGAAATGCAAATACAAAGGGAAGTCCCTGTCTTGAGGAGCTCGTAAGTTAATAGGAGAGAAAGACAATAAAAATGTCACAATGAATAATGAAATGAAACAGCAACAAAAAACATAATACGTGCAATAACAGAAGCCTGGAAAAAGTACAGAATCATTGTGAAAAAGGTAGCTGTTCCATCTGGGCAAGTTCAGGGAAGGCTTCACAGATGAGAAAACTCAAAGTTTTAATTCCAGGTTGGAAATTCTCTTCAATTAAATCATGACTCGTTTGTGGAGAAATGTCCACTTGATTCAATGAGATATGAGAAGGAAAATGCCTAGCATAATTATGGGCCTAAAATAAGAACCATTAAATGCTTCCCCTCCCCTCCTGTATTTTTTTTTAATTGAGGCAAAATTCACATAACATAAAATTCAACCTTTTAACCATTTTAAAGTGTTTAATGCAGTGACTTTTAGTACATTCACAATGTTGTGCATCTATCTATACATCTACCTAATTCCAGAATATTTTTATTACCCCACAAAGAAATCTCTTACCCGTTAAGCAATCACTCCCAATTCTCTCCCTGACCCCCATCCCCTGGCAATTACTAATCTGCTTTCTGTCTCTATGGATTTGCCTATTCTGGACATTTCATGTAAATGCAACCACACAGTATGTGCCCTTTTGTGTTTGGCTTCTTTTGTTTAGTATAATGGTTTCAAGGTTCATCCATGTTGTAGCATGCATCAGTACTTCATCCCTTTTTATGGCTGAATAATATTCCATTATATGTATATATCATGTTTTCTTTACTATTTATTAGTTGATGGACATTTTTTGTTATTATGAATAATGCTCCTATGAACATTTGTGTACAAGTTTTTATTTAAACTTATGCTTTCAGTTCTCCTGAGTATATACCTAGAAGTGGTTTTCTAAGTCACATAGTAATTCTATGTTGAAATTTTTGAGGAATTACCGAATTGTTTTTCAAAGCATCTACACCATTTTACATTCCAACCAGCAGTGTTTGAGTGTTCCAATTTTCCCACATCTCATATGCACTTATTTTTCTTTATTACAACCATCCTAGTGGGTGTGAAGTAGTATATCACTGTGGTTTTGATTTACATTTCTCAAATACTAATGATGTTGAGCATCTTTTCATATGATTATTGGCCATTTGTATATATTCTTTGGAGAAATGTCTATTCAAGTCTTTTGCACATTTTTTAATTGGGTTGTCTTTTTTTGTTATTGAATTGTAAGAGTTCTTTATGTATTCTAAATATTAGACCCTTACTGTTTCTATGATTTGTAAATATTTTCTCTCATTCTGTGGGTTGTCTTTTCACTTTCTTGATAGTGTCTTTTGTTGCCCCCCCAAAAAAGTTTTTGATTTTGATAAAGTCCAACTTATCTATTTTTTTCTTTTGCTCCTTGTACTTTTGCTATTATATTTAAGAAAACTCCAATATTTATCCCTATGTTTTTGGTATGTCTATACAATGGAGTGGAGCCCCGGTGGTGCAGTGGTTAAGAGCTCAGCTGCTAATCAAAAGGTCGGCAGTTTGAAACCACCAGCCACTCCTTGGAAACCCTATGGGGCAGTTCTACTCTGTCCTATAACTATGAGTCGGAATTGACTTGACAGCAGTGGGTTTTTTTTTTTTTTTTTGTATGTTTTCTTCTAAGCATTTTATTGTATTTTTATATTTAAAAAATATTTTAAGTGTTTAAGGTGAGAGTTTACACAGCAAATAAGTTAACATTTAACAATTTCTACATAAATTATTCAGTGATATTGTTACATTTTTCACAATGTGTCATTATTCTCATTCACTCCATTTAGGTTCTACCATTTCCAGTACTCTAGTTTCCCTGCCTCCTTACCTTCTCATCTTTGCTTTAGAGTAATTTTTGACCATTTGGTCTCCTATAGTTTTTTTTTTTTTTTTTAAAGAATTTCATTACTCTTGAGTAATGTTCTTTATTTCATGATCCAATCTGTTATTTAGATAACAGGTGACCTCAAGGAATAATTACAGTTTAAGGTTTGAAGTGTATCTAAGGGCAATAGTCTCAGGGAGTCATCTAATCTCAACTGGTACAGTAAGTCTGGACTTTTTAAGAATTTGAGTTCTGGTCTACATTTTTCTCCCATTCTGTAAGGGTCCATCTAATGTGACCCTGATCAGAACAGTTGGTAGTGGTAGCTGGGCACCATCTAGTTTTTCTGGTCTCAGGGAAGATGAGGCCTGCCAACTATTAGTTCTATAGACTATTTTCTTTCCTGAGTCTTTGGTTTCCTTTTTTCTCTTTTGTTCCAGATGAGTAGAGATCAATAGTTGTATCTTGGATGGCCACATGCAAGTTTTTAAGACCCCAGACAATACTCACTACATTGTGATGTAGAACATACACTTTATGAACTCTATTAAGCCAATTAACTGAGTTGTCCTACGAGACTATGGTAACCATCAATGAGCATTGGTCTCTGTACACATATCTATTTTTGTCATCTTATAAAAGTGTGATCATATAATATTTGCCCTTTTGTGATTGACTTATTTCACTCAGCATAATGTCCTCCAGACTCATCCACATTATACAGCATTTCAGGGACTCATCATTACTCTTTATGGCTGCATACTATTCCATTGTATGTATGTACCACGTGTTGATGGGCACTTAGGTTGTTTCAGTATTTTTCCTATTGTGAATAATGCTGCGATGAACATAGGTGTGCATATGTCTATTTGTGTCACTGCTATTAGATCTCTAGGGTGTATACCTAGAAGTGGAATTGCTGGATCATAAGGTATTTCTATTTCTGGATTTGTTAGGAAGTGTCATACCATTTTACATAGTGGTTGTACCATTTACAATCCTGCCAGCACTGGATAAGGGTTCCAATTTCCCTGCAACCTCGCCAGCATTTGTTGTTTTCTTTTCTTTTTTTAAATCAGTGCCGTTTTTGCAGGGGAGAGATGGTATCTCATTGTAGCTTTGATTTGCATCTCTCTAATGGCTCATGGGAAACCCTGGTGGCGTAGTGGTTAAGAGCTACAGTTGCTAATCAAAAGGTTGCCAGTTCGAATCTACCAGGCGCCCCTTGGAAACCGTATGGGGCAGTTCTACTCTGTCTTATAGGGTCACTATGAGTCAGAATCGACTGGACGGCAATGGGTTTCTTAATGGCTCGTGATTGCGGGCATCTTTTCACGTGTTTGTTGGCTGCTTGAATGTCCTCTTTGGTGAAGTGTCTGTTAATGTCCTTTTCTTCTAAGAGTTTTATAGTTTTAGCCCTTACATTAAGGTCTTTGGTCCATTTTGAATTAATTTTTGTACATAATGTGAGGTAGGGGTCCAAATTCATTCTTTTGCATATGGAGATCCAATTGTCCCAGTAATAATTAGTTGAAAAAACTATTCCACCCCCATTGAATGGTCTTGGCATCCTTGTCAAAAATCAATTGACAATAGTTGCATGGGTTTATTTCTTTCAATTTTATTCCACTGGTTTGTATGTTTCACCTTATGCCAGTACCACACTGTTTTGATTACTGTAGCTTTGTAGTAAATTTTATAATCAGATTTGTTCTTTTGTTTCAGCTATTTGCGTTCCTTGCAATTACATACAAATTTTAGAATCAAATTCTTCATTACTGCAAAAAAGTCAATTAGAGTTTTGATAAGGACTGCATTGAATCTGTAGATCACTTGGGGAATATTGCCGTTTTAACAATATTAAGTCTTTCGATCGATGGACATGTGATAGATTTAAATTTATTTAGGTCTTATTTAATTTCTTTCAACAACGTTTTGTAGTTTTCAGTGCACAAGTCTTACACCTGCTTAGTTAAATTTATTCCTAAGTATTTTATTCTTTTTCATCCTATTGCATATATAGTTGTTTTCTTAATTTCATTTTTGGATTGCTCATTGGTAGTTAATAGAAATATAACTTTTTGTTTATTGATATTCTGTCCCACAACTTTGCTTATGTATTAACTCTAATCATTTTTGGAGGATAGGGTGTGGATTTTTTATGGTTTTCTATATATAAGATTGGAGCCCTGGTGGTGCAGTGGTTAAGAGCTACAGTGAGCTATGGCTGCTAATCAAAAGATAGGCAGTTGGAATCCACCAGTTGCTCCTTGGAAACCCTGTGGGGCACTTCTACTCTGTCCTATAGGGTCTCTATGAGTTGGAATTGACTCCACAGCAACAGGTTTGGCTTTATTGGTTTACATATAAGATTATGACATCTGTTAATCGAGATAATGTTACTTCTGCTTTTCCAGTTTGGATGCCTTTTTTTCCCTTGCCTAATTGGCCTGTACAACTTCCTGTACAAGGTAGAAAATAAATAGTAGGAACATACATCTTTGTCTTATTCCTGATCTTAGTGGAAAAGCTTTCAATATTTCACGATTAGGTAAGATGTTAGCTGTGGTTTTTTCATAGATGACCTATACTGGGTTGAGGAAGTTCCTTTCTATTCCTAGTTTGTTGAGTGTTGTCATCATGAAAAGGTGTTAGAATCTGTCAAAGGCTTTTTCTGGTTCAGTTGAGAACATGCAGGGTTTCTCCTTTTTCTAATAATAAGATGTATTCATTGATTGATTTTCATATGTTGAACCACCCTTGCATTTCTGTGATAAATTCCACTTGGTCATTGTGTATAATCTTTTTTATATGCTGCTGGATTCAGTTTCTTAGTATTTTTTTGAGGATTTATGCATCTATATTTATAAAGGATATTGATCTGTGATTTCCTTTTCTTATTATTCTTTTGTCTGGCTTTGGTAATACTAACCTCATAGAATAAATCATAGAATGAGTTAGGAAATTTTCTCTTCTCTTCTATTTTTTGGAAGAGTGTGATAAGGCTTGGTGCTAATTCTTCTTTAAAGGTTTAGTGGAATCCACCAGTGAAGCTATTTGGTCCTCAGCTTTTCTTTGTTGGAGGCTTCCTGATTATGGACTCAATCGTTTTATTTGTTATAAGTCTATTTGAATTTTCTATTTCTTCTTGAGTCAATTTTGCTAGTGTGTTTCTAGGAACTTGTCCATTGCATCTAGTTTATCTAATGTGTTGACTTTCTTTTAAAAATATATTTCTTAAAATCTTCCTTATTTCTGTAAGTTTGTTAGTACGGTCCCACTTTCATTCCTGATTTTAGTAATTTCAGTCCTCTCTATTTTTATCTGGGTCAGTTTAGCTAAAGATTTGGCAATTTTGTTAATCTTTTTGAAGAATCAACTTTTGATTTTGCTGATTCTATTGTTTTAATAGGGTCACCATGAGTTGGAATTGACTGGACGGCAATGGAAATTGTTTTTATATTCAGTTTTATTTATCCGTACATTAGCCTTTATTATTTCTATTCTTTCTGCTTGCTTTGGGTTTAGTCTGCTGTTTTTTCTGTTTGTCCTAGTTCTTAAGGTAGAAGTGTAGGTTATTGATTTGAGATCTTCTTTGTTTTATATAGGTGTTTACCGTTATATGTTTTCCACTGAGCATGGACTTCACCGTGTCCCATATTTTGTGTTTTTGTTTTCATTCGTCTCAAAATATTTTCCAATTTTCTTTTTTATTTCTTCTTTGACTCACTAGTTGTTTAAGAATGTGTAGTTAAACTTCCACATATTTATGAATTTTCCAGATTTCCTCCTGTTATTGATTTCTAATTTCATCCCATTGTGGTCAGAAAAGATGCTTTGTGTGATTTCAGTCATTTAAAATTTATTGAGGTATGTTTTGTGGCATAACAGTTGGTCTATCCTGGAGATTGTTGCATGTGCACATAAAAATAATATGAGTTCTGCTTTTGTTTGGTGGGAGTTATATACATGTCTGTTAGGTTAATTAGCACCTAACATTGTTGAATCTTCCATCTCCTTATTAATCCTCTCTCTAGTTGTCATACCCATTATTGAAAGTAGGATGTTAAAGCCTCCAACTATTATTGCTGAACTGTTTATTTCTTTCTTCAATTCTGTCAGTTTTACTTCATAAATTCTGGGGTTCTGTTTTCACTCATGTATGTATTTAAATTATTGTATTTTCTTAAGAATTGACCCTTTTATCAAATATAATGTCCTTCTTTGTCTCTTGTAACAATTTTTGCCTTAAAATCTATTTTGTCTGAAATTAATATAGCCACTTCAGCTCTCTTCTGTTGCATAAAATATTTTTTTTCATCTGTTCAGTCTCAATCTCTTTGTGTCTTTGGATCTAAAGTGAGTATCTTGTAGATAGCATATTGTTGTTAGGCGCCATCAGGTTGATTTCAACTCATAGCAACCCCATGTGACAGAGTAAAACTTCCCCATAGGGTTTTCTAGGCTGTAATCTTTATGGGAACAGATCTCCAGGTTTTTCTCCCGCAGAGCTGATAGGTGGTTCAAACCATGACCTTTCAGTTAGAGCCAAGTGCTTAACCATTGTGCCACCAGGGCTCCTCAGACAGCATATAGTTGGGTCATTATTTTATTATTATTATTCATTCTGTCGATCTCAGTCTTTTGATTAGAGTTTTTAACCCTTTTAACTTTAATGTAATTACTGCTAAGGAAGGACTTTCTTCTCCCGGTTTGCCACTGTTTTATAGATAGCCTTGTCTTAGTCAGGATTCCCTAGAGAAACATAACCAGTAAGATCTCTCTCTCTCTCTCTCTTTTTATTTTAAGAAATTGGCTCACATGATTGTGGGACTGGCAAGTCCAAAATATATAGGACAGGCAACAGACTGGAAATTTAGGCTGTCTTGTGTTCCAGAATTGGTAGGCCATTTGAAAAGGGAGAGATGAAACTCTGACAAGATATCTACTTATAGTCAGGAGGCAGGACACTCCCTCAGGAAACCTTCCTTTTTGTTGTTAAGGCCTTCAACTGATTGGATGAGGCCCACCCATATTATGGAGGGTACTCTGCTTTACTTAACAGAAACTGATTTAATCACATTTAAATACCTCATAAAAACATCTAGACTAGTGTTTGACCAAACAACTGGGCACTGTAGACTAGCCAAGTTGACACATAAAATTAACCATCACAGGCCTGTATAATTTTTGTTCCTCAGTTTCTTCATTACTGCTTCTTTTGTGTTGAATGTATATTTTCTAGTGTTCTATTTTGATTCTTTCCTCATTTCTTTTATTATATGTATATATTTAGTTCTTTTCTTGGTGGTTTCCCTGAGAATTAAAATTAACATCATCATTTATGCCAATATAGTGTGAAAACACCAACTCTAGTTTCGATAGTATACAGAAACTTCACTTTTACATAGTTCCATCTCCCCTTTGTTTTTATTGTCACAAATTGCATCTTTATAAGTTGTGTACCCATCCACATAAACTTATAATTACTGTTTTATGCAGATGTATTTTAAATAATATAAGAAAAAAGAGGAGTTACAAACTAAAAATACATTAATACTGACTTTTATATTTACCTGTGCAGTTACATTTATCTTTCCTCTGCATTTTTTCCTTCTTTTCCACCTTCCTCCTTCTTTTTTCCTCCTTTTCTTTCTTAGAATATTGGTAGGAAAAAGAAGAAAAGAAAAAACACCAGAATTATTTTATTATTATTTTAAATTGGGAAGCTTATGTTGCCCTTGGTGATCCATCTGTTCTCTTGTCTTTGATGCTCACATGGTGCTTTGCACATATGTCCTTGTGTTATTTTTTCCCTTTTTACATTCAAGTCCCTCATCCTCAGCTAGATAGTAAGCATAATGAGGGTTAGGGGGCTATGCCTTAAATTTCTCTACATTTCCATTATCAAAGGAAATACTCTATCTATATGTCGTTGTTGTTGTTGTGGCTGTTAGCTGCCCTTGAGTCTGCCTCTGACTCATGGCCACCCTATGCACAATGAGATTGGACCATTGTGATCCAAGGGTTTCACTGACTAATTTTCAGAAGTAGATCATCTTTCTTCCTACTCTGTATTAGTCTGGAAGTTCCTGTGAAACCTCTTCAGCATGACAGCAACATGCAAGCCTTCACTGACAGATGAGTGGTGGCTGTGCTGGAGGGGCATTGGCCAGGAATCAAACCTGGATCTCCCACATGGAAGACAAGAATTCTACTAATAACCACCACTGCCTTCATTCTACCTATATGTATTTTCAAAAAAAAACTCATTGCCGTTGAGTCAACTCTGATTCACAGCGACCCTATAGGACAGAGTAGAACTGCCCCATAGGGTTTCCAACAAGCAGGTTGTGGATTTGAACTGCCGACCTTTTGGTTAGCAGCCAAGCTCTTAACTACTGTGCCACCAGGACTCCTTTACCTATATACAAAAACCAAACCAAACCTGTTGCCGTCGAGTCAATTCCGACTCATAGCGACACTACAGGATAGAGTAGAATTGCCCCATAGGGTTTCCAAGGAGCAGCTGGTGGATTTGAACTGTTGACCATGTGGTTAGCAGCCAAAGTCTTAACCAGTGCACCACCAGGGCCCCTTTACCTATACAGAAGGTGCTTAATACATGTTGATGTTATAATAGGTGTCCTGTACCCTTTATTCAAGCAGGCAAACTGTTTTATCTCCATTTTCAGTGAAAAAACTGAGAACCAAGGGAGGTCAGGACCTTGAACAAAATCAACAATAAAGAGAGGAGAAAACCTTGTTCTCCTGGGCTTTGTACCCAACATTGTTCCTCAGGCAGCTTGCTTCAGTTATCTCTTAAAAGCCTGAAACAAGATTTCCCACACTAGTACTAACTTCTGTCAACAGAGAACACTTGTAATGAATAATCTGAGACAACATTTAGTTTGAGATATCTATCTGTTCTTTCTAAGTCAAAACTGAAAGTAAATGAAATAAGAAATTGTTTCTCACGGACTTCCTGAGGAGTAGAGAGAATATATTTAGACCTTATTCTCAACCAAAAGACAATGCTTATGAGGGCAGTTGTGTACACAATTCTCAATCAGCAACTTCAGGTAAAAGAGGGAATGGCCACAGTTTGCCCTTCTCAAAACTGGAAGTAGTTGGGACTTGTCTTCTCCAGCCCGTAGACTTCCTTACTTGACTTGGAGAACAGTAAGTGGTAACAGAAGGCACAGATGAGGTATTTGAAGTTAGATATATAGAGGGTTTTGATCTGAATTACCTGCCATAAAAACTGTACACTCTGAACAAGTGACCTCCTCACTTGCAAAAATGTGGGTTGCTGTGAGGATTAATTTAAATCACATATGTGATGGTGTGGAATAGATAACACTGATGTTAGCTTTCTTATTTTTTCCATGGGCTTCTCTCACTGCTTTGCTCTCCCAGGTGTCCAGTATACTCATTATTTCAGCTTCTTATCTCTTAATCAAGAAATGGGCTGCTACTTTCACTTTAAAGAGTAAATGACTATTAGGTTCAATGCTTTAGTTTGTACAGGGATGTTTCTATTTTTAATGAGGAACTGAAATCTAATGTTTGAGGAAAAAATTAGATTATGAAATGGAGTCTGCTTTGCTCAGAGAAATCCGGAATTACTAAACACTATTACCCACAACATGGAACCAGTGCTCATTGGAGAAATGGCTGATACCAGGATAGGATTAGGGAAAGTACACAGTGAGCCTGGAATATCTTGTTGTGCCAGAAAGTATAGAAAAGCTTAAAAGAAAAGAAAAGGTGGTGGCATGCCGAAAGGACACAGAAGCCAAATAGAAGGGGCATCTACTGGCCAAATTTGGGAAAATTTTTATGATTAAAATGAATAGTGACAGGAATGGATTATAAGACAGTGAATAAAAATAAAAATTTTAAGTCTGTATTTACACTTAAAAATTTTAAAGGCAGGAGACTTCCGGCAAAATGGCGCTCTAGGCAGAAGCACCACGCCGTCCCTCCACAGCAAAGATCTGAAAAACTAAGCTGAACAGAGAAAACAACAATCCTGAAACACTAAAACATCAAATGAAGAGATAAAGAACTCAGCCAAGCACCAAATGGAGTGATAAAACTGATAGAGAATGGAGAGCGAGGAGAGATTCATGCAGAGCTCCCCTATCAGCTAATGCAGCACGGGTCCACCATCTTAGACTCCTATTGGAGACCAGCAAACAGGGGGTACGAGAAAGCAGCTTCACGGAGCTTCCAGAGGGAGACAAAACAACTGGTAATTTACGATATACGCTTTCCCACCCCCCACCCTTCTTCAACCCCACTCAGCCTCCTCTGCTTCCCGCAGCCACAATCTCTTGTCCAGGAAGCACTGGCTGCTTGGATTCCACCCACCCGAACCAGCCGGCTCTCTGAGTGCCATTTGTTGGCTGCTGGTGTTGCTTTTTTCCACTTCTTTTATGATTTCTTCCTTAACTCTCAACACCTCCCCATCCTTTCGCTCAAATACCTGGCTCCATGCGCCATCTTTGCTTCTTCCTGAGGGGCTGCGAGCTCCGGTAATTTGTGATATATGCTTTCCCACCCCCTACCCTTCTTCACCCACACTCGGCCTCCTCTGCTTCTCACGGACACAGCCTCTTGTCTGGGAAGCACCAGTTGCTTGCATTCCTCCAGCCCACACTAGCTGGCTTTCTGAGAGCCATTTGTGGGCTGCTGGTGTTGCTTTTTTTCCACTTCTTTTGATTTCTTCCTTACCTCTCACCACCTCCCCCTCCTTTTGCTCAAATACCTGGCTCCGTGCACCATCCTTGCTTCTTCCCGAGGGGCTGCAAAGCTCCATTTGACTGTGGAGCTGCTTCCCTGTCTGGGCTGCCACGCTGGTGGGATCCTGGGGCTTTTGTTCATTTGTTTGTTTTGAATTGTTTGTTTGTTTTCTTTTCCTTTTCTTGAGTTGGGAGCCCGTCCTGGCCAGGCGGTGCTGTGTGGCTTGGAACCTACCCCCTCGGCTTGCACAGACATGCAGAGGGATCCCTGAGGGCATTTCTTTTTCTGTTGTTTTTTTTTTTTTTTCCTGTTTTTGGAGGGTTTTTCTTGTTATTTTTTTTTAAATTTGTTTTCTTTTCTTTTCCTTTTTCCCTTTTTGTCTTTCTTCATTACTCAGTTTCTCATCTCTCTAAAACTTCTTTCTCTTTCTGTTCCCTGAATACCTGGCATTGTATACCTCTATGCCTTCTAGCCAGGCTGTACTGCAACACCTGAGAACAACTTCCCCAGACCTCATAGCCACACTGGTGGGATACCTGGGAACTTTGCTGTTCTTCTCCCTTGCCAATTTTTATTTATTCGTTCTTTTCTTTTCTTTTTTCTTCCTCTTCCCCTTTTTGTTTTTCTCCATTTCATAGTCTGTCATCTCTCCACTCCAACGGCAAGCTCCCCTAGCATTCTTTTTTGTTTGTTTGTATGTTTTTGGCTCCTGTTCCTCTCTCCTCTCTCCCATATCCATCTTAGCTCCACACATAAAAATCTCCCTGCTACATCCTGCCTACCTGCACTGTGCGCTTAACATGACACCACCAAGCAGCACAGGCACAGCCTATTGGAAACTGCCCTGCACTGATTACCGGCACGCCCTGGTGGCTGTAGTAAGTGCCACAAACAACCTGTCCCAGTAACTCCTCTTCAGCTAGACCTGCCCCACCATACCATACCTGAGTGCCTGACCCTTCCAACTGGAGAAGGAGGTGAAAAGTATTGTGCCCACAGGTGAGCAAACAACAAAGAACACACAGCCCACCTGCTCAGACATAGTCAAATTAAAAAAAGAAAGGGATGAAACAAACAAATCTACAATCAATAAATGAGAAAAATAACTACTGAATGCCACAAAAACAGCAAACAATATCAAAACATTTACAAAAACAGGACAGAATGGTTCCAGTAGGCATCCAAAATAAAACACCGGATGACTTTCCAGTGGAAGAACAGGCACTAGAACTACCTGATAGGAAATTCAAATCTCTAATACTCAGAATTCTCCAAGAGCTGAAGAAAAAAGCAGACAAAAATGAGGAAAAAATAGACAAATTCATGGAAAATACAGACAAAAAATTGGAAGAACTCAGGAAAATAATGCAGGAACAAAATGCCAAAATAAATTCAAAACTAGAAATTGTACAAAGACAACAATTAGAAATCCAAAAGATAAACAACAAGATTTCAGAAATTGAAAGTGTCATAGAAGGGCTGAGAAGCACATTTGAAATGGTGGAAGACAGGATCAGTGGAATTGAAGACAAAAACTTGGATAAAACTCTGTTTGAGGAAAACTCAGAAAAAAGAAAAATGAGGAGACCCTGAGAGTTATGTGGGATACAATCAAAGCAAAAATTCGTGAGTGATTGGAGTTCAAAAACAGGGGGAGAAAACAGAAAACACAGAGAGGATCATTGAAGAACTGCTGACAGAAAACTTCCTCAATATCATGAAAGATGAAAAGCTGCCCATCCCAGAAGCTCAATGAACCCCATATAGGAGAGACCCCAAAAGAAAATCACCAAAGCATATCATAATCACGCTCGCCAAAACCAAAGACAAACAAAGAATCCTGAGAGCAGCTCGTGGAAAACAAGAAGTCACATACAGAGGAGAAACAATAAGACTAAGCTCAGATTATTCGGCAGAAACCATGCAGGCAAGAAGGCAATGGGATGACATATACAAAATCTTGAAAGAAAAAATTGTCAGCCAAGAATAATATATCCTGCAAAACTCTCATTCAAATATGATGATGAAATTAGGTCATTTCCAGATAAACAGAAACTAAGGGAATATGTAAAAGTCAGACCAAACTTACAAGAATTATTAAAGGGAGTTCTTCGATCTGAGAACGAAGAAGGTCATCTCACAGGCAGAATCTAGGACACAGGATCATACCAGCAAGATACCAATCTAAGAAATGAACTTTCAAGGACTATCCAAAACCAAAAGAAATACAACAGGGAATCAGAGTAGTTAATCAGTAAATGACAACAAAATCAAAACAATAAAAGAGGGAATAAACGGCATAGGTATAGAACCTTCTAATGGAGAAGAAGGCAAGGGGGATACCAAGTAATGGTAGACTGCTTCAAAATTAGAAAGATAAGGGTAAAATTCATGGTAACCACAAAGAAAGTTAACAAACATACTCATAAAAATAAAGAGGAAAAAACATAAAGTATCATCAAAAACAAAATCTACAAAAACAAAAGAAATGAAAAAAATCTACAAACAAAAGTAACTCAGCACAGGAGAGTAAGAAGAACAAAGAAAACATCAGGACCACAAAAAAAAAAAGCTCTACAAAATGACAGCAACAAACTCACATCTATCAATAAATACACTGAATGTAAATGGACTCAATGCACCCATAAAGAGATGGAGAGTGACAGAATGGAGAAGAAAACAGGATCCATCAATATGCTGTCTACAAGAGACACACCTTAGAAACAAAGATGTGAATTTCTTAAAGGTCAAAGGTTGGAAAAAAATATATCAAGCTGACAACTACCAAAAAAGAACAGGAGTGGCAATTCTAATCTCAGATAAAATAGACTTTAAAACAAAATCCACCATAAAAGACAAAGAAGGACACTATATAATGATTAAGGGGACGATACATCATGAAGAAATAACCATAATAAACATCCACACACCCAATGACAGGGCTCCAAAATACATAAAACAAACTCTAACAACACGGAAAAGAGAAATTGACAATTCCACAATAATAGTAGGAGACTTCAACACACCACTCTCAGTAAAGGACAGAACAACTAAGAAGAAACTCAGCAAAGATACAGAAGACCTAAAGGGCACAATCAGCCAACTGGACCTCATAGACATATATAGAACACTCCATCCAACTGCTGCAAAGTACACATTCTTTTCCAATGCATTTGGAACATTCTCCAGAACAGACCACATCTTAGGCCACAGAGCACTCCTCAACAAGATCCAAAATGTTGAGATAATTCAAAGTATCTTCTCTAACCACAATGCCATCAAAGTAGAAATTAACACTAGAAAAGAGCAAGGAAAAAAAATCAACTACATGGAAAATGAATAATACTCTGCTTACACATCAATGGGTAATAGAAGAAATCAGAGATGGAATCAAAAAATTCCTAGACTCAAATGAGAATGGAAACACATCATACCAAAACCTTTGGGACACAGCAAAGGCAGTACTCAGAGGACAATTTATAGCAATAGATGCACACATCAAAAAAGAAGAAAGGGACAAAATCAAAACATTAACAACAGAACTCAAACAAACAGAAACAGAACAGCAAAAAAAGCCCACAGCCACGGGAAGAAAGGAAATAGTAAAGATCAGAGCAGAAATAAATGAAACAGAGAACAGAAAAACAATAGAAAGAATCAACAAAACCAAAAGTTGGTTCTTTGAAAGAATCAACAAAATCGACAAACCACTGGCCAGACTGACAAAAGAAAAACAGGAGAGGACACAAATAACCCAAATAAGAAATGAAATGGGGGACATTACAACAGACCCAACTGAAATAAAAAGGACTATAACAGAATATTATGAAAAACTATACTCCAACAAATTTGAAAACCTAGAGGAAATGGATAAATTTCTAGAAACACACTACTTACCCAAACTACAGCAAAGTGATGTTGAAAATCTGAACAGACCCATAACAAGAGAAGAGATTGAAAAGGTAATAAAAAAAAACTCTCCACCAAGAAAAGCCCTGGCCCATATGGCTTCACTGGAGAAGTCTACAAAACATTTACAGAAGAGCTTGTACCAGTACTACTCAAGCTATTTCAGAGCATAGAAAAGGAAGCAACCTTCCAAATTCATTCTATGAAGCCAGCATAATGCTGATACCAAAACCAGGCAAAGACGTCATAAAAAAGAAATTACAGATCAATATCTCTCATGAAAATAGATGCAAAAATTCTGAACAAAATTCTAGCCAATAGAATTCAGCATCATATGAAAAAAAAAATACACCACGACCAAGTAGGATTCATGCCAAGTATGCAAGGATGGGTCAACATTAGAAAATCAATCAACATAATCCACCACATAAATAAAAGGAAAGAAAAGAATCACATGATCATCTCAATTGACGCAGAAAAGGCATTTGACAAAGTCCAACGCCGATTCCTGATAAGAACTCTCAATAAAATGGGTACAGAAGGGAAATTTCTCAACATAATAAAGGGCATCTATGCAAAACCAATGGCCAACATCATTCTTAATGGAGAGATGCTGAAAACAGGAACAAGACAAAGATGCCCTTTATTACCACTCCTATTTAACACTGTGCTGGAAGTTCTAGCTACAGAAATAAGGCAAGAAAAAGAAATAAAGTGCATCCAAATTGGTAATTAAGAAGTTAAACTGTCCCTGTTTGCAGATGATATGATACTATACATAGAAAACCCTAAAGACTCCATGAGAAATCTACTGGAAATAATAGAAAGATTCAGCAGCATAGCAGGATACAAGATAAACATTCAAAAATCAGTTGGATTCCTATACACCAATAAGGAGAATGATGAAAAGGAAATCAGGAAAACAATACCATTTTTAATAGCCCCTAAAAAGATAAAATACTTAGGAATAAATCTAACCAGAGATGTAAAAGACCTATACAAATAAAACTACAAAACACTACTGTAAGAAACCCAAAGGGATCTAGATAAATGGAAAAAATTCCATGGTCATGGATAGTTAGACTCAACATTGTGAAAATGACAATTCTACCCAAAGCAATTTACCAATACAATGCAATCCCGATCCAAATACCAACAACATTCTTCAAAGAGATGGGAAAACTAATCATTCACTTTATATGGAAAGGGAAGAATCCCCGAATAAGTAAAACACTACTGAAGAAGAAGAATAAAGTTGGAGGACTCACACTACCTGACTTCCGAACCTACTAAACAGCTACAGTAGTCAAAACAGCCTGGTACTGGTACAACGACAGATACATTCACCAATGGAACAGAATTGAGAACCCAGATATAAAACCATCCACCTACGTTCACCTGATCTTTGACAAGGTCCCAAAGTCCATCAGATGGGGAAAAGACAGTCTTTTTAACAAATGGTCCTGTCCAAACTGGATATCCATCTGCAAAAAAATGAAACAGGACCCATAACTCATGCTGTATACAAAAACTACTTCAAAATGGATCAAACACCTGAATATAAAGCCTAAAACTATAAAGTTCATAGAAGAAAAAATAGGACCAACACTACAGGCCTTAATGCACGGCATTAACAGGATACAAACCATAACCATCAACACACAAACCCCAACAGATAAGCTAGATAACGGATCTTCTAGAAATCAAACACCTATGCTCTTCAAAAGACTTTACCAAAAGAGTAAAAAGAGAACCTACAGACTGGGAAAAAAATTTTGGACAGTACAAGTCAGACAAAGGTCTAATCTCCATAATGTACAAGAAAATCCAACAAAAAGACAAATAATCCTATCAAAAAATGGGCTAAGGAAATGAACAGACACTTCACCAAAGAAGACATTCAAATGGCCAACAGACACATGAGGAAATGCTCGCGATCACCAGCCATTAGAGAAATGAAAATTAAAACCACAATGAGATACCATCTCACCCCGGCATTACTGGCATGAATCAAAATCACTGGAAATAACAAATATTGGAGGGGCTGCGGGGAAATCGGAACACTTATGCACTGCTGGTGGGAATGCAAAATGATACAACCATTTTGGAAAATGATATGGTACTTCCTCAGAAAGCTAAAATAGACATACCATTCTAGGAATATATCCTAGAGAAATAAGAGTCGTCACTTGAATAGACATATGTACACCTATGTTCATGGCAGCATTGTTCACAATAGCAAAACGATGGAAACAACCTAGATGCCCATCAACAGATGAATGGATAAACAAACTATGGTATTACACACAATGGAGTACTATGAAAAGAGAAAGAACAACAATGAATCTGTGAAGCATCTCAGAAAATGGTTGAAACTGGAGGACATTTTGCTGAGTGAAATAAGTCAATCACAAAAGGACAAATATTGTATGAGACCTCTATTGTAAAAACCCATGAAAAAGTTCACACACAAAATGTAACAATCTTTGTTGGTTACCAGGGATGGGAGGGGTGGAGGGGAAATGCTAAACAGGCAATAGGTAAGTGGTATCTTGGGTGAAGGGTGAGACAGTACACAATACAGGGGAAACCAGCACAACTTGTGCAGGGAAAGGTCATGGTAGCCCCATAGACACATTCAAACTCCCTGAGGGACTGAATTGCTGGTTGGAGGGCTGTGGGGACGATGGTCTCGGGGAACATCTAGCTCAATTGGCATAACAGTTTATAAAGACAATGTTCTACATTCTACCTCGGTGAGTAGCATCTGGGGTCTTAAAAGCCTGTGAGCAGCCATCTAAGATACTCCACTGGTCTCATCCCTTTGGGAGCAAGGGACAATGAAGAGAATAGGATACAAGGAAAAGATTAGTCTGAAGGACTAATGGACCACAGCTACCAAGGCTGAGTCCAGTACAGCTAGATGGTTCCTGGCTACCACCACTGACTGCTCTGACCAGGATCACAACAGAGTGTTCTGGATAGAGCTGGAGAAGGATGTAGAATGAAATTCTAACTCACAAAGAAAAGACCAGATTTACTGGCCTAAAGGAGACTGGAGAAACCACGAGATTATGGCCCCCAGACACCCTTTTAGCTCAGTGGTGAAGTCATTTCTGAGGTTCACCTTTCAGCTGGCGAATGGACAACCCCATAAATCCAAATGGGACTAATGAGGCACAGCCGCCCAGGGACGAGGGCCAGAAGGCAGAAGGGGACAGGAAAGCTTGTGATAGGGAACCAAGGTTGAGTAAGGATAGTGTTGATGTGTTGTGAGATTGTTAACCATTGTCATAGGGCAACATTTATAGTAACTGTTAAATGAGAAAGTATTTTGTTGTGTAAGCCTTCATCTAAAGTGAGAATAGCGCACAATTGGAAGAGCATAGTCGATGTCACTGAACTGTGCATGTAGAAAGTTTTGAAACGGTGTTATCTTTGGCTATGTATATTTTCACCAAAAAAAAAAAAGTCAAGAAGGGAGAGGGTTGACATGTCTCGGGGTTGTTAACCAATGTCATAAAACAATATGTGTACTATTGTTTCACGAGAAACTATTTGTTCTGTAAGCCTTCACCTGAAGTACAATTAAAAAAAAAAAAGTAATTTTAAAGGCTGCTGTGGAGAAAAGAGGAAAAATTGTTTTTTACAAAATAAGGCCACCTAGTAGATGTAGAAGGAATAATAGAAGTAGAAAACCGTGATTTTATAACCACTATAGTAATCTAATTTGGACCATCGTGGCACAGTGGTAAACAGCTCGGCTGCTAAGCAAAAAGTCAGCAGTTCGAATTCACCAGTCGCTCCTTGGAAGCCCTATGGGGCAATTCTACTCTGCCCTTTAGGGTCACTTGGAGTTGGAATCTACTTGTCGGCAATAGGTTTGGTTTCTTTTATAGTAATAACTGATTCAGGCAATAATTATCAATGGATGCTAAAAGTTGTGAGTAAAAACTTTTGGGGAACAGGATTTTCATGTAGTCTCAGGTTCTTAGTAATTGCAATGGAAAAAAAATACTTTTAACAATGCTGAAATCTGGTGGGCACCATCCAGACCAAATGATAAAACTTAATGTCCCCAATAAGTGAACAAATAGTACCACATTCCTGCTGATGTGATGCACTGAGCTTACAGTATCATGCCTGCAGTTTTCCTGCCAAAAATGGTTAACCCAGATCCAGTCATGAAGAAACAATCAGACAAATCCAAATTCAGAGACAGTCTGTAAAACACCTGTACTCTTAAAAAATGTCACTGTGATGAAAGATCACACACACACACACACACACACACACACAGGCTAAGGAACTGACTAGATTAAAGGAAACTAAAGCATGACCCTAGATTTTGGATCCTGTAAAAAAGAAAGAGGAAATAATAACTGGGGACAATTGGGGATTTAAATAAGGATTGTATATTAAATAATATTGTATCAATGTTGAATTCCCAAGAAACTTGTATGTGGTTAGGTTGGAGAAAGTCCTTATTCTTAGAAAATATGTGCTGAAGTATTTAACGTTTAAGGGTTATGATTTCTGCTACTCTTGATACATACATATACATATATATACATATATTCAGAGAGAGCATGCACACAGGAGAGAATATGAATGAGGCAACTGTGACATAAAAATAAAGAAGAATTTTGTACATAAGAAAGAAATACAGCCCCCGAGAGTAGTAGGTCAGTTATTTAATCCTATGTAATTATTCTTTATGAGTTGGAATCAACTTGATGGCAATCGGTTTGTTTATTTTAATTATTCTTCAGGAAAATTATGTGATGTTTATAAGAAAAATTGGACGAAAATAATAGTTGAAGCTCATCTTCAAATAAAAAAATGTCAAAAGTTTAATACATTCAAAGTCCCTGAGTCATCTACCGTAGCCATTAACCTTCAGTCAGCAGATTCACTAACAGGTGGTAACTAATTTCATTCACCTAGACATGATGGCTTTGCTTGCTTCACACTGTTGGACAAAAAGAACGCTGACTGCCTGAAGAAATATTTCAGTAACAAGCCGAAATACAGAACAGGAATGACTGAAGAAGTATTGCATATGCTGTATTTTATTTTGCAATAATTATCTTTTTAAAAATCATCTCTGAGCTCCCCTAGGCAGATTCTTCTCCTCCCATCTTGAAAAGTGTTCTCTGAAGTACACTGCTTATTAGTTCTATGAGCTTGGGTACCTCTTTGTGCATCAGTTTCATCATCTGTAAAATAATGATTAAAAATATTACCTGCCTTGTCAGGTTGTTCAGGATAAATGAGTTAACACAGGCAAAGAACTGAGGGTAGTACATGGCACCTAGCAGGTACTTCACATATTTTAACGATTATGGTTATTATTATTCATAGCTTCAAGATTGGCTATCTTCTTGGTCACCAATCACATTCACACAAAACATTTTTACAGTGTCAAGTCCCCTACCTGAAAGAAATGTGTAGTTTCTCTCTTTTCTGTGTAAGGTTAAACCTTGATCAGTTTTCTTTTGTGTCTTTATTTATTGTTTTGTTTTGTTTTTAGGACCTCTGAGAAATATTTCCAAATAACATCAGGAAGCATTTGTTTATTTGGTTAAGAAATTTCAAAACTTTCACTAACTGTACTGGATTTTAAGGTATTTCCCACAACTGCTCACATTAATATACCCTTCACGCATCTTTCCTGGCATTCCTACTCTCCTCCTTTGTTCTTCCAACATCTGTCTGTCAGTCTGTCCTACTGTGGTGACTTGCATGTTGCTATGATGCTGGAAGCTATGCCACTGGTATTTCAAATACCAGCAGGGTTGACCATGGTCGATAGGTATCAGTAAAGTTTCCAGACTAAGACAGACTAGGATGAAAGACCTGGCAATCTACTTTTGAAAATTAGCCAATGATAATCCTATAAATCACAACAGAATATTGTCTAATATAGTGCTGTAAGATGAGCCCTCTAGATTGGAAGGCACTCAAAATGCACAGTGGCTGCAACGACGCACTTAAACATACCAACAATTGTGAAGATGGCGAAGGACCCGACAACATTTTGTTCTATTGTACTCGATGGCAGCTAACAACCTTTGTTCTTACAGCCCAACTTGTTAATTGCTCATGGTTAGGTAGCCACCCTCGTCTGTCCTTATCGTCTGACTTAAATGATCTGAAAAATCCCTTTCCTCTATCCTCCTGGTATTTTAATGTATTATATTTGATATAAGTTATATCTAACATATGGAGAGTGAACGCAACGTTATATATACCTAGGTAATATCATTTTAATGTATTTTCAATTGTTATACGTGTGGAGGCTTCAAGGTACCATATTTATCCACAACAGATATAGTTTTCTCAAGCTATAATAAAATATAAGCAGTATTTTTAATACAATGATCTCTGTCCTCATTATAAAGTGAATGTGGTTTTATTCATTTTTCCATATATGTAATGTAAATTTTAGAACTCTGCTTTTGAAAATATGAAATACACCCCTGTAAACACTAGGAGGTACCCTGGGTATACGGTAAAGTTAGATTTTTTTTTTTCTTTTAGGGACAAATATCTGTGGATTAAACGATTAGCCACTATGTGTCACTGTTTGGTCTTCATGTTTAAAACCTGCTTACATGGATTAGAAGGATTTTTGTGTGTATAAAATAGGTCATGACTGAATGAGAAGCGTGGATCATCTTTTCTAACAGAGTGTAAAATGATGACATGTCTTGTGATTCACTTAGATAAACTACAGGATCTATATGTTTAAATGGTATTTTAGATTTGTCACAGTGTTAGTACCTTTTACCAAATGCCTAATTTTGTTACTTGTTGTTTTCAAGTTTTTTAAAAAAATGGTATCTCTACCTTGTTATATAAAATTTTGTTCCTCCAACACACAATACAGGGGAAGTCAGCACAACTAGACTAAATCAAAAGCTAAGAAGTTTCCTGAACACAACAAACACTTCGAGGAACAGTGTAGCAGGGGCCGGGGTCTGGAGACCATGGTTTCAGTGGACATCTAGGCCAATTGGCATAACAAAGTTTATTAAGAAAATGTTCTGCGTTCCACTTTTGTGAGTGCTGTCTGGGGTCTTAGAAGCTAGCAAGTAGCCATCAAAAATGCATCATTTTGGTCCCAATCCACTTGGAGCAAAGGCAAATGAAGACCACCAAAGACACAAGGAAAATATTAGCCCAAGAGACAAAAGGGGCCACATAAACGAGAGACTCCATCAGCCTGAGACCAGAAGAACTAGATGGTGTCTGGCTACCACCAATGACCGCCCTGACAGGGAACACAAGAGAGAGTCCTTGACAGAGCAGGAAAAAAGTGGGGTGTAGAACTCAAATTCTAGTAAAAAGACCAGACTTAATGGTCTGACTGAGACTGGAGGAACCCCGGAAGACATGGCCTCCTGACTCTCTGTTAACTGAGGACTAAAACCATTCCCGAAACCAACTCCTCAGGTAAAGAATAGACTGGACTATAAGACATAAAATGATACTCCTGAAGAGTGTGCCTCTTAGTTCAAGCAGATAAATGAGACTAAATGGGCAGCTCCTGTCCGGAGGCAAGATAAGAAGGCAGAAAGGGACAGGAGATGGTTGAATGGACACGGGAAATACGAGCTATAAAGGAGGACTATGTGGTCACATTATAAGGATAGCAACTAGGGTCACATAACAATGTGTATATAAATTTTTGTATGAGAAACTAACTTGAGCTGTAAACTTTCACCTAAAGCACAATAAAAAAATTAATTTAAGTAAATAAATAAATAAAATAAAATTTTGTTCCTCATATGAGTTATTTATGATGAGAAAATAATTATGTCCAATTATATTTGATTTAGAGCTTTGGGGTGAAACTAAATATGCTTAAGAAATATATTTATTTTCATTCAGTAGATGGCAAACTAAGCACGTTTTCCCATCATTTAAAATACGACTAATAACATTACCCTGTGTGGTGATTTCCATCTTTTTATAAATTTTGTTTCCCCAGGCACTCCAGTCTTAACTCTCAATGGAAGCATTCATTTAGTTATTTGATGACTATCCTTTGTTGTTGTTGTGGGTGCTGTCAAGCCGATTTTCATTCACATAGACCCCATATGACAGAGTAGAACTGCTCCATATGGTTTTGTAGCTTATAATCTTTATGGAAGCAGATTGCCAGGTCTTTCTCCTGTGGAGGGAGAAACTGCCAGCCTTTTGTTAGCAGTCGAGTGCTTAACACTGTGGTACCAAACCAAAAATACCAAACCTGTTGCTGTCAATTCTATGCCAACTATAAGACAGAGTAGAACTGCCCCATAGGGTTTCCAAGGAGTGGCTGGTAGATTTGAGCTGTCAGACTTTTGGTTAGCAGTCAAGCTCTTAACCATTGTGCCACCAGGGCTCACTTGTGCACAAGGAGCTCCTAATTAGCCTTCACATGACATTATAATTGTGACTAAAATCCGTCTCCACTTTGAAGCCTTCTTAGTCCAAGAAGCATAGATACCATCTTTCTTCCTCTATCACCATTATAATTTTGCTGTTCTGACATTTTACTGTTTAGAACTTTAAGACTGTAAGTTGTCCAATCTTGAATTTATGGTTAATTTTATGGTAACCTGCCCATGGTCCTTCTGACATTATGCTTCACTATTCTAAGTGATGGGACTCCCACCATCACCCAACTGACTATGGGGGTTACTGCTGTGTCAAAGATACTGTGATATGATGCCTGGATCCCCAGCATCTGGGGTGCTGCTGGCAGATAGCCCCCAGGCATCAGCCTTTACTGTGAATTGCGTCAGCTGTAATGCGCCCAGGGCAGCCTGTTTCCAATGACTGGTCAACATGGAAGTATAAAGTCCAGGCCCCTTACATCCCATCTCAAGATAACTAGAAGGACCATTCCAGCTTCAGAGCTCCCTTTCATTAGGCCCGCATTACACCTGCTTTCTCCTTCTGTCCTCTTCTGCTTCTTCCCGTTATTTCCCTTCCACAGCTGTTATTCTCAGGAGCACTTCTTAACCTTCCTGCATGCTAATGTCAATCTCAGAGTCTGCTTCCTGGGAAAGCCATCTTGTGACTTGATAATAAACAAAAATCCTTGAAGTTAAGAAATGATTTTTTTCCCCCACTTATGGTGCAATTTTAAAATCCTTTGCTCTTTAGATTTACTGTGTCCAGTGGCAGAGATGCCTTCACTCTTAATTTGGCTTCAACTTCTCCATTGAAATCTTAGAATCACCTCTCTTTGGAGAACTCAACATGTGGGCGCTAACATCCCCTTGTAAGCAGTGAACTAAAATGCATTAACAGGCAGCTTTCTTAAGTGATATCTCTGAAACTTGCATCTATACAAGTTGCAAAAGTAAAATTCCCATAGTCACGGTACAGTCTCTAAACGAGCACGAGTTTCATAATGCGTCAGTTCCTGTTCAGTGTTAAGAAGGAATGAATATCCCCTTTTATCCACAGTGGGAATTACTGAACATCCTTCATCCTCGCTCTCCAATCACTATCTCAACAGTCACCCCAGCTGAAAGTATCTGTGGGAATGAAGTTTGTCCCTGCTTCCCAGGACCTTCAACTGAAAGTTTAGATGACTTAGTTCTCAAGCACTTCTGTCCAAGATTGTCTTTTTAACAGAAGGCTAAAGCTCACCCATGGGTTGTGTCTGGGTTTGGTTTTGCTTCCCTAAACTCAGTATTTGATGGAGCTCAGGTGAGCTCTAGAAACTTGTGCTCACTGTGATTACAGGCCTGAGAACTAGAAGACATTGTAAAATGTCAATTTTCGTCACCATTTCTCTTTCCTAGGACTCTGCCTAGGACTTAAAAATCTCCTTCCCCAGGAACAGGACATTAGTACTCTAAAGTATCTCCCAGATTCTGAAAATTGTCACAGTCTAGAAACGTCTGCTATTGCATTCAACCACCTGTGGACCTTGAGGCTGGCTCAAATGTAGCCTGAGTTTGCTATAGTTCTTTGGATATTGTGGACTGTAGTCCACTCTTAGAGGACTCATGTAGACAGCCAAGTTTACTCCCATGGCTTCCTCCCTCTCCTTGTTGCTGAAATCTAATCTATGTTGCACATCTTCCTCCTCTTCCTTTCCTTATCCCTTCTTGCTTCCTTCATTGCTAAAACATTTGGAAGAATTCTATTTGGGGGACTGTGGAAGGTATAGCCACACCTAAGCAATGCTGTCAGGATCCTCCGGTTGTGCCCAATAAAGCTTGCTCCAGGCATAAACGCTTTGCTGGTGAGGTACATTTGTATTATTTATTGCTGCTATGGTCACTCTGTTAGCATGGCTGCTCTCGCTGTGTATCTGGATGTCTGCCTATGCAGGCCAGAGTCCAGGCCAAGCACACTTCTAGCTGGTGTGTACTCTCAGCATTCAGGGCATCTAGAAATCTGCAGGGAAAGTCTTAGAATTCTCCATTTCTTCATTCTTTCACCTGTATGTGCAAGGCACAGATTTCCTCTTTATAAGTAGAGCCTACTTCAGTTCTATTTAAGGTGCCTAATAGAGTTCGGCTGCTAACCAAAAGGTCGGCTGTAAAATCCACCAGCTGCTCCTTGGAAATCTTATGGGGCAGTTCTACTCTGTCCTATAGGGTCACTATGAGTCAGAATTGACTTGGTGGCAATGAGTTTGGTTTTTTTTCTTTTTTTTTTTTTTGTTGTTGTTAATCAGGGATTGGAGCCCTGATGGCGTGGTGGTTAAGGGCTTGGCTACTAACCAAAATATTGGCAGTTCAAATCCACCAGTGGTTCCTTGGAAACTCTGTGGGGCAGTTCTGCTCTGTCCTATAGGGTCGCTATGAGTCGAAATCGACTCGACAACAATGGTTTGGTTTGGTTTCAGTCAGGGATTGGAGCACTGATGGCATAGTGGTTAAAGCGCTTGGCTGCTACCCAAAAGATTGGTGGTTTGAACCCACCAGCTGCTCCATAGGAGAAAGATGTGGCAGTCTGCTTCCGTAAAGATTTACAGCCTTGGAAATCCTATAGGGGCAGTTCTACTCTGTCCTATAGGGTTGCTATAAGTTGGAATTGACTTGATGGCAGTGGGTTTGGTTTGGCTTTTGGAATCAGAGACTGTCTCCTCTTATCGTTGTTTATCCATCTTCTTACAGCCCAACTGAGAGCCTAAAATCTCATCCTGATCCTGTTTTTCTCTCTCTCTCTCTTTTTGAAAATAAATTTGGGTTTGTTTTAATTAAAAATGTAGTATTTGACCATTTTGGTGAAATTGGAAAATTTTTAAAAATTAAGAATAATCACCATCAGTAACCTCTACTAATATCTTAATACATTGTCTTTCAGTTCTTTTTAGTGTGCGCACACACACGCGCACACACACACACACACACACACACACACACCAAGACATACCTGTGCAGAGTATATAATAGCTAAAATGCATTTAGTGCATACTATGAGCTAGGATTTGTGTGCATCTTACATGCATTCGATCCTCACAACAATCCTATGAGGTCAGGTGGGGAGAACTGTTTTTGTTTTTGTCTGCAGGCATTCATCCCCCTTCACTTCTACTGACAACCATCCCATGATTTCCTCTTGGGTCTGAAGTCATGACGGGCCAACCAGTTTAGGTGCACTAACCTCTTCTGGCAAAAGGGTGGACACATATTCCATGACAGAATGACTCCCAAAGACTGAGCAACCATTTTATCGTACTAATCTAGGTGTTTGTGCCTTGAGAAGGTGCCCCATAGTTTCTGTGATCTAGATCCAAAGAGCTGCTCTGAGTCCTGCCTTTTCCCATGCCTGGTTCTGCAGCCCTTCTTCTCAATCTGTGAGCTTTCCTATATTCTTCCAGCAACATTTTTTTTTTTTAAATTAAATTATCCAGGTTTGGTTCCTCCCACTTACCACCAAAATATCTAAACAAACAAACAAGCTCGTTGCTGTTGAGTTGATTCCGACTTATGTCGACTATACTGTTCCATAGGGTTTTCCTGGCTGTATTATTTACAGAAGTAGATCATCAGGCCTTTCTCGGGGTGGCACTGGGTGGGTTTGAACTGCCAACCTTTTTAGGTTAGTAGTTAGTTGAGCATAAACTATTTGCACCACCCAGGGACCTCTAATCAATACAGAAATATACTAGTATTCTCTTAGTTTACTGAGACTGAAACTGTGGCTTAATGAAGTTAAGTGACTTGTCCAGGACCCAGGCAATAAGAAGTGGTAGCAGGTCTCTGTAACACTGAAGTTTGTGCTTAATTTTACCCAATTCTCTTCTCAATATCTCTTCATATTCTTCCACAGTTGAGATCCTACTATATGCACAATTTAAATAATTTTCAGTGTTTAGTTTTTTTAATAATAAAATTACCGTAGAAAGTTTTGCAATTACTGTAAAGTATAAAGAAGGTAAAACTCCCCTAATATCCCAACATCTAGACATTATCAACCACTGTAAACATTTTGTTTGATTTCCTTTAGTCTCTCTCTCTCTTAGTATATGCATATACTATACTATATATAGTATATATACATACACACACAAACAGGAATCAATACATATTTATATATGTACATACACACATATACTATTACATATGTAGAGATCCATACTGTATGCACAGATTTGTATTCTTATTGTTGCTTTTATTGCTCTTTTGTAAGCCTTTTCCTGAGTCATTAAACTTCTTTGAAAGTATTTTAGTGGTTACAATACATTTAATCATATGGGTATATCATAACGTATTTAATCACTCCTCTTTTAGACATTTAATGGCTGTGTCTTTTTTTCTGCTTTGATAAATAGCAGTGTAATCAATAACTTTGTTGGCATTTGATTATTTTCTTAGAATAGATTCTGGAAGGGAATTACTGGCTTAAAGACTTTGAACATTTTAAAGGGTCTTGATATGTACTGCCAAATAAATATCCAGAAAGATTACGCCAATTTATAATATCACCACTACTATTTTGAAGTTCAGTTTCATTCAACTCCTCAAACACGGATGTTGTTAGTTGCCATAGAGTTGATTCTGACTCATGGAGACCCCATGTGTGCAGAACTGCTCCATTCAGTTTTCAAGGCTGTGACCTTTCAGAAGCAGATCCCCAGGCCTTTCTTCCGAGGCAACTCTGGGTGGGTTTGAACTACCAACATTTTGGCTAGTAGTCTAGCACTTAACCGTTGGCACCTCCCAAGGACTCATGAATGCCCACTTTCAAAAATTAATGCCAGTTTAATAGGTAGAAAATGATAGTTCATGTTGTATTTGATATTTCTTCTGTTTATTCTTTTTACCTGATTATAAAGTAATACAAGCTAATTATAGAAAAAATTTAAAAAATACAAAAAAAGCTTACAGAAAATAAAAATCACTTGTAACCTATATATTAAAATAACCACAGAAGTTTGATGAATATTGTTTTCAGTCTTCTTGCTGTACATATATTAAAATACATAAATAATATTTGCAGTATTGAGGTCATATGACTCATATTTTTAAATTTAATTTTAAATTTAAATTTGTATTTAATGTTATACATTGTGAAAACTTTCCTGTTATCAAATATTCTCCTAAGCATTACTTATATTAGTTGCCACATATTCTATCTTGTGAATACCATAGAGTATTTAACCATTATTGTTTATGTGGCATGTACTGTTCAATAATATAAGATTGCAATACACATCATTGTTCAAAACCTTTTACCACATTTATTATTTCAATAGAATTATGACCAGAAGTGAAATTATGGAATTATGAAGTTAAATGCTATGGATGTTTTAAATCTTATTGATTGCTTTTTTTTCCTAAAATACTTGTTCCAGTTGTGTACAAAAGTGCACTTCACTCTTCTCAGCTTAATTATTATCTTATTGTTTTATTTCAGTGGTTCACGTTTTATATTTTTCTAAATTTTTCATTTTTGTTTAATATTTGCATTTCTTCCTCTCTGAATTCACCCATCATGTACTTTGCGTGTTTTTTCCATTGGATCTAATATCCTGAAGAGAATCAAGCCTCCTTTCCCCAAGGTCTACTCTCTACTTGTACAGAGCCCAGAAGGATAACTTAATTGAACCCCCCCCCCTTACTCTTATTACTTTTAATTAATAGTTCAATCACCTGTGGCTCTTGGCGATAAAAGCTATGTTTTCATATGCTTCTAAGTATATTATATATGATTACAGTAGCTCATATTTGTTAAGAAGTTTACAATTCATAAAACTCTTCAGCATCCATTATCATTATTGCCCCCATAGGCAGACAAGTCAAGTAGTTCCATTAGCATTACTTTAGGGGAGTATATATATAGGAGAGAGCTTAGGTCGACTGCTACTGGGGAATAAAGCCAGCATTCAGACCAGATTTTCAATTCCTAAATCCTGTACTTTTCATTCAGTCACATTACCAATATTCCCAGTGTCCAGAAATATAAAGTGAATCCCCATAAAGTAAAAAAGTTATGGACTAATGTTAAGGGAGCTGGTAGCAAATGGATGTACTGTATTTTTAGAAGGAGCCTGGTTTACATTTAGGGACTTTGAATTGCAGTCAAATATCAGTTTCAAGCGTTCAGTGTCTAAATATAAAAACGCAGCAATATAAATGAGCCAGCTGCATTCTTACGTAGAGCATAAATTAACGAGTTTATGAATGAGTGAAGTAATGGACATCAAAAGCAAGAATAATATTCTAGTCCATCTCAATAATCTTAGCCATCTATCAGTACCTTGGAGAGCTTCCAAATTTATCCCAGCAGCCCCCAACACATCCCCAAAATTCTCAGAAAAGACAGATTTTCAACCCCTAAAGGAAAATGGGAAGCATTGTACATTCATATCTTCCATGATTTTCGAAAACTGAAAGACCATTTCATTTTTTCAATTTGTACCTGAAAATGGTCTTCCCTTTTGCCTCATTTTAAATAAAGTTGCCCATGGTCTGTGATCCCTTGAAAGCCTATTTGATGTAAACAGAATTAAGGTTTTTTTTTTTTTATCTTAGGAAACACATTTCTTTGCCATGTCTGCAAAGTTAAAATATCCCTTTTCCAATGAGCGCCCAGGAGAAAATCAGCTCCCCTTTGCTCGTCAGACTTTGTTGTAAGTACACGAGGACAATTTCCAACGAGTGGTTTTTATTCTTGTACACGTGCTATTTCTGACGACATTGTGGAAGCAGAGTGCGGATCTCCATAGGTGCAGCCGGGAGGACGATGCAAGGGCGAGGAAGAAGCATGAGGCGGGAAGATGCCTGCACCCCACTGGCACCGCGGGTTCGCTGGCTGCCACGCAGCCCCTTCTGCCTCTAGGCGCTGCATAGGTATTTAAGCGAGCTTCAGCCCCTCCAACCGCCCCGCCGCGCACGCGCCCTCCACTCCCCAACGCACAACCTTCCTCCTCCGGCCTCACTGCACCTGCCAGGTCATAAACGTCTTCCCACAAGGTCCCGCTCCATCCCGGAGTATCAGGTTTGTCTCACGTTGATTGGTCGGAACCCCAAGAGGGCGCGTCCAATCAACAATCCCTCCTGAGCAACCTACTCCCGCTCTCCCCTCTCCCTGCCCGCCCCGTCCCGCCACTACCTTCTTTGTGACTGGTGCGCGCGCAGGTCACTCAGTGCGGCGGGGCGCGGCGAGCTGGAGCGGGCGGGAGGGGCTAAGGAAGAGGAGGGATGGGAGGGGGAGGGGCGGGGCTCAGGTGCTGAACGGCGGGGCCTGGGCGGGGGAAGGGGCGAACGCCGAGAAGGGTGGGGGCGGCGGCGAGGAAGCGATTACGCCGCAACGTCGGCCGCGCGAGGTTTTGCGCGTGAGCGGCGCCGGCGCTGGGCCTTGCTACCAAGCTTTCCTGGCAGGCTAACCGGTCGTCGACGCCGGCTCCTGGCAGAGCGCGGGGAAGTTGAAGGTGTCGGTGTCAGCGGTGTAGTCGACTGCGGCCCTGGCCATGGAAGAGACGCAGCCGCTTCCGCAGCCCGAATTGCGGCTCTGCGACAGCCTTATGATCTGGGTGAGTGTGAGGAGACGCGGGGGCACGAGGGCCGGGGCGGGCGGCCCCGGGCGCGCCGTTCTCTCCAGGTGAGCCAGACGAGTCGCCGGGTCCCCCTGCGTGGCGGACCTGCCGCCCTGACATCCGCGCTTTTTGTCGCCCTTGACCGCGAGGGTGACAGCTTCGGGTAGCAGGGCAGGGTCTGTTTGTGTTTCTCTGGGGGTGTGGGTATGTAAAGGAAACTCCGGGGCAGGGGAGGGGGACGGCGGAGGAGACGCGGATCTTAGCCAGAAGAGCCGAACTGGATCTTGCCCCTAACAGCTGTGGCAGGAGCCAGTCGCTCATTCCTTTCCTTCCAGACCCTTATTTTCTCCGCCTACCTGTGGCACAGTGGTTAAGCGCTCAGCTACTAACCGAAAGGTCGGCAGTTCGAGCCCACTTAGCCGCTCCGTGGGAGAAAGATGTGGCAGTCTGCTTCTGTAAAGAGTACAACCTTGGAAATCCTTTGGGAGAGGTCTACGCCGTTCTATAGGGTTGCTATGAGTTGGAATCGGAATCAACTCGACGGCAGCGGGTTTTTTTTTTTTTTTTTTTTTTTTTTTTAGTAACCTGCGCCCAAACCGTAGACTTTCTGGGTCATCGACTCTCTAGCCTTCCATCTACTGAAGAGCCCTTCTATAAGGGACTTTTGTGCCCCTTGGGAGTGAAGACCCTTCCCCAAACCGCCACCCCTCCCCCCACCTCCAGCCATATTGCTCTGCTTGGACGCAGATCGTCAAGAGAGTGGCTGGTTTTTTTAGTTCATGGATAGATGCTCCTCCAGTACCGCCGGATGTCCAGTCTTGTAGAAGCCGCTTAGAAGATGTGTTTCCATGTATTTCTTGCGTGGAGAAAAAGATTTATTGGAGTGAGGACTCTTTTCCCTTTTTCTGTCTGGCCCGCCTCCCCTTCTAAACGGACAGCATTTTCTTTAAAGAAAAGGAATTGGCATTTTCGTTTACACTTTAGAATGTCTGTTAATTTGTACTGGGTTTGGACAGGTAGAATCTGTCCCCAGATTCTTTAGTATTCCAGTCAGCAAAATGATGTCCCAGCTCTTGGAGTTTCTCAGATAATCAGTCAGAGAGCTGGCATTCAGGTGTGGTTCCTAACCCGTATTGGACAAGGATGGTACTCCGTGGTCCACAGGGTACTGTTAGTGCCCATCTCCAGGCAGTTGTTCAGTTGTGTGTAGGGGAGTGGGGAGTGTGTGCAAAATGGAATGTAACAGACTGGATCAGGAGGCAGTAATTGGTTGATGAGATTTCCTGGTGATCTCCTAATATGTGTAATTCAGAAGAATGAGAAATCGAGAAAGTTTATAGAAGTGTATGAAGTAGTAATTTAAAGCAATGCTTACCCTTGGCGGTAAATAGCTTTTGTTTTAAGTGGAGTGTAAATACCTAGTTTTTTTGAGTTAAAAGCAATTAGCTTTTATCTGTACTCTAATTTGAAATTAGAGTTAGAGTTTAGATGCTGTATTTAAGACTGTCATGAAACAAGGCAACATTAACTTTTAATGATCTGTTTTGTTAAAACCAGTGACTGATTAAAGGGTGTATCCTAATCTGTTACATTGTTGCTCTAAACTTCATCTGACTGAAGTAATAAACTTAGTCTTTATGATGTCATAGGCTTACAGGTGAGCTGATGGAGAAACACATGATTTTCTTGAATTATATTGCAATACTTTAAACTATGTGACTTTATTCTTTAAACTAGTATTTATTGAGTTCTTGTTTTGTGCTAGGCTGCAACAGTGGGCGGAAGCATAACAATTGTGAGAATGGTGCAGGACTGGGCAGTGTTATGTTCTGTTGTACATAGAGCCGCTATGACTTGGAATCAGCTCAGTGGCACCTAAACAGCAACAGCTTTGTGCTAGGCACTGAAGAAGACAAAGATCTATAAGAATCATAGAGCCTTCTGTTTTAATCAGAATGGAAGGCAGAAAAATGTATAATTACAATGGAAAGTAAAATTCATGAAAAGTTACAAAAATTTCATAAAACAAATGATAAGGAATCATAGGTGACTGAGTACCTGGTTGTTTACTCTCTACCCTTCTCTCAGGCTACTGAGCATTGTGAGAAAATTGAATGATCATGGAGACTGTTGCCTCTACAAATGCTGCTATAGCCAAATCCCACTGTTCTCATTTTGCCCACGTCTGTGGTTAAGAGTACCTGGACAGTTCTCCTCACCTTCCTCTTAGCAAACCTCTATTAGTGTTCTCTTTGAGACCTCAACTGTTTTCCCCCTTAGGCAGAGGACCACCTCCTCCTCCTTATCTCTGGCTCTGACTCTAGACACCATCCCCTCTACCTCCTTTAGAACTTTGCTCCATCATTTATCCCTTTTCTGTATTTGCAGGTTTTTCCAACCCTCTACATATAAACATTTGGAGTCCCTGGCTGGTGCAGAGAGTTAAGTGCTCTGCTACTAAGCAGTTGGAACCCACTCAAAGGTGCCTTGGAAGACAGGCCTGGCAGTCTGCTTCCAAAAGGTCACAGCCTTGAAAACCTGATTGAGCATCTACTCTGCATACGAGGTTGCCATGAGTTGGAATCAATTCCATGGCAACTAACTACACTACAACCAAAAATCCAAACCCACTGCCGTTGAGTCAATTCCACCTTATAGGAACCCTGTAGAATAGAGGAGAACTGCCAAATAGGGTTTCCTAGGCTGTAAATCTTTATGGAAGAGATGGGGTGGCTGGTGGGTTTGAATTGCTGACCTTTCAGCCACCAGGGCTCCCTCTAACTACAACAGCAATATATAAACATGCTCAAATCTTCTCCACCTTAAATGAAAGAAAAAAGAGCCAGAAGCCCCTATTAAAATCAAACTTTAATTGCTCTTTTCTTTCACAGTCAAATTTCTTGACAGAGGTTTTTGTTTTTGTTTTTGTTTTTGGACTTACCTTTTATACATCCTTAATTGCCATTCACTCCTCAGCCCAGTGTAGTTGAGCTTTTTTTCTCTAAGGCTTTCACTCAGTTACCAGTTTCCCAGGTCTAATAAATATAATGTCTTTATTGTACTTCATGGTTTCTTTTTGAAATGATCTGCCTTCATTTCTTGGGCACCTATCTCTTGGCTTTTGTTTACCTCTCTGATTGATTCTTAGTCAACTTTGCTTTTTTTGTGGGGGGAGCTTTGCCAGCTACTGTACTGTTAATGTTGCCTCACTTCCCCAACTTTGGCCAAACTCACCTCATGCCACATTCTCTCATCCCCACTGTACTGCATAGGTTTCTGTTTTTTTCAGGAAGCCAGTCTTTTTTTTTTTTTTTTTTTAAATACATCAGGGCTCTTTTTTACTTCTGTTTACCTAAAACATTCTCCTTTCAGTTATTCCAGTGGCTGGTTCCTTGTCACTATTCAAGTCTTGGGTCAGATGTCATCTTTCAGAGGTACTTTCCATGACTGCCCTTAACTGTAGTAGTATCCCCCACCTCATCCTGTTCTAACATATTAATCTCTTTCTGTTTCATCTGTAACAGTTAACACTTTCTGAAGTCATTGTATTTGCTCCCTGGTCAGAACCCTTGTCTGACTTGTTTTCTGCTCTGTGCTCAAGAATAAGAGCTGTGTCTAGCACATAGTAGGTGCTTGATAAATGTTTGAGTGAATGAATGAATACATAAATTAATGAATTGGCCCTCTTTTTTTTTTTTTTTTTACAAATTCTTTCATTCTGTCTAGGATCACGACTTACAACTTTCTGACATATATTTCTAGCTCTAAATGTCCTCTTAAGATACAGAACTGCTTACTTACTGACATATTAATCATTAACACCAATTTCCCATAGGCATCACAGATTCACCATTTTCATGACAAAATTGTCATTCCCCCTTTCCATCCTCCCTTTAAAAAAATTAAATGCCCCTTCCTGTTTTTACTGTCTTACTGACTGGCACCACCTTCTCAGAAAAGTGGAATCATCTTTAATACAATCTGAATTTGAATAGTCAAACATTTATAAATTAAATAATGAAAATGGGTCCCTCATCCAGTTCCACTCTCATGAGTCAATCTTTGTAACTCAGTTTCTTGTATATCTTTGTTGTTGTTGTTGTTGTTAGGTGCCATTGAGTTGGTTCCAACTCTTAGCGACCCTATGTACAACAGAATAAAACACTGCCTGATCTTGCACCATCCTCATAATCATTGTTATGCTTAAGCCCATTGTTGCAGCCCCTGCGTCAGTCCATCTCATTGAGGGTTTTCCTCTTTTTCGCTGACCCTCTACTTTACCAAGCATGATGTCTTTCTCTAGGAACTGATCCCTCCTAATAACATGTCCAAAGTATACGAAACATCTCGCCATCCTTGCTTCTAAGAAGCATTATGGTTGCACTTCTTCCAAGACAGATTTATTCGTTCTTCTTGCAGTCCGTGGTATATTCAGTATTCCTTGCCAACACCATCATTCAAAGGCATCAGTTCTTCTTCAGTCTTCCTTATTCATTGTCCAGCTTTCGCATGCATGTAAGGCGATTGAAAACACCATGACTTGGGTCAGGCACGCTTTAGTCTTCAAGGTGACATCTTTGCTTTTTTAACACTTTGAAGAGGTCTTTTGCAGCAGATTTGCCCATTGCAGTGTGTCGTTTGATTTCTCGACTGTTGCTTCCATGGGTGTTGATTGTGGATCCAAGTAAAATGAAATCCTTGACAATGTTCATCTTTTCTCTGTTTATCATGATGTTGCTTATTGATCCAGTTTTGAGGATTTTTGTTTTCTTCATGTTGAAGTGTAATCCATACTGAAGGCTCTGGTCTTTGATCTTCCTCAGTAAGTGCTTCAAGTCCTCTTCACTTTCAGCAAGCAAGGTTGTATCATCTGCATAATGCAGATTGTTAATAATTGTCTTCCTCCACTCCCGATGCCCTGTTCTTCCTCAGACAGCCCAGCTTCTCAGATTATTTGCTCAGCATATAGATTGAAAAAGTATGGTGAATGGATACAACCCTGACACACACCTTTCCTGACTATAAACCATGCGGAATCCCATTGGTGTCTTTGAACAACTGTCTCTTGATCTGTGTAGAGGTTCCTCATGAGCACAATTAAGTGTTCTAGTATTCCCATTGTTCGCAGTATTATCCGTAATTTGTTATGATCCACATAGTTGAATGCCTTTGCATAGCCAACAAAACACAGGTTAACATTTTTCTGGAGATGTTGTATTCATACACCAAGAGATGTATATGTGCATTTTGTTTACAAAAATGTTAGTATACAGTGTACATCATTATGTACTTTGCTTTTTCTCACTTAATGGTATATCTTGGAGATTCTTTTTAATAGTGGTTTGATTTTCCAGTGAGTTAATCTACCACAGTTTATTTAACCAGTTACCTACTGCTAAACAAAAGGTCATCAGTTCGAATCCATCAGCCGCTCCTTGGAAACACTTGGGGCAGTTCTCCTCTATCCTATAGTGTTGCTATTGAGCCGGAACCGACTCATTAGCAACGGGTTTGGTTCTTTTGGTTTTCTACTGGTAGACATTATGTTTTCAGTCTTTTGCAATTACAAACAGTGCTATGGTGAATAATTTTGTACATACACCTTTTCACACATGAGGGAGTATTTTAGTAAAATAAATCCCTAAAAGTAGAATTGGCTGCTCAGATTATATACTTATTTTTATGATTGTTGACAGCATGTACAAATTTATAATCCTACTGTCAAAATGGTCATTCATTCACACAAAAAAGTTATTGTATAATACTTACCATGTGCTAGGAAATACGGTAATGAATAAGACAGACAGGGTCCCTGCCCTCCTGGAATTAAGTCTGTCAGGGAAGATGGAAGCTTATCAACTAGCAAGGGAGATAGATAGATGATGCACAACTATTATATAAAAATAAATGTAAAATTACAATTTGTAATAACTGTTTTGAAGGAAAATTGTTGTTGTTAGATGCTGTTGAGTCAGTTCCAACTCTTAGTGACCCTGTGTACAACAGAACGAAACACTGCCTGGTTCTGCCCATCCTCACAATCACTGTTACGTTTGAGCCCATTGTTGTAGCTGCTGTGTCAGTCCGTCTCATTGAGGATCTTCCTCTGTTTCACTGACCCTCTACTTTAAGAAGCATGATGTCCTTCTCCAGGGATTGTTCCCTCCTGATAACATACAGAGTACTTGAGACAAAGTCTCATTGTCATCCTTGATACTAAGGAACATTCTGGTTGTACTTCTTCTAAGACAGACTGGTTCGTTCTTCTGGTAGTCCATGGTATATTCAGTGTTCTTCACCAACACTATAATTCAAAGGCATCAATTCTTCTTTGGTTTTCCTTATTCAGTGTCCAGCTTTCGCATGCATATGAGGTGATTGAAAATACCATAGCTTTGGTCAGGTGCATTTAGTCCTCAAGATGACATCTTTGCTTTTTAACACTTTAAAGAGGTTTTTTGCAGCAGATTTGCCCAGTGCAATCCATTGTTTGATTTCTTGACTGCTGCTTCCGTGGGCGTTGATTATGGATCCAAATAAAGTGAAATCCTTGACAATTTCAGTCTTTCTCCCTTCATCATGATGTTGCTTATTGGTCTAGTTGTGAGGATTTTTGTTTTCTTTATGTTAAGGTGTAATCCATAATGAAGGCTGTAGTCTTTTATCTTTATCAGTAAGTGCTTCAGGTCCTCTTCACTTTCAGCAAGCAAGGTTGTGTCATTTGCATATCACAGTTTGTTAATGGTCTTCTTCCAATCCTGATGCCCTGTTCTTCATATAGTCCAGCTTCTTGGATTATTTGCTCAGCATACAGATTGAATAAGTATGGTAAAAGGATGCAACCCTAACACACACTTTTCCTGACTATAAACTACACAGTATCACCTTATTCTGTTCAAACAACTGCCTCTTCATCTATGTACAGGTTCTGCATGAGCACAGTTAAGTATTCTGGAATTTCATACAGTCGAATACCTTTGCATAGTCAATAAAACACAGGTAGACATCTTTCTGGTATTTTCTGCCTTCGGTCAAGATCCATCTGATGTCAGCAGTGATATCCCTTGTTCCACATCTTCTGAATCTGGCTTGAATTTCTGGCAGTTCCCTGTCCATGTACTGCTGCAACCATTTTTGGATTACCTTCAGCATAATTTTACTTGCATGTGATATTAATGATATTGCTCGATAATTTCCACATTCCGTTGGATCACCTTTCTTTGGGATGGACATGATTATGGATCTCTTTCAGTTGGTTGGATAGGTAGCTGTCTTCCATATTTCTTGGCATATATGAGCGAGTGCTTCCAGGGTTGCATCCATTTGTTGAAACATCTCAATTGGTTTTCCATCAATTTCTCAAGCTTTGTTTTTTGCCAATGCCTTCAGTGCAGCTTGGACTTCTTACTTCAGTACCATTGGTCCAGGAAAATTACAGGGTGCTAAGAGAAGCTATAAGGAGCCCTGATGACACAGATGGTTATCTGAAAGGTTGGTGATTTGAACTCACCCAGCCACTCTGTGGGAAGAAAACCTAATGATCTACTTCCATAAAAATTAGAGCCCAGAGAACCGTATGGGGCAGTTCTGCTCTGTCATGTTGAGTCACTATGAGTAGAAAATGACTTGATGGCTCCTAACAACAACAAGAGAATCTAGACCTGAAAAATGTGTACGAGTTAGCTAGGCAAGGAATAAAGGGTAACAAAATTTACTATACGTACTAGCAATTCTACTCCTAGGTATATACCCAAGAGATACGAAGACATATATCTGTACAAATTTTAATTGCAAGAGCATTTTGATAGCCAAAAGGTGGAAATAACCCAAATGGCCACCAACTGGTGAATGAATAAATGAAATGTGCCATATCCAAACCATGGAATATTATCTGCCACAAAAAGGATACCTGATACCTGGTACAACATGAATGTACGTTAGAAACATTATGCTGAGTGAAAGAAGCTAGTCGCAAAAGACTACGTATTATATGATTCCAGTCATATGAAATTAGGATGGGAGAAGAGGATGGAAAATAGAGGGATGATAGCTAAAGTGTATGAGTATTGGTTTTTTTTTTTGTAGTTTGTCTTGATGAATGAAATATTCTAAAATTGACTGTGGTGATGATTACATATATCTGTGAATATACTAGAAACCATTTAATTGTACACTTTAAATGAGTGAATTATATTGGTATATGAATTATATCTCAAGCTGTTTTTTTAAAAACAAAGATTAAAGGTGGAAGTGTCCCACACTGAGAGAATAATGTGTATGAATACAAGAGGTGGGAAAGGGGTTTAGGGAGTTTGAGGAACTGAAGGCAGGCCTGTCAGAAGTGTATTGAGCAAGGAGGGGATACACTGCAAGAGAAGACAGTTGAGGTAGGAAGGAGCTGTATCTTGAAGGACCTTCCAAGCCATTTTAAATACTTTGAACTTAATTGCAATAGAATTGGGAATCCATCAAAGAGTTTTAAACTTCCTTTTAAAAGAAAGTTGTACACTAATACAAGTATTTTTTAAAGATCACTCTGATTGTAATGTGAAGAATGGGTGGAAGAGAGCAAAAGTAGAAACCAGGAGAATAGTTAGGCGGCTGATTGGATTTGGTGTCACTGGAGATTGTAAAAGAAGATGGATTAAAGAGATATTTTAGAGATAAGGTCTAAAGGAATTGATGATTGATTGAAAGTGGGGTGAGAGGAATATATCTTGGATGATGCCTAGATTTCTAGCATAATGTACTGAGATTGGCAATCTTGGAAGAGGAGCAGATTTGAGGAAAAAAATCATGAGCATCTACCATATGCATGAACCTTTAGTAGAATGATTGTATTTCCTTTTCTGTGAATTCTGTTCATATTCTTAGTTCAGTTTCTCCTCCATTTACACTTTACGTATAGTAAATTACTCTTATTGATTGTACCTTTTAAACCTTTCTAATACTGGTCCCTGTTTCTCTCTTCTCATTGCTATTGACCTACTTCAGGCTCTCTTAATCACTTGCATGGACTATTGCAGTAGATGCAGTAGCCTTAATGGACTCCCTAGCTCTATTCTGAACTCACATCAGTGCATTTTTCACACTGCTGCTATGGTGATCTTAGTAAAATGAAAATCCAATCGTGTTACTCCTGTATGCGCACATATTTGGTGGTTTTCCAAATGTTTTTCCATAATTTTAGCTCCTGCCTCATTTACATCTTCTGTTTTTCCAGGGAAACCCTACCCTCATTACTAAGTATAAGCTTGTAATCTCTCACACTTATTCACGGATTTTTATACCAGGTCAGTATCAAACCTTCTGTAGTTCCAGGAATATGATCAGATACGTTAACACCTGTATACCATTCCACATGCTGTTTCCAAACATGTGGAATGCCATCCGCCCGTTTGACTAATAAACTCCTACACATCCTCTGTCCATGTGATTCCTTGACTGTGGAGTCTTCCCTTACTGCCCTAGGTAAGTGAGTCATCATCTTCCCTATGTTCCACTGTATTTTTTCTGTTTTGTTTCCACGTTAGCTTTCCAATTAGATTTTAAATCGTCTCTTCATCTTTGTAGCCCTAGCATCTCTCACAGGACGTAACTTGTACACAATAAAGATTGGCTAATATATGCGTAGAGGAATACATAGAAAAAGCTTAGAGGTTCTTTTTCTTTTTAATGAAATATAACATACAAACAATTAATGCATAACATGTCCTAATCTTAAGTATACAGCTTGGTGACGTTTTAGTGTTTTGATGCTCATGTAACCTCTACCTAGATCACAGTGGAGCATTTCTAGCATTCCCTTATGCTCCTTCCTATTATGATGTGACAGCTATTCTGACCTCTGTCACCAGCGATTAATTTAGCTTCTTGAAATTCACATAAATGAAGCCATGTACACCTGTGTGTAGCTTAGATATTTTACTCAACATGTCTGTGAGATTTATCTGTGTTTTTGAGTATATCATGAGCTTGTTCATTCTTTTTTTTTAAACTGCTGTGTAGCATTCCATTGTATGTTTTTGTTGTTGTTAGGCGCTGTCAACTTGGTGCTGACTCAAAGTGACCTTACGTACAACAGAATGAAACACTGCCCAGTCCTGTGCCATCCTCACAGTTGCTGCTGTGTTTGAGCCCATTGTTGCAGCCACTGTTTCAGTCCATCTCATTGAGGATCTTCCTCTTTTTCACTGACCCTCTACTTTACCAAGCATGGTGTCCTTCTCCAGGGATTGGTCCCTCCTGATAACATGTCCAAAGTACGAGAGATGAAGTCTTGCCATCCTGGCTTCTAAGGAGCATTCTGGCTGTCCTTTTTCCAAGACAGACTTGTTCGTTCTTCTGGCAGTCCATGGTATATTCAGTATTCTTTGTCAGCACCATAATTCAGAAGCATCAATTCTTCTTTGGTCTTCCTTACTCATTGTCCAGCTTTCATATGCATATGAGGTGTTTGAAAATACCATGGCTTGGATCAGGTGCACCTTAGTCCTCAAGGTGACATCTTTGCTTTTTAACACTTGAAAGAGGTTTTTTGCAGCAGATTTGCCCAGTGCAATCCATTGTTTGATTTCTTGACCGCTGCTTCCATGGGCGTTGATTATGGATCCAAGTAAAATGAAATCCTTGACAACTTCCATCTTTTCTCCATTTATCATGATGTTGCTTATTGGTCCAGTTGTGAGGATTTTTGTTTTCTTTATGTTAACGTATAATCCATACTGAACGCTGTAGATTTGATCTTCATCAGTAACTGCTTCAAGTCTTCTTCACTTTCAGCAAGCAAAGTTGTGTCATCTGTTTGAAGATCTGATACCCTAGGCATTAGTGAGATGAAATGGACTAGTATTGGCCATTTTAAATTGGACAGTCACATGTATACCCTGAATAACAACTTGAAGAGAAACAGTGTCACATTCATTGTCAAAAAGAACACTTCAAAGTCTGTCCTGAAGTATAATGTTTTCAGTGATAGAATAATATCCATACGCCTACAAGGAAGACCAGTTAATGCAACTATTATTCAGATTTATGCACCAATCACTAATGATGAAGGTAAAGAAATTGAATATTTTTACCAACTTCTGCAGTCTGAAATTGATCAAAATGTAGTCAAGATGCATTAATAGTTACTGGTAAGTGGAATACAAAAGTTGCAAACAAAAAAAGAGAAGAAGAAGGATCAATAGTTGGAAAATATGGCCTTGGTGATGAAACGACACTGGAGATCATGTGATAGAATTTTGCAAGACCAATGACTTATTCATTGGAAATACCTGTTTTTCAACAACGCAGATGACAACTATACATGTGGACCTTGCCAAATGGAAAACACAGGAATCAGAGTGACTACTTATGTGGAGACGATAGAGAAGCTCAATATCATCAGTCAAAATAAGACCAGGGGCCAACTGTGGAACATACCATCAATTGCTCATATGCAAGTTGAAGTTGAAGTTGAAAAAAATTAAAACAAGTCAACGAGAGCCATAGTACAACCTTCAGTGTATCCCTTCATCTCCATTATGTGAAAATACCACAGTTTATCCATTTTTTTGTTGATGGACATTTGGCTATTATATTGGTTTATTTTATTGGGCTATGTTATGATTGAAGCTTCTGTGAGCATTCTTGTACTTGTCTTTTGGGGTCATATGCATCTGCTTATCTTGGTGGTATCAACCTAAGCATGATAGTATTAAGTCATAGGATTGTCTTATGTTACGTTTAGCTTTAGTAAATACTTCCAGTTTTCTAAAATGGATATGATTTCTTCTTTGATGTATTGATTGTTTAATATTGTGTTGTTTAATTTCCACATATTTGTGTAATTTCCAATTTTACTTTAGTTATTGATTTCTAGTTTTATTCCACTATGGTCATAGAAGATACTTTGTATGATTTCAACCTCTTTAAATTTATTGAGACTTATTTTGTAATCTAGCATATGGTCTATCCTAGAGAATGATCCCTGTGCACTAGAGATAATTTTGTATTGTGGTGTTGTAGAATGGAGTATTTTGTATATGTCTGTTAGATCTAGTTGGTTTATAGTGTTTTTCAGTTCCTCTGTGCCCTTATTGATCTTCTGTCTAGGTATGCTATCCATTATTCAAAGTGGTGTATTGAAGTCTTCAACTATTATTTTAGAACTGTCTGTTTTTCCTTTGAATTCTGTCAGTGTTTGCTTCATATATTTTGGGGGCCAAATATATATATACATATATTTTTTTTAAGTGCCGTCGAGTCAGTTCTGACTCATAGCAACCCTATGTACAACAGCATGACATAGGGTCACTGAGTCGGAACCAACTTGATGGTGCCTAACAACAACATATACATATATGTATATATATATATGTGTGTGTGTGTGTATGTATATATATATACACACACGTACGCACACATGGATATATAATTATTATATTTTCTGGGGGAATTGACCCTTTTAGCATTATATAATGCCCTTCTTTGCCTCTTGTAGCAGATTTTGATTTACCGTCTATTTTTTCTGATATTAATATAGCCACTGCTATTTGCATAGATTTTTTTTTCCCATCCTTTCACTTTCAACTGGAAACCCTGGTGGTGTGGTTAAGAGCTACAGCTGCTAACCAAAAGGTCAGCAGTTTGAATCCACCAGGCACTCCTTGGAAACCCTATGGGGCAGTTCTACTCTGTCCTGTAGGGTTGCTATGAGTCGGAATCAACTCGATGACAATGGGTTTGGCTTTTTTTTGGTTTTCATTTTCAACTACTTTGTGTATTTGAGTGTAAGATATGTCTCTTGTAGACAGCATGTAGATGGAAAAGTTTGTTTATTTTTATCCATTCTGTCAATCTCTGCCATTTGGAGAGTTTAATCCATTTTTATTTAAAGTAATTATCCATAAGGAAGCACTTCTTCCATTTTGCTATTTGTTTTTTGTGTATCTTACACTTTTTGTCCCTCATTTCCTCCAATATTGCCTTCTTTTGTGTTTAGTTGATTCTTTATAGTGAACCCATTGAGTCCCTTCTCCTTTACTTTTGTGCATATTTTTTTAGATATTTTCTTTGTAGAATTACATTTAACATCCTAAATTTATGACAGCATAGTTTAAATTGATACCAACTCAACTTCAGTAACATACAACTCTATACCTGTAGCACTCCTTGCCCCTTTTTTATTGTTCTTATATTATATCTTTATACATTATGTGCTAAATAACATACATTTATAATTATTTTTTATGCATTTGCCATTTTAAATCATGTAGGACATAACAGTTAGAGTTACAAACCAAAAACACCATGGTACTGCCCTTATATTTGTCCATGTAATTACCTTTACTGGAGACCTTTTTTTCTTCGTATGACTGAGTTACTGTCTAGTGTGGTTTCATTTCAATCTGAAGAGCTCCTTTTAGCATTACTGATCAGGCAGATCTAGTCATAACAACTTCCTCAGCTTTTATTTATCTGGGATTATCTTAATTTCACCCTCATTTTTCTTTTCCTATTTAAAAACAATTTTATTTATTATGTTGTTGTTGAGAATATACACAGCAAAACATAACACCAATTCAACAGTTTCTGCATGTACCATTTAGTGACATTGATTACATTCTTTGAGTAGTGCAACCTTTACCCTCCTTTTCCAAGTCGTTCCTCACCCATTAACATAAATTCAATGCCCTGTAAGGTTCCTTTCTAATCTTTCAAGTTGCTGTTGTCAGTTTGATCCCGTATAGATAGTTCTTAAAAGAGCATAATGCCCAAGGCAGGCATTTTTTACTAGTTAAGCTAAACTAACCTACCATTTTTGAGGGACAGTTTTGTTGGATATAGAATTCTTGGTTGACAGTTCTTTTCTTTCAGCACTTTAAGTATGTCATCCAACTGCCTTCTGGCCACCGTGGTTCCTGAGGAGCAGTTGGTGCTTAATCTTATTGAAGATCCCTTATATGTGACCGTTTCATGTTTCTTTGTATGCCTTGTGAATTGTATTGAATCTGGAACTTTTGAATTATAATTTTAGCTCTGAAGCTCAGATTCTTCCCCTTCCCCAGAGGTTGAATTTTTTTTTTAATTGTTGAAAGCTATAGTAGTGTGTGTGCTAAGTGATTTCCCCCCACCCCAGCTGTTTTTCCAGAGACTTCCCTTCTGTTCATGCGTGTTCACAAAGGATTCTGTACACCAGTCCATGCCCAGCTAGTGTTTTGAAAGAGATTTCCTTGTACTCCAGGGAGAAAAGAAAAGGAGAAACACCTAGTATTTGCAAATTGATTCTGTGCCTGGGTCCTCTTTCATCACTTATGCTGGCTTGCTATGCTTAGGGATCAGCCTGAGGTGAAAGAATAGGGTCTTCTTAGAAATATTCTATGCATGCATTTTTGCCCTGAACATGCATGTGGCTTTCTCATTTCTGGCTATCCATGGTGCTTTTGAAAGCCCTAATTTCTTTGAAAGAAACTCTCACTTCAACTCCTCCTCCAGCCATTAGGTGTCAATTTTATGCTTCAATGGCACTGTTTAGCTCCAGGTAGCTATGAGTGATCACACCCTTCTAGCATTGTCCACCACCCCCCCGGAAGCCCATATGAGCTCAAGGCAGGCCAAACCAAGAGGAGCACCTCACTTCAGTACTTTAGGAAGCTCGGAAGCTCCCCAGACAGATCAGAACGTGCGCGCACATGCGCGCACACGCGCGCACACGCACGCACACGCACGCACGCACACACACGCACACACACACACATGCACACACACACACACGCACACACACACACACACACACACACACCCCTACTGTTAAATTCTGCACTGGTTACTCCAGGGCAAGAGATTAGGTCCCCTAATGGAGAACACAGTCTACCACTGCCTTAAGATGGGCAAGCCACTATGCTGGGAGGGGGAGGGATGCAGGCAGTAGAAAACTAAAGCTTTCCCACTGTTTAAAAGTCACCTTTTTCTTAATTCACTTAGTTGCTACAACCCTCCTGCTGTTTTCAGAGTTGTTAAAAAGTAGTCTACCAGTTTCTGGTGGTTTTCCTTGGTGATCCAGTTCCGGGATGAGAGATCTTCCAGGAAGTCCTGGTCAGTCTTTTTAATTTTAGCTTTTCTGGTGGTTGAGTAGTGCTATCTCATTGCAGTTCTTATTTTGCGTTTTACTAATGAGTGATGATGCTGAAAGGTGCCTTGCGGGTGCAGTGGTTAAAGCTCTTAGCTGCTAACTGACAGGGCAGCAGTTCAAACCTACCAGCCACTCCACGGAAGAAAGATGTGACGATCTGCTTCCCTAAAGATTACAGCCTTGGAAACCATATGGGGCAGTTCTCCTCTGTCTTGTAGTGTGTGTAGGGTCACTGTGAGTCGGAATCGACTCGACAGCAGCAGATTTGGTTTTGAAATGATGTTGAACAAATCATAGAGATGAGAAAACAGTTGAGAGTAACTGTTCTTTCAGTAGTACGAGAAGAATGGAATCACCATTAACAGAATAGAGAAGTCAGCAAGAAATATTGGTTAGGTGAAGTGATGCCTCTTTGGGAGAAGGAAAATAAGTTCAGTTTTTAAAAAGTTGTATTTTAATATTTAAAACTCATATTCTTAAAATGGAGCCCTGGTGGTGCCAGTGGTTAAGCGTTCGGTTGCTATCCAAAAGGTCAGCAGTTCAGTCCACCAGCTGCTCCTCGGAAACCCTATGGGGCAGTTCTACTCTGTCCTGTAGGATTGCTATGAGTCGGAATCGACTTGACAGCAATGGGATTAGTTTTTGGTTTATTCTTCAAAATAATTAGTTCTTAGAAATGGTGTGCTGCTGCTAAGGGGAAACTGCAGGGCTGACAGATAAATTTGGACACATTTATGTAGTAGAGGATGAGGATGAGGATGAGGCTTGAAGAAGTATTTGTGTGCAGATAAATTCTGTCACTTGTCTCTGTGACATTTGGAAATTTATTTAATGTCTTTGGAGTTTATTTCCCCCAATACAGTTAGAGTTGGACCAGATTGTTTTTAATGATTCCTTTGGTTCTAGGTAGGTGAAGAAAAGACTAATAACCAAATATATGCCCAAATTAATGAAAATATTAAAGGCTGAGTCTTTTTTTTTAATTTTTAATTTAATTTTATTTTATTATACTTCAGGTGAAGGCTTACAGAACAAATAGTTTCTCATGAAACAGTAGTACACGTGTTGTTTTATGACATTGGTTAACAACCCCACAACATATTAACCCTCTAAATTCTCAAACTTTTTTTTCTTTTTTTTTGGGGTGAAAATACACATAGCCAAAGATACACTGTTTCAAAAATTTCTACATACACAGTTCAGTGACATTGACTACGCTCTTCCAATTGTGCTGTTATTCTCACTTAAGATGAAGGCTTACGGAACAAAATAGTTTCGCATTTAACAGTTACTGCAAATGTTGCCCTATGACAATGGTTAACAATCTCACAACACATCAACAATATCCTTACTCAACCTTGGGTTCCCTATCACCAGCTTCTTTGTCCCCTTCTGCCTTCTGGCCCTTGTCACTGGACTCCTGTACCTCGTTAGTCTCATTTGGTTTTACGGGGCTGTCTACTACCAGGCTGAACAGTGAACTTCGGAGTTAACTTCACCACTGAGGTAAAAGGGTGTCTGGGGGCCATACTCTCGAGGTTTCTCCAGTCTCCTTTAGGCCAGTAAATATGGTCTTTTTTTTTGTGTGTGAGTTAGAATTATGCTCTACATCCTTCTCCAGCTCTGTCCAGAACCCTCTGTTGTGATCCTGGTCAGAGCAGTCAGTGGTAGTAGCCGGGCACCATCTAGTTGTACTGGACTCAGTCCGGTGGAGGCCTTGGTAGCTGTGGACAATTAGTCTTTTGGACTAATCTTTTCCTTGTATCCTGTTCTCTTCATTCTCCCTTGCTCCCGAAGGGATGAGATCAATGGAGTGTCTTAGATGGCCGCTCACAGGCTTTTAAGGCCCCAGACACTACTCACCAAGGTAGAATATAGAGCATTGTCTTTATAAGCTGTGTCATGCCAGTTGAGCTAGATGTTCCCCGAGACCATGGTCCCCAGAGCCCTCCGCCCAGCAGTTCAGTCCCTCAGGGAGTTTGGATGTGTCTATGGGGCTTCCATGACCTTTCCTTGTACAGGTTGTGCTGGTTTCCCCTGTATTGTGTACTGTCTCACCCTTCACCCAAGATACCACTTATCTGTTGCCTATTTAGTATTTCCCCCCCCCCCCCCCAGCCCTCCCATCCCTGGTAACCAACAAAGATTGTTACATTTTGTGTGTGAACTTTTTCATGGGTTTTTACAATAAAGGTCTCATACAATATTTGTCCTTTTGTGATTGACTTATTTCACTCAGCATAATGTCCTCCAGTTTCATCCATGTTATGAGATGCTTCACAGATTCATTGTTGTTCTTTCTCGTTGCATAGTACTCCATTGTGTGTATGTACCATAGTTTGTTTATCCATTCATCTTTTGATGGGCATCTAGGTTGTTTCCATTGTTTTGCTATTGTGAACAATGCTGTCATGAACATAGGTGTGCATATGTCTATTCGAGTGACGAGTCTTATTTCTCTAGGATATATTCCTAGGAGTGGGATTGCTGGATCGAATGGTATGTCTATTTCTAGCTTTCTGAGGAAGCGTCGTATCATTTTCCAAAATGGTTGTATCATTTTGCATTCCCACCAGTAGTGCATAAGAGTTCTCATCTCCCCGCAGCCCCTCCAACATTTGTTATTTCCAGTGTTTTTTATTTGTGCCAGTAATGCCAGGGTGAGATGGTATCTCATTGTGGTTTTAATTTGCATTTCTCTAATGGCTGGTGATAGCGAGCATTTCCTCATGTGTCTGTTGGCCATTTGAATGTCTTCTTTGGTGAAGTGTCTGTTCATTTCCTTTGCCCATTTTTTAATAGGATTATTTGTCTTTTTGTTGTAGAGGTGTTGGATTTTCTTGTAGATTATAGAGATTAGACCTTTGTCTGATTTGTAGTGTCCAAAAATTTTTTCCCAGTCTGTAGGTTCTCTTTTTACTCTTTTGGTGAAGTCTTTTGAAGAGCATAGGTGTTTGATTTTTAGAAGATCCCAGTTAGCTAGCTTATCTGTTGGGGTTTGTGCATTGACGGTTATGGTTTGTATCCTGTTAATGCCATGTATTAAGGCCTGAAGTGTTGGTCCAATTTTTTCTTCTATGAACTTAATAGTTTTAGGCTTTATATTCAGGTCTTTGATCCATTTTGAAGTAGTTTTTGTATATGGTGTGAGGTATGGGTCCTGTTTCATTTTTTTGCAAATGGATATCCAGTTTTGCCAGCACCATTTGTTAAAAAGACTGTCTTTTCCCCATTTGATGGACTTTGGGCCGTTGTCGAAGATCAGGTGACCGTAGGTGGATGGATTTACATCTGGGTTCTCAATTCTGTTCCACTGGTCAATGTATCTGTCGTTGTACCAGTACCAGGCTGTTTTGACTACTGTAGCTGTATAGTAGGTTCTGAAGTCAGGTGGTGTGAGTCCTCCAACTTTATTCTTCTTCTTCAGTAGTGCTTTACTTATTCAGGGCTTCTTCCCTTTCCATATAAAGTTAATGATTAGTTTTTCCATCTCTTTGAAGAATGTTGTTGGCATTTGGATCGGGATTGCATTGTATTTGTAAATTGCTTTGGGTAGAATTGTCATTTTCACAGTGTTGAGTCTGCCTGTCCATGAGCATGGTATGTTTTTCCATTTATGCAGATCTCTTTAGGTTTCATGCAGTAGTGTTTTATAGTTTTCTTTGTATTGGCCTTTTACATTCCCGGTTAGATTTATTCCTAAGTATTTTATCCTTTTAGGGGCTATTGAAAATGGTATTGTTTTCCTGATTTCCTTTTCATCGTTCTCCTTATTGGTGTATAGGAATCCAACTGATTTTTGAATGTTTATCTTGTATCCTGCTACTCTGCTGAATCTTTCTATTAGTTCCAGTAGATTTCTCATGGAGTCTTTAGGTTTTTCTATGTATAGTATCATATCATCTGCAAACAGGGAGGGTTTAACTTCTTCATTACAAATTGGGATGCCCTTTATTTGTTTTTCTTGCCTTATTGCTCTAGCTAGAACTTCCAGCACAATGTTAAATAGGAGCGGTGATAAAGGGCCTCCTTGTCTTGTTCCTGTTTTCAAGGGGAATGTTTTCAGCCTCTCTCCATTAAGAATGATGTTGGTCGTTGGTTTTGTATAGACGCCCTTTATTATGTTGAGAAATTTCCCTTCTATACCTATTTGATTGAGAGTTTTTATCAGGAATGGGTGTTGGACTTTGTCAAATGTAAAGGCTGAATCTTTTTTATGAAGATCTTTAAATTCAAAACAGTGGCTTCCTCTCCGAAATAAGGAGCTAGAGGGTGAGAATATGGGAATAGAGTTGACTCATGGTTGAATTTTTGTTGGCTATCAGGTGTGAAAACTCCTTTTTCTTCCTTGATTTCTGTGATCTTTATATTGAAGCAGCTCAGAATGCATTTCCTCATTTCTGATTATTTACTTTATTAAAAAAAGGGAAGAAAGTAAGATGATTGTTTGCTAGGACATTGTGTTTAGCGATGGACACCTGTAGGAGCCCTGTCTTTTTTTTGGTCACTCACTAAGAAGGCTTTTGCCACCTCTATGGAGAGTAGTATGAAATAATTTTCTTTTGTCCCTCTGCTTGTGCTTCACTGACCCCTACTGAGCTTTTTAATTTATTCTCTATTCTGGGCTATAAAGCCTTTGAGTTTAGCCTAATGAAATTGTATTCTCTGTTATCTAATTTATTTCGCAGCTAGTTTAAGAACCGCCAAGAGATGCTTCAGTTTTTATGGCTGTAAGGAGGAGAAATTGATCTTAATCTGAGCATGGTGGGCAACAAGGCAACTACTTAGCATATATCCTCCTTATACATATATATATATATTTTACTATTTTGCCTAATATCCTCCCTCTCTGAAGTTGTCCTCTTTAAATCACTAACCATACTCATTTTTAAAAATGTTAATGATATAAACGGTAAGTAGATAGGGTTGAAAAGCTGAAGTGACAGTTAACCTAAAAGTATATGAATAACTTTCTTTTAAAGATGCCTTAAAACCTAGGGATTCTCTTCCCTGTACATTCGTCCAGTTGCAAAATCATTCTTATTTGATATATTTTAAATATTCCATGAAAGCATTCCATCTTCTCAGTCAGTATTACCCTAATTCAGCTGTCATCTCTCTCAGCTATCCATTTTTATCAGTAGGGTTATTGTAGGAGCCCTTCTAACTGGTGTTTCTGACTCGAGCGCAAAGCTACCATCCTCTGCATTGGTATTGCTGCTGTCCGAAATAGACTGAAGATGTCACTCTCTTCCTTATTACCCTTCAGTGAGTCTTCATCACCCATAGCAGTGGCTCTCAAAAATTGATGTGCACGGACTGAGTCCAGTACAGCTAGATGGTGCCCAGCTACCACTGCTGACTGCTCTGACCAGGATCAAAACAGAGGGTTCTGGACAGAGCTGGAGAAGGATGTAGAGCATAATTCTAACTCCCAAAAAAAAAAAAAAGAAAAGACCAGATTTACTGGCCTAAAGGAGACTGGAGAAACCTCAAGAGTGTGGCCCCCAAACACCGTTGCAGCTCAGAGGTGAAGTTACCTTCGAGGTTCACTGTTCAGCCTGGGAGTGGACAGCCCAGTAAAACTAAATGAGACTAATGAGGTACAGGAGTCCAGTGACAAGGGCCAGAAGGCAGAGGGGGAATAGGAAGCTGATGATAAGGAACACACGTTGAGTAAGGATACTGTTGATGTGTTGTGAGATTGTTAACCACTGTTATAGGGCAACATTTGTAGTAACTGTTAAATGGGAGACTATTTTGTCCTGTAAGCCTTCGTCTTGGGCGAGAATGGCAGCACAATTGGAAGAGCATAGTCAATGTCACTTAAATGTGTAAGTAAAAAGTTTTGAAATGGTGTATCTTTGGCTATGTGTATTTTCACCAAAAAAAAAAAAAAAGCTGAGAATTCAGAGGGTTAAAATGTTGTGGGGTTGTTAACCAAAGTCATAAAACAGCATGTGTACTACTGTTACCTGAGAAACTGTTTGTTCTGTAAGCCTTCACCTGAAGTACAATAAAATATTAAAAAAAAAAAAATTGATGTGCATAAGAATCATTTGGAAATTTTCTGATTTAATATGTCTGGAGATTCTGATACATATTTTTCCTAGACTTCGGCTCCTGAATAATGTGCTAACAGTTTTTGAGCTTATTCCACGTACCAGGCACTGTTCTAAGTATGTTATGATTGCTAATTTATTTAATTCTCATAACCATCCTGTGAGGTAGAAACTATTCTGTTTCCCATTATGTAGATGATACTATTAAGTATAAAATTAGTCCAAGCTTCTTATAGTGGCCCTCCAGAGGCAGGAGCCTGTCTCTTCAACCTCCTGGTCTACCAGTCGTACCACATCTCCCTTTGCACTGCAAATCTAGTAATACTGAACTTTATGTTCCCTTAAGATGCCATCTCTTTTCATGTATCTGTGCCTTTAACATGTTCCTACTTCCGAAGCATCCTTCCCTTTCTTCATTTAGAAATACATGCTACTCATCCGTCAAGACCGTCCATTCAGAAATCATCTCCAAGAAGTCTTTCCTAAATACAAAGCCCTGATTAGATTAGTTGACTCTCCTGTTTTTTAGAACATTTTGTGCATAGTATAATCATCAGACTTACTACTGTCTAGAAAATATTCGTGTCTTTTTCTCCCCTCCATAACTCTTAACCGAAGTTACTTCGGGGTAGAAACCTGGTAATTTTCCTTTTTAATTTCATCCTATGTAACAGTGTCTTCGTAGAGTAGGAGCTCAGTAAAGTATCTCTGTGTACTCTGAAAGTAACCCTGGCTACTTTCAGCTTGTCTATGTCATTCTTCCGTGTTATATTAGGACAGTGGAAGCAGATTTGTAAAATCTCAAAATGCACAGGAACATTAAGGGGGAATTAAAGTGGGAGAGATTTTATCAGATTAAGGTAGTTAATTAAGTGCTAAATAAAGGATTTATAACTAAATACTGAAAATGAGCATACGTGGGAAAAGAGAATCATAGTTTATCACCTTGATGGGTCAATTTCAGATTTGTAAAAAGTGTATGATTCCCTTTAATTCTGTTGTAAATCATTTTAAACTTATTTTTCTGTCTTGTATTTGCATTTTCACTTGTCAGAGATGTCACTGCCCCATTTCCCTTTTTAATATGTACACGAATGTCTAACAATTAGAGTTTTAAAAGTCAGTAATATCTAAAGCCAAACTAGATAGAAACTGTTTTACATGGTGGGCTCTTAATTGTTCATCCCCTGAGGATGAATATTGGATAGCAGACAGAAGTGCTATTACTTCATAGCTTATCGATAAACTATAGTTTTAATCATTTCTAGCCTTTGGTTCCTATAAAGTGATATGAATGAAAATTTAACTTGCAAATGTTGGTTTATCTTAAAGTTCTTTTTCTGATGTTATTCTTCGAAAAATAGACGAAGCGCAGACTGTTACCCTTAAGAGTTCTGTTTGGGTCTTTGTATTATTCAGAGATTATAAATTACTTCATACCTGTGCATTCTTCTGAATAATCACTATCTTAGGCATGATTTTGTGAAATGTTATGTTTGTTTAAAATATACTACATATCCATAGAAAAGCATTGCTGTAGTTTCATTTGTTTGACAGGGTCTGTGTTTAAACAAAACATGGCAATTTTTAACTGTTTTTTCCCTTTCAGTATTGTGGGGAGTGGTTAATGCTACCCTGTACCCTGTAGGTATGAAGTAGCAGTAAGGTCATTTGCTTTATGTCATTTCAGCTGCAGACATTCAATACTGCCGCTCCTTGTCAAGATGTCAAACAGCTGACTAATGGAGTTGCTATGGCACAAGTTCTTCATCAGATGTGAGTAGTGGTCCTGACACTTTCTGAAAAGAACTGTAAGCCTAATATCAAAGTCTACAAGGAGGAAAACATAGGTTATTGAAACTTTATCCTATCTCGGTGATGACAAGTGGATAGCTTATTGAAACTTTATCCTGTCTCAGTGATGATAAGCATATAGTATCAAGGCATTCTTGGAACTAGAGAACAAAAAAGTTTACCACATCATTATTCCTTTGTTGCTCATAGACATACATCTTAATTAAATGAGCAGTCAGGATTCACGTTTGTTTGTGATTTTATGTTTAACATGTTCTAGTCCTATTCATAAGATTATAGAAAGTGTAAAAAGAAACAGATTAAAAGAATGATATAATTGCTTATAATGTTTCCCTCAGTTATACTGTTGTCATTTCAAGGTGTCAGTGCATGGAGATTGTTATCTTAGAGGTTATTGAAGAATAAACTCTTAAAGTTGTAGATTTGGAAAAAATATTAGAGTTATATTTTAAAACTTATTTCTGAATTAGTAGTAGTAGTTGTATGAGTTCACCAATAATGAAATGATGCATGAGTGAAATTTAAAGTCACAGATGCTGAGGAACCTTGTCATGATTTGAATTACGACCCCCCAAAAACGTGTGTATCAGTTTGGCTGGGGCATGATTCCTGGTGCTGTGTGATTTTCCTATATGTTGTAAACCTGCCTCTATGATGTTAATGAGGGAGGATGGGTGGCAGTTGTGTTAGTAAGGCAGGACTGGATCTACAAGACTGGATTGTGTCCTGAGGCAATCTCTTGAGATATAAAAGAGAGAAGTGAGCAGAGAGACAGGGGGACCTCATACCACCAAGAAAGCAGTGCTGGGAGCAGAGCGTGTCCTTTGGACCGGGGTCCCTGTGCTGAGAAGCTCCTTAGTCTGGGGTAACACTGATGAGAAGGCCGAGAGACAGAAAGCCTTCCGATGGAGCTGACACCCTGAATTTTGACTTTTAGCCTACTTTACTGTAAGGAAATAAACTTCTCTTTGTTAAAACCGTCCACTTGTGGTATTTCTTTTGTAGCAGCACTAGGTAACTAAGACAAAACTTAACCTAATAAAATGATACTCTTGGCCTAGATCTGTTTTATATAATATCAAACATTCCTAAATCCATTATTTCATAATATTTGAAAAATATTGTGCAAGGATTAGGATTTTAAATCTACAGTATTGAGCTGTGTTCTTTGCCCTTAGGGGGAAAACCAGGACCAATTCTGTGTCAAAATTAATAATAAGCATAACAATTTTATATTGGCTTACTTTCATGATAATATATCTTCAAGGAGACTGTAATCCTATTTCTGCTTCACAGTTGTCTAGTCAGAGATTGTTTATTTAACTGTGGCCGTCATCTTGTTTGATATGATTCATGTTGAAAACCATGTAGATGAGTTAGCAAAAATTCATTACCACTTTTAGAAAAACAATATAAAATATCAAATCCTAGTTACTTGGAATCTTTAAAATGATCTAATTTGAATAGACAAATTTTATGGTTAACTCAAAATTAACAGTTAAAGAGACCAACTTAAATGTTACTTTTTTTGGTAATCATTCTACAGTATGCCTTATTTCCCTATTTTCTTGAGTTCTTTTTTTTGTTGTTGTTGTAGTTTAAGTGAAAGTTTACAATTGAAGTTAGTCTCTCATACAGAAATGTATACATACATTGTTATGTGACCCTAATTTCTATCCCTATACTGTGAAAGCACGCTCCTCCTTTCCACCCCTGATTTCCCGTGTCCATTCAGCCAGCTCCAAACCCTCTCTGCCTTCTCATCTACCGTCCAGACAGAAACTGCCCATTTAGCCTCATGTATCTACTTGAGCTAAGAAGCACACTCTTCATGAGTATCATTTTATGTCCCACAGTCCAGTCCAAACTTTGTCTGAAGAGTTGGCCTCGGGAATTGTTTTAGTTCTGGGTTTACAGAGAGTCAGGGGCCATGCTTTCTGGGGTTCCTCCAGTCTCGGTAAGACCATTAAGTCTGGCCTTTTTACTAGAATTTGAATTCTGCCCCCAGCCTTTCTCCTGCTCCATCAGGGACTCTCTGTTGTGTTCCCTGTCAGGGCAGTCATTGGTGATAGCTGGACACCATCTAGTTCTTCCGATCTCAGGATGATGCAGACTCTTGTTTATGTGGCCCTTTTTGTCTCTTGGGCTAATACTTTCCTTGTGTCTTTGGTGTTCTTCATTATCCTTTACTCCTGGTTGTTGGGACCAGTTGATGTGTATTAGATGGCCGCTTGCTAGCTTTTAAGACCCCAGATGCCATTAATTATTTCTTAAATTTTTTTTTTATTTATATCCTAATTGGTTTCCAAAATATTTGATTGATCATAGCCAAGCATTCTGAACATGATTCTTTCTTAATGATCTGGGAAAGTCATCACTGTTTTTTGTCTTTAATCCAAAGATGTCATTTGTATGCATTGTGGTAGGCTTTAGTAGCTTTATGCCACAATACAGTAGAAGAGCCCTGTTTTTACCATGATGTAATGCATAATGGCTCTTTGACCTCCTATACTGTAGCACTGTGTCTGATGTTTACAGTAAGGTCAGGTAAATTTTAGTTGATATGTATCCTTTATCATCAACTTATTTTTCCACAGTCTGTCCCAACAGATTGTACTGTTACTACTGATCGCCCAATGTTCTTTTGGCTTTTCTTTTTCTTCTCTTTTTTGTTGCATTGTCTTCTAATAGCTTTCCTTCAGGAAAAATAAGGTAGCCAGCCAATCAGAGAGCTCTCCTTCTTTTTAAAACAAATTACCAGTCACCTAAAATTAGACCTAAATCCCTTTTTTGCTTCATTTGCCTGTTTTTGCATGTTCTTAGATGTCTGAGCCTCTTAGTTTCCAAGAACCATGGTTTTTGTCCCCCCCACCCCCTTCTTTCTTTTTTAATCCCCTTCCAGTTCTGGAGCTTTTCAGAAGTCTGGGTCCTGGAAACTGAGATACATAGCATATATTTTACGCTAGTTGGGTCAGTGTATTATATCTCTGTTAAACGGCAAATTTTACCATATTCCTTTGACTATTTCAAAGCACTTCAGCATACGTTACAATTTATTACATACTGCTTTGGTCGCTATTGTGACATCACACTGCATCTGAGTTGTTACTGAAGGTAAGAATTTGAACAATTCTTTCCTTATTTACCTGAGGCAGGCATGCTTTTATATAATAGAGTCTAAGAAAGGAATTCCGAAACTCTATGTCTCAGACATGGGGAATCATGGAATTATTGTTAGAGTTTAACAGGTCCTGAATACATACTATGTACCTCTCTTTTTCAAGAAAATGTAGCTTTTGTTACTTAAAAACCATTATTTTTAAACTGCTCTTGAATTTGTAGTAACCTTTTGTCATTTTCTTAATCCATGAATTCTGAAACTGTAATTATTATGTAGATTCGAAAATTATTTTGAAGTTTGAGAGGGTCTTCATACTCAAAGGTTGGAAATAGGTGATTTGAAAGATAAGTACTCTACTAAGACTGGCTAAGATGATTATTGATTTTGGAAAACAGTTTGAGGAGAGAAGTGTCTTTATTTTTAAAAACTGTTTATTCTCTTTTTCTTTTCCTTGAGGAAAATGATTGTAGGCTGTAAACCTTGTTTATTAACACCTGTTGTTATTTTAATCTGGGGGGAAAATCTATAACTACAATTATAAATAATACATGCCCCTTCCCCCAAAGGAAAGGCGTAGTTTTGTTCATTTTAAGCACAAGATAACCTCTGTTAGTTCTTCTTTTTTTTTTTATATTTTATTGTAGCTCGGGTGAAGGCTTACAGAACAAACAGTTTCTCATGAAACAGGAGTACACATGTTTTTTTATGACATTGGTTAGCAACCCCACAATGTATTAACCGTCTAACTTCTCAACCTTTTTTTTTTTTTGGTGAAAATACACATAGCCAAAGATACACTGTTTCAAAAATTTCTACATGCACAGTTCAGTGACATTGACTGCGTTCTTCCAATTGTGCTGTTATTCTAAATTAAGATGAAGCCTTACAGAACAAAATAGTTTCTCATTTAACAGTTACTACAAATGTTGCCCTATGACAATGGTTAACAATCTCACAACGTATCAACAATATCCTTACTCAACCTTGGGTTCCCTATCACCAGCTTCCTTGTCCCCTTCTGCCTTCTGACCCTTGTCACTGGACTCCTGTACCTCGTTAGTCTCATTTGGTTTTACGGGGCTGTCTACTCCCAGGCTGAACAGTGAGCCTCGGAGGTAGCTTCACCACTGAGCTAAAAGGGTGCCTGGGGGCCATACTCTCGAGGTTTCTCCAGTCTCCTTTAGGCCAGTAAATCTGGTCTTTTTTTTGTGAGTTAGAATTATGCTCTACATCCTTCTCCAGCTCTGTCCAGAACCCTCTGTTGTGATCTTGGTCAGAGAAGTCAGTGGTAGTAGCCGGGCACCATCTAGCTGTACTGGACTCAGTCCGGTGGACGCCTTGATAGCTGTGGAGAATTAGTCCTTTGGACTAATCTTTTCCTTGTATCCTGTTCTCTTCATTCTCCCTTGCTCCTGAAGGGATGAGACCGGTGGAGTATCTTAGATGGCCGCTCACAGGCTTTTAAGACCCCAGACACTACTCACCAAGGTAGAATGTAGAGCATTGTCTTTATAAGCTGTGTCATGCCAGTTGAGCTAGATGTTCCCCAAGACCATGGTCCCCAGAGCCCTCCGCCCAGCAATTCAGTCCCTCAGGGAGTTTGGATGTGTCTATGGGGCTTCCATGACCTTTCCTTGTACAAGTTGTGCTAGTTTCCCCTGTATTGTGTACTGTCTCCCGCTTCACCCAAGATACCACTTATCTATTGCCTATTCAGTATCTCCCCCCCGCCCCTCCCATCCCTGGTAACCAACAAAGATTGTTACATTTTGTGTGTGAACTTTTTCATGGGTTTTTACAATAGAGGTCTCATACAATATTTGTTCTTTTGTGATTGACTTATTTCACTCAGCATAATGTCCTCCAGTTTCATCCATGTTATGAGATGCGTCACAGATTCATTGTTGTTCTTTCTCATTGCGTAGTACTCCATTGTGTGTATGTACCATAGTTTGTTTGTCCATTCATCTGTTGATGGGCATATAGGTTGTTTCCATCATTTTGCTATTGTGAACAATGCTGCCGTGAACATAGGTGTGCATATGTCTATTCGAGTGGCAACTCTTATTTCTCTAGGATATATTCCTAGGAGTGGGATTGCTGGATCGAATGGTATGTCTATTTCTAGCTTTCTGAGGAAGTACCATATCATTTTCCAAAATGGTTGTATCATTTTGCATTCCCACCAGCAGTGCATAAGTGTTCCGATCTCCCCGCAGCCCCTCCAACATTTGTTATTTCCAGTGTTTTTGATTTGTGCCAGTAGTGCAGGGGTGAGATGGTATCTCATTGTGGTTTTAATTTGCATTTCTCTAATGACTGGTGGTAGCGAGCATTTCCTCATGTGTCTGTTGGCCATTTGAATGTCTTCTTTGATGAAGTGTCTGTTCATTTCTTTTGCCCATTTTTTAATAGGATTATTTGTCTTTTTGTTGTAGAGGTGTTGGATTTTCTTGTAGATTATAGAGATTAGACCTTTGTCTGATTTGTAGTGTCCAAAATTTTTTTCCCAGTCTGTAGGTTCTCTTTTTACTCTTTTGGTGAAGTCTTTTGAAGAGCTTAGGTGTTTGATTTTTAGAAGATCCCAGTTATCTAGCTTATCTATTGGGGTTTGTGCATTGATGGCTATGGTTTGTATCCTGTTAATGCCATGTATTAAGGCCTGAAGTATTGGTCCTATTTTTTCTTCTATGAACTTTACAGTTTTAGGCTTTACATTCAGGTCTTTGATCCATTTTGAAGTAGTTTTTGTATACGGTGTGAGGTATGGGTCCTGTTTCGTTTTTTTGCAAATGGATATCCAGTTTTGCCAGCACCATTTGTTAAAAAGACTGTCTTTTCCCCATTTGATTGACTTTGGGCCCTTGTCGAAGATCAGGTGACCGTAGGTGGATGGATTTACATCTGGGTTCTCAATTCTGTTCCATTGGTCAATGTATCTGTCGTTGTACCAGTACCAGGCTGTTTTGACTACTGTAGCTGTATAGTAGGTTCTGAAGTCAGGTAGTGTGAGTCCTCCAACTTATTCTTCTTCAGTAGTGCTTTACTTATTCGGGGCTTCTTCCCTTTCCATATAAAGTTAATGATTAGTTTTTCCATCTCTTTGAAGAATGTTGTTGGTATTTGGATTGGGATTGCATTGTATTTGTAAATTGCTTTGGGTAGAATTGTCATTTTCACAGTGTTGAATCTGCCTATCCATGAGCATGGTATGTTTTTCCATTTATGTAGATCCCTTTGGGTGTCATGCAGTAGTGTTTTGTAGTTTTCTTTGTATAGGCCTTTTACATTCCTGGTCAGATTTATTCCTAAGTAGTTTATCTTTTTAGGGGCTATTATAAATAGTATTGTTTTCCTGATTTCCTTTTCATCGTTCTCCTTATTGGTGTATAGGAATCCAACTGATTTTTGAATGTTTATCTTGTTTCCTGCTACTCTGCTGAATCTTTCTATTAGTTCCAGCAGATTTCTCGTGGAGTCTTTAGGGTTTTCTATGTATAGTATCGTATCATCTGCAAACTGGGACAGTTTAACTTCTTCATGACCAATTTGGATGCCCTTTATTTGTTTTTCTTGCCTTATTGCTCTTGCTAGAACTTCTATCACAATGTTAAATAGGAGTGGTGAAAAAGGGCATCCTTGTCTTGTTCCTGTTTTGAAGGGGAATTTTTCAGCCTCTCTCCATTAAGAATGATGTTGTCCATTGGTTTTGCTTAGATGCCCTTTATTATGTTGAACAATTTCCCTTCTATACTTATTTTCTTGAGAGTTTTTATCAGGAATCTGTCTTGGACTTTGTCAAATGCCTTTTCTGCATCAATTGAGATGCTCATGTGATTCTGTTCTTTCCTTTTATTTATGTGGTGGATTACATTGATTGATTTTCTAATGTTGAACCATCCTTGCATACCTGGTATGAATCCTACTTGGTCGTGGTGTATTAGTTTTTTGATATGATGCTGATTTCTATTGGCTAGAATTTTGTTCAGAATTTTTGCATCTATATTCATGAGAGATATTGGTCTGTAATTTTCTTTTTTTGTGATGTCTTTGCCTGGTTTTGGTATCAGCGTTATGCTGGCTTCATAGAATGAATTTGGAAGTGTCACTTCCTCCTCTATGCTCTGAAATAGCTAGAGTGAACTGGTACAAGCTCTTCTGTAAATGTTTTGTAGAATTCTCCAGTGAAGCCATCTGGGCCAGGACTTTTTTTGGTTGGGAGTTTTTTTTATTACCTTTTCAATCTCTTCTCTTGTTATGGGTCTGTTCAGATTTTCAACATCACTTTGTTGTAGTTTGGGTAGGTAGTGTGTTTCAAGAAATTTATGCATTTCCTCTAGGGTTTCAAATTTGTTGGAGTATAGTTTTTCATAATATTCTGTTATAATCCTTTTTATTTCAGTTGGGTCTGTTGTAAGGTCCCCCATTTCATTTCTTATTTGTGTTATTTGCATGCTCTCATGTTTTTCTTTTGTCAGTCTGGCCAGTGGTTTGTCGATTTTGTTGATTCTTTCAAAGAACCAACTTTTGGTTTTGTTGATTCTTTCTATTGTTTTTCTGTTCTCTATTTCATTTATTTCTGCTCTGATCTTTACTACTTCCTTTCTTCCGCTGGTTATGGGTTTTTTTTTGCTGTTCTCTTTCTATTTGTTTGAGTTCTATAGTTAATGTTTCGATTTTGTCCCTTTCTTCTTTTTTAATATGTGCACCTATTGCTATAAATTGTCCTCTGAGGACTGCCTTTGCTGTATCCCAAAGGTTTTGGTATGATGTGTTGTTCATTCTCCTTTGATTCTAGGAATTTTTTGATTCCATCTCTGATTTCTTCTATTACCTAGTGATGTGTAAGCAGGGTATTATTCAGTTTCCATGTAGTTGATGTTTTTTCCTTGCTCTTTCTATTGTTAATTTCTGCCTTGGTGGCATTGTGGTCAGAGAAGATACTTTGAATTATCTCAACATTTTGGATCTTGTTGAGGAGTGCTCTGTGGCCTAAGATGTGGTCTGTTCTGGAGAACGTTCCATATGCATTGGAAAAGAATGTGTACTTTGCAGCAGTTGGATGGAGTGTTCTATATATGTCTATGAGGTCAAGTTGGCTGATTGTGCCCTTTAGGTCTTCTGTATCTTTGCTGAGTTTCTTCTTAGTTGTTCTGTCCTTTACTGAGAGTGGTGTGTTGAAGTCTCCTACTATTATTGTGGAACTGTTAATTTCTCTTTTCAGTGTTGTTAGAGTTTGTTTTATGTATTTTGGAGACCTGTCATTGGGTGCTTAGATGTTTATTAAGGTTATGTCTTCCTGATGGATCATCCCCTTAATCATTATATAGTGTCCTTCTTTGTCTTTATGGTAGATTTTGTTTTAAAGTCTATTTTATCTGAGATTAGAATTGCCACTCCTGCTCTTTTTTGGTAGTTGTTAGCTTGATATATTTTTTTCCAACCTTTGACTTTTAATATGTTTCTAAGGTGTGTCTCTTGTCGACAGTATATTGACGGATCCTGTTTTCTTCTCCATTCTGTCACTCTCCGTCTCTTTATGGGTGCATTGAGTCCATTTACATTCAGTGTAATTATTAATAGATGTGAGTTTGTTGCTGTCATTTTGTAGTGATTTTTTTGTGGTGCTGAAGTTTTCCTTGTTCTTCTTATTCTCTTGTGCTGAGTTACTTTTGTTTGTGGATTTTTTTTGATTTCTTTTGTTTTTGTAGGTTTTGTGTTTGCCAAGACTTCATGTTTTTCGTCTTTATTTTTATGAGTTGGTTTGTTAACTTTCTTTGTGGTTACCATGAATTTTACCCTTATCTTTCTAAGTTTGAAGCAGTCTACCATTACTTGGTATTGCCTTGCCTTCCTCTCCATTAGACTGTTCTATACCTATGCCATTTATTCCCTCTTTTATTGTTTTGATGTTGTTGTCATTTATTGATTAACTGCTCTGATTCCCTGTTGTATTTCTTTTGGTTTTGGATAGTCCTCGAGAGTTCATTTCCTAGATTGGTATCTGGCTCGTACGATCCTGCGTCCTAGGTTCTGCCTGTGAGCTGAAGCTGTTTGTCCTCAGATCGAAGAACTCCCTTTAATAATTCTTGTAAGTTTGGTTTGACTTTTACATATTCCCTTAATTTCTGTTTATCTGGAAATGACCTAATTTCACCATCAAATTTGAACGAGAGTTTTGCAGGATATATTATTCTTGGCTGACAATTTTTTTCTTTCAAGATTTTTTTACATGTCATCCCATTGCCTTCTTTCCTGCATGGTTTCTGCCAAATAATCTGAGCTTAGTCTTTTTGTTTCTCCTCTGTATGAGGCTTCTTGTTTTCCACGAGCTGCTCTCAGGATTCTTTGTTTGTCTTTGGTTTTGGCAAGTGTGAATATGATATGCTTTGGTGATTTTCTTTTGGGGTCTCTCCTATATGGGGTTTGTTGAGCTTCTTGGATGGCCAGCTTTTCATCTTTCATGATATTGGGGAAGTTTTCTGTCAGCAGTTTCTCAATGATCCTCTCTGTGTTTTCTGTTTTCTCCCCCGTTCTGGAATTCCAATCACTTGTAAATTTTTGCTTTTAAGTGTGTCCCACATAACTCTCAGGGTCTCTTCATTTTTCTTAGTTCTTTTTTCTGAGTTTTCCTGAAACAGAGTTGTATCCAAGTGTTTGTCTTCAATTCCACTGATCCTGTCTTCCACCGTTTCAAATCTGCTTCTCAGCCCTTCTGTGGCATCATCCATTTCTGAAATCTTGTTGTTTATCTTTTGGATTTCTAATTGTTGTCTTTGTATAATTTCTAGTTGTGAATTTATTTTGGCATTTTGTCCCTGCATCATCTTCCTGAATTCTTCGAATTTTTTGTTTGTATTTTCCATGAATTTGTCTTATTTTTTCCTCATGTTTGTCAGCTTTTTGCCTCAGTTCTTGTAGAATTCTTGAGTATTAGAGATTTGAATTCCCTATTAGGTAGCTCTAGTGCATTTTCTTCCACAAGAGAGTCATCTGGTGTTTTATTTTGGACGCCTACTGGAACCATCCTGTCCTGTTTTCATAAATGTTTTGATCTTTTCTGCCGTTTTTGTGGCATTCAGTAGTTATTTTTCTCATTTATTGATTGTAGATTTGTTTGTTTTGTCCCGATTGTTTTCTCTCCCGCTGGATGCTCCGTGAGGCTGCTTTCTCGTACCCCTGTTTGCTGGTCTCCGATAGGAGTCCAAGATGCTGCATTAGCTGCTAGGGGACCTCTGCATGAATCTCTCCCCGCTCTCCATTCTCTGTCAGTTTTCTCACTCCATTTGGTGCTTGGCTGAGTTCTTTATCTCTTCATTTGATGTTTTAGGGTTTCAGGATTGTTGTATTCTCTGTTCGGCTTAGTTTTTCAGATCCTTACTGTGGAGGGACGGCGTGGTGCTTCTGCCTAGAGCGCCATTTTGCCCAGAAGCCCTATTTATGTTATTCTTACTAGATGTTTTCACAAGAAGTAGAAGACACAGAAAATGTAGAATATTAAGAGACACCCTACGCATCATGAATTTATTTGTTCATTTGTGTGTTTATTCAGCAGGTATTTGGCCATTTTAGATAAGAAATAGCCAACGTTTGAGCACTTACTTAGTACAAGACATTGTTGTGTGTCCTGTACATGTTATTTCATTTAGCTTTTATTCCTATTTGGGGTAGATAATATTTTTATCCTGAATTTATAGTTGAAGAAACTGAGAGTTAGAGAGGTGAAATGGCTTTTGGGAAGTCAAATAATGAGTAAATAGCAAAGCCAGGAATTGAACCCAGTTTAGCCTGACTCTGAAGTCAGTGTTCTTAATCATCTGTAGTGATTGAAATCTAGTGTCTTGAACCTCTCCAGATAGGTTATCATTTTGGGTTCTTAATAAAATTGAGAGGCCAGATGTACATATCCAAAGTATAGATCACAGTTTGTGTTGAGCACAGAAGGCCTTTGGATTTTTCAAGAAATATAGTCTCAGGGTGCCCACTCAAGCAACACAGCTCTGATTATAGTAACCCCCAAAACCCAAACCCATTGCTGTCAAGCTGATTTTGACTCATAACGACCCTATAGTAACCAAAACCAAAAAAACCAAACTCAATGCTGTCAATATGATTTCGACTCATAGTGACCGTATAGGACAGATTAGAACTGCCCCCATAGGGTTTCCAAGGCTGTAAATCTTTACGGAAGCAGACTGCCACATCTTTCTCCTGTGGAGTGACTGGTGGGTTGGAACCACCAATCTTTCAGTTAGTAGCTGAGTGCTTAACCACTGTGCCACCAGGGTTCTTTACAGTAACCATTAGGTATTAGTTACTATATGTATTTATTTGGTAAAATGGTGGAAGACAAATGCCATAGGTGGAGTTAAAAAAATAATCATGCAGTGATTCTTACTTAGCTTTATTAGAAAATAAATGGACCATATTTTGCTTCATTAGTTCCATGTCTCATTCTTATTGATGTCCCTTGAGTTTCATTAAGGTTTTGGGAAATACAAGCAAAAAGAACTAATTGTTGCCAGTTAAGAGTCTAGTTAAGGTGTGTCGATATGGCAGTGCAAAAAGGAAAATAATATGTCTAAAGAAGTCTGAGGTTGGATATCAAGTTTGATAGGGGGATATATTGGCTGCCATTGTAATTGTTGAGGGAAAGTGAATTTATAAGAAAGAAAGCAAGAATTATATTTTCATGGAGAAGTCTTAGGATGTATTTGTTAGTTAGGGCTAAAGTTGATTTGGAATGGAAAGGAAGACAAGGAGGAATTGAAGACAAAAGGATGAATTATCTTGGAGAAACTAGGTTATCTGTAGATCAATTTTCTAGAAATAATTATAGCTTAGAAGAATCATATACTTTTACATTTTAGTGTCCGTTAGAAGGCATACCTCTTTTGTCTTAGACTTTTTATTACTTATTGTGATATAAACAGAAAGTAAATTTACTTTGACAGTTTTTACTCAGTCAGTAAACTAATTCAGTCATTTCAGGTAAATACCTGGTTAGCAGTGCATCATTTATACATTTAGTTAAGTTGTTTTTGTAATTTCACTCTTAGCATCTGGGAAAAATTGAGCAAAATTAACATTAATTTGCTCAAAAGAAAGTAGTCACAAATTTCAAGTAGATGAATTGAACATGGTGAAGCCTTTTTGGTTTCTTCAGACGGAAGTACTATCTTCTGTGTTAGGACATCTCAGGCCGAATGATTTCTGAAAAGCTCTTAAGACTAGGCAACCGTGTCTTAATTTCAGCTTTGCGTTTTTAAATTTAAGATACAACTTTAGAAAATAATCCCTTTAAATTTGTTTCCTAACTTTAATTGGCTTATCTGTAAAATAAAAATTTAGGTGAGACCTTTCAGACCTCTTCAAAGCCCTAATATCCTGTGATTTTGCGGTTACTTGTTTAACCCTTAGAACATTTACCACATTCTCCTTTGAGTGTATTTATTTGTGCTCCGGACTTTTCCCCTTTTATAGTAAATTGTTCATCTTTATATCAATCTTTCTTAATTCTTTACTGAGAACAAAAATCCAAATGTTTGTTTAAAGAATATGGTTTTATTAATATGTTGTTGTTAGGTGCCGTCGAGTCAGTTGTGACTCATAGAGACCCTATGTACAACACATTGAAACACTGCCTGGTCCTGCACCATCCTCACAGTAATTGCTGTGTTTGAGCCTATTGTTGCAGCCACTGTGTCAGTCCATCTTGTTGAGGGTCTTCCTCTTTTTCGCTGACCCTCTACTTTCCCAAGCATGATGTTCTGCTCCAGGGACTGGTCCCTCCTGATAACATGCCCAAAGTATGTGACATGAAGTCTCACCATCCCTGCTTCCAAGAAGCATTCTGGCTGTACTTCTTCTAAGACAGATTTGTTCGTTCTTTTGTCAGTCCATGGTATAGTCAGTATTTTTCGCCAACACCACAGTTCAAAGGCATCAATTCTTCTTTGGTCTGCCTTATTCGTTGTCCAGCTTTCACATGCATATAAGTCGATTGAAAATACCATGGCTTGGGTCCACTCTGTATAGTCAAGTAATGTTTTAAAACTTAATGTTTTTCAAAAACTTATTAATTTTACAAAAATCTGATATAGCAATTCTTTGTCTTGGCTTTCAATAAAAAATAATATAGGCGTTTATTTCTAATTAAAGCTAAACTTGTAGATTTCTCAGTTAAACTCATTCTATTCAGTTACAATCAAAAAGATTTATTTTGGGCTTTGCTGTGTAGTAGTGTCACTTGGGAGCCCTGGTGGTGCAGTCGTTAAGAGCTCACCTGCTAACCAAAAGTTTAGCAGTTTGAATCTACCATCCGCTCCTTGGAAACCCTATGGGGCAGTTCTGCTTTGTCCTGTAGGGTCGCTATGAGTAGGAATTGACTCAGTGGCAACAGGTTTGTTTTTTGTTTTTTTGGTTTTTTTTAGTGTCACTTGGGACAAATTACTTAACCTCTTTCATTCTCAGTTCCCTGAAGAGTAAGATTGAGGATAATGGTAGATCCTTTGCCAAGTTACTATGAGATTTAAATATTCTGGAAAAATGTCAAGCACAGTGCTTGATAGATGGTAGACACTTACTAAGATGCTGGTTTTCTTTTTTATTTTTCCTTCAGGATTGGGACTTTTACATCTTCATGCTAGCAGAGTATGTAGCATGAGATAAGTTTAGTAATTGTGTTAAATTGAAGATGTTAATGACTTAAGTAATTTAATATGAGAAATTACAAAGAAATCTTTAAAAATCACAAAAAAACTCAGTAGATTCATTTAAATAATATTTACTTATTATTAATTTAAGGACAGACTTTAAGGTGTAAAGTAACATTGTTTATTCACTAGGTATTAGATTTTTTTTAGAATAAAAATGTTTTAATGTTTAGCATTTGTATTTTTGTTTTAGTGATGTCGCTTGGTTCAATGAATCTTGGTTAAGCCGAATTAAAGAGGATGTTGGTGATAACTGGAGAATAAAGGTATGCAGAGTGAGTGGGAGAAGCACTTGCTGAGATCTTTTATATCCTTATTGATTTTCTATTCTATGAGTTATGGAAAGGGATGTCCTTAAATCTCTACAGAGGATTGTGGGTTTATCGATTTCGCCTTTCAGTTCTGTTGATTTTTGCTTTGTGTATTTTGAGTCTCTGGTATTAGGTTTATACACACCAGATCTTTTACCTCTTCTTGATAAGTGAATCCATTATGAAATGCTTCCTTATCCCTGGTAATTTTCCTTTTTCTGAAGTCTAGTTTGTCTGATATTAATATAGTTGCTGTAGCTTTGTTATGATTATTGTTTGTATATCTTTTTCTATTAATCTGTATCTTTATATTGGAGGTGTTTTATGTAGACATCTACTAGTTGGGTCTTGTTTTCTTATTCAGTGTGACAGTCTATCTCTTACTAGAATGTTTAGGCATATCTAGTCAGTGTGCTTAGGTTTAAATCAACTATCTTGCAATTTGTTTTTTTTGTTTCCTCTCTGTTCCTTTTTTCCTGCCTTCTTTTGGATTGAAAATATTTTGTATTTTATAATTAAATTATTTTGTATAACAGAATACTATTTGCTGGCTTATTACCTCCTCTTTGTTTTATTTTTTAGTGGTTGTTTTAGGGAGTTACCATATGCATCTTTATAGTTTATCCCAGTCTACCTTAAAAATATATCACTGCATGTATATAATGTAATAACTTAAAGTGGAATTCCTCTTTTTTTGCTGCCTGTTATTTGTCCTGTTGTTGGTCTCAATTTTACTTCTACATGTTTTATAACCTTCATGATACATTTTTAAATTTAAGCAATCAGTACCCTTTTCAAAAGATTAAAAATGGAAAGAAAATGTCTTTTATATAATTTATCCACATATGTGACATTGCCTGAGCTCTTCATTCCTTTCTGTTGATAAGATTTCCATCTGGCATCGGTTTCCTTCTACCTGAAGAACTTTCTTTAACATTTCTAGAAGTGCATGTTTGCTGGCAATGAATATTCTCAGCCTTTTTTTTTCTCCTCTGCAAAAAAAGTCTTACTGTTGCCTTCGTTTTTAAAAGGTATGCTTGTTGAATATAGAATTCTAGGTTGATATTTTTGTCTTTCAGTCCTTTAAAGATGTCATTCCACTGTATTCTGGTTTGAGGAGTTTCTAATGAGAAGTCTGTAATAGTTCTTACCTTTGTTTCCTTTTACATAAGATGCCTTTTTTTCTGTTTTAATATCTTCACTTTATTGCCTGTTTTCAGCACTTTATTAAGTGCTTTTGCATCATAGTTTTTGTCATGATTAGTCTACTTGTTGAGTTTATTGATATCGTAGGTATATAATTTTTGTCAAATTTGGTAAATTTTTGGACTCTTCAAATACTTTTTGGACCCCACCCCCTTTTCTGCTAGAATTCCAGTTGCATGTTAATATTTCAGTCTCTTCCATGTCTTTGCTTAATTTGGGATAGTTTTTGTTTCTCAGTCTTTAAGTTAGATTATTTTTTTTTCCTTCTGCAATGTGTAATCTGCTGTTAATCCCATCTAGTGTAATTTTTATTTCAGATCCTGTATTTTTACCTCTAGAACTTTTATTTGGCTTTCTTAAAAAATGCAGCTCTTTCTTATGTTAATATTTTCCTTTAAGTCCTTAAACAATTTTAAACTAGCATTTTCAATATTCTTAGTCTTCCAATTCTTACATCTCTCTTTTCTGGGCCTATTTCTGTTGACTGATTTTTTTCCTCATGTGATCTACATTTTCTACATGTGTAATTATTTTTATTGGATGCTAGACATTGTGAATTTTGTTGTTGAATGCTGGATTTTTTATATTCCTTTAAAGAGTGTGGACTTTGTTCTCTGTTCTTGTGAATCAGTTTGATCATTTCAAACCTTGTTTTTAAGTTTTTGGGGAGTAGATCTAGAGTACTGTTTGCTCTAACACTAGATTAGATCCACTACTATGTTGTGACCTTTCTGGGGTCTCTAGTGCATGCTTTGTGTAGACATCATAGTCTCTTTATTCTGCCAGGTGGGAATGTCAGCAGTTCTTGACCCTGTGTAAACTTTGAGAATTCTTCAGCTTATAGTTCTCAGGAATTTTTCTTTTCTTGTAAATTATTTTTTTGTTCAATCTTGTTGAGTTTAACCCATATGCATGCAAATTGATATTTAGCCAAAGAGTCAAAGGAACCATTATGCAGATATCTCGAATTCTTTCTCTCTGCAGTTCTCACCGCTTTGCTTAGTTTCAACCTCCCTGTTCCACAGTCTGAAAACTGCTTCCAGACAGAAAGCTGGGACTAGTGTAGGGCCTATCTTTTTTGCTTTCCTTTTCTCAAAGTAGGATTCTGTATTTCTTGTTGACTAAAGTTTGAAAACAGTTGTTCTTGTATTTTATCCTGTTTTCTGGTTAGTTGTGGCAGGAGAGTGAGTCTAGACTCTGTTAGTTGCTCATGACTGGAGGTAGACATGCTCATAACTAAATCTTTCAAGTGGACACTTGAATTCATTGTGACTCACTTTAAATAGAAGCACCCTAGTTAAAATATGTACGCATGAAGACTTTTTTTTTCTTTTCAGTCCACCTCTGATTAAATCTCTGATGTTTAAAAAATACCATGTACCTATATTTGTAAAATTCTAATGTTAAGTTTTTATTTCATTTTTTAAATCAGGGAAAATTTTTTATTATATTTTACTTTGGTGTAAATTTTCTTTCATTATTAATAGCAAACAAGGATTTATTTCTTATTCTTTTTTTTCCCTCATTAGGCTAGTAATTTAAAGAAGGTCCTTCAAGGAATCGTGAGTTATTATCATGAGGTATGACTATCTAAATACAAAATGCTTTATGATAATTATATTGACACTGAAAATTGACTTTTGTTTATAACATTTTACTGTATCAGAATGTATTACTGTTGCCATTTTTAGAATACTCAAATTTTTTAAATATATTGATTTGTAAACTAACATTGCATGTATATGTATGTAAGCTTACATATACACACATACTCTTAAAATTGTTTTCTCAAATAGGGTTTACTTTCATTTTTAGATGATTTGATTTTATACAATACTATAAAGTAGACTTTATAATTAAATCAATTTTTTATTTAAATCATTCTCTTATTTTGACATCTGTTTCCCAAGTAAACAACAGCAAAGGTATATTGTGAGATTTTGTTTGTGCAAGTGAATTAAAAAAATAGCTAAATGAAAGTAGTATTAAAGTCAAATTAGATGGTAGTTACTCAGGTAGTTTGTTTTTTTCTTCTTCATTATCATGAAAAATAGTCTGGAAGAGTTATCTGATGTAAGAAAACTCTTTGTCAGGCAGCTTATTGTTTAATGATTGAAACCTTTTTGGTTTGGTTTTGCTATTAAATACTTTATTTTTTAAAGTTGTCACACAATTTAACCTGTAATTTATTCCAAAAAATTTTAAGGGAACTCTGAAAATTTTCAATTCATTAATGTATAAAATGCATTGTGAAGCTTTTTTAAATGCCAACAAAACTTTTTTTTTTTTTTTGTTTATTTATTTATTTATTTATTTTTATTTTATTTAAACACCATTTCAAAACTTTTTACTTACACATTTAAGTGATATTGACTATGCTCTTCCAATTGTGCTGCCATTCTCACCCAAGATGAAGGCTTACAGGACAAAACAGCCTCCCATTTAATAGTTACTACAAATGTTGCCCTATAGCAGTGGTCAACAATCTCACAATACATCGACAGTGTCCTTATTCAATTTGTGTTCCTTATCATCAGTTTCCTACTCTCCCTCTGCCTTCTGGCCCTTGTCACCGGACTCCTGTACATCGTTAGTCCCATTTAGTTTTACTGGGGTGTCCATTCCCAGGCTTAACATCGAACCTTGAAGGTAACTTCCCCTCTGAGCTGAAAGGGTGTCTGGGGGCCACACTCTCGAGGTTTCTCTAGTATTCTTTAGGCCAGTATATCTGGTCTTCTTTTTTTTTTTTTTTTTGGGAGTTAAAATTATGCTCTACATCCTACTCCAGCTCTGCCCAGAACCCTCTGTTGTGATCCTGGTCAGAGGAGTCATTGGTGGTAGCCGGGCACCATCCAGCTGTACTGGGCTCAGTCCCGTGGAGGCCTTGGTAGCTGTGGACCATTAGTCCTTCGGACTAATCTTTTCCTTGTATCCTGTTCTCTTCGTTCTCCCTCAACAAAACTTTTTAATAAGTTAAAAATGTGAAGTATGAGACCAGGAAAGATTATTCCATTAGATTATTTGTTCATTTGTAAAAGTGTGACAATTTATATTGTAGTTCTCTAGCAGTTGATTGTATTTCCAGATATTATGGCTGTCCTTTGACTTAACATAAACCTTTCTTTATTTAATGGATAATCTTAAATTTTGTCCTAGTAGATCAGATCAGAGGCTCCTTCCCTTAATTAAATAATTCTCTTTGACAGTGACATCAAATGATACTTGGTTAAAAACTGTTTTAGTTGCTTTTGGTTGTTTACTCAAGATTTTGGGAGGTTGACAGAAGATTGTTAACTGGTTTTAACCAGCAATCATGGATTTATCATTGTTAGTTTATCTGAGTCTTTTCTTGAACCTATTTATAGTGTATTCCCCTTGTGATAATCCAATGTACAGTCATATGCTGTAAATGTCCGTTCGGGCGACGTCCGACCGCAGATACATCTGAGGTCCCATAAGGTTATATATAGTGTACCTTTCTATGCATAAAAAATATTGAAGAAACATTCCAGATACACTAAAACATCTTTAACATAATCGTACAGTAATAATAATAATAATGTGTTGATGTGCATTACAAAGTAGTGCCCGTGTGTTGTTATGAACTACTGTATGTACCTTGAATTTTTAATATATAATAGGTTTTATGGGGATTAGTTCATAACTACAGGCTGTGTGTAAGTCAGACGTTCATAACGCAGCACTGCCTGTGTATATAATACGGTGCTCACACAACATCCAAATCACGTAATCTCCTATTTCACAGAGCATATCATGGATGTTAAGCGACACATGACTGTAGTTATTTCTTTGTAACCTGCATAACTGAGTGATCCTGACTTATTGTTTGTTATTGCAGTTTTTGGGGCAGCAGATTTCTGAAGAACTTATCCCTGATTTAAACCAAATAACTGAATGCTCAGATTCTGTAGAACTTGGGAGGTTGCTCCAGCTTATTTTAGGTTGTGCAGTCAACTGTGAAAAGAAACAAGGTAAGTGAATTTCAATCATTTGAGATTCTAGAAACAACCTTATACAAAGAAGAGAAAATTTACTATTACAGCTTGGCAGAAGTACTCTGGAATGTAAGCCAGGAGATCTGAATTTTAGCCCAGCTCTGCCATTAACAAAACCTCACTATCTTGAGTATCTCATTTGTATCTAGATTCTAAGTTTCCTACTCAGTGGCTAATTTACATGCATTTTACTTTATAACTCACTTTAATATATTTAGTGCTTAGGACATAGTAGATACTCAATACATTTTACTTACTGATTTGATTCATTATTTCACTTTTGAGATAGAACTTTAGATTGTTCCAGTTTTTTTTTTTAAAAAAAAATGTGGTTCCTAAATTATAACACAGCGTTCTTCAGATGATATTCTGCTTTTTTCAGAAGAGTATCTGTCAAATTTGTACTCCAGATAACCAGTCTGATGATATAGATGGAATTGTTTCATTATATTGGTCTACCCAAACATAGTGATTCATATCTTGCTGAGTACAAAAAAAGATTATTTTGGTAATATATAAAGAATAAAATAATTGAACAGACCTCCATCTACTTACCTCAGGTGCTTACATCAGTCTGGGTGGTGAGATTTTTAACACTGATGTTTAGATTCATGATTTATCCAAACTTGGTCTTGTATGTCACCTTTATAACAGAATGTCTATTTTAGAAAACACATTCAACATTATATAATTAATTAGGGAAGTATATGAGACAGGGTAAATTCAGTAAGAACAAATTCAGAGAGGAAAAATAAAATATATGAAATCACTTATAGTTAATTAAACATGAAAGGGTTGGGTATCAGAATGTATTATGTAAGTCTGTTTCTCTCATTATTACTACTTTTTTTGTAGGATAAGTCAGTACTTCCTCATAAGCTTTTATTTCTCACTCATGATGTCAAAGATCTACATACTGCAGTTTTCATAAAAGTGAGGGACGTTTGTTCGTGAAAAGCTTAGACTTCCTTAAATGTTTTATCATGAATTTCAACTACTGATTCATTTGTAAATCTAGTAATTTTCTGTTAGAATTGTGATCTTTATTATTTTTCTATTGTGATTACTGGTGATTTGTACCTTCTTTTTGCTTGATGAATCTTACCAGGTCTGTCAGTTGTATTAGTATTTTTCATGTTGTTGCTGTTAGGTGCTGTCGAGTCAATTCTGACTCATAGTGACCCTAGGCTCAACAGTATGAAACACTGCCTCGTCCTGTGCTATCCTCACAATCACTACTATGTTTGAGCCCATTGTTGCAGCCACTGTGTCAGTCCATCTTTTTGAGGGTCTTCCTCTTTTTCACTGCCCCTCTCCTTTACCAGGTATGATGTTCTTCTACAGGGACTGGTCCCTCCTGATAACATGTCCAAAGTATGTGAGACGAAGTCTCGCCATCTTTGCTTCTGATGACCATTCTGGTTCTCTGTCTTCCAAGATGGATTTATTCATTCTTGGTATATTCAGTATTCTTTACCAACACCATAATTGAGAGGCATCAATTCTTCTTCGGTCTTCCTTATTAATTGTCCATTATCACATGCATATGAGGTGATTGAAAACACCATGACTTGGGTCAGGCACACCTTAGTCCTTAAAGTGATATCTTTGCTTTTTAACACTTTAAAGAGATCTTTTACAACAGATTTACCCAGTGCGATGTGTCCTTTGATTTCTTGACTGCTGCTTCCATGGGCATTGATTGTGGATCCAAGTAAAATGAAGTCCTTGACCACTTCAGTCTTTTCTCCATTGATCATGATGTTTCTCGCTGGTCCAGTTGTGAAGATTTTTGTTTTCTTTATGTTGAGGTGTAATCCATACTGAAGGCTGTGGTCTTTGATCTCAGCAATAAGTGCTTCAAGTCATCTTCACTTTTAGCAAGCAAGGTTATGTCATCAGCGTGTTGCATGTTGTTAATGGGTCTTCCTCCAATTCTGATGCCCCATTCTTCTTCATATAGTCCAGCTTCTCAGATTATTTGCTCAGCATACAGATTGAATAAGTAGGTAAAAGGATACAACCTGACTACACCTTTCCTTACTTTAAACCACACAGTATCCCCTTGTTCTGTTCGAACAACTGCCTCTTGGTCTAAGTATAGTTTTCCTTATGAGCACAATTAAGTGTTCTGGAATTCCCATTCTTCACAGTATTATCCATAATTTGTTATGATTCACACAGTTGAATGCCTTTGCATAGTCAGTGAGACACAGGTAAACATCTTTCTGGTATTCTCTTCTTTCAGCCAAGATCCATCTGACTTCAGCAGTGATATCCCTTGTTCCACGTCCTCTTCTGAATCCGACTTGAATTTCTGGCAGTTTCCTGTTGATGTACTGCTGCCACCACTTTTGAATGATCTTCAGCAAAATTTTACTTGCGTGTGATATTAATGATACTGTTTGATAATTTCCATGTTCTGTTGCATCACCTTTCTTTGGAATGGGTACAGATATGGATCTCTTCCAGCCAGTTGGCCAAGTAGCTCTCTTCCAAATTTCTTGCCATAGATGAGTGAGCGCTTCCAGTGATGTTTGTTGAAACATCTCATTGGTATTCCACCATTCCTGGAGCTTTGTTTTTCCAACACTTCCTACAGTGCAGTTTGGACCTCTTCCTTCAGTACCATTAGTTCTTCATTATATGCTACCTCCTGAAATGGTTGAGCATCGACCAGTTCTTTCTGGTACAGTGACTCTGTGTATTCCTTCCATCTTCTTTTGATTCTTCCTGCATCATTTAATATTTTCCCCGTAGAATCCTTCAGTATTACAACTCGAGGCTTGAATTTTTTCTTCAGTTCTTTCACCTTGACAAATACCAAGTGTGTTCTCCCTTTTGGTTTTCTATCTCCAGGTCTTTGCACATTTCATTAGAATATCTTCTTGAACTGCCCTTTGAAATCTTCTGTTCAGCTCTTTTACTTCTTTTCTTCCTTTGGCTTTAGCTACTTGACATTAGAGCAACTTTCAGAGTCTTCTAACATTCGTTTTGGTCTTTTCTTTCTTTCCTGTCTTTTTAATGACCTCTTGCTTTTTTCATGTATGATGTACTTGATGTCATTCCAGTGCTATCCATAAGGTTTTTACTAGCCAGTTTTTTTCAGAAATAGACTGCCAGGTCCTTCTTCCTAGCCTGTCTTGGTCAGGAAGCCCCGCTAAAACCTGTCCACCAAGGGTGACCCTGCTGGTATTTGAAATATCAGTGGCAGAGTTTCCAATGTCACCACAACACACAGGCCACCACAGTGTGACAAACGGACAGACACATGGTGGGTATTTTTCATAGAACCAACTTTTGACTTTGAGTCTTTTTTTCCCCATTATTTAATTTCTGTTCCTATTCTGTACCTCATTCCTTCTATTTTCTTATGAATTAATGAATTGTTCTTATTCTGTCATCTTAATTTGGACACATAGTTCATTAATGTTTAGCCTCTGTTTTGTACTGTGACATTTTAAATTATAATTTTCCTTTAAAGTGATGCTTTTGTTGCATCCTGTAAGTTTTGATATGATATATTGTATTTTTATAGTTTAGTTTTAAGCATTACTTAGCAATTTTGTTGTCATATTTTTTAAAAGGAAATTGAGTTTCTGGATATATAAGTAAAAGTTTAGGAAGTGGTACATATAAGGAACTTTCATTTTTATTATTTAAAAAAACAGGGTTATCTCATTGGATTTATTTTTGGAGGTATTGTGTATTTTCTTAATTTTTAGGAGGGAGCAGATAGGTGAAAAAAATTTTTTAGTTTAATTTATTTAGTTAAAATTTAAAAAGAAAACAAATCCAGGATATAATACATTTTCACATCGTTGTATTTTTAAGTAAGAATTGATTTTGAAAATGAATCGAAGTACTGCAACAATTTCAGTCTTTAAAGAATGAATTGGTTTGGTTAACAGTACTGTGTTTATCTTGGTGGAAAAAATGATTATTTTTAGGAAGGTGTTAGCAAACTTGAAACACTTTTATTACTCAGAAAATACATTTAAACCATGTAATTGCCAGTGCCTTCTCTAGTTCTTGTTTCTTTTTCATAACACTTAGTGGTCAGGTGCACACGAGAATCGATCAGAATCTTTGCCCAGTTCTTGGCTTTACAACTAAATGGAGGACTTAGAGAACTTTTAGAGGTTTCCTAGAAGAATCATTAAAATAATAAAGCATTGAAAAATGATAAGCCCTTAAAACGTTTAAATTTGTTTAGCTGGAGAACATACAGTTTACGTGGATTAAATCTTCAAATCTATGAAGGACTTTTTCTCATGATTTCTCATTTCTTGTTGGGACTGAATCACTGTAACTTACTGCATGTGTGTTTGTGGTATGCTGGAAGGAACTCCTTGCAGTGAGACTTAGTGAATGGCTAGCAGGTATTTTCAGGAGGCCATATAATTCCCTTCTTTGAAAGCTTTTCTGGAATGAACTAAGTAGGTGGTAAAATGTAAATTTCTGGGCCTACGATTTCAGGAGTTCACTTAATACTTACGAATTCATCCAGTAATACTGAATATTTAACAGAAGGCAAGCAATTTTTAATTGTTTTAAGGTTGCTATTTCTTCTTCCCTGTAAGAAAACTAGAGGTTTTCTTCTTTAAGAAAAAAGAAAACATTAAAAAATGTTTATGTGAGTATTTTGTATACTGCTTATTTGTTTTAAGTAGATATATTTGTTTTAGTGGAAAAATAATCTGTTTGCATGAAGGATTATCTGTGGTAAATTAATTTTGGATTCTGTTAGTTGGATGTCCAAGGTACTATGGGTAATGAGTAGATTTTTTTCATATCTGATTTTTTTTAAATCATAGAACATATTCAAAATATAATGACATTGGAAGAGTCTGTTCAGCATGTGGTCATGACTGCTATCCAAGAGGTAAGTTATATCATGTTCACATATGCATGAAAAGTCTAAACCAAATTATAGAAAACTTCTTGCAGATTTTATGATTGTGTATTTTTCTGTTTGTATAAACTTGCCCTTTGCAGCAAGTTTCCTTACCTTTAGCAAGGGTGTCATCTTTTCTCAAAATATCTTAAAAGGCCTTCAAATCCAGTTTTAATATCTCTACATTTTAAAAGGTAGTTGATAAACTAATATTGTTAAGTTCCTTTAAATAACTTCAGCTAAGCAGGAGAAACAACCTCTGCCCAGAGTTTCCATTTCTTCTCGTTTCTTTTTTTTAGTTAGAGCAATCTTTTCTGAGATTACAAAGCTTATATATATATCAAATGCGTTTTCAGGATGTTAGATCTGTGAGCAGATATGCGGGCATTTGGGTTTTGGAGCAGGTTACCCAGATTGAAGCCAATCCACTTATCCTAGTTAAGCGAGAAGAATTAAGAATTTGTGATTCAGAGGGTTGATTCTTAGATTCAGGGTAAAAGGCTGAGATGAAGTATTGTGAAGGATTACTGAGAAGAAAGTTTGGACTGGGCATGGTTTGGAGGGAGACATACAGGACTTCAGCAGTCTGTATGTTTGGTATTTGCATTGTTGGTTTGGATTCAAAGTATCACACACAAATAAATCTGCCTTTCATATGCAAAAAAATGGAGCTCTGGTGGCACAGTGGTTAGAACACAGCCACTAACCAAAAGAGCTGCAGTTCAGATTTACCAGCTGCTCCATGGAAATCCTATGGGGCAGTTCTACTCTGTCCTGTAGGGTTGCTGAGAGTCAGAATGGACTTAACAGCAAGGGGTTCGGTTTTTGGTTTGGTTCATATGCAAAAAAAAGGTTATTTTATAGGATTTTTTTTTTTTTTTTGCCATGTAGTTATAACTCCTACTTTTAAAGTGACTTATCAAATTAGAGATTTTGCCATAGCAGTCATTTTAAGGCTCTATTTTAAAAGTGTTAATTTATATATTATGTGAGACAGTCTTTTTTTTTTTTTAATTTAACGCATTCAGTTTTATTTAGTAATTTATTTTTTAGAACTTGAGTTGTAATTTTCAGTCCAAAAAGTATTTCAAATCTGTCTACATATTAAAGCATTTTTTACTTATAATGTCTTCACCAGTACAAAGTTTTAACGTTCCATTATTTAGCTTAAACTTCTGATAAAATATTTATTTGAATTCTCTTCTAAGAGTCGTCTGGTTAAAGCCTGGAAGAACTAAATATAGATGATTTTATTGCCCATTCAAGTAAATATATTTTTCTTGCATACACATTATACTATTTGTACTTAATTTTACTATTTTATTTTCCTAGTTGATGAATAAAGAAATGTTGAACTCTTCTACAAATGATGCTGTTGGGGAATTAGAGCAACAGGTGAGTATTTTGGTATGTCAGGAAAATGTTGAAAACAGTGATACAGTTCTTTGCCAATTATTATCATAGAGTTTACATAGATGATCATGTAAAAGAACATTTCTTCCATGAATTTTAAATTGTTTATTCTGTTCTGTCATCCCAGTTGAATGTTAAAATGCATTCCTTCATGAATGCCAGTGGTATCAGTCCCCAGATATTTTGTGTTCACGGTGGAAGAGTTGAGTGTAATTGAACTTTCTATCTCTTGTAACACATATTTGGCCTGTGCTGTGTGGTCAGCGAAAAATAGGAAGACCCACAACGAGATGGATTGACATAGTAGCTGCAGCAGTGGGCTGAAACATAGCAGCAATTGTGAGGATGGCACAGGACCGGGCATTGTTTTGTTCTGTTGTACGTAGGACTGCTATGAGTCAGAACTGGCTCGATGGCGCCTATGAACAACAACAACGTGGTTATGTAATTAAACAGTAGCAATTTAAAAAAAGAAACAAAAACTTAAGCTAAACTTTAGTTTATCTAGTGAGATAACATAATTTTTGTCACCATAGCTATCATTTCTCTTGATGTTGAAGGAATAGCTCAAAGACCTGTATTCAAGACTCCTTCCCTGGTTATATTACATTACTGTTTGACATGGGGGGAAAAAGCATTCCTCTTGTATAATTTAACCTGGGTTGTAGGAGAAAGGGTAAGAGGCATTTGCCTCAAGTACTTTTCCTGTTATACATATTTTCGGACATCTGTTTCTTCATGAGTGTCACTAGTCATCTCAAAAAATATTTCAAGTTAATAAAAATTGCATTGATTAAGGGTAGGGTTGCACAGCCGATTATTGTAATTGCTGTCAGTAAGCTAGCTGTACACCTGTAAAAAGTTGAATTGGCAAAAGTTATGTGATAGATATATTTACAGCAACAACAACAGGAAAAAGTAGTTGCTGAGGCTACTTACGTACAACCATAAACTTCTTGGGATTTGGTTCCTTGGTTTAGAGGTTTAGGGTCATGGTTTCATGAGACATCACAGTTAATTGGCCTTATAACATGTTTAGTGCTTTTATTCTATCTCCTAGTTTTTTGCATAGTGCCTGGGGTCTTAAAAGCTTGCAAGTGGCCATCCAAGGCACAACAATTAGTCTGTATTTGCCTGGAGCAACGAAGGAAGACGGAGAGTCAAGAGTGGGAGGAGGATATGGAATGCGTGGCTAATTGCCTCCTTGAACAACTACCTCCTTTGACGTGGGACCAGAAGAAACTGAGTGGTTCCTGGATACCCTTACTGAACATTTTGATCAAGGATTCTGTGGAATCCTGATCACAAGGGGAAAAATGTAGAATAGGATTTGAAATTCTCATGGACACCAGACTTTCTGGAACCATGGAGGATAGATGAACCTCTGAAGCTATTCCCCTAAGATAATCTTTAAACTTAAACCAAAAATATCCCCAGAAGTCTTCTTAAAACCAAACAATAGTTTAGCTTAACTGGTAAAGAATGTCTGCCTTGAGCATTGTGCTCTTTTAAGAACTTTACATGGGATCAAAGTGACAGCGCAACTTGAAAGATTAGATAGGAATCTTAGGAGGCAGTGAGTTTATGTTAGTGGGGAAGGAACATCTCAGAAAAGGAGGGTGAAAATGATTGCACACCTCAAAGATGGTAATCAGTGTCACTGAGTTGTTCATGTGGAAATGGATGAATTGATGTATATTTTGCTGTTTATATTCTCAACAACCACAAAATAGAAAAAAAAAATTTTTTTTCAATACAGAGTTTAAGTTAAAACATGCTGTGTTCTTTCTAATTTTTTTCTGTGTTGAAGCGGAACAATGCTTCTGCTACTACTGTTTTGGCTAAATATTTCTCAAGGATTTACATGAAATTTTTTTCTATGGTACCTTACCCATAAATGTTAATGAAGCTGTGTAAATACTGTTCACACAAAGATGACAGATTTGTTAATAGGTAAATTTAAAATTCATTTCCAGTATCAGTGTATGTGTGTGTTGTGAGACAAGTATATTTTTCTATTTGTTGCAAAACATGATTTACTAAGAATTGGGACATTTTATATTTCAGCTTAAAAGGGCCTTGGAAGAACTTCAGGAAGCACTAGCAGAAAAAGAAGAGCTGAGGCAAAGATGCCAAGAACTAGATATGCAGGTATGGAAAAGAAACCTAGTCTGAAAAAACATCTTTTTACATTAATAAAAGTTTTTTATTTTAATTTACTCATTGACATAGTGTTTTGGAAACTGGGTTTCATTCCATGGAGGGATCATTAAAAGTATTTGTTATAGGCTTAAATATTCAAGCATGACTATCATAATTATTTTTCTCTGAGAGTTGAAAATTGCTGGTCTGTTTCCTGGCCCTCAAAAAGAAAAATTGAGAAAATCCTTCTAATTGTAGAATTTCAACTGCTAGATGAAGCCTTCATTTTCTCTTTTGTAAAATGGGAAAATTTACTTCTTAGGGTGTTTGTGAATATTAAATGAGGTAGTTTATGGAAGCATTTAGAAGTGCCTGACACCCGGTATATGCATGTGCATTCTGTGTGTATGTATATTACATTGCATTGCATTGCATTATATATTCACACATGTTCATACACAAACAAACTTGGCACAACAGACAGCAGTTAGTGGTTAAAGGGTGGGTAGACTGTTGACCAGGATACCTATGTTAAGAACCAGACCTTGTTACTAGTTGGTTGTATACTCTTAGGAAAATTTACTTCAGTAAATTTACTTCAGTTTTCTCTTTTGAGAAATGCAGTGGTAATAGTGTGTGTCTTGTAGAGTGGTTGTAAGGATTGAATGAGTTAATATATAGTAAAGCACTCAGAGGAGGGCCTGGCACAGAAGCACTGTGAATGTGTTTGTATCTATTGTTACTGTTGTTATATGAAAGTACAAATGTGAAAAGTTATACAATAAGCCTTGAAAAAAGTACTGAAAAGATTAAATGACCTTCATTATATGCTGTATGTAAATTGCTTTTTTTTTCTCACCCCCCCCCTAAATAATGAACTAAATAAATAGTTGACTTTCTGAAAGCGTGAGGGCAAGGAAGTAGGGTTGTGGTAGCATTGTCCTGGCTGGATGAGGTAAATATCTAGAATAATAGGGCTGGGTAATCAATGTTTCTAAAATGTAAGGATTGTACATGACAGGTAATAGTCACTAACCTGCTTACATGAGGAGATTGATGCATGCCTTGAATTTAGGAACAAAAAGTTGTTTCCTCATGTCTGCCTAGGGCCAGGTTCCCCAGCCTTTGTTTGTATTCTTCACTTTGAGGACAGTGTTTGTAACTTGATTGTACTGTAATTAAGGCAATCACTTGATTTTAATTGCCCGTTATTAGCTCACTTTGTCAATATGTGTTTCTTAACTGGAATGACCTAATTGCACCTGTTGAAAATATAAATAGCAAACTTGTCCAGTAATGTATTTGGAAGTAACGATAGTCATCTTTTTTAATCAAACTAATTCATGTTAAAATCATATGTAAACTTCTGGTCTCATGAAATGTCACAGCCTTAGCTGTAAAATTTTAAGGATGTTTTAAATGGAAAGGGAGGCAAGGGAATCATGCTTGTTTTAAAAGTATGAGTAAAGGAAATCTGTCAGGTGTTGGCATTTGATATGGTTGTAAAGTTGCACATTTGTTCGCATTTTAAATGATAAGCAGTCAGTGCAAGTGGATACAGTACAGCTTTTTGTTATTGAGTAATTAACCAAAAGGGATTGTCCCCTGAATATGTGATGCATGACTGATAATTTTCTACTGTGAACCAGAAATGATAACTTTGTGCAGATGTGTGTATATTTTGCAAGGAGCCCTGGTGGCGCAGTGGTTAAGTGTTAGGCTGCTAACCAAAAGGTCGGCAGTTCAGATTCACCAGCCTCTCTTTGGAGTTATATAACCATACCTGTTGCTGTTGAATCTATTCCGACTCATAATGACTCTGTGGGACAGAGTAGAACTGCCCCATAGAGTTTCCAAGGAGCAGCTGGTGGATTCAAACTGCCAACCTTTTGGTTAGCAGCCAAGCTCTTAACCACTGCACCCCCTGGGCTCCTGCTATATAACAACATCCCCAAAATTAGAAAGTTTATACATAAAAGAGGAACAAATGAAATTTTTGAAGTTCATTAGTATGTCAAATTTAAGAAGCTTAGAAATAACCTTTTTCCTAAAACTCAGACCTAACATTTTGAAGATGTTCTTACTGTGTTTTGTTCATATATGTATTACTTTTGATTTTATTTCTTTTGTTTGATTCAAACCTCGTGGATTCAGAATTCCAGAATTAGAAGTATCTTTAGAAATGATCAGATCTGATTGACCAAGCTGCTTAATGACTTGGTGAGAATTAGACTCCCAATAGCTTTTATGCTATTGATGCTTATACTTGTGTATTTGCTCTTTAGGTGACTGCACTTCAAGATGAAAAGAATTCACTGGTATCTGAGAATGAGATGATGAATGAAAAACTCGACCAGTTGGATGGCTCTTTTGATGATCCAAATACAATGGTTGCAAAAAAGTATTTTCATGCACAACTACAACTAGAACAATTACAGGAAGAAAACTTCAGGTAGCATTTTCAGTAGAAGTCATTCTATAGAGTTCTATCTATTAAACAGGTAGCTAGAACATCATAGGAATATCAACAGCTAATTATTAAGCATTAGTAAGCATGTAATTCAGCTACCAAAGGTGCCAAATGGGATACGAAGTGATTCTTGCCCTCACAAAGCTTACAGTCCAGTTAGGTAAATGTAATACATATGTAAAAAGAAAACAATTCAAAATAACATATGATACAGCCCAAAGATTATAAACAAGTACAACAGGAGTTCATAAAAGGGAGTGATTGCTGAAGCCTGGGGAGGATAGGGAGTTTCTTATATAGGAGAGGGAACCTGAAAATAAATGGAAATGTATATATGTTAAGTGAAAGAGATGCTTTTCACTTTTTAATATTCTTTGAAAATAATGAATGTGCCCATTCTTAACATTGATTGTCCCTTGTGTGCTTACCACTGATCCTTCCATGATAAGTGTTTGAGGGCAGGCACTCTAATTGTACTTTACGTATTTTTTTATTACTTTCTTTTGATATATTTTCAAACTTACAAAAAAAAAGCTGCAAGAAATTTCAAGGAACTCCTTTATACCCCTTTCTCAGATTTAGCAATTATTTTACGTTTTCCCCCATTTGCTTTATAATTCTCTTTATGTATATAGTCATATAGCTAACACATAGCTTTTCTCTGAACCATTTAAGGGTGAGTTGGAGACATGCACCTTTACCCCCCTATACTTCATTGTGTGTTTCCTAAGAACAACGACATTCTCTTACATAAACACAGTATAGTGATCAAAATTAGGGAGTTTATCATTGATAATATCTAATCCACAGACTATATTTAAATTCCATCGATTGCCTCAATGTCCTTTATAGCTCATTTTGATTCATAATCCGGTCCAGGAACTTGCATTGCGTTTAGTAATGGATTTTTATTAATAGAGTATAAATCTGTTACTATTATTTGTTTTGATGCTCAGATTTTCCCAGATTTGGCCAGTAGGAGGCCTTCTAATTGGTTCCTGTGTCCTTTCAACACGTTGCCATCGTTTTTTTGAGTGCTTTCTTACCTTTGGGCACAAAGATATGTTCCCAACTCGTCTCATCCTTTCGGTTTCCTAGCTCTGGAATCAGCTATTTTGTCAAGATTCCCTCCTTCCTTTTACTGAAGGATATTATTTGGAAACAAAGATCTATCCTGCAGCTCAACTTTTTTGTATCATTGCTTCTAGACTACTTTGGAGGACAGAGCTAGGAAAGATACTTGCACAGCCTCATACCATGTTCACACTTGCCACATTCACACACTCAAATATGTGCGTGTATCTATAATTATTTTTGTATTTAATTTATTTTGTATTTAACTATCAATATGAATAAAGAGCTTACCTAAATTTTAGTTCAGCACCTCAGGGTTCATCCTCTTCTGCATTACCATATTATAACTCTCTTCTCCAGCAGTGAGAACCTGGTCCCTGTTTCCCTCGATATATTTACTTTTTTGCTCAAGCCCAAACGCACAGAAAGTAGTTTCAGAATTGCTAACCCATATTTCTGTAAAAAGCAAAGTATTACAGGGGTTCAGTACGTTTCCCTTTTTTCTTTTTATAAGATAACATTTACATATAGTGAAATGCATAAATACTGAATACAGTTTGTCGAGTTTTGACAAATACATGCATCTATGTAACTTACCACATTTATCAGTATAGATCATATCTATTCAGTACAGCAAATTCCCTCTTTCCCCTTCCCAGTCAGTCTCTTCCTGTTAGATGCTAATTACTCTTCTGATGTTTTTTCACTGTAAATTAGTTTGATCTAAAACCTCATATAAATTCGGTTGTGTAGAATGAACCCTTTGGTGACTGACTTCTGTTGCTCAGCATGTTTGTGCAATTCATCCATATTGTTGAAAGTATCAATAACTCATTCTTTTTTATTACTGAGTAGTATTTAATCATACAGAATTATTCCATATTATACTGCATGTTGTTTATACCTTTTTCTTTGGATGGGCATTTAGGTTTCCAGTTTTGGGCTAATATAAATAAACCTGTTAGGAACATTGGAGTATATGCGAATATATTTTTTCATTTCTGGTGGTCAAATACGTATGCCGGTATTGTATATAGTAGGTCTATTTTTAATTTTAAAAGATACTGAGAAGCCATTTTCCAAAGTGGTCATACCATTCTACATTCCTACCAGCAGAGTTTGAGAGTTCTAGTTGCTCTGCCTCCATTCCAAAATTTGATCTTATCATTCTTTTTAATTTCAGCCATCCTAGTGGATATTTAGTGATATCTAATCGTAGCTTTAATTTGCATTTTTCTGATAATTAATGATGTGTTGAGCTCCTTTTCATGTGCTTATTGGCCATTTATATATCTTAATTTGTAAAGTGGCTTTTTACACTGTTGACCTATTTTTAAATTGGGTTGTTTGTCTTTTTATTATTGAGTTGTAGGAGTATTTTTTAAATATATGTATTCTGAATATAAGTCCTTTGTCAGATATATGTATAGTAAATATTTCTCCCTTTCTGTGTCTTGCATTTTCATTTCCTAAAGGTGTTTTTCTAAGAGTAAAAGTTTTTAATTTAGATGAAGTCTAATTTATCAGTGTTTTTAAGATCGGTGGTTTTCGTGTACTGTCCAGGACATCTTTACCTACTCCTAGGTCATGAAGATACTAATATTTTTTTTGTAGAACCTTCATAGTTTTATTTTTTACGTTTAGGTCTGCAACCTATCTCAAATTAAAATGATGTGAGTTGTGAGAGTCAAGCATCATTATTATTTTTCCAAATAAGTATCTAGGTGTTCAGTACCATCTGTTGAAGAGTATTTTTTAGCCCTCTTGAATTGCTTTGATGCACGCCTTTGTCACAAACCATATGACCATAGAATTTGGGTCTTTTTCTGGACTCTCAGTTCTGTTCCATTGATCAATTTGTCTGTCTGTATGCAAGTATGACACTGTCTTGATTACTATAGCTTTAGTGTAAGTCTTTTGAAATTACGTAGTATAAGTATTGCACCTTTATTCTTTTCAAAATTTGTTCTAGGTATTCCAGATCCTTTGAGTTTCCACATAAAAGTGAGAAGAAGCTAGTCAATTTCTATAAATATACATATTGGGATTATATGGATTTTGTGTAATTGATATCTTAAATGTATTGAGTTTTCCTATGTATGAGTATGGCCTTTTCATTTATTTAAGTCTTCAATTTCTCTCCGCAGTGCTTTGTTGTTTCAGGGTAGAATTCATCTTGTATGTCATTTGTTAATGTTTTTCTCAAGTATTTTATGGTTTTGATGATATAAAAATACAGTTAAATTATTATCCAAAAGTTTGCTGCTAAAATATAAATCTACAGTTGATTTTTATACATTGAAACTTGTGTCTTGCATCTTGTGTCTTGAAACAAATCATGCAAAATTTCTTAATTCGCTTATTCTGTATTTGTTTGCATAGAATATACTATGAAATCTATAATCATCTCACTAATAACAGTTTTAATTCTTTCTTTTATTATTTCCACCTTTTATTTATTTTTTTTGACTTACTGCAAGAGCAGACATTCTTGTTTTGTTCCCAATCTTAAGAGAAAAATGTTCTATTAAGTACCATCAAATATGCTAGCTGTAGGTTTTTTTAAGTGTGTACTCTTAATAGATTGAGTAAGTTCACCTTTATTTCTAATTTGCTAAGAGTTTTTGTAATGAATTGGTGTTGATTTTTGTCAAGTTATTTTTCTGTATCCTGAAAAGATCATGTGATTTTATTGTTTTAATATGATTGGTTGATTTTTGATTATTAAACAACCATATATACTGGACATAAGCCCCTTTGGTCATCTTTTATTATCCTGTTTATATATGGCTGGATTGGGTTTGCTAATACACTGAAAGAATCTTTATGACTATGTTCATATTTTTTTCCGTTTCAAGTTTTGTTAGGGTTATGGTAATCTCATAGAATAAATTGGGAAGTATTTCTTCTGCCTTTGTTTTCGAAGAGTTTAAGAATATTGTCTGTTAAATGCTTAATAGTATTTTGTCAATAAAACAATGTGAACCTGTAGTTTTCTTTGTGAAAGGACTTTTAATAACAAGTTTAATTTCTTTCATAGTCATAGGACGTTTCAGATTTCTGTTTTTCATCTTGTGTCAATTTGATAAGTAGTATTTTTAAGATAAATGCCCATTTCATCTAAGTTGTTTAATATATTGGCATAAGATTGTCCATAGCAGTCTTTTATTGTCCTTTCAGTTACTGTAGGATCTGTAGTGATGTCCTCTCTTTCATTCCTAATACTGGTAATTTGTGTTTCCCTCATTTTTATTGATTACTCTTTTTATTTGTTGTTGTTGTTAGGTGCCATCGAGTCACTTCTGACTCATAGCGACCCTGTGTACAACAGAACAAAACACCCCCTGGTCCTGCAACATCCTCACGGTCATTGCTGTGTTTGAGCCCATTGTTGCAGCCAGTGTGTCAGTCCACCTCATCGAGGGTCTTCATCTTTTTTCGATGACCATTCTACTTTACCCAGCATGATGTCCTTGTCTAGTACTGGTTCCTCCTGATAATAAGTCCAAAGTATGTGAGACGAAGTCTTGCCATCATCGCTTCCAAGGAGCACTCTGGATGTACTTCTTCCAAGACAGATTTGTTCGTTCTTCTGGCATTCCGTGGTATATTCAGTGTTCCTTGCCAACACCATAATTCAAAGGCATCAGTTCTTCGATCTTCCGTATTCATTGTCCAGCTTTCACAAGCATATGAAGCAATTGAAAATATCAAGGCTTGGGTCAGGCGCACCTTAGTCCCCAAAGTGACACCTTTGCTTTTTAACACTTTGAAGAAGTCTTTTGCAGCAGATTTGCCCTATGCAGTATGTGATTTGATTTCCTGACTGTTGCTGCTTCCATGGCTGTTGATTGCAGATCCAAGTAAAATGATACCCTTGACAATGTCAGTCTTTTCTCCATTTATCATGATGTTGCTTATTGGTCCTGTTGTGAGGATTTTTGTTTTCTTATGTTGAGGTGTAATCCATATTGAAGGCTATAGTCTTTGATCTTCATCAGTAAGTGCTTCAAATCCTCTTCACTTTCAGCAAGCAAAGTTGTATTATCTGCAGATCGCAGGTTGTTAATGAGTCTTCCACCAGTCCTGATACCACATTCTTCTTCATACAGTCCAACTTCTTGGATTATTTGCTTAGCATTCAGATAGACTAAGTGTGGTGAAAGGATACAACCCCGATGCACACTTTTCTTGATTTTTAAACCATGCAGTATCATCTTGCTCTGTTTCAATGACTACCTGTTGGTCTAAGAACAGGTTCCACATGAGCACAATTAAGTGTTCTGGAATTCCCATTCTTTGCAATGTTAACCCGTAATTTGTTATGATCCAAACAAGCAAATCCCTTTGCATAGTCAATAAAACACAGGTAGACATCTTTCTGGTATTCTCTGCTTTCAGCCAAGATCCATCTGACGTCAGCAGTGATATCCCTTGTTCCACATCCTCTTCTAAATCCAGCTTGAATTTCTGGCAGTTCCGTGTTGATATATACTGCTGCAGCTGCTTTTGAATAATCAGCAAAATTTTACTTGTGTGTGATATTAATGATACTATTTGATAATTTCTGCATTCAGTTGGATCACCCATCTTTGGAGTGGGCACAAATATGGATCTCTTCTAGTCTGTTGGCCAGGTAGCTATCTTCCAAATTTCTTGGCATAGACGAGTGAGCACCTGCAGTGCTGCGTCCATTTGTTGAAACATCTCACTGGTATTCTTTCAGTTCTTGGAGGCTTGTTTTTCGCCAGTGCCTTCAGTGCAGCTTGGACTTCTTCCTTCAGTACCAGTGGTTCTTGATCATATGCTACCTCCTGAAATGGTTGAGCATTGACCAATTCTTTTTGGTATAGTGACTCCGTGTGTTCCTTCCATCTTCTTTTAATGCTTCCTTTGTTGTTTAATATTTTCCCTGTAGAATCCTTCAGTATAGCAGCACCAGGCTTGAATTTTTTCTTCAGTTCTTTCAGCTTGAGAAATGCCAAGCATGTTCTTCCCTTTTGGTTTTCTATCTCCAGGTCTTGCACATTCATTATAATATTTTACTTTGTCTTCTCAAGCTGCCCTTTGAAATCTTCTGTTTAGCTCTTTTACTTCATCAGTTCTTCCATTTGCTTTAGCTACTCAGTATTCAAGAGCAAGTTTCAGAGTCTCTTCTGATACCCATTTTGGTCTTTTCTTTCGTTCCTGTCTTTTTAATGACCTTTTGCTTTCTTCAAGTATGATGTCCTTGATGTGTTACCACAACTCATCTGGTCTTCGGTCATTAATGTTCAATGCATTAAAGCTATTCTTGAGATGCTCTCCAAATTCAGGTGGAATATACTCAAGGTCATATTTTGGCTCTTGTGGACTTGTTTTCCAGTATCAGAGCAACACAGAAGCCATCACAGTACGACAAATCGACAGATGCTTGGTGGTTACTCCTAGAAACCAAAGCCCGTTGCTGTTGAGTCGATTCCAACTCATAGCAACCTTATAGGACAGAGTAGTACTGCCCCATAGAGTTTCCAGGGAGTGGCTTTTGGGTTTGAACTGCTGACCTTTTGGTTAGTAGCAGAAATCTCTTAACCACTGTGCCACCAGAGCTCCACTCTTCCTAGAGGTTTATTATTTTTATCTTTTCCAAAACATCCTTATTTTATGGCTCATCATATGTTTCATTATGATGAATGTTCCATGTACATTTGTAAAGAATATGTATCTTGCAGTTGTTGGCTGAAGTGTTTATAAATGTCAGTTGTATCAAATTGGTTAATAATGTTCATATCTCTTCTATATTTTGCTGGTTTTAGTTGCCGTCGAGTTGTTTCTTACTCATAGTGACCCCATGTAGCAGAGTAGAACTGCCCCATAGGGTTTTCTGGACTTTAATCTTTATGGGAGCAGATTACCATGTCTTCCTCCCACGAAGCTGCTGGGTGGATTCAAACTGCCAACCTTTTGGTTAGCAGCCGAGTGCTTAACCATTGCTCCTTAGTTCCATCAATATTGAGAGACTGGTATTAAATCTTTGTGTGTTTCTACCTTTGGTTCTATCAATTTTTGCATCATATATTTTGAAGCTGTTACTATGTAACTACATTTATTATAATGTCTTTCTGATGAATTAACACTTTTGTAAGTATGAAATATCTCTATATTTGAGCTTTAGTTTTTATACAGTCTGATATCTTCCTTTTAATTGCAATATTTAGTCAGTTTATCCCTTTATATAATTATTGTTATAGTTTCATTTAGGTTTATCGTTTTGTTGTTAATTTTTTCATTTTGCCCATGTGCTCTTTTGTTCTTCCTTTCCTGCTTTCTTTTGGGTTAGTCAAATACTTTTTTAGTATTTGATTTTAATTAGTAGTTTTTGTTGTTGCTATAGGGTATGAAGTATTCATTCTTAATTTATCACAGTCTACTTAGAATTAACATTTCACCATTTTACATCTTGTGTGTGTGTTTGAGTAGTTTTCATTATGTATCTTATGCATTTTATCTTCCTAATTGGAAATTAAAATTTCTGTTAGCAGTTGAGATAAAACTAAGCACAGTATTTCAGAAAATGAAAATTCAAAACATTAAGTTTACTTCTCAAGTCTGTTTCAAAACCAAGAACCCAAAAGTCTATTTCTTTAGTCTTTCTTCTTTTGAATGTAGAATTTTAAGTAACATTTTAAAAGTGTATCTTCCTTAGTAAGCCCATGTTTCTGTTGGGGAAAAAGCAATGTAAATTACATTATTCTTATTTGTTTTCTTTATGTAAGGCTTGAAGCTGCAAAAGATGATTATCGTGTTCACTGTGAAGAGCTTGAAAAGCAACTAATTGAATTTCAACATAGGAATGATGAATTGACTAATCTTGCTGAAGAAACAAGAGCCCTGAAAGATGAAATAGATGTTCTTAGGTATGGCATGTCTAAATATAATTATGTCACTTCTAAGTTATTGCTTAGTAAATTTGGGTATTCCATATTTTAATTAGGGATTCTTAGGGTTATCACTGGTATATCAAGTTTGATCAGTTTTGATCTGAACTCTTAGTTTCTACTTCTTTTATGCTTGCCTCTAGTAATTGCAGTTTAGGGATAAGATTCTGTTCTTGTTTAGACATTTTCTTACTAGAACCCATAAACCCAAAATGATACCTTTTTTCTTAGACTTTGTAGCTGATTTACTTTCAGATATATTTACCTTGGCATCCTTGTAGTCATTAGTATATTTTGTGAAGTATTGTGTAAAGAAATGAATCCTCACAATTGATATTTTGGCATTTGACCAAATATAGAAAACTATAGGTAAGAATCCTAATATTTATTTCAGGGAGAATTGTCTTTCACAGTTCTGTGAAATATTACTCAAGCAAACATATTATCCACATGATCTTCGCATTTTCTGTTAATTTTTATTAATTAGCAATTTCTTTTGCAGTTTTAATGCCATTTTGGGAAGAAAATCTTTATAACCATTTGCATCTGCATGTGATTTGAAGTGATTTGGTTTGTTTATTTGGGTTTTTTTCCCCCCAGCTCCATTGGTAAGGTAACCACAACTCTTAAGGGAAGTATTTTTTGTTGACAATCAAATCTATAAGTTGAATCAACTTCGTAAGTATATCAAATACCTAGAATAAAATTATACTAAATGACACGCACAAAGCAAGGTTGGCCCATAAGCTACGGAGGCGTTCAGAGACACTCAGTTGTATTTACAAAACCATATTTTTTTTAATACAATGTGCTAGTAAATAAAATAGTTCGATAATTTGGCATGTCAAATTAGGAGTATTTTTATTTTAGTGTCTTTATAACAAAAAGATTGAACTTTCCACTGTTTTTAGGCCTGAGTTTCCAAAGTTCTTGCTAAGTTTGGAGTTTCCATTTCTCTTTCTTTTTTTGCTGTAGCTAATTGATAGTTTGTTTGGAAGACTCATTTTATAGCCTGAATAAACTGTTATGTCTGTTTACTGGTTGTTACGTAATAATGTTTGGTTTTTATTATTATAGGGCTACCTCTGATAAAGCAAGTAAACTGGAGTCAACAGTTGAAATATATCGTCAGAAACTACAAGATCTGAATGACCTTCGCAAGCAAGTGAAAACTTTACAAGAAACGAACATGATGTATATGCATAATACAGTCAGCTTAGAAGAAGAATTAAAGAAGGCCAATGCAGCACGTACACAATTAGAAACATATAAAAGGCAGGTAAGAAAAAATTGTAATCGATAACATAGAAAGATCTCAACTTTGTTTTCCTATTTCATCCTTCAAGAATAATATAAAACTCCAGAAGCATTCTATATAGTCAGCTGTGAAGTTAATATTATTAAATATTTCTTTGTAATTTTAATTCAAAGTTTGATAATTGCGTTTGAATTATATTAGTCGTTTACATTTCTATTGCCTTCTGAGCTTGTGTATTTTCTTTTTGACACTGTATTGTTTATTAGCATTTCAGGTAACCCGTGGTAAATGCATTAAAAATGGAGCTCTACACTAGCATATTGTTTTGCCATTTATCATACAACCTAGAGAAACATTAGAGTAGGAGGCTGGTATTTTTGACTAAATTATCATTTGAGTACTTTAAAATTTATACTAATTTTTCTTATTTATATACTACTTTCCACAAATATTTAGAATTTAACTGTAATCTTAGCATAAATATCTTATTTCCATGTCAGTTTCGCATTTACTCAACTCTGAAAAATTAACTATCAATATTGCAGGTAGTTCCCAACTTACGACGTGTTTGAATTACGACAAACCGTATTTACGAAAGTCTGTTTATTATATTTTTTTACATCTTATTATTATTAGTAATATGTACTACATACAATTTTAAAATGTATCTGTAAGTTTGTATGTAATTTTTCCAACCCCTAAAGACAAAGATCAGATTTATAAACATACTAATAATAAAAGACAATAATAATGAAAACTAAAAAAAAAAAAAAAAGAATAGAAGACATCCAGCTTACATCAGAACCGACTTACTGAGGTTTCGTTGGAACCTTATTTTGCTGAGTTTTACTTTTATTTTTGACAAAAGGTTCAAGATCTTCACATTAAACTTTCCTCGGAATCCAAAAGGGCAGACACGCTAGCTTTTGAAATGAAGCGACTTGAAGAAAAACATGAAGCTTTAATAAAGGAAAAAGAGGTAAACATGAATTGTTAAGCAATGTCTTTCTTCTTTTAGTTTTAAACTACCTTTGCTGTCCTTTGAATGGATGTGACATCAGTCAGTCCTTCTATCTTTCCCTAAATTGAATTGTTGGTGTAAAATAAAGTCTTGTAAAAGTGACTATCATTTTTTCGTACAATTTTACCAGCTTCCTTCACAGGGGAAGATGAAGTCCCAGATCCAAGGTCATATGTCTTGGTGCATGTTTTTCTAACTCAGAACCTCTCAACTTTATGAGAGCAAGGGCCATACAGCTTTATTGAGATACAATTTGCCTACCATAAATTTTATGCATTTTAAAGTATTCAGTTCAGTAGCTTTTAGTATATTCACGGAGTGTGCCATCACAGTAACTTTAGTACGCTGTCATCACTCCAGTAAGAAACCTCATACCCGTTCCCAGTCACTTCCCTCCCCCTCAACTGTAGCAACTGTTTGTCTACTTTATGTTCCTATGTTATTGTTGTTAGGTGCTGTTGAGTCAGCTCCAACTCACAGCGACCCTGTGCACAAAAGAACAAAACACTGCCTGGTCCTACGCCATCCTCACAGTTGTTGCTATGCTTGAGCGCATTGTTGCAACCACTGTGTCAGTCCGACTCTTTGAGGGTCTTCCTCTTTTTCACTGACCCTCTACTTTACCAAGCATGATGTCCTTCTCCAGGGACTGATCCCTCTTGATAAGATGTCCAAAGTATGTGAGATGTAGTCTCACCTTCCTGGCTTCTAAGGAGCATTCTGGTTCTATTTCTTCCAAGACAGATTTGTTCTTTTGGCAGTCTGTGGTATATTCAATATTCTTCGACAACACCACAATTCAAAGGCATCAGTTCTTCTTAGGTCTTCCTTATTCATTGTCCAGCTTTCCTGTGCGTATGAGGCGAGATAAAACACCATGGCTTGGGTCAGGTGGACCTTAGTCCTCAAGGTGACTTCTTTGCTTTTCAACACTTCAAAGAAGTCTTTTGCAGCTGGTTTGCCCAATGCAATGTGTCTTTTGATTTCTTGACTGCTGCTGTCACGGGCGTTGATTGTGGATCAGGTAAAATGAAATCCTTGACAACCTCAATCTTTTCTCTGTTTATCATGATGTTGCTTATTGGTCCAGTTGTGAGAATTTTTGTTCTCTTTTTGTTGAGGTGTAATGCATACTGAAGGTTGTGGTCTTTCATCTTCATCAATAAGTGCTTCAAGTCCTCTTCACTTCAGCAAGCAAGATTGTATCATCTGCATAACGCAGGTTGTTAATGAGACTTCCATCAATCCTGATGCCTCGTTCTTCTTCATATAGTCAGGTTCTCGGATTATTTACTCAGCATTCAGATTGACTAGGTATGGTGAAAGGATGTAACCCTGACACATACCTTTCCTGACTTTAAACCATGCAGTATCCCCTTGTTCTATTCCAACAACTGCCTCTTGATCTGAGTACAGATTCGTCATGAGCACAGTTAAATGTTCTGGAATTCCCATTCTCTGCAGTGTTATCCGTAATTTGTTATGATCCACAGAGTTGAATGCCTTAGCATAGTCAGTAAAACACAGGTAAACATCTTTCTGGTATTCTCTGCTTTCAGCCAGGATCCATCTGACATCAGCAGTCATATCCCTGGTTCCACGTCCTCTTCTAAATCTGGCTTGAATTTCTGGCAAGTCCCTGTTGATACACTGCTGCAGCTGCTTTTGAACGATCTTTAGCAAGATTTTGCTTGCATGTGATATTAATGATATTGTTTGATAATTTTCTCATTCAGTTGGATCGCCTTTCTTGGGGATAGGCATGAATATGGGTATCTTCCAGTTGATTGGCCAAGTAGCTGCCTTCCAAATTTCTTGGCATAGATGAGTGAGCGCTTCCAGCGCTGAATCTGTTTGTTGAAACATCTCAATTGGTATTCCGTCAAATACTGGAGACTTGTTTTTCACCAGTGCCTTCAGTGTAGCTTGGACTTCTTCTTTCAATACCATCGGTTCCTGATCATATGTTACCTCCTGAAGTGGTTGAACGTCGACCAATTCTTTTTGATATAGTGACTCTGTGTATTCTTTCCATCTTCTTTTTTTTTTTTTTTTAATTTTTTATTGTACTTCAGGTGAAGACTTACAGAACAAGTAATTTCTCATGAAACAGTAGTACACATACTGTTTTATGACATTGGTTAACAACCCCATTACATGTCAACCCTCTCCCTTCTCGATGTTTCTTTTTTTTTGGTGAAACTGTACATAGCCAAAGATACACCATTTCAAAAATTTCTACATGCACAGTTCAGTGACATCGACTACGCTCTTCCAATTGTGCTGCTATTCTCACTTTAGATGAAGGCTTACAGAACAAAGTAGTTTCTCATTTAACAGTTAGTACACATGTTGCCCTATGACAATGCTTAACAACCTCACAACACATCAGCACTATCCTTACTCAACCTTGGGTTCCCTATCACCAGCTTTCCTGTCCCCTTCTGCCTTCTGGTCCTTGTCCCTGGACTGCTGTGCCTCATTAGTCCCATTTGGTTTTATGGGGCTGTCCACTCCCCGGCTGAACGGTGAACCTCAGAAGTGACTTCGCCACTGAGCTAAAAGCGCGTCTGGGGGCCATACTCTCGGGGTTTCTCCAGTCTCTTTTAGACCAGTAAATCTGGTCTTTTTTCTGTGAGTTAGAATTTTGTTCTACATCCTTCTCCAGCTCTGTCCAGAACCCTCTATTGTGATCCCGGTCAGAGTAGTCGGTGCTGGCCAGGCAACATCTAGCTGTACTGGACTCAGTCTGATGGAGGCCTTGGTAGCTGTGGTCCATGAGTCCTTCAGACTAATTTTTCCCTTGTATCCTGTTCTCTTCATTCTCCCTTGCTCCCGAAGGGATGAGACCAGTGGAGTATCTTAGATAGCTGCCCATAGACTTGTACGACCCCAGACGCTACTCACCAAGGTAGAATGTAGAACGTTGTCTTTATATAAACTGTGTTATGCCAGTTGAGCTAGATGTTCCCCGAGACCATGGTCCCCGCAGCCCTCCACCCAGTAATTCAGTCCCTCAGGGAGTTTGGATGTGTCTGTGGAGCTTCCATGACCTTTCCTTGTACAAGTTGTGCTGGTTTCCCCTGTATTGTGTACTGTCTCACCCTTCAGCCAAGACACCACTTATCTATTGCCTATTTAGTATTTCCCCCCCACCCCTCCCATCCCTGGTAACCAGCAAAGATTGTTACATTTTGTGTGTGAACTTTGTCACGGGTTTTTACAATAGAGGTCTCATACAGTATTTGTCCTTTTGTGATTGACTTATTTCACTCAGCATAATGTCCTCCAGTTTCATCCATGTTATGAGATGCTTCACAGATTCATCCTTGTTCTTTCTCGTTGCACAGTACTCCATTGTGTGTATATACCATAGTTTGTTTATCCATTCATCTGTTGATGGGCATCTACGTTGTTTCCATCGTTTTGCTATTGTGAACAATGCTACCATGAACATAGGTGTGCATATGTCTATTCGAGTGATGACTCTTATTTCTCTAGGATATATTCCTGTAAGTGGGATTGCTGGATCCAATGATACGTCTATTTCTAGCTTTCTGAGGAAGCGTCATATCATTTTCCAAAATGGTTGTATCATTTTGCATTCCCACCAGCAGTGCATAAGAGTTCCGATTTCCCCTCAGCCCCTCCAACATTTGTTTTTCCAGTGTTTTTGATTGATGCCAGTAATGCCGGAGTGAGATGGTATCTCATTGTAGTTTTAATTTGCATTTCTCTAATGGCTAGTAATCGCGAGCATTTCCTCATGTGTCTGTTGGCCATTTGAATGTCTTCTTTGGTGAAGTGTCTGTTCATTTCCTTTGCCCATTTTTTAATCGGATTATTTGTCTTTTTGTTGTAGAGGTGTTGGATTTTCTTATAGATCATGGAGATTAGACCTTTGTTTGACTTGTACTGTCCAAAAATTTTTTCCCAGTCTGTAGGTTCTCTTTTGACTCCTTTGTTGAAGACTTTTGAAGAGCATAGGTGTTTGATCTTTAGAAGATCCCAGTTATCTAGCTTATCTTTTGGGATTTCTGCGTTGATGGTTATGGTTTGTATCCTGTTAATGCCGTGTATTAAGACCTGAAGTGTTGGTCCTATTTTTTCTTCTATGAACTTTATAGTTTTAGGCTTTACATTCAGGTCTTTGATCCATTTTGAAGTAGTTTTTGTATATGGTGTGAGGTATGGGTCCTGTTTCATTTTTTTGCAGATGGATATCCAGTTTTGCCAGCACCATTTGTTAAGACGACTGTCTTTTCCCCATTTGATGGACTTTGGGCCCTTGTCAAAGATCAGGTGACTGTAGGTGGATGGATTTACATCTGGATTCTGAATTCTGTTCCGTTGGTTAATGTATCTGTCGTTGTACCAGTACCAGGCTGTTTTGATTACTGTAGCTGTATAGTAGGTTCTGAAGTCAGGTAGTGTGAGTCCTCCAACTTTATTCTTCTTCTTCAGTAGTGCTTTACTTATTTGGGGCTTCTTCCCTTTCCATATAAAGTTAATGATTAGTTTTTCCATCTCATTGAAGCATGTTGTTGGTATGTGGATTGGGATTGCATTGTATTTGTAAATTACTTTGGGTAGGATTGTCATTTTCACAATGTTGAGTCTACCTATCTAGGAGCATGGTATGTTTTTCCATTTATGTAGATCCCTTTGGGTTTTTTGCAATAGTGTTTGTAGTTTTCTTTGTATAGGTCTTTTACATCGCTGGTTAGATTTATTCCTAAGTATTTTATCTTTTTAGGGGCTATTATAAGTGGTATTTTTTCCTGATTTCCTTTTCATTGTTCTCCTTATTGGTGTATAGGAATCCAACTGATTTTTGTATGTTTATCTTCTATCCTGCTACTCTGCTGAATCTTTCTGTTAGTTCCAGTAGATTTCTCGTGGAGTCTTTAGGGTTTTCTATGTATAGTATCATATCATCCGTAAACAGGGACCGTTTAACTTCTTCATGACCAATTTGGATGCCCTTTATTTCTTTTTGTTGCCTTATTGCTCTAGCTAGAACTTCCAGCACAATGTTAAATAGGAGTGGTGATAAAGGGCATCCTTGTCTTGTTCCTGTTTTGAAGGGGAATGTTTTCAGCCTCTCTCCATTAAGAATGATGTTGGCTGTTGGTTTTGCATAGATGCCCTTTATTATGTTGAGAAATTTCCCTTCTATACCTATTTGATTGAGAGTTTTTATCAGGAATGGGTGTTGGACTTTGTCAGATGCCTTTTCTGCGTCAATTGAGATGATCATGTGAATCTTTTCTTTCCTTTTATTTATGTGGTGGATTACGTTGATTGATTTTCTAATGTTCAACCATCCTTGCATACCTGGTATGAATCCTACTTGGTCGTGGTGTATTATTTTTTGATATGATGCTGAATTCTATTGGCTAGAATTTTGTTGAGAATTTTTTCATCTATATTCATGAGAGATATTGGTCTGTAATTTTCTTTTTTTGTGACATCTTTGCCTCGTTTTGGTATCAGCGTCATGCTGGCTTCGTAGAATGAATTTGGAAGGGTTGCTTCCTTTTCTATGCTCTGAAATAGCTTGAGTAGTACTTGTACAAGCTCTTCTATAAATGTTTTGTAGAATTCTCCAGTGAAGCCATCTGGGCCAGGGCTTTTTTTGCTTGGGAGGTTTTTTTTTTATTACCTTTACAGTCTCTTCTCTTGTTATGGGTCTGTTCAGATTTTCAACATCACTTTGTTGTAGTTTGGGTAGGTAGTGTGTTTCTAGAAATTTATCCATTTCCTCTAGGTTTTCAAATTTGTTGGAGTATAGTTTTTCATAATACTCTGTTTTAATCCTTTTTATTTCAGTTGGGTCTGTTGTAATGTCTGTCCCCCATGTCATTTCTTATCTGCATAATTTGTGTCCTCTCCTGTTTTTCTTTTGTCAATCTGGCCAGTGGCCTGTCGATTTTGTTGATTCTTTCAAAGAAGCAACTTCTGGTTTTGTTGATTCTTTCTATTGTTTTTCTGTTCTCTATTTCATTTATTTCTGCTCTGATCTTTATTATTTCCTTTCTTCCGGTGGTTGTGGGCTTTTTTTGCTGTTCTCTTTCTATTTGTTTGAGTTCTGTTGTTAATGTCTTGATTTTGTCCCTTTCTTCTTTTTTGATGTGTGCATCTATTGCTATAAATTGTCCTCTGAGGACTGCCTTTGCTGTGTCCCAAAGGTTTTGGTATGATGTGTTTTCATTCTCATTTGATTCTAGGAATTTTTTGATTCCATCTCTGATTTCTTCTATTACCCAGTGATGTGTAAGCAGGGTATTATTCCGTTTCCATGTGATTGATTTTTTTCCTTGCTCTTTCTATTGTTAATTTCTGCCTTGGTGGCATTGTGGTCAGAGAAGATACTTTGAATTATCTCAGCGTTTTGGATCTTGTTGAGGATTGCTCTGTGGCCTAAGATGTGGTTTATTCTGGAGAACGTTCCATATGCATTGGAAAAGAATGTGTACTTTGCAGCAGTTGGATGGAGTGTTCTATATATGTCTATGATGTCAAGTTGGCTGATAGTGCCCTTTAGGTCTTCTGTATCTTTGCTGAGTTTCTTAGTTGTTCTGTCCTTTACTGAGAGTGGTGTGTTGAAGTCTCCTACTATTATTGTGGAACTGTCAATTTCTCTTTTCAGTGTTGTTAGAGTTTGTTTTATGTATTTTGGAGACCTGTCATTGGGTGCGTAGATATTTATTATGGTTATGTCTTCATGATGGATCGTCCCCTTACTCATTATATAGTGTCCTTCTTTGTCTTTTTTGGTGGATTTTGTTTTAAAGTCTATTTTATCTGAGATTAGTATTGCCACTCCTGCTCTTTTTTGGTAGTTGTTAGCTTGATATATTTTTTCCAACCTCCATCTTCTTTTGATTCTTCCTGCGTTCTTTAATGTTTTTCCCGTAGAATCCTTCAGTATAGCAACTCAAGGCTTGAATTTTTTCTTCAGTTCTTTCCACTTGAGATATTCTGTGCATGTTCTTCCCTTTTGTTTTTCTATCTCCAGGTCTTTGCACATTTCTTCATAATACTTTGTCTTCTCGAGCCACCCTTTGAAATCTTCTGTTTAGCTCTTTTATTTCATCATTTTTTTCTTTTGCTTTAGCTACTCTGTGTTCAAGAGCAAGTTTCAGAGTCTCTTGTAACATCCATTTAGGTCTTTTCTTTCTCTCTTGTCTTTTTAATGACCTTGCTTTCTTCACGTATGATGTTCTTGATGTCTTTCCACAAGTTGTCTTGTCTTCAGTCATTAGTGTTCAACATCTCAAATCTGTTCTTGAGATGATCTCTAAATTCAGGTGGGATATACTCAGGGTAGTACTTCATCTCTTGTGGACTTGTCCTAATTTTCTTCAGCTTCAACTTGAACTTGCATGTGAGTGATTGATGGTCTGATCCACAGTTGGCCCCTGGCGTTGTTCTGACTGATAATATTGAGCTTTTCCATCGTCTCTTTCCACAGATGTAGTTGATTTGATTCCTGTGTATTCCATTTGGTGAGTCCATGTGTGTAGTTGCCGTTTATGTTGGTGAGAAAAGGTATTTGTAATGAAGAAGTCATTGGTCTTTCAGAATTCAATCATGAGATCTTCTGGCATCATTTCTGTCACCAAGGCCATATTTTCCAACTACTGATCCTTCTTCTTTGTTTCCAACTTTCACATTCCATTCACCAGTAGTTATCAGTGCATCCTGATTGCATGTTCGATCAATTTCAGACTGCAGAAGTTGGTAAAAATCTTCAATTTCTTCATCTTTGGCCTTAGTGGTTGGTGTGTAAATTTGAATTATAGTTGTACTAACTGGTCTTTCTTATAGGCTTATGGATAATATCTATCACTGACAGTGTTGTACTTCAGGATAGACCTTGAAATGTACTTTTTGATGATGAATGCAAGGCTATTCCCCTTCAAGTTGTCATTCCCAGCACAGTAGACCATATGATTGTCCGATTCAAAAGACCAATACCAGTCCATTTCAGCTCACTAATGCCTACGATATTGATCTTTATGCATTCCATTTCATTGTTGATGATTTCCAGTTTTCTTAGATTTCCAGTTTCCTAGGAAGAAGTACCTGGTGGTCTACTTCTGAAAAGAATTAGCCAGTGAAAACTTTATGAATACCAGGGGAACATTGTCTATTGCTAGAGATTTGCCCATTTTTGTCTAGAATATATAATCATACACTTTGTTTTTTTTTTTGACTGACCTCATTCACGTAGCATAATGTTTTTAAGGTTCATCTATATTGTAACATGTATCATTACTCAATTCTTTTTTTATTGTTGAAAGTTCTACTTTATGGATATAGCACACTTTGTTTATCCATTCATCAGTTAATGGACATTTGGGATATTTTCACTCTTTCAGTATTATACATAAGGCTGTTATGAACATTCATGTACACATTTTTGTGTGAACATACGTTTTCATTTTCTTTCAGTATGTACCTAGGAGTTGTATTGCTGGGGAGTCCCTGGGTGGCACAAACGGTTAAGTGCTCAGCTACTCACTAAAAGGTTGGCGATTCAAACCCACCCAGAAGCATCTTGGAAGAAAAACTTGGTGATCTGCTTCCAAAAGATCACAGCCTTTGAAAGCCATATGAAATGCAATTCTACTCTGAAACACATGGGGTCACCATAAATAGGAATTGTCTCACTGGCAAATGGCTCATTTTGTTTTGTTTTTTGGTATTGCCAGGTCATATGGTAACTGTTTAACCTTTTAATGTTTTCTAAAGGATACGAATCATTTTTCATCTCTTTCAGCAGTTTTTGAGGGTTCTGATTTCTCTATATCCCTGCCAACACTTATTTTCTGTTGTTGTTTGTTTAGGTTTTTTATTTTCTTTTTTACCTCGTTTTTTTTTTTTTTTTTTAATCTATGTAATGGATGAGAAATATTACCTCCTTTTTTTTTTTTAATTCGTATTTCCCTAATAACTGATTTTAAGCATCATCTTATGTGTTTTTGGCCATTTGTAAATCTTCTTTGGAGAAATGTCTATTTAAATCCTTTGCCCATTTTTTAATTAGGTTATTTGTCTTTTAATTTTTTGAGTTGTCATCTTTATATATTGTAGATACAGATGTCAGATATATGACTTGGAAATATTTTCTCCTGTTTTGTGGATTGTCTTCTCATTTTCCTGATGGTATTATTTGTGGCACAGAAGTTCTTCATTTTGACTAAATCCAAGTTATCTATTTTTTTTTTGTTGTTGTTGCTGTTGCCTGTGCGTTTGGTGGCCTTTTTGAGAAACCATTGTCTAACTTAAGGTCACCAAGACATACTCATATGTTTTGTTCTAAAAGTATTATAATTTTAGCTCTTAGATTTAGTCTGTGATCCATTTTTACTTAATCTTTGTATATGGTACGAGGTAAGGATTAGCAACATCATAATAAATGGAGAAAATACTGAAGTTGTCAAGAATTCCTTTTTACTTGGATCCACAACTAAGGCCCATGGGAGCTGCAGTCAAGAAATCAAGCAATACATTGCATTGGGGAAATCGGCTGCAAAAGGCGTCTTTAAAGTGTTAAAAAGCAAAGATGTCACTTTGAGGATGATGGTGTGCCTGACACACCCCAGGGTATTTTCAGTCACTTTAAGCATGCGAAAGCTGGACAGTGTCTAAGGAAGACCAAAGAAGAATTGATGCCTTTGAATTATGGTGTTGGTGAAGAATATTGAATATACTGTGGAGTGCCAGAAGAATGAACAAATCTGCTTTGGAAAAGTACAGCCAGAGTGCTCCTTAGAAACGAGGCTAGCAGGACTTTGTCTCACATGTTTTAGACATGAAGAAGAACAGGGCATCAGGATTAGAAAAAAGACTTATTAACAACCTGTGTTATGCAGATGACACAACCTTGCTTGCTAAAAGCGAAGAGGACTTGAAGCACTTACTGATGAATATGGAAGACTACAGCTTTCAGTATGGAGTACACCTCAACATAAAGAAAACAAAAATCTCACAACTGGACCAGTAAACAACATGATAAACAGAGAAAAGATTGAAGGTGTTGAAGATTTAATTTTACTTATATCCACAGTCAGCACCCATAGAAGCAGCACTCAAGAAATCAAATAACACATTGCATTCGGCAAATCTCCTGCAGAAGACTTCTTTGAAGTGTTGAAAAGCAAAGATGTCACCTTGAAGACAAAGGTGCACCTGACCCAAGCCATGATGTTTTCAATTGCCTCATGTGCGTGCAAAAGCTGGATGAAGAATAAGGAAGGCTGAAGAATTGATGCCTTTGAATTGTGGTGTTGGCAAAGAGTACTGAATATCCATGGACTGCTAAAAGAACAAACAAATCTGTCTTGGAAGAAGTCCATCCAGAATGCTCATTAGAAGCAAGGATGGTAAGACTGTGTCTCACATATTTTGGACACTTTATCAGAAGGGATCAGTCCTGGAGAAGGACATCATGCTTGGTAAAGTAGAGGGTCAGTGAAAAAGAGGAAGAGTCCCAAAGAGATGGTTTGACACAGTGGTTGTAACGATGGGCTCAAGCATAACAATGATTGTGAGAGTGGTGCAGGACAGGGCAGTGTTTCGTTCTGTTGTACATGGGGTCACTGTGAGTCGGAACCTATTCAACAGCACCTAACAACAACAACAATCAGGAGGGACCAGTCCCTGCTCCCTAGAGAAGGACATCATGCTTGTCCAATGAGATGGATTGACAACAGTGGCTGCAACAATGAGCTCAGACATAGCAATGATTGTGAGGATGGCACAGGACCGGGCAATGTATTATTCTGTTGTGCATAGGGTCATTATGAGTTGGGACCAGCTCAATAGCAACTAACAACAACAACATTCCCATTTTGAAGATGTGAATACAGCGTCAAAGAGTTACATAACTTGCTCAGATAATATAGCTAGGGAGTGGTGAAAGAAACTTAAACTATAGTCCAGGTTACCTGCATAGTCCATGCTGATTTCATTACCCTACAATTGCATATTTGTACTCTGTGTGTCAGAATCAACTCAGTATCAATGGGTTGGGTTTTTTGGTTACATAATTGCATTCATTTGATTCAAAGTTAAACTGTCTAATGGGGAAATTGCCTGTCGTGTTATATCAAGTTTATATGACTTATGCAGGAGAAAATTGACTTCTTAGCACTAAAACAAAAACTTTTCCCTTTTAATTAAACAACAGTTATAAATTAACTTGTTAAGATAAATTATTATAAGCATAAAGTACATTACTTATGGGAAGAATTAAATATTTTTCTGATGTCAACAATTGTTTTTTAGAGGCTTATAGAACAGCGTGATACTCTAAAAGAAACAAACGAAGAGCTTCGATGTTCGAAAGTACAACAAGATCACCTAAACCAAACAGGTGAATTTTGTTAAATTTACAAAAGGTTTTTTTTTTTTGTTTTTTTTTTTTGGTCTTTCTTCTTAGTGGTAGAAAAGACATACTGAAATGTTAATCTAGTTTTTTTGTTGTTGTTTAGATACATCTGCCACAAAAAGTTATGAGAATCTTGCTGCTGAAATTATGCCCGTGGAATATAGGTAATTTTTTTTCTATTAACTGATAATCTGTATTTAAAAATATTAGAAATGTGATTTTTTTATGCGCGTCTTTTAAAACTTTTTATTTTATGAGTCATAGTTATAAAAATTATTTTATCTCCTTATACTTTGTAAGTTAGATTGTTATTGCTGCCACAACAATTTTAAAATTTATCAGATGTGTAAATTGCACTATCTGAATAATATATTCTGGTTTTCATAGCATGGGCTTTATGATGTTGAAATTATTTATATTCCTGTTCGTTAACTCTATGGAAAAACCTTTCAGTATATGGCATTCAAATCCACGTGAGTGAAAGTTAAAAACTCTCAATAATAGGAGGAGAATTAAAGAGAAATAAAGTATAAATTTGAGAGGTTTCTCTTGACCTCAGTTTTATCTTGGTCTTTCATTGCTGTGTTTACTTCTAGCCATTTGACTAACCTGGCATTTTTATGGGGTGGGGGATGGACAGAATGGGCAATATGTTCACTTATTTATTATTTACAATTTTCTTCACTCTTTTCATTCAGATATAATTCATGTACCATATGATTCACCCATTTAAAAGGTACAATTCACTGAGTTTTAGTATATTCACATAATTGTGTAACTATTACTACTATCTAATTTTAGAACATTTCTATTGCCCCAAAAAGAAACCTCATACCCATTAGCAGTATTTCCCAGTCCTACGTTTACCCTCACATCAGCCTCAAGCAACCATTAATTCTTCTGTCTCTGTAGATTTCCCTATTCTGGACATTTCATATAAGTGGGCTCATACATTACGTGGTCTTTTGTGACTGGATTCTTTCATTTAGCATATTTTTTCAAGATTTATCCATAGTGTAGCATGTGCTTAATTGTTTTTTATTGCTGAATTATATTCCATATATAATTAGGAACAAGGACCTGGCGATCTACTTCTAAAAATGTGGCCAGTGAAAACCTTATGAATAGCAGTGGAACACTGTCTGATGTAGTGCCAGAAGATGAGCCCCTCAGGTTGGAAGCCCTCAAAAGACAACTGGGGAAGAGCTTCCTCCTCAAAGTAGAGTCGACTTAAATGACACGGATGGGGTAAAGCTTTCAGAACCTTCATTTGCTGATGTGGCACGATTCAAAATGAGAAGAAACAGCTGCAAGCATCCATTAGTTATCGGAACGTAGAACGCATGAAGTATGAACCTAGGAAAATTGGAAGTTGTCCAAAAATGAAATGGAACGCATAAAGATTGATACCCAGACATTAGTAAGCTGAAATGGACTGGTATTAGCCACATTGAATCTGACGATCGTATGGTATAGTATGCCAGGAATGACAAAGAAAAATGAGGTCACATTCATTGTCAAAAAGAACATTTCAAGATCTATCCTGAAGTACAGCCCTGTCAGTGATAGGATATTATCCATACACCTATAAGAAAGACCAGTTAGTATGACTGTTATTCAAATTTACCAACCAACCACTAAGGCCAAAGATGAAGAAATTGAAGATTTTTACCAACTTCTGCAGTCTGAAATTGATCAAACCTGCAGAGAAGATGCATTGATAATTGCTGGTGATTGGAATGTGGAAGTTGGAAACAAAGAAGAAAGATCAGTAGTTGGAAAATAAGGCCTTGGTGATAGAAATGGTGCCAGAGATCACATGATGGAATTTTGCAAGACCAACGAACTATTCTTTGGAAATACCTTTTTTCAGTAACATAAATGGTGACTATATACGTGGACCTCTCTGGATGGAATGTACAGAAATCAACTACATCTGTGGAAAGAGATGATGGAAAAGCTCAATATCATCAGTCAGAACAAGGCCAAGGGCTGACTGAGGAATAGACCATCAGTTGCTCAAATGCAAGTTCAAGGTGAAGCTGAAGAAAATTAAAACAAGTCTATGAGAGCCAAACTACGACCTTGAGTATATCCCACCTGAATTTAGAGACTATTTCAAAAGTGGTTTTGACACACTGGCCACTAATGACCAAAGACCAGACAAGTTGTTGGATGACATCAAGAACATCATACTTGAAGAAAGGAAAAGGTCATTAAAAAGACAGGAGAGGAAGAAAAGATGAAAATGGATGTCAGAAGAGACTCTGAAATTGAGCTTGAATGTAGAGTAGCTAAAGTGACTGGAAGAAATGATGAAGTAAAAGAGCTGAACAGAAGATTTCAAAGGGCAGCTTGAGAAGAAAAAGTAGTATTATAATGACATGTGAAAGACCTGGAGTTAGAAAGCCAAAAGGGAAGAACACGCTCAGCATTTCTCAAGCTGAAAGAACTGAAGAAAACAGTTAAGCCTCGAGTTCCAATATTGAAGGATTCTACAAGGAAAACATTGAATGATGAAGGAAGTATTAAAAGAAGATGGAAGGAATACACATAGTTACTGTACTAAAAAGAATTGGTTGATGTTTATCCATTTCAGGAGGTAGCATATGATCCAATGGTATTGAACTGATGGTACTGAAGGAGGAAGTCCAGGCTGCACTGAAGGCACTGGTGAGAAACAAGGCCACAGGAATTGATGGAGTACCAGTTCAGATGTTCCAACAAATGGATGCAACGCTGTAAGTGCTCACTTGTCTATGCTAAGAAATTTGGAAGGCAGTTACCTGGTTAACTAACTGGAAGAGGTCCATATTTGCACCCATTCCAAAGAAAGGTGACCTAACAGAATGCAAAAATTATCTAACAGTATCGTTAATATCACACGTGAGTAAAATTTTGTTGACGATCATTCAAAATTGTTTGCAGCAGTACACCGACAGGAAACTGCTAGAAATTTAAGCTGGATTCAGAAGAGGACGTGGAACGAGGGATATCATTGTATCTGATGTCAGATGGATCTTGACTGAAGGTAGAGAATACCAGAAGGATGTTTACCTGTGTTTTATTGACTATGCAAAGGCATTCGACTGTGGATTATAACAAATTGTGGATAACATTGCAAAGAATGGGAATTCAGAACACTTAATTGTGCTCACGTGGAATCTGTGCATAGACCAAAGAGGCAGTTGTGTGGTTTAAAATCAGGAGAAGTGTGCGTCAGGGTTGTATCCTTTCACCATACTTATTCAATCTGTATGCTGAGCAAGTTATCCAAGAAGCTGGACTATATGAATAGGAATGCAACATCAGGTTTGGAGGAAGACTCATTAACAACCTGTGATATGCAAATAACACAACCTTACTTGTTGAAAGCAAAGAGAACTCGAAGCATTTACTGATGAAGATCAGAGACCACAGCTTTCAGTATGGGTTGCACCTCAACATAAAGAAAACAAAAATCCCCACAACTGGACCAATAAGCAACATCATGATAAGTGGAGAAAAGATTGAAGTTGACAAGGATTTCATTTTACTTGGATGCACAGTCAACATTCATGGAAGCACTAGTCAAGAGATCGAACGACGTATTGCATTGGCAAAGATGTCACTTTGAGGACTAAGGTGCCCCTGAACCAAGCCAGGGTATTTTCAGTTGTCATATGTGCATGTTAAAGCTGGACAATGAAGGAAGACCTAAGAAGAACTGAGGCATTTGAATTATGGTGTTAACGAAGAATATTGAATATACAGTGGACTGCCAGAAGCACAAACAAATCTGTCTTGGAAGAAGTACAGACAGAATGCTCCTTAGAAGCGAGGATGATGAGACTTCGTGTCACGTGCTTTGGACATGTTATCAAGAGGGATCAGTCTCTGGAGAACGGCATCATGATTGGTAAAATAGAAGGTCAGTGAAAAAGAGAAAGGCTCTCAATGGCATGTATTAACATAGTCCCTGCAAGGATGGGCTGAAACAGCAACGGTTGTGAGGATGGCGCAGGACCGGACAGTGTTTTGTTGTGTTGTATTTAGGGTCGGTATGAGTCAGAACCGATTCGGCTGCACCTAACAATAACAGTCATATGGATAATATCACATTTTGTTTATCCGTTCATTAGTTGATCGACATTTGGGTTGTTCCCACCTTTTTGTTATTATGACTAGTACCACTGTGTGCGTTCATGTACAAAGTTTTGTGCAGCTATAGCTCTTCAGTTCATACCTAGGAGTAGAATTATTGGGTTATATGGTAACTATATTTAATATTTTAAAGAGCTGCCATACTCTTTTTCTAAAGAGGTTGAACCATTTTTCGTACTTACCAGTAATGTATGAGGGTTCCGATTTTTTCATATTCCTGTGAGAGCTTATTAATATGTCTTTTTTAATGTAGCCATCACAGTGAGTGTGAAGTGGTATTTCATTGTGGTTTTGATTTACATTTCAACGTTGACCATCTTTTTATGAGCTTAATGACCGTTTGCATATCTTCTCTGGAGAAATGTCTATCCAAATATTTTGCCCATTTTTTAATTAGGTTATTTGCCTTTTTATTATTGAGTGTTAAGAATCCTTTATATATTCTCGATATAAGTCCCTTATCAGATATGTGATTTGTAAATATTTTCTCCCAATTTCACAGGTTGTCTTTTCGGTTTTTAATGGTATTACCTGTAGTACAATAGTTTTTAATTTTCATGAAGCCCAAGTTATCTAAGTTTTTCTTTTGTTTGTGCTTTTGGTGTCATTTATAAGAAAAACATCAACTAACTTAAGGTTGCAAAGATTTGGGAGTTTTATAGTTTTAGCTGTTACATTTAGTCTGTGATCCATTATGAGTTAATTTTTATATATGTTATGAGATAGGGTTCAACTTCATTGTTTTGCATGTGGATATCCTGTTGTTCCGGCACCATTTGTTGAAAAGTCCTTTTCTCTTTATACATCAGTTTTCAAAATTGAGTTCTATATTTTATTTTCTCATAATTTTTAACTAAAATATTTTAGAGAAACTGGATCATCACTGAAATTATATTAAATATTTGATCCTAAGATAGATTCCTGGATGTGGACTTTTTAGGTATTAATATCTATTTGTTTTGGAAAGTCCTCCCAGTCCATTTTACAAATACCTAAAAATACTCTTGTCGCTTCTTGCTAGGAGGTGAGGTCATGTGCTACAGAAGAGGGAAAAACAAAACAAAACAAAACACTGTCTAAAGTTTATGCAAAGTTGCTTTAACTATTACTATGGGGCCCTGGTGGCATAGTAGTTAAGAACTCAGGCTGCTAACCAAAAAAGGCTGAGAGCTGAAATCCACTAGCTGCTCCTTGGAAACCCTGTGGGGCAGTTCTGTTCTGACCTTTAGGGTCGCTATGAGTCAGAATTGACTCAGCTACAGCAGATTTGGTTTGGTTTTTTTATGGAGGTTTAAATATGTTATGAAAATTTTAAAAGTATTAGAAGATGAAAAACAATATAACTAATAAACATGGTATTGTATAAAGAGATTAGTTACTTACCTGTCTTAGTGGGGGAGTCAGTCATTATTCTAAAATTGATAATGCAAAAAATAAGAGACTGTAGTTTAGAGTTATGGTGCTAGCATTCTGAAGAACAAAAATTGGGATAGATTGAAATTAGCTGGCTTTGAGGAATGGAATTTGTAAGGGCAGCAGTTGGAAGAGTATTACTTCTCATTTAATACCTTTCCTATTAACATTTAAAATAAAGTGCATGTAAACCTTTAATAATTTTTCCCCACAATTAAAAGTTTAGATACTGTTTTATTACCATCATAAAAGTATATTAAAAGTTTTAGGCAAACTAGAGTCTCCTTAAATCTATTGATTTTTATTTTTATGTTCTCTAAGAATATACTTTATGTTGCCCTTTGGTGAATAGTTTCTAAATTATGGAAGTAAAGTTATTCACGTTGTTTCTTTGGAATTTGCATAATAAATATTTAATGAAATATAATGTAATCCTATACTTATACTTTAAAAATTTTACTCCTTTTTTTTTTGAGGTACAGTCTTGCAATGTACATTTTTCAAAAGCAGTAGTTTAATATGGCAGCTTGAGTAGACAAGAATTTACTCTTTAAAAAAATTAAGAATGTAAAGACTATTACTTTTTAAAAATTAAAATACAAATTTTGCTTTTAAACATCAGGGAAGTATTTATTCGACTGCAACATGAAAATAAGATGCTTCGCTTACAACAGGAAGGGACTGAGAATGAACGTATTGAAGAACTTCAGGAGCAGCTGGAACAGAAGCACCGTAAAATGAATGAATTGGAAACTGATCAAAGGTGACAGGCTTCTTTATAATTTAACAGCATGGTAATTTTATTACCTAACCACAAATCTTGGTTCACAGAACTGGAATATAGTATTATAGTTAAATTAATTAGGGTTTTGTAGAATTCTGAATTTTTTGTTTGTTTATAGTCTCTCACTACTATAAGCTTCGCCCCATAAAACAAGTCAAATGATTGATTTCATCACAGAACTAATGGACTCATGGATGATCCATTAATTTTAGCAGGCTTCATCAACCAAGCTGTTCGTTTACATATCTTTACAATTGACAGAAAAGTTAACATATGAATAAATGACAGTCTGGCTCTCTGCTGGGTCTGGTGCATTAAACCAAAATCAGTGGGACATAGATTTTAGAGTCCAGTATGAATCCCACGTCTAGTTTACTAATAGTTTTGTGCTGGGCAAGTTACTTAAGCTCTCTCACTCTTGGTATTCTCAGCTATAAATTGGGAGTGATACTCATTTGCAAGTTGTTATGAAGATTAAATAATATGTGCTTAAAGCAACTGGTACTTATCTAGTACAAATGAGGCACTCAAAAATTACAATAATAATAAAAATAGGTAACATTTATGTAGCCTTATGTGCCAGGCACTTTTTTAGCTACTTTTTATTTATTTGTATTCTGTCTTTTATGTATAAGGAAGACAAGGATAAGTAACTTACCCAAGGTTACAGAGCTAGTCAGTCATGGATCCTACATTTGAACATGGTCAGTCTGGCTCTGAGTCTCTTGCTCTTAACCATTATGTTAACCTGCCTCTTATAAATCGCACTCTTGCTGTCAAGTATATTTGGATTGATTTGTCTAGGCTTTATTGAACCTTGAAGACCACCAGAAGTCTGAGACACTTGAACATTGTCTCTCGCAAACTTTTGTGCATACTGTTAAATCAACTGTAGTTAAAAGAAGAATAACATTTTAACTTTCTGATGACATCAAATATTAAAATCTAATACAGTTTAATACCATTTGCTAGCACTGGAGATACTAATTTTCAGTTTTTAGGAAAAGAATAATAGGAAGACATGTGAATAGATAATTATTACATATGTGATAACTACAATAATGGAAATATTATGGTAGGCAGTTATATGTGTCTTACATAGAGAGAGACAGAGAGATACTAACTCTTGCTGGTAACTTCCAGTGTAGACAACTTTCAAGCAGGATTTGAAAGAATGCAGTTTTGCCAGTTTAAAACCTGCACTAGTTGCTTGTGCCAATCTCTTGGGAAAAAAAAAAAAAGTCACACAGAAGAAAATGGTGACCTTTCCCTTCCCCCAATACATCTTGAGATCTGAAACAGAAAAAGGAAATCTAGTTTCTATTTATTATAGATAGAACTATAGGAAAATTAAGCTAGATTTCTAATTTTTTTTACCAGAGAGTACAGTGAAGAAATGTTACATTTTTGCCACTGATACATAAGTAGTTAAATTTTTTAATTTGAGTATATATGCTTTACGGATAAAATTTTTCTTTTTTTTAAAGTATTTCCTTGGAGGTAGCTTACTGTACTAGATATTGCACCAAACTACAGATAATTACTCAGCATTTGTAATTGCTATTAAATGTCGTTTTTATGAATTAAATTAATTGCATGGATGCACCTTTAAATTGTAGATCCTTAACTGCTTTGTTGTAGCCACTGTGTCAGTTCATCTCGTCAAGGGTCTTCCTCTTTTTTGCTGACCCTCTTCTTTATCAAACATGATGTTCCCCAGGGACTGGTCCCTCCTGATTACATGTCCAAAGTACATGAGACCAAGTCTTGCCATCCTTGAATCCAAGGAGTGGTCTGGCTGTACTTCTTCCAAGACAGACTTGTTTGTTCTTCTGGTGGTCCGTGGTATATTCGGTATTCTTTGACAACACCATAATTGAAAGGCATCAGTTCTTCTTCGGTCTTCTTGCTCATTGACACAGTGGCTGCAGCAGTGGGCTCAAACATAGCAGTGATTGTGAGAGGATGGCACAGGACCGGGCAGTGTTTCGTTCTGTTGTACCCAGGGTTGCTATGAGTCGGAACTGACTCAAAGATGCCTAACGACAACTACTTTGACTTTTAATACAAATGAGTACATATGACTCATCTTACAATAGGCTGAGCCAAGAACGCATCCGAGAATTACAGCAGCAGATTGAGGACCTCCAGAAGTCTTTACAGGAGCAAGGTGCCAAGTCTGAAGGTGAAACTGTAAGTAACTTAAAAATTATACTAATTGTACTGTGTATAGACTCTGTAATAGCAGGTCCTGATGCCCAAAGTAATCTAGTATATGAATGCACCACCCTTATCATTGAGGGTACCATTAAATACCGTATATATCTGCATAACAGATGCAGTGATTTTGCCTCCTTGGAGTCTATAAATTGATCACATGTACTGTAAGGTGATTTCTGCCTGCCGTACTTCAACAGCTGCATCTAAGTTCACGGTAATTCTTGATTGAGAACATGCTACAATTGAAACCTTCACAGTTCTGCCTGGATTCTAACAGTGCTGGCCTGAGAAAAAACTCAAATGAGCATTAGGCTTGTCTGAGAAAAAACTCAAATGAACATTATCAACAGTCACAATTGAAGAAAATTTCTGAAAGGAAATTAGAAAAGGCAAATTGATTTCTGCCAAAAGAGCATTCAAAAAATGGATTATACCAGCCTCTGAAGGACAGAAACCTTACTACAATCTTAGAGACTTCACCCCCTTATTTCCTCCCTCCTTCCGTACCAACTCATGGTCTTGCCATTTTCTAATGGTTTTTGATGGCTGATATTGGTGGACTTGAGCAAGATCAAACTTAGCCTAACTCTGAATATACTTAGCAATTTCTTTATAGTTTGATCTCCATATGTGTAGGGGGAAAGAAGCTGTGATTGAGAAACGTATTATATTTCATTCAAAACAGCGACAAAAATGATAGGGCTAGATGTGTGTTAGATAGATAATGATTGGGATTAGAGAGAATGTTAGGTGATTATACTTGTGCTGATGGGGAAGGAAACTATGCAGAATGAGTGAAGAGATGAAAAGGAAGATTGAAAGAGTAGCATTTCCTTTCTGTATTTTATATCCTTTATATGATTTTCTCTTTTTTTCCTGGGGGCTTGGAAAATAGAAATCGTCTCATGCATGGCGGCATCTCATATGTGCATATATACGGTATTGTAACCTCTCTAATACAAATTTTTTTTAGCCTTATTAAAGAAGACTTTTCAAATGGAATCATTTTCAGTACTAAATTTTGGATTAAAATATTATAAAGGGTTTAAATTTCTTGATCTTTTGTTTCTTAATTTATTGGTGTCCAAATTATATTTCAGATTACACATTTTAAACCTTTCATCTATTCAGTAGATTCAGAACTACTACTGTAATTTAAATTTTTTTGAAGATGAATTTTTATTTTCTGAATTTTTGTTTTTTAACAAAATCCAATTGCCTGCTTAAGAGTAAAGTGCTTGCTTTTATAGTGATACAACATTGGTGTTAATATTGAACTGTTTTCATTTTAATGACAGTGTTTAAATAATTATTTCAGTTAAGTCTGTTCTTCTCAGTTAAGTCTGTTCTTCTTTAAAGGCCTAAAACCTTAAAATTTGTATTTTAAACAAATAACTCTTTAGGGATCTAAATGTTTGATACTCCTCAATATATCACATTCAGCTTGTACTTGCTATTTTTTCTTCAAGTATAAATATTATTTTTTTAAATTTAGAAATACTAAACAATTTTTTCCTGCCATTTCATTTATCTTCCCTATTTCATTTCCTATTTGTTTTGCTTTGAAGTAGAAGATACCTAAAATGTTACGTTTTCGTAAGTATATTATCAAAAGTACAAGCTTTTAAAACATTTATATTATTAAACAGTACACCTTCAAAAGGAGGTAAAATTTTTTTGCTATCTGGAAAACTTGGTCAAGATAAACTTTTACAGCACCTTTTTTTAACTTTATAGTCCAGCAAACTAAAGCAGAAGTTGGAAGCTCATATGTAAGTAAATCTGATATTTCATTTCAAATATGAAAGGGGAAGTGTTGTAAACAAGTCTAGAATTAATATCCTTTTCTGATTTTGTTTATACAAGTAGATCTCCTCATGCTAAACTGAATGTTCACCACTGCCATCAACAAATAAAAACATGCTAAAAGATTTAGACTGCCTCCAACAATCCCACACACCTACGTTTTTCTGTTGCCATTTGAAGAGTTTAACAAGCAGACAAGTAGGACAGTTATATTATGTAAAAACATGGGATGTTAAACCTATAAATATTTCCTTTTACTTTCTTGGAAATGAGAGTTGCCAGGCGGAAAGAGTATAACACTTTTTAGCACCCAGCATGCGCCAGGCAGTTTACATCCTCACAACACCACCTAGAATTAGACAGGTATCATTCCCATTTCACGGGTGAGGAAGCTAAGGGTGAGAAAGTGCCTTGCCCACAGTCCACAAATGTTACATGACAGAGACCAGTTTTCATTCTTAGATGTATTTGACTCCAAAGCCCCATGCTGTTTCTGCTACTTAGGGAAAAACTAACAGAGGTCCATGAAGAATTACAGAAGAAACAAGAGCTCATTGAAGATCTTCAGCCAGATGTAAACCAGAATGGTAGGTATTTGTAAAAGTCTGGATAGGATGATATGTAAGGGCTTTATTTAGTTGAAGGATGCAAGAACTATATATAAGTCTTTGAACAATGCGGTTATATATATACATTGAAAATAAGAACTATGTTAATTTTTAGTGAAGTCATTAATAAATGATCTAATCTTGAAACAGAAAATGTAAATTTGATAAAATGAACTAACTGATATATAGGAGTATCAAACATTGTAAAACATAATAGAATTAATAATGTGGAAATTTAAATAAAATAATGATTTAAAATTAGATAACAATGAACTTCAAAGCGTTATGTAGAAGTAATGCCTTATTTGCTCTTATTGTGATTGTGCTCACATTGTAAGGTGTATTTGCTTATTGGGATACTTGATAGAAAGGAGAAAAATAACTGGATCAAGCAGATTAATGGTCGTTTTTGTGAGAAGCAAATTAATAAGAAATGATCAAGATTGTAGTTAAGAAGTTTTAGATGAGAGTTCACTAAAAAGAAGAAATGGAAAATTTCTTAAGTTCCCTTGCCAGTCTTTAGAAGAATAAGTATGATAAATAGAATTTTTTGTGTGAGGATGAAGTGTTTTAAATAGGAAGTGATTAGTTATGTTGTATTTAATTTTCATTAACAGTACAAAAGATCAGTGAACTTGAAGCTGCTCTTCAGAAGAAAGATGAAGACATGAAAGCAATGGAGGAAAGATACAAAATGTACTTGGAGAAAGCAAGAAATGTGAGTAGGTTAGCTTTCAGAACTCAAGTCTTTGTGGCCGATGTTCTATTAAACCTATGGTACCTGGTTGTACTGCTATTCCTGCATCTGTATCAAGTCGCTTTACTTCTAACTGCCTCTCCTTGCCTGTCAGATTCCTGGTATGTGTCCACATGGTGTGTCCACATCAGCCCTTAATCCTTCCGCAGTCTCACTCATCAGCGTCAGATAAACATGTGGCCCATGGGGGCATTTTATACATTGACTATCCTGACTTCTTCAGAGAAAAATCACTACTATAATGTATGGAATCTTCAACTGTTAAAGTGAACATTTTGCTTTTTATGAAAATTTAGTTTGTTAAGCTTGTTTACATTTAGTCTAGATTAGACAGTAAAATACATTTATTCTAATGTTCACCAGACTAAATACTTTTTTTTAATTTTGTACTTTTATTTTAAATGTCTGTAAATACTATTCTTATAAAATCTTTAATTTCCATGGATTGCTATGTATATTTTCCTAGTTAAGTATTAGTATTCTGTCTCAGAGAATGTTAATGTACTATTTTGTATTTACTGAATAAAACAGAAATTTTATGTAGAAGTTTTAAAATATTGGTAATTTGTCTATCTTCCTTTCTTATATTTAAGTTTTATATATACTCATTTGTCAATTAAGGCATAAACAGTATTTGCAGCAACAGATAAACCCCAAACTCTCAAGGCTTAATTAGATAGAAGCTTCTCAATCACATGAAGTCCAGTCACTGGTGGGAAGGAGTTTCTCCTCCACACAATTAGAGCCCCAAGTTGACAGAGGCCTTGCCTTCTTTATCATAGGATTCCCATGTTCTTGACATTGTCCAACTAGTATATGAAGACAGCATAGATTGTATGGGTGGTATGTAATGGATTAGGCCTGAAAACATTGTAAGTCACTCTCATCTCAGTGGGTGGAACTCAGGCATATGGCCACACCCAGCTGCAGGGGGGCAGCTACACTAGCTAGCTGTGTTTCTAGAAGGAAATGAAAATAGTCTTGGCAAAAATCCAGGCATTCTCTACCACAATTTAACTTCTCCCAGTTACAAAAGTATAAATTCTTATTGTAGAAAATGTAAAATATGGAAAAGTTCCCAGAGACAACTGTTGTTAACATTTTGGTATATTTTCTTAACAGTGCATTTTTTTCAATGCATATTTTTCCCATGATTGTTTGTAAAATTTTTGTTTTTTAACTTAAAATATTAAGCATTTTCTCATGTCATATAAATATAATTTTATATTTATTGAGTCCTGCTGTGTTAGTAGGAAACAGCAGTGAATAAGACAGACACTACTGTATGGAGCCGACTTTGCAAAAGTAAAGTAATGCTACCTAATATTTCATTGTGTGGGATATACCATATTTATTTAATCATCATCCTATTGTTGGAAATAGTTTGTTTTTATTTCTTTTTCTTTTTTTGCTACTAGAAATAAAGCTATAGGCAATATATTTATACAGAAAGCTTTCCTCTTATTTTGGTTTATTATCTTAACCTTGTATCCTAGAAATGAAATTACTGAGTCAAAGGATAGGAACACTTTAATAAGACTCTTGATACGTATTCCTAAATGACATTCTAAAAGACTGTAACTAACCATACAAAGCAATGACAATGAATACTATACTCTTGTTATCAATGAGTAGTTATCATTTAAAAAACAGTTGCTTGTTTTGGTGAACACGGCTTCTTTCTTCCCCCTAAATGTTATTTGAGGGGTGAGAGAGGAAAGACTAGTTAAAATAGTAATGTATGTCCATAGTAGAAAATTCAGAGAAAATAAAAAATTATAAGCATCCTGTCATCACTTAGAGGTAGAAACATCATGATTTAATTATGGTTGAAGCTCTTTAATGTGTTCTCCTTTAATGACGTGAGCCCTGTGAGGGCTAGCACCTTGTCTCTAGCAAACCGCTATATTCCCGTTGTGCTCCATCTTGGTGGTGTCTGCCACATATAGGCACTCAGTAAATAGTTTTTGAATGAATAAATGAACCACAGTAATATTCCAGTATATTGCCTTTTAGACTTTTTTCTTTACCTATATAAATATAGATGACATTTTTATAACTCATTAAATAATTTTAAACCTTCTTTAGTAGACATATAATTGTTATCATATGGGCATCTCTATTTTAGGACTGTTTTGTGGTTTTTGCTTATAATTTGTACCTGATATTTCCAAGTTGGTTGCCTAACAGACTGCAGACTGCATAGTTAGGTTGAGTTTCTTAGCTATATTCTGATCAAACATCTCTTTTACCCAACTTTTAGTAATTTACATAAGTGTGATTGAACACCTTAGGGTTTACAGACAAATCACCAACATCTACCATCTGTTATATTGATTTTACCATCTATTATATTGATCTTACCTAATGAATTACATTTAACAATGTAGTGGTATTGAGAAAGATTGTTAAGAATTTCAGTTTTGTATGTTACCTTTATTTTGTAAAATCAGCAAGTCCCCCATCGTTATTAAATTCATTTTCATTTTTTTTAATACTCAAGTTGAATAAATGTGGAAAAAATTAAGATCTCAGTGCTCAAAGTTCGAAAAGGCTAAAAAAAGTTGTCCCTGAGTACTGAGCCTTGGGGAAAGGAAACTTGAGATAAAGATCTTCCTATTTTTATACTGAATTTTTGTTTTTTCATCTGTAGAGTAAGTTATTTTTGTTATTCAAATCAGATTGTAAAGCAAGCTGTAGTTAGCTCCTGGATCGCTTTCCAGATGATTTCCATTTTACTTACACAGACTTTATAGAATATATTGTTATATATTAATACTTGATGAGGTAAATTGAACATAAAATATTATTTTATTTTTCTTTAAACAGGTAATAAAAACTTTAGATCCCAAATTAAATCCAGCATCCGCTGAAATAATGCTGCTTAGAAAACAGTTGTCAGAGAAAGAAAGAAGAATTGAGATTCTGGAGGTAAAATTTCAGTATTTACTCATCTGGTAATTAACTGCTATCATATATTTTCCGTTAATTATCAAGTTTTGCAAGAAGTTAGAAATAGGTTTTAGTACTTGGTATGTTTATTACAAAGAATCTCAGTAGCTCACAATATTGGTCTCTGTACAGTTTATTTACCCTGTTTATGTGCTGCATTGAATCGCTGTCCCTGTGTAACAGCCAAGGATATGGATATCCCTGATTTTCTAGTAAAGCCCTGTTCTAATGATCCTTTTAAAATTCTGTCCATGCGATTTTCATTCAGAAATTTGAAGAAGAAAGAAACTAATCTCACCTTTTTAAATATGGAACTGTGTTCATTCAGTTAACCAGCTTCATCTTATCCTTCTTCCTGACCTAATCTTAAACAAGCTTATCAGTTGGAATTACTGGTAAAGGAAGTACTTTCTAGATCCCAGTGAGCCCTTGAACTAAATGGGTAATCTTGATTATTAGTCTTGCAAAGTTGTGTTAGTAATGGCACGCTCTTATTAATTAGCTGTACCTTTAATTTTTAAAGTCATTTTTATGCTAGTTACATCAGCAACAACAAAGTGTGTCAATATGGAATTGTACAATTGTATAATTTTTAGATTTTACAATTGGGAATATTCTAGTTTTATTTATAAAGTATTTCAAAAAACTACTCTTTTTAATACTGTGATGATATTTTATGTTATTTTTAAAGACAGTATAAACGTCTTCATAACAGCATATACATGATTGCAGAGCGGTGTTGAATTCTAAATACTGGCCTTGAAATTCTTGTAATTGATAGCTGGTTTCTTTTTAGATTAACTAGGAATGCTGTGTTTCAGAGAAACACATTATATTCACTTACTGTTGTTTATACATACAAATTATTCATTTCTGAGCCAGTAGATAGGGACTGCTGTAGAAATATTTTTGTTTAAAAACTTTAACACTCTTCTCTTCCCTACATCTAGAGTACACACTAACCTGATGTGTACTTGCTATAAAAACCTTTGTCCAAGCCACGTAAGAAGGACTGGATAGAGAAATCTCCTGGAAGAATACTGTTCTTCAAGATCCAACTCAAGCATCAGTTCCTCTAAAGCTTCCCTGTATCCCTTAGGCAGAGTTGGTTATCTCTCCATGTGATTCTATGTGCTTTGAACTCATTGATGCATCCCACAGGAGCATTGTTTATCTTGTTGGCACTTGCCAGAGTGTCTTGAGGGCAAAGGTTTGCCTTATCTATCTCTCTATATCCAGCATTAAATCTTACATACATCAGGAAGCTAGGGTTACAGTTTTACTGGTCACTTCTTCACTTCTTCTCCCTCCACTTCAGACTCCTTATCTGTAAAATAATGACACTGAGACTAGATAATCTCTGAAATCTCACTTTCTCTGATTATTTACTTCCCAGTGAAAGCCACAATGAGAATACACACTACTGTTGGTATTTGAAATGCAGCTATGACAACCAAATGGTGCATCTAACTATAGGGCTCTGAGGAAACACCTCAGTTAAGTCACAGCATATGGGCATTCAGTATATGTGAATTCGTCTCTACACACTGCACAAAGAAGAAGGAGAAAAATAATGTCCATAGCAGAGATCATTTGGTCTGCCATCCGTCTCTGGGAGTCTATATCTGGAGTGGGTGTGAGCTGGGAGAAGGGCTCTCAACTCCCTCGTTTGGGCTTGATTCCTGTATGCTTTGTGTACCATGAACATCTTGCCTTGCCTGAAAGAAGATGTATGTGTTTCAAGATAATATATTTTTTAATATAAACCTACTATATCTGGTGATCAACCAAATTAAAAAATTACCTATATTAGAGTAGATAGGAAATAGGTGGCAGATTAATAGGGTTGTCAGGATGACTTCAGAGATGAAAATTTGTGCAAAGTTTATGGGGGATTTTAAAGAATTATCCTGGTTATTTTTTACTATGTCCCCTTTCTCCTCAGTCAAGATACAGCTAGATACAGCTCTACTGTTTTGTTGCCTGAGCTAGTTATTACCTTTATCTCTAGACATAGGGAACTGTAGCATAAGAATGACTCGTTTCTATTTTGAAAATGACGTTGTTCTGCCAGTCACAGATCCTGTTCTTTCCTAAAGGTCTTGTTGCATGCATTTCTGCATGATTCCATTTACGTTTTGACTGTTTTTGTGTCTCACAAATTCATCCCTCAGATTCTGTCAATAATGAAGAAATGATTCAGTTTTTATTGTTTGTGATGGTCTCTACGATTTTTAACAGTCCTCATATCTTTTTCCAGAGTGAATGTAAAGTAGCAAAATTCCGTGATTATGAAGAAAAACTCATTGTGTCTGCCTGGTATAATAAGGTGAGTTGAAATTCAGCTAATTATTAGATGTCTAGAACAGTGTTTATCAAATATTTTTGACCAAGAATCACAGAAAAAAATATATTTTATATCGTCAATAAGTACATATACATCTTTATGTATATAACAGAGACAGAAGTTACCCTGACTGTACATTGCTGCCTTGCACTCAGATATTTTCTGATGTATCTTCCTGTATTTTTTATATGTTGGTCATAATCTACTAAATTTATTTTATGACTTATTAATGTGTTACCATCTTTAGTTGATGATCATGAAGTACAAGGTATAAGAATTTATATTTATTTTTCTAAATTGCTTATTTGAATTTGTGCTCCATTAAAGGTTTCTGAAGAAGTGTGTAACGCAGAATCAAGTGCTTCAGATACTCAGAATTTATTTTAATATCCTCTAAAGCCCCTCAGTGTGTCCTTTACTGTGTTTGTATCCTTTTTCATCCAGGGAATATACTTCAGTATTGTCTGTCTGGAAACCCTGGTGGCATAGTGGTTAAGAGCTACGTCTGCTAACCTGAAGGTCGGCAGGTGGAATCCACCAGGCGCTTCTTGAAAACTCTATGGGGCAGTTCTACTCTGTCCTATAGGGTCGCTATGAGTCAGAATCGACTCGACGGCAGTGGGTTTGGTTTTTGGGTTTATTGTCTATCTGTCCTACCTACTAAGGAAAAAAAAGTATAAAATAATTTGAAATGCATTTTTTTGGTCATCTTTTATTTTATTGGAAACCCTGGTGACTAGTGGTTAAGTGCTATGGCTGCTAACCAAAAGTTCGGCAGTTCACATCCACTAGGTGCTCCTTGGAAACACTATGGGGCAGTTCTGCTCTGTCCTATAGAGTTGCTATGAGTCGGAATCCACTCGATGGGTTTGGTGTTTTTTTTTTTTTTAAATCTCTGAGATATTTTCAAGAGTAGCATTTCACAGTGTGTATAGTTCTTTTGGTTTATTATAATCAGCTACAATAGATAAGGCAGCTGTTACCTATTTCAGCTGCTGCTTATTTAATGAGGGAATATCATTTTACAGACTCCCCACGTGAACCCTATGGTTTACCTACATATAACTAGTTGCCCTTCCTCAAACATGTCTTGTTCTTTCATGCCACCATGCTTTTTGTCTGTGCTATTCTCTCCATTTTTTTCCTCTCATCTCTATTTGTTAAAATCTGGGTTTAATTTAGCAGAACTTCGAAGGAAATTACTCTGTGTGAGGTGTTTCCAGAACCTTCCCTCATGAGTTAGTCATTAAAATCTAAGATGGGGAACTATGTAGTATTTTCTGTGTTCCTCTGTGACTTCTTGTATGTAAATCAGTGAACATAATAGAGTCAAATAATACATCATTTATTCATTTTTTTCAGCATGTATTTGTTGAGCATCTCCTGTATTCCATGCACTGAACTAGTTCTAGCGATACTAAATTCAGTAACATTGTGTTATTATGTGACCTAGTAAGAGAGAAGTAATGGCTTTCCTTACTAAGAAGCCCAGTAGCAGCAACCACAGTAATTTGTCATGTTTCAACATGTAGGTAGACTATAGTAAGTTTGAATGTTGCCAGTGGTTCTCAAACTTTAGCATGCATCAGAAAACATGTTAAAACACATATTGCTGGACCTCGCCTGTAGAGCTTCTGATTCAGCAGAGTCCAAGAATTTCTATATTGAACAAATTCCCAGTGATGCTAATGTTAATTTAGGCACCACACATAGAGAGCACCTATTCTAAGCTTTTCTATTGTGTTGTGTCTTGTCGTAGGTGGTGGAGTGATAGCACAAACACAAAAATTTCCTTTGGAAGTTTTCTTGTTCTTATAGTTAAGCTTAATTCTAGCACATTATTTTAAGCTACTGTTTTTAATGATTTCAGGTTTAGTGGATTAAAATAGAGAAACTAGATTTTATTCCTTTTTTTCTCCTTAGCATTACTGTATACAGATTAATTTGCTTTTCAGCCCTGATTTTTCTCCTATAAAAATGTGGAAACTCAGCTGGTGATAGGGAACCCAAGGTTAAGTAAGGATATTGTTGTGTTGTGAGATTGTTAACCATTGTCATAGGGCAACATTTGTAGTAACTGTTAAATGAGAAACTATTTTGTTCTGTAAGCCTTCATCTTCAGTGAGAATAACAGCACAATTGGAAGAGTGTAGTCAGTGCAACTGAACTGTGTATGTAGAAATTTTTGAAATGGTGTATCTTTGGCTATGTGTATTTTCACCAGAAAAAAAAAAAAAAGGTTGAGAATTTAGAGGGTTAATATGTTGTGGGGTTGTTAACCAATGTCATAAAACAACATGTGTACTACTGTTTCATGAGAAACTATTTGTTCTGTAAGCCTTCACCTGAAGTACAACAAAATATAAAAAAAAAAAAAAAAAAAGTGGAAACTCCCAGCCTTACAGTATTGTTTTGATGATTAAATGACTTTGTATTTATGAAAAGCACTTTGTAAACTCTAAAGGCTATATAAATATTTAGTCATGTTATTTGTTTATTTTTTATTTTTCCAGAGTCTGGCATTCCAGAAACTGGGAATGGAATCTAGACTTGTGAGCAGCAGTGGTGCCTGCAAAGACTCTGGTACCTGTATCCCTGCACGGTCTTTCTTAGCACAGCAACGACACATCACCAACACCAGAAGAAATCTCTCTGTTAAAGTTCCTGCCACAACATCTGATTAAACTACAAAGGAAAACATAAACAGAAGTGCCCTTAAAATATTTTATGCCTTTCAACTAATTACCAGGTTGAAAAGAAAATTTATAATGCTGAATATCAGCTATTTTAAAATCAAAATGCATGAAATTAATTTTGCCAGCCAACTTTGAAAACAAAGTGTAGAATTAGCCATCTCTCTTGGGGAACACATTTGAATAATTGGGAAATGTAATTAGACACACATCTTAAACACATTTGTCTTTTGAGAATATTTTACTTTCAAATTGATTTTGTATATTTTAGTTGAATGTTTTCAGTTTCATTAATTTTGTTAATTTGTAATATATAATCAGGAATATATAACTTAAAAGCATCTATTTTTATTATTAATTTTTTTTGGTTCATAGATAGTCTTGAGATAGGCACACAGAGAGCTATCCAAGGGTGATTTGTTTGACTTGATATATACAAGTTTTTACTTCTGTCCTTCTAATTTTGTCATTGATTAAGTGTATCATGTCACTGATGGTAGAACTTTTGGAAGACTTGACTGTTGAAATGACTTTACCATAGTAAAAGTGAATACTGTAATTGGCAGTTTTGCAGATTCAGAATAGGTTATAGTTCTCATATGTACCTTCTATAAACAAGGGCTTATCTACAGCTTAGGTGAAATGTTAACAGATGTAAAAACAAACTGACCTTTTTAAGAGGTAACTTTCTGATGGACATCAACCTAAAAAATATACTTTGTGTGAAATGTCCACATACTTTTTAATATATTAGTGAGCAATTTCAATAATTGCTTTTAAACATTGCAGATTATCAGGGCTTCTGCCAAAAAGAAAGACACATCATTAAATACAGAGAATACAATGAGGAAACAACTTAGAATTAGTTTGATTTTGTTTACTAAGGAGTCTGTCTTGCGCTGAGTTTGTTGTATTCGGTTCATTTCTACCAGAAGCTCTTGTTTGCAAAGATGTTACTCTCTCATTTATTTTGGTCATCATTTTTAAAAGTCACCACTTTGGAATTTTAATTTAGTTGTGCTAAATCTGTGCTGTTCAAAACGATAGCTGTAAACCACACGAAGCAATTAAAATTAAAAATTCAATTCCTTGGTTATACAAACCACATTTCAAATTCTCGGTAGTCACATTTCAGAATAGCTGCGTGTACTTAGTGACTACTGTATTTGACAGTGCAGTATAGAACATTTTTGTCATTGCCAAAAGTTCTGTTGGACAGTGCTGCACTAGATCTTACAATAACTTAGAAACACTCTTTGGTGTTAGACCACAAAAATAAAAAGAAGAAAAATATTAGGACTATTTCAGATATAAGAAGTAGTTGTGATATAACTAGCATCCTACATTCCCTACAGTTGAATACCTTATGTCGTCATAGCCATAGTTAGTCTTTTCAGTGCTGTCCAACAAATACAGAGCTATCGGGGTTGGTAGACTTTCTGTCAAGGGCCAGATAGTAAGTATTTCAGGCTTTGACAGCCATATGATCTCTGTTGCAGATCAACTCTGTCATTATAGTGTGATAGCAGATATAGACAGTGTGTAAACAAATGAGTATAGCTATATCCCAGGAAAACTTTTTTTTTTAAAAAAACAACAACAAAAACAGATTGCAGGCCAGATTTGGTCTGTTGGCCATAGACCCCTGGTCTAGACTTTTATTCTTAGCCTTTCTTTTAAAATATGAGTATTGTTCCATTCACAGTATTATTTATTTAGATATCCAAATTTTGGGTTCTCCCCCAATAATTTTTTAATCACTGAAGATACAAGAATTTCATACTGCGTTTGGATTAGGTAGTATCTGTCAGGATATTTTGTTTTATCAGGGTTACTTCTGTTGACTACCTCTTAGATTTTGATGTGTGTTATCAGTGCAGTTATATTGTTGGTTTGCATTTTCATATGCTCTTGTAGTCTCTGCTTGCCTGTGACTTTTAGTGACATGAAATAAGCCTTTGAAAATATTTTAGCATGCTATTTAAAATTTTCTAAATATTAATGGCATTTCAGTATATTTTTGTCAACAAAAACATCTGCCCCTTTGATATTTACTACTTGCTTATAACTGAGATATTACAAGCTTTTCAAACTCACTTTTAATGGAATTTATTGTAAAACATCAATTTCAATAAATTAATATTTTCACAGTTCAATTGCTCATAATAAATTTTTGATTATTTGGAATTTCTGAATAATTCATGCAAATTCTGAATAAGAACCTGAGGCTAGATCCCTCTTTCTTAATAGAGAAAAGACAAATTTTCGATTTATCATTCTTCTAGTTGACAAGTAGAATTTAGAAAGTTTGATATGTAAGTATTTATACAAGACTAATGTTATTTAAAGTTCTATATTATTGTAATTAATCATACAGAAATTCAGGAACTGATCAGAAGTGAGATTCTTTTTCACATCTGGTTAATGTAGTGAGATCGACACCCTGTGGGTGGTAAAGCATTATAAGTATTTCATCATCAACTATGATTTATACACATCTGTGTTGTAAGGGAGGCTTGAGTGCATATACTGTGGAAGAAAAAGTCAACATTTATCTATCTGATTAGGAATTAAGTGGCTCAGTGATTATAAAGTAAAATCGTAGACCAATTTGGAAATTATCTTTAGTTTTGAGCATTTAACATAAAAACATTTAACATAAAAAGTGTGTACACATATAACAATGATACTTATTCTGTGATTCATTAAATGTATTGAGAAATATTTGAAATTGATTATATTTTTCCAGTGAGTAAGGTTGTTGAACTAATGATTTATGTAGATTAAGAATTTATGACTTGTGTCTAGAAACATTAAACTGAGTATCCCTCATTAAGATGGCATCATCTTTGATAACTTGAGTGCTAATTTAAATATTAGGTAATACTACATCTACGCCTGTTTCTGTTTAGTGGCACATCTGCCCTATGAGATGGCATTTGGGCCACAGTACTGTGTGAGGTTCTCTATATGTATATTTAATGAGAAACATTCCTATGTAAAAATGTGTGTATATGGATTGTATGCATACATTCCTATTGTGAAACTGTACATTGAAAAGAAGTAGTTTGGAAATTCGTAAAGCACAATCATAAAAGAAAATAGTATGCGTTATTAAACTTGAGTTTAAAGGTAATATTTAGTTTATAAAAGGTCCTTTCTATTTTCTATGGTAAAGACTTTGACACTTGAAAAATAGAAGCAATACTTGATTTATTTTTGTAAGTACTTAGGATGTTATTTTGAACAAATAATTGTCTGATAACAATAGTTGTTAAATGTTTTAAGTAAATAAACTTTCTGCTTCTGTGGTCTGATGGTTATGATGGGGTTGTGGTGGATACAAATGTACATAATTTACTGCTTTAAATAAAGGTCTTAACTATTTGGATTGATAAAGTACATTGCATTAATTTTATTCTAATTTTTTTTCCTTTAAACACTTGTCAACGAAAATATGTGTAAAAGTGATTTTTTTCCCATGTTCTCCAGTTTCACCACTGTAAGGTTGACATCCTGCATTAGCATGGAACCTAGAACATTTTTCTTTGGCAGAGACAGATACTTATCACTCAATATCTACTCTCCTTTTCCTTTACTAATAGAATCCCAAATTTTAGCTTGTTACATTACCATCCAGAAAATTAAAAAAAGAAAAAAAAATAAAGAACATAAAAAAAAAAAATAATACTTCCCAGACTTTCTTAATACGTGTGGCCATTTGACTGAGTTCTAGCCAGCAAGATTTGTGAGTAATAGTGATGGGTGCATGTTAAAAGACTAGGCTTGTTTTCCCTAGTCCTCTTCCCCTCCCCGCAGCTCTAATGCTGGCCCAAAGGATTTCTTCAACCAGGTGGCTGAGGGTAACACTCTTAAGCACAGTGGAATAACAAGATAAAGCTTGAGTTTCTGAAACCACCATTTAATTCTATCAGCTGTGGATTTCCTGCCCAGATCTCTCTTGTTGAAGGTACTTTTTTAAAGCTACTCTATTTGGGGGTTTCTTTGTTCCAGCATGCTAACTCATTTACCAGTTTTACAGTTTTGCCAAAAATGAGTTGTGAAATTGATTTATAGAGAAGTGCAGGTGTGTTCCATGCCCTATACTGTCTTAGAAAAGTTTAATTCTGTTGCTGTTAATGGATGCTCAACATTTAATAATCACATGAATGATAAAGTGAGTGTCCCATGTATGCAAGGATGGAGATAAAAGTGAAGTCCTGTTTCACTTTAGGTAGGTCTCCATGATCCCAAAAGACCACGTTTCTATGAACATAACTTTTTGAATGACTTTTTGTACAATAAATGTTAGCCTTACTAACAACACACTATTTTGTGATAGATTCAGTAAGAATGATCCAGGGTTCTAAACCTGCAGTGCCCATATGGTAGCTGCTAGCCACACTGGAAGTTTAAATATCAGTTTTAATAGACTAAAATTTGGTTCCTCTGTCACACTAGTCACATTTCAAATGTTCAAAAGCCATATGTGGCTAAGGGCTACCGCATTGGACACCGCAGATATAGAGCATCTCTATCAACACAGAAAATTCTATTGGGCAGCTCTGTTCTAGATATCTCGGTTGAATATACACATTTCACATCTCTCTCTGAAGTTCCAGGTGGTTTGGGATCACAGAAGTGTAGCAGAATTAAGCTTTCAGACATCACGCTGGAACACAGGGATAGGGCTGCAGTTGGACTGTGGGCTGGCTGTGGCTCCAAAGGTGAAGCAGCTCCATTCGCATCTTCTTGAACTGCAGCAACTTGCTGCTCTGTGAGTAGTAAAATCTGCAGTGTGGACCTCTTGCCCTTTGCCTTAACTCAAACATCCCCCTATTCCAATAAAGTGCCTCCATGATTTCTGAAGATGAGAGGTCCGATTTTCTAAAACTTTTGAAATCTTTGTCTTAGTGTCATTAATGTGGTCTGCCTAATGTTTGTGTCTGCCGCAAAGACTTGAGTTTCTTGAGGTCAGGGGCCGTATCTGGTTCATCTCTGTTTCTTGCATAGCACTTGGCACACTGTCTTCTACACAGTCAGCAAATATGTGCTTCACTGAAGTAGGTTTGGCAATTATGGACAGAATGTTTTCTTTAGAAATCCAGTCTGAAGCTGCCTGAAGAGCTCAGGGAGATGTAGTAGAGTATCTGGATAGGCAGGGAATTAGAGCTGGGTTTTCATGTCAGTCCCACGACTCACCTGAATATATCCCTAAGCATCTTTTTTAGCTTTATCACAAGTCAGATAATTTTTATGACAGCTTTTTGAGATATTCATGTGCCATCCAATTAATCCTTTTAAAATGTACAATTCAGAAATGTTAAGTATATTCAGAGTCGTGCAACCATTGCATTACCAGTACCCGTTAATAATCACTCCCCATTCTTTCCTCCCCACCTCCCTCCCCTGACCCCTGCTGACTTTTGGCAACCACTAATCTATGTTATGTATCTGCCTATTCTGGATATTGCATATATAGAGAGTTATGTGATCTTTTGTGACGCTTCTTTCACTTAGCATAACGTTTTCAAGGTTCGTCCATGTTGTAGCATGTATCAGTATTTCATGTTATAAAATAATATTCCATTTTATGGATATACCACATCTTTTGTATTCATTCATCAGTTAATGGACATTTGGATTGTTTCCATTTTTTGGCTATTACAAATAATGCTGCTGTGAACATCCACGTACAAGTTTTTGTGTAGACATGTTTTCAATTCTCTTGGGTAATTACCTAAAAGGAGGATTGCTGGGGCATGTTATAACTCTATGTTTAACATTTTGAGGAACTGCCAAACTGTTTTGCAAAGTTGCAGCAACATTTCACAGTTCCACGAGCAATGTATGTAAGAGTTCCAGTTTTTGCACATCCTCACCAACACTTGTTATCTTGTGTTTTTATTATTTTACCTATCCTGTTGTTGTGTGCCATTGAGTCGATTCTGACTCATAGCAACCCTATGAGTCAGAACTGCCCCATAGGATTTCTCAGGCTGAGATCTTAATGGGAGCAGAAAACGAGGTGTTTTCTCCTGTGGAGGCGCTGGTGGGTTCGAACCACTGACCTTTCGGTTAGCAGCCTAGAGCTTAACTTTTGTGCCTCCAGGGCGCCTTTTACTTATTCTAGTGGGTGTGAAATGATGTCTCTTTGTGGTTTTGATTTTCATTTCCCTAATGATTAATGCTAAAGAGCCCTGGTAGTTCAATGGTTAAAGCACTCAGCTGCTAACCGAAAGGTCAGCAGTTTGAACCCACCGGATGCTCCATGGGAGAAAGAGTGGCAGTCTGCTTCTGTAAAGATTTACAGCCTTGGAAATCCTATGGGGCAGTTCTACTCTGTCCTACACAGTCGCTGTGAGTTGGCATCAACTTAACAGCAGTGCATTTGGTTTTTTTGGTAATGATTAATGAGGTTGACCATGTTTTCATGCTTATTGGCCATTCATATATCTTCTTTGAAGAAATGTCTATTCAAATACATGGCCTATTTTTAAACTGATGTATCTGATTTTGTATTGTTGAATTGAAAGAGTTCTTTACAGAGTGTGAATACAAGTCCCTTGTCAGATAAATGGTTTGCATATAATTTTCTCCCATTGTGTGGGCTCTGTTCTCATTTTCTTGATGGCATTATTTGTAGCATTAAAAACAAAACAAAAACATTTGCTGTCGAGTCAGCTCGAGTAGAACTGCCCCATAGAGTTTCCAAGGAGTGCCTGGTGGATTCGAACTGCCTTTTGGTTAGCAGCTGTAGTACGTAACCACTATGCCACCAGGGCTTCCATTTGCCACATAAAACCTTTTAATTTTTATGAACTACAATTTATCAATTTTTTCTTTCATTGCTTATGCTTTTGCTGCTGTATCTAAGAAACCCCAAATCAGGAATCTTTACTATGTTTTATTCTAGGAGTTTTCTAATTTTGCACTTAATCTGTGGTGTATTTTGAGAAAATTGTTGTGTATAGTGTGAGGTAGGGGTTCAGCTACATTCTGTTGCATGTGCATATCCAGTTGTCCTAGTACAATTTATTGAAAAGACTTTTCTTTCCTTGTTAAATGGTCTTGGCCCTTGTTGAAAATCACCTGACCATACCTGTAAGTATTTATGAACTCTCAATTCTATTCCATTGATCTATATGTCTATCCTTATGCCAGTACCACATCCTTTTGATTACTGTAGCTATGTAGAAAATTTTTAAATTGGGAGGTATGAATCCACCAAGAATCCTCCAAATCTGATCTTTTTCTTGATTGTTTAGGCTATTCTAGATACGTTGTATTTCCATATGAATCTTAGGACCAGCTTGTCAATTTCTGCAAAAAGCTAACTGGTATTTTTGATCTATCAAAATTGATCGCAGATCAATTTTGAAACCATTACCATCTTGAAACCCTGGTGGCATAGTGGTTAAGAGCCACGACTGCTAACCAAAAGGTTGGCAGTTCAAATTCATCAGGCGCTCCTTAGAAACCCTATGGGGCAATTCTCTGTCCTGTAGGGTCACTATGAGTCAGATTCAACTCGATGGCAACAGGTTTTGTTTTGTTTTTTTTGGTACCATCTTAAAATACTAAGTTTTTTTGTACAGAAAGCCATTCAAAAAGTTATATTCATAGAATCATGGTCTTTTGGGATATTCTGATTCATGAACATGGGATGTTGTCTTACTCTGGGTTCTCTAGAGAAGCAAAATCAGTGACGTGTATATGTATATATATTTCAGTGAAGCATATATATGTATATACATATCAGTGTAGAAGATGGACATGGTGTATAATCCTTTTTTGGTGTTGCTGTATTTGATTTGGTAGTATTTTGTTGAGGATATTTTTTCTGTATTCATAAGGAATTTTGTTTCTTGTGATATCTTTGATTATTGTATCAGGGTAATACTGGCCACATAGAATAAGTTAGGAAGTACTCTGTTTTTTGGAAGAATTTGTGAACAATTGTTGTTAATTTGGTAGAATTCGGCAGTTAAGTCATCTTGGCATAGCTTTTCCTTCTGGGAAGGATTTTGAATATTAATTCAATCTCTTTAGTTATTAGAGGTGTATACAGGTTTTCAGTTTCCTTTTGAGTCAGTGTCTGTAGTTCGTAATTTTTTTAGGAATTTGTCTGTTTCATCTAGGTTATCTAATATATGGCTTACCATTATTCATTATATTCTCTTACAATTCTTTATTTCTCTAAGATCAGTAGTGATTTTTCCTCTTTTAATCCTAATTTTAGTAATTTGCATCCTCTCTCTCTGTTTCTCTGTCAGTTTAGAGTTTTAAATTTTTTTTTAGATCTTTTTAAAGAACCAACTTTTGGTTTTGTTGATTTTCTTTGTTTTTTTATTCTCTATTTACTTCCAGTCTAATCTTTATTATTTTCTTACTTCTGCTTCCTTTGTGTTAATTAGCTCTTTTTTTTCTATTAATATAGCAGGTTAGAGTATAGATTTGAGATCTTTCTTTCTTTAACTGCATCCCATAAGCTTTGGTATATTGTTTTTGTTTTCATTTATCTCTGTATATTTTCTGATTTCCCTTGTGATTTCTTCTTTGACCCATTGGTTATTTGGGAGTGTCTTGTTTAATATCTGGTGTCCTTTCATTTCAGCCTGAAGTACACCCTTTAATTTCTTTCTTTGTTGTTGTTGTTTGTTTTGTTTTTGTAGGGCAGATAAGCTACCAAAAAAATACCCTCCGTTTGGTTTATCTGGTAATTTCTTAGTTTAGTCTTTGCTTTTTTAGGATAGTTTTGTTTTTCTCAGTCTTCTAATACTTGGAATGTGTCATTCCACTGCCTTCGGTGGCAGGTGGGTAATCAGCTGATAATGTTACTGAAGATCGCTTGTACATGATGAATCATTTTTTTCTCTTGCTTCTTTCATGATTCTCTCATTGTCTTTAGCTTTTGACAGTTTGACTATGACGTATCTTTTTCTTGGTTAATTGCATGTCTTCAGATGTACCCTTCGAGTTTGTTGAGCTTCTTAGATCTGCAGATTAATGTTTTTATCAAATTTGAGAAGTTTTTGGCCATTTTTCTTCAAATATTCTTTTTCTTTCTCTCTATCCTCTCCTCTGGAACTCCCATTATGCATCTGTTGTTATGTTTTAAGGTGTACCACAGGTCTCCGAGATTCTGTTCTTTTCCTTCGTTTTCCTTTCCTTATTTTCCTCAGACTAGATAATCTCAATTGCCTTATCTTCAAGTTCACTGATTCCTTCTTTTGCCAGCTCACATCTGTTGCAGAGCCACTGAAGTGAACTTTTTATTTCAGTTATTATACTTTTCAACTCCAGAATATCTAGTTGATTATTTTTTATAATTTCTATTTATTGTCATTTTCTATTTGATAGGAAATCGTTTTCATACTTACCATTACATTAATTCTTTAGACTTTTTTGTTGTTATTGTTAGTTCTTTGAATGTATTTATAATAGTTGATTAAAAGTTCTTATCTAGTGTGTCCACCAACTGGGTCCTCTTATGACAGTTTCTACTGACTACTTTTTTTCCTCTGTATAGGCCATACTTTCCTGTTTCTTTGCATGATCCATAATTTTTTCTTGAAAAATCGATACTTTAAATATAATATGGTAGCTCTGGAAATCAAATCCGTCCCCCCAACATCAACAGCCATGGTTTGTTATCGTTACTGATTGTCGCACTTGTTGTTACTCTCGTTTAGTGACTTCCTTGCACTAATTCAGTAAAATCTGTGTTCTTTATCATGTGCAGCCATTCAATTCTCTTCTCTGTTGGCATAGTGTTCAACTAATGATTGGACAGAGGTTTCCTTCAATGCTTTGAACCAGTAAGTCTCCCAGCCTTTGCCAAAGGGCTCTGTGTATGTCTTGGAGCACACCTTTAACACTCCAAGTAGTCTACAACTCTGTCTTAGCCATCACTTCCTGTTCGCATCCAGCCTCACGGTCAGTCAGAGGTGAGAGATTAGAGGATGCTCAAATCTTTTCTGAGCATAAGCACAGCCCTCTCATGGGCATGGCCTTCTAGATTCCCAGGATTTTAAAGCCCTGGTAGTTATCTACTTCCTCAGTTTTTCCTTTTAATATTCTTGTTAGTACTAACTGATATTGGCACCTCAGACCACTACAATTCAACTCCACCAGCCACTCCTTGGAAACCCTATGATGCAGTTCTACTCTGTTCTGTAGGGTCGCTGTAAATCAGAATTGACTTGATGGCAATGGGTTTGGTTTTTGGTAAACCTATTCTACCCGTTTCAGTGCTGCTTGCCTATTGGTTTTCACAGCTACCATAATTGTGAGGATGTTGCTTTTCAGGGATACCGAAAAGCTGGGGATAGGATGATGGGAATAGGGCAAGTTAAAATGCCACAAAGCTCTTTTGTTCTTACTGAAATTCAGCTGCTGTTTTTGTTGTTCTTATTTATTTGTGTTTTTTGGTTAAATAAATGCTCAGATTGTTGCCATCCTTGGTTAATTTCTAGAATTCTGGAAAAGTTGATTTTGACAATTTTTTTTTACTCTTCTTAATGCTTTAATGGAGGAGATATTTGGAGATCTGCCATTTCAGAAGTGCTTCTCTCTCTGCAAGTGAGATTTTTGAAAGTGGAAGCAACCCTAGTAATCAATGTTCAAAGTCCACGTTTTCCAGGGTTTGAAATTAAGGCACATAGAGGTAAAAGGCCTGGCTGCATAGCAACAGAAAGTCTGTGGCATGTTGCAGAATGAATATTTCTGCTCTGCCTGAATCACTTGGCTGCTTTTTCACCCTAAATTTTCAGCAAACATTTTCTGAGCATCTACTGTGCCACAAACATTGTTAGGACTAAGCCTATGTAAGCAAGGTACAATCACCTCTGAAAAGCTCAGTATAATTGTAAGATTACATGGCAGTAAGCCATTAAAACTTTTGAATACAATTCTCAGGGAATGAAGAAGGGAACAATTGAGAGAGTCAAGGAAAACATCATAAGGTAGTTATTTAAGCTGAGTCTTACAAGATGAATAGGAGTCGGCCAGATAGACATTTCTTGCAGAGAACCTAGCTTACAGAAAGACATGAAGATGATAAAGGACCTGCCATGCCAAGGAATCTGATAGGAGTCTAGTAGTTTGGCAAAAGTGCTAGGAGATGTGATTAAAGAGATCACAGGTTTCAAATCACAGAAATTATGCTCAGCTGAGGAGCACGACTACCACAGATAGCTGTGCTGGCTCTACATGGTCCATCTCCAGAAGGCACCATTCACATAAACATCCCTGGGGTTTGACAGTGTGACAGCCCTACTGAAGAATTTGTAATCATTCTGTAGTCAATAAGGAGAAGAATATATGGTTCTGTGAACCCAGTGAGAAAAAGAATCATATTACCTGGAAAAAAGGTATAGAAATAAGCTCTTCAAAGGCATAAGAGCATAACTGGCAGCTTTTGACCAAAATAACCTTAATGATCATAACACCATTACTACTAGAATTTATTAGAATTAATTGTACTTCAGGCACTATGTTAATTTATATATATTTATGTCTATTTTTATATATTGATTTTGTTTTATTTGATCTTCACAACAACAACCTATAATGCAGGTGTTATCAGATAGTTTAGGCTAAGTTATGCTACAGTAACAATCCAAAAATATTAGTGGCTAACAACAAAACAGACTTATTTCTCACATCATATGTCCATCCTGAGTCAGCTGTGGCTCTGCTTCATGTGTTTGTTACCCTAGACATGGGCTGACAGAAAAGACCCTTATCTGGTACACTGCTGATCTCATGGCAGAGGGTAAAAGAAAAATGTTGAACGAGTAATCTGGTTATTAAGTGCTCATGGAACTGTAACTCTCATTTCATTAGCCAAAGAAAATCACATGGCCATTCCTTCATCAACAAGGTGGTGTTGTATAAGCCTCCCACGAGGAGAAGCACCACAAGGAAAGGTATCCCATGGAATGATAGCGGATCTTTTGTCCAGTCATACACTCTACCACAGCAGGTGTGTTTTTCTGTTTGGTTGAATAGGAAATGGGTTCAGGAAAGTAAGGTAACCTATTCATAAGCAAAAGTTAATAAGTGGTAAAGCCAGGGATTCTGTTCAGGCCAGCCTAGTGCCAAAGCCCTAGTTCCTCTAATTCCCCACCCTACCACCCTGGATCTTTTAATGTAGTTCTGTGTGCATCAGAGATCTGTGGTATCTTTTGACCCTTGATGTATCTGGGCAAAGAGAGGCCACTATTCTAACCCTGATTTTTAGAGCTGGCATCATCCGAGTCAGTGCCAGCCCCCGCAAATAACCCTTTGCAGTTGACCCTTTATTCTTGCTTAGTTTAAATTCTCAGCTGTTTCCAAAGAAGAGGGAAAAGCTCTTAGCTTTTCAGAGCAGAACAAATAGCTCATGGTGAATGTGCAAAAACACAGTGTGGCCCAGAAAGTACAAAACAGCCTTCCAGGGACATCAGCCTATTCTTGAGAAACAAACATAGGGAAATGGGAGGGGTGGCCCCATCCTGGAAAGTCAGCTGGGAACTCGAAATGAAGCAGTGTGCTAGGAACAATCCTTCACTCCTCCACTATGTTCCTCCCTCATGGCGCAGTGGTTCAGAGCTACAGCTGCTAACCAAAAGATCGGCAGTTCGAATCCACCAGCTGCTCCTTGGAAACCCTAAGGGGCAATTCTTCTCTGTCCCATAGGGTTGCTATGAGTTGGAATCAATTTGATGGCAGTGGGTTTGGTTTGGGATTGGTATGTTCCTAAAGGATTAAAATAGACATCGACATCAGGACTAGGAAACAGATCACTGGGGTGAGGTTACTAGGACAGAGGAGTAGTAGCATAAATCTGATTTCTGGTGACAAGTAAAATCTAGCATCAGCTCACATTGATTCTACTTTATTTTGTTTATTGCTGTTTATTGAGCCCTACAATATTCTAGGCACTGTTCTTAATACTGTGAATGCAGTGGTGAATAAGACAGATAGTATTCCTGCCCTCAAGGACTGCATTAGTTAGCTCTTGCTGTGTAACATTGTGCCTTAAAACTTAGTGGTTTAAAACAATGACCATTTAACTCACAAATCTACAGGTTAGTGATTTTGGCTGGGCTCAGCTGGACAGCCCTTCTTGTCTCAGCTGGGCTCAGTCATGCATCTGCATTGAGCTGCTCTATACACTTGGGTTCAGCTGTTCTCAGATGACCTTGTGCACAGCTCTGTGAATGGCTAGCTGATAGGGCAGTGTGACAGAGTAATGAAGCCGTGTGTTTCTCATCATCTGGCAGGTTAGCATGTGTGTGTTTGTATGGTGATAGCAAAGTTCCCAAGGAGAAAGTGGAAGCGTACAAAGTGTCTTGAAATTTAGCAAAGTCACTTCCTCCACATTCTATTGGTCAAAACAGGTCACCAGGTCAGATTGAAGGGAAAGGTAAATAGAGCCCATCTCTTGATGGGTGGAGCTGTAAATTCACATTAGAAGGGGTGTGGAACAGGGAGGGGGATAATTGTGGCCATTTTTGGCCACTATTACAGATTATTTTAACAGTTTACTGTTGAATCGACTCTAACTCATGACAACCTCATGTGTGTCAGAGTAGAGCAGTGCCACATAGGGTTTTCAGTGGATGATTTTTCAGAAGGAGATCAGCAGGCCTTTCTTCTGAGGAGCCTTTGGGAGGACTCAAACTTCCAGTCTCTTGGTTAGCAGCCAAGCACATCTGTACCACCTAGAGAGTCAGAAAGTCTTAAGTTCCATAAAAAATACCATTGGGTGATAAGACTTCTGTTTCATGTTATGACAGATTAACTGGTACTTTACTAGTCCTTCCACTATAAACAATCAGAATAGTGGACAAAGTAAATAAACATAAGTTTTCAAATACTGGAAAACTGTCAGTGCAGGATCACAGTCCTGTGAGTCCCAAGAGAAAGGAACAAATGAGGTGAACTCTGCAGTATCTCTGGCTTTTTCCCTGGAGGCATTTATTGGACTCCATAACAAGAAAGGGATACCAAGCACAACATGGTAGCCTTGGTGTGTTGAGAAAATGGAGATCGGAGTTTAGGGAGACTAAGGTGGGTGGAATTTTCAGTGCAAAAAAACAGAAAAGAGAAAGCTGTATCAAGAAATAGCTCCATAAATCTTCATAAAGATCAACTAAATACTAAGCCATTCATGTGTAGCATGTGATACCATGAGGATGGGAAAAGAACAACAACTAGGGCTAAAGCAGCTATCAGGGTTAACAGCTACCATAGCTTGCATAAAGTTAGAAATATTTGAGTTCTGACCAACCAGACTGGAGAGACCTTGCTGAATCCTTCAGGTGACAAGTAGAGACTCCAGAAAGGTGACTCTTGAAAGACCTAAAATAAAAGATACTGTAGACTCACCCTACCAAAGCTTTAAAACAAGCCTTAATCCTGGATGGAGCAGGAGAAAGGTGGGGTGCAGAACTCAAATTCTAGTAAGAAGACCAGACTTAATGTTCTGACTGAGACTGGAGGAACCGTGGAAAGCGTGGACCCTGGATTCACTACTAGCCCAGAACTGAAACAGTTTCCAAAGCCAACTCTTCAGACAGGGATTGGACTGAACTGTGGGACATAAAGTGATACTTGTGAGGAGTGCGCCTCTTAGCTCAAGTAGATACAAGAGACAAAACAGGCAGCTTCTTTCAGGAGGTGAGATGGGAAGGCAGAGATGGTTAGGAGCTGGTTGAATGGACATGAGGAATCAGGGGTAGAAAGGAGGAGTGTGCTGTCACAGTATGGGGAGAGCAATTAGAGTCTCATAACAATGTATGTATAAATTTTTGTATGGGAAAAAATGAAAAAAATAATAAAACAAACCTTATAAGAATCAAGCTGTTCTATAGGTAGATTAACTGCCTGTCAACCTCAAACTCAACCCCACATCACACCATATACAAACATTAACTTAAAATGGATCAATGACCTAAATATAACAGCTAAAACTATAAAACTTTTAGAAGAAAAGATAGGGGTAAATTTTCAGGACCTTGTATTTGACAATGAAATTTTAGATGCAACACCAAAAGCAGGAGCAACAAAAACAAAACATAAATTGGATTTCATTTGAAAAAGGTAAACTTTTGTGCATCAAAAGACATCATCAAAATAGTGAAAAGATAACCTAAAGAGTGGTAGAAAATATTTGGAAATAATACATCTGATAAGGGTTTAATATCTAAATATATTAAAAAACCCCACAAGTCAACAACAAAATGACAACCCCATGAAAAAATGGGCAAAGAATTTGGATATTTCTCCAAAGAAGATATACAAATGGCCAATGAGCATATGAAAAGATGCTCAACATCATTAGTCATTAGGGAAATGCAAATCAAAACCACAATGAGATACTACTTCACACACACTAGGATGGTTATGATCCAAAAAATGGAAAATAACAAGTGTTGGTGAAGATGTGAAGAAACTGGAACCTTTGTTCATTGCTGGTGGGAATGTAAAATGGCACAGCTGCTGTGAATAACAGTTTGGCAGTTTCTCAAAAGTTAAACATAGAATTGTCATATGACCCAGCAATTCCACTCCTGAGTATATACCCAAAAGACTTGAAAGCAGGGACTCCGATACTTGTACACCATTGTCCGCTGCAGCATTATTCGCAAGAGCCAAAAGGTGGAAACGATCCAAGTGTCTATCAACAGACGAATGGATAAACAAAATGTGGTATATATGTACAATGGCATATTATTTTGTCATAAAAAGGAATGCAGTTCTAACACATGCTTCAACATGGATGAGCCTTGAAAACCTTATGCTAAATGAAATAAGCCAGACAAGAGAGGGCAAAATGTTATATGATTCCACTTATATAAAATATCTAAAATAGGCAAATGCATAAAGACAGAAAGTAGATTGGTGATTACCATGGGTTGGGGGCAGGGAAAATGCAATTAATCCTTAGTAGGTATAAAATTTTCATTTAGGGTGATGAAAGAGTTTTGGAAACAAATAGTGGTGATGTTTGCACAACGTTGTGAGTGTGAAAATGTTTTTATGTTGTGTGTATCTTATCAATAAAAAACACTCTTGAAAGGAAGACAACAATGCAAACACTCGACAATGTAAAATTTACGTAGTCAATCCATAATTACTAGACATGTAAAGAAGTAGGACCATGTGACCCATAATCAAGAGAAAAATCAGGCAATATAAAAAGATGCAGAAATGATGAATTATCAGATAAGACCTTTAAAATGGATATTATACAATCAAACACTTTGAGAGAGTAGCAGGGGTAGGGGTCTGGGGAGCATGCTTTCAGGGGACATCTAGGTCAATCGGCATAACAAAGCTTATTAAGAAAATGTTCTGCATCCTACTTTGGTGAGTGGCTTCTGGGGTCTTAAAAGCTTTCAAGCGGCCATCTAAGATGCATCAATTGGTCCCAACCACCTGGAGTAAAGGAGAATGAAGAACACCAAAGACACAAGGAAAGTATTAGCCCAAGAGACAGAAAGGGCCACATAAACCAGAGACTTCATCAGCCTGAGACTAGAAGAACTAGATGGTACCCAGCTACCACCAATGATTGCCCCGATAGGGAACACAACAGAGAGTCCCTGATGGAGCAGCAGAAAGGTGGGGTGCAGAACTCAAATTCTAGTAAGAAGACCAGATTTACTGGTCTGACTGAGACTGGAGGAACCCTGGAAAGCATGGCCCCTGGCTTCTCTATCAGCCCAGCACTAAAACAGTTTCCGAGGCCAACTCTTCAGACAGGGATTGGAATGGACTGTGGGACATAAAGTGATACTCGTGAGGAGTGTGCCTCTTAGCTCAAGTAGATATAAGAGACCAAACAGACAGCTTCTGTCCAGAGGTGAGATGGGAAGGTAGAGATGGTTAGGAGTTGGTTGAATGGACATGGGGAATCAGGGGTGGAAAGGAGGAGCGTGCTGTCGCAGTATGGGGTGAGCAATTAGGGTCATATAACAATGTATGTATAAATTTTTGTATGGGAGACTAACTTGAAATGTAAACTTCATGTAAACTACAACAATAAAAAAGTTTGAAAAGATGTTTGCTGAGCAAAAATAAATAAAATTGATTATATATATATCTCTAAGGATTTAAAGGAAAACATGAAAATAAGAGAAATATAAACTTTTAAAAAGAACCAATTGGTACGTCTAAAGTGGAAAAATATAATACATGTAGTAAAAAAAATGGATGGGCTTAATGGCAGATTAGATACTGTATAAAAAGAAAAAAAGTGAACTTGAAAACAACTTAACAGGAACTATCCAAACTGAAGAAAACAGAAGGAAAAGGCTGAAAAAAAAAATTAGCAGAACTTCATGACCACTGGGTCCATATCAAGTGGTCTAACATATGTGATTGAAATCCCAGAAAAGGGGGGGGGGGGGGGCGTGGCTTAATAAAAATATTTTAAGAAATAATGGCCAAAATTTTTCCAAATTAAGCCCACAGATCCATGAAACTCAATAAAACACAAAACTATACCCAGGCACATTATAATCAAATTTCTGAAAATTAATGATAAAGAAATCTTAAAAACAGCCAGAGGAAAAACAGACTCATAATAAATAGGGGAACAAAAACATGAATTATTGTGGACTTTTAATCAGAAACAATGTAAACCAAAAAAGATGGAATAGCATCATCAAAGTGCTAAAAAAGAAAAAAAACCTATTAATCTAGAATTCTACATCTGGTGAAATTAGTCTTCAAAAATACATTCTGAGACTCTTTCCACCTCCCCTCCTACCAAAAAGAAAACATGGAAAGAATTCAGGACATACATAATGTATTGCACTGATTCTCAACAGTGATGAGGTGGAGTGTGTGGTCAACCTGGGGGACTTTAGCAACACATATCCCTCCTCTGAAGATGGTTAATGCAGTGATGAAAGTGATGAAAAATGGTATGATGCTGTATATATTTGAACAAATTTGCTTTGGATTTTGGTGTCCATTCCCTAGTGGGGACCACTATTGTACATGTTTATTTATATGTTTAAAATTCCCCACTTCCATCATCACTAGACCATAAGCTCTAAGAACGGATGGACTCATACCTCTCCTTATTAATTCTTGTATATCAGGCATATGGTATGCATTCAATACGTATTTGTTGAATTGACTTGAAAATACTATTAACGTGAGGTTTGGTTCCAAAGTACACCGTCTATTCTTTCCAAGCAGGAGAAACTATTCCTAAGGTTTTTAAATTTTTTTTTTATTTTCACATTTTGGAAGACACTACAAGAGTATGTGGGTACTGGAGAGACAATGCAATTTTACCAAATAAGAAAATATTAACTTATTAGCCATATAGTGTGATGCTGCCATACATTCAAAGCTAATCAGAATAAAACAGAGGAGTATCCTCTTTACAAATATATTTTGAACTCTTCTTTCAGAGACCTAATGACATAAAAACAAGCTCATATGTGGCAATTTGCTTCCATAAAGATTTACAGCCATGGAAACCCTGTGGGGCAGTTCTACGCTGTCTTATAGGGTCGCTATGAGTTGGAATTGACTCGATGGCACACAACAACACAGGGACTCCAAAGCACACAGAGTGCTACCGAATGTGGAGCCTTTATGGCTGCCCGCTTAGGTAGCCCCAGGGTCCAACTTATAACTCTTCTCAACCATTTTGCACCACTTTGAATGAACTGAGCTCTATCAACAAGCCAGAAGGTAATACAAGTTTAAGGAAGGAGGAAGCAGATCATAGCTCTAACTTTTATGATGTGCTTTTATGGTTTGCAAATCACTTTATTTACATCCATTATTTCCTCTGATTTTTACAGCAACTGTTTTTAGGGGAGGAGTCACTTCTTTTCATTTTCTGGATGAAAAGGAAAATCATTTAGAATGGAAATTACCTGCCTAAGTTCACATCAGAGGAGATGGCAGAGCTGGGATTTGGATTCCATTTCGTCTGAGTCCAATTCCTGTGATCTTTTCTAAGAGTCACTTCTGTTCTGTTCCCTCACTTCTGAGCAGGCACTGGTGTCTTCAGAACACGTTTCATGTTTCTTCTCGCTTTTTTCCTGCTCCTTCCCCAGCAACATCAGGCTCTAGGAACATCACAGAGGCGGTGGCTGACAGGGGAAATAGTGGTGCCCATCCTGAACTTCAAGATCAGTTTCTCATTGGCTGGGGTCCTGAAGGTAACTTTTTGTATAAGGGAAGTGAAGAAAATAAACAGCTCAGACCTGGCCAACTGTTCTCCAAGGCAAACTTGCTTCCCTGAAACACAAAAACCTAAGATTGAATTATCTTCCCTGGTGGAGGGGGTGCCTGGCAGGGATTGAAATCCTCTCCCCCATCCTGCCAAACCTGAGCAGAGGAAGGACCTGCTAGTCCCCAAGGCTTTATTTACAGTGACTCCTTTAAGTCTGACAACCACCTGGGTAAACTAAGGCACAGAAATAAGTCCAGATCGTAAACTCAAATGCCTCCAAGGGTCAGGCAGGGGAAGCACAGGATTGAAGGTGCGGGGTGTTGAACAATAAGGAGGCCTGGGTTGATCTAGAAAGTGGATGTCTAGCCTAAAGTCTTTCAAAAATTAACAACAATAACAAAAGCAGACAACAAAACAATGAAAAACTCTGCGTTAAAATTTTCAATCCTTGAAGGAAACTCTCAAAGTTACAAACAAGTAATTGTCAGAACAGTAGTTCTAAAGTGCGAGGCATCTCTACTGGGTAGAATAGTGTCCCCCCAAATTTATATCCTCCCCAGAAACTCAGAATACGACCTCTGTTTTTAATAGGGTTGTAGCAGATGTAATTAGTTAAGATAAGGTCATACCGGAATAAGGTGGGCTGTCAATCCAATATGACTGGTGTCCTTATAAGACACACACACATGGAAAACTGCCACGTGACAATGGAGACAGACACTGAAGTGCCAAGGATTGCAGAAAATTACCAGAAGCTAGGAGAGAAGCACGGAACAGACTGTCCCTCAGAGCCCTCCAGAAGGAAATAACCTCGCCTACACCTTGATTTCAGACTTCTAGCTTCCAGAAATGTGAGAATAAATTTGTGTTGTTTTATGACACACAGTTTGTGATACTTTGTCAAAGCAGTCCTAGAAAACAAATACAGCATCTTTCCCCTATATCACGGTTTCCTCCTTAATTACTGGGGACCTCACTGACATGGATGATCCTCTCCACTGGAACAGCCTCCCTGACTCTCACAGCAGTCCTCCTTACACAGAGGTCCTTCCCAAATAAGGGCCTCTGCTTCTAATGTTGAGCTCAAGGCTGATCCTTCTTTCCATAGTTCACACGTGTCACTGCCCTGGCCATCTCCCACTTCCTGAAGGATGGAGATCCAATTCAAGTCCTCCCACTTTCTAGCCATATGATTTGGGGCAAATTAAGTAATCTTTCTAGGCATATAGTGAAAATGTGTATGTGTGTGTGCTTACAATGAGAATTGTATTTTACATATTGTGTAGACTGCAAGCTGAATCCAAATAGACCAGATCACTTACTAATTTATACAGAAAAATAAATCTTCTAAAATGTAGCTTTGATAATAATAAACATTCTAGTTGTAAAATAGCTTATCATTAAATTGATCTGGAAAATTAGTATGACAGATTTTTTTCTCATAGTTCCATCAGAAGTATATTTAATTTTGGGGGACTTCCGGGCAACATGGCACTATAGACAGAAGCACCGCACTGTCCCTCCACAGCAAAGATCAGAAAAACCAAGCCGAACAGAGAAAACAGCAATCCTGAAACCTTAAGCATCAAATGAAGAGATAAAGAACTCAGCCAAGCACCGAATGGAATAAGAAACTGACAGAGAACAGAGAGTGAGGAGAGATACATGCAGAGGTCCCCTATCAGCACAGATCCACCATCTTGGACTCCTATCAGAGATTGGTGAACAGGGGGTACAGGAAAGCAGCTACACGGAGCTTCCAGCAGGAGACAGAACAACCAATAACCAGCAATATATGATTTCCCACCCCCCACCATTCTTCACCCCCACTCGGCCTCCTCTGCTTCCTGCGGCCACAGTCTCTTAGCCAGGAAGCACTGGCTGCTTGGATTCCACCCGCCTGCACTGGCCGACTCCCTGAGTGCCATTTGTTGGCTGCTGGTGTTGCTTTTTTCTGCTTCTTTTGATTTCTTCCATACCTCTCACCACCTCCCCCTCCTTTCTCTCAAATACCTTGCTCTGTGTGCCACCTTTGCTTCTTCCTGAAAGGCTGTGAATCTCTGACTGAATGTAAAACTGCCTCCCAGTTGGTGCTGCCACAGTGGTGGGATCTGGGGCTTTTTTGTTTTGTTTTGTTTTGTTTTTCTTTCTTGAATTGGGAGCCCGTTCTAGCTGGGCAGTACTGCATGACTTGGGACCTACCCCTTCAGTTTGCTCAGGCACACAGAAGGATCCCTGAGAACATTTCCCTTTTTTTTTTGGGGGGGGGGTGTTCTTGTTCTTTTTTTATTTGTTTGTTTTTCTTTTCTCTCTTTTTCCCTTTCTTCGTTATTCAGTTTCTTGTCTCTCTATACTTACCTTCTCTTCCTGTTTCCTGAATACCTGGCACTGAGAAACACCTCTACCCCTTCTAGCCAGGCTGTACTTCATGGCCTGGTAGCAACTTCCCTAGAACTCGCAGCTGCACTGTTGGAATCCCTGGGGGCTTTTCTTTTTTTTTTTCTTTCTAATTTTTATTTATTCATTTTTTTCTTCTCCTTTTTGTTTTTCTCCATTTCTTAGTCTCTCATCTCTCCACTCCAACAGCAAGCTCTGCTAGCACTCTTTTTTGTTTGTTTGTATGTTTTTGGCTCCCATTCCTGTATCCTCTCTTTCCTCTTTCTCATACCTATCTTAGCTCCACACATCACAATCTCCCCCCCACCCATCCTGCCTATCTGCACTGTGCACTGAACAGCACACCCCCAAACAGCACAGGCACGGCCTACCAAAACCTGCCCTACACTGATTCCTGGCCCACCCTGTTGGCCACAGTACGTGCCACAAACAACCCATCCCAGCAACTCCTCTTCAGCTAGACCTGCCCTGCTATACCATATCTAACTAAATGACCCTGTCAATTGGAGAAGGAGGTGAAAAGTATCGTGCCCACAGATGAGCAAACAACAAAGAACACACAGTGCGCCTGCTCAGACATAGCCAAATAAAACAAAAGCAGGATGAAACAAACAAATCTACAATCAATACACGAGGAAAATAACTACTGAATGTTCCAAAAACAGCAGACAGTATCAAAACATTTACAAAAACAAGACAGGATAGTTCCAGTAAGTGTCCAAATTAAAACACCAGATGACTTTCCAATAGAAGAAAAGGCACTAGAACTACCTGATAGGGAATTCAAATCTTTAATATTCAGAGCTATCCAAGAATTGAAGCAAAAAGCAGACAAAAATGAGGAAAAAATAAAGAAATTCACAGAAAAGGCAGACAAATTCATGGAAAATACAGACAAAAAATGGAAGAATTCAGGAAAATAATGCAGGAACAAAATGCCAAAATAAATTCACAATAAGAAATCATACAGAAACAACAATTAGAAATCCAAAAGGTAAACAAGATTTCAGAAATGGACAGTGTCATAGAAGAGCTGAGGAGCAGGCCTGAAATGGTGAAGACAGGATCAGAGAAATTGAAGACAAACACTTGGCTACAACTCTGTTTGAGGAAAAATCAGAGGAAATAAAAGAAAGAAAAATGAAGAGACCCTGAGAATTATGTGGATACAATCAAAAGGAAAAATTTTCGAGTGATTTGCATTCCAGAACAGGGGGAGAAAACAGAAGACACAGAGAGGATCATTGAAGAACTGCTGACAGAAAACTTCCCCAATATCATGAAAGATAAAAACCTGGCCATCCAAGAACCTCAACGAACCCCATATAGGATAGACACCAAAAGAAAATCACCAAGGCATATCATATTCACACTCACCAAAACCGAAGACAAACAAAGAATCCTGAGAGCAGCTGGAGAAAAACAAAAAGTCACATACAAAGGAGAAACAAGACTAAGCTCAGATTATCTAGCAGAAACCATGCAGGCAAAAAGGCAATGGGATGACATGTATAAAACCTTGAAAGAAAAAAATTGCCAGCTAAGAATAATATATCCTGCAAAACTCTTGTTCAGATATGATTAGGACATTTCCAGATAAACAGAAATTAAGGGAATATGTAAAAACCAAACCAAATTTACAAGAATTATTAAAGGGAATCCTTTGATCTGAGAAGAAACAACATCAGCTCACAGGCTGAATCTAGGACGCAAGATCGTACCAGCCAGATACCAATCTAGGAAATGAACTCTCAATGACTATCTAAAACCAAAAGAAATACAACAGGGAATCAGAGAAGTTAATCTGTAAATGACAACATCAGAACAATACAAGAGGGACTAAACAGTGTAGCTTTAGAACCTTCTAATGGAGAGGAAGGCAAGGCGATACCAAGTAATAATAGATTGCTTCAAACTTAGAAAGATAGGGATAAATTTCACGGTAACCACAAAGAAAGTTAACAAACATACTCATCAAAATAAAGAGGAAAAAACATAAAGTTTCAGTAAAAAAAAATCTACAAAAACAAAAGAAATGAAAAAAAAAAAAACCCCACAAAGAAAAGGAATTTAGCACAGGAGAGTAAGAGGAACAAAGAAAACGTCAACACTGCAAAAAAATAAGCACTACAAAATGACAGCAATAAACTCACACCGATCAATAATTACACTGAATGTAAATGGCCCATATGAATCCATATAGTGACAGAGAGTGACATAATGGATAAAAAAACAGGATCCATCAATATGCTGTCTACAAGAGACACACCTTAGAAATAAAGATGTAAATTAATTAAAAATCAAAGGATGGAAAAAAATACATCAAGCAAACAACTACCAAAAAAGAACAGGAGTGGCAATACTAATCTCAGATAAAATAGACTTTAAAATGAAGTATACCATAAAAGACAAAGAACACCATATAATAATTAATGGGACAAGCTACAAGAAAATCCAACACCTCTACAAAAAACAGACAACTAATCCAATTAAAAAATGGGCAAAGGAAATGAACAGACACTTCACCAAAGCTGACATTCAAGCAGCCAACAGACACATGAGGAAATGCTTGCAATCCTAGCCATTAGAGAAATGCAAATTAAAACCACAATGAGATACCATCTCACCTCAGCATTACTGGCATGAATCAAAAAAACTGGAAATAACAAACAGTGGAGAGGCTGTGGGAATACTGGAACTCTTACGCACTGCTGGTGGGAATGCAAAATGATACAACTATTCTGGAAAATGATATGGTGCCTCCTTTAAATCTAGAAATAGAAATACCATATGATCCAGCAATCCCACTAGTAGGAATATATCCCAGATAAATAAGAGCCATCAACGAATAGACATATGCACACCCATGTTCACTGAAGCTTTGTTCACAATAGCAAAAAGATGGAAACAACCTAGATGCCCATCAACAGATGAATGGATAAAAAACTATGGTACATACACATAATGGAGTATTATGCAACAATAAACAATGATGAATCTGTGAAGCATCTCATAACATGGATGAAACTAGAGAACATTATGCTGAGTGAAATAAGTCAATCACAAAAGGACAAATATTGTATGAGACTACTACAGTAAAAACTAATGAAAAGGTTTACACACAAAAAGAAACAATCTTTGTTGGTTACGAGAGATGGGAGGGGTGGGGGGTGGAATACTAAATAGACAATAGATAAGTGATAACTTTGGTGAAGGGAAAGACAGTACACAATACTGGGGAAGCCAGCACAAATTTGTACAAGGAAAGGTCATGGAAGCTCCATAGACACATCCAAACTCCCTGAGGGACTGAATTGCTGGACGGAGGGCTGTGGGGACCATGGTCTCGGGGAACATCTAGCTCAATTAGCATAACACAGTTTATAAAGGCAATGTTCTACATTCTACCTTGGTGAGTAGTGTCTGGGGTCTTAAAAGCCTGTGAGAAGCCATCTAAGATACTTCAATGGTCTCACTCATTCTGCAGCAAAGGAGAATGAAGAAAACAAGAAACAAGGAAAAGATTAGTCCAAAGAACTAATGGATCACAACTACCACGGCCTCAACCAGACTGAGTCCAGTACAACTAGACGGTGCCCGTCTACCACCACTGACTGCTCTGACTGAGATCTCAACAGAGGGTCCCAGACAGAGCTGGAGAAAAACGTAGAACAAAATTCTAACTCACAAAAAAAGACCAATCTTACCAGCGTAACAGAGACTGGAGAAACCCTGAGAGTATGGCCCCCAGACACCCTTTTAGCTCAGTAATGAAGTCACTAGAAGGGACAGTGTTGACATGTTGTGAGGTTGTTAACCACTGTCATAAAACGATATGTGTACTAACTGTTTAATGAGAAACTATTTGTTCTGTAAACATTTAACTAAAGTACAATAAAAAAAAAAAAAGAAAAAAAAAGTATATTTAATTTTCAAAACAGAGAAGAATGCAATTTAAAAGACTACTTTCAAACAAAACTTTTTGGGTGGTAGCATCACCAAAATGGCTTCCTGTACATTATGATTCTTTACTTTCCATAATGGGCCTTTTATTCTGAAATACTTTCAAATGTACAGAAAACTTGCAAGAACATTGCAAAGAACTTGTTTCTCCTGAATTATTTGAAAGTAAGTTGACTACATTATCTGTGAAATCTTCAGTATGCATTTCCTACAAACAAGGCATTCTCTAACATAACCACATGTGATGGTTAAGCTTGTATGTCCACTTGGCTAGGCCATGATTCTCAGTGTTCCGGCAGTTGTATAATGTTGTGATCACTTCCATATTGAAATTTTTTTTATTGTACTTTAGATGAAGGTTTACTGAACAGATAGTTTCTCATTAAACAATTAGTACTTATATTGTTTTATGACAATGGTTAACAACCCCACAACGTGTCAACACTGTCCCTTCTTGACTTTTGGTTCCCTATTACCAGCTTTCCTGTCCCCTCTTGCATTCTAGTCTTTGTCCGTGGACTGTTGTGCCCCATTAGTCTCGTTTTGTTTTATGGGGCTGTCTAATCTTTGGCTGAACGGTGAACCTCGAGAGTGACTTCATTACTGAGCTAAAGGGGTGTCCAGAGGCCATATTCTCGGGGTTTCTCCAGTCTCTGTCAGGCCAGTAAGTCTGGTCTTTTTTTGTGAATTAGAATTTTGTTCTACGTTTTTCTCCAGCTCTGTCCAGAACCCTTTGTTATGATCTCTGTCAGAGCAGTCAGTGGTGGTAGCCGGGCACCATCTAGTTGTACTGGACTCAGTCTGGTGTAGGCCGTGGTAGTTGTGGTCCATTCTCCCTTGCTCCTGAAGGGGTGAGACCAGTGGAGTATCTTAGATTGCCACTCACAGGCTTTTTTTTTTTTTTTTAAATTGTATTTCAGGTGAAGGTTTACAGAACAAATAGTTTCTCATTAAACAGTAGTACACATATTGTTTTATGACATTGGTTAACAACCCCACAACGTGTCAACCCTCTCCCCTTCTGGACCTTTTTTTTTTTTTTGGTGAAAATACACATAGCCAAAGATACACCATTTCAAAAATTTCTACATGCACAGTTCAGTGACATAGACTATGCTCTTCCAATTGTGCTGCTATCTCACTTTAGATGAAGGTTTACAGAACAAAATAGTTTCTCATTTAACAGTACACATGTTGCCTTATGAAAATGGTTAACAACCTCACAGCATATCAACACTGTCCTTACTCAACCTTGGGTTCCCTATCACCAGCTTTCCTGTCCCCTTCTGCCTTCTAGCCCTTGTCCCTGGACTGCTGTGCCTCATTAGTCCCGTTCTGTTTTATGAGGCTGTCCAAATCCCGGCTGAATGGTGAACCTCAGAAGTGACTTCGCCACTGAGCTAAAAGCATGTCTGGGGGCCATACTCTCGGGGTTTCTCCAGTCTCCTTTAGGCCAGTAAATCTGGTCTTTTTTTGTGGGTTAGAATTATGCTCTACATCCTTCTCCAGCTCTGTCCAGAACCCTCTGTTGTGATCCCTGTCAGAGCAGTCAGTGGTGGTAGCCGGGCACCATCTAGCTGTACTGGACTCAGTCTGGTGGAGGTCTTGGTAGCTCTGGTCCATTAGTCCTTTGGACTAGCCTTTTCCTTGTATCCTGTTCTCTTCATTCTCCCTTGCCCCTGAAGGGATGAGACCAGTGGAGTATCTTAGATGGTTGTTCACAGCTTTTAAGACCCCAGACACTACTCACCAAGGTAGAATGTAGAACATTGCCTTTATAAACTGTATTATGCCAATTGAGCTAGGTGTTCCCCAAGACCATGGTCCCCACAGCCCTCCATCCAGCAATTCAGTTCCTCAGGGAGTTTGGATGTGTCTATGGAGCTTCCACGATCTTTCCTTGTACAAATTTGTGCTGGCGTCCCCAGTATTGTGTACTGTCTTACCCTTCACCAAAGTTATCACTTATCTATTGCCTATTTAGAATTCCCCCCCAACCCCTCCCATCTCTCGTAACCAACAAAGATTGTTTCTTTTTGTGTGTAAACCTTTTCATTAGTTTTTACTGTAATAGTCTCATACAATATTTGTCCTTTTGTGATTGACTTATTTCACTCAGTATAATGTCCTTCAGTTTCATCCATGTTATGAGATGCTTCACAGATTCATCATTTTTCTTTATCGTTGCATAATACTCCATCATGTGTATGTACCATAGTTTTTTATCCATTCATCTGTTGATGGGCATCTAGGTTGTTTCCATCTTTTTGTTATTGTGAACAATGCTACAGTGAACATGGGTGTGAATATGTCTAGTTATGTGATGGCTTTTATTTCTCTGGGATATATTCCTGTGAGTGGGATAGCTGGATCATATGGTATTTCTATTTCTAGCTTTCTAAGGAAGCCCTATGTCATTTTCCAAAATGGTTGGATCATTTTGCATTCCCACCAGCGTGCATAAGTGTTCCAATCTCCCCACAGGCTCTCGAACATGTTATTCCTAGTTTTTTTTGATTCACGCCAGTAATGCCGAGGTGAGATGGTATCTCATTGTGGTTTTAATTGCATTTCACTAATGGCTAGTGATCACGAGCATTTCCTCGTGTGTCTGTTGGCTGCTTGAATGTCTTCTTTGGTAAAGTGCCTGTTCATTTCCTTTGCCCATTTTTTAATTGGATTATTTGCCTTTTTGTTGTAGAGGTGTTGGATTTTCTTGAAGATTTTAGAGATTAGACCTTTGTCTGATTTGTAATGTCGAAAATTTCTTTCCCAGTCTGTAGGTTCTCTTTTTACTCTTTTGGTGAAGACTTTTTTTTTTTTTTTTTTAATATATATTTTATTGTAGTTCAGGTGAAAGCTTACAGAGCAAATAGTTTCTCATGAAATAGTAGTACACATGTTGTTTTTTGACATTGGTTAACAACCCCACAACGTATTAAGCCTCTAAATTCTCAACCTTTTTTTTTGATGAAAATTACAGATGGCCAAAGATACACCGTTTCAAAAATTTCTACATTCACAGTTCAGTGACATTGACTACGCTCTTCCAACTGTGCTGTTATTCTCACTTAAGATGAAGGCTTACAGAAAAAATAGTTTTTCATTTAACAGTTACTACACATGTTGCCCTATGACAATGGTTAACAATCTCACAGCACATCAAGAATATCCTTACTCCACCTTGTGTTCCCTATCACCAGGGGGCTTCCTTGTCCCCTTCTGTCTTCTGGACCTTGTCAGTGGACTATTGTACCTCTTTAGTCTCATTTGTTTATTTATTTATTTATTTATTTTTATTTTATTTAAACACCATTTCAAAACTTTTTACTTACACATTTAAGTGATATTGACTATGCTCTTCCAATTGTGCTGCCATTCTCGCCCAAGATGAAGGCTTACAGGACAAAACAGGCTCCCATTTAATAGTTACTACAAATGTTGCCCTATAGCAGTGGTCAACAATCTCACAATACATCGACAGTGTCCTTATTCAATTTGTGTTCCTTATCATCAGTTTCCTACTCTCCCTCTGCCTTCTGGCCCTTGTCATCGGACTCCTGTACATCGTTAGTCCCATTTAGTTTTACTGGGGTGTCCATTCCCAGGCTTAACATCAAACCTTGAAGGTAACTTCCCCTCTGAGCTGAAAGGGTGTCTGGGGGCCACACTCTCGAGGTTTCTCTAGTATTCTTTAGGCCAGTATATCTGGTCTTCTTTTTTTTTTTTTTTTTTTTGGGAGTTAAAATTATACTCTACATCCTACTCCAGCTCTGCCCAGAACCCTCTGTTGTGATCCTGGTCAGAGGAGTCATTGGTGGTAGCCGGGCACCATCCAGCTGTACTGGGCTCAGTCCCGTGGAGGCCTTGGTAGCTGTGGACCATTAGTCCTTCGGACTAATCTTTTCCTTGTATCCTGTTCTCTTCGTTCTCCCTTGTTCCCGAAGGGATGAGATCAGTGGAGTATCTTAGATGGCCGCTCATAGGCTTTTAAGACCCCAGACACTACTCACCAAGGTAGAATGTAGAGCATTATCTTTATAAGTAGTGTCATGCCAATTGAGCTAGATGTTCCCCGAGATCATGGTCCCCAGAGCCCTCCGTCCAACAACTCAGTCCCTCGGGGGGTTTGGATGTGTCTATAGGGCCTCCATGACCTTTCCTTGTGCAGGTTGTGTTAGTTTCCCCTGTACTATGTACTATCTCATCTCTGGTGAAGACTTTTGAAGAGCATAAGTGTTTAATTTTTAGAAGATCCCAGTTATCTGGCTTATCTTCTGGAGTTTGTGTGTTGTTGAAATTTGATATGTGATCACCTCCATGATGTAATCCTCTGAGTGGTACCAGTGGGGGTGGGGTCTGTGGCGGCTTACTGCCCCCTAAGCCTTCATCTGTCCGCCCTCTGCCAGCTATTTCCTTTCTGTTCACCTTGCCAAGGTTTCTGGCTTGTTCTGGACCCAGCAGCTGTCTCTTGTCATCTTACCCCCAGTTGTTAGGACTTGAGCTAGCAACTTACCTGTCGATCTTGGAATTCGTCGATCTTCACAGCCTGAGAGTAAGAGTCCTGTTCCCCGACTTGCTGATCTTAGGGTCACCAGCCCCTGCAGCTACATGAATCAGGAGGAACTTTGCAGTCTTGTCTGCTGATCTTGGAATTTTTCGACCTTCAAAGCCTGTGAGCAGGAGCCCTGTTCTCCGACCTACCAACCTTCGGTTTGTCAGCTTCTGCGGCTGCGTGTACTGGGAGAGGCCTCTACCCTGATCCACGGACTTGGGACATTCTAGCCTCTACAATCACGTGAGCTGTTTCCTTGATATAAATCTCTGTCTATATATATTTATATGCTTTACTGGTTTTGCTTCTCTAGAGAATCCAGCCTAAGACACCACATACAGAATCAAAGTCAGAAAATTAACACTGATGCATTACCACCATCTTATCCTCAGATTCCGTTCAAGATTTGCCATCGGTCCCAATAAAAATCCTTTATTATAGAAGGATCCAGTTCAGAATCACATGTTGCATTTAGCTGTCATGTCTCTTCAATCTCTTTCTGTCTAGAATAATTCTTCGTGTCTCCTTAACTTTCATGACTTTTACATTTTTGAAGATTGTTGTTGGGTGCCATCGACTTGATTCCCACTCGTAGTGACCTCATGTGACAGAGTAGAACTGCCGCATAGAGTTTTCTTGGCTGTGATGTTTATGGGAGTAGATCTCCAGGTCTTTCTCCTGTGGAGGGGCTGGGTGGATTTGAACTGCCAGCCTTTTGGTTAGTAGCCAAGCACTTAGCCATTGTGCCACCAGAGCTCCTTTTTTACAGACCTGATTTTTTGTAAAACATCTCTCACGTTTCCTCATGATCACATTCAGGTTGTTGGCTATGCATTTTTGGTAGGAATATCACCAAAGTGATGTTATGTGCTCATCATTGCATCTTATCAAGTGGTAATGATTTTTATTTATTTTATTTATTTTGATGCTCAGGATACTTCAGGTTTGGTCATTGGATACCAGTTCAAGCCAGTTGTTTCCTTACTTTCTGCCACAATAAAATGTTCTAGGCTCATTTTACATTTTCCTTTCCTTATCCCTGGAATTAGTCATTTTTCCAAAATCTCTGATTCCTTTTAATGGATAATGATAACTAGAAACTAAGATCTGGACTTTAGGGGAGCTCACTGATATCAGGGTCTTACTGTGCCCAGGTTGTCTCAGTGGACACAAATGGGGAATATATATATGCATACATATAATGTGAGCATACATACAAATATATGTATAAACACCCATATCTACATCCATCCATCCATTTAGCTACCTATCTGTCTATCATCATCATCATCTGTCTATGTAAAATCTGAATCACATCAGTAACCTCTGATTCCAATCCAGCACAAGAAAGCTCATTCTATTTTCTCCCCTTCCATATTTGTATCTCCCTCCCATTATTCTCAACATATTTACTTATTGGGTCAATCTCTCCTGTATATACCTAATCTCCCATCACTGGCATGGTTACCCTGTGCAGACTCCTCCTCATCTTGCTCGGGCTCTGACACCTGCTCTAAACTTCTGCTGCCCCCTTTCCTGTGTGAATTCCCTCCTCACCCCACTTGTGCTACAATAGTCCTTGCCAGCCACTACCACTACCTCTCTGTACTTGTTTTCTCTCTTAGTAATACTTACTCAGTGTAAAAAAAAGTATAAGGAAGAAAATAAAAGATACAAAAGATGTTTGTAATCCCATAATCCAGAAAAAAACTTTGTTAACATCTTGACATATTTCTTCATAGTTCTTATAGGGTTTCGCTTGAAGAAAACTGGTTTTGCTTACAAAACTGGTTTTATACTCTGTAGTTAATTCTATGAGGAGCCCTGGTGGTGCAGTTGTTAAGCGCTTGGCTGCTAACTGAAAGGTCTGCTGTTTGAACCAACCAGAGGCTCCATAGGAGAAAGATGTGGCAGTCTGCTCCGTGAAGATCACAGCCTTGGAAACCCTATGGGACAGTTCTACTCAGCCTACAGAGTCGCTCAGAGTTGGAATCAACTCAACGGCAATGGGTTTGGTTTGGGTTTAGTTAATTCTATATACTACTTTTGCTACTATGTGTTTTCCTGTGTAATTAAATATTCTCGGAACAACTTTACTGTACGCCTCTATTTTGTCCTCTGCTATAAAAGTCTGTTGAGGAAATACAATCAAATAATATATGCACAAGTATTTGTAAATGTGCTTCACAATTATGTCATTATTATATTCTTTTGTTTTTGTTTCTCCCAAGTGTGTATCTAATTCATCTCTGTTCCTCTCGTCTTTATATCTTAACCCATCACAAATAAAACAATTAGCAAATTTGTTAAAATGGTGCTGAATCAATGTATGGTAAATGCCAAGATTCTTCTAGAAAAATCCACATATTGTGACAAAACTGAACCTAGACAGTCAGGAACTAGGGTTAAAGTACTGGTTCCATCAGTAACCAGCTGTGTGGATGTGAGTGACCATTCGTTTTCATGGAGCTATACTTATTATCACTTGTCAAATAAGTGAAATAATCTCTCTCCTAATTACTTTATGTAGCTTGGCAAGGAATGAGACAGCAGGTTTCTTTTTTTTAAAAAAAAGCATAAACATGAGGATTATTTGATTTCAAAGCTTTGGCCTAGATTCCAGGAACCTTGGACCTTCTCCCTGGTGCTTCCATAACTGGCTATCACTAACCAACCAGGTCAGTTACCGCATTAGTAAAACAAGAGAGCTGACCGGGGTTTTTGGCAAAGATCTTTCCAACCTTATCTCTTATGATCTAATAATTTTATCTGAGAAATGAGAAACCAGATCTTGCCTTTCATGAAGCTGACTGCTGGTTTGTAGGGTCAAACAGGGAGGACTTACATGGGGAAAAGAAAATATGAATTTGTAATAATAGCTCTAATCTGCCCTGATCATGCACATGTGGTAATTCCATACCTGGTCACCTTTTCCAAGAGAAGGGAAGGAGCTGCCAATACCTCATGCCTTCAAGGAGGCTGTCCTTAGAAAAAGTGACAGCAACAGTGAGGAAAAGCAACTGTCTGCCAAAGTTGGAAGTGTGTTGGAAAAAAATAGCCAGTTGTGTTGATGTTTTGTTAACCCACTGAATTCTACAGGTTTCTATTTCCTGTTTCACTTAACTGGTCCTCATTCTGTCATACTTTTCATGGAAGTCCTCAGGACAATCATTTGCCTTCTCTGAATTTCAATCTTCTCAGTCAGACGTTGGTGAGACCAATTAATTGAAAAAAAAAAAAAAAACAAACAAAAAAAATCCAATTTTCCTCACCCTTATACCCATGTACTTTGTAGTGTGACTTCATAGCTCTTCCCATCAAAAACTGTATAGTCATTTTTCCCTCTCATTATAGATTGAATTGTGTCCCACTAAAATATGTGTTGGAATCATAACCCCCATGCCTGTGGAAAAGGTCCCTGGGTGGTGCAGTTTGCATTTTGCTACATCTGAAAGATGGGCAGTTCAAATCTGCCTGGTGGTACTGCAGAAGAAAGGCCTGGCAATCTACTTCTGTAAGATTACAGCCATTGAAAACCTATGGAGTGCAGTTCTACTCTGAAACATGTGCGATAACCATGAGTTGGAACTGACTGGATGGCAATGGGTTGGGCTTTTTTTTATATCTGTGGATATAATACCCTTTGGGAACAGGGTTTTCTTTGTTATGTTAATGAGGCCATATTAGTATAGGGTATGTCCTAAACCTAATCACTTCTGAGTTATAAGGAACAACATGGACATAGAAATAAGCAAGCACAAACAGGGGAAGACAGATGGTAAACTGAACATCACCAAGGAACCAAGGAATGTCAGAGACAATGTTGAGACAAGGCTCTTCCCTCAGAGCTGACAGAGCAAGAACTTCCCCTAAGGTCAGTGCCCAGCATTCAGACTTCTAGCCTCCATAACTATAAGAAAATAAATTTCTGTTTTGGTACTTACGTTACAGCAGCACTAGGAAACTAAGACACCTCCCCTTCAGTTGGGGCTGGCCTTATGACTTGCATTGGCCAACAGAACGCAGTGCAAGTGATGTTGTGCCAGTTTCAAGACTAGACCTTAAAAGGCTTTGTGTGCTTCTATTCACTACCTTGGGATCTTATTGCCCCAATGCATACAATCTAGGTTAGCTTGCTGGAGGATGAGACAGAACACGGCAAAGAACCTGCTGTCCCAGCTGAGTCCATCCTAGATCAGTCTTCAGGCAGCTGACATTCCAAACAAGTAAGACAGCCCAGCGAAGATCAGCAAAGCTTCACAGTTGACCAGTAGACTTGTGAGCAACTGTGCATGCTTGCTGTTTTAAGCCACTGAGTCTTGGGCTGTTTGTTATACAGCAATAAACTTACTAAAACATAAGGTATGAACTTATTGAACTGAAAGTGGAAGGGCCTTTAAGTGGTAAGGTGAATTACATTCCAGCTGTGCTGGAGAGAGCATTAAATTAGAAGTGTAAGAATTTAGGTCCCGTTCTGCCAATTCCTTGGACACGTGATCTTGGATTTAAAGAAAACAACTCTTTTATTCTCAATTTCCTTATATTAAGAAAAGAGTTATCAATCCACTTCCTTTCTAATTATTAGTAACTCTGTTACTGGAAGGATTAAATGAGATAATTTCCTTGTAAATGAAATCCATAATTAAGAGGGTATGATACAATTCTCGACACCAAAGTCCCAGCAAGGCAGAGTGTGTAGAGTTTTTTATGCTCCAGCTAATGAAGATGGGAGAAATTTTTTAGCAGAGAAGATATGAAACAACTGCAAGGAAAAGCTTCTGTCATATGAAGGAAAGTTATTCAGGCATCCCTCAGCCTAGAAGGATCCTTCTTCCTCTTAAAGCCATGAACATCTATTAAGACTGATCTTATCAGCAAAAGAAGCCCACAGGCGCCAGAAGGAAGGAAATAATAAGAATTAGAGCAGAATTAAATGAAACAGAGAACAGAAAAACAACTGAAAGAGTTAACAAGTCCAAAAACTGGTTCTTTGAAAAGATCAACAAAATTGATAAACCATTGGCCAAAATGATAAAAGAAAAACAGGAGAGGAAGCAGATAACCCGTATAAGAAATGAGATGGGTGATATCACAACAGACCCAACTGAAATTAAAAGAATCATAACAGATTACTATGAAAAATTGTACTCTGACAAACTTGAAAACCTAGAGGAAATGGACAAATGTCTAGAAACTCATTACCTACATAAATTAACACAAACAGAGGTTGAACAACTAAATAAACCATAACAAAAGAAGAGATTGAAAAGGTTATTAAAAAACTCCCAACAAAAAAAAGCCCTGGCCTGGATGGCTTTACTGGAGACTTCTACCAAACCTTCATAGAAGAAATAACACCACTTCTAGTAAAGGTATTTCAGAGCATAGAAAAGGATGGAATACTCACAAACTCATTCTATGAAGCCAGCATAACCCTGATACCAAAACCAGGTAAAGACACCACAAAAAAAGACAATTACAGACCAATATCCCTCATGAACACTGATGCAAAAATCCTCAACAAAATTCTAGCCAATAGAATTCAGTAACGTATCAAAAAAATAATTCACCATGATCAAGTGGGATTTATACCAGGTATGCAGGGATGGTTCAACGTTAGAAAAACAATCAATGCAATCCATCACATAAATAAAACAAAAGACAAGAACCACATGATCTCATCAAACGATGCAGAAAAGGCATTTGACAAAGTCCAACATCCATTCATGAAAAAAACTGTCAATAAAATCGGAATAGAAGAGAAATTCCTCAATATAATTAAGGGCATTTATACAAAACCAACAGCCAATATCATCCTAAATGGAGAGACTTTGAAAGCATTCCCCTTGAGAACAAGAACCAGACAAGGATGCCCTCTATCACCACTATTATTGTGCTGGAGGTCCTAGCCAGAGCAATTAGGTAGAAAAAGAAATAAAGAGCATCCAAATCAGTAGGGAAAAAGTCAAAGTATCTCTATTTGCAGATGATATGATCTTATACACAGAAAACCCCAAAGAATACACAAGAAAACTACTGGAACTAATAGAAGATTTCAGCAAAGTTTCAGGATACAAGCTAAACATACAAAAATCAATTGGATTCCTTTACACCAACAAAGAGAACCTTGAAGAAGAAATCACCAAATCAATACCATTTACAATAGCCCCCAAGAAGATAAACTACTTAGGAATACATCTAACCAGAGACATAAAAGATCAGTACAGAGAAAACTACAAGATACTACTGCAAGAAACTAAAAGAGACCTGCCTAAGTGGAAAAATATACCTTTCTCATGGATAGGTAGACTCAACATAGTGAAAATGTCAATTCTACCCAAAGCGATCTACAGATACAATGCAATCCTGATCCAAATTCCACCAGCATTTTTTAATGAGATGGAGAAACAAATCACCAACTTCATATGGAAAGGGAAGAGGCTCCAAATAAATAAAGCATTATTCAAGAAGAAGAACAAAGTGGGAGGCCTTACACTACCTGATTTTAGGAGCTATTATACTGCCATGGTAGTCAAAACAGCCTGGTACTAGTACAACAACAGATACATAGACCAATGGAACAGAGTTGAGAATCCAGATATAAGCTCATCCACCTATGAGCAGCTAATATTTGGCAAAAGCCTGAAGTCCATTAATTGGGGAAAAGACAGCCTCTTTAACAAATAGTGCTGGTATAACTGGATATCCATCTGTAAAAAACTGAAACAAGACCCATAGCTCACACCATGTACAAAAACTAACTCAAAATGGAGCAAAGACTTAAATGTAAAATTGAAAATGATAAAGATCATGGAACTAAAAATAGGGACAATGCTAGGAGCCCTAATACATGGCATAAACACAATATGAACCATAAGTAACAATGCACAAGCACCAGAAGAGAGACTAGACAAATGGGAGCTCCTAAAAATCAAACACTTATGCTCATCAAAAGACTTCACCAAAAGAGTCAAAAGACAACCTACAGACTGGGAAAAAATTTTTGGTTACGACAAATCTGATCAGCATCTAATTTCTAAAATCTATAAGATACTGCAAAACCTCAACAACAAAAAGACAAATAACCCAATTAAAGAATGGGCAAAGGATATTAACAGGCACTTCACCAAAGAAGATATTCGTGTGGCTAACAGACACATGAAGAAATGCTCACGATCATTAGCCATTAGAGAAATGCAGATCAAAACTACAATGAGATACCATCTCACCCCAACAAGGCTAGCCTTAATCCAAAAAACACAAAATAATAAATGCTGGAGAGGTTGTGGAGAGACTGGAACACTTATACACTGTTGGTGGGAATGTAAAATGGTACAACCACTTTGGAAATTGATTTGGCGCTTCCTTAAAAAGCTAGAAATAGAAGTACCATACGATCCAGCTATCCTGCTCCTAGGAATATATCCTAGAGAAATAAGAGCCATCACACGAATACACACCCATGTTGATTGTAGCAGTGTTCACAACAGCAAAAAGATGGAAGCAACCTAGGTGCCCATCAATGGAAGAATGGATAAACAAATTATGGTATACCACACAATAGAATACTACGCAACGATAAAGAACGATGAAGCTGTGAAACATCGTAGAACATGGTGGAAGTTGGAATTTATTATGCTGAGTGAATTTAGTCAGTCACAGAAGGACAAATACTATATAAGACCATTATTATAAGAACTCAAGAAAAGGTTTAAACACAGAAGAAAACATTCTTTGATGGTTATGGGGGTGGGGAGGGAGGGTGAGGGTTATTCACTAACTAGGTAGTAGATAAGAATCATCTTAGGTGAAGGGAAGGACAGCACACACTACAGGGGAAGTCCACAACTGGACTAAACCAAAGCTAAGAAGTTTCCTAAATATAATCAAATACTTTGAGAGATAGAGTAGCAGGGGTAGGGGTCTGGGGAGCATGCTTTCAGGGGACATCTAGGTCAACTGGCACAACCAAGCTTATTAAGAAAATGTTCTGCATCCTACTTTGGTTAGTGGCATCTGGGGTCTTAAAAGCTTATAAGCGGCCATCTAAGATGCATCAATTGGTCCCAACCACTTGGAGTGAAGGAGAATGAAGAACACCAAAGACACAAGGAAAGTATTAGCCCAAGAGATAGAATGGGCCACATAAACCAGAGACTTCATCGGCCTGAGACCAAAAGAACTAGATGGTGCCCTGCTACCACCAATGAATGTTCTGACAGGGAACACATCAGACAGTCCCTGAGGGAGCCGTAGAAGGATGGGGTGCAGAACTCAAATTCTAGTGAGAAGACCAGACTTAATGGTCTGACTGAGACTGGAGGTGCCCCGAAAAGCATGGCCCCTGGACTCTCTATCAGCCCAGAACTAAAACAATTTCCGAGGCCAACTCTTCAGACAGGGATTGGACTGGACTGTGGGACATAAAGTGATACTCATGAAGGGTGTGCTTCTTAGTCAAGTAGATACAAGAGACCAAGGGGCAGCTTCTGTTCAGAGGTGAGATGGGAAGGCAGAGAGGGTTAGGAGCTGGTTGAATGGTCACGGGGAATCTGGGGCGGAAAGGAGGCGTGTGCTGTCGCAGAATGGGGTGAGCAATTAAGGTCTCATAACAGGGTATGTATAAAAACTTTGTATGGGAGAGTAACTGAAATGTAAACTTCATTTAATTACAACAATAAAAAAAAAAGAAAAAAAAAAAAAACCACTGCTCTCATGAAAGTTACGGCAAGCATTGGGTGAAGGCATTTTTGTGGGATACACAAAGGGCCACATTTCTAGTATTTCAGCGCCACGTGGATCTGGTGCAAGATCCAATGAACAAGAATAATTACATTAAGTGAATTATCCAGCTGCAAGTTTGTGCTGTAACACAAAACTTGAAGCTATTGCTGACAGGATGACTGCAAGATATTCCCAAGTATCAGCGTTCATTATCAGGAAGTGACTCATCCAATGTGAACAAAGGTGACGGAGAACCAGAGGAAGACAGACAGAGAGGATGTAATTAGAATTAGCCCAGATACACTTAAGGCAAGGCAGCACTGTGGGAAAGCTTGAGCTTCGGAGTCCCCCAGCTTGGGTTCAAATTCCAGCTCTTACCTTTCTCTTTGAGCTTTAGTGTCATCCGCAAAATAACACTGTTTCAGAAAACCAGTGTATATTTTATTTCAAGTAAAGGATAAGCAAACTATCATGCAGTCTCTACTATGAACTCTGTGTGGAATTTGGTTACTGTTAGGAGACAGTGCTATAAAGAGCACAGGTTTTGGTGTTCCACAAATCTGGTTGGCATCAAGTCCTGGCGTTGCCAAGTATGAGTTTTATCACTTTAGTTGCCATACTTAATCCCTGTAAGCCTCAGTGTCCTTATCGCTCTGGTGGAGATAGTAATTTGGACTTTGTAAGGCTACACTAGAATATATGCTGTATGTCAGCAGGCTTATTTTTTCTATATTATTCACTGTCATATCCTCAGGGCTGAATGCTTGACACATAATAGATTCTCAGTAAGTATTTATGGAACTAAAGCATTGGGAAATTACTTGAAATTATGCATGTGACATATCTAACTCATTACCTGGAATCTGATAAGAATTTTTATTATTCATTTTAAAATATTATGAGTTAAGCAAAAACAGATAAAAAACAAACAAACAAAAAACCCTTTCAGAACTGTCCTGGAAATAACGATAGCTGTCACTGCAACCTCTTCTGTACATTTCAGTGTGTGTACCATGCACATGTATTCACTTTATTTTGAAAAGGTAATCAAACTTTAAAAAAGGCAAAAGAACCTCTTCAGGGAGTGTTTACAGAGTAGATCCTGATTAGTTAAGTCCATGACACTTAAAGTCACTGTCTGATACCAATGATTGTAAGCAGACCACTTCCTTTGCCCCCTCCTCATCTCCTCATTATGAACCAACTCTACTTCTGCATGAGGGAGGCAGTCCTTAAAAAGAACTTGGGACATTTTAAAACCCTGTAAAGATGGCAGTTGTCCAACCTTCTTTTTAAGCAAGAGGCGGGGTCTGGGTTTCTCTGTCCCCAGTAATCTAGAGGGGCAGAACAAAGTGAGGCTGAAATCTCCATCAGAGGCAAGCCAGGGCTCAGGATGCAAGGGGCAGTTTAAAGCAATGCCCAGCCTGAGAATCCTGGGGCTGCAACCAATGACAAGATGGAGTCATGTTGGGCAGGGCCATCTGAAGACATTCAGACTAAAGCAAAAGACTACCAGGAGGGGAGTGGGGAAGGGCTGAAAGAGGGACTTTGGATCTTCACACTCCTATTTATTACAACTTACCCATTGAGAAAGGCAGAAAGGCTTCCCTTTTCTTAAACTGTCCATTCTCCAGAAAATGCTCTGGACTGAATGTTTCGGGGGTGGCCCACTCTGCAGGGTCCCTGATCACAGTTCCCTAGAGAAGGTAGCAAAGACTCGGGCAAGGCTTGACCCACACAATATGCCTACACAGAAGGTGGCAGTCCTCAGGATCCTCCACGCTGACCACACCCTGAACTCCCTTACCCTCCCAAGCCCACTGTCTCCTGAACCCAACCCCCCAGGACCCTACTCTTTGCCATGGGACAGTTCACAGTGATGGATTGGAACTGCCTGCTGGGAATTTTACCAGGGAAGTTTGGCTTCTATTGACTGTGGAATGTATCTACTCTAAAGGGACAGGTCAGTGTAGGACTTGGGAGGGGACATGTATGCAGCAGGAAGAAAATAATGGAGCAGCTGGGCAGACAGCATTGTACCAAAATCAATCCAGCTGCTCAGTGAGGGTAGCCCAGTGGAAAGCACCAATCTTCATCCAGTTACATAAGCATGAAACCCAGGAGTTGTCCTTAATACATCCTTTCCCCTCACTATGCCTTCATCCAATCCATCAGCAAGAATGGCAGATTTTACTTCCTGAATTTCTCTTCATTCTATCATCTTGAGTCCATGTCCACTGCCACCAGCCTAGTCCAGGTACCACCTTCTTGTTTATATGCCTATAATAGCCTCCTAACTATGTCCTGAGGGCAGTGGTGGTTCAGTGGTAGAATTCTCACCTTCCATGCAGGAGACTGGGGTTTGATTCCTGGCCAATGCACCTCAAGCACAGCCACCACCTGTCAGTGGTGATTGACATGTTGCTGTGATGCTAAACAGGTTTTAGCAGAGCTTCCAGACTAAGACAGACTATGAACAAAGGCCTGGTGATCTACCTACAAAAATCAGCCAATGAAAACCCTATGGATCACAACGGTCTGATCCTACAGTGCACGGAGTCTCCAGGAGTTGAGGTCTAATTCTATGGCAGCTAACAAGTATGCCCCACATCCTCTCTTGCCCTTTTAATCTACCCTGCATCCTGAAAGCAGAGTGAGCATTGAAAATAATTAAACCACACAACACTCACCCACCCACTCTCACCTCGAACTTGAAACCCTTCAGTATGTTTCCATCACTCTTAAGTTAAAGACCCATCATCTGACCTTGTCTGGGCCACCTTCCTCTTCCTGCCTGCATTCCCACTACAGAGGTCTTCTTTCAGTTTCTCAAACATGCCACGTTCCCACTCATTTCAAGGCTTTTGAAAATGTCCTTCCCCCTGCCTGGAATGTTCTTTCTCCCCACTTTGTCAGCAAGCTACCCTTAATCATTCTTTAAATCTCAGTCCAAACGTCACTTCCTTTTGGAAGCCTTCTTGGACCACTCCTGCTCCTACTCCCCGCTCCAGCTAATTTGCATTTTATACCACCCTGTATGTTTTTCAGGGTTTCTAATTATCTAGCCTAATCATTTGTGTGATTGTTTTCTTGCTCAGGGTTGTTCCTTCAGAAGTGAGCACATTAGGTGTTTAATGAATATTTGTTGAGTTAATAAAGAATAATTTCTATTTTGGGCACTCTCTACAACAAACAGTAGGTAAAGTGCTGTACATAAATGACCTCATTTTACCTCTAGATGGATCTTACCATAGAAGTTTTACATGCACTTTACAGATGAAGAAATTAAAGCTCTAAGAGTAGAGCCGTGATTTGAACCAGGTCTGTCTGATGCCTTGGCTCCCAGTCTCTATATCAGATGGTCAACTAGATCTGTTAGTTCCCAGGCTGGTTATTAAAGTTGACTTTAAAAATTAGTAGTAGAAGGGGGGTCTGTTGAGCTGGGCTGGTTCCTTGAAGTTCAATGTGTTTGCTAGAAAAACACAAACAACGCTTAGAATTTACCACAAGATGACCAGTCAGTAAGGAAATCAGTGCATGCACAGCTGCTTTTCTTGGCTCTGCAGTGACAGTGTCCAAGAGGTGACCAAGGAGTAACCAAGGGGTGACCAAGGAATAAGTGAAGCTCCTTTGTTTCTGCCCCTTCAGCTTGTTCCTGGGTGCAACATACTCGGAGGAACGTAGACATACTGGAATTGATCCCCAGAGGCTGGCCCAGGTGGTGAGAAAACAAGGGAAGAGATGTGAGAATGTACAGTCTCTAGAGAGGGCATTAGAGGGAAGAGGAGGGCTGTCTGCAAAGATCTTGAGTGGTGGAGAGAGTGGGATCAGAATTCCTTTGTGTGGACTAGGGAATTTAACAGCAATCTACTTCCAAAAATCAGCCACTGAAAACTCTGTGGATCACAATGGTCCGATCCACAAGTAATCACAGGGATGCACAGGACTGGGCAGTGTTTTGTTCCCTTGTGCATGGGATTGCCATGAGTGTATGGCTGACTCTAACAACAGCAACAATTGAGGAAAATTACAGGGAGACTTAATTTCAAAGTCCAAGTAAAGCAACTCCTGTGGAGGGAACGTGGTGCAGCACAAAAAAGATGACAAGCCTTGGCATCAGAACAGATCTGATGCTGGATCCCCACTCTGTGACTTAGCAGTTGAGAGACCTTAGGCAGGGTACTTGATTTCTCTGAGCCTCAATCTCCCAATCTAAAAGATGGGTATACCAAAACCTGTTGCTGTCGAGTCGATTCCGACTCATAGCAAGCCTACAGGACAGAGTAGAACTGCCCCACAGGATTTCCAAGTAGCGGCTGGTGGATTCAAACTGCCGACCTTTTGGTTAGCAGGTGAGCGCTTAAGCACTGTGCCACCAGGGCTCCTCATAGATGGGTATAACAAAGAATTATTCTGAGGACTGAGTGAGACATTTTGAAAGAACCTCGATAGTCCACAGCACACAATCATTACTTGATAAATGCTGGCTCCTTTCTCACTCTAATAATGAATGTTGCAGACACCTGGGTTGGTTTCCCTTTTGTGACAGTAAGTTCCCTATCACTGGGGCTAGAAGTGAAAGCTGGAAAAATACCTGTGGGGATATTACATTTGAAAAACCAGCATGAATGTGCTGTTGACTCAGGTATTCTCAAATGTCTCTTCACATTTTAACATTCCATAGCCCCAGGATTACATGCAGCAAGTGCCTAGTCCTTTGACATGTTCTATTGAGAAAGAAAAGGATTCTGTGGCAAAGTATGACTGAGAACTGCTGCCTGCTGTCTCCCACAAAGATTCACAATGCACACTGTTGTTGTTAGCTGCCATCAAGTTGCCCCCCAACTCATGGCAACCCACACACAACAGTATCAGACTGCTGTGAGCCACAGAGTTTTCACTGGCTCATTTTCAGAAGCAGATCAGCAGGCCTTTCTTCCGAGTCTGTCTTCCTAGTCTGGAAGCTCTACTGAAACCTGTTCAGCATCATAGCAACACTTGAACCTCCTGTGCCAGACAGGTAGTGGCTGTGCTGAGGTGCCCAAAAACCTACTGCCATCAAGTTAATTCTGACTTGTAGCAACCTCATAGGGTTTCCAAGGCTGTAAATCTTTACAGAAGCAGACTGCCACGTCTTTCTCCCACAGAGCCACTGGTGGTTTCAAACTGCATTGAGGTGCATTGGCCAGAAATTAAATCCAGATCGCCTGCATGGAAGGTGAGAATTTTACCACTGAACCCCACTGCCCGCCAATGCAAATTACTATAGTAAAAACTCTGAGAAGTTTTTAAGTCTTTCCCTAAGCTTATTCGGCCACAGAATTCCCCATCTTCCCACCAATACCTATTAACCTAGGTGTACTAATGTTCTAAAGCCCATACTTGGAGAAAAAAAATGGTATTACATTAGGTATAATATCTTTCTCTCCCCGTTTCAGTGATTGCCTAGGATATGAATAAGTGTCACTTTTCAAATTCAGATTCCTACTGTCTAAAAAAGATGGAAGACCTGAGACTGAGAGCCCCTGGTTACCTTTGGCAGGAAGTATCCAGCCACAGCAGTATCAATCGTCACTTCTCTGGGCACGTTCACGGGGATGATGTTACACATTCTCTGCACCTCATGGATGATGGCATTGGTGTAGGGCATGTGTTCTCAGTCGTTCACGCTGGGCTGCCGTGACTTGCCAATTACTCTGTTGATCTCAGCTTGTACTTTCTCTGGAAAAGAAGAGAAGGTTCTATTATTTTTTAAACTTTCATGCTTTCCTCCAGAGATGTAGTGGTGGTCTCCAAGGTTTCACCTGTTGTATTTCAATTAGTGATCAGGTTAGAAATAAATTGTTCTTAATCCTTCAAAGGGCTTTCTCATGGATTGAACTGTGTCCCTCCAAAAATGTGTGTATCAATTTGGCTAGGCCATGATTCCCAGGGTTGTGTGGTTGTCCTCCATTTTGTGGTTGTAATTTTACGTTAAAGAGAATTACAATGGAATTGTAACACCACCCTTACTCAGGTCATATCACTGATCCAATGTAAAGGGAGTTTCCCTGGGGTGTGGCCTGCAGAGAATTGGGGACCTCATAGCACCAAGAAAGAATCACTGGGTGCAGAGCATGTCCTTTGGACCCGAGGTTCCAGTGCAGAGATGCTCCTAGTCTGGGGGAAGACTGATGATGACGAGGACCTTCTTCCAGAGCAAACAGAGAGAGAAAGCCTTCCCCTGGAGCTGACTCCCTGAATTTGGACTTCTAGCCTACTGGACTGTGAGAGAATAAACTTCTCTTTGCTAAAACCATCCACCTGTAGTATTTCTGTTGGAGCAGCAAGAGATGACTAAGACGGGCTTATTTAGAAAAATTGCAATGTCTTAATTTTTTTTGAGCCTGGTTAAGCTAAGGAATGGAATAACCAGGGTCAAAATGGCTAAGATTATAGTGTTGTTATTGTTATTAGTTGTCACTGAGTTGGCTCTGACTCATGGTGACTTTATGTATAATAGAAGGAAACATTGCCAGCTCCTGAGTCAACTTCATCATCGTTGGTATGTTTGAGTTCATTGTTGTGGCTATTAAGATTAACGTAGGCTCTATAGACTCTAGTTTCTCAAGGAGGTATATAAGAGTGAGAAATGAGTCCTGGTGTAAGACAAATCTGGATCAAACTCTTGCTCTACAACATTAATTTTGCAAGTTAGTTAAACTTTCTGAGCCTCAGATTCCTCATCTGATTAGTAGGGATAAATCTACATTCTTCTTAAAGATATTTTGAGAATTGCATGAACTGATTTAGGTGAGAACCCAATAAATGACAGAAACTGTTAGCTGTCTCCCAATATCTGTTCTTCTCTTTTTCTATAGTAATAAAGATTTTAACTGGTTGCCCAGGTAAAAACTACATTTCCCAGACTCCCTTGCAACTGTGTGAACATGTGACTAAGTTCTGGTCAAGAAAATGTGTGTAGAAGTGATGTTTAACACTTCAAACATGTCCTTAAAGGAAAAGGTGTGCATTCCCTTTGTCTCTAAAGAAAGAAAATGCTGGTAATTTCTTCAAAGAGTGGGAACACATCATAAAGGAGAGTGCATCTGATCGGATTCTTCAAGAAGAGCTTGAAGTTTGCTATTCAGGGAAACTGGGGAAGTGCATTCTTGGTAGAGGGAACAGCGCATGTGAATGAACGGAGATATAATAAGAACAGTGCAATGGAAAAATGACATGTGATTTAGTGAGGCCAGCATGCAGAGTGGCTGTCATGGATTGAATTGTGTTCCCCAAAAATATTTGTCACTTGGCTGGGTCATAATTCCCACTATTGTATGATTGAGTACCATTTAGTTATCTGATGTGATTTCCTTATGTGTTGTAAACTCTATCACTATGATGTAATACGATAGATTAGCGGCAGTTATCCTGATGAGGTTTACAAGATTAGTGTGTTAAGCCAATCTCTTTTGAGATATAAAAGAGAAAAGTGGCTTCTTGTGTGCCTAGGTTTGTCTAGCTGCAGGTAGGGGTAGCAAACAGAAGGGCTCTATTCCCTCCAGGTGGCTCTGGTCCTTCCTCCCCAGTCCTCATACAATTACACTTCATCATGTCATGCTTAGAGCTCTGGACCTATATCATCCCCATCACAGCAAATACAATTATACCAGTCTCATACTTCCACCCTGTTCCCACGTTAAAGACCAAGCCAGGATTCAATCCTTCCATCATTCCTTTGGCCCAGTTTCCTCTATCAATCTCATTTATCTCTAGCATAGTGTGTCCTACCTTGCTAGTAGGGGTGGTGCCAAGATTCAATCACAAGTTGGTCTGCCTCCACAGTACATGCCTTTGCTCCTAAGAAATGGCAGTAATATATCAGATACAAATCAAGAAGACTTTTGAGTTCATCTTGCTGGATGCCTGGGCCTTGCAAAATAATCTCTTTACTAATTTGGAACATTCAATAAGGGCAAACCTCAGGGACTAATGAGCTAAGATTAGTTAAGGAACCCTAACTATGTGGTAGGTCAAGGCCAGGTGCTGGGAATGCAACAAGTCTTTAACTTCAAGAAGCTCACAATCTAATGAAGGATACCGATAAATACCCAGTTCTTATTACCATTCTGTACAAAAAATAATTTGATGGGAGAAAGTTAAGTAGATAAAGGGATCAGACATAATGGTGTTGATGGAGGAGCAGAGTAATAGATAGAAGGAACCTGAGTTTTTGGATGATCTTATGATACAGAGCAGCCTCCCTATCCTGAACTGCCCACCTACTTCTGAACTCATTTGTGAGAGAGAAATAAATTTCAGTGTTAATTATGCCACTGTATTCTGGGGTTCCTTTGCTATAGCAACTGGATATACATCCTAACTAATCATTCATCCAACTATCTGTACTTTCTCCCACTTTAGTTTGATATGATCTTTCTCTCAAATACCTACAATTATAATAAGTCATATAGCCACCTTAGAAAGTTTTTCAAGTAGAAAAAAGAGAAAAGGTCCCATACAAATAGGCCAGTTTCTTCATTGTCCTCTCACTATGTTTTAGCTCATGCCATTCTTTCCTTATTTATAATCTCCTGTTCCAATCAGTCCACTTTACCACATGCCAAACATTTTTTTAAAGTTAGCCTGATTTATTCTCACATTCTACAAGAGGTTATCTCCAGGGTTTCCCATTGGTAGTAATCTTATCTCCTGATATCTCATCTGATTGCTAGGAGTTTACACCACATATTTAATCATACACTATCTTGTATCATTAGTATCACCAGAGTCCAAGAATCCAAGAAGGAGAGGGAAAAAAATGTGGGTTGGAAAAATAGTTGAAGAAATAATGGTTGAAAAGTCCCCAAATTTGGCTAAAGACCTAAACCTACACATTCAGAAGTATGTAAGTGAACCCAAACAGGATAACTCCAAGTAAGTCTATCTGAAACAGGATAAATGCAAAGATATACACACCAAGACATATCATAATCAAGTATTGGAAAACTAAAGACAAATTAAAATTCTCGAAAGGATCCAGAGAGAAACAGCTAATTACCTATGGAGAACAACAATTCTAATAAGAAAAAAAGTTCTCCTTAGAAACCATGGAGGCCAGAAGGAAGTGGTACAACATTTTTAAGTATTGAAAAAAATGGAGCTGTGAGCCCCGAATCCTGTATTCAGTGAAAACATATTTCAGAAATGAAGGTGAAATAAATATATTCTCAGATGAAGGAAAGCTAAAAAACTTTGTTTACAGAAAACCTATTCTAAAAAAAAAAAAAAAATCTCAAGAAAGCTCTTCATAGAGAAAGGAGATTATAATGGCAGGAAGCTTGGAACATCAGGAATGAAGAAAGAACAACAGAAAAGGTAAAGAAATAGGTAAACACAATAGACTATTCTCCTCTTGAGTTTTTAAAATTATGTTTGACAGTTAGAAGCAAAAATTATAATAGTGTCTGATGTGGTTTTCAATGTATGTAGAAGCAATATTTAAGACAACTGTATCTTTTAAAAAATAAAAAATAAAACCTTTTGCAATGGAGTTGATTCTGACTCATAGCGACCCTATAGGATAGAGTAGAACTGCCCCATAGGGTTTCCAAGAAGCAGCTGATGGATTTGAACTGTCAAACTTTTGGTTAGCAGCTGAGTTCTTAAACACTGCGCCACCAGCACTCCATATCATAAAGGAAGGATTGATTCCACTTGAAGTGGTAAAATTTTGACACTAGCAAAGTACAATAAACTACATATGTATATTGTAATCTCTTAAGTAACCACTAAAAAAACTATACAAAGAAATATACTTGAAAACACTTTAGGTAAATCAAAATGTAATTCTTAAGAAAAAAATGTTCAAGTAACCCTTAGGGAGTCAGGAAAGGAGTAACAGAGGAAAACAAATAATAAAAGAATAATAGAATGGAAGACTTAAATCCTACCATATTAATATTACATTAAATATAAATGGTCTAAAAATACCAATTAAAAGACAGAGATTGGAAGAATGAATTTAAAAAGATAATCCAACTATATGCTGTCTACAAGAAACTCATTTCTTGTAGACACCATATTGTTGTCACACCGGAAATCATTACCAGAAAGATAACAGAAAAATTTTAAAAGCCTTGGAAATGAAACAACTCACTTCTAAAACAAGGGTATGTGTTTAGGTGACCAGCTTTAAAATTCTGTGACTAATCTTGTTGCCAAGTGTTACCAACTTGGTGTTTGTCCCTTGAGAGTGATAAAATCTTATACATGTGTACTTGAGTAATAATACATGTGTTTACAGGACTCCAGGCATTCCTCCCCCATGTGTCTGTCAATTCTGTCAAGATCTATCCTGAAGTACAACACTGTCAGTTATAGGCTAATATCCACACGCCTATAAGGAAGACCAGTTAATATGACTATTATTCAAATTTACGCACCAACCACTAAGGCCAAAGATGAAGAAACTGAAGATTCTTACCAGCTTCTGCAGTCTGAAATTGACTGAACATGCAATCAGGATGCATTGATAATTACTGGTGACTGGAATGCAAAAGTTGGAAACAAAGAAGAAGGATCGGTAGTTGGAAAATATGGCCTTGGTCATAAAAATAATGCTAGAGATTTCATGATAGAATTTTGCAACACCAATGACTTCTTCATTGCAAATACCTTTTTTCACCAACATAAATGGCGACTATACACATGGACCCCGCCAGATGGAATACACAGGAATCAAATTGACAACATCTGTGGAAAAAGACAATGGAAAAGCTCAATATCATCAGTCAGAACAAGGCCGGGGTCAACTGTGGAACAGAACATCAATTGCTCGTATGCTAGATCAAGTTGAAACTGAAGAAAATTGGAAAAAGTCCACGAGAGCCAAAGTACAACCTTGAGTATGTCCTACCTGAATTTACAGACCATCTCAAGAATAGATTTGAGGCGTTGAACACTAATGACCCAATACCAGATGAGTTGTGGAATGACATCAAGGACATCATACGTGAAGAAAGCAAGAGGTCATTAAAAAGACAGGAGAGAATGAAAAGACCAAAATGGATGTTAGAAGAGACTCTGAAACTTGCTCTTCAATGTTGAGTAGCTAAAGCAAAAGGAAGAAATGATGAAGTATATAACTGAACAGACGATTTCATTTTGATGTCTTTTTTTGTGTGTTGTTGACAGTCATTGTTCCACTTAATTTTCTGTGCTGAGTTTTTCTTTATGTATTTTCACCTTTTTCATTGTTGTTGATTTTTTATTTGCTGAGTCTTCATATTTTTCTCATTTTTTATTTTGATGTGTAGGATTGTTTGTACCCTTTGTGGTTATCTTAATATTTACCCCTATATTTCTAAGCTTATACCAGTCTTTTATTTCTTTATATCATCTTGACTTCCTCTCCATATGAAAAATCTATGTCTACATTTTTTAGTCCCTCTTTTTTGTTTTAATGTTGTCATCTTTTACTTATTGACATCTCTGTTTCTCTATTTTAGTGTTTTAGCTTTGAGTTATTTTTGTGACTTCCCTCTCTGGGTTGACATCTGGTTGTTCCATCCTGTGTTCTAGTCTTGGGTTGTTATCTGATGTTATTGATTTTCTAACCGGAGGACTCCCTTTAGTATTTTTTGTAATTTTGGTTTGGTTTTTGCAAGGTCCCTAAACTTCTGTTTATCTGGAAATGCCCTAATTTCACCATCTTATTTGAAAGACAGTTTTGCTGGATATATAATTTTGGGCTGGCAATTTTTTTCCTTCAAGGCCTTATATACATCATCCCATTGCCTTCTTGCCTGCATGGTTTCTGCTGAGTAGTCCAAGCTTATTCTTATTGACTCTCCTTTGTAGATGACTTTATGTTTATCCCTAGCCACTCCTAAAATTCTCTCTTTATGTTTGGTTTTGGTAACTTTGATTATAATATGTCTTGGTGACTTCCTTTTGGAATCTACCTTATGTGGGGTTCGATGAGCATCTTGGATAGATATCTTGTCATCTTTCACGATATCAGGGAAGTTTTCTACCAACAAATTTTCAACAATTTTCTCTGTATTTTCTGTTATCCACCACCCCCTCCCCCCCGCCCCATTCTGGTACTCCGATCACTCATAAGTTGTTCCTCTGGATAGAATCCCACTAGAATCCCACATGATTCTTATGCTTTCTTCATTTTTAAAATCCTTTTATCTGATTTTTCCTCAAATAAGTTGGTGTCAAGTGCTTTATCTTCAGTCTCACTAATTCTGACTTCCATTGCCTCAATTCCCTATGACTTTCTATTGAGTTGTCTAATTCTGAAATTTAATTGTTAATCTGTATTTCTGATTGCTGTGTCTCTGTGGATTCTTGCAGCCTGTTATATTCATCATTATGCTCTTCTGTAATCTTCTTAAGTTCCTCTGTTGCTAGGTCTGCATTTTGCCGGATCTCCCTCATGATCTTTTCAAGAGTTTCGTATATTAATCTTTTGTATTCTGCCTCCAGTAATTCCAAGAAATTTTCTTCCTCTGGAAAATTTCTTGATTCTTTATTTTGGGAGCTTGCTGAAGTCATTATGGTATGCTTCTTTATGTGATTTGATATTGACTGTTGTCTCTGAGCCATCAATAAGTTATTATATTTATTTATTTTATGTTTGCTTACTGTGTCCTAGCTTCTTGTTTTGTTTTGTTTTGATATGCCCAAATAGGCTGCTCATGTGAGCTAGTCCAATCACTGGGGCCCCAGAAGCTCCAACGTCCTGCCACCAGGTGGCCAGACCTGCTATTAAGTATGTAAAGCCAGGAGTCTGCCCAACCTCCTGTATGGATTCAGCTCAGGTGTGCAGGTAGTCGGCCACTAAGTGTGCACTGCAGGCTGTCACCTACAGTCCTAGAAAGGCATGGGTGACTGGTGGAGGCACAGGCATCCGGCTGCAGCAGGGGGTCACACATTGAGCAAGGCAGGGGGCCGACGGCCACCCCCGAGTGTCCGGGAGGAAAGCATGTCCCTGTTTCCTAGGGCACTTAGGTGAATGGGTTTTGCAGCTGGACTATGAGAGCACCCAATACTGTTGGCTGTAAGGACTGGGCGGGGGGGGGGGGGCACCAATTATTCTTGGGCCCCTGTAGCAGGTGGCTAGGTGGCGTAGGTGGAGCCATTAGTCCTCAGGCCCCTGATGTGGGTAGGTGAAGACCCTGCTTAATGGGCAGAGCAGTGTCAAATGTCATGAACCTGCCACTTCACAGCTGAAACAGCTGAAGTTACACTGCAGGTATATACCCTGTTGTACTGTGGTAATGAGGGCCTACACTGTTGAAATGGGCCCACACAAGTCTATACAGGGGGTAAGGCACTCAAAGTCTGTGGACTCCTTATGCCTGTGCCTAGTCAAAGGAGCTGTGCCTACCCTGAGTTCCTGGCTTAGGGGAGCCAGCAGTTTATCTTTTCCTGTTCGTTGATTTGTTTACTCTCCGAGGCTGGGAGAATGGCTTAGGGCATGTGATGGGTCCTACTTCTGGTCCAGGGGACTCGGCAATTGCTGAAGCTGGTCCCAGACCCAGTGTAGAGCAGGGAGCGTGGAGGTAAATGGGAGAGAGGTGTTTCCCAAAGGGGGGTATTTTTGATCCACATGATAGGCCAGACACAAGTATTTATCTTTCACTGATCGAGGGGTGCTTCTCACTGATTCTGGATGGCCAAGTAAACTCTTTGTTCCTGGATCTCTCCTGGTGTGAAAAATATCCCCCAAGCACCCGCTGCTTGCCTGCCTCACTGCATACTATGTGCTGATCCAGCCTGAAGGGCTCAGGCTCTTGCTGGGCCATGTCTGGCCACTCCTTGCTGCTTCTGAACTATCTCTCCTTCCCCCTGTCACTCAATCCAGTTCCTCAACTTTGCCTTTGATGTCCAAGGCTCCTAGATTGTTGTATATAATCAACTCACTTATTTTTTTGGGTCTTTGTTGTAAGAGGGAACACCGGAAGTGTCTGACTACTCCGCCATCTTGGCCCCATGTCCCTGAGGAGAAAATTTCAAAGTGAGGCTCGAGAAGACAAAGTAAAAGTATTGTAATGACTTCTGCAAAGAACTGGAGATAGAAAACCGAAAGGGAAGAACACTCTCAGCATTTCTCAAGGTGAAAGAACTGAAGAAAAATTTAAGCCTCGAGTTGCAATAGTGAAGAATTCTATGGGGAAAATATTAAATGATGCAGGAAGTGTCTTAGCCTGGGTTCTCTGGAGAAGCAAAACCAGTAACGTGCATATATATGTATATATATATATATATATATATATATATATATATATAGACAGACAGAGAGAGAGATTATATCAAGGAAACAGCTCAAGCGATTGTAGAGGCTAGAATATCCCAAGTCCATGGATCAGGGTAGAGGCCTCTCCCAAGTCACACAGCTGCAGAAGCCAGCAAGCCCAAGATTGGCAGGTTGGAGAGCAGGGCTCCCACTAACAGGCTGTGCAGATTGACGAATCCCAGGTTCGGCAGATAAGCTGACAGCTCAAGTCCCAAGAACGGGACATGAGATGACAGGAAGCAGCCACAGGATCCAGAGAGAGCAAAAAGCCAGAACGTCTGCTTATAAACAGGTGCAGGCCACACCCCCAAAGAAAATCCCTTTCATCTGATTGGCTACTCACAGTATATTCAATCATGGGAGTGATTACATTAAAACACTGAGAATCATGGCCCAGCCAAGTTGACAGACAATCTTAACCATCACAGGAAGCATCAAAAGAAGACGGAAAGAATACACAGAATCATTACGCCAAAAAGCATTAGTTGATGTTCAACCATTTCAAGAGGTAGCATATGATCAGGAAACGATGGTATTAAAGGAAGAAGTCCAAGCTGCACTGAAGGCATTGGCAAAAAACAAGGTTCCCAGAACTGACAAAATATCAATTGAGATGTTTCAACAAACGGATGCAGCACTGGAAGTGCTCACTCATTTATGTCAAGAAATTTAGAAGACAGCTACCTGGGCAACTGCCTGGAAGAGATCCATACTTATGTCTATTCCCAGGAAAGGTGATCAAACCAACGGAATGTGGAAATTATCAAACATATCATTAATATTGCACACAAGTAAAATTGTGCTGAAGATCATTCAAAAGTGGGTGCAGCAGTATACCAACAGGGAACTTCCAGAAATTCAGGCTGGATTCAGAAAAGGACGTGGAACCAGGGATATCACTGCTGATGTCAGATGATTCTTGGCTGACAGCAGAGAATACCATAAAGATGTTTACCTGTGTTTTATTGACTATGCAAAGGCATTCTATTGTGTGGATCATAACAAATTATGGATAACATTAGGAAGAATGGGAAATCCAGAATACTTAATTGTGCTCATAAGGAACCTGTACATAGATTAAGAGGTAGTTGTTTGGACAGAACAAGGAGATACTGCGTGGTTTGAAGTCAGGAAAGTTATGCGTCAGGGTTGTATCCTTTCACCACATCTATTCAATCTGTATGCTGAGCAAATAATCCGAGAAGCTAGACTATATGAAGAAGAATGGGGCATCAGGATTGGAGGAAGACTCATTAACAACCTGCTTTATGCAGATGACACAACCTGCTTTATGCAGATGAAAGTGAAGAGGACTTGAAGCACTTATTGATGAAGATCAAAGGCCACAACCTTCAGTATGGATTACACCTCAACTTAAAGAAAACAAAAATCATCACAACTGGACCAATAAGCAACATCATGATAAACGGAGAAAAGACTGAAGTTGTCAATGATTTCATTTTACTTGGATCCACAATTGACACCCATGGAAGCAGCAGTCAAGAAATCAAAAGATGCATTGCATTGGGAAATCTGCTGCAAAAGACCTCTTTAAAAGTGCTGAAAAGCAAAGATGTCACCTTGAAGACTAAGGTGCGCCTGACCCAAGCCATGGTATTTTCAGTCACATCATGTGCATGCAAAAGCTGGACAATGAATAAGGAAGACTGAAGAAGAATTGATGCCTATGAATTGTGGTGTTGGTGAAGAATATTGAGCATACCATGGACTGCCAAAAGAACACACAAATCTGTCTTGGAAGAAGTACAACCAGAATGCTCCATAGAAGCAAGGATTCGAGACTACATCTTATATACTTTGGCCATGTTGTCAGGAGGGACCAGTCCCTGGAGAAGGACATCATGCTTAGTAAAGTAGAGGGTCAGAGAAATAGAGGAAGGACCCTCAAGGAGATGGACTGACACAGTGGCTGCAACAATGGGCTCAAGCATATGGGTGATTGTGAGCATGGCGCAGGACTGGGAAGTTTTTGGTCTGCGGTACATATGGTCGCTATGGGTTGGAACCAACTCGACGGCACCTAAGAACAACAACAACAGGCATTTCTAGGGAAAGGGAAACTAATAGTTGAGTACCTACTATAGGTCATGTTGATGTGGGTCATTAACTGTCTCATTTAATCTTCATAACCACCTATCATAGTGTCTCTCAGACAGGTAACTAGGCTGAGGACATACCATCTGAGGATGCTTGATACAGTGTTCTGTGTTTGAGGGAACGTTAAGGAATCAGAGTGGCCAGAGTTAGAGAGCCCCCGTGTGAGATGAGAATAAGAAGGTGGAATAAGGATGAGTCAAAAAGGGACCTGAGAGCCTTGGTAAGGAGTCTGAACTCTGGGAAGCTGAAAGTGGTTAAGCAAGGGAATGACATTTTCAGATTATTAGTTTAGTAAGAGGGATTGCAGGGGAAGGAGGCTGAAGAAGAGGGGCTCAATTAGCGTGGTGGTCACAGTAATTCAGCTGAAAAGTGATCAGTATTATCACCATTTTGCATATAGGAAATGGAGTCTTCAAGAAGGAAAGTACAGCATTTTTCAAGGATAATAATATTAAAGGCGACAAGACAATCGTATTATAAAAAGGATGCTGCAATATTTAACAAGATAACACACATTTAAATGAGTTGAGGAACAATAACATGCCTCGTATACACTTAAAGATACACTAACTATACACGAAACATTTAATGACATTTCATTAAAGGGCGGGTAGAATAACGCCAGCTGACTGGTGAGGAAAACACGACCGAAATCGCGGTTTACTCAAATTACCAGATTAGCGGCAGAACCACCCAAACCCCAGCTCCCCTCAGTTTCCCGGAATGCCCCTTGCCCTGCGGGTCAGGACCAGGGCGACTACCAGGACCCCTCTCCCGCTCCTACCCTCTGAGTCGCCAGGTGCGTCTGTTCAAAGCCCAGTACAACGAAGTTGCCAATGAAAGGCAGGCTCCTGGGCCCCGGCGGGTAGTTTTTTGGGCGCCGTCTTTTAAGGAAATTAGCAAAGAAGAAAAAGGCGACGACACCCAGCAAGACAGATCGGAGATGGAACCCTGCTCAGAGGGCGGTCGCCAGGGAGCCCAACGCCGCGAGCATGGTTCGGTCGCCCGTTCGCTTTTCTGCAGTCTGAGCAGGCGACCGACACTGCTCATGACTTCTGGTTCCCCGTACAGCCCGCCCCCACGCCGCCGCGCCCTAATGCCAACCCCGCCACGCCCCTCATTCTGCCCCGCCCCTCTCCCAGACCCGCCCAATCTTCCCACCAACGCCAAGTGCTTTCCGCCGGGCCCCGCCCCTCCCAGCTTTAGGATCCCTAGACGCCGGTTGCCCGCGGAGCGGGCCAGTGGCCATGCGTTGGATTCCAGGAAGAGCTCGCACCTAATCCCAGGAGACGGTCTTGGAAAAGGCCAGACTGTGAGCATTTTCTTTTCTATCCATGTAGAAAGCTCATCTTCCTCTGAAATCTTTGGGACTCTTGGGTTTAAGGTTTTAACACATAGCAGGAAGCGCCACAGGCACTCGAGCTCCTTGTTTATCAATCATTAGTTCAGCCAGTGATTGGAATCCTGCCGGTTCAACAGTAATAATAACTGCAGCGCTTAATATTGCTTGCGCTCTTAGTATATGCCAGGCACCACCCTCGCCTCTCTTTACCTAAGTTACCTCATCCTAACAAAATGACGCGGGAGATGTTCTTGTTAGCATAGTTTTATAGTTGAGGAAACTGAGACACAGAAAAGTTGTCATTGTTAGGTGGCGTGGAGTCCATTCTGACTCCTGGTGATCCTATGTACAACAGAACTGAAACACTGCCCAGTCCGGTGCCATCCTCACAATCTTTGCTATGTTTGAACCCATTGTTGCAGCCACTGTGTCACTCCATCTCATTGAGAGTCTTCCTCTTTTTCGATGACCCTCTACTTTACCAAGCATAATGTCCTTCTCCAGGGATCGGTCCCTCCTGATAACATGTCCAAAGTACATAAGAAGCCCCGTCGTCTTCCCTTCTAATGGCATTCTGGCTGTACTTCTTCTGAGCAGATTTGTTCGTTCTTCTCATTCAAAGGTATCGATTCTTCTTTGGTCTTTCCTATATTCATTGTCCAGCTTTCTCGTGCATATGAGGCGATTGAAAATACCATGGCTTGTGTCAGGCACACCTTAGTCCTCAAAGTGACATCTTTGCTTTTTAAAACATTAAAAAGGTCTTTTGCAGCTGATTTGCCAATGCAATGCGTCTTTTGATTTCTTGACTGCTGCTTCCATGGGTGTCGACTGTGGATCCAAGTCAAATGAAATCCTTGACAACTTCAACATTTTCTCTGTTTATCATGGTGTTGCTTATTGGTCCAGTTGTGAGGATTAAGTACTCAATAAAACCAAAAACCCATTGCCATCAAGTAGATTCTGACTCATAGTGACCTCATAGAGTTTCCAAGGCTGTAAATCTTTACAGGAGCAGACTGCAACATCTTTCTCCAGAGGAGATGCTGGTGGTTTAGAACCCCTGACCTCTTGGTTAGCAGTCGAATGCTTTAACCACTGCGCCACCAGGGCTCAGTAAGTGGGGAATAAATGAATCCACCAGTCTGAGACACTTCACGAGGTTGTTACAGATTAAACGAGATCCTGTATCTGAAAAGTGTTTTGAAGATTAAAAAGCATTATATCAAAGCTTCCAGTATTGACCCTAGTCTACAGTAGCTGGTTAACATTTGTTGAAGGAATGTGTACCAATAAAATGGAATGACGGACTGATAAATCCCACAAAATGGATGAAACTTGAAGATATTATGCTAAGTGACAAGCCAGAAACAAAAGGTCATATATTGTATGATTCCATTGATATGAAATGTCCAGAATAAGCAAATCTGTAGATACAGAAATTGGATTACTGATTGCCTAGGATTAGAGTGGATGTTGGAGGGGGATGGGAGTTATTGATATAGGTTATGTGGTATTTTATAAAATTTTGAAAATACAATTTATTACTCAGCCGTTCTACTCCTAGCATAACTTTGAGCATACATGTACCAAGATACATGCTCAAGAATGTTCACTTGGCATTTTTTTACAGCCCCAATGTGAAAGCAACCCAAATTTCCATCAGCAGTAGAATGGATAAATCAGTTGTTGTACAGTCACAATATGCTATAAAGCTGTAAAAATGAATAAACAGGAGCTACCTGTAGTAACATGGATGAATCTTATAAAAATAATATTGAGTAAAAGAAAGAAGACATAAAATAATACATTCTATAAGATTCCATTTACATTTTTCATATTGATTTGTGGGAGATCTTTATATATTTTGGGTTCAAGTATTTTGTTTAGTTATATGCAGTGACTTTTTTTTTTTTTGTAATAATCTATAAGTCCTTAACAGTAAATTTTACCCCCTATTTGTTGGATGAGGAGTTCTTTCTTTTTGCCTTTCATGTCTTCTGAATACTTACTAATTTTTCCTCTGCTTGAGCTATCATTTTTTTTTCATACACTTCTCACAACAACCTTATATGTGTGTGAACACATATATATAATTGCTTGGAACACAGAGCTATATAAGAATTTTCTATTTTTTCCCACTTTTATTAAATTATTGATCTTTTCCTTATACAATTCTAGGACCACTTTAGATATCAGGGAAGGAAGTTCTTTGTGATATGAACTGCAAATACTATTCCCTTTTTTTTTTTGCCTCTTTTAATTGAGGTATAATTTTCATACAGTAAATTCACTCATTATAGGAATCTAGTTTTAAGAACTCTGACAAACTTATGTATCTTTGTCTAATCACCACCAAAATAAGGATATAGAATATTTTCTAAGCCTCCCAAAGGTCCTTCATGCCCTTTGTATTCAATCTCTTGCACCTTCCCAGGCCATAGAAAACACTGACCTGATTTCTGTTACTTTTTGTAGAATGTCCCATAAATAGAATCATATTGTACAGAGCCTTTAAGAAATAGTTCTGAATAAAGCAGAAGCTGTACTCTTTTTCATTTTTAAATTGTTTGTTTCGTTTTCATTTCATTTTCCAATTGCTCATTGCTAGTATATAGAAATATAATTGATTTTTTAAATATTGAGCACATATTCTGTGACTTTGCTAAGCTTACTTATTCTAGTAGTCTTTTGGTTTACTTAATTTTTATTGCAAACTCACCTTTAACAGTTGTTTTCTCTGGCAATTTGTGTGTTCTAGTTGTGGATATGGAACAGTTTGAACTGGACTCTACTGGGGCGTTTTGTTTTCCTATGCAGCAAACCAATTTTATGTTAATGTCTCAGCTTAAATTTCTGGGAAGATTTGGTTAATGCAAATATACACCTTCATAACAATATGATGTATGCACTTGGGATTCTGTTTTCTCATTTTTTCTCTTCTTCCCCCCTCCCTTTTTTCCTCCCTGTGTCTCTTCCTTCATCCCTCCCTCCTTTCTCTCCTTCTCTCTTCCTTTCTGCCTTATTTCCATTCACCTGTGACCTAAGAAAAATATCCCCTTCAGTGTTGTTTTCCAAGATGGTAAGCATAATTTTCTAGTTGCTATTTTGAGGCTAGAACAACCTTTCCCAACTCTTTGCTTTGTTTAGTTCCAGCTTCCCTAACACGCAAGGTCTCTGGCCTCATTCCAGTCATCTCACGCATGGGAACTAAAATTCCAGTCTGACTGGTGAACATTTTGTTTTTATACCTCCATCTTTAGCTACTGCTTGCCACCCTGACTTCGAGGTTTCTCTTTCAGTACTTGAGTGTTACCTTTCTTGCTTTCACACTCCGTTATATACTAAAACATTTTTTCATTATGTTTTATCCAGAATGTCTCTGTATTTAGACCAGGAAAAAAGGAAGTCTCTCTTCATGCTGGCCAGAAGTTGATAGCAGTTATCTGTTTACTCATCTATTCCTCCTTTTTAGAAAACAAATATTTTATTTCTATTTATCCTCTTTAATCATCAGAGTATCTGTCACAAAATAGATCCTTGGTACATATATTTTGAATGAATGGATAAATAAATAAATTCATGAAACGGGCATGGGATTTAGAATCAGAAAACCTGTAAATTAACCCCGGATGCACCACTTACGAGCTTTGATAACTTGGGCAGTTCTATTCTAGTGCATCCTGTGCAATGATTTTCTCCTCTATGACTTGGAGATAATCATGCTTATCTGAAAAGGTTGTTCTGAGAATTAGAGAAAATGCTTGCAATGTATCTTTCACATAGTAGGTGTTCAAATAATTGTAGTTCAGAACATCAACTGGAATGTGTCCAGAGATATTGATCAGAATATTTAAGATTTCCACTTTTACTGAAGACCTGGTAGATGCCAGAGATTGCAAAACTTTTGCCTGAATTTGATTTAATTTTCACATCTTTCTCTGTGAAGTGATATTATAATTCCTATTTTGCAGAAGGCCTGTTATATTCAGAGAGGTGAAGTGTTCTGGCAAAGTCCACAAAGGCAGAATAATTGTAACAATCAAAATCAGGCCCCAAGTCCTTTGATTCAAGGATCTGTTTTTTGTTTTTGGTTTTTCATTTTTAATATAACTTAGAAGCAGATATATTATAACAGCAATGGACCAGAATACTAAGAGTTCTTTGTCATTAGAGACTTTCAAAGAGAAATTAGAATAAGATCGCTTGGAGAGGAAATTCATGTGCCAAGAAAGATGCTGGAATAGAAGCACTTTAAGATTCTTTAACTTAGAGATTCTATGATTTCACGGGACCTCTAGAGAAAATGGGGTCTGTGGGTGGTGCAAACAGTTAATGTGTTTGGCTGCTAACTGAAAAGTTGGAGGTTTGAGTCCACCCAGAGGCACTTTGGAAGAAAGACCTGGTTAAGGTTGTGTGTCAACTTGGCTGGGCCATGATTCTTGGTGATTTGGTGGTAATGATGTAATTTGGCGGTTATGTAATGATGCAGTGAACTCCATAATGAGATCTGCTATAAGTAGCCAATCAGTTGAAAGGGAGTTTCCTTCAGGGTGTACCCTGCCTCCAGTATATAAACGGATGATCAAGCAAGGCTCTTGCTCTGGATCCTTCATCATCATCTAACCTCTGGTTCTTGGGACTTGAGCAAGCAGCTTACCTGCTGACCATGGGATTCCTTGGCCTTCACAGCCTGTGAGCCAGCAGCCTGCAGTCTGACCTGCCGATATTGGGTTTGTCAGGTTCTGCAGGTACATGAGTTAGGAGAACCCTCCAGTCTGATGCCTGACCCATGGACTTGGGACTTGCCAGCCTTTACAACAGTGTGAGCCATTTCCCTGAGATAAATCTCTCTCTCTATGTATGTATATATATATATATATACATATATATATACATCTGAACTCAATATTGGCAGGTCAGATTTATATATACATTTCACTGGTTTTGCTTCTCTAGAGAACCCAGACTAAGACATTTGGTACTGAGAGTGGTTCTAGAGAAACGCAGTTGTAAGGATGAGTTTTCTAAATTGGTTATGGTTATCAAGTTTGGTTAGTCTTAAAGATGTTGATGACTCTGCTTCCAGTAGTAAAGAGGGGACTGCTAATCCATGGTGTGAGATGGCAATAGAAATATGCATATCACCACTGATAGTTCAAGTATTGGCATTGTTTGGGAAGAAATGGGATATGGGGACATATGGGCAGATAATCAGGAAGCTGGAGACAGTGAGCACCTAATTTTGTTGATTCACTGCTGCCAACAGAACCAGCCCTCTCACTACCGTCTGAAGAGCCCCTCCATCCTCATCTTCTGAGATTAACCCAACTGTGTCTAAAGAGCCTTTGTCTGAGTCTTCCCCTGGGGAGGCATCTGAGTCATTGCCTGGGGCATTGCCTGAGGCAGATGCCTTACAAGACATTGCTGAACGTTCTCAGAACACATCACTACCGCCCATTTTTGCTTCTAGACATATAACTAGAGTTAAGTCCCAGCAAGATCCAAAAGGTGAAGTACAAAGTGTGAACTGGGAGGAGGCATGTTATACTCTGAAAGAATTGCTTGACTTTTCCAGTATGTACAAACAGAAACCTGGGAAATGTGTGTGAGAATGGCTATTAAGTGCGTGGGATAATGGTACAAGGAACATAAAATTTCATCAGTCTGAGTTTATTGATATGGGCTCACTAAGCACAGATTCTTCATTCAGTGTTTCAGCTTGAGAGGTTAAGAAAGGATCTAATAGTTTATTTGGTTGGTTCACTGAAGCATGGATTACATGGTGGTCTACACTAAATCAAGTTGAAGTACCGGACCTGCCTTGTTATACTGTAGAAGATATCCAAAGGCTTAGAGAAATTGCTATGTTGAGTTGATTTATCAGGTTAGACTCATAGACCTACACATGGAGTGCCCAGAGGACGCACCTTTTACCACAACAGTGAGGAACAAATTTGTGAAGGGAGCCTCAGCATCCTTAAAGACTGCTGTGACTGACATTTCATGTAAGTAAGATTTGACAGTGGGAACTGTCCTAACTTAATTAAGACACCTAACTGCAGTGGGGCTGGTTGGACCCCCTGGGGTAGGGGCCAAGTGGCAGCACTCAATCAACAAAGACAAAGGTGGACATGATTACTATAATGGACAGCGGAGTCAAAGCAGTAATCAGAATAAACTAACTCATTGGCTACTGAATCATGATGTCCTTAGGAGATGGGAAATCTTAAGTATTTATCTGTACAAGTGGAAGAATTCTAGGTGAAGTGAACAGCAGTCTAACTCAAATTGCCAGAATAGAGATCATGGCCCCTCAATAAATTCCAAAACTTGAGCTAGTTTACAGACCCACAACTTCCTTAATGAAGGGGAGGCTGCGTTCCTTTGAAGAAGGACCCCACCTCATTTCCAAAAATTTATACTGTTAATATTTCTCCCAGCCTTCCCCAAAGAGGTCTACAGCCTTTTACAAGAGTGACTGTTCATTGGGGAAAAGGAAATAATCAGATTTTGGGGGGTTACTCAGTATTGGCTTCGAAGTGACACTAACTCCAGGAGACCCAAAATGTCACTGTAGCCCACCAGTCAGAGTGCGGGCATGTGGAAGTAAGGTTATTAATGGAGTCTTAGCTTATGTCCATCACAGTGGGTCCAGTGGGTCCCTGAACCCAGCCTGTAGTGATTTCTCCAGTTCCATAATGCATAATTGGAATAGACATGCTCAGCAACTGACAGAACCCCCACATTGGATCCCTGACACATGGATTAACAGTTATTAAGTTAGAAAAAGCTAAGTGGAAGCTATTAGAGAACTGCCCTTACCTAGGGAAATAGTAAATCAAAAGCAATACTGCATTCCTGGAAGGATTACAGAGATTACTGATGCCATCAAGGCCTTGAAGGATACAGGGGTGGTGATTCCCACCACATCCCCATTCAACTTGCCTATTTGGTCTGTGTAAAAAATAGATAGATCTTGGAGAATGACAGTGGATTATTGAAAACAACCAGGTGGTGACTTCACCAATTGCAGCTGCTGTTCCAGATGTGGCTTCTTTGCTTGAACAAATTAATATATCTCCTGGTATCTGGTATGCAGTTATTGATCTTCCTAATGCCATTTTCTCCATACCTGTTTTGAAGTACCACCAGAAGCAGCTTTCCTTCAGCTGGCAAGGCCAACAATATACGTTCACTGTTCTACCACAAGGGTATGTCAACTCTCTTGCCCTATGCCATAATTTAGTCTGCAGGGATCTTGATCACTTTTCCCTTCAACAAGATGTCACACTGGTCCATTACATTGATAACATTATGCTGATTGGACCTAGTAAGGAAGAATGTCAATGACTCTAGACTTATTGGTGAGACATTTGAGTGCTAACGGGAGGGAAATTAACCCAACAAAAATTCAGATGCCTTGCACCTCAATGAAATTTCTAGGGCTCCAGTGGTATAGGGCATGTCAAGATATTTCTTCTAAAGTGAAGGATAAGTTGTTGCATCTGGCCATTCCTACAACTAAAAAGGAGACTCAATGCCTGTGAGTCTCTTTGGATTTTGGAGACAGCGTATCCTTCATTATTTATCAAGTGACTTGAAAAGCTGCTAGTTTTGAGTGAGGCCCAGAACAAGAGAAGGCTCTGCAAGAGGTTCAGGCTGCTGTTCAAGCCCCTCTGCCACTTGGGCCATATGATCCAGCTGATCCAATGGTGCCTGAAGTATCAGTGGCAGATAGAGATGCTGTTTGGGGTCTTTGGCAGGCCCCTACTGGCGAATCACAGTGCTGACCCTTAGGATTTTGGAGTAAAGCCCTGCATCCTCTGCAGATAACTACTCTCCTTTTGATAAACAGCTTTTGGCTTGTTACTGGGCCTTAGAGACTGAATGCTTAACCATGGGCTAACAAGTCACCATGTAGCCTGAGGTGCCCATCAGGAACTGAGTATTTTCTGACCCATAGCGTCATAAAATCGGACGTGCACAGTAGCACCCCATCAGTAAATGGAAGTGGTATGTTTGAGATCAGGCCTGAGCAGGACCTGAAGACACAAGTAAGTTGCATGAGGAAATGGCCCAAATGCCCATGATCTGCACTCCTGTCACATTACCAGCCCTCTCCCAGTCTGCATCTACAGTCTCATGGAGAGTTCCTTATGCTCCATTGACTGAGGAAGAGACAACTTGTGCCTAGTTTACTAATGGTTCTGCACAATACACAGGCACCACTCAAAAGTGGACAGTGGCAGCACTACAGCCCCTTTCTGGGACCTCTCTGAAGGACAGTGGTGAAGGGAAATTCTCCCAATGGGCAGAACTTCAAGCAGTGCACCAGTTTCTCACTATGCTTGGAAGGAGAAATGGCCAGATGTGGGACTGTATAATTATTCATAGGCTATGGCCAATTGTTTGGCTGGATGATCAGGGACTTGGAAGGAACATAATTGGAAAATTGGTGCCAAGGAGGCATGGGGAAGAGGTATATGGACATACTTCTCTGAATGGGCCAAAGAAGTGAAGATATTTATGTTTCATGTGAATGCTTACCAAAGGGAGACCTATGCAGAGGCAGATTTTAACAATCAAATAGGTAGGATAACACATTCTGTGGAAACCAGTCATTCTCTTTCCCTAGCCACTCCCATCATTGCTCAATGGGCTCATGAACAAATTGACCATGGTGGCAGGGATGGAGGTTATCCATGGGCTCAGCACCATGGACTCCTGCTCACCAAGGCTGACTTGGCTACAGCCACTGCTGAGCACCCAGTCTGTCAGCAGCAGAGAGCAAGTCTGAGACCCCAATATGGCATCATTCCTCAAGGTGACCAGCCAGTAACCTGGTGGCAGGTTGATTACTTTTGACTGCTTCCATCATGGAAAGGGCAGCATTTTGTTCTTATTGGAGCACTCTGGATATGGATTTGCCTTCCCTGCATGCAGTGCTTCTGCCAAAATTACCATCTGTGGACTTACAGAATGCCTTATCTGCCATCATGGTATCTCACATAGCATTACCTTAGATCAAGGGACTCACTTCACAGCAAATGAAGTATGGCAATTAGCCCATGCTCATGAAATTCACTGGTCTTACCATGTTTCCCATCATCCTGAAGCAGCAGGCTTGATAGCATGATGGAATGGCCTTCTAAAGACACAGTTATGGTGCCAGCTAGGTGGCAATAACTTACAGGGTTGTGGCAATGTTCTCCAGGAGGCTGTATATGTGCTAAACCATCATCTGATATATGATACTGTTTATCCCATAGCCAGGATTCATGGGTCCAGGAATTGAGGGGTGGAAACGGGAATGGCACCACTCACCATTACCCCTGTTGACCCACTAGCAAAATTTTTGCTTCCCATCCCTGTAACCCTGTGCTCTGTGGGTCCTGAGATCTTAGTTGCAAAGGGAGGAATGCTCCCACCAGGAGACACAACACTGGTTCCATTGAACTGAGAGTTAAGAATGCCACTTGGCCATTTTGGGCTCCTCATACGTCTGAATTAACAGGCAAAGAAGGAAGTTACTGTATTGGCTGGTGTGACTGATCCTGATTACCAAGAGGAAATTGGATTGATATATAATGGAGGTAAAGTAGAGTATATCTGGAATACAGAGGAGATCCCTTAAGACATCTCTCAGTACTACCATACCCTCTGTAATTATCCCTTTAAAAGATTTTTTTTTTTTTTAATGTTTTGGTGATGCCATGCTTTTTCATTAATGGAAGATGCTGAATCATTATTTGTTGGTAGTTTTTTTATTATTTGATAAAATGAGTTGCCAATTGCAGGCAGGCCATATTGGTCCCATGTTCCATGAAGTACATCACAAACACAGTACATGTCAGTCCCATGGCCCAGGAAGTGCATCACAAACTATTTTCAGATAGGCAAGCACTTTACAAAAGATGTCATCAGGGAGGTGAGGACTTTATAAAAAACGTCATCAGGGAGGTGACTAATGCAAGTGGCCCGTATTGGTCCCATGTTCCATGAAGCACATCACACACATGGTACATATTGGTTCCATAGCCCAGGAAATGCATCACAAACTGTTTTCTTGCCCAAAATAACTCATTTACTTGGATATTTTGAAATTCTGGTAACCGTACATTGCCAGTAACACAAAGGAAATAGTAAACACACTTGCTAGTCTTATCTTGCTTTACATAAACCAAAAGACACAAAAGTTTCACACAATCACTCCTCTGGGAAGCATCTCCTCGTATGAATGGCTCTCAACACTCAAATGTGGTGCAGACTAACTTTCTTGTTTTTTTGGCACTTACACCAATATCTGCCACAATGCTAAAATATACTAAAATGGCTCAAATGCCTGCCAATACACCTCCAGGGGCGGAAAATGTAGCTGGAACATATATGTGCCATCGCCTGTTAAACTACAACAACTCAATTCTGACATGACTAATAATGGCCCAGACCCTTCAGGAATGAAGGTTTGGGTCACCCCACAAGGCAAAGAACCACGACCAGCTGAGGTGCTTGCTGAGGGCAAAGGGAATACAGAATGGGTGGTGGAAAAAGGGAGTTCTAAACACTAGCTACGACCACGTGACCAGTTGTAGAAATGAGAACTGTAATTGTTAAGAGTATTTCTTCCTTGTATGTGTACCAAGTTTTCAATGCGTGGACTGTGATGGTTAAGGCTGTGTTTCAGTGGCTTGGCTGTGATTCTCAGTTGTTTGGCAGTAATGATGTAATTTGGCATTTATGTAATGATGTAATCAACTCCATGATGACATTTGCTATGAGCAGCCAATCAGTTGAAAGGGGGTTTCCTTGCAGGTGTGGCCTGTTTCCAGTATATAAATGGATCTTTCAACAAGGCTGTCAACTCGGTATCCTGCATCTGACTCATCATTGTCTGACCTCTGGTTCTTGGGACTTGAGCTAGCAGCTTACTTGACGATCTTGGAATTTGTCAGCCTCTACAGCCTGTGAGCCAGCGGTCTGCCGTCTGACCTGCTGATCTTGGGTTCATCAGCTCCTGTGAATCAAGAGTAGCTTCCAGCCTGATGCCTGACCCATGGATTTGGGACTTGCCAGCCTCTACAACCATGTGAACTATTTCCTTGAGATAAATCTCTTTACCTATATATGTACATATGTATATGTGCTTCACTGTTTTGCTTTGAACCCGTTCATTTCGTTTCGATCCCCTGCTGAGAATTTGCATTTCCACATCAGATGTACTGAATCAGAATCTACATTTTAACAAGACACCTGGTGATCTATTTCTGAAAAATCAGCCATTGAAAATCCTATGGAGCACAGTTCTACTCTGACACGTGGGGTCACCATGAATTGGAGTCAACTCACAACAACTAGTTTCCAGACAATACACAATTATGTACCCAGGTACAGATCCACAGTACACAGCTTTTAAAAAAATTATTCTTATTTTCTTTTCTTTGTAGGTAATTAGTAGGTTACATTTCATTATAGATCAAGCCACCTAATTTTACATGATGTCCTTTAATTTACCCAAAACTTTCTAATGGATTGAAGTTCTTTTTTTTTCCTTTTTTAATATGGAAAAACGGATGATTTTCCCAGGTCATAATTGGTTCACCCACACCACAACCACATTCTAGGAAAAAGAAAGTAAGAGAGCAAATGGCTACTTTTTAAAAGGCATGACCTGGAAATCACCCTTGTCACTTCCATTCATATCCCATTTGCCAGAATCCGGTAATATGGCTTCAATAAGCTTGTAACAGAGACTGGAAAATGTAGCCTCTAGCTGACAGCCATGTGTCTATCTAAAACCAGAGTGATCTTACTACTAAAAGGAAAAAGGGGAAAGTGGATGTCAGGGGTGGGGAGCAATTAGTCTTGGCCACAGGTCCTGTGTCAAGCTTATTGGGAACCAACTGAAAACACAGGTATTTTATAGGTTAGGTTGAGAATTTAAGTAGGTTGGCTTGGGGCAAAGTTGCAAGGCCGTTTTACATGATTTACTCACCAGTAATCAATTGCAGCAAAAGGTCCTTGTTGCTTGTCCCGTCTGCCCCACTTGTTTTATCTTAGCATGAAGACTGATTGCAATGCTTGTGACTCATGGTGTTTGTCACCCCCAGACACTCATCTTCCCACAGCATTTTCATCTCTTCTACCAGTCTCACGAGAGCTGGGGCCAGATCTTTCAGCAAGGTTCCTTTCCCTTGATCTTCTGCCTTCTATGCAGGGCTTCAAACTGGTTGTTTGATGTCTTAGTTATCTAATGCTGCTGTAACAGAAATACAAGTAGACGGCTTTAACAAAGATAAATCTATTTTCTCACAGCCTAGTAGGCTAGAAGTCCAAATTCAGGGCATCAGCTCCAGGGAAGACTTTCTCTCTCTGTTAGCTCTGGAGGAAGGTCCTTCTCATCAATCTTCTCCTGAACTAGGAGCTTTGCTGCACAGGAACCCTGGGTCCAAAGGACGTGCTCTGCTCCTGGCACTGCTTTCTTGGTGGTATGAGGTCTCCCTGTCTCTCTACTTGCTTCTCTTTTTCATATCCCAAAAGAAATTGGCTCAAGACACAATTCAATCTGCAGACTGAGTCCTGCCTCATGAACTTAATTGCCACCTATCCCCCCTCATTAACATCATAGAGGCAGGGTTTACAACACATAGGAAAATCACATCAGAGAACAAAATGGTGGACAATCACACAAATACTGGGAATCATGGCCTAGTCAAGTTGATACACATATTTTGGGGGAAACACAATTTAATCCATGATATTTGGTTAGGCGCCCTGCTGAGATTTGCATTTCCACTCCAAGTATACTGAATCAGAATTTACATCTTGCTAAAATGTAGATTCAGATTCAGTATATCTGATGTGGAAATGCAAATTCTCAGCAGGGGGTCAAACTGAAATAAATGGGTTTGAAATCCTGCTTCTGTGTTCTTTTTCCTTCCTGGAGACACATTGCTTTATTTTTAAAGTGTTACCTTCTTGTCTCTTTTTGAGTTTAAATAATTCCTACACTCTATTTGATTTTTTAATTTAACATTTCAATATATGTAAAGTATACTGGTAGGGAGGTAGGGTGTAATTTACTATCAGAAAGAAATGGTAAGTGGATTGTTTTTTTCTAATCTGGGCAAGGGTTTGCAAACATGGGTGGTACTTCTTTGACCTTACTCACTGAGTCACCCTTATACTGCCTTCCTCTGTAAAAACCTGTACCATCCACTCTTTGAAAGACAGTGAGTACTGGGCCTCTTCAGGAAGCCACAGAGGGAGCAGAGCTTTGTAGCTTTCTTTCAATGAGGCCCATGAGTGATATAGAGAGGTATCTTACATTCATGAATGTTTGGTCAGCTGGCTGCTATAGTAGAGGTTCAGTCAACAGATATTGTATGCCTACAGTGTGGCAGGCACTGTGCTAGCAAAGGAGATACAATTGTGAGCAAAAAAGATCAGCCCCTGTTCTCATGGAGCTTACAGTCTAAGTTCTGTGCCCAAAAGAACTTGAGTGCCCCATCTAGGATTATAGCGCCAGTATCAGTTGCTGTTAACTCAGTTCCTACTCAAAGCTACCCCAGTGTTGCAGAGCAAAATTGCACGCCATTGGGTTATCCTGGCTGTGACTTTTTTGCGTGTGTCTGATTTAGAGAAGGTTTAGTGCATGATCTGTCTTGTTGAGGGTCTTCCTCTTTTTTAGCTGATCTTCTACCAAGCATGATGTCCTTCTCCAGGGGTCGGTCCCTCTTGATATATCCAAAGTACTTGAGATGAAGTCTCATCCTCCTCCCCTCTAAAGAGCATTCTGGCTGTATATCTTCTAAGACAGATTTGTTCATTCTTCTGGCAGGCCATGCTATATTCATCTTTCTTGGTCAACACCATCATTCAAAGGCATTAATTCTTCTTTGGTCTTCTTTATTCATTGTCCAACTTTCACATGCATATGAGGTGATTGAAAATACCATGGCTTGGGTCAGGCACACCTTACTCCTAAAAGTGACATCCTTGCTTTTTAACACTTTAAAGAGGTCTTTTGCAGCAGATTTGCCCAATGCAATATGTAGTGTGATTTCTTGACTGCTGCTTCTATGGACATTGATTGTGGATCCAAGTAAAACGAAATCCTTGACAACTTCAATATTTTCTCAGTTTATCATGATGTTGCTTATTGTTCTGGTTGTGAATATTTTTGTCTTCTTTATGTTGAGGTGAAATCCATACTGAAGGCTGTAGTCTTTGTTCTTCATTAAGTGCTTCAAGTTCTCTTCGCTTTCAGCAAGCAAGGTTTTGTCATCTGCGTTTCAAAGGTTGTTAATGAGTTTTTCTCCAGTTCTGGTGCTGTGTTCTTCTTCATATAGTCCAGCATCTAGGGTTATTTGCTCAGCATACAGATTGAATAAGTATGGTGAAAGGATACAACCCTGACACACACTTTTCCTGATTTTAAACCACATAGTATCCCCCTTGTTCCATTTGAATGACTGCCTCTTGATCTATGTACAGGTTTTATGTGAGCACAGTTAAGTGTTCTGGAATTCCCAGTCTTTGCAATGTTGTCCATCATTTCTTATGATTCGCACAGTCAAATGCCTTTGCATAGTCAATAAAACACAGGAAACATCTTTATGGTATTCTCTGCTTTCAGCCAAGAGCCATCTGACATTAGCAATGATATCCCTCATTCCATGTCCTCTTCTGAATCCAGCTTGAATTTCTGGCAGTTTCCTGTTTATATACTGCTGTAACCGCTTTTGAATGATCTTCAGTAAAATTTTACTTGTGTGTGATATTAATAATATTGTTCGACACTTTCTTGATTCTGTTGTATCATCTTTCTTTGAAATGGTCACAAATATGAACCTCTTCCAGTCAGTTGGCCAGGTAGCTGTTTTCCAAATTTCTCAGCACAGATCAGTGAGTACCTCCAGTGCTGCATCCGTTTTTTGAAACATCTCAATTGGTATTCCGTCAATTCCTAGAGCCTTGTTATCGCTATTGCCTTCAGTGCAGCCTGGACCTCTTACTTCAGTATCATCGGTTCTTGATTATATACTACTTCCTGAAATGGTTGAACGTCAACCAGTTTTTTTTGGTACAATGACTGTATTCCTTCCATCTTCTTTTGATGCTTCCTACGTTTAATATTTTGCCCATAGAACCTTTCAATATTGCAACTTGAGGCTTAAATTTTTTACCAGTTCTTTCAGCTTGAGAAAAGCTGAGCAAGTTCTTCCCGTTTGGTTTTCTAACACCAGATCTTTGCACAGTCCATTATAATACTTTACTGTGTCTTCCCAAGCTGCCTGTTGAAATAATCTGTTCAGCTCTTTTACGTCATCATTTCTTTGATTAATTTTAGCTGCTCTACATTCAAGAACAAGTTTCAGAGTCTCTTCTGACATCCATTTTGGTCTTTTCTTTCTTTCCTGTCTTTTTAATGACCTTTTGCTTTCTTCATGTATGATGTCCTTGATCTCATTTCACAACTCGTCTGGTCTTTGGTTATTAATGTTCAAATATGTCAAATCTATTCTTGAGATGGTCTCTAAATTCAGGTGGGATATACTCAAGGCCGTATTTTGACTCTCTTGGACTTGTTTTAATTTTCTTCATCTTCAAATTGAACTTGCATATGGGCAATTGATGGTCTGTTCTACAGTCAGCTGCTGGCCTTGTTCTGACTGATGATATTGAGCTTTTCCATGTCTCTTTCCACAGAAGTTGATTTGATTCCTGCATATTCCATCCAGTGAGGTCCATGTATATAGTCACCATTTATGTTGCTGAAAAAAGGTATTTGTAATGAAGAAGTCATTGGTCTTGCAAAATTCTGTCATGTGATCTCCAGCGTCGTTTCTATCACCAAGGCCAAACTACTGATCTTTCTTCATTTCCATCTTTTGCATTCCAATTACCAATAATTATCAATACCTCTTGCTTGCATGTTTGATCAATTTCAGACTGCAGAAATTGGTAAAATTCTTCAATTTCTTCATCTTTGACATTAGTGGTTGGTGCATAAATTTGAATAATAGTCGTATTAACTGGTCTTCCTGGTAATTATATGCATAGTATCTTGTCACTGATAGCGTTGTACTTCATGAGAGATCTTAAAATGCTCTTTTTGACAAGGAATGTAATGCCATTCCTCTTCGTCATTCCAAGTATAGCCGACCATATGATTGTCTGATTCAAAATGGCCAATCCCAGTCCATTTCAGCCACTAATACCTAGGATATCAATCTTAGTGCATTCCATTTCATTTCTGACGACTTCCAATTTTCCTAGATTCATACTTTGTACATTCCATGTTCCGATTATTAACGGATGTTTGCAGCTGTTTCTTCTCATTTTGAGTCATTCCACATTAGCAAATGAAGGTCCCAAGAGCCTTACTCCATCCATGTCATCAAGGTCAACTCTACTTTTCTTTGAGTGCCTTCCAACCTGGAGGGCTCATCTTCTGGCACTATATCAGACAATGTTCTGCCTCTATTCATAAGGTTTTCACTGGCTAGTTTTTTTCAGAAATAGACCACCAGGTCCTTTCTCCTAGTCTGTCTTAGTCTGGAAGCTCAGCTGAAACCTCTCCACCATGGGTGACCCTGCTGGTATTTGAAATACTGGTGGCATAGTTTCCAGCATCACAGTCACATGCAATCCACCACAGTATTACAAACTGACAGACGAGTGGTAGATTGCTTTCCTTAGATGACTTCAGTCCTATAAAGCAAAGAGAGATGCCTGAGAACTTGATGTTCAAACGATCAATCCTCTTTTTACACAGCCTCTGATACACTGATATTATCTTCAAGGGTAGGAAGGTGATAGTACTGAGCACTGAAAAGTCAATGAGTCATTTGATGTATTTGTCCAGTTTATGGGACTCTGTTGCTATCATATGTCACATGGCTGTCCTTCCAAACCAGCAGAGTGGTGTTCAAATGGTATGCACTGGGGACGAAACCAATTGTTAAAATACTTCAGTGATTCTCTGAATCTTCCCTAGATCCACTAACTAATGTGTTATAATTTGGCAAGAGAGGGACCTTCAGGACCCCAATGGATGACGACCTTTCTAATTTGTCAGTCATTGGGCTGTATCAGTTAGTACATATATATATTTTTTAAATTTTATTGTGCTTTTGGCAAATTTTACAGTGCAAATTAGTTTCTCATTCAAAAATTTATACACAGATTGTTTTGTGACATTGGTAGCAATCCCCGAAATGTGTCAGCACTATCTCCCTTCCACCCTAGGTACCCTGTGTCCATTCGTCCAGTTTTTCTGTCTCTTCCTGCCTTCTTGGCTTTGCTTTTGGGCAAGTGTTGCCCATTTGATCTCATATACTTGATTGAACTAAGAAGCACATTCTTCACATGTGTTATTGTTCATTTTATAGGCCTGTCTAATCTTTGGCTGAAAGGTGGACTTCGGGAGTGGCTTCGGGTCTGAGTTAGCAAAGTGTCCGGGGGCCATAATCTCAGGGGTTCCTCTAGTCCCTGTCAGACCAGTAAGTCTGGTCTCTTTTTGTGAATTTGAATTACATTATACATTTTTCTGCAGCTCTGTCTGGGATCCTATATCGTGATCCCTGTCAGAGCGGTTGGTGGTGGTAGCCAGGCACCATCTAACTCTTGTGGGCTCAGGCTGGTAGAGTTTGTGGTTCATGTGGTCCACTAGTCCTTTGGACTAATATTCCTCTTGTCTATGGTTTTCTTTATTCTCCTTTGTTCTGTACGGGATGAGACCAATAGCTGTATCTTAGATGGCCACTTGCAAGCTTGTAAGACCCCAGATGCTACTTATCAAAGTAGGATGTGGAAAATTTTGTTTATGAACTGTCTTATGCCAATTGACCTAGATGTCCCCCCAGACCATGGTTTTCAGCCCTCAGCCCCACTAACTCGGTCCCTCAGGTGTTTGGATGTGTCTAGGAAGATTCTATGACTTTGCCTTGGTCAGATTGTGCTGACTTCCCCTATAATGTGTGCTGTCTTTCCTTTCACCAAAGTTAACACTTGGCTACTATCTAGTTAGTGATTTCTCCTTCCCACCCTTTCCCTCCCTTGTAACCATCAACGATTTGTTTTTCTGTGTATTAACCTTTTCTTGGGTTTTTATAATAGTGGTCTCATACAATATTTGTCCTTTTGTGATTGACTTATTTCACTCAGCATAATGCCCTCCAGATTCATTCATGTTGTGAGATATTTGGTGGATTCATCTTTGTTCTTTATCGTTGCATAGTATTCCATTCTGTGTATGTGCCATGATTTGTTTATCCATTCTTCTGTTAATGTGCACTTAGGTTGTTTCTATCGTTTTGCTACTGTGAATGATGCTGCAATGAACAGGGCTGTACGTATGTCTATTAGTGTGAAGGCTCTTATTTCTCTAAGATATATTCCTAGGAGTGGGATTGCTGGATCATATGGTATTTCTCTTGCTAGCTTTTTAAGGAAGCGCCACACTGTTTTTCGTAGTGGCTGTACCCTTTCACATTCCCACCAGCAGTGCATAAGCGTTCCAATTTCCCCACAACCTTTCCAACATTTAGTATTTTCTGTTTTTTTGACTAGTGCCAGTAATGCTGGGGTGGATTTCTCTAATGGATAATGGGAGCCCTAGTGGCACAGAGGTTGAGAGTTCGGCTGCTAACCCAAAAGGTCATCAGTTTGAATCCACCAGCTGCTCTTTGGAAACCCTATGGGGCAGTTCTACTCTGTCCTATAAATTCTCTAAGAGTTGGAACTGACTTAAGAGCAATGGGTAAATGGCTAAATGATCGCAAGCATTTCCTCATGTCTGTTAACTACATGAATGTCTTCTTTGATGAAGTGTCTGTTGATATCCTTTGCCCATTTTTTAATAGGATCATTTGTCTTTTTATTGTTGAGGTGCTGAATTATTTTATAGATTTTAGAGATTAGACACTTGTCATTAATTTTTAGGAGATCCCAGTTATCTAGTTTATCTTCTGGTGTTTGTGTATTGTTAGCTATGGTTTATATTCTATTTATGCCATGTATTAGGAATCCTAGCATTGTCCCTATCTTTTCTTCCATGATCTTTATTGTTTTAGGTTTTATATTTAGGTCTTTGATCCATTTTGAGTTAGTTTTTGTGTATGGTATGAAGTATGGGTCCTGTTTCTTTTTTTTTTTTTTTTTACAGGTGGACATCCAGTTTTCTTATCTAGTTTTAAAGTTAGTTAGGGCTAGGTGGTTAGCCATGAACTTAAAAAGGCCCTAAAACATCCCCCTCCCCAATTAAATATATCAGTCTTTTAAAAATAACTTTATGAAGTATAATTGATTTACAGTAAACTAGACACTTATAAAATGTACAATTTGATAAGTTCTGACATGTATACATGTGAGACCATCACAATAAGCAAGATGATGAACATATTCATTACTACAAAAAGTATCTTTGTGCAGATCTAATCTCTAAGACCTACAAGAAAATACAACACCTCTACAACAAAAAGACAAATTATCCAGTTAAAAAATGGGCAAAGGAATTGAACAGACACTTCACCAAAGAAGACATTCAAGTGGCCAATAGACACATGAGAAAATGCTCGCAATCACTAGCCGTAAGAGAAATGCAGATCAAAACCACAATGAGATACCATCTCACCCTGGCATCACTGACACGAATAAAAAAAACTGGAAATAACGAATGTTGGAGAGGCTGTGGGGAGACTGGAACTCTTATGCACTACTGGTGGGAATGCAAAATAACACAACCATTTTGAAAAATGATATGGTGCTTCCTTAGAAAGCTAGAAATAAAAATACCGTAGGATCCAGCAATCCCAGTCCTAGGAATAGATCCTAGAGAAATAAGAGCCGTGACACAGATACATGCATACCCATGTTCACTGAAGCATTATTCACAATAGCAAAAAGATGGGAACAACCTAGATGCCCATTAACAGATGAATGGATAAACAAACATGGTACATACACTCAATGGAGTATTACACAATGATAACAATGATGAATCTGCGAAGCATCTCATAGTATGGATGCATCTGGAGGGCATTATGCTGAGTGAAATAAGTCAATCACAAAAGGACAAATATTGTATGAGACCATTACTGTAAAAACTCATGAAAATGTTTACACACAAAAAAAAACAATCTTTGATGGTTACAGGGGGTGGGGTTGGGGAACACTAAACAGACAATAGATAAGTAGTAACTTTGGTGAAGGGTAAGACAGTACAAAATACTGGGGAAGCCAGCACAGCTTGTACAAGGTAAGGTCATGAAAGCTCCATAGACACATCCAAACTTCCTGAGGGACCGAATTACTGGACCGAGGGCTGTGGGGACTATGGTCTCAGGGAACATCTAGCTCAACTGGCATAACATAGTTTATAAAGAAAATGTTCTACATTCTACCTTGGTGAGTAGTATCTGGGGTCTTAAAAGCTATGAGTGGCCATCTAAGATACTCCACTGGTCTCACCCCTTCAGGAGCAAGGGAGAATGAAGAAAACAAGATACAAGGGAAAGATTAGTCCAAAGGACTAATGGACCACAACTACCACAACCTCCACCAGACTGAGTCCAGTACCACTAGATTGTGCCCAGCTACCACCACTGACTGCTCTGACAGAGATCACAACAGAGGGTCGAGAACAGAGCTGGAGTAAAATGGAGAACATAATTCTAACTCACAAAAAATGACCAGACTTACTGGCCTGATAGAGACTGGAGAAACCCCGAGAGCATGGCCCCCAGGCACACTTTTAGCTCAGTAATGAAGTCACTTCCGAGGTTCACCCTTCAGCAGAAGATTAGACAGGCCCATATAACAAAATGAGATTAAAGGAGCACAGTGGTCCAGGGACAAGGACTAGAAGGCAGGAGGGGACAGGAAAACTGGTAATAGGGAACCCAAGGTCGGGAAGGGAGAGTGTTGACATGTCGTCGGGCTCTTAACCAATGTGATAAAACAATATATGTATTAACTCTTTAATGAGAAACTATTTGTTCTGTAAACCTTCATCTAAAGTACAGTAAAAGACATTAAAAAAAAAAAAAGTTTCTTTGTGCCCCTCTGTAACCTCACCCTCCAGGCCCTTCCCCACCCCCTGTCCAAGAAACCCCTGACTTTCTGTCACTGCAGATTAGCTTACATTTTATTGAGTTTTATATAAATGGAATCATATAGTATGCACTCTTTCTGGGTCTGAGTTCTTCCATTCAGCATAATTATTTTGAGATTCATCCATGTTGTTGCATATATCAATAGTTCATTCTTTTTTATTGCTAGTAGTATTTCATTGTATGAATATACTATAATTTATTTGTTCATTCATCTGGTGATAGACATTTGGGTTGTTTCCAATTTTTGTCTATTACAAATAAAGCTGCTATGAACATTCATGTACAAGTCTTTGTATGTATATTTCCTCAAGTAAATACTTAGTACCAACACCCATTCTTAATTTCTCATTATTAATACTCAGTAGTGAAAGAAAGCAGGAGATCGTAGAATAAAGAACATGACTAAGACAGACTAGGAAGAAAGACCTGCCATCTATTTCCCAAAATTTGCCAATAAAACTTTATGTATCACAACAGAATATTGTCTGCTATAGTGCTGAAAGATGAGTGCCCTAGGTCAGAAGGCATTCGAAATACACAGTGGCTGCAACAATGGACTCAAGCATATGAACGATCATGAAGATGGTGCATGTTCTGTTGTACATGGGGTCACGATGAGTCGGAGATTACTCGACAGCAACTAACAACAATAAATACACAAACACACATATATACTTGCACATATGTATACATTATGACATAAACATGTGAAGAATGCTCCCAATTAACAAGAATCAACAAGAATGGGGAAGAAGGATGGATAACATAGAAATATAAGCATGTAGGTGTGTGTAATTAGAGGATCAGTATCAGTGTTAGAAATGTCTGTTTGTCTTCATGTTGGCCCAAAAAAAGGTTAGTAGTTAGACTTAAAAGTTAAGCCTGATGAAATGGCTGCTGATCAAAGTCTTGTTACAACCCGTAAATGCTGGACACGTTTAAGGCCCTTTGTACCTGCCTAACTTAACGTAATTGGTGCTGTAACGTGTATACACAGTAGTTGCTGATAATGAATTTTATTTATTGTTGTCCAACAACCAATAATTGAGTACCTATGATGGACCAAGCTCTATTGCAGGCACTGGAGATAGAGTGGGAAAGAAGACAGACAGATGAGGTCCCAGCTCTCATGGAACTTATGTCCAGGTTGGAAGTAGCTGATAATAAACCAACAAATAAAAAATAAATAATAAAATCCACATTATGCTAAATATTGTTCAGAAAAATAAAACAATGTGATGTGAAAAAAAGTGACTGGTGGCTTCTTAAGTTCATGGTCTAAGAAGGTCTCTCTGAGTAGGGAACATACAAGCTGATATCTGAATGCTAAGAAGGAGCCAGAAATGTTAGTATGGGTAGGGAGTGGGGTGGAGGGTGGGGAAGAATTCCATGTAGAAAGACTAGATAGTGTAAAGGTCCTAAGATTGGAAGAATCTTGGCTTATTCAAGGCACAAAGAGGAGGTCAGGTGGTTAAAGCAGAGCAGGTGAAAGAGAGAGTGGAGCAAGTAATGTTTGAGAGGGAGGAGGATGGAGATCATGTGAAGCACTGAGTTTGTAAGACAAGATAAAGAATTACGATTTTATTATAAGTTTGATGAGAGGCCATTGGATTTCTTTATTTAAGGAGTGACATGATTTGATTTTCAATTCTTTTTTTTACTAGTACTTTAGATGAAGGTTTACAGAACAAATAATTTCTCATTAAACAGTTGGTACACATATTGTTTTATGACATTGGTTAACAACCTCACTACATGTCAACAATCTCCCTTGGGTTCCCTATTACCAGCTTTCCTGTCCCCTCCTGCCTTCTAGTCCTTGTCCCTGGGCCATTGTACTCCTTTAGTCTCATTTTGTTTTATGGGCCTGTCTAATCTTCTGCTGAAGGATGAACCTCGAAAGTGACTTCATTACTGAGCTAAAAGTGTGCCTGGGGGCCATGCTCTCGGGGTTTCTCCAGTCTCTATCAGGCCAGTAAGTCTGGTCTTTTTTTGTGAGTTAGAATTATGTTCTCCATTTTACTCCAGCTCTGTTCTCGACCCTCTGTTGTGATCTCTGTCAGAGCAGTCAGTGGTGGTAGCTGGGCACAATCTAGTGGTACTGGACTCAGTCTGGTGGAGGTTGTGGTAGTTGTGGTCCATTAGTCCTTTGGACTAATCTTTCCCTTGTATCTTGTTTTCTTCATTCTCCCTTGCTCCTGAAGGGGTGAGACCAGTGGAGTATCTTAGATGGCCACTCATAGCTTTTAAGACCCCAGATACTACTCACCAAGGTAGAATGTAGAACATTTTCTTTATAAACTATGTTATGCCAGTTGAGCTAGATGTTCCCTGAGACCATAGTCTCCACAGCCCTCGGTCCAGTAATTCGGTCCCTCAGGGAGTTTGGATGTGCCTATGGAGCTTTCATGACCTTGCCTTGTACAGGCTGTGCTGGCTTCCCCAGTATTTTGTACTGTCTTACCCTTCACCAAAGTTACTACTTATCTATTGTCTGTTTAGTGTTCCCCCACCCCACCCTCTGTAACCATCAAAGATTGTTTCTTTTTGTGTGTAAACATTTTCACGAGTTTTTACAGTAATGGTCTCATACAATATTTGTCCTTTTGTGATTGACTTATTTCACTCAGCATAATGCCCTCCAGATTCATCCATACTATGAGATGCTTCGCAGATTCATCATTGTTCTTTATCATTGTGTAATACTTCATTGAGTGTATGTACCATAGTTTGTTTATCCATTCATCTGTTAATGGGCATCTAGGTTGTTCCCATCTTTTTGCTATTGTGAATAATGCTGCAATGAACATGGGTATGCATATATCTGTGTCACGGCTCTTATTTCTCTAGGATCTATTCCTAGGACTGGGATTGCTGGATCCTATGGTATTTCTATTTCTAGCTTTCTAAGGAAGCACCATATCGCTTTTCAAAACGGTTGTGTCATTTTGCACCCACCAGCAGTGTATAAGAGTTCCGATCTCCCCACAGCCTCTCCAACATTAATTTCCAATTTTTTTGATTCGTGTCAGTGATGCCAGGGTGAGATGGTATCTCGCTGTGGTTTTGATTGCATTTGTCTAATGGCTGGTGGTCGTGAGCAGTTCCTCATGTGTCTGTTGGCTGCTTGAACGTCTTCTTTGGTTAAGTGTCTGTTCAATTCCTTTGCCCATTTTTTAACTGGATAATTTGTCTTTTAGCTGTAGAGGTGTTGGATTTTCTTCTAGATTTTAGAGATTAGACCTTAGTCTGACTTGTAATGGCCAATTTTTTCCCCCCAGTCTATAGGTTCTCTTTTTACTCTTTTGGTGAAGTCTTTTGATGAACTTAAGTGTTTAATTTTTAAAAGATCCTAGTTATCTAGCTAATCTTCCGGAGTTTGTGTGTTGTTGGTTATGGTTTGTGTCCTGCTAATGCAGTGTATTAGGGCCTCTAGCATTGGCCCTGTTTTTTCTTCTATGAACTTTAGTTTTTGGCTGTATATTTAGGTCTTTGATCAATTTTGAATTAGTTTTTGTATATGATGTGAAGTATGGGTCCTGTTTCATTTTTTTGCAGATATCCAATTTTGCCAGCACCATTTGTTAAAAAGACTGTCTTTTCTCCATTTGATGAACTTTGGGCCCTTGTCAAAGATCAGGTGACCATAGGTGGATGGATTTACATATGAGTTCTCAATTCTCTTCCATTGGTCAGCATATCTATTGTTGTACAAGTACCAGGCTGTTTTGACTACCATAGCTGTATAGTAGGTTCTGAGGTCAAGTAGTGCTAGTCCACCTACTTTATTCTTCTTTTTCAATAGTGCTTTACTTATCCGGGGCTTCTTCCCTTTCCATATAAAGTTAATGATTAGTTTTTCCATCTCTTTAAAGAATGTTGTTGGTATTTGGATTGGGATTACAGTGTATTTGTAAATTGCTTTGGGTAGAATTGTCATTTTCACAATATTGAGTCTACCTATTCATGAGCATGGTATGTTTTTCCATTTATATAGCTCTCTTTTGGTTTCTTGCTGTAGTGCTTTATAGTTTTGTTTGTATAGGTCTTTTACATCCCCAGTTAGATTTATTCCTTAGTATTTTATTTTTTTAGGGGCTATTGTAAATGGTATTGTTTTCCTGATTTCCTTTTCATTATTCTCTTTATTTGTGTATAGTAATCCAACTGATTTTTGTATGTTTATGTTGTATCCTGCTACTCTACTGAATCTTTCTATTAGTTCCAGTAGTTTTCTCGTGGTGTCTTTAGGGTTTTCTATGTATGGTATCATATCATCCACAAATAGGGACGGTTTAATGTCTTCATTATCAATTTGGATAACCTTTATTTCTTTTTCTTGCCTTATTGCTCTAGCTAGGACTTCCAGCACAATGTTAAATAGGAGTGGTGATAAATGGCATCCTTGTCTTGTTCCTGTTCTCAGGGGAATGTTTTCAGCCTCTCCCCATTAAGAATGATGTTGGCTGTTGGTTTTGCATAGATGCCCTTTATTATGTTGAGAAATTTCTTTTCTATACCTATTTTATTGACAGTTTTTATTAGGAATGGGTGTTGGACTTCATTGAATGCCTTCTCTGCGTCAGTTGAAATGATCATGTGATGCTTTTCTTTCCTTTTATTTATATAGTGGATTATGTTGATTGATTTTCTAATGTTAAACCATCCTTGCATACCTGGTATAAATCCTACTTTGTCATGGTGTATTATTTTTTTTGATATGATGCTGAATTCTATTGGCTAGAATTTGTTGAGAATTTTTGCATCTGTATTCATGAGAGATATTGGTCTATAATTTTCTTTTTTTGTGGTATCTTTGCCTGGTTTTGGTGTCAGGGTTATGCTGGCTTCATAGAATGAATTCAGAAGTGTCACTTCCTTTTCTGTGTTCTGAAATATGTTGAGTAGTACTGGGGTAAGCTCTTCTGTGAATGTCTGATAAAATTCTCCAGTGAAGCCATGTGGGACAGGACTTTTTTTTTGTTGGGAGTTTTTTTTTTTTTACTATTATCTTTTCTTGTAATGGATCTGTTAAGATTTTCTGCCTCAGTCTGTGCAGCTTAGGCAGGTGTTTGTTTCTAGAAATTTGTCCATTTCTTCTGCTTTTCAAATTTATTGGAGTAGTATTTCATGGTACTTTGTTATAATCCTTTTTATTTCAATTGGGTTTGTTGTAATGTCTCCTGTTTCATTTCTTATTTGGCTTATTTGCTTCCTTTCCTTTTTTTTTTTTTTTTTTTTGGTCAATTTGGCCAGTGGTTTGTCGATTTTGTTGATCTTTTCAAAGAACCACTTTTAGTTTTGTTGATTCTTTCTATTGTTTTTCTATTCTTTATTTCATTTGTTTCTGCTCTGATCTTTATTATTTCCTTTCTTCTGGTGGCTATGGGCTTCTTTTACTGTTATCTTTCTATTTGTTCAAGTTGTATAGCTAAAGTTTTGATTTTGTCCCTTTCTTCTTTTGTGATGTGTGCGTCTATTGCTATAAATTGACCTTTGAGCACTGTCTTTGCTGTGTCCCAAATATTTTGGTATAATGTGTTTTCATTCTCGTTTGATTCTAAGACTTTTTTGATTCCATCTTTGATTTATACTATTACTCAGTTGTTTTTAAACAAGGTGTCATTCAGTTGCTATGTATTTTATTTATTTTCCTTGCGCTTCCTGCCATTAATTTCTACTTTTATGGCATTGTGATCAGAGAAGATGCTTTATATTATCTCAGTGTTTTGGCTTTTGATGAGAGTTGCTTTGTGGCCTAAGATGTGGTCTATTCTGGAGAACATTCCAAGTTGTAAAAGAATGTATACTTTGCTGCTGTTGGGTGGAGTGTTCTATATATGTCTATGAGGTCAAGTTGGTTGATTGTGGACTTTAGATCTTCTGTATTTTTGCTGAGTTTTTTTCTAGATGTTCTGCCCTTTACTGAGAGTGGTGTGCTGAAGTTTCCTACTATCATTGTGGGACTGTCAATTCCTGTTTTCAATGCTGTTAAGATTTGTTTTATGTATTTTGGAGCCCTGTCATTGGGTGCTTAGATATTTATTATGTTTATGTCCTCATGGTAGATTGTCCCTTTAATCATAATATACAGTCTTTCCTTGTCTTTTATGGTGGATTTTGTTTTAAAGTCTATTTATATGAGATTAGCATTGCCACTCCTGCTCTTTTTTGGTTATTGTTTGCTTGATATATTTTTTCCATCCTTTGATTTTTAATATATTTATGTCTTTGTTTCTAAAGTGTGCCTCTTGTACACTACATATATATTTTTTTCTGGTCAACTGATTTTTTTTTATTGTGCTTTAGAGGAAGTTTCACAGAGCAAATTAGTTTCTCATTAAAGAATTAATACACATATTGTTTTGTGACATTGGTTGCCAACCCCACAACATATCAACACTGTCCCCTTCTCCACTTGGGCTCCTTGTTATCAGCTTTCCTGTCCCTTCCTGCCTTCTAGTCCTTGTCCTGGGCTGTTGTGCCCCATCAATCTCGTTTTGCTTTATGGGCCTGTCTAATCTTTGACTGAAGGGTGAAGCTCAGGAGTGACTTCAGTACTGAATTAAAAGGGTGCCTGAGGGTCATACTCTTGGGGTTTCTCCAATCTCCATCAGACCAGTAAGTCTGGTCTTTTTTTGTGAGTTAGAATTTTGTTCTACATTTTTCTCCAGCTCTGTCTGAGATCCTCTGTTGTGATCCTTGTCAGATCAGTAAATGGTGGTAGCCAGGTACTATGTAATTGTGCTGGACTTAGTCTGGTGGAGGCTGCGGTAGTTGTGGTCCATTAGTCCTTTGGACTAATCTTTCCCTTGTATCTTTGGTTTTCTTCATTCTCCCTTGCTCCAGACAGGATGGGACCAGTGGAGTATCTTACATGGTCACTCACAAGCTTTTAAGACCCCAGACACTACTCACCTGGGTAGGATATAGAACATTTTCTTTATAAACTATGTTATGCCAGTTTTGCTAGATGTCCCCTGAGACCATGGTCCTCAGCTCTCAGCCCTTAATTTGGTCCCTTGGGGAGTTTGTATGTGTCTATGAAGCTTCTTTGCGTTTGCCTTGGTCAAGATGCGCTGATTTCCCCAGTATAGTGTACTGTCTTACACTTCACCAAAGTTTCCACTTATCCATTGTCTCATTAGTGTTTTTCCCTTCCCACTCCTCCCCTCCCTAGTAACCATCAAAGATTGTTTCTTTCTGTGTGTAAACACTTTCGTGAGTTTTTGTAATAGTGGTCTTATAAAGTATTTGTCCTTCTGTGTACACAGCATATTGATGGATCCTATTTTTTAATTCTTTCTGTTACTCTCTCTCTTTATGGGTGCATTTAAGCAATTTATGTTCAGTGTGATTATGAGTAGGTATGAGTTTATTGCTGTCATTTTGTAGTGCTTTTTTTGTGGTGTTGACATGTTCTTTGTTCCTCTTATTCTCCTGTGCTGAATTCCTTTTGTTTCTGGATTTTTTTTTGTTTTGTTTCTTCCATTTTTGTAGATTTTGTTTTTACCGAGACTTTATGTTTTCCTGCTTTATTTTGATAAGTGGGTTTGTTAATTTTCTTTGTAATTACCTTGAAATTTACCCCATCTTTCTAAGTTTAAACCAGTCTTTCATTACTTGATATTGCCTTGACTTCCTCTCCGTTTGAAAGTTCTATCCCTACAACGTTTATTGCCTCTTTTATTGTTCTGACGTTGTTGTCATTTACAGATTGACCTCTCTGGTTCCCTGTTGTAAATTTTTTAGTTTTATTTTGTCCTTGAGAGTTCATTACCTAGTTTGGTATCTGGCTTATGCTGTCTTGTGTCCTAGATTCAGGCTGTTCTTGCCTGATGTAGGTTCTCTAATAGAAGGGCTGCTTTGAATAATTCTTATAAGTTTGGTTTGGTTTTTACATATTCCCTTAATTTCTGTTTATCTGGATATGTCCTAATTTCACCATCGTATTTGAGCGGAAGTTTTGCAGGATATATTATTCTTGGTTGGCAATTTTTTTTCTTTCAAGGTTTTGTATATGTCATTCCATTACCATCTTGTCTGCATGGTTTCAGAGCTTAGTCTTATTGTTTCCCCTTTATATGTGACTTTTCATTTTTCTCAAGCTGCTCTTAGGAGTTTTTCTTTGTCTTTGTTTTTGGCAAGTGTGATTATGATATGTCTTGGTGACTTTCTTTTGAGGTCTATTCTATATGAGGTTCGTTGAGCTTCTTGGATGGTCAGCTTTTTATCTTTCATGATATTAAGGAAGTTTTCTGTCAGCAAATCTTCATTGATTCTCTTTGTGTTTTCCATTTTCTCTCCTTGTTCTGGAACTCTGACCACGTGCAGATTTTTGCTAATGATTGTATACAACATCATTCTAAGGTTTTCTTCATTTTTATTTATTCTTTTCTCTGATTTTTCCTCAAAGTGTTATCCAAGGATTTGTCTTCAATTTCACTGATCCTGTCTTCCATTATTTCAAATTTGCTCTTTAAAACTGTCTATTGCACTGTCCATATTTAAAACTTGTTGTTTAACTTTTGTATTTCTAGTTTCTATTTTTGTATGATTTCTGTGTTTATTTATTTTGACATTTTGTTCCTGTATTATTTTCCTGATTTCTTCCATTGCTTTGTCTGTGTTTTCCCTGATTTTGTCTATTTTTTCCTTATTTTTGTCTTGTGTTTTCTGTCATCTATTTCCTCACCTAATCTCTTGGAGAGTCCTGAATATTAGACTTTTGAATTCCCTATCAGGTTGTTCCAGTGCCTTTTCTTCTACCAGAAGGTCATCTGGTGTTTTATTTTGTCACTTACTGGAGCCATCCTGTACTGTTATTTTATGTTTTAGTATTGTCTGCTGACTCTGTGACATTCAGGAATTATTTTGTTCATTTATTGATTGTAGATTTGTTTGTTTGGTCCTGCTTTTTGTTTTATTCGGTTATGATTGGGCATGGGGGCTGGATGTGTTTTGTTGCTTGCTTGTCTGTGGGCATGATATTTCTCACCACCTTGTCCAGGTGGGTGGGCTGGTCTCTCAGCTATGGTGCAGCAGTGCAGGTCCAGTGGAGGGGGGAGGAGGGGTGGTTATTGGAGAAGAAACAAAAAACAAAAACAAAAACAAAATGGCACTAAGGGAGCCAGCCAGTGGGTGTGGCATGGAACTTGGGAAGCTGTGGCAGTGACTCTAGATAAGCCATATGGCTCATCCCATCAAGAAGCTGCAGGGATGATGCATGGGGCTAGCTGAGTGAGAGAAAAGAAAGGATGGAAGGGAGAAAGAAGAAACAAAAGAAGCCAAATAAACAATAACAACAACAACAAAAATATGGTGCTAGGGGAATCGACCTTTAGGGGCAGGGCAGACCATGGCAGTCAGCTGATGTTTCTCTGGCTGAGCGATCATGGCCCATTGAAAAGTAGTGGAGGTCGAGTAGAGGGAAGAAGGGTGGGAGGTGGGAAAGAGTGTATCCCTGGTTACCAGGTGCTCTGTCTCCTGTTGGTAGGTCCATGAAGTAGCCTTCCTGTACTGCCTGTCTGCTTTCCTTGGTGGCTGTAGTCCAAGATGGCGAATCTGTGCCATGTTAGCTGGTAGGAGACCTCCACTCCATAGCTCTCCTAGTTCTCTGTTCTCTGTCAGTTTCTTATTCCATTTGATGCTTAATTGAGTTCTTTATTCCTTCATTTGACACTTAGGGTTCCAGGATTGATGTTTGTTTCTGTTTTACTTAGTTTTTTAGGTCTTTGCTGCAGAGGGATGGCATAATGCTTCTGTCTATAGCACCACGTTCTGTCATTTATTATTTTAATTGCATTATTTTTAAGCTTTTAAGTGAGGTTGCATATATTTTTGCATATAAAGCCATTTGTATTTATTTTTCTCAAACTCACTGCCCTCACTCAGTTTTTTTCTCTTGGATAGTTGATTCTTTTTTTATTGATTTGTATATGCCTTAATATATTAGGAGAACTAAACTTTTATTTTTTTATATATGTTGCTAATACTTTTATGTCATGTTTCTCTGGTTATAGTATTTTTACCATGCAGAAATGTTTATTTTTTACTGTAGTAAAAATTGTCAACCTTTTTTTGAAGCTTCAAAAATCTAAGTTATGCTTATAAAAACCATCCCTTCTACAATAATATACAATAATTTGCTCACATTTTCTTTGAATTCTTTAATGGTTTAAGTTTTACTTAAATATTTTTGAGTTTCTGACACTTACTTTGCAATGAGAAATAGAGAAAGATCTAACTTCACATTTTTCTAGATGTCTATCCAACTTGCTAATTAATCTTCTTCCTACTGATTTGGAATGTTATCTTTATCATAAAGTAAAATCTTCTCCATCTACCTATGTATCTATCTATCTACCTACCTATCTAATTAAGCCTATTCGAGCCCCCCCATTGGTTTCACTGATCTAACTATTCATGTGCTAACATGAACTTTTTCTTTTCTTTTTTTGTTACAAAAGCTTAATTATTTTCTTCAATAAGTTTAGACTTAGTCCTAATCTCCTTCTGGTCTTTGCTCATAAATTATCTTCTCAATAAGGATTTATCTGACAAGCCTATGTAAAATTGCACCTCCTCCCCCTTCCTGCTTTTTTTTTTTTTCTATGGCACTTAGCCCTTTTAGCATACTATGTGTTCTGCTTTTTGTTTATTGCCTCTCTGTTCCCCACTAGAATGTAAGCTCCACAAGGGCAGAGGTTTTGTCTGTTTTGTTCAATGCTCTCTCTAGCATATAATAGATACTCAATATTTGTTGGCTGACTGAGTCAGCAGCTGCAAAAAAAAACAAAAACAAAAAATACCCCAGAATATTGACACTCTAGAAGGCACTGGAAATAAAGCAATCTGAAAGGACATTAAGGTCAATATATCTGAGATATTTAATTAGATTACAGAAATATTAGATTTCATAAGATAAAAATGGGATATTTTATATTTAACAAAATAACAAGTATATTTACAGTAGCTCCAATAGATTTTCTAGACATGAAAATATAATTTTTGAAATGAGAATGGTGATAATTAATGCATGTGGTGGTTATTAACTAACAGCAACTTTTAAAGCATTTAAAAACATTAAAAATAATTTTAACTGAGGAAGGTGAAATGGGAAACCCTAGGCATGAACTTGCCCGAAGTTATTCAGCTGTTAATCAGCGAAGACAGGATTCAGACCCAGGCTGTCTATGTTCCTAACCACTATACAATTAAGAGCTTGGTTGCTAAACAAAAGGTTGGTAGTTAAAATCCACCAGCTGCTCTTTGGAAACCCTGTGGGGCACTTCTACTCTGTCCTATAGGGTCACTATGAGTTGGAATCGACTTGATGGCAACGAGTTTGATTTGGTTTTTTTCGAGTTTGGATTTTGGAGTTAACTGAAAACTCCTTTAACTTCCCAAAATCTACTGTTTTGTTGTCCCTCTTTGACACCTATTTTTCTTATCTATAAAATGAGGAGTACCCGGCTAGGATATATGGTGCGCTGAATTTTGTAAAGCAATTGATATTTACGAGGTCTGCCAATGACTGCCCTTACCAAGTCCTATGGGAATGTTGTCTGTGCAGTTTGAAAACTAAAAGAATAGATTTGAATTTGACCTGGGGAATTCAATGGGTATTTAGTGAAAACCCATAAAGCACCATTAATCTCTGAAAGACAAAAAACAAACAAACAACAACAAAACAAATTCTCCCAAAGACAGGAAACACAGAACAGTACAGAAGAGTACAGTTATTTGGAAAGCTCGGGTAAAAGCTGAAGTTCTGAGCTGAGCCAGAGATCTTCTGGGATGCAATGGGTTGATGTCTCCCCCATGTGATCATAATGTGCAACTACATAAATAAGTCACTTCCCTTAGTTGGGATAACTTGTGTATGTATACCTTTGTTTCCTTCCAATCATTATGTCATCAGATGTAGGCCATTGATGAGACTCTGGCCATATAAGTATTTTTCTAGATAACATCCATTGGCCATACTGACCACAGGATAAGGTGCAATTCCATAGCAAGCCCAGCATTCTTAGCCCTCTGTGATCTGAAGCCAGCTTACTTTTCTATCCTTTGTCCCATCTAATAACATCTCTCTATTCCCTGCACATGCCAGGCCTGCTCATCACTCTGGGCTTCTGCATGTACAACCCCATGGCCTAGAATACCCTTTGCCTCCCTTTCTGCTAGAATAAATTCCCATAACCTTTGAAACTTCAACTTAAAAAAAAAAAGCCTGTATAATTCCTGTCTCCTTGCCATCAAGGGCCTGAGTTAGTTTGGGAGGAAAGTAGGTATTCTTTTGGCCTTGCATCCTCCAGACTCTAGGACTGTCCACCCCATTAGAACTGCAGGATCTCGTGCTTTCAAATATTCTCAACTTCCTTTTATTCCAAGATTTTTAAACAATCAAAAACTAGTTTGTTGAGGTGGGGCCAAGATGGCGGAGTAGTCAGACGCTTCTGGTGGTCCCTCTTACAACAAAGACCAAAGAAAACAAGTGAATCGATTATATATCACTATCTAGGAGCCCTGAACATCAAACACAAAGTTGAGGAATCAGACTGAGTAGCAGGTGGAGGGAGAGATGGTTTGGAAGCAGTGAGGAGTTGCCAGAACTGACCCGGTAGTAGCCAGAGCCCTTCAGGCCGGATCAGCTCGTGGTGTGTAGTGAGGCAAGCAGTGGCACTCAGGAGGCGTTTTCCACATCGGGAAAGACCCAGCGGCAGACAGTCTACTCTGACATCCACTGTTACAGCTGTGAAGTGGCAGGTTCCTGACATTTGACACTGCTCTGCCCATTAAGCAGTGTCTTCACCTACCCACATCAGGGGCCTGAGGACTGGTGGCTCCACCCACACCACCTAGCCACATGCAACAGGGACCCAAGAATAATTGATGCCCCTCAGTCCTTACAGCCAACAGCATTGGGTGCTCATAGTCCAGCTGCAAAACCCATCCACTTAAATGCCCTAGGGAACAGGGACACACTTTCCTCCTGGACACTTGGGGATGGTGGTCGGCCCGCTGAATTGCTCAACGTGCAACCCCCTGCTGCAGCCGGATGTCTGTGCCCACACCAGTCACCCATGCTTGTCTAGGACTGTAGGTGAGAGCCTGCACCATGCACTTGGTGGCTGCTGGACACCTGAGCTGAATCTATACAGGAGGAGTGGGTGGACTCCCAGCCTTACATACTTAGTAGCAGATCTGGCCACCTGGTGGCAGGATGTTGGAGCATCAGGGATGCTGGTGATAAGACTAGCTCACACGGGCAGCCTATTTGGGCATATCAAAACAAAACAAAAGAAGAAGCTAGGACACAGTAAGCAAACATAAAATAAATAAATATAATAACTTATTGATGGCTCAGAGACAACAGTTGATACCAAATCACATAAAGAGGCAGACCATGATGGCTTCAGCAAGCTCCCAAAATAAAGAATCAAGGAATTTTCCCGAGGAAGAAAATTTCTTGGAGTTACTGGAGGCAGAATAGAAAAGATTAATATACAGAACTCTTCAAAAGATCATGAAGGAGAACCGTCAAAATGCAGACCTAGCAATAGAGGAAATTAAGAAGATTAGAGAAGAGGGTAATGACAAATTTAACAGGCTGCAAGAATCCATAGAGGACAGCAATCAGAAATACAGAAGATTAACAATAAAATTTCAGAATTAGACACTCAATAGAAAGTCATAGGAGCAGAATTGAGGCAATGGAAGTCAGAATTAGTGAGATTGAAGATAAAGCACTTGACACCAACTTATTTGAGGAAAAATCAAATAAAAGGATTTAAAAAAATGAAGAAACCCTAGGAATCATGTGGGATTCTATCAAGAGGAATAACCTATGAGTGACTGGAGTACCAGAAAAGGAGAGGGATAACAGAAAATACAGAGAAAATTGTTGAAGATTTGTTGGCAGAAAACTTTCCTGATATCGTGGAAGATAACAAGATATCTATCGAAGATGGTTATCGAACCCCACATAAGGTAGATTCCAAAAGAAAGTCACCAAGACATATAATAAAACTTGCCAAAAACAAAGAAAAAGAGAATTTTCAGAGCAGCTAGGGATAAACGAAAAGTCATCTACAAGGGAGAGTCAATAAGAATAAGTGTGGACTACTCAGCAGAAACCAAGCAGGCAAGAAGGCAATGGGATGACGTATATAAAGCCTTGAAGGAAAAAAATTGCCAGCCCAAAATTATATATCCAGCAAAACTGTCTCTCAAATAAGATGGTTGAATTAGGGCATCTCCAGATAAACAGAAGTTTAGGGAACTTGCAAAAACCAAACCAAAATTACAAGAAATACTAAAGGGAGTCCCCCAGTTAGAAAATCAATAACATCAGATAACAACACAAGACTAGAACACAGGACAGAGCAACCAGATATCAACCTAGATGGGGAAGTCACAAAAATAACTCAAAGCTAAAACACTGAAAACAGGGTAACAGAGATGTCAGTATGTAAAAGATGACAACATTAAAACAACACAGAGGGACTAAAAATTGTAGACATAGATTTTTCATATGGAGAGGAAGTCAAGGCAATATAAATTCATTCTATGAAGCCAGCATAACGCTGATACCAAAACCAGGCAAAGACATCACAAAAAAAGAAAATTACAGACCAATATCTCTCATGAATATAGATGCAAAAATTCTGAACAAAATTTTAGCCAATAGAATTCAGTATCATATAAAAAAAATAATACACCACGACCAAGTAGGATTCATACCAGGTATGCAAGGATGGTTTAACATTAGAAAATCCATCAACGTAATCCACCACATAAATAAAAGGAAAGAAAAAAATCACATGATTATCTCAATTGATGCAGAAAAGGCATTTGACAAAGTCCAACACCCATTCCTGATAAAAGCTCTCAATAAAATAGGTATAGAAGGGAAATTTCTCAACATCATAAAGGGCATCTATGCAAAACCAACAGCCAACATCATTCTTAATGGAGAAAGGCTGAAAACATTCCCCCTGAAAACAGGAACAAGACAAGGATGCCCTTTATCACCACTCCTATTTAACATTGTGCTGGAAGTTCTCGCTAGAGCAGTAAGGCAAGAGAAAGAAATAAAGGGCATCCAAATTGGTAATGAAGAAGTTAAACTCTCCCTGTTTGCAGATGATATGATACTATACATAGAAAACCCTAAAGACTCCACGAGAAATTTACTGGAACTAATAGAAAGATTCAGCAGAGTAGCAGGATACAAGATAAACATTCAAAAATCAGTTGGATTCCTATACACCAGTAAAGAGAACGATGAAAAGGAGATCAGGAAATCAATACCATTTTCAATAGCCCCTAAAAAGATAAAATACTTGGGAATAAATCTGACCAGGAATATAAAAGACCTATACAAAGAAAACTACAAAACACTGCTGCATGAAACCCAAAGGGATCTACATAAATGGAAAAACATACCATGCTCATGGATAGGCAGACTCAACATTGTGAAAATGGCAATTCTACCTAAAGCAATTTACAAATACAATGCAATTCCGATACAAATACCAACAACATTCTTCAAAGAGATGGAAAAACTAATTATTAACTTTATATGGAAAGGGAAGAAACCCCGAATAAGTAAAGCACTACTGAAGAAGAAGAATAAAGTTGGAGGACTCACACTACCTGACTTGAGAACCTACTATACAGCTACAGTACTCAAAACAGCCTGGTACTGGTACAACAACAGAGACATCGACCAATGGAACAGAATTGAGAACTCAGATGTAAATCCATCCACCTATGGTCACCTGATTTTTGACAAGGGCCCAAAATACATCAAATGGGGAAAAGACAGTCTTTTTAACAAATGGTGCTGGCAAAACTGGATATCCATTTGTAGAAAAATGAAACAGGACCCATACCTCACACCATATACAAAAACTACTTCAAAATGGATCAAAGACCTGAATATAAAGCCTCAAACTATAAAATTCATAGAAGAAAAAATAGGACCAACACTTCAGACCTTAATACATGGCATTAACAGGATACAAACCATAAACATCAACACAAAAAACCCAACAGATAAACTAGATAATTGGGATCTTCTAAAAATCAAACATCTATGCTCTTCAAAAGATTTCACCAAAAGAGTTAAAAGAGAACCTACAGACTGGGAAAAAATTTTTGGACAGTACAAGTCAGACAAAGGTCTAATCTCCATAATCTACAAGAAAATCCAACACCTCTACAACAAAAAGACAACCAATCCTATCAAAAAATGGGCAAAGGAAATGAACAGACACTTCACCAAGGAAGACATTCAAATGGCCAACAGACACATGAGGAAATGCTCGCGATCACTAGCCATTAGAGAAATGCAAATTAAAACCACAATGAGATACCATCTCACCCCGGCATTACTGGCACGAATCAAAAACACTGGAAATAACAAATGTTGGAGGGGCTGCGGGGAGACGGGAACTCTTATACACTGCTGGTGGGAATGCAAAATGATACAGCCATTTTGGAAAATGATATGGCGTTTCCTCAGAAAGCTAGAAATAGACGTACCATTCGATCCAGCAATCCCACTCCTAGGAATATATCCTAGAGAAATAAGAGTCATCACTCGAATAGACATATGCACACCTATGTTCATGGCAGCATTATTCACAATAGCAAAACGATGGAAACAACCTCGATGTCCATCAACAGACGAATGGATACACAAACTATGGTACATACACACAATGGAGTACTATGCAACGAGAAAGAACAATGAATCGGTGAACCATCTCATAACATGGATGAAACTGGAGGACATCATGCTGAGTGAAATAAGTCAATCACAAAAGGACAAATATTGTATGAGACCTCTATTGTAAAAACCCATGAAAAAATTCACATGCAAAATGTAACAATCCTTGTTGGTTACCAGGGATGGGGGGGGGGGAATACTAAATAGGTAATAGGTAAGTGGTAACTTGGGTGAGAGATGAGATAGTACATAGTACAGGGGAAACTAACACAACCTGCACAAGGAAAGGTCATGGAGGCCCTATAGACACATCCAAACCCCCCGAGGGACTGAGTTGTTGGACGGAGGGCTCTGGGGACCATGATCTCGGGGAACATCTAGCTCAATTGGCATGACACTACTTATAAAGATAATGCTCTACATTCTACCTTGGTGAGTAGTGTCTGGGGTCTTAAAAGCCTATGAGCGGCCATCTAAGATACTCCACTGATCTCATCCCTTCGGGAACAAGGGAGAACGAAGAGAACAGGATACAAGGAAAAGATTAGTCCGAAGGACTAATGGTCCACAGCTACCAAGGCCTCCACGGGACTGAGCCCAGTACAGCTGGATGGTGCCCGGCTACCACCAATGACTCCTCTGACCAGGATCACAACAGAGGGTTCTGGGCAGAGCTGGAGTAGGATGTAGAGTATAATTTTAACTCCCAAAAAAAAAAAAAAAAAAGAAGACCAGATATACTGGCCTAAAGAATACTAGAGAAACCTCGAGAGTGTGGCCCCCAGACACCCTTTCAGCTCAGAGGGGAAGTTACCTTCAAGGTTCGATGTTAAGCCTGGGAATGGACACCCCAGTAAAACTAAATGGGACTAACGATGTACAGGAGTCCGGTGACAAGGGCCAGAAGGCAGAGGGAGAGTAGGAAACTGATGATAAGGAACACAAATTGAATAAGGACACTGTCGATGTATTGTGAGATTGTTGACCACTGCTATAGGGCAACATTTGTAGTAACTATTAAATGGGAGGCTGTTTTGTCCTGTAAGCCTTCATCTTGGGCGAGAATGGCAGCACAATTGGAAGAGCATAGTCAATATCACTTAAATGTGTAAGTAAAAAGTTTTGAAATGGTGTTTAAATAAAATAAAAATAAATAAATAAACAAATGAGACTAAAGAGGTACAATAGTCCACTGACAAGGTCCAGAAGACAGAAGGGGACAAGGAAGCCCCCTGGTGATAGGGAACACAAGGTGGAGTAAGGATATTCTTGATGTGCTGTGAGATTGTTAACCATTGTCATAGGGCAACATGTGTAGTAACTGTTAAATGAATAACTATTTTTTCTGTAAGCCTTCATCTTAAGTGAGAATAACAGCACAGTTGGAAGAGCGTAGTCAATGTCACTGAACTGTGAATGTAGAAATTTTTGAAACGGTGTATCTTTGGCCATCTGTAATTTTCATCAAAAAAAAAGGTTGAGAATTTAGAGGCTTAATACGTTGTGGGGTTGTTAACCAATGTCAAAAAACAACATGTGTACTACTATTTCATGAGAAACTATTTGCTCTGTAAGCTTTCACCTGAAGTACAATAAAATATATATTAAAAAAAAAAAAAAAAAAAAAGAAATAAAAGACTGGTTTAAACTTATAAATATAGGGGTAAATATTAAAGTAACCAGAAAGGAAACTAACAATCCTACACATCAAAATAAAAAATAAGAAAAATATAAAGACTCAGCAAATACAAAATCAGCAACAGTGAAAAAGATTAAAAGAAAATACATAAAGAAAAACAACTTAGCACAGAAAATTAAGTGGAACAAAGAAACTGTCAAAACACAAAAAAAGACATCAAAATGACAGCACTAAACTCGTACCTATCAATACTTACACTGAATGTAAATGGACTAAATGCACCAATTAAGAGACAGAGATTGGGTATAAAAACACGCTCCATCTATATGCTACCTACAAGACACACACCTTAGACTTAAAGACAGAAAGAAACTAAAACTCAAAGGATAGAAAAAAATATATCTAGCAAACAACACTCAAAAAAGAGCAGGAGTGGTGATACTAATATCTGGCAAAATAGACTTTAAAGTAAAATCCACTGCAAAATAAGGAAGGACACTATATAATGATTAAGGGACAATACACCAGGAGGACATAACTATAATAAATATTTACGCACCCAACAACAGTGCTCCAAAATACATAAAACAAACTCTAACAGCATTGAAAAGAGAGATAGACAGCTCCACAATAATAGTAGGAGACTTCAACACACCACTTTTGGTGAAGGACAGAACATCCAGAAAGAAGCTCAACAAAGACATGGAAGATCTAAATGCTACAATCAACCAACTTGATCTCATGGATATATACTGAACACTCCACCCAACAGCAGCCAAGTATATTTTCTTTTCCAGTGCATGTGGAACATTCTCCAGAGTAGACCACATATTAGGCCATAAAGCAAGCCTTAACAGAATCCAAAGCATTGAAATATTACAAAGCATCTTTTTGGACCATAAAGCCATAAAAGTAGAAATCAATGAACAGAAAAAGTAAGGAAAAATGTCAAACTCATGGAAACTGAACAACACTTTGCTCAAAAACTACTGGATGGTAGAAGAAATTAAAAATGGAATAAAGAAATTCATAGAATCAAATGAGAAAGAAAACACATCCTACCAGAAGTTTTGGGACACAGCAAAAGCAGTGCTCAGAGGTCAGCTTATAGCAATGCATACATTCCAAAAGAAGAAAGGGCCAAAATCAAAACATTAACTCTACAACTGGAACAAGTAGAAAGAGAGCAGCAAAAGAAAGGAGAAAGGAAATACTAAGAATTAGAGCAGAATTAAATAAAATAGACAATAGAAAAATAATGGAAAGAGTTAACAAGACAAAACGTGGTTCTTTGAAAAGATCAACAAAATTGATAAACCATTGGCCAAAATGACAAAAGAAAAAACAGGAGAGGAAGCAGATAACCCGTATAAGAAATGAGATGGGTGATGTCACAAGAGACCCAACTGAAATTAAAAGAATCATAACAGATTACTATGAAAAATTGTACTCTGACAAATTGGAAAACCTAGAGGAGATGGACAAAGTTCTAGAAACTCACTCACTACCTACCTAAACTAGCACAAATAGAGGTAGAACAACTAAATAAAGCTATAACAAAAGAAGAGATTGAAAGGTAATTAAAAAACTCCCAACCAAAAAAAAAAAGCCCTGGCCTGGACGGTTTCCCTGGAGAATTCTATCAAACTTTCAGAGTAGCGTTAACACCACTACTACTAAAGGTATTTCAGAGCATAGAAAAGGATGGAATACCCTTAAACTCATTCTATGAAGCCATCATAACCCTGATACCAAAACCAGGTAAAGATACCACAAAAAAAAAAAAAAAAAAAAAAAAAAAATTACAGACCAATATCTCTCATGAACAGATGCAAAAATCCTCAACAAAATTCTAGTCAATAGAATTCTGCAACATATCAAAAAAAATTCACCATGATCAATTGGGATTTATACCAGGTATGCAGGGATGGTTCAACATTAGAAAAACAATGTAATCCATCACAGTAATAAAACAAAAGACAAGAACTACATGATCTTACCAATTGATGCAGAAAAGGCATTTGACAAAGTCCAACACCCATTAATGATAAAAACTCTCAACAAAATAGGAATAGAAGGGAAATCCCACAACATAATAAAGGGCATTTATACAGAGCCAACAGCCAACATCATGGTAAATAGAAAGAGTTTGAAAGCATTCCCCTTGAAAACGGGAACCAGATAAGGATGCCCTTTATCACCACTCTTATTCAACATTGTGCTGGAGGTCCTAGCCAGAGCAATTAGACTGGAAAAAGAAATAAAGAGCATCCAAATTGGTAGGGAAGAAGTTAAAGTATCTCTATTTGCAGATGATATGTTCTTATACACTGACAACCCCGAAGAATCCACAAGAAAACCATTGGAACTAATAGACGAGTTCATCAAAGTATCAGGATACAAGATAAACATACAAAAATCAGTTGGATTCCTTTACACCAACAAAGAGAACTTCCAAGAGGAAATCACCAAATCAATACCATTTACAAAAGCCCCCAAGAAGGTAAAATACTTAAGAATAAATCTAACCAGAAACATAAAAGGCCTATACAATGAAAACTACAAGACACTACTGCAAGAAATCAAAAGAGACCTGCATAAGTGGAAAAACATACCTTACTCATGGATAGGAAGACTCAACATTGTGAACATGTCAATTCTACCCAAAGCGATCTACAGATACAATGCAATCCCAATCCAAATTCTATCGGCATTTTAAAAAAAATTTTTTTAGAATTTTTATTGTACTTCAGGTGAAGGTTTACAGAACAAATAGTTTCTCGTTAAACAGTAGTACACACATTGTTTTATGACATTGGTAACAACCCCATGACATGTCAACCCTCTCTATCGGCATTTTTTAATGAGATGGAAAAACATCGCCAACTTCATATGGAAAGGGAAGAAGCCCCGGATAAGTAAATCATTACTCAAGAAAAAGAACAAAGTGGGAGGCCTCACCTGATTTTAGAACTTATTATACTGTCACGGTAGTTAGAACCACCTGGTACTGGTACCACAACATGTACATAGACCAGTGGAACAGACTTGAGAATCCAGACATAAATTCATCCATCTATGAGCAGCTGATATTTGACAAAGGCCTAAAATCCGTTAATTGGGGAAAAGACAGTCTCTTTAACAAATGGTGCTGGCATAACTGGATATCCATCTGCAAAAGACTGAAACAAGACCCATACCTCACACCATGCACAAAAACTAATTCAAAATGGATCAAATACCTAAATGTAAAATCAAAAATGATAAAGATCATGGAAGAAAAAATAAGGACAATGCTAGGAACCCTAATACATGGCATAATCAGAATACAGACTATACGTAACAATGCACAAACACCTGAACAGAAACTAGATAACTGGGAACTTCTAAAAACAAAACACTTACATTCATCAAAAGACTTCACCAAAAGAGTCAAAGACAGCCCACAGACTGGGAAAAATTTTTGGCTATGAGAAAATCTGATCAGCATCTAATATCTAAAATCTACAAGATATTGCAAAATCTCAAAAACAAAAAGACAAATAACCCAAGTAAAAAATGGGCAAAGGATATGAACAGGCACTTTGCCAAAGAAGACATTCAGGCTGCTAACAGACACATGAAGAAATACTTATGATCATTAGCCATTAGAGAAATACAAATGAAAATTGCAATGAGATACCATCTCACTGCAACAAGGCTAGCATTAATCCAAAAAACACAAAATAATAAATGCTGGAGAGGTTGTGGAGAGACTGGAACACTTATACACTGTTGGTGGGAATGTAAAATGCTACAACAAATTTTGAAATTGATTTGGCGCTTCCTTAAAAAGCTGGAAATAAAACTATCAAAGGATCCAGCAATACCCCTCCTTGGAATATATCCTAGAGAAATAAGAGCCTGTCACATGAATAGATATATACATACCCATGTTCATTGTATCACTGTTCACGATAGCAAAAAGATGGAAACAACCTAGGTGCCCATCAATGGATGAATGAATAAACAAATTATGGTATAGTCACAGAATGGAATACTATGCAACGATAAAGAACAATGATGAATCCGTGAAACATCTTATAACATGGAGGAATCTGGAAGGCATTATGCTGAGTGAATTTAATCAGTCACAGAAGAACAAATATTGTATTAGGCCACTAATTAGACTCAAGAAAAGGTTTAAACACAGAAGAAAACATTCTTCGATGGTTATGAGGGTGGGGAGGGAGGGAGAGGGTTATTCACTAACTAGATAGTAGACAAGAATTATCTTAGGTAAAGGGAAGGACAGCACACACTTCAGGGACAGTCAGCACAACTGGACTAAACCAAAGCTAAGAAGTTTCTTGAATATGACCAAACACTTTGAGGGACAGAGTAGCAGGGGTGGGTGTCTGGGGACCATGCTTTCAGGGGACATCTAGGTCAATTGGCATAACAAAGTTTGTTAACAAAATGTTCTGCATCCTACCTTGGTGAGTGGCATCTGAGGTCTTAAAAGGTAGCAAGCGGCGATCTAAGATGCATCAATTGTTCGCAGCCCACCTGGAGTAAAGGAGAATGAAGAACACCAAAGACATAAGGAAAGTATTAGCCCAAGAAAGGGCCACATAAACCAGAGAGTGCATCATCCTGAGACTAGAAGAACTAGATGGTGCCCAGCTACCACCAATGAGCCCTGACAGGGAACACAAAAGAGTCCCTGGTGGAGCAGGAGAAAAAGTGGGGTGCAGAACTCAAATTCTAGTAAGAAGACCAGACTTAATGGTCTGACTGAGACTGGAGGAACCCTGGAAAGCATGGCCCCCAGACTCTCTGTCAACCCAGAATTAAAACAATTCCCAAGGCCAGCTCTTCAAAGATTGGACTGGACTATGGGACATAAAATGAAACTCATGAAGAGTGTGCTTCGTAGCTCAAGTAGATACCTGAGACTAAGTGGGCAGGTTTTGTCCAGAGGTGAGATGAGAAGGCACACAGGGTCAGGAGTTGGTTGAATGGACACAGGAAATCAGGGGTGGAAAGGAAGGGTGTGGTGTCACAGAATAAGGAGAGCAATTAGGGTCACATAACAATGTGTGTATAAATTTTTGTATGAGAGACTAATGTGAATTGTAAACTTTCACTTAAAGTACAATAAAAAAAAAAAACTAGTTTGTTGGTTTGTTGTTATTGTGTGCCATCAAGCTGATTCCCTCTTATAGCAACAGAGTTGAACTGCCCCATAGTGTTTTTTCTAGGTTGTAATCGTTAAGAAAGAAGATCCCCAGGTCTTTTCTGCCACAGAGAGGATGGTGAGTTTGAACTGTTGACCTTTCGGTCGGCAGCTGAGCACTTAACCATTGCACCCCTCTAGGCATTCTTTCTTTCCCACTTTGACTACTGAAATATCCTCCTGAATGGGTTCACTGCCTCCATTCTTTCTTCCTCCATTCGTTTTCCAGAAAGTTGCAATTGTGATATGTCCAAGAACAAATATTAATATGCTGCTCTTTAACATCAATCCCCCTGATGGGTTTCTGTCACTTACAAGAGTGCCCTTTGAACTTCCGATTATTTGTATTTATTAGTAAAATACTTTTCAGCATGCACCTACAACCTTATGGGTTTATTTGGGTATTTATGAATCATATACATGTAATACTTTGATCCTAAATTATATATGTTACAAAACACAAAAAATAAAAATTAAAGGATTAAAGAGAAGGACAGTGCTTAAAAGTATCTTTATTGACAGTATTAAAAACATAGTTCACTCATTAATAATCATTTTTTTTTTTTTTTTTTTTTGGTGAAGACAATGTGATTGGGTATACTTGATTATTTTTGAAAATCTTAGTTTAACCCTGGGTTCTTCTGCTTTAAGTTTATTTGAGCACTTTATTTTAAAGGCTATTGTAGAAATAATAATAGAAGGTCAAAAGTTTTTTCAGTATCCCAGTGGAGAATCTTGTGCAATCCTGGGTACAAATACAAATCCATGTTGGAAACCAATGACTTAAAGAACAGAATCCAAACTCTTCAAAATGTCATTCAGGAGTCTTTAAAGCTTGGCCTCACTTACCTCTCTACCCTGTGTCTGAGCACTGTCTTCTCTGTTCTTGACATACTTGATCATAGACTTACTAGACAACTTATGGGCCCATGGATGCATCATATATTTTCACATTTCCATGTCTTTGGATATACATGTAATGTCCTCGACTCACTTTGTCTACTTGATGAATTCCTAGTCATCTTTCAAAAGTCTAAATATAGAGGCCACTTGTATTTAAGCTTTCCCAAATCCTACCTACCCTGATCCTGAGATCAATTACTTCCTCATGTCATGTTTATGTAACATCTTTACATTATTCTAATAATTATATATTTTTAAGTGTATTATAGATTATTGATTTATTTGTCTTGATTTTCTGTCAGATTTGAGGGCAGAGACTATATATCCTTGATGACTTTCTCAGTTCATAGTGGTACTTCAAAAAATGTGTGTAGAGTGATTAAGTGAATGACAATAATTGCTGTTAAGTCTGCAGACTGTGTACGTCTCCCAAACAATTCCATCATGCATAAACCCCAGCTACCCCCAGTTACTAGAGGGGGCAGGTCCTGATTTCCATAGTGAGAGTCCTTGATCTCTTGTGGCTGGAAGTCTTTTTGGCTCTTCCTTTGCTGGAGCCTTCTTGCGAGGACCTTTTCTTGATGGCCCCAGTCAGAGTTTTCTGCTCCATAAACCCCACTCTTCCTTAGGACTGCTGCTATTGTCTGCACTACCACTTTTAAGAGAGTTGGAGGGGAATATCCCACTGGCATTCTTGGATACCCACTTTTTTTCCCTTGTTGTTGTTCTCTATCATCTGACCTGACTAGACTTTTGGGGGCAGGATAAGGCTGGTTCAATTCAAAGAACTGAACAGAAGAATCTAACAATCATTGGATGATAGCTTGTGACTGATGGTCTGTTGTGAACTTGGCATCACTAGTACTCCATCTGAAGTCTCCAAAAAGCCAGGAACTCCATTTCCCAGAGTCCCCTTTCCTTATGGTTCCAGGCTAGAGCTTACCAGTGATCAGCACCCTCAGGAGATTTGGGAAGTAGAAGGGAAGGAGAAGCTGTTATTCTTCAGAGTCAGTTGTAACCATACAGATATGGGATTCGTAGACCCCATATCTCGAGACCGTTTGCTTTGATGTTACAGGATGACTCAGTTGGAAGGAGCTTCCTAAGAATCTTGATAATTCACCAATTTTCTTGTGAGCTCTTTAGAACCATCCACTTCAGTTCCTCAGGCTGAGTCTTCAGCGTCAGCTTCCCTGAAATTTGCTTACCGAGCTTTTCCAAATGGATGTATAAATCCCTAATTCAAATACTGAACTACTTACTGGAATGGGGACATTGGCAGTTCAATGGTAGAATTCTTACCTTTCATCTTGGAGACCCAGGTTAAAGTCCCCACTAAGGTACCTCATGCGTAACCACCACACTGTGTCAGTGGAGGCTTGTGTGTTGCTATGATAATGAACAGATGTCAGCAGAGCTTTCAGACTAAGACAGACTGGGAAGAGAAGCTTGGAGATCTACTTTTGAAAATCATCCAACAAAAACCCTAAGGGTCACAGCAGTCCAATCTGCAACAGATCATGGGTATGGCACAGGACCAAGCAATGTTTCATTCTGTTATGCATGGGATTACTGGGTTGCTAAGAGTCTGGGACCAACCTAGTGGCAACCAACAACAACACTTGGAATACATGGGATTGTTTCTGTTTTGCTAACCAACCCCTGTCACCTCTTGTAGCAGTGAGGTATAAAGAATGAGCTAGACAACTCTGCTGGTTACCAGCTGTAGCAGCTATCTATGGCTGCATATCAAACTGCCCCAAAACTTAATGGTTTAAAACAACAGACATTTCCTTGCTCACAGTTCCATGAGTTAGGACTTTGGGCAGAAATCAGCAAGGGTGTTCAACTCAGTTTCAGGTAGGGAGACTGTGAGGTCCAAGATGGTCTCATTCTGGGGGCATCGATGCTGGATGTCTGCTGGTGTACCTGGGTTTTCCTCCATGGGACCTGTCTTCCCACATGGTCTCCCATCATCAATTTAGCTTGAGTTTCTTTCCATGGTGACTGGCTTCCAAGAGGGCAGAAGCAGACACTGCAAGGCTTCTTAAGGCCTAAGCCCGGACTGGAAAAGCATCACTTTTGCAACATTTTATTGTCCAAGGCAAGTAACCAGCACAAACTGAAGGCAGGGGAAAATAAACTTCTCTTGATGGGAGGAATAGCCAAGTTACTTTGTAAGAAGTATGGGATGGATTGTTTTCACCACTTTTGAAAACAATCTCCACACCAGTTGAGGGAATTGAGGCATGGAGACATTAAGTAACTTGCCCAAGGTGACTCAGCTGTTAAGTAGCAAGGCCAAAATTTGACCCTGATGAATCTGATTCCAATATTCATGTTCCTTACTACTACATCACACTGCTTTATAACTTCTTTGTATTCTTCTATAATTTCCATTTGGCTTTTAAGCCTCAAAAAATGCCACCTTCCTTATTATTATAAATTTCAAATAGTCCTCCAACTTAACCTTCCATAGCATTTCTCTTGAGGTCTTCGCATTACAACACACACACACACACACACATACACACACACACCCACCCATGCACACAACAAAAAATCTCTTTATTTCAGATAATTAAAACAGTAGCTTCTCTGAGTGTCTTAGTATTTTAGTTAGTATATAGGTTCCTTATCTTTCACATAAACCTGAAAGAACCCTGTAACTGGGCTAGGGTGTTAGTCACGTCTCTACTTCATGGATGATATAGCATAAGATCTAGTGCACAGTAGTTGATTAGCAGATACTAAATGAATGAACATGTGAACAAGCCCACCTTGTTTCTTAAAAAACATTCTGACCTCTCCGTGCACCAGAAATGTGTGGCTACTAAGTATAAGCACTGAGAGCTTCAACTCTACTTTTATTAATCACCAAAGACCCTCTTGGCTTCTCTCTTGACCGTGGTCTCGTGTCCAGCTGACTTCCAGCTCTTAGCTTTGTATCATAGCTTTGGCTCAGATTTTAATTATTGGTTTTGATTTTCTTGGTTTTGATCCTTATTTCCCTCTGAGAACATTGTTGCACTGGACCTCCCACCCCGCCTCCCATCTCTGTCATCCAGACCATGGCTTTGACCACTTGAGTACAATCTCCCTGAGAGCAGGAACAGTATCTATTTTACTCACCATTGACTACAAAGTTTAATAAATACATTACAGATTAAACTGAACTTATGCCCTTAATCAGGACCACTCTGATTACTAATGAGACTGTAGTTCAGATAGAGTGACTGACAGAAGCTTCTGACGAAGTGCTGTGGGGCTTCATTTGCACTAGGGAGGAACATAAGTGTAGACTTTATTAGAAGGGCTTCCCATAAACCAACATACTGAGTAATCCCAAGTGAAGCACACTTAACATAGCCATAACGAACCTTGTGTCAGAGGGGCCAATGGGTTGCTAATTCTCTATGCATATGGTGTTCTTTTTGCTAAACTTCCCTCAGTTCCTTTGCTTATTTAACTTTGCTTAATAACCAGCAGATGGCTTCTGTCTGGGAAATTATCAGCTGGTGCTTAGCAATGGCAGATACAAGAGGAGACATGGGACTTGTTAGGGGTAGGGAATCCAGATGCCAACATACAGAATGCCAGGTGAAGCTATCAGGCATTGTATAATTGGTGCTGGAGGCAATGAGGACAGCTGAGGGGGCATTAGGAGGAACCTTCCTGAAAGGGAGAGACAGAAAGATAGAGAAAGTAATGGCAATGGAAATGAGGGTCAACTCTAGGACAGAAACTAGTTCTTTTCTGAGTTCTCAATACCTAGAACTGTATATCACACATGTAGATGCTTAATACATGTGCAATGAATATAAACTGGGACCCACCATTTATTCATGTATTCATTCATCCAACAAATATATATTGTGACCCTACTGTGCACCATGTCCCATCCAGTGCAACCAGGCACTGGAAATATAGCAGTGAACAAGACATGGTCTCAGCCATATCTATCTTTGGTTTGCATGAAAATTATTATGTGCATTCATGCAGTAGAATATGTAAAGAAACACTTAGCTTTAGAGAAAGAGATTCAAGTAGTAAGACAGCATGGAAGAGATACTGAGCAACTGGAAGAGACTGAAAGTTTGGTAGTCAAAGGAGCGAGAGAAATCTTAAAGACCATGGAGTTGGAGAAAACCTAGGAAAAGCCAAAAGAAACTTGCCTCTGGTTTGCTCAGCCACTCTTCCTGGGGTGATAATTCAAATGATGTTGACATAGGTCATATGTGAACAAGGTCAAGTCATTTACAACTGTGAGTGACAAGTTCTCCACTTGACTACTCACTAAGTCCTCAGCACCTGTCTTAAGAGCTTAGGGTCTGGAGATAAGTGTGGGAAGCATTTGTTCACTCATTCAACAAATGTTTATTGAGCACCCCCTTTATGCTAGACAGTGTTGTAGGCCCTGGGACTTGAGTAGTGAATGAGACGAACACAACAGAAACAGATTGTCTTCATTCTAGAGGAAAATTAAAACCAAAGAAAAAAGTAACAATGAATAGATGATATTGCTTCAGGCAATGATAATTGGTATGAAAAATAAATAGAGTAGGTGGATAGAGAGAGACAGCCGCATGTGAGGAAGGGGTACTTTGTTCAGGGGTGGCCTTTTGGAGGAATTGGCATTAGAATGGAGATCTAAATGAACTGAACCGGTAGGCCATGTGAAGGTCTTGGGGAAGGCATCCCAGATGGCGGAAAAACATGTTGTCTTATTGGATCTTTTCATGTTGTCTTAGAACAGACATTTATTTTCTCACAGTTTAGGAGGCTAGAAGTCTGAATTCAGAGTGTGGATCTAGGAGGTGGGGGCATCCTTCTTTGTCTATTTCAGCTTCTGTTGTTATGTGCCATGGAGTTGATTTTCACCTCGTAGTGATAACATGAGAGAGAGTAAAACTGTCCCATAGGGTTTACTACGCTATAGTCTTTACAGGGGCAGATCACCAAGTCTTTCTCCTGCAGAGCTGCTGGGTGGGTTTGAACCGCCAGCCTTTTGGTGAGCAGGCAAGTGCTTCACCATTGTGCCACTAGAACTCAGTTTCTAGTAGCCGGCAATCCTCGGAGTTCCTGGGCTTGTAAATGCATTTCCTTCCATCATCATCAGATAGCATCTGCCTTCTCTCATTTGTGCCCCCTTGTCTCTATGTCTGTTCTGCTCCTTATAACTTAGAAGTGATTAGGTTTAGGATACACTTTACATTGATAGGGTCCATTAACATAACAAAGAAAACCTTATTTCCAGACAGGATTCCATCCACAGGTACAGGGATTAGGATTCCAACACATATTTTGAGGGGACACAATTTGTTTCTAATCTAGTAAAAATTTGGTGGATTTGAAAAATAGCAAGAAGGCCAGGGTGGCCAGAATACAGTTCCAAGGGGAGAGAGTAGGAGGAGGTGAGCTTGGAGAAGTGTGGGCTGGCACTGGATATGGTTATGTAAACATTTATATTGAATGTCCCATATGAGCTTGAAATGATTGTGTACTTCTGAATGCAATAAGCTCAGCCATATTTTTCACCTAATGCTTCATTTGAACTTATGCATATGAGAATAGTATTTTAGAAAGGGCAGAAGATGTATTTTTGAATGTTAAAACTTCTGATTATGTCTTTGTCCTTCTATCCAAAACAATTTTATTAATTTGCAAGGAAAAAAGACATTTCCTTGCCATGGTGTGGTTTCGTGTACAGATTTTCTAAATGCTAATTCATTCAAACTGTAACTCTTACCTACTGTTTGAAAGGATGGCTACTTATATTCATCACCCGAATGACAACTGTTTCTAACTTCTTTTTCTTGAAAACAACTAAGAAGATTAAAACAAACAAAAATTGTAAAAGGAAGGTAACAGCTTTAAAACGTGTCTGTATTTTAACTCTCCTTCCATTGCCAAACCCCTGGCCATCTAATTGATTCTGACTCATAGCGACCCTATAGGGCAGAGTAGAACTGCCCCATAGAGTTTTCAAGGAGCAGCTGGTGAATTCAAACTGCGGACCTTTTGGTTAACAGTCAAATACTTAACCACTGTGCCACCAGGGCTCCCCCTTCCTTGGAATCCGATAACTGGTTTAACAACAGAGGACAGTGGAAGTAAGGAAGTAGAACTCTATGACTTCTGTGGTGAGGTCACAAATCTGTCTTGAAAGGAGTACAGGCAGAATGCTCCTTAGAAGCTAGGATGGCAAAACTTTGTCTCACATACTTTAGACATGTTATCAGGAAGGACCAGTCCCTGGAGAAGGGCATCATGCTTGGTAGAGCAGAGGGTCAGTGAAAAAGAGGAAGACCCTCAATGAGATGGATTGACACAGCGGCTGCAACAATGGACTCAAGCATAACAACGATTGTGAGGATGGTTCAGGACCAGGCAGTGTTTCATACTATTGTACGTGGGGTCAGTATGAGTCGGAATGGATTCGGTGGCACCCAACAACAGCACTGAAGCATGCTACAGAACAGACAAACCTCAAAAGCACTCTGCTCTCTGAACAAAGGCAGACATACACACAAAAATCACATATTGTATGACTCCATTTAAAGAAACCTGGTGGCGGAATGGTTGAGCGTTTGGCTGCTAACCAAAAGGCTGGCTGTTTGAACCCACTCAGCAGCTCTGTGGGAGAAAGACCTAGTCATCTGCTTCTGTAAAGATTACAACATGGGGTCACTGTGAGTGGAAATCAACTTGATGGCACCTAACAACAGCATGATTGCATTTATATGAATGGTCCAGAAAAGGCAAATCTATAGAGAATGAGGTGGGGAGAGTGGAGAATGGGCCGTGACTGCTAATAGATACAGGACTTCTTTTTGGGGTGATAAAAGTACTCTAAAAATAGATTATAGTGATCATTGTGCAACTAAATAAATACACTAAAAATTAATGGACTGTGTATTTTAACTGGTGAATTTAATGTTATGTGAATTATATCTCAATAAGAGTGTTTTAAAAAAATGAAGTTAGAATGGAGATGTATGTTCTCAAAACACTTACTTCACGAGATTTCCTGCCCAGGAAGTTACTGAGGAACTTCAGTTACACTGAAGTTTTACTGAGAGAATGGGATAAAGACAGATGCATACCTGTAATCTACACAACCCATGATACTGGGAGTCTAATGCAAGACAGCAGCAGAGGAAAGTCCAGGACGATAGCTGTGCAGCAGGCCGGAGAACAACCAATTTAATCTCAAGCTGGAGGAAAAGAGCTCTAACAGGGATGCCTCTATGAAAAACAGATCTGATGATTTATGTGATATATTTGACCTTGTGGAAAATACTATTCAGAATTTACTTACATTTCTTTTGGGAAGAATTACAGTATTTTTACGCAAATAACACATGCATTATATGTTTCTTGCCAACTGCACAACCCCCCACGTTATGTTCGTAAGTGTGCTGTGCCAGTGTTTTTCTTTTGTCTTTTTTACATGTTACTGACTTCATTTTCTATTTCTGATCACATGGAAACTTCACTTAAGGTAGGTATTGACTTGATATTACTTGAATTTAAGCCAAAAATATTTCCCAGTAGATCACCTATTGAGCTAATGTGCTGTAATCACCAACTTACATTAATAGAAACAAATACACAGTTTTGATTGTTTACTTTCTGATTACTGGCACACTGTCAAACTCGATCCATGACTTCTTGACCATGGCTTATACCTTCGTTATACGATTATGATCGAAAGTAACATTTTCAGACTACTTTTATACATGTGAGCAGGAGATTAAAGAAAATGAACAGAATGAAAGAAAACGAATGGAATGATATGATTTACCTGTTATATGGGAGGACAGGTGAATGAGGCTGAAATTCACTTCAAGAAATGTCACAAGATATACACAGTAGATGCCTGGGCGTGCTGTGCCAGAACTGTTTTACGTAATTTTGTCATTCCATGGGTTGTATGTGTGGGCACATTATTTACATGGGCACATAATTTGTGAAAAAAGACAGTGTTGACCTAGGAAACTAAATAAACAGAGAAGGAGTCAATTATTAATCCTGGAAGGACAAAAATCTTTGGTATGTGGCATTGCTAAGCTATTTTGGAAGTTGTGATATTCAAGATCTGATGCTACCTTCTCACATATATTGTAGATCCTCATTTGTGCAGTCATTAGTTTTTGTAGGAGGAAGATGGTGGTAGAGAAATAATATTAAGACTAACCCTTAGCCTGGTGGTAATGTAAGCTCAGCCTAGTCTTCTTAGGAAGTTGTCTCAACTTTTCATTACAGTGCTCTTCTCTTTCCTCAACTTTACCCCCTCTGCTATGAATTGAATTGTGTCCCGTAAAAATGTATGTTGAAATCCTAACCCCCATACCTGTAAATACAACCCTATTTGGAAATACGTGGTTTCTATTGTTGTGTTAATGAGGTCATATCAGTGTAGGCTGGATCTTAAACCTAATCATTTCTCAATTATAAAAAGAGAAGAATAGATGAAGAAACACACACACACACACACAGGGGAAGACAGGTGCCACGTAAAGATTGTCTACAAGCTAAGGAACCAAGGAATGCCTGGGATTACTGACAAGAGGAAATCGACATTACCAAGAACCCCAGTTGGACTTTCAGCCTCCAGCACTGTGAGAAAATTATTTTATTTAAAGCCATCCACTTGCAGTATTTCTGTCATGGTATCACTGGCAAACTAAGACACCCTCCCAAATCTTTTTGTTAGCGTCTTTTACTAATAGCCATTCATGGAGACATTTACGGAAGGCTTGCTACATCTTGGGTACTTTGTTGTTGTTGTTAGGTGCCGTCAAGTTGATTCTGACTCATAGCGACCCTATATACAACAGAACAAAACACTGCCCAGTCCTGCGCCATCCTCTCAATCATTGTTATGCTTAAACCCATTGTGGCAGCCACTGTGTCAGTCTATCTCATTGAGGGCCTTCCTCTTTTTCCCTGACCCTCTAGCATATGGTGAAAGGATATGATCCTGATGCACACCTTTCTTGACATTAAACCATGCAGTACAGTATCCCCTTGTTCTGTTGGAACGATTGCCTCTTGATCCATGTACAGGTTCCTCATGAGGACAATTAAGTGTTCTGGAATTCCCATTCTTTACCAAGCATGATGTTCTTCTCCAGGGACTGGTCCCTCCTGATAACATGTCCAAAGTATGTGAGATGAAGTCTCACCATCCTGGCTTCTAATGAGCATTCTGGCTGTACTTCTTTCAAGAAAGACTTGTTCATTCTGTTGGCAGGCCATGGTATAGTCAATATTCTTCACCAACACGGTAATTCAAAGGCATCAATTCTTCTTTGGTCTTCCTAATTCATTGTCCAGCTTTCAGACATGTATAAGGTGACTGAAAACACCATGGCTTGGGTCAGGTGCATCTTAGTCCTCAAAATGACATCTTTTTTTTTTTTTTTTTAACACCTTAAAGAGGTCTTTTGCAGCAGATTTGTCCAATGCAATGCATCATTGTTCAATTTCTTGACTACTGCTTCCATGGGCGTTGACTGTGGATCCAAGTAAAATTAAATCCTTGCCAACTTCAATCTTTTCTCCATTTATTATGATGTTGATTATTGGTCCAGTTGTGAGGATTTTTGTTTTCTTTATGTTGAGGTGCAAGCCATACTGAAGTTGGTAGTCCTTGATCTTCATCAGTAAGTGCTTCAAGTCTTGTTCGTATTCAGCAAGCAAGGTTGTATCATCTGTATAACGCAGGTTGTTAATGAGTCTTCCACCAATCCTGATGCCACATTCTTCTTTATATAGTCCAGCTTCTCGGATTATTTGTTCAGTATATAGATTGAATAAGTATGGTGAAAGGATACAACCCTGACACACATCTTTCTTGACTTTAAACCACGCAGTATCCCCTTGTTCTGTTGGAACAATTGCGTCTTGATCCACGTACAGGTTCCTCATGAGGATAATTAAGTGCTTTGGAATTCCCATTCTTCACAATGTTATCCATAATTTGTTATGATCCACATAGTTGAATGCTTTAGCATAGTCAGTAAAACACAGATAAACATCTTTCTGATGTTCTCTGCTTTCAGCCGTGATCCATCTGACATCAGCAATGATATCCCTTGTTACACATCCTCTTCTGAATCCCGCTTGAATTTCTGGCAGTTCCCTGTTGATGTACTGTTGTAACTGCTTTTGAATGATCTTCAGCAAAGTTTTACTTGTGTGTGATATGAATGATATTGTTTGATAATTTCCACATTCTGTTGGATCACCTTTCTTTGGAATGGGTACAAATATGGATCTCTTCCAGTCGGTTGGCAAGGTAGCTGTCTTCCAAATTTCTTGGCAGAGATGAGTGAGTGCTTCCAGCTGCATCTGTTTGTTGTAACATCTCAACTGATATTCCGTTAATTCCTGGGGCCTTGTTTTTTGCCAGTGCCTTCAGTGCAGCTTGGACCCCTTTCTTCTGTACCATTGGTTCTTGATCATACACTACCTCCTGAAATGGCTGAAAGTCGACCAATTCTTTTTGGTACAATGACTCTGTGTATTCCTTCCATCTTCTTTTGATGCTTCCTGTGTCGTTTAATGTTTTCCCCACAGAATTGTTCAGTATTGCAACTCGAGGCTTGAATTTTGTCTTCAGTCCTTTCAGCTTGAGAAATATTGAGCCTGTTCTTCCCTTTTGGTTTTCTAACTCCAGGCCTTTACTCATTTCATTATAAAACTTTCCTGTTTCTTCTTGAACTACCCACTGAAATCTTCTGTTCAGCTCTTTTCTTCATCATTTCTTCCTTTTCCTTTAGCTACTCTACATTCAAGAGCAACTTTCAGAGTCTCTTCTGACATCCACTTTGGTCTTTTCTTTCCTGTCTTTTAGATGACCCCTTGCTTTCTTCAGGTATGGTGTCCTTGATGTCATTCCACAACTCATCTAGTCTTCAGTTATTATTGTTCAATGCATCAAATCTATTCTTGAGATGGTTTCTAAATTCAGGTGGGATATACTCAAGGTCATACTTTGGCTCTTGTGGACTTGTTCTAATTTTTTTCAGTTTCAACTTAAACTTGCATATGAGCAATTGATGATATGTTCCACAATCGGCTGCTGGCCTTGTTCTGACTGATGATATTGAGCTTTTCCATCCTCTTTTTCTACAGATGTAGTTGATTTGATTCCTGTATATTCCATCTAGTGCGGTCCAAGTGTACAGTCACCATTTATGTTGTTGAAAAAAGGTATCTGCAATGAAGATGTCATTGGTCTTGAAAAACTCTATCATGCAATCTCCAGCATCATTTCTATCACCAAGGCCATATTTTCCAACTTCCAATCCTTCTTATTTGTTTCCAACTTTCACAATACAATCGCTAGTAATTATTGATGCATCTTGATTGCATGTTTGATCAGTTTCAGACTGCAGAAGTTGGTAAAATTCTTCAATTTCTTCATCTTTGGCCTTAGTGGTTGGTGAGTAAATTTGAATAGTAGTCATATTAACTGGTCTTCCTTGTAGGCACATGGATATTATCCTTTCACTGACAGCATTGTACTTTAGGATAGAGATCTTGAAATGTTCCTTTTGACGATGAAAGTGTCTCCATTCCTCTTCAATTTGTCATTCCCAGTATAGTAGACTATATGTTTTCTGAATTCAAAATGGCCAATACCAATCCATTTCAGCTCACTAATGCCTAGGATGTTGATGTTTAGTGTTCCACTTCACTTTTGACAAATTCTAATTTTGTAGATTTGTACTTTGTACATTCCATGTTCCTATTATTAACAGATGTTTGCAACTGTTTCTTCTCATTTTGAGTCGCGCCACATTAGCAATTGAAGGTCCCAAAAGCTTGACTCCATCCACGTCATTAGGGTCAAGTCTCCTTTGAGGAGGCAGCTCTTGCCCAGTCGTCTTTTGAGTGCCTTCTAAACCAGAGAGGCTCACCTTCTGGTACTATATCACACAATGTTCCACTGCTATTCATAAGGTTTCACTGGCCAATTTTTTCAGAAGTACACTGCCAGGTCCTTGTTCCTAGTTTGTCTTAGTCTGGAAGCTCCGCTGAAACCTGTCCACCAAGGGTAACCCCGCTGGTATTTGAAATACCGGTGGTAAAGCTTCCAGTATCACAACAGCATGCAAGCTACCACACAGTACAACAAACTGAAAGACACATGGTGGACTTTAAATATATTTTGGGTACTTTAATTGTATTTATTTGTTCATTTAATCAGATCGCCACAACTATTCTATGAAGTAAATATATTTTATTCCTACTATTCCCACTTTTAGGAGCTCTGGTGGAGCAATGGTTAAGTTCTTGGCTGCAAACCGAAAGGTTGGTGGCTCGAATCCACCAGCAGCTCCCCCGGAGAAAAGACCTGGCAATCTGCTCCTGTAAAGATTACAGCCTAGGAAATCCTATGGGGCAGTTCTACTCTGTCCTATAAGGTCACTGTGAGTCAGAATCAACTGGAGGGCACACAACAACAGTAACACATTCTCACTTTACAGATGAAGAAGCTGAGGCTCACAGTAGATCATACAGCTGATAAATGGCAGAACTGGAAACCAAACCCAGACCTGTTTAACTCCAAAGCCCATGTTCTTTCTGTTTCATCACACTGGTTTTTTCCTAATGTCGTATCTAATGTTATTAAGGGTGAACATGTAACAAAACTTCTGGATTTTACTGGTGAGAACTAAGGTTTTGCTAGGAAAAATGCAAGTGAGGACAGGTGTTTTATTTTTTAATGCTGCATTTCTTTGGTAGAAACATCTTTGCAGAAAGGTGAGTGTCAGTGGAGGCAGATGAAGGGTATTTGTGACTGTCTTCACACACTAATTTGGCTGAATTCACTTTGGGGTGAAAAGATTAATATAAGTTGTTTTGCACTGGCATTACCAAACTAAACACCTATGATTGAAGTTTTTACTGTCTGGGCGGTTATTTATGCTTGTGAAATCTTGGCTTTTATATCTCAGATAGCGTTGGTGGCAGGTGGTTGAAGGACAAGTTATTTAGATTAAGGAAATCTGAACTCTTCAGGCAAAACAACGCCCCAAACCAATCATTTTACAGGTACAATGCATATCCGAGTTTCCCCTCTTTTTCTCCCACTGAAACGTGGCTTTGGCCTCCGCGTCTGAGCCAGCCATCCTTTGAGCAGATGTAGTTTTATGGTTCAGGTTGAGAACTCCAGATACAAAAGCTTACACGAGTTTTAGGAATGAGCTAAGATAAATGCTGAAGGAAGCTCTCGGTGGAGGAGCTACAAAGCCAGGAACAAATCTCCGGGCCATGAAATCACAAGGGGTTTATGCAAACCTCTTTAAGGAGGTTTACACAAATATACATCCAATTTCGTCTTTGGAAAGGGCTGTTCCTTTCCAATGAGTCAGTGTTTAACAGAGCTTGGCAAAGCATGAGCCTGTCTGCTGGAAGAAGATGGGGTTTTAAAGCTTGACCTATTCTTTAAAGGAGAAAATAACCCTTAAGCGGCATTAACATGGCCCACCACAAGCAGCAGGGACTGGGATTTTGTTATCAAGGCCTTGGATGGGCTGGCATTTCCTTTCCAGGCTGCAGCCACACTCTGCTTGCCTGCACCTGCCTTGTTATCAGCCTCCTGCAGACTAGACCTGCCTTTGTGTACGCCCATCTCTAAATATGTATCAGTGAGCAAGGCTGGGCTTTTTGGACTTTAAATTTGAATGTGATGGAAAACACACTCAGCAAGGTCTGTACCTCCTGTGTCTAAGTAGGGGGGCAAATTTCATTTCATGTTCCTACGTCATGAGAAGAAACGGGCTGCACTGGGTGTAGACATGTGGGATTGTGCTGTAACACGCTATTTTTAAGTACTGAAATACTGGCCTTTTTTTGTAGTATGTTGTGTTGTTGTTAGTTGCCGTCGAGTTGCCTCTGACTCATGGGTACCCTGTATACAACAAAATGAAACATTGCCTGATCCTGTGTCATCCTCACAATCGTTGGGATGCTTGAGTCCATTGTTGCTGCCACTGTGCATTTTGAGCGCCTTCCAACCTACAGGGCTCATCTTCCAGCACTATGTTGGACAATATTCTCTTGTGAAAAATAGAGTTTTCATTGCATGATTTTCCGAAGTAGACCACCAGGCCTTTCTTCCTAGTCTTAGTCTGGAAGCTCCATTGAAACCTGTCCACCATAGGTAACTCTGCTGGTAGTTGAAATACCTGTGACATAGCTTCCAACATCAGAGCAACAACATAGTATGGCAAACTTACAGATGTGTGGTGGTTTTTATGGGGTAATACTGTTACATTAGTATTTTTATAAATGGGAAATCTGAATCATTGGTGTCTTGAGATCAAGATCAAAGACTTAACTTTTTCAATATATGTGAAAAGACAAGCTGCTGGACAATCTACCAGTCAAGGCAGGGCTGTGTGCCTCACATTTCCAGTAAGTCCCTAGGCTGTGGTATTGCAAAGCTTCTATTGCAAGAATGATTCTTCTCTACTTTCCCGAACAAGTGGAATGTGGACTGAAAGTGATAGAGGTAACTCTGTACTGGAATCTCCCTATGTCGATGAAAAAGTAAACAGATGAATCACAAATGGCTTATTTGAAGCCAATGCTGTCGCTGTCAATTAAAAAAAAAAAAATGTGGTGTCTGCCTCTCTCTCCTTCTGAAAAAGTTTGTTTGAAAAGATCTCATTCAAAGTCATCAGGCAAGACATAGGATTACTTGACTGGAGTCAGAGGAAAATGTTTAGAATTATTTTATAACAGTCTTTTTTATCATCCCCTTTCTCCTCTCCCTTGTTATGCTTCTCACTCTCTTGTCTCTTTCTCATCTCGCCTCTTCCACTTCACCCTTTTTCTCTCTAGGTCTCAGTTCTTCCCCACAAATAAGTAACTGGAGCCTACCAGCAGCCAGCTGGTTGGGGTGCCCAGAGAGCTTGCAGGGGGAAGAGGAACCAGTTGCCATTGAGTAGATTCTGACTCATGGCGACCCCATGTGTGCAGGGTTGAACTGCACTCCATAGGGTTTTCAAGGCTGTGACTTTCTGGAAGCTGATCATCAAGCCTTTATTCCAAGGCACCTCTGGGTGGATTTGAACCACCAACCTTTTGGTTAGTAGCCAAGTGCTTAACTGCACCTCTCAGGGACTCCTGGGAGAAGAGGACACAGCCTGAAAGGGGCAGCTGGTTGCTGCTCTCACTGGGGAGGTATTCTGTAGTGGAGTCCCAGCAGAGCCACGAGGGACCAAGTTGTATTCATCACCCTGTCTGCACAGACAAGAGCAGTTTGTGTGGTTCCACAGCCAGCCAGAGGCACCATCCACTGAAGGGAGTGGCTGACACACGTGAGGGGCACGACTAAGGGGGCTAGAACACATAGGTTACTAAAATGGCAGTCAGTCTGTGCCTCAGTCTGCAATGGACATGTCTGTCCCAACTACGCAGTTCAGGGTTGTATCCCTATGTTTCACGGTATGTTCATAAAGGTTTGAAACCACTGAAAGGGTTTAATCAGGGAAAGCTGATGGTATATAACACAATGTATGAGGGAGACAAGTGAGTTTGATTCTTGCCTTTGGTTGTATGGATGTGAAATGAACGCAATAAAGAAACTCCATGTGTTGTTAATTCTCAGCTTTTTGAAGACTGACCTGTTACCACGAAGGAAGAAAACCATGGTGCCAATTGTTAAGTGCATCTCTTGGTACTCTGGAGTACTGTAGGTGCTCAATAAATATTTGATGAGTCCATATATATAGTTATTGTTCCATGGAAATATGTTCTATAGTTTCAGTAGAAAAGCTTACCACTTGCACGGCCCAGTCTCCCAGGATTCTGCTAGATGGCTGAAATTAATCTGGTGCAGATTTTATGTCAGAGCTCATTGAAAATTAGAACTGAAGGGACTTCTCTCTAACATCACCTTGCCTTAGGATGAGAAATGACTTGTCCAAGGACCCCCAGAGAGTTTTTGGTAGAGAAAGGAACGGTTGCTTGATCTACTGGGCCAACCTTCCCAGATAAATTTAGTATTTTAACAACACAACAGTGGGCCTAGTGGTGAGTATTTCAGCAACTCCAGAGCTGGCTGGCCGAGTTATCTGACCTCAGGTTTGCTTTTACTTGTTCTGCAGCACTGCTTTGGGTGTTCCTTTCCTTGTCACTATATCCCTAATTAATTGCTACTGCCATCCCCTCCCTGGCCCTGTGGGGCAGAGGTGGCGGGGAGCAGGGGGAAGCAGGGAGTGTCTGCCCACTTTAGATGCTAGGGCCCTGGCCTGGCCCATATCCCTTCTCCTTATGTCCTTGGCATAGCTGGAAGAACTGTAGGTGGTTAAGTGAGCTCTTAGGAAAGGCAGGGGAAGTGCGGGTACACTTAACCGCTGTCCTGACGTCAGAACTAGCAGTCAGTCAGGAGTCAGGTTTACCTACAGACCCCTGCAAGGTAATCACTCATCCCACAACTACCTGGATGAGCCGACATTCAAGCCAAAGACACAAACATACAGCGGCTGCAGGGGAGGGTGGTGGGTGGGCTTTTTCTTTTTTTTTTTAAACAGAGACAATCAACCCTCTAACGTCCTCTTCCTCTTCCACCCTGATCCTGTGTTCATTTCCCTCAGATTTCTCCCCCTGTACACAAGAGGGCGCTGGAGTCCGTGTTACCGCATCTCAGCGTGGCGCGTAGGATTCAGGGAATGGCGTGTGTTACAGATGACAGCCCTGGCTCTGCCTGCTTGAGGCTCCGGTGCCCTGTGTGTACCCCTAGGTGCAGATCTGGTGGTGCTAGGACGGAAGATATAAACCACATCCAGGCTCCCTCAGCATGGTGTGGGGTTCTTGACCCTCCTCTGAGAGAGGCACTGCCTCCCGTGGAAGAATCCTAAAGAAAGTGGCGGATGATGAGAGGCCTGGAATCCGGCTGTATGAGAGCTGCCTGAGGGACTTGGGACCTTTTATCCTGGAGAAAAAAAGATTCGGGGCAATGGGAACTGGCCCACATTTCTGAAGGGTTTTCATGTGGAAGAGGGAATTGGCTTATTATTATCATTTTGGTTCTAGCAGCAGAACTGGGACTATAAATAATGTTTATTAAGAGAGAGAGACTTGAGCTCAGCATATGAAGAACTTTGTCCACGTGGGAGGCAACATGAGTTAAGCAGTAAGAGCCTGGGCTGTAGAGGACAGTCCTGACTTCACCAGCTGGCCTGCCAATTACTAGTTCTATGACTTGGACAAGTCACCTAACCTCCCTTAGCCTGAGTTCTCTTATCTGTAAAATGAGAATAATAATGTCTACCTCACAGAGATGTTGTAGAGATTTAATAATTTGAATGAAGAGGTCAGCTTAGTGCTTAACTTTTCTTTTTTTGGAGAGTTCAATTTTTTGGAAAAATGTAGTAGAAGCTAAGCTTGAACATTTATTCTGTGAAAAGCATTGTGCCATCTCTCATTCATTCATTCATTATCTCTAGGCCTCCAAACAGCCCTATGAGGTAAGCATTCCTACACTTATTTTACAAATGCAGAAAGTGGGGTTCAGAGAGTTGAGAGGTTTGCCCAAGGTCCAGGGATAAGAAGTCGCGATGCTGAGACCCTAAGCCAGGTCTGTCTGCTTGCATAGCAGCACCCCAGCCAAGATACCAGGCTGCCTGCCTGTGTCAATGTGGGGTCTTCACCCAGAGGGCCCCTGGGTCTGAGGAGCTGCTGCTAGGTTTATCTATCACACACAATGACGCAGGGGCACATAGCTGTTCTGGCAAAGGCAAGGAACATTTTCCAGTGTCAGCCGAAGCAGTGGATGAATAATACAGGGAGAGGGATCAACAGAAGGGGCAGAGAGGAGGCCAGAGCCGCATCAATTCCCCTGCCCCCAACAGGGGCAGCAGAAGGTACAGCTGGCGGGGCCCCAGAGTGGAGCCGCCAGCACAATCATCTTGCCGCTGGATTTTGCACAGCTTTCCTCCTCCTTTCTCTCCTGTTTTTGACACTTGTGATTATTACCAATCCTGGTGGCGCTGACGCACGGGAGTGCGTTGGTTACCATGGCATGCTTAATAGCGAGAGCAGATGTTTGGCCGGCTAACTCCATACGTTCTAAATACACAAGGTGAAAGTCGGTGGAGGGTGTAATTGATTTGCTGACTGCAGTGGGAAGCCAGCCCATGCCCACACTGAGCCAGGGCACCTTACCACATCCTTTCTTTTACACGTACATGGTCTCATCAGAGGTTGACCCCGGTACACCCCTCTGGCCTCACATGTTACCAGTTACTATCTGTTCTCTCTTGCTGCCGTACTCAACACCCGCAGCCTCACAAGCAAGCTATGGTCTGTCTCACGTCTGGCCTTCATGCAAGCTGTTCCCCAGTACCTGGAAACCTGTCCTTCCTTCTTCATGTGGGTAACTAATGCCCACAGACTCCTCAGTTCTCAGAGGGAATTGACTCCTTCTAGCTTGCCTTTTGCTAAGTCAGAGTCGGAAGGACCACCCTGTACTTCCTTTGTCACAGTGCTTACTGCTGTGTTGTACTTGCTTATTTACCTGTTCATCTTCCCAGCAGAGGAGCCTTGGCGGCACAGTGGTTAAGAGTTCGGCTGCTAACAGAAAGGTCGGTGGTTCGAACCCACCATGGGAGAAAGATGTAGCAGTCAGCTTCCTTAAAGATTATAGCCTTGGAAACCCATGGGGTAGTTCTTCTCTGTCCTATAGGATTGCTATGAGTCAGAATCTCGACTCAACTGCAATGAGTTTGATTTTCTGGTTTTCTTCCCAACAGAATGCAAGTTTCTTCAGTACAGGCACTATGTTATTTATAAGAACAATTATGACTAAAAATTATATGAAAAATTGATAAAAAAATTCATTTTTCATCATTAGAATCAAATTTCTTGCAGAACACCTCACAGCTGATCATGACACTGAGTGGCCATGCCCTTTCTCCAAACAAGATTATTATTATCTGCCATTCAGGGTGTACTTTCCCATCTCTGTTCCCGGCATTGACTTCATCCAGAGGGTTTCCCTCACTCACCTCTACCTTCTGAAATCCTATCCGTCACCCACACACATCTCAACTGCCATGTAATCTTCTCTCATATACACTCCCCCAAGCAAATGTGACCAATCACTGGGTGGCGCAAATGGTTTGTTCTAGGCCACTAACAGGTTGGTGGTTCAGTCCCACCCAGTGATGTCATGGAAGAAAAGCCTGGTGATCTGCTTTCATAACGATGATAGCCAAAACAACTTACAGAGCAGTTCTACCCTGTAACTCATGGGGATGTCAATGAGTCGGGATCAACTTGAAGGCAACGAGTTTGGGTTTTGGTTTAAGCAAATGCGATCCTTTCTCAAACCACATACTGCTTATTTAACACCCTTTCTACATACTTAGCCCCTTAGCATGCTGTTTGCATCTCTTTCTGGACTCTTACTTTCCGAGGGGCAGCCAACTGCAGTGGTTATGAGCCCAGGCTTTGCATCATGTCCCATGTACGTAACTTCGGAAATGTTAAATAACCCCTCGCAACTTCATTTTCCCCTTTTGTGAAATGGCGAGAATCACACCTACTCCATGAGGTGGCTGTGTGGATACATGAGATACTGAAGTGAAAATATGTATGTAGTTCACTGCACGGCAAGCAGTAAGAACCCATGAAATGGTTGTTGTTATGAGATCATTATTTACACATTTGCCTGCTGCCACCAATGAGACACTGTGGCCTCTTTGAGGGCAGGTGCCATATACCTCTGCACGTACTGAAGCATGGTCCAAGTTCGTGGCCCCTGCTTTATACAATCTGGTGTGAGGAGGAAACTTACCCTACTCCCCTGAGCTCCAGCTTCCTTGTCTGTAAATTAGGGCTATGAGATAATTGAGAGCATTAAATATCCAAGCACCTTTTAAACTATAAACTCAAAAACAATTTGAACCAACTTAAAAGGCTAGTAAGGGAGGAAATGCATGAAACAGAGGCAGATCTGATTTCAGCTTCACTTTGAAGATGCTGGAGCTGAGGCTAGTTTGCAGCTAATTATTGTCCCGAAACAGAAACCAAACAACCAAACCCTTTGCCATTGAGTGGTGACCCCATGTGTGCAGAGCTGAACTGCACTCCATAAGGTTTTCAAGGCTATGACCTTTCAGAAACAGATTTCCAGTCCTTTCTTCTGAGGTGTCTCTGCATGGGTTCAAACCACCAACGTTTTGGTTAGTAGTTAAGTGCTTAACCATTTGTGCTACCAGGGACTCCTCCTGAGACGTGACTGACTTGTATATACCTTGCCAGGAGTTCTGCACCAGGAATGGAAGAGGTGGAAAAAGAAGAGAAGTGTGTGTGTGCCTGGGGGAGGTGGGTAGAGAGAGTTTTCTAGAGTCAGAACCAGGGAGAATTTGCCTGGGGAAAAGGAGAGACACTTTGGTTTGGACATTATTTTCAAATAATCACAACAAAGGGTAAAGTAACTACCAGTTTTGTGATTTTGACCAAAATATGAAATTACTAAAGCAAGAAAGTGTGCACCAAATGGTTTAATGCAGGGTGTTGAGCAGAGCAAACATTCGTGAAGGAGGCTGAGCTGACCTGAGCTGAGCAGAGATGGTGGGATTGAAGAGTCCCCATCATTTCAGTTTTACTAAAGTGTTCATAGCCTTCTTTCTTCTTAAGCAAAATTCTGTGGTTTTTAAAATCTCTGTTTGGAATAAATAAAACTGTGACTCTTATTTCTCAAGTGATGAAGTGGATTCCCTGTGTCATTTTCAACAGTTATAATTTTTATCTCTTTCAGGAAGTTACAGGGGCACATAATCCCTCCCCACCATCCCAATACTCTCTTGATTCTATGCTGATGTCTATAAGCCTTGGGTATTTTCCAGCACCACATGGACTTCAGTCAATTTGTTCCCACTCCCTCCCCTCAGGTACAGCCATCTGAGAACTGCATCTCTGAGCTATTGCCTCTCTACAATTCAAGACTTCTCTGGCTCCCAGCATGGGGCAAGAGCCCCACAAAGCACTGGTGTCTGGAGAGAGCTGTATCCTGCATCTGGATTGGTCAGTAATTTGCAACACTGGGCATGGGTCTTCTCTGTTCTGGGCATCCGGCTTCTCATCTGGAGAATAACCAGGGTTGGACTGCTTCATGTTTTGCATCTATTGAGGTGATCATATGGTTTTTCTTCTTTAGTCTTTTGATAATTGTATTCACCATGATTTTCTAATGTTGAACAAGCTTTGCATTCTCGAAATAAGCCCAGTTTGGTATTATACTTTTTATGTTATCATTAAATTTGATTTACCAGTATTTTGTTAAGTATTTTTGAGTCTGTTCTCATGAGGAATGTTGTTCTGTAGGTTTCTTGGCTTGTAATGTCTTCATTAGGGGACATTGGTGGTTTGGTGGCAGAATTCTCACCTTCCATGTGGGAGACCTGGGTTTGATTCCCAGCCAGTGCACCTCATGTGTAGCCACCACCTGCCTGTTAGTGGGGGCTTAGGTGTTGCTATGATGCTGAACAGGTTTTAGCAAAGCTTCCAGACTAAGAAGGACTAGCAAGAAAGGCCTGGCAATCTACTTCCGAAAATCAGTCAGTGAAAACCTGTGGATCACAATGGTCTGATCTGGAGCTTATCATGGGGATGGAACAGGACTGGGCAGCATTTCGTTCCCTCGTGCATGGGGATGCTATCCGTTGGGGGCTGATGCAGCAGTTAACAACAACAAAATGGCTTCAGTTTTAGTATCTAGGTAATCTCAAAAAATGAGTTGGGCAGTGCTCCTTCTTCTATATTCGGGAAGAATTTGTGCAGACTTGGTATTATTTTTTTTAAAAATATTTGGTAGAATTTTATCACAGATTCCATCATTTTGAAGATTTGTAGTATCCAAGGCAGCCCCAGTATAACAGAGAATACTTCTTGGATGACTGAGGGTACTTCCTGAGGAAGGCTGGGAGAGATGTCCCACCTCAGGCCCTTTAGAAGCTCCCTGTTCATGGGCCAGTATGGGCAATTTCTGTGTTCTCTCTCCAACCTGCAGGCTACAGCTTTCCCTGAGTGTTTGACTCTACGGGAGACAGTGTGGTATAGTGAAAAGAGCTTGTTCTGTGGAGTCAGCAAGACTTGAACTCAAATCCTTGACTTTGGCACTTACCAGTCCTGTGCTTTGGGTCCATATTACCTCACTTCTCAGAGTCTCAGTTCCTTCGTCTATAACTGGGTATGATCTGTTTAGCTCACAAGGCTATTAAGAAGACTCAGTGTGATAATACTTACAAAATGTCTGGCATAGTAGGTTTCCAGTGACTTCCTGACAAAATAATGATACCCCATTTTACTCAGGCCATAGGACTTATCTGGATAAAAAGCCTTTTTGCTCACCTCTAAATATGGGATCTGGGACGGAATTTTCTGGAAAGAGTCAGAAATGCAAAGACAAAGCTCATTTTTTTTTTTTTTTTTTTTTTTTTTTTGCCATCTGTTCAACAAGATAAATGAGTTTACCTTGAAAACAGCCACATTACAAAGTGATTGGTGGATGGGAACAATTTGCTATAATGCTCCAATTCCGCTGTTGCTTTTATGGTGGAGAGAATGCCCTCTTCAGTTACTGAGGCTCCAGAGCGTTGCTTCCTAGTGGTACTGGAGAACAGGCAGCTATTCAAATTCTAACTAGAGCCTAGAAGAATGGTTCCTTTTGATAAAAAAAAAAAAAAAAGTCATGAGTCAGCTGCTTAGCAAAATGCCTCGCTGATGATATTAGTACATAGAAGCAATTTCATCAGTCTGGGAAGCACATTTTCAGGAGGCAAGACTGGCAGGGCAGAAAGGACAGAATATTAACGAAGCTGTCGGAGGGGATGATTGCGCTATTTTAGTTTTCGGCAGTAGAGGGAGCTGTTGCCTCCTAATCCTCAAATACAGACTTGGCAAAAAAGTGACCATCCGTGAGCCTGGGATAGGAAACTTGGCCCTTTTTTGAGTTGGCTGTTCCGGAGTTCCGCGATTTACTTAGGAAAATGCATTCGATGCATAGACTTCACTAGGAAGAACCAGAATGGAAAAAAGGATGGTTAGTTACAGTAACAGCTAACAACACTCTGCTTAAAATTTTCTATGAGCCAGCACTGTTCTAAGCACTTTATGTATGTTAACTTACTGAATTCTCACAATAGCTGTCCAAGGTAGCTAATAATATAACTATGCCCATTTTGGAGAACAGGAAACTGAGGCATAGTGAGCACAGTGAAGTTAAGCGATTTCCTCAAGTTCACACAGCTAGTAATTGACAGAGCCAGGATTTGAACCCAGTCTGTACTCTTAACCATTGTTGTTGTTTGCTGTCGTCTATTCTAACTTATAGCCACCCTATAGGACAGAGTAGAACTGCTCCATAGGGTTTCCAAGGCTGTAATCTTTACTGAAGCAGACTGTCACATCTTTCTCTTTTAACCATTAACAGCCGTTCAGTTGTATAAATAGTCTTATAAGGTAAGCACATTTTATCACCATTGTTCTGTAAGCGGAGAATCTGAGACTTGAAGAGAGAGAGAGAGACAGAGAGGGAGAGAGAGAGGAAAGAGAAAGGAGAGAACAAAGAAACATTGTGCCCTAAATGTTCCCAGGTATACTTTCTAAAGACCCTTTTAGTGCTAACATTCTTGAATTCTATGCTTCAGATGATTGGCCAATAACACAGAGTTAGAATGTATCAGAGAGCAGGACTCAGTCCCACATTTGCAGTTTCCAAGTTCAAGTACAGCACTTTTTACTGTTACACTATCTCCTTGCACACCTCCCTGCCCTATGCCAGGCCCTATGCCGGCAAGCAGAATTGAAGGAAGACTCATTAACAACTTGGGATATGCAGATGATGCAAACTTGCTTGCTGAAAGTGAAGAGGACTTGAAGCACTTACTGATGAAGATCAAAGACCACAGCCTTCAGTATGATTACATCTCAACATAAAGAAAACAGAAATCCTCACAACTGGACCAGTAAGCAACATCATGATAAATGGAGAAAAGATTGAAGTTGTCAAGGATTTCATTTTACCTGGATCCCATGGAATTAACACCCATGGAAGCAGCAGTCAAGAAATCAAAAGATGCATTGCATTGGGCAGATCTGCTGCAAAAGATCTCTTTAACGTGTTAAAAAGTGAAGAGTTGCCTTGAAGACTGAGGTGCACCTGACCCAAGCCAAGGTGTTTTCAGTCACCTCATATGCATGTGAAAGCTGGACGATGAATTAGGAAGACAGAAAAAGGAATGACACCTTTGTATTATGCTGTTGGTGAAGAATATGGAATATACTATGGACTACCAAAAGAACGAACAAATCTGTCTTGGAAGAAGTACAGCCAGAATACTCCTTAGAAGCAAGGATGGCGAGACTATGTCTCACATACTTTGGACATGTTATCAGGAGGGATCAGTCCCAGGAGAAGGACATCATACTTGGTAAAGTAGAGGGTCAATGAAAAAGAGGGAGACCTTCAATGAGATGGATTGACACAGTGGCTGCAACAATGGGCTCAAGCATAATAACGATTGTGAGGATGGCGCAGGACTGGGCAGTGTTTTGTTTTGTTGTACATTGGGTTTCTATGAGTCAGAACTGACTCAATGGCACCTAACAACAACAACAGTAGTGGGAATGGAGCTCTGGTGCTGCAGTGGTTAAGAGCTTGGCTGCTAACCAAAAGGTAAGCAGTTCAAATCCACCAGCCGCTCTTTGGAAACCCTATGGGGCAGTTCTACTCTGTCTGATAGGGTTGCTATGAGTCGGGATCAAGGCTGTGGTCTTTGACCTTTATCAGTAAGTGCTTCAAGTCCTCTTCACTTTCAGTAGAGGGTTTGTTTTGGTTTTTGGTTAATGGTGGGAATGCACACACTGTGGTAGACCACGAGGAAAGATGCCTTGGGTTCATAATGATGATGCTGGTGATAATAATGATAAAAATAATAAAAAGTAACATTTGTTCCCCTGGCTTCTATGTCACAAGCGCTACTCTTAGCACTTCATTTGATCTTCACAACCACCCTATGAGATTGGTGATTGTTAACCCCATTTTATCAAAGAGGAAACTGAGGCACAGAGAAATTAAGTAATTTGTCTAAGGTAATACAAGCTTGTAAGCAGAGGAGCTGGGACAGTACACCCGGGCATTCTAGCTTCATTGCTCACATGGTCTGCTTTCCTTAAGGTGGTCTCAACAGCTCCACTCAAAGTGTGCACCACAGACTGGTGCCAGTCCATGGACCATTTGCTCAGAGTCTTTGATGAAACAAGTCAACTACATAATTAAGCACACCATTTATTTCAGCAAATATTTTTTTGTAGCCAGACTTTCTCAGTGAAGGAAGTGCATCACATAGATTTATTATATTCAAGTACAAGCTCCTTTTCTTGTTGCAGACAGACACTTTGAGTAGCAACAAAATGAAAATGTCATCTAACATTTGCACAGAACTTCACCATTGACAGAAACCCTGGTGGCGTAGTAGTTAAGAGCTACAGCTGCTAACTGAAAGGTCGGCAGTTTGAATCCACCTAGGCACTTCTTGGAAACCCTATGTGGCAGTTCTACTCTGTCCTTTAGGGTCTGTATGAGTTGGAATTGACTCGGGTTTGGTTTCTGTTTTTTTTCACCATTGACAAACTGTAATCCTCTCTATAAGGAGCCCTAGTGGTGCAATGGTTAAGCGCTTAGCTGCTAACTGAAAGGTCCACTGATCAAACCCACCCAGTGGTTCCATGGGAGAAAAGACTTGATGATCTGTTCCTAGGAAACACTACAGGGAAAGTTCTACTCTGTCATATAGGTCACAATGAGTCAGAATTGACTTGACAGCACACGACAATGATAATCCTCTCTATATTCTTACATGTTGTTTCCAGATCCTGTGAGGTTTACAGAAGAAGCAACATAACATGAACCATCACTTTCCAGTTGAGACCAAAGCTCAGACTGTTCGGTGATTTTTTTTCTTGCCATTCAGATAATAAGTTAGAAATCCAGACCATAAGTCCAAGTTTCCTTAACTCATAGTCCCCTGCTCCCCTGCTTTTTCTGAGATAGGATTCTGTCTGTATTCTGATCATATCAAGATGTAGCTTCTTGTGTCCAGATCCATGTCATTGGAAAGATCTGAAAATGAGTAACCTCTACTTCATGGGATACTCTTCTACTATAGCATGATATGGCAATTGAAAAAAAATCACAGTTCTTCTAGTCAATGTACTTTCCATTCAAAAAGCATAGTTCCCTTTTGAATCTCTCTGGTGTTGTGGAAAGAGCCTGGATTTTGGAATCAATCCTAGCTCCCTTATTTACAAATTATGTGACATTAGGCAAGTTTTTAAGGCTCTCTGACCATCAGGCTCCTCTTCTATCAGATGGACATAATCACATCTACCTCTCGGTCTGTTATAAGGGTCAAAGGAGATGATGTGTGTATGGTGTATACCATGCCCAGGAGGATGTCAAGCACATGGTGGGAGCTCAGTCAATGTGAGTTTTCTTTCCTTCCTTCTATCAAGCATGAACTTTTTGACCCATTTCTGGGTCTTTAAAACTGTCTCCTAAGCATGGTAACTAATAACAGTGGAAACTAATCTTTATCACAAATACATAATCCATCTGGGAGAAAGTCATTTCTTCTTAAATCAGGACTAATCAACGGGGCCTCAAGACCCAGCTTAGTCCTGCCATGAGCTTGTAGGAACAGATGGAAAATGGGCTAGGCAGATGGAATAATTCCAACAGGAATTATTTATTTGTGAAGTTGGAACCACTTGGAATGAATATTTTGAATTAGGAGGATGAAATATTGTAAGATTCACAACAGGGCCATGAAATTAACTAATGCACTGCGACTACCAGCGTCACTGTGAGGCAGAGAGTAGGAATAATAATGGGGCTTTTAAAAATGGTCCAAACACATAAATTATTTACCCATGTGTGCGTCAGCGTCAATGGCTCCCTTGAAGCTGTTCTGCTGATGGCATCATCCCTCATGCCCTTCCTAAGAAAGGCCATTCGCATTGCAAGTTCCTTTGTCTTTGTGATCAGGTTACTACAGAATATGAAAATTATAAAATACTTAGCCACCATTTTATGAGACCTGTTTAGTGTTAGATGTGGTGTGTGGTGCTTTCCATAACTTACGTATAGCCCTTATGATGATCCTGCAAAGTAGGTACTTTAAGCCTACTTTACAGATGAAGAAACTGAAATTCAAAGATATTAAGTGACTTACCCATGTTACACAAGTAGTATGTGCTTCTCTGACCTGTTTCCCCAAATGGCTCCTGAGTAATCAAAACATGAATCTGAGCACATCACACCCCAAGAATTGGCTCGCCTTTGTTTCTGTATGGAGTCTAATGTCTTAGCAAGGCATCAAGGTCCTTCAAGATCTTATCTTACCTTCCCCAGCCTCTCTTCTTTCCACTTTTACCTGGAGCATCATGCTCCAGATGTATGCAACCACAGACATTTGTTCATCTTGTTTGGCTTACCCAGAATGCTTATCCTTCCCGCTAAAATACCCTGCTCCAACCCCACCTCTGTTTTGGTCTATTGCTTCTCCTCTGCCAGGACTCAACTAAGTCATAAATATTCCAGGAAGACTTCTCTGACAATAGCCACACTCTTGTCACTGGGCTGAGCCATGCACCCCTCTGTTATGGCCAAGCTCTCCTGTCTTTCCTTTCACATAGCACCTACACGCCATTAAATGCAACAGCTTTTCTATCTATCTTCACTAACAGATTGTGAGTTCTGCCTTGCTCATCTCTGTATCCTGGTACCCAGCACAGAACCAAGCACAGTGTCTGTAAAGATTTGTTGAACTGATGAAAGAATGAATGGATGGATGAATGGCTAAAAAAGACAAATGCTTCCTACTAAAGCATCTGTGTGGTATGCTTACAGTATTCGTGATGGACTCAGATCAACAACTACACTCTCCATATAGGAATAGGTTGCTAATGCCTCATCAGGCTCCCCAAAAGGGCTGAGGGAAACCATGGAATTGGCTGAATGACATTCTCAGAGTGAGTGGTATTGAGCTGAGGAGAGAAGTAAATGGGAGTAACCAAAACAAACAAACAAAAAACAAACCCATTGTCATCAAGTTGATTCCAACTCATAGCGACCCTATAGGACAGAGTAGAACTGCCCCTATAGGATTTCCAAGGAGCAGCTGGTGGATTCAAACTGCCAACATTTGGGTTAACAGCCAAGCTCTTAACCACTACGCCACCAGGACTCCACATGGGCACAGTGATTAAGAGCTCGGGTGCTAACCCAAAGGTTAGCAGTTCGAATCCACCTGCCACTCCTTGGAAGTGCTATTGGGCAGTTCTATTCTGTCCTATAGGGTCACTATGAGTTGGAATTGACTTGACGGCAACAGTTTTCATTTTGTTGTTTGTTTTAAGCACTAAGGAGAGAAGCTATCAACACACCAGTTCTAGATGAGCATCAGTATTGGAAAGAAGTACTAGTTAGTGATTTTTGGATAGGAACATTAGCTAAGAGGTCTGGACATACCTTTGGAAATCCATTCAAACTGTTTACTGAGGACTCATAGTAGGTGCTCAGTAAGTACTTGTTGAATGGAAAAAAGAAAGAAAGTAGACAAAGGTGAGTTCCTCTTTTTTCTCTCCAGACACAAGAGGCACAGGGTAATTAGAAGCCCCAAAGGGAAGCTGCACAAAGGCCATTACTGTCCCCTCCAGGCAGCCAAGGGTAGGGGTGATCATAGGCTTTAGAGATGGGCAGACCTGTGTTTGAATATGGCTCTACCACTCTTTCGGTGAGCCTCTGAGCCCCAGTTTCTTCATTGAGAAAGTGGAAATAATTCCCATTTCCGAGGGCTGTCACGAAGCCTAGGTGATATCAGAGAATCTGGCCCATAGCATGTGCTCAATACTGAGAGTTTCCTTCCCCTTCCCTTGGGTTCAGAGAACCTTGGCACAAGGTAGCAGAAACAGATTCCAAGCTGCACCATTGCGTGGGAACAAATTTCCTTGCATTCTGTCAGTCTGGCTCTTGGGATGGGAAAGACCTACTGCTGGCAGCTGAATAATAAACCAGGATGGTGAAGGACTGGGCAGGTTTGGCAAGAAAAGGTCACTGAGAACTGCACAGGGAAGGCAGGTCCTTATCTCTGTCTCCAACTCATCCTGTACCTTGAGCAAAGTCATGGAACTTTGCAGAGTTCCAACATCCTTATTTTCACAATGGTCACCATTCTCAAGTTCCACCTGCCTTCCCTCACCCCACTCCAGCCCCTTCTTATGTGTTATCCTGAGAAGAGAGGGCACCCATGAAAGCATGCCTTGGAAAATACATAGGCTCTCACAGGTAACTTGTTTAGGAATTAGTCCCTCCAGGGGGTAGAGGAATAATAAGCCCCTAATGCTCCTTCCAGAGGCAGAGTGTAGATTGGATCTCAGACTCTGGAAGCTCCCACTGTTCACTGGACTTTGTGTTAGATCTGACAAATAGCAGTTAGATAGTATTATGGATTGAATTGTCTCCTCCCAAAACATATGCTGAAATCCCCAAGTACCTGTATATGTGACCTTTTTTGGAAATAGGGTCTTTGAAGATGCTATCAGTTAATGTGAGGTCATACTGAAGTAGGTTGGATCCTAATCCAGTATGAGTGATTTCCTTATAAAAGAGGAGAAAAGACACAGAGAAAGAGATACAGAGGGAAGACAGCCATATGAAGATAGAAGCAGAGATTGGCATGATGTACGAGTCAAGGAATGCCAAGGATGGCCAGCCATTACCAGAAGTTAGGAGAGAGGCTTGGAACAGATTCTCCCTCAGAACCCTCAGAAAGAATCAACACAGTTGACACCCTGAATTCAGACTACTAACCTCCTGAACTGTGAGACGATAAATTTGTGCTCTTAGAAGCCACTGAATTTGTAGTACTTTGTTCTGATAGCCCTAGGAGGCTAATACAGATAGGACCTTGTGGACTTCAAGTCACCCAGGGAAGATGATGATTAAATAAGTGATAACAAATGTGATGATGGCTATAAAAGAGCAGAGAAAACTGATCCAGTCAAGGGGTAGTGATGTTTTCCCTCTACCTTTCTGCCACTGGGATAAGGTGTCGAAGATCTGGCAACTTCTCAGATGCTTATCACTTAAACATTGTCATTCACAGACTCTTATACTCAGAAGGAACCACTCATATTTCCCATCACTAACAGATTTTCATCCATCTTGATTGCTTCTGAGGACAGGAAGTTCCAACCTTATCAAGCAGCCCACTTCATTGTTTATTGGTTCTGATTGTTATTATGCCTTTTCTTATGTTAAATCAAAATCTACCACCCTATAACTTTCTCTACTCTTCCCCCAACTCTTGGCTCCAAGGACGAAAAGAATATCCCTTTGTCATGGATTGAATTGTGTCCCTCCAAAGTATGTGTCAACTTGACTGGGCCATGATTCTCAGCAGATTGGCAGTTATGTAATGATGAAATCATCCGCCATGATGTGATCTGATGTGATCAGCCAATCAGTTGTAAGGGGATTAGGGTGGGATGCAACACCCTCAGGTCACAGCCCTGATCCGAAGTAAGGGGAGTTTCCCTGGAATGTGGCCTATATCACCTTTTATCTTACAAAAGATAAAAGGAGAGAGAAGCAAACAGAGAGAGAGGGGCCTCCTACCACCAAGAAAGAAGAACTGGGAGTGGAGCGTGTCCTTTAGACCCGGGGTTCCTGCACTGAGATACTCCTAGACCCAGGGTAAGATTGATGACAAGGACATTCCCCTAGAACCAACACAGAGAGAAAGAAAACCTTCCGCTGGAACCATCACCCTGAATTCAGACTTCTAGCCTCCTAAACTGTGAGAAAATAAATTTCTGTTTGTTAAAGCCATCCACTTGTGGTATTTCTGTTATAGCAGCACTAGGTAACTAAGACATCCTCTTACCAGCCTTTCTGTCCTTTCACTGTCTCTCCTAGCTGCTGAATATGAGGGCAGGTGGTGCCATGGTTGAGTAAAGAGTAAGAAGTGTTGATAATCAAGGTCAGTCCTGGAGGGAATAGACTGAGATTGAGGTGGCTTAATTGGGTGGGCTATTTTTTCATGGGTATACACATATGCAGTTAAAAGTGGAAAGTATAGATCAGGGTTTGAGTTGTAGAAAGTTTTATGCAGTAAGGGACATATGATTTTGATCTTGAAGAATAAAAAGGAATTCAGCAGTTACAAGTGAGTAAAAAGGGTATTGCAAGAAGAGAAAGTTGCAAGTGCAAAGGCAAAAAACTATGAACATGTACAATATCTTTAGGAAACAGTGAGTGGCCAGTGTGGGTGAAATAAAGATGGAAAAATAACAGCAAATGAGGCATGAGATATGGGCAGTGTCAAGACAAAGGATGCAGTGAGATAATTACTGCTAGCAAGATGTTAGCCAAGCTATGGATTGGTCTTTCATGACTCTTGTTTCATTTATTAAACAAAATTGGCACTTTGGTAGCACAGGGCATGGGGCATAGTATATGCTTTATATGCATTTACTGAGTAAGCGAGCATGGTAGGTTTCTTGGATGACTTAAGGTGCTGGAAATTCACCTAGGACAGTATCTTTTATAGTGTCTTTCATAGAATGCTAGTTCTGAGGGATATTAAAATGTTATTTGAAAATGAAAAGTACTATAATCAAATAAGTTTGGGTTAAACAAGGATAAGAGGATTTTTTGTTTATTTTGTTTTGACTGCAGTATGCATTGGGCATTGAAATTCACCAAAGGGGAAAGGGCATAGCCTGTGGTGCTCGCCGAACTTACCTGAACATAAAACACCCATCCGGAGGTGCATTGCCTGGTCTTAGGGCCCCAGGTAACATACTCTGAGAAACACAGACCTATAGATACCTGAAAGCAGGTGGAGAAACAGAATTAATTTAGTTATTAAGAGCCTGGTGGAAAGATAAAGATAGTGAAGAAGGCCCAACCACTTCTAAAAATAACTAGTCAAGAAGGAACATATCTTACTTGAGTTCACATTTCATTGTGAGACCTAGTCAAAAAGCTATGCCTAAATCCAAGAAGGCCTGGGAAATACAGTTCCTACTGGACAGTTACTTTCCTTCTTCAGCTCCTACCAGGGAGGAAGAAGAACAAATATTAGTAGACAGCTATCTGTCTCTGCCATAGTGTCTTAAAGGAAGGCTCCACAACTGAGTTGGAGAGAAAAAAAAAAAACAAAAAACAAAACAGAAGAATCTGGATATGCAATTTCATACTGCAGAGTGCATATTTTGTCCCTGCTGCTCTTACTTGCCAGGGTGTATCACTAAGCTCAGGCCAAGTTATGTCATGTAACAGAAAATCACAAAGTCTTAGTGGCTTGATTTTTGTTTATGTTCAATCAAAAATTTTTTTTTATATTTTTTGTTTGTTATCTGTCCATGATATGTTGACTTCTACTCTGCTCCATGTTGTCTTCATTCCAGGTCCTAGGCTGTTATCAAAGACATTGCTGGCTTGTGGTAGAGGAAACAGAGAACATGGAAGAACCATACAATGACCTTTAAAGCTACTGTTTAAAAGCAACATTACTTCTACTATTGTTGTTGCTAGGTGCCACTGGGTCTGTTCCAACTCATAGTGACCCTATCTACAACAGAAAGAAATGCTTCCTGGTCCTGTGCCATCCTCACAATCAGTGCGATGTTTGAGCCCATTGTTGCAGCCATTGTTGTTGCCCATTGTTGTCAGTTCATCCCGTTGAGGGCCTTTCTCTTTTTTGCTGCCACTCTACTTTACCAAGCATGATGTCCTTCTCCAGGGATTGGTCCCTCATGATAACATGTCCAAAGTAAGTGAGATGAAGTCTCACCATCCTCATTTCTAAGGAGCATTCTGACTGTACTTCTTCCAAGAAAGATTTGTTCATTTTTCTGGAAGTCCATGGTATATTCAATATTCTTTGCCAACACCATAATTCAAATGCATCAATCCTTCAAAGATGTCACTGACCAAAGCCATGATATTTTCAATTCTCTCATATACATGAGAAACCTGGACAATGAATAAGGAAGACCGAAGAAGAATTGATGCTTCCACCATTACTTCTACCCAATTTTATGGACCAAAGTAAACAACTGGGTTCACTAGGGTGGTATCAACGATTCTTTCACCAGAAGTTGGATCACAAATCACAGGCCAACCCTGATATCAACCAGATGGGGAAGTATCATCCTCTAGGGAGATGAGAGGAAACAAGTTTTGAATAGAAATTACTTTGAAAAATAATAAAATAACTACACAAGAGACCCAGAATTACCACCCTTTGTGGTTAGGGAGTTGTAAGGTCTGTGAAATTGCCCAACAATTTTAGGGAGGAGTCACACTTTCACTTGTTGGCAGTCACTCATCATTGAATAGAGGATTTAAATTCCTAGTCTTGTAAATGTCACAGAAAAAAATACTGCTCATCTGGGGCTGCTCTCCCTTGGGTCCTGTGCTCAATACTCCCATGATAAGGATAGGATTCCAAATCCTGGCTTATGGGGGATGAGGGAAGATTACATACAACCTAGGATATGTATGTGTGTGGCTTTGGAAGGGAACGGCAAATATTAAATACTGTCAGGTGGAAAAGAGATTAGATGTAGCTTGTACATGCACTTCTCTTTCCTGGAAAGGTCACTCCCTACCCCCACTCACGTGGAAAAATCTAACTTATCATCTAAGCTGTACACAAGTATCTTCTTCTCCAACTCTTCTTTTACATCTCTCCTTTAACTCTCTTCCCAAGTCTAGTCAATTCTGGAGGAGATAAATAAGGTTTTCCTCTTTTTAGCCCCAATGCCTAGACGGACCAGGCACAAGGTTAGTGCAGTTATTGTTGCAATGACTGATCAAACTTTACATTCTCTTGGTCCCAAGCAAGGGTGAAAAGGAGATTAAAAGATAGACAGATTTTAGAAGAACAAGTTGGAGCTATCTGGAGAAGAAAAGATGACAAGTAGTGAGATCCCCATCCCTGAAGGTGTACAAGCACAGGGAGGCTGAAGGAAACTCTCTTTAGGGCTGTTTCTACCAGGATCTTGGTTAATAGTTTTGCTCTTTAAAATCTTCCAGGGATTGACCTATTGATCAGTGTTTTGGAATTGTGGTAAAACAGAACCTGAACCTGAATAAGTGTCTCTCTCATGTAACTGTGGAAGACAACATAGGAAAGTGGGGTGTGTGTTTTAGCAAGTTCGGTACAAAGCGCCAATTGCTTTCCACCAGATAAGTCTCAGTAGGCCTTTGTCAGAGCACAATCTGCTTTTGAATTCATTTAGAATCCATTCCCAGCAGCACCATCTGTTCCTGATTGTCCTACCATCTGACCATTTACCCTCTGTCAGTCCCTTTCTCTGGGCACCCCCCCCTCCACTGCCACTTGGAGTCCACCCATTGTCCAACCTGGATAAACTGAGTCTGAGGAGAGACTGGACAGGAGAGGGAGGAGGAGAGGGGAGAATGGCCAACACACTGGCATTCAGGGCCAAGAGCTGTCTGGTGAGACCCCACAAAGCCTTCCCACTAAACCAGGGAGAAAGCATTTGGCCAATCCAGGGCCATATTGTTTCCCCAGGCAGTCTGATGGCTCCACAAATAATATTGATGCCTTTTGTTTGGAAACTCTTTGTGGAGGCTGCCCATATCCCAACAAGCCATGCTAAATGCTGAGTCTCCCCAAGACACTTTGTCTTTTTGCACAGTTCCGCAGCAAACTATGTAGGCAGATGAGGGCCCCTAGATGCTAATGAGGGGAACGACTGGCATTCCAGAGGCACCCCGGCTCTGGGAACCCCGCCTTTGTTGCTAAGGAGCATTGGAACTATAGCTGAAAGGCTCTTACAAGAGACAGGAGCAAGGAGAGGAAGAAAAGAAAGGCAAGCATTTGTTTTCAGACCTTCACAATTCTCTAGCCAGCTCCAAAGCTGTCCAATTTCTGATCCCAATTAGAATATCAAACCCTGTTCTTGTTTCTCTTGATGATCTTGGGAAATTCCTCTGAAGAGTCAGTAAGCACTTAGCAAACTCTTTGGATGGCGCCATCTCTACAGTTGCGCTTCTGGTTGTGTGAACACCCCATGCCAAAGAGGCCTGAAAATATCCTTTATTTCAGTCCCCAAAAGGCAGTGATGAAGTTTAGGGAGCTAGAAGAGGCAGAAAGCTGCTGGGTTTTCAGAATGTTCAGGTGGGGGCTCCATTCAAGACATTTACCAGGTGCCTACTTGGTGGTGAATCTGGGCTCTGTGTTGAAGACAAGACAAGAAAGACCTTGGCTGTGGCTTGGAGTTGACTCCAGATTTGTGGAAGAGACAGACCATACATACTAAAGAGAATTCTGTGGGATGCTGTTACTCCCTGAGCTTCAATTTCTAATCTGTACAATAAAGGAAGTAATGCCAACCTAGTCTATGGCTTATATGAGGAGTAAGTGCATGTGAGAGAATAAGGAACAGGAATGTGGAAGACTTGGTCTCTGCCTTCCAGGGCCTCACATTTGAGCCAGCTGTTGGCTTCAAAGGTGTCTGTACCTGGCAACAGCACTTAAAGATTTGGCCCATTGAACAGGGTAAAGTGAAATACTGTATAAGGATAAAATAACAAACTAGTTCCCCTATGGAGCATATCTATGTGCCATGCATAGTACTGGACAACTTGCACACGTTATCTCATTTTATACGAATGACCCCATGAGGTGGGTAGTATTAGTACAGAAAGGTTAAGTAAATTGCTCAGGATCCCACAGCTGGGAAGGAAACTACCCAGGTGATGAGATCCAGTCTTGATTGTCTTCAGTGCTCTTTCTATCTTTAAACGCCGAGACTTTTGGAAAGGTGGGGAAGCCACAGTTCACACCAAATCTCTCCAAGAGTGTACTGGAGGTTGGCAAGTCAAGTGCATGCAAACACTCATTTAGAAAGGTTTTTGCTGGAAAAAACTCTTCAAGCTCATAGACACCATGCTTTCTTTACTCAGTGTTTATTAATTCACAATGTCAAGTCATGGGGACCACACAGAACACCACATCTGAGAGAAAAGTAACAGTTTTTCCATGAGCACACTACAGAGGAGTCCCAGCATAGAGGTCATCATGAAAATCTGAAGTATAGGTACTAATGACTTCATACTATTTTCCTGTTTCTGTCAAATGGTTTCCCTCACAGCCAGGCTTTCTGTATCCTCTACTGTCATACTGTCACACTGATAGCTAAGCTTTTCTCTATGACTTAAGTTGAAGTTTGGTTCTTTTAATATTTACTCAGAGAAAAACTGTCTTTATCATTGTGCTGGTCTTGCAAATGAACACACCCGCACACTCACACACACACAAACACACACAGAGACTTCTTGGGGGAAAGAAGTGGAGAATTCCAGACAGGAGATGATCCAAAGGTAACTGTCATTTGGCTTAGAAGGCAGACACATCGTAAAATTTGTTTTTACTGTAGTAGCAGCTTGACCTCCCTATATCATTTCACACAGACCATTGTTCAACCTTTTTTGTTTTTTTGAAGCTTCTGAATGCTCAGCAACTAGGGGAAGGGGCATAAGAAAAATACATTTCTATTACATCCAAATGGCATTGCTTTCAGTATTTGTAACTTTCCTGTGAAATAGACCCGGTTACTCCCATTTTACAGATGAGGAAATTGAACCTCAAGGAAATGAGGCAACTTTCCAAGGCTACAACGTACTAAGTGCCAGAGATGGATTTTGGCTCCGTTTCAAGCCTATTCTTTTTCTATTCTCCGTAGAAGTAGTGGGTGTGCGTGTGGGTGGGGGGCGATTGTGGATTTAGATCTGGCCGTGGTTACCCCACTATAGAAGTATTCATTCAGTCAACACTATCTAAGTACAGGTTATACATGGTCTATAGTCACACAGCTCCTGGGGCAATCTTTGTGCTGTATTCTATGCAAATAGTGTCCCCTCCACTTGTTTAATTGGGGAATGTTGAAGCTATGTATCAGGAACTATACTGATGTGAATATAAAGAAATTGGCAAGGTAAAATTATTGTCCTTCAGGACCTCATGATTTATTCTAATAACCCCATCTTCATGTCTCGGACCTCCTATTACCCAGACTCCCTCTGCAACCCACTTGCGGCCACCAAGGCCTTCTTAGGTCTCACAGCCAACTGACCAGTGCCTTCCAAGGCTCTGTCCCTCCTGCCAATTATTAACTGGAACAATCCAACAGCTTTCTTACATTTCCTTTCTCTGAGCCTCTGTTTCCTCAGCTGTGAAATGGATTTGTAAACCCTGCCTTATAGAATTCTCACAGTTGGATGAAACAAGTGTGTCAAATTCTCAGCCACACAGTAGTTGTCCAATGCATGTTACATTTTTGATCTGATATTCTAGTTTTCCTCACTTGGTATTTTATTGGCATGAGAAATCCGTTTCTGACTTTCCATGTCTTCCTACTCTCACATTTAGCAGGTTTAAGAGCTCTAGGACGATGAAGAGTGGTCTGCCTCAAGAGGCATTTTTCCTGGTAACGCAAAGATCATAAACTAAACTATGTCAGAATTAAGAGGCCCTTGTTGTTGTTAGGAGCCCTGGTGGTGCAGTGGTTAACAGCTTGTCTGCCAACCAAAAGGCAGGCAAATGGAATCCACCAGCCACTCCTTGGAAACCCTGTGGGGCAGTTCTACTCTGTCCTATAGGGTCACTGTGAGTGGGAATCAACTTGAAGGCAATGGGTTTGTTTTGTTGTTGTTGTTAGGTTCTGTCAAGTCGATTTCCAACTCATAGTGACCCCATGTGACAGAGTAGAACTGCCTCATAGGGTCTTCTGGGTGGTAATCTTTATGGGAGCAGATCATGGAATAGTTCTCCCATGGAGTCACTGGGTGGGTTCAAATTGCCAGCCTTTCAGTTAACAGCTGAGTGCTTAACCATTGTGGCACCAGGGCTCCTAGAAGGCCCTTAGAGATAATTTATGGATCCGAAGTATTTTGTTCTTAAGGTTTTGTTCCTATGATTTCATGAGGCACCTCACTGTATAAAATGATTGTCTTTTCTGTTTGATTTTTACCTTGACCTGACTCCTTCATCCTGTCTCCCACACCAGTTTGAAAATCAGTATCTAGGTCATCCGGTGTTAGTAATGGTGCTGGGAACACCTTTGCCTCTGAAGCCCCAGGAATAGCCTTTCCATAAGCTCACACTGCCTGTGTGGTGTGATTTGCTTGTAAGTGTACGTTGTGTGGGAGGTGAAAAGTTGGGGAGGAGGTGAAGGTTACAAGAACTATGGGAACTGGTGGAAAGTTGCCACTGATTTTCCTGCCTTGAGGGAACAAAGAATCCTTCAAAACTTCTATCTAGTATTCCTGGAAAATATCCCTGGAGATAGTGTAACACAGTCTAGTTTTGTATTGGAGAAAACACTGGACTTGTTCAGAAAACTTCGTTTGGGATTCTGCTTCAACTGCTTAGCATTAAGGTGATATATTGCTAATACATCTATTTTCCTTATAATGGGAAAGCCCTCCTAGAATGGTAACTAGGGGCATGACTGATTTATTCAGTCAGAAACAGTGTATTTAGGCCTACTATGTGCCAGACACTTTTGGGAGTTGACAACATCTAGCACATTTTTTACTATATGGAGTTGTGGGGTTTGCAGAAACACAGTTTGATCAGCAATGTAGAAAAAAAAATGTAATCATAATGGTAATAAGCCTGATTAAAATAGAAGGACATTTTAAAGTAATTGAGCTCTTGCACGTCGGAAGAGAAAACCTGGTTTCCTCTAATCACTTTGAGCTGCTTATGAGCCAGCCTCATAGCCAGAAACCAAGTTCAAGTCAAAAGCGTCTGCTCTGACAATGCCTCCACCACTACACTTAGGCTGGAGAAACGCGTGAACATCTGTTCGCACAATCTGGGCTTGTTCTCATAGCTCCTTTAAGTACCGCAGCGCAGGCTCCAAGAGCATATTTTCCCCCGAACAAAATCTCCGCAAGGCCTGGTCGATTTTCCGAGGGCTCAGGGACAGGTTGTAAATGAGATTGTAGTTGTGAATGAGGCGTCTGGCTCGTTCCTTCTCTAGGACTCCTGTGATTGGGTTGGGCGGGCGGAAGGTTTTTAAAGAGGAAGGAGACAACAACGAAGAGAACACGTATGAGCTTGAACGGCTGCCAAGTAGACACTAGAATGGTAACAGTTTGAAATTTTAAGTTTCTTAAAAATCAGGTGACACCCTAAAAATCATATTTACAGTGCTGGATATACATCCTGCATTTCAGGGGAAATTTGGGGGTGATTTTAGAAGACAGAGGAGACGGGGTCCAATAAAATCCATAGATAAATTCGAAAGCTACTTAAGCTTGTTCTTTGTAACCATAAAACTTTAAAGGCTAATTTATTAAACAGGTGGGTGCCTGCTAAAAGCAGTTGCTAATTGTTCTGGTTTATTTTTAATCTTGTTGAAGTATGCAAACATGTTGCTAAACGTGCAAGATTTAAACAGCTCATTTTAATGCACTTCTGGAAATGTGTTTACTGTGACTCTCTCCAGCTTGCTGTGTGATCATAGGTAAATCACATAACTTCGCATGGCTCAGAGCCTGACTCTGTGTAATAGAGATGGTGGTCCTTATCATCAAAGGATCTTCTTTGGCACGTACCCATTCTACATACCAATACCAATGCCAATCTGCTTGAAAACATTGCTTTCTCCTATGTTGAGGTTAGACAGATTTTGAGAGTAGGTGAGGGGAGTTTAAGTGCAGAATACACCATCAGCAAAGATCAATAACTCATTCCTAAACCCCAAACTGTGGGCTTATATTTGTCACATACTGCACTTGGGAATATGGAGGAATTAGAGAAGCGGTCTGTCACCTCAGGAAGCTCCCCGACCAGCTGGGGAGATGAGGTATACAGAGAATTAACTATAGTGCAATAAAAATAACAATAATGACTGATACTTATATAAAATTTACTATCTTCAGGGCACTGCTCCAAGTATTTTACCGATATTAACTTAGTTAATCCTACAGCAACTCATTTTAAAGAGGAAAAGACTGAGGCATAGAAATGGTAAGTCACATGCTCAAGGTTGCACAAGTCCACGCATTTAACCTCTACACTACATTATAGAATGACGGGGAAGACATTGCTAAAAATAGGGGTCAAATTGTTTCCCAAATATGTTCCTTAAATTATGAAGGTTTATACCACAGGAAGAGGAGCCCTGGTGGCGCAGTGGTTAAGAGCTTGGTTGCTACTCAAAAGGCCAGCAGTTCGAACCCACCAGCTGCTCTGTGGGAGAAGCAATCTGCTTCTATAAAGATTACAGCCTTGGAAACCCTATGGGGCAGTTCTACTTTGTCTCACAGGTCTCTATGAGTCAGGAATTGACTCGACAGTAGTGGGTTTGGCTTGGTTTATGCTACAGGAGTCAATAAAAGCTTTTAAATATCTTTTATAGAAATGAAAGACATATCGCTGGCAGGTTGCTTTTCTACTCTCTTGTACCCAAACAAACTATAACAGTTATTGTAACATTTTTTTTCTCAAATAATCAGAGGTGGTCCCTTGGCCATTTTGTAGAAAGCCACTACTAGTTCATTTGAGGTGATAGTCTCTTGGACTCTTGCCGTTTCTGTTGAAGCTACTAAGAACTATTCATATTGAAATGTGCAAAGACTTGGGCATGCATCTCCCCCTCAGAACTACTCTTTAATGGATGTTCTTAACAGTGGGCTATATACAGGTGGAGTCCTAATGTTTATCCTATCCTATTTTATCCTGTCCTGTCCTATCCTATCCTGATTTGTCTATCTGTCCTACTAAAATGTTGATTCTTTTTTCCACATAAATCTTTTTTTCAAGTTGGCTGAGTGCATCTTTCAAGTTCTTTGGATTGAGTGACTACTCTCCGTCTTGCCTAGGTGTGATCCTTCTGGACATTCCCCTGTATCTTGCCTCTGGAGATATAAATCATGGGCTTTGGAGTAAGTTTCTGACTGTAAGACCTTGGGGACATTACTTTAACTTTCTGAGCCTTACTTTCCTCAACTGCAAAATGGGGACAATTGTGTGAAAATTAATAAGATATTAACTGCTTAGCATGGTGTCCAGTATTAGTAAGCACTTACTAATGCCAGGTATTATTATAGGATATTTATAATAATTATATCATAAATATTATTTAAAATACATAGGACTATATTTTGATAATAAATTATTAAAATTCATGGATTTAGATGTATGTTAATTAAAAATTAAAAGTAATGTTATAAAGTACATCTAGGAATCACCACTGGGGGTATTTTCTACTATCTTCTGAGTTTTACCATTGGTAGAAGCTTCCTAGCATCAGACGTAAGACCACTGACTAAAATTTGTATCTGTCCAAGTTACTTTGTCATTAGTGGTTGCCCAGAATAGCTGCATAAAATAAGCCTTTCAATCCATCTTAGTGTTATAAAGCCTGTCCCTTTACCATCAAAACCAAAATAAAAGCAATGATCATATGAACCTCTTTAACATCCACTTCATTTTACAGTTTACAAAAAAACTTTAAATCTCTTATCTCACTTTTCTTAAACCTGGGAGATATGTTTTATTATTATCCTACTTCATAGATCAGGAAACAGGCTTGGAGAATATAAGCTACTGGCCTTTAGGATTCAGCAATTGATGGGGTCTCCTTGAACTCTAAAATATTTTCTATCTAGCCTTTTGTTCACTGAGAAAATTCCAAATCCACTATTTGCCCAAATATTTATCCCAACTATCCTTCCTTCTTTAGAAAACATGACCAGTTATTGGTTGCCACCAGGGGAGGATTATCCAATAGGCAAGGGAAGCACAGTGCTTACCTTGCTTAATAGATCCTCTATAGTGAACAATATCACATTTTTTTTTACCACATCAAAGATTCTGCTTCTAGGTATGGCTGGCATCTGTCTCTTTCCCAACCCCTACAGCACCTTCCTACAGAATCAAAGCCTCTTCTCAAATTTACAATCCCTGACAGGGGGCATGACTGGGAAAACAAGGTAAGCACGGGCTTACTTGTGCTTACTTACTAGTCTTAGTGAACAATTTTACATGTGAAATGATCTGGTAAGCACTATGCTTACCTTGCCTATTGAATAATCTGCCCCTGGTTGCCACTAGTTTTCCCTCTCCCCAAGGATATTTACTTGACAACCTCCATTAGAGCATATGCACAGAATAGTTTCCCAGAAATGCTGATTTGATGATGGATGATCTGCCTTCACCCTGGATGAAGAACACCCTGGCCTACATATTTCCTCACACATAATAAAGAGGAGTGATTCATCAGTGGGCAAAGTAGTTATCATCTGCTCAACACTGGAATGGGACCATGGTGGTTTGCTAAATACTGTGGTTAATAAACCAGCAAAATGACCTCAGTTAATCCTTATTCCTCTTTAAAGACAGTTGTAGATGTTCCCAGATCTGGCTGACACATTCCTTGGCTGTTAAGGAACTAATGAATTTCATAGAAACAGAGAAAACAGGCACAAATAGTGAGGAGGTCATGGGAAAGGCATTCCAAATCTAACAGAATCTGTCTCCAAAGTCAACAAAACTCCGTTCTTCCTCAGAACAGTTCACAAGTATGAGAAGGGTCTGAGTCTTTAGGGAGTCTCTTAGCAATGAAATTTATGATCCATCATCCATCATCACAACTCATCACTTCTCTAGAATGTCTTTTCTATCTCCTTTTTTTTTGGTAACCGTATCATCACTCTCATATCTCATAGTCTTGATCTAAATATCTAGACATAAGGTTATTTCAACAACCTGTTGATCTGCTTTCTCCAGTCCCTCCTCTAAACAATCCATCTCAGCTTTCATTATGTTCTCCTCTGATTGAAACTTTGATGGATACCTGGCCCTCAGGATTCACAATAGGGTCTCAACTTTACTATCCAATACAACATAAGCTCCTAGTACTAGTTCATTCTCTTCCCCATCATACTCATTCCCACCTTTAAATCTTTGTAGATGGTTTCCAATCCAGAATGCCCTGCCCAACTATCCAACTATCTCCTCAAGGGTCAGCTCAAGGTCTCCCGTTTCCATGAAGTGCTCTTTTAATATCCCAGCCCACATTAGATAGTAAGCTTCGTCTGGACTCTGATACTCATTTGTGCCTTCAGTTATAAAACTTTATTATATGCTTTTTTTTTTTTTTAAATTGGCATTGAACTATTGTCTTATCCAAAAGTGAATGTAAGCTTTTTGGAGGCCATAGACCATGTCTCATCTTTTCTGGTTTCCCTCCTGATCCAGCCTCAGAGCAGTGCTGGGCTCATAACACATATTTAACAAAAACTTTCCTAATTCAGCTAGATGAATTTTTCATTTAAAGTTTTAGAGTTTTTTTTTTTTTTTTTTCTCTCCTTGGTATAATTATTAAAAGTCCTTTGGTCTTGTATAGTAGTATTACACCATGTGGTCTAGAATTGAGTTGTTTTGGAAATCCAAAGCAATTAAAAACAAACACGCACCACAGAGAATGACAAGACAGACATTATTATTGCTATATATTTACTTCTACTGGAGGGTACTAGAAAAGAGAATGGGTATACTAACTGTTCATAAGTCAAAGTATCTGATTAAACACAATAGCTTCAGTCCATCTGCTTTCATATCTTCTCCTTGTTCTCTATTCTCCAGGTCTCTCACCTAGTTCTGGACTTCGTTCTCCCTCATGTGGACATTGCAATAGACACCTTTATCTTTCACTGCCTCCAATTTCTCCTTCATTCTGCACACAGTCATTCAGGAATTTTTCTGAAGTATAAATTTGTCATGCCACACTTCTCCTTAGAAACTCTCTGTTAAGTCCAAATTCTCTGGGCTGGCATTTAAGATTTCCCAAGATCTAGTCCCAACCTGTATTTCCACCTTTAGCATTTACTATTCTTCTCAACAGCCCCTATATTCTATCCAAACAGAACTCCTTGCGTTGAGCTTAACATATAAAACCCTGCTTAACTAACCTTGCACCTTTACCAAAAAGCCCCCTCTATTTCATTCCTTTGAGTGCAAACTACATTTTATCTTTAATGATCAATTTAACATTAAGAAAACCTTTCCCGATCACTCTACCAGGAAGGAATTCTCCTTTCTCTGAATGCCCATATAGCACATACACTCTAATGGCATTTATCATCTTCCATCTTGGATTTGTTACTTATCTACATTCATTCATTTATTCATTCCCTCAAAAATATTGAACAGAATTGTTCAAAGTGTTTGAGATTAAAAAAAAAAAAGAAAAAAAGGAGTATGGTCTACTGGTGAGATAGTAATAAACTTCTAAATAAAAAAAATATGTCAAATATGCTAATGGAAGTTAAAGAACCATAAGAGGCCAGATGAAGGTTGGCATAGATTTGTCTAGGGTAATCAGGGGATTTCAGAGGAGCAGAGTTAATTAGCCAGGTGGACAAAATGGGGAGTTGGCAGGGGTTGGGTTAGGTAGAGGAAAGGTTGACCTATTAGGTGAAGAGCTTAGGGTGAAAAAAGGCATGGACACATGAGAAAGCAAGGCACATTTGCAGAAAGGCAAGTTATAACTGGGTAAGATATGTCAAGAGAATAGCAATGGTAAGAGAAGAGACTGGTCAGGTGGACAGGAACCAGATTTTGCCTTGCTGAGAAGTCTGGAGTTCATCCTGTTAGCAGCCGGGGGCCTCTGAAGTATCTTAATCAGAGGAATTAGAAGACTGAATTATGGACTAGACTCTGGTAGGAGGGTGAAGGGAGGATCAAAAACATGAAGAGACCTGGTGGGAGAATTCATGTCTGGTTCAACTTTGTATTTCATGATTGTACTTAGCACAGTGCCAGGCACATGACTTATTTAAGGTTGTATTTATTCAATAAGTGAAAGAAAATGAGCTGTCCACTTTTAGACTAGAATACGAATAGAAAGGTATGCCTGTTTTAAAGTTCATACTTCACCTGTGTTACTCAGATCACATAAGTAGAGTACATTTTCCAGCTTCCTGAACCTATCTACCCACGTCTCACGTTCTTCGGACTCATTCTTCATGATGCAATCCACAAAAGGCTGGGACACTGGTCTGATCTTCAAAGAGCTCAGAGGATCTTTTGGGGCCAAAGTATCAGCAGGACGGCTTTCTGGCTGCAGCTCTTCTTCGGGCGTTTTCTACCAAAACAACACAAGCATCTCACTGGCAATGCATTCACCACCCAGAGCTTGTCCAGTCTTTCGGCCAAAGATAAGGCCACACAACTAGCAAGATTTATTGCAAGATCTGGCTTTGTAAAGTTAAGAGGATGTGTTTCAAATCCTCAGAGCAATAGGACCTATCTGCCAAGTGTTGCTGGATATAAACTACTATGTTGAGTTTCTTTTTTTAAAGGAAAGGTTGAAATAAATCATGATGTTGATTCAGTTTGCATTTCTGACTTGCACAAAGCAAGGAGTTTTGTAACTGATGGGGATATTTCATGATGTTCTCCATTTTGTACTAGTGGGACTCATAGGGGATGGGCTTCAGGCAATGCTTGTAATTTCTTAGTACGGAAACCTGTGGATCATGAGTGTGAAATTCTTTCCAAAGAGTGACTGAACAATAGTAATGTTATCTAAGGCTCATGGGCCTAGTATAAAGGATCATAAAGCACCTTAAGTTCTGCCTGACCTGTTCACTTAACAGAAAGTTGAGGCCCAGAGAGTGAAAATAACTGACAACATCACACAGTAAATGGAAGACACAACATTGGAACCATGGGGTAGAGGTTGTATCCAGCTCATCTTGGTATCCTAACCCCATGGCCAGTACATAATAGTGGTGCAATAAGTGTTTTTTTTTTTTTTTTTTTTTTTTAGAATAAATAGACAAATGAGTCCCTGCTGGATGCCACATAAGGCATCCTGCCACCTACTGTGTAGGCAGAGTGGACATCTATTGTTTGATCTGCCCAGCCTCACTTTTCCAGGAATTCCCTCCTGCCGATGCACATGTTTGTAGAGGGAACTGCCATGTTCTAAGTGCATACAGGGGAGGATTAGCTAATAAGCAAGATATGCACAGGCTTACAGTAAGCAAGGAACACACGGGCTTACTTGTGCTTACTGACTAATCTGTAGTGCACCATTTGATGTGGTGAAAAACAGGTGAAATTGCGTACTACAGATTAGTCAGTAAGCACAAGTAAGCCCGTGTGTACCTTGCTTATTGGTAATCTGTCCCTGAATGCATATTTCAGAGCTGGTCGTCTAGGCAAAATGGGTCAATAAGTCCATTGTCCAGGAATTTTGGAATTATTTGTGAGAGATAAAGCCAAAGAAATAGAGATGTGGAGATCATTCTCTGTGTGAGAAGTTGGAAATCTAACAGCTTTTTTATTTTGTGTACTGGAAATGAGAAAAGGCTGGTCTGCTGAGAGAAACTGAGAGAGAGAACATAAAGCTGACAACAGGATGAAGAGACAAGACATATAGAAAGCTGTGATGACGCTAGAGTCCCTAATTTTAGTTCATTCTTGCATTTCCACCCTTAGGTAACATAATATGTTCCTCTATGGGTGGTACAAATGTTCAAGTGCTCAGCTACTAACTGAAAAGCTGGTGGAACCAAACCACCCAGAGTTACCTCAGAAGAAAGGCCTGGTGATCTATTTCAGGAACATCACAACCATTGAAAACCCCAGGAGTGTAATTCTACTCTGAAATACATGGGGTTGCCATGAATCAGAATCGACTGGATGGTAACTTCCAACACAGTAAGCTAGTAGAGTTGGTTCTGTTAGTTAAGAGCAACTGCAACCCGAATAGCAAAAGCTAACACATGACAAAATCCTGCCCCTAACTTTTGGACACTCTGTGCTCCCCTAACTTTCAAATGTCTGAGTTTCTCCAACTTTGTATCTTTGTCATAAACTTCTCATTCATCTAAAGAATACTAATTGCAATAAGAAGCCAAGTTTTGAGCTTGTTAACAAACATGGATTAAGCTGCTGCTAGGAAGTGAAGAACAAATTTCTTTTGTTTAAAACAATCAAATGCTATAGCAAACTGTACCCACATGGATAACCAACAACCAGTGAGTTTTAAGGGATTAACATAAAATAATTCTACTTTAGTAAAATCAACTTGGGGAAAAACAGAAAGTTATCATAAAGTAAATTAGAATAGTGGTTCTTATACTTTTTAGAGCTTTGAACCACTTTGAAAGTCTGATGAAAGCTTTAGATAGTCTTTTTGGGTAAACGTACATTTTCACAAATTTTGGTGTATAATTTTGGTGTTTAATTTTGGCAACTAACAATAGCAGCCATAAATACAACAAAGAAAAATGCCCTTGGTCCTGAGAAATTAATTTGAAATAGCTTTGTATTTCTGTAGACAGTACACTACTCTCTTTAACCACTAAAGACGAATGAAAGGGGGTTTGCATGGACCTGAATTAGGTTCATCTAAGAAACTAAAGCACCCTACGATATTTCATTCCCACTGTGTCAGGATGAAGTCCAAAGTCTTTGGCAAATAAAACCATTCATATTCTCATTCTTGCTTATCTCCCCAGCTTTGTATTCTTTTAGTTCTACATATATATCTTTTCCTTTAGTCATGTAACACCATGCCATTTTCAGGAAAAAAAAAAAAAGCTGTTTTATGCCTTTATGTCTTCATACATGTTGTTCCCTCTATCATGAAACCTCTTTTTTTTTTGCCACCTATTCCTTGATTAGTTGAACTACTCTACATTCTTTAGATTCCCTGACAGCCTCAAGCTGGGCAAAGGGTGATTCTTTGTAGCCCCTTTATCTATCAAAGCACTTATCCCTGGATATTATAATTGTCTGTTTGATGATCTGTTTCCTCCACCAGAGACCTGGAGGGCTGTGCCTGTAACAGTACCTTTTATGTATCCCCAGGATGCGGTTAGTGGCTGGCACAGAGGTGGTTCTCAAGACATGTTTACTGAATAAGTAAATGAGTGAATGATTTTCTATTGGACCATAGGACAGTTGCTTTACCAACCATGTGCTTCAGTTCCATTCCCTTTCTAAAAAAAGTGGGACAAGGAACGTGAGGAGAATCAGTTATTGCAGAGATACAGGAAAATCCTCAAACAAGAGGCAAAATAAAAGAGCAAAGTATTTTTTTTTTTCATAATCTTATTCACAACAGACTTAACACTCAAGGAGAAAAGCATTTGCTGTTGTTTCCTGCATGGCAAGAGGCCTGCCAAAATGGATACTATTTTCTAAAATATTTCGAAGTGTGAAGTGCATGAAGAGGCCTCCCGTCATTTTAAGATGAATTATGTTCTAATCCGGGTATTTAAAAAACAACAACAGAGAAACTCAGGCTGTTTTTTCAATTCTGTCTGCATCTTCTCCTGGCTAAGTGCTGGGACTATTAAAACATATTTCAAATGCTTGCCAGATTTTTTTTTTTTCCTTTTAAATCAAAGAGCCCATTACATTTAAAAGTGTGATGTCTGGGGAAAAGTTCAGCCTCAGTTTCTGGAAGCTGGACTTAAGATGTCAAAATAGATCTCATGCCAGCCATATTTTGATGGCAGTTGGTGGATTGGTCTAGGGATTTGGAAGGACACCCATACAGATGCTGCCGGTTCAGTTTCTTAGGGCAGGTGGCAAGCCCTTCACCAAGCAATGCCATACCAACGAGGACAGGAACCAACTCACACTCTAGGCTTCCTCTGCCTCAGCTCTCTGCCTGGGGAGAGTCTTGAAGTCAAAATCAGTCTGACATAGAGGGGTTGGGTAGGAACCAAAAACCCAGAGGAGAGGACCCCACCCAGCATCAGAGAATAGCAGGCCCAGGATCTGTGAAGACTTTGCCTGAGCCCTATAGATCCAGGTGCATACCATATGCTCATTTTTGCTTTGAGACATCTCAGGAACTTCAGGCTCCACTGGACTGGTAGCAACGTCCTTTTCTTTCTTTCCTGAGCAAGAGAGAAAAAAATGGAATGGTTTAGTCGGGTCTCTTCTTACATATGCAGGAAAAGAAAACATTGGGACTCTGCTATATGGTCGGCACAGTGTTAGGTGATGGGGATATGTGGGTGAAGAAGAAAGACATGGTCCTGCCCTGACTGAGCCCACATAGGGGAGGTTGATGTTGAATAATTACTAAAAATTACTATTTACAAACTACCATAAATAACATATGCTCCTTGAAAGTGAGGATGGTGAGACTTCAGCTCACTTACTCTGGACACATCATCAGGAAAGACCAATCCCTGGAAAAGAACAGAACGTTTGGTAAAGTAGGTCAGTGAAAACAAGGGAAGCCCTCAGTGAGATACATTGACACACCAGCCACAACAATGGACTTAAACACACCAATGACGGTGAAGATGGCGCAGGACCAGGCAACGTTTCATTCTGTCATACGTAAGGTCACCATGAGTCAGAGCCGATTTGATGGCAGCTAACAACAACAGAAACCATAAACACTACAAAGGAAAAATATGGGGAAATATGAAAGTATTTAAACCTTTTGTGTGGCAGGGGTGGGAGTGGCAGGGGATCAGGGATGGCTTCTTGAATAAAGGCAGTGGCACTTAAACCGGTGACCTGAAGGATGAATAGGAGTTTCTCCAGGCAAAGGTGGTGGTGGTGGGTGTGGGTGGAGCAGAGAGCTCCAGAGAAGCAGAGACAGCAGCCAGTAGAAAGGCCTTGAATCAGAAGGGCTTCCTATGGTCCCGCCTCTGAATAGAGAAGCAAGCACTTCTGCCCCTCTCTCCATGCAAGTATATACCAGTAAGATCAGGCAGAACCCTTCTCTTTTCCCTTCCTTGCTCCTTTCAATGGTCTGAGACACTGGAGGAAAAGAGGTATGAGCAGCATCCCAAACATGGGAATCCTGTTACCCAGGTGCTACCTGCTGCAGGCTACTGCCTCTGTGAATCCACCACCACCACCAATTGCCATGGAATCCATTCTGACTCGTGGTGGCCCCATGTGGGTCACAGTAGAACTGTGCTCAATGGGGATTTTAATGGCTTATTTTTTGGAAGTAGATTGCCAGGTTTTTCTTCTGAGGCACCACTGGGTGAACTCGCACCTCCAGCCTTTTGGTAAGTAATGGAGCACGTTAACTGTTTCCACCACCCAGGAACTCTCTCTGTGAATAAAATAGGTTTTCTTAGCATGCAGGAAAAAGACATGAAGACCTTCTCCTAAAATCCTGTAAGACTTATTGCTGGTCTCATGCTTTCATTATTCCACACCTCTCATCAGACTTGGCTACTTAATTTATTTTACAAATCCATATAACAACCACACAGCACAGGTTTCTGGGAGTCTCAGCTTAAATATTCAGTGAATACTTCAAATATGCAATTGAAATATATATTATTTCTGAATTTGGTCTATTTTCAATGAAAATGATTCAATCAATAATTTTAAACAAAAGATATAGGGAGATAGGGTAACGGTGGTTGAGAGTGTAGGCTCTGAAGCCAGATGTTTTGGGTCTGATGTCTCGTCTTGGTTCCTCTCCTTATTAGCTGCACGGCCTTGAGAAATTAAATGTCCTCTCTGTGTCTCATTTCCTTAACTGTAAAATGGAGAAAATCACACCTATAGGTTGTTGTGGGGATTAAATCCGTTAGAACATGCAAAGCAAGTACCTGGAACCTAGCCAGTGCTTAACAAATGTTAACTAATAGTATTATTATCTATGTAAAGATGTTTATATAAGTACATTCACATCAGATTAAAAAGCCTTTTTGTTAGATGACTTTTAGCATGGTACTTTGGAATCTTTGTGAATTTTCTCCCTTAGTTTCTTGAGAGAAGGCAGTGTGATTTCATAATCTTCTCTGACGCCCTAGCACCCAGCATAGAGTAAGTGCTCAATGCATGTTTGATGAATAAATGGATGATGATGTGCCCTAATTTGGAGTTTGAAGAATAAAGGCACTGCATATATAAGTTGTTCTCCCAGTTCTCCTTCAGGCCCTTGGAGAGGAGGGACTTTTCTCTACATTTTTTTTTTAGTCCTCCCATACCTAACACAGATGCTATGTGGAGTAAACCATAATAGATGCTGATGAGCATCATGATGGCACCCAGTTCAGGCAGCCCCTCTGAGGCAGAGCTCATTGAATCAGCTGAAATCTAAGTTGTCATGGGAGCGGGTCATCACCTAGTAGCACCGACCCCTGCTTGTTTAACCCAGTATGTTAAAAAAAAAAAAAGAAAAGAAAAAGCTTTCTGTTTATTGCAGGTGAATAAAAGACTCAAATTACTCAGAGCCACAGAGTGGGAGAGCTAAAGGAATTCTAGAAGCCGTATGTGGCAGAAGGGCAGGAAGACGAACTTTGGTGTCAGACAGACCTGAATGTTAATCTTGATTCTTCCCTGTACCTGCTGCAAGCTTTCAGATCTGAATTTTGTCATTTGTGAAAAGGGGATGATACCAGCGATTTACAGTAATGTTGTGGAGTTTAAAAAAAAAAAAAAAAAAAAGCCTACATAAAGTAATATACAGAAAAGATGCTCGATGCAAAGTCTTATTATTTGTTATTGTGTTATTACCATTATAAGATGTTAAGCAAGTCTAGCTTCCCCAGAGGAGTGGACTGATGTTAATTATGATGTGCCAGGCATTTTTCTGGGCACTGTTCACATGTATTATCCCTTTTAGAATAACATCTAGAACCTAGACCTTGTCCCAGCCCAGTTCCTCTTTACTGTCTGAACTTCAAAAAGTTCCATTAGGAGAAAATGCACGCTAGTTCACCTGGTCTCTTTACAACTTCCCTTTTCTCCTTCCTAATACCTATAAACATACAAAAAGGTAATTGTTTGCACATGTAAAAACTGTTTGAAAACCCCAACTCAGGCAGAGCTAATTTTTTCTCCCTAACATAGCAGGAAGGATAAATAATAACCATCTGTCTAGTCTGCCAGTTGAAGATTTGTACTGGAGGATATAAACAAAGCTGGCTTCTAGAGTTTTCCAGGTGTTGGAAGGGCCAGGTTTTACAGGGCTTCCAGTGGACACCCCAGCTAATGACTTGACATCAGAGGTCTTCAGTGCTGGTTGCACATTAGACCCACCTGGGGAGCTTTAAAAATTACCATTGCTCAGGCCTCACACCAGACCAATTGAATCAGAATCTCCAGGGGTAGAAACCCAGCTAGTACTTTTAAACAATTCCCTAGGTAATTTTAAAGTGAAGCCAGAGTAGAGAAAAGCTGATTTAAATAAAAGCTTCTGGCCTCATGTGGCGGGCTGAATGAAGCTTTTGTGAGAAGGGAACAAATATCTGTTAACTGTGTTACATGCTAGACATTTTCCACATGTTTTGTCACTTAATCTAAGGAATAACGCTGTGAGGCAGAAGTTATCCCTTTTTGACAGATGAGGAAACTGAGGCAAAAAGAGGTTCAGTTACTTAAGACAGCAAAAGCTGGGGCAGGTTTGGGATTCTAATTCAGTTGGAATTGTTTTTTTGTTAGCTGCCATCAAGTCGATTCTGACTCATGGCAACTGCATGTGTGCAGGTTAAAACTGCTCCACAGAGTTTTGAAGGCTGTGACATTTCAGAAGCAGATCGCCAGGCCTACGTTCTGAGGCACGTCTGTGTTCAAACCCCCAACCTTTTGGCTAGTAGTTGAGAGCGTAACCCTTTTCGCCACGCAGGGACTCCTCGGTAAGGAATGGCCCCAAGCAAATCCTGATAATATTCTCAGATGTGAAGCACTCTTTCATTCATTAATTTAGCAAACATTTGTTAAGTGCCAACTATATTTGAGTTGACCATTGTTTTAATTTGCATTTCCCTGATGACAAATAGAGTTTAGGATTCTTGCAAATACTTATGATCAGTCATCTTTTGCTATTATTTTATTTAGGATTTATGGATTATGTTCTTGGGAGAGAATGGCCTATAATATCTTTTCTTGTAATTATGTTGTTCAAATCTCCTATATCCTACTGCATTTTCTGATCCTTGGGTAGTGCAGACAGTTAAGCACTCAGCTACTAACCAAAAGATATGCAGTTCAAATCTACCCAGAGGTGCCTCAGAAGGAAGGCCCAGCCTATAAAGTGCAGTTCTACTCTGAAACACAGGGGGTCACCATGAGTCAGAATCAACTCAACAGCAACTGTTTTCTTTTTTCTTTTTGTATCAGTTATTTAGTAAGGAACATTAATATCTCCCAATCGGGTTGGGGATTTGGCTCTGCCAGTTTTGCATTATATATGTTGAGGCTATGTTATTAGGTGATGCAAATTGAGAATTGCTATGATTTCCTGGAGAATTGACTCTTTTATCATTATTCTTCTTTATCTCTAATAATGCTCCTTACCTTAAAATGTACTTGATCTGGTAGTAATATACTTACACCAGCTTTCTTTTAGTTAGTTGTTTGCATGGTATACTTTTTTAGTCCTTTTATTTTCAACTTTTTGGTGTCCTTATATTTAAAGTGTGCCTTTGTTAGCAACATATATTTGGTTTTTGTTTTCCTACCCTTTCTAGCAATTGCTGTTGTTGTTAGGTGTTGCCGAGTCATTTCTGACTCATAGCAACCCCATGTACAATAGAACAAAACACTGCCTGGTCCTGAACCATCCGCACAATCTTTGCTATGTTAGAGCCCATTGTTGCAGCCACTGTGTCAATCTACCTCACTGAGGGTCTTCCTCTTTTTCGCCAGCCCTCTACTCTACCAAGCATGATGTCCTTCTCCAGGGACTGATTCCTCCTGATAACATGTCCAAAGTATGTGAGACATAGTCTCGCCCTTCTTGCTTCTCAGGAGCATTCTGGCCGTACTTCTTCCAAGACAGATTTGTTCATTCTTCTGGCAGTCTGTGGCATATTCCATACCCTTTGCCAACACCGTAACTCAAAGGCATCAATTCTTCTTTGATCTTCTGTATTCATTATCCAGCTTTCATATGCATATGAGGCGACTGAAAACACCATCGCTTGGGTCAGGTGCACCTTAGTCTTCAAGGTGACATCCTTACTCTTCAACACTCCAAAGAGGTCTTTTGCAGTAGACTTGCCCAATGCAATGCATCTTTTGATTTCTTGACTGCTGCTTCCGTGGGTGTTGGTGGATCCAAGTAAAATGAAATCCTTGACAATTTCAGTCTTTTCTCTGTTTATCATTATGTTGCTTATTGGTCCAGTTGTGAGGGTTTTTGTTTTCTTTATCTTGAGGTGTAATCCATACCGAAGGCTGTGGTCTTTGACCTGCATCAGCAAGTGCTTCAAGTTCTCTTCACTTTCAGCAAGCAAGGTTGTGTTGTCTAAATAACGCAAGTTGTTAGAGAGTTAATGGTTGAATGTCCTCCAATCCTGATGCCCCATTCTTTTTCATATAGTCCAGCTTCATGGATTATTTGCTTAGCATACAGATTGAATAAGTATAGTGAAAAGATACAATCCTTATGCCACCTTCCATGACTTTAAACCACGCAGTATCCCCTTGTTCTGTTCAAACGACTGCCTCTTGATCTATATACAGGTCCCTCAGAAGCACAATTAAGTGTTCTGGAATTCTTCCATTCTTTGCAATGTTGTCCATAATTTGTTATGATCCACACAGTTGAATGCCTTTGCGTAGTCAATAAAACACAGGTAAACATCTTTCTGGTGTTCTCTGCTTTCAGCCAGGATCCATCTGACATCAGCAATGATATCCCTCATCCTATGTCCTCTTCCGAATCCAGCATGAATTTCCCTGTCAACGTACTGCTGCAATTGTTTTTGAATGATCTTCAGCAAAATTTTAACTTTCATGTGATATTAATGATATTGTTTGATAATTTCTGCATTTGATTGGATCACCTTTCTTTGGAATAGGCATAAATATGGATCTCTTCTAGTGGGTTGGCCAGGTAACTGTCTTCCAAATTTCTTGGTATAAATGAGTGGGCAGTTCCAGCGCTGCATCTGTTTGTTGAAACATCTCAACTGGTATTCCATCAGTTCCTGGAGACTTGTTTTTCACCAGTGCCTTCAGTGCAGCTTGGACCTCTTCCTTCAGTACCATCAGTTCTTGATCATATGCTACCTCCTGAAATGGTTGAACGTTGACCAATTCTTTTTTGCATAGTGACTCTGAGTATTCCTTCCATCGTCTTTTGATGCTTCCTGCATTGTTTAATATTTTCGCCTTAGAATCTTTCAATATTGCAACTCAAGTCTTGAATTTTCTCTTTAGTTCTTTCAGCTTGAGAAATGCTGAGTGTGTTCTTCCCTTTTGGTTTTCTAACTCCAGGTATATGGTATATTCATTATTCTTTACCAGCATAATTCATAATTCAAAGGCATCGATTCTTCTTCAGTGTTCCTTATTCAAGGTAGTGTATGTAAATACAAATATGACCCCTTTTACCGTATTTTATGGAAATGACACTCACCTTTTACGTTTGTGCCCTCCCCCTGTGAAGTGTTTTCATAAGGGCTACTGTGCCAATTTTTTTTACATGTCGCTGTAACATAGCACTTTTACTAAAATATCTTGCAGGGAAGGGGCGTGGTTGGCAAACAAATGTAGAATGTGAAAGTTATTTGCATAAAAATACAGTAATCAGGTTATTATGAAATATTTGAGTGAAAAGGGACCCTAGAAATGAGAAAATTTTACAATTCTACACACACATAATGAGTAGCTTTCTTTCATTTCTGTATAATGTATCCTCTCCCCTTTTATAATATCTACATACCGGTCTATAACCAAAAAAAAAAAAAAGACTCATAGTGACCCTATAGTACAGACAGACAAAATGGCTCACTCAGTGCTTAAGAGCGTTTAATCATCATAGATCCAGAAACACAGAAATGGGAAGAGATCAAGTCATTAACTTTGTCAGTAATTACCAGGCTATCACAATAACAATGCAACCACAACAACTCTCTTGCTTTGTAGAGTATTATATTGTCTAAAAAAAATTGTCAGACTTAAAATCACACTATGAGATCGATAGAGAAGGTTTTTTCTTTCTTTCTCTCTTTTTCTCTCTCTCTCCCCCTTCCTTCTTCCCTCCATCCCTCCCCGCTCCCTTCCTTCCTTTATTCTTTTCTTATTATTTTTGCCCACTTTACAGATGAGAAAAATGAGTCAGAGAGAAGTAATATAAATGTTCCAACATAGGTGGTTATTTAGTTGCAGAAGTGAGACTTCAATCCATATTTTTAGGCATTTTTCTGCTATACCCTATTACCTCACTTATATAAGAGAGTTAGAGAAAATATTTGGTTAAAATATTTATTGTTATCATCTTTTGATGTATTTGTCCTGTCTTTTCAACAAGACTCTGAATTCTTTAAAGATACACATCATGTCATAAAAACTTGAAACCTGAGCTGATGTTAACCTATTATCTCCTATCCTGATCCCACCTTTCTACACTCTGTTCTATAATGCTGGGGCAGGGAATCTACAGCTATGTTTTCCAGATTCTTTTTTTTTTTTTAATTGTACTTTAGATTAAGGTTTACAGAACAGATAGTTTGTCATTAAACAGTTAGTACACATATTGTTTTATGACATTGTTTAACAACCCCACGACACGTCAACACTCTCCCTTCTCAACCTTGGGTTCTCTATTATCAGCTTTCTTGTCCCCTCCTGCCTTCTAGTCCATGTCCCCATTAGTCTCCTTTTGTTTTATGGGGATGTCTAATCTTTGGCTGAATGGTGGACCTTGGGAGTGACTTTATTACTGAGCTAAAAGGGTGTCCGGGGGCCATACTCTCAGGGTTTCTCCAGTCTCTGTAAGGCCAGTTAAGTCTGATCTTTTTTTGTGAGTTAGAATTTTGTTGTACATTTTTCTCCAGCTCCATACAGGACTCTCTGTTGTGATCCCTGTCAGAGTCGTCAGTGGTGGTAGCCATGCACCATCTAATTGTACTGGATTCAGTCTGGTGGAGGCCGTGGTGGTTGTGTTCCATTAGTCCTTTGGACTAGTCTTTCCTTTGTATCTTGTTTTCTTCATTATCCCTTGCTCCCAAAGGGGTGAGACAAGTGGAGTATCTTAGATGGCTTCTCACAGGCTTTTAAGACCCCAGATGCTACTCACCAAGGTAGAATGTAGAACATTTTCTTTATAAACTCTGTTATGCCAACTGAGCTAGATGTTCCCTGAGACCATGGTCCCCACAGACCTCTGCCCAGAAATTCAGTCCCTCAGGGAGTTTGGATGTGTCCATGGAGCTTCCATGACCTTGCCTTGTACAAGTTATGCTGGCTTCCCCAGTATTGTGTACTGTCTTACCCTTCACCAAAGTTACCATTTATCTATTGTCTGTTTAGTGTCCCCACACACACTCCTCTCCTGTCTCGTAACCATCAAAGATTGTTTCTTTTTGTGTGTAAACATTTTCATGAGTTTTTACAGTAGTGGTCTCATACAACATTTGTCCTTTTGTGATTGGCTTATTTCACTAAGCATAATGTCCTCCAGTTTCATCCATGTTATGAGATGCTTGATTGTTCTTTATAGTTGCATAATACTCCATTGTGTGTATGTACCATAGTTTGTTTATCCATTCATCTGTTGATGGGCATCTGGGTTGTTTCCATCTTTTTCCTATTGTGAACAATGCTGCAGTGAACATGGGTGTGCATATGTCTATTCATGTGACGACTCTTATTTCTCTAGGATCTATTCCTAGGAGTGGGATTCCTGTATCGTATGGTATTTCTATTTCTAGCTTTCTAAGGAAGTGCCATATCATTTTCCAAAATGGTTGTATCATTTTGCATTCCCACCAGCAGTGCATAAGAGTTCCCATCTCCTCGCAGCCTCTCCAACATTTGTTATTTTCAGTGTTTTTGATTCGTGCCAGTAATGTCAGGGTGAGATGGTATCTCATTGTGGTTTTCATTTGCATTTCTCTAATGGCTAGTGATCACGAGCATTTCCTCATGTGTCTGTTGGCCGCTTGAATGTCTTCTTTGGTGAAGTGTCTGTTCATCTCCTTTGCCCAGTTTTTAATAGGATTATTTGTCTTTTTGTTGCAGAGGTGTTGGATTTTCTTGTAAATTTTAGAGATTAGACCTTTGTCTGACTTGTAATATCCAAAATTTTTTTCTCAGTCTGTAGGTTCTCTTTTACTCTTTTGGTGAAATCTTTTGATGAGCTAAGTGTTTAATTTTTAGAAGATCCCAGTTATCTAGCTTATTTTCTGGAGTTTGTGCGTTGTTGATTATGGCTTGTATCTTGTTAATGCTGTGTATTAGGGCCTCTAGCATTGATCCTATTCTTTCTTCTATAAATTTTATAGTTTTTGGCTTTATATTTAGGTCTTTGATCTCTTTTGAATTAGTTTTTGTATATGGTGTGAGGTATGGGTCCTGTTTCATTTTTTTGCTGATGGACATCCAGTTTTGCCGGCACCATTTGTTGAAAAGACCATTCCCCATTTGATGGACTTTGGGCCCTTGTCGAAGATTAGGTGACCACAGGTGGATGGATTTACATCTGGGCTCTCAATTCTGTTCCATTGGTCAATGTATCTGTCCTCGTAAGTGTACCAGGCTGTTCTGACTACCGTAGTTGTATAGTAGGTTCTGAGGTCAGGTAGTGTGAGTCCTCCTACTTTCTTCTTCTTCTTCAATAGTGCTTTACTTATCTGGGGCTTCTTCTCTTTCCATATAAAGTTAATGATTAGTTTTTCCATCTCTTTAAAGAATGTTGTTGGTATTTGGATCAGGATTGCATTGTATTTGTAAATTGCTTTGGGTAGAATTGTCATTTTCACAATGTTGAGTCTACTTATTCATGAGCACAGTATGTTTTTGCATTTATGTAGATCCCTTTGGGTTTCTTGCAGTAGTGTTTTGTAGTTTTCTTTGTATAGGTCTTTTACATCCCTGGTTAGATTTATTCCTAAGTATTTTATTTTTTTAGGGTCTATTATAAATGGTATTGTTTTCCTTATTTCCTTTTCATCATTCTCTTTAATGGTGTATAGGAATTCACCTGATTTTTGTATGTTTATCTTGTATCCTGCTACTCTGCTGAATCTTTCTATTAGTTCCAGTAGTTTTCTCATGGAGTCTTTTGGGTTTTCTATGTATAGTATCATATCATCTGCAAATAGGGACAGTTTAACTTCTTAATTACCAATTTGGATGCCATTTATTTCTTTTTCTTGCCTTATTGCTCTAGCTAGGACTTCTAGTGCACTGTTAAATAGGAGTGGTGATAAAGGGCATCCTTGTTTTGTTCCTGTTCTCAAGGGGACTGTTTCCAGCCTCTCTCCATTAAAAATGATGTAGGCTGTTGGTTTTGCATAGATGCCCTTCATTATGTTGAGAAATTTCCCTTCTATGCCTATTTTATTAAGAGTTTTTATCAGGAATAGGTGCTGGACTTTGTCGAACGCCTTTTCTGCATCAATTGAAATGATCATGTGATTCTTTTATTTCCTTTCATGTATGTGGTGGATTACATTGATGGATTTTATAATGTTGAACCATCCTTGCATTCTTGGTCTGAATCCTGCTTGGTTGTGGTGTACTATGTTTTTGAATTGATGCTGAATTCTATTGGATAGAGTTTTGTTGAGAATTTTTGCATCTATATTCATGAAATATATTGGTGTGTAATATTTTTTGTGGTATCTTTGCTTGGTTGTGGTATCAGGGTTATGCTGGCTGCCTAGAATGTATTTGGAAGAGTCGCTTCCTTTTCTATATTCTGAAATAGTTTGAGTAGTACTGGTATAAGCTCTTCTCTGAATGTTTGGTAGATTTCTCCAGTGAAGCCATCTGGGCCAGGGCTTTTTTTTTGTTGGGAGGTTTTTTTTTTATTACTTTTTCAATCTCTTCTCTTGTTATGGGTCTGTTCATATTTTCAACATCATTTTGTTGTAGTATGGGTAGGTAGTGTGTTTCTAGAAATTTACTATTTCCTCTAGGTTTTCAAATTTGTTGGAGTATAGTTTTTCATAATACTCTGTTATGATCCTTTTCATTTCATTTGGGTCGGTTGTAATGTCTCCTATTTCATTTCTTATTTGGGTTATTTGCATCCTCTCCTGCTTTTGTTTTGTCAGTTTGGCCAGTGGTTTGTCAATTTTGATGATCCTTTCAAAGAATCAACTTTTGGTTTTGTTGATTCTTTCTATTGTTTTTCTACTCTCTGTTTCATTTATTTCTGCTCTGATCTTTATTATTTCCTTTATTCTAGTGGCTATGGGCTTTTTTTTGCTGTTCTCTTTCTATTTGTTTGAATTCTGTAGTTAGTGTTTTGATTTTGTCCCTTTCATCTTTTTTGATGTGTGGGTCTATTGCTATAAATTGTCCTCTGAGGATTGCCTTTGCTGTGTCTCATGTTTTGGTATGATGTGTTTTCATTCTCATTTGATTCTAGGAAATTTTTTGATTCCTTCTCTGATTTATTCTATTACCCAGTGGTTTGTAAGCAGGGTGTTATTCAGTTTTCATCTAATTGATTTTTTTCCCTTGCTCGTCCTGGTGTTAATTTTTACCTTGATGGCATTGTGGTCAGAGAATATACTTTGTATTATCTCAGTGTTTTGGATTTTGTTGAGGGTTGCTTTGTGGCCTAAGATGTGGTGTATTCTGGAGAATGTTTCATGTGTGTTGGAAAAGAAAGTGTACTTTGTAGCTGTTGGGTGGAGTGTTCTATATATGTCTATGAGGTCAAGTTGGCTGACTGTGCCATTTAGGTCTTCTGTATCTTTGTTGAGCTTCTTTCTAGATGTTCTGTCCTTTACCGAGAGTGGTGTGTTGAAGTCTCCTACTATTATTTTGGAACTGTCAGTTCCTCATTTCAGTGCTGTTAGAGTTTGTTTTATGTATTTTGGAGCCCTGTCATTGGGTAGGTTGATGTTTATTATGCTTATGTCTGCATGATGGAGTGTCCCTTTTATCATTATATAGTGTCCTTCTTTGTCTTTTACGGTGGATTTTGTTTTAAAGTCTGTTTTATCTGAGATGAGTATTGCTACTCCTGCTCTTTTTTGGTAGCTTTTTGCTTAATATTTTTTTTGTTCCATCCTTTGATTATCAGTAAATTTACATCTATGTTTCTAAGGTATGTCTCTTGTAGACAGCTTATTGACGGATCCTGTTTTTTATCCATTCTGTCACTCTCCATCTCTTTCTAAGTGCATTTAGGCCATTTTCATTCAGCGTAATTATTGATAGGTGTGAGTTTATTGCTGTCATTTTGTAGTGCTTTTTTTGTGGTGCCGGCGTTTTCTTTGTTCCTCTTACTCCCCTGTGCTGAATTCCTTTTGTTTGTGGATTTTTTTTTCTTTTCTTTTGTTTTTGAAGATTTTGTTTTTACTGAGAGTTTATGTTTTTCCTCTTTATTTTGATGAGTAAGTTTGTTAATTTTTTTGTTGTTACCTTGAAATTTACTGTTATCTTCTTAGGTCTGAGCCAGTCTATTATTACTTGTTATCATCTTGCCTTCCTCTCCATTAGAAGGTTCTATATCTACACCGTTTATTCCCTCTTTTATTGTTCTGATGTTGTTGTCATTTGCAGATTAACCTCTCCGGTTCCCTGCTGTAATTCTCTTGGCTTTGGCTAGTCCTTGAGGGTTCATTTCCTAAGTTGGTATCTGGCTGGTACGATCTTGCATCCTAGATTCAGCTTGTGGTCTGATGTTGTTTTTTCTCAGACTGAAGGACTCCCTTTAATAATTCTTGTAAGTTGGTTTTTACAGTCCCTTAATTTCTGTTTAACTGGAAATGTCCTAATTTCACCATCATATTTGAATGAGAGTTTTGCAGGATATATTATTCTTGGCTGGCAGTTGTTTTCTTTCAAGGTTTTATATATATCATCCCATTGCCTTCTTGCCTGCATGGTTTCTGCCAAATAATCCAAGCTTAGTCTTATTGTTTCTCCTCTGTATGTGACTTTTTATTTTTCTCAAGCTGCTCTCAGGATTCTTTCTTTGTTTTTGGTTTTAGTGAGTGTGATTATGATATGCCTTGGTGATTTTCTTTGGGGTCTATTGTATACGGGGTTCGCTGAGTTTCTTGGATGGTCAACTTTTCATCTTTCATGATATTGGGGAAGTGTTCTGTCAGCAGTTCTTCAGTGATCCTCTCTGTGTTTTTTGTTTTCTCCCCCTGTTCTGGAACTCCAATCACTCAAAAATTTTTGCTTTTGATTGTACCCCGCATAATTCTCAGGGTTTCTTTATTTTTCTTCATTCTTTTTTTCTGATTTTTCCTCAAACAGAGTTGTATCCACATGTTTGATTTCAACTTCACTGATCCTGTCTTCTATCACTTCAAACCTGCTGCTTAGCCTTTCTATGACACTGTCCATTTCTGAAGTCTTGCTTGTTTTTCTTTTGGATTTCTAATTGTTGTTTTTGTATGATTTCTAGTTGTGAATTTATTTTGGCATTTTGTTCCTGTGTTATTTTCCTGAATTCTTCCATTTTTTGTGTGTATTTTCCATGAATTTGTCTGCCATTTCCATGAGTTTTTCTATTTTTTTCCTCATTTTCATCAGCTTTTTGCTTCAACTCTTGGATAGCTCTGAAGATTACAGATTTGAATTCCCTATCAGGTAGTTCTAGTGCCTTTTCTTCTACTGGACAGTCATCTGGTCTTTTATTATGGACGCCTACTGGAACCATCCTGTTATGTTTTTTATATGTTTTGATATTTTCTGCTGTCTTTGGGACATTCAGTGGTTATTTTCCTCATTTATTGGTTGTAGATTTGTTTTGTCCTGCTTTTTTGTTTTATTTGGTTATATCTGAGCAGGCAGGCTGTGCATTCTTTTTTGTTTGCTCTTCTGTGTGGATGATACTTTTTTCCTCCTTGTCCAATGTGCAGGGCTGGTCACTCAGCTATGGTGCAGCAGGGCAGGTCCAGCTGAAAGGCAGTTCTTGGAATGGGTTGTTTGTGGCACATAGTAGGGCCGACAGGGCGGGCCAGGAATCAATGCAGGGCAGGTTCCAGTAGGCTCTTCCTGTGCTGCCTGTGCGTGTGATGTTCAGTGCACAGTGCAGGTAACAGGAAGGAGGGGGGAGATTGTGATGTGTGGAACTAAGATGGGCATAGGAAAGAGGAGTGAGAGGAGAGAGAAATAGGGGGCAAAAGAAAACAAACACACAAACAAATAAAAGAGTGCTAAGGGAGCTTGCCATTGGAGTGGAGAGTTGAGAGACCAAGAAATGGAGGGAAAAAAAAGAAAAGAAAATGGGTAAAATAAAGAAAATAAATAAATAAAAATTAGAAAAAAGAAAAGAAAGGAAAAGCCCCCAGGGATCCCACTGGTTCAGCGATAAAGACTGGGGAAGTGGCTCCCAGGCCATGAATTACAGCCTGGCTAGAAGGGTATAGGTGTCACACAGCACCAGGTATTCAGAATACAGGAAGAGAAGGTAAGTACAGAGAGATGAGTAACTGAGAAATGAAGAAGACAAAAAGGAAAAAGAGAGAAAATAAAACAAAAAAGAACAAAAACATTCAAACAAACAAAAAGAAATGCTCCCAGGGATCCCACTATGTAGCTGTGCAGAATGAAGAAGTAGCTCCCAAGCCATGCAGTACAGCCTGGCTAGAAGGGGTTCCCAAGCTGAGAAAAAGAAAACAAACAAGATATCAAGACAGAACAAATCAAAGTAAACAAACCTAAAAAAAGCCATGGGGATTCCACCAGACTGTCGGTGCAGGCTGGGAGGCAGTTCCACAGTTGAGCAGCATTTCATAGCCTTTCAGGAAGAAGCAAAGATGGCACATGGAGCCAGGTATTTGAGAGAAAGGAGGTGGAGGTGGTGAGAGGAGTGGAGAAATCAAAAGAAGCAGAAAAAACACCACCAGCAACAAGAAAATGGTACTCAGGGAGCCGGCCAGTGTGGACGAGTGGAATCTAAGAGATACAGGGCTGAAGCTTGTGCCTCCTGGCCAAGAGACTGTGTCTGCAGGAAGCAGAGGAGGCCAAGTCGGGGTGAAGAAGGGTAGGGAGTGGGAAAGCGTATATCTCTGGTTACCGGTTGTTCTGTCTTCTCCTGGAAGCTCTGTGAAGCTGCTTTCCCATAATCCTTGTTCACTGATCTCCGGCAGGAGTCCAAGATGGTGAATCCGTGCTGCGTTAGCTGATAGGGGACCTCTGCATGTATCTCTCCTCACTCTCTGTTGTCTGTCAGTTTCTTATTCCATTTGGTGTTTGGCTGAGTTCTTTGTCTCTTCATCTGATGCTTAGGGTCTCAGGATTGGTATTTGTCTCTTTCTGACTTATTTTTTTGGGTCTTTGCTGTGGGGGGACGGTGTGGTGCTTTTGTCTCTAGCACCATGTTGGCTGGAAGTCCTGTTTTGCAGATTCTTTTGCCAACTGGCTTCAGGCTAAATTCTCAAAAAAGGAGATACTTGAAGGGATATTAGAATGTGGAGAGAGGGAAGACATACTCTCTTCCTGTTTTTGGATGTTATGAGCATTTCTCCAACATCAGAAAAATACCACTGTTACGTTTTTCAACACTCTTAGCACCAGCAATGTGTGAAACATCAGAGGTCAGATGAACAGCCACATGACACCCTTTCAGTCATCCCAGCACTGGCCACATGGTGCTCTGTCAGAGATCCAAGCACCAACTACTTCCTTAGAGGTCTGAGCCCCACCTAGGTTGTGGTGCTACTTTTGAGGCTCAAGAACCATGTGGCATCCCCTCAAGAATCCTTTCTACAGTTGCATGGCATCTTCCTGGGAATCCTAGAACCAGCTGTGTAGTAGCATCATGCTCCTAGATTCTGAGAATAGTACTCCTTTTCCTATGTCCCCTGGGCCTAGGTTTGGTAGCTTGTTCCTACAGTTAGTAATGTCTGGGTTAGCTCACTATTCTCTTAGCTTTCTAACACTTCTGTAACAAATCCCCTGCAGAAAACCCCCTCTATTTGAAATACCTAGCAAGGTTTCTGTTTTTCTGCCTGGATACAGACTGATACGGGATTCCCCTCTACCCCTACTCTCTCAGTACCTTGTATTTTGATCCAAACAGTAATCAGTAAATGGTTGATGGATGTAGTAAATGGAGTAATTGCAACAGCATATTAATATCAATGCATATTTTTTCACCTGTCATATTTAAAACAAGCTAATTACTAAATATTTTGCCCAATTCATTTTTATACTTTCACTTAATAACATGCCTTGGAAATCTTCCTGTAGCAGTCCATCCATGTTATTTTACAGCTGCATAAAACTTTATCAATTGGATGTACTGTAATTAAATGATTTCTGAAGAAGAACCCTTTCATGGTTTCCATTTTTTTAAAAAACATTTACCAAAAAACCAAAAAACAAAAAACAAAAAACTTCACTTAAACATATTTACATATAAATCTTGGATAATTATGTGTGTATGTGTGTGTGTGTGTCTATTAGGTATTAGCAGGATAAATACAAAGTAGTGGAATTCCTAGCTCTAAGGAGTTATGCAACTGAGATTCTAATAAGTAATACCAGCTTCTTCTGTAAGTGTACTGCATTAGTATTAAATGGCTACCACTAGAGAATGGCTCATGACAAAATAAAACTTTTACAATTATACATTTTTATGGTGCAACTGAGGTCCTTAAGTGGTGCAAATGGGTTGCGCTCAACTGTTAACCTAAAGGTTGGTGGTTCAAACCCACTCAGTGATACCACGGAAGATAGGCGTGGTGATCTGTTTCCATTAAGATCACGGTCAAGAAAACCCTATGAAGCAGTTCTACTTCATAACACGCGGGGTCTCATGAGTTGAAATTGACTCTATGGCAACTAAAAACATCAACAAAAATGACCCAACTGGCAAAGAATAGCCATTAAAGCAATTCTCACTCCTATTTTTTCTTCACTGGTGAGCCATTTACAAATCAGGGAGGAATGATATGAAACCCAACAAGCAAACTACTCAAGCTAAAGAGCATAACCAACAACAGCTCCAGGAAATGGGAGTTCTCTCAGGAGTCTGCGGTTTTATAGAAGGATTTCTTTGTTAATTATTTTATGGGTCTTGCAGAGATGCCTAGAGCAACAAAATAACTGAACTCACCAGTAGGCAAATCAGACAACATATCAGAGGAAGCTCTGCTCAGCAACTCTACAAAATTCTGCCACCTGTCCAAGAAAAGAAAACAGTAGTTTTAATGCTAAACACATAACAATATTGGCCATCAATATCATTGCCCTAGAAGAATGTGCAATGAATCTTTAAGTTTCTACCAAGAAGTTTATATTAAAGAAGGTTTTTGATACCTGTATCATTCTGGGTTCAATGTAGGAAACAAACTGCTTTAGGTATTTCCATTAGAAAGGATTTTAATATAGGGAATTAAGTGCACACAAAATAATTGCAAGGGCTGGAGGGCTAGAGGTTGGGGGCTGCTGCTAGGTTCATATTCAGACCTCCACAAATGTGGTCTAGAGATCAGGGACTTGCAGGCATCTGGCTGATGTTTCACTTGCCCCTAATCATGAAGCTGGTGACTAGGCAGTACAAACACTAATGCCTGCCAGGGTAAGGAGTCACTATACTACTGCAAAATAAATGAATAAATGAAATCTCCCCCTTGCCCACTCTGCCTTCCAAATCTCATGTATTTGCATTTCATTGATAGAACTTAAATCGATTCCAGAGCCTCAATGCCAAAGAAGTCTGGGAAATGTACCTTTTTAATTTGGGAGAAAAAAAATTGGTCCTTTGTGAAGTTTTATTTTTTCCAAATAAAATCTATCATATCCTTTAAAAAAAAAAATATATATATATTTGCTATATTAGCAAAGTGCAGTTTCTGTTGCTAGTAACATAACTGTGATAAGATTTGTTGTCTCCTTTTTGCCCATCAAAAGTCAAGCAAAAATAAACAGCAACTTGTGGAATATATTCTGAATTTTCTAGAAAGGTTGTATTTTCATGTGACTTTTTTTTAACCTTCCTCAAGTATGTGAAGTATTGTATCACAGAAAAGGACATAGAAAGGGGTAGATAAGGGTACTGAGTGGCAATCAACAGTGATATTTAGTGATATGACTGTAAAATGGTGGGAATAATAGTAGTGTCAGAACATATCTAACTTCAGGGTGATAATGAGAATCAAGATCAGCACAAAGCGGATTCCCATGAGGTGGAGGTCAGATACACCTCCCCTCTCCAACATTTTTACCAGTACTGATACCAGCTTTCCCTCTCACAGCACTCTGTACTTCTCTTCTGGGTTTGATAATCTGTTCCAATGGCCACAGAGAACTCGCAGAACATACTTACAGCTAAGTGATTTATTGAGGAAGTAATGAGGTACAACTTGCGGTTAGGATCAACAGGCTACAATACGGGATCAGGATCAGAAAGCATGCAGGCAAAGTCTGGAAGTCTCCCCTGAAGAGGAGAGTACATCCCTCCTTTCTTCAATAAAGGAAAGCTCTCTCAGCTCCTCTGTGCCTTCCTTGCAAGCAAGCAGGCCCTTCTCTCTCTGCTGCACATGCCCCCTCTCAACTGTGCAGGCCTCCTCTTGGCCCCCTTAGGTCAGGCTTCCTCTAGGCCCCCTGAGGACAGGCCTCCTTCTGGCCCCATCAGCACAGGCTCCTCTTGGCTGAGCTATGTGTCACCACCAACTATGCTGCACGCAGGGTCCCTTCTGGGTTTCTTGTTGTCTTCAGTGTTACAGCCCTTGACCTGTGTTACAGCTCTTTTAGGAGGTTCCTTGCCTCATCTCTCTCTGCTACTTTTCTCTTCTTTCTTCCTTCTGCTTCTGACTGCCCACCTCTGTGGGGCTGGCTGCATATATAAGCAAACTTCTTATCAATTTTAAGGCATGCCCCTCCCACCAGGGCCACAAACTGACCAATCCCCTCTCACTAGGCCACAGATACTTCATTTGCATAATAGGCTATAATCACTTCATTTGTGTAAGTATATTGACCAATACCTGCAAGGTGTATACCAATCACAGGGCAGGCTGTATTCCAGGGCCAGACAAAAAGTATCAAACCACAAGTTGTTTACAGCTTACCCAGGAAATAGCAATCAACCTGGACAAAACTAACAAACCCTTTGGGCTAGAAAACTAGGGTAAAGGTAACTTCTCGTGGTTTAGGGAAAAGTCTCTCAAGCTGTTTTTCCAAAGAACCAAGGCAAAAGGCCACATAAAGAAATTCATTTCGCCAGTGACCCAGCAGAAATTGCATTGGGTGATATGTCTGCATGTGGAAATCAGGCAGTCACTTAAAGCAGAAAAATACCTTGGCAAAGCTTCAGAAGTGGAAATCAATTATTTTTGCCCAGCACCCATTCTCCATTCTTTTGGTAATAAACCAGTTGCTGTCAAGTTAGTTCCAACTCATGATGATCTCATGTGCGTCACAGTAGAACTGTGCTCTGTAGAATTTCCAATGGCTGATTTTTTGAAAGTAGATCATGAGACCTTTCTTCTGAGGTGACTCTGGATGAACCCAAACCTTCAACCTTTTGGTTAGCAGCCGAGCACATTAAGCATCTGCACTACTCTGGGACTCCTAGTAATGTCGTTAGGTGCTGTTGAGTCTGTTCCGACTCATAGCGACCCTATGCACAACAGAACTAGATACTGCCCAGGTCCTGTGCCATCCTCACAATCGTTGTTATACTTGAGCCCATTGTTGCAGCCACTGTGTCAATCCATCTCATTGAGGTTCTTCCTCCTTTTTGCTGACCCTCTACTTTACCAAGTGTAATGTCCTTCTCCAAGGACTAGTCCCTCTTGATAACATGTCCAAAAGATGTGAGACGAAGTCTCACCATCCCTGCTTCTAATGAGCATTCTGGCTGTACTTCTTCCAAGACAGATTTGTTCGTTCTTCTGGCAGTCCATTGTATGTTCAATATTCTTCACCAACACCATAATTCAAGTAATAGCACACCAGTTTCCTCTTGGATGCCACGTAGGTGGACTACAATCAAAGTCCCATACCCTTCCTTAGCCAAAGTTGTGATTTACCTTGTCTAATATGTCTCTATCTCTCTCTCCCTGTCTTTCTCATTGATTTCTTCTTCTGGTCTTTACTGAAGTTTTATTTTTTCCCAAATAAAATACATCATATCCTTTCATTTTATATATATATGTATATATTTGCTTATATTAGCAAAGTGCAGTTTCTGTTGCAAGCAACAAAACTGTAAGTGATAAGATTTTTTTTTCTACCTGCTCATCAAAAATCAAGCAAAAATAAAGAGCAAGTTGTGGAATATATTCTGGGTTTTTTAGACGAGTTCTACTCTCATGTGACTTTATTCTCTTGAAAATGATTCATTTAATATGTAACTAGTTTGTTTTGCTTATACTTCATAAAACTTTTCCTAGACATGATTTCACAAGTCTGAAAAGTTCTTTGTTAAGTACATATGCCCCGATTTTGGGTTTTTAAAACATGGTCCCCAGAGCTTCGTGTCACTTTGGGCTCTCAAATAAATAAGGTATGCAGGAGAGGCCAGGATCACAAATTAGATAAGCTGATGACTGTATTTAATGCTACACATCTAGGCGGATAAGAGAGAGGTAGAGAAGTACCAGTCTCAAGGAACATTGTTGTTGTTAGTTGCCATCAAGTTGGCTCTAACTCACACAACCTTATGTATAACAGAACAAAATGTTGCCCAGTTCTGTGCCATCTTCATGATCATTGGTATGTTTGAGTCTGTTGCTGGGGCTATTGTGTCAATCTATCTCACTGAGGGTTTCCCTCATTTTTGCTGACCCTCTGCTTTATCAAACATGATGTCCTTTTCTAGCAATTGATCTTTTCTGATGACATGTCCAAAGTAAGTGAGACGAAGTCTTGCCATCTTTGGTTCAAATGTTTTGGTTGTATTTCTTCTAAGACTGATTTATTCAGACCACGGTATATTCAGTATTCTTTGCCAAGACCATGGTCAGAATGCATTATTTCTTCTTCTGTCTTCCTTTTTCACTGTCTAGGTTTCGTATGAAAAACCTATTTAAAAAACCATAACTTGGGTCTTTAAATATCTTGCTTTTTAAAACTTCAAAGAGGCCTTTTGCATCAGGTTTACCCAATGTGATATAGTGTTTGATTTCTTGATTGCTACTTTCATGGACGTTGATTGTTGATCAAGTAGAATGAAATTGTTGACAACTTCAATTTTTTTTCCATGTATTAAGACGTTGTTTATCAGTCCACAAGGGATATTTCTTTCTAGGGCCTTTTAGAAAGCTGGGAGCCCTGGTGGCACAGTGGTTAAGAGCTATGGTGAGCTATAGCTGTTAACCAAAAGGTCAGCAGTTCAAATCTACCAGCCTCTCCTTGGAAACCCTATGGGGCAGTTCTACTCTGTCCTATAGGGTTGCTATGAGTTGGAATCGAAGCGACTCGACAGCAATGCATTTGGTTTTTTGGTTTTAGAAAGCTTACACCTAGGGCATTTTCTGACCCCTTTGATAATAACAAAACAGAACAATATTAACAAAAACTCATATCCATTGATAGGTATTCGTTACATAACATTTATTTTTCAGAGTAAAGACTTATCAGAAATTGGAATATACAATATAAGATAAGGGCCCTAGAAAAAATATCATCAGAAACTCTCCTGTGCCTATTTGATTATGTGCTAATAGTAGCAGAAGGAGACTATGGGAAAATTTTGAACTGGGGCATTGCCTGATTTGAATGGTGTATGGAACTTACGCGACCAATAAAATACTTAAAAGCCTTCTAGTAAAAGGTTTGCTTCCTCCCATATTCTTTTATGTCACCCTAAGACATTTAAAGAGCCATGACAAGTTAAATGTCGGAATAGGTTCTAGTTGCTACAACAGGCACTGTCAATATAATCAGGAAAAAAAAAAAAATGGGTTCCAAACTCCCAAAGTCAAGTTGAAGTCAAGAAGTCAGGACTAGAAGACAAGGTTTGTGAGTTTGATTCAGACTCAGATAGACCTGAGTTCCAATTTTAACTTCAATTGAATTTATCCGGTTAAAACATGTTTAGTGAGTCTGCTGAGTACTTTATGGACATTATCTCATTTAATGGAGACAATCATCCTATGAGACATATAAACAACTTGCCCAAGGACACACAGATCAATGGAATAGTCAGGATTCAATCCCTGGCTGTCTGAGTCTAAATCCTGCACTCTTAACCATTACGCTATATGGCCTTACTCATGAACGTAATTTGGCTTCAGTTACATTTTTTCCTCTTTGAAATTCCATGGACTCAGCTCCAGTGTCTTCTGAGATTTATTATTGCAGAAGTCTGAGGTAAGTCTGATTTTTGATCTATAATAATTCATCTTTTTTGCTTTCTTTTCTTTATTTGATTTGGTTTAGTTTTATTTTGTTTTTGGCCTGGATCCTTGAATAATTTTTTTGGCTTTACAATGCAATGTCAGGATAGACATGTCTGAATATTTTTCTTAATTTAGCTTATATTATGGTGAGTCCTTTCACTCTGCAAACAATTGTTATTGTTAGGTGCCGCTGAGTTGGTTCTGGCTCATAGCAACCCCATGTATAAAAGAATGAAACACTGCCTAGTTCTACACCATCCTTACAGTCTTTGCTATGTTAGAGCCCATGGTTGCAGCCACTGTGCCAATCCATCTCATTGAGGGTCTTCCTCTTTTTCGCTGACCCTCTACTTTACCAAGCATGATGTTCTTCTCCAGGGACTGATCCCTCCTGATAACATGTCCAAAGTATGTGAGACAAAGTCTTGCCATCCTCCCTTCTAAGGAGCATTCTGGCTGTACTTCTTCCAAGACAGATTTGTTCATTCTTTTGGCAGCTCATGGTATATTCAATATCCTTTGCCAACACCATAATTCAAGTGCATCAATTCTTCTTTGGTCTTCCTTATTCATTGTCCAGCTTTTGTATGCATACAAAGTGATTGAAAATACCATGGCTTGGGTTAGGTGCACCGTAGTCCTCAAAGTGACACCAGTGATTTTTAACACTTTTAAGGGGTCTTTTGCTGCAGATTTGCCCAGTGCAATGCATCATTTGATTTCTTGACTGCTGCTTCCATGGGTGTTGATTGTGGATCCAAGTAAAATGAAATCTTTGATAACTTCAATCTTTTTTCTGTTTATCATGATATTGCTTATTGGTCCAGTTGTGAGGATTTTTGTTTTCTTCATGTAGAGGTATAACCCATACCGAAGGCTGTAGTCTCTGATCTTCATCAGTAAGTGATTCAAGTCCTCTTCACTTTCAGCAAGCAAGGCTGTGTCACCTGCATATCGCAGGTTGCTAATGAATCTTCTTCCAATCCTGATGATGCGTTTTTCTTTATATAGTTCAGCTTCTCAGATTTGCTCAGTATACTGAATAAGTATCGTGAAAGGATACAACCCTGACACACACCTTTCCTAATTTTAAACCACATGGTATCCCCTTGTTCTGTTTGCACAAGTGCCTTTTGGTCTATATATAGGTTACAAATGAGCACAGTTAAATGTTCTGCAATTCCCATTCTTTGCAATGTTATCCATGATTTGTTATGATCCACAGAGTTGAATACCTTTGTATAGTCAATATAACACAGGTAAACATCTTTCTAGTATTCTCTGCTTTCAGCCAAGATTCATCTGACATCAGCAGTGATATACCTCATTCCCCATCCTCTTCTGAACCTGGCTTGAATTTCTGGCAGTTCCCTGTTGACGTACTGCTGCAACCATTTTTGAATTATCTTCATCAAAATTTTACTTAAGTGTAATGTTAATGATATTGCTGATAATTTCTGCATTCTTCTGGATCACCTTTATTTGAAATGGGCACAAATTTTGTGAATCTCTTCCAGTCTGCTGGCCAGGTAACTGTCTTCCAAGTTTCTTAGCATAGACTAGTGGGCGCTTCCAGTGTTGGATCTGTTTGCGGAAACATCTCTATTCGTATTCTGTCAAATCCTGGAGCCTTGTTTTTAGCCAATGCCTTCAGTGCAGCTTGGACTTCTTCCTTCAGTACCATTGGTTCTTAATTACATGCTACCTCCTGAAATGTTTGAACGTCGACCAATTCTTTTTGGTACATTGACTCTGTGTATTCCTTCCATCTTCTTTTGATGCTTCCTGCATCAGTCAATATTTTGTCTATAGAGTCCTTCAATATTGCAACTCGAGGCTTGAATTTTTTTTCCAGTTTTTCAACGTGAGAAATGCTCTTTTTCTCCCCAGCCCTAGGGAAGTTTCTTCAGTTGTGACTTTTATTTTTATTTCGGTTTTTCTAGTTTTTTTTCCTCCACAGTACCAAGGAGAATATCTGTTCTTATTCTTCTATATCTACTATACACTCTCATTTTCTTCTCTGTTCTTTCTCTCTAGATTTTGTCAGAGCTTCTCAAGTTTTACATTATCTATTAGATTTTCTCTGACATTAATGTTGCTCTTTATTATTTCCTGATTATCTCTAAATTCTGCTATAAATTTTTAAATTTCCTTGGGACCATCCATACTTTCTCAAGTTCTTTCTAAGTTCTCATTCACTTTTTGTGCCTTTAAATTTTATTCTTATATCTTTTTTTTAATGTCACTACACTTAATACTTTCTAATTCATTTCAATAGAAGACAAAGCTTCTTGTATCCTATCAAGAACAGCAGTGGTTTTTCAAATTTTTTTCTAGTTTCTAGAGTAATGTTGTTCAAAGGTTTGTTTTTCTTCAGAGTCTGCAGGCTCATGATTTCCTTTCCATGTTCTGCAGTATTTTTTTTAATTAGGCCTGATATATATATATTTCTTTTATTATGCTTTAAATAAGAATCTGTTCAGACTCAGTACAACCCAGCAAGTGAGTCACATAGATCTCCCTTGGGCCTACTCACAGTTCCCTTAGACTTGCAGTCAAAGAGCAAAGTTTCTACTCTTCCTTTCCAACTTCCAGTGCCTCTCTGGCACTCACCTTGCACCCTGGGGTTCGGTGGTGGTGGGATGTTGTTACTACACTTGTTGAATATCAGATACCCTAAATTGTATAATATGTCATAATCTACACTCTCCTTAGCATATGCAACTACCACTGGTCTCCCTCTCTTTGCCCCAGTCCACACTGCTTTATTTTCAGACATTATACCTCACCAGATGCAAACATCATAGTCAGGTTTCCCCCTTCCCATCTTCCTCACCCCAAGCTTCTGCTCTCTTATTCCTAAAAGCTGAACTCTCTGTATAGGAAAGAAAAAGGTGCCTGGGTAAGTATACACGTGCATATCCTTGGGGCAGGAGGGAGGAGAAGGCAAGGTGGGGAACAGTACAGAGGCTGCTACAGAAAGCAGTATGTGTTTAATTTTTCGGTTAAGACTTGAAATCTCTAAATCAAGGAGAAGATTATGGTCTTCCACACTACTTATAGGCAGGCAGGGCAAAGCTTGGGGCAGGCAACTCGTGGATTTTCCAAAATTCCATTTACTCAGATTAGTGGAGATGCCTTCTAGATTTTGACACTAGAGTGCCTATTAGTTTTTGTTACTGGTGTAATTTTTGTCTTTCTTTGTTCATAGGAATTTTAGTCATGGACTGTTAGGCAGAAGACATTTTATACAAAAAAGCTCTATATACGAAAAACCAAACCAAACAAAACACAAACAGAAACCTTAAACACTCAAGATTGTGGGACTACTTTATTGAATCACCCTTGTGATCTTGATGAAAGTGTCCTGTTACTCTATGAGCTTCATACAGACTTAAATCAAAACATGTGCCTGTACTCACCTCCCAAGCTTATTTACTATCTTTCTCCACCTTGCAAAATGTATACTTCAGCCATAATGAACTATTTGTAGTTCTCCAAATTTGCTATGCTTTCTCTTGCCTTTTTATCTTGGTACATACACTCTTCCCTCTCTCTCTCCTAGTTAATTTCTTCAAGTCCCACCAAGCTCAGCTGACACACAAGATAGAGGAGAGCTGAAGAGCATTAGCTCTGTTCAGATTGCCGGAATCATGGGCTCAGTCGTAGATAAACTTCTGGATTTGAAGAATTTCATAATTACAGCCATTCCTCCAGAATTCTGTAATCCTGTATTTTAGCTGAGAAGTAGAGAATATACTACAAAGAGGAGACTGTTAGCTTTTATGGATAAAGAAGATTCAAAGAAGTCCCACTTTTTGGCAATTTACTTAATACCTTTGAACCTCAGTTTGCTCAGCTTTCAAATGGTTATAAAAAAACTAACTCTTGGTGTTTTTGGTGTATAAAATGATAAAACCCATGTAAAGGGACAGGAAAACTGGACAAATGGAAACAGGGAAACTAGGGTGAGAAGAGGGGAGTGTTGACACATTTCAGGGTTCAACTAATGTCACAAAACAATTTGTGTATTAACTATTTAATGAGAAACCAACGTGCTCTGTAAACTTTCACCTAAACCACAATTAAAACACAAACAAAAAAACACATAAGGCATCTAGCCCAGTGCCTGGGGCGTATTCGTTGCACATGTATTAATTAAATTAAATCAGTAGTTTATTTTGGTAATGTTGTTTTGGTAATGCTGATATGTTTATTGAAATGGACTATCTTCCTGTGCTTTTGCCTTCATGTCCATGTAGCCTAAGTTGTATTCCTCCTATTTTTCTGTTAACTGAGAAGCACAACACTTTCTTGAGACAAAGAGGATAAACTCTCAAGTCCAGACAAAAGAATCCTTTTTTTATTTGCCAGATGAGATAAGCGAACTTAGTTAACTTATCCAAGTTTCCAAAGCCAATGCATTTCAGAGCCAAGGTTTTCCCCTAAGTCTATGTGATTCCAGAGGCTGTGCTGCCTTCCCCATAGATGGGGGCTAAAAGGATGGTAGAGGGGTTAACATGGTGAGGGAAAGTTGCCTCCAAGCCTTGGGCTTCTTTGGATCATACCTACCCTTCGAGCCTCTCCTTTCTGTATCTGTACCCACACGTCTCCTGAGGTTTTTGGAGGAGACGTCAGGTGATACTAAGTTCCTTAAATCCAGAACTGTGCTCAGCATTGTTATGGACTGAATTGTGTCCCCTCAAAATATCTGTTGAAATCTTAACCCCATACCTGTTGATGTAATCTGATTTGGAAAAAGTGTTTTCTCTGTTATGTTAATGAGCCCGTATCAGTGTAGGGTATTCCTAAATCTAATGACTTCTGAGTTATAAGAAGCAGCAAAGAGACAGGCACAAGCTAGTACAAACTGGGGGAGATAGATCTCCAAGGAAGCAGGAATGCCAGGGTTACAGGAGCTGAGATAAGGATCTTCCTCCAGGGTCAACAGAGAGAGAAGGCCTTTCCCTAGAGCAGGTGTCCAGACTTCTAACCTCCTAAACTGTGAGAAAATAATTTTTTGTTTTTTAAAGCCACCCACTTGTGGTGTTTCTGTTCTGGCAGCACTTGGAAACTAAGATAAGCACCAAGTCCAAGGATGGCGCCAGCCCTGGAACTCAGGCAGTCTGTCCAGAGTCCCTGTGCCTAACCATTATCCCATATTCTTCTCAGCTGAGCTTTGTAGGACTTGCAGGAGAAGTGGTATAGTGTAGTAATTAAGAGTCAAGACCCTGGAGCCAGAGAGCCTGCATTTGAATCCTGGCTCTGCAAGTTACTTACTGGTTTTAGCCTCTCTCTACCTCTGTGCCTCAGTTTCCTCATTTGAAAAATAATAGCAGCTCCCTCATGGGGCAGATGCAAGGATTAAAAAAGCTAACATTTATAAAGCACTTAGAACACTGCCTGAAATATAGTAAGGACTATATAAATATTGGCTAGTAATGGCAATAATTTCATCAACAACAATAGCATTATTATTGCTAGAATCTGCATTCTATGTGAATTATGGGATTCTGGAAGAGAGGACTGTAATTAACAAACTCTTAAAAGCCAGGTTTGGGTTCTAATGCCCAACCAATGGGCAGATCCATACTACATCTCTAATAGCTTGCTGCCTAACTATTTTCCTATTCCCATTAAAAAGTAGTCGCTGAATCAAACACCTCATGTTTCCTTTATCTCCTAAAATCCTCTGGTCATCTCTGGGATTAGCAAACCAGTCTTTTTCAACTTAATTGCACTCTCAATGATGGGCCAGATGTGTATGGTAAGTCCTACTTATGGCTGTATCAATTGCTCCACTCTATTCAGGAAGCTTCCATAGCAGCTTCATTATTTATCCCTTTCCCCAACACAATTTGGCATGTGTGCATGTGTGTTAAACTGGGTTTGAAGCATTTAATTTTGCCAACACAATTTTAGAGTATTAGTTTGCCTCCTGTTCTCTCTCTGCCCTCTTTAATTACCATTTATTGCAAAGTCACACAGAAACATTAAATGCTAATTCTGACTTACATGTTCCTGGCCAAGAACAGAGATAATAATTTCCATCCAATACAACCTGAATTCATTTTATATAAGGGTGATTCAGAGTAGAGATTTGAAATCATAATCAAGTCTTTCTCAAAATCACCTCACCCTGGCAGTCATTCACTAACGTCTCTGCTAATTGGTAGGAAAATGGCAAAAAAACTCCACAAAAAACAAAACCCTTACCTCAGTGTTAAAAAATAAATAAATAAAATATAAAAAAAACAACTTTGCAACAGGGTTCACAAAATTGCTTCTCTCATCAAGCTCTTGCAACGTGACAGTTTAAGAAGGGAACACAACTCATTTTATTTGGTTAGATGGGGCTAATCCCATATCACCATAATCCCTCCTGATGTTTTATTGATTCTAAAGGACATTTAATCAGGAAGCAGCTCAGCACTAGAATCCTGCTAATTAGCAAGCAGCTACATTCCAAATGGGTTCCCAACTGAACAGCAGATTAATGGACAATATGTACTAAAATAATGATTCATGCATTCAGCTTCTAAAATGTGTGTCTAAATTGCATCTTTAATCTCTTAAGGATATAGGTTTGTATACAAAGCCCTTAGCAAAATGGGTTTAATTCTAAAGAAGAAGATTTAGCCAATAGCTATTTAAGGATGAAACAGGTTTATCTCTTATAAGTGCAATTCTTCACTGGCTTTCATGGTTTTGATGTCCTTGAACATTCAAAGGTCAAAGATAGGTGAATATAGAAATTGGTGTGCTTCTCTGATTAGCACATAAAACAGTGGGCAATTGAGAATACTGATATGATAATATTTAGCCTAACTTCATCTACTCCTGATTCACTCTTATCCTCATATCCCTGACTCCTGGAATCTTGGTTCTAGACACCAACTTTTAATCAACAAATATCTAATGAACCTCTACTATGTTCCCTTTTGATGGGTACCTCTTTGGGACTCTTAATTTTGGCTTCTAGGTTTTCTATTCAGGTCTTAGCTTACTTTTCTGCTTTTGTTACTAATTTTCTTCACTTTTCCCATCCCCAGGTTTTAGAGAAGGGAAATCCTATGTCCAATCCTGATCTGGTAAAAATTCACTGACTAGGCTCAACCCTCTAGCTTCATTTATTCATCAATTGGCCCTCCTCATAATCCTTATTCTCCTTTATTTTCCTCTGTTACTCTTCTCGCCCTGTGGTATAGCATATATTTTAGTTTATTTGTTGTCTTTTTTCCTCACTAGACTACAAGCTCCATGGGGAAAGGGCTTTGCTTTATTTATGTCTAATAATCTCAGTGCCTAGAATAGTGCTTAAATAAGCACTCAATAAATATTTGTTAAATGAATGAATAAATGAATTCATCAAATATTTATCATATACCCACCATGTGCCAAGTACTGGGCAATTTTAGCGGAATATAATGTTACGAATAAAGTCATGGTTCTTGTCAGCATGAAGTCACTAGATATTAAACTAACAAATCACACAAATAAATATATAATTATTAATAGTGGGAAGTTGCTAGAAAAGAAAATGGCTGGGTTCTATGAGAGAGCACAGTACATGGAACCTGATTTTGATGAGATGTTTAGGTAAGGCCTCCTTCAGTTCTGCCATGAGGTAGGGATTGGGCAGAATTCAGATATCTGCATCCCTGAGAGTATTTTGATACTCAATTCCTCCCCTAATTCAGTTCAATTCCATAAATATTTACTGAGCATCTATGTTGTTTTTATCTTTATTCAGTTCAAAGTATTTTCAAATTTCCCTTGTCATTTTCCTTTGATCATAGGTTATTTAGAAGTATGTTGTTTAGTTTCCAAATATTTGAAGATTTCCAAGATTCTTCTGTTATTGATTTCTAATTTAATTCTATTGTAGCGAGATAATATACTTTGTTTGATTTCAATCTTTTAAAATTTACTGAGACTTGTTTTATGGCCCAGAATTTGGTTTAACTTTGTAAATATTCTATTCATTTAAAAATAATCTGTATTCTACTGTGGTTGGGTAGAGTGTTCTATAATTGTCACTTAGGTTAATTTTGTTGATAGTGTAGTTCCAATCTTCTATATTTCTCCTGATTTTCTATTTGTTATATTAATTACAGATAGCCCATTGCCATTGAGTCAAATTCTGACTCATAGTGACCTTACAGGACAGAGTTGAACTGCCCCATAGGGTTTCCAAGGAATAGCTGGTGGATTTGAACCACCAATCTTTTGGTTAGAAGCTGAACACTTAACCACTGCACCACCAGGGCTCCATTTCAGATAGAGGTGTTAAATTCTCAACTATAATTGTAAATTTGTCTATTTCACCTTTCAGTTCTGTTTTTGCTTCATGTATTTTGAATCTCAGTTATTAATGGCCTGGACATTTAGGACTGTGATGTCCTCTTAATGAACTAACTTTCTGGCACTATCCCTTGCTTTGGAATATACTTTAACTGATATTAATGTAACCTATCCAGCTTTTTTTTTTTCATTAGGGTTAGCATGGTATATCTTTTTCCATCCTTTTACTTTTAGCCCGTTTATGTCTTTATATTTAAAATAGGTTTATTGTAGTAGACAGCATTTAATTGGGCCTTGTTTTTTTTTTTTTTTAAGGAAATCTAATAATCTCTGCCTTTTAGTTGGTGTATTTGGACCATTTATACTTAATGTAATTATTGCTAAGGTTGGATATAAATCTAACATCTTGGTGTTTATTTTCTATTGTCTCATCTGTTATTTTTTTCCATTTCCATTAGCTTTCAAATAAAATTTTACTTCTTACTAATACTGTAAGAACCTTATCACAGTATATTTTCATTTTCCCCTCCTAGACTTTGTGCTATTGTTGTCAAACACTGCACCTTTACTTACAGGCTGGTGTGAGATCTGATAATTGTTTGCGTGTGTGTGTGTTTATTTCCCTGGATTTGGGTAGTTTACTAAAAAAAATATATATTAGACAGTACTAACATGAAGGCTTGAGGGCAACTCTTTGCAGATTTCCAGAGACATCTTTGTGCTACTGTGAATACTAGCTTCTTTGGTCTCCCTGAACTCCAACTTCTATCTCGTTAACTCAGGAAGACTGCTGAGCTCTGTTCTGATTCCTCCTCATTGTGTAATAAGTTAGGAAAATTGTAGCACTCACTTCATTTGTTTTCCTTCTCTCAGGATCACTGTTATGTGGTGTCTGCTGTCCAATGTCTAAAAAATGTTGTTTAATATATTTTGTCCTTTTTTTTCTTTTGTTAGTTTAAAGTGTGTGGGTAAATCTAGTTGCTGATAGTCCATAATGGCTGGAAGTGGAAGTTTCTTGCCTTGTTTCTCTATGGCCATAAAAACCCTTTGGCCTTAAGATAATCAAACATTATATTACTCCATCTTCAAGAGATGGTATAGACTGCTTCACCTATCAAACTTCTATTAGTACTCTAAAATCAGAGTTCTATGTTTGGTACCTTAATAGACTATGTGAACAAAAATTCAACTTACTTTATTTCATTTTGGTAACCCAAATCTTGATGGTTAAGCAATGTTTCCAGAAGGCTCAAGGTCAGATACAGCCCATGCTTCCCACATATAGCTCTGACCTGCAAATAAGAAAGGATTTGAAATTGCACAAGAATGCAATTGAGGTTTAACCATCCCTTCCATAATTAGAATCTATATGATTTAGACAAGGAATTGATATCCAGGAGTGCATTCTACCATTAGGATATTGTTTAGAGAAAGAATGTCCAACAGAATTATCATGAGCAATAAAAATTTTTTATTTAATTAACAGAGATATAGATCATTACTCAGAAGCCACTGATATTTGAAATACTGATCTTACATCTTTATCAGCCAGGAGATGGGTGGTCAAGGAAAAGGGATTATCTATAATCCATTATATAGGTAAACTGCAAAGTATTTTTGTATCATTTACTTTGATGAACAAAATAAGCCTGTGGTTTTAGCAGGGCTAATATTACTATCTTTATTTTATTTGGAGGAAACTAAGACTTAGAGAGATTAAGTGACTTCCTCAATGTCACATAGCACATAAATGATGTGGAGTATTCTAGAAATCAGATGTTCAATAAATATTTGCTGGATGAATGAATAAAATGTCATTGCAGTTTTCCAAGTGCTTAACATTTTCTGAGTGGCTAACACACCAGTTCAATTCTCAGATTGTTGGGTTGGTGATACTTAGATTCAAATATGTTGAACTTTTAGGGCTATGATAGCATGTGTTGTACGTTTAGCATAGTGGTTAAACGTATAGACTTTGGTATCAAACAAAACTTATTTTGAACACCAGTCTGCTGTTTGTGATCTGTGTGATCTTGGGACGTTACTAAATGTTCCTCTGCCAAATTACCTAGCTACTAAATGAGAATGGTACTCTCTATTACCTAGTATTTTGTGAAGATTACATTGCAAAATAATACTTAGAATAGTGCCCAGCTCTTCGTAGGCATTCGATTAATGTTTGTTGAAATGATGTAAAAAAGTAAGGTGACAGAGAGAGAGAGAGACAGAGAGACAAATAGACAGAGAGAGAGAAAAGAACAATAAAAAAAGTGCCTAATTCTAATTCAATGTTTGGACTTATTAAATAGTAACTACTATCATAATTTTGAGAGGAAGTTTAATATAGTGACATAAGTGCTTGGCTGCTAACTGAAAGTTTGGCAGTTTGAACTCTGGGAAAAAGATGTCGCAGTCTGCTTTTGTAAAGATTACAGCCTTGAAAACCCTATGGGGCAGTTCTACTCTGTCCTACAGGGTCACTATGGGTTGGAATCAACTCGATGGTAATTAGTATAGTGACTAGATGGTCATCTTCATTTATCTTTGTGGTAGGAAAGACAACTAATCTGGGTTGGAATCCTGTGTATGTTACCTACTAGGTGTTGAGGAGTAATGTCAGGGAGCTAAAAGAGAGAGAGAGAAAAAAAAAAAAGATTGATTCTGAACCCAATGGATGAGTAAGTGTTTGCCAGAAGAATAAGGGATTGGGAGGATTGCAGATGGAGAAAAATACACATGCAAATAATGGATGAGAAACAGCATGTTGCTTATTAGAAACTGCATGTATTTTGACATTATCAACTCTACTATAGTTTTAATATACCCATCAGTCTGAGTGGCCATTATGTGTTTTTTTGTTGAGCTTCTTTACAAGACAGTGGCTTACTGAGGGCTAGGATTGTGTTTCATTCATTTTCTTAACACCATTACATAGCTAAGTGCTGAAATATAAAGGATCAATAATTGTTGAATAAATGAATCCATGGGTGAATAAGGAGGTGGATGAATAAATGAGTTGGAATTACTGAAGAGTAGAGTGTACGTATATGAAAGGAGAGTGGCAAAAAGTTAAGTGAGAAACATAGATATTGGTCACATTATGTCATTTTACTCTGTAAATAAGAATTGAATTGTCCTCAAGTTTAGAACATATTGATATATTTTTAAACAACAGTATTAAGAGGTTGTTCTAAAAACAACTTATTTCCCCTGGCAACATTGTGTTTTTCTCTAGGCTAAAATGAACAGCAGATTAGAAACAGAACATCAGGGTTCCTAGAAACAGATTGATTGATAGCTGCTAAGAAATGACTGCTGACAGCTGTAGAGGATGCAGTAGAAACATACAAGAAAAGTCTAGCAATTTAGTATTATTCAGGATTATTATTAAAATCTTTTAAACACGAATATTCATAATGATGACCCTTAGTCAAAAAAGAAAAAAAATTATGTGTTGTTCCTTCTGTCTAATAAAGAAATAAGTTTTTAAAATCAAAAGTAAATGATATTTGTTACTGAAAACATGGTATGTGAAGTAAATGCTTGTTGTTGTTGTTCAGTGCCATTGAGCTGGATCCGACTCATAGGAACCCTATGTACAACAGAACAAAACCTGGTGGTGCAACAGTTAAGCACTTGGCTGCTAACTGAAAGGTCGGTTGTTTGTAACCCACCAGCAGCTCTGTGAAAGATGTGGCAATCGGCTTCTATAAAGATTACAGCCTTGGAAACCCTATGGGGCAGTTCTACTATGTCCTATAGAGTTGTTATGAGTTGAAATCTCCTGGATGGCAATGAGAAGTAAATACTTAATTTCCCCAAAATGCTCCTTGAAAGAATGGTGCACAGACACTCTCAACTTCCTGTCTTCCCATTTTTGTCTCCATATGCATTTTACCACAGCACTCTACTTAAACCTTGAACTGTCTTTACCAAATGTTATGGATGAAATTGCGTTCCCTCCAAAATCCTAAGCCCTCTACTAGCAAATGTGATCTTGTTTGGATATAAGGTTATTGTCTGAAGATGTAATCAGTTGAGGTCATATGGAGGAAGATGGATCCTATTCCCTTCTGAATGGTGTCTTATAAAACGGTAGAACAGACATGGAGAGAGGGTCACACAGTAAGAAATGCTATGTGAAGATGCATCTAAAAGCCAAGGAACACCCAGAAATACCTGGGGCTACCAGAAGCTGGAAGAGACAAGGGAAGACCTTCCCACAGAGCAGAGAAAGTGTGGTCCTGCTGACTCGCTGAATTTGGACTCCTAGTCTCCAGAACTGAGAGACAATAAATCTTTGCTCTTCAAAGCCACTCAGTTTGTGGTATTTTGTTATGACAACCCTAGGAAACTAAGACACCAAGTCACTAATAACCTCCATGACTTTAAATTTAATGAACACCTTTCAGTTCTAATTATAAATGGTCTCTTTGCAGCACGGGACACGGCTAATCATGCCATCCTTTTCCAAATTCTCATCTCCTTTGGCTTTCATGACCACACTTCCATGTCTCCTTTGATTATTTTCAGTTTCTTTGTGGGCCTTTGTCTACATACTCCTTAACGATTAGCGTCAAACTTCTTCCCTTCTTACTTTACATTCTGTTCTTGGGCAATCCTATCCACTCCCATGACTTCAATTACATATTGAAGACTCTCGAGTCATTATTTCACTTGAATCTGCCTACTCAGATCAACGTGTTCAAAGCTAAACTCATTGACCCTTCCTCTACCCATCCAAACTACTCCTCTCTGTTTCCTATCTCAGGGAACTGCACTACCATCTACGTAGTTGCCAAAGTCAGAATCTTGGGAGTTATTTTTGAGTCATCCGAACTCAGGGCCTGTATTTAGTCACAAAGACCTCCCTTCCTACTTTCTAATTGCTCATCATTTGTTGCTTGGATTACTGGAGTATCTTTCTAAAGGATCTCTCTGCCTCCAGGTTTGCCTGCCTCTAACCAAATCTCCAAATTCTATTAGAATGTTCTTTTTAATTTCAACTTTGATCACATCATTCACTTATTTTATATCCTTCAGTGATCCCTTTTGTCCTTCATGATAAAGTTGAACTCCTTAGCAAGACTCCTATAAACTGGCTCCTACTTTCCACTCTAGCATAAACTTTAGTAACATCCCTGACCCCTTCACACACACACTGGCCATAATGAATGACTATACCAAAACCCATTGCCGTTGAGTTGATTCTGACTCATAGCAACCCTTTAGGACAGAGTAGAACTTCCCCATATGGTTTCTGAGGCTGTAACCTTTATGGGAGCAGACTGCCACACCTTTCTTCCACAGAGTGGTTGATCATTTTGAAGTGCCGATCTTTCGGTTGGCATCCTAGTGCTTAACCACGGCACCACCGGAGCTCCTTAATGAATGAATTTTCCATACTTTCTCATTTTAATGCCACATCACATTGCTCCTTTTACCCAGAACTTCTTTCCCATCTCTTTCCCTCCACTCCTTCTACCCATTCTTTACCTACATTTGCCTGTCTGCTATGATTCAGTATTTGCATCATCGCCTCTGAAGAGCTTTCATGCTAGACTAGGTTGGTGTTTCTTCTCTGTGTTCAAAGCTACCACCATCACTGCATTTGCTACACAGTATTATGTTGACATGCTTAAAATGTCACCTTTTCTTTGAGCTCCTGCAGAATGCAGGAACTGAAATCGTAATAGTCTTGGAGTGCCCAGAACACATCAAGTGATTATTATGTCAAATGTAAAAGCAGACTAAACATGCCATATTGATCAGAAAGATGGCTGTTGTATTGGAGGAGGGAAATGATTCAAAGTTAGTAGAAATAATGTTGTAATTTTAGGGAAGAGTATACAGATATAGAAGCAACTAAATACAGAAAAGAAGGCTGCCAAACTGTAGAAGGTTTTACAATTCTGGTTCACCAGGTAAACCACTGTCATGGCTGGAGTCTTGCCACAAACTGCTGAGGTTATGGTCAAGTATGAACCTCACATTCACAAACTCTGGTTAGTTAGTAACAGGACTCCCTCCAGATGATAAGGAAGCTACATGAAAATGAAGTAAAGAATAACTAGAGGTAGAGCAACCTGAGTTCTAGCTTGCTCCTCCTGGGAGAAAGATCTGGGAGTAGTTTGGAGGCTGGGGTTGTGATGTAAAAGGAGCCGAAAGGTCAGCTATTCAAACCCACCAACTGCACTTTGTGGAAGAAAGATGTGGCAGTCTGCTTTTGTAAAGATTACAGCCTTGGAAACCCTATGGGACAGTTCTACTCTGTCCTATAGGGTCACTATGAGTTGGAATTGACTAGACAACAACGGGTTGTGATGTAAAGCAGAAACAGGATGAAATCAAGAGATGAAGACTATGGACTATGTATGAAAGGGCTAAACTGAGCCTGCATGATTGGAAACTTCTTAAGATCTAAAGATCTATTGAATCTAGACCTGACTTTGGTAATGGCCAGAGTAGTTAATAAAGTAAATATATGTGGCTCCATTTTGCCACAGCAGCCCTGCCAGAAGATATCACTGCGCCAAACACATGCTAGAGGGAACAGGATGAACGCTTATCCACAGGATGAATGATGACAGATATCTGATATGTTTCTATACTGTTCTTTGTTATGGTCAAAATTCCATTGAGTTTAATGACAAGGCTCATGAACTATCCTTTAAGGCTGCATTTATTTTTCTGGAAACGTACAAATGATTTGCAAACCCTCTGAAATGGTGACTATTTGGATGTACATCCTCCCCTCCCCCACAGTGGGAGAAGGTACATACATTTCATAAGAAATTCAAAGAGAAATTCAACCATCTCAAAGAGATTAAGAACTCTGGTCAAAAGGAAGAACCCTTCCAGTTCACATGTGGCTTTTCCCCAGTCCACTCTGAAGTCCTTTGCCCAGCGGCAAAGAAGTTGGGGCGTGACTGCTGCTGCTTCTCTATCCAATGTCCCTTGGGCCTCAATTTGCCTCACGTTCTGAGGGATCAGAATTCTATTTTACATGCCTCCCAGAACTGTAATATACTTTGAGTGAGTTCCAGATGTCTTAAGAGATGCCAGATGGCTTACAAAAAGCAAACCAGCTTCAAGGAAAATGTGTCCCATTTCTTTGGATATGAACCACAAAGTTAAGCTTTCAGGGCCAGCCGTGAGGGGAAGAACCTTCAAGGGCTGCTCAGATAGTGTTGGTGTGGCCATTATTTGACTCTGGGAAAGGTCTTCTTTCCTTAGGCTGTTTTGAAGTAAGAATCTTACCAAATACTGTTTTATTTTTGTTTGTTTTTTTAAAATAAGGAGAGGAAAGTAATAATTACTAGGTGCCTTATATATCAGACAATGTGCTGAGTGCTTTCACGTAATTATCTCATTTAATCCCCACAACAGCTATAGGAGGTAGACATTTGGAACCCAGTTTTTCCAGATGAAAAAATCTGAGACTCAATGAGTTTAAGTGAAAGTATTTTAATATTCAAGTCATTTATATAGCATTCTACAGGTATCATTTGAGAACATTCAGAAATGGTGTTATGTGGTTTCCAATCTAAGAAAGAATTGCTGCTTCTTGGTCTGTTTCTACCCATCTTCTCAGGACCAGAGTAAAAACCACTTATGAGAAGTGGAATTTCCTGTAGTGTTTTATCTGTCGTTCTAGTTAAACATGAACACACACATTAACATGAGCTATGGCTTTGCACAGTGGTCTTATAAACAAAAGCATTGAGAAAGCTGCTTTTGCCCCAGAATAAGAGACCACTTTCAGCATATCCTATCCTTGCTTCCTTAGTAACACATCACTTGTTCTTCTAAATTCTCTGATATCAACTCCAATTCTTGTCTACCTAGATAAAGGCATTGTCTAATTTTTCCTACAGAATATATATATATATATACATATATATATTTAATTTTGTAATTTACATTTCTTTTTACTCCTCCAGAATTCTAACTCTTTTATACTGGACTGAATTGAATCTTCCAGGTATCTTCTACATAAATGGAGTTCCACTTCTGGCCCTCAATCTCCACTACTTTTCTGTGCTTGGAATTCTGCCTCTGCCATTTAGTAGCTGTTGCCCTTGGGTGATTTGATTTGATACTTCTGAAAATCAGTTTTTTTTGTTCATTTGTTAAATGGGGATAATAATACCTACATATATTTTGTAATATTTTGTAAGTATTAAGTCTGTAAGAATTAAAAGAAATAATTTAAGTAAAGTATTTAGCACAGTACTTGACACATTGGAAGAACCCAATAAAGGGAGATGGTGGCGAAGTAGTGTTAATGGAGTTGTGGTCATAGTGCTAATTATTATTTCACCTGTATCTGAAGTAGCCTCATGATTGGGGTGTGTTGGCTAAAGAAGACACATGAATTAATATGGTTCTGGATCCCCTTCTATGAAACACATCTGCACTGACCATTAATGCTCCAAACTAAATTCATCAATCCCTAAAAGGTCTTCTTAATGAATGGTGCATTACATGCTGACCTCACTGAAAGCTTGGAGAGGGCGAGAGAAATGAACATTTGGCCTTGGAAAAAAATTTTTTTCCAATTATGAAATATTATTTGGGTAGTGTCATATTCTCTACTGTTAGCATAAAATATAGTTGAATGTAAATGATTCCTGGATCAATTCTGCACATTCCACAATTCCTTTTTTACTTTGTTTTACTTCTTTAGAGCACCAAACAATTGCATAATGTAATCCACAGGCAGAATACAAATCATAACTGTGTTTTACTGTGGGCTCAATGCTCTGGAGTAGCTTTTTAGAGATGAACAAATATGAAATTTAATTTTAGTTACCTTGGGTGGAGGAAGGCACCCCGAGAATGAGTGATCTTCTTTTCGAAAACTTAAGTTGAGGTGGTCTGTGTTGAGTTTGCCATTGGCTGTCCTTAGTGCCATCTTCAAAATCTCTGTTAGGCTCTTGTTCACTTCTGACTGCGAATCAGGGTCTTGGGGTGAAGTGCTGGTTGGATAGGGGAGAAAGGCTATGAAAAGACAATTCACACAAAGCAGCTATGCATCTTCATATCATGTCCTTCACCCCTGTACACACCTTGTGACCTGAGGACTCACCTAATAAAGTCTTCTACATCTCTGTAACCTGGTCAAGAGACTGTATTTGGAGATTTCATAGACTAACTCAGAGCTGCTCCATTTTAGTGAGCTCTACAGTCTCTTCAGGAGGCACTAACCAATTTATCCAAGACAGATCAAAACTGATAATCCATCTTTCTAGTCTTCTTTTCTTGTTCTTCAGGTTCAGAGAAAAATTGGAGGTGATCGTAGTAGTTTACTTTATCTGCTTGATCTTATTTTTCTTAAGCCCAGATCCCAGATAATTCCTCACGGCAAATCAAATTTCCAAACAACATCCATTGCCATGAAGCAAAGCAGATCCTGTCAGACCTCTGTAACCAGGGAACCTATATTGGTGGAAGTCCTGAAACAGTTGAACTGCCTGCTCTTTGTATCTAGAAAACCCAAAAGTGTTTTGGGAGTAATTATTTACTTACCATCTGGCATGCCAATAAACATAATTATCAAGATTCTTTATATCATGAGATGTACTTTAAATAACAGGTGAAAAATAACAGGGTGGTAAGTGTTGTTATCATTTATTTTACCAACTAACTTGAAATGTTTACTCACTCAACACTCAAATGTATTTGTCCCACTGAAATGTCTTCTCTGTGAAGCTTTTTCTGATTTCTGCTGTCTCAATTTAAATTCCACCTCCCCAGAGGGCCTTCTGTGACATCCCCCAATCTCCATATATCTAAATCAGCTTCCTTTCTGTGGTGTGCTGGTAAATCTTTAACAACCGGCTCTCCTAGCAAAAGCCCTAATTTGTAGCATTACCAATTTTTGTGGTGAAAATACTCCTACTATGGTCGATTTCAAGCTATCAGCGTGACATTGCTGAATGACAAGCAGGCTCCAGGACAGCACTGCTTGATGTACTCTTTCATAGTACTTCGTTCTCTTCCTTAATAAGTCTCTATCAATTGCAATTGCATATTTATTTCCTTAGTTATTGTTTAAAGTTTGACTTTCCTAATAGACTGCTCCATGAAATATGGGTCATATCTGTTTTGTTCCTTATGGTTTCCCAGGGATCATGTGTGGTACCTGGAATTGATTATTTTTAGACTGTATAAATTTTCCTGGTGACCCTATGTGTGTCAGAGCAGAACTGTGCTCCACAGAGTTTTCAGTGGATGCTTTTTTGGGAGTAGATCTGCAGGCTTTTGTTCTGAGGCATCTCTGGGTGGATTCAAACCTCCAATCTTTTGGTTAGCAGCCGAGTGCATTAACTGTTTGCACAACCCAGGGACTCCATTGGTGGTATGTACCATACTAATGTAAGATATAGTAAGGGAAACATATGGTTGCCATGAGTTGGGGCTGACTCAATGGTGACTGGTTATTACTTTTCCTAAAGGTCGTATTGTATTTTCTTTTTGCTTTGTGACTTTTACTCTAGCTTTGGTCAAAAATTATACTATTCTAAACTACTTAATAACACATAATGTTTTCCAAAAGTTTGGTACAGGAGGGGAGTAGTGGATATTTGTCTTTGTTTTGGTCACTCAGATTCTGCACCCTGTTTTCTTTTGCTAAGGGAATTCCCCAGCTCTGGATAGGGGCTTAATGAAGGTATGGCAGGTATGGCATGTGTGCTGGGTGCAGCTTGAGGAGGTGTGCTAATAGCAGTTTCTATTGGCCATTGCAGCTTCCATCACCAGCTTTGAGAGACCATTCAGCAATTTAAAAGTAATTGCCAGAGGTTCTATTTTCTGTAGATAGGCCCCTGCTCATGGGGCAGAGTCTACTTCCCATTCTAGCAGAGGAAAATGCTAGCTATTTGCTTTACTAGCCTCTCTTTCCTGCTAAGGCACATGACCCAGCCCCTGCCAGTGGGATGTCTCCATCCCAGATTTGAATTAGAAGCTTTCCCTCTTCTTTTCTTGCAACACCAGTTCCTGGGGGTAGGAATCCATCAGCCTTTGGTCCCCGGCTCAGTATGCTGAGTACTGAAAGGTCAGGTGTTGCGTGGAACCCATTTACTGCAGCTGGTGGGGTCTCTTAGAAGGCCCGCTGCAAGAGTTTATTTCCTCTGGTCCAACTTAGACGATGAGAGTTGTTGCCACCCCTGCTGCCACTGGCAATGCTGGAACCTTTTTAAACATCACAGAGCTGCCCCATTAAAGGCTCTACCTGAAAGAACTGAGGGAGGGCATTTTCCTGAGCAGCACATTAATTAACAAAGAGTCTGAATTCATTACAGACCATCAGCCCTGCACTTCCGCAAACTCACAGTTTGGTTTGTATAAAGCAATACCACCTCTGATGAGCTCAAAATGATCTCATTATGCACCTTTTTTTTTGTTGTTAAGGAGCAGATATCCAGATGTCCCTGTAAATGAAGTGATGCAAGTTCTATTAGATCACTGGAGCGCTGATTAAATTCAACAAATATTTATCATGCATCTCCCATTTGCCAGGAACTATTCTAGAACTATGTTAGACACAGAGTTGGCCAGGACAGACACTGCTCTCAACCTTAAATGTCAAATAAGTAATTGCAAGTGCAATGACAGTTTTGAAAGGGGGAAAAAAAACCCAAAAAATTACGGGACTATATCGCAAAGGCATTTAACCTAGTTGAGGGGTCAGAAAGGGCCTCCTGTCTTGGACTCATAAGACCAATATGTGCCCATGAGTGGCCGTGTGCTTTAGTGCATATTCTAACACCTCTCAGGGCCACAATTTCACTATTTTTATTATATGAAAGCTGGTTGCTGATTATGAAAGATTTCTAGGGTTTATGGCTCTTGGTTTATGGTTCTAGCGTTTATGGCCCTCGACAATTGTTTCCACAGTGATATCTGACCAGCATACCCACATGGCAGTATCGTTTTCTTTGGACTATGAGCCCTGGAGGGAGAAACTGGGCCTTGCCAACCTCTGAATTTATTGCGTGCAAAATAAACTGTGCCTGGCAAACAGCTGGTATTCAATGAATGTTTGTTGAATGAAGTATCACAATCAAAACAGGTACATTGTAGAAGAGACTCAAGTCCAACATTTGGCTCAGGGACATTTTTACAGGAAATCCTGGCTATTTCCTAGAGTGAAGCAATTAACACCAGTACCATGTGACATTACTATTTGTACTTGAAAAGCTTTTTCTGAAAGGATAGTTTTAAAATAATAACAGTTATATAGTACTTACTATGTCCTAGATACTGTTTTTAAGATCTTTGCATTTATTAACTCATTTACTGTTACAAACAAATCTATAAAGTGAAGTCTGTTATTATGCCCATTTTACAGTTGGAGAATGGACACACAGAGAGGTTAAGTAACATGCCCAATGTCACACAGCCACTAAGTGGCAGAGATTGAAGTTGAGCCCAGGCATCTGACGAGGCTATGTTCCTAACCCCTGTACTTTGTCACTTCTCTCAGCAAATAATATCATGCTTTACTCTGCTTCATCTCTAATGATATCCCTCACATCCTATTTTTACTTGGAGTCATTATGTGAAGAGATAATTGTTTCCCATACAGCAAACCTTTCTTTGTTAGTGTTTGTAACCCAGGAGTTCACTGACTCAAAATCTATCTCTGCAAACATACTTTATAGATGGGCTCTGCACCAGCACACCATCATGTCTTATTTTATAATGACGTTTTCAATTTTCACACTACAACCTCATAAAAACACACATGATCAATGGAACAACCAGAATGGAAATAATGAGAATGTTCAAGCATAGTGAAGAATTTGTGTAGAAATTGTTGAATGGGAACCTAAATTGCTGCGTAAACCTTCACCGAAAACACAATAGTATTAAAACACAAACACACACACAGGCCTGGTGTTAAGAAACATGTGCAATCACTGCAAATAACTTTCTTGCAGGCCTGCATGTGAGAGAGAGAAAACTAAAAGCATAAACCAAGTCTTGGTGAAGAGCAAAGAGACTCTGTATTGGGCAAGGTTTTATAGCAAACGGCCTCCAAGATCCCTAACAGCCTCAGAAGTCTAGGAACAATATGCCCCCCTAAAGGGGGAAAAATACCTTTCGTTCTGATTGGTAGGACTCTGGGTTTTCCTCAGGTCACTGTCCTCAACTGTTCTGCTTGGCTGTGGGTCCTTTGAAGCTGCAGCTTTTAAAAAACAAAGTAGCTTTTCATAATTTACCTGAAAATTAATACAAAACAGAACATCCTCATTTAACTTACGGGCAAGGGAAAGAAATCTACTGAGGTAAAATGGATTTGGAATATTTTTAACATTAAAAGTTTTAAAACCACTTAAAAATAAATATGGTCATTATGAGTGCTATTTATTAAATACTCATATTATTATTCCTTCTGGACAAATAGTAAGATTGTACTTCCTGGTCATCTTGTGGTTAGGTCCCTGTGACCGGTTCTGGCCAATGACTTGTGAGCAGAAGTTGTGTGTGCCTCTTCTGGGCTGATGTGAGACCCTCCAGAGCTCTCTTTTTTCCCTTCTGCCATCATGACTAAAAATATTCCAGAGTGGCTGCTTTATCTTAGCTCCTGGGCCCTGGAGCTAAGACAATGACAGAGCTGAGAAGGGCCCACAGATGACTTATTATGGAAATGTAATGTAAATGAAAAATAAACTTTTGCTGTTTTAAGCCATTGAGACTTTAGGGTTGTTACTACATCATAATTTAGTCTTTATCATCTATCTATCCATCAAACATATTATTATATACATAGTGTACTTGTATTTATTTTACATGGTATATATCTATATATTATGTGGAGTTCCTGAGTGGCACAAAGGGTTAAAGTGTTCTGCTATTAACTAAAAGGTTGATGGTTTGAATTCACCCAGAGGCACCTCAGAAGAAACGCCTGGTGATCTACTTCCGAAAAACCCCGTTGCCATCGAGTCGATTCTGACTCATAGCTGAAAACCCAATGAAGCACAGATCTACTCTGCCACACATGCAGGTACCACGAGTTAGAATTGACTCAACAGCAAATGGGGGGTGTGTGTATGTGTGTGTGTGTGTGTGTGTGTGTGTGTGTGTGTGTATGTGTATTATCTATCAGATGTATAGTCTAGCTATCAAAATAATGGAGCCCTTGTTGCCTAGTGGTTAAAGCAATTGAATGCTAACTTAAAGGTCAGAGGTTTGAAACCACCAATGGCTCCCAGGGAGAAAGATCTGGCAGTCTACTTTGATAGAGATTTATAGCCATGGAAACCCTATGAGGTCACTATGAGTCAGAATCGACCTGATGGCAGTGGGTGGGTATCAAAATAATATATATATTATATATATGTAATGTGATTGTTATTAGGTGCCGTCAAGTTGATTACAACTCATACTGACCCCATGTGACAGAGTAGAACTGTCTCATAGGGTTTGCTAGGCTGTAATCTTTATGGGAGCAAATCACCAGGTCTTTCTCCCATGGAGCCACTGGGTAGGTTTGAACTGCCAACTTCTCGGTTAGCAGCCAAGCGCTAAACTGTTGCACCACTAGGGCTCCATATATATGTAACACATATTATAAATTTATTTTATATATTATATATCTATGAAATATATATTATGTCATACATATTATATATTTATTTTATATATTATACATCCATATGTTGTTGTGTACCATTGAGTCAATTCTGACTTATAGTGACCCTATATGACAGAGTAGAACTGCCCCCAGAGGGTAACCTAGACTACAATCTTTACAGGAGCAGATAGCCAGATCTTTTCTTCCATGGAGTGGCTAGTGGGTTCCAACCACTGACCTTTTAGTTACCAGGTGAACACTTAACCATTGCACCACCAGGGCTCCTATATATGTATTTAATATATATTATATTTTATATATTATGCATGTATATAAAAATAACCAAACCCACTGCTGCTGAGTCCATTCCGATGCATAGCAACCCTATAGGACAGAGAAGAATTGCCCCATAGGATTTCCAAGGAGCGACTGGTGGATTTGAACATATATATCATATATATTAGATACATTAGATATATTCAGCACATACATTCGTATTATGTGGAGACAAAGCCTTGTTACGTTAGGTGAAAAATCCTAGACCTTTTTTCTATGTAGGAAACGATCAAAGAAATATCATCCATTTCTGTTGCTTGGCTGGATTACATCCTGGGGACTCTGGTGGGCAGACAATTCCAGGGTAATGGAAGGGGTTGCAGTGGGTGAGTGAAGCTAGATAGAGTCCCTTACATAAATTATGCTTCAGGCCAGGCAGCTTGATGGAACTGATGGTTGATACAGGTTGTACCAATAAGTTGACATTATATTGCTAGATGAAACATTCTGTTACGGCAGGGTAGAGAACTAACTTTTGAGTACCTACTAAATGCTAGGCACAGGAAGAGGTCATTTGCATTTGTCATATTACTAAATCCTGAGAATACCCCTGTAAATCATCAGAGAATTTAAGTAGCAAGCCTGGTATCGGGGAGCTAACGGTGGATTTAGGAATAAAGCCCCGGCCTTCATTTTTGAGGACTGTGCTCTTTGTCTCTTGTCTTGCTATCGACACATGCCCACTAATGATTTGCCCACTGCCATTCCTTCTTCCTACTTCACAATATGTTCCTCTAGCTTCCTGAACTTGGTTACATTTGGACCATGCTTTACATTTGCCCCCAAGTGTGAGCTCTAGGAAGTGCAGTGCCTAGAGAACTCTGGCTTTGTTGTTGGGGGGCCTGTGTCTCAGTCCTGGGTCTGGCATTAATTCCTAGGTGCCCTGAGCAAGTTCCTTGACCCCTCTGGGCCTCAGTTTCCTAACTGGTAAAATGGTGGTGGTGAATTACATTTCGAAAATACTTCCCACCTTTGACTCTAGGAAATTTTCATGACACATAGAAGATCTTAGTCAAGTACTCCATTCTTACTTTGGGGCCTGCAGGCCGAGTCATTTTGTGAATGGACTCAAGTGTGCCCATTATCATGAATCTATAACTGTCCCAATAGTGTTAAGAGCAAAAAATGAAAGTTGAGGCAGGAAAGCCCTTAAAAGAGAAATTAAGCAGGAGAGCCAAATCGACTTCTTATTCTGGTCTATTCTGAATAGAAATTTCCATATATGGATACAAATGGGCATTTTACCTTAGGAGTAAATAGTAAAGGTTATTTTTAAGAAAGGAAACAACCTCTCAATTCTGTACAAATGACAAAAACAAATGGAACCCACACATAAAACAGCATGATGGCCATACCATTTCAGGAGAGCCCCTCCCTGAAAATCTCTGACAAAGGATCTTGATTGTTGGTAACTTCAGAGGGACTTCATGCCTCAAGAGGAGACGGCTTAGCTGAGATTGGAGAAGATGTCCTGAAGAGATAGGGTCCAGGATCTTCAGCTCTTTCTGAATCTTGTCTAATAAGCTGTAACTCAAAGGGCATGACTTGAGTTCTCTTCTGACCAGGGAAAGAAGAAAAGTGTCTTCTCTTGTTGTTCTACTTGGCCTCTGGACAATATCCTGACACAAACAGTGAACAGAACAAAACAAAACAAACGAACAAAAAAAAATCAACACAGCTGGCTCTAAAATGAGATAGCTGAAGGCCAACGCAAAGTGAAGAGGTGCCGTGGGGCTTGAATCTTGAGTGTCCGTGTTCAGGCTGACCTAGAACAGGACGAATTGGTAACATCTGAAGTAAGTATTTATTCTGAGTCTATTCCTTAGTTTATAATGCCTCAGACTTTTTCTTCAGGAGAAGAAAGGAAGCAAACCATTTCAGAGTATCTACTAGAGCCCTGATGGTGCAGTGGTTAAGAGCTTGGCTGCTAACCAAAAGGTCGGCAGTTCAAATCTTCCAGCCACTCCTTAGAAACCCTATGGGGGGCAGTTCTACTCAGTTTTATAGGGTCGCTATGAGTCAGAATTGATTGTAATGGGTTTGGTTCGTGCTCTGTGGCAAGTGGACTGATTTACTCTGTTAGAAGTCTGTTAAATTATCTGTGTTTTTAAAAATAACTTTTATGATTGTGAGAGAATTTGGAAAAACAGGTCTTAGAGAAGAATTAGCCTGGGTATTTAGGGCTGGAGGTGGAGGAGGTAGGAAAAGAATCATGCCCAGATCCTTGCTGAGGTAACGGGGAGCAAGGTGGTCCTTCCTGCATGTAGGAAGCCTTGAAAAAAGGAAGGTGAGATGTTCAGGTGAGATATGTGGAGTCTGCCTGTGGGCTCCTCAGGGAAAGCTTCTTGGAAAGTCAGCTGGATGGATGGGTCTAGAGTCACGAGAGGAATTTGTTGTCCATCATTCCATCCTCAGACTGTCACATCATTCTCTCCACATCAAAATACACAGTCAACAAATAATACCCCTTCATTTACAAGAGAAACAACACAACAATTCTTAGTATACACACCTCAGGTTGGTCAGAGCCGCCCCTGGCCATCTGTTCCAAGGACCAGTCTCTATGCCTTCTCCTGGGTAGGCCGTGGATGTAGGATAGGGACTGGTCTCCAGTTGGTACAGAGCTGCAGTAGACATTTGCCTGAGTGGCAGTGATAAAGAGACCAAGACAAATTAGAGTAAGGAGCAGAAAGGAGATAGAAGGGAGAATACGAGTGAGCCAGCCAATTTCCTAAAACACATTCTCAGTTCCATATAAAACTCAGTCCACTTAACGTGGCCTTTGAGTCCCCAAAGAAGAAAGCTTCTTTCAAAACTAATTTCAGTATTATGCGATTAACATGTTTGGCAAAAAACAAAACAAGACAAAACAAAAAACATTAACAGTTAGATACTGTTTAATTTGTACAACAAAGAAGGTATCTGTGACCAAAAAAAAAAAAAAAAGATGTTAAAGGCAAATACAGGGTTCTTATTACAAATAAGGGCAACCTTAAAACTGTTGGCATTGAGCCAATTCCAACTGATATCAACCTATAGGACAGAGTAGAACTGCCCCATAGGTTTCCCAAGGAGCAGCTGATAGATTTGAACTGTTGACCTTTTGGTTAGCAGCCAGTCTTTTAACCACCACGCCACCAGGGTTCCAAGGCTGATTTAATTAGCAGGTTTAGGGAGGGAAACAAAGGCAATCGTGAGCCTCGTCAAAAATGGAATAAAAGAGATTAAAATGCCAGAATATTACATCCCAAGAGCAATGTTATTACAGGTTATAAGAGAATGAAAGAGCACTGGTGGTGCAGTGGTTAAAGCACTTGGCTGCTAACGGAAAGGTTGGTAGTTTAAAACTACCAGAGACTCCGCGGGAGACAGATGTGGCAGTCTGCTTCCTTAAAGATTTATAGCCTTAGAAACTCTACGGAGTAGTTCTACTCTGTCCTATAGGGCCACTATGAGTTGGAATCAATTTAAGGGCAGTGAGTTTGGTTTTTTTTCTTAAGAGATGAATGATGGAACAAGGATCAACGATAAAAATACCATTCTCTCTTGCTCTGACTGTGGTCGTTTTTAATATCAGGTAACTGAAAGGAGACATCATCAGAAGGACTCACTGAAAATTGAGTGTCTATAGCCAATTGATAGTCATGTTGAATAATCCATCAGTATGGATAACAACTACAGATGGTTTATAATCACGAAACATTTTAAAGAAAAATCAAGGGGCCCTCTAGAGTAGGCAGAGAGTGGCAGGAATGACCGAGGATGGTAGGATGGGCATAAGAATGGTTACTTATTGGCCACATACTCTGCATGAAGCACCAGATAGGGCTTTGCTCACGTCATTTAATTGAATCCTTAGAAGAACCCCACGAGGTAGGGAATATTAGCACACTTTTATACCTGTAAAACTAAAGTTTACAGAAGTTAAGTAACTTTATTCTTTTATTTAACACATAATTATGGTTTGCTTGGTCTGGGCCAGACACTGTGCTATGTCATACAGTGAACCCAACAGACTTGGCCCCTGCTGTCACAGAGCTTGCTGATAATAGGAGCACTACAAGTTAACGTGACCATACAATATGGGGTAGGGGGTGGGAAGATAAGGGCCGCTATCAGAACAGCTTATGAGACCACCTAACCTGAACTTGGTGGTGGGGAAGGCCTGCTGGAAGAAGTGACATCTAAATCTAGACTTGAGTTATATTTAGATTTGATAGGCTGAGGAGTGGGGAGGAAGAAGGAAAAAAGAAGAAAGAAGATTGAAGAGCTGGATTTAGAAAACCCCAAATGTGTGTGCATATGAGAGAGAGATGGATGGTTTCAGAAAATTAAAATTAGCTTATACTTTAAGTGATGGGAAGAGCAAAAAAATAATGCTAGAGAGGGAGGCAGGAAAAGATGGTGAATGGCCTTATAATCCTTGTTATTGTCTCTGCTTTATCCCGAGGGCAATGGGGAGCCATGGAAATGTTTGTAGCAGAGTATTGACTGTATCAGTGCTATGTACTGAATTGTGTCTCCCCCAACCCCTGCCCCCCCAAAAAGATACGTTGAGTCCTAATCCTTGTACCTGTGAATGTGACCCTGTTTGGAAATAGAGGTTTTCTTTTGTTAACGTGGTCATAACAGGGGAGGGTGTGTCTTAAACCTAATCTGTTTTGAGTGGTGCATTATAAAAACGGAAAACAGACACCAAGAGTCACACACACAAAGGAAGACACCACATGAAGATCCGTCTACAAGCCAAGGAATGCCAAGAAAGGCTCGGGTCTGCCAGAAACTGAAAGTGACAAGGAATGTTCTTCTACAACGGACAGAGGGAGCATAGACCTGCTGATATACTGAATTTGGACTCCTAGCCTCCAGAACTGTAAGACAATAAATTCCTGTTCTTTAAAGCCACCCACTGGTGGTATTTTTGCTACAGCAGTGCTAGGTTAACTAAGACAATTGGACTAGTCCAAAATTTGCTTCCTATAATTTGTGCAGACAAGAGTCAAGCTTTGCTCTTTACTATTCCCCTAGGATGAGAGAGATACAACATTTTGACCACAGAGCAATTGCACTCTGAAAAATATTTGCTTAGGTGTTTTAGACATTCTTCGGACATATTGTTATCAGAACAATATATTTCTTGGCAAGTTATTTGCAATATAAAATATTGCCATTTTCAGTCATATATAAACAATTTTCTGCCTCTGAGAATTGATACACTTCTAGATTATGGTGTTCTAAAGAAGCACTCATCAATACTTCATTATTACAATAGAGTCAATTTGTTCTTTGGCCCACTTTAATTTAAACACCAAAAGTTATTGAATTCCTTTATCCTCAGCACTACATATAGAAGTGAACAAGGCAAGTATGATTCCTGCCCTCATAGATATTTTTGCCTTGACGTCACATTCTAAGGAATGGGGGAAAATACAGTATGTTATCTTCCTAGGAATGCTGTGAAGAATGTATTTAAAATATTTTAAAAATTCTAAAAGTATACTATATATTTGTTATTTTTGTGTGTCTCCTTCCTATAAAATATGAACTCCATATGGGCCATGACTCTGTCTTGTGTACTGCTGACTCACAGCATGGAGAACACAGATGAATCTGTTGAGTGAATAAAGAAACTGAGAGTTATAGATGTTGATGATGTCTTGTGCAGGCCAAGTGCATGTTGGGCTTTAAATTTCTCCCTTTAATGATAAAAATCATCATTGGCTGTTGCTTTTCAACAGCAAAGAGTGTCCCCAAAATGTCAAGAAGATATAATGCATAAATATTGCTTAAGAATCACCCTATGACCCCATGAGTTTCCAGAATATCTACATTCTCTGATACTACAGGCTTCTCTAATTTGCTTTACTTTTGAATCACAAAATACTGCTTGGAGAAGACACAATATCCTGAAATGACTTCAGTCAATGCAAGTTTTGTGATGTTTACCTAAAAGAACTGGTACAAATGAAGCATAGAAATTTAACACAGATTTAGTAACTCTTCTTGGGGTGTTGAAATTTGCAAGTGTTGGAAGTGTTAACAAGTTTTTAAAGATTGCTTATAAATAAAATGACTTTAAGTGGGAATCATTAATACTCTTGTACAAGACAAGTGCACACAACAAATTGTCTTACTATGCACTGGATAGCTGAGGATTGGAAGAAAATTTCCAGAGACAGCAACAAAAAAAAAAAAAAAATACAAATTGGAAAGTTCTTGTTTCTCAAACAACTTAGACCAAGGTCTTAACGTGTTCTAGAAAGTGTTAAATGGCTCAAAAAGGAGCTCTGGTGATAATGAAGAAAACAATAAGAAAGATGAACGTGAAAAGTTTGAATAGGATTTTCTAAGAAATGTAGAATTAGAAAAAGTTAATATTTCCAAATTGATTTTATGCATAATATGTTATTTACATCTTAAATTAATATAATAAATATTATAAGTAATCATTTGAATATTTTATTTACATTTGTAAAAACTTATATTTTAACTGTTTACTATGTCTAACTTCAAATATAGGCACTGGTAGAGAGTACAGTATAATGAAACTCCATATACTCATTGCCCAACTTCAGCAATTATCAACGGACAGTCTTGTTTTATCTATACCCACACCCACATACTCCCCACCAGAAATGAAGTGGAATCCAGGTAGCTTATTATTTCAGCATGTATCTATAAAACAGTGTTCTCAAAACGCGGTCCTTGGGCCAAATGCCTCAGCATTACCTGGGAACTTGTTAGGAATGCAAATTGTTGAAACCCACTGCAGATCTACTGAATAAGGGAGTTGGGCTCAGAAGTCTAAGTTTTAATAAATGCTCCAGTATTTCTGATGCATGTTAAAGTTGAGAACCACTGGCCTAAGGATAAGGATTTTTTTTTAAATATAACTCAATAACATCACATTAAAAAAATTTTTATTACTAACAGTAATTCCTTAATATCATCAAATATACAGTCAGTGTTCAAATTCCCTCAAATATCTGATAAATCTTATTTTTATAGTAGTTTATTCAAAACAGAAACCAAATAAGATCCATATATTGCAACTGATAGTATTGCTTGTCTTTTTAAATTTTTAGTTCTTCCTTTCTTTCCTTTCTTCCCTTTTCCTCTCTTCTTTTCTCTTTTCTCTCTCTCTCTTTTCTTTTTTTTGTTGTTGCTATTTTTTACTTGCAATGTGTTTAATGAAGAAGCTATGTCTTCTGCACCATAGAGTTTCCCACAGTCTGGATTTGGCTGATTTCATCCCATGATGTTTAGCATTTCCCTCTTTCCCTTATATTACCTGTAGTATGGTAGTCAGATCAAGAGTCTTGATCATCCTCAAGTTCAATTTTTTTTTTTTTAGCAAGATTATTTGATAGGTTCCCCCATGGAAGCAATTTTCTTTGGTTATCTTTCTTTATATGATGTTAGTAGGCACTGATACTCATTACTTAAGTCTATTATTTCATTAATGCTTTGAAAAATGACAGTATTCTTATTCGGTCATTACTTCTTCATTTATTGATAGGAATACTTCTATAAAAATAAACTTTCCCTCATCAACTAGTTACCTAAGATACAGTTTGCATAGGAAAGGCAGACTGAATAAATGCTTGATTCTTTTTTATTTACTGTATTCAAAATAATGAGTTTGTAGTTTGTTTCCTAGCATTCTTCAGAGGTGAGCAATGAAGTTTTTTGTTTCTTTGTTTTTAATCACTCTGAACTCATGGATATATTAGATATTTCAACATATTGAAATTATTGTTTTTATTGATGCCCAAGTTGTTCCATCTTTGGCTAGTGGGAGTGTTAGATCCTCAGTGGTTTTTTTTTTTTTTTTTTTTTTTTTGATAGGTCTTAGGAGGTCTTTGATATCTTCGTTGCTTTTGGTATAAGTAGATGTTTGAGGTCAAACCTGGAATCAGCCTTCAGAATTTATGAATTAGAACGCAGGCACTAGGGTGCTCATTACTATGGGTTTGTCATTTGTTTCTAAGTTTTTTTCAGTGGACAGACTAGGAAATACATTATTTATAAAGAGTTCATGCTGATATATCCAATTTAAATGTGGGACATTAGGGGTTTTATATAATCTCATCAGTATTATGCCTATATCTCATTTCTCCCACACCCCAAATCCAAAGTCAAAACAACATACAGAATAACAATATCAACATAATGGTTACTGAAAACATTTAAAATATTTTTTTTAAAAAAGTATATAATATATCCCATTAGGGACATACAGTGAAGTCATCACGTCTTAAAGTCATTTAAAGTTGTTCCACTCTGTTGGTTTTACTGTCAATTGATACACAGTTAGGTTCATGTGGTTCCAGTGATCACTGCCTCCTGGTATTCTTACTCTAGTGTGGTCCCCTCCCACATTTAATTAGGGTTAGTCTAGGTGACCACTAGATTATTGTAGAAGTGAGGGTATGCCACTTCTGAGATTAGGTTATAAAAGACATTGTGGTTTCTGTTTTGGTTGGGCATACATAAGGTCTCCGAGAGTCAGAGTTGACTTAACAGCAGATATTATATATCTATCTATCATTCTCTATCTTTCTATCTATCCATACGTAGTGATAGTCTTCATTTCTTTTTATAGTTTCACAGTGCTTCACTGTGTGGATGTACCTTAGTTTATTGAACCAGTTCCTTTTTGGTAGGCATTTAGGTTGTTTCCTGTCTTTTGATATTGTGAGTAGTATCACAATGAATGACTTCCACATAAATATTTTTACATTTGTCCAGTGTATCTCTGGGTTAGATTTCCAAAAGTGAGAATTTCATGTCAAAAACTAAATATGCATGGAATTTTATTATTGCTAAATTTCCTTCCAAAATAGTTGATTATTTTTAAATTTCCTTAGCAATATAGGAGAATATCTGTTTCCCTATAGCCTTACAACAAAATATGTTGTCAGTTTTCTGAATTTTTTTCCAATCTAATACATGAGAAATTATATCATAGATTCGTTTTTATTTACATTCTTCTTATTAAGAAGAAGGTTACATCTTTTGATAAATTTAAGGGATATTTACATTTTTTTTTTCTGCTTTCAGTGGTGGCAGTCTGGTTCTATAAAGATTATAGCCTTGGGGCAGTTCTACTCTGTCCAGTAGGGTCGCTATGAGTTGGAATCTACTCGAAGGCAATGGGTTTTTGGGTGGATGCTCAACCTCTGATATTGTTCCTAAGGGAGGAGCAACTTTGGATATTTCCACAGTCACCCTGGGATGACAGTGGCTATGGTAGGACTCCCTTCTCTGTTTTCTTGACCACACTCAGCTGTTAAACTCCACTAACTGCCAGCTGATTGCTCTATTGTTTGCGATAATACCCTATGGCATAAATTGCTCTATAAACTCAGGTCAGTGCTGGAGTCTTGTTCTTGTCAAAGAAGGGCTCCTCTCAGCTTTCTTATTCCCTGGTTTTCTCCTCTTCTCCCAATTACCTTTCACCACAACCTCCACTATTTTTGAGAGCTTTTAGGCTTGAAGTCAGTTCTTTTGGGAGGAGATTAGGAACTATCTATTGTATTGCCTGCTTCTCTCCCTAGGCAAAATATCTGGGCCAGAGCTCTAGAGATGGGGATGGGGACAATGACAAGTTTCTTTCTGAGTGACATCCCTGCCACTCCAGGAGCTGAGCACTGAGTGAGGGGCAGGGTGGAGGGCAGCAGTTTAGGGTCCTCTTGGCTTGCCTCCACTGGCACTGAACCCAATGTCTCCCTAACCAGTGCAATAAAGATCAGGGCCCCAGTATTCTCAGCATGCTGCACTCAAAGAGAGACTCCATTCCATGAATGGGGGCAGCAGGCTGTGCAGAAAAAGTGAGATCCCACCTCTCACTGCATCCTAAGGGGATTTAGCCTCAGCATCAGTTAGCAGGGGGCAGGATGAGAAAAGCTGACATCCTGCTTCTGTGTTCTTGGCTGCAGCAGTCTGGAGTGGAGTCTCCACCTCCCTGAGCTGGGAGCAGGGAGGGAGGGAGCAGACTTGGTTCAAATACCACAAACTCTCATCTTTCTTACAGAATTTTCATAGATGTTCTTGAATAGTTTTTTTCTTCATTGATTGTTCACCCATAGGACCATTTTCAGAGCTCTAATTTTTTTTTCTTACAGTTATCACCAGTTTCACTGGGGAGCTCCTCATGTTGTTAGGCCAGAAATCAATCTCCAGAAGAGAACATTTTTAACGCTTTGGTGACCCAATTATTTTCTGCTTTGAAATTTTTGTTGATACCTGATACCATGTGTTTTCATTAATGGAAGGATGCTAAATCATTGAGTATGTCTGAATTTTTGGTAGGTAGTATGGATTTTTTTTTCTTGCCTTCTCCCACAAGCCTACCGTAAGTGTTTAGAGGTACATGTGAAGTAACCACTGATTATACCCACTGGGGTCTACTGGTACATAAGTGTAACAAATAAAAATGTTCAAAATTTCTATTTTTCCTACAAAAAATTCAGACACCTTATATAATACCCTGTAAAAACAGTAATTTCAGCACATGCCCATTTCTTCAGTTTCAAACAGTCACAAAGGGCCCTGCCTTTTGGCAGTATGCACTGTCAGTGGTACAGTAGTTTCCCGATAAACGCCAGAGGTTGAAGAAGTTCATGGTCACTATATGTACTGCCGGGCATGAAAGGGTTAAGAGACAGGAAAGAGGTGGAATTTACAGGACTCAGGGATTGATTGGATATTAGAGTTTGGGAGAGAAAGGTTTCCTTCTGATGCAACTGGTGGAGTCATTCTGTGAGACACAGACCACAGGAAGAAGAGCAAAATCAAAGGTTCTGCTTTGAACAAGTTGAATCTGAATTGCCAATGCACATCAAGTGGAATTGTCTTTGACATCTGTCTATTCATCTATAAAATGGAGCTAACTTGGTGCGCCTCCACCTCAAGGGGCTACTGTGGAGAACAACAAGATAAAGCACGCTAAAGGCCTTTGCAAAGAACACACCTGTCAATCGGCTGTGATAGCGATTAAAATTAAAGCACTAACACGTTCATTTTCATCCTGCCAGATGCAAAAAGCACACTCTAATTTTATTTTGGAAAATGTGCTACTGAGTTTGTTGCTAGTCACACATTCTTTTTTTATTTTCTGAGAGAAGGCAGAGCTGATGGTACTGGGAAACTATGTAAACAATATATGTATTTTCAAAAACCTACCCTTAAGGAGTGTATCTGAGAGGCAAAAAGATTTTAGGTCTGGCACTCAGAAAAGCCAGTCTTTTTTTGTGGGACCATGGGCAAATCATTTAAGCTCTTTAGGCATCGCATTCTTCATCTGTGAAATCAAAGTTTGTACTTGTTGATTTCTAAGATCTCTTACTGTTCTCACATAATGAAATGATTGATTCTCTTAACATTTTCAGCTTTACTTACCTTCTACTAATGATGCTCTTCAAACTTAACCTGTAATTTGGAAAAGAGTTTCACATGCACCATGCTTACCCACGTTAGCTCAATCTTTATCAGCAATCTCCTTTTTGGAACAAGTTCAGCCAGTCCAGATTGCCTGTTATGTCCCAGGCAGGAAAGGTTATTTTCATCTATGTACGAGGGATAAGGATCTAGAAGGAGCGCTGATTCCTTTCTTCTTTAACTGCAGCAGGATTCCATTTACCACTTAGTCAAGGTGGTAATGAGAGTCTCTGTACCAGGCAACTGTGGCTGCCATCTGGCAGGCAGGCACCATACACCCAGCAGACAGAACCAATTAGTCGGTCCCCACACCTCCCACGAGGCCTTCCTGTGTTTGGTGGCTGGGTGTTATTCTCACTGAGCCTCACATAAGAAACCCTGTTGAGTTCTGGGATGGGAGGGGCAAATCATCTCCCCCTGGAGCCACAGAACTAGCACAGAAGCCAGCTCTGTCAAGGAAGTCCAAGAACACCTTATCCACTGAACATGCATTGTAATGAGTGGAACAAACACACAAGCTATTGTTACAATGGCGGAGTCCATGGCAGGAATGGGCTGCTTGATGTGGTTGAAGGAGTGTGAAGAAACAGATTTCTATTTATAAGAGAAAAACTGCAAATGAGGGATTTGTTAAAAGAAACATGGTATATCCAAATAAAGGAATGGGTACAGTTTGGTGATTTAGGACCTAGATTCTGGGCTTAAATTATAGCTCTAGCACTTTTCAACCTTTTGACCTGGGAAAGGCATTTGATCTCTCTGTTTCTCAGTTCCTTCATCCATGAACAGAAGATGATAAGAGTTCCTACCTCATTGGGTGCTTGGGAGTGGTTTATTAATTAATACGTGTAAAGTGCTTAGAACAATGCCTGGCACATAGTAAACACTATTTAAGTGTAAGTTCTGAGTGTTGCTCTCATAGAGTCACTAAAGATGATGTTTAGGGTGACTTTTCTAATGCCAAGAGAAGGATTCTTGATGTGAAGTGAATTGAGCAGGAATACAAAAGGTATATACATAGTGATTTTCATTCTGTATGGCTATGCATGAAAAAAAGAAGGGAAGAAAATGTACCACTATGTTAATAGTAGTTTTCTTTGGTGGAGTTTTATTGTTTATATTCTCCTTCATTTTATATATATATTATTTTATAATTAGAAAGGTCAGTAGATACACAAGAAGAAGAAAAACAAAAAGAAGAAAGAAAACCTGGGTAAGCATCTTACCCCCATTCTTTTCAGCCACTTTAAATTTAATCATCTATAAAATGGTCATAGAAACACCAATGGTCCCTACCTCACAGGGTTTATTTGAAGGAGCAAATGATGATACTTATTTGAAAGCGATTAGTCAATAAGAAAATGTTTTATAACTATAATATTATTGCCAAGGTCATCCTTGAGGAGCAACAACAACAAAATTATATTATAGTCATGCATCACTTAACATCCATGATACATTCTGAGAAATAGGATGTTATGTGGTTTGGACGTTGTGTGAACATCGTATTACATACTGCTGCTGCCTATGAGTCAAAGCATATGCTGTTATAAGGTAAAATTTTTATTGGTAAGTAGGGAAAGTTCACATTAAAATAATGATAGAAAGTACAATACAGTACATACATAAGCCAGTAACATAGGCATTTATTATGGCTATCAAGACATATGTATTATAGGTTATACATGTACTCTACCATTATACACCTGGCAGCATAATCTCTTTGTATACAAGAAACATGGGATACGCATGTTGTGTGCAGGAAGCTGTTGTGTTCGCTATGTCTGGTTATGTCCGATATGTCCGGTTATGTCCGCTATGTTCGGTTATGTCTGCTATGTCCTATTCTCTGATCAGGATTCCTCAGCTCTGTTATAACCCTATGGGACCATGGACATATATGTGGTCGAACCTAGCCTGAATGGATGTTATGTGGCGCATGACTGTAATGTCAGGGTCACAATTAAGGAAAAACTTGGAGTCTTTAGAAGTTCATAATAGATTATTTCACTTCTGCTGGATAATTATCTCCTGTTCCAATCAGGCTCTAAAATCAAGGATTCATTATGGGAAGCCAAAACAACACTAAGGAGTAAGAGGCCCAAGTTCCAGCATAGGCTGTGCCACTAACATGTTTGGAAAGTCTCTTTTATTTCTGGACCTCAGGGTTCAATTAGACCTTGTCTGAGATCCATTGCTGGGTTGCTAACTGCTCCAAAATTGTGATCCTTTCCACAGTTCTTATGGGCAAAAGATCACAAACCTACAGGCTTTCATTTTCTTATATGACTAAAAGACTAGTTAGTATCTCAGTGATTTAGTAAGGGCTGCTAAAATCATAAACTAAAAATAGTTATGTTAGAGTTTACTGCAGACTCTAATTCAGTATTCTGCTAAAATACCTGGCTGTCACTTAATGCTTGGCAAAACTGAAAAACTCCTACTCTATGTATCCATTTAACTGCAATTTCAGCAATTTTTGGAAATGGTCCTATGTTTTCAATGAATCATTAGTTTTGTCTTGATTTGGATCTAGTTTTCAACTGCTGATATTCTTGCTTTTTAACTACAAATTTAAAATAATTTAGATTAATCATTATCAAATTATCTTGTGGATTATTTGGTTGATTCTTAATGAATGAATGATACATATTTCTATCAAGAGAGTTTATGGCCATAATTTTCTAATATCTAGACATTGTTGCATTAGATTTTGAAAATGAATGATCTCTTCCTGTAATGTTAAAGAGACAAAGCCCCTAAACCCACTCCAAATTTGCATGTACAGTGACACCTCATTGTATCACTGAGTTATTTTTCTATAGTGAAGTAGCCACAGGTAGAATGAATTGATCACCTGAATTGATGGTCAACAAAGATGCAAAATACAAAATGACCTCAAAATTCATTTTCAGATTGGAAACCAAGTGATTATAATTTCTACTTCATGCAGAATATAATTCATTACCATTTGTAAAAGTGTGTATTTGTGTGAGCCTATGTTTCCATCCTAATTGAATTTTCCTAGCAAATTACCATGAAAAGCTTCAGTATTTCTTATTACTCACTTTGCCATCCAGAAATCTGCTATTGCATGCTCTTGTTATGATGGGTTTTTGGTTGTTCTCTGGGTCCTTGCTGTCTTCCACATCATCTGGGTTACAATTGACTTGCTGAGCTCTGGGTTTAATGGGAGCTGGGGGTTCTCTGCTCATCTGCCTTGCATTACCAGTCACTGATTTCTGGAGCGCTGTTTGAGTTTCACTGAAGTTTTCATTCTCCTTGCTGTGAAGAAACAGTTTTGCACTTTGTTACTCACAGGGCAGACTATGCTTGTACTGGGCTGGTCCAAGAAAAGGAAGGTGTTAGTCTGGTGGTGTCAGCAGCAGCAACTCAGCATGGTGGAATGTAGAAGTAAATATTGGTTATTTGTCTGTGGATCATTTGCCATGGAGAGGCCATGTTATTACCTTCTCAGGCTTTATCTTTTCCTTTCCCTCTTCCTCATACTCATAAAGACAATCTATTCATCTGCTCCAAAGCCTTTACTGGGCAGCATCAAAAATAAACTCTAACAGTTACCACATTTCTTAGTAACAACCCTAACAAGTATTTTCAAATATATATATATATATTTTCTTTTTCAACTAGAAAAGGAAGAAAGTTGAAGCAAGATGCCCACCCCAGTTTTGTTCTCTCCTCAACTGCCTCATCTTCAGATTTGCTCCTCTTAGCAATCCTCCATTTAGGTTTACTATTAAACAGAGAAAAATAAAAAGAAAATCTTCCATAGGAATGATTCAAAGAAATGCAAATAAGAAAGAAAATTCTAAAAATTGTTCAAGCTTGCTTAATAACTAAAGACTTGCAAATCAAGGCAATAACAAGGCAACATTTACACATAGCAAACTTCTTTGAAAAAAAAACTCAAGTGCTGAGAGTCATATCAATAGATATAATTTATAGTAGGTGACCTGACAAGACATATTAAGAGTCAGGAAACTGTTCAAATTATTTGATTTATTAAATTAATTCATGAGAATGAAAGTCTAAATATTTAGCAATAGGTAGATTGATTGGATATCTCATTTTAAGTTCATATGATGGGATGTTATGGAGCCATTAAAAATAATTTTAATGACACAATAAAATGTCAAGTCATAAAAATAAGTGAAAAATATGATTGATCTCAACTATGTAAAATCGATGTATGTAATGTTTGTGTTTATGTGTGACATTGTTGTTAGATGCCATCGAGTCGGCTCTGACTCATAGTAACCCTATGTACAACAGAATGAAACACTGCCCAGTCCTGCACCATCCTCATAATCATTGCTATGTTCGAGCCCATTGTTGCAGCCACTGTGTCAATCTATCTCGTTGAGGGTCTTCCTCTTTTTCGCTGAGAGAAGGTATGGTCAATAATATCAAATGCTGCAGAGAAAGGTAAGTTCTGAAAAGTGTCCATTGGATTTAGCCATTAGAAATCTTGGTAAGGGGAGTTTCAATGAGGTAATGGAGGTAGACACTAGACTGATGTTGGCTGAGGAAGGAGGGGGGACAAGAAACTGAAGAGGAAATTTAAAGACCTCTGTGACGAAGTTTGGATGCAAGCAGAGAGAGAAAGATGAACTGACTGGGGTGGAAAGTGGAGTTTCAGATAGGACTTAATTATTATTATGCTTGAAGATGTGAGAGATTTTAACACATTTCAATGGTGAAGAGCCAGCTGAGCTGGAGAAAAGGGGAGGATTTACGTGATGAAATAAGATGAACCTTGACAAAGTGAGATGGGATGTCATTCAGAGTGCAGCTGCAGAAATGAAGCCGTAGGGGAGGGTCATAGGGAGATAGGTGAGGATAGAGGCAAGTTTGTATGTCTGGTGAAAGGAGTTTGATCAAGTCGCTGACAGCTTGAAATTTCTCTGATATACAAGGTATGGTTACCTGTTGGGGCTCATGAGGCAAGTGATGGGGTAGGAAGTCTGAATTAGGGGTGATGTCTTCAAATGGCTTCTGTGAAGAATGGAAGAGAGAACTGACCAGAAAAATAAGAGGGGTTGGCTGAGCACAACTGAGTGGTCAGTTAAGGTTGGAGATAATGAATTTTTGTGGCATCAGTCTGAGAGCGTGCATGCTCTCATTTAGGAGTGCCCGTGGCCCTGATGGAGATGCAAAAAAAGCAGAGAGTGGCCTTTATCCAGGCCTAGAGCTTTGTCAGACAGGTGTACTCAATGACAATAGAACAAGATGAGAGTATTACAATGAGAATGTATATTTAACAAATAGTTCCTGCGAAGAGAAGCAAAAAAACCAGAACTTGTCGCTGTAGAGTCCGACTCATAGTGTCCCTATCAGACAGAGTAAAACTGCTCCATACAGTTTCCAAGTAGTGCCTGGAGGATTTGAACTGCTGACGTTTTTTGGTTAGCAGCCGTAGCGCTTAACCTCTATGCCACCGAGGTTTCCAAAAAGAAAAGAGATAAAATATATGGTCCCTGAAATCAAGACCCTTAAATTTCATTTGGCTGTCTGAAATAACACAAATAATACAGTTATAATTTTCTGATATAAACTTGCTTCTAGAAGTCAGGATACTGGTTATCTTTGGTGGGGTAGAGTCAGAAAGGAGAATGAGGGGACTTCTGAGGGTTCTGGTGCTATTCTGTTTCTTGCTGTGGCTGTTGCATGGATGTATCACATTTGTGAAAATTCAGTGAGCTGCACACTTATAATATGTGTACTTTTATGTATATTTCTATAAGGTGTTAGAGACTGACAGAAAATTTACACAATATAAAACATACATAGCTAGCATATAAATAAATGCCAAACGGATATTACAGAGAACCAGGGCTATTTGAAGTTCACGTGAAAGAGAAATAACTGTAAGGGTCACAAAAATGATAGCATTATTGAGCATTTAACTACGTGACAGCCACACTATAAACCATTTACATACATTAGATTATTTACTTCTCAGACCAATCCCATAAGCAGGTGCTCGTAATCTCATTTTAGGATGAGAAAACTAAGGCTCAGCAAGTTTATGTGATTTGTCCAAATGTATAGATTTCTAGTAGTGGAGCCAGGATTTAAACATAAGTCTAACTTGATTGCAGAAACTCGGATCCTAATCACTCATCCTACTGCACATACAGTTGGGAGGATACATGGAATTTGCAATTATATGAAGAGCAGAGAAGTACAGGTGAAGACAACGGAAGCAGAAAATGCAGGCTTTGAAGGCAAAAATGGTCATGGGGCAGAGAGTTAACTTTTTCTGGAGGAAGGCAAGCGGGCGATATTATCTTTACTTTAAAAAAACCAGTTGCCTGATGATTGCACACATGATTAATGTAATTGACAGCACTAAATTGTACACATGAAAAATACTGAATTGGCAAACATCGCGTAATATATATTTTCACAACTGAAAACAAACAGACAGAAAAACAGTTGTTGTTGAGTTGATTCTGGCTCATGGCGACCCCATGTGTGTCAGAGTAGAACTGTACTCCATATGGTTTCCGGTGGCTAATTTTTTTCTGAAGTAGATTTCCAGACCTTTCTTCCAAGGTGCTTCTGGATGGACTCAAACTTCCAGCCTTTTCGCTAGCAGCCGAGCATGTGAACCAGTTGCAATACCCAGGGACTCCTTTAATCACCTTCAAAATCCTTTAGTGGCGGTAGATAATGGTGATGGTTGTAAAACACGATGAACACAATTAATGTTATTGAATTATACATGTGAAGCATGTTAAGATGGCAAATGTTACGTTACATATACATTTACCACAATTTAAAAAAAAAATCCTTTCATGGGCAGTCTCAAGACAGGATTGCCTAAGAAATGTGAAATGTATCTGCCTGTCTGTTAAGCAGCCCCAGTAGATGTAAAACCAAAAATAACCTGTTAAATCTGTTCAGAGTAAAAGCAGCTAAAAAAAAATACATAGCACTTTAAAAATTATCATGAAAATGACTACCCAGCTGAGAAACGGCATGTGTCTGTCGTTAGCACAAACAATTCGTCAACACACATTGGTTGTTACGTTGTTCACAAACTCACAGTTCTTTCTTCTATGCCTGTGTGCTACCTACCTACATTCCTGAGAATAGAAATCTGCCATTTCAAAAGAATAAAAAAACTGCTATCTTGGAAGCAAGACACAGCTAGGGCCTGCATATGTACTTCTGACCTCAGCTGCTGCACCCAGGGATGCCATGAAGAGTCTAGTGTCATCCAGGAACTAGAGCAATTAGAGAGGATTACTGTGCTGCTGGATGATAAATAAATGCGGAGAAAACTGTCCAATCGTTTCTTCTCTCACACTGGGCTATTCCTGCAAACCAGCCTTTTAGTGCCACCCTGTATTGGGGATCAGAGTCTCAGGGTTAGAGAGAAAACACTGTGAGGGGCATCTAGTAGCTTCCTCTGCCTAAAGCAATATAGGACTCCCCCACCGGCCCCGCCTCCCATGCAACTCAGACTCACCAGATCTCACATTTGATTTGGATTACACCCCTGCTGAGAACATAAAATCTCAAATGGAGGACCCAGGGGGCTCAGCTAAAAGGTCACCAGATGCCATCTTAAAGGTCTGCCAGCCTTGGCAGCGACTCAATGCCACCAATTGCCAACTGTGCACCATCTAACAGGCCCCAAGCCCTCTGAAGGATACAGTCCAGAGTGTGCCAAAGCAGTGAATGGGGATCTAATTTCAGTAAATGAAAGTATGTTCTTATTTGGAAGTAGTAAGAGAGAATCCACACAACCAGACTTTTCTTTTTCAAAGAGACGACAGCATAATAAAACATAAAATGAAATTGGGGAGTGGGGTTTGGCTGAAAATCTCACCAAACTCCATGGGGAAGCTGAAATGTGAAGCTTGTGCTAATGTAGCAAATGCTATTGTGATGAAGTGTGAGGTTTTTTTTTTTTTTTTTAAATTATGCAGCCATATTATTATTGTCATAGAATTTTAGTTCTCAGAAAGACCTTAAAAGTGTTTTAATCCAACTCCAAACCTATGCCTGAATCATTTCTTCAGCATTGTAATTATACTAGCTAACATGGTAAATGCTTATATGTGTTAACCAACCAAAACCCACTGTAACCCTATAAGACAGAGTAGAAGTGCCTCACAGGGTTTCCAAGGCTGTAAATCTTTCTACCTCGGAGCACTAGTGGGTCGAACCACTGACCTTTAGCTTAGCAGCTGAGCGTTTAACCACTGCACCACCATGGATCCTAATGTGTCACCCACCACACATAAATTGGTCCATGTTATCCTAATAATCATGCAAAGCAGGTCTTATGATTACTATTGTACAGATGAGAAAATAAATGATTGAAGAGGTTAACTAAATTGCCCAAGGTCACTTTGCTAAATAAGGGGTCTAGGATTCATACCCATGTTTGTATGGCTCAAAGCCTGTGCGCCTTCCTCTAAAAAAAAAAAAAAAAAAACAAAGAACAAATGAGAAAACAAACCTGTTGCCACTGAGTCTATTCCGACTCGTCGTGACCCTATATGACAGAGTAGAACTGCCCCATAGGGTTTCCAAGGAGCAGTTGATGGATTTGAACTGCCAATCTTTTGGTTAGCAGCTGAGCTCTTTACCACTGTGCCACCAGGGCGCTCCTTCCTCTATATTATTCTTCAATTTCACAGAGAAGAATTGTCTCATAGGGTTTTCTTGGTTGTAATCTTTACAGAAGCAGATCACCAGATCTTTCTCCCTTGGAGCCACTGGGTGGGTTTGAACTGCCAACCTCCTGGTTAGCAGCCCAGCCCTTAACTGTTGTGCTACCAGGGCTCCTTAATATACAAACTATCATTTAACAACAGGGTTATGATCCTCTTTGATTTAAAAAAAACAACAGGGTTTTGCTTTCTCTTTTAAAATGTTAAAGACAACATATATGAAAGCATCCAGTCCATCTTCCAGTCTAGACCTTACGTCCCTGTATAGAAGACCTAAGTGGCCCACCATTCAGTCTTGGTTTGTACTCTTCCAGAGACAGGGAATTCATTATATTCCTAAAGTAATTCCCCAAGTAGCCCATTTCATTCTGCATAACATTGAGCCAACCTCTGGAATCAATAAAAATAATCAAAGTATATTTGTCATGGCATTCACATTACAATATTTCACAGAATAAAAATGGTATTTCAAATTAGGGACATTTTGGCTGTAAAATTAGTAACCAACTCAATCAGCAAGTGTAATTTGCTATGAGTTACTGTTATTTTTCAAAAAACAGTATTCCAAATGCCCACTATTCTACAACCTTCTTTCTTATTGGCAATTTTACACCAATAGATACATTCATATCATGGTTTTGGCCAGTTTTCTTACATCTGTCTTATCTTTTAGCTATTCATTACTCCATTCTTAGTATAGGTTTTAGTCTGCATCCAGTTTAGCCATAGTCTTCAGATGGTGTCGTTTTCAAAGAGCTCAGAATTAAGTGGGGAAAGCAGACATCTAAAGAGAGAACTATAATATAGTGTGATAAGTGAAAAAATTAGAAATATTTTAAAAGATGTGGGACCATCTGCTTAAAGGAGATGGAAATGATTCTATGGAGGAATAAACTCATTGCCTTGAAGTTGATTCTGACTCATTGCAACCCTATAGGACAGAGCAGAATTGTCCCATAGAGTTTCCAAGGAGCCACTGGTGGATTTGAACTGCCAACCTTTTGGTCAGCAGCCAGATGCTTAACCACTGCACCACCAAGGCTTCATGAAGGAATAGACATATAAAATCATAGCTGAAAGGGAAAGTAGGTGGAAGAGTATTGCAGATAGGAAAAAGGGCTTGTTTGTGGAGAAAATGGCAGTGATTCCCAATACTTGAACCTCAGACCACCTGTATCAGAATAATGCAGGGTGCCGGATAATAAAACGGAATCTTTGGATCACTGTGAACCTACTGAATCAGAATTTTTGAGAACAGGACAAGAAAATGTGTATTCTTAGCAAATATCTCAGGTGATTCCTTTGTACACTAAAGTTTGAGAAACAACAACATAAAGAATGAAAAAGGAAGGCCTTTTCCAAAATTTTGCAAAATTTACCCATAATTTATGGCAGTACAGTATAGTGGTTAAGGGTATGGACCTTATATTCAGCAGTCTTGGATTTGAATCAACCCCAAATGTAACTAGTTGTGGAAATTTTGGGAGGTTATTTTACATCTCTGCTTTTAAGTTTCTCATCTGTGAGATGTGAAAAATAATACTTCTCAAGATAAGATGTATAAAATATTAGCATAAAGCCTAGTGCACATAAATCCTTGACAAAGGATAATTTTATGGTACGTTGAAGCCCTATCTCCTTTATAAATATCTCCCTCATTACCCACAGGCAGAAGGAATACTCTCTGCTGTCATCTCCCAAATTTTCTTTACTGATAGGCTAAACTGTACAGTTCAAAAGATCAAGGTATTGCAGTGAATAGGGATAGAGGAAAATCTATTTAAATAAGTAAACAGAGAGAAACCAGCTGCCTTTGAATCAATTCCAACTCATAGTGACTCCCACATGTGTCAGAGTAGAACTGTACTCACAGGGTTTTCAATGGCTGACTTTTCAGAAGTAGATCACCAGGTGACTCTGGGTGAACTCAAGCCTCCAACCTTTTGGTTAGCAACCCAGTGCTTTAACCCTTTGCACCGCTCAGGAACTCCAGAACCAACTTGTAAATCTCTGACCAGTCTTGCTATTTACCAGTCACAGTAAAATACAAGCTCTAGAAGTTCCCTACTTTTAAAACACAAATTAACTTTAACTAATATCAAAAATCTCTGATAAAGCATCTTTCTTCCCAATCACTTGGCTCAATTTTAATAGAAAAAGCAAAACATTGTTGCATCAGGAAGTCGTCAGGTGGATTACACCCAGGTGCTTTGTAAATTTGTGCCACTTTTAAATCTTTGCACCAATTTTTTACGTGTTTGAAATCTAATGTCTTTTACACTTGCATTCTCCCATTTTGCTTTTTCTAGTCTAAGCAAAATGATTGTGCAACTGGCTGGCCTCTTCACCAATTATCTCAGTGCTATAGGGCACGTTTTCTGAGCCCTGTCTTCTATCCATGCTCTGAGAGGATGCAGCGTAACAGTTCTCACTTCCTGGATGCATCCACATGGTCTACTGGAATACGAAGCAATAGTTACTGCTAAGTTATTTTGTTTAATGGGATTGAACTATACCAAGCATATGTAAAGAGATCATAGATTTAAAAAATTTGCTATACAAATATAAATCTGTGTTTTCTCAAAATTATAAATGAATAAACTACATGTGGCGAGGTAGTATATCATCTCTGTGTAGAAATTTTCCATATACAGACACAAACATTTTTGTTTTGCTCTGATTTTAAATAAAACCAGGATTATACAATTTTATAATCTTTTTTTTCCAGTTGACAATATTATAATATGGGTCTCTTTACACATCAACACTAATGCCTGTATAACATTATTTTAAATGACTAAATACCCGTTGCCATTGAGTTGATTTTCTGACTCATAGCGACCCCATAGGACAGAGTAGGACTACCCCATAGGGTTTCCAAGGAGCAGCTGGTGGATTTGAACTGTTGAACTTTTGGTTAGTAGCCAAGCTCTTAATTCTGTTATATGGATATACAATAGCTTATTTAATTTATCCTGTATTATTGAACTTTTATGTCGTTTACAAATTTTTACCAATTTAAATACTGCTGCTCTGGTAAGTATGTTCCTTTTCCCAATCTGGATCCTTGCCGCCCTTCTCCACCTCAGGAAGCTGGCCTGTGTAAAATCTATCAAGAGCTTCCTTGTCCTCTAATTCTGGTTGGTTTTGCCCAATGGATAGCCCTGGCAGGTGGCTCCCTCCCTGCCAGCTTGCCTCAGGCTACCTGTGTCTCTTGACCAAAGGCTACTATGTTTCTCAAGGTAGTCTGATCTACAGAATTCTTCCTCTGTTTAAATTCTGTAGCATTCCATTCTTCTCAATCCTTCAGGCCTAGGGGTGGTAACAAGTTTGAGACTGCTAGCCCCTGATTCCTGCACTATACCTTGTAATTAGTCCTTCTGTAAATAAACTCTCCTGGGATTTTCCTAATTTGAGTGTCCCATTTTTTTCCTGCTGGAACCCAGACTTATACACTCTTGTGAACATCTTTGATACTAAATCATTCCATCCATCCATAATTGTTTCCACAGAATTTATTCATAGAGGCAGGTTTTATACCAAAGTACACGTACTTTTAAGGCGTTTGACAAGTATACTTAAAAAACCAGTAACCTATAGGTATTCTTTTCTCTAAACCCTTGTCAACACTGGATATTTCCACAGTGAAAACATTTCCAATCTGATTTGTAAAAAAATAATATCCCATTGCTGTTCCAATGGCTTTTATTACCAGTCAAGTTGAATATTTTCCACCACGTATCTATTGCTCATTCTTATTTCTTCTTTTGTGAATTGCCTGTCTAGTTCCTATGCTAATTTTTGAAATTGTACTGTTCATCTTTTTCCTATTGATTGGTAAATGTTCTTTATGCCCTAACAGGATGAATTTCTTGTCATGTATGTTGTGACTAGTTTTTTTGTTGTTTTGTTTTGTTTTTTAAATTTATGATTTTTTTGAAATACTGAATTTCAAATGGTAAAATGACTTTTATCTCATAGTCGCAATATTTGGGATCAATTGTTATCCATTTTCTGTGACATTCATTTTCTATTTACTTATATAATACCACATACTCTTCCTTGAAATTTTATGGCTATTTCTGGTGCTAGAGACATATGTCCAAAACAGTATCCAATGCTTCTTTATAGTCCCCACAGTGACTAGAATAATAATTAACCCATTGTAGAAGATTAATAAGGAAGCAGCTTAATGCAGTGGAAAGGCATAAGAGAAGTATGATTATAAGATATTACTTCATTACTTGGAACTTCTGTGAAAATGGAGGTAATAGTGTCTGCTCTGATATTATTGTTCAGTTTTAAGGAGATATTGAGTTCATGGATATTAAAGTAATATATAGTGAGAAAAGCAATAAACAAAGATAAAGTATTACGGTCAGTTATTTCTAAAAAAAAAAAAAAGAACAAGTAGGATATTTGGTATTTTTAAGTCACAAAGTTTAGCCAGGGTTTATGTAGGGACTATAATTAGTCACTACTGCTATCTCTTGCCTGGGTTACCATAATGACTTCCTAAATGGTCTCTCTCTTTTTGCTCGTATCCCAGTTTATCCTCTACACAGCAGGTGGAGCCATCCTTTAGACAACATAAATTAGATCATGTCCTCTGCTGCTCTCAAATGTTTAATTGCTTTCCATCCTGTATAGAACAGAATCCAAATTCCTTCCATGGCCCATGCAGCCTTATATGATCTAAACCCCGCTGACCTCTCTGACCTCATTTCCAACCCTTTCCCCCTTTTCCCACTGTGTTCCACAAATATTAGCTTACTTGTTCTTCCTTAAACATACGAAAAGACTTTATATTCCTTCTCTGTGGAACACTCTTTCTTCAGATATGTGCATGATTTACTCTCTCTGTAGGTCGTTGGAACCACGAGGATTGAGGTGAACATCTATGGGGCCACTTGGTGCAGGCTGGACCTTGTGGGAAGAAAAGCAGTGGCTATGTGGGTGCCCTGATCTCTAGATGGGTACAGTGCTGCAGGAAAGAGACAATGCTCCATTCATTATGAGGCAAGCATAAGATAGCCTTGCATTAAAAAATCTGCTTGGCCTACAGGAGGTCAACTTAGGTGCCATCTGTTTGTAGTAGTAGTTGTTAAGAAAGCCAGATGTCCAATATTTGGAGATTTGGGGACCAGTGGGAAGTTGCAGCCTCTTCTGCTGGGAGAGAGAAAGAAAGAACAAACTACTAATTCTATGGAAAGTTGGAATCTGGCAAAACCCTGCCTAAGGAGATGAAGTTTTGTCCAGCCTCAGCCAGTTCACTGTCAGCCAACCCTGGTTAAGGACTCTCACTGGGTAATTCTTGCTGCTTGTTTCCACATAGTCTCTGTTCAAATGCTACTTACTCAGAGAGATCTTCCGGAAACATCCCTGGTGACTCAATACACTCTTATGATCCTCCTCTATTTTTCCCATTGCATTTATCCTCATTTGAATGGTTACTGCTATCTGTTTGTTGTGAGTCTCCTGCAAATAGAACTTGGGCACAATGCTGTATCCTCAAGGCCTGACACTCAGTAGGTGCTCAACAAATGTCTGTGAAATGGATGTTGATGGAATTCCATACATACACATTAATTTCTAAAATGTTTAACATTAGCACTTAAAAAGAGTTCAAACCAAGCCAAAAAGAATTTATCATTATAAAGGGCTTTGAGGGACTGAAAAATGGCAGCACATGGGCTCTAGGAGAGTTATGTGGGAAAATCCAAAACTTTGCATTTCTTGGCTATAAACATCAATATAAGTTATGTTTAGATATGTACCCGTATTTACTCTCTTCCCAGTCAAAACTTGCAGTCAGCTTCCACCATGCTTAACAATACTATTTCAACAGTAGCGCATCTGTGGAATGAAGTACTTTGGGCCATAGACTCAGAACCATACAGGTCAACTAGTCCATTCTCTGCCAGTGCAAAAGGTCTACCAATAGTCTCCCTGATGGATGCTGTTCCAGCTTTGTCTGATCATTTCTAATATATCAGAACTTGCTGCTTTGTCGAGAGATCCACTGCCTTTTAAAACTATTTCAAAAAATATCTTCTGAACCCTTAGTATATGCTTAGGACTGTGACGATACGGTACTAACAAAACAGACAAGTACCTAGTCTCAATTATTGTAAACTCTAATCACTACAAAGTTTTTCCTTATGGCAAACCCAGATCTACCTTTATGCATTGCAGTCTACTCACAGGAATATATTGAGATAGACTCAATTTCTCTCCTGTTTAACAACTAAATCCCAAGATTCTACAAATGTTCCTCATAGGGCACCATTTCATACCCTGGCTCTTTCATAATGTCCTCCACTGGATATTCTATAGTGTACCAGTGTCTCTTCTAAAATGTAGCATGCAGAATGAGGCACAGTAGTCTAGATGTGATATGTCCTGTTCTGAGTATGGTGGGCTTCCCATATGCCTCTATCTGGATACCCGTGGCTCATACTAAGCCTGAACACAAGTAAAACCCAACCATTTAATCCGTATAACCATTTGTATATACTCTTATCTAAAGACAGACTTTGCATACAGCTCTGTTGAATTTCATCTGGTTGGTTTTAGCCTATTTTCCTGACAGGCTTTCTCAGCTCTCTACACTGTAACATGACTAGACTGCCTTCCTTCATTTGTGGATTTTAAAAAGTTGAATAAGAACATATTTACACACAAATATTCTCAACCTAACACTGCCCCCACATTTTATATCAAGTTTTCAATCACCAGTCCTTCTGTATGTTCCCCAATGAAAATTCACCTATCTCAATACTATGCAGTCCAGAAGTCTCTGCCTTGTTTCAGAAATTTGTCAGAAAAACATGGCAAATGACTCCTTGAAATCAACAAGTATCATGTGTTTATCATTCCCTTAATTTAGGGAGTGATATAGTAACCCCATCAAAAAAGGGAATGCCACCAGTTTAGCATAATCTGTTTTTAGTCAACACATGCCAACCCTTAGTGATCATCACTTATGTTTTTTCAAGTTTCCCCAACGACTAATATATTTCACAACTAATAATTCTTGGGCTTGCAATTTTGCCAGGGATTGTCTGCAAGTCTCTGGTTCTGTGGTTTTATTACCCACTCATCTCCTTTTTGATGAGAATGTTCGTCTCCTGTCACCTGGCAAATCTCCTTTCTCCATGAGCTATGGAAGATTATCAGCAGGGTTCTGTGGTAACATTTGCGTGCTGTTTTAGCAGCATAGGGCTTTAAACTTGGACGTATTCGAAGCGACTATGTATTGTCTGTCTAGAACTCTACTTCTCTTGGCATCCAATTCATTTAATAGGCTTTGAATATGTAGAGGACTTTGTACTCAATGCTGAGAATATAGTTGTGCACGCAGAATTTGCACTTACATGGGGGAAACAGGCAAATACATAGAAAATAATTGCAGAGTGTAATAACCCCTAAATGTGCCATGGTATCCCATAGGTGGGATGGGTAAATCTAGTGGCAGTGGGAAAACAGCGCTATGTTTCCATTTTCAAGAGATGAAGATGAAGAGGTAAAGAGACAACAGCCCCTAAAGAGGCTAGGCTGGATCAACTCAAATAAGGAGTTTGGACGATATCCTTAGAGCAATGAGAAGCTATTGATGGTTTTAGGCAGATGAGTGACATAATCAGATTTGTGTTTTAGAAAGGTCATGGTAGCTACTTGAGAATAGAGTTTCTCAAAACATAATGTGTACGAACACCACCTGGAAATCTGACTAAAATGAAGATTCTGACTAAGTCTGGGGAGGGGCCTGAGATTCCGCATTTCTAACAAGTGAGGCTGGTGCTGGTGGTCCACGGACTACACTGTAAGTAGCAAGGCTTTAGAGAGTGGCTTGGGAGTGAGAAGATTAGAGGCAGGCTAATCTAGGAGGGAAATTATGATAGCACAAACTGTGGGACAATTAACTCACTATCTGAAACCTCTAGAAGGACCTCCTTTGTGAAAAATACTCACTAGGTATTCAGAATTTATCTGTCATCTGTCAACAATTTTACATGCTGTACAAGGAAAGAAGGAGGGAGAGTTTGACTCTAGTCTTAGTTCTTAACAACTGGCTGGGAACTTGAGCAGCTCTGTTGAAGTTTACTGAGGCCTCAGTTACCTCATCTCATCTGAGAAATGGGGGCCTGCTCTACACCTTTAAAGTCACTTTCAGTTTCAATATAATATGCTTTTCATAAATATCTGTATCAAGAAGGTAATCGTTTCTTGTTCTTCTGACCTAACTTTGGTTAGTAGAAACAGCGTGGCTTAATTTTAGATTACACACACACACACACATACACATAAATAGCCTTAGTGGCGTAGTGGTTAGGAGCTCAGCTGCTATCCAAAAGGTCGGTAGTTCAAATCCACCAGCTGCTCTTTGGAAACCCTATGGGGCAGTTCTACTTTGTCCTATAGGGTCACTATGAGTCAGAAAATTGAGTCAATGGCAACGGGTATGGGTATGTGTGTGTGTGTGTATATATATATATATATATGTGGAGCCCTTGTGGCACAGTGGTTAAGAGCTATGGTTGCAAACCAAACGGTCAGCAGTTTGAATCCACCAGCTGCTCCTTGGAATCCCTATGTGGCAGTTCGGCAGCAGTGGGTTTTTGTATATGTATATATATCCTGTTCTTTACAGTGTCATGGAAGCAACAGAACTGTGAGCTTTATTCCCAATTAATGTAGCTCATTCTATATATGTCTAGATTCCTAAAGTTTAAAAATTAAAGGGAAAAATGTACTTTCTTACAAGATTGTTGCTGTGTGCTGTCAAGTCGATTGTGACTCACAACAACCCTATAGGACAGAGTAGAACTGCCCCATAGGGTCTCCTAGGCTGTAATCTTTATGCGAGCAGATCTCCAGGTATCTTCTCCACTGGTGGGTGCAAACCTCTGAAACCTCTGACCTTTCCGTTAGCAGCCAAGTGTTTAACCATTGCCCCACCAGGGCTCCTTTTCCTATTTAAAAGGACAAGGATTTTTCCACTCCTCACTACTCCACCCCCACTTTTAGGAACACATTACATTCTGAAACCCCTGGAAAAATGAATGGGTTTGGGATAGAAGGATTATAGGATCAACTTTAGGAAAGAAAGGGATTAATAAAGTAGTAATGTAATCTTCCAGGTAGAAGGAGAAATGAGTGAGGAGTCCAAACTAACACTGTTTACTTTTCTTGATAGCAACAGAGATTTGCTAGATCTTGAAATAATCACTTATCTTATCACAGTTTCCTAATCTACAAAACAGAGATGACCTGTCTCCTAGGCATAGAATATAAAAGGGACAGCAAGCATTTCAAAGAGAGAGATTCTATTTTTTATTAAATGTCTTATATCCTTGGAAATATATGCTTTATTAATACTAGCTAATGGAAAGGTGTGTAGCATACATTTTCTCATTTGGTCCTCACAACAACTCTACTGGATAGGTGTTATTTTATCTCCACTTTACAGATGTAGAAACTGAGGCCAGAGATGTTGACTTTCCCAGTGTTAACAAGCCAGGAAGGCACAGAGCTAGGATTCAAACTCACATCACTCAGCTCTATACGGATTCCCCATGCATGACTCATGTGCTACAAAACTCAGTTCCTCTGCTATGGCAGACTTCACTACTTGATTATAGCACTGGCTTTGGAATCTCTCTTGGTGGGTGCTACAAACAGTAAAATCATTTTGCCCTTCTAAAGCTTAGATTCTGTAACAGTAGTTCTGATGGCCTCATCTTCAGTGATTCTGATTCTACATGTCTAGGGTTGGACCTCAAATCTTTATTTTTAAGGACTTCCCAGATGATTCTGATGAAATCCAGGTTTTGTAAGCACTGTTTTATGTAGCTATGTTCAATGATCCCAGGTCCTTTATGTTTGCCTATTCGTTTGCTCTGTGGGTTTCTTGTTAGAAATAGAGGAAAGACCTAACGAAATAGCCATAGGAGGGAAAGGCAACTACTGGTAATATTTATGGGATGTCTACTGTATGAAAGACAGGTATACTACCTTCTTTTATTTTTGTGAACCACTAAAAAGCTGGAAGGAAGAGCTAGTCATATTCTTCTGTACCGAACACCTAATGAATTTTAGAGATATGTGAGTGGCCTCCCTTGAATGTAACTGTCATGAGCTTCAAAGGGAAGAAAGACCTCTTAACTATGCTCTGAGAAGCCCCAGCTTGGAAGAGTATTGAATACAAACGAGAGTAAGTGAAAATCTTACAATTAATGATCCATTATTAATCTCATTCCTTTTATTCATAACAAATTGACTAATAGCCCTCCTCCCCACCCCCTAAAATTACTACATCATGTGGTAGATTACAAACCCGATAAGAAGAGGCAGCAATACTCCATTAATATTTATAAATGTCGCAATGCTCATATTTCCCATCTATTTGGAAAATCAGCTGAAGTAATTAAGGAGTATGGGGAATTATAAAGATGAAAAATATCAGGAAAACAGTACACATGGAAGTTATCAACACTATTTTACTTCTGCTGTTACATTTTAATGACTTAATTTTCCATGGATGGCATTTTTAAAATGTAAATTTCTCAGTTAAAACAAAACAAAATTTAATTACTATCCAAGCAACACAGATATTTTTCAAATGGCAAACTTACATCTTTGGTATCTCCACAAGGTATCGAAAGTGTTTACTTCCAATGATTTTCACTACCATCTCGGGCATTGCAGCTGATCCATGGGGAGTCTTACAAACTGAAGACATGATTCTTCACAAAACCCCTTCAAATCCTTGGGGATGGAAAACAAATAGATCATTCCTCTTGGTTACAACTAGGCAACTGCACCATCCACACCAATAACAACAACAGTACCAGGAACAAGAACTTTACAGAAAGGAGCTCACTTAACACTTTCGATAAAGGCATGCAAAAGATTCTCATGTTTACTATTATCATTCTTGTTTTACAGTTGAGAGACCAGGCAAAATGTAGTTAGGTAACTTACTCCATGTCACATAGCCAGTAATTAGCAGGATTGGGAATTACACCTAAGATGTCTGCAAAGTTGAAGTACAGAAACATTAGGTGATCCTATCTTCCTGTACTACAAGACATCAGACAGGATACTTGTGAGATCAGAAATGAAACCAGGACTTTAGCGAACAATCTCTAGTCAGCTCTGATCCTCAGTTTCCCCATTTATGAAATCAGGATAATTCCAGTCTGCTCTCAGGGATTAAGGGTGAATCCAGTGAGACCAGGTGTCTGAAAGAATGCTGTACTTTGCAAAGTGTAATTTTTGCTGTTATTCCTCCTCTGTTCCTGCAACAATCCATTCAAACTGAAATTGAGATCCTATACCAGATAAGCAATGGGTATTTGAACAGTTCTGATGCCAAGGGAAACTTCCTTCTGTAAACTCGGCCACAGCTGACCACTCCCTTTCAGAGCCTCTCAGAGATTGAAAGCCTTTAGAAATCATTCTAATCCAGGGCTTCAGACTGGTTCCTTCCAGTTCAAACCCCTGGTGAGAATTTGCATTTCTACCCCAGGTATACTGAATCAGAATCTACATTTTAACAAGATCCCCAGGTAATTCTTATGTATAATAAATTTTGAGAACCACTACTCTACTAGTGGAAAACCTGGTGGCGTAGTGGTTAAAAGTTCGTCTGTTAACCCAAAGGTCAGCAGTTCAAATCCACCAGGAGCTCCTTGGAAACCCTATGGGGCAGTTCTATGCTGTCCTGTAGGGTGGCTATGATTTTGAATTGACTCCATAGCAATGGGTTTGGTTTGTTTGCTTTTTTGGGGGGGGGGGCTCTACTAGTGGTTCTCAGAATTGGTCCCCAACCAGCACCATTTAGCATCACCAAGGAATTTGTTAGAAATGCAAATTCTCAGCAGGGGCTCGAAAGGGAAGGAATCTGGTTAGAATCTAGTCCAAACCCTTACTTTACAGATTGGGAAAGCTAGGCTCAGAGATGATGTGCTATTCCACCAAGGTCACAGAGTGAGTGAGGGGCAGAGCTGTTTCCAGTACTCTGGTCAGATAGCTAGACCACAGTTCTTCCAATACTAACCACAGTTTCACTTAGCGTGTGTGGGGCTCTGCGAGGGTAACCCCATCCAGCGGGACTTGCAACCCCTTTAAAGCTGTCTGGAAATTGTGGTACTCAAGTCCTCTCCCTGTTCAGCAGCTGCGCGTCTGCCCTGAGACCATTCCCGGGAGAAAACAGCGGGGACGGCCTTACCGCTGAGGCAGCGTTTCCCCACTCAGGCAGCTCCCAGGTGTGCGGTCCGTGCTTCTCCCGGGGATCTCGGCACATCAAGACCTGCTGGAATGCGACGGAGGGTTTGGAAGCCCGGAGTCGGGCCTGTCACCGGCCGGACTCCAAGGAGGAGGCGGCTCCCTCCAGGTCGCTAAGGACGCAAGGGCTGTTGCTGGGCGGGTCCAGGTTTCCGTCCACCTCTGGGAGGCAGGCGAGGCCTCCTGGCTCTACGCACCAGGGCGTGGCTGCCAACCAAGTCTGGTGGTTGTTAAATTTGTGCCTTGGCTTTTTCTCAAGGAGTTGGGAGCATCTCTCTTGAAACTCATCTCGCTTACCTGTGTGGCCATGTTTGTCTCTCTCTTTCTCTTAAGCTTCATTTCCCTTTGTTACATTTGCACACACCCCATCTTTTCAATCCAGCCTCCTTCACTGTGATTTTGGGTAAATCACTTCTTTTCTCTCAGATTCAGTTTTCTCATCTGTAAAGTAGAGAAAAATAATAACACGGGTCTAAAAAGGAGTTGGTGAGGGACTTAAATAAGAATATTGTAATAATTACAACTACTTTTTAGTATCATTCATATGCCAGATTCTTTAAAGATGCACCCTTATTTCAGCCAGTTAACAATTACCATAAGATAAATCTATTTCTATTCTAAAGATGAAGAAAACGAGACTTGGAGTATTAAAAAAAATTACCTCAGGTTTTAAGATGCAAGTGGCAGAGCCAAAATTTGAATGTTCAGCTGCGTATCCCAAACTCTCAGGCACTGTTTATTATGCTGAAGGACTTTAGCAAATGTGGTTAAAGGCACCTTAAATTGCCTCCAAAATGATATTATTTTCCATCATCAGCAACAGCAGCAGCTGTTGTAGCTCCAGCACCCATACCTGCTGACTCCTGCCCTCGCGGTACTTGTGCCTCGTGGTTTACTATACCATCTACTGGCACTTGCATCCAGAGGTGGATCAGACACTCAGCTGCCCAAGGACCCACTCTCTAGAGGACAAATACGTGGGCACTTTCTAAATATACAAAATATCGTGAGAGCGGAGGAGAAGGACAGTTACCTTCACATTGCTGCCATCTCAGTCTTCCCAAGCACAGCTCTGACAAGCCCCTCCTCTGCTCAAATGTCTCAAAGGGCTTCCCATCTGCCATGGATGATGTTCATAGTTTCAAGGTCTTTCATGTACTGGCCTCAAGCTAAATCTCTAGCGTGGTTTCTCACTACTTCTCCCAGACTTGTTATGCTCCATCCAGCCGGGTCTATTCATCGATCTGAGTCTGTTCTCATTTTCCTGCCTTTTGCCTTTTCTCATTCTGTTCTCTCTACATGTAATCCCCTTCCATCTCCCTGTTATGTCAGCTTGCTTATCCACCTGGGAATCAGACACCCGGCTTCGAATCCTAGCTCTGCTAGTGCAATGTGCTGTTGGGTAAGTCACTTAAAATTTGTGTGCCTCAGTTTCCTCTTCTATAAAATGAGGATGGCTTATTGTGAGAACCAAGTGCAGGACTGGGCAGTGTTTTTGTTGCGTTGTGCATGGACTCGCCATGCGCTGGGGAATGACTTGATGGCAGCTAACAACAATGATGACAAGTGAGTAACTAGAAGCAAAACACTGAGAACAATGCCTCATAAACAATAAACAATATAAAAGTTTTCTCTTATCATTGTTAGCATTATCTTTCGAGAAGCCAAACCAGAACCGACATGCTGAAAATTGTTTCTTCACCATCTACGTCATTTGTGGTTTCTTTCTTGTAAAATGAGTCATTCTTTGCCTGATAGAATGGCTGTCGGTTTGCTTGAGTTGTCACATCTTCCTGGACCATGCTTGTGGTAGGCTGGCAATCTTTACCCAATCTCCAGAACCTGTGACTATTACTTTATATGGCTAAAGGGATTTTGCAGATATGATTAAAGATTTTGAGATGAGGCTATTATCCTGGTGGGCCTTAAAAGCAATCACAAATGTCCTTATAAGAAAGAGGCAGAGGGATATTTGATTACAAAGGAGGAACTAAGAGTTGTGACAGGAGATACAAAGACTCGAGTTATTCCAGTAAGGGTTTATTAATAAAGGAATGCCGGAGGATTCCAGGAGGTGGAAAAGGCAAGAAATAGATTCTCCCCTGGAGCCTCCAGAAGGATCCAGCCTGCCTACACCTTGAATTTAGCCCACTGAAACTTATTTTGGACTTTTGACCCCTGGAAATATTAAAGAGTAAATTCGTGTTGTTTTAAACCACTAAGCTTGTAATAATTTGTTACAGCAGCCATTAGAAACCAGTACAAAGCTATTGAAGGACCCTTTATTTTCTTCTTCTCCTTCTTCTTTTTCTTCTTCTTTCCGGTATTTCTTAAACACCCAGCACAAAATCTAGATTATAGTAAGTTGTCTCAGTTATCTAGTACTACTATAACGGAAATACCACAAGCAGATGGCTTTAACAAACAGATTTATTCTCTCACAGTTTAGGAGGCTAGAAGTCTAGAAGTCTATGGTGCTGGCTCTAGGTGAAGACTTTCTTTCTCTGTCAGCTTTAGGGGAGGGTCCTTGTCTCTTCAGCTTCTGTTTCCTGGTTCCTTGGAGATCTTCATGTGGCTTGGCATCAGTCTTTCCACATGTCTGCTTGTTTAATCTGCTCATTTTATATTTTGTAAGAGATTGCCTCAAGATACACTCTACACTAATCCTTCCTCATTAACATAACAAAGACAACACATTCCCAAATGAGATTATAACCACAGGCACAGAGGTTAGGATTTACAACACATATTCTGGGGGGACACAGTTCAATTCATAACATAAGTGTTCTGCAAAAAATTTTTGAATTAACAAATGAAGGAGAATAGAACAAAAATTAAACACGGAAATTTCTTTCTGTGAGTATGGCACTTGCTGGAGTTTTGTCAACTCAAAACCCTTTCTCATTCTTCCTTTCTGTGAACAGAACTCTCTCCATTGGGGACCACATTTCCCATTCCAAGAAGTCTTAGGCTGTTAATCAAAGTCACTCTCATTCCACTTCTTCATAAAGCTGGTGACATTCCATGATTTAAGTAGGCCAAACAGAGTTCTTATTTATGACAAATAATACAGCCACTGGTGGAAGAAGATGTCTTCTGTCTTCTGGGGTTTCTAAACTGTGAGGATAAGGTGTTGAGTCTATTGGCATCCATAAATATTGACACAAACTAGCTTTTATCAGTAGGCACCCAAAAGAGGGAAGCAGAGCTGAAAATGGAGCTATTTGGGGAAGGGCGTAGGAGAGCAAAGAGCCGGGACAACTAAGCTGGAAGCTAGATTCCAAGCTTCTCAAATACAGGACCTAATAAATTCTCTTTTTGCTTAAGATATTTTGAGATGTGCTTCATTAAACTTTACCCAGATTCTTGACTAATACCAAAAAATAAATCAAACCAGTTGCCTTCGAGTTGATTCTGATTCATTGAAACTCTATATGGAGTGCAGTTTTTCTCTGCACACCCAGGGTTGCTGTAAGTCCTGACTATTACAGAAACTCTAAAACTTCAGGTTGTTAAGGCTTGTATATGGGATGCGGTTAATTGATTAAATGGCGTTTCAAGTTTTCCTGCAAATTCTGTCATAAAACTTGAAGGAGTAAATTAATTTTGATCAAATGGGATATTGTAATAAAGCTATTCTCTTGACCTTGCATTGAATTCATATGTCTATAAATGCCAACGTGAAACTTAGCACATTGGAGGGAGGTGGTTCTTCTATCTATTTGAAGGTATTCAGATGAAATTTTATACATTTTTCAGACTGAAGGGTGCCTCTGTGTTGCCACTTACTCACTAAGTGACCTTAAACAAATAATTTAACTCTCCTACCTGTAAGGTGGAGACAATAATAATTACCCTGTAAGATTGTTGTCAGGATTAGAGATAATATATTCAGAGCCCCTGACATGTAATAGGTTTCAGTAAGTTGTATTCTTATTTATAACAATAGTAGCTAACATTTGTTGATGTTGTTGTTAGCTGCCATCACGTTGGTTCCGACTCATAGCGACCCTGTGTACATCAGAATGAAACACTCCCTAGTCCGGAGCCATCCTCACAATGGTTGATGTGTTTGAGCCTATTGTTGCAGCCACTGTGTCAATCCATCTCGTTGATGGTCCTCCTCTTTTTCAATGACCCTCTACTTTACCAAGCATGATGTTCTTCTCCAGGGACTGGTCCCTCCTGACAGCATGTCCAAAGTATGTGAGACAAAGTCTCACCATCCTTGCTTTTGAGGAGCATTCTGGCTGTACTTCTTCCAAGACAGATTTGTTCATTCTTCTGGCAGTCCATGGTATATTCAGTATTCTTTGCCAACAGCATAATTCAAAGACGTGAATTCTTATTTGGTCTTTCTTATTCGTTGTCCAGCTTTCGCATATATATGAGACAATTGAAAATATCATGGCTTGGGTCAGGGACACTTTAGTCTTCAAAGTGTCATCTTTGCTTCTTAACACTTTAAAGATTTTTTTGCCCATTGCAATATGTCACTTGATTTCTTGACTGCTGCTTCCATGGGTGTTGATTGTGGATCCAAGCAAAACGAAATCCTTGACAATTTCAATCTTTTCTCCATTTATCATGATGTTGCTTATTGGTTCAGTTGTGAGGATTTTTGTTTTCTTTATGTGATAGGCTATAGTCTTTGATCTTCATCAGTAAGTGCTTCAAGTCCTCCTCGCTTTTAGCAAACAAGGTTGTGTAATCTGCATACTGCAGTTGTTAATGAGTCTTTCCCCAGTCCTGATGCTGTGTTCTTCTTCATGTAGTCCAGCTTCTTGGATTATTTACTCAGCATATAGACTGAATAAGTATAGGAAAAGGATACAACCTGACGACACCTTTCCTGATTTTAAACCATTTAGCATTTAATGAATATTTATCATGTGCCAGATGCAGTATTAAGAACTTTTCATTCAACATCCTGTTGAATCTTCACAATAGCATCATGAAATGAAGGCTATTAATATCCCCATTTTAGAGATGAGGAACTCGAGGCTTAGACAGGATAACTAACGTTCTCAAGGGAACATTGCTATGCAGAGTCAGAGATGCAAAAAAAAAAACCACGTTTATCTGACCGTGGAGGTAACCTTCATAGCCACTACTCTATACTGCCTCTGTGAATGTTGGTTTGCCATTGTTATTAATATTATTAATAGTAATGGTTTTACTGTCATTGTTTTAAGGCTCTAGGTTTCTTACAGAATGCAGATTTTATGATAGAATTCTTAAAGAGGAATGGCCTTTTCTTATCTAGAATTTTCTACTCCACACTCTGCCTTATGAAATGACATAACCACGACAAGTCTCTCCAGTGGTTTATATTAAACAAGGCAAAACAAAAATCTATGCAATAAAAGTCTACATAAGATTAAATACTGTGGTTAAAACTGCCTTCCTTGGAGTCAAAAGCTTTAGATTATGAGTCACCAGAGAAAGATTCCACAGAAACATTTACATCCAATAGAGCCAGCTCTCTCTGTCTTTTTTTCCCCAAAGAAAGATGAATAGCTATAATAAGGAGACCAAAGAATGCCCCCTAAAACTTCATGATTTTACATTTACCATCAGTAAGGAACAGGAAAAAAAATGTCTCCAATATTTTGTTTTTGCCCAAATAAGTTAAAGTAGAATGAGTTTATGAACAGGAAGCAATAAAGAACTGCTCTTTTGAACAGTTTAGTCATATCTATTAAAAGGAGACATTTTGCAGAGAAGTCTCTGTTCAAATAGAGGGATGAATATGATGTTAAACTGAACTATGTTGCAAATAATATGGGGCATTACACTTTTTTTCCCCAAGAAAAATACAGGACCAAAGCCAGTGATATTTATGACTAATGGCCAACTGCAAGTAAAATGATGAAAAAGGACAGACTAATTTTAGAATAGAATGCAAATATGATCAAGCTACTTTCCTCCCTAAAACCTTCTCCAGGGCTCTGTAAAAACGAGACTGTTTAACATAGCAGTTAGTTGGGCCAAATATGGGCCCTGATGTTTCAGTCCAAAGCCTGGCTTTGCACTTAACATTGTGTTACTTTGGGCAAGCTACTTGGTCTTTCTTTTACTTTTATTATCTTCATGGATAATACCAATACCTTCCATAATATAACAATAAAATGACTTAAAGATGTAAAATGCCAGAGGGGCAAGATGGCGCTCTAGGCAGAAACACCACGCCGTCCCTCCATAGCAAACATCCGAAAAACTAAGCCTAACAGAGAATCAACAATCCTGAAACCCTAGAACACCAAATGAAGAGATAAAGAACTCAGCCAAACACCAAACGGAGTGAGAATACTAAAAGAGAACGGAGAGCGAGGAGAGACTCAGGCAGAGATTCCTTACCAGCTAACGCAGCGCGGATCCACCGTCTTGGATTCCTATCAGAGACCAGCGAACGGGAGAGCAGCCTTGCAGAGCATCTGGTCAGAGACAGAACGACCGGTAAACTGCGGTGCGCGCTCTCCCACCACCCACCCCTCTCCGCCTCAGCTGGGGATCCCCTGCTTTCCATGGCCAGGGTCCCTGGGCTGGGGGGCGCCGGTGCTTGGATTACACGCGCCTGGGCTGGCGGCTTTCTGGGAGCCGTTTGCTGGCAGCTAGCGAACCTTTTTCTGCCACCTCCCCCTCCTTTTGCCTGGGTGCCTGGTTCCGAGTGCCGTCTCTGCTCTCTCCTGCGGGGCTGTAGGGCTGCGTTCGGGCGTGTGGCTGTTTCTAGGTCTGGGCTCCCGCGCGGGTGGGATCCCGGGGCCTTTGTTCGTTGGCCCCTCTGCTTCCCATGGCCACGGTCTCTTAACCCCGAGGCTACTGGCTTCTTGGAATTCGCGCCCCTGAGTGGGGGCTCTCTGGGTCCCATTTGTAGGCACTGACTGCTGGTGTTGCCCTTTTTTTTTTTTTCAATTTTATTTTTCTTCCTTTTTTGATTAGTTTTGTCATCTTTTACCTCTTTTTCCCTTTTGTCTTTCTTCATTGCTTAATTTCTAGTCTCTCTATCTCTTCCTTCTCTTTCTGATCCCTGAATACCAGGCGATGTATGCCTCTGTACCTTCTGGCCAGGCTGAGCTGTGAAAATTGAGACCGACTCCCCCAGACCTCATAGCTGCATCGGTGGGATCCCTGGGAACTTTGCAGTTCTTTAACTTTTCTGATTTTTATTTGGTCATTCTTTCCTTTTCTTTCTCTTCCCCCTTCTGGTTTCCTCCATCCCATAGTCTCTCATCTGTACATTCCAATGACAAGCTCCCCTAGCATTCTTTTATGTTTGTACGCTTTTTGCTCCTCCTCCTCTCTCCTCTCTCTCATATCCAGCTTAGCTTCACACATAACCATCTTCCCGCTGCACCCTACCTACCTGCACCGTGCACTAGACATCACACCACCAAGCGGTGCAGGCACGCCCTATTGGAACCTGCCCAGCACTGACTACCGACCGTCCTGGTGGCTGCGGTGAGTGCCACAAGCAACCCATCCCAGTGGCTCCTCCTCAGCTAGATCTGCCCAGCTGTACCACAAGAACGAAACAAACAAAAAAAAAACTACAATCAATAAACGAGAGAAATAGCTACTGAATGCCCCGAAAACAGCAAACCATATCAAAACATTTACAAAAACAAGACAAGATGGCTCCAATAGGCGTCCAAATTAAAACACCAGATAACTCTCCTGTGGAAGAAAATGCACTAGAAGTACCTGATACGGAACTCAAATCACTAATACTCGGAATTTTCCAAGAACTGAGGCAAAAAGCTGACAAATATGAGGAAAAAACAGACAAATTTATGGAAAATACAGACAAAAAATTGGGAGAATTCAGGAAGATGATGCAGGAACAAAATGCCAAAATAAATTCACAACTCGAAATTATACAAAAACAACAATTAGAAATCCAAAAGATAAACAAGATTTCAGAAATGGACGGTGTCATAGAAGGGCTGAGAAGTAGATTTGAAACCATGGAAGACAGGATCAGTGGAACTGAAGACAAACACTTGGATACAACTCTGTTTCAGGAAAACTCAGAAAAAAGAACAAAGAAAAATGAAGAGACCCTGAGAGTTATGTGGGACACAATTAAAAGCAAAAACGTACGAGTGATTGGCATACCAGAACGGGGAGAAAACAGAAAACACAGAGAGGATCATTGACGAACTGCTGACAGAAAACTTTCCCAATATCATGAAAAATGAAAAGCTGGCCATCCAAGAAGCTCAACGAACCCCATATAGAAGAGACCCCAAAAGAAAATCACCAAGACATATCATATTCACACTCACCAAAACCAAAGACAAACAAAGAATCCTGAGAGCAGCTCGTGAAAAACAAGAAGTCACATACAGAGGAGAAACAATATGACTAAGCTCAGATTATTCGGCAGAAACCATGCAGGCAAGAGGCAATGGGATGACATATATAAAATCTTGAAAGAAAAAAATTGTCAGCCAAGAATAATATATCCTGCAAAACTCTCATTCAGATTTGATGGTGAAATTAGGTCATTTCCAGATAAACAGAAACTAAAGTAATATGCAAAAGTCAAACCAAACTTACAAGAATTATTAAAGGGAGTTCTTCAATCTGAGGACAAACAGCTTCAGCCCTCAGGCAGGACCTAGGACCTAGGACGCAGGTTCACATGAACCAGATACCATTCTAGGAACTGAACTACAGAGGACTTTCCAAAAACAAAAGACATACAACAGGGAATCAGAGAAATCAATCAAAGGATGACAACAACATCAAAACAATGAAAGAGGGAACAAACGGCATAGGTATAGAACCTTCTAAAGGAGAGGAAGGCAAGGCGATACCAAGTAACGGTAGACTGCTTCAAAATTATAAAGATAAGGGTAAAATTCATGGTAACCACAAAAAAAGTTAACAAACCAACTCATAAAAATAAAGACGAAAAACATAAAGTCTCAACAAAAACAAAACCTACAAAAACAAAAGAAATGAACACAAAATCGACAAACAAAAGTAACTCAGCACAAGAGAGTAAGAAGAACAAAGAAAACTTCAGCATCACAAAAAAAAGCACTACAAAATGACAGCAACAAACTCACATCTATCAATAATTACACTGAACGTAAATGGACTCAATGCACCCATAAAGAGACAGAGAGTGGCAGAATGGATAAGAAAACAGGATCCATCAATTTGCTGTCTACAAGAGACACACCTTAGAAACAAAGATGTGAATTTATTAAAAATCAAAGGTTGGAAAAAAATATATCAAGCTAACAACTATCAAAAAAGAGCAGGAGTGGCAATTCTAATCTCAGATAAAATAGACTTTAAAACAAAATCTACCATAAAAGACAAAGAAGGACACTATATAATGATTAAGGGGATGATCCACCATAAAGACATAACCATAATAAATATCTATGCACCCAATGACAGGGCTCCAAAATACATAAAAAGAACTCTAACAGCACTGAAAAGAGAAATTGACAGTTCCACAATAATAGTAGGAGACTTCAACACACCACTCTCAGTAAAGGACAGAACAACTAAAAAGAAACTCAGCAAAGATACAGAAGACCTAAAGGACACAATCAGCCAACTGGACCTCATAGACATATATAGACCAATCCATCCAACCGCTGCAAAGTACACATTCTTTTCCAATGCCCATGGAATGTTCTCCAGAATAGACCACATCTTAGGCCACAGAGCAATCCTCAACAAGATCCAAAATGCTGAGATAATTCACAGTATCTTCTCTGACCACAATGCCATCAAGGTAGAAATTAACACTAGAAAGAGCAAGGAAAAAAAATCAAACACATGGAAACTGAATAATAATCTGCTTACACATCAATGGGTAATAGAAGAAATCAGAGATGGAATTAAAAAATTCCTAGAATCAAATGAAAATGAAAACACATCATACCAAAACCTTTGGGACACAGCAAAGGCAGTCCTCAGAGGACAATTTATAGCAATAGATGCACATATCAAAAAAGAAGAAAGGGACAAAATCAAAACATTAACTACAGAACTCAAACAAATAGAAAGAGAACAACAAAAATGCCTACAACCACCGGAAGAAAGGAAATAGTAAAGATCAGAGCAGAAATAAATGAAATAGAGAACAGAAAAACAAAAGAAAGAATCAACAAAACCAGAAGTTGGTTCTTTGAAAGAATCAACAAAATCGACAAACCACTGGGCAGACTGACAAAAGGAAAACAGCAGAGGGCACAAATAACCCAAATAAGAAATGAAATGGGGGACATTACAACAGACCCAACTGAAATAAAAAGGATTATAACAGAATATTATGAAAAACTATATTCCAACAAATTTGAAAACCTAGAGGAAATGGATAAATTTCTAGAAACATACGGCCTACCCAAACTACAACAAAGTGATATTGAAAATCTGAACAGACCCATAACAAGAGAAGAGATTGAAAAGGTAATAAAAAAACTCCCAACCAAAAAAAGCCCTGGCCCAGATGGCTTCACTGGAGAATTCTACAAAACATTTACAGAAGAGCTCGTACCAGTTCTACTCAAGTTATTTCAGAGCATAGAAGAGGAAGCAACACTTCCAAATTCATTCTATGAAGCCAGCATAACGCTGATACCAAAACCAGGCAAAGACATCACAAAAAAAGAAAATTACAGACCAATATCTCTCATGAATATAGATGCAAAAATTCTGAACAAAATTCTAGCCAATAGAATTCAGTATCATATCAAAAAAATAATACACCACGACCAAGTAGGATTCATACCAGGTATGCAAGGATGGTTTAACATTAGAAAATCCATCAACGTAATCCACCACATAAATAAAAGGAAAGAAAAAATCACATGATCATCTCAATTGATGCAGAAAAGGCATTTGACAAAGTCCAACACCCATTCCTGATAAAAGCTCTCAATAAAATAGGTATAGAAGGGAAATTTCTCAACATAATAAAGGGCATCTATGCAAAACCAACAGCCAACATCATTCTTAATGGAGAGAGGCTGAAAACATTCCCCTTGAAAACAGGAACAAGACAAGGATGCCCTTTATCACCACTCCTATTTAACATTGTGCTGGAAGTTCTAGCTAGAGCAGTAAGGCAAGAGAAAGAAATAAAGGGCATCCAAATTGGTAATGAAGAAGTTAAACTCTCCCTGTTTGCAGATGATATGATACTATACACAGAAAACCCTAAAGACTCCACGAGAAATTTACTGGAACTAATAGAAAGATTCAGCAGAGTAGCAGGATACAAAATAAACATTCAAAAATCAGTTGGATTCCTATACACCAGTAAAGAGAACGATGAAAAGGAGATCAGGAAATCAATACCATTTTCAATAGCCCCTAAAAAGATAAAATACTTAGGAATAAATCTGACCAGGAATATAAAAGACCTATACAAAGAAAACTACAAAACACTGCTGCATGAAATCCAAAGGGATCTACATAAATGGAAAAACATACCATGCTCATGGATAGGCAGACTCAACATTGTGAAAATGGCAATTCTACCTAAAGCAATCTACAAATACAATGCAATTCCGATACAAATACCAACAACATTCTTCAAAGAGATGGAAAAACTAATTATTAACTTTATATGGAAAGGGAAGAAACCCCGAATAAGTAAAGCACTACTGAAGAAGATGAATAAAGTTGGAGGACTCACACTACCTGACTTGAGAACCTACTATGCAGCTACAGTACTCAAAACAGCCTGGTACTGGTACAACAACAGAGACATTGACCAATGGAACAGAATTGAGAACTCAGATGTAAACCCATCCACCTACAGTCACCTGATTTTTGACAAGGGCCCAAAATAGATCAAATGGGGAAAAGACAGTCTTTTTAACAAATGGTGCTGGCAAAACTGGATATCCATTTGTAGAAAAATGAAACAGGACCCATACCTCACGCCATATACAAAAACTACTTCAAAATGGATCAAAGACCTGAATATAAAGCCTCAAACTATAAAATTCATAGAAGAAAAAATAGGACCAACACTTCAGGCCTTAATACATGGCATTAACAGGATACAAACCATAAACATCAACACAAAAAACCCAACAGATAAACTAGATAATTGGGATCTTCTAAAAATCAAACATCTATGCTCTTCAAAAGATTTCACCAAAAGAGTTAAAAGAGAACCTACAGACTGGGAAAAAATTTTTGGATAGTACAAGTCAGACAAAGGTCTAATCTCCATAATCTACAAGAAAATCCAACACCTCTACAACAAAAAGACAACCAATCCTATCAAAAAATGGGCAAAGGAAATGAACAGACACTTCACCAAGGAAGACATTCAAATGGCCAACAGACACATGAGGAAATGCTCGCGATCACTAGCCATTAGAGAAATGCAAATTAAAACCACAATGAGATACCATCTCACCCCGGCATTACTGGCACGAATCAAAAATACTGGAAATAACAAATGTTGGAGGGGCTGCGGGGAGACGGGAACTCTTATACACTGCTGGTGGGAATGCAAAATGATACAACCATTTTGGAAAATGATATGGCGTTTCCTCAGAAAGCTAGAAATAGACGTACCATTCGATCCAGCAATCCCACTCCTAGGAATATATCCTAGAGAAATAAGAGTCATCACTCGAATAGACATATGCACACCTATGTTCATGGCAGCATTATTCACAATAGCAAAATGATGGAAACAACCTCGATGTCCATCAACAGATGAATGGATACACAAACTATGGTACATACACACAATGGAGTACTATGCAACGAGAAAGAACAACAATGAATCTGTGAAGCATCTCATAACATGGATGAAACTGGAGGACATCATGCTGAGTGAAATAAGTCAACCACAAAAGGACAAATATTGTATGAGACCTCTATTGTAAAAACCCATGAAAAAATTCACATGCAAAATGTAACAATCCTTGTTGGTTACCAGGGGTGGGGGTGGGGGAATACTAAATAGGTAATAGGTAAGTGGTTACTTGGGTGAGAGGTGAGATAGTACATAGTACAGGGGAAACTAACACAACCTGCACAAGGAAAGGTCATGGAGGCCCTATAGACACATCCAAACCCCCTGAGGGACTGAGTTGTTGGACGTAGGGCTCTGGGGACCATGATCTCGGGGAACATCTAGCTCAATTGGCATGACACTACTTATAAAGTTAATGCTCTACATTCTACCTTGGTGAGTAGTGTCTGGGGTCTTAAAAGCCTGTGAGCGGCCATCTAAGATACTCCACTGATCTCATCCCTTCGGGAACAAGGAGAACGAAGAGAACAGGATACAAGGAAAAGATTAGTCCGAAGTACTAATGGTCCACAGCTACCAAGGCCTCCACGGGACTGAGTCCAGTACAGCTGGATGGTGCCCGGCTACCTCCAATGACTCCTCTGACCAGGATCACAACAGAGGGTTCTGTGCAGAGCTGGAGAAGGATGTAGAGCATAATTTTAACTCCCCCCCCAAAAAAAAAAAAAAAAGAAGACCAGATTTACTGGCCTAAAGAATACTAGAGAAACCTCGAGAGTGTGGCCCCCAGACACCCTTTTAGCTCAGAGGTGAAGTTACCTTCGAGGTTCGATGTTAAGCCTGGGAATGGACAGCCCAGTAAAACTAAATGGGAATAACGAGGTACAGGAGTCCGGTGACAAGGGCCAGAAGGCAGAGGGAGAGTAGGAAACTGACGATAAGGAACACAAATTGAATAAGGACACTGTCGATGTATTGTGAGATTGTTGACCACTGCTATAGGGCAACATTTGTAGTAACTATTAAATGGGAGGCTGTTTTGTCCTGTAAGCCTTCATCTTGGGCGAGAATGGCAGCACAATTGGAAGAGCATAGTCAATATCACTTAAATGTGTAAGTGAAAAGTTTTGAAATGGTGTTTAAATAAAATAAAATAAAATAAAATAAAAATAAAAATAAACAAATGAGACTAAAGAGGTACAATAGTCCACTGACAAGGTCCAGAAGACAGAAGGGGACAAGGAAGTCCCCTGGTGATAGGGAACACCAGGTGGAGTAAGGATATTCTTGATGTGCTGTGAGATTGTTAACCATTGTCATAGGGCAACATGTGTAGTAACTGTTAAATGAAAAACTATTTTGTTCTGTAAGCCTTCATCTTAAGTGAGAATAACAGCACAGTTGGAAGAGCGTAGTCAATGTCACTGAACTGTGAATGTAGAAATTTTTGAAACGGTGTATCTTTGGCCATCTGTAATTTTCATCAAAAAAAAAAAAGGTTGAGAATTTAGAGGCTTAATACGTTGTGGGGTTGTTAACCAATGTCATAGAACAACATGTGTACTACTATTTCATGAGAAACTATTTGCTCTGTAAGCTTTCACCTGAAGTACAATAAAATATATATATATTAAAAAAAAAAGTGTTAACTATAACTCCAAGGAGATAATAACTGATTATTAAGTACCTACAAGTGAAATAAAAATGCCATCTAAAGTCCAGTATTTTAGTCTTGTCCAAAGATTTGGATTTTGATGCTGCTCTTGGGTGAGTCATTATCAGTACGCTCTGTACCTCAGAGGAATACGTTGCTTCTCTGTATTAAATAGATTGCAGGACTCCAAAAAAAAAAAAAAAAAAAAAAAAGATGTAAAATGCTTTGGAGTAGTATTTGGTACATGGCAAGTGTTCCCTGCTACTAGCATTACCTCCTTAGAATAACACACACATTATTATGCCTCCTTGGGTCTGCCCTTGCTAACTTCTCCAATCACGTCTCCTACTCCTTCTCTCCGTACCTAATAGTCTAGCCACACTAAGTTTCCTGAAGTTCCCCACACTTCCCAAGGAGTTTTATTCTTACATGCTTTGCATAGTCTTTTTTGTTTTTTGCTTGAAATGTTTTCCTTATGGTCCTGTTTCTAACTCTAAAGTTCAGCTCAAATGTGACGGACTCTATAAAGCTATCTATTTCCAAAGTCCCCAGACAGATAGGTCCTCTCTCTTTAGTAAACCAACAATTTTAGCACTTACCACTCTTAATTGTAACTGCTGGTTTACATAGTTTCTCTCTTGCTCAATTGCCCCCATTGATGGTAAATACTTGTGATATTCATCATATGAACCCACCCAGTGGCTCCAATGAGGAAAGATCTGGCAATCTGCTCCTGTAAAGATTACAGCCTAGAAAACCCTATGGGGCAGTTCTGCCCTGTCACATGGTGTTGCTGTTAGTCAGAATTGACTAGATGGCAACTAACAACAACGTTTACCATATAGCCCATTCCAAGCACAGTGCTGGCACGTGGTATGTGATCATAAATGTATACTAAATAAATAAGACAAATATATGCGATTAATTTGTAATAGTATAGTAGTTGTCGTTATGACAAGCAAGCTCAATTTAGCAAAGGATAACAGCTACTCTTATGGAAGGTTTACTATGTGCCAGTCACTGGGTGAAACATTTTATGTACCTCACTTAATTTTAGTAACAGTCCTACAAGGAATATTTTATTTTCTTTGATCCACTGACGTGGAATCTGATCTCAAAGTGCTAGATTAACCAGAACTCTTGGCTGTAACTAGCGGAAACTCCACTAGAGCTAGTTCTAGCAAAATGGGAATTTCTCATGAAACTCAAGGGCAGAAATTTACTCTGGCTTCTGATATAGTCAGGTACCATAGAATAGGATGCTCTTCTGATTCTTTTCTCTGTACCTCTCTGTGTATCAGCTCTATTTATTCTTCTCTCTGCTACACATTGGTGTTTTCTGATGCCCCAGAGAAGGGAAAGAAAGTTGCTAATTATAATTCATTAATTTACACTCTTTCCATTCAAGAGATCAGCAAAACCTAGATTTCTCTTTTTTTTTTTTTTAATTGTACTTTAGGTGAAGGTGTACAGAACAAATAGTTTCTCATTAAATAGTCGGTACACATATAGTTTTATGACATTGGTTAACAATCTCATGACATGTCAACCCTCTCCCTTCTCGACCTTTCTTTTTGGTGAAAATGTACATAGCCAAAGATACACCATTTCAAAAATTTCTACATGCACAATTCAGTGACATTGATTACGTTCTTCCAGTTGTGCTACTATTCTCACTTTAGATGAAGGTTTACAGAACAAAGTAGTTTCTCATTAAACAGTTAGTACACATGTTGCCTTATGACAATGGTTAACAACCCCAAGACATGTCAACACTGCCCTTATTCAACCTTGGGTTCCCTGTCACTAGCTTTCCTGTCCCCTTCTGTCTTCTAGTCCTTGTCCCTGGACTGCTTTGCATCATTAGTCCCGTTTTGTTTTCTGGGGCTGTCCAATCACTGGCTGAACAGTGAACCTCAGAAGCGACTTCACCACTGAGCTAAAAGGGTGTCTGGGGGCCATACTCTCGGGGTTTCTCCAGTCTCCTTTGGGCCATTAAGTCTGGTCTTTTTTTTGTGTGTGTTAGAATTTTGTTCTACATCCTTCTCCAGCTCTGTCCAGAACACTCTGTTGTGATTCCGGTCAGAGCAGTCAGTGGTGGTAGCCGGGCACCATCTAGCTGTACTGGACTCAGTCTGGTGGAAGCCTTGGTAGCTGTGGTCCATTAGTCCTTTGGACTGATCTTTTCCTTGTACCCTGTTCTCTTCATTCTCCCTTTCTCCCGAAGGGGTGAGACCAGTGGAATATCTTAGATGGCCGCTGACAGGCTTTTAAGACCCCAGACGCTACTCACCAAGGTAGAATGTAGATTATTGTCTTTATAAATTGTGTTATGCCAATTGAGCTAGATGTTCCCCGAGACAATGGTCCTCTCAGCCCTCCGCCCAGCAATTCAGTCCCTCAGGGAGTTTGGATGTGTCTATGGAGCTTCCATGACCTTTCCTTGTACAAGTTGTGCTGGCTTTCCCAGTATTAAGTACTGTCTCACCCTTCACCAAAGATATCACTTATCTATTGTCTATTTAGTATTTCCCCTCCACCCCTCCGATCCCTTGTAACCAACAAAGATTGTTACTTCTTGTGTGTAAACTTTTTCTTGAATTTTTACAGTACAGGTGTCATACAATATTTGTCCTTTTGTGGTTAACTTATTTCACTCAGCATAATGTCCTCCAGTTTCATCCATGTTATGAGATGCTTCACAGATTCATCATTGTTCTTTATAGTTGCGTAGTACTCCGTTGTGTGTATGTACCATAGTTCGCTTATCCGTTCATCTGTTGATGGGGACCTAGGTTGTTCCCATCTTTTTGCTATTGTGAGCAATGCTGCCATGAATGTGGATTTGCATATGTTTATTCGTGTGACGGCTCTTATTTCTCTAGCATATATTCCTAGGAGTGGGATTGCTGGATTGTATAGTATTTCTATTTCTAGCTTTCAAAGGAAGCGCCATATCATTTTCCAAAATGGTTGTATCATTTTGCATTCCCACCAGTAGTGCATAAGAGTTCCGATCTCCCCAAAGCCTGTCCAACATTTGTTATTTCCAGTGTGTTTGATTCGTGCCAGTAATGGTGAGATGGTATCTCATTGTGGTTTTAATTTGCATTTCTCTAATGGCTAGTGATCTTGACCATTTCCTCATGTGTCTGTTGGCCTCTTGAATGTCTTCTTTGGTGAAGTGTCTGCTCATTTCCTTTGCCCATTTTTTAATAGGATTATTTGTCTTTTTGTTGTAGAGGTGTTGGATTTTCTTGTAGGTTATGGAGATTAGATCTTTGTCTGTTTGTACTGTCCAAATTTTTTTTCCCAGTTTGTAGGTTCTATTTTTATTCTTTTGGTGAAGTCTTTTGAAGAGCATAGGTGTTTGATTTTTAGAAGATCCCAGTTATCTAGGTTATCTTCTGAGGTTTGTGTGTTGATGGTTATGGTATGTATCCTGTTAATGCCGTGTATCAGGGCCTGTAGCGTTGGTCCTAATTTTTCTTCTATAAACGTTATAGTTTTTGGCTTTATATTTAGGTCTTTGATCCATTTTGAATTAGTTTTTGTATATGGTGTGAGGTATGGGTCCTGTTTCATTATTTTGCAGATAGATATCCAGTTTTGCCAGCATCATTTGTTAAAAAGACTGTCTTTTTCCCATTTGATGGACTTCAGGCGCTTGTCGAAGATCAGGTGACCATTGGTGGGTGGATTTACATCAGGGTTCTCAATCTGTTCCATTGGTCAACATATCTGTCATTGTACCAGTAGCAGGCTGTTTTGACTACAGTAGCTGTATAATAGGTTCTGAAGTCAAGCAGTGTGAGTCCTCCTACTTTATTCTTCTTCTTCAGTAGTGCTTCACTTATTTGGGGTTTATTCCCTTTCCATATAAGGTTAGTGATTAGTTTTTCCATCTCTTTGAAGAATGTTGTTGGTATTTGGATCGAGATTGTATTGTATTTGTAAATTGCTTTGGGTAGAATTGTCATTTTCACAATGTTGGATCTACCTATCCATGAGCACAGTATGTTTTTCCATTTATGTAGATCCCTTTGGGTTTCTTGCAGTAGTGTTTTGTAGTTTTCTTTGTATAGGTCTTTTACATCCCTGGTGGGATTTATTCCTAAGTATTTTATTTTTTTAGGGGCTATTATAAATGGTATTGCTTTCCTGATTTCCTTTTCATCATTTTCTTTATTGGTGTATAGGAATCCAACTGATTTTTGTATGTTTATCTTGTATCCTGCTGCTCTGCTGAGTCTTTCTATTAGTTTCGGTAGATTTCTCATGGAGTCTTTAGGGTTTTCTAAATAGGGACAGTTTAACTTCTTCATTACTAATTTGGATGCCTTTTATTTCTTTTTCTTGCCTTATTGCTCTAACTAGAACTTCCAGCACAATGTTAAATAGGAGTGGTGATAAAGGGCATCCTTACCTTGTTGCTGTTCTCAAGGGGAATGTTTTCAGCCTCTCTCCATTAAGAATGATGTTGGCCTTTGGTTTTGCATAGATACTCTTTATTATATTGAGAAATTTCCCTTCTATACCTATTTTATTGAGAGTTTTTATCAGGAATGGGTGTTGGACTTTGTCGAATGCCTTTTCTGTGTCAATTGAGATGATCATGCGATTCTTTTATTTCCTTTTATTTATGTTTTGGATTATGTTGATTGATTTTCTAATGTTGAACCATCCTTGCATTCCTGGTATGAATCCTACTTGGTTGTGGTCAATTTTTTTTTTTGATATGATGCTGAATTCTGTTGGCTAGAATTGTTTTGAGAATTTTTGTATCTATTGTCATGAGAGACACTGGTCTGTAGTTTTCTTTTTTTGTGGTGTCTTTGCCTGGTTTTGGTATCAGGGTTATGCTGGCTTCATAGAATGAATTCGGAAGTGTTGCTTCATTTTCTATGTTCTGAAATAGTTTGTGTAGTACTGATACAAGCTCTTCTCTGAATTTCTTTTGAATTCTCCAGTGAAGCCATCTGGGCCAGGGCTTTTTTTTGTTGGGAGTTTTTTTTTTTATTATGTTTTCAATCTCTTCTCTTGTTATGGGTCCGTTCAGATTTTCAACATCACTTTGTTGTAGTCTGGGTAGGTAGAGTGTTTCTAGAAATTTATGCATTTCCTCTAGGTTTTCAAATTTGTTGGAATTTAGTTTTTCATAATATTCTGTTATGATCCTTTTTATTTCATTTGGGTCTGTTGTAATGTTGCCCATTTCATTTCTTATTTGGGTTATTTGCCTCCTCTCCTGTTTTTCTTTTGTCAGTCTGGCCAGTGGTTTGTTGATCTTTTTTTTTTTTTTAATTGTACTTCAGGTGAAGGCTTACAGAACAAATAGTTTCTCATGAAACAGTAGTACACATATTGTTTTATGACATTGGTTAACAACCCCACAACATGTCAACCCTCTAACTTCTCAATCTTTTTTTTTTTTTTTTTGGTGAAAATACACATAGCCAAAGATACACCATTTCCAAAATTTCTACATGCACAGTTCAGTGACATTGACTATTCTCTTCCAATTGTGCTGTTATTCTCACTTAAGATGAAGGCTTACAGAACAAAATAGTTTCTCATTTAACAGTTACTACACGTGTTGCCCTATGACAGTGGTTAACAATCTCACAACACATCAACAATATCCTTACTCAACCTTGGGTTCCCTATCACCAGCTTCCTTGTCCCCTTCTGCCTTCTGGCCCTTGTCACTGGACTACTGTACCTCATTAGTCCCATTTCGTTTTACGGGGCTGTCCACTCCCAGGCTGAATGGTAAACCTCGGAGATACCTTCACCACTGAGCTAAAAGGGTGTCTGGGGGCCATACTCTCGAGGTTTCTCCAGTCTCCTTTAGGCCAGTAAATCTGGTCTTTTTTTTGTGAGTTAGAATTATGTTCTATATCCTTCTCCAGCTCTGTCCAGAACCCTCTGTTGTGATCCTGGTCAGGGCAGTCAGTGGTGGTAGCCGGCCACCATCTAGCTGTACTGGACTCAGTCTGGTGGAGGCCTTGGTAGCTGTGGACCATTAGTCCTTCAGACTAATCTTTTCCTTGTATCCTGTTCTCTTCATTCTCCCTTGCTCCTGAAGGGATGAGACCAGTGGAGTATCTTAGATGGCCGCTCACAGGCTTTTAAGACCCCAGACACTACTCACCAAGGTAGAATGTAGAACATTGTCTTTATAAACTGTGTTATGCCAATTGAGCTAGATGTTCCCCGAGACCATGGTCCCCACAGCCCTCCACCCAGCAATTCAGTCCCTCAGGGGGTTTGGATGTGTCTATGGGACTTCTGGTTTGTTGATTTTGTTGATTCTTTCAAAGAACCAAATTTTGAAAACCTAGATTTCTCAGTCCCATTTTCAAGATCCTAGAAAAAAATGTGATTGATCAGGAGATATCTGAATGATCAATATTGCATGGGGAGAAGGGAGATAGTGGTAGATACATGTACAAAACAGTTGTTAGTAGGCCTTAGTTATGAGGAAGAGAGAGGGTCTAGAAAATTATAAGCTGCAGGAATCTGATAGAGGTTAACCTGATAGAGGTTGAATAATTTGTCCAAGGTCATGTAGCAACTAAATAGCAGAACAACAATTCAAATTCACACATGCTTGACTATAACGCATTGTATTTTTTCCTTGGAGCTCATGTTTTTAACCTCTATAATATAAGATTCTTGGCAAAATGTAGATACAATAAATGGCTCTGGAAAAAGACTGTAGAGTAGAAAGTTCTAAACCATAGAAAGAACATATGACAATGTAATTCTGGTCATCTCAGCCATTAACTTACCTTCCCCTGGATTATTAGAAACTTTATCTGCTTTTAAATCTTAACAACTGTAACTAGAATCACAGGATCCCTGGTTGCACAATGGTTAAGCTCTAGTCTGTTAACCTAAAGTTCGGTGGTTCAAACCCACCCAGTGACTTTCAGAAGAAAAGACCTGGAAATCTGCTTCCATGAAGGTTCAGCCTAGGAAATCCTATGGGGGCAGTTCTACGCTGCCCTATAGGGTCGCTATGAGTAGGAATTGACTTGATGGCATACAACGACAACAGCAAAATAGAATCATACAATCTCAAGGCTGAAAGTAACCTCACAAGTTATCTTGTCCATTCTTTCTACCACCCAGCCAGATGGAGCATAAATGTTCTTTACAATATTCTGCCCAATATTTCCGAAGGCTGCAGAGAAGCTGTATGGTGGCATGTTTGAGAGCATTGACTCTGAGGCCAGAAGGTTGGGTTCAAAACTAGGCTCTGCCACTTACTACATGTATGTTCTTGGGTAAGGGGCTTAACATTTAGTATTCTAATCTGTAAATGAGGGATAATAATGGTAACTCTATCTGTTCTTTTACCAAAGCAATGTTGATCGTGCACTTCTTATGAGCCAGGCATTACTCTAAATGTTTTATATTTATCAACATGTTTATCATCATAACAATCTTATGGGAAGTCGAAAACAAAAATAAACAGTTGCCTTCAGGTTGATTCCGACTCATGGCAACCTCATGTACATCAAAGTAGAATTGTGCTTCATAGGGATTTCAATGACTGATTTTCCAAGGTGCCTTACGGTGGTTTCAAACCTCAAACCTTCAAGTTAGCAGCCGAGCATATTAACTCTTTGCACTACCCCGGGACTCCTAAAAATCTTATGAGGTAAGTAAAATTATTTTCAATTCTGGAAGCTGAGGCAGAGAGAAGTACTTCATCTAAGGTGACCCAGTTAGTTAGTGATGGGCTGGGGTTCAAACACTTGCAGCCTGGCTACAGATCTTATTATGTGTTTGTCTACCATGTTAAACCATCTCTCTAATGTTCTTGGGAAGAGCAAGAGATATAACGAATGTAAATGACTTAGCACAGTTCCTGGCACACCCTATGTGCTCAATAAGTTTTAATGCTGCTGCTGCTGCCACTCACCTCCCAGTCCCAGTCTTGCTAGTAATAAAAAGCCTTAAGTGACATAAACTCCCCAGTTACTGAATGCTTGTGGGAGAAGAGAGAAACCCATTCCATTTCCTGATAGTGCTTCATGACATGGAAGAGGGAGAGGGACCCTGGGTATATGCAGGACCCTTCAATGACCAACATCTCCACCCACCAATAAACATTCCTGATTAAAATAATACCCCCTCCTCTTTGGGAGACCTAAGAAAGTGGTTGAGAGGAGGAACACTTCTTGATAGCACCCTCAAGTGGCCTAAGTTGATTTTATGGTAAAACTTACTATAGCAATATCACTGACGTATCTATTAAATATTTATTGAGCATAATTTTAACGCACCATGTTAAATTGTTGAAGATACAATGATGAATCAGGCTTGAATGCATCTTTCGAGATTACCAACAGAAGTGATAAAACATGAGCGTAAACAATCATAACACAGGATAAAAAGTAAGAAGGGGTATCAAAAAGTATATATGAAAGTGTGAGGGAAAGAAAAATGACTCAGAATAGTGGGATTAGGGAAGACTTCCTGAAAGAATAATGAATTTGAGGGAATTGGGGGCTTATCAAGAAAAGAGATGTGACTACTAGATAGCATTGCACAACAAGCTATGTTTTGGAGCTGAGTCACTGATAGCTGCATGCAGATGGCGTTCCCCTACCACAGGAGGTCTTACAGAAGCAAGCTATACAGGGAGCCACTAGAAGGGCAAGAGGGCTTAAAAAAGTCTAGGGGGAGAGGTGAAGCTTATGTACTCCTTAGCTGATGTCTCTTCTAGGAAGGTGTGGAGTCTCTGGGTCAGAGAGCTCCAAAGGCATTAGCATCTCAAGGTCTTTATAACTATAGGATTTATCTTACCTAGGGGTAGCAGACGTTAGCTGTGGTTTCCTGGGGTATGTAAAACAGGCTCTAAGTGGCTAAAATTCTGCTTATTTGGGCTATTTTTTAAAACAATTGGATGCATGAAAGTTGAGTTTGGCACCAGTGAAGTTTTTTGGGCTAATAGGCCTCAGCTTACTATGAAGAAATAAGCAAGTTGAAGCCAATACACGGAGGCCAATTTTAACTCATTCACATGACAATGACTTGAGTCTTTAAAGATAGGTAGCAGTTTGACACGTGCAAAAGAAGGAGCATACATGCTAAGGGAATAACATAAGCAGAGGCACAAAAAGCAAGAAATTATAAGAGGTAGTAGGGAAAAATGTCTAGTTCCATTTGGAGAATAGTGGAAAACAAAATTGGGAAAGTTTATTTGGACCAGATTTTAGAAGTTTGTGAGTACCAGATAAAATTGCATATATTATTTTTGTTAAGACAGAGAGGTGAATGCACTGTTTTACATCATGAATGAAATTACCTCACCCACAGTTTTATTCACGAGAGGCCAAGTTATACTGTCGTAACAAGCAACACTTAAATCTCAGTGTCTTAACAAAACAAAAGTTTAATTTTCATTCACACAAATTCTGCTTTGGATTTGGGCAACTTTCCAGGACAATTATTCTCCATGTATTGGCTCAGCAATCTGGTCTTCACGGACCCTATGGCACCTTCATCTTAACACATGCTTCCATGATTGCTGTGGCAAGGGAAGGAAGTGCTGGAAGGTTACCCATCTAGAACCAAGTGCTTTGTCCTAGAAGCAACTCTCTCTCTCTCTCTCTCTCTCTCTCTCTCTCTCTGCTTCTGCTCACAACCAATTGGCCAGAGTGAGTCACATGGCCCTATCTAATACAAACGTGGGTTGGGAAGTACTGTCTCTGTGTCCCTGGGAATAGAGGATTGACTGGATAATGATAAGCCCTAGTAATGTATTACACCCATTCTTGCAGAAAAACCACTGTGATTCAGAACTAGATTGTATTTACAAACAAAATATAGATATGTAAGATTCTTAATATAGTATTAACTGAAATTTTCCCATCTGTTGCATTTACCACTTTCAAATGAAAGAAATGTTGTTTACAGTTTATCCACCCACAGTACATAATAAAAGAAAGATACTTACTTCTGTAATCTGCCTGCTATTATCTCCAGAGTAGCATAAATTGGTGTACATTGCATGTGATGTAGGCTTTGCCGCTACACACAGCTGACACCTCATTTGGCTTCAGCTGCAAGCTGCATCTAACCATTATAAACCGCAGCCTCCACAGAAACACCTCCTTGTCAGAATGTGATGAGAGAGAAACCCATACTTAGGGAATTAAGAACTATGTGTGTACACAGTCTCCTATATGTGATGTCTTCTATGGCCTGCACGTATTTTACTTTTACATAGGGTAGAATGCAGCACTAGTCTGGTTTAATCAAAAATGCCTGAGCTTTGGAGTCAGACAGAGATGAGTTAGAATCCTAACTCCATAAACTAATTTCTCTGTGACTTTGAGCCTCAGTTTCCTTATTTTAAAAACCAGGGATCCATTAATAATAATAGAGTTGTTGTAAATGTATTAATGATAATAATTCAAATTATTTAAGAACCTGGGAAGCATTTTACATGTGCCTGCCTGCCTGCATGCCTGCCCACTGCTCACCCGCTGGCCTTCTTTCCTTCCTTCTTCCTTCCATCCACCAATCTATATAAATATCTACTATTTATTAACAGGAGTTCCTGTGTGGCACAAACAGTTAGAGCACTCCGCTGCTAACCAAAAGGTTGGAGGTTTGAGTCAACCCTGAGCTGCCTCACAAGAAAGGCCTGGGTATTTACTTCCAAAAAATCAACAATTAAATGCCCTATTGCAACACAGTTCTACTCTGACACACATGCCGTCAGGATGAGTCAGAGTCAACCTGACAGCAGCTAGTTGGTTATCTATCAACATATTTGGAGTCCTTGGGTGGCACAAACAGTTAAGTGCTTAGAATACTGGTGAAAAGTTTGGAGGTTCGAGTCTACCCAGGGGTACCTCAGTAGAAAGTCTTGGTGATCTACTTCAAAAAATTATCCATTGAAAACTCTATGGAGCACAGTTCTACTCTGACACACATAACTGGGGTCACCAGGAGTCAGAATTGAAGGCTTGACTACTGGTGGTGGTGGATCAACATATTTAAGGAAATATAGTAGATCAGTTCACATGCTGTGGGAGGAGTCTAAACCGGAATTTAGATGAATCTGATGAGCCAAACTGATGGGTAGGGCCTCAAGGAGTGGGTTTGAATAAGAGTATTTTCCAGGAGTGGAGAGGGGTGACTGAAGGAAAATAATAAAGTGATTTTGTATGAGTAACTAGGACTGAACCTAAAATGGAACAGACACTATAGTGTCTGTCTGAAATTTAGGATATTTGAGAATGTACCCAAGTCTATATATAGCTAGCAGTGGATAATAAAGGAAATGATTTGGGGAGACTCTGAAACAGGGATCCAAACTGTACTTGTTTGGTGAACAAATGACAAAGTGTAACACAAAAGGGAAAATACAGGCTATTTTCCTCTACTTCTTCATAAGTCTGAGGAGTCATAAGGAGTGCGGCTTTACTACAGTCTCTGGACCATAGCATCCTTGTCAGGTAATGAACATCCTCCTAGAGGACACCCTCATCTGTGCTTGTGGTAAGTTGCTATCCTCAAGTAGCTCTCAGGGCAGTTACTATATACTCAAAGGAAGGAAAAAGAAAATCCACACAAGGGCAGCTTTTGTGTGTTGGTGAGAATTCATGGAATGCCTGCTGGGATCATTTGAAATTCATGACAGACTCATTGCCTTGGACAAGCACACTGGGATGTTAAGTGGAGCTCCTTTCTAGGAGATTCCTAGAGCATTTCTAGGAGCTCTGTCTTTAATGCCAGATTCATCATAGATTCAAACTCAGAATCTGACATGAAGGTGCTCAGAAAATGCTTTATCAACGAATGAAAACACTAGTGGATAATTGTTGCAATCCCAAGTCAATGCTGTGTTTCTTAGTGGGGCAGTACTGGCATTCTGGGTGGAACATTTTTCATTGTACAAGACTGTCCTGAGAATTTTAGGAAATTTAGCAACCCTAACCTCTAAGAACTAGATGCCAGGAGTGCACTTCAACCATTGTAGCAACAAAAAATGCATCTTCTCATAGCATATGCCCATTGTGGGATAGTACTCCCTCTTGATGAATATCATTGATCTAATGGAACACAACATTACTTTGTTGTCTTAGAACCAATACTTTGTATGGTGGTTATGATTTCTGGGAATCCATAGAACCTCTGTAGAATGGGACCTTCCCCCCTCTCTGTACGCTCAATATGTTATGGCTAGGATTCTCTGTTGCTTCCTCTACTCAGTGCTCTAGAAATCTAGAAAGAAGCTCCACTTGACATCCCAGTGTACTTACCAGGGCAGTGTGTCTCTGCCTAGGTCAGCCCAGTATTCTTCTGCAGAACTGATTCTTGCTTCTTAACAGCACCGAATTCTTGGTAACTTTTGTCAAAAGACTGGAAACTTCCCTCCTTTGGGTTTCAATTTAAGAACAAGGAGTCAAATGGGGATCAAAACATCAGTTTTATTGAGGCTGCCCCCCATGTGCCTATCAGTTTGTCCTACTGTGGAAGTGCTCACTCGTTTATGCCGAGAAATTTGGAAGACAGCTACCTGGCCAACCGACTGGAAGAGATCCATATTTATACCTGTTCCCAAGAAAGGTGATCCAGCTGAATGTGGAAATTATGGAAAAATATCATTAATATCACACACAAGTAAAATTTTGCTGAAGATCATTCAAAACCAGCTGCAGCAGTATACCAACAGGGAATTGCCGGAAATTCAAGCTGGATTCGGAAGAGGATGTGGAACCAAGGTTATCATTGCTGATGTCAGATGGATCCTGGCTGAAAGCAGAGAATACAAGAAAGATGTTTACATGTGTTTTATTGACTATGCAAAGGTATTTGACTGTGTGGATCGTAATAAATTATGGATAACCTTGCAAAGAATGGGAATTCCAGAACACTTAATTGTGCTCATGATGAGCCTGTACGTAGAACAAGAGGCAGTTGTTCGAACAGAACAAGGGAATACTGTGTGGTTTAAAGTCAGGAAAGGGGTGCATCAGGGTTGTATCCTTTCACCATACCTATTCAATCTCTATGCTGAGCAAATAATTCGAGAAGCTGAACTATAAGAAGAACGGGGCATCAGGATTGGAGGAAGATGCGTTAACAATCTGTGTTATGCAGATAACACAATCTCGTTTGCTGAAAGTGAAGAAAACTTAAAGCACTTACTGATGAAGATCAAAGACCACAGCCTTCAATATGGATTACACCTCAACATAAAGAATGCAAAAATCCTCACAACTGGACCAATAAGCAACATCATGATAAACAGAGTAAAGATTGAAGTTGTCAAGAATTTCATTTTAGTTGGATCCACGATCAACACCTATGGAAGCAGCAGTCAAGAAATCAAACGATGCATTGCACTGTGCAAATCTGCTGCAAAAGACCTCTTTAAAGTGTTGAAAAGCAAAGGTGTCACCTTGAGGACTAAGGTGCACCTGACCCAAACAATGGTGTTTTCAATTGCCTCATATGCATGGGAAAGCTGGACAATGAATAAGGAAGACTGAAGAAGAATTGGAGCCTTTGAATTGTGGTGTTGGTGAAGAATATTGAATATATCATGGACTTCCGAAAAAATGAACAAATCTATCTTGGAAGAAGTACAACCAGAGTGTTCCTTAGAAGCAAAGATGGTGAGATTACATCTCACATACTTTGGATGTATTATCAGGAGGGATCAGTCCCTGGAGAAGGATGTCATGCTTGGTAAAGTAGAGGGTCAGCAAAAAAGAGGAAGACCCTCAAGAAGATGGATTGACACAGTGGCTGCAGCAGTGGACTCAAACATAGCAACAATTGTGAGGATGGCACAGGACTGGGCAGTGTTTTGTTCTGTTGTACACAGAGTTGCTATGAATTGGAACCCACTTGATGATACCTAAAAACAACATTAATGATGCATTAGATATTAAAGATCAGTGCTCCTTGGCAAAAGCAGATCTGGGACCTTTTCTACCTCCCCCAAGCTGCAATTAGGCCCTGTCTCTCAGGAGAGTTGAGTCTACAGAGCCAGTTCTGAGCTCATGTACTCAGTTAGGGACTTGGAGGATTACAGGCTAAGTCATCAGCAGAACATAATGTGTGAAAGAGAGTTTCCCTTTCAAAGATGTGTTCTCTTCTCTGTGCAAAAACATGGCCCAAGGTATGTCAGGTTTCACCATTAGCATTAACCGTTGTTCCCTTGGGGAGGCCTGAATAAGGGAGACAGAGAGAGATGGGAATTCTTTCCTCCAGGGTCTGAGGTATAAGTACAGGTTAAAGAGGAATAGGATTCCCCTCTTCAATGCTTTACTTATGACTTTATTATATCATCACATCTTTTATTTTCCTATTTTATAATCATAAAACAGAGTTACAGAGTCTAAGTGAAGGAAGTATGTTGCCAAGTCACCTAGTGATAGAGCTTGGATTTAGACTCAAGTTTGATTAACTCTCAAAAAAATCTCTTTCTCTCTCTCTCCACAGACACGCGCGCACACACACACACACACACATATATACGTACAACCAGTAAACCATTTGCCATGGAGTCTACTCTGACTCATGGCAACTCAGAGTGTGTCAGAGTAGAACTGCGCTCCATAGGGTTTTCAGTGGCTGATTTTGCAGAAGTAGATCCAGGGCTTTCTTCTGAGATGCCTCTGAGTGAATTTGAACACACACATATATATTTATCTGTTTTTTACTTCAGTTATACAGTTGCAGTTTTTAGTTTTCAATCTTCTTGAGTTCTTTTACGATTGGGAATGCAATTTCATGCCACAGGCTCTTTAATAAGACACCAGTTGATTGCTTAAAAGTATATACATATTTTTAATATCTTTTATCCAAGTGAGATGGTGTTAAAATATCAGAAATACCATGTAGGAGGGGATAGGAAAGAATCATCAGAACTAGAAAACCCTTATATAGTTTCACCAAATCTCCTCCTTCATGGAGAAGAAAACTGAAGCCCAGAGAAGTAGAATGAATGATTCAAGGTCACATAGCAAGAATGACCCCTTGGTATCATATGCCTTACTCTGTTCTAGGGCATTCTGGATTCAGGCCAGAATATTGTGTGTGTGTGTGTGTGTGTGTGTGTGTGTGTGTGTGTACGTGCTGGGGGTTTGGGGCGGGTCAGGAGAGGATGATGCCTATCAGAATCCTTTCTTTGCTTCTTATACTTAACAATAAAAGCACCTTTCTTCAGCCTTCTGAAACTCCACCAGCAAAACTGCCAGTTCTAATCTATACCACTTGGTGGCAGTAAAACAGAAATGTCTGCAAAGAAAGCAAAAATCCCTTTAGAATTATAATCAGTTTTATAGACCAAGACAACTGCAGTTGTAAAACATTATGGTGTATCAATTGGCATATTTGCTGATCAAATCTTTACAAGGTTCGAATCATCTCATAAATGCTGGGTTCTCTCGTTTGGACTATTCATGCTTCATGCTTCTGTTTAAGACATTTTGGAGCACTAAAAATCCAGCAAATGGTTGGAATATCAAAGCAATATGCTACTGCCAATTTGTTTCCCTGTGATTGAAGGAAAATATATATGCCTCGATTAGAAGAACTACCCAAACAAGCAGAATCTGCTGCATTCAAAGTTGAGCTCATTTCCCATGTAAAGCACAGCCCCGGCTGGAGTTAACCAACAGCTAAATCATTTTGCTACTTGATTTTTATAAGTGAGTTCTAATTCCCTCCCCATTTCCACAAGAGTCTCATTATACAGAGAGGTTTACATTTTTTTATAAGTGGTTATTGCTTGATGATAGAGGAACCCTGGTGGTGCAGTGGTTAAGCACTTGGCTGCTAACAGAAAGGTTGGTGGTTGGAACCCCTCAGCTGCCCTATGGGAGAAAGACGTGGCAGTCTGCTTCCATAAAGATTATAGCCCAGGAAACCCTATGAGGCAGTTGTACTGTGTTCTATAGGGTCGCTGTGAGTTGCAATCGACTTGACAGCAATGGGTTAACAGGCCTGGTGATAGAATCAGGACTTTAGGATAAACACATAAAATCATAGTGCAGGAGGTGACATCAAAACACTTCTTTAAACAAAATGTCTCATGTGGTTGGTTGAATAGAAGATCTAACTGGTTTATGACAGTTATCATTTAACAAGGGGGAAACTGAGGCCTGGATGTTAAGTGACTTGCCCAGTAACATCTGACTGGTGAGTGGCCTAGCCAGACTTTGAAACCAGATTTCCCGTAAGTTGTTGGATGGCCTGTGGAATTGATTACTTCTTAAGATCAGTTCAAGAATTTTGGACTATCATATCGAGCATGTAAACCCCTCTGCTTTGTTTTTGTAAACATACATACTGATCGTTTTAGAAAAAAAGGCAAACTTCACTGGAAAAACCAATGTTTACCATCTGGTGATTGCTTCTATCTCCAATCTCATCTCTTGTTAATCAGTTTCCACAGATTCTGCCTTAGAGAACGTCTTTCAGCTTCTTCCTCAAAGCTGGTGCACACCTGTTCTTTTTTCTACCCGGAATCCTCTGCCTCCTATTTTCACCTGGCTAACTTTGAAGCTGGGTTTGGTGGCCCTTCTATGTATTCCCCAAATGCCCTACCTAGGTTCTTTCCCCAGGGAGGAACAACTTTATCTTATAATTCCTTGAAACGCCATTAGATACATGGCAGGGACCACATCTGTTTGGTTAAGAGTTATACACAGGGAGGTGCTTGGCACATAAAAGATCCTCAAGAAACATTTATTATATGAAAAAATCGAGTGATCCTACACCCTGCCTTCACACAATGGTAGTCTTTTTGAAAAGGGAATATTTATTCAAGAATTCGAAATAGTACACAGTATAAAATGTTTAATGTATAATGCATCATATATAGCATACATATTTATCATCATTTAAAAGAAATGCAAGTTTTTGTTTTTAAGAAATATCACTATAGTTATATATATTTACATATTCAACAGTATATAATATCATCTGTGTATCTATATATCTTTGATGGTTAATTTTTTTGGTCAACTTGGCTAAGCTGTAGTGCCTGGTGTTTGGTCAAATGCTATCTACATGTTGTTATGAAGGTATTTGTGATTGGCACTTAGATCAGTTGACCCTAAACTAGACAGATTATCCTCTATAATGTGGTGGGCCTCATCCAATCAGTTGAAGGCCTTAAGAGAAAAACCTGCAGTTTCACTAGGAAGAAGAATTCTGTTTCAAGACTGTAAATAAGACTTCTGGAGTTTCCAGCCTATAACCTGACCTAAGGATTTTGAACTTGTCAGCCCCCACAATTGTGTGTGCCAATTCCTCACCATAAATCTCTCCTTCTGTCTCTCTTTATATATGTATATCTTACAGGTTCTGTTTCTCCAGAGAACCCTGACTAAGAGAGTTACTATGGAACGTAAACCATTTGCTGTCAAGTTGATTCCAACTCATGCCAACCCATGTGTGTCAGAGTATAACTGTGTTCCATAGGATTTTCAATGGCTGATTTTTTCAGTAGATTTCCAGACATTTCTTCAGAGGCACCTCTGGGTTGGACTTCTACCAACCAGCTTTTTGGTTAGCAGACTGTGTATATAGGATTAATTGTTTGTTTTGCTCTGGGGAAACATAAATTAATAATTTTGATCCTCTGCTATGTGCCAGGCACTGTGGTAGGCCTTTTTAAATATTGGTGTGATTTAATCTTCAAATATGAGTGGCTCAAATGATGTAATTAATATTTGGAAAATTAAATAGCTTGTCCAGCAGTCAGAATGTAGGGAAGCTGCATGCACACCCAGAGCTGCCACCCTCAGAAGTTCATGGCATTCCCACTCTCCAGAGGTGAAGAGGGCACACGGGGCCCAGGTAACCTTCTAAACGTGAGTTAAGCAAGAGCGGAGTTGTAGAATCTGGGACTTCTGACTTTACCTAAATGAGAACACTCTGTCCTGCGTCACAATTTCTATTCTGTATAAGGAGAAAAGAAGGTAAGAACTCACTTTCATGCAGCTAAAGTAATTTGGCAGATTTCAAGATTTCAAGAGGCCCAGACTTTCCTTTGGTTCTGTTTACACTGAGAAATGCATTCATTTGGCAACTGCCTGGGACCTGTGTGAACAGCTGCTAACTTGTGTGATTCACGAGTTCATAGATCCCTTGGTCCTCCTGACTTGAGATGCTGTAGACGTTTAGGACTGGGAAACACAGATCTTGTAATCCATTTGTTTGCACTTAAAAAATCATTTTCCAGCTCTCCCACTCATTAGTGAATCTCTTCCTAAGCCATCTTGCTGAGTGTTTGTCAAAGAAATTTGCCATTTCCAATTTAGAGACAACATCTCAAGTGAGAGAAAGCTAAGGACCAGAATTCATTGAAAAAACATATTAGAAACAGTTTAAAAATGGAAATGGTTGTGTTTGCTCTCTAACAAGCAACACATTTTTTTAAAAAATCAATAATAAAAACAACTAATGGTGATAATGTCTTCCCTGACTCATAGGGATATTTAAGAGTAAAATGCTATAATTTATGGGAAACACTTTGAAAAATAAAAGCACCCCGCAGCACAAGATATTATGATTATTATACAATTGTCCTTAAGCACAGCTAAAAGCAAGCCTCTATCTCCCTCAGGACCAAGTGTCATTATTGATAAATCATTTCTATAATTCCCATAGTGTAAAGGATTTCTGCAGGCCTCCAAGCTCTGTAGTTACTATGATCTTTCCATTGGAGAGTTCAATGGATGTGACCAAGGATGCTTTATAACCTCTCTGGACCTTTTTTTTTTTTTTTGAAATGTGATTGACATTAATAATGACCACCATTTACAGACCACCACCCATCAGTAATTGGAGTCAGTTGGTCATACAGTGGTGGCTTGTGTGTTGCTATGATGCTGGAAGCTATGCCACCGGTATTTCAAATACCAGCAGGGTCACCCATGGTGGACAGGTTTCAGTGGAGCTTGCAGAATAAGACAGGCTAGGAAGAAAGGCCTGGTGGTCTACTTCTGAAAATCAGCCAGTGGAAAACCACTATATCAGAACCTCGTCTGATATAGTGCTGGAAGATGAGCCCCTCAGACTGGAAGGCACAACAATGGACTCAATCATACCAATGATCATGAAACCAATGTTTCATTCTTTTATGCAGAAGGTCACCATGGGTCAGAGCTGACTTGATGGCAACTAACAACAATAACAACTACTTACAGAGCAATTTTATGTCCAAGGTACAAAGCACCCTATGTTTATTATTTTGTTTAAAGCTTACAACAATGCTACGAAGTGTCTTATTTTATAGATGAAGAAAATGAAGCACAGAGCAGCGAAATATCTTGACCTAGATCACCCAGGTAAAAAATTATGCAGTGTCTGTCTCTAAACACAAATCTTAACGTGATGCACCCTTTGTAGTGGATCATGTAGTCATAGATGTGAATGTCCTGCAAGCTTTCCTGTTGTTCTTGTTGGGTGCTGTTTTGTCAATTTCTACTCATAGTGACCCGATGTGACAGAGTAGATCTCCCCCACAGGGTTTTCTAGACTGTAATCTGTATGGAAGCAGATCACCAGATCTTTCTCCCATGGAGCCACTGGGTGTGTTTGAACCACTAACCTTTTGGTTAGCAGCCGAGTGCTTAACTGTTGCACCACCAGGGCTCCTATGCTTTCCTACATCCCCTCTTCTACTTTGGAGAATTAACCCTCACCCAGAATACATTCCTCTGGATTCAAATAGAACTTCTTGCCTCTCATACCCTTTCAGGTGACCACAAGGAAGAAATGTGACCCGGCCTAGCCAGTTACAGTGAGCCCATTGATTGACCCAGGCTGTGGACATAGGATGGAAGCCTGGCCAATCAGAATCCATAGGATTTATATAGACTAAACTGGTGGTGCAGTGGTTAGGAGCCACGGTGTGAGCTATGGCTGCTAACCAAAAGGTCAGCAGTTGGAATCCGCCAGACACTCCTTGGAAACCCTATGGGGCAGCTCCACTCTGTTCTATAGGGTCACTATGAGTTGGAATCTACTCAACGGCAATGGGTTAGGTTTTTTTTTGGAAAAGTGGAGAGGGAGGCTTTCTCTCTTTCCCGTAGCGTTTATAGTAGTAAGAAATAATAAAGCTGACAATACCAAAGGCAAGAGATGGCAAGCATTCAGATCCAGCAGTGAGTTCAGTCCCACCCTTCCCAGTCATTGGCGTCAGTAAATACCATTTTAAAAGCTAATTTAAGTTAGATTTTTGGGCACTTGCAACCAAAAAAAGTCCTGATGAATATAATAAGTAACAAAGTAGGTTTATATATGTTGTCTTTCTACATTCTCATGACAACTCTGTGGCCTGTATTCTTTTCAATGACTTTTTAAAATAGAAATAAAATACAATTTTAGATACTCATACTCACCAAAGAACCTTGTTCTTTGCACAATAACCTGCTAGATAGGGAAAGTGGAACCAGATCAGAAAAATATTTACAGCAGTTCTAGTAAGCTTTGATTTTACTTTAAATCTCTAAAACAAGGGCAGATCATAAATCATATTAGAATGATATTGCTTATTCTGTATCATCCAAAGAAAAGTATTCTTCACTAATATTTTTTCTAGTTATTAAGACACATATATGTAACAGTCCTAAACTTATTAAGACATTGATATAAATCTAAAATATATTTTATACTTTCATACCTTCGTGACATGATTCTGATCGTGATTTGAAGACCTGGGTCATAATTTCCCCTGTCATAAAAGATAACATATCTTATTGGGTTGCTAACCCAATTGTTCATCTTTCTCATTAGATTGCAAGGTCCATGAGGATAGATATCATGCTATAATAAGTAAAATCTCTTCTGAATTTCCATTTCTTAGCCCAGTGTCTGATATCTGATACTAATAATCTATTAATGGATGCATTTGTAAATGCACCTGAGCCATTGTAAAATGGACCTGAAGAATTCTAATGTAATTCAATTACTAATGTTTCAGAGTCTACTGAAGTACTTACAATTGGCCCTTCACTTCACCCAGACAGCTAAGCGTTTTGTGTTTCTGTCTGCTTTTTATAGCTTCTTACGTTCCTCCCTCTCTGTAAGATCCCAAATATTCACAGCAACTTATGACTGTGGACCTGATTTAGGCAGTGTGTAGTCTCTGGTATCTGGGAGATCCTGGCTCTGCTCTTTAGATCTGTGTAACCTTGAACACATCCCTTAACATCTCTGACCTTTTCTCTTCTCATCTGCAAAGCGGGAATTCAAGAAGCTACCCCATACATGTGTGATGAGAATTAATTGAGGTAAGACCATATAAATCACCCAGTAGGTGGACAACAAACATCTTTTTAATAAGAATTTTTAGAAGAGGAGGACTCTGAACACCAAAGTGTTAAAATAATGTGAAGGAAAGCTTGAGTCACTCAAGTTTCTCAATGAAAGAAGCACATAGGGGAATGAGGATGTTTAAGGAAAGGGTTTTCAGTGTGGTCTTGGTGTCAGATATGGGTATCATGTCAGCCTGAGGCCAATACCGGTTGAAAGGAAGGAAAATATTCTGAATGATTCAAGGGCAAAGGAATATTTGTCTCTAGTAAGTGGCTCTGTCAACACACGCGTTATTTTAGAGCCTCACTCTCTTCTCAACCTATAAGTGGAAACCCTGAAAACACTTCTAGTGACCTAATTACGGACAGTTGTGTAGGAAATCAAGTTGTTGCTCTGCCTTATCACTTTCAGTTCCTGAATGAAAAGAATTTGGGGAGTGGTGTCCTACTCATGGTGACCTTATGGATAACAGAATGAAGTTTGCCCTGTCCTGGGCCACCTTTGTGATCACTGATTTGTCTGAGTCCATGGTTGTGCTTGTTGTGTCAGTCCATCTCACTGAGGGTTTTTCTCCTTTTCTCTGACTCTCTGCTTTACCAAACATATCTTTCTAGTGCTTGGTCTTTCCTGATGACGTGTCCAAAATAAGAGAGCCGAAGTGTCTCCGTCCTTGTTTCTAAGGAGCATTCTGGTTGTATTTTTTCTAAGACTGACTTGTTTGTCCTGACAGTCCATACCACACTCAATATTCTTTGCCAACACCACAATTCAAATGCTCGATTCTTCTTCTGTCTTCCTTTTTCATTGGCTAGATTTTGAATGTATATGAAGTGATTGGAAAGGCTATGGCTTGTGTCAGGTGCCCCTTAGGCCTTGTTATTTATTTAGGCTTTCAAACATATATCTAAATAAGTAACTACTCACTACTGTGTCAGCAGTAAAGGATGGAATTTAAGACTGTGGTCTCCAAACTCATATAGACATGGAATCAAGACCTTGCTTCAGTCTTTGCTAGCTCTGTGACTGTACAAAAACTTATCTGCCTCTTTAAACTTAATTATTCTGACCTATATATAATGTGTATGACAATATGTGGCAGGATTGAAAAAAAGCCCAGAGCTTGGTACTTGGGAGTCATTTGACTGTTATCATTGTATATTTTTTGTTTAGACCTACATTATGTCAGAGAATCAGATAGCTAGCAGGGCAGAGGTCCCATAAGGTGCTTATAGCCTTGGCTATATTGGCGTGTCTACATCTCCCTCTGTCATTTTCTTTCTACCTGTCTTTCAGTCCACCTTTTATATTTCTTTTTTACTTCCTGTTTGTCTTCTCCAAAAATCTGTTGAGCATTTACCATGTCCGTTCAGCTGAGTATTTAAGACTAATTTATAAAACACTTTCATGTACATTCATTTTATTTTAATACATTATTTATACATAACACATACACATAAAAGTATACAAATCATAGTGATTAATGAATATTTTACAAATTCATGTACCTATATAACCAGCACCCAGAAAAAGAGCATTTCCAGTACCTCAGATATTCCCCTAAAGCCTCTTCCTAGTCAAAGGTAACTGCTGTTCTGACTACTGCTAACACCTTACATTAGTTTTGCCTGTTTTTGAACTTTGTTAAGTGGAATAATATATTACATACTCTTTTATGTGTGGTTTATTTCAATTGTGTTTGTTAGATTCATCCATGTCATTGTATGTAGTTTTTTAAATATATTATTTATCAAATTAAGAAAATTGACTGTGTTCTAAGTTTCCTAAGTGTTTTTAAAACAAAGGATGCTGAACTTTATCATAGCTTTCATCTGTTGAGATTATCATCTGATTTTTATTCTTTGTTCTGTTAATGTGCTGAATTACACGGATTGATCTTTATTTGAGTGCTAAACCAACCAGGGATTTTTATTTTTTGAATAAACCTATCCTGACCATGATGTATTAACTTTTTTTTTTTATTGATGTAGTTTGAATGAAGTTTACGTTTCAAGTTAGTCTCCCATACAAAAATTTATACATACATTGTTATGTGCCCCTAACTGCTCTCCCCATACTGTGACACCACACTCCTCCTTTCCACCCCTGATTCCCCGTGTCCATTCAACCAGCTCCTAACACTCTCCGCCTTCCCATCTAACCTCTGAAAAGAAGCTGCCCATTTAGTCTCTTGTATCTACTTGAGCTAAGAGGCACACTCCTCACGAGTATTACTTTATGTCCCACAGTCCAGTCCAATCCCTGTCTGAAGAGTTGGCCTCGGAAATTGTTTTAGTTCTGGGCTGATAGAGAATCCGGGGGCCATGCTTTCAGTGGTTCCTCCAGTCTCAGTCAGACCATTAAGTCTGTTCTTCTTACTAGAATTTGAGTTCTGCACCCCACCTTTCTCCTACTCCATCAGGGACTCTCTGTTGTGTTCCCTGACAGGGCAGTCATTGGTGGTAGCCGGGCACCAGCTAGTTCTTCTGGTCTCAGACTGATGAAGTCTCTGGTTTATGTGGCCTTTTCTGTCTCTTGGGATTGTGTCTTTGGTGTTCTTCATGCTCCTTTACTCCAGGTGGTTGAGACCTATTGATGCATCTTAGATGGCCACTTGCAAGCTTTTAAGACCCCAGACACCACTCACCAAAGTATGATGCAGAACATGTTTCTTAATAAGCTTTGTTATGCCAATTGACCTAGATGTCCCCTGAAAGCATGGTCCCCAGATCCCTACCCCTGCTACTCTGTCCCTTGAAGTGTTTGATTCTATTCAGGAAACTTCTTAGCTTTGGTTTAGTCCAATCGTGCTGACTTCCCCTGTAGTGTGTGCTGTCCTTCCCTTCACCTAAGATAATACTTGTCTAGTATCTAGTTAGTGAATAATCTTCACCCTCCCTCCCACCCTCATAACCATCAAAGAATGTTTTCTTCTGTGTTTAAACCTTTTCTTGAGTTCTTATAATAGTGGTCTTATACAATATTTGTCCTTCTGTGACTGATTAAATTCACTCAACATAATGCCCTCCAAATTCCTCCATGTTATGTTTCATGGCTTCATCGTTGTTCTTTATCATTGCATAGTATTCCATTGTGTGGATAGACAATAATTTTTTTACTCATTCATCCATTGATGGGCACCTAGGTTGTTTCCATCTTTTTGCTATTGTGAACAGTGCTGCAATGAACATGGGTGTGCATATATCTATTCGTGTGACGACTCTTATTTCTCTAGGATATATTCCAAGAAGCAGGATAGCTGGATTGTATGGTACCTCTATTTTTAGCTTTGTAAGGAAGCGCCAAATCGATTTCCAAAGTGGTTGTACCATTTTACATTCCCATCAACAGTGTATAAGTGTTCCAGTCTCTCTACAACCTCTCCAGCATTTAATATTTTCTGTTTTTTGGATTAATGCTAGCCTTGTTGGGGTGAGATGATCTCTCATTGTAGTTTTGATCTGCATTTCTCTAATGGCTAATGATCCTGAACATTTCATGTGTCTGTTGGCTGCCTGAATATTTTCTTTGGTGAAGTGCCTGTTCATATCCTTTGCCCATTTTTTAATTGAGTTACTTGTCTTTTTGTTTTTGAGGTTTTGCAGTATCCTGTAGATTTCAGAGATTAGACCCTGATGGGATTTGTCATAGCCAAAAATTTTTTCCCAGTCAGTTGTCTTTTGACTCTTTTGGTGAAGTCTTTTGATGAGCATAAGTGTTTGATTTTTAGGAGCTCCCAGTTATCTAGTCTCTCTTCTGGTGCTTGTGCATTGTTACTTATGGTTTGTATTGTGTTTATGCCATGTATTAGGGCTCCTAGCGTTGTCCCTATTTTTTTTTCCATGATCTTTATCGTTTTTGATTTTATATTCAGGTCTTTGATCCATTTTGAGTTAGTTTTTGTGCATGGTGTGAGGTATGGGTCTTGTTTCAGTTTTTTTGCAGATGGATATCCAGTTATGCTAGCACCATTTGTTAAAGAGACTATCTTTTCCACAATTTACAGACTTTGGGCCTTTGTCAAATATTATCTCCTCATAGGTAGATGAATTTATGTTTGGATTCTCAATTCTGTTCCACTGGTCTATGTATCTATGTATCTGTTGTTGTACCAGTACCACGCTGTTTTGACTACTGTGGCAGTATAATAGTTTCTAAAATCAGGTAGTGTGAAAGGCCTCCCACTTTGTTCTTCTTCTTGAGTACTGCTTTACTTATTTGAGGCCTCTTCCCTTTCCGTATGAAGTTGGTGATTTGTTGCTCCATCTTATTAAAAAATGCTGACAGAATTTGGATCGAGATTGCATTGTATTTGTAGAATGCTTTGGGTAGAATTGATATTTTCACAATGTTGAGTGTTCCCATCCATGAGCGAGGTATGTTTTTCCACTTATGCAATTCTCTTTTGGTTTCTTACAGTAGTGTCTTGTAGTTTTCATTGTATAGGTCTTTTACGTCTCTGGTTAGATATATTCCTAAGTATTTTATCTTCTTGGGGGCTATTGTAAATGGTATTGATTTGGTGATTTCCTCTTTGAGGTTCTCTTTGTTGGTGTAAAGTAATCCAACTGATTTTTGTATGTTTAGCCTGCATCCTGAAACTTTGCTGAAATCTTCTATTAGTTCCAGTAGGTTTCTTGTGGATTCTTTGGTGTTTTCTGTGTATAAGATCATATCATCTGCAAATAGAGATATTTTGACTTCTTCCCTACCAATTTGGATGCCCTTTATTTCTTTTTCTAGCCTAATTGGCTCCAGCACAATGTTGAATAAGAGTGGTGATAGAGGGCATCCTTGTCTGATTCCTGTTCTCAGTGGGAATGTTTTCAAAGTCTCTCCATTTAGGATGATGTTGGCTGTTGGCTTTATATAAATGCCCTTAATTATATTGAGGAATTTCCCTTCTATTCCTATTTTGTTGAGAGTTTTTATCAAGAATGGGTATTGAACTTTGTCAAATGCCTTTTCTGCATCAATTGATGAGATCATGTGGTTCTTGTCTTTTGTTTTATTTATGCGATGGATTATATTGATTGTTTTTCAAATGTTGAACCATCTCTGCATACCTGGTATAAATCCCACTTGATCATGGCAGATTATTTTTTTGATATGTTGCTGAATTATATTGGCTAGAATTTTGCTGAGGATTTTTCTGTCAATGTTCATGAGGGATATCGGTCTGTGATTTTCTTTTTTTGTGATGCCTTTACCTGTTTTTGGTATCAGTGTTATGCTGGCTTCATAGAATGAGTTTGGGAGTATTCCATCCTTTTCTATGTTCTGAAATACCTTTAGTAGAAGTGGAGTTAACTCTTCTCTGAAAGTTTAGTAGAATTCTCCAGTGAAGCCATTCAGGCCAGGACTTTCTTTAGTTGGGAATTTTTTAATTACCTTTTCAATCTCTTCTTTTCTTATGGTTTTATTTATTTGTTCTACCTCAGTTTGTGTTAGTTTAGGTAGGTAGTGAGTTTCTAGAAATTTGTCCATTTCCTCTAGGTTTTCAAATCTGTTAGAGTACAATTTTTCATAGTATTCTGTTATGATTCTTTTAATTTCAGTTGAGTCTGTTGCGGTATCACCCATCTCATTTCTTATAAGGGTAGTTTGCTTCCTCTCCTGTTTTTCTTTTGTGAGTTTGGCCAGTAGTTTATGGGTTTTGTTGATCTTTTCAAAGAACCAGCTTTTGGTCTTGTTAACTTTCCATTATTTTTCTATTCTCTATTTCATTTTATTCGCTCTAATTCTTATTATTTCCTTTCTTCTGGCACCTGAGGGCTTCTTTTGCTGCTCTCTTTCTACTTTTTACAGTTGTAGTGTTAATGTTTTGATTTTGGCTCTTTCTTCTTTTTGGATGTGCGCATTTATTTCTATAACTGACCTCTGAGCACTGCTTTTGCTGTGTCCCAAAGGTTCTGGTGGGATGTGTTTTCATTCTTGTTTGGTTCTATGAATTTCTTTATTCCATACTTAATTTTTTCTATAACCCGGTAGTTTTTGAGCAAGGTGTTGTTCAGTTTCCATGTGTTTGATTTTTTTTCCTTGCTTTTTGTGTTGTTGATTTCCACTTTTATGGCTTTATGGTCAGAAAAGATGCTTTGTAATATTTGGATGTTTTGGATTCTTTTAAGGCTTGCTTTATGGCCTAATATGTGGTCTATTCTGTAAAAAGTTCCATGTGCATTGGAAAAGAAAGTATACTTGGCTGCTTTTTGATGGAGTGTTCGGTATATGTCTATGAGATCAAGTTGGTTGATTATAGCATTTAGCTCTTCCGTATCTTTGTTGAGCTTCTTTCTGGATGTTCTGTCCTTCGCTGAAAGTGGTGTGTTGAAGTCTCCTACTACTATTGTGGAGCTGTCTATCTCTCTTTTCAGTGCTGTTAGAGTTTTATGTATTTTAGAGCCCTGTTGTTAGGTTCATAAATATTTATTATAGTTATGTCCTCCTGGTGTATTGACCCTTTAATCATTATATAGTGCCTTTCCTTATCCGTTGTGGTGGATTTTACTTTAAAGTCTATTTTGTCAGAGATTAATATTGCCACTCCTGCTCTTTTTTGAGTGTTGTTTGCTTGATTTTTTTTTTCCCACCCTTTGAGTTTTAGCCTGTTTGTGTCTTTAAGTCTAAGGTACATCTCTTGTAGGGAGCATATAGACGGATCATGCTTTTTTATCCAATTTGCCATTCCCTGTCTCTTTATTGGTGCATTAAGTCCGTTTACATTCAGCAAAATTATGGATAGGTATGAGTTTAGTGCTGTCATCCTGATGTCTCTTTTTGTGTGTTGTTCACAGTTTCTTTGTTCCTCTTAATTTTCTGTGCTGAGTCATTTTTCTTTATGTATTTTCTCTTCATCTTTTTCATTGTTGTTGATTTTGTAGTTGCTGAGTCTTTATATTTTTCTAGTTTTTCATTTTGACTTGTAGGATTGTTAGTTTCCTTTGTGGTTACCTTAATATTTACCCCTATTTTTCTAAGTTTATACCAGTCTTTTATTTTTTTATATCTCCTTGACTACCTCTGCATATGAAAAATCTATGTCTACATTTATTAAGTCCCTCTTCTTTGTTTTAATGTTGTCGTCTGTTACATATTGACATCTGTTTCCCTATTTTCAGTGTTTTAGCTTTGATTTATTTTTGTGACTTCCCTATCTGGGTTGATACCTGGTTGCTCTATCCTGTGTTCTAGTCTTCGGTTGTTATCTGATGTTACTGATTTTCTAACTGGAGGACTCCCTTTAGTATTTCTTGTAATTTTGGTTTTGTTTTTGCAAATTCCCTAAACTTCTGTTTATCTGGAAATGTCCTAATTTTGCCATCATATTTGAGAGACAGTTTTGCTGGGTATATAATTCTTGGCTGGGAATTTTTTTCCTTCATGGCTTTATGTATGTCATCCCATTGCCTTCTTGCCTGCATGGTTTCTGCTGAATAGTCTGAGCTTATTCTTATTGACTCTCCTTTGTAGATGACTTTTCGTTTATTCCTAGCTGCTCTTAAAATTCTCTATTTTTGGTTTTGGCAAGTTTGATTATATCTTGGTGACTTTCTTTCAGGATCTACCTTATGTGGGGTTCGATGAGCATCTTGGATAGATATCTTGTCATCTTTCAGATATCAGGGAAGTTTTCTGCCAACAAATCTTCAACAATTCTCTCTGTATTTTCTGTTATCCTCCGCCCCCCCATTCTGGAACTCCAATCATTCATAGGTTATTCCTCTTGATAGAGTTGCACGTAATTCTTAGGGTTTCTTCATTTTTAAATCCTTTTATCTGACAATTTCTTAAATAAGTTGGTGTCAAGTGCTTTATCTTCAATCTCACTAATTCTAATTTCCATTGCCTCAGTTCTGCTCCTATGATGTTCTATTGAGTTGTCTAATTCTGAAATTTTATTGTTAATCTTCTGGATTTCTGATTGTTGTCTCTATATGGATTCTTGCTGCCTGTTAAATTTGTCATTATGCTCTTCTTTAATCTTTTTAATTTCCTCTGTCATGTGTTCTGTGTTTTGCTTAATTCCTTCTTAATTTCTTGAAGAGTTCTGTGTATTAATCTTTTTTATTCTGCCCTTGGTAATTGCAAGAAATTTTCCTCCCCTGGATAATTTCTAGATTCTTTATTTTGGGAGCTTGCTAAAGCCATCATGGATTGCCTCTTTATGTGATTTGATATTGACTGTTGTCTCCCAGCCATCAATAAGTTATTATATTTATTTATTTGATGTTTGCTTACCGTGTTCTAGCTTCTTGTTTTGTTTTGATATGCCCAAATAGGCTGCTCGTATTAGCTAGGTTGATTATTGGTAACTTTGAAGCTCTAATGTCCTGTCACCACGTGGTTAGATCTGTTTCTAGGTATGTGAGCCCAGGAGTCCACCCACTCCTCCTAAATGGATTCAGCTCAGGTGTCTAGGTAGATAGCCTCCAAGTGTGTGGTGTAGGCTCTCACCTACCTTCCTACCCAGGCATGGGTGACTTGTGTAAGCACAGGCTTCTGGCTGCAGCAGGGAGACACACTCTCAGCGAGACAGGCAGCTAATGGCTGCCCCCAAGTGTCCAGGAGGAAGGCATGTCCCTGTTCCCTAGAGCGCATAGGTGGGTGGGTTTTGCAGCCGGACTATGAGCACCCAATGCTGTTGGCTGTAAGGGCTGGGGGGCACCTCTTATTCTTCAGCCCCTATCATATTTGGCTAAGTGGGGCCACCAGTTCTTAGGCCCCTGATGTGGGTAGGTGAAGACCATGCTGAATGGGAAGAGCAGTGTCAAATGTTATGAACCTGCCATTGCACAGCTGAAACAGTTGAAGTTAGACTTCAGGTATATACCCTGTTGTACTGCGGTAATGAGGGCCTAGGCTGTTGAAATGGGCCCACAAAAGTCTATTCAGGGGGAAAGACCCTCAAAGTCTGTGGATCCCTTATGCCTGTGCCTAGGCAAAGGAGCTGTGCCAACCCTGGGTTCCTGGCTTAGGGGAGCCGGCAGTTTATTTTTTCCCCTGTTTGTTAATTTGTTCACTCTCCAAGGCAGGGAGAATGGCTCAGGTCATGTGACGGATGCTACTTCTGGTCCAGGGGACTCGGTGATTACTGAAGCTGGTCCAGGACCTGGTGTTGAGCAGAGAGCGGGGAGGTAAATGGGAGAGAGTTTTTTTCCTAAGGGGGTGTTTTTGATCCATGTGGTAGGCCATACACAAGTACTTATCTTTTGCTGATCGAGGGCTGCTTCTCACTGGTTCTGGGTGGCCATGTAGAATCTCTGGAACTGGGTCTCTCCAAGTGTGGAAAACGTGCCTCCCAAGCACCACTGCTTCCCTGCCTCACCGCTCATCCATGAGCTGGTCAGGCCTGAAGTGCTCAGGCTCTCACCGTGTCAAGTCTGGCAACTCCTCGCTGCTTCCGAACCGTCTGTCCCTCCCCTTGCCACTCAGTCCATTTCCTCAACTTTGCCTTAGATGTTCAGGGCTCCTAGATTGTCATATGTAATTGATTCACTTGTTTTTTTGTCTTTGTTGTAAGAGGGGCCACCGGAAGTGTCTGACTACTCCGCCATCTGGGCCCCGCCTCCCAATGTATTAACTTTTTTACATAATGTCGGATTTGACTTGTTAGTATTCCATTTAGGATTTTTGCATGTTCTTTGGAGAGATTGCTCTGACATTTTCCTTCTTTGTCATATCTTTGTAAGATCATTTTATGAAGGTATGCTAGAATCATAAAATGAGTTTTCTTTTTCTATTATCTAGAAGGATTTGTGCAAGATTGATATTTCCCCCTTAAGTATATAGAGGAATTTACCAGTGAAGCCATTTGAGTCTGGAAACTTGTTGGGGGGAATTTTTTAAATTAAAGGTTTAGCGTTTTAAATGAGTATAGATCATTCAGATTTTTTACTTATCCTTGCGTCAGTTTAGGTAAGTTTTGTTTTTTAGAAACTTGATATTTCATTAAATTTTTAAAAATTATTGGCATTAAGTTATTCATAATATACTCTCATCTTTTTTTTTTTAATATCTATAGGATATATTTTGATATGTTCTTTTTCATACCTGCTTGTTCATCCATTCTTTCTCTCTGTCTCTCTCTTTCTCTTGTCTTGAGCAATCTTGCAAGGGGTTTACACATTTTGTTATTCTAATGGTCACTTTTGCTTTGTTCATTTCCTCTATTGTGGTTTTTTTTCCATTTAAATATTTTCTGTTTTTTTTTAATTTTCTTCTTTTTTTTTGCTTTCTTCAGTTAATTATGCAGAATCTTGATTTTTGGACTTTTTTTTTTTTAATATATACATTTAAGGCTACACGTTTTCCTCCGAGTCTACTTCTGTGCATCTTTGCAAGTTTTGATATATTACGATTTTATTATAATTCAGTTCAAAATATTTTCTAATTTTTATTGTGATTTATTCTTTGATTCATGATCCTTTTAGAAGTATTTTGCTTCATCTCCAATTTCGGGGATTTTCTTTTTAACTTTTGGTTACTGATTTATAGCTATAAGCCATTGTGGTCAGAGGTCATACTCTATATGACTTCAATCATATACAATTTGGTGAGACTTGCTTTGTGGTCTAGCATATAGTCAATTTTGATAAATATTCTATATACACTTAAAATAATGTGTGTTCTTTTACTGTTGCTTTCACTTTAAGTGTTCTATATTTGTCAGTTAAGTAAGATATTATTTAATATCTTGTGTAATTCATATTTTTTAAAATTTTATTGATATTTTCATCTGCTAATTTATCAGCTATTGAGAAAGGCATGTTAATATTTCCCACTATGATTGTAGGTGTTTCTTTTCCCTTTAATTCTGTCAAGTTTATTTCATATATTTTGAAGATATGCATTTGGATTTGTATTAATTACCACATGCTAAATCTTCCTGAGGTGGAGGAAGAGGTTGATCTTTTTAGCCTATGAGATAATCTATATTTCTAATAATGTGTCTTGTCTTAAAGGCTGCATTGTCTGATGTTAGTACAGTAAAGCTACATTAGTTTTGTTTGTTTTTTAATTGCTAGTGTTTCCGTTGTACATATTTTTTCATTTGTGGTATAAACTATTGATGTCCTGCTTATATCTCTTCAGCACTCACTGTTCCAGGACATGCCAAAGCGTCCTACTGAGTCCTTTTGAAGACACCTTCAACACTCTGCTTGACAATTTTCTCTTAACTGACTCTTGGGACAGGCAAGAAGTATGAGGAAGTTTGTAGTTCTCCCTGCGCATCACTCCACCAGTAAGGAATGGGAGTTTAACAATAAAGACCTAAGCTTCCTCACCCCTCAGGTGGGACAAATGGAATGTGATGTATATTTTCCATAATCTCTCAGCAGTCCATTGCAGGATTCAGCTTCAGTTACCACTGGAATTAATCTGTTCATTAATACACCCTGAATTCCTTCTTTTCCCTGTTTTATTTTTCCACTCCTCTATATACGATTGCTGGCATCACCTAATACTAAACTATTTGTACTCAAATTCTTGTCTCAAGGTCTGCATCTGTGGAATTCCAGCCTAAGAAGCCATGATTTTACTTATAATATTTCTATGTCCTTGCATTTAAACAGTGTCTCTTACAAGGAATTTTTTGTCATTTTTTGTGTTATCCAGTCTGATAATCTTTGTTATTAATTAAAATATTTAATCCCTTTATATTTAATATATTTACTAGTATATTTGTGTTTTCTCTTTTCTCTATCATGTCTCTTATCTTATTTCCTCTCTATTAACTTGCTATTCATGCATTCTTTTACCATACTTTTAGTGATTATTCTAGAAATTTGCAACAGGCATTCTTAACTAGTACAGTGTAATGTAAATTAGATCTTTTACCACTTCCTAGACATTGCTAGGATTTAGAATATTTGTACTCCATTAATTCTTTTCCTGATTTTTTGTTATTAATATCAAGATGCATAATATATGCAGTATGATCTTATAAGACATGATTATTATTATTTTATACAGACATATTCACTTAAGTTTATCTGTTTATGTGTCTTTTTCATTGCATTCATTCTTTCTTGCATTTTGATTTTATTCTATGGGATCATTTTCCTTCTGGCTGAAGAACTACATTTAGCTTTTTTTTGCATTTACTTTTATTTTTTTTGGGTGAAGATATACACACAAAACATAAACCAATTCAACAATTTCTGCATGTACAATACAGTGACTTTGGTTACATTCTTTAAATGGTGCCACCTTTCTCGATATAATTTTCTGAATGATTTCACCATCATTAACACAAACTCACTGCTCCCTAAGCTCTTTTTTAATCTCTGAGTTGTTATTGTCAGTTTGATCACATACAGATAACGCTTTAGAAGAACACAACATTTAGCATTTCTTTTAGTGCAGTTCTGTTGACAACAAATTTTTTCAGAGTTTTGTTTGTTTGCTTGCATGAAAATGTTTTTTATTTATCTTTCACTTTTTTCTTCTTTATGTGATTAATTTTTGGTTGAGAAATAACTTTCATGCATTCAAGAGCATAAATCTTCTTTTTCTTTGATTTTTTTTTTTATTGTACTTTGGATGAAGGTTTACAGAACAAATAATTTCTCATTAAATAGTTAGTACACATATTGTTTTATGACAATGGTTAACAACCCCACAACATGTCAACACTCTCCCTTCTCGACCTTGAGTTTCCTATTACCAGCTTTCCTGTCCCCTCCTACCTTCTAGTACTTTTCCCTGGACTGTTGTGCCCCATTAGTCTCATTTTGTTTTATGCAGTGTCTAATCTTTGGCTGAACGGTGAACCTCAGGGGTGACTTCATTACTGAGCTAAAAGGGAGTCCAGGGGCCATACTCTCTCGAGTCTCTGTCAGGCCAGTAAGTCTGGTCTTTTTTGTGAGTTAGAATTTTGTTCCACATTTTTCTCTGGCTCTGTCCAGGGCCCTCTGCTGTGATCCCTGTCAGAGCTGTCAGTGGAGGTAGCTGGGCACCATCTAGTTGTACTGGACTCAGTCTGGTGGAGGCTGTGGTAGTTGTGGTCTGTTAGTCCTTTGGACCAATCTTTCCTTTGTTTCTTGTTTTCTTCATTCTCCCTTTAGAGCACAAATCTTAAGTATGCAGCTTGATGATATTTTATGTATACTGCTCAAATCATGGTTTTGATACAGCACTCCAGAGAACTCCTCTATGCCCCCTCCCAGACAATACTCTTGCCCCATAATTAACTACTATTCTGAGTTATCTCACCATGAGTATGTTTGGCCTGTTTTGAGTTACTTACGCCTGTTATTCATATAAATGGAATCATACAACATGTACTTTTTCCCTTGGCTTCTTTTACTCAACATTATGTCTATGGTATTCATCCATATTGTTATGTGTAGTAGTAGTTCATTTTTCTTCATTGCCACATAGTATTCCATTGATCAATATATTACAATTTATTTATCTTTGTTTATGGACAATTGGGATGCTTTTCATTTTTGACTATTTGGAATAATACTGTGATGAGCATTATAGTATATCATTTTTTTGTTGTTATGGGATATAAGCAGTTGCTTCTGTTGGGGATAAAGCAAGGATAGCTTTCATCTTTCGTAAATTCTTTTTCACTGGTGTTAGCTTTTGGGGTTGTTAGTTCTTTCAGCACTTTAGAGACAGCATTTCATTAAATTCTGGCCCCTATGTCTTCTTTTGAAAAATCACTCATCAGTCTTATAGATCCTTTGAAAGTAAATGTGTTTTTACCTCTAGCTGCTTTTTAAAATGTTCTTTTCAATTTCGGCTTTTAGCAGTTTTACTATGAGATAGTTTTCTTTGTATACATCCTGAATCTTCCAGCTGTGGCTTGATGTCTTTGGTCAAATTTTTTTTTTCTTTTTAAGAACATAAATTTATTTTCTCACAGTTCTGGGAGCTAGAAGCCTGAATTCAGGACTTTGCCTCTAGGAGAAGGTCCTTCTTTGTCTTTTTAAAAAATTTTTTGGTGGAAATATACACAGCAAAATATACACTGCTTCAACAATTTCTACATGTACAATTCAGTGACATTGATTATATTCTGCAAGTTGTAAAACAATTCTTGTTATACTTTTCCAAACTATCCCACCACCATAAGCATGAACTCACTGCCATCTAAGCTTCTCATCTAACCTTTCAATTTGCTGTTGTCAGTTTTGTCACATATAGTTAATTCTTTAAAAGAGCACAATGCTCCATGCAAACATTATTTACTAATTAAGCTAAACTACTCCTTGGTTTAAAGACGACTTCAAGGGATATCTTTGATTTAAGGTTTAAAGATTAACTCATGACAATAGTTTTGGGGGGTGGTCATCTGGCCTTGATGGCTCCAGAAAGTCTGGATTCCATGAGAATCTGAAATTCTGTTATAGATTTCCCCCGACTTTGATCAGGATTCTTTTATAGACTCTTTGATCAAAATGTTCAGTAATGATAGCTGGGCACCATCCAGTTCTTCTGGTCTCATGGCAAAGGAGGCAGTTGTTCATGGAGACAATTAGACCAACATTTCAGTTTCTCCCCCAATTCCTGACTGACTCTCCCTCTTTCTCTGCTGCTACAGGCAAATAGATACCAATTCTTTTGCCATGGATGGTCACTCACAAGCTTCTAAGACACCAGGAACTACACAATGAACTAGGTGGTAGAACAGAAACACTAAAAACAATATTAGGCCAATTGACTGGAATGTCCGTTGAAACCATGTCCCTAAACCTCTAAATCAAGAAAAAAAAAAAACCATGAAGTATTTGGATATACATAAGCAGCATCAGCAACTGCTCTTTTTTTATTACTGTTTTTGTAAAAATATATATAACATGACATTTGCCAATTCAACCTTTTTCAAGCATACAACTTAGTGATATAAATTACATTAATCATGTGTAACCATTACCCTTAATCAATGCCCAATTTCCCATCATCATAAACAGAAACTCAATGCTTTCCAAACAATGACTCCTCTTCTCCCCCTCCATCCAGCCCCTGGTAACCACTAATAAACTTTAGTCTCCGTACATTTGCCTATTGTCATTCCATGTAAGTGAGAGCATACAATATTTGTCCTTTTGTGATTGACTTATGTTTTCAAGGTTCGTCCATATTGTAGCATGTATCAAGACTCCATTTCTCTTTATGGCTGAGTAGTCATTCATCATACATATGTACTACGTTTTGTTTATCCATTCATCTATCGATGGACATTTAGGTTGTTTACACCTTTTGGCTATTGTGAATACTGCTGCAACAAACACTGGTGTCTTAGTCATCTACTGCAGCTATAACAGAAATACCACAAGTGGATGGCTTCAACAAACAGAAATTTATTCCCTCACAGTCTAGTAGGCTAGAAATCCAAATTCAGGGTGTCGGCTCCAGGGGAAGGCTTTCTCTGTTGGCTCTGGAGGAAGGTCTTTGTCGTCAATCTGGAGTAGGAGTTTCTCTTCACAGGAACCCCGGGTACAAAGGACACGCTCTGCTCCTGGTGCTGCTTTGTTGGTGGTATGAAGTCCCCCTGTCTCTCTGCTGGCTTCTCTCTTTTATATCTCAAAAGAGATTTGCTTAAGACACCATCTAATCTTGTAGATCTCATTAATATAACTGCTGCTAATCCATCTCATTAACATCAGAGTGATAGGATTTACAACACAAAGAGAAATAGCATCAGATGACAAAATGGTAGACAATCATACAATACTGGGAATCATGACCTAGCCAAGTTGACGGATATTTTTAGAAGACACAATTCACCATGATAACTGGGGTACATATGTCTGTTTGCCTCACTGTTTTTAAGTCCCTTGGTTGTATACCCAGGGGTAGGAATGCTAGATCATATGGTAGTTTTACATTTAATTTTTTAAGGAACTGACACATTGTGTTCCACAATGGCTATGCTATTTTGTGTTCCCATCAGCTACGGGTAAGTGTTCTAATTTACCCATATTCTTGTCAACATTTTTTATTTAAGTTATTTTTATCTTAGCCATCCTAGTAAGAGTGAAGTGACATCTCATTGTGGTTTTGATTTCCATCTCTCTGATGGCTAAATACATTGAGTATCTTTTCGTGTATTTGTTGGCCATTTGAATAGCCTCTTTGGTGAAATGTCTATTCAAGTCCTTTGCCTATTTTTGGTTAGGTTATTTGTCTTTTCATTGTTAAATTGTAGAAATTTTATATTTGTTTTGGAAATTAGATCCTTATCAGATATAAGCTTCCCAAAATTTTCTTCCACTTTGTAGGTTGTTGTGATGGTTATGGTTGTTGTCATGGTTTGAATTATGTCCCCCCAAAAATATGTGTATCAGTTTGGCTGGGCCATGATTCCCAGAATTGTGTGGTTGGCCTCCATTTTGTGATTGTAATTTTATGTTAAAGAGGATTAGGGTGGGATAGTAACACCACCCTTACCCAGGTCACATCCCTGATCCAGTGTAAAGGGAGTTTCCCTAGGGTGTGGCCTGCACCACCTTTTACCTTACAAGAGATAAAAGGAAAGGGAAGCAAGCAGAGAATGGGGGACCTCATACCATCAAGAAAGCAGTGCAGGGAGCAGAGCACGTCCTTTAGACCAGGGTCCCTCCACAGAGAAGCTCCTAGTCCAGGGAAACATTGATGAGAAGGCCAACAGAGAGAGAAAGACTTCCCCTGGAGCTGACGCCCTGAATTTGGACTTTCAGCCTACCTTATTGTGAAGAAATAAATTTCTCTTTGTTAAAGCCATCCACTTGTGGTATTTCTGTTGTAGCAGCACTAGATGACTAAGGCAGTTGTGTATCAACTTGGCTAGGCCATGATTATCAGTGGCTTGGCAGTTATAATGTAGTTTAGCAGTTGTATGATATTATGATCACTTCTATGATGAGATTTGATATAATGTGATCACCTCCATGATAGAATCTGTTGTGAGTAACCAATCAGTTGAAAGGGAGTTTCCTTGGGCATGTGGCCTGCATCAAATGTAAGTGGACATTCTGGCAAGGCTCGTGGGCTTTTGCTTGCTCTGGATCCTGCAGCTGGCTCCTGTTCATCTAACCTCAGATCTTGGGACTTGAGCTAGCAACTTACCTGCAGCCTTGCCTACCAAGCTTGGGATTCATCGATCTTAGTAGCCTGTGAGCAAGAACCCTGCTCTCTGGTCTGCTGATCTTGAGTTCACCAGCCTTTACAGCTACATGAATCAGGAGAAGCCTCTATCCTAACCCATGGTCTTGGGACGTTCCAGCCTGTACAACTATGTGAGCCATATCCTTCATATAAATCTCTATATATATTTATTTATACATTTTACTTCTCTAGAGAACCCAACCTAAGACATTTGGTACCAAGAGTGGTTCTAGAGAAACAAAATTGTATGGATGAGTTTTCTAAATCGGTTCTCAAGTATGGTTAGTCTTAAAGATGCTGATGACTCTGCTTCCAGCAGTAAAGAGAGCACTGCTAATCCATGGTGTGAGGTAGCAATAGAAATATGCAAAATATCACCACCAATAGATCAGGTATTGGTGAAAGGTGAGGCTCTGGGTGATTGCATGTGTGATACCTTTCTATAGTTTTGTCATAATGAGAAGTATAAGGAAGCTGGTTGGTAGGCCCTACTTTCACTAGACAAAGTGGTGAAAGAAAGAGATGAACTCAGGGCTTCAGAATAAAAGCTCAAGTGCTGCATAAAAACCTTAAAGTTTCTGCTTGTGCCTTGAAAAAAGTCTTATCTCTTACAGTAACAGAGCTGATATTGCTGTAAACCAAACCCAGAGTCTTATTGTAAGAGTGGTTGAATTATAGGCCAACTCAATTGCTAACCTCGATAGGTGTCTGAAGTTAAAAATGAGGGCATTGATTAGGATGAAATGGGATCTTGAAACTTGGGATGGGGACATATGGGCAGATAATCAGGAAGCTGGAGACAATGAGCACCTAAATTCTGTCAAATCACTCTTGCCAACAGCACCAGCTCTGTCGCTCCCAACTGAAGAGATTACTCCATGTTTGCTGGCTAAGCCACCTCCCCAGTAAAACCATTAGCCCCTCCACCCCCATCTAATGAGATTAACCCAGCTGTGTCTAAAGAGCCTTTATCTGAGTCATTGCCTGGGGCATTGCTTGAGGCAGACGCTTTACAAGATAACGCTGAATGTTCTTAAAACACTTCCTCACCACAGATTCTGGCTTCTAGACCTGTAGCTAGACTTAAGTCCTAGTAAGCCCCAAAAGGTGAAGTACAAAGTATGACCCAAGAGAAGATACACTACACTTCCAAAAGAACTGCTTGACTTTTCTAGTATGTACAAACAGAAACCTGGGGAATATGTGTGAGAATGGCTACTAAGGGTGTGGGATAATTGTGCACGGAACATAACTTGGATCAGACTGAGTTTAATTACTTGGGCCCACTAGTAACAGATTCTTCATTCAGTGTTTCAGCTCGAGAGGATAAGGAAAGTATCTAATAGTTTGTTTGATTGGGTCACTGAAGCATGCATTATGTGGTGGCCTACACTAAATCAAGTTGAAGTACCAGACTTGCCTTGGTATTTTGTAGAAGGTATTCAAAGGCTTAGGAAAATTGGCATGTTAGAGTTGATTTATCAGGTTAGACCCACAGACCCACACATGGAGTGCCCCGAGGACACACTTACCACGACAGTGAGTAACAAATTTGTGAAGGGAGCCTCAGCATCCTTGAAGACTGCTGTGACTGCTATTTTACATAAGTCACAGTGGAAGCTACTCTAACTGAATTAAGACCTACCTACAATGGGGCTGATTGGACCCTGTGGTGGTAGAGGCCTAGTGGTGGTACTCAACTGGCAAAGACAAAGTGGGCATGGTTATCATAATGGACAGCAGAGTCAAAGCAGTAATCAGAATGGTCTGATTTGTGTGGACTCATGGCATTGGCTACTTAGTCATGTTGTCCCTAGGAGTGAAATATATGGGAAATCTACTAAATATTCACTTGACCTGTGCAAGTGTAAGAATTCTAGATCAGGTGAACAGCAGTCTAATTTGAATCGCCAGAAAAAGAGACACAACCCTTCAATCAATTCCCAGACTTGAGCGAGATTGAAGACCCACAACCCCTTGAATGAAGGGGAGGCTGGGTTCCCTTGAGGAAGGACTCCAGTACACTTCCAAAAATTTATACTGTTGATCTTTCTCCCAGCCTTCCCCAAAGGAATCTATGGCCTTTTACAAGAGTGACAGTTCACTGGGGAAAAGGAAATAATCAGAATTTTGGGGGATTTCTGGATACTGGCTCTGAACTGACACTAATTCCAGGAGACCCAAAATGTCACTGTGGCCCACCAGTCAGAGTGGGGACATATGGAGGTCAGGTTATTAATGGAGTCTTAGCTCATGTCCATCTCACAGTAGGTCCAGAGTGTCCCTGAACCCATCCTGTAGTGATTTCCCCAGTTCAGGAACGCATAATTGGAATAGATATACTCAGCAATTGGCAGAACCCCCACATTGGATCCCTGACAAATGGAGTAAGGGCTATTATGGTGGGAAAAGCCAAATGGAAGCCATTAGAACTGCCCCTATCTAGGAAAATGGTAAACCAAAAGCAGTACTGCATTCCTGGAGGGATTGCAGAGATTATTGCCACCATGAAGGACCTGAAGGATGCAGGGGTGATGATTCCCACCACATCCCCATTCAAATTGCCTATTTGGCCTGTGCAGAAAACAGATGGATCTTGGAGAATGACAGTAGATTATCGAAGACTTAACCAGATAGTGACTCCAATTGCAGCTGCTGTTCCAGATGTAGTTTCATTGCTTGAGCAAACTGATACATCTTCTGGTATGCACCTATTGATCTGGCGAATAACTTTTTCTCCATACCTGTTTCAAAGAACCACCAGAAGCAGTTTGCCTTCAGCTAGCAAGGCCAGCAATACAGTTTCAGTGTTCTACCTCAGTGCTATTTCAACTCTCCAGCCCTATGTCATAATGTAGTCTAAAGGGAGCTCGATCACCTTTCCCTTCCACAAGACGTCACTCTGGTCCATTACATTGATGACATTATACTGATTGGACCTAGTAAGGAAGAACTGTCAATGATTCTGGATGGACTTATTGGTAAAACATTTGTGTGCTAGAGGGTGGGGAATTAATCCCACAAAAATTCAGGCATCTTCACCTCATCGAAATTTCTAGGGGTCCAGTGATATGGGGCATGTTGCGATATTCCTTCTAAAGTGAAGGATAAGTTATTGCATCTGGCCCCTCCCACAACTAAAAAGGAGGCACAACCCCTGGTGGGCCTCTTTGGATTTTGGAGGAACATTTCTATCATTTAGGTGTGCTACTCCTCCCTATTTATCAAGTGACTTGAAAAGCTGCTAGTTTTGAGAGGGGCCCAGAACAACATAATGCTCTGCAACAGGTTCAGGTTGCCATGCAAGCGGCTCTCCCACTTGGGCAATATGATTCAGCTGATCCAATCATGCTTGAAGTGTCAGTGGCAGTCAGTGAATCACCGTGAAGACCCTTAGGATTTTAGAACAAAACCCTCCCAACCACTATAGATAACTACTCTCCTTTTGAGAAACAGCTTTTGACTTTTACTGAATGCTTAACCATGGGCCACCAAGTCACCATGTCACCTGAGCTGCCCATCATGAACTGGGTGTTGTCTGACCCACAGAGCCATAAAGTTGGACAAGCACAGCAGCACCCCATAATAAACTGAAAGTGGTATATATCAGATTGGGCCTGAGCAGGACCTGAAGGCACAAGTAAGCTGCATGAGGAAGTGGTCCAAATGCCCATGGTCTCCACTCCTGTCACATTACCTTACATCTACCAGTCTGCATCTACGGCCTCATGAAGAGTTCTTTATGATCAGTTGACAGAGGAAAAGAAAACTCATGCCTGGTTTACAGATGGTTTTGTGTGATATGTAGGCACTGCTTGAAAGTGGACAGCAGCAGCATTACAGCCCCTTTCTGGGACCTCCCTGAAGTACAGTGGTAAAGGGAAATTCTCCCAGTGGGCAGAACTTCGACAAGTGCACCTGGTTGTTCACTTTGCTTGGAAGGAAGGAGAAATGGCCAGAGGTGTAATTGTATACTGGTTCATGGCCTGTGGCCAATGGTTTGACTGGATGGTTAGGGACTTCGAAGAAACATGATTGGAAAATTGGAGACAAGGAGGTATGGGGAAGAGGTATGTGGAGAGACCTCTCTGAAAGGGCCAAAGAAGTGAAGATATTAGTGTCACATGTGAATATTCACCAAAGGGTAACCTCAGCAGAGGAAGATTTTAACAATCAAGTGGATAGGATTATGTGTTCTATAGAAACCAGTTATCCTCTTTCCCTAGCCAATCACATCATTGCACAATGGACTCATGAACGAAGTGGACATGGTGGTAGGGATGGAGGTTATGCATGGGCTCAGCAATATGGACTTCCACTCACCAAAGCTGGCTTGGCTACAGCCACGTTGAGTGCCCAATCTGTCAGCAGCAGAGACCAACAATGAATCCCCAATATGACACCATTCCTCAAGGTGATAGCCAACAACCTGGATGGCAGGTAGATTACATTGAACTACTTCCATTATGGAAAAGGCAGAATTTTGTTCTTATTGGAATAGACACATACTCTGGATATGGATTAGCCTTCCCTGCATGTACCACTTCTGCCAAAACAAACATCCACGGACTTACAGAATGCCTTATCCACCGTCACATGGTATCCCACACAGCATCGCCTCAGATTAAGGGACTCACTTCACAGCAAATGAAGTGCAGCAGTGTGCCCATCTCATGGAATTTACTGGTCTTACCATGTCCCCTATCATCCTGGAGCTGCTGGCTTGATAGAATGGTGGAATTGCCTTCTAAAGATGAAATTAAGGTGCCAGCTAGGTGGTGATACCTTGCAGGGTTGGGGAAATGTTCTCTAGGAGGCTGTATATGCTCTAAACTAGCATCCAATATATGATGCTGTTTCTCCCATAGCCAGGATTCATGGGTCCAGGAATCAAGGGGTGAAAATGGGAGTGGCACCACTCGCTATTTCCCCTAGTGACCCACTTGCAAGATTTTTGCTTCCTGTCCCTGCAACTTTATGCTCTGCAGGTCTAGAGATCTTAGTTCCAAAGGGAGGAATGCTCCCACCTGGAGACACATCACTGATTCCATTGAATTGGAAGTCAAGAATGCCACCTTGCCACTTTGGGCTCCTTATGCCTCTGGATCAACAGGCAAAGAAGGGAGTTACCACATTGGCTGGTGTGTTGATCCTGATTACCAATAGGAAATCTGATTGATATTACAAAATGGAGGCAAAGAAGAGTATGTCTGGAAAGCAGAAGGTCCCTTAGGGTGTCTCTTAGTACTACCATGCCATGTGATTAAAGTCAATGGAAAAGCACACCAACCCAATTCTGACATTGACTACTAATGGCCTGGACCCTTCAGAAATGAAGGTTTGGGTCACCCCACTGGGCAAAGAACCATGACCAGCTGAGGTGCTTTCTAAGGGCACAGGGAACATGGAATGTGTGGTAGAAGAAGGTAGTTCTAAATACAAGTTATGACTATGTGACTGGTTGCAGAAACAAGGACTCTAATTGTTACGAGTATTTCTTCCTTGTATTTGTACATCAAGTATTTTTGTTTTCTTCACTTATAAAATATAGTATGTAAACAGGGTTAGTGCATTTTCAGTTGTACACGTGTTAGTTGTATCATTTTAGATGCAAGTATGATTTTATAATTGTCTTTATTCAGAGAATATATATGGTTTAAGGAGATGTGTACAGGTGCCAAACTGACAAGGGGTAGATTGTGATCATTAAGGTTGTGCGTCAACATAACTGGGCCGTGATTTTCAGTGGTTTGGCAGTTATGTAGTTTGGCAGTACATAATGATGTAATTACCTCCATGATGAGGTGTTATATAATGTGATCACTTCCATGATAAGATCTGCTGTTAGTAGCCAATCAGTTAAAAGAGAGTTTCATTGGAGGTGTGGTCTGCATCCAATACAGGTGGAGTTTCTAGTGTGCCTCTTTGGCTTTTGCTCACTCTGGATCCTGCAGCTGGCTCCTGTTTGTCTGACCTCCAGTTCTTGGGGCTTGAGCTAGCAGCTTACCTGCCATTTTTGCCTGCTGATCTTGGGATTCATTGGTCATTGCAGCCTGTGAACCAGGAGAAGCCTCCAGTTTGACCCACAGACTTGGGACTTTCCAGCCTCTACAACTGCATGAGCCATTTGTTTGATATAAATATCTTCTATATATATTTATACACTTTACTGGTTTTGCTTCTCTAGAGAACCCAGCCTAAGACAGGAGCACTGGTGATGCAGTAGTTAAAGCACTCAGCTGCTAACTGAAAGCTTGGCAGTTCAAACCCGTTAGCCGCTGAATGGGAAAGCAATGTAGAAGTCTGCTTCCATAAAGATTTACAGCCTTGGAATCCCTGTGGGGCAGTTGTATTCTGTTTTATAGGATTGCTGTGAGTTGGAATCAACTTGACAGTAGTGGATTTGTTTTTTTTGGTTTCAGTTTTCCCATCTATTTAACTCCTAGAAACACCATGACTAAGTAGCCAACGCCATAAATCTATACATATCAGACTATCTTGATTACTGTGTTGACTCCACTGTCCATTATGTTAACCATGCCCACTTTGTCTTTGTCAATTGAGTGCTGCCACTTGGCCCCTACCAACACGAAGCCCTATCAGCCTCATTGTATGTAGGTCTTAATTCAGTTAGTGCAGCTTCCATTGTCAAATCTGACTTAAATAAAATAAAAATCATAGCAGGCTTCAAGGATGCTGAGGCTCTCTTCACAAATTTGTTCCTCACCGTTGTGGTAAAAAATATGTCCTCTGGGCACTCCATGTGTGTGTCTGGGTCTAACTTGATAAATCCACTCTAACATGCCAATTTTCCTAAGCCTTTTGATACCTTCTTCTACAGTACACCAAGGCAGGTCTGGTTCTTCTGCTTGATTTAGTGTAGGCCACTGCATAATCCACGTTTCAGCGACCCAACCAAATAAACTATTATATCCTTTCCTATCCTCTTGGATTCAGAGTAAAAGCTCAAGCACCACATAAATGGCCTCAAAGTTGCCACTTGTGCCCTGAAAGAAAGCCTTAATTAATTTAGTAACAGAACTGATATTACCAAAAACCAAGCCATAAAAGTGGCTGAATTACAACCACTGAGAATCATGGTCCAGCCAAGCTGACACACAACCTTAACCATTACAGGGCTCAATGAAAGAGTGAATAATCCATTTTGTAGTGTTCTTCTTCCCTGAAAGCCTTGCCCTCATCCATCTCTTTTGACAGAATTTTTGTCACATGTCCATACCTAAATCAAACTCTGTTGAGGGCAATGGAATTACCATTTTCAGTTTAGGCTGGTCAAGATTAACCACTTAGGCCTGGGGAGGGGTCTATCTGAGCACATGGGAAAGTATGAGCACCTAAGCAAAACTGGCCCTTGATTAACAAGGGAATTGGAAGGGAATAATAGATACAGGCTGTCGGGAGTCCCTGGGCGGTGAAAATGGTGAAAGTGCTTGGCTGCTAACTGAAAGGTTGAAGGTTGGAGTCCACCTGGAAGCACTTTGGGAGAAAGGCCCGGAACTCTACTTCAAAAAAATCAGCCACTGATAATCCTATGGAGCAAAGTTCTACCCTGACACACATGGGACCACTTTGGTTCAGAGTTCACTGGTTACTGGTCACATGGTGATGATAGCTGTCCATCACATACAGCAATGCTATCAGAGACTTAAATTATGGTTTAGAGAGTTTAAATACCCAGTACATGGCCATGTGTTTAGTGGCAGAGTCTCTTCTCAAACAAGTATCCTCTGACTCCAGATTCTATGATCTTTCTATGCTCTGCAGTCTTCTGACTGTGATGCAAGTTTTCTTTTTTTTGTAACCATCGCTACAGATTGCTCATACACACAATTTAAGGTAGACAATGCAATTTTTTTTCCTGTCTAGCCAGACCTCAGCAGAAGCATCATGAATGGTCAATGAAGTTAAGAATGTTGTGTGGAAAGTGTTAATCATCTATAGATTTAGGATTGCCTAAAACCTTAGTTAATATATCTATGTGGCCATTCCTCAATAAGTAATGGACATATGCCACCTAGGCCCTGAGCATTATAAGGTGTTACAATGCAAGCTGAAACCACAAGGGACCAATTAGATTTTTCACTCCCATTAGCAAGTGTGATTTGTGTCCACTCCCTGCTGCCATCTATAATTTTGAATTCCACCCTGCTTAAAATGTTCCCTCTCAGCTTCAGCTGAATGATTTTCATAAGAATCTGTCTCTGTGAAGTACCCTTAGAGTGATGGATTAGCAGCCCTGACAGTGTTTGCTAGGTTGGAAACACATTAGCCATTTCTATTCCTCTCCCCCAGAGTGGAGGTGGGGAGCCAAAGAACCATGCTATCAGAAGAGTGGGGGATGGACAGCTCCATGACAAAGCAGCTGGAACAACCACAATTGCAACCCCTGAGAGCAACTCATGCCACGGGGTCAGGGGAGTAGCATTTTATGTTCCTTTGTAGAATAAACTGAATATTTTTATAAGAAACAAATCTTCCATCTATGATCCTGTTCCCATTAGTGGGTCAAGGCAAGAGCAAACCAGAGAGGCTTAATTTACTTTGGAGACATTCGGTATAAATACTGTACTCCCTTGTGTGATGTTCTTGTTCTGTTAGCCTTAATAACGTGCAAACAAAGATGACTTACCCAAAGTTTTGATATGCCCGAAGACCATCCTTCTTATAACTTGGTGTTCCTTTTAGGCTGGGTGTCAAGAAGATCCAGAAAGTCTACATCAACACAACATGTATTTTCATTCCACTAAACTACTATGCAATCTGTAATTGCTAACCCCACAAGTTTGAAAGTTTACCTTAACATTTGCAGGAAGCAGATGGTTTCTATACACTGCCAACCTGTTGTTACCGAAGCATTTTCCAAGAATTGTTTTCCAACCACAGTCACTAGCATCATTAACCTTTCTGTGGATTGAATAAACAATAAAATGGTCACCAGTCTGCATGAAAGCCAAATGTACCATTCAAGATTTTGCCTCAGAGCAAGCTCCAGGACAAATATGATACCACGCACAGCATGATGAATAATGATCCACTTTTGGTATGTTTTCTGGTTGCTGCTATTTCTCCCTTTCTTCCCTCCCCTCCTCCCCTGCCCCACATTGTGCCTTCCCCACCTCCTCCCCCATTCCACACTGCACCCTCTCTAGTCAAATGCTCCCACTTACTTATTTCTATCTGCAGAAATTGGTCTGACTGGATCCTGACGTATTTTCTTAATACAGCCATTAAAAAAAACAAAAAGTTTGTAGATTGTAAGAGAAGTTTCTCTCAGATTACAGGTTTAGGAGTAGTGCTTTATGGCTGTTTTCCTACAAGCTTCACCTAGTTTTTTTCAGTACCTGTGTATCTCCTGCCTCCCCACAACTTTTTAGTCATTTGATTATCAGTTTTGCCTTATTTTCCGGGATACACTCTCCCAGTTTGGTTTATGTTCCACTGTTCCCTGATTTTTTAAATTTTTAATTTTCAAACAAATATAGACTCACAGGAAGTTGCACACACACACACACACACACACACACACACACACACACACACACAAATGTATAGGGTGGTCCTGTGTACGCTTCACCTAGTTTTTCCCAATGATTACAACCTGGATAACTATAGTACAATATCCAATCAGGAAATGACATTGGTACAATCCACAGAGCTTATTCAGATTTCACAAGGTTTTTTTATATGCACGCACGTGTACGTGTATGTGTGTGTGTTCCTCTGATGTTTAAAGGGAAAAATCTTCAGTCTTCTGCCAGACTTTGGAATGGCTCAGAGTCAGATTCAATAAACATTCATTAAAGATATGTATGAGACAATATCAGATAATTCACATGAGCTTATTCAGTTGATCTTCACATGAACCCTGTAAGGAAGTGATTATAATATTGATTTTATCCATGAGAAATTCAAGCCTCAAAGAAATTGATATTCCCAAGGTGATCTAAATAATGGTCTGACTCCAAGCCCAGTGTTCCCAGTGTTGGCTGCTTGTTCTTCCTTCCACCTCTATACAGATCATGACTTCTGTTTTTTGTGTACTCTAGGAGCCCTGGTGGTGCAACAGTTCAGCACTCAGCTGCTAACCAAAAGGTTGGCAGTTTGAACCTACCCAGAGGCTCTTCAAGAGAAAGACCTGGTGATCTGTTTCCATAAGGATGACAGCTTAAGAAACCCTATGGGGCAGTTCTACTTAGTCATAAGGGATTGCTATGAGTAGGAATTGACTGGATGGCACCCAACAAAAACAGCAGTCAACAGCCTAAAAGGGACCTCAGCTTTGAAAGGGCCTCCTACTTCCAGCCTCCATAATTGCTGATCCTGCAAGAGTTAGGCTGCTAACCAAAAGGTTGGCAGTTCAAATCCAGCAGCCACTCCTTGGAAACCCTACGGGGCAAGTTCTATTCTGTTCTAATAGGGCCCCTATGAGTCGGAATTGACTTGATGGCAATGGGTTTGGTTTTTTGGTTTATACCTGTGGTTATAATCCCATTTGTGAATGGGTTTTCTTTGTTATGTTAAAGAGACCATATCAATGTAAGATGTGTTTTAAGCCAATCACCTCTGAGATATAAAAAGAGCAGATGAGACATAGAGAAGCACGCAGAGATGAGGGAAGATAGATAGCATGCCACATGAAGATCACCAAGAAGCCAAGGAGTAGAAGCTGAAGGGACAAGGACCTTCCCCCAGAGCGGACAGAGACAGAAAGCCTTCCCTTAGAGCCGGCACCCTGAATTCAGACTTCTAGCCTCCTAAACTGTGAGAAAATAAATTTCTGTTTGTTAAAGCCACCCACTTGTGGTATTTCTGTTCCAGCAGCACTAGATAACGAAGACAGTGATATTTGTAATTGTGCCTTAAATATTGGTAGCATTTTATGGAGCTCCTCTACACATATAGTTTGTGTGGTTTTCACAGCATATCAAGGCAAGCAGGGCAGATACTACAGTGTTGTAGATGAAGTAGTTGAGACTCAGATGATAAAGTCAGAAAGTCAGCTGTAGGTTGGAGCCCAGAATAAGGCTCAGATTTTCTGACTCCTGTTAAAAATCCTTCACACCGTTTCATGTCAGTGTGTGGCAGGATGTTTTTCTCCATAATGAGAAGTACCACTGGCTGAGCACCTACTGCTTGTCATGACCTGTGCTAGGCTTCTTATGTATCTTTTTTTTTAATTTTGTTCTCACAGGAATCCTATGAGGTGATTAATATTATCTCCATTTTACAGATGAGGACACAGGCTCAGCGAGTGTAAGTGTCTTAGCTTCAGGCACAGAGTTAGTAAGCAGCAAAGCCAGGACTGGAACCTAAGGCTACCTGGCTACCAACCTGAACTTGTAACTTACAGTTCTTGCTTTGAAGGAAGCAAATCATTACCTCATTTCCCTCCAAACACAAAAGAGAAAAGTTCATATTGTGTGATACAGGGTAGAGATTGCAAACTATTACAATTTTGAGGTATTTACTAGTAATTAAAAATGAGGAGATTTCACAAAATTCTGGGTGTCTAGATTTTTGTGAAAGATTCACGCAACTGGTAACTGATTCTTGGTGTGTATTCCCATGTGATAACATTTGACTGAAGCTGAGTGGAGCCCACCCCTGAGTCTGCGCTTTCCAGTTTGCCACAGTTCCCTCCCAGCCTGCTTCCCTCATCTACCTGCCTGCCACTGCAGGCTTAAATGTTGGTGACTCCTCAGGATCAAGGGGATGGATTTTGCAGTCAAAGTCCTGGGTTTAAATCACAGTTTCAATATTTCTGATGAGCCTGTAGCTCTCTTAAAACGTAATTACAGGTTCTTTGACATTTCCTCCAATCTAGAGATGGAATTTGTTTTCTCCCCTTGATTTTTTGTGAGCGTGTGACTTCTTTGACTAATAGAATATGGGAGAAGTGACTGTGATTTTCAAAGTTAGATTGTAAATGTCATGCAGCTTCCTCCTTGTTCACTGGAACACCCTCATTTGGAACAAACCTGAGACCAATACTGGAGAGGCTATGTATGTACGCCCTGGCTGATAGTCCCAGTTAAGCCCAGATTTCCAGTCCACCATGCCCAGGCATCAGACATATGAGGCCATCTTTGATCCCACGAATCAGCTTGTCCGCCAGCTGAATACCACTGAGAGATCAATGCCACGTAGCAAAGAATAATCATACAGCTGAGCCCTGCTCAAATTCTTAATCATAAAATCATGAGATACAATAAAATGGCTTTGGTTTTAAGCTAATAAGTTTTGGGATAGTTTTTTTCAAAAATAAATTGGACAAAGTACTTAGAGCTCTGTGCCCCAGTTTTAACGTGTACAAAATAGGAGCAAGAAGATCATATAGCACATGTCACATCCTCTTCACTAAGGTGAAAGTGAGAGGGGCAGATGACAAAATGGATTTAATAGGATATTGCAAACTACCAAGGCTATGCAAATATGCTCATTATGATAATTGTAAAGGCTGATGGTTTCATGAGAATCTTTAAATCTTCTTTCAGGGGTAACATAAGACTGCAGCCCAAAAGTCAAAAGTGAGCACATTAAGTTCTTTATCAAATGCCATGTAAGGATTTTAATTTGTCACATGTCTCAGCAATATGCTCCTATAGCACCCTGGCCTTTTCACTATGCGATATCTCCACCAAATGGCTCTTTTATGTCAGGGATAATGGAGGACATAGGGACAGGACTCAAGTGAAACTTCACAACTTCCAGCTGCATTGGAACATTAACATAACCAGAATGACGGCTTGACGGAAGATCAGCCAAGCAGATTTATTTATTTATTTTTATTGTACTTCAGGTGAAGGCTTACAGAACAAATAGTTTCTCATGAAACAGTAGTACACATGTTGTTTTATGACGTTGGTTAACAACCCCACAACATGTCAACCCTCTAACTTCTCAACCTTTTTTTTTGGTGAAAATAAACATAGCCAGACATACACCATTTCAAATGTTTCTACATGCACAGCTCAGTGACATTGACTACGCTCTTCCGATTGTGCTGCTATTCTCACTTTAGATGAAGGCTTATAGAACAAAATAGTTTCTCATTTAACAGTTACTACAAATGTTGCCCTATGACAATGTTTAACAATCTCACAACGCATCAACATATCCTTACTCAACCTTGGGTTCCCTATCACCAGCTTCCTCATCCCCTTCTGCCTTCTGGCCCTTGTCACTGGACTGCGGTACCTTATTAGTCCCATTTGGATTTACAGGGCTGTCCACTCCCAGGCTGAACAGTGAACCTCGTAGATAACTTTACCACTGAGCTAAAAGGGTGTCTGGGGGCCATACACTCAGGGTTTCTCCAGTCTCCTTTAGGCCAGTAAATGTGGTCTTTTTTTTGTGAGTTAGAATTATGTTCTACATCCTTCTCCAGCTCTGTCCAGAACCCTCTGTTGTGATCCCGGTCAGAGCAGTCAGTGGTGGTAGCCAGGCACCATCTAGCTGTATTGGACTCAGTCCGGTGGAGGTCTTGGTAGCTGTGGTCCATTAGTCCTTTGGACTAGTCTTTTCCTTGTGTCCTGTTCTCTTCATCCTCCCTTGCTCCCGAAGGGATGAGACCAGTGGAGTATCTTAGATGGCTGTTCACAGGCTTTTAAGACCCCAGATGCTACTCACCAAGGTAGAATGTAGAACATTGCCCTTATAAACTGTGTTATGCCAATTGAGCTAGATGTTCCCTGAGACCATGGTCCCCACAGCCCTTCATCCAGCAATTCAGTTCCTCAGAGAGTTTGGATGTGTCTATGGAGCTTCCATGATCTTTCCTTGTACAAAGTCGTGCTGGCTTCCCCTGTATTGTGTACTGTCTCACCCTTCACCCAAGATACAACTTATCTATTGCTTATTTAGTATTTCCCCCCCACCCCTCGCATCCCTGGTAACCAACAAAGATTGTTACATTTTGTGTGTGAACTTTTTCATGGGTTTTTACAATAGAGGTCTCATACAATATTTGTCCTTTTGTGATTGACTTATTTCACTCAGCATAATGTCCTCCAGTTTCATCCATGTTATGAGATGCTTCACAGATTCATCGTTGTTCTTTCTCGTTGCATAGTACTCCATTGTATGTATGTACCATAGTTTGTTTATCCATTCATCTGTTGATGGGCATCTAGGTTGTTTCCTTCGTTTTGCTATTGTGAACAATGCTGCCATGAACATAGGTGTGCATATGTCTATTTGAGTGACGACTCTAATTTCTCTAGGATATATTCCTAGGAGTGGGATTGCTGGATCGAATGGCATGTCTATTTCTAGCTTTCTGAGGAAGTGCCATAACATTTTCCAAAATGGTTGTGTCATTTTGCATTCCCACCAGCAGTGCATAAGAGTTCCAATCTCCCCGCAGCCCCTCCAACATTTGTTATTTCCAGTGTTTTTTTATTCATGCTAGTAATGCCGGGGTGAGATGGTATCTCATTGTGGTTTTAATTTGCATTTCTTTAATGGCTAGTGATCGCGAGCATTTCCTCATGTGTCTGTTGGCCATTTGAATGTCTTCTTTGGTGAAGTGTCTGTTCATTTCCTTTGCCCATTTTTTAATAGGATTATTTGTCTTTTTGTTGTAGAGGTGTTGGATTTTCTTGTAAATTATGGAGATTAGACCTTTGTCTGACTTGTACTGTCCAAATTTTTTTTCCCAGTTTGTAGGTTCTCTTTTTACTCTTTTGGTGAAGTCTTTTGAAGAGCATAGGTATTTGATTTTTAGAAGATCCCAGTTATCTAGCTTATCTATTGGGGTTTGTGCATTGATGGTTATGGTTTGTATCCTGTTAACAGCCAAGCAGATTTTGTTGGACAATGAACTACTGTTGGGAAGAGAAGTCAGAGTACTCTGTAGGACTGAGTACACGGAAAATTGAGTGGTGATTTTAACCAATTGGCTGATTGAAGTTTCCATATTTTATTCACAAATATCTATAGAGCACATTTGGCTGTAACAGGTGGGTTTAACATGGTGACAAGGTCATGTTCAGGTTTTCCTTTTGCTTCTTCCTACCTCATGGTGGCTTTTGTATAGACTACTACTTTGCCTAGGTGCTCCCCCCACTATGCTCTTTGTTTAACTATTATTCCTTCCACAGATTTCCATTCAAACATGAGTTCCTTAGCTCTCCCTTACCCTGGAAATTAGTTGAGGTTTCCCTGTGATATATCCCATGGCTCCCTGAACTTTTCTTTCACTACAAGTATTACAGTGGCATTCATATTTAGCGAGAGGGCAAATATATTCACACTACACTCAGATATAAAAGAAAATGCAGCTACTGCATTTCCCATAATGGATCTAATCCTTCTAAGGATAGGCCATCCTGCTGGCTTAGCTAGAGCACTCAACTTTAACCTGTGTAATCACAGTCTATAACTTGCTGCCATTATGGAGGCTCATGAATTACACAGCTGTTACTGGTTTAAATGCTCAGTTGTTCTGGATGCCTCCTCCATTCTTGTCCTTAAGATGGTGTCAAAGCAGATGGAGAGGGAGGTCAGTGTGACTTTATGGCTTTGAAGTTAAAGACAGCAAGTTCTTGGCTGGTTTCTTTATACTCTACATCATATACTGTATATACGATAAAGTATACTGTGTAAAGAATTTGGGTTCCTGCTTTTATCAGTATAGAAGAGTGGTTAAGAGTATTTACTTTGGCATCAGCTTGATTTTAATTTGAATCTCTGCTCTTATTAATAGTGTCCTTTGACCAGTCACTTAACTAACCTAATCCTCAGTTTATTTATACTGGATTTGGTTAAGTATTTAGCATGGTGGCAAGAACATAATTAGTTCCTTTTCTTTTGCTTCTTTCTAGTGCCATCTAGTTGCTAGGTTTCTTCTTCGTAGGATGTTCCATCCTTGGATATGCCTGGACACATTTTCCTGATCTCTAATCTTTCCCCTTCTTCCTCCAAAATTTAGCAGTCTTGGGTTCTGTTTACTCAGGATCCTGCTTTCTGTAAAGACAAATGGTATGAGATGGGGACAATGTGATGCTTATTCTCCAAGAAGCAGCATGTTGCAATCAAATGAGCACAAGTCTTGAAATCAAGTTATCTGTATTTTAGTCCTGTCTCTGCCCCTCCTTGGTTCTGTAGCTTAGACCAATCTCCTTTATCTTTATCTGTCTCTTTTGTTAACTGAAAATTATAGATTAGAAGATCTGTAATGTCTTGTTAACCCTCACATTCTGTGTTCTTATGATTTTTAAGTTAATCTCTTCTTAAGCATAATATAGATAGGTAAGTAAGTAGATAGCTGCCACTGAGTTGACTCTGACTCTTTGTGACCTCATGTACAGCAGAATGAAACATTGCTCTGTCCTACATCATCCTCACAATCACTGGCATTTATGAATCCATTGTTGCAGCTATTGTGCCAATCCATATAACGGAGAGTCTCCCTCACCCTTGCTGGGCCTCTACTTCACCGCACAAGATATCCTCCTCCAGCAAATGATCCCTCCTGATGACATGGACAAAGCAGGTGAGTAAGACAATGTTCTGTTGCGATCCATAAGGCTTTCATTGACTAATTTTCAGACATAGATCACCAGGCCTTTCTTCCTAGTCTCTTTTAGTCCAAAGGCTATGCTGAAACCTGTACACTATGAATGACCCAACTGGTATTTGAAATACTGGTGTGATAGCTTCCAGCATCATAACAATACACAAGCCACCACAGCACAACAAACTGATAGACAGGTGATGGAAATCATAAGTTAACAAATATTAACTGTTATAGAAAAAATAATGTCTTGACCTAAATCACTAAAATGGATTATTGACAAGCTTAAATGAGATTACATGTGAAATTTCCTATTGTTGTGCTTAGCACATAGTAGGTGCTCAACAACATTTGAATACAAAGCTGGTTCAAACATGTATCTTCATTAGAGGACTCCGAGAATTGTTGTTCTTGCTGGTCAGTTCAGTACAAGGCTGCAGGGGAAGTGCGTTTTCTTAGAAAATACCATCCAGAGCCCCAGGAATTATATACAAATGGAACGTTGCCTAACACCAGTGTATCAGGTTATGTCAAACCATTGCATTCTATAATACTAACTAGTTTTGAGAGGACTTGGCCCAGTTTTGCAGACTAGTGATGGGGTGAAGGTTCAGAGAAACTTGAATAATCATTGCATGTTGCATCTGCAGGTGGTTAAGATGAGGCGGAGTTTAAATTGTGCCAGACAGAGGCAAGAGGGGTATCTATGGACAAAACATGATTTATTCGAATGTGAGAGAGACCTGAACTGTTAAGAAGGAGGCTGTGAAGAATTCTAGATAACAATAGTAGAAAAGGCCAATATACAGTAAAACCTGTGAAAGCCAGAACCTGTCAGAAAGGAAAAACTCAAACATTTTCTGCTAATAGAGAGTGAAACAAAAGTGATAAGCTGCACCCTGTCAAAGGGAGAAAACTTGTGAGACCCAGAAAACCAAGGCAGTCCCACTGAGTTCCTGCTCTCCCAGGTTTCGCCACATTATCAGTGGGTTCAGAGAGTGCATGATTCCTTGAAGAACCTCATCAGCCTCATCCAGAATCCCTCTTGCCAAGGTAATTCCCCTTACACCCTCACATGAATACTTATGGGATAGTTGGGAATTAATATACTCTATAGTCCCAATGAGAGGATATGGTCAGTGTTATGGGTACTGAGGAAGATTTTCTGCATGGTAAAAGGAAGGACTCGTGAGGTGTGTGAGATGCTGCCTGATTTCTGAGAAGGATGGAGGTCTACATTAAACAGTGTATCCTCCTGTCTTGCCTATACTAGGCCAAGTGACGAGTAAAACTAACTCAATATGCTTTTTAAATGTCTCAAACTCTGTTACTTCGATGCCCCCAAGGAAGCTCTGCCTACTCAAAATTGATAAAAAATGATTTTGTTAATCATCTAATACTCATTTTTATAAATGAGAAGTCAGGGTCAACAAATATTTAATGATCCCCACTCTGTGGCTGATAGTCTAGTTGCGTCACTTAAGATGAATTCCCAACCTTTCTTACTTGTCGTCCTCTCATATAGAGGCTGGGAAGCTAAAATTTCCCATTCTCCCTTACATTTAGATGTGGCCATGTGATATAGTTCTGGTCAATGAACTGTAAGCAGAAAGCTTTTTGGTGTCTGAGAAGATTTTGTGGAGGCATCACTTTTTCTATCTCCCTGTTTTTCTTCCTACACGGAATATGGATGAGAGAACAATCTATCTTTTGATGAAGATATGACAAGCATGAGGTGAAAGACTTTCACACAAAAGACGCGGAGGAGAAGCTCAGATCCTGGATTTTTGATGCCATAATTGAACTCCAGCACAATCTTTGGACTGTCAACATCCAGGCTTCTTGTTATGTGTGAAAAATAACCTTTACTATTTTAATGCACTCTAATCAGTTTTTCTGTTCTCGAAAGCTGAATCCTTCTCAAATGGACTCATTCCGAGTCATACCACTGGTATTATGGTATATCTGACATGTCTTCAGTCTTGAGAGAAGGACGTTTTGAAGACAGGAGCTGAATTTCACATCCTCACCCTGCGTGCCCTTTGAACATTCCTAACATTGAACCTAAAGCTCTCCAAATTTTTTACTGAGTGGTTAATATTCACCATACATCTTCATACATTTAATTTTATGATTTATGATACACATATTAATCTGCAGGTATGATAATCCTATTTTATAGGTGAGAAAATTGTGTCTTAGAAAGTATGGTAATTTGCCCAACGTCATATAGCTAATAGACGGCCGAAATTAAATTCAAATCTTGCACTCTTGATTCCTGGTCTAGCGGTTATTTCTTGTTACCTCCCAAATACACTGGAAGCTGCAATTTGAATCTAGTACTTTTGAAATTTCATGGATGTCTCTCACACCCCAATAACTTCAGATCAAACCATCATATGGAACAGTCTTCATGAAAGGAGTTGCATGGAATGGCAATGGGAAGGCAACAATTTGTTGTCTGTGGCTTTACATCACATTAACTTGTCTAGCTCAGAAGGAGGATACTGCCTTGATCTATTTAATATGTAGGTTCTGATATGTATTCCAAAAATATCTGACTCCAGATGTTTCAGACTTGCTGGTTGTGGTATGATTATTTGGTATCTTTCTCTAAGGTGCTCAACAATTTCCTTAGAGGCAGAAAATTTGTTTCCTTCACTCTGAATATAGTCTGGAAAAATAACATTCGGACTTTATCTCCGTATCTGACAAGCTCGAGGGGCTTGAAACTTGTCTAATTATAGCCAAAGAAGGAAGAAGTCTTTAAATGATGTCAATATCATGATAAACACAAACTCAGTGTGTAACTTTTTCTTAGAGGGGACAGCCTCTTTTTTCTAGGTTTAGAATGTCAAGGGTTTGGACCTCTTTCATTTACTTTCCCAGAGTCTGGGCAAGATCAAGGGACATAAAGTCCACATAGAATGATCAGACCCTTTTGAATGGACCAAGGAGATTCTGCATAGGTTGTTATGAGGTTAAACACCTGCTGTAGGAATCCCTGAAGTTGATCTCAGTGTATGTGGATTCAGAATTACAGCAGGAAGGATGAGATACAAAAACCACTTTGACTGTAATAGCTGTGAATGTGATGTATGGCTTTTGTTTTTTCAGTTAACCAAGTCCGCATGAATCTGGTGAACTCTTACCCATTTTTTAAGACCTGCTTTTTGCTCCTTTTCTGGAAAACAAACAAACAAACCTGAGTCATCTAAGAAAAATTTATCACTCTGTTGTGGCTGTACTCTCTTTCCAGTATTTACTTTGATTGTAGGAAGGACATGTGGCATTTGTTTTTATACTGCTCTTCCCTACTAGGCTGAAGTCTCTTTTTTAGGTAAGAGCCATCACTGATTCTTCTCTGACACTCACTGCCTAGCACTAAAGTTGGTATAGAGATGGTATTTGATAAACAATTAGATAAACAATTATTTACTAAAAGCAGAAAAAAAAATTGAAAGCCTGAGGAAAAGAGATGGGGAACTTACCCAATATTTACTGAAAGTCTACCATGTATAAACATTTTACATAGAATAATTGTTTGATTCTCACAGCACCCTTTAGAAAAAAAAATAATTGTTCTTATTTTATAGGCAGAAAATGAAGCTCAGAGACTGTAATATATGTATCTTGTGCCATTCCAAAGAAAGGTGATCCAACAGAATGTGGAAATTATCAAACAATATCATTAATATCACATGGAAGTAAAATTTTACTGAAGATAATTAAAAAACGGTTCAACAGTACATCAGTAGACAACTGCCAGAAATTCAAGCCAGATTCAGAAGAGGACATTACTGACAGTATTGCTAATGTCAGATGGATCTTGGCTGACAGCAGAGAATACCAGAAAGATATTTACCAGTGTTTTATTGACTATGCCAGGGCATTTGACTGTGTGGATCATAATAAAGTATGGAAAACACTGCAAAGAATGGGAATTCCAGAACACTTAATTGTGCTCATGAGGAACCTATACATAGACCAAGAGGCAGTTGTTCGAACAGAACAAGGGGATACTGCCTGATTTAAAAACAGGAAAGGTGTACTCAGGATTGTATCCTTTCATCATACTTATTCAATCTGTATGCTGAGCAAATAATTGGAAAAGCTGGCCTATATGAAGAAGAATGAGGCATCAGGACTGGCGGATGACTCTTAAACAACCTGTGTTATGCAGATGACACAACCTTGCATGCTGAAAGTGAAGAAGACTTGAAGCACTTACTGATGAAGATCAGAGACTACAGCCTTCAGTATGGATTACACCTCAACATAAAGAAAACAAAATCCTCACTACTGGACCGATAAGCAACATTATGATAAACGGAGAAAAGATTGAAGTTGTCAAGGATTTCATTTTACTTAAACCCACGATCAATGCCCATGGAAGCAGTAGTCAAGAAATCAAAGGACATATTGCACTGGGCAAATATGCTGCAAGAGACCTCTTTCAAGTGTTAAAAAGCAAAGATGTCACTTTTGAAGACTAAGGTGAGCCATAGCCAAGCCATGGTATTTTCAATTGTCTCATACGCATGCCAAAGCTGGACAATGAATAAGGAAGACCAAAGAAGAATTGATGCCTTTGAAGTATAGTGCTGGTGAAGAATATTGAATATACCATGGACTGCCAGAAGAACAAACAAATCTGTCCTGGAGGGACCAGTCCCTGGAGAAGGACATTATACTTGGTAAAAAAGAGGATCAGCGAAAAAGAGCAAGACCCTCGATGTGACGAACTGACACAGTGGTTGCAACAATGGGCTCAAACATAGCAACAATTCTGAGGATGGCACAGGACTTAGCAGTGCTTCGTTCTGTTGTACCTAGGGTCGCTATGAGTCAGAACCGACTCTACAGCACCTAACAACAGATCACACATCCAATAATTGTTTAATTCATAATTTGATATCAACTCTATGTGACTCTAAAACCAAATTGTTTTATATTATACTTTGCTACTTCTCATTGAAACTGCAATCCATAGTTTGTTTGGGCTCTCAGTGAGCTGACTTTCTGTAAGTCTGATTTGTTTTGCTTTATTTTGTCTGAATGGAATGTTCACCCTCCTCTCAAACATTAGACCTGTCTCTACCCAATGATTTCCTGACTTGCTGGTTACTTCTAAGATAAAAAATTGTCAGACTGATTATTGAGAGTATGAGAACTTGAATAAAACCCAAAAACCAAACCCATTGCCGTCAAGTGGATTCCGACTCATAGCAACCTTATAAGACAGAGTAGAACTGTCACGTGGGTTTTCCAAGGCTGTAATCTTTATGGAAACAAACTGCCACATTTTTCTTCTGTGGAGTGGCTGGTGGGTTCGAACTTCTGACCTTTCAGTTAGCAGCCAAGAGCTTAACCACTGCACCACCAGGACGCCTTAAGAACTTGAATATACCAAACAAAAACCAAACCCGTTGCCACAGAGTCGATTCCGACTCATAGTGACCCTATAGGACAGATTAGAACTGCCCTAAAGGATTTCCAGGGAGCACCTGGTGGATTTGAACTGCTGGCCCTTTGGTTAGCAGCTGTAGCTCTTAACCACTATGCCACCAGGGTTGTTAATGGGTAGGGAGACTGCTTAAATGGCATACTATCTTAAGCTTTATTGAGGTATAACTGACATACAGTAAACTACATGCATTTGAAAATGTACAATTTGTATTTTACTTACGTATACATTCACAAAAAAATCACTACAATCAAGATAATAAATAATCTGTCACTTCCAAAAGTTCCCTCATGCCCATGGCTAGAACCTCCGGTAAAAAAATCAAAATAAAACAAATGTAACTGGTGAGAACAGACATCCTTGACTTGTTCCATATCTTAGGGGAAAACATTTACATTTAATCTTTTACCATTAAGTGTGATGTTAGCCTTAGGTTTTTTGTAGATGCCTTTCATCAGGTTGAGGATATTCTCTTCTATGCCTATTTGGCTATATATATATATAAAATCAGGGATAGATGTTGAACATTGTCAGAGAACTTTTCTGAACTTATTGAGATGATCATACGGTTTTTCTTGTTCATCTGTTAGTATGGTGAATTACATTAATCAATTTTGGAATGTTAAACCAACCTTGCATGCCTGCGATAAACCCCACTTCATTATATTGCATTCCTTTTAATATATTGGACTTGATTTGTTAAAATTTTGTTAAGTTTTTGTATCTGTATTCATGATGAATCTTGGTCTTTGTTTTTGGTAATGTCTTTGTCTGGTTTTGGTGTCAGGATAATGATGGCTTCATAGGATGAGTTGGGAAATATTCTCTCCTCTTTTGTGCCATTCTCGTATTGCTTTGGACACATTGTAAATCCAAAGACTAATAACTAAAGATGGTATAAATATATAATACCTTAAGGAGTAGAGTAAATCCATAATTACTAAATACGTAACCAGAATTCTTCTCATGACATCATGCAAACAAATCGCATAGACTTTAACATTTATTTATTTTTTATTGTTGTACAATTTTGTGGGTTTTTTATAAATGCATGCAGTCATAAACCATTCCTAAAATCATGATACAGAACAGTTTCATCTTCCCCCTAAAATTCTCTCATGCTGTCTCTTTCTAGATTAACTCCTCCCCAGCCTGGTAACCATTTATCTATTCTCCATTTCTATAGTTTTGCCTTTTTTATTAATATTGTATACATGGATTCACACAGTGTGCAGTTTTTTGGGACTGGGTTCTCTCACCTGGCAAAATGAATTTTGAGAATCACTGATGTTATTTCATATATCAATAGTTTGAGAGCACATTTCCCCAACAAATTCCTGAAGGGAAAAGAAAATAAGCTGTGAGGAATGTGATACATTTATCAAAAGAAAATGGAACCAGCTACATAAATTGTAAGGGTACTGTTTGTTTTGCTGTGGTATCAAAGTCACATTATTCATCAGAATGTAAAAAAAAAAAAAAAAGAACAAAGGAAAACTGTGAACTCCTTGGTCCAACAGATGATAATATCCTTCAATCGCCCAATTTTAGGAGTGACCTACTACCAGTCTCAAGTCCTTGCCATTGTTTCTATCCATACATTATAGTTACTCTGTGCCTATTTTGCATATTCAGTAGGAATTCATTAAATTCTAGCTCAGTGAATTGGGCTAGATTAGATAGCATCCTTGTATATTTAGCCTATATGGCACTGGAAATGAAATAGATAAACAGAGATGAGTAGGTGGGGTCAAACTTAATGAATGGATTCCATTTTTCTCTCCAAGGAGATACATTTTCAGCTTAAGCCTCCATTGGTAAAATAGTCTGGCAGAACAGGTAGTGTGAAACATGAGCAGCATGAGACCCAGAAGAGAAGAGCTTAAACAGTAATAGGAAAAGAGAGTAGATATAACAGATCTTATTATCTTAGCCGTATCACTCCAAATGTTTTCACAAACCCTCTGCTAAAGTTGAGTAGGACATAAATATTAGGTACCCACTGCATATAGTATGTAAACTGAATATAAATCATGCTTTTGTTGATCATACTACAGACTGTACATTCTTCTTAGTCCACAAAGTATGTTCAGCTCTCAACTTGTGCTCTGGCTGTCTTTATAAAGTCCTGAGTTAAGAAAAAATTCTCTAGATATTTTTGAAGTCTGACAATCACACTTCAGGTGAAGCCCCCACAATCACAGCACAAGCCATATCTGATCCATAGCTAGGAAGCCTGCACAGTGGTGGTCAGAGAGGAGGGATGCATTCTGGAGTGGGCTGAGAGATTGACGTTAACACTATGTCGGGCATTTTGGAAAGTAAAGTGCCCTCCTCCTAGACAGCAGGGAGCAAATTACTAAGCAAGAGCAGCCCAAACTTACAACAAAAGCTGTCAGGCACTCATTCACAGTAAATGTCAGACTCCAGACACCAACTGCTAATGTGTTAGAAAACGCTGATTAGGGACTACGGACATTGCCTATAAACTTTCTATTACCATTATTTAAGAAAGTCTAAAATGAGTTAATTCTAATTCCCCTAGCATTTTATGTTTTCCTTATAGGTTTCAAGTCTGTGAAAGTCAGCATTTATAAAATTGAAACGAGAGACATATTTATAATGAATATATTATAAAAGAAGTTATTTAATGAATATAAATATAGACTTTAGATCATATAGGCTGTATTATTTTTGGAAATTGATTTATAAGACTTACATAAAAATTATATACCTCAAAACTGGATAACTTCCACAAGGGTGGAATTTTATTTCTGTTTTGTAAATTGATATATACCAAGATCCTAGAACAGTTCTGTGCACACAATAGACTCTCAATAAATGTTTGTTAAACTGAAGTGGAGACAGAAAGTAAAATAAAAATATAAAATGCAAACCAGAGGGTTTATATAGTTTATAAAGATATGGTTGGCCAAGAAATTTGACTCTGAACTTCCTAGAACTAGAAGTGAAAAAAAAATTATACTCGGTTATATAGCATACTTTGTCAAAGAGGAGAAGAATACAAAGTCATTAGGGGAAGTTAAACTTCCTTAGGGATAATCTATTCAAGATATTTCCAAAGTAGGAATTCATAAGAAGCAGCAGTGAATTTTTAAGGTGATTTTTCACAGCATTTGTCTTTGAAAGTTGAGAACATAATGCTAAAATCTATCGTATCAAAGATAATAGTGGAATGGGTTTAGATAATATTCATTCTATGGGATGGAGTAATATGAGAGGAGGTGGAAGGAGGCAGCAAGAAGAAATGCACAAAATTGTTGTTGTTGTTATTAGCTGCCATGGAGTCTGCTCTGACCTTATGTATAATAGAACGACACATTGCCTGGTCCTGTGCCGTCTTCATGATCGTTGGTATGCTTGAGTCCAGTGTTTTGGCCATTGTTTCAATCCATCTCATGGAGAGCCTCCCTTGCCTTCTCCAACCCTTCACTTTACCAGTTATCATGTCCTTTTCTAGCTATTGGTCTTTCCTGATGACATGTCCAAAGTCTCACCATTGTCGCTTCTTTGATCTGGTTGTGTTTCTTCTAATACTGACCATAGAATTGTACGTATAGGTAAATCTCTACTGTAGCTGAGAGAATTTGGCTTCTCAGAAATAGAATTTTTTTTTTTTTATCGTTCGTCTTTTTAACCATTTCCTAGACTATATTATTTTAATCACTTACTCATTCAGAAACATTTATTAAGTACTTTTAATGCCCCCATTACTGTGACAGGCATAGAATACACAAAGATAAATTCGACACAGTCCTTGTCCCTAAGGAGTTTTGAAACTGGTGAAAAAAAAACAAGTCGTCAGCCGTGGTGGAGCATTGCTTTGAGCAAGGTCCCGTGGTGTGTGTGGGTTCATAGAGAAGAGGCATCAAGCTGGAATCAAGAAACTGGCTTTCCAGAAGATAAGACCATGGAGTAGATCTTTAAATACATGCTTGAGCCAACTGGATGAAAAAAGGGGAAAGGGCCTCTCAGTCAGGGGAGTGGCATGTGTACTGGAAAATTGCAATTATTTCCTTGGGCTGGGGATGGTGCTATAGACATACTTCTGGGGATTAATGAGAAAGGAAGGCAGTAGAGTAGGAAGGGAGCAGGTGATGAAGGGCCTTGGGTACTATGGTTAGAAGTTTGAACTTTCTCCTGAAAGTTATAGGAAGCCATGATCATTGGAAAAATGGGATCTTAGTAATTAGAAAGCACTTTTGATTTAATGATTAGTGGTTTAATCTTGGTGAAAGAGTGGTTTTAATGCCGCTCCTTTAGTGCTGAGAAGCCACTTAGAACAATTCTTTTCATACCAGATGGTCAGGGAATTTATCCTATTTGGTGCGTACTGGGACTAGAGCAGTTATTGAGTCCATTCTCATCATTCAGAAGAGAAAACAGGCTCCAAGAGAATAAGCGACTTGACCAAGGATACCCAGCTACTGAGTAACAGAACCAACATTCCAATCTAACTGAGATAACACTGTGATATGGTGAAAAGAACAGAAACCTGAATCAGGAGATATGAGTTTAAAATGCAACTGTGAAACAACTTTGTCACCTTGAGAAAGTCACATACACTTTCTGAGCTTCAATCTCCTCACTATAAAATAGATTTAATAATGACTACCTAAAATGTATAAATATTGAAATCATGTGAAATGGCCCCAGCTTACAGTGGAAAGTTAGTGTTTGTTAACTCTGAAATTGTTTTTCAGGAGACTTTTTTGGATGAGAGTGTTTACATTATGGCTTTCTCCCTGTTCCTTGTTTATTCCACAGTATCCTAGTCCCTTCTGGACCCAGGTTGCAGTAGAGTCTAGATGGATCTAGTAGAGTCCAGATGCAGTAGAGTCTAGTCTAGTAGATCTAGATGGGTCACTTAGGCCTGCAGAGTATTCCTGAAAAGTCTCAGTGAAGAGGACCTGAAAGTTACTGGACTTAGCAAGTGGCAAAAGCATATGGTTCTCATTGCCATGTCTGAGTAAGAATAGTGCAAGGCTTAATACAGCCAGGATCTGCCAGTGCATCTGAGGATCGAGGCCTGAAATCATCCGGAACCTGAACACTACTCATTAGTGATGAAAGTTCTATGGGAAAGTGCTATGGGGCTGGAGGGAGGGTAACTCTGACTTAATATAGACATGAAGGGAGAGGCATAGTTTTGAAACCAGTTTTTCTTAAAATCAACCCATCTGCACTAAGTCATTAAAAAGCTAACCAAGGATAATAACTCTATCTATCAAATCTTTTGCCTTCACAGTTGAGTGAAATCTTTTTCTTCCCTTTATAACCAAAACCAAGAGGGCGGTTCAATATCCCAGTTAGAGGCAAAAGAGTCTTTTCCTGACCCCTTGCTCTTCATCTCCACTAAATAGCTCTCCCCAATTTAATGTTATGCCTTATTATTCATGTTATTATTATTGAAAATTATTCCCAGGGAGGAAGAATATAATGGAAAGGTATTGGGCTTTCTATTTGAAGAACGAATCAGATTTTAGGATGACACACCATTTTGCTGTAGGTTTTCCAGGCAAGAGGCTAAAATGATCTGTTCCCACCTCTGGCTAAGGAAGTACACATTTAGCAGAAAATGAGTTTTCTGGGCTTTACTGAGAGGGCTCAGAGGAGGAGGTGGAAAGTCCTATTGTGTAGCAGCAGGAAGGAAGCCAGGCCCATGTTAAGAACATTCTCTTCTGAAAAATTGAAATATCATCCTAATAGCTGCAGCATATTAGTCTTCAGTCCCATTTCAGGAAGAAATGAAGTTATTGTGAAAGACGTCTGCCTCAGAGAGGGTACCTGCACTCAGCCAAGATAGGTTGATTATGGCTAATGAATTGCATGTGTTTTATTGCTTTTTACAAAGCCCAAAGTATATAATAATATACCCATGACAGCAAGTCAGGTTCAGCCACATGCTAGGATCCTGCCTATAATGGTCAAAAAAATGGATAGGGACATGCGGTTTTCCTGCCTATTATTGGTCTGAATACAAGGAGTTCCAGAATGTAAGTGAATTGAACTTTGTGAAGAAAAACTATATCCTCAGGACTGCTGGGTGGGTTCAAACTGCCAATCTTTAGGTTAGTAGCAGAGTGAAAACCGCTTGTGCCTCCCTGGGACCTGGAATGGTGTCCGAGGGCTCTTAAATGTATTGTTTAATCCATAATAGTTTTGTTGTAAAGATAGTATTATGCTCACTCTACAGATGCAGAAGCTGAGGCTTAGGGATGTTATACTGAGTCAAATTACCAAGGCTAGTACAGAGGAAATGGGATTCGTTCCAAGGTCATTTATTCCCCATATTGACACAGACCACTAATTAATACTTGTTGTTGTGATTGTTAGCTACTCTCAAGTTGTCCCTGGCTCATGGGGACCCCATGTACAACAGAATGAAATGTTGCTTTGTCCTGTGCCATCCCTATGATTGATTGTATAGTACTGCTGTAATCTATAGAATTTTCATTGGCTAATTATCAGGAGTAGATCACCAGGCCTTTCTTCCTAGTCTGTCTTAGTCTAGAAGCTCCACTGAAACCTGTTCAGCACCATAGCAACACACAAGCCTCCACTGATAGATGGGTGGTGGCTGCTCAGAAGGTACATTGGCCAGGAATCAAACCCAGGTCTTTCTCATGAAAGGTGAGAATTCTACCACTGAACCACCAATGCCCCCAAATAGCACTTAAACCAAAAACCTGTTGCTGTCGAGTCTATTCTGACTCATAGTAACCCTATAGAACAGAGTAGAACTGCCCCATAGTGTTTCCAAGGAGCAGCTGGTGGATTCGATCTGCTGACCTTTTGCTTAGCAGCTGAGCTCTGTGTCACCAGGGTTTAGCATTTAGGCAGTACAAATTAATGAAATTATATATTTTGAGAGTTGGAATTGAAATTAGAGGTAATTGACTTCTATCTTCTATTCAATGAAAGATTTTTCTCTGTAGGTTTCCAGACAGATGTTCACTAGTTTCTACTTTGGTACCTCCAGTCATGAAGAACACATTCCTTCACAGAATACTTAACCCTTGTAGATACATGGTATTGTCCATATTTGATATCTTTGATTATCCATATAGTTCATGTCATCTGAATAATTTTCTTATATTCTATGTACATGTTATGCTCATTCACTTATTAATCCAAAAATATTTATTATCTATTATTACATGCCAGGCAGTATGTTCATTTGAGAGCACAATGATAAATAAAACAAATACCATCCCTATCTTGACAGTGGCTGCAACAGTGGGCTCAAACATAGCAATCATAGTGAGCATGGTGCAGGACCAGGCAGTGTTTTGTTCTGTTGTGCATAGGGCCACTATGAGTTGGAACCTACTTGAAGGCACCTAACAACAACAACAACATCTTCATGGAGTTTACATCTTTTAAATGAAGATTTGATGCAATTCATATTTGGGTAGCTGGAGGAGAAGAGCATTAATGACAACATAGAATAAAAAAAAAAAGGCTTTAAAATGTGGCTTGCTCAAACCTATAATAAAATGTTTATGTAGAAGGTCACTAACATGCCTTTGAGGATAACTTAGAAAATGAAATATGGGGAGAATTTTTCCTCTGAGAAAGCAATGAAAAATTTGCTTGGGGCATCTAAACGGCTCCTCAGAGATCTGGCTGAGTTATGACTGTGACATAAAGGAATCCCTGGCAAACTGGGTTGTAATGTTTGGCAGATGCAAGACTGCACTAAATGATGGACATGTCATTGTGCAATTATTGACTCCAGAACTTGGTGTGAATGGGCCATGGTCTGTTCCTGAAGTGGCAACTGCTTAGACTGGCTCTCAAAGGACCCACCAGGGAAATCCATTTGATCCTTACATATAAGAAGCAGCCCTGGGGAAGGCTTGAGGGAGGCTTCTGGGCAAGTACCTTCACCACAGCAAGACTGAACAATCATTAAGCACCTATTATTTGCTAGGCCCTTTACATAAATAATCTCAGGTAATCCTCACAACAGCTCTCCAAAAGATTTTCTATCCCTCTATTATGGATGAAGTAGAGCAAGAGTCTTGGAGGTTAAGTCCCCTATCCAATTTCATAGCTAATAAGCAGAGGATCCTGAATTCCCACCCAAGTGTATCTGACTCCCAATTCTATGTTTTTTTGCATTATACCAAGCTGACTTTGCATTATACCTTGAAAAACAAGGCTCCAGGAATTGACGGAATATTGATTGAGATGTTTCAACAAACAGATGCAGAGCTGGAGGTGCTCACTCATCTGTGTCAATAAATTTGGAAGGCAGCTTCCAGGCCAACTGACTGGAAGAGTTCCATGTTTGTTCCCATTCCAAAGAAAAGTGACCCAAGAGAATGTGAAAATTATCCAACAATATCATTAATAATATCACACATAAGTAAAATTTTGCTGAAGATTGTTTAAAAGCAGTTACAGCAGTACATTGACAGGAAACTGCCAGAAATTGAAGCTGGATTCAGAAGATGACATGCAACAAGGAATATCATTGCCGATGTCAGATGGATCTTGGATCTTGGCTGAAAGTAGAAAATACCAGAAGTATGTTTACCTGTGTTTTATTGACTATGCAAAGGAATTCAACTGTGTGGATCATAACAAATTACAGATAACATTGTGAAGAATGAGAATTCCATAACACTTAATTGTCCTTAAAAGGAACCTGTACATAGACCAGAGGAAGTCATTCAAACAGAACAGGGGGATACTGTGTGGTTTAAAGTCAGCAAAGTTTTGCATTGCCATACTTAGTTCACCATACTTAGTCTGTATGCTGAGCAAATAATCCAAGGAGCTGGACTATATGAAGAAAAAAGACTCATTAACAACCTGCGATATGTAAATAACACAACTTTGCTTGCTGAAAGTGAAGAGGACTTAAAGCACTTACTGATGAAGGTCAAAGACTACAACCTTTAATATGGATTACACTTCAACATAAAGAACAAAAATCCTCACAACTGGACCAATAAGCAACAACATGATAAATGGAAAAGATATTGAAGTTGTCGAAGATTTCATTTTACTTGGATCTACAATCAATGCTCATGGAAACAGCAGTCAAGAAATGAAATGACATATTGCATTGAGCAAATCTGCTTTAAAATACCCCTTTAAAGTGTTAAAAAGCAAAGATGTCACTTTGAGGACTAAGGTGAGCCATACCCAAGCCATGGTGTTTTCAAACACCTCATATGCATGTGAAAGCTGAACAATGAATAAGAAAGACCAAAGAAGAATTGATGCCTTTGAATTATGGTGTTGGCGAAGAATATTGAATATACCATGGACTGCCAGAAGAGTAAATAAATCTGTCTTGGAAGAAGTACAGCCAAAATGCTTCTTAAAAATTAGGATGGCAAGCTTCATCTCACGTAGTTTGGACATGTTATTGGGAGGGCCCGGTCCCTGGAGAAGGACATCATGCTTAGTAAAGTAGAAGGTCAGCAAAAAAGAGGAAGACCCTCAACGAGATGGATTGACACAGTGACTGCAACAACGGGCTCAAACAGCAACCATTGTGAGGATGGTGCAGGACCAGACAGTGCTTTGTTCTGTTGTACATGGAGTCACTATGAGTTGGAACTGACTCACTGGTGCCTAACTATAACAACAACTGATCCTTCACATTTCTGAGAAGACAACTGCCAGATTCCTTGAAACTCTGGTTAAGATTCAAGAAGTAGAATTACCTCAAAGCTAGTGAAGCTTAAATTTGAAGGCTCTTCATTTGCATGGGACAAATTCAAGGTTTTGGGAGAGGACTTTTCAATGTGTAGTGTGTTTACATGGGCACATATTTTTGTAAACTTTGTAAAGGTAAAATATTTCTACATTCTTTTTTATTAAAGAGAACCTCAAAAATTGTAAAAGTCTTTGGCACCATAAAACTTGTGTTAAAGCTATATTGAGACAACAGTCATTCATTCAACAAACATTTCTTGAGTGCCTAATACATGCCAGGCACTGTTCCAGGTGCTGAGGATACAGCAGTGAACAACCCAGAACAGATATCCCTGTCTTCATGAAGCTAATCATCTAGAGACCAGGTTTATTGGCATGGTCCCGTCAGGAAAGGCATGGCACATTCAAACTGGATAATCTGAAGAAATTTCAATAAAAAAGATTATTTAAAAATGTGTGACAGTATGTAGGGAAACCACAAAGAATATTGCAGTATTTTGTGACTAGTAACAAGAGGGCACTAGCTTGCAGAGGCAAGAGGAGGGAGTGGTTACAAATACCTGGAGACAGAGATAGCTATGTGAAGAGTTCTGCCTAACGGAGCTGGAGCTGAGGCCTTTGGCTGGGGGCTACTAACTAACCAGCAACCCTATACTGAAGAGGCAGGACAATAAACGTTCAGCCTGACTTCCACTTGCCCTCCGCCTTCCTGCTGATGTTTCTCATTGGCCAAACCTAGTTAGAGCTAGAAAGCAGAGTAGCCCGTTGATGCAGTTCATACAGGCCAGCCTCCTGAAGCACATGGGGCAGAAATGTGGAAGGTGGAACTGGAGGAGCAATAGATGGTATCCAGCAAGTCATATGGGTTAAGTTCAATCCCTAGAACTCCATTGAGGATGTGGTCTTGGAAAAAGGGTTATGTCAAGTAGAATGCCAAGTCTAGCACTGATACTGCTCCTGAGAACAACAATAATACTAATAATAATAGCAAGAGGTAACTTATTGAAAATGTGCTCTGTTGTAGACATGAGTTGAGATTGTAGCATATGATGGCACATAAGCTGTCTCCTTCTAATAGTATTCTAATAGGGTGCTAGAAGTTGGCCTTTTGCCAACTTTGAAGCATTTTTTTCCACCAATATAGGAAGAGTTAAGCTGCCTGAGGGATTCTTCTATATCTTTATCTGTTTTATATATTAGATTCTGTGAAAAGAAAAAGAAAATGCATTGGATAACCATATATGAAGAATTCATATTTAAGCAGCCATAGTGAGATAATGAAAGATTGAGATAATACTAATTACAGAATTGAAATTGATACTTTTTGGCAAGGTGCCTTAGTAACCCCTCTATAGTCTCTCAGATTGGGCACTTGCTAAAAGGTTCATTGGACCTGGGAGGCAGAGTGTAAAAGATGTAGGGAATTGAATAGTTCCCATTTAATTTTTTTAAATTATTCTTAAGCAGAAAGGCTATTCCCAAAGAGGACCAATAGGGACTGACCCATATATGAGAATGAAGTAGTTTGTCCATCTGAGAGTCATGTTTCAAATCGCTCAGGCCACTGACATTGAATATGCAAATGCGTTATTTCATAGTTCCTCAAAGGTATACAAAGTAAACTTGGAAAAGTTCACAAACTTCAGCAAAGTTAACAATTACTTTCTCCACACGCATGACATCAGACATACATTAGCCATACCTAAAATCCAATAAGCCCAATGTTTATTGGAGTAAATGACATGTCTTAAGGTCTTAGGGAAATCTCAATCTCAAATTTAAGCTTTGAATTAAAGAACCATTAAGCTGGAAATTGAGCTTACAAATTATTCATTGAATCTCCTCATTTGACAGATGAAGAAACTGTGATCTAGAAGAGGAAAGCGCGTTGCTCAAGGTCACAGCGTTAGTAACTAAGCTGTGATCAGTGCATTTTGTGCCCTGTCTCCAGCCCTGTGGTCCCTGTATTTACATCATACTAGTTCTCAGAGCTATAGACAGGGAGAACTGAAGTCTGAGGGTTTCTGAAGGGATAACTCTGCAGAGACAAAATTTATACTAAATCCATAGAAGAAAGAATAATACTCACTTCTCTGATAATATAGAGGGGGAAAAGTCAGTGTTAAAGAGTTTGATTACAGGAAAAGTGTGGGATAAAGAAACCTAAAATATTCTTGTCTGTCTACACTGAAAAAGGAGAGCTTAACTTGTACAATCTTTTTTGATACCACCAGGTTCCTACTTTCATGAAATGTGGGCAGGAGCAATATTCATCTTTGAGACTATCTGATATATAGGTAAATGTTTTACCTTAAAGATATATTAAGAAGTTTAATCAAAAAATCATACTTCACAACACCTAGATGAAATGATAAATGAATAAGTGGCACCGAGGCTCTGATAGGAAACCCTAGTGGCATAGTGGTTAAGAGCTACGGCTGCTAACCAAAAGGTCAGCAGTTTGAATCCACCAGGCGCTCCTTGTAAACTCTGTGGAGCAGTTCTACTCTGTCCTATAGGGTCGCTGTGAGTCAGAATGGACTCAACGGCAATAGGTTTGGTTTTTTTTTTTTTTTTTTTTTTTTTTTTTAAGGCTCTGATTATTGCTGGACAATTTCAATCTTCAGGAGACATTCAACCAACTGACACAGCTGATGCTTTATTCCTTTCCCTGAGAAAGCATGAACAACTTGAGGGGCTTCTGTGTTCAGACTCCCAAGTTTCCCGAGATTCTACTGTAGTTACTTTTGGAGAAAAAGAAAAATCAGCCCTGCTCCTTTTTAACCACCATCTTTCACTTAACGGGGGCTGGGCCCAATGAGATCACCTGAGCTGTGATCCTTTCACACCTGACTCTCCGGGAAAGCATCGACCCCAGCCATTATCTGCCTAGCATCACTCTCCACCTGAGGCACAAATAAAATACTATGATCTCCCTGTCTGACGTCACCAGGGGATGAGATGCACGTAAATACTTTTACAGAGAGCTAATGTATTGCTTCTCTTCATATTTTTATTGTTTTTATTGGCTAGGGAGTCATTTTCCATTCCACTGGTGTCTTCTAAGAATTTTTCTGGTCACTCATTTTTCCAACAATTTAACAATATATGTTAAATTCATTGGTGTTGACAAAGTCAACTTATATTAAAAACGTTGATTCCTGAGAAAGATTAGATGGGGCAAGCATACCTGTGCCTGAATGGAGAAGTGTGGAGCTCCTCTCCACTGCAAGTTGTAACCCCCATGCTCAGTTGACTTGAACGTGTGTAACATATGGAAATAATGTGGAATGACTTTAGTTGAATGTTTATTATGAGGAAGTTGCTTAAGCATCCTCTGGAATGTCATTTCTAATTCCATCTTCATTCTGAGGGAGAATAATGATGTCCTTCCTACACATTTATTAATTTTAGCCCAAGTCAGTTATATATATAGTTCCAGTTCTGGTCCATCACATAGAGAATCATCCACACTCTTGATCTGATCTTTAGGTCATAATGGATATCAAAGTGTAGGCTTATTTTCCTGTGATTATTAACCATGGACTGAATCATACTAAATAAGGGACTGACAGGAAAAAAATGTTATCAACAAGGATATTGGCCCATGGCAGTTAAATATGAATCCAGTGTGGGTGACTTGTCCAATAAGCCTACAAAAAGGCAATCTGGTGTCTGTCTTTTTATATGTTTATATTGAAAACAAATCTTCTGTATGAATCTATGAACATTGACATGATAAATCATAATCAATCCTTCCAGGATATTCTGACCACATAATTTCAGCTATGTTCAACCATGTGTTAAACCCATGGCATTTAGAGCTTCATCCTTTAATCACAAATGTATAAAATTTTCAATGTTTATATTCACTTCATTGAGGAAGAACTATAAGAAATATTGAGGGGATCTATTCAAATACCAAGAGTCCTAGTGGTGCAATGGTTAAGGGCTAGGCTTCTAACTGAAAGGTTGAAAGTTCATACCCACCAAGTAGTTCTGCAGGAGAAAGACCTGGAAATCTGCTCCTGCAAAGATTACAACCTAGGAAACCCTATGGGATAGTTTTACTTTGTCACATGGGGTCATCATGAGACAGAATCGACTCAATGGCAAACAACAACAACAACATTCAAACACCATTTAATAAATGTAATTTTCAATCGCTTTATATTCAAAACTTTAAATGAGGTGAATCAAGAGCAATAAGGAACAAGAGATGGAAAATTATCTCAGGCCTTTTTGGATTGAATTATTAATTGACTAATTGTACCATCAATAAAGGAGCCCTGGTGGTACAGTGGTTAAACGCTCAACTGCTAATGAAAAGTTCAAACCCATCAGCTGCTCCAAGGGAGAAAGATATGGCAGTCTGCCTCCGTAAAGATTTGCAGCCTTGGAAATCCTATGGGGCAGTTCTACACTGTCCTACAGGGTTGATCTGAGTCAGAATCAACCCCACTGCAATGGGTTTGGTTTGGTTTTTTACCATTCAATAGATACTAATTTCACGTATACCTAGTTTAATGTACTATATTCATTAGTGACTAAAATATACAGTCCATGATCTTGCAGAATATATAATAAAATGGCTTTTAGATATTGTAGCAACGGTATAGGTACACACAGTGTTAGACAGGCATTGGGTACATACAATGGCTAGACAGGCGTCAGATAATTATCATAGATAATCCCATTCTAAAAGGGGGGAAATGGTGAGTCATATAGCAGTCACTAGTCTATAGTAATTTTAAAATTCAAATGAGTACATGTTTCTAGTACCTTCTGAGAATTTGGTTATACAACTTTCCTGTCTCATAATAAATGGTCCATGTTTGCAACTAAACCATCTTCTCAGCCTGATTTCTACCTGTAAAATTTGTACTGTCTCTATTTCCTTCAGTAGAAGCTAATAACAATCCCTTTAAAATTTTTGTTGAATTCCTCGGTATCAACTAATGAAATAAAAGCCACATTTACAAATCTCTTTGAGATAAGTGTTCTTTACACCGGGGTCTTTATGAGGCTGCTTCATGTCTTGAAATTCTTAGAAACCTTATTGTTTAAAGAGAATGTCTGCAAGACCTACCCTTCTTGTACTTTGAAGAACTGTTGTCTGTCTGAAAGGGTCTATAAGACACTTCCTTAGATATTTTTGAGATTTTAACAAAGAATTATACAGTATCACACTAATTTGACTCTGATCTTGAGGCTCTTTGTTACTTTGAGAATCCTGTGCTGGGTGAAAAAACTTTCATTTCCTTCAAATTCTACCCAAAAACTTAATAGTTTATTCCTTAGTTTATTTCTCTCACTTCTTACTTTATTATAGTCAGCTAGAAGAAGCCAAGGAGTGTGTTTATCACTCTACCTGGAGCTCCCTTTAGCTAAATTATCAAGTTTATTAGTTACTTTTTCTATTTTCTACATTACTGTGTGTGACAGTTTTGCTAATATTTTCCCATGACCATAAAAAAAAGAGTCTCCTTTCCTTTAGCTTTTAGTATCAATTTTCTCTCTTTCCTCTTAGCTTTTACCAGAAGTCTCCACAACATCCTTCCAGTGTTCTCCCATTCCTGGTCACAAAGCCAATGCCATATGTTTTAGGATGTTTATTTTAATGGAAGCACCCCAACTGAAGGCGTCAAATTTCTGTTCCAGTTACTATTGCTGTATAAATAGTGATTAAAAAACTTAAAATGACAGCCATTTTATTATGCTCTGGAGTCTGTGGGTTTAGAATTTGGACACGACACAGCAGAAATGGCTTGTCTCTGTTTTTCAATGCCTAGTGCCTCAGCTGGGAAGACTTGATGGATACGGGTGACTGAACAGCTGATGTCTGAAATCCTCTGGAGGCATCTTCACTCACATGTCTGGCAGTAGATCCTGGCTATTAGCCGGGACCTCAGCTGTGTTGTCCACTGCAACACCTATATGTGTCCTTCCAATGTAGCCTGAACTTGCTATCAGCATTGTGGTTTTAGGGTTCTTGGACTTCTTACATGGCTGCTCAGGACTCTGAAGGCAAATGCCCCAGCAGACAATGTAAAAGGTGTATTGTCTTTTATGTTCTAGCCTTGGAAGTTACATGGCACCATTCTATTCAAAGAACTCACAAGCATGACCAAATTCAAAGGGAGACATTGACCCCATCTCTTCATGTGAGCATGGCAAGATCATGCTATAGGTCACGTTATACATGAAGGATAGGAGATATGTTGCAGCCATCTATTAAAAATGCAATCTGCCACAATCAAAGACTTAAAAGATGCCAAGGTGTGATCCACATTATATTTCCACGTAATGTGCCCTGTCTGGTCCCTAGAAAAAACATATGGATCATAATAGATTACAGCAGAATCTGTAGTTTTAACCAGATACTAGCTCAGATCATAGATTCTACTCTTAAGTGTGGCATATATACTGGAACACATCAGTAAAGCATCTGGTACTTGGCATGTGGCTTTTAATTTGGCAAATGCTTTTTTATTTATTTATTTTTACTTATTTTTTTTTTCCTGAAACTCATCAGAAAAAGGGAGGATCAAAAACTGTTCACCTATACACGGCAAGGACAGCATAACTTAAACATTATCTTGCCTAGACTATGTTGTTAGTCTGATCTGCCATCATATTGTCAGTAGAGACTTATTTATTTTTGCCATTTTGTAGAACATAATGCTGGTCCACTATATTGATGACATTATGCTAACTGGAATTGGTGAGCAGAATGGGCCATACATTCTAGATGCCCTAGTCGTAGATACGTGTGTCAGAGAAATAAAATCTCACAAAAATTCCTGGACCTGCCCACTGGTTAATTTTTAGGGGCAGATTAGTTTGAGCATGCGTAGTCATCCTTTCTGTAATTGCTGCACTCCTGTCACCAGGAAGGAGGGGTAGGTTTTGCCGTCTCTTTTGTAGTTTGGAGTCAGTGTGGAGTACACTTAGGAATGCGGTTCTAATCCATTATCAGAAGACTCAGAAGGCTTCTAATCTCAAGTGAAGGCTGAGAGAGAGTAGGTGGTGCAGAAGTCCAGGCTGTGGTATAAGCTGCTCTGCATCTTGGGCTGAATGATCTAGCAGATCCAGCAGTATCTGTAGTAGATAAGGATGATGAATGGAGTGTCTGGCAAGCTACAATAGGATAATTGCAGCAGGTAACCTAGTGTTCTAAGGTGAATCCTCTGTGGCAGAGGATTGGTCTTTACTTGAAACATATCTCCTGTCATATTACTAGGCTCTAGCTGAGGCCATTCACCTGATCATGGAACACCAAATGACCGTGTGACCTGAGATGCCCATCAAGTACTGGCTGTTACCTGTACCACTGGATTATAAGGTCAGGTGTGTAAAGCAGCAATCCATCCCATGATGGAAGTGGCAGATTCAGGATTGGATTTAAGCTGGTCTAGAATGTATGGGAAAATTCAAGGATAAGAGGCCCAGACTTCACTGTCACCAACCTTGGCTGCACTGCTGCCTTGCCCTCAATCCTATCTATGGCTTCAGGGTAAGTTCTGTATGACTCAGGCCTGGGTCACCGATGGGATGGCATTGTTGGTATTAGCTGGGAATGCACACTGATACATTAAAGTCCCACTCAGGGGTGACTGTGAAGCACATTGGCAAAGGAAAATCCAGGGATTAAAACTGAAAAAAATACAGTTGTTCATCTACTTCATACAGAGGGAAACTTGCTGGCTTGCAGTATGTATATATATATATATGTATAAACTCCTATTTGGCATATTGGTCAGGAACATGGAGAGAACAAGATTGCAGATAGAGGAAATTGATATAAGTATGAACCTCTGGGAGTAGACACAAAATATGAAGATCTTTTGTCTCACATTAATGCTACCAAAGACCAAAAGGGAGAGTACGACTAACACTTAGGATGTCACTCAGAGTCTTTCCTTGGCATCCCAGAGCTGGTACAATAAGTCCATTAACAGAGTGGCCATGGTGACAGGTATATAGGTGATGAATGGGCTTAAGAGCATAAGCTGCCCCTCACCAAGGCCTATCTTAACATTGTCATTGCTAAATACAAATCTGCTATCAGCAAAGACCAAAGTACTATTCCTCAGGGATACCAGGCAGCCACTCGATGGCAGATCATTACATAAAAATCCTTCTACCTTCATTTACATTTACTGAAATTGACACATATACCAAATATAGGCTTGCCTTCCTTTCCTGCAATACCTTTTTTAATAATCACCATCTGAAACCTTATGGAACATTTTATCTGTTGGTGTGCATTCCACATAAAATCACCCCTGATCAAGGGGATTCATTTTACAGCAAAGGAAGTGTGACAATAGACTCATGATTATGGGTTTACTGGTCTTACCCTGTACCCTATTGCCTAGAAACTGCTAGCCTGATAGAAGAATTGAATGGCCTGTGAAATCTCAGCTAAGACACTCACAATGGGAAAACACTTGCAGGGGCAGGGTGCTGTCCTTCAAGATGTGGCATATACCTTGAACTGATAGTTGTTGTTGCTAGTTGCCATTGAGTCAGCTCCGACTTGTGGTGACCCTATGAATGAAACATTCCCCACTCCCGCACCATCCTCACAATCTTTGGTATATTTGAGCCCATTGTTGCAGCCACCGTCAGTTTATCTCATAGAGAGTTTCCTTCATTTTGGCTGTCTTCCATCATTTCAAACCTGTTCCTCAGCCCTTCTATAACACTGTTCATTTCTGAAATCTTGTTGTTTATCTTGGACTTCTAATTGTTGTTTTTTGTATGATTTATATTTGTGAATTTATTTTTAAATTTTGTTCCTGTATTATTTTCTTGAATTCTTCCATTTTTTGTGTGCCTTTTCCATGAATTTGTCTATTTTTTCTTCACTTTTGTCTGCTTTTTCCTTCAACTCTTGGATAGCTCTGAATATCAGAGATTTGAATTCCCTGTCAGGTAGTTCTAGTGCCTTGTCTTCTACTGGAAAGTCTTCTGGTGTTTTATTTTAGACACCCACTGGAACCACCCTGTCTTGTTTTTTGTTGTTGGTTTTATATTGTCCACTGTCTTTGGGACATTCAGTAGTTATTTTTTTCATTTATTGATTGTAGATTTGTTTGTTTCATCCTGCTTTTTTGTTTTATTTGATTATATCAGTGTGTTGTTTGTTGTTTGCTCATCTGTGGGTATGATACTTTTCACCTCCTTGTCCACTGTTCAGGGCCAGTCACTCAGCTATGGTGCAGCTGGGCATGTCCAGCTGAAGGGGAGTTGCGGGGATGGGTAATTTGTGGCATGTACTAGGGCCAACAGGGTAGTCTGGGAATCAGTGCAGGGCAGGTTCCAGTAGGTCTTGCTTGTGCTGCTCAGGGGTGTGATGTTCATCATAAGTGCAGGTAGGCAGGAAGGGGGGAGGAGATTGTGATGTGTGGAAAAAAGATGGATATGAGAGAGAGGAGGGAGAAACAGGAGCCAAAAACAAGTAAGCAAAGAAATAAATAAAGAGTGCTAAGGGAGCTTGCTGTTGTATTGAAGTGATGAGAAACTGAGAAATGGAGAAAAATAAAAAGGAGAAAAAAGAAAAAAAGAAAAAGGGAAAAATAAATAAATAAAAATTAAGAGAATAAAAAAGAAAGGAAAAGCCCACAGGGATCCCACCAGTGCATCTGCGAAGACCAGGGATGTGGCTTCCAGGCTGTACTTCACAGCCTGGCTAGAAGGGGTAGAGATATCACACAGTTCCAGGTATTCAGGAGACAGGAAGAGAAGGTAAGTATAGTGAGACTAGAAACTGAGAAATGAGGAAAGACAAAAAGAAAAAAAAAAAGAGAAAAGAAAACCAAAAGAGAAAAAAAGAAATGCCCCCAGGGATCCCACCTCGCAACTGTGCAGACTGGAGAAATAGTTCCCAAGCTTGGAGTCCCACCCAGCTAAAGGTGGCTCCCAAGCCATGAAAAGAAAAAGAAAACAAACAAACAAACAAAACAGACTAAATTAAAACAAAACAAAACAAAAAATCCCCGGGGATCCCACCAGCGTGGCGGCACAGGCTGGGAAGCGGTTCCATAGTCGAGCAGTGCTTCACAACCTTTCAAGAAGAGGCAAAGATGTCACACAGAGCCAGGTGTTTGAGAGAAAGGAGGGAGAGGTGGTGAGAGGCATGGAAGAAACCAAAAGAAGAGGTAAAAAGCAACATTAGCAACAAATAAATGACACTCAGGAAGCCGGCCAGTGTGAGTGGGTTGAATCCAAGTGGCAAAGGGCTAAAGCCGGTGTCTCCTGGCCAAGAGACTGTGGCTGCAGGAAGCAGAGAAGGCCAAGCGGGAGTGAAGGGGGGGAGGGAAAGTGTATATGGCTGGTTTCTGGTTGTTTTGTCTCTTGCTGATTGCTCCATGAAGCTGCTTTTCCATACTCCCTATATGCCAATCTCCTATGTGGGTGGAGCGAATCCAGGCAGCAGGGACCTTGCACTTCCTGGCTGGCCAAATTACCTCTGCTAGCTGTGAAGTGGCAGAAGTTGAGCAGAGAGAAGGATGGGGAGTGGCGAGGCACATATTGCTGGTTACTAGGTGCTCTGTCTCCTGCTGGGAGTTCCATGAAGCTGCTTTCCTGTACTCCCTGTACACCAATCTCTTACAGGAGTCCAGGATGGTGAATCCGTGCTGCATTAGCTGATAGGGGACCTCCACTCATACCACTCCAGGCTCTGTGTTCTCTACCAGTTTCTTATTCCATTCATTGCTTGGCTGAGTTTTTATGTCTTCATTTGAGGCTTAGGGTTCCAGGATTGATGTTTGTCTCTGTTTTACGTAGTTTTTCCTGTCTTTGCTGTGGAGGGATGGCACAGTGGTTCTGTCTATAGCACCATGTTGGCTCCACTGATTCTGATTTTATTGAAGTAAACACATAAAAAACAAAATCAAAGAATGTTTGTGTATTTGCTTTATGGACAATTGGATGGCGAGAATAAACTTGGTTCTTATGCACATCTATACTACAGAAAGAGAAATGAGTGTGAGAAAGGTAGTTGCTGTCTGAAACATGAATAGATTACAAATTTGTTGTGGTCTTGGGGGAATAAAACATTGCAAAAATGACCTTTCCTCTCCAAAACCATTTCTCTATTGCCCCCAGGAAACAGAACATCCATTTATTTATTTATTATTTCAACAGATATTGAGTGCTGCTATGCACATGATTGTTTAAGGCACTGGGGTCATAGCAGTGAACAAAATAGAGGAAAATTTCTGCCATCCTGGAGTTACATTTTAGTGGGGGACAGGCAGACAAGTGAATAGTTTGTCAGACAGTTTCTTAGGCTGGGTTCTCTAGAGAAGCAAAACCAGTGTATAAATATATATATATAGAGAGAGAGATTTATATCAAGGAAACATCACATGCAATTGTAGAGGCTAGAACATCCCAAGTCCATGGATCAGGGTAGAGGCCTCTCCCAAGTCACACAGCTTCAGAAGGTGGAAAGCCCAAGATCGGCAGGTCGGAGAGCAGGGCTCCTGCTCACAGGCTGTGAAGGTCGACAAACTCCAAGATTGGCAGGCAAGACTACAAGGTTTGTCCTGATTCAGGTAGCTGCAGGGGCTGGAAAACCCAAGATCAGGAGGTCAGAGAGCAGGGCTCCACTCACAGGCTGTGAAGATTCGATGAATCCCAAGTTCAGCAGATAAGCTGACAGCTCAAGTCCCAAGCACCAGAGATGAGATGACAGGAGCAGCCACAAGATCCAGAGAGAGCAAAAAGCTAGAAAGTCTGCTTATATTCAGATACTGGCCACACCCCTAAGGAGACTCCCTTTCATCTGATTGGCTGCTCACAGTATATTCAATCATGGGCATGATCACATTAAAACACTGAGAATGGCCCATCCAAGTTGACACACAGTCTTAACCATCACAGATGGTGATAATTGTTAAGGAGAAAAATACGTCCAGAAAGAGGGACAAGAAATCCAAGAAGAAAGAACCCCACTACCACCAATTTTAAAGAGTGGTTAATATATATCTCCCTCCTTTGTGACTTTAAATAGAGACCAGAAAAGGATGGGTCTGAGGGCTTGATAACATCTCATAAAATCTCATTCAGCTCAATATCTCAATGAACTGGTATTTATTAAACAATTATTCTATGGTGGGCAGTGTCATCAGTGCGGGGGACATGTCAGTGAATAAAATAGATAAGGTCTCCTGTCCTGAAGGAGCTGATATTCTAGAAAAGGAGACAGATATTTAAAAAAAAATAACAACCTCATTACAAATTGTGATGAATGTGATGAAGGAAAGAAGGAAGAACTGATTCGACAGCATGGAAGCAGAGCTCACAGCCTGTTTGAAGGCTTGGAACTTTGGGCATTTGTGGAAAAGTGTGAGGTTCTCACAATTTTCCTCAAGACCTGACAAAATAGTGTTTGGCAGAGCTAAAATGATTTCAAAGTTGCACTACTCACAATTACCAAAATGGAAACAACCCAAATGTCCATTGGCTGACAAATGGACAAACAAAATGTGTATAACCATACAATGGAATATTATTCAGCCATAAAAACGAATGAAGTTCTGATACATGCTACAAGACGGATGAACCTTGAAACAGTATGCTAAGGGAAAGATGTCAGTCACAAAAGATATTTTATTATTCTGTTTATATGAAATGTCTAGAATAAGCAAACCCATAGACAGAGAAAACAGATTAACAATTGCCAAGGCCTGGGAGGAGTGGGTACTGGGTATTGACTGCTTAATGGGTATGGGGTTTCCTTTTGGGATGATGAAAATTGTCTCATTTACCCAGTGGAGCTATGGTAGCGCAAACGGTTAAGGGCTTGGCTGCTAACTGAAATCTTGGCAGTTTAAACCCACCCAGCAGCTCCATGAGGGAAAGACCTAGCCATCTGCTTCTGTGAAGATTACAGCCAAGAAAACTCTATGGGGCAGTTTTATTCTGTCACATGGGATCTGTATGAGTCAAAATTGACTCGATGGCACTTAACAACAACAACAGAGCATGACAAAAATACCACAAGTGGGTGGCTTTATAGAACAGGAGTTTATTTTCTCACAGTTTAGGAGGCTAGAAGCCCAAATTCAGGGTGTGGCTCTAGGGGAGGTCCTTCCTTGTCAGTAGAACCAGGAGTTCCTGGACATTCTGTCTTCCCCCTGTGTGTGTCTCTATGCCTATTCTGTTTTCTTTTTTATAACTCAGAAGTGCTTAGATTTAGGATTCACCCTACACTGTGACCTCACTAACTAAACAAAAGAAAAAACCCTATTTCCAAATAGAGTCATAGTTACAGGTACAGGAGTTACGATTTCAACACATATTTTCGGGGCACACATTTCAAGCCCTAACAAAAATGTTCTGGGACTATAGAGTGGTGATGGCTTCACAACATTATAAATATACTTAATGCCACTGAACTGTACACTTTAAAAATATTTAAAATCATATATGTTATGCATATTTTTCACAATAAAAAATATTATTTACAAAAAGTGATCTCAAAGGCAATCCTGTCTGTAACAGCTGTCTAACTCTTCAGTTTCCCTAACTTTTTAAGAATCAAGGCACACAAAGAAGAGGCAGACACTGCATAGCCCCAGTAGTGGGTGACCCACCTTTTCTGCCCCTCCCAAACCACATCCTCTTTCTCAAGCCTTTGAACTACTAAAATGGCATGGTTTTCCCTTCTCATGAGAAATGTGTATAGTGCAAAACCACACCACCCTGGAGCTATACCATCAATAGTGAAAGCCAGAGGAAATATGTCATTTAGTGGCTGCTTCTGCTTCACGTCTTCTGCGGGCACCCAGAACCTCTCCCTGGCCTCACTGGGTTTGTTCTTAATGAACTGATTCCTTTTTTGGAATGTATGCTTCTAATTCTTAATTTTAAGGTCGACATCTTTCCTAACTGGCACCATGAATGTTTAACAAGTATGACTAAACCATTCCTGGTTTCCTATTTTATTTTCCAGTGCGTGTCAGAAGGCATGACGGCAGGAGATCAAATGCCCAAGTTGAATGCTTTGAAGCTGATATCCTGATACAGGTTTTAGAGGCAAAGACCCAACACCTTTTTCCAAGAAGCTAGAAGAGGGGCAGGCAAAAATATTAACCCTTTGGAGACAAGGCAGCTGAGTCTCATTGATTCATATGTTCTGGGGGGCCAGTAAACCAGTTTTCATGAAATTGGTTCTGACTTATGGTCACCCTAAGTGTGTCAGAGTAGAACTGTGCTCCATAGGTTCAATGGCTAATTTTTTGGAAGTAGATTGCCACTCCTTTCTTCCAAGTCACCTCTGGGTGAACTCGAACCTCCAGCCCTTACGTTAGCAGCCGAGCATGTTAACTGTTTACACCACCTGGAAATTACCAGCTACCGGTTGCCGTTGAGTAGATGCCAATTCATGGTAGCACCAGTTTATCCATTTAACTAATTGTTTAAAGGGGGAAAAAATAAACAAACATGCAATCTTGAGGGATAAAGCCTTGCAAATCTTATCACTCCTCTGCAAAAAATCACTGAATTACAATTTCTTCATCTTCAAAATGGGAAAGACTGTTTAAAAAAGTATATATCAAAAGCCATGAGCCCAGTGCATAGGCCATAGAAAATGTCCAATACAAGGAAATGATTGTTATTGGCCATAGCAATAATCAGAAACTGCTTTTCAAGGAAGAAAATGAGCAGATGTTTGGAGGCAATGTAGAACAACAAGGAACAGCTCTAACCAAACTCTGTAGATCCTGCATCCCTTTTATGTTGGTCTCAAGGCTGCATGGCATAAATGTTTAGAGAAAGAGGTCTCCTATGTCATTACTCCTTCCAGTGATATAATCTGGACTTCTTTTCTAGTTAGGTTTTTCAAGGAACTGGCCATGGGACTGAGCAACCGCATTTGAGAAGTTCACCTAAAGGTCTTGAAGGACTGCTCCTGACACCTGAGTCTGCAGCCTCTGGCTTTGAGGTTTGTGGCATCTTCTGCAAGCTGTCAAGGGACATATTGAACCTAGAGCCTTTGGAGGATTTAAACTGCTAATGTCAGAAAGTGCTTTGGACAAGTGATGATCATTTACTAGCACTCTAGAATTTTTAGAGCTGTGAAATATCACAGTTATCTTTATGTTCAACCATCTGATTTTTAGTTCAAAAGGGAAAAAACTTTTTATTCCTGCTGTAAAAATGATGCATGTTTATCTGTTGAAAAAAATCAAACACTAAAAAGAAGTATGCTGAAGAAAATATCACTAGGAATTCTACATTAAAACAATTTTTAATATTTTTGTGAAGATTCTTTGAGATGTCTCTTCATGCTTATGTAACTGTCACATTGAAAACACGGCCGATTGAATGGAAGCTGAAAGTGTATTTATTTTTGTCTCCCATTGTTCCTTTAAGATTTATTCAGTGGGATATATTCTTCCTCTGCCCCAAAATGAAAGTTCAGTCAGTCCTACGACTTTTCTGACTAAAAGCGCTAGAGTTACTATAAATTGTACACATAGCTCCATTCAGAAATTGAGTACTCAGTCTTATATAGCACCCAAAACCTAAGACTTGATTTAAGTTAAATCTCTCTTCCCAGCTTTGGGCTTGTCTGCTTACAGTGCGAAAGTAAGGTGTGGTCCTTCTTTCCTTCTGTGTCTTTTGCTTCCATCTCTTCTCCTCCATAATGCTCACTGTGGTTTCTGACTTTCCAGAGTTAAGTCAGGGAAGACAGGAGAGTCAAGGGAGGGAGACAGGTTCTTATGTGATTAGCAGTGTCATAAGGTGAATTTGTGCTTTCTGCACCTGGCATATGTTTAACATGGATGGTTTCTCTCTTTGGTTATGTTGAGAATCCCTATTTCCCAGTTGCTGGGGATCTGTTGGTCAGGCCCCAGTCCCTAGAATCTAGGCATACATTGTGGCTTCTGACTGCTGCAACCCGTTTGCCCCGCCAGGTAACTCTATTGCCTAGAAGCAAACATCTCCACATGGGCTTACTCTCACATTTGTAGACCAATATGGTCCAGGAGAAACATTCACACATTTTTGTCTGAACAACTCTGAGAGTGCAGACCAATCCCAGTGTGGCAGCAACTCCCCATCCTTTAGGTCTCCAGGATAGAGTCAGACACCTACTTGTCTGCTAAGTCTCCCTAACAGCCAGAGATATATACCAAGCCCTACAAGTGGCCCCACTGAAGGGAAGTGAGAGGAAATTACCCCCTTCCTCTTTAGGGATAAAAAGGGTAAGAAGATACTCATAGCACTGCTTGTTTATTTATCTAATGCTGCATAAGAAAACACTGCAAAATCCAGTGGTTTAAAACAATTTATTTGTAATGTTTCTGAAATGTTTATTGTTCTCACGTTTGGTCTCTTTTGAGGTTTCATTCTGATGGTGGTTTGTACTGGAATCATCCGAAGACTTCTTAAGATATTTCAGACGCTCACATGTCTGGCACCTGAACTGAGATAGCTGAAACAGTTGGGGGATGGTCAGGCATCTCTCTCTTTCCATGTTGCCTTTCCAGTTGAGTGGCATAGCCTTCTGCATTAGATGGTGATCTCAGGGTAGTTGAACTTCTTACATGGCAACTGGCTACTCCAAAGTGAAAGTTTTGAGATAACCAAAAGTGTGTTTTGTTATAACTTTCTTTTTTTTTTATGGCTCAGAACCAGCATAAGGTCAATTAAAAAAAAAAATTCCCATACACTTCAAAAGACTGTATCTTCTGCAGTTGTTTGTTGTTGTGTGCTATAGATGTAAATCACTTCAATTAAGTTAATTGTATTATTCAAATTTTTGATAGTCTTACTAATTTCTTTTTGTCTCTGTTCTATACTTAAGGAGAGAGAGAGTGTTAACATCTTCAACTAATACTGTGGCATTTTCTATTTTTATTTTTGTTCTATCAAGTTTTTCTTTATATAGTTTGAATCTGTGTTATTATGTGCTTAAAAATTTGGGATTTTTATATGTTTATGTGAACTGACTCTTATAATTAAAAAAAAATCTGTCTTTAGCTCTAGTAATCATTATTGTCTGAAAGTCTATTTGGTCTGATATAAGTACTCCTGCTTTTTCTTAGTTATTCTTTACATAATACATGTTTTCCATTCTTTTACTTTAAATACTTTTTGTGTATTATATTTTAAATTGTATTTCTTGTAGATAGCATACAGTTGGATTTTTTTCTTTAAAGAAGAAAAGTATGATAATCTCTGCCTTCTAATTGCAGTGTTTTGTCCATTTACATTTATTAGAATTACTAATAAGGTTGAATTGTTAGTATACTAGCTTTAAATTGTTTTCATTTTGGCCTATCTGTTCCACCTTACTTTATTCCTTCTTTCACTTCCTCTTTTGCATTAATCACTTAAAAATTATTCAATATTTTTCTACAATTCATTTTTAGTTACATATACCTATATTATCCTTTCTGTAGTTAAACTAGAGATTGTAATATTAATTATTGAATCATTACAGTATAAATTAAATTACAAATGTTACCACTTTGAAGACAATACAGAAACCTTAAAACAGTTTATCTTTATTTATTCCTTCCTACCCTTTGTGCTACTATTTATATGTAATTTACTTCAATGTATGTATTGTAGATTGACAGAATTTTCTGTCAGCATTTGAAAAATATCATCCATTTTCTTCTAAATTGAGTTTTAGACATGCATTTTTCATCTAGCAGGACTTTGTCATGTATGCTCTATAAATTATGGGATATTTTACTCTATCCTTTAGAAATTCTCAACCCCAGCCTCCAATGTGCAGCAAATATTCTATGGGGAAGACAGTATATTATGACTGTTCATATTTTGAATCTGTCATGATCTTCATATGAGACCATAAAAATCTCAGTGGTTTTTCTTTTCCCCAATAGTCTTCTCATGAACAAAGTTTTCAGGAAAGAAAATGTCAGTGATCCTCAGCTCAATTCCGAAAGGTTCCTCTGTCCCTGGATTTCAATTTCTGTAGTCTCAGTTGCTTCTAAAGTTCCTAAAATCTTCAACAATATAATTTAAAAATTTTTGTTTGACGTTCTATTGTTGTTGCAGTGGGAGTGCTCACATGCATGACCTCATACATCCCTCCTAGAAGCAGAACTTTGTGCCGTGATTTTCTCATATAATTAAAAAACAACAACAACAAGAAATTCTTTAATCCATATATATTCATTCATTCAATTGTTCACTTAGCAAATACTTATTAAGCACATATTATATGCCTGGCACTGTGCTACGGTGGTAGGGAAAAAGCAATGAACAAAGTTAACAAAAATTCCTTCATTCTTGGAGCTTATATTCTAATGGACAAACAAAAAAAAAATAAAACATACAGCATGTCAGCTTGTAAAAAGTACACTGGAAAAAAATAAAAAGAGTGAATGGTGATAGCAAGTTCTGGAAGACATGTGGGTCGTTATTTTAAACAGATTGGTTAAAGGAATCTTTAATGAGAAGTTGGCTTTGTGTAAACACCTGAAGAAGGTGAAGTAGGATGCTGGCTAGTTGAATATTCCAGGCAAGGTGAACTAACAATTACAAATACTGAGGCTTACATGTTTGAAAAATAGTAAAGAAGGCAGTGTGGCTGAAGCAGAGTAAAGAACGGATAGAGAAGACGGAAGATGAAATCAGAGAGGTAATAGGGTGTGTGAGGAGGTTACATCATGTAGAACCTTTTAGGCAATTGAGAATGGAAACCATTAGTGATTTTTGAGCCCACAGGTGACATTATTTAATTCATTCTTTAAAATATTCACTTGGACTGTATTGTTGAGAATGAGCTATAGAGGGGCAAAGGCAAAAGCAAGGATATTAGTTAGGATGCTGTTGCAGGATTCAGGCCAAAGAGGAGGCTGCTTGAATTGTGCTGTTAGCAGTGGATGTGATGAGAGTGGTTAGATTCTGAATATCTTTTGAAGATAGAGTGGACATGTTATGCTGTTGGATCAGATGTGGGTTGTGAGAATAAGAAAGGAGTCAAAGATGAATTTTAACATTTATTTGTCTATCTGTCTATCTATCTATCTATCTATTTATTTTTTGCCATGAGTAATTGGAAAGATGGATTTTTCATTTAAAAGTGCCGAGAAGACTAAGAGAGAAGGGTGTTTTGGGGTAAGATCAGACGCTCAGTTTTGGACAAGTTAAATTTGAAAGACCTAGCTGCTCCTTGGAACCCTATGAGGCAGCTCTACTCTGTCCTATAGGGTCACTGTGAGTCAGAATGTACTCAAGGGCAACAGGTTTCTTTTTTGATTTATTAGATATCTAAGTGGAGAAGCTGAGTAGAAGTTGGATGAATAAGTTGTAGTTTAGGGAATCCTGGAAGCCATATGTATGAATGAGGAGGAAGGGATCATCTATATCAAATGCTGCTGAAAGAACAATTAAAATGTGAACAAGAGTTGCTCTTTTACTTTAGTGATCTTAGAATTATGGCTGTGCTTGGCAAGAACAATTTGAATGGAGTGGTAGGACAAAAACCTAGCTAGAATGGATTCAATATAAAATGAGAGAAGAATTGGAGATTGAGAAATGTGAACTCTTTTGAGAAGTGAATTAGTTTGTGCTTTATATATTTTGATTCCATTTATTTCAATGATTAAGTCATTAGATTTTTTAGTCTCATTATATATTTTCAGTAAACTTCCTTGTTTAGAACATTTCATTCATTTTACTCTGATTTCAAGTCTGTCTGATAATAATATTATCTTCTGTTTTTCTTTGTTTTCATTTGTCTGGTTTTTTTCCTGCCTTTCCTTTATATTAATGCTTTCTGAGATGTTTTGTTTTAAGCAAAACAAAACACTTTTTATTCTGATTCATTTAAAAAATGAATTTAATTTTTTAACTTACTTAAATTATTAATTTTTGTTTCAACAAAATTATTATGGTGTTACATCTATCTTTCACATTTTCTTTTAGTTTTTTTTTAAAAATATGCCCCAGAGGTGAGATCAAGATGGCAGAGTAGTCAGATGCTTCCTGTGGTCCATCTTACAACAAAGACCCTAAAAAACAAGTGAATTGATTATATATGACAATCTAGGAGCCCTGAACATCAAAGGCAAAATTGAGGAATCAGACTGAGTGGCAGGGGGAGGGAGAAATGGTTCATAAACAGCAAGGAGTTGCCAGACATGACCCAGTGGGAACCAGTACCCTGCAGCTGGATTGGCTGGCGTGCATGGTGAGGCAAGCAGTGGCACTTGGGAGGCATTTTCCACATCGGGAGAGACTGAGCAGCAGAGAGTCTAGTTGGGCCTCCAGAACCAGTGAACAGTGGTGCTCAAATGGCAAAAGATATGTACATGCATCTAACCTGCCACGTGGATCAAAACACTCCCTTTGGGAAGAACCTCTCTCCCATTTACCTGCCCCCTCCCTGCTCTGCACCAGGTCCTGGGCTGGCTTCAGAAATTGCTGCGTCCCCTGGGCTGGAAGTAGGACCCATCACTCATCCTGATCCATTCTCCTGGCCTTGGAGAGGGAACAAATTAACAAACAGGAAAAATAATCTGCCAGTTCCTCTAAGCCAGGAAGTCAGAGGAGGCACAGCTCCTTTGCCTAGGCACAGGAATAAGGGGTCCATGGACTTTGAATGCCTTTCACACCTGCATAGACCTGTGTGGGCCCATTTCAACAATGTAAGCCCTCATTAGCATAGTACAACAGGGTATATACCTGAAACCTATTTTCAATTGTATCAGCTATAAGGAGGAGTGGCAGATTTGTGACATTTGACACTACTCTGCCATAAAGCATGGTCCTCACCCACATCAGGGTCCTGAGGACTGGTGGCTCCACCCATGCCACCTAGTCACCCACAATAGGGGTCCACAAATAAGTGGTGCCTCCTAGTCCTGACAGCCAATAGTATTGGGTGTCCTTAGTCTGGCTGCAAAACCCACACACATATGCTCTCTAGGGAACAGGGACATGCTTTCCTCCCAGATACTCAAGGGCAGCTATCAGCCCCCTGCCTTGCTCAGTGCATGACCACATACTGCAGCCAGATACCTGTGGCTACTTCAATCACCTCTGCCTGTCTAAGACTGTCGTTGAGAGCCTGCACCACAAACTTAGTGATCGACTACCTGGACACCTGAGCTGAACCCACACAAGAAAAGTAAACAGACTCTTGGGCTCACATACCTAGTAACAGCTCTAACCAACTGCTGACAGGATGTGAGAGCTTCAAAGGTGCCAATAATCAAACCAGCTCACACGACCAATGTATATGGGCATATCAAAACAAAACAAAACAAGAAGCTAAGACAGAGTAAGTAAACATAAAATAAATAAATATAATAACTTATTGATGGCTCAGAGGCAATAGTCAATATCAAATCACATAAAGAGGCAGACCATGATTGCTTCAGCAAGCTACCAAAACAAAGAATCAAGAAAGCTTCCAAAGGAAGAAATCTCTTTGGAATTACCAGAGGTGAAATTCAAAAGATTAATATATAGAAATCTTCAAGATATCAGGAAGGAGATCAGGCAAAACACAAAACAATCCAAGGAACATACAGAAAAGGCAATAAAGGAACTTAATAAGGTTATACAAGAGCATAATGACAAATTTAACAGTCTGCAAGAATCCATAGAGACAACAATCAGAAATCCAAAAGATTAATAATAAAATATCAGAATTAGACAACTCAATAGAAAGTCATAGGAGCAGAATTGAGGCAATGGAAGTCAGAATTAGTAAGATTGAAGAAAAGCACTTGAAACCAACTTATTTGAGGAAAAATCAGATAAAAGAATTTAAAAAAATGAAGAAACCTAAGAATTATGTGGGACTCTATCAAGAGAAATAATCTACAAGTGACTGGAGTACCAGAACGGGGCAGGGTCAGGGGATAACAGAAAATACAGAGATAATTGTTGAAGATTTCTTAGCAACAAACGTCCCTGATATCATGAAAGATGAGAAGATATCTATCCAAGAAGCTCACCTAACCCCACACAAAGTAGATTCCAAAAGAAAGTCACCAAGACATATAATCAAACTTGCCAAAACCAAAAATAAAGAGAAAATTTTAAGAGCATCTAGGGATAAACAAAAAGTCATCTACAAAGGAGAGTCAATAAGAATAAGCTCAGACTACTCAGCAGAAACCATGCAGGCAAGAAGGCAATGGGATGACATATATAAAGCCTTGAAGGAAAAAAATTACCAGCCAAGAATTATATATCCAGCACAACTGTCTCTTAAATACGATGGCGAAATTAGAGCATTTCCAGATAAACAGAAGTTTAGGGAATTTGTAAAAATCAAACCAGAATTACAAAAAATACTGAAGGGAGTCTTCTGGTTAGAAAATCAATAACATCAGATAACAATCCAAGACTAGAACACAGGACAGAACAACCAGGTATCAACCCTGATATGGAAGTCACAAAAGTAAATCAAAGCTAAAACACTGAAAATAGGGGAACAGAGATGTCAATATGTAAAAGATGACAACATTAAAACCAAAAAAGAGGGACTAAATACTGTAGTCATATATCTTTCATATGGAGAGGAAGTCAAGGTGACATAAAGAAATAAAAAATTGTTTTAAACTTAGAAAAATAGAGGTAAATATTAAGGTAACCAAAAAGGAAACTAACAATCCTACACATCAAAATAAAAAGCAAGAAAAACATAAAGACTCAGAAAATACAAAATCAACAACAATGAAATGGATGAAAAGAAAATACATAAAGAAAAACGACTCAGCACAGAAAATTAAGTGGAACAAAGAAACTGTCAACAACACACACAAAAAAAATCACAATGACAGCACTAAACTCATACCTATCAATAATTATGCTGAACATAAATGGACAAAATGCACCAATAGAGAGTGTCAGAATGGATAAAAAAAACATGATCCGTCTATATGCTGCCTACAAGAGACACACCTTAGACTTAAAGACACAAACAAACTAAAACTCAAAGGATGAAAAAAAATTATCAAGCAAACAACAATCAGAAAAAAGCAAGAGTGGCAATATAAATCTCTGACAAAATAGACTTTAAATTAAATCTACTACAAAGGATAAGGAAGGACACTATATAATGATTAATTGGTCAGTACACCAGGAGCACATAACCGTAATAAATATTTGTGCACCCAATGACAGGGCTCCAAAATACATAAAACAAACTCTAACACCATTGAAAAGAGAAAGAGACAACTCTACAATAATAGTAGGAGACTTCAACACACCACTTTCAGTGAAGGACAGAACATGCAGAAAAAAGATTGATAAAAACATGGAGGATCTAAATGCTACAGTCAAGCAACTTGATCTCATAGATGTATACAGAATACTCCACCCAACAGCAGCCAAGTATACTTTCTTTTCCAATGCACATGGAGCATTCTCCAGAATAGACTAAAGCAAACCTTAATGGAATCCAAAGCATTGAAATATTATAAAGCATCTTTTCTGACCATAAAGCCATAAAAGTAGAAATCAATAACAGAAAAGTCAAGGGAAAAAAAATCAAACACACAGAAACTGAACAACATGTTGCTCAAAAACTACTGGGTTATAGAATAAATTAGGGATGGAATAAAGAAATTCACAGAATCAAATGAGAAAGGAAACACATCCTACCAGAACCTTTGGGACATAGCAAAAGCAGTGCTCAGAGGTCAATTTATAGAATAAATGAACACATCCAAAAAGAAGAAGGGACTAAAATCAAAACATTAACCTTACAACTCGAGCAAATAGAAAGAGAGCAGCAAAAGAAGCCCTTGGTCACCAGAAGAAAGCAAATAATAAAAATTAGAGCAGACTTAAATGAAATAGAGAATAGAAAAACAGTTGAAAAAGTTAACAAGACAAAAAGCTTGTTCTTTGAAAAGATCAACAAAATCAATAAACCATTGGCCAAACTGACAAAAGAAATGCAAGAGAGGAAGCAACTAACCCAAATAAGAAATGAGATGAGCAATATCACAACAGACCCAACTGAAATTAAAAGAATCATAATAGAATACTATGAAAAATTGTACTCTAACAGATTTGAAAATCTAGAGGAAATGGACAAATTTCTAGAAACTCACTACCTACCTAAACTAACACAAACAGAGGTAGAACAACCAAATAAACCTATAACAAAAGAAGAGATTGAAAAGGTAATTAAAACACTCCTAACAAAAAAAGGCTGTGGCCCTGTTGGCTTCACTGGAGAATTTTACCAACCTTTCAGAGGAAGAGTTAACACCACTACTACTGCAGGTATTTCAGAGTACAGAAAAGGATGGAATATTCTCAAACTCATTCTATGAAGCCAGCATAACCATGATACCAAAACCAGGCAAAGACACCACAAAAAAAAAAAAAAAAGAAAATTACAGACCAATATCCATCATGAACATTGACAGAAAAATCCTCAACAAAATTCTAGCCAATAGAGTTCAACAACATATCAAAAAAATAATTCACCATGATCACGTGGGATTCCTATCAGGTACGCAGGGATGGTTCAATATTAGAAAAACAATCAATGTAATCCATCACATAAATAAAACAAAAGACAAAAACCACATGATCTTATCAACTGATGCAGAAAACGCATTTACAAAGTCCAACACATATTCATGATAAAAACTCTCAGCAAAATAGGAATAGAAGGGAAATTCCTGAACATAATAAAGAGCATTTATACAAAGCCAACAGTCAACATAATCCTAAATGGAGAGTCTGAAAGCATTCCTCTTGAGAACAGGAACCAGACAAGGATGCCCTTTATCACCACTCTTATTCAACATTGTGCTGGAGGTTCCAGCCAGAGCAATTAGGCTAGAAAAAGAAATAAAGGGCATCCAAATTGGTAGGGAAGAAGTAGAAGTATACCTATTTGCAGATGATATGCTCTTATACACAGAAAACCCCAAAGAATCCACAAGAAAACTGCTGAAACTAATAGAAGATTTCAGCAAAGTATCAGGATAGGAGATAAACATACAAAAATCAGTTGGATTCCTCTACACCAACAAAGAGAACTTTGAGAGGAAATCACCAAATCACTACCGTTTACAATAGCCCCCAAGAAGATTAAATACTTAGGAACACATCTAACCAGGGATGTAAAAGACCTATACAAAGAAAACTACAAGACACTATTGCAAGAAACCAAAAGAGACCTGCATAAGTGAAAAACATACCTTGCTCATGGATAGGAAGACTCAACATTGTGAAAATGTTGATTCTACCCAAAGCAATCTACAGATACAATGCAAACCTGTCCAAATTCCAATGGTATTTTTTAAGGAGATGGAGAAACAAATCACCAACTTCATATGGAAAGGCAAGAAGCCCCAGATAAGTAAAGCATTACTGAAGAAGAACAGCAAAGTGGGAGGCCTCACACTACCTGATTTTAGAACCTATTATACTGCCATGGTAGTCAAAACAGCTTGCTACTTGTATGACAACAGATACATAGACCAATGGAACAGAATTGAGAATCCAGATGTAAATTCATCCACCTATGAGCAGCTAATATTTGACAAAGGCCCAAAGTCCGTTGATTGGGGAAAAGACAGACACTTTACCAAACAGTGCTGGCATAACTGGATATTCATCTGCAAAAAACTGAAACAAGACCCATACCTCACACCATACACAAAAACTAACTCAAAATGAATCAAAGACCTAAATGTAAAATCTAAAATGATAAAGATCATGGAAGAAAAAATAGGGACAATGCTAGGAGCCCTAATACATGGCATAAACAGAATACAAACCATAACCAACAATGCACAAACATCAGAATTAAAACTGGATAAATGGGAGCTCCTAAAATTCAAAGACTTATGCTCATCAAAAACTTCACCAAAAGAATAAAAAGGCAACCTGCAAACTGTGAAAAAATTTTTGGCTATGACATATTCGATCAGGGTCTAATTTCTAAAATCTAGAAGGTATTGCAAAACCTCAAAAACAAAAAGACAAATAGCCCAGTTAAAAAATGGGCAAAGGATATGAACAGGCATTTCACCAAAGAAGACATTCAGATGGCTAACAGATACATGAGGAAATGCTCACGATCATTAGCCAAGAGAAATGGAAATCAAAACTACCATGAGATACCATCTCACCCTGACAAGGCTAGCATTAATCCAAAAAACACAAAATAATAAATGTTGGAGAGATTGTGGAGAGACTGGAACACTTATACACTGCTGATGGGAATGTAAACTGGCACAACCCCTTTGGAAATCAATCTGGCACTTCCTTAAAAAGCTAGAAATAGAAGTATCATATGAACCAGGAATCCCACTCCTTGGAAAATATCCTAGAGAAGAAAGAGCCATCACATGAATAGATACATGCACACTCATGTTCATTGCAGAACTGTTCACAATAGCAAAAAGATGGAAACAACCTAGGTGCCCATCAAGTGACTATGGTTAAACAAATTATGGTATATTCACACAGTGGAATACTACTCAACGTTAAAGAACAACAATGAATCCACGAAACATCTCGTAACATGGATGAATCTGGAAGGCATTATGCTGAGTGAAATCAGTCGGTCGCAAAAGGACAAATATTGTAGGAAACCGCTATTATAAGAACTCCAGAAAACATTTAATCACAGAAGAAAACATACTTTGTTGGTTACGAGGGTGGAGAGGGAGGGAGAGGGGTATTCACTAACTAAATAGTAGATAAGAATTATCTTATGTGAAGGGAAGGACAACACACACACAATACAGGGGAAGTCAGCACAACTGAACTAAACCAAAAGCTAAGAAGTTTCCTGAATACAACCAAACACTTTGAGGGACAGAGTAGCAGGGGAGGGTGTCTGGGGACCATGGTTTCTGGGGACATCTAGGTCAATTAGCATAATAAAGTTTATTAAGAAAATATTCTGCATCCCACTTTGCAGAGTGGCTTCTGGGGTCTGAAAAACTAGCCAGTGGCCATCTAAGATGCATCAATTGATCCCAACCTACCCGGAGCAAAGGAGAATGAAGAACACCAAAGACCCAGGGAAAATATTAGCCCAAGAGACAGAAAGGGCCACATAAACCAGAGACTCCATCAGCGTGAGACCAGAAGAGCTAGATGGTGCCCAGCTACCACCAATGACTGCCCTGACAGGGAACATGACAGAGAGTCCCTGACAGAGCAGGAGAAAAGTGGGGCACAGAACTCAAATTCTAGTGAAAAGACCAGACTTAATGGCCTGACTGAGACTGGAATACATGGGCCCCGAACTCTCTGTTAACCCAGAACTAAAACCATTCCCGAAACCAACTCTTCAGACAAAGATTAGACTGGACCATAAAACATAAAATGATACTTGTGAAGAGTGTGCTTATTAGTTCAAGTAGATACATGAGACTAAATGGGCAGCTCCTGTCCAGAGGCAAGATGAGCAGGCAGAAAGGCACAGCAACTGGTTGAATGGACACAGGAAATTTGGAGTGGAAAGAAGGAGTGTGCTGTCATAATACACAGAGAACATCTAGGGTCGCATAACAATGTGTGTATAAATTTTTGTATGAGAAACTAACCTGAGCTGTAAACTTTCACTTAAAGCACAATTAAAAAAAAAAAAAAAAAAGTGCCCCAGCTTTTTCCTTCCTTTTAGAAAAAATCTTTAGCTATAGTTTTAGGATTTTGTTTTTCTCATCTAGTAATTTGAAAAGTGTACAGTTGGTTTTTAGCTCCATTCATAGCTGTATTTATAATTTTAAGTAACTTGATCACATTTATATTTAGTAATATGGCATCTTCAGCAAAAGAATTACATTCGTTGACTCTTTCCTGTGAAAGATGAGATGATCATGTGGTTTTACTTTCATCCATTTCTGCTCTTTTACTCCATTTTTTGTTTTTGCTTACATGAAATACAAAATATAGAAATTTTATGCCCATCTGTTACAGTTATTTCATTGTTATTTTATATATGTGTACAAAATAAATATATAAAATACTATAATGTATACATATAAAATATTATTTTATTTCTAAGAGGCAGTTTTATAGCTACAGATATCATTATCTAGCCTGCATGGATTCAGTATTTCTTGCCAGTCTTTTAATATCAAATTTTTCCATTTTTGACTATTGAGTTTTGATGTCTTTTTCCTTTGTATGGAGTATATCTTTAAGTAACTTTTTAAGAAAACATATTTGAATAATACAGCCTCAGAGACTTTATTAGTTTTGTTAAATCTTAACTGAATATGATTAAAAAATAATCCCACAAAATAAGTGACTTGAATAAAATAGTTTATTCCTTTTTAATGTAAATCATTGGAAGCATATGATATAGTGTAATAAGATAAACTAACATATTTTAAGAATTGCCTGCAGGTGAATTTTGCTATTCATCTCGTTTAATCTTCTCAAAAGCCCCTGAGGTAGGATTTAATGTTCCCTGGTTGTTATGAGTCAGAATTGACTCGATGGCAATGGCTTTGGGTTTTTTGGTGCTAGAGATGGGCACCCTGGTGGCGCAGTGGTTAAGAGCTCTGCTGCTAACCAAAAGGTGGGCAGTTCTAATCCACCAGCTGCTCTGCAGAGAAAAGACCTGGTGATCTGCTCCCATAAAGACTACAGCCTAGGGAGCCCTATGGAGCAGTTCTGTTCTCTTCTATAGGGTTGCTCTGAGTTGGAATTGACTCTACGGCACACAACAACATACTGCAGATGAGGAAGCTACAGCTCAAAGGGCAAAATTTTTTATCCCAATGCTAGTTACCAACAGTTCTGGGAGTTGAAGCCAGGGTCATCTAAGTCTCTTCTAGTCTTCACTGCAGAATATTGCCTCTGAGGAATTAACTGCCATAACAGAGGTCAGAATAAAGTGGGTGCAATAGGGGCAGAGCTGAGCAATTGATAAATCCTTTCTGGGACTTGAGGGTGGAAACTCAGGGAAGCATGAGACAGCAGATGATATTTACGAACAGCCTTGAAAAATTAATAGAAATTTTCCAGTGAGCAAGGAAGGGGAGAACATTCTAGGCTAAGAAGACAACATGAATATAAGGCATTCCTTAAAGAAAGAATCAAAATTTCTCTTCTCTCTTGCCTAAACACAAAATAGGTGTCTACTTAAGGCTTCTTGGCCAATTTATCTGGTCATTCTCTTTGCTCCATGTGGCAGACCTGCTACTTGCCTGTCTAATATTGTCCTATCCCTTCTCCTTGGTAAGAAAAAAAAATAGTTGCTGTTGAGTTGATTACGACACATCAGAGTAGAGCTGTGTTCTATAGGGCTGATTTTAAAGTAGCAGATTGCCAGGACTTTCTTCTGAGGTGTCTCTGGGTGGACTCAAAAAGCCAACTTTTTGGTTAGCAGACGAGCATGTTAACTATCTGCACCACCCTTAGTAAGAAAACCCTAGCAATGGGCCCAGCTAAAAGAGTATGTTTCCCAGCCTCCCTTTTGATTTGGGGAAAGAAACAGAAATTGTCAGTGGGACTTCTGGGAAACCTCCGTAAGAGGTGGATAAACCAAACCAAACCAAACCAAATCCATTGCTGTGAAGTCGATTCTGACTCATAGTGACCTTATAGGACAGAGTAGAACTGCCCCATAGGTTTTCTAAGGAGCTGCTGGTGGATTCGAACTGCCAACTGTTTTGGTTAGCAGCCGAGCTCTAAATCACTGTGCCACCAGGGCTCCAAGAGATAGATAGGCAGCAGATATGCCCCTTTTTGCCCTTTACTCCCGTGTTCTGATTTTTGCTTAAAATCAAGTGTGTCATGGCCATAGTTCCACTAGTTAGCTTGGATTATGGGTCAGCCTTGAGGATGGAAGCCACATGATATTGGTGGCAAAACTGAGATGCAGAAGACATTTGGGTCCCTGATGACACTGGGAAGTCACCATCCCAATCCTGAATGTATTTTATGTAAAAAAGAAAATTTTATCTTGTTTAAGCCATTGTTATTTCTATTCTCTTCTACTAGCAGTTAAATGCAACTCCTAACTTATATTTCCCACATTCAGCATCAACTCCCGGAATTTATATGCAGGTGACTGGAAACACTTTAATAGCCCTGGTGGCATGGTGGTTAAAGTGCTCAGCTGCTAATAGAAAGGGCAGCAGTTTGAACCCTTCAGGTGGTCCACAGGAGAAAGATGGGGTAGTCTGCTTCCGTAGACTTGCAAACCTTATGGGGCAGTTCTACTTTGTCCTGTAGTGTGGCTATGAACTTGAATTGACTCAATGGCAGTGGGTTTGGAAACATTCAACATATACTAATGGCTAGATAATACTATTTAGAAAATACACAGAAATACTGGGAGAATTTTCCAGTTGAACTCCATTTCTAAGATGAATCTCAAAAACGGTTTTATACCAATCATATAACCTGCAGAAATTCCAGAAGCCTTTCAGGAAGAGAAAGTGGCTGCTGTTGCTGCTGATACGGCTACAGTTTAGTGGAAACTAAAAGGCCAGATTGATGACCTTTCAAGAGGAACAAATGTTATTAAATAATGGATTTTTTGTCCAACCTTCTGCAACAGACAAGAGCAAAAGGATGAAAAGGGAATCCTATTCTTCTATTAATAACTCCTCAGTCAGTCTCATGCTGACAAAGCAGAAAGCAGCTGTAAAATTAGCAATTTTGCCTGCAAATTAGCCCCTTGCAAAACCATAAAAAGAGAAAGGGAATTAAGAAGAATTCTATTAATGGAGTCAAGGATGGAAAAACCAAGAGTGATAGAGCATAAATGCCCAGAAAACTGATACTTACTTTAAGGGAGATATTACCCAGCTTTTAAATAGCTACCTATTGCTGTGTATGAGAAAAGTGTTAATTTATAGCCCTTGGATCAGTGGCTTTCTTAATGGCTCCTTGGAGCAAATCTATCAGAACTTGAAGAGCACAAGGTTTAGGATGATGTTAATAAATACTACACCATTTGGTCCCTACCTGAGCTCTTCCTATTCCATCTTAGAAAGCCAATGTGGTAAGTGGAAAGAGGTTACCCTTTAGAGATAGAAAATGCTACTAGGTTTGAACCCTGCTCTGCCTGTTCAATGGCTTTGGGAAAGTCTTTTTTCGCCATTCTGGACCTCTATTTTATCTTTTACAAGACAAAGGATGATTACACTTTGTTGCATTAATAGCATCAAATTAAGTAACATGTAAAGAATCTGGCCCCTAGTAGGTTCTTAGCAAGTGTTAGTCTCTTCCTGCTCTTGCTCCCTCATCAGAGAGGCAGGAACAACAAAGCTTGTTAACCAAGACATGCAAAGCAATTAAATTTAGCTCTGTGTGAACTTCTCCCTATATGAAAATCAATCCCTACAGAGTGGTCAAACACATTTTCATAATTTATGACAGGTCTCAGGCAATAGGCTCCCATTTGCAATTTTATGAAAATGATAAATCAATATCCAATAGTGAGGGATAATCAGAAGAAAGAAACTGAGACCCCTTTAAAAAAAATTAGGGGGAAAAAAAAAAAAGCAGGGGCCTCTATTTCCAATAACGAACATACCCAGAAGGAGAAATCTGAAAGTGGTACAGTTTGTTTCATTTGTGGCTTTAGTAATTCCCACACTCGTTGTCATTTAATACTTCTTAATTTCCAAGAGGAAGTGAGGAGTTTGGACCTCTTTTGGAGGGCTTTGGCAAGTCTCAATCAATCCTGCTGCTTTGTTAGTTCAAGAGGGTATTTCACAGCTGAAGCACACATTTTCACTACCAGGGTTGAAAAGAAATGAGAAGATACAGACAAAGCAATTAAATTCACAATGCAAGTGGAGGATGGACGCTATTTGAAGGTGACTAAATCATTGGTGAAGACCTGAACAGCATTTTGCAAAATCCTTCTTCTGATTGATGGCTGTAGCTTACACGATTGAGAAAATTTATGAAATTTCAACTGTTCAAGAAACACAATAGTTCCTCTACTCAGAGTAATCTCTAAATGTAGTAATATAACGCCAGACTCATTCTCCTCCAAGCTCTTCAGATTTCAAGATCATAGAATCTGGTTCAGGTGGGACCCTTGGAAGTTATTTAAGTTCCTCAACAACATCACTTGTGTCTGAACACCTCCAGCAGTATAGAAGAACATTCTTCCCAGAGTGGCTTACTTTAGTTGAGTTCAACACGTGTGCATTGAGAACCTCTAATGTGCCAGGCAATTGTCCATGCAGAGGATGTAAAGATGATTAAGAATTGGTCCCTGCTTTGGAGAGCTCCTAGTCTTAGCTTACAGAAGGTATAGGCTTACAAGTTAGACAAACTGGCTTTGAAGCTCTGCCTAAACCACCTTGTAGCCAGATGACCTTAGCCAAGTTACTTAGGCTGCAATTTTCTCTTCTGAAAAATGGGACTAAGATATGAGAAAATAAATCAATGATTGAAGAGTATGCATAATAATGATTACAGTAGGCACAGAATAAGTGCTATTTTTTCCTGTCTCAATGCAGGACTTTATTGTCTGATCAATTTATTCATTTATAGCTTCATCATTTCAGCAAAGATTTATTGAACACCTAAGAACTAAGGCTGTATCATTAATATAATAGAGAAAAAGACAGATATAATCCCTTCTCTTATAGAAGTTACTGTCCAACTCTACCCTGGGTTTTAATTAAAGGGTTTATTTAGCAAAATGCCAAAAGAACTTCAAGATAAGAATACTCCACAGCTCACAGCCTGGCTACAGAAGAGTGACGAAGGGAAAAAGAACAAACATTGAGTATGTACCATGTGGTAGACACTGTGCTAGATGATTCTTACATTATCCCACTGAATTGTAAAGCAGCTTGGGGAAGTAATTGTTTACTTAAGTAAACTGCCGCTCAGAGAAGTAAAGGAATCTGCCCAAGATCACTCATATAGTAATTACCAGATCCTCTGTCCCTTCTGCTACACTGAAAAGTCTGTGTACTGTTGGTCAGGCATGTGATCCAAAGACGGAAGACAAGATACAGAGATGAATAAAGAAGAACAGTGGCCCAATTCTCCTTTGCCAAAACCCTTGACCCTATGTGTTGAATGGAACTTTATCTGGAGGCAAATCTCAAGGCCACTTTTCTACCCAGTTTTTTCCCATATACATGAGAGAGCAATTCAAGCAAAGTTTAAATTGTGCCCACGCCTGCTTACTCTACGTTATATGAGTTTGGGGAGACACATTAGCATCCCCTTACCATAGTCCCTTGATTCAAATGGACAAGGGATGCAGTCCTTGGCCACATATGGAGACCTATTACAAGATTTTGACTCCCTTAATTCTATGTCCTGAGAAATCAGACACCTACGCTCTAGCTGAAAGTGATTTCTTCAGCTTTACCATCTTCCTCATTGACTGCCAGAGTCTTCTCAAGGCCCTGCATCACTACCCAAGGACTCATAAACACTAATGCCAGGTAGATGAGCTCTCCTTATGCTTTGTCTTTTCAGAGGGATCCTAGGAGTTTAGCAGCTTGAAAAACCATAATGGCTGTGAACTTGATGTGTTTCTATGTCCTTTTTATTCATTTTATAGTCTGTGTGAATCACATATTCTCAGACACCATAAAAAATCCTAAAAGCCTTTAGGACAAATATATTTCCTCTTGCTCTTTGGGGTAACCTACCTTTAAAGCTCTTATAGATCTTTTATCCTAAATGTACTGAAGTTTAATATGTAAATTACACTTGATTCATTTGTCCACATATGGTTGTAAATTGAAGTCTATTCAATATAAAGAAGAATGACTTCTTACTGGCCTTACCTTACTGTGAGTGAGGATCTGCTTTCAGAATCTAAGCAGCAGGAACCCTCTAGAACAGTAGTTCTCAGCTGATTGTAATTTTGCCTCCCATTCAGGGAACATTTGGTAGTGTCTTAAAAACATTTTTGGTTGTTCCCAACTCGTGTTGGGGGGTTCTCTTGGCACCTAGTGAGTGCAGCCAGGGATGTTTCTAAACATCCTACAGTCAGTTGACAACCTCCCATAACAAAGGATTATCTGGCCGAAAACATCAATAGTGCTATGATTGAGAATTTCTGACCTGGAGGAATATTTTTCTCTTAGACCTTCAGGTATCACTCTGGAAACCATATGACCTGGGTACCTAGCTCAAATCAACTGCTAATGAATTATTTTAAAATGGCCAAACAACTTAAGGCCTCTAGACATCAGCTTTTTTTGTATATAAAATGAAGGAAGGGGCCTTTGAGAAAGAAACTGGAACCCAGTAAGCCACTAATTGTATTTTGAGGCCAAAGGAAAAAGAAAAAAAAAAAAGTTTAACACTCAAAGATGTTCAATGAAGAGTTATTTATAATAGTGAATATTATAGAACAGCTGAAGTTCTAATTTAATAGATGATAATTTGTCCATTAGTTGGAACATTATGAGGCGTTTACAAAATGCTTCTCATTAACATGGAAAGTGCCCTTGTAATATTAAGAAAATGCATAACGGGGTTCAAATTTTTGTACACGGCTGACCACAGGGGAATTTATTACTTCGTTCTCTGAGCTACCTCTGTCCATATTTCTTACTGTTGTACTCATCACAGCATCTAAGAACTTGCTTACGTATGTGTTTGTTTATGACAGATCGTGCGCATCGATTAAGAGTTCAGCTGCTAACCAAAAGGTTGGCAGCTCAAATCTACCGGCTGCTCCTTGGAAACCCTGTGGGGCAGTTCTACTCTGTTCTATAGGGTTGCTATGAGTTGGAATCAACTCAACGGCAACGAGTTTGTTTGTTTGTTTTTTGTATACTCTGTAGACTATAGTCTGGTCTTATTCATCTTTGTCTCCCTAATGTCTTGTCCATGGGAGGTATTCAATTAATGTTCGTTAAATTTGTTGAATTGTGTACAAGAACAATAAGAACAAAATGTAAACAACAAACCTGTATATATAAAAGATCAGAAGAAATGTAACCCAGTGTTAACAGTGTTAATGGCTTTTTTTTAGTTTTATATTTCTCCGTTTTCTAAGTTGTATGTAAAGAATATGACCTAATCTTACTATAATCAAAACAAACAAAAAAACAACCATTGCCATCGAGTTGTTTCCGACCCATAGCGACGCTATAGGACTGAGTAGAACTGTCCCATAGGGTTTCCAAGGAGCAGCTGGTAGATTCAAACCGCTGACCTCTTGGTTAGCAGCCAAGCTCTTAACCACTGTGCAACCAGGGCTCTAGCAACCCCATAGGGGGTTAAAAAAAAAAAAAAAAAGAGTATCTGGGAAGACTTTCAAGAAAGACTCCCATGGAAGTCTATTTCAACAAAAATTGTTTCACAGAAGCCCCCCCTTAAACTGTTTACTTCTTATTTTTCTCTCCCCACTCCTAGCCCCTTATCTAGGGAGAATTAGACTCTTTCTCTCTGTTGTCCACATTAGGTACTAACCTCTGTAAGAGCACAGATAACATTACATTGAATTTTACACTTTTGTTTGTACCACTACTATGAGCACTTTTGATATAAGGGCAGTTTTTCTTATCCATTTTTGTATTGCTGTCACTAACTACAGGGTCTTGTATACATGAGGTGGTAAATAAATGTCAGTTGAAAAAACTCCCCTAGACAGTGCTTATTTCATCATGTTAGGATTTACTGTTTCCTTGTCTGGTTATCCTTCTCGCAAAAGGGCAGAGATTGCAAATATTTATTTATTTAAAAAAATTTTTTTTATTGTACTTTAGGTGAAGGTTTACAGAACAAATAGTTTCTCATTAAACAGTCAGTACACATATTGTTTTACCACATTGGTTAACAACTCCACGACATGTTGACACTCTCCCTTCTCAATCTTGGAGGTCCTTGTTTTTGTATGTGTGAAAATATACATAGCCAAAGATACACCAGTTCAAAAATTTCCACATGTACAGTTTGGTGACATCAATTACGTTCTTCCAGTTGTGCTGCTATTCTCTCTATCCTTTTCCAGATTATTCCACCACCACTGTCTTCAACTCACTGTCCCCTAGGCTTCCCATCAAACCTTTTGAGTTGCACTGTCAATTTGATCTCACATAGATAATTCTTGTTTTTTTTTGGAATTTAGGTGAAGGTTTACAGAACAAAATAGTTTCTCATTAAACAGTTAGTACACGTATTGCCCTATGACAATGGTTAACAACCCCACAATGTGTCAACACTGTCCTTACTCAACCTGGGTTCCCTATCACCAGCTTTCCTGTCCCCTCTTGGCTTCTAGTCTTTGTCCCTGGACTGCTGTGCCTCATTTGTCCCGTTTTGTTTTATGGGGCTATCCAATCCCGGGCTGAATGGTGAACCTCGAGAGTGACTTCACTGCTGAGCTAAAAGGGTGCCCAGGGGCCATACTCTTGGGGTTTCTCCAGTCTCTGTCAGGCCAGTAAATCTGGTTTTTTTTTTGTGTGTGTGTGTGTTAGAATTTTGCTCTACATCCTTCTCCAGCTCTGTCCAGAACCCTCTGTGTGATCCTAGTCAGAGCAGTCAGTGGTGGTAGCCGGGCGCCATCTAGCTGTACTGGACTCAGTCTGGTGGAAGCCTTGGTAGCCGTGGTCCATTAGTACTTTGAACTAATCTTTACCTTGTATCCTGTTCTCTTCATTCTCCCTTGCTCCCGAAGGGATGAGACCAGTGGAGTATCTTAGATGGCTGCTCACAGGCTTTTAAGACCTCAGATGTTACTCACCAAGGTAGAATGTAGAACACTGTCTTTATAAACTGTGTTATGCCAATTGAGCTAGATATTCCCCAAGACCATGGTCCCCACAGCCCTCCACCCAAGCAATTCAGTCCCTCAGGGAGTCTGGATGTGCCTATGGAACTTACGTGACCTTGCCTTGTACAAGTTGTGCTGGTTTCCCCTGTATCGCGTACCATCTCACCCTTCACCCAAGATACCACTTATCTATTGCCTATTTAGTGTCCCCCCCCCCCCCACCCTTCCCATCCCTGGTAACCAACAAAGATTGTTACATTTTGTGTGTGAACTTTGTCACGGGTTTTTACAATAGAGGTCTCATACAATATTTGTCCTTTTGTGATTGACTTATTTCACTCAGCATGATGTCCTCCAGTTTCATCCATGTTATGAGATAGTTCACAGATTCATCGTTGTTCTTTCTCATTGCATAGTACTCCATTGTGTGTATGTACCATAGTTTGTTTATCCATTCATCTGTTGATGGGCATCTAGGTTGTTTCCATTATTTTGCTATTGTGAACAATGCTGCCATGAACATAGGTGTGCATATGTCTATTCGAGTGATGACTCTTATTTCTCTAGGATATATTCCTAGGAGTGGGATTGCTGGATCGAATGGTGTCTATTTCTAGCTTTCTGAGGAAGCACCATATCATTTTCCAAAATGGTTGTATCATTTTGCATTCCCACCAGCAGTGCATAAGGGTTCCCATCTCCCCGCAACCCCTCCAACATTTGTTATTTCCAGTGTTTTTGATTCATGCCAGTAATGCTGGGTGAGATGGTATCTCATTGTGGTTTTAATTTGCATGTCTCTAATGGCTAGTGATCGCGAACATTTCCTCATGTGTCTGTTGGCCGCTTGAATGTCTTCTTTGGTGAAGTGTCTGTTCATTTCCTTTGCCCATTTTTTAATTGGATTATTTGTCTTTTTGTTGTAGAGGTGTTCAATTTTCTTGTAGATTATAGAGATTAGACCTTTGTCTGACTTGTAATGTCCAAAAAATTTGTCACAGTCTGTAGGTTCTCTTTTTACTCTTTTGATGACGTCTTTTGAAGAGCATAGGTGTTTGATTTTTAGAAGATCCAGTTATCTAGCTTATCTTCAGGAGTTTGTGTGCTGTTGGTTATGGTTTTTATCCTGTTAAATCCGTGTATTAGGGCCTCTAGCTTTGATCCTATTTTTTTTCTATGAACTTTATAGTTTTGGGCTTTATATTTATGTCTTTGATCCATTTTGAATTAGTTTTTGTATATGGTGTGAAGTATGGGTCCTGTTTCATTTCTTTGCAGATGGACATCCATTTTGCCAGCACCATTTGTTCAAAAGACTGTCTTTTCCCCATTTGATGGACTTTGGGCCCTTGTCGAAGATCAGGTAACTGTAGGTGGATGGATTTACATCTGGGTTCTCAATTCTGTTCCATTGGTCAATGTATCTGTCCTTGTACCAGTATCAGGCTGTTTTGACTACCGCAGCTGTATAGTAGGTTCTGAGGTCAGGTAGTGTAAGTACTCCTACTATATTCTTCTTCAGTAGTGCTTTACTTATTTGGGGCTTCTTCCCTTTCCATATAAAGTTAATGATTAGTTTTTCCATCTCTTTAAAAAATGTCATTGCTATTTGGATCGGGATTGTGTTGTATTTGTAAATTGCTTTGGGTAGGATTGTCATTTTCACAATGTTGAGTATACCTATCCATGAGTATGGTATGTTTTTCAATTTATGTAGATCCATTTGGGTTTCTTGCAGTAGTGTTTTGTAGTTTTCTTTGTATAGGTCTTTTACATCCCTGGTTTGATTTATTCCTAAGTGTTTTATTTTTTTAGGGGCTATTATAAATGGTATTGCTTTCCTGATTTCCTTTTCATCATTTTCTTTATTGGTGTATAGGAATCCAACTGATTTTTGTATGTTTATCTTGTATCCTGCTACTCTGCTGAATCTTTCTATTAGTTCCAGTAGTTTTTTCATGGAGTCTTCAGGGTTTTCTATGTATAGTATCATATCATCCACAAACAGGGACAATTTAACTTCTTCATTACAAATTTGGATACCATTTATTTCTTTTTCTTGCCTTACTGCTCTAGCTAGAACTCCCAGCACAATGTTAAATAGGAGTGGTGATAAAGGGCATCCTTGTCTTGTTCCTGTTTTCAAGGGGAATGTTTTCAGCCTCTCTCTATTAAGAATGATGTTGACTATTGGTTTTGCATAGATGCCCTTTATTATGTTGAGAAATTACCCTTCTATACCTATTTTATTGACAGTTTGCAAATATCTTATTTAAATGTAGTAAATGCTCAATAAATATAGCTGAGTAATTGAATGAATGAATAGCAACAAAGTCTATGATTTCTGCAGTGAACTAACTTGCCTTTGACAGCACCTGCTTGACTGGATACCTCAGCATAGTAGAGCTGAAAAAATTGAAATCACTTGTCTCTAGTGTAGACATGATTCAGGACTGGACCCTGGCTTGTTTTGCTTAAGGCTTAATCAGATAGCTAACACAGATAAATTCTGTTCTCTGTAGGAAAAGCTAAAAAATGCTGTTTTCAAATTTATCAACCCTAGTACAAGGTTGGAATTCCCTTATGTAAGTCTAATGGTGTGAAATTTTTAGTATTTTTTTCAAATTATTGACCTTTTTTTTCTCTTTGCTATCCCTTTTTTTTTATCTAGCAGATTTTAAAATAACACAGATAATTATGTTTTAGGTAGGGGCAGTAAATCCCTCCACTGTTTTATAGGGAAGTTGAGTAGTAAAACTGCTGAACATTCAGGGTAATTGTTAAAACACAGACTGGGTTTAAATCTTAGCTCTGCTACTTGTTAATTGTATGGTCTCTCATGAGATAGCTAAATGCTCCATACTTCAGTTCCTCATCTGAAAATTGTAGGCAAAATTGTGCATACCTCATAGAAATGTTGAGAGGAATAAATGAAATGATGACTATATTATAGCATAGTATATCTGACACATAGTAACTATTGAATAAAATTGGTTTTCATTTTTGCATCCCCGTTCTGCCAGTAACCATATGTGTAACTTTGAGAAAGTAACTTCCAGGCTTCCTTTTTTCTTTTTTCCCATTCTGAAGATTTGTAGTAGATGATCTCAACTCTCCTTCCCAAATCTTAGGTTCTTTAGATGCTTTGGTTCTAAGGATTAAAGGCTTCAGAAGCCTTATTGGAGGTCAAATTCCTGTGTAGACTCTCTAGAGCCAAAAATGGTCCCATTAACCATGGTTCAATGAGACTTTGAAGCTGGAAAAAATCATCCAGAAGAAAATTGGTGGTAGGCAGGCAGAAGACAATGTGGAGTTTAAAGATCCCTGGATTAGGAACCAGAGAACTGGGTATTATATGCTGCATATGTCATGTCTCCCCGGAAGCTTCCAACTCTGTCACCTATAATATTAGAAGAAAATATGTAGCAAATTCAAGGACTCTACCACCTCTTGTTATTGTTGTTTTCTGCCATGAGGTTAGCCCCCGACTCCTGGCAACCCCATGCACAACTAAGAGAAATGCCGACTGGTCCTGTGCCATCTCCATGATCACTTGTAGATTAGACTGTTTCCATTGGCTGATTTTGGAAGGCCTTTCTTCCTAGTCCATCTTAGCCTGGAAGTTCTGCTGAAACCTGTTCAGCATCATAGTAACATATAACCGCTACTGAAAGATGAGTGGTGGCTGTGCTTGAGGGGTATTGGCGGGGAATTGATCTCAGGTCTCCTGCATGAAAGGTAAGAATTTTACCACTGAACCACCAATGCCCTCTTTTTTTCCCGGATCTTACCTTCTATGATTTTGATCATTTCATGTCCTACCAGGTCTATTGTTCTGAATTTATTCTTCTCTGTCGTGTCTGTTCTCCAGAACACCACATGTCTACCCTCCTACCTCAATCTTTCTTTGACTGTAGATTTTGAGTTTTGAACTTGTCTTTTCCTTTCATTCAGATACTAGCTTATTAACAACTCTTGGATGCTGGCTAGAAATCCCAGAATAATGCAAAGTATTTCTCTGAAGGTCTTCAGGGTCCTTTCTGCATCTACTGCTTTCAGAATGACTATAATGAGGCTCATGGAACTGACTGCATACTGAAGGAAAAACATCTAGTACTCAGAGACCAAAGGCAGCAGGAAAATCTTCCACGGGAACTAGAGAGGTTGGAGAAATAACACTTCAGAAGCCTCTGGAAACTTATTAATAGCACTGAATAAGTCATTAAATCTTAGATTTATTCAGTCTTTCTCTAGAAAGAGTAGCAAATAGTTGAAGGAAAATTTAGATTCCATATTAGAATCAATTTTATAACAACTGTAATCTGTCAAGCAATGAGGCTTGTTTCAAGGTAAGGGGACTTCAGATGGAGAGTGCGAAGTTTTATAAGCTGAATGCTGGAGAAGATTCTTGTTTTCATTGGGAGAAGGAATTTAGTAATCTTCAAGATTCTTTTCAGCTCTAAAGTGTGGTTCTGCCCATTAATGCAGTAATTGTGAAAGACAATCAGCATCTGTGAAACAGCTATTATATCAGGTGCCAGGTACAATGTCAGAAGCTTTACATTCTCACAATGCCCCTGTAAAAGGGGCCTTAACAGCTCCATTTTGTAAATAAGGAAATTGCAGCTAAGACTTGTAAACTAAGTGATTTTCCCAAGCTTACACAGAAGTAAGAAGTGCAGTAGGGTTTGAATTTACAGCTGGTGAAGACATTGGTAGTTCAGTGGAAGAATTTTTGCCTTCTACGTGGGAGACCCAAGTTCAATTTCCAGCCAACGCATCTCATGAGCAGACACCACACATCTGTCAGTGATGGTTTGTGTGTTGCTATGATGCTGAACAGGTTTTAGTAGAACTTCCATACTAAGACAGATTAGGAAGAAAGGCCTGGCAATCTACTTCTGAAAATCAATCAATGAAAACCTTACAGATCACAATGGTCTGATTCACAGCAGATCATAGAGATGGCACAGAACTGGGCATATTGTACATGGGGTGGTCATGAATTGAGGGTTGACAGGATGGCAGCTAAAACAAGGAACTTTCCTTAAGGAATCAAAAATCAGATGGTACTCACTGTTTTGACTGCACTAATTTCAGCTCCTGAATTCTGCCACAGGGCCCCAAATAAAAGAGCAGATTGTTAGCTGCTTTGCACATAGAAAGGGAGAGGAGGAGGAACAGATGACTCTTCTTCTTGAGAAGGAGGAAGAAGGAGGAATGTCTGCAGGCAAAGCTTGTCTGGGAGCTCCTGCCACCTGCTGCCATTTATTTCACCCTCCCTGGGAGCTGGACCTCAGGCCCATGCCAGGCTGTCAGCGACAGACACTAGCAGGAGAGAACTCACTCAGAGGCTCTCAGACAGAACAGCCTACACACAGGCTACAAGTGTGAAAGGGAAGCTCAGAAGAGCAGGGAGCAACGACCAATCCCAGCAGAAAGCAGGAGGAAAAGGAAAACTAAGGGCGAGCTACATGTCTTCTGTGTCTACTTTGTGCTAAGCACTGTTGTGCTAAGCATTTTTTAAATGTTTTCTCTTTTAATTCCTTTCAACAATCCTATTAATTAGATATTATATTCTGCATTTTTACAGGTGAAGAAGCTAAGATCAAAAACATTTTAGTAAATTGCTTTACATTACTCAGTAGACCTTGGATAGGAAACCAATTTTGTCTGACTCTAAATTTTATGCTTTCTATCAACCTGTAGTAGTCATGGTTGCTCCCTTTCACTGTTTCAGCATATCTGCAGAGCAATTGTACTCTTATTTACTTAGCATTCTTCTGTAAACCAACTCCCTTCCTTTTAAAATTACACTTACATGAAAGTATCAAAAAAACAACTGTATAACGCCACCCTAAATGGAAGCAATTTCACTTACCATAAGTAGATGGTAATAACAAAAAATAAATAAATGAAAACAAGTAGGGTTATTATATTCTTGCCACGGAGTGTTGTGTCTGGAAGGCTCTGTGCCTGAAGCATAATTTCTTTGTTAAAAATGAAGATTAGCAAGTGTTAGAGAGGTGCAGAAGCTATCTAGCACCTAAATGAAGTGTTTCTCCTTGGTATAATCATAGGGATTGAAAGAGAATTGAAATTCTTATGATGTGATTCAAGGCTATTGAGTACCCTTTCTCTAGCCCATTCCAAACCATCTTCAGGACTTTCAGTACTCCATGTTCACACTTTGGAAAACTCATTTCACTGTAGCAGTGATGATATTATCTGCTGTTTTAAAATCAAGAAAGTTCTCATCTTTGGGAGCATTTCAATGAGATAACACAGGTTATTAGGAAGCGCAAAGAAGGAAGCAGAAGATAAGTAGATCTGGATTGTTGCAGTAACCTCCTAAGTGTTCTTCTTACCACATATTTTCCATCCAATGTATCATAATTAAAGAGCATGGCAATTTTCTACCAAGAAACATACTTTTTTTGTTGTTGTGAAAGATATACTCAATCCCGAATTTCTTAAACTAGAATGTAAAGCCTTGTGAAATTCCATTATGTCCCACTACCAGCATTACACTTAGGCCACAATGAACTACTCATCATTTCTCTTACATGTTCTCAAAATAACCTGCCTCTATGCTATCGCTAACCTGTTGCCTATGCTTAGACAACCTTTTCCGGATCCTATATTGGATATAAATATATGGCAGAGAGAGACAAGCCTGGAAAGATTAGGGTAAGAGAATTATCATACGTGAAGTTCTACAAGGTTTCTATTGCCGTTGACGATATGAGAGCTCTGAGAAACCTTGCTGGAAAAGCTGAGTGTTAGGGATTTGGGTGGATTAAGTACTAAGCGGCAGATGAATAACTGGAGTCAGCAAGTGAACATACATTGGTTCAGATAAAAGATGAAAAGTAAAGTGTTCAACAGAAGGTAACGTAGAATAAAAGGGCGTATGTTCTTGGGTCTGGAGAGCTCTGGGCATGTTTTTAGGTAACAAGAAGGAAAAAGTAAGTGAGGAAGAGGATTTAAGACTTAAACCTGAAGATCATGGTAGAGAACAGAATCAAGAACAAATGCAAAGGACTTGGCCTTGTCCACTAGGAAGGACACTTTGAGAAGCTCACAGTGAAATGATGACATTATACAAATGGAATGGAATTAGCAGAATGAATCTGTGCCACACAGTTACCACTAAGTAGCTCGTGAGTCACGATCTCTCTGGTCTTCTGCCATCCAATATATAACATTAGGAAGGTCAGACTATTAATACTTATATGGAATCATGGAACATTTTAGATTAAAGTGACTTTACAGTCCAGTTCTCTACTTGGGGCTTGGATTCACATCACAGAGAGGTTGTCTATTCTCTTAATGTTAGTGATAGGGGATTAATTTCTACATAAAAGAGAAAATTCTATTTTCAGAGAACCTAAAGTATTAGAAAGTCCTCTTCTAAAGAGAAACAATGTCTACTTGCCTACCATGGCATACGGTGCCAGTTTTGCCCTTAAAAATTCCTTGGGACTTGAATCCCTCTTCAAATATCTGTATAGTGATGGACTGTTTTTCTTAAACCAGGATATTAGCTCTTTCAACTGCTTCGCATATAACATGATTTCCAAACTTTTCATTATCTCAGGGTTCTTTTTTTTTTTGGATGAACTAACATCTGTTTAATTGGGATGTCCAAAAACAAAAATGCCATCCCAGATATGGTCTGATCATGAAAAGTAGTGAAGAATTCACTGTAGGCACACCTTTTACTAGTTCTACCCAAGTTGCTGATTGAGATTAATTGAGTACTTACTATGTGCAAGCTATGTCTTAGAGGTTTTAAATATATCATCTTATTTAATCTTTATAACAACCCTGTGGGGTAGGAATTATTAACATTCCATTTTACAGGTTGGGAACTCAAGCCAAGATGGGTTATATAATTTTCCCAAGGTCACTAAACTAGAGTGGCTGAACTGAGATTTGAACTCAGGTGTGCTTGACTTCAGAGTTCAAACTTTTAACTGTTACGTGATGACTTCCTCACACATGTGGGTGTGTTTTTATTCATTTTCCCCTCCCATACTGCATTTGTGCAGGTAGATTTCTTGAACCAAATGCTGAGCACAGAATCTGGCATATGGAAGTTCTTGTTCAGTGTGGCTTGAATTCTTGCGGTGTAGATCTTACTAACTCCTATTTTGCAGATGAGAAAACTGAGACTCAGATTAACAACAAATAGTTATTAAATGCCTACTAAGTACCAATCACAGCACTATTGCCAGCAGTGTGAAAAAAGTAAGCACAGAGTTTTATGAAAATACACAGTCCTATTTTTGGACTCTAAGTTCAGCACTATTTCGACAACACCACAGCTTTCTCATCCCACTCTGGCACGAAAACCAGTTCAGAAATGCTAAGATGTCCTCTTTCAAAAGGCTCTAGAGAGAAAGATGGGGCTTTGGTGAGGAAAATACAATAATGTACACGTCAAGAAGCAGACCTTCTCATTGCACTCACCCCACAAATCTATTTTTTTATTAACACATCCCCCTCCCCAGCAAATGTGGCATTCTTTTAAATATGCATGAAAAGTGTAAATCAGAGCAAAGACCATATTTCACGCCAAGAGGCTTGTATATCCATCAGGTATTTATGGCACTGCTGTTAGCCAACTCTTCCATCTGGGATGTCTTTAGTCATCTTTCATCTGGTACACCTATTAGAGGAACTCCAGAGCCATCCATAACAAAGGCGGTCATCTTTTAGAACTCCTTTGGCAGGAAGGAAAAATCCAAAGGTTTCCCATAGAGCCTGTGTTTCGCATTGGGTTTAAAGCAGTTGTTTGATATGATGATGTCTTTGGGGGAAACTTGGCCCTACCTTTCAAGGATAATAGAGGACAATTATTTTATTCTGTTGTGCTAATGAGGAGCCATCTATTAAAAGCACAAGGGCTTGTGTAATCTACAAATTATGGAGGGAAGAGATTGCCGATCCTCTCTTCCCCTCACCAAAAACAAAAGCCTCTGCCAAAAAAAAAAAAAAAGCTTTTTATCTTTTCTAAATTAGGTAGTGAATACTTGCTATCACCTAAAATTAGTTAAAAAGAAAAGAGAGAGAGAGGAAAGATTTAACAGACTCTTCTATTAAATATAATCGAATATTCCTGGAACCAAGTTCTTTCATATATGCCTTCCAGTTTGACTCTGTTCAAGTGAAGGTGAAATCTAAAATCTAAACATAGGTTTTTTTTTTTTTTTTTTTTTTTAATAAACATTTTGAAAGAGACAAATGCATTACTGGGAAAGAAACAACAGCTTTAATCATCACTTTGAACACTGCAATGCTATCTCATTATTCCCTCAGCAGAATGCCTCATTACTAAAATAATATGTGGAGAATTTGGAGTCCAAAAAAGCCAGGAGACAAATTCACCGCTAAAATGTTCCAAAATGTCTCAGAATGAAATAAAACTACCAGAACTTTCATCCTCTTCCAACCATAGACACAGGTCCACAAGGAACTGTAATTTGTCTTAGCATGACTACTCAATATATGGCCGGGAAATGGTTCCAAACACACGAAGCCATGCTGGACACTGTTATGGCTGCTCCTGTCCTCAGTCTAGATGCAAAGGCACAGGCCTGCAAGTGTCTCCCATCAATTAGGGATTTGGAGCAGAGAAGGGCTGGCAAAATGCATGGGGGCGAGGAAGCTGCAGGGTTTTATACCTTATTAATTGGACATAGCTATTTAAATTCTTGAAGACTCCAAATGGCTTTGGCATGCAGTCAGAACCGTAAAATAAATGGACTCAAGAAGTGAAAAGGAATACTCTGAGCTAGGCCGTTTCCTTTTCCTCCCTAGAATCCTAAACTGTATCTGGTACCAGAATTTCAAGCTCAAATCTCAGCTGAATACACATCTAGCCTTTAAATGCTACAACTGTAATCGAGACTTTCTTCTTTTAGTTCTGGCCTCTTCAAGAGGTGGTAGCATGAATAAATAACCACATTTCCTTTAAATAGGCCAACAAGTCTGTCAAAAGAATTTGCCGAGCAAAATAGAACCTCACTTGATTTCTTTTTTCTTTTGTGTGACTGGTATTTTGTCAAGCAATAGTGCCTCCCCCTCCTTCTTATTAGTCTTTCTGAGTGAATCATTCTGAAAAGAAGGTTACCTCTGGCACTAGCAATGAGACGGGTTCTGCTTCAGGGAGATAAGAGGTCAGGAGAGACCAGCATAAGTTCTTCCTGTCTTTACTTCTCTGAGAACTGGGACAGTCTTTCCAGTGAGGCTGCACTGTTTAGAGTGTAAAGAAATAAGTTGACTAGAACAATTTGAAAAAGGTAAGTGCCACTAAGTCCAGTGCAGGAGTTCCTTAGAAGAAACTCTGCTAAACCACGTTCACCACCATGCATTAGGCACCTACTCTGTACTAGATGCTCTCTTAAGAGCTTCACAGACATTATTGCCTTTAAACCTGAGCATTTTGAGGGAGGTGTGACTGTCCCTATTTTACAGATGAGGAAACTGAGACTTAGAGATCTTAAGTGACATGCTCAAGGTGCATGATGTGGACTTTAAGGTTGAAAACTACATTGATATATCCCCAAAGCCCTGGAAGTTTCTGCCAAAGGTTGTGTCAATTTGTGTAGACAACTGTGTACCTTCCCGTTCCTCTTACCTTGGCTGGTGTTCACCTCTGCCAGCTGTCATCTACATGTTTCATATCAGAGTCTGGCTGATGTCTTAGCTCTTAGCCTGGGCCTCGGAGAATTGCCTTGGCTTTGGTGCCCAGTGCTCGTTTTCCTCCAAATGAAACCTAATCTTGGCTCCAATATTCTGCTTCTCAGCACTTGTGTTTGCACACTGTGAGGAAGCGTAGAAATAGGCAAAGAAGTGTGCTGTAGCGTTTCAAACCTACCTCTGTATTATTTTATTAATTTAACGTATAGTTTAGTGTTAAGAGCATGAGCTCTGGCGTCAGTCAGAACCGGGTTCAAACCGTGGCATCGCTCTCATTAGGTGTTTCACTTTGAACAAGTTTCTGAATTTCCATAGCCCTCAGCTTCTCTTCCCTAAAATGAGGATAGGAACGCATTCCTCCCAGATTTATGGTTAGGATTATGTGAAATAGTGTATGAAAGCACTAGCATAGTGTGGAGAGCTTCGTGAGCACTTAAGAAATGAAAGCTATTATTTAGGGTAGATGTTTGAAATTAAATTGTCACCGTATTTATTTTAGAGCTGATAAGCTAAGCTAACATCCCAGGGAAGGAATGAGGCAGTACCATCAGAGAATACTGCCCCACCTTCCCCTAGGATGCTGAGGTCCCTTCTTATCTCTTGGTAAAAATAATCCTTGCACTGCAATGTTTCATGTCTTATAAGGTCTGATCAATACAATTGATTTAATGATTAATTTAGTGTGTTCCCCAGTAAAAGCCCAGCATCGACTTCTTAAAATGGAATCTTACTGTATTTCAGATGAATAAAACTAATTGGCAGCAACAGTCATTTCAAGGGGAAGCACAAAACAATTTAAATATACACACACAATCAAACAAAACGCAACAACAATAAGGGGGAAAAAGAAACTTGTACTATTTTAACCATGCAAAAGTGGAGAGAGGAGTTAGAGCTTCCTGACTTGCTGAACCACGTAGAAAGATCTCCTGGGTCAATTTTACTGATTTGTGTATTGATGTTACTCATGACCTTTATATCTTGCCCTGTCTATGAGGACATCAGGATATATATATATATAGATAGATAGATATAGATAGATAGATTTTTTTTTCTCTGCCGTTTGTATTAGGAATAGTGCGTTCCTCTTTGGCTCATGGTTGGTTTGTTTTTATCTCATAGATCATAACCAGTGAAGCCTCCATTCTTTCACTGGCTTATAAAAGACCCAGAGATAAATCTGTGTCCTATCCATGTCCTTGTATTGCATTTTTAATTATACACTTTGTGTATTAGTTCATGTCTTGATCTGTATTTTTGTTTCTACCCTTGTTTTTCTTTGCTTCATCTTGCCCACCAAATTGTAGACAGTTTACCTACCTGAATTTTCAATGCATCTCTTTAAGTTGCCTAGAAGTATATTTGGAATAAGCCAGGGAACATGTAAACTAGTAAATAAATCAATGCAGAAATAAAAAAATAGAGAAAAATGTCTAATTCCCTGCTTTCCCATAGTCCCAGAATCAGAGCTAGATACTAGCTTTGTAGTTGGCTACTTACAGCAGTATTGACTGTTGTAGAGAGTAGAATGGACTCTACCAGCAACTATCCCAACACAGTGATTGGTCTTTCTGTGAGATACTGTCCTCCTCACGCCCCCTTCTTGAGAAAGTCTGTGACAGCTGGTGACCTCCAACAGGAGGCTGTGGGGACCTGATTCTGGGAGGGCTTTGGGGAGGCTGTCGTGTGGCCACATGGTGTCAGTCTTGCTGCACTGTTGGGAGGACTCTGGTCCTAGTCTTTGGCAGCAGGAAATGCTCCTTGTTTCCCTCACATAATTCTCAGGTGAACCAACATAAAAGTAGCACTGATTCAATTTTTCTTTTTCTTTTTTTTTTCTGTTCCAAGGAGAAGGGATAAGAGCTCTTTTTGATAGATACGTTCCCAGCTGTGATGAGTGTGAGTTTAAGGCAATGGAAGGATTAGTGATTTTTAAAAATCAGTTTCCACCAGGACACAGTCTTGGTGACACAGTCTGCCCAGTACCATGTTAAGCATGCCTGCTGAGACAGCCAAGGGTTTTGGCTGAATCCTGGGCTTTGAAGACACACAGACCTGGTTTGCATCCCAGTACCTGCTCCCTCCCCTTAATCTTACTAGCTGTGTGACCTCAAAAAATTCTTTCTGTGCTTTAGCTTCCTCACCTAAAAAGTAAGATTTATAATACTACATCAGGGATATTCTGTGAGAATTAAATTGGTTTGGATACGTAGAGCACAAGCACATAATAAAACCAAAAAACCAAATCCATTGCCATCAAGTTGATTCCGACTCCTGGCAGTCCTATGTATTACAGAGTAGAACTGATCCATAGGGTTTTCTTGGCTATAATCTTTATAGAAGCAAATTGCTAGAGCTTTCTTTTGCAGTGCCACTATGTGGTTTCAAACTGCCAACCCAGGAGAGTGCAAAACATTTTGCGCCACCCAGAAAAGTAAATCGGGTTGAGCATGTAGAGTACAAGCTCATAACAGACACTCAATAAATGAGAGCTATTGTCATGAAAATGTGAGCCTTGGAATAACTGTCTGGTAACTTAAAATAAATCTTGCATGTTTTTCCAGTGTCCACAGAAAGTAGCAGAGGATGTGTGTGTATGTGTGTGTGTATGAAAGAGAGAGAGAGAAATGAACGTGTGTGTATGTGAGAGAGAGAGGCATTCAAGAAACGTGTACAGAAAGTATAGTGTTACTAATATATGACACAGTTGCTGAGCCTGTCTCCTAACATCTCTTTCCCTTCTTGATAGTTCTATGACTTTCTTCTAGTCACAGTCAGCACCTCTGAGATGCTAACTCATGACAGAGCGCAACACAGAGCAAGGAGCAGCCTCTCCCCAAGACCAGAGCTCAACAACCTCATGCCCTAGTGTCATTCTCACCAACTCTCTGATGCTCTCAGTGCTGGAGACAACCTAGAGCAAAGGAACAAAAGCTTTAGAGTTAAGCCCAGGTAGGAATTCCAGCTCCTGGACTTACTAGCTGTGTGAACTTAAGTAATCATTTCCACTTTCAGAGTTCCACTTTTATCATTTGTAAAAATGGGGATAGTGATAGTTAATTATTAGTGGTCAATTTCTTTTCTTTTTTCTTTTTTTGTTAAAGATTAAGTGAGATTGCACAAAAGAAAACACCGAGCACAAAGCAAACGCAAAGCTGCTGAGAATTCTCTCCTGTTCGCTTAGACGTGTGCCGACAGGACCACCCAGTCTGATGTAGGAAGTGATCCCTTGCCTCTTAGACATGTGGGATCTCTTAGAACTTTCTTGCTTCAGAGTTATGTAGAGAGGGAAAAACACAAATTATGCTTTAAACGTATTGAGTTGGATATTCCTGTTCGATAGGTGGGTGGAGAGTCTACAGGGCATGCAGATATACAGGTATATAGCTTTGAAAGAAGTCTGGGTGGAGATTTGGAAGTCACCTGAATCGTGTTTAAGCAGCCAGCATCCTTCCTAGCCTTCCTTGTTCCACTGTCTTCCCTCAACCCAGTTTAGCACATGCTAACTGGTATGCCCTGTTCTCTTTCACAGGGCCCTATGATAGGTGGAAGTACTTCAGATGGCCAATCCACTCTTGCCAGGACCCCTGACATTGCTGCCCATGTATCTTTGAAAGCAAAATCTGCCTGGAACTGCGGAAATCTGTTTCATAAGGAATGGCTTCTTGTCTCACCAAGTTCAAGGGCTTGAGACTGTGTAGTCTTTAGATAGACCTAAACCAAAAACCAAACCCATTGCCATTGAGTTGACTCTGACTCCTAGCAACTCTATAGGTTGACCTAGGATATGATATTATAGTAGAATCCTAGAGGGGTGTTGTTAGTAGAAACTGAGGCCCAGAGAATTTAAGTGATTTTTCCCGTTGCTGTGAAGCTCAGAGCCATCACATCAGGCCGACTCCTTGCTCACAGGGCTATGGCTTATTTTCCCAGATGGTAGTTCAAATACTTAAGAGACCAGGGATTAAAGCCTAGCTCTTCTCACAAGTCAGCTATTTTAAGACTTGAAAGGAAACTCATCAATGACCTTATACACACAGAACTCTTAATAAATACGGATCCTGTGACACAGTCTTAGACTTGTCATAGGTTAATAAAATTCTGGCCCACAAATACAGTGATGAAACACTATTTCCCTAAAGGTAAGAATTTGTTGGATTAAAGCTATACAAGCCATCCTATATGTTAGTCTCATCTTGGCCAATATTTCTCCATGTGATTATAGACCATGAGTACCCTGAGGTGCTCAAGAGAAAAAATAAAACACAAAAACTTGGGAAAAACTGGATATACCTTCTTCCCTATACCACTATCAACTATGAAAATTAGCATATGGAATGCCCTAATTCTAAAGAACTTTGTTCAAAGTTTGGACTTAGTTCAACTCTATATTTCCAAATCATATCTAACCATGGAACTTAAAAAAAATTAATATCACATAGAAATAGCATTTTATAAAATATCTAAACACTTGGAAACTTCTGATATAAACAACGTTCTAGGATCTTTATTGGTTTTCACTTTTAGTTTTTGTAATGATCCAGTGGCATAGACATTGTTTATAACCATTTTACAACGAGGAAACTGAGGCTCAGAAAAGTAAAGGAATTTTCCCAGGGTCACATAGCTAATAAATTTTGGAGCTTATAGTCCATATCTCCTCTTCCCTCTTCCTCAAACCCCACTTTCCATAAATCATAGCATCCTATTGAATTTAATCTATATATTTCTGAGTATCTTTTTCTCCTCTGTGTTTCTTCTAATGCTTCCTTGTTTTCGTCTCCGTCTTTCATCTAAAACGTTATGAGAGCCTCCTCACTTGCTTCTCTACTTGCAGTCTTTCTTCTCTTCAATTCATCCGATGCTGACCTGATCCCCCCATATACCTACTTAAAATCCTTCCTGCCTCTCTTCCTCCCTCAGGAGAGGGTCCCAGCTCCTAGGCATGAGGGATGGCTACACAAGACCTTGCCCCACCTTCCTCCCCTCACCGATCTCATGAGTCAATATACTTTACTTTTCATTTTATGTTGTTTATAATTTTCCATACGTCCACGATGTGTCCTTCCCCTGTGCATTTGCTCATAATGATCTCTATGCCTAGAATTTGGTTCTCTCCATTCCTACCTTGGCTCTCTTCCTCGTCTCTTGAGATCTAGGTCAGGGATGATCTTAGCTGTACTGTGCGTTCCTCCTCCATGCTCCCATAGCACTCTCTTTATCTCTATTTCAATATTGTCCACTTAATTTCGGAAGTATCTTCTTATGTGCCTCCTCTTTCCATTAACTTGTAAGCTCTTTAAGAGCAGGTGCTGTATCTTCGTTCTTCTTTATATACGTAATGACAAGCACAATGCTTCTCTTCCAGTAAGCACACATTTATTAAAACTCCAGTAGTAGAGACTCAAAGTCCTTCTGTTGCATTGAACAGAACTGAACTGAAGCCAGTTCTTTCTGACTTCATAGCCCCAAACATTTCCCATTATACCACACTGCCTCTCATTCCGGCCATAAAAGTTCTATTATGATTTGGCCCAAATAACCAATGGACCTATTTTTGCTCCCATGGTAGTTGGTAATGCTATAGAGAATTACAGGGAGCAAATTCAGGGTGAGAATGGGCACCTAAACTCAAATTTATGTTACAGCAAACATTGCTTTAGCAATCTATATATAAACCTCTTAGTACAGAACCAGGAACAAAGAAAGCTCTCAGTTAACGTTAGTTATAATTTAAGCTGTCATGATTTCAGAGAATAGGTTCAGTCATTGTCAACAATTCTTTTGTTTTCATAATGTCTTGAGTTAAAGATTAGATTTCAGCACTTTTGTTGATGAAAACCAACCTGAAAATTAAGACACAACCTGAAAAATGAAGATTCTGGTGCTCAGGGAAGGATATGTAAGTCAGAAGTCTCTGGTAGAACACTTTGGCATAAACAGGCTTATTTCTGTCTGAGTGGCCCACCTACCCACACTGGTCATTAGAGTCTGCAATGAGGATGTCATTAGCACCTGGACTGGATGTCTCTGCCTGGGAGTTGAGTTAAATCCTTCCCTCCCCCGAGTCCAGTACCTTCTACCCACCAAGAGAACAGGAACTTCAAGCTTAAGATTGATCATATTTCTTGCAACTTTGCCATTAGTAATTCTTTAAGAATATATTTAAAGGGTTTTACAATTTCTGTTTCTATATGTCACTTATTCTCCTGTTGAAGGCTTGAGGTCAGGGGTGGATTATCCAATAGGCAAGGTAAGCACTGTATTTACCTTGCTTATCAGATCATCTGTAGTGAAATTGTTCACTACAGATTAGTAAGTAAGTATAAGCATGTCTATGTTTACCTTGCTTACTGGGTCATCCGCCCTGTCAGGTACTGTAAATTTGAAAACAGGAAGATGCTGTAGGGTGGGGAGAGAGACAGATGCCATCCATACCTATGAGCAGGGTCTTTGATGTGGTGAAAAAATGTTATATTTTTCAGTACAGATGATCTGATAAGCAAGGTAAGAACTGTGCTTACCTTGTCTATTGGATAATCTGCCCCGCTTGAAGCATGTCCTTTTCTCCCTCCTCCTTTCTCCTCACATCCAGCTCTAAGCCCTATAGGTTAGAATTCATTAATAGCTCCCAGATTTGGTCTTTGGTTTATTCACAACATCATACTTACTGAAAAATTCAAATAGGCTCTTGACTTGTCTTCCAGTTCCTAATCGCTTTAAAATAAATCCTGCTCATTCCATGCTTCAAGAGCTCCCTGAATCTCAGGAAAAAAATTATAACTATATAACATATCAAACAAAATTTTTTTGTTAGCTATCCCAATCACCTCTAGAACTGTTATTTCTCCTCACTCGCTTCCTTCTCTCTGTCTAGATACTCAGGTCCACAATGAATTTTTTCTCAAGCTCCATTTCTTTGCTTCTGTACATTCCCTCTGTCAGAAATTTCTTTATTTCCCTTGTGTTTGGCAATTCTTATTCACTCTTTCTTCATGGGAGAAAGATGCAGCAGTCTACTTCCGTAAAGATTAAGGCCTTGGAAACCCTATGGGGAAGTTCTACTCTGTCCTATAAGGTTGCTATGAATTGGAATTGACTCAACAGCAACAGGTTTGGGTTTTTTGGTTTATTCGTTCTTCAAGATATAGCTCAAACATTCCATCCTCTGTGAAGTCTCTCTTTCTCCTCCCCAGTAGCAGATGTAGCTGTTCCTACTGCATTCTTCCATCTCTCTGTTACATTGGCCACACACAGTCCCTCTCCTTGCTTTAACTATAAGGAGCTGTGATGGTTAATTTTATGTGTCTACTTGGTTAAGCTATGGTGCCCAGTTGTTTGGTCAAACACTAGTCTAGATTCTGTTATGAAGTAGTTACATGTGATTAAATCATTTGGCCTTAAGTAAAGCAGATTATACTCCGTAATGTGGGTGGGTCTCATTCAATCAGTTGAAGGCCTAAAGAACAAAAAAGGAGTTTCCCTAGGGCATGTTCTGCCTCCACACTATAAACAGACATTTGCCAGAACTCCTTCACTCTTCACTCCTCCCATTGCCTGATCTACTGATTTTGGGACACAAAGCTGCAGATATCTCCAGTCTATTGCCTGAACTATGGAGTTTGGACAACCAACAACCGCGGGAAACATTTCTTAAAATCTATCCATCTGTCTGTCTTTCTGTTTGTCTATCTGTGTCTATCTGTCTATCTATCGTCTATCATCTATCTAATCTTATTGATTCTGTTTCTCTAGAGAACCCCAACTATGACAGGACATTCTGGTACTTTATAGGAACAAAAGGGTCAAAATGATTATTTTTCATGTGGCACTCTCTCACCTTCTCTATAGCTGAAGTATAAAATTTAGGCTAGATATATCTTTTGCTAGGGAGGCCCCTAGAACAAGAAGGCCAAATGGGTGCAGGTAGTACCATGAGAGAACGACTAAGGAGAAACTAATTACTTAGGATTGATTCTGAGTTCAGTCTTAGAGTTCTCCTTTGAAGTTTACTTCTGATCCACTTATTACACATCGAGTCTATTCCAGTTCCTCGAAGTATACAGGGATTCAGACTAAAATCCTGGCTAGGAATAATCAGAGCACATGTGGTTGACGTCTTTTATGGTATATTTTCTCAGGAGCCTTAGGTCAGTGAGTATGGATTTGGGATCCTGGCTCTATCACAACCACACATTATAGTACCCAACACATTGAATGATATTTGCTTAAGTTTCTTTTTTCCTTGTTAGACTGTGAGCTCTTTGTATTCAGGGTCCATAGGATATTTGTCTTTGTTCCAGTTCTGTGCTGGGCACTGTGGCTACAATAGCAAAACATAGCCAACCTAGCCCAGTAGGTAAGAGTGTGGACTTTGGAGCACAGTCACCTTGGGTTCATATCTCACCTGTACGCCTTAATAGAGTGTAACCTCAGGCAAGTTGTTATCAGCTTTTTGGGCCTTGGTTTTTTCATCCATGAAATGAGGATAACAACAGTACCTTTCCTACATTGTTGGGATGATCCAATGCGCTAATGTGTGTTAAAAAAATTGTATCTGTCATATAGCAGGCATGAATAAATGTTAGTTATAAATATATTTTTCCTCCAGGGCATAATTTTTTCAGCATATAGTAGGCAGTTAATAAGTGTAAACAAATAATTAAGTGTTGGATTGAAAATTTTTTCAAGGCACTGTGTAAATGGGCTTGTATGAAGAGCATGGATCAGGAGTCAGAATGACCAGTTTCAATTATAGTTCTTCCACCTCCTAGTCTCATAAACATGGACAAGTCATTTAATCTGTCTCAGCATCAAAAACATCCTATTTGATCCCAGAAGGTAGGTGTTATTATTGCCATGTATTTTATTTATGTCTCTGTGTAGTGGCTGGTACTCTGTTCTTAGACACTGAACTTGCTTCCTTACGAACTGAAGCTTGGTGACAGATATGTTAAAGAGGGAAGCAGACAGATGTCGAAGAGAAATTCCAAATGACCTGGAGCTCTGAGGACTAATAGATTCTACCTTGTAAGTGGATATAGTTTACATGTATCTTTGTATTTGGGCAATGTTGCTGTTGTTAGATGCCACCAAGTCAGTTCCAACTCATAGTGACTATATAGGACAGAGTAGAACTGCCCCATAGAGTTTCCAAGGAGCAGCTGGTAGATTTGAACTGCTAACATTTTGGTTGGCAGCCGAGCTCTTAACCACTATACCACCAGGGCTCCATTTGGGCATTAGTCTTGCTAAAAAATAAAAAAAATAAGGCTTAGTTATCTCTTGGGGAGAAACATTTACCAATCCAAAAATTTTGGGTACCATTTAGCAATATTCATTAATTTTGATATATTTTGAAAAAAAGACCAGTTGATTTAGTAATACATCTGGATCTTGGGAATTATAAAAAGATAAAGAGAGCTATTGTATTTTCAACCACATCCAGAAATTTTAGCTATCCCATGTAGAGATTAATCTGGGACCAGTTTCGACGAAGAGATGGAACACTTAGGACCATTTGAAGTCTGTGGGTGGGGGCAGATGGTGGTTGGATATTAATGTTTGTTGAGTGCCTATTTTATGCCAAAGCTTTTCACTATCTGTCATCCTAACTACAACCCTGTTAGACATTATTTAGCCCGTTTAATAGATTTGGAGACTGGCATAAGATCACAGAGTTGAAGAGCAGTAGATCCAGAATTCAAAACCAGATTCGTGTTCTTTCCACTATGCCACCTTCCTTCATGAAGCAGCAACAGTGGCTCGCAGACACATGGAGGTAAGTGTTTAACCTTCCAGGGTAATGTCAAGTGACTGAGAAGAGGATAGTACCAAGCTTGACAAGTGCCGTTGAACCCACAGACATCTGCGAGCCAAGGAACACACGTTTCAGATGCTTCCCCTCCAGCTCTATTTGCTGAGTTGACAAGTTAATTACTCAGCTATCAGGAGATAACTTGGTAGCAGTAACACATGCAACCGTGTAATTATCAGGGGTTCCAGTAGTCGCTGTGTAATTATCAAGTAGTTTTCATGAAACAACATGTGTTTGCTTGTAAATATACAATTAAACGATGTTGCCACCGTTAACTATGAAACAAAACCAGCATCTGGCACTTAAGGTGCCAGCTGTGGGTCCCTACAATTAAACTTTTCTTTAAATAGGACTAACTTTCCAAAAGGCATCAAGTTACAAGAAACCCACAGAAGCACGTCTGGTATCACTGTTAGCTGTATTCCTTTTGCCTGAAAAGACAGTTTCCTATTTTGTGATAAAACCTTCAAAAATCCTACCTATTCTTTAAAGTCAAGCTCAGATGTTTTTTCTTTTCCATGGATTTGCAGATTCCTTTAACATGATGTAAACTCGGCCTTCCTAAACTCCCTAAAGCTTTTGCACCTCTTGTGTTTTTACCATATTTGGCCTTATTGGGAATTTGATGAGTATCCATCTTTCCATCAATTGTTGTTGTTAGATACCATTGAGTCAATTTCGACTTATAGAGACCCCCTGAGACAGAGTAGAAATACCCCATAGTGTTTGCTAGGCTGTAATCTTTAAGAGAGCAGATTGCTAGGTCTTTCTCCTGCGGAGCCTCTGGGTGGGTTTGAAACACCAACCTTTCGGTTAGCAGCTAAGTGCTTAACTGTTGCACTACCAGTGCTCCTTATCCATCAATTAAGTCATAAATATTTACTGAGCACCAAATGAGTCTGACTCTATGCTAGGCAGTTGGAATATAGGCATCCTCAAAATAGATACAGCCTCTGCTTTCACAACTTTAAAGTATAGGAGCAAAGACAGGTACACATAAATAATCACAAGTGTGATAAATCTTTTAAAAAAGAAGCAAAGTTTCCTCCTATGGGTCTTAATTCTTTGATTAATCTAAGTTACTTGAGGGTGATTGTCACAAGGCTTATTCCCTTATTTATTAAATAATTATTTAGCACAGTTTTGTGCTATTTGCTGCATTGGATGCTAGGGATTTTCTGATAAACAAGGTAGATATTTTCCCTGCTTATAGTCTAAACTCCTAAGGTGTCTACCTTGGGATTCACTGCATATTTGTTCTTGCTGATACATCAGCTAGCAACTCTAATATGAAATTAATAGAATCCTTCATGTTGTCCGGGAGAAAATAATGGCACACATAATGAGTACTACCTTATGGTTCAGATATTATTTATTTTTTTTTATATATATATATATTTTATTGTACTTCAGGTGAAGGCTTACAGAACAAATAGTTTCTCATGAAACAGTAGTACACATGTTTTATGACATTGGTTAACAACCCCACAACGTATTAACCCTCTAACTTCTCAACCCTTTTTTTTTTAGGTGAAAATACACATAAGCCAAAGATACACCATTTCAAAAATTTCTACATACACAGCTCAGTGACATTGACTACGCTCTTCCAATTGTGCTGTTATTCTCACTTAAGATGAAGGCTTACAGAACAAAATAGTTTCTCATTTAACAGTTACTACAAATGTTGCCCTATGACAATGGTTAACAATCTCACAACACATCAACAATATCCTTACTCAACCTTGGGTTCCCTATCACCAGCTTCCTTGTCTCCTTCTGCTTTCTGGCCCTTGTCACTGGACTCCTATACCTCATTAGTCTCATTTGGTTTTACGGGGCTGTCCACTCCCAGGCTGAACTGTGAACCTCAGAGGTAACTGCACCACTGAGCTAAAAAGGTGTCTGGGGGCCATACTCTCGAGGTTTCTCCAGTCTCCTTTAGGCCAGTAAATCTGGTCTTTTTTTTGTGAGTTAGAATTCTGCTCTACATCCTTCTCCAGCTCTGTCCAGAACCCTCTATTGTGATCCTGGTCAGAGCAGTCAGTGGTGGTAGCCGGGCACCATCTAGCTGTACTGGACTCAGGCCGGTGGAGGCCTTGGTAGCTGTGGACAATTAGCCGTTTGGACTGATCTTTTCCTTGTATCCTGTTCTCTTCATTCTCCCTTACTTCCAAAGGGATGAGACCAGTGGAGTATCTTAGATGGCCGCTCACAGGCTTTTAAGACCCCAGACACTACTCACCAAGGTAGAATGTAGAGCATTGTCTTTATGAGCTGTGTCATGCCAATTGAGCTAGATGTTCCCCGAGACCATGGTCCCACAGTCCTCTGCCCAGCAATTCAGTCCCTCAGGGAGTTTGGATGTGTCTACGGAGCTTCCATGACCTTTCCTTGTACAGGTTGTGCTAGTTTCCCCTGTATTGTGTACTGTCTCACCCTTCACCCAAGATACCACTTATCTATTGCCTATTTAGTATTTCCCCCCCCTCCACCCCTCCCATCCCTGGTAACCAACAAAGATTGTTACATTTTGTGTGTGAACTTTTTCATGGGTTTTTACAATAGAGGACTCATACAATATTTGTCCTTTTGTGATTGACTTCTTTCACTCAGCATAATGTCCTCCAGTTTCATCCATGTTATGAAATGGTTCACAGATTCATTGTTGTTCTTTCTCGTTGCATAGTACTCCATTGTGTGTATGTAACATAGTTTGTTTATCCATTCATCTGTTGATGGGCACCTAGCTTGTTTCCATCGTTTTGCTATTGTGAACAATGCTGCCATGAACATAGGTGTGCATATGTCTATTCGAGTGACAACTCTTATTTCTCTAGGATATATTCCTAGGAGTGGGATTGCTGGATCGAATGGTATGTCTATTTCTAGCTTTCTGAGGAAGCGCCATATCATTTTCCAAAATGGTTGTATCATTTTGCATTCCCACCAGCAGTGCATAATCGTTCCGATCTCCCGACAGCCCTTCCAACATTTGTTATTTCCAGTGTTTTTGATTCGTGCCAGTAATGCCGGGGTGAGATGGTATCTCATTGTGGTTTTCATTTGCATTTCTCTAATGGCTAGTGATCGTGAACATTTCCTCATGTGTCTGTTGGCCATTTGAATGTCTTCTTTGGTGAAGTGTCTGTTCATTTCCTTTGCCCAGTTTTTAATAGGACTATTTGTCTTTTTGTTGTAGAGGTGTTGGATTTTCTTGTAGATTATGGAGATTAGAATTTGTCTGACTTGTACTGTCCAAAAATTGTTTCCCTGTCTGTAGGTTCTCTGTTTACTCTTTTGGTGAAGTCTTTTGAAGAGCATAAGTGTTTGATTTTTAGAAGATCCCAGTTATCTAGCTTATCTGTCAGGGTTTGTGTGTTGATGGTTATGGTCTGTATCCTGCTAATGCCATGTATTAAGGCCTGAAGTGTTGGTCCTATTTTTTCTTCTATGAACGTTACAGTTTTAGGCTTTATATTCAGGTCTTTGATCCATTTTGAAGTAGTTTTTGTATATGGCGTGAGGTATGGGTCTTGTTTCATTTTTTTGCAGATGGATATCCAGTTTTGCCAGCAGCATTTGTTAAAAAGACTGTCTTTTCCCCATTTTTTCGACTTTGGGCCCTTGTCGAAGATCAGGTGACTGTAGGTGGATGGATTTACATCTGGGTTCTCAATTCTGTTCCATTGGTCAATGTATCTGTCGTTGTACCAGTACCAGGCTGTTTTGACTACTGTAGCTGTATAGTAGGTTCTGAAGTCAGGTAGTGTGAGTCCTCCAAGTTTATTCTTCTTCTTCAGTAGTGCTTTACTTATTTAGGGCTTCTTCCCTTTCCATACAAAGTTCATGATTAGTTTTTCCATCTCTTTGAAGAATGTTATTGATATTTGGATCGGGATTGCAATGTATTTGTAAATTGCTTTAGGTAGAATTGACATTTTCACAATGTTGAGTCTACCTATCCATGAGCATGGTATGTTTTTCCATTTATGTAGATCCCTTTGGGTTTCTTGCAGTAGTGTTTTGTAGTTTTCTTGTATAGGACGTTTATTTCCCTGGTCAGATTTATTTCTAAGTATTTTATCTTTTTAGGGGTATTGAAAATGGTATTTTTTCCTGGTTTCCTTTTCATCGTTCTCCTTATTGGTGTATAGGAATCCAACTGATTTTTGAATGTTTAGCTTGTATCCTGCTACTCTGCTGAATCTTTCCATTAGTTCCAGGAGATTTCTCATGGAGTCCTTAGGGTTTTCTGTGTATAGTATCATATCATCTGCAACAAGGATACTTTGTCTTCTTCATGACTAATTTGGATGCCCTTTATTTCTTTTTCTTGCCTTATTGCTCTAGCTAGAACTTCCAGCACAATGTTAAATAGGAGTGGTGATAAAGGGCATCCTTGTCTTGTTCCTGTTTTCAAGGGGAATGTTTTCAGCCTCTCTCCATTAAGAATGATGTTGGCTGTTGGTTTTGCATAGATGCCCTTTATTATGTTGAGAAATTTCCCTTCTATACCTATTTTATTGAGAGCTTTTATCAGGAATGGGTGTTGGACTTTGTCAAATGCCTTTCCTGCATCAATTGAGATGATCATGTGATTCTTTTCTTTCCTTTTATTTATGTGGTGGATTACGTTGATTGATTTTCTAATGTTGAACCATCCTTGCATACCTGGTTATGAATCCTACTTGGTCTTGGTGTATTATTTTTTTGATATGATGCTGAATTCTATTGGCTAGAATTTTGTTGAGAATCTTTGCATCTATATTCATGAGAGATATTGGTCTGTAATGTTCTTTTTTTGTGACGTCTTTGCCTGGTTTTGGTATCAGCGTTATGCTGGCTTCATAGAATGAATTTGGAAGTGTTGCTTCCTCTTCTATGCTTTGAAATAGCTTGAGTAGTACTGGCACAAGCTCTACTGTAAATGTTTTGTGGAATTCTCCAGTGAAGCCATCTGGGCTAGGGCTTTTTTTGGTTGGGAGTTTTTTTATTACCTTTTCAATCTCTTCTCTTGTTATGGGTCTGTTCAGATTTTCAACATCACTTTGCTGTAGTTTGGGTAGGCCGTGTGTTTCTAGATATTTATCAATTTCCTCTAGGTTTTCAAATTTGTTGAAGTATAGTTTTTCATAATATTCTGTTATAATCATTTGTATTTCAGTTGGGTCTGTTGTAAGGTCCCCCATTTCATTTCTTATTTGGGTTATTTGTGTCCTCTCCTGTTTTTCTTTTGTCAGTATAGCCAGTGGTTTGTTGATTTTGTTGATTCTTTCAAAGAACCAACTTTTGGTTTTGTTAATTCTTTCTATTGTTTTTCTCTTCTCTATTTCATTTATTTCTTCTGATCTTTACTGTTTCCTTTCTTCCAGTGGTTGTGGGCTTTTTTTTTGCTGTTCTCTTTCTATTTGTTTGAGTTTGGTAGTTAATGTTTTGATTTTGTCCCTTTCTTCTTTTTTGATATGTGCATCTGTTGTTATAAATTGTCCTCTGAGGGCTGCCTTTGCTGTGTCCCAAAGATTTGGTAAGATGTGTTTTCATTCTCATTTGATTCTAGGAATTTTTTGATTCCATCCCTGATTTCTTCTATTATCCCGTGATGTGTAAGCAGAGTATTATTCAGTTTCCATGTAGTTGATTTTTTTTCCTTGCTCTTTCTATTGTTAATTTCTACCTTGATGGCATTGTGGTCAGAGAAGATACTTTGAATTATCTCACCGTTTTGGATCTTGTTGAGGATTGCTCTGTGGCCTAAGATGTGGTCTATTCTGGAGAACGTTTCATGTGCATTGGAAAAGAATGTGTACTTTGCAGTGGTTGGATGGAGTGTTCTATATATGTTTATGAGGTCCAGTTGGCTGATTGTGCCCTTTAGGTCTTCCATATCTTTGCTGAGTTTCTTCTTAGTTGTTCTGTCCTTTACTGAGAGTGGTGTGTTGAAGTGTCCTACTATCATTGTGGAACTGTCAATTTCTCTTTTCAGTGTTGTTAGAGTTTGTTTTATGTATTTTGGAGCCCTGTCATTGGGTGCGTAGATGTTTATTATGGTTATGTCTTCATGATGGATCATCCCCTTAATCATTATATAGTGTCCTTCTTTGTCTTTTATGGTAGATTTTGTTTTAAAGTCTATTTTATCTGAGATTAGAATTGCCACTCCTGCTCTTTTTTGGTAGTTGTTAGCTGTATATTTTTTTTTCCAACCTTTGACTTTTAATAAATTCACATCTTTGTTTCTAAGGTGTGTCTCTTGTAGACAGCATATTGATGGATCCTGTTTTCTTCTCCTTTCTGTCACTCTCCGTCTCTTTATGGGTGCATTCAGTCCATTTACATTCAGTGTAATTATTGATAGGTGTGAGTTTGTTGCTGTCATTTTGTAGTGCTTTTTTTTTTTGTGCTGACATTTTCTTTGTTCTTACTGTCTTGTGCTGAGTTACTTTTGTTTGTGGATTTTTTTTCCTTTCTTTTGTTTTTGTAGGTTTTCTTTTTGCCAAGACTTTATGTTTTTAATCTTTATTTTTATGAATTGGTTTGTTAACTTTCTTTGTGTTTACCATGAATTTTACCCTTATCTTTCTAAGTTTGAAGCAGTCTACCATTTCTTGGTATCGCCTTGCCTTCCTCTCCATTAGAAGGTTCTATTCCTATGCCATTTATTCCCTCTTTTATTGGATTGACGTTGTTGTCATTTATTGATTAACTTCTCTGATTCCCTGTTGTATTTCTTTTGGTTTTGGATAGCCCTCGAGAGTTCATTTCCTAGGTTGGTATCTGGCTGGTACGATCCTGCATCCTAGGTTCTGCCTGTGATCTGAAGCTGTTTGTCCTCAGATCAAAGAACTCCCTTTAATAATTCTTGTAAGTTTGGTTTGACTTTTATATATTCCCTTAATTTCTGTTTATCTGGAAATGACATAATTTCACCATCAAATTTGAACGAGAGTTTTGCAGGATATATTATTCTTGGCTGACAATTTTTTTCCTTCAAGAGTTTATATATGTCATCCCATTGCCTTCTTGCCTGCATGGTTTCTGCTGAATAATCTGAGCTTAGTCTTATTGTTTCTCCTCTGTATGTGACTTCTTGTTTTTCACAAGCTGCTCTCAGGATTCTTAGTTTGTCTCTGGTTTTGGCAAGTGTGAATATCATATGCCTTGGTGATTTTCTTTAGGGGTCTCTTCTATATGGGGTTTGTTTAGCTTCTTGGATGGCCAGCTTTTCATCTTTCATGATATTGGGGAAGTTTTCTGTCAGCAATTCCTCAGTGATCCTCTCTGTGTTTTCTGTTTTCTCCCCCTGTTCTGGAATTCCAATCACTTGCAGAGTTTTGCTTTTGATTGTGTCCCACATTACTCTCAGGGTCTCTTCATTTTTCTTTGTTCTCCTCAAACAGAGTTGTAGCCAAGTGTTTGTCTTCAATTCCACTGATCCTGTCTTCCACAGTTTCAGATCTGCTTCTTAGCCATTCTATGACATCATCCATTTCTGAAATCTTGTTGTTTATCTTTTGGCTTTCTAATTGTTGTCTTTGTATAATTTCTAGTTGTGAATTTATTTTGGCATTTTGTTCCTGCATCATATTCCTGAATTCTTCCAATTTTTTGTCTGTATTTTCCATGAATTTGTCTATTTTTTTCTCATATTTGTCAGCTTTTTGCCTCAGTTTTTGGAGAATTCTGAGTATTAGAGATTTGAATTCTCTATGAGGTAGTTATAGTGTATTTTCTTCTACAAGAGAGTCATCTGGTGTTTTATTTTGGACCCATACTGGAACAATCCTGTCTTGTTTTTGTAAATATTTAGATACTGTCTGCTGTTTTTGGGGCCTTCAGTAGTTATTTTTCTCATTTATTGATTGTAGATTTGTTTGTTTCATCCCTTAAAAAAAAAAATTGACTATGTATGAGCAGGTGGACTGTGTGTTCTTTGTTGTTTGCTTGTCTGTGTGCTCAATACTTTTCACCTCCTTCTCCAACTGGCAGGGTCAGTCACTCAGCCATGGTACAGCAGGGCAGGTCTAGCTGAAGAGGAGTTACTGGGACGGGTTGTTTGTGGCACTTACTACAGCCACCAGAGTGGTAATCAGTGCAGTTCAGGTTCCAGTAGGCCGTGCCCGTGCTGCTTGGTGGTGTGATGGCAAGCGCACGGTGCAGGTAGGCAGGATGCAGTGGGGAGATTGTTATGTATGGAGCTAAGATAGATATGGGAGAGAGGAGAGAGGAACAGGAGCCAAAAACATACAAACAAACAAAAAAGAATTCTAAGGGAGGTTGCCGTTGGAATGGAGAGATGAGATACTATGAAATGGTTAGAAACAGAAAGGGGAAGAGGAAGAAAAGAAAAGAATGAATAAATAAAAATCACAAAGGTTAAAGAACCACAATGTTCCCAGGGATCCCACCAGTGCAGTTATGGGGTCTGGGGAAGTTGCTCTCAGGTGTTACAATACAGCCTGGCTAGAAGGCGTAGAGGTATACAACGCCTGGTATTCAGGGATCAGAAAGAGAAGGAAGATATAGAGGGAGGAGAAACTGAGCAATGAAGAAAGACAAAAAGGGAAAAAGAGGGAAAAGAAAACAAAGCACATTAAAAAAAAAAAAAAAACACAAGAAACGCCCCCCAGAAAAACAGAAAAAAAAAAAATGTTCTCAAGGATCCCTCTGCACGTCTGTGGAAGCTGAAGGGGAGTTCCTTGCCACGCAGCTCTGCCGGGCCAGGAAGTGCTTCCAAGTCAAGAAAAGGAAGAGAAAACAAACAAACAATTCAAAACGAACAAACAAAGAAAAGCCCCAGGGTCCCACCAGTGTGGTAGCCCAGACCAGGAAGCAGCTCCACACTGGAATAGAGCTCTGCAGCCCCTCAGGAAGAAGCAAAGATGGCACACGGAGCCAGGCACTCGAGTGAAAGGAGGGGGAGGCCGCGAGAGGCAAGCAAGAAATCAAAAGAAGCAGAAAAAAAAGATAAAAGCAACACTAGCAGCCAACAGATGGCACTCAGAGAGCCAGCTAGTGCGGGCTGGTGTTTCTAGACAAGAGACTGTGTCCGCGGGAAGCGGAGGGGGCCGAGTATGGTTGAAGAAGAGTAGAGAGTCAGAAAGCATATATCACAAATTGCCAGCGCTCTGCAGCCCCTCAGGAAGAAGCAAAGATGGAGCACAGAGTGAGGCACTAGAGTGAAAGGAGGGGGAGATGGCCAGAGGCAAGGAAGAAATCAAAAGTGGAAAAAAGCAACATCAACAGCCAACAAATGGCACTCAGAGAGCCGCCCACTTGGGTGTGTGGAATCCAAGCAGCCGGCGCTTCCTGGTTAAGAGACCGTGGCCGCAGGAAGCAGAGGAGGCCGAGCCGGGGTGTAGAGGGGTGGGGTGGGAAAGCACACACCACAAATTACCGGTTGTTTTGTCTCCCTCTGGACGCTCCGTGAGGCTGCTTTCTCGTATCCCCGTTTGCTGGTCTCTGATACGAGTCCAAGATGGTGGATCCATGCTGCGTTAGCTGGTAGGGGACCTCTGCATGAATCTCTCCTCGCTCTCTGTTTTCTGTCAGTTTTCTCACTCCATTTGGTGCTTGGCTGAGTTCTTTATCTCTTCATTTGATGTTTTAGGGTTTCAGAATTGTTGTATTCTCTGTTTGGCTTAGTTTTTCGGATCTTTGCTGTGGAGGGACAGCATGGTGCTTCTGCCTAGAGAGCCATTTTTTCTCAAAACCTCAGATATTATTTCTGTTCATATAAAATATGTTAAGATTTGCTTAACATATTTTCTTAAATATGCCTTAGTTATTTTAAAAGTTTTGAAGCAAACTTGGAAAATATACAAAAATACAAAGATCAAAATAATTACATGTTTAAAAACACATGTCCACATAAAAACCTGCACACAAATGTTTATAGCAGATTTATTCGTAATTGCCAAAAATTTGGAAGCAATGAAGGATGTCCTTCAATATGGAAATGGAAGATAAACTGTGGTATGTCTATACCATCATGGGAGAAGTATGTGGCAGTCTGCTTCCATAAAGATTACAGCCTTGGAAGCCCTGGGGGGAGTTCTACCCTGTCCTATATGGTCACTATGAGTCAAAACCGACTTGATGGCGATGAGGTTTTGGTATGTCTATACAATGGAGTGGAGCCCTAGTGGCACAGTGGTTAAGAGCTTGGCTGCTAACCAAAAAGTTGGATTTTCAAATCCACCAGCCACTGCTTGGAAACACTGTGGGGCAGTTCTACTCTGTCCTATAGGGTTGCTATGAGTTGAAATCAACTAGATGGCAAAGGGCTTTTTTTGTTTGTTTGTTTTATACAATGGAGTATTATTCAGCAATAAAATAAATGAGCTATCAAGCTACAAAAATATATGGAGGAACTTTAATTACATATTGCTAAGTGAAAGAAGCTAGTCTGAAAAGGCTACATACTCTGTAACTCCAAATATATGATGTTCTGGAAAACGTAAAATTATAGAGACAGTAAAAAGATCATGGTTTCAGGAAGCGGGAAGGGGGAGATGACTAGGTATAGCACAAGGCATTTTTATGACAGTGAAACTATTCGGTATGATATGTGTAACGGTGGGCACATGACATTATGCATTTGTCAAAATTTCTAGAACTATACAACAGAAAGAGTGAACCCTTGTGTAAATTATGAGCTTTATTAATAATTGTTGTTGTTAGACCTTGAATAGCCAAAGCAATATTGAAGGACAATAAAGTAGGGGGCCTCACACTTCCCAATCTCAAAACATACCATACAGTCACGGTAATCAAAACAGCCTGTTACTGGTTCAATGACAGACATAGAGACCAATGGAATAGAATTGAGAACCCAGAAATAAATGCAGCTGTCTACGGGCAGCTGATTTTCAACAAGGAGTCAAAGTCCATTCAATGGGGAAGCAACAGTCTCTTTAACAAATGGTGCTAACAAAACTGGATATCCATTTGCATAAAAATGAAACAGAATCCATACCTCACACCATACACAAAAACCAACTCAAAATGGATCAAAGACTTCAATGTTAAAGGTAAAACTATAAAGTTTCTAGAAGATAACATTGAGACAAAACTATGGGATCTACTTTTTTTTTTTTCAGAAATAGATTACCAAACACAACTATAAATGCACAAAAAACAGAAGACAAATTAGATAACTAGGACCTCCTAAAAATTAAATAGTTATGCTCATCAAAAGACTTTTTTTCAAAAGAGTAAAAAGAGAACCTAGTGACTGGGAAAAAAAAAGCTTTGGGAAGGACATATCCAATAAGGGTCTAATCTCTAAAATATATAGAAAACTTAAACAACTCAGCAATAAAAAGACAAACAACCCAATTACAAAATAGGCAAAGGACATGAACAGACACTTCACCAAAGAGGACATTCAAGTGTCCAACAGACACATGAAAAGATGCTCACAATCATTAGCCATTAGAGAGATACAAATCAAAACTACAATGAGATATCATCTCACCCCAGCAAAAATGGCACTGATAAAAAAACAAACAAACCAAAAAAAAAGCAAGGTTGTGGAGAGATTGGAACCACTTATCTACTGCTGGTGAGATTGTAAAATGGTACAGCTGCTATGGAAAACAGTATGGCACTTCCTCAAAAAGCTATAAATAGAAATACCTTATGATCCAGCAATCCTACTTCTAAATATATAGCCTGAGGTCTAATAGCAGTAACACAAATAGACTTACGCACATAACAAAAAGATGAAAATAACCTAAATGCCCATCAATGGATGAAGAGATAAACAAAATGTGGCACACACATACAATGGAATACTATGCAGCCATAAAGAATAACGATGAATTTTCAAAACATTGGATAACATGGATGAATCTGGAAGACATTATACTGAGTGAAATAAGTCAGTCTCAAAAGGACAAATATTGTATGATCGCACTTTTATGAGACAACAAGAATAGATATATATATACAGAGAACAACACTCATCAGTGGTTACAAGAAATGGGTGGGAAGGGAAATGGGAAGCACTTTAAAGATAGTAGACACTTGTTAGTTTTGGTGATGGGAAAGATAGCATGTAATATGGGTGGTGAGCACACAGCTTGACCAAAGTAAATGAGGTCACTGTGAAGTACACAAGAGAAAAGGATGTCTTTGGCAAAGGATATGACAAATTTAATTTGGAAACACTAATAACAACCAACAAAATATGGGTATGGTTACACAAATATGTATATAAGAATATAAGTATGTGAGTATAAAAATATGGGTATGTATGTATGCACAGATATAAGTAGCTATAGGTGTATGTACACACAGGTATGTGTGTGTGTGCATTTATATCCATATACATAATAAACCACATAGGGGACACAGGTACAGATACTTCTTAGACATAAGGAAACACTTTGCAAGATTGTTTTTTGGGGTTTGAAGACTTAGATCATTGTCTCATGGGACAACTCAGTTAATTGGCTTAATATAGTTCAAAAAGTGTATACTCTACACCCCAATGTGGGGAGTAGTGTCTGGAATCTTAAAATCTTGTGAGCAAATATCTAAGATACAACTATTGGTCTCTACTTGTCTGGAACAAAAGAGAAAGAAGGAAACCAAAGACTCACAGGAGAAAGTAGTCTACAGGACTAATAGTCAACATGAATCATGGCCTCATCTACTAGAAGACCAGAAGAACTAGATGGTGCCCAGCTACCACTAACTGCTGTTCTGAACAGGGCCATATTAGATGGGTCCTTATAGAGTGGGATAAAAATGTAGAAGATAACTCAAATTCTTAAAAAATTGAGACTTACTGGACCAGTTGAGACTAGAGGACTCCAGGAGACTATTGCCCTGAGATACACTTCAAAATTTAAACTGAAATTATTCCTTGAAGTCACCCGTGAGCTAAATAAAGTGGGATCATAAAATAAAGAATATCACCTGTGAGTAATGAGCTTCTTTAAAAAAAAAAAAAATCAACTATAGGAGACCAAATGGTCAAAAATTACTCTAAAGCAAAGATGAAAAGGTAAAGGGGCAGGGAAACTAGAGTACTGGAAATGGTACAACCAAAATGGAATGAATGAGAATAATGACACATTGTGAAAAATGTAACCCAAATCACTGAATAATCTGTGTATAAATTGTTAAATGAGAACCTAATTTTCTGTGTAAACTCTCACCTTAAACACAATAAAATATAAAAAAATAATAATTGTTGTTGCTGTTGTCATCAAGTAAGCTCTGACTCATGGCACACTAATGTGTAACAGACCAAAATATTTCCTAGTCCCGTCTTTATGACTGTTGGTATATTTGAATCCATTGTTTTGGTGATTGTGTCAATGTATCTCATTGAGGTTTCCCTCATTTTTGCTGACCTTTTATCAACCATAACATCCTTTTCTAGGAATTGGTCTTTCCTGATGATGTTTCCAAAGTAAGAGAGCCCAAGTCTTGGCATCGTCTCTTCTAAGGAATATCCTGGTTGTATTTCTTCCAAGACTGATCTGTTCATTCTTCTGGCAGTCCACAGTATAATCAATATTCTTTGCCAGCACCACAGTTCAAATGCATCAGTTCTTCTGTCTTCCTTTTTCACTGTCCAGCTTTCGCATGCATATAAGGTGATTGAAAAGACCATGGCTAGGGTCAGTGCACCATAGTCATCAAAGTACCGTCTTTGCTTTTTAAAACTTTGTAGCATATTTGCCCAATGTAAACTGGGTTTGATTTTTTTGACTGCTTCTATGGACGTTGATTTTTGATCCAAGTAGATTGAAATCGTTGGCAACTTCAATGTCTTCATTGTTGATCATGATGTTTTTTATAGGTTCAGTTGTGAAATTTAGTTAATAACAAGGTATAAATTTGGTCCATCAACTGTAATAAGTGTACCACACAAATGCAAGATGTTAATAATAGGAGAAACGGTGCAGGAGTGGAGGTATAAGGGAACTCTCTGTATTTCCTGCACAATTTTTCTATAAACCTAAAATTGTGTTAAAAAAAATTAGCACAGTGCCGCTTATGAGAATACCTTGTATAGGTAGGGAGCAGTTGGCAAACAAACGTAGAAGCTGCACGTTATTTGCATAAAAATATATTTCCCTGTATTATTTAAAAATTATAATCTCTATTTTTAATGTTTGTTTTTTATTCCATCACAGATGTACCATAGTTCTTAAGCATTTCTGTAATGTATCATTCATTTATTCTAGTCCATCTCATGGCAATCTACCTTGTAGTCTCTGCTCTAACCATTCTGGATTTCTTTCAGGCCCTCATACTGGCAAGGCTCTGGTCTACCGTAGAAGCTTTTACTTTTCCCTCCTCTAGTGTAAAGAACAATGTTAGTGTTCTCCCTTATTTCCTAGGATTCCTTGTTATTAATTCTTTGCACTTTCCCCTTCAGCTGTTTTGGGGATGAGGACCGTTCCTGGCTACTGCAGGCACTTTTGCCTGCAAGAAGTGTGTGTGAATTCAAGGCTTCCTCCCACAGGGGCTTTTACCAAATGACTCTAAGCGAAAGAGTTTGATGCAGGCAGGAACAACAAGTATAAAATCCAGAGCTTCCCTGAATGATCTGGCTAAGGCTACTCTCTGAATTTTACCTGAGATTACACTCTTGCTGGGCTTCCTCACCTTCTCGGTCTTACTCTCCCAGGCATTACTCATGTCTTCATAATAAATCACTTGGGCAAGAATCTTTGTCTCAGGGTCTGCCTCTAGAGAATCCAGCTTATAATACCTAGATAGACAGTACTCATTGTTTAGATCTCAGTTCAAGAGTTACTTATCAGGGATACCCAAATATGTAAAGTACCCTCCCAACTGATGAGAACTTCTTCTTTAGCACATCACAGTACAAGTTCCATATATGTTGGTGAGAATCTTGATCGTAAGGACTTCATTTGTATGACTCATCATTTTGCCCCCAGTAGTTGACATAACAGCTTGATAGCCATCAATAAAGATTTATTAATGAATGAATAAGTTTAGACACTGTATGTATGATGAAAGCGAGTATTAAGATCAATGAGAAATTGTGTTATTCAAATGTTTTTAGTAAGCATCTGCTAGGTAGCAGCACTGGAGTGTTAAATGTGTTTTCATATTGTTTTATCTTATTAGAATCTCAACAAATATTTGTGAAATTAACAGATGAATACATGATGCATGAATGAGTTGTGCAATGAAAAATTACAATCTAGTTATAGAAAATAAAAATATAGCTATGGTTAAAAACACAACTCAAGATGTGTTGACTTATATCCCAGAGGTTATCTAGTTACTCTCAAAACTACCTTAACAAAGATAAGAGTTTATTTTATTTTTTAAATTTGAGCCAGATGGGCTATTGTTATGTTATTTGAATGAATTTAGTGGAAACCAAGGTTATCTGTAAGAAGCAAAGGCTCATTATAGCCCAACTATTTCTATGCCTTCATCTTACTTCTGAGATTTTCTGCGGCATAACCTTCTTTCAAAACTGCGTAGAATTGAAAACAGTTGAAGCTTCATGATTTTATGGCCAGTTTATTTTTAATTTTATAAGAGGGTTCTCTTTTGACAAGGCTTACATTGTGACAGTCCAAAACCCATATTTTAGGCTATTCTGATTGCTGGAGGTTCATAAGCTAAAATGTATATATGGATAAAATTTTCTAAGTATGTTAAGATCGAAGCCAAAGTTGTTCTCAAATAGTGACTTGTTTTGAATTTAGAGGCTCTTACTCCAAATTCTGCCCTTCTTGCAAATTTTCAAGAATGAGTTTTTGGCAAATAACAGTAACAATATTACAGACTGAATTGTCCTCTTAAAACCTTTAACTCCAAGCAATTTTGGTTGATTTTAAGTTGAAGGGATTATCACATTTACTGAGATGCAGGAGAATTGAATAAAGGGGTAGAGGATAAATGCCAAATCAATTCTTATTGAAATTTTACTTTCAAACATACTATGTTAAGAAAATAAACCATTTTTCCAACTAAATAATTAGCAATTGCATTGATTTATACTTTATTTTTAATTTTTTGATATGACTCAGATTAAGATAAACAATCATAACATCAGCAAAGTATATCATTGAGCACATACTATGAGTAGCTCATTATTGTCTGTCTTAGGCTAGGTTCTCTAGAGAAGCAAAACCAGTAAAGTGTATAAGTATATATATAGAGAGATTTATATCAAGGAAATGGCTTATGTGATTGTAGAGGCTGGAATATTCCAAGTCCATGGATGGGGATAGAGGCTTCTCTCGATTCATGTAGCTTCAGGAGCAGGCAAACCCAAGATTGGCAAGTCAGAGAGCAGGTCTCTTGCTTACAGGCTATGACAATCGTTGAATCCCAAGATCAGCAGATAAGCTAATAGCTCAAGTCCCAAGGACCAGAGGTCAGACGAACAGGAGCAACAGCAATATCCAGAGTGAGCAAAAAAGCCAGAGCATCTGCTTATATTTGGATGGAGGTCACACTCCCAAGGAAACTCCCTTTGCCTTCTCACAGCAGATTCCATCATGGGTGTGATCACATATAAAACACTGAGAATTATGGCCCAGCCAAGTTGACACACAATCTTAACCATCACATTGTCTTAACCTAGACATTGAACCAGACAGAAGCATCAGTTTCACAAACTACCTACATGGATCACATGGATCAATTCCACCATGCTCCAGTTTTTAGCCACCCCATCACTAACTCAACTGATCCCAACAAAAGGAGTCTTGGCAGGATTTGGTTTTTTATTTGGAATTATGTTTAAATTGCTGAGAGGTACCATAGTACAGTGGCTAAGAGGATGGACTCTGAAAAAGGACTGAGTTCAAATCCTGTTTGCACCACTTACTGTGTGAGTTCAGAAACAAATTGCTTAACCACCACTTATCTGTGTCCTGGGGGAGTTCATTTATCTTTCTGGGCTCCAAATTTCCTCATATGAAAGCTGATGATAATAACAGTAACTACCTCAAAGCCTTTTTTGTAAGGATTAAATGAAGTTAATATGTGCAAAATGCTTAGAAGAGTTCTTAGAATAATTAGCGCTATATAAATAAACCTTTAATTTTTTTTATTAGCTTGCTTTTTTCTCTCTCTTTTTTTTTAAATTGTACTTCAGGTGAAGGCTTACAGAACAAAAAGTTTCTCATGAAACAGAAGTATACATGTTGTTTTATGACATTGGTTAACAACCCCACAGCATATCAACACTCTAACTTCTCAACCTTTTTTTTTTTTTGGTGAAAATACACAGAGCCAAAGATACACCATTTCAAAAATTTCTACATGCACAGTTCAGTGACATTGACTACGATCTTCTAATTGTGCTGTTATTCTCACTTAAGATGAAGGCTTACAGAACAAAATAGTTTCTCATTTAACAGTTACTACACATGTTGCCCTATGACAATGGTTAACAATCTTATAACACATCAACAATATCCTCACTCAACCTTGGGTTCCCTATCATCAGCTTCCTTGTCTCCTTCTGCTTTCTGGCCCTTGTCACTGGACTCCTGTACCTCGTTAGTCTCATTTGTTTTTACAGGGCTGTCCACTCCCAGGCTGAACTGTGAACCTCAGAGGTAACTGCACCACTGAGCTAAAAAGGTGTCTGGGGGCCATACTCTCGGGGTTTCTCCAGTCTCCTTTAGGCCAGTAAATCTGGTCTTGTTTTTTGTGAGTTAGAATTCTGCTCTACATCCTTCTCCAGCTCTGTCCAGAACCCTCTGTTGTGATCCTGGTCAGAGCAGTCAGTGGTGGTAGCCAGGCACCATCTAGCTGTACTGGACTCAGGCCGGTGGAGGCCTTGGTAGCTGTGGACAGTTAGTCCTTTGGACTAATCTTTTCCTTGTATCCTGTTCTCTTCATTCTCCCTTGCTCCCGAAGGGATGAGACCAGTGGAGTATCTTAGATGGCCGCTCACAGGCTTTTAAGACCCCAGACACTACTCACCAAGGTAGAATGTAGAGCATTGTCTTTATAAGCTGTGTCATGCCAATTGAGCTAGATGTTCCCCGAGACCATGGTCCCCACAGCCCTCCGCCCGGCAACTCAGTCCTCAGGGAGTTTGGATGTGTCTATGGGGCTTCCATGACGTTTCCTTGTACAGGTTGTGCTAGTTTCCCCTGTATTGTGTACTGTCTCACCCTTCACCCAAGATACCACTTATCTATTGCCTATTTAGTATTTCCCCCCCCTCCACCCCTCCCATCCCTGGTAACCAACAAAGATTGTTACATTTTGTGTGTGAACTTTTTCATGGGTTTTTACAATAGAGGACTCATACAATATTTGTCCTTTTGTGATTGATTTCTTTCACTCAGCATAGTGTCCTCCAGTTTCATCCATGTTATGAGATGGTTCACAGATTCATTGTTGTTCTTTCTCGTTGCATAGTACTCCATTGTGTGTATGTAACATAGTTTGTTTATCCATTCATCTGTTGATGGGCACCTAGGTTGTTTCCATCATTTTGCTATTGTGAACAATGCTGCCATGAACATAGGTGTGCATATGTCTATTCGAGTGACAACTCTTATTTCTCTAGGATATATTCCTAGGAGTGGGATTGCTGGATTGAATGGTATGTCTATTTCTAGCTTTCTGAGGAAGCACCATATCATTTTCCAAAATGGTTGTATCATTTTGCTTCCCACCAGCAGTGCATAAGAATTCCGATCTCCCCACAGCCCCTCCAACATTTGTTATTTGCAGTGTTTTTGATTTGTGCCAGTAATGCTGTGGTAAGATGGTATTTCATTGTGGTTTTAATTTGCATTTCTCTAATGGCTAGTGATTGCGAGCATTTCCTCATGTGTCTGTTGGCCATTTGAATGTCTTCTTTGGAGAAGTGTCTGTTCATTTCTTTTGCCCAATTTTTAATAGGATTATTTGTCTTTTTGTTGTAGAGGTGTTGGATTTTCTTGTAGATTATGGAGATTAGAACTTTGTCTGACTTGTACTGTCCAAAAATTGTTTCTCTGTCTGTAGGTTCTCTTTTTACTCTTTTGGTGAAGTTTTTTGAAGAGCATAGGTGTTTGATTTTTAGAAGATCCCAGTTATCTAGCTTATCTATTGGGTTTTGTGCGTTGATGGTTATGGTTTGTATCCTGTAAATGCCATGTATTAAGGCCTGAAGTGTTGGTTCTATTTTTTCTTCTATGAACTTTATAGTTTTAGGCTTTATATTCAGGTCTTTGATCCATTTTGAAGTAGTTTTTGTATACGGCATGAGATATGGGTCCTGCTTCATTTTTTTTGCAGATGGATATCCAGTTTTGCCAGCACCATTCGTTAAAAAGACCGTCTTTTCCCCATTTGATGGACTTTGGGTCCTTGTCGCTCTGCTTTTTTGATGTGTGCATCTATTGCTATAAATTGTTCTCTGAGGACTGCCTTTGCTGTGTCCCAAAGGTTTTGGTATGATGTGTTTTCATTCTCATTTGATTCTAGGAATTTTTTGATTCCATCTCTGATTTCTTCTATTACCCACTGATGTGTAAGTAAGGTATTATTCAGTTTCCATGTAGTTGATTTTTTTTCCTTGCTCTTTCTATTGTTAATTTCTACCTTGATGGCATCGTGGTCAGAGAAGATACTTTGAATTATCTCAGCGTTTTGGATCTTGTTGATGATTGCTCTGTGGCCTAAGATGTGGTCTATTCTAGAGAACTTTCCATGTGCATTGGAAAGGAATGTGTACTTTACAGCGGTTGGATGGAGTGTTCTATATATGTCTATGAGGTCCAGTTGGCGGATTGTGTCCTTTAGGTCTTCTGTATCTTTGCTGAGTTTCTTCTTAGTAGTTCTGTCCTTTACTGAGAGCGGTGTGTTGAAGTCTCCTACTATTATTGTGGAACTGTCGATTTCTCTTTTCAGTGTTGTTAGAGTTTATGTATTTTGGAGCCCTGTCATTGGGTGCGTAGATGTTTATTATGGTTATGTCTTCATGATGGATCATCCCCTTAATCATTATATAGTGTCCTTCTTTGTCTTTTATGGTAGATTTCATTTTATAGTCTATTTTATCTGAGATTAGGATTGCCACTCCTGCTCTTTTTTGGTAGTCGTTAGTTTGATATATTTTTTTACAACCTTTTACTTTTAATAAATTCACATCTTTGTTTCTAAGGTGTGTCTCCTGTAGACAGCATATTGATGGATCCTGTTTTCTTATCCATTCTGTCACTCTCCATCTCTTTATGGGTGCATTGAGTCCATTTACATTCAGTGTAGTTATTGACAGATGTGGGTTTGTTGCTGTCATTTTGTAGTGCTTTTTTTTGGTGGTGCTGACATTTTCTTTGTTCTTCTTATTGTCTTGTGCTGAGTGACTTTCGTTTGTGTATTATTTTTTATTTCTTTTGTTTTTGTAGGTTTTGTTTTTGCTGAGACTTTATGTTTTTCCTCTTTTTTTTTTTATGAGTATGTTTGTTAACTTTCTTTGTGGTTACTATAAATTTTACCCTTATCTTTCTAAGTTTGAAGCAGTCTACCATTACTTGGTATCGCCTTGCCTTCCTCTCCATTAGAAGGTTCTATACCTATGCCGTTTATTCCCTCTTTCATTGTTTTGATGTTGTTGTCATTTATTGATTAACTGCTCTGATTCCCTGTTGCATTTCTTTTTGTTTTGGATAGTTCTCGAGAGTTCATTTCCTAGATTGGTATCTGGCTGGTACGATCCTGTGTCCTAGATTCTCCCTGTGAGCTGAAGCTGTTTGTCCTCAGATCGAAGAACTCCCTTTAATAATTCTTGTAAGTTTTGTTTGACTTTTACACATTCCCTTAATTTCTGTTTATCTGGAAATGACCTAATTTCACCATCAAATTTGAACAAAAGTTTTGCAGGATATATTATTCTTGGCTGGCAATTTTTTCTTTCAAGATTTTATATGTGTCATCCCATTGCCTTCTTGCCTGCATGGTTTCTGCCAAATAATCTGAGCTTAGTCTTATTGTTTCTCCTCTGTATGTGACTTCTTGTTTTTCATGTGCTGCTCTCAGGATTTTGTTTGTCTTTGGTTTTGGTGAGTGTGAATATGATATGCCTTGGTGACTTTCTTTTGGGGTCTCTTCTATATGGGGTTCGTTGAGCTTCTTGGATGGCCAACTTTTCATCTTTCACGATATTGGGGAAGTTTTCTGTCAGCAGTTCCTCAGTGATTCTCTCTGTGTTTTCTGTTTTCTCTCCTTGTTCTGGAATTCCAATCACTCGCAGATTATTGCTTTTGTTTGTGTCCCACATAACTCTCAGGGTCTCTTCATTTTTTTCTTTTTTCTTTTGTTCTTTTTTCTGAGTTTTCCTGAAACAGAGTTGTATCCAAGTGTTTGTCTTCAATTCCACTGATCTTGTCTTCCACCATTTCAAATCTGCTTCTCAGCCCTTCTATGACATCATCCATTTCTGAATTCTTGTTGTTTATCTTTGGGATTTCTAATTGTTGTCTTTGTATAATTTCTAGTTGTGAATTTTTTTGGGCATTTTGTTCCTGCATTACTTTCCTGAATTCTTCCAATTTTTTCGCCATATTTTCCATGAATTTGTCTATTTTTTCCTCATTTTTGTCAGCTTTTTGCCTCAGTTCTTGGAAAATTCTGAGTATTAGAGAGTTGAGTTCCCTATCAAGTAGTTCTAGTGCATTTTCTTCCAGAGGAGAGTCATCTGGTGTTTTATTTTGGACACCTACTGGAACCATCCTGTCCTGTTTTTGTAAATATTTTGATATTGTCTGCTGTTTTGGGGGCATTCAGTATTTATTTTTCTCGTTTATTGATTGTAGATTTGTTTGTTTCATCCCTTTGTTTAAAAAAATTTGACTATGTCTGAGCAGGCAGACTGTGTGTTTTTTGTTGTTTGCTTGTTTGTGGGCACAATTCTTTTCATCTCCTTCTTCAACTGGCGGGGTCAGTCACTCAGATATAGTATGGCAGGGCGGGTTTAGCCGAAGAGGAATTACCGGGATGGGTTGTTTGCGGCACTTACTACAACCACCAGAGCGGGTTGGTAATCAGTGCAGGGCAGGTTCCAGTAGGCCGTGCCCGTGCTGCTTGGTGGTATGATGTCAAGCGCACGGTGCAGGTAGGCAGGACGCAGCGGGGAGATTGTTACGTGTGGAGCTAAGATGGCTATGGGAGAGAAGAGAGAGGAACAGGAGCCAAAAACATACAAACAAACAAAAAAGAATGCTAAGGGTGCTTGCCATTGGAGTGGAGAGATGAGAGACTATGAAATGGAGAAAAACAGAAAGGGGAAGAAGAAGAAAAGAAAAGAATGAACAAATAAGAATCAGAAAGGTTAAAGAACCACAAAGTTCCCAGGGATCCCACCAGTGCAGCTATGAGGTCTGGGGAAGTCGCTCTCAGTTGTTGCAGTACAGCCTGGCTAGAAGCCATAGAGGTATACAACGCCAGGTATTCAGGGAACAGAAAGAGAAGGAAGATATAGAGAGATGAGAAACTGAACAATGAAGAAAGACAAAAAGGGAAAAAGAGGAAAAAGAAAACAAAACAAATAAAAAAAAAACAAAACAAGAAAGGCCCCCAAAGAAACAGGAAAAAACAAAACAAAAAACCAGCGTAAAAAGAAATATCCTCAGGGATCCCTCTGCACGTCTGTGGAATCCAAAGGGGAGTCTCCCTGCCTCACAGCTCAGCCTGGCCAGAAAGGGCTCCCAACTCTAGAAAAGGAAAAGAAAACAAACAAACAATTCAAAACAAATAAACAAACAAAAGCCCCGGGATCCCACCAGTGCGGCAGCCCAAACTGAGAAGCAGCTCCACACTCGAACGGAGCTCCGCAGCCCCTCAGGAAGAATCAAAGATGGCGATGGAGCCAGGTAGTTGAGCGAAGGGAGGGGGAGGTGGCGAGAGGCAAGTAAGAAATCAAAAGAAGCAGGAAAAAAAAACAACACTAGCAGCCAACAAATGGCACTCAGAGAGACAGATAGTGTGGGCTGGTGTTTCTGGATAAGAGACTGTGTCCATGGGAAGCAGAGGGGGCCGAGTGTGGGTGAAGAAGGGTAGAGAGTGGGAAAGCATATATCACAAATTACCGGAGCTCCGGAGCCCCTCAGGAAGAAGCAAAGATGCTCACGGAGTGAGGCACTCGAGCGAAAAGAAGGGAGGTGGGGAGAGACAAGGAAGAAATAAAAAGAAGCAGAAAAAAAGCAACACCAGCAGCCAACAAATGGCACTCAGAGAGCCACCCATTCAGATTTGTGGAATCCAAGCAGCCACTGTTTCCTGGTCAAGAGACTGTGTCCATGGGAAGCAGATGAGGCCAAGTCAGGGTAAAGAAGGGTGGGGGGTGAGAAAGCGTATATCACAAATTACCGGTTATTTTGTTTCCCGCTGGAAGCTCCGTGAAGCTGCTTTCTTGTATGCCCTGTTTGCTGGTCTCTGATAGGAGTCCAAGATGGTGGATCTGCACTGCGTTAGCTGGTAGGGGACCTCTCTTGAGAACTGCTTGAATCTCACCTTGCTCTCCATTCTCTGTCAGTTTTCTCACTCCATTTGGTGCTTGGCTGAGTTCTTTATCTCTTCATTTGGTGTTTTAGGGTTTCAGGATTGTTGTATTCTCTGTTCGGCTTAGTTTTTCGGATCTTTGCTGTGGAGGGACGGCGTGGTGCTTCTGCCTAGAGCGCCATTTTGCCGGAACCTTATTAGCTTGCTTTTTGACTGTTTATGTGACTATATACAAATTTATTAATGACACTGAATTCAACTCTCTTTATCTGCAAAATGGGACTAGTAGCAGTCTAAAAGATATTTTGTGAAGATTAAATGAGATAATCCAGAAGAAAACTGCTTTGCCAATCCAAAAGTACATGGCCTTGTACCTATTAAGTATTGCAAAATATTTATTGTATGAATGATTGAAAGAGTTGAGTGAAAGTACAGTTCATTTGTATGCAACACCCATGTCATATTTATCGATTCATTTCACAAAAAGTATTCAGTATCATCTAGGTGCTAGGCACTAAATTAGATCCTAGGGGATGTTAGAATGAACAACACAGACAGTTTCTGTCCTTATGGAGATTTGCAATCTGAAGTAAAAGACAGACATTAATCAAATAAGCAAATAATCCATTATAATCGTAATATGTACTACAAACCCTATAAAAGCAGTTTGTGTGACTACCAGACTCATTAGGTACGTTTCCCTCACTTTACAAATAAACAAAGACATGGCTAGAGAGTTGGGACTGGATCAAGGCCACAGCATTAATTAGTTTACATTGACCTCCATGTTGTATGAAACTGACTGGTAGCTACTTCTTGTGCTTTTCAGGATAGAGTTAAATTCTGCTTTTCAGATCAAAGAGTGTGGCTTAGCAACAGATGAAAGGGTGAAAAACAAAACCACCTCACAAGAAAATAGCCATGGTTTCCAATTGTTGACTGCCTTCTGCACACCAAACATTTTATATCCATCATCTGATTCAATTCTCACAACAACCCAATGAAGTAAATATCATTATAAATCGAGGCTCAAAGGGGTTAGAAAACTTGCTTTAATATCACATGGCCAAAAGTGAAGCAAGAAACAAGCCTACTTAATTATAAAAATAATGCTCTTTCTAATATAGCAAGCTACTTCTACTTGGGAATAATTTGGACTCAAATCTTAGTCTCAGAGTGCAATCTTATAGATATTTAGTTTTCTTAATCAGCTTCTGAATTTCTGACCGAACAAGATTGTATATAAATACAAGTCTCTTATTGTTTTCTCCCCAAAGTTATGTTATTTATTTTGGTTTTGCCACTTGAAACACATGCTTAACATTTTGGAATAAAGTGAAAAAGTAAAAAGAAAAAAGGAATTAGGAAACCAGTGAGCATCACAGAGAGGTTAGGGAGGGGGTATAGGATCATTTTGGTGTTCTGAAATCCCTTCAGTTTTCCAGTCAGCTGAAAATTAACAGACAGTGGAGACTTCTTGAGGGAGATCCACAGTACAATCATTATTAATGAACCCAATTATCTTGAGGTCATTCTCTTCTGATTTTCAGATACCCTGTTTACAGATGGATAGTTCAATGTTGTAGAGACTATGTGTCAAGTAGAAGGTTGTATTGGTCACTTACCTTTGAAAGTCTCTGAAGAAGAACATTCCCTTTAATAAGACCCTTGATTTTGAAGAGAATCACAGCTCAACCATGAAGAGGGGAAGGTGGAAAAAAAGATATCCATTTACTGAATCATGGGTGAAGCACTATACTAAGACTTTACATGCATATTTATTTATCTTATTTTCTCAATAACCCATTATATTCCCATTTTACAGATGAGAAAACTGAAGTTCACAGAAGCTAAATGCATTGTCCAACCCAGCTGCCATTCAGCTCATAAGAGATAGACCTGGAATGCAAACCTAGATCTGTGTGACTCCTAATACAACCTTTTTTTCCATTGGACCTTGTCTCAGTTATCTAGTGCTGCTGCGTGATTGTGAACAATCACACAATACTAGGAATTGTGGCCTTGCCAAATTGATACACGTATTTTTTGGGGACACAATTCAATCCATGGCACTCCACCCTTTGGCCCCCCAAAATTCATATTCTTGCCACATGTAAAACACATTCACCCCACCATATCACAGTAAAAATATTTATTTATTTATTTTTTATTGTTGTAGTTTAAATGAAGATTACATTTCAAGTTAGTCTCCCATACAAAAATTTATACATACATTGTTATGTGACCCTAATTGCTCTCCCCATTTTGTGACAGCACACTCCTCCTTTCCCCCCCTGATTCCTCATGTCCATTCAACCAGTTCCTAACCCTCTCTGCCTTCCCATCTCTCCTGTGAACAGAAGCTGCCTGTTTAGTCGCTTGAGCTAAGAGGCACACTCCTCACGAGTATCACTTTATGTCCCACAGTCCAGTCCAAACCCTGTCTGAAGAGTTGGCCTCCGAACTTTTTTTAGCTCTGGGCTTATAGAGAATCCGGGGGCCATGCTTTCAGTGGTTCCTCCAGTCTCAGTCAGACCATTAAGTCTGTTCTTCTTACTAGAATTTGAGTTCTGCACCACAACTTTCTCCTGCTCCATCTGGGACTCTCTGTTGTGTTCCCTGTCAGGATGGTCATTGGTGGTAGCTGGGCACCATCTAGTTTTTCTGGTATCAGGCTGATGAAGTCTCTGGTTTATATGGCCCTTTCTGTCTCTTGGGCTACTACTTTCCTTGTGTCTTTGGTGTTCTTCATTCTCCTTTACTCCAGGTGGTTGGGACAAATTGATGCATCTTAAATGGCCGCTTGCAAGCTTTTAAGACCCTAGATGCCACTCACCAAGTAGGATGCAGAACATTTTCTTAATGAGATTTGTTATGCCAATTGACCTAAATGTCCCCTGAAAGCATGGTCCCCAGACCCCTACCCCTGCTACTCTGTCCCTCAAAGTGTTTGGTAGTATTCAGGAAACTTCTTAGCTTTGGTTTATTCCAGTTATGCTGACTTCCCCTGTAGTGTGTGCTGTCCTTACCTTCATGTAAGATAATTTTTATCTACTATCTAGTTAGTAAATAACCCTCACCCTCCCTCCCCACCATCGTAACCATCAAAGAATGTTTTCTTCTGTGTTTAAACCTTTTCTTGAGTTCTTGTAATAGTGGTCTTATACAATATTTGTCCTACTGTGACTGACTAAATTCACTCAGCATGATGCCCTCCAGATTCCTCCATGTTATACGATGTTTCATGGCTTCATCGTTGTTCTTTATTGTTGTGTAGTATTCCATTGTGTGGATATACCATAATTTGTTTATCCATTCATCCGTTGATGGGCACCTAGGTTGTTTCCATCTTTTGCTATTGTGAACAGTGTTGCAATGAACATAAGCGTGCATATATCCATTCATGTGACGGCTCTTATTTCTCCTAGGATATATTCCAAGGAGTGGGATAGCTGGATCGTATGGTACTTCTATTTCCAGCTTTTCAAGGAAGTGCCAAATCAATTTCTGAAGTGGTTGTACCATTTGACATTCCCAGCAACAGCATAGAGGTGTTCCAGTCTCTCCACAACCTCTCCAGCATTTATTATTTTGTGTTTTTTTGATTAATGCTAGCCTTGTTGGGGTGAGATGATATCTCATTGTAGTTTTGATCTGCATTTCTCTAATGACCAATGATCGTGAACATTTCCTCATGTGTCTGTTAGCCGTCTGAATATCTTCTTTGGTGAAGTGCCTGTTCACATCCTTTGCCCATTTTTTAATTGGGTTGTTAGTCTTTTTGTTGTTGAAGTTTTGCAGTATCTTGTAGATTTTAGAGATTAGACACTGATTGGATTTGTTGTAGCCAAAATCTTTTTCCCAGTCTGTAGGTTGTCTTTTGACTCTTATGGTGAAGTCTTTTGATGAGCCTAAGTGTTTGATTTTTAGGAGTTCCCATTTATTTAGTCTCTCTTCTGGTGCTTGTGCATTGTTACTTATGGTTCATATTCTGTTTATGCCACATATTAGGGCTCCTAGACTTGTCCCTATTTTTTCTTCTATGATCTTTATTGTTTTAGATTTTATATTTAGGTCTTTGATCTATTTTGTGTTAGTTTTTGTGCATGGTATGAGGTATGGGTCTTGTTTCAGTTTTTTGCAGATGGATATACAGTTATGCGAGCACCATTTTTTAAAGAGACTGTCTTTTCCCCATTTAACAGACATTGGGCCGTTGTCAAATATCAGCTTCTCATAGGTGGATGAATTTATGTCTGGATTCTCAGTTCTGTTCCATTGGTCTATGTATCTGTTGTTGTACCAGTACCAGGCTGTTTTGACTACCGTGGCAGTATAATAGGTTCTAAAATCAGGTAGTGCGAGCCCTCCCACTTTGTTCTTCTTCTTGAGTAATGCTTTACTTATCCAGGGCCTCTTCCCTTTATATTAAGTTAGTGATTTTTTTTCTCCATCTCATTAAAAAATACCATTGGAATACCATTGCAATGTATCTGTAGATCGCATTGTATTTGTAGATCTGTCTGGAAGAGTTAAAGCCAGAATGCACCTTAAAAGCAAGGATGACAAGACTTCGACTGACTTACTTTGGCATGTTATCGGGAGGGACCATTCTCTGAAGAAGAACATCTTGCTTGGTAAAGTAGAGGATCAGTAAAAAATAGGAAGACCCTCAACCTGATAGACTGACACAGTGGCTGCAACAATGGGCTGAAACATACCAATGATCACAAGGATGATATAGGACTGGGCAACATTTTTCTCTGTTGTACATAAGGTTGTTACGAGTTGGAGCTGACTTAACGGCACGTAATAACAACAACAAAAGTAAACAGAATAAATAGGCTTTAATGTATGTTTTCCCTGCTTGCAATATTCTTAGGGCAGTTTTTACCTACTCTTTTTTTACTGTACTTTTTAGATGAAGGTTTACAGAACAAACTAGCTTCTCATTAAACAATTAGTACACAGATTGTTTTGTAACATTGGTTACCAACCCCACAACATGTCAACACTATCTCCTTCTCGACCTCGGGTTCCCTAGTACCAGCTTTCCTGTCCCCTTCTGCCTTCTAGTCCTGTTTTGAAGGAGGTGCTATTTTATGTTAATCACACTTCCTTCATTATAAAATGTGAGTAAACATTTTTTTTCCTCAGCCTATAATGGACTACACACGGTGTTAAGTGTTTTCCTCTATGTAATCTCATTAGAACCTCAAATCAGTGTGAAATAAATATTGTTGCCCCTGCTTTACAGATGAAACAACACGAGCTCAAATAGTCAGTAGCTTGCCCATAGTCACACAACTACTAAGTTTCATGATTATAACCAGGCCCTACTCATGTAACTCCACAGTGACAACTTCTTTAAAATAGCCTCAATTTTTATTCCTCAAATTCCTCTTAAATATTTGCAAAATGTTTTCCAACAGAATAAGATTAAAAGCAAGTGTCAACAGAAGAGATGAGAGGACTTATTCTTGACCATAGGCAGGAAATCAAGTCTGTTCTCTTTCCCCTGGAAGAGATTAAGAAGCATTAGCACAAATGTTCTTTGGTAGCTCCATGTCTGAGAAATAGTTCTGAAAGAAGACAGCTTTTATTAAATTGATTTGCTTACTTCCTTAGATATTTGATTGCCCTCACAGTTTTCCATCATCTCCTTACCATTTACAATATTGGACATAAAAGTAAAAAATTTTATGGAACAATAAAAATGCTCCAATAAAATAAAGGTGGTAAATCCTCCCATGTGGCATCTCAAAAGATATTCCAAGAAGGCCAGTTTCAGCCCAAGAAAAAGGCTCTGAGTCAGAAGATGTAGTCCTAGTTCTGCGACGATATTGAATCTTAATTTTAAAAATACAAAACAAATAGAAAACCCTTGCATATTTAGACTTACAGGACAGTCGGAGTGCTGTTTGTGAGGGAGAAATCAAGACTCTAGAATGTACAGACCAGTCCTCAACATTTCCACTATGCGTATCTCTGCACTGACACTTTACATTCAAGACTATCTTAATGCACTTTGGTGGAGAGATTTATGAGGTATTAGACAGCAAGCTGATTTAAATCAGCCTCTGCAAATAGACTTGGTGTAGACTTACCTGTCACAGACAATGGAACTGCTTTAAGAAGGCTTTCAGATTCATCACCGTCTCTATGGCATTTCTCTTTAATAAGGCATCTCAGAAAATAAGATGTTTAGCTAAGGCTGCTAATTCTTTGAAACCCTAATCATTTAAGCTGTCTAGCCTTGTTCAGGGTAATTATTTCTATCCATTATCCATCATGCTAAGAAATGACAGCTCAGGGACAAGGAGACTTTCCAAGCAAATGCTTTAAGACAGTGTTTTAGTTTGCCTGCACTAGCCAATGTTAATTAAATTATATAAACAATGACTCATGGTATAAATATAGACCAGAGAAGCTTGAAGAAAAAAACAAAAGATAGTTCAATAACTTTAAAAATATTTATTCTTTCCAAAAGAAAATACAAGGAAGACTTTATTCTTTCAACTTTGTATTTATCTTCCTAAAATTTAGGTATTGTCAAAATACATTGTCTCTGAAAATCTCACTTGTAAGATTAGCAGTGGAAGACAATGGACATTTCTTTATTGTGGATTAGAGGCAAAATTTTTTAAAGAGAGAAAAGTAAGATTCTTTGAGAGTCCCAGGTCTATGAATCAGGTCCCTGTTCATTTGTGGAGTGGGTGACAAATTCCACTGGATAGGAAGTATAACTGCTAACATTAATGTAACTACCAATATTTCTTATCACTACCATTATTTCTTTCATTGTTGTTGGGCATAACTGCTAATATTTCTCAAATACACACCACCGTTCTATGACAAAGTTTAGAAGGTTTTATTGTGTTTTGAAAAATTTGTCCTCTAAAATAGGTAATAATCTCAAAACCAGTGGCTTATTTAAACATGTGGAACCCTCAGCATCCACCCACTGCTTGTCTTTCCTACTGTGAGGGGAAAAATATTTGACTGCTACCAATGTCCTTCAATATTCTATAAAATCAAGAGCTTCTCGTCCTGGAAATTCAGAATTTTGGAGGGCTCAGTCGACACCTATGAAAAGAAAATGAGCTGCTAAGTCACCCTTGCTGTCTATTTATTTTCATTTGTCCTTTTGCCATGCACGGTAGAGCCACAGGAAGAACTAACCTCCACAAACATACAGGTCACAGACAGTTACAATTTGAACATATTCTACTAATTTAGGAGGTTTAGGTAAAGCAATTTGCAAACTCCTAGAGGTCAGAGGAAATATGTTAAACATCTTTGCATGACCCATAGAGCCTGATAGGGTGCTTGGGCTTCATGGATGTTCAACAGGAAGATATGTATAACAGCTGTTAGAGCTTGAGCCTAAGTGGGATCACCATAGGATTCAAGCACGTCTGCAGTAGTGAGAAGGATGTCCACAAAGTGTATTGCTTGAGGACTGATACTCTTAGAAAGAACACACTCTAAAAGAAGAGAGGATCAAGGACCACAAGTTGGATATAAACTTAGTATCCACTTAGTGGAGTGGAAGGATGATTAAATATAAATCCATGTTTGTCATTCTGATTTTCCATGGATCCAATTCTCCTTGATTTATGTTTGAATCCTACAAAACAATGAATAATAAATAAGTAAATAGGCAAAAAAAAAAAAAAAAAAAAAACCTGTAGGGCAAAGTGTGAGCAGCAGTTCCTTCACTGAGAGAAAATAATAACAGCGGCAGTAGCAATGATTGAAGGTAGAGCTATTGATACCCAATTTAGCATACTCAATAGTCAGCGACCTTTGCACAGGTATCAGTAGGCAAAGGCAGCAGTACCAGGCTGCAGATCATAGTGTGATCAACATCAAGCACCCAACTTGAGCAATGTTCTTGATGGACTATTACAAATAGTACTGGCCAGCTCACCATGAACTTGCCGTGCTAAACCAATCACCTCACCCCACCCTCACCAGACCCTCCCCTTCCTTAAGGAGGATAGTATCTGAAAGGGCAGCCATACCTTCCTTTTTTTTTCACTTGTAACAGTATTATTAAATAAAGGGAATGCCACTGACTAGTGTATCTGGATTTAAACTAGGTATTTGCTGGTAATTCAAGATCACCTTGAGAATAGCATGGAGAAATACAGCCTTGGTGATTTTAAAATGTTCAAACTACTTACTCAAGGTGAAGAGATTCTAATGTTAGCACTATTCTCATGATGGACTGAAGAGACTTTTGAGGAAGAGGTTTTCCCAGGAAGAACAGATCATCTTGTACGAATCTGGTCTAAATGATAGAAGGCCAGGATCAAAGTATGAGTGAGGCCTAAAGGATATTTATCAAATGTGGAGATGAAAGCCATTTTGACAATCAAATCAGTTGCAAAATTTCCCACATACTGGACCATGGGGCTGAATCTACACTATGAATGAGGTACAAACAATAGAGTGCTTTCTTAAAGGTACAGGGTGAGGTGATGACAACTATCTGATAATGCTCAAATAGGGTAAAGCAGGTTGCACTGATTTTTGTTGTGTTCTTAACATTAACTTGAATTTATTTCTCAAAATTAAAAAGTAAAAAAAAAGGATATCCAGTCTTTCCAACTCTTGAGAGACTGTTATGGAATGAACTGTGTCCTCCCAAAAATGTGTGTCAACTTGGCTAGGCCATGATTCCCAGTATTGTGTGGTTGTCTACCATTTTTTGATCTGATGTGATTATCCTATGCATTGTAAATCTTAACCTGTATGATGGTAAGGAGGCAGGACTAGAGGCAGTTAGGTTCAAGAGGCAGGACTCAATCTGCAGGATTAGTTTGTCTCTTGAGTCAATCTCTTTTGAGATATGGAAGAGAGAATCAAGCAGAGAGGAGGGGGACCTAATTACCACCAAGCAAGAAGAGCCAGGAGTGGAGCATGTCTTTTGGACTCAGGGTCCCTACACTGAGAAGCTCCAAGACCCAGGGGAAGATTGATGCCAAGGACCTTCCACCAGTGCCCACAGAGACAGAAAGCCTTCCCCTGGAGCTGGTGCCCTGAATTCAAACTTCTAGTCTTCTAAATTCTGAGAGAATAAATTTCTATTTGTTAAAGCCATCCACTTGTGGTATTTCTGTTACAGCAGCACTAGATAACTGAAACAGAGACTAGTATCTTCTGGGACAATAGTGTAGTTGGATGAAGTTTCTGAGTTCTCTGCACATGGAAATCAGTTGCTTCATGCTAACAGTAGAGAGGAAGAATAACTCTTAGTTGGGAGTTAGAGGCTATTGAATATGAAATTAATGCTAACAATCCCCTATATTCTTAAACTTATTCCCCAGGCATTTACCTCAGGCAAATTTCCAAATTTTAGGGATTTTTCAGATAATGATTTTTAATTTAATTCTGCTGTGGTCATTAGAAGATGCTGTGTACCATTTCAGTCTGTTGAAACATCGTATTTAGACTTGTTTTATAGCCTGACATATGATCTATTATGGTGAATATTTCATGTGCGCTTGAAAAGAATTTGTATTCTTCCATTATTGGGTGTTGTTGTTATTAGTTGATGCCAAGTAGGTTCCAGCTTATGGCAAGCTATGTTTAACAGAACAATGTGTTGCTCAGCCCTGTGTCATCTTCATGATCATTAGCATGTTTGAGTCCATTGTCAATACATCTCATTAAGGGTTTCCCTTGTTTTCACTGGCACTCTAACAATCATGATGATCTTTTTTACTGATTGTTCTTTCCTAATGACGTGTCCAAAGTAAGAGAGCCAAAGAACTGCTATCTTCACTTCTAAAGAACATTCTGGTTGTATTTTTTTCTAAGACTGGTTTGTTTTTTCTTCTGGCAGTTCACAGTGCATTCAATATTCTTCCAGACACCACAGGTGGAATGCATCAATTCTTCTGTCTTTCTTTTTCATTGTCCAGCTTCCACATGCATATGAGGCAACTGAAAAGACCACAGCTTGGGCCAGGTGCCCTTTAGTCATCAAGGGGACAGTTTTGCTTTTTAGAACTTTGAAGAGGTCTTTTGCAGCAGATCTTCCCAATTCAATACATCATTCGATTTCTTGATTGCTGCTTCCATGGGCGCTGATTATTGATCCAAGTAGAACAAAATCATTGATGACTTCAATTTCCTCTCCATTTATCATGATGTTGTTTAGTGGCCTAGTTGTGATGATTTTCATTTTCTTCAAGTTCAGGTGTAGTATATGCTGAAGGCTGTATTTTTTTACCTTCATCAGGAAGTGCTTCAAGTTGTCTTCATTTACTTGGGCAAGCAAGATAGTGTCATCTGCATATTGCAGGTTGTGATGAGTCTTCCTCCAATTCTGATTATTGGCTGTATTGCTCTATAACAGTGAATTAGGTCATTTTTGTAGAAAGTGTGCTTTGAGAATTCTATATTCTTACTGATTTTCTGTCTGCTTAATCCATCAATTACTGAGAGCCAAACTAGTTGCCATCCAGTCGATTCCGACTCATAGCAACCCTATAGGACAGAGTAGAACTGCTCCATAGGGTTTCCAAGGAGCAGCTGGTGGATTTGAACTGACGACCTTTTGGTTAGCAGTCAAGCTCTTAACCACTGTGCCACCAGTTGCTATGAGTTGGAATTGACTCGATGGCAATGGGTTTTTTACTGAGAGAGGAGTATGAAGTCTCCAGCTATAATTGTGAATCTGTTTATTTATCTTTTTAGAGCCATCAGTTTTTGCTTTCTTCGTGAATTAGTAGCCCATTTGTAATTATAAAATGCCCTTTTCTTTAACTTCATTAATATTCTTTGTTCTAAAGTCTACTTTAATATAACTTTATGGTTAATATTTCTTAGGATTGGTGTTTGTATGGCATATCTTTTATTATCTGTTTACTCTAAATCTGTCTTTATATTTAACATGAGTTTTTAGTAGGCAACATAGAATCTTGCTTTTTTATCCACTCTGACAATTTCTGCCTTTTAATTGGAATTATTAGACCATTTTCATTTAATGTGATTATTAGTTATTCCTTGTTATTTCTTCATCTTATTTGTTCTTTGTTCCTTTTCCCTCTTTTCCGAAGAAAAGTTACAAGATATTCTTATATTTGTTCTCATGTATATAATGTGTCTCACCCACTCCCCTTCCTAGCTGCTTTTAAGATTTTTTCAATCACTGATTTTCAGTAATGTGATTATGATGTGCTTTGTTGTGATTTTGTGATTTTCTTTTTTTCCTGCTTTGAGTTTGATTTAGCTTCTTGGGTATGTGATTTTATAAAATTGATAAATATTTTAATCATTATTTTTTCAAATTTTTTTTACCACTCCTTCCTCTTCTGAGACTTCATAATATAAATGTCATCATGCTTAATATTGTCCCTTAGATCACTGAGGCTTTGATAGTTTTTTTTTCAGCCTTTTTTCTTTCTGCTTCAGTTTGGATACTTTCTATTGCTATATCTCCAAGTTCAGTCCTCTTTTCTTTCGCAGTGTCTACTCTGTTGTTGGAGTCCCTGGGTGGCACAAATGGTTAAGCACTCAACTACTAGCCGAATAGCTGGTGGTTCAAACCCACCCAGAGGCACCTTGGAAGACAGGCCTGCCAATCTGCTTCTGAACAGTCATAGCCTTGAAAACCGTATGAAGCACAGTTCTACTCTGACACACATGGGGTTGCCATGAGTCAGAATTGGCTCAATGGCAACTAACAACAACAACTATGTTGTTAAATCTATCCAGTGCATTAGTTTTTTAAACATATTTCATTATTTAACTCTAGAGATTCTTTTCTACATATTCCATTTCTCTCTGTATTGTGTTTATGTTTTCTTTTAAATCCTTGGTCCCATTTATAACAGCTGTTTAAAGTCCCATATATTACTTTAATCAGTTCTGACATTTCTGGGTCTGTTTCTATTGACTCTTTTTCTTCAGGTTATGGGTCAAATTTTACTTCTTCATCATATGTACTATAATTTTTTATTAGATCTTGAAATTACTTAGTGAGTGGAGTTTTTGTCCTCCTTTAAAGATTGTTGAATTTAGTTTTGGCATGCCATTAACTTCCTTACAGATCAGTTTGGTTACTCTAAGGCTTATTTTAAATACTTTTTTTTAAAGGTAGGTCTACAATAGCTTTACTCCAATTTAAAGTTACTACACAGGCATGACTGTTATAGGACCCTTCTTGAGTCCCCCACATGTTCAACAAGGTTTTTCCACTCTGACTAGTTGGAATAGCATCCCAGCCCTGTGTGAACTATGAAAATTGTTCAGCTTAAAATTTTGTGGTAATTGCTGTTTCTGTGGTAGTTATTCTTTTCTGGGCCTCACATAGTTACGCACTATGCAGGTGCAGCTTTGTGTTCACCAAAGGACTCAAGGGAACTTCATGCAAATTTATTGAACTCTTTCTCTGTATAACTTCTTCCTTTCTATTACTGCATCCTGTAAATTCCATGTACTTGAGCTCCCCAGAATTCTGATCTCTGTCTCCTCTTTCTAGTGAGACCAGTGTTTTGTTTGGGTTTCCTTTCTTGTACAGTGATCCAGAAAATTTCTTCATGCAGAAAGGCTGGACAATTGTAGATCTTATCTTGCTTGTTTTCCTTCTCTCAAGGACCATACTCCTATGCTTCCTATGCTGAAAGTCTGATAACAGAGCTTCATAGTTTGTCAAGTTTTCTAGTTATATGTTGTAGGAGGGCAAGTCTGGTGCCAGTTATTCTATTATGACTGACAGCAGAAGTTGAAAGTGTGGGTTTTAATCTCTTATCTTGATGTACAATTTAAATTTTTTCCATTGTCATGGAACAAATAAATTTTTTAAAAAAATGTATGAGTCAGCACCAGCTCATAACAACTCTATGTACAACAGAAAAAAACACAGCCCAGTCTTGTGCCATCCTCACAATTGTTGTTATGCTTGAACCTATGGTTGCAGCCACTGTGTCAATCCATCTCCTCGAGGGTCTTCCTCTTTTTTGCTGACCATCTACTTTACCAAGCATGGTATCCTTCTCCAGGGAGAGATAACATGTCCAAAGTTTATGAGATGAAGTCTTGTTGTTATTGCTTCTAAGGAGCATTCTGGTTGTACTTTTTCCAAGACAGATTTGTTCATTCTTCTGGCAGTCTATGATATATTCAGTATTCTTCCCCAACACCATAGTTCAAAGACATCAATTTTTCTTCAGTTTTCCTTATTCATTGTCCAGCTTTCACATGCATATGAGGGGACTGAAAACACCATGGCTTGGGTCAGGCACGCCTTAATCCTTAAAGTGACATCTTTGCTTTTTAATACTTTAAAGAGGTCTTTTGCAGCAGATTTGCCCAATGCAATGTATCTTGTGATTTCTTGACTGCTGCTTCCATGGGTGTTGATTGTGGATTCAAGTAAAATGAAATCCTTGACAACTTCAGTCTTTTCTCCATTTATCATGATGTTACTTACTGGTCCAGTTTTGAGGATTTTTGTTTTCTTCATGTTAAGGTGCAATCCATACAGAAGGCTGTAGTCTTTGATCTTTATCAGTAAGTTCTTCAAGTCCTCTTCACTTTCAGAAAGCAAGGTTGTGTCATCTGCATATCACCGTTGTTAATGAGTCTTCCTCCAATCCTGATGCTGCAGTCTTCTTCATATAGTCCAGTTTCTCAGTTTATTGCCCAGCATACAGATTGAATAAGAATGGTGAAAGGATACAACCCTGATATACACCTTTCCTGATTTTAAACCAAGCAGTATCCCCTTGTTCTGTTCAAATGATTGCCTCTCGGTGTATGTACAGTTTCTGCACGTGCACAGTTAAGTGTTTTGGAATTCCCTTTCTTCTCAATGTTATTCATAATTTATTATGATCCACACAGTGGAATGCCTTTGCACAGTCAGTAAAACACAGGTAAATATCTGTCTGGTGTTCTGTGCTTTCAGCCATGATCCATCAGACGTCAACAATGATATCCCTTGTTCCACGTCCTCTTCTGAATCTGGCTTGAATTTCTAGCAGTTCCCTGTCAATTTACTGCTGCAATGGCTTTTGAGTTATCTTCAGCAGTTTTCACTTGTGTGTGATATGAAAGATATTGTTCGATAATTTCTGCATTCTGTTGGATCACTTTCTTTGGAATGGGTACAAATATGGATCTCTTCCAGTCAGTTGGCCAGGTAACTGTCTTCCAAACTTCTTGGCATAGAAAAGTGAGCTCCTCTAGCACTGCATCCACTTGTTGAAACATCTCAATTGGTATTCTGTCAATTCCTGGAGACTTATTTTTCGTCAATGCATTCAGTGCAGCTTGGCCTGTTCCTTCAATACCATCAGTTGTTGGTCATATGCTACCTCGTGAAATAGTTGAATGTTGACCAATTCTTTTTAGTACGGTGACTCTGTGTATTTCTTCCATCTTCTTTTGGTGCTTCCTGTATAAATACTTTCCCTGTAGCATCCTTCAATATTGTGACTTGAAGCTTTTTTCCTTCAGTTCTTTCAGCTTGAGAAATGCCCAGGAACTTCTTCTCTTTTGGTTTTCTATCTCTAGGTCTTTGCACATTTCATTATAATACTTTACTTTGTCTTCTCTAGCTACCTTTTGAAGTCTTCTGTTCAGCTCTTTTACTTTATCATTTCTTCCTTTTGCTTTAGCTACTCTATGTTCAAGAGCAAGTTTCAGAGTCTCTTCTGACATCAGTTTTGGTCTTTTCTTTCTTTCCTATCTCTTAAATGACCTTTTACTTTCTTCATGTGTGATGTCCTTGATGTCATTCCACAACTCATCTGGTCTTCAGTCATTAGTGTTCAAAGCCTCAAATCTATTCTTGAGGTGGTCTCTAAATTCAGGTGGTATATACTCAAGGTTGTACTTTGGCTCTCATGGACTTGCTTTAGTTTTCTTCAGCTTCAACTCATATATGAGTAATTGATGGTCTGTTCCACACAGATGGTCCCTTGTCCTGTTCTGACTGATGATATTCAGCTTTTCCATTGTTTCTTTCCACAGATGTTGTTGATTTGATTCCTGTGTACTACATCTGGTGAGGTCCACTTGTGTAGTTGCTGTTTATGTTGTTGAAAAAAATATATTTGCAATAAAGACGTTATTGGTCTTGCAAAATGCTATCATGCAATCTGGCGTCATTTCGGTTACCAAGGCCGTATTTTCCAACTGCCGATCCTTCTTTGTTTCCAATATTTGCATTCCAATCACCAGTAATTATCAATGCATCTTGACCACATGTTTGATCAATTTCAGACTGCAGAAGTCAGTACAAATCTTCAATTTCTTCGTCTTTGGCATTTGTGGTTGGTGCATAAATTTGAACGATAGTCATATTTACTGGTCTTCCTTGTAGGCATATGGATATTATCCTATCATTGACAGCGTTGTACTTCAGGGTAGATCTTGAAATGTTTTTTTTGAAGATGAACGTGACGCCATTGCTCTTCAGTTTGTCATTTCTGGCATAGTAGACCATGATTGTCTGATCTAAAATGGTTAATATAAGTCCATTTCAGCCCACTAACACCTAGGATATCAATCTTTATGTGTTCCATTTCCTTTTTTACAGCTTCCAATTTTCCTCGACTCATACTTCGTACATTCCACGTTCCAATTATTAATGGATGTTTGTAGCTGTTTCTTCTCATTTGGAGTTGTGCCGTCTCAGCAAATGAAGGTCCTGAAAACTTGACTCCATCTGTGTCATTAAGATCATCTCTACTTTGAGGAGGTAGCTCTTCCCCAGTCTTATTTTTAATGCCTTCCAACCTGAGGGCCTCACCTTCCAGCACTGTACCAATGTTCCACTACTATTCATAAGGTTTTCATTGGCCAATCTTTTCACAAGTAGACTGCCAGTTCCTTCTTCCTAGTCTGTCTTAGTCTGGAAGCTCTGCTGAAACCTGTTCACCAAGGATAATCCTGCCGGTATTTGAATACTGGTGGCAAAGCTTCCTGTATCACAGCAACATGAAAGCCACCACAATATGACAAACTGACAGACATGTGGTGGATAATATCATGTATTAGGTCATTCCATATATATTTAACGGTTACATTACTTATCCCACACATACAAGCTTTGTGAACTTCAGTAAGTTGTTAAATCTCACTAAGACTTAATTGCCTTAATTATAATATGGGAATAATAATGTTCATCTCTTGAGCTATAAGGACTAGAAGTAATCAGGTATACAAAGCCTGGTCAGTAGAAGATGACTGATAAATGTTAGTTCTTTTTCCTTACATTTGCTGTTATTTATATCATATAACTAACAGTTTGAGAAATTAAAGTTTAAAAAGTGGTAGAATTTTATAGCAACATATATTTTTCTCCAGTTGATTTTAAAATAATCTTATTTCTTCTGTAAATCAAACAACCAACTGATGCGTGTTAAAAATAGTGATCTTATATTAACGTATTTTAATTATTCTATTATATCATCAAAGAATATACTGGTGTTCCCTCTGTGCCAACATTTAATTGACTACTTATGTCAGTAATAAATTTATCTAGCGCCTTTCACAAACCACAAGGAATTAAAAAGTACACATATAGAATCACTTAAATTTCTTCTATCCCTGGCTCTTAGCCACCATTCTACACCTAATCTCACACAGAATTCTAATATTCGAATCCAATTTCAAAGCCAAGATACACATGCCTTTCTTTCTATTCATTACTAAGATAGAATACAGACCCCAATAAACCAGCCAATAAACATTCTGAACACCAGAGCAAAGCTTGTTGACTTCTAGAATAACCCAACTTTCACAATTTGCTAGTTTGGCTTACAAAAATAAAACCCAATGAGGTTATAGTTGTACCCCAGGGCCTGGGAAAGTGATACTAGAATGAGGAAGAAGTCATCTCATCTCACTGTGTAAATAATCTGAAAGTATATGAGGTGGTCGGAACAGTACAGATCATCTATTTAGTTCTATGGTTTTCAGTTGTGCTCCAAACATGGAGGTAGTGGGATGGGAAAAGGGGAGATTAAATTGGAAGGACTCTAGACAGTCTCCTTCTTTCATGCAAAATCGTTCCAATACTTTATTTGAGCTTTGTAGTATGATTTGATTTGTAAAAAAAAAAAACCAAAAATAAGTGTTACTACTTACCAAAAATATTGACTAATCTTAATATATGATTTTTTACTCAAATAATGTGTGCCTTCTGTGTTTCTTTGCCAGCTGTACCCTCCCCTGCTGAGGAACCCTCACAAGCACCACCATACCAATCCTCTTCCACATGTTGCTGAAAAAAAATTGGCATAGTGCACTTAAACAAAAATAGTTTGTGGTAGGGAGGGTGTGGCCAGCAAACAAAAGCAGAAGGCACATGTTATTTGTGTAAAAATATGATAATGAAATAACCTCATTTTACATGTGGAGAGTGATGCCCAAAAGTGTTAAGTAACTGTGGACAAGTTTACCCAGTCAGTTAGTGTCACTGCTATGACTAGAAATCACATTTATGGTCTCACAGGATGCTGTTTCTTTGTTTGTTTACAAAGAAAAATTTTACGTCTAGGGAAGGCTTTCAAACTGTTGCTTCTTTCTTCCTCCTGCTATGTTCAGGGTAATGTGCTAGATTCTGGGAAAACAAAAATAGGGTTAGGGTCTAATGGAGAAAAATAGGCCAGTAAAACAATAATTAAAACACAGTGTTGTTAGTGCTTTTTGGAGGTAAGCATAGGGTGCTACCAGAATACAGAGGATGGGTGTATAGACCTGACTGAAGGTAAGGGGGTAGGTAATATCAGATCAAGATATTGAAAGATATTTGTCAGTAAAAAGAGCAGAGAGTCCCTTCCCGACAGATGGAACACTATGTGCAAAAGCATTAATGTGAGAGAAAGAATTGTGTTCCAGGAATAGCAAGCAGATTGGTGTAGCAGGAATTTAATCTACATGGGAGAAGGTAGCATGAAAGATGAGAGAGGAGAGATACACAGAAGTCAGGTTAGAGGTCTTGTATCTCTCAGCCCAAAGAAGCTGAGGAAGGAGCTGCAGTCACCACCATGGTGTCCCTTTGGACCCCAGAGTGGTGGCTTAGCCTTCACTTCCCTCAACTGTTCTGATCACTTGCCTCTAATGGAACACATTCTATTTCCAAGCCACTGTCTAACTAATTACCTACAGCACTGCTTCTGCTTTGCTATTCTTAAGGGACATTTCTCCAGCTGACATCTTATGATAACTGATTAGTAAAGTAGGCCAAAGAGTATAAGAAAGGTGTAACTCAGAAATTGGTTTTCATTGATTCTTTCTATGCCCAATCTGTGAAAATATTTCAATGAAGGGGAAAATAGTCAAGGCATCGTACTTGGAGAAGGTTTATATCAGCTGTGCATAAGTTCAGATCTTCATCAATATCAGCAATAAGAAAATATGCTTAATTGGAGAGTTGATTTTATGCTACCCTTGAATTACAAAAACACAAGTGCTGAGGGTAAAGCATTAATATAAAAATTCAGAAATGGAAGCGTCTTATAACAAAACATATACCAAAGTAGTGATGTTATTGCTCCCAGTGGAAAAATATGCACACATACCTACACTCACATACGTTTTATGCCTGTAGTTCCAAAGGTGTATCATGGTGAATTTAAAAGTTTTATTTCTCACCTTGGTATATTTTGGATCTCCATTAACCTAACAGAGAAACGCGCTTTGGTTCAGACATACCTGAGTTTAAATTCCAGTTTGCATCTCTCTAACACTGTGTTAAGAGGCAGGTTATGTAATCTTTTGAACTTCAATGTTCACATCCATAAAATGAAAGAAACAGCTCATACTTTTTTTTTTCCTGAGAAGTAAATTAAATCCAATTAATTTAATTTAAAATATTACACAATACCTATTCCATTTTTAGAGAATTTAGACTACACATGAGAAGCCATAGAGTTAATATTTGACTATCCTTGTTCTGAGACTGAACTGAGAGCTGATCAAAATCAATCTTTCCACACATTAATTCCTGAGTTGGGACCTGAGTCCCTCTCTCTGGTAACTCTAGAGCTGATGATTCAAGCAATACATTAAACCTAACAGGTCAGATGGGACAGCTAAAGGAACAGTACAATGACCAGTACCTTTCAAGGTACTCCATGACTTGGGTTTCACCAGAGGCAAGGAATGGCTATATTACCAAATCCAACTAATCTACCTCAAAAAAAGAATAATTAGCTATTCACTGCCATATAAATTTCAGGTAATTACAGATCCTGGAATTTTGAAAAATTAAAATAAACATCATTAAAAAATGGGGAAACCAATGAGAGCCATTTGTGGTGGTCCTGAAATGGTTTTTAGCAGAACAGTCTAGCAGGACTGTCAAGACTGTATCTCAAATCACATTAATATGAACATTTATCATTCAAGCCTTAGCTCTACGTTAGCCAACTGAAGCTGTTTAAATTAAGCAACGGGACAATTTAGGTTAGACATGCAGCTTAAGATTTGCCTACTCAGTGAAGTTCAAGCTAACCAATCTAGCTTTTTGCTCTCATAAAATCATAGAATCTTTATGTTGGAAGGGATATTAGAGTATCAGCTAGCTCAGTCTTCCACTCAAATAGAAAGCCTTGCTATAATACACTTCTCTGTGCTTTGATTTTGCTTTATTACTTTTGCAGACACAAAACTCACTAATTCATAAGAAATTTTTGTCAGCTCTAATTGTTAGAAATATTTTTCTGTATTTATATGAAATATTTTTCACTTCCACCCATTTATGTTAGTTCTGGCTCTGGACCCCCAAACATTCCCCTGTTGTGCAGGTGCCTTTCAATATCTGAAGATATCTCTTATGTCTTCTTTGGATCTTCTTTTCTCCCAGCCCAACATCCAAGTTCCCTTTAATCTACTTCATAAGATACAGTTTGCAAGTTATCCTCCTTCCTAGTTATCATCTCCACTGCTCGTCTGTGGTAGTTTATATATTGTTGTGATGCTGGAGGCTATGCCACCACTATTTCAAATACCAGCAGGGTCACCCATGGTGGATAGGTTTCAGTGGAGCTTCTAGATTAACACAGACTAGGAAGAAGGACCCGGTGATCTACTTCTAAAAAAAACTGGCCAGTGAAAACTTTACGAACAGCAGCAGAACACTGTCTGATATAGTGCCAGAAGATGAGCCCCTCAGGTTGGAAGGCACTCAAAATACTATGGGGGAAGGGCTGCCTCCTCAAAGTAGAACTGACCTTAATAACGTGAATGGAGTCAGCCTTTTGCGACCTTCATTTGCTGAGCTGGCACAACTCCAAATGAGAAGAAACAGCTGCAAACATGCATTAATAATCAGAAAGTGGAATGTACAAAGTATGAGTCTAGGAAAATTTGAAGTCATCAAAAATAAAGTGGAACAAATAAAGATCATTATCCTAAGCATTAGTGAGATGAAATGGACTGATACTGGCCATTTTCAATTAGATAATCATATGGTCTACTATGCAGGAAATGACAAATTGAAGAGGAATGGTGTTGCATTCATCAGCAAAAACAATGTTACAAGATCTATCCAGAAGTTCAGTGCTATCAATGATAGGATAATATCCATACCCCTACAAGGAAGACCAGTTAATACGACTATTGTTCAAATTTATGCACCAACCATTAATGCCAAAGATGAAGAAACTGAAGATTTTTACTAATTTCTGCAGTCTGAAATTGATCAAACATGCAGTCAAGATGCATTGATAATTACTGGTGATTGGAATGCAAAAGTTGGAAACAAACAAGAAGGATTGGTAGTTGGAAAATGTGGCTTTGGTGATAGAAACAATGCTGGAGATTGCATGATAGAATTTTGCAAGACCAACGACTTTTTCTTTGCGAATACCATTTTTTAACAAAGTACATGGCAACTATAACCGTGGACCTCACCAGATGGAGTACACAGGAATCAAATACACTACATCTGTGGGAAGAGATGATGGAGAAGCCCAATATCATCAGTCAGAACAAGGGCTGGGGTGACTGCAGATCAGACCATCAATTGCCTATATGCAAGTTCAAGCTGAAACTGAAGAAAATTAAAATAAGTCCATGAGAGACAAAATACAACCTTGAGTATATCCCACCTGATTTTAGAGACCATCTCAAGAACAGATTTGAGACATAGAACACTAATGACTGAAGACTGGACGAGTTGTGGTATGATAAAAACATCACAAATGAAGAAAGTAAAAGGTCATTAAAAAGATAAGAAAGAAAGAAAAGGTCAAAATGGATGTCAGAATAGAATTTGAAACTTGCTTTTGAACATATAGTAGCTAAAGCGAATGGAAGAAATGATCACGTAAAAGAGCTGAAGAGAATATTTCAAATGGCAGCTAGAGTAAACAAAGTATTATAATGAAATGTGCAAAGACCTAGTTTTAGAAAACCAAAAGGGAAGAATGCAGTCAGCATTTCTCAAGCTCAAAGAATTGAAGAAAAAATTCAAGCCTCGAATTGCTATACTGAAGGATTCTATGGGCAAAATATTGAATGATGCAGGAAGCACCAAAAGAAGATGGAAGGAATACACAGAATCACTGTACTAAAAAGAATTGGTTGATGTTCATCTATTTCAGGAGGTTGCATATGATCAAGAATCAATGGTATTGAAGAAAGAAGTCCAAGGGGCACTGAAGGCATAGGAGAAAAACCTGGCTCCAGGAATAGAAGGAGTATCAATTGAGATGTTTCAACAAAAGGATGCAACGGTGGAGATGCTCACTCATCTATGCCAAGAAATTTGGAGGACAGCTACCTGGCCAACCGACTGGAAAAGATCTGTATTTGTGGCATTCCAAAGAAAGGTGATCCAACAGAATGTGGAAATTATCGAACAATGTCATTCATATCACACACAAGTAAAAGTTTGATGAAGATTATTAAAAAATGGTTGCAGCAGAACATCAACAAGGAACTGCCAGAAATTCGAGCCAGATTCAGAAGAGGACATGGAATGATGAATATCATTGCTGATGTCAGATGGATCTTGGCTGAAAGCAGAGAATACCAGAAAGATGTTTAACTGTGTTTTATTGACTACTCAAAGGCATTCAATTGTGTGGATCATAAAAAATTATGGATAACATTGAGAGGAATGGAATTCCAGAACACTTAATTGTGCTCATGAAGAACCTGTACATAGACCAAGAATTAGTCGTTTGAACAGAACAAGGGGATACTGAGTGGTTTAAAATCTGGAAAGGTGTGTGTCAGTGTTGTATCCTTTCACCATTCTGATTCAATCTGTATGCTGGAAAAAAAAAAAGTAAGTCCAGAGAAGCTAGACTATAAGAAGAAGAAGGAGACATCAGAATTGAAGGAAGATTCATTAACAACATGCGATATGAGATGATAGAAACTTACCTGTTGAAAGCGAAAAGGACTTGAAGCACTTACTGATGAAGATCAAAGTCTACAGCCTTCAGTATGGATTGCATCTCAACATAAAGAAAACAAAAATCCTCATAAGTGGACCAATAAGCAACATCATGACAAACGGAGTAAACATTGAAGTTGCCAAGGATTTCATTTTACTTGGATTCACAATCAACGCCCATAGAAGCAGCAGTCAAGAAATCAAACAACTTATTGCATTTGGAAAATTTGCTGCTAAAGACTTCTTTAAAACCTTAAAAAGCAAAGATATCACTTTGAAGACTAAGGTGCACCTGATGCAAGCCATGGTATTTTCAATCACTTCATATTCATGCAAAAGCTGGACAATGAATAAAGAAGACCAGTGAAGAGCTGGTGCATTTGAACTGTGGTGTTGGTGAAGAATGTTGAATATACATGAACTGCCAGAAGAATGAACAAATCTGTCTTGGAAGAAGTACAGACAGAATGCCCCTTAGAAGTTAGGATGGGGAGACTTCATCTTGTTTGATTATAATATGTCTTGGTGACTTTCTTTTGGGATCTACCTTATGTGGGGTTCGATAAGCATCTTTGATAGATATCTTGTCATCTTTCAGATATCAGGGAAGTTTTCTGCCAACAAATCTTCAACAATTCTCTCTGTATTTTCTGTTATCCCCCGCCCCTTTCTGGTACTCCAGTCACTCGTAGGTTATTCCTCTTGATAGAGTCCCACATAATTCTTAGAGTTTCTTCATTTTTTGAAATTCTTTTATCTGATTTTTCCTCAAATAAGTTGGTGTCAAGTTCTTTATCTTCAATCTCACTAATTCTGACTTCCATTGCCTCAGTTCTGCTCCTATGACTTTCTATTGAGTTGTCTAATTTGGGAATTTTTTGTTAATCTTCTGGATTTCTGATTGCTGTCTCTCTATGGATTCTTGCAGCCTGTTAAATTTGTCATTATGCTCTTCTCTAATCTTTTTAATTTCCTCTATTGCATGTTCTGCATTTTGCTTAATTTTCTTGCTAATTTCTTGAAGAGTGCTTGTTTATTAATCTTTTGTATTCTGCCTCTGGTAATTCCCAGAAATTTTCCTCCTTTGGAAAATTTTTAGATTATTTATTTTGGGAGCTTGCTGAAGCCATCATGGATTGCCTCTTTATGTGATTTGATATTGACTGTTGTCCCCCAGTCATCAATAAATTATTATATTTATTTTATGTTTGCTTACTGTGTCCTAGCTTCTTGTTTTGTTTTGATATGCCCAAATAGGCTGCTCGTATGAGCTAGTTTGATTATTGGCATCTTTGAAGCTCTAATGTCCTGTCACCAGGTGGTTAGATCTGTTACTAGGTATGTGAGCTCAGGAGTCCACCCAATCCTCCTGTATGGGTTCAGCTCAGGTGCCCAGGTAGATAGCCACCAAGTGTGTGGTGTAGGCTCTCAGTTACAGTCCTAGACAGGCATGGGTGATTGGTGTAGGCACAGGCATCTGGCTGCAGCTGGGGGACACACTCTGAGCAAGGCAGGGGGCTGATGGCCTCCCTTGAGTGTCCAGAAGGAAGCAATGTCCCTTTTCCCTAGAGCATGTAGGTGGATGGGTTTTGCAGCTGGACTATGAGCACCTAATGCTGTTGGCTATAAGGACTGGGGGCACCTCTTATTAATGGGCCCCTATTATAGGTGGCTAGGTGGCGTGGGTGGAGCCACCAGTCCTCAGGCTCCTAATGTGGGTAGGTGAAGACACTGCTTAATGGGCAGAGCAGTGTCAAATGTCAAGAACCTGCCACTTCACAGCTGAAACAGTTGAAGTTAGACTTCAGGTATATACCCTGTTGTACTGCGGTAATGAGGGCCTATGCTGTTGAAATGGGCCCACACAAGTCTATGCAGAGGGAAAGGCCCTCAAAGTCCACAGATCCCTTATACCTGTGCCTAGGCAAAGGAGCTGTGCCTACCCTGGGTTCTGGCTTATGAGAGCCAGCAGTCTATTTTTTCCCCTGTTTGTTAATTTGTTCACTCTCCAAGGCAGGGAGAAGGGCTCCAGGCATCTTTCGGATCCTACTTCCAGCCCAGGGGACCCAGCAATTGCTGAAGCTTGTCTGGGACCCAGTGAAGAGCAGGAAGTGGGTAGGTAAATGGGAGAGAGAGGTTTTTCCCTAAGGGGGTTGTTTTTTATCCTCGCAGTAGGCAGTATGCAATTACTTACCTTTCGCATATCCAGGGCTGCTTCTCACTAGTTCTGGTTGGCTGTGCAGATTTTCTGGTGCTGGGTCTCTCCTGGTGTGCAAAACATGCTTCCTGAGCACTGCTGCTTGCCTGCCTCACTGCTCACCCATGAGCTGATCAGGCCTGAAGGGCTCAGGCTCTTGCCGGGTCAGGTCTGACAACTCCTTGCTGCTTCCGAACCACTCAGTCTGGTTCTTCAACTCTGCCTGTGATGTTCAGGGCTCCCAGATTACCATGTATAATCAGTTCATTTGTTTTTTCAGGTCTTTGCTGTAAGAGAGTCCACCGGAAGTGTCTGACTACTCTGCCTGCTTGGACCTGCTTCTGAATAATTTTTTATATATCCAAAACACTAGACCTTTGTCAGATACATGGTTTGTAAATGTTTTTTCACTGTTTGTAGCTTATATTTCCATCATCTTAACAGGGTCTTCCAAGAGCAACATTTTCAAATTTTTGAACAGTTTTTTAAATTTTAAAATGGTTTTAGAATTATAGAATTATTGCAAACATGGTACAGGCAGTTCCAATATACCCCTATTATTGCCCTATTATTAACATCTTACATTAGTATGGTACATTTGTCACAATTAATGAACCAATATTTTATATTCTTATTAAGTAAAGGCCATAGGTTATTCAGATTTTCTTAGTTTTTACCTAATGTTCTTTTTCTATTCCAGGATCTCATCCAAGTTATCACATTATATTTAGTTGTTACGTCTCCTCAGTTGGGATTTATTTAATGCTTTTCTCATAATTAGACTAGTTGTATGGCTCTTTGGGAAGAAGACCACAGAACTTAAGTACATTCTCATCACATCCTATCAAGGGTACATAATATCAACATGAATTGTCTCTGTTTATGGCAACTTTGATCACCCAGAAGAGCTAGTTTTTGTTAGGTTTCTGCACTTCAAAGCTACCACCCCCCACCTTTTATACTGTACTCTTTGGAAGGAAGTCACTATGTGCAGACACACTTAATGACTGTGGAATTATGCGTCACCTTCTTGAGGACAGAGTATGTACATAAATTATTGGGAATTCTTTCGCATAGGAGATATGTCTATTTTCTTATTTATTTATGTTTTCAATACTTTATTTATATCATTGCAGATCATGATTTTTTTTTAATTTGCTTTTGTATATAATCCAATATGACTTTATTTGTTGCTAAAATTGTTCTGGTTTTGAACATTGGGAGCACTTTCAGTTAGCTCCTGAATCCCTTTGACATACCCTCATTGTGTGTGTGTGTGTGTGTGTGTGTGTGTGTGTGTTTAGTATTCCATACTTTCTGACACTGCATGATGCTCTAGGCTTATCATGTATATTTCCTGTCATAGTCCTAGAATCATCCATTTCTCCTAGGATTCCTGGTTCTTTGTATTGTAGAAAGGTATTAGAAAACAAGATCTGAGTGGTGTGTGTGCACATTGCTACTAGGGAGACATTTTTCCTAGGCCCTGTATATTGACAGCAAGAAAATATATGTGTGTAATACTAACCTGTATATATACAAATATCTAAAAATATTTCTGTGTATAACCTTCTGTATCTATATTAACCTAAACATGAATTCATACTGATGTCTCCAACTCTAATCCATGTATCACGCAGCTGTTTCCCTTGTTTATCTGTCACATCTCACTAACAGTGAGTAACCCGGATCCCAATATCCATCATCCATTTATTTGATTGTTCATTTCTGGTAAACATATATAGTGTTTTCAGAATTGTTAGCCTGTAACCCCATGACAGGAAACCCTGGTGGTGTAGTGGTTAAGAGCTATGGCTGCTAACCAAAAGGTCAGCAGTTCGAATCCACCAAGCACTCCTTGGAAACCCTATGGGACAGTGCGACTTTATCCTATAGGATCACTATGAGTCAGAATCAACTCAACGGCAATGGGATTTTTTTTGGTTAACCCCATGACAAACAACTTTATCAACTAGAATATTTTGCTTATGTACAGTTTATGTACAATTTCTTTTGCCTTTAATTCTACAGACTCCACTCATTTCCAAAGTACTTAGGTCAGTATCCCCCCATCCCCTCCTGTCACACACATGCCTTTCAGTGTTGCTGTTTCATACATTTGTGATACAGTTAGATTGTTTTGTCACAGTCTGAATCCCATCCTGGGATCCTTCAACCTCCTAAATGTTTTATTTTTTTTTTATTTGCATACATTAAGGTTCATTGTTTGCGATGTAAATGTCTATGGATTTTGACAAATGCGTGGTGTCATGTATCCACCATTACAGTATCATAAGGAATAGTTTCATGGTCCTAAATAAAAAACCCTGATCATGACCTATTGAACCCTCCCCCCGTAATCCTTGTGTCTTAGTCTGGGTTCTCTAGAGGAGCAAAACCAGTAGCATATATAGAAGTACATATATAGAGAGATTTATTTCTAGGAAATGGCTCATGCAGTCGTGAGAAAATGGCTTACACAATTGTGGGGGCTGGCAAGTTCCAAATCCATGGGTAAAATGACAGGCTGAAGACTTCTGCCAGCTCACATCATTGCAAGGGCTGGTGAACCCAAAATCTGCAGGCCATACAGCAGGCTTCTGCAGGCTTATGACCCAAGGATCAAAGGTCAGGTTATGAGAAGGGTACAGGGTGGAGAAAAGACAGCAAGCTTACCAGAACATCCATTTATATACAGGATGGAGACCCCACCCCCAAGGAAACTTCCTTTCCAACTGATTTGCTGATCACATCAGATCACAGAATGGAAGGTGATTACATAGTCTGACAAACCACTGAGAATCATAGCCTAGCCAAGCTGACATGTAACATTAACCATCACACCCTGGCAACCATTGATGTATTTACTGTCTCTACAGTTTTGCCCTTTTTAAAGCATCATATAAATGGAATTATAGAGTATGTAGCCTTTTCAGCTGGCTTAGTTCATCTAATAATATAAATTTAAGATCCATCCATGTCTTTGAGTACATTGATTGTGCATTCTTTCTTTTTTAATCACTGCGTAGTATTCCATTGTATAGATGTATCACAGTTTGTTTATGAATTTGCCTATTGAAAGACACATTTGTTGCATTAGTTTTTGGCAGTTATGAATAAAGCTGCTGTAAATATTTACACACAAATTTTTGTTAGACATAATTTTTCAAATCAGCATGGTAAATAGCTAAAAGCACAATTGCTGGATCATATGCTAAAATTATGTTTACCATTGTATAAAAATGCCCAAGTATCTTCCTAAGTGGCTGTGCAATTTTGCATTCCCATCAGCAATGAATGAGAGTTCATATTGCTCCACATCCTCACAACCAATTTGGTATGATCAGTTTTTGAGATTTTAGTAGTAGTATCAGAATTGACTCAATGGTAGTGGGTTTGGTTTGGTATCTCACTATTGTTTTAATTTGCATTGCCCTAATGACAAATGATGTTGAAAAACTTTTCGTATGTTTATCTGCCATCTGTATATCTTTATTTGTTGAGGTATCTGTTCATATATTTTGTCTATTTTATGATTGTGTTGCTTGTTTTCTTATTTGTGAGTTGTAAAAGTTCTTTGTGCATTTTGGATTGTCAAATATGTTTTTCAAGTATTTTCTCCTAGTCCATAGTTTGTCTTTACATTCTCTTAACATTGTCTTTTTCAGAGTAGAAGTTTTAATTTTAATAAGTTACACCATAGTAATCTTATCTTTGATGGATCATGCATTCAGTGTTTTATCTAAAAATTTATCACAAACCAAAGGTCATGTAGATTTTCTCCTAGGATTTATTCTACAAGTTTCATATTTTTACATTTGACCGTTAGTTTGTGATCCATTTTGAATTAATTTGTGTATAAGGTGTAAGGTTTAGGTTGAAGTTTTTTTTTTTTTGGATATGGATGTCTAATTGCTTCAGCACCCTTTGTTGAATGGCTATCTTTCTTGTATTGAATTCCTTTTGCAATACCACACAGTATTGATTATTATAGCTACATAATATATCTTAAAATTGTATAGATTGATTTCTCCTCTTTATTCATCATTTGCAAGATTATTTTAGCTATTCCAATTGTTTTGCCTTTCCAAAACAATTTTAGAGTAACCTTTCTATAGCTACAAAACTATTGCTGGAATTTTGATAGGAATAGCATAAAATCTATATTTCAATTTGGGAAAATTGACATATATACTATGTTGAATCTTCCAGATCCATGAACATGGTATGTATTCCATTTATTTAGATCTTTCTTTTATTTCTTTCTTCAATGTATTATAGTTTTCATCAGTCAAGTCCACACATGTTTTGTTAGATTCACATCTAAGTATTTAATTTTTTCTTGAGCAGTTGTAAATGATATTGTAGTTTTAATTACCATGTCAACATGTTCATTGCTAGTTTATAGAAATGCAATAGATTTTTCTGTGTTTATCTTGTAGCCTGCACCCTTGTTGAGCTAATTTTTAGTTCTAGGATAATTTTTGTAGATTCCTTGATATTTTCCATGTAGAGAATGATGTCATCTGTAAATATGGACACTTTTATTCTTTATTTTTTGTATTTTTGACTTCTTTTTGTTTTTCTTGCTTTATTTCAACTGCCTAGAACTGCAAGTACTATGTTGACTATTATAAAAGTGATGTGGAGGGAGGTAGGGGTTTTATACTTCCCTAGAACTGGTAAACTGTCAGCCCCAGTAAAGAATGATTAGTTATGTACATGTAATACCTGAAGCAACAACTTAAAAAACTATACAAAGAACTACATTGAAAAATACTATACATAAATCAAAATGCAATTTTAAAATTTGTTGAACTAATCCATAGGAAGGCAAGAAAAAGGAAATAGAGAAAGAAACAAACAAAAACCACAAAGGTTAGAGAACAGAAAACAAACAATAAAGGCAGACTTAAGCCCTATAATATCAACAATTGCATTACATGCAAAAAGTCTAATATACCAATTAAAAGGCAGATATTGACAAGATGATTCTAAAGTGTAGTTGGAAAAGTTGAGGATACAGAATACCCATAGCCATTATGAAAAAGAACTAAGTTGGAGGACTCACTGTATTTTTACGCAAATAATGAGCACCTTCTACGTTTGTTTGCCAACCACACCCTCCCCTCACAAAGTATTTTCATAAGCATGTTATGATAATTTTTTTTTACATCTTCTAAGTTTGTTTGCCAACCACATCCTCCTCCCATGAGGTATTTTCATAAGTGCTTCTATGCCAATTTTTTTTATATGACGCTTACCATAAAACTACAATAATCAAGGCAATATAGTGTTGGCAAATGGATAGATACACCAATTGATGGACTAGAACAGAGGGTCCAGAAAGAGACCTATACATAATTTTAAGAAACGGTACTGAAACAACTTGATATCCATACGGAAAAAATGAGCTATGAACTTTACCTCACACCATATTTATAAATTAAGTCAAAATGTATTATAGCCAGAGACTTCTGGCAAAATGGCACTCTAGGCAGAAGCACCACACCGTCCCTCCACAGCAAAGATCTGAAAAACTAAGCCAAACAGAGAAAACAACAATCCTGAAAACATAAAACATCAAATGAAGAGATAAAGAACTCAACCAAGCACCAAATGGACTGAGAAAACTGACAGAGAACGGAGAGCGAGCAGAGATTCATGCAGAGGTCCCCTGCCAGCTAACACAGCACGGATCCACCATCTTGGACTCCTATCAGAGACCAGCAAATGGGGTACAAGAAAGTAGCTTCACGGAGCTTCCAGCGGGAGACAAAACAACTAATTTGAGATATATGCTTTCCCAGCCCCCACGCTTCTTCACCCCCACTCGGCCTCCTCTGCTTCCCACAGCCACAATCTCATGTCTGGGAAACACCGGCTGCTTGAAACACCCGAACGGGCCGGCTCTCTGAGTACTATTTGTAGGCTGCTGGTGTTGCTTTTTTCCACTTCTTTTGATTTCTTCCTTACCTCTCACCACCTCCCCGTCCTTTTGCTCAAATACCTGGCTCCGTGTGCCATCTTTCCTTCTTCCTGAAGGGCTGCAGAGCACTGGTAATTTGTGATATGTGCTTTCCCACCCCCTACCCTTCTTCACCCACACTCAGTCTCTTCTGCTTCCCGTGGACACAGTCTCTTGTCTGGGAAAAACTGGCTGCTTGGATTCCACCAGCCCGCACTAGCTGGCTCTCTTGAGTGCCTTTTGTTGGCTGCTGGTGCTGCTTTTTTCCCACTTCTTTAGATTTCATCCTTACCTCTCACCACCTCCCCCTCCTTTCACTCAAATAGCTGGCTCCATGTGCCATCTTTGCTTCTTCCTGAGGGGCTGCAGAGCTCCGTTTGAGTGTGGAACTGCTTCCTGGTCTGGGCTGCCATGCTGGTGGGGTCCCAGGGCTTTTGTTAGTTTGTTTGTTTTGAATTTTTTGTTTGTTTTCTTTTCCTTTTCTTGAGTAGGGAGCCCGTTCTGGCCAGGTGGTGCGGCGTGGCTTGGAAACTACCCCCTCGGCTTGCAAAGACATGCAAAGGGATCACTGAAGGGATTTCTTTCTTCGTTGTTTTTTTTTTTTTTTCTTTTGTTTTTTGGGGGGCTTTTCTTGTTCTTTTTTTTAAATTTTTTTTGTTTTCTTTTCCCTCTTTTTCCCTTTTTGTGTTTCTTCATTATTCAGTTTCTCATCTCTCTATCTCTTCCTTCTCTTTCTGTTCCCTAAACACCTGAGGTTGTATACCTCTATGCCTTCTAGCCAGGCTGTACTGCAACAACTAAGAACAACTTCCCCAGACCTCGTAGCCGCACTGGTGGGATCCTTGGGAACTTTGTGGTTCTTTAACCTTTCTGATTTTTATTTATTATTCTTTTCTTTTCTTTTTTTCTTCCTCTTCCCCTTTTTGTTTTTCTCCATTTCATAGTTTCTCACCTCTCCACTCCAATGGCAAGCTCCCCTAGTATTCTTTTTTGTTTGTTTGTATGTTTTTGGTTCCTGTTCCTCTCTCCTCTCTCCCATATCCATCTTAGCTCCACATATAACAATCTCCCTGCTGCATCCTGCCTACCTGTACAATGCACTTAACATCACACCACCAAGCAGCACAGGCATGGCCTACTGGAACCTTCCCTGCACTGATTACCAACCCACCCTGGTGGCTGTAGTAAGTGCCACAAACAACCTGTCCCAGTAACTCCTCTTCAACTAGACCTGCCCTGCCATACCATATCTAAGTGACTGACCCTGCCAATTGGAGAAACAGGTGAAAAGTATTGTGCACACAGACGAGCAAACAACAAAGAACACACAGACCGCCTGCTCAGACATAGCCAAATTTTTAGAAAAAGGGATGAAACAAACAGATCCACAATCAATAAATGAGAAAAATAACTACTGAATGCCCCAAAGACAGCAGACAATATGAAAACATTTACAAAAATAGGACAGGATGGTTCCAGTAGGCATCCAAAATAAAACACCAGATGACTTCCCAGTGGAAGAAAAGGCATTAAAACTACCTGATAGGGAATTCAAATCTCTAATACTCAGAATTCTCCAAGAGCTGAAGCAAAAAGCTGACAAAAATGAGGAAAAAATAGACAAATTCATGGAAAATACAGACAAAAAATTGTAATAATGCAGGAATATGATGCAGGAACAAAATGTCAAAATAAATTCACAACTAGAAATTATACAAAGACAACAATTAGAAATCCAAAAGATAAACAACAAGATTTCAGAAATGGACGGTGTCATAGAAGGGCTGAGAAGCAGATTTGAAATGGTGAAAGACAGGATCAGTGGAATTCAAGACAAACATTTGGATACAAACCTGTTTCAGGAAAACTCAGAAAAAAGAACAAAGAAAAATGAAGAGACCCTAAGAGTTATGTGGGAAAGAAACAAAAGCAAAAATTTTCTAGTGATTGGAGTTCAAGAACAGGGGGAGAAAACAGAAAACACAGAGAGGATCACTAAGGAACTGCTGACAGAAAACTTCCCCAATATCATGAAAGATGAAAAGCTGGCCATCCAAGAAGCTCAACGAACCCCGTATAGGAGAGGCCCCAAAAGAAAATCACCATGGCATATCACAATCACACTTGACAAAACCAAAGACAAAGAATCTTGAGAGCAGCTTGTGAAAAACAAGAAGTCAAATACAGAGGAGAAACAATAAGACTAAGCTCAGATTATTCAGCAGAAACCATAAAGGCAAGAAGGCAGTGGGATGACATATATAAAATCCTGAAAGAAAAAAATTGCCAGCCAAGAATAATACATCCTGCAAAACTCTCGTTCAGATATGATGGTGAAATTAGGTCATTTCCAGATAAACAGAAGTTAAGGGAATATGTAAAAGCCAAACCAAACTTACAAGAATTATTAAAGGGAGTTCTTCAATCTGAGAACAAACAGCTTCAGCTCACAGGCAGAATCTAGGATGCAGGATCATATGAACCAGATACCAATCTAGGAAATGAACTCTCGAGGACTATCCAAAACAAAAAGAAATACAACAGGGAATCAGAGCAGTTAATCAATAAATGACAACAACATCAAAACAATGAAAGAGGGAATAAACGGCATAGGTATAGAACCTTCTAATGGAGAGGAAGGCAAGGCGATACCAAGTAATGGTAGACTGCTTCAAACTTAGAAAGATAAGGGTAAAATTCATGGTAACCACAAAGAGAGTTAACAAACATACTCAAAATAATAAAGAGGAAAAACATAAAGTCTCAGCAAAAACAAAATCTACAAAAACAAAAAAAATGAAAAAAAAAATCCACAAACAAAAGTAACTCAGCACAAGACAGTAAGAAGAAGAAAATATCAGCACCACGAAAAAAGCACTATAAATGACAGCAACAAACTCACATCTGTCAATAATTACACTGAATGTAAATGGACTCAATGCACCCATAAAGAGACGGAGAGTGACAGAATGGATAGGAAAACAGGATCCATCAATATGCTGTCTACAGGAGACACACCTTAGGAACAAAGATATGAATTTATTAAAAGTCAAAGGTTGGAAAAAAATATATACAGCTAACAACTACCAAAAAAGAGCAGGAGTGGCAATTCTAATCTCAGATAAAATAGACTATAAAACGAAGTATACCATAAAAGACAAAGAAGGACACTATATAATGATTAAGGGGATGATCCATCATGAAGACATAACCATAATAAACATCTAAGCACCCAATGACAGGGCTCCAAAATACATAAGACAAACTGTAACAACACTGAAAAGAGAAATTGACAGTTCCACAATAATAGTAGGAGACTTCAACACACCAATCTCAGTAAAGGACAGAACAACTAAGAAGAAACTCAGCAAAGGTACAGAAGACCTAAAGGGCACAATCAGCCAACTAGACATCATAGCCATATATAGAACACTCCATCCAACCACTGCAAAGTACACATTCTTTTCCAATTCACATGAAGCATTCTCCAGAATAGACCACATCTTAGGCCACAGAGCAATCATCAACAAGATCCAAAACGTTGAGATAATTCAAAGTATCTTCTATGACCACAATGCCATCAAGATAGAAATTAACAACAGAAAGAGCAAGGAAAAATATCAATTATATGGAAACTGAATAATACCCTGATTACACATCACTGGGTAATAGAAGAAATCAGAGATGGAATAAAAAAAATTCCTAGAATCAAATGAGAATGAAAACACATCATACCAAAACCTTTGGGACACAGAAAAGGCAGTCCTCAGAGGACAATTTATAGCAATAGATGCACACATCAAAAAAGAAGAAAGGGACAAAATCAAAACATTAACTACAGAACTCAAACAAATAGAAAGAGAACAGCAAAAAAAGCCCACAGCCACCGGAAGACAGGAAATAGTAAAGATCAGAGCAGAAATAAATGAAATAGAGAACAGAAAAACAATAGAAAGAATTAACAAAACCAAAAGTTGGTTCTTTGAAAGAATCAACAAAATCGACAAACCACTGACCAGACTGACAAAAGAAAAACAGGAGAGGACACAAATAACCCAAATAAGAAATGAAATGGGGGACATTACAACCGACCCTTCTGAAATAAAAAGGATTATAACAGAATATTATGAAAAACTATACTCCAACAAATTTGAAAACCTAGAGGAAATGAATAAATTTCTAGAAGCACACAACCTACCCAAAATACAAGAAAGTGATGTTGAAAATCTGAACAGACCCATAACAAGAGAAGAGATTGAAAAGGTAATAAAAAAAAACTCCCCACCAAAAAGAGCCCTTGCCCAGATGGCTTTACTGGAGAATTCTACAAAACATTTACAGAAGACCTTATACCAGTACTACTCAAGCTATTTCAGAGCATAGAAGAGGAAGAAACACTTCCAAATTCATTCTATGAAGACACCATAACGCTGATACCAAAACCAGGCAAAGATGTCACAAAAAAAGAAAATTACAGACCAATATCTCTCATGAATATAGATGCAAAAATTCTGAACGAAATTCTAGCCAGTACAATTCAGCATCATATCAAAAAGCTAATACACCACGACCAAGTAGGATTCATGCCAGGTATGCAAGGATGGTTCAACTCCACCAGATAAATAAAAGGAAAGAAAAGAATCACATGATCATCTCAATTGATGCAGGAAAGGCATTTTACAAAGTCCAACACCCATTCCTGATAAAAGCTCTCAATAAAATAGGTATAGAAGGGAAATTTCTCAACATAATAAAGGGCATTTATGCAAAACCAATGGCCAACATCATTCTTAATGGAGAGAGGCTGAAAACATTCCCCTTGAAAACAGGAACAAGACAAGGATGCCCTTTATCACCACTCCTATTTAACGTTGTGCTGGAAGTTCTAGCTAGAGAAATAAGGCAAGAAAAAGAAATAAAGGGCATCCAAATTGGTAATGAAGAACTTAAACTGTCCTTGTTTGCAGATGATATGATACTATACACAGAAAACCCTAAAGACTCCACAGGAAATCTGCTGGAACTAATAGAAAGATTCAGCAGAGTAGCAGGGTCCAAGATAAACATAGAGAAATCAGTTGGATTCCTATACACCAATAAGGAGAACAATGAAAAGGAAATCAGGAAAACAATACCATTTATAAAAGCCCCCAAAATGATAAAATACTTAGGAATAAATCTACCCAGGGATGTAAAAGACCTATACAAAGAAAACTATAAAACACTACTGCAAGAAACCCAAAGGGATCTACATAAATGGAAAAACATACCATGCTCATGGATAGGTAGACTCAACATTGTGAAAATGACAATTCTACCCAAAGCAATTTACAAATACAACGCAATCCCTATCCAAATACCAACAACATTCTTCAAAGAGATGGAAAACCTAATCATTAACTTTATATGGAAAGGGAAGAAGCCCCGAATAAGTAAAGCACTACTGAAGAAGAAGAAGAAAGTTGGAGGACTCACACTACCTGACTTCAGAACCTGCTATACAGCTACAGTAGTCTGGTACTAGTACAACGACAGATACATTGACCAATGGAACAGAATTGAGAACCCAGATGTAAATCCATCCACCTATGGTCACCTGATCTTCAACAAGGGCCCAAAGTCCATCAAATGGGGAAAAGACAGTCTTTTTAACAAATGGTGCTGGCAAAACTGGATATCCATCTGCAAAAAATGAAACAGGACCCATACCTCATGCCGTATACAAAAACTACTTCAAAATGGATCAAAGACTTGAATATAAAGCCTAAAACTATAAAGTTCATAGAAGAAAAAATAGGACCAACACTATAGGCCTTAATACAGGGCATTAACAGGATACAAACCGTAACCATCAACGCACAAACCCCAAAAGATAAGCTAGATATCTGGGATCTTCTAAAAATCAAACACCTATGCTCTTCAAAAGACTTCACCAAAAGAGTAAAAAGAGAACCCACAGACTGGGAAAAAATTTTTGGACAGTACAAGTCACACAATGTTCTAATCTCCCTAATCTACAAGAAAATCCTACACCTCTACAACAAAAAGACAAATAATCCTATTAAAAACTGGGCAAAGGAAATGAACAGACAATTCACCAAAGAAGACATTCAAATGGCCAACAGACACATGAGGAAATGCTCATGATCACTAACCATTAGAGAAAAGCAAATTAAAACCACAATGAGATACCATCTCACCCCAGCATTACTGGCACGAATCAAAAACACTGGAAATAACAAATGTTGGAGGGGTTGCAGGGAGATGGGAACCCTTATACTGTTGGTGGGAATGCAAAATGCTACAACCATTTTGGAAAATGACGTGGTGCTTCTTCAGAAAGCTAGAAATAGACACCATTCGATCCAGCAATTCCAGTCCTAGGAATCTATCCTAGAGAAATAAGAGTCGTCACTCGAATAGACATATGCACACCTATGTTCATGGCAGCATTGTTCTCAGTAACAAAATTATGGAAACAACCTAGATACCCATCAACAGATGAATGGATAAACAAACTATGGTACATATGCACAATGGAGTACTATGCAATGAGAAAGAACAACGATGAATCTGTGAAGCATCTCATAACATGAATGAAACTGGAGGACATTACGCTGAGTGAAATAAGTCAATCACAAAAGGACAAATACTGTATGAGACCTCTATTGTAAAAACCCGTGACAAAGTTCACACACAAAATGTAACAATCTTTGTTGGTTACCAGGGATGGGAGGGGTGGGGGGGGAATACTAAATAGGCAATAGATAAGTGGTATCTTGGGTGAAGGGTGAGACAGTACACGATACAGGGAAAACCAGCCCAACTTGTACAAGTAAAGGTCATGGAAGCTCCATAGATACATCCAAACTCCCTGAGGGACTGAATTGCTGGGTGAAGGGCTGTGGGGACCATTGTCTCAGGGAACACTAGCTCAACTGGCATAACACTGTTTATAAAGACAATGTTCTACATTCTACCTTGGTGAGCAGCATTTGGGGTCTTAAAAGCCTGTGGGCAGCCATCTAATATACTCCACTGGTCTCATCTCTTCAGGAGCAAGGGAGAATGAAGAGAACAGGATACAAAGAAAATATTAGTCTGAAGGACTAATGGACCACAGCTACCAAGGCCTCCACTGGACTGAGTCCTGTACAGCTTGATGGTGCCCGGCTACCACCACTGACTGCTCTGACTAGGATCACAGTAGAGGGTTCTGTACAGAGCTGGAGAAGGATGTAGAACAAAATTCTAACTCACAAAAAAAAGACCACATTTACTGGCCTAAACGAGACTGGAGAAACCTTGAGAGTATGACCCCCAGACACCCTTTTAGCTCAGTGGTGAAGTTATCTCTGAGGTTCACCGTTCAGCCGGGGAGTGGACAGTCCCATAAAACCAAATGGGACTAATGAGACACAGCAGTCCAGGGACAAGGGCCAGAAGGTAGAAGGGGACAAGGAAGCTGGTGATAGGGAACCCAAGGTTGAGTCAGGATAGTGTTGATGTGTTGTGGGGTTGTTAACCATTGTCATAGGGCAACATTTGTAGTAACTGTTAAATGAGAAACTATTTTGTTCTGTAAGCCTTCATCTAAAGTGAGAATAGCAGCACAATTGGAAGAGCGTAGTTGATGTCACTGAACTGTGCATGTAGAAATTTTTGAAATGGTGTATCTTTGGCTATGTACATTTTCACCAAAAAAAAAGTTCAAGAAGTTAGAGGGTTGACATGTTGTGGGGTTGTTAACTAATGTCATAAAACAATATGTGTACTACTTTTTCATGAGAAACTATTTGTTCTGAAAGCCTTCACATGAAGTACAATAAAAAAAAAAGTTGAAAAAATGTTAAAAAAAATGTATTATAACCCGAAATTTTAAAGTTAAACCTGCAAATGTTTTAGAAGATGACATACATAAAATCTTTGTGACTTGATGGTAGAACACATAAAGCACAGTTTATATCCCTTGGGTGTCAGAGGAGGTCAAATCTCTGTAAATCTGCTGATTTTCACTGATGGTAGATTGTTTCCTTGAGTTTTATAATCTTGAATGTTGAGCTCTTGTTTAGTAAGAACTTATCTATAAGAATCATGGTGCCCTGAATTGAGGAAATGGTTTTGGCTTTCCTTCTTTCAGATGCTTCAAAGCAACTTTCATTCTGAAATTACATTATTTTCTCCCTACGAAAAAGAATGGATTTTATCTAGTTCACCATTTCACTAAGAATGTAACTACGAAAAATCTAACACTAAGGAGAAATGCAGAAAATTCTAGATATTGTGTGCTGCAGGCTTAGAGAGCAACAAGTTCAAATAGGAACACTTGATCAATAAACCGATAGATTAATTTCCTGATGTACTTATATTGAAATAAATATCATAGCTCTAATGTTTTATTTATTTTTTTTATCATTTCTATTTTTGCAGGGGTAAGATACTATCTCATTGTAGTTCTGATTTCCATCTCTCTAATGGCTAATGGGAGTCCTGGTGGTGCAGTGGTTAGGAGCTTGGCTGCTAACGAAAAGATTGCAGTTCGAATCCACCAGCTGCTCCTTGGAAACCCTATGAGGAAGTTCTACTCTGTCCTAAGGGTCGCTATAAGTTGGAATCAACTGGAACAACGAGGAGTTTGGTTTGGGTTTTTTAATGGCTAATGATCATAAGCAGCTTTTCATGTATTTGTTGGCCACCTGAATGTTCTGGTGGACACTTTGTTGAAATGTCTGCTTATGTCCTTTGCCCATTTTTTGATTGGATTGTCTTTTTGTTGTTGAGTTGTTGAAATTTTCTATATATTTTAGAGATTAGACCCTTATCCTATATGTCATTGCCAAAGACTTTTTTCCCAGTCTGTAGGTTTTCTTTTTACTCTGTTGGTAAAGTATTTTGATGAGCATAAGTATTTAATTTTTAGGAAGTCCCAGTATCTAATTTGTCTTCTGTCATTTATGCATTTTTAGTTTTGTTTGATAGATTATTTATGCCAAAAATTAGGTCCCTTAATTTTGACCTATGTAATCTTCCAGGAGCTTTATTGTTGTAGCTTTAATGCTTATGTCTTTGAGCCATTTTGAATTTGTTTTTGTGCGTGCCATGAAGTATGGATCCTGATTCATTTTTCTGTATACGAGTATCCAGTTTTGCCATCATTATTTTTTAAAGAGACTGTTTCTTCCCCATTGAATGGACTTTGATCCTTTGTCAAAGACCAGCTACCCATAGATGGATGGATTTACTTCTGAGTTCTCACTTCTATTCCATTGGTCTATGTGTCTGCCATTGTATCAATACCAGGCTGTTTTGATTAACTTGGCAGTATAGTAAGTTTTGAGACTGGCAAGTGATAGACCTCCTACTTTGTGTTTCTTTTTCGATATTACTTTAGCTTTTCAGGGCCTCCTCCCTTTCCCTGTAAAGCTGGAGATTAGTTTTTCCATTTCATTGAAGAATATTTTTGGAATTTGGATGGGAATTGCATTATGTATAGATCGCTTTGGGTAGTATTGACATTTTCACAATGTTAAGTCTTCCAATCCATGAGCATGGAATGTTTTTCCATTTGTGTAGATCTCTTTTAGTTTCTTGCAGTAGTGTTTTATAGTTTTCCTTGTACAAGTCGTTTACATCCCTGGTTAGGTTTATTCATAGGTATTTTATTCTTTTGGGGGCTATTGTAAATGGTATTGATTTCTTGATTTCCTTTACAGAGTTCTTGTTAGTTTGTTAGTGCAGAGGAACCCAACTGATTTTTGTGTGAGGATCTTGTATGCTAACACTTCTGTTATTTCCAGTAACTTTCTTGTGGAGTCTCTGGGATTTTCTATGTATTGGATTGTGTCATCTGTGAATAAGGATAGTTTTAGTTCTTCCTTTCCAATCTGGATATGCTTTATTTCCCTTTCTTGCTTTATTGCTATGTCTAGAACTTCCAGTAGAATATTGAATAGGAGTGGTGATAAAGGGTATCCTTGCCTAGTTCCTACTATCAACGGGAATGCTCTCAATTTTTCTCCATTGAGAATAATGTTGGCTGTTGGTTTTGCATAGATGGCCTTCATTATGTTGAGGAATTTCCTTTTTTTTTCCTATTTTGCCAAGAGTTTTTATCAGGAAAAGGTGTTGGATTTTATCAAATGCTTTTCTGCATCAGTTGAGATGATCAAGTAATTCTTTACCTTTGTTTTATTTGTGTGGTAAATTACATTGATTGATTTTCTAATGTTGAAGCAGTTTTGCATCCATAGTATGAATCCCACTTGATCATGTTTTTTTTTTTTTTTTTTTTGATATGCTGTTGAATTCTGTTGGCTAGAATTTTGTTGAGAATTTTTGAGTCTATATTCATGAGAGACATTGGTCTGTAATTTTCTTTTTTTCAGTTGTGTCTTTGCCCACCTTTGGTATCAAGGTTATGCTGGCTTCATAGAATGAATTAGGGAGTATTCTTTCCTTTTCTGTGTTCTGGAATAGTTTGAGTAGAATTAGTGTCAACTCTTCTCTGAATGTTTGGTAGAATTCTCCAGTGAAGCTGTCTGGGTTGGGGCTTTTTTGGTTGAGAATTCTTTTTTTTTTATGACATCGTCAATTTCTTCTTTTGTTATGAGTCTCCTCAAATTTTCTATCTCAGTTTATGTTAGTTAAGGTAGGTAGGTTGTGTGTTTCTAGAAATTTGTCCATTTCTTCTAGGTTTCCAAATTTGTTGGAGTATAGTTTTCCATAATATTCTGCTATGATATTTTTTATTTCAGTTGGTTCTATCATAATTTCATCCATCTCATTTCTTATTTTGATTATTTGCATCTTCTAATTTTTTTCCTTTGTCAGTTTGGCCAGTGGTTTGTCAGCTTTATTGATTCTATTAAAGGACCAACTTCTCATCTTGTTGACTGTTTTTATTGTTTTTCTGTTTTCTATTTCATTTCATTTTGATCTGATCTTTATTATTTTCTTTTTTCTGATGACTGTGGACTACTTTTGCTACTCCTTTTCTATTTGTTCAAGTTTTAGGGAAAAGATATTGATTTTTTACCCATTCTTCTTTTTGACATGTGCATTTATTGCTATAAATTCTCCTTAGAACACTGCTTTTGCTGTGTCCCCAAGGTTTTGGTATGTTGTGTTTTCATGCTTAGTTGAGTCTAAGGATTTCTTTTTTGTACTTTATCTGTTGTGTATTTAGTGTCCCCCCAACCCCTCCCATCCCTCATAACCAACAAAGATTGTTTCTTTTTGTGTGTAAACTTTTTCATGAGTTTTTACAATAGAGGTCTCATACAATATTTGTCCTTTTGTGATTGACTTATTTCACTCAGCATAATGTCCTCCAGTTTCATCCATGTTATGAGATGCTTCACAGATTCACCATTGTTCTTTATCGTTGCATAATATTCCATTGTGTGTATGTACTATAGTTTGTTTATTCATTCATCTGTTGATGGGCATCTAGGTTGTTTCCATCTTTTTGCTATTGTGAACAATGCTGCAATGAACATGGGTGTGCATATGTCTATTTGTGTGATGACTCTTATTTCTTTATGATCTATTTCTAGGAGTGGGATTCCTGGATTGTATGGTATTTCTATTTCTAGCTTTCTGAGGAAGCACAACGTCATTTTCCAAAATGGTTGTATCATTTTGCATTCCCACCAGCAGTGCTTAAGAGTTCCGATCTCCCCACAGCCCCTCCAACGTTTGTTATTTCCTTTTTTTTTTTTTTTTTTTGATTCATGCCAGTAATGCCGAGGTGAGATGGTATCTCGTTGTGGTTTTAATTTGCATTTCCCTAACGGCTAGTGATCGCTAGCATTTCCTCATGTGTCTATTGGCTGCTTGAATATCTCCTTTCTTCTTTGGTGCAGTGTCTGTTCATTTCCTTTGCCCAGTTTTTACTGGATTATTTGTCTTTCTGTTGTAGAGGTGTTGGGTTTTCTTGTAGATTTTAGATATTAGATATTTGGTGTGGGCTTCCTGTGCCTGGGGTTGGTGGGGCTTGTGCTTGTGCACTTTGGCTCCATCCACCTGCACCTCACCTCACCCACTAATGCAAATGGTAGGTGGGGTGGCATCTTGCACAGGGCCAGCTCTAGGGGAGGCTTTAGTTGTTACTCTGTGGTTTGACTTTTCACTGGGTGGCTCTCTTATAACCGTCCAAGTGCCTCCACCAATAAGGAATTCCTGCACTAATACCAAGCTCCTTGCACTCACCAGAGGGGCTAAAGTGTTCACCTTCCCCTCTGTTTCTCCCTTTTACTCCCCCACAGTTGTACATTCCCTGGCTATGCTTTCTCCTTCTCTAAGGCTCAGATGATTCAGTCTATTTTGTTTGCTCTAGAGACACTACCTTGTGGTTCTCTGGTTTCAAGGCTATACCATATTGATGGCCTTCCCTAGCCATACCCTGCCCACTTTGTTGTTTCTTTCTGTTGTTGTCTGCACAGAATTTATGCCACCACCTGTGCTCTCTTTGTGGTTGCTTTCCTGAGTTCTTCATTCCAGGTTGTTGTTTGTTGCTTCCCAAAATGACCATGCTGCTCCATGACAGTAGGCAGGGCCCAATTGACACACCAATCTCTGTTTTCTGCTGGCATAGTTCTGCCCCTCCTTTCAATCTGTGCTCAGTCTGTTCCTTCAACTCTCTGTTTGATGCTCTGGGGTCCAAAGTCATTGTTTGTGTCTACCTAGTTTCTCAAGTCTTTGTTGTCAGGGGGTCGTTATGATGCATGTATCTAAGGTGCCATATTGACCACAAGGCCAAGAATTGAAAGCTATACATTTTAAGACAATGAGAATAAACGAAGCATCCAATTGGTGGTGTAGGTTATAAAAGAGCTAACTTGATATCTTAGGATAACAAAGGTCAGCAGTTTGAATCCACCAGCTGCTCCTTGGAAACATTGTAGGGTAGTTCTACTCTGTCCTACAGGGTTGCTATGAGTTGGAATTGACTCAACAGCAACATTTTTTACCTTGTTATCTTCAGTAGTAGAAAGTCAATAAATAAAATCTAAAGTTGAGAAAAAGGTGAAAGAAGCAATATAATCATGTTATTAGAAGAAAGGAGCTAAATACCAGAGTGGGGAATAAAACCACTAAATGAATGAAAAGTTGTAAACTTGTTTGGGAAATTAATTTGGGGCATTGATTGAAGATACATATAATAGGGGGAGTGGAAGAGCAATGAGAAATGAAGCAGAGGACTTCTACTTTAAAAATAAATCTGTGGGTTCCGGCAATGTGGCGCTCTAGGAAGAAGCACCACGCTGTCCCTCCACAGCAAAGATCCAAAAAACTAAGCCAAACAGAGATTGAAACAATCCTGAAACGCTAGAACATCAAATGAAGAGCTAAAGAACTCAGCCGAGCACCAAATGGAGTGAGAATACTGACAGAGAATGGAGAGCGAGGAGAGATTCATGCAGAGCTCCCCTACCAGCTAACGCAGTGCGGCTCCCCCCTCTTGGATTCCTATCAGAGACCAGCAAATGGGGGTATGAGAAAGCAGCCTCGGGGCGCATCAGTGGGAGACAAAACAGCCGCTGAGCTCCACACATAACCATCTCCCCTCTGAATCCTGCCTACCTGCACCATGTGATTGACATCACATCACCAAGCAGTGCAGGCACGGCCTACTGGAACCTGCCAAGCACTGATTACCGACCCACCCTGGTGGCTGTAGTGAGTGCCACAAACAACCCATCCAAGTGGCTCCTCTTCAGCTAGACCTGCCCTGCTGTACCATATCGGAGTGACTGAACATGCCAGTTGGAGAAGAAGCTGAAAAGTATTGAGCACACAGACAAGCAAACAACAAAGAGCACGCAGTCCGCCTGCTCAGACATACTCAAATTTTTTTTTTTAAAAAACGGAAGAAACAAACAAATCTACAATCAATAAATGAGAGAAATAACTACCGAATGCCCCCAAAACAGCAAACAATATCAAAACATTTACAAAAATAGAAAAACAGGACAGGATGGTTCCAGTACGCATCCAAATTAAAACACCAGATGACTCTCCTCTGGAAGAAAATGCACTAGAACTACCTGATAGGGAATTCAAATCTCTAATACTCAGAATTCTCCAAGAACTAAAGCAAAAAGCTGAGAAACATGAGAAAAAAATAGACAAATTCATGGAAAATACAGACAGAAAATTGGAAGAATTCAGAAAGATGATGAAGGAACAAAATGCCAAGATAAATTCACAAAGAGAAATTATACAAAAACAACAATTAGAAATCCAAAAGATAAACAACAAGATTTCAGAAACGGATGATGTCGTAGAAGGGCTGAGAAGCAGATTTGAAATGGTGGAAGACAGGATCAGTGGAACTGAAGACAAACACTCGGATACAACTCTGTTTCAGGAAAACTCAGAAAAAAGAACAAAGAAAAACAAAGAGACCCTGAGAGTTATGTGGGACACAATTAAAAGCAAAAATTTACGAGTGATTGGCATTCCAGAACAGGGGGAGAAAACAGAAAACACAGAGAGGATCATTGAGGAACTGCTGACAGAAAACTTCCCCAATATCATGAAAGATGAAAAGCTGGCCATCCAAGAAGCTCAACAAACCCCATATAGAAGAGACCCCAAAGAAAATCACCAAGGCATGTCATATTCACACTCGCCAAAACCAAAGACAAAGAAAGAATCCTGAGAGCAGCTTGTGAAAAACAAGAAGTCACATACAGAGGAGAAACAATAAGACTAAGCTCACATTATTCGGCAGAAACCATGCAGGCAAGAAGGCAATGGGATGACATATATGAAATCCTGAAAGAAAAAAATCGTCAGCTAAGAATAATATATCCTGCAAAACTCTCATTCAAATTTGATGGTGAAATTAGGTCACTTTCAGATAAACAGAAATTAAGTGAATATGTAAAAGTCAAACCAAACTTACAAGAATTACTAAAGGGAGTTCTTCGATCTGAGGACAAACAGCTTCAGCCCACAGGCAGAACCTAGGATGCAGGATCGTACCATCCAGATACCAATCTAAGAAAAGAACTCTCGAGGACTATCCAAAACCAAGGAAATACAACAGGGAATCAGAGCAGTAAAACGATGGATGACAACAACATCAAAACAATGAAAGAGGGAATAAACGGCATAGGTTTAATGGGGAGGAAGGCAAGGCGATACCAAGCAATGGCGGACTGCTTCAAACTTAGAAAGATAAGGGTAAAATTCATAGTAACCACAAAGAGAGTTAACAAACCAACTCATAAAAATAAAGACAAAAAACGTAAAGTCTCAGCAAAAACAAAAGAAATGAAAAAAAATCCACAAACAAAATTAACCCAGCACAAGACAGTAAGAAGAACAAAGAAAACGTCAGCACCACAAAAAAAATCCCTACAAAATGACAGCAACAAACTCATATCTATCAAAAATTACACTCGATGTAAATGGACTCAATGCACCCATAAAGAGACGGAGACTGACAGAATAGGTAAGTAAGCAAGAGCCAACAGTATGCTGTCTACAAGAGACACACCTTAGAAACAAAGATGTGAATTTATTAAAAGTCAAAGGTTGGAAAAAAAATATATACAGCTAACAACTACCAAAAAAGAGCAGGAGTGGCAATTCTAATCTCAGATAAAATAGACTATAAAACGAAGTATACCATAAAAGACAAAGAAGGACACTATATAATGATTAAGGGGATGATCCATCATGAAGACATAACCATAATAAACATCTAAGCACCCAATGACAGGGCTCCAAAATACATAAGACAAACTGTAACAACACTGAAAAGAGAAATTGACAGTTCCACAATAATAGTAGGACACTTCAACACACCACTCTCAGTAAAGGACAGAACAACTAAGAAGAAACTCAGCAAAGGTACAGAAGACCTAAAGGGCACAATCAGCCAACTTCACCTCATAGACATATATAGAACACTCCATCCAACTGCTGCAAAGTACATATTCTTTTCCAATGCACATGGAACGTTCTCCAGAATAGACCACATCTTAGGCCACAGAGCAATCCTCAACAAGATCCAAAATGCTGAGATAATTCACAGTATCTTCTCTGACCACAATGCCATCAAGGTAGAAATTAACACTAGAAAGAGCAAGGAAAAAAAATCAAACACATGGAAACTGAATAATAATCTGCTTACACATCAATGGGTAATAGAAAAATCAGAGATGGAATTTAAAAAATTCCTAGAATCAAATGAAAATGAAAACACATCATACCAAAACCTTTGGGACACAGCAAAGGCAGTCCTCAGAGGACAATTTATAGCAATAGATGCACATATCAAAAAAGAAGAAAGGGACAAAATCAAAACATTAACTACAGAACTCAAACAAATAGAAAGAGAACAACAAAAAAAGCCTACAACCACCGGAAGAAAGGAAATAGTAAAGATCAGAGCAGAAATAAATGAAATAGAGAACAGAAAAACAATAGAAAGAATCAACAAAACCAAAAGTTGGTTCTTTGAAAGAATCAACAAAACCAAAAGTTGGTTCTTTGAAAGAATCAACAAAACCAAAAGTTGGTTCTTTGAAAGAATCAACAAAATCGACAAACCACTGGCCAGACGGACAAAAGAAAAACAGCAGAGGGCACAAATAACCCAAATAAGAAATGAAATGGGGGACATTACAACAGACCCAACCGAAATAAAAAGGATTATAACAGAATATTATGAAAAACTGTATTCCAACAAATTTGAAAACCTAGAGGAAATGGATAAATTTCTAGAAGCACACTACCTAACCAAACTACAACAAAGTGATTTTGAAAATCTGAACAGACCCATAACAAGAGAAGAGATTGAAAAGGTAATAAAAAAAACTCCCCACCAAAAAAAGCCCTGGCCCAGATGGCTTCACTGAGAATTCCACAAAACATTTATAGAAGAGCTTGTACCAGTACTACTCAAGCTATTTCAGAGCATAGAAGAGGAAGCAACACTTCAAAATTCATTCTATGAAGCCAGCATAATGCTGATACCAAAACCAGGCAAAGAGATCACAAATAAAAAAAATTACAGACCAATATCTCTCATGAATATAGATGCAAAAATTCTGAACAAAATTCTAGCCAATAGAATTCAGCATCATATCAAAAAACTAATACACCACAACCAAGTAGGATTCATACCAGGTATGCAAGGATGGTTCAACATTAGAAAATCAACCAACGTAATCCACCACATAAATAAAAGGAAAGAAAAGAATCACACGATCATCTCAATTGATGCAGAAAAGGCATTTGACAAAGTCCAACACCCATTCCTGTTAAAAACTCTCCATCAAATAGGTATAGAAGGGAAATTTCTCAACATAATAAAAGGCATCTATGCAAAACCAATGGCCAACATCATTCTTAATGGAGAGAGGCTGAAAACATTCCCCTTGTAAACAGGAACAAGACAAGGATGCCCTTTATCACCACTCCTATTTAACATTGTGCTGGAAGTTCTAGCTAGAGCAATAAGGCAAGAAAAAGAAATAAAGGGCATCCAAATTGGTAATGAAGAAGTTAAACTGTCCCTGTTTGCAGATGATATGATATTATACATAGAAAACCCTGGAGACTCCACGAGAAATCTCCTGGAACTAATGGAAAGATTCAGCAGAGTAGCAGGATACAAGATAAACACTCAAAAATCAGTTGGATTCCTATGCCCCAGTAAGGAGAACGATGAAAAGGAAATCAGGAAAACAATACCATTTTCAATAGCCCCTAAAAAGATAAAATACTTAGGAATAAATCTGACCAGGGATGTAAAAGACCTATACAAAGAAAACTATAAAACACTACTGCATGAAACCCAAAGGGATCTACATAAATGGAAAAACATACCATGCTCATGGATAGGCAGACTCAACATTGTGAAAATGGCAATTCTACCTAAAGCAATTTACAAATACAATGCAATCCCGATCCAAATACCAACAACATTCTTCAAAGAGATGGAAAAACTAATCATTAACTTTATAAGGAAAGGCAAGTAGCCCTGAATAAGTGAAGCACTACGGAAGAAGATGAATAAAGTTGAAGGACTCACACTACCTGACTTCAGAACCTAGTATACAGCTACAGTAGTCAAAACAGCCTGGTACTGGTACAATGACAGATAGATTGACCAATGGAACATAATTGAGAACCCAGATGTAAATCCATCCACCTACAGTCACCTGATCTTCAACAAGGTCCCAAAGTCCATCAGATGGGGAAAAGACAGTCTTTTTAACAAATGGTGCTGGCAAAACTGGATATCCGTTTGCAAAAAAATGAAACAGGACCCATACCTCACACTGTATACAAATACTACTTCAAAATGGATCAAAGACCTGAATATAAAGCCTAAAACTATAAAGTTCATAGAAAAAAAAAATAGGACCAACACTTCAGGCCTTAATACATGGCATTAACAGGATACAAACCATAACCATCAATGCACAAAGCCAACAGATAAGCTAGATAACTGGATCTTCTAAAAATCAAACACCTATGCTCTTCAAAAGACTTCACCAAAAGAGTAAAAACAGAACCCACAGACTGGGAAAAAAATTTTGGACAGTACAAGTCAGACAAAAGTCTAATCTCCATAATCTACAAGAAAATCCAACACCTCTACAACAAAAAGACAAATAATCCTATTGAAAACTGGGCAAAGGAAATGAACAGACACTTCACCAAAGAATACATTCAAATGGCCGACAGACACATGAGGAAATGCTCGCGATCACTAGCCATTAGAGAAATGCAAATTAAAACCACAATGAGATACTATCTCACCCCTGCATTACTGGCACGAATCAAAAACACTGGAAATAACAAATGTTGGAGGGGCTGCGGGGAGATTGGAACTCTTATGCACTTCTGGTGGGAATGCAAAATGATACAACCATTTTTGGAAAATGATATGGTGCTTCCTCAGAAAGCTAGAAATAGTCATACCATTTGATCCAGCAATCCCACTCCTAGGAATCTATCCTAGAGAAATAAGAGTCGTCACTCGAATAGACATATGCACACCTATGTTCACGGCAGCATTGTTCACAGTAGCAAAAGGATGGAAACAACCTAGATGCCCATCAACAGATGAATGGATAAACAAACTATGGTACAAACACACAATGGAGTACTATGCAACGAGAAAGAACAACAATGAATCTGTGAAGCATCTCATAACATGGATGAAACTGGAGTACATTATGCTGAGTGAAATAAGTCAATCACAAAAGGACAAATATCGTATGAGACCTCTATTGTAAAAACCCGTGACAAAGTTCACACACAAAATGTAACAATCTTTGTTGGTTACCAGGGATGGGGGGTGGTGTGGAGGGGGAAGTACTAAATAGGCAATAGGTAAGTGGTATCTTGGGTGAAGGGTGAGACAGTACACAATACAGGGGAAACTAGCACAACCTGTACAAGGAAAGGTCACGGAAGCCTCACAGACACATCCAAACTCCCTGAGGGACTGAATTGCTGGGTGGAGGGCTGTGGGGACCATGGTCTCGGGGAACATCTAGCTCAATTGGCATGACACAGCTTATAAAGACAATGCTCTACATTCTACCTTGGTGAGTAGTGTCTGGGGTCTTAAGAGCCTGTGAGCGACCATCTAAGATACTCCACTGGTCTCATCCCTTCGAGACCAAGGGAGAATGAAGAGAACAGGATACAAGGAAAAGATTAGTCCAAAGGACTAATTGTCCACAGCTACCAAGGCCTCCACCGGACTAAGTCAAGTACAGCTTGATGGTGCCCGGCTACCACCACTGACTGCCCTGACCAGGATCACAACAGAGGGTTCTGGACAGAGCTGGAGAAGGATGTAGAATAAAATTCTAACTCACAAAAAAAAGACCAGATTTACTGTCCTAAAGGAGACTGGAGAAACCTCGAGAGTATGGTCCCCAGACACCCTTTCAGCTCAGTGGTGAAGTTACCTCCGAGGTTCACTATTCAGCCTGGGAGTGGACAGCCCCGTAAAACCAAATGAGACTAACGAGGTACAGGAGTCCAGGGCCTGTACAAGTGACAAGGGCCAGAAGGCAGAAGGGGACAAGGAAGCTGGTGATAGGGAACCCAAGGTTGAGTAAGGATATTGTTCATGTTTTGTGAGATTGTTAACCATTGTCATAGGGCAACATTTGTGGTAACTGTTAAATGAGAAACTATTTTGTTCTTTAAGCCTTCATCTTAAGTGAGAATAACAGCACAATTGGAAGAGCATAGTCAATATCACTGAACTGTGTATGTAGAAATTTTTGAAACGGTGTATCTTTGGCTATGTGTATCTTCACCAAAAAAAAAAAGGTTGAGAATTTAGAGGGTTAATATGTTGTGGGGTTGTTAACCAATGTCATAAAACACAATGTTTACTACTGTTTCATGAGAAACTATTTGTTCTGTAAGCCTTCACCTGAAGTACAATAAAATATAAAAAAAAAAAAAAAAGGGAAAAAAAAATCTGTGTAGTATTAGTTGCCTTTAGATGCAATGAATAGATCTTGGTTTGATAAAATAAACATTACCTTTGAAAGGTGAAAGGCAGTGGGAAAGGGAAGGAGGAAAGGAGAAAGGGGAGAGAAAGAGGAAGATCACTACAATAAGTTGCTTCTTTGTACCAGTGATGAATGTAACCTTGTAGGATAAATGAACTAAAACTAGTAGAGAGTTATGCAAACAGATATTTATTGTTGGAATGAAAATTGCAGTGACTGCATCTTAAATGGTTGTAAAAAGGAACCTCAAATGACTTAGACAAAAATGAAGAAGCTTGTTAGACTATTTTATGCGCATCTCTATTGATAACCAAGACATTAGAGTTTAAAATGCATCTACAGAAATTAATGGTAATAGCTAACACTTTTATGGCACTTAATATATGCCAGGTAATTGTCCTAAATACTTACTTTTTGTAATTAAATCCCCACCAACCCTATGAGGTAGTAATTATCATTATTGCCATTTTACAGGTGAAGACATTTGTACAAGGTCAAAGTACTATTAAGTGACAGAGTCAGGTCTGATTTGTTATTCTGCAAATAGTAAGTGGAAAAAGCACTATTTCTGATGTAATTTATTATTTTGCATGATACAACATTTTAGTATGTATGACTACGTAAATCACTACATTACAAATTAAAAGTAAACATTCAATTATCTTATATTTACCTCTTAAAGCTTATGTATTCAAATTAGTTAAAAACATTTAGTTGATGGTGAGTAGGAAATCTCACTGGGAAAATTAGAGATATTTTTTATTCACCATTGCAGTATTTTAGGTCATATTTTGTTAAGACCAGTAGATAAGGTTACACATTTCTTATTCTTTGGTTTTATAGCATCCTGTACTTTTTCCTTTATGACAACCAATTATAATTCTCATTTAAAAATTACATTAGAAATGTCTGTATAATCTCCTAAACTATAAATTTCACAAGGAAAAAATTTTTTTTCACTGTGTTACCTAGTATCCATCACAGTGTGTGTCACATGGTGTATACTGAACATTTGCTAAGTAAATGAATGAGAAAATATCCATTATGTGCATGTAGTAACATTTTAGCCTATTGTCTATGAGATTTAAGTTCTTCACTTTTCTTTTTGCTATTATAAGCAACGCTGCAATGAATATACTTGTATGTATATCTTTTGCATTTATCTGATTATTTCCTGAAGATCCATATCTAGATGTAAAATTCTTGGGTCAAAGGGTGTGTACATTTAAAATGTTAAAAAATATTGCAAGATTGACCTCCAGATATTTACTATAAAATTTTACTCCCATCCATAGTGTATTCATTTGTGAAGGCAATGCTAGCTTTTTAAACTGGTAGACTCCAAATCTCAGTAGACAAAAAAAAAAAAAAAAAAAAAAGGAAATTTATTTCTTACTTACATAAAGTCCATTAGGTAGTAGGGTCCATAGTGGGGGTCTATGCAACTATTGAGAGATCCAGCTTCCATATGTGCCTTCCAAAGTCACCCTGAACTTCAAAATCCAGCCAGTAGTTAGGGAAAGAAAAGAGAATACATATATGTGTGTGTGTGTGTGTCTGTGTCTGTGTATGTGTAGCTGGCATAAGTGAAGGGGTGGGATGGAAGTTTTATGGGTCCGGCCGCGAAGTGACATACATCACTCTGTCCCATGTCACAACCCAGACCTTAGTCAAATGACATCACCTATGTGCAAATGATAGAGCCCTGGTTGTCCAATGGTTAAGCACTATTGCTAATTGAAATGTTGGTGGTTCACAACAACACACAAACTCCAGAAGACAAGCTAGATAACTGGGATCTTCTAAAAATTAAACACTTATGCTCATCAAAAGTCTTTACCAAAAGAGTAAAAAGAGAACCTACAGACTGCAAAAAATTTTTGGCTGTTACAAATCCGACAAAGGTCTAATCTCTAAAATCTCCATGAAAATACAACATCTCTACAACAAAAAGGTAAAGAATCCAATTAAAAAATGGGCAAAGGAAATGAATAGACTCTTCACCAAAGAAAACATTCAAGCAGCTAACAGACACATGAGGAAATGATAGAGATCACTAGTTATTAGAGAAAGTGCAAATTAAAACAACGATGAGATACCATCTCACCCCAGCATTACTGACACCAATCAAAAAATAGAAAATAACAAATGTTGTATAGGCTGCAGGGAGATTGAAATTCTTACGCACCACTGGTGGAGATGCAAAATGGTACAACCATTTTGGAAAATGATACGGTGCTTCCTTAGAAAGCTAGAAATGGAAATACCATATAATGCACAATCCTACCCCTAGGAATATATCCTAGAGAAATAAGAGTCGTCACTCGAATAGACATATGCATATCTATGTTCATGGCAGCATTGTTCACAATAGCAAAATGATGGAAACAACCTAGATGCCCATCAACAGATGAATGGATAAACAAACTGTGGTGCATACACACAATGGAGTACTAAGCAACGGTAAAGAACAATGATGAATCTGCGAAGTATCTCACAACATGGATGAATCTGGAGGGCATTATGCTGAGTGAAATAAGTCAATCACAAAAGGACAAATATTGTATGAGACCACTGCTATAAAAACTCATGAAAAGTTCTACACACGAAAAGGAAAAATCTTTGATGGTTACAAGGGAGAGGAGTAGTGGGGATGGAAAAACACTAACCAGACAATAGATAAATGGTAACTTTGGTGAAGGGTAAGACAGTATACAATACTGGGGAAGCCAGCACAACTTGCCCAGGGCAAGGTCATGGAAGCTCCATAGATGCATCCAAACTCCCTGAGGGACCGAATTACTGGACTGAGGGCCGTGGGGACCATGGTCTCAGGGAACATCTAGCTTAACTGGCATAACATGGCTTGTAAAGAAAATGTTCTACATTCTACATTGGTGAGTAGCATCTGGGGTCTTAAAAGCCTGTGAGCAGCCATCTAAGATACTCCACTGGTCTCACCCCTTCGGGACCAGGGGAGAATGAAGAAAACTAAAGACACAAGGTAAAGTTTAGTCCAAAGAACTAATGGACCACAATTATCATGGCCTCCACCGAACTGGGTCCCGTACAACTAGATAGTGCCCGGCTACCACCACTGACTGCTCTGACCGGGATCACAACAGATGGTCCCGGACAGAGCTGGAGAAAAATGTGAAACAAAATTCTAACTCACAAAAAAGAGACCAGACTTGCTGGCCTGACAGAGACTGGAGAAACCCCGAGAGTATGGCCCCTGGTCACACTTTTAGCTCAGTAATGAAGTCACTCTCAAAGTTCACTGTTCAGCCAAAGATTTGACAGCCCCATAAAACAAAACGAGACTAATGGGGCACAAGAGTCCAGGGACAAGGACTAGAAGGCAGGAGGGGACAGGAAAGCTGGTAATAGGGAACCCAAGGTTGAGAAGGGACAGTGTTGACATATCGTGGGGTTGTTAACCATTGTCAGAAAACAATATATGTACTAACACTTTAATGAGAAACTATTTGTTCCATAAACCTTCATCTAAAGTACAATAAAAAAATACAATTAAAAAAAAAAATGTTGGTGGTTCAAAGCCCTCCAGAGGCTCCATGGAAGAAAGACCTGGTGATCTGCTTCCATAAAGAATAAAGTCTAGAAAACCCAATGGGAAAGTTCTACTCTATCAAATGGGGTTGCTATGAGTTGAAATCAACTTGATGGCACCTAACAACAACAACAATATGTGCAAACGGGGGAAGAAACTCCAGCTGTTTATATAGGAGGACAAAGTCACCAGCAGTCATCAGTTGCTGTCTGCCACAGTGTATGCCAGCACCCATTCTCTACGCTGCCAACACGGAATATTAGCCATCTTTTTAACCTTTGCCAAGCTAAGAGGGGGAAAGATAACGTCTTGTTTTAATTTGTGGTTTTAAAAATCTCTATTGAGATTGGACATATTTTATATGTGTTTTAGCCCTATTATTCCTTCTTTTGTTAATGTGTTTTGTCCACTTTTCTATTGGACAACTTTTATTCTTAATCTCTTAACATATGCTTCATGCCTCTGTTTGTATTCAGATTTAATTAGTCTGATTCCAAAGCCTGTTCATTTTAGCACCATGATGACTCAATGGAGGCTGAATATTTATTTCCAAGTTCTATAACTTTGGGTTTTTTGGGCGAAGAGCTTGAAATCTAGGAACAGATATAAAATTGTAGATCTCCGAGGTGACCATTTGTGAGTGATCCAGAAACACGGCTGCAAACTTGATTCTTCAGAGTTCCAAGCATCACTTCAAAGGAACTCAGATTAAGCAAGTTTACCGGTAACTCAAAATCAGGTATGAAAATAAGTAAAGAGGTCGAGGCCAAGGATGGTAATGAAAATAGGAATGATTTCAGAAGAGAAAAGAGCAGGGTCCTGGACTGTAAATAAAAAGTGGACTTGGCCTTGGTGTGTGCTTTTATTGGCAGCACAACATGTTTAATTTATGAATTTAATTACACACATATTATAAAATTATATATAGTAGAAAATAATAGAAGAATTTTAAGATATTGCTTTTTCCATGCTCATATTTTGTGAAACAATTTTCTTAGAATTCTTTACATGCATTTTTATTTTTTACTGTGGTAAGTATATGTGTAACAAAGCTTTGCCATTTCAACATTTTTTACATGTGCAATTCAGTGACATTAATTATGTTCATCATGTTCTGCAATTGTCATCACTATCTGTTTCCAAATTTTTCCATTACCCTTAGAAGAAGCTCAATGCCCCCTAGGCAGTGACTCCTCCTTTACCTTTCCTCCTGCCCTTGATAACCACTAATAAACTTTGGTCTCTATACGTTTGCCTATTCTAGATATTTCATATAAGTGAGATCATACACTATGTGTCCTTTTGGGACTGACTTATTACTGGAATCCTTTTTTTTTTTTTCTTTTCTCCAAATTTTTCTTTAAATGAATCTATTTTTTAAGTTTTCCAAGCAAACCACCCCTCCTCCAATTTTTATATCCATTCTTCAGGTTCAGAAGATTTACGTACAATTTCTACAATTTTAGTGGTTTCTGTAAACAAGTATATTTAAAATTCTAAAGTTAACCTATGTCTTTTTCCTCCTTTGTATTAGTTGATTTTATATTTGGATACATGTAAGAAAAAACCTAAACTAATAGCAGCTTAAATAACATAACAGTTTATCTTCCACATAAAATAATTTCAGATGGGCATTATAGGTTTGATGTGGAAGCTTCATGGTTATCAGGCACACAGACCATTTCTAATTTTCTGTGCTGTCTTCCTAAGGTGTAATCTCCGTCTTTAAGATAAGCTTATTATCAAATATGTCTAGTAGAACTTGAGCTATCCTATCCATATTCCAGAAATAAGGATAAGGGAGTGAAGGTAAAAGTGATTTCCCATCTGGCTGAATCACACCTACTTAAGAAATGTTTCATGAATGTTTCACATACAGTATTTACTTCTCATTGACAAGATATTAATTGATGTGTATTAAGTAAACTGCAAGTGGGGTGTTATGGATTGAATTTTGTCCCCCCAAAAGATATGTGGACGTTCTAACTCCCAATTTCTCTAAATGTGACCCCATTTGGAAATAAGGTCTTTGAAGATCGAGTTATCAATTAAGTTAACATGAGGTCATATTGGAGTAAGATGGGCCCAAATCCAAAATGAGTTGTATCCTATAAAAAAAAGGGAGAAGAGACAGAAAGATAGACGCAGAATGAAGACAGCCATGTGAAAACAGAGGCAAAGATGGAGTGATGGTGCAGTTGCAAACCAAGAAACATCTGAGACTACCAGAAACTAGGAAAGACAAGAAAGAATCATCCCCTAAAGCCTTCAGAGAGAGCACGACCCTGCTAACATTCAAACTCCTAGCCTTCTGGCCATCACTTTTCTGTCAGATTGTCGTATTGTGGTGGCTTGCATATTGATGTGATGTTGAAAGTTATACTACTATTTTAAACACGCAGGATCACTGATGGTGGAGAGGTTTCAGGGGAGCTTTCAGATTAAGACAGACTAGGAAGAAGGAGGTGACAATTTACTTCTGAAAAAGATTAGCCAGTGAGAACCTTATGGATAGCAGTGGAACATTATCTGATGTAGTGCTGAAAGATGAGCCCCTCAGGTTGGAAGGCACTCAAAATACGAGTGGGGAAGGGCTGCCTCCTCAAATTAGCATCAACTTGAATGACGTTGATGGAGAAAATCTTTCGAGACCTTCATTTGTGGCACAATTTAAAATGAGAAGAAACGGCTGCAAACATCCATTAGTTATAGGAACATGGAATGTATGAAGTATGAATCAAAGAATGTTGGAAGTCATAAAAAATGAAATGGAATGCATAAAGATTAATATCCTAGCAATTAGTGAGATGAAATGGTCTGGTATTGGCCATTTAGAATCTGAAATCATATGGTCTAGTATCCCAAGAATTACAAATTGAAGAGGAATGGCATCACATTCATCTTCAAAAAGAGCATTTCAAGATCTGTCCTGAAGTATAATGCTGTCAGCGATAGGATAATATTCATACACCTACAAGAAAGACCGGTTAATTTTATTCAAATTTATGCACCAACCACTAATGCCAACGATGAAGAAAGTTAAGATTTTTACCAACTTTTGTAATGTGAAATTGATCAATCATGCAATCAAGATGCATTGATAATTACTGGTGATTGGAATACAAAAGTTGGAAACAAAGAAGAAGGATCAGTAGTTGGAAAATATGGCTTTGGTGATAGAAAAGACATCAGGGATCACATGATAGAATTTTGTAAGACCAATGACTTATTCATTGGAATTACATTTTTCAACAACATAAACAATGACTATACAAGTGGATCTCAACAGAAGGAATATACAGGAATCAAATCTACTATATCTGTGAAAAGAGATCATGGAGAAACTCAATATCCTCAGTCAGAACAAAGCCAGTGGCCTACTGTGGAACAGAACATTAATTGCTCTTAGGCAAGTTCAGGTAGAAGGTGAAGAAAATTAAAACAGGTCTATAAGAGCTAAAATATGACCGTGAATATATCCCACTTGAATTTAGAGACCATCTCAAGAACAGATTTGATGCATTGAATACCAATGACTGAAGATCAGACGAGTTGTGGGATGACTTCAAGGATATCACACATGAAGAAAGCAAAAGGTCATTAAAAAGAGAGGAAAGAAAGGAAAGACCAAAATAGGTGTCAGAAGAGACTCTGAAACTTGTCCTTGAAAGCAGAGTAACTAAATCGAACAGAAGAAAAGATGAAGTGAAAGAACTGAAAATATATTTCTAAGGGCGGCTCAAGAAGACAAAGTAAAGTATTATAGTGATATGCACAAAGATCTGGAGATAGAAAACCAAAAGGAAGGAACTTGCTTGACTTTTCTCAAGCTGAAAGAACTGAAGAAAAAATTCAAGCCTCAAGTTGCAATATTGAAGGATTCTATGGGCAAAAAACTGAATGATGCAGGAAGCATCAAAAGAAGATGGAAAGAATACACAGAGTCACTGTACAAGAAAGAATTTGTTGATGTTCAACCATTTTAGGAGGAAGCATATGATTAAGAACCAATGATATTGAAGGAAGAAGTCCGAGCTGCAATGAAGGCATTGGCAAAAAACAAGGCTTCAGGAATTGACGGAATACCAGTTGAGATATTTCAACAAATGGATACAACCGTGGAAGCACTCACTCATCTATGCCAAGCCATTTGGAAGACAGCTACCTGGCCAGCTGACTGGAAGAGATCCATATATGGGTCCATTTCAGAGAAAGATGATCCAAAAGAATGTGGAAATTATCAAACAATATCATTAATATTACCTGCAAGTAAAATTTTGCTGAAGATAATTCAAACCTGGATACAAAAGAGGACGTGGAAGGAGGGTTATCATTGCTGATGTCAGATGGATCCTGGCTGAAAGCAGAGAATACCAGAAAAATGTTTACCTATGTTTTAATTGACCACAAAAATGCATTCAACTGTGTGGATCATAACAAATTATGAATTACATTACAAAGAATAGGCATTCCAGAACACTTAATTGTGCGCATGCAAAACCTGTGCATAGACAAAGAGGTAGTCATTCAAACAGAACAAGGGGATGCTGAGTGTTTTAAAATCAGGAAATGTGTGCGTCAGGGTTGTATCCTTTCACTATACTTATTCAACCTGTACTTTGAGCAAATAATTTGGTAAACTGGACTATATGAAGAGGAATTTGGCATCAGGATTGGAGGACAACTTATTAATAACCTGCGATATTCAGATGACACAACTTTGCTTGATGAAAGTGAAGAGGACTTGAAGCACTTACTGGGGAAGATCAAAGACTACAGCCTTCAGTATGGATTGCATCTCAACATAAAGAAAACAAAAATCCTCACAACTGGACCAATAAGCAACATCGTGATAAATGGAGGAAAGATTGAAGTTGTCAAGGATTTCATTTTACTTGGATCCACAATCAACACCCATGGAAGCAGCAGTCAAGGAATCAAAAGATGCATTGCATTGGGCAAATCTGCTGCAAAAGACCTCTTTAAAGTGTTGAAAAGCAAAGATGTCACCTTGAAGACTAAGGTGTGCCTGACCCAAGTCATGGTGTTTTCAATCGCATCATATGCATGCAAAAGCTGGACAAGGATTAGGAAGATGAAAGAAGAATTGATGCCTTTGAATTATAGTGTTGGCAAAAATACTCAATATACCACGGACTGCCAGAAGAAAGAACAAATCTGTCTTGGAAGAAGCGCAGCCAGAATGCTCCTTAGAAGCAAGAATGATGAAACTTTGTCTCACATACTTAGGACATGTTACCAGAAGAAGGACATCATGCTTGCTAAACTAGAGGGTCAGCGAAAAAGAGGAAGACCTTCAATGAGATGGATTGACACAGTGGTTGCAACAGTGAACTCAAACATAGCAATGCTCGTGAGCATGGCGCAGGACTGGTAGTGCTTCATTCTGTTGTACATAGGGTGGCTATGAGTCGGAACCAACTGGAAGGTACCTATGACAACAACAAGCCTCTCATACTGTGAGCCAATCAATTTTGGTTGTTTTAAGACACCTAGTTTGTGGTGCTGTGTTATGGCCAAAACCAAACCAAACCCATTGCTGTCGAGTTGATTCTGCCTCAAAGAACCTGTAGGACAGAGTAGAACTGCCACATAAGGTTTCTAAGGCTGTAGTCTTTATGGAAGCAGACTGCCCCATCTTTCTCCCACAAAGCGGCTGGTGAGTTTGAACAGCTGACCTTTTGGCAGTCCTAGGAAAATAATACAGGTGGGCTGCAAACAAGAAATTTTATATAGTCACATTGCCATCCTCGCTACATTTTTTTCGACTAATGCAAAAGGAAAAAAAAATGATATGAGATAGGCAACCAATAGTGTCTACAGCCACATTCTCCCAAAAAAGACAAGGAACTCAAGACTCTGTCTTCTACTCATATCTCCATCATTGGTTTTAAATACTGTATCCTGTATTTTATTTTTGCCTTATCTTTAATTCATCTTTTCATTAGTCTTTTTTTTTTCTTAAAATAATTTTTTATTTAAATTTACTTTGCCCACATTTGTTTCTTGAGCATCTACTTACCTTCTGAGATTTCTTCTTGCTGAAGTGCATCTTTCAGTAGTTCTTTAAGTGAGGATATATAGACGGCAGATGTTTCTAGACACTGTATTTCTGAAAACCTTTATCTCACTATCAGTCTTGAGTGATTGTTTAGCTGACTATAGAATTCTAGGTTTTTATTATTTTCATTAGCACTAAATCTTTTATCTTCTAGCATCTATTATGGCTAATTTAAAATCTTTATGTTTTTATGGGCAATCTGCCTTTTCACTTTAGTAGATTTTTTCCTTTTTTTTATTTTTATTTTTATAGTTTTACTTTCATGGAATACCTAAATGTTGAGTTGTTTTAGTTATCCTTCTTGGGTCATGGTATATTCCTTCCAACTAAACATGAATATATTTCTTAAATTATTGAAGACTTTAAGCCATTAATTTTCCATGCATGTCTTCTCTCTCACTCTCTTTATCGTCCTTTTCTGCAATTCATATTAATCAGTACCTTTGCAGCTTCTCTTTCTTTCCTCAGTATTTCCTAATATCTACTTAATATTTTTTGTATTTGCTTTGGTGCCTTCTGGATAATACTCAGATTGACTAATTCTCTGAACAGTCTCCTAAGTTTAATAATTACAATTTTTTTGTATTTCAAATAGTTTATTTTTTATTTTGAGAATTTTAATATTGCTTTTCTATTCTACTTGTGCTTTTGTTTCATTATATATATATTTTCTTCCTTAGGGCCTCTGTTCCTTCTTTTTAAAATAAAACTTTTAATTTTAAAATAACTCTTACAGAAAAGCTTCGAAGAGAGAGAGTTCCTATATACCACCTAACCAGTTTATTGTTAAAATCATTCCTTCTTAATATATTTGGATATTATTGAAATATTCACTTTAATGTCACTTTCAAATTATTCTATTATTTCACATTTTGGACTTAAAATTATTCTCAATTGTTGTGTCTGCTTAGTCTCTCTTATGATGGTATATTTCCTCATATTATTTCCTGTTTTGATAAACTGTAAGCTCATTTTTAATGGGAAGTGTCTTGCTGGGTATTCCCAAGTGTGCTCTGGGTTGTGGAAATATAATGAAGGAGTGGATTTCCATTTGCTCATGGGTTTCCCAGGTGTTAGACTTTTTTGGAGGGGCATTATTTCTTATATTGGTTTCCCAGGACTGCTGTAAAAAATTACCACAGAGTGGCTTAAAAGAACAGAGCTTTATTCTTTTACAGTTATGGAGGCTAAAAGTCCAAACTCAAGGTGTTGGCCAGGACATGCTCCCTCTGAAAGCTGTAGGGAATGATCTGTTGCATGCCTCCCTCCTAGCTTCAGCTGGCTGCCAGAAATTCTGTTTCTTGGCTTGTAGATGTATCACCCCAATCTCTGCCTCTGTCGTCACATGGCATTCTCCTTGCTGTGTCTCTTTGTGTCTTTACATGGCTTTCTTAAAGTCGTTGGAATTAGAACCCACTGGAATCCAGCATGACCTCACATTAATTAATTGTATCTACGAAAAACCTATTTCTAAATAAGTCACATACTGAAGTTGTGGGTGTAAGTGATTTTTAGGGGGATACGATTCAACCCAGTACATATCTCATGTGGAATTTTGCCTAGCATGAATTGTGCAAATTTGGACTTCCTCCAACCACCACCCCGCCCCCAACGTGCAGCCCTGGTGGTGAAGCAGTTGAGAGCTATGGCTGCTAACCAAAAGGTCGGCAGTTTGAATCCACCAGCCACTCACTGGAAACACTAAGGGACAGTTCTACTCTGTCCTGTAAGGTCGCCATGAGTCAGAATCAACTTGATGGCCAAGGGTTTGGATTTGGTCCCCCTGCCACACACATGCACAGCATACCCTTTGCCGTCCAGTTGATTCTGACTCATGTTGTTGTTGTTGTTAGGTGCTGTCGAGTTGGTTCTGACTCATAGCGACGCTATGTAATATAGAATGAAAACACTGCCTGTCCTTTTCCATGCTCACAATCGTTGTTATGTTTGAGCCCATTGTTACAGCCACTGTGTCAATCCATCTTGTTGAGAGTCTTCCTCTATTTCGATGACCCTCTACTTTACCAAGCATGATGTCCTTCTCCAGGGACTGATCCCTCTTAATAACATGTCCAAAGTATGTAAGATGTAGTCTTGCCATCCTTGCTTCTAAGGAGCATTCTGGTTGTACTTCTTCCAAGACAGATTTGTTCATTCTTTTGGCAGTCCATGGTATATTCAATATTCTTTGCTGACACCACAGTTCAAAGGTATCAATTCTTCTTTGATCTTCCTTATTCACTGTTCAGCTTTTGCATGCATATGATGCGATTGAAAACACCATGACTTGGGTCAGGCACACCTTAGTCTTCAAGGTGACATCTTTGCTTTTCAACACTTTAAAGAGGTCTTTTGCAGCAGATTTGCCCAATTCAATGCATCTTTTGATTCCTTGACTGCTGCTTCCATGGGTGTTGATTGTGGATCCAAGCAAAATGAAATCCTTGACAACTTCAATCTTTCCTCCATTTATCATGATGTTGCTTATTGGTCCAGTTGTGAAGATTTTTGTTTTCTTTATGTTGAGGTGTAATTCATACTGAAGGCTGTGGTCTTTGATCTTCATCAGTAAAGGCTTCAAGTCTTCTTCACTTTCTGCAAGCAAGCATGTGTCATCTGCATAATGCAGGTTGTTAATGAGTCTTCCTCCAATCCTAATGCTGTGTTCTTCTTCCTATAGTCCAGCTTCTCGGATTATTTGCTCAGCATACAGACTGAATAGGTATGGTGAAAGGATACAACCCTAACACACACCTTTCCTGACTTTAAACCACGCAGTATCCCCTTGTTCTGTTTGAACAACTGCCTCTTGGTCTATGCACAGATTCCTCATGAGCACAATTAAGTGTTCTGGAATTCCCATGGGAATTCCCACGGGAATTCTGACTCATAGCGACCCTATAATAGCTGATTCTTTTCAGTCACAGGTCAAAGCAGGAGATAAAGTTTCCAGGATGCCTAGACTGCTATGTGGAAATTTTCTAGATACAAGTACTCAAAAGGGACAATTCTTTACTTGAACATACTAAAGAGGCTGGTTCCAACTTCTCACAGTGCACAGAGTCCTGTAATCTCATGAAGACATTAAAATCTCAGCTTCAAATTTGATACTCTCAGACTCATTCATATATTTTAAATGTATTATTTATATTTTATCAATTGTTTCTATGTTTTAGATTAGGGAGTTGGAAGGTAGTTGAAAGGAGTTAGCCCATCTCTGTCTACTCAATTCATCTCACTGACTGGATTTTGAATCTGCTTATTAGTTTACAGATAACTCTCACATCAACATAGGAGTTTATCTTGGACAACATGATTGGAGAGAAAATCAGATTTTATCTTGATATTAGTATATTAAAAATATAAATGAAGACAAATAAAGTGTGGTTCAAGGAGGAAAATTCAGGACATGGAAATAATGGAGTGGTTGGTTAACAAGTGAAATGACTAAAAAGATCCTGAGAGATTAGTGACTAATTTAGCAATTCTGAGTTAGATATGTATTGTTAGGCTGCTAGTCCATGAGGACAGTGACTCAGTCTGCAATTTTCACTGCTTTATCCTCAGCAGCTAGTACCTTGCTCATTAATAGATGCTCAATAAACACCTTTTGAAATAATTAACAGATTTCTATTGAAAGTTGGGGACTGACTCAGCATGAGTCCATTTAACATCACATAAAACTTCATGCTATGCATTCACTGATTCAGTTGTAGGGAATTTATTTGATCTATTCCTCATGCCTTATCTTATTCGGCACTTAACTATCTATCCCATCTACCAACTTTGTTCCTTGTTTTCTTATTTTCATACTTCACCCTGTAGATCAGTTCCAAGCTATTATCTTTAAAGCTATTACCTTAGCTCCTTTCTAGAAATAATCCCTGCCTTTTCCACCAGCTATGGTGCTATCTCCTACCACACCTAATAGTTCTAGGTCCTCAATAGAGCCTCAAGCATCCTTCTTTCTGGAACTGCCCTTTGAACAATCCTCTAACCACCCACCCTGCGTTCATGGTTGAGTGTAGGTTCAAATATCTAGACTCAAAACTATAGAAACCACGAGTAAATCTTCGTTTCATATTCAAATTGGTTGAGATGCAGAAATTAAAAATATTCTAATTTCACTAATGTGGGAAAATAAAAGCTTTTTGGAGGCTTTGCCTAAGGATACAAGTGAAAAGAATATTAGATTTGTTAACATCTCGGTGTCAGCTGGAGTTCCTAGGTGGCACAAACAGTCAAGCCTACAACTGCTAACCAAAAGGTTGACATTTCAAATCACCCAAAGATGCCTCATAAGAAAGGCTTGGCTATCTACCTGCTTCCAAAAGATCACAATGTTGAAAACCCTGTGGAGTGCAGCTCTACTCTGATACAGATGGGGTCACCATGAGTCATAATTGGCTCAACAGCAACTGGTTTGGTTTGGTTTAAGAATTCAGTTACACATAACAAAGACTACTCTTAACTATTTTATTTTATGTATTTATTTTTTTAATTCTATTTGTTATTGTTGAGAATATACACAACAAAATATACACCAATTCAACCATTTCTATATGTATAATTCAGTGACATGGATTACATTCTTCAAGTTGTGCAAATATTCTCACCTTCCTTTTCTGAGTTGTTCCTCCCCCATTAATGTAAATTCACTGCCCCCTAAAGTTCCTATCTAATCTTTCAAGTTGCTACTGTCATTTTAATCTCATATAGATAGTTCTTAATGCTGAAGGCAGACATTTTATACTAGTTAAGCTAAACTATTGTTTGGTTTTAAGCAAATTTCAGGAGACATTTTTGGTTTAAGTTTTAAAGATTATCTCAGAGCAATAGTTTCAGGGGTTCTTCCAGCCCCCATAGCTCAATAAAAGTCTGGACTCCATGAGAATTTGAAATTCTATTCTACATTTTCCCCCTATTCCCTATTGATCTAGATTCTTCTATAGAATTTTTGCTCAAAATGTTCAGTAATGGTAGCCAGCCACCATCCAGTTCTGGTCTCATGACAAAGGAGGCAATTATTCATAGAGGCTATTAGCCACACGTTCCATATCCTCCTCCTATTTCTGATTCTCCTTCTTCCTGTGTTGCTCCAGATGAATAGAAACCTATTGTTGTGCCTTGGATGGTCGCTTGAAAGCTTTTAAGATCCCAGGCACTACACAACTGCACTAGGAGGTAGAACAGCAGCACTAAACACGCTATGAGGTCATTTAACTGGGATGTCTCATGAAACCATGACCAGAAGCCTCCAAACCATGGAATCAAATAGCATGAGGTTTTTGGTTGTACACAAGCAGACTCAGCAGCTACTCTTTTTCGTTTGTATGTTTTGTTGTTGTAAATACAATACATCCATCACACATCTTTTGGCAGGTCACCTTTTTACAGATGTACAACTTACTGACAGCAATTACATCAATTGCCTGTGACACCCTACACTTAATCAGTGTGAAATTTCCATTGTCGTTAACCCTCCCTTTTCCACTCCCTCCCACCCCTGGTAACCACTAATAAATTGGTCTCTGTAGTTTTGCCTTTTCCTGCACTCTAACTATTTTAAACAAAAAGTAATTCAATTCTTGGAATTAGGGGTTCATAAAATTGTTGAAGGGGCAGGCCTCCAGGAATAACTCCCCTAAAATCACCATGGCCATTCATGAAAACTGTTACCTCTGCTACTATCAGGAAGCTGGGGCACTAGGAATCCACGGGAGCAACTGCTGGTTCCAGGATCTCACCACTGTACCCTTCTTTCAGGCATCAGGGAGCTGCCACAGCCACAGTAGACTCCGGAAGCACATCATCTTGGCTGCAATCTGGAGATCAGAAAGCTACTAGGAAAACTTTTGGTTCCTCAGTCATACTATATGCCTGCTGGTTTCACACCTTAGAGTCAGACAGGCCCTGGTTTGAATGTTGGTTCTCTTATATATTAGCTATGTAAACATAGGAGTATTGTTTTACATCCCTGAGCACCAGTTACCTCATCTGTAAAATGGGAATGATAATAATTCCATAAGTTTATTGTGAAAATGAATGATATCCTAAACATGCTGCTTTATACAAAATTGATACACCACAAATATTGGTTATCTTTTTAATTTGACTATTCTTTAGCTTGTTCTGTGACTTTTAAGTGAGTCAGCCTACATGGATCTATTAATTTCATCATCTGAAAAATGCAATTTATGATACTTTTCTTGCTAATCGAACAGTGAAAAGGGTTGTGAATTGTTAGGTAATTGTATTTCCTTTATAGGCTGGGCTGCTCTAAATGATTTGAACCAGCTCAATCTAAGCAAACAGTCAAGTCCTTCACAAAATCATTTCCTGTCTATTTGCTTTTCTTTCACTGATAATATATCAAGTCAAAGTTGTTAATGAGTTTATATACGTGGCTTTTCATCTAGAAAGACAGATGATACAATAATAAGAAAATCATATCTAAGAGGAAGGCTTAAAGGAACAGAGATTATTCAGCTGTAAAAGTGATTTATGATGGGTCTGCAAGCATAGAGACAAGCTTCACTTCTAGAAAACCTAATATCTGAACACTGATGTTTATAAAACCCAAATGTTGGGACAATCAATCACTTCACAGGAGACCTCTGAAACAGATTATCTTTTGCACAGGGACTATCCCAAATAGAAATCAATTAAATTTATAAAATTCAATTTGCCCAAAACGGTTCAGAAAAAGGAGGTCCATCTGTCTAAATGCCTATTACACTAAGGATGGTCACCATCTGTTTCCTAATTCTCACTGGGCAACAAATAAGAGTTTGAATTTTAAAATGTGAGATTTAAGTTTATCTGTAGAAAAATTCCATATGTTTTGAAAGCAAGATGACCTTATCTGTTTTCTCCAGGAAGATGGCTTAAGAGTCAGCCTATCTAAAGACTGAAGGTGAGTGAAGTAAGCTTTCAGGCCCTGCAGCCCTAGGAGGTCAGACTTTGCCGAGTGTAGGTAGTGTCCCGAGCTATTTGTGAAAAGTATTGGAAGAAATACTGCCCTGTAGATAAGATTCACAATTTAGATTGTATATAGAAGACAAGTAAATATAGAGGCTTGTTGAAGGGCTGGGAGACATCTTTTCAGCAATATGCTTCTCAAAACCCAGGACACTTGTTTTCCCAAAATAAGTAGGAAACCTGGAGAGAATACACTTTCTTATAAAGCTTTTCCTGGAGATTTCCATAACTGTCTTCATACTCATCACAACCCAACATGCACACAGAGGTACAGAGACAAAAGAGCAGGAGAAAAAGCTTAAAGAACATTTTCTGAATGTTTAATGTAATCCATCTAATTTAAGTTGATAACAAATTTGACTTTTTTCATTTGCTTTTTGGTGATTTAGTTTAGTTTGTTGAAATCACAGATTTAAAATAATTGATCTTTCCCTCCTGAAAAGCATGTTCTTAGCACTTTATCTATCTCTTTAGTGGTATTCAGGTAAATATTTAACAACTAAATTTCTGAGAAAAAAACAAAAACAAAAACCTCTCTGATGTAGCATTTGCCAATTTCCATGGTGTAAATTCTTCCACCATGGCCAAGTTCAAACTACAACTTGATGGCAGCACGTGCAGAGCTGTGAAGAGTTGCACACAATCAGTTCTCATGAATCAGCTCCAGCACAACTGTTTCATCTTTAGGACATTTGTCAGTCTCATGGCTGCATTGAAGCCTTATACATGCTTAGCTTCCTTTTTTCCTTGTAAGGACAATTCTCTGGCTCTTCTACTTAAGTGCTTTTTTCTGATAAATCTCTGTCCTCCACTATGTCTGGCATTTGTGTAGTGCTTGACTAATATCTACTGAGAGATGACTGAATGAATGAATGAGTTTTAAAATTCTAACTAACCCTGAAGTCCAATGATAAAGAGTGAAATCTTATTTTATTAGCATTTTTTTTTTTTTTTTACTTTCAATAGTTTGAAAATATGGTGTTAGGGATTGAACTACGTCTTTCTGAAATGTGTGTTGGAATCTTAACCTTATACCTGTGGATGTAATGTAATTACCTTGGTAATTATAATGTAATTATATCATAATGGAATCTAATACAATTAATTAGTCAGTTGAGGTCATACTGGTGTAGGGTGGATCCTAAACCTAATCACTTCTGAGTTATAAGAAGAATGGACACAAACATATACAGGCACACAGACATGGGATGAGGGGGGAGACAGAAGCCATGTGAGGATTGCCAAGGAATGCCTGGGGCTACAGACAATGAAGGAATTGATGAGCCCAAGACTCTTAGCCTTCAGAACTGTGAGAAAATATAATTATGTTCTTTGAAGCCATCTACTTGTGGTGTTTCTGTTACAAGAGCACTAGGTAACTGAGACATATGGAAAATACAACTCAACCAAATTTCCTCTTCTTTCTTCATATCCACACCTTGATTTTGTTCAGATATTGGGCAGAAATATACTCAAGGCTCAGAAAGATTAGACGATTTGCCTAAAGGGCAAAACTGATGAGCAGATCTAGCTGCATAATTTGTGGGACCTAGTGCAAAATACAAATATGAGATACCTTGCTTAAAAGCAGAAAACAAGTGCAATTAAATGTAGGTACTACACTGTAAAATATTTTCCTTTCTTTTGTGGTCTCTTAAGCTGTCATGGTGGGTTTTTTGTTTTTTTTTTTTTTTTTTTTTTGCTGTTTATTGTTGTGCTCCCAAGAAATTTGAAGAATTTAAAACTCAGCATCCTTATTCTTGACTTCAGAAAAGTCCGTAAGGACTTTGTATCATAGTCCATTTAGTGACATTTAAAGCTCCATCTTTATAATATGTATATGTTTCTTCTCCCAAATCCTTACTGTCATATACACATGGGACTGGGTAGTCATTGAATTTTTAGTTTTTATTTCCTTCTACCTTCTGTAGAAGAATCAAAAAGAATGAGCCATTCATGCTTTATTGACCCTCAGGACAGAATTAGGACACTGTGTTGTTGTTGTTGTTAGCAGCTGTCCAGTTGCCTCCAACTTATGGCAACTGCGTGTTACAGAGTACAACTGCTCCATAGGGTTTTCTTGACTCTAATCTTTATGGAAGCAGTTTGCCAGGGTTTTCTTCTGTGAAGCCGCTGGGTGAGTTTGAATTGCCAATCTTTAGGTTAGCAGCCAATGGCAAACCACTTGTGCCACCTAGATTCCTTAAAAAAAAAAAAAAAACTCACTGCTGTCGAGTCACCACCAAGGCTTCTTCTAGATTCCTTAAGACACTTTACTGTTATTATTATTATTTGACTAAAGCCTGAGATCCTGAGTTAAAGAACGTAGTAGGTGCTAAGTGAAGTGGATCTTTGGAGCTCTAAAAGCAAAAACCATCACATGAGGGTGAGCTTAGTTTTGCGTTCCCGGGTAGTAAGGGTTCAGGATTCTGCCTTACTCCACCATGGCACCCTGTGGAGTTGGAAGCTCTCCAGAGGGTAATGGATAGTAGACGGCTTTGGCATCCACCTTTAGTTTAGACTCCTTATGACCAACTGTGGAATGAGAGCAATAGAGCTCCCTGACTGTAAAGTACCATGTAGTCTCAGGCAATGAGCATTTCAAGGTGACCAGATGCTTATCCTGAATATTCCATACAACCAGGTTCTCAGAACCTGAGTACAATCTTGGATAGGGGAGGGAATCTTGGTAATGACTGAGACTGAGGCAGGATGAAGGCTTAGAGCGATTAAATGAGTATGCAGAAATTTAAAATATGATATTTTTTATGCTCCAAATTCCTGGGTACCCCAGTACATAGAAGAGAAAAAATCAGGTTTTGTATGTAATCTCGTATTGTCTTTTTGCTTCTAGCCAGGCTCAAGCATATTAATTTAACTGTAGCCCAGACAGGACATACCTACCAGGCTGTGATTCCCACTGTGTAGAGGTGAAGAGTGAGTTCTCTTCCTCTGTGATGTTGTTCATACTTCTCTGCATCTCTTTACCCACAAGAAAAAGCAATCACAAAAACACAGAATTGTTTACAACATCAGTAAACAGAGGGAAGGAATGGAGGAAATTTACATTTACGGTGCACCAAGTATGCATCAGAAACTTGACATGCACTATCTATCTTCGTTAATTTTCAAAAGATCTCTGAAATGTAGCAATTTGTTATAATACCCACAGATGAAAAACCTGAGGCTTTAGAAAGATCAAAGAGCCTGACAGAGGTCATTGAGCTAGTAGGTGGCAGTGAAAGATTCCTATCAGAGTTTGGTAGATTTCAAAGACCATGTTCTTCCCTCAGTTACAAAAAGAAAAGGTAAAACTAAACCAAAAAGTAGAAAAAAAAAAAAAAAACTCTCTTGTATGGAGAAAAGTCTGGAATTAGAGGAAGGCTCCTGTGAAGTACTTACTTAACAGGACATCACCTGGAAAGAGGGGGGAGAAGACTGCGTTTTGTTGGATTTGACTCAGCATCCTAGTATTTTACCTCACTCTGGAGATGCTGTTTCTGATGGATTCTCCATCCAAATTTCAAATACCCCTCCAAATCCACTGTGCATAGACTATTCAAAAAGCAGTTACTAATTTCCTTTTAGTAAGAAAATGTGAATCCATGAATTTCTTACATGTAATGTTAGCAAAGAATTAAGTTAAAATTCAAAGTTTGCCTCAGACATTTAATACGGAACCTAATCAGCATAGTTGAAAACCAATTCAAGTGTAGTAATCATCTCTGTCTAAAAGATACCTTAAAAGGCACAAGGCACTCACCTACTTAAAAACAATTTTTAAAAATTAAGGAAACCTACATGGAGAATAGTAATAACCTGCTTCGTCAAGTCATTTCAATAATTGTAAAAGAGCAGACAGCTCTCAACTTAAAAGGCCCATATATAAAACGGTGAGCCCTTCCCAAGTGACTAAGAAATGTGCACGTAAAAGAATTTTATGCAATTATGTTCAGGGAATATTAAACCTTAATTAATGTATTGGTGATTTCAATAATAAAATGCCCAGTGTTGTCTAAGAACAAATGGAAAGCATTAAACCAATGGTTAGATTTATGGCTGAATAAATCAAACATGCTGTCAAATTCATCAGGGAAATCTACCCACCTATATGTGTCCTTGGTTCTATAGCACTCCCTCCCAGAACACCAGACAGTCTGTCAATGATGCCCTGCACTCATGAATTGTGACTATTGCAATACATTTAAATTATAGATGGGGCCTTTCCTGGTGAGCTGTGTGCTTGTAAAGTGACCCGCAGGGCAGAGTTCCCCAGTTTGCCTAATCCAGTCACTTGTATACATCTGGGTATTAGATTGGAGATGGGGTGGGGATACGGAGGCTGGGGATGCTGGGTTTAGTGGAGGAGAGAAGCAGCTGCATTGAAACATATAAAAAAACAAAGGGGCAAAAAAAAAAAAAGATTTTTTTTTTTCTTGTGAATATATTTAACGTGTTAAACAGATTCTGGCAATTTCCTGATGGCTCCAAAAGAAGCCTGAGCTGAGAATTTCGCAGAGAGTGTTCCAGGCTCTGAATACTGTACCTCGTGTATTGAATCACATCTGCTACAGAGAGGAAGCAATGAATAATTAACTCAGCCTCCACATTACCGCTGTAGATTACAGTTGCCTTGACTGCTGGACTGCCCTGCACAACATAAACCACTTAGAAAACTCCCTCACTGTCTTTCCTTTTAAATTTGTCTTGCTATCACTTACTGCTTAAAAGGGTAAATCTTTCTCTAGTTTTAATTAAAGCATTTAAAATAATTTATATTGAAATCATATGTGCTCGGGTCTGTCGGAATTGATGCTTTAATAACATGCCATCCCTTTCTCCATTGCCCTGAAATCTGTTAAAATTACCACTAATCTAATTGGGAACATAGTTGTCAAATGCACGCAGCTCTGACAGTTTGTCTTTCTGCAAACTGCTGACAGATTGCAAGTTACGCATGTGTTGAGCAGATGGGTAAGTTAAAAGGAACACCAAAAAAAAAAAAAAAAGCAATTTATTAAATCACCTGGAACCAGCAGCTCCAGTCCAAAAATAGTGAGAATGAAAAATGAAATATAGCAGGAGCCGAGAGTGCTGGCACTAGAATATACCAGAAGGTACCGGTTACAAAACAAGATAAACATTTGGAGATGCCTCAGCTGTGTTACAGAATAATGAGGAGTTATTTAAGCCGATATAGATTACCAGCCAAAATTAATTTAGGGTGCAGCTTTTTTGGAAAACGGTTTCCAAAGTGATTGCTTTAACCCTTTACTGTCTGCTCATTATCATGGAAGGACAGGCACGTTTTCCTTCCCTCAGTGTGTTCTCCCAGGCATCAACACGTTCATTCAAATAGAAGAATGCATCCACACTTTTTGCACATCCACACACTGGCATACATATGTACATAAATCCACACTCATATACATATGACCAACATACACCTGTACACCTGTACACCCACATACTAACTTGGATGTGCACACACATGTACATGCATGCACAAGATATTATGTATGTGTATACATAGATGTTGTTGTTAGGTGCCATAGAGTCAGTTCCAATTCATAGAGACCCTATGTACAACAGAATGAAACACTGCCAGGTTCTGCACCATCCTCACAATCGTTGCTATGCTTGAGCCCATTGCTGAAGCTACTGTGTCAATCCATCTAGCCGAGGGTATTCCTCCCTTTCCCTGACTCTCTACTTTGCCAAGCATGATGTCCTTCTCCAGGGACTGGCCCATCCTGGTAACGTGTCCAAAGTACATGAGACAAAGTCCTGCCATCTTCTCTTCTAAGGAGCATTCTGGCTGTATTACTTTCACGACAGATTTGTTCATTCTTCTGGCAGTCCATGGTATATTCAATATTGTTTGCCAACATCATAATTCAAAGGCATCGATTCTTCTTCAGTCTTCCTTATTCATTACCTAGCTTTTGCATGCATATGAGGTGGTTGAAAATAACATGGCTTGGGTCAGGCACACCTTAGTCCTCAAAGTGACATCTTTGCTTTTTAACACTTTAAAGAGGTCTTTCACAGTAGATTTGTCCAATGAAATGTGTCGTTTGATTTCTTGACAGTTATTTCCATGGGTGTTGATTGTAGATTCCAGTAAAACGAAATCCTTTACAACTTCAATCTTTTCTCCGTTTATCATGATGTTGCTTATTGGTCCAGTTGTGAGAATTTTTGTTTTCTTTATGTTGAGGTGCAATCCATACTGAAGGCTGTAGTCTTTGATCTTCCCCAGTAAGCGCTTCAAGTCCTCTTCACTTTCAGCAAGCAAGGTTGTGTCATCTGCATATCGCAGGTTGTTAATGAGTATTCCTCAAATTCTAATGCTGCATTCTTCTTCCTATAGTCCAATTTCTCAGATTATTTGCTCAGCATACAGATTGAGTAAGTATGGTGAAAGGATATAACCCTGATGCACACCTTTCCTGATTTTAAACTGTGCAGTATGCTCTTGTTCTGTTCTAATGACTGTGTCTTTGTCTATGTACAGGTTCCTCATAAGCACAGTTGAGTGTTCTGAAATTCCCATTCTTCACAATGTTATCCATAATTTGTTATGATCAACACAGTTGAATGCCTTTGTATAGTCAATAAAACACTGATAAACATATTTCTGGTGTTCTCTGCTTTCAGCCAAGATCCATCTGACATCAGCAATGATATCCCTTGTTCCATGGCCTCTTCTGAATCCAGCTTAAATTTCTGGCAGATACCTGTCGATGTATTGCTGCAACCACTTTAGAATGATCTTCCGCAAAATTTTTCCTTCATGTGATATTAATGATATTTTTTGATACTTTACATATTCTGATGGATCACTTTTCTTTGGAATGGGCACAGATATGGATCTCTTTCAGTCAGTTGGCCAGGTAGCTGTCTTCCAAATTTCTTGGCATAGATAAGTGAGCACCTCCAGTGTTGCATCCATTTGTTGAAACATCTCAGTTGGTATTCCTTCAATTCCTGGGGCCTTGTTTTTGTCAATTGCTTCAATGCAACTTGGACTTCTTTCTTCAATACTGTTGGAGTTACGTCCTGAAATGGTTGAATGCTGACCAATTCTTTTTGGTACAGTTACTCAGTGTATTTCATCCATCATTTTTGATGCTTCCTGTGTCATTCAATATTTTTCCCATGGAATCCTTCAATATTACAACTCAAGGCTTGAAGTTTTTCTTCAGTTATTTCAGCTTAAGAAATGCTGAGTGTTCTTCCCTTTTGGTTTTCTAAACTAGGTCTTCACACATTTCATTATAATATTTTACTTTGTTTTCTCAAGCTGCCTTTTGAAATCTTCTGCTCACCTCTTTTACTTCATCATTTCTTCCATTTGCTTTAGGTGTTCTATGTTCAAGAGCATGTTTCAGAATCTCTTCTGACATAAATGGTGACTATACACATAGACCACGTCTGTTGGAATGCACAGGAATCAAATTGGCTGCTTATGTGGAAAGAGACAATGGAGAAGCTTAGTATCATCAGTCAGAACAAGACAAGGGGCTGACTGTGGAACAGACCATCAATTGCTCACATGCAAGTTCAAGTTGAAGCTGAAGTGCATGAGAGCCAAAGTACTACCTTGAGTATATCCCACCTGAACTTAGAGACCATGTCCAAAATAGATCTGAGGCATTGAACACCAATGTCCAAAGACCAGATGAATTGTGAGATGACATCAAGGACATCATACATGAAGAAGAGAAAAAGATCATTAGGTGCCGTCAAGTCGGTTCTGACTCATAACTACTCTGTGTACAACAGAATGAAACACTGCCTGGTCCTTCACCATCCTCACAATCATTGCTGTTTGAGTTCATTGCTGCAGCCACAGTGTTAATCCAACTTCTTGAGCATATTCCTATTTTTCACTGACATTTAATATATGTATGTATATATATACGTGCAATATATGTACATGTACATCAATCTCTAAATCTATCATCTATATATCTATGTATCTATTCATCTATCATCTATCTATCATCTTTCTGTCTATACATGATTATGTCCATGAGAAATTGCTTGTTTTCTATCATCTGAAGCAAGGTTCTGCATAAGCCATGCATGGGTTACCCAGCCTATAGCTTCTATTCTCATAATTGCTTTTATGTGTTTCATGGGGAGCTTATCCAGGTAGGAGATAAGGAAGTGCTGAGGCAAGAATGAGGGAGGTGGAGGGGGTGGGTGGGGGAGAAGGGAAAGTGAAGCCTTATGACTCCTTTTTTTTTAAAAAAAATTTTGGGACCGATAGAGCCCTCAACGGGATGGGTATTTTAGAGAAGTGTTCTTTGAATCCAACAAATCTTAGAATCTAACAAATTAAGGAGACATGTTTTAACTAATATTTTTCTCATCTAGGCAACCTGGGCCTGTAAAAAATCATCAGTCTAATTCTTAAAGGGCAATAAATCTAAAATTAAGATTTATTTCAGCCCTACCAGCAGATCCTGACAGGTTCAGAGGCCCAGAAAATTTACTCTCTTTTTGTTCCTGGAACAGGCCAATACAATTACATCAACAAGAATCTCTTGCTGGAAATCCAGGTGATAAGTGATGAAAAGTCAGGAACCTGAGAACAGTACAGCAGAATTCAAATATAAAATACTGGTGTTTTCCTTGGCTCACTACCCTTGTTACTTTGCTTGCTTCTCCTGGGGACCTCGACCAGTTACATAGTTTTGGCCACCGCATGTTCTGATGACTTGCAAATCTGTATCTAGAGATACAGCCCTGGTTGTTCTCACTTGGAGTGAGACTCCTGTATTCAAATATCTGTTGCAAATTTCCACATGAATATTCCTCAGCCTCTCAAACTCCACCTGTTCAAACTGGAATTCCTCAATTCCCCCACAAGCTCACGTCTTTTCCTGTATTCACCATGTTGGTTGTTTATATCACTTCGCACTTTATCATTTGAACTAGAAATCTGGGATTAATCCTCGAGATGCCTCTCTTCTTCACCAGCATAGGCAGCCACCATATCCCACCAATTTTTTATTTTATTTATTTATTTTGTTAGTCCCACCAATTTTGCCACCCAGATGTTCTCATAAATCTATCCTTTCCACCTTATCTCTAATAGCACTTCTTCAGTTTAGGTTTTTCTCATCTCTTGAGCAGATATGAGAAAGGTCTTTCTTTCTAAGTGTCCTATCTCCTCCAATTCATTTTCCATATAGTTGCCAGAATGACTTACCTAAAATTTAAACTGTGTCATTTTGTTTTTCTGCTTTCTGTGCTGGACATTCTATGTTTGCCCCTGCAGATCTACTCGCTATTACTCTTTCTGCCACTGGAGGCTGACAGAGAGGTAGAATATCCCCCCTGCTTTGTCCCTGCCAGGACACAGAGTACAGGTGGCTGCCTTGCTCTCCTGAAAGTCACGTCTCCTGTTGAGTTGCCATTTTCTTCACCCACATTTTCAGCTGAAGCTCTCTCCTGGTTCTGGTAAGGCTTTGGTCCCCAGTCCCCTTGCTCCTTAAAGCCCAGGACAGCATTGTCTCCCCTCTGTTACTAACCTCAGGAAGCTTCACCATGCCTTGTTGGTTTCCCTTTAACCCTACTCATACCTTTGTAATTTGTCCCTTCATTACACTTCCTTCTGTTAAGTGTTTGAAAGAGCTATTTCTTCCCAGGGTCCTGACTGATGCATTCCCCCATTGCCAACAAGATAAACATTTCAAATTTATAAAATGGCAAACGAGCTCTTTAAAATATGGTCCTTGCCAACTTCTCCACTCTCCTGGCACTTGTTCTCACTAGCTAGTGTACTTGGGCTCCCCACATACACCATACTGTTTCACAACACTGTGCCTCTGCCCATGCCCTTCCCTTTGCATGGAATGTCCTCTTAGTCCCCAGACCCTGACATGCTCCCACCACCATATTCTCTCTGGCTCTCACTTCTTTTTTCTTAACGATTTAGCTAAGCCTTCAGCTACATCAGAAAGCCTTCCCTGAGCCTTTGGCGTCCCCAGCCCCATCCCATAATCAAAAGGTTTTAGAGATTCATTATGAACATTACATACTAAAGATGCTGAGAAGTTGCTCAGAAAGGAGACATGCTAATTTATTTTAACCCAACTTGCCTGCCTCCTGTGCTGGTACTCTCTCTCTCTTCTTCGTTTCTCAGGCACTCACTCCTTTTCTTCCTTCCTTCCTTCCTCACTCCCTACCTCTCTCCCTTCCCCCTACCTCCTTTCCTCCTTCCCTTGTTTCTTTCTTTCCTTAACAGTTTACTGAATTATTTCATTGAATCCTGACAACAATGTTATAAAGTAAATTCTATTATTATGTCCATTTTAAAATTGAGAACAGTGAGAATTAAGGAAGTTGAATGTCATTTTCAATGTTAAAAAAATTAACAAGTGTAGGAGCCAAGATTTTAATGCAAAGAATTTCACTCCAGTATCGGTACCCTTAATTATAATATTGAAGGCAGGAATTGGTTTTATCAAGGTGTTATAGCATGTATATGAATAAGTATACATAATCCTCATATATAAAAATTAATAACTATGTAATTTATCAAATGTAAAACTCCTGCCAATATCTTTTAGTTTAATAGATTAGAGGAAATTTAGTAGTCTGCTTGCAAGCCATGTTTAAATTCAGGAGTCCTCAGTGTGGGATTTAAGTTCAAAGAAGTTAACAATATTTGCTCAGTAGTTCATTTTCAAATTGATAGTTTCTTACACACAACTTGGGGGTAAAATGAATATTAAGATCCCCAAAACAAAGTATTAGAGAAAGTCTGAAATAACAGCTAGATATTTTCCCACAAAGCTCAAAATATTTTGGACAGTGTGATCCTAGCCAGGAAGCTTCATTTGTCCATTGAGAGAAAGGGAAATTCACAGAAAGAAAATGCAGCCATTCTGAGACCCTCATAGTACAAAGATCTCCCGTTATCGAGAATATCGACTTCAATTAAGCAGAAAAATTTTGAAGGAATGGATAGTAGGTAGTAAGAAAGAAAGGAGGACCTACTCAGTAGTCAGAATAAGTGGTTTAAATCCTTGATATATTGATAGAGGGGATGGCTATAGAGCCCACACAGTATAATTTATTAATGTTTTCACTGCCAAATAAAATGAACAGTACAAAACTGCCTGAGTAAACTGAAATGCAACATGCTATTATAGGTTTTTATTATAATTATGTGTTAACATTATGTGTAGTTAAAAGACTCCATCAAAGCTATTTTATTACTTGTATGGCCACTCACTCATGGAATCTCCAGTGATTCTTAAGCAAGGATATACATTTAAATCCCCAGAGAAGGGTTTTAAAAGACAGGTTTGAAGTTCACTCCAAAAGATCTAGCTCAGTAGTTCTGGAGGGAGCTCTAGCTTCTATATACTGGAAAATCTCCCTCCCAAATTATTCTGATACACACGTCTGTCTTAGACAGGATCTACCACCCTTCTGTCAGTTTGTTGTGCTGTGATGGCTTGCTTGTTACTATGATGCTGGAAGTTATGCCACTGGTATTTCAAATACCAGCAGGTCACCAATGATGGACAAGTTTCAGTAGACCTTCCAAACTAAGACTAGGATGAAAGGCTTAGTGATCTGCTTCCAAAAATTAGACAGTGAAAATGCTATGGATCACAACAGAATATTGCCTAATATAGTGCTAGAAAATGAGCTCCCTAGGTTTCAAAGCACTGAAAATGCACAGCAGGCACAGCAATGAACTAGAGTATAAAAATGATCATGAAGATGGTGCAGGACCGTGCAGTGTTTCATTCTGTTGCACATGAGGTTGTCATGAGTCAGAGCCAACTCAATGGCAACTAACAACAACTTAGACAGAATGAACAAAGTTATGCTGCAGTAACAAGCAACCCCTAAAATCTCAATGGTTTCACATAGCAGAAACGTATCTCTTGTTCATGCCTCATGTTAAATGTGAGGTAGTTAAGTGAATTTTCTAAATCACAAAACTAACTAGTAGGTCTCCAATTAGCTTGATGGTCTCCTGACTGCATAACTAGTTTCTTAATATATCCTGACTAATTTAACCTTCTTTCTCTGCCACATATTCTTTGTTTCTTTCTTCTCTTTTGCCAGGAATTTCCAAAATCATAAAAAATTTCTTCTCTTAACATGTAATTTAGGGTTTGTGATTTATTTGATGGTAGTTTTAAATAAGATGTTTTTAATCCCACTTAGAAACAGTCCACTTTCATGATTTATTACAACTTTCTTTCCCCAGTTAATTAAACTCATTTCTTAGGAAATGACTCATGGCTAATCACACTAAGAATAAAATTAGTTATATTGCCCTCTTTGTTATAAAATGAGTGTAAATAACTTTTAAGGTTATTTTTCTAAAATCATGTAATAGTCCCAATTCAGCAACATTATGTAAAATAGCACACTCAGAGAGTAGTAAATCCAGGCGCTGTCCTATTATTGCATGAAACAGGGCAGAAATTTACATTCCTTTATTATTAAACCAAGGTCTAGCAATTGAAATTCTTTGTTGGAAATACTCTATTTTGGAAGGTAAAAGTACCATTAAAAAATTCCTAGACTAAAACCGGTTGTACCATTTCTTTACCCACTGGAGAGATATAAAACCATTATGTTTAAGTATTATAATAGCTAGCATATGCTATTTCTTAGAAATGACACCACCATCTGGATTAAGGTCTATTGATGATTTCATACAATACTCCAGCTTTCTTCAAGTAGAGAGAGGCCAAATTGTTCTGACTTTAACTGCCCTGTTGTACTAATGAAAAATAATAAAAGGTTACACTTGTGTTTGACTTATTTGTTGGAGATCACATATAGCTTTATTAATAAATCATATAATTACCATAGTAGCTGGGAATGCAGGAGGCAAGCCAGATGCCTGTGTTAAGAAAGTGAGATGGGGCCCAAACCCCTTTCCCAATATTATCCATTTCCAGTCAAGCAGATCATGAGATTTTCCTGGTTGCAATGTTCTGTACTAGATGGAAAGACTACTAGCCTGGAGTTGAAATCCTGGCTCTTCTGTTTGCTAGTTGTGGGATCTTGGGCATATTACTGAATCTTTCTGAGCCTTCATTTCTTTATCTATAAAATGGGAATAATTCCATCTACAGTGAATTTATTAAGAAGCATAAGGATCATGACTGTAATGTCTCCAGCAAAGTACCTGTTTCATGAAGTAACAGATTAGAAAATCATAGGCATGGTTATTATGATTATTATTACTATTATTTATTCTTTCCTCTCTCCACTTATCTTTAGTTTCACTGAAAGCAAAGCAAAGCAAGAGATTAAGAGCCAGGATGGGTTTACAATGTAGAAGGAGAATTCAAATTTAAAATATGATAAGCAAAAATCATATTACACAACATGTGTATATTCCTAGAATGGCTTTCTAATGTGGCAGAGTCACCAGACAATAAAAAATATCCTGCTGGGTATAAAACAGTAGCAATTTTGGTTTTCACGTAAGCTACTCTTATGACTGGCTATCTTTAAAGGTCACTTGATGAACTCTCAAGGATAAAACCGGTTTAATCTCTTTGACTCACTGAAGTCATTAAATATATGAGTGAGTGAGGGTTGGGTGTTGTGGTAGAGGAGGTAGAAGAGTGGAGAAAGGAGACCCTTTCACCTGACTGCTTCCTCACTGGCCCCTTGGCTATTGTCATGCACACAGCAAACCTTCTGGGCCAATACATCTGACTGGCTGTGCAAGGAACAACAGGGCAGGCCTGGATAATTGATGGGCTCAATCTAACCAGGCACAGGTGGCACGGAGACAGCGTACAGCAGCTTCTCGGGTTTGCCAGTGCCATCTGTTGCCATAAGAACATCTGTCGTCAAGGTCACCCTGTCACCCTCTGTTAAAGTTACAGGTTTGGTGAGTAGAATAATGTTACCTAAGAAGAAGGGGGCTGGGCGGGCAGAGAAAGGGAGGCCAAGATACAGGAAGACAATAGGAAGAATCTCTTTTATTTAATTATGAAAGATGAACAATAATACTAATAAAAAGAATTACTGGGTAAAGAAAATGAAGAAAGTGCACACGATTTCAAAGGAGAACTTCATTGTAAAAGGTTTGCCAAAAGATCATTGTTGTTGTTCTCTTTAGCGCAGACATTAGTTCATTTTATAAAGTAAGAATATTTTTAGCAGAGGCATAGCGCATACTTGTGAAAGAAATACAGTATGCAATTACAGTAGGATTTCTTTGTAAAGATAGGTACTTTCCTCTCTGCTTGCTAACTTAAAAAAACCATCTTTGATATGATCCTTTTGTATAAGTACATTTGACTAAGCGTGTGTGTGTGTGTGTGTGTGTGCACGTGCACACTCGCATTCACAGCATGTTCAGGGAGGGGGCAGTATGGAAGGGGGCACTGCATTTATCAAAGTATTTAACTGGCATTTGAGCTTTGCTCTGCTGCCAGAAAGAATGACTCATTTGTTAATAAAGAACAATTAAGTTAATAATCTCAGACGAGCTGATAGACAAAGTACTGTGATGAAGCAAACACAATCTTGGAATTTTAAGCAGCAAGTATTACATGTGGCCAGACCTCCAGCAGCAATGGTTTAGCTTTCCCCCCTGTGTTTGTTGCTGATGATTTTGAAGCAATTTCACCCAGTGGCAAAGAAACATCATTCCCATCTGTTTAGGAAGTGTGGCTTTACTTATTGGACCAATATTGCTGGCACCATGGGCTTTCGGGGACTAAACGATTATCATTGAATGGTGAGCTGAGAAGGGGGGAGATAATCTGCTCAATTTTATAAAACATAGTCACATCTGCCCTATCAAGCCTAAAGGGTAGAATTGAGGACAAAAATGGTTGCTCTGCAAAAAGATGGTGTGGAGGAGTAGACAAAAGAGCAGATGAACACTATTCACTTTATCCGTACCTTATAGCATGGGCACACCATACAGAACACGAAAGTGAGGCTCTTAGAAAGAAGGAAACCCTGGTGGAACAGTGGTTAAGAGCTACAGCTGCTAACTGAAAGATCGGCAGTTTGAATCCACCAGGTGCTCCTTGGAAACACTATGGGGCAGTTCTACTCTGTATTATAGGGTCACTGTGAGTTGGAATTGATTCAATGGCAGCGGGTTTGGTTTTTTTTGGTTTCTTGGAAAGAAAGAAAACATTTATGACCAATGGCAATTTTCATGTCTCTGAAAGTGTGGAGGGTATATAAAATTCAGTTTCTTTCCCCCAACCAGCTTTTCATGTTTTATTATTAGGAATAGGATGGCATGTTAGCAGCTATTAAAGGTAGTTCTACCCCTACTCTTTCCTCTAGTATGGGGGACGAGGAGGATATCTCTCTCATTATCTCTTCCTGATCTTCTGTTTCTTGTTTGATAAGACAGATAATATAATGTTAGCCCAGTAATTCAAGCAAAGGTGTCAAAAACATTGATTTCTATGCTCTGGATTTCAAAAGGAGTCCCTGAGTATTGCAAATGGTTAACACACTCAGCTGCTAACTATAAAGGTTGGAAATTAGAGTCCACCAAGAGGCACCTTGGAAGAAAGGCATGGTGATCTACTTTCAAAAAATCAGCCATTAAAAACTCTATGAAGGAGCATAGAGTTTATGTTAATGGTGGTAGAATAATTTGGAAAAGGATAGAAAGAATGGTTATATAGCTTGAAGAAGGTGATCAATATTACTAAGTTGTACATGCAGAAATTGATGAGATGTGTATGTTTAAGAAAAAAAAGAAAGAAGGAAAACTCTATGGAGCACAGTTCAACTCTAACACACATGGGGTCACCCTAAGTCAGAGTTGACTAGATAGCAATGGGTAACTGGTTGGTGAATTATATAAATATTTAGCAATATACACTTGAGGCTATATTCCAAATAGAGCAAAGAGTTATTTCAACTATTTGACTTCACCAAAGGTTCACAAAAATTAATTTTTCTTATAAATCAAAAAGTCTTTTCAGTGTCAAAGTACTTTAATATTATTACATTGATTACAAAGGCACTCTTTTCTAAATTGTGATGCAGTTGATGGACGACTAGACTTGGACTGCTAACTGGCAATCCTAGGAAAGTCACTTAACATCTCCTGGAAAAAAGTACCACAAACTGCTCATCCAAATCTGAATCCTTTAAGTGCCAATTTGCATATGTAACTTGCTCCTTCTAGCTGATAATAACAAGCCACATTCCCGGCTTTCCCATTTGATCCCAATCATCCTACTTCATTTGTGTTTTGCCAATTCTGTGTCCTAGTTCTTTATCCTAAGTTTGACAATTGTATTTTGTCCCTCCAGATGTGTTAATTTTGGCAATTCACTTTCTGAGACTTTATACCTTGTTGATGTAGCACATCAGGAAAATAATTAAACATTATGTTTTGGGGCACGGGCTTTGAAATCATTCTAAGCAGTTAGCCACCTACTAGATGAGTGATCTTAGGGAAATTTCTTTTTTTTATTATTGTATTTCAGGTGAAGTTTTACAGAACGAATAGTTTCTCATTAAACAGTCAGTACACATATTGTTTTATGACATTGGTTAACAACCTCACGACATGTCAACCCTCTCCCTTCTTGACCTTTTTTTGGTGAAAATATACATAGCCAAAGATACACCATTTCAAAAATTTCTACATGCGCAGTACAGTGACATCGACTATGTTCTTCCAGTTGTGCTGCTATTCTCACTTTAGATGAAGGTTTACAGGACAAAATCGTTTCTCATTAAACGGTTAGTACACATGTTGCCCTAGGACAGTGGTTAACAACCCTACTACATGTCAACACTGTCCTTACTCAACCTTGGTTAGGGAAATTTTTTAACCTTCAAGCCTTGGATTGCTCATCTGTAAAATGGGATTTAAAATGGTAATAGTCACATAGAAATTTTGAGGATTAATATCTTGACATAACACCCAACATATAGCAAGTGATGAATAGATAGTAGGTATTAATATTATCTATCTTTAGCTTAAACTATTATTCAAACCTCAATGACATTATTTCTTGGAGATAAATACTTCCAACTCCCCACTTAGCCCCAGGAACCTCATCCTTCACTAGAGTGAGATTTGGGCCAAGATCATTTTCACCACACATTGTGGTTGATTTAAACAAGTATCTCTTCTCATGTCTAAGCTTGGAAAATGTGGTGATGTTCCCTATCAGTGGTTTTCAACCACTGCTCTAAAGTTCTCAAGGACTCCACAGAGGGGAATGTGCTTCCCTGTGAAAGGGCAAGACTTCAAAACGCCACCCAGTTCTTTCCAGCCAGAGCTGCTCTTGCTTATCACTTTGGTTTCTGTGTCATAGACCATGTAGAAAAATGTCCCATGGCTAAAACATTTGAAACCTACTGAATTTGGTTGTTCCTTTCAATGTTAATATTCTGACTCCTAGACAATGACTAAGTATATTTCACGCTAACCTATCAGAGGAAGCAATAGAATTAAAACATAATTTATTATTTTCCTTAATGATTCAAGGAGTTCATTATGAACACAGGTGTTTTGAAGTGCTGTGAGAAGACTTTAGGCTATCCTGGCCTCTTCTCTTTTTATAGCAAACAACCCTAAACTGCATATATCTTTGTGTGCTCATGTCAGTCAGATGTTGGCCAACTTCCTTGCCTCTTCTAATTTTCTGCTTCTAGTACGATGACAAATAAGACACTAGAGAGTTAGTTGAATGTGTAAAGTGAGAGTAATTAGGCTATGAGTGAGGTTATCAAGATCTATCTCGAGTCAGACACCTTCAGGGATTTTGTCAATTGGCTGCTCAGTGGATTTATTCTGGAGGCTCATTTTCTGGATTGGGCTTTTTTCCCTATAGCAGAGGTGAACTGGTAAATGTTTATCGATTAGTTATAGGTAGGCAAATCCTGATTTGTTTCATTTGCTGTTTTCTGTGGTGTAAATAATTCTACTATGTCTATTCTCAAGCTACCAATATGGTACCATTGAACACAGACATCCTTGAACATGAAGTTGGGAAGAGATGAGCACAATTGGTTCAGCATACCACAGTATCAGAGACACTTTCAAGTAGGAGAGATTTGGTAAACTAACGAGTACTTCGCTAACATTAGCATTCATCTGAATAGAAATACGGTACCTCAGAAAGACTGAGCACACTGTAGAATTCTTAACTACTGGTTATTTCTTCTATAAAGATTAGCTTCTTTTAAAATTTAATGTTAATTGAGAGCTTGCATATTCCAGATACTGTGCTAAATACTTCACGTGAATTCACTCATTTAATACCTGTCATAATCCTATGAAATAAGGACTGGTATTAGACACATTTTAAAAATGAAGAAACTGAGACTTAGAAAAGTTGAATAACTTACCTAAGGTCACACAGCTAGTAAGGGAGGGGACAGGAATTCAAATCCAGGCAATGTGGCTCAAAACCCTACTTTTTTTAACCAACTTTGTAAACAACATAGCACAGTTGATTTGTGGCTATACGCTAACCAATAAACATGAGTATGCCTAGTTGACGATTATCCAGCATGTAACTTGTAAGAATCTCATTAATACAGTTCATGAAAAAGGTTGTATGTAAATATTGTTCTTTGGGAAAGGGGGGAAAAAAGAAGAGGGATATAAATACTCAAAACTTCGTAAATTGCATGTTGATTCTTTCAATTGTCTCTGGTTTTTATTGAATTTGCAATCTCAATTATTGTAAAAGTTACACAGAACGCCCAGCCTCAGTTAATGGATATCACAGTGAAAAAACAAAAGAGAAAATGAAAGTCTGACCATTTCTCAATGTTTGTCAGTTCAAAAGCACCATAATAGAGTATGGTCTGCAAATAATATGTCAGTGACCATCACACAGCCACATAATTTAAACAACATAAATGCAATGTCACATTATGAAAGGCTTCTAACTTAATTGGGTTTGAAGTAGGAGAAATTCGGTCATTTATACCTCCTTGAATAGATTATGCTTAGAATTACTTACCAGAAAATAAAGACAAACTATAACATTCTAAAGGATGGCTAGCCCTTTCCAGAGATGAAAATGTGTCTCCCAGTAATACCTTTCCATATGAATCCACTGGTATGAAAAGCCAATGGAACTGGGTAGTATCTTTATCATCAGTGGATATGGGTGAGTCTAAGTTGATATTCAAGGAGTGCATGCCCTTTAAAGGTGACTCAGCAAAACTTTTAGCTCTTGCTTGATGAAATTCTTCTTCCTTGGAAGATTCTAACCCACTTTTCCCAGGTATTAAGGAAACAAACAAAAACCAGTTTGATCTTTCCTGGGTGTGCCATGGCGGCGTGTGGTGGGGGAGAGTGGGGTGTGTGTACCGGCAACCCCTTTGCAAAAACAGAACTCTAACCTCAGAAGCACATCCCAATTAACAGGGTCTGCAGAAATTCAGGTGGCTTCCCTCTTAATCCATCTCCTTCCAGCCCGACATAATCTGTTTCTAGTAGTCTCAAGCTAATTAGACCTTTGACAAGAACATAGACAACGCTCAATTGCACGAAATTAACATACACATTTCTCGACGTGTACTTTGGGGAAAAGGAGCCTTGGTGGTGCAAATGGTTAAGTGCTCGGCTGCTAACTGAAACGTTGGCAGTTCTAACCCACCCAGCTGCTCAGCGGGCAATCAGCTTCCATAAAAGATTACAGCCAAGAAAACCCTTCAGGGCAGATCTACTCTGTCACACGGGGTCTCAATGAGTTGAAAATGACTTGATGGCACCCAACAACAGCAACTTTGGGAAAAGGGAGAAATGAAGCCACATGTGAAAACTTTACAAATACTGAGCCAACCTTCATTCATATCCACATACTTCGTGTCACATTAACTCACCCAGCCTGATGCCTAGAGCTACATCCTCCAGCTGACTGGCAAGGTTAGGTTTTAGTTTTTTCATAAACTTCTTATACATTTAGACCTGTATATCTAGGATCTATGAAGTACACAGATGATTACTGAGGATTAATGGATCATCCAATGTGCCAGTTGGCAAGTTTTGAGTAAAAAGTATAACAAATGCAGCTGTTTACTAATAAATAAAGCCTCAGCTGTAAGAGAAATAAATTAGATGCATTTAATTGGTAGGCTGCAAACCTCCCGTCTTTATTACAATGCTGCTTCTTGTTATTTTATGATTCAGGGTAGATGGCAGACTGACAGAGTGTTTATGAATCACAGTTTGCAGATGGCACTCTTAGTTCTCGGCAGCTATGAGCACAAGTAGCATGAGGCCTCAATAGCAGATTTTGCCAAAGACGACCCCCTGAGACTTAGCTGTCTCCATTTCTCTTATGCCAGTCTCTCCCTGGCAGAACCCTGCTTCGCAAGCCCATCTTTAATAAATTGAGGCTCCCTGGCAAGGATTTAAAGAGAGCTCACACCCAGAGAATGCCTTTATGTGGACATGATTTCTTTGTCATTACAGAGAGGCCTGTGCAGTGATTCTCCTGAAGGCTTCCTGCAATATCCTACAGGGAAAGATGACCCAGGATCCAGCAGGATGGCAACCCCTCCCCACTCCACGCACTTGGCTCCCCATGGCCTCCCTCCCTCCAGCTGACAGGAGTGATTTCCCGTCTCTCGAGCACAGCATAAGGTCTTTGCACTTGGGATTCAGAGCTCCCCTAACTAATGACAGCTTTGTCATCATGCAGCTGGAGATGAAGGGAGGAGGGGTCACCCCAGCCCAATGAGCTGAGGCTTTACAGCTTCTGCACTCCACGCATTCCTCCTGGCCGCTAGTCACTTCCATGGCTGGGGAGCAGCACACGAGAGACATGCACTCATAATTGTCAGCAGATTTGTGCATTTTTGTCACCAGTTAGATTCACAATGGATTTTTATTCTATGGGCTTTTTCGTTAGAAAAATTGGAGTGATCAGGCCCCTTTGGAGAGATCAAAGTGTACTTTGAGCACATAATAATAGCAATGGTAAGGTTCATGATAATAGTAATAATAATATTAATATCAGGAGCTTCCCTTTGCTAAGTATGATTGTTGTTGTTAGTTGCCTTCGAGTGGATTCTGAATTATGGTCACCCCATACGTCCAGAGTAGAACAGCTCCGTAGGGTTTTCTAAGCTGTGATCTTTTGGAAGAAGATCACCCGACCTTGTCTTCTGAGGCACCTCTGGGTGGGCTCAAACTGCTAACCTTTCAGCTAGTTGTCGAGTACTTAACCAGGGACTTTGTGCACCCAGGGACTCCTGTGTGTACTTACTTTAGAAAATCAGACCAAACCCATTCTCACTGAGACGATCCCAATTCACAGCAACCCTATAGGACAGAGTAGAAGTGCCCCATAGGATTTCCAAGGAGTGGTTGGTGGATTTGAACTGCTTACCTTTTGGTTAGCAGCCAAGCTCTTAACCACTGCACCACTAGAGTACTTACTATGGGATAGACTAAAAATTGCTCCCCTCAGGGTGACAGTTGTCTTATGAGAAACTAAACATATCAGCACCATTCCCTTCTCTTTCCTCTTCTTTGCTTGCAACGTTCAGTCAAGTGGGCACTGGAAAAGTGACTAGGAAGGCCCTGAGTGAATCCTTGACATCACTGCCTTCTCACTTCCTCTGTTCCTAATGTGTCTGGTGGGGACCTAATAGTGGCGATCAGGTCTCCACAGCTATCTCATGAAGCTTTGATTAAAATGGCTTCTGGAGACCTTGTGTCAATTTGGAGGTAAGATATAGAGTTCATAGCCACATCCTTCTGGGTCAAGTAGAACTAGATGTAGAGAAAACACACACAAAAATGAATTTTGTTTGTTGATTGTCTTTAAAACAACTCTGAAAACTTTGACAGAAAAGGAATCAAACTCAGATTTTACATTTTAGATTTACGGTCTACCTCTAGGGATTTATTCAAAACAAGGGAAAATCATTTATGTTATATAAAATACGTGCAACCTCCAAAGATCAAGGATAATGCAAGTGTCTTAGGCTGGATTCTCTAGAGAAGCAAAACCAGTAAAGTGTATAAATATATATAGAGAGAGATTTATATCAAGGAAATGGCTCATGCAGTTATAGAGGTTGGTACTTCCCAAGTCCATGGGTCAGGCTGGAGGCTTCTCCTGGTTCACAAAGCCAAAGGGACTGGCAAACCCAAGATCGGCAGGTCAGACAGCAGGCCTCTGGCTCACAGGCTGTGGAGACCAACAAATCCCAAGATCAGCAAGTAAGATGGCAGGTAAGCTGCCAGCTCAAGTCTCAAGAACTGGAGGTCAGAGGAATGGGAGGAAGCTGCAGGATCCAGAGCTAGCAAATCCTGCTAGCCTTCCAGAAAGTCCACCTAAATTGGATGCAGGCCACACCCCCAAGGAAACTCCCTTTCAACTGAATGACTACTCATAGCAGATCCCATCCTGTAGGTCACCTTACATCAAATCTCATCATGGAGGTGATCACATCGTCATGAGACTGCCAAACCACTGAGAATCATGGCCCAGCCAAGTTGACACACAGGACCTTAATGATCACAGCAAGGATATCTGTTCTTCCTACTTCTTTAACAGTGTAGTGGAGTTTCTATCCAGCTGGATCAGATGATAAATCAATCAATGAATAAAACTGAAGGGATCCAGATCTGAAGGGAAGTTGTAAAACTGTCTTTATTTTAAATAATATGAGTGTATATGTAGAAAATTCTAAAATCCACACCAAAAAAAAAAAAAAAACCCTAATAAATCAGTTCAGGAAGATCACAGGATAAAAGAGCAATTTTTTTTAAATTGCATTTCTATAGAATAACAACAAGCAATCAAAAAAAAAAAAAGAAAGAAATGAGGAAAAAAATTGCATTCACAATAGCATCAAAGAAAAATTATTTAGCAATACATTTTAAAAAATATGTGTAAGATTTTTACACTGCAATACAAAACATTATCAAGAAAATTATACAAGATATAAATGAAATGATAGATAGTCCATGTTAATAGATTGGAAGATTCATATTGTTAGGATAACAATTATCTTCAAAGTAATCTACTGATTCAACACAACCTCTATCAAAATCTCTAGCTAGTTTTTTGGGCAGAAATTAACAAACTGATTCTACAATTTATGTGAAAAAGCAAAAGACTCAGAAAAACCAAAACAATATTGAACACGAAAAATAAAGCTGGGAAAAATGGTGCTCTAGGCAGAAGCACCAAGCCGTCCCTCCACAGCAAAGATCCAAAATACTAAGCCGAGCAGAGAAAAACAGCAATCATGAAACCCTAAAACGTCAAATGAAGAGATAAAGAACTCAGCCAAGCACCAAATGGAGTGAGAAAACTGACAGAGAATGGAGAGCGAGGAGAGATTCATGCAGTGGTCCCCCATAAACTAATGCAGCACGGATCTGCCATCTTGGACTCCTATCGGAGACCAGCAAACAGCGGGTATGAGAAAGCAGCTTCACAGAGCATCCAGCGGGAGACAAAACAACCGTCTCTCATCTCTCCACTCCAACGGCAAGATCCCCTAGCATTCTTTTTTGTTTGTTTGTAAGTTTTTGGCTCCTGTTCCTCTCTCCTTTCTCCCATATCCATCTTAGCTCCACACATAACAACCTCCCCACTACATCCTGCCTACCTGCACAGTGCGCTTAACATCACACCACCAAGCAACACAGGCACGGCCTACTGGAACCTGCCCTGCACTGATTACCAACCCACCCTGGTAGCTGTACTAAGTGCCACAAACAACCTGTCCCAGTAACTCCTCTTCAGCTAGCCCTGCCCTGCTGTACCATATCTGAACAACTGACACTGCCAATTGGAGAAGGAGGCGAAAACTATCGTACCCACAGACAAGCAAACAACAAAAAACACACAACCCACCTGCTCAGACAAAGCCAAATTAAAAAGAAAAAGGACGAGACAAACAAATCTACAATCAATAAACGAGAAAAATAACTACTGAATGCCCCGAAGACAACAGACAATGTGAAAATATTTACAAAAGCAGGACGGGATGGTTCCAGTAGGTGTCCAAAATAAAACACCAGATGACTTTCCAGTGGAAGAAAATGCACTAGAACTACCTGATAGGGAAATCAAATCTCTAATACTCAGAATTATCCAAGAGTTGAAGCAAAAAGCAGACAAAAATGAGCAAAAAACAGACAAATTCATGGAAAAGGCAGACAAATTCATGGAAAAGGCAGACAAATTCATGGAAAAGGCAGACAAATTCATGTAATAATTCAGGAAAATAATGCAGGAACAAAATGCCAAAATAAATTCACAACTAGAAATTATACAAAGACAACAATTAGAAATCCAAAAGATAAACAACCTTTCAGAAATGAATGGTGTCATAGAAGGGCTGAGGAGCAGATTTGAAACAGTGGAAGACAGGATCAGTGGAATTGAAGACAAACACTTAGATACAACTCTGTTTGAAGAAAAATCAGAAAAAAGAAAAATGAAGAGACCCTGAGAGTTACAAGGATACAATCAAAAGCAAAAATCTGTGAGTGATTAGAGTTCCAGAACAGGGGGAGAAAACAGAAAACACAGAGAGGATCATTGAAGAACTGCTGAAAGAGAACTTCCCCAATATCACAAAAGATGAAAGCTGGCCATCCAAGAAGCTCAATGAACCCCATATAGGAGAGACCCCAAAAGAAAATCACCAAGGCCTATCATAATCACACTCACCAAAACCAAAGACAAACAAAGAATCCTGAGAGCAGCTCATGAAACACAAGAAGTCACATACAGAGGAGAAACAATAAGACTAAGCTCAGATTATTCAGCAGAAACCATGCAGGCAAGAAGGCAATGGAATGACATATATAAAACAAAAATTGCCAACCAAGAAAAATATATCCTGCAAAACTCACATTCAAATATTAGGACATTTCCAGATAAACAGAAATTAAGGGAATATGCAAAAACCAAACCAAACTTACAAGAATTATTAAAGGGAGTTCTTCGTTCTGAGAACAAACAGCTTCACTTCACAGGCAGAATCTAGGACACAGGATCGTAACAGCGAGATACCAATCTAGGAAATGAACTCTCAAGGACTATAAAAAACCAGAAGACATACAACAGGGAATCAGAGCAGTTAATCAGTAATGACAACAACATCGGAACAATAAAAGAGGGAATAAATGGCATAGGTATAGAACCTTCTAATGGAGAGGAAGGCAAGGAGATACCAAGTAATAATAGACTGCTTCAAACATAGAAAGATAAGGGTAAAATTCATGGTAACCACAAACAAAGTTAACAAACATACTCACAGAAATAAAGAGGAAAAACATACAGTCTCAGCAAAAACAAAACCTACAAAAACAAAAGAAATGAAAAAAAAAAATCCACAAACAAAAGTAACTCAGCACAGGAGAGTAAGAAGAACAAAGAAAACGTCAGCACCACAAAAAAAAAAAAAAAAAAAAAAAAAAAAAAAGCACTACAAAAGGACAGCAACAAACTCACATCTATCAATAATTACACTGAATGTAAATAGACTCAATGCACCCATAAAGAGATGGACAGTGACAGAATGGATAAGAAAACAGGATCCATCAATATGCTGTCTATAAGAGCTACACCTTAGAAACAAAGATGTAAATTTATTAAAAGTCAAAGGTTGGAAAAAAATATACCAAGCTAGCAACTACCAAAAAAGAGCAGGAGTGGCAATACTAATCTCAGAAAAAACAGACTTTAAAACCAAACCCACCATAAACACAAAGAAGGACACTATATAATGATTAAGGGGACGATCCATCATGAAGACATAACCATAATAAACATCTACGCACCCAGTGACAGGGCTCCAAAATACATAAGACAAACTGTAACAACACTGAAAAGAGAAATCGACAGTTCCACAATAATAGTAGGAGACTTCAACACACCACTCTCAGTAAAGGACAGAAAAACTAAGAAGAAACTCAGCAAAGGTACAGAATACCTAAAGGGAAAATCAGCCAACTTGACCTCATACACATATATAAAACACTCCATCCAACAGCTTCAAAGTACACGTTCTTTTCCAATGCACATGGAACGTTCTCCAGAATAGACCACATCTTAGGCCACAGAGCAATCCTCAACAAGATCCAAAACGCTGAGATAATTCAAAGTATCTTCTCTGACTACAATGCCATCAAGGTAGAAAGTAACAACAGAAAGACAAGGAAAAAAAATCGATCACATGGAAACTGAATAATACCCTGCTTACACATCATGGGTAATAGAAGAAATCAGAGATGGAATCAAACAATTCCTAGAATCAAATGAGAATGAAAACACATCATACCAAAACCTCCGGGACACAGCAAAGGCAGCCTTAGAGGACAATTTATAGCAATAGATGCACTCATCAAAAAAGAAGAAAGGGACAAAATCAAAACATTGACTACAGAACTCAAACAAATAGAAAGAGAACAGCAAAAGAAGCCCACAGCCACCGGAAGAAAGGAAATAGTAAAGATCAGAGCAGAAATCAATGAAATAGAGAACAGAAAACCGATAGAAAGAATCTACAAAACCAAAAGTTGGTTCTTTGAAAGAATCAATAAAATCAACAAACAACTGGCCAGACTGACAAAAGAAAAACAGGAGAGGACACAAATAACCCAAATAAGAAATGAAATGGGGGACATTACAACAGAACTAACTGAAATAAAAAGGATTATAACAGAATATTATGAAAAACTATACTCCAACAAATTTGAAAACCTAGAGGAAATGGATAAATTTCTAGAAACACATGGCCTACCCAAACTACAACAAAGTGATTTTGAAAATCTGAACAGACCCATAACAAGAGAAGAGATTGAAAAGGTAATAAAAAAACTCCCAAGCAAAAAAAGCCCTGGCCCAGATGGCTTCACTGGAGAATTCTACAAAACATTTACAGAAGAGCTTGTACCAGTACTACTCAAGCTATTTTAGAGCATAGAAGTCGAAGCAACACTTCCAAATTCATTCTATGAAGCCAGCATAACGCTGATAACAAAACCAGGGAAAGACGTCACAAAAAAAGAAAATTACAGACCAATATCTCTCATGAATATAGATGCAAAAATTCTCAACAAAATTCTGGCCAATAGAATTCAGCATCATATCAAAAAAATAATACACCATGACCAAGTAGGATTCATACCAGGTAAGCAAGGATAGTTCAACATTAGAAAATCAATCAATGTAATCCACCACATAAATAAAAGGAAAGAAAAGAATCATGTGATCATCTCAATTGACACAGAAAAGGCATTTGACAAAGTCCAACACCGATTCCTGATAACAACTCTCAATAAAATAGGTATAGAAGGGTAATTTCTCAACATAATAAAAGGCATCTATGCAAAACCAACAGCCAACATCATTCTTAATGGAGAGAGGCTGAAAACATTCCCCTTGAGAACAGGAATAAGACAATGATGCCCTTTATCATCACTCCTATTTAACATTGTGCTGAAAGTTTAGCTAGAGCAATAAGGCAAGAAAAAGAAATAAAGGGCATCCAAATTGGTAATAAAGAGGTTAAACTGTCCCTGTTTGCGGATGACATGGTACTATACATAGAAAACCCTAAAGACTTCACGAGAAATCTGCTGGAACTAATAGAAAGATTCAGCAGAGTAGTAGGGTACAAGATAAACTTACAAAATTCAGTTGGATTCCTATTCACCAATACAGAGAATAATGAAAAGGAAATCAGGAAAACAATACCATTTATAACAGCCCCTAAAAAAATAAAACACTTAGGAATAAACCAAACCAGGGATGTAAAAGACCTATACAAAGAAAACTACAAAACACTACTGCATGAAACCCAAAGGGATCTACATAAATGGAAACACATACCATGCTCATGGATAGGTAGAATCAACATTGTGAAAATGACAATTCTACCCAAAGCAATTTACAAATACAGCACAATCCCGATCCAAATACCAACAACATTCTTCTAAGAGATGGAAAAATTAATCATGAACTTTATATGGAAAGGGAAGAAGCCCTGATAAAGTAAAGCACTACTGAAGAAGAAGAATAAAGTTGGAGGACTCACACTACCTGACTTCAGAACCTACTATACCTCATGCCATATACAAAAACTACTTTAAAATGGATCAAAGACCTGAATATAAATCCTAAAACTAGTAAGTTCATAGAAGAAAAATAGGACCAACACTACAGGGCTTAATACACAGCATTAACAGGATACAAACCATAACCATCAACACACAAACCCCAAAAGATAAGCTAGATAACTGGGATCTTCTAAAAATCAAATGCATATGCTCTTCAAAAGAGTTCACCAAAAGAGTAAAGGAGAACCTACAGACTGGGAAAAAATTTTTGGATAGTACAGTTCAGACAAAGGTCTAATCTCCATAATCTACAAGAAAATCCAACACCTCTACAACAAAAAGACAAAGAATCCTATTAAAAAATGGGCAAAGGAAATGAACAGACACTTCACCAAAGAAGACATTAAAATGTCCAACAGACACATGAGGAAATGCTCGTGATCACTAGCATTAGAGAAATGCAAACTAAAACCACAATGAGATACCATCTCACCCCGGCATTACCGGCACGAATCAAAAACACTGGCAATAACAAACGTTGGAGGGGCTGCGGGGAGATGGGAACTCTTATGCACTGCTGGTGGGAATGCAAAATGATACAACCATTTTGGAAAATGATATGGCGCTTCCTCAGAAAGCTAGAAATAGACATACCATTCGATCCAGCAATCCCACTCCGAGGAATCTATCCTAGAGGAATTAGAGTAGTCACTTGAATAGACATATGCACACCTATGTTCATGGCAGCATTGTTCACAATAGCAAAACGATGGAAACAACCTAGAGGCCCATCAACAGATGAATGGATAAACCAAATATGGTACATACACACAGTGGAGTACTATACAATCAGAAAGAACAATAATGAATCTGTGAAGCATCTCATAACATGGATGAAACTGGAGGACATTATGCTGAGTGAAATAAGGCAATCACAAAAGGACAAATATTGTATGAGACCTCTATTGTAAAAAACTATGACAAAGTTCAGACACAAAATGTAATAATCTTTGTTGGTTACCAGGGATGGGGGGTGGGGGGGGGGGAAATACTAAATAGGCAATAGATAAGTGGTATCTTGGGTAAATGGTGAGACAGTATACAATACAGGGGAAACAAGAACAGCTTGTACAACGAAAAGTCATGGAAGCTCCATAGACACATCCAAACTCCCTGAGGGACTGAATTACTTGGTGGAGGGCTGTGGGGACCATGGTCTCAGGGAACATCTAGCTCAATTGGCATAACAGTTTATAAAGACAATGTTCTACATTCTACCTTGGTGAGTAGTGTCTGGGGTCTTAAAAGCCTGTGAGCAGCCATCTAAGATACTTCACTGGTATCATCCCTTCAGGAACAAGAAAGAATGAAGAGAACAGGATACAAGGAAAAGATTATTCTGAAGTGCTAATGGACCACAGCTACCAAGGCCTCCACCGGACTGAGTTCAGTACAGCTAGATGGTGCCTGGCTACCACCACTGACTGCTCTGACTAGGATCACAACAGAGGATTCTGGACAGAGCTGGAGAATGAAGTAGAACAGAATTCTAACTCACAAAAAAAGGACCAGATTTACTGGCCTAAAGGAGACTGGAGAAACCTCGAGAGTATGGCCCCCAGACACCATTTTAGCTCAGTGGTGAAGTCATTTCCAAGGTTTACCATTCGGCCGGTGAGTGGACAGCCCCATAAAACCAAATGGGACTAATGAGGCACAGCAGTCCAGGGACAAGGGCCAGAAGGCAGAAGGGGACAGGAAAGCTGGTGATAGGGAACCCAAGGTTGAGTAAGGATAGTGTTGATGAGTTGTGAGGTTGTTAACCATTATCAAAGGGCAACATGTGTACTAACTGTTAAATGAGAAACTATTTTGTTCCGTAAGCCTTCACCTAAAGTGAGAATAGCAGCACAACTGGAAGAGCGTAGCTGATGTCACTGAACTGTGCTAGTAGAAATTTTTGAAATGGTGTATCTTTGGTTATGTGTATTTTCAACAAAAAAAAAAAAAAAGAAAAGAAGGTTGAGAAGGGAGAGGGTTGACATGTTGTGGGGTTGTTAACCAATGTCATCAAACAATATGTGTACTACTTCTTCATGAGAAACTATTTGTTCTGTAAGCCTTCACCTGAAGTAAAATTTAAAAACAAAACAAAAAAAAACCAAAAAACAAAAACAAAGTTGGAGGACTCACACTTTCCAATTTCAAATTTACTATGAAGCTACAGTAATCAAGACAGTGTGGTACCAGAGTAAGAGTGTACATACAGATCAATGGAACAGAATTTAGAATCTAAAAATGTAATGCTTACATTTATGGTTAATTATTTTTTGGCAATGATACCAAAGCAATTCTATAGTCTTTATAACAATGTTGCTGGGACAACTGGATATCCACATGCATAAGAATAAATCTGGATCCCTACCTTACACCATCTACAAAAATTAACTCAATGTGGACCATAGGCCTAAATGTAAGAATTTCAACTATAAAAACTTATAGAAGCAAACATTAGAGAAAACCTTTGTGACCTTGGCTTAAGCAGATTTCTTAGACATTACTTCAAAAGCATGATCCATAAAAGAGAAACTTGATAAGTTGGACTTCATCAAAATTTGAAACTTTTGTACTTCAAAAGAAAACTTCAGGAAAATGAAAAGACATGCTACAGACTTGGAGAAAATATTTTCAAATCCTGTATTTGGTAAGAATTTGTATCCAGAATATATGTAAAAATTAAAAAAAAAAAACTGTTACAACTCAAGAAGACAAATAACCCAATTTAAAAAAATGGACAAAATACTTGTATAGTCATTTCATCAAGGAAATATATGAGCGGTCAGTATCCATGTGAAAAGATGATCAACATCATTAGTCATTAAATGAAAATTTAAGCTGTAATGGGATAACATTTCACGCTCTCTAGAATGGCTCTCTCTAGAGCATCCTCCTTAGAAGCAAAGATGGTGAGACTTCATCTCACTTACTTTGGACATGTTACCAGGAGGAACCAGTCCCTGGAGAAGGACATCATGCTTCATAAAGAAGAGGGTCAGCAAAAAAGAAGACCTTCAATGAGATGGATTGACAAAGTGGCTGCAACCATGGGCTCAAACATAGCAACGACTGTGAGGATGGCACGGAACAGGGCAGAGTTTCTCTCTGTTGTACATAGGGTCGCTATGAGTCAGGAAAGACTCAACAGCACCTAACAACAACACCAACAGAATGGCTGTAATAAAAAAGACAGACAAAAATAAGTGCTAGCGAGGATATGGAAAAACCAGAGCCCTCATAAAATGCTAGTGGGGATGTGAAGTGGTACAGCCACACTGTAAAACAGTATCACAGTAAAAAATCACAACATAAACTTACCATATGACCCAGTGATTCTATCCCAGAGAAATGAATATACACATATTTATACATAAATGTTCATATCAGAATTATTTATAATAGCACCAAAGTTGAAACACTCCAAAAGTTCATTTGCTGATGAAATGATAAAATATGGTGTATCTATACAATGGAATACTATTCATCAACAAAAAGGAAAGAATTACTGATAAATGCTACAGTAAGAATGAGCCTCAAAAACATTATGCTATGTGAAAGAAGCCGAACGCAAAAGACTGCGTACTGTATTATTAAATGTATATGAAATATCCAGAAAACGCACATCTAAAGATATAGAAAGCAGATTAATGGTAGCTTGAACCTGGGGGAAGAAACAGATTGATTTCATATGGGCATAGGGATCTTTCTGAAGTGATGAAAATGTTTTAGAAAATGTTTGAATTATGAGGATAGTTGCATAACTCTGTGAATATACTCAAAATCATTGAATTATACATCCTAAATGGGTGAATTTTGTACTTTGCAAACTATACATTGATAAATATTAATTTTTTAAAATGTGTGTACATATTTTACTTATTTTTCTTGTTCATTATTTGTCCCCCCACTCTCCTTGGGTGATTGGCATATAGCAGATGCTCAAAAAATATTTGGCAAATGCATGACTGAAAAAATGATAAGTGAATATAGGTAGATAGATCATGAGTGTTTGCTTGTCAACTATTTTAGAAATAGAGGCAAATCTATTCCAAAATGAACTCTACAGATAAATTAGTTCCAATCATTCTCTCATTATGAATCTCATTATAAATAAATATGTGGATAAAAATGATACAATACTGATTATCTCATTCTCAGTGATACTGTAGAATTATCCAAGTATTGCTCAGGGAACCAGAAATGCTGTTTCAGTTAACCTCATATTAATGGGATTATTTATCAGAACAATGTCATCAGCTTTATTAAATCAAAAGCATTCTTGTCAGACTTCTCCTGTATACCCATTGCCACTGAGTCAATTCTGACTCATAGTGACCCTATAGGACAGTGTAAAACTGTCTCAAGGAGCAGCTGGTGGATTCAAACTGCGAGCCTTTCGGTTAGCAGCCTGAGCTCTTAACCACTGTGCTACCAGAACTCCTATTTCTATATAGAATGATTTAATCTACACTATCCCAGCTTGTCCTTCCAGCAAGCCTTCAAGGAAGGATGAGCAAGTACTATCCTTCCCATCCAGCAGATGAGAAATCCAACATTTAGAAACTTGCAGTATAATGAAATGTTTCGTTGATCCAATACTTGACACCAAGTTTACTTAGAAAATAGTTCAGTTTAATCTCTGAACCAGCGATAGACTTCAGTCAAATCAATTTCTTCACTGTCTCCTTGGGCTAGATCTAGGCCTGCTTCTCCTCAGATCAATTTCTTGTCTTGCACTTGCTCTGCTATGTATGGCAGGGGACTGACTTCTGTAGGCTCTTGGTGCCAGACTCCTATGTCAGCTGGGTCAGTTAACGGGAAGCACTTACAGAAGACAGCAGGTCAGGAGGAAAGGAGAAGCCAAGATATATTTCCCCTACCACACTGTATCAGGGTGTCTTCCATGTATTCACTCCCACTGGACAGACTCACTCAGCTTCCTGAGGGAGACCTGCAATCAGATAACTGACACTTCTGCTCCGTTAGTAATACTTCTGCTCCATTAGTCCCTCCAGCCTAATGGTATTGTTGGCTTCCCCACTAATGATAATCTCTGGAATAATCGTCATTTTACCATTGGCTTCTCAGATTTTCTAGTACACATATTGCCATTTCCCTGTATTAAATTCTTTCTCTTTTAAATTCTTCATGTGATTTCTGTTTTCATGGTTAGACCCTGTCTGATACAAACCTGAAAGTGATTTCTTCTCTTTCACATTTATTTATTTTTTGTGTTTGTTTTTTCCCAATGTACAATGCTCTGATTTTTGCTTTCTATGGATTTTTCTCATCCTTCAGGGTCCACCACGAGCCACCTTCAACATGAAGTCTAGATCCCAAGAACCTTCTTTTTCTCTGAAATAAAAGTATTTTCCTATCACTCATATATCATTTAGTCACACCCAGGTTTCTGTGGCCTTGTTCATAGTTCTCTTGTTTCGTCATTTAATTTATACCATTATTACCTCCTTCTTTGAATTTTTATTATTTTTCCTAGTGATATTTAATTTTAATTAAGGAAAATGATATTATGAAAATATGAGAAAATGGCTACTTTTGCTCCTCTTTGTCATAAATGATGTTCCTCAGCATTCTACTATTATACCCAAGAGAAAGGCAGAGGACAGATGAAAGAGGAAGATATGCAAAGTCCCAATTAGACAGAAAGAGGAAATGGAAAGTCTTCACTTTCTGTCTCAGGGTGGAAGGTGGAACACGGAAGGGGATGGAGGTAAGAGAAGAAGACAGTGAGACACGTACATCATAGTCCCCCATCTCTGGGCCTTAATCAGGAAGTGGGAAGATATATAGCACAGATGAGGGAATAAACACAAAAGAATAGAGCATATTTCCCACTTTCCACTTGAAAATCTGCATGGCATCTATCTCACGGGCTTCCCTTCTAACAACCTGGGATAACCACAATGTTTAGGCAGAGTCTGAGATAACACTCTTGAGCCACCTTTCACCTCTATGGTGTGGTCAATCATTCAGAAGTTCTCTAAGAGCCAATGAGAATTTACCAGAAGGATTCATCACAATGGAGTCAGCTAGGGACCAAACAGGAGTTATCAAACAACAGGGCTGTTCAATAAGGGTCCGGAGGAGCCAAATTAGCAACCCAGAAAGCTGTGTGTTTATCAGGAACGGGCTTAAACGTTAGATACCAGCAGGGTGACCTGAGACTAGGCTGACAAAAAGCATCTTCAACATGAGGTCTAGATCCCAAGAATCTTCTCTTCCTCTGTATTTTCCTATCATTTATATATCATTTAGTCACACCCAGGTTTCTGTTGCCTTTTTCATCGTTATTTTGTTTTGTCATTTAATTTATACCATTATTATCTTCTTCCTTAAATTTTTATTATTTTTCCTAGTGATATTTACTTTTGTTTAAGAAAAAGTAAGATGCCAGTAGAAAGACAGACATGCCTGGATCCAAGACCACCTTCCTTCTAGGAGTCATGACATCATAGAAGCTCCTTCCCTGGCATTTCCAAACACCATCTTCAAAAGAAGTGAGGGAGGGCAGAAATTGAACTGAACATCTATCTCAAAGGGACTAAGTTACTTAAACATATTGATGCATTAATCAAGTTAGATTGATGCAGATTAGATAATTTGCTTATCTATTAGTTTACGGCTCATTATCTGTCTTCCCTCTTAGAAAATAGGCATAGTGAGGGAGAAGATTTTGTGGGGGGGTGTGGGGGAGGTCACTAATGAATTGCCAGTATTCAATAAAGTGCTTGACACATAGTAGGTACTCAAGAAATACATATTCATTGCCCTGCAAAAAAGTGGATGCTCAGGAGTCAGAGTAAATCAGTTCTAGGTAAATAGAGACTCTACAATTTTTTAACACATGGTAGTATGAATAAATTTGCATTTTTATCCCCTAGAATGTCTGATGCTTAAAGGGGGGCCTTTAAGTATTCTTGAGGCCATTCTGGCTTCCTGTGAAAATGTCTTGTTTAAAGCAGGACAGAATACAATAGAAGTAATCAGACCACCTTTGAGACTATCCATGTATTGTCTTCTCTATAAGTTTGCACACAAGGGTATGGTAAGAAACTAACATAATTATCTTAGAATTGTTGTAATTTTTAGGTGCTGTCAAGTCAGCTCAGACTCATAGTGATCTAATGTATAGCATAACAAAATGTTGCCCAGTCCTGTACTATCCTCACAATCATTGCTATGTTTGAGCATATTGTTTCAGCAATTTCATCAATCTATCTCTTTTTTGCTGATGCTCTACTTTAACAACATGATGCCTTTCTCCAGCACTTGGTCCCTCCTGATGATGTATCCAAAGTAAGTGAGACAAAGTCTCACTATCCTTGCTTCTAAGGAACATTCTGACCATACCTCCTCCGAGACAGATTTGTTCATTCTTCTGGCAATCCATAGTATATTCAATATTCTGCACCAACACCACAATTAGAATATGTGTCAATACTTTTTATTTGGTCTTCCTTTCTCATTGTTCAGTTTTCACATTGAAAATACCATGGTGTTGTAGTTATCTAGTGCTGCTATAACAGAAATACCACAAGTGGATGGCTTTAACAAAGACAAATCTATTCTCTCACAGTCTAGGATGCTAGAAGTCCGAATTCAGGGTGCTAGCTCCAGGGGAAGGCTTTCTCTTTCTGTGAGCTATGGGAGAAGGTCCTTGTCATCAATCTTCCTGGCCAAGGCGCTTCTCAGTTCAGTGGTTCCAAAGGACACGTGAGTCTCCTGGCTCTAGTTTCTTGGTGGTTTGAGGTCCCCAGTCTCTCTGTTAATTTCTCTCTTTTATATTTCAAAAGACATTGATTTAAGACACAACCTAATCTTGCATATTGAGTCCTGTCTCATTAACGTAACTGCCTCTAATCCTGCCTCATTAACATCATAGAGGCAGGATTTACAACACATAAGAAAATCACATCAGATGACAAAATGGTGGACAATCACATAAAACTAGGAATCATGGCCTAGGGAAGTTGACACACATTTTTGGGGACACAATTCAATCCATAACACATGGCTTGGGTCAGGTGCACTTTAGTCATCAAGGTCTTGGAACTAGACCTTTAAATAAACTCAGAAATAAATAAGGGTATGAAAAAATGTTCAATATACACTCACCTCTGTTTACTAAAACTATGTACCTTACAAATGAAGAATACACATCCATTTCAAACGTCTACGAATATTTATCTTTATAAATATTGATCATGTATATGAGACCACAGAAAATCTCAATATATTCAACTAAGTAGAAATCTTATAATCTACATTCTCAGAGAGCAATGTCTTAAAACAAGAATCTTCAACAAACAAAATTTTTTTAAAAAAATTTGTTTTTAAAAAATATGTCACTTAAAAATAACTCTTGGATCAAAAAACAATAAAAATTGATTTAAAATAAATGACAATAAAAACACAACATATAAAAAACCTGACAGTGCCACAGTTCTAGTTATACAAGATTTTATAGCAAGTGGAAAGGCAGAGAGAGGGGAACAGACTTGACCTATTCCAGAAGCAGAAAAAAGGCCAGAATGGCGGGAGCATTGTGGTAACCAGTGAGGCAGAGGCATGCTAGATCTTCCAGGTCCTTGTGGGCTGTAGCAAGAAATTTGCTTCTTACTCCAGGTGAATTGGGAAAATATCAGACAGAGAGTTTTAAGCAGAAGTGACAATTTGTGTTAAAATTTTAAAATAATTTTTTCCCTTGCTGCATGGAGAATGGATTGTCAGCAAAGGTGGAAGCAAGGAGACAGTCATGAGATTCTTGCAATAATCCAGGCAAAGGATGATGGTAGCTTAGGCTAGGATACCAACAAAACTCATTGCTGTCAAGTTGATTCCCACTTACAGCGACCCTGTAGGACAGAGTAGAACTGCCCCTAGGGTTTCCAAGGAGCGGCTGGTGGATTTGAACTGCAGACCTTTTGGTTTGCCACTGAGCTCTTAACCACTATGCCACCAGGGCTCCTCAGACTAGGATAGTGATGTATATTTGGGAAAAAAATATTACTCAGTCGTGGTTGAATGGAATGATGAGGGAGATAGATTAGTAGAAGATAACTCTTCAGATTTTGAACAGTGGGTAGATAGAGGTGCCATTTATTCTAGTGGTCACTCTTGGTTGGGAGTAGGTTTTGTGCGGAGAACTAAGAGTTCCGTTTCACATACGAACTATTTGAAGAGATGAGTTTGGAGCTTGGGCAGTACTCAAAGCTGAAGATATAAATTTGGGAGACAAGCATATACGTGTTAATGAAATAATGGTATTCAATAAGATGACCTAGAGAAAAAAGTGTAGCTAGAGCAGGAAGAGGGCTCAGTAATGAGCTCTGTTGGAGACAGAACTCATTGGAGAATGAGCTCAATGAGGTTAGAGGAAAACCAGGTAAATGAAATAATTCCTGTAAACCTCAGAAACAGAAACAGGCACATAATAAGCGTGCGGAGGTATGATTCTCTTCTCCACCATTGTTGTTTATTGTTGATAGTGAACACAGAAGTGAAAACTAAAACACAAATTATGATTTTTTTTTTCCACAGCAGAGAGGCAAAAAGTAAAAGACTGATGTTACTCAGCATCGGGGAGGAAATGGGCAAACAGTCTCTCTTAAGACTGCTGATATGAGTATAAACTGATAAAAATTGTCTAGAGGGCAGTTTGTTTAACACATATAAATTGTATAATTTATTCTTTAACTATACAATTCCATGTTTAGAAGGTGTGCTAGATCTTGAAGACCCTGTATTTATTCAATGGAAATATTCACAGAAGTGTACCAAGATAGATATATAAGGGATTCTTTGCTATGTTTCTTATGATCCTGGAAAACTTGAAATAGCCTAAAAAAGTTGTAAGAATGGTAAAAATATGCAGTTGTTTAATTGTAAGATACTATACATGTACTTGTATAGAAATATTTACATTATGTATTTTTAAGTGAGAAAACCATAATAGAGGACACAATAAATAGTATAACTTTATTAAAAATAAAGTGTGTATGTATGTGTAGAATTTATTCATGTAGCAGAGAATGGAAAGATACAGACTAAACTGTTAATAATTATAATCTCTGGTAGTGAAATATAAAACAATATTTGCTTTCTACTTTATATACTTCTACATTCTTTATTCATTTTATGTAGTGGGGATATATTACTTTTAGAATTAAAAAAATCAATAAGGATATTCCCAGTATAAAAATTTCAAAGAGTACCATATTTAGTTCTCAATTAACAAATATGAAGTACTTGATAAAATGGATGTTTTTCTGAGAAAATAGACCTTAACACTGACTCAAGAAAAAGTGAGAATCTTAAAAGACCAAAAATTCTAGAAGAATTTTAAAAATTCAATTTACAAATTACTTTAAAATTGCTCATTGGCCAGAATCCTACCATGTATTTTTTTCCTGATTTTTAATTTTATAAATTACATAGGTTATATGCAAACTATATAGTTTCTATGAAATAAGTTTCTACGGCATAGAAAAAAAAGGCAGTTTACAACATGAAGCTAGTAAAACCTTCATTTCCAATTCTGTTCAAGAGAACAAAGTAAACTATAGATTTATTTATAGATTATAAATTATAGCTATATTTCCCTTGGTAGTGGATAGTGGTGATGTTTGTACAACATGATGAATGTCATTAATGTCACTGAATTTTACAGTAAAGATGGGTTACAACTGCAAATTTTTGTTATATTTTACCACAATAAAATTATTATTACTGTATCTTTACACAATTGACGTGTGCCTTCTGGTATTTTCATAAGTGCGCTACGCTAATTTTTTTTACAGTAACATGTGAAAGAGGGTTGGCATGGTGGTGTTTGTGACGGTGCCTAGCAAGGAGAGGGCAAGGTTGGCAAAAAAAAGGAGAAGGCACATGGCATTTGCATAAAAATAGGTAGATTATGTAGTTTCCTTACAAATATATAGGTAAATATCTTAAATTGGATAATAACTAGATAATAACAACTTAAAATTTAATATATATTTATAAAGTTACCCCAGCCAACTAGTGTTCAGGTGACTAGTCGTCAGAGAAATGCAAATTAAAGGCACAATGAGATACTACCATACATCCATCAAAATGGCCAAAAATAAAAAGGATGACAATGCCAAGTGTTGACAAGGATTTAGAATAACTGGAACTCCTGTTAATTGTTACTGAGAGTGTAAAATGATATAACTACTTTGGAAAAAAAATTTGCAGTGTTTTATGAAGTTAAACATACCCTTATCACTTGTTCCAGTAATTCTACTCTTTTTTCTAAACAGAAATAAAACATTTTGCTCACAAAACATTTGTACACAAATATTCATAGGAGCTTTATTCATAACAGCTCCCCAAATTGAAAATATTCCAAATAGTATCGACAGTGAACAGATGAAAAAATGTGTTGTATTCAGACACTAGAATTATACTCAGCAATCAAAACAAACAAACTACTAACTCAAACTATGTGAATGATTATCAAAGACATTATGCTGAGCAAAAGAACCTAGATTTTAAAGAGTACATACAACATAATTTATACAAAATTCTAGCATCGACGAAACTAATTTATAGTAGCAGAAAGCAGATCAGTGGTTGCCTAGGGTTGGGGGTGGGGTAATTAACTACAAAGGGTCATGAGGGCACTTGATAGACAGGGGGTTGCGGGAGTTCTTTTCATTTATTAAATTTTATCAACCTGAGTACTTAAAATAGTTTCAGTTTATTACATTTAAATTATACTTCAATAAATTTGATTAAAAGATAAAAGATTAACATTGACACAAGAAACCTGAAAAGATGAAAAACTTTAAAAGAAATCCATTTCTAAAACAGGTACTAAGTATAAAGTTTTTATTATAATTCCTAATAAACATTCAATGATTAAATATTTTCTATATTACATAAAAACTTCAAGATCATATAAAAAGATATAAAATCCTTTAACCAATGTCATAAAACAATATGTATACTACTGTTTCATGAGAAACTATTTGTTCACCTGAAGTACAATAAAAAAAAAAGTAGAAGTAAAAAAAAAAAAAAGATATAAAATCTACCAACTTGTTTTATGAGCCTAGTAAAATCCTGATACCAAAAGCGAAAAAAAAAATAGATTAAAAGGAAAAGACAAAAAAGTCAAATTCTCTTATGAATATAGATAAAATAATACTGAACACAATATTGGAATACAGAACCCAGCAGTTTAATAATAATAATTAGAATTTATCACAGAACTGCATATTGTTTGACATTAGAACATTTAAAAAATTTAACTCACTGCATTCAACAATTTAAAAAGGAACAACCAAGTTATCATCTTAAAGGATAAATGAAAAAGCATTTAATACATTCCTGATGAAAAAAATTTTTTTAGCAAGCATCCTTCTTCATTCCTGAGGTAATGCAACAATACAAGAAAAAGTGAAAAGATGCTTGGTTGTAAATAAGGGATAAAACTTTTATTAACTACAGTTAATATGATTATCTACACATAAATGTTTAAGGAAGTCAATTGAAAATCAGCTAGAACTAATAAAGGAGTTCAGTAAGTTAGCTTCATATGGGATTAATAAACAGAAATCACAGTTTTACTGTAACCAACAAAACATTTGAAGTCATTGTAGAGAAGAAAAAAAAAAGATTATATTAAAAATATAAAAAGTAAATAAAATCTAAAATATTAAGATTTAACCTAGTAATAAACATGTGAAAATCATATGAAGAAAATAATATAATTTTAATAGGGGTTATTCAAGCAGAATACTTAATTGTGCTCATGAGGAACCTGTACATAGAAAAAGAGGTAATCTTTCAGACAGAACAAGGGAATACTGCTTGGTTTAAAGTCAGGAAAGAGTTGCATCAGGGTTGTATCCTTTCACTGCACTTTTTCAATCTGTAGGCTGAGCAAATAATCCAAGAAACTGGACTATATGAAGAAGAACGCAGCATCAAGATTGGAGGAAGACTCATTAACAACCTGCTTTATGCAGATGGCACAAACTTCCTTCCTGAAAGGGAAGAGGACTTGGAGCACTTACTGATGAAGATCAAGGACTAGTCTTCAGTATGGATTACACCTCAATGTAAAGAAAACACAAATTCTCACCAATGGACCAATAAGCGACATCATGATAAACAGAGAAAAGATTGAAACTGTCAAAGATTTCATTTTACCTGGATCCACAATCAACACCCTAACATTTTTGTAAATCCTTGATGATTGACTCTTTAACTCAAAAGTCAATTTTCCTAATACCGTTCAGTATTCCATCCTCTGCACTCCTTTATTTCATCCATTTATGTTGATTGATTAGGTCAGAAAGCCCAAGCTTTTCATTTAGTTCTTCTTAACACCCTTGTCATTTAAGTCCATTAGTATTCAAATAGTGGATTTTAAAATATTATATTAAATTTTATTGCTTTTTGACAAAGGCAGTTCAATAAAAATTTCTGAAGATCTTATAGAAGCCATAAAATGTCAGTGCTACAAGGCCTTAGAGATCACCTGTTATTACCTCTTATTTTACAGATGGAGAAACCACAGCCTTGAGAGGGGAGGCATTTGCTCATTGTTGTGCATCTCATTAGTGAAGGTGCCCAAGATAAAACCCTAGTGCTTTCTTGATTTGCATCTTAATCTCTTGTTGTCTAGTTTTTGTTCCTTTTGGTTGGAGGGATCACCTTATTAATTTATCTTTTTGTTACCATTATGTGATTCCTTTTCTCCTCTGCCAGCAAGGTGTACTATTAAAGAATAATTCTAGTTTCTGTTTCTACCCACTCACTTGCTCTTCTCAGAACAGGAGGAATGACTTATCTAACTGGAGAGGTAGCAAGCACCTGACAACTGCTAACAAGAGCAGTCATTGCAATGACATTCCAGCAGTGTCGACCCGTCTCTCTCTCATTCTGTTTGACAACCTGGTCGTACACATAGTGGGCTCCTATACTTCTAGTCTCCATGCAATAAAAGGAACAGACAGAGACTAGCCTTTGTGCGATCATTGCTGTGTACAACTATGTCATGTGGCTTCTGATTTGTAGGTTGAGGTATGGAGGTAGGAGGCCTTACCACATTCTTCAATTCAACTTTACTAGTAATAAAACTGATGTTGTTGTTGTTGTTAGGTGCTGTCGAGTTGGTTCCTACCCATAGCCTGGTCCTGCGCCATCCTCACAATGGTTGTTATGATTAAACCCATTGTTGCCGCCACTGTGTCAATCCATCTTGTTAAGGGTCTTCCTCTTTTTCAATGGCTCCCTACTTTACCCCGCATGATGTCCTTCTCCAGGGACTGATCCCTCCTGATAATGTGTCCAAAGTATGTGAGATGTAGTCTTGCCATCCTTGCTTCTAAAGAGCATTCTGGCTGTATTTTTTCTGAGACACATTTGTTTGTTCTTCCGGAAGTCCATGGTATATTCAATATTCTTCGCCAACACCACAACTCAAAGATGTCAACTCTTCTTTGGTCTTCCTTATTCAGTGCCCAGCTTTCACACGCATATGAGGAGATTGAAAACACCATGGCTTGGGTCAGGCGCAGCTTAGTCTTCAAGGTGACGTCTTTGCTTTTCAACACTTTAAAAAGATCTTTGCAGCAGATTTGCCCAATGCAATGTGTCTTTTGATTTCTTGACTGCTGCTTCCATGGATGTTGATTGTGGATAAAAAATAAAAAGTAAAAAATTAAAAAAAAATAAGATTGATACTGTACTTTAAATCCTATTTTATTTCTTATAGCTGTTTCCAAGATAAAAACCTAAAGCAGAGGAGAGATAATGATTTGGACTTCCCTAATACCTAATATTTGCATCTATATATTGAGTACCTACACTTCACGAGCAGCTACCACCTGTCTGTCAGTAGAGGCTTGTGTGTTGCTATGATGCTGAACAGGTTTCGGTGGAGCTTCCAGACTAAGATGGACTAGGAAGAAAGGCCTGGTGATCTACTTCCAAAATTCAACCAATGAAAACACCGTGGATCACAATGGTCCAATCTGCAACGGATTGTAGGTATGATGCAAGACTGGGCAGCGTTTCATTCCACTGTGTATGGGTTGCCATGAGTTGAGAGTCACCAGGAGTTGGGAAGCTGACTCGCCAGGCAGCTAACAAAAATACAGCTATGTTCCAGGCACTATGCTAGATGTGGATCTTAGGGCAGGGTGCCAGAAAGGGAAGGGCTTACGACACTACAAAAGGCTGTATAATGTGGTCAATTACAAAGACATCTTAATATGCAAATCAGGTTATATATTTTTCTCATACTTGAGATGCTTCTGTATCTTCCCATGCCCTAGAGCAGTGTTCTTCAAATAGGTGTGAACACTCCAGGGGGTTTACAATAGGGTTCAATGTGGAACAGGAAGAACATATTGGAATATACCTTTCTACTTATTTTTATAATATGCCTCTAATTCCTTTTTTGTATATTTTATAAAACACATCATATGTTAGTAGAGCAATACATGTAAATTTATAAATTAATGAATATGCATATGTTGGGAGTAAGTGCACAAAAACATTGACTCATTAGGATAAATGATAAAACAAAATATTTGGTGACACCTGACCTTGAATTTCAAATTCTTAGTGTGAAATATATGCCTATATATTAGTAGATGCTTGTGTAACACTTTAGCCTCATCTTCTTCCAATTCTCTTCTTTGCAATAAATCATTCTTTCAATCAATATTTATCAAAGGCTTATTAATGCCTTCAATTAAGCAGTGGGGCACAATGTTGAACAACAGAGACAGAATCCTTCCCCTCAAGAAATTTACTTTGTAGTTGAAGCTGGAGGCAGGGAGCCTGATCTTGCCTGGAGGCTCAGGAAAGACTTCTTGAAAAAGTCACATTTGAATTCTGAGGATGAGCTTTTCCCAGGCATAACCAATTACTAGAAGCTCCTGGAATTTGTCCAAGACTACTTGTGCAAGTCAGTCCTGCTCTCCTGAAAGTTCTCTCTACGGCTCCCTCATCCATTCATTCTTTCATCTAATTTCTCATTCTCGTCTTAGGTTCTGCTGGGACCTGTTAAATCTTTGTGCTACTTTTATGATGGCACTTACCCCATGTATTAAAATTGTCTGTGTTTACCCTTGAACTCCTGGCAACCACTGATCTTTTTACTGTCTCCATAGTTTTGCCTTTTCCAGAATAATTGGAATCATCCAGTATGTATTCTTTTTAGACTGGTTTATTTCCGGAGCAGTTTGCATTTGATTTCCCCGCGTCTTTGTATGGCTTGACAGACCATTACTTTTTATTACTGAGTGATATTCCACTGTATGGATGTACCTCATTTTGTTTTTCCATTTACTTACAGAAGGGCATCTTGGCTGCTTCTAAGTTTTTGCAATTACGAATAAAGCTGCTATAAACATTCGTGTACATGTTATTATGTGGACGTAAGTTTTCAACTTATAGTTTTTACTTGCTTCTTGTCTGTCTCCCTTCCTGAAATTTCAAGCTCTCTGAGGGAGAGGCTTTGTCTTGTTTAATACTGTGTTTTTAGCTCCCAATCATGTCCGGTGGATAGGAGGTGATCAGTAAAAATTTATTGGAATGAATAAATGCATAATACTTATTTAGGACTTGAGATATCCAAATAGTTTGCCAGGAATACACTTCTTCATTAAATTCTTATAACTATCTAGTATTAGAGACGAGTACCACCATCTGTCTGTCAGTTTGTTGTACCGTGGTGGCTTGTGTGTTGCTGTGATCCTGGAAGCTATGCCACTAGTATTTCAAACACTAGCAGGGTCTCCCATGGTGGACAGGTTTCAGCAGAGCTTCTAGACTAAGACAAATGAGGAAGAAATGCCTGGTGATCTACTTCCAAAAATTAGCCAATGAAAATTCTATGGATCGCAACAGAATATTATTTGATACAGTGCTGGAAGATGAGCCCCCTAGGTTGGAAGGCACTTAAAATACACAGTGGCCGCAACAATGGACTCAAGCATACCAGTGATCATCAAGATGGTGCAGGACTGGGTAACGTTTTTCTCTGTTGTACATGAGGTCACCATGAGTTGGAGCGGGCTTGATGGCAACTAGCAACAACAAAGATGTGAATAAACGGAGGTTTAGAAAAGTGAAGGATCAGGTTCAAAGTCCTACAGCTCTGAAGGGCTGAGCTAAGCACTCAAACTCAGGACTCTCTGGCTCCAAAGTCTATGTTAAAATTGCAGCCAAATAATTTCTACATTTTGAAAAGTTGCCCTTGGGTACATTTCTCAATTAACCTGCCCCTGGTTTTAGAGGAAAGAAAACTGTGAACTGACAGTGAATTACATGGCATTGTAAACTATGAACTGCAAACTTGTGAACTTGTAATAAATTAATTGTGATCAGAACACGGTCACAGCCCAGCCATGGATGCATCTCTCAACGACTTGTAGACAACAGAGGAGGAGAAAGGTGTCCACATCGAGTCCAATCTTTCTACACTTCATTTCTGAGGCACTGACAGCAAAACAGCCTTTCACAAGCAGCTAGCTAGGGTGGGATCTTGTCCAAATGCTTGAAGGTGACACTGACTTTGGTTCTTGGTTGTTTGGCTTCTAAGGGGGGAAAGGAGGAGACATGGGCAAGAGCAGACTCCTTTGACATTGCCCTGCTGCACATGGCCTAACCTCTCTGACTCTGGCGTTTTGTCCAAGAAACTTTTTCTTTACGAACAACACATCCTCCTATCACCTCGTGTACAGAATCCGTTTTGTTCCAGAGCAATAACAAGGCTCTTGATGCTCCTATAGCTCCTGACTTTGTAACCAAATAAATGTGAAAGGCAAATAGATCCTGCGTGACATGTACCGTTACTTTCTTGGCTATAGACAACGGATGGTGCGAGATGATATGTGGTTTCCTTGTCAGTTTCTGAGCCCGTCCTATGCTGATGGGACCGGCAAAATGAGTCATTCTGAATGTCCACATGGGGGTGCAGAGGAAGAAAAAGCTTTTGAAGCAAATCGAGGGACTCCAACTTGACCCAGTCGTGGTTATTACATAAATTTTCTGATTCTAATACATTTCATGTACTCATTTATTATGCTTCTACTGTAGCGCCTGGGTATACATAAAAGGAAATGTGTGTAGTCTCTGAGCACACGATATTTAAGGAAAACCTTAATGAAGTGAGTCACGTGAAAACCCAGGGAATGATTCCCAAGCAGGGGCAAATGTAACAACTCAGGTCATAGCCTCTCAGTGTGTTCCAATAGCAAGGAGCCCAGTGTGATTAGAACGGAGGGAGCCAAGAAGACAATGATAGGAGATGAGGTCACACAGGAAGCTAATCATTTAGAGTTTTCTAAAACCAAAACCAAACCAAGCCTGTTGCTACTGAGTTGTTCCAGCTCTTGGTGACCGTATAGGATAGAGTAGAACTGCCCTGAAGGGTTTCAAAGGCTGTAAATTGTTACGAAAGCAGACTGCCACATCTTTCTCTCATTGAGTGGCCGGTGGGTTCGAATTACTGACCTTTTGGTTAGCAGCTGAGCACTTAACCATTATACCACCAGGGTTCCTTAGAGTTTTCTACTCCATGTAAATAGAAAAACCAGAGGGAGGTTATGAGCTGGAGAGGGTTTAGCATAACTTGATGTTTGTGCTAAAAGAAACACTCTGGTGGGGAGTGAAGACTAAACCTTGGGAAGTAAGAGCAGAAGCAGGGGGATGAGTTAAGACGCCACTGCTGCCGCCCAGGAGAGAGATACGCTGGCTTAGGCTAGAGTGTGGAGGTAGGGGTGATGGTGAGAATTGGTAGGATTCAAGATGTAATATAAAGGTGGAGCCTGAAGGATTTGCTAATATACTGCATGTACAGTGTGAGGGAAAAAGACAAACTGTTTACAACAAGGTTTTGGCTTGAACAACTGAGTTTATTTAGGTAGGGAACACAGTGGGAAGGGGCCAAATCTGGTTTGAGGTGGGAAATCAGGAGATCTTTTTGAATATATTAGGCTTAAGATTTATTAACATCCCAGGGAGCTGTCAAGTAGGCAGTTAGATATACAAGTCAAGAATTAGACTGAGGCCAGGGATAAACAGGTAGGTGTCAGCATCACTTTTAAAGAGTTGTAATTGTCTGATATCACCTAGAAAGTGAATGCAAGTAGAGCAGAAAAGTCCTGGAAAGAGAAGAACTGGGTCCTAGGTAATTCCAATAACTTATTAACAAAGACAGTAACTTAGTCATCTAGTGCTGCTATAACAGAAACACCACAAGTGGATGGCTTTAACAAAGAGAAATTTATAATCTCACCGTCTAGGAGGTTACAAGTCCAAATTCAAGGCATCATCTCCAGGGGAAGCCTTCTCTCTCTGTCGGCTCTGAAGGAAGGTCCTTATGATGCATCAGTCCTCCTTTGGTCTAGGAGCACCTCAGTGCAGGAACCTCAGGTCCAAAGGACACACTCTGCTCCTGGCACTGCCCTCTTGGTGGTATGAGGTTCCCATGTGTCTCTGTTCACTTCTCTCTTTTATATCTTAAAAGAGATTAGCTTAAGACACTAATCTTGTAGACCTCATCAGTATAAATGCCACTAATACATTTTATTACATCATAGTGATAGCATTTGCAACACGTAAGGAAATCACATTGGATTACAAAATGGTACGCAGTCATATAATACTGGCAATCATGACCCAGCCAAATTGCTACACACATTTTTGGGGGGACATAATTCAATCCATGACAGATAGTACTGAACTTCAAATAATTCATCCTATCCTTTGCTGGAACATTTTCTATGGCATAATAGGAATTTAAACTATAGAAGGCAATGGCATTGTCCTCAAGGAAGAGAGATTGGTTTATTGCAAAGAACACTGACGAAGAGCATTAAGCCTAGCCCTATCACTTACCAGATGTGTGATTATGAACAACTTACTTAATTTCTTTGAATTTTAGGATTTTTATTTTTCAGTGTGGTACTAAGTACCTATATCATAGTGGGTTTTTTTTTTTAAATTGTACTTTAGATAAAGGTTTACAGAGCAAATTAGTTTCTCATTAAACAATTAATACATATATTGTTTTGTGACATTGGTTGCCAACCCCACGACATGTCATCACTCTCCCCTTCTTGACCTTGGGTTCCCCATAACCAGCTTCACTGTCCCCTCCTGTCTTCTAGTGCTTGCTCCTCGGCTGGTGCGCTCATGTATTTAGTCTCATTTTGTTTTGTGTGCCTGTCTAATCTTTGGCTGAAGGGTGAACCTCAAGAGTGACTTCAGTACTGAGTTAAAAGAGTGTCAGGGGGACATACTCTTGGGGTTTCTCCAGTCTCTGTCAGGCCAGTAAGTCTGGTCTTTTTTTTTAGGAGTTAGAATTTTGTTCTACATTTTTCTCTAGCCTATCTGGGACCCTCTATTGTGATCCCTGTCAGAGCAGTCAGTGGTGGTAGCTGGGTGCCATCTAGTTGTGCTGGACTAAGTTTGGTGGAAGCTGTGGTTCATTAGTCCTTTGGACTAATCTTTCCCTTGTGTCTTTGGTTTTCTTCATTCTCCCTTGCTCCAGTTAGGGTGGGACCAGTGGAGTATCTTAGATGGCCACTCACAGGCGTTTAAGACCCCAGACGCTAATCACCAAAATAGGATGTAGAACATTTTCTTCATAAACTGTGCTATGCCAGTTGAGCTAGATGTCCCCTGAGACCAAGGTCCCCAGCCATTAGCCCAGTAATTAGGTCCATCAGGGAGCTTGGATGTGTCTATGAAGCTTCTGTGACCTTGCCTTGGTCATGTCATGGAGATTTTAAGGGAGGTAAGTTACATATCAAGTGCATGATATTCTGTAAATTCTAGTTTCATATTTCTCTTCAAAGAACTCTCAATTTGGAGTATTGTTTCTGCATATGTCTTCAACCTCATCTAAAGTATAAGCTGCCTGAGGGCAGGGAGCACTTTTATCTCATTGGTTATATCTGCAATGCCTACCATTATATGTTATCAATAATTTTCTGTAGGATAAATAAATTAAGTGTGCAACCAATAGGTGTATTTGGATAGGACTTATGTGTCTGGATACTCAGATGAATCAAAGGAAATACAGTCCTCTCACCTTACAAAGCCTACAACCAGTCCAGGCAGTTCAGCACATCAATAATCAGCAATAGAAGGCAACCGAGATGGCAACCCAAATGAACGACATAGGATTATTTTCCAACATTGTATTTATATATAATTCAAATATGCTGTGTTGCCTTTAGGCCATCGCAAGCAAAGCAATGCATCCCAATGAAAACAAATACCTAATTCAAAAAGCATTACAGAAATGTACTGACGTTTTCTTAAAAATTCAGTGATAACATCACACAACACAAAACAAAGTTTCTGAAAGATCTGCTTTGTACATCCATGGTACCCAAGTCTCAGAGTAGTGGCTTACCTTTTACCTTCTGCCTTTCTCTCCTCTAGTGTAAAATTCTTCTTTCTGGACAAATAACTCATTTCTTCCCTGGTATCTCCATGCCTTTTTAAAATTTTATTTAAGTGCAGATCAATTAAATTTCTCTCTAGAAAACTCTCAGTGCCCTTTCTTCTTTTTACACTCTCCACCACCATACCTGCCCCTTCATGACAGGGCTTTCTTAGGATTCAGACAGGGGGAGTATTGTAGTTGCTTGAGACTTTCTATAACCCTTATACTGTATAATAAAACAAATTCATGACAGCAGGACACTCAAGCTTCTCAAGGAATAGAGTGAATGCTGGGCAGTGTCATGACTTCAATGAGAAGTTAAAAGGGCGGAGGATGTGTGAATGGCCTTTGCTCACTGACAAATCTTCTACACTATCTCTGTCTTCTCTCCTGCTTTCATTTCCTCACCTGTGCAGGAGGCATTTCCCATGACTGCCTCTCTCTGTCTCTTCCATCTTGGGACAATCTGAGGAGCACAGTGATTAAAGAATGGAAGTTTAGTTAGACAGGTAAAGATGTTACTGTCAGTTGGGCACTGTTGTGGAAAGAGCACAGCTTTTCCCCTCAGACTGGCCCAAGTTTGATTCTCAGCTGAGCCATTTATTAGATGAATGCAGGACAAAGGGCAGAAGGCACTGAAGATCTTGAAAGGTCAATTTCCATAAATGTAAATTCAAGACATTTTCTGTCATAGGCATATTGTGAGGACTACAAAAAAATATTATATATGTAGTATATGTCTGGAGCCCTGGTGATGCAGTAGTTAAGAACTATGGCTGCAAACCAAAAAGTAAGCAGTTCGAATCCACCAGCCACTCCTTGAAAACACCATGGGGCAGTTCTACTCTCTCCTATAGGGTAGCTATGAGTCAGAATGAACTCAATGGCAACAGGTTTGCGTTTCAGGTATATGTCTGGAACTAAGCGGATATTAAGTAAACATTCTATTTGTGCGTGTGACTTCCCTATCTGAGTTGATATCTGGTAGCTCTGTCCTGTGTTCTAGTCTTGGGTTGTTATCTGATGTTATTGATTTTCTAACCAGAGGACTCCTTTTAGTATTTCTTGTAATTTTGGTTTGGTTTTTACAAATTCCGTAAACTTCTGTTTATCTGGAAATGCCCTAATTTCGCCATCACATTTGAGAGACAGTTTTGCTGGATACATAATTTTTGTCTGGCAATTTTTTTTCTTCAAGGCTTTATATATGACATCCCATTGCCTTCTTGCCTGCATGGTTTCTGCTGAGTAGGCTGAGCTTAGTCTTATTGACTCTCTTTTGTAGATGACTTTTCATTTGTCCCTAGCCACTCTTAAAATTCTCTCTTTATCTTTGGTTTTGGAAAGTTTGATTAAATATACCTTGATGACTTTCTTTTGGGATCTACATTGTGGGGGTTTTGATGAGCATCTTGGATAGCTATCTTCTCATCTTTCATGATATCAGGGAAGTTTTCTGCCAGTAAATCTTCAACAATTCTCTCTGTATTTTCTGTTATCCCCCTGTTGTGGTACTCCAATCACTCGTAGGTTATTCCTCTTGATAGAATCCCACATAATTCTTAGAGTTTCTTCATTTTTTTAAATTATTTTATCTGATTTCTCCTCAAATAAGTTGGTGTCAAGTGCTTCATCTTCAGTCTCACTAATTCTGACTTCTATTGCCTCAGTTCTGCTCCTATGACTTTCTATTGAGTTGTCTAATTCTGAAATTTTATTGTTAATCTTCTGGATTTCTTATTGCTATCTCTCTATGGATTCTTGCAGCCTGTTACAGTTGTCATTATGCTCTTCTCTAATCTTCTTAAATTCCTCTATTGCTTTGTCTGTGTGTTCCTTGGCTTGTTCTGCATTTTGAATGATCTCCTTCCTGATATCTTGAAGTGTTCTGTATGTTAATCTTTTGTAGTCTACCTCCAGTAATTCCAAGAAGTTCTCTTCCTCCAGAAAATTTTTTGATTCTTTGTTTTGGGAGCTTGCTGAAGCAGCATCCTCTGCCTCTTTATGTGGTTTGATATTGACTATTGTCTTGGAGCCATCAATAAGTTATTATATTCATCTATTTTATGTTTGCTTACTGTGTACTAGCTTCTTGTTTTGTTTTGATATGCCTAAATAGGTTGGTCATGTGAGCTAGTTTGATTATTGGTGCCTTTGAAGTTCTAACATCTTGTCACTAGGTGGTTAGATCTGTTACTAGGTATGCGAGCCCAGGAGTCTGTTTACTTTTCTTGTATAGATTCAGCTCCAGTGTCCAGGTAGTCGGTCACCAAGTGTGTAGTGCAGGTTGTCACCTACTGTCCTAGATGGGCAGGGATGATTGGTGTAGACACAGGCTTCGTGCTGTAGCAGGGGGTCACATACTGAGCAAGGTAGGGGGCTGATGGCTGCCCCCGAGTGTCTGGGAGGAAAGCATGTCCTTGTTCCCTCGACAATGTAGGTGGGTGGTTTTTGCAGCCAGACTATGGGCACTCAGTGCTGTTGGCTATAAGGAATGGGATGCACTACTTATTCTTGGACTCCTGTCACAGGTGGCTAGGTGGTGTGGGTAGAGTCACCAGTCCTCAGGTCCCTGATATGGGTTGGTGAGGACACTGCTTAATGGACAGAGTGGTGTCAAATGTCACGAACCTGCCACTCTACCATATAGCTGATACAGTTGAAGTTAGGCTGTTGTACTGTGCTAATGAGGGCCTATGCTGTTGTAAAGGGCCCACGTAGGTCTATGCAGGGGTGAAAGGCATTCAAAGTCCATGGACTTATTATGCCTGTACCTAGTTAAAGGAGATTTGCCTACCGTGAGTTCCAGGCTTAGGGGATCTGGCAGATTATGTTTTCCTGTTTGTTAATTTGTTCCCTCACCAAGGCCAAGAGAATGGCTCAGGGTGTGTGAAGGGTCCTACTCTCAGCCCAGGGGCATGGCAATCACTGAAGCTGTCCTGGGACCCAGTGCAGAGCAGGAAGAGGGCAGATAAATGGGAGAGAGATTTTTCCCAAAGGGGGTGTTTTTTCATCCGCACGGTGGGTTAGATGCATGTACTTATCTTTTGCCAACTGAGAGCCACTTTTCATTGGTTCTGGAGGCTTGAATAGACTCTCTGCCTCTCGGTCTCTCCTGATGTGGAGAATGCATCCTGAGCGCCACTGCTTGCCTCACTGCACATGCCAGCTGATCCAGCCTGCAGTGTGCCGGCTTCCACCGGGTCAGGTCTGGCAACTGCTTCTGAACTATCTCTCCCTTCCCTTGCCGCTCAGTCCAATTCCTCAACTTTGCCTTTGATGTTCAGGGCTCCCAGATTGTCATATATAATTGAGTCACTTGTTTTTTTCTGGTCTTTGTTTTGAGGGACCACAGGAAGCATCTGACTACTCCGCCATCTTGGCCCTGCCCCAACATTCTTTTCTTTCCTTCTTTTATACGTTAGTTTTTTCATGTGAATAATAAGATAGTAACAAAGGCATAGGATACTATTGGACATTTAATTAGATATGTATAGTTATTGCTTGATATGTGGAAGCTTTTAACATTGTAAGTCACTCTATGCCAGTGGAATACATTTCTTTGTTTGTTCAAGTCAACACATTATTCAAGGAAAATCGGGCCTTTCTAAATGCAATGTCCCTCTATTCAGAGCAGAGCATAGTGTAGAAGAAATGGGTTTATCTCAGTGAACAGCGAGTGCATTTTGCTGAACTATCGTGATATTATTTGTCTCTTTTATTTCTAAAACAGTTTTCTCTTTTCAAAGTAGTACTATAAATAGCTATAATACTACTGTGATGTACTCAGGGCTTGTGAATTTTTATTTCATTGCTAATTTTTAGAAAACAGGGTGTCTTAGTCATCTAGTACTACTATAACAGAAATACCATAAGTGGATGGTTTTAATGAAGAGAAGTTTATTTCCTCACAGTCAAAGTAGGCTAAAAGTCCAGTTTCAGGGTGTCAGCTCCAGGGGAAGGCTTTTCCTCTCTGTCAGCCTTCTCTTCGGTGTTCCCCCAGACTAGGAGCTTCTCTGCACAGTGACCACGGTCCAAAGGATGCGCTCTGCTCCCGGCATTGCTTTCTTGATGGTAAAAGATCCCCCTATCTCACTGCTCACTTCTGTCTTCTATATCTCAAGAGATAGCCTCAGGACACAGTCCAGTCTTGTGGATCAGGTCCTGCCTTACTAACACAACTGCCACCCATCCTCCCTCATTAACATCATAGAGGCAGGTTTACAACATACAGGAAAATCACACAGTCCCGGGAATCATGGCCTAGGCACATTGATACACACATTTTTTGGGGGACATAATTCAAACCATGACACAGGGGTACAAAATATTAAAAAAGTCTAAGGTCATATGGCTCAGTGGTGGCAGAAACTCCTTGCTCTCTAATTTCTCCTTTAGACACCTATGGTAATAATATTGGCAATAATTATGGCTATAACAACAGCAATAATAAGGTGACTCCACATTTGCATAACTCTTTAATAATAACAAGAGTTTTTCATGTCTATGAACTGATCCGATGGTCACAGAAAACTACAGAGTTTAACCATGGCAGAGATTATTAATCAAATTGATCTTGCAGATTAAGAAAACAAAGCTCAGAGAGGTTAAATGATCTTCTGCAGGTCACAGAGTTAATACATGTACACAGTTGTATTCTACTCTGAAGAACATTTGCTGAATACATACAGAAGTGAGAAGGTCATATAAAACACAGGTCTTCACTTACCTATATAATTTCCCATATACTCAAAATGGAAGACTTTTATGGGAATTACTTGACAGAAAAACCATCGTTGACTATTACTGATGTTGTGTTGTTAGATGCCATCAAGTTGGTTCCGACTCATAGCATCCCAAAGTACAACAGAATGAAACACTGCCAAGTCCTGTGCCATCCTTACAATCATTGTTATGCTTGAGACCATTGTTGCAGCCACTGTGTCAGTCCATCTCACTGAGGGTCTTCCTCTTTTTCACTGACCTTCTACTTTACCTAGCATGATGTCTTTCTCCAGGGACCGGTCCCTCCTAATAACATTCCAAAGTATGTGAGATGCAGTCTCACCATCTTCGCTTCTAAGGAGCGTTCTGGCTGTACTTCTTCCAAGACAGATTTGTTCGTTCTTCTGGCAGTCCATGGTATAGTCACTATTCTTCACCAACACCAGAATTTAAGGACATCAATTCTTCTTCAGTCTTCATTATTCATTGTCCTGCTTTCACATGCATATGAGGTGATTAAAAATACTATAGCTTGGATCAGGCACACCTTAGTCCTCAAGGTGACATCTTTGCTTTTTAACACTTGAAAGAGATCTTTTGCAGCAGATTTGCCCAATGCAATGTGTCATTTGATTTCTTGACTGTTGCTTCCACGGGTGTTGGTTGTGAATCCAAATAAAATAAAATCCTTGACAACTTCAATATTTTCTCCATTTATCATGATGTTGCTTACTGGTCCAGTTGTGAGAATTTATGTCTTCTTTATGTTGAGATGTAATCTATACTGAAGGCTGTGGTCTTTGATCTTCATCAGTAAGTGCTTCAAGTCCTCTTCACTTCCAGCAAGCAAAGTTTTGTCATCTGCATCTCACAGGTTGTTAATGAGTCTTCCTCCGATCTTGATGCTGCGTTCTTCTTCCTATAGTCCAGCTTCTCAGATTATTTGCTCATCATATAGATTGAATAAGTATGGTGAAAGGAGACAACCCTGGCACACACCTTTTTTGACTTTAGACCACACAGTATCCCCTTGTTCTGTTCAAACAACTGCCTCTTGGTCTATGTACATGGTCCTCATGAGCACAATTAAGTTGACTATTAAGGCAGGGATTATAAGCAATTTTTCTAACAACTGATTCTTCACCTAGCTCAAAGAACCAATCTTCAAATCTGCTTAGAAAAATACTTAAACATTTGGCATCCTTTTGTAAATCCACCTGTGCTTGAAAGCATAACATTTATTTCATCTGAAAGTACTAGATCATGGAAAAGGATACACACTCTAATGTCCAAAATTATTGGGTACCAACACTGACTGTACTGCTTATTAGCTCTTAGGTATGTCACCTAGCTTCTTTAGGCCTCACATTTCTCTTTTGTAAAATAAAGAAACAGTACTAGTAATCAGTTGTCTTCAAGTCGATTCCAGCTCATGGCGACCCCACGTGTGTTGTAGTAGAACTATGCTGCAAAGGGTATTCAGTGGCTGATTTTTTTGGAAGTAGACTGAAGGCCTTCTTCTGAGGTGACTCTGGATGGATTCAAACCTCCAAACTTTCAGTTAGTAGCCAAGCTCATTAACCGTTTGCACGACCCAGTGACTCAATAGTCCCTACTTAACTGGGTGATTGTGAGGGTTGAATAAGACAGCGCTCTTAAGAAACACTTATGAGTCTTGTGTATTATTGGTAGTCATTATATGATTGTTGATCATAAGCAAACAACAGGGAAAAAAACTAACATAAAACTGCCTCTACAGAAAGGGACCTGGCACATGCATGCCAAGTCCTGAACAATTATGAGTAATGATAATAGTAACGTTGGTGCTGACCACAATGAGGATGAAGAGGGTGGCAGTGATGATAGTTGTGCCTATCACAGGTATGAATGGAGGTTTGAAAAGAGGTTTAACTATACTCCTCACCAAACTGTAAGCTCTGCAATTTATCCCTCTTATTCACAATTTATAAATGAAGGAAAGGAAGGAAAAGAACCTCTAACTATCCCGGCATATATTTCTGAAACAATTTACTTTTACCTCTTGACTTCAGGGGTCTCCATTTCTTTCAAGAGACTGACAAAAATTCTTTGTTAAGTTGAAAAAACTCAAAATCAAGCAGCCAGATCTTTTTTTTTTTTTTTTTCTTTCCCTGGGAAGTTCTGTGAGGAAGAAAATAGGTGGGCATAAATGAAGGAAATATTTTCATTCTGAACTTGGTAGGGCATATGCCTGAAATCTTTTCCAACTATGTCCCCAAATGTGCCATACTAAATCTTCTTTCAGCACCTTTGATTAACTTCTGAAGTGAGTGCTATGACTTTCTGGTCACTTGCAATTATCTAAAATTCATTCTTGTACAGCATAACACTCCACACTCATTAACCTTTCCCATCCTGCAACTATTTCAGGTTTGATTCACAGATACAGGAACTGCAGGTGTGTATGTGTGGGGGAGTCCCTGAATGGCACAAAACAGTTAAGTGCTTGACTACTAACCAAAAGGTTGGTGGTTTGGACCCACCTAGAGGTGCCTCAGAATAAAGGCCTGGCAATCTGCTTCACAACCATAAAAACCCTGTGGAGTGCAGTTCTTAGCAACACGTGGGGTTGCCATGAATTGGAACTGACTTGACAGCAAATGCTTTTTTGGTTTTATGTGAGGGAGGTATAGTCCGCACTTTCACACTTTCATTCCTCTTCCTGTTCACCCTTGTTTTTCTGTCTCAGGGAAGTGGGGGAGATTAGAGGAAATAGGGAAAAGAATTTATATTTAACTGTTCAGTAGCTGCATCTTCTTCTGGGTGTTGCTATTCCTCAGCCTAATGCAGATTGGTCTGTGTGGCAGGTGTACAAATGAAGGCTGTCTTACAGGTCCCATGTGTGAATTCTCGCACTGTTCCGTAAGTAGAATATTCCATTCCTACTTGAACTTTTTCACTCATAAAATCTGACCCATGCCATTAACAACGCACTCAGCCTCTTGCAGCCAGGAATCCCATGCTTGAGTGAAGTGGCACTACCAACAAAATAACTCAATTAGAATTACCTCTGTGGCCTCTTAATCCACAGGAAAGTCACCCATCCTTGTCACAACAAGTCGTGGGTATCAACCCATTTGGCTGAAATTTCCATTCTTCACCCTACCATCTGCCCCCAACCCTTTTTTTCCTTGCTTTAAGAGGTATGGTGAAGATCAAATTCACTGCATAAGCAGTTGTCTAACCAGAAAGTGAGATACAAGTCTCCCCTTATTGAAGGTACTCTCATTCTTCGGCATTAAGTCTCTTGGAGCCTCCTTCACTGGTTTTGGGGTGGGAAGGAAAAAATGACAGCACTCTCCCAACTAGATCAATTACTCACGACTTTCATGCTGCTCACATTCCCCTGTCATTTTCTTTTTCAGACTCTGGTGGAAGTAGTAGCTGGCTGATCATAGTGATAGCAGAGCTGTTTGCTCACTTCTTACTAAGCCCTGAGAGAGGCTCCAGTTGTCAGCAGTGTCTCCTTTGCTATTGCTTTATACTGTTGGAAATGTAATGGCCTTTTACTCTCAATTTTCAGTCCTACTTTCTAACTTTAGGACAACAAGAAAAGTCCCACTTAACGTCTATGATACATATAGAGTTTAAGAACATGACTTTGGCTAGAATTCCAGTTTTTACAATAGCCAGTCAGCATCTCCAAGACTTAGTCTCCTCATCTTCAAAATGGAGATAATGATAGTGTCTCCCCACAAAGGACTTTTGTGAGGATTAAATGTGATTAAAAAATCTAAAGTGTTTAACTTTAACCCTAATATTTTACAAGTGATCAATAAATATCAGTGATTATGTCCTTCAAAGGGGTCCTAGATACACACCCCACTGGTGTAAGTCTAATCTAGGATTTACGGGTTTAAAAACTCACAAATGGAGAGGTAGACCAGGAGCCGCTGGTTCTCATTCCAATGAGAGTTGTGCTCAGGCAGAGCAGTGATGGACACACCACAGGAAGTGTCCTAATAAATGGGAGTCTCCACTCCCATAGTAATGGAATGAGGGATAAAAGATCATCTGAGTGACTTCCTCCTTATAAAGGGAGAACCCCCAAATTCAGCCTCTGGTATCAGTCTGTTTCTGTAGAGCTCAAGGCTATTAAGCCCATAATCTGTGAAGTTACTGACAAGGGTAGGAAATGAACTTCCACAGCCCTCCAGAGTGGCCTCTCCTTGGGAGGCAATAGCTATTACTGTAGTTTTGTTAAAAATAGTAATGATCTACATGGTAATGACAATAACAATAAACACAGAGGATTATACATAAAAGTACTTATAAATAATGAACTCCCATCCCTGGGAAAGGTTCAGTTAAAGACTGGGTGGTCATCTTTAAGCCATTTGAAGAGAAGATCCCAGAACTGGGTTAGAGGTTGAAGATGTGACCTATGAGTTTCCATTCAACTCTGAATTTCTCTCAGTCTCTGTGAGTGTCTTGAACTGGTGGGTTGGATCCAAGCCTTCCTTCTTGGCTTAAACCACTCCATGTGATTTTCATTTTGAGCCAACAATGCACCCCTCCCCAAGGGTGTCCAGTCTGTCTGCACCACTGCATGTTAATGCTGACAAAGAAGAAAAACAGAGCTCATTCCTTAAGCCAAACATACCACATTTGTTTTTCTCTTCCCAAAATATGCAGCCAGTTTATTTAGAGAGCCCAATGGCTCAGCTCTTATTATATATTATTCTGAGTAGACATATTTGCTCACATCCATGAGACTGAGCTGTGGAGAAGCTGAGATTATTCCCTCCATTTTTCTGGATCATATTTAGCACAGATGCAAGCCAGGTTTTTGGTAGTGTGGCACAATCTCATCAGAAGGATCGATTGCTTCCGTTCCAGAATCAATGGGCATTCAACCTTACCTAAAAGAAGTGCTTACTGTGCTACTTTGAATTCCCATAACACTATTTGTTACCAAAAGAAACACTGCCAGGCAAGACTCACATGGCCTTGTTTCTTCAGGTCTACAGTGACTTTTCAGGTTGGTTTAGTATGAACTGCTGTGTGAACAACTGCATCTGTGAAAGTTAATGTCCTGTACCTTAGCCCAGAACAAATAAATCCATCTCTTTACTGGCAACATGAAGACTTTCTTTCTTTTTTTTTTTTTTTTTACATTTAAAGTTATTTTTTATTCATTGGTCAAATTTTTCAGCCAAGACCATCTGATTTCTGAAATAAGGTTCTTGTGTGTTCCCAGTTAAATAGAAAAGGTCAAAGATGAAACACTAAAAATAAAAGAAAGAAAAAGAAAACCAACCAACCACACTGAAAAGCATTTAAGTCTATTTCTTCGTGAACGAAATTTCCTCAAACACAGAAAAAGACAAGAAGTTGGAAGCTTTTTTTTCTTTTTTAAATATTACTTTTCTTCAATTTATTTTTATATTGGTGAATGATGTGAGACTCATTGCATTTTATAGTCCTGAACAAAATCTTACAATTTCTTAGTAATATTATGCAATGACATAACGCCATTTGTAGAGGTGTCGCATAAAGCAATTGACTTTTACTGGCTTCTGATGGCAGGACTTGCCATTTTATACTCTGTTTTATGTAAGCGTTTTCCAAATTTATCAGCCTCACAGGATTTCTCAAGTTGCTTAATTATGGTAGGAAGAAGATATCTCTGTGGTCTGACACAGAGCCTATTAAAACCCCTTTTAAAAAGGGAACATAAGAAATGGAGAAGTGAATACAGCTAACATTTAATGAATGCCTACTATGCGCTGGATGCAAGGAATGCAGGGATAAAAGGAGGGGCACCTACTACGTACCCAGCACTGCCTTGACAATATCTTGCAAAGTAAACTTATTTTCCTAAATTCAGGGATGAGAAAACCAAGGCTTAGTTTTTATGTCCAATATGGTATTAATGGAGGAGCTAAGAAATCCACTGAGGCTTGTCTGTTCACAAATTCATACCGTACAATCACAAAGGAAAACAATGCTCATACCTTTGTGGATCAGCCTCTTGGGGAAACCTTTTGAAAGTGGGTACGTACTCATGCTGAAAGTACCTACACAGTAGATGACGGCTCAAATGTACCCATCCAGTGGATAGCAACTGAAAAGTTTATTTATCCTCATGACCCCTTTTTATCTGGTTCCAAAGTTTTGTTAAAGAAGCTATACGTGACACCAAGGAAATGAGACAACGCTTTGTAGAATGCTATTTAAAAAATTATGCAAAATGTGAAAACTTTCACTGTGGCTCCCTAAATCCTGGTATTCCAACCATCTGATGCTGAGTTTCTCCCTTTGGGAGTCTGTCTTTTTCCTTTCTTCTGATGCTGGAGCCTCCATATCTGGATCAACCACTGTTTCTTAGAGTAAGAGAGAGGGGTACAGTTGGGGATACCGGTAGGAAAAGGATTCCAAGTTATATTGAAAAGTAGACTATTCATGCCCTAACAGACTTGAGTGATCCCCTAATAAAAAACTGCAGAATTTGAGGCCCTAAAATGGAAAATGAAAATCTATTTGAAGCTTTTTGTTTACATACACTCTTCCACTTGAAGCAAAAACAGAGGTTCGAAGAAATTGTTTACCTCTGTGGGAGAGGAGCTTCACAAATTCTTGGGTGCATGCTTGCAAAGTTCCTAAGATTAGATAATTCTTAGACTTGAGGGAACGAAAGAGAAAGGACTGAGTGGTGATTCAGATGAAAGAGGAAGGGACAGGTGGCAGGGAATGGACAAGGATTCATTTATTTGCGAGGCAGAAGGAGCAACTTTCATTAGGAGCCCAGAAGAGCAAATGGCAGGAACACAGAAGAAACTATCCTTGTGTGTGGTATCCATCAGCATTACTGGCCTCCCCTGAACAGAAAGAAGGATAGTTGGACGCCATGGATGGGGATAGGTTCATGAAGGAAGAACCCTGATCTCTGGCCAATGTGGAAAGAAACAGAATTAGCTGGGAATTTCCCTATGAGTAGTGCAGTAGCGGACATGCCAACACCATCATACAGGGTATGGAGCTTGATTTGTTTTTCTCCTTCTTCTCTATTGTGAGCAACTAGTGGGAGAGCTAGTGCCATTACCTTGTGTATTCCCACATGCCTATTCTAGTTTCTTGTGTGCAGCAGGTGCTTGGAAAAAAATTGTTGAATGAGCGAGCCAGTGTATGAAGTAATTTGTCCAAATTAATGCAGTGAGTTTAATAACCTGTCTAGAATCCAAATCCAGGGCCAGACCAAAGTCTAGTGGAACTTTCAAAAGTTTTCTGGCTGTTTATAAGCACAGATGGAGAAATAAATAAAATATATCAAGGGCAGAGCTGCTCTGATTGAGGAATGGGTTGTTCAGAGCACAGTCTGAAATGCACTTTTGTATTCCAAGCACTGATTCTACCCAAGTAGCAAGACCACCCCTTTCAGTCAGTAACTCTGGATTCCAGGAAGTGTAACTCTTTGAGCACAGAATTTCTTGATTCAATTCACGCTGAACGAGCAAAGGCTGTAGTCTAATACTGAAGACAGAGGTTACCTGTGACTTTGAGTGGCTTTGAGACTGCTCCATGTTTCCTTAAAAGAATGTGGCTTCAGACTTGTGGTCTGATATAAGTAGCTTCAGGATCATTCAGGAGAAGCAAGATTTTCTTGAGTATTAATAATAATGCCAGCCTGATCAGTAGATGCAATTTCTAGAGATGGAAGGGATATTGAAGACTCTGTAGTCTAATGATTCTTATCTGGGTAATTTTACCCTCCAGGGATCATTTGTTAATGTTTGGAGATAGTTTTGATTGACAGCTAGGGGGTGCTACTGGCCTCTGGTGAGTAGAGGCCAGCGATGCTGCTAAATATCCTGCAATGCACAGAACGCTCCTCACAAAAAGGATTACCAAAAAAAAAAAAAAAAGAAGAAGAACATTGAGTAGATTCAGACTCATAGCGACCCTATAGGACAGAGTAGAACTGCCCTACAGGTTTTCTAAAGATCAGCTGGTAAATCATAGTGATCCTATAGGACAGAGTAGAACTGCCCTACAGGTTTTCTAAAGATCAGCTGGTAAATCATAGTGACCCTATAGGACAGAGTAGAACTGCCCTACAGGTTTTCCAAAGATCAGCTGGTGAATTCGAACTGCTGGCCTTTTGGTTAGCCGCTGATTTCTTAACCTCTGCACCACCAGGGCTCCACAAAAAGGACTACCTGGTTCAAAAAGTCAAGAGTGTTGCTGTTTAGAAACCGTGATCTAGGCCATATACTGCCTAAAGTAGAATGCTTCTACAGTGATTCCGAGATGTGATTTTCTTGTTGAATATCTCTAATGATCTCGTGCTCAGTGTTTCACTGGCAACTTGTTCCACTGCTGAGCAAATGCTACCTTAGTTGCTTGTTCTTTGTGCCCCTAGAATGCTGAATGCATATAACCACATGTGTCAGAATTGTTGGATTATGTGTCTATTTGATCCATTGAACAGTGTTTCTTGAGAGGCTATGCCTAGTTCATATTCTTTTTTTGCATTCTCTGCTTCTACACATTGCCTAGTACTTAAGTACCCTGTAAATATTCAATGGATGAATAAATAAATCAAAGATTAGAGGTCTTACCTTCCAAGTTACCCTGTTTCAGGACTGGAATTCTCATGTTTGGGTTCAGCTCTAGGCAATGAAACTTTTCTGTTGGACTGGAGGTGAAGGAGATAGACCACATGCTGAACTGGACTTTATCTGGCTTTTTGCCTCTGGATGGCCCTTATGTATATAAGGGGAACAATACATATTCTTACTTTGCAATTTTCTTCCACTGGAAGCAAAATTTCCCACAGAAGTGCCGACACTGAGGGCAAATGGAAAATATTTTATAATCAACAAGTTTAATTTGCTGAGTGCTTTGCATTAAAGTCATTGAAGTGAGTTGGGCTGGCCAGTTCCCAAACTCCACTGCCAAACTGAGAAGCACATTCTCAATCTTGCTTTAAGTGGCCATGCGCCATTAGACTGTTGAGCTTGGACCAATATTGGAAGGAAGAACATAGCATAGAAACCAATTCTTCCATGGGACTGAGAAGGCCAGAGTAGTTGACTATACTTCTCCAACTCCAGTATCTGAAGTCTGGAAATAATAATTGTAATTCACATTTGTAAAGAGCTTACATGAGACGTTTACCTCTGTCCCTCCTTCCCAAACTGTAATACATATTTTCCTAAGAGGTAGGTGTTCCAGGAAATATGGGAAACCACAGGACAAGTATGACAGATTCTTCTAGAGAACAATTTTTTAAAAATAAAATGTAGGAATAAATAATTTGTTATATGAAAACGCTAACATATTGTGGCATAGAACACAGCACTGGTATGCTACTTTCAGATAAAACTAGCTTCAAAGAAACTCTGCATTCATGGTTGAGGTGCTTAGAGCTATATTTCCAGACCATTCTCTCACTTATTTTCTTAGGAAAACTCAGTGGAAAGCTTGACATGATCGAGAATACATTCTCTCTTTTAATTTCACGATCTATCCTTTTTTTTTCCCTGAAATTCTCAATCTCTTTCTCTCTTTAAATACACTCCTACCTCAAGACCCAGTTCAAATGTCACTTTCTCTTTGAAGATTTGTTTAACTCCTCAGGTAGTGACTTCCTTCTTGGTGCTTCACCTGCCTATGTTCAGCCATTTTTCAAACTATGTTGTAATTAGCTGTTTAGATGTCTATCTTCCCTGACAGGCAAGGATTTTCTTGAGAGAGGTACCATATTATCAGTCTTTGTGTCCCCGTAGCTACTACAATGCCTGGCATATAAGACATGTGTTTTCTCTTCACTTCCCCATGGCATCATTTCTATAGAAACAGTCTGCTACAACTCAACCTCATAATCGGGAAATACTGAGAAACTTTCTTCTAAATATTTCTAAGAGACTGCAATCATATTTTATTATCCTTGATGAATCAATTTTTATTTAATTACTCTATGTACCCTGAGGTTTTAATGTCAGCAAGGCCCTGTGTTTTGATTATAATAATATAGAAAAAGGTAGGGAGAGAGTTGATATATACTGAGAACATACTAGGGGCCTAGCACCATGTATAAATATTGTCTTCTTTAATCCCTACCACACCCTGTAAGGTGATATTGATCCTATTTTGAAGACTAGTAAATTAAGGGCCATACATTTACACGGCTCACTCAAGATCACATGGGTGTAATCCTTGTATTTTCTGGGAAATTTTAATCCAGTTGAGGCAATATGACATGTAAATACACACACACACAAATACTTTATTTGCGAAGAGTTATTTTTCATTTGCCAAAGATGCAGCGTAGTGAAAAGAAGTTCTTGGTCCTGGATCATGGCTTTGTAACCCAATAGCAGTGTGACTTTAAATACTAGATAAAATCTGTTTTTCTCTCTACGTACGTTCTCCCCCAGCACACCCCTCACCTTGTGCCCTGCCCAGGTTCTTTGAGCCTGGCCTCTATGGACTGCATCCCTTAGGATTTCTTGCTGTCTGTCTTCAGGTTAGTTTTGGCCAATGGGAAGCATCAGAGAGAGGAGAGAGAATTCAGGGTATTTATCCATCTCCTCCCTTCCCACTACCTCAGGGCTGGCCAAGGCTTGACACATCTCTGCTCTTGGAATCTAGAGGGAGAATGAAGGGGTTCTCTAGCAAATATAACCCTAACCAAGTTCTTGTAACAGCACCCTCCCCTGGTCCCTTCAGGCATAGGGGTGGTAATGCTTCTCAGTTACTATACTCAGGATCTTTACTATTCTTTGCAGTTCTCCTAGGAGCCCCTGGGGGGCTCAATTACACACTCAGCTGCTAACCAAAAGATTGGCAGATTGAATCTAGCCAGAGGCACCTTGAAAGAAAGACCGGGCAATCTACTTCCAAAAAATCAGCCGCTAAAAACCGTATGAAGGTGACATAAATCAGCACCAACTTGATGACAACCAGGTCTGGGTAATTTTCTTAACCCTGCCCATCCTTTCACCTCTCTGAGCCTCAGTTTCTGCATTTGAAAGATGGGGACGACAATATGTAATCCATAAGAATGTCGTGACAATAGCATAATATTCATTACTCTGTAAACTTAAAGGTACTATCAAAACAGTGACGTCATGAGGGTTAGTGTCACCCACTGAGGTAACTCATGGTGTTAACCCCCCACCATGGGCCTCCTCCTGTACCATATCATACAGAATCCTTAGTAATGTTTTTTGTACTAATGTTACTCGTAAATCTTAATTCTCATGTATCACTCTTTCTTTTCCTTTAATTACTACTTCATTCTTTAAAAAGTTATTGATATAGGCTTACAAATACTAATTAGCACAATATTGTAGCTAAAACACTAGAAAATAATCAGCAACTATAAAAACACCATCAGAAACAAAAACAACTGCATGTGCTTTTAGCACGTGCAGACGAAACCACGTGATTCAAAGTGTCATTGTAATTGGGTAATGACAGGTCTGACTGGAGGGCATTAGAAGGTTCAAAAAGCAAATTAGCGTAGAGTTTTAGGCTTGTAGTTATATTAATACATGTACTCTGGGCTTATGAAAAATGTTTTTGTTGTTATAACTACAGAGATATTTTTATAAAAAATAATAAATTTGTGCTGAAACTCTGCACAAAAATTTTGTAGACAGTCATTTTGGTGTCACCCCCTCTGACACTGTCACCTGGTACAGTCCACACCCCCTGCACCCCACTAGTGATGCCACTGTATCAAAACATTTATAATCATAAATTAATTGCTCAGTTCCATTAGAATTCACACTTTCATATCCCAGATATTAACTGAGAGTCTATTCTCAGTAAGCCCTGTGCTAAATGCTGAGAGAATTCTGCTAAGCAGAGATTAAATTAAGGAGGGGAACAGGCTACTTTAGGCTAAGGGTGCGAGGAGGCATCTTACGGGAAGGGAACAGAATGAGCTGGGCCTTGAAGAAGTTGGAATTATTGCTAGGTGAAGCTTGGGGGTGTGGGGAGTAAAAGATTCTCAGGGAGGGAAAATGTGGGAGGGGTTGTACAGAGTTGGGTGTGTGCAAGTCATGTTCAGGGCATGTGAATAAACCAGTTTCACAGGAGATGAGATGGGGCCAGATATTCAAGGTCTTTGTAAAGAGCAATTATACTCTCTAGGATCCTGGATGAATAAGAGGGAAATAAATTCCAATATATCTTAATATTTCTTTTCCTAATGCAGCATCTGTCCTGTGAAAAACTCTGTCCTGGAAAATAAGTGAACCAGTGGGACTTGGATGTCTTTGCAATGTGATTCGATTAATTGTCCTAATGGGTTTTGCAGCAGATTGGATATTAAAATGGCCAAGAAAGGATTTGATTGAAAGTAGCTAATTTAGTTAGACCAACTGGTTCCTCTATCAACAAACATTTATTGAGCTTCTACTATGTGATATGCTCTTGGGACATAAGGAGGTAAAAACACAGTTCATGTACTTGGGGCCCTCAACATGCCTTTCTCCTGGCACTCTCCCACACATGCTCTGGTCTCTGGTCTTGTAATTTACTAGAATTTTCCTGTACTGTGGCCTAAGCTGCTTTCTCAGCCTGAAAGTCCTTCACACACAACTCTTTACATCCTGACTGCTCATCTTTCTTCCATTTGCTCTCTTGGCCAGCTCCTACCTCTCCTTCAGGTCTCAGCTCAGATTATCTTCCTTGAACGGACTTCTTTGAGTTTGTTGCTTCCACTTAACCTGCTAATGCCCACTTTCCCCCACCCCAGACACAGGGATGACCACAATCCCACTGAATGCCCACGGTTCAAGCTGCATTTCCAGTTTCTGTTGTTGACCTTCCACCATCCAGTGTTGGGTGGGATGGAGGAGGGATGCCCATGTAGGGGCTCCTCTAGGCCCCACACGAGTGCCCACCCCAAGTCTGATTGTCTCCCCCCATACACAGCACAAGCTAAGGGCTTCCCTCTGCCTACCTGCTGTGTTCACTGCCAATGCTGTGCTCACTCCTCTCACCTCCACTGCCCACATCTTTCTTGGGTCAGTGTCTCATGGGAGGCAGAGGCCAAGTTGGGGGCCCAGGAAGTGAGGCAGGGGCAAGGGGAAGAAGATGTTTAGTTACCTCACGTCTGTGTCCACTTGTGGGGGAGGTCCTTGTAGAAAGGTGAGGGGTACCTACCAGGTACTTTTCTTTTATTTCCAGATTTTTTTGTATCTAAACTTGCAGATTGGTGTTATACAAGGACAGACAATAAAGGAAGAATATAATAGTGAAAAAAAAATCTTTACAGAAGCAGATGAGGATGCCAGGTTTTTCTACCATGGAGCTGCTGGGTGGGTTCGAAATGCCAACTTTTCGGTTAACAGCCAGGTGCTTAACCATTGTGCCATCAGGGCCCTTCCATGTCTCCATGGCACTCCACAACTGATAGAGTCCTTTTCTATACACTATAATTACTACAATACAATATTTGAGCCACGATTTGGAAGAGGTTTTGGGCACTGCCAGTGGAGTCCTGCCTTATTGTTACACTTTAAAGTATTGTTTAATCCATGTTTACTCACTTCTGTCTTAAAATGGTGAAATGGAGGTGGTGGGAGATGATTTTCAAACGATAGTCATTGTGATTTATTAAATGTGTTTTACAGCTGCTAGGCTTAAAATAGCACAGTATTAATGCAGGCAAAATGTTGACTGAGGCAGGAAGCATCAGAAGATGGAAGGAATACACAGAATCACTTTACCAAAAAGAAATAGTTGATGTTCAACCATTTCAAGAGGTAGCATATGATCCAGAACTGATGATATTGAAGGAAAAAGTCCAAGCTGTACTGAAGGCATTGGTGAAAAACAAGACTCCAAGAATGGACTGTATGCCAATTGAGATGTTTCAACAAACAGATGCAGCGCTAGAGGTGCTCACTCATCAATGTCAGGAAATTTGGAAGACAGCTACCTGGCTAACAGACTGGAAGAGATCCATATTTGTGCAGATTCAAAAAAAAAAAAAAAAAGTGATCCACGGAATGTGGAAATTATCAAACAATAGATCTTAGATCTTTATTCTCTGAATGAGATTTCTAAAGAAGATGGAAGAAATTAAAATATTGCGGAAGGAAACTGACTCTAAAATAAAATATTTTCCATGGATTAATCCACAAAAAAGTTAATTCACATGGTTGTTGTTGCTATTGTTAGGTGCTGTTGAGTTGATTTCAACTCATATTGACCTCATGTGACAGAGTAGAACTGCCCGATAGGGTTTTCTAGGCTGTAATCTTTTTTTTTTTTTTTTATTATCGTATTTTAGATGAATGTTTACAGAGAAAATTAGTTTCTCATTAAACAATTAATACACATATTCTTTTGTGACATTGGTTGCCAATCCCATGACATGTCTACACTCTACTCTTCTCGACCTTGAGTTCCCCATTACCAGCTTTCCTGTCCCCTCCTTCTTTCTCATCCTTGTCCCTGGGCTGGTGTGCCCCATTAGTTTCATTTTGTTTTATGGGGTTGTGTAATCTTTGGCTGAAGGGTGAACCTCAGGAGTGACTTCAGTTGGGATTTCTCCAGTCTCTGTCAGATCAGTATGTCTGGTCTTTTGTGTGTGTCTGTGAGTTAGAATTTTGCTCTACATTTTTCTCCAGCTCTGTCCTTGACCCAGTATTGTGATCCCTGTCAGAGCAGTTGGTGTCAGAGCACAACCATCTAGTTGTGTTGGACTCAGTTTGGTGGAGACTGTGGTACTTGTGGTCCATTGGTCCTTTGGATGAATCTTTACCTTGTGTCTTTGGTTTTCTTCATTCTTGCTCACTCCAGATGGGGTGAGACCAGTGGAATATCTTAGAGAGCCTCTCATAAGCTTTTAAGATTCCAGACACTACTCAACAAAGTAGGATGTAGAACATTTTCTTTATAAACTATGTTGTGCCAATTGAGTTAGATGTTCCCCCAGCCCATGGTCCCCACAGCCCTCAGCCCAGCAATTCAGTTCTCAGGGAGTTTGGATGTGTCTATGGAGCTTCCATGACCTTGCCTTGGACAAACGATGCTGGCTTCCCCAGTATTGTGTACTGTCTTACCCTTCACCAAAGTTACCACTTAGCTATTGTCTAGTTAGTGTTTTTCCCTCCTGGCCTCTCCCCTCCCTTGTAACCATCAAAGATTATTTCTTTTTGTGTGTAAATCTTTTCATGAGTTTTTATAGTAGTGGTCTCATACAATATTTGTCCTTTTGTGATAGACTTATTTCACTCAGCATAATGCCCTTCAGATTCATCCATGTTGTGAGATGTTTCGTAGATTCATCATTGTTCTTTATCTTTGCATAGTATTTCCTTGTGTGCATATACCATAGTTTGTTTATCCATTCGTCTATTGATGGGCACTTAGATTGTTTTCATCTTTTTGCTATTGTGAATAATGCTGCAATTAACAAGGGTGTGCATTTGTCTGTTCATGTGACGGCTCTTAGTTCTCTCAGGTGTATTCCTAGGAGTGGGATTGCTGGATCATATGGTATTTCTATTTCTAGCTTTTTAAGGAAGAGCCATATCATTTTCGAAAGTGGTTATACCATTGTGCATTACCACGAGCAGTGCATAAGAGTTCCAACCTCCCCGCAGCCTCCCCAACATTTGTTATTTTCTGTTTTTTTTGATTCGTGCCACTAATGTCGGGCTGAGATGGTATCTTACTGTGGTTTTAATTTGCATTTCTCTAATGGGTAGTGATCCCAAGCATTTCCTCATGTGTGTGTTAGCTACCTGAACGTCTTCTTTGGTGAAGTGTCTGTTCATATCCTTTTCCCATTTTTTAATTGGATTGTTTGTCTTTTTTTGTAAAGGTGTTGGATTCCTATAGATTTTAGAGATTCAATCTTTGTCAGATAAGTCATAGCCAAAACTTTTTTCCCAGTCTATAAGTGCTCTTTCTACTCTTTTGTTGAAGTCTTTTGAAGAGTATGAAGGTTTAGTTTTTAGAAGATCCCTGTTATCTAGCTTATCTTGTGGTGTTTGTGTATTGTTAGTTATGGTTTGTATCCTATTTGTGCCATGTACTAGGACCTCTAGCACTGAACCTATTTTTTCTTCTATGATCTTTATAGTATTTTGTTTTATATTTAGGTCTTTGATCCATTTTGAATTAGTTTCTGTGTATGGTGTAAGGTAAGGGTCCTGTTTCATTTTTTGTAGACGTATATCCAGTTTTGCCAGCACCATTTGTTAAAAAGACTGTCTTTCTCCATTTGATGGACTTTGGGCCTTTGTTGAAGATCAGGTGACTGTAGATGGATGGATTTACATCTGGGTTCTCAATTTTGTTCCATTGGTCAATGTGTCTGTCATTGTACCAGTACTAGGCTGCTTTGACTAATGTAGCTGTACAGTAGGTTCTGAGACCAGGTAGTGTGAGTCTTCCTACTTTATTCTTTTTCTTCAATAGAGCTTTACTTATCCGAGGCCTCTTCCTTTTCCATATAAAGTTAATGACTAGTTTTTTTTAATCTTTTTAAAGCATGCTGTTGGAATTTGGATCGGGATTGCATTGTATTTGTAGATTGTTTTGGGTAGAATTGATATTTTCACAATGTTGAGTCTTCCTGTCTATGAGCATAGTACGTTTTTTCATTTATGTAGGTCTCTTTTGGTTTCTTGCAGTAGTATTTTGTAGTTTTCTTTGTATAGGTCTTTTACATCCCTGGTTAGATTTATTCCTAAGTGTTTTATTTTTTTAGGGGCTGTAATAAATGGTATTGTTTTCCTGATTTCCTTTTCGTAGTTTATTTATTGGTGTATAGGAATCCAACTGATTTTTGTATGTTTATCTTGTATCCTGCTACTCTGCTGAATCTTTCTATTAGTTTCAATAGTTTTCTCATGGAGTTTTTTGGGTTTTCTATGTATAGTATCATATTATCCACAAATAGGGACAGTTTTACTTCTTCCTTACCTATTTGGATACCCTTTATTTCTTTTGCTTGCCTTATTGGTCTAGCTAGGACTTCCAGCAAGATGTTAAATAAACCAAAAAAAGAAAAACTAAATCCATCATTGTCATTGAGTCAATTCTGACTCATAGTGACCCTGTAGGACAGAGTAGAAATGCCACACACAGCTTCCAAGGAGAGCCTGGTGGATTTGAACTGCAAACCTTTGGTCAGCAACCATAGCTCTTAACCACTACACCACCACAGCTTCCAATGTTAAATAGGACTGGCAATAAAGGACATCCTTATCTTGTTCCTGTTCTCAAGGGGAATGTTTTCAGCCTCTCTTCATTAAGAAAGATGTTGGCTGTTGGTTTTTTTTATAGATGCCTTTTATTATGTTGAAGAATTTCCTTTCTATACCTATTTTATTCAGAGTTTTTATCAGGAAGGGGTGTTGGACTTTGTAGAGGGCCTTTTCTGGGTCAATTGAGATGATCATGTGAGTCTTTTCTTTCCTTTTATTTATGTGGTGGATCACGCTGATTGATTTTCTAATGTTGAACCATTCTTGCGTACCTGGTATGAATCTTACTTGGTTATGGTGTATTATTTTTTTGATATGATGCTGAATTCTATTGGCTAGAATTTTGTGGAGGACTTTTGCATCTACATTCATGAGAGATATTGGTCTGTAATTTTCTTTTTTTGTGGTGTCTTTGCCAGTTTTTGGTATCAGGGTTATTCTGGCTTCATAGGACGAATTCAGTATTATCCTTTCTTTTTCTATGTTCTGAAATAGTTTGAGTAGTACTGGTATAAGCTCTTCTCTGCATGTTTGGTAGAATTCTCTACTGAAGTCATCTGAGCCAGGGTGTTTTTTTGTTGTTGCTGAAAATTTTTTTTTATTACCTTTTCAATTTCTTCTCTTGTTATGGGTCTGTTCAGAATTTTAACTTCAGTTTGTGTTAGTTTGGGTTGAGTTTTTAGAAATTTGTCCATTTCCTCTAGGTTTTCAAATTTGTTGGAGGCTGTAATCTTTAAGGGAGCAGATTGCCTTGTCTTTCTCCCATGGAGGTGCTGGGTGGGTTTGAACCACTAACCTTTTTGTTAGCAGCTGAACGATTGCTCCATCATAATAACTGAAACTTATACGATTACATCTTATTTTTGTTTTTCTAAAAAATCCTCAAATTGAAACTCCTCTTTTCCTTGGCATTCAAGGTTCTCTATGCCTAGAACTATATTCTAAATGTAGCTATCTCTTTTCTGTGGAAGTTTGGTAATTTTCAATTACCAAATTTAGGCTCAAACTTGTTTTTCTTTCTAGATCACTATTCTTCATGGGGTAGCTCAAATTTCAGTACCCTCATTGACAGCTTTCTGATTTCTCCAGCTAGAAATCATCTCTTCTTTTGAACTTCTACAAACACTTGCATGGATCTCTACTATTCTACTTATCATATCCTCTGTTGTATTACAGCTATTTGAACATAATATGATTATGAGAATTATTGTTAGTTGTAGTTGAGTCAATTTTCAAGGCTGTGACCTTTCAGAAGCAGATCACCAGGTCTGTCTTTCAGTTGCCTCTGGATGGGTTCTGATTGCCAACCTTTCAGCTAGTAGTCAAGTGCTTAACCGTTTGCGCCAGCCAGGGACTTCTTAGTGAGAATTAGATAGGTTTATATCTGGCATAGTGGGTAACAGTTCAACTGCTAACCAAAAGGCCAGCAGTGCAAATCTACCAGGCACTCCTTGGAAACTCTATGGGGCAGTTCTACCCTGTCCTATAGGGTCACTATGAGTCAGAATCAACTCAACGGCTATGGGTGGTGGATATCTAGCATCTGCTACTTACTAGATGGATGACCTTTTAAAAATTCTTTAAATTTACTGAGCTTCAATCTATTAATTTGTAAAATAGTGAAATTGTATCTACCATGCAAGTTGTAGACTGCTGGCAAAATGACTCCAGTTCTCAAACACTCTCCATGTCATTGACCTCTGTAATATGATACTGTAGCCCATTCATCAATAGATGGACTCTATTCTCCCACTCCTTAAACCTGGCTTGGTCACTAGTCTTGAAAATTGTTTCAGTCAATAGAATTTGATGGCTATGACAGTGTGCCAGTTCCAGACTTAGGCCTAAAGAGATCTTGCATGATTCTATTTGCTTTCCTGGAACCCTGCTCAACTGTCATATGAACAAGTTTAGGCTAACTTCATGGAAGAAGTGTAAGCACTTGGAGCAGAGGACAATGTGGATCAGTCAGCTCCCAGCTGATGCACCAGCAGCTACGTGAATGAACACAGCTGAGACCAGAAGAATAACCCAGCTGAACCCAACCAAAAATGCTAACCCAGACAATTAAATTGTGAACTTCAGAATTTTTTTTTTTTTTTAAGTTAGTGGTTCTCAAACTTTACCTGGAATCAGGATTACTTTGAGAGCTTGTTAAAACACAGATTTCTGGGCTCCATCCCCAGTATCTGATTCAATATATCTGGGGCAGAGTCCCTAAATTTGCATTTCTAACAAGTTCCCAGGTGATACTGATGCTGCTCATCCAATACTGCATGTTGAGAACCACTATTTTAAGCCACAAGGTTTTGATGTAGGTTGTTAATGAAGCCCAAGCTAACTGATACACAAGGATATTATGACACTTAGTGATTATATATGTAAAGGGTCTGGTGCATAGTAGACACTGTATTCATCTGCTTATAGTTATCTGTTTTATCACAAATAGTGAGCAGGTGTCATACACAATTGTTTTGCTTTTTATCACTGTTATATTCCCTTTGATAATTTGGAGACATATTCTAGAGGTAATGTAATACTCTTCGATCAATACTAAAGTTCTTTTTTCTTTCCTACATCCATACGCCTATGAACTTCTCTAAAAAGATCATAGAGAATTAAGATTTTAGCAAGTGCTGGCTGAAGATATATAATGCTACATGAGGGTTTGAGAATGTTGTAAGAAAGTAGCTTGAGTAATCATCCAGGAAAAGAAAGGAAGCCAAGGAAAGAATTAATAGACTGGGATAAAATGGAAAGATTAATGGATTGAATGAAAACTTTGTAAGGTCTAAAAGTGGCCACAGTGGGAACACAAGTGTAAGGGAGCTGGAAGGGGAAAGACTTATGGATAGAATGTGAGTTATTATAATTTAAGATTTTAGAGATAGACCTATTTAGATAATGCCCAGGAATCTATGTTTTAAATAGATCCCAAAGTGATTCTGACATGCAATAAGTTTGGTAATGGAAACTTCTACTATAATATGCTCTTTAATGCCACCAAAAGCCATGAAAAGGGATAAGCATATGATATCCACTTATAAAAGGTGAGAAAATATGCTGTTGAGAATTTCATCCGTTATATCATTTAATGTTTCCTGTGAAATCTCATGTAAATAATTTATTTCCAGAAAAAAAGGCAAAATTTTCTCCCCTGAAGAATTGTTATATCCCTTTCTTTGTGATATTGAAAGTTATAAAATTTACCATGATTACCTCTTTCTCATGGCTGCCAGGAAGCCCAGAGTCAACCATGAAGCTCAGTCATTTCCAGATTTCTAAGTTCTTCTCCTCTTTGCTCTGAAAACCTCTTGTGAATACCTCTGTTCCACTTACAAATTATGTTTTAAGCTATTCATTAAATGTATTTCTTCATCATTTTACTGCAAGCCCCGAGAGTAGGAACCATATCATTCTACATTAGTTCACCTATAGTACCTGCACAATGCCTGCTATGTAGTAGGGTCTTTGGAAATTGTTGCTAAATTAATCATGAACGGCACCTGTTAGGTAAATACATCATATTAACACTAATATTAGATTTGCTCTTTCCTTATTTCCTGGGTTTTGATTTTATATTTTTCCTTTATTAATATTATCATATGTGTGTCATTGCCAGGTGATAGGAGAAAATCTTTTTTCCCCATTTCTTGTATTTTTCTCTTAGATGGAGAGAGCTCATCTAATCTTATACCTCTGACCTCTTCCTGCCCCTTTACTCAATCTATCCCAAGATGGAGTGACTTACCTGACTGGCAAATCTGAAAAGAATAAACCAGACCTGCTCAGTCCAAGTCCTCCATTTTTCCAGTTTCACATTTTAAATCATTAGATCTGTGTTTATTGTTACATTCCTTTTTATTTCTCCAATCATTTAGGTCATTTGCCCTCTGTAACCTCAACTCCTTTTTTAAATACATCCCTCTGCTCTTTCTTTTCTCAAAACTTTTTATCTCCTCCCATTTCCAACACTAAAACTGTCTTTCTTAAATGCTTATTTTCTGTTCAACTATAAAACATCTTTTAATGACTTTATCTGCTGCTCTAGGTGCTTGTATCATTTCTGAGCCAGCCCATTTCCCAAGACAATGGCATCACAGGAATAATTCTTTAATAAATTTTTGGTTTTTGGCTTTGTGATAATTTATTTTTCCCATTTTTCTCTCTGCAAGCAGAGTTTTCATCTCTAACTTTATAATGGCCCCCATTTATTTTTATTTGTCTATTAATAAAATCCAACATATTTCAAAAGGTACAGCTGTAATGTGGATCTCTAATATTCATAAGTGTGATAAGCAGGTGCTGCAGTATAGATCCTCAGAGATAATATAAATGTAGACAAGCTAGACAGCTCAAGACTAGCCTTGGCTTAGTTCCAGATGAAGGTCAACACTTATAACGTAAAGGCCAAAAAGATCTCAGAATGGCTTATAGACTTATCTGACAAATATGTTAGATAATGTAAAATTTTCATCCTCCAATTTCTGAACATAACTATTTAATAAAGGGCTATAAAAAAAAAAAACACAAATGAAAATAGTCTGAATTAAAGATTTCATGATCCCTGACTCAACCCAGGGATCTTTGGGGGAGTCCCCAAAACAATAATTCCCATTGTATACTGAGATCTTAAATAATGAGTTAGCAAAGTTTATTGGCCCCCATCTTTACTTTGACCAGTGGGACAGTAATTCTTAATATTTATTCAGATCACACAGATTTATCACCTAGCTACAGGCATGGTCAAATGTTGACCAAAAAAAAGAAAAAAAAAAAAAAAAAAAACCCTGTTGCCCGTCAAATCAATTCTGATTCATAGCGACCCTACAGGACAGAGTAGAACTACCCCCATACGGTTTCCAAGGAACAGCTGGTGGATTCAAACTTCCGACTGTTTGGTTTGCAGGCAAGCTCTTAACCACTGCAAATATCCACAGGCCTCCTCAAATGGGGCAGGCCCCTATAAAACACATGACTTGTAGGAGCTGGGGAGAATGGATGGACCCTGGGAGCTGCTTGCCCCAAGAGGACAAAAGGGAGGAACTAAACTGAGCATGCTTAGTTTGTTGTTACTGTTAGGTGCCGTCGAGTTGGTTCCGACTCATAGTGACCCTATGTACAACAGAATGAAACACTGTCCGGTCCTGCACCATCTTCACAATCATTGTTACGCTTGAGACCATTGTTGCAGCCACTGTGTCAATCCATCTTTTTGAAGGTCTTCTTTTTCACTGGCCCTCTACTTTACCAAGCATGATGTCCTTCTCCAGGGACTGATGCCTCCTGATAACATGTCTAAAGTAAGTGAGTTGAAGTCTCGCCATTCTTGCTTCTAAGGAGCATTCTTGCTGTACTTCTTCCAAGACAGATTTGTTCGTTCTTCTAGCAGTCTATGGTATAGTCAATATTCTTCGCCAACACAGTTCGAAGGTGTCAATTCTTCTTCAGACTTCCTTACTCATTGTCCAGATTTCACATGCATGTGAGTCGATTGAAAATATCATGGCTTGGGTCAGGCACTTCTTAGTCTTCAAGGTGACATCTTTGCTTTTCAACATTTTAAAGAGGTCTTTTGCAGCAGATTCGCCCAATACAATGTGTTATTTGATTTCTTGACTGCTGCTTCCATGGGTGTTGATTGTGGATCCGAGTAGAATGAAATTCTTGACAACTTCAATCTTTTCTCCATTTATCCTGATGTTGCTTAGTTGTCCATTTGTGAGTTTTTTTCTTTTCTTTATGTTGAGATGTAATCCATACTGAGGGCTGTGGTCTTTGATCTTCATCAGTGAGTGCTTCAAGTCCTTTTCACTTTCAGCAAGCAAAGTTGTGTCATCTGCATATCACAGGTTGTTAACGAGTCTTCCTCCAATCTTGATGCCACGTTCTTCTTCCTATAGTCCAGCTTCTCGGATTATTTGCTCAGCATACAGATTGAATAAGTATGGTGAAAGAATACAACCCTGACACACACTTTTCCTGACTTTAAACCACACAGTATCCCCTTGTTCTATTCTAATGACTGCTTTTTGATCTATATACAGGTTCCTCATGAGCACAATTAAGTGTTCTGAAATTCCCATTCTTCACAATGTTATTCATAATTTGTTATGATCCATACAGTTGAATGCCTTTGCATAGTCAATAAAACATAGGTAAACATTTTTCTGGTATCCTCTGCTTTCAGCCAGGATCCATTTGACATCAGCAATGCATATGCTTAGTTTAATCTCCCCGAATTTACCCATCACATATGTCATTCCACCTTCCCTGGAATGAAGTGCATAAAGAGACGGTGAGGGTTCAGAAGCATTAGAGAAACTCAGGCAAGGAGTCTGAGATCAATCAGTACATTTAATAAACCAGTTTGAGTGAATGCAAATGTATCTTTATAACGGGGAAGATTTCACTGAGAAAATAAATATTTAGGTAGAAAAAAAGTGCTCTGAAATCTCCATGTATCACCTTTAGAACCCAGTTTTAAGCATCAAAATAAAAAACATCAGAAATCAGAAAAGTTATGACTAAAGTTAAATTTTAACACTCTACTAAGATTCAGGCCATTGCCTGAGCAGAGCTAAAAAGCAGCAATATCTGTGTGCAATCATACTAAGAAATACCCACACAATTATAAGTGTAGAATTGAGAAAGAAAGCACTGTGGTATTACAACAATAATGACAACAGGGAGGCTAACACTTATGAGCCCTTCTTATGTGTCAGGCATGTTTTAAGTGCTATAGATATTACCACATTTGCTTCTCAAAATAATCCTATGAGTTAAATATTAATATTCTCATTTTATAATTAGGGAAAACAAGGCTAAGTAACACACGAAAGCTCAAAAAGCTGTAAGCAGCAAATCCAAGATTTGAGTCCAGATTGGCGGACTACTAACCCTGTGTTTTTTTGCACACACCAGAGTTAACATATCTGTAAATATTATGGGACTGGATTATGAGAACTCTAGTACCCTCCTGGTTTTCTATGTATCTGTGAGCTGACAGTGTGAAAAGCTGCTGCTAGTTAAATGCTGCCCCAGACCATCATTTTTCTTCTTTCCTCTTTTCATTCTTTTTTGTTGCTTTTCTGTTTGAAAGTTCCAAAGGGCTAATTGGAAAGGACTTGCATAAATACAGTAAAAGCCATTATGAGGTTATCCAAAGGACAAAATGGGGAAGGAGGGTCTGCTACAGTGGAAAATTGTTGTAAGTTTGAATTACAACCTGGTTAAGCCTGCTCAGTGCTCAGCAGAGGAAAACGTTATAGGCCAGGGCGTTGCTAAATAAGTTTTACTTTAAATCCTACAATACAAGATTTTAATTTAACAATGGATGATAACTATTGTACAACTCTGATGTGAGATCTCAAGATTTCAAAGCTTAATCTCTGGAGAATTATATAGAATCCTGTTCATCATCATTCTAGGAAATATTCCAGACAATTCTTAAAATATATACATGTTTCCTCAATTTAATAAATAGTGTGCTGAAAAGAGCACTAGTGTTTGGCTCCTACTATGATACAGGATATATTGGTTGTTCTTTCTAAGCTGCAAGATCTGCATCTATACAAAATGTCAGAATGGTATCTATTTTACAGACTTACTGTGAGTGGTCAAGGAAAATAATGTATATGAAGGTGTCTAACTCAGTGCCAAGCCCCTCATTGATATTAATAAATGCTAGACTATATTTAAATCAACTGAAGTATATCATTACATTTTCTTAATAGTCTCAGCTCATTTTCTTGACAAAATTCATAATCTTGTAAAAGACTTGAGATAATTTCCATTTGTTCAATCACTTATTTAACAAACGTTTCATAGGTGTCAACTGTATGCCAGATACTGTGTTAGTTTCTGTGGGTATAGAGATTAAAGGGATGTTTTCAGGCTGCTTATGAGTAGAGAAGAAACAAGAAAACAAGTAAATACAAAACAGTATGAAACATTGTACGGTAGAGGAAATCACCAAGAAAGGACCCCAACCGTAAGAGAAAAATGATCCTCAATCTAACCATACTGGTAAGTGGAGTCCTTTCTTGGCAACTCTGTAGATTTCTACATTTGGATAAATCATCTTGCTCTTATATGTGACTTTAATTTTTACTTATAAGTTGAAAGTGCTTGTCTGAGGTATTGAAATGCACACTGGACTTGGAAACAAAAGAACTGAATTTTAGGTCTGGGTTTGTCTCTTACAAGTTGCGTGAATGGGCAAGTCAAAACACATCTGCGAACCTTAGTTTCGTCTTCTCTGAAATGGATATCTTTATATTTATTTGTTGTGAAGAAGTAAACAAGATGATGCTTTGATTTATGTAGAATATTGCAAAAAACTAATTAAATGGTTAAGTTCAGGGGGCCTATAGCGGCATTTGGGCTTAACAACTGTGGAAAGTGCAAGAAAAATCTAGAAGATTACTCTGTACATAGAAGCCCAGCTGAATGGTCACTGAAGGTCAAGGTTGATTTGTAGGTACCATAGTTTAATTCCCGATGGGGGCCTGCTTCTGTCTGCCTGATCCAATGATGTCATTTCAGGCAGGGATGGCAAATACACGGTGTACATGCTGACACCTCCACAGTAGACATCATTCTTTGATTATGGTCCTCTCAACTATTGAGTCTAAATGAAGTTTCAAAACCCTTTATCAACACTTTCACTCCAGGTAGTAACTATCAATCAATCAGCTGAAACTCTGTTGAAACCCTCAAGTTGAAACTTATTTGTCATTTTAGATTCATAATCAGACTCTGACAAACATTTTTTCTCGTGTGGCTTCTGATGCTTTCTTTCAGTTAATCACTTGCCGCCTGGAATGATGCAGTCAGCTAAACATTGCAAAATGGGAGGATTTTACACATTGATTACAAAATTATTCAGAAATTTTTATAATTAAATGTATACTATGACAAAGCACTTAAACCCAAACAAAAAAACCTAAACCCATTTCCTTCGAGTTGATTCCAACTCATAGCGACCCTGTATGACTGAGTAGAATTGCCCCATAAGGATTCCAAGGAGCACCTTGTGGATTTGAACTGCCTACCTTTTGGTTAGCAGCCGAATTCTTTTTTTTTTTTTTTAATTGTACTTTAGATAAAGGTTTATAGATACTTTCTCATTAAACAGTTAGTACACATATTGTTTTATGACAATGGTTAACAACCTCACGACTTGTCAACACTATCCCTTCTCAACCTTGGATTCCCTATTACCAGCTTTCCTGTCCCTTCCTGCCTTCTAGTCCTTGTCCCTGGGCTGGTGTGTCCCATTAGTCTCATTTTGTTTTATGGGGCTGTCTAATCTTTGGCTGAATGGTGAACCTCAGGAGTGACTTCATTACTGAGCTAAAAGGGTGTCCAGGGGCCATACTCTCAGGGTTTCTCCACTCCTGTTAGGCCAGTAAGTCTGGTCTTTTTTGTGAGTTAGAATTTTGTTCTACATTTTTCTCCAGCTCTGTCTGGGACCCTCTGTTGTGATCACTGTCAGAGCAGTCAGTGGTGGTAGCCGGGCACCATCTAGTTGTGCTGGACTCAGTCTGGTGTAGGCCCTGGTAGTTGTGGTCCATTTTTTGACTAATCTTTCCCTTGTGTCTTGTTTTCTTCATTCTCCCTTGCTCCCTAACGAGTGAGACCATTGGAGTATCTTAGATGGCTGCTCACAGGCTTTTAAGACCCCAGACACTACTCACCAAGGTAGAATGTAGAGCATTTTCTTTATAAACTGTTAAGCCAATTGAGCTAGATGTTCCCTGAGAACATGGTTCCCACAGCCCTCTGCCCAACAATTTGGTCCCTCAGGGAGTTTGGATGTGTCTGTGTAGCTTCCATGACCTTTCCTTGTACAAGTTGTGCTGGCTCCCCCCTTATTGTGTACTGTCTTACCCTTCACCAAAGTTAGCACTTATCTATTGTCTATTTAGTATTCTCCCCCACCTCTCCCATCCCTCGTAACCAACAAAGATTGTTTCTTTTTGTGTGTAAACTTTTTCATGAGTTTTTACAGCAATGGTCTCATATAATATTTGTCCTTTTGTGATTGACTTACTTCACTCATCTTAGTACCTCCAGTTTGATCCATGTTATGAGATGCTTCACAGATTTATCAGTTTTTTTATCTTTGCATAGTACTCCATTGTGTGTATGTACCATAGTTTTTTATCCATTCATCTGTTGATGAGCATCTAGGCTGTTTCCATCTTTTTGCTATTGTGAACAATGCTGCAATGAATATGGGTGTGCATATGTTTATTCGTGTGACGGCTCTTATTTCTTTAGGATATATTCCTAGAAGTAGAATTGCTGGATCATGTGGTATTTCTATTTCTAGCTTTCTAAGGAAGCACCATATCATTTTCCAAAATGGATGTATCATTTTGCATTCCCATCAGCAGTGCATAACAGTTCCGATCTCCCTGCAGCCTCTCCAACATTTGTTATTTCCAGTTTTTTTTTATTCGTGCCAGTAATGCCAGTGTGAGATGGTATCTCATTGTGGTTTTATTTTGCATTTCTCTAATGGCTAGTGATCTCAAGCATTTCCTCATGTGTCTGTTGGCTGCTTGAATGTCTTCTCTGGTGAAGTGTCTGTTCATTTCCTTTGCCCAGTTTTTAATAGGACTATTTGTTTTTTTGTTGTAGAGGTGTTGGATTTTCTTGTAGATTTTAGAGATTAGAACTTTGTCTGACTTGTAACGTCCAAAAATTTTTTCCCAGTCTGCAGGTTCTCTTTTTACTCTTTTGGTGAAGCACTTTGATGAGCATAAGTGTTTAATTTTTAGAAGATCCCAGTTATTTGGCTTATCTTCTGGAGTTTGTGTGTTGTTAGTTATGGTTTGTGTCCTGTTTATGTTATGTATTAGGACCTCTAGCATTCATCCTATCTTTTCTTCTATGAACTTTATAGCTTTTGGTTTTATGTTTAGGTCTTTGATCCATTTTGAATTATTTTTTGTATACGGTGTGAGTCATGGGTCCTGTTTCATATTTTTTGCAGATAGACTTCCAGTTTTGCCAGCACTATTTGTTAAAAACAGTCTTTTCCCCGTTTGATGGACTTTGGGCCCTTGTTGAAGATCAGGTGACCATAGGTGGATTTACATCTGGGTTCTCAACTCTTTTCCATTGGTCAATGCATCTGTCGTTGTACCAGTACCAGGCTGTTTTGACTACTGTAGCTGTATAGTAGGTTCTGAGGTCTGGTAGTTAGAGTCCTCCTACTTTCTTCTTCTTCTTCAATAGTGCTTTACTTATCTGGGGCTTCTTCCCTTTCCATATAAAGTTAATGATTAGCTTTTCCACCTCTTTAAATAATGTTGTTGGTATTTGGATCAGGATTGCATTGAATTTGTAAATTGCTTTGAGTAGAATTGTCATTTTCACAATGTTGAGTCTACCTATCCATGAGCATGGTATGTTTTTCCATTTATGTAGATCCCTTTGGGTTTCATGCAGTAGTGTTTTGTAGTTTTCTTTGTATAGGTATTTTACTTCCCTGGTTAGATTTATTCCTAAGTATTTTATTTTTTTAGGGGCTATTATAACTGGTGGTTTTTTTCCTGATTTCCTTTTCATCATTCTCTTTATTGGCGTATAGGAATCCAATTTATTTTTGTATGTTTATCTTGTATCCTGCTAAATCTTTCTATTAGTTCCAGTAGTTTTCTTGTGGAATCTTTAGGGTTTTCTATGTATAGTATATCCACAAACAGTGACAGCTTAACTTCTACATTACCAATTTGGATGTCCTTTATTTCTTTTTCTTGCCTTATTGCTCTATCTAGGACTTCCAGCACAATGTTAAATAGGAATGGTGATAATGGACATCCTTGTCTTGTTCCTGTTCTCAGGGGGAGTGTTTTCAGCCTCTCTCCATTAAGAAAGATGTACGCCGTTGGTTTTGCAAAGACGCCCTTTATTGTGCTGAGAAATTTCCCTTCTATACCTATTTTGTTGAGAGTTTTTATCAGGAATGGGTATTGGACTTTGTCAAATGTCTTTTTGCATCAGTTGAGATGATCATGTGATTCTTTTCTTTCCTTTTATTTATGTGGTGGATTACATTGATTGATTTTCTAATGTTGAACCATTCTTGCATACATGTTATGAATCCTACTTGGTTGTGCTGTATTATTTTTTTAATATGATGCTGAATTCTATTGTCTAGAATTCTGCTGAGAATTTTTGCATCTATATTCATGAGAGATATTGGTCTGTAATTTTCTTTTTTTGTGGTGTCTTTGCCTGGTTTTGTTATCAGGGTTATGCTGGCTTCATAGAATGAATTCAAAAGTGCTGCTTCCTTTTTTATATTCTGAAATAGTTTGAGTAGTACTGGTATAAACTCTTCTCTGCACGTTTGGTAGAATTCTTCAGTGAAGCCATCTGAGCCAGGGCTTTTTTTGTTGGGAGTTTTTTTTTTTATTACCTTTACAATCTCTTCTCTTGTTATGGGTCTGTTCAGATTTTCAACATCACTTCGTGTTAGTTTGGGTAGATAGCATGTTTCTAGAAATTTATCTATTTCCTCTAGGTGTATAGATTTTCATAATACTCTGTTATGAACGTTTTTGTTTCAGTTGAGTCTGTTGTAATGTCTCCCATTTCATTTCTTATTTGGGTTATTTGCATCCTCTCCTGTTTTTGTTTTGTCAGTCTGGCCAGTGGTTTGTCGATTTTGTTACTCCTTTCAAAGAACCAACTTTTGGTTTTGTTGATTCTTTCTATTGTTTGTCTATTCTCTATTTCATTTATTTCTGCCCTGATCTTTATTATTTCCTTTCTTCTGGTGGCTGTGGGCTTTTTTTTTTTTTTTAATTTTGCTGTTCTCTTTCTATATTTTTGAGTTGTGTAGTTAATGTTTTGATTTTTGTCCCTTTCTTCTTTTTTGATGTGTGCATTTATTGCTATAAATTGTTCTCTGAGGACTGCCTTTGCTGTGTCCCAAAGGTTTTGGTATGATGTGTTTTCATTCTCGTTTGATTCTAGGAATTTTTTTATTCCATCTCTGATTTCTTCTATTACCCAGTGGTTTGTAAGCAGGGTGTTATTTGGTTTCCATGTAATTGATTTTTTTCCTTGCTCTTCCTGTTCTTAATTTCTACCTAGATTGTGTTGTGGTCAGAGAAGATACTTTCTATTATCTCAGTGTTTTGCATCTTGTTGAAGGTCGCTCCGTGACCTAAGAAGTGGTCTATTCTGGAAAACGTTCCACGTGCATTGGAAAAGAATGTGTACTTTGCAGCTATTGGGTGGAGTGTTCTATATATGTCTATGAGGTCAAGTTGGAGCAGCTGAACTTTTAACCACTACACACCAGTGTCTCCCCAAAGCACTTAGTGATGACAAATATCGTTACAGCTGTTGAGCTGCATCTCCAGGCTTCCTTTAGTTCCCTCTGAGTTTTCATCACAACTGCCCACTACCTAAAGTTATCTACTTATGTCTTTCTAATACATAGGAGGTGAAAGTCGCTCATAATAGCTTAGTCATTGGAAGCATGGGCTCTGGCATCTGACTACCTGGGTGACCACCACAGGTTAGAGCTTAACCTCTGTAAGCTTTAGTTTACACGATTGTAAGATGTGTCATTAAATAGTCCTAGCCCCAAAGAATAGTAGTAAAGATTATATGAGTTAGAACATCTGACAATCTACGTAAAACACTTAGCAGTATACCTAGCTTGGAGCAATAATATTACCCACAGTTATTTTTTTTTTTTAATCAGCTTTATTGGAGTATATATACAATAGAGTCACCCCTTTTAAGTGCAGAATTTGATGAGTTATGAAGAAAATTTACTGTCATTTAACTACCACCACATGATGATATGGGACATCTCCAATCATCCCGCAAAAGTTCCCTCTTGTCCCTTTGAAGCCAATTTCTTCCACTACCACTGGCCTCTGACAATCACTGTTCATAAAAACAACTGCCTGTAGTATAGTTTTACCTTTTTCTAGAATTTCATATAAATGGAATAGTACAGTGCATAGTCTTTTGTATCTGGCTTCTTTCCTTTAAGATAATGCTTTGGAGATATATCCATGCCAGGCCTATCTTGTGCTTTTTCACTGGTGAATATTATTCAATTGTACAGATATACAAAGTTGTTTATCTATTCACTAGAAAGTGCATACTTGTGTTGTTTCCAGTTTTTGTCTATGCTGAAGAAAGTTACCATCAACATTTGTTAACAAGCATTTGTATGAGTATGTATTTTGATTTCTTTTGGTAATATACGTATGAATGGTAATATACCTGATTCATATGGTAAATGTATGTGTAATTTTATTCGAACGTATAAAACTGCTTTTTAAAGTTTTGTACTATTTTATATTCTCACCAATAATGTTTGAGAGTTCCAGTTAATCCACCTCCTCCAGCACTTGGTATTGTCATTTTTCTTAATTATTGCTATTCTAGCAGTTGTCTTAGTGATCTAGTGCTGCTATAACAGAAATACCACCAATGGATGGCTTTAACAAACATAAATTAATTTTCTTACAGTTTAGGAGGCTAGAAGCTTGAATTCAGAATGCCAGCTCTAGGGGAAGGCTTTCTTTCTCTCTCTGTCAGCTCTGGAGGAAGGTCCTTGTCTCTTCAGCTTCTGCTCCCTGGTTCCCTGGAGATCTCCATGTATCTTGGTATCTATCTTACCCCCATTTCTTTCTTCTTGCATTTTACTGTAAGTGGCAAGGAAATCCATACAGCCCCTTTAAGATCTTGCTTAGAAATCTCATCAGCCAGATATCCAGTGTGAATGGTTGTGTGTCAACTTGGGTGGGCCATGATTCTCAAGTGGTTTGGCAGTTATTATGTAATTTGGCAGCTATGTAATGGTGTAATCACTTCCATGATGAGATCTGATATAATGTATTCCCCTCTATGATGAGATCTGTTTTGAGTAGCCAGTCAGTTGAAAGGAAGTTTCCTTGAGGGTGTGACCTACATCCAATATAGATGGACTTTCTGGCAAAGCTCATGGGCTTTTGCTCGCTCTGGATCCTGAAGCTGACTCCTGTTCATCTGATCTCTGGTTGTTGGGACTTGAGCTATCAGCTCACCTGCCAATCTTGGGATTCGTCAGCCTCCACAGCCTGTGAGCCAGTGTCCTGCCATCTTAACTGCTGATCTTGGAATTTGTTGGCCTCTGCAGCCCGTGAGCCAGAGGCCTGTCACCTGACTTGCCAATCTTGGGTTTGCCAGCCCCTGCAGCTACATGAGTCAGGAGAGGCCTACAGCTTGGCGCACAGAGTGAGCCATTTCCTTGATATAAATCTCTCTCTATATATATTAGTATGCTTCACTGGTTTTGCTTCTCTAGAGAACCCAGTCTAAGACATCCAAGTTCATCCCTTATAAGTTCTACCTTCAACCAAACATTTGAACATAATTCAGACAAGTTCTTTGCCACTGCATAAAAAACATCACCCTTCCTCCATTGTCCAATCACATGTTCATCATTTTCTTTTAAAGCTTCACCGGAAGCACATTTAAAGTTCACATTTCTAGCAATATTCTTTTGCTGGTGCCATATGTTTCTCTAAAACAATACTTTCTCTATAGCTGTCTTCAATTCCTTCTGAGCCCTCACCAGAATTGCCTTTGGTGTCCATAATTCTACCAAAAGTCTCTTCAAGGCAATCTAGACTTTTACTGTCAGACACCTTAAAACTCTTCCAGCCTCTACCGATTACCCAATTCCAAAACTGCTTCTACATTTTAGGTATCTGTTAGAAGCACCCCATTCTATACACCTTAACTGTCCTACCTCAGGGGTATATCAACTCTCCAGCCCTATGTCATAACTTAGTCTGGAGGCACCTTGACTGCCTTTCCCTTTCACAAGATGTAACACTGGTCGATTACATTGATGACATTATGCTGATTGGACTTGGTAAGGAAGAAGTATCAAAGATTCTAGACTTATTGGTAAGACATTTGAGTGCTACAAAAAACAAAAAAATCTGTCACCGTCAAGTCGATTCTGACTCATAGTGACCCTATAAGACAGTAGAACTGCCCCGTAGAGTTTCCAAGGAGCACCTGGTGGATTCAAACTGCCGACCATTTGGTTAGCAGCTGCAGACTTAACCACTACACCACCAGGGTTTCTATTTGTGTGCTAGAGGGTGGGAAATTAATCTGACAAAAATTCAGGCAACTTCCACCTCAGTAAAATTTCTAGTGGTCCAGTGGTTTGGAGCGTGTTGATATAGTCCCTCTAAAGTGAAGGGTAAGTTGTTACATCTGGCTTCTCCTACAATTAAAAAGGAAACTCAACATGTGGTAGGCCTCTTTGCATTTTGAAGGCAACATGTCCCTCATTTGGGTATGTTTACTCCAGCCTATTTATGAAGTTATTTGAAAAGCTGTAGTTTTGAGTAGGGCCCAGATCAAAAGAAGGTTCTACACAATAGGTTCAGGCTGCCATGGAAGCAGCTCTGTCACTTGGGCCATATGATTTGGCTGATCCCATGGTTCTTGAAGTATCAGTGGCAGATAGAGATGCTGTTTGGAGTCTTTGGCAGGTCCTTATTGGTAAAACATAGCACAGACCCTTAAGATTTTGGAGCAAATCTCTGCCATCCTCTGCAGATAACTACTCTCTATTTGAGAAACAATTTTGGCTTGTTACTGGGCCTTAATAGAGACTGAACACTTAACCATGGGCCACCAAATCACTATGTGGCCTGAGCTGACCATCATGAAGTGGGTGTTGACTGACCTACAGAGTCATTAAGTCATATGAGTGGAGCAGCACTCTATTATTAAATGGAAAATGTATGTAGGAGATTGGGATCAAGCAGGACCTGAAGGCACAAATAAGGTACATGAGGAAGTGGCCCAAATGTCCATGGTCCCTGCTCTTGTCTCATTATCTTCCTTCTGCCAGTCTGAACCTATGGCCTAATGTGGAGTTCCTTACAATCAGTTGACTGAGGAAGAAAACAACTCGTGCCTGGTTTACACATGGTTTGGCACCAAATGCAGGCACCACTGGAAGTGGACAGTGGCAGCACTGCAGCTCCTTTCTGGGACCTCCCTGAAGGACTGTGGTAAAGGGAAATCCTCCCAGTAGACAGAACTTAAAGCAGTGCACCTGATCGTTCATTTTGCTTGGAAAGAGAGATGGCCAGATGTGAGACTGTATACTGATTCATGGGCTGTGGCCAATAGTTTGGCTGGATGGTCAGGAACTTGGAAGGAACATAATTGGAAAATTGTTGACAGGGAGTTATGGGGAAAAGGCATGTGGACATACCTCTCCAAATGGGTGAAAGAAGTGAATGTATTTGTGTCTCATGTCAATGCTCACCAAAGGGTGACCTCAGCAGAGGAGGATTTTAACAGTCAAATGGATAGGATGATGCACTTTGTGGATACCAGTCAATATCTTTCCCCAGTCACTCATGTCATTGCCCAATGGGATCATGAACAAAGTGGCCATGGTGGCAGGGTGGACATTATGCATGGGCTCAGCAACACGGACTTCCACTCACCAAGGCTGACTTGACTACAGAAAACTGCTGAGTGCCCAATCTGCTAGCAGCAGAAACCAACACTGAATCACCAATATTGCATCATTCCTAAGGGCAATCAGCCAGCAACCTGGTATCAGGTTGATTATATTGGACCACTTCCATCACGGAAAGGGCAGCATTTTGTTCTTACTGGGGTAGACACTTACTCTGGATACAGACTTGCCTCCCCTGCACAAAATGCTTCTGCCAAATCTACCATCTGTGGACTTACTTTATCCACCATTGTAGTTATCCCACATAGTATCACCTCAGATCGAGGGAGTCACTTCACAGCAAATGAAGTGTGGCAATGGGCCCATGATCATGGAATTCACTGATCTTACCATGTTCTCCATTACCCTGAAGCAACTGACTTGATAGAACGAAGGAATGGCCTTCTGAAGACACCATTATGGTGGCAGCTAGGTGGCAATACCTTGCAGGGTTGGGGCAATGTTCTCAAGGAGACTGTATATGCTCTAAACCAGCTTCCAATATATGGTTCTGTTTCTCCCGTAGTCAGTATTCATGGGCCCAGGAATCAAGGGGTGGAAATAAGAGTGGCACCACTATTACCCCTAGAGACACAGTAGCAAAATTTTAGTTTCCTGTAACTCTATGTTCTGTGGGTCTAGAGGTCTTAGTTCCAAAAAGAAGAATGCTCCCACCTGGAGACACAACACTGATTCCACTGAACTGGAAGTTAAGAATGCCACCCAGCTATTTTGGGCTCCTCATAACTCTGGATCGACAGACAAAGAAGGGAGTTACTGTATTGGCTGGTGTGATTGATCCGGATTACCAAGGAGAAATCAGACTGATATTACATAATGGAGGTAAAGAAGAGTATGTCTGGAGTGCAGGAGATCCCTTAGGACGTTTCTTAGTGCTACCATCCCCTATGATTAAAGTCAGTGAAAAACTACAGCAACCCAAGTCCGACATGATTGCTAATGGCCCAGACACTTTAAGAATGAAGGTTTGAGTCATCCCACCAGGTGAAGAACCACGACCAGCTGAGGTGCTTGCTTAGGGCAAAAGGAATACAGAATGTCTGGTGGAAGAAGGTAGTTCTAAATATCAGCTATGTCCACATGACCAGTTGTAGAAATGAAGGCTATTATTGTTTTTAGTATTTCTTTCTTGTTTTATTATATGTGTTTGAGTGCGTGTGTGTGTGTGTGTGTGTGTGTGTGTGTATGTATCCCAACCCACTGCTGTCCTAGTCAATTCCAACTCAGAGCTACCCCATAGGGTTTCCAAGGCTATAAATCTCTAAGGAAGCAGACTGCCACATATTTCTCCTGCGGAGTCTCTGGTGGTTTTGAACTGCCAACCTTTTGGTTAGCAGTCAGTCGCTTCAACCATTGTGCCACCAAGGCTCCTTTATACATATATAAATATACATATGTACGTGTGCGTATATACATATATATATATAGCAAATATATTAGTTTTCCTTCCTCCCTTATTCCATTACTTATTATAAAATATAAGATGTAAATAGAGCTAGTGAGTTTTCAGTTGTACGCATATTAGTAGTATCAAGTTAGGTGGAAGTATGATTTTTTAATTGTTTTTATTTAGAGATTATGTATAGTTTACGGAGATGTGTACATTTGCCAAGCTGACAACAGGTGGACTGTGACATTTAAGATTATGTGTCAACCTGGCTAGATCATGATCCTCAGTGGTTTGGCAGATAATATGTAATAATCCTCCATTTTGTGATCTGACATGAGCAGCCAATCAGTTGAAAGGGGACTTTCCTTGGGCATGTGGCCTGCAACCAATATATATGGATGCTCTGGAAAAGCTTGCTGTTTTTGGATCCTGCATCTGACTCATCATCCTCTGACCTCCGTTTTGTGGAATGTGAGCTAGCAGCCTGCCATCTGATCTACAGATTTTGGGTTTCACCAGCTCCTGCAGCTCCATGAGCCTGCAGCCTGCTGTCTGACCTGCCTATTTTGAGTTTGTCAGCCCCTGCAACCACCCGAGTCAGGAGAAGCCTCCAGCCTGATGTCTGAACCATGGATTTGGGACTTGCCAGCCTCCACAACTGCATGAGCCATTTTCTTGAATTTCTACATATATATATATGTATATACTTCATTGGTTTAGCGCTCCTAGAGACAGCCTAAGACAGTGGATGTGTAGTGGTATCTCATTGTGGTTTTAATTTGTATTTCCCTGATGTATAAAGATGTTAATAATCTTTGCTATTCAAATATCTCAAATATTTTCTTTGACTAAGTGTCTGTTTACATCATTTACACTTAAAAAAAGTAGATTCTCTTATCATTGAGTTGTAAGAGTCCTTTATATATTAAGGTTACAAGTTCTTAATTGTATATAAATTTTGCAAAATATTTTCTGCCTTGCCTTTTCATTTTCTTGTCTTTTAAAAGACAAATGTTTTCAATTTTGATGAAGTCAAATTTATCATTTTTTCTTTTATGATCGATGTTATTGTGTCCTATCTAAGATACAAATATTTTACCTATACTTTTTTCCTAAAAGTTGTATTTTATTTATTTATTTTTAGCTTTAGCCATTTCCTTTACATCTATGGTCCATTTAGAGATAATTTTGTATATGGTATGAAGTAAAAGTCAAGGTTCCTTTTATCTATATCGATATCCAATTGCAGCAGCACCATTCATTGAAAAGGTGACCTTTTCTCCGTTGAATTACCTTAGTGTTTTTATTAAATCAATTGACAATTTCTGGACTCTCTATTCTATTTTGTTGGTCTATATGCCTATTCCACCAGTCTTAATTAATCTAAGCTCTCCAACTTTGTTCTTTTTTTTAATCCCCTCTCAAAATTATCTTGGATATTCTAGGTCTTTTGCATGCCTATTTGGGCCTGAAGTTTGCTTTGTGGGGAAGTTATTAACTACAACTTCAGTTTCTTTAACAGACATAGAGCTATTTAGAATATTTATTTCTTCTTGAGTGGTCTTTGGAAGTTTGTGTCTTTCAAATAATTTGCTCATTTCATCTAAGTTGTCAAATTTCTTGAAAAAAATGTTCATAATGTTCCATTTCTTTTAAATGTCTGTAGGCTCTGTAGAGATGTTCTTTCTTTTATTTCTGATATTGGTAATTATATATATATAAAATTATGTATATATATAATCTCTTTTTCTCTAATTAGTTTGGTTAGAATTTTATTAATTTTATTGACCTGTCATAGAACCAGGTTTGGGTTTTAATTTTTTCTACTGTCTTTCTGTTTGTTTGTTGTTGTTTTTTCATTTATTTTGCTCGTATCTTTATTATTTCCTTCCCTCTACATTCTTTGAATTTAATTTGCTCTTCATTTTCCTATTTTAAAGTGAAAGATTACCCAATGTCTTTGAGAAAATTCTTTGGCCCTAATATAGGCATTTAATGCTGTAAATTTTCCTCTAAGACCTGTTTTTGTTGCATCCCCAAAATTTTGATGTGTGTATTTTAATTTTCATTCAATTCAAAATACCTTCTAATTTCCCTGAGCTTTCTGATTTAATATATGTGCTATTTAGAAATGGTTGTTTAATTTTAAATATTGGGAGAGATTTCAGATACTGTTGTGTTATTGATTTCTACTTTAATTTTGTTGTGGTCAGAAAGCATGCTTTGTAAGATTTCAAATCTCTTCAGTTTATTGAAACTTGTTTTATTGACCAGGAAATAGTCTATCTGGGTAAATATTCTGAGTGCACTTCAAAAGAAGTATATTCTGCTGTTGTTTGGTGGAGTGTTCTATAAATATCAACTAGGTCAAATCAGTTGATATTGTTTAAGTCTTCTGGAAACCCTGGTGATGAAGTGGTTAAGAGCTACGGCTGCTAACCAAAAAGTCAGCAGTTAGAATCCACCAGACACTCCTTGGAAACCCTATGGGGCAGTTCTACTCTGTCCTATATGGTCACTATAAGTTCAACTCGAAGGCAATGGGTTTGGTTTTTGGTTATGTCCTTACTAATGTTGTCTGTTTGTTCTATCAATTACTGAGAGAAAGGTGGTACAGTTTCTATAATTATAGATTTGTCTATATCACCTTTCAGTTATATTAGTTTAGCTTTATGTTTTGAAATTCTGTTATTAGATACATACACATGTGAGATTGTATGCCCTCTAAATATATTTATCCTTTTATCATCATAAAAAAAGTCCGTAGGAAGTGGAAACCTTTTGCACTAGACTGTTAAGCAAAAGGTTAGCAGTTTGAATCCACTCAGTGATACGGTGGAAGACAGGCCTGGTGATGGGCTTCCATTAAGATTTCAGCCAAGAAAACCCTATGGAGAAGTTCTACTCTGTAACAACACATGGGGTCACCATGAGTCAGAATCGACTTGATGGCAACTAACAACAACATCATTATAACATGTCCTTCTTTAATATTTTTTTTTTTTACCAGATTTGTCACCTAGCAGACTTTAGGATAATAAAAATCAAGAATGGATTAATTTCGATGGAGGGAAAGAATCTTAACTAGCCTTCTTTAATTAGCACTGAGAAAGAATTTTTTAATCGGGTCTGTTGCTGTTGTTGCATGCCATCGAGTCAATTCCAACTCATAGCAACCATATAGGAAAGAGTAGAACTGCCCCATAGGGTTTCCAATGCTGAAATCTTTATGGAAGCAGGCTGTCAAATTTTCTTCACTTGATCCGATCTAAAGAGACCTAAACATAAAGGCACTGGAAGTCTTAAAGGAGAAGTTTTTCTTTCTTTTGTCTATATAGATGACATTTCAAACCTCTGGGACTTAATTTCCTCATTTGTGAAATGAGGCAGTCATCTTAGAACATAGGTTTCTCCTGCTTAATAAAAGTCCATGAGACTAATTTTCTATGAAATGCTCATTAGGCTTTCTACTAGAATGTCCTTCCACAGCATAGGGACTAGGCCTGTCTTGTCCATCACTATATACACAGCAACTAGAAGGTTGCCTGACACATGGCAGGTGCTTAATAAGTATTTGTCAAATGAATGATCAAGTCCAGACACCTTACAATGGCATTCAAGGTCCTTTATAACTGGCCTTGTGTTTATTTATTACCATTCCCACGGCCTCATGGATCCTGTCGGGGCTATGGGATAAGAAAGAATGAGTTGTTAATAGCAGTTTTGTAAAGACAGAGCACCAGTCCAAGTTGGGTTGAAGATCGACATGTCAGGAAAAGAGATTGGATATAAATCTTGGATACATGGCAGAATGATGTTAGGCATTTGTTATAGGGCTAGTTGAAGAGAAATGCCCGTTCTGGGCCAGTGCAGTGAAATCCATGTGGAGTCTCTTTGGGAACCAGAAGTAAAGAAAAAGCTTCGGTGTGGGTTAGAATTGGTATGTAGGAAATTGCAAGTGACTTCCTTTGGCATTGGTTGTGGGCAACGGAACTTCTTTTGAAGACCCAGGCTTAGCTTCAACAGACTCTATTTATCCACCTTAACGACTCTCTGGGCTTGACCCTAGAACCCCACATTTGAATCATGCCATATTTCTTTCCTTCATGAGTATGATACACATTCATACTGCCTTACTTTTGCTCCTGTTGTTCCTGCTGCTTGGAATAGATAACTCTCATTCTCTCTATCTCCTCGCCGGGTGAAATCATTCTTGCTTATCCTTTACAATTTAGATAAATCATTACATTGTTCTCAAACTTTTCCTGTCACCTGCAGGCAAAAATAAGGAGCTCTGGTGGTGCAGTGGTTAAGCACTCAGCTGCTAACCGAAAAGTTGGCAGTTTGAACCCACCAGCTGCTCTGTGGGAGAAAGATGTGGCAATCTGCTTCCATAAAGATGACAGCCTTGGAAACACTATGGGACAGTTCTACTCTGTCCTATAGGGTCACTATGAGTCAGAAACAGCTCAATAGCAATGGGTTTTGTTTTTTTGGATGGGCAAAAATAATTTTTCCCTTCTCTCTTTTCCAAATCGTTCATATCTGGCACCACAACAATTGTAACAATTGTAACAATTCTGTTACAATTTTTGGAGGAGCCCTGGTGGTGCAGTGGTTAAGTGCTTGGCTGTTAACCAAAACGTGGGCTGTTTGAATCTACCAGTCGCTCCGTGGGAGAAAGATGTAGCAATCAGTCTCTGTAAAGATTTACAGCCTTGGAAACCCTATGAGGCAGCTCTACTCTGTCGCTATGAGTAGGAATCGACTGGACGAAAATGGGTTTTTATTACAATTTTTATTTGTATCTGTTTCCCTAGGTATAATGGAACCTTTTTAGGAATAGAAAGCATACCTTGATTCCCTCTCATTCTTTATTCTTTCTAAGTCTCCGGTGCCTAGAATAGTGTTAGCTACATAAATCAATAAATATTTTCCAACTAGTTGGTTGAGTAAGTGAATGTTATATAATTCCAAAAGTGCTTTCCCACTAGATATATTCTGGGTCTGTGGTCATTGACGGCTACTCTGACCTTCTTATAATTTATTTCATGACTGTCCTGGAATGTAGAAATTTAGTCTCCCATCTAAAATTAAATGAGAGGAATGCAGTAAGCTTAATGAAAAAACTCTCTTTTTCTTCAGGTTGCAACATCTGAATAAACAATTCACAGAACAACAAATCTGAAAGGCCAATGAACCTGTGAAAAGTCTTCAACTTCAGTAGTATTTAGAAACATGTCAATTAAATGAGTAATAGGATAGCCCTTCTCACCCATTAAATTGACACAATTTATTAGAATTATAGTAACTCGTGCTGGTGGGGATACAGGGCAAAAAACACTCTTGCATATCACTGATAGAGATATGACATGTTACAGCTTTGTTAGAAAGCTGTTTAACAATAGCTGGTGTAATAAAATATACACAGAACCCTTGATCCAGTAATTCTACTTCTAAAAATCTATCCCATAGAATAAAGTACATGAGAGTATATGTCCACAGTAGTCTTTTGCAGCATTAGTTGTACTGCAGAAAACACTGGAAAAAACTTGAATGTTCATCCATAGTGGAATGGCTCATAAAGGTTTTATTAAAAGTGAGAGATGCAAAATAAAGGGAAGAGTATATGGTATGACCTTTATTTTAGAACAAAGACAAAAATTACACTCAATTTGCTTAGAATTTCTTGCTTGCTTATGGAGAAATGTATGGAAAGATATATATCCTGGTGGTCTTTTATTTTTCTGTGTTGAGAGGTGATGCTGTGAGATGGGGCAGATAAGGCAAAGAAAGGACAGAAATGTCAAAGAGGACTGCAGAAACAAGTGAATGACATTAGATTGACAGAAGCAAATAGAATATTTTATTATGTCTATGATATTGTGAAAGTGCACAAAAACAAGCACTAGAAAGTGCCACGGAGAAACGAAAACACTGACTTAAAAATAGCATGGGGCTATGGGAAGTTTTCTTCTAGCATTTTTGTCATTTGACATATTTGTAAAAATGTATTAAAACAAAAAGCAACATCAAGTTCCTTTGAAGAAAACTGTCGACACAGTTATAAAACCCCTTATATATATACACTTATATACATATATATGTATATATACACGTTTTGTATTATATGTGTATGTGCATATGTATTTGTGTGTATACGTGTATATATACCCACTGCCGTCATGTCAATTCTGACTCATATGTAAGAGTATATGTGTGTGCGTGTGTGTGTATAATCTCTTTGGATGGGAAAATCCAAGCTCCAGCCACAGATACTATGACACACTGAAAGGTGACCTTAATCTCTCCTGTTTTACTCACCCCGCCTTTCTATTCCTACTCCATACACTAATTGTAAGAGCAACAACTACTTTGCTCTTCTAGGCTGTAAACTCCTTCATCTTTGTATTCCTTTTGCCTAGCAATGTCTGGCACATAGTAGGTATTTGGTAAATATATGATGAGTTGTAGTGAATGGAAAGGAACGAAAGTTAATGGTTACCACTGGAGAATTAGAATGGGGAAGGCATTTTTGAAAAACAAAAGCAGGACACATGGCCTAACACCTACAGTCATTTATCACTTGACAATGGAAATTAGTGCATTAAGTTAGTATTATCTATTTAGGGTAGCATGAGACTATTCAAGACATCTATGAATAAAGATATGGATTGCCTTGATGACTGCAATTGCAGTGAGTTAATGTCAAAAGACCACTGCATTGTAGAAATGCAAAATAGTAACAGCATACTTTCAACAAAATATCGGTGGCCAAAGTTACAACATATAGTTGACCTACATATAATCTGGTACGTTACATAATAATAACCAATAATAATCTACATGTAATCTAACTACATTTAATCCACTTACTCCAGAATTGTGAAATGCTCTCTAGAGCTGCTTCTTTTCTACTTTAATCAGTAATGTGTGTGGCTTGTTCTGCTGCTATTTCCCTACCATACCCACCCCCAACACTATGCCACCCAGCCCCTTCTCTCAGCTGGCAAGCACAGGCCCCAGATGCCAAGCTGTGGAAGATATTTTATCTGCTGCATCTGGTTCCTTAGCAGAATCGACAGGCCTCCGTGCTGGCAGCTTCAGAAATGCCTTTGGGCTTGTCACATGGTGAAAACTCCCAACTGGCTGTGGGAATTGGCTGCTGCCTCTTCAGACAACCATGCTTTTGCTCACAGGAGAGAAGGCAGAAAATGACGTTTTTTTGTCTGCCTGTTGATAACCTCTTGAGTAAAGTTATCATTGACCTCTGCTCTGAAAAGTATATCCCCAAGGGGCAGACTGGACCTGGGGCTGAATGCCATCCTACTGACACAAACTTGCAAGTTGTACACAATCGAGTTTTATTTTCTTGGCCAGAGAGGAAATCCCCAGCACTTTAGACTTTAGCATGTCTATGCTTTCAAATTCAGAAAGCATCAGCATTTTAGATTTGGAAGGAAAATTAAAAGTCAGCTAATACACCTCCTTAACTTTTTTTTGTGCTGTTGTTGTTGAAGAAACTCAGGTTCTGAAAAGGAAGGGATTTGGCCCAGCTGCATAGCAAGTAGGATGAAGCAGGAGATTCATCCTGAGTGAATGCTGAGGGTGGGGAGGTATGAAAGAAAATGGGAACAGGAAATCATGCTTGTAAAGGGAAGGTTGTGTGGTATAAGACAGTGGAGTAGTGAGCCCAGCAGGCAGGGAGATCCATTTTGGAATGTTGACCCTGACATATCCAAGCTATGTGACCTTACGCTAATTACCTAACCCCTAAGCATGAGTTGTTTGGTGCAGCTTCAGCTCACTCACTTGGGACTTGTCATCATCAAAGACCAATAACCAGAAAAGGACACCATGTTTGGTAAAGCAGAGGGTCAGCAGAAACAAGGGAAATTCTCAGTGTGATGAGTTAACACAATAGACGTAACAATGGACTCAAACATACCAACACTCCTAAAGATGACGCAGGACAGGGCCACGTTTTGTTCTGCTATTCATAAGGCCATCAGGAGTCAGAGCTCACTCAATGGCAACTAACAACAACAAAGTCTGATTTCCTTCATCTGAAAAAAGAGTTAATCACACGTCCTAATTTATTCGTTTGTTTTGAGGATTAAATGAGATAATAGATGTGATGTGCCTGAGAAGGAGTAGGCATGTGTTCTCTTTCTTTTTTCCAGTAAATATTTACTGAGAGCTTACATGTGCTGGACACCAAACACTTGACAAATAGTGATTATCATTAATTTGGGAAATATAATTAGTAAAAGAGGACAGGTTTGTTAAACTAGGACAAGATTGTGAATCTCCTAAGTGGTTTTCTGTTGAGATGCATATAGACAGGAGGGAAGTGTATATACACACAGGCACACCCGTGAACTCAGCTCTTCTGCCTTTGCTCTTATTCCCTCCACTGCAGTAAGCTCTGGTTTCCAGCAGGGGACATCCACAGCCCAGACTAGGAAAACCTGGGCCAATTCAGCACAAGGATGTGTCCCTCCTGCCTTACATATGATGAATGAAAATGATAAAGCACAGAGACACAGGGCTGAGAATGGCTTATTATGATACTCCTTCCATAAGGACAAAAGTTCTGCAAAGGGATGACCCCCCACAATCTTCCTGGGCTCTGAGTTTGTAGGAATGTCCACTGACAATTTCAGTTTCTCTTAATCCTATATTTGCAAGTTGAGGCCCAAGAAACAGTTTTGTTCATGCTAATGAGGCATGATTCCCTTCTGCCCAAGGCAGATAAAAAATCTAGGTCTCAGTAACTCACAGCTCACACCCAAGCTTGTCCTGGGAAAACTGGTCCTGGGAAGTACTACAAGGCTTGGAATCTTTGTCCACTGATGCCTAGACTTTAGAGTTTATGATCTGCTCAAGAGTCAGAGGGTTGATGACTAGAAGGTCATGGTCTTGGGAGTCTGGTTGTGCTGATAAATGTCCAACAACTGGCTCTCTGAGGAAATGTGTGTGCACAAGCACACACACACACACACACACACATACGCACACTGCATAAGTTTATTATAAATTTACTGATTTACAAGATGTATGAGGAGCCCTGGTGGTGGAGTGGTTAAAGCCCTCGGCCACTAACTGAAAGGTTGGTGATTCGAACCCACCGGCTGCTCTGCAGGAGAAAGACATAGTAGTCTGCTTCCATAAGGATTTACAACCTTGGAAACCCTATGGGGTAGTTCTGCTCACTATGAGTCGGAATCAACTCCACAGCAACAGCAACGTGGTACAAGATGTGTAGCACAAAACCTACATAGCGTAAAAAAATTGACACTATTTTAAATTCCATATCATCAATTGATTCACACAGCATGCTTTAGTTGAGTTTTGCCAAAATCTTGTATCTGTAGTCAACCTATTGTTGTAATTCAACCATGGTTTAACATAATAAAACTGTAAATAAATGCTTGATTACTAATTCAGCTAAGAAGTCACTCAACATCATTGATAAATGAGAATGTCTGTGACATGAATGTTGGTTGATATTTTCATCTACATTAGCAAAGAGGACAAAAGAGAAACAGCAAGGACATAGGTTGAAACTTCATTTATTTATTTATGACACAAGAGATTTCTTTGTTAAATCCTATAGTAGTGTTCAAATACTGGAGAGTATTTCCTCAATTATTTGTGATATTCACAATGTAACAGTCCCAGACACAACACACATTCCAATTTAATCTGCCTTATTAACCTGTTCTTTATTACTTCAAGTCTAGAAAATCAACAAAACAATGAATCAAATGCTGATTGGTAGCATTTGCCAATTTTCATGGTGTAAATACTCTTCCCATGGATAATTTTAAGCTACTAAGGTAATGTCACTGAGCAAAGAATTGGAAAGAGAAGTGCAGCAGTACTCTATCGTATAGTACTTCCACTATACAGTTATTAAAAAAAAAGTTGCCTTCAAGTTGATTTCTGCTCATGTCAACCTTATGTGAGTCTGAATAGAACTGTGCTCCATAAAGTTTTCAATGGCTGATTTTTTGGATTAGATTACCAGGACTTTCTTCTGAGGCATCTCTGGGTCTACTGGAACATCTAACCCTTCAGTTAGCAGCTGAGCGTGTTGACTGTTTGCACCACCCAAGAATAACTGAAATAGCATAGATAGTAATAAAATGTAGTAAAATAATTAGGAAGGAATGGATTTTAAATATTTATTATCTTTTGTTTTATTAAATGCAGAGAATAAGACCTATATTGTATAGTCTAGTTTATATATATTACCTTGATATAATATATAAAGTGTCTGCCCTGCATAGTGCTTAGCAAATGGTAACACTTAATATACAATAATTATAATTTAAAAGGGAAGATAAAATCAAGAGCCAGATATTTATATGGCATTTTGGAAAAGTACTATACCTTAAAGGTATGTCTATATATACACACACATATATACACACACATATATACACACACATAATACACACACATAGCCTGGTGGCGCCGTGGTTTAGAACTCAGCTACTAACCAAAAAATGGGCCATTTGAATCCATCGAGCCGCCCCTTGGAAACCCTATGAGGCAGTTCTACTGTCTTATAGGGTCACTGTGAGTTGGAATCGACTCAACGGCAATGAGTTTGGTATTTTGGGTTATACAGAGTAGAGAGAGAGAGAGCAGTTATCATATATAAGCTACTGTGCTAAAAGATTTACATAGATTAAATAATATAATCTTCATAATAATTGTAAAGGGTATCAATTATTATTTTCCTCCATAATATTCTCTGTTTTATGACAATGAGAATCTAGGGCTCATAGAAGGAAAGTGACTTGCTCAAGTTTACCCAGCTAGCAAATGCGGGGCTGGGATAAGAAAACATTCTGACTTTAAGGATTGTGTAACAAAGCAAAGGCAGCACATACATGTTTGTTTTGAAAAAAACAAACATTAGAAAGTAATTATTCTGGAAGGGCACAGAAGCTTGAAATTAAGATCTAGTCCTGGCTCCTCTGTGTGAATTTGTACAAATTATTTCACTTCTCTAAATTTGGATAGGAGCATGAACTTTTTTTTGGTGTGTGAAATGTTCCCAGCTCCATAGTAAAGCTGGGACACTAGAAGAAGACTGGGTTGCTAAAGACAGTGGTGCAATCTGGCTGAGACAAAGTCTGGCTTCTAATAGTAATATCATCTTCTAATAATAATAACAGTGACTTGTTTTTGTTCTTGTTCTTAGGTGCCACTGAGTCAGCACTCAACTCATGGTGACCCCTTGCACAATAGAACGAAACACTGCCAGTCCTACGCCAACCCCAAGATCAGCTGTGGACAGGACCATTGTGATCCACTGGGTTTTCACTGGCTGAATTTTAGAAGTAAATCAGCAGGCGTTTCTTCCTTGTTCATCTTAGTCTGGAAGTTCTGCCGAAACCGGTTCAGCATCAAAATGGCACACACATCTCCGCTGACAAATGGGTGGAGATTATGCAAGTGATGCATTGACCAGGACCCTGCTCTCCTGTATGGAAGGTGAGAATTCCACGACTGAGTCGCAACTGTCCCCACATATCACCACTAATAACAAGAATTATAATGTAGTGATATTTGGAATCACTGTGTCCAGTCTTCACTCACTGCACCTCCTACCCTTCTTCCTTGTACCTTCCTTCTAGGAAGAGTTCTCAAGCAGAGCAAGAGTACAAAGATGATAAATTGTTTGTTGTTCAGTTTAAAGAGCTGTGGTCAAGTGGTAAGACCAAAATATATGATCCAGTTTCCTAGACTATATAAAGATTTCAAAGCCAGGGGAGCATGCAGGAAAAGTGGGGTATGCAGAGAGAGAATGCTGAGCTCTTTGGGAAGAAACATCCTATAGCTTCCAGTGCTGGGGAGCAGCACAAAGCCCTGTAATTTCTTTGAAATGGCCCTTTCTATTAGAGAAAGCACTGTGCATCATTTGGAAGATTAATTCCTCTCACTGTGGTGTGACGAGGATGGCCTACTGACAACATCTAGATCATTGTCCATTGACCAACAATGTGTCTTGAGGTTCTGTACAACCTCCAAGCATATCCATTTCACAGGGACTACCTTCTCCACCCACTTTCAATGGCCACTGTAAGTCTCTGACATACGGTGGGGAGCTTTGTACATAGAAAGGGGAGACTTGCCAGGGCAGAGGAGGACAAGACAGGAGCAGCTTGAGCTCTATTAGGAGCTCAGATATTGGTGGAATACATGTCCAAAGCCCCTCAGCCTAACTCTACTTCCACCTCTTACTTAGCACTCAATTCACTGAAAAGTCAATTCACATGTATCCTTTCAGTTGTTTCTGATCCCACATATACTCTGGGAACCCGTATCACAGTACTTTTACAGTCCACTTTAATTAACTTTAAATGCACTCTCCCTCAATAGACTCTGAGCTACTTCAGGAAACTGTCGTGTCTTATTTCGCATGGTGTCTGTAGAGCTCAGCATAGTCACTAGAATATACAATTATGGATTGAATGGAGTCTCCCAGAAGGATAGGTTGAATTCCTAACCCCCAGTACCTGTGAACATGACATTGTTTGGAAATAGCATCTCTGAAGATGATGTCATTTAAGTATGAAGCATGAGGTCATACAGGAGTAGGCTGGGTCCTTAACCAATCTGAGTACTGTCTTTATAAAACAGAAGAACAGACACAGAGAGGCACAGAGGACAAAGGCAGTCATGTAAAGATGCATCTATAAGCCAAGGAACATGAAGAAACACTTGGGGCTACCAGAATCTGGAAGAGACAAAGAAGGATATTCCCCTAGGGGGGACAGAGAGAGCATCGCCCTGTTGATGCCCTCAGTTCAGACACTCAATATCCAAACAATAAATTGTTCTTAAATGTTACCCGGTTTGTGGTATTTTGTTCCAGGGGTCCTTGGAGACTAATACATAGACTGTGCTCAAAAAAGATGTGTAGAACAAATGACAAATTTATGTGGGGTGTTGTTGTTGGGTGCCATTGAGTCATTCTGACTCATAGCGACCCTACGTACCACAGAATGACACACTACCCCTTCCTGCTCCATCCTCATAATCATTGCTATATTCGAGCCCATTGTTGCAGCTGCTGTGTCAATCCACCTCATCAAAGTGTCTTCCTCTTTTTCAATGACTCTCTGCTTTACCAAGCATGATGTCCTTGTCCAGGGACTGGTCCTTCCTGATAACCTGTCCAAAGTATGTGAGATGAAGTCTCGCCATCTTTGCTTCCAAGGAAAACTCTGATTGTATGTCTTCCAAGATAGACTTGTTTGTTCTTCTGGACAAACCAACAAATCCAACTTGTTGCTGTTGAGTCAATTTTGACAGAGTAGAACTGCCCCATAGAGTTTCCAAGGAGTGCCTTCTGGATTTGAACTGTCAACTTTTTGGTTAGCAGTCATAGCTCTTAACCACCAAATCACCAGGTTTTCCTGTTCTTCTGGCAGTCCATGGTATATTCAATATTCTTCACCAACACCATAAGTCAAAGGCATCAATTCTTCTTTGGTCTTCCGTATTCATTGTCCAGTTTTCACATGCATCTGAGTCGATTGAAAATATCATGGCTTGGGTTAGGCGCACCTTAGTCCTCAAAGTGACATCTTTGCTTTTTTTTAAAAAAAAATAAAACACCTTAAAGAGGTCTTTTACAGCAGATTTGCCCAATGCAGTATGTCGTTTGATTTCCTGACTGTTGCTTCCATGGGCGTTGATTGTGGATCCAAGTCAAACGAAATCCTTGACAATGTCGATCTTTTCTCATTTATCATGATATGGATTATTGGTTCAGTTGTAAGGATTTTTGTTTTCTTTATGTTGAGGTGTGAACCAAACTGAAGGCTGTAGTCCTTTGATTTTCATCAGCAAGTGCTTAAGTCCTCTTTGCTTTCAGCAAGCAAGGTTGTGTCATCTGCATATCACAGGCTGCCACGTATTTCTTCATATACTCCAGCTTCTCAGATTATTTACTTAGCATACCGATTGTATAGGTATGGTGAAATGATACAACCTTGATGCACACCTTTCTTGATTTTAAACCATGCAGTACCCCCTTGCTCTGTTCAAATGACTGCCTCTTGGTCTATGTACAGGTTTTGCATGAACACAATTAAGTGTTCTGGAATTCCTATTCTTCGCAATGTTATCCATAATGTGTTATGATCCACATAGTTGAATGCATTTGTGTAGTCAGTTGAAACATAGGTATACATTTTTCTGGTATTCTCTGCTTTCAGCCAAGATCCATCTGACATCAGCAATGATATCCCTCATTCCACGTTCTCTTCAGAATCTGGCTTGAATTTCTGCAAGTTCCCTGTCCATGTACTGCTGCAGCTGCTTTTGAATGATCTTCAGCAAAATTTTACTTGCACATGATATTAATGATATTGTTCTATAATTTCTGCTTTGTGTTGGATCACCTTTCTTTGGGATGGGCACAAATATGGTTCTCTTTCAGGTGATTGGCCAGGTAGCTATCTTCCAGATTTCTTGGAATTGACAAGTGGGTGCCTCCAGAGGTGCATCCATTTGTTGAAACATCTCAATTGCTAGTCTGTCAATTCCTGGATCCTTGTTTTTCACAATGTCTTTAGTGCAGCTTGGACTTCTTCCTTCAGTACCACTGGTTCTTGATCATATGCTACCTCCTGAAATGGCTGAATGTCAATCAATTCTTTTTGGCACAGTAACTCTGTGTATTCCTTCCATCTGCCTTTGAAGCTTCCTGCATCATTCAATATTTTGCCCATAGAACCCTTCAAAATTTCAACTCAAGGCTTAAATTTTTCCTTCAGTTCTTTCATCTTGAGAAATACTAAGCATGTTCTTCCCTTTTGGTTTTCTAACTCCAGGTCTTTGCGCCTATCATTGTAATATTTTACTTTTTCTTCTGGAGCTGCTGTTTGAAATCTTCTGTTCTGCTCTTTTACTTCATTATTTCTTCTTTTCGTTTTAGCTACCCTACATTCAAGAGAAAATTCCAGAGTCTCTTTTGACATCCATTTGGTCTTTTCTTTCTTTCTTGTCTTTTTAATGACCCTTTGCTTTTTTTATGTATGATGTCCTTGATGTCTACCCACTACTGGTCTGGTCTTTGATCATTACTGTTCAACGTGTCAAATCTATTCTTGAGATAGTTTCCAAATTCAGGTAGGATATACTCAAGGGTGTATTTTGGCTCTTGTGCACTTGTTTTAATTTTCTTCAGCATCAACTTGAACTCACATATGAGCAATTGATGGTCTGTTCCACAGTCGGCCCCTGGCCTTGTTCTGACTGATGATATTGAGCTTCTCCATTGTCTATTTCCACAGATGTAGTTGATTTGATTTCTGTGTTTTCCAACCAGTGAAGTCCATGTCACCATTTGTGCTGTCACAAAAAGGTATTTGCAGTGAAGAAGTTCTTGGTGCTTCAAAATTCTACCATGCCATCTGCGGTGTCGTTTCTATTACCAAGTCCATATTTTCCAACTACCAATCCTTCGTCTTCATTTCCAACTTTCACATTCCAATCACCAGTAATTATCAATGCATATTGATTGCATGTTTGATCAATTTCATACTGCAGAAGTTAGTAAAAATCTTTAATTTCTTCATCTTTGGCCTTAGTGGTTGCTACATAAATTTGAATAATCATATTAACTGATCTTCCTCGTAGGCGTATGGATATTATCCTATTGCTGACCATGTTGTACTTCAAGATCTGAAAATGTTCTTTTTGATGATGAGCACCATGCCCTTCCTCCTCAATTTGTCATTCCTGGCATGGTAGACCATATGATTGTACCATTCAAAATGGCCAACACCAGTCTATTTCACCTCATTAATGCCTAGGATATCTATCTTTATGTGTTCCATTTTATTTTTGATGACGTCAAATTTTCCTAGATTCATGCTTTGTACATTCAACATTTGGATTATTAATGGATGTTTGCAGCTGTTTCTTCTCATTTTGAGTTGTGCCACATCAACAAATGGAGTTCCCAAAAGCTTGAGTCCATCCACGTCACTAAGGTCAACTTTACTTTGAGGAGGCAGCTCTTCCCCAATCGGATTTTGAGTGCCTTCTAACCTGAGGGACTTATCTTCCGGTACTATATCAGACAATGTCCTGCTGCTATTCATCAGGTTTTCACGCCAGTTTTTTCAGAAGTAAACTGCTAGGTCCTTCTTCCTAGTCTGTCTTAGTCTGGAAGCCCTACTGAAACGTGTCCACCAAGGGTAATTCTGCTGATATTTTAAATACTGGTGGCAAAGCTTCCAGTATCACAGCAACACACTGTGGGTGGAAATTATTAATTGTGTACTTTTTTAGCTAACGCGGATGTTGAAACTCAGAAAAACAGCTAGTTAGAGTCAAAGAATGTTCAAGATTCCAAGTGTATCATTCCCATTCCAATACTTGTTTTGCTACTCTCTTAACCCAACTTGAAGTAGGTTAAAAGGCTCTAATTTACTATTGTTTTTACTTCACAGGTTTCTCAGCATGAAGAATGACAGGACTTTTTTTATATTTAGGCTGAACCCCAAAATTTTCAGATAAAAATTCTTGAAACCAGATGAAGAAAGCTAGTCAGTGAAGAGAGACAAAACAATCAGAACTGGGTTTTCATGCATTCTGCCAAGAGTGTATGGGTGTGTGTGAGGATGGGTGGAGTGGGTGCTAGTGTGCAGAGGCTTTTGTGCATGTGTGCTCATGTGTGTGTACACTTAGTTTTATTAAAACCAACCAAACAAAACCTGTTGCCGTCGAGTAGTTTCCAAATCATAGTGACCTTATAGGACAGAGTAGAACTGCCCCATAGGGTTTCCAAAGAGCGCCTGGTGGATTTAAGCTGCCAGCCTTTTAGTTAGTAAAGTGTGGTAATTGGTCCTTTTGTTCGTTAGACCTTGTGGAAAATAGTTCACATAAAATACTCCACTTGGCCTTGATGCTGAACAAACAGCCCTATCTATGTCAATTTTATATCCCAACATGTCTATTGAGAATCTAGGCTCATGCTTGTAGATCTAAGGATGATTTAGAGTTCATTTACCACGTCTTTATATTTCTAAAGGTTGATGTTTCAATCTTCTGGACAGAAAAGAAGAAGAACTATTATGCTTAAAGATGAAAAGAATGGTTTTCCCAAATTTCTTGCAACTCAATAACTATACCAGACATTTATCTTTATTTGTGAAGCTCTCGCTAAAGGCTTTATATGGCAGAGAGTCACATGAAAGAGAAATTGAAATTTGTCTGTTGTTTGGAAAAAAATGCTGCATATCCCAGCTCAGTCTCTTAGTCAGCTATATTATGACTTTGAACAACATTCTTCTATTCTTTGAGCCAAAAAGTCATTCTTTCCTTTTTTTTTTAATATTTTATTGTACTTCAGGTGAAGGCTTACAGAACAAATAGTTTCTCATGAAACAGTAGTACACATGTTGTTTTATGACATTGGTTAACAACCCCACAACATATTAACCCTCTAAATTCTCAACCTTTTTTTTTTTTTTTTGGTGAAAATACACATAGCCAAAGATATACCGTTTCAAAAATTTATACTTGCACAGTTCAGTGACATTGACTACGCTCTTCCAATTGTGCTGTTATTCTCACTTAAGATGAAGGCTTACAGAACAAAATAGTTTCTCATTTAACAGTTACTACAAACGTTGTCCTATGACAATGGTTAACAATCTCACAACACATCAACAATATCCTTACTCAAACCTGGGTTCCCTATCACCAGCTTCCTTGTCCCCTTCTGCCTTCTGGCCCTTGTCACTGGACTCCTGTACCTCATTAGTCTCACTTGTTTTTAAGGGGCTGTCCACACCCAGGCTGAACAGTGAACCTAGGAGGTAGCTTCACCACTGAGCTAAAAGGGTGTCTGGGGGCCATACTCTTGAGGTTTCTCCAGTCTCCTTTAGGCCCGTAAATCTTTTTTTGTGAGTTAGAATTATGCTCTACATCCTTCTTCAGCTCTGTCCAGAACCCTCTGTTGTGATCCTAGTCAGAGCAGTCAGTGGTGGTAGTCGGGCACCATCTAGCTGTACTAGGCTCAGTCCGGTGGAGGCCTTGATAGCTGTGGACAATTAGTCCTTCAGACTAATCTTTTCCTTGTATCCTGTTCTCTTCATTCTCCCTTGCTCCCGAAAGGATGAGACCAGTGGAGTATCTTAGATGGCCGCTCACAGGCTTTTAGACCCCAAACAGTACTCACCAAGGTAGAATGTAGAGCATTGTCTTTATAAGCTGTGTCATGCCAATTGAGCTAGATGTTCCCCGAGACCATGGTCCCCCAGCCCTCCACCAAGCAATTCAGTCCCTCAGGGAGTTTGGATGTGTCTATGGGGCTTCCATGACCTTTCCTTGTACAGGTTGTGCTGGTTTCCCCTGTATTGTGTACTGTCTCACCCTTCACCCGAGATACCACTTATCTATTGCCTATTTAGTATTCCACCCCCCTTCCCTGCTAACCAACAAAGATTGTTACATTTTGTGTGTGAACTTTGTCATGGGTTTTTACAATAGAGGTCTCATACAATATTTGTCCTTTTGAGATTGACTTATTTCACTCAGCATAATGTCCTCCAGTTTCATCCATGCTATGAGATGTTTCACAGAATCATTGTTGTTCTTTCTCGTTGCATAGTACTTCATTGTGTGTATGTACCATAGTTTGTTTATCCATTCTTCTGTTGATGGGCATCTAGGTTGTTTCCATCATTTTGCTATTGTGAACAATGCTGCCATGAACATAGGTGTGCATATGTCTATTCAAGTGAAATCTGTTATTTCTCCAGGATAGATTCCTAGGAGTGGGATTGCTGGAACTAATGGTGTGTCTATTTCTAGCTTTCTGAGGAAGCACCATATCATTTTCCAAAATGGTTGTATCATTTTGCATTCCCACCAGCAGTGCATAAGAGTTCCGATCTCCCCACAGCCCCTCCAACATTTGTTATTTCCAGTGTTTTTGATTCGTGCCAGTAATGCCAGGGTGAGATGGTATCTCATTGTGGTTTTAATTTGCATTTCTCTAATGGCTAGTGATCGCGAGCATTTCCTCATGTGTCTGTTGGCCATTTGAATGTCTTCTCTGGTGAAGTGTCTGTTCATTTCCTTTGCCCATTTTTTAATAGGATTATTTGTCTTTTTGTTGTAGAGGTGTTGGATTTTCTTGTAGTTTATGGAGATTAGACCTTTGTCTGACTTGTACTGTCCAAAAATGTTTTCCCAGTCTGTAGGTTCTCTTTTGACTCTTTTGGTGAAGTCTTTTGAAGAGCATAGGTGTTTGATTTTTAGAAGATCCCAGTTATCTAGCTTACCTGTTGGGGTTTGTACATTAATGGTTATGGTTTGTATCCTGTTAATGCCATGTATTAAGGCATGAAGTGTTGGTCCTATTTTTTCTTCTATGACCTTTATAGTTTTAGGCATTATATTCAGGTCTTTGATCCATTTTGAAGTAGTTTTTGTATACGGTGTGAGGTATGGGTCCTGTTTCTTTTTTTTGCAGATGGATATCCAGTTTTGCCAGCACCATTTGTTGAAAAGACTGTCTTTTCCCCATTTGATGGACTTTGAGCCCTTGTCGAAGATCAGGTGACCATAGGTGGATGGATTCATATCTGGGTTCTCAATTCTGTTCCATTGGTCAATGGATTTGTCGTTGTACCAGTACCAGGCTGTTTTGACTACTGTAGCTGTATAGTAGCTTCTGAGGTCAGGTAATGTGAGTCCTCCAAGTTTATTCTTCTTCTTCAGTAGTGCTTTACCTATTCGGGGCTTCTTCCCTTTCCATATAAAGTGAATGATTAGTTTTTCCATCTCTTTGAAGAATGTTGTTCGTATTTGGATCGGAATTGCATTGTATTTGTAAATTGCTTTGGGTAGAATTGCCATTTTCACAATGTTGAGTCTGCCTATCCATGAGCATGGTATTTTTTTACATTTATGTAGATCCCTTTGGGTTTCATGCAGTAGTGTTTTATAGTTTTCTTTGTATATGTCTTTTACAGCCCTGGTCAGATTAATTCCTAAGTATTTTATCTTTTTAGGGGCTATTGAAAATGGTATTGTTTTCCTGATTTCCTTTTCAACGTTCTCCTTACTGGTGTATAGGAATCCAACTGATTTTTGAACGTTTATCTTGTATCCTGCTACTCTGCTGAATCTTTGTATTAGTTCCAGTAGATTTCTCGTGGAGTCATTAGGGTTTTCTATGTATAGTATCATATCATCTTCAAACAGGGGCAGTTTAACTTCTTCATTACCAATTTGGATGCCCTTTATTTCTTTTTCTTGCCTTATTGCTCTAGCTAGAACTTCCAGAACAATGTTAAATAGGAGTGGTGATAAAGGGCATCCTTGTCTTGTTCCTGTTTCCAAGGGAAATGGTTTCAGTCACTCTCCTTTAACAATGATGTTGGCTGTTGGTTTTCCATGGATGCCCTTTATTATGTTGAGAAATTTCCCTTCTATACCTATTTGATTGAGAGTTTTTATCAGGAATGGGTGTAGGACTTTGTCAAATGCCTTTTCTGCGTCAATTGAGATGATCATGAGATTCTTTTCTTTCCTTTTATTTATGTGGTGGATTACGTTGATTGATTTTCTAATGTTGAACCATCCTTGCATAGCTAGTATGAATCCTACTTGGTCGTGGTGTATTATTTTTTTGAAATAATGCTGAAGTCTATTGGCTAGAATTTTGTTGAGAATTTTTGCATCTATATTCATGAGAGATATTGGTCTGCAATTTTCTTTTTTTGTGACGTCTTTGCCTGGTTTTGGTATCAGCGTTATGGTGTCTTCATAGAATGAATTTGGAAGTATTGCTTCCTCTTCTATGCTCTGAAATAGCTTGAGTAGTAGTGGTATAAGGTCTTCTGTAAATGTTTTGTAGAATTCTCCAGTGAAGCCATCTGGGCAAGGGCTCTTTTTGATGGGAGTTTTTTTATTAACTTTTCAATCTCTTCTCTTGTTATGGGTCTGTTCAGATTTTCAACATCACTTTCTTGTATTTTGGGTAGGCCGTGTGTTTCTAGAAATTTATCCATTTCCTCTAGGTTTTCAAATTTGTCGGAGTATAGTTTTTCATAATAATCTGTTATAATCCTTTTTATTTCAGTTGGGTCTGTTGTAATGTCCCCCATTTCATTTCTTATTTGGGTTATTTGTGTCCTCTCCTGTTTTTCTTTTGTCAGTCTGGCCAGTGGTTTGTCGATTTTGTTGATTCTTTCAAAGAACCAACTTTTGGTTTTGTTCATTCTTTCTATTGGTTTTCTGTTCTCTATTTCATTGATTTCTGCTCTGATCTTTACTATTTCCTTTCTTCTGATCATTGTGGGCTTTTTTTGCTGTTCTTTCTATTTGTTTGAGTTCTATAGTTAATGTTTTGATTTTGTCCCTTTCTTCTTTTTTGATATGTGCATCTATTGCTGTAAATTGTCCTCTGAGGACTGCCTTTGCTGTGTCCCAAAGGTTTTGGTAGGATGTGTTTTCATTCTCATTTGATTCTAGGAATTTTTTGATTCCATCTCTGATTTCTTCTATTACCCAGTGATGTGTAAGCAGTGTATTATTCAGTTTCCATGTAGTTGATTTTTTTCCTTGCTCTTTATAGTGTTAATTTCTACCTTGATGGCACTCTGGTTAGAGAAGTTACTTTGAATTATCTCAACATTTTGGATCTTGTAGAGGATTGCTCTGTGGCCTAAGATGTGGTCTACTCTGGAGAACGTTCCATGTGCATTGGAAAAGAATGTGTACTTTGCAGTGGTTGGATGGAGTGTTCTCTATATGCTTATGAGGTCTAGTTTGCTGATTGTGCCCTTTCGGTCTTCTGTATCTTTGCTAAGTTTCTTCTTAGCTGTTTCTGTGCTTTACTGAGAGTGGTGTGTTGAAGTCTCCTACTATTATTGTGGAACTGTCAATTTCTCTTTTCAGTGTTGTTGGAGTTTGTTTTATGTATTTTGGAGCCCTGTCTTTGGGAGCGTAGATGTTTATTATGGTTATGTCTTCATGATGGATCATCCCCTTTATCATTATATAGTGTCCTTCTGTCTTTTATGGTAGATTTTGTTTTAAAGTCTATTTTATCTGAGATTAGAATTGCCACTTCTGCTCTTTTTTGGTAGTTGTTAGCTTGATATATTTTTTTCCAACCTTTGACTTTTAATGAATTCACATCTTTGTTTCTAAGGTGTGTCTCTTGTAGACAGCAGATTGATGAATCCTGTTTTCTTATCCATTCTGTCAGTCTACGTCTCTTTATGGGTGCATTCAGTCCATTTACATTCAGTGTAATTATTAATAGATGTTAGTTTGTTGCTGTCATTTTGTAGTGCTTTTTTTTGTGGTGCTGATGTTTTATTTGTTCTTACTCTCTTGTGCTGAGTTTCTTTCGTTTGTGGATTTTTTTTTTTCCATTTCTTTTGTTTTTCTAGGTTTTGTTTTCACTAAGACTTTATGTTTTTCGTCCTTATTTTTATGAGTTGGTTTGTTAACTTTCTTTGTGGTTACCGTGAATTTTACCCTTATCTTTATAAGTTTGAAGCAGTCTACCACTGCTTGGTATTGCCTTGCTTTCCTTTGTATTAGAAGGTTCTGCACCTATGCCGTTTATTCCCTCTTTTATTGTTTTGATGTTGTTGTCATTTACTGATTAACTGCTCTGATTCCCTGTTGTATTTCTTTTGGTTTTGGATACACCTCGAGAGTTCATTTCCGAGTTTGGTATCTGGCTCATACAATCCTGAGTCCTAGGTTCTGCCTGTGAGCTGAAGCTGTTTGTCCTCAGATCAAACAACTCCCTTTAATAATTCTTGTAAGTTTGGTTTGACTTTTACATATTCCCTTAATTTCTGTTTATCTGGAAATCACCTAATTTCACCATCAAATTTGAACGAGAGTTTTGCAGGTTATATTATTCTTGGCTGACAATTTTTTTCTTTCAAGATTTTGTATATGTCATCCCATTGCCTTCTTGCTTGCATAGTTTCTGCTGAATAATCTGAGCTTAGTCTTATTGTTTCTCCTCTGTATGTGACTTCTTGTTTTTCACGAGCTGCTCTCAGGATTCTTTGTTTGTCTTTGGTTTTGGCGAGTGTGAATATGATATGCCTTGGTGATTTTCTTTTGGGGTCTCTTCTATATGGGGTTTGTTGAGCTTCTTGGATTGCCAGCTTTTCATCTTTCATGATATCGGGGAAGTTTTCTGTCAGCAGTTCCTCAGTGATCCTCTCTGTGTTTTCTGTTTTCTCCTCCTGTTCTGGAATTCCAATCACTTGTAAATTTTTGCTTTTAATTGTGTCCCACATAACTCTCAGGGTCTCTTCATTTTTCTTAGTTCTTTTTTCTGAGTTTTCCTGAAACAGAGTTTTATCCAAGTGTTTGTCTTCAATTCCACTGATCCTGTCTTCCACAGTTTCAAATCTGCTTCTCAGCCGTTCTATGACATCATCCATTTCTGAAACCTTGTTGTTTATCTTTTGGATTTCTAATTGTTGTCTTTGTATAATTTCTAGTTGTGAATTTTTTTTGGCATTTTGTTCCTGAAGCATCTTCCTGAATTCTTTCAATTTTTTATCTGTATTTTCCATGAATTTGTCTATTTTTTCCTCATGTTTGTCACCTTTTTGCCTCAGTTCTTGGAGAATTCCGAGTATTAGAGATTTGAATTCCCCATTAGGTAGTCTAGGTTATTTTCTTCCACAGGAGAGTCATCTGGTGTTTTATTCTGGATGCCTACTGGAACCTTTCTGTCCTGTTTTTGTAATTGTTTTGATATTGTCTGCTGTTTTCAGGGCATTCGGTAGTTATTTTTCTCGTTTATTGATTGTAGATTTGTTTGTTTCATCCTTTTATAAAAAAAAAAATTTGACTATGTCTGAGCAGGCGGACTGTGTGTTCTTTGTTGTTTGCTCGTCTGTGCGCTCCATGCTTTCACCTCCTTCTCCAACTGGCAGGGTCAGTCCCTCAGATATGGTACAGCAGGGCAGGTCTAGCTGAAGAGTCGTTACTGGGACGGGTTGTTTGTGGCACTTACTACAGCCATCAGAGCAGGTCAGTAATCAGTGCAGGGCAGGTTCCAGTAGGCCGTGCCCGTGCTGCTTGGTGGTGTGATGTCAAGCGCACGGTGCAGGTAGGCAGGATGCAGTGGGGGATTGTTATTTGTGGAGCTAAGATGGATATGGGAGAGAGGAGAGAGGAACAGGAGCCAAAAACTTACAAACAAACAAACAAGAATGGTAGGGGAGCTTGCCTTTGGAATGGAGAGATGAGAGACTATGAAATAGAGAGGAACAGAAAGGGGAAGAGGAAGAAAATAAAAGAATGAATAAATAAAAATCAGAAAGGTTAAAGAACCGCAAAGTTTCCAGGGATCCCACTGGTGCAGCTATGAGGTCTGGGGAAGTCACCTTCAGGAGTTGCAATACAGCCTGTCTAGAAGGCGTAGAGGTATACAATGCCTGGTATTCAGGGATCAGAAAGAGAAGGAAATTATAGAGAGATGAGTAACAGCAATGAAGAACGATAAAAAGGGAAAAAGAAGGAAAAGAAAACAAAACAATTAAAAAAAACAAAAAAACAAAAAAAGAAATGCTCTCAAGTATCCCTCTGCACGTCTGCGGAAGCTGAAGGGGAGTTCCTTGCCATGCAGCTCTGCCTGGCCAGAAAGGGCTCCCAACTCAAGAAAAGGAAAATAAAACAAACAAACAATTCAAAACAAACGAACGAACAAACAAACAAAAGCCCCGGGATCCCACCAGCGTGGTAGCCCAGACCGGGAAGCAGCTCCACACTCGAATGGAGCTCCACAGCCCCTCAGGAAGAAGCAAAGATGGCGCTTGGAGTCAGGCACTTGTGCGAAAGGAGGGGGAGGCGGCGAGAGGCAAGCAAGAAATCAAAAGAAGCAGGGGAAAAAATAAAAAAAAGCAACCCCAGCAGCCAACAAATGGCACTCAGAGAGCCAGCCAGTGCAGGCTGGTGTTTCTGGACAAGAGACTGTGTCCATGGGAAGCAGAGGAGGCCGAGTGTGGGTGAGGAAGGGTAGAGAGTGGGAAAGCTTATATCACAAATTGCCAGCACTCTGCAGCCCCTCAGGAAGAAGCAAATATGGTACATGGAGCCAGGCACTCAAGTGAAAGGAGGGGGAGGCAGTGAGAGGCAAGTGAGAAATCAAAAGAAGCAGAAAAAAAAAGCAACACTAGCAGCCAACAAATGGCACTCAGAGAGCCAGCTAATGTGGGCTGGTGTTTCTAGACAAGAGACTGTGTCCACGGGAAGCGGAGGGGGCCGAGTATGGGTGAAGAAGTGTAGAGAGTGGGAAAGCGTATATCACAAATTGCTGGCACTCTGCAGCCCCTCAGGAAGAAGCAAAGTTTGTGCACGGAGGCAGACACTCGAGCGAAAGGAGGGAGAGATGGCCAGAGGCAAGGAAGAAATCAAAAGAAGTGGAAAAAAGCAACACCAACAGCCAACAAATGGCACCCAGAGAGCCGCCCACTTGGGTGTGTGGTATCCAAGCAGCCAGCACTTCCCGGTCAAGAGACCTTGGCCGTGGGAGGCAGAGGAGGCCGAGCTGGGATGAAGAGGGGTGGGGGGTGGGAAAACACACACCGCAAATTACCGGTTGTTTTGTCTCCCGCTGGACGCTCCGTGAGGCTGCTTTCTTGTATCCCTGTTTGCTGGTCTCCCATAGGAGTGCAAGACAGTGGATCCGTGCTGCGTTAGCTGGTAGGAGACCTCTGCATGAATCTCTCCTCGCTCTCCGTTCTCTGTCAGTTTTCTCACTCCACTTGGTGCTTGGCTGAGTTCTTTATCTCTTCATTTGATGTTTTAGGGTTTCAGGATTGTTGTATTCTCTGTTCATCTTAGTTTTTCGGATCTTTGCTATGGAGGGATGGTGTGGTGCTTCTGCCTAGAGCGCCATTTTGCCGGAACTCTCCCAAAAAGTCATTCTTGATTGAAAATGTTAATAATAAGAATAATAGCTAACATTTGAGTGCCTACTTGAGCATGGCATTATTCTGGTCATTCTACATTTTACTTAATCCCCATCCTAAGCCTATAAATTGCTTACTGTTCTCACCATTTTACAGGCAAAAGATCTGATCTTTAAGGAGTTTATGCCACTTATTCAAAATCACATAGTAAGTTGCAAAGCTGGGCCTTGTTCCCAGGCCTCTCTGACTGTAGAACTACAATTTCTTATAACATTTCTGTGATGCCACATTCCTGACTAGTCAAAAAAGCTAGATTTTAGAACCTAGGGAACATTTTGAAGCATGTTGAAGAGGGTATTCACAGGCATTGAAAGCAGATAAAAACCTGAAATTTAGTCTTGACATGGTCTTAGAAAATTAGTTGAATCCTTTGAGTCTTAATTTCTTTATATTCAGAAAGCTTAGTGATATATATCACACAATGCTGGAACATTAAATGATAAAACATAAATATTTACCATACAATGTCCATAAATGTAATTACTTTTCATAATCTAAGTTCCAAAGATTGCATTTTTGTTATATTTATTCTGGTTCCGTTTTAACTGGAACTAGAGAACAAACGGTGTTCAAGAACTAAGACCACTCTCCCACCAATTCTTTCTACACTCTATATCCCCCTCTCTGATGTGGACATACCCACAGAGACACACACATGCAAGCACACATACAGAGCTGTCTTTGATCTAGTTCCAGGGCCATCACATATCCTTTTTCATTACGTGTGTATGGCAGAATTTTTCTAAGGAAGGCATTATGTTGAACATTTTGATTGTGGAAAGATAAACTCTAAGACAATGGTTTGAAAAGTAGATTATGACATAAGGAGGAAAACTGCTTTCATTAGCAAACTAAGATTTTGAGGGTTGTTCACATTAGAAAGAGAAGAAGATGGAGAGGTTAAGAAGTACACACTAAATATATATATATAATATATGTATATATATATGTTGAAGAGATGAATAAAACCAAAATTTTAAAGCCAGAGACCTAAGGTTGAAACAGTAAGTGAGAAAGTCTCAGTGTTTGGAAGGACTGATGGACTTACCTCTTCCTAGAACATTGACAGATTCATTCTCTGTCTTGTGATTAGGTTGGGGCCATTGACCGAGTTCTTGTCAAGAGGATGTGGGCAGAAGTAATATTTTCTACTTTCTAGCTTGGCCTAAAAGCACCCTTGACCATACTCCATGAGCTCTCTGCTTGTCCACTGGCTGAATGCAGAAAATCCACCAGATTACCAAAGAGACCGTGGGGATGGTAGAACCATAAGATGGAAGGAGCATGGATCCCTGATCACTATTTGCAGAAGAGCCACTGCTTTGAACTGAACTGTGAGGTGAACAGACTATAAACTTTTATTTTGTTAAGACCCTGAGTTTCAAAATAACAGCTAGCATTAATCACTCTAACATAAAATTGAATCCATTCTGTCCACCAGCAATCCAGAGAGACTCTGGATCGTTATACATAGGAGAATGGGAGTAAGAAGTAAGGCTGAAAACACAGGTAATATTAAAATTTTTAAGAAGCAAGGGGGTGGAGAGGACAATAAGATAAGTGAAACTGCTCTCCATCTTCCTACACCTAATGAGAAAGCACAAATAACTGCATTCCCCCTGTCAAAATTCTAGACTGCTCTTCTCTAAAGAAATGGAACAAAATGTTTGGATTGGATAAAACTGTGTGTGTTGATAGTCCAATATAAATCACTCTTCATTGAAATATTTGCCATGGTTGAAAGGAGGAGAGGGTTCTGCAGGCCAGAAACAGGCTACACATCACCTGAGAGAGAAGCTGGCCATCTGATAGTCCCTGGACTGTCTCTCATAGAACAATCAGTCCAAAAGTTCTGCTTAGTGGAGACACCTAGCCAAAACATATCTAGGTGTACAATAGAAGAGAAAACCCATATGAGTTACTCAGTATTTTCAGCTTGAACATCAATGGACAAACAAGTATCAAATGATAAGAAAAACCAACAACATAAAAAAGGACAATAATAATGAGTATATGTGCTAATTAACATGTTCAGGTAAATTTGAGAAGATTATACTTATTTACTCATTAATTTTAAAAATATTTATTGAACACTTACTATGTATCAGGCTCTTCAAGATGATGAGGATACATTGGTGAAATAGACAAGGCTTCTACCATCATGGGGCCTAATTTTCAATACCCTTTGCCGTCAAGTTGATTCCAACTCATAGAGACCATATTTTCAATGAGGCAAGTGAAAAAGAAGCACATAAAATCAATAAATAAGATCAATTCCTATACAGATAAGTTCTGTGGACAAAATAAAACAGCATATTGATACAGAGACTCACTGAAAGAGGGCTACTTAGAATAAAATGATCAAGCAAAGTGTTTCTGATTAGGTTATTGTCAAGATGAGAGTTTAATGAGAAGAAGCCAACCATGAAAGATCTTGGGACACTGTATTTTGGGAGGGGGTCAATTAATGCGGAGGTCATAGAGCAAGGAAGATCTTGGTATGTTCAAGAAACAGGAAGAAAGTCATTGTACTTGGAGCGTGATAAAAGACCAGGGGTTGGAAGAAGGATTTCATTTTCAGGCATTTCTCCAAGACCTCAATGTAGTGTATATATTGTTTTATTAAAAAACCCTGTACTGTCAAGTTGATTCTCACTCATAGCAACCCTACAGGACAGAGTAGAACTGCCCCATAAGGTTTCCAAAGCTATAAATCTTTACGGAAGCAGACTGCCACATCTTTCTCCAGCAGAGTGGCTGATAGGTTTGAACCACTGACCTTCTGGTTAGTAGCCAAGCACTTAACCACTGTGCCACCAGGGTTCCTTATTGTTAGAGCATACTAAATACAATCAGCAATTGGTCCCTGGTTTACCATCAAAAAGCCTTGGGTACAAGAGTAGGAAGAGTCCTCAAGAAAATATTTTGTTTAGGAAGTGGAGCCAATGTAGCATTATAGACAGAAGCACCAAGCTGTCCCACCACAGCAAAGACCCAAAAAACTAAGTAAAACAGAGATAAACATCAATCCCGAAATCCTAAGCATCAAATGAAGAGATAAAGAACTCAACCAGGCACTGATGGAATAAGAAGCTGACAGAAAACAGAGAGCTAGGAGAGATATGAGTGGAAGTCGCCTATCAGCTAACATAGCATGAGTTTGCCATTTTGGACTCCTGTCAGACTGGCCGACAGGGAGTGTGGGAAAGCATATTAATGGAGCTCCCAGCAGGAGATAGAGCACCTGGTAACCAGCAATACAAACTTTACCAACCTTCACTATTCTTTGCCCTGCTTGGCCTCTGCCACTGCCCAGCCAGCTGAACGACAATGGCCCAGAAGTCACCAGCTCCATGCCACATGGATTCACCCCACCCACACCAGCTGGCTCCTTCAGTGCAATTTCTTTGTTGCTGGTGTTGCTTTTTTGGGCTTCTTTTGGTTTCTTCCCTGCCTCTCACCTCCTCCCCTTCTTTTCTCCCAAACACCTGGCTCCGTTTGCCAACATTGCTTTTTCTTGACAGGCTGTGAAGCACCGCTCACTGGGGAACTGCTTACCTGGTCCATGCCGCCATGTTGGTGGGATCCTTGGGGCTTTTTTTGTTTGTTTTATTTTCCTTTTTGTTTTTCTTCATTTCTCATTTTCTCTTCTCTCTCTACTTACCTTCTTTTCCTGTCTCCTGAATAAGTGGTGCTGTGTGCTATCTCTTCCCCTTCTAGCCAGGCTGTACTATATGGCTTGGGAAACAATGTCCTGGTCTGCGCGGTGATGGGATCCCTAGGAGCCTTCCTTTTAAAAAAAAATTATTTTTATTTTTCATTATTATTATTTTCTTTTTCTTTTTCCATTTTTGTTTTTCTTCATTCCTCAGTTTCTCATCTCTCTCTACTTTCTTTTTATTTCTGTCTCCTCAATACCTCGTACTGTGTGCCATCCCCACCACTTCTAGATGGGTTGTGTCCTGAGGACTGGGAGCCATTTCCCAAGTCACCTGTGGGATCCCTGGGGGCATTTCTTATTTCTTTTATTTAGTTTTTCCTTTTTGTTCTTCACTTCTCAGTTCCTCATCTCTCTCTGCTTTCTTTCTTTTTCTGTCTCCTGAATACCTGGCACTGTGTGCCATCTCTGCCCCTTCTAGATGGGCTGTATCTGAGGCCTGGGATCCATTTCCAGGCTGGTGGGATCCTTGGTGACATTTCTTTTCTTTTTTTAAATTTTTATTTAGTTATTTTTTTCTCTTTTTATTTCTTCATTTCTCAGTTTCTCATCTCTCCACTCCAACAGGAGCCTCCTTTTTTTTTTTTTTTGGCTCCTGTTTCTCTCTCTTTTCTCTCTTCTTTCCCGTGCTCAACTTAGCTCCACACATCACAACCTTCCCCTTCCCTCTTGCCTATCTGCACCATGCACTGAACATCACATCCCCAAGCAGCACAGGCACTGCCTACTGGATTCTGCCCTTCACTGACCCCCAGCTCGCCCTGTTGGCCCCAGTAGATGCCACAAGCAACCCATCCCAGCAACTTCCCTTCAGCTGGACCTGCCCTGTTGCATCATAGGTGAGTGACTGGCCCTGTCCATTGAACAAGGAGGTGAAAAGTATCATGCCCACAGACAAGCAAATAAGAAAGAATGTATGGACCACATGCTCAGACATAACCAAATAAAATAAAAAACCAGGACAAAACAAACAAATCTACAATCAATAAATACAACAACTACTGAATGTCCTGAAGACAGTATACAATATCAAAACGTATAAAAAACAGGACAGGATGGTTCCAGTAGGCATCCAAAATAAAACACCAGATGACTTTCCAGTAGAAGAAAAGACACTGGAACTATCTGATAGGGAATTCACATCTCTAATATTCAAAGCTAACCAAGAGTTGAAACAAAAAAGCAGACAAAAGTGAGGAAAAACTAGACAAATTTATGGAACAGGCAGACAAATTCATGGAAAATATAGACCAAAAAAAAAAAAAAAAGGAAGAATGCAGGAAAATAATACAGGAAAAAAATGCCAAAATAAATTCACAACTAGAAAGCATACCAAAAAATCAATTAGAAATCCAAAAGATAAACAAGATTTCAAAAATGGACAGTATTATAGAAGGGCTGAGGAGCAGGTTTGAAACAATGGAAGACAGGATCAGTGAAATTGAAGACAAATACCTAGATATCACTTTGTATGAAGAAAAATCAGAAAAAGAAAAACGAAGAAACCCTGAGAATGATGTGGAATACAATCAAAAGCAAAAATCTGTGCGTGATCGGAGTTCCAGAACAGGAGGAGAAAATGGAAAACACAGAGAGTATCATTGAAGAATTACTGACAGAAAACTTCCTTAATATCATGAAAGAGGAAAAGCTGACCATCCAAGAGGCTCAATGAACCCCATATAGGATAGACCCCAAAAGAAAATCACCAAGGTATATAATAATCACACTCGCTAAAATCAAAGACAAAAAAGAATCCTGAGAGCAGCTTGATAAAAACGAAAAGTCACATATAGAGGGGAGACAATAAGACCAAGCTCTGATTACTTGGCAGAAACTATGCAGGCAAGAAGGTAATCAGATGACATATTTAAAACCTTGAAAGAAAAAAATTGCCAGCCAAGAATAATATATCCTGCAAAACTCTCATTCAAATATGATGATGAAATTAGGACATTTCCAGATAAACATAAATTAAGGGAATATGTAAAAACCAAATCAAACATACAAGAATTATTAAAAGCAGTCCTTCGATTTGAGAACAAACAACATCAAACAACAGCCTGAATCTAGGACGCAAGATAGCAGTAGCCAGATACCAACCTAGGAAATAAACTCTCAAGGCCTATTAAAAACCAAAAGATTTACAAAAGGAAACCAGAGAGGTTAATCTGTAAATGACAACAACATCAAAACAATAAAAGAGGGACTACATAGAGTAGGTATAGAAATGTCTCATGGAGAGGAAGGCAAGGCAATGTCAAGTAATAATAGCCTGGTTCAAACCTAGGAAGATAACAGTAAATTTCAAGGTAACCACAAAGAAAGTTAACGAACCTGCTCATCAATATAAAGAAGAAAAACATAAAGTCTCAGTAAAAACAAAATCGACAATAACAAAAGAAATGGAAAAAAAACCCTGCAAACAAAAGGAATTCAGCACAAGAGAGTAAGAGGAACAAAGACAACACCAGCACAACAACAACAAAAAAAGCACTAAAAAATGACAGCAATAAACTGACACCTATCAATAATTACACTGAACATAAATGGCCTAAATGCATCCATAAAGAGACGGAGAGTGACAGAATGGATAAAAAACAGGATCCATCAATATGCTGTCTACAGGAGACACACCTTAGAAACAAAGATGTATATTTATTAAAATCAAAGGATGGAAAAATACATCAAGCAAACAGCTACCAAAAAAGAGCAGGAGTGGCAATACTAATCTCAGATAAAATAGACTTTAAAATAAAATCCACCATAAAAGACAAAGAAGGGCACTATATCATGATTAAAAGGACGATCCATCATGAAGACATAACAATAATAAATATCTACACACCCAATGACAGGGCTCCAAAATACATAAAACAAACTCTAACAGCATGGAAGAGAGAAATTGACAGTTCCACAATAATAGTATGAGACTTCAACACGCCACTCTTCGTAAAGGACAGAACTTATAGAAAGAAACTCAAGAAAGATACGGAAGATCTAAAGGACACAATCATCCAACTTGAACTCATAGACATATAGAACCCTCCGCCTAACAGCTGCAAAGTATATATTCTTTTCCAATGCACATGGAACGTTCTCCAGAACAGACCACATCTTAGGCCACAAAGCAACCCTCAACAGAATCCAAAACACTGAGATAATACAAAATATCTTCTCTGATCACAATGCCATCAAATCAGAAATAAACAACAGAAGAACAAGGGAAAAAATCAATTACATGGAAACCGAATAACACCTTGCTTAAAAACCACTGGGTAATAGAAGAAATCAAAGACAGAATAAAAAAATTCCTAGAATCAAACAAGAATGAAAACAGCATACCAAAACCTTTGGGTCACAGCAAAGGCAGTGCTCAGAGGTCAATTTATAGCTATAGATGCACACATCAAAAAAGAAAAAAGGGACAAAATCAAAGCATTAGCTATACAACGTGAACAAATAGAAAGAGAACAGCAAAAGAAGCCCACAGCCACCAGAAGAAAGGAAATAATAGAGATGAGAACAGAAATAAAGGAAATAGAGAACAGAAAAACAATAAATAAACAAAATGATGCTGAAAATCTGAACACACTCATAAAAAGAGTAGAGACTGAAAAGGTAGTAAAAAAAATCCCAACAAAAAAAGCCCTGACCCAGATGGCTTCACTGGAAAATTCTACCAAACATTCCAAGAAGAGTTTAAACCAATGCTACTCAAACTATTTCAGAACATAGAAAAGGATATGGCGCTTCCTTAGAAAGCTAGAAATAGAAATACCATACGATCCAGCAATCTCACTCCTACGAATATATCCTAGAGAAATAAGAGCCATCACATGAATAGACATATGCATACCCATGTTCATTGCAGCATTGTTCACAATAGAAAAAAGATGGAGACAACCTAGATGCCCATCAACAGATGAATGGATAAACAAACTCAATACATACACACAGTGGAGTACTAAACAACAACAATAAAGAACAATGATGAATCTGTGAAGCATCTCACAACATGGACGAATCTGGAGGACATTATGCTGAGTGAAATAAGTCAATCACAAAAGGGCAACATTGTATGAGACCACTACCATAAAAACTCATGAAAAGGTTTGCACACAAATAGAAACAATCTTTTGTGGTTATGAGGGAGGTGTGGGGTGGAGATGGAAAAACACTAAACAGATAATAGATAAGTGGTAACTTTGGTGAAGGTAAGACAGTATACAGTACTGGGGAAACTAGCACAACTTGTGCAAGGAAAGGTCATAGAAGCTCCACAGATTCATCCAAACTCCCTGAGGGACCGAATTACTGGGCTTAGGGCTGTGGGAACCATGGTCTGGGGGAACATCTAGCTCAATTGGCATAATATAGTTTATAAAGAAAATGTTCTACATTCTACTTTGGTGAGTAGTGTCTGGGATCTTAAAACCCTGTGAGCGGCCATCTAAGATACTTCACTGGTCTCACCCCTTTGGGAGCAAGGGATAATGAAGAAAACTAAAGAGACAAGGGAAAGATTAGTCCAAAGGACTGATGGACCACAACTACCATGGCCTCCAACAGACTGAGTCCAGTACAATTAGATGGTGCCTGGCTAGCACCGCTGACTGTTCTGACAGGGATTGCAGTAGAGGGCCCTGGACAGAGCTGGAGAAAAATGTAAAACAAAATTTTACCTCACAATAAAGACCAGACTTACTGGCCTGACAGAGACTGGAGAAACCCTGAGAGTATGGCCCCCAGACACCCTTTCAGCTCAGTAATGAAGTCACTCCAGAGGTTCACCCTTCATCCAAAGATTAGACAGGCCCATAAAACAAAATGAGACTAAAGCATCCCACCAGCCCAGGGGCAAGGACTAGAAGGTAGGAGGGGACAGGAAAGCTGCTAATAGGGAACCCAAGGTCGAGAAGGGAGAGTATTGACATGTCATGGGGTTATTAACCAATGTTATAAAACAATACGTGTACTGTTTAATGAGAAGCTAGTTTGTTCTGTAAACCTTCATCTAAAGTACAATAAAAAAAAAAAAAAAAGGAAAAATATCTTGTTTAACCTACCCAGTTTACAGATGAGGAAATAGAGACCCAAGAAGAAATGGGAAAATATCCACAGTCATCCAGCCAGTTAGGAACAGAACGAATAGAGCCTAAGGCCTTTGTATACTGTCTTGTGGTCCACCCAACCTTCTGGCTGCTCTGTATTGTGTGAATGGAAAGAGGAGAACCTTTTGCAGTAATAATTAGGTCTCCACCAGAAGTTCTTCAGCTCTGGTTCCTAAACCTGACTAATCATTGTCTGAAGAAGTTAACAAACAAACAGATACACAAATCTCACCCTAGAAGATGCTGATTCAGAAGTGTAATTTTAGGAACCAGGAATCCATATTTTATAAAGAACTCCAGATAGTTATGATGATGAGATGTGTTAAAATACCAAGACACAGTGTATAAATCCCTGATCTTGCATTCAGAGAACTTAGATCCTCATTCTAGCTTACCCAATTACTAACCATGTGACTTAACATCTCTAATCCTGTTTCCTCATCTCAATAATAAGGACAATGCCAGTCCTGCATATCTCATGGTATTTGGAGGAGAATCCCTATATCACTGCCCCCCATAATCTTATAATTTTGATAGACAGCTTTGTAAATAATAAATGTGTTTATATACAGTGTATAAAGTACTTTCCCTTTGATCTTCACCATCTTTGTTATTAATCAGATGAGTCCAAGTTCATCTGAACAAGCTGACAAGAAGTTCCCAGTGTAAACCCTGGTTCTTCTCTCTCCAGTCTCAACTCCCTCTCTACCGCATCGTATTGTCTCTCTTCATAAGACTTCACCATCTATTTAGGTTATTTCAAAATAAAACTTATTTTAAAGTACTTATTTGTCAATGAAGATACTAGTTTAGATATAGTTCAGGTAGAGAGATAAATGGTGTGGGAATTACTGTTTTACGTTATGTTGAAAAAGTCAAAATAAAATCTCAGGAGATAAAGACCCAAGGGCTCCAGGTGGATCTTTTCAAAGGAATTTTTTTCCCCTTTAAAGAAGAATAATTTTAGGAGGTTCTGTCTCCCCTTTCCCTGCCCTTTTCTGAGTTTCCCCGCAGGATCTATGAAATACTGCATGAGAGCTAAATGTTTCCCCATGGCATCATAGATCCCAGCAAAACTCCAGGCTGGTACAAAGTGGTGCAAAGTAAAGTCAGCACAAATAATGCTGACCAATCTAGTTCAATTATCTAAGCAAAGTGAAAAGCAAAGATGGCAAAGTCTAACCTGGCTTTAGACTTTGTAGGCATCTTAGTTGAAGGCGATGATGAATATTTTTTTTTTTTATCATCTATGCTAACTCTTTGCTCTGAGTCAGAATGGACTCGACGGCAATGGAGTTTTTGTTTTTATTTGTTTGTTTTTGTTTTTTTAATGCCAACTCTAATCAGATGATAGCAGCAGCTTCAGGACTGTTTTGAGAAGGAACCTGAGGCTGAGTCTGGGTTTAGCCCTGAAGAAGACCCTGACCGATGAGAAATATCTCCCATGAACCCGGGAGGAGGGTGAGGTTGTGTTGTGCCAAGGGTTTTGCCCCTCTGGAGTGGGAAGAATACTGGGCTGGACAAGAAGAAATTATACTAATTTCGAGCCAGAAGTTCTCAATTTTAACTTGGTCCTGGCAACTACTACGTTGTGACCTTAGGCAAACTACCTTGTTTCCTCATGTGTTAAGTGAGCATACTGGTGATACTTCACCTGGTGAATGAATGAACAGCAGCTATTATATAATAAAAATCATCTCAAATTTAATAAACAGGATTGATATTTCATATATGTGTGTATACATAAATATACGTGTATATGTAGTTGCCATTTCTTTAATTACTTTTGAAATTGAGTTATTTTTTAAAAAGGTTGTTTCTTAATTAACCTCTCAGGTCTGGTCTATCAGCCACTTTAGGACTCTAGGACTCAGCTCTTGCTCCGGCTCTTCTCCTCTACTGCAATATTTGTCCTTGTAATTAGGGTCCAGACTTCTTTGGCCAATGTTGTTCAAATTGCCTCCTTTAGAACTCAGGCCTTATTTTTGCCCCCTACCAAAACTTGTATCACATAACTTTCTCTTGCATATTCATTCCAGTTTTTCATTTACATCTAAAAAATCAAATCCAAATGTAATGTCACTATACAGATAACCAAGGAGCCCTGGTAGTGCAATGGTTAAGCACTCAGACGCTAACCCAAAAGTTGGCAGTTCGAACACACCCAGTGGCTCTGTGGGAGAAAGCCCTGGCAATCTGCTTCTGTAAAGATTACATCCAAGAAAACCTTATGGGGCAGTTCTAGTCTGTCACTTAGGGTTGCTATGTGTCAAAATCGACTTGATGGCACCCAACAACAGCAGCGATAGAGATAAGCTTTAATCTAATGTTTTAAAGTAAATTGTATTTAAACTTTGGAAATTTAACTTCTATTTTTAAAATATTACTTCACTACATCTTACAAATGACCACATATCACTTGTATTGCATATTACAGATGACTACTATGCACTATGCTGCTCTACGGGCACTACAGGGCATGCTTTTCAAGCTGTTGTGGGCACTCCAGGCAGTGCTGCTGGTGAACTGTGCCGCTTAAGTTGTACAGCATGGAGCCCTGTTCCCTGGGATCTAAAAAAAAGTTTTAAATTTTATATTTAAGTCATAAATGACAAAAATCTCCCAGAAATGACACAAAGAAAGCATCTTTTAAAATCACTTGTTGATATTATTTACTTCTGAGTTTACTAATCTGAACTTTACCCTACAGCCATGAACATTACTTAGCCTTCTTGTTTGCCAGCTTTCTAGATCCACATAAATCTCTAAAGAGAGGTCAAAAACATCACCACTCCCCAAATGTCTGGATATAACTACTTCACTAAAGACCCAGGTGTCTGTCATCCCATTTTGTATTTACATACACCCATATATCCTACTTCATCTAATGGGCTGAAAATCAATATCTATCCCAGGGCCCAAGATAGAGAGAATGATTGTTACAACAATTTTCTTGTGTAAAGCCTCCTGCAGAAATTGACATTAAAAATACACCCGGTGTGTGGCTGCTATACTCTGGTGACTGTAACTTACTCTCGATTCAATTAGTACAAGAAGCAGGAGGAAAAGGGGTCATCCTAAATCATTTGGCTACAGGTTTTAATGGGTGCAAAGAGCACTAAATTCACCCAGAACAAGGCAGCATTTTCATGGGCAGGACAGTAAGAGTTGACACTCACCTAGTTCCACCCAACTAGTCTAGGCTTAATATTACAGCATTCGTTTATTGCTTTTTTTTTTTTTTTTTTTTTTTTTTTTTTTTTGTTCTCCCTTCAATTTGTGTCCTTGCTAATTCATTACACATTATTCTTATGCTTGATCATAATGTCACTGGAAGTTCTCTGTAGCATACCATATCAATGTGGACTTGCAAATCTCCTGTCTGTTTTCCAGAGTTCTGTAATGCTTGGCGGAGTCTTCTCAGATGCAATGCTTCCTTTCAAGTTGGGCCCCCATGTGTGTAGCATTAATATCTCTGCCCACATATAATTCATTCAGGGACTCACACCAGCTGAGAACCACATATGGGAGTCCAGATTTACAGGGCTGTTTTATTTGGTGCCTTGCCAGCCCAGAGGAAACAATTTTCTGTTTGAATTTTGAGTGTTTGCCCTGGTTGCCTAGTCCACTAGAGATGGTTGATTAAGAAACCACATTCAAGGACAGGCCCATCCAACAGCAGGTTGAGCCCATCAGTAATACTGCATAATCTGTCTGGTGACTTTGCTTTAAGCATCACTTTAATGTTCCTTGTCCACTCTCTTTCGGGTTTCAGCTGCTGTATCTGCATCCTGTTGCCATAGGCCCAGCTTGCTGTCTGACTTTTCTATTCCTCAGAGAAGTTCTTTTTCTTCCACCAGTTTTCCTTCTACTGTGTGACTTAGGCACATAATTTCTTCTCTTTGGGTTTCAGTTTCCTCATCTGTAAAATGTGTGTGTGGTAAAAATATATGTAACAAATCACTTGCCTTTTCAACATTCTTCACACGTACAATTCAGTGACATTAGTTTTATTTATCATGTTGTTCAACCCTTACCATTATTTTTTCCAGATTTTTCCATTACCCTTAACAGAGGCTCAGTGTCCTCTCAGCAGTGAACCTCCCTTTTCCTCTCCCTCTCACCTGTCCCTGGTAACCACTAATAACTGTTGATCTCTATATGCTTGCTTATCTTATATATTTCATAAAGGAATCTTATTATCTCTATGATTGTTTGATTTCAAATAGAGCTGAAGACCATGTTCTCACATCAGGAACCATCACTCCCCTTACAAGAGTTGTGAAGGGCAGAAAGTGGGACCCAGCATTCAGAACAAGAAGCAGCTAGCCAGAACTGGGGCATTGCCACTCATGTTGGGCTACCTTCTGTTTATGGCTTTTAAACAATCGTGGTCTTCATCTCTGCCCGGAACGCAGACGTTCTTCTCTTTATCACAATACATTGCCAGGAGAGGAAAAGGAAGATGCAAATCTTTTTGAAAGGAGATGGGCAACCGAAAGTATATCTGGAATAGAATGCCTTTTCAAGACTCTCCAAACATAAAGAGCTTTTCCAATTCTTAGCATAACAAGGTACGCAGCTCCCCACAAATGATATTTTTCTGCCATTGAAATCTGGATTGTCTTTCTGACCTGCATTTTCTACCTAGGCCACCCTAAAATGTATATATTTTTTCTTTGTTCTATCTACGTACAAGTTGTTTTCTTCCAAAATAAGGTACAGATTAGAAGACCATCTACAAGATTACAAATTCGTCCCAGAATTGGAATGGGAGCGACGTCTTCTGTTAATTGTATTACATTCATCATTTATCATGAGTGTACAAAACAGTATAGTTTAAAAAAAAAAAAAAAAAGAAATCTCTGACGCACAGGCTGTGATGTCCCTTGTCTAAAATTAAGAAGTTAATTAAGCAAATGTGACCAAGGAGAGCAGGATGGTAAGGGGTGCAATTAAAGAAATAATGCGGTAGAAGGGTGCTTGAGAAGTAGAACATGGCCATCAAATTGCAAGAGGTGGAGGGATTAGCAATAAATCAAGAGCTCTGGATCAAGTAAAATGGGGACAATGGAAAGCAGAAGCAAGCTCCCAGCTCCTCAGCAAAGGCAACACTCACTTCAACTAAGCAGAGGTAAGAATTCTGAATACAGACACGCCCTATTTTGCTTAAGATTCTAATTGAGACCGACATCCTAGCTCCAAAGCCACTTTTACTTTAAAATCCTCATGTAGGTTAAAATAATTCATTAGACTTCTGTTAGTCATTGACCTACAAATGCATTTACATGGTAATTGTTACTGGTCCACTTAATTTAATCATTCGGTTGTGTCTCCACGCTTCAGAAGAGTGTACCTACTGGGTTATGACTTTTGCCATCTTAAAAAAAAAAAAGAAAGAAAAGATTCATTGAGGTATACTTGACACAATATAAACTGAACATATATAAAGTATATAATTAATATCTTTTGACATGTGTATATACCAGTGAGACCCTTACCACAATCAAGATCATTAACATATCCATCATTCCCAAAAGTTTTCTCATGCCCCTTTGTAATTCTTCTCTCCCGTTCTTCCCATGGCCCCCACCCACAGCAATCCCTGATCTGGTTTCTGTCACTATTGATCAGTTTACATTTTTGAGATTTTGATATAAGTGAAATCACATTTTATGCACTCTTTTTTGGTCTGGATTCTGTCTCTCAGCATAATTATTTTGATATTTGTCCATGTTGATGCATAGGTCAATAGTTTCTTCCTATTTTTTGCTGAGTTGTATGTCATTGTATATATCATATGTGTGTGTACACATGTGTGTGTATATATGTGTATATACACCACAATCTGTTTATCCATTTACCTGTTGATGGACATTTGGGTTGTTTTCTGTTTGTAAATATTATAAATAAAGCTGCTACAAACACTTGTATACAAGTCTTTGTATGGATATATATTTTCTTTTATCTTGAATAAATACCTAGGAGTAGAATGGCTGGATATTATGATAGGTGTATGTTTAAATTTTTCAAAACTTCCCAACTATTTTCCAAATTAGTCATAATATTTGATATTCCCAGCAGCAGTGAGTGAGTTTCCCAGTTTCTCCCAATCTTAACCAACACCTGATATTCTTACTGAAAGAAATAAAAAACAAAGAAAAACCAAAAAAAACTTCAAAGATGCCATCCATGCACAAATTTACTCCTACCATATGACAGGCACAGTGTCTGATGCACATGATTTCTCATGACAACTCTGTAAAATAGGGAGAATAGATTCTGCAAACTGGAAAAACAAATCTGCTTGCTAAGATCACAGACAGAAATCAGTGGAGCTAGGGACAGCATTTGGGTCCGCTGACTCAAGAGTCATCTTTTTATGATGAATTTAATTCTCATAATAGCTGGCATAGAGGAAAAGGCAAAAGCCTTTGAACAATAGGTTGCCTAGATTAGATTTGAACCTACAGTAAGGGAGGGCTTATACTATGTCAGTTACTATTTTAGATGCCTATATGGATAATATCTGCTTTAAGCTCACAATAGGCTTATGAGACTATGGCTTTATTTATTTAGTTGTTCATGTAGCTAAGGAGACAGAGGATCAAGGAGATTAAAGAACTTGCTGTCAGTGTTACACAGCTAGAAAGACAATGTGTAGGTACACAAATAATTTCCGTGTCTACTTCTAGATCTCTTTTCTGTGTTACAGACTTGGCAGTTTATACTTCAGGTTGACTAAATGTTTTCTAAACTATCTGCTTCATTTCCCCATGTATAGATTAAAACTGATCAGCATTAAAGCAACTACCAAGCACCTACTGTATGCGTACTGATTAGGACATGTCATGGATCCTGTGGAGAGGGAAAGGGGCTGACAATTCAATAGACTTCCCCCACCAGACCTCAGTTTCTTCCTGTCTGGCAGATCTTGTATCATTCTGGAGAGGTTGAAAATGATGGAAACTTCCTTTTCCATTCTTCCTTGCTGCTGGAACATGATATGTAAGCAATATTGGCCAAAGGGGTCTGAGGACAAAATATGCCGGGCATTTGTGGAAAGAAATATGTTTCCTAATAAGAGAGATGAAAAGAGGAAATGACTCTCATCTTTGCTGGATGTGGCCATGTCTGTAAGAGGCACATGGGATAGCCAACCCATAACCATGAGAAGCTAACTGCCATCACACTGAAGGTGATGGAGCAGAAATGTAGAAATCACAATGATGAGCACTGTGGGCCATTGAATTTACTAACCCTGAGGCTGCCCTAATGCAGACTTCTTATAATACAAGATAATAAATTTTCCTTACTCATTAATTGACTTTCAGTTGGGCTTTCTGTTCCTTCCTGCTAAAGCATCTTAAGGCTAGGCATGAGACTAAGTACCTTCACGTAAGTGATCCCATATAATCCACAAAAAAAGGCCATGCTGTAATTATCGCTATTCACATTTTGAAGATGAGAAAATGGAAGCTCAGAGAAGTTAGATGACCTACCCAACTTTACACAAATAACAAGTGGTGAAGAGTCAAACCAAAGACTATTAGAATCCAAAGTCCATACATTTTTTATTACACTATGACAACTCATTGGAGAGACCATAGAATAAATGCAAATTTAATTAGAAGATACATTAACTTAATTAATTATGACGGCAGCAGCATGCTGGCTGTATTATTAAGGTGACACAGTTCAATTATACGTTTATATATATACCTTGAGTTTTATCACAGCAATCTCAAAAGTCCAGATAATCACACTCTTTTGGTTATGTTTTTCAAAACTGTATCCTTAGTGTCTGTTAAATGTGGCTTGATGAGATACAAAAACTTGGGATACAAAGCAGTAAATAACATGATCCTTGCCCACCAACTTTGAGGCAAGTGTTATTATCTGACAGATGCCTTAGCAATAACTTAATAATGTATTACAAATTGTTTTGTAATTCTTTATATTCACATTGTGTTTGAAATTTCAAAACACTTTATTACATACTGTTACTTAGAGCAGAATGACTAGTTTCTAGTAAGGTTTGGTTTATGTGTATGAGAAGAGGTACACCTGAAAGGATCAGCCCCTAGAGTAGAAGGAGGGGGACACCTAGACGGATCAGCCAGAAGGATGCTTCCAGGTGCTTGTGGGAATCATTCCTGATGGCAGCTGTGAATCTTTCCCCAGAGGGATTCACCTGACGCTGCTGGAGCTGGAGAGAATCGATGCAGCAGGCTGAGATGTCCAGAAGTCTAATTGAACCTTCATGAGAACAGAGATTCACCTGAAATGAATAGAATAAGAAACCAGCATGTGGTAACCTACTTCTCCCTAATATAGCAGGTTCTTGGTGGAAGATAACACAACAAATAAATTTAAAAAGGAAAGTTTCCTACCAAACCAACCCGTTTGAAACAGTGATGTGTATCAGACCGCAGACTACTCTCCCCCAATGGAAATTGTAAAAACCCTCTCCACCTGAGTCATTTAAAAGTAGCCTGGTTGAAATAATTAGAAATTTACCCCAGGGAACAACCCATTAGTGGCCAAGGATGTACGAGATGGGTTGATAGGTCCCGTAAAGTCCTACTTTCCGTAGCACAACTCTCTGGGCATCAGGTTTTTGTGGCTCTTCTCTCTCTCCCTCTCTTTCTCTCCTGCTTAGTTTTGTTTTCTTCTAGGCACCAGTATTCAATGGCTGAATAATAATACAGAAAACACTTCTGGGCCAAAGCAAAACCCTCTGTTCTGACCCCTCTAATATGTTACTGGTTCCACTTATTTGGAGTTGAGGGAGGAAGTTCCAGTATCTTCATCAACTCCCCTTGAGGAGCCTTGGATGGAGTGGAGGTGTGACTTGCTGGCTCCGGTCACTCATTAGGTGACCAGGTTAGGCCAGTCTGGTTTACCCATACCCTGGTACAGCTTTTCCCACAGGCAGAAGAGAAACATGGTTTTTGTGGAGAAAAGATGCCCTTTTTCGTGACATTTAGGTGGTTTGACGTAATGTCAATTCCAATACTCTTAAAAAACAAACTACAAATGCATCCATCTATTAAAGGATAAAAGACAAACCCAGGATCAGGGCCAACCAGGAGAGCAATCTAGAACCTCTAGAGGAACACTGGGGAATTCCTCAACAACAGAATAACCTCCACAGATCAGCACTGCTAACTCTGTGGACTCTAACTGTGATGATTAGAAGGGGAAGATGAAAAGTTCTATTATGGGTTGAATCGTGTACCTCAAAAATACGTGTTGAAGTCCTAACCCCTAACCCTTGCACCTGTAAACCCCTGTACCCCTTTTGGAAATAGGGCTTTTCTTTTGTTATGTTAATGAAATCATGCCGAGTAGTGTGGGTCCCAAACCTAATCCATTCTGAGTGGTGTCTTATAAAAAGAGCAGAATAGACACAGAGACACACACAGGGTGGGGGGGGGGGTGAGACACTATGTGACAACAGAGCATATGCATCGACAAGCCCAGAAACACCAACGATTATTGGCAGCTACTAGAAGCTGAAAGAGATCAAGCAGGACTTTTCTCTAGAGCAAATGCCTTGATTTGGATTTTTAGACCCTAGAACTGTAAGAAAATAAATTTCTGTTTTTTAAAGCCACCCATTTTGTAGTATTTTGTTATGGAAGCCTTAAGAAACAAAGACAGGTCTTGTGGAAATCATGCCCTAAAAGTAAAAGCAACTTTAATTTTCACTAACTAGCAATTTTGCTATTTTGCTTGCCACATACAATTTCCCCTTTCAACGTTTTCTGCCCTTTTCCCTTTTCACTTTTTTTTTTTTTTTATTCAGCAGTCACATAATGAACACATATCAGGTGCCAAACATTCTGCTAGATACTGACAGTGCAAAGATGGATTTGTACATGTTAGGTACAGGCTAAAATGCTCTAACAAATTACCTCCAAATATAGTGGGTTATATAGAAGTTTATTTTTTCTTTCCTGCAATAGTTTGAGTGGCCCAGGGCTGTAGGGGAGCCTCTGCCCCACAAAATCATACAGGAATGCTGGGTTTTTCTAACTATACACTTACCATTCACTAGAATGTTGTCTTCCTCAACACAGGTCAAGACGACTCACAAGAAAGTAGAGGAGGGCAGGCAATTTCCTTTTGGGGAAGTGTTGCAGAAGTGGGACATTTCCCAACCTCCCATACTAGAAAATGTAACATCTTTAGTGGTAGGCTATGTGACCTGCTAAAACTCAAAGGTTTCTACCCCCAAAGGTGAAGGGGAACTGATAAATATTGGGAACAATTAATGTCTTTGCCAAGATGACACAATGGAAAAGGCACTGAAAAAGTCCAAGTTGGATCCTGGTATTCCCTCCCTTCACCATTGAGGATGATATAACCAGAGATCAAGACATCAGGCCAAAGATGTTGTTTTGTTGTTAGATGTCATCGAGTTGGTTCCAACTCACAGCGACCCTGTGTACAACAGAACGAAACACTGCCGGGTCCTGCGCCATCCTCACGGTCATTGTTATGTTTGTGTCTCATTGTTGTACCGCTGTGTGAGGCTTCTCAAAAACAAGTGGTTTCATTTACTTCAGGGCTGATAGCACTAGCTCTAATTTTTTTTAAAATCTAGTTTATATTCTATCTCTATTCTGACCTCTCTACTCTCCTTTCATTTTGCTATTACAATCATTTATTTAACACTTAGCATGTGCTGGGTGCTTGAGTTAGCCGCTGATAATACAGAACTGTATTAAACACAAAAATTTCATTGAAAATTCACACTATCTTCTCCCAATATTAGTTAACATATGTTAGTCCTCTAACTGGCTCTGCAAGTAACTTGCCCAGTGATGTTGTGGAAGTCACTTTCCTTCTAATCTTTACATTGCTCAGATTTAATATGGCAGGTTTAGATAAGGTATATTTAAGATTTTATACCTCCTTGGGTCTAACGTTACATGTTACCTCTGTACTCTCATTTCCTCCTCTACTTCCAAAGTCCAACAGGATACTGAAATGAGTGGCCAATCTTCTATTCTTATTGAAGCCACCGTTATTGAGCACTGTATACCAAGAACTGGGCCATATATTTTTATCTCATATAGTGTATAACACACACACCCAATATAATAGATTATATGTTTATATTTATATATTTTAATATAGCAGCTATATTATACATTATATACTATATTATTATGATTTTAAGGAGAAATAAACTGAAGTTTAAAATGTTTGATTACTTGCCCAGGATCATATAGCCGGTAAATGGTTCAGCTAAAATTCAAGTTCAGGATGTCTAACTCCAGAGTCTTTGGAATTAATTATTACATAACACTGCATTTTTATAAAGGAACATATGAAAAATATAATCATTACAGATACCTTCCTTCTTGCTGAATTACACCAGAGGGTGCAGTTCTTAAGTAGCAAAGCTGACTCTAAGATTTATGTTCTTTTAAACAAAGTCACCTCACTTTCAATAAATATGGGATTCAAAATAAGAGAGAAGATATATACAGGGCCTGCGATCCCTCTTTCCAGGATGAAACTCAGACTTTACTGTTGCTGCTTATGAAATAAGATAAGTAGGTTCTTCCCTGTCTTCTACTTTTTCACAGATGTTGGAGTTTGGGGGTGAAATAATATCTTATCCCATTCTCTCTCCCCCTAATCAGGTTCTGAGAGGTAGAGAACAAACACTAGAAAGTAAATTTGAAACAAAGAAACATCTTTATTGATAAATACATTGATAACTCTCCCTTAACATGGATCCCTAGTACAACTGGATTGGACAATTGAGGCATTACCTGAGGCCAGACAAAGCAGCCCTTACCATATTATCCCCAAATCCAGACCTGACACCTAGGGGAGAATTCAGTAAGCAAGGAAAACTAAATACACTTAACCTGCCATAGGTACATATATGGAGGTAAATGATTGTGACTACTAGAAAATTTAAAATTACATATGCAGCTCACAATATTTTTCTATTGTACAGATGGGGCACTGATGGTTCAGTGGTTAAGAGCTACAGCTGCTAACCAAAAGGTCAGCAGGTTGAATCCACCAGCCACCCCTTGGAAATCCTGTGGGGCTGTTCTACTTTGTCTTATAGGATTGCTATGAGTTGGGATTGACTGATGCCAATGGGTTTGGTTTTTGGTTTTATGGTTTTCTTGACATTTTCCAGAATTAACTGCTTACCAGTTCCCCGGCAGTTGTTTTTTGCCAGTTTGAATGGTATATAGTGTGAATATTCAGAATTGTATCTACTAATGTTTGGGGAAAGGTAAGAAGCCACACCATTCACTTTGCTGCACTGAGTCTTCTGTATCTACCTTTGCCATAACTGCTTGATTTTTAGCTTAATGTTCTTCTCCTTTCTGCTTTACTGGCATCTGCTGCCACTGCCACTGATGATTTCTTTGGCTTTTTGATAGACATTTTTTTCTTTTTTAGTTTTGTGGATATTATGTTGTATTCCATTAATTAAGTATTCTTGGAGGAACAATTCTTGATATAGCTTTATTCTGCCTCTTGACTTGAATGTCTTCCTTAATATTTAATTGAATCGTTCTTACTGCTATAAGAAAACTATTCCTCTTGGCTACCTTCCCCGTGTATCTTGTTGTTGTTGTTAGGTGCCATTGAGTTGGTTCTGACTCATAGCGACCTTATGTATAACATAACGAAACACTGCTTGGTCCTGCGCCATCCTCACAATCATTGCTATGCTTGAGCCTATCACTGCAGCCACTGTGTCAATCCATCTCATTGAGGGACTTCCTCTCTTTCACTGACCCTCAACTTTGCCAAGCATGATGTCCTTCTCCAGGGACTGATCCCTCCTAATAATATGTTCAAAGTACATGAGATGAAATCTTACTGTCCTCGCTTCTAAGGAGCATTCTGGCTGTACTTCTTCTAAGACAAATTTGTTCATTCTTCTGGCAGCCCGTGGTATGTTCAGTATTTTTTGCTGACACCATAATTCAAAGGCCTATATAGTATGAATACTTTTTGTTAATTAAGTTTTGGGGTAGGCACTTAATAGAAAAATATCATATTTAGACTTTTGCCTCCAAACTCTGGCTCTTTAAATATGTAATCTAGGGAAGTCACTTAACTTCTCAGAAATGTGTTTTCCCATAAAAAATAAAATGTTTTATTCACTTCATATTCTTTAGAGTATGAAGTGCGATATTGTAAACGGAAGTGCTTTGTATATTCTCAAACATTATACAGCCTACAAGAATTGTTTTGACAATGATGATGATGATGAGAACGATAGTGATGAATTGATTTTTAGTAACAAAGAAGTGAAAAATCTCAAGGGATAATATCAAATTGCCCTTGGCTTGTTGACCTTTATGGTGACAGTGGCAATCTCTTAGATATTCGTGGAGGAAAATCCTGAGGACCTTCCTCTCAGCAAATTGGTGGCAAGGTAGAAATATAAGAAGCCAAGGAGAAGCCCAAGATGCCTACATTTGCAAAAAGCAAAGCCACAGTTCATTTTCAATTAAATTATTCTTAGTCATATGCAATTACCAAATGCAGTTAGGTCATTCATTATAGACAGAAGAAAAATGCAGAATCACTTATGCTATTTTTAATGGCAGTGGACTAACAGAATGTAAAGCATAATGTTACTTTTCTCCTAGCTTTTGTTTCTGAGAGTTTATTTTCACAGATGAAAAGAAACACTGCTCTCTTTGTGCAGGCTATATTTTCTGACTTCTCTAGGTTCCTACTGAAGCAGAGATCTATCCATTTTTCATGACATTTCAACTTGACTACTTCCCTGGCAGCAAAATCTTGGTATTCTGAAGGCAAATTCCTTGGAAAATTAAGACTAGATTTCATAGCATTCTTGAAAATTCAAATAACAGTGAATAAAGGTCAACTTTCTGAAATGCTATACCAAAAACAAAACCAATTGCTGTCTAGTCAATTCTGACACATGGCAACCCCAGGTGTGTAGAGTACAACTGCTCCATAGGGTTTTCAAGGCTCTAACCTTCCAAAAGCAGATCACCAGGCCTATACTTTCAAACTACCCTGGGTTGGTTTGAACTGCCAAACTTTAGGTTAGTATTCGAGCGCTTAACTGTTTGCACCAAGTATTCTTCTGGAATGCTATTGGAGGCAATTTTTTCTAGTCACACTTCTGAGTCCCAAATTATGGCCCTTCCACTTACTGAGTGACCTTAGCTTCAGTTTTCTCATCTATAATGGGAATATAATGAAACGCATCTCATAAGGTTATTATGAGTATTCAATGTCTTAATTTATCTAAACAGTTTAAAAAGGGCTTGGTGCCTAAGAAGCATTCAGTTATTGGTAGTGATGATAATGAGATGGTAATGATGGTGTTTAAGCTTCATTTAGTTTTCTATTCATTTGTTCTACAAGATGTTGAGTGATTTCTATTTGTCAAGCCTGAGGTTAGACCTTGAAGAAGTGGAAATGGAACTATTCATTCTGTTCTCTCCATCTCCTACCACTACTTCCAAGTTAACATCAGTTCTACATCTTAAGTATGCTGAGTTTTTGTTTCCATCATTTTTAATCACTTCCCCAACCCCCGATTCTGAATTAGTTTGAAACCTTACAATGTCTTGCTTGGATTGCTTCCAGAGACCCTAAAATTGTCCCTTTGACTCTAGACTGGCTCCTTCTACACATCCTCCACCCGATGCAAGAGAGGTCATTCTGAATCTTAAGTCTTATTCTGCCTCTCTCCTGCCTACATTTTCAATGGCTCTACCACATCTATGATAAGGCACAAACCCTTAGCATGGCAACTATATCTTTTCATGATCTGTGCACTAACTCTCTCTGGTCCTAGCTCATACCACATTCTCTTACATGCATCCTACCTCATGAGGTCTACTGAAATACATCAACTTTTTGAAATATACTATTTCCTCTCATCTCCCAATTTTTATGTGCTGTCAAGTTGGTTCTGACTCATAGTGACCGTATGTATAACATAACGAAACACTGCCTGGTCCTGCGCCATCCTCACAATCATTGCTATGCTTGAGCCTATCACTGCAGCCACTGTGTCCATCCATCTCACTGAGGGACTTCCTCTTTTTCCCTGATATTCTACTTTACCAAGCATGATGTCCTTCTCCAGGGACTGGTCCCTCCTGATAACATGTCCAAAGTACATAAGAAGTCTTGCCATCCTCCCTTCTAAGGAGCATTCTGGCTGTACTTCTTCAAACCCAGATTGTTCATTCTTCTGGCAGTCCATAGTATATTAATATTCTTCACAAACACCATATTCAAACACATCAATTCTATTTCAGTCTTCCTTTTTCACTGTCCAGCTTTTGCATTCATAATGAGGTAACTGGAAATACCATGACTTGGGTCAGGCGCACCTTAGTCTTCAAAGTGACATCTTTGCTTTTTAATATTTGAAAGAGGTCTTTTGCAAAAGATTTGCCCAGTGCAATACATTGTTTGATTTCTTGACTGCAGCTTCAATGGGCATGGATTGTGAAACCAAGTAAAATGAAATCCTGGACAATTTCAGTCTTTTTTCCATTTATCGTGATGTTGCTTATAGGTCCAGTTGTGAAGATTTTTGTTTTCTTGAAGTGTAATCCATACTAAAGGCTTCCAAGAAATTTGGAAGACAGCTACATGCCAACTGGCTGGAGGAGATTCATATACGTGCCACTCAAAAGAAATTTGGACTAATAGAATGCAGAAATTATCAAACAATATGATTAGTATCACACACAAGTAAAATTTTGCTGAAGATAATTCAAAAACGGTTGCAGCAGTAAATTGACAGAACACTGTCAGAAGCACAAGCCAGATTTGGAAGCAGACTTTAAATGAGAGATATCATTGCTGATGTCAGATGGATCTTAGCTGAAAGCAGAGAATATCAGAGAGATGTTTACCTGTGTTTTATTAACTGTGCAAAGGCATTCACCTGGGTGGATCATAACAAATTATGGATAACATTGCAAAGAATGGGAATTCCAGAACACTTAATTGTGCTCTTGTGGGAACTGTACATAGACCAAGAGGCATTTGTTTGATTAGAATAAGGGTATACTGTGTGGTTTAAAATCTGGAAAGGTGTGTGTAAGTGTTGTATCCTTTCATCATAATTATTCAGTCTGTATACTGAGCAAATAATCTGAAAAGCTGGACTATATGAAGAATAACGTGTCATCAGGATTGGAGGAAGACATTAACAACCTGCGATATGCAGATGACACAACCTTGCTCGCTGAAAGTGAGAGGACTTGAAGCACTCACTGATGAGGATCAAAGAGCACAGGCTTCAGTGTGGATTAGATCTCAACACAAAGAAAACAAAAAAACAATAGGCAACATCATGATAAACAGAGAAGAGATTGAATTTGTCAAGGATTTCATTTCACTTGGATCCACAATCAACATCCATGGAAGCAGCAGTCAAGAAATCAGACAATGCATTGCATTGGGCAAATCTGCTACAAAAGACTTCTTTAAACTGTTAAAAAGCAAAGATATCACTGTGAGGACCAAAGTGCACCTGACCCAAGCCATGGTATTTTCAATCACCTCGTATACGTACAAAAGCTGGACAATGAATAAGGAAGAACAAAAAAGAGTTTTTGTCTTTGAGTCATGGTTTTGATGAAGAATATTGAATATACCACGGACTGCAGAAGAACAAACAAATCTGTCTTGGTAGAGGTACAGCAAGAATACTCCTTAGAAGCTAGGATGGCTAGATTTCATCTTACCTACTTTGGGCATGTTATCAGGAAGGACCAGTTCCTGGAGAAGGACATCATGCTTGGTAAAGTAGAGGGTTAGTAAAAAAGAGGAAGACCTTCAATGAGATGAACTGACACAGTGACTGCAACAATGGGCTCAAAGGTAGCAACGATTGGGAGAACGGCACAGGGCTGGGCTGTGTTTCATTTTGTTGTACAAGGGGCTGCTATGAGTTGGAGCAGACTCAACGCCACTTAAGAGGAACAACGTATATAATTAATTGTATGTATGTATATGTATATATATGGAGCCCTGGTGGCTCAGTGGTTAAGAGCTTGGCTGCTAACCAAAAAGATCAGCTGTCCGAATCTACCAGCTGCTCCTTGGAAACCTTATAGGGCAGTTCTACTCTGTCCTATAGGGTCACTATGAGTCTGAATTGACTCGATGGCAGGGCGTTTGGTGTGTGTGTGTGTATACATATATATATATATATATATATATATATATATATATATATATATATATATAATTATTTCTTTTGGAAGATAAGTAATAAGCTTAAAATAAAACTATAATTCATTAGACAATTTTGGTGAGATTCTCTGCTCACTGCCAAATTGTTCATAAATTTCTACATGAATCAATTATTTAATATACTACTTTATATCAACTACACAATTTCTATTCTTTCCAAAGGTTTAATACTTGTCTCTAAGTATAAAATTTCAAAAAAATGAAAGTTCAAGATCTCATCAGTTCACCTGTGGCTTACAGGTGATGATTCCCTGGTAATGATTCCCTAAATTTAAACTAGGGCTTAATATCTTATAAAGTGCTTTAACATTAGATCTCACTTGATTTGCAAAGGGGTTAACCACCCCGTCTCCCCAGCTTAGGAAGTGAGATAGCACTGCCATGAGTGCTTTGGGACATTTTCTCTACCACAATCGTCATTGCTACCTGTATAGACTATTTGCTTAGGATGGCAATTAAGAAGGAATATAAAATTTACAGCCAGAATAACCTGAGAACAAATCCAAGTTCCTTGCCGTTTACCTGTTTGAGTTCAGGCAGGATACTTAATGTTTTAAGCCTCAGTTTCCTTATCTGAGAAATAGGATAATAACACAGTAGGATTTCATGAAAAATCATTAGATAAAATATGCACATTCCCTTGCACATTGTGGCTGATCCCCAAATATTAACTTCTTGCTTTCCTCAGACTAATCCTCATGGTTTCTCTTCTCCACCCTTCCACAGCCTATCAAAATACCTTTGTTGTTGTTGTTGTTAGGTGCCATCGAATCGATTCCAACTCATAGCAACCCTGTGTACAACAGAACAAAACACTGCCCAGTCCTGTGCCATCCTCACAATCATAGCTATGTTTGAGTCGATTGTTGCAGCCACTGTGTCAGTCCATCTCATTGAGGATCTTCCTGTTTTGTTGACCCTCTATTTTACCAAGCATGATGTCCTTCTCCAGGGACTGGTCCCTCCTGATAGCATGCCCAAAGTATGTGACAAGAAGTCTCACCATCCTTGCTTCTAATGAACAATCTGGCTGTACTTCTTCCAAGACAGATTTGTTCATTCTTCTAGCAGTCCATGGTATATTCAGTGTTCTTCACCAGCACCATAGTTTAAAATCATCAGTTCTTCTTCTGTCTTCCTTATTCTTTGTCCAGCTTTCACATGCTTATGAGGAGATTGAAAACACCATGGCTTGGGTCAGGCCCACCTTAGTCCTTAAAGTGACATCTTTGCTTTTTAACACTTTAAAAAGGTCTTTTGCAGCAGATTTGCCCAATGCAATGCATCGTCTGATTTCCTGACTGCTGCTTCCATGTGTGTTAATTGTGGATCCAGGTAAAATGAAATCCTTGACAACTTCAGTCTTTTTTCCATTTATCATGATGTTGCTTATTGGTCCAGTTGTGAGGATTTTTGTTTTATTTATGTTGAGGTGTAGTCCATTCTGAAGGCTATGGTCTTTGATCTTCATCAATAAGTGCTTCAAGTCCTCTTCACTTTCAGCAAGAAATGTTGTGTCGTCTGCATATCACAGGTTGTTAATGAGTATTTAGCCCCAAAAATCTGACTCCCTAGTATCACAGACTCCTTGCCTAGTCCCAACACCTCTATTAAATATGTGAGTGTTATAAGAGAGGATACCATATACAAACAATAAAACTGGTATAAAGATAGAGAACTTTCTAGTTACATTTGGGTTCAAATCCTGGCATCACCGTTATCAACTGTGAATTCCTAAGCAAATTATTTCACATGGCTGAATCTCAGTTTCCTTATCTATTAAAGATGTTTAATAAGAACTTACTTTCCTAGGTTATTAAGAAAATTGAAAATAGTGCATGTAAAAAGCCTGGAATAAAGCAGGCATTGTAACGGCTATCTGGACCTTATAACTGGGCATGTTCTTCTTCTGAAAGGTAGATCTAAACAAACATTAAAACAGTATATGCTTGTATAGAATCTATACAAAATAGACCCTAAGACTAACTCTGGGGTGGAGGGCAGCTTGGGCTGGTTGGTGAAGGGAGTCAGAGCAGGATGGAGTTTTGGCTTAAAGCAGTGCGTGGTGATGGATCAAGTCGGCCAGCGTAACGTGGAATTTCCCTGCAGCTTTGATGGTGCATTAAAACAGCTGCAAAAGTGCATTATTTTTCTTTTTAAATGTCAACTGGTATTGTTTAGCCAGATAAAGTGTTTGCATTAACCAAAAAGCAAGTCTGCCTGCAGAGCTACTATTAAATTGGATTATGTGGAATCTAGCCATCGAGTCTTGATTTGTTATGCATGTGAGTGAATCAAATGGCTTAACAAGACAGACAGACAGATGTGGTGACCACAGATGGGTAGATTCCAACTGACAAATACTTTATCTCCAAAACTTGGATGCCTTGTTTGTAGGCTCTATTTATTCACCCATACATTAAACAAATATTTCTAGAATACCTGTTATGTATTAAACTGTAAAATGGGCTCTGACGACACAAAAATGATGAAGACAGAGTTCCTGACCTGAAGGATCCCAAAGTCTTGTCAGTGGGTCAGATTTATGACAAACAATTACAGAACAAAGAGGTGAATGCAATTTTTGAGACATGTCCAGGTGTTCTGGAAGTACAAAGAAGCTCCTGATTCATTCTTGGATAGTAGGAGAAGGTTTCAGAACTAAATCTTGAGTGTGAGAGGGTAATCAAGAACTAATGAGGCCAGACACAGAGAAAGGGCATTCTAGGCTGAGGGGCCACCATGAGCAAAATCACAATAGCATTTAGTATGTTTACATGGAAAATGTTTGTTGTTGTGCAACATAAAAAGCAAGGTGAAGAGTGATAGGTGTAGAAGCAGATATATTAGGAAACCTTGTACTCTAGGGGTAAGGAACCATTAGAGGTTTTCAAGCTGGGTTTTACATTTTACAAAGATCATTTTGGTGATGGATATGTGAAAATTTATTTGAGGGAGAAAATACCAGAGGCTATTATACTGGTGCAAGGGAGAGATAACAGACAAAACTTGAACAGTGGAAGTAGGAATGCATAGGAAATTTCTGATTCAAAAGATGTAAATGACACCAACAAAGAGAACTTCAAAAAGGCAATCAGGAAAACAATACCATTTACAATAGCCACAAAAGATAAAATTCTTTGGAATAAATCTAACCAGGGATGTAAGAAGATCTATACAAAGAAAACTATGAAACGCTATTGCAAGAAACCAAAATTCATCTAAATAAATGGAAAAACATACCATGTTCATGGATAGGAAGACTCAACATTGTGAAAATGTCAATTCTACCCAAAGCTATCTACAGATATAATGCAATCCTGATCCAAATACCAACAGTATTTTTTAATGAAATGAAAAAACTAATCATTAACTTTATACAGAAAGGAAAGAGGCCCCAGATAAGCAAAGCATTATTGAAGAAAAAGAACTAAAAGGCATCACATTATCTGATCTCAGAACTTACTACACAGCCACAGTAGTCAAAACAGCCTGGTACTGGTACTATGGCAGACACATAGACGAATGGGACAGAATCAAGAACCCAAAAGTAAATCCATCCATCTATGGTCAGCTGATCTTTGACAAAGGAATATATCCTAGAGAAATAAGAGCCATCACACAAATAGACACATGTACACCCATGTTCATTGCAGCATTACTCACGATAGCAAAAAGATGGAAACAACCTAAGTGCACATCAACAGATGACTGGATAAATAAACTATGGTACATACACACGATGGAATACTGTGCAACAATATAGAAAAATGATGAGTCTGTGAAACATCTCACAACATGAATGAATCTGGAAGGCATTATGCTGAGTGAAATAAGTCAATCACAAAAGGACAAATACTGTATAAGACTACTATTAGAAAAACTCAAGAAAAGGTTTATGCATGGAAAGAAACAATCTGTGGTGGTTATGAGGGAGGGGAGTGGTGGGGAGGGAAAAATACTAACTAGACAATAGATAAGTGGTAACTCTGATGAGGGGTAAGACAGTACACAATACTGGGAATGTCAGCACAAGTTGACTAAGACAAAGTCATAGAAGCTTCATAGACACATCCAAAAACGCTGAAGGACGGAGTTACTGGGGCTGAGGGCCAGGGACCATGGTCTTGGGGGACATCTATGTCAATTGGCATAACATAGTTCATAAAGAAAATGCTCTTCATCCTACTTTGCTAAGTAGCGCCTGGGGTCTTAAAAGTTTATGATCGACCATCTAAGATACGTCTATTTGTCCCATCCCATCCAGATCAAAGGAGAATGAAGAAAACCAAAGACACAAGGAAAATACTAGTCCAAAGGACTAATGGACCACATGAACCACATCCTCCACCAGCCTGAGCCCAGAAGAACTAGATGGTGCCTGGCTACCACTACCCATGGCTCCAACAGAGATCATAATAGAGGGTCTCTGACAGAGTGGGAAAAAAATGTAGAACAAAATTCAAATTCATACATGCACACACACACACAAGAAGACCAGACTTACTGGTCTGACAAAGACTGGAAGAACTCTGGACACTATGGCCACCAGACACCCTGCTAACTCAGATCTGAAGCCATTTCCAAAGTTCACCTTTCAGCCAAAGATTAGACAGGCCTATAAAACAAACATAATACGTGTGAGGAACATGCTTCTTAGTTCAATCAAGTATATGAGACCAAATGGGCAATACCTGCCCGGAAGCAAAGACAAGAAGGCAGGAATGTACAGGAAAACTGGAGGAGTGGACACTGGGAACCTGATGTGGAAAGGGAAAGGAAGATAGTGCTGTCACAATGCAGGGATTGCAACCAATGTCACAAAACAATTTGTAAATTTTTCAATGAGAAACTAATTTGCTCTGTAAACTTTCACCTAAATTACAATAAAAAAAAAAGATGTAAGTGATATAATCTGGATGACTTTGTGACTGATTAGATGTTAGGAAGGAGGTCAAGACAGAAGAGTACTTGACTCTAAGTTTCTAGATTTAGCAACTAAGCACTCTCATTCTTTATCTGTTTATTTTACTAAATCATAAGCTTCATGAGGGCAGGAAATAGATCTTCTCATCTCTTGCTATATTTGCAGCATTTTGCACCATCCTTGGAACATATGGGTAATCAACAAATATTTATTGAATTGATAAATGATAGAGAATGCAGGATGATGAGATGGTTTAAAGAGAAGATGAACTCTGTGTTGGGCATGTTAGGTTGAAAGTTCTTATGAAACATGCAAGTGAAGAGCAACAGGTAATTAAATGTACGTGTGTGTTTGTGTGTGTGTGTGTGTGTAAACAGAAGAGAGGACCCAGTAGGGAATCATTGAGATTCCTTGTGTAATAAGCAGGTACCTTTTATACAAGTAGATCTCTTTTTTACTGATGACCATAACCTGGCCAGCCAATTGATTTTTTTTTTTTTTTCTTCTCACTTGATTCATTTCTGAGCAGAAACACTCCTTTAGTACTTGGGCTAAATGAGATTTTTCCACTATACTGTATTAGGTTCCTGCTCTATGAAAAACTATACAATCTAGGGAATAGGTCTGAGTTTCAGAGGTTTGGACATGAATTTCAATTTAGCTCAGGGAAACTCTAGGTTAGTTCTTAAGGGAAAAAAAAAATTCCTGAAGTAAGTGAGGAAGAACAAGTTGAATTAGGATATTGATCAAGACTGATAGGTAGATGGTAAATGTTAATTTGTGTTGTACCAAGGGAAAGCTGGACATAGAGGTATTTGAGGCTGCAGTAATCTGACAAATGGTATCAGGACACATAGAGAAATCCTGAATTTAGAACAATCAGGTTACAGAATCAGATATGAGCTAAGTTCAAAGTCATCGTCTAAGAAGTTTCAACAGTGCTAACTCCAGTGTACCAACAGTGACTGTTCAATAGATAAGAAGGTTGTAACTGATACCTGCCATGGATAGGGCAGAGGGATTGATAACACTTGGGCCAGGTATTTGCCATAACTGATCTAGACAAAACTGTATGAATACGGATGAGAATAAAATCATTGAAGCTCAGGAAGGACCTTAAAATTCATCTGATACTGGGATTCACTCACCACATCCATGCCAGGTGGACAGCCATTGGGGTCCTCTGACAATGCAGGTAGCACTCTTAGAATACTGATTTCATCTTTGAACAGCTCTAACCATGAGAAGGTTTTTATTTAATTTAAACTAAAAGCAGACTTATTTACCTCTGTGTGTCAATCTATATTTTTCAGGATAATATATAGCAAACTTAATCTTGTAGATGAAATAATATTCACAAGAACATGGCCAGAGGTCACTGAGTTATTGTATTTTTCCCTCTATAAAAATATAATTATTTAAGTAAAGTAATGCTATGTTAGATAAGTAATGTGTTGTCTTTGAGTTTTCTCCCCTGCTTCCTAGTTGGCTGATGTCAGTCGTTTCTGCAGGAAATATTTTTCTCTTTTCAGCAATTTCTAGTTAAAGCTACCCCTGGGGCTCCCTTGGTTGTTCATTTAAATATTTTTCACCAATTCGCATGTATTTATTAAGACTGAGTGTGCTTGATTTTGGGATTAGTTTGTAAAGAAATATATCTTATTGTCTGACTTCATGAACTTTTCCTGTACTAAGCAATGGAGATACCTGCTCCTCCCTTGCTGATGTTCTTGTAATCCATAGCCCATCTTAACAGATAGAAGGTTCCCAAATTATAGGGCCTAAGAGAATTTTCCTCAGAAAAGACCCTGAAGAGCTGTCTTATCCCAATTACAGTCAATCTTAGTCCATATGTATATCCTGGCTCTCTCATCCCGCTCATTTTCCTCCAATACCCAAAAGGAATACATAAAGTTCTTGGTGCCTCAGTGACAAGAGCTCTTGATAAGGTGACAGCATGGGCATTTTCTTATAGAAAGGGAGATACATTTTATATCGTGTGTCCCCACTCTCTCCTTAGCATGTCTGATTGGCCCAGGGGTGGCTATCTGACCCAAAGAAAGACAACTAATAGGCTGCACAATAGTCTGTGATATACACTGGTCCAACAGAAAAATTTTACTTTGGCCAAATTGATTCCTTTGGGAATTTGAATTGCAAATATGGGGAGACAGTTGTTCAGTTGATTCTGGTAGTAAAGAAAAAAGTGACACATACTGGAAAGCAGAGATAGACGAGTTGAGTTGTATTAATGGAAGAGAGTCACAAAGTAAGAATGAATTAATGTCTGCTTTGAAAGAAGGATTGCTGAAGGGCCTGTTGAGTTACCAGAGGTGTCATCTGACTACTGGAGTCAATATTCTGTTTTAAAGGTGGTCTAGACTTTAAGAGGCTCAGCTACATGACTGATATTCCTATTGTCTATATTCTTATTTGTATACATACACACAGCATGCATCCACATTCACATCCACTTTTGAAACAAGTAAGTCTGTTTCCCATTTGGCCACAAAATTTGTTTAAGGAATGCTGATGCTTAGTTTGTCTGAGGCTCTTTACTCCATGCATGATAGGGAGTAACTCATCACGCAATATATTATGCAATTCCAATAACAGAAGATTCACATATGCAGCACTATGCCCTAACGAGTGACAATGACAAATGACAACTTCCAAGGAAAGCACTAAAAACTGTGGTCCATCTCATATAAGGAACTTCTGAAGGCTCTTGACATGATAAGCTTAAGAAAACAAAAAGCTTAGCAGTCATGGCAGCTAACTCCAAATATATGCAGAGCAAACATGAAAATGGGCCTTAGACTTGTCTTGTGTTTGCAAAAAGAGTATAAATAAGATTAATGCATGGGAGGCACATGGAGATAGATTTTGATATTGTGACATTTCAAATCATTCCAACATTATGACCTATCTCCAATGCCCCTAACCCTGAAAAAAGAATGAACTTAGATTCTTGAGTTAGTAAGTTCTCTATCTCTCGAGAGTTCTAAAGAGGCTCGATGTCTGCTTCTCTCTCACATTGGAGAGGTTGTTTCTGCATAAATGAAAGCTTGAAAGAGATATGTGACAAAGTTGCCTCTAATCCCAAGCCCTATCAAATGGCTTCTAGTTTTTAAAACTAAGCAATGATCTCAGGAAGAAATTTTTCACTTTAAAGCTCAGATAAAGCAAAAATCAGTGTTTCTACCTAAAAAAAAATCAGTATTTCTAGACATCGGCAGTAATTGATAATCAAGAAAACCAAGCACCTCCGAAAGAAAATCACTGACTGACAGAACAGCATTTGTCCCTAAGGCTATAATTTGCACAACTGTTTTAAATTTTAACAGATCTCCAAAGATTAAGAGGTCTACATCGAGTTCAAGAAAGTACCAGAAAAAGCATATTTTTTAAAGAATAAATTAAAAGCTCATATGACATATTTCAACACACCAATACAACATAGTAAGAGGCAGGAATAAAAGCACTTCCCTTGCTACTGGGTTAGAGGCTTATCACTTTCACTAGATGGAAAGGTATTAGGTTTTGTCTATAAACTTTAGATCTTCTTTTTATTTCAAAGTTATATAACACTAGCATTTCAGTTGATTAACAAATCATCTAGAATGTTCCAAAGTGCTTTACTAAATTCAGTTTTATGAACAAGAAAACATTACATTAGAAAGGATAACTTTAGCTGAAGGAGTTGTGAGCTGATCCTCATGTAATAATTCAGTTGATGAAGAAAAATATTAACCACCATTTATTAATGAAAATAGCTATTGAAAATATAGAATAACTTTAAAAAGAACTCAAATTTTTTCATTGGGATAGACAGTAGCAAAGAATAGAAAAAGAGGTAAGCAGGACCCAAGTCATGAAAATCCTTACTGGTCACTCAAAAATAGTTGGAATTTATCCTTCAGGTTTCCATCCCCTAGTCATCTCTCAGTGAACACAAGTTGAAATTCCCAGAGCAAGATAGATATTTTGACTTTGCCTTTTGCTATGTCACATGGTTCCATTGAAATGTCTAGGCAGTGGAGAAAATGCCAACACTTTAACACTGTAAGTAAATCCTCAAAGTTCTTTAGCTTTCCTCTTTCTTCTGGCACCTATCCTCTTTCTTCCTCATTCTCCCCACTTTTTCTTAGAGAAATTGTCATTTAAAATGTTGTGGTGGTAGTCTGTAGGGCTATGCGTACACACGGGTTCTCTCTCCTTCCTGGCACAGGATGGGATTATACACTTGAAATTAAGTGCGGCCATGTGACTTGCACTGAACGATAAACTTGAACACAAGTGATATATGTGTCGCTTTTAGGCCAGAGTATTTGTTTGTTAATTCTAGACCCTCTAGAACTCTCTTTTCCTATGCCACAGCCACATCAAGGCTCTCATTCAGAATGAGTAGCAGAATGAAGTGGAAAGAGCACAGAGGAGAGCACTTGGCTGAGCTATGTTGCACATGCAGCATAAATGAGGGGATAAAATTGTTTTACCCAACTGAGAGTTTGGGAGTTTTTTTGGGTATGGAAACATAACCTAAAATTCTTTATTAATACTGTTGTGTATATTAAAACTTTTTTCCTTAAGGAGCATTGTCAAGTATAAAGAACACAAGGAATGCTAGTGAGGAGATGAGATTGGAGATTAGATAACTGGAGAGAAAGTTTTTGACTCACAGCTCTGTTGGTCTCCAGGTGAGAGGAGAGTGGCGAGAAGAACAATTCAGTCTGAACCAGAAAGAAATGTAAATCCTTAGAAGGGACCTTCAGCAAGCCAGTGGCACTGAAAAAATACTTACTTTCTTTGGTGAGTGACATGGTATGAAAATGTTTCTGGACACTAAAGCTAGGAGAAACTGTGAGACAAGGTTTCAGCATCTATTACAACAGGAAACTTGCCAAGTAGTTGTTGGTGGAGAAGTCTTTTTATGATAGAAATCCAGACTGTGCCATGTAAATTCAGTGGTGAAGAAACAAGTTTTTTAAGTGTTCAACACTCTTCCTTACCATGAATTTTTGACAGCTGACTTAACAGAGGAAGAAAATATTGTATTAAAATTAGTTAGGACTACTTTTTGTGTAAAGCAGCTGATTTAACCAAAGAGGAAGAAAGTACGTTTGGTTAAAGTTGTTCCTGACTCCCAGGGCCATGCATTATGAACGGATAACTGTTCCCACAGAGATCAGGGAAATACAGAGAATTTAACAAGCAATTTGGATAGAGCATTGAACCTCCTCAAGTACTGGCAGGTTAATTTCAATAATTAACCAGTCCTTTTTTTTAAATGAATTAAAAAGGCAGAAGCAGTTTAATGTAGTGGAAATAGCACTGGAGAGGGATTCAGAAAGTTGATGTGTTTGTCCTAGGTCTGCCACAGATTAGCAATGTGACCTTGGGTGTGTCACTAAACCTCACAGATACTCAGTTTCCTCAATTATAAATGAGTGTGTTGGATCCAGTCGATCTCTGAAATTCTTACAACTTCTGAGTACTGTGATTCTCTGACTCTCTGATTTGAGGTTTATTCCCTAGCCTGACATTAGCTAACTTGAGGAAGTTGTTCAGTATTTCAGGGCTTCATTTGCCTTCTGAGGATAATAATAGTTTACCTGCCTGAAGTAAAGGGCTGGAACACATTGTCTCTCAAAGTTTCTTCCAGCCTTAACATATTTTTCTATGAAATAAATATTTCAGGAGCTCATTATTATGTCTGTCAATGTGCCTACCAGTGAGGTTGATAGAAGCCATATGATTCTAGGGAAAGAAAAAAGGAGGGGGAGATGGAAAAGAAGAAGAAGACAAGGATATGTTTAGAAAAAAATAAAATGCTGGAGCTATGGAAGTAGCAAGCATGGGCAAGAAGAAGAACTGGTCAATCAAAATAATGACCTTAGCTCTGTCTGTCATTTAGGATGCTTGCAGTTACAAAGCATGACAAAACAATAGCAAAACAACAGACAACCCAAATCAAACTGGCTAAAGGTAAAGAGAATTTATTGGCTTGTAAATATCACAAGTCCGGAAATATGGCAGCTTCAGGCATAGTTTGAACCAGAGGTTCTTAATGTCAGTTGGACTTCAACTTCTTTTCTCTATAATTCTCTTGATTCTGCCTTCCTCCGGGTTGAATTTATTCTCATGCTGTCTTCTCTCATGGGGGCAAAAGCTACTGCAGCAGTTGCAGGCATAATGTACACACATTATGCTATCCACAGAAAGAGAGTACTTTCCTCCCTGCGTTTTAAGGAAAGATATTGGGATTCACTCTGGTTTGACCAGTTTAGGTCACATTCCCATTCCTGAACCAGTCTCTATGGTCTGCAGAGTTAAAGGCATGGGTTGTTCCCCTTAGGCTACATCACATGCTCCACCCTGCAGTAAAAATAAAATCAATTTCCTCAGAACTCCGTGGATTTTCACATGGAAGTAAAAGATGTTTGGAAGGTAAAAGAGGATATAAAAACTGGAGAAAACCAAAAAGTCTCTCCGGCTGTCCACGGGATTTAGAATCAAAGAGCTCTGAGAATGATTTCCACTTCTGTCACTACATGAACTGCAAAGACCTTGTGGGTAGGACTATTATTCCCAGTATACAGATGAGGAAACTGAGATGCAAGAAGGTCATATGACTTTGTCAAGTTTCTAGAGCTTGTTCTTAACCAGTAGGATTTACTTTCTCTGTTACATGGGCCATTCATGAGGGACTATGCCAGCCTAAGGGGCTTAAATTTTATTCTGAAAACAATGGAGGGCCTTTGGAAGTATTAGAAAAAAGAGAGAACATCAAAATTTCATGAAAGTAAATAAACCTTTGATCTTTACTACATTCCTGACTTGTTAAAGAAGAAAACAAGCTTACACCTTCTCAGAGAAGGTATGTAAGTAACAATAAATGAACTCGGCAATTGATATTTGACAATAATATGGAAGTAATAACCTTTCATAAAGCACAGAAAACTTAGCAAGTCCCAGTCAAGAATACAAGTGTCCCCATATGATCATGAATTTCTCAAGTGACATATATTGGGAGACAATCATGTCTTTTACATCTAAATGTAACCTGTGTTAGCAATACTATAGTGTAGGGCACTACAGGTGTCAGGGGTGACTGGAGACATTTTGGTTTCTTTACTCCTTAGTCTACAGATTTCTCCTCTCTAACCCCTCTCTGTGGCACCTAGTGGCAAAAACTCTGAAGGATAGGTGGTTAACTTGTTTATTTAAACTTACTTACCCTCAAATCCACAAATGTTTTTGGTGTGGAAAAAACATGGACTTGGGAGATAGATGTCACTTTAAATCCCAGTTCTACTACTTTCTAGCTGTGTGAGCACATGGGCCTGCATAATAAGTTCTAGGGGTTGAGCCTAACCTTTCACCTTTTCATCCCACCATCCCTTATTTTAAACAAACTTTCATCAAATGAGATTCATCAAACCATATGATCTTGAATTGAAAGAAAAATGGAGATGCCTTTTTCCTAGCCAAGGCCAGTGACGGAGGGAAGGGCTCGTAGCTTCTGTCAGCAATGTAAGGAGAAGCACTTCCCTTTTGAAGAAATGGGTTGCTTCTTTGGGGTGATGGTGTGGCTTGATATATCTAGTCTAAGCTCCTGCATGGAGGTAATGATTTATAAGGGCCACTAGCATTAACAGTGGCAATTTCCTCTAGTGCTGCATGTTGCGCCCTGCCAAGTGGCTCTGGCCAAGGTCTCGTTAAAGACAGGCAAACTAATTTAGAGAAAGTAGGCAGCTCTCCCTCAACTCAAGCTTATTTCAAAACCTTAGGCCAAAGTATAACACAGATGTTCTGAATGAGTCTAGCTGGAGGATGAGTGATTTAGATTTCTCTGATCATCTAGAACATCTTCAAGAATGAGTATGGAGGCCAACATTCTAAGGTATTGGTAAGCCAACCTCCCTGCTACAGCAATAGTCATTCCAAATTCAGAGGCATTATTTCAAGTGCTTGGCACATAGTAGCTGCTTGAGAAATACATATCAATGAGCAAATAAATGAATGAATGAATATCCTTGGTTGCCTATTTTGCCTAATTCAGAAACTCTGGAGTGAGAAAGTGTTGGAAATGAATACTAGTTTAAACAAATTACTTGCCTCCTATAAGATATCTTATTTGGTCATTTCATCTTCCACATTAAGGGGGTTACCAAGTCCCACCATTTTTTTTCCTTAAATATTTCTCATTTTCTCCTCAACACTAGACCTCACCATCTCTTGCCTAACCTTCCTGACTTGTCTGTTTTCCTTTAACCAGGTCTTTCTCCCTCTATATCTACCCTCCCCGGGGCTTCCAGAATGAACTGATCAAGCCACTTCTCTGCTTCAAACCTTTTGGTGGCTCCTGAGAACTCAAATAAGACCCTGGTGGTCTGTTAAAATACGAAGAGACCTAACTTTCACAAAATGTTGCTTTTTTTAGGCCTTGGCAGGTTAGGGCCACCACACCTGATTAGCTGACTCCTGCTCACTTACATAAGGGAGCATCCTCTACCCCACCCCACATGCACACACATTCCTTTTTCTCACCATTGTGCTAAGTATGGCCAGGACATCTCTCTCAACTAAGATTACAGTCCCATCAACTATAAGGAAAACTCAAATGTTATTTCCAATTTCCCCTGAATACTCTGCAGGAGAAACAGAGTTGAGGTGGCTGATTTTATGTTTTGCTTTCAGCAAAATGCTTTGCTTTGAGTTTCAAGCACTGAGGCCCCAGCAAGCTCCCAAATGCATTTTCCCAGGCACGTTTTCCCCTGAATTTTTCTAACCTCTTGCTATCGTGGGGGAAATTTAATCCATATGTTTCTGGTTCATTTACACTTAACTCATCAAAATGTTGTGCTGTAAAAGCGTTTTGATGTCAAAGAAGCCTTGTGGGCCTCGTTTATGCAAGTCTTTTATTTGAACCAGGAAGTTAAGGTTTGCCAGAAAAAGCAAAAATCAGCCCTTTAAAGGCTCCTTCTTTTTCCAAAGTGAAACTTTAGAACTTCTTACAATGTGAGAACTTCTAAACTCAGAACTCTAGAGTTTTATTGCTTAGACATTAGTGCCTCCTCTAATCCTTTCTCCTTTCTCTCCTTACCCCCTACCAGACAGTATGCCGCCATGCTTCAAGAAATACTTGAGAAACAAAGAGTTAATTGGGGAAATGGGGATAAAAGCAGGGGAGGAAAAAACAGTGACACAGAATTTCAGAATCCTGAAACTTAAATCAAGTAATTGACTATGGAAGTCTCCATGTCATCCAAGATAAACACATCTCTTTCCAACTTATTGAGCTAATATATAAGAATGCACAATCATATGGTTTACTCTTTGGACATCAATGAAGTCCATTGCGTTTGGGATGTCTTGGTTGGTCATCTTAGATCAGAGCTGTCAAATAGAACTTTCAGCAAGGATGTAAATTTTCTACATATGTGTTGTGCAACATGGTAGTCACTAGTCACATTTAGTTATAGAGCACTTGAAATGTGACTACTGTGACTGAGAAACTGAATTTTTAAATTTTGTTCAGTTTTAAGTAAATTAAATTTAATTTTGCTACTGGCTACCGTATTAGACAGTACAGCCCTAGACTTTACCACAATGAAACAGTCATAGCTTTCCCTGTTTTTTAAATAATAGTTGAAAATCTGGAAATCATGAACTCATAAAATGCACAGGGCCTTTACGATGTAGCATGAATAAATCAACCACTAATGATAAAGATGAAGAAACTGAAGATTTTTACCAACTTCTGCAGTCTGAAATTCATCAAACATGCAGTCAACAAGCATTGATAATTACTGGTAATTGGAATGCAAAAGTTGGAAAAAAAGAAGGAAAAGTAGTTGAAAAATCTGGTCTTAAAGACAGAAATGACTCTGGAGATCGTATGTTAGAATTTTGTAAGACCGACTTATTCATAGCAAGCATCTTTTTCCAACAACATAAACAGTGACTATGCACATGGACCTCACCTGATGGAATACACAGGAATCAAATTGACTGCATCTGTGGAAAGAGATGATGGAGAAGCTTGATATCATCAATCAGAATCAGGCCAGGGACTGACTGCGGAACAGACCATCAATTGCGCATATGCAAGTTCAAGTTAAAACGAAGAAAATTAAAACAAGTCCACGAGACCAAATTACGACCTTGAGTATATCCCACCTGAATTTAGAGACCATCTAAAGAATAAATTTGACACACTGAACACTGTTGACCAAAGACCAGATGAGCTGTGGGATGATATCAAAGACATCATACATGAAGAAAGCAAAAGGTCATTAAAAAGACTGGAAAGAAAGAAAAGACAAAAATAGATGAAACTTGCTTTTGAACATAGGGTAGCTAAAGTGAAATGATAAAGTAAAAAGGTAAACAGAAGATTTCAAACAGCGGCTTGAAAAGACAAAGTAAAGTACTATAATGAAATATGCAATAATCTGGAGTTAGAAAACCAAAAGGGAAGAACACAGTCAGCATTTCTCAAGCTGAAACAACTGAAGAAAAAATTCAAGCCTCGAGCTACTAAATACTGAAGAATTCTATGGACAAAATATTGAACGAAGCAGGAAGCAACAAAAGAAGATGGAAACAATACACAGAGTCACTGTGCCAAAAAGAATTGGTTGACACTCAGCCATTTCAAGAGGTAGCATATCATCAAGAACTGACGGCAATGAAGGAAGAAATCCAAGCTACACTGAAGGAATTGGCAAAAACAAAGCTCTAGGAATTGACAGAATACCAATTGAGATACTTCAACAAACAAATGCAATGCTGGAAGAGTTCACTCATCTATGCCAAGAAATTTGAAAGCATCCAAATTTGTGCCCATTCCAAAGAAAGGTAATCCAATGGAATGTGGAAATTATCAAACAGTATCATTAATATAGCACTCAAGTAGAATTTTGCTGAAGATAATTGAAAACATTTGCAGTAGTACATTGACAGGGAATTACCAGAAATTCAAGCCAGATTTAGAACAGGACATGGAATGAGGGATATCACTGCTGATGTCAAATGGATCTTGGCTGAAAACAGAAAATACCAAAAAGATGTTTACCTGTGTTTTATTGACTATGCAAAGGCATTCAACTGTGTGGATCATAACAAATTAAGATTCACATTGAGAAGAATGGGAATTTCAGAACACTTAATTGTGTTCATTGCCAAGAGGTAATTATTTGAATGGAACCATTTGGGATATTGCATGGTTTAAAATCAAGGAAGGTGTGCATCAGGGTTGTATCCTTTCTCCACACTTATGCAATCTGTATGCTGAACAAATAATCAGAGAAGCTGGACTATGTTAAGAAGATCACAACACAGCAACAGGACTTTCGGTATTTTCAATTGTGTCATATGCATGCAAAAGCTGGAAGATGAATAAGGAAGACCAAAGAAGAACTGATGTCTTTGAATTATGGTGTTAGCAAAGAATGTTGAATATACCATCGGTTGCCGGAAGAATGAATAAATCTGCCTTGGAAAAAGTACAGCCAGAATGCTCTTTAGAAGTGAGGATGGTGAGACTTCATGTTTTGTACTTTGGACATGTTGTCAGGAGGAGCCAGTTCCTGGAGAAGGACGTCATGCTTGGTAAAGTAAAAGGTCAGCGAAAAAAGACGAAGACCTTCAAGGAGATGGACTGACACAGTGGCTACAACAATGAGCTCAAACATAGCAATGATTGTGAGGATGACACAGGACCAAGCAGTGTTTTGTTCTGTTGTACATAGGGTCAGTATGAGTCAGAACTGCTTGACGGCACCTAAGAACAACAACAACAATGATCTGTATTATGAAGTTACAATGTCCACAAGAACTGAAATCTAGAAGGGAGAACACTAGTGTGTCAATATTTGATGGGTCTACTTCAGATAAGAAAAGTTTTCTCATGGGTCTTCAAGCAGCAGAGAATTAGGCATATTCCTGTCACGAATGGCTAGTGTGAGAACCAAAAAATTGACATCTTTATTTTCAACTTTAAACATCCTTCACAACACTCAATCATTAAAAGTCAAGAAGTACTGGGGTAATCCAATCTCCCACAGAGATCCTCTCACATTCTCATAAAATAATTAGCCTGCACTTTTCTCTCTATAATTCTGGCCAAGTCGTAGAAAAGATGCTGACTTTTTTCTTTTCTTGGCCAGTAAGTATTTGGAAAAATCTCAAAGTTGTTCCTTAGGAAAAGCAAAGATTGTTTAAACAACACCTTGAGACACTGAAGAAAATTTACAATTACCCCTGAGTCATTGGAGCTCTTGAGTCACCTACCCTTATCTCCCAGTTAATTAATTAATTAAACAACCATTTCCTGAGCTCCTGTCTTATGCAAGGCATATGATGAAAACAGCTTTTGTTGACTATCTCTAAACTTCATTCATTCATCTATTAATTCGACAGTCATTTTTTGAGTCTTTGAGCCTCAAAAAATTCTGCTATGTTAAGCTGAAGAAGAGATCACCTGTGTACTGGAAGAATTTGATCATTAGTCTTACTAGGTTAAAAACCCAACTACTCACTGTCAATGTTATTGCTTGGTTATATCAAACAGCCTCAACCAGGCAGCCTCTTTTCACATATTCTTGGGAAATCCCTCCTGCCAATTACCACAGTTCAGTTTTCATTCATTCTCTCAGTCCTCAATGGTAATAGAATCAGATGACTGCAGTGTTTGGCTTTGCTGCCTAACCTTCCCCCTGGGTGATCACTACAAGGGATGAAGCATGTTTCAAAGAGGCCGTATATTGTACTATGCATTAGCTTTTCTGAACATCTTCCAAATGGCACTTCCCCCACCAATGTTTAGTGAACTCAGATTCTTTGAAATGACACTAGCAAATAGTGACTACATCCTATATGTCCTTTCTTGTTGCTAAGAAATTTTGTTCCTATTTTGTCTCTCTGTGTACTAGATTTTGGACATTTCCAGGTCAAGTCTATTGTTGGGATAGGAGCTTGCATCTACTAAGTGCTAACTTAATAGGTTGCAGACACTGTTCTAAGTGTTTTACCTGTGTTTGTACTATTAATCCATTCTCGTAAAATTCCTTTAAGTATGTACATTTTGTAATTCTCACATTGCAAAAGAAAGTAACTGAGACTTAGAGAGGTTAATTGGTCCAAAGTTACACAGCATGTAATTTAAGCAGCCAAAGCATAGTCATATTGCAAGGCTAGCTGTATTCTAAACTCATGTTTTCAATCTCCACTCTGTTCTGCTACATCTCAGGTTTAGTTCAAAGTCCTCTTAATAGGAAATTATTAAGGTGGCATTTGTTAAGTTAACATGGCTAAGGAAACCATTTCCGGGAAACTCGTATTTTGGAAAAAAAAAAAAAAACAAACTAAAATTATAACAAAGTTTAACAATTGTTTTTCCCCAAAATCCCAACTAGCATATTTTTGGAAAACTGTAGGTGAATTGTCCTTCAGAAAACTGTTGCTGTGTTAAAATATTGAAGCAGAGACATACACCAAGCATTTATAGTAATCCTTTATTAATTAATATTAATTAACTAGTCAATTAATATTAATTGCCATAAGAGAAGGCAGGCATTCATAAAGTGGCTAGCTAAAAATCAACTAATACTTACTGAGTGCCTACTGTGTGCTGTATAAGGCACTTTAACACCATTGTCTCCGAAGAGCAGGGAGGTCAAATAATTCACCCAAGGTCACATATGTGTAAGCGGCAGCAGCAGGAATTAAACCCAGCCTTGTTTAGCATTAGAGTACATGCTCTCAACACTACCGCACCACCTTGAGAATGCATGTGGGAGCACCTCATAAGGAGGTCAAGAACTGCAGGAATATAGGAGTTGTTGAGCTGTGACTCTACACACCTCATTTCCTGAGAAATAGCCAACCCTCCACTTCAGAGTGTAGTGTGGATATGCCCTCCTCACGTAAGGATCTCTCAACAGAATTCATCACCTAACTGGAGTCCGAAATCATTGCTCACAGATGGAAAAGGAATAAAACTATGCAGCTACAGAGTGAGTGCCTGACTCAGCAAAGAATAAATACCTGCTTGACAGACCCTTAACTTCTTTACAGCAGCAGAACACGACACTAGAGAGGAAAAGAAGCTTGAAGAGAGTAGGAGAAAGATCAACCTGATTTAGCATCACCGTTTGTATTCCCCGTAAAGAGCTTAAGGTCTGAGCCACACATCAGAAGGTCCAAGGGTCCTCATCATCTATGGCTTGAAGTTTAATGCTTTTGCCAAGAACCGACTGGCATCAGTAACCATTACCTACAAAACTCTGACGGAAAGTGTGTACTAAGAGACATTCGTCCATTCAGCAGGACCATAATTTTATGAAAGGTAGTTATCTTGGCAGGTGAGCTATAATATATCTGACCTTCAATCGTGAATCAAGCAGCAGGTAGAAAAACCACTGGACAATATATCTCCTGCCACCAGGTTGCCCATAAAATACAGCACACTTCCCCGGGCAGTCATAGAAAATGGATAAAATAGTGTGCCATTTAGATCATCCCTGAGCCTCTGGGTTGAACTGAAACGAAAAGCTTTAGTAATCTACCCACCCAAAGAAGATTTGCTCCTTGGCATCCTGATATGTCTGCAGCGGTATTAATTCCACAGCTGCAGACCAATGTCTGAAACCACTCCCGGCTCTGAAAAAAAATAGAAGGCAACTTCAGTAGAAACAGCTTCCCCAAAGCCCCAGTTGAAATGGTCTAAGAGAGAGACTGATTTGTTTCTTACCATATCAAGGGCAAAGAGATGTTTTACAACTTGTAGTTCTGCATCCTTATTCATCAAAGCTACACATCTCTGTAACATAGTTCATGATATCAAAAGGCAGGCTTTGTTCCTTCATCAAGATTTTGTTGGCCATGTACTATGTTCAGGTACTAATGATACAACAACAAATAAGACTTACCAAATCCATCCACTTAAAGGGTCACGGGAGAAGAAATAAATGTTTACATTAGACAGTTATGCACTTGCACATTGGGGAGCCTCAGAAAGAGTAGTAAGTTCTGGGAGTAGGGCAGGAGAAATCTTCACAGAGGAGATGGAGTTGACCTGAGTCTTATAAAGTGTGCATGGGTTTACCAGACAGAAAAGAGAGATAGGAAAGTCACCCCAGCAGAGGAATCCACATGATCAAGGACAGGCACATAACATGTCAGCAAGCTGCCAGCAGTAGATATGGCTGCAGCTATCCTGTGACCTGGGGCATGCGAGATAATGCTGACAGTGGGCTTGGGGTGGATTATAGAGAGGTTCTGTGAACGAATGTAAACTCTATGATTTGCAGGGGAGCTATGAAATTATAGATTACTGGCCTCACACTAGGATATCATGATTTAGCAAATCTGGAATGAGAGCAAAGAACTTGTATTTTCAACAAACCTTCCCAACACCACAACCATCAACAGCTAATACTGATGCAGCCAGACTTTAAAGGGGTTTAACAAAAAAGAAACACTATTTGATTTTTACTTTGAAAGACAACTCTAGGAGTAGCATGGAATATGAATTTAAAGGGGTCATAACTGAAGCCAAGGAGACCCTCTTAATAATTATTATGCTGTTGTCACTAGTTGTCATCAAGTCTGTCCCCGACTAATGGCGACCCCATGCACAGCAAAGCAAAATGCTGCCTGGTCCTGCACAATCCCCCTGATAGCTGCAGATCAAACTGTTGTAATCCATAGGGTTTTCATGGCCAATTTGTGAAAGCAAGTCACCAGGTCTTTGTTGCTAGTCTATCTTAGTCTGGGAGCTCTGCTTCCACTGACAGATGAGTGGTAGCTGTGCGTGAGGTGCATTGACCAGGAATCAATCTCAGGTCTCCCACATGAGAGGCTAGAATTCTATGACCTCAAATAATCATCATTTTTCCCATGTTAGAGATGAGAAACCAATGCTCAGAGAGGTTAAATGACTTGTCCAAGTCTGCACAGCTGGTTACAAAAGTAGAATTTGAAACCAAAACTTTCTGATTCAAAAATCTGAGCTCTTTCCATTATATTATGATGTACAGGCAGTCCCAGGTTATGAACGAGATCCTTTTCTAAGTGTGTCTTTAAGTCAACTTTGTAGGTAAGTCAGAACAGGTGCGTATGATTCTTAGTTAGCCTTACTTTAGTGCAAGAAAAGCCTCGAAGCCTTTTCAATGATTTAAAGGCTGCAGTGCAGCAATAAAGGTGATTCTTGTGAGTAGGGCTCGGTTCAATTGTTTCATGAGGGAAAATTCACATAACATTAAAGGGCAAGTATGACTTGTCCTTAAGTCAGACGTTTCTAACCCAGGGACTTACTGTATGTACCTTACTCTATGGCTACAGCAATGCAGTCAAAGATGACTAAGTCTTAGTGCAAAGGGTTAGAGGCAAATGAAATGCACTCTGGCCAGTTGAACCTCCTAAGATAATAAGCACAATCACAGCACATGTGAGTGCATGCACACTCACACACATTCACACACACATTCTGGTTGTAAATAGGCTCTTTTGCCAATCAGAATTCAATTTCCCTGACCTTCCTGTTACTCTAGTGCATAATAGTTGAAACGCCTTTAACTGACATCACATTTCAGCAGATACTTAGAAAAGTGGTAAATGGGTCAAGCATGCTGTCCTCTACTGGTTGCACCATCATATAAAATGTGAGTCAAGCAAAAAATGATGACGATTAGAAATTACTAATTAAGCCGTTCATGCACTAGGCTCTTGGTTCATGTGATCTCATGTAACTCTCATGACAACCATATGCAGTGTGTTGTATTAGCCTTATTTTTTAATTTAAGAAAGCAAAGCCCAGAAAAGTTTAGTAACTTGCCCAAGAGCAAGTAGGTAAAGTTGGAAGCAAACCTAGGTCTTTCTGACTCTAAAGCCTGTTCTCTTTCCGTTTTCTTACATTCATTCCATTTGCCAACAGTCTTAGTTGTGGGTCATTATCTACCTAACCTGGTGTCCCTCCTTCTATGGAGTGTGTCATGGATGTAGTGGGACCTGCAGAATGCAGCTCCATCTGTCTCCTTTCCTATATCAGGCTTTCAAAACCTCTGGTGGAAAGAGTAAATAAATCTGTTTTAAGTTGGATTCCCCAGATAGCAAGTAGGCAAAGTTGGAAGCAAACCTAGGTCTTTCTGACTCTAAAGCCTGTTCTCTTTCCGTTTTCTTACATTCATTCCATTTGCCAACAGTCTTAGTTGTGGGTCATTATCTACCTAACCTGGTGTCCCTCCTTCTATGGAGTGTGTCATGGATGTAGTGGGACCTGCAGAATGCAGCTCCATCTGTCTCCTTTCCTATATCAGGCTTTCAAAACCTCTGGTGGAAAGAGTAAATAAATCTGTTTTAAGTTGGAGTCCCCAGATAGCAGACTCTGGGGCAGAGAGTAGGTACAGGGAGCTTATTAGGGAGTGCTTGGGATCAATACCTTTACAGAAAAGGAAGAAAGCCAGACTGGGCAAAGGGAGAAGCTAAGTTTGATACAGTTACAGACAGGCATGGGAATTCTGAAGTTGGGATGGCCCTGAATTCAGAGTTGTTCTGACCTGGGCGGGGGAGGCCTTTACATACTCCTCCCCATCAACTAGTCATTGAATGCAGGCTGCCCCTGGAAATGGGAAATAAACTAGAGCATGGCAGCTCTCTTCAGCCAGTAGAGAAGGTGGACAGCATCTGAAGGAAGTTCCCTGTTTCCTAAAGGAGGATTTGGTAGGCTCAGCACGCTGTCTACAACCAGGTAGCATGTGTCTTCTTGTTCGTTGTTCTCTTCTCTCTTTCTCAAGACTTTCAGTTCTTGAGGGCTGAGAAAAGCCAGTCAGTAGTGGCACACTGGCCATGTCCTAATGGGTGATATGGGCCGAGGAGCTGAAGGAAAGGGAGAGGCCAAGCTGGCAAAGCCACTTTTCTGTTTCATGTGTGAAAACAAATATGAGAAATGTAATGTTTTTGTCTCATCACATGTGGTTTACTCACCCTGATTTATCCATTTACTTATTCATTGAATGGATTACAAATTTCCCTGGGTGCTTACCCTCACTCACAATATAAAGAGCAATAAAAGAGCAAGCTGGTGATTTTGTAAGTCTAATGATGCTATATATACGGTAGGAACAAGTAAGCGGTGTGTCACTACTGGGACATCACAGGAGCACCTACCAGATTTCACAGGCATTTGCATTATTGGGAGGTTCTGTGGATTTATAGATGGAGAATCTTTGAAGGGAACTGAGACCCAAAGTGAATCCTTGTCACCTCTCTCATAGAGAGAGGCTACATTACTACCACAGCTATGGGGGTAGGTCCCACTATGTGGCGAGCATGGGGCTGGGCACTGAGCAATCTAGTAGTGACCATGACAGACAGGGTCACTTCCCTCAAGAACACGACGTATGGGAGGAAAGAAATGAAGATACTAGGATGAAATGAAGCTGCATCCCAGCTGGAAAAACTACTATAATTAGGAAGACAACAGTCATCATAGCATTGATACCAAAGAGTCTTTGCAATAATGGAAGGCTGCTCCATGGAGGAAGCTGGATAAACAAGCAAGGTCCAAAACAGTTTTGGATATTGATAGTTTCCGAGCTCTCCTATTTCAGGCAATGGTGAGTGACAGACTATTTATACTCAGACATCTTTTGTAGCTTTTGCGTTTCTCACACATTGTGACACTTTTCTGTTAATTCTACTTTATTTTTCTATTAATACTAAGAGTGATAGTAAGGGCAGTAGCACATACTATACCACCTGTGATAATATATTTATCCCTAGGAACATGTTAAGAAGGAGAGATATAGCAAAGAGCTGAGATCACACAGACAGCAGATACATATTTTCTAAGAAAAGGCAGAGTTTATCAAGCACTTCACCAGCTCAAGCTCTTTTACAACAAACCAGAGAAAATTCAATTCACATTACCAGTTAACCTATTGCCATCGAATTGATTCCTACTCATAGTAACCCTATAGGACAGAGTAGAACTGCCCCATAGGGTTTTCAAGGCTGTAAATCTTTATGGAAGAAGAGCGTCACATCTTCCTCCTATTGAGCAGGTGGTGGGTTTGAACCACTGACCTTTCAGTTAGTAAGCAAGTGCTTCACCACTGCACTGCCACAACTCTTTCAATTCACATTTGTTGTTGTTAGGTGGCCTCTAGTCTGTTCTGACTTGTAGCAACCCTATGTACAACAGAACGAAACACTGCCTGGTCCTGTGCCATCCTCACAATCATTGCTATGTTTGAGCCCATTGTTGCAGCCACTGTGTCAATCCATCTCCTTGAAGGTCTTCCTATTTTTGCTGACCCTGTAGTTTACCAAGCATGAAGTCCTTCTCAAAGGACTGGTCTCTCCTGATAACATGTCCAAAATACGTAAAAAGAAATTTCTAAGTAGCATTCTGGCTGTACTTCTTCCAACACAGATTTGTTCTTTCTTCTGGCAGTCCATGGTATATTCACCATTCTTTGCCAACATCATAATTCAAATGCATCAGTTCTTCTTTGGTCTTTCTTATTCATTGTCCAGCTTTTGCATGCATATGAGATGACTGAAAATACCATGGCTTGGGTCAGGTACACCTTAGTCATCAAAGTGACATCTTGGCTTTTGAACACTTTAAAGAGATCTTTTGCAGCAGATTTGCCTGATGCAGTACCTTGTTTGATTTCTTGATTCCTGCTTTCCATGGGTGTTGATTGTGGATCCAAGTAAAATGAAATCCTTGACAACTTCAATATTTTCTCCGTTTGTTATGATGTTGCTTATTGGTCCAGTTGTGAGGATTTTTGTTTTCTTTATGTTGAGTTATTATCTATACTGAAGGCTATAATCTTTGATCTTCATCAGTGAATGCTTTAAGTAAAATATCTGAACAGAAGATTTTGAAGGGCAGCTCATGAGGACAAAATAAAGTATTGCAATGAAACATGCAAAGACTTGGAGTTAGAAAACCAAAAGGGAAGAACGTGCTCAGAATTTCTCAAGCTGAACGAACTGAAGAAAAAATTAAAGCCTCAAGCTGTAATTTTGAAGGATTCTATGGACAAAATATTTAACAACACAGGAAGCATCAAAAGAAGTTGGAAGAAATAGAGTCTGTATGCAAAAGAATTGGTGGATGTCAACCATTTCAGGAGGTAGCATATGATCAAGAACTGATAGAATTGAAGAAGTCCAAGCTGCACTGAAGGCATTGGCAAAAAACAAGGCTCCAGAAATTGCCAGAATATCAACTGAGATATTTCAACAAATGGATGTATTGCTGGAAGCGCTCATTCATCTTTGCCATGAAATTTGCAAGACAGCTACCGGGCCAACCGACTGGAAGAGATCCTTATTTGTGCCCATTTCAAAGGAAGGTGATTCAACAGAATGCAGAAATTATCAAACAGTATCATTAGTATCACATGCAAGTAAATTTTTGCTGAAGATGGTTCAAAAATGGTTGCAGCAATTCACACTAAACCCAAATCCCATTGCTATCTAGTCGATTCTGACTCATAGCAACCCTATAGGACAGAGTAGAACTGCCCCATAGGGTTTCTGAAGAGCAGCTGACGGATTCGACCTGTGACCTTTTGGTTAGCAGCTGAGCTTTTAACCACTGTGCCCCCAGGGCTCCTAGGGCTTTTGAAATTCCCAGAATCATCATATAATTTTTTATAGAATTCTAATTTAGCTGATTTACAGATATTGATTGAGAGGATTTTTTTTTCTTTTAATTCTGGGCATTTGTTATCTTCTCAGAATGATACACTGAATTTTTACTCCTCTGTAGAACTAAACAATAAATATAAACAACATAAAGCATGTACCAACAAAACAAATGAAAAACTTTCATTTAGGAAGCTCAGTACAGAGTCATAGCGTAGGCAGAGGCAGCAGAATTGTTTGAACCTTCAGACTGTGGAAATTAAACCATCATTCGTCACCTGTTCCCTGATGGAAGAAAAATGTGTGTGTGTGCAGGCATGCATGTGTATGCACTTGTGTGTAATTACATGTATGTCTACATGCATGTGTATGTATGTGTGTGCAATTGTGCATGTGTGTGTACACATCCGTATGCTGGAGGCAAACAAGTTAGAGAGTCCTCTCGTATATGGAAGAGGAGGAGCCAGATCACATGGGAGAACTTATCAGTAATGTGATCAGGATATTCTTGGATAGGGAATTAAATCAGATTTCTTAGTGTAATACTCATACCTGCTATCTTTCATTGAGTTTTTATTGTCTACATGCACTGTAAATAAATGAATAAAAATTCTCTTTAAAACCCGATGAGATAGTTATCAATTTCCCCATTTTACAGATAAGGAAAATGAGTCTCAGAAAGGTCAGACAAGATTTGAACTTCAGTTTCACTGGCTCCAAAGCTTCATTCTTTCTACAAAATTCCATGGGTGCAAGCGGTCTCAGTTTCCTTAACATGTACATGACTTGTGGTGCCTTGAAATTCCTCTGGCAATGGGCTTTCACAGTTTTAAGATGTAGGAGAAAAAACTATTTTTAAAATTATGTGTATTATATCTCATAAGCAACTGCTGAAGACTTCAAGGTGGACACAATCATCAAACATGCTTTGAAAAGTCAGCAGATTTTCATGAAGGCTGTTATAATAAACAAAGGAGCCCTGGTGGTGCAGTAGTTAAAGCACTCGGCTGCTAACTGAAAGGTCAGCAGTTTGAATCCACCAGCGTCTCCACGGGAGACAGATGTGGCAGTCTGCTTCTGTAAAAATTTACAGCCTTGGAAACCCTATGGGGCAGTTCTACTCTGTCCTATAGGGTCACTATGAGTTAAAATTGACTTGACAGCAATGGGCTTTGGCTTTGGTTATAATATATATATGATCTACTGCTTGCTTTGAGCATGATCTTCCAGTTACCCAATATGGGATTTCTATCTATTGTTTAAAATATATCTTCACTAGACCTACCCACCCAACTAAGGTGCTCAATAAATACTTGTTGAATGAAGGTAGACAAATAATTCAAGGATCACGAAATAGCCTCATGAATTTTACAGTTTTAGTTCACTGATCTTTCTGAAAAATACTCTCATAAAGGCAACATCAATGGCTTTGGATTTAGATGAATGTGATTTGACATTCCATGAAGAAACAAACTAATAAGCCCACAATAGTATAATTCGTGTTTTTTCAATTAGATCTCAAGGATAGAGTCTTAGTTCATGTTGTATTACTTTGGAAAATGCTAGATGCTATAATCGATAAATCCTAAATTTCAATGACTTAACACAATAAAAGTTTATTTCTTACTCACTTAAGAGGTCAGTGTAGTTCCCTCCATGTTGTAATTCAGGAACCCAACCCCTACAGTTTTGTAGCTCTGCTATCTCATGTATTTTTGGGGTCTTCTGCTTCCATCCAGGAAGGGGGAAAGAAAAAGAATAGAAGATACAACTGCTTCTTAAAAAACCTGGTCCCAGAGTGACACACATCGCTTCCACTTGAGACATTCCACTAGAGACATGCAGTTTGCAGCCACTTCACACAGGAAAGTGGTGGGACAGGTGGTGGGGCAGCCACCTCCCAAAAACAACTCCACATTGCGGAAGGGGAAATTTTGTTTTCTGGTAGAGTCTGCCATTCATACATTCTCTACCTGTACCTAGACTCCTAAGGGCAATGTAACTTATCACCTATTCTAGATACTGTATTAGATTCTTCTCATATATTATTACATTTTGTCTCTCCAAAAGCTCAGTGTAATATTACCCTGACTTAACGGAAAAAGGTATTGTGATTAAAAGAAAAGATATGACAACCCCAAGGTGATGTAACTGGTTGGTGATAGAACATGGATTTAAATCTGGCATGGTCTGATTCCAAAGCTCATCTTCTGTTCATTGAACCAAAGAAGGATTCAGATTGTCAAGAATGTGCATGTTTCTTCAAAAGCATCTGAGAATCAGCTGTACTGACGATGTTCATATTAGGCTGGACTAATCTTCGGATAGCTTTCCCTCTTCTAATCAGTGAGTGAGAGGCTAGGGAGGATGTTTGAGTTACTTATAGACAAAATAACTTTATCTGTACATCTGAGTTAATGAGTTTATCTTCTGTTCCACAATGCAATCAAATGAAGATTTATACAATGAAATTGTAGAAAGGACAGGGATGAAACTGAGTTTCAGAACAACTGAAATGAAGGATGCAAATTCTTCTAAGATCTCTTTCTCTCTGTCTCTGTCTCTTTCTCTCCCTCCCTCTCTCTCCTCCTCATCCCTCTATTTCTTATTTCAGTCTCTCTCTACGTGTCAGCTTTAGTCACTTCTACTAAAGAATGGTTTCCTCATATGATTCCACTTATTAAAAAAAATGTCTAGAATAGGCAAAAAATAGATTAGTGGTTTTCAGGCGCTGTGGGAAAGGGGGAAAAGGAAATGACTGCTAATGGGTACAGAGTTTCTTTTTTGGGGTGATCAAAATGCTCCAGAATTAGATAGTAGTGATGGTTGCACAACTCTGACTATGCTAAAAAAAAATTATACACTTAAAAAGGTGATTTTGTTTTTGTATATTACTTATATCTCAATAAAACTGTCATCCAAAAAAAAAAAAAGAATAGCTTTCTCCCCAGTTTGAGGTAAATGGCCAAATGGCCTCTGGTAAATTCCAAGTAACATATTACGGCCCTCAGAGAATGATTCTTTCTCATTTTCAGTTCAGAGTGAACAAAATACATTCTCACACAGTTGTTGCTGAAGGAGGAAAAGCTATTACTCACTCTGTTTAGATATGTAGCCTCTCTGTAAATCTATCAGCTTTGAGCAGAGGAGCAGGATCACATAGCACAGATATGACCACTGGGGTCTCAGCCCAGTGAATGGGGACCATTCTAAGAGAAAGGAGGATCATTGTAGACCAATCAGCCTGGTCCTGAGCTTCTCCATGATCAGCTGCAGATCGAAATGTTAAGATCCATAAAGATCTATCTATGTATATCTACCTACCTACCTGTCTATCATCTAAATATATATGTCAATATTTATCCAAATATTTATCTATATAAATGTATATATGCTGTAGTTGTTATATTATTACGTGCCATCCAGTCACCTCTGACTTACAGAGACCCTATGTATAACGGAATGAAACACTGCCCAGTCTTGTGCCATCCTCACAACTGTTCATATGTTTGAGCCCATTGTTGCAGCCACTGTGTCAATCCATCTCATTGAGGATCTTTCTCATTTTCACTGACTCTCTACTTTACCAAGCATGATGTCCTTCTCCAGGGACTGATCCCTCCTGATAAAATGTCCAAAGTTCATAAGATGAAGTCTTGCCATCCTCACTTCTAAGGAGCATTCTGGCTGTACTTCTTCCAAGACAGATCTGTTCTTTCTTCTTACAGTCCATGGTATATTCAATATTCTTTGCCAACACCATAATTCAAAGGCATCAATTCCTCCTTCCTTATTCACTGTCCAGCTTTCACATGCATATGAGGCAATCCAAAACACCATGGCTTGGGTCAGGTGCACATTAGTCCTCAAAGTGACATCTTTGCTTTTGAACACTTTAAAGAGGTCTTTTGCAGCAGATTTGCCCAATGAAATATATCATTTGATTTCTTGACTGCTGTTTCCATGGGTGTTGATAGTCAATCCAAGTAAAACGAAATTCTTGACAACTTCAATCTTTTCTCATTTATCATGATGTTGTTTATTGGTCAAATTGTGAGGACATTTATTTCCTTTATGCTGAGGTGTAATCATACTGGAGTCTTTGATCTTTCTTACTTAGTTAAGTGCTTCAAGTCCTCTTCACTTTCAGCAAGCAAGGCTATGTCATCTGCATACCACAGGTTGTTAATGAGTCTTCCTCCAATCTTGATGCCACATTCTTCTTCATATAGTCTAGCTTCTTAGATTATTTGCTCAGCATACAGATTGAAAAAGCATTGGTGAAAGTGTACAACCCTGATGCACACCTTTCCTGATTTTAAACCACACAGTATCACCTTGGTCTGTTTGAATGACTGCATATTGGTCTATGCACAGGTTCCACAAAAGCACAATTAAGTGTTCTGGAATTCCTATTCTTCCCAATGTTATCCATAATTTGTTATGATCCACACAGTTGAATGCCTTTGCACAGTCAATAAAACACAGGTAAACATCTTTCTGTTATGCTCTGCTTTCAGCCGACATCCATCTGACACCAGCAATGATATACCTCACTGAATGTCCTCTTCTGAATCCAGGTTGAATTTCTGGCAGTTTCCTGTCAATATAGTGCTGTAACTATTTTTAAATTATCTTCAGCAAAATTTTACTTGTGTATGATATTCTACATTCTGTTGGATCAACTTTCTTTGTAATGGGCAAAAATGTGGATCTCTTCCAGTTGGTTAGCCAGGTAGCTGTCTTCTAAATTTCATGGCATAGATGAGTGAGCACTTCCAGAGTTGCATCCATTTGTTGAAACGTCTCGGTTGGTATTTCGTCAATTCCTGGAGCCTTGTTTTTCGCCAGTGCCTTCAGTGCAGCTTGGACTTCTTCCTTCAGTACCATAGGTTCCTGATCATATGCTACCTCTTGAAATGGTTGAACATTGACAAATTCTTTTTGGCATAATGAGTCTCTGTATTCCTTCCATTTTCTTTTGATGCTTCCTGTGTCGTTTACTACTTTCCCCATAGAATCCTTCACTATTGCAACTCCAGACTTGAATTTTTTCTTCAGTTCTTTCAGCTTGAGAAATGCTGAACATGTTCTTCCCTTTTGGTTTTCTATCTCCAGTTCTTTGCATATGTCGTTATAATACTTTACTTTGTCTTCTCAAGTTGCCCTTTGAATTCTGTTCAGTTCTTTTACTTCATCATTTCTTCCTTTTGCTTTAGCTACTCGACATTCAAGAGCAAGTTTCAGAGTCTCCTCTGACATCCATTTTGGTCTTTTCTTTCTTTCCTATTTTTTTAATGACCTCTTGCTTTCTTCGTGTATAATGTCCTTGATGTCATCCCACAACTCGTCTGATCTTTGGTCATGAGTGTTCAACGCGTCAAAGCTATTCTTGAGATGGTCTCTAAATTCAGGTGGGATTTACTCAAGGTAGTACTTTGGCTCTCATGGACTTGCTCTAATTTTCTTCAGTTTTAACCTGAACTAGCTTATGAGCAATTGATGGTCTGTTCCACAGTCGGCCCCTGGCCTTGTTCTGATTGATGATATTGAGCTTTTCCAGCATCTCTTTCTTCAGATGTCATCCATTTGATTCCTGTTTATTCCATCCAGCATGGTCCATGTGTATAGTCACTGTTTTTGTTGTTGAAAAATGTATTTGCAATGAATAAGTCTTTGTTTTTGCAAAATTCTATCATGCCATCTCCAGCGTTGTTTCTATCACCAAGGCCATATTTTTCTAATTACCGATCCTTCTTCTGTGTTTTCAACTTTTACCTTCCAATCACCAGTAATTATCAATACATCATGATTGCATGTTAGGTCAATTTCAGACTGCAGATGTTGGTAAAACTTTTCAGTTTCTTCATCTTTGGTCTTAGTGGTTTGTGCGTAAATGTGAATAATAATCATATTAACCGGTCTTCCTTGTAGGCGTTTGGATGTTATCCTGTCACTGACAGCATTGTACTTCAGGACAGATCTTCAAATGTTCTTTTTGACAATGAATGCAACGCCATTGCTCTTCAACTTGTCATTCCCGGCATAGTAGAGAATATAATTGTCTGATTCAAAATGGCCAATATCAGTCCATTTCGGCTCACTAATGCCTAGGCTATTGATCTTTCTTGTGTTCATTTCATTTTTGACAATTTCCAATTTTCCTAGATTCCTACTTCGTACTTTCCACGTTCTGATTATTAATGGATGTTTGCAGCTGTTTTCTTCTCATTTTGAGTTGTGACACATCAGCAAAAGAAGGTTCCAAAAGCTTGACTCCATCCACTAAGGTCATTAAGGTTGATTCTACTTTGAGGAGGCTGCTCTTCTTCAGTCGTCTTTTAAATGCCTTCCAACCTGGGGAGCTCATCTTCTGACACTATATCAGACAGTGTTCCGCTGCTATTCACAAGGTTTTCGCTGGCTAATTCCTTTCAGAAGTAGACTGTTGGGTCCTTCTTCCTAGTCTTAGTGTAGAGGCTCAGCTAAAACCTGTCCACCATGGGTGACCCTGCTGGTATCTGAATACCAGCAGCATAGCATCCAGCAGCACAGCAACACGCAAGCCCCCACAGTATGACAAACTGACAGACATGTGGGGGAAATCAGTGGTAGTCTAAAGCTAAATTTCCAACTATTGGTCCAAAACTCTAATACTTTGGAAAGCGCTTTCTGATCTTGGCATTAATTTTCCCTTACAAAGTTGAACATTTTTAACTTCAAATATTTTTTATTGAATATTCTCAGAGAAATAGAGCGGGACATTTCTCACCAAGTTGCTCATAACTATCTACGCTGAGTCACTTATCATTACCATTTCCTTGCAACAATGAAAAACCGAAAAATATGTCCCCATTCTTTCTGATGAGTAGCCAGAGGAAAGGAAACACAAATCTTTACAGATACCACTGCACAGTAGGTATTTCAACTTAACTATATCATTTAATGTGCACACTACCATAGAATGAGTATAATTTTCCTTATTTTACAGACAAGAGAATGAGACTCAGAAAAGCTAATGCCTTCCACTATCTCATACTTCCAAAAAGTTACAGCCCAGGGATATTTACTATATCACAATGTGAGAAAAAAAAAAAAAAAAAAAAAAAACCAAGCTGGCTTTTATAATGTAAGACAAGGAACAAAGACAATAACAGTAAAAAGAATCCTACCATAATGAATCTATTCTGTAGTCTCCAGTTATTCTCTAGTTACAATTTCCATTATTTTTTCTAGCAATGAGCTCTATGAACAACATCAATTTCATCAAATTGTTTGCCCTATGCCATTCATTGATTAATTCAACAAATACTAATTGAATGTCTTACTGCATGCCAGCACTGTAGGGAAAAAGGTTTAAAAAAATTAAAAGTCAACATATAATGAAAAGGGATCTTCTGAAGTGAATGAATCTCAGATCCTGTCAGAAATGCCAGGCAGAAACTGTGTCTTACATAATTCCCTCTTAAAAATTTATACCAGAATATTGATGCTGACAGACTCCATATTATGATTGTTGACAAAACAAATCTGATAGTAAAACAAAAATGAACCTTGTTTTAAGGACTTCTTAAATGTCTAAAACCCACTGCCATCAAGTCAATTTGTACTCATACCGACCCTATAGGACAAAGTAGAACTGCCCCATAGGGTTTCCAAGGCTGCAAATCTTTACGGATGCAGACTGTCACATCTTTCTCCCAAGGAACAGCTGATGAGTTCAAACTGCCGACCTTCTGGTTAGCGGCCGAGTGGTTAACCGCTGCACCATCTGGGCTCCTTAAATGTCTAGAAGATTTCCTAAATATCTCACGGATTTTTAAGAGGAAAATAACATGCCAAAACTGTATTAATGACACTAACTTAGCAACTTGTTGCCAAATACCATTCACTTATTCATCCCTTCGTTCAGCCAACCGTCATTCAGTTATTTAGCTGCTAATAATAAGAACTACTAACCATATTTGAAGTTTTCTATGCACTGGACTTTGTTCTATGTGCTTAAATGCATGGAATCTTCACAACAATCCCCTGAGGTAAGTACCATCATTATCTCCATTTTAGAGAACACACAGGGGTTAAGTAACTTCCCCAAGTTCATTTCACACAGTGGCAGAAATGGAAGCAGTTTGGGTCCAGATTGCCTGCTCTAAACCATTACACCCCCCTGCTTTTTAAAGGCTCATTAATATCTGCTTGACATTGGCACTGTGCTAAATTAAAGGAAAACCACCATAAACAAGAGAGACATGGTCTCTGTCTGCAGGGAGCTGCACTCCAGCAGAGAAGACAGAATCCACAAGCAATTACAATACAGGATGACAAGTGGTATGACAGAGGAAATATAAGGTCTAGGACTGGGGAACATATATAGGGGAAGGAATTGTTGTCAGTGAAGGTCTAATGGAGGGAAGGATAGTGATACGTAAGTAATGTTCTAGCCTTCCATACATGTGTATATGAATGCAGGTAGATAGAAAGGTAGATAATTACTTAGACTTAAGCCCATGCCTGAGGCTAGGCTGTGCATAGTTGAATCTACCTATGAAGAAAGAACACAGAGATATGGTGCCAAATGATACGCAGTTCTTGGCCTTAGCATTCTTGCAGAAGTGTTGGGGTGTGTGTAAGAAGGTGTGAGATAGGAGGATGTACAGGACAGAAACCTGCAGTTGCAGAACAAGGAGACCAGAACCAAAGAATGATAAGCAGATAGGAGTCAGCGATAAGTCATCAGAGTGAAGCAGTAGAAACAGTGGATGCTTTATCTTTAAAATTGTTAATGCTAAACTTTTGCTGGTCTATTTCTTGTATGCTTCCCCAAACAGAAGTTCTTCATAGAGATGGAAGAAAACATACCAGGTCGGACAATATTAACTTTACATAGGTTTTGTGTGTGTGTTTCTTTTCTCCTATAATAATCTGCCTCCAACTTAAGTTACCATCTTCTTGTCAAGTCCACTGACTTTTCAAGTTCATTAGTATTTCTTAGTAAAACTGATTTAATCCTACAATCATGAAATGGAATAGTTGGAAGGAACCATGTACTCTAGTTTCTTTCTTTCTTTCTTTCTTTTTGTTTTAGTGAAAAAAGAAAGCCAAAAGGTCTACACAAAACCAGAAACTCTAAAATACGGTGTGTGAAAGAAATAGAAATTCAGTATCCTCATACATTTCATACATTTACACCCACATTCTCATATTCTCTCTCTTCAGTTTAAATAGCACTTTCACGCATATTACTTTATCTGAGCTTCACAACACCTATGTTAAGAAGGCAGAACAAGGATTAACTTCACTTCTTGGATGAAGAAATGAGCCTCTAAGTTCATAAATCACTTACTCAAAGGTACTGTTAGCTAATAGCTGAGAAGCTATTTGAACGTATAGCTGAACTAGAATTTGATTCCAGATTTCCTAATTTCAAATCTAGTGCCCTCCAAATGTAACCCAACTATCTCTCAACACCACAAATATTTGTGTAATAATGATATATATATACAAAGGAAAATAAATATTATGTCTACTGGTAAAGTGAATAAAAAATTAAACATAATAACAACAATTTTTGCAGCAGATTTGCCCAATGTAATGGGTCTTTTGATTTTTTGACTGTTGCTTCCATGGGTGTTGATTGTGGATCCAAGTAAAATGAAATCCTTGACAATGGCAATCTTTTCTCCATCTATCATGATATTGCTTATTGGCCCATTTGTGAGAATTTTTGTTTTCTTTATGTTAAGATGTAATCCATACTGAAGGCTGTGGTCTTTGATCTTCATCAGTAAGTGCTTCTAGTCCTCTTCACTTTCAGCAAGCAAGGTTGTGTCATCTGCATAATGCAGGTATTTAATTAGTCTTCCTCCTATCTTGATGCTGCAGTCTTCTTCATATAGTCCAGCTTCTCAGATTATTTGCTCAGCATACAGATTGAATAGGTATGGTGAAAGGATACAACCCTGACGCACACCTTTCCTGACTGTAAACCACACAGTATCCCATTGTTCTGTTTGAACGACTGCCTCTTAATCTATGTACAGGTTCCTCATGAGCACAATTAAGTGTTCTGTACTTCCCATTCTTTGCAATGTTATCCATAATTTGTTATGATCCACACAGTCGGTTGCCTTTGTGTAGTCAATAAAACACAGGTAAACATCTCTCTGGTATTCTCTGCTTTCAGCTAGAATCCATCTGACATCAGCAATGATATCCCTGGTTCCATGTCCTCTTCTAAATCCGGCTTGAGTTTCTGGCAGTTCCCTGTTGATATACTGCCGCAGCCACTTTTGAAATATCTTCAGCAAAATTTTACTTGCATGTGGTATTAATGATATTAATATCATTTATAACAATAGAAACCCAATAAAAGAATACTAAAAATCTAAAGCTTATTAATCACAGGCACTGGCAATTTTATTTTTATTTATTTATTTTATTTATTACAGATCCTACCTGCTGGTGGTCTTCAAAATCAGGTGTAAAGATTATTTTCTAATAATTAGCAAGGCCTTGTATGTATTCTTGCTCCTCCTTGCCTTTATGTGGTCTGTTTGGCCCAACATGCTTGAGGACCATTATGAAATACAGCTGCTCCTTTATACTATGGCAATATAGTCGCTGCGGAAGTCCATATCTGAGGATAGTGCAGTGTCCCTTTGATCACTGTAAAGATCACATTCTTTACCAGATGAGTTGGCCTTTCCTCTTTGGGAAAGATAGTGATAGTGTATGTGTGCCAAGCACTCTGCTACTCATCATAGATTGCAAGTCAGCCACACACTAGGTCACTTTACGTGGCTCTGACTTTAATGCTTCTAACTGTGAATGTGGAGCTTGCCTCCTGTACATAAATCCATGATGAAAAAGACCATATGCTGTTACATATCAACATAAATTTCCCAAACAAATGTTCGTATCTTTGCAGACACAAGCTTCTGTTCCTCCATCCACAGTAGGAAAAACAATATTTTTATTCAGGCATACGGGAATAAGACCTAGTTACCTTCAAATTCTTACACTTGTAGTTCACTGCCAACTGATTTCTGGTCCATCACCAACAGGTGTTCTAGTATAAACCATTTGTGTGAGGAGACATACACCTAAAATACTGTGAGCAGGTGATCTTGAAAAGCAACCCTTCTTTTAGAAGAAATGACAGCTTCTCATAAATATCCCAGCTCTTTAATTATATGTTGGAAGGGTTGTAACAGAAGACCCCTGTGCATGGTGAATTATGTAAAGCAGTAAATAGCTTCAAATACAGTTTGTTGCTCAGCTTCATCTTGTGAGACCGAACTGAAGCTTGTGGAATCAAATTTAGCCAAATTTGAAACAACATCAGAATCACATTTTTATGATCCAGATTTTTCTATGGATACAGGGGAAAGATATAGAGATGGCAAAATCAACGTGGTGGAGTATTTATTTATTTGTCTTTAGAAGTCACGGATTAGAGTTATTTACCTGTCATATGAGCCTGGAGTAAGTCACTGAACTTTTTTGAACCTCAGTTTTCTCATTTCTAGACTGGGTGTGGTAACAGTACCTGAAGTTCACAAGTTCTAGGTTATTTCTAGTTTATGTAAAATCTCAACTCAGAAAAAAAAAAAAAAAAAAAAAAACTCTTATTTTAAAAGGACTAACAGTTTCTCCAAACTGTGGTACATACACACAATGGAGTACTATGCAACAAGAAAGAACAGTGCTGAATCTGTGAAGCATCTCATAACATGGATTAAACTGGAGGACATTATGCTGAGTGAAATAAGTCAATCACAAAAAGACAAATATTGTATGAGACCTCTATTGTAAAAACCCATGAAAAAGTTCACACACAAAATGTAACAATCTTTGTTGGTTACCAGGGATGGGAGGGGTGGGGGGGAATACTAAATAGGCAAGAGATAAATGGTATCTTGGGTGAAGGGTGAGACAGTACACAATACAGGGGAAACTAGCACAACCTGTACAAGGAAAGGTCATGGAAGCCCCATAGACACATCCAAACTTCCTGAGGGACTGAATTGCTTGGTGGAGGGCTCTGGGGACCATGGTCTCAGGGAACATCTAGCTCAATTGGCATGAAACAGCTTATAAAGACAATGCTCTACATTCTACCTTGGTGAGTAGTGCCTGGGGTCTTAAAAGCCTGTGAGCAGCCATCTAAGATACTCCACTGGTCTCATCCCTTTGGGAGCAAGGGAGAATGAAGAGAACAGGATACAAGGAAAAGATTAGTCTGAAGGACTAATTGTCCACAGCTATCAAGGCCTCCACCGGACTGAGTCTAGTACAGCTAGATGGTGCCCGGCTACCACCACTGACTGCTCTGACCAGGATCACAACAGAGGGTTCTGGACAGAGCTGGAGAAGGATGTAGAGCAGAATTCTAACTCACACAAAAAAGACCAGATTTACTGGCCTAAAGGAGACTGGAGAAACCTTGAGAGTATGGCCCCCAGACACCTTTTTAGCTCAACGGTGAAGCTACCTCCGAGGTTCACTGTTCAGCCTGGGAGTGGACAGCCCCATAAAACCAAATGAGACTAATGAGGTACAGGAGTCCAGTGACAAGGGCCAGAAGGCAGAAGGGGACAAGGAAGCTGGTGTTAGGGAACCCAAGGTTGAGTAAGGATATTGTTGATGTGTTGTGAGATTGTTAACCGTTGTCATAGGGCAACATTTGTAGTAACTGTTAAATGAGAAACTATTTTGTTCTGTAAGTCTTCAACTTAAGTGAGAATAACAGCACAATTGGAATAGCGTAGTCAATGTCACTGAACTGTGTATGTAGAAATTTTTGAAACGGTGTATCTTTGGCTATGCGTGTTTTCACCAAAAAAAAAAAAAAAAGAAAGGTTGAGAATTTAGAGGGTTAATATGTTGTGGGGTTGTTAACCAATGTCATAAAACAACATGTGTACTACTGTTTCATGAGAAACTATTTGTTCTGTAAGCCTTCACCTGAAGTACAATAAAATATAAAAAAAAAAAATGGAAAAAAAAAAAAAAGGACTAACAGTTTCTCATAATCATCCTAACTAGATAATATTTGATGAGGGTATGAGGACCAAGGACTCTCATACATTATAGGTAAGAGATATGTTTGTTTTATACGAATGAAAATGCCCCTATATACGTGGAAATGTTCTGGAATTAGTGTGTCTGGGATTTTGATGGGCAGAATGGAGTTTTAAAATTTTTAATTGTATATCCTTTTGCACAGGTATTACTTTTTTAATGAGAAAAATCGCATTTTTATTATAGATAAAGTTGTATTGGAGAAAATGGCTTGGACCTGGGGCTAAAATGCAGGTGGAGAGGAAAAAAAAAAAAAAGCACAAAATTCCTTCCTAGTATCTACTAGAGGGAAGCTATTCCTATTTTATGGGCTGAAGCAGGAGAAAAGAAAAAAGAAGAATATTGTTTCCTATAAAACCTGATGCTTTGTCTTCTGAAATCACTGATCTTAACACTCAAATCCAAGTCAATTCTCAGTGTACTGCCCCTGGAAGGCAGAGACCTGCACTGTAACAAGACTATAACTCTTAGAGTGGTTCTTCCACCACTAGCAACATCTGCTCCTGGGATAGTGGTGGGCAATTCAGCTTTTATCCTCAGAAGCAGGGCTGAGAATTATAGGTGTTCCCTAGAGGACACCATTCACATGGTAGTCTATATGAACCATGTACCCACCTCAGTCTGCGCAGCTTACATGGCAGCCCTCCAACCAGAAGGATCATGGATATGGATCAGAAGAGTACATTAATTACATTGACTAAAGACCACTCTGAACCCTGGGCTGGAAGTTCATTCCCTGTTCTGAATCTCATTTCAAATTACATGGAGACACACTGTCCAATACAGCACACCAGAGGTTATGTAATGAGCCCAAATGACAGCATCAAAGTACTTAAATTACTGTAGTGCTGGCAATACAAAGTCTTCCAATTTGGACAATATGAATCTATTATTAAATTCCCAGGGTGAAAGGAAAGTCCAAAACTTAATCTCCTTTTTAATTAAGGTTCAAAGGAATTCAAGTCCAAAATTTTTCCTATCTTAATTTTTTTTTTTTCTGTTCCGTCTCGGTAGGATGGAGCTCAGTCCACTGGGATTTAACTATTGTTTCTTCAGGAGCTGCAGTTTCACATGCTTTCAACTGGACTCAATATCACTCCAAGTTTCTCATAAGCTTCACCTTTTAGAGTCCAAAGCATTAAGAGGGTACAAAAGATTAAGCACCAAACAACATCGAAGAATTTTTTTTAAATCCTACACACAATTCCCAGACCCTAAACAGTCATGCCAAGCAAAGTGATTTCGATAGAACCGGGTACATAGTGCATTTTAGAACTGCATTGCTATTAACAAAGACCACAGCAAGGATTTGCTTTTATTGAGTGGATGAGAGAAAACTGCATGCAGCCTATGAGCAGGCTTGGGAGTAGGTGAGAGAGAGAGAGAAATTATTTTTATAATACCAAAACAAAACAAAAATTGCTTTTAAAATGTGGATGTACATTAACTGGGATGTGATGTCCTATTTGATATTAAAATGATTAATAAGATGTAGAACTCGCAATTTTGGTGGAACTGAATTTCAGACAACTTGAGAGCAGATTCCCTAGCTGGTTAATTCTCTCAAACTTCATAGTGCCTATAGAAGTATGATCACATCTTAGGTACCTTTAAAATATTTCCTGTAAGAGTCCCTGGGTGATATAAACAGTTAATGTGCTTGGCTGCTAACCAAAATACTGGAGGTTTGAGTCCAACCAGAGGCACTTAGGAAGAAAGTTTTCGCTAGCTACCTTTGAAAAATAGTAGCTATTAAAAAAAAAAAATCCTTGCCAAAAAAAACCCTTTATAAGAATGTACATGTTATTAACAGGTTTCTCATGCCCTTAGGATCTAGTTCAAACTCCTTAACATGATTTTTAACCAAGCTTAAGGATAGTCAAATCCTTAAAGCTGAGAATACTGATCACTAACTTCCCAGGTTCATATGTCCCTCCCTGCCCCTGCTCTTCAAATGTTCTGTGCTCACCACCACATCTTCCAACCAGTCTCTACATTATCGTTATATGCCAAGCATTATGATAACTGCTCACTTATATTATTCTATTTAATCTTTATAATTGTCATATGAGGAGAGTATGAATATACTCATTTTACCAATTAGGAAACTGAGGCTCAGGGGATGAATTGACAACCCAAGATAGCATAGCTGGGAAGCAACGATGAGGAAATTTGAACCTAAGTTCTATGAATCTAATGCCCAGTCCCTTTAACTATTTTGCTACCCTGTAGTGGGCTCTTTCCAAAATATAATCATGCATTTTGTTCATAAAGTACACATTAATTATATTTAATTATAGTTATATAGTGCTTCATGTGTGGAATGGAAGGTGAGCACATTTCAATTTCTGGCAATATAGTGGAATAAATAACCTGAAAATGTTGTTACTACAAAATCCCTTGAGTAAAGCAGTAGAGAGGACACTTTAAGTTGCTTAGTCTGTCAGAGGTATGTAGAAGGAATTGGAGTGAGGTCAAACATGATAAAAATAGTATCATCACAAAATATTATTTGTTTGTTTTTCAATAATATAGACCTAGAACATTTTTTCAAACTTTCTAGAGAATCAGACAGTGAAAAAATGGTATATGCATATGGATGTGTTTGTGTGTGTGTTGTGTGTGTGTGTGCGTGTGTGCACATTTCACTTTTTGAACAAAGTCTCTTTTTTGTTAAGAATTGAGATGCCTGTTCTTTGATAATTAGAAAAACGCTCTTGCATGCCTTCCCAATTTGTATACCATTTCCCAGCTTCTCTCCTGCATTTTCAAATTCCAGCACACGTGCATTATACGGGATACTCAGTAAAGGTAAATAGATGTTACTACTGAAAGTTTTAAAAAGGAAAAAAAAATGTACTGCCTCTGATTGCTTGTTAACGTAATCTACAATGTTCCTCTTTAGATCCTTCAGTGGGGAAGTCATGCAGGTCAGTCTACACTTTGGCTGATGCGTATATTATTCCTGCCAAATCATCCAGTTGAGATGGGAACATTAATTTATTTGAGCAGACAAGTGTCTATGTGGCTTTTACAAAATAGCCATATGCTGCTTCAGTAAGTAACATAACAAAGAAAGCACAATTAATGCCAGAACCTATCCTAGAGCTCTGGATAAAGACCATGGAGAATGTTCTTCAACCTTATTTTTCAGAGGCATGTCATTTGTTCTGATGATTTTCTAGACCAGTCTAGTCCTTCACATACTACACCGTAAGTGTAAGTTGTGTAATGTTTTATGTTAACCCTGGATTCCTTTCTCCCTTTAAAAAATTTTGACTAGGGATTTTAGAACACAGCCATAGTGCCTTATCCATAAGTTTCCCTTCCCTCCCCAGGACCTTGTGGGTAGGGGTCTCTTACTGGAGGATGAGTCAGGTATTCCTGAGTCTCCTGGTTAAGTACCGTCTTTAATATATCTTAATAAGGTCACTATGGTCCCTGGGTAGCACAAATAATTTGACCTTAACAACTAATGGAAAGGTTGGTGGTTCGAATCCACCCATCAGCACCACGGAAGAAAGGCCTGGTGATCTGCTTCCATAAACATTACAACCGAGAAAACTCTATGGATCGCAATTCTACTCTGTAACAAATGAGGTCACCATGATTCAGAATTGACTCAGTGGCAACAGGTTTGGCTTTGGGTTTTAATGAGGTTACTCTGGCTCCAGGGCTCACTCTCAGCTTTGTAAGTCTGGTTTTCCCAGAGTTGGTGACCTTATTTTTACAAAAAAAAATTTGTTTTATTATAAATGTAATGCATACTTAATATAAAACATTCAGAAATAGATAAAAGTAGGAAGATAAAATTTTCTAATTGGGCTACTCAGAATAACTACTGTTAATATTTTTTATGTTTTTTACAACAATAATTTTTAGGTACAATTCAAGAATATAACTTTGTTATGAATGTAGTATATATGCTGTTTTTGTATTAACATGGTAATATAAGTATTTTCCCATATTAATATGAACTATTTTAAACAAAAAATTTAATGGCTGAAACATTAGAGAATAACATAACCTAAATATTTTCAGAGAGTTGGGTTGTTTACAATAATTGGCTATGAAAACAAATTAAAATGATACCAAATTAGTACTTTGAGATACCGGCTGTTACTAGTTGGGTATGTATCTTTCCAAAAAGTTCTATTAATCTAGAAGCATGTATGTATGTGTGTGCATGTTCGTATGTGTGTGTGAGAGAGTATTTAATATAAATGGGCTCATAATAAACATATTCTGTGCCTTGCTTTAAAAATTATAAATTAGCATTATAATTTCCATAGGCAACATATTTTTTTTTTTATTGTAGTTAAGGTGAAGGCTTCCAGAACAAATAGTTTCTCATGAAACAGTAGTACACACGTTGTTTTATGACATTGGTTAACAACCCCACAACAGATTAACCCTCTAACTTCTCAACCTTTTTTTTTTTTTTTTTTTTTGGTGAAAATACACATAGCCAAAGATACACCGTTTCAAAAATTTCTACATGCACAGTTCAGTGACATTGACTACGCTCTTCCAATTGTGTTGTTATTCTCACTTAAGATGACAAAATAGTTTCTCATTTAACAGTTACTACAAATGTTGCCCTATGACAACGGTTAACAATCTCACAACACATCAACAATATCCTTACTCAACCTTGGGTTCCCTAACAGCAGCTTCCTTGACCCTTCTGCCTTCTGGCCCTTGTCACTGGACTCCTGTACCTCATTAGTCTCATTTGGTTTTATGGGGCTGTCCACTCCCAGGCTGAACAGTGAACCTCGGAGGTAGCTTCACCGTTGAGCTAAAAGGGTGTCTGGGGGCCATACTCTCGAGGTTTCTCCAGTCTCCTTTAGGCCAGTAAATCTGGTCTTTTTTGTGTGAGTTAGAATTCTGCTCTACATCCTTCTCCAGCTCTGTCCAGAACCCTCTGTTGTGATCCTGGTCAGAGCAGTCAGTGGTGGTAGCCGGGCACCATCTAGCTGTACTGGACTCAGTCTGGTAGAGGCCTTGCTAGCTGTGGACAATTAGTCCTTCAGACTAATCTTTTCCTTGTATCCTGTTCTCTTCATTCTCCCTTGCTCCCGAAGGGATGAGACCAGTGGAGTATCTTAGATGGCTGCTCACAGGCTTTTAAGACCCCAGGCACTACTCACCAAGGTAGAATGTAGAGCATTGTCTTTATAAGCTGTGTCATGCCAATTGAGCTAGATGTTCCCTGAGACCATGGTCCCCAGAGCCCTCCACCAAGCAATTCAGTCCCTCAGGGAGTTTGGATGTGTCTGTGGGGCTTCCATGACCTTTCCTTGTACAGGTTGTGCTAGTTTCCCCTGTATTGTGTACTGTCTCACCCTTCACCCAAGATACCATTTATCTCTTGCCTGTTTAGTATCCACCCCCCCACCCCTTCCATCCCTGGTAACCAACAAAGATTGTTACATTTTGTGTGTGAACATTTTCATGGGTTTTTACAATAGAGGTCTCATACAATATTTGTCTTTTTGTGACTGACTTATTTCACTCAGCATAATGTCCTCCAGTTTCATCCATGTTATGAGATGCTTCACAGATTCAGCACTTCTTTCTCGTTGCATAGTACTCCATTGTGTGTATGAACCATAGTTGATGTGCATCTACGTTGTTTCCATCATTTTGCTATTATGAACAATGCTGCCATGAACATAGGTGTGCATATGTCTATTCGAGTGACAACTCTTAATTCTCTAAGGTATATTCCTAGGAGTGGAATTGCTGGATGGAATGGTATATCTATTTTTAGCTTTCTGAGGAAACGCCATATCATTTTCCAAAATGGTTGTAGCATTTTGCATTCCCACCAGCAGTGCATAAGTGTTCCTGTCTCCCCACACCCCCTCCAACATTTGTTATTTCCAGTGTTTTAGATTCGTGCCAGTAATGCCGGGGTGAGATGGTATCTCATTGTGGTTTTAATTTGCATTTCTCTAATGGCTAGTGATCGCAAGCAATTCCGCATGTGTCTGTTGGCCATTTGAATGTCTTCTCTGGTGAAGTGTCTGTTCATTTCCTTTGCCCATTTTTTTACTAGGATTATTTGTCTTTTTGTTGTAGAGGTGTTAGATTTTCTTGTAGATTATGGAGATTAGACCTTTGTCTGACTTGTACTGTCCAAAAATGTTTTCCCAGTCTGTAGGTTCTCTTTTGACTCTTTTGGTGAAGTCTTTTGAAGAGCATAGGTGTTTGATTTTTAGAAGATCCCAGGTATCTAGCTAATCTATTAGGGTTTGTGCATTGATGGTTATGGTTTTTATCCTGTTAATGCCGTGCATTAAGGCCTGAAGTGTTGGTCCTATTTTTTCTTTTATGAACTTTATAGTTTGAGGCTTTATATTCAGGTCTTTGATCCATTTTGAAGTAGTTTTTGTATACGGTGTGAGGTATGGGTCCTGTTTCATTTTTTTGCAGATGGATATCCAGTTTTGCCAGCACCATTTGTTGAAAAGACTGTCTCTTCCCCATTTGGTGGACTTCGGGCCCTTGTCGAAGATCAGGTGACCATAGGTGGATGGATTTACATCTGGGTTCTCAATTCTGTTCCATTGGTCAATGTACCTGTCATTGTACCAGTACCAGGCTGTTTTGACTACTGTAGCTGTATAGTAGGTTCTGAAGTCAGGAAGTGTGAGTCCTCCAACTTTATTCTTCTTCTTCAGTAGTGCTTAACTTATCTGGGGCTTTTTCCCTTTCCATATAAAGTTAATAATTAGTTTTTCCATCTCTTTGAAGAATGTTGTTGGTATTTGGATCGGGATTGCATTGTATTTGTAAATTGCTTTGGGTAGAATTGCCATTTTCACAATGTTGTGTCTGCCTATCCATGAGCATGGTATATTTTGCCATTTATGTAGATCCCTTTGGGTTTCATGCAGTAGTGTTTTGTAGTTTTCTTTATATAGGTCTTTTACATCCCTGGTCAGATTTATTCCTAAGTATTTTATCTTTTTAGAGGCTATTGAAAATGGTATTATTTTCCTGATTTCCTTTTCATTGTTCTTCTTACTGGTGTATAGGAATCCAAGTGATTTTTGAATGTTTAGCTTGTATCCTGCTACTCTGCTGAATCTTTCTATTAGTTCCAGTAGATTTCTTGTGGAGTCTTTAGGGTTTTCTATGTATAGTTTCATATCATCTGCAAACAGGGACAGTTTAACTTCTCATTACCAATTTGGATGCCCTTTATTTCTTTTTCTTGCCTTATTGCTCTAGCTAGAACATCCAGCACAATGTTAAATAGGAGTGGTGATAAAGGGCATCCTTGTCTTGTTCCTGTTTTCAAGGGGAATGTTTTCAGCTTCTCTCCATTAAGAATGATGTTGGCTGTTGGTTTTGCATAGATGCCCTTTATTATGTTGATAAATTTCCCTTCTATACCTATTTTACTGAGAGTTTTTATCAGGAATGGGTGTTGGACTTTGTCAAATGCCTTTTCTGTGTCAGTTGAGATGATCATGTGATTCTTCTCTTTCTTTTATTTATGTGGTGGATTACGTTGATTGATTTTCTAATGTTGAACCATCCTTGCATACCTGGTATGAATCCTACTTGGTCATGGTGTATTATTTTTTTGATATGATGCTGAATTCTATTGGCTAGAATTTTGTTCAGAATTTTTGCATCTATATTCATGAGAGATATTGGTCTGTAATTTTCTTTTTTGGTGACATCTTTTCCTGGATTTGGTATCAGTGTTATGCTGGCTTCATAGAATGAATTTTGAAGTGTTGCTTCCTCTTCTATGCTCTGAAATAGCTTGAGTAGTACTGGTAGAAGCTCTTCCATAAATGTTTGTAGAATTCTCCAGTGAAGACATCCGGGCTAGGGCTTTTTTTGCTTGGGAGTTTTTTTATTACCTTTTCAATCTCTTCTCTTGTTATGGGTCTGTTCAGATTTTAAACATCACTTTGTGGTAGTTTGGGTAGGCCGTGTGTTTCTAGAAATTTATCCATTTCCTCTAGGTTTTCAAATTTGTTGGAGTATAGTTTTTCATAATATTCTGTTATAATCCTTTTTATTTCAGTTGGGTCTGTTGTAATGTCCCCCATTTCATTTCTTATTTGGGTTATTTGTGTCCTCTCCTGTTTTTCTTTTGTCAGTCTGGCCAGTGGTTTGTCGATTTTGTTGATTCTTTCAAAGAACCAACTTTTGGTTTTGTTCATTCTTTCTATTGGTTTTCTGTTCTCTATTTCATTTCTTTACTATTTCCTTTCTTCCAGTGGTTGTGGGCTTTTTTTTTTTTTGCTGTTCTCTTTCTATTCGTTTGAGTTCTGTAGTTAATGTTTTGATTTTGTCCCTTTCTTCTTTTTTGATATGTGCATCTATTGCTATAAATTGTCCTCTGAATACTGCCTTTGCTGTGTCCCAAAGGTTTTGGTATGATGTGTTGTCATTCTCATTTGATTCTAGGAATTTTTTGATTCCATCTCTGATTTCTTGTATTACCCAGTGATGTGTAAGCAGGGTATTATTCAGTTTCCATGTAGTTGATTTTTTTTCCTTGCTCTTTCTAGTGTTAATTTCTACCTTGATGGCATTGTGGTCAGAGAAGTTACTTTGAATTATCTCAACATTTTGGATCTTGTTGAGGATTGCTCTGTGGCCTAAGATGTGGTCTATTCTGAAGAACGTTCCATGTGCATTGGAAAAGAATGTGTACTTTGCAGTGGTTGGATGGAGTGTTGTATAAATGTCTATGAGGTCAAATTGGCTGATTGTGCCCTTTTGGTCTTCAGTATCTTTGCTGAGTTTCTTCTTAGTTGTTCTGTCCTTTACTGAGAGTGGTGTGTTGAAGTCTCCTACTATTATTGTGAAACTGTCAATTTGTCTTGTCAGTGTTGTTAGAGTTTGTTTTATGTATTTTGGAGCCCTGTCATTGGGTGTGTAGATGTTTATCATGGTTATGTCTTCATGATGGATCGTCCCCTTAATCATTATATAGTGTCCTTCTTTGTCAGTCTATTTTATCTGAGATTAGAATTGCCACTCCTGCTCTTTTTTGGTAGTTGTTAGCTTGATATATTTTTTTCCAACCTTTGACTTTTAATAAATTCACATCTTTGTTTCTAAGGTGTGTCTCTGGTAGACAGCATATTGATGGATCCTGTTTTCTTATCCATTCTGTCACTCTTCATCTCTTTATGGGTGCATTGAGTCCATTTACATACAGTGTAATTACTGATAGCTGTGAGTTTGTTGCTGTCATTTTGTAGTGCTTTTTTTTTGTGGTGCTGAAGTTTTCTTTGTTCTTACTCTCTTGTGCTGAGTTACTTTTGTTTGTGGATTTTTTTTTTTCATTTCTTTTGTTTTTGTAGGTTTTGTTTTTGCTGAGACTTTATGTTTTTCCTCTTTATGTTTATGAGTATGTTTGTTAACTTTCTTTGTGGTTACCATGAATTTTACCCTTATCTTTCTAAGTTTGAAGCAGTCTACCATTACTCGGTATCGCCTTGCCTTCCTCTCCATTAGAAGGTTCTATACCTATGCTGTTTATTCCCTCTTTTATTGTTTTGATATTGTTGTCATTTATTGATTAACTGCTCTGATACCCTGTTGTATTTCTTTTGGTTTTGGATAGTCCTCGAGAGTTCATTTCCTAGATTGGTATCTGGCTGGGATGATCCTGTGTCCTAGGTTCTGCCTGTGAGCTGAAGCTGTTTGTCCTCTGATCGAAGAACTCCCTTTAATAATTCTTGTAAGTTTTGTTTGACTTTTACACATTCCCTTAATTTCTGTTTATCTGGAAGTGACCTAATTTCACCATCAAATTTGAACGAGAGTTTTGCAGGATATATTATTCTTGGCTGACAATCTTTTTCTTTCAAGATTTTATATATGTGATCCCATTGCCTTCTTGCCTGCATAGTTTCTGCTGAATAATCTGAGCTTAGTCTTATTGTTTCTCCTCTGTATGTGACTTCTTGTTTTTCACAAGCTGCTCTGAGGATTCTTTGTTTGTCTTTGGTTTTGTCGAGTGTGAATATGATATGCCTTGGTGTTTTTCTTTTGGGGTCTCTTCTATATGGGGTTCGTTGAGCTTTTTGGATGGCCAGCTTTTCATCTTTCATGATACTGGGGAAGTTTTCTGTCAGCAGTTCCTCAATGATTCTCTGTGTTTTCTGTTTTCTCCGCCTGTTCTGGAATTCCAATCACTCGAAGATTTTTGCTTTTGATTGTGTCCCACATAACTCTCAGAGTCTCTTCATTTTTCTTAGTTCTTTTTTCTGAGTTTTCCTGAAACAGAGTTGTATCCGAGTGTTTGTCTTCAATTCCACTGATCCTGTCTTCCACCATTTGAAATCAGCTTCTCAGCCTTTCTATGACACAGTCCTTTTCTGAAATCTTGTTGTTTATCTTTTGGATTTCTAATTGCTGTCTTTGTATAATTTCTAGTTGTGAATTTATTTTGGCATTTTATTCCTGCATTATCTTCCTGAATTTTTCCAATTTTTTGTCTGTATTTTCATGAGTTTGTCCATTTTTTCCTCATTTTTGTCAGCTTTTTGCCTCAGTTTTTGGAGAATTCTGAGTATTAGAGATTTGAATTCCCTATCAGGTAGTTCTAGTGCATTTTCTTCCAGAGAAGAGTCATCTGGTGTTTTATTTCGGACACCTACTGGAACCATCCTGTCCTGTTTTTGTAAATGTTTTGATATTGTCTGCCGTTTTGGGGGCATTCAGTATTTATTTTTCTCGTTTATTGATTGCAGATTTTTTTGTTTCATCCCTTTTTTTAAGAAAAAAATTTGACTATGTCTGAGTGTGCAGACTGTGTGTTCTTTGTTGTTTGCTCATCTGTGCGCTCAATACTTTTCATCTCCTTCTCCAACTGGCAGGGTCAGTGACTCAGATATGGTATGGCAGGGCAGGCCTAGCTGAAGAGGAGTTACAGGGACGGGTTGTTTGTGGCACTTACTACAGCCACCAAAGTGGGTCGGTAATCAGTGCAGGGCAGTTTCCAGTAGGCCTTTTCTTTGCTGCTTGGTGGTGTGTTGTCAATCACATGGTGCCGGTAGGCAGGATGCAGCGGGGAGATTGTTATGTGTGGAGCTAAGATGGATATGGGAGGGAGGAGAGAGGAACAGGAGCCAAAAACATACAAACAAACAAAAAAGAATGCTAGGGGAGCTTGCCATTGGTGTGGAGAGATGAGAGACTATGAAATGGAGAAAAACAGAAAGGGGGAGAGGAAGAAAAGAAAAGAATGAATAAATAAAAATCAGAAAGGTTAAAGAACCACAAAGTTCCCAGGCATCCCACCAGTGCAGCTATGAGGTCTGGGGAAGTCGCTCTCAGGTGTTACAGTACAGCCTGGCCAGAAGGTGCAGAGGCATACAACACCAGGTATGCAGGGATCAGAAAGAGAAGGAAGATATAGAGAGATGAGAAACTGAGCAATGGTGAAAGACAAAAATGGAAAAAGAGGGAAAAGAAAACAAAACAAATTAAAAAAAAGAACAAGAAAGGCCCCCCCAAAAAAACAGAAAAAAAAACCAACAAAAAAAGAAATGCTCTCAGGGATCCCTGTGCAAGTCTGTGGAAGCCGAAGGGGAGTCTCCTTGCCATGCAGCTCCTCCTGGCCAGAAAGAGCTCCCAACTCAAGAAAAGGAAAAGAAAACAAAGAAACATTTCAAAACAAACAAACGAACAAAAGCCCCAGGATCCCACCAGCGAAGTAGCCCAGACCGGGAAGCAGCTCCACACTCGAATGGAGCTCCGCAGCCCCACAGGAAGAAGCAAAGATGCCGCATGGAGCCAGGCACTCGAGCAAAAGGAGGGGGAGGTGGCGAGAGGCAAGCAAGAACTCAAAAGAAGCAGAAAAAAAAAGAAAAAAGCAACACCAGCAGCCAACAAATGGCACTCAGAGAGCCAGCTAGTGCAGGCTGGTGTTTCTGGAGAAGAGATTGTGTCTGCGGGAAATGGAGGGGGTCAAGTGTGGATGAAGAAGGGTAGGGAGTGGGAAAGCGTATATCACAAATTACTGGAGCTCTGAAGCCCCTCAGGAAGAAGCAAAGATGGTGCATGGAGCAAGGCACTCTAGCGAAAGGAGGGGGAGATGGTGAGATGCAAGGAAGAAATCAAAAGAACTGGAAAAAAGCAACACTATCAGCCAACAAATGGCACTCAGAGAGCCTCCCGCTCGGGTGTGTGGAATCCAAGCAGCCAGCGCTACCCGGTCAAGAGACCGTGGCCGCAGGAAGCAGAGGATGCCGAGCCAGGGTGAAGAGGGGTGGGGGGTGGGAAAACACATTCCGCAAATTACCAGTTGTTTTGTCTCCCGCTGGATGCTCCGTGAGGCTGCTTTCTCATACCCCCTGTTTGCTGGTCTCCGATAGGAGTCCAAGATGGTGGATCCGTGCTGCTTTAGCTGGTAGGGGACCTCTGCATGAATCTCTCCTCACTCTCCATTCTCTGTCAGTTTTCTCACTCCATTTGGTGCTTGGCTGAGTTCTTTATCTCTTCATTTGATGTTTTAGGGTTTCAGGATTGTTATATTCTCTGTTCGGCTTAGTTTTTCAGATCTTTGCTGTGGAGGGATGGTGTGGTGCTTCTGCCTAGAGCTCCATTTTGCCGGAACTCTCTAGGCAACATATTTTGTGGTTACCAATAAAAGTAAATCATTGCCGTTGAGTCGATTCTGACTCATAGCAACCCTATATGACAGAGTACAACTACCCCATAGGGTTTCCAAGGAGCAGCTGGTGGATCTGAACTGCCGACCATTTGGTTAGCAGTCAAGCTCTTAACCTCTGTAACACCAGCGCTCTGTTTTATTGTTAGGAGCACAAATTCTGGAGTCAGAGTGGCTGAACTGAATTCTGGCTTCAAAACATAATGGTTTTTGCAACCTTGAACAAATTATTTAACCTATGCCAACTCAGTTTTCTCATCTGGAGATAATAATGGTACTTACTTCATAAGATTGCCATGAAGATTAAATGGCACATAGTAAGAACAATAGAGGTGTCCATGAACGCTTTTAAAATCTCATTATTTATAACAGAAATAAAGTATTTCATAATATGAATGTATCATAATTTATTTTATTTATAGACATTTACGTTGTTATCAGCAATAGGCTATTTCATACTAGGCTGCAATACACATGGTTATAAATATACCTTTTATACATATGTGAATGTATCTATCATATCCATAGTCAAAATTTCTAAAAGTGAAATTGCTGAGTCAAAACACATGTATGCATTTTAAATTTTGATAATGATTACCAAATTGCCCTAACATGCTCACACAAATTAAACATTGCTGAGTACCTGTCTCTCTACTCTTCAGTCAACACTGCTTTTATTAAGCTTTTCATTCTTCAGTAATTAATTCAATAGGTTTAAAAAAAAAAAAAAGTTGTTGTCAGGTGCCATCCAGTCAATTCCTACTTGTAGAGAGCCTCTGTGTAACAGAATGAAACATTGCTCGGTCCTGTGCCATCTCATAGTAGTGGATATGTTTGAGCCCATTGTTACAGCCACTGTGTCAGTCCATCTTATTGAGGGTCTTCCTCTTCTTTAATGTCCCTCTGCTTTACCAAGCATGATGTCCTTTTCCATGGATTGGTCTCTCTTGATAACATATCCATCTATCCAGTCTCGCCATGCTCACTTTTAAGGAGCATTCTGGCTATATTTCTTCCAAGACAGGTTTGTTTGTTGTTTTTCTGGAAGTCCATGGTATATTCAATATTCTTTGCCAACACCGTAATTCAGATATGTCCATTCTTCTTCTGTCTTCCTTTTTTAGGTTGTTTCCAGCTTTCACATGTATATGAGGCAATTGAAAATACCACGGCTTGGATCAGGCGCACCTTAGTCCTCTAAGTGTTATCTTCTTTTTTAAAACTTTAAAGAGTTCTTTTTCAGCAGATTTGCCCAATGCGATGCATCCTTTGATTTACTGACTGCTGCTTCTATAGGCATTGATTGTTGATCCACGTAAAATATTTACAACTTCAATACTTTCTCCATTTATCATGATGTTGCTAATTGATCCGGTCGTGAGGATTTTTTTTTTTTTTTTTATGTTGTAATATAATCCTTACTGAAGGCTGTAGTATTTGATCATCATCAGTTATGTGTTTCCAGGCCTCTTCATTTTTGGCAAGCAAGGTTGTGTCAGCTATATATTGCAGATTGCTAATGAGTCTTCCTCCAATTTTGATGTCACATTTGTGTTCATATAGTCCAGCTTCTTGGATTATTTGCTCAGTATGTACAGTGAATAAGTCTGGTGAAAGGATACAACTCTGGCGCACACCTTTTCGATTTTAAACCACACAGTAACCCCTTATTCTACTTGAACTACTACCTCTTAGTCTGTGCCTAGGTTCCATATAGGCAGAATAAATGTTCCCATTCTTCACAATGTTATCCATAATTTTTTTTTTTATTGTGCTCTAGGTTAAGGTTTTCAGAGCAAATTAGTTTCTCATTAAACAATTAATACACATATTATTTTGTGACATTGGTTGCCAACCCATCAACGTGTTGACATTCTCCCCTTCTCAACCTTGGGTTCCTCATTTCCATCCATACAGCTTCTCAGTCCCCTCCTGTCTTGTCATCCTTGACCCTGGGCTGTTGTGCCCATTTAGTCTCATACACATGGTTGAACTACATGTATTATTGTTTGTTTTATGGGCCTGTCTACTCTTTGGCTGAAGGGTGAACCTCAGGAGTGACTTCAGTACTGAGTTAAAAGAGTGTCCAGCGGTCATACTCTCAGGGTTTCTCTAATCTCTGTCAGATCAGTGAGTCTGGTCTTTTTGTGTGTGTGTGAATTTGAATTTTGTTCTACATTTTTCTCCAGCTCTGTCCAGGACCCTCTGTAGTGATCCCTGTTAGAGCAGTCAGGGATGGTAACCAGGTACCATCTGGCTGCGCTGGACTCCATCTTGTGGAGGCTGTGGTCATTGTGGTCCATTAGTCCTTTGAATTAACCTTTCCCTTATGTCTTTGATTTTCTTCATTCTCCCTTGCTCCAGATAGGGTGGGACCAGTGAATATTTTAGATGGCTGCTCACAAGCTTTTAAGACCCCAGAAGCTACTCACCAAAGTAGGATGTAGAACATTGTCTTTATAAACTATGTTATGCCAGTTGAGCTAGGTGTCCTCCAAGACCATGGTCCCCAGCTCTCAGCCCAGTAATTTGGTCCCTCAGGGATTTTGGATATGTCTGTGAAGCTTCTATGACTTTGCCTTGTCAAGTTGTACTGACTTCCCCAGTATTGCATTCTGTCTTACTTCACCAAGCTTGCCACTTATCTGTTGTCGTAAGTGTTTTTCCCTCCCCACCCTTTCTCTCCCTTGTAACTATCAAAGATTGTTCCTTTCTGTGGGTAAACATTTTCATGAGTTTTTATGATAGTGGTCTCATATAGTCCTTTTGTGATTAACTTATTTCACTCAGCATAATGCCCTCCAGATTCATCCATGTTGTGAGATATTTCACAGATTTGCCATTGTTCTTTATTGTTGCATAGTATTCCATTGTGTGTATGTACCATAGCTTGTTGATCCATTCGTCTGTGGATGGGCACTTAGGTTGTTTCCATCTTTTTGCTGTTACAAATAATGCTGCAATGAACATAGGTTTGCATATTTCTATTCTTGTGACAGCTCTTAGTTGTCTAGGATATATTCCTAGGAGTGGGATTGCAGAATCACATGTTATTTCTATTTCTAGCTTTTTAAGGAAGCGCCATATCATTTTCCAAAATGATTGTACCATTTTCCATTTCCACTAGCAGTGCGTAAGTGTTCCAAGCTCCCTGAAACCTCTCTAACATTTGTTATTTTCTGTTTTTTTTTTTTTTTTGATTCGTGACAGCAATGTTGAGTTGAGATGGTATCTCATTTTAGTTTTGATTTGCATGTCTCTAATGACTAGTGATAGTGAGCATTTTCCTCATGTGTCTTTTAGCTGCTTAAATTTCTTTGGTGAAGTGTCAGTTCGTATACTTTGCTCATTTTTTAATTTGATTATTTGTCTTTTTGTTGTAGAGGTGTTGGATTTTCCTATAGATTTTAGAGATTAGGTATTTTGTTGAATTTGTCATAGCCAGAAATTTTTTCCTAGTCTGTTGGTTTTCTTTTTCCTCTTCTGGTGAAGTCTTTTGATGAGTATATGTGTTTAATTTTTAGAAGATTCCAGTTATCTAGCTTATCTTCTGATGTTTGTGTATTGTTGGTTATGGTTTGTATCCTACTTATGCTATGAATTAGGGCCTCTAGCGTTGACCCTATTTTTTTCTTTCTATGATCTTTATGTTTTTGGTTTTATATGTAGGTCTTTGATCCTAAATATAAATTAGTTTTTGTGTATGGTGTGAGGAATGGGGCCTGTTTCATTTTTTTACAGATGGACATCCAGTTTTGCTGGCACCATTTGTTAAAAAGACTGTCTTTTCAACATTTAATAGACTTTGGGTCTTTGTCAAAAATCAGGTGATGGAAGGTAAATGGTTTATATCTGGGTTCTCGATTCTGTTCCATTGGTCAATGTGTCTGTTGTTGTACCAGTAACAGGCTGTTTTGACTACCATAGCTCTATAGAAGGTTGTGAGGTCAGGTAGCGTGAGGCCTTCTATTTACTCTGCTTCAATAGTGCTGTACTTATCTGGGGCCTCTTTCTTTTCCATATAAAATTAATGATTAGTTTTTCCATCTTGTTAAAGAACGCCATTGGTATTTGGATTGGGATTGCATTGTTTTTGTAGATTGCTTTGTGTGGGATTAACATTTTCACAGTATTGAGTCTACCTATCCATGAGTATGGTATATTTGTCCATTTATGTTGGTCTCTTTTGTTTTCTTGCAGTAGTGTTTTGTAATTTTCTTTGTTATAGGTTTTTTTACATCACTGGTTAAATTTATTCCTGAGTATTTTATTTTTTCAGGGGGTCTTATAAATAGTATTACTTTCCTTATTTCGTTTTCATAGTTCTCTTTATTGGTGTATAAGAATCCAACTGATTTTTGTATGTTTATCTTGTATCCTGCTCCTCTGCTGAATCTTTCTATTAGTTCCAGTAGTTTTTTTGTGGAGTCATTTGTGTTATCTGTGTATAATATCTTATCATCCACAAACAGGGACAGTTTTACTTCTTAGTTACCAATTTGGATGCCTTTTATTTCTTTGTATTGCCTTATTACGCTAGCTAGAACTTCCAGCACAATGTTAAATAGGAGTGGTGATAAAGGGCATCCTTTTCTTGTTCCTGCTCTCAGGGGGAGTGTTTTCAGCCTCTTTCTGTTGATAATGATGTTGGCTGTTGGTTTTGTATAGATGCACTTTACTGTGTTGAGAAATTTCCTTCTATTCCTATTTTGTTGACAGTTTTTATCAGGAATGGGTGTTGAACTTTATCAAATGCCTTTTCTGCATTGATTGAGATGATCATGTGATTTTTTTCTTATTTATGTTGTGGATTATGTTAACTGACTTTCTAATGTTGAACTATCCTTGCATACCTAGTATGAATCCCACTTGGTTGTGGTGTATTATTTTTTTTTATATGATGCTGAATGTTTGGCTAGAATTTTGTTGAGAAGTTTTGCATCTACATTCATGAGAGATATCGGTCTGTAATTTTCTTTTTTTGTGGTGTCTTTCCCTAGTTTTGGTATCAGGGTTATTCTGGCTTCATAGAATGAATTTGAAAGCATACCTTCATTTTCTATGTTCTGAAATAGTTTGACTAGTACTGGTGAAAACTCTTCTCTGAATGTTTGGTAGAATTCTCCAGTGAAGCCATCTGGGCCAGGAGTTTTTTTTTTGTTTGGAGTTTTTTTTTTTTTTTTTTTTTACCTTTTCAATCTATCCTTTTGTTATGGATCTGTTCTGACTTTCCACCTCAGTTTGTCTTACTTTATGTAGGTATCATGTTTCTAGAAATTTGTCCATTTCCTCTAGGTTTTCAAATTTGTTGGAGTATAGTTTTTCATAGTACTCTGTTATAATCCTTTTTATTTCAGTTGTATCTGTTGTAATGTCCCCCATTTCACTTCTTATTTGGGTAATTTTTTCCTATCCTGTTTTTCTCTTGTCAGTTTTGCCAATGGTTTGTTGATTTTGTTGATCCTTTCAAAGAAACAACTTTTGGTTTTGTTGATTCTTTCTATTGTTTTTCTATTCTCTATTTCATTTATTTCTGCTCTGATCTTTATTATTTTCTTTCTTCTGGTGGCTGTGGGCTTCTTTTGCTGTTCCCTTTCTATTTGTTTGAGTTGTATTGCTAATGTTTTGATTTTGTCACTTTCTTCTTTTTCGGTGCGTGTATCTATTGCTATAAATTAACCTCTGAGCACTACCTTTGCTGTGTCCCAAAAGTTTTGGTATAATGAGTTTTCATTCTAGTTTGATTCTAGGAATTTTTTGATTCCATCTTTGATTTCCTCTATTTCCCAGTGGCTTTTAATCAAGGTGTTATTCAGTTTCCATGTATTTAATTTTTTTTCTTTGCTATTCCTGTTATTAATTTCTACTTTGATGATGTTGTGATCAGAGAAGATGTTTTGTATTATCTCTGTGTTTTGGATTTTGTTGAGGGTTGCTTTGTGGCCTAAGATGTAGCCTGTTCTGGAGAATGTTCCATGTGCATTGGAAAATAATGTATACTTTGCTGCTATTGGGTGTTATCCATTGTATGTTGTGTTCCATACAGTCGAATGCCTTTGGGTAGTCAATAAAACACAGGTAAGCATCTTTCTGGTGTTCTCTGCTTTCATCCAAGATCCATCAGACATCAGCAATAATATCCCTCTTTCCACATCCTCTTCTCATTCTGACTTGAGTTTCTGACAGTTCCCTGTTGATGTACTGAAGCTGTTTTTGAATTATCTTCAACAAAATTTTACTTGTGTGTGATATTAATGATATTATTTGATAATTTATGCATTCTGTTGGATCACCTTTCTTTGGAATGGGCATAAATATAGATCTCTCCAGTCGGTTGGCCAGGTAGCAGTCTTTCAAATTTCTGGCATAGAAGAGTGAGCACTTCCAGCATTGCATCCATTTGTTGAAACATCTCAATTGGTATTCTGTCAATTCCTGCAGCCTCATTTTTCACCAATGTCTTCAGTGCCACTTGGACTTCTTCTTTCAGTGCCATCAGTTCTTGATCATGTGCTACCTCCTGAAATGGTTGAACATAACCAATTCTTTTTGGTACTGTGGCTGTTTATATTCCTTCCATCTTCTTTTGATGCTTTCTGTGTCTGTCAGTATTTTGCCCATAGAATCCTTCACTATTGCAACACGAGGCTTGAATTTTTTCTTCAGTTCTTTGTGTTTGAGAAATGCAAAGTTTTAATTTGCATCCCATTAATTATATGTGTGATTGAATAGCTATTCATAGATTTTTAAGGCCATTTATAATTGTTTGTTTTTGTTGTTTTTCTGGGAATTGCAGAATCATGTCCCTTGATTATTTTTAAAAATTGGATTATTCTATTTTTATTCATAAGTATATATTATAAATAGATCATTTAGTGTTTTGTCTTCGGTGTTGAAAAAATTTCCTCAGCTAATAATTGTCTTATAACTTTGTTGATGATACTTTTTTCCATGCACAATTAGTTTTTTATCTATATGGAGTCACATTCATTGATACATTTTTTGATAATTAGAATGATATTTTCAAATCTAAGATTACTAAAAATGTTATCCATTTTATGTATGAGTACTTTTGTGTTTTTGTATATGTATGTTGCATATTTATGTATCTGTATTTCATTTTGTTAAAACAATTGATGTGAGATATACATTAATTTTTTCCTCTGAACTCTATATTTTTTTATAACTGTTTTGTATTGCCATCCTTGTCAAATAGAAAATGTTTACACTTACATAGGGCTTTTCTAGATTTACTGTTCTTTTTTATTGTTCTGTTATTTTTCCTGCCTAAACTATTTTTAAGCTTTGAAAGCCTTCCACCTTTGATAAGATTTTTTTTTAATTACCGCTATGATATTGTACATTTATTATTTTATTGTATATTAAACTTAGGTATTCAATCCAGTGGGAATTTATTTTGAGATACGTGGGATCTCTCAGACCATCTTCTTATTAATGTGCTGGCCCCATTGTTATCTCTCTAGAGAGGAAGGGTACTAAATCCTTCAAATGTATTTTTTTCTCAGGCGTGTCATAAACCAAACCAAAAACCAAACCTGTTGCTGTCAAGTCAATTCTGACTCAGAGCAACACTATAGGACAGAGTAGAATTGCCCCATAGTGTTTCCAAGAAGCTGCTGGTGGATTCAAACTGCCAACATTTTTGGTTAGCAGCCGAGCCCTTAACCACTATGCAACCAGGGCTCCGTAGACTTTTCATAAAGTAATATATTTATCAAATTCTCCATAGTTTCTTAGTCTTTATTTTCACTCTTAACACACTTTTTTTCTGCCTGCTAATAAGGTGTTTATAATGGTTATATGAATGAGAAATTTCTTTGGGTAACTAGGATGGATTGAGAGGTCTCCAAAGCACTTATGTTTATAGGACTATCTTCTTAGAATTCTGGTTGAAGATATTTTGAGAAAATCATCTTCTCTAAGTTCATCACAAATTTAAATATAAAATAAACTTTAATATATATTTATGTAGTTATATTAATTGAGATATAAAATTATCCTTTAATATATAAATACTATATTTTATATAAATATTATATAAATTAATTATAAAATACATTATTTATGTTACATATTGTTATTTTATATAGCATATGTAATATAAATATATTAATATATGTAATATAAATATACTGAAGCATCAGGGCTAGTCATCTAACAAATGACATTTTTATTACAGAAGCATGATTATTTGGAAAGTTGCTTGGAGAGACCAGAACTAAAATGAAGATTATTAGATACAATCAAATGACATGTCCATCAAACCACAGAAGACCCAAGAAATATTGCTCTTCAATCAAAGGAGTATATATTCTTCTTGAATGAGAACCCTCACTTCCATTATTTGTCTCTGCTTTTCCTAGGCTTCATGCAATCCAGTTGTCCTCAGTCATATCACTATTACTTCAGTCAGTCAAGTTACAGTGCAACTGATTATATTTGAACCTCTTTGGTTACAGTCTACTTAGATTGACCCTGCATACTTATGGACTTAACAGCATCTGGTAAGTAGAAGTCACCCATTCTCCTATTCATTCTTTCATTCTTTCAACCATTTATTCAATAAGTATTTGTGAAACACCTACTATTTCAGAAACTGTGCTCAGTACTGGGGATAAGATGGTGAATTAAACACAATACCTGCCTTTAAGCAACTCCCAATCTAGGGAAGGAAGCAGCAAGTAAGCAAGAAATTTCAATACAGGAAGTTAAAGGCAAATTAGGAGCAAACATACAGCAAAGAGCCAGGTGTTCCAGAAGGGATGATATCAATGCTAAGACCTGAATACTGAGTGTGATTTAGAAAGATAAACCATGTAGGGGTGTGGAAAGATAGTAGGTGGTGTACTCATTACAATAGTCTTTAAGCATCAGCAAAGAAAAAGTTTATGGCTAAAGAAAAATATATATTTCTTTATTTGTTTTTCAATTTAATCATTCATTTATTTTTAAGGATCCTTACAACTATTTGTAGTCCATGTTCAAGCTACACTATGTCCCAAAATGATTATTCTTTGCTCATTATATATTTGTTTGTTTTACTCAAATCACTCCAAAAGAAGAAAGAGGGCCTAATGGAATTGCTTGATGCTGGAAAGGCACTTTTCAACAGCCCTGTTATCCTTACTTTATAGATGACTAAATAAAGCTCAGAAAGTCCAAGACCAAACAGCTAATAAATGGCACTGTTGAAATTTGAAACCAAGTCAGTCTGTTCAACTTCAAAATCCCATACTTTGTCTCCCACACCATGTTAATCTCCTTTTTTGATTTAGATAGTGACCTAGTGCCCTTTTCCAGTTTCTAGGAACACTCTTACTGTAGTCAACTTTATTTCCTTTGATACATAAATGAGGACAAAGGGCTAAGGAACCATGTTTTTTTTTTTATGTAACAGCTTAGGAGCTCAGTTTTTGCAGTACAAAATATAGTTGATAAAATGGGAAAAGAAAAGTTTTCTTGCAAATGTATGAAAATTCTTTAAAAAGATTTTTGTTCATTTGTAAGATTTCCTACAATGTATCTTCTCTGGAATTTATGTTTTTTTTTTTTTTTCTTGTTTGTTTGGTTTTTTGTCCTTTCTAAAAAGTGATTCACTAAAAGTGATTCAAATATAAGAGGCCTTCTATAAGCCCATATTTCTGCCTTCATGAATTAGGGCTGGATTTAGCTGTATTAGTAGAAATTTAGTACAGTAACTTATTCAAATGAAAATAAGTTTTATTTTTCTCTAGAAATAAGACAAGTGGAGGTGTCCAAGATTGGTCCAGCTGCTCAAAGAAGTCATCAAGAAACCAGGATTTTTCTATCCCCATGTTTGCAAAATGACTACTGCACTTTTGGACATAAAGTCTAATTAAATCCAGGCAAAATTAGAGAGAAGAGCAAAAAGTAGGTGCCAGCTGAATCTATTTCTTCTTATGAGGGTTGACAATAACTTTCCCAGAAGGCCCATTTAATAGACTTCCATGTATGTCACACGACCATTACAAGCTTCAAGGCAGACTGAGAAATCAAGAGTTTTCATTTGGACAAAGTGTTGTCTATATAAAATCAGGTTCTTTTGATTAGGAAGAAGGAGAGAACAGATCTTTCACACTCTTCAAGGTTAGTGTTGAGGAAATCAGCTACACAACCCCAGCAATATGATGGTCCTAAAGCAAATATCATATCATAAAAAAGTTACTATCTTATCCAAACAAGCATTATAAAATCAATTAGAAGCCAAGAAGAAAGAAACTTACTTGTTAAAGGAACAATAGTATTAAGTAAGAGTGTAAGCCACTGTTAAATAAAACTGTTCAAGATTTTTGTTTCTTTCTTTTCATTTTTTTTTTTAATTGAAAGCATGAGAGACATTATAAGCAGAGAAAACAGCATGGTTGATGCTCTGTTACTTCCTAGCTATGTGATCTTAGAATACCCTTCTAGTTTCTCCTATCAGGCAGGTTTAGTTTCATTGCCTATCCAACAATACCAGATCAGTAAAAATGGGCAATAGAGTCAGGAAGAGGAAGAGGAAATGGAATGTGTGGCTAATTGTTTCCATGAACAACTGCCTCCTTTTCCAGGAGACTAGATGAACTAGGTGGTACCTGGCTACAATTAACAAACGTTTACATCAAAGATTCTATATAAAAATCCTGATCAAAAGGGAGAAAATGCAGAACAGCATTTCAAATTATCAGAGAATCCAGACTTTCTGGAGCCATTGAGACTGGAGACCCTGAAATTCTTATCCTGAGATAATCTTTAGACCTTAATCCTTAAACCAAAAATGTCTTCTAAAGTCTTCTTTAAATCAAACAATAGTTTAGCTTAATTAGTAAAGAATGTCTGTCTTGAGCATTGTGCTCTGTTAAGAACTATCTATATGGGATCAAACTGACAATAGCAACTTGAAAAATTAGATAGAAAACAGGGAGCAGTGAGTTCATATTAATGGGGGAGGAACAATTCAGAAAAGGAGGATGAGAATGGTTGCACAACTTGAGTAACGTAATCAGTGTCACTGCATTGTATATGTAGAAATTATTGAATTGGTGTAGGTTCTGATGTGTATATTCTCAACAACAACAGTAACAAATAAAATAAATGAATATTTTTAAACAGGCAACAAAATTAAGCAGGTATATCCTGGAAAAGAAAACATTACAGGCCAACAAACCAATGAAAGGATGTTCTTCTTCAGTAGTAATCAGGTAATACAAATTAAAACCATAGTGAGACACTACTTTGCACCCATTAGACTGGCTAAAATTAAAGTTTGACAATACCAAATCTTAGCAAGGATGTAGAGCATGGGCTAGCAAATTCCAGCCTGTAGATCAAATCAGGTCTGCTCCATGTTTTAGTACCGCCTATGAACCAAGTATGAATGACTTTACATTTTTAAATGGAAAATTAAAAAAAGACTATTAGCCTTTCAGTGAGAACAGTTGCTCGATTTCGCCTCTTGGCTGTAAAGCCTAAAATATTTGCAGAAAACGCTTGCCAACCCCTGATATTGAACATGGCGATTCTCCTACGCTACTGGTCTGAGTGAAAATGGTACAGCCACTTTAGGAAACAGGCATATCCAGTAAGATGAATAGATGTAAGCCTGAAGACCTAATAGTACCAAAGAATGACTCTTGCCTACTCTAGCAACACTATCTGTTAACTGGGAAAAAAAAAAAAGAACAAATACAAATGTCGACCACCAACATAATGGAGAAATAAATTGGAATACAACAAATAAATAAAGGGAATACTGCTACAGACATCAACATGGGTGAATCACATAAAGAAGGTACTAAGCAAAATACAAGTTCTAGAGTAGCACTATCCAAGAGAAATATGATGTGAGCCACAAATGTGAGTGGTGTCTATATTTAATTTTAAATTTTCTAGTAGCCATGTTAAAAACGTAAAAAGAAACAGGTGACATTAACGTTAATAATATGTTGCATTTAACCTAATATAGCTACAATGTTGTCACTTCACCATGTAGTCAATATTAAAATATTAATTATATATGTTACATATTTCTGCATTAAAGCTTTGAAATCCAGTGTGCATTTTGTACTTACTGGACATCTCAACTCGGGCTAGCCACTTTTCAAGTGCTCAGTTGCTACTAGTGGCCAGTGGCCATCATATCAAACAGCACAGTTTGAAAAGATGCAAATGGTATAATTCTATTTACATTCCCTATTTCAAATATGCAAAAGCCAAACCTGTTGCCATCGAAGGATTCTGACTCATAGCAACCCTATAGGACAGAGTAGAACTGCTCTATAAGGTTTCAAAGGAGCGGCTGGTGGATTTGAAATGCTGATCTTTTGGTTAGCAGCTGAGCTCTTAACCACTGTGCCACCAGGGCTCCAAATGCTATATTACTTAGGAACGTATGCTATGTGGTAAAACTACATAGAAGAGTAAGAGAGTGATAAACACAAGGTCCAAATGGCCTTGGCCTCTGGGAGTGGAAGGGAGAGAGGAGACTAAAAGGGAGGACAGGTTCTAAGTAGGCTCAAAGGTGCTAATAAAGTTCTGTTTTATAAGTTGTTTTATAAATTGGATAGTGGGTACATGGCTGACTTCATTAAATACATAATTAGCTACTCTCAAGTCAACTCAGTCTCATAGCGACCCCATGTGACAGAGTAGAACTGCCCCATAGTGTTCTCTAGGCTGTAATCTTTACGAGAGCAGATTGTCAGGCTTTTCTCCCTCAGTGCTGCTGAATGGGTTCGAGTCGCCAACCTTTTGTTTAGCAGCCAAACACTTAACCATTTGCATCGCCAGGTCTGCTTTCATTAAACGTATGCTATAATTTTTATTTTGAATATATTCAATCTTTCATAAAGAATTTAAAAATTAATCCTTGCGCAGGTGCCTACCTCAAGGAGAAGTTGTAATATGTCTGTGCAAATACTTCTAGAACAGTAAAACAGTATATAAGCAGAGACAAGTTAGTATCTATGATTGTTACTTACAATTTTATAATTGGAAGATCCATATGTGCAGAATACACAGAGAAGTTGCCACAAGGTGGGAACTTTAAATAGAGAGAACTGAGCAACATAAGAAAATGTAAACTGTTAGTTGATCCCTACAAAACAGAAGAGAGGAGATGGGGGAGAAAATCAATAAGGAAAAAAAAAAATCTGTGTAAGTGGCAGCAGAGACATGTGGAAGTCTTGAAGGGTGACCAGCTGTTGCATCTCTGAGATTTGTCAAAAGACTTGTGGAGGAGAGCCAATTGACAGGAAATTGTCGTGAGGGCTGGGAGAGGAATCGGGAAATGACATCCTCAGGGGTGGGATGGAGAGCAGTCAGCTATACTGGGAAAGAGCCCCGGGCAGATGTGGTGCTTGAAGGGGGCCCTAGTCTGCTGCACAGACTGTCTGCATACAAAGAGTAGGAATTGGCAGCAGGAGCAAGCGCTTGGCACAGTCCAGGCAGTTCTTTTTCTGACTCTGCCACTCCTCCATGTTGCCATCTCAGTAACTGGCTTGAGGCAGAAGAGATTTTCTCTCTGGAGCTTTTTTTTTTTTTAGATGGGGTGTAGAGAAAGCAGTAGAAGTGTATAGGAGCAGAAAGCTCGTGTAAATGCCTGGTCAACACTTTCCATGCCCATCTTTCACCATCTGTGTGAGGGGAGGTAGAGGAGTGGTAGTCAGGGACTAGATTCTGCCCCAGTCCCTGGGTGCTGCAAACAGTTAACATGCTCAACTGCTAACCAAAAGGATGGAGGTTTGAGGAGACCCAGAGGCACCTCGGAAGAAAGGCTTGATTACCTGCTTCTGAAAAATCAGCCATTTAAAACCTTACGGACCACGGTTCTACTCTGACACATAATGCGGTTGCCAAGAGACAGAATTGGCTCAATAGCAACCAGTTCCACTGTAGGTCCTGCCCAGGTCCTCCCCAAATCTCTGCCGTTGAAGTATTCAAAAGGGGTAGAAAGTGATGCGCCCTTTGGAAAACCACATACTCACTCACACAGCTACTGACGCGGCAGAAACTGAGTTAAATTTCATTCAGGCTGGAGTCTGGGAGAATTCCGGCAACCATGCTAAAAGAGAAGAAATAGAAATACTCCTTTGATATTGGCTCTTAAACTCACATGTTAGAGCGTTTCAAAAACCTGTGCAAAGGTGCCTGTCAATAGGGGCTGACTTCTCTGGCAATCTTCAATCAGAGCATTTGTAAAGCAACCTACTTCCTAAAGGATGGCAGGTCTGCGCGCTGCAGTTCAGCACTAACTCCTCTGCTAGCTCGTTTCTGCCATGCCTTTGTTTTATGGGGTCCCTCACAGAGGCTAGGGCAGTGACTGGATCAGGGCAGGCACTCAGCAAAAGAGACTCGATAAAATCAGCATGAGCAGACTTGTACTGTCACCTGTCATGTTTGTTAAGCCACACTGTGTGCCACTGGGCGGGAACTTCAGATGCATGACTTCACTCAACCTTCAGAACACGCCTGAGAGGTAGAAATTATTTTTCCCATTTTATAGATGCTGGAATAAGGCTCAGAGTCAGTGCCTTTCCCCCAGTATACGCTGTTCTGGGAGCTGGAACTCTTTTGGATCCACCAGGTGCCAAAGTTTACGTTTGTCCCACCGTAGCATGCTATCTATCTACTAGCACTTATTGAATATGAACTTGGTGCAGGTGTTTTCACATGCATTTCATTTAATCCTCACAGCCACTCTAAAGGAGCAAATGTAATGTTATTTTATTAGAAAGATGATGAAGATGAGAGGTTATTTTAAAAGTCCAGTTCCCCATAGAGGTAAAAGAAAATTATTAAAAAATGGTGTGCTTATAATGGAGCCCTGGTGGTGCAGTGGTTAAGAGTTCAGTTGCCAACCAAAAGGTGGGCAGTTCCAAGCCACCAGCCACTCCTTGGAAACCCTATGGGGCAGTTTTCTACTCTGTCCTACAGGGTTGCTATGAGTCGGAATTGGCTCTATGGCAACGAGGTTTTTTTTTGTGCTTATAATAAAGACATAAATATATAAAAATAAATATATTTATATATCTTTATATCATTATATATCTATATTTATGTATATCTTTATTATATGTATATACACATATATATATATATAAAATAAAGATAATGTGTGTGATGGTTAAGATTCTGTGTCAGCTTGGCTGGGCCATGATTCTCAGTGTGATCACTCCCATGATTGAATATACTGTGAGTAGCCAATCTGATGAAAGGGAGTCTCCTCGGGGGTGTGGCCTGCATCTGAATATAAGCAGAAGTTCTGGTTTTTTGCTCACTCTGGATCCTGTGGCTACCTCCTGTCGTCTCATCTCTGGTTCTTGGGACTTGAGCTGTCAGCTTATCTGCCGAACTTGGGATTCATCGATCTTCACAGCCTATGAGCGGAGCCCTGCTCTCTGACCTGCGGATCTTGGGCTCACCAGCTTCTGCGGCTGCGTGACTTGGGAGCAGCCTCTACCCTGATCCATAGACTTGGGGTGCTCTAGCCTCTACAATCACGTGTGCTGTTTCCTTGATATAAATCTCTCTCTCTATATATATTTATACACTTTACTGATTTTGCTTCTCTAGAGAGCTCAGCCTAAGACAATGTGCTTATAATGTGTACAGGGTCAGTGAAAAAGAGGAAGACCCTCAACAAGATAGATTGACATAGTGGCTCATACATAGCAAAGATTATGAGGATGGTGCAAGATCGGACATTGTTTGGTTTCCTCATACATAGGTCTCTATGAGTCAGAACCAATGTGATAGCAGCAGCAACAACAACGGGAATGTGCTTATTGCAGTTTTACAAAGTGGTAGGCAGTGTTTTAAAAACTTTAGCATCCACTTACTCATTTTGCCCTCAGAACAATTTTTTTTAAATAGGTGCCATTATCATTTTCACTTCACCATTGAGGAGAGAGAGGCTCAGAGATGTTAAGTAGCTTAACCAAGATCACCATCCAGTTAGTGAAGAGTGGAACTGGAAGTCAAACTCAAGTAGTGGAACTTCAGCACCCAGATGCCAAACCCTACACTATACATCACATGTGCCAAAATACTTCCAAGTAAAGGCAAACAGGCTCCGTGTGCTTGACCTCCTCATGTGGTAGCCTGATCCATTTTAAGATTTCTACGACCATTAGAAAGTGCTTATCAAGACTGAACAGAAATCTGTATTTCTGGCTTTCATTGGTCTTAGCTCTGTTACCTGCAAGGCCACATAGCATAAGACCACTATTTTTCACATGATAGCCTTTCAGAAAAGAAACAATTGAAAATGTCTTCCATGTCCCATTAAATATTCATTTCTTCCTGATGAATATCATCAGTTCCTTTAGAGGACACTGGTTGCAAGTCCCTCCATTTCTACGATCACAGTCTAATTTGTTTCAACATCCCTCTGAACGTGTGGTGTCCAACACTGAACACAAAGTTTGGTTTGAGCTCAATTTATGCATATTGGGGCAAATTTGGTAGACTGGGAGGCTAATGAATCCCTGCTCATTGCAACACTCTCTCCCTCTTGTTAGCTGGCTCCAGTTGCATCCAACCAATGACAGGTGCTAGTGGGGAATTACGTGTGAGAAGACTTTTGTGTTTGCCCTGTTTCAAATCCCAGTTAGGAGCCAGGGCTCCCATCTCCTTGTTGCTGTGAGTATTGCCTGCTAGTGACTCACTGCTGTCCCCTACTCAAAGAGTTGCCTTTGGCCAAACTGGTGTAACCCCATAGTGAGTAGCTGACTGACAGGGCAACCTCTTTGCCTCAAGGTGGGGTCAACTCTAAATGTTCCAGAACTTGATCTGTGGGATCAAGATGAAGCTAGACTTCAGCTGAGACTATATCCTTCCTTAACTCCTCCCAAACCTCATTCTACTTTCTTCATTCCCTTTCTCCTAGGAGCATGCCTTCATGAAATCAAGAACACCCAGGTCCCTGGGCAGTGATTCTAAGGAAACCTACCTAAGACAGAGGGTCTCATCCCCACTTCCTCCCTGCTTGGTGCCACATCTCAGGCAGCAGCTGTTTCTCTCCAGGACTCCAGCTCTCACTAGGCTCAGTAACTACATTTTCCCCTCTTATTCCTTCAGCTCTAGAGGAGATAATGCCTTCTTACTGTTGCTATTGTCTGGGTCCTTCACCACTTCTTATCTATTTCTTCAACCCCTTCCCACATGTCTACAAGTAGTATTTTTTATTAGATTCTCTTCATTGGAACCATCTGGGGTGAACTGACTTCCAGGTGGGATACTGGCAGATACAGCTGGCCTGTGTATATTCATTTTAAGGAATCATTTAATAGAGGTTGCAAAAAAAAAATAGTCACAATTATTCTTCTCTAATGAAGAGTTGAGGCTGTTTCTCCACTCCTTTAATCTAGGTTGGTCTTGTAACTTACTGTGGCCAATGGGAGATTTGCAAACAAGACAAAAGCAGGGACTTGTAAACTGCTTGCATACTGGGGCTTACCCTCTCTTGCTGTTCTTGGGAACTCTGTGACCACCAACATGTGAACAAGTCTGGGCTAGCCTGCTGGATGAAAAAAGACATGTAGCCCAGTCATCCATTGCTCCTTCTTTTAGCTTGCCAACTGCCAAACATGTGAGTGAAGTCATCCTGAACCATCCAGCTGCTGGCAAACCCACCAACTGGTGGCAGCTGCATGAGCCCAGCAGAGATCAATCAAGCTTAGCCTAGGCCAGAAGAACCTACCACCCGAGCCACAAACTCCTGAGCTAAATAAAAGGTTGCTGCCTTGAGTCACTACTTTCAGGAGTGGAGTAAGGAACCCCGGTGGCACAACGGTTAAACGCTCAGCTGTTAATCAAAAGATTTGCTGTTCAAACCCTCCCAGCAGCTCCATGGGAGAAAGACCTGGTGATCTGCTTCCATAAAAATTACAGCTTAGAAAATGCTGTGGGGCAGTTCTGGTCTGTCAATGGGATCACTAAGAGTCAAAAATAGACTCAATGGCACCTAACGACAACACCAGTGTTAGGCAACAAAAACTAACTGATATATCTGACTAATACCAAATAAAGCTTAAAGCCAAGCACAATACACATGTCATTATTGCTATTTTATTATTATTATATTTATTTAGCTAATGTCTGTCTAAAGTTTTAACATTATGCAATTTCTTATACAGTGCCTTATCTGATTCTCTCGACTATACATTGAGGCAGGCAGTATAGTGATGATTGTACAGATGAGGAAACAGAGAAGTTGAGTTATCTGTTCTAGGTCACACAGCCACAGTCAAATCTATTTTGACTCATAGCAACACTTCAGGACAGACTAGAACTGCCCCATAGTGTTTCCTGGGCTGCAGTCTTTATGGGAGTAGATTGCCAGTCACAGAGGTGAGGAGGCTCTTGGACCTAGATATTCTGAGTTTTGAAATTTTATTGCAGACTTACAGGACTTTGTATGAGTGGCTTTGGTGGAGGGAATACTTAGGGAATGGGGGGAGAAAAAGAGAGAGAGAAGACATTACTGTTAGCTCTCAGAATTAACTTGGAAATGGATTATGCATTGTACCAGGCACATGGTAAGTACCCAGTATATGTTTATTGACAATGTATCATCACTTAAACTAGGAAATAAAGAAAAAGAGCTCAATGCCACAAGAGTAGATTGGTTAACTAAATTATAGTACAGCTATAGCATAACATATTATGCAGCTATTAGTGTTGTTCATCTAGATTAAAAAAAGAAAACTAAGAGGAGTAACAATTGTAAAGGAGGAGGTAAAATGATTTTAGCTGCAAAAACCAATAAAAATGACTGAAAAACCATTACCGATAATAAGTTAAATAACATGGTGGGAAACCACATTAACAGAAATCACCACTTTGAGATACAATTTTTCATCTATCACATTGACAATGATCACAGATTTTGAAAACCCAGTCTACGAATAAGCTGTTAGGCAACAAACATATCTTGCTTGTGGGGGTGTAAATTGGTAGAGACTCTATGGAGGGAAATGTGGCAATGTCTGTGAGAGTTTCATTACACATAACATTTGACCCAGAAATTCTCCTTCTAACAATGTACATTCTAATACGCTTGCACTTATATAGTGTATGTATGAGGATAATATTGCATCAGATTTTGTAAGAGTAAGAACTGGGGACTACATACATGTCCATAAAATCGAATATAATGTAACCACAAAAAGTGAGATTGTTCTTTCTAGACTGATTTAAAAGGATATCAGAAGAATAATAAATGAAAAAAGCAATGTGGAGCGGATGACCTTAAATAACAGAAATGTTTTGTCTCACAGTTTGGGAGGCTAGAAGTCCAAATCAGGTATCAGCTCTAAGGGAGGATTCTTTCTGATCAGTAGCCCTGGGAGTTCCTTGGCATTCCTTGGGTTTCATCGGCATCTGTCTTCCCCGGTGTTTGTCTCTGTGTCTCTTTTTATAACTCAGAAGTGAGTTTACAGCTCACCCACTGTGGTATGACCTCATTAACATAACAAAAGAAAAACCCTATTTCCAAACAGGATCACATCCATAGATACAGGGGCCAGAACTTCAATACATATTTTGGGAGAACACAATTCAATCCATAATGTATGCTATGATTTGTGTGAATTATTTAATTTTATTTCTATTCCATATGGTACACACAGAGATGCACTACCCAGACACTCAGCACACAGCCTCCACCTTTCATCAGCTTCTTCATGGTCTTCTTCAGTTGCAGAGTCCCCGCGTCCCAGGTCACACCCTTCCCAGCATATTCCATATCCAGTGACTGAGCAAAATAGAAGTATAAAGGCTCAACTATTTTGGACTCATATGGGACCACTCCAATAGGCAATACTCAATCCAGAGCTCTTGCTTGGTCAGCTAAGGCTTTTCAGGTTTCCATTACAGTTTGACTTCTCCCCCTGTCCAGACTTGCTTCCTTCTTTCATAGGACTATCCCTAATAAAAATCTAATACTATAGGGTTGCTATGAGTCAGAATCAATTGATGGTAGAAAGACAGGGCAATCGCATCCCATATTCCAACTTCATGACTGCATTTCAGTTCCCTATAAGCCTTGGATGGGGGAAGGAGGAGACAAAAAGAGTTTGGAGAAGTAAAGATTCTATCGCTTAATGTATCTTTCTCATATGTATTTTGGCAAAAAGAGTTTCCCTGAATTGGAAAAGCCACTGGAAACCAAAGGGGCTTGTCTACTTTTATTGAATTAATCAATGTTTATCCATTTTCATAGGATAATTTCAAATTCCAGTTTAAATTGTAAATACGATGGAGTGGGTTTTTAGTTGTAGCCAACACAAAGGAGATGGATCTAACCCTTATTGAGTTCCCACTCTATGATACTTTTGCTAAACATTTAGGATATACTTCCACATTTTACATGTAAGTTTCCTGAGGCTTGGTAGGATTAAGTAGTTTACTTATAATAACATAGCTAGTAGCATGGTCTCGAAAACCAAATCCTTAGACTTTAATTATATTCTTAGACTTCATAGTTGGTGCTGTCCCTTGCACTGTGCCTCCTCTATAGAGGGAAGCTCAATCAGTTGTTTATGATTCTTACAGTGTTAATACGACACTCCAGGGTTTTCATCTAATTTTGAAATCTTCATCAAATTTTTTCACTGATAACTTCAATATATAGATATAGGTGAAATGTTACACATTTGGTCATTATTCTATTCATCTCTCTTCAAAAAATACTTCTGTAATTAATTGTATTCATGAACTATGGTACAGCCTGCAAACATTTTAACCAAATATTATTTGTAGTACTGAATATTTGTAAATGCTTGTTAATTAAATTTGTCCTCGAATGAGAGTCAATCATATTCATGATCTGTGCTTTCCTATGAGTTAACTTTTCAGCCCTTCTTACTGAAAAATGGACAGCGATAGAAAGGCTCTTTGCAAACCCAGCTTCAATGATTTGAAGTTCTCATTAAAGGAAAGCAATAAAACATCATCATGGAGTATCTTGATGGGAATAAACTTCATATGATATTAAAACTGTTTATAAAGGATGACTGAGATCCCTGATTTGACAGAAAATGTTATTCATCTTATAGGTCCATCTCTCCAGCTGAAATACACTGAGTGAAATTTTATCTCAGTATAATGGAACTTGGTAGGTGCCCAAGCTAGAATGACAATATAGGTTTAGGAAATGAGTTTTGTTTGAGATCTTAGAAGTAACACTGGGTCAAACAGTTTCATCAGCACTGGGAATTCATTTGAGAAGGTACTAAAGAGTCAGAAATCTGAGCCACAGAAGCTAGGCAGGGTCAGGAACCAGACAGTGTAAGTAAGAATGAAGACAATAACAAGGGATCAGGCACTGGGAACATCTGCTGACTTTCCCTTTAGAGTTTGATGTTGTTCAAAATTAATTGGCCCAATAAAACCTGGTATAACAAGGTAGAACCTCATTGTAGAGACTCTTTCTAGATCCAGCCCATTTCTTTTGAAATGCAACAGGTAAGAAATCTTCAAAACATTCATATCTGGTCTTTGTCTTTAGGTCAAAGATAAAGACTCTGTGTAGTTTGTCCCCTTTATGCTTCTTCAACCTCATCCTGAACCATACTCACCCTTTCACTACCTCCACTTCAATCATAATTATGCCAACTCTACTCCTTTCTGATCTCCAATCTTCTTGTGACAGTCTTTCCTCCGCTTTCATCTATCTAACTCTTCACCCATTCTCCTGATTTTGGCTGTAGTGCCATTATATTCAATATGGCAGACCACATTGATATAGGAAACTTGTTTCTGCTCCAAACACATAAAAATATTCTTGGTGATAAATAAAAGTGACTTAAAAAAAAAACTAAGCTTGTAAAAAACAAGGAAGAGACCTAAACCCAAAGCAGTGAGTGAGAGCTAAAGCTGGACAGATCATAAATCAATCAGAACCCCATATTCATCTAAACAACTGGGGTTGCTTCCCCTTCCTCCTCTCTTCCGCTTCTCCTTTCCTTCACTTTCTGGACCTTAAGTCCTGAAATTAGTAGTTGGGGGTCAAGAAGTTTAGGTACAAGCTTGATAAGGAAGAGAGAGAGTCATGGTGGCCCAGAGGGAGATGTTTGAGCCCAAGCAGGGTGAAGAGCATATCTAATTATGGCTGCCAAAGCAAGAGAGTATAAAGAGAGTATCCATGCAGGGGATTGGCCCTGGATGGGCATTGAAGCTGAAGTCGATTTTGAAGATCATCTGCTTGGTAGGTTACACAGAATAGGGAGCTAGAACCCAAGTGCAGTGAAAAGGGTATTTACGTAGGCAGAAGTATGGCCTGGTATGGAGTGTCAGAGCCCTGGAAGGAGTTATAGGGTGTTTCTTTAGAGGGTCAGCCTGGCATGGAGTGACAGAACCTGAGTGAGGTGAGGGATATATCCACACAGAAGGATGATCTAGGGTAGTGTATCAGAGACTGAATGGGGGTGAGTAGGGCATCCATGTGGAAAGGATGCCTGGGAAGGGATATTAAAGATCAAATGTAGTAAGAATAGTTTTTTCTTGGAGATTGGAGCAGGGAGCAGGGAAGCCAGAAAGATACCAGAGCCTGTGCTAGTCAGAAGGGATTGCACACTTTGGGTCACTCAAGCACAGGTATCAGAGCAAGTGGAGGGAGAGGAGAGGATCCAAGTGAGAGTGAGGTGGCAGTGACCGAGCACAATGTATTTGTTCTCCAGGTGATCTGAGGAAGGCATCTGCACAAAGGAGGTGCTGGAGACAACAGGGGAATTGCATACAGGGGAATTGATCAAATGAGAAAATATCTTAAGGATGAAGGAAGCTAGATAACTTACTGTTAGAAGAGAGAGTTTCAAACATGGACAGGAAGAAAATAGAATTAACCATTTCTTGTTAGATTGAAATCGGATTTATCAGGGTGAATTTTCATACATATATATATATATATATATATATATATATGTATATATAGAGAGAAAGGGCCATGAACAAGGAAGACCAAAGAAAAATTGACACCTTTGAGTTATGATGTGGGTGAAGAATGTTGAATATACCATGGACTACCAAAAGATCGAATAAATCTGTCTTGGAAGAAGTACAGCCAGAATGCTCTTTAGAAGCAAGGATTATGAGAATTCATCTCACATACTTCGGACATGTTATCAGTAGGGACCAGTCAGTCCCTGGAAAAGGACATCATGCTTGGTGTGATTGTTAAGGTTATATGTCAACTTGGCCAGACCATGATTCTCAGTGGTTTGGCAGTTATGATGTAGTTTGGCAGTCATATGATGATGTGATCACTTCGATGATGAGATTTGATATAATTTGATGACATCCATGATGAAATCTGCTATGAGTAGCCAATCAGTTGAAAGGGAGTTTCCTTGGGGATGTGGCCTGCATTGAATATTTAAGTGGACTTTCTGGCAAGACTCATGGCCTTTGCTTGCTCTGTATCCTGCAGCTGGCTCCTATTCATCAGTCCTCCAGTTCTTGGGACTTGAGCTTGCAGCTTCCCTGTAGTCTTGCCTGCTGATCTTGGGATTCATCGGTCTTTGAGGCCTGTGAGCAAGAGCTCTGTTCTTTAACCTGCTGACCTTGGGTTCTCCAGTCCCTGTGGCTACCTAAATCAGGAGGAACCTCCAGCCTGACCCATGGATTTGGAACTTTCTACCCTCTACAATCACGTGAGCCATTTCCTTTATATAAATCTCTATATAGATATTTATATGCTTTACTGGTTTTGCTTCTCTAGAGAACCTAGCCTAAGACACTTGGTAAAGTACAGCGTCAGTGAAAAAGAGGAAGACCCTCAATGAGATGGATTGACACAGTGGCTGCAACAATGGGCTCAAAGAGAGTAAAAATTGTGAGGATGGCACAGGACTAAGCAGTGTTTTGTTCTGTTGTACATGGGGTCACTATGAGTCAGAAATGACTTGACGACCCCTAACAACAACAACAACATATATATGGAGCCCTCGTGGCACAGCAGTTAAGTGCTCTGCTGCTAACTGAAAGGTCAGTTGTGTGAACCCACCAACTGCCCTGTCCTATAGGGTCACTATGAGTTGGAATCAACTCAATGGCAATGGATTAGTTAGTTTATATATATATATATACATATATAGTTTACATATATATATATATAGTTTATATATATATATATATAGTTTATATATATATAGTTTATATATATATATATAGTTTATATATATATATATAGTTTATATATATATACCAAACCTGCTGCCTTCAAGTCAATTTCAACTCATAGTTACCCTATAGGACAGAATAGAACTGCCTCATAGGGTTTCCAAGGAGCAACCAGAGGATTAGAACTGCCAACATTTTGGTTATTAGCTGAGCTCTTAACCACTGTACAACCAGGGCTCTTATATATTTTCCCTGATGAGTACACATAATAAACAGTTATTGACTTCTAAATGCTGTTCTCCACTACAAAAAACTGGGCAGGGAGAGTATTCTAGAGCTGAGTCAGGGAAAGTACAAGATGATTCTATCTTGTTATACCAGCCAGTAAGGAAGTATTCCAAGAATTATAAGGATGTGTCAAAAAACAAACAAACAAAAAAAAAAACACAGAGCACAACAGGCTTCCCTTGGCCAAATCAGGGACACTTTGAGCATGAAAATAAACAATGAGAGTAATGGATTGTAACCTACTGAAAAAAACTGAAGCCTTGAATCCATTTTATATACATATATATATATATATATATATATATATATATATATATATATATATATATAAAACTGTGTTAACTATATATATAAAATGATATATATTACTATATATATATATCTATATATATGTGTGTGTATATATATATATATATATATATATATATAAAGGAAATGGGTATGTATTCTACATAGCTTAAAAGCCCCTCCCAACAAAACATTTGTTAATTACAAAACTATCAATAACAAAGCATAAATGAGTCACTTTGGAATATCAAGGCTACAGCCTGGCAAACCCCCTTTTAACCAAGTCATCAAAGTAAACATCATCAGTATTGGGACAAATCAAAATCACACCCCACAATCTATCCTGTTATGATGCACTGAGAAGAATACAGTGTCCCTTCATGATATTCGTGACAAAGATGAAAAACCTGCATCTAATGACAAAGAAACATTAGAGAAACCCAAATTCATTAAAAGTCTACAAAATAATTGTCTGTAATCCTCAAAAGTGTCAAAGTCATTAAAGTTAAGGAAAGAATGAAGAACTGTTCCAGATTCAAGAAGACTAAAGAGACATGAGAACTGGTGATTCTGAACTGTAGCCTTTTGCTGTAAGGATTTTTTGGGATAATTGAGGAAACTTCAATGTGATCTAGGATTAATGGTAGTAATTTAACAAGGATAATTTCTTGATTTTGATGGTTGTGTAGGAAAATATCCTTGATTTGAAGAAATACAAAATTATCAAAAAATAATGGAACATCATATTAGCAATTTATTCTCTAATGTTTCTGGAGGGTTGGGAAGGGGAAGTTCTTTGTACATTCTTGTAATGGCTCCAAAAAATTTTGAGAAGTTATATATCTAATATATATAAGCCAATTGAGCTGAAATAAAGGAAATATAAAGTGCACTAGAATTTATGATTTTAAGACAATTGGGCCAATAAAAGCAAACACTGAAAGACAAAAATAAATCAATAACTAAATGGCTAAAGTATTCATGTCCTAGCTGGAATAAAAGTTGAGTGTTAGTGCTTATGTTGTTGAGTTCACTGTCTAAAGCTGGGGTGAAGGATTGTCAAGTCCATTAATTAACAATCTAAAAAATCTCAACAACTGCCCCAGGGTTGTGACTTCAAATGAAGTAAGTCAATTACTCTACACCACGGGAAGAAAGAGAGTTATCTGTGAGAGCTCTGACGCTGAGCCTGCACTGTGCCTTGACATATGGTTCAAATTCAGACAGCATGTGCACTGTGTGAACATCAAGTAGAGAAACGGTCATAAAAAGTAGTCACTAAAAAGTAGTCACTCTAACACCTTTCTTACCAGGCTGTGACAATTCCCTTACAACAGAATCACCACCTATCTATCCATCCCCATTCCCTGTGGTTTCAAACCTCCCTATTCTACCAAGTCTTCATTCCCTCACTTCCTGTCTATATCCCAATTTATTTGGACACTATCAGAACCAAATTCTCAATTAGTTATGATAAGGATCTAGTCATTGTGAGCCTAAACACCTGGGAATTTAAATCTCAATTGCTATTGCTGAAGGAAAAATATGAGTTTGGAATTAGGTATTAAGTGGATGGCTTTAACAAACAGAAATTTATTTCCTCACAGTAAAGTAGGTTAAAAGTCCAAATTCAGGGCATCAGCTTCAGGGGAAGGCTTTCTCTCTCTGTTGGCTCTGGAGGAAGGGCCTTTTCATCAATCTTTGCCTGGTTGAGGAGCTTCTCAGGTGTGGAGACCCTGGGTCCAAAGGACGTGCTCTGCTACTGGTGCTGCTTTCTTGTTGGTATGAGGTCCCTAACTCTCTGCTTGCTTCCCTTTCCTTTTATCTCTTGTAAGATGAAAGGTGGTGCAGGCCACACACCAGGGAAACTCCCTTTACATTGGGTCAGGGATGAGACTTTAGTAAGGGTGTTACAATCCCACCCTAATCCTCTTTAACATAAAATTACAACCACAAAATGGAGGATAACCATACAATACTGGGAATCATAGCCCAGCCAAATTGATACGCATTTTAGGGGGGACATAATTCAATCCATGAAAATGTGCTAAGCACTGTCCAAAATGTTTCACATGTACTATCTCATTTAATCCTCATATTAAAGCTATAAGGAAAGCATGCCCCAGTTTACAGACAAGGAAACGTAAGAAATTAGTGACTTTTTTAACTGTTCACAGTCAATACGTTATAAAGCCAATATTTAAACCCCAGTACTGTGACTCTTGATTACTTTTAACTACTTTGTGCTGTATTATTTTTAAGGAACAAGCAGAGGAGAAATTATTTAAGCACCAAAGACCAGATTTAGAGAGGAAGAAGAGAGAAGAAGATACTTTCTCTTCAGAGACAAAGAAGGAGAAAACACAATGGTGGGAGGGGACCTAGGGAGAACATATTCCCTGAAAGCTGAAGGAATGTAAAGAAGGAAAGGATTACTCAAAGAGAAAATCAATGCACTGATTGAGGTCTTAGAGAAACCTTTGGATTGGATAATTGGAATGTCAGAGGTGATCTCAAAGGCAATAATTTCACCATACAATTTCATGTATTTCAAATCATAAATCCACCATCTTCTCTCTCTATCCTTCTCATTCTCTAAAAATGCTTTCCAAGTCAATATTTTAAAAGGAGTTTGACCTAGAACTAAAGTCTGTATGCTTTGCTGTTCAGCTTCACCTGAATGGAAGCATCATTCATATAAAGATCTGGGGAGGTGGGGCTGAGTGGTTGATATCCAAGTCCCAATTCCAGAAAAATCTTCAGAATAATGTTCTGGAAATCCATTTTCTCTAGCCCAGCATGGCAAAGCATATCACTGGAGCAAGGCACTTAGTCTTCTCTACATTGAAGGAAAATGACTCACACACACACACACATGCACGCACGCACACACATACCCTACAAGAATGAACCACTATTCCAGGTTCTGAAATACACTCAAGAAATATTGTGATTCTTTCCCTAGAGTCTGCTTCTAATTCCAAGTGAAATAATAACTCTGGCTCAAACCTTATGAAATTAATCACTTCTCTAATCACTTTGACATAACATGATTTTACATAAAGCAGTAATTCATCAGGACGGAAACCAGTTTTTTTTGTTTTTTAAAGAAAAATAAAACATCTTACTCCTTCCCTTCACCCATTCCAGAAATGAATGTGAGCTTATCTGACTTGTTCATTTCGAGAAGTTCGAGTTTCAAGGTGTTTGCCACCACTAGGGATCTCTAAAACCTTCAGAAACCTTACTTCCAATAGGAACCTTTTATGTGATTCATGAATTTAGGCAAAATGAGGTTTAATCATGCTTGACTCTGACGTTTATTCAGCTTTCATCATAAGCACTTTTATGAAGAAGGGGGAAAGTCAGGCAAATGAGATTCACAGATAAGTCAATCCTGGATAATATGACAAATTAATTATCATCCAAAAGAGGTCATGTAGTCTAAGAAATTTGGAGCAAAATTTCAGTAATGAAAGCTTTTCTGACCTATGTGATACCACACATAATGTACTAGTTCTACCCACCCGCAAATACTACACGATATTGCGTTTATCTGACTTCCCCACTAGACTGAATTCCGTGATGCCAAAGGCTATGCCTGTTTTGCTCACTAGTGAATCCCCAGCCTCATTAGCCAGTTCTTCTTTATAACCTTAGGGTTCCATGAGACACAGTTCATCTAGGCCTCAAAAGGACTTTCCCAGAAATGTCCTAAAATGACTCTAACCAATTGTGTGACTTTTAGCAAAAAGCTTTACTTTCTCTGCTTGCACATCTTTAAAAAAAGGTTACTGATATGGCCCCAATCTACTTCAAAGGATCGTTGTGGGGTTCAAGTGATCCAGCGTGAGTGAAGGAGAGTAGACATCCAAACATTCCACACAAATTAAATGTTCTGTTTCCCCATAAATACTTTATCTAGAATACAGAACAGAAGATGTGCACATGAGGCAAAGACCTGGATGTGACATCCTTTAAAGTCCAAACTATGATTCTACTAATAATCACTTCAGTATATCTGGAGCTGCGCATGCCTTGACTTCCCAATTTAAACACAAAGAAGTATCATAAAATATCCCTTTGTGGCAACTAACATTTCTCTTTGATATAACTTTATCCCTCAAACTCTTTAGGCTCAACATCTTCTAACTCACAGCTAGACTAGCTAGACTATTAATATTGAACATTTTACTAATTCTTCTTCTCATGTGTAGTAATGACCAGCTTTGATATAATTGTCTTAGTTTCCTAGCTCTGCTGAAAAAAAAAAAAAAAAAAAACCCACAAGTGGGTGGTTTTAAAGAATAGGAATTTATTGTCTCCCAATTTTGCAGGCAAGAAGTTCAGATCAGTCTGTTGACTCTAGGGGAGGGTCTTTCCTTGTAGCAGCCTTGGGAATTCCTTGGTGTTTCTTGGCTACTTGTAGATGTATCTTCACATTGCATTTGTCTTCCCCCATGTGTGTCTGTCTCTTAGTGTCTGTTTTCTCTTTTTATAAGACACCACTCAGATGGGATTAGATTTAGGGCCCATCCTATACTGGTATGACTTCATTAAGGTAACAAATAAAACCCCTATTTCCAAAAAGGGTGATATTCATAGGTACAGGGATCAGTACGTCAACATATATTTTAGGGAGACGCAATTTAATACATAACAATAGTATATCATAATTCACAAAACACCTTAACTTATGCTGTCTCCGTTAATTACCTAACATCCATTGTTTCCGTGCCAACTTTGTAGCTGAGGTAAATTAGAGTCATATATGCAATGCTATTTTCCTGGAATTATGTTAAAATGTGACAATATCAGGCATTTACTTTTGAAACAGCATCAGTGTTAATACATGTGAAGATTAATTTCAGAAGATCCACTTCTCCCCACTACTCCTTTGGTTAAAAGTCTTTATGGGGTTCTGCATTAGTTTTCTACTGCTGTTCTAACAAAGTCCCACAAATGTAGTGGCTTAAAACAAGATAAATTTATTATTTATAGTTCTAGAAGTCAGAAGTTTAGAATGGGTCAACAAGGCTGTGTTCCTTGTGGAGACTCTAGGAGAAAATGTATTTGCTTTCCTTTTCCATCTTCTAGAGGCTGCCTTCATTCCTTGGTTTTTGGCCTCTTCCTCTACCTTCAAACTGGGAAGTGTAGCATCTTCTTTCCTTTCTGACCTCCTACTTCACTCTTAAGTGGACCCTTGTGATTACACTGGGCCAACTGAATAATCCAGGATAATCTCCCCTACTCAATATTCTGAATTTACTTACGTTTGCAAAGTTTATTTGGCCATGTAAGGTAACATATTTACAGGGGATTTGGTCATGCACATCTTTACTAAAAAAAAAAAAAAAATTGCTGTAGAGTCAATTCTGACTCATAGCAACGGTATAGCTGGTATAGGACAGAGTAGAACTGCCCCATAGGGTTTCTAAGGAGTGGCTGGTGGATTCTAACTGCCAGCCTTTTGGTTAACAGCCGAGCTCTTAACCACTGCACCACTAAAGCTCCATGGACGTTTTTAAACCAAACCAAACCCTTTGCCGTCGAGTCGATTCTGACTCATAGTGACCCTATAGGACAGAGTAGAACTGTCTCATAGGGTTTCCAAGGAGTAGCTGGTGGATTCAAACTGCTGACCTTTTGGTTAGCAGGCGAACTCTTAACCACTGCGCCACCGGGGCTCCTAGACGTTTTTAGGGGACTTTTATTCAAATTTCCATAGGTCCATCTTGCAAATTCACTGTATTTGCCTCCAAATGAGCTACTTGAAAAATAGACACAACCAGGACAACCTACAGAACTGGTCTCAAGGATAGGGAAGCTGGTTTGAAATTTATTTGTTTTCTATTTGGTGACCTTGAACTTGTTCATATGTTTTTGAGTTTTCACTGTCTCTGCAGAGAAAAAATATACATATAGCAAGCTATCATAATTCTCCTGTACCTAACAAAAGCTATAATTTACTAAGAATGTACTATGCCAGCCTCTGCTGGGTGATTTCTGCATTTGAGGTCTAGACTTCCAACTGACTCTGAAAGGTACCGTATTTTTACTCAAATAACATCCTTTTACCTTTGTTTGCCAACCGCACCCTCCACCCTTGAGGTATTTTCTTAAGCACGCTATGTTAATTTTTTTTTTTTAAATAGCAACAAGTTAAAAAAAATGGCATAGCAGCACTTATTGGTTTTCCCATTTTTATGAATAAGGAAATTGAGTTCCAGGGAGCTTAAGAAATTTGTTTAAGATAACATGGCAGGTTAAGTGGAAAAGCCAGGATTTGAACCCAGGTCTCTATTATTACAAAGCCCCAGCTTTTCTCACAATTCCATGTTGCCTTCATCAAAAGGCTGTGGGAGGATCCAATGAGACTACGCTTGTGACAAAATTTTTACACTGTAAGTGCTACTTAGATGTAAGGAGTTATTAGTATTACTGCAGGTAAGAGACTTTTCTTCTGGCATCTCTATGACTGTGCCTGCCAACATCATAACTCTGTAGGTATATTTGCATACTTCCAAAAATAATATTATTCAAAGAGTTAAGGCTGTCTTCTTATATCACTAAGTTAATGTTTTTCATTTAAAGTGGACTTGAGAAAGCTTTCCAAACATGTTATTGAATAACTCAAGCCTCTTAACCACAGAAATATCCCCTGGGAAGCCACTAGCCCTGGGCAGCTAAGATTAGGGCTCGGATGGAGAAAAATGACACCAGCATCAATGTGGTTTCCTGAATCCCTGCAGTGCGTGACCCCTGAGGTTTGTTTTTTCTCTGAATCACCTTTGTTTCTACAGATGGTGATCTATCTCTACTGGGGTGATGAGGACCAACCCAGTCTATCTATCCATGTGTTCAGGTTGGTACCTTACTAGCTTTAATGCCCCTGAGCAATCAAATCTCTATTTCAATTTACATTGTTTTTGACATTTAGGAATATATATTCTATCCTCAAGACATAATGTTAATATTTGCTTATTTTTTCCTCCCTAAAACAGGATACCACTGAGACAGCACTGATGATGGCAAAACACTACTGCTTTTCTAGAAGAAAAAGAAGCCGGCCCATGCATATTTGGGAACGGACCTAGACCCTAAATAACAAGCATCTGAAATGCTTATATACTTGTCGTATCCCAGGTTTTATTTTCATATATTCATCTTTTCGCCCATTTTTGCTTCCTCCTCCTGAAATGTTCTTCCTCACTTCTGTTTGATGAACTCTAGTTCATCCTTCATGACTTATTTTAATTGTCTGCTTGTCTGTGATTTCTTCTCTAATAACCTATACCACTGATAAGTTTTTAATATATCAGTATTTATTTATTTTATTTTCAAAGCCAGCATTAGGTTTATGGATCAAAAATTGGGCTTATTATCACTGACAGCAATAACTGTGTTGTCTCCACTTCCCTTTCTGCCCCTTGGGGCAGAGTGATGAGGGCACATGTCACACTGCATGCACAGAGCGAGGAATCACAAAATTATGAATCTGGGACCTTATAGAGGAACTACTACACAGCTGCCACTCTCTTTTTTTAAGAAAGGGCGAGAAACCTTTCTTCTTTAATGCAAACAAAGTCTCTCTGGGAAAGATCTGTTCCTTGTTACAACCCTTTGGAATGTAAACAAATGGCTTCTGGTTTTATCCTCCTTTGAAATGTAAACAACTAGCTCCAGTGAGATAAACCTCTAAATCCTTCTCTGGGGTATTTTACTATCTTACAATCATCCTCTTACAAAGGTTGTTAGTTCTGACCCTGCAGAAGCATGAAGTGTTCACATTGTTCCCTCACATCTCCCAAGAATAGTTGGTCCCCTTCCTTTGGTAAGGAGCCCAGGTGGTGTAGTGGTTACACTGCTTGGCTGCTAACTGAAAGATTGGCAGTTCAGACCCACTAGCCACACTACAGGAGAAAGATGTGGTAGTGGTATGATGCATCTCACTCTCTCATAACCTTTCCTGATCTACCTTGGAAAGATCTCTATCTCCAGGCCAATCATAATTCCTAGCATAGAGCAGACAGTTAGTAAAGGTTTATCGAATAAACTGATAAACAAGCATTTCTTATCTTATGCAAGGCACTATGCTAGAAGAATTATGGCCAGAATGCTCCTTAGAAGCAAGGATAGTGGAACTGCATCTCGCTTACTTTGGACATGTTATCAGGAGAGGCCAGTCCGTGGAGAAGGACATCATGTTTGGTAAAGTAGAGGGTCAGGGAAAAAGAGGAAGACCCGCAATGAGATGGACTGACACAGTGGCTGCATCAATGGGCTCAAGCATAACAACTATGGTGAGGATGGCACAGGACCAGGCAGTGTTTCTTTCTGCTGTAACTGGTGTCACTTATGAGTCTGAACTGATTCAACAGCACTTAACAACAACAATAATACGCTAGAATATGTACAAAGCTAAGCACTTTTCAAACTTTCATCTCTCACAACTGTACTTTGAGATAGGTCGTCTTATCTCATTTTTATCCATGGAATAAACTGATACTCAGAGAGGTAAAGAGACATTCCTGAGGTCACACAGCCGGTCATGCTTGGATCAAAACCTAGATCAGTCTGACTCTGATGTTCCACTACGTGGAACTGCCTACGTACCTTGGTAGGTTACCATGAAACAATTCACTGCTTTAAGTATGATTTAAGGCTTGGGTGTTGCTGTGATGCTCAACAGGTTTCAGCAGTGCTTCCAGGCTGACAGACTAGGAAGAAAGGCCTGGTGGTCTACTTCCAAAAATATAAGTCAATGAAACCTCTATGGATCACAGTGGTCTGATCCCATTGTGCATGGGTTACCATGAGTCAGGGGTTGAGTCAACAGCAGTTAACAACAGCTAATAAAACATCTTAGGTTGGGTTTCTGTCATGGATTGAATTGTGTCCCCTCAAAATGTCTGTCGGCTTGACTGGGTCATGATTCCCAGTATTGTATGATTGTGTAATCTGATGTGATTTCCTTATGTATTATAAACTCTAACACTATGATGAGGTTATATTGATGAGGTCTACAAGATTAGATAGTGTCTTAATCCAATCTCTTTTGAGATATAAAAGAGAGAAGCCAGCAGAGACACACAGGAACCTCATACCACCAAGAAAGCAGTGCTGGGAGCACAGTGCATCCTTTGGGCCTGAGGTTCCTGTGCTGAGATGCTCCCAGACCAAGGGAAGACTGATGCATCACAAGGACCTTTCTCCAGAGCCGACAGAGAGAGAAAAAATTCTCCTGGATCTGATGCCCTGAATTTGGACTTGTAGCCTACTGGACTGTAAGAGAATAAACTTCTCTTTGTTAAAGCCATCCACTTTGTGGTATTTCTATTCTAGCAGCACTAGATGACTAAGATAGTTCCCTAGAAGCAGACTCTGAGTTGGAGATTCTTGTGCAAGTGATTTATGGAAGAAGAAACAGAGTGTGAAAATCAGGATAGGGGAAGGAGGAATGCTAAGGATATGGCCTTGGCTAGAGACTAGCTTCAGCTTGATCCTACAGGGAGCTCTGGAGCATACATTGCACCACTGAGTTAGCCCTATCTTCAGACAAGGGGCTAGCCTTCTACAGCCACAAACCATCATTCATTTTCAGCAGTTTGCCCTCAGGGGAAGAGAGAGGGTCATAACCTCCTGGATGCTGAGGACGGTTCTCCAGGGAAGGACAAAGCTCTAAGCTGTTAGCAACCAACACTCACAGCACCAATGGACAGGTGTGTCCTCCTGGGAAAGGGGACCCAGGTGAGTTACCACCGGCATCCTTCCCGGGAGAGTTAGGCTGCTATGGTTGACACCCCTTTATGGATGGGACGATAGATAGCCTTTTGGCTTTGTCTGGCTGTGTGCTCCACCTGCCAAATGAGCACTGGCTCTCTTTCCTCAGGGTCAGCACAGCCACCAACTTTAAGCTAAACTGGTTGATTTTGTGAAAGAGGCTCTGGCTCTGAATCTTGCTGACCATGTTGGGCCACTTTGGGCTCAGATGGCCAAAATATGCACTTGGCAGCTCTAGATTAGGTGCTCAAGGAGAGGTTCCACCTGTGCAGCCTTGGGAACCCACTGGAGCAGACTGCTTCTGGGAACACATTCCTCCGGCAGGAAATGGCAATTAAGCACCTGTTAACATGCATAATATCAACTGTCAGCATTCAGTTCAATCAGCGGTTTTCAATCATCCGTTTAGTTTTCTTGCTTAAACATCTGGGTGTCAAGCAGCCCATTAGTTCATTTATAAACTAAAGAATTATCAGCTGAGAATCTAAAACTTAAATTGCATACACGTTAGTATTTATTGAATTAATATTAATTGTCAGGCATCTTGATCTTTTCAATGTTTTATTTTGCTAATGTGACACTTCTGTAAGGTAAGTATTGCTACCATTTTTTGACAGATGAGGAAACTGAGGCACAAAGAAGTGAAATAATGGGTCTGATATCACATAGCTAAGGAACCCAAATTTTAAATCAGATCCATTTTTTAAGTTATATATAATTATATACACAAGCCCTAAAAAGATTATTTTCTTTATGCTGTCATCAAATCTTAGATTAGATCCTATTTAGTTGTTTCCAACAGTATATCTGGTGGCTTTTGATAATTTTAAAGGCAAGGAGAGTTCAGTTCAGAATATTTCAGTGCTGTGCCTGAAAATGCAAAATTGCTTTGATTACTATAAAAAAATCATCTCTTACTGAGGCCTAGAAAATGCTCTATAGCCAACAAGTAATAAGTGTTTATTGAAGGAGGGAAAATAAAAGGAAGAAAGGAAAAAAGGCAAACAGGTTTACTTCTATTCTTGTTTGTCAGTGGTAAATTTCTAATCTCATAAAAATGGGAACACCCATAAAAGGTAATTTCCCCCAACCCTCTGTGGTGAAGGAGACTCATGGTCCCTGACCTTGCTCTTACGGGCCCCAGATTCACAGGACTGGTTCCAGGCCTGAAATGGTTTACTTCACAGTCTCCGGCTGACTGAATGGAACTCTCAAGTCCTGGATTAAGAAACCCAAAACGTGGTTCAATGTAAAACCTAAAATGTGTTTTGCCTCTAGACCTTTTCTTTTATCTTTCAAGACCCATGTAATTTAATGGAAATTGAAGAAGTGTGGGATGGATTCCACTCCTTCCCCACAGCTCCAGTCCATTGTACCCATTAACTTCAAAGGAATGTAGCCTGGAAGGGAGCAAATGTCAGTGTAGCGAGGGATAAGATGTTGTGGTTCTTTGAGGGCAGGAAGGTGGGGAATACGGAATGTCCTGGTTCTTTAGCCACTAAATCCACAGTCTATTAGGCATTTCTATTTATTGAATGTAGCCAATGCAGAGAGGTCCTCTGAAGCAGCAATTCACTCCCCCATCTTCAAGCACAATTCTCATGCCTCCCATTCTCTGGTGCCTCCAGTGGCCCAAACTGCCGCCCCATATCACTGACTCCTCCAGCGTGTCCATCTGATTGCCCTGTCATCAACTCACACATCCAAAACAAAATCCATTACCTCCTCTTCCTCCTACAACTACCCGCTTCCACCTTCCACATTGCTAGCAATGAAACAGTCTTCTTCGTGTCATTCAACCTATAATTCTTAGACTTGTCTTTGACTCCTCTCCCTCTCTGTTCCTCCACTTCCAATCAAGTAGGACATTTTGTTTCTTCTTTTCCCCTTTTTTTTAGGATCATATTCTCTTTTTCATGTCTATTTCCTATCTAGTGTTATTGCTGCAGCATTACCTCATGCTCTATTATCTCCTACAGTAGCATAATGGCTAATATTTATTTAGACCAAAGTTACCCAACCTCAGTACCATTGACATTTTGGACCAAAAAATTCTTTGTTGTGGGGAACGATCCTATGCATTGTACAAGTTTAGCAATATCCCTGGCCTCTACCCACTTGATGCCAGTGGAACCCTCCAGTGGTGACAACCAAAAGTGTTTCCAGACATTGCCAAAGGTTGCCGAGGGGGCAAAGTCACCCTTGGTTGAGAACCACTGATTTAGACCAAGAATGTCAGATACAGACTGTGCAAGCCATCACTCCTCCTACTTGAGTTTATGGGATACAGCTATGGCCAATCAAGATATTTTATTCTTCAGGGGCAAGATGCAAACAAGGGATTCTTCTCTACATAGCATTGCTGGAAGCTAATACCTGGGCATTGAAATGCTATTTAGCATGCTTAATCTAGCCTCTCTGTTCATTGATTTCAGGGAATGTGTCTTTTAATTTCTGTGTCTTCAGTGCCTAACACATTGACTGGCATTTAAGAGGTCCTTGGAATATATTTGGTGAAAGAGAGAATGGATGAATCCAGTCACCCATCAGTCAGTCAGTCTACTCCACAACTGAGAGTCATGTAATTCCACAGGCCAAAGGCTCTCCATGTATCCTACAATTGTTCAAGTGCACTACGCAAGGGTGCCCTCTCTAAAAAGGGCATAGCTTACATCATAGACATCATAGAATTGTATATTTATCATGAAGATAAGTTTCTGACAGATGGAAGAAGTATCTTTAGGAAGGTATGATTTTATTTGCTCAAAGGTATTTTACGGGTTAGAGACCCTGAGAACTCTTCAGGGTGGTATCCAAGGTTCTATTACTTAATTTTCTCCTACAGAACCAGAATCAGTATAAAGCCCTATTCAACCACTGGATATTCAACACCCTCAAAGATCTGGCCTCGTCTACCATTCTATACTTTCGTTCTTTTCCTTTTCATGAAACTTTAGTTTCACTTTGGGGTCCCTGAGCACATCTTGTTTTGCTACCTCTACAAGTTTGTAGATGCATTTCTCACCATCTGGAATGCTTTTACTGCCAACCACATACACTTTTGGCTTGCCTCTAAGAACACAGGAAACCAACATGTTTTAGGGGCATAGTATGATACTTTATATGTTATTCATTTAATCATGTGAGTAGGATTATCTCCAATTTACAAATGAGATAGCCAAGTTTCAGAGACTTGCCTGAATGGGACAGAAGCAAGATACAATTTGAGGGCTTCAACAGCATATTCCTTTTGGTAACTACTTCTCTCTTCCCTTCCTTCTCATCTTCCTACTCATTACCATGAGAAAAATAAAACAAACAAACATAAGTTGCTGTTGAGCTGGTTCTGATTCATGGCAGTCCCATGTATTACAAAGTAGAACTGCTTCATAGGGTTTTCTTGGCTATAATCTTTATAGAAACAGGCCCCCAGGTCTTTCTTTGGCAGCACCGCTGTGTAGGTTCAAACTATCAACCTTTAGGTGAGCAGTCGAGTGCAAACGGTTTGCAACACCCAGGGACCTTGCTATGAGAAAATTCTCTCTCAAGTTCAGCTTCTTTGGAAGGAAAAAAAAAAAAAGTGATTAACAGGAGTTCTTGAGCATGGACTGATATTTTTTGCCTCATCCAATAACACCCTGGTGCTCTGAATGTTCTGTTGAAGAAAGTGTAAGTGCTTGTTCTCTGGTTAACAATATTAGAGCTTAAAGTTACAAATTAATGAAGAATCTAAGTTTGCAGAGTAAACTCATTGCCATCAAGTAGATTCCAGCTCATTGCAACCCTATAGGGCATAGCAGAACCGCTTCATAGGGTTTCCAAGGCTTTAATCTTTATGGAAGCAGACCGCCACATCTTTCTCCTGCAGACAGGAACCTTTCAGTTAGCAGACAAGCACTTAACCATTGTGTTACCAGGGCTCCTAGTTTGCAGAGTAGAGGCTATGAAGTGACCTTTTTACCACACTCACGTACAAAGCTATCAGCAGTGGGAGCCCCAAATTTCAAAGATCAGGATAGCAATGTACGCATATCCACAAACATAAATTCAGTTTTACTGGCGGGAAGAAAAGGAAAAAGGAAAAGACAGAAGGAGGAAAGAAGAAAGTAACGAAGTTTAAGGAAGAAACTAGGATAATGTTGTGAATGGGGTTGACTTGAATGTAGAGTGTAGATAGCCTGCATTCATTTCCATCTTATGCATCATTATTTATTTTTTTTAGCATGGGAAAGAATAATAATCCTTTTAAGCGTGGGTATACTTTTACTGGAGCTCTGGTGGTACAGTGGTTAAGAACTTGGCTGCTAACCAAAAGGTCAGAAGTTCAAATCCACCAGTTCAAACCCACCAGTTTGAATCCTCCTTGGAAACCCCGTGTGGCAGTTCTACTTTGTCCTACAGGGTCACTACGAGTCGGAATCGATTCAATGGCAATGGGTTTCAGTTTCTTTTTGTATTTGACTAATACCTTCACAGTACTACCTAGTGGAAGTAAAATATTAGATAAGACAGCTGGAAACCAAAAAAACAGAAAAACCAAACCCAATGCAGCTGAGTCGATTTTGACAGAGAGAACCAGAAATCACCCAAGCAATCTGTCAACTTTTCTGATGAGAAAAGTGAGTCTTCAGAAAGGGGAAATAACACCCAAGGGTCACATGGCAAATGAATCGCAGAGACTAGAACCCATGCTCCTAGTACCTTGCACAGTATTCTTTTTTCATGTCCACCTAGATTCCTTTAATATTTTGTCACCCTCCTTTCCATTTAAACTGCCACTGGTGATTTGTCATAGGAATTACCAAAGACAACTGGGAACATGAAAGCTTGGCCACTCTCTTCTCTAGAACATTTATTCTGCATGTGAATCAGTGCAGAAAATAGTTTGCACTTCATTTATCCGTGTACTAATTTTGAATTAAGCTGCACTACATAAATTCTCCTGAAAAATGATGCAATTAAGTCTGGACTATTTGCGGAAGGACAACAACATGTGGCTGTAATTATAATGGCAAAACATCTTGGTAACACGCTGACTTATTAGCGCAGTAATTAGTGTTGGTGCAATGCATGCTGAATAGCCCATAAAACAAATAATGCAATGTAAAATCCTGAAGAGGAGCCATAATTTTCAAGTGAACAATCTTTGGATATTTCACCTGTGGCATCAAACATTTGGACCAAATTATCTCAGCCACTACATATAGGAAGCTCTGCCTCCCCCTTGAGTACAGAGTATTAGATAGCTCTTCAACTTCTGGCAAAATACAAAATTAGTGTATGAAACCTGGAAAATTAGGGCGAAATGAACTCTGTTAGGGACCAATTATGTAAATGCTAAAAAGTGAGTGAGTGTTGGCTGCACAATCTTGGATTCTGGAGTAGGTTTGGTCATATAGCAATTATTAAAAACCACAAAATGTAAAACTATCAGTCCCGTAATAAAATATCTTAGAACTAGATGGGATCTTGAGACATCATTTTGACTGATATCCTGACTTCAGATAATAAGATTTTGCAATTGTTTTTTATAAATGAAATAACTGAGTCCTAGAAAATCCCAGCAAGCAGAATTCCAGAAAATGAGACTTAGAATTAGAAGATAATTTTAGTTCCCGTTCAAATTCCATCTTTACCCAATACGTTAATTTACCTTAAAACATCTCCTCAGACTTTAGGATCATGCTTTTCATGATCTCATCCAGAGATTAAAATGTTTCATCCAAAATATTGGTAAGAGAGGCCCAAGGAGAGAATACGAGAAATCTTCCTCTGGGCTGTTGTCTTAGTTATCTAGTGCTGCTATAACAGAACTACCACAAGTGGGTGGCTTTAACAAAGAGAAATTTATTTCTTCACATTAGTGTAGGCTAAAAGTCCAAATTCAGGGTGTCAGTTCCAGGGGAAGGCTTTCTCTCTCTGTTGGCCTCTCATCAGTCTTCCCCTGTACTAGAAGCTTCTCCGCTCATGGACCCCAGGTCCAAAGGACACACTCTGCTCCTGCCACTGCTTTCTTGGTGGTATGAGGTCCCCCACACCCCACCCCCTAGGCGCTTCCTTTTCCTTTTTATCTCTTGAGCCCACACCCCAGGGAAACTTCCTTTACATTGGATCAGGGATGTGACCTGGGTAAGGATGGTGTTATAATCCCACCCTAATCCTCTTTAACATAAAATTACAATCACAAAATGGAGGACAACCACACAATACTGGGAATCATGGTCTAACCAAGTTAACACATATTTTGTGGACACACAATTCAATCCATGATGGCTGTCTTTGGCTAGTTATCAACACACTTAAGTAATATGTAACTCATTCATTTCCCCCATGCATTTGTCAGGTTGTCATACTGTGGGGGCTTGTGTGTTGCTGTGATGCTGGAAGCTGTTGCCACTGATATTCAAATATCAGCAGGGTCACCTACGGCAGACAGGTTTCAGCTGAGCTTCCTGACTAAGTCAGACTAGGAAGAAGGACGTGGAGGTCTACATCTGAAAAGAATTAACCAATGAAAACTTTATGAATAGCTATGGAACATTGTCTGATTTAGTGTCAGAAGATGAGTACCTCAGGTTGGAAGGCACTCAAAAGATGACTGGGGAAGAGGTAGCTCTTCAAAGTAGAGATGATCTTAATGACATGGATGGAGTCAAGCTTTCGGGACATTCATTTGCTGATGTGGCACGATTCAAAATATGAAGAAACAGCTGCAAACATCCATTAATAAACAGAACGTGGAATGTATAAAGTATAAATCTAGAAAAATTGGAAGTTGTCAAAAATGAAATGGAACACGTAAAAATTGTGATATTCTACACATTAGTGAGCTGAAATGGACTGGTACTGGCCATTTTGAATCAGACAATCATATGGTCTACTAGTCTGGGAATGACAACTTGAAGAAGAATGTAATTGCATTTCAAGATCTATCCTGAAGTACCACGCTGCCAATGACAGGATAATATCCATACGCCTACAAGGAAGACCAGTTAATATGACTATTATTCAAATTTACCCACCAACCACTAAGGCCAAAGAGGAAGAAATTGAAGATGCTTACCAATTTCTGCAGTCTGGAATTGATCGAACATGCAATCAGGATGCGTTGATAATTACTGGTGATTGGAATGGGAAAGTTGGAAACAGAGAAGGATCAGGAGTTGGAAAATATAGCCTTGGAGATAGAAATGATGTCAGAGATTGAGTGACAGAATTTTGCAAGATCAACCACTTTTTCTTTGCAAATAACTTTTTTCAACAACATAAACAGTGATTCTACACATGGACTTCGCCCGACGAAATACAGAGGAATCAACTGACTGCATCTGTGGAGACTTTGGAGAAGCTCAACAGCATCAGTCAGAACAAGGCCAGGGTCCGACTGTGGAACAGACCATCAATTGTTCATATGCAAGTTCAAGACAATGCTGAAGAAAATTAGAACAAGTCCATGAGAGCCAAACTACAACCAGAATTTAGAGACCATCTCAAGAATAGATTTGACGCATTGAACACTAATGACTGAAGACCAGACGAGTAGTGGAATGACATCAAGAACATCATACATGAAGAAAGCAAGAGGTCATCAAAACAACAGGAAAGAAAGAAAATACCAAAACAGATGTCAGAAGAGACTCTGAAACTTACTCTTTAACATTGAGTAGCTAAAGCCAAAGGAAGAAATGATGAAGTAAAAGAGCTGAACAGAAGATTTCAAAGGGTGGTTTGAGAAGACAAAATAAAGTATTATAATGACATGTGCATAAATGTAGAGCTAGAAAACCAAAAGGGAAGAACATACTTGGCATTTCTCAAGCTGAAAGAACTGAAGAAAAATTCAAGCCTCAAGTTGTAATATTGAAGGATTCTATGGGGAAAGTATTAAATGACGCAGGAAGTATCAGAAGAAGATGGAAGGAATTCAGAGTTGCTATACCAAAAAGAATTGGTCTTCGTTCAACCATTTCAGGAGGTAGCATATGATCAGGAACTGATGGTAATGAAGGAAGAGGTCCAAGCTGCACTGAAGGCTTTGGTGAAAAATAAGGCTCCAGGAATTGACAGAATACCAACTGAGATGTTTCAACAAATGGATGCAGCACTGAAAGTGCTCACTCATTTATGCCAAGAAATCAGAAGATAGCTACCTGGCCAACTGACTGGAAGAGATCCATATTTATTCCTATTCCAAAGAAAGGTGATCCAGCAGAATTTGGAAATTATTGAACAATATCATTTATCATATAGAAATAAAATTTTGTCAAAGATCATTCAAGAGCCATTGCAGCACTATATCAACAGGGAACTGCCAGAAATTCAAGCTGGATTCAGAAGAGGATGCAGAACAAGAGATATCATTGCTGATGTCAGATGGACCTTGGTTGAAAGCAGAGAATACCAGAAAGATGTTTATCTGTGTTTTATTGGCCATGCTAAGGCATTTGACTGTGTAGATTGTAACAAATTATGGATAAAATTGTGTAGAATGGGAATTCCAGACCTTAATTCCCATTCTTGATTGTGCTCATGAGGAACCTGTACAGAGATCAAGAGGCAGTCATTCAAACAGAACAAGGGGATACTGCGTTGTTTAAAGTCAGGAAAGGTATGCATCAGGGTTGTATCTTTCACCATATTTATTCAATCTGTATGCTGAGCAAATAATACAGGAAGCTGGACTATATGAAGAAGAAGGCAGCATTAGGATTGGAGGAAGTCTCATTAACAACCTGTGTTTAGCAGATGACACAATCTTGCTTGCTAAAAATGAAGAGGACTAGAAGCATTTACTTATGAAAATCAAAGACCACAGCCTTCAGTATAGATTATACACCTCAACATACAGAAAACAAAAATCCTCACAAATGAACCAATAAACAATATCATAAAAAAAGGAGAGAAGATTGAAGTTGTCAAGAATTTCATTTTACTTGGATCCGCAATCAACACCCATGGAAGCAGCAGTCAAGAAATCAAAAGATGCCTTGCATTAGGAAAATCTTCTGCAAAAGACCTCTTTAAAGTGTTAAAAAGCAAAGATATCACTTTGAGGACTAAGGTGTGCCTGACCCAAGCCATAGTGTTTTAAATCACTTCATATATGTGCTAAAGCTGGACAATGAATAAGGAAGATCGAAGAAGAATTGACACCATTGAATTGTGGGGTTGGTGAAGAATATCGAATATACCATGGACTGCCAAAAGAATGAACAAATCTCTCTTGGAAGAAACACAGCCAGAATGCTCCTTAGAAGCAAGGATGGTGAGACTTCATTTCATATACTTTGGACATGTTATCAGGAAGAATTAGTCCCTGGAGAAGGACATCATGCTTGGTAAAGTAGAGGGTCATCGAAAAACAGGAGATTGACACAACGAGATAGATTGACACAGTGGCTGCAACAACGGGCTCAGGCATAACAACGATTGTGAGGATGGTGCAGGACCAGGCAGTGTTTTGTTTTCTGGTGCATGGGGTAGCTATGAGTCAGAACTGACTGGACGGCACCTAACAACAACAACATATACATTTAACAGCAAGTAACACTTGTATCTTGGGGCAGGTGCTAAGAAAGGAGAGGAATCCATGTAAGAGCAGAGCTGTCATGGTAGTGACTCTGGTTAGGTCTCTTATTTCATACTATAAGAATCAGTGGTACTAGTCAGTGAGGCGTGGAATCTCAGGCTTTGACTTCTCTTATTTTCATATCCTTGAAGATTATACAGCTGTGCAGATTCATGAGAATGTGCCCATCATGATTTCAGATGGGCCATTTTGTGTGACACAGTGTCCCAATCAATGACCTAGACACATAGCAAGCAAGATTTGGGAGGGTGACAAAAAGGCTAGGCAGTGAGTGATGATTCTGTGAGAGGTTTGAGGGTCAGATCAGGGTTTGAGACCAGGGCTAAAAGTAGGACTCCACCTTGAACTATGATGGGCACCATGAAATGTACACACCAGTATGCTGGATCCCCTGTTGCAAAAATTGAAAGTGATGGAGCCTGGCTTTAATTTAAACACATTACATGGATTAAACACATTTAATCTTCATAAACTCACTGCCGTTAAGTTGATTCCAACTCATAGCAACCCTTTAGGACAGAGTACAGCTGCCCCCATATGGTTTCCAGGGCTGTAATGGGTACAGGGAAGCCCTGGTGGCACTGTGGTTAAGAGCTCGGCTGCTAACCAAAAGGTCAGTAGTTCAAATCCTCCAGCCACTCCTTGGAAACCCTATCAGGCAGTTATACTCTGTCCTATAGGGTAGCTCTGAGTCAGAATGGACTCAACAGCAATGGGTTTGGTTTGGTTTAATTTTTATGGGAGGAGACAGCCACATCTTTCTCACATTAATCTTCATAGTAACCCAAAAAGGAGGGTTCTATTAATAGGCGTAGAAAAGGTAACTTACTCAAGGTCATACAGAGAAATGAGGAGTACTAGGATTTAAACCCATGAAATTGGTTCCAGAGATTATACTTTACAGGCTCTAAGTTACAGTATTTACAGTACAGCTGCCTCTTATCTTAAAAGGAGTAAGATAAATTTTAGTTCTAACCAGTTGGTGGATGTGAAGCTGCTATGACATGGGATGTTTTGGCTAAGGATAATTTGGAAACTGGGTGGGACTTACTCCATGATTGAAATCGAGAGTCTTTGAAGCCAACCTTTATATCTTCACCTTGTCACATGGATCTCATGAAGATCTTGTTGATATCCAAGTGTACTTTATATATTTCTGATCTAGCAGGCTACTAGTGCCCAAAAGAAATCCAGAGTCGTGAGTTTAAAATTCTATCATTGCCACTTACTCTAGGTGAGCCTTTGGACATTTTCCTTCTCTGAGCTTCAATTTCTTCATCTGAAAAATGGTAATGAGAGTATTTTGTATAACATCTAATGTTAAGTAGGAAAACACTGGTTCAGTGCCTAAGAGCAGGAGCTGTGGGGCTAGACTGACTGGGTTTGGATGCTGTCCACTTTTTAGTTTTGCGACCTAGAGCTAAAGGCTTAACCTCTCTGCTCCTCAGTTTCCATTTCTGTAGAATGAGAATCATAATGGTACCTACTTAATACAGTTGTTACGGTGATTAAATGTAAAATTGTAAAATGCTTAAAATGCTTTACAATGCCTGCTACTTGCATGCTAGCTATGGTTGTAGCTATTGTTTTTGTTGTTGTTACCAGAATGTTTAATTATTTCCCTTTCTGTTTCTCCCACTTTTTGCCATTAAATGAAAAAGTGGTTAGTGTCTGGAATTTGACATCATGTTGAATTCTTGTAAAGCTTCTAGATAGTTTGTTCTTCTCAAAACCATTGAGTCTACTCTGCCTCACTCGCTTTATACTATATGTATCTAGGTTATAAGGTGCCCGAGACCACATGCTGTGGCTTCATACAGTTTGAAAAGAGAATAAAGTTACTTGGAGGTAGCTTGCATGTTGAGAATCTGAGATCCAACCCTGCAACTAAGTTGGTTTATTACCTGAAGCAAGTTACTTACTTCTCCGACCCATCTTGGGGGAAAATGGTGCTTACATGTAAAGTTACTCCATAATCGCTATGGAAGTTTTTGTGAAATCAGAAATAACCAAGTTTGAATGTTAATGCTGCCATATACTAGCAGTGTAATCTTGGGAAAGTTAATCAAATTCTCAATTTTTTTCATCTGCAAGATATTGAGAATATTATCTGCTTCCAGAAGTGTACGTGAGGGTTAGGAGAGTTCAGGTAGTAGACTTGTGCCACAGAATGTACTTGGCTCATGGCCAGGATCCTTTACACCTTCCTGTTTTGATGCCCCTACTCACTCCAGGTCACTATACCCAAACTCAAATATACATATAAGAATACACACATACACCAAAGTAAATTAAGTCTCCCTTTTCCTCATTTAAAAGCTTTGTGTACTGTTGGGAGAGGGGCAACAATGTGATTGTTCTCTAGGCCATGATATATCCTTTTAGTATGCTCCTGGGTTGTGTATTTTACTAGCAATTATCTTAGTCAGCAAAATATCTCATAGCCTCTTTCAACTCTAACTAGAAAACCTTACCTTTTTGCTGTTAGGTGCCCACCAGACAAATAAAGGTTGCTTTTCAAAACACTTTCCTTGTCAGTTATTAAGTTCTTCTTCAGGTTCTAGGTAGAATTGATGCCAGATAACATGAGATTCAAACAGAAAATCCTCTGTGAAGACTTCTCTGGATACACCATCAGAATTATGCCTCTATCCACTCTCTTATTTTGCCTTTCACTTTCCTCCTACCTCCTGAAATTGATTTGTCTGCCTCACCCTCTGAACTGTGAGCTTCTTGAAGGTAGCAGGGGTTGAATCTTTCTAGTTTTGCATCCCCAATATCTATAAGTAAGTCCAGTGCCTAGCATGGCAAGGGTGCTTAATAAGTATTTAATAAATAAATGAATAAAAATCATCCTCTCCTTCCAGTTCTTCCTCCACTGTCAGCATAAATATGTACCCTTGATGTTATACAGATTCACCATGAGGATATGGCCATTATGATTTAGTTAGGAATTATTGGAAGACACATTTTATAACTCTTGCCATAATTAATGTGACAAGAAATAATAATTGACTTAGTAAGTAATCAAATCAGAATGTATTTGATTTGATCTGTCAAGTTGTTTTTCATGTCCTTAATCCTTCTAGTCAGAGCTTTCAACACCTAATTATTTCTGAAAGCAGTGAAGGCAGGCGCAGTGGGTGTCAGCCTTGGCTGGAAGAAATGAAGAACCGTTGAACCCTTCATCTAGTTGATAAAACTGGACAAAGTGGGGAGATGGGCCTTTTGTCCAATGAAATGGAAAATGTTCATGCCCTATATGTGCTCTGCCCAGAGGTATGGTGTTTACTAAGTTATAGGGTCATAAGACCAGTTCTTCAAAGCAATCGTCTTTTGAGGCACAAAGTCACTCTTTAATGTATTTCACACAACATTCCAGAAAGCTGGAAAGACTTGTCCAAAATGCTTGCTTTTTTTGAAATGTAGTGTTTGGATTATAGTTTCTAAAAGTATAAAGGACCTTTCTATGAGAACTACTCCTTACTGAACATTAATGTATGCTGATATCTTCATGTAGGTTAACTCTCTTCTTCACAACAACCCTCCCTTATCATTTCCATTTTAAAATGAAAAAACTGAGGTTTAATGACATTAGGAAACTAAGCCAAGATAACACTCAGTTTCAGGACTAGATTTCTAACTCAAGTCTTCTGACCTGAGAGTTCACTCTAATACCAGACTGAATAATGACATTAGTTTTAACACTTTGAGCTTATCTGCCTTAGTCTGTTGCCTAACTTCTTTTTTTGATTGAAAAGTTATTGAAATCAAGAGATTGTATTTATGAAGATCCCCCCAAAGGAAGATATACTGTAATAACATTGACCTATTCATTTCATTCAATTTATTCTTTCAGCAAATATGGAGAATCCAACCATGTTTGTGGTGGTGAAGATACAGAGATTAAAAACACAGCCTCTCTCTGCAAGAGTTCAGAGATTAATAATTACAACAGAGTATAATGATTTCTCTGGTGGAAATATGTGAAGGCAGCACACAAGAAAAATTTTCCAGGGAAAATTTCCTAGAGGTGATCTTTGAACTGAGTCTTAAAAGAAAAAGCTGGACTTTTCCAGGAAGGCAAGTACACTGGGCATTACAAGCAGAAGAAATAACATGTGCAGAGGCCCTGAAGTAAGAAAGTACACAGAATAGTAGGATCATAGAGTAAAACCAGGCAGATGACACTAGAGGAAAGATAGATTAGAATTACTAGACAGTGAGGAGCTTGTGTGGCTGGAACAGAAGAATTTAATCATCTTGAGGTCATTTCCTATTTTTCATAAAAATTTCTGACAGAATACTTGAAACCTGATGTGATTCTTTTTTTCAATTTAATATATGAAAAGTTATAAGCATGCCTAAAAACTAGGAATAAATACTCTCCAGATTAAAAAAAAAAAAAAAAAAAAAAAACACAAAAAAACGCTTTGCTGTAGAGTTGATTCCAACTAATAGTGACCGTATAGGTCAGAGTAGAACTTCCCCATAGGGTTTCCAAGGAGCAGCTGATGGATTTGAACCACCGACCTTTTGGTTAGCAGCTGAGCTCTTAACCACTGTTCTCAATTTAGTTAACAGACTTCAGGATTACAGAGGTATCTTAGTCATCTAGTGCTGCTATAATAGAAATACCACAAGTGGATGGCTTAAACAAACAGAAGTTTATTCCTTTACAGTTTAGTAGGCTAGAAGTCCAAATTCAGGGTGTGAGCTTCAGGAGAAGGCTTTTTCAGTAGGCTCTGGAGGAAGGTCTTTCTTGTCAATCTTACCCTGGACTAGGAGCTTCTCTGCACAGGAACCCTGGGTCCAAAGGATGCACTCTGCTCCTGGCGCTGTGTTCTTGGTGATATGAGGACCCCCAACTATCTGCTTGCTTCCCTTTCCTTTTATCTCTTGTAAGATGAAAGGTGGTGCAAGCTACGCCCCAGGGAAACTCCCTTTACATTGGATCAAGTACGAGACCTGGATAAGGGTGTTACATCCCACCCTAATCCTCTCTAACATAATCTAATATTGCCTCATTAACCACAGGCAGATTAGGATTTACAACACATAGGAAAATTACAATCACAAAATGGAGGACATCCACACAATATTGGTAATCATGGCCTAACCAAGTTGACATATGTTTTGGGAGGACACAATTCAATCCATGACAAGTGATGTATACTTATTTTTGTGTAGTCTGAGAATTTAAATCACTCCCAAGCATGTATCCTGAGACATATACCGAATTTTTAATTTAGGCATTAAATATATTTTAAAATAAACTATTAATTGACAACATAGTATACCTTGAAATTGCACCCTAAAAGAAGAATATAAAATCAAATCTAAGTTTGACAGGATAAGTTTCTGTTTCATAAAATTTTAATATGACCCATGTCTGGTAAACTTATCGAACCTGGATTTTTGTTGTTGTCGTTTATTCTGTCTAGAATTTCTAATGTTTATAGTTGGAGGCATTTTGCATTAGTTCAATGTGCTACATTACTAGAACTAGAAATCTTTTAAAATTTATTTTATGATTGCCTTTCAAGTAGACTGTAAGTTCCTTGAAGGCAGAAGCCGGTTCTTTTTATCTTTTTGTCCCCAGAAACTTACCTAGTCTCTGGCACACAGATTCTTAAAGAAAGTTGGTATCGGTAGATGAATGATTGAACATTTTGCTTTTTTGACATTCAATTTTTTTTTCTCAGTAAGATGGAGGTGGGAATGATTATCTGGCAAGGGGCACAAGGGAATTTTTTGGGTTATGTTCTGTGTATTGATTGTGATCAGGCCTGTATGGGTGTATACATACAATAAAACTCATTGAACTGGCCACTTAAAATGGACACATTGTATTGTATGTAAATTATGTCTCAATAAAGGTGACTGAAGAGAAAAAGATGCAGGAGTCAGCCTGAAGTCATTCATAGTGGGTGAATGTGGGAACATTAGCACATCAAAAATGAATAACTGAATGAAAAAGGAATCCATGACCCCCCCCAAAAAGAAAAAACATTTCCATTGAGTCAATTCCAACTCATAGTGACCCTACAGGACAGAGTAGAACTTCCCCGTAGAGTTTCCAAGACGTAATCTTTACAGAAGCAGACAGCTACCATTTTCTCCCACAGAGCACCTGGTAGGTTCAAACCACCAACCTTTCAGTTAGCAGCCAAACACTTTAACCACTGTGCCAGCAGGGCTCCTTCCATGAGCTCATGGTGATACTAAAAACAAACAACAACAACAAAAAAAAAAAAACACTTGCTATCAAGTAGATTCCGACTCACTGCAACCCCTTGTGTGTCAGAGTACAACTGCGCTCCACAGGTTCAAAGGTTGATTTTTTGGAAGTTAGTTTGCCATGCCTTTGGGTGCCTCTGGGTGGACTTAAACCTCAAGCCTTTCAGTTAACAGCCAAGTGCAGTAACCATTTTCACCACTCAAGAACTCCACAGTGAAACTAAGAAATACAAATAAAAATGAAATGATAAATGAATGATAAATAAATGAAATAATACATGCAAATCCTCTAGTACAGTTCTTGTCTACATTGTAACAGAGCACGTTAGCAAAAGAAATTGAGGATTTCATTAGTGCTTTCCTAAAGCTAATAAAATACACAATTTATCCATCGTTTGTACTTCCCCGCACCCCCAAAGCTGCAGGTCTCTTGTTTTAGAAGTGAAGTGGAGGCACACATATTCCTCTGTCGTCATCCTGTAGCTAATGCGAGTTTTATACATAGGGACAGCATTGTTAGGTTTGCCTATGGTTGTAGTCTTAAACCGTTCCTCAAATACGTCTGGTTCTCCTTTCAAGCACGTGGTAGAATTTCACATTCCCACCCCTTGACATTGGAGGTAGCTTCCTTTGTCCAGGCAATAGAAGAAGTAGTGATGAATATCACCTGTGAGCTGAAGTGTTAAGACCCAATGTTATTGCTTCACCACATCTCCTTTTCCTACCAAGTGATTGCGGAAGCACATGTGGAAATGAAGCTTTCTTCAGCCTGGATTCCTGGCTAACTATAATTGGCAAAGATTTGCTGTCAACTTGTATTGGACATGTAGCTTGAGTGTGATATCATATAAACATTTTGGCTTTAATCTCTTGAGATTTGAGGACTGTTTGTTATTGCAGTGTAACCTAGCCTCTCTAACTGATACATTGTTACCTTGCATAGGGTCCAACACAGAGTGAGTGATTGATCAAAGACTGATAAATTGAACTAATTTCCTTCCACAGACCTAGCCTTACAAGGAAAATTTCAAGTCAGATTTGACTATCTTTGAGTTAAAGCAAATTTTCCTCTCCTACAACTGCCTTTGGTGATTTATTAGACAACTGCTTCTAATTTTTTGTTCTCCATTTTTCTCTGCCTTCCTTGGGGAGAGAGGGAAACATTTTCCTCCTAATTTTCTATAGCCTGTTGAAAAGTGTAGTTTGACTAATGACACACAAGTGCACTAGAGTCTACAAAGAAAAGACCAACAGCTTTGACCTCCTCTTCTAAGAAAAGCCACGGAAAAGTCAGAGTTGCAAACTGCAACCTAAAACTTGTTAACAATGAGGAAAAGTGGCCATTTACTATTACTATATGTTGGAAACAATTCAGAATCATGCAAAATGAGTTCCGTAATAGTTTTTCTACCAAAAAAAAACAAAATTACCTATTAGGGAAATCATACCATGCCTGAATAGACTAAATATCGCCATCTTTAGCCACTTGGCAAGGGAAAGAGTGAGGAGGAGATTGTAGTAAGCCCTATCTTCACCCCTCTCCCCTTGCTTCTGAATGAATCCACCCCGCAAATGAGCCAAGCAGAGAGAAGGGGATTCCTGTGCTTGCTCCTGCCCTTTGGTTCCCTGCTGGCTAACTGCCAGGTGTTCAGCAAAAACAGTTGCTGGCAGAGCCATGGCTTCTAGCGTCCTTCAGCTTCTCTACTTGCCAATCTCAACTCCAAATAAAGAGCTTTTTTAGGCATGAGGCTGCCAAAGATGAGAACATCCACGTCATCTGGACATGACCTAATTTTCTTCCAGAGGAAAATCCCAAGTCAGTAACTTCTTCAGTTTCAGTACCGTCCCCTTTTTTGAGAGATGGCTCCTTTTTTTTTTCCTCTTCCTTCCATAAGCAGTGCCAAACATGAAAATTTCAAATATCTCATTCCGTTATTCAGATTCTATGTCAGATGTCATGTCCCAAATCTTGTTTCGGAAGATAGAGTCAATATGTCAGTAGGCACTCAACTGATATCCAGTGAGTGAATTGTATAATCAAAGGGTATGAGTTCAAAACGTAAACTCTCTGAGGGCAGGAATGACGACTTGTTTGCCTGTAAACTCCCAACATTGAACACCCTGCTTGCCACATAGTAAGCACTTAGGAAACAGCTGTGTGGTTAAGAGTATGGTATTTAGAGTCTGTTTCACCACTTACTTACTAGCTGTGTGACTCTGAAAAAAGTTACTTAATCTTTTAAGCCTCAGTTTCCTCATTAGCAAAATGGGACCTTTATGAAGATTAAATGAGATAATTGCACCAAGTGCTTAGCACAGAGTAAGCCCTCCCTAAATGGTGCAAACAGTTAACATGCTTGGCTGCTAACCAAAAGGTTGAGTCCACCCAGAAGTGCCTCAGAAGAAAGGACTGGCAATCTTCTTGCAAAAAATTAGCCATTGAAAACCCTATGGAGCACAGTTCAATTCTGACACTCGTGAGGTCATGATGAGTCAAAATCAATTGCAACTGTTTTTTTTAAGCCCTCAATAGTTGAGTTGCGCCTCAGTAGCTCAGTCTCCTTATTAATATTGTCTAAGCTCCTAAGATTTCTGCATTTTCAAAGGCTGGCTCACCTTGAACAAGCAACTTAGGTATTAATGTGATCTAAGGTGTCAAAAGTAACTTATAGGTGAGTTTTCTCTCTCTCAACCTAGTGAATTCATTTAAAAATTTATGTCTACCATACTAAGGAAGGCCAGATACCTGGAGGATTCTATTTTAAAACTGTAGCCCAGAGAATTGGGGGAAAGGGGTGCATGTCAGGAATACACCACATCTGACTGCCTCAAGCATACAGCTGTTTCAAAAATGTCTGCAAAAGTGGTTTCCTCTTTTCAGAAAAGAAAAATAAGTCACTGCATTTCCTAGGAATATTCAAAATCATCATTAGTGCTATGAATAATTTATCAGAAGTTCCCTAAACCAGATAATGACACTTTTGTTTCCTGCTGAAAGAGCAGAGAGGCTGTTCAACAATAACAAAATTAGTTCCCCCAAAACAAAACTGTCCTTTTCACCCTTGAACTTGCCTTGTCTGGCAATTGCAGATGTATCAAGACACCAGTTGAGCCAAAGAACACAGCCAAAAACAAAACAAAAAAATAGTAAGAGAAAATAATCCAAAACAAATTAATAAATCTAATAGAATCTTCTTTCCCTTCTTTTCTTAAAATCATCCAACAACTTTCCATTGTGGCTATATTTTCCAAGTACAAAATTGTGTTTCTGAATATGATAAAAGATTCATCTCCATGTAGCTTAAGGATGTGTATAAGAACGAGTGTGGCTTCTAATCGTTTGATGCATGAACTCCAGCATTAGCTCTTTTGTGGGCAAAGGTGAAAAAGCACTCGTGTTCAGGCGTTGAGCCTGACTTCTTGGAAGGTCGTTAAAACAGGGAGGGGCAGATGCATGCCTACGGGAATATCAAAGCCTTACCTGGAAGCAAAGCAGAGTTGGGTTTGTTGCTTCAGAATTATTTTTCATGTGTTTGAAATGGAAACTTTCAGAACGCTGGAATGGTTCCTTTAAGTCACTCAACCTCTTAAACACAAAACTCTTTCTCCCCTCTTCAGAGAAAAAGGGCAAGTGGGTAGGGGGTAGAAAGAGATATGAAAAGTCAGAGGAGGCATTACATGTAAATGTCCCCTAGCAATCGCTGAAAAGGAAAAGGACCTTAGCATGCAGGTAATCCGTCCAGCCCTCTGACTCACGCCACTCGGCTGCTGTGTGTCCCAGATGTTACCGATTTTGTAAGATAGCAATTTCCAGCTCCCAAAACTGATTCCAAGTGAGAAAATAGGAAAAGTAATTGGTTGCTATTAGATACGCATTCTTAAGTGGAAAGAAATGTGGGCAGTGAGGAATTTCTGGCCTGGATTGGAGGTTCATGGTAATTAAACAGTAATAGCAAAGAGGATTCCCAATAACTTATTTGAAATCCAGATAGTAGGTTAAAAACACAAATGGATATTGTGCCTCTTTCAAATCATCATAAGAAAACATACTTGTCATTCAATGAAAGGTTTCTTCTTCCCAGGAATAGAGCATCATTATTGAATGTCATTGATATACTTTTGATTGTTCAAACATTTGTTGAGTAGGCATTCTGTATAAGGCCTCTTGCTAGTGTGGGATGAGTTGACTTGAATAACATCCCTCTCCTGTCTGTGCTACACCCTTAATATTCCAAATTCTGATTATATTTTTTTAGGAGGTACTAAGATACTTTTCAACCACGTGTCTGTCAATTTGTCGTACTGTGGTGGCTTGCGTGTTGCTGTGATACTGGAAGTTTTGCCACCAGTATTTCAAATACCAGCAGGGTCACCCTTAGTAGACAGGTTTCAGTGAAGCTTCCAGACTAAGATATACTAGGAAGAAGGAACCAGCAGTCTACTTCTGAAAAAAATGGACTGAAAACCTTATGGACAGCAGCAGAACACTGTCTGATACAGTGCCAGAAGATAAGCTTCTCAGGTAGGAAGGCACTCAAAATACGACTGGAGAAGAGCTGCCTCCTCAAAGTAGAGTCCACCTTAATGACATGGGTGGAGTCAAGTTTTCAGGATCTTCATTTGCTGAGGTGGCGCAACTCAAAATGAGAAGAAATAGCTGCAAACACCCATTAGTAATAGGAACGTGGAATGTATGAAGTATCAATCTAGAAAAATTAGAAGTTGTCAAAAATGAAATGGGAACTATAAAAATTGTGATATTCTAGGCATTAGTGAGCTGAAATGGACTGGTATTGGCCATTTTGAATCAGACAGCCATATGGTTTACTATGCCAGGAATGACAAATTGAAGAGGAATGATGTGGCAAAAAACTGACAAAAAGAACATTTCAAGATCTATCCTGAAGTATCATGCTGCCAGTGATAGGATAATAATCATACGCCTACAAGGAAGACGAGTTAATACGACTATTACTCAAATCTACCAACCACTAAGGCCAGAGATGAAAAAATTGAAGATTTTTACCAACTTCAGCAGTCTGAAATTGATCAATCACTTAATCAAGATTCATTGATAATTACTGGAGTTTGGAATGTGAAACTTGGAAACAAAGAAGAAGGACTGGCAGTTGGAAAACATGGCCTTGGTGATAGAAACGATGCTGGAGATCAGATGATAGAATTTTGTAAGACCAGCCTAACCCTGATACTGAAAGCAGGAAAACACGTCGCAGAAAAAGAAAATTACAGACCAATATCTCCCATGAATATAGATGTAAAAACTACCACAGCCTCCACCAGACTGAGTCCAGCACAACTAGATGGTTCCCAGCTACCACCACAAACTGCTGTAACAGGGATCACAATAGAGGGTCCTGGACAGAGCTGGAGAAAATGTAGTACAAAATTCAAATTCACACACACAAAAAAAGACCAGACTTACTGGTCTGACAGAGACTAGAGAAACCCCAAGAATATGGCCCCTGGATACTCTTTTAACTTAGTACTGAAGTCACCCCTGAGATACACCCTTCAGCCAAAGATTAGACAGGCCCATAAAACAAACAATAACATACATAGCTCAAACATGTATACGAGACTAAATGGGCACACCAGCCCAGGGGCAAGGGCAAGAAGTCAGGAAGGGATAGGAAATCTGGACAAACAGAAATGGAGAACCCAAGGCCGAGAAGTGGAGAGTGTTGATACACTATGGGGTTGGCAACTAATGTCACAAAACAATATGCATATTAATTGTTTAATGAGAAACTAATTTGCTCTGCAAATCTTCATCTAAAGCACAATAAAAAAAATTTTTGCAAGACCAACAACTTCTTCATTGTAAATACCTTTTCTCAACAACACAAACAGCAACCACACACCTGGACCTTGCCAGACAGAATACACAGGAATCAAACTGACCACACCTGTGGAAAGAGATGATGGAGGAGCTCAATATCATCAGTCAGAACAAGGCCAGGGACTGACTGTGGAATAGACCATCAATTGCTCATAGGCAAGTTCAAGCTGAAGTTTAAGAAAATTAGAACAAGTCCGTGGGAGACAAAGTAGGACCTTGAGAATATCCCACCTGAATTTAGAGACCATTTCAAGAACAGATTTGATGCATTGAACTCTAATGACCGAAGATCAGACGAGTTGTGGAATGATATCAAAGACATCATACATGAAGAAAGCAAGAGATCATTAAAAAGATGGGAAAGAAATAAAAGACAAAAATGGATGTCAGAAGAGACTTTAAAAGTTTCTCTTGAACATATGGTAACTAAAGCCAAAGGAAGAAATGATGAAGTAAAAGAGCTGAACAGAAGATTTCAAAGAGTGGCTCGAGAAGACAAAGTAAAATATTACCATGAAATGTGCAAAGACCTAGAGTTAGAAAACCAAAGGCGAAGAATATGCTCTGTATTTCTCAAGCTGAGAGAACTGAAGAAAAAAATTCAAGCCTCGAGATGCAATATTGAAGGTTCTACAGGGAAAATAATTGAAGGATACAGGAAGCATCAAAATAAGATGGAAGGAATACACAGAGTCACCATACCAAAAAGAATTGGTTGACATTTGACCATTTCAGGAGGTAGCATATGATCAGTAACCGATGGTACTGAAAGAAGTCCAAGCTTCACTGAAGGCATTGGCAGAAAACAAGGCTCCAGGAATTGACAGAATACCAACTGAGATGTTTCAAGAAACTGATGCAGCACTGGAAGCCCTCAGTCATCTGTGCCAACAAATTTGGAAGACAGCTACCTGGCCAACCGACTGGAAGAGAGCCATATTTTTGCCCATTCAAAAGAAAGGTGCTCTAATGGAATGTGGGAATTATCGAACAATATCATTAATATCACACACATCTAAAATTTTGCTGAAGATCATTTAAGAGCAGTTGCAGCAGTACATTGATAAGGAACTGCCTGAAATTCAAGTCAGATTCAGAAAAGGATGTGTAACAAGGGATGTCATTGCTGATGTCAGATGAATCACGGCTGAAAGCAGAGAATACTAGAAGGATGTTTGCCTGTGTTTCCTTGACTATGCAAGGGCATTCAACTGTGTGGATCATAACAAATTATGGATAATATTGTGAAGAATGGGAATTCCAGACACTTAATTGTGCTTATGGAGCCCTGGTGGTGCAGTGTTTAAGAGCTTGGCTGCTAAGCAAAAGGTCGGCAGTTTGAATCCACCAGCAGCTCCTCATAAACCCTATGGGGCAGTTCTATTCTGTCCTACAGGGTTACTATGAGTCAGAATTGACTTGGTGGCAACGGGTTTGGTTTGGTTAAACTCATGAGGAACCTGTACTTAGACCAAGAGGCAGTATTCAATCTCTATGCTGAGCAAATAATCTGAGAAGCTGGACTATATGAAGAATGGGGCATCATGACTGGAGGAAGACTCTTTAACAACCTGTGATATGCAGATGACACAACCTTGCTTGCTAAAAGTGAAGAGGACTTGAAGCACTTACTGATGAAGATCAAAGACTACAGCCTTCAGTATGGATTACACCTCAACGTAAAGAAAACAAAAATCCTCACAAGTAAACTAATAAACAACATCATGATAAATGGAGAAAACATTAATGTTGTAAAGGATTTCATTTTACTGGATCCACAATCAACAACCATGAAGCAGCAGCCAAGAAATCAAACAATGCATTACATTGGGCAAATCTGCTACAAAAGACCTCTTTAAAGTTTTAAAAAACAAAGATGTCATTTTAAGGACTAAGATGTATCTAACCCAAGCCATGGTGTTTTCAATCACCTCATGGGCATGCGAAATCTGGACAATGAAATAAGGAGTACTGAAGAAGAATTAATGTCTTTGAATTATGGTGTTGGTGAAGAATATTGAATATACCATGGACTGTCAGAAGAACAAACAAATCTGTCTTGGAAGAAATGCAGCCAGAATGCTCCTTAGAAGTATGAATGGCAAGGCTTCATCTCACATACTATGCACATGTTATCAGGAGGATCAATCCCTGGAGAAAGACATCATGCTTGATAAAGTAGAGGGTGAGTGAAAAGAGGTAGACCCTCAATGAGATGGAATGACACAGTGGCTGCAACAATGGTCCCAAGCATAACAACGATTGTGAGGATGGTTCAGGAGTGTGCAGTGTTCATTCTGTTGTATAGATGGTTGCTATGAGTCAGAACTGCCTCGAAGGCACCTAACAATAACACGATACCTTTCAAAAAGGAGCAAATAATCCCAAAAGAAGTATTTTTCCAATGTAGTGCTTATTATCTTTAAGTATTGCCTGAAATCCTTCTAAAAAAAAAAAAAGTCATATTAAGTTGTGACAAACAAGTTCATTAGAAACTGATAAAATTATTCTTCAGGCTTAAACAATGTAGAGCTTGTTTTTATTTGTTTTTAACAGCTTTATTGAGGTACAACTCATACACCATAAAACTCACCCATTTAAGGTGCACAATTAAGTGAATTTTAGCATATTCAGAGTTGTGCAATCATCAGTACAATCTAATTTTAGAATATTTTTATCATCCCAAAATACCCATTAACAGGCACTCCCCACCCATCCACCCTAACCACCCGCAACACATATACGCAAACAGAAAAACCTAGACAACCACTAATCAATCTACTTTTCGTCTCTATGGATTTACCTATACTGGATATTTTATATAAATGAAATCCTATTGATATAATAACTCTGACTGTAAGAATCAACACCAAGCTACTCCCTGTGAGGCAAAGGTCAAAGATACCCTCCTTCTCCAACTTCTCCACCGTTTCAGACACCAACCATTCTGCCCATAGCGCTCTTTCTCTATTTGTTCGATAATTCATTGGAATGGTCACAGACAACTCACTGAAATAGCATAACTGCAATAACATCTTTAATGACTGAGAATGATATAAAGGATATAAACAGAAACAAAAATATGCAGAGAACAAGGTTTATCCCAGCACAAGTCCTCAGTGTCTAAAAGGAGACCTACTTACATCTCAAAGGGGATCCACGTACCCTTCCTGAAAATCACTGATGATTCTCATCCGTCAAGAAACTTTCAAACAGGGAACTCAGTGACGTTGCTGGTTGGACTCAGCTGTCTGTCACTCCTCTCACCTGCACCAGAATTCAGTCTTCATACTACACTACTCCCATCTGGATCTGCTCGTTGTCTCCACTTCTTCTGGTACCATCACAGCCTCTGCCTCCTTCACCATCTGCTCTGTGGGCTGATTTGCCCATCTCAGCAAACTCTGTTGGTCTTCAGTGTTACAGCCTTTGACCCATATTACAGTTCTTTTATTTGGGTTTAAGAGGTTCTCAGAGCAGGGACCTCAGATGCAAAGAATGCACTCCTCTCCTGGCTATTATCAGTTAGGAAGCCCCCAAAAACCTCTGTGAGATTGACCCCTTATATAAGCACAGTCCTTGTCAAGTTCAGGGTGTGGCTTTCATAAACTGACCAAACCCTTAGGTAGATCGTAAACCAACCAATCCTATTTAGTGGATTTGCAAGCCTCTTATGCGGATAGTAAACTGACCAATCACTTGCAAAATGCCTATGCGGACAGTCAACTGGCCAGTTACTTGCAAGATTATGGACTGACCAATCATTCTGGAAGAATTACAAACCTAGGATCAGAAAGGCCATATAAAGAAACCCATTGCACCACAGATATATAACATATGATTTTTTGTGACTAGTTTCACTTTGAGTTTTAAAACTTTCATGTCACCAGACAAGAATCCAGGAGTTCTGAACTGTACTTCCATTTCCTCATTCATAAAATAAAGAAGATATTACTTCCTGGGGCAGTTGTGGGAAGTAAATAAAATAATAATATGTGAAAGCAAGTAGCACGGTACCTGGCATACAGAAATTGCTAAATAAAAATTGACATTATTTTTGAAAACAATTCTAAAAATCCATCTCAAATCTTTACGCCAGAAGTAGTTTCCATGTCATTCTGTGCAAAGAGCAATAGGAGGCTTTACACAAACTATATTTATAAATCAAAACGTATTAAATAACTGCCTATTTGAAAAATGTTGAAGAACACAGAAAAACAAAATAAAACTTATTCATAATCTGACCACTTAAAAATTATATAATGTAATTCCCCTAGAGATAACAATTATTAACAGCATAATATATATTCATCTAATTTTTCCTATGCTTCTTACAATAAATTTATATATGATATATATTACATGTGCACATGTACATTAGAGTATAATAAGACATCATCCATGCCTTCATGGGCTATCCAGTCTAGAAAGGGATAGAAAATAGAAAAACACAGAAATTGTTATAAATAATATAAAGTTAAGAATTATGTGGCACAAGCAAAAGGAATAAAATATTAAAGACCTTATAACAGTCCCAGAGTGCATGATACTGGTGACTTTGGCTTTCAAAACGGCAGTAGTAAACATTCAAAGTATAAAATTCAAATAGGACAGAAACAAAAACAGGAGCATGTAACACAGAGTTATAATTCTCAGAGAGTTTAGTAGAGTCTCCCAAATGGTTTTGGTTCATGGCACCCTTAGTGCCTCGGTCATTTTTTTACACAGCCAAAAGAAATACCTAACAGTTCTATTTATTAAGTGGTTGGGTACGAAAAACTTAGTAAGTATTTATATCCTAACTACTTAGTAGCCATTTGAAAAATAATATATGTAGAAAAAATATTTTTTTAACGTTATGTTTTTACAACCATGATTACTTACTAATGGGATGTGTGTGTCCTTGTGCACTGAATAACTTCTCAGAATTTCAAAAAAGACTAACTGGGTACTGCCATCCTCATTTCCTGTTTCACATTGATTTTCATGTGGTGCATGGTTTTTAATAAAAATCCTAGCTTTGCTAGGGGAACATCTAGCTCAACTGGCGTAACATAGTATATAAAGAAAATGTTCTACATTTTAGTTTGGTAAGTAGTGTCTGGGGTCTGAAAAGCTTATGAGAGGCCATCTAAGATACTCCACTAGTCTCACCCTGTCTGGAGCAAGGGAGAAAGAAGAAAACCAAGGACACAAGAGAAAGATTAGTCCAGAGGACTAATGGACCACAACTACCACAGCCTCCATCAGACTGAGTCTAGCACAACTAGATGGTGCCCAGCTGCCACTACTGACTGCTCTGACAGGGATCACAATAGAGGGTCCTGAACAGAGCTGGAGAAAAATGTAGAACAAAATTCTAACTCACAAAAAAAAAAAAAAAAGAGAGACTTACTGGTCTGACAGAGACTGGAGAGAGCCTGAGAGTATGGCCCCTGGACACCCTTATAGCTCAGTAATGAAGTCACTTCTGAGGTTCACCCTTCAGCCAAAGATTAGGCAGACCCATAAAACAAAATGAGACTAAAGGGGCATACCAGCCCAGGACAAGTATGAGAAGGCAGCAGGGGACAGGAAGGCTGGTAATGGGGAACCCAAAGTCAAGTAGGGGAGTGTTGACATGTCATGGGGTTGGCAACCAATGTCACAAAACAATGGGTGTATTAATTGTTTAAAGAGAAACTTGTTGGCTCTGTAAACCTTAATCTAAAATACAATAAAAAAAATCCTATGTTTGCAAAGATGTGGCATCATCAAAAAGAAATGTAGTGCAAACTAATATCGAAACCGTGAACTATCTTGAGCAAGTAGTTCACGTGGAATCTGAAAGATGTTGATCATCACTGTGTTTCTCTCATAATTTTGAAAACAGTACATTTGTGAGTTAGCTGCAGCACCCTGGTATGCCTCATCATACAGTTTGGAGTGTGTGGACTTCGAGTATTTAATTCTAAATAGTATTCCAAATACAGAAGTCTATGGCTCAGTAGAAAACTCATAGGGGTTAAAGAGAAATGTAATTATTGACTGTGCAATTGAGCTCTCTGAGTTAAATTTCCCTATCTAAGAAATGGAAATATCCTACTTCATAAGATTACGATGATGTTTAAAAGAGTTCACATGTGTTAAATGCCTATAGCACAATACCTTGTTCCAAGGGTCACTATCTCTATAATGGAGTCCACTGTGATAGCTGAAGGGTTGGTATCATTGGTGGAGCAAGTACAGTCTCCAAGGAGACCAAAGTCTGTGGGATTAAAGCAGAATGGATGTGTTGCATTTGGACTGATGGTGCAATAATGGTAATATTAATAATAATAATAATAGCAATAATAATAATAATGTTGTTACAATTATTTAAAAACAAAAACAACCAGATATGGAATGCCTTGCCCTCTGGGAGACAGTAGAACACAATGCATCCTGATCATCTACGTAGTTTAGAATCTCAGTTATTTAATCAATCTGTGCCTCATTTAATAAGCATAACTATCTTATGTCAAGTATTTAAAACAGTGCCTTGCACATAGTAAGCACTCAAATATTCGCTATCATTAGTATGTGCTACATGCTAAATTACCCCTTAAATAATCTCATTTTTCTCTCACAACTACACTTCTTGGTTTGTATTGTTGTGTTTATGTTAAGAGTGGCATTCAAGCTCTCAAAGCTAGTAAACTAAGTAGAGCCATGGATTGATCCCTAAGCCTGAGATATTTCCATTATATTATTCTGAATGGAACCAGAATTCCTGATTAATTTTCAATTTTTCTTGATGGTGGAAAGGTTGATCTGAGTCTGAATTAAGTCTCAAGTGACAATTGAGTGCACGTTGCTTATTTGGCCCCTAAGATACAAAACAGGCCTATTTATTTAGTTCAGTGGACATCAAGGAATGTACTAGCACCAATCTCTCACCCTCATCTTCCAAAGCAGCATATTCTGCTAATCTAAGTAGTTCTAATCTGTGTGGCTACTGATGGATGTGATGGTAGAGACCCGTCTAAGACCATGGCTTTAATCCTATACATCCTCATCTTCAGATATTTATTCAGTAGGAGGTATGCCAAATAGTCAAGTCAGTCTGAACACATCATCCTTCCCCACTTCATTGTCTCATTTAGAATTAGGATTCCTCCTCCTTAATCCATCTACTACAGTTGTTTCATCAGTAGGTGTGATGGTTAAGATTGTGTGTCAACTTGGCTGGGCCTTGATTCTCAGTGTTTTGGCAGTCGTGTGCAGTCGTGGTCACTCCCTGTTGAAATTTGATATGTGATCACCCCCATGATGCGATCTGCTGTGAGTAGCCAATCAGTTGAGGGGGGTTTCCTTGGGCGTGTGGCCTGCGTTGAGTGTGGGCAGACGTTCTGGCAGGGGTCGGGGGACTTTTGCTCATTCTGGATCCTGTAGCTGGCTCCTTTCGTCTGACCTCTGGTTCTTGGGACTTGAGCTAACAACTTCCCTGTGGTCTTGCCTGCTGATCTTGGGATTTGTCGATCTTCACAGCCTGTGAGCAACAGCCCTGCTCTCCAACTTGCTAATCTTCAGTTCGCCAGCCCCTGCAGCTGTGTGAATCAGGAGAAGCCTCTAACCTGATCTATGGACTTGGGACGTTATAGCCTCTACAACCACATGAACCATTTCCTTGATATAAATCTCTCTCTATGTATATATTATATGCTTTACTCATTTTGCTTCTCTAGAGAACCCAACCTAAGATGGTAGACTTACATACCATAGGTATATCTTCTAAACGTTGTTGTTGTTGTTGTTAGTTGTTGTTGAGTTATTCTGATTCAAGGAGTCCCCAGGTGGCACAAATGATTAAGCACTCAACCACTAGCTGAAAGGTGATGGTTTGAACCCACCCAGAGGTGACTTGGAAAATAGACCTGGCTATCTGCTTCCTAAAGCTCATACCCTTGGAACCCTATGGAGCAGTTCTACTCTGTAAACATATGACCTCTGTTTTCCTTTCTACTATCTTCTTTCACCATTACCGAAAATGTACCCTGTACCGTAGCTAGATTAATTTTCTGCTGTTTGCTGTTTCTCAAACACTTTACTCTTTTCCCTAACAGTTATGATCTCCCTTCTTGACTTCATGGCTAAATCCACCTTATTTTTTGTGACTCAATGAATATGCCACCTCTCCAACAACTCTGGGATAGGTAGTCTTTCTCTCACAGCACCTTCCTAGTACTTATTTTCTCCACTCTCAATTCAAGGTCTCATCCTCCCTTATAAGTACTTTACTTCTCCTTTAGTCATGTCCTTTAGCTGAGCTACAGAGCCTATTTAATGCTACCTCCCCATAGTACTGATGGATGATCATTGCATACCAGAATCACAAATCCAAAATATTGACCTCCAAAGGTTCTTTCTTGCATCGACAACAACAGCAACAATAATTAATATTTCTGAGTTCTTGTTATATGCTATCTACAGTTATGAGTGTGTTATGTGTATTTAATCATCTAATATTCACAACTCTGTAAGACAGAAATGATTATTTTCCTCATTTTACACTTAATACAAAATGAAACACAGGGTGATGAAGTGATTGTCTAAGGTCAAAAAGATAGGAAGAAACTATAGTCTTCCTCTCTGGCATGACTGGAAACCCTCATGTTCTGCCTGAAACTCCCTGACACTTGTCAAACACTTGACCATGTGCGTAGGAGGGTGAGATACTTCACTTAGGTTCCCAAGTTTATTGGTGGTTCCAACACCCTCCCATCTTCCACCTGGTGCCATGATTTGACTCATATTCCTCCTAAGCCCAAAGTTATATATGTCTAGAGTTGATACATTCCATGAGAACAGGTGCCACATTTACTTTCTTCACTGCTGTATTCTGCATGGCAGAACATTCAAAAAATACATGCTGAATAAATGAATTAGCGGTCATGAGAATTCCACTGGCATCAGAGAGCATCACAAGTTTGGGATTACCCAGTATAGAATGACAACTGAAACTATCTTCCTCACCCACCTCCAACCCCAGTTCATTACTCACTGGAGGAAAGGAAGCTGGGAAAAAAAAAAATAGATCTAAGCAATCAAGGTAAAAAGTAAATATATTTGCAAGCTGTGATAAATGGTATAGACTCCAAGTAACTTTGGAAGAATAAATATCACCATTGTCTCTGAAGTTCATAAATGGATTGTATAGTTTGTACAAAGCAAGAGTTGGGTTTCTAGATAAGGGGACAGTTTTAAGTTCTGATGATGAATAATTCACTGTGGTCAGATCCCAGCAAGGACACATGCCTGCAGTTAAAGAAAGTACTAGCACATGAGAGGCTTCTCTATAAAGAATGTGGTTGCTTTATACTCTCCTGAGCAAGTCTTAAATTAATAAATGATGAATAAGTAAAGGAATTGAGATTATTCATTTTGTGAAGCACAATGAGATTTGAGTTGTTCATGGCCTTTTATTCTGTAAAACATAAAGCATGTGATATACAACTTATAGCTGTCCTCCAGAAATTGTCTTAACTCAGGACATTTGGACACCCCTAGCAAGATGGGGCTTATTCCTCTTACTCTTAAACCAAAGGAGTGTTGTTGAATGAGGCCTGACACCTGAGTGATAAATTGTACACCTAAGGACTCCATGTCACACCTGGACTCTCCCCAACTTAATTTTTCACCCAAATCCATATCTCTCTTCTATTTTTATCTGCTCTGCATCCTCTAAGCTCTTTTTTAACATGTAATCTCAGCTCTGTGCTCAGTTAATATAGTTCATATAGGTGAACCAAACAGGTAAACATAGTTCATATAGTTCCAACCAAACTGGTGTCAGTAACAGAAGAGATCTTGGGTTAGGCATGAGCAGAAATTCTGGATTAGGAGGTGTAGATGAAATAATGCCAGGGATCCCAGAATCATAATATTGACTAGAAGTAGCACTTGGAATCATCTGGAACATATGGAAGATGAGCAAGACTCAAGCAATTGTGCTGGGCCTCCTGTGAGGTTCTGGCCTCTAGGATTAATTCAGAGCTAGAAATAGAAGGTAAGATCAAGAATTCAAAACAGATGACAGTTCAGGTTGCTGGGACCCCATGCTTGCAAAGGTACCATGCTTTGTTCCCTCCAGGCATTGGACTCTGGGCATACAGCAACAGACACTCTACAGGCATCATCCACTGGTGGAGAAGGAGTTCCTAATGTATTTCCTGTCCTGGCTGTCATTGTCTTTAGAGCCTTGATGCAATTCAACTTGCATTGAACAAATTTTCATTGTTGATACTTGGGTGGAACAAGATGGTGTTCAATGCCAGATATTACCCAAAATATTGTCTTCATTTAGGAGCTCTACCCTAAGAAGACCATCATTCATCTGTTAATTTGTCGTACAGTGGTGGTTTGCATGTTGCTGTGATGCTAGAAGCTTTGCCACTGATATTTCAAATGCCATCAGAGTCACCCATGGTGGACAGGTTTAAATGGAGCTTTCAGAGTAAGACAGTCTAAGAAGAAAGGCCTTCCAAAAATTAGCCAATAAAAACCTTATGGGATCACAATAGAACATTGTCTGACTCACTTGCTTTGGACACATCATCAGGAGGGATCAATTGCTGGAGGAGGACATCATGTTTGGTGAAGCAGTGGGTCAGCAAGGGCAAGGGAGACCCTCAGAGAGATGGGTTGGCACAATAGCCACAACAGTGGATTTCAACATACCAGTAATGGCGAGGATGATGGCAATCATGAGGATGTCGGGAAAAGTTTTGTTCTGTTGTACATAAGGTCGCCATGAGTTGGAATCGACTAAACGGCAGCTACGCCTCTCTCTCTCTATCCATCCTAAGGAGAAGCTAAGAAACTAACAAGTCAGATTTCACTAGAGTCAAGTTATGAGGAATGATTAACATTTTGGAAAGCAATTTTGCCACATTTGTTACAATACTTAAAATCTTTGCCTTTGTTTGAGTTTCCTCGAAAGCAGAGCTTAATAAGGACTTACGTGCAGGAAAATGATTCCAGGGAGCAGAAAAGAGGGACTAGGGAAAGTGAGATAAGGAAAGAAGAAAAGCCAAACTACAGGTGCGATATCAAGCATACTGCTGTGGGATATGGGTGATCAATTCTTCCAGAACTTCCCGAGAAGCATAGAGAATGCTACCCTAAATTTTCTGTCCAAAAGTTGTGGAAGCATCTGTCATAACATCAGCCTATACTCCCTTTTCTGGTCAAGGATTGCCCCTTGGAAGTAAAAATTCTTCACACTTCTGAGCTTCATGAGTGCACAGGCCAAAAGAAGCATCTGCCTTTCTCCTGATGTTGAAAGAATCCTGGAGCAGAAAAGCAAAAGGTGTGCAGCACCCTTAAGGTGAGATACTGTCAGTGCAAAATGAGTTGAAGTGTCCACAGAATGGACCGCCTCAGCCACAGATGGAATGAGAAATATGCCAGAGGCATTGTGAGGCAGAGCCCTAGAGGCATTTGATACAAGGGCACAATCTTCATTGCCATTAACACAGTTATTTGAGTCCTTAGTATCTAACCTAAGGATTTTATGTAAAATGTGAATAAAGATGAAAAAGATGTCCCCATAACATTATTTACACTAGAAAAAAAAGTAACAGAATTAGAAGTTAAAGAGAAGAAGGATAAGTACATTATGGTGAATCTCTATAGTTACTTCACAATTATTAAAATATTTCTTAAAAGTTTATAAGAATATAAGGGGATATTTCTAGTATAACGTGAAGTTGGAAAAAAAGGATGCTGTATTGTATACACAGAATGATCACTATCATATAAATAATCATGTATAGAAAAGCATCTCCAAAACATCAAAATATAAAAATAGTTATATTTGGGTCTTAGGACTATAGGTGAATATGTTTTACTTTTCTACAGGAGCCAGCGGGAAGAGCTCAAAGTGGTCCTTTAAGCAGGTTATACATAGCTATTAAGACTTTCTTCTGAAGCTTTGAACTTCACAGATCATTAATTCCTGTGGTGCCTTTCAACCAGACCCCATACCCCAAGTATCTGTTCTCCCCTTAGAGGGTTTAGGCCAGCTATCTTCATTACTCTCCTATCTTTACCTCTTTCCTCAGCTCTCTCAGTATAAAATTGTTTCTTTCTTGACTTTGGTCCTCTGGAAAACACTTAACTCCATTATTTCTCCTGGCTAACTCCACTTATTCATCAAGTAGACTTTCCTAAACTGATCCCCGCCTCCTTCCCTTCTTGTCTGAGTTAGATGCCTGTCTGATCCCATAAGATTGTACTTGTTCCACCTTAGCATTTGTTTTATATTGCTTATGTATTTGTCTCGTCCACCTCTCGTGACAATAAGCCCTGTTGTATGTATTACCTATTAATCAACATAACTCCTCTGTCAAATAGGTATTATTATCTCCATTTTGTAGAAGAGGACTCCGAAGTTTAGAAAACTTTAATAATTTATCCAAGGCCACATAACTAATGTATCGAGGAACCGAGATCAGAAACCAGGATAGTTTTGACATCAAATCCATTTTTAATCATTTTCTTCCAATAGGGACAATAACCAAAACAATATAAAACAAAAGGATTCTGTTAATTTAGTGGCTGTTTTCTTATGTTTTGCTAGCCCAGTGAATATTCTGACTTTCCATTGATATAAACAAATCTGATCATAAACAACCAATAGGTCCTGGATTTAGTTCTAAAAAACAAAATCTTATTTACAATTATATATTCAAAAAAGCTTAACCAAAATAAAAACCAAACCCGTTGCCATCGAGTCAATTCCAACTCATAGCAACCCTATGGGACAGAGTAGAACTGCCCCATAGGGTTTCCAAGAAGTGAGCAGCTGGTGGATTCGAAATGCTGACCTTTTGTTTAACAGCCAAGCTCTTAACCCCTGCGCCACCAGGACTCCCAATAATAAGAGAAAATAGTTAATCATGTACTTGATGAAGTCATCAACGATGATGTTTACACTTTAAAGATATAAAGAATGCTTATATGTTACCATTACATGAAAAAAGAAGGATATAAAAAATTTTATACAGGGTATGATGCTTTAAACACCCACACATACATACACATGCAAAACTAAAAATAACTGCACCAAAATATTAGAATATTTTTATGAATGCTAGGATTATTGATTATTTTTGTATGTTTGGCAGATGTTCTACAGTAAAATTTCTTATTTATATAATCAGAAAAATTAATTAAGCTCTGCTTCTGACTTATGTATGTAATTTTTATATATAAATTTTTGTGCTAATATCTGGGTCACAGAGCTAAGTTGAGTCAAGTTTAAAAGGTGAGACAAAATGATTATAAGCCATAGCTACAAGTTTGATTTATTTTACCTGGAGCAGGATGTGAATGAACTAATGATTCTGGAGCAATACCTAATCTAGTTTATGGATTCATAATGGCAGCAAAGCAAGAAGGTAAAATACCACAGTATCCCTTTTTCAATGTATCTTGTCCAAAACAGAGTTTGTTGTCAAGAGATATGACCTTTTCTAGCAGACATAAATTAGGTGATGCATGATGAAAGGTACATTTCAGCTACAACTGAGAACTTCAATGGAGAAACTTTGAGCCAGAACAGGAAAAGGGTTTGAAGATGCTTATGGCCTCATTGGTGGTTTTCAACAATTCTGATGAGTGATGATGAGTACCCCTATGACATTCCAGGGAGGAAATAGGTAATTAACTTTTTTTTCTGAAAAATATATGCATGATATATGATATGGGAGGGTGGTTTCTGAATTTCCCATCATAAAATTCAGCTACTGTAGAATCATAACTCAGCTACTTGACTGTGGACTTGACTGGAACTTGGAACAGGACATCCTGTCTTGGTTTACAAGAACTTTTAGTTTAGAAAAATAAATAAGTAAATTCTATTTATGGTTTTAAAATCCATTTTTAATTTCACATTAATTTCAAGAAAACACATGTCCAGCAAACAAACAACTACAAAGATCAAATTATCAAAACAGGTCAAGCAAAATTAGCTGATTGAATAAATAGTCAATAAGATCTAAAATTAAGGTTATACAAATTACAACTCATAAAGCAATGACTTTATACTTTTGTTCTTAATGCTCACAAGTGTGCAACTTGCATTCAGTTTGCATCAGAATCCTCCAGAGAAAACATTTTAGCAACTCACAGGGAGGAAATTCAGAGTCAGAGCAAACTGGATTACCTCTTTTAAGAAAGCTGGACTACTACTCTGGAACAAAGTTGGCATGAGTCAGGGAAGCCAAAGCTTTATTACTGAAGCTCAACACCTGTGGGTACTAATCTGTTCAGGTCTAATTATTCATTGACATGCTACTTGAAATTTAGGCTGTTTAACTTTGAGAGAGGACAGTGGTGGTTCAGTGGTAGAACTCTCACCTTTCATGTGTGAAGGATCACAACTGTCCACATTCTTTCCTTCACGGGGTCACCATGAGTTTCCAGCTCGACAGCTGCTAACAACAATAACAACAACCTCGAATATGCAAGGTTATGCAGCTATATTTATAGTGAGAAGAGTTCTGGACATAGAGTTCTGGATATGGGTTCATATTGGAAGAGGCTGCATAGGCCTGGCTCACTATTATTACTCCCCGTTGCTAACTGTCACATTATCTCATGATCTTGTTTTTTCCTCCAGTTCCAATCTCTACAAAAGTTTAAGATTAACCAATGTTCCTCCTTGGAGAGTGGAAAACAAGTGATAATGATCTAAGAATGAAAAACCGAACAAAGCGCCCACCTTGTGACAAGAAAACCAGGATGTCGCCAGATAATCCCCAAGAATACCAGTAAAAGATTAACTCATCAGAGACATGACCACCTCAAGGAGGAACTAACACAAACTTCTAAGACCCATAATACTGTCCCTATAAAAGCCTTCGGCCAATCTCCAGTGGGGAGACAGGTTTTTGGAGGAACCTATTCCCCTCTGTCTCCTGTATATCGATAAATAATAAAACTCTTGCTGCTCACCTTACCTGCTACTCAGAATTGGCTATTGTGGCAGGCGGCTCCAATCTGCGTTGTCGCGGTAACAATATTCTGGTTTGATTATCTATTAGCTGTGTGACATCGTGTAGCTCTCCTAGTCTCTCTGGATCTCAGTTTCATTAATCATCTGTAAAATGGGATACCAAACTCATGGGCTGTTGTGAGAATAAAATGCAAATAAATAGTGGTTTTAAATATGAAAAAAAAGATAAATAACCAGTATATCTGAATTACATTAAAAACATAATTAAAACTGACTACAAGAAAATATAACAAAATAGCAACAGTGGACACATCAGGATAATAGGATTATGGGTCAGATTTTTGGATGCTACTTTATTCCTTTTCTTTTTACTTTCTTATGTATTTCTCAGGAAGTACAGAAATTCCACAACAACCAGATGAAACAGTCTGGCTAGGCAACACTGTTCGAATTATATATTCTCCCCCTTCCCTTCTGGTTACAAAATACAGAGTGGCTCCATTTCCAAATTTCCCCTGTGGTCAATCTTTGGCATTAGATCAGACACCGCAATACGTTTTAGAAGAGTGTGAGAAAAGGAAAGCAGACCATTAGAACTTAACGGCTTTGGCAATCTGAACTATGAGGTGAGTTTGGAGAGGATGATTTAAAAATAAATGAGAAAGACTGTAGCTTTTGGCAAGAGGCGCATGAAACACCACTCCTCAGCTCTCCTGCCTCTGTGCCCCCAACCACCTCCATTAGGAAGGGGTGAATGTTTGCTTGCTTTGGATTTGAGATTTGGCTTGTCTTCAAAATATCCCATGCATTTGCAAAGAGCACCAGCTTCTTTCTGACCCCCAAATCATAAGACATCTTAGAGTGCAGGTTAAGGACTAATTGATACAATGCCATGGGGTATTCTGACCTCTTCGGAGGGGTTTATAATGAGATCTTGGATTATTATTGGTATTATCTGTGCTTTTCCTTTAATGACTTGTCAGAAGATACTTCTGAATAGGCCCCACTTCTTAGTTGTGAAGATTCCCTTCTCTTCAAGTTCCCTGCAGGCTAATGGTGTTTCCTGAGAACTGTGTGAGGGGGCAGTTCAAGCCCCAGGCATTTGCTGGAGGGCATCCTCTCCCATTGGCTGTCCTAAGAATCAGTCTTTTGTCCAGGAAAGATCAGTAACAGCCTCCACTTCTTTGTTCTCCAGTGCTGGGATGGATTTGAGGAAAAGTTATCTCTGAGCAGATGGCAATGCTGCCTGACGACTGTATTTCATGTTCAGCAAACCAATGAATCCCCATTTGTGTGTTCACGCCATGCACTTCTTTGTACCTGGCACCATTTGCATAGTTTTAACTGTGTTGCCTGTGGATATGGCCCATTTAAACTGTGCCTGTGTGGAAATCGTGGTTCAGTTTAAGTCCTGTTCCAAGCCCACCACTTAAAGAGTTCATCAGCCTTTTCATAGGAGGCAGGGAAGTAGACTTTTTGTAGAATTTTTAAAGGTAGCTATAACCTTTCTTGAAATAAAATATTAAATGGAGTTCAGGATGCTAGGGAGAGATGAAAGAAGCCAGGGGCGGAATTCAAAGCATGAGGAAGAGATTATAAAAGGTACAGAGAGAACATGCCCACCTTTGAAAAGCTGTGTTTCCCAGGGTTCTGCCCCAGGCTACTTCTCTTCTCGTTCTAAATACTCTCTAGCTGAACTAAACCACCAAATACTTCTAAAGTTCTCCTCTATACTGATAGGCCATTCCTGAGTGGTGCAAAGGTTAATGCGTGGCTGCTATCTGAAAGGTTGGCACTTGGAGTCCACACAGAGGCACCTCGGAAGACGAGCCTATCATCTACTTCCGAAAAGCCAGCCATCGAAAACCCTAAGGAGCACATTTCTACTCTGATACACATAGAGTTACCATAAGTCATAATCAAGGGCAACTGTGCTGGTACTATACTGATCACCTATATGCTAAATCTATCTCCTGACTCCTAACTTGTTTCCATATTTCCAGATTTCTATTTCCTGCTGCCCATTCAATATTTCTGGTAAGAATATATATAAAAGCACATCAAACTAATGCAAAACCATCCTCTTCCGTCTCAAACTTTGCTTATTTGTCTATGTTTCTATATAGTTTATATTATCTCCATCCACCCAAGTGTTCACATTAAAAATCTCAGCTATTCTTGATACCTTCTTCACAGCCAGTTATCAAGTCTTTGCAATGATATCCCTGAAACTTCTTTCACGTCATTCTCCTTCTTGCTACCAACCATCACTGCGTTTATCTGGGCCTTCATCATTTCATACTGTTTAATAAAAGACTCTTCTATGTCATCTCTGAGTATATGCTCAGTACGTCGCTAATACTATCTTTCTAAAATGTAGATTTGGTCACATCACTGTCTATGTAAAAAATGTCCAAGACCCCTATACCTAACAACAACGTTCTCAGGAGCAGATAGCTCAGCCAACACTGCAGAATAAAGCAAAAGCTCACACACAAAGGATAGCAATCTAGCTCAGTTAATTTATCATTCCTTTCTTAATCTTTAGCCAATCTCCCCACCCTCACTGCCCGGCCCCAAGTATCCTACCCCTACATGCCCCTACATGTATGCCTCCTTGGTGTTTCTAGACACTCTGCATTTTCGCTCCTCTTTGCCTTCACGCATTCTGATTCATTTTTCCTGCAAATTATAACTTTGCTTCTAGGCAGGATTAATTGCTTTCTTTGTTTCCATGGCAATATTATATATGTTTCTCTTACAGCATTTTTCATACAGTACCTTTATTATTTATGTGTCTCTCAGATAAATTTTAATTCATAAGGACAGAGATTATATCCTAGGCCATGTGCTAAGCCTGCAAGAGAGGAAATGCTCCAAGAATATTATCTGAATTGAATTAAAAAAAAAATGTCTTCATTGCTTGGGATACATCAGAAAGCCACCTGACGAGGACTCGAATACTACGAATCCCCAACTGGTTGATACCAGCACTGCAGGTACCTGAGAAAGCTGTACTACGATCCAGAACACCTCAGTGAAATGCAAATTATTTATTACTCTAGGGTTCCAGATAAACGTATAGAACCTGCCCTTGTAATTTAGGTTGAATATGTGTAAGGTTTGAGGACTTTTTTTTTTTTTTTTTTTTTTTGCCTTTTACCTAAGACTGAACCCTTGGGATCACATGGGGACAATGGATAGAAAATGCACCCAAAAGCAAGAGACTGATTAATAGGTAGTTTGTTATTACTACTCCACAACACACACACACACACATACACATATACATAGACACAGACACACACAATTCCACCCCTACTAGAATGCTCATTTCCTCTTCAAACAGGTGAACCTTGACCTTGACCATAACTCTGAATTACATTTCTCCAAATATTTGAGATCTGTCTTAGTGGTAGTTGCTGAGAAATAGGAAGGGACAGATTACCTGAAGGGATGAGTTCAGTGCTGTCCAGTGAGTTTCAGATGCCTATGGGGCACCTGGAGCAGTGGTGGCAAATTGGTTAAGAGCTTGGCTGTTAGCCAAAAGGTTGGCAGTTCAAATCTACCAGCCATTCCTTGGAAACCCTATGGGGCAGTTCTAGGTGAAGGTGTTCAATAAACCAAAAACTAAAACCAAACCCATTGCCGTCGAGTCAATTCTGACTCATAGCAGGCAATTGCAAATGGAGTACCAAAGCTCAGTGCCGTTTTCTCAAATGCCTTGAGAACCAAATTTGTATTATAAAAACGGGCATATGGATCTAATCTTCAAAGGAAGATATAACAGTTAAATCTCAGTGCCTAAGCACCATTTAAAATTCCTGAACACTCTGGATAATACATTCCAGCCTCCTCTACCCTTGCATTTAAGTAGTGAGTTAGTATATATTTTACGTCATTAGAGCATATTTTCCCCACAGCCCTGGGCCTCCAAGTTAGTTCCTTTCTTTGTAAAGTAATTATTTAGAGAGAAAATCCTGGCCAATAATTTGCATTTTCCCCAGGAAATCAAGTAAATTGGACACTATGGTATAAGCCTACTAGTCTGGTTTTTAAAAAAATATATCAGATAGTACATATTGTTAGTTCCCCAGATTTTATTAATGTTTCTCTTTGGAAGGCTTTTTTTCACTTGAGATTAAATCATTAACTGGTATTTTAACATTCTCTGTCTGTATCCACCACTTCCTTTCTTTTCTTTGAAGATATGTACAGCTTCAAATGAATAAATTGGTCAGTGGATTTGCTATCGCTTGGCAGGCAACATCCCTAGTTGACACAATGTGATAATCCTCCAGATTACAGATTCTATTATACTCTTGTGGAAGAAATATACTAATTTGAATATACTTATCTGATATAAAGACTGGAAATGAGAGAGTTAATGAGTATTTTGAATTAAATATTTCTGAGGGATTTATTGTTAAACGTAAATTAATCACAGAAACTCAGAGCATCCCTGAAAAATGTTTTTTGAATATATGAGAAGAAGAAAAATTAGTGGGGGAATGGTAAATGGGAGGTCCAGGTTTTAAGAGACTTTTAGATTCAGTATCATGTGAATTTCATTTCAGTCTAATTCAATGGGTATTTATTGAGCATCTATTTAATATATACATGATACTCTTCTAGTACCAAGCAGAACATAAAGAAGAAAAAGCCATTGTGCCTCTGTCCTATAGAAGTTTTTATTAGAATAGACAAAGATTGGTAAATACATGGTTTTCATTTCATTATTTTCTACTCTTTTTCCCATGGCAGACATTACTAATCATTTATGGCATTCTTTTCCACTGAGCTGGATTAGGTCTTATACTCCATTTTAATGTCATGATCTAGGCAACCACCACCAATCAATCCAACCTGGCACAGGAAATAAAATTTATTTGTCACGCCCAGAGCTAGATAGATGCATACAAATTAACATATCTGACAAATTTCATTAAATGCTATGTAGAGGATCAATACCATCTTTCAGGAGGAGAGAAGATAAAGGAGATTAATTTGAAATGAGGGATTTTCAGAAAGGCTTTATGGAGAAAGTGGCATTGAGCTGGACATTGAAGGATGAGTGCATCATTCACCTATTTATTTATTTGACAGCAATTCACAGAACCCCTGGTAAACCAAATGCTATGCTGAGTGCTGAGCTCAGTGCTGCATTTGATTCCAATCCCAGTTTCACCGCTGAGTCACTCTGACAATTTTTAGAAAAACCACTGAAACTCTATGAGCCTAAGTTTCCTCATCTGTTCAATAAGAAGGCAAGATGAGATGATCATTAGCAAACCATGTGCCTCTTTAAATCCTGTGTTGTTGTGAAGATTATTCTGGCCATAAATATGATAACTTCAATAACCACCTCCCTAATCAAAATTATATTATAGTCCAGGAAAGTATCTAAAATCTGTATTTGCAGTGCAGGAGAAGGAAATTAATGAAGTCAAGATGGTGCTCAAACCACATCCCCTGTAATAGAAGGTGGGAGTGGAGGGGGGTGGGTCTTTCTGCAGACCAAAATGTGAAATCACTTGTATTATTCATGAAAGGACAACAGCTGAGGAAAGCAGCCTCATCTTTCAGTGGTTTAACGAAACAAAGGTGGAGGTGGGGGCTCTGTATGACACAGTCACTCAAGGACTCAGGATCCCTCCATTTTTTTTGTCCCAGACATCCGCTAGGGCTTCAGAGTCCTCTAGAGAATCCCCTATGGGCAACCACCCAACAAGGGAAATTACCACAAAGAAGGCATACCTGCCCTTAGCTTCCTCAGCCCAGATGTGACACATATAACTGACACTTTCATTCCATTGGTGAGAATTTGTCCTATGGCTACACTTAGAGGCAAAAAGGATGGAAATATAATATAGCTGAATGCCAGACGAAAAGTAAAATAGGATTTGGTGAATATATGGCATTTTCTCTATTACACTGCTCTCACTGATAGGTGGTTGATGATGATTTTTGATTTATCACTCAAAATGTCTATTCTCTCTTCTGCAGTTTACAGTGCAAAGGCACAATCTCACTAGTACTTACTGGTACTACAACTTCTCTCTACAGAGTTATGTTAAGCAAAGCCTTCCCAATATATTTCTCTTCATGGACTAATGATCCAAGTTCTGGGGCAGGGACTATCCTGGATAGACGTAATAATGCCCCTTCAAAGATGTCCACGTCATAATCTCCAGACAGATGTAATTAAATTAATGCTCTTGCAATGGAAAGACTATCATAGAATATCCAGGTGGGCACAGTATAATCCCAAATCTCCTTGTAAGTGAAAGAGGAAAGAAAGAGAGTCAGAGTCAGAGAAGGAGATGTGACTGTGGAAGCAGAGATCAGAGTAATGCAATGTGAGAAAAATTCCATTGATCATTGCTGGCTTTGAAGATGGAGAAAGGGGGTAACAACTCAAGGAATGTAGACATTCTAGTAGCTAGAAAAGGCATACGAATTAATCTCCCCTAAGCCTCCAGATGGAATAAAGTACTTCTAGAACCTTGACTTTAGCCCAGTGAAACCCATTTTAGAATTCTGACCTCCAGAACTGCACAATAATAAATTTGTATTGTTTTAAGCCACTTCATTTGTGGTAGTTTGTTACAGGAACAATGTAAAATTAATAAAGAGGTAGAGAACTAAAAATAATAATACCTAATATTTATTGAGAACACAGTGTGTCCCAGGCACTGTTTAAAGCTTTAACTCTTTTAATTCTCAAAAAAAACTTATAAGGTATATACTGTTCTCAGTCCCATGATGCAATAAGGAAACTGGGATATAGAGAGGCTAAGGAATTTGCCCAAAATCACACAGCTAAGAAGTAGTAAATCTAGGAAATCTAGGATCTATATCCACCTCTGAGATTATATCATTAAAGATAAATTGGATATAATAGATTGACCAAAACATGCACACAATATTTTTCAGCTTTTTCCTTCAAGAGCTTGTGAGTCAAGATTGGTAATATTATTTTCAGTAAACTTGTAAAGAGGAAAAGCAAAACAATATGGTTTGGAGTCTATTTCTCCACCCCTTGAATATGGACTTGACTATGTGACTTGCTCTAGCCAACTGAAAATTAGCAAACATGATGAAAGTAGAAGCTTGAGAAGTATTTGCACACTGGAGTTTGACCTCTCTTGCTTTTTTTAGAATTCAACCACCACAGGAAGAAGCCAGTGATAGCCTACCAGATGATAGAGGCATATGTTCAGTTGCCCCTGTTGCCCCAGCCAAATCCAGACATGTTGAGTTAGGCCATCTGAGACCAATGAGTTCCCAGCCAGCCCTCTAGCTGACTACAACCACATGGATGAGGCTAGATACAACCTGCAGAAAAACCACTCAGCTGAGCCCAGACCAAATGTCCAAACCTGCAGAATCATAAAAAAAATACTAATAATTACTGCTTTGAATCACTGAGTTTCAGGATCGTTTTTTACACAGCAAAGAGTAACTAAAAAATGGGCCATTGAGAAATTATAGCACCTTGGTAATCATATTCAGTGGCTCAGGCCTCCTCAGCTAACTCCTGCCTGGCTGCTAAGGGTTGTTGGGGTTGATAATTGAACTAATCCAATACCCTTCAAACCTCTTTACAGCTTTTCTGAAAATAAAAGAAGCAGTCCTGACCACTGGGACCTTAAGCAAAAGGACATGTTTTTACTTTTATCTGAAAAGATAACTGGCATAACATGAATTTTATATGTAAGACAATTTTTAATCATCTATGTAGCATTAACAACATCTACAGTTTTATTAAAATGCTTAGCACTGCTATTAGCGAAGGAGGTCTTAGTGTCTTTTTTGTTATAGTTTCCCAGTTTTCACTTTAATATCTTTAAAGCAAGCAGAAACTCTTAGAAATTCACAAATAATTGTTCAAACTATAACTCAGGACATCAGAAAGCAGTTTCCTTAACAATACGGAGAAACGTTTTCTAAGAGTAAGTACTGTGGAGAAATTAGAGGACCCCAACAGAAAAGTCCCATAAGTGTTGCTGCGGCCTCAATCCAATTTATTATAGTACATTTTTGACCCAAAGCAAATCCATCACCACATCCTAGATTTCTAAATGTTCAAGATGAAAACTCACAATTCCAGAAACCACCCATTTCTGTTCCGTAACAAACCCCATTCCGTTTTTCAAAGTAGTTTATATGGTCTTAGAATCACCAGAAAATTTTATATCTTGCCTTTGGTTTCACCTAGGGAAATTATACTTTCCTATTTCCCACAACCTTCTAATGCGCCTGTACAAAAGTCAAATTGTTTTTCTAGAAGTCACCAATAATGGTTCACATTTTAAGCAACACAAAAAAAGAAGCCTGGGTTCCAGCTCATTCTGTGATTTATGACTAACCTCTTCTGAGCAATTTCTATTTATACATTCATTTGTCATGTCTCTGGGTGACATATTTTTGGCAGAGTCACTGGACACAATATAGAGTGTCCCAACTCTCCCTCTGAATCATAAGAAAACATTTAACAGAAGTGAAATGATATTGCCTTTTAATTTTCTTGTAGAAATCTGTGGTTTGTGTAACATGACTCAGTCCAGTTCTGATTAATGGGGATGCGTTTTACTCTGCAACAGCCAAGTCCGCATGTATTAAAAACTCTCGCAATCCAAATACTGGAATTAAATGCAAAGCCCTGTGAGCTCAGAATTTACTGCTCTAAGGAAGAGATTACAAAGGAATTGGAAATAAATCCAGTGGTAAATTTAAGGAGGTTCCTGAGCTACTGTTTGTTTCCTCCTGCAATGGATTCCTTGTGACCCTGGGTTGATAAATTGCTTGGATAAGAGCTGGCCCCAAAGTAACCTTTGTATGAGCAGTGATGCAAGGAATGACTACTCCCTGTAACTCTGTGAGTATCACATATGAATTTGGGAGCTGATGTATTATATACAAGATAGGGTTATCCTGCTGGGAGTGTCAATGGTGAGGTCATTTCTGATGTCAATCACCCTCAGACAGGAAACCTGAACATGAAAACCGTTCATCTAAAAGTCTCACTCTGGCTACGTTAGTGTCTCCCCTCAAAGCTTTAATAGCTCTCTTATACCTATGAAAATAAACTTGAAGGCCTTAGCTGGACATTAGATTATCTCCAACTATTTAAGTCCTCAAATCTCCTTTTTGTGATCTGACTTTTTATGCTTCCTCCTCTCCTGCCTTGGCGCCTCATGTTTCCTCTTACTGGAAACAGCATCTTTTATGTTGTAAGACACTCCAAGCCCACTTTCTCTTGTTGACATGATCCCCGTTCCCTCAGCTGGAAGTAATGTCTTTATCCTTTTAAAGGCTCTAGCATTTTCTGCACTTTGGTAGAACTGCCTACTTCTTTGCCTGTCTTTAACTCATTCAAAAATATTTATTAAACACCAGTGTCCCACTGTCCTAGGCACTGGGAATAAAAAAATGAGTCAAGAATAGTTGCTGATCTGAATGACTCAAAAACTGGGAGTGCAGACAGGAATGTAAAATAATATTTACTATTATTACCGTATAAGGTATTTGGCAGGATCAGTCGCTATGGGGGTTCATATCTTATCTCCCTTTTTAAAACTTAAGCTCCCTGAGCTAAGTGTAAGATACGTCTCCTGAGACAAGATGGCTAGAAATTTGAGTCCCTGACTCTTGGCAAGATGTTTACCTCTACAGAGACTCTAGTTTAGTCTCTGAGGAATATATAACTGTGTAGGGGACAATCTAGAAAAATGCTCACTTTTTATTATTAGTTTCACCCTCAACTTAAAATCTCTATGTGATTTTCTACTCTGTAATGCTGGGTAAAATGACTGAAGCCCTTTTATTCCTTTTTCATACCTACCCTCACCTCCCCTCACCGCCCCATTCTCTAGAGAAGAACTGGTCCAAACCATGCACTGTAGGTATTCCTCCTGCTAGGACTCCCCTTGTCACAGGACTTCCAAGGACAAAGGCAGTTCCCATGATGCCGCTTCCAGACCTCATCTTACTATGACCTTAGTCTGAGATAGTGGAGGGTTAGTCACCCGGTGGATACCAGTATTTTAATTGTGCCTCTCTCTGAAAGTGCACTACTCCCTATGGTGGTTCCATTGTGCATCCTTAAAAAATCTATTTGTCCTTGACCTAGATCAGAGCTCCTCCTCCTTGAGGGATGGGGAATGGAGGACAAGTGTAGGCTGTGAGATCTCCTAGATATTAGAGTGACCACTACCAAGGACTGTCACTGGTTTGTCTCTATATGCATCACAATACCTAGCCCAGGGCCCGGCCCGTGGTAGGTGCTCAGACAACACCAGTTAAATGGCTAAATAAAGTAATCATTGATTTATTTCTTGCCAAAGAGTTTATTTACTGTTATTTAGACATGGTCATAAACAAACCATATAATTTAACGTTTGTAATTGGACTTGAAAATCACTGAACCAGCTTCCCACTCATTCTCTTTCCATTTGAGCATCATATGCGTAACTGGATAAAACCCATCCCCTGTAATACACAGTAACCATCAGGCTCCCACAAGACTTCCTCAGAAAACAAGACACCTGCTGCTTTGCAGCCCACGTTCAACAATAGCCTAGATTGCTGGGACTAGCTACACAGACTTCTAATCAACAAGCTTGTTGCAGCAACTACTCCCTTACTTTAGCACATAAGCACTTTGGAATGGAATGTTGATCATATTGCATAATGCTTTCCAGAAAAGGATCAGTGCATTCAAAACACAAAAAAGACAGATTGTCCAGATCTCCATCTTAACCTCAGAACTAATTGGCAAACAGATTTCCACTAAATTTATCCATCTTTCAACAAATATTTATGGAAGAAGTTTAGTATGCTAAGGCCTGGATTAACATTTTTCTCTAGCATTTTATTATTAAAAGTTTCAATCATACAGAAAAGGTCGAAAAATTTTACTGTGAACACTCATATGCCCTCCGCTTAAATTCTACAATTAATATTTTGCTGTATTGCACTATAGATATGTCAAAATCAATATCCGCTCATCAACCCATCTTAATCTGGTTAATTTTTGAACACTCTCTTCTTATGTCACAGCACTTCTTTTAAATGCCATGCATGCATTCTGTTATTTATCTGCTTAGATGCATTATTGGATGTCTTCTACCATGTGCCAGGAACTGTGCTAGATGCTGAGAATGCAAAAATTAATTAAAACACAATCTTTCCCATGAAGGAGTTCCCAGATGAGTAGAAGAACTCCTAGGCAGAATAACGGCTCCCAAAAATGTCCACATTCTAATGCTTACAAGCTATGAATATATTTGATTACAGGACAAAGGGGAATGAAAGTTTCAGGTGGGATTTAGTTTGCTAATTCAGTGATCTTAAAACAGAGAGATTATCCCAGATTATCCAGTCCCGGTGTCATCACAAGGATCTTTAAATGAAAAAGGGAGGCAACATAGAGTCAGAGATGAAGATACAACTATAAAAGGAAGGCACAGAGATATGCAACTTTGTTGGCTTTGAAGATGGAAGGGGCCACAAGCCAAGGAATGTGGGTAGTCTCTAGAAGCTGGAAAGGGCAAAGAAATGGATTCTCTCTGAGAACCTGTAGAAAGGAATGCAGCCCTGTTAACAGAGGACTTTATCCCAGTGAAACTCATTTTAGACTTCTGAACTACAATAAATGTAAAAAAATAAACTTAGTTGTTTTAAGCCACTAAATTTTTGATAATTTGTTACAGCGGCCGCAGGATACTAACACTTAGATAGACACACACACATTTTTAGGATGCCTTGCAATAAATCCTGTAATGGAGGTGGCACAGTCATGTTGGAGGATGCATATTCTCCTTGTCTGTCTTTAAACTTCTATCCACTCTTACTGACCTTCCCTCACTACGATGAGCATGTAGGATGCAGCTCAGGACATGTACAAACTGACAGGCACAAGCCATGTTGAAAGAGGATCCATAATTAGAATTCCTAGGAGATGGGAGTTGAAAAATAAATGAAAGATTGTTACTTGCCCTCAGGAAACTTGTAATTTGGGCATTGTTATAGACTGAATTGTGTCCCCCCAAAATGTATGTTAACTTGGCTAGGCCATGATTCCCAGTACTGTGTGGTTGTCCACCATTTTGTGATCTGATGTGATTATCCTATGTGCCATAAATCCTAACCTCTATGATGTTAATGAGGCAGGATTAGAGGCAGTTATGTTAATAAGGCAACCTACAGGATTAGGTTGTATCTTGAGTCAATTCCTTTTGGGATCTAAAAGAAGCCAGCAGAGAGGAAAGGGATCTCATTACCAACAAGCAAGAAGAGCCAGGAGCAGAGCGAGTCCTTTGGACCTGGAGTCCCTGTGCTGAGAACCTCCTAGACCACAGGAAGACTGATGCCAAGGACATTTCCCCACAGTCGACCGAGAGAGAGAAAGCCCTCCCCTGGAGCTGACACCCTGTATTTGGACTTCCAGCCTCCTAAACTGAGAGAGAATAAATTTCTCTTTGTTTAAGCCATCCACTTACAATATTTATGTTATAGCAGCATTAGCTAACTAAGACAAGTGTGTAAATAAAATATATAGAAAGGAAAACATTTACTAAGCACTTTCTATATTCTGGATAATCCTATGCAGTTTGGCTTGTTTTACTAATGCAATCATTTTACTTATACTATCATTGTGTCCACCACCTGTCTGTCAGTTTGTTGTACTCTGGTGGCTTGCATGTTGCTGTGATGCTGGAAACTATGCCACCAGCATTTCAAAAACTTGTGAGGGCATCCATGGTGGACAAGTTTCAGTGGAGCTTCCAGACTAAGACAGACTAGGAAAAAGGCCTGGCGATCTACTTCCAAAAATCAGTTAATGAAAACCTTATGGATAATCACAGATCATTGTATGCTATAGTGCTGAAAGATGAGCCACTTAGTTTGGAAAACACTACTCAATAGCTACAACAATGGACTCAAATATACCGACGATCATGAAGATGGCACCAAACCGAACGGAACCTGTTGCCGTCAAGTTGATTCTGACTCATAGCGACCCTATAGGACAGAGTAGAACTGCCCCATAGAGTTTCCAAGGCGTGCCTGGTGGACTCGAACTGCTGACCTTTTGGTTAGCAGCCATAGCACTTAACCACTACACCACCAGCGTTTCTGAAGATGGCACAGGACTGGGCAATGTTTCATTCTGTTACACATGAGGTTGCCATGAGTCAGAACCAACTCAATGGCAACTAACAATGTTATTGTCTCCGTTTTAGGGATCTAAGGAATTAAGAAAGTTTAGCAATTGTCCCAGGATCAGCTAGCTAGTGAGCGGTGGCACCAGAACATGAATAGAGGCCTTCACATGCCGAGTCAATGCTCTTTCCACAAAGACACACAAAGAAAAACTCAAACAAGTGACCAGTCTGCAGCTGCACGGAGCCATGTACACATCTCTGCAGGACTCGCATTCCTGTAGTTTTTTTCCTTTCTTGCCTGTTACAGTCCTGCTGTTACTAGCTTATTCAATTCCTGCAATTTGCACTGTTTTTCACAGTCTATTCTCATTTCCTAGAAGCACTTGTTCAATATCAACACTGTTTGCCGTGAAACCAGGCCTAAAGAATGTGCAGAGGTTTCCCACACACTGCTAAAACTGTGTTCAGTGAGCCCAACTAGTGCAAAACTACCTGAACAACACCCACAGGCAGAAATCTCCACACAAGAAGCTGATTCATGTTCTTGACCTTTAACTGGTTTCACCATAGCCACCAAAGTCAGAGGGTGGTGGGAAGAAAGCTCACTGGAGTGAGCCTTTGAAAATGCATCTTGCTTATTTGATAAGAGGGCAGTAAAACAAAAACCAGGTTATGATATTTTTACACAACAGGCATGCTACAATTTTTGTCAACCTCGGACTCCCCGCAACACCCGGGTATTTTTCTAAGCGCGCTATGCTAATTTTTTTACAAGGTGCTGTAAAAAAAAAAAAAAAAAATTAGCATAGTGCACTTAAGAAAATACCTGGGGGTGGGGGTGGTTGGCCAAAAAAAGTAAAATGCATAAATACTCCATTTTCTATATGTGCATGTCATTGTTCTGGTTAATATGTTTTTGTTGATTATCTACTGGATGCATGGCAGGTATTTACTAGGCATTAGGAACACAGGGAGGACTATGACCCAGTCGCTATACTTAGAAGTCTCCATTTAGTGGTAGGGACAGGCAGGTAAACCAACAGTTCCAACCCAGGAAGTGTGAGGTCCCTGGAACACAGGAACAGGGCCAGCTTCAGGGGCATGCAGCCTGTGCAGTTGCACCGGGCCAAGTCGTTAGGAAGGCCTGTGTTTGGTTTTCTTCTCTGTTGTTACTGTCTTGGACTCATCAATTTTTGAACAAGAAAAAAAAAACCAAACCCATAGCCATCGAGTCAGTTCTGACTCAGAGCAACACTATAGGACAGAGTAGAACTGTCCCATAGGATTTCTAAGGAGCGGCTGGTGGATTTGAACTGTTGACGTTTTGGTTAGCAGTTGAGCTCTTAACCACTACGCCACCAGGGCTCCAATTTTTGAACAGGGGGCCCCATGTTTTCATTTTGCACTAAAAAACCAAACCAAACCCATTACCTTCGTCGATTCCGACTCACAGCAACCCTTGAGGACAGAGTAGAACTGCTGCATAGGGTTTCCAAGGAGCGCCTGGTGGATTCAAAGTGCCAACCTTTTGGTTAATACTGGGCCCTGAAAATTATGTAGCGCATCCTGCATAGGAGATACGTTCCTCTCCAGGAGGGGTAAGGTAGAAACTCCCACTACTTCTGGATAAATGAATGTGAAGCACAGGTTAGGGAAGAGACATGTAGGAGGTAAGCACAAAAAAGTTGTTACTGTTGTTACTGTATGCTGTGGAGTTGATTCTGACACATAGAGACCCTATAGGACAGAATAGAGCTGCCCAATAGGGTTTTCTAGGCTGTAATCTTTTAATCATGACAAATTATGGGTAACATTGCAAAAAATGGAATTATAGAACACTTAATTGTGTGAGGAACCTGTACATACATCAAAAAGCAGTCATTCGAACAGAACAAGGAGATACTGCATGGTTGAAAATCAGAAAAGGTGTGCGTCAAGGTTGTGTCCTTTCACCATGATAATTTAATCTGTATGTTGAACAAATAATCCAAGAAGCTGGACTATATGAAAAGAACACGGCATCAGGACGGGAGGAAAACTAATTAACAACATATTATATACTGATGACACAACCTTGCTTGCTGAAGGTGAAGAGGACTTGAAGCACTTACTAATGAAAATCAAAGACTGCAGCCTTCGGTATGAATTATACCTCAACATAAAGAAAACAAAAATCCTCACAACTGAACTGACAATCAACATCATGATAAATGGAGACAATATTGAAGTTATCAAGGATTTCTTTTTAATTCGATCCATAATCAATGCCCATGGAAGTGGTAGTCAAGAAATATTGCACTGGGCAAATCTGCTGCGAAAGAACGCTTTAAAAAGTTAAAAAGCAAAGATGTCTACCTTGAGGACTAAGGTGCGCCTGACCTAAGCCACTGTATTTTCAATTGCCTCATATGTATGCTAAAGCTGGCAATGAATACAGAAGACAGAAGAAGAATTGATGCCTTTGAATTGCATTGTTGGTAACAAATTTTGAATATACCACAGACTAGAATAAGAATGAACAAATCTGTCTTGGAAGAAGTAAGGAGCCAGAATGCTCCTTTGAAGCAAGGATGGTTAGACTTAACTTCATGTACTCTGGACATGCTATCAGCAGGGACCAGTCTCTGGAGAAGGACATTATGCTTGCTAAAGCAGAGGGTCAGCAAAAGAGAGGAAGACCCTCAAAAAGTGGATTGACACAGTGGCTGTTACCATGGGCTCAAACATAGCAGTGACTTTGAGGATGGCACAAGACCTGGTAGCATTTCGTTCTGTTATACATTGGATCACTGACTTGGAAACAACTTGATGGCACCTAAAAACAACAACAGTATTTTGGTGAGTTATAACCACTGCCCTTTCTTTTGTTTAGCAGTCATATGTTTAACCATTGCACCACCAGGGCTCCTCGAGCATGAAAAAGTAGGTAGAACCAAAACATTAAGGACTTGGATGACATCCTGAGGAGTATGAATCTTATCTTGTAGATGATAAGTAGCCACTGAAGAGTTTACACAGGGGAGTGGCAGGTTACACCCTGTCTTAGGCTGGGTTCTTTAGAGAGGCAAAACCAGTGAAGCATATATATATGTATATATATACACATATACATACACACACACATATATATAGAGAGGGAGAGAGAGAGAAATTTATCTCAAGGAAATGGCTCATGCAGTTGTAGAGGATGGCAAATCTCAAGTCTGTGAGTCAGGCATCAGTCTGGAGGCTTCTCCTGACTCACGTAGTTGCAGGGGCTGATGAACTCAAGATTGGCAGGTCAGACTGCTGGCTGCTGGATCAACTCCCAAGAACAAGAGTTCAGATGATGATGAGCCAGATGCAGGATCCAGAGCAAGCGAGCTATGCCAGAACACCCATATATATTGAGTGCAGACCACATCCCGAAGGAAACTCCTCTTACAACTAATTAGCCGATCACATCAGATCACATCATGAAGGTGATTACATTATATTATTAACGGGAGATCACAAAATAGGGGATAATTACATAATACTGATAATCATGGCCTAGCCAAGTTGACACATAATGTTAACCATCACACACCCCTATTTTAGAAAAATCACTATGGGTAGATGCCTTAGGCTGGGATCTCTAGAGAAGCAAAACCAGTGAAGTGTATATATACACATGGAGAGGGAGAGATTTATATCAAGGAAATGGCTCACGTGGCTGTAGAGGCTGGAAAGTCCCAAACCCACAGGTGAGGCTGGAGGCTTCTCCTAACTCACATAACCATAGTGGCTGATGAACCCAAGATTGGCAGGCAAGACAGCAGGCCACTGGCCTACAGGCTGTAGAGGCTGATGAACCCCAAGATTGGCAGGTAATCTGCTATCCCAAATCCCAAGAACTGGAGGCCAGATGTAGGATCCAGAGCGAGCAAAAGCCCTATGTTATAATTTAGTCTCAAGTTACCTCCTACCACCAAGAAAGAAGAGCTGGGAGCTGAGTGTGTCCTTTGGACCCGGGTCCCTGAGCTGAGAACCTCCTAGCCCAAGGGAAGGTTGATGACAAGGACCCTCCCCAAGAGCCAACAGAGACATAAAGCCTTCCCCTAGAACTGGCACCCTGAATTTGGACTTCTAGCCTCCTAAACTGGGAGAGAATAAATTTCTATTTGTTAAAGCCATCCACTTGTGGTATTTCTGTTATAGCAGCGCTAGATAACTAAGACAGTGGAAAATGAATTTTTAAAGGGTAAAGATGAAACAGAGAGCGACTAGTTAGAAGGCAATTGTAATCATCCAGACAAGTGGTAAGAAGAATAACAGAGAAGGAGAGGTAGTGAATTAAAGAAATATTTAAGAAAAAAATATTGTATAATGGGGTGTGGTAAACACTGCAAGTCCTACCTTATTATGAGTTTCCTCTTTTTTGAGCTATAATTTTTGGGAGGACAGCAATGCAGAGTTAAAAATACACCCTCTTTCATTCTTCTTTGGAGTTAGAGATTTCCATGTGATATAGACCTGGTCGATGAGATATATGCAAAAGGCACTAGTCCACCAGTGGAGGGCTTCTGCTACTGCTTTCCTGATAAAAAGAGATGGATTCAGCTTATACATGCCTTTTGACCAGAGTGCTCCCCATTTATTCCCATATTGTGATTATAACAAGGAAAGTTACATGTTATGGAAGCAAGAGCAAGACACTGGATGGAGCTTAGGTCCTTAGGTGACTCACTTCAGTATGGTCACTAGCCTCTGACAGCTCTTGCTTAGATTTCCTGTTACTTGCTACTAGACTTTTTGTTTCTTCTTGTTACTGAGAAAAATAAGACCTAATTTAGTTAATCCACTAGTGGGTGGGCATATGTTCAATTCAGTCACATGCAATTTTAACAAATACAGTTCATTACTTGCTGAGTGCTGATGGTGTGGAAACAAAAGAGCCAGGGTAATTTAAATTTGGATCTCAAATGATCATATGGATGGGGTGTAGCTGTTATGGTCACTGTGTGATATTTCAGTGAAAACCAATTCAGAATACCAGCAAGGCTTTTCAAAGCCAGCAAGTCATGGGGATGATAAAACACTAGTACTGTATATAAATGTGGGAGGGAAAAATTGAGTGGAGGACAGTGCAGTAGAAGTCCGGGATTTTCATCAGGTGGGTGGTGCAAAGGGTTAATTCACTTAGGTGCTAACTGAAAGGTTGGAGTTTTGTATCCACTCAGAGTCACCTTGGAAGAAAGATCTGATGATCTACTTCTGAAAAATCAGCCATTGAAAACCCTATGGAGCACATTTCTACTCTGACACATATGGGGTCACCATGAGTAAGAGTCAACTCGACAGTTACTGGTTTTATTGCCTTAAGCCACATCTGGGGAGACAACACAGTAGAAGGCCATGGGCTGCTCAGCACAGGAACCCTAGAAAAGTGCTGAAACTAGGCCTTTACTGAAATGGGAAAGAGAGTTGCTGAGATGAACTTTTCCTTCAATTTTATCTTGAGGTGGCTTTGAATAAAACAGCAATGATATTTATTAGTGAAGTACTGTGGTACTACGGTTGGACTCATGGCTCAGAGTGACTTGGACAGGATACACGGTTAGTGAGGAGAGGAGCCAAGATTCATGCCAGATTAAACAATCCCTGTAGCCATAGGAGAGCTGAGGTGGAGAAGCAGACGCCTACATTAACTATGTGTATGAGAGGAAGGAGCACCTAGCCAACCTTGCAGAGAACAGAATGCAGTGTTGCCAGGAAGCAGAGTGAGGTCACTAACTGAAAACAAGAGTAGAAGACAAGCCAAATGCCTATGAATCAGAAGAGAAGGGTAGACTGGAAGAGGGGCTGGTCAGAAGCCCTGGTTCATGACCTTCCTTTGGGAAGTCACATCTGGAACCCAGGACAAGGGGTGTGAGCCACGCATTTCTAGGTGGCCAGGAAGTAAAGATTCTTCATGCATGCCACCCACCAGAGAAGGGTATAGCCCTCAAATTTCCTTAACTGACCTGTTGCCTCTAATCAACAGAAGAGGAAACTTAGTATGAAATGCTCTGAACTACAAGTGAAGAAAGAAGTAGCATGATTCAGAGTGCTACCGTGTGTCATGCTCAGTGTGAGGCACTTTACATGACTTATTTGTTGTCACACGTAATCTCATGGATTAAAATCTTGGTTCAACCATCTTCTATATAGTCTGTAGTGATGGATAAAAAGATTCTACTTATTAGTGCTTTGTTGCTGTTAACTGTGATCGGGTTTGCCCCCAACTTATGGTAGCTTCACGCACAATGGAACTAAACGCTGCCATGATCTGTTATGGATCAGATCATTGTGATCTATAGGGTTTTCACTGGCTGATTTTTGGAAGTAAATAACAGGACTTTCTTCCTAGTCCATCCTAGTATGGAAGCTCTGCTGAAACCTGTTTATCATCATAGAAACACGCAAACTTCCACAGATAGATTGTGGTAGTCGCGCATGAGGTGCATTGGTCAGGAATCAAATCTGGGTGGCCCACATGGAAGTTGAGAATTCTACCACTAAACCACCAATGCCCTCATTAGTGCTAGAGACAGGATGAAATAAGATATGTACATCCAAGCAGAGTGTTTGTTCCAAAGTAAGGGATCAAAACATTAGAATTTTCACTATATATGCAATACCTAAAGGAGAAACAATTTACTGTCATACTACAGATAAAACACACATGAATAAAAAAGTGAAGAGATTTATCCAAGGTCAGTCAACCAGTGAGTGTACTAGGAGAATTTTGAAATCAAGTCACTTTATTCCAAAGATCATGTAGATTCCACTGCTTCTCAGATAATAATAATTATTATTGTTATAACAGCCACCACTCCTAGAACACTTCCTGTTGACCAGGGACTGATAAAAATATTAGCTATCTAAAACATTGGATATATAAGATATATATTAGTGGTTAAGAGCTATGACTGCTAACCAAAAGGTTGGCAGTTTGAATCCACCAGCTGCTCCTTGGAAACACTATGGGGCAGTTCTACTCTGTCCTATAGGGTCACTATGAATTGGAATCAACTCAACGGCAACAGGTTTATATAAAATATAATCCTCTCAGGAAATCTTTGAGACAAATATTATTATTATGTGGATTTGCTATTCACAGAGTTCTTAAGTAGCAGAGCCACAGTCTGAACCAGGCTTTATACTTGCAAAGAAGTCCAACCATGAAAGCCAAGCTTCCCAACACCAAGCGCTGGTCCAGAAACCAGTACCCTGCTACATAAGCCAATGATATTGCCTTGTCTTTTACATTCACAAAAGGTATATTTTAAAATTTCTTTTTCTAAATACACTTATATCTGATTATAGGCATTGGTTGAGCAACTAGGACCCATTTTGGGAAATAAATACCATTTTTAGTTTATCTATAAAGTGATCTAGGATTCACCTAAGTCTCTCATCTCTTCTGCTGGATAAGATAATGATCAGAGACCACTGAGGTCAAAATATGGTAAGGCTTCACATTCTGAAAAAACAGTTCACACAAGAGTTCTGAAATACAGTGCCGTGAGATACAATTAGTCTCCAGGTTCCTGTGTAAAAGTAATTGGTGGGACAACTTAACATCAGGTCTTGGAGACTAAATAGAACTTAAATAACTTTCTTGTCCTACTAACATCTCTCTCTATATATGTATACATATGCTCAACTATATTTCACCATTAACAAAAACAAGAATTATTATTTCTTGTTGTATGCACATTCATTTTCTCTTTAATTCTTAAAATAACCTGCAAGTTAAGAATTACATACCCCAATTAAAGATTTAAAAAAAAAAAAAAAAACCCTGGGGCTCAGAGAAATGAAGTTCATTATCCAAGCCAAAGAGTTAATAAATGTGGAGGTACCATTCGAACTGAGATCTGTCTCAGGCTAAACTCTGTGCTCCTAACCACTCTGCTCCACTCCCTGTTCTGTTATCTGAACCTACCTTGTTGTGATCATTAAGATTATGTGTCAACTTGGCTGGGCCATGATGCTCAGTTGTTTGGCAGTTATGATGTAGTTTGGCAGTCATATAATGATGTGATCACATCCATGATGAGATTTGATATAATATGATTAACTCCATAATGGGATCTGCTGTGAGCAGCCAATCAGTTGAAAGAGTTTCTTTAGGGGTGTTTCCTGCATCAAATATAAGTGGACTTTCTGCTGAGGCTGGCAAGCTTTTGCTCTCTCTGGATCTTGCAGCTGGCTTCTGTTTGTCTGACCTCCTGTTCTTGGGACTTGAGCTAGCAGCTTACCTGCCATCTTGCCTGACTGTCTTGGGATTCATTGGTCTTTGCAGCCTGTGAGCCAGAGACCTGCTCTCTGACCTGCCAATCTGGAGTTCAGCAGCCCCTACGGCTACATGAATCAGGAGGAGCCTCCACCCTGATCCACATTCCAGTCTCTACAACCGTGTGAGCCATTTCCTTATTATAAATCTCTCTGTATATATATTTATATGCTTTCCCACGTAGCGGTTAAGAGTTTGGCTGGTAATTAAAAGATCAGCTGTTCAAATCCACCAGCCACTCCTTGGAAACCCTATGAGGCAGTTCTACTCTGTCCTACAGGGTAGCTATGAGTCAGAATCAACTTGATGGCAGCAGGTTTTTTTTTTTTTTTTTTTTTTTTTTGCTTGTTTTTACTGGTTTTGCTTCTCTAGAGAACCCAGCCTAAGACACTTGTGTTTTCCCACAACCTTGAATTTACTTATAACAACCAAGAATGTCTTTTCTGCCACCTACCAAAATCAGAACCAAATTTACTGCAATGCCAATTTTAAGCACTACTTTCTTCATGAAAATTTTCCTAATCTCTTTTTTCCATACTTGCAATAAAACATGGAATCTCCTTCTAAATACAAATTGGATTTGGTTTGTTTGTTTTGTGGTGCCCTGCAGGGTTTTCTGGTCTGTAATCTTTATGGGAGCAAATTGCCAGGTGTTTTAGCCACTGGTGAGTTGAGCCTTTTGTTAGCAGCCACGCACTTAACCACTACTCCAGCAGGGTACTCGGCCTGGAAAAGCCTAGAGGGCAGTTCTGCTCTGTCACATGGAGTCACTGTGAGTTGAAATAGACTTGACAGCACCAACCAACAATAACAAAGACTAAGACAGCATTTTCTGCCAAAAGGTAGAACGGAACTTTGAAATAATGGTTAAGTTTGATTACAAAAAAAATGAAGTGCATTGCAATTTTTGCATATACAAGACTATGACTTAAAATATTTCACCTGTTGCACAAATATTATAGGTTGGATCTCAACAAAAGTGAATTCAATGTGTCCACAATGACTAAACTTTGATTCCTATGTGAAAATCTCTTCTCAGCATGATTTTTTTTTTTTTTTTCCCTTCATCCTGTGATGAAAATGGAGTCAAGATTCAGGAGGGAGGTCCCATAGGAAAAGAGATGGCTTGTGGAATGCAACCAACCCTGAAAATATATTACTGGATGATGAGGTTTTGTATATCATATCTGATGATTTGAGGAAGCCAGCACAACTGGCAACCACAGCCTCACCCTCCCAAATCCAATTCTGACTCATAGTGACCCTATAGGACAGAGTAGAACTGCCCCATAGGGCTTCCAAGGCTGTAATCTTTATGGAAGTAGACTGCCACATCTTTTTCCCATAAGTGGCTGGTGGGTTGGAACTGCAGACCTTTTGGTTAGCAGTTGAGCTCTTAACCACTGCACCATCAGGGCTCCTTACAGCCTCATCAACCCCTGTTTAGTCTTACCTGGCATCTCAGTTTGAGTTGATTACATCTTCCTTTGCATGCTTGCTGAATCCTCCATTTCCCTTTGTCATAGCACTTACATTAGTAACAGCTAACATTTAACAAGCACTTGCCCTGAGTCAGGCACTGGGCTAAGCACTTTATTTGCCTTATTTCTTTGACCTCTTACAATAGCTCTTTGATATGGATACTGTTTTTATCTTGATTTTACACAAGGGAAAACTGAGACACGGTATAGCAGAGACTGGCTAGCTGTTCACTCAACTTGTTTCACTTTCTGCCTAGGTACATACCTTGACTATCTTTTCTTGTATCTCTTACAGTTCTTGCCAATAGAATATGGGTAAGTGTGCAGTTCTCCATTTATATTCCTGACCCATACAAATATTGGAGGATCCTCCACCTTTTCTCTTCCACATTTGTCATCTTTCAGCCTAGACCCTTGAATGACGGTGTGAAGCAGAGTTTCCTGTGCCACCCACACCATCACTTGGATATTATAAGATCAAGAAGTGAACGTTTGTTGTTTTAAACTACTGAGATTTGTCTGTAACAGTATCTCGTATTACCTTGACAAATACTCGTAAGTAAGGAAAATAGTTTGTCAAGTATCATATAGCTAACAAGTTAGAAAGTAAGGATTCTAAATCAGGTAGTGTAGTCCGATAGTCCTCCCATCTAGCCAAACTGCTGCATACTGCTCTACTAAATGTCTTTTAGCTTGTTTGCCATTAGACTATGAGTTGCTTGATGGAAGAAATTTTATATATCACTTCTGAATTATTAGAATTTAGTACTTAGAAGAAACTCAAATAAAATGGAATTGAATGGAATCAAATTTAATTAGATGAGATGCTATTCAAATTTTTCCCAGCATAATTCCTTCACATTCCCACTCTACCAGAAGTTTTACTTAAAATTAGTTTTTTCAAATCATTTTTGCTTGCCCTATATCCATTGCAAATTCCAAGTAGTTATTTGCGTCTGGGTAGAAGCCCATTCAATATGTTATAATTCATCTTGACTTCTTCTAAGTAAGTAACACTTTTGGCATTATCACATCATATTCATGTGAATTATTCAAATTCAGCCATGACTGATTGAACGCCGGTAGTGTGTTTGACACTTTCCGATGTCCTTAGTTAGTTTAACAACAACCTTGTAAAATAGGTATTATTATTTTCGTTTTACAGAGGAGCAAACAATAAATAAGCCAAGGCTCAAACATGTTCAGACACTAACCCAAAGCTAATTATTGGGCACACTTGGGACTAGCCCCCAGATATACTTTCTAGTTTAATGGTGTGTTTGTGTTTCTTTGTTTTTGTCAAGACGACTATTACAGAGTGCTTTCGGTAATCTGTTCAAGGTCTGGCACATATTAGAAACTCAGAATGCTTTTACTGATCAAAGCATGAATATATACTGAATAATGCTATGTAGTGGAAATAACTAGCTAATAGCATTCCACAACTTGAGCAAAGCTACAAAGACTAAGTCAAGTAACAGATGTGATAAAGGCAAGCTTGGGTCTTTATCTATTGAAGAGAGTGTGAGTTCCTCTAATCTGTGTCAAGTGTGGCTTTACTGAGCTGGAAAACTGTTTTTAAAGCAGCTGGACCAAGGCTGAACCTCAAGATGCAGCTCTCAAGGTCCCAGGCCTAGGATTAGGTTTATATCCTTCAAAAATTAAAGTGACACTAAAACTTCTTCAGTCCAGCAAAAACTGAGAAAAATCCATCACCTGGAGGTCAGTACAACAAAAACTTTTAAAGAAAGTAATTCAGGCTGAGAGAAAAAAACAATCAGACACTCAGTTCTATACAAAGGAACACTAGAAATGGTAAATATATGGGTAAATATAAAAAATACTATTCTCATTTTATAATTTTTAAAAGATTGTTGCTGGTATGTAGAGTCAAGTTGATTCCAACTCATAGCAACCCTATAAGACAGAGTAGAACTGCCCCATAGGATTTCCAAGGCTGTAGTCTTTATGGAAACTAATCATCATACCTTTCTCCTGCAGGGAAGCTGGTTGGTGGTAATGGTTGTCCCTTCGGTTAGCAGTGAAACACTTAACCACTGTGCCACCAAGGCTCTTTAAACACTTAGTGACCATATAAAGCAAAAATTATAGCAAAGTATGATGGAATTATAATAATTACAGAAGTCAAGTGTATGACAGGAATAGTGCAAATGATGAAAAGGGGCCTACTGTAAGATTTTTTCCATTATACTTAAAGTGATATATTAGAAATTAAAAAAAAAAAAAAAACAACTAAAATAAAGCAAAGATGTGTAGCTAAAAAGCCAATTATGGAGATAAAATGGAATACTAAGCTATACTTAATAACTCCCAAAAGAAGACAGGAATAGAAGAAAAAGGAAAATAAGAAGAGATGGAAATAATAAAAAATATAGCATGAGATATTATATTTAAACCCAATCATACCAATAGTTATATGAAAAGTAATTGGACTTAACATTCCAATTAAAAGGATATTATCAGACTAGTTGAAAAGCAACACCTTAGTAAATACTGTCTTTAATAAACGCACTTTAAATGTAAAATCACAGACAAGTTAAAAGAAAAAAGGATAGGAAAAAATACATCACGCAAATGTGAATTTAAAAAAGCTAGATTAGGGACTTCTAGCAAAATGGCACTCTAGCAGAAGCGCCATGCTGTACCTCCACAGCAAAGATCCGAAAAACTAAGCCAAACAGAGAAAACAGCAATTCTGAAACCCTAAAACATCAAATGAAGAGATAAAGAACTAAGCCAAGCACCAAATGGAGTGAGAAAACTGACAGAGAATGGAGAGAAAGGAGAGACTCCTGCAGAGGTCCCCTATCAGCTAACACAGCACAGATCTGCCATCTTGGACTCCTATCAAAGACCAGCAAATAGGGGGTATGAGAAAGCAGCTTCTTGGAGCTTCCAGCAGGAGACTAAACAATTGGTAATTTGTCATATACGCTTTCCCACTCCCCACCCTTCTTCACCCCCACTCGGCCTCCTCTGCTTCCCAAAGACACAGTCCCTTGTCCAGGAAGCACCAGCTGCTTGGATTCCACCCACCCGCACTGGCTGGCTCTCTGATTGCCATTTGTTGGCTGCTGGTGTTACTTTATTTCTGCTTCTTTTGATTTCTTCCTTACTTCTCACCACCTCCCCCTCCTTTTGCTCAAATACCCGGCTCCATGCGCCATCTTTATTCTTCCTGAGGGGTTGCGGAGCTCTGTTCGAGTGTGAAACTGATTCCCGGTCTAGGCTGCCAAGCCGGTGGGATTCCGGGGTTTTTCTTTGTTTGCTTGTTTTGAATAGTTTGTTTGTTTTCTTTTCCTTTTCTTGAGTTGGGAGCCCGTTCTGGCCAGGCGGTGCTGTGTGGCTTGGAAGCTACCCCATCGGCATGCACAGACATGCAGAGGGATCCCTGAGAGAATTTCTTTCTTCGTGAGTTTTTTTTCTTCTGTTTTCTTGGGGGCTTTTCTTGTTCTTTATTTTTTTTAATTTGTTTTGTTTTCTTTTCCCTCTTTTTCCCTGTCTGTCTTTCTTCATTATTCAGTTTCTCATCTCTCTATACCTTCCTTCTCTTTCTGCTCCCTGAATACCTGGTGCTGAATACTTCTATGCCTTCTAGCCAGGCTGAACTGCAACACCTGAGAACAACTTCCCCAGCCCTCATAGCCACACTGGTGGGATCCCTGGGAGCTTTGTGGATCTTTTTCCTTTCTGATTTTTATTTATTCATTCTTTTCTTTTCTTTTTTTTTCCTTCTTCTTCTTCCCCTTTTTGTTTTTCTCCATATCATACTCTCTCATCTCTCCACTCCAATGACAAAATCCCCTAGCACTCTTTTTGGTTTGTTTGTATGTTTTTGGCACCGGTTCCGCTCTCCTCTCTCCCATATCCATCTTAGCTCCACACAGAACAATCTCCCCGCTACATCCTGCCTACCTGCACCATACGCTTAACATCACACCACCAAAAAGCACAGGCATGACCTACTGGAACATGCCCTGCACTGATTACCAACCCGCCATGGTTGCTGTAGTAAGTGCCATGAACTACCCATTCCAGTAACTCCTCTTCAGCTAGACCTGCCCTGCTGTACCATATCTGAGCGACTGACCCTACCAATTGGGGAAGGAGGCAAAAAGTATCATGCATACAAACGAGCAAACAACAAAGAACACATACCGTGCCTGCTCAGACATAGCCAAATTTTAAAAAAAGAACGAAACAAACAAATCTACACCCAATAAACGACAAAAATAACTACTGAATTCCCCAAAAACAGCAGACAATACCAAAACATTTACAAAAACAGGACAGGGTGGTTCCGGTAGGTGTCCAAAATAAAACACCAGATGACATTCCAGTGGAAAAAAAGGCACAAGAACTAAATGAAAGGGATTTAAAATCTCTAATACGCAGAATTATCCAAGAGTTGAAGCAAAAAGCAGACAAAAATGAGCAAAAAATAGACAAATTCATGGAAAAGGCAGACAAATTCCTGGAAAATACAGACAAAAAATTGGAAGAATTCAGGAAAATAGTGCAGGAACAAAATGCCAAAATAAATTCACAACTAGAATATATACAAAAACAACAATTAGAAATCCAAAAGATAAACAACAAGATTTCAGAAATGGATGGTGTCATAGGAGGGCTGCAAAGCAGATGTGAAACGGTAGAAGACAGGATCAGTGGAATTGAAGACAAACACTTGGATACAACTCTGTCTGAGGAAAATTTAGGGAAAAAAAAGAAAAATGAAGAGATCCTGAGAGTTATGTGGGATAAATCAAAAGCAAAAGTTTTCGAGTGATTGGAATTCCAGAACAGGGGGAGAAAACAGAAAAGGCAGAAAGGATCATTGAAGAACTGCTGACAGAAAACTTCCCCAATATCATGAATGATGAAAAGCTGGCCATACAAGAAGCTCAACGAACGCCATATAGAAAAGACCCCAAAAGAAAATCACCAAGGCATGTCATAATCACACTTGCCAAAACCAAAGACAAAGAATCCTAAGAGCAGCTCATGAAAATCAAGAAGTCACGTACAGAGGAGAAACAATAAGACTAAGCTCAGATTATTCAGCAGAAACCATGCAGGCAAGAAGGCAATGGGATGACATATATAAAACTTTGAAAGAAAAAAATTGCCAGACAAGAATAATATATCCTGCAAAACTCTCGTTCAAATATGATGGTGAAATTAGGACATTTCCAGATAAACAGAAATTAAGGGAATATGTAAAAACCAAACCAAACTTACAAGAATTATTAAACGGAGTTCTTCGATCTCAGAACAAACAACTTCAGCTCAAAGGCAGAATCTAGGATGCAGGATCATACTAGCCAGATACCAATCTAGGAAATGAATTCTCAAGGACTATCCAAAACCAAAAGTAATACAACAGGGAATCAGAGAACTTAATCAGTAAATGACAACAACATCAGAACAATAATAGAGGGAATAAATGGTGTAGGTACAGAACCTTCTAATGGAGAGGAAGGTAAGGCGATACCAAGTAATAATAGACTGCTTCAAACTTAGAAAGATAAGGGGAAATTTCATGGTAACCACACAGAAAGTTAACAAACATACTCATAAAAATAGAAAGGAAAAACATAAAGTCTCAGCAAAAACAAAACCTACAAAAACAAAAGAAATGAAAAAAAAAAAATCCTCATACAAAAGTAACTCAGCACAGGAACTAAGAAGAACAAAGAAAACGTCAGCACCACAAAAAAAGCACCACAAAATGACAGCAACAAACTCACATATATCAATAATTACACTGAATGTAAATGGACTCAGTGAACCCATACACAGACAGAGAGTGACAGAATGGATAAGAAAACAGGATCCATCAATATGCTGTCTATAAGAGACACACCTTAGAAACAAAGAATTTATTAAAAGTCAAAGGTTGGAAAAATATATATCAAGCTAACAACTCCCAAAAAAGAGCAGGAGTGGCAATTCTAATCTCAGATAAAATAGACTTTAAAACAAAATCACCATAAAAGACAAAGAAGGACACTATATAATGATTAAGGGGATGATCCATCATGAAGACATAACCATAATAAACATCTACGTACCCAGTGACAGAGCTCCAAAATACATAAAACAAATTCTAACAGCACTGTAAAGAGAAATTGACAGTTCGAGAATAATAGTAGGAGACTTCGACACACCAATCTCAGTAAAGACAGAACAACTAAAAAGAAACTCAGTAAAGATACAGAAGACCTAAAGAGCACAATCAGCAAACTTGACCTCATAGACATATATAGAACACTCCATCCAACCACTGTAAAGTACACATTCTTTTCCAAAGCACATAGAACTTTCTCCCAAATAGACTACATCTTAGGCCACAGAGAAATTCTCAACAAGATACAAAATGGTGAGATAATTCAAAGTATATTCTCTGACCACAATGCCATCAAGGTAGAAATTAACAACAGAAAGAGCAAGGAAAAAAATCAATTATATGGAAACTGAATAATACCCTGCTTACACACTACTGGGTAATAGAAGAAATCAGAGATGGAATCAAAAAATTCCTAGAATCAAATAAGACTGAAAACACATCATACCAAAACTTTTGGGACACAGCAAAGGCAGTCCTCAGAGGACAATTTATAGCAATAGATGGATACAGCAAAAAAGAAGAAAGGGACAAAATCAAAACATTAACTACTCAACTGAAACAAAAGAAAAGAGAAGAGCAAAAAAAGCCCACAGCCATCAGAAGAAAGGAAATAATAAAGATCAGAGACGAAATAAATGAAATAGAGAACAGAAAAACAATAGAAAGAATCAACAAAACCAAAACTTGGTTCTTTGAAAGAATCAACAAAATCGACAAACCACTGGCCAGAGTGACAAGAGAAAAATAAGAGAGGACGCAAGTAACGCAAATAAGAAATGAAATCGATGACATTACAACAGACCCAACTGAAATAAAAAGGATCACAACAGAATATTATGAAAAGCTATACTCCAACAAATCTGAAAACCTAGAGGAAATGCATAAATTTCTAGAAACAAACAGCCTACCCAAACTACAACAAAGTGATGTTGAAAATCTGAACAGACCCATAACAAGAGAAGAGATTGAAAAGGTAATAAAAAAACTCCCAACCAAAAAAAGCCCTGGCCCAGATGGCTTCACTGGAGAATTCTATAAAACATTTACAGTAGCACTTGTACCAGTACTACTCAAGCTATTTCAGAGCATAGAAAAGGAAGCAACACTTTCAAATTCATTCTATGAAGCCAGCATAATGCTGATACCAAAACCAGGCCAAGATGCCACAAACAAAGAAAATTACAGACCAATATCTCTCATGAATATAGGTGCAAAAATTCTCAACAAAATTCTAGCCAATAGAATTCAGTATCATACCAAAAAAATAATACGCCACTACCAAGTAGCATTCATACCAGGTATGCAAAGATGATTCAACATCAGAAAATCAATCAATGTAATCCAGCACACAGATAAAAGGAAAGAATCACATGATCATCTCAATTGACGCAGAAAAGGCATTCAACAAAGTCCAACATCCATTCCTGATAAAAACTCTCAATAAAATAGGTATAGAAGGGAAATTTCTCTATGCAAAACCAATGGCCAACATCATTCTTAATGGAGAGCAGATGAAAACATTCCCCTTGAGAACAGGAACAAGACAAGGATGCCCTTTATCACCACTCCTACTTAACATTGTGCTGGAAGATCTAGCTAGAGCAATAAAGCAAGAAAAAGAAATAAAGGGCATCCAAATTGGTAATGAAGAAGTTAAACTGTCCCTGTTTGCAAATGATGTGATACTATACATAGAAAACCCTAAAGACTCCACGAGATATCTATTGGAAATAACAGAAAGATTCAGCAGAGTAGTAGGATACAAGATAAACATACAAAAATCAGTTGGATTCCTACACAACAATAAGGAGAACGATGAAAAAGAAATCAGGAAAACAACAACATTTATAATAGCCTTAAAAAAATAAAATACTTAGGAATAAATCTAACCAGGCATGTAAAATACCTATACAAAGAAAACTACAAAACACTACTGCATGAAACCCAAAGAGATCTACATAAATGGAAAAACATATCATGCTCATGGATAGGTAGACTCAACATTGTGAAAATGACAATTCTACCTAATACAATTTACAAATACAATGCAATCCCGATCCAAAAACCAACAACATTCTTCAAAGAGATGGAAAAACTAATCATTAACTTTATATGGAAAGGGAAGAAGCCCCATTAAGTAAAGCACCACTGAAGAGGAAAAATAAAGTTGGAGGTCTCACACTACCTGACCTCAGAAGCTATTATACAACTACAGTAGTCAAAACAGCCTGGTACTGGTACAATGACAGATACATTGACCAATGGAACAGAATTGAGAACCCAGACGTAAATCCATCCACCTATGGTCACCTGATCTTCGACAAGGGCCCAAAGTCCATCAGATGGGGAAAAGACAGTCTTTTTAACAAATGGTGCTGACAAAACTGGATATCCATCTGCAAAAAAATGAAACAGGACCTATACCTCACACCATATACAAAAACTAATTCAAAATGGATCAATGACTTAAATATAAATCCAGAAACTATAAATTTCATAGAACAAAAAATAGGACCAACACTACAGGCGTTAATAAACAGCATTAACAGGATACAAACCATAACCATGAACACACAAACTCCAGAAGATAAGCTAGATAACTGGGATCTTCTAAAAATCAAACACCTATGCTCTTCAAAAGACTTCACCAAAAGAGTAAAAAGAGAACCTACAGAATGGGAAAACGTTTTCGGACAGTAGAAGTCAGACAAAGATCTAATCTCCATAATCTACAAGAAAATCCAACACCTCTACAATGAAAAGACAAATAATCCTATTAAAAAATAGGCAAAGGAAATGAACAGATACTTCACCAAAGAAGACATTCAAGCAGCTAACAGACACATAAGGAAATGCTCGCAATCACTAGCCATTAGAGAAATGCAAATAAAAACCACAATGAGATACCATCTCACCCCGGCATTACTGGCACGAATCAAAAACACTGGAAATAACAAACGCTGGAGGGGCTTTGGGTATATCTGAACCTTACGTACTGCTGTGGGAATGCAAAGTGATACAACCATTTTGGAAAATGATATGGCGCTTCCTTAGAAAGCTAGAAATAGACATACCATTTGATCCAGCAATCCCACTCCTAGGAATATATCCTAGAGAAATAAGAGTTGTCACTCAAATAGACATATGCACACCTATGTTTATGGCAGCATGGTTCACAATAGCTAAAAGATGGAAACAACCTAGATGCCCATCAACAGATGAAACGATAAATGAACTATGGTACATACACACAATGGAGTACTATGCAAAGATAAAGAACAGTGCTGAATCTGTGAAGCATCTCATAACATGGATGAAACTGGAGGACATTATTCTGAGTGAAATAAGTCAATTACAAAATGACAAATATTGTATGAGACCTCTATTGTAAAAACCCATGAAGAAGTTCACACACAAAAAGTAACAATCTTTGTTGGTTACCAGGGATGGCAGGGGTAAGGGGGAAATACTAAATAGGCAATAGATAAGTGGTATCTTGGGTGAAGGGTGAGACAGTACACAATACTGGGGAAACCAGCACAACTTGTCCAAGGCAAGGTCATGGAAGCTCCATAGACACATCCAAACTCCCTGAGGGACTGAATTGCTGGGTGGAGGGCTGTGGGGACCATGATCTTGTGGAACATCTAGCTCAACTGACATAACACAGTTTATAAAGACAATGCTCTACATTCTACCTTGGTGAGTAGAGTCTGGAGTCTTAAAAGCCTGTGAGCAGCCATCTGAGATACTTCACTGGTCTCATCCCCTCGCGAGCAAGGGAGAATGAAGAGAACAGGACACAAGGAAAAGATTAGTTCAAAGGACTAATGGACCACAGCTACCAAGGCCTCCACAAGACTGCGTCCAGTACAGCTAGATGGTGCCCGGCTATCACCACTGACTCTTCTGACCGGGATCACAACAGAGGGTTGTGGACAGAGCTGGAGAAGGATGTAGAACAAAATTCTAACTCACAAAAAAAGGACCCGTTTTACTGGCCTAAAGGAGACTGGAGAAACCCCGAGAGTATGGCCCCCAGACTCCCTTTTAGCTCAGTGCTGAAGTCACTCCCAAGGTTCACCGTTCAGCCAGGGAGTAGACAGCCCCATATAACCAAATGGTACTAATGAGGCACAGCAGTCCAGGGACAAGTGCTAGAAGGCAGAAGTGGACAGGAAAGCTGGTGATAGGGAACCCCAGGTTGAGTAAGGATATTGTTGATGTGTTGTGAGGTTGTTAACCATTATCATAGGGCAACATGTGTACTAACTGTTTAATGAGAAACTATTTTGTTCTGTAAACCTTCATCTAAAGTGAGAATAGCAGCACAATTGAAAGAGCGTAGTCGATGTCACTGAACTGTGCATGTAGAAATTTTTGAAACGGTGTATCTTTAGCTATGTATATTTTCACCAAAAAAAAAAAAAAAAAGGTTGGGAAAGGAGAGGGTTGACAAGCATGAGGTTGTTAACTAATGTCATAAAACAATATGTGTACTACTGTTTCATGAGAAACTATTTGTTCTGTAAACCCTCACCTGAAGTACAGTAAAAAAAAAAAAAAAAAGCTGGATTGGCCATATTAATAAAACAGACAAAGGAAATTTATGGACAACGAGTACTACCATGGATAAACGGAAATATTTTATTATGATAAAAGGGTCAATTAATAAAAAGGACATGACATCTTAAATGTGCATGAACCTCATAACAAAATATATGAAGCAAAATTTAAAACAAAAAGTAGAAATTAATTCATAAGTATAATTGGAGATTTCAAAACTCATTCCTCAGTACTTAATAAAACAAGTAGACAAAAATATTTCTGTTATTTATTCTTAATTTAATTCCATTTTCATCAGAGAACATCCTCCATATTATTTCAGTCTTTTAAAATTTATTTATATTGGTTTTATAACCAGTCTCAAAATTCTTGAAATATTTAGAAATCACTTCTAAATTATCCATGAGTCAAAGAAAAAAATCCCACAGAATTCGGTATTTTGAACTCATTGATAAAGAAAACACAAAATATCAAAATTTGTACAATGAAGCAATGTATTGCTTAGAGAGAAAGCTATATCTTTAAATCTTATATTAGAAAAGAAGAAAGGTCTAAAATCAATTATCTAAAAATCTACTTAAAGTAACTAGGATAAACTTTTCACAATCAAAAAATTAAATGCAAATAAGTAAAACAACAAATTAAAACCAAAGTAAGAAATATGCACACACACACACACCCGTTGACATTGAGTCAATTCCAAATCATAGCAATTCTATAGGACAGAGTAGAACCGCCTCATAGGGTTTCCAAGACTGCAATTTTTATGGAAACAGACTGCCACATCTTTCTCTTGTGGAGTAGCTGGTAGGTTCAAATTACAGACTTTTCGTTAGCAGCTGAGTGCTTAACTACCGCTCTACCAGGGCTCCATAAAGTAAGAGAAACTGTGGTAATAATGATATTAACAAAATTCAATTATATAAAAAATGGAAACAATAGAGTAAATTAGCAAAGCCAGAGGGTTACTATATTTTTATGCAAATTAGGCACGCCTTCCACATTTGCTTGCCTGCCATGCCCTCCACCAGAGAGGTATTTTCTATGCTAATTTTTTTTTACAGCAATATGTGGAAGAGATTGGCATGGCTAGGCAAACTGAATCCATAAGAATAGAAACAATTTAGTACATGACGCACAAGAAGTGTTCATCGCAGAAATTATGGCTAATTAAAAATTTAAAAAACAATTATTGTAAATCACAATGTTAAGAATAAAAGAGAAAAATTATGATTACCTTAATAGATGCAAACCTAGCATTTGGTCAGATTTAATCCTAACTTATGACAAAAACTTCTAGCAAACTTAAGAATAATGGAAACTCCCTAAACCTGATAAAGGGCATCTATAAAAAAGAGACTACTTATATATTACTTAATGGAGAAAGATCAAATCATTTTTCCTGAGATTGGTAACACAACAAGTGTATCTTTCCTCACCCTTCCTATTCAATATTGTGCTGGAGGTCATAACCAATGCAATAAAGCAAGAAAATGAAATAAAAGCAGTGCTTATTAGAATGAATGAAGTAAAACTGCTTTTATTCAAAGACAACATAATTGTTTACATAGAAAATCTTGAAGAATCTACTAAATGACTGCAAGAGCTAATAAGTAAATGTAGCAAGATTCTGGAATACAAAAATATCTATTATGTGTGTATATATATATACACACATATATATGTATACTAGCAACAAACATTTGCAAAATAATATAATAAATAATATTATTGACAATAGCATCAATAAACATATATACTTAGGGAATGTTCATAGAAGCTGTATTCATAATATCCTAAAACCAAAACCAATCCAAATATTGATCAACAGAGAAAAGGATAAATATATTGTGGTATACTGATACAATGTAAAACTACTCAGCAATAAAAAGGGAAAAAATACTGATATATGCAACAACATGGATGAATTCCAAGATTAATACAAGCCATATACAAACTACGTAGTGTATGATTCTATTTATCTAACTTTCTAGTATTGATAGAGCTAATTGTTTTGGAGCAACTGGGATAGAATTGGAGAAGGCACAAGAGAGCTATCTAGGATTATGGAAGTGTTCTATACTGTGATGGGGTGTGGGATACAAAGTGTATTGCATTCATTAAAACAGATTAGGTTCCAGCAAAATGGCGCTCCAGGCAGAAGAACCACGCTGTCCCTCCACAGCAAAGACCTGAAAAACTAAGCCAAACAGAGAATACAACAATCCTGAAACCCTAAAACATCAAATGAAGAGATAAAGAACTCAGCCAAGCACCAAATGGAGTGAGAAAACTGACAGAGAACGGAGAGCAAGGAGAGATTCATGCAGAGGTCCCCTACCAGCTAACGCAGCGTGGATCCACCATCTTGGACTCCAATCGGAGACCAGCAAACGGGGGTATGAGAAAGCAGTCTCACGGAGCATCCAGCGGGAGACAAAACAGCTGGTAATTTGCGGTGTGTGTTTTTCCACCCCCCACACCTCTTCATCTCAGCTTGGCCTCCTCTGCTTCCCGCGGCCACGGTCTCTTGACTGGGAAGTGCCAGCTGCTTGGATTCCACACATCCCAGCGGGCAGCTCTCTGGGTGCCATTTGTTAGCTGCTAGTGTTACTTTTTTTTTCTGCTTCTTTTGATTTCTCACTTGCCTCTCGCCACCACCCCTCCTTTCACTTGAGTGCCTGGCTCCGTGTGCCATCTTTGCTTCTTCCTGAGGGGCTGCAGAGCACCAGTAATTTGTGATATACTCTTTCCCACTATCTACCCTTCTTCACCCACACTCAGCCTCCTCTCCTTCCCGCGGACACAGTTGCTTCTCCAGAAACACCAGCCCACGCTACCTGGCTCTCTGAGTGCCATTTGTTAGCTGCTGGGGTTGCTTCTTTTATCTTTTTCCTGCTTCTTTTGATTTCTTGCTTGCCTCTTGCCACCTCCCCGCTTTGGCTCGAGTGCCTGGCTCCATGCGCCATCTTTGCTTCTTCCTGAGGGGCTGCGGAGCTCCATTCAAGTGTGGGGCTGCTTCCCAGTCTGGGCTACCACGCTGGTGGGATCACAGGGCTTTTGTTCGTTTGTTCATTTTGAATTGTTTGTCAGTTTTCATTTCCTTTTCTTGAGTTGGGAGCACTTTCTGGCCAGGCGGAGCTGCATGGCAAGGAACTCCCCTTCAGCTTCCATAGACGTGCAGAGGGATCCCTGAGAGCATTTCTTTCTTCGTTGTTTTTTTTTTTTTCTGTTGTTTTGGGGGGCCTTTCTTGTTCTTTTTTTTTTATTATTTGTTTTGTCTTCTTTTCCCTTTTTGTCTTTCTTCATTGCTCTGTTTCTCATCTCTTTATATCTTCCTTCTCTTTCTGATCCCTGAATACCAGGCTTTGTATACCTATACACTTTCGAGCCAGGCTGTACTGCAACACCTGAGAGAGGCTTCCCCAGACCTCATAGCTGCATCGGTGGGATCCCTGCGATCTTTGCGGTTCTTTAACCTTTCTGATTCTCATTTATTCATTCTTTTCTTTTCTTCCTCTTCCCCTTTCTGTTTTTCTCCATTTCATAGTCTCTCATCTTTCCATTCCAATGGAAAGCTCCCCTAGCATTCTTTTTTATTTGTTTGTATGTTTTTGGCTCCTGTTCCTCTCTCCTCTCTCCCATATCCATCCTTAGCTCCACACATAATAATCTTCCCGCTGCATCCTGCCTATCTGCACCATGCACTTGACATCTCACCACCAAGCAGCACAGGCACAGCCTACTGGAACCTACCCTGCACTGATTACCAACCTGCCCTGGTGGCTTTAGTAAGTGTCACAAACTACCCATCCCAGTAACTACTCTTCAGCTAGACCTGCGCTGCTGCACCATATCTGAGTGACTGACCCTGCCAGTTCCAGAAGGAGGCAAAAAGTATTGAGTGCACAGAGGAGCAAACAACAAAGAACACACAGTCTGCACACTCAGACATAGTCAAATTTTTTTTTAGAAAAAGGGACAAAACAAACAAATCTACGATCAATAAATGAGAAAAATAACTACTGAATGCCCAGAAGACGGCAGACAATATCAAACCATTTAGAAAAACAGGACAGGATGGTTCCAGTAGGTGCCCAAAATAAAACACCAGATGATTTTCCAGTAGAAGAAAAGGGACTAGAACTACCTGATAGGGAATTCAAATCTCTAATACTCAGAATTCTCCAAGAACTGAGGCAAAAAGGTGACAAACATGAGGAAAAAATAGACAAATTCATGGAAAATATGGACAAAAAATTAGAAGAATTCAGGAAGATGATGCAGAAACAAAATGCAAAAATAAATTCACAACTAGAAATTATACAAAGACAACAACTAGAAATCCAAGAGATAAACAGCAAGATTTTAGAAAAGGATGATGTCATAGAAGGGCTGAGAAGCAGATTTGAAACGGTGGAAGACAGGATCAGTGGGAATTGAAGACAAACACTTGGATACAACTCTGAGGAAAACTCAGAAAAAGGAACAAAGAAAAATGAAGAGACCCTGTGAGTTATGAGGGACACAATCAAAAGCAAAAATTTGTGAGTGATTGGAATTCCAGAACAGGGAGAGAAAACAGAAAACACAGAGAGGACCATTGAGGAACTGCTGACAGAAAACTTCCCCAATATCATGAAAGATGAAAATCTGGCCATCCAAGAAGCTCAACAAATGCCATATAGAAGAGACCCCGAAAGAAAATCACCAAGGCATATCATATTTACACTCGCCAAAACCAAAGACAAACAAAGAATCCTGAGAGCAGCTCGTGAAAAACAAGAAGTCACATACAGAGGAGAAACAATAAGACTCAGCTCAGATTATTCGCGAGAAACCATGCAGGCAAGAAGGCAATGGGATAACATATATAAAATCTTGAAAGAAAAAAATTGTCAGCCGAGAACAATATATCCTGCAAAACTCTCATTCAAATTTGATGGTGAAATTAGGTCATTTCCAAATAAACAGAAATTAAGGGAATACGTAAAAGTCAAACCAAACTTAAAAGAATTATTAAAGGAAGTTCTTCAATCTGAGGACAAACAGCTTCAGCTCACAAGCAGAACCTAGGACACAGGATTGTACAAGCCCGATAACAATCTAGGAAATGAACTCTCGAGGACTAGCCAAAACCAAAAGAAATACAACAGGGAATCAGAGCAGTTAATCAATAAATGACAACAACATCAAAACAATAAAAGAGGGAATAAACGGCATATGTATAGAACCCTCTAATTGAGAGGAAAGTAAGGCGACACCAAGTAATAAGAGACTGCTTCAAACTTAGAAAGATAAGGGTAAAATTCATGGTAACCACAAAGAAAGTTAACAAACCAACTCATAAAAATAAAGACGAAAAACATAAAGTCTCGGCAAAAACAAAACCTACAAAAAGAAAAGAAATGGAAAAAAAATCCACAAACAAAAGTAACTCAGCACAAGAGAGTAAAAGAACAAAGAAAACCACAGCACCACAAAAAAAAGCACTACAAAATGACAGCAACAAACTCACAGCTATCAATACTTACGCTGAATGTAAATGGACTCAATGTACCCATAAAGAGATGGAGAGTGACAGAATGGATAAAAAAACAGGATCCATCAATATGCTGTCTACAAGAGACACACCTTAGAAACAAAGATGTGAATTTATTAAAAGTCAAAGGTTGGAAAAAAATATATCAAGCTAACAACTACCAAAAAAGAGCAGGAGTGACAATTCTAATCACAGATAAAATAGACTTTAAAACAAAATCTACCATAAAAGACAAAGAAGGACACTATATAATGATTAAGGGGATGATCCATCATGAAGACATAACCATAATAAACATCTACGCACCCAATGACAGGGCTCCAAAATACATAAAACAAACTCTAACAACACTGAAAAGAGAAATAGACAGTTCCACAATAATAGTAGGAGAATTCAACACACCACTCTCAGTAAAGGACAGAACTACTAAGAAGAAACTGAGCAAAGATACAGAAGACCTAAACGGCACAATCAGCCAACTTGTCCTCATAGACATACATAGAACACTCCATCCAACCACTGCAAAGTACACGTTCTTTTCCAAAGCACATGGAGTGTTCCCCAGAATAGACCACATCTTAGGCCACAGAGCAATCCTCAACAAGATCCAAAACGCTGAGATAATTCAAAGTATCTTCTCTGACCACAATGCCATCAAGGTAGTCATCAACAATAGAAAGAGCAAGGAAAAAAAATCAACTACATGGAAACTGAATAATACCCTGCTCACACACCACTGGATAATAGAAGAAATCAGAGATAGAATCAAAAAATTCCTAGAATCAGATGAGAACGAAAACATGTCATACCAAAACCTCTGGGACACAGCAAAGGCAGTCCTCAGAGGACAATTTATAGCAATAGATGCACATATCAAAAAAGAAGAAAGGGACAAAATCAAAACATTAACTACACAACTCAAACAAATAGAAAGAGAACAGCAAAAAAAGCCCACAACCACTGGAAGAAAGGAAATAGTAAAGATCATAGCAGAAATCAATGAAATAGAGAACAGAAAACCAATAGAAAGAATCAACAAAACCAAAAGTTGGTTCTTTGAAAGAATCAACAAATCGATAAACCACTGGCCAGACTGACAAAAGAAAAACAGGAGAGGACACAAATAACCCAAATAAGAAATGAAATGGTGGACATTACAACAGACCCAAATGAAATAAAAAGGATTATAACAGAATATTAAGAAAAACTATACTCCAACTAATTTGAAAACCTAGAGGAAATGCATAAATTTCTAGAAACACTCTACCTACCCAGACTACAACAAAGTTATGTTGAAAATCTGAACAGACCCATAACATGAAAAGAGATTGAAAAGGTAATAAAAAAACTCCCAACCAAAAAAAGCCCTGGCTCAGATGGCTTCACTGGAGAATTCTACAAAACATTTACAGAAGAGCTTGTACCAGTACTACTCAAGGTATTTCAGAGCATAGAAGAGGAAGCAACAATTCCAAATACATTCTATGAAGACACCATAACGCTGATACCAAAACCAGGCAAACACGTCACAAAAAAAGAAAATTACAGACCAATATCTGTCATGAATATAGATGCAAAAATTCTCAACAAAATTCTAGCCAATAGAATTCAGCATCATATCAAAAAAATAATACACCACGACCAAGTAGGATTCATACCAGGTATGCAAGGATGGTTCAACATTAGAAAATCAATCAATGTAATCCACCACATAAATAAAAGGAAAGAAAAGAATCACATGATCATCTCAATTGACGCATAAAAGGCATTTGACAAAGTCCCACACCCATTCCTGATAAAAACTCTCAATAAAATAGGTATAGAAGGGAAATTTCTCAACATAATAAAGGGCATCTATGCAAAACCAATGGAGAACATCATTCTTAATGGAGAGAGGCTGAGAACATTCCCCTTGAAAACAGGAACAATGCAAGGATGCTCTTTATCACCACTCCTATTTAACATTGTGCTGGAAGTTCTAGCTAGAGCAATAAGGCAAGAAAAAGAAATAAAGGGCATCCAAATTGGTAATGAAGAAGTTAAACTGTCCCTGTTTGCAGATGATATGATACCATACATAGAAAACCCTAAAGACTCCACGAGATATCTACTGGAACTAATAGAAAGATTCAGCAGAGTAGCAGGATACAAGATAAACATTCAAAAATCAGTTGGATTCCTATACACCAATAAGGAGAATGATGAAAAGGAAATCAGGAAAATAATACCATTTTCAATAGCCACTAAAAAGATAAAATACTTAGGAAAAAATCTGACCAGGATGTAAAAGACTTATACAAAGAAAACTACAAAACACTACTGCATGAAACCCAAAGGGAATCTACATAAATGGAAAAACATACCATGCTCATGGATAGGCAGACACAACATTGTGAAAATGTCAATTCTACCCAAAGCAATTTACAAATACAACACAATCCTTATCCAAATACCAACAACATTCTTCAAAGAGATGGAATAACTAATCATTCACTTTATATGAAAAGGGAAGAAGCCCCGAATAAGTAAAGCACTACTGAAGAAGAAGAAGAAAGTTGGAGGACTCACACTACCTGACTTCAGAACCTACTATACAGCTACAGTAGTCAAAACAGCCTGGTACTGGTACAATGACAGATACATTGACCAATGGAACAGAATTGAGAACCCAGATGTATATCCATCCACCTACAGTCACCTGATCTTCGACAAGGGCCCAAAGTCCATCAAATGGGGAAGAGACAGTCTTTTTAACAAATGGTGCTGGCAAAACTGGATATCCATTTGCAAAAAAATGAAACAGGGCCCACACCTCACACTGTATGCAAAAACTACTTCAAAATGGATCAAAGACCTGAATATAAAGCCTAAAACTATAAAGCTCATAGAAGAAAAAATAGGACCAACACTACAGGCCTTAATACATGGCATTAACAGGATACAAACCATAACCATCAACACGCAAACCCCAACAGATAAGCTAGATAACTGGGATCTTCTAAAAATCAAACACCTATGCTCTTCAAAAGACTTCACCAAAAGAGTCAAAAGAGAAACTACAGACTGGGAAAAAATTTTTGGACAGTACAAGTCAGACAAAGGTCTAATCTCCATAATCTACAAGAAAATCCAACACCTCTACAACAAAAAGACAAATAACTCTATTAAAAAATGGGCAAAGGAAATGAACAGACACTTCACCAAAGAAGACATTCAAATGGCCAACAGACACATGAGGAAATGCTCGTGATCCCTAGCCATTAGAGAAATGCAAATTAAAACCACAATGAGATACCATCTCACCCCGGCATTACTGGCACAAATCAAAAACACTGGAAATAACAAATGGTGGAGGGGCTGTGGGGAGATCGGAACTCTCATGCACTGCTGGTGGGAATGCAAAACGATACAACCATTTTGGAAAATGATATGGTGCTTCCTTAGAAAGCTAGAAATAGACATACTATTCTATCGAGCATTTCCACTCCTAGGAATATATCCTAGAGAAATAAGCGTCGTCACCCGAATAGACATATGCACACCTATGTTCATGGCAGCATTGTTCACAATAGCAAAATGATGGAAACAACCTAGATGCCCATCAACAGATGAATGGATAAACAAACCATGGTACACACACACAATGGTGTACTATGCAACAAGAAAGAACAACAATGAATCTGTGAACCATCTCATAACATGGATTAAACTGGAGGATATTATGCTGAGTGAAATAAATCAATCACAAAAGGACAAATATTGTATGAGACCGCTATTGTAAAAACCCATGAAAAAGTTCACACACAAAATGTAACAATCTTTGTTGGTTACCAGGGATGGGAGTGGGGGGGGGGGAATACTAAATAGGCAATAGATAAGTGGTATCTTGGGTGAAGGGTGAGACAGTACACAATACAGGGGAAACTAGCACAACCTGTACAAGGAAAGGTCATGGAAGCCCCATAGACACATCCAAACTCCCTGAGGGACTGAATTGCTGGGCGGAGGGCTGTGGGGACCATGGTCTCGGAGAACATCTAGCTCAATTGGCATGACACAGCTTATAAAGGCAATGCTCTACATTTTACTTTGGTAAGTAGTGTCTGGGGTCTTAAAAGCCTGTGAGCGGCCATCTGAGATACTCCACTGGTCTCATCCCTTCAGGAGCAAGGGAGAATGAAGAGAACAGGATACAAGGAAAAGATTAGTCCAAAGGACTAATTGTCCACAGCTACCAAGGCCTCCACCGGACTCAGTCCAGTACAGCTAGATGGTGCCCAGCTACCACCACTGACTGCTCTGACCAGGATCACAACAGAGGGTTCTGGACAGAGCTGGAGAAGAATGTAGAGCAGAATTCTAACTCACAAAAAAAAGACCAGATTTACTGGCCTAAAGGAGACTGGAGAAACCTCAAGAGTATGGCCCCCAGACACCCTTTTAGCTCAGTGGTGAAGCTACCTCCGAGGTTCACTGTTCAGCCTGGGAGTGGACAGCCCCATAAAACCAAATGAGACTAACAAGGTACAGGAGTCCAGTGACAATGGCCAGAAGGCAGAAGGGGACAAGGAAGCTGGTGATAGGGAACCCAAGGTTGAGTAGGGATATTGTTGATGTGTTGTGAGATTGTTAACCACTGTCATAGGGCAACATTTGTAGTAACTGTTAAATGAGAAACTATTTTGTTCTGTAAGCCTTCATCTTAAGTGAGAATAACAGCACAATTGGAAGAGTGTAGTCAATGTCACTGAACTGTGTATGTAGAAATTTTTGAAACGGTTTATCTTTGGCTATGTGTATTTTCACCAAAAAAAAAAAAGGCTGAGAAGTTAGAGGGTTAATGGGTTGTGGGGTTGTTAACCAATGTCATAAAACAACATGTGTACTACTGTTTCATGGGAAACTATTTGTTCTGTAAGCCTTCACCTGAAGTACAATGAAATATTAAAATATATATATATATATTAATTACATAACAAAAAAAAAAAGATTAAACTATTCACCAGAGATCGGTGAATTTTATTGAACAAAATTATACTACAGTCAAAAGAAGAAGAATAAAAGAGAGAAAATAAAGTAATAAGAAGATAAGGAAAAGCGGGAGGGAGAGAAAATAATTGTCCCAGCAACTAGGGGCCTCTCAGCCAACAGTTTGGGATACATTGCCAACGCCTGAGAGAAGCAGAGAGCTCTGAAGGGTCAAGGTCTGAGCCAGCTTTTTTTAATTCTTTAAGGGTCCAAACTAAATCATAATGCATAAGGAAAGCATATTTTGCAGGTGCTAGATGGAAAAGATGAGCTCTCGCCTCTGACTTCTGCTCCATTGGTTTTAAATAGCAGGTAGAATTATAAAAGTCCATTATCAGGGATTCATTTCTGTAGTTCTCTTGTTTTTTTAACATGGAATATAAAAGTTGATCCAAATTAGCCACTGTATTTCTGCCAAACTTTTATGTGAAGAATTAGGTGGCAGGTGTTTCATTCTGTAGTCATTCTTAGAAGGGTTTGTTCCCGTGTTTGAATGGAGTCAGTTATACACCAACACCGCCCCCCCGCCATCTCTCCTTGCAGTCTTGCCTGAAATCTATTCTTCTGGAGTACAGTGAAATGTTAACCCATTGAAAATTGCAGCAACCATTCATTTTTCTCTCTGTTACTTTGCTGTGCCAAGCACATCAGACCTTAATTCTTCACGGAAGATTTTTTGCTTGGAATAATAGAAAACAGCTCTTACTCTGCCCTGAAATAAGTGCACTGAGGGGAAATGAGGAAAGGAGTAAAATAATTGAGGGAGGGTTTCTCAACAACAACAATAGATGTGTAAAAGTAAACTCTCACTGCAACTACATTGAAGTACCTCCAAACTGTGTGAACAAGATCAGAAAAATAAATAATATCACCTTCAGATCAGGAAACTCCAAAAACCCGATATATAACATGTGAATTTAGACTCTGTAATACAATCCTTATAACCACCTTCTGTGTAGTTATTATTACTCCTTTTTTCAGGTAATAAAGTTCAGGTTCAAAGACAGACAATAACTTAGCTACCATAAAAATAATAAATTCCACAGGTAGACTTAGAATTTTTATGTATCTAGTTCAAAACTCCACTCTCTTTTCACTATCAAAGCTTGTTCTATCACTATACTCCAAGGATCTAGCACAGTGTCTGGCACTGAATGAGTCCTCAATGAATATGTGGTCAATGAACACATATGTCATCCACTATAAGGGATGGCTGAGAAGTTCTGGGACATAACTAAGTCTAATCCATATGGCTAGAGTATCTCCTTTTCCTTTGAATTACATAGAAACAAGGCACGCTGGAAACTAATTAACGAACTGTATTATAGAGCAGGTTGCTCTTTAGAAAGAGGGTTCATATATTTCCAAGAACCAATATTAGTTCATTTGAAAAGTTTCTTGCAAGGGTAGGAAGAATACACCCTAACCTACACAAGATTGAAGATTTGAGGTTGTTGTTGTTAGGTGCCATCAAGTCAGCTCTGACTCACATCAACCTTATGTATGACAGAATGAAAAATTGTCCTGGTCCTGCACCATCCTCACAATCATTGCTATGTTTGAGCCCATTGTTGCAGACACTGTGTCAATTCATCTCTTTGAGGGTCTCCCTCTTTTTCACTGACCCTCTACTTTACCAAACATGATAAATATACACTGTGTCTTTCTCCAGTGATTGGTTCCTCTCAATGACATAGCTAAAGTAAATAAGACGAAGTCTCACCATCCTTGTTTCTAATAAGCATTCTGGCTGTACTTTTTCCAAGACAGATTTGTCCATTCTCCTGACAGTCCATGATATATTCAATATTCTTTGCCAAAATCACAATTCAAATGCATCAATTCTTCTTCTGTTTTCCTTAGTCATTGTCCAGCTTTCACATGTGTATGAGGTGATTGAAAATAACCATGACTTGGGTTAGAGGCACCGTAGTCATCAAAGTGACATCTTTGCTTTTTAACACTTTAAAGAAGTCTTTTGCAGCAATATGTCATTTGATTTTTTGACTGCTGCTTCCATGGCATTGATTGTTGATTCAAGAAGAACAAAATCCTTGACAACTTCAATTTCTTCACCATTTATCATGATGTTGTTTATTAGTTCTGTTGTAAGAATTGTTGTTTCCTTTATATTCAGGTATAATCCATACTGAAGACTGAATATCCATACTTGAGGCTGACTAGTTCAATAACCCCAGGAGCCATGTTTTATATCCCTCATGAAGTTGTTTCACTTTCATATTATACCAAGACATCCTATTACTATCTATTTGTGTGTGTGTGTTTATTGTTGTAAAAATATAGATAATACATTTGCACATTAAATATTTTTCACATGTACAATTCAATGACACTGTTTACATCAATCATGTGCAACCATCACCTTTGCCAAAATTCCCATCACCATAAACAGAAACTCAATACTTCCTAAACAATGCTTCTCCCTTTCTCCCTCCCTTTTGCCCCTGATAACTACTATTAAACTCTGATCTCTACCCTTGCCTATTCTAGAAATTTCATTATCAGTGAGATCATACAATATTTGTCTTTTTTGTGATTGACCAACTTCACTCAGTATAATGTTTTCAAAGTTCATCTATGTTGTCTCATGTATCAGGACTTATTTATCTTTATGGGAGAGTAATATTCCATTGTGTGTATATACCACATTTTGTTTATCCATTCGTTGATGGACATTGGAGTTGTTTCCACCTTTTGACTGTTGTGAACAGTGCTGTAATGAACAGTCCTATTTTCATCTATTCTGATTGGGCCAGTCAAATGACTTACAACCAATCACATCCCAGTTGAGTTAGAACATTCAAACAAGGAGAAGTATTTAGCATTTGGATGTTTAAGTTTGTTTTGTTTTACATTGTTTTTACATGGGGCCAGTAGTCTAAAAGTTTCAACAAAGCTCCTGACATTTCATGCAAACTTTTTTGGATATGTATCCTTTTTGGGAGAGGTTTCATAAGTTTATAAAAATAGTAATGGGCCCACTGGTACCAAAATTATTAAACACTATTCCAAGCTTTGGAATCTTATGGATGTCCTCAAAGTCTCCATTTCTCAGTTTGCACTCTAATGAAAAGGACATTCATTATAGTGGAAGCTCCCCACTTGGAACACAGTGGGCGTTTTATTTGTTTGCTTGTTTTTCTTAAATGGCCTCCTCTGAGATCTTCATCCATTGTTGAAAGGCCAATTATCATTTTGATGTCCCTCCTCTAATCACATGAGAAAAGTGTGGCCTAAAGGAAGGCTGGTAATGTTCAGAGTTTACAGTTATTTTCACCAGAGTGCAAGAATCTGACAGAGTGTTTTCTTCAGTACGCCTTGTGATATGGCCTAGTGATCACTCATCTTGCCTTTTTATGGAGGTGTTTTTCTGGGATATGTCATTTGTCTAAACCAAAAAACCAAACCTGTTGCCATGGAATCGATTCCAGCTCACAACGACCCTATGTGACAAATATCATTTGTCTAGAGCACACAAAAATGCCTGCAATGTTAGCTGACCATCACCCATAGGGTTCTTGAGGCATTTGAACAAATAAAAATTAATGAAATAAAGTACTACATTATGATGAACTAGGCTGGTTCTCAATAACACCCAATGTAAAGTTCTGGAGATCTTAGTTTGGAACACTTACTATAGTCTAAAAAAGCAACAAAGTTCTTTATCTCCTCTTAGCCCAAAATCAAGATGGCAGAATGTGTCTTAAAGAGGTATGCCTTGGTTTGTTTTATCAAGATGCAAGGAAATGAAAGTTAGGAACAGCCACACATACGCAATCTTTTATCACCCAGTGCCCACAAAATGGACCTAATCTGACTGCTGATATTAAAATCTTCTTTTTGTGATTGGGCAAGGAAGGAGACAGATTGAAAATTAGAGAGATAGAGCACTTCCTGCCTACTAAAGCTCTGTTTATTAATATTATTCAATATCTTGTCTCTAATACTAGAATTACCAAACAAGCTACTCAAAGTGATTGAATTCCCACACAGATTCTCCTTCAGAGGAGAGACCAGTCAAATGAAGTAGTTTAATTAGCTTGCCAATTTAATTTCTCTAGTTATTGGCATTCTGATTTATTTATCTGTCTCCTAGTAGGTGCTGATTTTTACATATCTAAAACTCAGCATGGTGCCTAAAAGTGGCAGACATTCCACAAGTGGTTTTACTTTAAAAATGGTTGTTCTTAAATATGGATATTCTGAACCACTTTAGAGTAGTGGTTCTTAAAAAGTGAACTTCGGCCTAGCAGCATCTCCTGAGAATTTGTTGGAAATATAAATTATTGGTCCCACTCTATACTGACCTACTTAATTAGAAATTCTGGAGGTGGAGTCCAGAAATCTGAGCTTTAGTAAGCCATCTAGTATGATTCTGATGCATGCTAAAGTTTGAGAAATACTTCCTTAGAACTTAGTCTAATCAACCGATGTAATGAAGTTCTTAAACCTGCCAGATGGGACCATCGTGACCCCACTAAGCTTCCCTCTTCTGAAGTGCTCATTGAAGGCACACATGGATCTGTTGAGGTTTATTCAAGAGCTGTCAGTTTGCTAACTTCCAAAAGGCCTGATAAGAGGTATTTATCATGGTGAATTCAACATAGATCAGAATGGGAACCATATAAGTTCAAAAATTTGATTTTTGTCATCCCAATATTACTGCAGGGATTACCTCAGGAATGTATTGAAATAATTCAGCCTTGAAGAAAATGATACGTAAACCAGAATGCCAATTTTTCAATTCATGATGAGAAGTATAACTGTCATATACACTACAATAACAAATCATTGCATTTTCTCTATATAGGCAGAACAACCTGGGAAAGTCAAGAAGCTGCTTGAAAAACTGGCAATCACTCCCAGGATATTTGCCTGAATGATCCTAGTGTTTAATATAAAGAGGCTGTAATAACACTAAAAAAGGCTGATATTCACTGAATATTTTATAGGTGCCAAGCGCTATGATTAAGAGATCAGGCTTCTAACCAAAAGATTGGCAGTTCGAATCCACCAGCCGCTCCTTGGAAACCCTATGGGGCAGTTCTACTCTGTCCTATGGGGTGACTATGAGTCCGAATTGACTCGATGGCAACAGGTTTGTTTTTCTTTTTCCTAAACATTATGCTAAGTAATTTACAGTGCACTCTGTCATTGACTCCTCAAAATAGCCCTGTAAGTTGGTTATTATATATATTATCCCCATTTTGCAGATTAGAAAACTGAAGATTACTTAGCTAGTAATGTCAGGGGCAAGATTTAAACTTAGGTATTAAAACAGAGCAGTGTCATTAATTGTTACACTAAGTTTCCTCCTGTAAGACTAATATAGCCCTCCCCTCCTTGGGGCTGACCTTGCCAATAGGACAACCATAATACTTGCAGTCCCCTTACCAAGACTTTTTATTAGGGACTTAATCAGTCAAGGTCTCCAGAGAAACAGAATAGGATGTGTGTGTGTGTGTGTGTGTGTGTGTGTGTGTGTGTGGGTGGGTGGGTGGGTGGGTGGGTGGGTGTGGGTGGGTGGGTGCGTGGGTGTGTATAGAGAGAGAGAAAGAGACAGAATTTATTTATTTGTTTTCAGGGATTAGCCATAAGAGCTGGCAAGTCCAAAATCTGTGACAGGCCAGCAGGCTGGAAACTCAGGCAGGATTTCTATGTTAGTCTTAAAGCAGAATTTCTTCTTCTCTAGGTAACCTCAGTTTTTGCTCTAAAGGCCTTCAACTGATTGGATAAGGTTTAGCCACATTATCAAAGGTAATTGCCTTTAGTTAAAGTCAGGTGATTGAAATGTTAATGACATCTACAAAATACCTTTACAGCAACATCTAGACTAGAGTTTGACCAGACAATTGGGCATCAAAGCCTAGCCAAGTTAACACATAAAATTAACCATCAGAAGGACAAACTTTATATGGACTCTATCATTGGCCACCTACAAAATTCCTTTTTCCCTTTCTTCCTGTTGCCTGACCAATACAATATCCCATAAACTTGAGGGGCACTTTCTTTAACTATATAAATATATTTAATTAGGTTAGAATTAGGGTCACTAGCTATAAAGTTGGCATATCTCTTTCAGGTGACTATGTACATCTTTGCTCTAATCCATTGTTGACCTCACTATTTTTCTCTTAGAGAATAATCCTTTTTTGTCACATTTCTGATTTCTCAGAGAAATTCCTCTCTGTATCTCCCAATTACCAGTAACAGTTAAAGTCAGTTGGGCAAATTTCTATAAAACAGAGACCATGGGTAGCATGTAGCAGAATTTCCTGTATTTTTATAAACCTTTGTCCTCCCCACCTTAAAATCCTAAAAGTTTAAAAATAAAAAGAGATAAGCTAAAACCAAGTATCTTCAATGTTTCAAACACAGTGTCATTCTATTGTTTCATCTAATCCTCACAAGAACTCTGTTAAGGTAGGTATTATTTCCATTTACAAATGGGAAAATTGAGGTTCAGAGAAGACAGATTTGAACCGAGGTTTGTCTGTTTAAACAGAGAGGATAAATTTGAACCAAGATTTGTCTGCTACCAAAGCCTGGACTTATTTCTCTGCTCCAGACTTTCTGTACCCTGACTTTGAAGGTTTAATTGTTTTCTAGAAGGAATAAGGAGGATAATTAGGAGAGAAAGGGAGAAAAATAGCCTTTCCCGTCCCTCATTATATTCTTACAATCTCTTAAATTTTGATAATGTCTTTCTGCTTACCAAACACTTTGACAAGTGTTGTATCCTCTGTCTTATAACAGCATAGATAGGTGGATAAGTAGGACAACCATCAACATTCATGGTTTGCAAGTCAGGAAACAGAGGCTCAAAGAGATTAAAATCTTATTCAGGGTCACCTATTTATGAAAGGTAAAGATAGAACCTTCTTTTTTTTTCTTTATTGTGCTTTAGGTGAAAGTTTACAGCTCAAGTTAATTTCTCATACAAAAATTTATACACACTTTGTCATGTGACACTTTTGCAATCCCTATTATGCGACACCACACTCCTCCTTTCCACCCAGTGTTTCCCGTGTCCATCCAACCAGCTCCTGTCCCTTCCTGTGTTTGCATCCTGCCTTTGAACAGGAGCCACCCATTTGGTCTCGTGTGTCTGCTTGAACTAAGAAGCACACTCTTCACGAGCATTATTTTACATTTTATAGTCCAGTCTAATCTTTGTCTGTAGAGTGGGCTTTGGGAATGATTTTAGTTCTGGGTTCACAGAGTTAACCCAGACCTTCTTAATGCTCTGAATATACACCATGTTCCAGGACACAGAGTTTCCCTGGTTTCCAACATAATGGTACATTTCACCGAAGAGGAGCCCAGTGTGGATTTTAAGTAACACCACCTTGACTGTAGCTTCAAGTCACCCCCACCACCACCACCTCAAAGACTCTAAAAAATTAGTACTGCTTTTCTGAATCTCACGTAATTACTGAAAAGAGAATCCTTTTTCTGATTGCCTCTGTGAAATACATGTTTTAAGATAAGAGACATCACGAGAAATAAATTTTCCATTTTCCTCAGTTGTAGGACTTTCCCACAAGCAGGCCGAGCAAGAAGGAAATCCAGTACCAACTGCTTCCAGCCAAGTCATGAACACTGACCTAATTCTACTTGCCTTTTCACTTTAAGAAGTCTGTGCCCACAGTCTTCATCATAGATGCCGCAAATGTCAGTAGTAGATGCCTCTTGGTTAGAAGGTTACTTGGTCTGTTTTCCTTTTTTCTCTTGGTGCATGTACAAGTTCCCAGGGGCTAGCTGGTGACCAGCAAATCCAGTAAAAACAGAAATTGTTACCTAATAAAATACCAGGAGACTTTCCAGGCCTCAGGGCCAGTAACACCCCTGCCCTTTCTAATTCTCAGACCATTTTCCAAGTGCAAAATGGAATCATTTTTGTTTTCAAAGTGATGCTAATTTATTAGCCTTGGTGCAAATGTAGACTGCAATAATGGACTTCAAAAAGAACTTCTGCAAGACAGAAGGGGACAAGGAAGTCCCCTGGTGATAGGGAACACAAGGTGGAGTAAGGATATTCTTGATGTGCTGTGAGATTGTTAACCATTGTCATAGGGCAACATGTGTAGTAACTGTTAAATGAAAAACTATTTTGTTCTGTAAGCCTTCATCTTAAGTGAGAAAAACAGCACAGTTGGAAGAGCGTAGTCAATGTCACTGAACTGTGAATGTAGAAATTTTTGAAACAGTGTATCTTTGACTATCTGTATTTTCATCAAAAAAAAAAAAAAAGGTTGAGAATTTAGAGGCTTAATATGTTGTGGGGTTGTTAACCAATGTCATAGAACAACATGTGTACTACTATTTCATGAGAAACTATTTGCTCTGTAAGCTTTCACCTGAAGTACAATAAAATATAAAAATAAATAAAAATAAATAAATAAGTAAGTAAGTAAGTAAAAGGGAATCACCAAAAAAAAAGAACTTCTGCAGTCCAGAAAGCTTGAGGGGGAAAGGGAATCAGGGAGGTGAACAGAATTCAATAGGGTCGTCATCCTCAACTGACTGCACTAGGCAATTCAGCCACCCTAGCTTTCTGCCTCATTCATTAATTTTTTTTTTATTATTGACCTACTGGATTCCAGGAACTTCATAGGGGCTGGGAGTATACAGATGATTAATATATGGTACATTTTCTCATGGAAATTATAGTTGAATCAGGATTACAGACATGTAAGCAAAGCATTGCAGAGGAGTTTGTTACCTTCAAAATGGAAGCATGTCTGTGGTGCAGTGGAAGAAGTCAGAGGAGGCCTGAGAGAGTCTGGACATTTTGTAAGATGAAAAGTCTTAAAGGATGATTTACACAAAGCTCATTTAAATAAAACCCCAGATATTCCAAGGAATAATTAGAGATGTGGTGGCACAGTGGTTAAGAGCTCAGCTGCTAACCAAAAGGTTGGCAGTTTGAATCCACCAGCCACTCCTTAGAAACCCTTTGGGACAGTTCTACTCTGACCTCTAGGGTTGCTATGAGTAGCGATTGACTCGATGGCAACAGGTTTGGTTTTTTTGGTTTATGTTACAGAAAATCTCTAGGTGGGATGAGACATCTCCACAAGGGTTCCCAACTTTGTTTTGTATATTTTCCCCCCCTCAGGATCTCTCCCATGATTTCTCCTTAGAGGGTATTTAAGTAACAATTTATATCACTTAAGATTTTTGGTTACATGCAAAAGAAACAAACTCTGGCTAGCTTAGGCAAAAAAGGAATTTGTTGGAAAATTATTAGGTGCTCATCCCATTGATAGAAGTTTGGAAGTACAGATTTGGAAAATGAAGAGAAAACCAGCAGAGCTATACTTGATCACGAAGTGGAAATGGAACAATGATTGACTAGGAAGATGCTGGCCTTATTCTGTTCCTCAGAGAGGTAAAATGGCTTGTCCAAGATCATACAGTAGTAGCAAAGTGCCCTGACACTTCCAGAGCTCAAGGTGATTTCTAAGCATTTCTTTGTTTTGGCCCTGTTATGGACAATTATCAATTTTTTTACTGTCAATCATCTCTTTCCTATTTGCATTCTTATCTAGTTTTCTGGAATCCCCTAGGTTTTGTGGTCCTAGAGGGAAGGGCTGCTTCTCATTACAGAACTTCCTCTGCTTGCTCAGATTAGCCAGAATGTGCAAGTGACTTAAATTCAGGCAACTCAGTGCTCTCTCCCAGAAGTTAGCATCTTCAATAAGAGATGCAAAGATGTGGGACTGGTTGGAGACACAGTCACAGAAGCTTCAGGGACATATAGCCTGCTCAATATCACACAGCTCTTTAAATGGTAGAGGTGGGGTATGAACCCAGGCAATCTGAAATCAGAACCCGCAAAGCTATCGAAACAGAGAGCTACGTTTCAATCATCTATTGAAAACAAACGGTGAGTTCTTTCATATTCTGGGTGATAGGAATACAAAAATATATACAGTCATGTGTCACTTAATGTCCACAATATGTTCTGTGAAATAGGATGCTATGTGATTTGGAAGTTGTGTGAACATGCCTAAATTGCGAGTGATAGCATTCAGTGATTTTCCACCTTCTTGTTGTTTAATAACCTTTTGTTTCACTTCCAGATCAATACTTCTCCTTTGCCTCTTGCTTTTGCTATCACTAGCACTGGTTTTGCTGCGTTTGGGAATCATGATGTACTTCATGATAATATTTTCGAAAGAAAATTTAACAGAGATATAATGCTAAAGCAGTCAAGAGACACGGGATACATGAAATTGGTTGCTGCTGCCTACAAGTTGAAGCATACATGTTATGTAGTAAACTTTTTATTTTCAGGTGGGGAAATTTCACATTAAAATAATGATAGAAAGTACAGTACAGTACATATATAAGATAGTAACATAGACTTTTACTATGACTATTAGGACATATGCATTATAGGTTATCTTTTTCGTTACCATTGGGCTAATTGTATACCAGCCACTTTTTGTGCCTCTGGACCTCAGAGGTAAGGCAGTAGTCCAGTTCTAATGCATTTATCAACAAAGTGGGTCCCTTTTGAAATGTATGAAGCTCAGCAGACCAGAGATGGAGCCTCATTGTTGTGTAGGTTGAGCATTCTATTAGGTGATGCTTCCTGGATATATTAGTTTTATAAACTTTCGCCTTTTTTTTCCCCTTTATTTCTGTGACATAAGGATTGCAAGCATAATTATGGCTTTCCTGTGTGATAGCTAGGGGTTCCCAATGTGTTTGTTTTGGTTTTTCTGTGTCATGTATGGAAACTAGAGGTTCCCAATGTAACCTAATGGAAAGGCGGTTGCAGTAAATTATTTATATAGCTCTCACTGGTATATTGTCATACCACATATCGGTGGCACCACAGTGCCACTTGCCTCATTGGTGGCTTCTATTAACCAAATGTCAGCAGCTCGAATCCACCAACCTCTCCTTGGAAACCCTGTGGGGCAGCTCTACTCTGTCTTATAAGGTCGCTATGAGTCAGAATCTACTCAACGGCAGTGGGTTATTACCAGACCATATTTCTCAAAATCCATGTTATCAACCAAAAATTTAAATACACTCAATTAGTAAGCATGCATTCCAATACTGAAAACACATACCATCAAAAAAAAAAATTTAAGGAGAAAAAATGTAGTAATGAAAGTGTTATAAATGTACTGTATGATTTCATGAAGGCCTGGTGGTGTAGTGGTCAAGGGCTTGGCTGCTAATCAAAAGGTCAGCAGTTTTAAGCCACCAGCACTCCCTCCTTGGAAACCCTATGGGGCAGCTCTACTCTGTCTTATAGGGTCACTATGAATCAGACTTGACTCAGCGGCAACAGATTTTAGGTTTGATACCATTATACACCTGGCAGCGGCAATCTCTTTGTATACGAGAGGCATGAGATACGTGAGTTGCTGTGAGAAGCTATCGTGTCCGCTACATCCCATTCTCTGATCGAGACTTCTGAATTCTATTATAACCTTATGGGACCAAGGACATATATGCAGACTGTAAACAAGTTTCCTGCCTTCAAGGCATATTATTAATTGGAAATGTAGGCCAGCCAGTACAGTACAGTTTGATGGTCATTTCTATAAGGTTTAATGGGAATGTAGAGACAGAAAAAGTCTAAATTGAAGTGTAATGTGAGAAACGATTCTCAGAGGAATAGTGCTTGAGCCAACTAAGACTTGAAGATTGGTGCTAAGTATGCCTAGCAAGCAAATCCCAGAAAGCTCAGAATATGCAAAGGCTTGTGTGGCCACAAAATTTCCTGAAGTACCAAAAAGCTCAGAATTTGGTAACGCATGAAGTGAGAGATGAGATATGACCTGAAAGGACTGAAAAAAAGTAGTAAGTCATGGGTTTGGAAGAGGCGAGAGCTTTTATGTCATGCAAAAAATATTTTTTCAATCCTCTAAGACTATTGTTTTAGGTGCTAGCTACTCAGTTCTGATTCATAGAGAACCTATGTACAACAGAAAAAAACATTGCCTGATTCTGTGCCAACGTCACAATCGTTGCTGTGCTTGAATCCATTGTTGCAGACACTGTGTCTTTCCATTTTCCTGAGGGTCTTCCTTTTTTTTGCTGACCCTCTGCTTTACCAAGCATGATGTCCTTCTCCAGGGCCTGGTACCTCCTGATAACATGTCCAAAGCATGTGAGATGAAGTCTTGCCATCCTTGCTTCTAAGGAGCCATCTGCCTGTACTTCTTCCAAGACAGATTTGTTTGTTCTTCTGGCAGGCCATGGTATAGTCAATATTCTTTACCAACATTATAATTCAAAGGCATCAATTCTTCTTCAGACTTTTTTATTCATTGTCCAGCTTTCCCATGCATAGGAAGCAATTGAAAATACCATGGCTTGGGTCAGGAGCAACTTAGTCCTCAAAGCAACATCTTTGCTTTATAACACTTAAAAGAGGCCACTTGCAGAAGATTTGCCCAACACAATACATCGTTTGATTTCTTGACTGCTGTTTCCATGGGCATTGATTGTGGATCCAAGTAAAATGAAATCCTTGACAACTTCAATATTTTCTCCATTTATCATGATGTTGCTTATTGGTCCAGTTGTGAGGATTTTTGCTTTCTTGATGTTAAGGTGTAATCTATTGAAGATTTTAGTCTTTGATCTTCATCAGTAAGTGCTTCAATTCCTCTTCATTTTCAACAAGCAAAGTTATGTCCTCTGCATATTGCAGGTTGTTAATGAGTCTTCTGCTAATCCTGGTGCCCCGTTCTTCTTCATATAGTCTAGCTTCTCGGATTATTTGTTCAGCATAGAGATTGAATAAGTATGGTGAAAGGATACAAACCTGACACATACCTTTTCTGATTTTAAACTACACAGTATCCCCTTGTACTTTCTGAAACAACTGCCTCTTGGTCTATATACAGGTTCAACATGAACACAATTTAGCATTCTGGAATTCCCATTCTTCACAATGTTATCCATAATTTGTAATGATCCACACACTCGAACTCTTTTGCACAGTCAATAAAACACAGGTAAACATCTTTCTGGTAGTCTCTTTCAGCCAGGATCCATCTGACATCAGCAACGATATCTCTTGTTCCATGTCCTCGTCCAAATCTGGTTTGAATTTCTGGCAGTTCCCTGTTGAGGTACTGCTGTAACCATGTTTAAATTATCTTCAGCAAAATTTTACTTGAGTGTGATATTAATGATATTGTTCAATAATTTCTACATTCTGTTGAATCACCTTTGGAATGGGCACAAATATGGATCTCTTCCAGTCAGTTGGCCTTCTAAATTTCTTGGCATAGATGAGTGAGCGCTTCCAGTGCTGCATCTGCTTGTTGAAATATCTCTATTGGTATTCCACCAATTCATGAAGACTTGTTTTTTGTTTTTAAATCAATGTCTTCAGTGCAGCTTGGACTTCTTCCTTCAACACCATCAGTCCTTGATTATATGTTACCTCCTGAAATGGCTGAACATCAGCCAATTCTTTCTAGTACAGTGACTCTATGTACTTCTTCCATCTTCTTTTGAAGATGCTTCCTGCATTGTTCAATATTTTGCCCACAGAATCTTTCCGTATTACAACTTGAGGCTTGAGTTTTTTCTTCAGTTTCTTTCAGCTTGAGAAGTGCCAGGTATGTTCTTCCCTTTTGGTTTTCTAATTCCAGGTCTTTGTACATTTCATTATACTACTTGACTTTGTCTGCTTAAGCCACCCTTTGAAATCTTCTGTTCAGCTCTTTTGTGTCATCATTTCTTCCATTTGTTTTAGCTACTCTATGTTCGACAGCAAGGTTCAGAGTCTCTTCTGACATCCACTTTGATCTTTTCTTTCTTTTTAATGACCTTTTGCTTTCTTTATGTATGATGTCATTGATGTCATCCCACAACTCTTCATTACTTTTCAATGTGTCAAATCTGTTCTTTAGATGGTCACTAAATTAAGGTGGGATATACTCGAGGTTGTACTTTGACTTACATGGATTTCTTTTAATTTTCTTCAGCTTCAGCTTGAACTTCCATAAGAACAATTGATGGTCTGTTCCACAGTCTGCCCCTGGCCTTATTCTGACTGATGATATTGAGCTTCTCCATTGTCTCTTTCCGCAGAAGTAGTCAATTTGATTTCGTATGTTCCATCCAGCGAGGGCCACATATATAGTCACCAGTTATGTTGCTGAAAAAAGTTGCTGGTCTTACAAAATTCTGTCATGTGATCTTTGGCATCATTTCTTTTACCAAGGCCATATTTTCCATCTATGATCCTTCTTCTTTGTTTCCAACTTCTGCATTCCAATCATCAGTAATTATCAATGCATTTTGATTGCATGTTCAGTTAATTTCAGATGACAGAAGTTGATAAAGATCTTCAGTTTCTTCAACTTTGGTATTAGTGGTTGCTGGATAAATTTAAATAATAGCCATATTAACTGGTCTTCCTTGTAGGCATATGGATATTAACCTATCACTGACATAGTTATACTTCAGGATAGATCTTGAAATGTTCTTTTTGATGATGAGTGCAATGCCATTCGTCTTCAGTTTGTCATTCCCTTCATAGTAGACCATATGATTGTTCAATTCAAAATGACATTATGAATATAGAATCGTTGGACCCTCTCTGGATTCATGAGACATCCCACTGATACTGTATCAAAGTATTGTTGGTGGAAGTATTCCTTAAGGAGAAGATGTGTAACTTACAACGGCTCTTCAATGTGATAAGTAGAATTTGGGAGATGACATAAAGACAACGGAAAATCTTTGACATGTTTCTACTTTCAACATTTCTGTATCCTAAACTAGATGTACTTTTTTCCATTGATAATTTGCAATGTAATCCCAGTATTAGCAAAAATCTCATTGAAAGTTCTTAGACTTGGGGAAGGAGAGAAGTTTGTGGCAATGGAAGATCGTTAGTAGGGGAGTGTGGAAAAAAAGGAAGTTGTATTTTTTTTCACCTAGGAGTAGCAGCATGCTGATTGCCAAAATAATGAGCTCATCCCAAACGTTAAGGCAGTAAGTGCCAGGTGAAAAAATTGTCTATTGTTAGACTTTACAATCCAGTAAGTGCTTTTGTCCCCTCCATTCTTGGGTAACACTTGCTGCCCCAATGCCTATCAACTCTGGGAACATTGGTCCCCATTAACATGGAAGGAATAGAAGCTGTGAGAGAAATGCTTGCACAGAGAGTGATTAACTGGAAAAAGGAGTTTTGTCAGAGCACATTTTTTTTTTTAAACTCCAGCCGTGCTGGTGAGGTTAAAAAGCAAAGATGTCACCTTGAAGACTAAGGTACACCTGACCCAAGCCATGGTGATTTCAATCATCTCATACGCATGCAAAAGCTAGACAATGAATAGTAAGGACTGAAGAAGAATTGATGCCTTTGAATTATGGTATTGGTGAAGAATATTGAATATACCATGGACTGCCAAAAGAACAAACAAATCTGTCTTGGAAGAAATACAGCCAGAATGTTCCTTAGAAGAAAGGATGTCGAGACTACGTCTCACATACTTTGGTCATGTTATCAGGAGAGATCAGTCCCTGGAGAAGGACATCATGCTTGGTAAAGTACAGCATCCACAAAAAAGAGGAAGACCCTCAAGGAGATGGATTGACACAGTGACTGCAGCAATGGGCTCAAACATAACAACAATGGTGAGAATGTCACAGGACAGGGCAGTGTTTCGTTCTATTGTACACAGGATCTCTATGAGTCAGAACCTAATCGACAGCACCTAACAGCAACAAATGCTGGTAGGGTGGTAGTTAACATCTGTCTTCTCTTCCCAGTTTTATTATAAGCTTTAAGGTAGTGAACACTGGGGCATAATTTTTCTTTTCTCTCACCTTTGGCACATCAAACTATGCAGGCCATATAGAAACTTCTTTAAAATGGTATAGCTCACTATCCTGAAATGAACTATATCAATTTAGCAAATCACCTAGCAAAGAAGTAGTAAGCACCCTGCTTAGTGCAAGGATTCTGAGAACTTTCTCTCTCTCTCTCTCTCTCTTAGGGAGCTTAAAGTTTAGTGGGAGACACAGATCTTTAATGACTAATAAGGGTAAAATGAGGCTAAAATATGCTTCAATGAAAAAAAACAATATAATATAGCACTTAAGATTTAGCCATTTGGGTCAGATAAGCATGGATGGAATTCTGGTTCTGAGACTTAAAAACTTCATGACCTTGGGCAGGTTACATAATTCCCCTGGCTCTCAGTTTTCTTATATATAAGATGGAAGTAGTAACAACTACCTCTAGTTTTTATGGTTTTGTTGTTTCTGTTTTTTGCGTTAAAATACACACTATATGTTAAGTACTTAACACAGAGCATGCACAGTAAGATGTTTCCAATTGATTAATACCATACCAGCTTTCTCTTGAGTCGATCCTGATTCATGGTGATCCCATGTGTGTCAGAGTAAAACTGTGCTCCATAGCATTTCTAAGGGCTTATTTTTCAGAAGTAGATCTCTAGGCCTTTCTTCCAGGCACCTCTGGATCAATTCAAATATCCAGCCTTTGGTTAGCAATCAAACGTGTTAACCATTTGCACAAAGCAGAGATTTCTCAGTTGGTTAAAATGGCTTTGAAAAAAAAGAAAGACACTAGAATCAAGCGTAGTGGGTCATTAGTTCTGAAATGTGGTATAGAAAAATCTTCATCAAGGAGGAAGCATTTGATCTGAATCTTGAAGGATGAGTAAAATTACCACATTAAAAATAGAATGAGAGGGAAAGAGCAGTAAAACTGAGGAAAATGTATAGAGAACTGGAAGTACGTGCCAAACATGTGGAGAACAGAAGATAATCCAGTGTGGAGAGAGCCAAAACAATCACTTTAAGAGGAATAAAAAGTTCTTGGAGGAAGATGGGAGTAGAAAATTAATTAAAATCATGCCTTTATAAGGAGTTTAATTGAATGAGTGAATGAATGAATCAGTTTATTCTATAGTCAATGATACAACGTTGAAATCTTAGTTCAAATAAATTTTTAGGTAGATCGTTCTGGTAGCATTTAGGGGAGACAACTGAACCAGCAAAGTTGAAGGAATAAAGATCCTAACAGTACTCTACGTAACAGATGATGAGGAACTGAACTAAAGCAATGGCAACAGGAACGTAGAGGTGAGGATAGAAGAGAAAGTATAATCAACTAACAGCCTGATTACATCAAGAGATTCCCAAATATTTGTCCCAGGGTATTTAATTATAAGTAATAAGTATTGTCAATTAATTATTTTTCCCTTCATCCATTGTAAGTTAAGTAAATTTATTGACATGTATGTAAGTATGTTTTTCATTTATTTTTAAACTAGGATCTGCTCTGTGTTTAACCAACTACCCAAACATAAGATCGTTAAAAAGATTGTGAGGTGATGTACTGTGTAATTTCCACTTTCTATTGCTGTGTAACAGACCACCCCAATACTTAACTACTTAAAACTACAGTAATTTTATTACATCTCATGATTCTGTGGGTTGACTGGACTCAGTTCGGCTAGGCAGTTCTGCTCCATGTAATGCTGGCTGGGGCTGCCGTCATCTGGACCTCAACTGGGCTGGAACATCCCAGATGGATCACTCACAAGTCTGGTATTGGTGTTGGCTGTCAGCTGGGAACTCAGCTGGAGATGTTGACTGCTATGCCTCACCTGTCTTTCATGTGGCCTCTCCAAATTGTTAGGGCTTCTACGAGAAAGAAAGTCCTCTTAAGGCCTGTGCTTAGTAGATCTGAGATGTCACTTCTGAGGCCTTCTTTTTGTCAAAGCCAGTATCAAGGACAGTGCAGATTCATGAGGAGGGTAAATAGGTACATCTCTTGATAAGAGGAGCAGCATGCACATATTAGAAAGGAAAGATTATTTGGGGTCATCATTGGTGACTAGTTACCTCAGATATGTTCTCAAATGATTCAAATTGAGGACATTGATTTGAAAATATTCTACCTTTCCAATGATTAAGAATGTGACATCAGTCTCAAAAGGTAATTAGTTGCTAATCTGCCTACCTTCTTGGGCAATTTCCTCTAATCCAGTAATCTCCATTACTTCCTGTGCTCTGATGGCTACTGAAATGGTATCTCTTCTGAGTTCTACAACCTTACAGGCAATGGATTTTTCACTAGATCTTCCACACACAGATCAAACTCTGCAATATGCCTAAATTGAAGTTAACCTCTCTCCTTTCCCATTCTGAACAACCCACCCACGGAAACAACCCCCTATGTTTTTCTCCTGGGTTTTGTGCCTCAATCCATGGCACTACTGTCCACCCTTCCGTGTCAGTCAGTGCTTCTCAAACTTAAATGTGCAGTGGAATCATCTGGGGATCCATTTAAAATGGAGACTCTGTTTCGGAAGGTCTGGAGGGAGACTTGAGATTCTACATTTTGAACAAGCTCCCAGATAATGCCAGTGTTGCTGCTGCTTCCTGAGTAGTAAGGGTCTAAGTCACAAAATCTGAATTTGTATATTTTTTCATCTCCCTTTTCCTTCAAGAATTATGTCACCAAGTCTTATCAATAATTTCTTCTAAATACTTCTCAAACCTTTCTCCTCCTCACCTTCTCCACTCCAAACAATTATCATCAGCTGCTCACTTACCTGTTGTTGTTGTTGTTAGGTGCTGTGGAGTCAGCTCCAACTTATAGTGACCCTATGAACAACTCCAGTCCCTGGAGAAGGACATCATGCTTGGTAAAGTACAGGGTCAGCAAAAAAGAGGAAGACCCTCAAGGAATTGGATTGACAAAGTGGCTGCAATAATGGGCTCAAGCATAACAAAGATTCTGAGTATGGCACAGGACCAGGAAGTGTCTCGTTCTGTGGTACATAGGGTAGCTATGAGTTGGAGCCAACTCAATGGCACATAACAACAACAACAACATGAACAACAGAATAAAACTCTGCCCAGTCCTGTGATATCTTCACAATCATTGCTATGCTTGAGCCCATTGTTGCAGCCACTGTGTGAATCCATCTTGTTGAGGGTCTTCCTCTCTTTCTCTGACCCTCTACTTTACCAAGCATGATGTCCTTCTGCAGGGGTTGGTCCCTCCTGAGAAGATGTCCAAAGTATGTGAGATGAAGTCTCACCATCCTTGCTTCCAAGGACCATTCCAGCTGTACTTCTTCCAAGACAGGTTTGTTCGTTCTTCTGGCAGTCCACGGTATATTCAATAGTCTTCACCAACACCGTAATTCAAAGTCATCGATACTCTATACATTGTCCAGCTTTCACATGTATATGAGGCGATTGAAAATACTATGGCTTGGGTCAGGTGTACCTTAGTCCCCAAAGTGATAACTTTGCTTTTTAACACTTTAAAGAGGTCTCTTGCAGCAGATTTGCTCAATGCAATATGCCATTTGATTTCTTGACTGACTACAATTTCCATGGGCGTTGATTACTTATGTGTGATATCAATGATATTGTCTGGTAATTTCTGCATTTTGTTGGATCACCTTTTTTTGGAATGGGCACCAATATGGATCTCTTCCAGTCAGTTGGCCAGGTAGCTGTCTTCCAAATTTCTTGGAATAGATGAGTGAGTGCCTCCAGCACTGCATCTGTTTGCTCACTTGTCTATCTGGTCTCATTTCACACTAATTTATCTTATATAGTGTTGTCAAAATTATCTTTCTTCCCTGAAAATCTGATCATGTTACTTCTTTTTTGCCTAACAGTTTCCAGTGACTCTTACATGGTAAAGGATAAACTCTTCTGAAAATTCTGTCCCCTACTTCTGAGTCCAGCCTCATGTCACGCTACTCCTGCAACTCTCCACTTCTAACTCCCCTGTCTTCTACCCCAACACACAGAAACACACACACTTGCACATGCACACACATTGTCTGTGCTCCAGGACATAGAGTGATCTCTCCTAACATCTTGGCCTTGGAACACGCTGTTTCCTACCTACAATGCAACTCATTCTTTATACATCAATTAAAAATACTGCCTGCTTCATGATGCCTTCTCTGACTCCCAAAGCTGATTCAAGAACTCTTCTAAAGTTCTTGCTGTGCTTTGTATGTGCCAAAATCAAAGCAATTTTTCTTCGTGTAATAATTTTTTTTTCCTATATTTCTTATTCCTCTAAACTGTAAGATCTTTGAGAGCAAAGACCTTTTCAAAGGTTTTTGGAAGGATGCAAAGGATACAAACCTTTCGAAGGATGCAAGCTTTTCATTTTTGTATACCCAGTGCCTATCCTCAGATCAGAAAATATTAAAAAAAAAAAAAAAAAGACAAAACAGTTGCTTTCAAGTAAAACTGTGCTTCGTAAGGTGTTCAAGGTTGTGATCTTTTGGAAACAGATTGCCAGACCTTTCTTCTGAGGCAACTCTGGGTGGATTCAAAACACCAATCTTTTGGTTAGTAGTTGAACACTTAATCATTTGTGCCACCCTTGGGCTCCTAGAAAATGCTTATGACTGCACATATTAGTACATAAATAAATAAGTGAATTTACACCAATATTTGACAATATTAGTAAAGTTGGATTTTAGCTCAAACAAGAAAGAATTTTATCATTGTGTATGTGTCTTGTGCAGTAGTTAGCTCCCTGCCACAAGAGAGAAAAGTAGGCAGGGTAATATAACAAGAAGTTCTATTTTGAATGTGTATTTTAACTGTGCAATCTTTCATCCCTTCCAATTAGGAGATTTTAGGATGTAAGATGACTTTGGGAAGACATTCACTTTCAAAAGATTTCTAGACCATATAATAAATATTTTCTTCTCAAACTAGGCAGGAAGGACTAAAGGAAATTTCTGATTTGTGGCACAAAAAGAGACAGCAGTTCTATCTCCCACATTTTCAACTATGTATTATTTAGTCTTCCCTTAACTAGTGATTTTTATCATCTCCTTGGCACATCTTCCACTAAAACCAAAAGGTTTCCAGTCCAGCAGAAAGACCCACGTTACTATAGCTTCAGCAGACAGAGTACTTTGGACAACCTGATTTTGACTTTTCTTTTCAATGCTATACTGTTACTTCTGTAAAGCCTTTGCACTTCAAATCAGTGAAGGTGTTATTGCCAGAAGAAAAATTAGTATTTATGGAATGATAGTCTCAAAGAACTGAAGCTACTCCCAAGATAGATGTTTTTCATTTGAGAATATTTCATTAAATCTATAATGATCACTTTTTGGCCTGTCTTACAGGAAAAAAACTATAAATGTCCTCACAATTTTGGCATTTGAATAATTCTCCTTCATTGATCATAAGGTTCAGGAATATAGTGGCTAATTGAACTGTATAAATTCATTTGTTTAATAATTACACAAAAAATTATTAAGTACTTCTAAGTGCTATGTATTGTTTGATGTTATGTGGATATATAAACAAGACACAATTCCTGTCCAAGAAGAGATCAAAGCCAATTTGTTAAGTGGCAATTCAGGAATGACAACAAAAAATTTTCCTTATATTAATTCACTAAGAGACTAAATCAGTGACAGGCTATTTCACCAAATTAAAAAGTATATTTTTTCTTTTAGCTTTACCCTTGCTTCTGCTTCTGCCATTATTTAGATGATAGGGTGTGTTTTTGTTTGTGTGTGTGTGTGTTTTATTTTGGCCTCTATCTTGTAGTGGTTATATTCCCTACCCATTTTTTTTCTTTTTGCCCTACCGTCTGATCCCATCTCTGGCCCAGTCACAGAAACTATCTGACAAATAATTCAAACAGGGTCTATAAATACTTATATTCATTAATAGTAATATTTATATTCATAATCAAGAAAACTGATTCAAAACTGTACTTGCGTTGGAAAAATTCCTCTACTCTACCACAACCACAAGTAATGAGTCTTGGGAAAGAAGGACTCTGGTTTAACTGGGATAGTGTGGACTTAAGCTTTGGCCTGAGGTTACTAGGGACAGAGTTAAAGTTAAATAATGTTGTACATCCTAGCAACGAGTGATTTTCCAGTCTCTGTGCATGCCGACAGAAGGGAGTCTCCCTCCATAGAGTGCCACAGTCCTTGAAGGAAAAAGGACTCATGCAGTTTCAACTTCAATTTCTAACCGGCTCTGAGACTCCGAGAGCCAGAACTACTCTGTATGAAGAAGGCGAGAGCTGTGAGTGACCGTGTGGACAGGGAGTAGAATGACCAAAAAGCACGTCTCTGAGATGGTGGGTGCAGTTGTCAAAAGCATGAGCCTTGTAGTGGCCTGCTTCATAGGTTTTTCTGACGATTAAAAGGAGTGATATATGTAAAATGCTTAGCATGTTGCTGGGGATGTAACACATGCTCAGTAGATGATATGCATTTGTCATGGATTGAATTGTGTCTCCCCAAAATATCTGTCAACTTGGCTGGGTCATGATTCCCAGTATTGTATAATTGTGTACCATTTTGTAATCTGATGTGATTTCTTTATGGGTTGTAAATTCAATCACTATGATCCAATAAGATGGATTAACAGCAATTACACTGGTGAAGTATACAAGATTGGATAGTGTCTTAAGCCAATCTCTTCTGAGATATATAAGAGAGAAGCGAGCAGAGACACATGGGAACTTCATACCACCAAGAAAGCAGTGCTGGGAGCAGAGCGCATCCTTTGGACCTGAGGTTCCTGTGCAGAGAAGCTCCCAAGGAAAGACTGATGGCACAGATCTTCCTCCAGAGCCTACAGAGAAAGCGTTCCCCTGCAGCTGACCCCCTGAATTTGGACTTACAGCCTTCTGGACTGTGAGAGAATAAACTTATCTTTGTTAAAGCCATCCACTTGAGGTATTTCTGTTATAGCACTAGATGACTAAGACAGAATTTTAATTATTATTATCATTGTTACTAAAATAAATAGGAAGTCCCTAAATAGGAATCATGAACTCTTCAAATAACGATTGTTTCAAGCCACACTAAAACAGTAGACCTGCATATGCTTTGGTATTTGCCATCTTAAAGCAAACACACACACACACACACACACACACACACACACACACACAAAATGCACTCTCGTTCCCACTTGCCCGTTAGCTACTGTAAAGAACTTTGAAAGGTCTAATATTTTATTCTACTTGCAAGCTACCAAGTTAGCCTGCCACAATTTTATGGACATCAGTAGAAGGTGCAAGGCAAAGGTTAGTTTGTTGCTCACAGTAATAGCAGTAGCCACAGCATCGGCAATTTTTCCATCACAGTTCTCCAACCCCACTTCCCACATTGTGACAAAGAGAACCAAGTGCCACCTGACCATGTGGTGGCTTGTGCCACAGGAGAAGAACTCTGAGCTTAAAGAAACTAAATCCTTTTTAAAAAGGCTGTAAGTATGCCTGCCCTTTCTCTGGGGGAGACATTATCTTCATTATACTAGATAGGAAGCATGCCTGCCCTTTACTCTAGAGGGAAAGTCTTAGTTTACTCGGGCTGCTGTAATAAAATACCACAAATGGATGATTTTAAAGAACACAAATTTATTGTCTTACAGTTTTGGAGGTTAGAAGTCGAGATTGGAGTACCAGTATGTTTCAATTCCTTCTAAGGACTTTAAAATGGAACTGTCCCATGACTCTTTCCTAGTATCAGTTGGCTTCTGGTAATACTTGGTGTTCCTTGGTTTGTAGATGGATCATCACATGCTGTCTCCCACCTCTGCCAGTACCAGTTGCTGGCAAGTTGACTCTGACTCATGACAACCCCATGCATATCAGCGTAGAACTGTGCTGCATAGGATTTTCAACGGCTGATTTGTCAAAAATATATAGCCAAGTCTATTTTCCAAGGTGCCTCTGGGTAAACTTGAATCTCCAACATGTCAGTTAGCAGCCAAGTGCGTTAACAGTTTACACCAGCCGGGGACTCCACTTGCCCCTCTGTATGACTCTATTTTCTTGTCTATCTTTCTCTTTTATAAGCTGCCACTCAGAAAGGTTTAGGATTAGGACCCACACTAGGATTAGGATCCAGTATGACTTCCTTAATTTAAGTGATAACATCTGCAAAGAAAAATCCTATTTCCCCAAACAAGGTCACTTTCAACAGTGCAGGGGTTATGCCTTCAACATACGTTTTGGAGGGACACAATTCAATCCGTAATAGAGAGATACTATCTTTACCTTCCAAGGCTGTAAGTAAACCTACACTTTGCTCTGGGGGAAACACTATCTCTATCTTCCAACACTTTTCACTAAACAAACATGCTTGTAAAGATAGTCCACAGCAAAGGAACGAAAATAACACAGGAAACTATGTTGATGCACTGTGTGTTTCCATGGAGTTGCCCAGCATGATTGCAGACAGCTATTATTATGAGATTATTTATGGCTTGCATGCATGGTTTTAGGATATAAATAATGACATGAAGGATACTTTATATTATAAATTGTAGCCTGTGTTCACTCTCAGAGACTTCCTAAAACAAATCTGCATGAGAGGAATATACTCCTTGGGAATATCTAAGAGAATTTTTAAGAAAAACCAATAAAGCATGTGCCTGGCTTGGATGGTGTCTTAGTCATCTAGTGCTGCTCTAACAAAAATACCACAAGTGGATGGCTTTAACAAAGAGAAATTTATTTCCTCACAGTAACGTAGGCTAAAAGTCCAAACTCAGGGCGTCAGCTCTAGGGGAAATGTTTCTCTCTCTGTTGGCTCTGGAGGAAGGTCCTTCTCATCAATCTTCCCCCAGTCAAGGAGCTTCTCAGGCGCAGGGACCCCAGGTCCAAAGGACGTGCTCTGCTCCTGGTGCTACTTTCTTGGTGGTATGAGGTCCCCCTGTCTCTCTACTCACTTCTCTCTTTTATATCTCAAGAGATTGCCTCAGGACACAATCCAATCTTGTAAATTGAATCCTGCCTTACTAACACAACTGCTGCCCATTCTCCCTTATTCACATCATAGAGGCAGGATTTACAACATATAGGAAGATCACACAATACCAGGAATCATGGCCCAGCCAAATTGACACATATTTCTGGGGGACACAATTCAATCCATGACAGATGGCTAAATTCTTCTATTATAAATTCCCAATAATATCCTGTATTTTTCTTCCATAGAGCCCCAGTGACACAAAAGTTAAGTGCTTGGCTACTAACAGAAAGTTTTGGTGGTTCAAACTCACCCAGCAGCTCTGAGGGAAAAAGAGTTGGAAATCTGCTCCTGTAAAGATTACAGCCCAGAAAACCATATGGGGCAGTTCTACTTTATAACATGGGATTGCTATGAGTCAAAATTTACTCGATGGCACCTAACAACAACAACATCACAATTATAATTAATTGGGCATTTATTTACTTTTAATTTAATTTATGACTCTTCCTAGACTATAAACTCTCTGTCACTGAGGGTCCTTGTGTCCATCTTTTTTATTACTGTGTTCAGATCACCCAGCATATTTTGCTATACAATAAATATATGCAATAAATATTTGTTGAATATTGACTGAATTGAATTGCATTCACTTATAAATGAAATATGAAAATCTGTTCACAGGGTTTGATTTCCTCCCACATCTTATCTTCACCAGGGCTTTCAAACATCTGATTTGTTTCACATGAGGCTGGATAGAGAAATGGTCTAAGAGATAGTCTAGGATTTTGAATTTATTTTATAAATGAAGAAAGTAAGGACCAGAGATGGGAAATGATTTATGCAAGTCACACAGCAAATAGTGATGGGCTGAGGCTAGAATTCAAGTTTCCTAACTCTTGGCCTTGTATTCGTTCACCTATGTTATTTCTTCAGCTATCACTTCCACCTCCTGTGGCAATGTTTCTAAGCACTTCTGTGTTCATCCACTATGAAGAAATGTGGGAAGGGGTTGTTAAGGCAAGAGTGAGGAGATGAGAATGTCTTAGCTGTATGTCAATACCACCCATCATACGGATTACAGAGCCTGAGCTCCCAAACACAAACAAATCTGGAATGCGTTTTCAAAGTCTGAACTTTGCCTGATGGTTTTTCAGAGTGTGCAGGGGGAAGGAAGTATCATGACACAGCTTGTAAAGGTTAAGAGCTATATCTACAAATCCAAAAGTCTGTGACTCTGCCAAAGCCCAATGCCAAAGAACCTGAGAAGTTTCTACTTTCTCCTCCAGTCTTGTTTAATTTGACAAATAAGAAACTTTTCCTACTTTAATTTGTTATCAATTGTGACAAATTACTAGTGAAGACATCATTGTTTAGGGTTGTATATATGTTGAAATGAAGAATTTAATGGATTTTACCTCTTCCAAGATATTAGCAATTTTCTATAGTAACCATACTAGAAAACTGAAATGAGCATCTCCATAGTAAAGATCCTGGGAAGCCATTTCTGTGTCTAATATGGAAGATATTCTGCTTACCTGCAGACGCCACAACATCCCTGTGATCAGCTGTTCCTTTTTGGAATCTGCTCTGACAAAGATGCTGCTTTGGAGGAAAGGTGCTCTATAAATGTAATAAATAAATAAATGGATAGACTGAGTGGAACAGCACAGACTCCTGATTGAGTCGAGGCAAAAATTTGGTTTTCAAATTTGAAAGGAATATGAGACTAGTCCTAGCCTTCCACCTTGGAAAAAGCTGCAAAGATTTATTCTTGTGAACATATCACAATTCTCATTCTCATGCAGCTGTAGCTATTGGAGTACCTGGGTGAGATTGCTTTGTGGCCTAACAAGAGCAAATACAGGTCTCTCTCAACTTAAACGCTAAGTGATTTCATAGTCATTTCTGAGCAATGAAGCTAAGTTTTCTACTGAATTCCATGAAAAAATTTTCAAACTTGAAATGGTACAGAACAAAAAATTCTACAATAGACTGAGTGGAAAACTTTTAGAAAGAGACCAGCCATCAACTTTCTGTGGGATACTGGACAAACAATGCTTTTGCAATACAATGAAGAATATGGTATTCCATCCTATAATTTTCCACACACATGTTGCTTTCATGCACTAAGCACATGTTGAATATGACGGTTTTATGGTTTTCAGATTCACTATTTAACTTATCTCCTTCTTTGTGATTTGGATTTTAATATATAATAGGGTTAAACTTTCAGAACATTTTTTTCTGGCAGGTTCCACCCCTAATGCATACCTTACCCTTGCCTTACACTGAAAGAGAAAGACCTGGCAATCTGCTTCTCTAAAGATTACAGCCAAGAAAACCCTATGAGACAGTCCTACTGTCACACAGGATCACTGTGAGTTGGAGTCAACTTGACGGCATCCAAAAGCAACAATATACTCTGTATGAATGTTTGTTAAACTATAAAATGGAGAGTATCCAGCAGTAGTAACAACTGAATGAGATTAAATGTGATGGCTTATTCTATATGGCATAATAATTAAGACCATGTCCTCTGAAACCAGACTGCTTGCATTCAAATCCCAGTTTATGTACTTTCTAGAGGTGTCCTTAGTCACAGAACTTTATCACGCCTCAGCATCTACATCTGGAAAATGAGGATGACAATAATAACAATACCTATTTTATAAGATGATTGTTATGATTAAATGAATTAATATATGTAAGGCACTTAGAACAAAATCTGAAACTTAGCAATACTATATGAATGTATGCAATATTGTGAGGAAATCACTTGAAATACAGCTAAGGAATTGTTACTTTTTTTTTTCTTTTTTATATTCAGTTAAAGTCTATAGACAGCCCAGCAATGGTAGCATGAATAAATAAATTGTGGTATATTCACACAATTGAATAACTTAATGAGTGAAAAATCTTGCACTACATACAAAAAATATGAATGAATGAATCCCACAAACATAGTATTGATTGAAAGAAGTCATTCACAAGAGAGTGCTTAATTATGATTGCATTTATATAAAGTAAAACATAGGTAGAATAAAACTCTGTTTCTACCCATGATGGTATAATTGGTACTGGACAAGCCCTGTCATGAAAAACAACCAGAAAACTAAAAAAATGTATATAAAACAATTGTCTTTTTAAAAATTTTTTATATCTTTTCCCATACAAAAATTTATACATACATTGTTATGTGACACTAATTGCTGTCTTCATACTGTGACAGCACACTCCTCCTTTCCATCCCTGATTCCCCACGTCCGTTCAACCAGCTCCCAACCCTCTCTGCCTTCCCATCTCACCTGTGGACAGAAGCTGCCCATTTAGTCTCTTGTATCTACCTGAGCTAAGAGGCACGCTCCTCACAAGTATCACTTTATGTCCCACAGTCCAGTCCAATCCAGGTCTGAAGAGTTGGCCTCGGAAATTGTTTTAGTTCTAGAATGATAGGGAATCCAGGGGCCATGCTTTCCGGGGTTCCTCTGGTCTCAGAACATTAAGTCTGGTCTTCTTACCAGAATTTGAGTTCTGCACCCCACCTTTCTCCTGCTCCATCCAGGATTCTCTGTTGTGTTCCCTGTCAGGGCAGTCATTGGTGGTAGCCAGACATCATTTACCTCTGGTCTCAGGCTGATGAAGTCTCTGGTTTATGTGCCCCTTTCTGTCTCTTGGGCTAATACTTTCTTTGTGTATTTGGTGTTCTTCATTCTCCTTTACTGCAGGTGGTTGGGACCAATTAAGCATCTTAGATGGCCGCTTGCAAGCATTTAAGACCCCAGACGCCACTCACCAAAGTAGGATGCAGAACATTTTCTTAATAAGCTTTGTTATGCCAATTCTCCTAGAGGTCCCTTGAAAGCATGGTCCCCAGACCCCCGCCCCTACTACTCTGACCCTCAAGGTGTTTGATTGTATTCAGGAAACTTCTTAGCTTTGGTCTAGTCCGGTTGTGCTGACTTCCCTTGTAGTGTGTGCTGTACTTGCCTTCACCTAATTCATAACTACTATCTAGTTAGTAAATAACCCTCAACCTCCCTCCCCACCCTCGCAACCATCAAAGAGTGTTTTCTTCTGTGTTTAAACCTTTTATTGAGTTCTTATAATAGTGCTCTTATAGAATATTTGTCCTTCTGTGACTGACTAAATTCACTCAGCATAATGCCCTCCAGCTTCCTCCATGTTATGTTTCACGGCTTCATCATTGTTCTTTATGGTTGTGTAGTATTCCATTGTGTGGATATACCATAGCTTGTTTATCCATTCATCCATTGATGGGCACCTAGGGTGTTTCCATCTTTTTGCTATTGTGAACAGTGCTGCAATGAATATGAGTGGGCATATATCTATTCGCGTGATGGCTCTTATTTCTCTAGGATATATTCGAAGGAGTGGGATAGCTGGATCGTATGGTACTCCTATTTCTAGCTTTTTAAGGAAGCACCAAATAAACTTCCAAAGGTATTGTATCATTTTACACTCCAACCAACAGTGTATAAGTGTTCCAGTCTCTCCACAACCTCTCCAGTATTTATTATTCCATGTTTTTTGAATTAATGCTAGGCTTGTTGGGGTGAGATGATATCTCATTGTAGTTTTGGTCTGCATTTCTCTAATGGCTAATGATCATGAGCATTTCTTAATGTGTCTGTTAGCCACCTGAATATCTTCTTTGGTGAAGTGTCTGTTCATATCCTTTGCTCATTTTTTAATTGGGTTATTTGTCTTTTTGTTGTTGAGGTTTTGCATTATCTTGTAGATTTTAGAGATTAGATGCTGATTGAATTTGTTGTAGCCAAAAATTTTTTCCAGTCTGTCTTTTGACTCTTTTGGTGAAGTCTTTTGATGAGCATAAGTGTTTGATTTTTAGGAGCTCCCAGTTATCTAGTCTCTCTTCTGGTGCTCGTGCACTGTTACTTATGGTTCGTATTGTGTTTATGCCATGTATTAGGGCTCCTAGCGTTGTTCCTATTTTTTCTTCCATAATCTTTATCATTTTTGATTTTATATTTAAGTCTTTGATCCATCTTGGGTTAGTTTTTGTGCATGGTGTGAAATATGGATCTTGTTTCAGTTTTTTGCACACGGATAGCTGGTTATGTCAGCACCATTTGTTAAAAAGACTGTCTTTTCCTCAGTTAACGGACTTTGGGCCTTTGTCAAATATCAGCTGCTCTAGGTGGATGAATTTATGTCTGGATTCTCAATTCTGTTCCATTGGTCTATGTATCTGTTGTTGTACCAGTACCAGGCTGTTTTGACTACTGTGACAGTATAACAGGTTCTAAACTCAGGTAGTGTGAGGCCTCCCAATATGTTCTTCTTCTTCAGTAATGCTTTATTCGGGGCCTCTTCCCTTTCCATATGAAGTTGGCGATCTGTTTATCCATCTCATTAAAAAATGCTGGTGGAGGGAGTTCCAGCAAAATGGCTCTCTAGGCAGAAGCACCACACCGTCCCTCCACAGCAAAGATCCGAAAAACTAAGCGAACAGAGAATAAAACAATCCTGAAACCCTAAAACATCAAATGAAGAGATAAAGAATGCAGCCAAGCACCAAATGGAGTGAGAAAACTGACAGAGAATGGAGAGCGAGGAGAGATTCATGCAGAGGTCCCCCACCAGCTAATGCAGTGCAGATCTGCCATCTTGGACTCCTATCAGAGACCAGCAAACAGGGGGTATGAGAAAGCAGCCTCACAGAGTGTCCATCAGGAGACAAAACAACCAGTAATTTGCAATATACGCTTTCCCACCCCTCACCCTCCTTCACCCCGACTCGGCCTCCTCTGCTTCCCGCAGCCACAGTCTCTTGACCGGGAAACAGCGGCTGCTTGGATTCCACACACCCAAACGGGTGGCTGTCTGAATGCCATTTGTTGGCTGCTGGTGTTGCTTTTTTCTGCTTCTTTTGATTTCTTCCTTGCCTCTCGCCACCTCCCCCTCCTTTCACTCGAGTACCTCGCTCCGTGCGCCATCTTTGCTTCTTCCTGAGGGGCTACAGAGCTCCAGTAATTTGTGATATACCCTTTCCCACTCTCTACTCTTCTTCACCCACACTCAAACCCCTCTGCTTCCTGTGGACACAGTCTCTTCTCCAGAAACACCAGCCCACACTAGCTGGCTCTCTGAGTGCCATTTGTTGGCTGCTAGTGTTGCTTTTTTTTTTTCTGCTTCTTTTGATTTCTTACTTGCCTCTCACCACCTCCCCCCTTTCGCTCAAGTACCTGGCTCCTTGCGCCATCTTTGTTTCTTCCTGAGGGGCTGCGGAGCTCTGTTCAAGTGTGGAGCTGCTTCCCCATCTGGGCTGCCGCACTGGTGGGATCCCGGGGCTTTTGTTCCTTTGTTTGTTTTGAATTGTTTGTTTGTTTTCTTTTCCTTTTCTTGAGTTGGGAGCCCATTCTGGCCAGGCAGGGCTGAGTGGCAAGGAAATGCCAACTCAGCTTCCACAGATGTACAGAGGGATCTGTGAGAGCATTTCTTTTTTTTTTTTGTTGGGTTTTTTTTTTTTTTCTGTTTTTTTTTTGGGGGGCTTTTCTTGTTCTTTTTTTTTTAAATTTGTTTTGTTTTCTTTTTCCTCTTTTTCCCTTTTTGTCTTTCTTCATTGCTCAGTTTCTCATCTCTCTATATTTTCCTTCTCTTTCTGTTCCCTGAATACCCAGCGTTGTATATCTCTACACCTTCTAGGCAGGCTGTACTACAACACCTGAGAGTGACTTCCCCAGACCTCATAGCTGCACCGGTGGGATCCCTGGGAACTTTACGGTTCTTTAACCTTTCTGATTCTTATGTATTCATTCTTTTCTTTTCTTCCTCTTCCCTTTTTTGTTTTTCTCCATTTCATAGTCTCTCATCTCTCCAGCCCGAAGCAAGCTCCCCTAGCATTCTTTTTTGTTTGTTTGTATGTTTTTGGCTCCTGTTCCTCTCTCCTCTCTCCCATATCCATCTTAGCTCCACACATAACAATCTCCCCGCTGCATCCTGCCTACCTGGACCGTGCGCTTGACATCAAACCACCAAACAGCAAAGGCACGGCCTACTAGAACCTGCCCTGCACTGATTACTGACCTGCTCTGGTGGCTGTAGTAAGTGCCAAAAACAACCCATCCCAGTAACTCCTCTTCAGCTAGACCTGCCCTGCCATACCAGATATGAGTGACTGACCCTGCCAGTTGGAGAAGGAGGCAAAAAGTATTGTGCCCACAGATAAGCAAACAACAAGGAACACACAGTCTGCCTGCTCAGACATAGTCGATTTAAAAAAAAAAAAAAAAGGGACGAAACAAACAAATCTACAATCAATAAATGAGAAAAATAACTGCTGAATGCCCCAAAGACAGCAGGCAATATAAAAACATTTACAAAAACAGGACAGGATGGTTCCAGTTGGTGTCCAAAATAAAACACCAGGTGACTCTCCTCTGGAAGAAAATGCACTAGAACTACCTGATAGGGAAATCAAATCTCTAATACTTGGAATTCTCCAAGAACTGAGGCAAAAAGCAGACAAACATGAGGAAAAAAAAGACAAAATCATGGAAAATGCAGACAAAAAATTGGAAGAATTCAGGAAAATAATGCAGGAACAAAATGCCAAAATAAATTCACAACTAGAAATTATACAATGACAACAATTAGAAATCCAAAAGATAAACAAGATTTCTGAAATGGACGGTGTCATAGAAGGGCTGAGAAGCAGATGTGAAACGGTGGAAGACAGGATCAGTGGAATTGAAGACAAACACTTGGATACAACTCTGTTTGAGGAAAACTCAGAAAAAAGAACAAAGAAAAATGAAGAGACCCTGAGAGTTATGTGGGACACAATCAAAAGCAAAAATTTGTGAGTGATTGGAATTCCAGAACAGGGGGAGAAAACAGAAAACACAGAGAGGACCATTGAGGAACTGCTGACAGAAAACTTCCCCAATAAAATGAAAGATGAAAATCTGGCCATCCAAGAAGCTCAACGAATGCCATATAGAAGAGACCCCGAAAGAAAATCACCAAGGCATATCATATTAACACTCGACAAAACCAAAGACAAACAAAGAATCCTGAGAGCAGCTCGTGAAATACAAGAAGTCACATTCAGAGGAGAAACAATAAGACTCAGCTCAGATTATTCGCGAGAAACCATGCAGGCAAGAAGGCAATGGGATAACATATATAAAATCTTGAAAGAAAAAAATTGTCAGCCGAGAATAATATATCCTGCAAAACTCTCATTCAAATTTGATGGTGAAATTAGGTCATTTCCAGATAAATAGAAATTAAGGGAATATGTAAAAGTCAAACCAAACTTACAAGAATTATTAAAGGAAGTTCTTCGATCGGGGGACAAACAGCTTCAGCTCACAAGCAGAACCTAAGACACAGGATCTTACGAGCCAGATACCAATCTAGGAAATGAACTCTCGAGGACTAGCCAAAACCAAAAGAAATACAACAGGGAATCAGAGTAGTTAATCAATAAATGACAACAACATCAAAACAATAAAAGAGGGAATAAACAGCATAGGTATAGAACTTTCTAATGGAGAGGAAGGCAAGGCGATACCAAGCAATGGTAGACTGCTTCAAACTTAGAAAGATAAGGGTAAAATTCATGGTAACCACAAAGAAAGTTAACAAACATACTCATAAAAAAAAAGAGGAAAAACATAAAGTCTCAGCAAAAACAAAACCTACAAAAAACAAAAGAAATGAAAAAAAAAAATCCACAAACAAAAGTAACTTAGCACAAGAGAGTAAGAAGGACACAGAAAAGTTCAGCACCACAAATAAAAGCACTACAAAATGACAGCAACAAACTCACATCTATCAATAATTACACTGAATGTAAATGGACTCAATGCACCTATATAGAGATGGAGAATGACAGAATGGATAAGAAAACAGGATCCATCAACATGCTGTCTACAAGAGACACACCTTAGAAACAAAGATGTGAATTTATTAAAAGTCAAACGTTGGAAAAAAATATATCAAGCTAACAACTACCAAAAAAGAGCAGGAGTGGCAATTCTAATCCCAGATAAAATAGACTTTAAAACAAAATCTACCATAAAAGACAAAGAAAGACACTATACAATGATTAAGGGGATGATCAATCATGAAGACATAACCATGATAAACATCTACGCACCCAATGACAGGGCTCCAAAATGCATAAAACAAACTCTAACAACACTGAAAAGAGAAATTGACAGTTCCACAATAATAGTAGGAGACTTCAACACACCACTCTCAGTAAAGGACAGAACTAATAAGAAGAAACTAAGCAAGGATACAGAAGACTTAAAGGGCACAATTGGCCAACTTGACCTCATAGACATATATAGAGCACTCCATCCAACACTGCAAAGTACACATTCTTTTCCAATGCACATGGAACATTCTCCAGAATAGACCACATCTTAGGCCACAGAGCAATCCTCAATAAGATCCAAAACATTGACATAATTCAAAGTATCTTCTCTGACCACAACGCCATCAAGGTAGAAATTAACAATGAAAGAGAAAGGAAAAAAAATCAACTACATGGAAACTGAATAATACCCTTCTTACACATCAGTGGGTAATAGAAGAAATCAGAGATGGAATCCAAAAATTCCTAGAATCAAAGGAGAATGAAAACACATCATACCAAAACCTTTGGGACATAGCAAAGGCAGTCCTCACAGGACAATTTATAGCAATAGATGCACATATCAAAAAAGAAGAAAGGGACAAAATCAAAACATTAACTACACAACTCAAACAAATAGAAAGAGAACAGCAAAAGAAGCCCACAACCACTGGAAGAAAGGAAATAGTAAAGATCAGAGCAGAAATAAATGAAATATAGAACAGAATAACTATAGAAAGTATCAACAAAACCAAAAGTTGGTTCTTGGAAAGAATCAACAAAATCGACAAACCACTGGCCAGACTGAGAAAAGAAAAACAGGAGAGGACACAAATAACCCAAATGAGAAATGAAATGGGGTACAATACAACAGACCCAACTGAAATAAAAAGGATTATAACAGAATATTATGAAAAACTGTACTCCAAAAAATTTGAAAACCTAGAGGAAATGAATAAATTTCTAGAAACACATGGCCTACCCAAACTACAACCAAGTGATGTTGAAAATCTGAACAAACCCATAACAAGAGAAGAGATTGAAAAGGTAATAAAAAAACTCCCGAGCAATCAAAGCCCTGGCCAAGATGGCTTCACTGGAGAATTCTACAAAACATTTACAGAAGAGTTTGTACCAGTACAACTCAAGCTATTTCAGAGCATAGAAGAGGAAGCAACACTTCCAAATTCATTCTATGAAGCCAGCATAACGTTGATACCAAAACCAGGCAAAGATGTCACAAAAAAAGAAAATTACAGACCGATCTCTCTCATGAATATAGATCCAAAAATTCTGAACAAAATTCTAGCCAATAGAATTCAGCATCATATTAAAAAAATAATACACCATAGCCAAGTAGGATTCATACCAGGTATGCAAGGATGGTTCAACATTAGAAAATCAATCAACGTAATACACCACATAAATAAAAGGAAAGAAAAGAATCACATGATCATCTCAATTGACACAGAAAAGGCATTTGTCAAAGTCCAACATCCATTCCTGATAACATCTCTCAATAAAATAGGTATAGAAGGGAAATTTCTCAACATAATAAAGGGCATCTTTGCAAAACCAATGGCCAACATCATTCTTAATGGAGAGAGGCTGAGAACATTCCCCTTGAAAACAGGAACAAGACAAGGATGCCCTTTATCACCACTCCTATTTAACATTGTGCTGGAAGTTCTAGCTAGAGCAATAAGGCAAGAAAAAGAAATAAAGGGCATCCAAATTGGTAATGAAGAAGTTAAAGTGTCCCTGTTTGCAGATGATATGATACTATACATTGTAAACTCTAAAGACTTCACGAGAAATCTACTGGAAATAACAGAAGCAACTGATAACCGAGACTATGCTTCCTAAGAGAAGGGGGACAAATAAGTTGAGCCCTATGATTACCCCATATTTCTGCTTCTTGTTACTTTTCAGACCCTGGTCCAGAGGAGGGGAGTCCAAGCAGTGCATGGTGATATCACTACCCTGAAGACACAGAGACTGGAGAGAAAGGCAGCAGTGGCTGGCATTTGTGAGAAAGAGTACAAGCAAAGAAGGGGATATGATTTAAAAAAAACTTAAAAATGTGCATCGAATTCCCCTGGAGTCATTGGCTGAATACAAAGCTTTGCATGCATAGGTGAGACGTCATGAGCCAGGGTAAAGAACAATTACTAGCAAAAGAATAGCTACCAGGAAGCTGTAAATTTAACAACTACCAGAGCTCACACAGACTTGGGATATGTTGCAATTCTGACCAGTCTGTGCAGAGAGAGCTCATTGCCCATCTTGGGCATTCAGTTGAGAATCTGTGGAGTTTACTCTTTAGGAGTATGGCTGAATTAGCCTGGATTACAGGCATCTCAATTTGCACTAAAAAATTTTAAAAGCAAACTGTCAAATGATTATGATAATCTGCAAGTGCATTTCTTGCCTTTTATAAACAAATTGGCACATTTCTTAAGACAACAAAATCCAGACATTTAACAACATAGAACATAATGCCAAATATTCAACCATAAATTACTACGCATGTCAGGAAGCGGAAAAATGGAACCCATAACAATGAAAAAATTACTTTATAAAAGTAGATGACAGAGATGTTAGCATTAGTATACAAGGCTTTAAAACAGCTTCTATAAACATCTTCGAGGATTTAAAGGAAAACATTAACATAGTGAGGAGAGAAATAGAAATTACAAAAAAAAGGATCAAGGTGAAATTTTAGACTAAAAATTGTGAAATCTAAAATGAAAATTTTACTAGATGTTCTTAATAGAAAATCAGACATTGCAGAAAGAAATATCACTAAATTTGAAGTCAAGACAATAGAAACAATCCAAAATAAAATGTGTGTGTATGCATACAGAGACAGAGAGAAAGATTACAAAAAGGAATAAAGCCTCTATGACTTTTGAGACAATATCAGGTGGTCTAACATACATATATTTGATGTTTAGAATAGGGAAGACAGAAAAAGTGTTTAAAGAGGTGATTGCCAAAATATTCCCAAATTTGGTGATATCATAACCCACAAATCCAAGAGGGGTAACAAACCTCAAAAAAGATAAATACAAGGAAAACCATAGGAAGACACATTAAAATCAAACTGCTCAATACGAGTAATAAGAAAAAATTCTAAAGTGACTTGAGGAGAATCATATTACATACAACGCAACAAGGATAAGAATAATATTGACTTTACATCAAGAGGAAACCCTGGTGGTGTAGTGGTTAAGAGCTACAGCTCCTAACCAAAGGTTGGCAGTTTGAATCCACCAGGTGCTCCTTGGAAACCCTATGGGGCAGTTCTACCCTGTTCTATAGGGTTGCTATGAGTTGGAATTGACTCAATGGCAACAGGTTACATCAGAAGCCCTGGTGGCACAGTGGTTAACAGCTTGGCTGCTAAGCAAAAGGTTGTCAGTTTGAATCCACCAGCTGCTGCTTAGAAACCCTACGGGGCAGTTCTACTCTGTCCTATAGGGTTGCTATGAGTCAGAACTGACTCGATGGCAACGGGTTTTTGGTTGGATTTACATCAGAAACATCAAAGACGAAGTTTTTAAAGTGCTGTAAGAAAACAAGCAAACAAAAAGTAAAGAATAGTAACAATAACTATTAACTTAGAGGAGCCCTAGTGGCAGAGTGGTTAAAAGCTTAGCTGCTAATTAACCACCCAAAATTTTCCTCCAAAAAATCAAAGCAAAATAAATACAACATTCAACAAATACAAGCTGAAAAGCTTTATCACCAGCATACTTAACTACAAAAATATATTAAAGGAAATTCTTCAGTATGGAGGAAAATAATAAAAGATAGAAATTTGAATGTGTACAAAGTGATAAAAATAAATACGGGATAAATTCCAAAGACAATTGTTTTCTCATTTTTTATTTCTTTAAAATATAATTATTTAAAGCAAAAAAAAATACTAATGTATTTAGGGGTTTAAAATATATGTACACCTACTTCTCACTTACTGACTGTCTCATTATCTGACATCTTGCATTTACTACCATAGTGAAAAAATCTACTATCCAACTATTTTGCAATTAACGACATACGTCTGGCAGTAATGAACGCCGAGATGTGAGGTGAGAGTAACGCTGGTTGTGATGGTTAAGGTTATGTGTCAACCTGACTGGGCCATGATTCTCTGTGATTTGGCAGTTATGTAATGATATAACTTGGCAGTTATGTAATGATGTAGTCATCCTTCATATTGTGATCTTATGTGGGCATCATCAATTTTCACGTAATGCTGATTTTAGCATAATGACCTGGTCTTTGGAACCAAACCATGTCAATAAATGAGGAAGGGGTGTATAAGTAAAAATTAAACAATAATAGCACAAAAGACAGAAGGGGAAACATGAAACTATGCTGTTATAAGATTTTAATAGTATATAAAATACTCAACTATAATTTAATTTGTATAGTAAAATAAAATAAAATATAATTTTAAGCTAGACTGATAAAGATGCATTTTATAAGCTTTAGAGAGTCATAAAAAATACATCAAAGATGTAGGGCTAATTAAAATACACATACACACAAGTGAAATGAATCAATGCTATTCAAGATCATAATAGCTATTAACTTGGGAGTTATAATTGGAAGTGGGTAGAAGAGGAGTTTTATGGTAATGTTCTGGTAATGTTCTATTTCTTGTGTGAATGCTTATTGCATAATTTGTTCATTTTGTGATAACTGAATGAGTTGTACACTTAAGGTATGTGCACTTTTCTATATTACTTTATTTACATTGGAGCCCTGGTGGCATAGTGGTTAAGAGCTCAGCTGTTAACAAAAAAAGATCAGCAGTTCAAATCCACCAGCTGCTCCTTGGAAACCCTATGGGGAAGTTCTACTCTGTCCTGTAGGGTTGCTATGAGTTGGAACCCACTCGACAGCACCCAACAACAACATATTTACATGTGTGTGTGTGTGTGTGTGTCCATTCAACTTTAGGCCTAAAACAGTATGTATCCTTTATCTTTAACATGGAACTTACTGGGGATAAAATGCCCTCTAATATAAAACAAGCAAAATGTATAACTAAGTAGAGGCAGAGCACAACCAGGGAATGATTTTAAAAACTGAACGTTGCCTAGCTGCTGTAGTTCAGATACTATTATGAGAAAAATCTTACCCACAATTACTCAATTTGTGCTTCTTGCTTTTAGAATTTTTCTTATCATCAATAAGATCTTCCCAATGATGATCAAAATTTGTATTTATGGACAAGTAATCAACATATGGAGCCCTGGTGTCATAGTGGTTAAGAGCTCAGCTGTTAACCTAAAGGTTGGGAGTTCAAATCCACCAGCCACTCTTTGGAAACCCTATGGGGCAGTTCTACTCTGTAGGGTATAGATTTTGCAGGCAGTTCTATACTATAGGGTCTCTGTGAGTCAGAATTGACTCTATGGCAATGGGTTTGCTTTTGGTTTGGAATCAACAAAAACGCCTATTTGAATTAACTCCTCACATTTCCATATTTGTCAAGACTGTTGAAAGCTCAGCTGACCCAAATTTACAGATTCAGGTAAGGGATTAACGCAAAAGGAAGAAGAAGAGACAAATAAGAGAGTATCTTAGAAAATATCGGGGTTATCACACTGTTCAACTCCTTGGCAGCACAATTCATATTATAGTCTCTCCGAATAGTGCCCCTTGGAGTTAGATGAACAGTTTGCATACCCTTACGTGAATGCTGTGGAAATTACCTTTCTATTAGAATTGCATTTCAAAAACTTTCCATGGCATGAAAGCACATTGAATTGTCAATGAGGATGGTCTACATTAGTGGCCCTTTATACTTCAAAGGATACTGAGGACAAAAAATGGTAATCCAAACTTCATCAAACTTGTTTTTAAGGAGCCTCAGCAGATCCAGTTTTCACAGAAAAGTGCTTCAAAGGAACATTCATGAAATTGTTTTATATTAAGTGTATGATTTTACTATTTAATGTTCTGTAAGTTTGCTTACCTCTCACTTATTTTCACAGCCAGTCTCGTAATTTATGGTATAGGGTTTCAGGAATAGAATTTTAATTTATGTTTTATAGCATTATTCCTATAAAGGTCCAATTCATAATTGCATAGATTGCTACCATTGTCTAGAAACTAATTAGGTCATAAGTAAGACTTTATCTAAGAAACAGAGAATGTGTGCCTGTCAAGACTGTGTTCTAATATCACCACCTCTCTGAAGCCTTGCTGGATTCCCCTGAGGCAGAATTAATTACTGTTTCTTACAGCATCCCTAGCATATTATGCAAACTTCTGTTAGAATGTGTGCCATAATGAATTGAGTTGATTTCTTTGTCTACCCTGCTAGACCTTTTTAGTCATTTTTGTATGCTAGGCACCTAGTACAGAGTCTAACACACAGCAAGTGCTCAAAACATACTTGAAGGTGAGAGGAACACGAAGTAGGAAGGGGAGAGACAAAAAAGAAGGGAGCAAAAAAAAATTTTTTTTTCTTAACACTAGCAAATTAAGGGGAAGACTTGCTTGATTGGATGAAACAGTTGTTTGTCCAGAAAAGATTCAGTTTGCATCTATTGCCACAGAGTAATCAGAATTTCCCTAGGTTGTTACAGTGATGGCTGTGAATACTTTGAACGTATTAATCCAGTGTTAGACTGGTGCTTCAAGTCCTGCTATGCCGTATGAATAGTTTCCCTTATGATCTGAGGACAGTAAAATATTTTACAAACATTATCTTGCCAAATGAGTATGTGTAAAAATTGTCCTCAGGGCTTCCAGAGAAGAAAGAGTGTGCACACCAGCAAAATAAACACACTTCCCCAACCCACGGGCAACATTCACTGCCATCTCCGCTTCCCAGATCATGTTATTCCTTCCTCTAATAGAGCATTCAGCGCGACATCTCGGAGTCTGTTATGATTCCCCTGCCTAGTTCATTGTAAGCTTCCTGAGGACAGAGACTGTGTCTTCACCTTTTTATCCCCACCTCCCAGTACAGGGACTGACATGTGGTAAACAAAAACAAAAACAAACTCCACTCGATTCTGACTCATAGCGACCCCATAGGACAGAGCGAACTGCCCCATAGGGTTTCCAAGGAGCGGCTGGTGGATTTGAACTCTGACCTTTTGGTTAGCAGCCAAGCTCTTAATCACTGTGCCACCAGGGTTCCAACATGTGGTAGGTGTTCCATATTTATTTCCTGAAAGATTAAATGAATAAAAGAACGTCTTGTAGTACTTGTATTTGAATACCTTTTTAATGTCCAGTCAAACTAGTTGCCTGACATCCAGTCTTAGGGGCAAGGCACCTTCAAAGTAAAGAGTCAACAAAAGTTCTTTATTATGAGTGAACTCCTGACCACATGGTGGCAATGTCAGAAGCAGAAAGAGGCCTTAACTTGCTTTCAATGTCCTAGAAACAATCAGATCACCATGTGGGAGGAAGGCAGATCTCTGCTCTTTAATAATATCTAGGAATAGTTGTATTTATCAGTTGCTAAACCTGATAAGCTCAGAAACGTCTGGAGATCTTTGAGCTAAGAAGTAAAAAGTAAAGAAGAGAACAAACAGAATGATAGATGTGAAAGAAAATTGCCTTATATTTAAGCACAAACCTGTGTCAGACAGCATGCTAGGTGCTCAGGAGTCAATGTTGAAGTAACATGTATTCCATGGCCTGGTTTCTATATATTTTGGGTCTGTGGAATTCTAAAGCACCTCCTGTTACAATTCCAAAATGTTCTTAAGCAGGGAAAAACACTTTAAAATTTATCTGTAAGACTACAAGCATTTGGTGCTCAATTTTGGTATTGGTTTGGCTTTAAAATCCCATAAAATGTATCTTGATTTTCCAATAGAACAAATAAATCAATAAAACAAAATACAATAGTCTCTGTTTTATTCCCCAAACCCCAAACTGCTCTACGGATCTAAGACTAAGCACTTGGCAGCATCAGAGAAGACACTGCTCCATCCTATCTATTCAATCACAAAACACAGAACAAAGAACCTTTTCAGCCAGGAAAACTCATCCTGCGTTAGGGTTTTTAGCAATGGGATCAAAGTGTGATCAAGGCAGAGTTGTATCTGTCCAGTTGTGGGGCAATTGACAAAGAGACATATGGAATATTTTCATAAACCCATAATGAGAAAAGGGTAACAAGAGAAGGAGGGTCACGAACAGGGCTGTGTGAGGGAGGGTTTAGGTAGCACTAAAACAATCCTGGAAAAAAAAATTTTTAATATGCCAACGAAGGAAGAAACTTACAGAACATAAGTACAGTATCTAGATGATTTTTTTGAAGCTCTATATATTAGAATTCATTTCAATGTACCTTTTCCCAGCTTATCAAAGGAAATTTTCTAGTAGCCTAAAATCTCCAAAATGTTTTATTTTAAATTTTCTAGAATTTTTATTGGAAATAAATATAAAATGAGACCCAGAGCACTCACTCTTATGAAAAAAAAATCATATTACAACTTCACTTAATTAGAATTTGGTATATTCACTCATGCAGCAAATATGAATGCATTGCATTGTTCAACCAACGCTGTGGAAGACACAGTCTGGGATACTGACGACTCTGACAATGTCTATTTTCTCAGAAGTCTCCCAGTTTAGTAAGAGAATAAACAGAAAAACAAGTAATGTAAGAGATAAAATATTTCTACGTGTCCTAAGAGAGGTAGAGAAAGAATGTTATGAGGTCTCAGGGGATAGAAATATTATATCCAGGTAAAGAAAAAAAGTCATCAGAAAATTATTGAAGGAAAACAGAGGTTCTGATGATTATATATAAAATAGAAATAATAATGCTTACTTTCCAGATGTGTTGTGTGGATAAGAGAATGTGTATGTAAAAGGTCTCAAAGACTATCAAGCACATAATTGATGCACATTAAATGAGCTAAAACATTGTCCAAACATTTAAGGATTCACTGCCAGTTCTTGTTTGGACCCTTACTAAAAATCTTTTAAAAAATTAGTTTACTTTCTAGCCTTAGGAATCAGTGCTTTGCTGAAGTTGTTTATCAGTAATAAGTTTGGAGTGCCCCAGTCTTTATCATTCTTATTGCATTTCTCAATATGCTACCTGTAAGAGGAAACCTGGGGTTGAAAACTCAAACACCTCAGAGGCTAACTGGATCGTGTGTGAAACAATATGATGTAAAGCAAAAAAAGAGTGATGTAGACCTGAGAAAACTGGAGAGGAACTGCCCCTCCTAAATTATTCACTTTGAAGTTCCAAAGGTTTAAAATGCTGTGCTTCAATGATTCAAAAAAACGCTACCAACATCCCAACTGGTGTTTTTTGCAGAAATTAACAAGCCAATACTAAAATCCTTATGGAAATGCAAAGGATTCAGAACAGCCAAATTAATCTTGAAAGAGAAGAACAAAGCTGGAAGACTCATACTTCTCAATTTCAAAATTTACTACAAAGCTACAGGAATCATGACATGATACTGGTAAAAGGATATCATAAAGATTGATGGGACAGAATTGAAAGTCCAGAAATAAACCCTCATATTTATGGTTAACTGAATTTGTCAAAGGTGTCAAGATAATTCAATGAGGAAAGAATAATCTTTTGGGCATATGATGTTGGGACAGTTGAATATGCACATGCTAAAGCATGAAATTTTCCATTTACCTCACACCATATACAAAAATAAACCCAAAATGGATTGAGATCTAAATGTAAGAGCTAAAACTATATCTCTTTAGAGAAAACAGGAGTAAATTTTCACAACCTAGTGTAGGCAAAGGAGCCCTAGTTGCACAGTGGTTAAAGCACTCAGCTGCTAACCAAAAGGTTGGTGGTTCAAAACCACTGGCAGCTCCACAGCAGCAAGATGTGGCAGTCTATTTTCAAAAAGATTTATAGCCTTACAAACTCTATGGGGCAGTTCTACTCTGTCCTATACAGATCTCTGAGTCAACTCAACAACAGTGGGTTTAGTGTGGGCAAAGATTTCTTAGATAAGACACCAAAAGCTCAAGGGATAAAAGAAAAAATAATAATAAATTGGACTTCATCAAAATTAAAATCTTTTTTGCTTCCAAAGATACTACCAAGAAAATGAGAAAAAAAAAGTCACAGACCAGTAGAGAATATTTGCAAGTCGTATGTGTTGGTTAAGATTGTACGTCAACTTGGCCAGGCCATGATTCTCAGTGTTTTGGCAGTTGTATAATGTTGTAATCACTTCCCTGTTGACATTCGATATATGATCACCTCCATGATGGAATCTGCTGAGTGGTACTGGCAGGGGCAGGGCCTGTGGTGGCTCACCGCCCCCTCAGTATTCATCTCTCCACCCTCCGCTGGCTACTTCCTTCTTGCTCGCCTTGCCAAGGTTTTTGGTTTGTTTTGGATCCAGCAGCTGCCTCTTGTCATCTCACATCCGGTTCTTGGGACTGGAGCTAGCAGCTTACCTGTCGATCTTGGGATTCATTGATCTTCACAGCCTGCGAGCAAGAGTCCTACACCCCAACCTGCTGATCTTGGGTTCACCAGCCCCTACAGCTACGTGTATCAGGAGAAACCTTGCGGTCTTGCCTGCCAATCTTGGAATCTGTCAACCTTCACAGCCTGTGAGCGGGAGCCCTGCTCTCCAGTCTGCCGATCTTGGGTTCACCAGCTTCTGCGACTGCATGAATTGGGAGAGGTCTCTACTCTGATCCATGGACTTGGGACATTCTAGCCTCTACAGTCACGTGAGCTTTTTCCTTGACATAAATCTTTCTCTGTATATATTTATACACTTTACTGGTTTTGCTTCTCTAGAGAACCCAGCCTAAGACATTGTATATCCTATAAATGGTTTATATCTAGGATACATAAAGAATACTTACAACTCAATAATAAGAAAACAAATAAACCAATTGAAAATGGGCAAAAAAATTGAATAGACTTTTCAACAAATAAGATGTATGAATAGCCAATAAGCCCATTAGGAGATTTGCAGCATCATTAGGCATTAGGAAAATGCAAATTAAAGCCATAAAGATGTACCATCTCAAACTCTGTAGAATGGCTATCATCAAAAAGATAAACAAAAACAAGTGCTGATATGGATGTGGAGAAACTGGAAATTGGAATGTAAATGGTGCAGCCACTTTGGAAAAAGTTTTGACAATTTAAATGTTAAGCATTTATTTATCATATGACCCAGCATTTCTACCCATTGACATATACCCAAGAGAAATGAAAACATAGGTCCACACAAAGACTTGTACACAAATGTTCATAATAGCGTTATTCATAAAGCTAAAGAATGGAAACAACCCAAATGTCCATCAACAATGGATAAACATAATGTGGTATATCCATACAATTCAATACTATGTGGCAATAAAAAGGATCAAAGTACTGATACAGTCTATAACATGAATGAGCAGCAGAAACATTGTGATAATTAAAAGAAGCTAGACAAAAATACCATATATTATAGGATTGCATTTATATGAAATATCCAGAAAGGCAAGTCTATAGAGACAGGAAGTAAATTAGTGGTTGTCTGGACAAAGAATGAGAGTGGGGAATGAGTGCAAATAGACATGGGGTGTTTTTGTGGGAGGGGAAGAGGAGGGAGAAGATGAAAATGTTCTAAATTTAGACTGTGTTAATAGTTGCACAACTTTTAAAAATCATTACATAGTACAGATAAAATTGGTTAATTTATTGTATGTAAATTATACCTTACTAAAACTATTAAAAAACTAAAAGGCAAAGTTTTTTAAAAAAATCTAAGCACTGTATTGGCTAAAGGCTGTGGGGCCATTCTGCCCTCATACACCTGTTTTAGAACTGCTGGGTTACAAAAGACTGAATAAAATTATGCTGAGCTCCAGATCATCTCTAGAAATTAATTATACTAGGTATCATTAATAATATCAGGAATTAATAAATATTAGGTTTTTAACATAGTTTGGTTGGTCAGAAATAGAATTCAAGAGCATAATACATCAGTATCAAAGATTAACAGCCAGGTACCCAGTCTGGTGGATAAGTGGGGAGACAGCATAATGGAAAGGCATCAGAAAGCTGTTAATAATGGGAATCACCATGAGGCACCTTCTAGGAGGGGTCAGAAATCTGAATTCCAGACAACCAAGAACCAGATTTGGAGTTTTAATTTGAAAAATTTCTGATCATCTGTATTGAATGTCTTTCCTGTTGTCCCACTGATGCCTTTTATGAGGTTACCTGCAGAAGTGCAGGCTCTTCTCATGTATATCCATGTCAAAGAGAAAAATTAATAACAGGCATCTTACTTCGATTTTAAGGTTTTTCTTACCTGTGAAACCAAATATTAACCATAAAAAAAAATTACTGATCCAAAATTAATACCACCAGTGGCTTTTTTTTCTTTTTTTTCACCCAAAGTGGCTAATCTTTTCTTTCTTGTTCAAGTCACGTTTACTCAATTTAAATTCCAAAAGGTACCATGGCTGCAGGTGGGTGGAGAGCCAGAGATCTGATATGGTATCAGTTGATTTCAGTATAAGGGGAAGGGCAGGGTTCAGTCAATCATGTTAAGATTTGCCAATGGCTAATCTTCTATTTTCTCCTTCCTCTACCGTTTATAAGGTTCACTGTAACTAACCTACTTCCGGCCATTTCCTTTTTTTTGGACCCAGAATGTCTCCCTGTATGCATATAGAATAACTACTCAGTGTAAACCTTATGTTTCAATTTCTTTTGAGTTTTGATTATTTTTAACATAATAACAATATTTATTTCATTCTGCATGGCTGACTATTTACCTATCTGCACCTCCAACATCCAACCCCTTCCCCCATGCACACATGATTAAAAACTCAAGAACAGGAGCCATGTCTAATTAATTTCAGTACACTGTGCAAGCTCGATTGTCTTTACCCTAAAAGCTATGGGCAGAGAGCCAAGTGAACTCTTCTTAATAGAATCCAGTGTTTCAGACAGAACCTAGGTTCTTTTAAACCCAAGGCTTATGCTAAATAGGGGCCTCCAGGAGTCATATCTCTCCTTAGAGTTCAGTTTCCTCCTCCCTGAAATGTGGATGATAGCACTATCTCCCAGGGTTCTTGTGAGGACTAAAGGGTAAATCTTGGGTCAAGCACTTGGCACATAGGTGCTTAATAACTGCTAACTATTATTTTTCCTAACAAAGCATTTAGCCATGGCATCTCACCCTGAACCCCTGTTCTCCCAACATGCCCTATGCTTCATGTTGTTCACACAAACTCAGTAGCTGGGCGAGGTCCTAAAAGGAAGTCTTATAGAAATAACGTTCCAGAGAAGGTCTGTTGGTGAAACTGGTATCAAATCGAGTGCCCCTTGGCTAGCTTCCTATATTTTTTCCTCCACTGGGAAAGCTTTTCAAAAATACAAAATTGATGGCTCAGAAAAATAATATGAGTACTTAAAAAGACTTGAGAATCCCACAGTCCATCCTGAATGGTGTTTTTCCTGCATAAAGCAAGTAGTCCCCCAGGCTTCACAATTCCTTACTTCAACCTTTTGTTTTCAGAAATTGTCAGACTCCTTCCAAAGCATCCAGTGGTGGCTCCATGTTAAGCCAGAGACCCCGGTTGCTTTATTCTGTAATTCTTTTTCCTAATAGTTCTCCAGTCACATTCTTAGGTGGCAACCTGACTTACCCAGACAATCCCCCAGGCCTAACAAGAGAGCCTTCACCAAAGGATCAAGATGGAGTATTCCCAGGCTGTGTTAGTTTAAACATCACAAGCATGGGGAGGAGGGGGAAATGAAAGCAGAACATAGAGTTATTTGTTGTACACTATGTAGAGACACTCTAGATACATTGCAGTGTTCACCTCTTTTTCACACTGACATCCATCCTCTTACTTACCAGTACAGTACCCTTCTCATTAGTCCCCCCAATTCTTTCTCCTTTTATTTCAATTCACCTCTCATAGCAGTGATTCCATCAAAGCATTAATTTATCCTTAAAACTATTATATTACAATTGAAGTCCTATGATACATTAGTTAAGAGCTGGGGTTTGGCATCTGAAAGACCTGGACTTATAGCCTAGATATTCACCAGGTGTTTCCTGGAAAAGTTATTTAACCTCCCTGAACCTAATCTGTAAAATAAAATTTATTGCATCTCCCATATAGAGTAGTGTGAGAATTAAATAAGCAATTATCTCAAGTGCTCATTGCGTGCCCTGGCTCATTAAAATGTAGCTTTTAATAATATTAGAATGAGTGACTTGTTCAGGGTTCCTAATAACAGACAGGGAATCAGAGTCCTTTGTATCACATTGTACTTCACCATGCTGCTTCTCCTTTCTTTACTAAATGACACATCTCTTGCCTTTTAGGCTAAGAGATGGAATAGTTTAGCAAAGAGAACAAAAATATAAGCATAAGTGAGGGATGGGCTTCAATCTGATCACCATCATCTGCCAGCTTTGTCACCCTGTCCAATTCTCTGAGTCCAGTTTTTTGTTTTTTGCTTTTTTAATCCGTGAGATGATTGACTGGGATTGTATGTGTTAGAGTTCCTGAAACATTGCCGATGCTTTAAAAACATGTATTTCTTATTTTTTGTTCCCTTCTTTGACAGTGCCAATAAAAGACTCAAACTACCCTCTTTTTCTGTATGACACTAGTTTTCTCTCTCTGGTGTACAGGTCCCTCATGCTCTCTCTGCTTGCCAGCATCCAATCCAAACCTACTTTGAGAAAATAGTCAATGGTTAACAGTGATTTAGAGAATAAATGGAATTTACTTGATTTATGGTCCATTGATCCCATTCTCACGCATTACATTATCCTTTTCTGATGAGCTACAATGTGGCTTCAAAGCCAACTCCATCCACTGTTCTAGCTGCCATTACCAATTGGTAGGCAGCAACATGCAAGCTGAAACCTATTTAGTCATCTTAGAATTGGTGTTTCATCCATTCTAAGTGCAATATATTTTTAAGACATCAGAAGCCATGTGTAAAGGTAGCAGGTAATACCAGCAAGGGGAGTGAAGGAAGGGGTAAAAGTGACTAAGAGGATTCCTGGCATGGTGAACTTACCCAATTGCTAAAAGTCCACTAAAGTCAGAGGGAATTTGGATCTGTAATAACAATGGAAAGTCCAACAAAATTAAAGTTCATTTTCCTTACCAGTAAGATGGAGATTTGGAAAAGATTACATGAATGTTTACAATATGCTTTGAAAATTTATCAAATAAAAGCAATCATGATTCAATTCATAAAAGCTATTACAACAGTTTCCACTGAAATGTCATAAAATTTGGATTTAAATGGTCACCCCCTCTGTTCTCTATGTTTTCATTTGTTTGTTTATAATTACTATGAAAGAACAATGGCTGTCATTTTTTGAGCCCCTACTTTACTCTAGAGGCTTTACACACATTATCTCTTTTAATGCTTAGAGTAACTCCATGACTTGACACAACTCAGATGAACAAGCTGAGGTTTAGGAAGTTAGATAACTTACACAAGATCAGCCAGCCAGATCTCTTTGGTCCTGGTGTTCTCTGTGCCCACCATTATTTCTTTGTTGTTAATTCCTAAAATATATCCTTGATTTAAAAAAACAAGAGCCAGGCTCCTGGAGGTGAGTGAAATCCTACCAGAGTCTCAATGCCTGCAGCTATGGCAGGCTGCAGTGATGGTGGGTAAGTTTGTGGCCTTCATGGAGGACTGGTAGCCTCAAGAAGAAGCAGAATTAAGACATCAATATGGCAGATGAGGAAGGTACTGCCATGAAGCCTATTGTTGAAAGTGTGTCAGGTGAAGGCAGTACTAATTAAGGCATGATCCAAATATGTCTGTTCTCTACTCCTCCCAAACTAAGGTCACCGAGTTATTATGGCATGGTGGTTTGCACTATTTTGGATTCGCCAAGTGGCAGGTGGCCTGACAAACATGCAACTCAGCATGGTTTGTTGGGTCCCCACAGCTGTGCTGCCAATCAGTTCAGGATGGCTGCAAGTTAATGCTAATTAGCTTCTGTTGATCTGCATATTCCAACAGCCTCCCAGGATTCCCATTTTGATATGCAAGATTGCCAGTTGGGTATGTGATTGAATTAAGAAGCAAAAAAGATTTTATCTTCCATGCAGGGATATGTGGGTCTGAATTCCCAGCAGAGGCTGTTACCCTTCCAATTTATGGTTGGCAGCTCTGGTCCTCAGCGTGGGAGCGTGGGCTCCATGCTAGAGGGTGCTGCCACCCTACTCTCGGAAACAAAAATGATGCCTTAACCTCCTAGCACTATTAGGAGTAAACATTCTTTCCATCTGGTCTGTGAACTGGCACTGACATTTAGATGGGCAAGTGATCTCTAGTTTTTTTTTCTTCTGGTTGGTTTAAACCTGTTCAGTTCAAATCATCTAAGCAAAAATGTACCAGTAACAAAGAATTATTTCCTGTGGTGCCCAAAGAGCGCTGATTGCAAACAGTCACTTTCAAATTCCTTGGGTGACCTTGGGTAAACTGTTTCACCCTTCTGGGCCTGTTTTCTCCAATGCAGTGTTAGGGGCTGGGCAAGAGGATATTAAATGAAAGAAGGTATATGATGAGGATAGTAAAACATTTGACATATTAGCCCTTGGATGTTATCATTTCTAAAATCAATTTAAAAAAAGAAAAACAGCTCTCCAGTGCTTGTTCTGTACCAGCACTACATACATGGCTGGAGATTCAAAGATGAATAAGAAATCATTCATTTCCCTCTAGGAGGACATAGTGAACATGTAATTTCAATGCAATAAATAAGATCCCTTACAATAATGGCATACTATACCTTCCTCTTCTTCTTTTTGTTTCTATTAAAACATGAGAAAACCGCAAGTTCCTAGCTTTACCACTTAACAGATCTGTGTTCTTGAATATGAGGTTTAACTTCTCCTGGTCTTTCCTTCTGCAAAAACAATGCTGTTGTTGTTAGGTGCTGTCTAGTGGATTTTTATCACAGCAACCCCATGTGACAGAGTAGAACTGCCTCATAGGGTTTCCTAGGCTGTAATCTTCAGAGGAGCAGATTGCCAGTTCTTTCTCCTGGGAGCGGCTGGGTGAGTTCAAACCGCCAACCTTCTGGTTAGCAGCCTTAGCTTAACCCTTGTGCCGTGGGGACTCAATGTAAAATAATACATACTGCATAATGGTTTTGAGACATTTAAATGAAATAATGCTAGTTAAAGTTACAGACACGTCGTAGGCATTCTGTAAATTCTATTTTTCCTTTTTAGTAGATATTATTAGACTCACATGAGTCTAATAATTTGTGGGGTGAAGGACAGAGGTAGAAGAAAAAGAGGTGGAAGTATTTCAGCCATGCTAAGAAAGGAGTTAGGCAGAAAACTGCACAATGAGGGGAGGGGGGGTTGATGTATTTAGGTTTTCCACCTGTATTTCATCAGGGCAATGAAAATATGATCTCACTGGGTAAACATTACAAAAACAATTTTCAAAAGTTTTACTTGGCTGCAGTCTGAGAAAGTTCTGCTTCTCTGAAGTGATTAAACAATATTTCTGGAAAACATTTGCTAAATATAATTGTAAGAGAATTTTTCTTCATTTTCATATTGTTGAATTTAGGGGTCCAGTTGGATTTTTGCGTGAAAAGTTACTAAACTTGTTCCTTTATTTATAGCTTATATTTATTACATATTGTATATTTTCTTATCTGTGTGTGTATATACATATAAACATGTATGTCTCCATTTCCCTAAGTATATGCATATAACAACTGTGTGAACATAATGTGTCTATGTACCTAGTATATGTATATAGCTATGCCTGTATGCATATACAAATTTATGTTGATGATGCTTTGAGATGTGGATTGAGTACATGCATACGCATAGACATGTGTTTTATGACACTGGTATTTATCATTCATTTAAGCATTGTATTATGGTTGCTAGGAGCATACACTTTGAAACCAGACTGCCTGAATTTGCATCTCAGATCTACCACTTACTGTTATGTGACTTTATACAAGTTATTTAATCTCTGCATCTCAGGGACCTTATCTGTAAAAATAAAGATAATAAATGTACCTACCTCAAAGTGTCATTGTGAAGATTTTATGTATATATATATACTTGGAAGCAATACAGCCAGAGTGCTCCTTGGAAGCAAGCATGGTGATACCTCATCTCAAATACTTTGGACATGTTATCAGGAGGGACCAGTCCCTGGAAAAGGACATCGTGCTTGATAAAGTAGAGGTTCAGCAAAAAAGAGGAAGACCCTCAATGAGATAGACTGACACAGTGGCTACAACAATGGGCTCAAACATAGCACCGATTGTGATGATGGCGCAGGACCAGGTAGTGTTTTGTTCTGTTGTACATCGGGTTGCTGTGAGTCGGAACCAACTCAACAGCACCTAACAACAACAACAACATAGACAAAAAAAAATATATGTATGTATACATGTATGTATGTGTATATATATATATACATATGCTTAAAACTAAGCTTGGCAAATAAGAAACACGATGAGTTGGAATTGACTCAACGGCAATGGGTTTGGTATTTTGGTTTTAAGTGATGTTACTGTTGGTATTTTCACTTTACTGTTATTGTTATTATTTTTATTATGACTATTATTGCTATTGCTATTATGTTATTGTTATTATCCACTCATCCATTCATTTGTTCTGGATTACTTTAAGTTGTTTTTATTTAAAACCTCACCAACCAGAAATTTTAAAAAAGTAGTATCAGAGCTTCTGGCATTTCTATTATACAAGTGGTAGATACTTTAATTAAATTTTGAAGCTTATAACTCCTTTGTTTTGTGAAGAATCATCTGGATATATGTACTTAGCTATGCAAATGTAACATAACTACTCTCCACCCCACCCCAGGCCCCTTCTTAAAGAAAATAGTGAAATAACCTGAATGCATATGTTTTACACTAAATGGATAAATGTTCTATTTGGCAATGCAAATTGAGTATATGCTTTAGGAAAGCTATTTCTTTGAATACTTTTTGCGTCTTTGAGAGAAAGATTTCTTTATTAAGTAGGAATTTAGACTGCAAATTATTGTTTGATTTGACCAAGATGCATGTGCTTGTATTTGATCAAAAGAGATTAGTTACAAAGGCTCCATGATTGGAGTAAAAGAAATGCAGGCCCAACATTTAACTCAACCTGGAGGAGAAAGTGGACAAAAGAGCTGTGTGGGCTTGGCACAACTGGATTTGAATCGCAGCTCCATCCTTTCCCAGAGATGTGTCCTTAGGCAGTTGGTGAATTCAGAGGTGAATAACTGAGCCATTCAAATCTATTGATGTTGGACTGTTGTCCGCTTGTGTCAATGTCTTGTGGTCACAGAGCCAGACAGTACCTCTGTCTGTCATAGGTGGAGCCTTTCATAAAGCATGTGGATATCCCCACTATTGTCCTGGGAGGAATTTAATCCTTGGAGTGAAAGGAGGACAAAAACCAAAATGAAACCCATTGCCGTCAAGTCAGTTCCGATTTACAGCAACTCTCTAAGACAGAGTAGAACGGCCTCGTAGAACTTCCAAGGAGCGGCTAGCAGATTCGAACTGCCACCAGGGCTTGTCCAAAATGAGGACAAGAGAGAGAAAATTACATGTTCTACGGCTCTCATTTGGTTGCTTAAAGAAATCCATTTAACTATGGAACCAATATTAACTCGGTTCCTATTCTGGGTTGGAGGCCTGGTGGCACAGTGGTTAAGAACTCAATTGCTAACCAAAAAGGTTGGCAATTCCGATCCACCAGCCACCCCTTGGAAACCTATAGGGAAGTTCTACTCAGTCCTATAGGGTCACTATGAGTTGGAAACAACTCGACAGTAAGGGGTTTGGTTTTTGTTTTGTTTTTTATTCTGGGCCAGACACTGATTAGAGAGCTGGAAACACGATTCATAAGACATGGTCTGTGTTCTCAAAATGCACATTGAGGGGTCATGAACATGTAAATAAGTTTTAAAAAATCAATTTGGTAGGTATGATAGTAGAGTACAAGAAATGATGTGGGCACAGAAAAGGAGGAAATTAATTCTCTCCAGTGATAAGAGAAAACATCTAAAATGAAATGACCTTTAAACTGATCTTTAAAGAAAAAGGAGGAGTATGACAAGCGGAAAGATGGGAAAGAATATTTCAGGCCTAAAGAACACTCGAAGTCACTGAGGCAAAAAAAAAAAAAAAAATATATATATATATATATATATATATACATAGCAAATTCAGGGTAATGCCAAAAGTTCAGTGTGACTGAATCTTAGGATGTGAAGGGGGAGTAACCAGAACTAGGCATCAAGAGATAATTAGCCAGGCCAGGATAACCTATGTATGCCATGCTGAACTGTATGGTTTATTTTCATTACGGGCAAGGTGAAACCATTGGAAAGTTTTAAGCAGCTAAGAGACTTGTTTATATTTTCATTGTAGATAGTACATTCTTGTAGCCATGTGAAGCATAAATGTGAAAACCGGTTGTCATCGTCTTAACTCCAACTCCTAGCAAACCCATGTGTGTCAGAGGAGAATCGTGCTCCATAGGGTTTTTAATGGCTGGTTTTTTTGGAAGTAGATCACCTGGCCTTTCTTCTGAGTTGCCTCTGGATTGACATGAATCTCCAACCTTTTAGTTAACAGCTGAGCTGAGCGTGTTAATCATTTGCACTACCCAGGAACTCCCATAACTGTGAAGAGGGAAAGAAGAGAGGCAGGAAATTATCTTTATTTAAGAGGGCATTACAGTAATTGGAACATGGAATAATAAGGGTTAAACTAATGTAGTAGTAGTAGGGATAAAGACAAGGTAGCATATTTTTTAAATATTTAGGTTATCACCATCTCCAAGATTTGGAAGTTGGACAGTGGAAGGAGTGATCCCAGGTCTCTAGTTTGAAGAGCAATTTAGGGAAAGGACACCAAAGGTGAGTTTAGTTTTCAATATAGTAAGACAGATATGCTTTGGATATATTCAAATGAAAATACAAAGTTTCATATATGGATCTGGAGCTAAGGGGAAAGGTTGGGGCTACAGGTAGGCATTTAGAAATAATCAGCCTAGAGATTGTAATTACAATTATGAGAGTAGATGAGATAACCCACAAATCCCTCGAAGTGATATGAGAATATGAACAAGGGAGGAACCACAGGGAATAGCAACATTTATAAGGAAAGATAGCTATCTATCTATATCTATCTATCCATCTATCACCTAAGCGGTATTTGTCTTTCAATACACCAAGTGAAGTCTGGAGTTTGCTGAAAGAGCCTGAATCAACCCTATGTTGTCTTGCATTCTTTCAGAAGCTGTTTACTTTCTCTGCCATAGTGAACCCATTTGAATCTACAAGGAATAGCAATAAAGAGCCCATACAGAAAAAAAAAAAAATTCAAAGTTTCTAAAGAAGAATTAAAACTTGGTGGCCACTGTTTTGAACAGGACTTCTCACTTTTTCTCTAACACAATAAGGGATAGTGGGACATTTCACTCTCCTTTTAAAGTCATTAGTAAGTATCCAAAATGCAGGGCTTTATTATGCAAGAAAACATTTGTCCCAACTATAAAAAAGAAAAAAGAGAGAGAGAGACATATAAAAAGGCCCTGTTCATGCAGTAGTAATGAGTAATATGATCATCTTTTAGTGTTGACTTGGGGATTTTATAAGCTCATGAATGAAAGCTTCCAAATAATGTGGCAATGGTGGTTTTCTCAGACAGTTTAATAAATATGAGATCCAGTACTAATTTAAAGAATAAATTTGGTAGGGAATTTGGAGTGAGGAAAAACCTTAAGATGTTTTCTAAGGATCAAAGACAAATTTTAATGAATTGAGTGGAGCTGATAGAGACCTGAAGTTTATTCTCCTCTGTACAAGGAAATGACCTCACAGCGACAATACAAATGGTATTTGTATGATTCATGAAATATTTTTTTTCTTTTAAAAAGAGTTAATTATGAATGACTTTCATAGCTCTTTAGATTCAGAAAACATAATAAACTTCAGTAATTTACGTATTCTCTGGGAAGGGACTTTAGGAATATTTGGGAAAAGATTTGGTTTGGGATAAATTTGATAAAAATTTATTCTTTAAGAAAAAGTTGTGACGGTAATAATAAGTTTCATGACTCTCAGGAATTTGAGGTCTAGTCTCTATTCTGTTGCCAGCTGAATTTCACATTGGTTGCAGCCCTTTGATCCAGTTATTCCAAAAACTTTCCTAAATCTGTCCAGTCCACAAGCTGTTCTAGCTACCTGAACTGTCTTCCTTCTTTTCTCTTGGCAGACTACCCATATTCTTCTGGAGCTATTACACTTTCATCTCTTCTGTGAAGTTTTCCACCAATTCACTCTATTGATCCCTCTTCTTTGCTCCACAACGTGTTAATCAGATTCTATATGGGCATTTAGAAACTCTTATTGCAGTTGCCAGCCTGCACGTGTATCTCCACCTTTGGACTGTGCCTATCGCCATGCCTGCACACAGCACACTTTCAGTAAACAGTTTTTGTTAGGATGTCATTATTATTACATCTTCAGTCATCATCATCTCTCGTGTGTGTGTGTGTGTGTGTGTGTGTGTCTGTGTGTGTGTCTGTGTGGGTGGGTGTGTCTATCTACCTACCTGTCTACCTCCACCACCCATCTGTGGGTTTGTCATACTGTGTTGGCTTGTGTTCTGCTATGCTCTGGAAGCTATGCCACAAATATTTCAAATACTGGCAAGGTCACCCATGATAGACAGGTTTCAGCAGAGCTTCCAGACTAAGACAGACTAAGAAGAAAGGCCTGGAGATCTACTCCTGAAAATCAGCTGATGTAAGCCTCATGGATCACAGCAGAGCCCTTCATGTTGGAAGGTACTCAAAATGCTCAGTGGCTGCAGCAATGAACTTGAGCATACCATGATCATAAAGATGGCACAGGACTGGACAGTGTTTCATTCTGTTATACATGGAGTCATCATGAGTCAGAGCCAACTCAATGGCAACTAACAAATATCTATCTATCAATCATTTATACAGTGACCTCACATATACGATTTTTTTTTTTTTTTTAAATTTGGGATAATCACATAAGAATATAAGACTATAAGGACAGATATCTTTAATTCCATTTTTCAGACAAGGAAAGTAAGAAAACAAAGACTCAGAAAGTCTTGCTCAGTGTTACAGGTTGAATTGTGCCCCACCAAAATATGTGTTTTAAATCCTAACCTCTATGCCTGTGGTTATTTGGGAATGGGTTATCTTTCTTATGTGAATGAGACAGGATTAGTGTAGGGTATATTTTGAGTCAATCTCTTTTGAGCTATAAAAGAGATTAAACAAGCAAGCCAGTAAGCAGAGATGGGGGAAGAGAGATGCCAAGTCACATGAAGATCACCCAGGAGTGCAAAGAGAAAAGGACCTTCCTCCAGAACTGAGAGAGAAAGCCTTCCCCTAGAGCTAGCACCCTGAATTCAGACTTTCCGCCTCCTAAATTGTGAGAAAATAAATTTCTGTTTGTTAAAGCCACCCATTTGTGATATTTCTGTTATAGCAGCATTAGATACCTAAGATACCCAATATTCCATGAGAAATAAATGGAAAACAGAAAATTAACTCCCTTCTTTTGACTTTGTGTCTAATGTACTCTACTCAGTTAAGAGGAATTTTTATAGAGTCATATGTTCATAAATTTATTTCTTGGAGCTATCCTTTTATATAAACAGATCTCAGGTGCACAACATTGGATTAATCATATTCTTAGATTCATCACGCATGTCATTAGTTCAAGCATGTTCCTGATATTTTGTGTATATATATATGTATTTATTTATTCATTTTAATAATATAAGTAGTACCAAGAATCCACCACTCAACCCTACAACTAAAATATTGTCATTAACTGCATATACTATGTAGATAGGTATGTACCTATGGATATATGCCTAGGAGTAACACTGCCGGCTTGTAAGGTATGTAAATATTTGACTCTAGAGGAAAATGCAAAGCTGCATTTACAAAGTGATTATTACAACTTATAAAGGTATGGTAACCTAAAGAATACTAGAGAAACCTCAAGAGTGTGGCCCCCAGACACCGTTTCAGCTCAGAGGTGAATTTACCTTCAAGGTTCGATGTTAAGCCTGGGAATGGACAGCCCAGTAAAACTAAATGGGACTAACGAGGTACAGGAGTCCGGTGACAAGGGCCAGAAGGCAGAGGGGGAGTAGGAAACTGATGATAAGGAACACAAATTCAATAAGGACACTGTCGATGTATTGTGAGATTGTTGACCACTGCTATAGGGCAACATTTGTAGTAACTATTAAATGGGAGGCTGTTTTGTCCTGTAAGCCTTCATCTTGGGTGAGAATGGCAGCACAATTGGAAGAGCATAGTCAATATCACTTAAATGTGTAAGTAAAAAGTTTTGAAATGGTGTTAAAATAAAATAAAATTAAAAAAAAAGAAAACCCAAATGAGACTAAAGAGGTACAGTAGTCCAGTGACAAGGTCCAGAAGACAGAAGGGGACAAGGAAGTCCCCTGGTGATAGGGAACACAAGGTGGAGTAAGGATATTCTTGATGTGCTGTGAGATTGTTAACCATTGTCATAGGGCAACATGTGTAGTAACTGTTAAATGAAAAACTATTTTGTTCTGTAAGCCTTCATCTTAAGTGAGAATAACAGCACAGTTGGAAGAGCGTAGTCAATGTCACTGAACTGTGAATGCAGAAATTTTTGAAACGGTGTATCTTTGGCCATCTGTAATTTTCATCAAAAAAAAAAAAAAAAAGGTATGGTAAGAAAGGTATTGTAAGGTATGGCAAGAAAGGCTTAGTGATCTGCTTCTAAAAAATCACCAGTGAAAACTCTACGGATCACAAGGGCCCGATACTCTTATGCGTGGGGTCATCATGAGTTGGAGGCCAACTCAATAACAGCTAACAACAACAAGATATGAGAATTCCGGACGATCAACGTTCTCTCAATAATTATTATTGTCAGACTTCTTACGTTTTGTCAATCAAATAAATGTAAAATGCTACCTCATTGTGTTATTGATTGGCATTTCATCAATTATTAACAAGGTTGAAATACCTTCATACATTGGCCATATGTTCTTCTTCCTATTAATTTGTAAAACTTATTTACATATTTGTAAGAGAAATCTTTTGTTAGTTATATGCATTGTAGGCGTCTTCTTCCAGTTTGTATCTTATCTTTTGACTTTCTGTAATAGAAGCTGTTGGTGAATGAATTTAGTTGTAACAGTTAGTTAGCTGCATCCTTCTCAGGAGATTTGTCCTAAGCAATGGAATCTGCCTCATGCAAAAGTTTGCGCCCCACACCCTGGAGTCAGCCTGCAGCCAATAACAGACCAATACCAAAAAAAACCCCAAACTCATTGCCATCAAGTCGATTCTGACTCATAGTGACCCTACAGGACAGAGTAGAATTGCCTCATAGGGTTTTCAAGGCTGTAAATCTTTACGGAAGCAGACTGCCACATCTTTCTCCCACAAAGCGGTTGGTGGGTTTAAACCACCACTCCTTCAGTTACTAGCTGAGTGCTTAACCACTGCTTCACCAGGGCTCCAAAAAATATAAAAGTACAAAAGGGTGGCCCCTTACCTCAAGGCAAGTCTTGCTCATGGTACCATCCACACTCCAGCTGAAACTATATCTTTGCTCCGCATCTTCCACTTCCCTATCTTGTTTCTCTAATTTCCCTACAGATGCCTCCTGAGTTCATGTCCTCAATAAATCACTTATACTAAATCTCTTACCCTGCTTCTAGGAAATGCAACTTAAGATACTTTCTTCGAGATACTTTTTTTTTTCCTTTTTATTGTACTTCAGGTGAAGGCTTACAGAACAAATAGTTTCTCATGAAACAGTAGTACACATGTTGTTTTATGACATTGGTTGACAACCCACAACATATCAACCCTCTAACTTCTCAACCTTTTATTTATTTATTTATTTTTTGGTGAAAATACACCTAGCCAAAGATACACCGTTTCAAAAATTTCTACATGCACAGTTCAGTGACATTGACTATGCTCTTCCACTGTGCTGTTATTCTCACTTAAGATGAAGGCTTACAGAACAAAATTGTTCCTCATTTAACAGTTACTACAAATGTTGCCCTATAACAATGGTTAACAATCTCACAACAGATCAACAATATCCTTACTCAACCTTGGGTTCCATATCACCAGCTTCCTCGTCCCATTCTGCCTTCTGGCCTTGTGACTGGGCTCCTGTAACTCGTTAGTCTCATTTGGTTTTACGGGGCTGTACACTCCCAGGCTGAACGGTGAACCTCGGAGATAACTTCAACACTGAGCTAAAAGGCTGTCTGGGGGCCATACTCTCGTTCTCCAGTCTCCTTTAGGCCAGTAAATCTGGTCTTTTTTTTTTTTTTTTTTTTTTGTGAGTTAGAATTATGCTCTACATCCTTCTCCAGCTGTGTCCAGAACCCTCTGTTGTGATCCTGGTCAGAGCAGTCAGTGGTGGTAGCCGGGCACCATCTAGCTGTACTGGACTCAGTCCGCTGGAGGACTTGGTAGCTTTGGACAGTTAGTCCTTCGGACTAATCTTTTGCTTGTATCCTGTTCTCTTCATTCTCCCTTGCTCCCAAAGAGATGAGAACAGTGGAGTCTCTTAGATGGCCGCTCACAGGCTTTTAAGACCCCAGACACTACTCACCAAGGTAGAATATAGCGCATTGCCTTTATAAGCTGTGTCATGCCAATTGAGCTAGATGTTCCCAGAGACCATGGTCCCCATAGCCCTCCGCCCAGCAATTCAGTCCCTCAGGGAGTTTGGATGTGTCTGTGGGGCTTGCATGACCTTTTCTTGTACAAGTTGTGCTAGTTTCCCCTATATTGTGTACTATCTCACCCTTCACCCAAGATACCACTTATCTATTGCCTATTTAATATTCCCCCCACCACCACCACTCCCATCCCTGGTAACAAACAAAGATTGTTACATTTTGTGTGTGAACTTTGTCATGGGTTTTTACAATAGAGGTCTCATACAATATTTGTCCTTTTGTGATTGACTTATTTCACTCAGCATAATATCCTCCAGTTTCATCCATGTTATGAGATGGTTCACAGATTCATTGTTGTTCTTTCTCATTGCATAGTACTCCATTGTGTATATGTACCATAGTTTGTTTAGCCATTCATCTGTTGATGGGCATCTAGGTTGTTTCCATCTTTTAGCTATTGTGAACAATGCTGCCATGAACATAGGTGTGCATATGTCTATTCGAGTGACGACTCTTATTTCTCTAGGATGTATTCCTAGAAGTGGATTGCTGGATCGAATGGTATGTCTATTTCTAGCTTTCTGAGGAAGCGCCATATCACTTTCCAAAATGGTTGTATCATTTTGCATTCCCAGCAGCAGTGCATAAGAGTTCCGATCTCCCCACAGCTCCTCCAACATTTGTTATTTCCAGTGTTTTTGATTCATGCCAGTAATGCCGGGGTGAGATGGTATCTCATTGTGGTTTTAATTTGCATTTCTCTAACGGCTAGTGATCACGAGCATCTCCTCATGCGTCTGTTGGCCATTTGAATGTCTTCTTTGGTGAAGTGTCTGTTCATTTCCTTTGCCCATTTTTTAATAGGATTATTTGTCTTTTTGTTGTAGAGGTGTTGGATTTTCTTGTAGTTTATGGAGATTAGACCTTTGTCTGACTTGTACTGTCCAAAAATTTTTTTCCCAGTCTGTAGGTTCTCTTTTTACTCTTTCAGTGAAGTCTATTGAAGAGCATAGGTGTTTGATTTTTAGGAGATCCCATTTATCTAGCTTATCTATTGGGGTTTGTGCATTGATGGTTATGGTTTGTATCCAGTTAAAGCCCTGTATTAAGGCCTGTAGTATTGGTCCTATTTTTTCTTCTATGAACTTTATAGTTTTAGGCTTTATATTCAGGTCTTTGATCCATTTTGAAGTAGTTTTTGTATACGGTGTGAGGTATGGGTCCTGTTTCATTTTTTTGCAGATGGATATCCAGTTTTGCCAGCACCATTTGTTAAAAAGACTGTCTTTTCCCCATTTGATGGACTTTGGGCCCTTGTCGAAGATCAGGTGACCGTAGGTGGATGGACTTACATCTCAGGTCTCAATTCTGTTCCATTAGTCAGTGTATCTGTCATTGTACCAGTACCAGGCTGTTTTGACTACTGTAGCTGTAGAGTAGGTTCTGAAGTCAGGTAGTGAGAGTACTCTAACTATATTCTTCTGCTTAAGTAGTGCTTTACTTATTCAGGGCTTCTTCCCTTTCCATATAAAGTGAATGATTAGTTTTTGCATCTCTTTGAAGAATGTTGTTGGTATTTGGATCAGGATTGCGTTGTATTTGTAAATTGCTTTGGGTAGAATTGTCATTTTCACAATGTTGAGTCTGCCTATCCATGAGCATGGTATGTTTTCCCATTTATGTAGATCCCTTTGGATTTCTTGCAGTAGTGTTTTGTAGTTTTCTTTGTATAGGTCTTTTACATCCCTAGTCAGATTTATTCCTAAGTACTTTATCTTTTTAGTGGCTATTGTAAATGGTATTGTTTTCCTGATTTCTTTTTCATTGTTCTCCTTATTGGTGTATAGGAATCCAACTGATTTTTGAATGTTTATCTTGTATCCTGCTACACGGCTGAATCTTTCTATTAGTTCCAGTAGATTTCTCATGGAGTCTTTAGGGTTTTCTATGTATAGTATCATATCATCTGCAAACAGGGACAGTTTAACTTATTCATTACCAATTTGGATGCCCATTATTTCTTTCTCTTGCCTTATTGCTCTAGCTAGAACTTCCATCACATTGTTAAATAGGAGTGGTGATAAAGGTCATCCTTGTCTTGTTCCTGTTTTCAAGGGGAAGGTTCTCAGCCTCTCTCCATTAAGAAAGATGTTGGCCGTTGGTTTTCCATAGATGCCCTTTATTATGTTGAGAAATTTCCCTTCTATACCGATTTTATTGAGAGTTTTTATCAGGAATGTATGTTGGAGTTTGTTGAATGCCTTTTCTGCATCAATTGAGATGATCATGTGATTATTTTCTTTCCTTTTATTTATGTGGTGGATTACGTTGATTGATTTTCTAATGTTGAACCATCCTTGCATACTTGGTATGAATCCTACTTAGTTGTGGTGTATTATTTTTTTGATATGATGCTGAATTCTATTGGCTAGAATTTTGTTGAGAATTTTTGCATCTATATTCATGACAGATACTAGTTTGTAATTTTCTTTTTTTGTGACATCTTTTCCTGGTTTTGGTATCAGTGTTATGCTGCTTCAGAGAATGAATTTGGAAGTGTTGCTTCCTCTCCTATGCTCTTAAATAGTTTGAGTAGTACTGGTACAAGCTCTACTGTAAATGTTTTGTAGAATTCTTTAGTGAAGCCATCTGGGACAGGGCTTTTTTTGATTGGGAGTTTTTTTATTACCTTTTCAATCTCTTTTCTTGTTATGGGTCTGTTCAGATTTTCAACATCACTTTGTTGTAGTTTGGGTAGGCTGTGTGTTTCTAGAAATTTATCCATTTCCTCTAGGTTTTCAAATTTGTTGGAGTATGGTTTTTCATAATATTCTGTTATAATCCTTTTTATTTCAGTTGGGTCTGTTGTAACATCCCCCATTTCATTTCTTATTTGGGTTATTTGTGTCCTCTCCTGTTTTTCTTTTGTCAGTCTGGCCAGTGGTTTGTCGATTTTGTTGATTCTTTCCAAGAACCAACTTTTGCTTTTGTTGATTCTTTCCATTGTTTTTCTATTCTGTATTTCATTGATTTCTGCTCTGATCTTTACTATTTCCTTTCTTCCGGTGGTTGTGGGCTTTTTTTGCTCTTCTCTTTCTATTTGTTTGAGTTCTGTAGTTAATGTTTTGATTTATCCCTTTCTTCTTTTTTGATATATGCATCTATTGCTATAAATTGTCCTCTGAGGACTGCCTTTGCCGTGTCCCAAAGGTTTTGGTAGGATGTGTTTTCGTTCTCATTTGATTCTAGGAATTTTTTGATTCCATCTCTGATTTCTTCTATTACCCAGTGATGTGTGAGCAGGGTATTATTCAGTTTCCACGTAGTTGATTTGTTTTCCTTGCTCTTTCTGTTGTCAATTTCTACCTTGATGGCATCGTGGTCAGAGAAGATACTTTGAATTATCTCAATGTTTTGGATCTTGTTGAGGATTGCTCTGTGGCCTAAGATGTGGTCTATTCTGGAGAATGTTCCATGTGCATTGGAAAAGAATGTGTACTTTGCAGCGGTTGGATAGAGTGTTCTATATATGTTCCTGAGGTCAAGTTGGCTGATTGTGCCCTTTAGGTCTTCTTTATCTTTGCTGAGTTTCTTCTTAGTTGTTCTGTCCTTTACTGAGAGTGGTGTGTTGAAGTGTCCTACTATTATTGTGGAACTGTCAATTTCTCTTTTCAGTGTTGTTAGAGTTTGTTTTATGTATTTTGGAGCCCTGTCGTTGGATGCGTTGATGTTTATTATGGTTATATCTTCAGGATGGATTGTCACCTTAATCATTATATAGTGTCCTTCTTTGTCTTTTATGGTAGATTTTGTTTTAAAGTCTATTTTATCTGTGATTAGAATTGCCACTCCTGCTCTTTTTTGGTAGCTGTTAGCTTGATATATTTTTTTCCAACCTTTGACTCTTAATAAATTCACGTCTTTGTTTCTAAGGTGTGTCTCTTGTAGACAGCATATTGATGTATCCTGTTTTCTTATCCATTCTGTCAGTCTCCGTATGTTTATGTGTGCGTTGAGTCCAATTACATTCAGTGTAATTATTGATAGATGTGAGTTTGTTGCTGTCATTTTGTAGTGCTTTCTTTTGTGGTGCTGACGTTTTTTTTGTTCTTCTTACTCTCCTGTGCTGAGTTACTTTTGTTTGTGGATTTTTTTTCATTTCTTTTATTTTTGTAGGTTTTGTTTTTGCTGTGACTTTATGTTTTTCCTCTTTTTTTTATGAGTATGTTTGTTAACTTTCGTTGTGGTAACCATGAATTTTACCCTTATCTTTCTAAGTTTGAAGCAGTCTCCCATTACTTGGTATCGCCTTGCCTTCCTCCCCATTAGAAGGTTCTATACCTATGCCGTTTATTCCCTCTTTTATTGTTTTGATGTTCTTGTCATTTACTGATTAACTGTTCTGATTCCCTGTTGTATTTCTTTTGGTTTTGGATAGTTCTTGAGAGTTCATTTCCTAGATTGTTATCTGACAGGTACGATCCTGCGTTCTAGGTTCTGTGTGTGAGCTGAAGCTCTTTGTCCTCAGATCAAAGAACTCGCTTTAATAATTCTTGTGAGTTTGGTTTGAAATGTACATATTCCCTTAATTTCTGTTTGTCTTGAAATGACCTAATTTCACCATCAAATTTGAACGAGATTTTTGCAGGATATATTATTCTTGGATGGCAATTTTTTTCTTTCAAGATTTTATATATGTGATCCCATTGCCTTCTTGCCTGCATAGTTTCTGCTGAATAATCTGATCTTAGTCTTATTGTTTCTCCTCTGTATGTGACTTCTTGTTTTTCACGAGCTGCTCTCAGGATTCTTTGTTTGTCTTTGGTTTTGGCGAGTGTAAATATGATATGCCTTGGTGATTTTCTTTTGGGGTCTCTTCTATATAGGGTTCTTTGAGCTTCTTGGATGGCCAGCTTTTCATCTTTCATGATATTGGGGAAGAGTTCTGTCAGCAGTTCTTCAATGATCCTCTCTGTTTTCTGTTTTCTCCCCCTGTTCTGGAATTCTAATCACTCACAAATTTTTGCTTTTGATTGTGTCCCACATAACTCTCAGGGTCTCTTTATTTTTCTTTGTTCCTTTTTCTGAGTTTTCCTCAGAGTTGTATCCAAGTGTTTGTCTTCAGTTCTACTGATCCTGTCTTCCACTGTTTCAAATCTGCTTCTCAGCCCTTCTATGACACCGTCCATTTCTGAAATCTTGTTGTTTATCTTTGGGATTTCTAATTGTTGTCTTTGTATAATTTCTAGTTGTGAATTTATTTTGGCATTTTGTTCCAGCATTATTTTCCTGAGTTCTTCCAATTTTTTGTCTGTATTTTCTATGAATTTGTCTATTTTTTCCTCATGTTTGTCAGCTTTTTGCCTCAGTTCTTGGAGAATTCTGAGTATTAGAGATTTGAATTCCCTATCAGGTAGTTCTACTGCATTTTGTTCCAGAAGAGAGTCATCTGGTGTTTTATTTTGGACGCCTACTGGATCCATCCTGTCCTGTTTTTGAAAATGTTTTGATATTGTCTGCTGTTTTCGGGGCATTCGGTAGTTAGTTTTCTCATTTATTGATTATAGATTTGTTTGTTTCATCCGTTTTTTAAAAAAAAAAATTTTACTATGTGTGAGCAGGCGGACTGTGTGTTCTTTGTTGTTTTCTCCTGTGGGCACAATACTTTTCGCCTCCTTCTCCAACTGGCTTGGTCAATCACTCAGATATGTTACAGCAGTGCAGGTCTAGCTGAAGAGGAGTTACTGGGACGGGTTGTTTGTGGCACTTACTACAGCCACCAGGGCGGGTCAATAATCAGTGCAGGGCAGGTTCCAGTAGGCCATGCCAGTGCTGCTTGGTGGTGTGATGTCCAGCACATGGTGCAGGTAGGCAGGATGCAGCGGGGAGATTGTTATGTGTGGAGCTAAGATGGATATGGGAGAGAGGAGAGAGGAACAGGAGCCAAAAGCATACAAACAAACAAAAAAGAATGCTAGGGGAGCTTGCCGTTGGAGTGGAGAGATGAAAGACTATGAAATGGAGAAAAACAGAAAGGGGAGGAAGAATAAAAGAAAAGAATGAATACATAAGAATCAGAAAGGTTAAAGAACCGCAAAGTTCCCAGGGATCCCACTGGTGCAGCTATGAGGTCTGGGTAAGTCAATCTCAAGTGTTGCAGTACGGCCTGGCTAGAAGGCGTAGAGGTATACAACGCCAGGTATTCAGGGACTAGAAACAGAAGGAAGATATAGAAAGACAAGAAACTGAGCAATGAAGAAAGACAACAAGGGAAAAAGAGGGAAAAGAAAACAAAACAAATTTAAAAAAAAAAGGAACAAGAAAGGCCACCCCCCCAAAAAAAAAAAAAAAAAAAAAACGACCAAGAAAGAAATGCTCTCAGGGATCCCTCTGCACGTCTGTGCAAGCTGAGGGGGAGTCACCTTGCCATGCATCTCCGCCTGGCCAGAAAGGGCTCCCAAGTCAGGAAAAGGAAAAGAAAACAAACAAATAATTCAAAACAAATGAACGAACAAAAGCTCCAGGATTCCACCATTGCGGCAGCCCAGACCAAGCAGCATCTCCACATTCGAATGGAGCTCCACAGCCCCTCAGGAAGAAGCAAAGATGTCACACGGAGCCAGGCACTCAAGCAAAAGGAGGGGGAGGTGGTGAGAGTCAAGGAAGAAATCAAAAGAAACAGAAAAAAAGAAGCAACACTAGCAGCCAACAAATGGCACTCAGAGAGCCAGCTAGTGTGGGCTGGTGTTTCTGGACAAGAGACTGTGTCCGCGGGAGGCAGAGGGGACTGAGTGTGGGTGAAGAAGGGTAGGGAGTTGGAAAGCGTATATCACAAATTACCGGAGCTCTTCAGCCCCCCAGGAAAAAGCAAAGATGGCGCACAGAGCCACGTATTTGAGCGAAAGGAGGGGGAGGTGGCGAGAGGCAAGAGAGAAATCAAAAGAAGCAGAAAAAAGCAACACCAGCAGCCAACAAATCGCACTCAGAGAGCTGTCTGTTCTGGTGTGTGGAATCCAAGCAGCTGGTGTTTCCTGGTCAAGAGATTATGGCCGTGGGAAGCAGAGGAGGCCGAGTCAGGGTGAAGAAGGGTGGGGTGTGGGGAAGTGTATATCGCCAATTACCGGTTGTTTTGTCTCCTGCTGGATGCTCCGTGAGGCTGCTTTCTTGTACCTCCTGTTTGCTGGTCTCTGATAGGAGTCCAAGATGGTGGATCCACACTGCATTACCTTGCAGGGGACCTCTGCATGAATCTCTCCTTGCTCTCCATTCTCTGTCAGTTTTCTTACTCCATTTGGTGATTGGCTGAGTTCTTTATCTCTTCATTTGATGTTTTAGGGTTTCAGGATTGTTGTATTCTCTGTTTGGCTAAGTTTTTCAGATCTTTGCTGTGGAGGGACGGCATGTTGCTTCTGCCTAGAGCGCCATTTTGCCGGAACTCTCTTTGAGATACCTTTTGATAAGCATTAGTAATTTTACTATAGCCAAATTTATCAATGTTTTATTTCATGTATTTCCTTTTGAAAATCTCTCTTAAGAAATCTTTCCTTTTCCCATGATCCACAAGATATCATCTGTTTATCCTATAAAAAGTTTAAAATTTTGTTTTTGACATTTATGTCTTCAATCATTCTTGAGTTGATTTTTAGGCATGGTATGAAGTAGGGATCCAATGTCCTTATTTTATATGTGAATAACTGTTTTTTCCAAGTCAATTTTTTGAATAGTCCATTCTTTCCCTGTTATTTATCTTTTCAGAAAACACGATTGTCTTAGTTATCTAGTGTTGCTATAACAGAAATACCACAAACTGGTGGCTTTAACAAACAGAAATTTATTTTCTCACAGTTTAGGAAGCTAGAAGTCTGAATTCAGGGTGCCAGCTCTAGGGGAAGACTTTCTCTCTCTGTCACTTCTGGAGGAATGTCCTTTTCTCTACAAACTTCTGCTACTGGGTGATCTTCATGTGGCTTGGCATTTCTCTTCCCCCATCTCTGCTTACTGGCTTGCTTGTTTGATCTCTTTTATAGCTCATAAGAGATTGACTCCTGACACACCCTACACTAATCCTGCCTCATTCACTTAACAAAGACAACCCATTCCCAAATGGATTATAACCACAGGCACAGAGTCTAGGATTTACAACATATATTTTGGGGGGACACAATTCAATCATAACATTCCACCCTTTGGCCTCCCCAAATTCATGTCCTTCCCACATGCAAAACACATTCACCACATCACATCATCCCGAAAGTCTTAAATCCACTCCAAATCCAAAATCTCATCCTCTGAATCATCTAAATCAAATATGGGTGAGACTTTAGTTATATTCCATCCTGGGGCAAAATTCTTCTTCATCTGTGAACCCGTGAAATCTAGACTACAAGTTATCTGTTTCCAAAGTACCATGGTGGAACAGTCACAAGGTAGACATTTCCATCACAAATGAGAGAAATTTGAAGAGAAGAAGGGATAATGGGCACCAAGCAAGTCCAAAACCCAGCAGAGAAATTTACGTTAGCTCTCAAGTCTTAAAAACAATCATCTGTTCTCTGAGACCATCTGAGCAAGGGCCCCACTTTCCAGATTCTTGGCGTTTGTTGGCCATCTGTGTGAACTCTGGGTGGAGGTCCCTCGGCCCTGGGCTTCAGCTCCACCTCCCAGGCCCACTAGGTTGGCAACTCTGCTCCCTCAGCTTTGGACAGCCCCATTTCCTAGTCCATCTGAATGGCAACCCCATCCCCTCAGCCCTGGCAAAATACATTCTTCTGCCCCTTGGTCATGGCAGCCCTGCCTTCTCAGCTTTGGGCCGCAGCTCCATCCCCTTGGCCAAACTGAATGGCAGCCCCACACTCAGAAACCAAGTTGGTGAAGATCTGACTCTTTGAAACCTAGAAAACCTAAGAGGCCCTAGCTCTACACTTTGAGGCCCCAGACGCCATGGCCTCATCCTTTGAGAGCTAGGCAGCTCTGCTTCCCTTGCTCCTTCCAACATTTCTGCTGATCACCAGACTGCTCCAGGGATGGTTCTTTTCTTGAAAGATAACAGATGTGGCTCCTTTGGGCTGTTTCCCGCTTATAGTGTTACTGGAGGCAAACAGCTTTCTTCCCTTTTGTTCTTTCTCTGTCCCCTATAGTCTAAACTGATGGGTTTTCTGCTGTGGTAGTTGGTCAGCGCTATCAGCCACAGCCTTAATCTCTTTAACAAAAGATGATGTAGCCACATCCTTGGTAAATATTCTAGGACACCTGTCCTTAGTTTGTACAATAGAATTTTCCAAATCTTTACATTTTGTTTTCATTTTGTGCGGCTCATTTTTAAGTCCATCTCTTTCCTCTCACATTTTACTATAAGCAGCAAGAAGAAACCACGTGGTCCTTTTAAGATCTTGCTTAGAAATCTCCTCAGCTAAATATTCAAGTTCATCAGTCACAAGTTCTACCTTTCACCAAACATTTTAACATAATTCAAACTATTTCTTTGCCAATGCATAAAAGTATCACCCTTCCTCCATGGTCCAATCATATGTTCATCATTTCCTTTTAAAGCCTCACCAGAAGCACATTTAACATCCACTTATCTAGCAACGTTCTGTTGCTGGTGCCATATGTATTCCCTAAGACGATAGAGACTTTCTCTATAGCTCTCCTCACTTCCTTCTGAGCCCTCATCAGAAGTGCCTTTGACATTGTAATTCTAACAACAGTCTCTTCTAGGAAGCCTAAGTTTTTATTATTAACAGAACCAGACAAAACCCACTGCCGTCAAGTTGATTCCGACTCATAGCGACCCTGTAGGAATGAGTAAAACTGCCCCATAGGATTTCCAAGGAGCAGCTGGTGGATTTGAACTGCTGACCTTTTGGTTGGCAGTCAAAAGCTTAACCACTGCATAATAGTAGTGAATAAAGCCTACATTCACAGAAAAAATATGAGATACGAATAGAGACATAAGACCCACAGGGAGAGAGTGAGGGTAACATTGAGGTCCCAGTTTCATTACTGGAGGACCTATCTCTTACACGTCTTTCTTCAATTCTATGACCTACCCAGGTTTATTCTCAGGAATATAAGCCAATCAACTCTCCTTTTTTTTTATTAAACATATTGACATTGGGTCTGATATTATCTATCAACTGAGAGAGAACTAACTAAAGCAGGAAATGACCTTATCCTAACGACAATAAGGTGTTACTAAGGGTCTTTTTCCTGGGAGGCGTCATGGTTAGATTTGCTTTGTAGAAGTTTCTTATGGCTGCAGAGTGGATGGTAGATTATAGAGGTCCAAAAAACAAGTGGAAACAATAACAAGAATAAATGGAAAAGGAAAGGGTCTTTATCTGCTTTATTGTGTCTAGCACTGGGCCTGGTTATATAAGCTCTCTTTCCTTCCACTTACTTTCTTTTAAGGAGCTGCCCATTTAGTCTCATGTATCTACTTGAGCTAAGAAGCACACTCTTCACAAGTATCATTTTATGTCCCACAGTCCAGTCCAATCTTTGTCTGAAGAGTTGGCCTTGGGAATTGTTTTAGTTCTGGGTTGACAGAGAGTCTAGGGGCCATGCTTTCCAAAGTTCCTCCAGTCTCAGTCAGGCCATGAGTTCTGGTCTTTTTGCTAGAATTTGAGTTCTGCATTCCTACTTTCCCCCGCTCCATCAGGGACTCTCTGCTGTGTTCCCTGTCAGGGCGGTCATTGGTGGTAGCCAGGTACCATCCAGTTCTTCTGGTCTCAGGCTGAAGAAGTCTCTGGTCTATGTGGCCCTTTCTGTCTCTTGGGCTAATACTTTCCTAGTGTCCTTGGTGTTCTCCATTTTCCTTTACTTGAGGTGGTTGGAACCAACTGAGGCATCTTAGATGGCCACTTGCTAGCTTTTATGACCACAGACGCCACTCACCAAAGTAGGACGCAGAATATTTTCTTAATAAACTATGTTATCCAATTGACCTAGATGTCCCCTGAAAGCATTGTTCCCAGACCCAGCCCCTGCTACTCTGTCCCTCAAAGTGTTTGTTTGTATTCAGGAAACTTCTTAGTTTTGGTTTAGTCCAGTTGTGCTAACTTCCTCTGTAGTGTGTGCTGTCCTTCCCTTCATCTAAGATAGTTCTTGTCTACTATCTGGTTAGTGAATAACCCTCACCCTCCCTCCCCACCCTCGTAACCATCAAAGAATGTTTTCTTCTGTGTTTAAACCTTTTCTTGAGTTCTTATAATAGTGATCTTGTTCAATATTTGTCCTTCTGTGACTGACCGAATTCACTCAGCGTAATGCCCTCCAAATTCCTCCATGTTATGTTTCATGGCTTCATCGTTGTTCTTTAATAATACTTTTTAGAATTCTTAAAGAAATGTTGTCGATATATTATTTTATTCTTTTACACAATGAATATTTTTTTAAAAAACTTATATTTTGTTTGCTGTAAATTATTATTAGAAATTATAAAAACTTTAGAGGCAATTGAAAAGTATTAAGGAAATTAAAATTAGCCATCACCTCAACATTTCAAGGAAAATACAGTTAAAAATTTACTGTCTTATCCTTCAGGCTTACAAAAAAAATCAAATTCATTCTATTTTTAAGCAAATATTATACCATGAATAATTTTCCATATAAAATATATTTTGAATATTCATTTGCTGTATTTCATAATATTGATAAATAGTATTCTATTATTTAACCATTATTCTATTTTTGGACATTTTGGTTGCTTCCAGTTTCTCATAATTTTAAAGAATGTTACCATCAGCATCCAATATGTAGATCTTTTCCTGCATTTTAGATTTTTGTTGGATAAATCCCTAATGGAATTACTGAGACAGAGGTTATACATGTTTTTAAGGCTCTTTCCACAAAAGAATTTTGCAAATGAGACTATATGTTTTATTTCAGCAGAATATGACAGGTCACAGTGACAGAAGATCCTAAATCCCGGAATTTCACTGCACTTAAAGTGCGGGGCAATCAGATTCTACTTCTCTTCTGCATTTGGGGCATAATGTGATGGGCTGATTTCTCTGCTCCTTCTGCAACGTTTCTGCTGATATACATTCACCTAAATTTATTATGCATAGCAACAAAATATTCTAAGAAGTGCAGGGCTGAGATTTGGAGTCTCAGCTGAATTTTTGCATGTTTCCCTGAGGCTGCAGTATAGTGTAGAGTATTTCCCCTTCCTGAAGAAAGTTTACAAATGTATTCTACAGATAGAAGGCCTTTTTTAAAAGACTAACTATACCAGGAATTTCACATGTATGATCTCATTTACTCCCTTCCAGTAGCTTATTTGAGAACTTGAGTGGTGTATCAGAAAACATACAGGTTTTGCAACCAGTCTAACTTAGAATGTGAATCCATTTTTCATCAGATGCTTGCATTGTCACTTGAACTATCTATATTCTACAAATTATTAATTTCTCTGAGTTGAAGATACCTTAGCTATAAAATCATAAGGATATGAATAAATATCTTACCAGGTAGATATTTTAATTGAATGAAAAAGTTCCGGCAAAGCAATCAGCATAGTGTATAACGTGTCTTAGTCTGGGATTTCCTGAGGACAGATCCTGAGGCATGCCTATGGTTCATTCTGGAAGAGATCCCTGGGGCAGGAGTGAAGGACAAGGCAGGAGGACAGGGAAGAAGGGAAAACTAATACAAGGATCTTATGAGTTGGTTGAGAGTCTCTGGGTGTCACAAACAATTAAGTGCCCAACTGCTAACTGAAAGATTGGTGGTTCCAGTCCACCCAGAGAAACCTCAGAAGAAAGACCTCCGGGGGATCTAGTTCTAGAAGTCAGCCATTAAAGATGCTATGGAGCACAGTTCTACTCTTACACGCATGCGGTTGCCATGAGTCAGAATTAACTCTGCAGGAACTGTTTTTTGTTTTGTTTTTAATGAGCTGGTCACTCGTCCAGATGACTAGTGCTATACTTTGCTTTCATGGAGCTGTATGAAATGTATCTCCAAACTCTTTCCCTAAGGAAAAAAAAATGGACAAAATATTTATTCATCAGTTCCCACTCCCTATTGGTCAAGGTTAGCCCCAGGGCACTACCTCTTCTGCATCTCCAAGTTGTGAGTGTTTCTTAGGAGGTTCCTGCAGCCATTACAGAAGCCTCCAGCAAGATGTCTGAGGGGCAAAGTGAATCACATTGCACCTGTACAAAGCTAGTCAGAACTGGTCACAAAAGTGGCAGGTGGGGCAATGGAATGATAAAGGACAGTGTTGAAACTGCTGCTGGCACAGGGTTTGTTGTGATTCAGGGCTGAGTGAGAATAAACCAATGAAAATGAGGAGAAACTTAACCAAGGAGGGCACGTTGGAAGTACTGACAATTTCACATTCCATTTCCAACGTGGTTACACTAAATAGCTTTCAATTCTCAGGGGATGGGAATTTGCTTTTTTAAGATGCCAAAGACAGAAAACTTTGCCAATATAAATAAATAAATTTGCTGAATCCAGAACAGATCATCTGAAGTTTTAAACAAATACTAAGTGAGAAATATTTTGTAGTATGACTTTTTAATAGGATAAAACCGCTTGAACTTTTGAGCAAAACCAACACTAGAATGGGAGATAGGAGTGAAACTACAATACAGGTACTCCAATTTGAAAGTAACAAATGTGCTTAAGTTTACGAAGTCGTTAAAATGCACATCCATGTAACTACCATCCAGCTTGAGAAAAAAACACATTACCAGGCCTTGAGAATTCCTGGGTTCCTCACAGGGATATCTAAGAAGTACAATCCTGCTCTGTGCCAGAAGTCAGAGAGATGGAAATATTCAGTTATCATCATTAATGGACAACATATTGTTCTTTTAAGTTTCCTTTCATTTTTAAAATTACACTCTAGTTCTTAAGCACTAATTACAAAATTCTAAACAGATATTTTCTTGTACCATGCTGAAGATATTTCACTGTTCTGACTTCAAGTGCCTCTGTCAGCTACAGCATGATTTTCATTCCATTCCTTTGTATTTAATACTTCTAGTAATTCTTTCTTTCTCTCTCTCACCGCTCCTAAGGCTTTCTCTTTTTTGTCTTTGATGATTTCTAACTTTACTTCGATGGATCTAGGTATCAATTTCTTTTTACCTGTTTGGGATTCATTGGATATTCTGAATGAGAGGACTGATGTATTTCATCATTTTAGAAAATTCTAAGCATTAATTTTTCAAATAATAAGTATCTGTACCCATTTTTTCACTAATACCCTCTAAAATTCTGAATGGACGTATATTAGAACATGCCATTCTCTTTTCAATTGTTTTTAAATCTTTTATTTATGAAGATCTCTCTGCTGTATTCTGACTATATTCTTAAACATCTATTTTCTGCTTTTGATGATTTTATTTTTACATGTATCTAATTTGCCATATCACATCGAGTTGGTAATTCCAAGTATTTCAAATTTTTTTAATTTTATTGTGTTTTAGGTGAAAGTTTACAGTGCAAATCAGTTTTTCGTTCAAAAATTTAATAGACAAATTGTTCTGTGACATTAGTTGCAATCCCTGCAATGTGTCAGCACTCTCCCCTTTCTCTTTCCACCCTGAGCTCTCCATGTCCATTGGTCCGGTTTTCCTGTCCCTTCCTGCCTTCTCATCGTTGCTTTTGGGCAGGTGTTGCCCATTTGGTCTCATATACTTGATTGAACTAAGAAGCACATTCCTTATGTGTGTTACTGTTTGTTTTATAGACCTGTCTACTCTTCGGCTGAAAGGTAGACTTCGGGAGTGGCTTCAGTTCTGCATTAGCAAAGTGTCTGGAGGCCATAGTCTCTGGGATTCCTCCAGTCTCAGTCAGACCAGTAAGTCTGGTCTTTTTTTTGTGTGTGAATTTAAGTTTTTACAAGTATTTTAAATTTTTTGTTTGATTGTTTTAAAAATCTATATGAGTGTTTCAACAACCATTCATTCTTTAACTTTTCAAATTTTTATTTTATATCTTCAAGCATATTGAATAATATTATTCAATATTCTGTGTCTGATAATTCCAATAGCTGAAGAAATTGAAGATTTAATCCTGATGTCTGCTATTTATGTTGGCTCTTAATTCATAGTGTCTTCTTTCCTTGAGAAAGTTGTGAGTTTGAGTTATTATCTCATCTATGCAAATTATTTAAGGCCTGAGTTGAAGATAGATTCCATCAGAGAAGATATATTTTTGCTTTTGCCAGGTACCTAGGGATATTACCAACCTAGGCTACTTTAAAATAAATTGTCATCTTGAAATTTTTGGAATATCTACATGCTATATATTCAGACTGCAAACCTACATGAGGACTAGCTTATGATTTTAAGTTCTTACGAGAGATTTTTTTCCCCTCTGCCTCGTGACTAAGTGGGTTTAGTCAGGTTTCCTTGTACTACGTATTAATCACAGGTTAAAACTCTATCCATTTTAATCATCCAGGGATCCAGGACGACAAAGGCTCTAGGTGACACATTCTTTCATAATCACAGAAGCAGGAAAAAATAGAGTATGTAGGCTTCTAACACTTTCCTGGAAGTAACACATATCACTTCTGCATTGTTGTGTAGATTTCAATTCATGGTGATATCATGTGTGTCAGAATAGAACTGTACTCCATGGGGTTTTCAATGGTTGATATTTTGCAACTAGATAGCCAGGCCTTTCTTCCAAGACACCTCTGGGTTGACTCAAACGGCCAACCCTTTGGTTAGCAGCCTAGCGTGTTAACCATTACACCACTCAGGAACTTCTGCTTGCATAGCATTAATTCTTAGAAGTCATGTAGTTACACCTGAATTCAATAATGTGGCAAGGTACAGTCCTTTCTCAGGAAGAAGTACTAAATGTTTGTGAAGAGTAATAGTAATCAAATGACGTATCGCATTGGGCAAATTTGTTGCAAAAGACCTCTTTAAAGCGTTAAAAAGCAAAGATCTCACTTTGAGGACTAAGGGGTGCCTGACCCTAGCCAGGGTATTTTCAATTGCCTCATTTGCATGTGAAAGCTGGACGATGAATATGGAAGACCAAAGTAAAATTGATGCCTTTGAATTAAGGTATTGGTGAAGAATATTGAATATACCATGCACTGCCAGAAGAAAGAACAAATCTGCCTGTATAGCCAGAACACCCCTTAGAAGCGAGGATGGTGAGGCTTTGTCTCAGTTACTTTGGACATGTTATCAGGAGGGACTAATCCCTGGAGAAGGACATCATGCTTGGTAATGTAGAGGGTTGGTGTAAAAGAGGAAGACCCTCAATAAGATGGATTGATGCAGTGGTTGCAACAATGGGCTCAGGTACAATTGTGAGGATGGCTCAGAACCAAGCAGTGTTTCATTCTGTTTTACATCGGGTAGCTGTGAGTCAGACCCTACTCAACGACACCTAACAGCAACAGTAATGTCTACCACAATGTCTTGAATTTATACAGCAAATTCTCTAGCAGTCCCTCACTTTAGAAGAGGTTTAGGCTTCACAAGACCATTGTAATTTAAGTTCAAACACACCAAGGTCCTGCAGGTTACCCCACAGTGAAATTCTACTTTTGAACTAGCTTAAATTCCTGAATTTCTATTTTAACTTCTTTTTTTTTTTTTGGCCTCAGGATTTTTTCATTTCCTTGCTATCTCAATGATGCATTCAAAAATTGTACTTTTTAAATTTTATTCATTAATTTTTTGCTTTGTTTTTACAGGGAAGTTTGTTCCATTTATCTAGTCCACTACCCTATGTTGGGTGGAAATGGAAATTTCACCATGCAAAAAGGACTGGTGAAATTGATCAAGGCCTACAGGAATCACAAAACCACCTTTTTCTCCTATAGGAGACATAAGCACTGTGCAATGAAAAAAACTATTGTCTAAATGTCAAGAGAACCAGTCTTCATTCTTTTTTTACTAAATAGTTTTGTAACCATAGGCAAGTCATTTCCCCTCTCTGGGCCTGCTGTTCTTACCTACAAAGCATGAAGGTTGCTGCAAACAGTCTTTAAAAGCATATCTCAATCTACTCATTTATCAGTGTATTTCACAGTAGATACATTTTATAATGATTTTTAACAATCTCAAATTCTAAACCCAGTATTTCTGCTTCAGTGGCAAGCCTGTTGCTATTTTAGATTTTTCAAGACATGTCTTGGCTCAGAAATTCTGGGAGAGAAGAGGTTTGTGTCCTCTTCTCGCATCCTGCAGACTTGCAACAGCATAAAGCGATGTTGGCAAAGAGGTACGCTCTGCTACTGTGCAGGTCCTTCCCTGCCGGGGGAGCTCAGATAATCTCACCTCCCTCCTGCAACACTAGCAACAGAATACCTAAAGGATACCTAATAATTTCTTATAGAACTAGAAAGCTGGAGACAATGACTTGGTATAGATTAACCCAAACTTTGAAAAAGCTTTAGCCATCATTTAGTTAAATTCTCTAGACCCTCTCTGTGCCTAAACTAGGAGCCATGGTAGATGCAAACGGGAAGAGGAAAGCGCAATCAGTGAACATCGCTTTAGAAGACAACTATGTCTTTCAAAATATAGATTTTTTTTCTCATTATTACATTTAATTCTCACAACAGTCCTTGACGTGGTTATTCTTAAACCCTCTTTTGGATGAGGAAACTAAGTATCACAAAGGATAATTTTTAAGTTCAAGATGATACAGCTGGCAGGTTTCACATTTGAACCCAGATTTTTATCACTATACTGTCTAACAAAGTAGGAATTATTGTGTGTAAAATTAAATGAGTGAGATATGTCTAAGTAAACAGAAGTGCCCGTCTCATAGTAATAAGTAGAGGATTCATGGATGAGGTAAAAGCCACTCTGCCAAGATGAGGAGACACATAACATCCACAGGAACTTATGAATGGATGAATCTAGAGAGCGTGGCCTATAAAGTAGGACAGGCCTGGGTTAATGTCCCAAACCTAAAGGTGTGATTTGTTGAAGATTTCTTTTTCTTTAACTTACTATTATTTTTTTAATTAATAGACTTTATTTTTTAGAGCAGATTTACATTTACAGAAAAATTGAGTAAAACATACAGGGAGCTCCCACATTCACATTCCCCCCACCACCACCACCACCCCATCCCCTGCACAATGTTTCTCCTATTATTAATATCTTCCATTAGTGCAATATGTATGTTACAATTGAAGAACCAACATGGATACATTACTGTTGATTAATGTCATAGAAGGAACCCTGGCAGCACAGTGGTTAAGCGCTAGGCTGCTAACCAAAAGGTCAGCCATTCTAACCCACCAGCAGCTCCGTAGGGGAAAGATAGGGCAGTCTGCTGTTGTAAAGATTTACAGCCTTGGAAACACTATGGGGCTGTCCTACCCTGTCCTATAAGTTCTACCCTGTCTTACAGAGTCACTATGAGTCAAAATTGACTCGACGGCAATGGGTTTTGCTTTTGTTTTGAATGCTCATGTGTCACATCAGGGTTCACTCGTTGTGTTGTACAGTTCTATGGGTTTTGACAAATATATGTCAAATTCAAATATCTACAACACTGTAGTATCATACTGAATAGTTTCACTGTCCTAAAATTCCCTTTTGGTTAACATCCATGCGTGCTGATCACATGCGCCACCCAGGGATTCCATGTGAGGATCCATCTACAAGCCGAGGAACATCAGGAAATGCCCAGGGCTACCAGAAACTGAGGGAGATGAGGAAGGATCTTCCCCCACAGCCGCAGAGAGACCACACCCCTGCCAATGCCCTGAATTCGGACTTCTAACCTCCAGAATTGTGAGAAAATAAATTTCTCTTCTTTAAAGCTACCCGCTTTGTGACATTTTGTTATGATAGCCCTAGGAAAGGAAGACAAACTTTCAGACACTAAGATCTGTACTATGAAACTTTTGTACATAAGTCCATTTTCTTCCAATAAACCTTCAAATATTCTGTATTATTTTTCAGTATGAAAACCTTCCATAGTTCTTACTGCTTTTCCAAATTTTAAAGGATATGTAATATTTTATCTCTGAATAAAGAGTTTGAGTGTCCCATTGAATCATAGTTTACATTTTAGTAATATTAGTTGGTCATAGCTGTTTCCAACTATGCTGATGATTTTTGACAAAATGTGAACTAGCTAAAGACAGATGGCTTGCAGCTCCAACTGTTAGGGTTTATTTTCCTCTGCCTGCAAGGTCAGTGATCCTTCAACCAACTGTGGCCTCAGATCACACGATGGCTCTGATTTGCATATTAGAGAAGTAAAAATTCAAACATCTTAAATTTCTTTCTAAAGAGTGTGTCATATATGCGGCAGCATGTAGTTTGGAAGTTTGTTATACGTTGCTTTGCACAGGCTTTGCACATTGTGAAAATGAAGAGCATATTGCCAAAGGGCTAATAAGTGGATTAATCTCAGTATTAAACTTTTCTCTTGGGAGAGATTGTCTGGAATAGTAGAAAGGGCCCTGGACTTTAATTTTGAATATCTGGGCTTAAATCTCAGTTCTTACTAGTTATGTGAACTGGGGCAAGTTATTTATGTTCTCTAAGATTCAATTTCTTCTTATGTCAAACGGAATAACATGACCCATCTCGTAGGGATATTTTGAGAATTAAATATGAAAAACTCATTGTCCTAGTCTAGTCGATTCTGACTCATAGCAACCCTAGGGGACTGGTGGAACTGCCCCATAGGAGCAAATCCAAGGAGCACCTGGTGGATTTGAACTGCCGACCTTTTGGGTAGCAGCCATAGCTCATAACCACTACACCACCAGCGTTCCTTCCTACCATATAAAGGGTGTTTAATAAGTCTTTAATAAATACGTTAAAAAAAAAAAAAAAGGCAAGTGAAGTTTTCAGGATGGCCAGGTGGCCATCTTCAGGATTTTTACTATTTCACAAACTGAAGTTGGGAAGTTGGAAAGCACTATCTTCCAGTTTGAGCACCTGAGGACTCAGGCAGTGGTTCCTTTATGAGTTCTAATCCAGCAGCTGGGCTAGGTGCATCAGACTTCTCCAAGTGACAAGGAGCCCTAAATCTTGGGCTGCACAATGTAGATTATAAATCAGTAACCTGACGGAAAAGCCCAAGTATCTGTATATATAACCACTTCCTAAACAAATTTTATGTGCTATCAAGTTTGGGAATCCCTATTCTAGGAGAATTCAGAACAGTGGAGACATGCTAAGTGAGCCACCAACCCACACAGTGAGTTCCAAGATTGGAAGCATAGAGTCAGTCACCAAGAAAAGCAACATCCAAGCTAACACTAGCCCTTAATGTTGTTGTTGTTAGGTGCCGTCAAGTTGGTTCTGACTCATAGCAACTCTACGTACGACAGAAGGAGACACTGCCTGGTCCTGCGCCATGTTCACAACCATTGCTATGTTTGAGTCCACTTAATACCTACAAGTATATAGATGAATGATGTTTCATCATGTAAGAGTTCAGTCTCTGGAATAAAAGTATCTGGGTTTATATGTACACTTTGCACCTGTGTAACCTTGGCTATTTACTCAACATCCTTAAGTCTGTTTCCTGATCTCTAAAATGAAGGTCGTTGTAAGGTTTAAATGAGATAATCTTTGTGAAACACTTAGTACAGTCCTGGCATAGAGTAAGCACAAAAGAAATGTCAATTGTTAATGCTTAACTCATCAAACTCTTTGAAAAACTGTGCTTTTACACAAGCTATTTCCTATTCTTGGAATGTCTTTCCCACAGGTCTCTGCTTAGTTGACGACTCATCTCTCAAGGCTTAAGATCCTGTACTAAAACGCCATTCTGTGTTCTCTGCCCAGTGAAATCCTCCCCTATCATGTAAATCTTCTTGCCATCAGAAGAAAATCCTGATTAATCATCTGTCAAGTCCTAATTAATCATCCTTTTTCCTGCCCTCTGTCACACAGAGCATGCATGCCTAGCTGAATTGACCCAATAGACATAAATCTTGCTTGTGGCTTTATCCTCATTTCCCAGCTATTTTCTCTCAAAATACTTTCCTTGAGTGAGCTCTTGATTTCTCATATCTTCAGTTAACATCCGCATGATGATGTCAAAACCTCTACTGCAAATATATAATATTCTCCCACATCTAAGGCCCATATAGCTAACAAATTTCTGAAAATATTCTTCTGCATGTCTTGCAAGCACCTCAAATTCAACATGTATAAAACCAAGTTAACTCATGACTAAATTTAAAAAAAAAAAAAACTTCTCTGTACCACTTTGGAAAATAGGTTGGCAATTCCTCAAATTGTTAAACATAGAGTTACCATGTGAGCCAGCAATTTCACTCCAACAGAAAGTAAAACGTATGTCCACACAAAAATTTGCACACGAATGTCCATAGCAGCATTATTCATATTAGCCAAAAGGTAGAAACCGTCCAAATATCCATTAACTGATGAACGTGTAAATAAAACATAGTGTATCAATACAGCGGGCTATTATTTGACCATAAAAAGGAATGAAGTCCTGATACATGGTACAACGTGGAACAACCTTAAAAACATTATGCTAAGTAAAAGGCCAAGTATTATATGATTCCATTTATATGAAATGCTCAGAACATGCAAATCCACAGAGTCAGAAATAGATTAATGGTTGTCACAGGAGGGTGGCAAAGAGTAATGGGAACTGACTGCTAATGAATACGGAGCTGTGAGGGGGGAATTTATAAAAAATGTTTTAAAATTACATAGTGGTGATGGTTTCACAACTCTGCAAATGCTGAAAACCACTGTACAGTTTTAAAAAGTGAATTTTAGGGTATATGAATTATATTACGATAAAGCTGCTCTTTAAAGAAAAGTTTCTTTCTATACTCTTTATTTCAAAATATGACATCACGTCATCACTATCTTGTTCATCAACTGTTAACATTTTGACATCAACTTTGATTTTCTGTCTTGCAAACATGCATTTTTTAAAAAGCAAAATACTTTTAGTTCTGCCTTTAAATAATCTCACTGGTCCATTATCAACAAATAAAGGATCATCTTTAATGTAAGCACAGGGGCAAGAAATATTAATTCTCAATTTTTGACCAAGCTTTACAGTTTACAAAGCTTTATCCTTTGTATATCATTACCAAAGCAGTCCTATAACAATAAGAGACAAAGTAAGTGATCTGCCCAAGGTTATATAACTAAGCTGGTTTTAAACCCAAGGCCTTTGGTTCCAAGTCCAACATTTATTTCAATGCATCACATTGTACCTGCTATATGAACACATGCACAATCACTGAAAGCATCAACGATAAATAGAACAACCCACTTGCTCCAATCCTGAAGAAATAAATGAAAAGATCAGAGAAATATGGACAATTTCCCATTCAGAGCTGCTAAGGGGACAGAACCATGATCACCTTTACTTCTTCCAGGTGTAGAAGTGGAAATTGTTCAAACACCAGTCGGTAGATGGAGAAGGAGCCAAGCATTGGTAATCACCAGGTGATAACTGGATTTTCTGAACTTAGATATTTGCTACACAGACTTATTTTTACATGTATTAATCACAATATTCTAAATCAGTGGTTCTCAACCTCGGGTGATTTTACCTAGTAGGGGACATTTGACAATATCTGGAGATATTTTTGATTATCACATCCAGGAGGTGTGATGCTACTGGTATCTAGCAAATACAAGCCAGAGATATTGCTAAACCTCCTAAAATACAAAGGACAGCCTCCAAAACAAAGAAATATCCAGACTGAAATATCATTAGTTCCAAGTTTGAGAAACCCTGCTCTAAACTCATTTGCAGTTAGTAAACATTGCAAAATGTATTCCCACTGACAGACTTCTGATGTTTGGTTGTAAAAGACTCACAGCAATGTCCTTAAAGACCAGGAAGGCAAATAAGAAAAATTTTCCAAAGATCAATATTTTTCTTATTGTTAAACTGCATGTTCACAAAAAAGAGCCAAAGTAAAAAAGATTTCATATTTTATAAATTACAATTACATTCTGACATCAATTCCCTGAATGTTCTGTACTTTCATCTATATATAGGATAATGGTAATTCATGTCCAGATGAATGAACCCAGGTTCAATGAGAATCTCAAGTATTAAAAAAATCAGAAGAAATTAGTGAAGACACCTAAGTCATTCATTTATTAATTTATTCAACAAACACATATTAAAAGCATTCTATATACTGAACACTGTAATAGCTATTTAGGATACAGACCAGAAAAGACTGTATCCTTACTGAACTTACTGTCTAGAAAGGGCATTAAAAAAAAATCATTTTACTCGTGTGTAATTGTAAGCTTTCATAAGCACCATAGATGAAAAGTACAGGGAATTATGAAATTATCTGGTAAGAAGCCTAACCTATTTTGAAGTGGATGGTCAAAGGAGACTTCCCTGGAGAAGAGAGATTTGAGCTTCGATCGGAAGAGTGCACAGGTGAAAGTGAAGAGGGGAAGGGTTTTCCAGGAGGAGGGAACAGGGTATGTGAAGGCCTTGCAGAGAAAGCGTGCATAGTAACTTAGAGAAGAAAGAGAAAATCAGGCTCTACATCCTAGATGTGATGGTGCCACTCAGATCTTCCCTCAACAGAACTTTCTGAAGAGCTTGGTTGACAGATAGCCTCCAGCCAACACACCTTGGATTCAATGAAGTGTTCATGATGAGGCCAGGTAACTCCCAGCCAGAGACTGAGCGCAGCGAGGGTACTAGAACCAGACTATTCCCATTTGACATGGGGCAACTTTAATAGGCAACTTTTGCTGAGGGGCTTCCCATTAGCCTGGACAACATTTTCTCACAATTACACTGTAGTCTACGGCTCTTCCTATTTATTCTTCTTCCTTTCCTTTCTCCTCTCACAGCTTAAAATCTGCATAGTGATTTGAGAGCCTATTACCTCTCTCTCTATCACTCACACGTTTCCCCCAGTCAATCCTTTCCTTATCTCATCTTGTTTTGGTGTCTGCTGTTCTAAGCACCTAGACTGAAAAACAAGTGGTACTGAGAGAGGTAAACAAAGAAACAGAGGCTTGGGTACTGACTCACCCAGTGACTGGCTGGCAAGGAGGACCCCACTCTGATTGGAATGTGGGAGACAGAAAAGATAAAGTCCCAACTGCTGACAATTTCACCAGTGTTGACCTGATGAGAAGATCCTAGTGGAAGGGAATGTCATGATTTGTGCAATGATGCAGGCATTGAAACAATACCGGGAGGCAGCAAAGGTGTTTATTATTGAGATGGATTGATGCCCTGCAGAGAAACAATGGGAAACTGATGGTGGTTAGCAAGCAATTAAAGGCTAAGTGAGACAGCCAGAGGGACTCACTCCTCTCCTGAAATGGAAGAGTGGACTCAGCTGAGGAGCAAGATGAGGAATTTATAGTTAAGAGTAGCAGAGCTTCAGAACCGTTCAAATGCTAGACCAAGTCAGGTCTCTTGCAATAAGGTCAAGACCCTGGTTGGGGAAACCTGGGATTCAAAAACATAATATGGGGACATCTAGGTGGATATTCTTGACAATTTTGGTTGTGCAGAACCCAAAACCTTTAGACGTTATAAACGTGTATGACCCCAGTATGACCAAGTACCTTCCCATATGGGAAGATTCAGCAGAGGTCTCTCCTTTGTGTGGAAGTATGTGCTCCATTCAAGAACTCGCTTGAATTGCTCTCCTTGCTGTCAGGTCATTAGGGTTCAATCCCAGCATAATCTGCTGGCAACATGCTGGTTCTAATCAGGACAGAAAGAAATTACCCTGAAAGACTGGCAAGAATTAGTTAACATTACTGGCAGAGGCAGATCAATACCTCTGTTATTGGGTTTTAAGCTTTATCAAGCAGGCTGGAATATAAGGTTGCATAAGCTAGAATTCATTGATTTAGGGGTAATTTCTTGGGACACAGGATTTAGCACCATAGCAAGAACTTAAAGGATCAGACAAATTCACTACTGGGATCACTGTTAGAAGCCTGGAGAAAGTGATGGTCCACAGGGTGAAGTGGAAATGCCTGAGCTGCCATGGAAAATTGTAAAAGAAAAAATAAAAAGAACCATGGAGATGAGTACATTGGGATGAACATATCAGGTGAGGCCATAAAACCCACCAGAGGATTATGTTCCTTGGGAGGCCCAAAGGACACACCATTTACCGAGGCCATCAGAAATGGACTGGTGACAGGGTCACCTGCATCACTGACTATAGTGGTGGCCTCCCCTGCACGACAGGGCTGACAGTAGGAGTGGTTCCAGAATCAGTTTACTGCGTGGCCATGGGCATGATGGGGTCCTTATTGCTTCAGATAGCCGTACTTAAAAACCAGAACTCAGACTTGCTGTGACCTGGTTGTCATTACCCTGGTTCCCCCAGGGGTATAATTGAAATCGATACACTCAGTAGTTAAAGTAACCCCACAGGTCCTTGGTATCATAATGGGGATGGCCAAGAGAAAGACTCTGAAACTACCACTGCTCTCTCCCCTACTCCTAGCTAAAATAAACAAATATATATACGTGTGTATATATATGTTGCAGTATGTATGTGTATATATGTACACATACACGAATATATATACATATATATGTTGCTGTTTTCACTGGTTAATTTTTTTCAGAAGTAGACTGCCAGGTACTTCTTCCTAGTCTGTCTTAGTCTGGAAGCTGTTAAAACCTGTCAACCATGGGTGACCCTGCTGCTATTTGAATACCAGTGGCATAGCTTCCAGCATCACAGCAACACTTAAGCCCCCACAGTACGACAAACTGTTGTTGTTGTTGTTGTTAGGTGCTATCCAGTAGGTTCTGACTCATAGCAACCTTGTGTACAACAGAATGAAACACTGCCTGGTGCTGTGCCATGCTGACAATCATAGTTATACTTGAGCACATTGTTGCAGTCACTGTGTCAATCCATCGCATTGAAGGTCTCCCTCTTTTTCGATGACCCTCTACCTTACTAAGCATGATGTCCTTCTCCAGGGACTGATCCATGCTGATAACATGTTCAAAGTATGTGAGACAAAGTCTTGCCCTCCTTGCTTCTAAGGAGCATTCTGGCTGTACTTCTTCCAAGACAGACTTGGTCGTTCTTCTGGTAGTCCATGGTATATTCGATATTCTTCACCAAGACCGTAATTCATAGGTGTCAGTTCTTCTTCAGTCTTCCTTATTCATTGTCCAACTTACACATGCATATGAGGTGATTGAAAATATCATGGCTTGGGTCAGGCACACCTTATCCTCAAAGTGTCATCTTTGCTTTCTAACACTTTAAAGAAGTCTTTTGCAGCAGATTTGCCCAATGCAAATATATCGTTTGCTTTCTTGGCTGCTGTTTCCATGGATGTTGATTGTGGATCCAAGTAAAATGAAATCCTTAACAATTTCAATCTTTTCTCAGTTTATCATGATGTTGCTTATTGGTCCAGTTGTGAGGATTTTTGTTTTCTTTATGTTGAGGTGCAATCTGTACTGAAGGCTGTAGTCTTTTATCTTCATAATTAAGCGCTTCAAGTCATCTTGGCTTTCAAGGTTGTGTCATTGTCATATCAAAGATTGTTAATGAGTCTTCCTCCAATCCTGATGCCTCATTCTTCTTCATATAGTCCATCTTCTCAGAATATTTGCTGAAACATCTCAATTGGTATTCTGTCAATTCCTGGAGCCTTGTTTTTAGCCAATGCCTTCAGTGAAGCTTGGGTTCCTTCCATCAGTACTATTGGTTCTTGATCAGATGCTACCTCCTGAAATGGTTGGACATCGACCAATTCTTTTTGGTACAGTGACTCTGTGTATTCTTTCCATCTTCTTTTCATGCTTTCTGCATTGTTCAGTGTTTTCCCCATAGAATCCTTCAATATTGCAACTCTAGGCTTGAATTTTTTCTTCAGTTCTTTCTGCTTGAGAAATGCCGTGTGTTCTTCCCTTTTGGTTTTCTAACTCCAGGTCTTTGCACATTTCATTGTACTACTTTACTTTGTCTTCTCTAGCCTCACTTTGAAATCTTCTTTCCAGCTCTTTTATTTCATCATTTCTTCCTTTCACTTTAGTTACTCTATGTTGGACAGCAAGTTTCAGAGTCTCTTCTGACATCCATTTGTGTCTTTTCTTTCTTGTCTTTTTAAAAGAGCTTTTGCTTTCTTCATATATGATGTCCTTTAATGTCATTCTACAACTCGTCTAGTCTTCAGTCATTAGTGTTCAATACGTCAAATCTATTCTTGAAATGGTCTCTAAATTCAGGTGAGATATACTCAAAGTCCTGTTTTGGCACTCGTGGACTTGCTCTAATTTTCTTCAGCTTCAACTTGAACTTACATAGGAGCAATTGATGGTCTGTTCCTCAGTCGGCCCTTGGCCTTGTTCTGACTGATGATATTGAGCCGCTCCATAGTCTCTTTCCACAGATGTAGTCAATTTGATTCCTGTGTATTCCATATGGCAAGTTCCTCATGGATAGTCACTGTTTATATTTGTGAAAAAAAGGTATTTGCAATGAAGAAGTGGTTGGTCTTGCAAATTCTATCATGCGATCTCCAGTGTCGTTTCTATCACCAAGACTGTATTTTCCAACTACGGATCTTTCTTTGTTTCAACTTTTGCAGTCCAATCACCAGTAATTATTAATGCACCTTGATTGCATGTTTGATCAACTTAAGCCTGCAGAAGTTGGTAAAAATCTTCAATTTCCTCATATTTGGCCTTAGTGGTTGGTGCATAAGTTTGAATAATAGATGTATTAACTGATCTCCCTTGTAAACATATGGATATTATCCTGTCACTGACAGCCTTGTACTTAGGGTAGATCTTGAAATGTTCTTTTTGACAATGAATGCAACGCCATTGCTCTTCAATTTGTCAGTCTCGGCATAGTAGACCATATGATTGTCTGATTCAAAATGACCAGTACCAGTCCATTTCAGCTCTCTAATGCCTAGGATATCTATCTTTATGCACTCCATTTCATTTTTGATGACTTCCAGTTTTCCTAGAATCATACTTTATACATTCCATGTTCTGACTATTAATGTGTGTTTGCAGCTGTTTCTTCTCATTTTAAGTCATGCCACATCAGCAGATGAGGGTCCCGAAAGCTTGACTCCATCCACATCATTAAGGTCGACTCTACTTTGAGGAGGCAGCTTTTCCCTGGTCGTCTTTTGAGTGCCGTCCAACGTGGAGGGCTCATCTTCTGGCACTATATCAGACAATGTTCCGCTGCTATTCATAAAGTTTTCACTGGCTAATTCATTTCAGAAGTAGAGTGCTGGGTTTTTCTTCTTAGTCTTTCTTAGTCTGGAAGCTCCTCTGAAACCTGTCCCCCAAGGGCGACCCTGCTGGTATTTGAAATACCATGACAAAGCTTCCAGCATCACAGCAACATGCAAGCCACCATAGTACAAAAAATTGACAAACGAGTGGTGATATATGTGTATATATATATATATATATATATATATATATATATATATATATGTCTGTATGTGTATATATATCTGTGTGTGTATATATATATCTTTGTATATATATATATAATGTAGTTGTTATTAGTTTCCATCAAGTCAATTCCAACTCATGGACACTTTATGTGTGTCAGAGTAGAACTGCTCTTTAAGGTTTTCAGTGCTGTGACCTTTAGGAAGCAGTTCACCAGGCCCGTCTTCCGAGGCACTTCTGGATGGGTTTAAACCACCAAACTTTCATCTCATAGTCAAGCACTTAACTGTGCCAACCAGGGAGTGTACATACACATACATACACACACACACTTTTGTGTGTGTGTGTATGTGTGTATATATCATATCCAAGGGCTAATGGCTGAAATTAGTGCCACCATTGAAGACCTACGGGAGGCAGAGTTGTTAAATATATACCTGTTCAACCCACCAGTGGCCCGGCAGAAACCAGAGAGATCCTGGAGAATGCCTATAAACTACTGGAGACTCAATAAAATGGTAGCCCTGATCACAGTTTCTGTGCAAGGGATAGTATGATAGCTGGCGTAAATTAATAAGGCTTCAGGAACATGGTGGGTAGTCATTGATTTGGTAAATGTGTTGTTTTACATTCCAATTAGAAAACAGGATCAGAATCAGTTCACATTTACTTGGGACAAAAATATTGATTTACAGTTTTGCTAACTGTCTTGCTGTCTCTCGTAATGTAGTCCAAAGAGATACGGGCTTTCTGGACATCCTGTAGAACATCACATAGATTCATTACTTTGATGGCAGCATGCTTAATGGGCAAGACAGGTGAAAGTGGCTAGTATGATGGAGGCCTTGGTAAGATACATACATTCCACAGTGTGGAGATAAACCCTAAGAAGTTTCAGAAACCTGATAATTCCTTGAATTTTTGAGGGACCCAGTAGTCAGGGACATGGCAGAATATCTCCTCCAAAGCAAAAGATACATTTGTGCATCTTACATTCCCTACCACAAAGAAGGAAGCTCCTGGGAGACCTCTTGGGATTCTGGAAGCAACAAATTCTACACCTAAGAATAATGTTCTGGCCCATATACCAGGTGACACAGGAGGCTGCTAGCTTTGAGTGTGACATAGAGTAGGAAAGAACTCTGTAGCAGATCTAGGCTGCAGTGCATGCAACACTGCTGCTTGCACAGACCCTATAGTGTTGTAAGTACCAGTAGCAGGAAGAGACGTAGTGTGGAATTTGTGGTAAACTCTGCTGGGAGAATCAAAGCATAGGCCCCTGAGGTTCTGGAACAAGGCCATGCCATCTGCAATGGAGAATTATATGTCTTTTAAGAAAAATCTCTTTGTGTGTTACTGCACCCTAATAGAAACAGAAGGCTTGGCCATGAAGCACCAAAGCACCATTCATCTGTAACTGCCTTTTAGGGGCTGGATTTTGTCAGTCACCAATTCATTAAGTTGGATGGGCTCAGGAGTAGTGAATTGTAAACCAGAAATTACGCATTCAAAATTGTTTCAAAGCAGGATTAGAAGGCATGTGTAAGCTTCATGAGTAGGGAGTATAGTGTCATCCACTATAATTCCACCTGTGCCTTCTCCCTCTATTTGCACCTATGGGCTTATAGATGTCCTGTATGACCAGTTGAAGGATAAGAAAAAAATAATAAGCCTATTTATAAGTGGGTTTGTTTTGGTACATGGTGCATACTGAATATAGAAGGCAGCTGAAATACAGCCAAATTCAGGGGTGGACTTGAGAGAGAGCATAGAGGAAAACTCTTCACAATGGCTATAAGCAAAGAATCCATTCATCCAAGTTATGTGGAAGGAAAAGTGGCCCAAACTGAGAATATAGACCACTTCCTGGGCAATAGTCAATGGTCTGCCCAGGTCATAGGGACCTGAATGAAAAATCCTAGAGGATTAGAGACAGGGAGGTCTGGGGTAGAGGCATAGAGATAGACAGATGAGAGTGAACACAAAGTATGAAAAATTTTGTATCACACGTTAAGGCACATCAAAAACATCTACCATGGAAGACTCACTGAAGAACAAAGTAGACAGAATGACTCAGCCAGTGGACATAAGCCAGCCTTCATCGTCAGCCACCCTAGAACTAGCATGAGGAGACAGGAGTGGAGTAGCCACAGAGGCATAAATGGAGGCCGTGCATGGGGCAAACAGCATGGATTCCCCCTTACTAGTGCTGATCTAGCATTAGCAAATGATTCTAAATATCCAATCCAACTAGACACTTCATGACAAGTCAGCTACATTGGAGCCCCTTTCAGCCTAGATCGGCCAGCAGTTCATGCTCACAGGGATAGAGATCTATTCCACTGGTTTGCCTTTCCTGCCTACAGAGCTTCAACCAGCACTGCAATCCAGGAAGTTGTGGAATGTATGATTTACAGGCATGGAATACCAGATAACATAGCATTTGACAAGGAACTCAATTCCCTGTAAAAGAAGCGTACAAATGGGCCCAAAAACATGGATTCACTGGTTACATAGAGACAAAAAGCAACTAACACTTTTAAGTGAATTTGTGTGTATTAACTGCTACCAAATTTACATAGATTTGACAGGCGTCATATGCCTATGTGAAAGATATTATTTGTTCAAGCTACAGATAATATTCAAGCCTATCTGGACATGTGGAGCCCTTACAAGGCCACTCAGAGTTCCAAGTCCCACAAGCTGAAAATTGCTAAATTTAGTACAATCTCCCTCATTTTATAAATGGAGGAAATGAATCCAAAAATTGAACCCACATCTTTTTTATTTCAAAGCTCACCCAGTTGTGTTATATGACCCTCTTCCACTCCCCTGCCTACACCATTTAAACAGAGGAGATTCAGTCAGAGATCTCTTCTTCAAGTGATAAGAATATTCAACTAATTAAATTTATCATTTCCCTTAACTTTAAACATCTCTGATTGCATAAAAATATTTTTAATCACCTATATGGAAAAACAGAGCCCTGGTGACCCAGTGGTTGAGAGCTTGGCTGCTAACCAAAAGGTTGGCAGTTCAAATCCAACCCTATGGGGCAGTTCTACTCTGTACTATAGGGTCTCTATGAGTCAGAATTGACTCGACGGCAATGGGTTTGTTTGTTTTTGGTTTGGTTATACGGAAAAACAGTGCTTTAAAGTTATAACAGTCACCTTAGGCTAAGTTATTATTTAGTAATATAATACTCCAAAGTCCTACTGACTTACAACAACAAAGATGTATTCTTTATTCACATTACATGTCCGTCACAGGTCAGTTCTAGTTCTGTTCCACTTATCTTTCATTTTAGTACCCCAACTGTGGGAGCAGTCCCTGTCTGGGTATGTAGTTTCCCTGGCAGAAAGAGACCGGAGGACCAGGCAATCAACATCTACCTCAGACTGAGGTTGGACCAGGGCAAAGAAAAACCCCTGTGACCCCCTTCACCACCCAGCGTAGCAAGCACCAAATAACAAGCAACAGCAATCACTGCATAAGGTGAAAAAACATGGAGAAACTCCCCTCCTCTGTGGCACATGGAGAAAATCCCCTCCTCTGTGGCACATGGAGAAAATCCCCTCCTCTGTGGCACATGGAGAAAATCCCCTCCTCTGTGGTACATGGAGAAAATCCCCTCTTCTGTGGCACATGTCACAAGGGAGGCTTAAAGATGAGAATGAGGCATGGTTATTGAAAAAACCCTCCAGAGCCACAACTCCCACCTTAAGCCCAAAGCATCCTTAGAGGAATTTGAAGCCTATGGTGCATTGAAGGCAGCCCTAGTGGCACAGTAGTTAAGAGCTACAGCTGTTAACCAAAAGGTCAGCAATTCTAATCCACCAGCTGCTCCTTAGAAACCCTATGGGGCAGTTCTGCTCTGTCCTATAGGGCCACTATGAGTCGGAATCAACTCGATGGAAACAGGTTTGGTTTATTTGGTTTTGGTGGATTGAAAGCAGTGGCATCACTGGGGAGTGCAGGAGGTGCAGAACTCACTAGGTGAAATTGTCAGAGGGGGTGACATCAAAATAACTGTTCATAAAATTAGTATGCAGTGTTTCAGCAGAAATTTACTTTTTTACAAAAATATCCGTGTAGTTAGTTATAACAACAAAAACATTTTTCGTAAGCCCAGCTTACATATATCAGTATACCTACAAGGCTAAAACTCTATGCTAATTTACTTTTTGAACTTTTCAGGGCCATCCGGTCAGAGCTGTGGTTATTACCGAATTACAATAATGCTTCAAATCATGTGGTTTCGTCTGCATGCACTACGTGTGTGCACTGTTGTTTACGTTGCTGCTGGTGTTTTTACTGTAGTTGATTTTGTCGAATTTTCTGGTGTTTTAGCTACAATATTGTGGTAATTACTATTTGTGAACCTATATCAATAACTTTTTTGAGAATGATGTAGTAATTAAAGGAAAAGGAGAAAAATCAAAAAAGGCTTCCACTCAGTTACTAATAATGTTGTAACTAATGATATTGTAATTCACTGTAGTGCCTTCCCACTAACAGTATGTGTAGCCATCAGGAGGGGACCTGTATAACTATTTGAAGCAGAAGAAATGCGTATGTGCAGCAAATCACTGTTTTTACAGGATGGTGTATGCGGGGATGAATCCAGGTGAATACTGTAGGGTCATAACAACCTTCACATGAGTCCACAGGGACATTTGTGTCCCAAAGACCAACAGGACATATGCACTCCACCAATCCTAATGCCCCAGAGTCCAGCAGGATATATGTATCCACCAAGTACAGAGGGACATATGTGTCCCTACCAATCCTACCCGTAGCATCCAGAGTGACACACTCAATTCAGACACACTCAATGATTCAGCATGCACTCCATTATGGAAAAAAATTTTATCAACAAAAAATTTTTTAAAAATTTAATTCAGTCATGAAAGACATAGTGTTTTAACTAATAATTTTGCAATTCAATGTAGAAAGATTTTACAAAACAATTTTGTCATTAGTATTCATATAATCTAAGAAATATTTAAGCAATTTACAACTGTATTTATCACATATTATTCAATGTTTAAAATTGACGATAAACATTGCTAAGGGTTCTATATGGTCTGGTATAGGAGGAGGTCCATGGGGGTGGTGACATCATGAGTTACTACATTGGGTGACAGCAACCATAGTGATGCCATCGATTGAAGGCAACCATAGCAACAACAGAGCCCAAACAGCAGAAATTGTGTGCCCAGTTATAGGCATAAATAGCATTTATACAAGTCTCTATTGTTCTTCATAAGTGCCTAGCGTTCAGTAAAACACAAAATGTAATTTAAAACAACCCACTGTTGAGACAAAAAGCAATTAACAGGATCAGACTCAGAGATCACCTGTTGTTGGAAGTATCAGGCTGGGTTCTCTAGAGGAGTAAAACCAGTGAAGTGTATGTATATATATATATATGTATATATGTATACAGAGAGAGAGATTTATCTCAAGAAAATGGCTCACATGGTTATAGAGGCTGGCAAGTCACAAGTCCGTGAGTCAGGCATCAGGCTGGAGGCTTCTCCTGACTCATGTAGCTGTAGTGGCTGAAGAACTCAAGATCAGCATGTCAGACAGCAGGCCACTGGCTCACAGGCTGCAGAGGCTGACATATCCCAAGATCAGCAGACAATACGGCATGTAGCCGACTCAAGTCCCAAGAACCAGAGGTCAGATGATGATGAGCCAGATGCAGGATCCAGAACAAGCAAGAAAGCTTTGCAAGAAAGTCCATGTATATACTGGATACATGCCACACCCCTGAGGAAACTCCCCTTACAACTGATTGGCTGATCACATCAGATCACATCATGGAGGATGACTGCATTATTACATAACTGCCAAATTATATCATTGCATAAATGCTAAACTACATTATTACACAACCGCCAAACCACTGAGAATCATGGCCCAGCCAAGCTGACACACAACCTTAACCATCACAGGGATCATCTGTGAATTTACTGTCTCTCAGATGAGCATTGGCTACTCTTAGATCCTCCTGTTTACCTGAGGGCTCTGTGGTTTCTCTTCCTTGGTATGGCCTGGGAGGAGAGAGGGGCACATGAAGGGCCTTATGTTGATGGCTAACTTTTGTGCTCTATCTCATTCAACCCCCTTCTTTCTTACCTTGGATAATCATGTTTATCTAGTATGTATGTTTGCTATGGGTGAGGATGAGGAAGGCACATGGGAGCAAATTCTGCTTCATTTCATCCTGTCCTAAACCTTTTTCTGTTGCACCTAGATGGTCCTAGACTGCTGTCTTCTAAAACATAAAATAATAATAATTTGATACATTTTGCTCTTCATTTCCTCCAGTGACAGCCCACTTTTAGAGCAATACCAATTTCTTGTTTCTGAGCTTGAATGAAAGAATGTCACAGGGGTAAATGGATGTGCACAGGAAAAGTAGGGGGACACACATCAGTACATTACATCACTATTATCATTAGCATAATTTGTTTAATAAACAAAAATTTTCTTTACTGTTCTTAAAATCTGTCTATCCCCACTCTGTATACAAAGGCCAAGTAAACCATGCTTTGGATACTCTGGCAATCATCTGGCAACCCCCTTAGTTATTTACGACATAGCTCCTGTATGCTTCCAGCTCCCAGCTTCTGCTCTAGAGGACACAGCCCTCATCCATTCATTGACTCTCCCTTCCTGGCTATCATACTAGAAGACTAGAACATTCCACCTTTGTGATGCCCCAGAGGCCCCAACCTTAGCACAGAGCCCTCCCAGCTGACACACAGCTATTTTCAAGGTTGAGTGATAAAAACATCACAAAGAAACAAAGCTTCAACTAACCCCAGCCAAAGTTTGTCTCTTTTTGTCTTTCTTTCTCTCAAAAAAAAAAAAAAAAAAAATATGCTCCAAAGTATGCAAACATTTATTGGGAAACATATTTCCCCTTTCTGTATAAAAGGATATAAACACATCGGCTGACACATGGGCCCATGTGTTTCTTCTCTAAGGTGTGAGGAGACTTGGAGCAGCATATGCGCCAGGTGATGGAGAGCTTGCCACGGTGCGGGTGGGGTGTTGCTGTCTTGTGAAACAGGTGCATGAAAGCCCATGTGACTAGAAGGCCCTGTGAAGTGAAATAGTGGTTGTTCAGATGCGCAGCTCTAATACAGGACTGACTTACTAGGTTCAGATTTGACTCTGTTTACTTAGCACCTTCCATGTGGACTTAGTGGTCTTTAGGACTTAGTATGTCCTAAAATTCATTTTGTGAATGAGACTCATATCCCCACGGTTGGGAGCTGAGAACTTGAAGAGATAATGTGAATTTTCCATAGCGGTTGTTCTCAAATTGTAGCATCATTAGAACTACCTGGTGAGCTTATTAAACTATAGATCGCTAGGTATGAGCCCCAGAGTTTTTGATTCAGTAGTTTTGGGGGGTGAGGGGGCTGCTCAAGAATTTGCATTTGTAACATGTTCCCAGGTAATACTGATGGCTGATGCTGCTGGTCCAGCTTTGCAAACCATCATGTCGACAATGAAGGAGCCCTGGTGGTGCAATGGTTAAAGCGCTCAGCTGCTAACGGAAAGATTGGTAGTTCAGACCCACCAGCCACTCTGCTGGGGAAAGGGTGTGGCAGTCAGCTTCCATAAAGATTACAGCCTTGGAAACCCTATGGAACAGTTCTACTCTGTCCTATAGGGTCACTACGAGTCAGAATTGACTGGATGGTAGGAGGTTTGGTTTTTGGTCTGGAATGTCGACAATGCTACAGTCAAACGCTCTGAGAGACTGAAGTAAGCAATATCAGAGAGCAGAGACTCTTAAAAAGTACATGCATCAAAACAAGGAAAGCTAAATCAGTCATCATGTTCAAGAGGCAGGGACAGGGCAGAAAACCGGATACCATGCCGAAAAAGCAAGAATGGTGCCAGAAGTGAGGAAGCAAGTTAAAAGGCTTAAGGTATTGACACAGACACATCCAGACTCCCCACTTCTAGGTTTTAAATGTCTTCTAGAGATGTGTTCTTGGGGTGTGCTCATCAGGGCTTAAATGTGCATGCTTAGAGTGATCTGGATAATATTAGAGCCTAGGTTTTTGACTTTTAGACGATTTAGTGTTACTGCTCTACTCCTTTTGTCGAGTAAACTCAGACTACATCCAAAACAGGACTTCCAAACAGAAATGTTCAGTTTTTGTTTTTGTTTTAATAGGAATAGGTGAGCTTCCTTCCAACTCATTTATTGAAGTTCTTCTAAGTATGGGCACCCCATTGGCTACTGGGGGAGGGATCAGTCCAGGACAAGAAGTAATTTTCCTTTACTTTGGAGATCTCATAAATTAGTGAGACGTGTCTAATACAAGTCAGACTGTGACACGTGCCATGGAGGCACACAGGCAGGAGGGATTTATTTTGATTTTAGAGAAGTGGTGTCAGAGAAGGCGTCATGTAGGAGGTGATATTTAATGCACATTCAAATGGCAGGGACATTTGAAGAATGGCAAGTGTCTAGTATGAGGAAAAGAAATAATTTCCTCTTTCAGTGAGGAAATAATCTACCTCAGAGTGATTTTCATTCATGTCGGAGGATAACTGTTTTTTTATTTTAATACACTTCCAAAATGAAGGTAAAAATATAGAGACAAGGACAGTTGGAGTAAATACATCTTACAAAGGCAAAAAGTTTCCCTGAGTAGAAAGCATTTTTTTTTTTTTTAATCCTAATTTCTTTCCTGCTTACATCTCTCAAGGGAGCATTTCATTTGGAGCTGTCAAATTTCCTGAATTCCACTGTGTGTTTGAGCAAACTTCTTAGACTCTAAGTGTAAAACAAAGAAAGTTCTGTACCTTAGAAGCACCCTTTACATTCCACAGACAGTATATCAGCTGGAAGAATTAGCTGTCGGTATGAGTAGTATTAAAAATAATAATTATACAGATTGCTTTATAATTTCCCCTACTGGCTTGTAAGCTTCTCAAGGTCAGAAATCTTATTTAGCTTATTTGATTTTTCTTCTGCCCTTTCTAAACCATTGACTGGTGCGCAGTAGGTCATTTGACTCGAAGGGAATTCACATTTACGCTTTAAGTGAATCATCCAATAGCACTATGCTATGGGCAGGGCAGCTATTATTATCACTCCAAATTTACACATGAATAGTCTTGACTCTGAGTAAATATATAGTATGTTTCAGGTGGAGCTGTGGTGGCACAGTGGTTAAGAGCTCGGCTGCTAATCAAAAGGTCAGCAGTTTGAATCCACTAGCTGCTCCTTGGAAACCCTATAGGGCAGTTCTACTCTGTCCTATAGGACCACTATAAGTTGGAATCGACTCTACAGCAATGGTTTTTTTTTTTTTTTTTTTTTTGGTTTATATTCCAGCCACTGTTTTAAACTCTACATGGATTGACTATTATTAGTCCCATTTTAGAAATGAAGAAATCAAAGTTACTGTCCAAGCTCACATCTATTAAATGGTAGAGCCCAGCCAGTATCCAAACCCCAGTAGGCTGCCTCCAGAGCTCATGCTGTTAATCATTACTCTATGTGCTCCCTGCGAGGGACTAAAAGTCATGTGAGTCACTCATTCTCTTAATCAGAACCAAAAGCAAGCAATAATCCAGTACAGAGAGTCATGTCAACCAGTTCTCTGCCTAGGGCTTCTTTCTAGTAACTCTCCCTCTTGCACCCTCCCCAGTCTCATCCACATGGTTACCATGGTTCCCACCATGTAAAATATGCTCAACCCTTGGTCATAGTTAGTTAACCCATGGTGGCATAGTGACTCAAACTGATCCAAGATGTCCCTTCCTTAGGAAGTTTTGGCTTAAGACTAGTCGATTTGCCGTCTAGTCGATTCTGCCTCATATATATATATATATATATATATATATATATATATATACAGCTAAGTATGGTATGCCAGGCACTAGAAAGTTTAGACTCCCTCAGGTGACAGAAGCAGATTTTTTTTTTTTTTTAATTTAGTTGCTCTTGGCAGCCATATTTCCCATTAGAGCCAGGACAAGGGTGAAACAAGCAGGCACTTAGGGCACAAAATTCAAGAGTCAGCACTTGGCGGGGCCCTGAGAGTGAGTGCCTCCTTATGTTTTGTGCCTTGGGTACCTCACTTGTCTCACCCTAGTCCAGCCCTGAGTCCCAGCATAAGTACCAGACAGTTAGGGAGACCAATGTGGGGAGAGAAAGAGAGAAGAAAAGACACAGAGGTACCATAAGCATATCTGCAAGTGTGAAAGAAAAAGAATGCTGGTGACATTCAAGACACTGGTTCTAGCTTTTCTGAACCTTTGTAAAATTTCTATCATTTGGTTCTGTGAGATACCCTAGTAACCACATTAATATATTTCTTTTTCTCTCTCTTTTGTTTAAACTTGTTAGTGTTGGGTTTCTATCACTTTCAAGAGGGAACCTAGGTCTTCACATCCCAACACCTACAAGGTGGACCAAGTTATCTCTATAGACATGAAACTGGTTCTCTCTTGCTTTGCTTTCTCATAAAGCGTGTATATCTTGCCCTTCCGATTGTAGGTAGGTAGACGCTGATAATTCAAAGAAATCTGCACGCGCTTCAGTGATTATACTGCATCCCTGGGACTAATGATGATTTTACCGTAAACAAAGTATCCCAGGATGCTATACTTTTATCATTCTTCTGCTGTTTTTCAGAGTTTTCCTTCTTTTCTCAGCTGCAGCTGTTAAGCACATTTGCTGCTTCTAATTTCCTATTTTCAGTATTTTAGAGTGTCAAAGGGGAAACAGAATCTATATACTCACAAGAATGTCTACATAGACTAACACTTCATATTTCTTAGCTTATAATTAAAAAGATATCAGTTCCGTCTGGAAACTCTTGATCTCACTTGGACCTCAAGGGAATGTTCTTTGCATCAGATGCAGAAAACAAAATGCCCTAAATAGTTGTTGTTGCTGTTGTCATATGCTGTCCAGTCCATTCCGGTTCATAGCGACCCTATAGGACAGAGCAGAACTGCCCCATACAGTTTCCCAGGCTGTAATCTTTATGGAGTAGATCACCTGGTCTTTTCTCCTGCAGAGCCACTGGTGGGTTCAAACCACCGACCTTTCAGTTAGCAGCCAAGCACTTAACCCCCACACTACCAGGGCTCCTTGTCCTAAACTGGGCCACAGTACCATCTTCTTCCAACACTGTGCTTCTTCCTCTTCCTGCATGGAATGGATCCTTTAGTGTAAAGAGAAAAGGAATTATAGAGAGTACTGAATGAAGTCATGTGTCTTTTGTCTTATTCACTGGTTTTCTTAAGGTAAGTCAGTTCAACTTCTGTCACTGGGCACATTCACTTTGAAGTAATAAGAGTAAGTTACATTTGCTGAATGCCTACTCTGTTCCAGGAATTTTACACAGCCTACCTCATTGAATCCTCACAAGCCTCTTATGTAAAGGTTGCTGTTGTCTGGTGCCGTCGAGTCTTTTTCTGACTTATAGCGACCCCATGTGACAGAGTAGATCTTCCCCATAGGGTTTTCTTGGCTGTAATTTTTATGGAAGCGGATCATGAGATCTTTCTCCTGTGAAGCAGCTGGGTGTGTTTGAACCACTAAACATTTCACTTAGCAGCTGAGCACTTAACCATTGCACTACCAGGGCTCCTTTATGTAAAGGTTAACAACAGCCCCATTTTATAAGTAAGGAAACTCCAGTTTAGAGAGGGTAAGCAGGTGGTCTGATTTCATAAACCTGAGAATGGTCAAGTCAGGGTATGAGAACCCAGCACATGTGCTCTTCACATGACAACAGGCAGTACCAGAGGTGTCCGCTGGAAGGAGTACATTTAGCAAGCATTTAGTCTCTCCTCCTCCAAAGGACAGAGTAAAGAGGCTGTTGTGATCTGTAGTGTTCCTGGGCAGCTCACCATGATTTGTTACCTGCTGGCATTTGTTTCAGAGTAGCCAAGTAATCTATTCCACTCAAAAGCAGCTGAGAGTTTCTTTCCCTCCAGACCCAGCACCAGGCTGACCTCAACCAGATATATATTAAGATAATAAATTCTTCCCTGTCCCTTTCCCTGCTGCAGTTGTTACTGCATTTTTCTTCATTTACTAAATGTTTAATGTATTTTTTATTTTCAGACCTTTTCCCATAAGTTCAGTGACTCCTTATTTCCCCTGAGCTGTTTTATTTGTCCAGATTGTTCATCATGTGTAATAGTGGAAAGAATCTGTAATGGGGGCTAAGAAGATTGAGTTCTCACTTTGGCTCTCTCCAGGTTTACTGTGTGACTTTGGGCAAGTCCCTTCCAACCTCTGAGTTTCAGCATCCTTGTTTATAAAATGAAGAATCAGGTTAAAGAGTCTCTAAGATCCCTGCTGGCTGAGCCTTCTGCCAGTTCTGCTACATGGAAGTCTCCAGAATCTTGCCTGTTGTGCAGAAATGCCCTCCACCTTGTCTTTCTTTTCACCTCCTTCACGTAACTCAATCCTAGCTTTTCCCTGGAGACGCCGCTTCCTTCAGAATTCTCTTCCCAGAAGGAAAAATCTCCCTCAAGCCTCCTTCCCTAGGTAAGAGGAGTAGTTAATTTTTTTTTTTTTCATATTTCCAGACCTCTTCCATGTCATCATTTGACCTTAATTTGTTTAACCACTATTAGCACCTATTAGGTCAAATTCTGTGACAGGACCTAGAGATTCAATGATGGGCAAGACACAGACCCTACCCTCTGGTACACAGGGAAACACAAAGAACGGAACCTCCTCACCTCTGGGGTTAATGGCATTAAAGAAATTCTCCCAGAAGAGATAGAAAGTTGATTAGTGGGGTGTTTAAGAATCCAGACCCTATGGTCTAAGATCTGAGATCAATTCTAACTTCAGTAACTACTAGCAGTATGACCTTGAACAAGTTAACTAACTTCTCTATGTCTCCCTTTTCTTCGTCTATAGAAGGAGAATAATGATACCAACTTCATAGCAATGTTAGGAAGAGTAAATGACATTTATTCATTAAAAAGATATGTTTAACACAAATGTCCATTGCAGTGTTATTCACAACAGCCAAAAAGCTGAAACAACCCAAATGTCCATCAACAGATAAATGGATAAACAAAATATGATACATCCATACAATGAAATATTATTAAGTCATAAACAGAAGTTCTAATATATGTTATGACATGGTGAACCTTGAAAACATTATGCTGGGTGGAATAAACCAGACACAAGAGGACAAATATTACATGATTCCACTTATATGAAATACCTAAAATAGGCAAATGCATAGAGACACAATTTTTTTAGTGATTGCCAGGGACTGGAGGGAGGAATGGGGAGTTATTTCTTAAGGGGTACTAAGTTTCTGTTTGTGTTGATGAAAAACTTTTGGAAATAGCATTGATGGTAAATGTAATTGTCGCTGAAACATACACTTAAATATAGTTAAAATGGAAAATTTTGTGTGTGTTATCTATATTTTACCACAATTAAATTACACATATATATATAAAAACCAAAACTAAACCCACTGCCGTCGAGTCGATTCCAACTCATGTATATATATATATATATATATATATATATATATATATACGTGATATATAAGATATATATATATCTTATAGCTAAGTATGGTATGCCAGGCACTATACTAGATTATTCAGAGAATAGTGTGTTAAGCAAAATATATATAAAATAAAGGCAAAAAGTTCCAGGCACTATCCTAAGCACTTTGCATGTACTAATTCATTTAATACTCACTAGAATCCTACTAGGTAAGCAATATGGTTATTCTCAGTTAGGAGATAAGGGAACTAAGGCATACAAAGACTCAATGATTTGCCCAAGCTGACAGCACCCCACTCTCTTGGTACCAATTTCTATCTTAGTTATCTGGTGCTGCTGTAACAGAAATACAAGTGGATGGCTTTAATAAAGAAAAAATTATTCTCTCACAGTCTAGGGGACTAGAAGTCTGAATAGAGGGTGCCAGCTCCAGGGGAAGGTTTTCTCTCTCTGTCAGCTCTGGGGGAAGGTCCTTGTCATCTATCTTCCCCGGTCTAGGAGCTTCTCAGCACAGTGACCCCAGGTCCAAAGGACATGCTATTCTCCTGGCTCTTGTTTCTTGGTGCTGTGAGGTCCCCCTGCTCGCTGTTCACTTTTATATCTCAAAAGAGATTGACTTAAAACACAACCCAATCTTGTGGGTTGAGTCCTGTCTCATTAACATAACTGCTGCTAATCCTACCTCATTAACTTCATAGCAGTAGGATTTACTACACACAGGGAAATCACATCAGATGACAAAATGGTGGACAATCACACAATGATGGGAATCATGGCCCAGCCAAGTTGACACATATTTTTGGGGAACACAATTCAATCCATAACAACTGGTAAGTGGCAGATCCTGGATTCTGACCAAGAAAAGCTTCAAAAGTGCTCCCTTAACCACTGCGTTATCTGCCACTACTAGTCTAACCACAGCACTCTGCTACCTCTGTAAGCTCTGTGAGTGCAGTGAGCCCAGTAGTTAGGATAGCAGGGAAACACAATCAAACAAGCAATAACCATGAAGTGTGAAATTACGCCCTGAGCTCCATGGCCAGCCCTGGACCCAGGCCTGTCCAACTAGAGTAATGCATCTCCCCATCCCATAGCAATTGGTATATGACCCAAACTGGCCCTAGAACTTTTGTGGAATAAATGGGAAAGGAGGACTCATTCTAATAGATTTACTGAAGTAGTAGTAGGTAAACCTGGAGCTGCTGGTGGCAGGGCCAGCATGAAACTGAAGCCAACAGAGAAGGAGGCAGAATCATAAGATCATAGGGGACAGATCCCTGACAAGCCTGAGGCTAGAACCGCTGCTGTGTCATGAACCACTAAAAACTCTATTTTATTAGAGCCAGGTTGAGTTGGATTTCTGTCACTTGCAACCCAGAATCCTAACACACTCAGGAAAGTGAATGTAATGCACTTTCTGCATAGAAACACTAACTACCTGGTAACTATCTACTTAGTTATTTTTGAAGAACAAGTGGGAGTTAACCAAGCAGAGAAGAAGGAGGTGTTCTCAGCAGAAGGACAAGTATGTGCAAAGGCACAGAGGTACAAGAAATCATTACTCATTAAAGGAGACTGAATATCCGTATTAATTCAGTTATAAATTCCAGATGCCTCCTTAAGATTGTCATCTGCTGACTTCCAGGGCACTCAACTTTAATAAGAACTTTATTAACTGGCTTGGAATTTTCCTCTCCATTTCTTCCTGTGCCCTGGAAAATTTTAAGTAACTACTTAAATAAATATATGTTAAATTGCTACTTCTGCTACATCTATAATGAATTGGCTGAAACTGTCAGATTGCTGATCTCAGGGCATTGGGTCTTTTTAAACAAAAGCTCTATGTTTATTTTAATCTCTGTACCTTTACTGGCTGGTCTATCATGTTCTAGAGCTCAGCCTTTTTTGATCCTCTTGTCCCTCTGCAGGTAATCATCACAATTATTTTCTCTATTTCATGATGAAGAAACAGAGTCTCAGAGAGGTTAAGTAGTTGTCTTGACGTTGCAGTTAGACTGTGGTGGTGCTGGAACTTGAATCAAGTTTGTCTGATTCACAAACACATGCTATTTGCATTATGAGAATAACAATCGTGCCTACCTCATAGTGAGTATTAAATGAATCAATAAATGAATTAATACATTCAAAGTGCTTAGGATAGTGCCTGGGACTTTTGCTTTTAAGATAGATAGATAGCTAGCTAGAAAGATTAAAAAGAGAAAACCCTTTGCCATCAAGTCGATTCCAACTCCTAGTGACCCTTTAAGACAGAGTAGAACTGCCCCATAGGGTTTCCCGGAGCAGCTGGTGGATTCAAACAGCCAATTTTTTGGTTAGCAGCCAAGCTCTTAACCATAGCACCACCAGGGCTCCAATATTTACCCAAGAGAATAAAAAACATATGTTCACACAAAGATTTTACTTAAATGTTCATACTAATTAATTTATTATAGGCAAAAACTGAAAACAATCTAAATATCCGTCAACAGGGGAATGGATATGCAAATTGTAATCATGCAGTGAAACACTATTCAACAATAAAAAGGAATAAACTCTTAATACACACAACAATATGAATAAATGTCAAAATCATTATGCTGACTAAAGAAGCTACTCAAAAAGAGAGTACATACTGTATTGTTTCATCCATATAAAATATTATAGAATATTCAGACTAATCTCTAGTGATAGAGAGAAAATCAGTGGTTGCCTAGGGATGTTAAAGGAAGGATTAGACTACAAAGGGGCACAAGGAATTTAAGGAGTTACAGAAATCTTCGTAATCTCGATGGGGTGATAGTGTCACTGGGATATAATTATGTCAAAACTGATCAAATTGTACACTTTAAATATGTTCAATGTAGCATACTTCAATGCAATCAAGATGCATTAATGATTACTGGTGATTGAAATGTGAGAGTTGGAAACCAAGAAGAAGGATTGGTAGGTGGAAATTATGGCCTTGCTGATAGAAATGATGCTAGAGATTGCATGATAGAATTTTGCAAGACCAATGACTTCTTCATTGCAAACACCTTTCTTCAACAACATAAATGGTGACTCTACACATGGACCTCACCAGATGGAATACACAGGAATCAAATCGACTACATCTGTGGAAAGAGACAGTGGAAAAGCTCAATAACATCAGTCAGAACAAGGTCAGGGTCCCACTGTGGAACAGACCATCGATTGCACATATGCAAGTTCAAGGTGAAGTTAAAGAAAATTAGAACAAGTCCACAAGAGCCAAAGTGCGACCTTGAGTATATACCACCTGAGTTTAGAGAACATCTCAAGACCAGATTTGACACATTACACACTGAATACTAATGACTGACCAGACAAGAAGACCAGACAAGTTATGGAATGACAAGAATGACATCATACATGAAGAAAGCAAGAGGTCATTAAAAGAGACAAGAAAGAAAGAAAAGACCAAAATGGGTGTCAGAAGAGATTCTGAAAGTTACTCTTGAACATAGAGTAGCTAAAGCAAAAGGAAAAAATGATGAAATAAAAGAGCTGAACAGAAGATTTCAAAGGGCAGCTAGAGAGGACAAAATAAAGTATTATAATGACATGTGCAAAGGCCTGGAGATAGAAAACTAAAAAGGAAGAACATGCTTGGCATTTCTCAAGCTGAGAGAACTGAAGAAAACATTCATGCCTTGAGTTGCAGTGTTGAAGGATTCTATGGGGAAAATATTAAACGACACGGAAAGCATCAAAAGAAGATGGAAGGAATATAAAGGTCACTGTACCAAAAAGAATTTGTTGATGTTCAAGCATCTCAGGAGGTAGCATATGATCAAGAACCAATGGAACTGAAGGAAGAGGTCCAAGCTGCACTGAAGGCATTGGAAAAAAACAAGGATCCAGGAATTGACAGAATACCAACTGAGATATTTCAACAAACAGATGCAGCACTGAAGGTGCTCACTCGTCTATGCCAAGAAATTTGGAAGACAGCTACCTGGCCAACTGACTGGAAGAGATCCATATCTGTGCCCATTACAAAGAAAGGTGATCCAACAGAATGCAAAAATTATCAAACAATATCATTAATATCACACTCCAGTAAAATTTTGCTGAAGATCTTTCAAAAGCAATTGCAGCAACACATTGACAGGGAACTCCCAGAAATTCAAGCTGGATTCAGAAGAGGATGCAGAACAAGAGATATCATTGCTGATGTCAGATGGACCACAGCTGAAAGCAGAGAATAGCATAAAGATGTTTACCTGTGTTTTATTGACTATGCAAAGGTATTCGACTGTGTGGATCATAACAAATTATGGATAACATTGGGAAGAATGGGAATTCCAGAACACTTAATTGTGCTCATGAGGAACCTGTACATAGACCAAGAGGCAATCGTTTGAACAGAACAAGGGGTCACTGCGTGGTTTAAAGTCAAGAACGGTGTGTGTCAGGGTTGTATCCTCACCATACTTATTCAATCTGTATACTGAGCAAATAATCCAAGAAGCTGGACTATATGAAAAAGAACAGAGCATCAGGATTGGAGGAAGACTCATTAACAACCTGTGATAGGCAGATGACACAACCTTGCTTGATGAAAGTGAAGAGGACTTGAACCACTTACTAATGAAGATCAAAAACCACAGCCTTCAGTGTGGATTACACCTTAACGTAAAGAAAACAAAAATCCTCCCAACTGGACCAATAAGCAACATCATAATAAACGGAGAAAATACCGACGTTGTCAAGGATTTCATTTCAGTGAGATCCACAATTAACGCCCATGGAAACAGCAGTCAAGAAATCAAACGACACATTGCATTGGATAAATCTGCTGCAAAATACCTCTTTAAAGTGTTAAAGAGCAAAGATGTCACTTTAAGGACTAAGGCGTGCTGGACCCAAGCCAGGGTGTTTTCAATTGCCTCATACGTGTGCAGATGCTTACAATGAATAATGAAGACCAAAGAAAAACTTTCACCTGAGAATTATGTTGTTGGTGAAGAATATTGAATATACCATGGACTGCCAGAAGAACGAACAAATCTGTCATTGAAGAAGTACAGCCAGAATGCTCATTAGAAGCAAGAATTGTGAGACTTCATCTCACCTACTTTGGACATGTTATTAGGAGGGACTAGTCCCTGGAAAATTACATCATGCTTGGTAAAGAAGAGGGTCAGCAAAAAGGAGGAAGACCTTCAAGGAGATGGATTGACACAGTGGCTGCAATAATGGGCTCAAGCATAGCAAATATTGTGAGGATTGGGCAAGACTGGGCAGTGTTTCATTGTGTTGTACATAGGGTCTCTATGAGTCAGAACTGACTGGACAGCACCTAACAACAACAACAGTGTATTTCAATTATAATTTTTTTTAATTAAAAAAGATCAATCATTGGTCTTATTTCTTCAGACATATATTTCCCTCTATTTTCTTCGCCTGTCCTATTGTGTCTTTAATTAAACATATGTGAGACCTTTTCTCCATGTTCCATATGCCCTTTATGCTCTTTCCAATATTTTCCATCCTTTTTGCTCCCTATGTTTTTGATATTTTCTACTAATTTATCTTCTAGTTCATTAAACTTGTCATCTTTCATATCCGATCTGCTATTAATCATATCTATTAAATTTTTAATTTCAGTAGTTATATTTTTCACAGTAGACTTTCTATTTGACTATTTTTCAAATAGATTTGTTTTTCTGATGGCATTTTCCATCTTAGAGGTTTGTAGGGATTTTATATCCTATATGATATTATTTGCACATGATCTTATACAGAAGTACTTACATTAAATGTAATTTTACTATAGTCAGTGGGTTGCATTGTTGTTATGCACTTAATTTATTCCAAATGGAAGTAAATCAGAATACATCTAAATAAACTGCATTCTGATTGCTAATATATAATGCAGTTCTCTGGAAAGTGTTGTTGTAGATACATTTTTTCTTCTAACAAAAATGACAACTATCTTACATATGAAAATGGTTTTTACCATTTCACATGTGCTCAAATCCTTTGAGTTACCTTCATTTTACTAAGGTGAGCTTAAGCAAACCCATCACACTCTTCTCTCCAGTGTCCTGGTGAAATATAAAGCGGAAAAAGCAAACAGTGGTCTAGGAGTTAGGAGATATGGGTTCCTACTCCTCACTCTGCTGCTTATTAGCTTTGTAGTGCTTAGCAAGTCCAATAAATTCTTTGAACCTACGTGTTCAAGTCTTCTGAATGGGACCATTGACGTTACTTCTTTCCTCTTCCTGTCTTACAAGATTAGTTTAATGGCACAAGAGACAAAGAATGTAAAAAGTGCTTCGTAAACTGTAAGGTATACAAAATAACCAAACAATATTTTGAATAAATATCAGGTTATATGTTCTGACATAACAAGTTTTGTGACATTAGAAAAATTTGGTGATCCAGGATTTGAATGCAAATTTCTGGCTCCAAACCCATGATCTCGCTGTTAAATCACACTACTTCTCAATGATGCAGTTCTATAAGTCAGGATGTGGTATTTTCCAAATGAGTGTTACAGACAGCATGCAACAATAACCTGGCATGACCCTATAATAATTTAAAAATAACCTAAGAACCAGCCTAGAAAATAATTTTATATTAAATTTACTCCATTTAATAACACCTTGCTCTTTTTCTCCACCTCCTTTATCATTGACCTTTCCTATTGTTTTCTTTTACAATCAAGCTTTACCCACTCAGTTCAAAAACATAACTCTGAATTTTTCTTGCTCTCAATGTAGATCCCCTTTTCTGGGTATAAGTCACAATGCATCGAACTGGATCAGGTCCTTTCCTGAAATTAGACATTAGATGAGAGAAGAGAAGGATATAAAGGGGTAGAGATAGAAGAGATAGAAAGTGAAACTGGCAGAACCTCACGACCGGCAAATTTTCTTAAGAGTAAATGAAAGCTAACTCCCTACTGCCAGTCAAATAATTCCATTTGCAGATCAAGACAGGTTGGAGCAAGTAGATGAGGGTAGGAAATGTAGGTAGTAGATGTGGAAGGAAAACGTTTCCAAGCGTAAGAGTTGATTTTCACAGAGGTAACTTCTGTCACATAGGTTAAAAACCAGGTATCAAAAGATATGTGTAGTTCCTGAGTAGTGTAAATGGCTGCTAGCCAAAACGTTGGCAGTTCGAACCCACCCAGATGTGCTTTGTAAGAAAAGCCTAGTAATCTACTTCCAAAAGATCACAGCCATTGAAAACCCTATAGAGCACAATTCTACTCTGAAACACATGGGGTCATCATGAGTCAGAATCAACTCGACAGCAACTGGTTTGGTTTTTAGTATCAAAAGATGTATTTGTTTATGTCTGTCTTAGTTATCCAGTGCCGCTATAACAGAAATACCACAAGTGGATGGCTTTAACAAAGAGAAATTTATTCTCTCACAGTTTAGGAGGCTAGAAGTCCAAATTCAGGGCGCCGGCTCTAGGGGAAGGATTTTTCTCTCTATCAGTTATAGAGGAAAGCCATTGTCATCAATCTTCCCCTGGTCTAGAAGCTTTTCAGCACAGGGACCCCAGGTCCAAAGGACATGCTGTGCTCCCAGTGCTACTTTCTTGGTGGTATGAGCCCTTCCCCCAACTTCTTTCTTTTACACCTCAAAAGAGATTGATTTAAGACACAACCTAATCTTGTAGATTGAGTCCTGCCTCATTAACATAATTGCCTCTAATCCTGCCTCATTAACATCATAGAGGTAAGATTTACAGCACATAGGAAAATCACATCAGATAACAAAATGGTGGACAATCACATAATACTGGGAATAATGGCCTAGCCAAGTTGACACATATTTTGGGGGGATACAATTCAATCCATGACAATGTGCATCTAGTGGATTAAAATTTATGCCTTTGAATGTGTTACAGGGGGGTAGTGTTCACTCCCTCTTCTCACAGCACCCCCAACATCATTGTCTTTCATAAGAACTGCATTCACTCATTTTCCTTGACCTCTGAAGACGTGTGTTTGTGAAGTCTTCATGCTTGCTTAGGTGAAACCTGTGTACCTTACTTTTTTTATGAAGTTACCTCTTTTGTAATTTGAATGGCCTGGATCGTATTTTCTGCTTTACCTTGTTCTTTCCAAGTTATAGACATTTTAATGTTCTAATAACTCTTTCCTTGTAAATCGCTAACCATAGATACCTCACTTTTTCAGTTGACCTAAGTTGAATAATAAGGGCAACCATTGTACTTTAGGTACTGGTTTTTGAGAATGGATATAAAAAGCTCTTCAAAAACCTAATCAGGAACTGGTGAATTTCTTTGTGATGTAGTTAGTCATCAGTCTCTTCTGTAACTTCGCAATATAGTGTGTATGTATGTTGTGGTTGTTACCCCTGCTATGAAGTCATGACGGGTGCACTTTACACTTCACAGGCTATAGTATAGCTTTTATCTGTTCTAAATCAATATCCAATTGTGTCCAGTCCAGTGGATTTTGCAGATGAAATGCCCCAAGGCACAAAGTCTGAAAGGCTGAAAGTATATACACATTTGTATTGTAAAGTTTACATGACCCAACACTGTGTACATGATGAGGAAATCTCTTTGCTTGCAAAACCTGAGAGCTCAATATTCCTGTGATAGGTGAAATGTTATCTATTGTAATGAGCAGCTCATTTTCTAGGAAGTCCTAAGCAGACTTCTAGCTTGCTTTACTTTATAGCAGCTGCCTCTACTATTGGAAATAAAAGGAAAAATGTCCTGCATATGATTGTTGACTCAGAAGTAGGGATAGAAGATTCCAGCTCTTTGTGGGGTTCTTAAGGATCTTCCAGTGCTCTTAGATATAATGCACTGAAGGATAAAAAAGGAAAGGGCACAAAGAGGTGCCATTCAGGAAAATCCATTTTGCCAAACACATAAAAACGTTCCGTGTGTGCATTCTAAAGGAAATGAGAACCATATGCTTCTGATTCATTTACATGTAATCCATCAAAATATTATTTTGTAAGAGATATTTAATGTCCAAGAAACCTGCCAAGGCCTTCTTATAAACATTTTTTCCAAAGGACCAGCTGCACTGAGGCAGCTGTATAAGAACTTATCCATGAAAAATGGAACTGGTTTCAAAGTCTCAAACACGTCCTAAACTTCCCACGGTAAGCCTGGCATAATAGAAATGGCACAAGCTTTGAAGTTGAACAGTCCTGGATTTAAAATGTGTTTTACCTCCTATTAACCTTCACATAAATATACTTCTACGTATTTATTTGTTTAGTATCTACTTTGTGCCAGGCAGTAGATACAATACTGAACTAGGAATATAAGCCTGGGCAAGTAGAATCAACAATATACCTCTTCTCATTAATATATTTACAACTTACCTGAGTCCCTATTTTCTTACTTGAAAAATGGAACTAGTAATGCCCATTCCAAAAGATCTTCAAGGAAACGATTAAACCTGGCATGCAAAATATATTCAACAGATGGAGTTCTCTTCCATTTTCTCCCTTTTTCCATTTGAAGCCACTTTCTCCTTCAATCAGTCTGCAGATACCCTCAGACAAGGCCTGTGCTCATCTTACACCCACAAAGGCCATACTCATTGGCATGGCTGGCATTTCTTTGGCTCATTATCCACTAGATCAAAAATGCTCCTTTCTCTGAAGTGCAAAGCAATACGCTTCAGACTAAAACTAAACAACAATTTGTATTGTGGTAGTGAAAAAAAGCATAAACCTTTGATTCAGAACAAACTGGATTTGGACTTGGATCTGCCATTCGCTTCTTTTAGTCCTGGGAAATTTTCTGAGCTTCAGTTTGTACATCTGTAAAATTATATTAAAATTACCTAATGTGCAGTGTTGCTGTGACATTTAAGTAGGATAATATGTAGAAGGCGCCTGGCCCAATAATGGAAGATACTATTATTTCCAAAAAGAATAAATCAAAATGTTTCATTCAAGGGTTTAATGCTCAAAAATCACAATATTGGAATTTTTTTGGTAGATCATAATCCACTCAACCCTTGAGTTGCAGGCAGCCAGGTAAACTCATCAACTTCATCCACCAAACATATACAAATACACCCACTGAATCTCTTGAAGATGCCCAAGGTTAAATTTTTATAACAAGAATGCAAATACATGGTATACAGTTTGCTATTCCTTGTTAATATTTTCATGGCAGACACGACTAATCGATCACAGAAATCTTTTCTACTAAACCTACATACAGCCTCAAAATCCTATTCTTCGCACTCCGTGTAGCCACTACCAATTATTTGCAGCTGTCAGGTAAGATAACACCTATTTACATCCCTAATGTAATTCATCAAAAGTTTGCATTATCCACTCTCCTAAAACTTCAAGTCTGTTCAAGAGACACTTCTATTTCTCGCTTAGAGTATACCACATCGTGGAGTTATAAAATAAATAAGCTATGATCCTGCCCACCAAGGAAGAGTGAATAATTGCTAAATAGTGATATGAATTGTGGCAGTGAAAAGGAGAGGATGCAGAGGAAGGAAATGAGCTTTTACTTTTGTCTTATTTGTTCACTCCTCTATCCAAAGTGTCTAGAATAGAGCCAGCAAATTGCAAAGACCAATAACTCATTGTTAAGCAAGTGGGTGAGAATTTATTTATTGAGCACCTACTTTGTGCCAGTGAGATTACATTTGATATTTGCTCATTGAGAGAATAATGCATTCTAAGTGGAATAGTTGAGGGAGACATCAAAAGGAGCGTGGCATTTGACATGGATCTCGAAGGATGAGGCACTTTCTGTCAGAGACAAGGAGAAAGGCATTCCAGGTAGACGGAATGGCCTAAACAAATGCACAGAAGTATGAAAGTTTACAGCCTAAGGCTGCTTTATAGTTGTACAGATTTGGAATATATGCTTAGCTCAGGCCACCTCCAAAGCTTAGACAGATAAAGAACAATGACTGCAGCCAAGAAGAACAGAGTCAGGTCAATGGAAGGCAGTGAAAGAGGACAAGGGGAGAAGCTACTATTAGTTGTTTTTGAACTTTACTAATGCTATTTTTCCCAGTAGTCACTGCTGCCGGCTTGATCATTAGCACCCAAACATCTTGTTTGTTTCCACCAGACGGAAGTAATATATAATTATGCAAATTATTTTAACTCCAAGTAAGGAATCACAGGGCAGTCAATAATGTTGATGCATTATGAAAGGGCAGCTCCTCCTGGAAGAAATAACACGAGGAGCTGATCATAACAAACATTTTGAAGCCTGCAGAGGGCTGGTCCCTGCAGCGTAATCTATTATCATATTTCCACATAATTAGTTTGTTTTCCACTTGAAATCAGAAAACGATTCGACATTGCCTTCCCTGCCTCAGGATGGAAGAGCATCCAGTGGAATTCTTCTGCAAAGATTCATATGGTGAATAATTAGTGAGAATTAATCTGCGGAAATTAAAGTTTGGAATATTATAGAACTCATGAATAGTGCATGGGACAATGGGGTGGGGAAAGAGAAGAGCAGCACTTCCGTGGTAGACAATCGCAGATGACTGCTGGCAATTCGTTTGTTAATCAGTGTCTCACAAGCCAGAGGGCTGAATGAGGTTACAGGCCGTAGAGAAATACTGTCAAGTTTTTACAGGCAAGATAAGGAAACCTTTCCAAAGATGTCTATGTCTGCATTCATTTTCAGCAGTTTTCATTTGGAAGGTGTGTCCTAGAATCAAAGGGGTTTTCGCCAATCACTGTTGATGCCATCAACTGCTTTAATCCTTGCAAGTGCCCTATGTATTCAACTTTACTATCCCCATTTTAGGGGACAGTGGTGGTTCAGTGGTAGAATTGACACCCTCCATGAGGGAGACCCAGCTTTAATTCTCAGTCAGTGTACCTCAAGTATAGTCACCACCTGTCAGTCCATGGAGGCATGTGTGTTGCTGTGATGTTGAACAGGTTTCAACAGAGCTTCCAGACTAAGAGAGAGTAGAAAGAAAGGCTTGGCAATCTACTTCTGGAAAATCAGTCAGTGAAAACCCTATGGATCACAATGGTCTGATCCCATGATGCAGGGGATTGCCATGAGTTGATGTTGCCATGAGTCAGGCCACGTTGATGGCAGCTGACAACAACAACATCCCCATTTTACTGACAGGGAAATTGGTACTTAGGGAGGCATAGTGAGTGGCTACGGTCACCAGCTTCTAAGTGGAAGCACCAAGATTGGAAGGTAAGTCTTTCTGAAGACAAAACCCAATAGCTTGAGGATAAAAACTGCGTGGGGCCAAATAAAACTGCTGTATGTTCACATTTTTAATCCATCTCAATATATCAGTTTCCTCAACTGAAAAATAAATATGATAAAGGAATATATTTCATAAAGTTGTGTGAGTTTACATGAAATAGCACATATAAGCACTTAGCATGGTATCTGGCATGGAGTAAGTACGCACAAAAAATTTTGTTTACTTTCAAATATTAATATAAATCATTCTCACTAATTTCTCTGATCCTCAGAAATATAGGCATCTAATCATGACTTGGGAATAATCCCCTCAAATAATTTCAGGATCAAATTATAACCCCCCACATCCACCCTTCTCTGAGAGCCTTGTGGTGGCAGTTTTCCCAAGCATCTGCTTACCTGAACACAAATGTAAATGGAAAATTTGCAAGTGATCAGGGTTACTGTCTCCAATTATTAAGTGACTGGAAAAATGGGACAGCAGGAACACACAGCAGGGGAGCATTTTTCAAAGTAGAAAGCAAAGATATTTTTTGTAGATTATAGAGTGGTTTTATTTTCCATGACTGTAGCACACTTTAACAATAGTTGCTTATGATTACTAGAACAATGTGGTCACCAGAGATGAAAATATAATAAGAGTGAAGAAACAGTAAGAGCACATTTTCAAAGAAATAAAAAGTTTATTTTTTCCCAAGAACAAATGTAAAACCAATTATAGAAGAAAACGACATAAAAGTAGACAGAAGAAAAATCAACCATAACCTTAAAGACCCATTCTGTTCCCATTTTTGACATTTTGTGTTTTATTCCAATTTTTTTTCTAGGCATATTTTTCCATAATGGTTGTCATACTCTATCTGCAATTTAAATGCTCATTTTTGCTTAAAATTATAAATAAGCATTTTGCACAGGTTTTAACAGCATGAGCACTTTAAAAAAAAAATAAGGCAATCAATATACAGAATATTAATTGCTCCCAAAATAAGGACTTGTTTTCAGATTCAAAGATCACCTTTTGTTTCTTTCTCAAAGAAAGTGGTTTCCAATCCAAAAGCACATTTGCCTCTGAGGCATCTGCTGGATTTGGAAGAGGTTTCCAGACTGAGTTGAGAAACGGTCATTATAGTTAAGCTGCAACTTCAATCTTGAAAATAAATGAATGGATCCAGTCCAGTTCTTTGGCTGGGACCCAGTCTTTAAAATCCAGCAGAACAATGAGTATGTGGCTTCACAGCCAGCTGGTATCAGAGTTGGGCAGGGAGAGTGTCAAAATATTAGTGACTTTTTTACATTTGTCAACGCTGAGGCCAATACAAGAAATGCAGACAGCTTGCAAACGTGGGTTGTGCACTAAAGGGTTTTGTGTGTGTGTGAGTGTATGTTTTCAATCCTACACACCGGATGTCAACATTTCCTTGCTTTCTGACTACATCTACAGCAAGGACAGTGTGAGATATCTTTTACTTTGTGTATAAAAACCACTATAGATTTATTATCAACGCATCAACCACTAATTTATTATACCAGGGCAATGTACTCAACTGGAATAAAGGGGCCATCAGAATTTCCACGGCAATCCCTCTTTTCCTTTCTTCAGCTTATAACTCATCTGTTTACTCAGTTGTTCCTGAACCTGGCAGGCAAGGTCTCAGTGGGAGAATAAATATATTTATACAAAATGTTTAAGAAAGGCTGCCCACACTGAGTTAGAAAAATAAGCATATGCTAGTGCTGTCTGGCACTCTCTTTGCAATTCCTCAATCTCTCCAAAAGGGAAAAAAAAAAAAATCCACAACCGAACATTTTTATTTTATTTTTAAAAGAAGCATTGCTGGCAGCCAACGAGCAATATGGGCTTGATTTTTTTTTTTTTTTTTTTGGTCTTCCTCTTTTTCTTTTTCTTTGCCATTTTTGAAGTAAACGAAATAGAAGAACACGCTCATTGCTTCCCGGATAAAGTTAAATCAGTTATTGACACACATATGTAGCTGTGTGTCTCTTTCTTCACCTACTTTCCCTCTTTCTGGGATGAAAGCAAGCTGTTTTTGTGCACACAACCATGCCATGTTCCGTACATCCATCTGATGAGAAACAGAGTAGAGATGGGCACCTCTAGATCTGAGTATTCTCCTATCATTTATGAGCTGTGTTACCTTAGGCCCATAAACCTTGCCGAGCCTCAGTTTCCTCATTTGTAAAATGGGGATACGAAATACACATCTTGGGATTCTGTTGTGAGTATTGAGTGGCCTGTATCTGGCATCTAACATTCATTTTATTATCCTCATTAAAGTGGCAGAAGTAGAAGAAGAGAGCGTTCATACAACCACTAATGATGATCACGGAAAACAACACAATAACGTTTCTGCAATATTTTCAACTTGTAAGACACTTTTATGGTCATTGGTGCATTGAAGCTTCACAGCATCCTAATGAGCTAGTTGTCTTTATTATTATATAATTAGTCCAGTTGTACTGATGAGATAACTGAAGTTCTGAAATACTAAGTAACCTCCCCGAGGACGTAGTGATTTGAATGACTAACCAGAGCAAAAAAAAAAAAAAAAATGAGAACGATGATGTTTGACAATGATGAATCTTACCCAAGCCCTGTGCTTCTGGAAAACTGTGATAGTCAGGAAGCCCCCTTGACTCTTTTATGTTCCCCCAAAACAGCTTACTGCAAAGAATCACCTATCATGGGTTGAATTACATCCCCCAAAAAGGTATGCTGAAGTTCTAAATCCTGATACCAGTGATGTGACCTTATCTGGCAATAAGGTTGTTGATGTAATTAGCTAAGATAAGGTCATTAGGATGGATCCTAATCCAATATAGTGGGTGTCCTTATAAAAAGAAAAGAGATACAGACAGACAGAGGGAAGATGGCCAAATGAAGACAGAGGCAGAGATAGGAGTTACAGTGTCACAAGACAAGGAATGCCTGGGGCTACCAGGAGCCGGGAGAGATAAGACAGGATCTGCCCCTACAGCCTTTAGAAACAGCGTGGCTCTAGTGACAACTGAATTTGGACTTCTAGCCTCCAGAAGTTCATGACAATAAATTCTGTTGTTTTAAGTCACATAGTTTGTGGTGATTTGTTATAGCATACTGGTGAAATTAATACATCCTTCCCCATATAACTTATATGTGACTCGTGAGTGATTCTCTTGTTTACCTATGACGAGACCAGATGCAAGTCCTCCAAATTCTCATTCTTTGTCTCATAAATTATTAGCTGAACTGTTTCTTCCCATTGATCAACCTGAACAAAATGCCTACTAACTTGACATGACCACACTTTAGTGAGACTCCTCTCTTTCCTCTAGGCCCCTGAAATGTGGCCCAACATTGAGCATTGGAACTTGGAACAACACCTCCTAAATGCTTCCTCTGAAGAATCAGCTAAACTCAGGGAGAAACATCAACTGTCCTATCATGCTAACCACTCATCCCGCTCCCCTACACCCAGTTCTTCCTACCTGTAAGAGAAAAATCCTTTTCTGTCCGACCTTTGAGACTATTACAGATCTTATGGTTGGAGCGTTCTCCTTATTGCAATACTTCCCTCCCCCCATTGCAACAGTCTACCTCCCCTTAAATACTTTTTTAAAATGAAGTCTCTCCTTACCTAAGTCTACCAGTACCTACTACCTTTTGCCGTCGAGTTGATGCCGACTCACAGCGACCATATAGGACAGAGTAGAACTGTCCCACAGGGTTTCCAAGGAGCGGCTGTTGATTCGAACTGCTGACCTTTCGGATAGCAGCCAAATTCTTAACCACTGCACCCCAGGGCTCCTACCTAAGTAAGTCTAGATTTGTCTTTTTAAAATTTGGTGTGCAAGTAATAATATTAACAATTGTTAATATATGTGTAGTACTTAGAATTAATAAGCATTTTCACAAGAATTATATATTGGTATACTGCTAAATGGCCAAGTGATGGCAGCCCTCGTGGCACAATGGTTAGGCACTCAGCTGCTAACCAGAAGGTTAGCAGTTTGAACCCACTAATGGCTCCAGGGGAGAAAAAACCTGGTTACCTGCTCCCATAAAAATTACAGCCTTGGAAAACCTATAGGGCAGTTCTACTCTTCCCTACAGGGTCATTATGAGTCAGAATCAACTTGACAGCACACAACAGTAAACGACCTTTTTTTATTAAAATGCTTTCCTATTAAATGTCTCCTCAGAATGATTCTTCACCATCAATAGGACAATTATTACCACATTTTTAAAATAAAGCCACTGAGGAGGAGAAATAAAGTGATGTCTCCAAAATCACAGATTCTAATAAATGATAATGAAGTGGTCAATTCTGGACAAGAACATAAGCCTTCTATTTCCACTATTATTTCACTACTGACTGCATGAACCCAACCATGACCGAACTTACATTCTTTTGAAAAAGGTCAACCTTTTGTGGATTGAACATGAAGGTAATGAAGTTTAACCTGTTGGGTTCTTCACTTACACAGGCCCCCTCTGACAACTAATTTTATTTTCTTTTTCTTACAGAGCCCCCCACTCAACTGTATGATCTTCAAGTTCCCCAAAACCTGAATCTACCTCCGAGAATAATAGCTATATGTTGAGTTTTGAGAAGTATCTTCATATGGTTCTACTCTCACATAATCATTCCTTCCAGGTTGTTAGTGCCAGATTTCCACAAAGAGTTTTTCGTTTATTTGATTACTGCTTTTTTTTTTTTAAAAACACTGTTTCCCAAAGCATGTTCTACATAATGCTAGTTTTATGAGATGTTAACACGTAGTCCACAAAAAGAGAATTGCAGTAAAAAAAAAAAGAATCATTAATTTAGACAAGCTAAATGGGTGTATTTCTCTGCATGACTCCTAGAACCTCTAATGTGTTAACCTATATAGTAATTCTCAAAAATCCTTTTTGAACAGAACATCTTCTTGCATTAGCTTTAGGAAATGTTGGATTAAGTGGCTAAGTCTCCAAGGAACCTCAGTTTAAAAACAAATATACATGCAGCGACAATAAATAAGCTAATAAGAGCCTTTTATATTTTAAGGTAAATCAATTTATCAGGTGTATTTTAGCTTCTCAGTAAGATTCTAAAGCAATAGAATGCCATGAAAGTTTTAATTTGGGTAGATAGTCAGTGAGGAGCCTTGAACCCAAGCAATGCCTTGGTGGGCGGCCCAGGTATAACCCCACAGTGCATGGAAATATTTTGTCTATAACAAGAAATAAGTCAAAGAAATCATGGGACACTTGAGAGACAAGAGCCCTCTGAAATGGGGAGGTAAGAATTCAGCAAACATGGATGCCACCCACTGAAGTGCAACAACTAGCATCTGTACAACATTTTATAGTTAAAATTCTTTTAAAATTCTCATTTACTTCCTTGTCACAAAGCAACTATGGTTTGTGAAAGAGCACTGGATTTAAAGTCCAAAAGACAAGGCTTTGAATACCCACTCTTCTGTCTCTAGCTTATGAAACTGAATAAAACCGTTAACCTCCCTGAGCCTCAGTTTCCCCATTTTGAATAAGGAGACAAAAATATCTACTTCTAAAGGTGGCTGTAATTCAGGGACATGTTGTCTGTGAAGGAGCAGGGAAGAAACTAACATAAGGCAGGGAACTCAAGATACACGTGCTGGAACTGAACTACAACTCTGGGATGTAGATGTTTTATTACTTCTGTTTTATAGGTGAGGAAACAGGCTCAGAGAAATTAAATTCCTTCTTCAATATTACACAGAGCACAGAAGAGTAGAGGCTCAAGCTTTGGACTACTGATTTTGAATCTTATCTTTTTTTGTTGTTGTTGTTTTTACAAACCATGTGTCTTGGTTCACTCCTTAAAAGAGAATCATTAAACAACTAGAGGGTACCGGAGGGTATAGTCTGGATCTTTTCTGAGAAAGAATCAAAAGCCGTTATTCCATAGATAATAATCCTTCAAGGTAAAGCTCAAACTCCTTAGCATTTTATGAAAGACACCCCATGGTATGGCTTCCACCTACTCCTTCAGATGCTTTCATTGCCATTTTATCATCTTGTACTTTGAGTTCCAATTATACTAAACTTGTACTGCCCGGAATACAGCAATACATAAAGAAAAAAATTAGCACAGCAGCACTTACGAAAATACCTCTGGGTGGAGGGGTGTGGTTGGCAAACAAACATAGAAACCGTGTGTTATTTGCATAAAAATACAGGTATATATCTGCCTTACGTTTCCCTGAATTTATTCATGCTACGTAAACCTCCCTTTTTCCTCCCTATCATTTTTTACCAGGATAATTATTACTCTTCCTTCATGACTTGTTTAAGGTTTCCCCTCCTTCAAACTTTCTCTAACCTTCTTAAGCCAAGTTGAAGGAAACTCCTCTTTGCTTACATAGCAAACTGCCCAAACATCGGTCATAGCACTGATCACATTGAAGCATAGGGTTTTTTTTTCATATGTCTCCTCATCTACATAACCATTTCTTATGAACATTTTCTTTGCAAGAAACAGAAGCCTATTCAAATTCTCTTAAGGAATTATTGTGTAGTAAAGACTGCATTGAAATCCAAAACAAAACTGAGCACTCAGGTCTCAGATAATGAGGCTTTCCCAGAAACCACAGAAGCAGGAATTCATGGACGTTTGTGTTCTACCATTCACACAACTCAGGGGCCAACTCCCTCAGTTATTGTTCCTCTAATTCAAACTTTTAAGAAAGAGAAACTGAGCCCAACCCTGAACCAACAGCTATATCCAGGAGAAGGGATCAGCTGTTGTTAACTTGAAAACCTGACCCATCCCTTCATCACAAATGTAGGGCACATCTAAAGTGATGTGTAGGCTGGGCAGGAAAGCTGAACATTTTTACTAAAGATGGAGAATTCCTCTAAGATAGGGACAATGCCTTAACTACCTCTATATTCTCACTGGCTAGCATAGTGGGAAACATTGTAGACACCCTATAAATATGAATATTGACAGAGATGAATTTTTACCACTCAGAAAGTCTGCAGTACTGCTTGAGCCCAGCCCCTCTCTCTCCAAATAGATGAGATCTTGACTTATAAGAGATTAATTTCATTTGGCCATCAGGCAGGAGTGCTCACTCGGCAATTTTTAAATGCAAATCCAATTGTGGATTGCTCACTAGGTAATTTTGCCTTATTTTCTTCTCTTTTTCAAAAGAATTGACTGGGATGCAATTCCAAAGGATAATGACCACAACCAGTTACATTAAAATGTCAGATATAAAGGAGAAGTAATTGTCTGTCTTTCAAGAAACTCTTGAAGTATGGAGCCAAAAAACTGTTATATTCTCTATTCATCAACATTTATTCAATACCTATATGTACACAATATTGGACTAAATGCATGGGAAGCATTCAAAGGAAGGTGAATACCAGCATCTGCTCTTAGGAAGTATGTAGAAAGTTAGCTTGAGGAGATTATTTATGAGCAGAGAACATATTGTAGAACAAACTCACACTGTACTCACATTGTATACTTTTGTTTGAAGAATGGCCATGAAGATGTTTCCAGGCTTAGGGAATAGCAAGTGCAAAGATCCTGAGAAATGAATGAGCTTATTATTCAAAGAACAGAAAGAAGACCTGTGTAGTTGGCATGAGTGAGAGAGCAAGAGAGTAATGTCAGATGGATTCACAGAGCTTGGCAATAACCAAAATATGTATGGTTTGCAAGACACAATAAGAAGTTTGGACTGCTTTCTAAATGTAACAGAACATCACTGAAGGATAGAGACTTGACTCATAATTTTAAAATGTTATTGTGACTGCTGTGGAGAGAATGGATTGTGGATTGTAGGAATTCAAAATTCTAAGTGGGAAGAAAAGTTTGGATCTCTTATGGTACTGTAGGTGATAGATGATGGAGAGGACAGGGAGAAATAGAAGGAATCAGGATCTATGTTGGATTTATCAATGGTAGGATATGAAGGACAGAAGCCAAAAACAATCACAGAAACATTTCAGAATTTTGACTTGAACAATTGAATTGTTGGTGGTGCAATTAACTGTGATGGAGATGACTTTGGTGGTGGGAAGCAAAATTTTGAGTTGGGGCAGGAGAAGCTAGAGATTCCACATGGAAATATTAACTACACAGTGACATAAATATGTCTGCTGATCCTAGAAAGGTCAAGGTCAAGTTACTGACATATTTATGATATGTAAAGCCATGAGTGTGATAGGTATCTTTATGTGCTTGCAGGAAGAGAAAATAAATGTATTTGTTATTGTTTGTGGTAATGACACCAAGACGCTGGCTGCATGATGAAGCATTTTGAAGATATAGAGGTCCTAGCTTCATCCTGAAAGCTTTTGACTCAGTAGGTTTGGGATTTCTGTACATGGTGCAATAAACTGTGTGCACATTTTTGTTAATCTCCCAAAGTGATGCTGAGATTAAGAATCACCACGTTACAGGGCAAAGTCAGTACAAGTGAATAAAGATAATATCCTTTCTGCTTCAGTGAGGCTTGGTGGAGTTATTTCAGAATTCCTGAGTTAATAGCAGAGAGCTTGAAGTATAATATACTTTGGATAACATTTCTTTACCTTGGTTCTCCAGCTTGTATTTTTTCATGTGGTAGACATGACCACACCACGATACCCTGTAATATCCTTTATATACCTTTTCTATAGGTCACATGGAGGATTCATGCTAGTTCAGCATGCATGTAAGGCAGGGGTCAGCAAACTTTTTCCAGTGGGTAAGATAGCGAATGTTTTAGGCTTTGTAGCCTACATGGACTCTGTCACAACTACTCAACTCTGTCCTAGTGAGAAAGCAGCCATAGGCAATACATAAATGAGTGAACAAGGCTCTGTTCCAATAAAATTGTATTTAGAAAAACAGGCAGCAAACAGAATTTGACCTGTGGGCCATAGTTTGTCAAACCCTGGTCTAATGTGTGGTGCTGGGTACAAGAAAGGTCTCTAGTGGTAACCTTTTGCACACAGATGACGGTTAAAGCTTGTATTTGTCTGGAGCACTTTTTCAGTGTTCATGGACAGGCGCTATATATTATAAAATTTTGACAGCACAAAATAAGAAGGTGAGATTAAACAGCCAACCTCAAATAGAGGGTGAAGGCTACATTATCTCTGCTGATAATGCTCTCGTTGCACATTATGGGCTGTGGATTGCTATCGTGTTAGGAGAAAGTTTGAAACTGAGAAATGATATACTGCTTAGATGTACTACTCCTTAGTTATGTGGCTTGAGAAACTTCTTTAGCTTCTTTAAGTCCAAGTTCTTTGTCCATAAAATATAGGTAATAATAAGTCATATCTTATTGGCTTATTGTGATGATCAAATGATATCATAAATTAAAGACATAGCACAGGCCCTCACTTAGCAAATGTTCTAACATCATATCTAGATGTAGATACAATTGTACATTTAAGTATATTAGTTCATAAGTAGAGCTGTTGGTAAAGGAATAGACATAAGAATACGAATCCAAATAGGAATAAATCTAGACATGTATGAATGGTGAAAGAGTGAGCTCATAGTCACTGGAAGTGTTCAAGTGGAGGCTGAAGAGTCATTAGTCATAACAGTAACAAAATGGACCAGGAAATGATCTGAATTCCTGATTGTGTATTTGCAAACTAATGACAGAATCAAGATGCATAGGCACTGCTTGATACTTCCAGTTAAGGTTCACTATCAGGACTGGGTTGAATATTTTGCTCCTTATGGAGGCAACATGCTACAGTGGACATTGAAAGCAGACAGGTAGGCGTTTGAACTTCCTGCTGTGCTATCTTACTCTCTGTTTGGCATTCAGCCCATTACTTCACCTGTCTCCATTTATTGAAAGGGACCATAATCCCTAAAATAATTAGATTAGGTGTATATATAATCACCTGGCACATGTTTTTTAACCTACAGCCATGGATTCTGACTCAAGACAACCTCGTGTGTTAAAAAGTAAAACTGCTCCATAGGACTTTCTTAGCTGTAATCCTTATGGAAGCAGATCACCAGGCCTTTCTTCTGCAGCACTGCTGAGTGGGTTCAAACCACCAACCAACCATTAGGTTAGTAGTCGAGTGCAAACTGATTGTGCCACCTGGCACATAGTACATAATAAATTAACCTGAGTACCCCGTGCACATTCCATGTGTCACCCCAAATGAGGTGCCCACCTTAAGTTTATCTCTCAATCTTCACATTTTCTTTATCGGGAGCAAATTAAAGTTTCTATCAAGTGCTCACTGACATTACCCTGGCATGTGAACTATCCGATGTGACATACAAAAAGCTTTAATGTGTAAAGATGCTAATCTGAAGGAAAATGTCAAATCTGCATACATTTCAAGTGACCCAACAATATTTACCTTAAAGAGAAGCTTCCTATTTTTCTGACAATTGCCTCATTGAGGAAGTGACTCATTCAGCACACCAAGCCTCTTTCCATAAGAGAACTTAACCTCATGCTGGTTTGAAAGCATCAAAAAGATGAATGTCACTGCATTGCAGTTAGTAACAAGCCTAATTTGATCTGACAAATGATGTTGATTTTGAAGGGGTCACTAACCATTAGAACAGCTGAGGACAAAGAGTGCCTTGAAGCTGGATAAAAATTGAATATTTAAGCAGTTTGTTATGAAAATCCACTTTCTACCTGTCAGAAGCGGGTAAAGTATAAAGTTAAAGAGCTGGTGGTAAGGCCAAGCCCAGGATTGATGACTGACTGGCACAATCCCTACTCACTGCACGATTGATCTGCTACTCTCATTTGCCCTGGTGGTGAGGTTAGGCAAGCAGGCTTCATGAGGAGTTCAGAGGCTCTCGACTTTTCCTTCTTCCATAGTCCCCTCTCTGTGGCGATCAAAGAAGGTGTGAACTGGGTTCAAATCAAGCTTCTCCCTGAATGCCAATTCCCAAGTTAGCAAATAACCACACAAGATGCAGGCAAGAGACAGGTAGACCCTCTTGAAGGTGATACGGACATTTTCAAGGACCTTCAGCATTTCAAAGCAGCAGTTCCTCCTTCTTGTGTATTGTACCTATAGAAAAGGCTTTATCTCTTTAACAGCTCACTCTTCGTTTTAATTAGTGTTCTACTTGTTTTGGTTTTTAATCAGAAGAATCCTTAAGGAAGTGTCTTTCCTCGCATATTTCCACAGAGTAACTTCCCCTTAGTATTTGTTCCCTGGGAAAGTTTCCTAGTTTTTTGCATCTCACTGCAGATCCATTTTCTACCCTGTACTTCTGTGCAATGTGAGAGTCACATTCTGTCCCTTTTTTGTTTGGATTTTCTCAAACGTTTCTCAAATCTTTCCACTGTGATGGAAAAGTTTGACCCTATTTATTCTCTCTCTTGGCTGGAGCATAAGTAAGAGTAAGGAGACCATGATATTCCTGGGCAACTCCATTGAGCATCCTGATATCTATAACAGTGCAGAGGTAACACGTGTTAATCCCAGAATATTGTGCTTTCCACACTCAGAGTATGACTATTGAATTGGTGGTGGAGGACCTCATGAGCCATGGTGAGAATATTGGGTGCTATCTTGGGTGAGATGAGAAGCCAATGGAGAGTATTGAGGAATTTCTTATTTTACAGCTTGTAGACTGCAATATGTCCTCACAGGGCCATTATGAAATAATGTATGCAAAGCACATAGTGTAAGACTTGTTACATAATTGGTACATAATAAATGCTAGCTTCTGCCATAATGGACATTAAATATATAGCCTCTTTAACTTGGCCTTTTCATTATGTTTTACTATATTTCTCTTTCTTTTGGTAGAAGGGAGGGTACATAATAAATCGAAAAGATGCCCTTGCTCTTGTAAGACTGAGATATATTTCTGAATAGTCTACCCAAAATCTAACAGTCCCAGACTACACATGCTTTTAGCAACTGAACCAAAGCCAGGTTCCTTGTTTTTAATGTCTTCATAGCAGAAGCTAAAAGAACATCTTGTGACTGAAGGAACATTAAAGCCGGATATGATTGGACTTTGCCCATTAATTCAATCAACAAATATATATGGAACACCTCTATAAAGTACAGTGGCTCTGAACCCAAAACTTGAGTTTTGGTTCAAATGTCAGTTCTGCTGTTTATTTAATGTGTGACTGTGAGCTTGTCACTTGATTTCTCCAAGTCCTCATCTTCAAAATGGGAATACTTTAAAAGAGGCTTTGCTCTGGGGATTATAAAAAGATGAGATAAAAGAATATAATGTCTCTCTGTGAGAGGGGTCAAAGAAAAATGAATTAATAAATAAATGAATGTGTCTATAATGTGGCTATCTCTTCAGTTTCTAAATGAACTAATTGCTAATTAGGAATAAATTGGTTCAAAGTTTTACTACCCTGGAAAATTTTATTTCAACAATTAAGCACCTATTAACAAAATTACTTTGGTCATCCCTGAGAAGGATATAAATCTGAATAATATCTGCCAAGTTTGGGCCCTTTAGGAGATTACCTCAGCCCAGTAAAGCTTGCTGGGAAACACATAACACGGAAGCCCAGCTTATAACCTGGGTTCATGGAATAGGTATTTAAACCATCCTGTTCCACAGGCCCATATCTTGCTTACTTTCATCATTGCTAACCCTTACAATCATTTTATAAAGTACATATTATTATTATTATCCCCATTATACAGATAAGAAAACTGAGGCTGTCAGGCAAATTCGCTTGTCCAAGATTTTCCAGTTGGTAAGTTGTGGGGCTGAGTTCTCATTTTACTTAAATTCAGCAAAAATTGGTTCGGTACCTACTCTGAGTCAGATACTACCTTAGGTGCTGGGGATATGGCAGTGGGCAAAAAGCCCCTGACCTTTCGATGCTTATATTCATAATTGGAACTCAGATCTGACCTACTCCAAAACTTCAATCATCCTTCTAAGCCCACTGCTTCAGTGCTTTGGTATTGTCTGAGGAGATGAGCCTGACTCCAATTCAATGAGTTACGATGTCCCTGTTACACTATTTCCATTCCCTTTACAATTTAATCAGAATATTTGTTTAAATTAGAATAGAGCTTAGTCATGCATATGATCTTTTCCTCCAACTTTTTTTCAGGGGGCTGTCATTTTTGCAAATTGGCTTGATTTACACAGATATTTTATCCAGAAATAAATTGAATTTACAATATAAAATGCAGAACAGAAAAGGCTGCCAGTATGCTAATAACTGCATTTCCCTGATTAAGAGAGCTTTTCCAAGATGGCATAAAGGACAGAGCCCTCTTTGGCCTAAAACTTATTTGGACAATGGTATTGGAAGAGACAGATTCTAGAAAAACACCACCTTGTCTTAGGAACGGACATCCACCCAAGTCCTGCTGCAGAACTAATCTTCAAAAATATTACCTTGTACGAGCACTTTGGTCATAAGCTTTTGTGGTTTTCTATGCTTATAGAATTAAAAATCCCAACCCTTGAGCCTGTGATTGAAAGCCACAATTTTTCTGTACCTTCTCCAGTCTTATCTCTTCCCCATGCCACTTTCCTAAATCCTCAGAGTCAACAGATTGGAGTTTGAGGACCTTCTCTGCAATATAAGAGAGGTGCTACCTTAGCCAGGGAGTCCCTGGGTGGTGCAAATGGTTAGCATTCGGCTGCTAACTGAAAGATTGGAGGTTTGAGTCCGCTCAGAGGTGCCTCTGAAGAAAGACCTGGTGATCTACTTCCAAAAAAATCAACCATTGAAAACCCTGTAGAGCACAGTTCTACTCTGACACACATGGGGTTGGCATGAGTTGGAATCGGTTTGACAACAACCTAATTTTTTTGTTTGTTTTTTATCTTAGCCAAGTCACCTCACCTCTCTGAGTTTCTGTTTCATCTTTAGGTATTCCTTAAATGAAGTTAATGAAATTTACCCTTTCCTCCTCTTATAGCTAAGAAGGGGCTCAAAGGAGGCAAAAGATTTTGTAAACTGTAAAGCACAATATGTACACTGCCTTGTGTTAGCCCTGCTTCAGCCATCTGATCTACTCCTGTTTCTGTACACAACCATTTCTCTTATAAGCCATTTCTCCTTTTCAGCTACACTCATGGTGCCTCCACCCTGCCTATCTGAATAAGACCTCGCCTTTCTTCAGGGCTCAGCTCAAGCCTGACTTCGTAGAAGACGTTGGTTGTCCTAACAGTCCTGGCCCTCAAGAATTTTCTCGTCCACTGAATTGTCATGGTTGCTTTCTTTTGGCACTTGACCTTTGCTGCCTTTATATTGTCATTTTTCAGTGTTTCATCAATAAGCTCTTAAACCCCTATGAGGGAGTGATTACAGTTCACATCAATTTGTACTAGCGTATAACACTAATATTCAGATTCAACGAACACTTATTGAATGCCTGTTGTGTGCCTGCTCTGTGTGAAGGACAACTCTAGGTGCTTTCCCGTTTGCTATCTCATTTTCTCAAGATAGATAGTACTATTATTCACACTTTACACATAGGGAAATAGAGTTTTGGAGGAGTTAACTCTTCATTGCTCAACGTCTCACTGCTAGGAAGCGGCAGAGATGAAAACTAATTCCAGGACAGATTTCAAAGCCCATTTTCTTTCCAGCAAATTGTGCCACCTCCTTTATTAAGTATCTGCTGATGACTATCCTAATTGTGATGATGGTAGGTAACTGGGGCATCAAATGGGGTCTCTAGTAGCTCAGAGCACTAACCATCTGGACCTGATTATGATTGACGATATGAAGTCATATCTGACTTTTCATCCTATAAATATATATTTCTCTGGCTTTAATTTTTCACATAGGCTAAGCACATAAAAAGCAATGGAAATAGTATGGAATAAACTGTATAACTCAAAACTCAAATGCACTTCTTATTATCAGTATAATTGCAGTTACATTTACCTTCCTAAGTCTCAGTTTTCTCATATGAAAAATGAAAATACTCTTACCAACCATACAGGGTAGTATGAGAACAGCACCTGGAAGAAAATTTTCCTTAACAACATACGGAGGAATTGCTATACAATATTATATTTATTTATCTGCCTAAATTTTTAACAGCAAAATAATTATTAAAAAAAAAAATCTTACAAAAAATTCCAATATAAAAACTGACAGGAGTAGAGTAAATTCAGTTTTAATGGGGATGCAGAGACTAAACTTGTCCTCTTGGCCTCCTCCTTACCTCCCAGATGGTGAATAAGGCATTTCTCAGAAACTCCAAGAATATATGGGAGAAAAAAATAAATAAACAAATAAATAAACTGTGGTCCGCATTAGCAGTAATAACTTTCCCTATCTTCTTCAATCTCGTAATGAAATGATAAGTGTTTCTCATTGGTTTGTGTTTCTTTTTACTAGGTTTAAGTCAGAAACAAAGAGACAGAAGTTTAGACAAGTGAGATCTGATCACTAGATCATTTACTTAACAAAATGTATCTGCTTTCAAGGACATTTTCTCTGGACTTGGCCGCACTAACCAGGTTCACACAGCCTTGGAGATTCCATGATGTTGGGCCTTGCCACATTGTCTATGGCAACCAACACATGCCCCCTGTACATGGAAAAAGGTGCAAGCAAGAGTTTGTTTTGCCTCCTTTTCTAGGGTTTTAGTTAAAGCCTCTTTGCCTTAAAAAAAAAAAACAACTGATATTCTGACTTACCTTTAGCATCACCCACTAAAGCCAGATGCTATTGAGGAAGGAGGGTCAGTCATGGTGAAAAGTCTGTTTGCAAGCATACATATGTGTGTGCATCTCCTTAAGCATACACACACACACACACACACACACACACACACGTACTGCTAGAGTCTAAGACAATATCCAACACATCCAGGGACAAAAATACTGGCTAATGAGGAATTCTCTAAGGGGACTGCTTAGCTACTTTGTGCCATCTCTGGCCATGATGATATTGACTATAATATTTGATTAGTCTCTATACATAATAATATCTTAAGGATTCGTTTTCTCAGATTTTAACAAGATGACCAGAGGATTTGCTATGGAAATGAAAGTAAGGACATTTCGGGCAGAAGGCTTACTTGAACAAAAACAAGGAAGCAGGAAAACATAGGATGTGTACAAAGAGCAAGTATTAATTTTGACTGAAAGAAATTTAGCATGAGAGAAAGAAAAGTAGTGAGAAAAAAATGTTGGAAAGGTTGAATAGAACCAGATCATTAAGGGTGTAAATGCTAGGATAAGCAGTCTGACTATTTTCTCTAAGCACCAAAGAATAAGTGAAGGTTTCTGAGCAAAAGTGGTATAATCAGAACTTTGTTCCAGGGAAATTAACAAGATAAGCATGTGTAGTGTTGATCAAAGGAGGGTAAAAGAATTGGGAAAACTATTTAGGAACTCTAATAAAAAATGTGATCTGAGAGTCAAAAAAGTTAAGAAGTAGTGAAGTGTCAGTACAACTTTGACATTTGTGAATTTAACATTAATATTTTTACTAATTTACAAGGGACCTGCAAGGTCCCCAGCACTAAGAAATTCCTTATTCTGTGGAGGGATGAAACTCAATCATGTGCCCTGTGAGATACACGCGTAGAAATGAAGCCATGGATCTAATAAGTGAGCCTAGCTAAATGCCCAGTAACCACATCTCAAAACAATGTTTCTCCACCTCCTCACATACCCATAGGTAATAGGCAGTTAGTAGACAAAACTTGACTCAGGAACTATGGGAAGCCAAACACAGTGACGCCATCTCAGCTGGGCTGGGCGTGTTAAGGGCTGATAATGAACAAAATGAATGATCTCCCAGTCATAGATAGCCTCACACAGAGACAGAAGAACTGACGGCCTCCCCTGAATGATTCAAGGAGCTCTAAAGTGTCCCACTCTTAAAATCTTTTCCTCTGAAAGCCTGCATGAAAATGCCACAATAAACCCCTTGAGACTTGAGTTAAGTCTTTTGTCAAAGTACAAGTTCCATCCCAAGAGGAGGAGGATATTGGCCAGAATGATACTGACAGAATCCTATCCCATGAAGCACAAGAACTGAGATGGATGATTATATGGTTAGGACTGCACCAAAGCAAAGGCTCAAAGGATTAAATGATATTTGAATCTAGTGCCCAGTGTGGTGTTGTTGTTAGGTGCCGTTGAGTCGGTTCTGACTCACAGTGACCCTATGTGCAACAGAATGAAACACTGCCCAGTTCTGCACCATCCTTATGATCATTGTTTACTTGAGCCCATTGTTGCAGCCACTGTGTCAATCCATCTCATTGAGGGTCTTCCTCTTTTTCACTGACCCTCTACTTTACCAAGCATGCTGTCCTTCTTCAGGGACTGATCCCTTCTAACAGCATGTCCAAAGTATGTGAGACAAAGTCTTGCCATCCTTGCTTTTGAGGAGCATTCTGGCTGTACTTCTTCCAAGACCTATTTGTTTGTTCTTCTGGCAGTCTATGATATATTCAATATTCATTGCCAACACCACAACACAAAGGCATCAATTCTTGTTCAGTCTTCCTTATTCAATGTCCAGCTTTCACATGCATATGAGGCTACTGAAAATACCATGGCTTGGGTCAGGCACACATTAGTCTTCCAAGTAATATTTTTCCTTTTCAACATTTTAAAGAGGTCTTTTGCAGCAGATTTGTCCAATGTGGTACGTCGTTTGATTTCTTTTTTTAATTTTTTTTTTATTGTACTTTAGGTGGAGGTTTACAGAACAAATAGTTTCTCATTAAACACTCAGTACACATTTTGTTTTATGACGTTGGTTAACAACCCCACAACATGTCAACACTCACCTTTGATTTCTTGATCCTTATCTTTCCATTTGATGCTCAGGGTTCCAGAATTGTCATCTGTGTCTGTTTCACTTGGCTTCTCAGGTCTTTGCTCTACAGGGACAACATAGTGTGTCCGACTAAGCTGTTGTCTTGGGCTGTCTCCTCATTCAATTATTCTTGCATCAAACATTCAAGAAACCACCATGTACTAGGCACTTTTTTAGCTTCTGAGAATACATAAGTAAACAATGCAGATGAAATCCTATCATTATGGTTTACAGTTTGTTTACTTGTTTTTAATTTTTTACTGTAGTTTTATTGAAGTCAGGAAGAAAATGAAAATAAGCATGAGTGATTGTGCAGTAATGAGTCCTCTTCCAAAACAACAATTTGGCTTTTGTCCTTGGTTCCTGAGAGATAACCTTTAGAATTTCCTGAGTAATTGACATGCCTTTATTACCTAAAACCTCCAGACCACACCTGAAGTTTTGTGTGAATAAGCAGAGGCTGGCCAGACCAGAAAGATCACCTGATAGCTCAATATCAATTAATCTTAGGAGGCATGATAGGTTAAATCATGCTTTTAATGAGTTAATGTTAATAATGAAATGCTAGGTAAACTAACATTTCTGTTGTTGTTATGTTATAAACTCTGTGGAGGCAGGGAATATATAGAACTTACCATGTAATATAGCACTTTGCACTTAGCAAATGCCAGAACGTATTTTTCAATTGAAAAACACCACCGTCAAGGTGAGGTAAGGCAGAAAATCTCATGACATATATATTAGAACTGGAAGGCCAGAGCAGAGACCCAGTAAAACCACCTCAATTTAAAGACAAATGAAATGCCAAGCCCAGAGAAGTGAAATCAGTCCCAAACTCTCATAGCTATTTAATAACAAAAGTTGGACCGATGTTTATTTTATTCACTATTTTTACTCTTTTTTGATATTTTTATTGAGGTAAAATTCATATAGAGTGAAATTAGCAGTCTTATCTGTGGAGTTTGATAAGTTTTGGCAAATAAATGTATTCACAAAGCAAGATATAAAACATTTCCATCTCCCCAGAAAATTTCCTCATGCCACTTTCCAGTCTATTGTTCCCTCCAAGAGACAATCAGTGCTCTGATCTATCACCATAAATCTGTTTTGCTTGTTTTTTGAACTTCATATAGATGGAATTGTAAGTATGCATCTTTGTACTTGGCTTCTTTTGCTCAAACTCACATCTTTGAGATTCATCAATGTTGTTACATTTATCAGCAGTGAGAGTAATATTTCACTGTATAGAAGTATGACAATTTATCTGCTAGTCTATTGTTACACACTTAAGCTATTTCCAACTTTTGGCTGTTTATAACCAAATACTATTAAAAAAAAAAAAAAAACCTGTACATTTTTTAAGACATATATTTTAATTTAGGAGTAGAATTGTTAGATCATAAGATAGGTTTATGCTTAACTTTATAAGAAATTGTCAAGCTGTTTTTCAACAATTATTTTAAATAGTACCAGCAATGAAAGAAGAGGCATGGATATGATATTATGAATAAAAATTGGCCATATTTAAAAGTGAAGGTTTTTGAAAATCAAAAACTACTATGAGAAAGTATATATCAAATATTTTAGAACTCAAAAAAAAAAACTTTACCAAAATTATCCCAAGAAAACATAGAAAGCATGGATAATCACAGAACAATTTAAACAATGGGAAAAGTTTAAATTTTTCAAACAAAAATTACTAGGTCCAGGCAATTTTACAGGGAGAATCTATCAAGCTTTCAGGAAACAGATCATCCTTATATTATAGAAATTCTTTTTAAAAAGTCCATAAGCCATTCTATGGGAGTCACCAAAACCAAATAAAGACAATATGAGAAAAGAAAATTATAAGCTCATTTTATTCATAAATTATAGAGGCAAAATCCTAAACAATATGTCAGCAAACCAAGCCTAACAAATGTTTATACACCATGATGAAGTTGAGTTGATTCCAGGAACATAGGACAGTTTCATATTAGAAAATCTATAAATGTATTTACCACAGTAACAGATTAAAGTGAAAAACAATATGACTATTTAAAACATCTAAAAAAAAAAAAAACAGCATTTGATAAAATTCAACATACATTCAAGATAAAACTCTTAGTAAATTTGGAATGGAATTTTTTATCTTAATAAAGGATATTTATTGATAAAAACCACCACTCGTTTGTCAGTATTGTACTGTGGTGGTTTGTGTGTTGCTGTGATGCTGGAAGCTATGCCACTGGCATTTCAAATACTAGCAGGGTCACCCACAGGCTTCAGCGGAGCTTCCAGGCTAAAACACACTAAGAAGAACCTGGTGGTCTACCTCTAAAACAATTGGCCAGTGAAAATCTTAAGAATGGCAGTGGAATATTGTCTCATATAGCTCTGGAAGATGAACTCCTCAGATTGGAAGGCACTCAAAATATAACTGGGGAATAGCTTCTTCCTCAAAGTATGGTCAACCATAATGACGTGGATGGGCTAAGGCTTTTGGGACCATCATTTGCTCATATGGCATGACTCAAAATGAAAAGAAACAGCTGCAAACACACATTAATGATCATAACATGGAATGTGTGAAGTTTGAATCTAGGAAACTTGAAAGTTGTCAGAAATGAAATGGAATGCTTTGGATAGATATCCTAGGCATTAGTGAGTGGAAATGGACTGGTATTGGTCATTTTGAATAGGACAATCATATGGCCTACAATGCCAGGTATGACAAGTTGAAGAGGAACAGCATCACATCTGTTGTCAAAAATAACACTTCAAGATCTATCCTGAAGTACAACACTGTCATTGATAATATCCTTATGACTTCAAGGAATACAAGTTAATATGACTTTTATTCAAATTTACACTCCAACCACTGAAGCCAAAAATGAAGAAATTGAAGATTTTTTACTAACTTCTGTGATCTGAAATTGATTAAACATGCAAGCAAGATGCATTGATAATTACTGGTAATTGGAATGCAAAAGTTGGAAACAAAGAAGAAGGATTGGTAGTTAGAAAATATGGCCTTGGTGATAGAAATGACACCGGAGATTGCATGACAGAATTTTGCAAGACCAATGACTTACTTATTGGAAATATCCTTTTTCAACAACATAAATGGCAACTATATACGTGGACCTCACCAGATGAAATGTGCAGAAGTGAAATTGACTACATCTGTGGAAAGAGATCATGGAGAAGCTCAATACCATCAGCCAGAACAAGGCCAAGGGCTGATTGCAGAATAGAATATCAATTCCTCATATGCAAGTTCAAGTTGAAGCTGAAGAAAATTAAAACAAGGCCATGAGAGCCAAAGTACGACCTTGAGAATATCCCACCTGAATTTAGAGATAATCTCAAGAATAGATTTGACACATTGAACACTAATGATCGAAGATCACACAAGTTGTGGGATGACATCAAGGACGTCATATATGAAGAAAGCAAAAGTTTATTAAAAAGACAGGAAAGAAAAGACCAAAATGGATGTCAGAAGAGACTCTGAAACTTGCTCTTGAATGTACAGTAGCTAAAGAAAATGGAAGAAATTATAAAGTAAAAGAACTGAACAGAAGATTTCAAAAGGTAGCCCGAGAAGACAGAGTGAAGTATTATAATGAAATATGCAAACACCTGGAGATAGAAAACCAAAAGAGACTAACACACTAGGCATTTCTCAAGCTAAAAGAACTGAAGAAAAAATTCAAGCCTTGAGTTGCATTATTGAAAGATTCTATGGGGAAAATAGTGAACAATGCAGGAAGCTTCAAAAGAAGATGGAAGGAATACAGAGTCACCAAAAAGAATTGGTCGATGTCAACCATTTCAGGAGGTAGCATCTGATCTAGAAATGATGGTATTAAAGTAAGAAGTCCAAGCTACACTGAAGGCATTGGTGAAAAATAAGCTTCCAGGAATTGACGGAATACCAATTGAGACGTTTCAACGAACAGATGCAAAGCTGGAAGTGCTCGCTCATCTATCCTAAGAAATTTGGAAGACAGCTACCTAGCCAACCAAATGGAAGAGATTCATATTTTTGCCCTTTCCAAAGAAAGGTGATCCAACCAAATGCAGAAACTATTAAACAATACCATTAACATAACACATAAGTAAAATTTTGCTGAAGATAATTCAAAAGTGGTTGCAGCAGTACATCGACAGGGAACTGCCAGAAATTCAAGCCAGATTCAGAAGAGGACATGGAATGAGGGATATCATTGCTGATATCAGATGGATCTTGGCTGAAAGCAGAGAATACCAGAAAGATGCTTACCTGTGTTTTATTGACTATTTAAGAGCATTCGACTGTGTGGATCATAACAAATTATGGACAACATTTCGAAGAATGGCAATTCCAGAACAATTAATTGTGCTCCTGAAGAACCTGTACATAGACCAAGAGGCAATTGTTCAAAAAGAACAAGGGGATACTGCATGGTTTAAAATCAAGAAAGGTGTGCATCAGGGTTGTATCCTTTCACCATACTTATTCAATCTCTATGCCGAGCAAGGAATCTGAGAAGCTGGACTATGTGAAGAAGAACAGGGCATCAGGATTGCATAATCTGCATTATGCATATGACACAACCTTGCTTGCTGAAAGTGAATAGGATTTGAAGCACTTACTGATGAAGATCAAAGACTACAGCCTTCAGTATGGATTACACCTCAACATAAAGAATACAAAAGTCCTCACAACTGGACGAACAGGCAACATCATGATAAACAGAGAAAAGATTGGAGCTGTCCAGGATTTCATTTTACTTGGATCTCCATCAACAGCCATGGACGCAGCAGTCAAAAAATAGAACAACGTGGGGTGGCGTGGGGAGGAAAAACCATTAAGTAGATAGTAGATAAGTGGTAACTTTGGTGAAGGGTAAGATAGTACACAAAACTGGGGAAGTCAGCACAACTTGACTAGAGCAAAGTCATAGAAGTTTCACAGACACATCCAAAAACCCCGAGAGACCAAGCTATTGGCCTAAGGGCTGGGGAACATGGTCTCAGGGGAACATCTAGCTCAACTGGCATAACATAGTCTGTAAAGAAAATGTTTTACATCCAACTGTGGTGAGTAGCAACTGGGGTCTTAAAAGCCTGCAAGTAACCATCTAAGATATATCTACTGGTCCCGTCCCAGCTGGAGCAAAGAAGAGTGAAGAAGACCAAAGACAAAAGGGAAAGATTAATCCAAAGGACTAATGGACCACTACTACCACAACCTCCACCGGACTGAGCCTAGAACAACTAGCTGGTGCCCAGTTACCACCACCGACTGCTCTGGCAGGGATCACAATAGAGAGAGTCCCCCACAGAGCACAAGAAAAGTACAGAACAAAGTTCAAATTCACATACATACACACACACACACACACACCCAGAGAGAGAGACAGAGAGACATACACACAAAGACCAGGCTTGCTGGTCTGACAAAGACTGGATAAACTCCAAAAGTATGGCCCCCAGACACCCTTTTAACTCAGTACTGAAGTCACACCTGAGGTTCCCCCTTCAGCTAAAGATTAGACAGCTCTTTAGGGCCAACAATAACACACCTGAGGGGCGTGCTTCATAGTTCAATCATGTATACAAGACTAATGGCCACACAAGGCCAAAAGCAAAGACAAGAAGTCAAGAAGGGTTAGGAAAACTGGACAAATTGAAACAGGGAACCCACGGTGGAGAAGGTGAGAGTGTTGACGCACTGCGGGGTTGGCAACCAATGTCACAAAACTATTTGTGTATTAATGAGAAACTAATTTGCTCTGTGAACTTTTCACCTAAGTCACAATTTAAAAAAAAAAAAATTAAAAAGCTCAAAACAGTACAACATAAAAAAAGAAAAAGAAATCAAATGACATATTGCATTGGGCAAATCTGCGGCAAAAGACCTCTTTAAAGTGTTAAAACACAAAGACGTCACTTTGAGGACTAAGGTGTGCTTGACCCAAACCATGCTATTTCCAATAGCCTGATATCATGCAAAAGCTGGACAATGAATAAAAAAGGCTGAAGAAAAATTAACGCATTTGAATTGCTGAATGTTGGCAAGGTATACTGAATACAGCATGGACTTCCAGGTGAGCAAACAAATTTGTGTTGGAAGAAGTACAGCCAGAATACTCCTTTGAAACCAGAATGATGAGACTTCTTCTCACATACTTTGGACATGTTATGAGGAGGGCCAGTCCCTGGAGAAAGACTTCATGTTTTGTAAAATAGAGGATCAGTGAAAAAAGAAGAAAACCCTGAAGGGGATGGCTTGACACAGTGGCTGCAACAATGGGTTCAAACATAGCAATGATTGTGAGGATGGGGTAGGACCAGCCAGTGTTTCATTCTGTTGTACCTAGGATCATTATGAGTTGGAACTGACTCAACGGCACTTAACAACAACAACACGGATTAAAAAAAAATAGTAAGTTTTATGCTAATGGGAAAAGTTAGAATCATTCCTTTTAAAATAAGAAATGAGAAACTTCAATCATCAGTTTAAACATTGTATTAAACTTCCATGAAGTGCAACAAATAAAATACATTAAAAGCACTGAGATTGGAAATTAGGAAATAAAACAATTATTGCTTGCAGATGATAGTATCATCTATGTTGAAAATTCAAGAGTACACAGATAAAATATTGGAAATAATAAAATTTTAGCACAGTAGCTAAATCAGTATACAAAATTCAATTGTTTTTGTATATACCTAAACAACTGGAAAACCTAATTAAACATATGATGCCAGTTTTGATAGCATCAATGAATATCAAGTATTTAGGAATAAATCTGACAAAGTATTTGCAAGATCTCTACAAGGAAAACAATAAAAATCTATTTTGAGAGAGTAAAGAAAATATAAATAAATGGAAAATATACCACATTAGTGAGTGAATAGACGTTATCATAAAGATGTTGATTCTTCAGTGTTTTCCAAATTGAGTCTTACATTCAGAATATTTCTAGCAAAATTTCAAGGGAGTGTTTTCAGGGAACATGGTAAGCTATTTCTAAAATTTATATAAAATTTCAAAGAGCCAACGATAGCCAACACACTCTTGAAAAAGACGAGTATGGAGATGGCACTGTCCCTGCAAGGTATCAATAGTTATTATGAATCTTATAATGACTATAGCAATTATGACAGTGTGAAAATGGCACATGAGTAAAAATTTACCAGTGGAATATAGTTGAGATGCCAGAAACAGACTTCCAGATATATATAACTTTGATATTTGATAATAGTAATATCATTAGAGATCAATGAGGAAAAGAAGGAACTGAAAGAAATGGTTATCCATATGGAAAGAAAATGAAATTGGACCATACACAAACACACACACAAAAATCAACTCCAGACGAATCATGGACTTAAGTATCAGATGCAAAGGTTTAACATTTTTAGCAAAATACTATACATGACTTTATCTGAACTTGGAGTAAGGATTACTTATAATGAGATACCAAATGAAATAAATATAAAGAAAAATATAGTCCACTTGTCTATATTCCATTTGTATATTTCTGTCCATTAAGATACTTTTCTAAAAGTAGAAAGGCAAGTGGGAGAAAATATTTGCAAATATTTGACAAAGGATTATATTAACAATGTATTAAGAACCCTTACAAATCAATACGAAAATAGAAAACAGCCTTGAAAACTGGGGAAAAAAAGACATGAATAAGTATTTCACAAGAAAAAACACAAATTGACAAAAAGCCTATGAAGAGGCTTCATCCTAATTATTGTTATACCTATGCAAATACCAAAAAATCAGGAAATCCGTGACTTGAAAACATCGGAGAGGAAGTAGATTACTGGGAGCTCTTATATGTCAGTGTTGAAACTGCACACTAATCCAGCCACTTTGGAAAATAAGATGGAATTATATTTTAAGATTGAACATTAAACATTCTCTATGCTCTAGTTATTTCAGTCCTTAAGTATATGCCCAAGAAAAGCTCTTACAAAAAAAAAAAGAAGATACGTACGATGTAAGTCATAGCATGACTATTTATAACAGCAAATGAAAACAACCTGAATGCCCAAAGACAAATCAATGACAGAAGAGTAGATTAATATATTGTGATATATTTGCAAAATGTAAAATTAATTAGCAAACAAAAGGAGTCATCTACAGCTACATGAAACACGGACTGAAACCTGGAAATATATTGAGTGCAAAGAAAAAGTCTCCAAAAATTTCACATAGCATAATAACCACTTCACTAAACTAAAAACAACCATAAAGAAATAATATACTAAAGAATACATATAAATGTGACTAAATATTTTTTTATTGATAAATCAAAGATTAGATTGGTAGACGATAGGTAGATTTTGCACAGGTGTGTGGATGCACACGCATGTGTGTAGCAAGCACAATATCTAGGATGATGGTTTCCAAAGGTGGGGGAAGACGGGAGATAGGATAGGAGAGAAACACAAAAGTAGTTATTGTCAATGTTCTAGTTTCCATTTTGGATGATGAGTTCGTGGGTATTTATTTTAATACTAACAAAATTAAATTAAGGTGAACCTTTCCTAGACAGTTATTCCAAATTATGAGTAAATAATAAAAATAAAGACAGTTTTGCATGAACAACTGATGAGAGTGTGTCATGAATCAAGGTTTGTGATTAATCTAATATTCATAGTTGAGGTCCAATGAAAAAAATAAATGTAGCTTATTAAAGTTACAAATTCCAAAAACTCATTTGTATTCATACAATCAGATTAAAAATTATATTATTCTATTTAGCATAACATGAGTGTAAAATACCATTAACTTAAAAATATTAATTTCATGATTAGTTCTGTTGATTTTTAATGTTATTGTTGACACTAATATTGCTATAATAAAAAACACCTATATAATGCTTACTATGTGTCAGGTAATATTTTTAATCCTCACAACAACCCTATTACCTCTCCATTTTACTGATTAGAAAACTGAGGAGGTATAGAAGATTTATGTAACTTCCTCAAAGTCATACAATTAGTAATCGACAGATACAGAATTTAATATTGTCATTTTGGTTTCAGAGTACATGTTCTTGATCTTGATCATCACTATATTTCTTCACTTTATTCTAAAAGTTCTAGGGGTTAAAGGAGCTTAACTCACTAGCCAAAATATTATATGACACTACAAAATCTTTCCTATTATCTTGTAATGTAATTTGTGGTTGCCTTTTCAGCTTGCTTCAAGTTCCATAAAGACAAGAGATTGTTGCTGCATTTGTGAGTTAATAACACAAAATAAGTTTCCATGCAGCCCAGATTCAAGTTGTATGTTACATGCCCACTTTGTGGTTAGGCCATTTCGTGAGACTCTGAAGTTTTTAATCCTTAATATATTTAGAAACCTTTAAACATTAGGATAATCTATAATTATTTTGTGGATTAAAGTTCAAAAAACTCATATGTACATTAAACTGATAACAATTCAATTTTGGATTTCTCTCTGACTTTGTTGAATTATTAATTTCAACACTTACAGCTTACAATCACTTACAACTCTGAAAGTCTCTACGATTGTTTTCCTCCCTTCTGCTCCAGCTGTATCAAGTACATTCTTCCATTTTAGAAATGACCACACTCTATTTCATTAGTGTATTTACACAATGATTTGCTGAGCTCACAGATTATATATTTTCATCTTTGCATCCTCAGTGCCCAGCATGGTGCCTGTCATATAGCAGATAGTCAATAACTTTATTGAATGAATAAATGAAAACACAACAACACATGAGTCATGCATGATTACCCTAATTTTGTAGATGATGAAATGAAGCTCGAATCCACCAGCCACTCCTTAGAAATCCTATGGGGCAGTTCTACTCTGTCCTATACAGTCTCTATGGATCGGAATCGACTTGACGGCAATGGGTTTTTTACAGGAAATGAAGTTTACAAAAATTAGTCAGTATCAGAAGCAGGATTCAATCCCAGATTTCTGACCCAAAGCCACACTCTTTCCACTAAATTACACAACGTAGAGAAAGGGCTTTACTGTATATTTTTACATTTAGACCATGACTAAAAATCATGCGGCTTTCTGTGTCATTTGCATAATAAAACACAAGAAAAGTTTAACAGATTAGAATGGAAATTCCAAACTTTATGTCAAGCCTATAAATTAATCTCTATAAACAGTTTATTTTATAAATATAGCATGTATGTCCCAAAACAATCCCAGGTTTCTTTCCGATGTGAAAAGTGCTTATTTTTCTCTGAAAAATGACAAATTTTATCAGCTCTGAATTTGAGAAAGAGTTAATTAAAAGCTGTACAAAAAAAAAAAATCTAATTCATACTCACAAGAGGAAATCATAGAGATTTGGAGAGATGCCGGAACACCAGAGGCAGGCTGATCCTGCTGTAATTTCAGTAAAGGGAAAATTAGCAAATCTCAGGAAATCAAGATGTCTAAGTATGACATTTATCCCTGGAAAGAGATAGACAGAACTTCTATAAGCATTTGGGAAAAGCAAGGTGATCACATGAAGCCATCCCATAGAGAAAGTTATCTAACATCTTACAAGATCTCTGAGAAGTAACAAACATGTCACAAATCTGTCGTGTAAAACAGTTTGTTGCCACATAACAAAATCTCTCAAAAAAATGGAAAACACAGAGAAGATTGCTGAAGATTTTTTGGCAGAAAACTTCCCAAATATCATGAAAGATGAAAAGATGACCATCCAAGAAGAATAATGAACCCCATATACGGTAGATTCCAAAAAGAAAGGCACCAAGACATATCATAATCACACTCGCCAAAACCAAAGAAAAAGAAAAAGTCCTGAGAGCAGCTCAAGAAAAACAAAAAGTCACTTACAAAGGAGAAACAATAAGACTAAGCTCTGATTACTCAGCAGAAACTAGGCAGGCAAAAAGGCAATGGGATGACATATATAAAATCTTGGGAGAAAAGAAAAACACTGCCAACCAAGAATAATATATCCTTCAAAACTCTCTCTCAAATATGATTGTGAAAATAGGACATTTCCAGATAAACACAAGTTAAGAAAATTTGTAAAAACCAAACCAAACTTACAAGAAATATTAAAGGGAGTCCTTTAGTTAGAGAACCAAGAGCATCAGACAATAGCCTGAGTCTAGGACACAGGACAGCATCAGCCAGATACCAACCTAGATAAAGAACTCTCAGTAATAAAAGAAAGCTAAAAGACTTAAAACAGGGAAAGAGATTTCAATCTGTAAATGAGGACAACATCAAAACAATAAAAGGGAGAATAAACAGTGTAGTTATAGAACTTTCAAATGGAAAGGAAGTCAAGGCCGTATTAAGTAGTAAAAGACTGGTTCAAATTAAGGAAGATACGGGTAAATTTCAAGGTAACCACAAAGAAAGTTAACAAACCTACTCAACAAATAAAAAAGAAGAAAAACATAAAGTCTTAGCAAGCACACAATCTATGATAACAAAAGAAAATCCACAAACAAAAAGAACTCCACACAGGAAAGTAAGAGGAACAAAGAAAGCACTGGCACCAAAAAAAAAAAAAAAAGCACAACCATATGACAGCAATAAACTCATACCTATCAATAATCACACTGAATATAAATGGTTTAAATGTACCTGTAAAGAGATAGAGAGTTGTAGAATGGATATAAAAGCATGACCCATCAATATGCTGTCTACAAGAGACATACCTGAGACACAAAGACATAAAGATATTAAAAATTAAAAAATGGATAAAAATATATCAAGCAAATAATAACTAAATAAGGGCAGGAGGGGCAATACTAATCTCAGATAAAATAGACTTTAAGGCAAAAGCAACCATAAAAGACAAGGAAGGATATTATATAATGATTAAAGGGATAATCCACTAAGAAGACATAACCTTAATAAATATCTCTGCACCCTAAGTCAGGTCTCCAGAATACTTAAACTCTAATGGTACTGAAAAGAGAAATAGACAGTTTCACAATAATAGTAGGAAATTTCAACACACCACTCTTGGTAAAGGACAGAACATCAAGAAAGAAACTCAACAAAGATACAGAAGATCTAAACGACAAACTTGACCTCATAGAAATATATAGAACTCTCCAACCAAAAGCAGCAAAGTATACATTATTTTCCAATGCACATGAAACGTTTCCCAGAATAGACCACATTTTAGACCACAAAACAACCCTCAAAAAAATTCCAAAATGTGGAAATAATACAAAGTGTTCTCTTGGTCACAATGCCATAAAAGTAGAAAACAACAGGAAGAGCAAGAAAATACAATCAAATACATGGAAATTGAATACCACCTTGCTTTAAAACAACTGGGTAATAGAAAAAATCAAAGAGGGAATAACAAGAATTCCTAGAATCAAATGAGAATGAAAACACATCATACCAAAACCTTTGGAATACAGCAAAGGCAGTGCTCAGAGGTCAATTTATAGCAATAAAGGCACACATCAAAAAAGAAGAATGGGCCAAAATCAAAATGTTAGCCCTACAGCTAGAACAAATAGAAAGAAAACAGCAAAAGAAGCCCACAGCCACCAGAAGAAAGGAAATAATAAAGACTAGACAGAATTGAATGAAATAGAGAACAGAAGAACAATAGAAAGAATCAACAAAACCAAAAGTTTATTCTTCGAAAAGGTCAACAAAATCAACAAACCATTGGCCAAGCTGACAAGAAAAACAGGAGAGGAAGCAAATAAACCAAGTAAGAAATGAAATGGGGTACATTACAAGAAACCCATCTGAAATAAAAAGGATCATAACAGAACCCTATGAAAAACTGAACTCCAAAAACTTTGAGAACCTAGAGGAAATGAACAAATTTCTGGAAACACACTGCCTACCTAAACATACACAAACTGAGATAGAAAATCTGAACAGAATCATAACAAGAGAAGAGATCAAAGAGATAAGTAAAAAAACCTCCCAACAACAACAACAAAAAACCAGCGCTGGTCTGTTGGCTTCACAGGAAAATTCCAACAAACATTCAGAGAAGAGCTCTCACTAGTCCTACTCAAACTATTGCAGAGCACAGAAAAGGAAGGACTACTCCCGAATTCATTCTATGAAGCCAGTATAACCTTGATACCAAAGCTAGGCAAAGACACCACAAAAAAAGAAAATTACAGACAAATATCTCTCATTAATATAGATGCAAAAATTCTCAACAAAATTCTAGCCAATAGAATTCAGCATTATATACAAAAAATACATCACAATCAAGTGGGATTCATATCAGGTATGCAAGGATAGTTCAACATTAGAAAATCAATCAACATAATCCACCATATAAATAGAACAAAAGAAAAGAATCACATGATCATCTCAATCAACATAGAAAAGGCACTGGATAAAGTCCATCAGCCATTCCTGATAAAAACTCAACAAAATAGGAATAGGAGGGAAATTCCTCAACATAATAAAGGGAATCTACACAAAACCAACAGCCGACATAATTCTCAATGGAGAGAGGCTAAAAAATCATTCCCCCTGAGAATGGGAAAAAGGCAAGGATACCCTTTATCACCACTCCTGTTTAACTGCTAGCTGGAAGTCCTAGCCAAAGCAATAAGGGAAAGAAAAAAAAAATTGGAAAGTAAGAAGTAAAATTATCACTATTCACAGATGATATAATATCATACATAGAGAACCCCGAAGATTTCACAAGAAAACTACTGAAACTAATAGAAAGTTTCAGCAGAGTACCAGGATACAAGATCAACATACAAAAATCAGTTGGATTCCTATACATTAACAAATAGAACTTTGAAAAGGAAATCAGGAAAATAATACCATTTATAACAGCCTCTGAAAAGAAAAAATACTTAGGAATAAATCTAACCAGGGACATAAAAAACATATACAAATAAAACTACAAAACACCATTTCAAGAAACGAAAAGAGACCAAACTACATAAATGGAAAAACATACCATGTTCATGGATAGGAGGACTTAACATTGTGAAAAGTCATTTCTACCCAAAGCGATCTACAGATATAATGCAATTCTGATCCAAATACCAACAGCATTCTTTAAAGAGATGGAAAAGCTGATCACCAAAAAGGAAAGAGGTCCTGCCTGAATAAGCAAAGCATTACTGAAGAAAAGAACAAGGTAGGAGGCCTCACACTACCTAATCTCAGAACCTACTATATAGCCACAGTAGTCAAAACAGCCTGGTGCTGGTACAATGACAGACACATAGACCAATGGAATAGAATCAAGAACCCAGACATAAATCCATCCACCTGTGGTCACCTGATCTTTGACAAAGGCCCAAAATCCATTAAATGGGGAAAAGACAAATCGTACTGGTAAAACAGGATGTCCATCTGTAACAAAATGAAACAGGACCCTTACCTCACACCATACACAAAAACTAACTCAAAATGGATCAAAGACATAGGTATAAAACCTAAAATGATAAAGATTATGGAACTAAAAATAGGGACAATACTAGGGGCCCCAGTACAAGACATAAATACAATACATACCATAACTAACAGTGCACGAACACCAAAAGATAAACTAGATAACTGGGATCTTCTAACAATTAAACACTTATGCTCATCAAAAGCCTTCACCAAAAGAGTAAAAAGGGAACCTACAGACAGGGGAAAAAAATTTGACTATAACATATCTGACAGGGGTCTAATCTCTAAAATCTATAAAATACTTCAATACCTCAACAACAAAAATACAAATAATCCAATTTAAAAATGAACAAAGGATGTGAACAGAGACTTCACCAAGAAGACATTCAAGCAGCTGACAGACACATGAGGAAATGTTCGAGATCATTAGCCATTAAACCTACTGCTGTCGAGTCAATTCTGACTCATGGTGGCCATACAGGACAAACCAGACTTGCCCCATAGGGTTTCCAAGGAGTGGCTGGTGGACTTGAACTGCTGACCTTTTGGTTAGCAGCTGAACGCCTAACCGCTTTGCCACCAGGGCTCCCATTAGCCTTTAGAGAAATGCAAATCAAAACTACAATGAGGTACCATCTTACCCCAAAAAGGCTGGTACTAATCCAAAAAACACAAAACAACAAATTTTGGAGAGGTTGAGGGAAGATTGCAACTCTTATGAACTGCTAGTGGGAATGTAAAATGGTACAACCACCATGGAAAATGATACAGTGCCTCTTTAAAAAAAATAGAAATACCATACGATCTAGCAATCCCACTCCCAGAAATACATCCAAGAGAAATAAGAGCCATTGCAGGTATAGACATATGCACACCCATGTTCATTGCAGCATTATTCACAGTAGCAAAAAGATGGAAACAACCTAACTCCCCATCAACAGATGAATGGATAAATAAATTATGGCATAGAATACTATGCAACAATAAAGAACAATGATGAATCTGTGAAATATCTCACAACATGCATGAATCTGGAAGGCATTATGCTGAGTGAAATAAGTCAATCACAAAAGCACAAACATTGCACGAGACCACTATTATAAAAACTCAAGAAAAGGTTTACACATAGAAGAAAAAAATATACTTGATGGTTACTAGGGAGGGGAAGGGTAGGAGGGAAAATCACTAACTAGATAATAAACAAGTATTAACATTGGTGAAGGAAAGACAACACACTGTATAGGGGAGGTCAGCACACTCGACCAAGGCAAAGTCATAGAAGTTTTCTAGACACATTCAAATACCTTGAGGGACCGAGTTACTGGGGATGAGAGGTAGGGACCATGGTCATGGAGGACATCTAGGTCAACTGGCATAACATAGTTTATAAAGAAAATGTTCTACATCCTACTTTAGTGAGTAGTGTCTTAAAAGCTTATGAGCAGCCATCTAAGATACATCTAATGGTCCCATCCCATCCAGATCAAAGGAGAATGAAGAAAACCAAAGACATAAGAAAAATATTAGTCCAGAGGCCTAATGAACCACATTATCCATAGCTTCCACCAGCCTGAGTTCAGAAGAGCTATATGGTGCCTGGCTACCACCACTGACCACTCTGAAAGGGATCACAATAGAGGGTCCTAGACAGAGTGGGAGAAAAATGTAGAACAAAATTCAAATTCACAAAAAAAGACCAGACTTATGGTCTGACAGAGACTAGACGAACCCTTGAGATTATGTGGTCTCCAAACACCCTACTAACTCTGAACTGAAGCCACTCCCAGAGTCCACCTTTCAGCCAAAGATTAGACAGGCCTATAAAACAAACAATAACACGCTTGAGGAATGTGCTTCTTTAGTTCAATCAAGTGTACAAAACCAAATAGGCAACACTTGCCCAAAAGCAAAGACAAAAGACAGGAAGGGACAGGAATACTGGATGAATGGACACAGGTAACTTGGGGTGGAAAACGGGGGGGGGGGGAGTGCTGACACCTTGTGGGGAACTGCAACCTATGTTGTTGTTGTTAAGTGCCATCGAGTCGGTTCTGACTCACAGCAACCCTATGCACCACAGAACGAAACACTGCCCTGTCCTGCTGCATGCTCACTATCGTTGTTATGCTTGAGCCCATTGCTGCAGCCACTGTGTCAATAATCTCAATGAGGGTCTTCCTCTTTTTCGCTGACCCTCTACTTTACCAAGCATGATGTCCTTCTCCAGGGACTGATCCCTTCTGACAACATGTCCAAAGTATGTAAGACATAGTCTCGCCATCCTTGCTTCTAAGGAGCATTCTGGTTGTACTTCTTCCAAGACAGATTGATTCATTCTTTTGGCACTACATGGTATATTCAGTATTCTTCGCAAACACCACAATTCAAAGGCATAAGTTATTCTTCGGTCTTCCTGACATCTTGGCTTTTCAACACTTTAAGGAGGTCTTTTGCAGCAGATTTGCCCAATGCAATGTGTCTTTGGATTTCTTGATTGCTGTCGTCATGGGTGTTGATTGTGGATTCAAGTAAAATGAAATCCTTGACAACTTCAATCTTTTCTCCATTTATCAAGATGTTGCTTATTGGTCCCGTCGTGAGGATTTTTGTTTTCTTTATGTTGAGGTGTAATCCATACTGAAGGCTGTGGTTTTTGATCCTCATCTGTAAGTGCTTCAAGTCCTCTTCACCTTCAGCAAGCAAGGTTGTGTCATCTGCATAACACAGGTTGTTAATGAGTCTTCCTCCAATCCTAATGCCCTGTTCCTCTTCATATAGTCCAGTTGCTCAGATTATTTCCTCAGCATACAGATTGAATAGGTATGGTGAAAGGATACAACCCTGACGCACAGCTTTTCTGACTTTAAACCACGCAGCATCCTCTTGTTATATCCAAACAACTGCCTCTTGATCTATGTACAGGCTCTTCATGAGCACAATTAAGTGTTCTGGAATTCCTATTCTTTGCAATATTATCCATAATTTGTTATGATCCGCACAGTCCAATGCCTTTGCACAGTCAATAAAACACAGGTTTTCTCTGCTTTTAGCCGGGATCCATGTGACATAAGCAATGATATCCCTGGTTCCACATCCTCTTCCAAATCCAGCTTGAATTTCTGGTAGTTCCCTGTTGATATACTGCTGCAGCCACTTTTGAATTATCTTCAGCGAAATTTTACTTGCGTGTGACATTAATAATATTGTCTGATAATTTCCACATTCAGTTGGATCACCTTTCTTGGGAATAGGCATAAATATGGATCTCTTCCAGTCAGTTGGCCAGGTAGCTGTCTTCCAAATTTCTTGGCATAGACGAGTGAGCAATTCCAGCACTGCATCCGTTTGTTGAAACATCTCAACTGATATTCCGTCAATTCCGGGAGCCTTGTTTTTCACCAACACCTTCAGTGCAGCTTGGACTTTGCCCTTCAGTACCATCGGTTCCTGATCATATGCTACCTCTTGAAATGGTTGAACATCGACCAATTCTTTTTGGTATAATGAGTCTGTGTATTCCTTCCATCTTCTTTTGATGCTTCCTGCATTATTTAATATGTTCCCGGTAGAAATCCTTCACTATTGCAACCCGAGGCTTGATTTTTTTTCTTCAGTTCTTTCATATCTAGAAAATCTCATTCCAGAAAATCATGTAACCCCAAAACCAAACTCGTTGCCATTGAGTCAATTCCGACTCATAGAGACCCTATAGGACAGAGTAGAACTGCCCCATAGGGTTTCCAAGGAGCAGATGTTAGATTCCAACTGCCAACCTTTTGGTTAGCATCTGAACTCGTAACCACTATGGCACCAGGGTTTCCTCTGAGTCATACTAGTAACCTGAAATTCTGCCTTGTTAGATTTGTTCCACATCCAGCCCCAGCTGTATGAGAATAGGAATTTGACAACCTAGAAGAAATATTCTAGTGGTTTTTGCAGTCTTCTTTATTTGGCCCAATTATGTTCAACATTTTCTTCAATGACTTTAATAATTACACAGATGACACACTTGTCAAATTTGCAGGTGACAAACAGCTGGTAGAAATAGCTAATAATTTAGATGATAGACTCAAGATCCCAATATAACTAAAGCAATTTAAAGAGTAGGCCAAAATTAATAAAGTGACAATTCATTGGGATAATTAAGCTTCTGCCTGACAGATAGTAGGCACTCTATAAATGTATGTGGAATTACTAAATGAATAATTTAATAAATGCAGAATTTCATGCTGAGGTTCTAAATATCACTTCCACAAGTCCAGGATGAAGGATGACCAGGAATAGAATCAGTTTGTATAAAAATAAATGTAGAAGTTGTTTGGGATGGCATGTGCCATGTAAGTCAGTTCTGTGAGAGCTGGGCCATTGCTGGTGAGAACATACCCACCACTACCACATCGATCTGTGGGTGTCACATTTTTCAACTGATATTGATAAATTTGAGTGATCCCTAAGGACAGTGATTGGGATGGTGAAAGGGTTACATATGGGTTTATTCATTCATTAAGTAATCTTGAGTGCCTACCCTGTAACAAGACTTGGGCTAGTCATTAAGGATGCAGGATGTTCACGTACAGGATGGCTGATAAAACTGAATGTATAGCCTATCAGTTTGTTATTATTAACTAATAGTGTAGTAGAATGTTATAAGATTATTTGTTAATAAAAATAATATATGGATAAGATAACTTATTTACATAGAATAACATTAGTTATATTGTAATTACTATAATGATAATAAATATATACAAAAATATGGTATTATGTCATATAACTGATATGACAGTATTTCATTTGATTTCTTGTTATTAGTTAATAGCAGTAACATTATATGTTATAGTTATATATACTGAATCCTGTTTTATTTGACATGTCTTCATATGCATGGGAATTCTAAGGAAGTTAGAATGTAATTTACAAAAGAGTGAGGACTCATGACCTCCATCCATGATTTCCAGTTCAATAAAAACTTATAAATATTTGAGAAATTGTCTAAATACAGAATCCTCCTAAAATTTCCCAATTGTCCCAGTCTTTATAGTTAACTTTCTCATACCTTATTGGATGGTAATTCTTTAGGTCTCACTGCATGGAGTTTTTCTAAAGCATTCTGCCTACTTTCATTAAAACAAAAACTGTCCTTTCTGAGTGATATTTTATTATCTTAGATAATATTTACTTAAATTATATATCTATTGTAATAGCTGTAGTGAGCATAAGTGATTAGATAACTAACACATATGACTCTTGATTGCAGCAACATACAACTTACTTGATGGTAGCAGACATACACGAGAGTACTAGACTGCTACTAGCCACATCATGCCATAGGCATCATCAAAATGTTTTACAGAGGTAAGGAAGAGCAGCATTTAATCTTGCAAATCGGTGATCCAGCCAGTTGATTACGCTGGTTACAAGAATTCTAACTGGACACCACACCAAATTTCATACAGCTTCCAGACTTCTCTTTCTAGAAAACATCTCATTTTTCTACCTTGTTGCCGTTATTAGGCATCGTCAAGTCTGTTCTACCTTACGGTCTTTTCTTGGCCTCAAGATAAAGTCAAATTCCATGGATAGAATATATGAGAGAGAAAGTTCAACTTGTCCTAGATTGACTCCCTTCAGGTTATTTTTTAATTGAGTTCTGGACATTGTGTAGGAAAATATATTGGATGAATAGGTGGACCGCAGGGCATTTTTAGGATGAGTGGAACCACTCCGTATGATACTACAAAGGTGGACATGTGACATTGTGCATTTGTCAAACCCTTAAAACTGTACAACACAAAGAGTGAATGCTAATGTAAACTGTGGACTTTAGTTAATAATAATGTATCAGTATTGGATCATCAGTTGTAACAAATGTACCACAGGAATGCAAGATGTTAATAATAGGGGAAACAGTGTAGGGAGGGGAGAAAGGTGGGTCTGTGGGAACTTTGTACCTTCTGCACAATTTTTCTGTAAACTTAAAATTGCTCTAAAAAATAAAGTCTATTTAAAAAAATCCAAAAAAAGAAAAGGAAATAGTGGAGGCTTAGGCTGGTTCTGCTCCAGGGAGGATTTAGATTTGCGTCTTACAGTATCTAGGGGCACTAGAAATAAGCCTTCACCTTGGGCCATTTGTAGTGATTGAGTCCCTAGAAGAGCCAAACTATTTCTAGTTCATTGCCATACCTCGGAGCCCTGGTGGTACAGTGTTTAAGAGCTACGGCTGTAACCAAAAGGTCGGCAGTTCGAATCCACCCGCCCTTCCTTGGAAACTCTATGGGGCAGTTTCTACTCTGTCCTATAGGGTTGCTGTAAGTCAGAATTGACTTGAGGGCAATGGATTTGGTTTTCAACGGGTTTTGTCACACCTTGAGTGGAGCCCTTGGGGTTCCCAATTCAAAGCATGCCTGATTTACTGGGGCTCCCCAAGCTGCCGTGTTCCTTGGATCTTGCATCTCAGTCTCTCAGCTGCCTCTGCCTGAACTGGCAGAGAAGCCTATATGACAAGCTGCTGTACTTGTCAGGTTCACCTCTGCAGGTTTTTTTCTCCCAAATCTGACCCTAGATTCTTCATTGCCTCAAGGGAATTCTTATTTCTTCAAGGAAATATTGTTGTTACATATTTTATCCAGTAGTGTTGGGTTGCATCACTTATTTTTCTGTTCTTGAAATCACCTCCCTTAATACTTTGTAAATAATGAAGAATTGGGTCCCAGACTTGAGGTCAAGCAGATATCTGCCTCTATCACTTACCAGATATGTTACCTTGGACAACTTTCTCACACTTTCAGTGTCTTATAAAATGAAGGTAAGAGTTTTATCTCTTATTAATGGGCTTACATGTGATTCATTGAAACATTGAACAGAAAAGCACTGTAAACTGTAAAGTGCTAGTTAATGCATGGTCCTTGTGGCTCAGTGGTTAAAGCGCTTGGCTGCAAACTGAAAGGTCAGCAGTTCAAAACCACCAGCCGTTCTGCAGGAAAAAGATAGGGCAGTCTGCTTCCATAAAGATTTACAGTCTTGGAAACCCCACGGGGCTGTTCTACTCTGTTCTACAGGGTGGCTATGAGTTGGAATCCATTCGATGGCAATGGGTTTTTGGTTTTACATTAATATGTACTCCTAGACAATAATGTGTGAAAGTGTGTGCATGATTTTGTCAATTGTTACCTAAGGATAGGAAATGAAAAATGGTTGAGACAGTATGCAGATTAATTTACCCTTTGCCAATGTCAATTTATTCATTCATTTATTTGATTAACACTTATCGCATGCCTGCTCTGTCCTGGGCCTGACGTTAAGCCCTGTTGATGCAGAAGTAACAAGATCCTTCTCCACCTGGGTTTGACAGCTTTCTAAAGCACTCTCTGAAGGTTCTCCTAGCTTTGTTCTCATGGACTTTATGCTGCTTACATAATGATCTCTGTCTGTGTCCTAGACTTCTAAATTAGTCTTCTCTCTGATCTCCCAGCATCATTGCCTTCTATATTCACTCTCTATGCAGCAATCACAGAGATCTCTTAAAAATGCAAAGCTGATCCTATCGTGTCCAATTTAAATCCAATCTTCCCATTGCTCTTAGTTCTAAAATCCTTGACAGGGCCTAGAGGGCAATGCATGGGTAGCCCTTGCTTATATTTCCAGCTTCATCCTATTCCAACATCCTTATGGGCACTAAGCTCTAGCCAAACTGGCTCTTCCATTACTTGAAAGCACAAGGCTTCTTTCATGTCAGGGTTTTCAACTGTTCCACTACTGTAAGTGCTCCATCTATCACTGTGTGCCTAATAAATACCCCTTTATCCTTCAGGTTGCAGCTGCAGTACCATTTGCCTGGGGAAGCTATCCCTGACCCCTCCATGATCAGGCTTCCCATATCATACACTGTCCTGCCATTCTTAGCCACCCCCTCCCCTGCATTATAACTTAACTTCAGAGTATACATCATAATTCTATTTACCTTTTTTTGTATATTATTTGTTAAATGTCTATTTCTGTTACTAGACTGCAAGTGCCATGAGGGTCACTACCAAGTCCACATTATAAAGTGTAAATTATTGTTAAATGACATGAAAGAGGTAAAAGGTTGGAGGGTGACATAGGAGATAATACTGGAAAGGTAGATAGGGCTCAGTCAGGGCTGCACTTCTACATGGTCCTGCCTTTGTCTGTACCGTTATCTCAGCTTCCAGTAGTTTATCCTTTAAGTGGTGAAGTGCAGCCCTGACTAGGAGAACAACAAGTAATTCTGTTTGGTTAGAAAATAGTATAGTGTTGCCTTGGTTCATTAGGTTCGTTGAAGAGAAGGGCAAATAGAAGTACTTAGTTTCTTCTTAAGGGGCAGTGGTGGGTCAATGGTAGAATTCTCACCTTTCATGCTGTAGAGTCTGGGTTCAATTGTCAGCCAGTGTACCTCATGCACAGCCCCCGCCGTCCTTCAGTGGAGGCTTGTGAGTTTCTATGATGCTGAACAAGTTTCAGTAGAGGTTCCAGACTAAGATGGACTAGAAAGCAAGACCTGACAATCTATTTCCAAAAATTAATCAATGAAAACCCTGTGGATCAGAATAGATGGGTCCATAACTGATCATCGTGATAGCACAGGACCAGGCAGCATTTGTGGCATTGTGCGTGAGGTCGCCATGAGTTAGGCTGATTCTATGACAGATAACAAGTCTCTTTTTACCGTACACTTGGCTCGCCGATATGGAGAACTGTTTTGCATCCTCCTGACTATAAGACTCTTCTAGCAGAAGCACAATAGCACTGATTGGGATCAAATTATTGGGGTTAGTTTCATCTACTGAGCCAAACCTGGGAGGCAGGAACATAGCAGCAATGAAATATATTGATTGCAAATCTCTTGAAATTTGTCAAGGACATTCCAGGATCATCAGTGCTGATGTGAACGTTGATTGTCACAGTCTTAAATGGAACCGCAGGGGAGAACCCACAGAAAGGGTTGAAGCGTGTGAATAGAAATCAACAACTCCCATCCTCAGCTAACTCTCCAATTGCAGATCTCAGGGGATGGCAGGGTATTTGTTCATTCATCCAGTAAATGTTTACTGAACATCTACAAAGTGTCAAAGTACTGCCTAAGCTAGGCTCTAGGGACATCAAGATGCAGGGGTGGCCAGGACTGCCTACAAAGAATTCACGGTCTAGTTGGGGAGGATGGCAAAGACCAGGCATTTAAATAAAGTGTGATAAGTGCACTGCTACTATTAGGGACAGCCAGTTCAGCAACGGTTTCTGGGGGAAGACAATCTCAACAGAGATGTAAAAGATAAGTTCAAATTAGCCTAGCCAGAGGGAAATGTATTAATCACAATTTTTAGTTGAAAGCAACAAAATTTGAGGCTAGCTAGGAGATTAAGTTGGAAAGGAGTTTATTATTGTTTCTATTATTAATATTATTAATAATACCGAATATTTATTTGACACCTATTACATGTCAGGTATTGTTCCAATCACATAGCACATATGTTGAATCCTTGCAATCACCCTTGGAAGTAGGCACTATTATTATTCCTATTTTACTGATGGAAAAATTGAGGTAAAGAAAAGTTACGTAACTTACAGAAAATTATACAACTATTAACTGGAGAAAAGAGGACTTGGACTTTGGCAGTCTGACCTTGAAATCCTGTTATTGTTGTCCTTGTTTGAAAATATGAGATAATGTCCTGTTCCTTCCTTCTTGTGTCACAAGCTCCCAAGCCGAATTCTGATCGTCAGAGCCTATATCATGTGACTATGTCTTGGCTGCAAGGGGGGGGGGGTTGTAATGTAGTATATACATTTTCACCCCCTATGCAAAAAAACAGGAGTCCCTGGGTGGTGCAAATGGTTAAGCACTTGATTACTAGCTGAAATTTTGGCAGTTTAAACCCACCCAGAGGCGCCTCAGAAGACAGGCCTGATGTCTTCCAAAAGGTCACAGCCTTGAAAACTCTCTGTAGCAGTTCTACTCTACACACATAGGGTCATCATGAATCAGAATTGACTAGAGACAAGTAACAACAACAATGCAATAGAATGGTCTTTGATCAGCACCGTGTCTCAAAGTTTAACCCATGCTTAGGATAGGGCCCAGATGCTAGGATGCCAAAAGGAGTGGTAAATATCAATGACAGGGAAGAAGACTATTCCAGGTACAGGAAGATATTTGCAAAGACATAGAGGCAACAGAAGGCACAGATGATTCAAGACACTGCAGCAGTTGACTATGACCAGCTCTTAGAATAAAAGGTTGGGGCAAGTAAGAGATGCAGGTACAAATGGAGAAAGGTCAGATCATGAAGTAGTTCATATGCCACTAAAAAAAAAAAAACCACTGGATTTTATCCCTAAGGCAATGGGGTAAGAAGTTTTAAGACAAGGAGAGATGCAATCAGATTTGTCATTAGAAAGATTCTACCAGATGCAGAGAATGAAAGCAAGCGATTAGGACGTTATCACAGTCATCCAGAACATGACCATGTAATTCATTGTGTCCAAACGGAGACCCATTTAAGAGTGAAAAGGAGTGCCATGAATTAAACTGGGAAACCACCATTGTGGTCACCATATTTTGGGTAAACAGAAGGGCAAGTGGAAAAATTTGGAAGAGAAACAATGAATTATTTGCTGAGTATTTTCACCAACCATGACCTAGACATTTCAAATACATTATATCTTTCATGCTTCATAAGGAGGTAGTTTTAGTTACCTTCATTTTATTTATGGGGAAACTGCGGTTCATTGTGATTAATCCTGTTGTCCAGGTTCTCACAGTTAGGAAAGCAAAGAACTCTGATTTTAATCCATTTCTGTCAAAACCAATAGCATACCCTGTATTCCATTCATCTTGCTCACTTTCCCACTCCACCCCCAAAAAGGTATTGTCCATCTGCTATGAATTAGCATGGTGGTCAAGAACTTGACTTTGGAGACAAATACGTGTAGGTCTGAAGACAGGCTACACCATTCCAAGTGAACTGAGCAATTCCCTTAACCTCTTTAAGTCTTATTTTCCATAAAATGGAATCATAACTGTCTCTACTTCAAGATTTGTGGGGAGAATCAAATGAGAGTACAGAGCTGGGTACACAAATATTTAATATAGAGTAGTTCTCATGTTACTGGAATACTTAGTATATTAACTGGTACAGAATAAAGGAGAAGTAACTAAAACAAAAAAAGGCCTGGTGGCGAGTGGTTAAGCATTCAACTGCTAACTGAAAGATGGGCAGTTCTAACCCACCAGCCACTCCACAGGAGAAAGATGTGGCAGTCTGCTTCTGTAAAGATTATGGCCTTGGAAAGCCTATAGGGAAGTTATACTCTGTCCTATAGGGTCATTATGAGTTGGAATCGACTCAAGGGCATGCCACAGCAACTAAAACAAAAGCATGTGTCTTTAACTGGAGCTAAGGCTATTCTATCCTGGCTTCTTGTTGGAAATTACAGCAAGGCTGATTCATCTGGTGGGAGGACCTTTGTGCCCAGTCAGTTACGGAAGGGTCAGTCTAGGGAGCGCCAAAGAGGAGAACTGGAGTGGAGGCTTAGACACTCTATCTCATCCACGGAACACTAGGCCAATAGATCATGTCTAGAAGTTTTAGCTCATTTCTAGAGCCACACTTCAGAAAACACATTTGAAAATGGAATCCAGGGTGAAGAAAACAGCTATGGTGCTATGAGGATGAGAGGAAGAGTGCAAATCCTGGAATTATTTTAGCTTAAGAAAAAGGAACTGATATGAGAATCTACTCATCATTTATAATATCCTTCTATGGGAAGTGAAGTTCCAAATTTCAAGGAACTAACTTGCCAGAGTACTTTTGAAATAAACCTTATTCTTAAGGTAGATTCTGCCTTTTCTTCTATTATCCTATCTTTTGTGGGTCCATACCCCCCATTTGTTCATTTATCCTTTTTGAGAAACTGCTCCATGCCAGGTAGTGAATTGGAATTCTGGGGATAAAAAGATGATCAGATATGGAGCCTGCTCTGAAGTCATGTACTGATGTCATGATGGAAATAAAGTATGCCCAGAAATATGTGAAATTCAATACAAAATGTGCAAAATGCTATAAAAGTGGAACAGGTAAAGGATTAGGACATGTAGGAGGGAAAAGAGATCGTTCTCACCTAGAGGGAACCAGGGAAGACTTCGTGATGTTCTTGGCCTTAGAGGTGAACCTTGACGGATAGGTGGAAGAAGATGGAGGGGACCTCATGACCAAAGACCTGGAGAAAAAGAAACCAGGAGTATGTATGGAGAACAGTTGCTCTTGAAATGGCTGCTCAAAAATGTTCATCAACAGATGAGTGGATAAATAAAATGTGGTGCATACGTACAAAGGACTATTACTCAGCCATGAAGTCCTGATGCATGCCACAACCTGGATGAACTTTGAAAACATTATGCTGAATGAAATAAGTCAGTCACGAAGGGGAAAATACCCCATTTATATGAAATATCTGGGATAGACAAGTACATAGAGAACCAAGTTTATTCGTGGTTACCAAGGGCCAGTGGGAGGGAGGGGAAAAAAGGGACTCACTGCTTAGGGGACACTGAACTTATGTTAAGGGTGATGGGAAATTCTGGAAATGGATAATGGTAATGATTGAACTATATGACAAACATAACTAATGTCACTGAATTGTGCACTTGAATAATGTCGAAATGGCAAACAATTTGTTACGTATATATTTATTTACCACAATTAAAAAAAAAAAAAAAAAAGGCCTTCGGCTTTCAATAGTCAACACAGAAGAAGCAACCACTTTTCCTTGCCCTGCACGTTGGGTTGTCTGGCTTTGAGATGTCACAAGTTGATGTGTCACTGATGGTTTGGTGCACTTTCCTTTTCTGTGAAACCCTTAAAGGGACATGGGAACTAGACAAGATCATTAAGGAGCCACACACAATTGCCAGCTGCTTTGAGATGTTGTTAACATATTTCAAATGCCACTTCCAGCTCAAGTTCAGTGCCTAGGAAAACTGACATAGCCCTTCTAGCAAACGGTCCACAGGGATTTCTCATCTTCTTTCTGAGCTTACCCAGCTGAGTTTACGTATCCAAGAACTTTTCACTAAAACTCTTCAAATTCAGAAACTGACTTATTAGCAGTCTATTTATGGCAGGAAAAACACTAGTTTACTCATTACAGTTTCAAAGAGCTTTTAAATTCATTATCTCTTTTAAGTTGCACAGAAATTCTAAAGATTAGAAGCCCCAAACCAAACCCACTGCCGCTGAGTCCATTCCGATTCATACCAACCCTATAGGACAGAATAGAACTGCCCCATAGGGTTTCCAAGGCTGTAATCTTTATAGAAGCAGACTGCCACATCTTTCTCCCACGGAGCGGCTGGTGGGTTCGAACCACCGACCTTTGGGTTTGCAGCTGAGCGCTTAACTACTGTGCCACCAGGGCTCCTTGTTAGGAGAGCAGTAACTGTTATTCTCATTTTACAGGTGAATAAATCGAAATTCGGAAAGCTTAGTAACTTGCCAGAAATCACACGGTTCATACAGACACAAACGGGACATGACTTTGTTTTCTGAGCTCCACTCCTGTGGCACTTCCCATCACACCACCAAGCCTGTACAGGAGACAGGTGAGACAGAACTGGAGGCTTTTGCTCTATAACCTTCATCAGCTGTTCACTATATTAATGACAAGCATCAAATAAGCAATCTGAGGTTTAGAAAAACATTGTAAACAGGTAATATCCTTAGTGTCTCTCCATCCGTTTCTTCCCCCAGCAAGATGGATGGATTCCAGAACTAGAGGTTTTGAAGGAAATGTTCTTGGCTGTTTATTATCAGTGACTCATCCTTTAATGTAGTAAGTCTTTTGGGCTCTGTTAGAGACCTTCACAACACTCAGACAGATGTAACCTGATGGTCAGCCTATCTTAAATGATGAAACAAACACACATTTTACATTTTTGGTTGGTTTGCTTTTGATACACAAGGGAATCAAGAAATTTCAGTTGCTGCAGGTCCCAGCCTCAGAGTAAATGGAACGTTGTTCAAGGTGGCCAGGCTTGTTGCTGCTGTATCAGCACTAAATGTCCACTGGTCCTCACTCTAATACTCACCGTTACCATGACCCACCCATTCTCCGTCTCCTGCTGCTGCTGACAAATTCCTGCCTACTCTCCTCCTTCTGTTTTCCTATGGTTTCTTACTCATGGCTTCTATCACCTCAAAATTCTAACTCTCATCTACCTCTATGTACTATGGCTTCCGCCCTTGTCACTTACCACTGTCTTTCTCTCTGTGTGTCTCACTCAAATTCACTGATGTCGGACCTAATTGGTTAATTTGGTGATCAGCATCCCTTGTTAAACAGATTTTATTATGCCAGGCCCTTGCCTGCCTTAAAGTCAGCTAGCCATCCCTCAGCCAGTCAGCTGCAACCAACCTGCTAAGCTCACACAGGTAACTATCTTAAAAGGAAGTCGTGGATATGACAGTGCTTCATAAACTCTCTGATAAAATAAAAAAGGTGGTGGGGCAAACAGTTAAGCACTCGACTACTAGCTGAAAAGTTGGCAGTTCAAGCCCACTCAGAGGCACCTCAGAAGACAGGTCTGGTAATCTCCTTCCTAAAGATCATAGCCTTGGAAACTCTATAGAGCAGATCTACTCTGCACGTGTGGGGTCGCCATGAGCCAGAATCCACCTGAGGGCAATTAACAACAACAACAACATATTTACATTAAGCCTAGGGCAAAATAGATCAGGAGAGTAAAAGAGTGGGGAAATCCTAACACCTAGACTAACAAAATATCCAACGTCAGACTATTTTGGCCTCATCCACGTGGTGCTGCCTAAGGGGTCATAGAGAAAGCTAGCTTAACAAAGAAAAATGAGTAGGTTCATTTATTCTTGTAAGAAGACAAAGTTAATGTCTTGGGAAAGAACAGAGAAAATGGTGCACTATGTATTTTTTCTATGAATGGCATGGGATAGTGAGAAGAACATAGACTTTGGAAACAGACATATAGTTTACTCTCCTGACTGGGCAGGTTACTGTTTGGACAACCTTAGTCAACTAAAGGCAAGCTTTATTATATTTATCTCTGAATTAAAATAGGATACTTATTTTGCAGGGTGGATATGAGGATTAAATGAGGGGATATACGTAAAATGTTCAGTACATAGCTGACACTCAAGAAATGTTACTTAATACGTCTGCTTCTACCACTGTTCTTCTTGTTAAAACTCAAGAATGAATGAGAGACCTCATTATTAACACTCTTGTGTTAATATTTGGTAAATGCTTAGTAGGTAAGAATGGGAGCTCCTTTGATATTTTTATTTACTTGTTTATGTAAATAATTTATCATTGTGAGTAATTTGCAGTGAGTTTTTTAAGTGGGAGTAGGTGTGAACACACTGGAGTCTCTGGAGTCCCTTGGGGACGATAAATAAAAATGCATGCAGAAAAATGAAATTTTTAAAGCAGCTTTTAATCCTTTTTTTAAACAAGGTGTATTATTTTCTCATTCCGAAAGTCGTATTTGCTCATGATGGAAATATGTTGAAAACATAGAAATATAAAAAGTGAGGGAAGGAAATCACTTAGAGTTCCTCTCTGAAAAGAAAACTACTGTTAACACTGCAATGTCTTTTATTACAGTTTTTCCCATTCTGAGCATACTTTTTGTTTATTTATTTTACATAGATGTTATCCTCAGGGCTTCAACCCGGTTCTGAACCACTGCTGAGAATTTGCATTTCTAACAAGTTCCCAGGTGATGCTAATGCTGCTGGTTAGAGACCAGTTCTGAGAACCACTAGTAGAGCCAAAACCAAATCAAACCCATTGCCATTGACTCGATTCACACTCACAGCAACTCTAGCACAGAGTAGAACTGCCCCATAGGGATTCCAAGGCTGAAATCTTTACAGAAGCAACTTGCCACATCTTTCTCTGGCTGAGCGGCTGGTGGGTTCAAACCACCCACCCTTCAGTTAGCCGCAAAGTGCTTTAACCACTGCACCACCAGGGCTCACTAGTACAACAGTGATTCTCAAAATTTATTATACATAAAAATCACCTGGAGATTGTGTTAAAATGTAGATTCTGATTGGGTATATCTGGCGTGAAAATGCAGATTTTTACCAGGGGTTCGAGCTAGAATGAACTGATTTGAAGCTGTGGTTATCCTACTGAATATACAGTTCCTTATGCTGATTATTGAAGGATTGATGCCTTTGCATATGGTGCTGGCAAAGAATATTGAATATACCATGTAGTGCCAAAAGAATGAATCAATCTGTCTTGGAAGAAGTACAACCAGAATGCTCCTTAGAAGCAAGGATGGCGAGACTATGTCTTACATACTTTGGACATGTTGTCAGAAGGGATCAGTCCCTAGAGAAGGACATCATGCTTGGTAAAGTAGAGGATCAGTGGAAAAGAGGAAGATTCTCAGGGAGATATATTGACACAGTGGCTGCAACATTGAGCTCAAACATAGCAACAATTGTGAGGATGGTACAGGACCAGGCAGTGTTTTGTTCTGTTGTACATAGGATCGCTATGAGTCTGAAACAACTCAACAGTACCTAACAACAACAACAACAATGCTGGTTATTTGCCTTTAAAATTATCCCATATCTTCTACATCATATAAGCTCTTCATATTTAATTATATTTAATGTCTGTGTACTAATCCAGTAAGTGGCTGTGTCTTGTTTTGCTCAACCTTTCTCTATAGCTAATGGGCAATTGGGTTTTTTTCTTTTCTTTTGTATTTTTGGTTTTGTTTTGGCTATTATAACTTATGTTGTATTAAAAAAAAATTGTAGTAGTCAGCTAGCATAACCCTGATACCAAAACCAGGCAAAGACAGCACATAAAAGAAAACTATAGACCAATATCTCTCATGAATATAGATGCAAAAATTCTCAACAAAATTCTAGCCAATAGAATTCAGCATCACATCAAAAAATAATTCACCACAACCAAGTGGGATTCATACCAGGTATGCAAGGATGGTTCAACATTAGAAAATCAATCAGTGTAATCCACCACATAAATAAAATAAAAGAATCACATGATCATTTCAATCAACACAGAAAAGGCATTTGACAAAGTCCAATACCTATTCCTGATAAAAAACTGTCAATAAAATGGGCATAGAAGGGAAATTCTTCAACACAGTACAGGGCATCTATACAAAAAGAACAGCCAACATCATTCTTAGTGGAGAGAGGCTGAAAACATTCCCCTTGAGAACAGGAACAAGACAAGGATGCCCTTTATCACCACTCCTATTTAACATTGTGCTAGAAGTCCTAACTAGAGCAATAAGGAAAGAAAAAGAAATAAAGGGCATCCAAATTGGTAAGGAAGAAATAAAACTGCCTCTATTTTCAAATGATATGATACTGTACATAGAAAACCCAAAAGACTCCGCAAGAAAACTACTGGAACTAACAGAAAGATTCGGCAGAGTAGCAGGATACAAGACAAACATACAAAAATCCGTTGGATTCCTACGCACCAACAAAGAGAACTTCAAAAACGAAATCAGGAAAACAGTACCATTTGTAATAGCCACTTAAAAAATAAAATACTTAGGAATAAATCTAACCAGGGATGTAAAAGGCCTATACAAAGAAAGCTACAAAACACTACTGCAAGAAACAAAAAGAGATCTATATAAACGAAAAAACATACCACGCTCCTGAATAGGTAGACTTAACATTGTGAAAATGTCAATTCTACTCCAAGCAATCTACAAATACAATGCAATCCCAATCCAAATAACAACAACATTCTTTAAAGGAATGGAAAAACTAATCATTAGCTTTATATGGAAAAGGAAGAGGCCCCAGGTGAGGAAAGCACTATTGAAGAATAAAGTAGGAGGACTCACACTACCTGACCTCAGAACCTACTATACAGTACGGTAGTCAAAACAGCCTGGTACTGGTACAACAACAGATGCATTGAATAATGGAACAGAATAGAGAACCCAGATGTAAATCCATCCACCTACAGTCACCTGATCTTTGACAAGGGCCCAAAGCCCATCAAATGGGGAAAAGATCGTCTTTTTAACAAACAGTGCTGGCAAAACTAGACGTCCATCTGCAAAAAAAAATGCAACAGGACTCATTCCTCACATTGTAGACAGAAACTAATTCAAAATGGATCAAAGACCTAACTATAAAACCAAAACCTATAAGATCATAGAAGAAAAAATAGGATTAACACTAAAGGCCCTAATACACAGTATTAACAGGATACAAACCATAACTGACAACACACAAACTCCAGAAGATAAGCTAGATAACTGGAATCTTCTAAAAAGTAAACACTTATGCTCATCAAAAGACTTCACCAAAAGAGTAAAAAGACAACCTACAGACTGGGAAAAAAAATTCGGCTATTACAAATCTGACAAAGGTCTAATCTCTAAAATCTACAGGAAAATCTAACACCTCTACAACAAAAAGACAAATAATCCAATTAAAAAATGGGCAAAGGATATGGACAGATACTTCACCAAGGAAGACATTCAAGTGGCTAACAGACACATAAGGAAATGCTTGCAATCACTAGCCATTAGAGAAATGCAAATCAAAACCACAATGAGATACCATCTCACCCCAGCATTACTGGCACAAATCAAAAAAAAAAAATAGCAAATACTGGAGAGGCTGCGGTGCAACTGGAACTCTTATGCATGGCTGGTGGGAATGCAAAATGGTACAACTATTTTGGAAAACGATATGGCACTTCCTTAGAAAGCTAGAAATACAAATACCATATGATCCAGCAATCTCACTCCTAGGAATATATCCTAGAGAAATAAGAGCTGTCACATGAATAGACATATGCACACCCATGTTTACTGTAGCATTGTTCACAATAGCAAAAAGATGGAAAGAACCTAGATGCCTGTCAACAGATGAATCGATAAACAAACTACAGTACACACACACAATGGAGTACTAAACAACTATAAAGAACAATGATGAATCTGCGAAGCATCTCACAACATGGGTGACTCTGGAGGGCATTACACTGAGTGAAATAAGTCAATCACAAAAGGATAAATATTGTATAAGATGACTACTATAAAAACTCATGAAAAAATTTACACACAAAAAGAAACAATTTTTGATGTTTATGAGAGAGGGGAGGCGTAGGGATGGAAGAACACTAAACATACAATAGATAAGTGGTAACTTTGGTGAAGGGTAAGACAGTACACAACACTGGGGAAGCCAGCACAACTTGTCCAAGGCAACATCATGGAAGCTCCATAAACACTTCCAAGCTCTCTGAGGAACCAAATTACTGGGCTGAGGGCTGTGGGAACCATGGTCTTGGGAAACATCTAGCTCAATTGGCTAGTTTATAAAGAAACCGTTCTACATTCTGCTTTGGTGAGTAGCGTCTGGGGTCTTAAAAGTTTGTGAGCGGCCATTTAAGATACCCCATCTGGAGCAAGGGAGAATGAAGAAAACCAAAGACACAAGGGAAAGATTAGTCAAAATGACTAATGGACTACAAGTACTGCAGCCTCCACCAGATTGAGTCCAGCACAACTAGATGGTGCCCAGGTACCAGCACCAACTGCTCTGACAGGGATCAAAATAGAGGGTTCTGGACAGAGCTGGAGAAAAATGTAGATCAAAATTCTAACTCACAAACAAACAAACAAAAAAAAAAACCTAGACTTACTGGTGTGACAGAGACTGGAGAAACCCCAAGAGTTTGGCCCCCTGACACCCTTTAACTCAGTAGTGAAGTCACTCCTGAGGTTCACCCTTCAGCCAAAGATTAGACAGGCCTATAAAACAAAACTAGACTAAATGGATGCACCAGCCCAGAGACAAGGATGAGAAGGCAGGAGGGGACAGGAAAGCTGGTAATAGGCACCCCAAGTTGAGAAGGGGAAAGTTTTGACACGTCATGGGGTTGGCAACTGTCTTTGTTATCTAGTGCTGCTAGAAGAAAAATACCACAAGTGGATGGCTTTAGCAAAGACAAATTTATTCTCTTGCAGTCTAGTAGGCTACAAATCCAAATTTACAGCATTAGCTCCAGGGAAAGCCCTTCTGTCTCTGTCGACTCCAGAGGCAGGTCCTTGTCATCTGTCTTCCCTCGGTCTGGGAGCATCTCAGCGCAGGAACCTCAGGTCCAAAGGACTAGCTCTGCTCTCGGCACTGCTTTCTTGGTGGTATGAGGTCCCCCCATGTCTCTGCTGACTTCTCTGTTTTATATTCTGAAAGAGATTGGCTTAAGACACTATCCAATCTTGTAAACCTCATCAATATAACTGCCACTAATCCATCTTATTACATCATAGTGATTGAGTTTACAACACATAAGAAAATCACATCAGATTACAGAATGGTACACAATTATACAATACTGGGAATCATGACCCAGCCAAGTTGACAGATATTTTTGGGAGACACAATTCAATCCATGACAGCAACCAGTGTCACAAAATAATATATGTACTAATTGTTTAATGAGAAGCTAGTTTGTTCTATAAACCTTGGTCTAAAGTACAATTAAAAAAAATCATAGTATGCATCTTTATCTCTATCTCTGATTATTTCATGAGGCTAGATTGATAAAATGAACACATCTCCTTGGGGATTAAGAGTGAACACTCCACCCATCTTTAACAGCATTATGCATTCTAATTTTTTGTCTTTGTATATTTCATAGTTTATATATTAGGTCTCAGAGTCCCTGGGTGGTGTAAACGGTGTGCTCAGCTACTAACCGAAAGATTGGAGGTTCGAGTACACCCAGAGATGCCTCAGAAGAAAGGGTTGGCAATCCACTTCCAAAAAATCAGCCATTGAAAACCCTGTGGAGTACAGTTCTACTCTGATACACATAGGGTCATCATGAGTCAGATCAGCTCTACGGCAACTGTTTTTTTTATATTGGATCTCATTACAGCACTCTAGGGTTCTATGCATTTCCAGTGATTCTTCTTTAGCTTCCCTGAAACTTCTACCCAATGAAACCACACAGAAGAAAAAAAAAAATATTCTCCTGCTGCCACTTGACAGCCTACCAGAAATCTGAGAACAATTCTCATGTCTTCAGACTTCCTTCTAGCAATAAGAGGAAAAGCCTCAAATTGTGGCTATTTTCCAGGAACATACAAGTTTATAACAAATAATCCTCAACTTTTTGTAGTAAAGTTTTCAGATTGAACATTGGGATTCCTAGAAAAAAATAAGTCTTATATCCAACATTTTTCATAGCTGGCCATGCTTTTATATCTTAATGTCTTAACAGTTACATCTTACATAGATATGACACAGTCCTTGCCCTGACACAGAGTTTAATCTACTCCTTCAAATCTGAAGAATGGGAAAAAGAGAAAAGGAGATAAAAACTCATATTTACTAAGCCTTGATAGGTTCCCCTATGTATTAGTTTTCTATTGTTGCTGTAATAAGTTGCCACTAACCTAGTGCTTAAAACAACACAAATTTACTATCGTAAAGTTCTGTAGGTCAGAAGTCTAGTGCCTGTGTCATTGGGCTAAAATCAAGACGTCAGCATGACTGCATCACGTTCTGGAAGCTTTAGGAGAGAATCTGTTTCCTTGCCTTTTCCAGCCTCTATAAGCCACCTGTGTTCCTGGTTCATGGCTCCCTTTTTCCATCTTCAAAGTCAGCAACAGCAGGTTGAGTCTTTCCATCACATGTTGCATCTCTCTGACCCTTCTACCATTACCACATCTCTCTTTCTAACTGCAGGTGGAAAACATTTTCTGCTTTTAAGAACTCATGGGATTAGATCAGGCCTACCTGGATAATCTATGAAAATCTCTCCATTTTGAAATCTATAATGTTAATCACATCTGCAAAGTCTCTTTTGCCATGTAAGGTAACATATTCACAGGTTCCAGGAATTAGAGTGTGGACATCTTTGGGGAGTGATTATTCTGCCTTCAATACCCTGTGTATGCTATTTCATTTATTCTTCCTAGGAAATCCAAAAGATAAGCGTATTAGTTATCTATTGCTGTGTAACAAGTACACTAAAATTTAGTGGCTGAAAACAACATTTGTTATCTCAGTTTCCTCACAGGGTCAGGAATGTGGGTAGGCTTAGCTGGATCCTCTATTTCAGGGTCTGTCACAAGGCTGCAATCAAGGTGTCTGTTTAGGCTGTGGTCTCATCTGAAGGCTCAACTGGGGATGGATCTGCTTTCAAGCTCACCTCATGGTTATCAGGACTCATTTCCTCATAGGCTGTTGAACTGAGGGCCTCAGTTTCTCCCTGCTCTTGGCCAGAGGCCACCTTCATTTCCTTGCAACATGGGGCTCTCCATATGACAGCTTGCTTCTTCTGAGTAGCAAGCAGAGAGAGTGAGAAAGAGTTTCAGCAAGATGGAGGTCATGGTCTTTTAAACCTAATTTTAGAAGTGGCATCCCATTATTTTGCCATATTATATTGATTAAAAGCAGGTCAATTGGTCCAGCCCACACACAAGGAGAGAGGATTACATATTACATAAGGGAGTAAAATATCATGAGGTGGGGATCAGTGGAACCCATTTAGAAGCAGCCTACCAGATTAAGTATTTGTATCAGTTAGATATTGCTGCATAATAAGCCATGCCAAAATTCAGTGGCTTGAAATGAAAATTATTGACTCTTGCTCACATGTCTGTGGGTCAGTTGGGGCTCGGTTGAACATCTCTGATTCAAGCTATAGGTCCCCCTGTTCTTGGCTCCCTGTTGTGGATTGGATTCAGGTCTGGTTCATTAGGGCCCAGGCTCTGGAGCTACAAAATGTCAGGAGAAGCCCTTCACATGGCACTAGCAGAAGTACAAAAGAGAAAGGGAGACATGAGATACCACCTAAGGTTTAGGATTGGGCCCATCACAGTCACTTCTCTACATATTCCATTGGTCAAAACAAGTCACATGACTGAAACTAAAGTAAAGGAACAAGGATGTACATTCTGCTTCTAAAGGGAGAAACTGCAAAGTCACACAGTAAAGGTCAAGGACACAGGAAGAGCTGAAGAATTGGGGCTAGTAATTCAAACTTCTACAGCATTATTACTCACATTTTACAGATAAAGAACTTATGGCTCAAAAAAACTAGCTGACTTGCCCAAGTTCACAGAACTTAGATTTGTCTGCCTTCAAAATTCATTCTCCAGTTTTTTATTCCACAAGGCCTTGAGGTTCATTCTTTCTGAATCATTTCCTTCCAAATAAAGGAATTCACTAATGGGCATCTGAAAATTTTTTGCAAAAAGTCACAGAAATTCCACTTTGCTCTTCTGCCTCCTGTTTGACTTTATCAGCCTAAATTTGTAACATGGGCAAAAGCATGGAGATGAAATCAGCTCTGAAAATGAGAAAATGAGTTTTCTTGCCATGCCTTTGCATTTACAAATGGGCCCAGTCCACGGTGATCACGGCTGCACCTGGAAGAATGCACAGGCCCCATGAATAATCCATGTTCCTCACACGCTACACTCCCTGCAGTGCTGGCTCAGCATCTGCTCTCCTTCCACTTTCTGCAATGCGACAGCAGCATATAGGTCAGGTGGAGTCTAAGAATGCAACAACACTCTGAACATTTGGTTGAATCCTGAGGGCAGACAAGGGACTTAGGAATCTAATTAGAATTTAATCAGACCACAGACCTGCCTTACTCAGAACCTCACAGTACCTTCAGGATAAAGCCCAGACTCCTTTATGTGGCACAGAGGAGCCTTCATGATATGACCATTGCCTGTCTTACAAGACTGTCATTCTCCCATTCATTGCCCTTCAACTTGACTGCTTGACTGCTTTCCACCACCTCCCTCACTCTCACCCCGGCTATACCAAACAAATTGTACTTGCCCAAAAGCAAATGCGTTTGTCTACATCCCTTGAATTTGCTTGTTCCTTTTCCTAGAAAGGAGCCCTGGTGGTGCAGTGGTTAAGAGCTACAGCTGCTAACCAAAATGTCTGCAGTTCCAATCCACCAGCTGCTGCTTGGAAACCCTGTGGGGTCATTCTACCCTGTCCTTAGGGTCACTATGAGTCAGAATCAACTTGGCTGCAATGGGTTTGTTTTTTCTTTTTTCCTAGAAAATTTCTTCCTCCCTTTTGACACTTGTCTAAATTCCTTCTTTCAGAAGTAGTTCAGGGGTCACCTTTTCCAAAAAGCCTTTCTTAACCTCACCCTCACGCTGGATTCCAGCTCACTCAGGACTGGGAGCTTCTTGCTTAATGAAACATTTTATCTTCTTTCATAGCTTTATCAACCCATGTGACAATTATTTATTTATCTGACAATCTCAAATACAATGAGTTCTTTAAACTGAATGATTCTTTGGCTCTGAATTTACATTGTTCTTAGTTCAGTGCCCAAACCCATTGCCATGGAGTTGATTCCAACACATGGTAACCCTATGTGTTACAAAGTAGAACTGCTCCATAGGGTTTTCTTTGTTGTAATCTTTACAAAAAAGATCGCTAGGCCTTTCTTCTGCAGCACCACCTGGTGGTTTAAAACTGCCAACCTTTATATTAGTAGTTGAACACAAACTGTGCTACCTAGGGACATTTAGCACAGTGCACAGTGGTCATTAAATGGTGGAAGATGTGGAAAAATGAATGGGAAAGGAAAGGAAGGGAGAAACAGGAAAGTAAGGAAGAGAAGGAAGCAGGGAGAGGAGGAAGGGAAGAAGGGAGAGAGGAAGGGAGGGAGCGAGGGAGGTGAGAAGGGAAGAAGGGAGGAAGGAAGGAAGGAAGAAAGGAAGAGGGAAGGAGGGAAGGAAAGAAGGAAAAAAGAGAGGGAGGGAGAACAAAAGAGATTGTGAGTGAGAAGATACTTTGTAAGTTGCACATGGCCATCTAAGTATAAGGAGATTCATTTGTTTTCACCTAAAATATTCTGAAGAGTGTCGCCTCTAACCAGCTCCTCAATGTGCTCCAGTACGATCAATAACCAACCCAGATGATAAATTAATGTTAAATAACAGTTTGAAGAATGGCATGCAAAAAAACATAGTAGGAGAGAATAAGCAGAGAGTCTCTCCAGAATTGTAGCCTCACAAAATATGTAAAGAGCCTGCTGCGATTCAGTGGATAAGAGGCAAGAGGACTACCAAGATAGACTGTGGATTGGTTACGAGATGATCAGTAATCCGGCAGGTGGGAGGGCCCTCCAGAAATGGAGTTCTCATTTCTGCTGTAGAAAATGGAATCCTGAATCAATCCAAACAAGAGTTTCCAGGCAATAGTTCCAAATGCCAGTTGCTACTATTTTTGCTTCAACACCACAACTAACCGAGTGTGATTGCTTGATAGTTCTGAAGCCGCCTTTACCCTCTAATAACTGCACTTTCAGAATTGCACCTGAGGCATTTCCATGAGAAGCCTCTTAATTGATGTTTTAGTATAATTACTTGGAAAACACATCTTTGAAAAGAATAGTTGGAATAGAAAATAGATAAAATATGTTCTAAAATTATTCTTTGCATTCACTGTCATTAAAGTAACTGCTTCTTCCCCTCTGTCACCTCCCAAAAAAAGATGACAGCTTTGTGACTTCAGAAAGTTGCTAAAACTCCAGAAGATTTTCTCTTAAAAAAAAAAAAACAAAACCCTATTTTACTTTTTTCCTGTGAAACCACCACAACATATAGCTGGGAAGAGGAGATGCAGTTGTCATGATTTGAGGCTGAAAGTCCCTGCCTTTGTTCTAACTCTAAAACGCACTTGGATTTGCATAAAAATAGGAGTGGACTTAGAGCAAAGATCCTGTACTTGATGCTTATTAACTGAAATTCTCTGAGTCTCAGTTTTGTTTTGTTTACATCTGGAAAAAGAAGGACACTAATTCATTTTCACTGGGCTATTGTGAAAATCCAGTGAAATTTTATTTTTTTTAAATGTATTGCTTAGGAATTACCAGTGAAATTTTATATCTTTTAAACGCAAGGCAAATGAGTTATTCTGTATTGCTTAGGAATTATGGATTAATATCATAATTTGTGGGCAAGAATTAGTAGAATGGAGCCAGAAAACAGAGTAGAGAGGGGTTGCTAAAAGAATTCCTCCTCAAAAGTATCTTCTTACCATTTACAGAAATCAGATATTGCCTTGAATTCCAAGTATGTCTTTGGCTCATTCGAAATGTCCACTTTTCAGAGAAATCTCCTTTACTACCCCAGCAGAACCAGTCCCTGCCTCTAGAACCCTCTTGTCTGATAGCACTTGGCTCATTATTATTTGTCTGTCTCTCTTAGCAGGAGTGGAAGTTCCTCTGAGGCAGAGGACGTATCTTCTTTTCAATATTACATTACCAGATTATTGAGCATTCTCAATATGGTGTGGTTTAACGTGAAATTATTTTACCTTTTTTTCCATTAACTGCATTTTTGACAAATTATTCTTTGCAATTTATTTACAACATCTTGGAGAGATTTTATCATTTCCAGTCATTTTCATTACTTAGACTGCAGTTTAAAAAACTTTAACCTCAATATAGATTTAAAGCTCACCTCTTCCCCTTTTCTGTACCTCAGCCTTGAGCTCAGAGTTTTTGTTCACGTTGTTTCTTTGACTAGAATTCACTTTCTAGGTAAGCCCTTTCCTCTTTTCCTAACTCTTCTGATCCCCAGGACAGTTAATTATTCCTTCTCAGTGCTGCAACATACCCACTGACTAGAATATACTTGTCATTGTATTCACTATGTGACATACACATATAGATACACACATATATATAAATTTATATACCTCTCTCCCAACATACATAGAATACTAATAATTATGATAAAAATAGTACATAAATATATGAGTCTCTGGGTAGTACTAACAGCTGTCAGCTGCTAGCCAAAATGTTGGCAGTTCCAGTCCACACAGAAGCACCTTGGAAGAAAGACCTGTTGATCTACTTCCAAATAATCAGCCACTGAAAACCCTACGGAGCACAGCTCTACTCTGACACATGTGGGGTCACCATGAGTTGGAGGTGACTCAACTGTAACTGGTACTGGTACTATAATACTTACACTGCTAATAATGTATCAGTCAAAGAACTGGATGACACAAAGTAGAAGTGTATGCGAGTTATCTCCTGGTAGGGTGAATGTTGACCAATAAGAGAAAGTTGTGAGAAGCCAAGCGAATAAATTCTCTCTCCTGTTTACCTCTCCTGAAATGCTCTGGAGCCTGAGTTCTTTGTATAGTCTACATGTTTCATGCAGCCAGAGGACCAAACGGCTGAAAGATCAGGGATCCATACTTATGACGTTTGTGAAGCAATGGATAACAAATAACACATCACTTTGCCTTGGTTCCCAAATTTCAAGATATAGAATGTGCATTAAACCAAAAAATAACGTATGATGCTGTGTCTACAGTAGCTAGAGCGCACAGGTTTTGTACCCAGAGGTGAAAGTATGTACGATTGCTTTCATTATCACATCCAGAGACTCACTTGCAGCATTTGTGCTTCCTGCTCCCAAAACTTTGTTCTTGGGAATGGGAAACACATGCAACAGGGACTCAGTAATGACTCCAGTAAAATGGAAACACTGTGACAAGGACACGGCTATTTTAGGCTCATCCTTCCAGTGGGCCAATAGGCAAAGAACAAAGTTATTACACAATAATGGCAGGGAAGATTGTATGTGGAACTTAAGGGATTCACTGGATGTTTTCTTAATACTTCTATGCCAAGTAATAACCAGAGATGGGCAATTATAGTAATCACAACCCAAAAAAACTAGTCAATTAAGGGCTCAGATCAATCAGGAATGAAGATCTGTGTTACCATATGAGGCGAATACCTGGACCAGCTGAAGCACTGGCCAAGGGTAAAGAAAATCTAGAATTATAGAGAATGGAATTATGGTTTCAGGGATAGCTCCAGCAGCAAAGACTGTAGTTTGTTTCACTTACCTTCATGCCTTAAGTTGTCCAGGAGATTGTGAATGGTGAACACCTGGAAGTAGATTCTGTTAATGAATTGACCTGTACCTTCCGTCTTTGGGAAGGAATAAGGGAACGTTGTTTTCAAAAAAACTTTTGCTGAGCTTGCATTTTATAGTCTGGGAGCCAGAAATAATAGGAGGGCAGGAGTGGATTGGAATGGCCCAGGAGATGAATGTATGGGATATTTTAGGTCAGCTTCAGATTCCCTTGACGTTACCTATCTCACAGGCTCTTGGAGTTTTGCTTTTCTTTGTCTGCTTGCTATCTCATGAAACTGAGCATGCATTTGCTCAAGAAAATTGATCCTCTTCCCTGGGAGACACCACACGGCCAGGTGGACCAGCCACGTGCCCAATGTCTCTGGTTCCCACCACACCACAAGACGTGGGATCTGGTTTCCTATCAGCTTTTTAAAGAGCCAGATAATGCAACTGGAAGTTCAGGGAAGTTAATAGCTTGCAGAGCAAATTTTGACCCATGGGAAAAAGGAGATTGAAGGGAGATAAGTAGATAAATTCCCTATTCTTTCTCCTTCCCATTGACTTCTTTGAGGTAAGCTTTCTATTTACAGCCTATAGACATTCTGTGAGACCAAATGAACATGTCTACCAAACTATCTGCTGTGTGTCTTTGAAGTTTGCTATGAACGAATGACCTGTGTGGCAGCACAGGACATTGCACTTCTTCCTGCCCTTTCATGCCTCATTTTTTTCCCCTCATTCTCGCTATTCTAGTTTTACGCCTCCCAGCTAAAGCATTAGCACTTAATCTTGGCTCAGACTCCATTTTCTTGGGAATCACGGATAAATATAAAACAGATACAGAAACAAGAATAACCATAACAACAATTATAATAGTAAAGCTAAGCTCTTGACTGTTATTAACCAAAAAGTTGGCGGTTCGAACCCACTTAGTGGCTCTTCAGGAGAAAGACCTGATGAGCTGCGTCTATAAAGATTTCAGCCAATAAAACCCTATGGGACAGTTCTACTCTGCCACATAGGGTCATTATGAGTCAGAATCAATTCAACAGCACCCAATAACAACAAGATTTCTTGAGCTCTACTCTATGCCAGACATATTCTATGCATTAACTCATGTAGTTCCTTGATAGTAAGAGGCAGGTCTTACTCATCTTTGTAACCCCAGTGCATAGAACACAGCTGGCAGATAATAGTCTCAGAAAATGTTTGAAAAATGATACCTGCCTTCTTATAAGAGCTTTTAAGTTAGCTATTTGCAAAATGTCTGTTTTAACGCAGATACACTGTTCAAGACCACTTCCTACTGAGCACCTACCACATGCCAAACTTTTTCCCATCTATTATCTCATTCAGTGCTACCAATCACCTAGAAAGGTAAGATCAGTGTTATAAACCGATTCTATCAGTGAGAAAACCGAAACCAAGAGAGGTAGAAGGCAATCTCAGAATGGACATTTACTTACCCTGAATTAGAAAACAATATTGAGTAAATCATTTAGCATGACTGAATCCTTGAAGTGGTTCTAATGAGAGCGAAAGCCAGAATTTTCTGCAAGGATTGCTACCAGGGAGGAATGTAATTGTTCTATAGGTACTATTTTCCAAATATTGATGACAAAATTCAGGTTCAAAATATTAAGACTTGTTTAATATCCTACAAATTGCATAGTGAACACATTTGAATAAATCTCTGAATCAAATGTCTGTACAATTTATGTTATACCTCACCGCAGAACCTTGAGCAAAAGCAGAGAAGATATTTCAGGTGTCATCACTCCAGTCAGAGGTTTCTTATGACACTATTCTAATGGCAGCAGGTAGGAGTAGACAATGAAGAGCATTTTTTAAAGTTGTTGGTACCCTAGCACCTTTCAAAGGAGCCCAGAGCAATCGAGAGCATCAATTTGCCAATGGGAAAGTGAGTTTTCCATATTAAGATGCTCCTGGCATTTGATAATCCTCCAAGGCCTTTTTTTTTTTCTTCTATTGATGGTTATTTTGTAAGGCTAATAATTTGCATAAAATCATTAACCTTACAAAATAACTATCACAGAAAAAATATTTTTTTACAGTGCCCCAGTGGCACAGTGGCCAAGAGCTCAGCTGCTAATCAAAAGGTCAGCAGTTCGAGTCCACCAGCCACTTTTTGGGAACACTATGGGCAGTTCTACTATGTTCTGTTGGGTTGCTACGAGTAAGAACTGACTCGACGGCAGCAGGTAATGATTTATGCTAGGTAAAAAGAGAATGAGAGTTCAGATGATGCAGAGATGTCTATTTTCAACATAAAAGATATGTGGGTTGTTAAGAGTAAGGCCAAAGGAGAAACCAATGATAACAGCAAAAAAAAAAAAAAAGCACAACAACAAAAACAATTCTTAATGACTACAGGGATCAGGTTAGGAACACAACAAAGAATTCTGTGACAGAGGTGTAGGGGCAACATTTGTGCTCATGCCCTGATTCTTATATTCCAGTCAGCATTTCCTTTCCTAACAATTATGAATAGTTGAGTATGGATTGAAGGAACATGCCGTTTAAACTTAAAATATGAGACATACCTATAGTTTCAGAGTTGAGTCTTGGAATGTATCATCAGTGGATGGTGTTGAAGGGGACTGGAATTCAGAGAGTCCTGTGTATCCTCTGTAAGTCCACCAGCCCATGTAATTGGACAGCTAGAATTCTAAAAAGTGAAAGCAACTTTAACGAAGTTGCAGAGGTTAAACTTTCCATAGTGTTTGGGTCCCATTTGGATGAAGCATATGGTATGGGAGGTATGCTTGGAAATACTGGTTTTGGTTGGTAAAATTGCAGAGTGCTTTAAATACTTGGTCAGTATTGAAAGTTCAGTAGGTTATAACGAATTATTTAAGATTCTTGCAAAAGAAATATCATGATTTGAAATATACTTTATGAAAATTAATCTTGCTGCAGTGTGTAGGGTACAGTAAAGAATGCAAATAAACGGGACACACAGTGAAGAGATGGTTAAAGTAGTTCAGAAAATAAGTAATGAGGCTTCCCAGGGACTCATTAACTGTTTTCTCAGACCTCAGATTGTATGATGGATGTTTGATATTATATATGGTTACTACATAAGAGATCTTCAAATAGAAGTGTAGGTGTCCTTCTCATTCCTAAAGAATTTCATAATAAAAGGTTTTCAGAAGATACAGAATTCTGGATAATAGCATTTCAGGGGAGAGAAGGCAGGAATCTAGACCTAGTAACAGAGATTAATAGATGCTATCTGATAAATATTTCCCCTGATATTATTTGAGATGGCGATGAGCCCAGCTGAAAGACTGTGTTTCCTAGTATGGTAAGGTTAAAAAGATCTGGGCAATGAGAGGTGAGTAGAAATGCTGGGTGGAAGCTCCAGAAAAGCTGCTCAGCTAGAAGCTGGGCCTTTTTGTCCCATCCTGCTTCCTCCCGCTGGTAGCCTGGAATGCAGAAGTGTGTTTCTGCATCAGCCATGTTGGACAATGCAGCGACCTTGAGAATAAAAACAATATGCTGACAGCAGTGAACAGAAAATCACCCTGCACTTCTTTTGCAACGCTCTTGTTTAAGTCACTATTGTTTGGGATTTCCTATTACATACAGCCCAAACTAATCCTAAATGATAAACCACTTGCAAAAAATCCACCTTGGGAGTCTGGTATTTAGACTGAACTTCCTTAAAGTGATTACTACAGGATCATCTGTGTTAAAGAATCATAGATAACATCGACGTTATCTAGCCTAATCTCCGACCTGCTACAGAGCTCCACCTACAAAATCTACTCTATATAGACTGCCTATAGATGACATAGTTGTTAATTCCGTTTCCTTAAAATCGCTACAATACACCTCTTCCTTTCCATTCTTGCTACCATTGCCTTAGGTCAATTCCTCATAATTTCTGTGCTGAACTATTACCACAGCTTCCTAACTTGTGTCCCTGTCTCCACTTTTGCACACCTCCTCCCCATCCATCGCCTACTCATCTTCCACACTCCTAACAAGATGCCATCTCTAAATCCAAATCCAGATACATTATTTCCTTACCTTTCAAAGGCCCCATATTACCTGGCAGAGGATTTCTTCTTCAGCCTTACCCTATTACCCTAACAGTTGTGATCGAGTTGATTCCAACTCATGGCAACCCCATGTGTGTCAGAGTAGAAATATGATCCATAGGCTTTTCAGTGTTGACTTTTTGGAAGTGGATTACCAGGCCTTTCTTCTGAGGTGCCTCTGTGTGGACGTAAGCCTCCAACCTTTTGGTTAGCAGCTGAGTGCATTAAACATCTGCACGACCCAGGGACGCCTCTTCAGCCTTATCCTCCATAACTCACACCACATACACCATGCTGCCTTTGTAAGCTCCTGAATGTGTTACACTGCTTCATGCCTCTTAGTCTTTGCACTGGAATGCTATTTTCTCTCTCACCCACTTGGATTACTCTTATCTATATTTAAAGATGGTGGTGGGTAGCTATAGCATCAGTTCTCAAAATTTTGATCTCAGAAACAGTCTTATCTTAAGTACTATGGAAGCCATCAAAATCTTTTGCTCGTCAATTATATCTATTAATATTTACCATTTTAGAAATTAAAAATTAGACTAATTTAAATATTCACTTACTAATTCATTTTAAAATAACCATAGTATACTCATTTCATAGTAACACATGCAAAATCTTTTATGAAGAAATAACTACATTTTCCAATAAAATTAATGAGAAGAGCACCATTGTTTTACACGTTTGCAAATCTCTCTAATAGCTAGCTTAATAAAAGACGGATTTTCATATTTACTTGTGCATTCAATCTCTTTTGATATATTGTTTTAGTTGAAGTGTATGAAGAAAGAGAAGATTTTGTGAATATTCTTCTTTGAATGTTCACAAAAACTCAACAATGTAAATCTGACACCAGACCAAAGAACTTTTCATACTCTGCTACATTAAAATCCATTGGTCAATCTTGAATGGATCTTTTACTCATGCATGATTTTGTAACATAAGTCATTTAAAAAATATTGGTTTAGTAAGTTATGCATATCTACAAAATGTTGATACATTGACTATACAATATTAAAAAATCATATGTGTTAGTATCACCACAAATTTCATTAGAAAAAAAAAATCTTTAAGTATTAAGAAACTGTCAAGCTCACAGTGGTGGATATAAGTTTTCTGATTTTTATTTGAAAGCTTAAATTTTATCATTGGCAACAAATACTGTCAGTTGTTTTCCTTGAAGTGATAGGCTTACTTTGTTCATGAATATGTCTGCTAAATACCCAAAACTGAACAGCCATAGTTATTCTGTAAGTTTTATTTTTTCAAGTAAAAACGATGGTCCCTGAAAAAAGTCAGTTAGTTTAGCTGGTAACTAAAATAATTGCATAAGTACTTTTTCCTTGAGGTAGCCATTGTACTTCAGTATGCAGCAAAAGTACTTTATACACACTTCCTTTTTTCTGTTTTATTATTTTTTTTATTGTGCTTTAAGTGAATGTTTACAGCTCAAGTTAATTTCTCATACAAAAATTTATACACATATTATTTTGTGACATTAGTTGCAATCCCCACAATGTGACAACACACTCCCCCTTTCCACTTCTGGTTCCCTGTGTCCATTTAGCCAGTTCCTGTCCCTACCTTCTCATCCTGCCTCAGGACAGGAGCCACCCATTTCATCTCGTGTATCTGACTGAACTGATAAGTACACTCCTCATTTGTTGTTTTGTTTTTATTTTTTTAACAGTCCTGTCTAATCTTTGTCTAAAGAGTGGGCTTTGGAACGGCTTCAATTCAGGGTTAACAAAGCATTCAGAGGCCATACTTTCAGGGGTTCCTCTAGTCTCTGTCAAACCGTTAAGTCCAGTCTTTTTACGTGAATTTGAGTTTTGCTCCACACTTTTCTCCTACTCCATCCGGGACTCTCTGTTGTGTTTCCTGTTAGGGTGGTCATTGGTGGTAGCCAGGCACTATCTAGTTCTTCTGGTCTCAGGCTGGTGAAGTCTCTGGTTCCTGTGGTCCTTTAATCTCTTGGGCTAATATTTAACTTGTGTCTTTGGTTTTCTTCATTCTCCTTTGCTCCAAGTGGGATGAGACCAATCGATGAATCTTAGACAGCTGCTTGCAAGCTTTTAAGCCCTCAGATGCCGTTCACCAAAGTGGGATATAGAACGTTTTCTTAATAAAATTTGTTATTCCAATTGACCTAGATGTCCCCCAAAACTATGGTTCCTAGGCCCCAGCCTCAGCTACTCTGTCCCTCAAAGTGTTTAGATATGTCCAGGAAACTTCTTAGCTTTTGCTTTGGTCCAGTTGTGCTGACTTCCCCTGTATGCACACTTCCTGTTTTGACATACAGATATTAAAAGGATATGTATATGAGTCAATATTTAATAAAACTAATATTAATTGATCAAGGACATTCTTATATAAAACTGGCATTTTTTAACTGTGAGTGCAAGGTGGTGAAGAATACAATGACTCCTTTTACAGTTAGTGCCACTGTTCGGTTCATGCTAATGTGCCAACAGTTTTACACACCACTGCTTTTGCACCATCAGTGCAAATGTCAACATAGTAAAAAAAAGGAAAATAATGTCTTAGGATTATTATGAAAATATTTTTTACCTCAGGGACTCCCTCAGAAGACATTGAGATCCCCTGGGGCCCATGGACCATGCTTTGAGAAACACTCCTCTGTGGAATAATCTGATTGTACTTCCACTCTTGTAAGAACGACCTCTTTTAACTCCTTTGACACAGCTACTGTGGAAGCTACTGAATTCTAAGTAACTGTGCCCCTTAGCCACATCTGGTTGGTCTAGGAGCAAACCAATGAATCCCTTCCCCAGGCATTTTGAACTCAGGTCTCTGGAATTTGAACAGTTCACTGCAGCAGCGTCTTTCCAGTGTCTGAGCTGCCAGATGTAAAGCTTCAAAAGAGTCAGTGACAATACTTTCTGTCAAAGGGACCAAGAGAGAGAGGCAGCCAGACTGCAGCAAGAAAAAAGCAGAAATGAGAGATAGAAATCTTGTCAAGGCTCAAATACCTGGGTCCAATTTTTCCTGAGGCCCAACCATGTCGCTATCCTTGTGTACTATGAAACACCAGGTACTTCTGCAATAAAAGCTCCTCTGGAATGAAATAGTTTACCTAGGTTTTTCTGTCACTTACAGTTAGCATATGGAAAAAGAATTCTGCTCAAGGGACTTCTCATCTATGAAGCCTCCCTGATCCCATCCTGTAAGCAGAATTGATAAACCCACATTTGCACTAACATTAAGCCTCACACTCATCTCTGTCATAACACCTGTTTCACTATACTGTAAGGTTTCTCACTAGGATGTCCCCCGGAATGTATCACAAGGCCCTGGAAAGTAGTAAAACTACAAGGTTTTTTTTTTTTTGTTTGTTTTGTTTTGTTTTGTTTTGTTTTGTAACTCAAGTGTTAGCAATTAAATATATGAGTGAATAAGAGGGGGAAAAGGAAGAAAGAAAAAAATTGACAGAGACATAAATTTTGTTCTATTCCTTCTTAAGTCATTTCATCTTTCTGAACCTCCATTGGCCCACTTGCAAAATAGCTGGACCCATTGCTGAAACCGAATTAGGTTAGCTACTTGAAACTCCCTTATTAAGTTTTCCTAAGTTATGTAACTGTATCCTTAGTGGTTTAGTTAGAAACACTGATGTTATGGAAGCCATATCCTTAGTGGTTCTGCTAGGAACCACAATAATTATAAAATTTATAAAAACTCTCTATTTTTTTTTTCAATTAGAGGTATCCAGAGAGGCCTCATCCACTTTTCCCATTTAGCTACTTAATTATTCAGGAAAACTGAAAACTAAGTCACCCGTACCATTAAGTGGAACCCACCCAGACATAAATTTTATACATCTTTGACAAATCTTTTCATCTCAGCTTCCTCATCTGTAAAAAACAGGAAAAATAACATCGCATGGAGTTGTCATGAAGATTAAATGCGACAGTGTTTGTCAAGCACTGTTCTAACAGTGTCTGACATTGGGTAAATTAAATTTAATGTTTTACAAGCTTTTCTTTCTCCCCCAGAAACATTATGTACTTCAAGTTTCCTTTCAGGAAGTTCAGATTGAAATAACATTTATAGATGAGCTCACTCAGGCTGAGAGTGGTCAAGAGCTTGTCCTAAATTCATTCGGTAACTGCTGTTGCCAGAGCCCAACATGGGCATCCTAACTCCAAATTCTGTTCTTTCCATTATACCTGTGATCTCTGCTCAGTCAGACAAAGAGCACTAAGCACTAAGTTCAAATAAAAGGGAAGTATTTTGTCCCCTCTCTAGGCATGTATGCAAGTGGATTTAGTGAAGAATTGAAAAAGAATTTTAAAAATGACGAATGTTTGAAGACATTGGAATATGATGAAAACAATGAGTACCAGATTAGAAATAAGAAGATTTGAATTTCAGTCACTGCCTGACATTTACTAGCTTGGTGAGTTGGACAAGTCAGTTAGGCAAACACACAGAAATTTCATCATGTGTGAAAAGCAAGAACTTTTTCTTGTCCTACACAGGGAAGAGAAGGAAATCGTTTTCTGAGCATCTATGCCCAGACACGTGACAAACATTATCTCACTTAATTCTTACAGTAACATTTCCATTCAGGCATAATTACTATTTTATTATTATTTTGTTCACAGTTAAGTGAAGCATTTGAGCACAGCTGAATTGCTGGGCACCTTGGTGGAAGAAATCTATTAGCGGTATGGCTAAAATCCTTGCTCAGTGGGTATTATTATCTCTACTTTTTTTTCTGGCAAGGAACTCAGGATCCAATAAATTAATTTAATTTTCCCAAGGTCACAGAATTAGTATCTGATTCCCATCACCCCAGACTGTTCTACCTGCCTTAAAAAATCATTGTGAGAGACAAGAGAATCCAAGTAGGGACATGTCATATTGTCCAAAGTCTGTTAGCATTGCTGAGAGCAGTGGAATAATCCCGGAACTTCAAGTGAGGAAACCTGAGTTTTAAAGTCTTACCCACCCCTGACTGTGCAATCTTGAAAAATTCACTTCATTCCCCAAACCTCAGTTTTATCATCAGTAAAATGGGGTTTCTTGTATCTCAGGCCTAGATGCCTGCCTTACAGAGCTGTTACGAGGCGCCAGCAACTGTAAAATCGTTTTGTGCTCTGTAAAGCCCTATACAAACGTGTGCTATTATTATTATTGCTATTACCATTATTATTATACCGTGTTCTTCGGGCAAGCCATTTATGTTAAAATGACATAGCACATAATCGGAGTGCTCAAGTTAAATAAATGAAATCAGCTGTCTGACTCCTTTAAGACAAACGATGTTATTACAACATAATTGTATAACCCCATATAGCTTACAGCAGCAAAAGGATGTGTATTTCACATGCCCTCCTATAATTACATCCCCATTATAATTTTGCAGTTAGTTGCGATGAGCTCTGGTCATGAAAACATGCCAATTTTGTATGGGATTGAAGTCTGCCTAATTTTAGCAAATTGAGAGTCACACAAAAGAAAAGAGATAAATACTATGTTGTTATTTTTCATTAGAGAATTGCTATATTAAGAGGCTGCGATCCAGCTGTGTTTGTTTAAATAAAAGTGTGATTTGAATACCTCCTACAGCTAATGTTCCTGCCAATGAATAAAAGATAAAAATGCAGCTCTTGTTGGATGGGAGTCTCTGCGATCTAGCTGACTCGGAGATTTATTGTTCCACATAAGGAAGTTGAAAGCGTGGAGGGCAGACCACACGCAGGGGCCTTTTGTGTATTATTTCAAGCTGTACCACTAACAGATTTCTTCCACTGAGGCTCCCAGCAATTCTGCTGTGCTCAAATGCTCCACTTAACTGTGAAAAAAATAATAATAAAATAGTAATTATGCCTAAATGGCAAATACAGCCCAGCTCAATGCCACAAGGAAGAAAGTAAACAGGAACAGTGTTCAGAGGAGGAATGCTGTATTTTAGTGTCCTTCTGATAATGGACTTAAGCCTTGTTTATTTCCTCCAAGCATTCCCTCTCGCTGATTCCCCAGTGCCTCTCTCTCCCGTGTCTCCCCTAAGAAACTGCAATGTTCTTCAGAAGTTCACTGCCCTGAAGTTGGCCTACCCAGAACAAAGGAGAGAGGGGCTATCCCAGCTGCAGCTACAATGTAGCATAAACCTGAAAGCATCTCAAATGATGTGCTAGAAACCTAGCTTACTGGGATACAGCAGGGTTAAAATCTCTGCCCTCCAACCCATCACAGTTTATTAGTCTACATATAATATGTATCTCTTCCCATTCACCAAACCACTAAGTGTGACTTAAAAAAAAAAAATACCATGACCTGAACAATGCTTACTCTTAAACATTCAATTCTTGCCACTCTCCACCTTGCTCTCTAACCCAGTTATAAAAATGAGCTGCCATCAAGTTGACTCCAGCTCATGGCGATCCCATGTGTGCCAGAGTAGAACTGTGATCCACAGGATTTTCAGTGGCTGATTTTTCAGAAGTAGATCACAAAGTCTTTCTTCCAAGGCACCTCTGGATGAACTCGAACCTCCAACCTTTCAGTTAGCCACCTAGCCATACCAGCCTTAAATATAAACACACCCACCCACACACCATCATCTCTCTCTTACCTCTGGGCATTTTCAAGTGCTACCTACCCCTCTACCTGACCATCTATCCCTCCCTTACTCATGTAGTGAGCTCAAACTTATCTTTATGATTTAATTCAAACATTGTCTCTCAGAAGTCTTCCTTGTACCACCCCCATATCCCAAGTGTGGGATGAACATATCTCCTCTCTGTGCCAATAGCACATTTTCCTAATCAGTCACACTGATTCTCAATGAGGAGGCTGGACTCCTATCTGGGTAAGGAGGGAGCAAAACTCTTCCTTTATTTCCTCCTTACCTGCCCAGCATGCCTCACCATCCACCAGAGTCACAGTCATCATGAGCAACTATTACTGATAGTAGTGTGTTTTTCAGATGTGTTAAGCTGGAATAAAGATAGAGAACTATAGTTGCATTAAAATTTTTGGCTTACTTGTCTGTCTCCTCTACTAGGCCTTAGAGCGTGACAACTATGCCTTTTCATCTCTGTATCCTCAGGGCCAATAACAGTGGCTAGAACTTTATAGATATGTAGTAAATGTGAATAAATGGATGGATATTGTTGTTGTTGTTAGGTGCCACTGAGTCAGTTCTGACTCGTAGCAACCACGTGTATAACAGAACAAAATGTTGCCTGGTCCTGCGCCATCCTCACAATAGTAGGTATGTTTGAGCCCATTGTTGTAGCCACTGTGTCAGTCTGTCTTATTGAGAGTCTTCCTCTTTTTCACCGACCCTCCACTTTATTAAGTATGATGCCTTTCCCCAGGGATTAGTCCCTCCTGATAACATGTCAAGAGTAAGTGAAACGGAGTCTCGTCATCTTTGCCTCTAAGGAGCATTCTGGCTGTACTTCCTCCAAGACAGATGGATAAGCAAATAATGTAATTTTGGAGAGAAGGTGACTGGTGATATACAAAAAAATGAAAACAAAATGCAATGAGAGCCAAAATGAGGGAGAGTTCATTCATAACTGGGAAAAATTGAAGGAGCCTTATAGAGAAAGTGATTGTTGAACTGAAACCTAAAAGATCTTTTGATTAGGATCTCGGTGTTCCAGACAGAGAGAAAGTAAAAGTATCTATTTAACAAACACACCAGAACCTACACTATTCTTATTCTAAGGGTGTAGTTACTGTAGAAATTAACACTGAAAGGCTACGCACTTGTTCCAATAACAACCAACCTGCGAAGGCTTCAGGAACAGTCTTCAAGATCTACCTTCATAGGCACTGAAGAAAATCTACCTCAGATGGCTTTGTTTTTTCTGTTTGTTTGTTTTTGATTTTTTGTTTGTTTGTTTAAATCCAAATCTGGACAATGCAGCTTGATTTCCTACTTCACTGTTCCTTCAAAGTTGAATGCATATTGTTCACATACACAGCATGTGCTCAACATAGGAATGCAGTGAGTGAACTAATAAACTCAGGATTGCCACCACTGGGGACAATAAAGGTGTCACAACACTTCGTCATAATCACTACTTCATGGTGAAGAATTGCCTGGTGGAATAAAAAAACACACCACATACTGACTGTGTAACTGTACATATTATTTAACTATGCTGAGCTCACTTGCCTCTTTTTGTAAGATGACATTAACAACAGTTGCATCATAAGGCTATTGTTAGGATCAAATGAGACAACTACCATATTTTACGCAAATAATGCATGCTTTCTGCATTTGCCAGGTGTGTCCTCCACCCCAGCCCTCCGGGAGGTATTTTTGTAAGTGCTCTATGCTAATTCTTTTTTACAGAAAAATGTGGAAGAGGATTGGCATGGTGATGTTTGTCACGTTTGTGGGGGGAGGGCACAGCCAGCAAACAAACACAGAAGGTGTACTTTATTTGTGTAAAAATACAGTATTAGCTTAAACCATATAAAATTTCCATTTTTAAGTGAAATATTGGCAATTACATATGGCTCAGCCTCGTAGAACAGTGTTACAATATAGTAAATACACTCCTTATGTTAAGAACAAGTCTTTACTATGTATACATGATAGACGCTAGATTAGATTTTACCTATAGCATTTGATAGCAGTCAATTAGCAAGTCACATAGTGTTCTAACCATAGTTTCCTCATCTGTAAAATGGGGTTGATGATACTTGTCTTGCAGATATGCTATGAGGACTAAGAAAATTTTAAATACCTGGTACAAAGAGAGTAATCAACAAATAGAAACCAGTATAATTTAAAAACAGGAGAATTTATTTTTTAAAAATGACTACAATATTTCAGAAAAGAATAATAGAGCAAAAGTTTACTAAGGAGAAGGTTTCAGCCATAGGTATTCTGGCCTCGTGTTGGAGATTCTTTACTAAAATCTTATAACCATGCACATAATTCTAAAGAATGGGTGTGTTAGAGCTAATTTAGTTAAGGCCAAGCGGAGGACTGAGTGGCTGTTTGCCAGAAACCATTGACTCTCGAGGGCTCTGGAATGTCAGGGAGTCTGGTTTATACCGTCTGAGTCAATTAAATAACCAGAATGCCTGAAGTCTAAAAAACCTTTGCAAACAGTAACCTTCATGATCAAATTGAAAGTACATGCTTTTTCTAAGGATATGGCATGGGGATCAAAACTAGACGTGAAATACTCAAAGGGATCTGATTATCAGCAGAAGTTCCTGACCTATAAGAACATAAAGAATGTGTTCATCCCACACATCAAAAGTGATTATTATTATTATTGACAATAATAATAAACCAAGTTATGACAACATGCAAAGGTGCTGGGCAGACATGGCTTTTACCAAGTCGATAATACTAATATCATTCAATAAAATAATTATTTTGCTTAAATTTTGAAATATCTGAGAAGTGGCATGTAGGAATTGTAAAGGGATACTGTAGGGGAAAGCTCACAGCGTGTACACAGGAGAGTGTTGTAACCACGTTCCAGAATGTACACTTGGGGACCTCAACCTCACGCATAAACTTTAGAGGGCATATCATAAAGTGCTGCTGAAAATAGCCACCAAATGTCAAATGATTTCTTCACTTAGAAGAATTTGGATCAGGGATGATGTGAGGCATCCTTAAGGGAACTTCATTAAGATTATCCTTAAAAAAAAAAAAAAAAAGAAAGAAAGAAAAATGCTGAACTGCAGGTGAGGCATTTAAATGGGAGACAATAGAGGGTTCTCTCTCAAAACCAGGACTTAAGAGTCAGCCAGAAGCTCATATTTGACACTGAGAGAAAACAGAAGGTAGGGATTAAGAGCTCAGGCTTTGGGGTCATCTAGATGAGGGTCTGGGTGCCAGTTTGGCCACTCTAAGTCCTTGGGAAAATCATCTTACCTCTTTAAGCTTTGGTTTCTTCATCTACTAATGAGGTTAATAATCTCTACCTTGTAAAAAGTAAGCAGCACAGAACCTCGGAGACAGTAATCAGGTAATAAATGTAGGCCAAGATAAGCATTCACGGTGGCAGTGGTGCAGTGCTAGAATCCTCATCTTCCATGTGGGAGATCCTGGTTCGATCCCCAGCCAATGCACCTCACATGAAGCTGCCACTTGTCTGTCTGTCTCTGGAGGCTTGGATGTTGCTATGATGCTGAGCAGTTACCAGTGGAGCTTCCAGACTAAGACAGACTAGGGAAAAAGCCTGGTGATCTACTTTTGAAAATCAGCCAATGAAACCCTTATGGATCACAGAAGTCTAAATCACAACTGATTTTGGGGATGGCGCAGGACCAGGCTGCATTTTGTTTCATTGTGTGTGGGGTTTGCCATGAGTCAGAGCCATCTGGATGGCAGCTAACAACAAGGTAAGCATTCAGGTTTGCACAGCCCCTCAAGGAAGACTTTCCTGTAAGAGGACAAACATCAGGGCCCTTCGGGAGGCATTGGGTGCCCAGATTCCTTTCTATTGAAGCTACATAGTCGGGCAGGGTGGGAAGGGTTGCTATATGGGTGGACTCTGGGATTTCGAAGACCAGGAGCTGACTGAACCCAGGGAATTCTATCTTGGATTATAGGTCTGCTTAGATGCCTGAGGCCCTGGCCTGACCCTGGGGAGGCTGTGGCACTGGCCAGACTAATCAGATCCAGGCTGTTGTGTGATTCCAGCTATATTGTAGGGAAATGATAGGCTTTCTCCTGTCGGAAGTCTGAAACCAATTCAGCATGAGATTTTGGTCATTTGAGAAGAGTTTGAATGAGAACCAGGGAAAGTTGAACATGAACATATCTTTTCAATATTCTTGACAAATGCCTAAAAAAGTTAAGAAATGAATAGGATACAATAATGTTACCTAAACTGTTTCCAAAACACCTATTTGAGACATTTATAGGGGTTCCACAAAAACAGAGTGTGCTGTGATCAAATAAGTTCAAAACACGCTGCTCACTCTATCCATATTTATGTTCAATAATAACAACTTACATTAGCAAATCCAACGCTCTGAGAAAGCCTGCAAAAAAAAAAAAATATTTAATTTTGTTTAATCTTGTGTTTTACCCCTGTGTTTGGGTGCTATTTTATTTTGTTTTCTTTTAAAAATAAAATACCTATGAATGCCTCTTAAAACACCAATGTTATGATGAATTCAAGTTTCCCAGGGCAGAGGTTAAAAAATGATAATGTCAATAAACTATTCCTATGGGTGTTTTATGGGGACTTGACAATCCTGTTATGGATTGAATTGTGTCTCCCAAAAATATGTGTTAGAATCTTAGCCCTCTGTATCTGAGGATGTAATCCCGTTTGAGAATAGGGTTTTCTTAGTTATGCTAATGATGCCATACCAGTGTAGGGTGTCTCCAAAACTTAATCACTGCTGAGTGACATAAGGAGCAACATAGACACAGAGACAAGCAAGTACAAACTAGGAAATGACAGATGCCATATGGAGATCACCAAAGAACCAAGGAATGCCGGCACTAGAGAAGCTGAGACAAAAATTTTGCCCCAGAGCAGGCAAAGAGAAAGCCTTCCCCTAGAATCGGTGGCCTAAATTCAGACTTCTAGCCTCCTAAACTGTGAGAAAATACTTTTCTGTTTTTTAAAGCCACCCGCTTGTGGTATATTTTGTTACAGCAGCACAAGGAAACCGAGACACCCTCCCTACAAGAATATAACTCCCATGAGGTACCGTTCCTGTTTTCTTCACTGAGCTCAGCGTTCAGGCACAACCTCTTGAAAACCTTCTTTAATTTTCCCTACCAGTGCAAGTTAGGAGCCTTCCTCTATATCCCCACAGCTCCAGGGTTTAGTGTATGTGTCAGAGTATTGAAATTGTCTGTGGCTAGAGTCTGTTGTCCCCATGAAGCTGTGAGTCCCTTAAGGTTAGACTTGTAACCGAGACACCTTATATCCCAGCAACTATCATAGAGTTAACATCCTTCAAATGATAAACTTTGCTAAGTTAAACTTCAGGGATGGGGCAAAAACCTCTGTGTTCAGTCTCAAAGTCAAAGCGATTCCAAGTGTCTCTCTACCAAGATAATTTTTTATCTCTGCTTTGGTTGTCTGTACAGACTTGGAAAGTCTTGCAGGAAAAGGAAGCTAGAAACTTGGTTTTATCCCTGCCAAATAAGAAGCTATCATTGGCTGCTAACAGCCCATTAGCAATAAGCTTTATTTTAGAAGATTTTACTTCTGCAGTATTTTCAGAAAGTATTGAGTCCATTTCGATCCTACTACCACTTCCCTGGTTCCAGTGTTTGACATCTCTCATCAGTTACACAAAGGCTGCTACACTGGTCTTCTTGTCTTCAGTCTTTCCTCTCCAATTCACCTTACACGAGATTGGTGGTTTTCTTTATTAACCATGGATACCACTTCTATAGAAAACCATACCATGTATGTTTATGTATGTTATGTTGCTTAATATTCTCTAGAGCACAGTTTTTCCCTGTCCCAAAAAATTCATAGGACTTCGTGACAACAAAAAAAGTCCAGATTTTCCTATCCTGTCTTGAAGATCATCTTTAGATGAAATTCTAAAGTAGATGCGGCCTAAAAACCTGGCCCATATTTTATACTGACTGCAAAACTAGGGTGGATACTTTTGGCATTTGTGTAATTAAATCTTCTTTGTTTAAGGATTCAAATAACCTCATACTTGAAAATATCTATTTTTAGATGACAGTCTATAATATGCTCAATTTTATACCAACCTACAAGACAAATTCAAATATATTGCACAGTTGTTATATCTGTTAAGCTCAGGTATCCAGAAGTATCAATTTCTTCTACTTCATTCAAATATATTGTTTTGAATTATACTTAAATACTTCTACCTTGACTGTGTTTTTTATAATTTTTTTATAATCAACTTTATTAAGCTATAGTTTATATATATAATAAAATGCATATATTTTAAGTGTACAGTTCAATGAGTTTTAACAAGTATGTGCACCGGGGTAACCCTCATAATAAAGAATAATAGAATATTTCTGCCCCTTGAGATAGTTTCCTCATGCCCCTTTGTGGTCAGTGCCACCCTCCCATTGTCCTAATCAACCACTGATTTGCTTTCTGCCACTATAGATTAATTTGACTTTTCTAGAATTTTATATAAATGGAATTATACAGCACGTACTCTGTGTCTGGCTTCTTTCACTCAGAATAATGTTTTGATATTCATCCATATTGTTGTATTGATCAGTATTTATAGCAGAGTAATGCCCCATTGTGTGGATATATCAATGTTTTTTTATCTATTCACCCTTTAATGGGCATTTGATTTGTTTCCAGTTTGGGACAATTACCAATAAGCTGCTATGAACATTGCCTTATACAGCTTTGTGGGAATAACATTTTCATTTGGGGCAGGGGATGAATAACCAGGAGTGGGAATGCTGTATTTTACGGTTAGTGCATGTTAAATTTTATAAGTAACTGCCAAACTGTTTTACACATTGGTTGTACCATTTTACATTCCCACTGGCAAAGTGTCAGATATTCATTTGTTTCAAATCCTTACCTACGCTTGGTTTTGTAGTATTTTTTATTTTAGCTATTCTAATGGAGGTGCAGTGGTATCTAATTTGATTTTAAATTGCATCTCCTTGACAACAAATGATGCTGAGAAATTTCATATGCTTATTGGGCATTTATATATCTTCCTTGATGAAGTGTCCATTTTTTTTTTTTCCTGTTTATAATTGCATTATTTGTCTCCCTATTGTTGAGTTTTGGAAGTTATTATATATTCTGAATACCTGTTACTAAGCATATGTATTGTTAATATTTTTCTCAGTTTGTGGCTTAACTTTTCATTTTCTTAACGTTACGTTTCAAAGTGCTGTGGTTTTTAATTTTGATAAAGTCTAATTTATCATTTTTTTCTTTTATTATTTTAAAATCTATGAGTTATAATTAAGAAACATTTTCCTACCCTAAATTTGCAAAGATTTTCTTCTATGTCCCCCTACCCGCAGGAGTTTTAAAGTTTCAGCTATCACATTTGAATCTATGATCAATTTTGAATTTTTGTTTATGATGTGAGGTAAAAGACAAGGTTCATTTTTTTTCCATATATATATCCAGTTCTTTCAGTACCATTTGCTAAAATTATTCTCATTTCCCTATAGAATTTTTTTGTTGAACCTTTCTCAAAAATTATTTGACTTGTAAAGTTGAATCTATTTCTGGGCTCTTTATTCTGTTTCATTGATGTATTTGCTCACTATACCCCATTACTACACTATCTAGATTACTGTAGCCTTATAGCAAGTCTTGAAGTAGATAGTATCAGTCTCCCAACTTTGTTCTTCTTCAAAATAATTTTAGCTATTATAAGTCCCTAGGTGGCACTATAGTTAAGAGCTCAGCTACTAACCAAAATGTCAGCACTTCAAATCCACTAGCTGCTCCTTGGAAACTCTATGGGACAGTTCTACTCTGTTCTATAAGGTCGCTATGAGTAGGAATTGACTCAACAGCAATGGATTTGAGGTTTTTTTTTAGTTAAATTTTCATGTAAATTTTAGAATCACATTATTAATTCCTATGTCATTTTAAATATCTTGCTAGTGTTTTCATTAACACTGAATTGAATTTATAGATTATTTTTTGGAGAATTGATTACTTTTGGAACCATAAAGATAGTCTTCCACTGTCTTCTCACTTACAGTGTTTCTAATGAGATCTGCTCTCATCCCTTGCTTCTTTGTACATGTCCCTTTTTTTATCTGACTGCTTTTAAATTTTTCTCTTTATCACTAATTTTGACCAATTTGATTATGATATTCCTTGATGTAGTGTCATCATTTTTTTTTTTTTTGCACTTGAGGTTCATTAATCTTGATTCTGTGAGTTTATAGCATTAATCAAATTAGATAAATTTTAGCAATTATTTCTTCAAAAAGTTTCTCTATCCCTCCCCTCTCCTATCCTTCATGGACTCCAATTATATCTATGTTAAGACACTTGAAGTTTTCCCACAGCTTATTGATGGTTTATTCATTTCTTAAATAATTTTTCCTTCTTTTTATTTTTGATAATTTCTTTTGCTATGTCTTCGATTTCACTAATGCTTTCTTCTGAAATGCCTAATCTACCATTAACCACGTCAGACTTTTTTTTCTTCTCACACATTGTAATTTTTCATCTCCAAAAGTTTGATTTGCCCTTTCTTACATCTTCTTTGTCTCTATGGAACATATGAAATACAGTTAAAGTAAATTTTTTTAATATCCTTGTCTGTTAATTTTAGCATGGAACCAACTCAATGGCAATAGGTTTTGTTTTGATTTGGCTTGGTTAGCTCTGGGTCAATTTCAATTGATTGTTTTTTGTTTTTTTCCTCATTATGGGTCATGTTTTCCTGCTCCATTGTATGACTGGAATTTTTTTAATTGAATGCCAGATATTGTGAATTCTATCTTGTTGTGTGATTTTTCTAATCCTACCAATATTTATGAGCTTTGTTCTGTGATGCAGTTAACTGAAAAAATTTTGACTCTTTCAGATCTTGTTTTTGAGATTTGTTAGGTGGAATCAGAGCAGTACTCAATATAAGGCTATTTATTCCCTACTGCTGAGGCAAATTCGTTGGGATATTCTGGTTAAATCTCAGTAAATTATGAAGTTTTCCAGTCTGTCTGGTAGAAATAGGCACTATTTATAGCCCTGTAAGAGTGGCAGACACTGTTTCCTCTATACTTACAAGTGGCTCTTTCCTCATCCTCAGGTAAATTCCTCACAAGCGTGAACTGATTACTCTGCTGAATAAGGGAGTCCTCCATGGATCTCCAGCATTTCTCTCTGTACAGTACTCTCCTCTTTCATACTTTGAGCTGCAAACTCCACCTGCATTTGTCTGTCCAGATTCTGAGCTCAACTCCTCAAATAAGGGTATTCAGTGTTTTCCACATGAATTTCCCTCTTCCTGTGACATGACCTGGAAATTCTTTCAAGGCAAAAATATATGGCAATCATAAGTCTCAATTCATTTGTTTCCTGTCTTTCTTGTAAACCATTGTAAAAAATAATTTATTTGTTTTTGAGAGGAAAGGTTTTTTCAAATGGAAGGGTAAATCTAGTCTTTGTTACTCCAACTTGGTAAGAAGCAAAAGTCTTTCTCTGCTCCTTTTAAGTCTTTTTCCTCTCTGTAGTTCAGCTTGTATATTTCTGTTGTATGTTTTCAAGTTCACTTACCTTTTCTTCTGCATTTTCTAATCTTCTCCTAATTCTAACAAGTAAATTTCTTTTTCATTTCAAACATTACATTTCTCATATCTTGAAGTTTCATTTGGCTCTTTTTTATGTATATCATTCATTTTATCATGTTTATGTTTTCCTTTAAGTCCTTAAGCATGTTTTTAAGATTTAGTAGTTCAATTGTAAGAGCTGTACTAAGGCCCTCTCTGTTATTTCTGGCTCTGTTTCTATTGACTAATTTTCCCTAGTTGTAAGTCACAACTTGATGCTTCCTCACACGTCTATAATATTTTTGTAGAATTCCAGCTTATCGAATGCTTGGATTTTTGTGCTGTCTTTTTAATAGTTTTGCAATTTGTTTTAGACATCAGTAAAGTTATAGAAGAGCACTTTGATTCTTTCAACTCTTGTTTTTAAGTTATTAAGTTGTAAGGATGAGTGTAGCCCCTACTACTATTATTATTATAGTGTTACCCTTCTGAATTTTCTACTAATTTCTCTGTGTATTCAACATGGTCTTTCTATTCTGGCTTCACATTATTCCAACTTCTCCCAGGCCACTGAGAGCTCTGATAGTTGTTTAACTTTTAGCTTGACAGCATTTGGTTTTTACCAACCTTATGGAATATCATTCTATGCCTCAACAGTTTGAGATTCAGCCAAAGACTCAAGGGGACCACTATGTACATTTCTGGAGCATTTCTGTCCATAGCTCTCACCTCTCCTACTATTTGACTAGCAAATTCTTGCCATTTCCACTTGCCTTGCTGTTATGGATTGAACTGTGTCCCTCAAAAATATGTGCCAACTTGTCTAGGCCATGGCTCCTAGTATTGTGTGGTTGTCCTCTATTTTGTGATCTGATATAATTAATCTATGTGTTGTAAATCCCAATCTCTATGATATTAATGAGGCAGGATTAGAGGCAGTTATGTTAATGAGATAGGACACACAATCTACAGGATTATGTTGTATCTTGAGTCAATCTCTTTTGAGTTATAAAAGAGAGAAGCAAGCAGAGAGGAGAGGGTCCTCATTACCACAAAGAAAGAAAAGCCAGGAGTGGAGCACATCCTTTTGACCCTGGGTCCCTGCACTGAGAAACTCCTGGAACCAGAGAAAGATTGATGACAAGGACCTGCCCCCAGAGCCGAGAGACAGAGAATGTCTTCTCCTGAAGCTGGCACCCTGAATTCAGACTTCTAGCCTCCTAAACTGTGAGGGAATAGATTTCTGTTTGTTGAAGCCATCCACTTGTGGTATTTCCATTATAGCGGCACTAGATAACTAAGACATCATACTCTGTATGGGATCTCCCTCCATGCTCTGAAGTTCATAAAGTTTCTCCAAACTGATATCTAGGATAATCACAGAACTCACCTTATTATTTTCCCATCTATGGGACCTGCTGTGCCTGTTGTTCAATGTCTAAAAAATTGTTTTATATATTTTGTCCAGTTTCCTAATTGTTTTCGGTGGAAGGGTCAATCTAGTCTCAGTTACTCCATTATTGATAGTAGTAGAAGTCCTCTTTGTGTCATTTTCTTTTTTTTCCCCAGCAATTCATAGATGCCACTCTGTTATCGCCTAACTTACATGGTTTCTGAAAAGAAGTCTGATGTAATTTTTTATCTTTCTGCCCTATATGTAATGTGACTTTTTTTCCTTTGGCATACTCAAGGCATGTCTCTTGGTTTTTAGCAATTTGAATATGATATACTAAGGTATTTTCTTTTGGCGTAGGGAATTTTTTGTTTGTTCATATTTATCCTGCTTGGATTAGGGTAGGTACAGGTTTGCCATTGTGTTTATTTTCAATGTCTGCTCCACCCTCTGTCTATGCCTCTCGTCTCTGTGACTGTGGGCAAGTTACGTGCAATGGACATTTGCCACTCTTTTAAACTCTTCATTATCTAAATACCCTTCCCATGTTTCAGGATTTCTCCACCTACAAATATTGACTGGGGCAGAGCCTAACATCACCAAACTAATGAAGCTAGATTCTTGCTTTCTCAGTCTCCCTGACAGCCAGAGCTTGAGCTTTAACTCTGTCAATCATCAGGACCCACCATGGGCTTTGAATTGGAAGCTTGTAACCCAAAGAAGCTGGACCATGAAAAATTTCTCCTTTAGTGGTTACCATTGCAAGATAGTATTTCATGTATCCCAAGTGATCACATTAAATCTCATCATGGAAGTGATCACAACATCATATGACTGCCAAACCACTGAGAATCATGGCCCAGCCAAGTTGACACACAACCTTAACCATCACAGTCCACTCCTTTTCAACTTGGCACCTGTACACATCTCCTTAAACCATACATAATCTCTGAATAAAGACAATTATAAAGTCATACTTGTACCTAACATGATATAACGAACACACATACCAAGCAGAAATACTCATAACAATTACAATCTTCATTTCTGCAAATGGTTACATGGTCTTAACTGGTACTTAGAACTACCTTCTTCCACCACGCACTCTGTATTCCCTTTGCCCTCAGCAAGCACCTCAGCTGGTTGTGGTTCTTTACCCAGGAGGATGACCCAAACCTTCATTCCTGAAGGGTCTGGGCCATTAGCAGTCATGCTGGAATTAGGTAGCTATAGTTTTCCACTGACTTTAATCACAGGACATGACAGTACTAAGAGATGCCCTAAGGGATCTCCTGAATTCCAGATATACTCTTCTTTACCTCCGTTATGTAATATCAATCAGATTTCCTCTTGGCAATCAGGATCAATCACACCAGCCAGTATGGTAACTCTCTTCTTTGCCTGTTGCTCCAGAGGCATAAGGAGCTCAAAGTGGCCAGGTGGCATTCTTACCCTTACCTTTCCTGAAAACCAATGTTCATTCTCACCAATCAGGAGACTTTCAAACAGGAAACGAATTACGTCACTTGGTCGGCTCAACTATTGGTCGCTCCTCTAATCTCTCGGCCAGGGTTCAGTCTTTACACTCTGCTGCCACCATCTGGATCTGCTCATTGTCTTTGCTTCTTCTGGTACCATCATAGATCCTGCTTCTGCTGCCATCACAGGTTTACTCGGTCTGGGAGGGATGCAGCACAGGGCCCCGTGTCCAAAGGATGGCCCCTCTCCTGACTCTCGTTCATCAAGAAGACCCATCTGAGCCTCAAGGTTTTAGAGTTTTTATAGGGGGGGCAGCCAATCCATGTAAAAGTCAACTACAAGGGGGGGCCTTCCCAGTCAACCCCTGTAAAGGTCAGACCAGGCTGAGCTCTCCAGACAATCAGGTTAAAGTCAGACTGGGTGTGGTTCCTCAACTAATTTGGGTAAAGTCTAGTTACCAGGCGGGGACCTTAGCCAACCCTGGCAAAGGTCAGACCAGGCATGGGCTTTGGTACCAGAACCAAAAGGCCAAATTGCTTTTTTTAATAAGGGGATTTTACACTCTGCTGCATCTCATACTTCAACACCTACGAGGGTGTAACAGAGTCAGACAGACTGGCCCTATTGTACAAGAACAGATCCAGTATTAGTAGGGCAGAGCTACAGGAATCTCCAGGCAGGTTGTTATACCTGAATTCAGAGTAAAGGCTTATTCAAAGTCCTGGTTACCAAACCTTTCAGAATAAGGGCCTGGTTTGTCATTGTGTGTATCAGGGACAGCATCCAGACCCAAAAATTAGACCTCAAAAGAGATGTTCAGTCACCAGCCAAAAAGGCTGAGATTCAAGCCAGGGCTCACTCCTCGAATGCAACTGTTGCACAAAAAGGAATACAATTCAAAAAAAAAAAAGTTTTATGTACAGGACCAAGCCATAGGCAAGTTAGGTAAGAGTCAGGCTGAAATAAGTATTCATTGCTGAGAGAAACCCCCAGACATGGCATGTGAGGGGATTATGGGAACAGAACTGCAAGGAGATGAAGCTTCTAACCTGCTCAACGAAACCAGGTGAGCAGTTTCAGGGCCTCCAGATGAGCAGGACTGGGGAAAGCAGAGCTTGAAGGAGGGAAGGGAGAAAGGGAAGAAAGAGAAAGAATAAAAGCAATAGAAGGAGGGAAAAGTAACAAAGGAGAGCATAGAAAGAAAGAAACTGGAAGGAGAACTTGGAGAAAAAGAAAGGAAACAGGAAGGGGAAGATGTGAGGGAGGAATAAATGAGGGAGAGAATGAGAGAGAAACTAAGGGAGAAAAAAAAGACGATATGTTAAAGCAGGATAAATATTGCTAAATTATTTAGGAAGAGGGTACAAGAATAAATGTATTAAATGTATGTAAAATACAACTCAATCATCTGAGAACAGCCATAACACAGGGGGAGAAAATCACATCAGGCTGTAACTGCCATAAGTACCAATAGTTACGTTTACTGCATTTATAAACAGATATCTTTTGGCAAGAGAATCAAAAAGGCCTCCACAAGACATGCAATTCTGGGCTTCAATCCATTCACTCTGTGAATTAATTGACTTTATTTGAACTCTACTGTTTTCAGTTGGAAAATTCACTGTGAACATGTTGTACATATCTCAGATATCAAATAGCAAATGTACTGCAGCCAGATTCTGAAATGGAGCCAGGAATTGTTTATTAATCAGATAGGAGTTTCTCCGTGATTAGAAAAGACAACCAAGAGAGAAAGAAATACAATCAACAGTTAAAATTTTTGAAATGTCTTTCACGTTTTTTTCTTCTTTTTTTGTGAAAAGTTTCTTGTGTTTTAGGCAAAAGTTTACACAGCAAATCAGTTTCCCATTCAACAATTTGTACACAAATTTTTCCCTGACATTGGTTGTGATCCCCACAACGTATCAACACTTTCTCCATTTCCCCCCTGTCTTCCTGATTTTCATCCCTCCAGTTTCCCTGCCCCTTCCTGCCTTCTCAACTTTTCTTTTGGGCAAATGTTACCCATTTGGTCTCATATAGTTGATTGTTCTAAGAATCATGTTCCTCCTGGGTGTTATTGCTTATTTTATAGGCCAATCTATTATTTGGCTAAAAAATGACTTCTGGGAACAGCTTCAATTCCACGTTAAAATAGTGTCTTAGGGCAATAGTCTCCGGGGCTCCTCCAGTCTCTATCAATCCAGTCAGTCTGTTCTTTTTTATGAATTTGAGTTTTGTTCTACATTTTCTCCTATTCTAACTGGGACCTTGTATTGTGTCCCTCGTCAGAACGGTCAGTAGTGGTAGACAGGCACCATCTAGTTCTTCTGGTATCGGGCTAGAGGTGGCTGTGACTCATGTGGGCCATTAGTCCTGTGAACTAATAGCTTCCTTCAGTCTTTGGTTTCCTTCGCTCTCCTTTGCTCCAGATGGGAAGAGGCAAGTAGTTGTATCTTGTGGCCACTTGCAAGCTTTTTAAGCCTCCAGACACTTCTGCCAAACTAGGATGAAGAACATGACCTTTTTGAACTATGTCATGCCAGTTGACCTAGGTATATCCCAAGATTATGGTTCTTAGCCTTAAAGCCTGGTAACTGAGTCCCACAGGGTGTTTAGATATGTCTAAGAAGTTTCCATAACTGTACCTCCCATGTGCTCTATTATATATATAAATATATATGCAGCGCATGCAAATATGTATATACAAATGCCCACCACTGTAACTATATAGGCATGTGCATGTACTCTCATACACCCTCCCACACCTATACAGCGTACGTATCTCCCTATGTAACCCCTGACAAATTTTTTGTTATTTCTGTTGTTGCAGAACTGTGTATGTTATAGTATTTACCATGTTGTTGTTATGTCATTAGATGCCATCCAGTCAGTTCGGATTCACAGCGACTCAATGAACAACAGAATGAAATACTGCCCATTCCTGCCCCATCCTTGAAATCGCTGCTATGTTTGAGCCCGTTGTTGCAGCCACTGTGTCAATCCACCTCCTTGAGGGTCTTCCTTTTTTTCAATGACCCTCTGCTTTACCTAGTGTGATGTCTTTCTCCAAGGACTAGTCCCTTTTGATAACACATCCAAAGTATGTGAGACAAAGTCTCGCCATCCTCGTCTTCAAGGAGCATATTGGCTGTACTTCTTCCAAGACAGATTTTTCGTTCTTCTGGCAGTCCATGGAATATTCAGGTTTTTTGCCAAGACCATAATTCAAAGGCATCAATTCTTCTTCGGTCTTCCTTATTCATTGTCCAGCTTTCATATGCATATAAGATGACTGAAAATACCATGACTTGAGTCAGGAGCACCTTAGTCCTCAAAGTGACATCTTTGATTTTTAATGCTTTAAAGAGGACTTTTGCAGCAGATTTGCCCAATGAAATACATCATTTTATTTCTTGAATGCTGCTTCCATGGGCATTGATTGTGGATCTAAGTAAAATAAAATCCTTGTAAACGTCAATTATTTTCTCCATTTATCATGATGCTGATTATTGGTCCCGTTGTGAGGATTTTTGTTTAATATATGTTGAGGTATAATCCATACTGAAAGCTGGAGTCTTTGATCTTCATCAGTAAGTGCTTCCAATCTTCTTTGCTTTCAGCAAGCAAGGTTGTGTCATCTGCCTATCACATTAATGAGTCTTCCTCCAAACCTGATGCCCCATTCTTCTTCATATAGTCCAGTTTCTCAGACTATTTGCTCAGCATACAGATTGAATAAGTATGGTGAAAGCATATAACCTTGAAGCACACCCTTCCTGATTTTAAACCATGCAGCATCACCTACTTCTGTTGGAACGGCTGCCTCTTGTTCTATATACAGGTTCCTGGTAAGCAGAACTAAATGTTCTAGATTTCCCATTCTTTGCAATGTTATGCATAATTTGTTGTGATCTACACAGTTGAATGCCTTGGTATAGTCAATAAAACACAGGTAAACATCTTCCTGATATTCTCTGCTTTCAGCCAAGATCCATCTGACATCAGCAATAATGGTCCTCATTCCACTTCCTCTTCTAAATCCAGCCTGAATTTCCAGCAGTGCCCTGTCAATATAGTACTCTAACCATTTTTGAATTATCTTTAGCAAAATTTTACTTGTGTGTGAGATTAATGATATTATTCAATAATTTCCACATTCTATTGGATCACCTTACTTAGGAGTGGGCACAAACGTGGATCTCTTCCAGTCAGTTGACAAGGTAGCTGTCTTTCAAATTTCTTGGCATAAATGAGTTAGTGCTTCCAGTGTGGCATCTGTTTGTTGAAACATCACTATTGATATTCTGTCAATTCCTGGAGCCTTATTTTTGGCCAATCAATGCCTTCAGTGCACCTTGGACTTCTTTCATCATTACCATTGGTTCTTGGTCATATGCTTACTACCGAAATGGTTGAATATCAACCAATTCTTTTTGGTACAGTGATTCTGTGTATTCCATCTTATTTTGATGCTTCCTTTACCGTTCAATATTTTGCCCATAGAATACTTCAATATTGCAATTTGAGGCTTGAATTTTTTTCTTCAGTTTCTTTCAGCTTGAGAACTGCCAAGTGTGGTCTTCCCTTTTGGTTTTCTAACTCCAGGTCTTTGCACATATCATTATAATACTTTACTTTGTCTTCTTGGCTGCTCTTTGAAATCTTATGTTCAGCTGGTTTACGTGATCATTTCTTCCATTTAGCTACTCTGTGTTCAAGAGTAAGTTTCTGAGTCTCCTCTAACATCCATTTTGGTCTTTTCTTTCTTTTCTGTATTTTTAATGATCTTTTGCTTTCTTCATGTATGATGTCCTTTATGTCATCCAACAACTCATCTGGTCTTTGGTCATTAATGTTCAATGTGTCAAATCTGTTCTTTAGATGGTCTCTAAATTCAGGTGGGATATACTCAAGGTCATCCTTTGGTTCTCTTGGACTTGTTTTAATTTTCTTCAGCTTCAACTTGAAATTGCATACAAGCAATTGATGTCTGTTCCACAGTCAGCACCTGGCCTTGCTCTGACTGATGATATTGAGCTTCTCCATCATCTCTTTCAACAAATGTAGTCGATTTGATTTCTGTGTTTTCCATCCTGTGAGGTCCATGTGTATAAAAAAACAAAAATCAAACCCAGTGCTGTCAAGTCAATTCCAACTCATAGCAACTCTATGGGACAGAGTAGAACTGCCCTATAGGGTTTTCAAGGAGTGGCTGGTGGATTCGAACTGCTGACCTTTTGGTTAGCAGCCAAGGTCTTTACCACTTCCCACCCAGGGCTCCACGTGTATGGTTGCTGTTTACATTGTTGAAAAAAAAAAAGTATTTGCAATGAAGACGCTATCAGTCTTGCAAAATTCTGTCATGTGGTCTCCGGCATCATTTCTATCACCAAAGCCATATTTTCCAACTACTGATCGTTCTGCTTTGTTTCCAGTGTTCTCATTCCAATCACCAGTAATTATCACTTCATCTTGATTGCATGTTTGATAAATTTCAGACTGCAGAAGTTGATAAAATTCTTCATTTCCTTCATCTTTAGCGTTAGTGGTTGGTGCATAAATTTGAATGGTAGTGGTACTAAGTATTCCTCCTTGTAGCCATACGAATATTATTCTATTACTGACAGCTTAGTACTTAAGGACACATCTTGAAATGTTTTGATGATGATGAATGTGAGACCATTCTTCTTCAACTTGTCATTTCCAGCATAGCAGACCATATGATTGTCTGATTCAAAATGGCCAATATCAGTCAGCAATGCCTGATCTTGCCATTTTATTTTTGATACTTCCTACATAAGGTTGACTCTGATTTGAGGTGGCAGCTCTTCCCCAGTCATATTTTGAGTGCCTTCCAAACTGAAGGGCTCATCTTCCAGCACTATATCAGACACTGTTCCACTTCTATTTATAAGGTTTTCACTGGCCGATTTTTTTTTTTAGAAGTAGATTGCCAGGCCCTACTTTCTAGTCTGTCTTAGTCTAGAAGCTCCACTGAAATCCTCCCCCAAGGGTGACCCTGCTTGTATTTGAAATATCAATGGCATAGCTTCCAACATCACAGCAACACACAAGACACCACTGTAGTTGTCCTTTATTCTTGCATACCTCTCAGTGTCATTTGCCCTGGTCACTTTGTGCTGACTTCCCCCATATTGTGTATTGCCTCTCCCTTCACCAGAATTAACCCATGACTATCTAGTAAATGATTCTCTCTCCCTCCCTCTCCCATCCCTTGTAAACATCAATAAATATTGCTTTCTGTGTGTAAAACTATTCTCTACTTTTTATGAAAGTGGCATCATACAATATTTATCCTTTTATGATTGATTTATTTCCCTTGGCATAATGTCCTCCAGATTCACCCATCTTATAAAATGTTTCAGAGACTCATCAATTATTCTTTATCATTGCATAGTATTCCATTGTAGGTATACACTACATACATACCACATTTTGTTTATCCATTCTTTACTTGATGGACACTTAGGTTGTTTCCATCTTTATGCTATTGTGAATAATGCTGCAATGAACATGGGTGTGCATATGTCTACTAGTGTCACTGTTCTTAGTTCTCTAGGATATATACCTGTCTTAGTCATCTAGTGCTGCTCTAACAGAAATACCACAAGGGTATGGCTTTAACAAAGAGAAGTTTATTCTCTCACACTCCAGTAGGCTACAATTTCAAATTCAGGCTCTCATCTCCAAGGGAACGCTTCCTCTTTCAGCTCTGGAGGAAGGTCCGTGCCATCAATCCTCCCTCGGTCTGGGTGCTTCTCTGCACAGGAACCTCAGGTCCAAAGGATGCGCTCTGGTCCCGGCACTGATTTCTTGGTGGTATGAGGTTCCCATGTGTCTTTGCTCACTTCTCTCTTTTATGTCTCAAAAGAGATTGGCTTAAGACACTATCCAATCTTGTATACCTCATCAGTATGACTTCCAATAATCCATCTTATTACATCATAGTGATAGAGTTTACAACACATAAGGAAATCACATCAGATTACAAAATGGTACACAATCATACAATACTGGGAATCATGACCCAGCCAAGTTACAGACATTTGGGGGGGACACAATTCAATCCATGACACTACCTAAGAAAGGGATTGTTGGATCATACGGTATTCATATTTCTAGCTTTTTCAGGAAGCACCATACAGTTTTCCATAGTCGTTCTACCATTTTACAGTCCCACCAACAGTGTACAAGAGTTCTAATCTCCCCACAACCTCGCCAGCATTTGTTGTTTTCTGTTTTTTGGTCAGTGCCATTTTTGCAGGGGAGAGATGGTATCTCATTATAGCTTAATTTGCATCTCTGTAATGGCTAATATGGAGCTCTGGTGGAGTAGTAGTTAAGAGCTCGGCTGCTAACCAAAATGTTGGTAGTGTGAATCCACCAGTTGCTCCTTGGAAACCCTATAGGGCAGTTCTACTTTGTCCTATAGCGTCACTGTGAGTCAGAATCAACTTGACGACAGTGGGTTTGGTTTTTTTGGTTTATGAGTCCTAATCGACTCGACGGCAATGCGTAATGGCTAATAATTCGGTACATCTCTTCATGTGTTTGTTACTGCCTGAATGTCACCTTTGGTGAAGTTTCTGTTCATTTCCTTTGCCCATTTTTTGATTGGCTTGTTTGTCTTTTTGTTGTTGCGGTGTTGAACTTTTATATGATCGGACCCTTGTCAGATATGTCATAGCCAAAAATTTTTCCCAGTCTGTAGGTTCTCTTTTTACTCTTTTGGTAAAATATTTTGATGAGCATAAACCCATTGCTATCAAGTCGATTCTGACTCATAGTGACCCTATGGGACAGAGTAGAACTGCTCCATAGGGTTTCCAAGGAGTGGTTGGTGGATTTGAACTGCCAACTTTGTTTAGCAGGTAAACACTTTACAAATGCGTCACCAGGGCTCCTGATAAGCATAAGTAAGTAATTTTTAGAAGGTCCCAGTTATTTAGTTTATCTTTGTTGTTTGTGCATTTTTAGTTATGTTTCATAGTGTATTTATGGCATAAATTAGGATCCCTAGCTTTGTCCCTATGATATCTTCCAGGAAATTCATAGGTTTAGGTCCTTGATCCATTTTGAGTTAGTTTTTGTGTATGGTGTGAGGTATGGATCCTGTTTCATTTTTCTGCAACTGTATATCCAACTTTGCTAGCACCATTTGTTAAAAAGTCTATCTCTTCCCCCATTGAAAGGACTTCGACCCTTTGTTGAAAATAAGCTGCCCATAGCTGGATGGATTTACTTCTGGGTTCTCAATTCTGTTTCATTGGTCTATGTGTCTGTCATTGTACGTCTGTCACATTTTTTATTTCACTTGCGAAGCAGAGGCTCCACTGCAGACTATGATTTTCCAAATAACCATTTTTGTGGGGTAGTGGTGGGGAGAGGGTTTCCAGTTCCACTCCATGTATTTGTACACACTAGGGGGAAAGGATAGTATATGACACCTGCTTTCTAAGAAGCATTTCTCCTCAAAACCTCATATCCAATCTGTTTTTTATATCTTACTCAAAATAATAATTTTCCAGCAATGGGTTCACAAATCCAGTTGTTTTTCTTCTCTTAGAGAATAAAAAGTATTACATTTTAATCTCTTACCACCTATAAGATGTTTCTTTTAGTTGGCAAGCCCTGGAGTGAATGTTTGGGTTGATGTCTAAAGTTATTTCATTTAAAAAATTTAACACATATACTGTTCTAGCCAGGATTCTTGGGGACTAGCAACAGAAAATTACCCTGGTCTATTAAACATAAAAATTTAAAGAACTAGGCATGTGTAGTAGTCATGTCTAAAACCAAAGGCAAAACATGGGTCCTATCTAGTCACCTGTCACTGCTACTGGAGTTGTGATCAATCTGACTTAGATATGTCCCATCTGTTTCTGTTTCACTTTCTCAAATTCAAGATTCCCTCATTATTTTTTCATCTCTCTTATACAGACAATCTTGGAGCAAGGCAATACAGCAGAGGGTGCCAGCATCTGGAAAAGAGAAGTGCCTAGAAGATTCCCTAAGAGGAAGAGTTTCTACACAAGGATGGAGAGAGCTGCAAACAGAGAATTGTTAAGCCTGGATTGCAATCCCAGAGGCTCTCCCTACCTCTACCCCTCAAGAATGGTTATTTGGAAAATCATGAGCTTGGGCCCAGATGTCAACTTTCTGTCTAGATACACACTGGGGACCAAAGTAGCACAGAGTCACAAGGTAACATGAGCTCATAGGGTAAAATTATAAGACCACTGAGAAGGATAAATTAAAAGGAAGAATGATCGCAGATTAATCGTCGTATAGCAAAGGAAGGAGAACAAATGAAGCAGACAGGAAAAGATGTTTTTAGTGTAATTAAACATTTACAGAGAGAAAGGGAAGCATAATGGAAGACCAAATTTGGAATAAGCAATTATAAAAAATAATCACTCAGACTTATCTGGTATAAAAATATTATTGCTATAATAAAGAACTCAAAAGATGGACTGCATAACAGAATATATACCCAAATTTTATTTAGTGGGTCAGAAGATCCAGTCAAATCATCCCAGAAGGTATTAGGAAATATCAAATAAAAAACATAAATAAATGGTTAAGATATACAGAAGAGAGATGAACATGTGTCAACATTTAATAGTAGTCTCAAAAAGAGAGAAATAAATAGAGGAAGAAAATATGGGAAAAACAATGACCAATAATTTGCCAAAATAAAAAGATATATGTAAGATTTCAGAAGGAGCCTTGGTGGCACAATGGTTAAGTGCTCAGCTGCTAACTGAACGGTCAGCAGTTCAAACCACCAGCCGCTCCACAGGAAAAGAGATCTGACAATCTGCTTCTGTAAAGATTTTAGCCTAGAAACCCTATAGCACAGTTCCACTCTGTCCTACAAGGTGTCTATGAGTTGGAATTAACCCAACGGCACACAAGAACAACAACATTTCAGAAGAGATTTTTTCAGTGCCAAACCCAAAAAACCAAACCCATTGCCATCAATTCGATTCCGACTCATAGAGACCCTATAGGATAAAGCAGAACTACCTCATAGGGTTTCCAAGGAGCAGCTGGGTGGATTCAAACTGCTGACCTTTTGGTTAGCAGCCTGAGCTCTTAACCACTTTGCCACCAGTGCTTAGGTATATTATAATGAGTTTTTAAACCCTGAAATCTCAAAGAGAAAAATCAAAACTTTTCCAGAGAGTAAAAGTAATTCACCCAAAATAGGAAAAGTATCAAACTGATACCAAACTTTTCACTAGCTACAGTGAATATAAGAAAACATGATAAAAGTAGTGTTTTGAAGGAAAATAACTTCAAATATTATATTTAGCTGAATTATCATTTACATATGAGGATGAACATTAAACAACTTTTGAACAGAAGTAAATATGATCTTAAGAATGTGAATTACAGCAAAGAAGAAGAAGAGGAAAGAGAAAAAGATAGAGGATCAAGAGGGGAAAGAATGAGAGCTAGAGACAAGAATAAAAGAAAATATGGCAACTAAGAGATATAAAGAATACGGTAGAAATAAGCCTTAACATTATTTGTAATAATGAAAGTAGTTTAATCTGACTATTTCAAATAAAGAAATTTTCAAAATGGATTTATTTGAAAATCCATCAATATATTGAATACAAAATATAGATTTAAATTGAAAGAAAATAATAGTTAAAATTAAACATGAAAATTTATACCAACTAAATGCTAAAAAGAGAATGCCAGAGCATTAAATTTAATATCAGGCAAAATGGAATTTAAAAGAAAAAATCATGAGTATAAAAATCAGGTTTATAAAGCAAGGATGTATACAATCATGAACATATATGAATTTGATAATATAGCCTCAAACTATTTAAAAAATAACAATTTACAGGATCATTCATGACGATAAAATAGAACTTTTAGTTGGGAATGTTGATATCTTTATGACAGAAACTAAGAAATCAAAAAGACAAAAATGTGAAAGTTACATAAAATTTGAACAATATGATTAACCTTCAAATAATATAGACAGAAAGCTTTACAACAAATAAAGATTATATTTTTTTGACAAGCACACTTGGGATGTTCATAGAATTCAACCATATATCGAATTCTCAATAAAATCATAGAATAAATATTATGAAAGGTATATTCTTTAATTGATATACAATAATATTGTAAATAAATGATAAAAGTATCTTTAAAATCCTGTTTAATAATAATTTAAAATAATACTACTAAATAATTAATGAGTTAAAATTAACTCAGAAAGGAAATTATTGAAATTAAAGCTTGAAAGACAATAAAAGAACCACCTGTCAAATTTTGTGAGATGCAGCCATAGCAGTATTTAAAGGGAAAATTTTAGCTCTGAATATATTTATTAAAAAATAAAGAAGTCTGAAAACAAATGAACTTAGAACTTGAATTAAGAAGTTAGAAAATGAATTTGAGCATAAATATAAAGAAACAAGAAGAAATAATAGAGACAGAAATACATGAAAAAGTAAAAGAAAAACTTGTTCTTGAAAAGATTAATACTATAGATAAGTTTCTTCCAAGTTTCATAAAGAAAAAGCTAATCGACTTAGAAGAGAAAAATACACTCACAGAGACAGAGAAGAAAAAAAGGAGACATACATACAAATATAACAAATTTTTATGAAAACAGCCATACTTCTGAAAACTTATATATAATTGATACATTTCTAGTATCATGTAAAATTCCAAAACTGCACATAAAAAAATTAGAAAACTGAGGGTACCAGTAATTATCATTTAAAATAAAAATTTCCCCACCTAAAAAGTTGGCAGCATAGTTTTTCAGAGGATTTCCACTAAATTTCCAAGAATTAAATATTCCTAGCTTAAATAAGCAAAGTTGTATCATCTCAATATCACAGGTTGTTGATGCATCTTCCTCCAATCCTGATGTTGCATTTTTAATTGCTTCATATGTATGCAAAAGCTGGGCAATGAATAAGGAAGACCGAAGAAGAATTGACTCCTTTAAACTGTGGTATTGGTGAAGAATATTGAATACCCCATGGACTGCCAAAAGAACGAACAAATCTGTCTTGGAAGAAGTACAACCAGAATGCTCCTTAGAAGCAAGGATGGCAAGACTATGTCTTACATACTTTGGACATGTTGTCAGAAGGGATCAGTCCCAGGAGAAGGACATCATGCTTGGTAGAGGGTCATCAAAAAAGAGGAAGACCCTCAGTGAGATGGACTGATACAGATGGACTGACACAGTGGCTTCGACAATGGGATCAAGCATAGCAAAGATTGTGAGGATGACCCAGGACCAGGCAGTGTTTCATTCTGTTGTACACAGGGTCGCTATGAGTCAGAACCGACTGGACAGCACCGAAAAACAACAATCTTAAACAAGTTTTTTTCATATTCATACCCGCAAAATAGATGGGTAAAACTACCTTACTTATTTTATGAATGGATAGGATTCTGGAACAGAGACAGACCATTAAGAAAAAACTAATGAAATCTGAATAAAGTATGAAGTTTAGTTAATAATAATGTACTAATATTGGCTCATAAGTTGTAACAAAAGTATCAGAGTAATGTAAGATGTTGACAATAGAAAAGATTGAGTGTGGTGTATACAGGGACTCTCTGTACTATCCTTGTAACTTTTCTGTATATCTAAAACTATTTTAAATTAAAATTTTGATTAAAAAATTCTAAATAAAATATTTACTTAACCAAATCTAAAAGTGCAATAAAGTATAATACAAAATAATTCCTATAATCATATAGATTTATCCTAGTAATGCAAGGTGTTCCATCAAAATTGATTAATGTACTTTATCACATTAATGGGCCAAGGAGAAAAATTTTAAGACATAGATGCTGACATTCATAATAGCACTGCTTGCCATAGCAAGGAATTGAAACAACTTTATTAGTGTTCTTTTTTAACAATGAATGAATAAAATGTGGCTTCACATAGAATGAAATATTACCCAACAATTTGAAATAATTAACCTAGATTTATGTATATCAGAAGGCATAGATTTAAAATTTTTGATGTTCAATGAAAAAAGTAAACTATATTTACTGATTTATGAATACACCCATTTAAAAACATATAAATGATATATACATTTTCAAGAATATACAAGATCTTACTCTATGCCAAGCACTGTTTAATTTTATACTGTATATGTATCAATCTATTTCATTCCTTAAATAACCATACACAAATTAAGAAACTGGGGCACAGAGAGGCTAAACAACTTGCCCAAGTTCACAAAACTTATACAGTAGTACCCCCTTGTCTGTGAGGGATGCATTCCAAGACCTCCAGTGGATGCCTGAAACTAAGGATAGTATCGAACCCTATATATACTATGTTTTTCCCTATAAATACATACCTATGATAAAGTTTAATTTATAAATTAGGCACAGTAGAAGATTAACAACAATAAATAATAAAATAGAACAATTATAAAAAGATTTCTTCTTACCATATATCTTAGCAACCTCAGTATAAGAATCTTTTCTTCTTTCCATATTAAATTGAGAAAATTCACCTTTTCACTTAAAGGAAGCACTTTACAGCTTCTCTTTGGCCTATCCAAATTGCCAGCATCACTACTCCTGTGCTTTGGGGCCATTACTGAGTAAAATAGGGGTTACCTGAACACAACATTTGATCTGATAACCCAGGGGTCTACTAAGAGAGCGGACGTGGATGCGCTGCACAAAGGGATGATTCGTGTCCTGGGCAGGATAGAGCAGGACAGCTCAAGATTTCATCACGCTACTCAAAACGGTGCACAATTTAAAACTTATGAATTTTTTATTTCTACAATTTTCCATTTAATATTTTCAGACTGAGGCTTAAGGCCGGTAATTGAAACCAAGGAAAGTGAAACCACGGTTACAGGGAGACTACTCTACTAGCAGGGTGAGGATTTCAAACCAGGCTCCGATATCTGCATTCTTTAACAGTGTGCTATATTGCCCTTGTATGGCAGATTGTTTAAAAGGGTACCCTTGATGGTTCATTCTATGTGTCAACTTGGCTAGGTTATGATGGCTGGTTGTTTGGTCAAATGCTAGTCTAGATGCGGCTATGAAAGTATTTGCACATGATTAGCAGTTGACCTAAGTAAAGCAGATTACCTTCCATAATGTGGGTGGGACTCATTCAATCAGTTGGAGTTCTGAAAAGCAAAAAACTGAGGTTTCCTGAGGGAGAAAGATTTTGCCTCAAGATTAATAGATATCCTGCCAGAATCCCTAAAAGTTTTGGATTTGGCAGCCCCACAATCGCATGAACCAGTTATTTATGTATGTATGTATATGTGTGGTTTTTACTGAATCAGCAACTTTGTAGACCAGAAATATCTAACCTTACTCATCACTGAGTATCTGCCTGGAACAGCTGAAAGATAAGTCCCAAATCCTTTAACTCTGGGGGCTTACCCTCCATCTGCTTGGACTATTCCTCAACCCACAAATTCCTGGTTTGTGCTTTAATTTATTGACTTTAATTTCTCTAAATGCCTGAAGAGCTGTGTACCATCTAGCACCAACTCCCAGCCCCCATCTAGTGAACATATCTATTCCCCAAGTCTGTTCTGCAAATCTGTTTAGCTGCTCAGCTCAGACACTTAAGCTCTGTATGACCCTCACATGGCTCTCTGCCTTGCATCTATTCAGTATCTAATCATCCATTTGTTCAGACATGTATTCATTCAACAAACACCGATTTCTTGCTGTGTGCCATGCACTGTATCAGGTACTAGGGACACAACAACAAGTCAAGCACTAATCCTGATGACAAGAGGCTCACATTTCAAGAAGAAAGGCAAACACTAATATAAATGAGTGTAGTAGAATAAAACCTAATTCACTGGATTATTGCTGAGGTTAAATAAAATAATGTATATAAGTTCATGTGTTTGTAAAAAGTCCTGTGATTATCATTTGTGCAGAACTGCAAACATGTAGGCACCCACTTAATTGTGGACCATTTGTTATTTCAGTAATTCCAAGCACTGTAAAAGTTGCATGGATCAGAATCTGCTAACTGATTACCCAAAAGCTATGCTCCTGTTTCTAACGTTTGAAACAGTTTTTACTGGGAGGTGGCTGCCTAGCCAGAGATCATAGTTTGATTCTATATGAGGCTAGGTATATTTTTAGAGTAATATTTGCCACCATAGCAAGAAAATTCCAGTATTACAGTGGCTTAACACAATATAACTTTGTTCTACCTCACCCGCAATAAGATGCAAGTAATCATGGTGAATGGAATGGGCAGTATTGAAAGCCACTGTCATTCAAAAACCCAAGTGTCGTGGATTGAATTGTGTCCCCCAAAAATATCTGTCAACTTGGCTAGGACATGATTCCCAGTATTGTAAGACTGTGTAACATTTTGTAATCTGATGTGATTTCCTTATGTGTTGTAAACTCCAATACTAAGATATAATAAGATGGATTAGTGGTAGTTATACAAGGTGAGGTTTATAAGATTAGAGAGTGTCTTAAGCCAGTCTCTTTTGAGATATGAAAGACAGAAGCGAGTAGAGACATACAGGAACCTCATACCACCAAGAAAGCAGAGCCAGGAGCACAGCATGTCCAGGTTCCTGTACAGAGAAGCTCCCAGACCAAGGGAGCTGACAGAGAAAGTGTTCTCTTAGAGCTGATGTCCTGAATTTGGACTTGTAGCCTACTGGACTGTGAGAGAATAAACTTCTCTTTGTTAAAGCCATCCACTTGTGGTATTTCTGTTAGAGCAGCACTAGATGACCAAGACACCAAGTTTCTTCCCTTTGGGGATCTACTATCCCCTTGGGCCTTATCATCACTAGAAGGGAAACAAAAGTGTGAAAACCAGCATAACCACTATTAACAACCTTCGTCCAGATGTGACATGTATTACTTCCATTCATATTTGATTGATGAGAACTAGTAATATGGCCCAAGCTTTATATAAGAGGGCCTCAGTAGTACCTGTCTGGACAAGTACTGTCCAGTGACAACGTCATACAATTGAAGACGAGGTGTGAATTTTTAATGGACATTAGGTGACTAATTCTCACCAATGAATGTAAGAAGAACTATAGAGTATCACTTATGAGCTAAAGTGGCTAAACAGCTAGTGTACCTTCACTCCCTCTCTTTCCCCTTCTTCCAGGTTGAAGGCCTTCAGGTGATAGAGCAAACAGAAGAAGGAGGTTCGATTGTCAAATCATCATGTATAAAAAAACCTCTCAACAAATAGGAATGTTTGTCTTGGACTGTAAAGTGAGCAAGAAGTAAACATCTCCTAAGTTCATCCACCAAAAGTTTAGAATTTGTTTCCTACAGCAACTACATTTAGCCTAGTTAATGTAATGCTATAGCTCCTTTATAAAAACTCCTATAAACAATACCTCTTGAGAAATGGTTCAGTACCCTGAGTGGCACAGAACTGGAGTTGAGAAAATGTCATATACTGGCCTGTTTGTAACATCTTCAAAGTCTTTTAGGGAATGTGGGACCCTCTTGCTGGTTAAATGATTCATTCTATATTTTCTTTCTTTCCAAAGGCCCTCAAGTGGTGGCTGTGACTCTGCTGCTGCTTATGTCAACGAGAGAGGGGAAAAAAGAAAACTATATTGGATAGCACATATAGTGTCAGGGAAAGAAACCCTGGGACATTCTCTATGGCACATTTTCCCACTTGTCTACTCATTGTTCAGATCTCTTCTCCAGCTCTACTCTATGGTATGGAAAGATATCCTGTTCTTGAATCCCAGCAATAATTTAATCTAGACAACACTTTTCCTTAAGTGATATATGAATATTTACCATTATAAAAGACATGAATTCTTGAAACTTTTGAGAACAAATATAATCACATTTGAAGCTTTCATAAAGGTAAAAGAGGCCAGATGCCATCCTTTAAAAGTACAAATTTCTTCATTCCCAAGGAATGCATATCACTTTGTGTGTCACATAACTTGAGGTAAAACTTATAGGCTCTACTTCAAAAGCCAAAGGCCGTTTTTGAAGAAGTTACATTTGCCACCACCTTCTGCTGAATTCTGAAATGTCTTAAGTTCTCTAAAACTATTCCTTAATTTATCCATTGGCACAAAACGGAAGCTAGAAATAGAGCTTTGATAGCAAGAGCATTGGCACTGAAGGCTGACCCGAGTTTGAAGGCTGACTCTGATACTTGTCAATTCTATGACCTTGGACCAATTACTTAATGTCTTGGAATTTCAGGTTGGTTGTCTTTAAAATAAGAGAAGTAATGCCTACTTTAAAGGGTTAGTTGAGCATTAGAAAAAATATATATGTAAATCACAGACTTATTATAAATTAAAGTGGACATCTGGTGGTTTTTTTCTATGCAACATCCTGTTTACTCTTTCAATGATGATGTAGTAAGTTGGGTTATGGATCCCAATTCTTCATTCCTTCCTGGTAATAAAGTGTTCAGGGTATAAGTACTCCAACTCCCTTTCTTTGATGAAGGTATCTCTCTGAGGTGTGGTCTATACTGTCTCCAGAGCTACCATGTGGAATTGAGCTATGTCCTTTGCCATATGTCTAGAGTAAAGGGAGTATATTCTTTAGCCCACTGATGTTCAACTTGGCCATGTAATTTGCTTTGGCCAATGGAGTATTTGACCACTAGATGTATGTGAGCAGAGACTTTAAATGTGCTAACTTAGATTGACTTGGCTTTTTCCCTGAAAACAGGATGCCCTGAATAACCCCTGGTCTCAGAGCAAAAGATATGTGGAACGGACCTATTCCCAATTCATATCCTGAAGCAGAGCTGCCCCAACCAACTTGTGAGTGAAATTATACAATGTTGGTTGTGTTGTGGTAAGCCCGTGAGATGCTGTTGCTGTCCTTTATGGAGCACTATTATAGCAGTAACTGACTACTGTATTTCATGCAAATAATGCTCACCTTCTGTGTCTGTTTTCTGCCTAGCCTCTCCCTAGAGGGGCACCCTCACAAGTCCTGCCATGCCAATCCTCTTCCCTGTGTTGCTGTAAAAAATTAGCATATTGGGCTTACAAAAATACCTCATGGGAGAAGAGGGCACGGCCAGAAAACAAACGCAGAAGGTGCACATTATTTGTGCAAAAATACGGTAATACAACATACCCAAATTTTCCTTGGAGAATCATCTCTTAGGGTGGATTACCCAAAAGCCAACTTTGAGACAAGGACTCATGGGAAAGAGATTTATTAAGAAATATTGCCAGGAAAATCTGTAATGCCCAGGATATATGCAATAACTATCATAGTCCCAAGGAGACAACTTTAGCTCAATTCCACACAGTAGCTCTGGAAACAGTGTAGACCACACCTCAGAGAGATACTTTCATCAAAGAAAAGGAACTGGAGTATTTATACCCTGCTCCCGCCATTCATTGGTTAAGGGCTACATCTGGGGAGACATAAATTCCTAGTTACTCCTGGCTCTCCATGAATACAAGCAAAACAGTTTCCAGTGTCCCGAGGGCAGCTCTCTGACAAAGAGATACTGGCAAAGTTATTGGGATTCTAGGAGATACGCGCAGAACACCCACAGCATCTGCTACACCACTCCTCCCAACTCCCCATCCATGAATTCCAAGACTGGATGGGAACGTGATCCAAGCCTGGCCAGTGTGTTTCATCCCTCTAGTCTCAGCAGTAGATTCAGGGTTGAGCGCATGTCCCAGTCAAGTCTAAACAGAGAAACTCCTGGTAAATTTTCTGGATTAACTAGAAAAAAAGGCACTGTCCTTATGCTGATGCCGCTGAGAGGATAGGAGAGTAAGCCTAGAATTATTTTAATCCATTTGCCTGAAACTGGAGACAAGCAGAGCAGAGAAGCTATGGAAGTGAGAGAGAGTCCAGTGACCTGGTTTGAGCCTCTGGGTTCAGCCAGACTTAAACACCACACCAGACATTTCAAGTATGTAGGTACTGTGCCACTTGCAACCAAAAGTGTTCATCATTCATCCATATTAATATAGTTCATACCTAAAATCCTTTGGAATCTTGAAAGGATAGTTCAGTTTTTGCCTATTAAAAAGTGTAGGCTGGAACAAGAATGCCTAGTTCTGTTTCATGGGATTCCTAGAGCAGCTGTCAAATAAGTATGAGGTATTAATATCCCTCGTTTTATAGATAATAAATCTGGGGCTCAGAATGTGTATGCAAGAATTTCCTAGATAGCAAGCCTTGAACTGAGTTTGGAACCCAGATCACTCTGGATCCAAATCCATCAGATTTCCACTATAGTATTTTGACTGTTTTACTAAAAATAACTACAAAGGTCAAATACAGGCTAAAATGGTTTTATGTAGGATCCCCAAACCCATCCTCATTCCTACTTGTGGAAATTTTATTCATCCTTCAAGTTGCTGTTCAAATTGTCTTACCCTCTCTGGGTCTTAGTTTTTCAACTATTTATTCCATAAAGAGGTTGAAACAATTAAACAGCATAATATACAAGAGTGTATCCAACACAGTACCTGTGATGTATTAAGTGTAAAATATTTTTCAATCCATTTTGTCGATTATTAAAACTAGGTGTAAAAATACTTAAGAAAATCTTTATAGCTAGTTCCCAGACTATTTTAACACACAAGATCTTTCCATATCAGTAATCTTGATTCTTTTTTTTTTTTTTTTATCTGCCTTTTCCTTACCTGTGTATGCAGCAATGAGGAAAATCAGTATCACTCCATCCATTATAACTCTCAGGGTACCAACAGCAAAAGTATCTACTATGTGTGTCAAGCACAATACTGATTTTATATAGACATTCACTCATTCAATCATCAAAGCCACCTTATGAAGGAATATTACTATTCTTGTGTAGCGTAAGAGAGAACTAAGGCCAAGAAACCTTAAATAACTTCTCCAAAATCACTCAACAAAATGGAAAGAGGCTATTATTGTAGAAAGTGTGTGAACTTTGGGGTGAAGGAGACTAAAATTTTGCCAGTTGTTAGCTATATGAATTTGGGACAGCTTTGTAGGAATTGGCTGAAATAATTTATGTAAAAGTCAGGCTCATGGTAGACATGTATTAAATACTGATCACTCATACTGATATACAGAATGGAACTTGATTTGACCCCACCTGTCTGATTCCCAAATCCATGCTTCTTGCTCGTCTTAGCCTCTCTGCGATAGAAAGATGCTACGTGCAAATGTGGGGCGTGCGTTTTTGAGCAGTGCAGAGCTGGAAAAGGATTATTATCCATGGGAACCTTTGACACTGAGTATTGATGACTTTTATTTAATATGACTTCCTGAAAAACCTCTCGTCTACTAAAGGTTCCACTGAAATTACTAGTCTGTAGGCATTATGGATACGTGACACATACATCTCTAATAAAAACGGATAAACCCCTCTCTTTAATTACTTTACACTGCATCAGGCACTGAAAACTAAGTCTGATGTAATAGCGCTCCTTTCTGGTTTTAATCATAACAATTGTACCAAATGACATTTTTTTGCCTGCGATAACATCATAATGGAAAACTAAATCGATGGCATATTTCTCAATCTAATTATATGTCTTGCATTTCTAAACCAGTTTTAATGAAATACAATAAGTGGTAGTGTGGAAATTAGAAGAGGCTAAAAAAAAAAAAAAAAAAAGCAGCTGCAAATAATACCGTCAGTGACGGGAATAGAAGTACGAACTATGACAGTCTACGTGAACAATGCCTCCCCATTGTGACTGTGCATTTCAAAGTTAAAAAAAGGAGCTTATCCAAACAAATCATCACTTTAAGGAACAAGGAATTTTACAAAACAAACCTAGGCTACTACAATTAAAAAATGAAAATGGAGTGATCAGAGGCTATAAAACCTCACCTACACACAAACCTGCATCCCACCACTAAGGTCACCAACTTTTAAATACACTAACACCTTCAGGTTACCTTTAAATAACTTCTTTCCTTATTTAGAAGAGTAACTAATGCTCACTGTAGAAAATGAGAAAATTATTGAAAGATACCAAGAAAAAAAAATACAGTAACTCATAATACCATACCTGAAGATAACCACAGATATCATTTTCCGATATTTCCTTCTAATTTTTTCTATGCGTATGTTACATATTTTAAATGATACAATAATTTTGTCAATAAGCACAGTGAGATAATTCAAAGTAATGAAGTAGATAGCCTACAAGCCAGCCTTAATATAGAAATATATTGCTTTTATAGGTGCTAAGTGTGGCAACCCAGATAACCCACATTATCCAATAAAAAGATAATATGTTCTGGGTTATGCAGCAGACACTAGAGTCATAGCGATTAGCAAGCCATAGTTCCTGTCCTGAAGAAGCTTTAATCAATGGAGAAAGGAAGGATTATTTGATAAATGGCATGTGAAAATGTATTATTACTCTGGGGTGGAAAATACATCTATAAATACATAAAGTCTCACCTGACACTATACATTAAAATAAATGACAAACTTGTTCAAATGATAAATGTTAAGAAGAAAAGGAAGAGAAAAAGAAAGGAGGAGAGAGAGGAAAAGGAGAAGGAAAGAAAGAGGAAGGTGAAGAGAAAGGGCACAAGGAGGAGGAGAGAAGGAAAAGTGGAAAAGGGGGAAGAAGAAGAGGGTAGGAGAGAAAAATGAAGAGTAAAAAGTGGAAATGACCTATGAACGGAATAAGGTGTTTTTTCTTAAGTTAATCTATTCATCTAACAAACATTAGTTGGCCATCTACCACATACAAGGTGTTCCGCTAGGCACAGAGATAAACCAGGTTTTCTATGCTTATGGACAATGGAAGGAGCCCCTTGGATTATTTACTGGCCTGTTCATTATTAGCTACATTTCCCTATACCAATGTCATACTAGCTGTATGCAGTCAATATGTTCCTGCATAAGTTGTTTTCAAGCATTTTTGTAAACCAAATCCAATTAGAAATTCACAAAGGGAGCTGACTGTAGAAGTGAACCCTAGAGGAACACCATGCTAAAAAGTAGCATCCTTATGTAAAGAGGGGAACTCTGCCTTGCTTCCAATGCTATGTCAACCCACCCGTCATACCTGTGTCCTGGCTTGCAGGTTATGCCTAAGCGCTCATCTGTGTTAGCACTGTCGATCCTTCTGCCTTGGATTGCAACCCCCTGGAGGCTGTCCCACCACATCTGTTCCCTTTATTGTGTCCAGTGTCACAGTGAAGCATGTACAAAGAAACCCTAGTAAACGTTTATAGATACTAATAACGCTGCAGAAAATGAACTCAGCAGACTGTGTCTGTGGAGCTACATTGAGGAGATGTCCCCATGAGTCCTACTTCTAAACAGTAAGACCCTATACCATATGCATGGCACTGCATTACCAGCTGTAGGAAGCAGGGTCCCAGGATCCCTCAGTTCTATTTGTGTTCTCAGCAACAAAGAAGACAAATTATTTCAGGCGTGATAAAAGAGTAAGAGAGTTGGCAATCTCTTGGAATGCTCCAAGAGGCTCAGTCAAGCCAGTATTTGGACACTCACACCCAGTGACTTAAGAGTGCTGGCTTTTCTGTATGCTTCCAGAAGTACAAAGTGAGCATTGCTGACCTCTCAATGGGAACTTTCTTATATCAGTAGCACATTTTATTGCAGCTTACTATTGAATCTAATTATCTGCTCAGACGAAATGAATAGACACCTGACTCATCTTGGGTTTAGAGAAAGATTTTAGCCAAAAGTTGCTTTTCTAATAAATATCTATGGTCTGAAAATTTATCTCTGTGGGCACAGAAATAAACCCAAAAATACATTAATATATTCCTGTGTATTCCCTATTGCCAACAAATGAGTGGTAAAATTTCTGGTTGACAATTTTCAATCCAATCGAAATTTAGTGATTAGATTATTATTATTGTTGTTATTGGTATGTGCCGTCAAGTCAGTTCCAACTCATAGTGACCCTACAGGAAAAGTAGAACTTCCCCACAGGGTTTCCAAGGAGCAGCTGGTGGCTTCAAACTGCCAGACTTTTGGTTAGCAGCTGAGCTCTTAACCATTAACACAAATAATATTACAATATTATTTCCACCATGCATCTGTCAGTTTGTCATACTGTGGTGGCTTGTATGTTGCTGTGATAATGGAAGCTATGCCACCAATATTTCAAATACCAGCAAGGCCACCCCTGGTGGACAGGTTTCAGCAGAGTTTCCAGACTAAGACAGACTAGAAAGAAGGATCTGTCTATCTACTTACAAAAAAATTGGCCAGTGAAAACCTTATGAATAAGCAGAAGAACACTGTCTGATACAGGGCTATAAGATGAACCTCGCAGGTTGGCAGGCACTAAAAATATGACTGGGGAAGAGCTGCCTCCTCAAAGTAGAGTAGACCTTAATGAAGTGGATGGAGTTAAGCTTTTGGGACCTTCATTTGCTGAAGTGATATGACTCAAAATGAGAAGAAACAGCTGCAAACATCCATCAATAATCAGAACATGGAATGTGGGAAGTATGAATCTAGAAAAATTAAAAGTCATCAGAAATGAAATGGAACACATATATATCAATATCCTAGGCTTCAATGAGCTGAAATGGACTGGTATTGACCATTTTGAATCAGACAGTCGTATGGTCTACTATGCCGGAAATGACAAATTGAAGAGGAATGGTGTTGCATTCATCATCAAAAAGAACATATCAGGATCTATCCTGAAGAACAACACTGTCAGTGATAGGAAAATATCAATATTCCTACAAGGAAGATCAGGTAAACATCTTTCTAGGTATTCTCTGCTTTCAGCCAGGATCCATCTGACATCAGCAATGATATCCCTGGTTCTATGTCTTCTTCTGAATCTGGCCTGAATTTCTGGCAGTTCCCTGTTGATACACTGCTGCAGCTGCTTTTGAATGAGCTTCAGCAAAATTTTACTCACGTATGATATTAATGATATTGTTCGATAATTTCTGCATTTGGTTGGATCATCTTTCTTGGGAATAGGTATAAATATGGATCTCCTCGAGTCAGTTGGCCAGGTAGCTGTCTTCCAAATTTCTTGGCATAGACCAGTGAGAACTTCCATCGCTGCATCCGTTTTTTGAAACATCTCAGTTGGTATTCTGTAAATTCCTGAAGCTTTGTTTTGCACCAATGCCTTCAGTGCAGCTTGGACTTCTTCCCTCAGTACCATTGGTTCCTAATCATATGCTACCTCTGAAATGGTTGAGTGTCAACCAATTCTTTTTGGTATAATGACTCTGTGTATTCCTTCCATCTTCTTTTGATGCTTCCTGTGTCATTTAATATTTTCCCCATAGAATCCTTCACTACTGCAATTTGAGGCTTGAATTTTTTCTTCAGGTCTTTCAGCTTGAGAAATGTCAAGCATGTTCTTCCCTTTTGGTTTTCTATCTCCAGCTCATTGCACATGTCATTGTAATACTTTGCCTTCTCGAGCCACCCTTTGAAATATTCTGCTCAGTTCTTTTACTTCATCATTTCTTCCTTTTGTTTTAGCAGGATGTTTACCTGTGTTTTATTGATGATGTAAAGGCATTCTACTGTGTGAATCGTAACCAATTATGGATAACATTGTGAAGAATGGAAATTCCAGAGCACTTGATTGTGGTCATGAGGAACCCGTACATAGATCAAGAGACAGTTGGTCGGACAGAACAAGGGGATACTGCGTAGTTTAAAATCAGGAAAGGTGTGTGTCAGGGTTGTATCTTTTCACCATATCTATTCAATCTGTATTCTGAGCAAATAATCTGAGAAGCTGGACTATATGAAGAAGAATGGGGCATCAGGATTGGAGGAAGACTCATTAACAACCTGCTTTATGCAGATGACACAACCATGCTTGCTGAAAGTGAAGAGAATTTGAAGCACTTACTGATGAAGATCAAAGACCACAGCCTTCAGTATGGATTACACCTCAACATAAAGAAAACAAAAATCCTCACAAGTGGACCAACAAGCAACATTATGATAAACGGAGAAAAGATTGAAGGTGTTAAGGATTTCGTTTTGCTTGAATCCACAATCAATGCCCAAGTAAGCAGCAGTCAGGAAATCAAAAGACGCATTGCATTGGGCAAATCTGCTGCCAAAGACCTCTTTAAAGTGTTGAAAGCAAAGATGTCATCTTGAAGACTAAGGTGCGCCTGACCCAAGCCATGGTATTTTCAATCACATCATATAAATGCAAAAGCTAGACAATGAATAAGCAAGACTGAAGAAGAATTGACGCCTTTGAATTGTGATGTTGGCAAAGAATATTGAATATACCATGGACTGCCAAAAGAACAAACAAATCTGTCTTGGAAGAAGTATAGTCAGAATTCTCCTCAGAAGCAAGAATGGCAAGACTATGTCTTACATACTTTGGACATGTTGTCACGAGGGATCAGTCCCTGGAGAAGGACATCATGCTTGGTAAAGTACAGGGTCCATGAAAAAGAGCAAAACCCTCAACAAGATGGATTGACACAGTGGCTACAACAATGGGCTCAAGCATAACAACGATTGTAAGAATGCTGCAGGACTGGGCAGTGTTTTGTTCTATAACGCATAGGGTTGTTATGAGTTGGAACTGACTTGACAGCACCTAACAACAACAACAACACAAGGAAGACCAGTTAATATGATTATTATTCAAATGTATGCACTAATCGCTAATGCTAAAGATGAAGAAACTGAAGATTTTTACCACCTTCTGAGGTCTGAAATTGAACGAACATGCAATCAAGATGCATTGGTAATTACTGGTGATTGGAATGCATAAGTTGTAAATGAAGAAGAAAGATTGATAGTTGGAAAATATGCCCTTGGGGATAGAAATGATGCCAGAGATCACATGATAGAATTTTGGAAGACCAATGACTTCTTCATTGCAAATATCTCTTTTCAGCAACGTAAACAGTGACTATACACCTGGACCTTGCTGGATGGAATACATAGGAATCAGATTGACTACATCTGTGGAAAGAGATGATGGAAAAGCTCAATATCATCAGTCAGAACAAGGCCTGTAGGACAGAGTAGAACTGCCCCTTAGGTTTTCCAAGGCTGTAATCTTTACAAAAACAACTGCCACATCTTTCACCCACAGAGCGACTGCTCAGTTTGAACCACCAGCCTTTAGGTTAGCAGCCGATTACCTAACCACTGTGCCACCGGGGTTCCTTATCCACATGTATAGGGAATAGGATTTACAACACATACTTTTGGAAAACACAATTCAATTTATAACACTTAGTTTTAGCCTTTGATAGTTTTGTTGGCCTGATTATTTCTTGAAAGACTAATATTTCCATAGCTTATTTTTACATTTTTCAACTTTACCAAGAGTATTACTTATGCAATTTTTTTCACCTATTACAAATTTAACCATGTGCAGTTTTAGCCAATGTTAATTTTGTATTATTGCTATTTCTATCAATAACGTTCCATGAGAATTAGGCATAAAATATTTTTGTTTATTTATGAAAGCAAATAAGAAACAGAAGGAATCAAAATATCTGTGAAGTCAAAATAGTGTGGTGAAAACTTGCCGCTTCATTCACATACGAATATCCTTGCGAGAGGTAAACCACCATTTATATTTGGAATATGAGAAAAAGTATTCACATTGCAGACTTTCCGGAAAGCAGGCTTTGCTTCTCACTACTGAAGATGAAAATGGCAGACACTTCCTTTTCCTGCCTTCTGGCAGCTGAGGTGTGGACACATGAGCTGGACTCCTATCTGTCCCTTTTCCCTGCCTGATGCTTTGAATCTAGATCCGGAGAAATGAAAAACAGGGATAGGAGGACTCTTTTCTTGTGGAAGATCTTTAGTAGCCGAAACCTGCAGAGTCCTGGAGCAATCGCAAGGGTCTTGAATGCCATATAGCGTTTTGCACTTTATCCTATAGATATCAGAAGCCATAGGGGGGCTCTATTTGGGGAGTTATGTGCTAGGATCTGAGATTCATAAAGATGACTCTAGTAGCAGCATAGAGAATGGATTGAAGGAGGGCAGATCTGGAGACAGATCACTGCAGGGCTGGTTCTTGACCATGGCTCTGCATCTTCCCAACCCAAGACATGGATGCCAATGATGGTTCCCTGGTCCTTTATGATGTGGCCCTTGCCAATCTTTGTATCTGTCAAACAATTTTACTGTACTCCATTGGACCCCTCTCTGTTCTCCAAACAAACCTCTCCACACTTCCATGCCTGTATGCATATTCTTCCCCTAACCTAAGAAATTTCTTACTCCCATTCTCTCCCTGACAGGCTCCCATATGTAATTATTTCAATATAAAATAAACATCAATAACTATAATAATAATAATACTAAAAATTTATTGAGAATGTGCTACGTGCCATTAACTGATCTTAATCTCACTAGATAACAAAACCGAAATGCAAAAAAGGTTAACTAGCTTGCTTAAGGTTGGTTGCCCAATTAGTGAGCAGTGAGACCTGGATTTAAATTGTTTGACTCCAGTGTCTGTGTATATTCTTAATCCACACCATGTTATTCCACCAGCAAACATTTGAGTGCTTACCATTGCCTTATATTTTCACACATACTCTCTTATTTAATCATCATTGCAACATAATGAGGTAGCAATTATCTTAATACATAGAAAACTTAACCTTGAAGTGTTTAAATAACTTTCCCAGAGTGGCAGACACTGCTGGCCCAGCTAAATACAATGTTATCACAACTTCCCGTAACTACTTGGCTCATAGATGGTTATTGACATATATTAGCTCTTTCCCTTCTACTTGTTGTTGCTTCTTCTGTCATCCCCACCCCTTCCACCTATATCAATCACACTGGTTACCAAAAAATGAGTCTGGCCTGATCATGTCTTCATCCCAAACCAGCTAGTACACATTCCTACTGAGATTCCAGCTTGCCAGTTGGACTAGTTGTTGTTATTGTTGTTGTGAGCTGTCAAGTTGATTCTGACTCATAACAACCCTATAAGATGGAATAGAACTGCTCCATAGGTCTTCTGAGGCTATTGCCAGTTTTTTTCTCCTGCAGAATGGCTGGTGGATTCAAACCACTGACATTTCAGTTAACAGCCGAACACTTAACCATTGTGCCATCACAGCTTCTTAGTTGGACTAGAGGCATCCATTTTTGGGGTGATTCCTCTTTCAAGTTAAATTGTCCAACCCCTGCTGCCTAGGTGACTGTGTTTCATATTACATGATTCTGCTCCTTCACTACAGCTGATTAGACCTAAAAGCAGACAATAGGAATCCTTTCTTAGAAAGCTGAAATAATGAATGCTAGAAGTATGAGTTAGGTTAATGTTGGGAACTGAAGCTCAAAGGTAGAGTCAGGATCAGAGTAGCTGTAATGGGCCAAGGGTAAGCCAAAGCTACAGGAAGCAGAAACAAAGAAGACGCCTAGAATTCTAGGTGATGGCAAAAGAAGAATGAAGTGTATATGTGTAGTGAGAAATGAGAATGCCGAGGAGTTGGCGGAGAACATGAAGCCCAGAAGAGGGAAAGGAGAAAGTCCTTAGAAACAACTTATTTCCTGACAACTCCCCAGTTTCTATCCAAATGTGTCCGTAAAGAAAAGCTTCTTTTTACTCAGGTAATGTTGATGGCGCTCTCTTTCATACCACTCAAAGAGCCAAACTTAAAAACAAGGCAACAGCATCTTCTTGCTGCTCAGTCTTGAGGGTTTACTATAAAAGACCTTGGGACCCCAAATCCAAGAGCAAGATGGGAAGAAGTCAAATTACGAGATGCAAACTCCAAGCCTTAAAGCTAATTATGAACCCCCTCCAGCCCCCACCTGCCCTTCAGCTGCCAACCCACACAATTCCCTTCCTGGTTCCTTTTCAGCCCCTCCTTCAGGTCGTCTCAACAAACTCTCAAGAATCAGTTTCAATCCCTTTGTAGCCCAGTATGGCTGGGCTGTGGGAAATCTTCTCTCTGTCTAGGACTTCTGTCATTTCTCTTATCCAACCTCTCTAGACCTTTAAGCTCTGTGGATTAGGAATGGATTGTTATTGCTGTTCACTGCTTTTACAAATACACCCCAGGTTTGACCACCCTCTCCATACAGGGCCTCTTAACCCTGCTTTCAGAGAAAGCCACTGGAAGGAAACAGGATCATGATTTATTTTTCCTTCCCAATGATATTTCAAGTCCATATTGTTTAGCAACCACACACACCACCTATTACTAATGCAATTTAAACGGTGAAGGCTTGGGAGCTGGCAGCTTCACCAAACCACTACATTTATTTTTGAACAAAATCCCTCAAAGATCCCCACAGGCATAAAAAGCTTCACTTGGAAAAGGTAAGAATCTGAGCACAGTTGGATCAGATTCCTCTGATAAATAGCTCCCATACTAGTTTTGAAAGGAGAGGCTCAGTGTGGCTGTCACACCCACAGTGGCTAGAAAGACTGATGTTAGCAATGGACCATTTTCCAAGTTGCTGTGCTTCTGCCTCAGTGGGATGCTCACCAGAAAATAAGGGAGAGAGTAATGTAGAAATGACTACTCAGCAAAATTGCCTTGCTTTTTCTTGCTGTTTGCCCCTAATGCTTACTCTCCAATGTACAAATACACTCCCACATGCTCCCACACAATCATATCTGAAACATAGCTAAGCATAGGTTGAGTACATCATTAGCACAAAGGGGATTTTGAAGCAAGTCTTTGAGGCCTTAAATCAAAAATGTTTCACTGATGTGAAATACCTATAATAGGCAAATATATAGAGATTAGAGTTTAATAGGGGTTACCTGGGCAGGAGGGATGGTAAAAGGGGGAAATCATTAATCAGGTAGTATTGAGGTTTTGTTTATAAGGATAGAAAATTAGGTAATGGACATTGGTGATGGTTGCACAACATGATTGATGGAATTGGTTTTCCTGAATTGCACACATGGAAAATGTTGAATTGGCAAATGTTGTGTTATCTTTATTTTTACAATACAAAAATATATTTTAAAAAATGTAAATCTTCCTCACTAGTTGGTTTATTCTGCCTTTAGTTTCAGTCCCAGTTCTACTTCTGGGGTTTAGTATTTCCAAAAGATACTAAACATTTCTCTGGAAAGGCAACATAGCAATTCAGTAGTGCCTGTTTGGGAATAAACTTACCAGACTTTTCCCTCACTAATAAGAAGCATCAAGTACTTGGATTTGTGAGTGGGTGAGTGGGAAAAGGCAGAGGGAAGAGAGAAAATGAGTTTAACAATAAAGTCTGTGTTTCTGAACTTTCTACAATGAACATCTGTCACTTTCAGTCTCCAAAGAAATATGAATGAATAGTATAAAATGTTTTCATCCCCTTATCCCCATAGCTATATTAATTTTTGTCAGGCAGCCCAAATATCCCAGCTTAGTTAGGCTAACATACACTTAGCCTAACAAGAGGCTTTATTTCTTAGCCTGGGTTCCCTGGAAAAGAGATCCTGAGGCAAAAGTTTATGGGCAAAACTTAATTGGGAAGTACAGTGCAAGGGAGGGCGCAGTGGTGATTCAGTGGTAGAATTCTCATCTCCTATGAGAGAGACCCAGGTTCAATTCCCAGCCAATGCACCTCACATGCCACCACTACACATACAGAAGTGGGTACTGAGCAGGTTTCAGTGGAGCTTCCAGACTAACACAGACTAAGAAGAAAGGCTGGGTGATCTACTTCTGAAAATCAGCCAACGCAAACCCTATGGATCACAACAATCCGATCTGTAATCAGTTATGGGGATGGTGCAGGAAAGGGCAGCATTTCCTTCCATCATTCATGAAGACGCCATGACTTGGGGCCAGCTCCACAGCAGCTAACAACAATGACAGCAGCAACAGTCCCAGAGAAACAAGAGGAGAAAGAAGAGTGAGACAAGGAAAAAAAGGAAAGCAATGAGAGCCCCTTCTAGCCAGGCTGTACTGTGTGGCTTGGTAGATAATTCCTCAGTCTGTGCAGCCACACAGTGGGATCCCTGGGGGCATTCGTTTTTTCTTTTTTGTTTCTTTGGTTTTTTTGTTTTCTTTTCTCTCTTTTGCCCTTTTTGTCTTTCTTCATTTCTCAGTTTCTCATCTCTCTATACTTACCTTCTTTTCCTGTTTCCTGAACACTTGGCACTGTGTGACACGTCTACCCATTCTAGCCAGCTGTACTTTGCAGCCTGAGAGTCACTTCCTCAGTCTTTGCAGCCACACAAGTGGCATTCCTGGGGCTTTTCTTATCTTTTTTTTTTAATTTTTGTTTATTTTTTTTCTTTTCCCCTTTCTTTTTCTTTTTGTTTTTCTCCATTTCTGAGTCTTTCATCTCTCAACTCTAACAGCAAACACCCCTAGTGCTCTTTTTTGTCTATTTGTTTCTTTTTGGCACCTGTTTCTCTCTCCTTTCTCTCCTCTTCCCCATACCCATCTTAGCTCCACACATCCCAATCTCATCCCTCCTTCCTGCCTACCTGCACTGTATGCTGAACATCACATCCCCAAGCAGCACGGGCACGGTCTACCAGAAACTGCCCTGCACTGATTACTGGCTCACCCTGTCAGCCCTAGTATGTGCCACAAACAACCCATCCCAGGAACTCCCTTCCGCTGGACCTCCCCTGCTGCACCATAGCTGAGCGACTGACCCTGCCCATTGGACAAGGAGGCAAAAAGTATCGTGCCCACAGATGAGCAAACAAAAAAGTGTTCACAGCCCACCTGCTCAGATGCAACCAAACAAAACAAAAGATCAGGACAAAATAAATAAATCTCCAATCCATAAACGAGGAAAATAACTACTGAATGTCCCCAAGACAGCAGAAAATATCAAAACATATTAAAAAAAAAGGACATGATGGTTTCAGTAGGCATCCAAAATAAAATGTCAGATGACTTTCCGGTAGAAAAAAGGGCACTAGAGCCACCTGATAGGCAATTCAAATCTCTAATATTCAGAGTTATCCAAGAGTTGAAGCAAACAGCAGACTAAAATGAGGGAAAAAAAGACAAATTCTTGGAAATGAAATACAAATTCATGGAAAATACAGACAAAAAATTAGAAGAATTCGGGAAAACAATACAGAAAAAAACGCCAAAATACTTTCACAACTACAGATCATATAAAAACAACAGTTAGAAATCCAAAAGATAAACAACAAGATTTCATAAATGGATAGCGTCATAGAAGGGCTGAGGAGCAAGTTTGAAATGACGGAAGACAGGATCAGCGAAATTGAAGACAAACACTTGGATACAACTCTGTTTGAGGAAAAATCAGAAGAAAAAGAAAATGAAGAAACCCTGAGAATTATGTGGGATACAATCAAAAGCAAAAATCTGCCAGTGATCAGAGTTCCAGAACACGGGGAGAAAACAGAAAACACAGAGAGGATCACTGAAAAAATGCTGAGAAAAAACTTCCCCAATATCATGAAAGATGAAAAGTTGACCATACAAGAAGCTTAATGAACCCAATATAGGATAGACCCCAAAAGAAAATCATCAAGGCATATCATAAACACACTTGCTAAAACTAAAGACAAACAAAGAATCCAGAGAGCAGCTCAAGAAAAACAAAAAGTCACATACAGAGGAGAAAAAATACGACTAAGCTCGGATTATTCGGCATAAACCAAGCAGGCAAGAAGGTAATGGGATGACATATATAAAACCTTGAAAGAAAAAAATTACCAGCCAAGAATAATCTATCCTGCAAAATTCTCATTCACATATGATGGTGAAATTAGGACATTTCCAGATAAACAGAAGTTAAGGGAATATGTAAAAACCAAACCAAACTTAGAAGAATTATTAAAGAGAGTCCTTCAGTTTGAGAACAAACAAAATCAGACCACAGGCTGAATATAGGACGCAGGATCGTACCAGCCAGATACAACCTAGGAAATGAACTCTCAAGGACCATCCAAAACCAAAAGAATTACAACAGGGAACCAGAGAGGTTAATCTGTAAATGACAATATCAGAACAATAAAAGAGGGAATAAATGGTGTAGCGATAGAACCTTCTAATGCAGAAGAAGGCAAGTCAATACCAAGTAAAAATAGACTGTTTCAAACCTAGGAAGATAAGGATAAATTTCAAGGTAACCACAAAGAAAGTTAACAAATGTACTCATCAAAATAAAAAAGAAAAACATAAAGTCTCAGTAAAAACAAAATCTACAAAAACTAAAGAAATGACAAAAAAAGCCACAAACAAAAGGAATTCAGTGCAGGAGAGTGAGAGGAACAAAGAAAACATCAGCACCACAAAAAATGCACTACAAAATGACAGCAATAAACTCACACCTATCAATAATTACAATGAATGTAAACAGCCTAAATGCACCCATAGAAGACTGAGAGTGACAGAATGGATAAAAAAACAGGATCCATGAATATGCTGTCTACAAGAGACACACCTTAGAAACAAAGAAGTAAATTTATTAAAAATCAAATGATCAAAAAAATATATCAAGCAAACAGCTACCAAAAAGGAGCAGGAGTGGCAATACTAATCTCAGATAAAATAGACTTTAAAACAAAATCCACCATAAAAGATAAAGAAGGACATTATATAGTGATTAAAGGGATGATCCATCATGAAGACATAACCATAATAAACATCTATGCACCCAATAATACGGCTCCAAAATAGATAAAACAAACTATAACAGTACTGAAAAGAGAAATTGACAGTTTCACAATAATGGTAGGGGATTTCAAAACATCACTCTCGGTAAAGAACAGAACATCTAGAAAGAAATTCAACAAAGATACAGAAGACCTAAAGGGCACAGTCAGCCAACTTGACCTCATAAACATATATAGAACACTCCACCCGATAGCTGCGAAGTACACATTCTTTTCCAATGCACATGGAACATTCTCCAGAATAGACCACATCTTAGGCCACAGAGCAACCCTCAGCAAAATCCGAACTGTTGAGATAATGCAAAGTATCTTTTCTGACCACAATGCTATCAAGATAGAAATTAACAACAGGAAGAGTAAGAGAAAAAAAAAAAAAAACAGTTACACGGAAACTGAATAACACCTTGTTTACAAACCACTGGGTAATAGAAGAAATCAGAGATGGAATCAAAAAATTCCTAGAGTGAAATGAGAATAAAAACACATCATAGCAAAACTTTGGGACACAGCAAAGGCAGTCCTCAGAGGATGATTTATAGTAATAGTTGCACACATCAAAAAAGAAGAAAGGGACAAAATCAAAACATTAACTACGCAATTCAAACAAATAGAAAGAGAACAGCAAAAAAATCCCACAGCCACCAGAAGAAAGGAAATAATAAAGATCAGAGCAGAAATAAATAAAATAGAGAATAGAAAAACAATAGAAAGAATCAACAAAACCAAAAGTTGTTACTTTGAAAGAATCAACAAAATCGAGAAACCATTGGCAAAACTGACAGAAGAAAAACAGGAGAGTACACAGATAACCCAAATAAGAAATGAAATGGGGGACATTACAACAGACTCAACTGAAATAAAAAGGATCACAACAGACTATTATGAAAAACTATACTCCAACAAATTTGAAAACCTAGAGGAAACAGATAAATTTCTAGAAACACGCTACCTACCCAAACTAACAAAAAGTGATGTTGAAAATCTGAACAGATGCATAACAAGAGAAGAGACTGAAAAGATAATAATAATAATAATAATAAAACTCACAACACCAAAAAAAAAAAAAAAAAAGCCCTGGCCCAGATGGTTTCACTAGAGAATTCTACCGAACAGTCAGAGAAGCGCTTATACCAGTACTACTCAAACTATTTCAGAACATAGATAAGGAAGAGACACTTCTGAATTCATTCTATGAAGCGAGCATAACGCTGATACGAAAACCAGGCAAAGTTACCACAAAAAAATAAAATTACAGACAAATATCTCTGATGACTATAGATGCAAAAATTCCCAACAAAAAAAATAAAACACTATGACCAAGTAGGATTCATACCAGGTATGCAAGAACAGTTCAGCATTAGAAAATCAATCAACGTAATCCTCTACATAAATAAAAGGAAAGAAAAGTATCACATGATTATCCCAAATGATGCAGAAAAGGCATTTGACAAAGTCCAACATCCATTCCTGATAAAAACTCTTAATAAAATAGATATAGAAGGGAAATTTCTCAACATAATAAAGGGCATCTATGCAAAACCAACCGCCAATGTCATTCTTACTGGAGAGAGCCTGAAAACATTCCCCTTGAGAACAGGAGCAAGACAAGGATGCCCTTTATCACCACTCCTATTTAAAATTGTACTGGAAGTCTTAGCTAAAGCAATAAGGCAAGAAAAAGAAATAAAGGGCATCCAAATTGGTAATGAAGAAGTTAAACTGTCCCTATTTGAGGGTGATATGATACTATACATGGGAAACTCAAAAGACTCCATGAGAAAACTACTGGAACTAATAGAAAGATTTAACAGAATAGCAGGACACAAGATAAACATACAAAAATCAGTTGGATACTTTTACACCAATAAAGAGAACAATGAAAAGGAAAACAATGCCATTTATAACAGCATCTAAAAGAATAAAATACTTAGGAATAAATCTAACTAGGGATGTAAAAGTCCTATACAAAGAAAACTACAAAACACTACTGCAAGAAATTAAAAGATATCTACATAAATGGAAAAACATATCATTCTCATGGATAGGTAGACTCAATATTATGAAAATGGCAATTCCACCCAAAGCAATTTATAAAAACAATGCAATCCCAGTCCGATTACCAACGACATTCTTTAAAGAGATGAAAAAACTAATAATTAACTTTATATGGAAAGGGAAGAAGCCCCAGATAAGTAAAGCACTATTGAAGAAGAAGAATAAAGTTGGAGGACTTGCACTACCTGACCTCAGAACTTACTATACAGCTACTGTAGTCAAAACACCGTGGTACTGGTACAACAACAGATACATTGACCCATAGAACAGAATTGAGAACCCAGATGTAAATCCATGTACCTACAGTCACCTCATCTTCCACAAAGGTCTAAAGTCCATCAAATGGGGAAAAGACAGTCTTTTTAACAAATGGTGCTGGCAAAACTGTATGTCCATCTGCAAAAAGACGAAACAGGACCCATACCTCACACCATATACAAGAACTAATTCAATATGGATCAAAGAGCTAAATATAAAGCCAAAAACTATAAAGTTCATAGAAGAAAAAATAGGATCAACGCTAGAGGCCCTAATAGACGGCATTAACAGGATAAAAACCATAACCAACAACACACAAACTCCAGAAAATAAGTTAGATAACTGGGATCTTCTAAAAATTAAACACATATGCTCAGCAAAAGACTTCACCAAAAGATTAAAAAGAGAACCTACAAACTGGGGAAAAAAATTGGACATTACAAATCAGACAAACATCTCATCTCTAAAATCTACAAGAAAATCCAACACCTCTACAACAAAAAGACAAATAATCCAATTTAAAAAATGGGCAAAGGAACAGACACTTCACCAAGGAAGACATTCGAGAGACCAACAGACACATGAGGAAATGCTCGTGATCATTAGCCATTAGAGAAATACAAATCAAAACCACAATGAGATACCATCTCACCCCAGCATTACTGGTACGAATCAAAAACACTGGAAATAACAAACGTTGGAGAGGCTGCGGGGAAATCAGAACTCTTATGCACTGCTGGTGGGAATGAAAAATGATACAACCATTTTGGAAAATGATATGGTGCCTCCTCAGAAAGCTAGAAATAGAGATACTATTCGATCCAGCAATCCCACTCCTAGGAATATATCCTAGAGAAATAAGAGTCGTCACTCGAATAGACATATGCACACCTATGTTCATGGCAGCATTGTTCACAATAGCAAAAAGATGGAAACAACCTAGATGTCCATCAACAGATGAATGGATAAACAAACTATGGTACGTAGACAATGGAATACTACCCAACAATAAAGAACAATGATGAATATGCAAAGCATCTCATAACATGGATGAAACTTGAGGACATTATGCTGAGTGAAATAAGTTAATCACAAAAGGACAAATATTGTATGAGACCACTACTGTAAAAACTCATGAAAAGGTTTACACACAAAAAGAAACGATCTTTGATGGTTACAAGGAATGGAGGTGGGGGGAATACTAAACAGACAATAGATAAGTGGTAACTTTGATGAAGGGTAAGACAGTACACAATACTGGGGAAGCCAGCACACCTTGTACAAGGAAAGGTCATGGAAGTTTCATAGACACATCCAAACTCCCTGAGGGACCGAACTGCTAAGCTGAGTGCTGTGGGGACTATGGTCTCAGGAAACATCTAGATCAATTGGCATAACACAGTTTATAAAGACAGTGTTCTACATTCTACCTTGGTGAGTAGTGTTCAGGGTCTTAAGAGCCTGTGAGCAGCCGTCTAAGATACTCCACTGGTCTCACGCCTTCACGAGCAAGGGAGAATGAAGAAAACAAGATACAAGGGAAAGATTAGTCCAAAGGACTAATTGACCACAGCTACCATGGCCTCCAACAGACTGAGTCCAGTACAACTAGATGGTGCCCAGCTACCACCACTGACTGCTCTGACAGGGATCACAACAGAGTGTCCTGGACAGAGCTGGAGAAAAATGTAGAATAAAATTCTAACTCACAAAAAAAGACGAGACTTACTAGCCTGACAGAGACTGGAGAAACCCAAAGAGTATGGCCCCAGGACACTCTTTTAGCTCAGTAACGAAGTCATTCCCAAAGTTCACTCTTCAGCCAAAGATTAGACAGCCCCATAAAACAAAGTGAGACTAATGGGGCACAACAGCCCAGGGACAAGGACTAGAAGGCAGGAGGGGACAGGAAAGCTGGTCACAGGGAAACCAAGTTCAAGAAGGGAGAGTGTTGACATGTCATGGGGTCGTTAACCAATGTCATGAAACAGTATGCACACTAATTGCTTAATGAGAAACTACTTGTTCTGTAAACCTTCATCTAAAGCACAATTTTTTAAAAAAAGGTACAATTTAAAAGATTTTAAAAATAAAAAAGAAAGCAAATATAAGGAGATACATTACCAAGCTGGATACAGTTCAGTGGATGGAATGTCTTCAGAGAGGTCCTATGAAACTACTGCTTCTCCATACAACATGAATATGGAGAATAAAGGAGATTATCCTATTGGTAAAGTTCATCCCATGGGATGTCAGCTCCCTCACACTTCCAGCTTGTGCTACTCAACCCCAAACAATCTGTCAGGGAAGCCAGATTCCTGTATAGCAGTAGCAGCACATGAGGTAGGAGTCATTCTGCGGGGAGTGAGCTTGCAACTCGCCCTGCTTGTGTGCATGCAGCCTGCAGCACCACGGCCCTACCACAGTGAGTCAGCATGCACAGTCAGTAGCACTGAATCTCAGGGTTTCATGGTGTTTCCTGCCTCAGTAGCAACAGGAAAGCTCCAACTATAACAGAAGCTGTTGGGTTGATACGTTTGGTTGGAAGCAGGTGGAGTATCGTGACAACCTGGCCCCTGTCACAAAAATCAAAATCTCCCCTCTTCAGTGTCTAGGAACACAAGTGATGTCAGGTAATATTCCTGGAGAAACATTAGTGGAATAAAGCAGGAAGCCATAGGCAAGCAAATAAGGAGCAGTTCATGAACAAAGCCCAGCAGAAAACCTGATAAATTTTTAAAAAGTGAACACCAGCTCTACAAATTGTTGGTTTTGTGATCCAGGCATGTTATTTAAATGTATTACTTAGTGTAGTCTCTTGTAATGTAGTGCTGCTATAACAGAAATACCACAAGCGGGTGGCTTTAACAAACAGAAATTTATTTTCTCACAGTTTGGTAAGCTTTAAGTCTGAATTCAAAGTGCCAGCTCCAGGGGAAGGCATTCTGTGTCTGTCTGCTCTGGAGGAAGGTCCTTGTCTCTTTGAGCTTCTGCTGCTGGGTGATCTTCATGTGGCTTGGCATCTATTTTCCCTCATCTCTGCTTGTTTGATCTCTTTTATATCTCAAAAGACATTGACTCAAGACACACCCTACACTAATCCTGCTTCATTAACATAGCAAAGAAAATCCATTCCAAAATGATTTTATAACCACAGTTTTCTTGTCGTATTAGGCACCATCAAGTGGGTTCCGACTCATAGTGACCCTATGTAGAGCAGAACAACACACTGCCTGGTCCTGTGCCATCCTCACAATCATTGCTATGTTTGAACCCATTGTTACAGCCACTATGTTAATCCATCCTGTTAAGGGTCTTCCTCTTTATCACTGACCCTCTACCTTACCAAGCATGATATCCTTCTCCAGGGACTGGTCCCTCCTGACAACATGTCCAAAGTATGTGAGACAAAGTCTCACCATCCTTGCTTCCAAGGAGTACTCTGGCCGTACTTCTTCCAAGACAGACTTGTTCTATCTACTGGCAGTCCATGGTATACTCAATACTCTTCACCAACACCATAATTCAAAGGCATCAATTCTTCTTCAGTCTTCCTTATTCATTGCCCAGCTTTTGCATGTGTATGAGGTGATTGAAAATATCATAGCTTGGGTCTGGTGCACCTTAGTATTTGAAGTGACATCTATGCTTTTTAACACTTTAAAGAGGTGTTTTGCAGAAGATTTATCCAATGCAATACATCATTTGATCTCTTGACTCCTGCTTCCAAAGGCAGCACGGGCATAGAGGTTAGGATTTACAACACATATTTTGGGAGAGGACACAGTTCAATCCCTAACATTCTACCCTTTGGCCCTGAAAAAATTCATGTTCATGACACATGCAAAACCCATTCACCCCCTCACATCATCCCAAAAGTCTTAAATCAACTCCAAGTCCAAAATCTCATCCTCTGAATCATCTAAATCAAATATGGGTGAGATTTTAGGCATATTCCATCCTAGGGCAAAATTCCTCTTCATCTGTGAACCTGTGAAATCTAGCCTGAAAGTTATCTGTTTCCAAAGTAAAATTGTGGAAGAGGCACAAGGATATGCATTTATTTCCATTACAAATGGAAGAAATTAGAGGGAAAGAAGGGATAACAGACACAAGCAAATCCAAAACCCAGCAGAACAATTTACATTAGCTGTCCAGTCTTGAAAATAATCCTGTGTTCTCTTAGACTATCTGGGCAATAGCCCTACCATCCAGACTGGGTATCAGCCATGCTTTCTGGATTCTGGGTAGAGGCCCCTCAGCTGGGATGGCAACTCTGCTCCCTCAGCTCTGGGCAGCCCCATTATCCTAGTCCACCTGAATGATGACCCTACCTTCTTGGCCGCAGCAGGCCCTGTTCTTCTGCCCCTTGGGCATGGCAGCCCTGCCCCTTCAGCTTTGGGCAGTGGCTCCATTTTCATGTCAAATAGAATGGCAGCCCTACAATCTGGAACCGAGCTGGTAAATATATGACTCTTTGAAACCTAGGAGGCTGTGGCCCCACCCTTTGAAACGAAGAAGGACCTGCTTCCCATGCTCCTTCCAAAAGTTCCACTGTTTTTAAAGTTTCTCCAGGGATGGTCCTTTTCTTTTCTTAGAGGACAAGAAACGCAGCTCCTTTGGCCTGTTTCCTGCCTGCAGGATTCCAAGACGTAGACAGCATTTTTTACTTTCATTCTTTCTCTGTTCCCTTCAGTCTAAGCTGATGGATTTTCTGCTGTGGTAGTTGGTTAGATCCATCAGTCACAGGCTTAATCTCCTTAACAAAAAATTGTGTAGCCAAGTCCTTGGCGAAAATTCTAGGACACATGTCTTTAGTTTGTACAATAGAATTTTTCCAAATCTTTAAGTTCTGTTTTCATTTTGCACAGTTCATTTTTAAGTCCATCTCTTTCCTCTCGTATTTTACTATAAGCCACAAGGAGAAACCACGTGGCCCTTTAAGATCTTGCTTAGAAATCTCCTCAGCTAAATATTCAAGTTCATCACTTACAAGTTCTACCTTCCACCAAACATTCGAGCATAATTCAGATAAGTTCTTTGCCACTGCATAAAAAGCATCAGCCTTCCTCCATTGTCCAATCACATGTTCATCATTTCCTTTTAAAGCTTCACCAGAAGCACATTTAATGTCCACATTTCTACCAACATTCTGTTGTTGGTGCCATACGTATTCTCTGAGATGATAGAGACTTTCTCTATAGGTCTCTTCACTTTCTTCTGAGCCCTTACCAGAATTTCCTTTGACATCCATAATTCTACCAAGAGTATCTTCAAGGAAATATAAGCTTTTAATATTAGGCACCTCATTAAAAGTCCTCCAGCCTCTACTTACCACCCAATTCCAAAACCACTTCCATATTTTAGATATTTGTTAGAGTAGCACCCTCACTTCTCAATACCAAATTCTGCCTTAGTTATCTAGTGCTGCTATAACAGAAATATCGCTAGCGGGTGGTTTAACAGACAGAAATTTATTTTCTCACAGTTTAGGAGGCAAGAAGTCTGAATTCAGGATGCTGGCTCTAGAAGAAGGCTTTCTCCCTCTAGGGGCTCTGAAAGAAAGTCCATGTCTCTTTGAGCTTCTGCTTCTGGGCGATCTACACTTGGCTTATCAGCTCTTTTCCTCCATATCTGCTTACTGGCTTACTTGTTTGATCTCTTTTATATCTCAAAAGAAATTGACTCAAGACACACCCTACACTAATTCTGCCTCCTTCACGTAACAAAGACAACTCATTCCCAGATGGAATTATAACCACAGGCATAGAGGCTAGGACTTACAACACATATTTTTTGGGAACATAATTCAATCCATAACACGTAGGCTAGACAAAGTCATAGTGAGAGAAAAATCCCCAAATCTCAATTACTCAACATAAAAAAATAAGCTTTGTTTATGTCTCAGTCCATTGTTAGTTGGAGTCCTCCTTCATCTTTTAGTGACACCATCTGTGATAGAAGTCCTCCAAGTCTTCCAAAAAAGTGCAAGAAAGAGCCAGAGGCTTGTGCAAGGTATCAGAAGGCTCAGAAGTGGTTTAGATCACTTTTGCCCACATTCCATTGGCCAGAACTCACTTTTATGGTCCAAACTAATTGCAAAGGAGGCTGGGAAATGTAGTCTTCCCGTGTGCCCAGCAATTGTTATAGTGAGCACATAGTATTGTCTTTGCCATATTTAACCTTTCTGGCCTTAGTTTGACCTAGACAATGAAGGTAATAATTTTTTCTCTCTCTCTCAAAGTTTACTGTGAGTATTGAATGAAGTGATGCTTATAAAATCAAAATGTCTTGGGCTAAAATGGCTGCTCCAGCTCATACCACCTCACTGTAACCAATAGGAAGAAGAAGCTCTTTAAGGGCACAAGCCAGACATTGCTCTTCTCACTCCTACTCATATCTTCCTGGCCAGAACCTAGTTATATGGCCATACTTAGTTGCACAGGAAGCTAAAGTTAGTCATCATGTGCTCAGCTAAAACTTTTCTTAGTTTAGAAAAACAGGAGAACGAAAATGGGAGATAACTAGTAAGTTTTGTTAATGTGTATGTAGAGGAAGTATTGAGTGTCTACAAGGTATCCCCCATGGTGCAGTTGTCTCATGGATGGGGGAAATGTAATCATAATCCTCACAGAAGGCTAAGGCAAAAGCTCCAGAACTGTCCACATGCTCCCCAACGCAAATGAATCTACCACCTTTGGACTCTGGCTTTTTTCACCAATGCCTATTGTTTGGCTGGGTAAGCAGACCTTTGTTGTCATTCTCTGTCCTGTCCAGTGAAGAGTAGTGTGTGTGTTTGCAAATGCAGGTAGCTCCATAGACTGAAAATCCTGCAAAACTGAGAGCTGAGCCATTAATTTTATCTCTTGAGGATCTGGTATTGGGAACTAAAAAACTTATCTATTTAATAGTGGGAGAATATGCTAAAGGGTCATTAAGTAGCAAAAGATAAGGAAGACAGCTATGGGAAATTGAAACCCTGTGTAAGCAAAAGTGCTGAGGCACCAAAAACTATAAATAAGCAACAGAACACAGTTAATAGAGGGAGAAAAGCCCAACTTGTAGAAAGTAATAGAGATATCTTGATAAAGAACCTGTAGGCCTCAAGTTTCCTTCAGATCAGCTTGGGCAGGTCTGTATTTCTTTTAAACACAGAAGGCTAACTAAGATACAATATCTACTGTGCAAGTTGTCAGAGATACTCTATGCCTATGTCATAGTTACTGACTTCAAGGAGTGACTTGTGTTTTCTGAAGGAGAGGGGTGTGAGAAATGATAGAGATGAGGAGAGTATGAAAAACAGATTATAAAGCCATGGGACAATTATGGTGTCCTATGCTGCTTGGAGCCCTGGTGGTGTAGTGGTTAAGAGCTCAGCTGCTAACCAAAAGGTCAACAGTTCAAATCCACCAGCCACTCCTTGAAACCCTATGGGGCAGTTCTACTCTGCCCTATAGGCTCACTGTGAGTAGGAATCAACTTGACGGCATCTAACAATAACAACAACATGCTGCTAATGTTCAAACTGTTATGTAATAAAGAAATACATTATCTTGTTTACGACACTGTTATTTTGGCTTTTGTTTCAGCATCAAATGCAATAGGCATTATGGCATAGACTACAAAGGGCTAAGATATATAGGAATAAGTAGGAGGTAACAAGTTGAGAGGGAGACAGTATGTGAGTGGGTGGTACGTAAGGGAAGCATTCCAGAAAACAGGAGTAGCATATGTATAGGTCCTTGGCATGATATACCATTCATTCCACTTACTCATTTCGCAAGTGTATGTTGCATGCCCACTACTCTGCCAGTTTCTATGGAAGATTCCAAAATGGAGAATGCAAACTCAACTCCTGCAGTCTACTGCCACTACCTTGAAAAACATTCTCTGCTCCAGAGGGAAGAAGACCTCACAAATACTCACATATTTTCTGTGGTGTCCAGTGTAGAAGAGGGCCTTTATGCCACTGAGTGATTTTCCTCCATCCATTTATTAAGCAAGTTATTGAGCCTAAACCCAGGAAATCAGTGCTATCCTCTCAATTCGAAAACCAAGCTCTACCCTACTGGAGAAGAGGCCATGAAAATTTAAAAACCTGTCATACCCACAGCTCCCTTTTGAGGGACTCACCCAAAGCAGTTTATTTTTCATGACGTTTTTGTGACAGCCACAGTGCTAACCTGTATCCTCACCACACTGGTCAGACCGGGGATCAGAGCATGAACTCACAGCCTCCAAGCTAAGATGGCATAAAACTGCCCAATTGTTTTCTACTTACAGTAATGGTAATTTTAATAGTAATAGTTTATATCAAAATTACCCGATCATAGTATGATAAAAGATAGACCCTTATTTCTTTTAGAAAAAGGTCAAAGGCTTTTCACTACTTAACAACAACAAAAAAAGTTTATACACAGCAAGGCCTCCATGCTGTTCTAGATGGATAAGAATTTACAAAACAAAATGCTTTTAAAGAGCTGACTTGTTCTGCACATAAAGTAAGTGTGGAGTCATTGTCAAATGAAACATATCTATAAGCAGGACCTTAACATAAATGCATCAAGCGAGGCATTACCTGTGGGAAGGGAAGCGGACAGTTTTTGAGATGTCTAGTATTCCAATTTCCAATTTAGGTTGGTTCCTCTTCTGTGCTGAGCTATAATCCTTGCAGTTATCTCTAAACCTTTAGTAAAAGCCTGTTTCTGATGGCTGCTTTTTGTCAGTGATGCTTTGGGGAATCAAGGAGAAAAATCCTGTCAGTAAATGGGACAGAGTGGGGAGAGGGAGAAGAGCAGCCACAAGAGGCAAAAGAGTGAACTTGTTGATCAAGAAGCCAACATTTATTGCAAGTAGCTATAGGAGGTCATAAGGAGCTATGTCAAGAATCCTCCAAAATCTTTGGGAGGGAGGGAACTAGGCTGCTCTTAATAGAAAGGAGAGGAGCTCAAACCACTTAATCTGGTCATTAAACTAAAAAATAGCCTGTAGAAAGCCAAAGCACAGGAAATCATTGACGTCAGCTATCCAAGCTTCCAATCAGATCCTGCTGACATGAAACCTATGTATTTTTCATACAGTGGTGAAGAGGAGATACTGGTAACTTGGCTTAGTAATAACACTTGAGATCTTCAACAAACCAAATAAGCCAAAAGAAATATGTTACCTCTAATCTCCTTCTCATCTTCTTGTCTCCAAATGTGTATGCTGTTGGTTGGTTGTAGGCTGTTGCTTAATTTTGTTTTCTGTAAAAAAATGAAAAATTGCATCTCGAAAAGCAGCCATAAAGCTTTTTGTAATTACCAACAAACCTATTGATTTTATAGACAACCCAACCCATAGCTGATAACATATGGTCCAGCACTGTTTAGTGATGTTTTTTCTCTATGAAACCAGCACAATTTGGAGTGATATTTTAATTTATTATTATGAAAGAGACAGCAACTGGTTTTTAATGGTTACAGAATGGTGACTTGCAACCCTGTCCCAGCTGCTGTCACCACCGTGACGTGAACAGATTTGCAGCATCTTGTCTTGGGCACACATCAGCGCTCCTGCCTGCTGCCTCCCTCTCTCCCAGTGGACAGGCCGCCACCTGCTGCTGGCAAAGCGCCAGCCCTTCTGGGAACAAATGTTCCCTTGCTGTTGGGTGATAGGACAGGACGATGCCGGATTTTAAGGGAACCAGGGAAAGGCACCCTCGGGCTGGCTGCCCCTATTCCTCCACCCATCTGCCTTTCCTGCCTAGCAGAGATCTCACTAATCAGGGTCATAGGAGAATGGGCTCCTTGGTCAGACAGCGGTCTAGGTTGTTCTGCCTTCTTTTCCCTACCAGTCTCTCCTAAGGCTATAGTGGTCATTTATTTATTCAAGCCACACACATTTATTGAGCCTCTGTTATGTGCCAGGCAATTTGCTAAGTGCCAGGAATATAGACTTGAATACCTCAATGATTGTCCTTGAGAAGGTCACAGTATAGTGGGGTAGACAAGGCACACAAACCAATAAATTATAATACAACACTGAGAATGTTATAATAGAGCTAAAACGAAATGCACAGAGGAGGAGCATTAAAGTACAACATAGGCATAAAGCATGTGGGCTTTGGAGACTGTTAACCTCGTTGAAATCACAGCTTTGCCTCTTCCAACCTCTTTGACTTTGGGCAAATTATTTAAGGTATCTAAGTCTCAGTTACTCAGCAGTAAATTCTTATGTGAGATGATGTAGTGAAGCCTTTTAATATGACATATAGTAAGCACTCACTAAGCTTTGGCCATCATTACCCACTGCAAATTGTGTCCAAATGCCTCTCTCAGGGATGCAGGGTCCTAGCAACTGCACTCAGGCAGGGGTTTGGGATGCTTAGAAAGGATGAGGGGATGGGGTCAGTTAACGGATATCGGAACTTACAGCCAAACAAGACCGCAAACAGTGGCATCCAAGGACAAAGCTGGAGTACAGGACCAAGTAAAAAAATCCACCTGGACTATTACCCAGGAAGGGCTGAGCAGAGAGGAAGGCACGAAATCCAGGGCAATGCAACAGAGACCGGAAGTATCACGCAAAACCCATTCAGGAAGGAGAATACAAGGTAGAGGTGACAGTCTGGAGCACTCGAGACTTGAGAACGTTGGTAAAATCTACTAGGAGGAGATGGCATTTGATCTAGTCTTGAAAAATGAACAGAAGTTTTCCAGAAAAAAGTTGGATAAGGGCATTCCTTGAAGGGGAAATGACATAGGCAATAGCGCGGACATAGTGTCATTCAAGGGGAAGAACAAGAACGTTGTAGTGATGGAAACACTGAGTGTATGGAATGAAGTGGAAGGAAGTGAAGCTGGAAACAGGAGTAGAGACATGGAGGACTTTCATTCCAGGCTGAGGAACTTGGTCTTTATCCTGTAGCCTGATTATGGCTGTATATCAGACTTATGCCCATTGAGTTCTTACAAACACCAATGCTCAGGCCACACCATCAGAGGTTCTGAGTTTATCGGTCTTGGGTAATGTTGAGTCACAGGTATTTTTTTAAATCTCCCCCAGGTGATTCAAATGTGCAGCCAGGGTTGAGAACCACTGCTGCAGGCAATTAGAAGTCAATGGCTATTCTCCTTGTGTGCCCAGAATGCTGTGAAGCTAAGAAAAGATATTCATTTCATTTCAACAAACGTTATGAACACTGAGTCTGTGCCAGGCCCTGTGCTAGGCCCTATAAATATGGAGATTAATCAGACAGGGCCCACTGCTCCCTGTTTACCTCTTTAGAGTTTATCAATCACATTCACCTTCACTGTCTTATCCTGCCTGGGATTTAGGAGGGCACGTGGCTGCAGTCTTTCAGAGGAAGTGGTGCACATAATCAACTTGGTCATCGCAGGGCCTACTCTAAGGTCTGGTGCTGGGCTGCAGTGGAGAAAATGAATTGAACAATCTTTTACAGCACAAAATCAATAGCATCAGATAGGGCAGCCACACCAGCAGCTAGGGCTGGCAGGGGGAGGGGAGATATAAAGGAAAGGGAAGAGGGTGCTTGTGGGAGGAAACAAGGACACTGAATCATAGAGGAGAGAAGGAATAGAGGTATCGTGGAAGGAGGAAGGAAAAAGGAGGACTAGGGTGACTGGGTTAGGGGAATGAAGGAGATCCTCAGAGAGTTTGAACAAAACCACTGTATCCCTTTCTTTTTGAGCTCCTTTCACTGCTCAGAGCCCTGAGTGTGGAAGAAGTAAGGTGAGTAGATGCGAGGGAGAAACTAATGCTTAGCAAGTTCCTGTCGCTGTGCTAGGTGTTTTGCATATGTTAATGTAATTTAATCCTCACTAATAACTAATAACTGATTTTACAGATGTGAAAATAGAAATCTAAAAGGTCACTAGGCTACCCAGCTCATGTGTGATGAAGTCATTGATCCCGTTTAGGCTTAAAAGAGAAATGCATGGGGGAGTCACTTTGTAAAAGATGAGGCTTTTTTATTACTTGAGAAATAATTATTTTTCCATCCTTGGCCCATATGTAACACTTGGACAAGTCTCAGAGTAGAGAGGGACCTCACAGATCATCTGCTATGGATATTAATGAGCCCTGAACCACGGACTTTGCTTCCAGATAAGACCTTCAATCCACATGGAAACACATCCAGGTCACATGAGGCAGATGAAAGAAAAAAGGAAAAGTCTACCATGCAACCAGAGAGAAAAAGATTTCTAGCAGGCACAGTATCCTCCCATGGGAGGGACTATGGTCTTCCTCACTAGGGCTGGGAAATGAACTCACTGCAACCCACCAGAGTGAGGAGCAAACCAGGCGCCCCTGCAAGAAAGGCTTTCTGGAGACCAGTGGAGTCCAGCTCTTATTCACCCCACACTGTTGAACTGCATGATTATTTCTCTTTCGATTACTTTAGATATAAACCCAACACAGGCTGCCTCAGGCAAAGGTGAAATTTATTGGAGGAGTACTGGGTTTGCTGTTGTTAGGTATTATCAAGCCAGTTTCAACTCATAGTGACCCTATGTACAACAGAACAAAACATTGCAAGGTCCTGTGCCATCCTCACAATCATTGTTATGCTTAAGCCCATTGTTGCAGCCACTGTGTCAATCCATCTCCTTGAGGGTCTTCCTCTTTTTCATTTACCCTGTACTTTACCAAGCATGATGTTCTTCTCCAGGGACTGATGCCTTCTGATAACATGTCCAAAGTATCTGAGACGAAGTGTTGCCATTCTTGCTTCTAAGGAGCATTCTGGCTGTACTTCTTCCAAGACAGATTTGTTCATTTTTTTTGGCAGTCCATAGTATATTCAATATTCTTCACCAGCACCATAATTCAAAGGCATCAATTCTTCTTCTTCTGTCTTCTTTATATATTTTCCAGCTTTCACATGCATATGAGGTGATTGAAAACATCATGGCTTGGGTCAGGCGTACATTAGTCTTCAAGGAGACATTTTTTTTTTTTTTTAACACTTTAAAGAGGTATTTTGAACGTGGCACTATAGACAGAAGCACCACGCCATTCCTCCACAGCAAAGATCTGAAAAACTAAGTCAAACAGAGACACAGGTTAAACTGAAACCCTAGGCATCAGATGAAGAGATAAAGAACTCAGCCAAGCACCAAATGGAATAAGAAACTGACCGAGAACAGACAGCAAGGAGAGATAGATGCAGAGGTTCCTTATCAGCTACCGCACCACAGATCTGCAGTCTTGGACTCCTATCAGAGATCAGTGAACAGGGGGTAAGAGAAAACAGCCTCATGGAGTTTCCAGCAGGAGACAAAACAACTGTTAACTGGAGATATACACTTTCCCACCTCCCACCATTTTTCACCCCCATTCAACCTCCTCTGCTTCCTGTGGCCACAGTCTCTTGGACCAGAAGCACTGGCTTCACCCCTATGTCACTTGGATTCCACCTGCCTCCACTGGCTGGCTCCCTGAGTGCCATGTGTCGGCTGCTGGTGTTGCTTTTCTCAGTTTCTTTAGATTTCTTCCTTACCTCTCACCACCTCCCCCCATTTCTCTCAAATACCTGGCCCATGTGCCATCTTTCCTTCTTCCTGAAAGGCTGTGAAACACCTCTCGACTGTGAAACTGCTTTCCAGAACATGCCACCATGCTGGAGGGACCCCCAAGCCTTTTTTGTTTGTTTGTTCTCATCTGTTCTGTTTTTATTTGTTTGTTTGTTTGTTTTCTTTTTCTTTTCTTGGCTTGGGAGCCCCTTCTAGCTGGGCAGTACTGTGTGGCTTGGGAGCTACTCCCTTATTCTGTGCAGATGCACAGTGACATCCCTGGGAGCATTTCTTCATTTCTAGTTTCTCATCTATCTATACTTACCTTCTCTTCCTGTCTCCTAAATACCTGGTGCTGTGTGGCCTCTACCCATTCTAGCTAGGCTGTACTTCACAGCCTGGGGGCAACTTCCCCAGTCCCACCAGCTGAACAGGTGGGATCCCTGGAGGCTTTTCTTTTCTTTTTTCTGCTCTAATTTTTATTTATTCATTTTTTCCTTTTTGTTTTTCTCCATTTCTCAATCTCTCATCAATCCACTCCAACAGCAATCTCCCTTAGCACTCTTTTTTGTCTGTTGTTTGTTTACATGTATGTTTTTGGCTCCTGTTCCTCTCTCTCCTTTTTCCCACACCCATCTTAGCTCCACACATCACAATCTCTCCTGTCGTTCCTGCCTACCTGCACCATGTGCTGAACATCACAACCCCAAACAGCACAGGCACGGCCTACTGGAACCTGCCCTGCACTGATTCCTTGTCCACCAAGTAGGCCCTAGTATGTGCCACAAACAACCCATCCCAGCAACTCCCCTGCAGCTGGACCTGCCCTGCTGAACAATACCTGAGTGACTGACTCTGCCCATTGGAGAAGGAGGTGAAAACTATCGTGCCTACAGATGAGCAAACAGCAAATAACTCACAGCCCGCCTGCTCAGACATAACCAAATAAAACGAAAAAGCAGGATGAAGCAAACAAATTTACAATCAATAAATGAGTCAAATAACTACTGAATGAACCAAAGAGGGCAGAAAATATCAAAATATATACAAAAACAGGACAGTATAGTTCTAGTAGGCATCCAAAATAAAACACCGGATGACTTTCCACTAGAAGAAAAAGCACTAGAACTACCTCATAGGGAATTCAAATTATTATCACTAAGAATTATCCAAGAGCTGAAGCAAAAAGCAGACAAAAATGAGGAAAAAATACACAAGTTCATGGAAAAGACAGACAAATTCATGGAAAATACAGACCAAAAAATGGAAGAATTCAAGAAAACAACACAGGAAGAAAATGCTAAAATAAATTCACAACCAGAAATCATAAAAAAAACAACAGTTAGAAATCCAAAACATAAACAACAAGATTTCAGAAATGGACAGTGTCAGAGAAGGGCTGAGGAGCAGGTTTGAAACAATGGAAGACAGGATCAGCGGAGTTGAAGACAAACACTTGGATATGACTTTAAGGAAAAAAATCAGAAAAAAAGAATGAAGAAAAATGAAGAAACCCTGAGAATAATGTGGGATACAATCAAAAGCAAAAATCTATGAGTGATTGGAGTTCCAGAACAGGGGGAGAAAACAGAAAACACAGAGAGGATCATTGAAGAATTGCTGACAGAAAATTCTCCAGTATCATGAAAGATGAAAAGCTGACCATCCAAGAAGCACAATAAACCCCATATAGGATAGACCCCAAAAGAAAATCACCAAGGCATATCATAATCACACTCACTAAAACCAAAGACAAAGAAACCTTAAAGCAGCTCGAGAAAAACAAAAAATCACATACAGAGGAGAAACAATAAGACTAAACTCGGATTTTTCAGCAGAAACCATGCAGGCAAGAAGGCAATGGGATGACATATATAAAACGTTGAAAGAAAAAAATTGTCTGCCAACAATAATATATCCTGCAAAACTCTCGTTCAAATATGATGGTGAAATTAGGACATTTCCAGATAAACAGAAATTAAGGACTGTGTAAAAAACAAACCAAACTTACAAGAATTATGAAAGGGAGTCCTCTGATCTGAGAACAAAACAACATCAGACCACAGGCTGAATCTAGGACACAGGATTGTACCAGCCAGACACCAACCTAGGAAATGAACTCTCAAGGACTATCCAAAACCAAAAGAATTACAACAGGGAACCAGAGAGGTTAATCTGTAAATGACAACAGCATCAGAACAATAAGAGAAGGAATAAACCGTGTAGGTATAGACCCTTCTAATGGAGAGGAAGGCAAGTCAATACCAAGTAAAAATAGACTGTTTCAAACCTAGGAAGGTAAGGGTAAATTTCAAGGTAACCACAAAGAAAGTTAACAAGCCTACTCATCAAAATAAAGAAGAAAAACATAAAGTCTCAGTAAAAACAAAACCTACAAAAAAAAACGAAATGAAAAAAAAATCACAAACAAAAGGAATTCTGCACAGGAGAGTAAGAGGAACAAAGAAAACATCAACACCACAAAAAAAGCACTACAAAATGACAGCAATAAACTCACACCTATCAATAATTACAATGAATATAAATGGCCTAAATGCACCCATAAAGAGATGGAGAGTGACAGAATGGATTAAAAAAAACAGGATCCATGAATATGCTGTCTACAAGAGACACACCTTAGAAACAAAGAAGTAAATTTATTAAAAATCAAATGATCAAAAAAATATATCAAGCAAACAGCTACCAAAAAGGAGCAGGAGTGGCAATACTAATCTCAGATAAAATAGATTTTTTAAAAATCTAGCATGAAAGGCAAAGAAGGACACCATATAATGATTAAGGGGATGATACCTTATGAGGACATAACCATAATAAACATCTACATACCCAATGACAGGACCCAAAAATACATGAAACAAACTCTAACAGCACTGAAAAAAGAACTTGACAATTCCACAATAATAGTAGGAGACTTCAACACACCACTTTCCGTAATGGACAGAACATCTAGAAAAAAAATCAACAAAGATACAGAAGACCTAAAAGGCACAATCAGCCAACTTGACCTCATACACACACACACATATATATATATATATAGAACACGACACTCAACAGCTGCAAAGTACACATTCATTTCCAAAGCACATGGAACGTTCTCCAGAATAGAACACATCTTAGGCCACAGAGAAATCCTCACCAATATCCAAAATGTTGAGATAATACAAAGTATCTTCTCTGACCACAACACGATCAAGGTAGAAATTAACAACAGGAAGAGCAAGGAAAAAAAATCAATTACATGGAAACTGAATAAAACCCAGCTTACACATGACTGGGTAATAGAAGAAATCAGACATGGAATCAAAAAATTCCTGGAGTGAAATGAGAATGAAAACACATCATACCAAAACCTTTGGAAGACAACAAAGGCAGTCCTCAGAGGACAATTTATAGCAATAGATGCACATATCGAAAAAGAAGAAAGGGACAAAATCAAAACATTAACTACACAACTCAAACAAATAGAAACAGAACAGCAAAAAAAAGCCCACAACCACCGGAAGAAAGGAAATAGTAAAGATCAGAGAAGAAATAAATGAAATCGAGAACAGAAAAACAATAGAAAGAATCAACAAAACCCAAAATTGGTTCTTTGAAAGGAGCAACAAAATCGACAAACCACTGGCCAGACTGACCAAAGAAAAACAGGAGAGGACACAAATAACCCAAATGAGAATTGAAATGGGGGACATTACAACAGACCCAACAGAAATAAAAAGGATTATAACAGAATATTATGAAAAACTATACTCCAACAAATTTGAAAACCTAGAGGAAATGGATAAATTTCGAAAAACACACTACCTACTCAACTACAACAAAGTGATGTTGAAAATCTGAACAGACCCATAACAAGAGAAGAGATTGAAAAGGTAATAAAAAAACTCCCAACCAAAAAAAGCCCTGGCCCCAATGGCTTCACTGGACAATTCTACAAAACATTTACAGAAGAGCTTGTACCAGTACTACTCAAGCTATTTCAGAGCATAGAAAAGGAAGCAACACTTCCAAATTAATTCTATGAAGCCAGCATAACGCTGATACCAAAACCAGGCAAAGACGTCACAAAAAGAGAAAATTACAGACCAATATCTCTCATGAATATAAATGCAAAAATTCTCAACAAAATTCTAGCCAATAGAATTCAGCATCATATCAAAAAAATAATCCACCACGACCAAGTAGGATTCATTCCAGGTATGCAAGGATGGTTCACCATCAGAAAATCCATCAACGTAATTCACCACATAAATAAAAGGAAAGAGAAGAATCACATGATCATCTCAACTGACACAGAAAAGGAATTTGACAAAGTCCAACACCCTTTCCTGGTAAAAACTCTCAATAAAATAGGTATAGAAGGGAAATTTCTCAACATAATAAAGGGCATCTATGCAAAACCAATAGCCAACATCATTCTTAATGGAGAGAGGCTGAAAACATTCCCCTTGAAAACAGGAACAAGACAAGGATGCCCTTTATCACCACTCCTGTTCAACATTGTGCTGGAAGTTCTAGCTAGAGCAATAAGGCAAGAAAAAGAAAAAAAGGGCATCCAAATTGGTAATGAAGAAGTTAAACTGCCCCTGTTTGCAGATGATATTAACTATACATAGAAAACCCTAAAGACTCCACGAGAAATCTACTGGAACTAATAGAAAGATTCAGCAGAGTAGCAGGATACAAGATAAACATTCAAAAATCAGTTGGATTCCTATACACCAGTAAGGAGAACGATGAAAAGGAAATCAGGGAAACAATACCATTTTCAATAGCCCCTAAAAAGATAAAGTACTTAGGAATAAATCTGACCACGGATTTAAAAGATCTATACAAAGAAAACTACAAAACACTACTGCATAAAACCCAAAGAGATCTACATAAATGGAAAAACATACCGTGCTCATGGATAGACAGACATAACATTCTAAAAATGACAATTCTACCCAAAGCAATTTACAAATGCAATGCAATCCCGATCCAAATACTAACAACCTTCTTCAAAGAGATGGAAAAACTAATCATTAACTTCATATGGAAAGGGAACAAAACCCAAATAAGTAAAGCACTACTGAAGAAGAAGAAAATAGTTGGAGGACTCACACTACCTGACTTCAGAACCTACTATACAGCTAAAGTAGTCAGAACAGCCTGGTACTGGTACAACAACAGATACATTGACCAATGGAACAGAATTGAGAACCCAGATGTAAATCCATCCACCTACGGTCACCTGATCTTCGACAAGGGCTCAAATTCCATCAACTGGGGAAAAGACAGTCTTTTTAACAAATGGTGCTGGCAAAACTGGATATCCATTTGCAAAAAAATGAAACAGGACCCATACCTCATGCCGTATACAAAAACTACTTCAAAATGGATCAAAGACCTGAATATAAAGCCTAAAACTATAAAGTTCATAGAAGAAAAAATAAGACCAACACTACAGGCCTTAATACACAGCATTAACAGGATACAAACCATAACCATCAATGCACAAACCCCGATAGATAAGCTAGATAACTGAGATCTGCTAAAAATGAAACACCTTGCTCTTCAAAAGACTTCACCAAAAGAGTAAAAAAAGAACCTACAGACTGGGAAAAAATTTTTGGACAGTACAAGTCAGACAAAGGTCTAATCTCTATAACCTACAAGAAAATCCAACACCTCTACAACAAAAAGACAAATAATCCTATCAAAAAATGGGCAAAGGAAATGAGCAGACACTTCACCAAAGAAGACATTCAAATGGCCAACAGACACATGAGGAAATGTTCACGATCACTAGCCATTAAAGAAATGTAAATCAAAACCACAATGAGATACAATCTCACCACGGCATTACTGGCACAAATCAAACACACTGGAAATAACAAATGTTGGAGGGGCTACGGGGAGATCGGAACTCTTCTGCACTGCTGGTGGGAATGCAAAATGCTACAACCATTTTGGAAAATGATATGGCGCTTCCTCAGAAAGCTAGAAATAGACATACCATTCGATCCAGAAATCCCACTCCTAGGAATCTATCCTAGAGAAATAAGAGTCGTCACTCGAATAGACATACGCACACCTATGTTCATGGCTGCATTGTTCACAACAGCAAAACGATGGAAACAACCTAGATGCCCATCAACAGATGAATAAACGAATTATGGTACATACACACAATGGAGTATTGTGCAACGAGAAAGAATAACAATGAATGTGTGAAGCATCTCATAACATGGATGAAACTGGAGGACATTATGCTGAGTGAAATAAGTCAATCACAAAAGGACAAATATTGTATGAGACCTCTATTGTAAAAATCCATGAAAAAGTTCACATGCAAAATGTAACAATCTTTGTTGGTTACCAGGGATGGGAGGGATGGGGGGGAAATACTAAATAGGCAATAGATATGTGGTATCTTTTGTGACGGGTGAGACAGTACACAATACTGGGGAAACCAGCACAACTTGTACAAGGAAAGGTCATGGAAGCTCCATAGACACATCCAAACTCCCTGAGGGACTGAATTGATGGGCGGAGGGCTGTGGGGACCATGGTCTTGGGAACATCTAGCTCAATTGGCATAACACAGTTTATAAAGACAATGTTCTACATTCTACCTTGGTGAGTGGTGTACGGGGTCTTAAAAGCCTGTGAGCGGCCATCTAAGATAGTCCACTGGTCTCAACCCTTCGGGAGCAAGGGAGAATGAAGAGAACAGGATACAATGAAAAGATTAGTCCAAAGGACTAATGGACCACAGCTACCAAGGCCTCCACCAGACTGAGTCCAGTACAGCTAGATGGTGCCCGGCTACCACCACTGACTGCTCTGACCAGGATCACAACAGAGGGTTCTGGACAGAGCTGGAGAAGAATGTAGAACATCATTCTAACTCACAAAAAAAAGACCAGATTTACTGGCCTAAAGGAGACTGGAGAAACCCTGAGAGTATGGCCCTCAAACACCCTTTTAGCTCAGTGGTGAAGTTGTCTCCGAGGTTCACTGTTCAGCCTGGGAGTGGACTTCCCCATAAAACCAAATGGGACTAATGAGGTACCGTAGTCCAGTGACAAGGGCCAGAAGGCAGAAGGGGATAGGAATCTGGTGATAGGGAATCCAAGGTTGAGTAAGGATACTGTTGATGTGTTGTGAGACTGTTAACCATTGTCAGAGGGCAACATGTGTAGTAACTGTTAAATGAGAAACTATTTTGTTCTGTAAGCCTTCATCTTAAGTGAGAACAGCAGCATAGTTGGAAGAGCATTGTCAATGTCACTGAACTGTGCATGTAGAAATTTTTGAAACGGTGTATCTTTGGCTATGAGTATTTTCACTAAAAAAAAGAGGTTGAGAAGTTAGAGGGTTGACATGTCGTGGGGTTGTTAACCAATGTCATAAAACAATATGTGTACTGTTGTTTCATGAGAAACTATTTGTTCTGTAAGCCTTCATATGAAGTACAATAAAAAAAAAAAGAGAGAGAGACTAAAGGGACAAGATCAAAACATTAACTAGAGAACTCCAACTAATCGAAAGAGAACAGCAAGAAAAAAAAAAAGCCCACAGCCAACAGAAGAAAGGAAATAATAAAGGTTAGAGTGGAAATAAATGAAATAGAAATAGAAAAACAACAGAAAGAATCAACAAAACCCAAAATTGGTTCTTTGAAAGGAGCAACAAAATCGACAAACCACTGGCCAGACTGACAAAAGAAAAACAGGAGAGGACACAAATAACCCAAATAAGAAATGAAATAGGAGACATTTCAACAGAGCCAACTGAAATAAAAAAGGATTATAACAGAGTATTATGAAAGACTATAGTCCAACAAATTTGAAAAACTAGAGGAAATGGATAAATTTCTAGAAATACACTACCTACACAAACTAACACAAAGTGATGCTGAAAATATGAACAGACCCATAGCAGGATACAAGATTGTAAATGTAATTTAAAAAAAAAAAACTCCCAACAAATAAAAGCTCTGGCCCAGAGAGCTTCACTGGAGAATTCTACCAAACATTCAGAGAAGAGCTTATACCAGTACTACTCAAAGTATTTCAGAACACAGAAAAGGAAGGGATAATTCTGAATTCATTCTAAGAAACCAACATAACCCTGATATCAAAACTAGGCAAAGATGCAACAAAGAGAGAAAATTACAGACCAATATCGCTCATGAATATAGATGCAAAAATTCTCAACAAAATTCTAGCAAATAGAATTCACCATGGCCAAGTAGGACTCATACCAGGTATGCAAGGATGGTTCAACATTAGAAAATCAATCAACGTAATCCACCACATAAATAAAAGGAAAGAAAAGAATCACATGATCATCTCAATTGACACAGAAAAGGCATTCAACAAAGTCCAACACCTATTCCTGATAAAAACTCTCAATAAAATACGTATAGAAGGGAAATTTCTCAACATAATAAAGGGCATCTATGCAAAACCAATGGCCAACATCATTCTTAATGGAGAGAGGCTGAAAACATTCCCCTTGAGAACAAGAACAAGACAAGGATGTCCTTTATCACCACTCCTATTTAAAATTGTACTGGAAGTTCTAGCTAAAGCAATAAGGCAAGAAAAAGAAATAAAGGGCATCCAAATTGGTAATGAAGAAGTTAAACTGTCCCTGTTTGCAAATGATATGATACTATACATAGAAAACACTAAAGACTCCACGAGAAAACTACTGGAACTAACAGAAAGATTCAGCAGAGTAGCAGGATACAAGATAAACATACAAAATTCAGTTGGATTCTTATACACCAATAAAGAGAACGATGAAAAGGAAATCAGGAAAACAATACCATTTGTAATAGCCCCTAAAAAAATAAAATACTTAGGAATAAATCTAACCAGGGATGTAAAAGACCTATACAAAGAAAACTACAAACACGACTGCAAGAAACCCAAAGGGATCCACATAAATGGAAAAACATACCATGCTCATGGATACATAGACTCAACATCGTGAAAATGACAATTTTACCCAAAGCAATTTACAAATACAATGCAATCCCAATCTAAACCCCAACAATATTCTTTAAAGAGTTGGAAAAACTAATCATTAACTTTATAGGGAAAGGGAAGAAGCCCCAGATAAGTAAAGCTCTACTGAAGAAGAATAAAGTAGGAGGACTTGCACTACCTGACCTCAGAACCTACTATACAGCTACGGTAGTCAAAACAGCCTGTTACTGGTACACCAACAGAAGCATTCACCAGTGGAACAGAATTGAGAGCCCAGATGTAAATCCATCCGCCTATGGTCACCTGATCTTCGACAAGGACCCAAAGTCTGTCAAACGGGAAAAAGACAGTCTTTTTAACAAACCGTGCTGACAAAACTGGACGTCCATCTGCAAAACAATAAAACAGGACGCACACCTCACACCATATACAAAAACTGATTCAAAATGGATCAAAGACCCAAATATAAAGCCAAAAACCAAAGTTCATAGAAGAAAACATAATATCAATGCTACAGGCCCTAATAGACAGCATTAACAGGTTACAAACCATAACCAACAACACACAAACTCCAGAAGATAAGCTAGATAACTGGGATCTTCTAAAAATTAAACACTTATGCTCATCAAAAGACTTCACCAAAAGAGTAAAAAGAGAACCTACAGACTGGGAAAAAATTTTTGGACAGTAAAAGTCAGACAAGGTCTAATCTCTAAAATCTATAAGAAAATCCAACACCTCTACAACAAAAAGACAAACAATCCAATTAAAAAATGGGCAAAGGAAAAGAATACTTCACCAAAGAAGACTTTTATGTGGCCAACAGACACATGAGGAAATGCTCGCGATCACTAGCCATTAGAGAAATGCAAATCAAAACCTCAGTGAGATACCACTCACCCCCACATTACTGGCAAGAATCAAAAACACTGGAAATAACAAATGTTGGCGAGGCTGTGGGGAGATCGGAACTCTTATGCACTGCTGGTGGGAATGCAAAATGATACAACCATTTTGGAAAATTTTATGGCCCTTCCTTAGAAAACTAGAAATAGAAATACTATAGGATCCAGCAATCCACTCCTAGGAATATATCCTAGAGAAATAAGAGCCATCACACAAATAGACATATGCACACCCATGTTCGTTGCAGCATTGTTCACAATAGCAAAAAGATGGAACCAACCTAGATGCCTATCAACAGATGAATGGATAAACAAACTATGGTACATACACACAATGGAGTATTATGCAAAGATAAAGAATAATGATGAATCTGTGAAGCATCTCATAACATGCATGAAACTGGAGGACATTATGCTGAGTGAAATAAATTAATCACAAAACAACAAATACTGTATGAGACCTCTATTGTAAAAACTCATGAAAAAGTTTACACTCAAAAAGAAACAATCTTTGTTGGTTACAAGGGATGGGAGTGGGGGGGGGGGAACTAAATAGACAGTAGATAAGTGGTAACTTTGGTGAAGGGTAAGACAGTACACAATACTGCGGATACCAGCACAACTTGTACAAGGCAAGGTTATGGAAGCTCCATAGACACATCCAAACTCCCTGAGGGACTGAATTGATGGGCGGAGGGCTGTGGGGACCATGGTCTCAGGGAACATCTAGCTCAATTGGCATAACACAGTTTATAAAGACAATGTTCTACATTCTACCTTGGTGAGTGGTGTACGGGGTCTTAAAAGCCTGTGAGCGGCCATCTAAGATAGTCCACTGGTCTCAACCCTTCGGGAGCAAGGGAGAATGAAGAGAACAGGATACAATGAAAAGATTAGTCCAAAGGGCTAATGGACTACTGCTACCAAGGCCTCCACCAGACTGAGTCCAGTACAGCTAGATGGTGCCTGGCTACCACCGCTGACTGCTCTGACCAGGATCACAACAGAGGGTCCTGGACAGAGCTGGAGAAGGATGTAGAACAAAATTCTAACTCACAAAAAAAGACCAGATTTACTGGCCTGACAGAGACTGGAGAAACTCTGAGAGTATGGCCCCCGGACACCCTTTTAGCACAGTGGTGAAGGCACTCCCAAGGTTCACCATTCAGCTGGAAATTGGAGGTTCCCATAAAACAAAACGGGACTAATGAGGCACAGCAGTCCACGGACAAGGACTAGAAGGCAGGAGGGGACAGGAAAGATGGTGATAGGGAACACAAGGTTGAGAAAGGACAGTGTTGACAAGTCGTGGTGTTGTTAATCATTGTCATAGGGTAATATGTGTACTAACTGTTCAATGAGAAGCTGTTTGTTCTGTAAACCTTCATCTAAAGTACAAAAAAAAAAAAAAAGAATTATCTATGTGAGATCAAACTGACAACAGCAACTCCAAAGGTTTGATGAGTAGCCTCGGGGACAGTGAGTTGAAGATAATGGTGATGGAATAATTTGGAAAAGGTTAGTGGGAATAGCAGCACAAGTGGAAGAATGTAGTCGTTGTCCCTGAATTGTACACATAGAAATTTTTTAAATGGTTTATCGTTGGCTATGTATATTTTTACCAAAAAAAAATGTCCTCCTAGGTCAAGAAGGAAGAGTGTTGACATGTCGTGGGGTTGTTAACCAATGTCATAAAACAATATGTGTACTGACCAAAAAAAAAAAAAAAGGGTCTTTTGCAGAAGACTTTCTCAATGCAATGCATTGTTTGATTTCTTGACTGGTACTTCCATGGGTGTTGATTTTAGGTCCAAGTAAAATGAAAGCCTTGACAACTTCAGTCTTTTCCCCATTTATCGTGATGTTAATTGGTCCAGCTGTGAGGATTTTTGTTTTCTTTGTATTGAGGTGTATTCCATACTGAAGGCTGTGGTCTTTAATCTTCATCAGTAAGTGCTTCAAGTCCTCTTCACTTTCAGCCAGCAAAGTTGTGTCATCTGCATAATGCAAGTTGTTAGTGAATCTTCCTCCAATCCTGATGTTGTGTCCTTCTTCATATAGTCCCGCTTCTGGGATTATTTGCTCAACATATAGATTGAATGAGTATGGTGAAAGGATACAACCCTGATACACAACTTTCCCAACTTTAAACCACAGAGTATCCCCTTGTTCTCTTCAAACGAGTGCCTCTTGATCTATGTACAAGTTCCTCAAGAGTACAATTAAGTGTTCTGGAATTCTTATTCTTTGCAATGTTATCCATAATTGCACACAGTCGAATGCCTTTGCATAGCCAATAAAACACAGGTAAACATCTTTCTGGTATTCTCTACTTTCAGCCAGGATCCACCTAACATCAGTAATGATATCCCTGGTTCCATGTCCTCTTCTGTATCCAGCCTGAATTTCTGGCAGTTCCCTATCGATGTACTGCTGCAGCCACTTTTGAATGATCTTCAGCAATATTCTACTTGTGTGTGATATTAATGATGTTGTTTGATAATTTCTGCATTTGGTTGGATCACCTTTCTTTGGAATAAGCATAATCTCTTCCAGTTTGTTGCCCAGGTAGCTGTCTTCCAAATTTCTTGGCATAGACGAGTGAGTACATCCAGTACTGATTCTGTTTGTTGAAACATCTCAATTGATATCCTGTCAATTCCTGGAGCCATGTTTTTCACTAATGCTTTCAGTGTAGCTTGGACCATTTCCTTCAGTACCATTGGTTCTTGATCATATGCTACCTCCTGAAATGGCTGGACATCGAACAATTCTTTTTGGTATAGTGACTCTGTGTATTCCTTCCATCTTCTTTTGATGCTTCCTGAGTTTTTTAATATTTCCCCCATAGAATCCTTCAGTATTGCAACTCGAGGCTTGAATTTTTTCTTCAGCTCTTTCTGCTTGAGAAATGCCGAGCTTGTTCTTCCCTTTTGGTTTTCTATCTCCAGCTCTTTGCACATGTCATTATAATACTTTATATTGTCTTCTCTTGCTGCCCTTTGAAATCTTCTGTTCAGCTCTCTTACTTCATCACTTCTTCCATTTGCTTTAGCTACTCAACGTTCAAAAGCAAGTTTTAGGGTCTCTTCTGACATCCATTTTGGTCTTTTCCTTCTTCCCTGTCTTTTTAATGACCTCTTGCTTTCTTCATGTATGATGTCCTTGATGTCATTCCATGACTCGTCTGGTCTTCGGTCATTAGTGTTCAGTGCATCAAATCTATTTGATGGTTTGTTTTGCAGTCAGCCCCTGGCCTTATTCTGACTGATGATATTCAGCTTTTCCATTGTCTCTTTCCGCAGAGGTAGTTGATTTGATTCCTATGTATACCATCTGGCAAGGTCCATGTGTATAGTTGCTATTTATGTAGTTGAAAAACAAAGTATTTGCAATGAAAAAGTTGTTGGTCTTGCAAAATTCTATCATGCGATCTCCAACATCGATTCTATTACCAAGGTTGTATTTTCCAACTACCGATCCTTCTTCTTTGTTTCCAACTTTCACATTCCAGTCACCAGTAATTATCAATGCATCCTGATTGTATGTTTTATCAATTTCAGACTACAGACATCGGTAAAAAGTCTTCAATTTCTTCACCTTTGGTGTGTAAATTTGAAGTGGTTTGTGTGTAAATTTGAATGATAGTCGTATGAACTGGTCTTTCTTGTAGGCATATGAATATTATCCTATCACTGACAGCATTGTACTTCGAGACAGATCTTGATTTTTTTTTTTTTAATGATGAATGCAACACCATACTGGGCTATCTCATGTAATAAAAGAAGTGTTGTACAACCAAACTGCAGAAACAGGTGGTTGTAGCTGGGCTGGTGGAGCAATTTGGATCCTGGAGTGTAAACCATAAGGACTTGTCCCATCTTTTCTCTTCTCATTGCAGGTTTGCTTCTCTATCACTGCAGACTGTCTTCCACTGCAAGGTGGAAAACAGGACCAACAGCTCCTGAAACTTACCGTGCACAGATTCCATCCATCCCTAGAGGACTAAGTCCATTTGCTCAATTACAGCTTGAAAAATCCTAGAGAAGGATTCTATGAAGAATTCTGTTTGGTTCAGCTTGGGGTGGTGCCTACCCCTAGACTAATCAGCTGTGTCTAGAGGAGCAGGTTTATGTTAAACAACATGGCAACCCTAACTTTATTCATATGAATAGGGGGAGCTGGTGGACACTACCAGAAGAAGAGAGGGGAATTACGTTCTTAAACATCATCTCATCAACACAAAGTAGATCCTTCAACAATGGCAGAGAGAGGTTCAGATGATGGCAAGGCTCTCAACACATATTATTCACATACCAAAAACAATTTGTTAAACATATTTTGATCAAAGGTGCTATAGAAGAATCCTGATCAAAGAGGGAAAATGCGGAACAGAAGTTCAAATTCTCATGGAATCCAGGTTTTCTGCAGCCATTGATGCTGGATGAATCCCCAAAACTATTGCCCTGAGGTAATCTTTAAACCTTAAACCTTAAGCCAAAAAATATCTACTGAAGTATTCTTTAAACCAAACAATAGTTTAGCTCAGCTAGTAAAGAATATCTGCCCTGAGCATTATACTCTTTTAAAGAACTATCATTATTGGATAGAATTGACAACAGCCACTCAGATGGTTAGACAGGAAACTTAGGGAGCAGTAAGTTTATGTTAATGAGGGAGAAGCAATTCATAAAAGATGGTAAGAATGGTTGCACAACTTGAAGAATGAAATCAATGTCACTGAATTGTATATGCAGAAATTATTGAATCGGTGTGTGTTCTGCCTTATATATTTTCAATAACAAAAAATAAATTATTAAAAAAAAAAAAAAACATGTTTCGCGGAAAGATGAATACCATCTGGCCACAGTCCTCAATGTGCTCACAATACCAGTGCAGCAGATTATCAAACCTGTTTCCTTACTGGGAACACAGAGGATATATCCCAGCCCATTTGTGGTAAACAATGGTCTTGTTACTGACTTCCGGCCAAGTGGAATGTGGCTGTGAGTAATTTCCTGACCTGCCCCCATAAAAATGGTCCTCAAGCAATCCTCCATGTGCTTCTCCCCTTCCAGCTGAATGGAATGGATACAATCCCCAAGTAACTTGGGGGCCATGTGTTTAAGATTGCAGAACCATAGGTGGAAGGAGCCTGGCTTCCCGGATCATTGCTTAGAAGAGCCCACTAACCACATGCACTAGCACTGGACTCTCACATTAGCAAGAAAAATTCTAGTGTTAAGCATTGTGATTTGGAGGTTTATCTATTACAGCTGCTAGGTCTGCCTTCACTAATATACGTAGCAAATGTTGTATTAACTACTTTGAGCCCCAGCTATGTGGAAACTTGCTGGATGACTTGGAGAAAATCACTTTACCTCTCTGAGTCTCCATTCCCCATCAAGTACATTTACTTTGCAGAATTTTTTGATAATGAATAGAGATAACGTATGTAGACAAGCTTGAATGCTAAATTGCTCTACAGTTTAAGGATGGAACATTAGAAAATTATCTCTGTATTGCCATTTCTCAAATATATCAGAATGTTATAACTTTTAGTGATTGAAAGCTTTCAAGTTTCTCATTGAAAGCCTTCTACTTAATAAAGGAAGCAATATAGGTTATAAGAATACAATTTTTCACATAGATCTCAGTAAAGTATTTTCACTTTCATTTTTTTAAATAAGTATCACTTTAACATTTTTATTTTCTGAATTAGTCAGCATTAAAAAAAAAAAAAAGCTTGCTCACCACTGAATTATCAAGCTTCATTTACATCCTGAAGAAATCAAGGCTGAATTTGGGGTGGGGGATGCTTGCCCTTAGTAATTGGCAGATCTGAGTCTTGAACCTGGAACCCCTGACTCCGTGTCCCATGTTCTTCCCAGTTAGCATGCCTCCCCACCCTCTTTGTCAATTCCCCTCTTGTTGGGTGTTCATAACCGCTACTACCACTATGTAAGCTCACATGAAGATACAGATAAGGCTCGAACTCAATTGATCCTTCCCTCTATCTTCACCAGAATATTTTGAATAAAGATTCATGTATCCTGTTAGATCAAAAATTTTCAGATTGTGCTCCTCCAAGCTCCTCAGGAGCCACTTGTATTTAGTTGGGTGGGGGTGGGGTTGGAGGATGAGATGGGAAGGCAAACCCCTCCACTGTTACTTTAACCAGAACAGCATATCTTTATCTGTTTTACATACTGAGCTTCTGAATAACATTTCTTGGGAACAGAGTTTCCTAATTTTTTAGAAGAGAAAAAGGTTGAAACCACTGAACCAGAAATCTGAGTTTTGGGGTCATATTATAGTGCCATAGAAAGGAAGCAAGAAATGTGTTTTCTAACACTAAGTCTGATATTATTTTGTGAGTTTAGGCAAATCATTTCCCTTTTAGGCCTCAGTCTCCCTATCTGTAAAATGGAAAGTCTAACAATGTGACAGCTTAGACTTCTCTCTATTTCACTTTAGAAGGTCTGTAGGAACTGCTAAGAGAATGAGATTCCAGGTAAAGCAGCTCAGGGTGTGTATTCAGCATTGGAGGTAGAGGCAGGGGAGGTGGGAGAGGATTGACTGTGAGAGGAGGAGTACTAAAGAAGACTCATTGAGCTCCTACTATGCCAAGCACTGTGCAAGCAGTGAGACAATACATTGGACAAAACAGACATGATGCCAGATCCAAGATCTTGGTCCCAGATCTTACAATGATGATGTCAATTACAAATCAGTGTCAAGGGCTGTCAAAGTGAAAAGTCAGAGCACCAGCCAGGAGATCTGCTCGTTCCTCCCCCCACCAAACTCAATCATTGTCTTCTTCACAGAGTCCTAATACCCTCTCCCACTTAGCCAATTCTCCTGAATCAGTGGCAGAAACTAGGAAGAACCTAGCCTTCCCTTTAATCATTCATTCACTCATTCATTTGTTACTTATATAACGTGCACTTACTGAGAACCTCCTACACAAAACCTACTATACCAGGCACTGAGGATCCAGAGATGAATTAAATTTGATACCAGCCTTCAGGATGCTCATGGTTTAGTGGGATGTCTTGGAAAGTATTTTCACTGCAGCATGCAAGAGCTGTAATGGAAGGTGAGGGCAGAGGAGTAATGGGTGAGCCTACGCTCCTCTGGAGGCTCCAGATTCTTCTTCCCCCATCTACCTATGCCGTTTGGATGCACCTCCTCGTGCTAAATCAACAAGATCAGGCACAGACACCCACAGCAAGAAAATAATGAGAGCACCAGAAGGTCACTGCAAATAGCAGGCAGTTATGTTGCTTCGTGATTTAAAGTACTAAATGGTACATTTATTTCCATTAACTGTAATGGGATGGTGTTCACGTGGGTGATAACAGTGGGGTTTTCATGACATTACTTTGGCCTATCTGATTATAAAACCTACTAGGTTTCCTGAGGATTGAATGTTCCTGAAACACTGAGGAATAAAGGATATTCTGTACTTTATCTTTCCTACTCCTTCTACCTGATCTTTTTACTTTCAGATAAGATTCTTATTCTTCAGTCATTCAGTTAAGAAATATTTATTGAGTCCTACTATGTGCTGGACACTGTATTTGTATGACATATAAATGAAAAAGAAATGGTCTCTGATCTCAAAGGCCTCACAGTCTCATGGGAGAAACAATCAAGTTGATTCAATTAGATCCGATTAGTGCTGCATTAGAAGTGAGGTCAGTCTACAGGGGAAGCACAAGGCAGGAACAACCATCCAGACCTTAGGAGGCTCAATTAAGGCTTTCTAGAGAAGAAACCCAACCTGAGTCTGGAGTGAAGCATCATGGATAGCCAAGCAGGGGGTGCTCAGGCAGAGGGAACTTTGTTCTCCTGCAAATACTATCGAATGAATGGCGAAAAACTGATGTGCTCATAGTGCCCAGGAACTTGGCATGACACGTGGGCTTTGGACTCAGATTTTATTCTCATTCGTGATCTGTCACTTCTCTTACTTTGAAACATTATTACAAACTTGCAATCAGAAAATAAAGTAGGTGGTGTGCTTCATACAGTATCTGCCACCAGTAAGTTCTCGTAAGTAGTTGTGGTCAGTGGGATGAGTATGGGTATGTACATGTGTGGATAAGAGAGGTGTTTTGCAGGATGGAAGATCAGAGAGGGGAAGAATGAGCTCAAGTTCCCTGCTTGGCAATGTCAACTCAGGCTGGTGGCATCCTTCACAGGTCACAAATGCTGCCAGGTGGCCCTCCCCATACTGTTTTCCATGCCTTTGGATTCTGTTAGTTCCTGGGTGGTACAAACAACTAAGTACTCGACTACTAGTCAAAAGATTGGTGGTTTGAAGCCACCTTGAGGCATCTCAGGAAACAGGCCTGGTGATATACTTCTGAAAGCTCACAGTCTTGAAAACTCTATGAAGCAGTTCTACTCTGCACACATGGGTTTTCCATGAGTCAGAGATGACTCAACAGCAACTAAAAACAACAGATTCCATTAAGGTCTCTGGGTGGCACAAATAGTTTGCACTTGGCTACTAACCTAAAGATTGGTGGTTTTAACCCATGCAGTGGTGCTATCTGCTTCCTTAAAGATTACAGCCAAGAAAACGCTATCGAGAAGTTCTACTCTGTAACACATGGGGTCACCGTGAGTCAGCATTGGCTTGATGGCAATGGGTAGATTCTGTTAACTGTTCCCTTCCTTTACCCCTCAGACATGAGGGTAAAAACTAACCAGCTTTTACTAGCCCCAGGGCACTGCTTTATCCTTGTGGTTTCCTTACAACCTACCCACACTTTTATCCATGGATCCTTTATCCAGTTTTTCTCTAATTACCCAGTTTGAGCGAGCCATCTGTTTCCTTTGGGATTCTGACAGATACAAATTCTGTAAGTCCTGCAAATGGACTCCAAATAAATATATGGAAAATGGAATTAATAAAGGAGGAGAAGAGAAGTAATATACTTGCCCTGAGTTAGCACTGCACATTGTTAGGGACAGGCTGAGAAACTAAACCAGCTGAGGGCTACACAGGCAAGATGGGGAATTCTCATTCCTGTCTCTCTTCCCACTAAACAGAACAGTTTGAGAACAGTGTCCAAATTTCACTCCTATTTTTGTCTATATCCCCAACATCTAGCTCAGAAACCGTGAGAAAGAATATGTACCCAATATATGTGTACTGAATGGGTTTGAGGGAGATTTTTAAAAAACTTAAATGATACATCTATACTGTTTCTCTCTCCACACTTACACACACACACACACACATACACACACCACAATCATGACTTTTTTTTTTTTAACTTTTCAAGGTACCTTCAGTTGCTGTTTCAATCTTGATCAAAATAACACACTTCTGGAGGTCTATAAGAAAAAGCTCTCATCTTCAATTTGTAGGATCAGGACCTAAAACTGTAATACTGGAGATTGGATGGAAACTTTGCCCTGGAATCAAGGATCTCAAAGCCAGATGGAAGCTCGGAAGCCATGTAGCTCAGCCTTGCATGCTGTTGCCTCCTCTGCTTAAACACTTCCAAAGACAGCGACATCTCCACCTTGTTAGGGCTGCCTATCCTTCTATGGCTGTTAAGCTCTTACTGATAGGAAGGGCTTCCTTGAGCCAATTCAAAATCTGTCTCCCTATAACTTTATCTCTCTCTGAAAAGAAGCAAACATTCTCCTAACAGATATTGCAGACTCTTCCGGGGTCCCAAGATAATTACTTCTTACAGTTTTTCTAGTTTTAAATATGAATAGAGTAGGATCCCACAACCCATCTGTCAGTTTGTCACAATGAGGTGGCTTGTGTTGCTATGATGCTGGAAGCTATGCCAAGAGTATTTCAAATACCAGCAGGGTCAGCTATAGTGGACAGGCTTTAGTGAAGCTTCCAGACTAAGTCAGCTTAAGAAGAAAGCTTGGCAATCTACTTCCAAAATTATCCAATGAAACCCTATGGATCAAGAATATTGTCCAAGACTTTGACTTGTTTACTTTGGATACACCATCAGGAGAAACTGATCACGAGAGGACATCATGCTTGATAAAGTGGAGGGCCAGTAAAGGTGAGGGAAACCCTCAATAGGATGGATTGACACAATGGTCACAACAATGATCTCAAACATACCAATGATCTTGAAGATGGTGCAAAATCGTCAATATTTCATTCTGTTACACATGGGTCATCATGAGCCAGAGCCAACTCGATGCCAACTACCAAAAAGAGTAGGATGTGACTTAGGAGATGTGATTTACAGAGGATCAGAGGGTCATGTGTCTGAAAGGACCTTCTCTGTGCCCCAGTCCCATCTCCTGCCACTTAAAATGTCCCCATTTGGAATCATAATTATGGGTGGAGACTTGTATTCCAAGGGATCTCTCTGAAACAAAAATAATTGATTTCAATATTCTTTAAGAAGCGTTGTGTCTTTTATGCCCTTCTTAAACAAAAATTATAATCAATGATTTCTGTTTCAGGGGATAGAGCCCTGATGGTGCAGTGGTTAAGAGCTCAGCTGCTAACCAAAAGGTTAGCAGTTCAAATCCACCAGCAGCTCCTTGGAAACCCTATGGGGCGGTTCTACTCTGTCCTATAGGGTCACTATAGGTCGGAATCCACTCAACGGCAGGGGGTTTGGTTTTTAGTTTTTTGGTATCTTTTTTGTGTTTTATATTGTAACTAGGCATCGGGGCTGCAGGCTGAGAGATAAAAGGGTATCAGATGAGGCAAAATATCACAGGATAAGAAGGTCTCTGCCAGGGAGCCATGAAAGTGAAGTTATCCCAGCACAGGGAACAGCATATGCAAAAGCATAGAGGAAGGGAAAGATTCCAGCCCACTCAAGTGACACAGTAGTTGATGACATTGCAGAGTACCTGTGGAGACAGGTAAAACATGAGGTGAAGAGAAAACTGAGCCCAAATCTCTCATCTTTTAGCTATGACCTTGGGCGAGTCACTTATTCTCTCCATGAAATGAGGACATGGGGCTGCTAGATCATTTCTAAAGGCCTTCCTATTTAATAAATCAGTGATTCTAAAAATGCCTCACATTTCTGTAGCTCTTCACAGTTCATAAAGTACATTACCTCATTTCATTCTGCAGCACTGAAGACAAAACTTGGCAGAATTCAGAGCTGACCTTACACTCTCCTGATGACTTTTCAACTGGAATGCAAATCTCAGGGCATCCCCAGGTTGTTGCCTCTGATCCATTCTTTCAAATAGCCTATCACTCCCTTGCTCACCACACACACGCGTGGTATACACACCAACACACAGAGTTTCTCAAAGACACAATAATCAATCCTTAGTAGAGTGTTCACATTTACATTTCAAACAGGCATCCCCAACCTCACTTCAAATGCCAAAGAGAAAACGTTCTTTTCCAGAGCCTAGAGGGTAGGCAAGTCTGACAACTGCCCTAGAAGACCCTAGTGGTGTAGGAATTCAATATCAGAATATCAAGAACACAATTTTTAATGGGGGTAGGCTAAGAGAATGGAGTGGGATATTACTTAGCTTCCTCAGTCTATAATTAAAAATTGCATAATTGAACCAAAAGGGCCTTGATAACTGAGGCTGTGTAGTCATGGGAGATAATGGAAAGCTTCTTCTAGTCTAGATTCTAATACTGCCAAACTAGGTGACCTGGAACAAGTAAACTAATTTATCTGGGAATCTATTATCTCATCTAATAGATTAGAAGTTGGATTAAATGATCAATAAGATAACTTTCAGTTTATTTTTTCATAATTCACTCAATGCACATTGAGCATCTACCCTGTGTGAGACATTGTGATAGGCACTGGAATAGAATTTTTTTTTAATTTTGTAAATTTATATATATATATATATATATATATATATATATATATATATATACGTCAACTGGGAACTGCCAGAAATTCAAGCTGGATTCAGAAGGGAACTTGGAACAAGGGATATCATTGCTGATGTCAGATGCATCACGGCTGAAAGCAGAGAATACCAGAAAGATATTTACCTGTGTTTTATTGAGTTAGCAAAGGCATTCTACTGTGTGGGTAATAACAAATCATGGATAACACTGCAAAGAAAGGGAATTCCAGAACACTTAATTGTGCTCATGCAAAACCTGTACATAGACCAAGAGGCAGTTGTATGAACAGAACAAGGAGATACTACATGGTTTAAAATCAGGAAAGGTGTGTGTCTGGATTGTATCCTTTCACCATACTTATTCAATATATATGCTGAGCAAATAATATGAGAAGCTGAACTATGTGAAGAAGAACAAGACATCAGAATTGGAGGAAGACTCATTAACAGCCTGTGGTATGCAGATGACAAAATCTTGCTTGCTGAAAGCTAAAATGACTTGAAGCACTTACTGATGAAGATCAAAGACCATAGCCTTCGGTATGGATTACATACACTTCAACGTGAAGAAAACGAAAATCCTCACAACTGGACCAATAAGCAACATCAAGATAGAGGGAGAAAAGACTGAAATTGTCAAAGGTTTCATTTTACTTGAATCCACAAGCAACGCCCTTGGAAGCAGCAGTCACAAAATTAGATGACGCATTGCATTGGCAAATCTGCTGCAAAAGACTTCTTTAAAGCGTTAAAAGGCAAAAATGTCACTTTAGGCACTAAAGTGTTCCGGACCCAAGTCATGGTATTTTTAATCACCTCATATGCATGTGAAAGCCGAACAATGAATAAGGGAGACTGAAGAAGAATTGCCACCTTTAAATTATGGTGATGGTGAAGAATATTAAATATGCCGTGGACTGCCAGAAGAACGAACAAATCTGTTTTGGAAGAAGTACAGCCAGAATGTTCCTTAGAGGCAATGATGGCAAGACTTCATTTCACATATTTTGGACATGTTATCAGGAGGGACCAGTCCCTGGAGAAGGACACCATGCTTGGGAAAGTAGAAGGTTAGCACAAAAGAGGAAGACCCTCATCAAGATGGATTGACACAGTGGCTGTAATAATGGGCTCAAGCGTAACAATGATTGTGAGGATGGCACAGGACCTGGCAGTGTTTTGTTCTGTTGTTCATAGGGTCACTATGAATTGAAACTGACTCAAGAGCACCTAACAACAATATAGATCACTGTTGTTGTTGTTCCATGCCATCAAGCCGGTTTTGACTCATAGCGACCCTATAGGACAGAGTAGAACTGCCCCAATAGGGTTTATAAGGATCAGCTGGTGGATTCAAACTGCCAACCTTTTGGTTAGTAGCCAAGTTCTTAACCACTGAGCCACCAGGGCTCCTTTATATATGTGTATATATATATATTCACACACGCACATTTGACCACAGTCCAAGCCTTCAGGAGTTCATATTTTAGTCTAGAAGACAGATGTACAAACAAATAATGCAATGACTATCATCTATACATGGGGAGCACAAGGAAAGGAAATCTTCCTGGTGGAAGTCAAGGAATCTTCCGAAAGAGTGATGTTTAAGCTGGATCTGAAGATAAATAAAGCAGAAAGGGGCATTCCACCCACAAGGAGCGGAGCAAATGAGGATATGTTTAAGGGACCAGAATTTGTTTGTAATGCTTGGATCGGGTAGTGAAGAGAAGGTAGACAAACAGCTGGAGAAGCAAGCAGGCAGGATCCAGACCATGCAAAGCCAAGGTTAGCATCACCATGACAAGGAGGGGTAATAGGAAGTTATAAACATGAGAGCAACATGATCAGGTCTGTGTTCAGTAAAAGTCATTCTGGTTGCTATAGGGAGTACTGGCTATAGGGAGACCAGACTGGAGTAGGAGTTCACTGAAAAAATGAGGAGCATTACTGCAGATAAGAGATAGAGTCTGATCTAAAGCAGTATCCATGGAGATAGAGAGGAATAATTTAATAGCCTTTCAGGGAATACTATGTGTGATTTATTTGCTTAACCAACACTTACACAGCATTTACTATGTGCCAGGTACCAGTCTAAGCACTTAGAAATACTAACTTGTTTAATCATCACACTAAACCTTTGAGGTTAGGACTACTATAGTCTCCATTTCATAGGCAAGATAAGACAGAGAGAGGGTAAGTTATTTACTCACGGTCTCTACATGGGGACTACATGTGCCTATTGGATGGATGGCCATTTACTTCTTGATAGGGGAAAGAACAGATGAAGAAGGAAAGAAGCAAGTTTGTTTGAGAGCATGTTGACCAATGAACCTTTGATATCATGGTGGAAAAGCCCATCAAGAAGCTAAGAAAGTAGATGTGGAACACAGAAGAGAGTTCTAGGCTGGATATCTAAATTTGGAAGCCATCTGTATACAGATGGCAATGGTCACCAAAGGGGTGGCCAAGACTGCCTGTCATTGCTACTGGTGAGGCCCATGTGGAATGGCAGGATGGGATGATGTTCCTTGTGTTCCACGTCTGGTTCTGATTACAGGCCAATAGCTGTTCCTCATCTCCTATGGAATATTTGTTATTCTGCTAGTTGTGAATTATCTCTTGCCAAACAACATATCCATCTTCACCCAAAGGCCATGTGTGAAGTATTCTAATGCACATAAAAATAATAAGCAAGTGCATTGCTTCAGGAAACAGGACTTTAATAGAGACCTATAATAACAAATTGGGGCAGATGAAACCCTTAACAAGTCTTGATTTCAGAATCCTACCTGGTAACCCTGCTCTTTAGTATTTTAGAGTCTAAACGTAATTATTGTTATAAAACGTTGGACCTATAATTTGGCCATGCCCAGTTCTGTATTTACTTGTCTTTCATTAAAAATGTACTGAAAATGAATAATTGAAGAAAGAGCAGTGCTTGAAGAATTTTGCAACTATAAGTTAAAGGTTGAAAACTGGTCTACTGAATAATGATTACGTGGTTTTACAAATTAGGGTGTATTTATTTTGTTTTGATTTTTGTAGAGCTCAGAGAATTCTGACAGGGTTTTATAGAAAGAAAAGACAAGGTTCTCTGACTGCAGGCATCACTTCATTCACATGTGCCTAGTTTACTCTTTCATCATAATATCAACATATTAAGTTTTCATTATGTGCCAGGCACTGGGCTACATGTCTTCTATCTATTGCCTCGTTAAGGTCTTACAACTTCCAGGCAGGGGCAAAAGTATTGTCTGTTACAGAGATGATGAAACTGACATTAAGAGAGGAGAATTCACTTGCCCAAGGTCATTCAATGTGTAAACTGCAAAACTGAGGACTCAGTCAACCTACCAAGTTCACACTCAGGACAGTAATCAAGGCCTCTCAAACTGCAGAGACCAGCCATTTCCTCAATGCCAGTACTGTTTCTCTTGCTTTCTGGAAGGACTGCCAAGTATTCTTCAACTACCCAATCTTAACCATCCTTCCAGACATCATCTGTCATGGATTGAATTATGTCCCCCAAAAAATGTGTGTATCAACTTGGCTGGGCCATGATTCCCAGTACTGTGTGGTTGTCCTCCATTTTGTGATTGTAATTTTATGTTAAAGAGGATGAGGGTGTGTCATGGTTTGAATTATGTCCCCCCAAAAATGTGTGCATCAATTTGGCTGGGCCATGATTCCCAGAATTGTGTGGTTGGCCTCCATTTTGTGATTGTAATTTTATGTTAAAGAGGATTAGGGTGGGATTGTAACGCCACCTTTACCCAGGTCACATCCATGATCCAAAGTAAAGGGAGTTTCCCTGGGGTGTGGCCTGCACCACCTTTTATCTCTCCAGAGATGAAAGGAAAGGGAAGCAAGCAGAGAGTTGGGGACCTCATACCATCAAGAAAGCAGTGCCAGGAGCAGAGCGTTTCCTTTGGACCAGGGTCCCTGCCCCAAGAAGCTTCTAGTCAGGGGGAATACTGATGAGAAGGCCAAGAGAGAGAGAAAGCCTTCCCCTGGAGCTGACACCCTGAATTTGGACTTTTAGCCTACTTTACTGTAAGGAAATAAACTTCTCTTTGTTAAAACCATCCATTTGTGGTATTTCTGTTATAGCAGCACTGGATGACTAAGACAGGGTGGGACTGTATAACACCCTTATAAGGTCACATCCCTGATTCAATGTAAAGGGGGTTTCCCTAGGATGTGGCCTGCACCACCTTTTATCTTACAAGAGATAAAAGGAAAACGAAGCAAGCAGAGAGTGGGGGGACCTCCTACCACCAAGAAAGCAGTGCCAGGAGCAGAGCGCATCCTTTGGACATGGGGTCCCTGCACAGAGAAGCTCCTAGTCCAGGGGAAGGTTGATGAGAAGGCTGACAGAGAGAGAGAGAGAGAGAGAGAGAGAGAGAGAAAGGCTTCCCCTAGAGCTGATGCCCTGAATTTGGACTTTTAGCCTACTTTACTGTGAAGAAATAAATTTCTCTTTGTTAAAGCCAGCTACTTGAGGTATTTTTGTTATAGCAGCACTAGATAACTAAGACATCATCTCAAGTCCCACTTCCTCCATCAGCTCCATCCCATACCAACTTCTGTCTTTGCCCTTCCCTAGTTGACTGCACCACCCCCATTGCCATTTGGGACTGTGGGCTTTCCATTGGGTAAGTCCTGTCTTTCCCACTACACTGTGTAAACCTCTTTTCAGCCTAGACCTACCAGCCCCTTGCAATGTGGGCCTCACTTGAGTTGTTTAATAAATAATTGCTGAATTAAACTGAAGAGTGCTTATTGGGAGACTTTGATGGAGCCCACAATAAATAGCACCCATCATCTCCACATGAGTGCTGAACAAATTGAGAAGTAAGCAAAAGAATGGGAGACGGAGATCAAAAGATAAATTTTATTGCTTCTATTGATAGGTTGGAGGATGTAGGGTAATGTGAAAACCAAAACAGCTTTCCTACCACCAAAAACAAGAACCAAGAACCCAGAAGCTTAGACTCAGTCATGGCAGGATTAGCCAGGGTAGGACTGGTCAGATGGGACTCTGAGCGTGGGAAGGGATGCTTCTTCTCAAAAGTAAAAAGAGTGGAGCATCCCCGGTTATTCTTACCTAATTTACTTATTATAAAGTTAAGTCACCTCTCCTGGGGCAGAGCAATTCCACAGCAAAGAGAGACAAAGAATGTGCACAAGGCCACGTATAGGAAAGAAGTACCCTTCTAAAACACTGAAACTCCCACCAACTTTCCATCAGATTCCACCTTTATTGGGTATATAAGAATTACAGCATCCTCTACAAGACTCCCAAGAGTATCTGAAGTAAGTTAAAGGTTCAATAAGAAGAATAACAACAATTCTTTCTCTGTGTGTGTGTGTATATATATATATATATATATATATATATATATATATATATGTACACACACACACACACACACACACACACATATGTATATATTCTGTTGTTGTGTGCCTGGGAGCAGATCACCAGGTCTTTTCTCCCATGAAGCGGCTGGTGTGTTCGAACCTCTGACCTTTCAGTTAGCAGCCAAGAGCTACCATTGTGCCACCAGGGCTCCATATATATGTGTATGTGTGTGTGTGTGTGTGTGTGTGTGTGTGTGCATGTGTGTGCGTGTGTATGTGTTTGTATCGCGGATCAACCTGTTCCATGGGAGAAAGATGTGGCAGTCTGCTTTCATAAAATTACGGCCTTGGAAATCCTATGGAGCAGTTCTATTCTGTCCTATAAGGTTGCTACGAGTCAGAATCAACTCGGCGGCAACAGGTTTGGTTTTCTTTTTATATGGCAGGAATTATGTTAAGTTTTTCAACTCATTATAATCATCATATAAGTTTAACACTATTATTAGTCTCATTATACAGATGAGGCTCATCAAGATTAAATAAAATTTCCAGGGTCACACATCAAGTAAATGGCAGTCAAGACTAAAATCTAATTTTTCTAACTCTACAGGCTCATAGTGATGACACCATATAGCAGCCATTCCCATTTTTGTCTACAACATAAATAATTCAAAGTCATGTAACATTTATTTACAATTCTCAGGTATAACACATTGGTTCTCATAAAATATGGTTCCCAGAAGCTACAAGCCTTTTATTCTTAACTTCTGCTAAAGTGATTATCAATGTCAGCAACCAACATATATGGATGCTAAATAGAGACAGCTATGGTACCATGTGGTATGAAGTACTTGGAGTCCAAAGATCTGGGATTGGAAGCCAGTTTGGACATTTTCTTTATCTTGATGGTTCATTTATAGGCCAAGAATTTGGTAAAGAAAAGAAGACAAGAGGAGGAAAGAAGCAGAAGCTACAAGTACGATGTAAATGCAAACTATTTATGCAAATGTTGAGAGCACTATAAGAGCAGGAAGCATGTGTTATTGGCTGTATCTCCAGTGACTAGTGTGGTGTGTACTCAGAGTAGAAACTCAATGAATGCATGTGAAATGACACCAATCTTGCTTCAAGGTCATCCTGGACCTGTAATATTTATTGAAGAGCTTCTTCTCTACTCCTGAGACCCTCCTTGACTCTCCATCTTTGACTTTTAGGAATTTCTCCCTTGGGTTAAGCAGGATCAGTCTCTCCAAGAAGTTTTTTTGCCTTTTGGTCTCAGATAAGAATGATAATTGAAAATGGTCAACCAGCAGGGCTGACCTAGTGCATGCCATTATCTGTCAGCCCAGGTCCTGGTCAAGTATCAAGACCATACAGAACAGGTGTAATTGCTTATCTGTGGGAGGTTCTTTTGCAAGATGCTGGAGAGAAGTGGGGCAGGGGAAAGAAAGCCACCAATCCAAGGCATTTTAGGATTGGTTGGGATCCCCAAGACATTTCCATTCCATGAACAGTCCTGGTTCTGAGTTGCTTTTTAGATCCCAGTCTACACATCAGTAAAATCTGAAAGAATGCATTTTGATCCTCCCTAATGTTGACGTCTCCAGCAGAGAGGCTCCTGTCCTGGTGGAGAGGAAAGAATATGACCACTTATTCATTCAGTCATTCATTCATTTACCCAAATCTATTTATTGAGTACCTAAATATATGTCAGACCCTGAGCTAGGTAGGAGATGTTCAGGTGAAGTCCTTTGTGCACTTGGTTTTGAGGATCCAAGTTTGTAACTTTGAATTGATCCCTTTAAATTCAGCAATAAAAATGTGTGGTGGAAGAAGAAAAAAAAAACATGAACTTTTGAGATGAGAACACTTGTGTTCATAACTTGGCTTTGCAAATTCTGGCCTTGGGCAAGTAAGTTAGCTCTCTGAGTTTTGATTTCCTCATCTGTAAAGTGGTGTTGTTGTTGTTAGTTGCTGTTAAGTCTATTCCAGCCCATGGCAATCCCATGTGTGTCAGAGCAGAGCTGTGCTGTGAACTTTCAGAAGCAGATTGCCAGGTCTTTCTTCTCAGCTGCCTTTGGGTGGGTTCGAATGGCCAAACTTTTGGCTAGTAATTGAGTATTTAACCATTTTTGCCACCCAGGGACTCCTGTGTAAAGCAGAAGAATAAAACTCTGCCTGGCTTGTTGTGACCATTAAGACAATACATGGGCTGTGGCTTACAGAAGGTGCTCAATATACATTAAATCCCCTGGGCACATTTCTCCATTATTTGGGGAAACTGATAATACCACCCAATTAATTAGTCATTCTTCCCAGCCTCGTATCATTCAAAAATTTTGTTGGCATTTTATCTATGTCTTCCTGTCAGTCTCTAGTGCCCAACCAGATGTGCATCCTGGAATCACCTGGGGAGCATCTTAAAAATGCAGGTGCCCAGGGCCTGAGCCAGATTCCTGGAATAAAAATCTCCAGGGGTTGAGTCTGGAGAAGCATAGGATTAAAAAGGTCCCCAGATAATTCTCATATGCACCCTGATTAAAGAGGCATTGATTTAAGTAATTGGTAATAACATGGTTTACTCTGTATCGAAAACTGAAAAATGTGCAGACCCTTTGAGCCATAAATATTCACTTCTAGAAATTGATCCCGTAGAAATAATCATAGTTGAGTGCAATATTTTTTTTACAAGAATGGTTAATACAGAACTCTTTATAAACAGAAGAAGAAGAGAAATAGGAAGAGGAGAAGGAGGATGGGAGTGGGGGGAGTAGAAGAGGAGGATAAAGAAACTGTACATCTACAAGATACTGACATATTGGACACATAAAAAAAATTAAAAATAAACTGTGCTACCTCTTCCTACACAATACCATGCAGCCCTTAAATAGATCACTCCGTTTTCACAATGGCTAAAAAGAGTATGTGAGGGGTGATCACATTTGTTTGGTTTAAAATTTATCTAAGAGACATATACAGCAAAAGTTAGCAACACTTTTAACTCAGTGTTAGGATTCTAGATTATTTTAAGTTTTTTGTTTCTTTATATTTTTAAATTTGTCTACAAAGAGTATAATATAGCACTTTCATAATCAGACAAGCTTTTTAAACGAATATTCTATTTTTCATAGAATGATCTACACTCTATGACAGCTAGATTCATGATGTGATCTGGATCAAAACCTTAGTATACTGCTAGAGACACCTTCTAGGGTAACATTACTCCATTTATTAGCATTCTTTGACCTCTCTCATTTAGTTCTGTTTATTGAGGGCAGGCTGTGGATAAGTATTGTGCTAGGTTATTTCACATATATTTTTTAAGATAATCTTCAAGACAATCTTATATGGTACCTACTATTATTACTTTCATTTTACAGATGGGCAAAATAAGACTTAGCTAGATTAAGTAACTTGCCCAAGGTCAAAAGCAAGTAATGGGGAAAACTGGGTGAGAGGTACATAAGCTCTCTCTGTATTATTTCTTACAACTGCATGTGAAATTATCTAAAAATAAAAAGTTTAATTACAAAAAAGTAATTGGCAGAGGAGGGATTCACATATAACCCTATATGACTCCAACATCTGTACTTTTTCTTTTTTTTTTTCAGCACGACCAATGCTAAATTGGCCCCATTTTGCTATCCTTTGGCCTCCATTTCTCTACCTTGCCCACTAAGATACACAGTGAATTTTTTTCAACTTTGCTAATGCCCCACTCATTGTCCTCTATGCTGTGACTCTGTTTAAACCATTCGTGAAGGCCACTTGCCCGGTCTGCTAGAAACAATGGAGGGGCAGCCTGCTGGTTTTGGTGCCAGGAAGGAGCAGGGTACGGGAGGTAAGAGTCAATGGGCGTTTTGCCTGACTAAGGACTCTGGGATTGGACCCTCAATAGATATGCAAATTGAGTTCTGTGTAATTTGTGCTTTTCAATAACCTCAGCATGTGTTGGATGTGTAGAAAAAGAACTGTAAAATAAAATTGCAGACAAAGGGGGGAGTCAGAACATAGAAAGGGGAAGAATCAGTTTATTCCATGAGCCAAACAATGGGTCATAATAAATTTGCCAGCCATTAGCTCTTTGGTTGCATGAAACAAAGAGATTAAAATAAAATGAGGAAAAAAGAGTCCCAGTTAACTGTTGGGTGGCTGGCCTGCTTCCATTTGGCCAACCAAACAGATCAGGGGATGGGCCAGGGAGATGTCTGGGGGCATCTGCCACCTCCAAAGGACAGCCCCCACTAGTTTGCAACCCAGGTGTGGGTCATCCATATATTCATATGCCATTGAGACAATTTTTCCTTAGAAAAAAGTATAATAAAAACATCCAATTGTCTTTTAATTGGCTATCAGTTAATTCCATAGTTATATAAACCTAAGACAAAGGGGGGAAAAGGAGAATTTAAAAGCTAGAAAGTAAAAATACTAGAGATGCAGAAAGAGACTGAAAAGGAATCCAAGAGAAAGAAAAAGAAACTGACATAGAATTATGACAGTAATAACCAGAACCACTATTGTCGGTGCTGCCACTACCACCAATGGCACCACCATCACTTTTGAGTATTAACTACGGCCTCAAACCCAAGACCAGGCCTCACCCAGAAGAAAGCCCTGGCAGCTTTCCACACTCCTTCCAGGAGCCCTGCGCAGATCTCTGTGAAACTGTCTTCTGACACAAGCGTGTCTCAATCATTAAATTTCTCATATTAGTTTTGGGTTATTTTTGAATTTTTTCTCTTCCAATAGACTCCAACATTCTTGACAGCAGTGTCTGGAGTCCAACTATACATGTTAAATCCCAGGCATTTTAGGTATCAGCCAATATTTACAAAATGAATGAATAAGTTTTGAACGAATGAATGAACGCCAGGCACTCTAGTCATCACAATACCCCAGTGAGTTACCTGTTATTAATCTCATTTTACAAATGAGCAAAACAATGCTTAGCAAAACCCATCTCTAACTTTTTACCCTGTGAAATAGTGCCCCTCAAAGAGAAATGGACTTATATCCTGAGAAACAGAAGGGAACAAAGGTTGGGAGAGACTGGTTGGGAGCAAATGGATAGGGAAAGAGGAAGCAGACAGGAGGAAGAAGGAAGAGGAGGGAGAAATTGGGACAGAGCGAAAAGGGGGTTCTGTTTGGTGCCCTCATAGTAGCAGACAAGGCTTTTCCTTTGTTTAAAATGCATGTAGTAAAGTCTGGGGTGAGCATAAGCCAGAAATGGATGACATCATATTAGCAAAGAATCAGGAGTTTAAGAGAGACTTCTAAATCCTATTTGGCTCTGACAGCAGGTGGACTGGTGCTGGGGATTTGCAAACTGGCAAGGTCATCCCTGATCGTCCTAATGCAAAGTGAAGGTCAACAAAGATTTGATAAATAAACAGAAGTGCTCAGAGATTCTGGTGTCTGTATTCAAAGAGGAAAGTAGTGAGGCAGTTTTGCTTGGGTGAGGCTGGAACAATCTCCCTCTTAAAGACATAAGCCCCACGGACCCCACTTGCCATAATTTTTGGAGTAATACGATTTTTGACAAATTCATTAAGCAGTAAGACATGACAGACCGTAAATTGCCTCACTGTTAATTTACGTCCACTATATTATTAGGCATCCAGCCAAAGCTTGGTTCTATCTGAGAGCTGAGATATAAATTGCTGTTGTGTAACCACAGTCTGGAATACTTTGTGAAGATCAGATGATGATCAAACCATGGAATACTCAGCTTCAAAGGAGAATTTAATCCCTTATTCATACATTAACTTCCACTGACGGCTTACTCTGGAATAGCCATTGCCTTTGAGGAGAGTGTATCAGGGAGTCAGGAATGCACATAGCTTGCTTCCTATAAAACGCTAAATCCTACAACAAAGGTAAAAAATAATTACTTACAGAACACAGAAAAAGGAGTGATCAGTTTTAGAGCAACAGAGATATAAGGAGGGGATCAGGGAAGGCTCCAGAGAGAAAATGATTTTTGAATTGAGTCTGAAAACAAAAACAGGTATTCTCAAATGGAGAAGGATGGATGTTCATTTTAAGACAAAACTCATAGAGACTTGAAGGTATGGTGTACCATGGAGAAGAATCAAAGACAGATTATGCAGCAAGACAGTAAGTGTTGGTCAAACCATGAGAATCTTGAACTCCATGCTAAGCATTTAGGAGTTTGTTCAATAGCCCCCTTCTCTGCATCTCCGTTGTCATTGCCTGGTCTAAGCTCTCAATGTCACACTGGGAAGTTGAAGTAACCAAAATCGGCTGACCAGATAAATCACTACTTATTAAGAAAGATATAAAGCCTGAGGCTAGTACAGTATTCTGAAAATCCAGGCAAGGAACAATAATAAAAGAGAACAATGGTTAAAACATACTGATCAGCACAGTCAGACTCCCTCCCAGAGAGTTATTCTGCTCAGGCCGAAGCACTAGATTAGCACACAACCACTCAGGACTACTTTTAGTGCAGGGACGGGAGCGGGGGTGGTGGCGCTTTCAAGTCTATTGCCTCATAATACCAAACAGTAAATTCAGATCTACTCCTTTCTGTCTAAGAATCTAGGAAAAGATGAGGGGAAGACTTGGATTTTGGCTCTCTCTTGGCCTTAGCACCATCTTCTTAGAAACCTTTGAACCATGAGAGCCAAGTGGAGGAGAAAGTGTAAGTGCAGGCTGAAGCACAAAAGAAAGATGAAGCAAAAGAAGTCCAAGTAAACCACTAGCAAGTGCATCCATGAAGGCCACAGCAGCAGGAATATGGAATGACAGAAGCCAGAGATGCTGGTACAAGTTGTTGACTGCATGCTACTGTCTAGAATTTCTCTTTCAGTGGGCTTAGAACTTCCACCACCAGCGAATACCTCTGAGAGAGCCACCTTGCTCATACCAAATCAGGTCCTTTTGATCCTTTGCCCTGGACCAATGGCATTCTGGACTAGTTCTGTTCTCAGTTGTGTTTGAGTGCAACATATGCACAATAAACCATCTCTTCTCCTATCTAAACTGAAGAATTAAAAGAAATGGGCTTTGAAAAAAATAAATCTTTCTGCCACCAGTCCTATTCCCTATTTATTCAGCGGTGCCCCTTTCACATACACCTAGACTGAATCAGCAGATCCAACTCCACGAACTTGATTTCTCTTTAAGGTTTCCAATAGGTATATCTAAAGAAAGGGAAAGAAAGAGGACAAAATTGTGGGAACTGCTTCCAGAACTGTTGGAGTAGAATCAAGGAACTTGTACTCTAAAAGGAACGAGGAATTAGGGTCACATAACAATGTATGTATAAATTTTTGTACAGGAGACTAACTTGAAATGTAAACATTTAAACTACAACAATAAAAAAAGAAAAGAAAAAGTTCCTATTGGCAATAGCACCAAAAAATAAATAAATACAAGGAACCAGGAGACCTGGGTTTTACTCTTCACTCTCTCACTTACCAGTCCACATCTCCAGAAGTGAAATACATACGAAAACTTCTGGTACGTAGTAAGCCCTCAAAAGATGTTTATTGAATCTGAAGTTATAGTCAGCTAGTACTGATCTTGAGAAATAAGCGAAGTTCACATGGAAAATGTCCAATATGTCAGGAAAGCTCCAAATCCAATGATTAAGCTCAATGAGATCGTCAGCATGATGTGGTCTTTTTTTCAGTACTTATCCAGTTATTTTCAGCCCCCAGAGACCTTTTATCAGTTCCCAGTCTATACTGATATTGTTCATGCAGTTGGCATGCTTTATTAGTCTTCTTCAACCTACACATAGTGAGACAGGTCCCAGGAGGTGGAGGGAAATTTTGTTTCACGTGAATGTAGCTATGTATGAAATGCATGGATTCCTTGGGGATTCCTGACGTGATTTAGACGTCCTTTGCCTGCCCACTGCAGGAGGCTTTCCAGAAAAGGCACCCTGTCATCTCGCTAACTAATAGGAAGCAGATGAAGTACAGTAGAAAGAACGCTGTTCTTAGTCCCAAGAGGCCTGGCTTCAGAAGCTCAGCTCTGTCAGCTGGGGGACCTTGGGCAAATTAACTTTTCTGAGCCTCAGTTTGCTTGTCTAAAATGTGAATAATACCACCTACTACTACAGTGCTTATTCCTTGACTCAAATGATATAACTTGTGTGAACGTAGTTTGTAAATCATAAAGTGCCTACAGTTGCAAGTGAGTGTTATAACTCTGATCATTATTATTTATGGTGATGGAGTTCATAGACATTGCTGTCAGTTAAATCTTTCAGTCCTCATGTCTGCATTACCCCCTTGGCTTCTGTTTCTAGCATTCCGGGTCACAGCGGAGAAATAATTCAAGTCCAGATGGTTCAAATGAGGAGACTTTAATGAAGCCTACCTAGAGAAGTTTAAGGAGAGTTACAGAGAATAGTAAGGTACCAAGAGACTAGCAACAGCTGTAAGCAGTTACTACCCCTTATTGCTGAAGGGACGAAGAGAGAAAATGGTTTATCAGAGCACCAAAAAAATTTTTTTAAAAACCCGTTGCTGTTGAGTCAATTCTGACTAATGGTAGCCCCATGTGTTGAAGAGTAAAACTGCTCCATAGGGTTTTCTTGGCTACAATATTTATGCAAGCCGATTGCCAGGTTTCTTTTTTTACATGGTACCACTGGATGTGTTCAAATTGCCGACCTTTAAGTTAGTAGTTGAGTACAAACTGTTTACGCCAGTACCAGAGCACAAGGAAGACTCAAACTCTGAAAGAGAAGGAGCTACCCAGAGGAAAGTAGCTATTGCTATATACGGGGCACAAAAACAAGGGAGACCTCTCTCCTCCTGCCTACTAATCTCCCATTGACCAAACCCAATCAGAAAGCAACCAGCAAGGAATCCCAAGTGAATAAATCCATAAAGTCAAACTCACAGATTCAAATCTTTGTGCGCATCTGCTGTTTCCTATATTATGGTCTTTACGGTGTTTTGTGCATAATATCTAGGCAGCAGTTAGCTAGTGGTTGTAAGCAGGACTCTGAGCCGTTATAGGTATGTGTTCAAATCCTCGCTCTGGCACTTACTAGCTATGTTACCTCGGGTAAATTGATTTCTCTTCTCAGAGCCTCAGCTTTCACATATGTAAAAGAGAGCTTATAAAAGTGCCTGTTTCATGGGATAATGTGAGTAATAAATGCAGTAATACCAGAAAAGCACTTTCTAAGGTACTTGCTAAGCAGTCCATAAATATTATTGATGTTACTGTTTTACTTGCTACAAACCCATCTTCTCACTGCTCCCCTGTTTCCCAAACCTCTACACTAGAAAAACCCTTTTCCATGATAAACTCACACTACTACGTCTTTATCCTGTTTGATGAATTCCACCTTCATTTCCCAACTGAAACCAGAATATCCCTGTAGACTTTTCTAGTTTATTTCTTTTTACTTGGCTCCTTGGCAGCATTTATACTGTTGACCAAGCTTTCTTCCCTCAGCCTCTATTGTTGTTACCTCCTGACTTTCATTATGCTTGGATAGACCACATCCAAAACTGAATTTATTTTCTTTCCTGCAAAACATGCTGTTTTCTTCTTATTAATTAGTGACACTCACATCCTCCAATTCCTTAAACCTGGACGTCTTACGTCTTTCTTACCCCTTATACCAATAAACTATGAGGTTCTATACATTAAACCTGTAAAGCATATCTAGAATCTATCTGCTTTTCTCTATCCGTATTACCACTGTTGATATAAGCAATCACCGTCTCTTGCCAACTTTACTACAAAAACTTCCTAAGAAGGAAGAATATTCTTTGTGGATAGACAAAGACAATAAAAGGGCTCCCTGCCTCTTGTCTTTCCTTCTCTACCCATACTTCACACTTTAGTCAGAATGGTTGTTCTAAAGAAAACATTTTCAAAACATTGTTTATTAAACCCCCCTAGGGGCTCTACATTGCCATTGTTAGAAAGTCCACTCCTGTGATTGTTAATGAGACCCTCTATGGCATAAGAAAGAGCCCTGGGGGTGCCATGATTAAGCACTTGGCTGCTAACTTGAAAGGTTAGTAGTTTGAACCCACCAGTGGCTCTTCAGAAGAAAAGGCCTGGCAATCTGCTCCTGTAAAGATTATAGCCTGGGAAACCCTGTGCAGCAGTTTTACTCTGTTATTTAGGGTCATTATGAATCAGAATCGACTCAACAGCACACAACAACAACAACAACAATGCGGCCTAAGAAGCCCTGGTGGTACAATGGTTAAGCACCCTGCTGCTGACTGAAGCGTCAGCAGTTCAAATCCACTAGTAGCTCTGAGGGGAAAAGACCTGGCAATCTGTTCCCATAAAGACTACAGCCTAGGAGATCCTACGAGGCAGTTTTAGTCTGTCCTACAGGGTCGCTATGAGTCGGAATCAACTCAATGGCATACAACAACAAAATGGCCTAATCCCTGCTAATGACTCAGCACTCATGTAGAAACACTTGTTTCTGTGACTCAGGGACAGATTCCTCAATAAGCAAGGTAAGTACATGCTTAGGGTAGCAACAAAACAGGGGTACCAGTTATCCAAAGCAAAGATGCATAGATGCCAAGTAGCCACGACACAAGGAAAAGAGAGCACGTAACAATGATTCAGGAAAGACTTGATTTATTATCCTTATTAGGTATGGCAGTAGATATGTTCAGCAGCTTAATTGTGACAAAATCACTGAAGAATTTTTAACAGCAAAGACTAGAAGGAAATGCTTTTAATTATAACATTAGAGATGAAAGATCTATGTAAAAATGAAATACAATAATTTATAGTAATTTTTGTTTTCTGATCATTAAATTTTTGTTTGACATTTTTTCATTTGTTCATTTATGATTATAACATTTATTATGAAACAAGCAACAAAACTGAAGTATGAGTCATTTAAAGCAAAATTGGTGAAAGTCAATTTTTTTTTTTTTTAATTTTATTGTACTTCAGGTGAAGGCTTACAGAACAAATAGTTTCTCGTGTAACAGTAACACACCTGCTGTTTAGGGACATTGGTTAACAACCCCACAACATTTTAACCCACTAAATTCTCAACTTTTTTTTCTGGTGAAAATACACATAGCCAAAGATACACCATTTCAAAAATTTTTACATACACATTTAAGTGACATTGACTACGCTCTTCTAATTGTTCTGTTATTCTCACTTAAGATGAAGGCTTACAGGACAAAATAGCCTCCCATTTAACAGTTACTACAAATGTTGCCCTATGATAATGGTTAACAATCTCACAACACATCAACAATATCCTTACTCAACCTTGGGTTCCCTATCATCAGCTTCCTACTCCCCTTCTGCCTTCTGGCCCTTGTCACTGGACTCCTGTACCTTGTTAGTCTCATTTGGTTCTACTGGGCTGTCCACTCCTAGGCTGAACAGTGAACCTTGGAGGTAACTTCACCACTGAGCTAAAACGGTGTCTGGGGGCCATACACTCGAGGTTTCTCCAGTCTCCTTTAGGCCAGTAAATATGGTCTTTTTTTTTGTGAGTTAGAATTATGCTCTACATCCTTCTCCAGCTCTGTCCAGAACCCTCTGTTGTGATCCTGGTCAGAGCAGTCAGCGGTGGTAGCCGGGCACCATCTAGCTGTACTGGACTCAGTCTGGTGGAGGTCTTGGTAGCTGTGGACAATTAGTCCTTTGGACTAATCTTTTCGTTGTATCCTGTTTTCTTCATTCTCCCTTGCTCCCAAAGGGATGAGACCAGTGGAGTATCTTAGATGGCCGCTCACAGGCTTCTAAGACCACAGACACTACTCACCAAGGTAGAATGTAGAGCATTATCTTTATAAGTAGTGTCATGCCAACTGAGCTAGATGTTCCCCGAGACCATGGTCCCCAGAGCCCTCCGTCCAGCAACTCAGTCCCTCGGTGAGTTTGGATGTGTCCATGGGGCCTCCGTGACCTTTCCTTGTACAGGTTGTGTTAGTTTCCCCTGTATTGTGTACTGTCTCACCTTTTACCCAAGATACCACTTATCTATTGCCTATTTAGTATTCCCCCCCCCGACCCCTCCCATCCCTGGTAACCAACAAGGATTGTTACATTTTGCGTGTGAACTTTTTCATGGGGTTTTACAGTAGAGGTCTCATACAATATTTGTCCTATTGTGATTGACTTATTTCACTCAGCATAATGTCCTCCAGTTTCATCCATGTTATGAGATGCTTCACACATTCATTGTTGTTCTTTCTCATTGCATAGTACTCCATTGTGTGTATGTACCATAGTTTGTTTATCCACTCATCTGTTGATGGGCACCTACGTTGTTTCCATCGTTTTGCTATTGTGAACAATGCTGCCATGAACATAGGTGTGCATATGTCTGTTCGAGTGACGACTCTTATTTCTCTAGGATATATTCCTACGAGTGGGATTGCTGGATTGAATGGTATGTCTATTTCTAGCTTTCTGAGGAAACGCCATATCATTTTCCAAAATGGTTGTAGCATTTTGCATTCCCACCAGCAGTGCATAAGAGTTCCCATCTCCCCGCAGCCCCTCCACCATTTGTTATTTCCAGTGTTTTTGATTCGTGCCAGTAATGCCGGGGTGAGATGGTATCTCATTGTGGTTTTAATTTGCATTTCTCTAATGGCTAGTGATCGCGAGCATCTCCTCATGTGTCTGTTGGCCATTTGAATGTCTTCTTTGGTGAAGTGTCTGTTCATTTCCTTTGCCCATTTTTTGATAGGATTAGTTGTCTTTTTGTTGTAGAGGTGTTGGATTTTCTTGTAGATTATGGAGATTAGATCTTTGTCTGACTTGTACTGTCCAAAAATGTTTTCCCAGTCTGTAGGTTCTTTTTTTACTCTTTTGGTGAAGTCTTTTGAAGAGCATAGGTGTTTGATTTTTAGAAGATCTCAGTTATCCAGCTCATCTGTTGGGTTCTGTGTGTTGATGGTTATGGTTTGTATCCTGTTAATGCCATGTATTAAGGCCTGAAGTGTTGGTCCTATTTTTTCTTCTATGAGGTTTATAGTTTTAGGCTTTATATTCAGGTCTTTGATCCATTTTGAAGTAGTTTTTGGATACGGTGTGAGGTATGGGTCCTGTTTCATTTCTCTGAAAATGGATATCCAGTTTTGCCAGCACCATTTGTTAAAAAGACTGTCTTTTCCCCATCTGATGGAATTTGGGCCCTTGTCGAAGATCAGGTGACCATAGGTAGATGGATTTACATCTGGGTTCTCAATTCTGTTCCATTGGTCAGTGTATCTGTCGTTGTACCAGTACCAGGCTGTTTTGACTACTGTAGCTGTATAGTAGGTTCTGAATTCAGGTAGTGTGAGTCCTCCAACTTTATTCTTCTTCTTCAGTAGTGCTTTACTTATTCGGGGCTTCTTCCCTTTCCATATAAAGTGAATGATTAGTTTTTCCATCTCTTTGAAGAATGTTGTTGGTATTTGGATCGGGATTGCATTGTATTTGTAAATTGCTTTGGGTAGAATTGACATTTTCACAATGTGAGTCTGCCTATCCATGAGCATGGTATGTTTTTCCATTTATGTAGATCCCTTTGGGTTTCATGCAGTAGTGTTTTATAGTTTTCTTTGTATAGGTCTTTTACATCCCTGGTCAGATTTATTCCTAAGTATTTTATCTTTTTAGGGGCTATTGAAAATGGTATTGATTTCCTGATTTCCTTTTCATCATTCTCCTTACTGGTGTATAGGAATCCAACTGATTTTTGAATGTTTATCTTGTATCCTGCTACTCTGCTGAATCTTTCTATTAGTTCCAGTAGATTTCTCATGGAATCTTTAGGGTTTTCTATGTATAGTTAATATCATCTGCAAACAGGGACAGTTTAGCTTCTTCATGACCAATTTGGATGCCCTTTATTTCTTTCTCTTGCCTTATTGCTCTAGCTAGAACTTCCAGCACAATGTTGAATAGGAGTGGTGATAAAGGGCATCCTTGTCTTGTTCCTGTTTTCAAGGGGAATGTTTTCAGCCTCTCTCCATTAAGAATGATGTTGGCTGTTGGTTTTGCATAGATGCCCTTTATTATGTTGAGAAATTTCCCTTCTATACCTATTTTATTGAGAGCTTTTATCAGGAATGGGTGTTGGACTTTGTCAAATGCCTTTTCTGCATCAATTGAGATGATCATGTGATTTTTTTCTTTCCTTTTATTTATGTGGTGTATTACACTGATGGATTTTCTAATGTTAAACCATCCTTGCATACCTGGTATGAATCCTGCTTGGTTGTGGTGTATTATTTTTTTGATATGATACTGAATTCTATTGGCTAGAATTTTGTTCAGAATTTTTGCATCTAAATTCATGAGAGATATTGGTCTGTAATTTTCTTTTTTTGTGATGTCTTTGCTTGGTTTTGGTATCAGCGTTATGCTGGCTTCTTAGAATGAATTTCAAAGTGTCGCTTCCTCCTCTATACTCTGAAATAGCTTGAGTAGAACTGGTACAAGTTCTTCTGTAAATGTTTTGTAGAATTCTCCAGTGAAGCCATCTGGGCCAGGGCTTTTTTTGGTTGGGAGTTTTTTTATTACCTTTTCAATCTCTTCTCCTGTTATGGGTCTGTTCAAATTTTCAATATCACTTTGTTGTAGTTCAGGTAGGCCATATGTTTCTAGAAATTTATCCATTTCCTCTAGGTTTTCAAATTTGTTGGAATATAGTTTTTCATAATATTCTGTTATAATCCTTTTTATTTCGGTTGGGTCTGTTGTAATGTCCCCCATTTCATTTCTTATTTGGGTTATTTGTGTCCTCTGCTGTTTTTCTTTTGTCAGTCTGGCCAGTGGTTTGTCGATTTTGTTGATTTTTTCAAAGAACCAACTTTTGGTTTTGTTGATTCTTTCTGTTGTTTTTCTGTTCTCGATTTCATTTATTTCTGCTCTGATCTTTACTATTTCCTTTCTTCCGGTGGTTATAGGCTTTTTTTGCTGTTCTCTTTCTATTTGTTTGAGTTCTGTAGTTAATGTTTTGATTTTGTCCCTTTCTTCTTTTTCGATATGTGCATCTATTGCTATAAATTGTCCTCTGAGGACTGCCTTTGCTGTGTCCCAAAGGTTTTGGTATGATGTGTTTTCACTCTCATTTGATTCTAGGAGTTTTTTGATTCCATCTCTGATTTCTTCTATTACCCATTGATGTGTAAGCAGAGTATTATTCAGTTTCCATGTAGTTGATTTTTTTTCCTTGCTCTTTCTAGTGTTAATTTCTACCTTGATGGCATTGTGGTCAGAGAAGATACTTTGAATTATCTCAACGTTTTGGATCTTGTTGAGGATTGCTCTGTGGCCTAAGATGTGGTCTATTCTGGAGAACGTTCCATATGCATTGGAAAAGAATGTGTACTTTGCAGTGGTTGGATGGATTGTTCTATATATGTCTATGAGGGCCAGGTGGCTGATTGTGCCGTTTATGTCCTCTGTATCTTTGCTGAGTTTCTTCTTAGTTGTTCTGTCCTTTACTGAGAGTGGTGTGTTGAAATCTCCTACTATTATTGTGGAACTGTCAATTTCTCTTTTCAGTGCTGTTAGAGTTTGTTTTATGTGTTTTGGAGCCCTGTCATTGGGTGCTTAGATGTTTATTATGGTTATGTCTTCATGATGTATCATCCCCTTAATCATTATATGGTGTCCTTCTTTGTCTTTTATGGTAGATTTTGTTTTAAAGTCTATTTTATCTGAGATTAGAATTGCCACTCCTGCCCTTTTTTGGTAGTTGTTAGCTTGATATATTTTTTTCCAACCTTTGATTTTTAATAAATTCACATCTTTGTTTCTAAGGTGTGTCTCTTCTAGACAGCATATTGAAGGATCCTGTTTTCTTATCCATTCTGCCACTCTCCATCTCTTTATGGGTGCATTGAGTCCATTTCCATTCAGTGTAATTATTGATAGATGTAAGTTTGTTGCTGTCATTCTGTAGTGCTTTTTTTTGTGGTGCTGAAGTTTTCTTTGTTCTCTTATACTCGTGCTGAGTTACTTTTGTTTGTGGATTTTGTGTTCATTTCTTTTGTTTTTGTATGTTTTGTTTTTGCTGAGACTTTATGTTTTTCCTCTTTATTTTTATGAGTTGGTTTGTTAACTTTCTTTGTAGTTACCATGAATGTTACCCTTATCTTTCTAAGTTTGAAGCAGTCTACCGTTACTTGGTATTGCCTTGCCTTCCTCTCCATTAGAAGGTTCTATACCTATACCGTTTATTCCCTCTTTCATTGTTTTGATGTTGTTGTCATCCATCAATTGACTGCTCTGATTCCCTGTTGTATTTCTTTTGGTTTTGGATAGTCCTCGAGAGTTCATTTCCTAGAATGGTATCTGGCTCGTATGATCCTGCGTCCTAGGTCCTGCCTGAGGGCTGAAGCTGTTTGTCCTCAGATTGAAGAACTCCTTTTAATAATTCTTGTAAGTTTGGTTTGACTTTTGCATATTCCCTTAGTTTCTGTTTATCTGGAAATGACCTAATTTCACCATCAAATTTGAACGAGAGTTTTGCAGGATATATTATTCTTGGCTGACAATTTTTTTCTTTCAAGATTTTATATATGTCATCCCACTGCCTTCTTGCCTGCATGGTTTCTGCCGAATAATCTGAGCTTAGTCTTATTGTTTCTCCTCTGTATGTGACTTCTTGTTTTTCACGAGCTGCTCTCAGGATTCTTTGTTTGTCTTTACTTTTGGCGAGTGTGAATGTGATATGTCTTGGTGATTTTCTTTTGGGGTCTCTTCTATATGGGGTTCGTTGAGCTTCTTGGATGGCCAGCTTTTCATCTTTCATGATATTGGGAAAGTTTTCTGTCATCAGTTCCTCAATGATTCTCTCTGTGTTTTATGTTTTCTCCCCCTGTTCTGGGATGCCAATCACTTGTAAATTTTTTCTTTTAATTGTGTCCCACATAACTCTCAGGGTCTCTTCATTTTTCTTTGTTCTTTTTTCTGAGTTTTCCTGAAACAGAGTTGTATCCAACTGTTTGTCTTCAGTTCCACTGATCCTGTCTTCCACGGTTTCAAATCTACTTCTCAGCCCTTCTATGACATCATCCATTTCTGAAATCTTGTTGTTTATCTTTTGGGTTTCTAATTGTTGTTTTTGTATAATTTCTAGTTGTGAATTTATTTTGGCATTTTGTTCCTGCATCATCTTCCTGAATTCTCCCAATTTTTTGTCTGTATTTTCCATAAATTTGTCTGTTTTTTCCTCATATTTGTCAGCTTTTTGCCTCAGTTCTTGGAAAATTCCGAGTATTAGTGATTTGAGCTCCGTATCAGGTACTTCTAGTGCATTTTCTTCCACAGGAGAGTTATCTGGTGTTTTAATTTGGACGCCTATTGGAGCCATCCTGTCTTGTTTTTGTAAATGTTTTGATACTGTTTGCTGTTTTCGGGGCATTCAGTAGATATTTCCTTCGTTTATTGGTTGTAGATTTTTTTGTTTCATCCCAGCTGTTTTGTCTCCCACTGGATGCTCCGTGAGGCTGCTCTCTCATACTCCCCTCTGCTGGTCTCCGATAGGAGTCCAAGATGGTGGATCCACGCTGTGTTAGTGGGTAGGGGACCTCTGCATAAATCTCTTCTTGCTCTCTGTTCTCTTTCAGTATTCTCACTCCGTTTGGTGTTTGGCTGAGTTCTTTATCTCTTCATTTGATGTTCTAGGGTTTCAGGATTGTTGGTTCTCTGTTTGGCTTAGTTTTTTGGTTCTTTGCTGTGGAGGGACGGCGTGGTGCTTCTGCCTAGAGCACCATCTTGCCGGACTCCCGAAAGTCAATTTTTAGTTGTGGGAGAGCAACAGAATTTTACATTGACTGTTGAAACAACAGTTCACTGGCTCATTTTCTTTTTTGTAGAATACATGGAATATTCTTTTTGTAGAAATGTGGTATGTAGCAAAAATCTTAGTACCTCACATCCACTAAAATATGTATAATCCAGTTCATCTCATTCCACTGAAATGCCATACACCACTTTTGCATTATATTGCTAATATTATAGTCATATTTAAAAAGAAGTTACATCATGGATATCTAACACTCACACTCATATACATATATATGTATATATCTAACTCACATATCCCATTTGAAAACGTAAGCAGAAAATGGGGCACCATAGATTATCAGTGTTTAGGGCCCTCACATGCCTTAATCCAGCCCTGCTCTGACTATTCCACAATCATAAAAAATGACCGGCAAATCGCCTAACACTCCAACTTTCTCACTCCTCTGAGTGGTGTACCTGCTGGCCAGTATTCTCTACCCCCAATTTTCACTAGGCTAGGTCTCACTCTACCTTTGCATTTCAGCTTAGATGTCGTTTCAACTAGTAATCTTTCCTGACCCTGAAAATCTAATTTATATGGCCCTCCTAAATGTGCCCCCATTATCTTGAAGTGCTGGTTCTATGAAGTCAGGAATCACATTTGTCTGTGTTTACATTTTTAACCCTCATGCCTAGTACCTGGAATTTTTGAGTAAGGAAGATTAAGCACTGCAAGATAGTCTCTGTCTGATCTCCATATTTATAAAGCTATTGCTGTGACTCTGTAATTGTCCCTCAACTAGATGTTGGAGGATCAAGCATGGTCTTGATCATAAGCCAGTTAAGTTCCAGACACATCTATATGTTACCCGCACCATATAAAACATGTCAATTCACAAAGAACCTCAGGAATTCTGTTCAAGTTCACCAATCAATGTGAAATGAAATGACACATACTTTCAACAAGTTTATTAATATAATAAGACAAATGTAAAGTTGACCTGAGATAAGCAGCATAAATGCTAGCTTTCAGGAGCATCCTAGAGCATTTTCTCATCTTAGGAAAGCACAACAGACTACTCATTGATAGGTCCACTGTCTTTAAATGCACAAGTTTTTGCAACCTAACCAAGTCATACATATCCATATTTCATCCTGTACAACAGACCTGTACTGAATGTTTTGCTGTGAATACTATAAAAAGGTAACTCATGGTCTTTTGCTTTCCTTAGTTTTCAACTTCTGCTCTAGGTGGGCTTCCTCTTTTCATGAGGGATAATTCTACTAAATGAATTCTGGTTGCACAGTAAAAACATACCTTTTTAACTTTGAAAAGTCTTGGGTTTCAGAGCTAAGTCTTCACAAGTACATTTTCCAAACCAGAGACTATAAAATGGATACATGATAGGTTCCAGATCACTATTCTACAGAGAAAAGACAGATAGTCTATCTCTAAGGTACCATAGAGCATCACACAGAGAGATTATGCCCTAATATAATCTAAGGGAAGTATAGCTGTATTCTAGGTATCACCAGTGATAGGTCATTTAAAGGACCTCCACTTTCTACTTCCAAATCCCAATATGATACACTGTCTTCCTTAAGATAATGAAAAAGAAATAAGCATAGCGATTCCTATACTCAGTGAGTTAACAACTGAACATGCCTGCAATTGTCAAACAGGATCAGATAGTATGTACCATATTTTTATGCAAATAACGAGTGCCTTCTACATTCGTTTCCTAATTGTGCCCTCCCCCACCAAGGTATTTTCATAAGCATACTATGCTATTTTTTTTATAGAAACATGTAAAAAGAAATGGCATAGTGGCACTTATAAAAATACCTCACAGGGGAGGGTGCGGTTGGCAAAAAAAAGTAGAAGGTGTGTGTTATTCGAGTAACATACGGTAATTGTTTAAGGGAATAGAGGCATAAGCAACCATTGTACGTTCATGGGAAAGGACAGAAATATATTTATGGAGAAGCAGTGGGAAGTAGAGTTAGACACATAGAGATGGCCCATATTTTGAAAAGAAAAGGTAATATTAAAATTCACATCAAATTTAATGTCCTTCTTTGGGGGGAAGCAGCCTGTCTTAAATTGAAGTTAATTATCTTTTTGTGTAAAAATATATTGCTTGGCTGCAGACACTCATGATAATTATCGAAACTAGAAACTAAGTAAATTAATTTATTTAGCGTTTATTGCTCACTTCCTATAAGTACACATTGTAATAAATTCTATGCATAGATTACCACACTTAATCTTCACAATAACCTGTTGTGGTAGGTACAAACATGCTTCTCTTTTTACTATGAAGAAACTCAGGTCAAAAAGATTGACATGTTCTCGAGTTATAGAGTAATTAGGCCAAGACTCATTGCAGGTCTTCCTGATTCTAGACACAGAACATTTAACTTTCATAGCATTCTATCTCTCATAACACTTCAAAGATGAAGGCATTTGGCAGTTTAAGGGTGAGGTTTTATTTCTTAAATTTTAGCTTGGATTCCCTTCTCCCTTTCAGGATTTCTAACTAAAGAAGCTGGGCGCACAGAAAAATCATAGAGAAAAAACTGAGTAAGAGTACTCAATTCAGGGTTTCTCTAATAAGCTAGGGTGAAACAGACGGCTGAGGCTGGTGGGTATAAAAAGGGCTTCCACTTCTTCCTACTGGATCTAAGATGAACAACCTTACATATTCACCAAGATCCCAAGAGAGAAGATGGCCAGCCCATCCATCTGGACCAGGATCTGGAAGGGTATGATGACCACACAACAGCAGAAAATGCAAGGCATCTAGTAGAGACTGAGTCCTTTGCCTTTATCCAAAAACCAAACCCGTTGCTGTCAAGTCAATTCCAACTCATAGTGGCCCTATAGGACAGGGTAGAACCACTCCATAGGGTTTCCAAAGCTGTAATCTTTACAGAAGCAGACTGCCACATCTTTCTCCCATGGAGTAGCTGGCGGGTTCCGTCGACCTTTGGGTTAGCAGCCTAGCACTTACCCACTGTGCCGCGAGGGCTCCCATTTTCCTTTAGGGAACCACAGTTCTATGCACCACAATTACGGGCACATCAGATCAGAAAATTTTCTTCCCATGTACACATAGAGAGGTCTAGGAAGAAGGGGAAAGACAGCCTGATACATTATTTCTACTATAGGCAAGAGTAGAAATATGGGAGAGAAGGCAAAGAACCACCCACTCTCCCCATTACATACATACACTCAATAAGGATAAAACCTTACAGTCAAATAGCTTTTGCAGTTCCCTAAGCACTTTAACATTCATTATTTCACTTGAGATTCGGCACATCCTTTTGAGGCACAAAGAGGTTAAGTGACTTTCTCAAAATCATACAGCTTGTAAATTATACATTCAGCCTCCCTAATTCTAACCTTCAACCTTCGGAAGTCACAAGGACAATTCTTTTCTCACCACTGAATGTGGGGAGTGAAAAGGTCAGACAGGGAGGAGTGTCCTTACGACAGGTTGGTTAGACTACTTAGACACATCCCACAGCCCAGTATTTCCTCTAAGGCTTATTTGAAATTTTAGATGATTTAAAAAAAAAATTACCACACATTTCCCAGTCCTGTCCAAATAATATCCTGCTTAAAATAATACTAACTATAAAGTATTCTAATGGTTTTACTAGTTGAAATGAACTCTTAAGAATAAGCAATTATTCATGTGAAGAAAAAAGATTTCTTCATGGTTTCTAAGACTGTCTTGTTCATAGCCACTGCTTCATATAGCCTATGTGAGTGATGACCCCTGGAGATGTTTGGTGCACAATTTACATGGCTTATAGAGCAACATCTTTCTGCATATCCACACAATACTACTGCAACCACCACACAAGTGTTGAATGAATTAATAAAAGAGAGGTATGTTATCCATTAGTTCATTTTTCACAAATTTTGAGCACCTACTATGTATAAGTCCAGTGCTAGTTTCTAGGGATGCAACAACGAACATAACAGTTCTTACCATCAGAAGCTCATGGTTTAGTAGGGTAGGCAGACAAGTAAGCATGTATTTACAATTCAGCATGATGACTGTTTTAATAAAGAAAAACATGGTAAGCATTCTTGAGCACTTTTAATAGTAGGACTTAATTCATATGGTTGTTGTGACGATTAAATGAATTAATGTGTAAAGAACCCTTAGAATAATACAAAGCACATGTGAAAAATATGTAGTTGGTACTATTCTAAGTGCTTCTGATATATTAATGTCTTTAATCCTCAATCCTCATATCAACCATAAGACGTAAGTGCTATTATTAAACCCATTTTATAGATGAAGAAAGAGTCCTATTGTTCCAGTGATCAAGCACTCAGCTACTAAAGATCAGTGGTTTGAAATCACTAGCCGCTTCAGGGGAGAAAGAGGTGGAGTCTGCTTCTGTAGAGATTTACAGCCTTGGAAATGCTTTGGGGCAGTTCTCCTCTGTCGCTATGAGTTGAAATTGACTCAATGGCAACAGATTTGGTTTTTTATTTTATTTTATTTTATTTTCTGGATCAATAAAGAAACTAAGGCACAGAGTTAATAAGCAATCTAACACGGGTCCAGAGCATCTTCGTGGTGGAACTTAGCTCTGAACTAGGCAGTGGGATTCCAGGGTACATGGAATCTAATCACCACCCAACACTACTTCTCCTAGGGTAAGCACAAGGCACTGTGGGAGCAAAGAGGGGGCACTCTAACACAACCCGGGCCTCAGAGAATGGCAAGCATATCCTGTCTAGGTTAACATAATTGTCTATATTCACATTAATACTAAAGTGGGTTCAACCTCCAGTACCTCCTCCCCAGCGCAGAGCTGTGCATCAAACAAAAACAATTTTCCATCAGCCTGTCGTATTATTAGTCAGTTAGGCGTTGGAAACTGACAGAGAAGCAGATGTTAGGAATATCGTATGTAGTATAAACATTATAATGATGTGCAGTTGTCAAAAACATCTACTTTCTTAATTAAAAAGAAGAGCATTTCATGTGGGAAATTTCTTACAAAGCCAAGGTTTCCGTTGAGGGGAAGAGGAGCGAGTAAACATGAGAAACCCAAGGAAAGGTACATGGAAGCAGAGGATGAATGTTTAGTCTGTGTCTAATAGTCTGCAAAGAACATATGCAATCTGGGAAGACTCTTGGGGGAATTGCCAATACTAGGCGAGCTCTTTATAGATGTGTATATACACATTACATACTTAGAAAGCATTGGACTGCATTCTCCTAATGTCGCCCTTTGGTTTGACCAAGTAGAAAGGCACACAAAAGGGGCAAAACGGACCCATCTTCTATTAAGCACCTACTATGTGTCAGGTGCTCTCTCAGGCCCTTTACATACATTATTTTATTTAGCCCATTGCTATGATGCTGGAAGCTATGCTACTGGTATTTCAAACAACAGAAGGGTCACCCATGGCGGACAGTTTTTAGTGGAACTTCCAGACTAAGACTGGGAAGAAAGGTCTGGTGATCTACTTCGGAAAAAGCCAATGAAAACTCTATGGATTACAACAGAATAATGTCTGATATAGTGATGGAAGATGAATCCCCCTAGGTTGGAAGCCACTCAAAATACACAGTGGCTTCAACAATAGACTTGAGCATAGCAACAATTGTGAAGATGGCGCAGGAAGAAGGGAAGATTTCGTTCTGTTGTACGTGAGGTTGCCATGAGTTGGAGCTGACTCAATGGCAGCTAACAACAACAACACCTTTCATAGGACTGAAAATATAATGGATGCTCAACAAATATTTTTGAATAAACAAATTTTAAAAGAATCAATTAAGATCAAATAAAGCTCTAAATGATTAAGAAAGTAGAATTCTGAAATATGTTATTTATATTATCAATTTTAAAAGAGTGGGAATAAAGGGAGATTCTCCACAATCAAGCGCTAACATACCACTTTCATGTTACTGCTCACCACGTCACTGGACAAACTGCCCTGTCCACTCAAGCTAGACAAACTGCTGAGTGTGTGTGTGTGTGTGAGTGTGTGTGGGTCAAATATCTTTATTTCAAAGCTTATAAATCCTACCAGAAGAACAGAGTGGAGTTCAAGCACTTTTATACCCTTCTACTGAGGAGCCCTGGTGACGTAGCGGTTAAGTGCTGGGCTGCTGACTGAAAGGCCAGAGGTTCAAATCCACCAGTCGCTCTCTCCAGGAGAAAAGATGTGGCAGTCTGCGTCTATAAATATCGCAGCTTTGGAAACCCTATGGGACAGTTCTACTCTGTCCTATAGGGTTGCTATGAGTCAGAATTGACTTGATGGCAACAAGTTTACTAAGGCAGAGACTTCCACAGATGCCTCCAGATAATCCAATCAGTCATCAAAGCAGCAACTTTAAGATAGTCAACCTCAGATCTTAGACAAGCCCCCGTTAAGTTAGAAAAAAAGAGCCCTAAAATATAGATTACGTCCTCCGAATATCCCAAGGACTGTTTTCTGCCCTTTGATTTATGCGCCTAGGCCTGAGTGTCAGAGGCCTGAGAAATCACAGCTGGTCGAAAGAGATGGGCTTACCATGAAAGTTGCATTTCGTTTTGTGAAAGAAGCTCAAGCATCAGGATTTGAATGGCTCAGCACCTCTTTAATCAAACCAGGGCTGCTCAGTCCAAGGCTTTGTAAGTGAGCTAATTAGGAATGTGCCAGAGACTTACCTGGTTAATCAAATGATTAATCACTCAGCAGGCTTCATTCCTCTTGTTTCTTGGCTGTCTTTGGCTCCTATGTTTGGTTTTGTTGTTGTTTTTTTTTTTTTTTGAAATTAGCATTTTAATAGGTGACAGTCACCACTCAGGGTAAAAAAAAAAAAAAGGACGTTGTCCCATTTTAACCATTTTTTTACGCAAATAAAAATAAGAGAGAAGGGATTCTTTCCAAGGACTGACTATGGCTTGACCAAGAAATGTTAAGCCCTTTGCGAGGAAATAAGGTATTTGGGTAGAAAAAGATTTGAAGCTCTATAGAAGGTTTGAGCCTTCTTTTACATTTACATTTGTGTACAATCCTAGTTGGATAAAATATTTCTGAAAAATCACATGATTGCAAATTAGCTAACTGGATTTCCATGTTTCTTCCTTTATTTATTATTTTTTTATATTTAAGAAACTTTTAAAGGGACAAGAGGCTTGGCTATTTTGGCAAACTGTAATATTGGGAATAAGAATGCATATTTTATAGTTTTGTTGAGTGTTTGATTAAGTAAATTTTCCAGATTAATGATATTCTTTTAAGTTTAGATATCTTTTTAAAGAAGGCGCCCTGGTGGCACAGTGTTTAAGTGCTTGCCTGCTGTCATAGATTGAGTTGTGTCCCCCAAAAATACCTGTCAGCTTGGCTAGGTCATGATTCCCAGTATTGTATGATTGTGTTATCTGATGTAATTTCCTTATGTGTTCTAAACTCTATCACTATGATGAGATTATATGTGATCTCCTTATGTGTTGTAAATTCTGTCACTGTGATGAGGTTATACTGATGAGGTTGACAAGGTTAGTGTCTTAATGCAATCTCTTTTGAGATATAAAAGAGAGAAGCGAGCAGAGATACATGGGAGCCTCATACCACCAAGAAAGCAGTGCTGGGAGCAGAGAGCATCCTTTGGACCTGAGGTTCCTGCGCAGAGAAGCTCCCAAGCCAGGGAAAGACTGATGCACCACAAGGACCTTTCCCCAGAGCCAACAGAGAGAGAAAGCCTTCTCCTGGAGCTGATGCCCTGAATTTGTACTTGTAGCCTACTGGACTGTGAGAGAATAAACTTCTCTTTGTTAAAACCATCCACTTGTGGTATTTCTGTTAGAGCAGCACTAGATGACTAAGACACCTGCTAACCAAAAGGTCAGCAGTTCAAACCCACCAGCTGCTCTGCAGAAGAAAGGTGTGGCACTCTGCTTCCTTCAAGATTTACAGCCTTGGAAACTATAGAGTCCCTATGAGTTGGAATTCTACTTGATGGCAATGCGTTTGTTGTGTTTTGTTTGTTTGCTTTAACTTTTAAGGGGCTCAGTTATTTTTTTCAAGATAATGATATAATGGCTCAATTTCAATTCAACATCTTAAAGTAGGTGACACTAATAAAAACATGTAAATAGCTAAGAACCATAATGCATTTATCAGTTACCATCAAGTCCCATTATGTTACTTTAATCACCCATGACAACCTGCCCTCGCACACTGTCCATATGATTCACCCACCCATCCTTTATAGCCCTGTGGATCATTTATCATGTGCCATAGGAAATCATCCTATGATGACTCCAATGGCATTTTAAATAACAAATTATAAATTTATTTACAATGATTCCTTTTTTTCCCCTGTATTTGGAGTCCCATGTAAATTATCTTCCATTGCCATCCATATGAAGTTCTTATATGTACTACAGAGAAGGTGATCACATAAATACTTTGCTTCTTTTTAAAGGCCAGTGTAGCTGACTCCTGAAGGTAGGTATGAATGGAGATAAGGGTCAACAAACTTCTATCCTGTAAGGCTGGTGAACCTCAGCTCTTCAAGAAATATCAACATTTCTAGGTGGAATTTTTCAAACCATTCATCTCTTCACACAGCCTGATTTTTGCCATAGTGAGCCACTGTTTCTAATGGAAAAGGGTCAAGCACCTCAAGGATGGAGTGTGAGAAGAGTGTGTACATGCATGTGTATGTGTGTGTGTTTGGTTGAAGGGAAATGTTGAAGGTGGAAAACATTACTTCAAAAAAAAAAAAAAAACCAGCTTCTGTGGAGTCCATTCCAATTCATATACTGAAAAGCAAGCAGAAGTTATAAGAAAGGAGTATCTTCATTACTTTAGTGCAAAATGGAGGAAACATGGGAGGCGTGATCCAACTAATAGGATCATATTTTATTAGTTATTATTTACTGACCCAGAATGGTTAGATCTTTGAGAAATCTATAATAGAGGCAAAAAATTAGTTCTTGAGACAAAAGCTTTGATTATGAAGAAGATTCATAAAATGAAGAGTTCTTTAACAATTGCCTCCAAGTTGAAGGACTCTTCGATAACTGGAAGACAGTCATCAAAACAGAAGGTAAGATGAAGACTTAGTTTTCACCTTATTCCCTGGGAAGTTAGCCCATCCAAGTAGACATCCTATGGGAGGAAATGCTGCCACATCCTGGACCAGGCATACCCTGCAGTAAGGAGCAACCCTAAAATATTTAAAAACCTAGGTAAAATCATCAATTTCCCTACTTTCAGTTTTACCTACCTCTAATCTGTTATCTACCAGCCTCCAGAATAATCTTTCTAAGGCACAAATCTGATCTCATTGTTCAAGATAAAGTCAAGCTCCCTTGGTCTGGCTGTGAGGTTGTTAATCCTTCCCTACTGGCCTCTTCAGTCTTGTCTCCATCATTCTTCTACCCATGTTTTCTGCTTCTGGATCATATTAACCTTAATAACCAAAAATTGTGTGGTAGTTTCTCCTCACTGGACTAACATAGGAGCTTCAGCCACCATCAAGACTTCTCCTCCAAGTTATTTATGGAGCTCCACAGGGGGAATCACACTTCTGGACAAGTCCACTCTTGCAGGTTTCTGCACCTGGACACTATGTACCACAGCGTTTGCTGCTATTCTACATCACTCAAGCAAGCCCTAGACCAAGATTCCATGGCTGTTTTTCTTCTGTTCTGCCAGGCCTCACTTTCAATACCCTGGAGATTTTAACATGCCAAATCTTCAAAGCAATTTTATGGCCAAATGAAGAATACCTCTAGTCCTTTTGTGCTACTTTCCAAGAATGGTGGTACCAAAATGTATACCTCTTACCTCAAAGTTTGCATGGACTTAATTAAACAAAACACCTATTTACATTTGTATGGATAGCTCCCCTGTACTCCATAAGATTCAACTTTCAAAAAACCTAAGGCAGACGAGGAGACAAATCCAAATGACAGACACTGCTATATTCAGAGTAATCTTTCCCTGTGGCCTTTGAGCGTAAAGTTTGTTACTTTTCCAAGGTACTTAATGGATTCCTTCTCACCCGAGGATAAGTTTGGAAATCTGATATTCCCCTCTCTAAAACCTGAGGCCACACGACTAACTCTCCAGACATGTTCGAATGTGTCTGTTTGGATCCCACAAGTGGAAACATCATGATTTCTTTCACAGGAGGATCCTCAATATCACCAAAAATAGACTTCCATCAGGCCCAAACTTGCAGTTTTCCAGACACTCAGACATGCCTAGACTCAGAGGCAGACTTGGTCTATGCTCAAGCTAAGACTTGATTACACCTTAATTTATGGATTGGGTGGCAGAAAAAAGTATCAGTGGAAAAGGAATATTTGAGTCAGTTTTGAAGGAAGAGTAAGGTTTATTCAAATGCTGCAGCAAATGATTGATGGAGAGGACAAATGAGCGAGAAAACACAACCATTATCGAGGCTAAATATCAAATGAACACATTTTAACCAAATTTTAAGGTGTCCAGAGAAGGAAATACTGACATTGGTGAGGTAATACTTTATTTTTCTAACTCATAGTAACAAGTCAATAAATATTGTTGAATAAATAAATGGGTCAATGATTTCACTTTTTTTAAGTAAATTAAATTTGGATCTGAATCACTACATACTAGGAGCAGGAAGGATTCAATCTCAGTCATTTTCTATGGAGATTTCCTTCCCTTTCTAGGATGCAGTATCCAAAAAATGAGGGATTGCTACATGGTGTTCACCATTCTTACGGTTTGCCCATTCTTACATGATGCTACTGGCCCAACTGGTCCTCCACCATCTAGCAGGTGATGATGCTTCAGGCGGGCTCAGAGATAGCTCTCACACCAGTCCTCTTCACTCAGTACAGGCACAGTCACAGAGCCAACTGCAGCTCCAAAAGCCTCGGTGTTAGCTCCAGGTCTCCACAATCTTTTCACAGACATCTCCCCCTATTTGGTGCTCCATATAGATAGGTGATGGATCTCTGCCACTCATGGAAACACCAAAATTTCTAACCCCACCCCAGTCATAAAAAAGGGAAGCTCATCTTTTCACTTCTGGGTGGGCTCCTCTATTTCCTTGAACACTCCAGCACCAGCTTCTCTCCATGAATTTATATGCCAAATAGAATCATGCTCCCCACCCCACACAGGTGCTTCACAATTTCTGTTTTTAACTCTGACACATAAAAACTATTGAAAATTCCTTAGAAAATGAGCCCAAACTCAGATTTGGTTCTTTTTACAGGTTCAAACAAAAAAAAACACTTCCACAGAGCGATTGATTCCTACTCATGGCTACCCTATGTGGTACAGAGTTGTCTTGGCTGTAACTTTTATCAGATTATCAGGTCTTTCTTCCAGAGTACCACTGGGTGGGTACCACAGTACCACTGCCAACCTTTAAGCTAGTAGTCAAGCACAAATCATTTGAGCCACCCAAGGACCTTCAGAAGAGGAAAATACCTCTTGCTCTTTCAAATCTCTTCCAGTAGCAAGAACAAAACCCAAAATAATGTTGCAACATATTATTTTGCCCCACCGTCACACTAATTCCCATGATACTGTAGAGAATAATGTCTAAGAAAGAGTTCTGAATTGAGAGTCCTAAGACCCCACCATCCTGGACTCACTTCATCTCACACGGTTCCATTTTTCTTTTGTGTAAAACTTGTCCCATTGACCGCTCAAAATCATTATAGAAAGCAAATGAGAAAAGACATTTTATAACACAATGGGCTGGACAAAGACTGATCGTTAGTGCGGACCATGCCAAGAGTCAGAAGAAACCTAGATTAACTGTGCCTGCTCCCCTGTGACTCTGAGAAAAGTTCTCAGAGTTCAGGTGAGCCCTTTGGCCCAGAACTGATGTCCTATCTCTTCATGTGCTACTTGTGCTGCTCTCACTACCATTCCACATAATCCTGGAGGGAGAACGGGCCCTAGTGGTGACACACAAGAAATGCCAAGAAGGAATGTGATCCTGGGGCCATTGCAGGGCAGAAAAGCAGGTCTATCACCCGCGCAATGCTTGCTGTGGGGCCCAAGGCCTGAAAGAGAGCTTTGTTCAGCCACCAGGTGAGCTGCAAGAGGAAGGTGCTTCTCCAACCACTGCCACCAAGACCTGCACAAAGCGCCTATTCAGAGACGCCGTCCTGGCTGTGCCCTCTGATGCTTCATATGACTTACTGGGTTGCCTGTGCAGAGATCATTTCCCTGCCTGCACCTCCCCTCCGAGTGCTGACCCTGTTACTGCACAATGTCACTCTGAGGGCACGGGTAGAATATTACATTCCAGAGAGAAAAGGCAACGCTCAGGCTAAAAAGACCAGGCTGCAGTTGAGGACACTCCCTTTCGCCACAGAGCTCCCTGTGTCCTTGCAGACAATAGGCCTCTGTGCAGTCCCATCTCCTAACGCAAGGACTGCTTACATGTTTTTATCTTTGGAAACTTCAAACTGCTCAGTCCTCAGGAACAGCTGTACAAGGAAGTGTCTGTCTTGGAGGGAAGGGGAGAAGAGGAGGTGAGATTCGTCCCTTCAAAATAACCTCCCAGCCAGGTTTGTTTATTCTCACGGGCAATGCCAGGTCTTTGTCAGTTCGTTCTTTCATTCATTCAAACTTCAATATGTATAGATCACCTACTACGTTCTAGACATTTGCTAAGATGCATAGAAAGAGATGCCTAGCCCTAGCGAGAAAAATTCAATGACTGCCCTGCCTTTAATCGTATGGTGTTCAAACAAAAAAAAAAAAGCATATTGTTAATTGATTTTGTGTTGGATATCTTTTTCCCAAGGAGCCCTGGCGGTGCAGTGGTTAAGCGTTCAGCTGCTAACCTAAAGGTCAGTGGTTCGAACCCACCAGCCACTCTGTGGGAAAAAGGCGTGGCAGTCTGCTTGCATAAAGGTTTACAGCCTTGGAAACCCTATGGGGCAGTTCTACTCTAACTTACAAGGTCACTTGAACTTGACGGCAAAGAGTTTTTATCCTTTTCCCACTCGACAAGGCACTTGACCTTTGATTTTCATTCTTTCCTGGTTCCTGAATCCCTTCTGTTATATCATCAAGTGAGAATAAAAGTCAAAATGTTGGGTTTCCCAGGCATGCTTGTTTCGATAGGAATGAAAAACGGCACAACCTCTGTGAAGAAGAATTTGGCAAACCCAACAAAACTACATATGCATTTACCCTTAAACCCAGCAATCTCATTTCTAGGAATTTACCCTGAATATACACCTCTAATAATATGAAACTACATATAAGCCAGGGTTTTCACTGCAGCATCATTTTTATTTGCAAAAATATTGGAAACGACCTAAATGTCCACATACAGGAGATGGGCTGAAGAAAGTATACGTCTATAATAGTAACACACAATGGGCTACTATGCGGGTATAAAAACAGAATGATGATCTCTACAAACTGACACAGAGTTATTTCCAGGAGATACTGTTAAGTGACAAAAGCAAAATCACGTATACAGTATGCTAACTTCTGTGTAAAATAAAAGAGGAAGTAAGAAAACATACATATCTCTGCTTATCTTAACCAAAGAAAATGAAAAAATGGAAACAGCAGATGGGGGAACCGGTAGGAAGCGATATGGGAGGAAGTGATATTTCTGTGAGTATAGTTTTGTAACTATTAAGGATGGAAAGGGGAAAAATAAACCTGAAAGGAAACCAAAACAAAAGAACCTAATTATATTTCAAATTAATAATGTAATCTCACTGAAGGTAGAAAAAAAGAATAAAGGAGTAACCCAAGTCATATACGAACATTGTATTTAATTATATACCCTCAGTTTTAGGCATGGTAGAGAGGGGAAGAACTACAAATTCTGAACACTTTTTAGGATTTCTTTTTTTTTGGTAGTGGTTCAGATGAAGCAATTCTGAAACTATTTTAGGTGCATTATTTTTGTTGTTAGGTGCCACTGAGGCAGTTCTGACTCAGAACAACACTATGTGCAACAGAACAAAACACTGCCTTGTCCTGCACCATCCTCACAATCGTTGCTATCTTTGAGCCCACTGTTACAGCCACTGTGTCATTTCATCTCCTTGAGGGTCTTCCTCTTTTTCACTGACCCTCTACTCTACCAAGCGTGACGTCCTTCTCCCCTCCAATAACATGTCCATACTCGCTTCTAAGGAGCATTCTGGTTGTACTTCTTCCAAGACAGATTTGTTCATTTTTCTGGCAATCCATAGTATAGTCAATAGTCTTCACTATAATTCAAATGCATCAATTCTTCTCTGGTCTTCCTTATTCATTCATTGTCCAGCTTTCGCATGCATATGAGGCGATTGAAAATACCATGGTTGGGTCAGGCATACCTTAGTCCTTAAAGTGACATCTTAGCTTTTCAACACTTTAAAGAGGTCTTTTGCAGCAGATTTGCCCAATGGAACGTGTCTTTTGATTTCTTGACTGCTGCTTCCATCGGTGTTGATGGTGGATCCAAGTAAAATGAAATCCTTGACAACTTCAATCTTTTCCCCATTTATCATGATGTTGCTTATTGGTCCACTTGTGAGGATTTTTGTTTTCTTTATGTTCAGGTGTAATCCATACTGAAGGCTGTGGTCTTTGATCTTCATCAGTAAGTGTTTCAAGTCTTCTTTGCTTTCAGCAAGCAAGGCCATGTCATCTGCGTTATAGGTGCATTACAGGAGTGAGCAAATAAATGTCTGATGTTGATGACAGTCAGAGTTTTTACTGTGAAAGAAGGAATGTTTAAATACGGACTGTGGGAAGGAAAGAATCCTGCTGAGGTGGATTGGAATTACAGGTTATTGGTATGGATTCATGATTTCTAATATATATTTGTATGTGCATGCATTTCTTTCCTAGCTCTGCTTTCTGAAAAGATCTAGAAACAAAGATATCCCAACACCAATGAGTGTATTTAGCTCCCAAATTATGGTCTCTGATGCCATTGTCCACTGAAAGAAACTAGGGTTCCCCAGAGAAATGACTGGTTACAGGGCTGCGGCAAAATGTGTATAATATATACCTGGGAAATTCTGTGCCATAAAATAAGGAAGTGCTCACGAAAATAATGGTGAGCACGGTGCAAGGACATAGGAGCCAGCTTTAAGAAGCTCCCACTGGCCTAATCTGACATTTTTGAGCACTCACTTAGTTAAAGGCAGTAACGAATTATAGGCCATTAAAAACGAGAATTCATGAATTTATTTTTGATGATAGATATAGATGATGGATGATAAATAGATAATGGGGGGAGAAGAGAAAGCTGTTTTTCTTGTTAGTAAAATGCTGATACTGGAGTTGGAAAGATCATCATTCTGTAACCATCATAATGAAAATCAGTTCAAATAATGAATCATTAATGGATGTTCATCTATGGGGAAATTTTGATAACAAACAGTATAACTGCATGGTCTTAAGACATCGCCCCACATTTCGCTTGTTAGGAAGAGAAAGATAGAAAATAGTAACTATACGGTGGAGAAATTGTACATTACCTTGACTGGGTGATCAAAATTAACATCACCAGTGAGGGACAAGTGGACACCATGTACCTCCAAATGTGATGCACTGAGAAGGACACTACATCACTTATGGAGGTGTCGTGTGATGAATTACCTAGTATGGCCTTCTCACCATGGTCTTATAACTCCCACCCAGGTTACTGGGTGGGGCTGTACAAATTACAAATAAGATCACTGTGGCCCACCATGGGGATTGGTCAGTTTTGCCTTAAAAGAGAGCCAGTTCCAGAGCAGAAGGAAGAACCCACTGCCACCAAGGAAGGAGAGACCAGCAGGAAAGACCTAGCAGCAGGAAATGGTGCGATGGGCTTCCTGGCCCATGGAAAGAGGGAGCTGAGTGCCTTTGGGCAGAGACTGAGGGCCAGGGAGAGGCGTGCCTATGAACATGCCTGGGAAGAAGTTATCCTGATCGAAGAACTGTATCCTGAGTATTCCTGAGCCTGAATTGTAACTGTTACTTCTCTAATAAACCCCATAATTGTGAGTATTGTCTGTGAATTCTGTGTGGCCATTGCAATGAATTATCAAACCCAGTAGAGAGTGCTGTGGGAGGGACGGTTGGTGTCAGAATTGGTAAAGGTGGTGGAGAGAGGAGATATGTTTGACCTGTGCCTCAGAGGAATCGGCCTTGGGCTGTTGATCTTGATTTTCCTTCCCCCTTGTGAGGCTGGAGGGGTTAGATACCACCCCCACACCTTTTTTCCAGGATTCTAGCCTGGAATGCATAACTTGAATCTAATTATGTGAAAATATCAGCCATATCCAAAGTTTTCCAGTTTGCCAGAAGTTAATTCCAAGTGTACTTTCTATTTTAAAAGGGGGTTGTATTCTTTAAAAATATCAATATATAAAAGACAAAGAAAGCCTATGCAAATGTTCTAGGTTAAAAGAGATAGAAGAGACATGGCAACTAACTGCAATACCTAACCCTTGCAATGAAGATTAAAAAAAAAAAACACACTATAAAAAAGGATACTATTGGGGACCATACTATGGTGGGGCATTTCAATCAATTGACATAATATAGTTCATAAAGTTTATATTCTACATCCTAGTTTGGTGAATAGTGTCTAGGATCTTAAAAACTTGCAAGCAGCCATCTAAGATACAACTATTGATCTCTACTCATCCAGAGCAAAAGAGAAAGAAGGACAGCAAAGACTCAAAGAAGAAACTAGTCTACAGGACTAATAGTCTACACAAACCACAGCCTCATCTGCTCTGAGACCAGAAGAACTAGATGGTATTGACTGTTCTGAACAGGGCACAGTAGATGGCTCCTAAGAGAATGAAAGAAAAATGTGAAACAGAACCTCAAACTCCTAAAAAAAAAAGACTTCATGGCCTGTTTAAGACTGGAGCACTCCCCAAGACTATTGCCCTAAGATACTCTTTAAACCTTGAACAGAAACTAGCCCCTGAGTTCACCTTTTAGCTAAGTAACAGATTGGCTCACAAAATAAAGAATATCACCTATGAATACTGTGATCCTTTAAGAAATCATCTATATGAGACCAAATGGTCAACAATTACTTTAAAACAAAGATGAGAATGTGTGAGGGCAGGGAAACTGAGTTAATGGAAACAGACCAACCGTAACGGAAATAATAAGAATGTTCATGCTATTAAAGAATATGACCAATGTCACTGAAAAATTTGTGTAGAAATTGTTAGATGAGGGTCTAAACTGCTGTGTAAACCTTCATGGAAAACATAATAAAATATTATTTTAAAAAGAGGCGATACTATTGACAGAATAAGGGTAGTAGATTATATCAGAGTATTATTACCAACGTTCACAGAAGTTGATAACTGCATTGTGGTTATTCAAGAGAATATCATTATTCTTAGATGACAGGCATTAATATTTAGGGTAAAGGCCACAATATATGCAATTTACTCTCAAATGATTCACAAAAAGAAAATGTTATGGGGAAAGAGAGAACGTAAATGATGAAGCAAATGCGGCATAATGTTAACTATAGGAGAAACTGGATAAAGGGTATTTGATAGTTCCTTGTACCATTCTCATTCTTGTGATTTTTCTTTCATTTTTTTTTTCTGATTTTTAAAGGTTTTTTAAATGTTTGGTTTTCAGTGATTACATTTCAAAAGAGAAATGTGAACCTGATTGCCTCAGACTATCCTGCTGCTCCAGTGAATTTCAACACTTCTGAATACAGCGGCTTCTCTGCCCACTCATGTGTCCTTCCCAATGCCATCCTTCTCTTGAGATTCTGATAGGATGGGATGCAACAGGATGGGATACACTCTTCATTACAGTGGGCAGAGGGCAATGGAAAGGAAGTTAAATGGTGTCCTTGATCAGCCTAGGGGAGTTTGGTCCTTGAGTTACCGTAGGTTATTTAGAATACGGGTAGCTACCATATTAAGTGCCAGACTCCACCAAGAACTCCACACATATTATCTCATGTAACCCTCTCAACAACTTTGAGAGAAGCAGTAATGTTGTTGTTTAACAGAAGGAAACTGAGATATAGAGGACTTAACTTGCAAGAAGTGACACAGCCATGACTGGAATCCACATTGTCTGATTCCAAAGTCTGTGCTCTTCATTTTTACGATGTAATACCTCCCCTAAAGGTAGAAAGATCAAGCCCTTCTAACAAATCTTACTCAATCTCCAGCTCTCAGTTCAGATGATTGGTCCTCTATGAAGGCTTCTTTGAACCCCAGGAAGGCATTGGTGCTGCTTTTCCTATTCTCCCATCTCACTTTGTACACACCACTAAAAAAAAAAAAAAATTGTATTATCTTTGTTTTTTAATATCTGCTGTTTTACTTTCTGGACTTTGATTTCCTTAAGAGCAGAGATTTTGTCTTTTCCTCTTTGGGTCCCTAGCACCTATCACAGTATCTAGTCCATGGCAGGCATTCTTTAAATGCTGTTGATGTTATCTTGGGTTTTGGTAAGCAACTATTGAGCTTTTAAAACAGCTCTTTGGTGCTTCCTTTTTATACATACAGAAACCAAGGCTCAAACTTGGGCCTTGAGTCAATGGCTTGACAAGATTTCCTGCAAAAGCTAATACAGTAGTTTCCTAGGGCTGCTGTAACAAAATATCACAAATTGGGTGACTTACAAGAACAGAAATTTATTGTTTCACAGTTCCGGAGGCTAGGGGCCTGAACTCAGGATATCAGCTGTGTTGATTCCTTCTGAGGTCTCTGAGAGAGAAACTGTTCCATGCCTCTCTCATGGTCTCTGGTTGCTCCAGCCCTTCCTTGACTTGCAGCTGCAGCATCACATGGTATCCTTCCTCTGCCCCCTGTAGCTATGTACCTTTTCTTTTATAAGAACATCAGTGATACAGAATTAGGACCCAGCCTACTCCTGTATGACCTTACATTAACCTAACTGATTAACACCTCCAGAGACCTTATTTCCGAACGGTGTCACATTAACAGGTACAGGGATTCAACATTTTTTTTGGAGGGGAGAGGGAAACACAATTCAATCCAAAACAGCTAATATGATCTTAAATCTTATTAATGGCAGAATCATATGGAGAAAGAAGAAATGTATGGCTTGACCTACTACAGCTAATCAGGCCAAGGCCAGAAACTTAAACTGAGTTCCACTTCCATATTAAGGTAGATGTAGACAAACTGTATGGAGCCTGGGAGATGGATAAGAGCAGATGGCACTCCAGCCAATGCTGTATAAGTGGTCACCAAAGAGACTAGGATTAATGGCATTTCAGGGGAGCCATGATGGCTATTTTCAAACACCTTAATGCATCTGACTTTTCTAGTTGAGCACCAAATGATGAACTTCAGCTAATGGGTAGATATCAATGGAAAAATGATTTGGGTTCAGTATAGTAAAGAATATTCTTTTATATAGCTGTCCAGAGATGGAGTGATCTACTTTAGATAACAGTGAGCTCTCTGTCACTGAAAGTATGCAAGCAACTAATGGAAGACCTCGTGTTAAGAATATTTCAGAGTGGATTTCAGCACCAACTGATGAAGAGAGTGGGCTAGATTCATGGCTTCTAAATGCTAGTCCTTGTACCAATATCAAGCCACTTCTGGTTCCCAACAAAATAAACAAAACTAATGGCAAAGTTGTGAGTTTTTCACGAAGCTGAATTACTTCAATTTAAAGGATTGTCTTTTATTTAAAAATTATGCCTTTAGGTGTTCAAATTTCCTTTTATTAAATAAAATGAGGGTGATAAGTAATTATTTAGTGCCTTTATAAAAAATAGTTTGACAGCTCTGTGTTGGTTTCCAAAATGTCTTATGAAATTATAGTGAACTATGAAATTTAAAAGCCTATCAGCTAATGGACCAGACAACCTCTGCAGTTCCTTCCAATGCCAAAAGTAGATGGCTTTACGTGCCACAGACTCCGAATCTCAAATTTCACAAGCCAGGCCCAGCAGAAATTTTCTGGCTTTGAAGTCAGACACGCCTGCCTTCACACCATAGTTCAGCTACTTACTAGCCAAGGGACTTTGAGCAAGTTGTTTAATATCTGTAAACTTCAGTTTTTTCCATCTATAAAATAAGAATAATGATAAAATCCTGCACTACAGTACCATGGACTTTGGAGTTCAAAACACCTAGACTTGCGTGGTAGATAATCAAAATGGCCACAATCCTTTGCAACTTCTTCCACTAAGAGGTGAATGGACTTCTCCACCCTTCAAATCTGAACTGGCTTTCTGTTACTTTGGCCAAAAGAATGTAGCAGAAGCAACATTCTGAGCCTTGCTCTCTAGAGTCTTTGCTCTCGTTCGCCTTCGCTCTTGGAACACTTCTGATCTGTCATGTGAACAAACTCAGGTTACCCTGCTAACTGGTGAAGCCCACTCACTCCCACTGCTCCAGCTGATAGCAGAGAAAGGCTGCTGAGAGGCCACTCAAGACCAGAAAGCCTTTGTCAGCCCTGGTCCAGGTGACCACAGATGCAGGAGAAAGCCCAGTGGATATTACCCAAGCCTGATTATCATCAGAACAACCCAGCTGACCCTTAGACTCATGAATAATAGGTTTCAAGGTGATGTGTTACTCAGTAAAAGCTAACTGCTACAGCTTTCTTCTCAGAATTTATGTTTTCTAGTTAAGTGGTCTTGGGCAAGTTATTTACAGTACTTTAACTTCAATACACTTATGTGTAAAATAGATGAATAACTCTTACTTTATAAGTTTATTGTGAGAACTAAGTAACATAATATAATTAAAATACTTGGCACACAGCATCTAGGACATATTAAGTACTCAATTAGTGATAGCTTTAAGTATCAGGACTAGTAGTGGTAATAATAGTAGAGGTAGCAATACTTCCTCCCCATCCTACCCTCCACATTGATTCCAGTCCCAAGAAGTTTCAAGTAGAGTTTGCTTGTTTGAAGTAGCTATTTATTCTGTGCCTAATAAGATGTCTTATTTGTTGTTGTTGTTAGGTGCCTTCGAGTAGGTTCCAACTCATAGCAACCCCATGTACAACAGAAAAAAACACTGTTTGGTCCTGTGCCATTGTCACAATTATTGTTATGCTTGAGCCCATTGTTGCAGCCACTGTGTCAATCCATCTCGTTGAGGGTTTTCCTCTTTTTCACTGACCCTCTACTTTACCACACATGATATCCTTCTCCAGGGACTGGTCCCTCCTGATAACATGTCCAAAGTATTTGAGACATAGTCTCACCATCCTTGCGTCTAAGGAGCATTCTGCTGTCCATCTTCCAAGACAGAATTGTTCATTCTTTCGGTAGTCCGTGGTGCATTCAATATCCTTCACCAACACCATAATTCAGAGGTGTCAGTTCTTCTTCAGTCTTCCTTATTCGTTGTCCAGCTTTCACATGCATATGAGGTGATTAAAAACACCATGGCTTGGGTCTAAGATGTCTTAGGTGACATTTAATCAGACATGGTTTCACTGAAGTATATTCCTGATTCAGTGTCTGAACTATTTAGTAATACAAGGTAGGTTCTAGGGTAGCCCAAAATATAGAGAGTTGACAGCATAGCTGTTTCCAGAGTCAAATAGCATGAGGAGGGTGGGAATGGGATGGACTCATTTTGAGGGGTCATTAAGCACCAGGCATTCTCCTACAGACTTTTCATGTGTTATTCACAACAATCTGGGATCCAGCTTTTTTTTTTTTATTTCTATTTACTGATGAGGAAATTGAGGCCAAGATTGTTCAGTGGCTCTCCCATGATCATACAGTCTATTAGAAACAGAGCCAGTATTGCACACAGGTTAGGTGTGTCCAGAGTGCTTGATCTTTTCTCTAAAGACTTGCTGTCTTTCTTAGAGATCATCTAATAGGTATCTTTGACGGCGGCCTCCTTTCACCCCCACTTCTACTGCCTTCCCAGTGAGTCAGGTAGCACGTCACATCACCTCTCAACTGCATGCTTACAGTCGCCTTAACAGCAGCCTTTTGTCTCACTGCTCTAGGCTCACCCTATGACATCAGCTTCCACTCACTACCAGAGTGACCTCCATGACATACAAAGCCGATTATATAAAATTTCTGCTTTTCAAAGTTATTCCTCGTCTTTCCTTCACCTCCACGATAAAATCAAAGCTCTTCTATGAGCATGCAAGGCTCTAGCTACTTCCTCAGCCATAGATTCCAACTTTCCTCCTTCTGAGCCCTGTTAAGCTTCTTCTAGTTCTCACAGTCCACCATGCTTTTCCTTGTTGCCACTTGCATTCTGTCATTCTCTGGTTGTACTCTCTCTAATGGTTTAACTTCCTAACAAACTCTCACTTGAACTTCAAGTCTTCCTTCAAATGCCAAATCCTTTGTAAAGTCCTCCCTGGCTCCCCTGAGATTAGATGTTCTCCCACCATCCCCTCTCTCATCCAGTTAAATCAATACTCGTACTATAACTGTCCCATCTGTCTTCCCCATTTAGAATCACAGAGCAGGCCATCGCACAAAATCAGTTCATTTATGATAAAAAAAAAAAAAAAAGATTTGTATTTGGACCATGCTAATAAAAGGATTTTTATCATTACCTCTGCTGTTTAGTTTAGTGGACAAGAGATCGAGGCAGAAACCAAGTTAGATGTCACTAATTAGTTATGAGACTTTAAACCAGTCAGGATCACAGAGGTAGAAGGGAACAAGTGTCTGGTAAACATCTCATTTTTAAATAGAGTAAAGAGCTGCTCAAAGCAAGCAGCTATACTCTGAGGTGAGGAAACATTTGACTAAACAAAAAAGAGAGAGATGACAAGGAAAACCCTAACGGAATAAGTAGCAAAACCTGCAGAAAGGCTTAGAGAAATCATTTACTTCAATTTTCAGGGCGCCAAGGACAGAATGCATTTTCCTTGTGAGTAGGAAAGAGGAAATTTTGTGAGAAACAAGATCTTTCCAGAGCAGGTGCTAAAGAAATTAAATGTCACTGAAGATGGACCAAGGCCAGAATTACAGTGCACGTGGTAAAGAAGGAAAAGGTATCTGGCGGGGCCAAGAGCATAGAGGGAAGGAGAGAGTCTGAGTGGCCTGGGGAAGGCAAAGGGAGCCAGCTGGTGCAGCCCATGCTGGCGGCCAGCAAAAGGTCTGTCCTCTCCAGACATCAGGTAGGTTCCAAAGAACACCCAGCCTCGGGGGATGTGGGCCGTTCTTAAGTTACTCTGTAAAACAAATAGTAAGGACAATTTAACTACCTGCCCTTGGAGTAGCAAGATGAGAACATTCTCAAGCATGTTAAAACTCAAAGAAAACAACAGCTCTGAGCCTTTCTTGAAGAAGGTATTTTCAAGAAATATTTTGTACTTGTTTACTGTGGTAAATATATATGCAACAAAACATTTGCCATTTCAGTATTCTTCACACGTACGATTCAGTGACATTAATTATGTTTATCATGTTGTTCAACCATCACCATTACAGCAAAGCAATGAGGCTACGAAATAAAAGAACCCTCCAGTGGAAAACCCTTGGTAAAAAGACTGGTAATGAGAACAGAATTCAAATGTGGAATTAGGATTAAATAACTGTGAGAATTACAGTTATAGAATAGAATAAATAGTATGAGTTCCAACCATGTAAAAAAATTTCACTAAGAAAAAAATTGGATGTGTGAGGAGGGGATGTGGAGACATAGATGACCTAATATTCTCATATTTCAAAAGAGGCAGTAATAGATAGTGCCCAACTTGAAACATATCGTTTAAAAACATTATTACTTCATCCTCTTAATATATTTTATAATATTGTTTCTTAATTTTGAGGTACTTCGTAAGAATTAATATCTCTTACTGTGAAGAAACTATCTGAGGTTCAGCAATTCCTTTTGTTTTTTCTTCCTTCTATTCAAGAAAAAATAAATGCGATGTTTTTATTGAAAAAGTGCATGCAAAAAATAATCCCATTTTAAAAAATTATTTGTTACTTGTAAGTTTTATCTCTGTGTTTCCATGGAGAGGCATACAAAACAATACCCTCTAAAGCTTGCAATGGTAATTTCTTCTACGAACTCTTCTGCTAACTAAAAGGTTGACAGTTCAAGTCCACCTAGAAGCATCTCAGAAGAAAGGCCTGGCAATCCACATCCAAAAAATCAGCCATTGAAGACCCTGTGGAGCACAGTTCTGCTATAACACACACGGGGCCACTACAAGTCAGAATCAATTCAATGGTGACTGGTTTAGTTTTGTTTTTATGAACTTTTCTCTATTGCTTGATTTTTTTACTTAGAATGTATACTTAGCATACTTACAAAAATAATAAAAATATTATTCTGGAGGGAAAAAAGATATCATTCCATAAAACTCATCCCAGCTCTCATGCCTACTCTGGCTGGTTGGTAGTGGCTGCCTGGAGAGTCAGATTCAGAAGGATTTTGTGGCTATATCATTGTTTCACAAGAAATAATGCTCTGACTGATGAGCAAATTTACTGTGGCTCCCAAGAAGCAGTGATGCCACCCAGGGTACGGAATCACCATTCCAACAGTCTGATAAAAATAGGAATGACATTTGTGTATAACAATTAGAAAAGTCAAATAAAAGACAGATGTTTATGTCATTCACTCAATAAAAGTTTACTAAGCATAGACTTACATATGCTAGATAGTTTATATGCAGCTCGAGAGTACAATTTATAGGCAACCATAAAAAGAGACAAATAATAATTGTATTATACTAGTCTCTCTACTTAGTGTATATTTGAAATTTCCATCGTAAAATATTTAAAAAATAAAAAATGGGAATGCAATTAATGTAGAAGCCTCTGTCACTTTAAGAATAAGTAGTATTCATACACACATACATAAACTACGTGAAAAAATGCTCATTCATCTCATTGAGAGATGCTTTTCAATAAAATTCTAATTTTATCTTTAATGCTTCTCAGCATTCATAATGTATTTAGATTATTTTGATCAAATGGGAGCTCATAATAATTGTAGTGAAAAAATATATATATAGAAACCTAGATCCTCATGGTGGCAAGATTTTTCTAATTATTTAATTGTTTTCAAATGAAAAAAGATAAACAGGGAAAGAGTACATTTAAATGATTTCATCCTTTCTTCCCTCTACAAATGCTTACTGAGCCAAATGTGGGCGGGTTCTGTGCTGGTTGCTGGGTTATGAAGATGGATATGACAGTGCTGTTGTCTAGGAAAGGAAGCATACAGCCTAAGAAAACAAGACTGGTTACTGGTCATGTAATCAGTAACCAGTTGCCATCAAGTGGACGCTTGACTCATGATGACTCCACGTGTGTCAGAGTAAAAACTGTGCTCCCTGGGGTTTTCTGTGGCCGATTTTTCCGATGTGGATTGCCAGGAATTTCTTTTGAGATGCCTCTGGGTAGACTCAAACCTCCAACCTTTCAGTTAGTAGCCAAGCACGTTAACCGTTTGCACCACACGTAGGTAGAAGGAAAACCAGGAGAGAATGGGCCCTTGGAAGCTGAGGCAGGAAGAAGTTTCAAAGCGTGGCTGGTCAGTTCTATGCCCAAAGAAAAAGGTAGAGTGAATATTGAGAGCGAAGTTAAGAAGTCACCAATATTTCAATGGAACAGTAAGCAAAATTCTTTTTTTCCAGTGTCTATGATTGACTAGCAAAGGGCTATGATTAAGTTACGCCTTTGTATTCACAGCTCCTGGAGTAAGGACATTTAAAGGGGGACATCTAAACCCTCCTAAATATCCACAGCTAGAAAATCAAATGTTCAAGACAGATGTGGAGAATTTCTGGCGGGGAAACCTGGAGCCAGAGAGGAGGGCTAGCTCAGTGGCCAACACCAGTTGTAAGCACACTTCCAGTAAATTTATCTGGTCCAAATTTCCTGGGATCCAGGATGAAAGGAGGCTTTAGGGCTGCCTAACAATGCTATGTTTACACAACAGTCCCGAGGACACGGAGGGAAGGAGAGGAAAAAAAATAAAAACCTGTTTCAGGACAGGCTGCCAGAGAGCAAGAGCAGCCCAAATGATGGGGGAGCCCCAGCCTGGGAGCAGGCTGCCAAGGCTGGATCTGGCCATGTGATACCCAGGTTCCACAGGCTGCATGCTGACATGGGAAACAGGCCTGGTGGGTCCCACATTTCCCCAGCTTCCCCCACTAATCACAGTTCACCACGGCTTCTCCATTGTTTTCACAGCTGTTCAGCTGCTCCTGCTCAGAAAGGGAACAGACAGGCAGACTTCAAATCATGGAACATAGAATAACATTCTGGCCACAGAGAGGGTGCACAGATAGGTTTTTATTTGGGGGGGGGGTGGGACAGTGGAGGGTGACAGGGAGACCAGAAAGATACAAAACTCTTAATCTCTTTATTAACTGATCAAATGTGTGGTTTACTTAAAAGAGAAAAGAGACAGTATTCAGAATTAAAATTTTCTCCTAGCCCCAAAGTTTTTTTCAGGATTGTGTTTTTCTAACTTAAGATCATATTTGCCCATGAAAATAACACTGGAAATGGTAGCCATTTGCCCAGGACAGACCACAAAAGTCTATTTAATCCCTAATGTATTCAGTTTACTTACCAACCTGAGAAATAAGGACCTGGATCAGGGAGCAAAAAGGAGAAAATATATGAATAATAGTATAAATAACATAACTAACATTTATAGATTGCTCACTATGTGCTCAGTATAATTATATAGATACATATATATATATATGGACAGATTATCCAATGAGCAAGGTAAGTACGTGCTTAGGGCATCAACAAAACAGGGGCACCAGTTGTCCGACCACCACGTGTTTGTCAGTTTGTCATACTGTGGTGGCTTGAGTGTTGCTGTGATACTGGAAGCTTTGCCACCAGCATTTCAAATACCAGCAGGGTCACCCTTGGTGAGCAGGTTTCAGCTGAGCTTCCAGATTAAGAAAGACTAGGAAGAAGGACCTGGCAGTTTACCTCTAGAAAAAATTGGCCAGTGAAAACATTAGGAGTAACAGCGGGACATTGTCTGATATACTGCTTGGAAGATGGGCCTTTCATGTTGAAAGTCACTCAAAATACAACTAAGGAAGAGCCACCTCCTCAAGGTAAAGTCAAAATTAATGACGTGGATGGAGTCAAGCTTTCAGGACCTTCGTTTGCTGATGTGGCATGACTAAAAATGAGAAGAAATAGCTGCAAACTTCCATTAATAATTGGAACATGGAAGGTACAAAGTAAGAATCTAGGAAAATTGGAAATCACCAGACATGAAATGGAATGCATAAACATCAATATCCTAGGCATTAGTGAGTTGAAATGGACTGCTATTGGCCATTTTGAACCGGACAATCATATGGTCTACTATGCCAGGAATGACAACTTGAAGAAGAATGGCATCATGTTCATCATCCAAAAGAATATTTCAAGATCTATCGTGAAGTACAAGGCTATCAGTGATAGGATAATATTCATATGCCTACAAGGAAGATCAGTTAAGACGACTGTTATTCAAATTTACAAACTAATCACTAAGGCCAAAGGTGAAGAAATTGAACATTTTTACCAACTTCTGCAATCTGAAATTGACCAAAGATGCAATCAAGATGCATTGATAATTACTGGCGATTGGAATACGAAAGATGGAAACAAAGAAGAAGGATCGGTAGTTGGAAAATATGGCGTTGGTGATAGAAACGATGCTGGAGATTGCTTGATAGAATTTTGCAAGAGCAACAACTTCTTCATTGCAAATACCTTTTTTCAACAACATAAAAGTTGACTATACACATGGACGTTGCCAGATGGAGTACACAGGAATCAAATCGACTACATCTATGGAAAGAGATGATGGAAAAGCTCAATATTATTAGTCAGAAAAAGGCCAGGGGCTGACTATGGAACAGACCATCAATTGCTCATATGTAAGTTCAAGTTCAAGTTGAAGAAAATTAGAACAAGTCCAACAACATCCAAAGTAGGATCTTGAAGATGGCGCTCTAGGCAGAAACACCACGCCGTCCCTCCACAGCAAAGATCCGAAAAACTAAGCCTAACAGAGAATCAACAATCCTGAAACCCTAGAACACCAAATGAAGAGATAAAGAACTCAGCCAAACACCAAACGGAGTGAGAATACTAAAAGAGAACGGAGAGCGAGGAGAGACTCAGGCAGAGATTCCTTACCAGCTAACGCAGCGCGGATCCACCATCTTGGATTCCTATCGGAGACCAGCAAACGGGAGAACAGCCTTGCAGAGCATCTGGTCGGAGACAGAACGACCGGTAAACTGCGGTGCGCGCTCTCCCACCACCCACCCCTCTCCGCCTCAGCTGGGGATCCCCTGCTTTCCGTGGCCAGGGTCTCTGGGCTGGGGGGTGCTGGTGCTTGGATTCCGCGCGCCTGGGCTGGCGGCTTTCTGGGAGCCGTTTGCTGGCAGCTAGCGAACCTTTTTCTGCCGCCTCCCCCTCCTTTTGCCTGGGTGCCTGGTTCCGAGGGCCGTCTCTGCTCTCTCCTGCGGGGCTGTGGGGCTGCGTGCGGGCGTGTGGCTGTTTCTGGGTCTGGGCCCCCGCGTGGGTGGGATCCCGGGGCCTTTGTTCGTTCGCTCCTCTGCTTTCCGTGGCCGGGGTCCCTGAGCGGGGGGGCACCGGTGCTTGGGTTCCGCGCGCCCGGGCTGGAGGCTTTCTGGGGGCCGTTTGCTGGCGCCTAGCGAGCCTTTTTCTGCCGCCTCCCCCTCCTTTTGCCTGGGTGCCTGGTTCCGAGGGCCGTCTCTGCTCTCTCCTGCGGGGCTATAGGGCTGCGTGTGGGCGTGTGGCTGTTTCTAGGTCTGGGCTCCCGCGTGGGTGGGATCCCGGGGCCTTTGTTTGTTCGCCCCTCTGCTTTCCGTGGCCGGAGTCCCTGAGCTGGGGGGCGCCGGTGCTTGGATTCCGCGCGCCCGGGCTGGGGGCTTTCTGGGAGCCGTTTGCCGGCCGCTAGCGAGCCTTTTTCTGCCGCCTCCCCCTCCTTTAGCCTGGGTGCCTGGTTCCGAGTGCCGTCTCTGCTCTCTCCTGCGGGGCTGTAGGGCTGCGTTCGGGCGTGTGGCTGTTTCCAGGTCTGGGCTCCCGCGCGGGTGGGATCCTGGGGCCTTTGTTCGTTGGCCCCTCTGCTTCCCGTGGCCACGGTCACTTAACCCCGAGACTACCGGCTTCTTGGAATTCGCGCCCCTGAGTGGGGGCTCTCTGGGTCCCATTTGTAGGCACTGACTGCTGGTGTTGCCCTTTTTTTTTTTTTCTCTCAATTTTATTTTTCTTCCTTTTTTGATTAGTTTTGTCATCTTTTACCTCTTTTTCTCTTTTGTCTTTCTTCATTGCTTAATTTCTTGTCTCTCTATCTCTTCCTTCTCTTTCTGATCCCTGAATTCCAGGCGATGTATGCCTCTGTACCTTCTGGCCAGGCTGAGCTGTGAAAATTGAGACCGACTCCCCCAGACCTCATAGCTGCATCGGTGGGATCCCTGGGAACTTTGCAGTTCTTTAACTTTTCTGATTTTTATTTGGTCATTCTTTCCTTTTCTTTCTCTTCCCCCTTCTGGTTTCCTCCATCCCATAGTCTCTCATCTGTACATTCCAACGACAAGCTCCCCTAGCATTCTTTTATGTTTGTACACTTTTTGCTCCTCCTCCTCTCTCCTCTCTCCCATATCCAGCTTAGCTTCACACATAACCATCTTCCCGCTGCACCCTACCTACCTGCACTGTGCACTAGACATCACATCACCAAGCGGTGCAGGCAAGCCCTATTGGAACCTGCCCAGCACTGACTACCGACCGTCCTGGTGGCTGCGGTGAGTGCCACAAGCAACCCATCCCAGTGGCTCCTCCTCAACTAGATCTGCCCAGCTGTACCACAAGAACGAAAAAAAAAAAAATCTACAATCAATAAACGAGAGAAATATCTACTGAATGCCCCGAAAACAGCAAACAATATCAAAACATTTACAAAAACAAGACAAGATGGCTCCAATAGGCGTCCAAATTAAAACACCAGATAACTCTCCTGTGGAAGAAAATGCACTAGAAGTACCTGATACGGAACTCAAATCACTAATACTCGGAATTTTCCAAGAACTGAGGCAAAAAGCTGACAAACATGAGGAAAAAATAGACAAATTTATGGAAAATACAGACAAAAAATTGGAAGAATTCAGGAAGATGATGCAAGAACAAAATGCCAAAATAAATTCACAACTCGAAATTATACAAAAACAACAATTAGAAATCCAAAAGATAAACAACAAGATTTCAGAAATGGACGGTGTCATAGAAGGGCTGAGAAGTAGATTTGAAACCATGGAAGACAGGATCAGTGGAACTGAAGACAAACAGTTGGATACAACTCTGTTTCAGGAAAACTCAGAAAAAAGAACAAAGAAAAATGAAGAGACCCTGAGAGTTATGTGGGACACAATTAAAAGCAAAAACTTACGAGTGATTGGCATACCAGAACAGGGGGAGAAAACAGAAAACACAGAGAGGATCATTGAGGAACTGCTGACAGAAAACTTTCCCAATATCATGAAAGATGAAAAGCTGGTCATCCAAGAAGCTCAACAAACCCCATATAGAAGAGACCCCAAAAGAAAATCACCAAGACATATCATATTCACACTCGCTAAAACTAAAGACAAACAAAGAATCCTGAGAGCAGCTCGTGAAAAACAAGAAGTCACATACAGAGGAGAAACAATAAGACTAAGCTCAGATTATTCAGCAGAAACCATGCAGGCAAGAAGGCAATGGGATGACATATATAAAATCTTGAAAGAAAAAAATTGTCAGCCAAGAATAATATATCCTGCAAAACTCTCATTCAGATTTGATGGTGAAATTAGGTCATTTCCAGATAAACAGAAACTAAAGGAATATGCAAAAGTCAAACCAAACTTACAAGAATTATTAAAGGGAGTTCTTCGATCTGAGGACAAACAGCTTAAGCCCTCAGGCAGGACCTAGGACCTAGGACGCAGGTTAACATGAACCAGATACCATTCTAGGAACTGAACTACAGACGACTTTCCAAAAACAAAAGATATACAACAGGGAATCAGAGAAATCAATCAAAGGATGACAACAACATCAAAACAATGAAAGAGGGAACAAACGGCATAGGTATAGAACCTTCTAAAGGAGAAGAAGGCAAGGCGATACCAAGTAACGGTAGACTGCTTCAAAATTATAAAGATAAGGGTAAAATTCATGGTAACCACAAAAAAAGTTAACAAACCAACTCATAAAAATAAAGACGAAAAACATAAAGTCTCAACAAAACCAAAACCTACAAAAACAAAAGAAATGAACACAGAATCCACAAACAAAAGGAACTCAGCACAAGAGAGTAAGAAGAACAAAGAAAACTTCAGCATCACAAAAAAAAGCACTACAAAATGACAGCAACAAATTCACATCTATCAATAATTACACTGAACGTAAATGGACTCAATGCACCCATAAAGCGACGGAGAGTGGCAGAATGGATAAGAAAACAGGATCCATCTATTTGCTGTCTACAAGAGACACATCTTAGAAACAAAGATGTGAATTTATTAAAAATCAAAGGTTGGAAAAAAATATATCAAGCTAACAACTATCAAAAAAGAGCAGGAGTGGCAATTCTAATCTCAGATAAAATAGAGTTTAAAACAAAATCTACCATAAAAGACAAAGAAGGACACTATATAATGATTAAGGGGATGATCCATCATGAAGACATAACCATAATAAATATCTATGCACCCAATGACAGGGCTCCAAAATACATAAAAAAAACTCTAACAGCACTGAAAAGAGAAATTGACAGTTCCACAATAATAGTAGGAGACTTCAACACACCACTCTCAGTAAAGGACAGAACAACTAAAAAGAAACTCAGCAAAGATACAGAAGACCTAAAGGACACAATCAGCCAACTGGACCTCATAGACATATATAGAACAATCCATCCAACCGCTGCAAAGTACACATTCTTTTCCAAAGCACATGGAACGTTCTCCAGAATAGACCACATCTTAGGCCACAGAGCAATCCTCAACAAGATCCAAAATGCTGAGATAATTCACAGTATCTTCTCTGACCACAATGCCATCAAGGTAGAAATTAACACTAGAAAGAGCAAGGAAAAAAAATCAAACACATGGAAACTGAATAATAATCTGCTTACACATCAATGGGTAATAGAAGAAATCAGAGATGGAATTAAAAAATTCCTAGAATCAAATGAAAATGAAAACACATCATACCAAAACCTTTGGGACACAGCAAAGGCAGTCCTCAGAGGACAATTTATAGCAATAGATGCACATATCAAAAAAGAAGAAAGGGACAAAATCAAAACATTAACTACAGAACTCAAACAAATAGAAAGAGAACAACAAAAAAAGCCTACAACCACCGGAAGAAAGGAAATAGTAAAGATCAGAGCAGAAATCAATGAAATAGAGAACAGAAAAACAATAGAAAGAATCAACAAAACCAAAAGTTGGTTCTTTGAAAGAATCAACAAAATCGACAAACCATTGGCCAGACTGACAAAAGAAAAACAGCAGAGGGCACAAATAACCCAAATAAGAAATGAAATGGGGGACATTACAACAGACCCAACTGAAATAAAAAGGATTATAACAGAATATTATGAAAAACTATATTCCAACAAATTTGTAAACCTAGAGGAAATGGATAAATTTCTAGAAACATACGGCCTACCCAAACTACAACAAAGTGATATTGAAAATCTGAACAGACCCATAACAAGAGAAGAGATTGAAAAGGTAATAAAAAAACTCCCAACCAAAAAAAGCCCTGGCCCAGATGGCTTCACTGGAGAATTCTACAAAACATTTACAGAAGAGCTCGTACCAGTTCTACTCAAGTTATTTCAGAGCATAGAAGAGGAAGCAACACTTCCAAATTCATTCTATGAAGCCAGCATAACGCTGATACCAAAACCAGGCAAAGACATCACAAAAAAAGAAAATTACAGACCAACATCTCTCATGAATATAGATGCAAAAATTCTCAACAAAATTCTAGCCAATAGAATTCAGTATCATATCAAAAAAATAATACACCACGACCAAGTAGGATTCATACCAGGTATGCAAGGATGGTTTAACATTAGAAAATCCATCAACGTAATCCACCACATAAATAAAAGGAAAGAAAAAAATCACATGATTATCTCAATTGATGCAGAAAAGGCATTTGACAAAGTCCAACACCCATTCCTGATAAAAGCTCTCAATAAAATAGGTATACAAGGGAAATTTCTCAACATAATAAAGGGCATCTATGCAAAACCAACAGCCAACATCATTCTTAATGGAGAAAGGCTGAAAACATTCCCCCTGAAAACAGGAACAAGACAAGGATGCCCTTTATCACCACTCCTATTTAACATTGTGCTGGAAGTTCTAGCTAGAGCAGTAAGGCAAGAGAAAGAAATAAAGGGCATCCAAATTGGTAATGAAGAAGTTAAACTCTCCCTGTTTGCAGATGATATGATACTATACATAGAAAACCCTAAAGACTCCACGAGAAATTTACTGGAAGTAATAGAAAGATTCAGCAGAGTAGCAGGATACAAGATAAACATTCAAAAATCAGTTGGATTCCTATACACCGGTAAAGAGAACGATGAAAAGGAGATCAGGAAATCAATACCATTTTCAATAGCCCCTAAAACGATAAAATACTTAGGAATAAATCTGACCAGGAATATAAAAGACCTATACAAAGAAAACTACAAAACACTGCTGCATGAAACCCAAAGGGATCTACATAAATGGAAAAACATACCATGCTCATGGATAGGCAGACTCAACATTGTGAAAATGGCAATTCTACCTAAAGCAATCTACAAATACAATGCAATTCCGATACAAATACCAACAACATTCTTCAAAGAGATGGAAAAACTAATTATTAACTTTATATGGAAAGGGAAGAAACCTCGAATAAGTAAAGCACTACTGAAGAAGAAGAATAAAGTTGGAGGACTCACACTACCTGACTTGAGAACCTACTATACAGCTACAGTACTCAAAACAGCCTGGTACTGGTACAACAACAGAGACATTGACCAATGGAACAGAATTGAGAACTCAGATGTAAATCCATCCACCTACGGTCACCTGATTTTTGACAAGGGCCCAAAATACATCAAATGGGGAAAAGACAGTCTTTTTAACAAATGGTGCTGGCAAAACTGGATATCCATTTGTAGAAAAATGAAACAGGACCCATACCTCACACCATATACAAAAACTACTTCAAAATGGATCAAAGACCTGAATATAAAGCCTCAAACTATAAAATTCATAGAAGAAAAAATAGGACCAACACTTCAGGCCTTAATACATGGCATTAACAGGATACAAACCATAAACATCAACACAAAAAACCCAACAGATAAACTAGATAATTGGGATCTTCTAAAAATCAAACATCTATGCTCTTCAAAAGATTTCACCAAAAGAGTTAAAAGAGAACCTACAGACTGGGAAAAAATTTTTGGACAGTACAAGTCAGACAAAGGTCTAATCTCCATAATCTACAAGAAAATCCAACACCTCTACAACAAAAAGACAACCAATCCTATCAAAAAATGGGCAAAGGAAATGAACAGACACTTCACCAAGGAAGACATTCAAATGGCCAACAGACACATGAGGAAATGCTCGCGATCACTAGCCATTAGAGAAATGCAAATTAAAACCACAATGAGATACCATCTCACCCCGGCATTACTGGCACGAATCAAAAACACTGGAAATAACAAATGTTGGAGGGGCTGCGGGGAGACGGGAACTCTTATACACTGCTGGTGGGAATGCAAAATGATACAGCCATTTTGGAAAATGATATGGCGTTTCCTCAGAAAGCTAGAAATAGACGTACCATTCGATCCAGCAATCCCACTCCTAGGAATATATCCTAGAGAAATAAGAGTCATCACTCGAATAGACATATGCACACCTATGTTCATGGCAGCATTATTCACAATAGCAAAACGATGGAAACAACCTCGATGTCCATCAACAGATGAATGGATACACAAACTATGGTACATACACACAATGGAGTACTATGCAACGAGAAAGAACAATGAATCGGTGAACCATCTCATAACATGGATGAAACTGGAGGACATCATGCTGAGTGAAATAAGTCAATCACAAAAGGACAAATATTGTATGAGACCTCTATTGTAAAAACCCATGAAAAAATTCACATGCAAAATGTAACAATCCTTGTTGGTTACCAGGGATGGGAGGGGGGGGGGATACTAAATAGGTAATAGATAAGTGCTAACTTGGGTGAGAGATGAGATAGTACATAGTACAGCGGAAACTAACACAACCTGCACAAGGAAAGGTCATGAAGGCCCTATAGACACATCCAAACCCCCCGAGGGACTGAGTTGTTGGACGGAGGGCTCTGGGGACCATGATCTCGGGGAACATCTAGCTCAATTGGCATGACACTACTTATAAAGATAATGCTCTACATTCTACCTTGGTGAGTAGTGTCTGGGGTCTTAAAAGCCTATGAGCGGCCATCTAAGATACTCCACTGATCTCATCCCTTCGGGAACAAGGGAGAATGAAGAGAACAGGATACAAGGAAAAGATTAGTCCGAAGGACTAATGGTCCACAGCTACCAAGGCCTCCACGGGACTGAGCCCAGTGCAGCTGGATGGTGCCCGGCTACCACCAATGACTCCTTTGACCAGGATCACAACAGAGGGTTCTGGGCAGAGCTGGAGTAGGATGTAGAGCATAATTTTAACTCCCAAAAAAAAAAAAAAAAAAAAAAAAGAAAACCAGATATACTGGCCTAAAGAATACTAGAGAAACCTCGAGAGTGTGGCCCCCAGACACCCTTTCAGCTCAGAGGGGAAGTTGCCTTCAAGGTTCGATGTTAAGCCTGGGAATGGACACCCCAGTAAAACTAAATGGGACTAACGATGTACAGGAGTCCGGTGACAAGGGCCAGAAGGCAGAGGGAGAGTAGGAAACTGATGATAAGGAACACAAATTGAATAAGGACACTGTCGATGTATTGTGAGATTGTTGACCACTGCTATGGGGCAACATTTGTAGTAACTATTAAATGGGAGGCTGTTTTGTCCTGTAGGCCTTCATCTTGGGCGAGAATGGCAGCACAATTGGAAGAGCATAGTCAATATCACTTAAATGTGTAAGTAAAAAGTTTTGAAATGGTGTTTAAATAAAATAAAAATAAATAAATAAATAAACAAACAAAGGAGACTAAAGAGGTACAATAGTCCACTGACAAGGTCCAGAAGACAGAAGGGGACAAGGAAGCCCCCTGGTGATAGGGAACACAAGGTGGAGTAAGGATATTTTTGATGTGCTGTGAGATTGTTAACCATTGTCATAGGGCAACATGTGTAGTAACTGTTAAATGAAAAACTATTTTGTTCTGTAAGCCTTCATCTTAAGTGAGAATGGCAGCACAGTTGGAAGAGCGTAGCCAATGTCACTGAACTGTGAATGTAGAAAATTTTGAAACGGTGTATCTTTGGCCATCTGTAATTTTCATCAAAAAAAAAGGTTGAGAATTTAGAGGCTTAATACGTTGTGGGGTTGTTAACCAATGTCAAAAAAAACAACATGTGTACTACTATTTCATGAGAAACTATTTGCTCTGTAAGCTTTCACCTGAAGTACAATAAAATATATATTAAAAAAAAAAAAAAAAAAAAAAACAAAGTAGGATCTTGAGCTTGTCCCACCTGAATTTACAGACCATCTCAAGAATAGACTGGATGCATTGAACACTAATGACCGAAGGCCAGACGAGTTGTGGAATGACATCAAGGACGTCATACAAGAGGAAAGCAAGAGGTCATTAAAAAGACAGGAAAGAAAGAAAAGACCAAAATGGATGTCAGAAGAGATTCTGAAACTTGCCCTTGAACATCGAGTAGCCAAAGCAAATGGAAGAAATGATGAAAAGAGCTGAACAGAAGATTTCAAAAGGCAGCTTGAGAAGAAAAGTAAAATATTATAATGAAATGTGAAAAGACCTGGAGATAGAAAACCAAAAGCAAAGAATACGCTAAGCATTTCTCAAGCTGAAAGAACTGAAGAAAAATTCAAGCCTTGAGTTGCAATACTGAAGGATTCCACCGGGAAAATATTAAACGACACAGGAAGCATCAAAAGAAGATGGAAGGAACACACAGAGTCACTGTAACAAAAAGAATTGGTGGATGTTCAGCCATTTCAGGAGGTAGCATGTGATCAAGAACCAATGATACTGAAGGAAGAAGTCAAAGCTGCACTGAAGGCACTGGCTAAAAACAAGGCTCCAGGAATTGACAGAATATCCATTGAAATGTTTCAACAAACAGATGCAGTGCTGGAAGTGCTCACTTGTCTATGCCAAGAAATTTGGAAGACAGCTACCTGGCCAACTGACTGGAAGAGATCCACGTTTGTACCCATCCCAAAGAAAGGTGATCTAACAGAATGTGGAAATTATCACGCAATATCATTAATATCACACACAAGTAAAGATTTTCTGAAGATAATTCAAAAGTGGTTGCAGTAGTATATCAACAGGGAACAAATTCAGAAGAGAACTGGGAACAAGGGATATCATTGCTGATGTCAGATGGATCTTGGCTGAAAGCAGAGAATACCAGAAAGATGTTTACCTGTGTTTTATTGACTGTACAAAGGCATTTGACTATGTGGATCATAACAAATTATGGATAACATTGTGAAGAATGGGAATCTCAGAACACTTATTTGTGCTCATGAGAAATCTGTACTTAGACCAAGAGCCAGTCATTCAAACAGAACAAGGGGCTACTGTGTGGTTTAAAGTCAGGAAAGGTATGTGTCAGGGATGTATCCTTTCACCAAACCTATTCAATCTGTATGTTGAGCAAATCATCTGAGAAGCTGGACTATACAAAGAAGAATGGGGCATTAGGATTGGAGGAGACTCATTAACCTGCAATATGCAGATGACACAATCTTCTTGCTGAAAGTGAAGAGGACTTGAAGCACTTAATAATGAAGCTCGAAGACCACAGCCTTCAGTATGGATTACACCTTAACATAAAGAAAACAAAAATCCTCACAACTGGACCAATAAGCAGTATCATGATAAACAGCAAAAATATTGAAGTTGTCAAGGATTTCGTTTTACTTGGATCCACAATCAACACCCTTGGAAGCAGCAGTCAAGAAATCAGAAGACGCATTACCCTGGGCAAATCTGCTGCAAAACATCTCTTCATAGTGTTAAAAAGTAAAGATGTCACTTTAAGGACTAAGGTACTCCTGATCCAAACCACGGTGTTTTCAATCGCCTCATATGCATGTGAAAGCTGGATAATGTATAGAGTATCAATGACTCTGAATTATGGTGTTGGTGAAGAATACTGAATATACCATGGACTGCCATAAGAATGAACAAATCTGTCTTGGAAGAAGTACAACCAGAATGCTCCTTAGAAGCAAGGATGGCAAGACTTCACCTCACATACTTTGGACATGTTATCAAGATGGACAAGACCTTGGAGAAGGACATCATGCTTGGTATGGGTCAGTGAAAAAGAGGAAGATCCTCAACGAGATGGATTGACACAGTGGCTGCAACAATGGGCTCAAGCATAACGAGGATTGTGAGGATGGCACAGGACCAGGCAGTGTTTCGTTCTATTGTACACAGGGTCGCTGCTAGTCAGCAGCAACTTCACAGCAGTTGTCCAAAGCAAAGACCCATAGATGCCAAGCAGACAGGACACAAGGAGAAACAAGTGCCAAAGTGGAAAGGAACTGGCACGGCACTAAATGAAATTGATACCAGCTGCAGTAGGTACGAATGTGCCACCTGTAAATCAAGTTCATGTAGGGTCATGAGGGTGCCCACATGCAAGGTTGTTTAAGCTATGAGGCCCTACCACTTCAACACTTTTGTTGACATCTGTCTCCTACAGTCCCCTCCCATGTAATTAAAAGTGGGTCTCTTGGGAGTATACAATTTCTGTCTAATAAAAAAAGAAGTGGGGGTGGACTGTCTAGTCAAACTCTTGCTACATTCACCCTATGTGCAACTCCATCCAACATGGGCAGTTACTACTGGTCAAGGATGGACTACATTAATAGATAACAGGTCTCTGATCCATGTTGAGAGAACCATCTTGTACATTCATGTCTGCCTGGCTCTCTGCATGATATAAACTCAAGAGGATGCTCTTGTGCTCATCCTGGCAAATAACCAATGGGAACTCCAGTCCCAGATGATGCACAAAAGTGAGGGAAATCAAATAAGTCGACCACTGAAATGAATCCAATCAAGTTACCTTCTAACTGTATAGCATTTACATACAGAGTTATGTCCTAAGATTTGTACACAATAATATGTATAATTTTAACTTTAAAATAAGTTTGGCATACATGCAGATGCAATCTAGCATACATTTAATATAATACTAACATTGGTAATCATTTAATATAATACTAACATAGCAAATGTCCAAAAAATACTGGAAATATTAATATTTAGCTAATATTCATCTAATAAGAAAAGCATTAATCAAGTGAGTTCCATTTTTTATGGTCTGTTCCATGGGACACAGTGCTTGATATTACTCTGTATATGCTAATAAATGAGGTATTAGGCACATTAAGATGATGTAAAATTCAGCATTTATTTATCATGCAAAATATGTTTCTCTTTATAACAATGTGTTTCTAAATTTGTCTTTCAAGAAAGCAACAAAGGGCGTTTATCAGAACATTACATGTATATTTTATAAGAATATTTACGTATCTCTTTGTAAGGAAATTGATCAATTCCTCTAGGGAATAAATTAATACTCAGATAATAAATACTATATAAATATATTTTACTTTCCACTTTCTTTCAAACTGACTTTCTTTTAAGAAATTGATTGATATTGTTATGACTTGCAAAACAAACTTGCTCATCAACAAGTAGTGCTATTGTTAACATCAATTATGTACATATCTCCGAATATGGGAGTTGAGCAATTCCACAAAGAAATAAAACGTACATTTTATAAATGTTGTATATGATAACAATTATATTTTCCTTTTCATTTTGGACCAGTCAGGTATAACCTCACATTCAGATCTCTCGTCTGCCACATAAGAACAAGCCAGTGGCACTATAATCACATGACCTGTGAAGTATCTGGTCCTGTTCTGTGCAAAGCAAACCAAAATGCTCTTTGGATTCAGCACACCCTTGTACTTGTATCATGTTCTTTATGATCACTCTTGCCTCTATCAGGTATCAGCAGTAGTCAAATGAACTGTGAGGATGAAGCATCAAGGGATGAAAAGCAAGTTAGCAAGTTTTTAAGTATTATTTCAAGATAAAAACACTCGTGGAGATCTGTGAAGGGTCTGTCAACAAATATCATACAAAAAACAAACAAAATTATTTCCAGCTGCCTTGTAAGTACTATTTCTTTTGACTGTCTTAGACCTGAAGAACAAAATTACGTTCCAAAACGATTTTTTTACCTACAAATTTTCAAATATAAATTTTTGCATTAACATCCAAATTCAAATGTAAATTTTATAAATTATTCTTGTTTTACAAATTTCATTTATTTTCAATTATTCAAACTTATTTGCCACAATAGAACCAAATTTTAAAAGTAACACAATTTTAAATCCAGGTAAAATGAAATGGCAATAACTAACTGCAACATAAAAACAAAAGCTCACAGAAGATGAGAAAGAAAAGGATTCGTGAACCCCTAAATACAATTTCAAAATTAACTTCCTTTTTAAAATGTAATGAATCAGGAAAGACTTCTGCTGAATGCTCAAGTTTAATGGGTGCAAATCGTTGTACTAGTACCACTAGTGCTGAAATTACTAATAGCAATAGGAATATAACAGAATTTTTTCCAAATTCTGCATCCATTCCCTGCTGTAGAAAAAAAAAATTAATACTGGTGTAGAAAGTGAAACTACTTTATAATCTGAAATTGTCCCATCTGCAGACCCCATAAATAACAGAAATTCAGATCCTGCTTTGTGGAATAATTCTTCTTGTAATGATGTAAATTATTGGATCAAAAGAGGACCAAGTGATTGTCAACATTACAGTGGACCATCTGAAAATTTGTGTCGAAAATTACTGGATAGTAAACAAACAAGGTTCTGTAGCCAGAATATATTTCTAGGGGAAAGCTAATGGTCAAAATTATAAATCATTGATTTCTCAATTTGCTACAGATGGATTTAGCTATTGGCGCAACTAGAGTATGACTGATAAGCATGAAAACGGTTCAATCCCCAGAGATTGTATATTGTCATATTTAAACCGAAGACATGGTTTTTGGCTTAACTCATAAACTGGCAACACAAATTAATGAAGAACGTCAGTAATGGAAAGTCATTTTGCAACACATTTTTGCTGTCATTGTAGCAATCACAAACTGTGGACTATCTTTTCAAGGAAGAAATGAAGTGTTTGGATCCCCACAAAATGGAAATTTTGCATGTAAATTCATCCACCTATGGTTACCTGATCTTCAACAAGGGTCCAAAGTCCATCAAATGGGGAAAGACAGTTTTTTTAACAAATGGTGCTGGCAAAACTGGATGTCTAAAAGGTCTAATCTCCATAATCTACAGGAAAATCCAACACCTCTACAACAAAAAGACAAATAATCCTATTAAAAAATTGGCAAAGGAAATGAACTGACACCACCAAAGAAGACATTCAAGAAGCCAACAGACACGTGAGGAAATGCTCGCGTTCACTAGCCTTTAGAGAAATGCAAATTAAAACCACAATGAGATACCATCTCACCCTTGCATTACTGGCACGAATCAAAAACACTGGAAATAACAAATGTTGGAGAGGCTGCGGGGAGTTCAGAACTCTTATGTACTGCTGGTGGGAATGCAAAATTATACAATCATTTTGGAAAATAATATGGCACTTCCTTAGAAATCTAGAAATAGAAATACCATATGATCCAGAAATCCCACTCCTAGGAATATATCCTAGAGAAATAAGAGCCGTCACATGAATAGACATATGGACACCCATGTTCATGGCAGCCTTGTTCACAATAGCAAAAAGATGGAAACAACCTAGATGCCCATCAACAGATGAATGGATAAACAAACTATGGTACATATACACAATGGAGTACTACACAATGATAAAGAACAATGATGAATCTGTGAAGCACCTCATAACATGGAAGAAACTGGAGGACATTATGCTGAATGAAATAAGTCAATCACAAAAGGGCAAATATTGTATGAGACCTCTATTGTAAAAACTCATGAAAAAGTTTACACACAAAAAGTAACAATCTTTGTTGGTTAAGAGGGATGGGAGGGTTGGGGGGAAACGCTAAATAGACAATAGATAAGTGGTATCTTTGGAGAAGAGTGAGACAGTACACAATACTGGAGAAACCAGCACAACTTGTACAAAGAAATATTATGGAAGCTCTGCAGACACATCCAAACTCCCTGAGGGACTGAATTGCTGGGTAAAGGGCTGTGAGGACCATGGGCTCGGGGAACATCTAGCTCAATTGGCATAACACAGTTTATAAAGACATTGTTCTACATTCTACCTTTGTGAGTAGCATCTGGGGTCTTAAAAACCTGTGAGCAGCCATCTAAGATACTCCACTGGTCTCACCCCTTCAGGAGCAAAGGAGAATGAAGAGAACAGGACACAAGGAAAAGATCAGTCCAAAGGACTAATGGACCACAGCTACCAAGGCCTCCACTAGACTGAGTCCAGTACAGCTAGATGGTACCCGGCTACCACCACTGACTGCTCTGACCGGGATCACTATAGAGGGTTTGGGACAGAGCTGAAGAAGGATGTAGAACAAAATTCTAACACACACACAAAAGACCAGATTTACTGGCCTGAAAGAGACTGGAGAAACCTTGAGAGTATGGCCCCCAGGCACCCTTTTAGCTCAGTGGTGAAGTCACTTCCTAGGTTCACCATTCAGCTGGGGATTGGACAGCCCCATAAAACAAAACAGAACTAATGAGGCACAGCAGTCCAGGGACAAGGACTAGAAGGCAGAAGGGAACAGGAAAGTTGGTGGTAGGGAACCCAAGGCTGAGTAAAGACAGTGTTGACATGTAGTGAGGTTGTTAACCATTGTCATAGGGCAACATGTGTACTAACTGTTTGATGGGAAACTATTTTGTTCTGTGGACCTTCGTCTAGGGTGAGAGTGGCAGCACAATTGGAAGAGCGTGGTTGATGTCACTGAACTGTGCATGTAGAAATTTTTGAAATGGTGTATCTTTGGCTATGTATATTTTCACCAAAAAAAAAAGGTCAAGAAGGGAGAGCGTTGACATGTCATGGGGTTGTTAACCAATGTCATAAAACAATGTGTGTACTGACTGTTTAATGAGAAACTATTTGTTCTATAAACCTTCACCTAAAGTACAATAAAAAAAAGAAAAACAAATGGATGTCTATCTGCAAAAACACGAAGCAGGGCCCATACCTCATACCATGTACAAAAACTAATTCAAAATGGATCAAAGACCTAAATATAAAAACAAAACCATAAAGATCATAGAAGAAAAAATAGGATCAACACTAGAGGCCATAACAGGCATTAACAGGATACAAACCTTAACTAACAACACACAAACTCCTGAAGATATGCTAGAAAACTGGGATCTTCTAAAAATTAAACACTTACGCTCATCAAAAAACTTCACCAAAAGAGTAAAATAAGAACCTACAGAACGGGAAAAATTTTTTAGCTATGACAAATGTAACAAAGTTCTAATCTCTAAAATCTACAGGAAAATCTAACACCTCTGTAACAAAAAGACAAATAATCCATTTTAAAAATGGGCAAAGGAAATGAACAGACACTTCACCAAAGAAGACATTCAAGCAGCTAAACAATCAACAAAAAGCAGTTGATTTTTTTTCTACTGTTCAGTTACTCTACACTTTTTTTTGCTATCTCTACTCACTGATGGGCCATTCTTAAAACATATTTAGGCAATAATTGATTATTAAAATGTCTTTCTAATAAACACTGGAAAGTGCTTGCTGTAGCAATGAGTGCAATCCTGGAATCATACAGTCAGATTCTATACTACTGAAGACCAGACACAAAAAGGAGATACCAAAATAGAAACTGAAAACATCATCAACAAAACACAAACTCTAGAGTATGTATTTGTGTCGATTATGTGGAATAGTATATTGCAGCATTTTCATCAGACTAATCAAGCTCTCCAAGGCTCAGAAGTAAATTTAAAGACATGCACAGATCTCTATCAGTCATTAACAGGGAATCTGCATACTTTAAAGGAAGATTTTGAAAACACAACAAAACAAATACTGATTATCAAGCAGTGCACCATAGCAAAAGCATTAGAAAGAAACAAATAAATGACAGAAGTGCTCCGGAAGTATTGAGTGCCAGAGATCAATTTCAAGTAACCACATGCTACACCATCATTGACACACTTGAATCTTGCATGAAAAGAAGGGCCAAAGAATATGAAGTTCTTTCAAACAGATCTTCCTTCTTAAAAAATCTGAATATACCTGATAAAGAATGCACAAAGGCATCCAATAAGTTAGTGCAGACTTATCCAGATGACTTAAGTACAAACCTTTACAGAGAAGTGTGACAGTATCATTCTTACATGAGAACCAAGTGTACAGATTCAGGAAAGACAAATTTTACTCATGTAGGCATGAATTATTCCATAATAGAAGATAAAACACAATATGTATTTTCCAATGTTGAAAGTGCTTTATGCACATTCCTAACTTTAATATCACAAACTGCACAACAGAACACTCATTTTCATCCCTAAAGAGACTTAAAAACCCTCAGCATACAACAATGATTCAAGAAAGATTTGATTCATTATCCTTATTATGTACGGAAGTATACGTTGTTCGGCAGCTTAATTGTGACAAAAACACTGAAGAATTTGTAAGAGCAAAGAATCAAAAGAAATATTTTTAATTACAACATGTTAGAGATGGAAGATCTCTTTACAAACTAAAAATAAAATATAGTAATTTGTTGTAATATTTGTTTTCTGATCATTAAATTTTCTTTTATGACATCTTTTCATTTGTTCTTTTATAATTACAGCCATTTATTACAAAACAAGCATCCAAATTAAAGTATAAGCCATTATGATGGTTAAAGTTATGTATCAACTTAGCTAGGCCATGATCCTCAGTGGTTTGGCAGTTATGATGTAGTATGGCAGCTTTTTAATGATATAATCATCTCTATAATGAGATCTGATATAACGTGATCACTTCATGATGAGATCTATTGTGAGCAGCCAATCAGTTGGAAGAGAGTTTCCTTGGGGTTGTGGCCTGCATCCAATATAGGTGGACTTTCTGGCAAGGCTGGCTAGCTTTTGCTCCCTCTGGATCCTGCATCTGACTCCTGTTCATCTGACCTCTGGTTCCTGAGACTTGAGCTAGCAGCTTACGGGCCATCTAACCTGATGATCTTGGGATCTGTCAGCCTCTACAGCCTGTGAGCCACAGGCCTGCTTTCAGACCTTGCAATCTTGGATTCGCCGTACCTGCAGCTACGTGAGTCAGGAGAAGCCTCCAGCCTGTCCCATGAACTTGGGATTTTCCAGCCTCTACAACTGTGTGAGTCATTTCCTTTATATAACTCTCTATATATATGTATTTGGAGCCCTGGTGGCACAGTGGAGAAGAGCTCAGTGGCTAACCAAAAGGTCAGCAGTTTGAATCTACCAGCCACTCCTTGGAAACCTTATGGGGAAGTTCTACTCTGTCCTATAGGGTCGCTATGAGTTGGAATCAACTCAACGGCAACAGGTTTGGTTTTCTGGTCTTACATATGTATTTACAAGATGCACTGGTTTTGTTTCTCTAGAGAACTAAGCTTAAGACAGCCATTTAAAGCAAAATTGGCAAAAGTCAATTTTTCATTGTGAAAGATCAACTGAATTTTACATTTATTGTTGAAACATGTAAATTCACTGACTCATTTTCTTTGTTGTAGAACATGTGGAGTATTCTTTTTGTAGAAAATGTGGTATATAGTAAAAATCTTAGTACCCTGCATCCACTAAATTTTTATAATCCAGTTCATCTCATTCCACTAAAATGGCATATGCTACTTTTGCATTCAAATCACTAATGTATGTATGTATATATTTACATTCTAAACCTATGAAGTAGGTAAAATTGCCTTATTTTACAGATGAGGAAACTGAGGCTTGAAGCAGTTAGTAACTTGCCCAAAGTTATGTAACTTTTAAGAGATGATTGTAAAAGAGTCAATCTGACTCACAAACCAAGATTCTTAATCATTATGTTACATTGTTCCCTTTAATACCCCAGTATTAGTTTCCTATTGCTGCTGTAACAAATCACTACAGATATATTGACTTAAAACAACACAATTTTATCTTACAATTCTGGAAGTCAGAAGTCTGAAATTAGCAGGCTAAAATCAAGTTTTCCGCATACCTGTGTTCCTTTTGAAGACTCTAGGTAAGAATCCATGTCCTCACCTTTTCCAGCTTCTAGAGGCCTCTCACATTCCTTGGCTCATGGTCTCTTCCTCCATCTTCAAAGCCAGCAGCATAGTATCTTCTCTCCCTCTGCTTCTGTCCTCACATGTTTCTCTCTTATGAAGACCCTTGTGATTACACCTAAATAATCTAGGATACGCAACTATCTTAAGGTTTTTAATTTAATCACGTCTGCAAAGTTCCTTTTGTCATGTAAGGTAACAAATTGACAAGTTTCAGGGATTAGGACATGAACATCTTTCATGGCATTACTCAACCTACTGCAACCCATAACAACATATGTGTATTTTAACCAATGCACTCGCCACACTGCATTATATTCATCTGTTTATGTTCTGCTCCTTACTACACTATGAGAGTCTTGAGGACAGGGACCATAGCCTAATCATCTTTAAATCCTTTTTTCCTAGTGAACACATAGTAGGAGCTCATAAATGTTTGTTGTGCTTGACGAATGATGAATCAATGAATCGAATAGATTTAGATGTGAAAATATTTTTTTTTGAGTTAAAGACCAATCACTAGAAAAGAACATCATATTTGTAAAGTAGAGGGCCAGTGAAAACAAGGGAAAGCCTCAATGAGATGGACTGACATAACAGTCTCAACAATGGACTCAAATACACCAACAGTCATGAAGATTGCACAGGACCTGGCAATATTTCCTTCAGTTATATATGAGGTCATGATGAGTTGGAGTCAACTCAGTGGCAACCAACAACAACAACAACATTTAGTTCAAATAAGTCATTTGAATAATTTATTTGAGTATTTATTCGAGTTAGTTACATGTCATTCTTAGCAAAAAGAAATGAAGATGTTTGAACAGACACTGACCATCAGTAACTACCATAAAGCATACTGAAAACTCTGTACTTATGAAGGTCCTCCCTCCAGTGCTTTTGCTGTTCACCTGCCTGGAATGTCCTTCCTACCTTTCTTGGCCTGTTAACTTATACTCATCCATTCAGACTCAGGTCAAGTGTCCCTTCACCCAGAAACCTACTCTGACATGCTCACATACAGGCACACACACATACACACTAATGTGTTGGAGGTGGCTGGAACTAGCTCTCTAGAGCTGATTGCACACATTTCTTCTCAACTCCACGTTTTGTAACATCATGTTGATAGCCTGAAAATGGCAATGGTAGGATTATTTACACTATGGAAACTGGCAAATGCAATAAATCAGGACTTTTCTTTTTAAAAAGCCATTGTTAAATATTTACACCATTGCACAGACACACACACCACAAGGGCTTGGTAACTCACTTTCTGCCTGTGCACCTATAGCACGACCTACTTACCTCTAGCACCCTATTTTTCAATTCTTGTATAATCTTTTGTTTATATACTGACTATCTACACTTGTTAGTTGTGCATTGAAAGTTGAAATGCTGTGTCTCTCTATTCTAGGATATAACAAAATTCCTGGCAAATACTAGGTACTCAGGAAATATTTAAAGGACAGCATTTATAATTGCAAAATCGTAGTTAAAAATTAATTAGTACTTACTAAATACCTATAATGAGAAGTTTCTACTCTGGAAAATACAAAGTAAAATTGTTTTTTTATTTTGTTTTGTTTTTTTCTAATCACTTGCTATTGCTTTTTCAAGCCCCATCACCACTATCACTTGCTAATGGAGGGGTGGAGTTAGGGGTATAATTTAGAGATAAACTAAAGTTGCCCAATAACCATTTGACAATATCTTAGCTCTTCCAATAAATTCAACTGGTTCAACAATTTGTGGACTGATCTGGTTATTACAGCCTCAGACTCATTTCAAATAAACATGCAATCTCAGACAGGCATTGTCATCCTCCATCCCTGCATCCTCCATGGTGCAGCTTCCTGGGCCTGTTGAGGCAGGAGTGGAGTGGAGTCTACTCACCCCTGACCATTCATTCTCATGCTCTTGTGCTTTTTCTTTCCCCTCCATGTTTCATGCTCTGGCTGACATGGGCGGGGGAGTAGTGGGTAGGAAAGCAGACTGTTCCCCAAGCGAATGCAAGCGTCACATTCACTAATTCCAGTGACCTCCGTCCTTCTCCTGTCGCGGTCTATACACTCATGGTCTGTGCACTGATCTGGGAATGGTGGGCAGTAATTGCTTCAGCCAGCATGGACCTGGCCCTACAAAGGGGACCCCCAAGACACTCAGAGACATCTTCAGTCTGATTCCCAGATGCCCACAGTAGTCTCTGTAGAGCTTGAAGACCACCAACTTCCTTACACCCATCATCCCAAACTCAAGGCTTCTAGAAGCAGGCAGCATTTTCCGCTGTTCGTTGAGAACCCAAGGTAATAGATGGGATGGTGAATCACCCTTCCAAAAGCCTGCATCATTTCTGTCTCTAAAATCGAGGGGCCAAGGGATATGTCTTAAACGTAGCAAGCATGCATCTGGACAATGAGCTACCAGTTTTCCCTTCTTGCCAAGGCCCACAGAATTCAGAGTGGAGAAAGGAAGCTGATTTTCCACATACTTTCCATAAACTCTCTTTCTCTAAAGTAACTTCCAACCTCCCAACCCAGCTTTATTCATTTAGACAAGGGGAGGGGTCTTGTCAAACAATTTATTTCGGAATGCCATGCTATGCAAGACCTATGTATGGTCAATGTTGAGCGCATAGCAGATGTTTTACCGACTTTCGAAGATAGTATTTCGAAGAAATAACACCTTAGGTTCACAGTTGTGAGCTGTCTCCACATTATTTTACTTTCCCCTGTTATGTTTATATATGTACCAAGCACTATGAAAAACATTTTATTGAACTTATATCACAACAATAATTAGACTCATATTACAGATGGGAATACTGGGTTTCACAAAGGTTTATTTGCCCAACATCACACAGCTAATAAGCTTGAAGCTAAAATTCAACCACAAGTTCAATTAACTCCAAAACCTGGGTTCTTTACCTCTACCCTCTCCCCCCAACTAAAACCTGCCACCCCATGTTCTATTGACCCACCTCCACCTTTGCATAACCCCTCTGCCTGTATCTCTCACTTAGGTTATATTACTAATTATCTTTTTAAATATACGTTGCTGCCTGGAAGGCAAGCTCATTAACTCTTATTATTTTAAGGGTTTTTCTTGCTCATCACTGCCAAGAAAGAACAAAGGGGTCACCAAACTAGCAAGAGGATGAAGTTTAAAGTTTTAATACATTTTACATAGCTAGCCCTGGTGGCGCAGTGGTTAAGAGCTCAGCTGCTAACCAAAAGGTCAGCAGTTCAAACCTACCAGCCCCTCCTTGGAAACCCTATGGGGCAGTTCTACTCTGTCCTGTAGGGTCAGTATGAGTCAGAATTGACTCAACAGCAGTGGGTTTGGTTTTTTGGTTTGTCTGCAGGGATTGTCCTCATCTAACTAAAGTTAACATGCTCAACTGCTAACTGGAAGGTTAGAGGTTTGAGTCTACCCTGAAAGAAAAGTCTTGTGATCTGCTTCTGAAAAATCAGCAAACGAAAACCCTATGGAGAACAGTTCTACTCTGACACCCATGAGATTGCCATGAGTCAGAATCTACTTGGCAGCAATTGCTAAATTAAGGAAGAAAACCAGCTGGCTCCTGGAGAGCCTCCCAGCCATGCCCTCAGGAAAGGTCTCGATTTCCCAGAGGTATTTAGGTGGCTGTCGCTGATCTCCCAGAATGATTCTAGGTCCTCATGGAACAAAGAAAAATGTCTTTGCCAAACCTCCTGCTAGTCATGTCAATGAGGAGGGCATGAGAGTTTGCTGGGTCTCCAACCAGAAGCCCTTGTTCTACAACTTCCTACCTTCCCTCCACCCCCTCCCCAGCCCCTACTGAGGCCACATCTTTATTAGAACCCCCTACGTGACTATCGGAGTCCTGATATGGGTGGTGCAGTGGTCAAAAGCTTGGCTGCTAGCCAAAAAAAGGTCTGCAGTTCAAATCACCTGACTATTGGAGCCCTGCCGCACAACGGTTAAGAGCTCAGCTGCTAACCAAAAGATCGGCAGTTCAAATCCACCAGCCACTCTTTGGAAAACCTATAAGGTAGTACTTCTCTGTCCTATAAGGTCGCTGTGAGTTGGAATCACCTCAAAGGCAATGGGTTTGGTTTGGATTTTTTTTTTTTACCAGACTATTAGGAGACCTGGTGGCACAAATAGTCAAGCACTGGATTACTAACTGAAAGACTGGTTGTTCAAGCACACCCAGCAGCTCTGTGGGAGAAAGACATGGTGATCTGCTCCCTTAAAAATTACAGCCTAGGAGACAAAGGCTAGCGTTGCATTGTCCCTCTTTGTCTCCGTTCACAAGCTGCTTTTCTCAATAAAGCTTTGTTCGTGCAGAAAACTTGAGCCTCTCCTGGTCATTCTTGGTCAATAGAAGGCAAGAACTTCATAGGGGCTGCCCAGGTTGGGCAGAAGACCCTGGCAACAGTTTTCTGGCAAGCCAGCCAGGAGAGGTTCAAAAGATCTCTGGGGAACTCGGGACCTGAACTTGGGAGACTACGAGACCACAGTGGATGGGCGAGCAGCTGCCAGGACTCATTTTGTCCTGCATAACCTCTTCTTGGTGAGTGACCTCCTGACTTCTATTCTCAGCCCCCTATTTCTCCACTGGAAAATCTTTTATCTTTCCTCTTTCACTCGCTCCTTTACATTCTTCTCCTTTCTCTTCTGGGTCGTTTTGTATGATTGGTGGGCAGTTGTAATAGACACCTAGCGACCTCGCGAGGTTGAAAAAGGCACCTGTCCAGACCTGATCAGTCCGGAGACAGGGAGCAGTGCCTTTGGCTCACGGAGTCACTAGTCTCCATTGAGGTACTCGGTTTCCACGATCACTAGAGAGACCCCCCGTTGAGAGGACGAGGTCTTCAAGAGATGAGGGGGTAGAAGGACCCAAAAATCTACCTGGGCTCTGGAACCTCTTTGTTTTATTATCTTTGCTTTATTCTCAGTTCCTGGGGAAGGCAGGAACTTGGGTTACTTTTCTCTTTACTTTCGGTTCAGCAGATGTATATGTTGTTGTCTGGCACCGTCTTTTTTTCTCTTTCTGTCCCACGTTAGGCGCCATCTTTGACGCCATGTTTCCTTTTCTCTTCTGGCCTCAGCTTAAACGTCATCTGGTCGCAACTAAAGTTAACACTAGCCTCTGTTCCGTCCTGTGTCCCTCCCTCTGGTGAGTAGATCTCCACGCCTGCTTCTGTCGTCAGGGCTTCCACATGAACAGAGGATCTCACTTTGAAACAGGGACACGAGTTCTGGTTAAATCAGGTGTGCTCAATAGATACCCTTACCAGATAGTTGAAAAGCTGCCTGTCCGGACCTGTGCAATCCGGGAGTCTCAGCAGTGGAGTGACTCCCCTTGGTTGAGACCTGGTGTAGTCTGCAGTGAGGGACTCAGCCCTGAGACCCATTAGACCTGGCGTCTGCAGTGAGGGGGACTTGGCCCCAAGACCTGTAAGACCTGGTAACTGACTTTCTCTATTTGGACGCCATCTTGGATACCATTTTTCCTTCTTCCCGTCATTCCTTTCTCTTTCTGGCCTCTATTTGGACACCATCTTGGCGCCATTTTCCTTTATAGCTGAACTCAGAGCTATTTCCCTCTGTCACTCTTACTCTTTCCCTCTTTCTTCTCTCTCTTCTTCCTCATTCACTTTCCTTTTTACTTTATTCCCCTTTTTATGTAGTGCTAATTGGTGGGTGATAGTCCTGGCGTTTTGAAACATATGTAAATGTTTTCCATGAGTCAAGAGAGTGAGGGCGGGGCAAGAACAGGCCTTCTCAGCCCTCAGTCTCCAAGGTCCTATAGCTCCAGGGAAGCTTTTGAATGACCCTTTCTAACTAAGTGGAGACCCTTTTAAGACAAAAGATAAGAAAAATTGCTGCTTTGGTATAGTTATCAGAAACTGGGTGGATCCTAGTCATGAAAGAACTGTAAACAAGTTCAATTATAGGGGAACTCTAAGAAGTCAAACAATAGAAATCACAATGAGACACCTGAAGTGGCCTCAAAAAATGATACCACTCATAGCCAGACACTTAAGGTTATATCCATATCAATGAAATGGTCAGTTGAGCAGAGACTTTGTGATTTCCAAAGCCAGTTGATAAAATCTTTAAGGGCTAAAATTAGATTGGGAAAAATATGAGAAATAGTAAAAGTTGAATGAAAACTTGGAATGTTTAAACAGACTTTCAATTACAGTTATGTTTTATGATATACAGGCTTAAAATAATTCAAAAGACATTTTAGGTAACTTATTGATGTTAAATTGAGTTAATATATATTTTTCATAATTTAAGCTTATATACTATTGCTTTTTATGCCACAAGAGGAAGAAAAAATATATATATGTATATGTATGTCTGCTAATTAGTGTGTTGATTTTTGCCATTTTAAAGAGATGCACTATAAGAAGTATGCAACAAAGTCAACATTTAAGAGGTTTATTGAAAAAGAAATTTATTTGATATAGTCAAAAGTTTTATCTTCTAACTAAAGTTTAATGGTTTAATTTATGAGATTTTTAGGAGTTTTAATGTTACATAGCATATAAAACAAAGAATTAGGTTTCTTGCTGTTAAAATAACAAAATTTTCTTTGATTTCTGAGTTGAAAGATTAATTTATTTGTGTATTCAGCCTCATCAGAATAAGACTCTTGAGTCGAAAACCAAGCTGTGTGGCTGTTAGAAAAAGAAAAAAAACAAAAACAAAAACTAAGGTTTTTACTTTCTTTGGTTAAATAACTTAAGTATTCTTTCACAGTGACCTATAATATTATTATTTCTTTATTGTTAACTTGGTCGCCAACTTTATTTTTTTGAATCTAGCATCATTAAAGCCAATAGTTTGAGGAATTCACATCATTTACCTATGAAGTTTTTTTTTAATTACTATTCAGGTATTTAGAGATTTGATAATCTTGGTGTATTCTTAATATATCCTGGCTATATGGTATTTTGTCTCAAAAGTATTATGTATTATATCTGAAGCTCTTTGAATACAGTTAATTGCTATATTTATAAATATTTTTATCTAAAGTTTTTTAACTGATTTTATTTGACCTTTACATTGGGCTTGTAGTTAATTTCTATCGGTCTTTCACTATTAACAATATTGTTTTTATAAATTAGTCACGGCCATATTAAGTTTTGTCATCTGCAGATAAGTTTTTATTTTGCTGATTTGCTGAAAATGTTTGATCAAAATATCTCAACAAAAATGATGAACTATATCGGACTTGCAAAAAAGACTGAGACTAAACGCATTCAAGATTTCCAGAACTCTTATGCAGAAGCTGTTGGGTTCACAGACTGCAGTTGATCCAGAATCATGTGGAACATAAATTAACTGCATAAGACTGAGTAAACTATGGGTTTTATTTGGGAATATTGCTGATGTCTTAAGGTCCTACTTTAAACCATTTTCCTTTCTCCTAAATTATCTAACTGATGGGTTTAGATATTCTAACTCTTGAATTAGAAGTTCCTGTTGGTAAACTTAGCACAGTTGTAAATATCATAACCAGAGAAGTGTCTGAAATTTGAGCTATGATTTTACAAAATAGAACAGAATTAGATTTCCTCTTAGTTCTCTCAAGAAACAGTTTGTGCCTTAATAGATAAATGTTGCTATAATATGCAGTCTGAGGTTTTGCAGTATATAGTCGCTGATGAGGCACATGAAAAACAGTTACTAATGGTGCTTATGTATAGACAAATACCTCATGAGATTTATTTCCTTGATTCAAAGACCTTGGGATCAGAGTTTCATTGGTCATTTCAGACAATTGGCCTAATGTTATTGTTAGTGTTTCTATTCTACTTCCTAGTTTGCTCTATGGTGCCTGGGATCTTAAAAATCAGATGATGCCCAATTACTATTTATTGAAAATTTTTGATAAAAGATTCTATAGCAGGATCATGAACCAAAGAAGGGAACCATGAAAAAGTTGTATATAATTCTCCTAGAATGCAGATTTCTGGCTTTCATGGAGGTTGAGGCAACCCACACAGGCCATCGCCTTTGGGTGGCCTTTTGAACTTCAAGCTTTCAGGAAAAAATTGGTTCCTAAAGCCACTTTGAGTCAAACAATAGTCCAGATAAACTAGTAAGACCATTTTGCTCTGGGCATTGTGGTTTTTTTTTTTTTTTTTTTTTGAACAATTCAGTCTTGTTTTAAGAAACTAACTTCAAAGATCAGACTGAGAGTTATGTTTAGGGTAAATCAGTAACCAGCTTAATGAGTCTTCAAGGCAATGTCATATGAAATACCTGTCTAATGTTTATGATCAAACTCACCCTCTTACTGTACAGAAAATTATGTATCTTAAAGAAACCATGTTCTTAGAGGAAATCAACCTCATGGCTCATACTCCATTTTGTCTTACACTCTACTTCTGCTTCTGAAAAAGTGACCCATGACTGTTAATAGGTAAACCAAGGAGGGGCAGCTTGCCTCAGAGAGAAAACTTAGTATGTTTTAAACAGACTAACAGGAGAGGTCCATCCTATATTATCTTGCTAATCATGAATTCTGTAATGGAAACTTTGTTGTCCATGTAAACTTTTCTATATTTTCCATTTCCTCTAGACAAACTTTGTTTGCTCCTTATGGATATATATTTCTGTGTGGTAGATCCAGCTAGACAATCCTTTCCAACTGATAGTGAATTTATGTAGGCAATCGCTTGTTTAAATTACTGACGAACACGTGGACAACGTACTTTGAGAACTCTAGGATTACCTTTAGATATTCGTAGTAATGATGCTAGTAAATATTGGAAAGGTAATGTTAAACTATTAGACATTGTAAAATGACAGTCAGAAGAAAACTCATTGGTCCAACACTCAGGATGTGGTTGGTAGCTCTAATTCCTACTTATGATATATCTAAAGTGGAGAAATCTTTAAGAAATTTGTCAATTGCTATGGGACAAATAGCAGACAAAGTTGCTAAGGGGATGGAAGCATAACAGTGAGTTCCGATCTCATAAGCCAAGGTGACATGAGATAACAAAATAACCTTAGATTTTTTATTAGTCCAAGAAAGTGGGTAGTCTGTACTGTAGAATTAGACAGCAAGCTACTTGGTTACACACTGTAACACCCTTACAAACACCAGATTTGTTTGGTTGGTTACCATCAGGAGTAAGTACATGGGCTAAATCACTATTACAAGGAATATTAATATTCTTAGTCTACACCCTGATAGTATTAGACATAATAAAATTTATTTTCTATTGTCTTACACACTTAAAGGCAGAGAAGGCCTTGGGCTAAAATGTTGATGTACATTGAGTCTGCTCACTTTGACAATGCGATTGATGAGAACATCACTCTTAAGATCCTGGTGAAGAACCAGATGGTATCCGGTGGAAAACCAGCACCATGAGTTTAAAGAGCCTGCAATGGCTGCCATGTAGGAGCTTGACTAAGTCCAGGTATTGATCATTGATTTGTTACCTCCAATCTCCAATCAAAAGGAGGGAATGATTTAGGAAATAATACTGGAGTTATTATTCCCTATCCTTGAGCATAGAGAATGTGACCCAGCTAGAGCTGGGCTCACAAGGACTTACAAGAACACACCAACTGGGCCGTGAGGTATAAAGACAATAACTAAGATAATCTTGGAAAATATCTTTTAGGGAATCTTTCAGATAAAGCCAATCAAACGACACAAAAGACTTTTCACTCTTTTTCTATTAACATTTAGTGACTAGAAATTTGTTGGACCCATGAAGACCCTCCTGACTGTCGTTACTGAGACCTGTACCAATGATTGTTAAGAAAGACAATTCAAAATGTAGGATCACAGTTTCTAGCCAATCTGTGAAAAATTAATGGCATAGTCATCAAGGATTTCTGAAGCTACAAATCCAGTCAACCTTGAGAAGACCTGGATTGCAGAGAAGAAGCTAGCAAAGAGGTTCTATCTTCTGGACCCACGTGTCGCCACTCCATGTCCCTTCAACACCGATGGGGGAAATTTTACTTGATGTTCAGGTTTTTTCAGAAGGTTCTCAACTACTAGACTCTACAGGTACCTATTATCGTTTTAACTACACAGATCTTTCCAGGTCAAACCCCCTGGAAATCCCCTGCAGAAATCATAGCAATGTTATAAATGTTTGGTTAGAAGGAAGCGTCACACACCCTGAGGTGTGGGGACCCCTTAGTAAAGGTCCGACTATTTTTATGGCAACCCAAAACCAATCCAATTTCATGGGATGGTTGTTAAGCACAAATACCTCAGTACTTATTACTAAAGGATGCCTGGGAAACCCAGTCCTATGTGCCCCCAAAGGATATTGGTTCACATGCTTAGACCAAGCCAACAGGACTTGGGGATTAGGGTCCCTTGATTTAAGCTTGGTCAACACCAGTTGTTTCATTGGGTTTTTAATCCCCAATAACAACACAGTTTCAATCTTTCAGGGGAGCACTAACCCAGCTTCCCAGGGAGCCCTCAGCTGAAGGAAAAGAGAACCCATTACCCTCATAGCATTGGGGATCACGGCCTTGATAGGAGCACTTGCTAGATTAACAGTGGGTGCAGTTTACACCAATCCTCAAGTCCAAAATCTATCCAGTGTTGTCCAAGTGGTCAGTACTGATTCAGCACAAAGTCTGTTAACCTTACAGAGATCCCTGGACTCATTGGCCAATGTAGTCATTGGACTACCTCCTGGCTGAACAGAGAGATACCTGCACAGTCGCAGACATTTCTGCTGCAGGTACATTAATGTTTCTGGGGAATTAGAACTTCAGGCTCAGAGGGTCCTTAAACAAGCTGAGTGGCTAAGGACAGGCCATACACAAATGGGTAACAATATCTGGAATCAAATCAAAGGATATTTACCTTCCATAACCTGGTTCCTTCCGCTTTTAGGACCCACAGTAACTGTCCTTCTACCACTTTTATTTGGTCCCTGCTTGCTCAAAGCACTGGTTAAGTTTATGTCTTTTTGACTCCAGCAGTTCCAAGTCAAATTAATAATGATGCAAGAGTTCCAGCCCATTCCTGAGTCTGAGTCCAATAGCCCCAACAAAACTTTAGACCAGATAGGGAGAGATTTCTACTCTGCAAGGCAGGCCAACAACCCGGTGTCAGCTTGAAGAAGTTACAGAAGAGACGTCCACCCCTACACCCTCATGAAGAATTATGAATATGAAATCTCTCAGAGGGGAATGAGATAGGGAAGGGAAAAAGGGACTGAGCCCCTAGGTAAAGGACCCTGAACTAAAAACATGTGCTTAATGACACAAAACCCATTATCTTGGAACATGAAATAAAGAACAACCCACCCAGCTCTCAGTGTAGTTCCTTATAAGATGCTTTTCAGAAGAACCAGCCCGATCTTGTCCCTGGAGCATGTGCAGACATCTGCAAGCTGACAGAACTGCAATAGGAATTGAGCCGGCACCACAGGGAAACTGCGCAGGCATGGCACCCTGTAATAAGTCCTGCCATCCAGTCCCAGGAGCCTTTGTAATGGATTCCATCTTGAATTACCTCTTGTGTGCACACCTGACACACCCTTTTCCCAGAAACCCACACCCCTTTCGTGAATAAAGATGAAAACATTTCCCACGTAGAAACTTTAAAAAAAAAAAAGAAAATTATAGCCTAGAAAATCCTATGGGAGTTGTACTCTTTCCCATGGAGTTGCTCTAAGTCAAAAATTGATTCAACGGCACCTAACTACATCAACCTGGGCTATAGAAGTCCCTGGGTGGTGGTAACAGTTAAACCACTTGTCTGCTGAGAGGTTGGAGGTTCAAGTCCAACCAGAGGCACTTCAGAACAAAGGCCTGGTGATCTACTTCTGAAAAATCAGCCATTGAAAACCCCATGGAGCATAGTTCTGTTCTAACACGCATGGGGTAACCATGTGTCACAATAAGCTTGAAGGCAACTAGAAACCCTAACTATCTGGGTTGAGACACATGGGACATTTCCAGAATCTTTTTTCCTCACTCTAGTGTCAGACCTGAACACCCATTTCCAGGTTTCTTTGTCCAAGCCTCACTTGGATACTGCAATGCCTATGGAGGCGGGCCCACCTCCTCAGTGAGAGGAAGTCTGAGAAACTCTTACCTCACCATCCAAGAGAGAAGAACAATCCCTAAAGAAGTAGAAAAGCAGGAACTTCTTATCCCTTCCCCTACCCACATCCACAAGAAATTCCAACCACTAGGGTTCTGAGTGAAGTTTCCAAAAAGAAATTAGTGAAAAGCAGAATGATCATTTTAACCAATTTTTTTGCTTTGACCAGATCATCTGTTCCCCTACCCTTAGTGCCAAGGCCATTTAATCCATTCAGCACTATAAACTAAGGGCCTTAGATCTACACATATTAAATATATATATATATATGCACACCAAGATTAAAAACAAAAACTGCAAAATTGAATGAATGCTTAATTATATATCTACATCATGGAACATTTTGTTAGCTACTAAGCTGCAACTCAATTCACATAAATCTGTTGCCGTCAGTTCCAACTCTTAGGGGCTCCATAGGACACAGTAGAACTGCCCATAGGGTTTTCAAGGAGTGGCTGATGGATTTGAACTGCCGACTTTTTGGTTAGCAGCTGTAGCTCTTAACCACTATGCCTCCAGTTACTCATAATTGTATGAAACGGAATATGGTTGCATTTTAATGATCTGGGTTGGGAGTGTACAAAGAAAGAAAGTAGGGTTCTAAAACATATTTGCCTAAAACCATGGCCCATGGTGTGTCCTGGACCTAAATCTGAGTTCATCTCTTTAGGAGTGAAGTATAGAAGGGGAGGAAGTGGTGAGTGTTCACCCCCACTAGTGGTTGCAGAGTATCCCATTGTCCCATCACTGTACTGCCTCCTGCTCTCTTCCCTGCAAACACTGAGGCCTGCCCTACGTTTTTTGCATCGTGGGCTGCCCTTTCTGGCTCTATCTCCTCTAGTCTCCATCTTGGGTCCGTTTATCTTCTGCAAGAATTCCAGGTAAAGAGAATTAAAAACCTCGTTTACGTAAAGTGAGTAATCTTGTCTTAAGGAGCCCTGGTGGCACAAGAGTTAAAACTCTCAGCTGCTAACCAAAAGGTTAGCAGTTCAAACCCACCAGCTGTTCCTCAGGGGAAAGATGTGACAGTCTAGTCCCGTAAAGATTTACAGCCTTGGAAACCTTAGGGGGCAGTTCTGCTCTGTCCTATAGGGTCTTTATGAGTCGGAATCGACTGGACAGCATTTGGTATTTTTTTAATCTCGTCTCAGGCACCTCCAGAAAGGGGAACAGCCATCACTAGGGGCCAAATGATGGGCAAATACTGAGAACTACAAATATTGATAGTATATACATAATTTAATAAGTACTGTGGGGCAAGCACTGTTCTAAACCCTTTTCATTTATATCATTAACCCTTTTTAATACAACCTCATGGTCTTGGAATTATTATTATATCTATTTTTCAGGTAAAAATACTGCAGCAGAAAAAGTCAATATCCTTCCCAAGATCCCACAAGCACAAAGTGACAGAAGTCTTAACTGCTACACTGCACCACTGAAAAAAACAGATACCTACTTAGCTCAGTTCCTTGCACACAGTAAGCTTTTTATCTTTGTTCATTCTGTTTTTTTTTTTTTTCACCAATCTTATTTGAGCCAGGGGGATTGGGGAGGAGGGAAAATACATGTGTAAGTCATATCACATTATTTCCAGAGCTATAATCTATGGAACAGATTGCATTTGCAGTATTTGTTTGAAATAAACCTATAGTAAGTTATACCCCAGGGACTAGTCACAGCAACTAACCTGTCAGAATAACCAGGACAAGGAATTTGAGGATCCTGATATAATCTGTATATTTATAGGAGACTTCACTTCAAAAAGGTAGCTCCAACCCCAGATCTCAAGACCTTTATTTGAACTCTTGGCTGCAGCATAATTGACAGAGAGAATTAAAGGGGATATGAAGACCTGGGACTGAACTTTTTCAATACTCTCAGCTCAGCTCACATTGCTCACGATATTAGAGGCTGCCGTGATGCTATTAAATGATGCCGCAGTGACAGAGATTAACAGAGTATGCAATTAGATTTAAATGCTGTAATTGGAACATGCTGTTAAGTGCCTACCATCAGTCCTGGGTCTCCCCTTTTGGCAAGTAAGCCGCTCCTTGGGTTGCTTTGTAAATTTAACACTGTCTTCACCAGTCACAAATCCTCCACCACTACTGCAGACAGCACACAGGCCTGACATTATTATGAAATTGCCATGTATTATCCAGCACATTTCTATGGTTCTGTATACTTTCAAAATGCTTTCAATTTCAATTAGGTCTTTTGAGCTTTGTAACAGCCTGTAAAGGAGGGAGAACAGATATTGCAAGGGATGTGGTTGAGGATGGATACAGGTGAAAAGACTTGCCCAGGGCCTATTACACTACTTTGCTGATGTATCATGAATCTAAACTAGGTCTTTTGACTTGAAATCCCATGTGCTTTCTCTCATGCCCTATTACCTTTATAGGACGTGATGTGAAATTAAATTTTGCCTGCTGAACCTCTCAGGAGGTGAAGCTCCTCAGCCCCATTAAGGAAAAATTGCCATCCAATTGATTTCAAATCTTGGCAACTCCACGTGTTTCAGAGTAGAACTGTGCTCTGGAGTGTTCAATGGCTGTGACCTTTTGAAAGTAGATTGCCAGGTCTTTCTCCTGGGTGGATTTGAACGATCAGCTTTTGTGTTAGTAGCTGAGCACTTAACATTTTGTGCCACCTAGGGACTCCAAAAAACTTTGCCATTGAGTCAGAATTACTCATGGTGACCCATGTGTATCAGAGCAGAACTATGATCCATTGAGTTTTCAATGACTGATTTTTTGGAAGTAGATTGCCAGGCCTTTCTTCTAAGGCACCTCTAATCCACTTCTTGGTGGATTCAAACCTCCAGCCTTTCAGTTTGCCACTGAGTGCATTAACCATAAGTTGCCATATTTTGATATCTATTATACTTGTCTTCTTAGGCCTCCACCAACAATATTACCTTTATTAATCACTGACATTACCACAGAGTGAGGTCAGTCGTTTCTCAGGTGCTTGTTTAATACCTATTATTTGTCAACACACTGATAAACACCATATAAAAACTATAAAAGAGTATCTTTAAATCTTATTATTTCCAACTATCTGTGTGACTCAGTTTGCCCACATACAAAATAAAAATAATAGTTAACACTTGTCAAGACAATTACTGTGTGTCAGGCCTTTTAGAGATGCCCCATATATAATAACTCTTTCATTTTAAAAGTTAGTGGTTTTCAAACTATGCAATGTGGTGACATAAGGTTCCACAGTGGTGTTTTAGAGATCACTGAGAAGTGGAGAGGGTTAATCAGATGATCCTCTGGCCCCAGCTCCCAAACTTTACCCAGAAAGAAAACCTGAAAATTTTGGATTTGCTCACTCATATATTTTGTAGATACTGGAATTTTTTAAAATAGGTTTTATATGTATATATATTCTTGGTTCAAAATTCAAAAAGCAGGAATATGTATAGAGTGAACAGTCTTCCTACTTTTCAGAGGACCACTCAGTACACTTCCTTCCAAAGGAAAAACAACAATTTTTTAAAAAGTTAATATCAACTTCAGGCAAAACGGCGCTATAGGCAGAAGCACCACGCCGTCCCTATACAGCAAAGATCCAAAAAACTAAGCCAAACAGAAAAAACAGCAATTCTGAAACCCTAAAACATCAAATGAAGAGATAAAGAACTCAGCCAAGCACCAAATGGAGTGAGAAAACTGACAGAGAACTGAGGGCAAGGAGAGATTCATGCTAAAGCAGTGGGTCCGCCATCTTGGACTCCTGTCAGAGATCAGCAAATAGGGGATACGAGAAAGCACCTTCACAGAGCTTCCAGCAGGAAACAAAACAACCATCTCTCAAATCTCCATTCACACGGCAACCTCCCCTAGTACTCTTTTTTGTTTGAATGTTTTTGGCTCCTGTTCCTCTCTCCTCTCTCCCATATCCATCTTAGCTCCGCACATAACAATCTCCCCCCTACATCCTGCCTACCTGCACCGTGTGCTTAACATCACACCACAAAGCAGCACAGGCACAGCTTACCAAAACCTGCCCTGCACTGGTTTCCGACCCACCCTGGTGGCTGTAGTAAGTGCCACAAACAACCCATCCCAGTAACTCCTTTTCAGCTAGACCTGCCCTGCTGTACCATAGCTGAGCGACTGACCCTGCCAAATGGGGAAGGAGGCGAAAAGTATCATGCCCACAGATGAGCAAACAACAAAGAACACATAGCCTGCCTGCTCAGACATAGCCAAATTTTAAAAAAAAGGGCGAAAAAAAAAATCTACACTCAATAAACCGGAAAAATAACTACTGAATGCCCCAAAGACAGCAGACAATATCAAAACATTTACAAAAACAGGACAGGATGGTTCCAGTAGGCATCCAAAATAAAACACTAGATGACTTTCCAGTGGAAGAAAAGGCACTAGAACTACCTGATAGGGAATTCAAATCTCTAATACTCAGAATTATCCAAGAGTTTAAGCAAAAAGCAGACAAAAATGAGCAAAAAATAGACAAATTCATGGAAAAGGCGGACAAAAAAATGGAAAATACATACAAAAAAATGGAAGAATTCAGGAAAATAATGCAGGAACAAAATGCCAAAATAAATTCAAAACAAGAAATTATACAAAAACAACAATTAGAAATCCAAAAGATAACAAGATTTCAGAAATGGACAGTGTCATATAAGGGCTGAGGAGCAGATTTGAAACAGTGGAAGACAGGATCAGTGGAATTGAAGACAAACAATTGGATACAACTCTGAGGAAAACTCAGAAAAAAGAACAAAGAAAAATGAAGACACAGTGAGAGTTATGTGGGATACAATCAAAAGCAAAAATTTTCGAGTGATTGGAGTTCCAGAACAGGGAGAGAAAACAGAAAACACAGAGAGGATCATTTAAGAACTGCTGACAGAAAAATTCCTCAATATCATGAAAGATGAAAAGCTGACCATCCAAGAAACTCAACGAACCCTAGATAGCATAGACCCCAAAAGAAAATCACCAAGACATATCATAATCATACTCGCGAAAACCAAAGACAAAGAATCTTGAGAGCAGCTTGTGAAAAACAAGAAGTCACATACAGAGGAGAAACAATAAGACTAAGTTCAGATTATTCGGTGGAAACCATGCAGGCAAGAAGGCAATGGGATGATATATATAGAACATTAAAAGAAAAAAATTGCCAGCCAAAAATAATATATCCTGCAAAACTATCATTCAAATATGATGGTGAAATTAGCACATTTCCAGATAAACAGATTATAAGGGAATATGTAAAAAACCAAACAAAATTCCAATAATTATTAAAAGGAGTTCTTCGATCTGAGAACAACTTCAGCTCACAGGCTGAATCTAAGACACAGGATCATACTAGCCAGATACCAGTCTAGCAAATGAACTCTCAAGGACTATCCAAAACCAAAAGAAATACAACAGGGAATCAGAGCAGTTAATCTGTAAATGACAACAACATCAGAACAATAAAAGAGGGAATAAATGGTGTAGGTATAGAGCCTGCTAATGGGGAGGAAGGCAAGGCAATACCAAGTAATAATAGACTGCTTGAAACTTAGAAAGATAAGGGTAAAATTCATGGTAACCACAAAGAAAGTTAACAAACATACTCATAAAAATAAAGAGTAAAAACATGAAGTCTCGGCAAAAACAAAAGAAATGAAAAAAAAATCCACAAACAAAAGTAATTCAGCACAGGAGAGGAAGAAGAACAAAGACACCGTCAGCACCACAAAAAAAAAAGCACTACAAAATGACAGCAACAAACACACATCTATCAATAATTACACTGAATGTAAGTGGACACAATGCACCCATAAAGAGACGGAGAGTGACAGAACGGATTAAAAAAACAGGATCCATCGATATGCGGTCTACAAGAGACACACCTTAAAAACAAAGACATGAATTTATTAAAAGTCAAAGGTTGGAAAAAAATATATCAAGCTAACAACTACCAAAAAAGAGCAGGAGTGGCAATACTAACCTCAGATAAAATAGACTTTAAAACAAAGTCCACCATAAAAGACAAAGAAGGACACTATATAATGATTAAGGGGATGATCCATCATGAAGCTATAACCGTAATAAACATCTGCACACCATATGACAGGGCTCCAAAATACATAAAACAAACTCTATTGACACTGAAAAGAGAAATTGACAGTTCCACAATAATAGTAGGAGATTTCAAAACATCACTCTCAATAAAGGACAGAACAACTAAGAAGAAGCTCAGCAAAGATACAGAAGACCTAAAAGGCACAATCAGTCAACTTGTCCTCATAGACATATATAGAACACTGCATCCAACCTCTGCAAAGTACACATTCCTTTCCGATGCACATGGAACGTTCTCCAGAATAGACCAAATCTTAGGCCACAGAGCAATCCTCAACAAGATCCACCACATTGAGATAATTCAAAGTATCTTCTCTGACCACAATGCCATCAAGGTAGAAATTGACAACAGAAAGCGCAAGGAAAAAAAAATCGGTTACATGGAAAAGGAATAATACCCTGCTTACACATCACTGGGTAATAGAAGAAACCAGAGATGGAATCAAAAAATTCCTAGAATCAAATGAAAATAAAAACACATCATACCAAAACCTTTGGAATACAGCAAAGGCAGTCCTCAGAGGGCAATTTATAGCAACAGATGCACACATCAAAAAAGAAGAAAGGGACAAAATCAAAACATTAACTACACAACTCAAACAAATAGAAAGAGAATAGCAAAAAAAGCCCACAGCCACCATAAGAAAGGAAATAATAAAGATCAGAGCAGAAATAAATGAAATAGAGAACAGAAAAACAATAGAAAGAATCAACAAAACCAAAAGTTTTTCTCTGAAAGAATCAACAAAATCGACAAACCACTGGCCAGACTGACAGAAGAAAAACAGGAGAGGACGCAAATAACCCAAATAAGAAATGAAATGGGGGACATTACGACAGACCCAACTGAAATAAAAAAGGATTATAACAGAATATTATGAAAAACTATACTCCAACAAATTTGAAAACCTAGAGGAAATGGAAAAATTTCTAGAAACACACTACCTACCCGAACTACAACAAAGTGATGCTGAAATTCTGAACAGACCCATAACAAGAGAAGAGATTGAAAAGGTAATAAAAAAAAAAACTCCCAACAATAAAAGCCCTGTCCCAGATGGCTTCACTGGAGAATTCTACAAAACATTCACAGAACAGCTTGTACCAGTACTACTCAAGCTATTTCAGAGCATAGAAGAGGAAGTAACACTCCCAAATTCATTCTGTGAAGCCAGCATAACGCTGATACCAAAGCCAGGCAAAGACGCCACAAAAAAAGAAAATTACAGACCAATATCTCTCATGAATATAGATGCAAAAATTCTCAACAAAATTCTAGCCAATAGAATTCAGCATCATATCAAAAAAATAATACACCATGACCAAGTAAGATTCATACCAGGTACGTAAGGATGCTTCAACATTAGAAAATCAATCAACATAATCCACCACATAAATAAAAGGAAAGAAAAGAATCACATGATCATCTCAATTGATGCAGAAAAGGCATTCAACAAAGTCCAACACCTATTCCTGATAAAAACTCTCAATAAAATAGATATAGAAGGGAAATTTCTCAACATAAGAAATGGCATATATGCAAAACCAGTGGCCAACATCATTCTTAATGGAGAGAGGCTGAAAACATTCCCCTTGAGAACAGGAACAAGACAAGGATGTCCTTTATCACCACTCCTATTTAATATTGTGCTGGAAGTTCTAGCTAGAGCAATAAGGCAAGAAAAAGAAATAAAGGGCATCCAAATTGGTAATGAAGAAGTTAAACTGTCCCTTTTTGCAGATGATATGATACTATGCATAGAAAACCCTAAAGACTCCACAAGAAATCTACTGGAACTAATAGAAAGATTCAGCAGAGTAGCAGCATACAAGATAAACATATAAAAATCAGTTGGATTCCTATACACCAATAAAGAGAATGATGAAAAGGAAATCAGGAAAACAATACCATTTATAATAGCCCCTAAAAAATAAAATACTTAGGAACAAATCTAACCGGGGATGTAAAAGACCTATACAAAGAAAACTACAAAACACTACTGCATGAAACCCAAAGGGATCTACATAAATGGAAAAACATACCATGCTCATGGATAGGTAGACTCAACATTGTGAAAATGACAATTCTACCCAAAGCAATTTACAAATACAACGCAATCCCGATCCAAATACCAAGAACATTCTTCAAAGAGATGGAAAAACTAATCATTCACTTTATCTGGAAAGGGAAGAAGCCCCGAATAATTAAAGCACTACTGAAGAAGAAGAATAAAGTTGGAGTCTCACACTACCTGACCTCAGAACCTACTATACAGCTACAGTAGTCAAAACAGCCTGGTACTGGTACAATGACAGATACATTGACCAATGGAACAGAATTGAGAACCCAGATGTAAATCCATCCACCTGTGGTCACCTGATCTTCGACAAGGGCTCAAAGTCCATCAAATGGGGAAAAGACAGTTTTTTTGACAAATGGTGCTGGTAAAATTGGTTATCCATCTGCAAAAAAATGAAATAGGACCCATACCTCACACCATATACAAAAACTAATTCAAAATGGATCAAAGACCTAAATATAAAGCCAAAAACTATAAAGTTCACAGAAGAAAAAATAGGACCAATGCTACAGGCCCTAATACACGGCATTAACAGGATACAGACCATAACCATCAACAAGAAAACCCTAAAAGATAAGCTAGATAACTGGGATCTTCTAAAAATCAAACACCTATGCTCTTCAAAAAACTTCACCAAAAGAGTAAAAAGAGAACCTACAGACTGGGAAAAAAATTTTTGGACAGTACAAGTCAGACAAAAGTCTAATCTCCATAATCTACAAGAAAATCCAACACCTCTACAACAAAAAGACAAATAATCCTATTAAAAAATGGGCAAAGGAAACGAACAGACACTTCACCAAAGAAGACATTCAGGTGGCCAACAGACGCATGAGGAAATGCTCGTGATCACTAGCCATTAGAGAAATGCAAATTAAAACCACAATGAGATACCATCTCACCCCGGCATTACTGGCACGAATCAAAAACACTGGAAATAACAAATGTTGGAGGGGCTGCGGGGAAATGGGAACTCTTATGCACTGCTGGTGGGAATGCAAAATGATACAACCATTTTGGAAAATGATATGGCACTTCCTCAGAAAGCTAGAAATAGACATACCATTCGATCCAGCAGTTCCACTCCTAGGAATATATCCTAGAGAAATCAGAGTCGTCACTCGAATAGACATATGCACACCTATGTTCATGGCAGCATTGTTCACAATAGCAAAACGATGGAAACAACCTAGATGCCCATCAACAGATAAATGGATAAACAAACTATGGTACATACACACAATGGAGTGCTATGCAACGAGAAAGAACAATGATGAATCTGTGAAGCATCTCATAACTCATAATGAGTTTCATCTCATGGATGAAACTGGAGGACATTATGCTGAGTGAAATAAGTCAATCACAAAAGGACAAATATTGTATGAGACCACTATTGTAAAAACCCATGAAAAAGTTTCCACACAAAAAGTAACAATCTTTGTTGGTTACCAGGATGGGAGGGATGGGGGGGAAATACTAAATAGGCAATAGATATGTGGTATCTTTTGTGACGGGTGAGACAGTACACAATACTGGGGAAACCAGCACAACTTGTACAAGGAAAGGTCATGGAAGCTCCATAGACACATCCAAACTCCCTGAGGGACTGAATTGATGGGCGGAGAGCTATGGGGACCATGGTCTCGAGGAACATCTAGCTTAACTGGCATAACACAGTTTATAAAGACAATGTTCTACATTCTACCTTGGTGAGTAGCGTCTGGGGTCTTAAAAGCCTGTGAGCGGCCATCTAAGATAGTCCACTGGTCTCATCCCTTCAGGAGCAAGGGAGAATGAAGAGAACATGATACAAGAAAAAGATTAGTCCAGAGGACTAATGGACCACAGCTACCAAGGCCTCCACCAGACTGAGTCCAGTACAGCTAGATGGTACCCAGCTACCACCACTGACTGCTCTGATCCGGATCACAACAGAGGTTTCTGGAGAGAGCTGGTGAAGGATGTAGAACAAAATTCTAACACACACAAAAAGAGACCAGGTTTACTGGCCTGACAGAGACTGGAGAAACCTCGAGAGTATGGCCCCCAGACACCCTTTTGCTCAGTGGTGAAGTCACTTCTGAGGTTCACCGTTCAGCCATGGATTGGACAGCCCCATAAAACAAAACGAGACTAATGAGGCACAGCATTCCAGGGACAAGAGCTAGAAGGCAGAAGGGGACAAGAAAGCTGGTGACAGGGAACCCAAGGTTGAGTAAGGACAGTATTGATGTGTTGTGAGGTCATTAACCATTGTCATAGGGCAACGTGTGTACTAACTGTTTAATGAGAAACTATTTTGTCCTGTAAACCTTCATCTAAAGTGAGAATAGCAGCACAAATGGAAGAGCATAGTCGATGTCTCTGAACTGTGCATGTAGAAATTTTTGAAATGGTGTATCTTTGGCTATGTATATTTTCACCAAAAAAAAAAATCGTTGAGAAGGGAGAGGGTTGACGTGATGGAGTTGTTAACCAATGTCATAAAACAATATGTGTACTACTGTTTAATGATAAAATATTTGTTCTGTAAACCTTCACCTGAAGTACAATAGAAAAAAAAGTTAACACCATTATTAATTCATTGTCTTTTCAGTGATTTTTTAATGAGTATAGAAGCAAATATGGGTACATATTCTTTTTTCCATTTTTCTTCTATACTGTACACACTTTTCTACTTTTTGATATTTTACTTAAAAGTACAACTTTCAAAACTTTCCATATCAGTACCTAAAAAAGCAGCATAATTTCGTTTAACTCTTTGATGAACACTTAGGTCATTTCCCATCTTTTGTTGTGAGGAATTAATATTGCATATGTCATTTTTTAAGTAGGCAAATACATCTATAGTATAATTTCTTAAGGAGCCCTGGTGGCACAGTGGGCAAAGTACTCGGCTGCTAACCAAAAGATCGGCAGTTCAAACCCACGAGCTGCTCCATGGAAGAAAGATGTGGCAGTCTGCTTCTGTAAAAGTTTACAGCCTTGGAAACCCCATGGGGCAGTTCTACTCTGTCCTACAGGGTCACTATGAGTTGGTATCGATTTGACAGCTGTGGGAGTGGGATGATTTCCTAGAACTGGAACTGTAGAGTCAGAGAATAGGTTCATGTGAAATTGTTTGTTTGATATTGCTTGAATTGTCCCAATTTACCTCCTGCCAGAAGCTTATGAGTTTTCTTAGCAACATGAGGTATCATAAAACTTCTGCATTTTTTCCTATTTGATAGGTGAAAATGGTACATGAGTATAGTTTTAATTTCCATTTCTCCTATCATATGAGAAGTCAAGTGACTTTTCCTTTTTTAAGAATGTTTTACTTTTCGTCTTCTGTGACCTGTCTATGCATTTCCATATTGATTTGTAGGAACTATTTATATATTAGAGATATTAGCCCTTTGTCTGTGATGAGTTGCAGATATTTTCCTGGAGTCATTTGTCTTTTGACTCTGCTTATGGTATTCTTTTTTCCATGCATATTCTTCAGATACGTAAAGTAAGATTTATTAATTTTTTTCTCTTCTGGCTTTAATAATTTGTATAATAGTTGAAAAGATTTTTCCCATCCCTGGATAATAAAATAATTCTCACATGTTTTCCTCAACTGCTTTTATGATTTTGCTTTTTACTTCTAAATCTTTGATCCATTTGGAATTCATCTTGCTGTATAGTGTGATTGTGAATCCAATTTTTTTTTTTCCAAATGACTACCCAGTTATTACTACTACGGACTAGTAAGTTCTCCTCTCCACACACTGATCTGAGTTGCCAGCTTTATTATATCCTGATTTCTATATATGTTTGAGTTCTATATATATATTTGAACTTTCTATCCTTTGTCATTTGTTTTATTTATGAGCCAGTATCTCACTGTTTTATTACATCTTTATGATGTCTTAATGTTTTCTACAAGAGATGCTCTCTCATTGCTCTTCTTTTTCTGTGTTTTCTGCCTATTCTTATTTGTTTCTTTTTCCTGTGAAGTTTTTAAAAACTTCTTTAGTATTTTATTGGAACTGAATTCAATTTATAAGTTAATGTAGGGAAAAATTATATTTTTATTAGGTTGAGCCTTTCTACTCAAAAACTTGGTATATATACATTTCCATTTGTTCAGCTCTTCTTTTGTGGGATTTCAGAAGTCTGTGTGTTTCATATACATATATAAATGTGCATATATAGGTGTGTGTGCTTGCATTTATACTTATATATGTAATGTATGTGTAATTTTATATAAGCATGTATAATTTGTCTATACATAAGATATACATGATGTTGAATTAATCAATTGCCTTTCATTATCTCTGGAGAATGATCAAATTTTCTCTTTAGATCTATTAATACGAAGAATTTTATTAATAAATATCTTTACATAGATTCATTTTTACATTCCTGGAATAACTCTGCTAGCCAATATTTATATAGAATTTTTGCATAATGACAACAACAAAAAAATTTTTTTAAGTGTGAAAAATTGACTAGCTAATCTCAAAGATCTCAAGAAGTTCCAGCATCCATTGAGTGAAATCCAGAAAACTGAGAAAAATTAAATACCATACCATTTGGTACTAATTGTAAGAGCCACAAGGAATTAAAAGAATAATTTTCCATTCTCTATACTTGCTCCAGTGTTAAGCACAAAATAACTGTGCAAGTAATGTTTGTCCAATAAATACATGAATAAATATTTACTGAACATTAGGAGACACACGACACAGTGTAGGATGCAGCAACGACTTAGAGTATCCCAGGGACTTAAAGAGATCGGCTAGAAAGAGCATGGAATTTTGACTCAAGCTTACCTAGAAACTAATTCAAGCTCTGCTCCCCTAGTAGATGAGAGATGTTAGGCCTAACCCTTAACTCTCTGAGTCTCAGTTTCCTCATCTGTAAAAATGGAGAGAATAATATACAGCATGCAATGTGTAGCAAGCATTAAGTGAAGTATTCTAAATAATTAATAAGCACATTGCTTGGTGTGCAGCAGATTTTTTTTTTTTTAATAATTACTTCCCTTCCCGTGCCTTTTTCTCTGTCCTTCATTAAGACTATCTTCTGTAGTATAGTGGATAATGCAACACACACACACACCCCTACAGTAAAATAAAAACAGCTTAGGGCTGCAAAAGCAACTCTGAATTTGGAGCTAGACGGAACTGTGTTCTAACCCCAGTTCTTGTTGTTGTTATGCCCTGTTGAGTCAATCCGAGTCATAGCGACCCTATATGACAGAGCAGAACTGCTCTGTAAGGGTTCCTAGGCTGTAATCTTTATGAGAGCAGATTGCCAGGTCTTTTCTCTGGCGGTGCTGCTGGTGGGTTCAAACCAATGACCTTTCGGTTAGCAGCCGTGCACTTAACCATTGCACCATGAGGGCTCCTTACCTCAGGTCTGCCACTGTCTAAAAGTTTGATCATGCACATGTTATCTAAATCACTAAATCTCAGTTTCCTTGTCTGTAAAATGGGAATGATAATAGTTACTCTTCATACTGTTGGTTTGAAGACTAAGTGAGACAATGCATATGAAATACATAGTCCAAAGCAGCAAGAATAGCCTCAGTGTCCTTGCTCTGCCCTGCCAGCTACACAGCTGACAGTTGATGTATGGATTTACCCACTGCTGCCAAGAATTCTCCTCTTCAGTCAGAACTCCACAGAATGGAGAATTCCAACCGCCTGATCATGAGACATAACAACAGGAATCCGGTCTAACTCTTCTTTCTTCCCTGATCTCCAATTGTCCCGGTCATGTGGATCCCTCACTATAGTATTTAATCATATGCTGTCATATACGGTTACTCAACTGTTGGTGTGTTATGTTCTACAAACCGAAGCACCCCACCTAATGCTGTTCTTTTATCCTTCAAAGTAACTCTCATTGGATTGAACCCAAAGTCAGCCAGTAATTAAATACTTTACACCTTATAATTTTAGGGTTAGAAGGTTACTAAAAGGTTTGATATGTGAATCCCCTCTGCTACAGTTGATTAACCTATTTGAAAAACTCCACTGAAAGATTCTACTTCTCATGACAGCCCATCCCACTAGAATGCTCCCTCCCACCCCAAGGCCTTTGCATGTTTTTATTTTTTGTCCCTGGAACACTCTTCTCCACGCCTTCTCTTTGTCTTTTTTAGTCTTACTCCTATAATCCTTAAAAATCTCAAATCATTTGCCTCTTCCTCTGGGAAGCCTTCCTGACCAACCAAGCTAAATCAGTATCCTTCTATGCTCTACCGTTATAGCTCCTTGCACTCTTCCTTTATTGTACTTAACATAGTAATTATTCACATTTGTGATTGTTTGAAAAATAAACATTTTTCTCACCCTTTGAGCTATAAACTCCTTGAGACCAAAGCAAGTTTATTTTTGCTCATCATATTATCACCAGCTCCTGGCCCATAGTTACATCTTTTAATAAAAGTTTCTCATATTAGTCAGTGTATTAAACTAGTAGGTGATATTTTGACATTCTCTATATCATTGGATCCTCACTTCAGCTCAATCACCGAGTGAATTTTGATCCTTCTTCCACACTCCAGACATCTTTTCTTGACTGGCCAACAGTTTATGACTAAGCATCTCCCATTTAGCCCACTACCTGGGAGAAAGCTATCTTGCCCTTCCAGGCAAGCAGCCTACCCCAGCCCAGTCCCTGGTGTGCCCACTAGACACACGCATATATGCACAAACTGAGTACCTTCAGCGAACAGCAGACTTTACATGTTGTTTGTGTCTCATGTAAACGCTTTCTCTACCAGTTGCTGTTGAGTTGACTCCAACTCATGGCGGCCCCATGTGTGTCAGAGTAGAACTGCGGTCCGTAGGGTTTTCAAAGGCTGATATTTTGAAAGTAGATTACCAGGTGTTTCTCCTGTGGCATCACTGGATAGACTCAAGCCTCCAACTCCTTGGTTTGCCACAAAGCACGTTAGCTGTTTGCACCACCAAGGGACTAAACACTTTCTCTACATAAGTAAAATGTGTACTAAAACAAACAAACAAAAAACGGTTGCCATCAAGTCCATTCCAGCTTATAGCAACCCCACGTGTGTCACAGTAGAACTGTGCTCCAGAGGGTTTTCAGTAGCTGATTTTTCAGAAGTAGATTGCCAAGCTTTTCTTCTTAGGTGCCTTTAGGTGGACTTGAACCTCCAGGCTTTTGGTTATCAGCTGACCCTAAACAATGATAAATCCAAGATTTTTGTGCAAGTCTTAGGCCAGTTTGCCCTCAGATCCAGTCCTCACATTCATCCTGCTCTGTATCAATAGGGGGCTCACCTCTATGAGCTGCAATTTCCAGGGAAGGTTCTGGAAGAAATTAGAAGGCTAGAAGAAGGGAAATACCAAGACATTTCCCGACCCTTTCTCTATGCTTAAGAGCTGCGTCTTTTCCATGGCACTAGTTCCCATCTGACATGCCTGCCCTGGTCTCCGATTCCCTCAATAATGTCCACCCCTGGACTCCAGGAACAGTCTCCTCACTTGGGGCCTCTAGACTAGAGGGGTTCAGGGCTTCCTGCTATTGCAGACCTGTGAGTTTCCTTCCATCCCTTGCTTGCTTCTTACTTTTTCCGTCACCCAGGTAATCAGTTTCCTTTATTCAATTCCCTCAAAGTGGTTCTTACTTTCCTAGTTGGACTGATGCAAGTAAAAATGACAACAGAAAGCTGGAGCGACTTTTCCTTATATTGCCATTTCACTCTGTGATTATTTGTGTACCTTCCATTTCATATTAGGATGCAGGCACCAAGTGTTACACATTCTCTGCATTACCACACCAACTCCCAAAGCACTTTTTACATATTAAAACTTCATGAATAGTTGCTGAATGAATGAATGAATGAATTCAACCTTGGGTGTTGTAATATCTTAAGTGTTAAAGGTTCTATGTACATCCTAAAGTTGTTATACATTAATTAGAATCAGTCGATAAGCACCTTCCTCAATAACATACAAATCTGGAAGTAAAGTAATTAATTCAAAATTACATAAGCAATCAAGGTGTGCTTACTTTTCTATCAACCAAGGCATAATTGCTTAGCTGTGAGAAAGCTCAAAAGGGGTTTGTATAGCCTTGAATGGGTCTTACATAGCATATGACAGCTCAGGAATCAGCAGAGCATTGTGGAAAGCACTAGACAATTAAGGTTGCTTAAACATAAGGCATGAAAGAAATATCTATTCCAGCCAAAACAGTATTATGATTTTACTAAAAGAATTTCTTGGAGGGATGACTAGATCTACTATTTAGATGCAATTTCACACACACACACCACACTCACAAACTCCAGCTAGTTTTAGAGAGAGGGATGGATGGATGGATGGATGGATGGATGGATGGATGGATGGATGGATGGATGGATGGGGGGGATGGGTAGATGTATGTATGGATGGATGGATAGATACAGAAAAATGAGCAGAAAGAGAGAGATTAAATTATGCCTTATCTTGTGTTCCCTGGAAAACAGAACTGAGAGGACTTCTATGCAAGTAACTGGTTTTGGAGGCAATCCCAAGGCGCAGAAGTAAAATTTAGGAGTAGATGAGGAAACATGGAAAAAGCAATATATAGCCCCAGTTCCATCACTCGTTTCTTGTATTTTGTGATTTCAGGTCTCCGTGCCATCATTCATTCATTTATTCAACACTGATTAGATGTCAGGCACTGTACCTGGCCTTACAGATACAGGAGAATGAAAATGGCAATACTTGTCCTCATGATTGGAACTTAGCTACAATATCCAGCTCAAGATTTGGAAGGCTCTGCCTTCAAGGCACTCCAGGCTAGCAGTGTGCCTCCTTCATCAGACATCACAGGATTCACTGGCCTCTAGTACTCCCACACCCAATGCACAGCCTCATCGTATGGTTTCCCCTTCCAGATGCCTCTGGCAGTTCATGTATTTAGATTTCTTCAGCATTATTTTTCTAGGGTCTTCAGGAATGTTGAGAAATCTAAATAATTTATCACCATGAATAATGCTAATGCCTCCCCACAGGTAAATTTTAGCAGCTCCAGGTATCAGCCCGAATTCTTTTGCTTTTTCACTCTTCAGTATTGTGTCTGAGTGTTAAGGATCTAACCTTTAGACCAAATCTCCAGCCAGAAGTAATTACTCCAAAGTGTGTGGGGAGATGGGGCAATATAAGGTAAGTCATCTCTGATATTACTGATAGCAGTTAAGAATGCTCTGAGCTATCAGAAAAGGCCACTGGTACAGAGCATGTTAAACCCAGAAAGGAAGGATTCTATGCGTCCTAGCAGAGCCCAGCCCCATGTTGTATAGATAAAAAATGTGGACAGCATCATGAAGTAGAAAGGGCATGGCTTTGAGTTCACACAGATCCAGTCCAAATAACTACTTAGCTACTAACTTCCTGTGTAACTTTCACCAAGTCACTTCACCTCTCTGAGCAGAGATTTTTCATCTACAAAATAGACCTAACTCCTAGCTCATAGAGTTGCTGTAAGGATGACATGTGCGAAATTATGAAAAGGGTGGAATGATTCTCTGAAAATGTGAGTAGGATCACGTTAATCTTTTGTTCAAAATCCTCCAAAGGCTTCCCATTTTACTTAGAGAGAAAGCCAAAGTGCTTACACGGAGCTAAGGGCCCTACTCAGTATGCACCCCTCACCTCTCTGGCCTTATCGCGTCCATTGATTACTCTGCTGCAGTCACACTGGTCCCCTTGGGGTTCCTTGAAAACCCTAACTTTGCTTAAATCTCAAGTCCTTTTCATATGCTATTTCCTTTGCCTGGAAAGTTCTTCCCCAAGTATCTATATGGCACATGCTCTCACCTGTTTTAGGTCTTTTCTCAGATGTCATCTTTGTGCTGAGGTGTTTCCTATCTAGGCTACTTTAGCTAAAATTTAATCCCTCCCCCAAAACTTTGTACCTCTCTTCGCTACTTTTATTTTTCTCCTTAGCACTTATCACCATCTGACACTCTGTAATTTCCACAAGTTTATATCTCCTTACTTGTGTGTCACCACCACTAGAATATAAAGTCCAAAAGGGCAAGGATTCTTGACTGTTTCATTTACTGCTGTATCCTTAGTAGGAACTTAATATTTGTTGAATGAATCAAAGAATCAGTGAATGAATGCATGAATGGAACATTGAAAGGTACTCATTAAACTGGAAGTCGGTGGTGGTTCAGTGGTAGAGTTCTCACCTTCCAGGTGGGAGACCCAGGTTGAATTCCCAGCCAATACACCCCGTGTGCAGCCACCACCCGTCTGTCAGCAGAGGCATGCGTCTTACTATGATGCTGAACCGCTATCAGCAAAGCTTCCAGACTGAGGTAGACTAGGAAAAAAAAGCCTGGTGATCTACTTCTGAAAATCAGCCAAAGAAAATCCTGTAGATCACAACGGTCTGACCCACAACCGATCGTGGGGATGTCTCTGGATCAGGCAGTGTTTTTTTCCAGTAAGTCGGGGGCCAGCTCGACGGTAGCCAACAGTAATGACAAGTGTTTGCTGAATGAAGCCATGGGCCACACTTTAACTCAAATAGCTGGCAGAATGATACAAGTGCCAAAAGAGACACTAGCAGTGAACTGTGGCTTTTCCCCATGGGGAAGACGATCTGACGGAGACTTGACCGCAAAGTGCTTTGTTTAGCAACAGCATAAGTTATTCTGGGTGAGTATCTTCTCCCTGGCATCCTAAATTTCTCACAAGTACCCAGCTGGTTGGCAGGCAGCCCTACTTAATAACAACCTCTGACCCTTGAAGAGCGGTTTCTCTTGCTCAAAGCACTTTCAGATACACATTATATTAAAGCTCCGTAATCTGTGCAGCAAAGGCTCTTCCCACCACTTTTATCTTGCGTGTTAGTAAGGATAGAGGGCTTACGGCAGAGCAAGTCTCAAAAAAAAATGAGGCTAGCAAACTAGAAAAAAACATGCAATAGCAGATTGGGAGTAAGGCCAAAAAAAATTGTTTGTTACTGTTAATATGACCTCACTTTTACCCTCAAGCTGATTTGGCCTGGGATACAGGATGGGTTGAACAGATACAATGCAGTGAGGGAAGAAAGGGATTCTTTCCAGTCACATACACCAGCTAACTCAAGATTGGCGGTCACTGGGGTCACAGAAGTTATGAGCAAATGGCCCTAACAACCCAGTAGGAGTTGAACAAGTGTTTCTCCGGTGAATAGATGAATGGATGAAAAATTTTTTTCATTCATAAATATTTATTAAGCACTTCCAGCATGCTATAGGCTCTATGGTAGGCACCAGGGTTACAAAGATGAATGAGATATGTAGAGGGGCTGGGAGTATACAGGTGCCTATCAAGCGTTTTTTAGCCTTGGAATCTTTCTTTGATAGAACAAAAGCCTAATATACAAAACAGTTCAAAGCTGAGCTGCTCCAAATTGAAACAGACTGTGTGTGGAGGGGGAAAGAAGGGGGAAAGGAGGAAGGGGTCTTCACTCCTGTGGGGTGTCTAAGGAAGCGCTATGGCTCCCCAGAGTGTGTTTGAAAACATCGACCTAAATGAACATTCAAGTGCCTTGTACAACAGAGATGTTAGGATTCTGTTGGTAATCCATTAACCCCATTATCAGAGAGAAAGGCCCTGAGGAGTAGAAGACAGAGGGAAAGGTTCAGAGCTCATAGTATGCTCTGGAGAGGATGCTACTATAGGGTCCGTGAAAACCAAGGGTATGTGAAAGCCAAAGGTTGGGACAGGAGACTGCTGTGGTCATTAGTCATTTATTTTGGCTGCCAGCATGGATCTTGATGGAGGATAAACTTGCCTCTTATTACAGAGGCTGGAATGCTAGGTATTTCCTTGCCCAGATTCATTTGCCTCCAAGGCACAGGACTGAACCAAGGTCTAGGGACATAAATGGACGTGTGTCCTCTTTCTTCTCTCCTCTAGGCCTCTCCTTAGCTGGCACTGCAGTGTCTGTGGTTGCAAGGTCAGATCCTGACACAGTGGAGCAGTGCTAGGGACTCAGGCAGCAAATTCCTCATCAGACTAGTACCCCTGGAAGCTTAATCTCAAACCTGTTCTGCAGTCTTCTGAAATTCAGTGAGCTGCCCAATATCTTCTAATAAACTCCTTTTCCACTTTATCAGCCTGAGCCAATTACTGTCACTTACAGCCTAGAGCCATGAGAAGTACAGGCCACCAAATCAGAAGGAGGTCAAGGAGGAGACCTTGATATGAATACTTCTGTTCCTTCAGAAGCTCACCTCAGGTCAAACCAGGAAACCACATAAAATGGAGCTGCTAAATGAAAGAGCCCAAAAAGTTTCCGATAGTATCATCTGGGAAGAGTCTTGAATTCTCTCCCTTTCAATACACAACTTTAAAAAAAAAAAAATCTACCTCTGAGCTTTTGTGTTTATATTTTGGAAACTGTCAGCCAAAGACAGTGGCTTCTTCCTGTCCAGAACTTTGGACAATCTCAGAGTCAGATGTTCTAAGAAACCATTTTTCATTTGGGGAGCTCCTTAAAGAGAAATCCAGGTGGCTTTCAGCCTGATAGCCAAGTTGTTGACAAAGCACAGGAGTTAATGATATTTCCTGGACACCAGTCTGTATTGCTTTTACAGGATTTTGTGGCACTGAACTTGATAGTCCCTCTAAAGTCATTAATCTAGTCTCAGCTACTTCTGCTGGTCATGATTAACTTGGCACTTGTACTCAGAGAGGCCCAAGGAGAGGAAAATGTTTTCCTATATTAATTGAATAAATGTTAACCTGGAAATAAAACTCTAGTTGGGGAATTAGAAGTTAGGAAATGGGGGTTCTTATCCTGGACTTGCCGATTTTCAGCTTTGTGGCCTTGATGTGTCATTTAATCTATCTAGGTCTTGGTTTCCCCATATGTAAAAGGGGGGAAATATACTTAATGGGATTCTTACCAAGATTAAATAAGTTGATGCATGTACATTCCACTCAATAAAGTTTAGGTGTTATTGCTCTTGTTTCTTTGTCATTGTTATTATTATAAGAGGCAGAAGTAGATGTAGCTAGAGATGCTGGGGGAAGGCATATGGATGAGGAATAAGGGAAACAGAGGTAATATGGAAGAAAGAACAGTTTGGAGTCAGAGTGTTCTGCTTTGCACCAGCCATGTAAATTTGGACAACCTATTTCAGCTTCTGAAACTCTGGGTGTTTTTCTTTTTTTTTTTTTTTCAATCCATAGCATAGAGAATCAATTGTGAGGATTAAATAATATGATGATTATAAAAGCCCTGGGTACAATGCCTAACTCATAGTATGACCTCAATCAGTGTTAACTTCCTTCCTATTTTCCCATCTTATCAAAGAAGGGGGAGGGTTTACTCACAGAGAACTAATCCAAGGTTGGCAAACACAGTCAGTGGAAAATGTACCTACCACTCGTTTTTATAAATAAAGTTTTATTAGAACACAGCCATGCCTACTTGTATCCTATTGTCTATAGCTGATTGGGAGTCCCTGAATGATGCAGAGTTGAAAGTGCTCAGTTAGTAACCAAAAGGTTGAAGGTTCAAGTCTACCCAGAGGCACCTCAGAAAAAAGGCTTGTCTATCTACTTCCCAAAAAATCAGCCATTGAAAACGCTATGGAGCAGAGTATGATGACACACACAGGGGCACCATGAGTCAGAATCGACTCAACAACAACTGGTTTTCTGGTTTATGGCTGATTTAGTTGCTATGGAAACCATATGGTCCAAAAAGCCTAAAATATATACTATTTGGCCCTTTACAGAGAAAGTTTGCCGATCTCTGATCTAAACTATTAAGTCCAACCTCCACATTTACAGTTTTGGAAACATAAGGTTAAGATAATTAAATGATTTGCCTAAGGTCACAAGAGTACTTAGAGAGAAAAAGGTAAACGAACAAACATCCTCCACTGAGCATTATGCAGTGTGGATAACAGCTTCAAAAAATTTTTTGATTCAAGTCCAGGTTCCACCACTTGCTGGCTGCAAAACCTTAGATGAGTTGCAGACTTAATTCACATAATGACTACTGGGTTAGCATTTTGCCATAACAGCCCTGCTTTCAGACAACATCTCATCTCTCTTTTTTCAGTAAAATGGTTTTTTTACCCCAAAACATATTAATAAACAAGATATAAGAAGTAAAATTTTGACATGAGAGTTTCAGGTAGAGATATAAGCACCTATTTATCGGACACAATAGTTCATAGTCAGAGAATATCAGCTGGAACAAATTTAAATTGTATACTACCTGTGGAAGAACCCAAAATGTCTTGTTTTACGTACAAATGTCAAGAAATTCTTTAGTCTGTAATTAATGCAGTTGTGTCCAAAGCAGTGTATATACTATGTATATACACTGCACCCCACTTTCCTCTGTTCTCAAACCTTCTATTTTTCTTTCCGTACTTTTGGGGAGAAATTTCTCTTAGCCTTGGAGTGCCCGGAACCATTCTATGTAAACCCCTGCTAACACAAAATAATCTGATCTTAGTTTTGCCATGTCACCCTAAAGCAGAGGCATTTATTTGATATTTATTTAATAATAATTTAGTTCTTTCACTGAGTGGTTTTGGAACTTTTCTGGAATTTTAAGCCCTTTTGGCCATTTTGCACAATTTCAAGAATGTTTTGTTTTGGCGGGGGGTGGGGGGGGGGCGGAATTTTTGTCTTGTAAAAATAAATAAAGACCACCCAAATGGGAATAAACAGAGGCTATTTATTCAGACCTTGCAATATAGCAAGAATGTCAACCATCATCTGTATGTAGCAGAGTCTCAAAGACAGGCAAGAGAGTTGTAAAGCTTTAGAGTAGAAAAAAATGGGGGGCGGGGAGGTTTCAGGTATGTTCTGATTGGAGATTGTTGGCATAGGGAAGCTGGAGGCAGGCTAACTAGAAGAGGAGCATCTTATGCGATTAGCTTGGGAGCATATTTGGCTTTCTATGGCTTGTCCTAAGTGGGAAGCAGGGGCAAAAAGAATAGGGAGGTTGGCCAAGTCCTGGGCTGATTGTTGCAAAGGTTGTAATTTAGTGTACTGGACTAGATGCTACAAAGATCATGGTTTGGCTTCCCAGGATGGTTGCTGCAGAAGTTGTAGGTCAGATCAGAGTTCTATTGTCATGTATGATCTGCCCATCATCCATTTGAATATTCAGTCCCCTGGTCCCTCCTTTTGGTCATTCTCTCACTTGCAAGAGATGGATCAATTCAGAGAAACTAGAGATTAAGATCTTCAGATTTCCAGTTGTCTCCATAGTCAACTGTATCGTATGACCTTCTTGACCTTTTTGTTGTTGTATTGTCATGTGATCATTTGATGAGAGAGTTATTACACAGAAGCATTTAAGACTGGATAGACTGTAATGAACCTGCATTGTGACCTCTATGGCAAAAAGAGGAACATTTAATAGTCTCTTTAAGATGCTTTGCAGGCAAGAATCCCAATTTCCCAACCAAGGCAAGACAACAAGAGCCAAATAGCTTTTTCTATAAGACAACGTATAACCTGTTCTATCTTGCTCAGTTCACTGATACAAGTATAGCAGGAAGTATTAACAATTGTACAGACACCACCATGACTAGTGAACAAGAAATCTAGAGCAACGTAACTGTCCATCTAATGCTGCCAACAAGTTGAGAGTGATATGTATTCTATCTAGCAAAGGAGTGGTACTATTAACAACTTCTGCTAGAGTTAGTGAGGTTTCTTACAGATCTTTTTTATTTGTATGATTCCCACCATTGAAAACATTTCTCTGATTTTTTGGATGAACAGTAAGTCAGTAATTTCTCCAGGTAGGGTGACCAAATATTCAACGGTGGCCTCATTTTGGGGCTCACATCTGAGTTGGAGTTTCCAGCTTTGATGATTTATAGAATTAGAGTCCATGTATACTGATAAGTCTTGGAATACTATTTCTAAAGAGCATGAGAGGTTAGTCTGAGGCAAAGAGGATCAGATGTCCTGGCCACAAAGGAAGTAGTATACAGTAGGGATACATAGATATCCAGGAGAAAAAAAAAGAGTTGTTCATGACATGAGATCAGAACCAAGGCCTTACTTTAGCTGGGGTATATTTTTGGATCACTATTAGTGTCTCCCAAGTGGCAAGTATTTGGCTCGTCTCCCTAATAAGGTTGTTAAATTCAAATTTATATTATCAAAAGTCTGATTGATAGATTGTAATAATTGGTTCTTTTTCTAGGAGAGAAGGATACTAGCAAAGTCACAGGTTGATTTGTTTAAGGTCATTTGTCCATAAAGGTGCAAGTGAAAATGCCATCAGCTGCAATTCCCTAAGGTCTTATATGATGAGAATAGAATTGTAAGAGGTTTTTATCATGAGGGTTGGTGATAGATGACATATCCAAAAGTTGCTAAGATTGACAGCAGTGTTACTGTTCGGGATAATCTAAGGATGCCATTAGAAGAGTATGTTCTGACCTAACAACTATCATAAAGAGGAAACAAAAGAGAAAAGGGGCCATTATCGGTGAACAACAACCAGGAGTCTCTAGAAAATGAGAAGGCAAAAGATTACAAGCAAACAGATGAAAAATAATACAGATGAAGAATAAGATGGGATCTTGGTCTGACTTCTTGGGCAGAAACAGTCTACTATTTGGCTTATTTGGAAGGTCTTAGGTCAGCTGCCTACTTAAGAAAATCTGTTAATTCCAAAGAATCCCTGAAAATTCTCAGTTTGAGGTCCCCTGTTGAAGCAGTCTTCCAATTGTGTGCAATTCTGTATTTCTTCTTCAGTTGTGACACATGAATCCAAGGACTGATTCCCAGAGTGTCACAGCTGTATTTGTTTTGAACAGAAACTGATTAAAGGTCCCTTCCAGTGAGAATCAAGTGCAGTTTCTCTCTGATGTCTCTTCAGTAGATGAACTCTCCTGGTTGAAGATCATGAAAAGGCTGATTAGGAAGATGTTGTAAGAAGGCGGCCTCAATCTGTTGGTGATAGGACTGAGTCCCTTGCAAAATTTTGCCATCTCTGCATGGAGCAAAGCTTGCCATCTCTTCATGGAGCAGAGCAGGGGCTACTATCACAGGTAAAATCCCTAAATGCATGAGTCTTCCAGTTACCAGTCAATAAGGGGATAAATGATATGTCCCCAAAGTAATGCACCATATAGTCATAGAGTTAGTACCCTTGGCCAAGGAACTGCAAGTGTTACTGAAAGTCTTGCTAATTTTAATGTAAGGATCCCATCGGTTCTTTCAACCTTTCAAGACGATTATGGAGCAGCTTTTTAGCAACTGTAAAGACTGTAGCTTTTTGGCAAGGGAATGCAAATGCTGTTGAGTTGTAAGAGTTCTTTCTATATTCTGTATATTAAACCCTTATCAGATATATGGTTCTCAAATATTTTCTCCCATTCTTTGGGTTATCTCTTCACTTTCATGACAAAATTGTTTGATGCACAGAAGTTTTTAATTTTCATGAATCCGATGTATCCATTTTTTCTTTTGTTGCTTATGGTTTTGGTGTCACGTCTAAGAATTTGTTGCCAAAAACAAGGTCTTGAAGCTTTATTCCTATGTTTTCTTCTAAGATTTTTATGGTTTTCATGCTTATATTTAGGCCATTGATCTATTTTGAGTAGTTTTTATATATGGTATGAGGTAAGGGTTCAACTTCATTCTTTTGCATGTGGAGATCCAGCTGTCCCAGCACCATTTGTTGAAGAGACTGTCTTTTCCCATTAAATTGACACGGCACAGCAAAGTAATTTTTTAATAGAATTTTGTTTGGAGGCTTCTGCATACCAATCAAAAGATGCTACCCATTGGGCCTGAGAAATTTCATTACCTTTATTTTTTAAAGTGCCTCTCAAATAAACAATTTTGTTCAAGCCAAATGTTCCTCAGAGTGGACATTGATAGTCTAAATCATCCTTGGTGAAGTTATGCCATTTAGAAAGGTAGGTGCAAAAATTAAGATTGTAATGAGGCTACATATAAGACACAGGAGTTTTTCTGGGAGTAGGAGAGAATGACTTAGACAACCCCATAAGCACTGGGAACAGTTAGTTGAAAATGACGCTTATGCATTTTGTATCTCAAGCCCCGAACCTGACAGTTGGCTGCCTCTGAACACAGGCAATAAACCCCAGCAGACAGAAAACCAGAGAGAACAGTCTCTCTAGATCAAAGCCAAGTTTTCAGGACAGAAAAACAGAGAGAAGGGGAAACTTATTCAGTTTTATTGATGGCTCACGGCAAAGTTTGTCTATATGGATACTGGTCTGGTGAGAACCACAAACTCACTGGTCTCTAAGGCTAGCCCAAACAACAGGCCCATGAGACCTATACCTGTGCTCTCCCCTGTAATTCTCCTTATGATAAGCAACAATTTTAGACAGGACAACACAAAACAAAAGCACAAAAGAGAACAAAAAAGGGATGAAAAGAAATGACTGAGTTCCACCAAGAATGCCAAACAAATGGGAACCAATAATTAAGTCTGGATGCTAAACTGAGAATAAATAATCAAGAAACTCAACACAAAGAGAGCCAGGTTCAGACCTGCTGCCAACTTAACACATTAATGTGCACTCTACACACCATGAACCTGAAGGCACAGGGGGCTTTTGTGGGTACCACAGTGGTCAAAGACTGGGATCTATGGTGGCAGGCAGTGTAGACCATAACTCAGCGGAATCTTCAGGAAAATTGTTGAAATAAAGACCACCCAAATTAGAACAACAGAGGCGATTTATTTGGAGCTTACTAATAGCAAGGGTGTCAGCCACCATTACCTGTGTTTGGCAAAGACTTAAAGGCAGGCAGTGGAGTAGGAAAAAGGGAAGGCTTCATATGTGCTCTGATTGGAGATTATTGACAGAAAACTGGAGGCTAACAAAAGAGGGGCATCTTATATGATTGATTTGAGGATTATATTTGGCTTTCTGTGATTGGTCTCGGGAAATCCTGGTGGCATAGGGGTTAAGTGCTATGCCTGCTAACCAAAAGGTTGGCAGTTCAAATCCACCAGGCGCTCCTTGGAAACTCTATGGGGCAGTTCTGCTCTGTCCTATAGGGTCACTATGAGTCAGAATCAACTCAACTGCAATGGGTTTTGGCTGGTCTTGAGAGGGAAGTGGGGGCAAAAAATAGGAAAGGTGGCAGTCATTAACCAAGTCCTGGTCTGATCGCTGCAGAGGTTGTAACTTAGCTTCTTGGACTGAATCAAAAACAACAACAACAACAAACAAACCAGTTGCCATCAAATCAATTCCAACTCATGGTACAGAGCAGAACTCCACCATAAGGTTTCCAAAGAGCGGCTGGTGGCTTCGAATTGCTGACCTTTTTTTAGCAGCTGTAGCTCTTAACCACTGCACCACCAGCTATAAAAGTTGTGGTTTGGCTTCCTGGGCTGGTTGCTGCAGAGATTCTAGGTCAGAGTTCTACTGAAATAGATGACCTGGCCATTGTCTGTCTGCATATTCTATCTCTCGGTCTTTTAATTTTCTAATTCATTTTCAGCCAACTGTTCCTTCTCTTTGTGTTTGTAATTGCAAACAGTTGGAGCAAACTAAATGTCTAACACTAGGGATTATTGATGGTTGTTTAATTTGTACCATCTAATTCCTTAATGTTTGCTATTTAGGATTCCTGGGCATTAGTTCCAAGTAGAGAGGCAAATAAGGATGAAGATTATTTGGACTCTCAGATGGGCTCACTCCAGCTTAAGTAAATTCTAGCCCAAGATATACTGGATCATCATCCAATCAAAAGGTGAAGAAAACAGAAATAAGCAGTATGGGGCTAGGGAATAATAAATGATAGCAATAGCTAGTGTTTTTAATTCATTGAGTCTTTACAACAACACTTTAAAATGTTCCTCTTTATTATGTCCATTTTACGCATGAAGAAGCTGAAGCAGAAAGGTTAAGTAATTTACTCAAGATCACACAGCTAATAAGTGGCAGTGCAGGATTCAAGCCCAGACTGCCTGGCCAAGGTCTTAAGTACCATATTCTAAGCTAACTTAACTAGGGAAACTATGCCTTGAGGGCAGCCAAAACAGAATCCTATAGGGGTTAAGATAATTGGATTTGGTGTCATCCATCCCTGGATTCAAATCCCAGCTCCAGCACATACTGGTAGTGTGACCTTTAACATGTTCATTAACCCATCTGAACTCTTTGAGTTCCTCAACTGCAAAATGGAGAGAATATACCCAGAGCCAGATTAAATCTATCAAGCTCCACGCAGTTATCTACGGTGACTGAAAACAATTGAAATGAGGTGAGAGGAAAAAATGCATTCGCCAAAATTTCTTTCAGAGAGGGCAGAATATGTGACCGGAAAGATACTTTAATCAGCCGCCAGGGTTGGGAGGTCGGGGTGGGGTATTAAGTAACAATAAATAGTTGCTAAGCCACCTTCGAAGGACAGGTGGATCTGGTTAACAGTAGGGCTTTTGTTTGGCAGAATGCTTTATGAAATCTTGGGCCAGAACTTACTTGTTCTGTAAAATAGAAGAATGGCTGGCATGGCCAACAGGAATCCTCTTTCTCCACCTCTCCCATGCTGCCCTCAGCCTCTCTAAAAGTACTAGATATTTAAAGACCATTGTCTGGAAAGGGCATGAATTACTTGGCTGCCATGATGCCCATGTATCTTGGTCTGACTCAGCTGAAGTTTAACTCATAGAAACACTGTAAAGATTACACAATATTAGGTAGAACCATGCAATTGTCGATAAAAATACGAAAATAGGAGCCCTGGTGGTGCAATGGTTAAGCACTTGGCTGCTGACCAAAAGGTCAGCAGTTCTACTCCGTCCTATAGGGTCACTATGAATTGGAATCAACTTGACAGAAACAGGTTTGGTTTTGATTTGGTATACAAAAATAATAACTTTGTGTGGTTCCAATTAATATAAATATTGAGATTGTTTTAAACAGAACCTTTAACAAGTTAATTCCTGGTAAAATAGTAGCTAGCTTTATTATCAATTTCCAAGAGTGGGGCCAGCTGACATAGGCATGATTCTGACAGGCTGCATTTAAGGTCCAGTCAAATGGATGGGAAAATGCTGGCATCGTGGTTTGGAACACATTAGTCCATCTGAAGCAGAATGTCTGTCCATGAAGGTCTCTCACACAGGACACAGCACCCAGAATAGGATCCTAGCAAGAGGTATCTTAGATGTCAGTGGGAGAACCCCAGCTACATGGAGAGGCCACATGTAGGTGCCCCAAACAACAGTCCCAGCTAAGCCTAGCTTTGGATTCATCCCAGCCCAGACACCAGATACGTGAGTGAAGGAGCCATCTTAGTAGTGGAACCTTCAGCCCCATTGTTTGAGTCACAGCAGGTGTTCGAATCTACCAGCTGGGGCCTCAGACAATGTGGAGCAGAGAGACACTGTTCCCATGATACCCTGTCTGCATTTCTGCGCCACTGAATCCATGACAGAATTCATGTTGGTTGCTTTGTGCTGCTAAATTTTTAGGGTGGTTTGTAATGCGATAGTAGACAATGGGAACAATTATGGTGGATGGCTACAAGTCCAGAACTCCATCCAAACTAACTTAAGCAAAAATGGGAATCTATTGGCTCAAAAATCTGCAAAAAGCAGAGGCTAAGTTGCACTCAAGGACAATAGGATCCAGGAACTCAGTTTTTATCAGAGCTCTCTCTCTACCTCTTGCCTCTGTTTCTCTCCCCATATTGGCTTCATTCTTTCCTAGCAGAGTTTTCTCCACGTAGCTATAGGCAGCTCCCTGACTACAGAGGCAAGAAAGCTTGTCCTTCCTGGCATCAGTATTCATTTAAACTTCCAGATTAGAACATTCGCCCAGCTGGATTCTATGCACATTCCTGGATTAACCACCATGGTCAAATGACTGGTGGGGCTATAAATGGACTATGCCAGGGGCAAATTCCTGTGGCCAGGGGCAGATCTACCACAGGCAGCTTCCAGCAGAACAAATCATTAGAGCAAGAGAAATTATTGGGGAGAGACAAAGCAATTTGCATCAATTTGCTTTCCAGTCAATTCTGACTCATGGCAACCCTATGTGTGTCAGGGTAGAACTGTGCTCCATAGTGTTTTCAGTGGCTGATTTTTATGAAGTGGAATCACCAGGCCTTTCTTCTGAGGAGCCTCTGGGTGGATTTGATAAGTAGCCAAGCACTTAACCATTTGTGCAATCCAGGGACTCCATATCAACCACAGTGGTTTAAAATATTATTTCAGGGATACTTTCTAAAGCAGAGCGACTCCATTTACCCACAGGTAGTGTGGAATGTGGGATGAGAGGACCCTCCCCAACTGAAAACGGGCAAAAAAAAAAAAAAAAACTGAAGCCCCCAATAGCTCAGAGGAATGTGCTTTCACTGGGTATCGAGACCTGCCAGATTCTTTATTAATGAACACGTAGTACGTGCTTTCAAACTGGCCATTTTACTGAACCCTCACAACCCTAGGAGGCAGGTATTGTTAAGCCCTATTACAAACAAGCAAAATAGACTTCGGATAATTACAGTTACTTGTTCAAGGTCATGTGATTTGAAGGGTCAGAAACAACATACAAAGTATGGTCTTCAATCTATAAATTTATAAATTAGAAATCTATCAATTCAAATCCAGTTCACATTAAGAGAACGGACAACCTGGGGCAGGGAGGTATTTACCCAAACAAAGAAAAAAAATCTTAAATTTGACACATGAAATCTAAATACCAGTATCCCAAAGTGTTAGTTGTTCAAATGTAAATAAAGCAACAGTGTGTTAGGTCTTCAGACAAGCTGAGACATTAACCACAACCTAAGAAACTTGTTTTCTCCATTGTCTAAGGGCGCCTGGACCTCAGACAAACCCCATATTTCTTGGAAACATGTATTCCCTGGAGAACCAGGGAAGACATGTGGTCCAGTAAATGCCATTAGCGGTCTCATCGTGTGTTTCCTTGTCTGTTGTCTCCAAGAGTACAGCCATCAGAACACTCATGTTTTCGAAACACACTCTTCCAAATGACCAGAGTCGCCAGCAAATTTTAAGTAGGTCTGAGAGGTCTATTTAGGGGAGTCTTTGGGATATATGAAAGTCTTTTTTAGAGCTTCCTATGAACAGTAGCTCCTGTGAACAGAGCAATATGCTGGGCACACAGTGATAGAGGAATGGGAGATTAAGAAATTGAGAGAGAGAGATCACATAAGTTACAGGAAAGACTCAAGCACTGGATGACCCTGAGCAAGTTATTTAGCCTCATCTATGGGTGGCACAAAGTTAAGCTCTCAACTGCTAGCTGAAAGGTTGGCAGTTTGAACCCATCAAGAGGCACGTGGGAACACAGGCCTGGTGATCTGTTTCCGAAACATCAAGCCTTGAAAACTCTATGGAGCAATTCAACTCTGTACACACGGGGCCACCATGTGTTGAAATCAACTGGACGGCAACTAACAACAACAACATAATGTAGGATTGATAGTTCAGTGGGAGATTTCTTACTTTCCATGTGGGAGACCCAGCTTCTATTCCCAGCCAATGCACCTCATGCATAGCCACCACTCATATGTCAGTGGAGGCTTGCCTGTTGGTATGATGCCGAACAGGTTTCAGCAGAGCTTGTAGACTAAGATGGACTAGGAAGAAAGGCTTAGCATTCTACTTCTAAAATTCAGTCAGTTAAAACCCTATGGATCGCAATAGTCTGATCCCACACCAATCACGGGGATGGCGCAGAACTGGACAGTGTTTTGTTCCACTGTGCATGGGGTCTCCATAAGTAGGAGGCTGACTCCACTGCAGCTAACAACAAGGACAAATAATGTAGGATTGGAATCCCTGGGTGGTGCAAATGGTTAGCACACTCAGCTGCTTACTGAAAGGTTGGAGGTTTGGTGCCTCGGAAGAAAGTCCTGGTGATCTACTTCTAAAAAATTAGCTATAGAAAACCCTAGGGAGTACAGTTCTACTCTGACACACAAGAGGTAGCCATAAGTTGAAATCAACTCAACAGCAACAGATATAATGTAAAATTAATAATAATATGATGATGATTCACAAATTTATATCTCCAGTCCAGCAACTCTTATACCTCCAGACCTTTATCCAAATGCCTAATAATAATTTACCCTCACGTGTTTAATGGTGGCCGCAGAATCAGCATGAGTAAAACTGACCTCATAACTGTCTTCCCCACTTCTGTACTTCTCTGGGGTTTCTACATAAAAAGTTCACAGCAGTTCCATCCTAACATTTTCATCAATTTGGAAATCTTAAACATTAATATGGAAGACAGAGCAAGCATGCCACACTCTCAGTTCTGTGAACTACAAACCAAACACTCAGCTTTATGCCTTTAAACCACCAATGGTTGGGGGACAAGTCTGCATTTTTAATGTTCCTCCCATTTGACTGCCTGATCTCCCAGGAGATGGGTACACCTGGTCTCCATGACCGTGTTTGGGACCCTGCCACTCATACTGCAATGGTCAGGCCATACACCACTAAACTGCCAGAATTTGAGCAGCAACACCTATGAGAGCAACTGCAGCAGAGAAGGGGACCATGTAGCCTGCTGCTCAGAATTTTTCTTTTCTTTTCTACAGGGCTGTAGTGATCAGGACTGTCCCTTTGAACTAAGCAAGCCCCCTGAAATCCTTGATCCAGTCACAGCAGTGACTCCTATTTGAGAAGACATGCATTTGCAATAAACAAGTTTATTGCAATAAATGGGATTGGGGCTTCCAAAAGGACCATTTACAATAGCATTGTTACAGTGGTATTAACCATGCTATATTAGTAGGGAGTGCCCTTGAATATCTATCTTTCTCATTAGGCCTGAGCTCCCTGAGATCTGGAACAATGTCTAAACCATATCTGTTTTCCTCAGACAGCCTAACACTGTCGTTGTTCAGAATACGTGCGTTGAATCACTTTCAACATAAGCTTCCTGAAGATAAGAATGAATTTTCTATTTCTTTCACTTCCTCTGTAAAATCAAAAGATACTTACTGAATTCAGGGTCTTGGGTTTCAGTCCATGGCTTTCAATAATTGGATTTCAATGTGTACCTTTTATTAAGTAGCAAACTTAAGTTGATCTCGTGGATAGGTCACAAGATTATAGTGAGTGGGTATGGGGATTGTTCACTTTGGGGTAGCCATTTTGTGTCTAAGAAAATTGAACCTTAAAAGGTAATATGGCATTATCGTCCACTTGGTGTAGGAGAGTTTACTCATTCTTGGAGTTGACATGACAGCATTAATAAGAGCGGAGAAAGAGAAGCTGTGAGGTGCATGGCATGGAACCCATTCCTTTCCTGTTGGTGCTGTAAACCCATAATATGCGGCATATGTGTGGGAGGGTTGAAGCCACAACAAGAGGTATGACAGCTGCAGAGGCAGCATTTGGGGTTGAATTGGGATGGAGGGTGTCTTTTGCATGGTACTGGAATCAATTTGGTCTTACTCGCTCTAGTTTCCCATGGTTGGGCACCTGTTTTATATTTGACTTTTCATAGCTATCCCACAAGCTCACATATCACACAGGAGAAGTATAAGCATGGTAGGTTTGTGGGTTAACTTTTTTTCCAAGTGAAATCCAACTAAATGTGAAATAAATGTTGGAGGAAAATCATAAAAGGCATGACTGCCTAAAACATTTATTCTTTCCACGGATAGTACAATCTCATTCCAGAAAAGTTTCCAGGGGCTGGGAAGTGTTATGGGGTGAAGGCAAAACACTGTTAACAGGGACTTTTTGTCTACATCTTCAGTCCAGACTTCGGGGATCCCTTTAAGGTGCTGTGCTTGTCTCTACATCATACCTGGGACATGAGCTAAACGGGTGGTGCTGCTGCTTTCTTCCACTCACAACTTCATTCCTGACCTACTTTCTTTTTTCTGTTGCTCACACCTCACACTAGAGTCTTCTAGTTAATGGCATAACTTTTCATGTTTGCATCCTTGTCTTCCCTCCGAATTCCCTACACACTGTCATTTTTCAGTCTACAACCTAGCTACTCTAAACATAGATTGCTCTGCTTCTCCCCACTGGCCACCCAGCTTCTGGCTAGTCTGGTAACCAAGCCCTGCTCCCTGGCCCTGGAAATAGAAACCAGCCCTAAGGGAGGACTCCTACCAAACTCATTCTTTGGGACAGGTAAGACCTGAACACACCCTTAAATCCTTGAAATTAAAAAAAGAAGCTACGTTCTGATAATACAAAACTGAAATGTTTGGGCACAATAAAAATCAACAGAGAATAAATTAAAAATATCAGATAAAGGCTATAAAAATGATTGAATGTTTGATACATCAAGAGGAAAAAATTCACCCAAAAAAATTCTCTAAAATTACCAATATCCCCCAGAAAACAGAAATGAGCATATCCAGGGCTACCATATTAGCCAAATTTTTATGTTGACCAGTTAGTTTCAATTAAATAACTTGGTGTTACTCTCATGCTCCAGAAGACATAAAGCATTTCCTTCTCTGAACAAAGAAACAAAAGGTGAAGTGAGTGCCTGAGTGAACAATTATTTCTAGAAGCTAAGTAAGTACAGCAGTCCCCAGGGGCCCTGTAATTAGTTATTTATTTTTATTTTGGCTTCATTTGAGTTCTATGTAACCTATTCTACAAATCAATCAAGGAAGCTAATGAAAGACTGAATGGAAGAGAGGAAGGAGCAGATGTTGGAGGAAGGCCTGCTGGGAAAATCACCCACCTCTGGAATTACCATGGATTCTCCTTCCAGCGTGAGAAAACATGTACATGTGAGTTCAGTTTTTCACAGTGACTGAGAAACCTCTATATGGCACTGCATTTGAGAAGAAGCCAAGCAACCTACAATCCCTGACCTCAGGGAGCTGACAGTTGAATAAAAGGACCCAGAGCAGTAACTGTAATGTAATATAATTACAATATGATACGCAGCAGATGCTAGATGACTGGTGTAGGGACACCTAGCCCACCTGAATGACCATATCTGAGGTGAACTTTGAAGTCTGGATAAGAATTATTGGTATGGGTCTGAAGTTACCCAATTGATTTTCATTAGTCCTTCATTATTTTGTAGTAATCCAGTTCAGCGCATGTGTTCTGGGCATGAAGACTTGGACACTTTCCTAATGAGTTTACAATCTGGTCATAGAGAGAAAATTTCACTTACACAGAGAACAACTAGAAGGACCACTGCAAGATTGTAAATATAGGCTACACAGCCTGATTCCAACTGCACAGGCTATAGTTTCATTTTGAAAAAGTAGAGGACCTGAAGAAGTTGAAGAAAATTATCTTTATCAGCATCATCAAGAACATCTCTGAGCATCATAAAGTTAGAGTCAAAGGGCTATAAGGCTATTGAATCTAATCCACTTAGAGTAAACTGAGGCAGCCAGTGGCAAATTTCCTTGTCCAAGTTTACATAACGAGGAGATGGCAAAGCAAATTAAAATTCCATAAAAGTAGGTACCTTGTTATTCATGTGGATTTTTCTAATGACTAGAATATAATTGTTACTCAGTAAGTATATGCTATATTAATTAACAACCGCCTACGTTAGGATAAAGGAGCCGTAGTGACACAGTGGTTAAAGCGATCAGCTGCAAACTGAAAGGTGAGCGGTTCGAACCCACCAGCCGCTCCTCGGGAGAAAGATGTGGCAGTATCCTTCCATAAAGATTTGCAACCTTGGAAACCCTATGCGGCAGTTCTACTCTGTCCTATAGGGTCACTATGAGTCGGTTATGGGTATGCTTGGATAAGGAGTCCCTGGGTGGCACAAATGTTTAAGCGCTGTACTAGCTGGAAGGCTGACAATTTGAACCCACCCAGAGGTGATCTGGAAGACAGGTCTGGTGATCTGCTTCTGAAAGATCATGGCATTGAAAACTCTATGGAGTACAGCTCTACTCTGCACACATGGGGTTGCCATGAGTCTGAATCGACTTGACAGCAACTAAAAACAACAATGTTAGGATAAATTTATGGCAATCCTAAAGCATTGATTTCCAGAGAGACAGCTAAAGGTAAGGGTATCACAACAGATCAATGCAAGCAAAAGATGACTTCATCTCTTGAATGAACTACAAATGTAGTCAGATTCTAGAGGTCAAAGGAAACAGTCCATTCCCAATGGCATGATGATGTTTAATCAGGAACTCAGTTCTTGGATACTGTGAATTTGAACTCAGCAAGTGTTTTTTCAAATACATAATGCGTGCCAAGCATTTGATTCATCTCTGGGGCACAAAGATTAATAACCTAATCCCTGACCTCAAGGACTTCTCTTTCTAAAGAAGGAGATGATACCATCCATGATGCATAGCTGATTTCATAAAAGCAAACATGAAATATTAATGAACCAAATAAGAGGGATAAGTTTGGTTCTAATTTAGATGAATCTGTGAAGGTTTCACAGAAATGGGAACACCTGAGCTTGGCCTTGAATTATGACTAAGTCTTAACAGACGGAGACAGGGACAGAAGGAGACAGAGGCAAGAAAACCTTGTTCACATCTGAGAATTGGTGGAACGTCTGGTAAAGCAAACCCAAGAGGATGCCTCCTGTAAGGAAAGATAGCCCAGAACTTGGGAGTGGTGTTTATCCAGAGCTACAGAAAATCTAGAGAAGAGAGGAAGAAGCTGAATCAAGAAAAGCCAAGGTCATGATAGCAGACACTGTTGGAGCCCACCAATATCCCCTCAGCATGTACCATTTCTGTAAAAACCAGCCCAACTTTCAAATGTTATCATCTATGACCCTGCCTAAGGACATTCTCTGGCCGATAGAGCCTACTCTGCCTGCACAAAGGGCAGGCCAACAGTGGTAGGAAATTAATGTCTCCCCAACTCCAGCAGTGATTAACGGATGTTGGTGGGTAAATACTCGTGTCCTCTTGCCCCTTGGGTAGGGAAACACTGAGGCATGTGCTTCCTAGCAGTACTAGGCTCCAGCTGCTCACATTGTTAACATGCTTGATAATGATCCTCTATCAGCTTCCTCTTCTGCCCTGTCTCACTTCTTTCTCCACTCCCCAACTGGTTCAGCTGCTAACCAAAAGGTTGGCAGTTCAAATCCACCAGGCACTCCTTAGAAACCCTGTGGGGCAGTTCTATTCTGTCCTGTAGGGTCACTATGAGTTGGAATCGACTTGACAGCTTCGGGTTTGGTTTGGTTTTGGTTCCCCCTATTATACTATTAGTTGTTGTTGTTAGTTGACACGGTACCAGCTCCAACTCATGGTGACCCCATGTACAACAGAACAAAACGTTGACTGGTCCTACACTATCTTTACAACCGTTAGTATGCTCGACTCCATTGTTGTGGCCACTGTGTGTTTTGAGTGCCTTCCAACCTAGAGGCCTTATCTTCTAGCACTTTATTGGGTGATTTTCTGTTGTGATCCATAAAGTTTTCGTTGGCTAATTTTCAGAAGTAAATTGCCGGGCCTTTCTTCCTAGTGTGTCTTAGTCTGGAAGCTCTGCTGAAACCTGTTCACTATGGGTGACCCTGCTGGTATTTGAAATACTAGTGGCGTAGCTTTCAGTATCATAGCAACACACAAGCCACCACAGTAGGACAAACTGACAGACAGGTGGTGGAAATGCACCACTAACATCTGACTTAAATTCTCAGAGTCTGTTTTTGAGGAAAGCCAATGTCAGTCATCAGGGAAGAGAATCAAAGGTCAGTTTTCAAGAGAAAGAGAAGGCTATAAAGAAGAAACAGACGATAAGCCAGCAACTAGGAAAGTGAGAGACGGTGTGAGTCGGGGTAGGAAGGGAGTTGGCAAGGGTGCATCAGAATTATGGTTGTGAAAACGCAAGTTAGTTATGCTAGTTACTTGATTTAAGAGCAAGTCTAATGGGCTGATGGGTTCTTAATCATTTTGATTTTTGAGAAACTGATGAAAGCTTTGGACTTTCTATCCAGGAAAAAAAAAAAGTATACAAACAATTTGCTTGGAACTTCAAGGGACTCCCAAACCCCAGATTAAGAACCCCTGATTAAAGGGTATATGTGAGGCTGGACTCTGGAAGCCTTGATTGCCTGCAGAGTGCTTTAGTATTTATTCCATAGGCATTGGGGAGCCAGCAAAGGTTTTTACTATCGGAGAGTTCCCAAGTGGTTATAGTTTTCCATTCCAAATGGAACCCAAGAAATCTGGATGTTTTTAACAGATTGAAAGAGAAATTGGACAAAAGCACATAGATAATTGAGCTCCTTGTTGGCCAAAAACATTTGCAACCAGATGCACTGAAGGGCTTCAGAGCTGCTGACTGCAGGATCCAGATGCACCTCAATAGATGCCATGGGGAGTCACTTCCATAGCCAAATGTTTTGGCCTCAAACGTTCCTGGAGCAGGATGGATGCTGAATGCAGCCGGAAACAAATTCAGGGCAGGCACAACTATCCATAGGATCACTTCTAAGAGTTTGGGGCAAAAATCCTTCTGTAGCGGAGTGGACAAAGAGAGATACTACTGAGAGGCAGAGAACAAAAGAATCCATTTGAGGGAACACACAGGGCTGGGAGGGGAAAGCTGAGAAAATGTGGAGAAGAACCTATCAGATATATAATTGTAGAAAATACAGGCTGATTTGAGAACTAAAGAGAAATGTCTAGAAATTAAAAAAGAAAAAATCATAGTAACTGGACTTGAAGCACCTAAAGTTCTAATAGGGAGAAAGAGATGTTAAATGATTTTTTCCATTCCCTTTTCTAAAATGAATTTTTATAACATGGCTACCATTTGTTAAGTATCTACTATATGGGGAAATGCTACGTTCAACATCACTACATAGAATAGTCCTACAAAGAAGCATTATCTCCATGTTACAGGTGAGTAACTTGAGACCCAGAAGAAATTTGCACAAGGCCACCCAATGAAGAAACGGTAAAACCAGGGTTTGAACCCAGGCCTGTCTGACTTGAAGTCACACACACTGGCTTCTGTTGCCCTTGTCCCAAAGCTTGGGTTTGTAGACCAAACACAACTGAAGTGAAGGCAAATTACACAACTGAGACTTCAGAACAAAAATGAAGAACTTTTGGACCGAGCTGATGGGGCAGGGGGGTGAGAACTGTTACAGGAAAAGGAGGAGGCAACCATGTTACTCTGAAAAAGATGAACACTGGTCACCATGATCGTCTACATGATGATCTCTGAACTTATCATTTCCAAGACACCCTGACTGGCACAATCTCTTGTCTCAGTCAGGGAGGACCAGTGAGAAAATGGGAAGCCTTGGTAGGCTAGAGGCAGAAGGACCTCAGATTGGGTCATCCAGACAGATGCCCTCAGGTTTCTAGAGTGGCCCATGGTGTGATAGAAAGAGCACAGATGCTGAATCAGATGATGAAGGTACAAATCATGCTCAGTCACCCCCATCTCAACCACCAACAAAACCTCTTGGAGCCTCAGTTTCTTCACTGATAAAAATCAAACCAGCTGTTTCTCAGGGCTAATGGAATGATTATACAAAATAATGAATGCATGGTGTCTAGCAAAATGCCCAGCACAAAAAAGCTCTCAATAACTAGGAAGTTTGCATTCCAACATCCTTTCTTTACTCTCATTTTCTATTTGACTCCCTTCTTTCTTGTTTTCCAGACAAGCCCACTTTCAAGGCTGGTACTTCTGGTTAGCAGTCCTGATTATAACTCTTTTCACTCATTTCACCTCAATACACATTTATTTAGTGAGCCCTGGTGGCAGAGTGGTTAAGGGCTCAGCTACTAACCAAAAGGTTGGCAATTGAAATCCACCAGCTACTCCTTGGAAACCCTATGCGGGTTTCTATGACTTCAGTTCTCAGCTCCTTGTCACAGTATCCAGAGGGATATTTTGGAGCCCTGGTGGCATGGTGGTTAAGCGTTTGGCTGCTAATCAAAAGGTCAGCAGTTTGAATTCACCAGTTGCTCCTTGGAGACCCTATGGGGCAGTTCTACTCTGTCCTATAGGGTTACTATGAGTCAGAATTGATTCAACGGCAACGGGTTTGATGTTTGTTTTTATAATAGCAAAACACATTTGTTTGGAATTGTGCAATTTACAAAACTGTTCCTTCTACTCTGTCACCATGTGTATGCTTACCATGGTCCTAGGAAGTGAGCAGGGTGGGAATTAGTACCCCATTGTTAGATATGTTGGGAACAGAGGCCCAGAGAACACATGCGATGTGCCCCAGTCACACAGCTAGCAGATGGTAGCACAGCAAGTAAGGGTCAAGCTGACTTAAAGCTACAGATCCACGAAATACAATAGATGCCTTGGACAAGTTACTTGCCTTCTCTGGACCTCATTTCCCTCATCTTTCAAAAAAAAACCAGTTAGGGATAGCAATGTCCAAGACCCCTTCCTGCTCTAATATTCAAGGATTCTACCCTAACTCCAAGTGAGGATTATCCAGCAGAAACATTTCACTGGTCCACACACAGAGCCTCCTCCTGCTTTGATTTCAATTTGTCTTGTGGAAGAGTTTTGCATTTCTGCTTTTGGTGAGTTTCCTCAACAGAGCTCTCATTCATTCAGTCAACAAACATTTGATGAGCATCTACTGTATATCAATTACAATGCAAGATGCTGAGGATATAACTTGAAGCATGAAAAATTTTCTACTGTCCAGAAGATCATAATCCAGGGTGGAGAGAGAGAAGAAATTAGGCAGTTACAACGTATCGGTTATAATATTGTCCATTGCAAATAACAGAAATACAAACCCCAATTCAAAACATGACTTTTGAGGTTGTATTATCTCATTCATCAAGAAGTCAAGGTAGGACTCCTTCAAGAATGGTTTATGTGGTGGCTCAATAATGTTATAAAACCTCTGGTCCTTTCTTTGCCCAACACATCGCATTTCCACATGCTAGCCCTTTTCATAGACATAACATGACTACCTTAGTTCCAGGAACCCATGAGTAGAGCAGCGTCACCCAGCAGGGGAAGTACTGGCATAGCTTCTTGTATGTATCTTTATTAGTGAGTAAACTTTCCCAGAAGCTCTCAGGAGACTTCTCCTCTTGGTCTATTTACCATTATTGTATTATATGCCCATCCCTCAGCCAATGACTGAAAGGAAGAATAGGGCTTCCATGAATAGACAGTGGTGACTTACCCCTAGATTTTGAGTGGGCTCACTTCTCCTGAGTCTTGAGTAGGCGGAAGTAGGCAACCAAACAAAATCGAGTTCTTCCACTAAGACGGGAGGAGAATGGCTATTGGGTAGGCAGCCAACACTGCTTACAGCACATAATTCACTGTTTTAAGGAATATAATAGGAGTAAGCTCAAAATGCTAAGGGACTAAGAGAGCAAATAGGACAGGTTCCTAAGGTAGCCTGAGTGAGCATGGGTGGTAAGGGATATTATGGAAACTTTTCCAGAAGACATGGCATCGTTCTCATCTGAGATTCAAAAATGAGCAGCCACTAATCTAACCTGAGAGATTTTAAGCAACTGATGGTACTCCAAGTTTTTCTGCTCCAGGGTCATACAATTTCTTTGACCCTTATTTTTCTTCAGTAATCATTATAAGACTGCACTTTAATAAACAACACAAAGGAAGTAGTTCTAATGGGATGCTCACATAAATTATACTGAAAATAGAAAGACATATATTTTTTAACTAGCCTTTCAGATGGGGTTTGAGGCAGAACCAGAAACGCAACTGCTTTGGGGTGAAGCAATGATATTTACAGACTCTCTGTGTGCCTCTAGCATCAGCTGACTCCCGTGGAATACTGCTAGCCCCTTGCAGCAGCATCCAAAATAGGACTCAGGGTCAGAGGAGACACCACCCTAAGGGAGCTTGAGCCCCAGAAGGGACAAGCAAAGGTCAATTCTCTCATTATGAGACCAGAGTCAGGATTTAATGGGCTGTGATCCAAGGAGTATGGATTTTGTAGTCTAATAGCCTTGAGTTTAAATCCAAGCTCTACCATTTATTAAGCAAATTATGTAAACTCTTTGGGGCTCAGCTTTCTTATCTGTAAAATGGGGATACCTACTTGGCTGGTAAGGTTAGAAATAATGTGTGTCAAGCAGTAACAGAGAGCCTGGCACATAGCAGTCACACAGTAAGTAGTTTTTGTTGTTAGCTGCCACTGAGTTGACTCCACTCACAGTAACCTTATATACAACAGAACAAAACGTTGTGCGGTCCTACATAATCCTCACAAGTCCCAGTATGTCTGAGTCCATCACTGTGGCTGTAGCATCAGTCCTTCTCATTGAGAGTCTCTCTCCCCTTTGCTGGCCCTCCATTTCACCAAACATGATGTCTCTCTTTAGCTACTGATCCTTCCTCATGACGTGTCCATAGCAAACAAGTCAGACAATGTTCTATTGTGATCTATAAGGTGTTCATTGGCTAATTTTCAGAAGTAGATTACCAGGCCTTTCTTCCTAGTTTGTCTTAGTCAGGAAGCTCTGCTGAAACCTGTCCACCATGGGTGACCCTGCTGGTATTTGAAATACTGGTGGCATAGCTTCCAGCATCAGAGCAACATGCAAGCCCCCACAGTATGACAAACAGATAAGTGGTGAGAGTAAATGGTAGCTGTTCTTATTACTGAGTCCCTGGATGGTGCAAATAGTTAATGCACTCAGCTGCTAACTGAAAGATTGGAGGTTTGAGTTCTTCCAGGGGTGCCATGGAAGAAAGGCCTGGTGATCTCCTTCTAAAAAATCAGCCATTGAAAACCTATGGAGCACAGTTCTAGTTCTACTCTGACACATGTGGGGTTGCCATGAGTTGGAGTTGACTCAATGGCAGTTGGTTTAATCATTATTACTAGAAGAAAATGCAAGTGGAAATAGATCAGAGATTAACAGGATGAGGGGATGAACAAACCCTGTCAATCAGAAATTCAAACACAGTTCAAAATTAAAAATTACATACCATTTTCACAGTTACTTACAGTCTGCAAAACCCTTTACTCACCTACTGTCTCATTGGATCTTCACAACGAAAGTATTATTAGGATTCCTCCATTTTACAGATCAAAACACGGAGATTCAGTGAGGTTTTGACTTGGCCCACAGATCACAGAGTAAGTAGATGGGAGAACCAGTAATCCAACCCAGGCCTTTCCCACTGGCTCTGCCATGGCATGCAGCTTCCTTCATGGCAGGGCAGCGCAAGGGTCAGGCAGGGTCACAGTAGCAGGCCGGCAGCACTGGGCGGGCAGGCGGGCAGCATCAGGGATGTTCCAAGCATCTGCTCCCAGTGCTGGAGACCCCAGGGTGCACAAAGGACCATTCATTTATTTATTTAATAGATGAATATCTGAGTGTCCATGACTTTGTTCTAGGAACTGGGGATACAATCACCAAAAAGACAGTTCCCGTCCCTTTCCTCACAGAGCTTTAGTCTAGCAAGTAAGATGGACATGTAACCTTTAATTTCAATAAAGTGTGCACCATAGGATCACAGTGCAGGGGGACCAGTTTTAGCCTGAGGGTCTTTGAAGGCCTCCCAAAGGAGACTGCGTGAATATTGAAGCATGAAAGAACATAGCCAGGGACAGGGGTGTCCTAGACAAGGGAAGAGAAACCAGAGTAGGGTTTAAATTGAATTTGCTAAATCTAACAACCCTAAGCCAGAGGTGAGAGAAAACACAACATGTGCAACAAACAAAAAGAGAAGTTGTTCCTCAGAGCTACAACACAGAAGACAAAAGAAAGTAATCATAAATTATGATAGAAGACAGTAGCCAGGAATTGCTTTTTCTCAGAGAACTCAGGCTTTAAGAGGGACTTGGCTGCAGGGTTAAAAAGTCAGAAACAGTGGGAGTGTAAGACCAACCCATTATTGAGTCCCTAGGTCTTAGTCTTCTTGAAAGGCTCCTGCCCAGAGCAGTGTTTCTCAAATTTTAGCATGCATACCAGATTCACTGGCCTAAAGGAGATGGGAGAAACCTCAAGAGTATGGCCCCCAGACACCCTTTTAGCTCAGTGGTGAAGCTACCTCTGAGGTTCACTGTTCAGCCTGGGAGTGGACAGCCGTGTAAAACCAAATGAAACTAATGAGGTACAGGAGTCCAGTGACAAGGGCCAGAAGGCAGAAGGGGACAAGGAAGCTGGTGATAGGGAACCCAAGGTTGAGTAAGGTTATTCCTGATGTGTTGTGAGATTGTTAACCATTGTCATAGGGCAACATGTGTAGTAACTGTTAAATGAGAAACTATTTTGTTCTGTAAGCCTTCATCTTAAGTGAGAATAACAGCACAATTGGAAGAGCGTAGTCAATGTCACTGAACTGTGTATGTAGAAATTTTTGAAATGGTGTATCTTTAGCTATGTGTATTTTCACCAAAAAAAAAAAAAAAAGGTTGAGAAGTTAAGAGGGTTAGTATGTTGTGGGGTTGTTAACCAATGTCATAAAACAACATGTGTACTACTGTTTCATGAGAAACTATTTGTTCTGTAAGCCTTCACCTGAAGTACAATAAAATATAAAAAGAAAAAGAAAAAAAAAATTTTAGCATGCATGGAATCACCTGAAAGGCTTGTTAAACTAGATTGCCAAGTTCATCCCCAAAGTTCTTAAGTCCATGTGTCTGGGATGTTGTTGTTGTTGTTGTGTGCCGCGGGGACTGAGAATTTGCAGTTCTAACAAATTTCCAGATGATGCTAATGCTACCGCTTGGGGCCACACTTTGAGAACCACTGGTTTAGAGAATGGACCCAGGGCTCTCAAATTTAGATGTGAATAAGAATCAACTGGGTAGCTTGCTAAATGCAGGCTGCACCCCATCCTCATGATGCAGGTTCAGAAGCATAGAGGTGACTCTGATGTAGGAGGTCCACTCCGCACTAGTGGAGAAAAGCTGATTGTTCAATTCTATCAAGTTCTTTTCAACCTGCACCTGTAATTATGTATATTTATTTATACATAAATTATTTACCTATACTACTGTGTTGTTAGGTGCCGTTGAGTTGATTCCAACTCATGGCAATCCCATGTGACAGAGTGGAACTTCCCCTTAGGGTTTTCTAGGCTGTAATATTTACAGGAGGGAGCCCTGGTGGTGCAATGGTTAAGCACTTGGCTGCTAACTGGAAGGTCAGCAATTTGAACCCACCAGCTGCTCCGTGGGAGAATCTGCTTCCATAACGATTTCAGCCTAGGACACCCTGTGGGGCAGCTCTACTCTGTCAATAGGGTCGCTATAGTTGAAATCAAATCGAAGGCATACAACAATCTTTAGATCGCCAGGTCTTTCTCCCACAGAGCCAATGAGTGGGTTCAAACTGCCAACCTGTCAGTTAGTAGCAAAGTGCTCAACCCTGTGCCACCAGGGCTCCTTATAACGAAAAAATTTTAAAAACTCATTACCATCGAGTCAATTCTGACTCAAAGCAACCCTGCAGGACAGAGTAGAACTGCCCCATAGGGTTTCCAAGGACTGCCTGGTGGATTCAAGCTGTTGACCTTTTGGTTAGCAGCCATAGCTCTTAACCACTACAGAACCAGGGTTTCTGGGCTCCTTATACTACTATACTAATACATTATTTATTCTATTCAAAATCACCAAAAAAATTTAAATTTCATAAAAAATATACATAGAAGCTCTAATATTTTCTTCCCACATCCCAGTCTGTTGCTGCGCACCCTCCCATTAAGGACGACTGAACTGGTCAAGGAGTTCTCAAAGTGTGGTCCACAAACCAGTAGCATCAGCATCACCTGGGATTTTGCTAGAGGTACAAGTTCATGGGCCCATGAGAATCACTGAGATAGGGACGATCAGTGTTTTAACAAGTTTTCCACATGATTCTATGGACAGTAGAGTTTGAGGACCACTGATGGATAAATCTTCATATTGGGCAGAGTGGCTAGCACTAGCTCTAAGATGAAGACTGATGGGTGAGAAGCATAATCACATGGTACAGCTGAGCCGGGGGCAAGCACTTAAACACTGAGAAACAGTACTCCATTGGAAATAACTGCTTTTAATGAACAGCTTCGAACCAAAAATGATAGTAGTATTATTCAGAAGTCTAATCTTATTACAATGCTAGTTCCTTGGCATGGCATTGTCAAAGAAAATAAGATTGATTTCTATGAGATTCAAGAACGTTTACCTGGTTAGATGACAAACCATTCCAGTTTGTCCAGGACAGATGGTATTCTCAGACACGGAACTTTCAGGGCAAAAACCAGGAAAGTCTCAGAAAAACCGAGACAAGTCGATCACCCTACCTGGTTCCACTATGACAATGTTTGACAGTTTTAAGGAATCAACTTCTTTTTTCTCTACTCCTTCCAACTGCCTAACCTCTGCATAAAGTGGGTGTGGACAGGGCAAAAGAGCCCTAGGCCTAAGGCCTGGTTCCGGGTATCCTTTAATAACATTGGGACATGGAGCAAGTCAATTAATGTCTCTGAAGCTCTTTTCATCATCTGCAAAGTGGGGACAAAAATCCCTGCCTCCTTAACAAAGTTTATAAAGAAAATATTCTACATTCTACCTTGGTGAGCAGCATCTGGGGTCTTAAAAGCCTGTGAGCGGCCATCTAAGATACTCCACTGGTTTCACCCCTTCGGGAGCAAGGGAGAAGGAAGAGAACAAGATACAAGGGAAGGATTAGTCCAAAGGACTAATGGACCACAACTACCACAGCCTCCACCGGACTGAGTCCAGTACAACTAGATGGTGCCCAGCTACCACCACTGACTGCTCTGACAGGGATCACAACAGAGGGTCCTGGACAGAGCTGGAGAAAAATGTAAAACAAAATTCTAACTCACAAAAAAAGACCAGACTTACTGGCTTGACAGAGACTGGAGAAACCCGGAGAGTATGGCCCCCGGACGCCCTTTTAGCTCAGTAATGAGGTCATTCCTGAAGTTCACACTTCAGCCAAAGATTAGACAGGCTCATAAAACAAAATGAGACTAATGGGGCACAACAGCCCAAGGACAAGGACTAGAAGGCAGGAGGGGACAGGAAAGCTGGTAATAGGGAACCCAAGGTCGAGAAGGAGAGTGTTGCTATGTCGTGGGGTTGTTAACCAATGTCATAAAACAATACATGTATTCTTTAATGAGAAACTATTTGTTCTGTAAAACTTCACCTAAAGCACAATTTTAAAAAATTCCGAAAAAAAGAAAAAAATCCCTGCCTCCCACACCTCATAGGATAATTGTCAAAGCCAAGAGAGTTGATGTCATGAAGGCATTTACTGTATTACAAAGTACTACAGGAATATAAGGGAGACAACTTGACAGTATGGAAAGAGTGCAGGCTTTGGGACAGGAAGAGCCATGTTTCAACCCCAGCAACCCTGGGCACATTGTTTCCTCTCCATGCGATGAGTCCCATCTGTGAAATGGAGATTCAAATTACCTTTCTTACAGAATGTTGAGAAGATGAAAAGAGATGGTGGTCGCAAAGTATTTGGTGTGTTTGGAACTCCAAAGTATTAGTTCCCTTCCCCATGATTATAAGACATTCAAAGACTTGATGATTGTTTGTTTTGTTTTGTTTTGTTTTTTGCAGTTAATACAATGAATAGCATCATTATGCTTGCTTCCTGAAGTGAAAAGCCACAATAACACTCCACCCTGTGCCCAGGGTCCCTTTGATGTGGCAGGGGGTGGGAAAGGATGTTACTTCCCCTCAGTATAACCAAGTCAGTAGACTGTCAAGTTCCTACTCAGAGAGGAAAGGAGAGAGCAGCTGGCCTTAGAGACGCCTAAGATGAAATTCACAGTGACCTTTGCATTTGGAAATGCCAAATCTCTAACCTCCACATCTATTTAATCATTCCTTCCGTAAACCGTACCTAATGTGAGCAGATTGTGTTAAGAATTATCCCAAAAAATTGCAAAAAGCCAATTAATGTGTGAACCTGACCTATCCAAGCAGGGAAAAAAAAAAAAAACATGCCTTTAGCTGAATGTCCCTTTTCAGGCAAGATCTTGTAACATTTCATTTCTAAAGGATTTCATTCTTTCATCAAGCATTTACAGAGCCAGATATCTGATGTTTTGTGCGTCTATTTTGTGCCAGACTTGGCACATAATATATAGCAATAGTTTCTGCTTGGCAAGAGGCTCACAGATACAAATACAAACACAGTTACAATCCAGGGTGAAAAATGTATTGACAGAGGTAAGTCTGAGGGATGGTAGTGACAAAAAGGAGGTTTAGTAACTGCCCGGGGCAGTGCTGGAAATTGGCCACACTCTGTAAATTAACCGTGTACATATGATTGAAAGAAATTGTTCCCTAGTGTCCATTATCTTTGCCTTGGCACATAGCCTCTTCCATGGACCCTGAGAGTAAATTTTGGCCAGTGGGATCTGAGCATAAGTAAGGTATGTAACATCCAGGCCGTCTTTAAAGGGAAAAGTATGCCAATACTTCCTCTTTTTCCTCTTCTTGCAGACTGGAATTCAGGCACCAAGTAAGCAATCTTAAACCATGTGATTGAGAGCAATATCCTAGGGATTGCAGAGCAACAAGAACAAAGAGGCCTGGGTGCTACTTCATGAATTCATAAAGCACAGCCATCATAGCAGTGAGGGCTTTTACATGACAAAGGGATGAACAACAAGCCCCTATTATCTTGGGTCTCCATTACGTGTGACCATATCCATATCCTGTTACTCAGGGCCTTTAGTGTAAGCGGAGTTCCTGGGTGATACCAACAGTTAACATGCTCGGCTGCTCAATGGAAAGATGGAGGTTCAAGTCCAGTCAGAGTGCCTTTAAAGAAAAATCTGGCCATCTACTTTCAAAAAATCAGCCATTGAAAACCCTATGGAGCAGTTCTTCTCTGACACACTTGAGGTTGCCCTGAGTTGGAATCCACTCGACAGCAGCTGGTTGGTGGGTTGATTTTGATAGTGCAAGTTTTTTGTATGCATCATGAACTCCATTATTTCTACAAATAAATTGACAAATATTATAGACAGCAGAATCTCCAAACAGTGGCTGTTATCAAATGATGAATTACCATCAGCAGCCCAGTTGAGCCCCTCTATGATTCTTCCGATGGCTTGCATGTTACTCAGAGTTTGTAGCAGCCTGAAGTCTGCAAAGTCTCTAGGGAGGACAGTGTGGGACCCTTCTTGGCATCTAGCTTCTGTTGCTCTTTTCTCCTTCTAGCAAGAGCTGACTGAGTCCCAAGTCCCAGCTCCAAAGTTGCCTGAGTAGTAGGAGAGTTTGAGCAGTTCTAGAGCCAAGTCCTGTGACTCTAGTTCAATTCCCTTTTGCCCATAATTTGACTGGGATGTTTTATTCCAGTTATATTTCTGGGTTTCTGCCTCAGATCTCGTTCTTCAGCTCCTGCACCAGTTCTAAAGCCTAGACCATGAATACCCAGGAGCAGGGACTCTATAAATTCATATTTCCATCCCCAGCTAGCACAGGATATAGCACGGAGCAAACACTCATTATATCTCTTGAAGTCTTCTTAAAACCATATTTTAGCTTAACTAGTAAAAAAAAAAAAAAAAAAAAAGAGAAATCTGCCTTGAGCATTATGCACTTTTAAGAACTGTCTATATGGGATCAAAGTGACAACAGCAACTCGAAAGATTAGATCGGAATCTTAGGGGGCAGTGACTTTACATTAATGGGGGGGCAACTAGGAAAAGGAGGGTGAGAATGGTTGCACAACTTGAAGAATGTAATCAGTGTCACTGGATTGTACGTGTAGAAATGGTTGAACTGGTGTATGTTTTGCTGTGTATATTCTCACCACCAATAACAAAATAAAACAATTTTTTTAAGTTTCAAAGAAAAACAAAGGTAATGGATGATATACTATTTTCCACCTTTACCCTCTTATGATTCTTTCATGTTTTTCCTAGTTTCTACTCCAAAGATTAGAGGACTGTCAAGGAGTTTGACTGACTGGCTAAAACTCTTTTGTGTATCCTTATGCTGATCAACTGTATTCTCAGGCATTGCACATCTGAATTCCATCCACCTGTTGGAATATCGTACTCTCCTATGTTGAGTTTCATTTTCAGTCTTGTCCACCAGGCAAGCAAGGTGTCCACTGATTTGCCCAGGCGGGAATCCAAAACCAAAGGCTTCGAATGAGCCATGGAGCTGAGACCATGGAGTACAGAGGAAAGGGAATCAGGGTGGGTACTCTGAGCAAGATGAGCCTTGAAAACAAAATAGAATCAAAAACATCAATCACAAGAGAATGATCATAGAGCAACTATGAGCTCTGGACTATACAGTCTGCTCCTAGAGAATTGGCAGGATAGACTTAGAAGATCCAGAAGGCAGAGACTAGAAAGGTTCCAGGCAAGAAATCCTTTATAGGGTGTCTCTAGGAAGCTCATGACTGGAGAAGGAGCTATGGAAAATTCTGAACCAAACAAACAGGTCTTGAAGGCTGCTTAGACCAGGGTTTGTGGTCAGATTCTTTGGTTATCCTAATTGTCTCTCATGAAGAGTCTTCCTTCATGTGTCAGTTCAGGCGTTCCAAAAAACAGATGCCAAGGTGGAGTTAGAAATGTAAGAGATTTCTTGAGTGCAATGCCTATAAAAAATAAAGGGAGACAGGGAAGCAGTAGGCAACGGAGAGCCTTCATGCTGCAATGCAGAACTGACAGCTGTGAAGGGAGAGGATGGAGGGAAGAGGATTGGGTAGACAGAGCTTCATAACGTGGGTCAGCTCTGAGAAAGTCTCAGCCAGCCCAAGTAGAAGCCCCAGTGCGCAGATCGCCCAAAGAGGAATCTTGGTTTGGGTAGTATCTTAGTTAACTAGTGCTGCTGTGACACAAATACCACAAGTGGTGGCTTTAAAGAAGAGAAACTTATTTTCTCACAGTTCAGGAGGCCAGAAGTCCACATTCAGGGCACAGAATGTAGGGGAAGGCTCTCTCTCTGTAGGCTCTGGGGGAAGATCCTTGTTTTATTTCCACTTCTGAGCCTGGGTGTTCCTGGGTTTCTTGGCAATAATCACATGATATCTATCTTCCTCTGTTTGTGCTTTCTCCAGTGTCTAATCTGCAATTTTTATCATTCAGAAGTGATTAGGTTTAGGATACACCTTACATGGATATGGACTCATTGACATAACAAAGAAAACCCTATTCCCGAATGAGATTACATCTTCAGGTAAAGGAGTATGAATTCCAACACATACTTTGGGAGGCCACAACTGCAGAAATGGCGTCCAGTCCCTCATACATAGTAACTTGCTTCCCAATTCCCAAACTGACTCCGAGAAAATCAAGGCTGAAAAGCAACTTCGACAGCGTTGTTCAAAATAACTTTTTTCAAGGATAGAAATATTCATAAACTGTCCTATCCAATACAGTAGCCACTATCGACATGTGTTGAAATGGGACTGAAATGACTGAGGAACTGATTTTTTTAATTACATTTAATTAATTTAAATTTAAGTATTCATGTATGGCTATCATATGAGACAGCATAGATCGAAAGTCCAGTTTGTTTAAATGAAGATACTCAAGCAAAATGAAACATCCAAATACATAGAAAAAGTTAAAGATAGACCAGGGCCAGTTAGAACCCAGTCTTTCTAACTGCGGCCTTCTCTAAATCAGCCACTTCTGATTCAGAATATAGAATATGCTACTTCCATCTAGAGAAACTTAGATCTTCATTTCCAAGTCACTTCGCATATTTAAGGGTCACAGAGTCTGACCTATAACCAAGTATTTAACAGCTAAGGAGCTCTGGTGGTACAATGGTTAAGCTGTCAGCTGCTAACTGAAAGGTTGGTGGTGGGAACTCACCGCCACTCATTGGGAGAAAAGACCTGGCTATCTGCTCCTGTAAAGATTAAACCAGAGGTGGAGTCAACATGGCACCCTAGACAGATGCACCATGCCGTCCCTCTGCAGCAAAGACCCAAAAAACTAAGCAAAACGTACAAATGTCAATCCTGGAAACTTAAGCATCAAGCATCAAATGGAATAAGAAATTGGCAGAGAACAGAGAATGAGGAGAGCACAGAGTGGAGGTCCCCTATGAGCTAATGTGGCACAGATTCACCATCTTGTACCCCAGCCACCAAGGATTACAGTCAGGGAGAACAGGAAGGCAACTTCATGGAGCTCCCAGTAGGAGACAGAGCACCCATTAACCAGGGATACATGCTTTCCCAACCCCTACCCTTGTGCCCTGTACAAGGCCTCTGCCACTTTCCAAGGGGTCGTGGTCGCTTGGCTGGAGAAACACCAGCTCACTGCCACCTGGGTCTGCCCAGCCACCAACAGCCAGTTCCCCCAGTGCCGTTTTTTAGTTACTGTTGTTTTGGCTTTTTTTTTGTTTCTTCTCTCCTTCTCCCTTCCTTCCTTTCCCTTCTTCTGCCCAGCTAGCCTATGTCTGTCTCTGCCCCTTCTTGACAGGCTGTGCCACATCACTCAGCTAGAGAACTATTGACATGGCCTCTCGGTTCCATGCCATCCCCACTGGCAGGCTCCCTGAGCACCATATTTTTTTTTTTTTTTAATTTTTTCTCTTCTTTCTGTTTCTTCTCTCTCTGTCTCTTCTTTCCTTTCCTTTCTCCCGCCCACCTAGCCCAATGTGCCATCCTTGCCCCTTTTGGACAAGCTGTGCTGCACTGCTTGGCTAGAGAGCCACTGGCACATGGCCTCCCTGGGTCTGTGCCATGCCCCCTCCAGCCAGCTCCTTCAATGCCATATTATTTTTTTATTATTATTTGTTTTGTTGTTCTTTCTTCTCTCTCTATCCCTTCCCTTTCTTTCTCCCACCCACCTAGCCCCATGCACCATCCCTGCCCCTTCTTGAATGTCATGCTGCAAAGCTTCACCAGGTCTGCACTGTCCCCACCAGCCAGCTCCCTCAGCACCATATTTTTTTAGTTTGTTTGCTTTGTTCTTTTTTCCTTTTTTTTTTTTTTTTTTTTTGCTATTTCTTCTCTCTCTCCTATCCTTCCTTTCCTTTCTCCTGCTCACCTAACCCTGTGCACCACCCCTGCCCCTTTGTGAAGGGTCACTGGTACTTGGCCTCCCCAGGTCAGAGCAGCCAAAACCAGCTGACTCCCTCAGTGCCATTTTTTGTTGTTGCTGTTGTTGTTTTTTTTCACTCTCTCTCCCTTCCTTCCTTTCATTTCTCCCAACCACCTAGCGCCATGCGCCACCCCTCACCCTTCTTGATGGGCCATGCTGCACTGCTCAGCTAGAGAGCCACTGGTACATGGCCTCCCCAGGTCTTCGCAGCCCCCACAGGCCAGATCCCTCAGCACCATGTTTTTTATTTTTCTTTCCTCTTCTCCCTTTTCCATCTCCTTCCCACCTAGGCCCTGCACTGCCTCCACTCCTTCCTGAGGTGGCCTGCGCCACCTGGTGAAAGAGACACCAGCTCACTGCCACCCTGATTCTACCCCATGCCAAATAGCTGACTCCCTCAGCACCATATTTTGGTTGTTATTGTTATTGTTTTGGTTTTTTGCTTCTTCTCTCTCTTTCCCTTCCTTCCTTTCCTTTCTCCCAACCACCTAGCCCCATGCGCCACCCATGCTTCTTCTCAACAGGCCAAACCACATTGCACAGCTAGAGACCACCGGCAAATGGCCTCTGGGTCTGCCCACCCCCACCCATCCAATCCCACTGCACTGCCATTTTTTTTTTTTACTTTTTTTCCTATTCCCCTCCATTTTTTTTCTTTTTTCCTTTCATTGTGTTGTTTTTTCACTTCTCTTTCTCTCACCGACTTAGCTCTGCACATAACATCCTCTCCCTTCCCTCCTGGATATCTGCACTGCACACCACAAGCTGAGTGCCATGCCCCAAGTGGAATTGGCCTGGACCCCCAGACCCCACCTCACACTGTCCCCAGCCCTCCCCTGCTGGCCACAGTTCATACTGCAAATGACTTGCCCTCTTACACCATAGCTGAGTGACCAGCCCTGCCCACTTGGACAAGGTGGTGAAAAGCATCCTTCCCACAGACGAGCAAGCAATAAAAAACGTCCAGCACGCCTACACAGATAAACCAAATAACACAAAAAAGCAGGATGAAACAAGCAAATCTACAATCAATAAAGGAAGAAAATAATTTCTGAACATCCCGGAGACAGCAGATAATATCAAAACATATTTTAAAAAAAAAGGACAGGATGGCTTCACTAAGCGACCAAAATAAAACACCAGATCACCTTCTACTAGAAGAAGAGGCACTAGAACTACCTGACAGGAAATTCAAAACTGTAATATTCAGGGCTCTTCGAGAGATTAGGAAAGAGATAAAGGAAAATGCAGACAAAAATAAGGAAAAAATAGACAAAATCATGGAAAATACAGATAAAATCGGGAAATACGGACAAAATCAGGGAAACACAAAGCAATGGAAGAATTCAGGAAAATAATACAGAAACAAAATAAACAACTAAAAATCATACAAAAATGGCAATTAGAAATCCAAAAGATAAACAACAAAATTTCAGAAACAGACAGTGCAATAGAAAGTTTTAGGAGCAAATTTGAAAAAATGGAAGACAGGATCAGTGAAATTGAAAACAAATCCTTGGATACCACTTTGTTTTTTGAGGAAAAATCACAGAGAAGAATGAAGAAAACCTGAGAATGATGTGGCATAGAATCAAAAGCAAAAATTTGTGTGTGATCAGAGTTCCAGAACAGGGGGAGAAAATGGAAAACACAAAGAGGACCACTGAAGATTTGCTGACAGAAAACTTCCCTAATATGAAGAAAGATGAAAAACTGAACATCCAAGAGGCTCAATGAAGCCAATATAGGATAGACCCCAAAGGAAAGTCACCAAGACATATCATAATCACATTCATCAAACCCAAAGACAAAGAAAGAATCCTGAGAGCAGCTCGAGAAAAACAAAAGTCGCATACAAAGGGAAAATAACAAGGCTAACTTCCAATTACTCAGCAAAAACCATGCAGGCAAGAAGGCACTGTGATGACATGTATAAAAACTTGAAAGAAAAAAATTGCTAACCAAGAATAAAATATTCTGCAAAATTCTCACTCAGATATGATGGTGAAATTAGGACATTTCCAGATAAACAGAAATTAAGGGGATATATAAAAAGTAACCAAAGTTAAAAGAATTATTAAAGGGAGTCCTTTGGTTAGAGAACAAACAACATCAGATAACAGCCTGAATCTAGGACACAGGACAGCATCAGCCAGACACCAACCTAGGTAATGAACTCTCAAGGATAAAACAAAACTAAAAGATTTACTACTGGGAACCAGAGAGGTCAATCTATAAATGACAACAATGCCCAAACAATGAAAGAGGAAATGAATGGTATAAGTATAGATCTTCCAAATGGGGAGGAAGTGAAGGCGATACCAAGTAGTAAAAGACTGCTTCAAACTTAGGAAGATATGGGGTGAATTTCAAGGTAACCACAAAGTTAAAAAACCTACTCATCAAAATCATCAAAATAAGGAAGAAAAGCACAAAGTCTCAGTAAACACAAAATCTACAAAAATAAATTTTAAAAAAACCCACAAACAAAAGGAATTCAGCACAGAAGATTAAGAGGAAAAAGAAAACATCAGCACCACAAAAAAAAGCACTACAAAATGACAGCAATAAACTCATACCTATCAGTAATCACACTGAAGGTAAACAGTTTAAATGCACCCATAAAAAGACAGAGTGTGACAGAATGGATTTAAAAAAGGGCACATCAATGTATTGTCTATAAGAGACACACCTTAGAAACAAAGACATAAATATATTAAAAATCAAAGGATGGAAAAAATATATCAAGCAAACAGCAATCAAAAAAGAGCAGGTGTGGCAACATTAATCTCAGATAAAATAGACTTTGAAACAAAATCCACCGTAAAAGACAAGGAAAGACATTATATAATGATTAAAGGGACAATCCACCATGAGGATATAACCATAATAAATATCTATGCACCCAATGATAGGGCTCCAAAATACATAAAACAAACTCTAACAGCACTGAGAAGAGAAACTGACAGTTCCGCAGTAAAAGTAGGAGATTTCCACACACCACTCTCAGTAAAGGACAGAACATCTAGAAAGAAATTCAGCAAAGATACAGAAGATCTAAAGGCCCACAATCAGCCAACTCAACTTCACAGACATACATAGAACATTCCACCTGTCTTAGGCTGGGTTATCTAGAGAAGCAAAACCAGTAAAGTGTATATATATATAGAGAGAGATTATATCAAGGAATGGCTCACATGGTTGTTACAGATGTAACGTCCCATGTCCGTGGGGCAGGAAAGAGGCTTCTCCTGGTTCACGTAACTTCAGGGGCTGGTAAACTCAAGATCAACAGACCAGAGAGCAGGGCTGTTTCAGGCTGTGAAGATTGATGAATCTCAAAATCAGCAGGCAAGACCGCAGGTAAGCTGCTAGCTCAAGTCCAAAGAACCAGAGATCAGATGAACAGGAGCCAGCTGCAGGAACTAAAACTGACAAAACCCCAGCAAGAAAAGCAGGGAGGACTAGGCAGTGGAGGACAGAGAGATGAAGCCTGAGGGAGCAGTGAGCTGTCACAAGCCACACCCCCACTCGTACCACTCATACAGAGCCCATCATTTGATCACATATCAAATGTCAACAGGAAAGTGATCACAACATTATATGACTGCCAAAATACTGAGAATCATGGCCCAGCCAAGCTGACACACAATCTTAACCAACAGCAGCAAAGCACACATTCTTTTCCAATGCACATGGAAGGTTCTCCAGAATAGACCACTTCACAGGCCGCAAAACAACCCTCAACAAAATTCAGAATGCTGAGATAATACAAAGCATCTTCTCTGATCACAACACCATCAAAATAGAAATTAATAACAGGAAGAGCAAGGAAAAAAATCAAATACTTGGAAACTGAATAACACATTCTTTAAAAACCACTAGGTAATAGAAGAAATCAAAGATGGAATTAAAAAAATTCCTAGAGTCAAACAAGAATGAAAACACATCATACCAAACCTTTGGGACACAGCAAAGGCAGTGCTAAGAAGTCAATTTGTAGCAATAGATGCACACCTCAAAAAAAGCAGAAAGGGACAAAAATCAAAACATTAGCTATACAGCTCGAACAAATAGAAGGAGAATAGCAAAAGAAGCCCACAGCCACCAGAAGAAAAGAAATAATATAGATCACAGTAGAAATGAATGAAATAGAAAAACAATAGAATTAACAAAACAAAAAGTTGGTTCTTTGAAAGGATCGACAAAACATTGGCCAAACTGACAAAAGAAAAACAGAAGATAAAGGGAATAACCCAAATAAGAAATGAAATGGGAGACATCACAACAGACTCAAGTGAAATAAGAAGGATCATAACAGAACACTCTGAAATACTATACTCCAACAAATCTGAAAACCTAGAGGAAATGGACAAATTTCTAGAAACACCCTACCTACCTAAACTAGCACAAACTGAGGCATAAAATCTGAACAGACCCATAACAAGAGAAGAGATTGAAAAGGTAATAAAAGTAAAAATAAACTCCCAACAAAAAAAAGTCCAGGCCCAGATGGCTTCACTGGAGAATTCTACCAAACATTCAGAGAAGAGCTCACACCAGTACTACTCAAACAATTTCAGAACATAGAAAAGGAAGAAATACTTCAAAATTCATTCTATGAAGCCAGCATAACCCTGGTACTAAAACCAGGCGAAGACACCACAAAAAAAGAAAATTACAGACCAATATCTCTCATGAAAATAGATGCAAAAATTCTCAACAAAATTCTAACAATAGAATTCAGCATCATATAAAAAAAACAATATGCCACGACCAGGTGAGATTCATACCAGGTATGCAAGGATGTTTCAACATTAGAAAATCAATCAGTGTAATCCACTACATAAATAAAACAAAAGGCATTTTATAAAGTCCAACACCTATTCCTGATTTAAAAAAAAAACTCTCAGTAAAATAGGAAGAAAAGGGAAATTCCTCAACATAGTAAAGGGAATCTATACAAAACCAACAGCCAACATCGTTCTCAATGGAGAGAGGCTGAAAGCATTCCCCCTGAGAATGGGAACAAGACAAGGATGCCCTTTTTCACCACTCCTATTTAACATTGTGCTGGAGGTCCTAACTAAGAGCAATAAGGCAAAGAAAAGAAATAAAGGGCATCCAAATTGAAAAGAAAGAAGTACAACTATCCCTATCTGTAGATGATATGATCCTATACATAGAGAACCCCAAATATTCCACAAGAAAACTACTGAAACCAATAGATTCAGCAGAGTAGTAGGATACAAGATCAACATACAAAAATCAGTTGGATTCCTATACACCAATAAAAACTACGATAAGGAAATTAAGAGAACTATATCATTTATAATAGCCCCTAAAGAAAGTAAAATACTTAGGAATAAATCTAACCAGGGAAGTAAAAAGCTTATACAAAGAAAACTACAAAACACTATTACAAGAAACCAAAAGAGACCTACATAAACGGGAAAAAAGAACCATGCTCATGGATGCAAAGACTCAACATTGTGAAAATGTCAATTCTACACGAAGCAATCTACAAGTACAATGCAATCCTGATCCAAATACCAACAGCATTCTTTAACAAGATAGAAAAACTAATTACTGACTTCATATGGCAAGGAAAGAGGCCCAGATAAACAAAGCATTATTGAAGAAAAAGAACAAAGTAGGAGGCCTCACACTACCTGATCTCAGTCATGGTAGTCAAAACAGCCTGGTACTGGTACAACAGCAGACACATAGACCAGTGGAACAAAATCAGAACCCAGATGTAAATACATCCACCTGTGGTCAGCTAATCATTGACAAAAGGACCAAAGTCCACTAAACGGGCAAAAGACAGTCTTTTTAACAAATGGTGCTGGCAAAACTGGATGTCCATCTGTAAAAAAAACTGAAACAGGGCCCATACCTCACACCACACATAAAAACCAACTCCAAATGCATCAAAGACCCAAATATAAAACTTAAAATGATAAAGATCATGGAAGAAAAAGTAAAATCAACACTAGAGGCTCTAATACATGGCTTAAGTAGAATACAAACCATAACTAACAATGCACAAACACCAGAAGATAACTAGTAAACTGGGAGCTCCTAAAAATTAAACACTTAATACTTATCAAATGACTTCACCAAAGGGATAAAAAGACAACCTACAGACTGGGAAAAAAATTTTGGCTACAACATATCTGACAAGTGTCTAATATCTACAATCTATAGAATACTTCAACACCTCAACAAAAAAAAGACACATAATCCAATTAAAAAATGGACAAAGTAAAGATTAGACAGACCTGTAAAACAAACAGTGACACACACGAGGAACGTGCTTCTTAGTTCAATCAAGTTTACAAGACCAAAGGGAAAACACTTGCTCAAAAGCAAAGCCAAGAAGGCAGGAAGGGACAGGAAAACTGGACGAAAGAACACAGGGAACCTGGGGTGGAAAGGCGGAGAGTGCTGACACATTCAGGGACTACAACCAACACCACAAAACAATTTGTGTATAAATTTTTGAATGAGAAACTAATTTGTGTTGTAAACTTTCACCTAAAGCACAGTAATTTTTTTTTTTTTTAATTAAACCAAAACCAAACCCATTGCCACCAAGTTGACCATATAGGACAGAGTAGAACTGCCCCATAGGGATTCCAAGCCTGTAATCTTTACAGAAGCTGACTGCTACATCTTTCTCCCACAAAGCAGCTGGTGAGTTCAAACCACCGACCTTTTGGATAGCAGCCTAACACTTAACCACTGTGCCACCAGGGCTCCTAGGAAACTCTATGGAACAATTGTACTCTACTTCTTTATTTCCAAACTCATACGCTCCGTCAATGTTGTTTAGACTCCCACTGCCTGCTTCCCACACTGGACCCAACCATGCTGCTGTTGGGAGCTAAAAATCCCCCTGCCTGCCCATGACTGCAACCTTTGTGTTAATCCCACTAGATATCCTGCCAAGCCCAGGGTCTTGGATCCCCTCTTGGGCCTTTTCCTCCTCCCTGATCTAATCCCACTCCATCACCTGCAGCCCAGATGGGGAGACCACAAATCTCCAGGAATGCATTCCTGGCAGAGGACATGTGATTGCTCCAAGGCTTACCATTCATTCCAAGACCTGAAAACTGGCTGCCTTGGAGAATGCACACTTCCTTGGGGCCAAGGATGGGAGAGTGCTTTTCCTGTAGCATCTGAAACATAGAGGACTTGTCCAGCACCAAAGACATCTCAAAACAAATGATGACAAAAAAGGACTTTTAAACCACCCCGCAACCTGTCCCATTCTCTTCACATGGAATCCCCCTTCTATTTTTGAATAAAATTGTAACCTCAAAGGATATTCCTCTCATTTGCTGTCTCTCCTCCTTTACTTTGAATTGCTTTAGCTACCAAACATTTATTACATCCAGACTTCTCAGTTTTTTCTTTTCTGTAGCAGCATTCACTGTCATTTTAATACTTCAATTTATCTAAAAATAAATTACAAAATTGACAAGGCAATTAGTTAACCCGAGGCACAAAGTTCAGGACACAGTTGTGAAATGCAAAGTGCTTATGGGCATGACCACTAAAATGTGCTATGCTGGGCTGATCCACTGCGGGCTTACAATCAACATTAACCCAGGACATATGACGAGTAACTAAATTTAATAATATGGTAGTGTTGTTATTTGCCATGGAGTTGGCTCTGACTGTGGCAATTCTTATGTATAACAGAATGAAACTAAGAAGGATCAGTAGTTGGAAAATAATGGCCTTGGTGACAGAAATGATACCAGAGATTGCATAATAGAATTTTGAGAGACCAATGACTTATTCATCAGAAATACCTTTTTTTAACAACATAAACAATAACTATACACGTGGACCTCGCCCGGCAGAATTCACAGGAATCAAATCAACTACATCTTTGGAAAGAGACAAAGGAGAAGTTCGATATCATCAGTAAGAACAAGACCTGGGGCCAACTATGGAACAGACTGTCAATTGCTCATATGCAAGTTCAAGTTGAAGCTGAAGAAAATTAAAACAAGTCTGCAAGAGTCTAAGTACAACCTAGAGTATATATATAAAAAAAAAAATAAACACAACTAAACTCATTGCTGTTGAGTCAATTCCAGCTCATAGCAACCCTATAGGACACAGTAAAACTGCCCCACAGAGTTTCTAAGGAGTGGTTGGTAGATTCCAACTGCCAACTTTTTGGTTAACAGCCCATCTCTTAACCACTGCACCACCAGGGCTCCAACTACAGTATATGTATAACCGAAAGGGTTAAACTGTTCCCTCTCCTGAAATGTAACTGACAGGGTTAGACTATTCCCCATCCTCCTCCCATCACAGTCAGGCTCTCTGAGTTCCTGATAAAGCATTTCTGTGTTATAGCCCAAGGTCTCCTTACTGCTTCTCTGCTCAAGGCCACTTCACTACTCACCAACTGCCCTACCCTCCTCCATTAGGACATGAGCAATAAGCCACAAAGCTGTCCTTAGATAAACTTCATGCATCATACACACCCCCAGCCACCATATTGCATCCCCTACTGCACCCCCATACATGTTAATTCATACCTGAAATTGCCTGCCTATTCCCAGAAACTTCATTAATTATGCATAAGTTCCTTATCCCGAATCCTATAACTGCCTTAGAATCCCCAACGTTGGGGAGCTTAATTTGAGACTTAGTCTCCCAGCTCCTTTCTTGACTGGCTTGCAATAAAGTCCACTGTCTCTTTCTCAAAGGCCTGGTGTCTCTCAACTGACTCAAGGGGTCACACTGGGCAGGACTCATTCCCATCGGGTTACAATGCCACCTGAATTTAGAGACCATCTCAAAAATAGCTTTGATGCATTGAACACAATGACTGAAGGTCAGAAGAGTTGTGGAATGACATTAAGGACATCATACATGAAGAAAGCAAAAGGTCACTAAAAGACAGGAAAGAAAAGACCAAAATGGATGCAAGAAGCAACTTTGAAACTTGCTTTTGGAATGGAGACTAGCTAAAGCAAACAGAAGAAATGATGAAGTAAAAGAGCTGAACAGAAGATTTCAAAGGAAGCTCAAGAAGACAAAACAAAATATTATAATGAAATAAGCGAAGACCTGGAGTTAGAAAATCAAAAGGGAAAACCACACTTGGCATCTCTCAAGCTGAAAGAACTGAAGAAAAAATTCAAGTCTCAAGGTGCCATATTGAAGAAGTAGTCTATGGGCAAAAAACTGAATGACGCAGGAAGCTTCAAATGACGATGGAAAGAAAACAGAGTCATCTTACCAAAAAGAATCAGTCGACGTTCAACCATTTCAGGAGGTAGCGTATGATCAAGAACAGATGATATTGAAGGAAGAAGTTCAAGCTGCACTGAAGAAAAATAAAGCTCCAGGAATTGACAGAATACCAATTGAGATATTTTAACAAACGATGCACTCACTCGTCTATGCCAAGAAATTTGGAAGACAGCCACTTGGCCAACCAACTGAAAGAGATCCATATACGTGCCCATTCCAAAGAAAGTGATCCAACAGACTGCAGAAATTATCAAACAATATCATTAATATCAAGTAAAATTTTGCTGAAGATCATTAAAAAGCAGCTGCAGCAGTACATCAACAGGGAACTGCCAGAAATTAAAGCCAGATTCAGAAGAGGATGTGGAACGAGGGATATCATTGCTGATGTCAGATGAATCTTGGCTGAAAGTAGAGGATACCAGAAAGATGTTTACCTGTGTTTTATTAACTATGCAAAGGCAATCGACTGTGTGGATCATAACAGATTATCGATAACATTGCAAACAATGGGAATTCCAGAACACTTAATTATGCTCATGAAGAACCTGTACATAGATCAAGAGGCAGTCCTTTGAACAGAACAAGGGGATACTATGTGGTTTAAAGTCAGAAAAGGTGTGTGTCAGAGTTGTATCCTTTCACCATACTTATTCAATCTGTATGCTGAGCAAATAATCCAAAAAGCTGGACCATATGAAGAACAGGGCATCAGGATTGGAGGAAGACTCATTAATAACCTGCATTATGCAGATGACACAACTTTGCTTTCTGAAAGCGAAGAGGACTTGAAGCACTTACTGATGAAGATCAAAGACTACAGCTTTCAGTATGGATTACACCTCAACATAAAGAAAACAAAAATCCTCACAACTGGATCAATAAGCAACATCATGATAAATGGAGAAAAGATTGAAGTTGTCAAGGATTTCATTTGACTTGGATCCACAATCAATGCCCATGGAAGAAGCAGTCAAGAAATCAAACAACTCATTGCATTGGGCATATCTGCTGCAAAAGATCTCTTTATAGTGTTAAAAAGCAAAGATGTCACTTTGAAGACTAAGATGCACCTGACCCAAGCCATGGTGTTTTCAATCACCTCATATGCATGCAAAAGCTGGACAATGGAATAAGGAAGACCAAAGAAGAATAGAAGCCTTTGAATTACAGTGCTGGCAAAAACTATTGAATGTACCATGGACTACCAGAAAAACGAACAGATCTGTCTTGAAGAAGTACAGCCAGGATGTTCCTTAGAAACAAAGATTGTGAGACTTCGTCTCACATACTTTCGACATGTTATCAGGAGGGACCAGTCCCTGGAGAAAGACATCGTGCTTGGTAAAGTAAAGGGTCGGCAAAAAAGAGGAAGACCCTCAATGAGATGGATTGACACAGTGGCTGCAACAATGGGCTCAAACATAGTAACAATTGTGAGGATGGCGCAGGACCAGGCAGTGTTTCATTCTGTTGTACATAGGGTCACTACGAGTTGGAACTGACTTTACGGCACCTAACAATAACAACATTTATTTATGTCTCTGTATACCAGGAAATGTGCTTTAGAAGCTGCTCTGTTTTGAAAAGCTCCATAATACATAAAAACTCACCAGTGGCCGGTTTTTATTTGGTGTGTAATTCAGTGATAAAGCAGACTCTTTGGGGCACTGGGGGCAGTGTGATACTACAGCACCTTTTCCATGGGACAAAGAACAAGTCATGTGGAGTGACCATATAATAGAATCATTCAGACCAGGACTGTTTTGAGAGTGAAAGCAAATATTATTCATTATTATGCTGGTGTAAGAGAGTAAACAAGGATTATTCCTGAGGAACAAACGTATGATTACCCTAATCTTAGTTAAAGCCATTGTCCATCTTATCTTCTCGTGGGCAGGTAGCTGTGGAGAGGTGACAGAACTGACAAAGCCAGTTACCACCTCAGTGTTCAGTGGTGAACACTGGCCATGAATAGGATCTTGTGAGGCCATTCTAAGGAAAGTGGGATGCAAGTAGTTGAAAGAGTAAGTCAAGGCAAGGACCTTGAGAAAACCTAGGTATTAATGCTAAGTCAGGAAGGGCCACCGAACTGAGCAAGGAGGCTGGGGGCCAGAGGAAATAGTTTAGAAAAGTTTAGCAGATTGAGAAGCACGTAAGTATGCACTCTCGGTTATGGCTATAGTCACCCACTGGCCTTTGAGGATAGCATGGGCCTGGGTATGAATACTTAAAGGTCTACTGGAAAAACTCCTGCCTGCCTAGCTGCCACTGCTGGCATTTCCCAGAGGCTTGAAGTTCTAGAATGAAGCAGCCTCTATTATAAATAGAGCAGGCATCTGGGACAAAAAGGCCCTTAACCTCTACTGGTGCACAGAGAGTCCCAGAGGTTGGACATCATTTATCCAGCAGTGTAGAGGGCAAATAGCCATGGCAAATGTGAGAGCATTTTTTATTTTTCTTGTTTTGCTGAATGGTCTCTTGAGATTCTGTTGGCATTAATATATATGGCCCCACTTCTAGGGCAGGTGACTGGGTGGATTCTGAATTATAAAAATAAAGAAGTAACGCCAATACATCTTCAACACACTGGATTTCTGTCTCAGGCTGTCCACACATATAGGGAAATTAGAATTCTTTTTTAAACATTTAAACATTGACTTCAAACATTTGCTTAGAAGAGAATAGGATATTATGACCATCAGATGCCAGGCTCATTTCCCCTAGGATATTCTTTCTTTGGTCCAATGTCTTTAATTAGATACTTAGGAAGGAAGATTACTGTAGAAAATAGTCAAATGCTTACATGAGACATAGACTATAAAAAGTGAGGAAACAGAGGACCAGAGCCACATTTAACACCAAAGGGGTAGTTACTCTCAGAGTAGGGATTAAAGTTTAGTTTTCCTGACTTATACTCAGTTTAGTTTAGATTTATTGGCAACTTGGTATGGATAGTCAATCATGGGAGTCCTTGGGTGGTGCAAACAGTTAACACGTTCAACTGCTAACTGAAAGGTTGGAGGTTCAAGCCCACCCAGAAACACCTCCAAAGAAAGGCCTGGCAATCTACTTCTGAGAAATCAGCCATTGAAAATCCTATGTAGCACAGTTCTGCTCTTGCATACATGGAGTCACTATATTAGACTCGACACAGCAACTGGCTAGTCAGGCAAGAGGCTTTAATGTCAATTTTTTTCCCCTGAATTTTTGTCTTGGTTCCACTTCTTCTAACTTTGGGGCCTTGAGTAATTTCCTCTATCATGAGTATCCTAATGCTTACTTCATAGCATGGCTATAAAGAAAAAAAATGAGATTTTATGTTGATAAATTGCCAATCACCTCACCTAGGCTTCAGTGGATTCCCAATAGAGCTATCTCCCTTCCCCATTTCTCTGCCTGAGACATTTCCCACTCCATTGATCCTTAGAGTAGATTCAAATAATTCAAATCTCCTTCATCTGTAATCCATTCATAGGAGAATTCACAATAGTGATTCTCAAACTCTTCTGACATAATAATCACCTGAGGCACTTGTTAGAAATACAAATTCAGCAGAATTTGAGTAAAGCCCAGGAATCTGTATTTTAGTATGCATTGTCTCCTTGCTTCCCACTCTCACCATCCCACCCCAGACTCAGATGCAGCTGGACTACAGACCACATTAGGGGAAATCCTGACAGAGAGAAATCAGTTTTATGCACTATCCAACAGTTTTTAAACTTTGCTGTGCTTCAGAACCAACTAAGGAAAGGATTAAAATTGCAAATTTAGGAGTCCCTATGGGGCAGTTCTACTATGTACTATAGGGTCGCTACGAGTTGGAATCAACTTGACAGCAATGGGTTTGGTTTGGTTTTGGTTTTCATCCTAAGAAACACTGATTCAGTGAATGGGGTCTGGCATTTTTATTTTAATAAAGTCACTGGTGATTCTGATGTTTATCCAAGTTTGGGAAACACTACTCTATCTATCATGCAGGATTTTGACCTCAGACATTCTGATTTCAATGGCTAATTTTCATTAAATCATCCCAAAGCCATCCTGCACTGGATGTATTTTCCTACAACAGTGGAGGGATTTTACTGTCTAACATCCTGTCAGAGGCTCTCATGCTTAAGGCATTACTCACAGGTGTTTAAACTGACTTGGCTTTATACAGCCAGTTGGGATTTGAATCCAGTCTTCACTTTTTTTTAATTAAACACAATACATACCAAAACCCGTTGCTGTCTAGTCAATTCCAACTCATAGCAACCTTACACAACAGAGTAGAACAGCCCCATACGATTTCCAAGGAGCTGCTGGTAGATTCGATTCGAACTTCAGACCTTTTGGTTAGCAGCCAGTCTCTTAACCACTGCACTACCAGGGCTCCAACACAATACATAGGTGATAACAAAGTTCTTACGTGCAAATGTTCATTTTTTACATGCAAACATGGTGGAAAGGTGAAAAGAAAGAGGAATCATGTGGCTCACATATTCCAACTGGATTTTTAGAGATGGTTAGGAATTGCTGAATGTACAAAATCTTTAAATAAGTAGAATGGCTCTTGTGTCCATTTCATACCTAAACCATTAAATGCATTCCACCTTCCCAGACACTACGTTGAGATAGATTCATGAAGGCCAATAAAGACTTCAATGTGTGTTCCACATAAGTATCTATGATTATCCCCCATATATTCCCAACCTACTGGTCTTCACTGGTCTCCACTGGTCTCCACAGTCCTTCCAATCTTGGAATCATATCCCAGTTTCCAAGTATACAGAGACTTCTTTTACTTATTAGACTCAACAACCTGATCAAATCTAGCCTCCTGGCGCTATGCTGCCAAGATTTTCAGCTTTTAGTAAGAAACTTCTTTTTGAAGCACCAGGCCTACCATCTAGACCAATTCCAGTCACTTGGGCTAAAAGAGAGGCATTTAGATAATTTGTTGGCATTCCAATAAAGTGTATAGATCGCAATGGTTTCCCCTGTGCAAATAACCAGCAGTATATTCCAGAAATACACTGACATTCATCATCACTGCATGCATTCTAGATTAGACCCCTAACTTTTCACTGTAGAAGACATTCAAATGCTTTATTCTGCATTTGAGTATTAAATTGTTGAAAAACCGTCACATTTGTATTGAACCAGAAGCCAAACACTGACTTCAACTCTGCTTTGCAAGAATTTCTAGAGAAATGAGGTGGGAGGGAGGTGTGGGTTCACTGAAGATCACCAAACCAGTGAAATTTCTGTCTCTCCAACACACTTCTTATCAATCTATTGGATTCTCCATTCAGGAAAGATGACCATTCTCAAGGACAGCTTCGTTTTATTTAAACTATTTGCCTTCATAGTATATAATTTGATGATTTCTGTTATGGATTGTATTGTGTCCCCCAAAAATGTGTGTCAGCTTGGCTAGGCCGTGATTCCCAGTATTGTGTGATTGTCCACCATTTTGTCATCTAATATGATTCTCCTATGTACTGTAAATCCTACCTCTATGACATTAATCAGGCAAGATTAGAGGCAGTTATGTTAATGAGGCAGGACTCACTCTACAAGATTAGGTTGTATCTTAGTCAATCTCTCTTTTTTTTTTTTAATATTTTATTGTACTTCAGGTGAAGGCTTATAGAACAAATAGTTTCTCATGAAACAGTAGTACACATGTTGTTTTATGATATTGGTTAACAACCCCACAACATATTAACCCTCTAAATTCTCAACCTCACCTCAATTCTCACAGCCAAAGATACACCGTTTCAAAAATTTCTACATACACAGTTCAGTGACATTGACTACGCTCTTCCAACTGTGCTGTTACTCTCACTTAAGATGAAGGCTTACAGAACAAAATAGTTTCTCATTTAACAGTTACTACAAATGTTGCCCTATCACAATGGTTAACAATCTCACAACATATCAACAATATCCTTACTCAACCTTGGGTTCCCTATCACCAGCTTCCTTGTCCCCTTCTGCCTTCTGGCCCTTGTCACTGGACTACTGTACCTCATTAGTCTCATTTGGTTTTATAGGGCTGTCCACTCCCAGGCTGAACAGTGAACATCGGAGGTAACTTCACCACTGAGCTAAAAGGGTGTCTGGGGGCCATACTCTCGAGGTTTCTCCAGTCTCCTTTAGGCCGGTAAATCTGGTCTTTTTTTTTTTTGTGAGTTAGAATTATGCTCTACATCCTTCTCCAGCTATGTCCATAACCCTCTGTTGTGATCCTGGTCAGAGCAGTCAGTGGTGGTAGCCTGGCACCATCTAGCTGTACTGAACTCAGTCCGGTGGAGGCCTTGGTAGCTGTGGACAGTTAGTCCTTTGGACTAATCTTTTCCTTGTATCCTGTTCTCTTCATTCTCCCTTGCTCCCAAAGGGATGAGACCAGTGGAGTATCTTAGATGGCTGCTCACAGGCTTTTAAGACTCCAGACACTACTCACCAAGGTAGAATGTAGAGCATTGTCTTTATAAGCTGTGTCATGCCAATTGAGCTAGATGTTCCCTGAGACCATGGTCCCCACATCCCTCTGCCCAGCAATTCAGTCACTCAGGGAGTTTGGATGTGTCTATGGGGCTTCCATGACCTTTCCTTGTACAGGTTGTGCTAGTCTCCCCTGTATTGTGTACTGTCTCACCCTTCACCCAAGATACCACTTATCTATTGCCTGTTTAGTATTTCTCCCCCACCCCTCCCATCCCTGGTAACCAACAAAGATTGTTACATTTTGTGTATGAACCTTTTCATGGGTTTTTAGAATAGAGGTCTCATACAATATTTGTCCTTTTGTGATTGACTTATTTCACCCAGCGTAATGTCCTCCAGTTTCATCCATGTTATGAGATACTTCACAGATTCATTGTTGTTCTTCCTCGTTGCATAGTACTCCATTGTGTGTATGTACCATAGTTTGTTTATCCATTCATCTGTTGATGGGCATCTAGGTTGTTTCCATCGTTTTGCTATTGTGAACAATGCTGCCATGAACATAGGTGTGCATATGTCTATTCGAGTGACGACTCTGATTTCTCTAGGATATATTCCTAGGAGTGGAATTGCTGGATCGAATGGTATGTCTATTTCTAGCTTTCTGAGGAAGCGCCATATCATTTGCCAAAATGGTTGTATCATTTTGCATTCCCACCAGCAGTGCATAAGAGTTCCCATCTCCCCGCAGCCCCTCCAACATTTGTTATTTCCAGTGTTTTTGATTCGTGCCAGTAATGCCAGGGTGAGATGGTATCTCATTGTGGTTTTAATTTGCATTTCTCTAATGGCTAGTGATCGCGAGCATTTCCTCATGTGTCTGTTGGCCATTTGAATGTCTTCTTTGGTGAAGTGTCTGTTCATTTCCTTTGCCCATTTTTTAATAGGATTATTTGTCTTTTTGTTGTAGAGGTGTTGGATTTTCTTGTAGATTGTGGAGATTAGACCTTTGTCTGACTTGTACTGTCCAAAAATTTTTTCCCAGTCTATCGGTTCTCTTTTTACTCTTTTGGTGAAGTTTTTTGAAGACCATAGGTGTTTGAGTTTTAGAAGATCCCAGTTATCTAGCTTATCTGTTGGGTTTTGTGCCTTGATGATGGTTTGTATCCTGTTAATGTCGTTTATTAAGGCCTGAAGTGTTGGTCCTATTTTTTCTTCTATGAACTTTATCATTTTAGGCTTTATATTCAGGTCTTTGATCCATTTTGAAGTAGTTTTTATATACTGTGTGAGGTATGGGTCCTGTTTCATTTTTTTGCAAATGGATATCCAGTTTTGCCAGCACCATTTGTTAAAAAGACTGCCTTTTCCCCATTTGATGGACTTTGGGCCCTTGTCGAAAATCAGGTGACCGTAGGTGGATAGACTTACATCTGGGTTCCCAATTCTGTTCCATTGGTCAATGTATCTGCCATTGTATCAGTACCAGTCTGTTTGACCACTGTAGCTGTAAAGTAGGTTCTGAAGTCAGGTAGTGTGAGTCCTCCAACTTTATTCTTCTTCTTCAGTAGTGCTTTACTTATTCAGGGCTTCTTCCCTTTCCATATAAAGTGAATGATTATTTTTTCCATCTCTGTGAAGAATGTTGTTGGTATTTGGATCGGGATTGCATTGTATTTGTAAATTGCTTTGGGTAGAATTGACATTTTCACAATGTTGAGTCTGCCTATCCATGAGCATGGTATGTTTTTCCATTTATGTAGATCCCTTTGGGTTTCATGCAGTAGTGTTTTGTAGTTTTCTTTGTATAGGTCTTTTACATCCCTGGTCAGATTTATTCCTAAGTATTTTATCTTTTTAGGGGCTATTGAAAATGGTATTGTTTTCCTGATTTCCTTTTCATCATTCTCCTTACTGGTGTATAGGAATCCAACTGATTTTTGAATGTTTATCTTGTATCCTGCTACTCTGCTGAATCTTTCTATTAGTTCCAGTAGATTTCTCATGGAGTCTTTAGGGTTTTCTATGTATAGTATCATATCATCTGCAAACAGGGACATTTAACTTCTTCATTACCAATTCGGATGCCCTTTATTTCTTTTTCTTGCCTTATTGCTCTAGCTAGAACTTCCAGCACAATGTTAAATAGGAGTGGTGATAAAGGGCATACTTGTCTTGTTCCTGTTTTCAAGGGGAATGTTTTCAGCCTCTCTCCATTAAGAATGATGTTGGCCGTTGGTTTTGCATAGATGCCCTTTACTATGTTGAGATATTTCCCTTCTATACCTATTTTATTGAGAGTTTTTATCAGGAATGGGTGTTGTACTTTGTCAAATGCCTTTTATGCGTCAATTGAGATGATCATGTGGTTCTTTTATTTCCTTTTATTTATGTGGTGGATAATGTTGATTGATTTTCTAATGTTGAACCATCCTTGCGTACCTGGTAAGAATCCTACTTGGTCGTGGTGTATTATTTTTTTGATATGATGCTGAATTCTATTGGCTAGAATTTTGTTGAGAATTTTTGCATCTATATTCATGAGAGATATTGGTCTGTAATTTTCTTTTTTTGTGACGTCTTTGCCTGGTTTTGGTATCAGTGTTATGCTGGCTTCATAGAATGAATTTGGAAGTGTTGCTTCTTCTTCTATGCTCTGAAATAGCTTGAGTAGTACTTGTGCAAGCTCTTCTGTGAATATTTTGTGGAATTCTCCAGTGAAGCCATCTGGGCTAGGGCTTTCTTTGGTTTGGAGTTTTTTTTATTACCTTTTCAATCTCTTCTTTTGTTATGGGTCTGTTCACATTTTCAACATCACTTTGTTGTAGTTTGGGTAGGCCATGTGTTTCTAGAAATTTATCCATTTCCTCTAGGTTTTCAAATTTGTTGGAGTATAGTTTTTCATAATATTCTGTTATAATCCATTTTATTTCAGTTGGGTCTGTTGTATTGTCCCCCATTTCATTTCTTATTTGGGTTATTTGCGTCCTCTCCTGTTTTTCTTCTGTCAGTCTGGTCAGTGGTTTGTCGATTTTGTTGATTCTTTCAAAGAACCAACTTTTGGTTTTGTTGATTCTTTCTATTGTTTTTCTGTTCTCTATTTCATTTATTTCTGCTCTGATCTTTACTATTTCCTTTCTTCCAGTGGTTGTGGGTAGTTTTTGCTGTTCTCTTTCTATTTGTTTGAGTTGTGTAGTTAATGTTTTGATTTTGTCCCTTCTTTTTTTGATATGTGCATCTATTGCTATAAATTGTCCTCTGACTACTGCCTTTGCTGTGTCCCAAAGGTTTTGGTATGATATGTTTTCATTCTCATTTGATTCTAGGAATTTTTGGATTCCATCTCTGATTTCTTCTATTACCCACTGATGTGTAAGCAGGGTATTATTCAGTTTCCATGTAGTTGATTTTTTTTTTTTTTCTTGTTCTTTCTATTGTTAATTTCTACCTTGATGGCATTGTGGTCAGCGAAGATACTTTGAATTATCTCAACGTTTTGGATCTTGTTGAGGATTGCTCTGTGGCCTAAGATGTGGTCTATTCTGGAGAACATTCCATGTGCATTGGAAAAGAATGTGTACTTTGCAGCGGTTGGATGGAGTGTTCTATATATGTCTATGAGGTCAAGTTGGTTGATTGTGACCTTTAGGTCTTCTGTATCTTTGCTGAGTTTCTTCTTAGTTGTTCTATCCTTTACTGAGAGTGGTGTGTTGAAGTCTCCTACTATTATTGTGGAACTGTCAATTTCTCTTTTCAGTGCTGTTAGAGTTTGTTTTATGTATTTTGGAGCCCTGTCATCGGGTGCATAGATGTTTATTATGGTTATGTCTTCATGATGGATCGTCCCCTTAATCATTATATAGTGTCCTTCTTTGTCTTTTATGGTAGATTTTGTTTTAAAGTCTATTTTATCTGAGATTAGAATTGCCACTCCTGCTCTTTTTGGGTAGTTGTTAGCTTGATATATTTTTTTCCAACCTTTGACTTTTAATAAATTCACATCTTTGTTTCTAAGGTGTGTCTCTTGCAGACAGCATATTGATGGATCCTGTTTTTTTATACATTCTGTCACTGTCCATCTCTTTATGAGTGCATTGAGTCCATTTACATTCAGTGTAATTATTGATAGATGTGAGTTTGTTGCTGTCATTTTGTAGTGCTTTTTTTTGTGGTGCTGAAGTTTTCTTTGTTCTTCTTACTCTCTTGTGCTGAGTTACTTTTGTTTGTAGATTTTTTTTTTTAATTTCTTTTGTTTTTGTAGGTTTTGTTTTTTCCAAGACTTTATGTTTTTTGTCTTTATTTTTATGAGTTGGTTTGTTAACTTTCTTTGTGGTTACCATGAATTTTTACCCTTATCTTTCTAAGTTTGAAGCAGTCTGCCATTACTTGGTGTCGCCTTGCCTTCCTCTCCATTAGAAGGTTCTATATCTATGCCATTTATTCCATCTTTTATTGTTTTGATGTTGTTGTCATCCATCGATTAACTGTTCTGATTCCCTGTTGTATTTCTTTTGGTTCCGGATAGTCCTCAAGAGTTCATTTCCTAGATTGGTATCTGGTTCATATGATCCTGCGTCCTAGGTTCTTCCTGTGAGCTGAAGCTGTTTGTCCTCAGATCGAAGAATTCCCTTTAATAATTCTTGTAAGTTTGGTTTGACTTTTACATATTCCCTTAATTTCTGTTTATCTGGAAATGACCTAATTTCACCATCAAATTTGAACCAGAGTTTTGCAGGATATATTAATCTTGGCTGGCAATTTTTTTCTTTCAAGGTTTCATATATGTCATCCCATTGCCTTCTTGCCTGCATGGTTTCTGCTGAATAATCTGAGCTTAGTCTTATTGTTTCTCCTCTGTATGTGACTTCTTGTTTTTCACGAGCTGCTCTCAGGATTCTTTGTTTGTCTTTGGTTTTGGCGAGTGTGAATATGATATGCCTTGGTGATTTTCTTTTGGCGGTCTCTTCTATATGGGGTTCATTGAGCTTCTTGGATGGCCAGCTTTTCATCTTTCATGATATTGGGGATGTTTTCTGTCAGCAGTTCCTCAATGATCCTCTCTGTGTTTTCTGTTTTCTCCCCCTGTTCTGGAATGCCAATCACTCGTAAATTTTTGCTTTTAATTGTGTCCCACATAACTGTCAGGTCTCTTCATTTTTCTTTGTTCTTTTTTCTGAGTTTTCCTGAAACAGAGTTGTATCCAACTGTTTGTCTTCAGTTCCACTGTTCCTATCTTCCACGGTTTCAAATCTGCTTCTCAGCCCTTCTATGACATCATCCATTTCTGAAATCTTGTTGTTTATCTTTTGGATTTGTAATTGTTGTTTTTGTATAATTTCTTGTTGTGAATTTATTTTGGCATTTTGTTCCTGCATCATCTTCCTGAATTATTCCAATTTTTTGTCTGTATTTACCATGAATTTGTCTATTTTTTCCTCATGTTTGTCAGCTTTTTGCCTCAGTTCTTGGAAAATTCCGAGTTTTAGAGATTTGAATTCCCTATCAGGTACTTCTAGTGCATTTTCTTCCACAGGGGAGTCATCTGGTGTTTTTATTTGGACGCCTACTGGAACCATCCTATCTGGTTTTTGTAAATGTTTTGATATTGTCTGCTGTTTTGGGGGCATTCAGTAGTTATTTTTCTCGTTTATTGATTGTAGATTTTTTTTGTTTCGTCTTTTTAAAAAAAAAAAAATTTGACTATGTCTGAGCAGGTGGACTGTGTGTTCTTTGTTGTTTGCTCGTCTGTGCACTCAATACTTTTCGCCTTCTTCTCCAGCTGGCAGGGTCAGTCACTCAGATATGGTACAGCAGGGAAGGTCTAGCTGAAGAGGAGTTACTGGTACGGGTTGTTTGTGGCACTTACTACAGCCACCAGGGCAGGTCGGTAATTGGGGCAGGGCAGGTTCCAGTAGGCCATGCCTGTACTGCTTGGTGGTGTGAAGTCAAGTGCACGGTGCAGGTAGGCAGGATGCAGCGGGGAGATTGTTATGTGTGGAGCTAAGATGGATATGGGAGAGAGGAGAGAGGAACAGGGGCCAAAAAACATACAAACAAACAAAAAAGAATGCTAGCGGAGCTTGCCATTGGAATGGAGAGATGAGAGACTATGAAATGGAGAAAAACAGAAAGGGAAGAGGAAGAAAAGAAAAGAATGAATAAATAAAAATCAGAAAGGTTGAAGAACCGCAAAGTTCCCAGGGATCTCACTGATGCAGCTATGAGGTCTGGGGAGGTCGCTCTCAGGTGTTGCAGTACAGCCTGGCTAGAAGGCATAGATGTATACAACGCCTGGTATTCAGGGATCAGAAAGAGAAGGAAGATGTAGAGAGACGAGAAACTGAGCAATGAAGAAAAACAAAAAGGGAAAAAGAGGGAAAAGAAAACAAAACAAATTAAAAAAAAAAAAAAAGAACAAGCAAGGCCCCCCAAAAAAAAGGGAAGAAAAAAAAACAACAAAGAAAGAAATGCTCTCAGGGATCCCTCTGCATGTCTGTGGAAGCTGAAGGGGAGTTCCTTGCCACGCAGCTCCACCTGGCCAGAAAGGGCTCCAAACTCAAGAAAAGGAAAAGAAAACAAACAATTCAAAACGAACAAAGGAACAAAAGCCCCGGAATCCCACCAGCGCAGTAGCCGAGACCGGGAAGCAGCTCCACACTCAAATGGAGCTCCGCAGCACCTCAGAAAGAAGCAAAGATGGTGCACAGAGCCAGGCACTTGAGCGAAAGGAGGGGGAGGTGGCGAGAGGCAAGCAAGAAGTCCAAAGAAGCAGGGAAAAAAAAAAGCAACACCATCAGCCAACAAATGGCACTCAGAGAGCCAGTTAGTGCGGGCTGGTGTTTCTGGACAAGAGACTGTGTCCACGGGAAGCAGAGGAGGCAGAGTGTGGGTGAAGAAGGGTAGAGAGTGCGAAAATGTATATCACAAATTGCCGGCGCTCTGGAGCCCCTCAGGAAGAAGCAAAGATGGCTCACGGAGCCAGGCACTTGAGTGAAAGGAGGGGGAGGTGGTGAGAGGCAAGTGAGAAATCAAAAGAAGCAAAAAAAAAAAAAAAAAAAAAAAAGCAACACTAGCAGCCAACAAATGGCACTCAGAGAGCTGCCCGCTTGGGTGTGTGGAATCCAAGCAGCCGGCACTTCCCGGTCAAGAGACCGTGGCCACAGGAAGCAGAGGAGGCCGAGCCAGGGCAAAGAGGGGTCGGGGGTGGGAAAGCACACACTGCAAATTACCGGTTGTTTTGTCTCCCGCTGGACGCTCCGTGAGGCTGCTTTCTCGTACCCCCATTTGCTGGTCTCAGATAGGAGTCCAAAATGGTGGATCCGCGCTGCGTTAGCTGGTAGGGGACCTCTGCATGAATCTCTCCTCGCTCTCCATTCTCTGTCAGTTTTCTCACTCCATTTGGTGCTTGGCTGAGTTCTTTATCTCTTCATTTGATGTTTTAGGGTTTCAGGATTGTTGTATTCTCTGTTTGGTTTAGCTTCTCGGATCTTTGCTGTGGAGGGACGGCGTGGTGCTTCTGCCTAGAGTGCCATTTTGCCGGAACTCCCCAGTCAATCTCTTTTGACATATAAAAGAGAGAAGTGAGCAGACAAACAGAATGAACTTGTACCACCAAGAAAGTAGTGTCAGGAGCAGAGCATGTCTTTTGGACCCAGGGTCCCTGTGCTAAAAAGTTCCCAGACCAGGGGGAGATTAATAACAAGGACCTTCCTCCAGAGCTTACAGAGAGAGAAAGCCTTCCCCTGGAGCTGGCACCCTGACTTCGGACTTCTAGCCTGCTAGACTGTGAGAGAATAAATTCTTGTTTGTTAAAGCCATCCATTTGTGGTATTTCTGTTATAGCAGCACTAGATAACTGAGACAGTTTCCTATGAATATTCACTTAACCTCAGTGATATCCACCTTCAAGAAACCATATCCAAAATGTTCTACCACTGGCAAGTCATTTTCTTGCCTTTAGCTTTATTATTTTAACATTTTTAGGAATTTCTAAAAGAAATAATTACAAATAATCAGTTATTGAGTGTTTACAGTATGCCTGGTATAATGAATATGATTTTAATCCAGTGCATTTTTCATCACCCTATAAATCTTATTCCCCTGGAAATCACATTCTCTTTCTACTATTGGGGCTAAGCCACAAAGATCAACCAGGAAAAATGGAACAGTTGGACTTTGGTCTACTCAAAGCTGACTCTTCTGAGTCCTTAGCAAGTCAGTAGTTTTAAAAGCCAGTACTTATGAGAAGAAAAGAGTTTTTCTGAATACAGTAGTACCCTTTACACATATTGAAAGCTTGGTAGACTTACACCATAGAAAATACTATTTATTTTTAAGATAATAATAACTATTATTGATTGCCCTTTTTAGGACAAGCACTAATGTAAGTTTTTTGCATGTATTGAATCATTGAAACCCTACAATATCTCATTCTCTTTTGTTCACTAATGTGCCCCAAGCTCCTTGCATATTGTAGACACTTAATAAATACATGTTAAGTAAATGTACAACTCTATGAGATATGTACTATCATCTATATTTTAGCTGATAAGGAAATTGAGGTATAGAGAAGTTACATATCTTTTGCAAGATTTTATAGCCAGTAAGTGAGTCAGGATTCAAGGTAAGAAAACGGATTGCCATATACTTCGAGTGAATTTCTCAAAGACATTAGAGGAAAATGAACTTTTTCATCCTCTGATTTCAATCCTGTGAATATTTCACAGGACTTTTGGGCAAATAAAAGAAATTAGAGAGAGAGAGAATTACCATATGATCCAGCAATTCTACTTCTAGGTATATACCCAAAAAGACTTGCAAGCAGGGACTTAAACAGATACTTGTATAACAATATTCACAGCAACATAAGTCACAATAATCAAAAGGTATAAACAAGCAAAGTGTCCATCAACAGACGAATGGATAAACAAAATGTGGTATGTAAATAAAATGGAATATTATTCAGCCATAAAGAAGAAGCAGATTGCTAAGCCTCTTCACCTCTGGGTGAATTCAAACTGCCAACCTTCTGGCAAGTAGCCAAGTGCTTAACCATTTGCACCCACCCAGGAGTAGCTTAACAATGCTTACAACGGCAGATTTTTTGTTATATATATTTTACCAAAACAAATCTTTTCATTAAAAGGCTGAAGTAAAACTTTGATTTTGAATTTATAATGTTAATAGATTAAATTATACATTTCTTTAAATCCTCTAAAAATGTGCTTTGAAAGATGTAAAACATCACACCCGTGAAAGATGCTATAAAAATAATAATGATTAACATTTGTCACAATTTTGCCTGGGGCCAGCCCCACAGGTCTGAGTCTGTCTTCTTTACTCCTATTGCTGACTGCCAGCTGCTTCCCACCCAGAGTTTTGGATGATGGTCAGGTTCTTCTCAGAGCTGTCAGATGAGTCCTACCAGTGACTGCCCAAACTCTATCCCTCCTACTACCTCACCAGTTGGTTGGAAGAGAAAGGATTTCTATTTATTATGAATTATTTTGTTTCAGGCACTGTACAATTTAGTTATTTAATCAACAAATATTTATTGAGTAGCTACCATGTGCAGAACACTGTACCAAACAACTGGAAAATGCTTGTAAGTGAACAAGACTAACATGGCCTCTGTTTTCACAAAGTCTAGTGGAAACATGCTTTACATGCTTTCTCATTCAATTCTACAAATAACTCTTTAGATGGGTCCTCTTATTATCATCTTCATGTTGCAGAAAAGAAAGATGAGACTCAGCAAGATGAAGTAACTTGTTTTGAGTTCACAGAGCTACATGATGAAGTCAAATTTAAATATGCAGCTGACTCCAGAGCCCATGTGGAATTCCTCTTCTTGGTCAATTTTTGTCTGGCTTTGCCTACTTTTACTGCAAGCTAACATACAACTCTCAGTTCTTATCATTCCAAAGTCAAGGAAAGACTTATTGACAACATGCAACAAGAAGTAAGCATAAGACTAAGAGACCCTGAGCAAAAGATATTTGGTTTTATTGCTTGGAATAAAATTGGCCTGATTCACCCACCTCTGTTCTCCTCAGGCCTGTGCAGTGAGAACAGTCCCTTGACCTATCTCACCTCCTCAGCAAAGAGCAAGGAAGATATATCGAAGTGATCAAATACCTCAGTGCCTGGAGTTTCCCAAGGTAGAGACAGGTCAGTGGCCAAATGACTATCTCCTATTAATAGACCTCAAAATTTATGTCTTTTCCATAATTATTAAGGGTACGAAATTCCATATACTTTCAGCTTGTTAATAAGTTATGTACTAAGTAAGATACTAAATATTATAAAATGTATTATTAATAAATTTAAATTACCTCATTACTAGAGTTAACCAAGGACATGAATTCCATTTTCTACTAAGAAGACTGACTTCCTCAAAATATTTATCTACATTGCATAATTTGAACTATAGCTCAAACAGATAAATTGGAATGCCTGCAATTTACAAGAAGGAGACTTTATTATCATTGCATCACCAGCATTGCTCGGGGTTGATCATGGTTTTATTTTCACCATTCTTGCTTTGTAGTTCTCTTTCACTGTTAATTTAACAGAATCACCCATCTAATTTATTGAGAATTTTTTGGTTAATCATACAGTATGTAATGAGGGATATTTGCATGTTTTGTCATCTAATGGTCCAATAACTAGACTTCGACATGCATACATTATGGTTCAAATATGAATCACCACACTTCACTGATAAAACACATGTATATACAATAAATTTCTTTTTTTTTTTTTGGTATGATGACACTTAATTGGTGTTGACTGTGAAATTGAACCGTTCTAAGTTTGACAAGATCTGCTTCTGGTAGGGCTGAATGAGCTTCTACTGAAACAGCCATTTCTGCAGACAACGATCTACTCTAGATGAACTATGAAGAAAAAAAACTACCTGAAGTTACTGGGGAGTATAAAAAAGAAGGCAGATTCTAAAGGGAAGTCAACCTTTGGAAGAAGGCTAAGTCTCATATTTTTATGGGTTTTAACCTGAGATCAGGTTACAGTTAGCACCACACAGGATAGCTAAAACTCCAGTTACAACCCCACAGTCTTTCTGGCCTTAAGAATCACAGGACAGAGATCAGGGTAACTAAAAGCTTCTATAAATGAGTATGGAAGGTCTCAAAAAGGAGAGAATGAGATGAGAGATATCTCCAAAATATTTATATAAACTCTGTCCAAATCTCTAGCTGACTTCTGAATTATGCATGCATGGAACAGACTACAAGCAGCTAAGAAAAGTATAAAAAACTGTACTAAAATTTTCAAAGATTCCAAAGAGAACAACTTTTCAGTTGGAGCTCAAATAACTTAATATTCCATCGAAACAAAAAATGAACATTCTTCAGAGGAATTTAACAGAATCTAGAGTTTACACAGCATAACAGTCACATTGTATCCACAATAAATTTGGATCCAATCCAAAATCATTTGACATACAAGTAAATAGGAAACTGTGACCTATTCTCTAGAGAAAAGAAAATCAATAGAGATCATCCCCAAGATGACCCGGAAGTTGGAATTATCAAGCAAGGATTTTAAACAGCAATTGTTATTGTGCTGAACAGTATAAAAGAAAATATGCTCATAATAAATAAAAAGGTAAATCTCAGAAGAAATAGAAACTATAAAAAAGAACCACATAGAAATTCTAGAACTTAAAACACAATCTCTGAAATTTAAAAATTCACAACATGGCCTTAACAGCAAAGTAGAGAATATAGTAGAATTAGCAGACTTGAAGACAGACAAATAGAAAATATCCAATCTGAAGAAGAAAGAGGAAAAAAAGATAGGAAAAAAAAAAAAAAGCAAATCCTTGAGGACCTATGGGACAATATCAAATTGTTTAACATACATGTAATTAGGATTGCAGGAAGAGAGGACAGAGGCAGAAAAAAATAAAGACTGAAAATTCCCCAAATTTCATGAAAGAAATTTACAGATTCAAGAAGCTCAGTGAACTCTAAGCAGAATAAATATAAAGAATATTACACCCAACCATTTCACAGTCAATCAACTGAACACCATAGATGAGACAAACTTGAAAGCAGCCAGAGAAAAAGAAACATGGCATACAACATAAAAGTGATTCAGATGTTTGCTGACTTCTCATCAGAAATAACAGAGGCCAGAAGACAGTGTTCCAACATCTTTAAAATACTGAAAGAAAAACCTGTCTACCTAGAATTCTAACCTAGCAAAAATATCCTTCAAGAATGAAAGCAAAAGATCATACATATGAGAGCAAATGGTCAGCAATTACTTTAAAGCAAAGATATGAAGATAAAGGGGCAGGGAAACTAGATTACTGGGAAAAGAACACACAGAACAAAAATAATGAGAATGTTGACACATTGTGAAGAATATAACCAACGTCACTACACAATTTGTGCAGAAATTGTTCAATAGGAACATAATTTGCTGTGTAAACTTTCACGAAAAACACAATAAAATGTTATTAAAAAAAGAAAAGATGGTAGGAAGAAAAAGAACGATGGCAAAATGAAGATACTTTAGATCAAAGAAAACTAAAAGAATCTGTTGCGTTACAAGAATGTTCGAGGAAGTTGTTTAGGCTTAAAGCAAGCAATAACGTATAGAAACTTAAATCTTCAGGAAGGAATGAAGGTCATTGGAAGTATTAAATACCTAGGTAGATATAAAAGATTAGTTTTCCCCTTAATTGTTTTATAGATGGCTAACCAAGACTACAGCCTTCAGTACGGATTATAACTCAACATAAAGAAAACAAAAATTCTCACAACTGGACCAATAAGCAACATCATGACAAACAGAGAAAAGATTGTTGTCAAAGACTTCATTTTACTTGGATCCACAATCAATGCCCGTGGAAGAAGCAGTCAAGAAATCAAACGACACATTGCATTGGGCAAATCTGCAGCAAAAGAACTCTTTATAGCGTTAAAAATCAAAGATGTCACTCTGAGGACTAAGTTGCACCTGACCCAAGCCATGGTATTTTCAATCACCTCATATGCATGCGAAAGCTGGACGATGAATAAGAAAGACTGAAGTAGAACTGACACCTTTGAATTATGGTGTTGTCAACGAATACTGAATATACCACGGACTGCCAGAAGAGCCAACAAATCTGTCTTGGAAGAAGTACAGCCAGAATGCTCCTCAGAAACAAGGATGGCAAGACTTCATTTCACATTCCTTGGATGTGTTATCGGCAGGGACCCGTCCCTGGCGAAAGACATCATGCTTGGCAAAGTAGAGGGTCGGCAAAAGAGAGGAAGACCCTCAACAAGATGGACGACACAGTGGCTGAAATAATGGGCTCAAACATAGCAAGGACGGTGAGGATGGTGCAGGACCGGGCAGTGTTTCATTCTGTTGTACATAGGGTCACTAAGAGCTGGAAGACACTCGATGGCAAGTAACAACATTTAAAGTAAAAATTATAACACTATCTTGTGGTGTTTATAAAATATATATGAAAACCATGGTAGATAGGGTAGCAGAAGTGAGCTGGACCTATACAGTTGCAATGTTTTTTACATTTTACATGAAGTCATAAAATATTATTAATATTGAAATTAAGGATGTATACTGTAATCCCCAGAGCAACCACTGAAACATAATACAGAGAGGTATAACTAAAAAGCCAATAGCAGTTGCTGTGAAGTCAACTCCAACTCATGACCATCCCATGTGTGTCAGAGTAGAACTGTGTTCCGTAGGGTTTTCAATGGCTGATTTTTCAGAAGTAGATCACCAGGTCTTTCTTGTGAGGAACCTTTGGGTAGACTCGAACCTCCAACCTTTTAGCTAGTAGCCAAGCACATTAACCATTTGTACCACCCTCGAAATGAAATTCAAAAAAAAAAGTCAAATAATTCAAAAGAAGATAAAAAAAAGAGAAACAAAACATCAGAGGGGACAAACAGAAAACAAAGTTTAATATTATTATCAATTATTTTTGAGGTCCTTAGCCATTGTTCTATAATATTAAAGCATGCATAAAAGCTCATACTTTTTTCACTACTAGTTAAATAATTTATTTTTGTATATTCCCCTCAGATTCTTTATTTGCATTAAAATTTTTGGAGAGTTGAAAAGTGGGATCACATGGAGGAAGTGAACCACAGTTAGCCACTGCCCCAAAAATGCTCAAGAAGCACCTTATTTATCAGCCCTGAATATAATTTTCAGAGTCCTGCACTACTTCTTCAACTTTTTATCTCATTTACTTACCCCCATTTATCCACACTCCATGCCTTTCTCCTTGATGTTCCCCCTTCTTAGAATATCCTCATCTCTTCACCTCTGGATAGCCTTAGTCTTTAATGTCTCCCAAAAAATTGCCTTATTTCTCTACACTCCGTTCTCCACACAGCAGCCAGACCAATGCTGTTAAAAAAAAAAAAAAAATTCATTCAGCAAATATTTATTGAGTTACCACTATATGCAGTATATTAATTCTAGGTGCCTAGTACACAATGGTGAACAAAACGGATGTTATCTTTATCATCAGACCAATAGGAAACCATTAAAGTTTTTTCAGTGGGGGAGAAACATAAAATTTGCGTTTATACAAGCTCTTTCTGTAAAGAACAGGTTGGAAAGGGACTGTGTTGAGTACAGGGAGAAGAGCGTGGGGCTGTTACTATGATTCGGGAGAGAGGTGAAAGTTGTGGGACGTGGCTACTAACGGTAAAATTTGAGAAGCTTCTCTGAAATGAACGGATCTGAGAACGTTTTAGTGGATAAAAATTGACAGGACTTGATGATGAATTGATTATAGGGCTGAGGGAGAGAAAGTTTTCATGAATGTTCCTAGTTTTCGTTTGTGGACAGCTGAGTGAAGAGGATGGCATTTGCTGAACCAGGGTATGCAGGTAGAAGTAAAAATTCTAAGTTCATTTTTGGATATTTTAATTTACGTGACTCTAAATTCTCCATTTGGAGATCTCAGGTGAACTGTTTGAATTGTCTATTTCAATACAGTCTCCAGGGTCCAATACAGTGTATGTTTCCAAATGAATATTCAGTACATATTTGTTAACTAACTTGGAATCAGAAGGAAAGGGAGGAATCGTTAATTAAGCGCTAAACTCTGCTAGGAATTTTATGTACATCATCTCATTTAATCCCCCAGTCACAGTTCAATTTTGTTATTATGATTCCAGTTTTACAGATCAGGGAATAGTTTCAGGGAGATTAAGTAACACAACTAGTAAATTATAGAATCAAGGTTAAAACGTGGATTTGCCTATTTGCAAATCCATTGCAAAGTCTTTGTTGTTGCCCCCTCCTACCACCACCACCATGTAAGTTATTTTATGGAAAACAAAGAATCTTCTTCTGCTGTACTTTAGAAAACCTTTCCCTCTTTTCTTCCCCATACTCATCTCTTTTGTCCCACTCAGACACAGACACTTCAGAATTCAACTTCTTCTTTGCTTCTAACTCCAGATGAAGGGAAATGTCTCTGCTCCCTTCTCTACCAGCACTTTCCTGTGGAAAAATAAAATAATGGAAAATGCTCCCAGTGCTATGAGATTATGGATGTACTCATTTCATGGGTATTCTTCAAAAATTTCAAGGAAGCTGAAGTCTAATTTAATCTGTTACACGATGGTACTAAATTACTTAACCACATCAAAGCATCAATGGCTTCGCAATCTGGGAAGGGACATTGTAAAACGGTTTTCAGATATATAATGCAGTCTCTCAGGTGCCTGAGACAGGGAGACCCATCCCTGGATATAAAGCTTCCCTTACACTTCTGAGGTCAAAACAACAGAGCCATTATTTGAGAGGCTGGATGAAATACCAGAGCCATTTCTTATTATCTTCAGTCATTAAAGAGAATTTAGTAGACTGGCTATTATTTATGCTTTTTTTTTTTCTTCTTTAAGGACAAAAAAAAAAAAAAAAGGCACTCTTAATGGAATGAAAGGCCTGAAGAGTTTGTAGATCAAGATTATGAGTAAATTGTCCACTAATCACATTGTTTTCTGCTTTCAGAAAAGAAAACCAAGGTCAGTTTTCCAATTTAACCTCTCCACCTCACGCTAAACATTTTAAGAGAGAAAGAAAGAGATGCTAAGCATATTGCTCTTCACTGAATGAGAAAAATTACTACATACCACTGCTATTACTGTAAATACCAATGAAAAATATCCTTGTGTGAATCTATTCTTTGGAATGTGGAATACATTTTCCCATGGCAACAATATCGTGGACAAAATTTGGATTCTCAGTAGGACCCTCAAAAGTGGAGTCAAGCCACGATGGTGATGTAGGAAAATAATGCTTCAGCACTAAGGCAAGAGCTAGGAATCTCTGAAACATCAGAAATACATCTCATCATCCCTTCTTTGATAGCAACAAGTATTTTGAAAGCCATTTAGTGGTGAGAATTCAGCTTTATATAAAGACAAAATTTCTGAGAAGGCAGTAAGTATAGCTCAGAACTGAACAACATGGCTTTCTTAATAGCATGGGTACTAGGGCCAGATTACTGAGTTTGATTTCTGTTTCCAAACACTTCCTAGCTTTCACAGGTACTTCCTTTTTTCTGTGCCTCAGCCTTCAAATCTGTAAAATGGGGTTGTAATAGTACTCTTAGTGCTGTTGTGATTAAATAATTTATTAACTTCAAAACACATAGAACTGTGCCAGGCATGTTGTAAGTAATCAGTGTTACCTATTACTGATACTGTGCTACAGATTTTATCTCATTTAATCCTTCAAATGACCTCCCAAGATAAATATATTTTGTCCCAGCTTATAGATGAAGAAATCAAAGTCTAGTAGATTAGCAATTTGCCTGGAAAACAGAGTTAAAAGAAAAAGTTTTAAAATGTAGAGTCAGATTTCTAATCTGGTTCTGATTGACAAATTTCTAGCTCTGGAATATATGGCCATCATGCATTGTCTGTGTAGATGTAGGGTTCTTGAGAACACATCTCTTCCCTCCTCCCAATCCCTTCTCTAACTCCACAGCCACTAACTCCACATAAAAAGGGAAGATGGACAGTGGTTGAAACTCTTTCCCTTCCCAGGGCCCCCAGGTAGGGGAGTCTGAGCCAGCCCCTGCCCAGCGTGGGCCCAACTCCCATGGATATAAATTGGCCATTCAGAACTCAAGGAATGGCTGTGCTTTGAATTTCCATTGTAGATTTCTGGCATATCCATGAGTGTAAGCTCTTTGAAAATGCCATGGAAGTGCTGAGCCCAGCCTCGGAAAATCCTTGTGGATGTAGTTAGTTAGAAAGTGAAGGTAATGGACCATTTATGGTCACAATCATAAAGGACTGACATATTACAGAGACTGTAAAAAACACAGGGAGGATTGGGACCAACAAAGCAAGCTGGATGTAGAGATAGTTTCAGGAAGCCAGGTGTGAAGAACTGAGGTGTGCTCCCACAGGCCTGACACTGGTTTGGTCCAGTTTCCCTTCCCATTCAGAGATGGAAGCTGAAGACAACAGAGCAAAGACAAAGAGGAAGAATTAAATCATTCAAGGCCTGGAATAGAGGTCTGTGATCTGAGGCAGTGGGGTTCCTTGCGGGGGCTGGGGGGTGGGGACCAGAAAGGAGGGATTTGCCTTCACATTATCCTGATTTCTTTGAGCCTCCCACAGTGCCCAAAGTACTTCTCGGTTCTCTGAAAAATGTATTTTTGATTATGAGGAAAGTTTCTTTAAGGAATGATAGAATCTCAAAATCGGAAAAGGGATTGGCCTTTATGGAACATTTATCTACCCTGTGTAAGGCAGTGTGCTCTTACCATAAATCCTCTCAGCAACACTGTAGTTATTGTCCTCACATTACAGATGAGGCTCAGAAAGGGTTAGGTAGCTTATCCAGGGTCACACTGCCAGGTAGTGGCACACCGGCTCCCCAGCCTGTCCGATCCCACAGGCAGAGAGCCTGTTCACTCATAGTTCACTGATCCTTGCCAACTTTCTTTGAAGTTATCTAGTACAACCCTCAGTACCCTATGCAAGTTCCCTGGGTAGTGTCTCCAGTGAATGGCTTTTCAGCCTCTGTTTGAATACCTGTTGTGAAAGGAAGGTCACTACTTCTTCAGGCAGTTCATTAAGCCTTCAGATACCCCCTCTTCCTTGTTAGAAAATTCTTCCTGATCCTTGTGTTGAAATTTTACCTCATGTTAATTCTAGCGACTAATTCTAATTATTTCCTTTAGAATCCCACCATCATTATCAACAGTAATGTCATCACTGACCTTTATTAATCTCTTACTGTTTTTCAGAGAGTCCCTGGGTGCAGCAAATGGTTAACATGCTAGCTGCTAAACAAAAGCTTGGAGGTTCGAATCTAGCCAGAGTGCCTCAGAAGAAAGTCCTAGCAACCTACTGCCAAACAATCAACCGTTGAAAACTTTATGGAGCACAGTTCTACTCTGACACACATGGGGTCATCATGAGTCAGAGTTGACCTCACAGCAACCAAGAACCTAGGTGTTTTATACCTATTGTTTTGCACATTATGTCATCAAACACTATGGATACTTCTATTATCCCCATTTTATAGATGAGGAAACTGTGACATAAAGAGGCTAAACGATTAACCTACTCGCACTTACATAGCAAGTGGCAGAGCTAGGATTCAAACCCAGAAAATTCAACTTTACAGCTCACACTCTTAACCTGCAGAACAGCTGAGCAAAGTTTCATTGAGTGTCTGCTAGGGCAAGCACTGGGCTGCAGTTCAAAGCTGAACAGGCCACTCACCCTGCCTTCAATGGAATTCACAGGTCGGTAGAAAAGACACAGATCAATGTAAAGTGTGCCTGTGAAGTACTGTAACACAGGAACACCAAGGACAGGTGCTTTCCCTGAGAAAACAGAAGGCAGCTTCACAGGGAATGTCAGTTTTGGGATGGGTCTTGAGGCAGAAGTAGGAGCTTACTAGAATACAAGAGAGAGGGCAGTGGAGGTGTGGCCTGTTGTAAACCAGTTGTATAAGATGCAAATAAGTTTTTAAAATTCAGTTAAAGACCTCACATGTTTTCATCTTATATGTTATCTTGATGGAGTCAGTCCCTGTTCCTGCTTGCAAGCTCATTTTGAACTGTGAGCATATTATCCAACATATCTTGGCCTTCATCCCTATCTTTGTGTCCTCTGAAAATAGGATGCGTTTGCCTCTCGTGTCATCATCTAAGTCCTCTGAGAGTCTATCCTGACCGAAAAATGCCAAAGTCTTGGATTGCTTTTTTTCTCTTAAGGAAAAAGCATCTTTTTTATCTGGGAGACACCCAGGCCCTCATTTTCATCCAACTCAGAGTAAATTCCTTCGGGAAATGGCTTTCTTACACATCCTGCATCCTTCCTGCTCCTGAAATAATGAAAGATACTGTCAGAACATCACAGGCGTCTGTCAGATAGTTATGGCAGCTTGGTTGAGAGGCTGAAGAAGGACCTCTGAGGGAAATCTAGGACTAGGTCCTTTGTAGGAACTTAAAATGTATTTCTCAGGAGGTCTAATAGAAACCCAAGGACCTCAGCTCCGTTGCTCAGTTCACAGGTGATCTCGACTCTTCTCAGGGTGAAGTTGTTCAACAGACAGAGTGAGGCAGAGCATGCGGAAGCACTGCTGGGGAATCAACAGCCAGGATGCTGGCTGGGTCTGTGTGAGGGGATAGTTTTAGGACAGTGTTGTACGAACTAGCCAATCAGCCAACTGTCTGTACTTGCCGGAGACACAATAAGGAGATCTCACCACAGTGTAAATCAGCACATTGCTTCCTTCATTCAAAAAGTCTTCCTACATAAAATCATGCTTGTGAAGAGAGTGCTTCTTAGTTCAAGTAGATACATGAGATTAAATAGACAGCTCCTGTCGGGAGGCGAGATGAGAAGGCAGAGATGGTCAGGAGCTGGTTGAATGGACACAGGAAATCTGGGTGGAAAGGAGGAGTGTGCTGTCACATTATAATGAGAGCAACTAGGGTCACATATCAATGTGTGTATAAATTTTTGTATGAGAAGCTAACTTGAACTAAACTTTCACTTAAAGCACAATAAATTTTTTAAAAAGGAAAAAAAAAGTCTTCCTACAAAAAAACTATCAGTGGAATTAAACAGTGTGCAAAGTTACAAAGTTGACGTACACATTGGCTCAAGATTCTTTTCTCATCGTGGGGCAGGAACAGTTTACAGACTGGTAGTAGTCCAGGGACCACTCTTTGAGGAGTATACATCTAGGAGAAAGGCTCTTCCCAAAAAGGAGGTGGATTTTACCTTCCATCCCCCGTCTGTAACCCAAGGTGGAAACAAAGCCACCTTTTTTCTTACTTCTTCACTCAGGGGACCACCCACATGTGCAGAGGCCACCCATCCCAACCCCTTAGCCAATCCATAGGGGTTTATATAGCTCAGAAGCAGCCTGGTACTGTGGCAAGAGCACAGGCTCTGGGGTCACACACACCAAGTTTTAAAGTCAGTTTCTTCCACTTACTAGCTTTGTGACATCAAGGTTCCCATGAATGTTATTATTGCTACTTCTGTACTTCAGTGTCCTCCATAAAAGGGATAATACCAGCTGTAGTGAGTTCAAGGGAGTTTGGGGATGACCAAGGGGAAAGATACGACTAGAAGATAGCAATGTTGTTCAACAAGCTATTTATTGGAGTGGCTCCAATGTGCAGCTGCATGCAGGGGGTGGTCCCCCATAGCAGGAGGTCTTCCAGAGACAAGCTGCACAGAGAGCCATCAGAAGGGAAAGAGGACATGAAAAAGTCCAGGGAAGAGGAGAAGGATTAGAGTTGGAGGGCAGGGGGAGGCTTAAGTGTCCGTAGGCAATGTCCTCCTGCAGCAAGGTGGGAAGCTGAGTCCAAGAGCTCCAACGGCAGTAGCACTTCGGGTCCTTATAACTACAGGATTTTATCTTTTCTATGGCTACCTAATGTTAGACACAGTTTCGCAGGGTATGTAGAGCAAGCAGGCTCTAAAATGACTAAAAATCTCCTTTTGGGGACTATTTTAAAATGATTGGATGTGAAAAAAATTGAGTTTGGCACCAGCAAACTTTTCTGGGCTGGCAGGCCTCAGCTTACCATGAAGTAAACAACTTGGGGCCAGTCCGCAACGACCATTTGTGGCTTATTTACATAACACAATCTAACAAGTTTTTTAAACTTATAAATGTATGCCAAGTATCATGTAATTATCCTGTACAGGATAACCCAGTTGCCATGGAGTCAACTCTGACTCATGGAGACGCCTTGTGTGTCAGAGTAGAACTACACTCCAAAGGATCTGCAATGGCTGTGATCTTTTGGAAGTAGATTGCCAGGGCTTTCTTCCAAGGCACCTCTGGATGGATTCTAACCACCAGTCTTTCAGTTAGTAGCCAAGCACTTAAACGGGGACCCTTAATGTATAGCAAATATCATGTAATTTATCACAGACGTGATTGTTGTTAGTTGCTGTTGAGTCAATTCTGACTCATAGCAACCCCACACGTACAGAGTACAACTGCTCCATAGGGTTTACAAGGCTGTGACCTTTCAGAAGCAGATCACCAGACCTGTCTTCCAGTGAACCTCCGATTAAGTTTCAACTGCCAGCCTCTTGGCTAGTAGTCGAGGCTAGAAGTAAAGTGCCTAACCATTTGCACAGTCCAGGATACACGGTAGGAACCTAAAAATTTTCCTACTCTTTCCTCCTTCTCCTCTTTCTCTTCCTTCTTTCTCTTATTTAGCCCATAAACACTTTATACCAGAATGGATCAGTATTCTCTGTCCCTGCTTTGTTACTATTGATGACATTGTTTATATTATAAGGTACCAGTCCCTTTAACCTAAGCTTCAGACCCCTCCCTCTCAAATAGTCTGGTCTTAAGGCCTAGGTGTAACTTACTTCTAATTCCCCTTCCTTGCCCAGAGTATCCTGGCTATAGCAACAGAAACTCCGATTTTCACATTTTTCTTTCTTTTTTCCTTCCCAACCATTTATTTTCCTTTTTTCTACTTATTTCAAGTAGAGAGATTACAAGGATCTATGGGAATCAAAATTCACTGAGACCTGGACCTTTGCCTCTCACCGTTCTTTGCTCCCATCCAATCTAGCCCATGTTCGTGATTGTCACCGCCAATATAAAAACCTCCTTCCCTCATCAAAGACTTGGGCTCTCTGGAGCAGTGATCGTGGGAATGGCACAGGACTGGGAAGCCTTTAGTTCCATTGTGCATGGGGTCACCAGAGTCAGGGTCCCACTGGTCGGCAGCTAACAGCAGTTTATGTTTAACCATTTCCTGGAAGTGAGAGCTTGTAATCACCCAACCTATCATGGAACCTCTCTGATTATTAGAAAGTTCTTGCTTCTAACAATGAAAGCATTTCAGTAATGAAATGGACTGTTTCGGGAGGTAGTGATCGCCCCATCCCAGGACATTCTCAGCTGCTAAAAAGCCCTTGGTTTGTTTTGAATGGAAGTTCTCAGTCCCTACTTAGCTAACCTATTTCTGGGTACAACCTGCCAAAGAGGACAAACCACTCCAGGGCCAAACTAAATGTCTAAATCACACCCTAAAAGCAGGAAGGACAAAACTGATAAGAAAAGCTGTGTTTATTTCGCCAATTTTCCCAGGGGCAAGGACATTGCAGGCAATGGAGAGTAGGAGGAAAATTAAACTATAAAGAAATATTTGACAGTGTTTCCTTAATCGTGGTGTACATCTGCTGATCCAGCCAAAAGCAAGGGGGCAGAGGTGATCTTTGCTATGCCACAGTAAATAATACAATCATATTTTTGATACCCAACTACATCTAACTGCCATATAAATCCTGCTGGCCTCCATACCACACCTCATTATCTCACAGGAAAGGTACAGCCCCTGGAAAGTCAAATGTGGTCAGACTTGTGCTTCTGAAGCTCAGATGGAGACACAAAGCTGAGAGTCAGATATTTGCCGCACTGGCAGTTTAGCTTCCAGAGCACATTATGAACCTTGCCCAGTTACCCCTGCAGCAACCTGCTGTGTGGCATCAGGCAAAACACTCCCCTTCTCTGGGTTCAATTTTATCATCATTCCTATTCTGCAAATGAAGAAAGTCACGTATAGAGAGGTGAACAGTTCGCCCAAGGTCAAAGTCAAATGGGTAGTCAAGGGAATCTGGACATCAAACCCAAGTATGTCTGTCTTGATTCACAAAAACGCTCTTCCAAAAACTGAAAAACTTTAACGCTAACTCTGTGGTACTCTGCTGGAGGTGTTGGGTCAAAAAACCCATAACACTGTATCCATGATTTGCAGCATCTTATTCCCAACAGGCTGAACTGCCCAGATTCCTAAAGGGAGCAAAATACATAAAGCAAGCAAAATTATAAATGATCAAGCTTGATTTCAGAGACTGTGATAGGAGTAGTGGGAATGATTGGTACAGAAGGATTCAGAAACCACTCTGCCTGGCATGGGAAGAAGAAGAAAGGAACACGTTGGGCCGTTTTTGCGTTGCTCCCAGCTGCACGAATTGAAAAGCCGGGTCCAGGTTCAATGCATCATTCTTGAAGCAGTGAACAAAATCCCTCTTTGTTCTCCAGTGAAACTTATCTCTGAAGAGCTGCAGTACTTCCTGTGTGATACAGTCCTGCAGATGTGCCTTGGGAGTCCCACCCGGCTGTGCTGCCTTCCGTCAAAGTGCAAGAATGGGCACTTTGTACTGCCGGGCTGAAAATGACACTCGCCTCTCTGATCCCCACTGGGGTTACCAAGTGGGCAAAACTTCCTGCTTAGGGAGGGGCTGTGGGCAGTGGGTGGGTGTGATTTTTTTTGTCTCCTTGTGAATTTGTTTAGCTATTTATAGGACTAAAGGAGAAAACACGGGAGCATAGTGTAGTACAGTGCTTTTCAAACTGTATTCCATGGAACCCTTCCAAGGGTTGGGGACCCCAGGGGCTGCAGGCAGAGGAGGGGGTAAATGAGAACAGCAGGCACAGCTCCAGCCCCTCTGCCTACCTCCCTGACTCCGTCCCACCACCACCACCACCACCAACAACAACAACAACAATCAAAGCAACTCTATTTCTAACAATGTGACAGAATGAGCTTGATACCATTTTATTTGAATAAAGACTTTTATAGTTTAAAAAAGGTGTCCTGAAAAAATAAAGTCACTATAGAAAGATCCTGAAAGACAAGGATCCATCCTAAATGATATTGCTGTCATTTCCTAGGGCTGCCATTACAAAACACCACAAACTGGGTAACTTTGAAGCACAGAAATTTATTGTCTCACAGTTCTGGAGGCTAGACGTGTGAATTCAAGGCTGCAGTGGGACCACCCTCTCTCTGTCCACTCCAGGGGCAGATCTTTCCTTGTCTCTTCTAGTTCCTGGCAGCCTCAGGCACTTCTGGGTGTTCTTGGCTTTTCAATGCATCTTCACATAGCTTCTCCTCCTGTGTGACCTTGTTTCTGTGTCTATTCTCCCCTTTTATAAGATATCACTCAGAAGGAGTCAGGGCCTACTCTACTCTGGTGTGACCTTGTTAACTTAACTGAGCACATCTTCAAAGACTGACTCTATGTCCAAACAACGTTACATCTACTGGTACAGAGGTTAGGACTTCAACGTGTTTTTTGGCGGGTACACTATTCAATCCACAACAGCCTATGACTCCTCTAAGTGTGAGTACTCTGCTTATTATACTTACCGAATTTATTCCGAGTGTGTGCTTCATGACCATTCACATTGCTAAATATTTGTTAGCACACACTTGAGGTCAGGCATTGTCTTAATCCTGAGAATGCAAAAATGGAAAGCAGCATCTCTGCCATGAAGGAGCCCGTAGTCTGAGCTGTAGACAGGCAACTAAATCATTACAATAAAAGATGAGATATGCTCTGTTCATAAAAAGCACAATTATTTCCAACTGTGGATTCCAGAAAAAGTTCTCTAGGGCAATTGCTGAACTGATTCTAGAATCAAAGTTGCCTGAGACCTAAATTAAATAATCGATTCTTATGTAGGGAAAAAGACTTAAGAAGGAATGCAGGATACCTTCAAACATATTCAAAGGACAGCTGGAATAATAGGGACCCTAAGCGACAATAATTTAGTGGCCATCATATGGTTAACTACTCAGAAGTTGCTAAAAAGAGGAAGAGCTTTAGCAGAGAGAAAATAAACACTTCCAATATGCTCATCATTACTCTTGCCATCCCTAAGGTTAGAGTTCACAGACTGCTCCTTTGCACTGCACAAAACACAGCTCTGCATGTCAGGAGCTGAAGTGATGGCCCAGGGATTCAAGTGAAATGGTTTAGATAATGGGACACCTGAAGCTCCAGCCCAACTCCACTACCAAATGGCTATGCAATTTGGGGCAAGTTATTTAACCTTCATGATCCTGCCTTTCCTCATTTGTAATATGGAAGAGTAATGCCTCTTCATGGGTTATTGCATGACCCTGGTATGCAGTTTCCTCATCTGTAACATCCAGGGATTATACTAGATGCTCTCTGAGGTAATTTCAAGCCTTATGTTTCCCTGAAATTGCACATTAAGTATAATTCACTAGGGTTGGGGTAAGTTCTTCAGTGTAGGCTAAACTTTCACCACAAGAAAGGTAGTGGGGAAAGATGATAACACCAAAACAGGCAAAGCTTCAAGGTTCCTAGTATACTTTAGGTCAGGGAGGAATTGGTTATAACAAAATGGGCACAGACTTCCCCCCAGAGGAAATCAGAAGACAGCCCTCCCCGTGTGATGGTTTAATTTACAATTAACACAGAGTGAGAGGTTCTTTCTGATATTCTTATTTGTGGGCCCAGAAATAAATGACTACTAACAAGCTGTACATGGTACACACAAAGCCACTGCTAGTGCTTTTAAAATTGATGCCCTATTTAAACAGTGATCTTATAAGGGACATTAATTTTTCTCCAGTGGGAAGCATGAGCTATACCAAATTGATATTTAGATAATCAAAAAAGGGAGAAAGTCTAGGCAACTGGGACGGGGAAGGAGAGCTTTAAAAATTCCAAATTGTGTGTACATTTGCAGTAACTAATGGCATAAGATATAAATGAGTTTGTGCTGGATTGTTCTATTGACAGCTTGGTTAAACTGGGAACTTGTTTCCCAGAATTCCCTTCTGTATAGTTCTGAGTTAGAATCAGCCAAAGAGGAACTTGTGTGAGATTTGAGAAGCAGAGACAGGGCAGTAACCATTACTCTCCGAAGGTCTTTTTTGACAGACATGGAAGTCCCCACTGGTTTCCAGCTGTCCTCACTCTTCCTCTTCATGTCTAGATCCTCTTCCATATCATTGGCTCTGCTGAATGACTGCAGCCCCGGGCCCACCACCAGACACTTGGCGGCAGACCCACATAGGCAGCAGCAACACAGACGCAACCACTTCCTAATGACTTCACCATGAGCTGCTCCCTGGCAGCCCCATTTCAGCAGTTGGACATGCTTGACTTCTCAGGTACGTCTGCAAACTCCAGCTGGTCCATCTGTATCAGTGCAATTTCTCTGATACTTCAACTCTGCTTTTGGACTTTTACTTTATCAGTTGCTCCCATAATTTACAGGTCTACTTCCTATCATCAATCCCTTGTCCCATAACACTCACGAGTTTGGCTTCCTTGACTGATCCGTGACTGATACAGAATATTCTGCATAGAAGTGATAATATGACATAATATAAAACCTAAAGTGTATGGTATTGCCTTTGAGACTGGGTAGCAGGCAGAGGTTGGAAAGGCAATTAAGACACTGTTTATAGAGGCTAAAAGAATAGTGAGCAGATTATCACCAATAACTGTGGCCAGGGAAATGCAGTGTTTTAACTGGCCAGGTGTGGTTCATGTGTCCATTCCTGGGGTAGGGTCAGTCCAACTTGAACCATGTGGACTGGAAGTTTGGAGATATATTTTCCCAAAAGAAAATGGGAACAGGATAGATGTTTGAAGACAAAACTATCTGATATCCACAAAACCAGGCAAACCAGAAATATTTGGAGTGTCAACTCACCTATATGATAGTAGTAATGTATTTTATAAACTAAGCAAATGGACCAGTTGCTCTTTTAAGTTTTCTTATAACTTTAAGACCTATGAATCTAATTCCAACAATATAGACTGGTAGATTTGATCAAATTTAATTCTATTTCCTGCTCTGTCACCAAATATCTTTGGACTTTGGACAAGCCAGTTAACCTTTCTGGGTTTCTATGTCTTTATCTGTAAAGTGGGAATATTAGACTAAATGATCTTTGGGTTTGTTCTAGAACTAAAATTCCTATGAATCTGATTATCTCAGAAATTACAAGTTCTATTGGTTAGGGCTCTTGGATTTCAAACATCAGAAATAAACTCATCGTAATGTTTAAGACCTCCTCTCCCCAAAAGAAATTTATTAAAAGATATAAAAAGACATAGACTCTAAGGAAAAACTGAAGAACAGCCTCTTTGGAAATCTAAGCAGTAGGGTAGTCTTTTAGGCACTGCCTACTCACCGATTCAGCTGCGTTCTTTATCTTTCTATCCTTCCACTCAAAATTTAAATTGCCAAGAATAAGATGCAGATTGGATTAGTTTGGGCTGCCTTTTCATCTTCTGACTGAGGCGTGGCAGATTACCCTGTTGACATTCACACCAGGACGATACACCATGGGGGAAGAATGTAAATGGGAAGTGAGCAGGCAAAAACTGTTAATGTCCTCCATAGAAGCCTGTGATGGCATGAGAAGCTAGATGCCATTTTGCTTTGTTCATACTTCCAATATAACAAAGGCAAAACCAGTTGTTGTCCAGTCTATTCCAACTAATGGCAACCAATATAGCAATTTTAAGACTTTTCATAGAATTTTATTTGGTGTGCTTAAGTCCTAGAATCTTTAAAAAACAGCCTCAATCTCCAAAATTCAAATGAATTCGTTAGGTCGCCAAAAGATCTAGAAATTAGGACTAATTTTAAAATGAGATTCGCTTCTCAGGAACATTGTAAAGCAAAGACCAATGGCTTGGTTTTGTTTTCATTAGAGTCTACTATTTTTCAGCCAGAGGCAAATGCTCATAAAATGAGATATTATTTGAATATATGAATGCAAATTCAAGAACGCCGGCAGAACAGGTGAATAATTTATAAGAGTACAAAATGAACCAAACCCTCCTTCAGCCACTATCAGTGTGTAGACATACCAAAAGCCATGTAATTACACAGTAATTATCTAGTTCCTAACTTGGGGCTTCAATATCAGCACTAAAAATTCTGTAGCAGTTATACTATTGTAAGTTTTTAGAGCTGAATGCAATTACCATGAATTAGCATCTTTAGGGAAATTTTAAATATGTGGTGTTGAAATGGACATGTTACAAGGGTCTGCATATGCACACTAGCAACATATATCATATGTGCCTGTGCGTTATATTTATAGGTCTGTGTTTGCATGAATCTGTATCTTGCAATAGTAAACATTCACAAACATTTTTTTTTTTAATTTCAGGTAAAAATACATTTTTCTAAATGTGCTTAGTCTGAACAACGTAGCTAAAATGTTTCACTAATAAAATAAGTTTAAAATTAAGTGGGGAAAAAAACTGTAAGGAACTAGTATTCCATTACTCTTTAAACCCAGCTCTGAAATTTGTAGGCAGTTATACAGCTAGGGAAACCCTCAGTGCGGCAGATTGACACAATAGCCGAAACAATGGACTCAAACATACCAACGATCATGAAGACGGCACAGGACCAGGCGACATTTCGCTCTGTTACACGTAAGGTCGCCATGAGACAGCGCCAACTCGACAGCAACTAACAATAACAATAACATACAGCTTAGCAGGCGTGCCCTACAAAAAATTCACAGAGCATAATGCAGCGCTTGACACACAAGGCACTCAACAAATGAGTTACAACTGGATGAATGAATGAATATAAAAATGATTCATATAAGCTTTGGGCTAGCGTTAAGAGTTCTTTTCCAAATGAGAAAAAAATCAAAGAGAGATTTAGAAAATGCCAAGGGAGATAGCGAAATAAGTGGTATATTTCCGAGCAACAGTCTATTCCTGGTCCCTACTAGGGCAGTGCTTTTAAACTTAAGCTATTTTTCATTGTCATGAACGTTGCACCTGATCTAGTATCTTCTCACACGTGGCACTGAAATGGAATGAGGATCTTAAAACAGAAAACCCTGCCACTGGAGGATCCCTCTTCAGCAGCCTAGACACCCACCTTCACTCTAAAGATGCCTCAAATGAAAAGAGAAAAAAGACGAATGAGAGTCTGGGTTCCTTCGGTTCTGCGCTACCTGCACACAGCAGAACCTGTCCACCTTTCCTGAGAAAACCGTGATCGGCAGCAGCAAGCATTTCCTAAAGACCTGCTGTGGGCAGACACCACTAGGGTCTGTGAGGAGTAAAAGGATGGATACAGCATGGTTTCTGCTCTTACACGTGGAAATATGTGTTAAAAATTAGAGGAGGAACAGTCACTGAAACCTGGAGCAACAAAGAAAGGCTTTGCAGACAAAGTACATCATGAGCTGGGCATTAATTAAAGGTTGAGATGGCTTATATAAAGAGAACAAAGTACGGGGCCAAGTTAGGGAATGCAATCTATGAAAACCACAGACTTCGAGTTAGGAATGGGTATGGATACTGGGCACTGAATAGACCAGTATGACTTGAACTCCGGGAGCAGGGAAGCAATTGGAGATTAAAGGCTTGCACTTTTTCTTTAAGACAATTATTCCCAATTTTGGCTACTCAGTAGAATCATCTGAGACGCTTTAAAAACCAGACAGTACATGGGCCCCATCCCTAGAGATTCTGGTTTAATTGGTATGAGATGTGGCCCAGCCTTTTTTTTTAGTTCTCCAGGTGACTAATTCTCAGGTACAGCCAGGGTTGAGAGCCACTGGTGAGACTGGTGAGGTCATCAGGCTCCATCTAGTACTATGAACGGGCATCTCTTAAAAGGTTTCCAGTGTCCCTTAATGTTTTACAACCCAGTTCAAGCCGTTGGAAATAATGGATATAATATTTTTCAAACCTTAAGTCAATGTCTTTTAATCCTCCACTTTCTTGAAGGCTAAGCAATGAGGCTTACTGCACATACAAGGAGAAGACAGGATACCACCTCAAAGAGTGGTTCTCTTTGAAAAAAATATGGTACCCAGTCCCATGGTCCAGAAATTCTGACTTACATAGTGTGAGGTGAAGCTCTGGTATCTTTAAAGCTCCTTAGGTAGTTCTAACGTGTAGATCCTCTCTTAGAACAAAGAAAACACTGGATTTATAACCCTAGATGAATTAAATCAGAATCTCTAGGGGTGGACCAAGCCAGAGTTCTTTTTAAAGCTTTCCCATTGACTACAATGTAGACAGCCATGGTTGTTTATCAATAAAGCAGGTATTTCCAACTTTTTTTTTAATGTCATGGCACACTTAGAAAATGGCAATTATTTATAAGGTACACTAGGGTAAATTAGTATATGGAAATACGGAGCTGGACTTTTAAAAATACATATTCAATTTTATAGAATTATGATATAAAATTTCTAAAATAATGATGATAAATTTAGGATTTATAGAAAACTTTCCAAAACATTTTTATAAATTACACTGTGAAAGTGGAGCTTCTGTGAATAGAACTTCATTACCAGATATTTTTCTGCTTGAGACAACTACATGCAATCTTTCATCAAGATTTTTAAAGCAATGATCACTTCAATTTTTTAATAGTCCCTACCAAAAAAAACCAAACCCATTGCCACTGAGTTGATTCCGACTCATAACAACCCTATCAGACAGAGTATAACTACCCACAGGGTTTCCAAGGAGTGGCTGGTAGATTCGAACTACTGACCTTTTGGTTAGCAGCCGCAGCTCTTAACCACTGTGCCACCAGGGCTTGAACAGTCACTATGAAGAAGAAATTTTATCTTTTATAAGTAAGTGATAAAACATTCAAACCATATTTACAACTGTTTGAAAATATGCAACAAAATCATATTTAAAGATTCTAAGCACGCTCTTTTCTTTCTCTGACAAAAGTAATGTTGAAATTTGTTTCTGAAAGTATGAGTTGATATGGATGCCAACCAAAATTTCTTCAACCCAGGATTTCAAACGGTAATGAAGCTAGAAACGGGCTTATATGATATGAACAGTCACGGTGCAGCTTGCTTGAGGCCAATCAACGGGCATCAGCCACAAGGGTACAGAGAAACAGACATGACTGAAGATAGACACTCTGCGTCCCAAGGATGTCCTGCCAGGAACCAAATGTCCCCCTCCCCTCCCCTCCCTGGGCCAAGCACTGTGCTTCTGGAGAACTCTTCCAACAGCTCCCCAGGCGTGCGTGACCAGCTGGCTGCTGAATTGCAGGTCTGCATTGTAACACTCCTGCTCACCCACCCTCCACGTGTCACAGTGGCAAAAAATTCAACCTGTTCGGGCCAGTCCAGAAGGTTTGTGGGCCCGAGAGAAGACTACAGCTAGAGGCACACGTGCCATATCTGTAAATATTTAAAATTCATAACAAGCTAGTAAACTGTTAAATAAAGTATATTCTGTGTTCCTACCTTGACAAATATATCTTGAAAGCAACAAAAATCTAAAAATATATGTAAAGCTATGGATTTGGTATGACAGAAAATGAGAAAAATATCAAAGGTAATGGAATTTAATTCTTATTGTACATGTCTGGGTGTTCTACTGATAGATGGTTGATGCTTGGTTCAGTGCTAAAATAGAGACACATAATTTTTTTTCTTTTTTTTTATATTTTGTTGTACTTCAGGTGAAGGCTTACAGAACAAGTTGTTTCTCATGAAACAGTAGGACACATGTTGTTTTGTGACATTCGTTAACAACCCCACAACATATTAACCCTCTAAATTCTCAACCTTTTTTTTTTTTTTGGTGAAGATACACATAGCCAAAGATACACCGTTTCAAAAATTTCTACATACACAGTTCAGTGACATTGACTACACTCTTCCAATTGTGCTGTTATTCTCACTTAAGATGAAGGCTTACGGAACAAAATAGTTTCTCATTTAACAGTTACTACAAATGTTGCCCTATGACAATGGTTAACAATCTCACAACACATCAACAATATCCTTACTCAACCTTGGGTTCCCTATCACCAGCTTCCTTGTCTCCTTCTGCCTTCTGGCCCTTGTCACTGGACTCCTGCACCTCGTTAGTAGAGATACATAATTTATGAATTAAAGACCCATACCTGTTGCTGTCGATTCGATTCTGACCCATAGTGACCCTCCCTGTAGGACAGAGAAGTGCCTCATAGGGTTTCCAAGGCTGTAATCTTTACAGAAACAGACAGCCACATCTTTCTCCAGCGGAGCAGCTGGTGGGTTCAAACCGCCGACCTTCCAGTTAGCAGGTGAGCACTTAACCACTGTGCCACATTCATGTATGTTAATTCCACAGAGTTTCTTCATCTTTCCTTTACTTTGGCAAAATCTTTAATTATGATGTTATAATCAAGATTGTGACACACTGTGTTTGTTTACTAGTAATGCCCAATTATACTAACTCTCCTCATCACTATGATCCTTAGATAAATTTTCATTAATTTCAGTTTAGAGAAACGTAATTGTTCAGATGCAGTAGCAACTGGAAATAGCAATAAAATTAGAGCAAAACTAAGATTTAGAAAAAGCTAGAAATTTTAGATATAATATTTAAACATTATAATGGGATTGCTTAAGATAAATTTTCATTTGTAATAGAAAACATAAGCTATTTTAATTTCATCATATAAATTATAATTTAATCATTATTTTCACCATTTTTAAAACAATATCCAGATTATACAGTAAGGTAAAGAAACAGTATACACTTCACACACATTATTTCTATACCTACATATTTATAAAGAGAAATATGAATTTTTAATATTACAAAATGTAACTGTTAGAAGTACCACACTAATTCATGTGTGTCTCTGGAACCATACTGGAAGATACAGAAGGAAAGGGATTCTTCACACTGAGAAGCGATTCTTCACTGAGCAGGAATCCACTACATTCAAGCTATCTGAAAAGAAAGATTTGACAAGTTGACTAATTTGCCTCGTCTTTTACGTAAGTGTTTCTGCTCTTCAAATATTCCCCACATTATCTTCGACTTTGACAGTGGCACGAACCGCAAACCTTTGAAGCATGTTTTGGGGACATAGGGCAAGTGATGTAAGAAATTTTTCCTTGGGATCTGAAAGGTGTTAAGTACAAGAGCAAATATTTAGGGTTAAAAGTTATGTGTGCCAGCCCTCGTGCCCAGATCCTGAGTGACAGCGGTATCCATGTGTTATTCAGTAACCTGTGTTGGGTGTTTTTGATATGCGTGGATCTCCAATGCAGCACCCAGGGCAAAGGCCCCTATTGCTTGCATCTAAAAAAGCAGTTTCCAGCAAGTTTATTCAACTCATGGCAACCCCGTATTATGTCAGAGTCGAATTGTGATCAATAAGGTTTTTAATGGCTTATTTTTTGGAAATAGATCACCAGGCCTTCCTTCCACGGCACCCTTGGATGGATTCAAACCTCCAATCTTTTGGTTAGCAACCCAGCACTGTTTAACTGTTTGCACCACCCAGGGACTCTTGCTTAGGTCTAAAGGTGGTGCTAAACCTACTCATAGAACTTCAGGGTGCACTGGTTCAGAAAGCTGGGGGATGGGCACTTGGAGGAGGTGTGGAAATAAGAAAGAGGACAGAAGTAGAAGAGTTAGGGAATGGCAGGCATGTGTCTCTGCACATATGAGTGTGTTAAAAGCAAGTTTTCATTTCTCATTATTTAAGAGATAAGAACAGCAGTTATACTTTAAAAACAGTTAATGATCTAGACAATCTAGTTTATCCAGTCGTTTTGAAACTTTAGTTAACAGTGGAATCATTCTTTACTTAAAATTTTCCAGTAAACCCAATAAGGAAACCATAAAAGTAGAACTGTTTGTGTTGAGGTTGGGTTGGGAGGGAGAGGATCCAGATTTCCAGCTACACGCACACCCACTTGGTCCTTCCTTTCTCAACCCAATCCCCAGGAATGCTGATCTAATCCAAGCCCTTCCTTTTACAGATGAAGAAACTGAGGCCTTGGGAGGAAAACAGACTGGCCCAGAAGCACATAGTGAGTAAGTGGCATGGCCCTAGCTAAAACCCATGTCTCCTGATTCCCAGCTGATGTTCCTTATATTCTTCTTAAACTTCTTGTGACCAATCAGGGAAGTACACAGCTAACCCCACAGGCGGCAGAGATGAAGGTGCTGGGGTAGGCTGTAGAGAGAGGGGACTTTTAAGGCTAGTCATCAGTCAACACGAGAATTCCAATTTCAATAGATTGTTTTCTATTTGTTTTTGTTATAGAAATCATACCCATTCATTAGAGGAACTTTTGAAATTGCAGAGAAGCAGAAAAAGAGAAATTCATAATCCCACCAATTATATACACAACCATTAACACTTGAATGGTTTCCTTTCTGTCTTTTAATGAATAGATTGTTGGTTTTTCGATGAACTCGTTCTGTACGTTCAATTTTGTAGCCTGCTTTTTTCACTTAGTCTTAGAGCGTAAGCACTTTCCATTTGTAAACAATATTTTCTTTCATGCCTACATAGTAGGCTTTAGAGTAGTTATGCCATGCAAAACATTTTGTTTTCTAATTTTTTTCACCAATTCAAATAAAATACATTTCTGTGTACATAATGGTTGATCCACACTTAGGATAGTATACCAGAGGTCGAATTATGGAGTTAAAGAATTTAAAGATTTTTAAGTCTTTTGTTACTGTTATAGATTGAATTGTGTCACAAAAAAATATGTGTTGTAAATTCTAACCTCTATATCTGTGGTTGTAATCCCATTTGGGAATGGGTTTCTTTGTTATGTTAATGAGGCAGTTTTAGTGTGAGGTGTATCTTAAATCAATCTCTTTTAAGATATAAAAGAAATTAAACAAGTGAGCAGAGATGGGGGAAGGTAGATGCCATGCCACATGAAGATCACCAAGGAACCAAGGAATAAAGCTGAAGAGACAAAGGACCTTCCCCCACAGCCAACAGAGAGAGAGCCTTCTAGAGACAGCACCCTGATTTCAGACTTCTAGCCTCATAACAGTGAGCAAACAAATTTCTCTTTGTCAAAGCCATCAACTTATGGTATTTCTGTTATAGCAGCACTAGATAACTAAGACAGCTACATAGTGCCAAATCACTTACATATATATATACATATATTTTCTGTTTATACTCAACATTACATAAAAACTTTTAATGTTCTGAAAATAGAATAAAGCATAGATAACAAATAATAATAATACCACTCTTTCCTCAACTCAGAGACAGACAATTACTGAATATCCTGGTATATTCCTGCCCTATCTTTTTAAAAACAAAGACATACACAATCACTCAATTGAGACCGTTGTGTGTGGGTGTGTAGTAGTTTGTTTTTCTGACAGAATAGTTTGTGAGCATATTCCCATGCCAATAAATAATACTTGAAGATCAAACAGACTATTTATTTATTATCACAACATTTTATTCCACCTCACATGTGTCCACTCCCAGCTCAGCCATACCCCTATCCCCATATCCCTGTAATGAAGAGGATGCACGCAGGACCACCCCTTCTGGGACAACTTGTGAGAAGTCACCTTGATTGTAGTTCTCATGAGATGTCTCTGAGAAGTGGATTCGAGAGTGGATACCTGCAGTTGCAACAACATTTTTCTGATTTGCCTCTTCAGCTGAGCTTGACTCAGGGTGATGCTCCATCGTGCCAGCCACCGGGAACAACCCTGTCCTGAAACTTGGGTCCCTGGCTTTCATCAGAAGATGTTTCTAAAGTCACAGCGATTAAAACAGAAACTCTGGCAACAGACTGTCCCAACTTCAAGTCATGACTCTGCTCCCTAGTGGCTATGTGACTTGAGTTAATTTACATAACCTCCCTAAGCCTAGGTCTCCTTATCTGTAAAATGTGAGTGACAATAGCGGCTACCTCATCAGCTTGAAGTAATGATAAGACAAGACAATGCATGGAAAGTACTTAGCAGGCACTCAGTCAATTTTAGCTATAATCATTACAATTGTTTTGAGGAATTCTGCCAACAGCTTGCCTCTCTTCTCTCACAGCTTTCTACTTTCACCCACCAGTATTACTTTCTCTTTCCCCATTCATATATTAACAGAAAATACTTTTTTAACTGGTCATTCCCAAAGCAGTCATTATGGCAATGGATGTGGCAGTGCACACGGTTATCATATTTCTCTCATCAAAAATGTTACTAATAGCTCAAAATGGTTGAAATTGTCATTACCTATTTTTAATAAATAACTTTACTTTAGCACTAACTATTCCCAGGAGCTTTATTTGACAATATCTCCTTTAATCTTCACAGTGAACCTGTTAAGTACTATTATTACCATTTCACAAATGAACAAATTGATACATAGACCATTTAAGAAATCTGCTGAAGGTCACACAGCTAGAAGTTAAAGAAAACCAAACCAAACCCGTTGCCACTGAGTCGATTCCAACACATAGCAACACTACAGGACAGGGTAGAACTGCCGCATAGGGTTTCCAAGGGGCAGCTGGTAGATTTGAACTGCCGACCTTTTGGTTAGCAGCTGAGTTCTTAACCGCTGCACCACCAGGGCTCTGCTGGAACTTAAAGAGCCAGGATTTGAATCCAATCCTGTTGAATTCAAGCCCTAAGCCATAATCATTAGGCCAGAGGTCAGTAAACATTTTTCTGTAAAGGGCCAGATAGTACCTAGATGTTTTTAGGCTTTGAAGGCTATACAGTCTGTCATAACTACTCAGCTCTGCCAATGTAGTGCAAAAAAAGCCATAGACAATACGTAAACTAATGACCTTGACTGTGTTCCAATAAATCTTTATTATGGACATGAAATTTGAATTTTATATAATTTTTTCTGTGTCATGATATATTATTATTCTATTTTTTTCCACCGTTTAAAATTTAAAGACCATTCATAGCTCATAGACTGTATTAAAAACAGGCAGTGGGCTGTAGATCCATCTACAGAGAGAAAGTGATGATCAGGAAATGTGAGAATCTCTAGCCATGCTAGAGCACCTTCAGGGGCCTGAAGCTTCCGTGCTCTCCCTCAGGTCTTTGCTGTGTTATTCTCTTGGTCTACAACAATTTGGCCACCACCACCCTCTCCCTGAAAATCAACCTTTGTCTGCCATACTCCTTTTCATCCTTCACGTCAATCTTCACTGTCACTTCTTGCAGGAATCCAACTTATCCACCTTTACCACCACCCTCACACAAAGTTCGATGTCCCTTTCTATTCTCTGATAGCACTCCACCCATTCCCATCACAGTGCCTATCAAACTACCCTGGAACTGCTTAGTTACATGTCATTGCCTTGTCCACCTTTTCCCACCCCATTATCTCTGAATAAGAAGGAATGCTCCTTCTACAGAAGTATCAGGTAGCAACCAGGTAAAAGCGGGAGTACCAGCTAGGAGTATCAGGAATACCAAGCAGATTCTGCTCAAACAGGGCATTAAGGCTTCTCCCTGACATTAAGAAATGAGTAGAGCTTTGGGTTAGGACTCATGAATTCCAGGTCCAAATCTGCCACTAACTTGGTAGGTGTCCTTAAGTAAGCGACTGACTTCTCTGGGTATCAATGGATCTTGTGACATACCACCCAGATCCCCATCCAGCTATCAGGAACATCGGTGCGTGACAGCTCTCAGCTGAAAACCCCTCTGGATTTTGTCTTTGGCTGAACTGAGTTGTCTAGACCAAGGTCTCTTATCTTTTCCTGGGATAGCCACATTCAATGACTAGTCGTTGCAGAAGAACAAACACCAATTTTGGACAGAGTCTGAGTTTGCTGCAGAATTAGCTAGGCCTTTGTTGCGGCTGCAAACGTTTGTTTGCCAGTGTGTTGCTGTAAAAAAAGATTAGCATAACGCGCTCACTGAAATACCTCTCAGGAGGAGGGCACGGTTGGCAAACAAATGTAGAAGGCATGAATTATTTGCGTAAAAATACAGTACAGTATTCAGGACACAGCTCTTCAACCACTATGAAGCAACTGGTGTCATGGCAAAAAGAGAGACACTGAAAAATAAGTTCTCTGGGTTGGAACTCTGTCTCTGCCACTGATTTGCTGGTTGGATCCAGATAATTCTCTTCCTTTTGTTGGGCCTCAGTTTGTTAATCAGAAAAATAAAAGCTTTCTCATTTCCCTCCCCTAATTTTAAATAAATTTATGTGATCTCTGCTTGGAAAAGAAAAAAAATGCATTGTTGGAAAAATTAGCGTCTGACCCAAAAGTACACATCGGATGTCTAATTATACATGACTCTGCACGGCGCCCTCTGCAGGTCTTGCCCTGGGGAAACCTGTGGTCTAAGGCTGCTGACATGTACAGAGAACCACAACCTAGGCAACCTCCCTGGATTCAATGTGCCTCTCACCACAAAGGAGAAACATGCTAGAAGATCACAATATACAGATTTATAAGGCTCTTGAATATTCGGGGAATAACTAGAGGGGACAGAAGCTAACATATTGAGCAGTTGTCCTTGACTTTCATCCTTTTACATATGTTAACTCATTTATTTCTAACAACACTCCCTGAAAGTCAGCTCTTGCCATCCCCATTTTATGGATGAAGCCAACAGAGAGGATGTGACAACCCGAAGCTATGCCACAAGTATTTGGAAGAACTGAGGCTGGAACCACACCATGGTTCTATCGCTCTGATATTAAGTGGCTGCTGGTTTATCTGTTTCCCCAATTAGAGTTGAGGGGTTTCTTGAGGGCAGGTCCTGTGTGTTTCTTATTTTTAACCTGAGCACCTAACACAATGGCTAGCACCTTTTACTAAATACATGTTTATAACATTAATTAATTAAGGTCTCCTGCCTTCTATTCTTGCTATATCTATCACGCCATGGAGTCTCTGGGTGGTGCAAATGTTTAAGATGTTCAGCCAATAATCAAAATGTTGGAGGTTCATGTCCACTCAGAAGCACCTCAGAAGAAAGGCCTGGCGATCTACTTCCAAAAAATCAACCATTGAAAACCCTATGGAGTAGTTCTGCTCTGACATACGTGGGATTTCCATGAGTCAGAGTGGACTTGATGGCAACTGGTTTATCAGTCTTGCCGTTTTACCTCCAATTTTTTCTAAAATTGATCACTCTTATATTTATAGCTAGTCCTGAGATAGGCCGAAGATCAACCTTAAACAACAAAGATGTAGCTTATTACAGTCCCCCAACTTACACAGCAACACTAGTCGTTTGGCCCCTTTGGGATCTGATAGCTGGGTGACAACCTCAGCACTGTACACCGGCATGAGATTATCTCCTTGGGCCAGCCGAGCGAGGCCTCACATCGATTATTCCTAAAAATCCATTACACTTCTGAAAGTTGTTACGTTTTAAGATGGTTTAAATACATCCATCTTGTCCTTTTTAACCATGCCCACAAAAAGCATCCTAAGGATATCTGATCATTCAATTAGACTAAATGAGGCCAATGTATATGCTGCTGCCTCAGAGGTTATCATGCTTAACAAAACATACTTTATGAACTCCATGAAGGCTGTAATTAAATTTACAAGCAGCCTTCCCCATAACTTTAACAAAAGATATCTGAATGTTTTGTGTGCTGTGTGTGTGAGTGTGTGTGTGTGTTTGTGTGTTGTGAGTACATGTGTATGTTTTAAAGTCCTGTTCCATAAGGATTATAGCTCCCCCACTGTTTGGAAAAGATAATTTCACTTGTAACACTAATAACTTGAGCAGGGGAGAAGCTGGCCTGGTGAATGGAATGCACTTCACTGCACATCTTGGCTCAGCTAGAAATCGGAAACAGATGGTCCTTGCGGCTGGTTTCCCATTCGAGCCCACTCACTGCCAGCCTGTGGTCTTCAGTGGGCTGCTGCTGGCAGTCTGTGACTTGAACATAGTAGGACAGTGGCAAAAGAAATCAAATCTTTTCCAATGAGCAGCAAGTTATAACAAAATTTGACAGAGCTGACATTCTATACCGAACATCTAATTAGAATATATTAACCTTTTAGTCTTCTTAAGTGCCTTACATAGAAGTTCTGAATAGACTTAGAGGGTTGTGTTGTATGCATTTATTTTTTCTTTATTTTTTTTTTTTTAACAAGGGGCAGAAGGTTTAGTCCAAGCTTGAGTGGCAGCTGGTTAACAGAAGATGCAGACTGTAAAAGTCAAAGAATTTATAAATCGAAATGAGGCACACGAATCGCCACCAAGAAAAAAGCGAATTCTTCGCAGGGTGCAGTGGGTGAACTTCTGCTGGAAAAACGATCAATATTTTTTTCAACAACAAAAAAAAACCCAGAACAAAAATCTGGGCAATCTCTGGACATATCATTAAAATGGATGGGGCTGTCTGGACCCCCTGGCATTTTCCTCAAGCCTGCCCTTTTCAGCTTTATGGCATTCGTTTCTGCCATACGGTGAGAAAACCATGCCAGGTGACTTGGGACACTGGTTCATTTAAGGCACCGCACTCATGCCCAGGAATGACGTGCACCTTTGCAGAGGACTTTGCCACTTTCATCAAAAAGGGATACATCTCCCACCAATAACCCTGGCATTTTTCTGGGCTTTGGAGAAAGAAGACTTTCTATCCTTTTGTGTTGAATCTTGCTCTTATCTCAAAGCTCACATGTAAGTACATTTCTCATGTTAACGGTTAGACAGTGATGTCTTGCACACTATTTTAGGATTTTCCACCTGATTAAGGTTAGAGGAAAGGCCTAGGTGTTAATAGCAGATAATCCTTCTTCAATACAAGCCTTAAAAAAAATCTCGGACACCCATAACTTGAACTTCTCTCGGTTTCGCCAACAGAGTACATTTTTAATTTCATGACTTCCAAGAGACTGGACATGCAGGACCACAGGTATTCTTATACCCAACATCCAGCTGTGTGAAAGAAATAAAAAGTGTTTTCTGAAAGCTGGAGTAGAAAACACATGGACGTTTTCATCAAGTAGATGTAGGGTTGAATCTTTGCTCTTTTTGATTAGCATGCATGTTTAGGCAAGACTCTTACCTTTGGAGCCTAACCTTCAAATTGAAAAATAATACCAACCTCCAGTAATACCAGCGTGAAGATTAAATGGCATAGCATACCTGAAAGCACCTTAAAAAATGCTGGCACGTAGTAGGTGCTACCAGTTGCCATCAAGTCAATGCCAACTCATGGTGACCCCATATGTGTCAGAGTAGGACTGTGCTCCATAGGGTTTTCCATGACTGATTTTTTGGAAGTAGATCACCAGGCCTTTCTTCCAAGGTGCCTCTGGGTAGAATCAATCCTCCAACCTTTCAGTTAGCAGCCAAGCATGTTAACCATTTACACCACCCTGGATCTCCATAGTAGGTGCTGCATCCCGTTATTTCCTCCTTTTATGGAGCTCCAGGGTGGTAGAGCTCTGAAGTCTTAATGCCTGAGTTGGAAATCTGCTTCCGTCTCTAACTGTGGGACTCTAAACAAGTTGCTTCATCTCTGTTTTCTCGTTTGTATAATGGGAATAATAATATGCCCTATCTCATAAGGACTTACCTGGAAAAAAAATACATATAGCTCTTAGGACAGTGCCTAGAAAAGAAGAAGCACTGGATAAATGCTGTTGTTAGCTGCTGTCAAGCTGGCCCCCAACTCATGGCGACCCCATGCACAATGGGATTGGACTGTTGTGATCCAGAGGGTTTTCGCTGGCTGATTTTTAGAAGTACATCACCAGGTCTTTCCTCCTAATATGTCTTAGTCTGGAAACTCCACTGAAACTGGTTCAGCACCACAGCAACACATAAGCCTCCACTGACAGACGAATGGTGGCTGTGCTTGAGGTGCATCGGCCGGGAGTCGAACACAGGTCTCTGGCATGGAGGGTGAGAATCCTACCACCGAACCACTAATGCACTGTTATAATTTGCTGCATTTAAAATCAACTTGCTTTTCTCCTAGAGTTTCAAGTTTCAAATATCCAAAGATCCTGGAACCAAAACTTGAAAAATTGGAGGAAAAAAATTTTTAACTGCCTGAATTTCAGAAGTTGCTATTAAACGGGTGAGTGGATGAACGAAAAACATGTTTATATAAAGATTTATAATAATACAGTCTAGATGAAGTATCAATGGATGATATAGATAAAGAAAACAACAGGAACTCAAAGGAGCTAGAGATTACTGTGGACTGGGGCCTTGAAGAGACGGGTAACTTGGAAAGGCAGAGATGATGTACTAGGAGGAGCAACAGGTTGAGTCAAGGTAAAAGAAAAGACTGTATAAATATGAGAAGAATATAATCAAATTTCAATTCTCCTAGTGTTCTCTGGCTTTTTACTGGTTTTCTCTAACTATTTAGGGACTTCCTACTATTTGTCCAGCACTGTGCTCAACCTTGTGGCTAACAAGATGGAAAAGACATGGTCCCTGCCCTCCAGAACCTCAGGATCCAGGCGAGAAGACAGACAGGTAGGCAGATAATCGAGGAAGGGGTGCTAAGAGCCACAACAGAGGAAGGCACAGATTATGATGGGAGCAGAGACGGGGTCAGTAGAGGGAAGAAAGAGTTTCCCTAAACTCATTAATAAAACAGTAACTTTGGTTAGAGCACTCATAGCATATCAGGGACTTGCACTTTATACACACTTTTACTTCTAAAAAATTATATATATGTACACATATATGCATTTTAATAACTACAGTAATCTTCATTTTGCTGATTAGGACACAGAGAATCAGAAAGGTTAAGAAACCTAGGAGTGGTCACACAGTAAGCAATCGAGTCAGGATATTAACCGGGCAATCGGACTCAGAAACAGTGCTCTCAACCACGCCACTGTCCAGCTTCTGAAAATCACTAATAGTCCATTTCATATTGCCTTTTTGCAATGTAAGACAAAAATTGAAATCTCTCTTTGTATTGTACACCTGTTGGCAGCACAGTCTTTGAGGCCCTTATCCAAATACACAACAGCAAAGGCACCCAGATGGAAATCCTCTGTCTTCTGAGTGCTCCTGGGTTTTTCCCATTCAACAAAAAGAAAGCGCTTATCTGGGGAATGTTGACCACGATGGCCAGAAAGAGGCTGGAAGGTGACATGCACTTTGCTCGAGGCATGAGGTTATGAGAAAACAAGTCTCTTCCAAACGCATCCCCATAGACACCCACACCATATTCCTCGTACAGCCTCCAGCAATTTAACCCATTCACTTGACTTCATAGCTAGGAGTGTACCCACTTCTTATAAAACATACTCAAAGAAAGTCCATTTCCTGGTGGATTTATTTCTTGACGAGGGTGCTGTTTTCGCCTCAGATTCATTCACGCGCAACGGGAAGAAGTATTCGAATGACAAGAGTTAAATTCAAAACATGGGGCCACTTTCTGTTTTTCTTTTTTTTTTTTCTTTCTGACTGAAGGCATACCATGTAGATGTTTGTTTCCAAAAAGGCATCTGTCAGCAATCAAAGGGGAAAAATGCGTAAAGCAAATGCAATTGTTTGGAGTAGCATTTCCTGGATCATGTTAAATGCTTGAATTGCTCCCCATTATGCTCACCAAATAATTTTATTTCCCTCAATAATTGCAATATTTAGCATGTTTTATTTAATCTTGTTTTAAGGCTATTAATAATGGGTCACACTGTGAAAGGACTGATTGCTGTAGGAGAAAGCAGAGCTTCCACCAGCCTCTTAGGGAACAATGATAAAGTTAAACGCACTATTATCCAATGATATTTATCATTTCTTTGTTCAAAACTACAGTACCATCTCTAACAAAATCTTCTCAGGTATTTCATCATTCACAAAGTGAAATCTTGGCTCAAGTTTACCTTGTGAACCACTGGTTCATAAATAATGGACATGCGTAGGGCACCCTGAGTCTCAGAAATGCAAATGGCTCAGACAAGAGACACTTCCAACTTTAGGGGCCACTGAGGAATAAACGCAGAAATTATAAGGCTGTGGACCCACAAATCAAAAATGTCCACAAGTCCAGAGAAAACTGAGGACATCCTAAAGCCGGGAAGCTTTTGTTTTGTCTGCTTTTCAGAGGCAAGTGGAAAAGCATGAAATGGGATAGGAGGTTGATACAAAGACAGATGGTCATTCATTTCTTCTTTTCCTTTCCTCTTTTATTTTTTTAAGGAGGGGGGTGTTATTTTGTATTTCATATAGAATTTCTAACTCTTTTTTTCTCCTTTCTTCCTCTAAACGATAAACTGAAGAACGACCTGGCAATCTTAATAACACTGCTGGAGCAAATGATTTGGCTGGAAATCCCAGAGCAAGTTCCTGGCAAAAGTGCACTTTGTTGTAGACACTGAAAGTAACAACATTTCCTGTCCGAGAGCAGACTCGTTTTCTGAAAAGAGAGGCGATACCAGGTACATAGAGAATACAATGATGCTTCGTAAGAGGAATGGCAATATCCATATTTGATAGTAATTTCTGATACCATCTCTTAACCCCAAATTATGAGAAGAAAACCCATTACCATAAGGGATGAAAAAAAAAAAAAAGGCCTTATGTATTATATTTGTGGTTCATTCCATGGGAGGAGTCTGTGCATGATGCTTTAAATTATAAAACATTTAAGGTACAGAAGGATAAACTGGCTTTAATGACATTATTTTTGCCGAAACAGCTATTTACCTGAAGCCAAATGGTTAAAATGATACCTACAAAGGAGCTAAGGAAGGGGGTTGGAAATAGGAAAGCAAAAGCCACCCAACTGAAACTCTTTGGGACTTAAAAGGTCCTGAGTAAGTTCTTCTAAATATTATTCAGCTGAAAATATGACTAGAAAAAAATCACAGTTGGGCTGTGAATGCACAACTTTTTAAATACTCGTAGTTCAATCGCCCCAAGAAACAGGAGTAAATGTGTTCTCCATGCTCAGGACCATCTGCATGAAAGACTGCAGTGTAGACAAGGGTCGAATATTGCTGCTAGTTTCTTGATGATCAAGAAATTGCTTATGTTCAGAAAAAATTAGGATGTGTTTAGTACACTGCTCTTATAAAGGTATTTTTGCAGTTCCTGATTTCATACTGTTTTAAAAGAACAAAATACAACAAATACAAGTCACTCTACTTCTTTCTCCTCTCTTAATGACTTGAAATGTAGCAGTTGCCTACACCTCTTTTTCTCACAAAAAAAAAAAAAATCACTTTTACAGCCGTTCTCATTGGTAGGTCCATGTTGTGGTGTAGTTTTTCCTGCTAAAGAGAGGATGTGTGGTTAAAAACCTCTGTGAAGAAGATGGCTTGATTACAGTAAGGAAATCAGATGTGATTTTCCCTGAAAAAGGAAGTATTCCTGTCAAGTCTAGCCTGAATTGTGTTAGACCGGATTGATAAAGACTGATCGTTTTACTTCCAAATATTTAAAAAGCCTATAATTAATTTTAAAAACTAAATTAAAAAAGAAAGTCGTGGTTCCATCAAACACCTAACAAAAATTAAAGGTGGTACCTAGCCTAGGTTAGAACTTGTGAAATATCAGCGACATATTTACTCCCATGAAAACACACGCATCTAAGCACAATGCCAGCCGGACCAAAAATCAAGGAGCTTGAAGGCTGTCGTCTGACGTTTATGTTCCTTTACCACCAAATTAATTAATGAATTAATTTTTTTTAAAGGTAAGGAGGGGTAATATTTTTCCCCAGAATTTTTTTTTTTTTAACTCTTTGACAAACCCATTCAGCTGTGCTCAGCTTTAATTTTAGACTTTTCGCTTTGTTTCAAACGAGATGTGCAGGATGACAAAACTCCACTCAACATTTTTTAAAAATGCACAGCTCACGTTCTTGAGAAAAGTGGCTGTGAAAAACAGATAGTGAATCAGACTTAAAGTCGAAGAAGGGGGGTGGGGGGAAAAAAAGCCCAAAACATTGCATGATAGTCTCTAAGCAGTTCCATCTGTCAAGCAGAAATTTTAGGCTAATAGCCTGTGGCGATCTCCCTCCGCAGTCCACTACCTGCCTTTGTCCTATTAAATCTCTTTATTCTCCTTAAAAAAAAAAAAAAAAAAAAAAAAGAGGGGGGATTGGTTGTTGGAAGGAAAGGAAAAACCTTGCAGACCAAAATCATCTGAGTGATGAAGCCCTAATTTTAACCGCCTCCCTTTGATGTGTAGCAGTGGGCTCTTGTTTTTTAAAGAGGAGAGAGGAGAAGACAGTGCTAGGAGCAGAAGACTTTTCATCCCCACTTCACCTTGCCACTGGGTCTGTGAGAGATTGGTTCATTGTCAAGGAGATTTTTTTTTTTACCCATGATTCCATATGGTATGGACCGGACTACATGTTGCCCCACATGCCACTGCAAATGTTTTCTCAATTAGGTGTCTTATCTCCCGTGAGTTAGCATCAGATGAAGCTTGCTGACAGCGTAATGGCAGGGAAAGCTTCCGACGGCTCCATCAAATGGCAGCTCTGCTACGACATCTCGGCCAGAACTTGGTGGATGGTGAGTTGGCAGCCGGGGCTGCTGGCTGCTTCCCCCCCCCCCCCTCTTTTCTACTTTCCCTCCCTCTTTGACAAAATGTCCCAGACCTCACATTCATCAAATTCACATTTGATTTTTTTCACACTCTTCAGTGAGGCAGCCTCACACTGCTTCCTCTTGCCATCCTCTCTGCCACTCTGCAACTTGAGTTCCCAGGAACGCTTACCCTGGTTTTCCATGGGACAGTGTTTGGGAGTTTTCTCACTTTTATTTATTTAGTGTTTTAAGAGTATGAGAAGCTTTAGGGTGGAGGTGTGTATTTTAGCCAAGCCGGTCTTGGAGGTAAAAAAATGGAACATTTGTCCTGGCCCTCAGGTTTTGCTCTCTCTCTAGCTTCACAGCCATTTACTTTTGTTTTTAGAGCCTATTGGGGGCATGTTTGTTCCTTGGCTGTGGTATTTTCTGAGGATGCATGTTGGGCACTAGGGAGAGCAAGCCCTGGGTGAATTCCATTCCTACCTCATTAACTGGATTGCCTGGAGTCACCTGTGGAAGAAGTCTGGGTCCTCACTCCCTTCTTTCCATCAGGGGACCCACAGCTCTCATCTAACTTTTCCCTGTTTGTTTATGTCAGAGCAGGTCTTCTGTCTTTTAGGAACTCTAGGTCTGAGTGAAAAAGACCCATGCGCCCTATGTTTTAGTTACTCTGGGTACAAATAAAGTTTTCATAAAGTTATACCGTGCAGCCACAGAATGAGTTAACTCACATGTCATGGTCAACTAGGCCAGACAACCTTTGACATCTTGGATCTATAAGAGGTAGAGTGAGTTGGGAGGATGTACAATAGCTCATTGTCATGGGAGATGCAAGTCCTGTCAGGAGGAGAGTCCTCAAATCATTACTGCCCTCGTTAGAGGGGTGTCCGTTAAGGATTAATTCGTTAGCAGTGCATTTCTAGTTTTCCGTAATTATTATTCTTGCAGCAAGCGTGAATTCTTCCAGGGAGTGAAAAAAAAGTTTGCTGCCAGGACAATGAGTGTATTATCTGTTCCTAACTGGACCGTGAACTTCAGCTCATTTCACATAGATATCAGTTTAAGAGAAAAAAAAGAGAGAGAGAGAGTGGTGTTGAAGGGGGAGACTAGCGAATGGAATTACAAAACGAGGCACGGTCGGTTTCATTGTATGATCTGCGGGAAGAGTTCTCCTTTTCCCTTCCTGGACCAATGGTGGTATCATTTTGGCAAGTTTTAGGAGTTCTGAGGACTAAGAGGCTATTAAAAGTGAGCTACCAAAGGATTCTATTCTGCTGCTTCTTGGGGTACAGTGTGTCCATCCTAAGGACTTGAGTTAAGATGGTTGTGGGTATGTGTGTACATGTGTGTTTTAACTTGCAATTTCTTAACTAGGCATTAGAAACTTTACCAGTGGTTTCAGGAGAATGTTACATGCAGCTTTTGGTTAATTAGATCAGCAAACTCTCCACTTAGACCCTGAACTTTTATTCAGGACACTTATTTTCCTATTAGAATTTCTGCCAGCAAGAACAAGGTTTACTTGTATGCTCCGGTGGTGCCTATTGCTTTGCCTTCTGTAACTTGTTAAACACTAGAACTGAATATACTGATTGGTTTAGCTATTATTTTCTAAGCTAAGTTGTAAGCTTTTTTTTAAAAAAAACTGTACTGATGTCATATTCTGGGCAAGACAGTCTACTTCCTTGTATTTCAAGAGCTCATAGATTTTATAGACTGTTACTTTTTATGGCAAATTGTGTCATCTTTTTTTTCCTCCCTTGCAAAGATCACCAAATGCTCCTTTATTTTTTAACTTGGAAAACTGTCATTTCTTTTTGTAAAGTTTACTTGGAAGTTGCTTTTGATTAAAAATTATTTTACAGATGTTTTACCACCGGGAATATAAAATATAAAAGTGGCGGAAACATTTAGCAATTCGGTTGACTAAAAATAAACAATGCTGTAAGCTCACATGCTGCTGTTTAGGCTGTGTACTACAGGAAAGTTTCTCTCAACCTCGATGCTTCTGGATCTTTGCTTTGAAAAGGGGTGAGAAATCAGAGCGCTCTTTAAAGAAGTTGTAGAAGTTACCACAGAGAATAAATTGATTTTATTTCCCTCAAAGGTAACCACATACCACAGCACTTTATATCTGCCAGTTACAAATAATTCTAATGTAAATTTCCCGTTAGTGGTAGGAAATGGAGGATTTGATAATGGAGGAGAGGACTAACTAAAATAACACCAATTTCACATTTTCTCTTATGTCTTCTCTGTCCTTCAATAATAGTATTTGCTCCCTCTCCCTCCATACCCCCACCCTTGCTGTACCAAACAATTTTCCCCAACTTAAAAAAAAAAAAAGAAAAGAAATTAAACTTCCCCTCTGGCTGAGATGGTTCTTTAACCAAAGGGCAGTACAAGTTCCGAGTTTCACACTAAAGGCAAATAAAGCTTTAAAATTACCTCATGCGTCATCTGGCTGCACAGACTCTCGACTTCTTAGTGGGAACCTCCGGCTTGGTCCTCCCAGCATACAAAGGCAACGCAGTGAATGCCCCTCCACCGTGGAGACTCGGCCTCAGCTGCCAGCACCGGGATATGCAATTTTGCTTTTTAATGAATCGTAAACAATTTGTATGGCAAATGAGTTTGTTTGTTTTAGTTTTGGGGAATATGTTGGACCAGGTTGTAGGCAGCCATTACCTACTCCAGAATTTTAGGTGAGAATGGATAGAGCCCCAGATTGTTTTAATTTTTCTAAATAAAAAAAGACCCACTCGAATGAAAGAAACTGGTTAATAAAAGACTGAGAATAAATAACAACCTCTCTTCTCCTTCCCCTCTCTCGCCTCTTTCCCCCTCTATCCCCACCCCCTCTCATAGTTCTCCCTGGCTTACAGTAGGCTTTTAAAAGCACTTTTTGATAACTAACAGGAGATCAGTAGACTACATTAACTTTTTTTTTTTTTTTTTTGAGGTATAAATTTTAGCTTTATTTTAAAAAGGTTACTTTTGTTTAAGGAACAGTTGTTTTAAAATGTGAAGTACTGAGAAGGGCCAACTTCTGTTGCTTTTTTTGGGTGAAGTTAATGTTGTCTTGAGGGACATAGAATATTTTTTAAAAAATGCTAAATATACCTTTTGGTATCAAAATAGAGCAAGAAAAAGATCTCGCGCTATCCAAAAATCAAATGAAAACTTCTATTCCAACCCCAGGAGTTGTAAACAAACTTAAAAGTTAGCAAGCGGCCAGGGTTCCAGCATGTACATTTTAACAGTAATTACATTTGGCGCTGCCACTTATGAGAAATCTTTTGATATCTGAGCCATGTCTCTAATGCTTTAATCATGCAAATCAAGAAATAGATATTGCGTATCAATTTAATCTAGCTCTGTTGTGACATCTCTAGTTGAAATCTTCCAACATAAAACTCTCATGAAATTGCCCGCCACTCCAAATGAAAAGGCAACACCCTGGGTGCATGTATATTGGACAAAATACAGTTCTAACCAGTGGAATTACCTCCACTTTATCCACATGGCATTAAAAAGAGGAGAGAACAAACATTCTCCTCTTCGTAATTATTTTGTGATAACAAGGTGTTATGGGACTGTTTTTAAGTGAATTACAAAATACATTTGTCTTGCTTCTGCCCCCCAAGTGACTATGTGATGAAGGCTATTAAATCATCCTGCAACCCTCTCACCCCATGCTGGCTTCACAAGCACTTATTTTGGAAGCTCTTTCTTTAGAAATTGCCACACAACTTTTCCATCAAGTGTTGTCCATCACTTAATTCAAATTTTTACCCCTCAACATTTGTATACCAGGAAAATACTTGAGCAGGAAAGATAGGCTATACTTTGTAGCATAAATGCCTCCTTTTTTAAACAGACGTATAAAAATTAGTGAGGTGCTTCTGTAAAATACTGTCTTACTGTGTTTAACAATTCAAAAAACCCTTCAACTCCAGCCTCCTTTGAAAATGATTGGCAGCCTTAACTGCTGCAGACACAGAACTAAGAACTCGTATTTCATGGAAATCTTTTGTTGTTGCTATTGGCTTGGATTCACATCTTAAGTTGTATTTACCATCTCAATTTTGTGTTAATTCTCAACTGAACAACTTTCGTTAATGGTTGTTTTCTATTTTCTGTTGAAAACATTGCCTTATGAAGATATTTCTATGATGTTGCACTAGCTCTTTTTAACGATAATGATTAAAATAATTCGGGATCACCACAATGGCTATAAATGAAAAGAATCAAAATGAGAGGGCATTTATTAAATAATAAAGCGCATCATATTCCAGCATCAATTGTATTTTCAAAAGGAAGTGTCCACAATGAACATATTTGTCAACATTTTATTTCATGCATTTGTGCCCTATTTTAAATGTTTTGAAGAATGTGATGGCTCTACCTGAACTTATGTTTAAACGCACAATTTTTTTCATTTTTATCCGTCATTATAAATATGTGTGACTCTGTCAATTTCTGAGAACATGCATTAACTTCAAATGTTTTTGTGCATTGCAAAACTATTTTCTTATGGTATTAGCAATAATCAGTTGAAAGTAAAATGTGAGTGAAGTCGGGTTTTATATTTTTTTTCTCCCACGTACTTTAAGAAATTATCCTTATCGTTTTCTTTTAGGTTAGCCTTATGTAACACCTTTTAGAGTACCATTTCCTATACTTGAGGAGAAATGAATACATTAAACCATTTCTATTTTGTTTTCTTTAAATCAAATTATAATCCAAATGTAATTCATTGAGAAATGTGATTGGTTAGTTCGAGCTAGTCTGTGTACTTCTACTATCTTAAAAAAATATCTTGACTTCCTGTTATTACGCTCATATTTCTCCTGTGAACTTTAGACAGTAAAATAAATGCTTTGTCCTTATTTGCTAGTTGATTTTCCTTCACCTGTCCTGAATATTGTCAGGAATGTTTCTAATTTAAACCCAAAAGAATCAGGGGCTGATTAGAAGACGGGAAATTGGAGGATTAAACTGTCTGGTTGAACTTCCTTTACTTATCAGCACTCAGTAACTCACACTGGATTACAAACTCAACAGGACAGTTTTTACAGTGCATTGTTCCTTCTGGACATTTACACATATATGGTGCATGTGAGGGGTTGTCTGTGTGTGTGTTTGCATCCGTATGTGCCTGTGTGTATCGTGCATTCATGAGTATGAAGAGAAAAGAACTGTCAGCCGGTAGCTACAAGTGCTCTTAAGTGGGATAGTTTTAAGCCAAAAGGGTTTATACTATGGATATGAAAGTTCACTCAGAGACTATAATCCCAGGATATTTGCAAAACTTTCTTATTAAAACAGTTCCGTGAAACCTAGCAAACAATGAAATACTCAAAGGGAGGAAGACAGATGCACTATTTTGGGAATGAGAAGTCGATTCCCATAGCCTTTATGCGGTCCCTCTCTCCTCATTTCTAGTCAAAATTCCAGACACCCATATCACTGAGTGAGTAGGCTAGGGGACCTATAAGGAGTGAGGGAATTAATCTAACAGGTTTCCAATGCCATTCTGAGAGCCCCTTGGCACCGACTGAGAAAGGAATCTTTCTTACTGTGACAACAGGCCTGAGTGTTCCAGGTGAGCATATAATACAAAATGGGTGTTTGGCAGGGAATGAAATAGTATATCAGGACAGAATTCATTTCATGTCATCAGATCATTCAAAATGAAGAATGAATAATAGAAATAAACCACTGTTCTAGATTTTTACAGTGTCATATATATTTGCAGTGCTGTGTTCTAGAAGCAACGCTGAGAATTCCTTTACCTGACTTCACTCTGCTCACCTGTCTTAACCTCAGTAAGCATTGGTTGATTTGACTTAGGAGAAGTCTAGAAGAATATGCAGCTGTTTTTGTTTTTGTTTTTCCTGCTTTAATTGCAATGATAGTTTCTACTGAGAAAAAGAGAAAATGAAGAGAGTGAAGTGTATGATCTAACTAAAAGTTGATCCATTAGACTTGTAGAGCTGGGAGTTAAAATCGAGAGGTTAGGCCCATCCTTCTCTCCTTTATTTATTCCCCTGTTGGGCTCCTAGTAAGTTCCAGGGAGGAGAGAATCTTTTTATTTTTTTATTTTTTATTTTTTTTGATGCTTTTGCCAGCTACCATCACTCGAACTTTCAAGGTACTAGGGAACCCGCCTTGTACTTCACTGAATGTCCGATCATAACAAATAACACTGATGGAACACTGCCTATCAGCTAGGTGCTCTCCTAGGCACTTTACATATTTTTTTTTATATTATCCTCACTACGAACCCAAGAAGTAAGCATTATTTTTCCACTTTACACATAAGGGAAGCAGGCTTTAGAAAAGGCTGCACATTGTCCAAGTATGTGCACCTGCCTAGGATGAGTTATCCAGGCTCCAGAGTTCAGTTGCTTAATCATTAGACCAACCTTGCCTTAAATAAATGGGTTCTTTCAGCACATTCTAAGGGGTGGTGGTACTCAGAACTTTGCAGGATAAGAAGCACCCATTTGTATCACAGAATGTTTTCTTTGCCTCAGTTTGTTTGAGGCAAAGAAAGTAGAGGTAGAGAAATCACCACGTGTCAAAAGCAAAAATAGGACACTAATCTTGTAACACCCATTCCCTGTTCCGGAAGAGTTGTCCATCTTCCTATTATAGAAGATAAAAATCTAGTCTCGTCACTGACTAAAGAAACTCGTGAGAGACATGAGAGAGTGTGAGGCAAAAATATGCACTTAATCATATTAAAATACACTTTTTCATCAAAAGATGGATGTTTCAGGGAAATCCAATGTGTTTTAGTACTTGCTGAATATTAGAGACATTTTATTTCTGTAAGTAATTTAATCCTTATGTAGAAAATGTTTCACTTACATTTTTACATGAAATATATCATTTTAAAAGTCCATCTTTCCAAAGAAAGGTTCATGGTGTTTGGTTCTCTCTCTTTTTTAGATAAACAGAAATGCCAGCATAGAATAATATTGGTATTTAATATTTTCATTGCCATTGGAATTGCTAATTAAAGGTTTATTCCAACAGGGAGTTTTGTGTCAGAGAAAACACAATACAGGATATATATTGCCTAATGGCAAAGATCTTAATATGTTCACTATGAGTAAACATCTATTTTCCAGACAACTGCTAAGTATAAACAATATGTCTCAGCCAGAGCTCTTTGATGGTGCCACATGTTGGACAGATTTCTCATGCCTAATAATCCAAGCTCCTTTTGTGACCCTTGATCCATACATGCTATTGCCCTGCTGGCTGTCTTAAATGGTTAGAAACTGGGAATAATGACCAAGTCAGAGGTGGGGATGGATAATCCTAGGCAGAGCAGCCCTCCACAAAGATCAGTAGATCACCAGGCCTTTCTTCCTCGTCTGTCGATTTAGTCTAGAAGCTCTGCTGAAACCTGTTCACCATCATAGCAACACGTAAGCCCCCACTGACACATGGGTGATGAACTGTCTTGAACCCTGGTCTCCCTCACGAAAGGCAAGAATTCTACCACTAAACCACCATACCCATCTAGCGGGTGAGAACACTTCCATTCACAGGATGGTCCCATCTGCCTCCTCCTCAGTATTCCTTGACAACCTTCTCCCTCACAGATGCATGGCTTTTAGTCCTGTTAATAAAATGCTCTAGCAGCTGGATTTGATAAACCCCTCCAAATAATGAAAAGATAAACATTTCCAGGTAAATAATTGATTTTACCCATTTATTTTAGTATCAATGACAATCATCATGAATTGCTGTGTTTTATTTTAAGAAAAATAGCAACCTCAATTCTCATTTTTGTAAGCATCTGAAAAGCAACCTGTTAATAGGTGCTATAGTCCACATTCTCTCCTAGAAAATAGTATGGGTCCTTGAACACTTGTGATGCATCGCCCAATTCTGAGGTCCAAATGTGTACAATTTTGCTGGTGGAACTGCATAAGAATGAAAAAAAAAAAAATCAAAGAACTAAGGTGGAAAATAAATATAGGAGGGGCTGATATAATTTCTCAACTGAAAAGTTGAGAAATACCAAAGACTAATACAGTGGGCCACAAACTCAAGTATCTCCGGACCAGGCAGGTCACCTAAGTGTGAGATAATGAGGATATAATGAATATAGTTGGGAATGGTGGGACCTGAGACCAACAGGAGAGTGATACCTACCAACCACTAAATGACAATGACAGCACTGTACTAATCAACAAAATGTGTCTGTTACCCCAGGCCTAAAGCTCTTTAGCATACACCACAGATGGAAAAACAGAACGGACTTCCAGCCTCGAAGTATTTCGTTCCACAAAATGCAAGAAACTTAAAGGCAAATGCCCCTTGGAAAGGGATCACATACACTGCAGATTAAACCGTTCACATCTGGTCCTTGTCTCCTGGCAGGTTTTGGTGGGTGGGAGAAGGGAAACAGAGAACAATCTGGGTATCTGAAATAGAAAAAGTGTCTCTAGCTCAGGAAAGACAATTTGCAGAAAGGAGAGCTGAGAGATATTGGAGGATGCAGAAAGAATTCAGGGGAGGCAGTCAGGTGACTACAGAGACACGCTCTGCTGAGCCACACCTGTCTACCTGATTCCCTCCACTCTGGCCCCATATTGCTCAAAGTAGCTTCAACATCCCCAGGGTCTCATGGGCTATGAGTTCCACAACAGGCTTCTTCACTAGCACACAGGCTGGTGGGTGCTCATACTCATTTTCTCCAGCCAGCAAACTCAACCCCTCCTGCCCAGCAATTCAAATGAAGCCCTCTCTGTGAAGCCTTCACAGGTTCTCTTTGGCAAAATGAGTCATATCCCCCCTGGGCCCCACAGCCCTTTGCTCATAGCATTGTTATGCTGGTTAAACTGTGTTGGCATTTTCTGTTTACTATCCAGCCTCACTATGTTGTTTGTTCATAAGGAATAAAGTCTGGGTCATATTTCCTGTGTCTAGCCCACAGAGGGCACCCAAAAATGTTGTTGAGTGCAGCTCGGCAGGAGGAGCTCCTGGGAAAGCGGGGGCAATCAGGGCTCCTCGGCCTTCCATGACTCTGCTTTCCCCAAAGCATGAGCTTCTACAGCCACAGGAAACTGCTCATCCCTGTCGTGAATTTGCAGAGATTTTTGGTCTACCCTGTTTTAACTGCTTGCTACGTGCAGGCACTGGGACCAGTATACAATACCCAGCCCCACTATGTTGTTTGTTCATTAAGAATAAAGTCTGGGTTGTACACTTCTTCAGATCTCCTGCATCTAGCCCACAGAGAGCACCCAATAAAGGTTGTTAAGTGCGGCTGTCATGGATTTACGGAGATGTTTTGATTGCCCTGTAGTGACTGCTTGCTCTGTGCAGGCACTGGGGCCAATACCATCAAAACATCCCTGTGAAAACAGTATGATTATCTCCACTTCACAGATGAAGAAACCAAGTCCGGTAGAATTTGAAGTGGCTAATAAGTGGTTTGAGAAACTCCAAAGCTGTGCTTTTCACTCCTGTACTGTAATGACAGATCGTCCAGGGGGTACAAAGGATTAACACGCTCAGCTGCTAAGCAAAACTTTGGAGGCTGGAGTTCACCCAGAGGTGCCTCCGAAGAAATGCCTGGTGATCTATTTCTGAAAAATCAACCACTGAAAACCCTGTGGAGCACACTTCCACTCCGACACACATGTGGTCACCATGAGTCAGAATGGATTTGATGGCAAATGGTTTTTTACTGTAATGACACACTAATATGCCCAGCACTGTCATACTCTGACTCAGGCTCAGAAAAAGACTGAGAACTAAGTGGGGGCAAAGTGTCATCCCCTTTTACACAGGAGAAGTCTAGAAGTCGTAGAAGCTCAAGTTCACCCAAAGTCAAAATTACTATAAAAAGTCTGCGTCTAAAACTGGGATCTCTACTGATATCTCTACAAAATCCCTGGTGGTTAATCTGAGTATAGCATTGCTTAATTAGAGTCAAGCAAGTTTTTCTTCTTTTTTTTTTTCCTCTGAGTGGTAGGATTACAGGATATTTTCTTTTTTTCTTTTCAATTTTTCTGTATTTTTTTATTTTTTCTACAATGAATGTGTATTATGTATTTTAATAAAAATGATATTGAACACAATCATACTGACTCTAGATGTTAGTACTCTTCTCATTGATCTCATAGGAATGAGGGTAGCACACAACTGCGAATATTCATGGGTATCAGGCAAGGTTGGGCTCTGAGGGTGTACACGTCCTCAAAGTTGAATGGTGCCCATTTCCTTCATTGAATTCCAGACAGAGTTCTTCCCATAGCCCAGTGTAGCACAGCAGTTGAGAACACAGCTTTCAGATTCAAGGGAAACTGGGAGAATCCTGGCTCTGTTGCTGATGAGCTATGTGACCGTCATCAGTGACTAGAAACATTGTGAATCTGTTTCCTCATCTTAAAATTGAAGTATAATAATCATTGCACTGTTGTAAGTATTAAATGAAATAATACATATTGTACAAACCAGAAACCTGGGAGGTATCTTTGACACCTTTCTCTTGCTTACTTCACATATTTAACCCAGAATAAATCCTGTCAAATTTACCTCCTGAATAATTCCTAAATCCATCTACTTTTCTCCATCTCCACCACCGTGCCCAGCCCAAGTTACCATCTTGTCTAGCCCACACCTCCACAGTAGCCTCCTAACTGGTCTCACTGGGTTCGCTTTGCTCCTGCAATTTATTCTTCACGCTTAAGGCTAAAGGATCTTTTCAAACACAAGTAATCTGTCCTGTCAATGAATTACCCTTGCTTTTAGATAAAGACCAAAATCCTTACTAAAGCCAGCATGGTTTTTGTCTTGAACCACTGTGCTGCTTGAACATACTCCAGCCAGTTAAACTTCTTTTAGTTCCTCAAAGCCCCCGGAATCTCAGGTCCTACACACGTCATTCTCTTTTCCCTAGAAAACATTTCTCTCCTGTTAGAGTTAATACTTTCACACCCACTGTTCTTAGTACAAACGTGGATTTTTCAGGAAGCCTTTGCTGTCCTTGGGACTACGTCACAGAGCTCTGCTAATGACTAGATTTTCCCTGTAATATATTTATAAACATAAATACTTAGCACTATTTATAAATGCGTGTGATTATTTCATTACTTTCTGTCTCTCCCAAAAGACTATAAGCTCTGTGAAAGATGATGTCTGCTTTGCTCATGTGTGTTTAGTTGTGTCCAGCATGATGCCTAGTGCATAGCAGGTGCTAAGTAAATATTAGTTGATTGAATGAGCAAATGAATGAGATAGTGCCTGCCATAGTGAGCACTGAGTTATTGTTAATTATTATTATAGTTAATTTTTCACATACAGAAAGGTGTTTAAAGGTGAATAAAGTTTTCCCTTTTATGTCTTCCCTCATATGTCTTTGAAGAAAACTCATTTGTCCCTAGTAATAGAATTAGAAAATCAGAGACTAAAATTAAGAGCCAGGAGCCACAACCTGGGCTTAAGCCTTGGCTCTGCCACATACTTGGCCATGTACTTTCACATCTTTGAGTACTGAGAATTAAATGAGACAATGGCATGAACGTTAGCATGGTTGTTTGCACACAATGAACATTTAATAAAAGCTTCCCTTTTTAATTTTATTTATTTTGTTGTTGTTGAGAATATACACAGCAAAACATACACCAATTCAATAGTTTCTACATGTACAATTCAGTAATATTGATTACATTCTTCGAGTTGTGCTTTCTTATTACTATAATTATTATGCTGTTGTTGTTGTTGTTAGGTGCCGTCGAGTCTGTTTCGACCGATAGTGACCTTATATACAACAGAAACACTGCGCCATCCTCACAATCATTGTTATGCTTGAGCCCATTATTGCAGACACTGTGTCAATCAGTCTTGTTGGGGGTCTTTCTCTTTTTCACTGACCCTCTACTTTACCAAGCATGATGACCTTCTCCAAGGACTGATCCCTCCTGATAACATGTCCAAAATATGTGAGACATAGTCTCTCCATCTTTGCTTCTAAGGAGCATTCTGGTATATAAATATACAATTATTATAAACAGTCCCAGATCTTCCTCTAATTATCTGTATGGCCTTTAAAGAGCCCCCTAAGACCCCTAAACTCTCTGGTTCTCAGTTTCATCATCTTTAAAATAATAGCGTCAGCTTCCTCACGTGGCAGGCAGGGCTGTTTTGAGTATCAAATAAATCAGCAGGTGGAAAAAACCTCTCTGAAAATTATAAAGTGCAATACAAATGTAAAGGACGTCATTGCCATCTCTAAGAAACATAGGCTCCAATTAAACACATCCAATCAAAACACTCAGGGCCTTTTCCTTATCTTCTCTTTGTGATAGACCGTATGGGAGGAATGAGAGTGTGGTTCAACACATCTAATCAACAATGACTTTCAAGTATTAGATAATTGTATGAGTGTATGGGTGCTTAAGTGGGGAGAAGGGCAGCAGTAAAAAAAAATAGAGTTTCAGAAAATACATTCTAGAATTAGACTGCCTGTGTTGAATCCCTTCTCCACCTCTTACCAGTAGTGTGACCTCAGGCAAACTGCTTAATCTTTTCATCTGTAAAATGGGATAAATGATAGTACCTAACTCATGGATTGTTGCAAGGATTAAGTTATATGATGGGTATAAGTCATTGAAAACAGTGCCTGAACACACGTTATGCACTGAATAATAAAGGTCAGCCATTACTAAGACTGTTATTGATTTGTCGTTGTTGTTGTTATTAGTTATTGATTTTAGTCTATGGCGATAGCAAGGTGGTTAAAGAATATTTAACAAACTCATTCTTCCAAGATGGTATATTTGTATTTTGAGAGAAAAGAAATTGCTTCCCTAATGTGTTAGATTAACCTGCCCTGTCAACTCAGTTTGGGAAACATGACAGGCATGTGGCTAAGACAGCTGCTCAGAAACAGAGAAAATTTATGAAATAACATCCAACTAACAATAGCCTTATCCCACCTGTGCGAACCATACATTTTGTCGTAAAACTTCATCCACGCAAATGTTTTCCCTTCGCTAGGTATAAATTCCATTTCCCAAGAAAATTACCCAGTGAGAGAGGCCTGTGGAAGAATTCCTGTGTTAGTCAAAGTCATGCTAAATTGCAAGCAGGCTTTCCACGTTTGGAATGGTCCCATGTTCAATTCAGCTTAACAAGCTTTAATCAACACTTTTCTTGGAACATCAGTGACCTCTTACTCCCTCAGAAGACAGAAGCATAGTCTGTATACAACTCTTGAGTTTTGTTTATTATTGTGGGCAGCAGTGAAAAACAATATGTTCTATTCAAGAACACCATATTAGGAAACTATAATAGGAAAGGTTTCAAAAATAATGCTAATAATAATAAATTAAAAAAAACCATTGCTATTCTGACTCATAGCGACCCTATAGGACAGAGTAGAACTGCCCCCATAGAGTTTCCAAGGAGCAGCTGATGGATTGGAACTGCCTATCTTTTGGTTAGCAGCCAAGTGCTTAACCACTGCCCCACCAGGGCCCCAATGATAATAATAGTAACTGTTAACATGTATTGAGCACGCCTACGGACCAGGCCCTCGATTGACTGGTTTAATTGCCTTACATTGTTTTACTCTCACACTAAACCTGTGGAATATTCCCATTTCACAGATTAGAAACTGAGATGTTAAGCAACTTGCCTAAGGTTGGTACAAAAAGCTAGTAAGTAACTGATGTGAATGCTGAACCCTGGTCCAAAACTTCTGTTCTAAACTACTTAGATATGCTCCCTTCATTAATGTGTTTTTATATTAATGTTTGCTGTTTAAAATTTATATTAATACTCAATAATGTTATTAATATTTTCACAAGGAGAATAACAGCTGCAAAGCTGTCCTTGGCATCCAGGGCCCAAGATGATGGTATTAAAGACCTTCTAGAACACTGTAATGGTTGTTACAGCACCAAAGACCTTCTGGGAAGTGTAAGAATTAAGCACCTTTAGGCACCCTCTCTGGGCTGAGTCAATGGAAAGACTTCTGGTTTAAAATGGCTCCTAACTGGGAGTCCCCATTGCAGCCCTTTCCAATGTTCCAATACTTAAGACACCAAAGAAGATAGGACTTCTTTAAAAATATCGACAACTGGTACTAAGAATTGATTCGCTGACCATTCTGGTAGGAAGTTCCATGAACTACAAGTCTATAATATTGAATTTAAAAAAAAAAAAGCGCATGGTCATCGAGTCTATTCCAACTCATAGCTACCCTATAGGACAGAGTAGAACTGTCCCAGAGCATTTCCAAGGCTGTAAATCTTTATGGAAGCAGACTGCCACATCTTTCTGCTGAGAAGTGGCTGGTGGATTCCAGCCTGCAACCTTCTGGTTATTAGTCAAGCACTTAACCACTGCACTACCAGGACTCCTGACAATATTGAATAGAACCATACAATTAGTGTCCCATGCCTGCTATGCTGCAAAAATATAATAAAATGAAATTCCCACGTGGAAATATAAAGGAAGATCTTTTGTCATGCCCACGCTGTCTTTCTACTAAATTGAAAACACAAATTCTATAACATACAGAGATAGCCATTCCTTTTTGCCACTAATATCTCTATATTCATTCAAATAATATAACTCCCACAAAATGACTGAGTAGGAGTAACAGGGAAGCGGCTGGTGACACATTGTATCCCCTGAAGTGTGGTCCCACTAGTAAAACCAAAAGGGCAGGGGAAGAAATGGTGAAAGCTCTAGTGTTCTTGCATGTTTGGAATTGCAGTTTGTAACTGTTCCATCTGTTCTGAATATTAGGGAGACAGGCATTGGGATTATAAAAAATTCTTATCACAGACCAGCAGAAAAGTGAAAGACCATAACCAAAGCAAAAGCATAGAAATTTCCTAGACACATCCAAACACTTTGAGGAAGTGAGGAACTGGGGCTGGGTACTGGGGACCATAGTCTCAGGGGGCATCTAGGTCAATTGGCATAACATAGTTCATAAAGGAAATGTTCTACATCTCACTTTGGTGAGTAGAGAGGGGCCATCTATTGGTCCCATGTCACCTGGAGCAAAGGAGAATGAAGAAAGCCAAAGTCATATGAAAAATATTAGCCAAAAGGACTAAATGACCACATGAACTTGAGACTCCGCCAGCCTGAGACCAGAAGAACTAGATGGTGCCTGGATACCACCAACCACTGCTCTGACAGGGATCATGACAGAGAGTCCCAGACAGAGGGGAAGAAAAATGTAGAGCAGAATTCAAATTCACAAAAAAAGACCAGACTTACTGGTCTGACAGAGACTGGAGGAACCCCATAGTCTCTGGCCCCTCGACACTCTGCTAACCCAGAACTGAAGGCATTCCCAAAGCCCATTTTTCAGACAAAGATTAAACAGACCTGTAAAACAAAATAACACACGTGAGAAGCATGCTTCTTAGTTCAGTCAAACATATGAGACAAAATGGGCAACTCCTGTCCAAAAGCAAGACGAGAAGGAAGAAGGGACAGCAATTGGACAAATGGGTGTGAGGAACCAGGGGTGGAGAAGGGGGAGTGTGCTGTCACATTGTAGGAATTGTAAACAATGTCACAAAACAATATGGGTGTAAATTTTTGAATGAGAAATTAACTTGAGCTATAAACTTTCACCTAAAGCACAATAAAAAAAGAAAAGAAAAAGACCTTAATACACTGGAAATCAGGCTAGGACATCAATCTGATATATAGTTACAGGTCTGAGAAGAGGATTCTACCAGAACCCAGTTGGAGAGCAACTGGGGCCAACAGCAATCCACATACTCTGTCTGTAAACAAATACCAGATCCAGGCAATTTTCTCTTCCTTTGAGGATGAGTAAATAGAAAAAACATGCAAAATTAGAAAGTATTAAAAGCTGCTAAGAAAGGGTAAAGTAAAACTAATATTAAGGAAAAATCTGAAAAGAATAAAATGTAGAAGAAACCATAATTAAAAGATCAGAAATTTTCTGTTCTCTAAAATAAGAGTAGAAAGCCATTAGGTGGAAAAATTTGAGATAAAAACTGGAGGATAAATTAAAAATGAGATTAAAGAGATAAAATAGAAATTTAAGAAAACTAGTAAAGCATTAGCAGTATCCAAACTGCTGCAGAGCAGAATTAGCACTGTGAAAATCAGTCTAGTAATGTGTAAGTCACGCTTGCAATAACTCTCCCAAAGAAGAATTACACAAAGTATAAAAATCATATGAGACAGAATGACATCTATTCCAGAAAGTGAAGATCTGGTCCAAATACAAAGGTGTTTCCAAAGAAAATCAAAACAATGGGACAGGAAGCCATAATTGAAGGCATAACAGAAAAAAAAAAAAAAAACTTTCTAAACTAGAAATAACGTGATACTAACAGAATTCACAGTATTTCAAGCAAAAATTAGTGACAGACCCACATCTAGACTCAACTTGCTCTCCAGGAAAGGGGGAAAAATATTATCTACAAAATTAGGTGGGAGTGGGAGTAAAAGCCAGCCTTTTCTCGATAGAAGGGATTATAAAATTTCATTTCATTGTTGACTCAAATATTTACAAAAATACAGATCAAAGATTATTGTTTGGAAACTTAGTTACATACTAACAAAATTAAGAAGAAGATGTACACCTTCCCAGTCACTAAGGAAGTACACACACACACATACACACACACTTATGTTCTGTGTATGCAAACATCCAAAGCAAAAAGAAATAGCAAAAAAAAAAAAAAAATCATGTAGAACAGAATGACAGAAGATAAAAAATTAAACCTGTATGACAATAAACATAAATGGTTTAAATTGCCCTATTAGGAAACAAAGATTCTCAGAATGGAGAAAAAAGCTAAATACAAATATTTACTGCCTCCAAGAGACATGGCTAAAACAAAAGAGTTCCAGTTAAAAAATAAAAGGACAGGCAACAAGCTATTAAATAGAATGAAATTAGATACAAGAGAAGCAATATAAAGTTCTGACAAAGTAGGCTTCAAGGCAAAATTAATTAAATAGGAAAAAAGATTATTATTTATGTTGATAGACTGGACAATGTCATAATGAAGTTACAGTGGTAATAAGCGCCTTTATGCATCAATTAACCTAACGTCAAAATATAAAAAGCAAAAACTTAGAAAAGCTGAGAGAAACAGACAAGACCACAATTTGTATGTATAATTTTAACACAGATTTATCCACTTTTGATAGCTCAATTAGAAAAGCTATAAATAATGACATGGAGAATTTGAATAAATATAATTAATAACAGTAAGGCTGCTAGACAACGTTGACCTCCACAGAGAAGATGCCATCTTTACAACCATTCATAGAAACTCCACAAAAACTATGTTGTGCAGAAAAGCAGACACACATGCACACACATGTACACACACAATAATAAATTCCAATTGTACATGCTTCCTTGTCTGGCCACACACAGTAAAGCTAGAGAATAATAACACTGAATAGCCAATATCATACTTAATGGCAAAACAAGAAGCATTCCCATTAAAATAAGTAAGAATGCCCACAATTACCATTATTATTTAATGTTGTCCTGGAAGTTCTGGTTTACTCAAAAAATATGAAATAGAAATACAATGTATAATTATTGAAGGGAAACAAAAGAACCCCAACAAGAAATATGGGCCCCCTTAATTAATAAACCATAAATCATTACCAAGAAGATGTTAATAAGCACGGATGTGTACACCATGTTGTCAACATTGTAAGGATAACAGTTTTCCCCAAAATTAATTTACAAGTTCAGTGTCATTCATGTCAAAATCCTAATGTGTTGGGTTATTTTGCTGGGTTGAGACTTTGCAATGTAAATCACAGAGAATAATTTTTTAGCTGCAAAATTCTATATAAATGTAAGGGATGAAGAGTACTATTTTCTTCACTAGAGTGACATTTCAAGGATAACATCACCAAATAAAATTGGTTTCTGTTAGGGAAGATACTGTGTTCACTGAGGGTAGGGATCCATGAGGGAAAAGAGCAAGACCTCAGAGAGAACCCAGATTCATTGAGTTCCCGCTGGGGAGAAGGCTTCCTCACTGGGGAGGCATACTCTGCTAACCTTCCAACAGCATGTTGTGTTCTTGGTCCTTTATGTCATTTATTGTTCTGTTGGTTGTTAGTTGCTATCAAGTCAGCTCTGACAAACAGCGACCTCATATATAACAGAATGAGATGTTGCCTGGTTCTTCACCATCTTCATGATCATTGGTATGTTTGAGTTCATTGTTATGGTCATTGTGTCAATCCATCTTATTTAGGGTTTCCCTCGTTTTCTCTGACCCTCTACCACACACGGTGTCCTGTTCTAGCAATTAGTCTTTTCTAATGATGTGCCCAAAGTAAGCAAGTCAAAGTCTCACCATCTTCAATTCTAAGAAGCATTCTGGTGATATTTCTTCTAAAAGTGATTTGTTCATTCTTTTGACAGTCCATGATTTATTCGATATTCTTCACTAATACCACAGTTTCAACACATTAATTCTTCTTCTGTTTTCTTTTTTCATTATCCAACTTTCGCATGCATATAAGGCAATGGAAAAGGTCATAGCTTGTGTCAGACGCACCTTAGTCATCCAAGTGACATCTTTGCTTTTTAAAATATTACAGAGGACTTTTGCAGCAGATTTAGCTGGTGCAGTACATCATTTGATTTCTCGACTGCTGCTTTCATGGATGTTGATTGTTGATCCACATAGAATAAAATTGTTGGCAACTTCAAGTGTATCATATTCATTGGAAATCTGGGACATAAATTTAATTTTCCTCATTTTAAAAATGGCTTTAATGAGACTCACAGAGATCTAGTAAATTCTCCAGTGTACACAGATAACAAATAACAGGTAGAGTCGGGTTTCTCTTCCGCTGGAGAACTTGTAGACCCTGACAATCAACAGTAGTCACTCACTTTGAGAAGCTCTGCATAGATGGTAGGTGCAGCAGCGCTGCCTCACTGGAAGTGGGCTTGGTGTTGTAATGTTTGTTTCACACACAGCCTTATTGTGAGCCACACACATCATAATAAATGTACCTTTGGCTGATTAATGTAGAGTTAAGGTAGGGGTTAGGGTTAAAGTTTGGGCTGGGGTTAGAATTAGGATTAGTTTGAAGTTAAGGTTAGAGTTGTTGTTGGGACGGGCTAGATTAGAGTTAAGGCTTGACTTAGTTATAGGGCTTAGGAGTGAATGTAAGGATGGAGAGAGAGGTAAAAGAAAATTTAGTGGCAGGGAACACTTCCCAGAACAAGTGACAATTATTGCCAAATTTTGAAGGTTGGTCTAGTTAAGCGAAAATTTGCAGTGAGGGTAGAGAACACTACTCAGAGGGAAAACAACGCATAGCCAGTCCCAGATGAAGGAAGGAAGCTGATGTATTAGAAGAGCCATTCATTCAGTGTGGGCAGCATGAGGTATGCAGGCGGAGTGATGTGCCCTAAAAGAAGAGCATTGGCAGGAATCGGAAAACCATTCTGTAAGAGCTGAGGAATCGTGTAAAGATTTTAAACAGGAGCGTGATATGATGACATTCAAGTTTTAGAGAATTGCTCTGGTAGTTTTTGGGGGAGAGGTGAGAGTGAACCAAGACTGGCTGCACAGTGGCCAGGTGGGCAAGTCACATACTCTCCCTGGCCTCATGACCTGTTCTTTAATTTCTCACTCATTCCTCTATAGAGCTATACCGGCTTCCTTGTTCTGCCATCAGGACAAGTATACCCTTGCTGCAGGGCCTTTGCACTTGCCTTTCCCACTGCCTGGAATGTTTTTTCCTCCAGATGTCCATGGAGTCTGAGCACTTAATTCCTAAGGTCTCTGCTCAGACATCTGCATAATATGCCTTCCCTGATCCCCCTGGCTAAAGGAGCTACCCTACCTACACACGCATACTTCCTATCCTCCTTACCCAGTTTTATTTTTCTCCCTTGCATTTATCATCATTTCTTTTGCTAATATGTAAATATATAAATTATCCTTACTTATGTATAAACTTTATGAAGGCAGAAACATTATTTCCTTCACAGCTGTATCTCCTATATCTAGGAAAGTGGCTATCACATAGTAAAAACCAAACCAAACCCAATGCCACTGAGTCAATTCCAAATCGTAGCGACCTGATAGGACAGAGTAGAACTGCTCCATAGGGTTTCCAAGGAATGGCTTGTGGACTGGAACTGCTGACCTTTTGGTTAGCGCCAAGCTCTTAATCACTGTGCCACCAAGCAGATGCTTAATAAATATTTGTAGAATAAATGAATATACTTAACTATTTATTTAATGATTGCGATAGGCCAAATAGCTTCTAATGGGAGACACAGACAAGGAAACAGATAATTAGCCCAGTTCAGTAGTTGGTAGGATAGAGATTTGCACAGGGTGCAAAAAACAGTCAAGGGGCTACCAGAGAACACTTTAAGAGCAGTATCTGAGCTGAGTCTTAAAGACCAAACAGGAGTTCACCAGGCAGAAATGGGAGCATCTCAGAGAAGCAATAGAACCTGTAGAAGCTTCAAAATGGAAGAGCAGTGAAATGTTGAGATCAAACCAAGCATCCATTGTGATTGGAGCAAGAATTCAAGGACCTGGCAAAGGATGAGGTGACAGGGTAGACAGGGGATAGGCAATGTTAAGGAAATGCTCTTCATTTTCAATTGGTATTTAATTAGTAGTAGTTGCATTGAAAATTTCTGTGCTCCGTCCACTTCTACCACCCAAAGTCTTCAAGTCAACTGTAAATTATTAAGTCTCTAATGAGGTCGCCGGGTAAAGAAAGGAAGGGTTGTTTGGTTGTTTTAGGGGGTTTTTTTTTGTTTATTGTTGTTGTTGTTTTCTCAAGTGACTCAGTGAACATCCTTCACCACCCACCCTTCCCATCAAGAAATCTATTTGTTTTGAAAATTTATGCCCTAAAATGTTAACTTCTCTAAAAAGGGCACATTCTGTGTTTGCAAAGGGTTAAATCTGGAGAACTTTAATACTATTCATAGACTTTTCACCTTTCCTGAAGGAACCTTGGTGGTGCAGTGATTAAGCACTCGGGTGCTAACCAAAAGGTCGGCAGCTGGAACGCACCAGCTGTTCCACAGGAGAAAGATGTGGCAGTCTGCTTCCGTAAAGATTACAGCCTTGGAAACCTCATGGGGCAGTTTTATTCTGCACTATAGGGTCGCTATGAGTTAGAATCGATTCAATAGCAATGGGCTTTGGTTTGGTTGCCTTTCCTGATCCGAACTGTTCCCTTAGGTTGATCTTCTAGGCACTTGTCAGTATCTACAAAAATACCTCAAACAATAAAAATTTTTGGAGAAAGAGCTGGTAAACCTGATTTTACTTTCTAGTTAGCTGAGAGTTAATCCCAACACTCTTGATTTCCGCCCTTGGGCTTAAGATCCCTTGTAAAATACAATAGCATACTTTTCTACCTCAATAAGGCCATTATGCTAAATCTTTGTCTAATGCCTGAGGATTTGCAGAGCCTCGGGGTCATTATTCTGAGCATCGGTTATGACTATACATGAATCTAAATTTAGAAACTGAAGGAAACATTTATTGAGTGCCACACTATGTGCCAGCACCGGCCTGACATTTTCAAGCACGTTGATTTTCATGCCTTCCAGTGTGGTATTATATCCCCATTTTCCAGACCAAAGAACTGAGGCTCAGAGAGTTACGTTGCCCCATGTCATAAAAACTACTCCAAGGTAGAAACGACTAAAAAGTCCATCAACAGATGAACGGATAAAAAAAAAAAAAAAATGTGGTATATACATACAATGGAATATTATACAGCTTTAAACAGAAACGAAGTTCTGATTCATGCCACAACATGGATGAACATTATGAAAACATTATGCTGAGCAAAATAAGTCCATAGCAAAAAGACAAGTACTATACGATCTCATCTATATGAAATAAGCAAATATATAGAAACCAAAGATTATTAATGATTACCAGGGGTGGGAGGGAGGGGGAAAGGGAGACTGTTTGTTTGGGGGCACTGAGTTTATGTTATTGGTGATGAAATGTTTTGGAAAAGGATAGCAATAATGGTGGCAACATGAAAAAGGTAATCAATGTCATTGAATTGTAAATGTGGAAGTTTTTGTGCTGCTGAATGTTTTGGTGTGTATATTTTCACCACAATTAAAAGAAAAGAAAAACTACTCCAGGTGGTCCTAAACCCCATGATCTTTCTTTGAACCTAAGCTGGGGACAGACCCCAAAACTGGTTCTAGAACAGGGCAATAACAGCATAGCTGGGAGTTGGGCGTTTCACTCAGCACATGCTTCTTGCCCCCAGATTCTGCTATGTCATCTGGGACAGAGGCAGGGAGCCAGCAGATATTCTTTGAAATGTCTTCCCAATTAACTTTTATATGCCAAGTAACACTTCTGAGAAAAACTCTGATTTCAATTTGTATCCTTATGGTAGCTGTCTTGGTCATCTAGTGCTGCTATAACAGAAATACCACAAGTGGATGGCTTCAACAAAGAGAAATTTATTCTTTCACAGTCTAATAGGTTACAAGTCCAAACTCAGGGCATCAGATCCAGGAGAAGGCCCTCTCTCTCTGTCGGCTCTGGAGGAAAGTCCTTGTGATGCATCAGTCTTCCCTTGGTCTGGGAGCATCTCAGCACAGGAACCTCAGGTCCAAAGGACGTGCTCTGCTCTCGGTACTACTGCTTTCTTGGTGGTATGAGATTCCCATGTCTCTCTGCTCACTTCTCTCTTTTATATCTCAAAAGAGATTGGCTTAAGACACTATCCAATCTTGTAGACCTCCTCAGTATAACTGCCACTAATCCATCTTACTACATCATAGTGATAGAGTTTACAACACATAAGGAAATCACATCAGATTACAAAATGGTACACAATCATACAATAGTGGGACTCATGACCCAGCCAAGTGGACAGATATTTGTGGGGGACACAATTCAATCCATGACACTAGCCTATTATCCTATTATAATAATTAGAAAGCAAGAGGGCAAAAAGGCACATTTCTACTTAATTTAGCTCAGAATAATTGAGGCATTTTATTTTATTCTTTTTTTTAAGATATTCTCTTGTCCCAACAGGTCCTATAGGTTATACTAGGTCCACAATGAGCTAATTTGGAATGAGATTCACAAATATGAATTTAAGCTTACAACAATATCTGTACAAGGTTATGATAAGCTCTCTTCTACTCAGACTGATGCTCAAACTCATCTCTACCCGCACTGTCCTATACTTTATGTGCTTTAACACAGAGGTGAACTAAGCAATTATTCATGTATTCTTTCATTCATCCATGCACTGAATGCTTGTGATCAGCTTTGGAATTAGTGAGGACTACAGATATTTACCATAGCATCATTCTCCTCCTCTTTGAAAGGATTCTGCTTTCTCCCTCTGCCATGATCTACAGGGGCTAGAGAGTTGTCCCACCGCTCTGCTGCGGATCTGGGTTCTGAATGGTTGAAGTTGTTCAAATTCTTCCCTTCTAAAATGGGGGCAATAATTTCATTTGGTCTACCTGCTTGCCTTGCTCTTTCCGTTAAGTCCATTGAGTGAAAACTGAAGTAATCCACCATTTCACCTTGCTCACGTTATTTTCCTGATCATCACATACAGGCAACACAGGGTGTAATCTGAGGTACAGACTCTAATTTTTTTTCTCTACCAACACATGGCTGAAATTTCACCTGTGGACACAGCATGTCCCTTACCTATGAGTGAATTCATTTACTGGATCATTGGCCTTCTTTCTTGGGTTCCAGTGGAGTCCCAGAGTAGCTCAAGCAAACATGTGTGTTCAGGTTAGTGCACTCCCACCTGCCGTGGAAGGGGAGAGAAGACTAAAAGAAAGGGGAGGAAACCATCACAAAACACAGGCATAAGGCTCCAGTGATAAATATCACCTGCTTCACTTTTCAAAGTCTCACCTGTTGATTCTATTATCTCCCCTCTAAAACATTTTAAATATTTCAGGATATTTGTTCTGGTCTCCAGTCACCAGTCCACGGGCACAAGTAACCAGGCAGCGTTTTTCAAACCTTGTGCACGCTAACTCTGGTGACTTTTATTTTGCCTAACCATCACTTGGAATTTTCTCCTGAATCTCTCCTCTAACTTTGTAAAGCAGCATTTGCTGGATGTGCCGCATTAAGAGTTGGTTTCTCCCTTCGGAGATGAAATCAGTATAAAACTCATTGCTGTGGAGTTGATCCTACTCATAGCGACCCTGTAGGACAGAGTAGAATGGCCCCATAGGATTTCCAAGGAGCGGCTGATGGATTTAAACTGCTGACCTTTTGGTGAGAAGCCGAACTCTTAAGCCCTACGCCACGAGAGCTCCAGTGTAGGTCACATAAATCCCCACATTCTGTTTCACATCTCTACCAATCATTTCCAAAGAACACAAAGAGATGGCACGGTCGTCTTCTACAAGACCCCTGAAATTATTTCATGAATAATTCCAGTTATTTTAGAAGTATCTTTGGGTATACATATACAGCATTTAAGAGAACTAAGTAATTATAGAGATAGTGCTGGTCACTATCACTATATTAAGCCAGGTTTTCTGAAAGTATACTCTGCAGAACAGTAATTCCTAATTACCTGGAGAGAAGAAAGTTTCTGTGGTTAGGTAGGTATGCTACCCCAGTCAGAGTTACACTGATTTATTAACTGCTGAGAATCTCAGTGTCTTTGATATGCTATTGTCTTTTGTGATTCTCCAAGAAGGATTTTATAATAAGCTACTTTTCTCAATCTTGCTGTGTGACCTTGGGCAAGTTACTTTACCTCTCTGAGCCTCAGTTTCATCACCTCCAAAGTTAGGAGGTTAGACTAGGTCATTTCAGTGGTGTGTTTCGTCCCTAAAAATCTGACACTTTTTCATGGAAACACAGATTTCTCCTGAAAATATTACCTGCCGTTTTTCACCATTATCTAATAAAGACCCCCTTCCCAGCTGCCCTGGGTTATTGTCGTGCACTAGAACAGGATGGAGTTTGTCTACTGGAGAAGCTTTGGAGAGAAACTTTGTAATCACTTCTGACCAGATGAGAAAAAAAAAAAGGAGGGACTCTTGAGACTATTATTAATTGCAATAAAAACAATAAAAACTAGTTCTTTTCTTCCCCCCATCCATCCTTATACCACTTTTAGTGTTGATCTTTATCTGAAATTACAAACATTTTCTATGACAATTTGCTTCTACCCAGAACATCTGGTATCTGGCCAGAAACTGTAAACTGATGCTACCCACTCTAGTGTCTGGCTTGGGAAAGGGGATGGGGGGGGATGGGGGGGGATGGTGGGAACAGAGGCACTGTCACTGGGGAGACAGACGTTGCTGAGACATTTAAAATGCACGATTCCCTAATAGGAAACAGAGCATACTGTGATAGAAGGGGAATGAGAGAAGCTGCTCACTGTGAAGGGGGGTTGGGGGGCAGCTACTAAAGGTGCAGAAGGGCTGGAAGGATACAGCAGGAGTGAGATTGCCTGATAAGATAGCCATAGCAAACCACACGATAAAGGAAGTCTGTCCAGCAGCAGTTAGTCTAGAAGGCAGGCAAGGAATCATCTGACATGGACAGCAAAGGGTGGCAGAAGCCAGCCAACCAGAGAGCCCTGGTCGGAAGGAGGGCTTGTGAGGTTCAAGGTGGTGATCCAGAGGGATCAAGATAGGAACTCTGCTACCTTGCCAGCTTCCAATCACAATATGCATCTTCTACTTAAGGGGAAGCCACTGAGGCATTCAGGCCACCAAGCTAGTGACTGGTTGGTTAAGATGTATTTAACCTTACAGACGAATAGATTCTCCAGAAGGAATTTGGCAGGAAAATTGCTGTTTATATTAAGGAGCTGTTATAGAAAAAGATATTAGAAGGAATTCTTGCTCCCTCTGTCATTATCATAGAACCTCGAGCAACTAACAAAGGTTTCTGTACATTCATGGAGTCATTCAACAAGAACTCAGGAAAACCCAGTATGTTCCAAGCCAAGGTGAGGAGGCCAGATACTGGAGATACGATGGAAAATAAGACCCAGGCCCTGATCTCGTGGAATTTTTAGCAACTTCTTTATGTGCAGACTGGACAAAATTTCTGTCTTGCCTCCCTCGCAGGTTTATTGCGAGCATCTTAGTGGCAATGCTGGATGTGACAGCAGTGATATAAAATATTAAAGACAATGCAAACAGGAAAATATAATTACTATCATTATCCATATAATTTTTAATAATTTTCGGTCTGAACTAACAAAAATTCAGTTCTGCATCTTTGCTCTTCATTTTTATTAAGTTTGCTAGATTCCTAAACAACCATATCTAGTACCCCTTACCATGACAGAAATGAGTCTACATCTTCCACAGAGTCACAAGGCATCTGATTCTGATAGCTTTCTTAATCTGAGATTGGGGTAATGCTCACTGCCATGATTGTAACTAGGGAAGAACTAGCCTAAAAATGATGTCCTCTGAGTCAACCAAGGAAGAAAGGTATTGCTTTGTCTGGAAGAGAAATCAAGTTAAAAGCCAAAGGCAGTGGTGAAAGGGGACCACCTCTTTAACCCAGAGATTTTATGCTTGGTAACCCCAGATTGACTCAAATTCAAAAGGTGCTCAAAGCAGAGATTGAAAACTTTTGGCCCCGGGTGCCAGATGGTGGAACTTACCAACAGGCACAGGAAACACCATACCCTTGGGGCTGTGCACCTGCTATCCACTTCCCCCTCCATGGGAGTTTGCCAAGGAGCCACCAGCACACTTACCAAGCATATTTTCACTACAGTGTTGTATGCTGGGAATTTCTTTTGTCATGAGAGATTATGCCTGTCCCAAGCTTACACTCAAATTCACATACTTCCAGCCAGTGGTCAACTAATTTTGAGGATATGTTTTGAATTTTGCCTCTTCACCAGAATGTCCGTCACTTCCTGCCACCTCTTCTAAGTGAACAAGAACTTTCTCTTGAGTTCCTTCTTTAGCTGCTGACAGCCTACCTTTCCCTGGTGTCACCTCTCACCATGCCCGCCATCTTTGGGCCTCGTTATGGTTTACTCAGCTGATAGCCATGTGTTTGCATTTCATGAGCACACACAGTCTAGTGGTTAAACAAGGCACAATGTTAGAAGTGGCCACCAATGATCCATTGACACACAGAAGCAAGAGCAATTTCACTTATTCACTCATTCAATCAACATTTATTGAGCGTGTACTTGTAACCAGCATTTTGCTAGTGACTGAGAAGACAGTTATGATATAGCCCCTTAGCTTTATGGAGGCCTTGGTAAAAGTTGGGTGAGATAAAATCAGTCCAGAGTAGCAAAGGCAGCCTGGGACAACTGTGTGTTGTATATAATTATCTGATGCAGCACTTCTTCATGAAGAAATGACTTTACCTGTAATTCTTTTATTTGTTACCTCATTCTCTTTCTATTTTTATTAGGCCATACTTGTCCAAGTAAATAATACTTCTTTCTTGGGTAGTCTAAGGCAGTGGTTAAGATCATGGGCTCTGGAAACAAACCGACCCAGTGTCCAAAAGTATTTCCAGGAGGATAGTGAGGAAGTTACTTGAATTCTCTTAGCCTCAGCTGTCCTAATAATTTTTAAAGGATGTGAGCTTATAAAGTGTTTAGCACAGTGCCTGGTGCATAATAAACACTCAAAAGTACTAGCTATTATTATTACTATAAGGTAAATACTTCCTCTGTTCATTTATTGTTTTGTAGGGGGAAATGGGGGAAAAACTCTGATTTCATGGTTTTTTTCTCCTTATGGCTGGCTACATGTAGTCCTCCCAAAAATGAGAAATCAAGGACTTTCTGAGCCCCCATTGAGTTCTCAGTGTATTTCACACTGTGCTGGATCTCATCTGGAATATAAGAATAGTCTGTGCCATAGACACATATTTTTATAAATGTGATTTGGCAAAATGATCACTTCTCCCAAGGACACGTAACCTGAAAAGCAAAGGGGTCTTGTTGTTGTGTGCCATCAAGTTGGTCTGACTCATAGCAACCCTCTAGGACAGAGTAGAACTGTCCCAACGAGCAGCTAGTGGATTCGAACAGCCAACGTTTTGGTTAGCAGCCTGAGCTCTCAACCACTTCACCACCAGGGCTCCTAAAGTGGTCTTAGTATTTCTAAAACTTTCCCCACCCCCACCCCCCAGAGAATACATTGTGTCAAATTCAGAAAGCGTGTCATTTACACAAGATCAGTTGTAGCAAATTGAAGCCCCTCTTCAGAGGGCATGGGACTGGCAGGAAGTTAATGATTCTTAAGGAAACCCCCATGCTGGGAGGAGCTGGCTCACTTTGGAGCTTTGTTTTCTCTGGGAAGCCCACCTGCTCTCTACACCCCTCTGTGGGTGTGCTCACTTAGACCACTGGTTCCTAAGCAGTTGTGCTTGGGTTAAAATTGAGCAGCAGAGAACACAAACTGAAACTTTGTCCTAGGTAACACTCCTGGAAAAAAAACCTATCTGTGTCGAATTTAGAATTTGGGCTGCTTTAGAAAGCTGTCCAAGCAGACTTCCCCCACCCCAGGGCAGGAGTTTGGATCAAGTCCGATTTCGGAGGGTGCTGCTTGTCAGTTTCAACTCTAAACTCACGTTTTGCTCCTGGTAATAAAAACATTCAATTTCAGAACTTAACTTCCCCGGGTTCTGAAGGATTTCCATTTGCCAGGGTTCCAAGCTGTATCCAAAAGCGAGACATGGAATTAAGTTTGAGACCATTATTCTTGGAGTCAACAGTTACATTTGGCAGTTTCAGGGGAGAAGGAAAGTAAATGGAAGGGAAGCAAATGCTTTCACAAAATCATCATTGAACAAGGCCGCATTTAAGTGCTACAATTCACTTGTGTGGGCGCCAAAAAAAATAAAAAATAAAAAGAACTCCCCCCTACACACATGAGGAGTGGCAAAGCCTTGAATTGAGTTCAATCAACTGGAAGTCGGAACACGAAGAGTCTCCATTTGTAAAATGGTAATAATCAGACTCACCACCTGCTTCTGAGGGCTGGTGCATGGGTTTGTGTTGGTTTCTGCGAGGGGCTTGAGATCCTTGAGTGAAGGTGTGATTGCACAGTATTATAATTCCCACCACAGGGTAACATATGGAGAGGGAAAGAAAGTGTATAGATACGTATGTTTCTGTTTAAACTCTGTGTGCAATGCTGACTTTTATCTTATTTTGCCTTAAAGCTAAACTGCATGGGTCACATTTAGAGCATATGTTGTTATCATCCGCCTTTTTTAGCTCAAGAAAATTAAGTGAATAACGGGTATTATTTTCCTGTTTGCGGTGGTTAGAGCGGTTGCACGTTTAGAAATTTCTCCCTCGACTCATCAAATAGTCGATTCTCTTATTATGACGAGGAGGGTGGGGGCTTCAGTGTCTGTTTCTCCCTGTTCTAGCATGCATGGATATTATGGATCCAATTATGAATATTTCAAAATTGACAAAGTATTATTTTACAAATGAAAAATCCTTTTCATTCTCCCTGATAAATGGAACAGACAATGAAATCGTCACACTATCGGTTACCCATATGCCTCTCACTCACAACCTCTTAATTGGTTTAATGTGCTTTTCGCTTTTTGCTTTTTTCCTATAATGAGCTTTTGAGTTAGTGGTCTTATATTTTAAACCCTTGCTGAGGATGTAAGTGTGCTCGGGAAGCATCTACACTTCTGCAGGAGCCCTCTTTCTCAATTTGATTTTAATTAGAAACCAGGTGGTACAGACCAAAAAGGTTAGTAGCGTTCCTGGGATGTAAGATGTGAAATGGGTTTAAGTAACACTGTATTAGTCATGAGGCAGAAATGGAGTAATGTTGACATGACTGGAAAGTGGCATTGTTGAGTAAATGAATATGTGAGAAGCACTTGCTAAACTAAATGAGTTTTGCAGTTGTAGGCACATTTGTGTAATCCTGTTTATTGATGCCTGAAACAATTTGCAAAATAGAAACAAATCCACGAAGAAGAAATATGTTTGGAATTATTTGTTTATATGACAATTTAAAAAAAAAAGAAAAAACACACACAGGAATCCAACTGCCACATTTCATGCACTAAATATACCATATGTGGAAGCTTCTCCTCAGGAACTCGACAGCAACCTTTACTGTCTGATGCAGAACAATAAGGAACAACCCTATGTCTTTTACTTGCTCATTTGACTGTTTTCAACATGAGAGTTTTGTAATTTTTTTTTTTTTTTTTTAGTCAAGAAAAATATCGGGATACCTATGATGTTGCGGCACCCTGGGGGCACAGTGGTTAAGAGCTTGGCTGCTTACCAAAAGGTCAGCAGTTCAAATCCACCAGCTGCTCCTTGGAAACCCTGTGGGGCAGTTCTACTCTGTCCTATAGGGTCAGTATGAGGAGGCATTGACTTGATGGCAACTGGTTTGGTTTTTTTGTTTTTTTATGATGTTGTCTTTTGTATTTAGAAGCTGATGGAGAAATGCCTAATTTCTCTGCATGCAATACGAGTTTAAGAGTAATGACTTTGATAGAAAAATATATTCATTTTCCTGAGGAAAAAAAAAAATCCATGTGTTTTTAAGGAAATACTTATATAAAGCTTACTATGGATCAGGCAAGGAGCCCTGGTGATGCAAGTAGTTAAAGCACTCAGCTGCTAACCAAAAGGTTGGTGGTTCAAGCCACCAGGCAACTCTGTAGGAGAAAGATATGGCAGTCTGTTTCCATAAAGATTGCAACCTTGGAAACTCTATGGGGTAGTTCTACTCTTTCCTGTAGGGTCACTATAAATAAGTCAGACTCAGCAACAACGGGTTTTGTTTGTTTGTTTGTTTGTTTGTTTTGTTTTAAGGGCCAGGCACTGTTCTTTATAAATATTAATTAATTTAGCCTTCATTGCAAATCCTTGATTACTATGATTGTTTCCATTTTACAGATGAGGAAATTGAGGCACAGAGAAGTTAACCTTGCTCAAAGTCATACAGCTAGTCAGGAGGGGAGCAGGAGGATTCAAAGCCAGGCAGTCTAGCTCCAGAGAGCCATGCTTTAACCACTACGTTGCTGCTTCTCCACAGAGCAGACTCCGTGTACAGTGGATTACTTTAGAGGATTGCAGGCTCCTGGTTGTATTTGTCATCCAGACACCAGCATTTTATTTTTGGAGATCAGATGCTAGATGCGGTTGACCTCTGTTCCTTCTGGCTGTTGCTGGACCCTTGGGACTCTCCCCATCCCCATTTCTCTGGGCCCTACCTTAGTGGGAGAACACTTGTTGCTGTCTGACTCAGTTAAGAAGTACAAGGAGCCTTAGTTCTGCCAGCTGCAATCCCAGACTGGATCACTTCTCCAGATTTGAGGTTAATCAATTGCAAATTCCATTAGCTTCATACAGAGTGAAAATAAAGAACAGATGGCTTCACATGGGAGCCTGAAGTCAGGTGCGGCTCCTCCAGGCTGGCCTGCAGGTATCAGCTTTTTTCCCTGCCCCAGGAGAACATTACCTTCGACAGGGAAACAGATCAAAGAAGGGCTCTTCCAGAAACGCCTCTGCAGTGAAAAAGCTCTCAGAATCCACACTACCCCACATATATCGTAGCCTTTTTTTTTTTTTTTTTTTTTCCGGAAAGAAGTAGAGTTTGAAACTTGGGTTGATTACATTCTGACTGCTGTGAGAACGTCTCCTAGGTGCACTGTGGTATGCAGCTGTGGTAGGTATGTCCTACTGACAACTGATTTCTCTGCCCACCAGTCAAGATGGCAAAGTTAGGTTCAGACAGGCGACTGTGACTTTGAGGTGGTCTTCATTCAAGACTTTACGCGTCTTTTCACAGGCCCTGATGTAAAGGACTTTAAAACACAAAATAAAAGCCGTTTTCCAAAGGTTGCTGATGTTTTTCACAAAACACAAAAGTGAACTTTGCTAGGACATATTCAAATACAAGCCGTTACTTTCTCATTAATCTAATTCAACCAAACAAAAGCTTTGCTGGTACGATGAAAGAAGTATTATTTAGCAGTGTTGAGTAAGTTAGCAGTTCCCTTTAATATGCACATTTCTGTCAGGCTTCTTATGGGATGCTTCCCCATGATCAGGTGAGAGTTCAATTTCCGTTTGACTTTTTAAATACCGTAGGGTCATTGGCTAAGCCCTTTTCACTTCCCATGAATCCCTGCCCCACATCATCAGCTGGGTTACTGTTTTACTGTTAGAATTTTTCTGGTTAATTGCTTATCTCTTCCTACCCCAGATTAAGGAAAATATTGTCACTGTGAAAACGGAAGGCAAATGCAGTAAGTCCATTGCTGGGAACTTATAAGCTAACCAACCTCAATCACAAATGGCCCCTTTCTAATCATAGTTTGTGCTGGAATGAAAGATGCAATTGTCTGGAAGGGATGAATATAGGATCCATGCTGGCTTGGGGGTCAAAGTTCATCGCATGCAAAGGCCCCTTTCTCTCTGGCACGGCCCCTTTTGTGTAGCATAGTTTGGCAGCTCTCTCCTTGTACTTCGGCTACCTGCCAGTGCAGCTGGTAGTGTGTCTGGTGCAGACAACAAAGCGTCACTCAGCAACCAGCAGCTCTGCATGGGGCCGCTTTTCTCAGATGACAAAGAAAGATGGGCTCTACGTTCTACCATCACTGCCCATTAAAAGGACTCTTAAATTGCATTACTACAAGTTATTGTTAATTATGTAGTAGTCACTGGAGCTGTAGCAGCTCTCCAGGGAGGACAGTTAGGCTATATGCTGGGAGAAGAAGGAAATGGGGGAGGGGGTAACTGCTAAGGGAAGGGGTATTATCAAACAGGGACTGGTTGTAAGGGAAAAACAGGTCATCTGCCACATTAAACCTGAGTGGCATTAATAGGGTAAGACCCAACTTTTGGCGATCGGCTCTAAAGTTTGGTAATGTGACTGGTGAAGGCGGAATCAACCGGCTGAAAGAATCTCTGATATATGCAGTTTGGAAATTGTCCTGCCCACCCGCCATTCAAAAAGCCACATCTGGGGTTTCCAGCATTTTCATTTAAGAATAACTTTAAGCAATTTATCACTTGGCTGTAATGCATTCGCTCTGGGCTGAAATCAGTAAGTCCTGCAATGTGAAGATAAGGCCTGTTTGAAGGTTGGGGAAAGAAGACCAGGGGTTATCGATTGTCAAATAGCCAGATACTTTTTAAAATTAAAGTGCTGTGTTTACCCCATTTGGCCATCTGGGGTAGAAATACGGTTCCACTGGTGTTCCCCACATTTTTTGAGGGTGAATTCTTTAAGTTTTTTTTCTGTTGCAAGTATCCAGTACCATCCACTGTTTCCGAAGGCAAATCAATATATCCATGTGCCCCCTGAACAAGGAAAAGCCTCTGGGATGGTTTTGAATTCCTTTGTGCTGTTTTGAGTCAGCATTTGTTTTCCAACACGCTGTCCTTCTAACGGCTCTTAAGACAGTGACTGAGGTTTTTAGTCTGGTCATTCATTTACTTGTCCCCCAACAAAGAATAAAAACACACATTTTCAAAAGAGTTGGGCGTGGGGGCTTATCAGTCTTCGTTGACTTATTTTGAGGCGATTGGCCATTGAAATGAGATGACGCTGCTCTTGAAATGTCTGGCAAGTTTTTCTTGATGTGTACCAAATTCTAGCAGGGAGAGGATCCCAATTTGATGTAATTTCATTGCAACAACACTGTGGCACTATTTCTCGCTCCTCCCCATCCCCCCATGCTTCTCTAAGCTACCCCCCCAGCCCCCGCACCCCAGCGCCTCCTGCCAATACTCGTCAGATTAAAAGAAAATCCAAGGGAAGCCGGACACAATGGGGGCCGATGAAAGTCCACAGTCTTTAGCTTCTATCTCTCCTCCTTGTGTCTGATTTTCTGCTTCTTGGTTGTTCTGATCTCAGCTATTTGCAATAGTTATATATAATTTAACATTATACAAAAGTATTGTCATATCAAACATAGTGAAATGGATTCCAAAAACACCATCTGGTATTTGGGAATGCACTGTGAGTTGGGAACGTGAGAAGAGATATTCTTTGCCACTTTGCTTGGGACCCAGCCATTAGCAGTGTAATTGCCAAGAAAAGGTGACAGGCTCCAGGCTTAAAACAAGTGGGTTCCTCCTCCCCCTTCTCTCGCCTGTTAACTCTTGTGAGTCCTAAACCATATTTAAAAGGACTCTGAGGACAGAGCAATTTAGATTAAAAGAAGAAAAAGAAAAAGGGCGGAGGAATCAGATGAAAAATAGAGAAAAACAGCCACTGCGTTGCTGTTATTGTTGCTTTGTTGATGTCATATAAAGAAAGTAGAGTAAAAGAAAGTAAAATAAGTCAAATTACAGGAGAGCCAGCACTAGGGATCAGGTTAATTGTGCCTTAAAAGTTATAGGGTTTTGACGGGGATTTGCCATGATGACAGTTTAATCCAAAGCTTGTTTTAAAATCTTCATTAGTTTCCTCTAATCCACCTAAAATTACGAAGACCTAGATTGTGAAGGACGTCTGCAATGATTCAAACCTATTTAATGTCATGGAGGTTTGCACCCACTTCTCTACATGAAAAAGACAATTAACATCTTTGAGCTGTCTCCCGAATCTCCAATTTCAGTAATGGCCATACGACAGAAACAAAGAAATGCAGACTATATATTTTTTGTTTAACCAGTTTGAGATGAGAACAGTTAAAAAAAAAAAAAAATTCCTATGTATCAAGAAAAAAAGGAGTTATCCTACTGGATAGAAATCAGAGAGAGGGCTTCTTAACAGGAGATAAAAATAAGGGAACAGCACGAAAAGAAAAACCACTTAAACCTCTCATAGCTGTGTTCAATCTGGCACTCACAACCTGGGTCTGTATCTGTTTCAAGCTACAAAAATAGTTTTCAAGGGTCACAGTCATTTTTTTCCACTCAGCGTGTCAGAAGTTGGGATGTGCGACCCAGAACTGCCATTCCATTACACAGAATAAAACGATATCTGGTAGGTGGATCTACAGCTTGCCAAAGAAGGCACAGTGAAAGCTAACCCTCTCAGTCTAGCTCCTGTTTTTAAATATTTATATCTCTGGCAGACTTTTTTGGGGTAGAGGAAACTGAAAGCTCTTTTGCTATCTGTCATTTCACCCAGGCAGAGGAGAGAGAGTCTCACAACATGATTTTCCTCGAGTTTGGCACTGGAGCAGGTGATGGTTTTCCTTCGGGGCGGTGAATTTCTCTTTGTGGAGAAACGGCCTGGACTAAGGATTTTTACAAGAGCCAACAGACGCTTTCCATACCCGCCTGGAGCGGGGCCAAGTTCCCATTAGCACTGCTGTTAGAGCTTGGGCCTGTGCTGCAGTCAGCCGGTGCTGACTGTGGGCAGGGCCTGTTTGGAAATCTAAGAAAGTCACCACCAGGCCTGGGGTGGTGGGAAGTGGCTAGTGCTAGAAATTGGGCAGGCTGGCTCCCTAGTCGGCCTCTGTCATTAATTCCCTTCGTGATCTTCAGTTTTCCTTTTCCTACCCCTATACCCTGATTTCCCTCTCCAGGGGTTTGGTCACCAAAGTCAAACAAATGACTGCTGCCTCCTTCTCCGTCTCACCATCAGCTCTGTTACCTCCTTAGTTCAGGACCTGGAATACTGCACTAGCCTTCTAACATGAAGGGTAAAGCCACTGAGCGTGTGTAGCAGTGGTTAAGATCGTGGGCTTTAAAATCAGAGAGAACTGCATCAAAATCATGGCTCTGCCACCTCCTAGCTGTGTGACCACAGGCAAGTTACGTGGCCTCTGTCACAAAACAGGAGAGCAGCACATTTCTAACAGGACTGTTGTATGGAGTACATGACGCAGTTTGTAAAGGGTCTAGTACACTGCCGGTAACCTAGTATACTCAGTACACTAAGGTTATTATCATCCTTATCAAATATCTATTGCTATATCAAAAGCCTTTATTACCAGAGGCGTAGCGAGGGGCAATGAGCACCCAGGGGCAATCTCTAAGTTGCACACCACCCCCTCAAATTCAAGATGAACAGACATTGAGAGCCACAAGGCGTCAGCAGAAACACCTTTCCCCCTTTTGTTCCAGTATCTCAGTCCAGCACCTTTCCTATTGGTGGCGCCTGAGAATGTCATTAGACACCTTGTCTGGCACCCACTTGGACTTTCACCCAGAGAGGCAAGTACCCCTTTTGCTCCCCCCTTCACTATGCTTCTGTTTATTACATCCCTTTTATATATCAAGTCCACCACCTGTCTGTCAGTTTGTCATACTGTGGTGGCTTGTGTGTTGCTATGATGCTGAAAGCTATGCCACCGGTATTTCAAATACCAGCAGGGTCACCCAGGATGGACAGGTTTCAGCAGAGCCTCCAGACTAAGACAGACTAGGAAGAAAGGCCTGGAGAGCTACTTCCGAAAGTTAGGCAATGAAAACCCTATGGATCAACAGAATATTGTCCAATATAATGCTAGAAGATGAGCCCCCTGTTTTGGAAAGTAGTCAAAATACACAGTGGCCTCAAAAGTGGACTCACACATACTAACGATCGTAAAGATGGCACAGAGCCGGGTAATGTTTCGTTCTGTTGTACATGGGGTACACCAGGAGTCAGAGCCAACCTGATGGCAACTGGCAATATAGCAAGCATTGTGTTAAGTGCTAGGGATGCAGAGATAGAGAAGACACAGAACTTGTCCTGAAGGAGTTCTCCATCAGCAGAGATTGGCTCACCAACTACAAAATAGCTATAATGTCTTCCTCTATTCATACGTGTTTTAATCTCCAATTTTTTACAAGATTTTTCTTTAGCACTATTTGGCAGTAACAATAACCATAACAGTAATATTCATGACCATTTATTGAAACCTTGCCCTGAACAGGCCCTGTGATACTATCTTTACATATACTGGTAGCATAACTTCCAACATCACAGCAAGCCAGTACAGTATGACAAACTGACAGACGAGTGGTGGTCACATATATTACAGTATTTAATTCTTCAGGTATATGCTATTAACCATGGTTACAAGCGAAAGACTGGGGCTTGGTGAGACTAAGTAACCTGCACACAATCAAGCAGCTGGGAATATGTACGAACCAATGAAAAGCAGGAATGGTTTCCTCTCGTTTTCTTGGTTGGAGGTGTGAACTTGATTCAAGACTCTACGATTCTGTCTCAATTCTGACGGTGACTAGCTGATAAGTTGTTTCAGGACACAGGCAGAATGAGCTGTAGGAGTCATGAAAATTATTTGTTCACCAAATATGTTTCCAGCCTCTACTATGTGCTTTGGATGCCATATGCTCTGAGACACATAAAAATGATTCAGAACAGATTCTGACCTCAAGGAGAACACAATCTAGAAAACAAAAAAGGCCTGCTTTCTGTAACCTTGATACACAGTAAAAGAGTGATATGATACAGAGAGAGTTTCAGGAGATGACATTTCTGCACTCCATTACTTTCAGTGAGGACTGGGCCCGAAGACACTATTGCAGAAAGGCTTGAAGTACAGGTGATAATGAACGTGTAGAAATTACGAGGAAAGGTGGTCCAGGTGGAGGAAAACATATGAGCAGAGGCCCCGAGGTAGGAGCAGGTTAGGTGTGTGCTGATAAGAGTTCAAGGCCTCTTGCAGTAGTCCCAGAAAAAGCTAATGAGGACATGAACTAGGATGGTGTCAGCCAGGACCGGGAGGAGAGGGTGGATGTCAGAGAGAGTGGTACCATGCCAAATCTTAGGCGTAAATTTGCTGCTTAATAAATATTCCTTGATGAGGACAACATATGCTGTTACTTAATAAATATTCCTGATGATGAAGACATGTGCTGAGCTGCTGAAAAAAAAAAAAAGAATTTAATCATCACCTAGTGCTCAGTTGTTCTATTGGCTCCCAAGAAACCATTCATCCATTTAAGCAGTCAAATATTCATTAAACAAATACTCCACAACAGGCACCATGCTAGGTACTGAGAATATGCACATGATGTTCCTTTGAGGCGTTCACAATCCAGGGTCAGTGGCAAGCATGTACACTAATAATTCTACAGTGGTGTGGTCAGGCAGTACAATATCATGAACCATGAGCCCTGGGGGCTTAGAGTCAGAAAGTGCTTAACCTTGCCTGGGGTAGTGATGGAAAACTTCACAGAAAAGGTAGAGAGTGGAAATTCATAAACTTCCTTCAAGTGAAAGCACTTTGTGAATCTGAAAGGCACTGTGCAAACGTTACCTGTCATATTTTCTTATTCACAACCGCAACTCGAAGGTTAAATCAGCCCAAAAGGAGACAAAGTCATTGTTTTCAGAGCTAGAAAAACGCCTTAAAGACCATATGGCCCACTGACTTTCGGCTGTGGTGGAATGAGTGAATGAATATATGGATACATATGAATATGTATACATACAATAATATACATAAAGACATACATACGTGTGTATGTATATGTACATGATAATTGTTGTTGTTGTTAGTTGCTGTCAAGTCCATTCCAATGCATGGCAACACCATGTATTTCAGAGTAGAACTGCTCCATAGGGTTTTCAGGGTTGTGACCTTTCAGAAGCAGAGCACCAGGCCTATCTTCCCAGGAGACTCTGGGTGGGTTCAAACCACCAACCTTTTAGCTAATAGTGGAGCGCTTAACTATTTGTACCACCCAGAAATTCCTATACATACATGTTGTTGTTGTGTGCCATCCAGTCGATTCCGACTCCTAGCGACCCTATAGGACAGAGTAGAATTGCCCCACAGGGTTTCCAAGGAGCAGCTGGTGGATTTGAACTGCCAACCTTTTTGGTTAGTAGCCGAACTCTTAACCACCGTGTCACCAGGGCTGTTTTATTGGTGAAATTTTATTTCATCATTTCAAATTTATTATTTTTACTTTTTAAAGTCCAGCCATGAAGAGCAGTGACTTTGTTCTGATTAACTCCAACGTTTGACATTGACAATATGAATGATATTTGGAATCACATTAGCCTCAGTATTCTTTTTGTTTTGAATGCCCGGCCTCACAAAAATTCTGATTGCACTGATAAGTAGTGAAGGTGGTAACATCTGTGGGCTCTTTGTTTTTTGTTAGCAGCTTGGTTTTCAATCTTAAAATACTCTTCATTTAATCTAGGCCAGAAGCTTGAAGGCAGAGGAGTGAGACATTTTCGTTTCAAAGTTGAATCAGTAACAATATTTATGATAGTTCTCTATATTCTTGGACATAAATATGAAAATCAGACATGAAGAGCCCAAATCACATACTAATACTCAAGGTTCTGTACTATGATTCATGAAGATCAGCATGTCACAAGTTCACAAGTTATTAAATAAGATTGTTGTTAGTTGCCAGCAAGTCAGTTTAACCCCACGTGTGCAGAGTAGAACCGCTCCACTGTGTTTTCAAGGCTGTGACCTTTCAGAAGCAGATCACCAGGCCTGTCTTCCAAGGTGCCTCTGGGTGGGTTCGAATCTCCAACCTTTCGGTTAGTAGAGTACTTAAAATGTTTGCACCACCCAGAGTCTGTGTCTGATAAATGGGTTGGCCAAGCAACCAACTGGATATTTGCCTGGCATTTACTTAGGGTACCTGTGGCTCACTCGTACAAGTTTAGGTTAAAAGTCCGAATTTCAGAAAGACCACTACAGAGCTATAATCTCCCTAAGCAATGACATATTTGCAAGACATTACAATGTATGTGCTGAAATACATTGTTACTTTTTTAATGTCAGAGAAATTGTGTGGGCAGTGGGATTTTTTTGTTTGTTTGTTTTCTTTCTTTCTTTCTGAACTAAGCATTTAATAAAAATTATTTTAGAAAGAAAATAGAATAGATCCACACGGATGGATAAAGTTTAATTCCAAGCTCATGTAAAAATTAGTAACCTGGCAGCACAAATAATTACATTGGTGTTCTCTAATAAAAATATAAAATATACAAACACAGATTTAAGTATTATTTTGAATTTTTATTTCAAATTTCAAAATAGTTGAAAATATGCTTAAAAATATTAAATTTGAATCTAACACTGCCACAACAAAGCACTTCAGTTCTATAAAAACAGTTTGAAAACCACTGAGTAATATGCAAGGTAATTTTAAGTGGCAAACAAACATTTTAATGTTAATGATCATGTATTTATTTGTATGTCTATTAAAATATTAGTTTTTCTATTTGCAATATCATGATATACATTTTAGTTTACTCCTAAATGATTTATGAAATTAAGAAAGCAAATTAAAGAGAAATATTATAAACATAGAAAAAAACTGTGAAGATAATACATAAATGGGTAAAGTTTCACAAATCCTAATCTAATAAAACCCACTTGTCAATCCAAGTGGGAAAACAGAGAACCAAAAAAGTATCCTTTGGTGACAGATGGGGATTCGTCCCCATTCATCGTCATTCCCGATCTAGGAGGGCTGGATTTCTTCATCCTCCAAGAGCAAGATCAGCGTGCTCAGCCCCAAGCTCTAATGGCTTTGTCATGTGGCAAACCGAAAGACTTAAAATCGTCCAGGTTTGATCATTGCCCTACTATAAAATTTAACCACGAGTGGCTTTTTTAAACGGGAAGGCAGTGGTACAGAAGATAACCAGTAGGGTGTTATTCAAAACAGGAAACAAAAAACACATACACTTTTGATATTTGGAAATGAGGTTTGAGGCACAGGGAAGCTAAATGACTCTGAGAGGCAAAGAGGTGTTTTCCAGTGAAGGTGCTGGTTCACGTCCTGGTTTACCTAATTTTTAGGCCTCGCGCAAAGTATATGCTCTACCTCCTGTTAGTTGCCCTTGAATTGGCTCCAATTCATGGTGCCCTTATGTGCTACAGAACAAAACGTTGCCCAGTCCTGAGCAATCTTCACGGTTGTTGGTATGTTTGAGTCCATCGTTACAGTCATTGTATATTTTGAGTGCCTTCCAACCTAGGGGCCTCATTTTCCAGCGTTATATGAGCAATATTCTATTGTGATCCATACAGTTTTCACTGACTACATTTTGGAATTAGATCGGCAGGCCTTTCTTCCTAATCTGTCTTAGTCTGGAAGCTCCACTGAAATCTGCCCACCACAGGGTAAGACCCTGCTGGTATTTGAAAAACCGATGGCATAGCTCCCAACATCACAGCAACACCCAAGCCACCACAGTACGACAATCTGACAGATGTGTGGTAAATAACTCCCTACTATGCCCATAAAAAGAAACCTGCCTCAAGGGCAAATCTTCCCCAGTTCAAATTTTTAGCTTTGGAAATAAGCTGCATTTTAATGGCAATTAAAAAGTGTGCCGTTCCCATACAGGTAAATTTCAGCCAGCAATATGCCGGTGGGAAAGAATTGGGGAAAGGATTGAATCTTTTCCAAAGCCTCCTAAAAACATAACACACCACTGGCTGTTTTGTCTTTAAAAATTAAAAGATTGAGAATCATATTCAACTAAAATACACTGAGCAGGTACAATATACTGGGGGTATTCACTTCAATTATTTCATTTCACTCTCAGATAAAGCCTATAAGCTGTATGTTTTGTCCCCATTTCACAGATAAGTAAACACAGGCTCAAAGAAACCAAATGACTTGTTCCCTATCATACTGGCACACGCTGTTGGATGACCTTGAGCCAGGCCCTTCCCTCTCAGAACTTCAGCCTCCTCTGTCAAATGAGGCTCTTAGCCCCAGAAATCCCTTCCCAGCTGCCTCCGGTCTCTGGGGCCTCAGAATGCTTGTGTTGAGCCCTCCTCTCTAGTCTGTGAGGTCTGAATTCTGGGCAGATGTCTCTCACCATATGCTGGAGGTGATTTAACAAGGCCAAATGGGCAGCCCGTGGTTAGAGGAGCTCTCCGTTACTTAGACTCCGGACTGCGCTGCCAGCTAGGCTGTCCTAGCCCTCGCCTGCTCCTTCTCTGAGACAGCAGCATGCAAGTGCAGATGCCAAGCAGCAGAAGATATTTTTAAAGCTGCAGCATCTGGCTCCTTGGCAGCCTTCGCCGCTGGTGGGCCGGGTGTTTTGGAGTTGCCTCTGGGCACTTCACATGGTTTGGCATCTGATCCATTGTCTGGGCTGCCCTTTCAGGGAGAAGATTTTTTTGTGGGGTAGGGGGAGGGTTCCCTGAAACCAACTTTTGAATATGACCTGGGTCTTCCCTCACAGTGATATCAGTCTGTCTCTGGATCTTTAGTGGTTGTGGGTTTGTTTTTTGTTTTTTCTTTTTTTTTTTCCTTCTTCTTCTTTTAAAAAAAAAGAAAAGAAAAGAAAAAGTGCTAAAAGAATGAAAGAAAGAACATTTCCCCTCTGCCAGAATGGGTTTGAATAGAAAGCTGCTCAGTAGCTGTGCAGCTGCCCAAATCTTGCCCACCGTGTCCACAATCTGACTAGCTCAGAACACAGCTTTCTTGGTATCCAAACTTCCCTCAGGCTTGACTATTCCTCAGATGTCTCCCCCGGGACATGGGGATTGCTTTCTTCGTTTTTTTTTTCCTTTTTAGCTAAAGACTTCGAAGCTTCCTGTCTACATCCAAATAGCCGTTCAAAAAAAGACACTGACACTTAATTCCCCCTGGCAAGCTGTATTAGGTTTTTTCCTTTTCTTAGAAAGCGGCATTTTAGGGAACACCACTCCCCAGCCTGGAAACTCAGGCCTGGGGGCTTGGACCTGTTTCAGAATACCAGTTTGAAGATGTCTTCAAGAGAGGATTTCACGTCTGGTGATGAGAAAATTATCTCAGTTGGGGCAACAGGCTCCTGTGTCTTGGGGCTGGGCAGGACACCAGCCTGCCTCTCATCCCTGACTTGGCAAGAGCACAAGTGTAGCCTTTTCTCCAGCCAGCAGGCACAGGGAGTTCATGGGCAGTGGCTACTGAGGGGGTGCCAATGAGCAGGGGTGACCACTGTGGGCCCAGCCATGCTGGCCAGAGGGTTGTGGTTTTAAGTGACACATGTATTGGGCACAGTTGTCTCCTTGCCTGGGCCTGCTATTTTGATACAAGACCCAGGAATGCATTTTCATCACCAGAACAGGGGTCTGCAGCTGGCGTGGCTTGGCCGGGGGGCGGTGTTGGGGAGGCCTGGGAGGCATTGTTGCATCTCTTCTACTAGTGGTCAATGGGAAAATGGCAGTACTGCCTTCAGAATGAGTCATAAGGAAAATTGCTAACACTTACTCTGTTCAGTTCTAAGTGCTTTATACATATTAGCCTAGTTAATTCTCACCACAACCCTATAAAGTAGATAATACTATCCTCATTATACTGATGAGAGCACTGAGGCACTGAGAGCGGGAGTAACTTGCCCAAGGTTACGCAGCTAATATGTGGTGGAGCAAGGATTTATATCCATACACTCTTGCTCCATAATCCACATTCTTAGCCAGTATACAAGAAAAGAAAACTATAGATGGATAAAGAAGCCCTGTCACATGAAGTCTCTATGAGTCGAAAATCGCCTCGACAGCATCCAATAAAAACAAAGATTAATAAAAATGAAGGTTTGACTTAAATTTCAAGTGAACATCAGAAAAAAAAAAAAGAAAACTCAACTATGAGCTGTTGCTTATTTTTTTGATCTGGCTTATTTGGAATTTAAGGGTATTTGTGGACAGTTTTTAAAGCGGGAAGTGGGATCTATTCAAAACATAGAGCTATTCCTAGCATTTTCACTAAGCTTAAGGGCCCATCTTCCTTTTCGCCCCTGTTGGCCAGAGGGTTTGACCTCAAACTGGCCAGGAGGAAGGTGCTTAATAAAGATGATTGAGCGGAAAGAGCAGCCCCACCTAGGTGCAAGTACAGTGGGATTTTGAATGGCTACAGAAACTCCAATGAAAGCCAAAGGTGCTTAAATTTATTAATTCACTCAAAATATTTATTGAATACTTTCTCTGTACCAGGCACTGTTCTAGGTGCTGCAGATACAGCAATAAACAAACCAGACAAAATCTGCTGCCCTCCTGGAACTTTCATTTTAGGAGGGGGAGACAACAATGAACAGCATAAGTAGAACATATATAATGTCAACTAGAGAACCACCACCTATCTGTCAGTTTGTCATACTGTGGTAGCTTGCATGTAGCTGTGATTCTGGAAGTTATGCCACCGGTATTTCAAATATCAGCAAGGTCACCTGTGATAGACAGGTTTCAGCATAGCTTCCAGACTAAGACAGACTACGAAGAAAGGCCTGGTAATCTACTTCCCAAAAAAATTAGTCAAGGAAACATTATGGATAACAAGGGAATGTTGTCCAAGATAGTGCTGAAAGATGAGCCCCTCAGCTTGGAAGGCAATTAAAATATGACTGCGGAAGAGTTTTCTTCTCAAAGTGGAGTCAACCTTAATGAAGCAGATGGAGTAAAGCTTTGGGGACTTTCCTTTGCTGATATAGCATGACTCAAAATGAAGAGAAAAATAATGTAGGGGAAGGGGAGAAGGGAGTACTCAGTGATGGGAGGTTTTCAAATTTAAATGGAGTAGTCAGGAAAGTCAACTCTGAGAAGCTGACATTTGAGGAAGGAGCTGAGGGAGGTGGGTGATAACCTGTGTAAGTGTCTGGGGAAACAGAGGGGACACCAAGTACAGAGGCCTAAGGTGAAGCAAGCCTGGGGTACTCAAGGAACAGCAGGAAGGATGAATGGGTGGGAGGTGTGGATAGTAAGAGATGAGGTCAGAGTGGTAATGGGGGAGAGGGAGGAGATTGCAAATGTGGTCTATTTAAATAAGATTCGTTCAATGGGACATGCCCAGTGTACCTGGGTAAAGGAACAAAATATGAGAGATGGCATTCTCCAAAAGTCAAGGAACTAATAAGCCTGGAGGTTCAAGGAGAATGCAGTTGGACTCCTAGCTTGGCTTGGCTTGGCTTGGCTCGGCTCTCCAAGCCTCAGAATTTGCTTTGTAAAATAGGAATAGACTATAGAAATTGAGGATGGTGCAAACAGTTAAAGCACTCACCTACTAACAGAAAGGTTAGAGGTTTGATCCACCCAGAAGCACCTTGGGAAAAAGGCCTGGTAAGCTACTTCGGAATAATCAGCCATTGAAAACGCTGTGGAGTGCAATTCTACTCTGATACACACGGGGTCGCTATGGGTTGGAGTTGACTCAATGGCAACTGGTTGCTGTTTTTGCTTGTAAGAAGAAAGCAGGGTACTCCTTTATGATTTAACACCCCAGTCATACTTCAATTGCCTTCTGTAGTGCGTGGAATTCCACCATGAGATGTCTAGCCCTGTGGGTTCTGAAGGTAATAAACAGAGGTGAGAGGGCACCAAAAACAAACCTATTTCAAAATATTGTTAAATATTGCCCTGGGAATACACGTCATCCTCTCTGAACTTTGTTCTCGCAATTCTAAGGCCTCCTTTCCCATGTCTCCTAGGCCCACACCTTTGGAAATACCCATCAGATATTATTATACTTGGTTTCCTAAAGTGGATTGAGCCAGTAGGCCCCTAACTCTCACACTGAAAGCTTTTTAGGAAGGTATTGAGGGTCTTCGCTATACTTTCTCCTTATTGTCTTAGGCTAAACGTGCAACAGTCTAGCAAGCCCAAGAACAGGCACATTTTACTGAGTTCTTTTCCATTAAGGTGATAATTCCTGCTCTGACACTCCCCGGCTGAATAACCTCTCTCGGCCTCAGCCTGCTTATCTGTAAATGAGAACAATAACACCTGTCCTGTAGAGATGTTGTGAAGTTTAGACTTAAAAGTCCATAAAGTACCTAGCATAAAGCAAATCACAGAGGAAGGAAGTGACTAATACCTTCGTACCTATGTCCTCTCCTCACCTGTAAAACGAAGGTGTCGGCTGAGTCATTCATTTGGCAAATATTTTGTGAACACCTTCTGTGTGATAATTGCTGCACTAGTCCGCACAAGCCTCAATATTTGATTCTTTGGAGGAAAAACTAAAAAAGGATAAAAATCGGAGGACTCCATGAAGGATCTAAGGGGGGCTTTCTTGGTCTGTTCCCCATCAGTTTAAAAAGATAAATTTCAAACCCTGCCTAGGGCATGTTTTCACTTGAGGTTTTTTTTTTTTTTTTTTTTTTCTAATTTTTAGTTATAGCTTCATTGCTATGATTCTAGCAAGTATTTTAAGTCAATTATAAAATTATGGCATCACTTTCTAAATGAAGAGTACACAACACTTCATTTTGATGGCCACTGTATATTAGACAAATATACACTATTCTACAGTAAGTCCCCAGGTTACAAACATCCCATTTAGGTACGACTCGTACTTACCCTTTAATGTGACGTAAATTTATCCTCCTTTTGAAACGATTGAACCAACCCCTACTTGCAACAAATTCTTCATAACAATCACCTTCACTTGCTGCATGTACAGCTTTTAAATCACTGAAAAGGCTTCGAGCCTTTTCTTGCACTAAGGTAAAGCTAAATAAGAACCCTATGCACCTGTTCTGACTTACCTACAAATTCGGCTTAAAGACACACTTAGTTAAGAACTGATCTCACCATAACCCCGGGACTGCCTGTATTAACATTCTCTTTTTTATGCTCAGTAGGCCCTCCCAGGACTCTGCCTAAGCTCTGGGGTCCCACAGCTCATTAAAGGAATACAAACTTATAATTTATACAACATGGCAGGTGTGTGAAGTATTCTGTGATGTTTTTTATAACTTCCTGGTCAGTTCCAAGCATCAGTGTTTTATTTAGAGCTATATTGTTAGAATAAAACTGCGCTTTGGGGTAGAATTGCTCATTATACCAGCTCTAAACCAGAAATCCTAATGTTCTCCCTAGGAAGAAAATATTTGCTTGTGCACTTGGTATCAAAAGAGACGTTTTCCAAAGTACATTGTAAGGAACATCAAGTACGTAGGAGTTATTTGAAAGAAAAAAAAAAAGGTTTCATGGTTAAGTAAGCTAGGGAAAAACTAGCATAAATGAAGGGAAATAGGGAGCTTGCAAATTCTCAGTAATTTTGGTTTTCAGAATTTCCTACAATTATAAAACCATTATGTTGAACAAGTATGATCTCATGGGAGGTAATCCTGAAAGCAGTTTTGGATGTTTTGTTTTTCACAGTCTCTCTAGATCTGTTTGGTGAGGGTAGTGGTTCTTTCCCTGCACCTGGATGAAAACTTGGGCAATTCTACGACTTTTCTGACAATGCTTAGGCAATGATTCAACTCAAACTTTAGAATATATCCATCAATACTTCAATCCTCTTGCCACCATTCTGAGCTGACTGCAAGCAGGCAGCATGCCTTCATGCATTGGGGGTGCCTGGCTTTTTCTCTTTTTCTCTCCTAGTTTCTGGCCCTTTCAGGGTTGGGCATGGGGTGAGGGGTGTGGTAAGTGGAGGAAGTTGGGTGTAAGGAAGTTCTTAGTTGCTAGATACTGTCATAAAAGGCTTTGAGATCACTGGGCCTGGTAGGTGTTGAGAGCTGCCTCTTTTGCTCATATGCAATTTCATGGGTCCTCAGATGGTCATCTGCTAGGTGCCCCAGCCGCCTCTCCCTTGATTACATGTCCCTCCTTCAATTAACTGTTATTGACCCTGGTCCGCTATGGCCGCTGATGCACACAACTGATGTTCTCACTTGGATTACCTTCTGCATTGCAGGCTGCCCTCAGAGACAGGAGCCCTTTCTAAAGGAGCCTGTAGGAAAAAGATGGAACACTCAGAGTAATTGAAGGGACAGTTTACAAAAAGCGCGTAGGGTTGGTGAGACCAGCAGGAGATGTGAAGGAGCCTGAAATTGTCAACAAGAGGAGAAAGCTGTTACCACTCCTAAGCCTAAAGGTACAAGCAAAGAGAAACCTGTAGGAGACAGCCAGCCACCTATCAGGAGCTATGACCTTCCATAGCACAACATCCTACCAGCCTGCCATCCAGCAGGAAAGCTGCCCAGGAAATGAATACCCCGACCTCTCTCCTCACACTTTCCAGTCTCTGCTGGTGTCTCCTATTGGTCAAACTCAACCAGAAGTTGGAGGTATGACAGAGCTGTAGATGTAGCTAATAGAGGTAGGTCAGCCTCTTGGGGGTACAGAGCAGAGTGGAGTAGCCTGGAGAGTAGATCCAGAGAGACAAACAGAATATCCACTCATGAACTCAAGAAGGCATACTTACCATGGGTTCCACCGCTTCGTGGGCTAGACCCTGCCTGCCTCTCTGGCTTCTTCCTGCTCTTCCTTCCCTCTTACTTTGCCCACTCCAGCTGTTCTGAACATCTTTCATTGCTTTAACCACGTGCTTGTTCCCTCTGCCTGGAATACTCTTTCTCCACTCTCTGCCTAGTGAAATCTTCTTCATTCTCTATGACGCATTTAAAGTATCACTTACTCGAGGAAATCTTCCATAAAAACTTGTACTTCTTTTACACGTTGTTTGGCACATGTGGGATTTATTCATTATTTTCTGTTACAGTAATTTCTCTCTCAGGTCCCTGGGTGGTGCAAACAGTTTGTGCTCCACTACTAATCAAAAGGTTGGCAGTTCAAAGCCACCCATGGTGCCAGTGAAGAAAGGGCTAGAGAACTGCTTCTGTAAAGATTACAGCCAAGAAAGCCCTGTGGAGTTCAGGTCTACTCTGTAAAACATGAGGTCAACATGAGTCAGGATTGACTTGATGGCAATTTGGGTTTGGGTTTGGAGGGGGTTAATTTCTCTCTTATCCTCTGGACACAAGCCCTTTGAGGACACTTCGTCAGTCTTGTTCACTATTACTTCCCCATGTTGGGCACATAGCAGGAGCTCAGTAGGAGTTTGCCAAGTGATCAACTTCCCCTGTCTGGGCCTCAGTTTCCTCATTTAGAAAATGAGGGACTTAGCGCAGATAATGTGAAAGGCCCTTTGAGCTCTCAAGTTCTCTGAAATGTAAATACTAGTCCCACAGGTGAGACCCTCTTGACTTCTCTGTCAAGAAACTTCTTCCAAGTTTATACATTAACCAGAGAATACAGTAGGGGGAGAAGGTTAGGAAATCTCAGATTACCTACAAGAGGCGAAAAATAGCATTACAGTGGATGTATACAGTTTCACAAGGAAATGAGCAATCTCTTCTTTGATGGAATACGTGAAAGTTAAACTGGAAGGAATAATTAGATTAAATGGTGATGTAAACTGGAAAGGAAGCATTACTTCCTGCAGTGCACCAAATGTCTTACAGGTGTCAGCGGGACCCACCAGCTCAGTAATTAGGGTGTTTTAACTGTCTCCACTTAACTATGTGCAAGTGATTGAAAACGGGAGTTTCATTGAGACCCCTGGCACCAGTAGAACATTTTGGTGAAATGAGCTTTGTTCTCCGTTACTCTGGGTAAAATAAAAAACAGGATTTGTGGTAAATGAATGTTTTAATGGCTTCTTTTTTACCCCACATTGCCCAGGGGTATGCTAGTGTGTGCCACGGGAGCCTTGTGGCCCCGAAGGGGGCATGCAAACCTCTGACTTGAAAGTAGCAAAGTTTTGTCAAGAGTTGGCTCTTCCACCAATTCTTGGGAAAGTCAAAACCTGAAATATCTAATACAAAGGGGACATCTTGACATTTCTTATAGACAGACAAGGTGTCTGATATATAAAGAGGTAGCATATAAAAATGAACAAATTCAGCTTTGGAGCTAGGCAAACTCCCGTTCCTGTTCAGGCTCAGAGGCTTACAATCTGTGTGACCTTAGGTAAGCTACTTGTCCTCTCAGTTGCCTTGTTTGAAAACTTGAGAGTAATAATAGCCACGTCACAGGTCTGCTTGAAGAGCACCAGATGTCTTACAGGCAGTGTTTGTATGTTGTCTAATATAGTAGCAATGACAATGCTGTATCAGATGACAGGTTGGCCTTACCATATCCAAAAAGCCAGTCTTTAATTTAGTCATTCATTCATTCATTTAACAACTATTTATTGACTGCCTACTATATGCCTGGCCCAGACTATGCAGTAGTGAGCAAGGCATCCATGGCCCCTGCCCTCATGAGCCTAAGAGTCTAGGTGAGGGAGGTGAGCAACCGGCATCAAATAAACAGGTAATTCTATGAAAGAAAAATGCATAATCCTGAGGAAGCATTTAATAGGACATGCTATTTAGATGATGGCGCTCAAGGAAGGCTGCTCTGAGGAAGTTACATTTAAGCTGAGACTTAAAGTATGAGTCAGCATTATCCAGGCGAAGCATGGGCCAAAGAGTGTTCCAGACTGTGGGAAGGGCGTGTGTGAAGGCACAGAGGTGGGAAGAGGCTTGGAAATGAGAGAAGGCTGGCATGGCCAGAGTTTCGTTAGCAAGGGGAAGAGAGGTGCAAGATGAGGCTAGGAGGTGAGCAGAGAGCAGATCATGTGGATTCAATCCTGCATGCAGGGGGAAACCTTTCCCCATACTCCTTTTATGGGGCAGAGTCCCTGCCTGGGTCTCTGTCTTGATGATTACCAAGGCCACCTGGGAGAGCTGGCAATGCCTGATGTGGAGGGTAGAAGACTCAGCTCCTACTCTCAGCTTTGCCACCTGATCTTCGTAAAGCATATCTTTAGCCAAAGGCTTCATTTCTTCATGCCTCAGTTTCCTGCACGCAAACAAGCCGCATTTGTGCAAAATCTTCTCAAAGATGCCTTCCAATTTAAAATTCTCAGATCCCAAATGTCAATTTCTTTCCAGCTTCTTTGGATATGTTAAGCACTGAGACAGTCACTTCCACTAACAGAAGAGAAGGGAGCACCCCCTCTGTTTCATCCTGCCCTACTGTCTTCTCTGGAGAAATCCCTAGAAAGGAGGAAATGTCAGGGCCCCACAAAGATGTGTTGTCAGTAAGGTAAACAGCTGGCAGGGACAGAATGACAGTATTCGGGGCTCCTGCCAGGCTTTGGGGAGGAGAGAGAAGCATTCTGCTCCCCGGAGAGGAGCAATGTGATCCCCCAGGGTGGAGCCCCTCTGAGGACACCTGGAACAAAGGGCCCCTTAGATTTTCCTCTTGGGTATGCTCTGTTCTGTAATCAGTTTAGCTTCCAGCCCACCAGTGCTTAGATTAGCCAAACTTTGAGCAATTTTGTCTGGGTCTGCACAGGCTAAGTCAGGTGGAAAGTTAAGGCAATTATTCAGATGAGTCAACTCTTACAAAAAAGGAGAAAGAGTCCTAAATGTGGGGTGTGGGGCTTGACGATTTAGCTTGGCTTCCTGTAAGCATTAGCCTTACCAGATCTCACTGCTCAGCTCTCCAGATCACCAGGTTAGGCGGTCATTTCTTCCAAGGGACCCTGAAGTACAGTTGGAGTCTGAAACAAACCAATATCATTCACCTAGCAAGGGATTCATAGAAAGTTTCAATGTGCTTTGTTGTTGTCAACCCTATGTATAACAGAATGAAATGTTGCCCAGTCCTGCACCATCTTTATGATCGTTGGTATGTTTGAGTCCATTGTTGTGGTTATTGTGTCAATCCCTCTCAGGGAGGGATTCCTTCATTTTTACTGACCCTCTACCAAACTTGATGTCCTTTTCTAGTAACTCGTCTTTCCTAATGACGTGTCCAAAGTAAGCAAGCTTAACACCATGCTAAGTACTAGAGCTGCAAACAAAGTCTGGATTAGCCTCCATCTCTGAGAATCAGGAGATTATAACTAGTTAGGAAGAGACAACCAAGTGACAAGCAGGAATTAATGAACTATAAAACAGACAACCTAACTATGACACTAATGGTATGGGTATTAGAGAAGAGAAGCAGTCCGTGTCAGCTGGGGTTGAGGAGCCCTACTTACAGAGGTGGTGAAACTTCAAGAAGGAGAAAGACACCGGCACAAAGAAAGGAAGAGAATAATCTAAATTATGAATTAGAAAAGCAAAAGCAAGGAGTTAAGAGAGAACAAAGAATTTAGAGGAAAGCAGAGATCCACCGGGTGATGCAAACAGTTACCGCACTTGGCTGCTAACGAAAGGTGGTGGTTCGAATCCACCCAAAGACACCTGAGAAGAAAGTCCTGGCAATTTACTTCTGAAAAATCAGCCATTGAAAACCCTATGGAGCACAATTCTACTCTGACACACATGAAGTTGCCATGAATCACAGGTGACTTGATGGCAACTTGTTGGTTTTAAGGGGCCACTACTGAGAAAGGGCTAGAAGCTTAAAAACTCAAAGTCTAGTCCCATTTAGAGACCTGGCCAGTGGGGGGACCCTGACTAAAGTCCTCACAGGCATTTGTTTAGTCTCATTGACTGAATGGCACAACCCTGACATTTTTAACCTCACAGGGACAATGTGAAGGGATATGAAATAACACATTAGGAAAAAAAAAAAAAAAAGTTTGCACATCCCAGAAGTAATTATGTTGCCAGACAAGGGAATTATGTCCCACACCCTGGGAGAACACTATGTATAAAGGAGGTGACAACTGACAATTAGAATGGAAGGGACAGTCTGGCTCATGCGTCAAAGTGTAAGTTTTGGAATCAGGCTATGGTGGCTAGGGCTGGAGGCCCGCCCCACCTCCTGTTGCCTGTGTAAACTTGGTCAAGTTACTTCCCCCCTCTGGGTCTTCCTCTTCTCAGCTACAAAGTGGAGATGATAATTGAACTTAGCTCACAGACGTGAGGGACTTTTAAAAGAAATCATGTACCTAAAGCACGTAGCACAGAGCCTGAACCTCCCCCACTCTCCAATCCCAGGCTTTACCTTCTCAGGCTCACACACTTCTTCCCACAGCTTTGCCTTTGTGTCTACTGCATGAATAGGCTTCAGCCTCAACCAGAAAATCTTCCTTTGGCCTCCCCTTACCAGAATGCCTCCCATCCCTCCAGGCCTGGCTCATGTCCCCTTGGCCACTTCAGCCCTTCTGGCAGCACCCTCCTCTGAAACTCTGTAACATGGAACTGCCTTTGCCACCACAAGACACTTGCCAAAGGACAAGTTACCTTTTTTTAATATGCTCTGCCTTCTGTCCAAGGGTTGTTATCTCCATCGAAAGCCACAGAAAGAGAAAAAAGAAAAAAAATGTACATTCTTCAATGCTCACTTGAAGCCAGACCTTCCCTGTACTGGCACTTTACATTCCTTATCATTTAATGTTATTGTTGTTAATTACTATCTAGCCAACAGACTCATGACGATTTGCTGTACAATAATGAAACATTGTTTGGTCTTGTGCCATCTTCATGATGGTTGGTATATTTGAGCCCATCGTTGCAGCTGTTGTGTCAGTTCATCTCGTTGAGGTTTTCCTTCGTTTTCGCTGACCCTCTGCTTTACTAAATATGATGTCCTGTTGTATCGATTGGTCTTTCCTGATGACATGTCCAAAGTAAGCGAGTCGAAACTTTGTCTTCCTCACTTCTAAGGAGTATTTTCCAACACCACAGTTCAAACACATCAGTTTATCTTTTGTCTTCCTTTTCATTGTCCAGTTTCACATGCAATGAAAACCTTACGATTTAATTTATTTTAATTCCATCCCCATGACACCTCACTAAGATACGTCCTTAACTTCGCTGTCTCCTCCTACGTTAAGTATCTAGAATAGCACCTGGTACATGGTATGTGCTCAGTATAAGTTGTTTGCTGTGATACCACAGTTCTTTGCTTGGACCAGTATGAGAGAAAAACCATAGAAAGGAAAGAGGACCCTTTTTGTCTCTGGAACATCGTTTAATGCTACAGCCAGCAAAAAGGGAAGGTGGTTCTCCTTTTGAAACTGGCTTGGGAGCCCAGATTTCCACATGAGCCCCTGCCTAGCACCCCTTGACCCGTTTCTACTTTCAACACTACCCACCCCTGCCAAACTAACTGTCAAGAGAATAATCTTATTATTGGTAACCTCTTCCCAACATAGCCTCACCACAGGACAGCCTATTAGGCCGTCGAGCCTTATTAGTGCTCGTTACAGCGCGGTCGAGTGTAACTGGATCCCGAGCCATGTGCTAAAGGCTCCATCTGGAGCTACTCTCTATACACTGCTGAGGGCTGCTCCCGCCTTGTCCTTAAAGGTCTTCTAAAGAATGGCTCAGGTTTCCGAAACCTGCTCCAGGTGAAAATAGCACCTGCAGCCACAGGCTCCTCTCCTTTGCTCTAAAGAATCTAGCAAGTACAGTAAGTCCCTGGGTTAAATCCGACTCCGGAGAACTCGGACTTGCCCTTTAATGTTATGTAAATATGCCCTCACTTTGAAATGATTGAACCAACCACTCACAACAAATTCTTCATCACAATCACCTTCACTTGCTGCACGTGCAGCTTTTCTAGCATTGAAATGTCTTCCAGCCTTTTCTTGCACTGAAGTAAGGCTAAAAAAGAACGGTAAGCAACTGTTCCAACTTACGTGCAAATTCGACTCAAAGACACACTTAGGAACGGATCTCATTCGGAACCCTGGGACCGCCTGTCATGGCAGAGACTTTCTCTTCCTAGTTTCACTCTTGATATGAACACCTTGCAAATAGATTTATTAATTCCCTGGCTTCTGATAAGTTCACTCGACAAGTATTTATTACAGCAACTCTCTGTCAGGCATTGTTCTGGTACTGAGGTTACAGCAGTGAACAAAACAGGAAAAAAAAATCCCTGCCTTTGTGGAGCTTATGTTCCAGTGGGGAGAGATAGGTAATACATTTAATTTTCAAAACCTAAGTTACATAGTTGACATAATGTTAGAAGGTAAAAAGTGTTATTGGAAAAAATAGAGTAAGGGAGATAGGAGGGCCAGGGCATGGGAGGGCACTATTACACAGGGTTGTCCTCAAAGAGCGTTCCAGGCAGCGGGAAAAGCCAGGACAAAGACCCTCAGGCTGGAGCGGGGCCTGAATGTTCTAGGAAAACGGGGAAGCCAATGTGACAGCAGGAGGAGAGTAGCAGGAGATGAGGTCAGACGGGTGACTGAGAGGGGAAAATCATGTATTCAAGTCATAGCAAGAACATCGGCTTTTACTCTCGATCAGAAGGAAAGTTATTTGAGGGTTTTGAGTGGGATGTGATCTGGTTATACCATATTGAAAATAATTGTTCTCATTTTCAGTTTTGACTTTAGGATAAAGAGATTGATCTTCCCCATTAAGTTTCATTTCTGCAGCATGAGCAGCACTGTTTGCTGCATTGACTCTTTGACCAGAGATTCTATATCCAATGCAGTAATGCAGGACTTTTGTTAGGCTGCATCTTGCTATGTCCCATGGACCCATTTGCTCAGACTTCTTGGATCATGAACATCACAGGCCTGCTGCTGCACAGACCAGATTGGTCACAAGGCACCAAAGTATTTTAACATTCCTCGTCACAGGGCTCTGTGTGGCCTCTCATTTCGGTACCATACCACAGATGCAAAAAGGAGCGAGTAAGCCTCTGAGCAAGCACCAGCGATAATAAACACCCCTAAAATTGCCTTCTTAGGAAACAGAATACTGTAAAAGCTTTTACTAACTATATAATAATAGATGGAAAGAGTTACATTTCCAGACATGACCAAGTGGTGTGTCCTTAGAGGGGAGCAGTGGTGACTTAAGACAGCCGTCACCCACACCATGGGGTGTATGAGAATCCTCACCTTTCTTTCTCCTGACGAGCATGTTGACTTGGACCTCAGCGTGTAGCTGTTTGTCTTAAGAATTACTAATATCAACCAAGGGCCTAAAATAGGCCAGGCGTATTATAAACATTTGCTCATTTTAATCTTAACAGCCAACCTGTGAGGTATATATTACTGTCCTCATTTCACAGATGCAGAAACTGAGCCACAGGGAGGTTATTTTTGCCAGAGATCTCACCAGTAGGTCAACGAGTGGTGGAGCTGGAACTTGGACTCGAGTTAGGGTGTCTTCAAAGTCTGTCCCCCCAACTCCCACCCCAATACACCTAGCTGCCACCCAGAAACTCAATTTGCAGAGCCAAATTCTCTATTTGGTACTTTCTCTCATTTAACATTCATGTGAACAGTTTCCTTGTATGTTTCCTCTCTCTGATTAAAAAGTATATCCCACTAGGAAATTCCAATTTTTAACTATAAAAATAGTAATTTACTCTTTAATGTTCATCTCTGTTTCACTCCTCTATGATGCCTTTACTGGTAACTCCTTCACCCCCAACAAAATCTGGAAGTATTTTTTGCACCACAGATTAGTAAAATAAACATGAGCTTTGGAGTCAAGTGGACCTGTGGTCATATTCCAGCTTTGTTCCTTTCTAGCTTGGTGACATCGGACAAGTTGTCTACCTCCCCTGAATATCACTGCCTTATGAATATAATAGAGATTAAGATTCCTGCCTAACGGGGTTTTAATAGGGATTAAAAGCAATGATATGTGGAAAGTAGCTGGCCAATAGTAACCAAAACCAAACAAGTTGCCATCAAGTCAATTCTGACTCATGGTGACCCCATGCGTTTTAGAGGAGAACTGTGTTTCATAGGGTTTCCAATGGCAGATTCTTCAGAAGTAGATCGCCAGACCTTTTTTGTAAGGCAACTCTGAGTGGACTCAAACCACCAACCTTTCAGTTAGCAGCCAAGTGCATTAACCATTTGCGCCACCCAGGGAGTCCTGGCCAATTTAACTCAGTAAATATTAAGTGCCTTTTCCTACCTTCTTAGGATGCTCAAAACATTTTGCCTCATAAAGTAATTATAGATGTTTTACCTTTGAAGGTGTGGTCTGTGTCTTACTCATTTTTGTAGCCCACACAGTAAAATAGCACATCATAGGTGCTCTATAAATGGTTATGAAATGGGTTTAAAGTTGCAAGTTACTAATCTTTCCTAAGAGGAGATGTTAATAAGAAAAATAAAGGAAATACCATGAAGGCAATGGATGGAAGGAAGAGGAGCCAACAGATAGAGGCCCATGTACCCCCAAGAGGCTGAGGAATATCCAAAACTAGTTCACATGTTTTCCAAAATTGACAAGAAGTAATCCTGTCAGGAGCTGCATTCCCTTGTTATTCACTAACATCCAGCCTAGAAACACACGTATACTTTTTAATGGCTAGTAAAGTGCCAAAGAAGGGAAATTTAGGCAAAGCTTTTCTCTATGCTTGAAAGCCAGGACCACAGCAAACAAAAACTCTGTAAGAATTAAGAAGTTCCACGTTGCTCCCTCACCCCCGCCTCACTGTGGAAGCTCAAAATAGACAGGTAATGGCGTGCGACGGGTCGAGGTCAGGTCCCTCTCACTCTTGGCAATGGAAAGACTAGTTCCAGACAAGAGCAGCACAGCTTTGCTTCCTCTCAGTCTGCTGATTGTAAGTGAAGGAGAAGAAATGGGGCACTCTCCACCCACTACTTATAAGTCAATTAGAACATGCTGATTTCCTTAACAGGATTATCTTTGTCCTTCCCCAGAGCCCTTTCCATTAATGAAGTAATCAATGACCTTTCATTTAGAAGTGTCTCCATCATTCACACATCTGACTCCTCTATAACTAGAAATCATTTAGTAGCCTAAACCACCAAATGCAGAGTTAATAGTTCTTACTTTTAAAGTCAACTTTATGCCATTTTGCTCCCTCCAAAAAAAAAAGTGTTTTAACACTAATGGAAATATCTCTTTCTCTGTGTGGGCATTATTCCAATAGTTTATAACTAGTATCAGGTGCAAGGCATTATGGGTCACTTCTAGCAACACCAGGCAGAAAAGAGAGCGGAGAGCTCTTATTTCATTCATGGGGTGACAAAGACTGTTCCCCAGCTTCCATCCCGAACCCATCAAAACCTTGGAAATAATGAACGAGATAAATTAAAAAATCCATAAATCACAGGGGAAAATTAATCATATGTAGCAGAAATCCAGATATTGTGTCTGGAAATGGAAATCCCCCAAGTCTGCATGATCTTCCTAAACTGCAAATATGATTGCTTCGTTACCTGCTTACAACTTTACAACAGATTCCCAGTGCTTTTAGGATAAAGTCCTAACCCCTTAATACAGGTGACAAGACCTTGCGGTCTCTGGTGACTTCTCACCTTCCTGGCCTCACCTGTGGTAACTCCCCTAATACTATCTCCTCTGTGCAAGGACGTTTGTATGTGTGTGTGCGCACATACACACCAACACAGACAGACATACTTTCATCTTATTCATCCTTTAGGTTCTAAGAGCACATGTCACTTGTTCCAGGAAGCCCTCCCTGATACCTCAAATCCAGATTAGATGCCTTTTTTATCAGCTTCCCTCATCTTTATCCTCATACACTGTTTTGTAATTGCCTGTTTACCAGCCTAATTCCACTAACTAGACTATTGGATAAGAACTGTATATATGTCACCAAGATCTAGGATAGAATCTAGCATAATAAATATTTGTCAAATTAAATTTAATGGAAAAGACTGAATTTAATATGACCTGCAAAATCTAAGGCAGGTCTAGCAGGTAGTAGGTGCACAATAAATATTTATCACATTGGATTGGACTGAATTGAATTGAATACGACTTGGATAATTTCAGGAAGGCAAAAGTGAGAATTAATTGTAATTCAGGAAGTTGATAGCTGGTTCATAGTATCAAATAGTAATGCCATGTGTGGTAGAAGATGGTGTTCACTAAAGAGAAGGAGTCATTGTGGAATAGGAAGAAGGAAAAAAAGAAACTTAAAGGGAAGAACTGGCTGTTTTGGCCCAGCTCTGCTCCAGGTAAAGGCAGGCAGTGAATCAGGCATAGAGAAGCCCAGCCACTGGAGAGGGGTTCTCTGCCGGGGCAGGGCGGGGCATTCATCGGGCCTCATCATCCCTCAAGATGCTTCACCTCCTCTTCTCAGATTCACTTTTCATCAAGTATCCCATAAACTTCCCTGCAGATTTCTTCAGGGAGACCATGTGCTGACCTAAGCATTCTTAGCCTGTCAGCAGCTCTGTTTCTCATTGAAAATGAATAAATTGACCCAGCTCACACACCACGCTCTGGGAATGGGCTATTATAAATCTGTTCTGAAAGCCTGCTCAATTCTGAGTTTAAGAATAAATATCATGTTTCTAAATTTCTAGAGCAGAAAACCAGATCTTTGGATTCACCAAAGTTCACCACCTTGTAAGGCTCAGCCTGAGTCATCTGGTCCCCCAAGAAGACACTGCTGTCTCATTTCTTCTAGATGCAATGGGAAACAACCCCAAGACCTGCATCACTCAGTGAACATGGTCACTGAGCAAACTGACTCTGCCCCAAAGGCTGACTATGTTGGGGCAGTCAGACAAGGGAGACATGCCCTTGACCCAGGCAGTGGTTGTGCAGGCAAGGAGTCGGGTTGGGGCTGGAGATACAGACTTTGGGAGTAGGCACTCAGCAGCTGGGCAGTGGGACCAGGAAGGCTTAAGTTGTAGGGAGTGGGAGAAGCACACATTAAGGGCAAGGCTCCATCTGGGAGTAGACAGGGTAAGGAGTCTGGAACAATAGTAATCATGTAATAATACGGGCTTCCATTTATTGAACATTGACTGTGCTCCAAGCACTGTACTTATTATCTTTCTAAACATTACTTAATTTAATGTTCCAACAACCCTATGGTCTAGGTATCAACAGCACTCCAGTTTACAATGAGGATACCGCCCTTGATATGATTCTGAGGTTGTCAACATATTACCACGAATGATATGTGTATTAGTTTTCTAGAACTACCATAACACATTACAGACAGATGGCCCAAAACAACAGAAATTTATTTTCTCACAGTTATGGAGGCCAGCAGTCCAAATTCAGGATGTCAGCAAGGTCATGCTTCCTCCGAAGTATCTAGGGGAAGATTCTTCCTTGTCTCTTCCAGCTTCTGGTAACCCCAGGCATTTCTTGGCTTGTGGCTTCTTCCCTGTGTGTGAGTGTGAGTGTGTCTTCCCCTCTTCTCATAAAAACACCAGTGATAAAGAGATTAGAGCCCACTCTAATGTCCTTATCTCAGCTAATTACATCTGCAACAACTCTATTTCTAATAAGGTCACCTTCACACGTACTGGGGATTAGGACTTGGACATATCTTTGGAGGGAGGGAGGAGGGGCACCATTCAAGTTTTATTGGATTAAATTGTGCCTCCAAAAAAAAAATATGTTGAAGTACTAACCCCTGGTACCTGTGAAGCTGGCTTTCCTCCACCACCACCAAATAGAGTCTTAGAAGATGTTATCAGTTAACATGAGGTCATACTGGAGTACCACCAGACCAGTTGCCCTCAAGTTGATTCTGACTCATGGTGACCCCACGTGTTGCAGAGTAGAACTTTGTTCCATATGATTTTTATGGCTGTGACCTTTTGTAAGAAGATCACCAGGGCTTTCTTCCGTGGCACCTCTTGGTGGGTTTGAATCGCCAACCTTTTGGCTAGTAGCCACATGCTTAACCGTTTATGCCAGCCAGGTTGGAGTAGGTGGTCCTAATCCCACCTGAGTGGTGTCTTATAAAAGTGTAGACCAGAGACAGAGAGACAATGGCCATGTGAAGGTGCTTCTACAAGCCAAAAACACACTAAGGACCTCCAGGAGCCACCAAAAGGTAGGAGAGAGGCATGGAACAGCTTCTCTCAGAGCCCTCAGAAAGAATCAACGCAGCTGATTCTGACTTAGACTTTTTGCTCCCAGAACTCTGAGACAATAACATTCTGATCTGTAAAGTCACTCATTCTGTTACAGCAATCCTAAAAGACTAAGACATCAATGTCTAACAAAACGCAATTGCCACATTTGACTGTTGTTTACCTACAAAAAAGGCAACTTCATATAGTTTAACCTGACAGACCCCACCTTAGTCAAGGTTAGCCTAGGAATCTAGACAGGATTGAACTGTTCGGGTGGCTGCGAACAGAGGTGACGGAAGTGAAATAGAGGAGGGGTCTGTGTGACACAGCTAGGACTTGAGGGATGATGGCACAGTGTAAATAAATTCCAGGAGGGCTACGGTCAACCCACCTACAGGTAATTGTGGGGTTTCTGGCCAAGCAGCCTGGGCCCATAGATGAAGCCAGGTGCTGCTGAGTTGTCCAGCCACAAGAGAAGTCACCAGCTGAGCTGCCCCCTTTCCTAACACTCAGAGGTCGAAACAGCTGCTCACGTCTCTCTCAGCCTTCACCAGGGCTCTTTATGTGAACAGAAATCAGATCACATGTTGCCTGAAGTCAGATATGTGGCCAGACTCAGTGCACTGTGCAAGATTTCACCAATGATGAAAATAACTTTCTCCTGCTGCATTTAACATCTGGTGTCACAGATTTTTGCTGAGAGCCATAAAATCACTAACTTGCAGAGAAAACCTCATTGTTGAAAAATACATTTATGGAAGGGTGGGTGGCAGCCGGAGCCTGGCTGGGTTCCGGGCTCGCCTCGATGTTAATGGCAGCCCTTTGTCTCCTAGCTGGATGATAAATTTCAGGAGGCCTTGGGAGGAATCTGGGGCAGTAGAAAGACAGACCTGAGTTAGTGACTCTGTCACTGTCTCGCTGAGGGACCTTGTCCTGGTTTCTTAACCTCTCTGAACTTCCATTTCCTTACACACACACACACAGAGTGAGGATAAAAATAGCAACCTGTCAGGGTTGCTGTGCTGATTCAATGAAATAACATATGTGACAGTGCCTGGCACAAGCTTCTTTGTCCGTTTTTTCCTTTTCCTTTCTTGTTTCTGACATTTCCTTTCAGGCCCAAGTCTGCCTTGAACACTGTGGCATTTGTCAAAGACTTGTAACAAGTAGCACTCCTTCAAAGCTTGGCCCAACTTGCAGTTCACTGGGACCCCAGACCTCTGGTTGGGATGCAGGCACTCATGCTATACAGTCTGTCTCTCCCAGTAGAATGGAATTTCTTTGGGGGAAGTTACTGTGCTTGTTCACTAGTGCCTGGCACACAGTAGATGCTGAATACAGAATGGATTGTATGACACCAAGAAGCAGTGCGGCTTCAGTGTTAGAATTCTCATGTCCAATGCAGGAGACCTGGGATCGATTCCCAGCCAATGCATCTCATATGCGGAGCTACCACCTATATGTCAGTGGAGGCTTGAGTGTTGCTAGGATGCTGAACAGGTTTCAGCAGAGCTTCCAGACTAAGACAGACCAGGAAGACAGGCCTGGTGACCTACTTCTGAAAATCAGTCAGTGAAAACCCTATGGCTCACAACCAATCATGGGGGTGGCTCAGGACCGAACGGTGTTTCCTTCCATTGTGCATGGGGTCAGTATGAGTCCTGGGCCAACTCGAAGGCAGCTAACAATCAACAGCAACAAGAAGAATCAGCAGGAAGGGAGGAGCTGTGCTACCACATGTTATGTCAACTGGCATTTAACAAGCTCCTGCTTTGTCCAGGTCCTTGCTAGGCCTAGGGGCAACAGGGAGTAATGACAAGACAGGGTGAGCCACAGGGCCTCCTCAGCTCACCCAGGGCTGGGAGAGGAGGGATCAGTCTGTGTAACTTTAATTGTAGATGAGGGGACTAGGGCTGGCTGCCTGGCTGGCCAGCACATTTGAGATGTCCTCTCTCCTACTTCTCATGGCTGCCTTCAAAGTACACATTAAGTACAATTTCCCATGTGTCTAAATGCTGCTGTGGTGGAGTGCAGGGAGCGAGCATACAATGTGGTTGACCTGATCCTGTGCTTCTCTCCACAGCATGGCCCTGACCTTTGTCTTCTAACCTGCTGTGAACATGTCCCAATTGCTGTAATTTGCTCAGGGCACACTCAATCTCTTTCCCTCTCTCTCTGTCTCTCTCTCTTCCTCTGTCTCTCTCTCTCTCTACCCCCTGTCTCTGTCTGTTTTGGTCTCTGAGTTGTGTGTACACTGTCTCTCATACCCTCTTGTATCTCTCTGTCTCTGTGTCCGTTTCTCCCCTCTCCCCATTTTCCTAGCTCTGTCTCTGCCTCCCTGTGTCCATGTTTGTCTCTGTGTATGGGTATCTCTGTCTGTCTCTGAGCCTCCCTCAGCCTGTCTCCACCCTCTTTCCTCCTCCCTCCCAGATTTTCTCTACCTGAGCCACTCCCCCAGCTGTCTGGGGTCCCACAAAGCACAGCCTCTCTACACATATTTTTAACTCGCACTTACTTATTATCGTTGCCTCCACCATTTCTGGCTGCAGGCCACAGCAAACAGAATGTGAGAAAGCAAAAACTAATGAGCTTCTTCAGGAGAGGATAGGGAGCTTCTGTTATTTCATTTAGTCCTCAGAGTTTAACTTCTGGCACTTCCGTCACATCTCCAAATGGTAAGTGAAGGTTGTTACTTTTCAATTTGGTTGGGCTGTGTAGCACATTTCGTCAATTAAAATGCACCCTCGGTGCAAAATCACAACAGGGCCGGCAGGAAGGGTGCTAGTGTGTGAGGATTTTTTTCAAAGTTACTTTTGTTCCCTGTGGTTGAGATCTGTTACAAGGCAACCTTATGCTCCAAACAACAACACCGTTCACAGAAAGCAACATGTGTTCAACCCATCATAATACACCATTCTGATTGGCCAAGGACTCTGACAGGACACGGGGGCCAGGCCTGATGACTGAGCACCACCCTCCAAAAAAAAAAAGAAAAAAAACTTGTTCCTGACAAGTCAGTTTCAACTCTTGGTGACCCCATGTGTTACAGAGTAGAACTGAGCTCTATGGGGTTTTCTTGGCTGTGAGCTTTATGGAAGCAGATCACCAGGTCTTTCTTTTGTGGTGCCTCTGCATGGGTTCAAACTGTCGAGCTTTCTGTCAGTAGCCAAGCTCATACCTTTTGAGCTACCCAGGGGCCTAAGGTGACTGAGCCCAGGGCCCTGGATTTAGCACTGGCTCAGCTTACTGGTCTCCTAAGGTATGGGGTGACTTGGGCAGGTCACTCCACCTGTCTGGTCCCAATTTCTGACTCATCCATCCCTTGCCCACAGGCCACAGGAAGAATTCTCTAACTGGAAAGCTCTTGAAGAGGAGAAATGAATGAATGGCGTAATAAGCTTCACCAGTGTCACTGACTTCCCTGATATTCGTTCATTCAACAGATATTTGTGCAACCCTTAGTGCATGCCAGCATTATGCTGGCCTCAAAATTTGGAAATGTTAGGTGCAAAGATTTCAGCCTTTCCCCAACCCTTCTCTGCCAAATGAGGGAAGACTAATTTGCATCACCATGAAAGCTAGCCCCTTCCTGCTTCCATTCTTTCCACCTATAAAAATTGCTTGAAGGGAGAACTAGTAATGCACCTTTTAAAACAAATGTTATTTTCCTGATTATAAAAGTAACATTTATTATAACAAAGGTTTAAGTGCAGATCAAACAAAAGAACAAAATGTAAATCAGTCACAATCCTACCTCTCAAAGATAACCACTGTTTTAGAAGGAAGATTATTTTCAGTGTCAACAGAAACCAGCAAGCCTTCCAACAGAAGATTGAGCCTCAGAGAGAAAACCTAAATTTAGTTTTAACACATTTGTTGGGCGCCTACCGTGCATCAGAGAACACTGTGGGCAGTGGAGTTACAGAAATTTGTAAGGTAGGGTCTTGTTTTACCAGGACTAGGGGAACACTGATTAACTAGACATTTTTACCTAAATGTATTTAATTCCAGCCGAAATTTGAGAATGTCGATGGGTGTGTTTTACCCATTCTAAAGTTTCTTTCCCATTTTACCCTTCCCTCTACTGGTATCTCTCCCCTACCAACATTTACCCTTTCTGCTTTGAGTCTCTCCCCAGTGTTTCAAATTCAGAAGTTGTAAGCACTCAGCATCCTTAGCCCTGTGCTACATCAAAGAGATGAGCAGTAATAGGCAGGATATGAAGGACAAATCAGGATGGAAGGTGAACAGCGTTGTGCTTCTACAAGATTCCTGCAGCTGATGTCTTCTGATAGCCCAGAATTGGTTGTTCATAAATGTTCTGAACTGACCAGGACTGGGAAGAACATCCTACTTCTGTCCCCAAACCGCATTGCTCAAAGCTCTAGTCCCTTGCAATACTGCAGGAGAGGGAAAATCATAGTCAAGTAAGTTTGGGAAGTACTGCTTGCCACATCCCAGTTACAAAGCGCATTAATAAGTTAAAGGCCCTGAGAAGTTCTAGAGGGAACAATCCAAATTAACTTGCTTTAACCTAGCAATTAAGGAGCCCTGGTGGTGTAGTGTTAAGCTCTTATCTGCTAAGGAAAGGTCAGCAGTTCGAACCCACCAGCCACTCCACAGGATAAAAATGTGGCCATCTGTCTCCATAAAGATTACAGCCTTGGAAACCCTATGGCACAGTTCTACTCTGTCCTATAGGGTTGCTATGAGTTGGAATCAACTTGACGGCAAAAGGTTTAGTTTTTGGATTCTTATTGCATAAGTTGTTCATATTAAAATCACGTTAATATTGTAAATAGAAATATTGGATTTGGTGCTATTAACACATCTTTCTCTACTGCCAAAGTCATTATTATTGGATACAAGGTTATCACTGGTCCAACCCCTGCCCAGCTCACTAGCCTCACCTCCCACCCATCCCACACTTCAGCCTTCCCAGATTGCTTGAAATGCCCCCAAACATAAGTATGTTTTTATTGTCTGACTGAAATGCACATCTGACTTATCTGTGCAGCCAATTCTTACCCATCCTTTAAGACTCAAGTTTTCTCCTCCGTGGAGCTACCCTTGAGTCCCCCACGAGTAGGATGCCCCTCCTTGTTCTTCCCAGGCATTTTGTATGTACTTGTGTGTGATATTCACCCAAAGGGTGGGATTCTTTGCTTCCATGTCATCTTTTCTACCAGGCTGGGAACTCCAAGAAGACAGAGACTGTGTCGTATTCATCTTTGTATCCATAGGACTTAGTACTGTGGCTGAGTCACAGAGGTTTCCAAATAGAAAGATGAAAATGGACCTGGACCCAGAAATCAGAAAACCCCAGATAATGAGGACAAATGAAGAAGACAACTGAAACAGGGAAAATGTAGGCAGAGAAGCAGCTGGCACTTGGCAGAGTCAGCTATAAGCAATATCCTGGTGTTAGTAGTGTCTTATCAACAGCATTAACAATATAGACTGCAGGTGGTCCACACAGGGGCGCTCAGAGAACAGATTCCCAGGGAACTAGGATACAGCACCAAGAGGTCGGCAGCATCAGAAGATTGGCAGGGTGGGGTGAACCCCAGAAGAACTAGGGAAGCCAGTTGCCAATCTGAGTGGAACCAGTCATTGGGTTGATTAAACTGATAACCCAGTGTTCCTTAGAGTTAAACTCCCCTTAAATAGAGAAATCAATCCAGATTCAGGAGAGGATAATTCCACAGGTGCAGATTAAGTGGCTACAACTGGGAAATTAGAGGACTGCAGGAACAGGAAGCCAGGCTGATCACTAAGGCATCCAGGTGCTTCTCTCCACATGGCCTTGCTAAGATTTGTCTCTGTCTTTATTATACAACCTCAGACTCCCATACATTATGGATTTCTACATTCAGAACCCCACTCTCAGAAACTTGGCTCCAACCTATTTTCAAAATTATTTGTGCCCTAGGCAGGGGCGGATTATATAACAAGCAAGGTAAGCATGGGCTTACTTGTACTTACTTAGTAATCTGTAGTGAACAATTTCACATGAGTTTCACTTTGATGTGGTATGGTGAAGCCCATATGAAATTGTTCACTACAGGTTAGTAAGTAAGCACAAGTAAGCCCATGCTTACCTTGCTTATTGGATAATCCGCCCATGGCCAAGAGTTCAAATCCCAGAATCAGACTCAAGGAGTTGTAGTTTAAAGATCTATGCACCACAACATGCTCAAACCCAGGTTGGGAGCCTCAGAAACTCACTAATAAAATAACAGGCATCCACCCAGACAGTTTCTGGATGAAATGAAAATGAGTAACAAATACGAATGGGATTCTTTCAAAAAACTGTTAATTTTCTTTTAGTGGCTAAAGACACAATCTCCCAAATATTTACTAGTTAAGGGAATAGTTACGAGAAAAATAGAAGAGAGCAGGTCAAGCTAACAAGATCTGAAGTGTAGTTTATGTTTTCAATCGCTTCAGAACATGGAGAGAAATAGATTCTAATTAAGTCATAAATCCGTATCTAGATCACAAACTGTGAAGCCAACCACCTTAATTCAAGATGATCCTGTTGGCAGTGAAGTAACCATCAGAATATTCTTCAGTAAAACAAGGGAAGAAAGGTCTAAATTTCAACATTTTTCAGTGGAAATTCTAAGGGATAGGACAGGATTTGCTGAATTTTGTTGGTTTTTTGGTTTTGTTTTGTTTTGTTTTTTACTTTATCCATTTGGGCTGCAGAGAACATTGAGAGAGAGAGAGAAATGATGGGAAGATGAAAGGAAGGGAGGAAATGTGGATAAACTGGGCAAGCTTCCAATTCAGGCTCTTGCTTGGTACTTTTCTCAAAAGGTCACATATACATTTCCAAAGTCCTTGTGCTTCTTGGAATAATCAGTATAAATTCCATACGTAACTCAAATGTCAACTGGGATCACTCTGCCTATTGAGATTCTCCTAAAATTGCTCAGATGCTACCCTCATTCTCATCCCACATCAAATCTAATGCTGTTCCCAAGATTTAGGTGGATTCCAGGCTTTATTCACTCTTGATCTCCTATTACTCATGCTTTCTGTTTCTGCTAAATCTAATAGCACTCTTGCTTCCCCTCCTATATCTGTTCTCTGTATTCCATGCTGATTTGTCAGTGAAGTACTTTTACTGAGAATATAGGATAACAGGGAGAGGCAGTTACAGAATAGAACAGAACAGCAGATAACCTGAGAGTCACTATCAGGCATTCCTGGTCTTAAAATCCCTCAGCCATACTTGCAACAGAAAATTTCTCACTTGCTACCTTCTCCTCAAAATCCCCTGGCCTCCTGCCATTGTTTTCTCGCTCTCTCTCCCTAATTCCTCTCATATCTTTCTTCTCTTTCTGCTCCCAACCCTCAAAAACCCCCTGGAGCTCTTCCTGGTTGTGCCCAGTAGCCTCTTTATGATCAAACACACCCATGAAGGTGTGTCCCTAGACAAAGACTTTTCTCTCTTTAACAAGTCTGCCACTTATTTCAAAGTAGAAATTCTTCTCCTCCTCCACCCCACCACGGCTTGTATTTCAGGAATAATCCTTAGACACCACAGCAGCCATTATTAACTCTATTCTGAATCAAGGGTTGAATATCTATGCTCCTGACCTTGGTCTATAACCCAGACCCAGTCCAGCCCCACTCTGGCTCCTCTTCCTGAAATCCATTTGGCACTTGAGCTTGTTAACAACTAATCATCTTGAAACATGAAGGGCACACAGGGCCAGGTAATGCCAGAGACATTTGATTGACTTCACTTCATCTAATATCACAGCAACCCTATTAGGTGGGCAACACCCTCATTTTATAGATGAAGAAACTGCAGCTCAGAAAAGTTAATTTTCCCAAGGACACACAGTTCTCCACTTCCAATCCATTTCCATTCCTGTACCGAGTGACTTTCATTCCTGTGCCCAGAGTGATCATTCTAAAATCGAAACATGAACTTATTAGTCCCTTGTTTAAAACTCTTCGGTGACTCCCTATTGTCCTCAAGGCAAACTTTATCCTCCTTAACCTGGCACCCAAGGCCATTCATGATCTGCCGTCCACCCTGTTTACCTCTTAGTCCTATATTCTTCCAAGTCACCCTCTCCTTGTTCCCTCCTCCTCTGGGTTCTAGCCATGCTGAATTATATGTTATTCTCTAAACTCACTTCTAGTTCTTTACACATGTTGCTCCCTCTACCTGTCACCTCTCCACTACAATGAAATCCCCTTGAGAGACGGAACTTTGTTTCGCTCATCACTTCTGTACCTTCAATGCTTAAAACAATGCCTAGCATCCAGTAGGTCTTCAATAAATTTTGGTTGAATTAATTACTCTTCATCCCACATCACTTGAATTACTTAGTTTTATCCTCCCTGGTGGTACAGTGGTTAAGAGCTCTGCTTCCGTAACCAAAAGGTCAGCAGTTTGAATCCACCAGCCGCTCCTTGGAAATCCTATGGAGCAGTTCTACTCTTGTCCTAAAGGTTCGCTATGAGTTAGAATCAACTTGATAGCAACGGGTTTGGTTTGGTTCTTATCCTCCAGGTCCCATCTGAGGTGTCACTTCCTCCAAGAAGTCTTCCTGACACCACAATCAGGTTTCAGTTCCCCTTTTCTGCTCTCTCAGATCACTTCCTGCTTATGTCTATCATAGCATTGATCAAACCCTGTTGTAATTTTCTCTATACTCATTTGACTTATGCACTAGACAGTAAACTTGAGAGCATGACTGTGTCTTATATATCACTGTGGTATCCATGGTGCCAAATACAAGCACATGAGGTAGGAGTCAGAAGGAAACATGTCTGGAAACCAGTGTATGGACTCTGAAAATTCTACAGTAGCGTGGGCCAGAAGGTGGACTGAGAAAGAGCACGGATCCATTACTTCGCCATGGATGCCATATGCCTTTGCTGTGTTAGTGGCCAAAAACAATAAACCAGTTGCCATTCAGTCAGTTACGACTCATGGAGACCCTATGTGTGTCAGAGCAGACCTGTGCTCCATAAGGTTTTCAATATTGATTTTTCAGAAGTAGATTGCCAGGCCTTTCTTTCGAGTTACCTCTGGATGGACTGGAACCTCCAACCTTTTGGTCAGCAGCCAAGTGCTTTACCCATTTGCATCACCCAGGGGCTACAGCCAAAGACAATATCTGGCATATAATAAGCTTAAAATATAAATGAAAGAATGAATGAATGAAGCAAGTGTTGGAGCTGGTGTGATGCTATTCAGCAATGCCCTCCTTCAGCACTGCTATCACCAACACAGTGGAATTAGAAAAGTGACCTCTAAGATATTTGGGATGAGGAATTACTGCATCGGTGAGTGTCAATTATCTACACTGTGGCAGTCTTTAGTTTCGTGTACAATTACCAGTCAGCTGTACTTCATCAGCTTTTGACCTGACTAACAATTCTGTGTTCAGATAAACTGCAAAACATGTTTCAGGAGGGCGTGAGTGAACCCATCCTTTCTGCCTTCTCATCAACGTTTTGCTATTGTTGTTAGCTGCCGTTGAGTCAGCTCCAACACATGGTGGCCACATGTAAAACAGAATGAAGAGTTGCCCAGTTCCGTGTCATCTTCATAATCGTTGGTATGTTTGAGTCTTATTGTAGCTATTTTATTCACCCATCTCATTAAGGGTTTCCCTCATTTCCACTGACCCTCTACTTTACCAAACATGATGTCCTTTTCTAGCAATTGATCTTTCTGAAAACCTTATGAATAACAAAAGAACACTGTCACACCAACATAGTCTTCTCTAAACCCTGACTAGTTTCCTTCCCTTCAAGGCCTACTTTATACCCTAGTGCCTCATGGAAATAATGTCCCACTAAATGTTCCACTGCCGTTGAGTCGGTTCTGACTCATAGTGACCCTATAGGACAGAGTAGGACTGCCCCATAGGGTTTCCAAGGCTATAAATCTTTACTGAAGCAGACTGCCACATCTCTCTCCCACAGAGCTGCTGGTGGATTCGAATCGCCAACCTTTCAGTTAGCAGCCAAGTGCTTTAACCCCTGAACCACCAGGCCCCCACTCAAAAGAGAGACTCACCCCTTTACATCTCAGGAAACTTTTGGTTGGGAGAACTCTTGTGGCTTTTAGCTGAGACTGCCATGTCTTGTTGTTTACTGTCAAATGTAGATGTTCTACTGATACCTAGACTGTGAGTCCCCTAAGGGAAGTGACCCACTGAATACATCTACAGTCTCCACTTCTTAGCACCTGGTGTGATTCAGGACATATTTCTTGGTGAATTCTCTTCTTCTCCTTTGCCTCTCCCCCCAACTGAAAATCATTCCTTTGGGGTTTAGAAATTCAATTTATTCAACAAATAATTGTTGAGATTACATTTGATGTGCCCCGGTATGCACCAGGAGGTAGGAAGGGACTAGCATTTCTTAAGAGCCTCCTCCGCACCAGCGCGAGACGTCATTCTACTTAATCCTCACAGCAGGCTTGGAGGATAGGAGTTATCAACCCCATTTTACAGGAAAGAAAACTAAGACTGCATGAAGTCATGCTTTCCCAAGGACATGTTATAGGTAATTCTGAGCATGGAATTCAAAACTGTGTCTGATTCCAGAGGCTGCACTCTTTCTGCTTTATCAACCCGTGTTTTACTCATCTTTTTATCATTTGGAGAAAAAAAATTAATTACTCCAGAAAGACCCTATTAAAATGCACGTGTCATCCTGGGATATATTTAAGGAGGGAGAAAAGAAAAAATATATATATTAGCATGAATAACTTGTCAGAGAATGTGGCACTGAAACTCAGGTAAGTAGCTTCTGGTGGAGTAGAAAAGTAGGAAGGAAAGGGAGCCCTAGTGGTACAAATAGTGGTAACAGCAACTTGGCTGTTACCAAAATGTTGGTGGTATGAATCCACCCAGCAGCTCTATGGGAGAAAGACCTGGAGATCTACTTCCATAAAGATTAAACCCAAACCCATTGCCATTGAGCCAATTTCGGCTCATAGCAACCCTATACAACAGAGTAGAACTGCTCCCATAGGTTTCCAAGGCTGAAATGTTTACAGAAGCAGACTGCCACTCTTTCTCCCATGGAGCGGCTGGTAGGTTCAAACCACCAACCTTTTGGTTAGCAGCCGAGTGCTTAACCATTGCACCACCAGGGCTCCTTCTCCACAAAGATTACAGCCTAGGAAACCCTATGGGCAATTCTACTCTGTCACATAGGGTCACTATGAGTTGAAAAAAACAACTCGATGGCACCTAACAACAAGGAGCTTCTGTGACGTGGCAGGACTTTCCATATGCTGTCTCAATCAATTCTCCTAACAACCCCATCAGGCTGTTATCATGAGGAAACTGAGGCTCACAGAGTTAATTGCTCAAGCTCATAAAGCAAAGTAGTAGAGCTTGGATTTGAGCCCAGGTTGTTTTGACTTCAGAGTCCTCTTTCCTTCCTTTGTCCCATGAACAGGCTTACATGGGGCTCTCCATGGGAGCCATGAGCACCAGTAATATAAAAATAGGAAATAAATGAGAGGGGTGGTAAAAGTGAAATAGAATTAAAGGAGGTACCATGGAGAGATTTTGCTTATTTCCAAAGTTAACCTGGGGCTCCAGCCAACATGACACAAGAACCTCAGACCAGAAAACCCAGGTTCTCATGACCACCCTGCCTGTAACTGACTACTGGTCATCCACAAAGCCGTTTGATCTCTCTGGGGTTTGGTATCCTCTTCTGGAAAATTAGTTTGTTGAACAAGGTGATCTAAGACCCATGTAGCTCTGAGGTCCTGAGGATCTACAAAAAGTAACAACAAGATCTAACATTCTCTGCTTATTGGACAATGACTGTCCAAGGTCCTTCCTGAGGAACTAGTGTGTCCAAACTGTGTTGTCAGCCCAAACAGTGCTTCTTTTGCTGTGTTACTTGTCTATATGGACCTAAAGTAGGTAAGAACTATTGATTATTGGTGATTCATTTTTTGCTTTCTTGTGGGAGACCTGGGTTCGAGTCACAGCCAATGCACCTCATGCGCAGCCACCATCCCTCTGTCAGTGTTGCTATGAGGCTGAACAGGTTTCAGCGGAGCTTTCAGACTAAAATGAACTAGGAAGAAAAGGCTTGCAATCTACTTTTGAAAATGAGCGAATGAAAAACCCATGAATCACAACAGCCCAGTCGTCTACTGATCAGGGATGCACCAGGCCGAGCAGCCTTTCATTCCATGGTGCATGGGGTTACCATGAGTTGAGGAGTGACCCAACAATGGCTACAAAACACTGATATTTTGACTTTTTCATTTAGTCAACAAATATCTACTGAGCCTGGCGCTGTGCTCGATGCCATGGATACAGGAGTAAACAGAGCAGCCAAAGTAGGCAGTAAGCAAATAATGACACAAATAAGTAAGTAACAACATTAATATTCCATTCCGAGTCACCTGGAGAGGATGGAAAGAAAGGTTTTAGGTAGGGAAGTCACATTGTCCGATTTGTATTACTGTGGCTACTACCTGAATTAGAGATGGCAAGATTGGAGGCAGAGAGACCAGTTAGAAAATCCAGCTGAGACCTGATGAAGCTCTGAGAGAAATCACAGCCAGTGGGGATGTTAACACAGTGATATTCTTGGGAGGTAGAAGCATGAGCAAGGCAGAGATGCTATATTAACTGCACCCCAATCGCGGGCATTGAAGAGCAGAGAGGGAGTCTAATGCTAATCACCGTGAACACGGCTCACTTGGTTCACCCAGTCAGGGAGGCAAGACGCCAAGAAGCACAGGTGTTCCATACCATGGAAGGAGGCCTCTGCCTCTCCTGATTGCATAAACAGGCCCCCTGCCTTCCTACCTCCTCAACATCCGGCATCGCTCAGGGAGTCCTGGCCTCCTATTCAGAGTGCTTGTGGTGGAGAGGCAGAGGGCTGGAGAGGGCTGGGACAGGCTCTGGGCTCCTTCTGGTCATCACTGACGAGCTATTCAGACTCCACCAAATCACGGAAGGGCCGTGGGTCCATTCTGTGGGCCGGCATTGTGTGATCTCCACCCGCCCTGCACCCGCTCACTGCCATCTGTTTCCTATCGAGGCTGAGCACGAGCTCGTGCGTGTGGTCACAAACATACAGAAAAACCACTCTGCCAACAAACATGAAAATGCTAGATTTCATCCTCTCTTTTTGTAACTGACTTACAAAATGGTTATTGAAAATATTGACCCTTTCTATCCTGCCACCTCCAATCTCAAGCAGTATACAATGGCATTGAATTCCCCTTGAGGTTCATACTTTATTTAAAGGGGTTGGGGGTGGGGAAACAACCTCATTGCACACGTACAAGGGCCAAACCAAAATAGGAAATATGAGCAAAGTGGTTGCATCCTTTTGCAATCAACTATTATAAAAGCTGGCCATCTCCTGTTCAACAAGAAGACTTGGAGTTTCCAACAGGCCCAGTTTTATTTTACATAATTGTAACCATCTCAGCATGTCAATTAAGATAGAATGTTACCTTTGGGATGGGATCAATTAGGGCCTGAAGATTGAATTTGGAATCGTGATTAGCCTGTTTTACGTTTTGCCTTCGTTGTCTAAAGTATACAGTTGTCTGGTTCAGCCCAATTTTTTAAAAAACATATTGTAAACTTATTTATTTTTTTAAGCCAAAACAGACGTGGGAGGCTTCTAGCAACACAAACCATAGCAAAATGGAGGACGGGATAGTGGGGGTTGCTACGTGATTAGAGTCGATTCTTAAATTTCCACGGCAAGAAAATATTGAATGTAGTGTAATGGTTGCTGAATTTTCATAAGAACTGAAGTCATTACACTCTGGCCGGGATCCAAGTGCCTCCCTTCTTTAGGTTACAATTTGAAACGGTGCAGAACACGCTATAGTGTTGTAGTCATTCATGGAATGTCATTGAATCGAGCTTCTGGAAATAGACAAAGGACTTTGTGTCCCAAAATGTTCTTCTGGTGGAAAATTGATACCAGCATGAGATATGCTATTATTGGGTTTGGTTCTGCCTTTACATTTGTGCTGAGTAAAGTGATTTCATGAGAGGGAGAATGGGCAAGTGAACTCACAACTATGTGGGGAAGCTAAATGCTTACAACAAACGCTGCATGGAGGAAAGGCATAAATTTCCAAGCAGAGATGTGCAAGTTTTATCAGGGGTCACTTAAATAATGTGAATTTCTTTGTTTGCTTTTCTGAAGTTGTTGTTTCTCAAAAGGAGATGAAGAGCAGGCAAATGCATGACATGATACCAGAGAGTGATTTCCCAAGCCCTCCCCTCCCACTCCTGCCCTCTGCAGTGTTTTCCCGTTTATTGTCACCCCTTGTCTGGAGCTTTTGCCAGATTTGTCAGAATGATAAGTGAGTCCAGCTCCACCAACCAGGGATGCAGGCTGAATGCAAATCAAGCCCAGGCCTGGACACTCAGGCTGGGACACATGGTGTTGGGCACAAGCCCATTCTTTACCCCTTAATGTCTAAGATTTGCCATCTTCATTGCTGCTGTCCCTTCCAGAAGGAGAAGTTAGAGTTGTTTGTGCATGACCTGAAAGATATGTCAATAAACCCCCTATCCACATAAATAGCACATCAAAATATTACCAAATAATGCTGTTGACTTTGCCAGCAGGCAGAGGACTCCATCTGGAGATAATATCTTCCAACTGAGAGGCATCCAAGGTGCCCTTTCCTAGGCAACGGGCAAGTTGACCGTTCTGTGGCTAAATCCCATCCTGTCTGTACACACGGGCTCCCGGCAAGCCCCCTCCTCTTTTGTGGCACCCAGGCCACCTGCACCTGGATCCTTGAGTCCTTTGCTCCCATCCAAAATGCATTCATTGATACTCTTTTCTTTGTGACGGCAACAGAATTATCCTTTTCTGACCACACTCTAATTATATCCAAGTATCCTCCAGAGGTGTCCAAAATGGCAAATACTAGATTCTAATGGGAGACAGAACTGACTGGCCTCACCAGTACTCTCCATTAACATGCTCCTATCAACCCAGTGACAATAGCAAAGTTCACTGTTTGGTCAGCTCTCCAAAGTGTCAGAAGTGTCACCTTCAGAACAAATCTTTCCGTGTTTCATCTAGCATATGGGCCTCTCCCTTCTGTGAATTCTTATGTAATTAGAGTGTGAGCTACATAGATATGCTCTTTATTGTTCTCCTCAGTTATTCAACAAATTCTTGCTGAGTACTTATTATGTGGAAAGCACAGTAAGGTGACAGATGTGAAGCAAATGTTGATAGGGATCCTCCAGATCCTTACAATCAGTGGGAATCCCCACTTCTCCCTCTGTGGAAGTCCAAAGATTTCTGAGGATTCCTGGAAGGAGCTATGTTCTCACAGTTGTCCAGGTTTCCAAGCTCCTTTTTTCAGTGCCATCTCTGCCCAGGTCTACCTGGTCATGAAAAAGGTCATTTCTATTTACTTGGAAGTTCACACAAAGCATTTGTGAGTACAGTAGAATTTTGGAAGATCTCTTTGGGGATGTGGAGGGAAGAGAATGGAGTCATGTCGCAGAAATGCAAACAAATTCATGTTAAGCATTAAGCATAAAATGTCGGGTCATCTCAACAACAGGGGATTTCAAATGGCACTTCACCCAAACTTTCCACAGCTCGCTTGCTCCCTTCCCGCCAGGCCAGCCACACTGCTACCTCTTTGTACTCCTCTCTTCCCTCCCCACTCAGGGGAGAAAAAAAAAAAAAAAATCTTATTTTCTCAGATGCAACTGTTGGAACCCATTGCCTTTTTGAGGGCAGGAGGTTGGGCTTACAACATTCATACTTCAAAACTCAGATTTTGTTGTTAAGTGCCATCAAGTCTATTTTTGACTCATAGTGACCTCATGTGACAGAGTAGGACTGTCCCATAGGGTTTTCTAGGCTATAGTCCTTATGGGAACAGATTACCAAGTTTTTCTCCTTCGGAGTCGCTAGGTGGGTTCAAACCACCTACTTTTCTGTTAGCAGCTGAGCCCTTAATCCTGGTGCCACCAGACCTCAAATACCCTTGATCAAGGTTATTTTCTCAAACAAAGGCCATTTCCTCCCTAAGAAAAATTTTAGTTCCGTTAAGATAATAAATAGTTTGCCTTATTACAGAAAGAGGTGTGATACCATTTGATTCAGTAATACCTGCCATTTACTGAACACCTTCTATAAACTAGGCACTTGGCTAAACCTCCAAACATGAATTCACTTAATTCTCGCTATAATTTACTGTGGTAGAGGAGTTGAAGCTGGGAGCTGTTACATTGCCCAGTCACCCAGATCTGTCTGATTCTAAGGCCTATTCCTCTTAATAAGTTACCCAGTCTCCCACAATTCAACAAGCGTTGATTATTTGCAAGTATTGTGTGAGGTACAAAATAAAAACGTAAGGTCACAATACAAAGTGACTTATGATGTCATAAGCCATAAGAAATAGAGTTGGCAACAGACAGATATGGATTTACATCCCAGCTGTGTCATAAATTTGTTGGATGACTTTGAGCAAGTTATTCAACCTCTCTGACCATCACGTTAAATTAACCTGAGTTCAAGCTGGAGTATGGGTAGGTCCTAATTTACCTAAATATAAAATGGAAATGGTAACAGGATATACTTCATTAGATTGTTGTGGGAACCCAAGGAGATAAGGCACAGGAAGCACGCAGGTAGTGCTTGGGTATGATGAGCCCTAAATAAGTAACACCTTTTATTATTTTATTGAACATGATTTCATAATGGAAACCCTGGTGGTGTAGTGGTTAAGAGCTACAGCTGCTAACCAAAAGGTGGCCAGTTCAAATCCACCAGGGGCCCCTTGGAAACCCTATGGGGCAGTTCTACTCTGTCCTATAGGGTCACTATGAGTCCGAATCGCCTCGCCGGCAGTGGCTTTGTTTGCTTTTTTTTTTCATAACTTTTGATTTAACGTTTTATGATGAGACTCTTCCTGCTGCTGAATAACCTTTCTAACCACATTTAGATGGCTACTTAATGTTTCAGCATATACCAACGAAACAAAAACAAAACCCGTTGCCGTTGTGTCCGTTCTGACTCATAGCGACCCTATAGGACAGAGTCGACCTGCCCCATAGGGTTTCCAAGGAGCAGCTGGTGGATTTGAACTGCCTTCCTCTTGGTTAGCAGCCGAGCTCTTAACCTCTGTGTCACCGGGGCTCCTTTTATAATATAGACATACCATAATTTATGTCATTATCCCTTGCTTCATTTATCTATTGAGGAATATTATTGTTTGCCTTATCAATATGTATGAAATCTTTATATATTAAGGATATTAAGTCTTTGTTTATATTTGCTGCAAGTGTTTCCCAGATGTTTATTTGCCCTTTAATTTGTTTAAAATAGTTTGTGACATGCAGGTGTTAGTTAATTTTTATGAAGTCAAACCTAACTACATTTTCCTTTGTGAGTCCTTCCATTAATTTTAAGCTTAAAAAAATTCTTCCTACACAGAGATTAGAGGACTATTCATCAATATGTAGTTCTAGCATAAAGACACATTTTGTACGTAAAGTGGCTAACTAACTAAATTCATTCTGAAATTTAATGTTGGTGGTTTCCTCCACTCACAAGCAACTTCAATATTCCAGGATATGCAGTAATTTTCAGTTGTGTTATGAAGCTTTTCTCGTAGAGCTGTTTGAGGAATTAAACAAGAATCAGGTTCATGTCACTTATCCTGGGAGTCCTTTCACGAGTTAGCCCACTATCCTCTTCTCAAGTAGAGATTTCTAGAATGTAAGAAATCACACAGATCTCCAAGGGGCCCTTGTGAATGTCAAAAAAATACTTAGCATGACCCTGGCCCTCAAGGAGCTCTCTTGGTTCTCCTCCTTACATCTGTCTACAAACAAACTGGAGAAAAAGCTTTGGAGTGAGACTGACCCAGGTTCAGAACTCAGCCTCACCTTCAATGCTATAATTATGTAAACATGTACAAGGTAAATCCTCTGAGCCTGAGTTACCTCATTCAGAAAATGGGAAAATAATGGAACAGACCTCGTAGATCTACTGTGAAGACTGAATAAGATAATGCATATAAACAGCACAATGCCTGACAAATAACTGACCAATAAATGTTAGCTATTTTCCTATTTTCCCCACCAGAAGATGGCTGCATTGGTTTCCTAGAGCTGCGGTGAAAAAGTATCACAAATTGAGTGGCTTATGTGAATGGAAATTTATTTTCTTATAGTTCCAGAGGCTAGAAGTCAGAAATAAGGGTGTCAGCCATATTGATCCTTCTGAGAACTCTGAGGGAGAATACATTCCATGCTTCTCTCCTAACTTCTAGTGGTTCCCAGAAATCCTTGGCATTCCTTGGCTTTCACCTCTGCCTCCTATAATCTCTACCCATTCCTCACATAGCCACCCTGCCTCTATGTGCCCATCTGCGCCTCTTCTCCTTGCTTGTAAGGACAACACTTACATTGGATTAGGACCCACTCTACTCCAGTATGAACTCAAGTTAACTGATAATATCTTCAGAGACCTTGATTTCAAACAATGTCTTCAACATGTCTTTGGGGATGGCAGGGAGCATAATTCAATCCATAATAATGACCATGGTTGTTCTCAAAGGCCCTGAAGCACTACATAGACTGTGGAGAAATCCCTCAGAACGGTGTAGCAGGAGGCCACAAACTTCAGGATAATTCTAGCTCTATAGCAGACTTCTGTGATAGTAAGCTGGAAATATTGAGTCCAAAGCATAGTGTCCCCCAATTAAGTGGAAGAGACAAGGGTCAGGAAGGTAATAATCAGTAACACTTCAGGTTCTCTCCTTGAAGATTAATGCTTATTGAAACCAACAGAAAATATAGATATTGAAACATGTTAAAACCAGAAGTGTAAAAATGATTGCCAGAACACTAGATCAAAAAGTACATTCTTGGAGGTATCCATGGTCACCTACTAAAAATTCCAAAGATAGAAAGAGTGAGGAAATCCTCCCAGTTTATTTTGAAAAGGTACTCCCATCTTGACAATAATTCGTCTCTTTCTGCCGGTATTTCCAATGATTGGGAAGAAATACCCCAGGCAGGAAAGTGTCAAGTCAATCTGAAAATGTTCTTGAAAATGGCAATGCTTTGTAAATGCTAAAGATAAAAATGTGCCAAGTACACAGAGGAATAAGCCCCATCTATTCCCCTTTCTAAAAATACCTTCTTCTGAATGCAATAAATTGTTTATGTTGTGTGCGCCGTGTTTACTTATCTTTACATCCTCCTTTCTGGTGAGTGTTTTGCAAATTGATTAAGATAGTTATAACTGTGGTTCCTCAATTTCAAGCCCCATTTTCCATTTAACAGGTCAACTTAAAGTGAACTTTAAGGGATTCCTTTTTATTAGGATTTTGTAGTTCTCAAAAAATGTGACTTTTATGAAAATTACAGAGGAGATATTTGGTGACTTAATATTTGTGATGTTATTTGAGAATATAAAAGGAACTTCAAGTCCAAAAACATAACCAGATCTGATGTTCATTCATATAAAACATTCAGTCTTTCCTAAATATATAAAGAACAAACATTAGTTAATATCACTTACATATGTTTATCAAATTTTGTATGCACAGATCTTTGAACCCCAATGATTTGTTTCAGCAAATGCTGCTGAGTGCCTACATTATGCTGGGAACTGTGCTGTTCACCTATTATTTAGGGGGCGCGGTGGAAGAGTAAAGCACTTGCCCGGTAATTGCCCAGCCTCTTCTAGATCTCCTACAGCAATGGGGTATTAACTACCTTTCTGGAGTAGCCCCTGCCATCAGTGAACCTTCCTAGTGTCCATAGGAAACAGGTGAGGAGTTGTGAAAAATAAATACTACTGGACCCACCCCAGAAATTCTGATTCAGCTTGCCAACACTGGGTCCCAGTAACCTACAATATTAACACGCACCTCAGGTGACCCTGGTGCAGGTGCTTTCCGGGTGATCCACGGACCACTTCTCTAGTAGGAAAGGAACACCAGTCATGCTGCCAGACCTGAGTCCTGTGGGCTCAAGACACCCACAGAACTGAGCCTCGTGGTGGCAAGTCACAGGGCTTGAAGAATGGGCCCCTCAGACAAGCTCCTTGGAATCACCACCCTCTGTCCAAGTTCTAACCTTTGGAACTACACAGAAGAAGTCTTAGTTCATTCACTCATCAACTGTTTAATGAGTGCCAGATACGTGCCACGTACAGTTCTTGATGCAGAAGTTACAGCAAAGAATGAAACAAGCAAAATCCCCACCCTGCTTGGAGCTTACATTCAAGAGGGGGAACGATTCTCAATAATCTTCTTCTAGTTTCATGCATTCATGCATTACGCATTCATCCATTTCACAAACATCTGTTGAGCCAGGCATGGTGCAGGGGGTACTGTTGTTCAAAAATAAACAACACAGTCCTTGTCTTAGAGGAGCCTGCAGCTAAGAGAGAGGGACAGACAAGTAAAAACCTATAGATCAGTTTACTGAGTGCAAACATGGAAGAATCTGCTGGTGTTATGAGAACTTAGAAAGGCGCAATCAAGGAAAGGTTCCCAGAAGAAGTGATACTGGAACTAAGTCTTGCAGAACAAGTAGGAGTTAACAGAGGGGACAGGCAGGGGCGGATAAACCAGTAAGCAAGGTACATGCCGGCTTAATTGGGTTTACTTACTCATCTGTAGGCCACAATTTCACCTGTTTTTCACCAAAAGTGAAATTGTGGCCTACAGATGAGTAAGTAAACACAAGTAAGCCCCTGCTACCTTGCTTATTGGGTAATCTGTTCCTGGGGACAGGCACGTTTACATGAGAGGAGGGAACTAAATGTGGCTTAGCATGATTGAAGCGAGACAATGAGGTGAAGACTGAGGGACAAAGCTGTAGGGGTAAAGCTACTGGATTTTATCCTGAAGGCCATAGGGAGCCACTGACAGGTTTTCAGCAAAATGGAGTAACCCACTCTGGTTTGTATTTTAGAAAGATCTCTTTGGATTCAGTAAAAAGAATGAAATAGAAAGGAGAGAGCGGAGTTGGGAAGTGAGTTAAGAATTTATTGCAATAATTAATGTCACTAAATTTTACTTAGAAATGGTTAAAATGGCAATTTTTTTGTTACACATGTTGTACCACAAAAAAATTTTTTTTAAATTGAGAAAAGTAAAAGTGTTGAATGAAAAAGAGAGAGAGAGAACTTGTTGCAACAGAACAGGCCAGAAGTGACAAGGGCCTAAAAAGGCAAAGGCACTGTGTATGGGGATAGAGAGGGAGGACAGAGTTGAAAAATATTTAAACAGAATTGAGAACTCTTGATGACTATTAGGTGTCAGGAAGATGAAGGAGAGCCCCTAAAACAGTTGGATGTCCCTCACATTTCTCTTTATTAGCTGTCCCCCAGCACTAATTACCCTGTTTTTAATTTTTACATCATCCTGATTCCTCCTCCACCTTATTGCTATTCACCATAAAACCCCAAAAAATCCAAACCCATTGCCACTGAGTCGATTCTGACTCATAGCGACTCCATAGGACAGAGTAGAACTGCCCCATACAGTATCTAAGGCTGTAAATCTTTAAAGAAGCAGTCTGCTGCATCTTTCTCCCACTAAGCAAGCACTGGTGAGTTCAAACTGCCCACCTTTTGGTTAACAGCTGAGCGATTAACCACTGTGCCACCAGTGCCCCTTAAGTGAGCTGAATTAATGGGGACTTTGACCATGATCTCTGTGGGACAACATACCAAAAACCAAACCAAACCCATTGCCACCTAGTGACTACTCAAGTTAAAACCACCTACATAAATATCCCCGAACCAAACCCATTGCCATTGAGTCAATTCTGGCTCATAGCAACCCTACAGGACAGAGTAGAACTGCTTCCGTAGGGTTTCTAAGGAAAGGCTGGTGGATTTGAACTGCCAACCTTTCGGTTAGCAGCAGAGCTCTTAACCACTGTGCCACCAGGGCTCCTAAATAACCCAGTCAAGTTTAAATTATCCTTAGAAAGTCAAATCAACTAATAAAAGAAAGGAACTTGGCGATAATCCAAGGCAGAAAATCCATAAGAATTGGAAATTCTCCTTGCTGAGTAACTGAATCTAAAATTCATACAAATTCAAATTGCACCTTTTGGCATTTAGAAAGTGATGGCAGGCTAAAGATACTGGCTGCAAATCCAGAATAGTGATTACCTGGAGGGCTGTCAGGGCAGAGAGAGGGTGTGCTGAGGGCAGGTGGAACACAGTTAAAGAAGGGGTGAACAGGGGCCTTCCATTATACTTGTAGTGTTTTATCCTTGTGTTGACCACAGCCACGTTGGTGTTTATGTCTTCCTTTTATACACTATTTGATGGGCCTGAAATACTTCAGACATACTTGGAATCACATTAGGGCTCTGCTCACTAGCTCGGTGATTTAGGGCAAGGATTCCAAGCGACCCTTTGGATAACCTTGTTTGCAAATGTGGGGAATTTTGTGCCAGTTCGTTCTTCATCTGAGTATTGGTAGATTCTTGTGTATCTGAGGAGCTCTTATGCTTGGAGGGTAATGCCCACAGCTGGTTGCATTTTGATTGCTTCTTGATGTATTTAAACATATACATCTAGTAAACAAAACTTTGAAAACTAAAGGAAAGAAAGGTAACAGAAAATGATTTAAGCTCATGGTTTCCATATTATATAACTCAAAACCCTAGACACTCTCTGGACTTAGGAGAAGATTGAGCAGCCCAGGCTAGGCCTCCCACTCTAGCTTCCCAGCAGTGCTTTCACCTGATGACATACTGGGCCTCTACACAGTAGGACATTTGATTGAGAAGTTCTAGAAAAAAATAAATTTAGTAAATAATGGATTATTAAAAGCTGGAAATTTAAACTTTCCCCATTATCTTTCACAACAAGAATTTAGGCATGGATAGTTTACACGCAAGGGTCCCCTGGTGGCACATATGGTTACCTGCTTGACTACTAATGAAAAGCTTGGCAATTCGAATGCCCCAGAGGCACCTTGAAAGAAACGCCTAGCTTCTACTTCCAAAAAATCAGCCATTGAAAACCCTGCGGAGCACAGTTCTACTCTGACACTCATGGGGTCAGCATGAGTCAGAATTGACTTGACAGTGACTAGTTTATTTGGTTTTTATTTTTTTATTTAGTTCACACACACAGTGACACACGCATACACATACAGATACGCAATGTTGCCAATGGCCTAACTGACCCCAAAAAACAACAGTATCAAATTACTGAATGAGGATCCTTTTATTTGTCAAAGCGATGAATCATTGTTTCATATTAACTTCCCCATGAAGGCTTTTGTGATCATTTTAGGCATACTAAGCTCTCCCTGAGCGCTGGTGCCCCTGTTATGTTTTTGCTTATAGCCCTCAGTCTAGGAAGCACACAATTACCACTCCCATACTTGACAAGTGAGCAAATGAATGAATGGATGAAACATAAATGAACAAAGTAATATACAAATAGATAAATGGTTGAACAATTTAACTAATCAATTAATTCACAAAGAAATTATGTTCTGCCCTCATTGAATTTAGGGTCATCCACAAGATGAACACATCCATAAATGTCTACGCATGTTAATTTTACAACCAGAATCTACCAGGCCCAGAATATTTTCACGTGTGAACGCTTACGAATCAAGTCAAAAGGTCTTTCTTAAATTAACATGATCACCCTTGACACTAGCAGTATAGTATAAACAGATTCATGTCAGAAATTTGTTAATTATCTTTCTGCTGCTAACAACGTTCTTTTGTTGATCCACTTTTCCATGAAAGGCTTTTTATCAAGAAGCATGTTAGGAGCCTCTTGTATGGAAATGTGCTAGAATGCAAGCAGAGACTATCTAATTGCATACTTTTCCATCACTTTCCTTCTACAAACAAACCCAAATATCAACAAGCCTGCCATAATAACTCCCTCACTCAATAGAGAAAGAAGCAAAGACTTAAAGTTAAAATACAATTCAGCTTTTATTGTTTGAGCAACTACTAGCAGAAGGACTGTGATAGATGGTGTCCAAAACCAAACCAGTTGCCTTCGAGTCGATTCTGACTCATAGCGACCCTATTGGACAGAGTAGAACTGCCCCAATGGGTTTCCAAGGAGCTGCTGGTAAATTCAAACCATCAAACTTTTGGTTAGTAGCCAAGCTCTTAACCACTGTGCCACCAGGGATCCGATAAGTGGATTAGTGGTGTGCTTCAAGACGTCCTCATGAAGTTGACAAGCTAGGTGAAGTGGCAAACATTTCATTAACTTGTTTTATTTACTTAACTATTATTTATTTAGCATATACTATGTTTCAGAAGGAGCCCTGGTGGCACAAGGATTAAGCATGCGGATGCTAGCTGGAAGGTTGGCGGTTTGAAGCCACCAGCCACTTTGTGTGAGGAAAGACCTGGCGATCTGCTCCTATAAAGATTACAGCCTAGGAAACCCTATGGGGCCATTCTATTATGTCCTACAGGGTCACTATGAGTCAGAATTGACTCAATGGCACACAACAACAACAACATATTCCAGGTACTTTGCTAAGCCCTGGCGATAGACATCAACAAAACAGGCATGGTTGAAGTCCACAGAGAATTTGCAAAGTAGTGGGTAAAGCAAATATTAAGCAACAAACATACAAACAAATATAAAATTATAAATGTTATTAAGTATTTTATAGGACAGGAATAAGATTCTATGAAAGAGAATAAGAAAGGATAATGTACTTTAAAGGGTGGATTCAGAGGTGACCCCTCTGAGAAAGTGTCATTTGTGCTGCCCCCTCCCCTTGATCCCGATGTTTCATGGCATAGTGTATATAGTAAGGCTAGCACACAGATGACAGCGAAGTACTGTGGGCATATAGTCAGCAACAACATTTATGTCAAGCTGAGGGACTCCTCATGGAAGACAAGTCAATTCTCTCCAAGATTCATCCAGCGGCAGGAAGGGTGGATATCTGGTAGGTGGAGAAAACTTCTTTACACGGAAGTAAGGAGAACAAAGTATTCCCAGGCAACAGCAAGTAGTTGTGTGTAGTTAGAGAATAAAACAGAGGGAGCCAGATTACAGAAGGCCTAGAATGCCAGGCCAAGGACATTAAATGCCATTCTCTAGGCAGTAGGGAGCCATGGAAAGTTCATGAGCAGGGTAGTAGGATGCTCAGAACCATGCTTTAAGAAAATCAGCAGGGTGAATGAGTGGAGAGTGAATCATGTAGATGGTCACACTGGAGGTGGACAGAACAACCAGATCCAGATGAGATTAATAAAGGCGGGCAAAACGGCCATGGTTCCCCAGGAGAACAGTCAGGGCCAGAGATGGGGCAATCGGTGCAATAACGGGAAGAACGTGACAGAAATGAAAAATGCTGGTGATTTGACTGGCTAGATATAGTCCAGTCCTGATTCACCTTGGGAAGTCAGAGGGTGCTGTCAGTGGTGATGCTGAAATCTTTACTCTCGGGGATGGGGGAGATCATGGTATCGCTAACTAGACAGGAGGAGTAGGTTCTGAAAAAAGAGGCTTCATCTGGGACACGTTGGGTTTGGGGGCCTACAGGGCTTTCTGTCCAGCAGGCCATAAGGAGTGCAGATCTCGAGTGCCCGAGCTGGGACGACAAAGCCAGAACCTCAGCGAATTCAGTGAACCCGCCATAATCAAGGCTCGGGGCCCAGGTCTCTGCATCTGTTTTGTTTAGCCAATGAATTATTAGGAAGCATTTACTGTACTCAAGCCTGAGCTTCCCCTGAGAATAGGGATCTCAGCACCTAACCTAATATTGTCTAGGATTATTACTGCTAATAACTCTTCATTGGCGAAATCAAATAGCTGTAACTTCTCACTGTTGTTGAAAAAGCCTGAGAAGTGAGTCATGTATTACCTACAGAAGGACTCTGTCCCTGCTAGGCATGTAGTAAAAATTAAGTTCAAATAAAATGGTTTCAAAGAGTGTTTCATTTCAGAAAGGCTTACATTCTTCCCCTTACTGGAAATGAATGCTACAGGGCATTAAAAGGCTCTGCATTCTATGTGGTATTTAATGTAAGGGCTCCATTTCTTCTCTAATCTACCTGAGATCCATGCTAAAATTCATAAGTAATAAAAATAATTGCAGTAAACCTTTACATTTACAGCACTGTATCATTTATGAAACACTTTTGCCAATATTATTTCTTCTGATCCCCAAAACTACCCAGTGGAGTCAGTTTTGCTGCCCCTTCTTTCCTTCAGAGAAACGAAGGCTCAGGGAGGTCACAGGAGGTGCCCTAGGTCACCTAGCTAGAAAGTGTCAGAGCCAAGGCCTGAGTCCAGATCTCCATCATTATAAACTGTGTATCTGTGTTAACATTTTACAGTTGACAATGCACTTTCATAATAGCCTATTATATCTTCCCAAGGGCCTTGATGGGTGGCCATTGTTGACCTTCTTTAAGGAAAAGGGACCCAAAAGGCTGAGTGACCTGGTAGCAGTCACAGGAGAGTGGCAGAGCTGACACTCCAGGCCTGTCCTCCCTGTTCACTATCTACTCCCCACCCTGTGCGGGGCTCCTCCCAGGATAGCCAGAGAGCAGGGCCAATTGATTATCGTTACCGTAGGACAGCGAGAACTTCTATCTGTTACATACTACAAGACTAAGTAAGCCCCCATGGTTCTTCCTCCTTTTCGCACCCTAACCCTATGTGTACCACTAAGGAAGATGCCTAAAAATGCTGCTCTTTCCTTGAACGTTATCACATTTGAGCGTTCCAGATTGAACTTCTTTGCCTTCACTCATTTGTTGCTGTTGTTAGCTGCCATCAAGTCAGCTCCAGCTCGCGGCACCCTTAGGTATAACAGAATGAAATGTTGCCTGGTCCTGCACTGTCTTCATGCTGATTGGTATGTTTGATTCCACTGCTGTGGCCATCATGTACTGCCTTTCCGACCTAGGGGGCTCATCTTCCAGCATTATATCAAGCAATATTCTGTTGTGACCCATAGGGTTTTCACTGGCTAGTTTTCTAATGTAGATTGCCAGGCCCTTCTTCCTAGTCTGTCTTTGTGTGCAAGCTCCGAAACCTGTCCACCATGGGTAACCCTGCTAGCATTTGAAATACTGGTTGCATAGCTTTCAGCATCATAGCAACACACAAGCCACCACAGTATGACAAATTGACAGATGAGAGGCGGCCTTCACCTGTTCCATCACCATTTTCATCCCTTTCCCAGAGGTTAGTGAAGAAAAGAAGGTCTTTGAACTTCAAAACAAGCCAATCAGTGTGCACGCTGACCACACTCATATTTCCCCTCAGCTGACATCATGGGGCAATACCCAGAGAATACAGAGTAACCCGGCCCCAACACACAGATTCTGGAAAGTAACATGAATACAACTGAGCCACTTTGTGCTATTCCTAATTGGGGGGCCTTTATCAATGGGGTGTCCCAAACCATACTCCAAAAGCACTGAAGTATAATATAGGATTTTACCAAAGGTTTCTTCATGGAAATGGAAGAGGAGGTTTACATCGTAAAGCAAAACCTCCTCTAACTTGTGCTTGGAAATGTCTCTTGTTCCCCAAAGTTCATCTCCCTATGGCTGCTGCTTCCTCTCTCTCCCTCTCTGCAACTTCTTTAGACCCCTTCCCCTCCCATAGCCACTTCTACCAGGTCCTACATCTCTTCTTTGTGTAAAGCAATTAGCATCTCCATGCATCAACCCCACTCAAGAAACCTAAGAATATTCCTTGGGATCTACTCTCTTGATAAACTCATAAACTGCTGGACAGGAAGAAAGGAAGCTGGGGAATAGTTTTAAAAACTGTTGATTTAATTATTGTTCCTTCCCAAAAATAGTAACACAACAACCAACATTTTTTCTCCCAGATTCTTTGCATTCTTTCTCTCTCATTCTCTTAACAGCCCTGTGAGACAGGTAATGGTCCCCGTTTTACAGATGAGTGTACTGAGGCTTAGAGGGATTAAGCTATTTACCAGCTACAGCTGGTAAAGTGACAGCCCCAAGTCTTTTTGAATCCGAAAACTTCAACGCCTGCCACACTGCACAGAAATAGCGAACTGCTTTTTGTGGGGGAAGCCGCCCTCTCCTCCTCAGCCACCTAGCTCAAGCCAGCTGCAGCAGCCTACCCCCGCCAGACCCTCGTGTTTCCTCTGGCCAGAGGCAAAAGGAAGCTTGTTACCTTTTCAGCTGATAGACCCATTTCCTGAGTCAGCTTTGGGTGCTAATGCACACATGGCCCAGTTTCCTCACGCCCCGAGACCTGCTCACCAACCTCAAGTCACATCTGGAACATATTTAACATTACCTCTAACCACAACTGCAAAATAAGTTTTTTGAGTCAAAGATCGGAGGAGATTAAGCAAGTAGTTTAGGCTCATGTGTAAAAGTTCAGCACAGGAGATCTATGTCCCCGCTTCCTTTACTCTCACTGGCTCTGCCCAGGAAAACTGGGCAGCTTAGCATGGGGAGTTTGGTCTAGTTGTTGTGGCTTGAGAGCATGGAGCCTGGGATTCTCCTCTAGACATGTATACTTTCCTTGCAAGTGGGGAGCAGTGGGAGGTGGGCTAGGATGAGTAGTGGTAAAGCATTTAGCTTCGGAATGAAACTGTCAAAAGTGTGAGTCCTAACTCTAACACTTGCTAGCTGTGTGACATTGAGCGAGTTACCTAACTGCCCCATGTCTTAGTTTCTACACCTCAGTAACAGAGGGTTGTTAAAAAGTAAATGAGATAATGCATGGGCCCAACACAAAGTCCTCAGGAAGTGTAACTGATCCTTAATATTGTTTCAGATGCCAGCCTCTGCTCTCCCCAGGCTCCCTAACATTGAGGCAGTCACTTAATCTCTGGGCCCCAGTTTCCTCTCCTGCATCGGCAAGTTGAATCCAGTCACCTCTCAGGTCCATTCCTGTGTTAATTACCTATGAAGCAACCTCCATTCTTCATTTATTTTCCTTCTTGCTCAGTGAAACTAAAATAATGCATTCCCAAAACCTCTTGGAAGAAAAGGGAATCTGTTTGGCGTGGTCTTTCATTGGAAACAGCTCTTCTTTTCCAGGATTGTGTTGCTTGCTGCTTGTTCAAGTTCAGAGGGAAAGAGAAACGGTAATTTCATGTGCCAAGGAGATCATTTAGACTTCAGCCCAAATGATCTTGGGAGTGGGGATATGAGGGCAAATACATTTAACATGACCCATCCACAGTCTTCGCTTTGGAGGGTCTTCTCCTCTGCAGGGGTTTGTCTGGAGGGCACACCTGTTGTGCAATGCAAATGACAAGATGGTATTCCCAGAGACCTCCATCCTGGAGTGGGTCTCGCCACATCAGACCCTAGGGAGTGGCAGGCAGTCAGCATTGAGGGGTGCCCAGTAGGGCAAGCAGAGAAGCGATAAAATGACTGTTATCTCATGATATGGCAGAGGGCAAAAGAGAGAGAGAGAGAGACATTGTATAATGATCTGGTGTCACATCAGCCAGGCCCCTGCTGTTGGCCAAAAGCAAGCAGGCTTTCTCAGCAGTTTCCTCAGGCAGCCTGTCCAGCTAACCCCGAGCACACTCCTGCCAGGAGGCATCCTTACAGACACGTGTCAACCTCCTCTCTGTTGAGAACACAAGAAAAGGAAAGGCTCTCCCACCACCTCTTCTGCAAGAGTTTTGCCATTTGGACAGATTTTCAGGGTCACTTTCTGACCCATCTCTGGGAAAACAATGACTGTCAGACCCCTCCTGACTTATTTTTTAATGGGAACTGAAACCATACATCTTTATTCAAAATACAGAACCCTGTGCCATCCTGGCCTCAGGCTTTCCAAGGCACTTCTGCTACCTTGTCCCTCGCATGTTCTCCCTACCCTTTGGCCACTCCTGGAAAGAAATGTCCTTCCAGTTAGGCATGCTTTGACTAATTAATTTATTCCATCTGTTCTTTCCTCCGAAACTCTGACCATGACACAAAAGGTTCCGAAACAGATTTGGTTCCTATATTAATAACCAGGTCACCCATAAGTGATGGGGGGTAGCGTGTGGAGAGCTGAAGTAAAGGGGCACACAAGATTTGCTTGACTTTTATGCAAATTGCTGATTTATATAGTACGTTCAAGGCATGGAGACATCTGAAACTGCATAAGAAAAAAGCCAATCTGTACTTTGCATGGGAATTTTAAAAGCCTAATCCTATTCAAATCATTGACAGAAGGAATGTAGAGGAAGAGAATACTCCATTGAGTTATTGCTGAATGAATAAATAAATAATACTGAGTACCTACCATGAGCCAATTCCCTTACCAGATGTTTTACATGTTTTTAATCTTTATTTTATTAAATGTTTGATTTATTATTATTTATTATTAAAATCCTTCTTTTTAACCCAATAACCTTTATGTTGTTATTTGTTGCTGTCGAGTTGGCCCCAACTGTTGGCGACCCCATGTACACCAAGATCACAAGATCAGAATGTTGTGATCTACAGAAACCCTATGGAAAAATCAGAGGCTGATTTTTTGGAAGCAGATAGCCAGGCCTTTCTTCCTAGCCTGTCCTAGTCTGAAAGTTCTGCTGAAACATGTTCAGCATCATAGCAGCACACAAGCCTCCACTAACAAACCGGTAGTGGCTGCACATGAGGTGAATTGGCTAGAATCGAACCTGAGTCTCCCCCATGGAAGGTGAGAATTCTACCACTGAACCACCAATGCTCCCAATAACCTTATAAAAAGGTAGTTGTGTCACAAATAAGGAATCCACACCTAAGCAAAGTCAAGTAACTTGCCTTAGTTCACCACACCTTGAGTGCAGAGCACTATTCCCTCAGGTCTGCATCACCCTAAAATCTATTCCTACTAAGTCACCCTGGAAAATGTGCATCTCTTTGTTGTGTGTGGGTTTTTCTCAAATTCTCATGACTCCATTCTCTGAGCAGGACCCCATAGTATGTTCAGAGGTGGGGAAAAGAAGCGAACATGCCTAGTGTGGTGAGCTGTCCCTGACAGTTTGGGAGAAGCAAACGTCATCCTACCTGTAGGTTCCTTCACTAAGTTAGTCGCCTTTATTTGAAGTCAAATGCCCTTTATCTGAATTGACAGCAGGTTTCTGATCAAATATTACTGAGTCTGCCTCCAGGTGCGAACCTGGGTGAGTTCCTCCATGTCCCCTTGCTTAATGCTTTGTGACTCTGGGTGCCAGCATCAAAATGTTTGGCTCAGCCTAACACAATGTGACAGCTAAAATCCGAGGGAGAAGCAGCCCCTCTTCTCCCTCTCCCACACTCGCCATATTTACAGTGTGCAGATTTCAAATCTAGTCCACAATGGACTTTTTAACACACCAGGTGTTGCCACTTGGAAAGGTCTTTTTACATGTGGGATCTTTTCATCGTGCTCCCTGCTAGGGATTTAAGGAGCAGAAGGGAAAAGAGTCCAATGTTGCTGTGTATTTGGGCCTTCCGATGCCCTGCATGAAGGAGCTTGCAGAGGGAGAGGCCCAGGGCATGGGGGATAGGGGTGCAGGTGCTTGTGGCCAGGCACAGTGACCCAAGAGCTTCCAGTTGGCTCTCAGCTGATGTTGAGGCAGTCTGAGGGAGTCAGGGCAGATTGCCTCCAACGAAAGAGCCAGGTCCATTCCAGCCTGTAGTCGATTGAGATAACCTTGACAACACGAACAATGAACAGCACGTCATTTTCCTGAGGATGCGCTGGTACACGGGAAGATCTCTGCCAAATCTCATCCCCTTGCCAAGGCTTCCAGGTGTTTCTTTGTGTTCGCACAGAGAACTAACATCATTTTTTCCTTCAGTTCAGAAGAGGTGGTCCAAAGTGTTTAAGCGACGGTAGTTGCAACATGTCAGAGTGGGAATTTATTATCTTAGCCCCAATAGGTCTTAATAAGCCTTACACAACTGTTTAGGCATTTATTCTATTAAAGGCTGTTCATTCTGGTGGCTTCACCTGAATATTCATGATCTTCCTATCCCCAGAGCTTCAGCATAGCAGCTGTTTAAAACCCACAGCAAATGTTCAAGAGAGTTCCACAAATATAAACACCCTCACAGCTGAATGTTCCAGCCCCGGTCTCACAGAGGCTAGCCATGAAACATTTATGTCGAGTCTTTTTTGGAGGGCAGCATTTACAAAACTTAAATAATCCTGTCCCTTGGGGAGCCCTTCACTCTGATTGGGACATTACCAGGAGGACAAAGGGTTTGGAGAGCCCGCTTTCACAAAGCTACCTGCCTCCCTCCTTGCTCCTGCCCATAATGGAAGGTTCTGAATAAATTCTAACTTGAAGGAGAGCGAGAGCAATCTGGGGACTGGGGTAGGGGAGGGGCAATACACGCTTCAGGGGGATAATGCTAAGTTGGTTGCTTGTGGAAGAGAGATGGTTTGTACAGGGAATATTTTTAGCATAAAAATATCAAAAGAGAGAGGACTGGTGGTGGTTTTCCAAAGGGACGTAACTAGGAATGACAGGATTAAATTAGCAAGAGGAAGACCTGACATGAAATTTAGTGAGATCTCCCTCTTGAGCATATGTTTTCTGCCTTTCAAGTTAGAATGCAAAGTAGAAAAAGTTCAGGCCTATCTTGATGATTAAACAGATTCCCCCTTGGGCAAGTCATTTAACCATTTTATATCTCAACTTCCTCATTTGGGTGTTGTGTCAAAGAAGATGATTGTGTGAAAGCATTTTGTAAACCAATATGATATTAATGTATTATAAATAACATTCCTATAATCATTACAAAAGAGTTTTAAGAATTAGTTTAAAAACATAAAGATAAAGATGAATTAATATACTTTTTTAGCCTTTTTGTGGGAAACCAAGTTCACCTAGGCCAGTAAGAGTTATGAGGTAAACAGGATGTGAAGATATTAGTAAATAGATAGATAGATAGATGCCATCAAGTAGAGTCCAACTCAGGCAACCTCATGGACAACAGAACGAAACATCGCCAGGTCCTGCGTTAGCCTCACAATCGCCAGCATGTTCTAGTCCGTCATTGTGGCTATTGTGCCAGTCCATCTCACTGAGGGTCTTTCTTGCCCTTGTTGACCCTCTACTTTAACAAACATGATGCCCTCTTCTAGCAACTGATCGTCTCTGATGACATGTCCAAAGCAAGCAGGTCAGACAGTGGTATGTTGTGATCCTAAGGAATTCACTGGCTAATTTTCAGAAGTAGATCCTTCTTTCCAGTTTGTCTTAGTCTAGAAGCTCCACTGAAACCTCCACCAGGGGTTACCTGTCTGGTATTTCAAATAAACAGTGGCATAGATTCCACCATCATGGAACACACAGACCACCACAGTGTAACAAACTGACAGATGGGTGGTGAGTAGAGATATTACTCATGGGATTAAGCACTCGACTACTAGCTGAAAGGGAACCCACCTGGAGGCACTTTGGAAGATAGGCATAGAGATCTGCTTCCAAAAGGCCACAGCCTTGAAAGCTCTGTGGAGCACAGGTCTACTTTGACACACATGGAGTCACCATGAGTCAGAATTGTCTTGACAGCAGCAACAACATACTACAGTTTAGTGAAGTACAAAGGACATGGGTTGCACAGTCAGATTGACCTAAGTTCAAATCCCAGTGCTACTGATGAAATTAGAGCAAATCATATAGCTTTTCCAAACCTCAGTACCTTCATCTGTTAAATGGAAACAAGAATATCTACATTTTTGTCACAAGGTCTGAGGTGCTGTGAGATAGCACAGCACGTTCCTGGAACAACATAGCAGCTCAACAGGTACAGTTCCCTACTCCCACCTACACCGCCCAGGAGGACAGCTTGCCTCTCACACCCCAGGAGGTCCCCACAGCTGTGAAGTCTCAGAGCCAGCAGCTGTATGTGACTTCAGGAGCCAGAACACCACCCTTACAAGTCAAGAATCTGAAACCAAGAGCAGGGTTGAAGAGATGACTCTGTCCCCTCCTTGGTTCTTCTACTGCCCTGGCAGGCTCAGTCATGACTTGGGAGCCCTAAAAGAGGAGAAGAGAGATGAAGACTTTATTACAAGTTTATTCCAGGAGAATGAAATAACTAAAACTTCTCAAGTAAGTGGCCCATCCCTGGCCAAGTCACCACCCCCGCACAACCCCCATGTTTCCCCAGAGCTTACCCCATTGTATTACTGTCATAGATTGAATTGTGTCCCCCAAAATATCTGTCAACGTGACTAGGTCATGATTCCCAGTATTGTATGATTGTCTACCATTTTGTCACCTGATGTGACTTCCCTATGTCTTGTAAATTGTATCACTATGATGTAATAAGATGGATTAGCGGCAGTCGTGTTGATGAGATCTACAAGATTAGATAGTGTGATATAAAAGAGAGAAGTGAGCAGAGAGATGTGGGGACCTCACACCACCAAGAAAGCAGTGCTGGAGCAGCGCATGTCTTTTGGTCCTGAGGTTCCTGCGCAGAGAAGCTCCCAGACCAAGGGAAGTTTGATGCATCACAAGCACCTTCCTCCAGAGACAACAGAGAGAGAAAGCCTTCCCCTGGAGCTGATGCCCTGAGTTTGGACTTCTAGCCTACTAGACAGTGAGAGAATAAATATCTGTTTGTTGAAGCCATTCACTTGTGGTATTTCTGTTACAGCAGCACTAGATGACTAAGACAATTACCATCCTTGATTCTTTTTTAATCCATTTTCCTCATTAGACTAATGCATCTCAACCTTTTGTAAATGCTACCTTTGGGTTCACAGGAAAATCTCAAGCGCTCCTTTAACAGTGTCTGAAATTTTGAAATAAAAGAAATATCATGATTAAAATCAAGTCAAGTGCCATTATAATATTAACATGTGTTTTCAAGCTACACAAGCTTCCTTCCTAACACAACTTCCTATCCCAAGCTTGAAAACAGTTATAATAGGGAATGAGAGAGCCAAACATGGAAAAGTTAAATCAATAACATGTGGCAAATGTTATACCAGAGGAACAAAGCAAGTCCTGGGGAAGCCCTCAGGAGGAAACGTTCTGCTGGGGGAACCAGGGGAGGCTGCACAGAGGAGGTGGTGATTTGACTAAGCATTTTCTGGATGAAAAGACAGAACAGGCATTTCAAGCACAAGCAACTGTGTGGATCAAACTTTCAAGGACGGAAGAAGATGATGTGGCAAGGAAATGGCGGAAAGTTCCTTGTTGTTGATGTGGTTGAGTGGGGAGCAGTGGTGACATAGATGGGGCTCATGATGCCATGCTAAGGAGCTGGACTAAATTCTATAGGCAGGGGTAGAGTGATAGATATCAGCAGGATGTTATTTTAGAGAGAAAACACATACATATGTGTGATAAAAGAGTCAGATAGGGAGATCATATACTATATACTTGTTGTTGGTCACTGCCATCAAGTTAGCTCCGACTCATGGCAGCCCCGTGTACAACAGAACGAAATGTTGTCTTGTCCTGTGCCATTGTCAAGATCATCGATATGCTCCAGTTCATTGTTGCAGCCATTGTGTATTTTGAGTCCTTCCAACCTAAGGGGCCCATCTGCTGGCACTATATGTGACAATATTCTGTTGTAGTTCATCAGGTTTTCATTGGCTAATTCTCAGAAGTAGGTTGCCAGGCCTTTCTTCCTAGTCCATCCTGGTCCGAAAGGTCCACTGAAATCTGGCCACCACGGGTGACCCTGCTGGAATTTGAAATATTAGTGGCAGAGCGTCCAACATCGCAGCAACATGCAAGCCACACAGTATGACAAACTGACACACTGGTGGTGGACTACCTACTTATCCTCACAATAACTCCTTGGGGTATTATTTCTATATATTTCTCTGTAACAGTAAGAAAAATGAGGCTTGGAGGAGCTCATGACTTGCCCAAGCTCTTTAACTAATGAATGGAAGCTCTGTAACAGATGCGTGGCAGAGCTGGGACTCAAGCCCAGGCCTTCTGACCTTAGATCTCGGGATTTTTCACTCTCGTCCTCATTAGCCACTACAACAACAAAATGCAGACACTGAGTTTGGCTTCAGGAGTTTTTAACTTTTTTTCGTGCTGTGGACCCATTTAACAGTCTGGTGAAGTCTATCAGCCTCTTCTCTCAGACTGTTTTTAAATACAGAAAAGAACATGCATAGAACTACCAAGGATGCCAGTTATATTTAAATATGTTGGTGGTGGTGGTGTGTGCCGTCAAGTTGATTTTCGACTCATAGTGACCCCATGTGTTACCGTATAGAACTGTCTCATAGGGTTTTTGAATCTACTAGCCGCTCCTTGGAAACACTTGGGGGTAGTTCTCTCCTCCATCCTACAGGGTCGCTGTGTGTCGGAATCAGCTCCATGGCAACAGGTTTGGTTTTTTGCTTTTTTGTTTTTTTTTAATCTTCACAGGAGCAGATCACCAGGTCTTTCTACTATGGAATTGCTGGGTGGGTTCAAACCGCCAACCTTTCGATCAGCAGGCAGGCACTTAATCGTGTCACTAGGGCTCCTTAGATTGAAATATAGTTATCAAAATATTTAAAACATTGTACTACAGTGATATACATGCTTCCTTAGTAATGCATCAAATAGCAGGCTCTATCAGAGGGACTAATACCTACCAGAATTTCAAAAGAGCAGTAAATGCAAATAATGTTTCAAGATGTCTGCAACAACTGCAATCGGATAAAAAATTTGTGATTTCTATTGATGACAAGCTCACGGGTTTTGCTCATACTACTATAATTTGTCCATAATCACAATTAAAAGAAATGGTAAATTTCAGTTAGGATTATGAAAATAAAGGTATTTTTTTCCCCACCGAACGTATACCTGTCGTTATCAAGTCGATTCCAACTCATAGCGACCCTATACGACAGAGTAGAACTGCCCTATAGGATTTCCAAGGCTATAATCTTTACAGAAGCAGACTGCCCCATCTTTCTCCCGAGGAGTGGCTGGTGGGTTCGAGCCACCAGCCTTTGGGTTAGCAGCCGAGCATTTAACCACTGTGCCACCCAAACACATAGATACCTGAATAATATCCATGAATCCTGGTTAAGAATCTGGAAAATATTTCTAATTTTAGATCATGTACAACAATGATTTCTAAACTTTTTTGGAATGGAGTCCTTTTTTTCAAATGAACTGAGAAGCAGAATTACTATGATGAAAAAGTTAAAAGCAGAGAGACGCTGACTGAAGCAGAACATAAAGGACTTGGAGACACTTCTAACCCACCTCCTGAGTCTCCGGGCCATATCCCTCTGCCCAGGCACCTTCAGTGGAGCTGGCCCATGAAGCATCTCCACAGAACCCCAGGGCTCCCCGGAAAATATTTTACAGGGTTTTCCTAACACTTGTAGGCAGTGCTCAAGACTGAAGTCTGGAAATGTTTCTGGTGGCAACAGCCCTTTCCAGAAAATACACTACCCTCCTGCTCTCAGGGAAGCTGGTTTTAAGGGACAGTTTCTGAGCAATCAGAGGATCTTCAGGAATATTCCGGAGGTAGCATTGTTCATACATAGACCTGATCCCAATGAACAGTAATGGTTTCAAGCTAATAAGGAAATAATCCGTTTTCAGCAGATGAAAGAAGAGGGATCAGGAAGGTAACCTGAGCTGTGGGTAATAACAGTGCCAAAAACTTATAATGGAAACTATGTAAAGAATCCAAGACTCTTTGTTAGATATGAATGATTTCTTTTTTCTGGTGAAAAGTGTATGAAGAACTTGAGAAGAAGGGCCTGAGTGGATTTTATGAAATAAACTTCTGTCTCAGGAAGAAGGGCTTGGGGTTAGGTTGCAGCTCAGCTGTATCCTTAGGTTACGTAACAGGGATAGAGTTGAAAGATGTTCAAGAAACCACAATACGATGTGCTCTGTCTTTGAACTCTTTCCTCCAGGTTTTAACTGTAAGTTCATACCTTTTTTTTTTCCCCTGAAATACTTCTCGTTGAGTGTGTAATATTCAGCAGAGACAGAAACAAACGTAATTAAGAAAGAATTCTATAAAGGGTGATACACACACCTGGTGTTCCCCACTCTGAGTACCAGAATCTTTACTGGAATAATCAGGACGAATCCACCTACTCTGGATACCTGTGTCTAACAGTACTTTAAGGTTTTTTATTTGTTTGTTGTTGTTGTTTTTTAAGTCAGGGGGTTTTTGAGAATATTAAATGGGTTTTATGTCTAAGCCCACTCTGAAACAAGAACTAGACTATTACCTCTACTGTCAAAATACGGAGAACTATAAAAGATATGTGGTAGGCTATGGTATCAATTCATAGTTCATTCATTTATTTATTCCACAAACATTTGCTGAATGGCTTTTGTGGTTGTTATACCAAACTAGGTGCCAGAGATACATTGGTGGAAAAAACATGGTTCTTGTGGGACAAACATTCTAGAAGAGACAGACATTCCACCAATAATTACACAATTCCTCCCAAAAGGACTGATTCTCAGTCTTCAGTGTGACTAAGAATCACCCAGGAAGCTTGTTGAAAAACACATATTCCTGATTCAGCAGACCTGAAGTGGGGCTGAGGAATTAGCATTCTTAACAAGTCCCACAGTGAGCCTGATGCGGGTGATTGGCAGGCCGTGCTTTGAAGAACACTGCGACTTAACGCAGCTTTGAAACCATGTGTCTGTCTTTCCTGTGTCCACCACTCTCCAGACAGGAATGCCCATTTATTGCTTCAGAGCCCTTATCAATTAGTCTTAGTCTTTGCCCATACACTTTCTTAGAGCTCAGTCTTTAAGTACTACATCCTAAGTGCTGAAATAATTTCTTTCTAAGGAATGCTCTGACTCTCTCCAACATCCTCAGAAAACGCCTTCTGTATTTTGCTGTAGCCCCCATCTCTCTTAACTGAACAGTCTGCCCCTCCGCGTTTTTAGGCAGCTGCATTGTTGCCACATTCTGTGAGCTTCAGCTGTGGAAGGGGCGTTTCACACCCCTTTGGGCAGGAAGAGTCACGTTCTGCTCACAGGATGCTTGAATCTTTCCTACGCAACACCATTAACTATCCCAACCCACCACATTCACCCTGTGGTATTGAAGGGCATGACTGTTTACCGTCTTCATGCCTTATATCACAAATACACACACACACACACACACACACACCCCTGCATATAAATATGTTTGCATAGAAAATTTATCTAAATAAAATCTCTCATTTCCTTAATGTTATCAAAAAGTATTAATTTTCAAACTCTTAGGTACTAACTGTATACATCTAGTAGTCCAGTCAAGGACTTTCTCTTGCCAATGCTGTTTTCATAAAGCCACCCTAAAGTGAAGAACCCCAGTCTCAAAATGCAATGACCCTTTCTCTTCCCGTAGATAACAGTGTCGTAATAATACAGTGTCAACCTAGGACCATGTATGTGCCTGGACCTGACTGTGACTCACCCCATAACTCCAGCAATTGAAGCAAAACCAGTGTATATCATCCTTCCAAGGACAAACTATTACTGCACAATAATCTCTAAAACAATTACATAGATGTTTAGATAGATGGATAGACAGACAGGGAGATAGATAGATAGACAGATAGATCCCAGTGGATTCTAAATATATATTATACTTTTAAAAGTTTGTCCCTATTTTTTACTTCTTCTTAATATGATAAAACCTTACTAATAAAAAATTAATTGCTTAAGGCTCAGCTGAATTAGTAAAAATGGTGAATTCTAAATTATGTATTTTCAGAACAGTTTTGTTACTATAAAATATAACTAGCTTAAGTAAGTATTACCAAGTAACTGCCCTGCCCTGCTTTAATCGGTAGGTAAGAATAATTTATAGTTAGCATATGAAGGCTGCTGACTTGCTGTTTTTTTAGTTAACGTCTCCTAGCATAAGCTGCACGTGCTTCCTACAGGACTCATCACAAGAGTTATCCAAATCTGGCTCTAGAAACACTCAATAAGGATGTCTTAGCAGATTAAAACACTGGATAATTTTTTGATGTCCATTTTATCCCTAAATTTCCATAATTCTATGATTGACAGCTTTTAACATATCTCTTTTATTTTTTAATCTGGTAAAATTCCTTTTATGAGTCATCATAAATTCCAAACTAGTGAAACCCAAATTGATAGGCTTTGCTGAATCCAGTTACTTTACATATTTCCTGATTTTCACTGGAAAATTAATATTTGGTGCCGTCTCAAGAATGTCATGTCCCATGGAATGTAATTGGAAAAAAGAAGAGTACTTCATTCCAGACATAGAAAACAGCACAATAATAAAATTGGCAATTAACATGAGTGTCATAGTGTACTATTCCCTTCCAAATATATGCTGTCTTTTTTAATTTATGGTTATTCTGTATGATAAGGATTGTTATTGTTAATAACATCATGTTAAAGAAAGAGAAACCAAGAGTCTGTGAGCTCTTTCAGAATTAGAATTCAGACCTTCTAATTACACAGTATTAAAAAAAAAAAATAGTTGCCGTTGAGTCAATTCCAACTCCTAGTAACCCTATAGGACAGAATAGAACTACCCCATAGGGTTTCCATGGAGCACCTGGTGGATTTGAACTGCCAATCTTTTAGTTAGCAGCTGTAGCTCTTAACCACTACGCCACCAGGTTTTCCTTACACAGTATACCGGGTACATAATAGAAGCTCAATATATATTGGTTGAAGGAGTGAACAAATTAATCAGTCAACACATAAAAATAATTAGGATAACCTATCTAATTAAAAGAAAACACTGGTACGCAAAGCAAGACAATCATTCAGACACTAAACATCTCTCAGTTGCCTAGGAATGCAGGAATTCTATCAAGGTACTTAGCCAGGACAAGCTACATAATTTGCAGGACCCAGTGCAAAATAAAAATGCAGGGTCCCTTGTTTAAAACTCTTTCAGAATTTCAAGACAGTGATAACAGAGCATTAAACCAAGCATAAGGTCCTTCTAAGATTAAGGATTTGTGTGACCACATAGATCTCACACCCAAGTTAGCCCTACACATAGCTCTTTAAAGCTTAGAGCACTGGTTTTGGATAGGAATGGTACTATACTCTGCGATAGCATTTTGGATGGTGAATGGAAGGCTTCTTGGTTGGTACAATGATTGGAGGCCCTGCTGGTATATAGTGGGCAAGGACCAAGGATTCCAGAGATACTCAATTCCAGGCCAGTCCTGCACTATAAAGAATCTTCCTGCTTCCCAGAGAATTTTAAATGTCCCACCAGATATTCACATAGGTAAATAGCCTGTTTATAATTATCTGAGCTTAAAATCCACCTTTATTTTACACATCCTGAATTTTCCAGGAATGTGACTACGGTGTCAGCCCTGGCAAGACTGCATGCTGCTGACAACTAGAGCATTCTTTTATTTTTCTAATTGGATGAAGACAGGTTATAATATCGAAGCATTTCATTTCAGATTGGCAAAAGAGGATTTCAAAATATTTGTTACATAAAGTGACTTTGGGTATGAAAGGGTTGAGAGCCACAGGCTTATAAGCATAAAATTACAAAATGTTTGAGCTGGAAGGAATTTGGAGGATTTTCTACTTCATTGACAGATAAGGAAGTTGAGGCTGAAACAGATTACATATCTTGCCAAGGGTCACCCAGCAATTATTGGCAAAGCCAGGACTTGAACCCATGGTTGATTTCCAGGATTGGATAGAGTAGTTCTTTCCTTCCTTCCTTCCTTCCTCCCTCCCTTTTTTCCTTCCTTCCTTCCTACGCTTCCTCCCTCACTTCCTTTCTTCCCTCTCATTTTTCTTCCTTTATTCCTCTTTCCTTCCAACAAAAACAACTGAGCTCTCACTCTGTGCCAAGCATTGGAGTGAGTCCTGGTGATACAGAGATGACTGAGACACAGTCCTTGCCCTCAGGGAGATCACAGAATGACTGGAAAACAGTGAAGAACCCGAATTCGGTGCAACCTGCCTTAGAGTAGACCTATGTTCAAAGAAATACCAGGTGCAAGTGACTGACCCTGCCTCAGGGAGTTGACAAAGTCCTCCCAGAAAAGGTGGAATTTGAATCTTGAGGTGGGAGAAGCACTTTGTTCTATAGGGAAAGGGTAACTCCTGTTCCAAGCAGGTGCACAGAGCGTACAAAGACACAGTGTCCTAAAAGAGACCATCTGTAATCAGGTATTGACTGTCCACAACCCTGACAGAGTCAGTCAGAGCCCTTAATGTCAAGGGGTACTTTCCAGAAGCACAGGCTTGGTCATTAGATTGCCAAACGCAGCCTAAGACCAAACCAAGAGCAGGGCTGGCTCAGAGGACTTGGGACTCCCTGTGGTTGATGGGGAGAAAGGAAATTAAGGGGGAAGTTGCCATGCTGCTCTGATTGTTCCAAGGGTCTAGTAAGCCTTGGATTCTGTGGGCGCTGGCTAGAGTGCAAACTAAGAAAATAGCTTGTTGATTGCTGAAGTGACTAAGTGGATCGCCTGATTGATTCTCACCTAGCTTGGAGCACACTTCAATAACGAACATCAAGTGTTTTAATAAGAGGAAAGGGAAGATTTACTGGATGTGAGTGCTTTTCATTAGGGAGAACTGAGAGGAAATAAAACATGCTGACCCTCTAGTCAGGGGCCACTGCATGGCCTCCAGCCCAATGACTGCCAACCAGACAGGAAAGTGAGTAAGAGGAAGTCAAAAGAGACAGCCCCTGGAGCAGTGCCTATCAAAAGTGTTAGAAAATTATTTTTACAGATTGCCAGATTGTCTGCTTTCCTTCTTTTCTTCCTCTCCACCCTGCGAACTCTGCCACCCAGGAAGCTAGAATGTCGACAAAGTAGCTGCTGCTTACTGAGCCCAGAACCAGGCACCAGCTTGGCATTTTTTAGGCATTATCTCTAATCCTCACCTCAACCCTACAAGGAGTGTATAATTTTCTCCACATTACAAGGGAAGAAACTGAAACAAATGAAGTGACTCTTAAACGGTGGGGCCGGGAATAGAACTCAGGTCTCTGGCAGTAAGACCTATACTTAAAATTTTTCTCTTGGAAATAAGGCTCGTGGACATCTTTATTTTTTTTTCCTCAAGGCTTTGAGTTGGATCCACTCTACCACTGTATAAGCTTGTCAAAACTTAACTTTTATTGATCAGTTACTATGTGTCAGGTGCCAAGCAAATATTATATTATGCCACTTGATCTTCACAACCAGTTTCGGAGGTTGGTCTACTATTATTATCCCCATTGTAGAGATAAGTTAATTGAGGCTTAGAGAGTTAACTTGCCCAAGGGTCTGTGGCAAAATGGAACCTTGAACCCCATACTATCTGATTCCAGAACCCAAGGTCTTATCGACTACATCTTAGCTGCCTCTTAAAGAAAGGAGAAATAAAAAGCATAGCTGATTAGGTTGCGTTTGAATTATGGTGCTGGCAAAGAATACTGAATATACCATGGACTGCCAGAAGAACAAACAAATCTGTCTTCGAAGAAGTACAGCCAGAATGCTTATTAGAAGCCAGCATGGCAAGACTTTGTCTCACATACTTTGGACATGTTATCAGGAGGGACCCGTCCCTGGAGAAGGACATCATGCTTGGTAGAGTAGAGGGTCAGCGAAAAAGAGGAAGACCCTCAGCAAGATGGATTGACACAGTGGCTACAACAATGGGCTCAAGCATAACAACGATTGTGAGGATGGCGCAGGACAGGACCGTGTTTTGTTCTGTTGTACATAGGATTGCTATGAGGCAAACTGGCTCAACAGCACCTAACAATAACAACAACAAGTAGACATAGAAAGGACACAAGAGAATGCATCCATTCATTTAACTATTCAACAAATACTTGTCGAGCCCCTACTTTATCTCAAGCATTTTTCTAACCCCTAGGGATACAGTGATGATGAGGAAAGCTCTTATGGAAATGGTATTCTTTTGGGGAGTAGCACACAATAAACATTAAACAAGTAAGAAAAATGAGATAAGTCCTGATAGATATAAGTACAATAAACCAAAACCCATTGCCATTGAGTGGATTCCGACTCATAGCAACCCTATCGGACAAAATAAAACTGTCCTATAGGGTTTCCAAGGAGAAGCTGGTGGAGTCAAACTTTTGGTTAGCAGCTGTAGCTCTTAACCACTGAGCCACCAGGGCTCCATAAGTACAATAAGGAAAATACAACAGGGCAAGGTGGGTGGGTCGATTTTATATTGGGTGGTCAAGTGGTTTCACCTGAGAAAGTTGCATGTACGTTGAGGCTTCAATGATTAGGAGGTTCTAACCATACAAAGGTCTTTTGGAAAAGGATTCTAGGTAGGAGTAACAGTGAGTGCATAAACCAGAAGGCAGAGATGAACTTGGTGCATCCAAGGAGAAGGCTACTGTGTTTAGAAAGTAGTGAGGGAGAAAGGAGGAGGAATAAGATCTGAAAGGAGGGGTAGCCAGGTCATAAGGGATTTGAATTTTATTCTAAGTAAGAGAAGGAAGCCATGGAAGGTTTTTAAGAAGAGAAGTGTTATGATCTGATTTTCATTTTAAAAACGTGATGTTGGCTGCTGTTAGGAGAGGACAAAAGAAGATGCGTTAAAAACAAGTTAGAAGGCCATTGTAGCTGTCCAGCTGGAGCAATAATGTTGGCTTGGGTTAGGTGGAAGCAGGAGATGCAGAAAAGTGGACACATCCTGAATATATTTTGAGGGAAGAGCTGACCTCATTTGCCATCTGGCAGTGGCCATTTAATAAATAGACTAGAGCTACTGCTTTTTGTTGCCCCCTGATGGTGCCCCCTGCCAACCACACTCATGATGTTTTGACTGGCTTCTACCAAGTTAAACTACGAAAACTTGACTGAAATAACAGAATCTGATGCCATCATCTCCTCTGCTCACCCCAGGGGAGGGTTTTATGAAGTTTCACAAAAACAATGCCTGCTAGGAAGCCAAAGGGCCCCTCTGACCACTGCTCACTGTGGCCCAGAAGGAAGAAAAATGCCACTGGCAAGGAACTCTTATGTTTTCTAAAACAGCCCAAGTGATGATTTGTCCTATTTGCTGTGACCGAAGTAGCAGTTGCTTTAAAAGAGAAAGCCACTTCAGGAGAAGTAGAAAATGAGGTGAAATAGATGAGAGTCTGGGTCATGGTGAGGTACCACCTCCTATTTTTAAAAGCAGCTAAGGAATGCCAGTTCTTCTCATAACATATCAGGGAAAATGAGAGTAGGGTCTATCTATCACCAACATGTTTAAAGGCCCATTCTAGAAATAGGGGAAATTCTTGTGAGGCATAATGAAGAAGGTGACAGGGAAGTGTTCCTTTGTGTCATGTCCTCAGGAGGGAAGATAGCCAGTAGCATGCCATTGTCTGCAGGTCTGACTCCAATAGACAGAAGGTTGGGCACAAGGTGAACTGTCAAGAGAAAAAAAAAACCAAGGGAACCCTAAGAAGACGGGCCTTGTACATAATTGATCTGACAGAGCACAGCCCACTCCATCACTACAGCTGAAATATGGCCCCTCTCCCATGTGGGAATGCATTTGTGTTTAAGAGCGCCAGACTTCATCTATTAAGGAAAGTGTTTAAATAGGAAGGATAACATGCCTGTCAGTCTGAGCTAGTGATTCTGGAAACCCAAACACCATGTCAATTAGAAATCTGAAAAAGAAATCTAACTCTAGCCTAAACCTATAGGAATTTTAGTCACTGAACTAGGAAAGAGAATGAGTAGCTTATGCCACCTCTCCTTCCAGACTTTTGGCAGTTGTAACTGTATTCAGAGGAAAAATTCTGTCCATTCTGCAGACGTTTATAAACAGTGGTGCTAGAATTATTCTCAGTTCCTTGAGTTTGCTTTCTTCCTAGGGACAGAATAAAGGATTTCATTGTTTCATCAGCAAATATTTATTCAGTACCTATCATTTCTCCAGAGTCTTTGGGTGAAGCAAATGGTTAACATGTTTGACTGCTAACCAAAATGTTGACAATTCAAGTCCACCCAAAGGCACCTCATAAGAAAGTCCTGGCAATCTACTTCTAAAAACTCGACCGTTGAAAACCCTATGGAACCTAACCAGGGACATGAAGGACTTATACAATGAAAACTATATAACACTGCTGAAAGAGATTAAGAAGACTTAAATAAATGGAAAGTTGTTCCATGTTCATGGTTTGGAAGATTCAGTATTGTTAAGATGTCAATTCTACCCAAAAGGATCTATAGATCCTAATCAAAATCCCAACAGGCTTCTTTACAGAAATAGAAAAATAAATCCTCAACTTTATGTGGAATGGCAAGAGGCCCTAGATAGCTAAAGCAATGTTGAAAGAAAAAGAACAAAGAAGGGGGGCTCACATTCCCTGATTTTAAAGTATACCATATAGCTACAGTAATCAAAACCGCCTGGTACTGGTATAACAATAGACATATAGACCAATGGAATAGAATTGAGAGTCCAGACATAAACTCACACATCAATGGTCAACTGACTTTGTACAAGAGTACTAAGTCAATTAAATGGGGAGTAAAGAATCTCTTCATTAAATTGTGTTGGGAAAATTGGATTTTCACATGCAGAAAAATGAAACAGGAACCATGCCTCACACTATACACAAAAACAAATTCGGAATGGATTAAGGACGTAAATGTGCAAACTAAAACCATAGAATTCTCAGAAGAAAATGCAGTGGCAACACTGACAGGCCTAGCTTTTAACAATGGATTATCTAATATAACAACAAAAGCACAAACAGCGAAAGACAAAATAAATAAATGGGACCTCATAAAAATTTACAATCTTTGTTCATCAAAAGACTTTAACAAAAAAGTAAAAAGCAAGCTACCAACTGAGAGAATATCTTCAAAACCATATATCTGATAAGGATCTAATAACCAAAATATATACAAAACATTGACAACAAGAAAAAGACAACCTAATCATAAAATGGGCAAAGGACTTGAATAGACATTTCACCAAAGAGGGCATTCAAATGGCCACTAGACACATGAAAAGATGCTCAGCATCATTAGCCATCAAAGAAATGCAAATCAAAATGACAATGAGATACCATTTCTCTCCCACCAGGATGGTTAAGATATAAAAAAAAAAAAAAGAAACTATCAAATATTGGCGAGGATGTGGGGAAACTGGAAACCTTATCCATTACCGATGGACTGCAAAATGGTACAGCTGTTGTAGAAAACAGTGTGGCAGTTCCTAAAAAAACTAAAAATAGAACTACCGTAATGATCCAGCAATTCCACTCTTAGGTACATACCCAAAAGACTTGAAAACAGAGACTAAAAAGAGTTGTACGCCAATGTTTATTGCAGCACTATTCACAATAGCCAAAACGTGGAAACAACCTAAATCCCAATCAACAGATGAATGGATAAACAAAATGCGGTACACACATACAATGGAATACTACTCAGCCAGTAGGGTAAATGAAGTCTTAATACATGTTATAGTATGAATGGAGCTTGAAGACATTATGCTGAGCAAAATAAGCCAATCACAAAAGGACAAATATTATATGACTTTGCTTACATAAAAAAACTATAAAAGACAAATGTACAGAGATCAAAGGTTATTAGGGTTACCAGGGGTGGGAGGAGGGGGGCAGAGAGGGGTTAACAGTGACAGAAGGGTCACATTGATTAAGAGTAGTGTTGCACAACCATTTTATTGTTATGCTGTCAATATGTCGTATGCCTGTAAAAAGTTGAATTAGCAAAAGTTGTGTGATAGACATATTTACAATGACAAAAAAAAAAAAAAAGAGTAGCTGCTGAGGCTGCTTGTGTACAACCAAACACCTCATGGGATTTGGTTCCTTGTCATGATTTCATGGGACATCGCAGTTAATTGGCCTAATTATGTGCTTAGTGCCTCTGTTCTACCTCCTAATTCACTTCCTAGTGCCAGGAATCTTATAAACTTACTAGCAGCCATCCAAGGCACAACAATTGGTCTCTATTCACCTGGAGCAACAGAGGAAAAAGGAGAGTCAGGAATAGGAGGAGGATATGGAATGTGTGGCTAATTGCCTCCATGAGCAACCGCCTCCTTTGCCATGAGACCAGAAGAACTGAAGAGTGTCCAGCTACCATTACTGAATGCTTTGATCAAAGATTTCATAGAAGAATCTTGATCAAAAGGGGGAAAATGTTAGAATAGAATTTCAAATTCTCATGGACTCCAGAATTTTTGGAGGCATGGAGGATGGATGAAACCTTGAAACTATTGCCCAAAGAGAATATTTAAAATTTAAACCAAAAATATCCCTTGACAAAGGATCAAATTCAGTTTAATTCAACAAACCTCTGTTGAGCTTTTATTCTAAGCAAAGCAATATAAGAAGAATAAGAAAATTATTCATTCAACAAATGTTAATGATGCAATGTGTGTGACATACTATACCGGAGACTTGGGGAGACACATAGATTTCAATCTAGACAACTACCTCAAGGAACCTGAAATGTGGTAGTTATGATAAGACTTGCATAGAGATAACTAAAACCAAAGATAGAAGATGTTAAATATAAAAAAGAGAAGTGCAGATAAAGAACTTTAACAGGAAAGCTAAAGGGGATGACCAACTCTGGGAGACGGGCAAAATGTATCTCTACCTCAACTCTCCAATTCATTTATTTATTCACTCAAGAAATATAACTTGAATTTTTGCCACATACCAGATATTGCTAAGGTCTGGGATGAAAATCAGACTAGAAAATTAGAATAGACAGATGCCAACACATGACTATTCACTGTGATAGATACTTTAACCCAAGTGTACATAAGAGGGGAAAAGAAAGCAAAGAAGGCAACTCCTAAGACTTCTTGTGATGAAGGATTGTTAGCAAAGAAAAGGTTTTTACCAAAAAGATGACTTGTGAGCTGAGTGTGGAAGAAGAGTAGAGGAGATAGAAAGAGAAGGGAGAGCACAGCTCTCTAGGCAGAATAACTACAAAGATTTTGAAGTGAGAGACTGTTTGGTGACCTGCAAGTTGATAGACGTGGAGGGCTATTAGTTGCATGTGAGAATAAGGGGAGGACACAGGGGAAGAGGCAGAAAGAGTCTCTACTTGATGGCTTCAATTTCCTCCGTGAAATGGGAGGTGAAGTTAACAGCCAAAGGGTGGAGGTAGAGTGATCTAAAACCAAAACCCAAACCTATTGCCATCGGATTGATTCCGAGGCACAGCAACCCGATAGGACAGAGTACAGCTGCCCCATCGGGCTTCCAGGGAGCAGCTAGTGGATTTGAACTGCCAACCTTTTAGTTAGTAGCCGAGCTTTTAACCATTGCACCACCAGGGCTCCAGAGTGGTCTAAAAAAAACAAAAACCAAACCAGTTGCCGTCGAGTCAATTCCAAATCATAGTGACCCTGTAGGACATAGTAGAATGGCCCCATACAGTTTCCAAGGAGCACCTGCTGGATTCAAACTGCCGACCTTTTGGTTAGCAGCTGTAGCTCTTAACCACTATGCCACCAGGGTTTCCTCAGAGTGGTCTAGGGGGACAGAAATGGCAGATTACATTGTGGAAGGCTGCTTTGAGAAATGTAAGAGGGTGCTAACAAAGAGCAAATAAATGGCAGCTCTGAAATAGGAAGCCACAAGTTTGTGGGGCACAAATCCACATAGTGATGCAAAATACTCGAACAGTCCTGAGTAGCCTGCGTATAAGAGTAGGGAGAACAGATCACCGGACAGACACAGCATGTGAGCATGCAAGGGAACTGAGGGTGCCATAAATAGTTCAGATGATCAATCACAGGATCTGGACTGATGGGTTGAAAAAAAATTGATCAAGGGGTTGGAGCTGGAATGGTAAATAGTTTTCATCTCATGTGTCAACTCCAATTAATAGAATCCTGTGTGGAGAAGGATCCCAAAGTTACATCCAGGCTCAAGAGGAAAGAATGATGTGATTAATTTGCAGTGTTCTCCATGGACATAGAAAGAGTGGCAACACCCGTGCCAGGTATTCGTCATCGCTGGACCCGAAGCCAGAGTCCCTAGGTGGTGCAAACAGTTAACATACTTGGCTGCTAACCGAAAGGTTGGAGTTTGAGTCCACCCAGAGGCACCTCAAAAACAAAAGGCCTTGTGATCTACTTCCCAAAAATCAGCCATTGAAAGCCCTACGGAGGACAGTTCTACTCTGACACACAGAGGGTTGTCATGAGTCAGAATCTACTCCACGGCAACTTAGGGGACTAGAGGCCAGATGAGGTGAGAGTGAAGGAGTAAGAGAGTTGGAAGGATAGGAAGTTGTGGTCAGAGAATAAGATGCTGGAAGTTGAGATTTCCAAGGAATTCTCCTAGAAGGAGCCCTGGTGGCACACACGGTTAAGCGCTCAGCTGCTAACAAAAAGGTTGGCAGTTCGAACCCACCCAGCGGCTCTACAGGAGAAAGACCTGGCAATCTGCTTCCATAAAGATTACAGCCTAGAAAAGCCTATGGGACAGTTCTGCTCTGTCACATGGGCTCGCCATGAGTCGAAAATGATTCAACGACACCTAAGAAGACATGGCCATGGTAAGGTTTGACTGAACAGAGGACAAGGCACAATCTAGTGTTCAAATACCTACACGCTGCTCCTTTTGTACCAACAAAGAGGGAAGGTGTCTTCAGAAGAACAAGACATTAGTTATTTAAGAGAAGGATGGATGGTTAAAAAAGACAGTTGGCCAAAATAATTTAAACAGAAGAACAAGTGGGAGACCCTTGTTCTTCTATCATCAGCAGCCTTCAAAGAAACTAGCGGTGCGCTGCTTACGGAGGTCTCCTCCAAACTCATGGCTCAGACTGACCCACCGGAACTCTCAGTAGCAGAACCAGTCACTGACTATTTCCTCCAGCAGGGCGAGCAGGGCCCGAGTTCACTGCTAATTCTCTGCCAAGATGAGAGAAACAGATGCCCAGATGCCCTTGAATTTCTTTCTTGGGCTCTGGAGTGATAGGGTCTCTAGAGCTTTGCAGACAAGGGCCATCACCTCCTCATCCCTCAGTACCACTGTGGAGGGCTGAGCTCACAGTTCTGGATCTTTCCCTGTTTGCCAGCTTGCCTCAGGAAGGAATCAGGATTGGAGGGAGGGGTGAATTCATGGCCCTAAAAGTGTGTCTAAAAGTGTTTGTCAGAAAAAGAGTTAATGACAGCTTCTCTGCGGGAAGCCTAATGAAATGAGTGTTCTGAAGTGTAGAACATTCACTTTTACGGTAGGTGGTGTTATTGTTACATGTTCATACAGACAGTGCTAATTAACAATCCTAAAGGCCACATCATTAAATTATTTCTCAGCTTAAAACCCTGCAATGTTTAACATACCCCAGCAATTCAATTATATCTAACACACTAGCCTGAACGTCAGGCACTATTCTGTGGCTGACTTACTTAGTGTGAGTTGCTCTTAAGAGCAGGTGAGGCTTAGGAAGGAAAGAAAAACATCTGACAAGCTGCCTTCCTGCCCCTCTCCCTGCACACACCCAAAATATTAAAATAACAATGATCTTCAAAGAAAAGTGAGTCTTTGCTAGGCATGTAATGAAATGTAGACCTTACAATTTTTTTTCTTTTTTTTTTTTGTTTTCTTGGTATATGTAGATGTGAGGAATCTGACAAGATTTTCTCCAAGAGCTCCCCTGAAAAATCAAATCATTACCCTCAGATCTACTTAAGGTCCATTGGGTTTCACTGTTTTTCCTCTGGGTCCCACCACCCATTTTTTGTGGTTTCCAACCATTGCAAAACGCATTTGGGTTTGAACTTGGGGCAACTTCATAACACTAGGCTGGGTTTTTCTGGAAGGTGTATCACAGTCAGCAGAGAGCTCTTTGAAGAGCACACAAAGCCTCTTTGTCTCCCACCCAGTGAAATATCTCAAGTACAGAGCGTAGCGAGAAAGGGCTTCGTTCCAACTTTGGGTGTTTAAACACACAGACACACACACATACACACACACACACACACACACACACACACACACACACTGGCAAGAAGCTCTTGCCCTTCCCTGCCGCCCTCAGCCTGGATCCTCTCTGCAGTGAGACAGTCCTCTTCATGGGCACAGGGCCCAGTTGAGCTGGCCAAGTGGCCTCAGTCCTTTGGACAAGGTTTGGCAAGCGACACAGTGACAGAACCTCCTGCTTGGAAGGTGCTGATGCAGAGACTGCATCTGGGAGCAGCCATATGTGAATCCGCTGGTTTTCACACAAAGAGGCAGACTGTGCCAGCAACCAGCTGGTCAGCCGGGCGCTCATCTGGAGCTGTAGGAAGCAGGAGAGAGGAACAACCTGCCTGACTCTCACTGCAATCCACCTGCTTCTTCCCAACGGCCCAGTCTCTGCATAAACCATCTCCTTGTCACTCTCCTTTGTAAGACTGTCCTACCAGTATCATTGGAAAATATTCCACTCAAATGTAGACGGCAAGGGAATTAACACATCTCCTTAGCCCACAACACTAAGCACTGTACCTTCCACAGAGCACACTCTCAATAAATGTTGCTGGATGTAGGGAAGGAGGAAAGGAGAGACGGATGGATGGATGGATGGATGGATGGATGGATGGATGGATGGATGGATGGATGTGTGGATGCATGGATGGATGGATGGATGTGTGGATGGATGGGTAGGTGGATGGATGGGTGAATGGATGGGTGGATGGATGAGTGGATGAGTGGATGACGGATGGGTAGGTAAATGGATGAGTGGGTGGGGGTTTCTAGATGGATGAGTGGGTGAAAAGAAGTAGGAATTAAGCAAACCAAGATGCTATTAAACCAAACCAAATCAGTTGCCATCAAGTTGATTCTGAACCATGGCAACCCGACATGTTTCAGAGTAGAACTGCACTCCATGTGGTTTTCAATGGCTATGACCTTTAGGAAGTAGTTCACCAGGACTTTCTTCTGAGGTGCCTCTGGGTGGATTCAAACAACTAGCCTTTTGGTTAGTAGATAAGCACTTAACCATTTGCGCCACTCAGGGACTCTAAGATGCTAGTGTTGCTGTTGTGTGCCACCAAGTCCATTTCAATTCATAGCAACACCCTTTCTCTAAAAGAAGTGAATCCTCTCACTGATAGCCTCAGTTTGGACTCTAGGTAGTACAGACTGATGTTAACCAGGCCAGCAAATGCACTCGTAGTGCTGCCAATTTTGGCTCTATCACCCATGGGAGGCATTGCTAACTGACTACAGTGTTCTTGCCACAGATCCAATACCTGTCCCCACAACTTTTCTCAGTAGTGCTCCAGGCAAGCACTACTAATTAACTGATGTTTGTACACATAATGCAACCAACGTTTTGTCTCAGGGTTAGAATATGGACCTTGGAATCTGATAGACTATTGTTTAAACTCTAGTCCAATAATTTTGTTATTGTGAGATCTTTGGCAGACTATGAAACTAGGATACTAAGAAACTAAAACTTTAGTTTTTCTTTCTGTATAAAAGAGGATTACAGAATTGCTGTGAAAATTAAAATTAGAAAATTTAGTAAATAGCTGACGTAAAAGGTACTCAATAAATGTTAGTTGTTAGTACCCAGAGACTGTTTATGGATTATCCATTTCCCTTGTTTCTGTGGAAGGTCTTTCCTGTCATTGTCAACTTCATTGCTCAGTTGAATCTTTCCCAAAGAGATGGCAGAGAAAAGGACATATATGAAACTCAGACTGGTATTAGTGCCCCAAGAGGAAGCACTGGTATGAATTAAGGAGGCGTATCTCTCTAATTTTAGCCACCCTAGAATGACTCGGACAGGAGTTGCTTGGAGACAGAACAATAAAGCAAACAGATCTGGAAGTCATTAGACCTGGATTCTAGTCAAGGCCCTGCACCCAGCTAGCTGGATAACCATTGAAAGGCCACCTCTCCCCTGGGGCCCTCGATCTTCTTCTGTGAGATAAAGCCTTCGATTGCATGAATGCTGAAGCCCCATCAGCTCTCAGTTCTGTGACTCTATCCTTCAAGATCTAATTTACATCTTCTCACCTCCTCGTTGAAGCCTGTTCTGACCATTCTCACTAAAAATAAATTATTCCTCTTATGAGAATCTATAACATTTGTCTGTGCTATGCATCTGGAAATTAGTCCACATCATGGCCCTCTTGTAATGATAATGATAGTACATACTTGTACCACCCTAACGGTAGGCTAGGCATTGTTTTAAGCTATGTACACAACACACCTATGTATAAATATAACCATTTACAATTTTATGACTATGTTGTCGTGGTTGTTATGTGCTGTCGAGTCGATTCTGACCCATAGTGATCCCATGTAAAACAGAACAAAACACTGCCTCATCCTGCACCATCCACACAATTGTGGCTATGTTTGAGTCCATTGTTGCAGCGACTGTGTCAATCCATCTCATCAAGGTTCTTCCTCTTTTTCATTAACCCTCTACCAAGCATGACTGATCCACCTTGTGTTAACATAGTATCTGACTATGAGGTAGGTAATATCAAAATCCCATTTTACAGATTTAAAAAAAGAAACAAATACATAAAAAATAAGTAAACTAGCTTGCCCAAAGTCAAACAGCTTCAAGTGCTGGGGCAAGAATTTAAGCTCAAGCAATCATGACCTGCTGTCATTAGTCAGTAATAGCTTTCTTTGTTATTTAACATCTCACTTTTCTCCCCAGTGAGGTTGTAGCCTTCCTGAGCTTATGAGCAGTGTGCTGCAGTGGCTAAGTGAAAGGGCTCTGATCTAGACTGCCTGGATTTGAGTCCCAGATGTATTATGAATTAGCTCTGTGACCTTGGACAAGTTATACAACTGTTTTGTGCCTCCATTTTCCCATACATAAAATGGGAATAAGAAGTGTACCTACCTTATAGGGTTGTTATAAGAATGAAATGGGTTACTCCAGGTAAAATATTGCAGGATCTGGCACAAAGTAAGTGCTATATAGGTGTTCACTGTTAACTACATACAGGAACCCTATCTAAAGCATCTCTGTACTCCCCATGGCACCTGGCACTTAATAGGTGCTTTTGCGTTGAGTTACTGATTGAAGGACTAGCTTAAGAAATGGGACTAGGAGTCAAACAGACCAGGTCTAGTCCTAGCTCAACCATAAATTAACTTTGTGACTTTGAGCATATGGATTATCCTCTTTTGAGTGTCCCTTTTCTCAATTTATAAAATGGGAATCAAACATGCTACCCTGTGAATCTCACAAAGTTATTGTGCTACTCAACAGGACATGTATGAACACACTTCACAAACTATTTAATTATATTAGTCTTGGTAAAGCCACTGCTTAGGGTCTCTGAAGGCCTCTGCTTGAGGGTCATTCTCACCCTACTGCAAAAGCAGAGAGGACAATTCCCTCCAAAGTAGCCTTGTTTCTAGAACTCTTGCTAAGCTAGATAATGCTATCATAAATGCATGCTACAGAGGGGCCCCTCCTGATCTTGTCAAAGTGGAGTCTGCATCTAATATGGGTCAAGTCATGAATTTTCAGTTGTATATGGCTATCTTCCAAGACATCCAATGAACTTTATATGGATTAGAGACCTAGCACGTAAGTGCTCAGTGCATCTAGTCATCACTGTTTTGAATCACTTCTCTCTTCAGAGACCCCCAAGCTACATCCTTTCAGCCTGAACACAGAAACCTAAGAGCCCTCAAGCTCTGCCTTGACTCTTCTTCCAATCCACTCTAGGCAACTCTCCGTGGTCTGAACCTTTCTTGACCTCTGCCAAAAAACACTCCTTTGTCCTCTCCCCATCAGATGGCCAGTTCCTGCTGAGACAGGTACCTAAGGAGTTTCCCCACCCAGGTTGCATCTGCTAAAAGACGCTTAACTCATGATGGCTCTTAAAGACCCTAACTGCGACCATTCTAAATCACATTGCTCCCACTCCTCTTTAACAGAAGGCATTCCCTGGTTATTACCAAATCATAAAATGTCTCCTCAGGAACTCTCAGCCAGTTAGAGCCACAGCCAAAGTAAAACCCTCCCAGGTCAGAGAGAGGAGACAGCATGGCAACATGTACCTCATAGGTTTACCATGATGATTATGATTAAATGAGATAGTGTATCAGTTAGCTTTTGCTGCAAAACAAATCACCACAAAAACGTGGTGATTTTTAATAACGATTTATTTAGCTCACAATTCTGGGGGTTGGTGATTTGGGCTGGTCTTGGTTGGGCAGTTCTTTGGCTGGGCTTAGCTGGGCTCTCGAGGCCTGGGCTCAGAACTCACACTGCATTGCTCCCACCACATTCAACTGATCAGAACAAATCACAAGGCCATCCCAGATTCACGGAGTGGGGAAACAGACTCTGCCTCTTCATGGGAGTTGCTCCAAAGCATTGTGGCCATTTCACATTTTACCAAACACAGTAAATATACTTGGTCTTCAAACTAATTGAATAAATGTCTATCATATTTTCAGCTCAGAAATTCTTGCAATCATCTTTTGTATGAAACTAGATAATATTTGTTGAGCTATTACTATGTGCCTAACAGTGTGCTAGATATTGGGGAAGAAGGAATGATTTAAAATGTGTTTATGGCAAAATCTCTGCCTTCAAGGTGCTTATAATCTAATGAGGGAAGAATATACATACACAAAGACAAATTGCAAGGCAAGAATAAGATATATTTTAAGGCAATAGTAGAACAGCTGTCACAAGGCCAGATATGACTAATTGCTAAATATGTTATTTGGACAATAACTGTTAAATTAGATCAGAGACGTAAAAGACAGAGAAATGGAATGAGTGAGGATTTAAGATGGGTCATGAAAGATGGTTAGCCCAAAGTACCAAACTGAAATGACTCCCTGACACCCACTTTCTATTCAGTCCCCCTTTCTGGGGCTCTTCTTTCAGAAGGGACACCATATAGCCATGCCTTACATGATTAAGCTCTGTTTCCAATACTGTAGGAGAAGGGGTCGGGGGGACAGGGAAATACTACTCTCTGGAGCCAAGAAAAGGGAAGACCTTTGTTGAGGATAAACAGAATGGGATAATGGAAAGATTGTGGATTTTTGAATCCAAAAGGTTGAAATCGTGCTTTTAGTCTCAGAAGGAAACTAACTTTTAAATCTATAGTTAAGTGGGTATTTTTCCTACAGCAGTACATGGAATATCACACAGAGGATTTTAATATAATGTTTCTGGCACATCGTAAATGATACATAAAATTTAGTTTCCTCTCTCTCATGCCCCTCCATCACCTCTGTCATCTATATCTAACCTGTTTATTAAATGTTCCATTAAGAGTAATGTTTAGCAGTTGCCACAGCACAATAGGCTTTCACTGTGGTAGATGTGCAACAAAGCTCATTCTCGAAGGTCCTAGAACAGTGCCTGGCACAAGGAAGGTGCTCAATAAATATTTGTTTTAACTGATTTCAGTCCCTGGAACTCACCATGCCCTCTCAGACCTCTGTGTGAAGGAATAATCCCTCCTTCTCTCTTTCCACCACCAACCTAGCTAACTCTAATCCCTTTCTTAACATTTATATCAGACATCTCCTCCAGGAAGACTTCCCTGCTTCTACCTCCCACCCACCCCCAGCTAATTCTCCCTCTTCATTTTCCTACAACAGTACATGAAACAGCAGAAACTATTTGGGGGATAGATGGATGAAAAGAAGGATAGATGTGTAGAAAGACAGTCCACCGAGGTATCTCGGTTAGACATCAACCTGCCAAAAACTCATCTCACACTTTTGCTCAGATATAAAGGGCCTCTTGTGAGGCATAAATTTCTCTATTCAAGATGGAAGCTAAACTCTCTGTGAATAGGTGGGAGGTGATGATTAAGGCTTCAGTCTCACAAAATAATAGACCCAACATGGAAAATCCTACTCAGCACAGGCACCCTTAATACCCACTGGAAACAGCAGATAAGCAACATCATTTGAGGGAGATGCATAAACCCAAGGAAGACAAGCCATTCCTCCTGGAAGTTTTCATGGGCAAATTTGAGACAAACTCCTTGGAGACAAGATTCTTTATCGACTGTCAGACTTTGGAATGTGTGCACAGTAAGCAGAAGACCCCACACTTGACAAGGAAGGGAATATTTCTGTCCATGGAGACTGAAGTTAGTTTCTGAGATCCCTAACCATGTTCCTCATAAATCATTTTCATCCTGCCAAAGTCTTCAGCTACCAATGGGACCAGGAGACCCCCAGCTCTCAGCTTCCTAATGTCCACTTTCTTTCCACCATCCGCAAAGCCCTCATCTCCCTGCTCCCACCTCATCGTGCAATATTTCTTAAGTGTCTTGAAATCCCAGTAAAACTGTGTTTATTTAACTTGGAACACCATGAAATTTTTCTTTTAAAAAAAATTCATACAATGAAAACAAAATGAAGCAATCTATTCAGATATTAAAGCCATGAAGAACATAACATCTGAATTTAATAAAAGAAAATGTATACCATCGGCATATGATATTTTAAACAAAAGTGTCAAACAAGAGAGAAATTGCTGATCTCTCTTCCTCCATATTCCTTTCCTTTTTTGATTCCTTCGTCATCCGTGCAACAAATATTTATTGACTATTATGTGCTAGGCAGTCGGCTAAACCCTTTGATATAAATTTGAATAGAGCACACAGTTAAGGGCTCCGCTGTTGATTGAAAAGTTAGAGGTTCCAACCCACCCAGTGGCTCAGTGGGAGAAAGACCTGGAGATTTGTTCCCATAAAGATTACAGCCTACAAACCCCTATGGGGCAGTTCCTACTCTGTCACAAGGGGTCACTATGAGTCAAAATTGACTTCACAGCACCTAACCACAAGAGGAGAGACTGGCAGGTAATACAGAGTTACTATACAGTATGCAAAGTGTGATGAAAGAGATGTGTCCACATCCAAACTCCCTGAGGGACTGAATTGCTGGGTTGAGGGCTGTTGTGACCATGGTCTTGGGGAACATCTAGCTCAACTGGCATAGCATAGTTTATAAAGAAAATGTTCTACATTCTACTTTGGTGAGTAGTGTCTGGAGTCTTAAAAGCTTGTGAGCGGCCATCTAAGATACTCCACCAGTCTCACTCTGTCTGGAGCAAGGGAGAATGAAGAAAACCAAGGACACAAGGGAAGGATTAGTCCAAAGGACTAATGGACCACAACTACCACAGCCTCCACCAGACTGAGTCCAGTATAACTAGACAATGCCCGGCTACCACCACTGACAGCTCTGACAGGGATCACAATAGAGGGTCCCGGACAGAGCTGGAGAAAAATGTAGAACAAAATTCTAACTCACAAAAAAAGAGACCAGACTTACTGGTCTGACAGAGACTGGAGAAACCTTAAGAGTATGGCCCCCAGACTCCTTTTTACCTTAGTACTAAAGTCACTCCTGAGGTTCACCCTTCAGCCAAAGATTAGACAGGCACACAAAACAAAATGAGACTAAATGGGCACACCAGCCCAGGGGCAAGGACCAGAAAGCAGGAGAAGACAGGAAAGCTGGTAACAGGGAACTCAAGTTTGTGAAGGGGAGAGTGTTGACATGTTGTGGGGTTGGCAACCAATGTCTCAAAACAATGTGTGTAGTAATTGTTTAATGAGAAACTAATTTGCCCTGTAAACCTTCATCTAAAGTACAATAAAAATAAAATTAAAAAAAAAAAAAGAAAGCATATCAAAAAAATAATACACCACGACCAAGTAGGATTCATACCTGGTATGCAAGGATGGTTCACATTAGAAAATCAATCAACGTAATCCACCACATAAATAAAAGGAAAGAAAAGAATCACATGATCATCTCAATTGATGCAGAAAAGGCATTTGACAAAGTCCAACACCCATTCCTGATAAAAACTCTCAATAAAATAGCTATAGAAGGGAAATTGCTCAACATAATGAAAGGCATGTATGCAAAACCAACAGCCAGCATCATTCTTAATGGAGAGAGGCTGAAAACATTCCCCTTGAAAACACGAACAAGACAAGGATGCCCTTTATCACCACTCTTATTTAACATCGTGCTGGAAGTTCTAGCTAGAGCAATAAGGCAAGAAAAAGAAATAAGGGGCATCCAAATTGGTAATGAAGAAGTTAAACTGTCCCTGTTTGCAGATGATATGATACTATACGTAAAAAACCCTAAAGAGTCCACGAGAAATCTACTGGAACTAATAGAAAGATTCAGCAGTGTAGCAGGATACAAAATAAACATACAAAAATCAGTTGGAGTCCTATACACCAATAAGGAGAACGATGAAAAGGAAATCAGGAAAACAATATCATTTATAACAGCCCCTAAAAAGATAAAATACTTAGGAATAAATCCAAACAGGGATGTAAAAGACATATACAAACAAAACTACAAAACACTCCTGCAAGAAACACAAAGGGATCTAAATAAATGGAAAAACATACCATGCTCATGGATAGGTAGACTCAACATTGTGAAAATGACAATTCTACCCAAAGCAATTTACAAATACAACACAATCCCGATCCAAATACCAACAACATTCTTCAGAGAGATGGAAAAACTAATCATTAACTTTATATGGAAAGGGAAGAAGCCCCGAATAAGTAAAGCACTACTGAAGAAGAAGAATAAAGTTGGAGGACTCACACTATCTGACTTCAGAACCTACTATACAGCTACAGTACTCAAAACAGCCTGGTACTGGTACAACAACAGATACATTGACCAATGGAACAGAATTGAGAACCCAGATGTAAATCCATCTACCTATGGTCACCTGATCTTCGACAAGGGCCCAAAGTCCATCAAATGGGGAAAAGGCAGTCTTTTTAACAAATGGAGCTGGCAAAACTGGATATCCATCTGCAGAAAAATGAAACAGGACCCATACCTCACGCCGTATACAAAAACTACTTCAAAATGGATTAAAGACCTGAATATAAAGCCTAAAACTATACAGCTCATAGAAGAAAAAATAGGACCAACACTACAGGCCTTAATACACGGCATTAACAAGATACAAACCATAACCATCAATGCACAAACCCCAAAAGATAAGCTAGATAACTGGGATCTTCTAAAAATCAAACACCTATGCTCTTCAAAAGACTTCACCAAAAGAGTAAAAAGAGAACCTACAGACTGGGAAAAAATTTTTGGACACTACAAGTCAGACAAAGGTCTAATCTCCATAATCTACAAGAAAATCCAACACCTCTACAACAAAACACAAATAATCATATTAAAAAATTTGCAAAGGAAATGAACAGACACTTCACCAAAGAAGACATTCAAATGGCCAACAGACACGTGAGGAAATGCTCGTGATCACTAGCCGTTAGAGAAATGCAAATTAAAACCACAATGAGATACCATCTCACTCCAGTATTACTGACACGAATCAAAAACACTGGAAATAACAAATGCTGGAGGGGCTGTGGAGAGATCGGAACTCTTATGCGCTGCTGGTGGGAATGTAAAATGATACAACCATTTTGGAAAATGATATGGCGTTTCCTCAGAAAGCTAGAAGTAGACATACCATTCGATCCAGCAATCCCACTCCTAGAAATATATCCTAGAGAAATAAGTGTCGTCACTCGAATAGACATATGCACACCTATGTTCATGGCAGCATTGTTCACAATAGCAAAACGATGGAAACAACCTAGACGCCCATCAACAGACTATGGTACACACACACAATGGAGTACTATGCAACGAGAAAGAACAACGACGAATCTGTGAAGCATCTCATAACATGGATGAAACTGGAGGACATTATGCTGAGTGAAAAAAGTCAATCACAAAAGGACAAATATTTTATGAGACCTCTATTGTAAAAATCCATGAAAAAGTTCACACACAAAATATAACAATCTTTGTTGGTTACCAGCGATGGGAGGGGTGGGGGGGAAATACTAAATAGGCAATAGATAAGTGGTATCTTGGGTGACAGGTGAGACAGTACACAATACAGGGGAAACCAGCACAACTTGTACAAGGAAAGGTCCTGGAAGCCCCATAGACACATCCAAACTCCCTGAGGGACTGAATTGCTGGCTGGAGGGCTGCTGGTACCATGGTCTCGGGGAACATCTAGCTCAATTGGCATAACACAGTTTATAAAGACAATGTTCTACATTCTACCTTGGTGAGTGGTGTCTGGGGTCTTAAAAGCCTGTGAGCAGCCATCTGAGATACTCCACTGGTCTCATCCCTTCGGGAGCAAGGGAGAATGAAGAGAACAGGATACAAAGAAAAGATTAGTCCAAAGGACTAATTGTCCACAGCTACCAAGGCCTCCACTGGACTGAGTCCAGTACAGCTAGATGGTGCCCGGCTACCACCACTGACTGCTCTGACCAGGATCACAACAGAGGGTTCTGGACAGAGCTAGAGAAGGATATAGAACAAAATTCTAACTCACAAAAAAAAGACTAGATTTACTGGTCTAAAGGAGACTGGAGAAACCCTGAGAGTATGGCTCCCAGACACCCTTTTAGCTCAGTGTTGAAGTCATCTCTGAGGTTCACCGTTCAGCCTGGGAGTGGACAGCCCCATAAAACCAAATGGGACTAATGAGGTACAGCAGTCCAGGGACGAGGGCCAGAAGGCAGAAGAGGACAAGGAAGCTGGGGATAGGGAACCCAAGTTTGAGTAAGGATAGTGTTAATGTGTTGTGGGGTAGTTAACCATTCTCATAGGGCAACAAGTGTGCTAACTGTTAAATGAGAAACTGTTTTGTTCTGTAAGCCTTTATCTAAGGTGAGAATAGCAGCACAACTGGAAGAGCATAGTCGATGTCACTGAACTGTGCATGCAGAAATTTTTGAAATGGTGTGTCTTGGCTATGTATATTTTCACAAAAAAAAAAAGGTCGAGAAGGGAGAGGGTTGACATGTTGTGGGGTTGTTAACCAATGTCATAAAACAATATGTGTACTACTGTTTCATGAGAAACTGTTTGTTCTGTAAGCCTTCACCTGAAGTACAATTAGAAAAAAGAAAGAAAGAAAGACATCTGGGGATTGGACAGCCCCATAAAACAAAACGGGACTAATGAGGCACAGCAGTCCACGGACAAGGACTAGAAGGCAGGAGGGGGCAGGAAAGCTGGTGATAGGGAACCCAAGGTTGAGAAAGGACAGTGTTGACATGTCGTGGGGTTGTTAACCATTGTCATAGGGCAATATGTGTACTAAGTGTTTAATGAGAAATGTTCTGTAAACCTTCATCTAAAGTTAAAAAAAAAAGAAAAAAAGAATTATGTGAGATCAAATTGACGATAGCAACACAAAAGGTTTGATGGGAAGCCTAGAGGGCAGTGAGTTGAAGATAATGGTGATGGAATAATTTGGAAAAGGATAGTGAGAATAGCAGCACAACTGGAAAACACAATCAATGTCACTGAATTGTACATGTAGAAACTTTTGAAATGGTGTATCTTTGGCTGTGTATATTTTCATCAAAAAAGAAAAAAGGTCCTCCAAGTTCAAGAAGGGAGAGTGTTGACATGTCGTGGGGTTGTTAACCAATGTCATAAAACAATATGCGTACTGACTGTGTAATGAGAAACTATTTGTTCTGTAAACCTTCACCTAAAGCACAATAAAAAAAAAATTTTTTTTTAAAGAAATGTGTCCAGGAGGCAGTGGGCACACAGAGGAGAAACATCCAAAAGCGGTCTGAGGAGTCACAAAAGGCTTCCAGAGGAAGCAACACCTCAAGGATGAAAGACCTTTCTTGAAGGTGATTTTAAAGATAAGGAGGGTTTGCCAGGCAGAAAATGATACAGGTTGCATGCAGCAAGAATGGCGTGCACAAAGGGCAATGAATCAGCATTTACAGAGCAAGACGATTTCCTTATGAATAGAGGAATGAGAGTAGATTAAGCTAAAGTGATACACAGGAGTCAAATCAAGAAATATCTCGTGAGTGCTTTATTTGTAGTTTATTTATATTTGTACTTTATCCTAAAGGCTCTGAGAGTTATGGAAGAGTTGTACGCAAGGGGTGACATAATGTTTGCATTTAGAAAAATGACTCGGTTGTGGTATGGAGGATGGATAGCAGGGGGATGTAGTAGGAGGAGTATAGAGAGAGAAAGATTACTTTGAAGAATATTAGAGTAAACTTGGCGTGAAATGATGAAGGCTTGAGAGAACAAAGGCAATGGCCATACAGAAGGTGGCTGAGGATGTTTTAACATTGGATGGAACCAGGTAGTTTTTGATGACACTTCCCAGCAAATAACATATTGTAGCAACCAGCATCACCTGTGGTTTCCTTCACATTCCTTTTATGTGTGCTTTCCATAAGTATCTGGTTTGGGGAAAATATGTGTTTAGCCATCATTTTGGTCAGGAGCCCTATCTTCTTGTCCTATCCCAGTCCCTTACTTGCTGTGTTCCTTCAGGTAAGTTACTTGTTGTCTCTGAGATTCAGTATCCTTATTTATAAAATACGATCATAAAGCTTACCACCTAGCCTTGTGTGATGATTAGATAAAATAATGTAATACATTATTGCTTAAACCAAGTTAAGTTATAAAAATTCAGTAAATTATCACATACTGTACCACATTGGAGCCCTGGTGGCACAGTGGTTAAGAGCTCAGGCTGCTAACCAAAAGGTTGGCAGCTCAAATCCACCAGCCGCTCCTTGGAAACCCTATGGGGCAGTTCTACTCTGTCCTATAGGGTCACTATGAGTCAGAATCGACCCAACAGCAATGAGTTTGGTTTTTTGATTTGGTACCACATTGGAAATATCCTGAATACAAATGACAGAAAATCCAACCTAAACACTCTCAAGCTAGAAGAAAGAACATCCTGAAAAGTCTGAGAGCAGCTTTGGCTTTTGACACAGCTTGACTCAGGCCCATATGATGGCACCAAGATCCAAATCTTGGTTCTCCTTCTCCTGCCGTGGCTCCATTCTCAGGTTCACATTGGAAACCCCCAGCTCCACCCCGCTGTTCCCCACCAGCAGCAGCTTCAGGCACACGGCACACCACCCACCCCTGTCTCTTCCAGTAGGTTCTTCCAAAGCCTGGGTCCCACTCTTTCTCATTGGCCTGAACTGGACCATGTGCCTGTCTCTGTGACAGGAAGGTGGAATTCATAGATTGATGAATGCCTAGATTATGTCCTCCTATGTGTCTTAACTGTCAGGACACTTCATACTTTTCCAAAGATCAACTTTATACTATCCAAGATGTTTTCACATTCATTTTCTCTTCTAATCACCACATCAAAGTTATGAAGCTATTTTGTAGGTAAAAGAGCAAGACTGAGGATGTCCAAAACTACAAGACTAAGAATGAAGGATGGGCGGTTCTCCCAAAGAAAAAGTGGGGTGCTGTTACCAAAAGCAAGGGAAAGATGGGCTGGCTGCAGAGGCTACAGGTGTCCCTTACCCTTACCCCTTACCCAACTGCACAGTTGAGGCAACACCCAGAGCCTCCGGTTGCTAAGGACTGTATAGAGATTAAGTGGCCTTGCTGTTGTTGCCACTGTTTTGAGATGGAGCACTAAAGAAATGTGGCCCCTCTTTCACTTATGTCATAATGGTAAAACGGTTATTTATTGTCAAGCTTTGAAGTATTCTTCTGAATGCTCTCATAACACCTATGAGCTATTCAGGGATCACGAGGATTCCACAGGACTCATTTAAGAGGCACTTCTAGAGATAACATGAGGCAGAGGGCAAGGGAGAGCTTTAGCAACAGAGAAGAGGGCCTAATGGGCAGAAATCAGATAAAGGAATCTGACAGTAATCAATAGTAATTGTATTTATAAGAGGCACCCTCTTCCTCCTTGGAAAGTACCTTCTAGCCCCTGGGGACTTACCCATCTCTACAAGCTTTAAATCATTTCACCAGTTTTATATATGCAGCCACCTTGTGAGCAGAGCCCAGGAGTCAGTTACCATTGTGAACTCCATCAGAATGTGTCCAAAGGCAGGGAAACACAAAACCAACAACTGCATGGGCATCGTGAAAGGGGATTTCTGTAACACAGAAGTTGAGTCCTATCATTTCTTTCCTTCCAGGAAGGCAGAGAGGGGATGAAGCTTGTCCTACCCTGGAGCTGGCAATATGCACAAGCAGGATACCCCCTTGAAGGCTAAATCTCACTCTGTTTTCTTTAAATTTATTCCTGGATATGTCCACAGTTCCCTCCTTTATTAGGAAGCAAGCTCTTTGAGGGAAGAGGCTCCTGGAGGGAAGAGGCTGTGCCTTTTCATCTCTAACCCCAACACCACTATGCCTGGTCCAAAGTAAGCATGACACAAATGTGTGCTGAATCAATTAATTCACTTTTCTAGGCAGTGGCATATCCAAAGATCTATAAGACAGCTCTTTATTTAAAGATCTCACAGGCTTGCAGGGTATAAAATGAGAACTTAAGTGATTTTAAATAAGGCAAGGTGCTCTAAGTGTACCTCACATATACATGGCCCTTTTCTGTTTACAAAGCACTAACTTGCATCCATTATCTTATTTAATTCTCAGGACCCCCCAGTGATGTTGGCATAGCAGATACATTAGTCCCATATTACAGGCATGAGATCAGTTACCTGAGATGCAAAGAACAGAAATACTCAATGAAAATCACACAACTTATTAGTGGCAGAGCCTGGACCAGACAGCAGGTTCCCTGACTCCCAGGTCTAGATTCTTCCCAAAACGTCATTGATGTGTTTCAGAAGATTCCAGGGATATTCAGTTCCTGATTGTAGGGGTGTTGAATCCTGAACACTAAAGATTGTTCAACTTAATACTTTTCCAAAGATCAACTTTATATTATTCAAAGTGCCTTCACATTCATTCTGTCTTCTGATTACCACAGCAAATTTGGGAAGATATAGATAAAAGAACAGAGTATTTAAGTGTCCAGAGCCTAGGCTAAGTTGTAAAGCTAGTCACCAACTGTCAAAGCTAGAATCTAAGGCTTCTGATTACCAGTCCCCCTTTCGCCCCTCCCTGGCCTTAAAAAAAAAAAAAATGCAGTGATGGAATCCTTGGATCTTAAGAATAGAAGAAACTTTATGAAGATCATGTAGTACATGCCCTCCCACCCCTCATTCAGCTTCTCCTTGCAGACCTAGTGAGAACGTCCACCACTGGAAATCCCTAACTATAATGGCTCTCGTCATCATTAACCGCTAGAACTTGGACTCTGTTATTTCCACTCATTGATCTTGTATTGGTTCAATTTCATTCCATTTACATTTATCAGCTATCTTGCGTGTGCCAAGAACCCCATCTAGTAACAGTTACTATCTAGTTGATTCCAACTCATGGCAATGCCATGTGTGTCAGAGTAGACCTGTGCTCCACAGGGTATGCAATGGTTGACGTTTCAGAAGTACAGCACCAGATCTTTCTTCTTAGGTGCCTCTGAGTGAACTTGAACTTCCAATCTTTTGGTTAGCAACCAAATGTGTTAACCATTTGCACCACCCAGGAATTCCAAGCTCCCCATAAACCACTGCCATCGAGTCTATACCAACTCATAATGACACTACAGGACAGAGTAGAACTGTTTCCTAGGCTGTAATCTTTATGGAAGCAGACTGCAACATCTTTCTCCCTCGGAGCAGCTGGTGGGTTCGAACCACTACCTTTCGGTTAGCTGCCAACTGCTTAACCACTGCGCAACCAGGGCTCCTTCAAGCACCCCCTAAGTAGGTACTATTATAATGCCCATTTTGCAGACAAAGAAATTGTCCCTTTGATAGGTTAGAAACTTTACCCAAGCTCACAGCTTGGAAGAGTCAGAACCTGGTCTACTGATTTTAAATCCAGTGCTGTCTGTAACTTGCGCTTAAGAGACACACAAACAAAAAGGCATCCCTTCCTCTGGGTAGAGCAGATAAGACCAGTTTTGCGCACACGTCCCTGTACACCACTATCCTGTTTTACAAGTCAGTAAGTGTTCAGGAACTCCCAATCCAATGTATGAGGTTAATTAATAATATGTAAAAGTTTATAGTTTATACAGTATAATCTCATAAACATTTATTAGTATGCTAATAGAGAGTAATGGCCATGAGAGCAGAAAATGAGATGGGGGCTGAAGTGACGGAGCAAAAGAGATGTCAGAAAATCCCTGGTATCATTTTTTTACCGGCAAGAGTATTACAGACGCAGTCTACCTACAGGTTCATTCACCTGTGTGTGCCTATGAATAACCATGACAGGGTTCAGAGGATGCTGGACTTGGAATCTGGAGATCTGGCTTCTAGTCCTGGCTCTGCCCTTCAAGAAGGAAAGGGAATTGACATTTATCGAAGCCAACTATATGCCAATTGGAGCCCTGGTGGCACAGTGGTTAAGAGCTATGGCTGCTAACCAAAAGTTCTGCAGTTCCAATCCACCAGCCGCTCCTCGGAAACCTATGGGGCAGTTCTACACTGTCCTACAAGGTCACTATGAGTTGGAATAGACTCGATGGCAATGGGTTTTTATGTGCCAGTGCTTTGCTAGGCGTCTTCCCGGTGCTTTCTCCATTTGCTTTACCTGGGTGACCTTGGGCAAGTATCTGACACATAACAAATATTCAAGTATATTTATTCAATTAATGAATTGAAATGAAATCACTCTCTCTCTCTGGGCCTCAGTTTTCTCAGTCTCTAAGGTTTTTAATATATTGCCCTCCTGATTCCCAGAATACATTCTACTTTCTCTTCCAAATACATCAGGTGAGTTTTAAAATATTAAAGCTATTCCACTTATTCTTTTAGTCTATTGCAAGGGACAGGACATCCGAATTCTCATCCTTCCGCAGCCCCCAATGACGGAGGGCCAGTCATTTGATGTGATAAACTACAGTTTCCTCGTCTGAAACACAGAGATAATACAGAGCACATGAAATGATACAGGTGGGAGTATTTAGAAACACGTACATGTGGGTTTTTTTTTCTCTGCACAACTGTTTATTGAATTCTAACTATAAGCCCTGGGTGGTGCAAACAGTTAACACACTTGGCTGCTAACTAAAAGGTTGGAGGTTCAAGTCCACCCAGAGGCACCTCAGAAGAAAGCCCTGGCCATCTACTTCCAAAAGGTCACAGCCATCGAAAACCCTATGGAGCACAGTTCCACTCTGACACACATGGCATCGCCATGAGTCAGAATCGACATGACAGCTACTGTTTTTTTGTGTGTTTGTTTTTATCTATAAGGAAGCTCTCAGGCCAGGCCATTGATGTACAAAGATGCCTGAGACCCAGTTTCTGCATTTAAGAAGCTCATAACGTAAGTGTGGTGAAGACTGAAGGGTGAGAAGTAATCCTTAAACAAATAAATAAAGTTATAAAGAAGGTTCTATGGGAAGAGAAGAAAGAGCAATTAATTTCATTTGAATGGGATTTTCACCGAATGCTTCATTAGAGAGAAGGATTGCATTTTTAACTTTGCTATGAAAAATGAGCAGGCGATTTTGCAACTTTTTTTTTTTTTTTTTACCTAACATTGTGTGTATAATGCATGTAGATATTATTCATTTTAATTAATATATAGTATTTTATTTTATTAACGAACCACAGCTTACTTTTATTTGCCAACTTAAGGACAATTCAGTTGTTCCCACCTCTATACTGTTAGATTGGCTATCCTTGTATGTGCTTTAGACGTGTATGAGATCTGTCTCCAGCATGGACAACCACAAGTGGAATGACTTGCATTAGCCTTACTAAGCATTGCCAAATGGCTTCCCAAATGACATCTGCAGATTAATGCCATTATGCAAAATATGAAAGTACATAAACAATGTTAGATATTATTGGCTGTTGTTATTAGCTGCCATCGAGTCAGCCCCCAACTCATGGCAACATAATGCACAACAGGGTGAAAAACTGCCTGTCCCTGCACCATCCCCATGGTCAGTTACAGATTGGACCATCGTGATCCGTATGGTTTTCATTGGTTAATTTGCAGAAGTAGATTGCCAGGCCTTTCTTCCCAGTCCATCTTAGTCTGGAAGCTCTGCTGAAACCTCTTCAGTATCATAGCAACACGCAAGCCTCCACTGACAGACGAGAAATAGCTGTGCACGAGGCGCATTGGCCGGCGCACATGGAAGGCAAGAATGCTAACACTCACCCACCACTGCCTCCCATATTATTGGTGGGTACATTTAAAGATAGTAAAATTGCACTGGGAATGATACACACTGACTTCATCTTTTGAGGAAGGGGAAAGGAAGAGGGCCTTAGTAACACAGCAAAATGTCAGCATCTCTTAAAGCTGGTGATGGGCACATGAGTTTCTGGTAAATATTTTCTGGATGAAAATGAGAAATAGCTCGTAATTAAAACCATAAAAAAAAAAAAAAAAACAGTTGTGGTCAAGGGAATTCCAACTCATGGCCACCCTATGTGTGCAGAGTAGAACTACACTTCAGAGGATTTTTCAAGGCTGTGAACTTTCAGAAGCAGATCACCAGGCCTTTCTTTTGAGGCACCTCTGGGTGGGTTCAAACCACCAACCTTTCAGTTAGAAGTTGAATGTTTAATCATTTGTGCAACCCAGAGACTCCTTAGTTCATAACTGATTTTCTTTATATTAGAAGACTTATATCAGACTGAGAGGTGGGGCGGGGGGCATTCCAGACTGGGGTGACAACATCAACAGGAGCACAGTCATGAAAGTCTAGCGCCTATTTTATGAATGGCATGTGGTGTTGGTTTGACTGGGGTGAGGGGTGCCTGGTGGGAAAGAGAATGGGAACCAGCTACGCTAAGTTTCCTGGGCTCTATTTTGAAGCTAATGAGGAACCACTGAGGTTATTTGAGTAGGGGCTATATCAAGAGCACGTTTGCTCCAGGATAATCAACCTGGCACTAGAATAAACCGCAGATACTGTGAGAAAGGAAGGCCAAGGAGGTCAGTGGGGCCAGGAAGAAGGAGCAAGTGAGAGGCAGAGACACAAGGTAGGAGACTGCTGTAAGCGTATCACAGAAATGTCAAGTTCCTTCTAAAGGGACTTACCATTCAGATTCTGGCCCTCTTATAGCCTGTCTCATGGACAAGGCCTTCCTCCCTCTTAGGCCCTCCACACTGCACAAGCCACTTCACCTAGAGCCAGGCCTGTAGTCCTGTGTGCATCTTGCTGGCCTCTCATGTTTATCTGGATACCACAGACAAAGTGCACTGACCGCCCATCCCCTCCCTCCTGTCTCCTCGCAGACATCCTGACCTCTAACAAGATCAAGTTCTGAGCTAGAGAGCCGGCGGTCAGGAAGGGATCCCCCTCAGAGGGGAGGCCTCCTCAGTGGCAGCCCTCTGATGCGTCAGCTGGAGCTGCTAACGTGGAAAAGGCACATTGTCTCATGCACAGGTGTGAGAATTGGAGAAGCTCTGCGCCAGGGCTCTGTGCCCTAAGCTCGATGAGAGTAAGCTCGATGAGAGTTCAAACAATCCCCAGAGCACAGCGAGAAGAAAATTGTCTCATAAAACTTCCCATTGATTTTAGCTGGATCCTTATAAATTCCCGTGGGGCCAGATTGCTTTTAGCATGATTAATATCCCTGCCTTCCCCGAGGCACGTTCGCTTTCTCTCTCTCCTCTCTCCCTCTCTAGCACATGTCCATGCACACCACACACTCACACCCTCACACACATGCTTTCTGTCACACATGCTCAGTCACACTCCAGCGGAGGCACACACATATACACACAGATCATTCTATGGCTGTGCTCCTCACACCCCTTACACAGAGGGTTAACTGTTTCCCCTGTCGGGAAACGTTGGGTCTGTTTCCTTTCGTAATGTGTTTTTCACACTTATCTCAAACCTGGCTAGGCTTTGCCTTATGACCAGAATTTTCCCTTGAAAACACCCGAGTTCACGTAACCCAGAGCAGGGACCGGACCAGCATCAATCATGGAGCCAATGACTGGTGGGTCGGCTCCACGAATCAAAACAAGCCACTCCGCAGCTTGTACTCAGCACAGGCGGGGGTTCCCGGGGTTCACCAGAGGAGAAGACATCTCAGGTGAGTGCCCGCATCCAGTGTCCTGTGGAGCTGGGGCAGGGGCACGAGGGGGCTCCTCAAATGTATAAGGGAGTGAACATTTTTCTCTCCTTTGTTCAGGGAAACGCAAGGAATCAAGTAGTGGCAGGATTCCCCAGCCCTCTCAGCAGCACAGGGCAAACTCCGAGTGAACCTCCACACAGAAAATGGTCCCAGAGGATCCAGTTTCCCAGCAGACGCCAGCCTTCAGGACTTGTTATTTTGCTGGGGGAATTAGTGTGTGTAATAAAAAAGGAAAACATCCATAATGGTTCCTTTTCAAAGGCACAAGACTTAGCAGAGACATTAGCTCACATTTACTGCCATCCGGGAAATCAACCCCTCAATCCACGCGTATTCACTGCCGTGCGCCACATGCTGCCCCGTTCTCCCCAGCCCTGAGGCTTCCCATCCACTCTTCCAATTCTTAGTTTTCCCAATAACCAAAACCTTCCAAAATAAGTCAGATTTCAACTGGTAAGAAGGAAGAACTTTCTAGAAGGCAAAGCTGTCCAGAAATAAGGGGCCTCTGGAAGAGCAGAGACCTATGGCCACAGAGAAGACCAAGTAATCACTTGGTGCCTGATCTAGAGAGGGGGGTTCATGGATCTCACGGCTGTTTTTGGATTTTGTGATTCTGAGCTCCGTTCTGTGCCTACACTAACCACCCCTATGGCAATGACTTCCCCACCCAGAGCTCTGACAGCTCGTCACAGATATCTGCTGTCTTTAGTGACCTTCCCATGTGTGTGGGTCCACTCCCCTCAGATAGAGTCTGTGGGACTTGAAAGCACAAGCTCAGCCTCATCCTTACAAATTCCCCGCAGCTCCTAGCACAGTGCCTGGAACACGATAAACGCCTAACGAATTGTTTGAGTAACCACATTGCTTTGAAAAGGAAGTGTGTACAAAAGATGGTTCCAGGCTGTTTACTCTGTCTGCAAAGGTTCCTACAGGCAGACAGTCCAGAGTAGGGTCATGTCAGGATCCTGCCCTATCGCTGTAGCTCAGATCTAAACGTGATGACACGTAGTGGACCTCCTCTGCATCCAGGATGCCCTATGCGGCAGGATGCCATGAGAACATCCGCAGGCCTTTAATGCACCACTTCTTCTGTGTAGCAAAACGGTTTAAGAGCATCAGGCTGCTGCGGTTCAAATCCCAACTTCACTTCTTAATACTTGAGTGACTTTTGGGCCCATGTACTTCGTTTCTAATACAGAGATGGATAGTATCTACCTCTTACGATTGTCGTGAAATTAGGTGATTTATTATGTATAAATCTATTTAGAACAGTACTTGGCATTTTATTTAACAATAAGTATTTATTGAATGCCTACCTTGTGCCACCAGGCATTGTGCTAATTGCTAGAAATACAAAAGGGGGAAAAAAATCCATGCCCTCATGAAGTTTATAGTCTAGTAAGTGGGAACATCGCCCTAAACAAATATTAGCGGTCTTCATAATTATTTTATTTTCATTATTTCTATAGCATTGCCCTTTGTCTCCCCTACTGGTCTAAATCTCCAGACCTGGCAAAGTTTCAGGCACACACTGGGTAATCAGTAACCAGCTTTTCAACAGAGGATGAATAAAGGAATCCTTAACTGGAAAATTGCCATATTTCTGTCAATCTCAAAATTATATTAGGCAACATTTACGAACACTGGTCTAGGGGCTTAAATGTTCAGACTCAATCTTCACAACAAACCCACAGGGCTATTATTATCCCCATTGTACAGATGAGGAAGCAGAGGCAGACAGAGACTAATGACCTTGCACAGGTCACCTAACCAGAGTTCAAGCTCATTCTCTTCATGTGGCCCTGCCTCTCAATAGAACATTGCCCTCCATTTGCATGGAATAGGCTGTATTTAAAAAATACACAATGAGTCATCTTTCTATGGCTGGTAGGAACTCAGCCAGCACTTGGACAATTACAGCCACGTCCTAACACCTGCTCGGTCTTGGTCCCACTCTACCCTTCCCCCCAATCCACTAGTACACAGCAGCTGGAGCTGATTGCACTAAATCACAGATCTGATCTAGTCACCAGGTCACCTCCTTGCTTAAGGAACCCTGCCCCCCACAAGTGTCTGTTGCCTTTAAAGTGTTCAAACTTTTGTATACTGTTGCCCACATTAAAACACATACACACACACACACACACATTTTACATGGTAGCCCAATACATACACACATATATAAATAGAACTGAAACAAAAGTTTCAACACAGTACCTGCCCTTCCTATAGGCAAAGTGCTCCGTGCTGGTTATCTCCTGCTTCCCTTACCAGATTTCACTGTGCACCCTCACCACCCAGCTCCTGCCCTGGATTCAAAGTCCACTTCAGCTACTTAGTAGCTGTGTGACCTTGGGCAAGGTATTCAACCTATCTAAGCCTGGTAAAAATAGGGATGATGATAATAATACCCAGGTCACAGAGGAGTAAATGAGATTATACTTATCACATGTTTACTGTATGCCCAACTTACAGCAGTTCTCCAAGAAGTGTGAAAACCAAAACCAAACTTGTTGCTGTTGAGTCAGTACCAACTCGTGGCAACCCCATGTGTGTCAGAGTAGAACTGCACTCCTTAGGGTTTTCAAGGCTGTGAGCTTTTGGAAGCAGATTGTCAGGTCTTCTTTCCAAGGTACCTCTGGGTGGGTTCAAGCCGCCAACCTTTCGGTTAGTAGTTGAACATTTAACTGTTTACGCCACCCAGGGACTTCTCCAAGAAACGTTAGCTAGCATTACTACGTTGAGTAGAAATAACAATAAATGCACACTAATTTTCATTAAGGTAAATCAGAACCTGGCTCTGGTTTACTGAGGAGACTTACAGACAAAGGATAGGTGTCCACAGCTTTATTGTAGCTACATGACTTAAATGACTATTTTAGAAAGCCGCAGCCTATTGTTTGGGACAATTAAAAACCAAAATTTCAGATTGATTGCCCTTCAGATCCCAGTTGTCCCAAACTGTCAGAAGACAAATTTTCAACTGAAGAGCCATTTCACCTCTGGTGGTATATAAATGGGCCCAGAGTCAGAAACTTTGCCCTGAGACATTCCTAACAAAGACAGACCTAAGGACATGGCTGGGGTTATTATGAATTCAGGCAGCCATAGTCTCCTGCTTGAGAGTGTGCTTTTATATAAGCACAAGCGAAGGCTTTTTATCTTCCAGAACTCTGGGCATTGTTCTCCAAAAGACAGAGGCCCAGGTTAACAGCCAAGTTCTAAAAGGTGCCAAGGTAGTCTATTAGGTAAAAAGAAAAGTCCAGGTTATACGTCACCTAGAAGGCAGTTTAATTATAAAATGTGTGAAGCTGAGTTGTAAATGTGAAGGTTCACACTGGCCATTTCCTTGGACCCTTTTCGAAAAGTGTTAACTAGTTATCGTTATATGAAATTTATGAACGCACCAAGCCCAGGGCTGTATATTATTTCCTAGACTCCTCAACAATCCCCAGTTACAAGGAGCTAGTATTCACTCTTTAGGCATTCCATGGCAAGCATCAGGCCTTGAATGCAAACTCTTATAGTATGATCACCAAAAACTCTTCTAACTTTGAGACATAGCTGTTGTTGTTGTTGTTATTGTTAGTTGTTGCTGAGTCAATTCTCACTCGTGGCAACCTTGGGTATAACAGAACAAAATGTTGCCCAGTCCTGTGACATCTTCATGATCATTGGTTTATTTGCCAACCTAGGAGGCTCATCTTCCAGCACTATACTGGATAATATTCTGTTGTGATCCGCAGGCTTTTCACTGACTAATTTTTGGAAGGAGATTGTTAGGTCTTTCTTCCTAGTCTGTCTTAATCTGGAACCTTGGCTGAAAGCTGTCCACCACAGATGACCCTACTGGTATTGAAATACTGGTGGCATAGCTTCCAGCATCATAGCAACACGCAAGCCACCACAGTACAATAAAGTGACAGATGGGTGGTGGGAAACATGTCTAGCTTCCTTAAATAATATTTAAACAGCTATCCTCTTCCTTCTCAACTTCTCCCTCCTAGAGCCCATCTTTATGAAGCTTCCTCCTATCAACGTAAATGCCACCCAAAATAAAAAAATCCTCCATTTCAAAAAGATCGTTACTGCTGATAGAAACAGCCCAGTACAAGATGTGTTGGTGCAGGAGATTAACCACTAAGTGCCCTAAGGAACTCCACCCCAACTGCAAACCAACTCCCTCCAGTTACAGTGGTGAGGATGGAATTACAGACCTTGCTGCCATTCACCCTTTCTCCACCTGTCACCCTGTAAGATCATGGGAAAGGGCCAGGAAATGTTGGCAGTTACTGCCAGAGGCCATCTTCTGGTAAACCTCCATTCAATTTTTCATCTGCAGATAAGGAATCTGGGGGTGGGACAGCATGGAGAAAGGGAGAATTTGTACCAAAGATTAATAAATGTTGGTCCTTACCCTCAACCTGGTCACAGTCCAGTAAGGGAAGCAACTGATATACCAGTAATTGCAAACAGTGTGGTGTTACATCATAGGTCTGAGCGGCCTCAACATACCACACAGACGTCCTCACAGGGAGAGCTGGGCCCGGTGGTGTGTTGGTCAGTATTTAATAACTCTCCAGAGGAAAAGAAGCCTTAATTTGTAGCTCTTGCCAGTTTCCATGGTGTAAATACTCCCACCATGGCCAATTTCGTGCTACCAACATGACATCACTGAACGCAGAGTTGGGAAGAGATGCACAGTAGCATGCCCTCATACAGTATTCACACCAGGCAGTTACAATAGATGTAATAGCCTCAAGAGCATAAACCAAAAAAACCAAACCCACTGTCATCGAGCTGATTCTGACTGAGAGTGATCCTATAGGGCAGGGTAGAACTGCCCTATATATAGGGTTTCTAAGGCTGTAAATCTTTATGGAAGCAGACTGCCACATCTTTCTCCCATGGAGCGCCTGGTGTGTTCAGATCACCCACCTTTCTGTTAGCAGCTGAGCACTTTAACCACTGTGCCACCAGGGCTCCTTCTCAAGAGCCTAGTTAATAGTAAACTGTAATAAAATAATTAGGAAGTGATGAGTTTTGAATTATATTTGTTTTAAATATAGTTATTACATTTGTTTTAAATATAATTACTGAATGGTAAATTTATATAACTTAATTATTAGTAACGGCTATGTCAAATAATGGAGCCCTGGTGGCACAGTGGTTAAGAGCTACGGCTGCTGACCAAAAGGTCGGCAGTTCAAATCCACCAGCCACTCCTTGGAAACCCTATGGGGCAGTTCTACTCTGTCCTATAGGGTTGCTATGAGTCAGAATCGACTCGACGGCAGTGGGTTTGGTTTTGGTTATGTCTAACAATAACTGGCTCACAAAATTCCTGAAATTTTTAGCAGTTAGCTCTGTGGTAGTGGCAACCCATCCATTGCACCACTGAATGGATCCCACTAGTACAGAGGGCTGACCAGGGTGGGGATCTGAGGTGGCGATTCAGGAGGCCAGATGTGAGCCGAGTACTTAGCTGCAGTCATCTGGAATGGCAAGCGCTAAAGGGCAGGCCAAGCCAATATTTAGTAGGAGGTAAAAGCCAGATATTAGAAGACAAAGTACTAACACCAGACCAAAAAAGTCAGAAGTCAACTCCAAAACCAGGCTTAGAGCAGAGGTGATTTGATACAAATTCTTGGTCAGAAAGCATACAGATCGGGAATAAGTGAAGAGGGTTTTGGAATGTAGCACAGATGCCTGTGAGACCTGCACTTTTGCATTTATTGGTGAATAATCGTGATAATAGATTGAGTTTACTGAGCACTTAATATGGACTAGGTACTCTTTTAAGCGCTTTCCATACTTTATCTCCCTACTGATAGCCCCATTTTACAGATGCAACAGACAGCCTAACTCCAGAGCCTATGGTTGTACCCACCATGTGAAACAGGTGCATGTGTGTGTTGAGCTAGTTTAAAATGTTATAGACACATCCAGACTCTCTGAGGGACTGAATTACTGGGCTGAGGGCTATGGGGACCGTGTTCTCGGGGAACATCTAGCTCACAAGGCATAACACAGTTTATAAAGACAATGTTCTACATTCTACCTTGATGAGTAGAATCTGAGGTCTTAAAAGCCTGTGAACGGCCATCTAAGATACTCCACTGGTCTCACCCCTTCGGGAGCAAGGGAGAATGAAGAAAACAAGATACAAGAGAAAAGTTAGTCCAAAGGACTAATGGACCACAACTACCATGGCCCCCGCCAGACTGAGTCCAGTACAACTAGATGGTGCTCGGCTACCACCACTGACTGCTCTGCCAGGCATCACAACAGAGGATCCCAGACACAGCTGGAGAAAAATGTAAAACAAAATTCTAACTCATAAAAAAGACCAGGCTTATTGGCCTGACAGAGACTGGAGAAACCCCAAGAGTATGGCCCCAGACACCCTTTTAGCTCAGTAATGAAGTCACTCCCAAGGTTCACCCTTCAGCCAAAGATGAGACGGCTCCATAAAACAAAATGAGACTAATGGGGCACAACAGCCCAGGGACAAGGGCTAGACAGCAGGAGGAGACAGGAAAGCTGGTAATAGGGAACCCAAGGTCGAGAAGGGAGAGTGTTGACATGTAGTGGGGTTGTTAACCAATGTCATAAAACAATATGTGTACTAACTGTTTAATGAGAAACTATTTGTTCTGTAAACCTTCATCCAAAGTACAATAAAAATAATTTAAAAAAATAAATAAAATGTTATAGACAAGGCAAACAGTACATGAAGAGAAAAACGTCAAGGTGGAATACATATACATTTACACAACAGTTGTCAAATAGTTGACACAAAATAATATATGCATTTAGAGACATCACCACACATTGCCAACGGAGGGAGAGGAGGATTGTTAAGTTAAGCAATGGTTGATTTTAACCTTTTGGTGAACAAGAGCCAACTAGTTGCTGTCGAGTCGATTCCAACTCATGGCAACCCCATATGTGTGTCAGAGCATAACTGTGCTCCGTAGGATTTTCAGTGGCTGATTTTTCAGAAGTACATCGCCAGGCCTTTCTTCCAAGGTGCCTCTGGAAGGACTCAAACTTCAATTAGTAGCTGAGAGCATTAACCGTTTGTGTCACCCAGGGATTTCTAGATGGTGTACAAGAGGCACTATGATTGTACTCGTGGAAAATACAAAAATTTCCTGCCCTCACAAAGCTCCTGTTTTTACTCCCACACCCCTACACCCAACCCCATGAATTGGACACTGTGGGCCGTCCCTTGCTTCCTGAATGTCCTTTCTCCAAACACAGTGGCTTTGGTTCCCCTTGCTGTGAGGCCAGCAGCTGCAACTCAGCCCAACCCAGGCCCTAGCACAGTGCCTGGTATAATAGATATGTGCTGAACTAAAAATCAAAGCCAGAGCAGAGGGAAGGCATTATCACAGTTTAGTATTTATTAGGCCTTCTCATTTTATGATTCACTGCATGGGACACAGGCCAGCAGCCTCCCTTCCCTTAAGAAGTGGCCTTCTAACTCAGAATGGCACACTATTACACATTCCCAACAGGGAGCCGCAGATGCCTCACAAATGTTTCAGGCTTGCTGGAAGCTTTATATTGAGTCTCCAGTGTTGTTTTCTTTGCAGTTTTGTCTTGGAATAGCTGGTATGTGTGAGGAAGAGCTATCAGGAAGGGCCATTACCTCACAGGGCTTCAGGGAAGCGAGTGATAACGTCTCACCCTCCAACCTGGGAAAGTTTTATGAATGCATTTTCCTCTCACCCCCAGTGATGCTCTGTTTGCTAACTCAGACTAAGGAGAGGTCTGTTTTCAATTAGGGCATCTCAAAAAAGTGTTTTTAAATGGACTGTAAAAATAATCAATAAAGGCCTTAGAGGTGGGAGGTGTTGTCATCATCCTGTTTGGAAAATGTCATTCAGAAAGCGTGCCCAAGAGAGAGAAAGGGAGATTGTGACACCTTAAAAAAATTAATTTGTGAAATCAGCCTACAGGATCTGTTGTCCCCCTTTGTGCCCAACTTGAATGTGTCCTCAACCAGGGAAATCCGAGGCTTTGGATTATTTGCTGGGTTGGATCACGTTACCCAGTTTGACTCTGCAGAAATCACACTTTTCATTTTGCCTTTAATCCTAAAGGTCACCAGGAAGGTTAGCCCCAAACACAAATGATACATTGTGGTCTTACTTTCAGACAATTATCAACTCATAAATCTTGGTCAGACTGTAATGAGAATGCGAGGAGTAATTGATTTCAGTCCAGACTAACAGTGTCGTGGGAGGAGAGAGGTGAAGGGGGGGGTGAAAGGCGAAGGGAGGGGACTCAGGGCCTGGGAGCCAGAAGGTCTTCTCTCTAGTGCTGCTGATTCTCTCATTTGCCCTTGTCAATTTGCTGCATTTTGAGGCTTGGATAGATATAAGTGAGGCCACTAAAGACGATGATGGTCCAGCTTAAACTCAGTAAATGTTGTTGCTGCTGTTGTTAGGTGCCGTTAATTCATAGTGACTCTATGTACAACAGAATGAAACACTGCCAGGGCCCCGCCATCCTCACAATCTTTGCTATGCTTGAGCCCATCGTTGCAGCCACTGTGTCAATCCATCTCACTGAGAGTCTTCCTCTCTTTCGCTGAGCTACTTGATCAGGGATGATATCCTTCTCCAGGGACAGTCCTTCCTGACAATATGTCCATAGTCATTGAGATAAAGTCTCATCATCCTCACTTCTAAGGGGCATTCTGGCTGTACTTCTTCCAAGATAGATTTGTTCATTCTTCTAGCAGTCCGTGGTATATTCAGTATTCTTCGCCAACACCATAATTAAAAGGCATCAATTCTTCTTCTGTTTTCTTTATTCATTGTCCAGCTTCTGCATGCATATGAGGCAATTGAAAATACCGTGGCTTGGGTCAGGTGCACCTTAGTCCTCAAAATGACATCTTTGCTTTTTTAACAATTTGAAGAGGTCTTTTGCAGCAGATTTGCCCAATGCTATACATCCTTTGATTTCTTGACGGCTGCTTCCATGTGCATTGATTGTGGATCCAAGTAAGATGAAATCCTTGACAATTTCAATATTTTCTCCATTTGTCATGGTGTTGCTTATTGGTCCAGTTGTGAGGATTTTTGTTTTCTTTATGTTGAGGTGTAATCCACACTGAAGGCTGTGGTCTTTGATCTTCATCAGTAAGTACTTCAAGTCCTCTTCACTTTCAGCAAACAAGGTTGTGTCATCAGCATATTGCAGATTGTTAATGAGTCTTCCACCAATCATGATGCCACGTTCTTCTTTATAGAGTTCAGCTTCTCGGATTATTTGCTCAACATACAGATTGAATAAGTATGGTGAAAGGATACAACCCTGACACACACCTTTCCTGATTTTAAACCATGCAGTATCTCCTTGTTCTGTTTGAACAGCCACATCTTCGTCTATGTACAGGTTCCTCATGAGTAAAAGTAAGTGTTCTGGAATTCCCATTCTTCGCAATGTTATCCATAATTTGTTATGATCCACACAGTCGAATGCCTTTGTGTAGTCAATAAAGCACAGGTAAACATCTTTCTGGTATTCTCTGCTTTCAGCCAAGATCCATCTGACGTCAGCAACCATATCCCTCGTTCCATGTCCTGTTCTGAATCTGGCTTGAATTTCGGGCAGTTCCCAGCTTGAGTTTCTGCAATAGTTCGATGAATGATCTTTTGAATGATCTTCAGCAAAATTTTACTTACGTGTGATATTAATGATATTGTTTAATAATTTCCACATTCTGTTGGATCAGCTTTGTTTGGAATGGGCACAAATATTGATCTCTTCTCATTAGTAGGCCAGGTAGCTATCTTCCAAATTTCTTGGCATAGGCAAGTGAGTACTTCCAGTGCTGCATCCGTTTGTTGAAACATCTCAGTTCATATTCTGTCAATTCCTGGAGCTTTGTTTTATGCCAGTGCCTTCAGTGCAGCTTGGACTTCTTCCTTCTTGGTCATATGCTACCTCCTGAAACAGCTGAACATCGACCAATTCTTTTTGGTAGGGTGACTCTGTGTATTCCTTCCATCTTCTTTTTGATGCTTCCTGTGTTGTTCAATATTTTGCCCATAGAACCCTTTAATATTGCATCCAAGGTTTGAATTTTTTCTTCAGTCCTTTCAGCTTTAGAAATGCTGAGCATGTTCTTCCCTTTCTGTTTTCTAACTCCAGGTCTTCACACATTTCATTATAATACTTTACTTTGTCTTCTCGAGCCACTCTTTGAAATCTTCTGTTCAGTTCTTTTACTTCATCATTTCTTCCATCTGTTTTAGCTGCTCTATATTCAAGAGTATGTTTCAGAGTCTCTTTTGACATCCTTTTGGTCTTTTCTTTCTTTCCTGTCTTTTTAATGGCCTTTTGCTTTCTTCATGTATAATGTCCTTGATGTCATCCCACAAGTCCTCTGGTCTTTGGTCATTAATGTTCAGTGCATCAAATCTTTTCTTGAGATGGTCTCTAAATTCAGGTGGGGTATACTGAGGGTCGTATTCTGGCTCTTGTGGACTTGTTTTCATTTTCTTCAGTTTCACCTTGAACTTGCATATGAGGAATTGATAGTCTGTTCCACAGTCAGCCCCTGGCCTTGTTCTGACTGATTATGTTGAGCTTCTCCATCGTCTCTTTCCACAGACATAGTCGATTTGATTCCTGTTTATTCCACCCAGCAATATCCACACGTATAATCACCATTTATGTTGTTAAAAAAAGATATTTGCAATGAATAAGTTGTTGGTCTTGCAAAATTCTGTCATGGGATCTCCGGTGTTGTTTCTGTCACCAGTAAAAGACCTGCTGCTGTCAAGTCAATTCTGACTCATAGCAACCCCATAAGACAGAGTAGAACTGCCCTGAAGGCTTTACCAAAAAGTGGCTGGTGAATTCAAACTGCCAACCTTTTGGTTAGCAGCCGAGTTCTTAACCACTGTAGTACCAGGGTTCACCAGTAAATAGAGGGTAATATGTAAATAAGAGCTCAGATCCAGTGACAGCCAGCAGAAAAGGGAAACACTAGAATATGAGTCAAGGGACTGAGGTGCTGAAAGTCCCAGCCCAGCCAGTTACCACACTGTGTGCTCCTGGGAGAACCATTTAACCTCTCAGTGTGGGGAATGGGGCTACCCACCCCTCCTACATCACAACATGCTCATAAGGATCACATGAAATAATATACTGAAAATTTTTCAGTGTCATAGAAAGAGAAAGTATTCTCAAGCATGTTAACTCAGTTCAATGAATCAACAATAATTTGGGGAAAATTCTCTTAAAGATTGTCTCGGGAAAACTCTTCAATGGAAGGAGAGGGAAGATTGTTAAGCAATGATTGATCGTAAACTTTTGGCGAACAAGAACCAAACCAGTTGCTGTCCAGTCAATTCTGACTCATGGTGACTGCATATGTGTCAGAGTAGAACTGTGTTCCGTAGGGTCTTCAATGACTAGAACGTCTCACCAGCTCTACTGCTCCCACCTGCGTTCAGTACAGCACCATCCTCACCTGAATTATTGGAGTGCTCAAATTAGTATTCCTATTTCCAGGAATTGCCCTCTTCCCCCACCCCCAAAAAAATCCATTGTCTGTTGAGAATCTGGACACGATCCTTTTAAATATATCATGTCACTCTTCTGATCATAACATTCCAATGGTTCCCCATTCCTCATGGGTAAAGGCCAAAGTCTAGTATAATCTCTAAGGCCCTGCAGGAGGTGGTGCCCATCTCCTCCCTGACCTCATCTCCCATTACTCTTCCCCTCGATTCCACTGCTCCAGACACACCAGTATCCTGGCAGCTCCCACTCCAGAGTCTTGCTCAGACTCTTCCCTTGGCCTGGAATGCCCTTTGCTCAGATGTATACCTGGTTCACTCCCTCGTCTTCTACTCTTTGCTCAGATGCCACTTTTCTATTTAGATATGATAATTCCATTTAAAATTGCATCGTGGCCATCTATACCCCTTCCCTGCTTCATTTTTCTCCGTAGTTCATCTTCTACTGTACTATATAGCTTATTTATTATACTTTTGACTGTATCCCCCCACTAGAATGTATGCTGTATGAGGACAACAGTTTTTGTTTCATTTACTGTATCCCCAATTCCTAGAAGAATGCTTGGCATGGAGTTAGCACTCAATACTTGCCAAATTGAAATCAAAATTTGGGTCCCATCTCACTAGATCACTGATTTATGAAACTGTTTAGGCAACTAAATTGACAAACAGTAGTGCTGCCTGACTTTCCAAACCGTCCATCTGGAAACTCTTGCATCACGTTGAATGAAATGCCTGGTTTTCTCTGTCTGTGTGCCCAGCTGTGTGCTCTCTAGGGAAGCATGCATCATATTTGGTCTCAGTTTTGTTGTTGTATTGACTCTTTCCAGTTTGGTTAGCTTAGAACAGGCCTTACGCATCTGGCTCTGGTGAAGGACATATCCAGGCCAGCTGTCCAAGAGATCAGGGGAAGTCCCAGAGGCAAGGGTGTGCTGGTGGAAAGTGAAAGAAAAGAACCTTTGCACCATTTTACCTTCATAACCAGCCTGGCTTGCACCCACAAGGACCTACGGCATATACATACTTTGCTGTCAGCACCAGTAACAGAAAGGGAATCAAATGGTCTTTGGTTTGAAATCACAGCATTTTTGTGTTCAACACCAAACATTGTAAGTTAACACATATATTAACAGTAACAGCACTTTATAGTGTTTTCACATATCCAGTTTGATCCATCTTTATCCCAGTGGGGTAGATGTTATGGTTGTCTTTATTCTATAGACACAAAAATGAATCACATAGTGAATCATCTACACTTTCTTTCAGGTAAAAGTCAGTTTAGCTTATCTGCTATGAACAACAATAAAATATATATACATGTCTTCCCTGCCTGATGTTCTGCACTTCAGGATTCTGCTACAATGATGTCTTACTTCCTCAGCTCCCCAATTAGAGAGAAGGCTACTTGAGTGCAATGGCTATGTCATATCTCCAAGAACTTGGCACAGGTCCTGGCACAAGGTAATTTTGAAAGAGTAGCGGGGCTACAGTAAGAAGTAAATAAACAAATAACTGAATAAATATAAGCCCTGTGAAGAAAGAAGGCAGCAGTATACTGAGAAACAGAATAGCTTAGGTGAAGGGGAAGAGAGTGACCAGAGAAGGTGCCACTAAGGAGTTCACAGTTTAGCTGGAACATAATGAATGACAGTTTGCTCCCTAGCAAATGACCTTGGCAGGACAGAGATAACTCGTGGCTACCTGTAAGCTTGCTTTGCATAGGAGCAAAGATTGTGTGCATCCTGAAAACAGGACATCTAAAAAAGAAAATTGGCAGGGGGATGGGAATGGACCCACGTACACTCATTTTTTCTTTCACTCAAGGAAAGTCTATTGAGCCTCTACTATGTGCCAGGCTGCTCTAGGCACTAGCGCTGTGAACAAGAAAGGTGCCTGCCCTCATGGAGCATGTGTCCTAATAAAAGAGACAGGCATAGGCAATTATACAAGTAACATGCTACATGATGTTAAGTGCTATGAATATAAATTAAACGGGATAAGAAAGGGATGCAGAACGATGGCTGTAGGGGGAGGGAGAAAGGTTGACTATCAGATAGGATCAGCAAAGACCACACTCAGTAGTTAACATTTCTACAGAGGCCCAATGAAGAGAGGGATTAAGCTGTGCCAAAATTTGGGGAGAGGGGAGAGTTGGAAAGCATTTTAGCAGAAGCACCAACAAATACAAAGTCTCTGAGACAAAACCATCTTGCCATGTTCAAGGAGAGTTCAAGAAATATTAAGGTTCTTTGTGATCTTGCTCCTGGAAACCCCAGTAAGGCTGGAGAGGGTGGGCAGGGGAAGAACAGAAGGAAAGAGGTGGGAGGTGTTTCCAAGAGCAAGATCATGAAGAACCTCATCCCTGATTAGGAGTTTGTATTTTATTCTGTGCAATAAAAGTCAATGCAGAGTTTTGAGCAAGCGAGTAGTGTGACCTGGTTTATGTTTGTAAGATATGGCTCTGGCTGATGTGCGGTGAATAGATTGCAGGAGACAAGTGGAAGCTGGGAAAGAGGAAAAGATAGCAGTGGCTTTCTGGACGTGATTGAAAATGGAGACGGAGGGAGGTGGGCAGATGTGAGATACAGTTTGGAGAAAGAGGTTTATAAATTTGTGTGTGACTGAAAGTGCAGGATGAGGAAGAGAGGAATCGAGGACACTAGTACCTCTGGAGCCTGAACAACTGGGTGGATGGTACCATTTCATTAGAAAAGACTAGCAGAGGCACTGGATTTGGAAGTCAACATATGCAGTTCGGTGAAGAGAAGGCAGCTGAGACCTGCATGCTGTCTTGATTTCTCCAGTCTGGTAAGTCACTCCTTCAGGAGGAGTGAATGAGAGATGGAGAGACAAGAAGTGTGGATCTCATGCTTTCTTCTCCTAGAGCGCTGAGGAGACATTTCATCATAGAAATGTAAGAAGAGGGTTATAAAAGCTCATCCTAAAATTTTGATTTGATTTTCAGTTCAATTCACCTGAGGAAAAGAGATAAGAGATAGAGAAATATCTAAATAATTTATACAATCCAAACTATCGCAAGTGCTAAAAGGGGCTACATCTTAGTTATCTCTGCATCCCAGTCCCTATCACTGTGTCTGAAACAAAAATACTTGTTAGAATGAATTGTCATACCAAGTATGAATGAAGACTAAGAGACAATGCTGAAGAAGGGGATAAAGGAAAGTCTTAGAAGAGGAAGATTTCAAGTTTTAATTTGGAATTTTCTCTAAGCTTATTGTTGCAGTGGCCCGCTAAAGTGCTTGGTGAAAGCGTTAAGCATCACTCAAATATACAGCAATATTATGGTCCTGGTAACTATGAAGCCTACTTCAACAAGTCTATAATGTGTCCAGAGATCTTGGAGTCTGAGAACATATCACCCCAGCATATGCTGAGATCTCAAAGTTTTTCAAAAACAGTACCACAGTAGAAAGTGATTAAATACATGAACTGTAGATTTCAGTTCCTGCTCTGCGTTTTGGTATCTTGCATCCTAGCTGTGTGTCCTTAAGAAAATTGCTTAACCTCTCCGTACTTCGGTTTGCTCATCTGTATACTGGAGATAATGATAGTAACTATCTCATAGAGTTGTAATGATTAAATGTGTTTATATACATAAAGCACTTAAACCAATGGCATACAGATAGTAGAACTATATTAGTATTGTTATCATTATTACTGCTGCTACTACTTCTGGAGCCCTGGTGGCGCAGTGGTTAAGAGCTGCTAACCAGAAGGTCGGCAGTTTGAATCCACCAGCCACTCCTTGGAAACCTTATGAGGCAGGTGTATTCTGTCCATAGCGTCACTAGGAGTTGGTATCAACGCAACAACAATGGGTCTGGTTCGGGTTTTTTGGTACTACTACCCGTACTACAGCACCAAGTCTTAAAGACCTGAGGGTCTTGTAGTTTGATCTGTTCCAACAAGCACATTCTTTAAAATGATTTCTTAAAATGGGATGGTCTACAGGAGAGATGTTAAAACATAAACGGGAAATACCAGGAAGAAGTAAAGCTATTAAAAAGCCCAAGGAAGCAAATATATATTTTTTCCTCTTGTACTGACAAACTTTGAAGATTATTTCTTATGTATCTGACTGAGCAGTGTGGTCTTTTAATGGGATCTAAGATGAGCAATTCTCAGAATAAAAGTGTGACCTTACAAAATTCATACCTGATGGATAATAACAAGTGTTATTTGTTATGGGGATATGTAAAATATGGAGAAATTGGAACCATCATACATTACTGATGGGAATGTAAAGCGGTGCAGCCATTGTGGAAAACAGTTTGGCAGTTCCTAAAAAATGTTAAACGTAGACCAGCAATTCCATCCCTAGCTATATACAAACCAAAAAACCAAGCCCATTGCCATCAAGTCAATTCCGACTCATAGCGACCCTATAGGACAGAGTAAAGCCCCAATAGGGTTTCCAAGGAGAGGCTGGTGGATTTGAACTGCTGACCTTTTTTTTGGTCAGCAGCCAAGTTCTTAACCACTGTGCAACCAGGGCTCCTAGGTATATATATTGGGTATAAATCGAAAACATACATTCATTCAAGAACTTGTACACAAATGTTCAAAGCATCTTTATTCGCAATAGCCAAAAGGTGGAAGCAATCCAAGTATCTATCAACTGATGAAGAGATACAAAATATGGCACAGGAAGTCCTGGGTTACGAACAAGATCCGTTCCTAACTGTATCTTTAAGTCAAATTTATAGGTGAGTCAGAACTGGTTCATACTGTTCTTATTTAGCCTTACATGTACTTTAGTGCAAGAAAAAGCTCAGTCTTTTCAATGATTTAAAAGCTACGTGTGCAGCAAGTGAAGGTGACTGTGATGAAGAATTTGTTGTGAGTAGGGGTTGGTTCAGTTGTTTCAAAATGAGGGCAAATTTACATAACATTAAAGGGTAAGTACAAGCCATCTGTAAATCAGACGTTTGTAACTGGGGACTGCCTGTACATGTGTACAATGGAATATAATTCAGCCATAAAAAGGAGTGAAGTACTGATTCATGCTACAACATGGATGAATCTTGAAAACATTATGCTGAGAAGTCAGATGCAAAAGGCCACATATCGTAGGATTCTCTTTACATGAAATGTCCAAAATGGACAAATTCATAGAGACAGAAAGTAGATTAGTGGTTGCTAGGGACTGGTGGAAGGGGAAGAATGGGGAATGAATGGTTATGGAGTTTCTTTCTGAGGTGATGAAAATATTCCAGAATTATTTCACGGTGTTAGCTGCACATCCTTGTGAATCTTCTAAGAACCACTGGATTATACATTTTACAAGGGTGAATTTTGTGGTGTGTAAATTGTATCTAACACCTTAGGCTTATTAATCATGTCCCTATTTGCAAAGTCTTTTTTATATCATGGTCTTTTTTCAATCCTTTCCTAATAAACTTGAGATATGTAGACCCAGAGTCACACAGTGTTAGCTCTTACAGATCAGGTGTGGCATATATAATCCTCACTCCAGATATGGTTCCATGATTTACCCAAAATTGCGCAGCTGATCTGAAGAGCAGTGGGACTGGACACAGGTCTTCTGACTCTCATTCCAGTTGTCTTTCTAAAAGGGTCTGTGCTGCCCACGGAAGCACTTGGTTAGAGCACTGAGGAATGCAGCATGGCCCGTTGGAAAGAGCATGGGGCTCTGGCAGCTGATGAACCTAGGTTCAAACCCCAATCCACCACTTGTCAGCTGCTTGACCTTGGGCTAGTTACTAACTACCTTTGGACCTCATCTTTATCATTTGTAAAATAAGGGTGTTACAACTTCATTGTCCTAAATTATCTTGAAGGATTTGGGGATATTTAACAAGATAATGTAGAGATGTTGTAGAGCAATGTAGAAATGTTCCGTGAGTGTGCAGTGATTTTATTACTCCAAAAGAGGATAGGGTCACAGATGCAAGAGTTACTTGGGCCACCAGGCTCCACCCTAATCCAATGATTTAGCGCATCCCTCCAACTCAGCCGGTGATGGGAGTTAGTATCATGCAGTGGGAAGAACTGGGAATTGGGGCTGAGGAGACAGATTCTAACTTGGGCTTTGCCATTAACTTATGTGATCTTGAGTAATTTACCTACTGCGCTTCGTCTCGGTTTCCTATATGCTAAATGGTAGGTTAAATAAGAAAAACTGTTTCCTACCTCCCAGGATTATGAGAGTCCATTGAAATCAAGTATCTGAGTCAACCTTGCAAAGCTGATACAGGGGCTTATTAACCACAAACTAAATATCTCCCCAATGTAAAGGAGACTGTAGAGAGAACACAGTACAGGCAGCCCCCGAGTTATGAATGTCAGACTTACAGACAACTCATACTTGCTCTTTAAAGTTATGTAAATTTGCCCTCACTTTGAAAGGATTGAACCAACCCCTTACTCACAACAAATTCTTCATCACAATCACCTTCACTTGCTGCATGTGCAGCTTTTGAATCATTGAAAAGATTTCAAGCCTTCTCTTGCACTAAAGCAAGGCTAAATAAGAACTGTATGCACCTGTTCCAACTTACCTACAAAATCAATTTAAAGATACACTTAGGGGGTAGATCTTGTTCGTAACCCGGGGACTGCCTGTAGTTAACATTTGTGGAGTGCTTACTATGTGCCTGTGAATTAATTAACTCACCTAATCCCTTATGCAATCTTATGAAGCAGGTGTTATTAGTATCCTTGTTTTTGAAATGAGGAATTGAGAATAATGAGATTAAGTCATTTCCCAAGGTCAGAAAACTAGTAAGAGGCAGAATTGAAACTCAGATCCAGTTGCCTTGGCACCAAAGCCTGCACTCTTAACCAGTACCCTGCACAGTGTCTCTAATGTTGCTCAGAGTTAGTTCCATTTCACAGATGAGGAAACTCGTGAGACTGCATGCATAAGGCACAGTGAGATAACTAGCAAGTATTAGAGGTAGATAAGAACGACAGCTGCCATCGAGTTGACTCCAACTCATGGAGACTTTATGTACAACAGAGCAAAACATTGCCAGGTCCTGTGTCATCCTCATAATCACCGGCATGCTGAAGTCCATCATTGCAGCTATTGTACCAATCCACCTCACCAAGGGTCTCCCTTACTCTTACTGGCCCTCTACTTCACCAAACTTGAAGTCCTCCTCCAGTGACTGATCCCTCCTGATGTTGTGTCCAAAGCAACCAGGTCAAACAGTGAACTATAGTGATCCATAAGGTTTTCATTGGCTAACATTTAGAAGATCTTCAGGCCTTTCTTCCTAGTCTTAGTCTGGAAGCGCTGCTAAAACCTGTCCATCATGGGTAACCTTGCTAGTTTTTGAAATACTGGTGGCATAGTTTCCAGCATCAAGGCAACATGTAAGCCACCGAAGGAGGACAAACTGACAGGTAAGTGGTGAAACATATATTAGTTCTCATGTATTAGGCCTCCACATCCTAAGCTATCCCTCATACTTCCCATATTCTCTCTTAATCCTAATGACAAGCCTGTGAGGCAGTATCTTACCCATTTTATTATAGAGCAAACTCAAAGCACATAATTAACATAACTAAAGTCACCAGCTCTGTAAGTAATAAAGCTAGGATTTGAGCCCAAGTTTTTCTGATACCAAAGCCCCTACTCTTTCCAAATACGATCCCTGGGCTGAAATGACCCTGATGCCAGGAATAGTACACACACATATGAGGTAATGGTGGGATACACTTTTTCCAGTGGATGGAAAGCCTCGCTTCTATATAAGAAGGACAGCCCATTTTATGCCTCTCAGGCCAGAGATGCTGCTAGACTGGCAAACACTTCTTTCAGCCACTGAACAGAGACAGGACCGTGACATGATGAGTTATACATCCCAGAGAGACAAAGTCCTTAATGACAATGCTGGCAGCGTCAGCCTTGGTGAAGCTAGGAGCAGGTGGTGCTGAAATGAAAAAGTATCTGGAAAGCAGGGAAAATTGTGGCATACTTCATTTGGACTGAAAGGCAATTTTTGGTCCACTCCCATGGAAATCACTTGGGGATAACCTGGCGGTTATTAAATACACAAGGCTTATGGAAAGACCCATTCATTACTGAGTGCCTGCACCAGAGTTCTCACTGAGCAAAACGTCAACATCACAGAGCCTGACACAAGAGTAGTAATTCTGTCTGTCAGCGGTACACAGGCAAAGATGGAAACTTCTGAAAGACAAGGGAGCTGCAGATATGGCGCTCAGGTGCCTGGAAATATCTAAATTTCTGCACCAGAGTTCTCACTGAGCAAAACGTCAACATCACAGAGCCTGACACAAGAGTAGTAGTTCTGTCTGTCAGCAGTACACAGGCAAAGATGGAAACTTCTGAAAGACAAGGGAGCTGCAGATATGGCGCTCAGGTGCCTGGAAATATCTAAATATGGAAAATGGACTGATATAGCTGTATGAAATCTATTTGTATTTTCCAGAAATGAAAATTTCCTGGAATGAAATTCTAAACTTTAGACTCTGCAGTGGGAGCAACAAGGTCACGGCACCATTCCCTGTGATCTCCTGGGCCTCTCCTTCCATCTCCTGGTCACAGCCACGCGTATGCAACATGTGTCGGGAACGCTGAAGGACAGTTTAGGAGCTCAGGTGTCTTTCTCATCTCAGTTAAAGGCAACCTTGTCATTCGACTTTCACAGGCCATAAACCTTGGAGTCACCCTTGACTCCTCTCTTTTCTCACAATCCACATCTAATACAGCAGGAAATTCTATTAGCACTACCTCCTAAATTTATCGACTCCAACCGCCTCCACTGCTTTTACCCTGATCCAAGCTGCCATTGTCTCTTGCCTGGATTAGGCAATAGTCTCCTAACTAGTCTCTCTGCTTTCATTCTTGTCACTCACTGTACAGTTTCTTCTCAACTGCGGCTGGCGTGAGCCTTATAAAACTTTAATCGGATTATGCCATGTCTGTGCTTATACCCTCCAATGGCTCTCCATCTCAATAAAAGCACGAGATAAAGTCCTTACAGCATTGGTGGTTCAGTGGTAGAATTTTCACCTTCCAAGCAAGACCCAGATTCTATTCCTGGCCAGTGTACCTCATGCGTAGCCACCACCTGTCTGTCAGTGAAGGCTTGTAGTTGCTCTGATGCTGAACAGGTTTCAGTGGAGCTTCCAGACTGAGAAGGACTAGGAAGGAAGGTCTAGAGATCTGCTAATGAAAATCCTATGGGTCACAACAGTCCAAGCCACAACCAATCATGGTGCAGGACCAGGTAGCGTTTCCTTCCATTGTGCATGGGCTCACTATGAGTTAGAGGCCAACTTGATAGCAGCTCACAACAATAACAAAGTCTTTACACTGGCCCACAGTGCCCTGCATGGGGTGCCCTTCGTTACCTTCCTTACCACATATCTTATCTCTTCACCCCCCTCTCTGCACCAGCCCCGCTGGCTTCCTTGCTGTTCCTCAGCCAGGCCAGAAGAGTGGTATGGGCCACAGAAGCAGAGCCCTAGGTGAAGGAGCCATCAGGGCCACCAGAGTCGGGGAAGGGCTGTGAACGGGCAGGGCATCAGACCCACCTTCAGGAAGTCTAATCTAATAGGTAGAACACAGTGCGTCTGGGGTGGGTGAAGAACAATATATGGGGCACTCAGGGAGAGCAGGGAGGTTGAGCACACGTTGCATGTCTCAGCAAGCTGTGGACAGCTTGAGTGGGCAATAGTGAAAGGTGACTATGATCATGCCACTGTGTAAAATCTCCACTGGCTCTCTGCCACCCACAAAATAAATTTCCCATTCCTTAGTTCAGCACACAAGGTCCATCCCACTCTCACCTACCCTCCAGCTCTTGCCAGCATGCCCTCCTACATCCCTTCCTTCAATCCCTTACTCCAGCTGTACCAGGCTGCTAAGAGTTACCCACACTGATCATGCTGTTCCATATTTCAGAATTTCACATTTGCTATTTCTCCTTTTCCTTCTTCCCACTCCCTCAACAGTCAAAAATCAGCTTGTGTCAAGGCAGAATTTCTCCCCACCCCCTATATCTTCCTCACCTCCCTCGAGTAGACACACACGTACACATACCCCATATGATTTAAAATACTCCTCCTGTCTGCTTCTATAATGCCACGTGCTCACAACTATCACATTATTTGACCCACTGCACTGTAATGGCTGAATTGCTTTATCCCTACAAGACTATGAGTTTTTTGTTGGCCGCGACCGATTCTTGTGTGCTTCTGTATCCCCAGCATCTAACACAGTGCCTGGCACACTGTAGGTGCTTTGCAGCTCCATACATGTCCACTGAATCAATGAAGGAACAAAAGCAGGTGTTCCATCAACACAGGGCAGGTTTAACAGCAGGTATAGAGCAAGTCACATTCCAAGGCCTGGGGGTCTAAGCCAAACCTCCAGCATTAAGAAGGCTAGAGAATGCAAAGTAGGGCCTGGTCTTAGAGGAATGGGACATAGACAGGTTGCCAGAGAGCTTGCTTCAGTACAGGGAGTCAGGTCCTGGAAGAGAAGGGGTGAGGATTAGTCTCAAGGAAAAAGCAGAAGATTCTGAGATGGGGATAATTTTTGAATAAGTCTTACAACTAGACTGATGTAGCTGCTTGGCTAGGAAGAGAAATGGTGAATAAACAGGAGGGCAAATAACCCCTGTTGAAGAGAACAAAGGGGTGCAAGGAGACTGGCCACTCATTACACGTCCAGTTTCTATGGTGTCTTGCTCAGTCTTCTTCCTCACCAAACTTGGAATGGACCTACTGATGGCAAGACCAACAGGGCCATCCCTTGGCAGAAACTAAAATTGGTACAGTTTTATTTCCACAGATCTCCCTAACAGGTTTCTCCCTCCTTATATCACTTCCTTTCCAAAAAGTCTAAGGAAAGAAATTTGATCACCATGTTCACATTTAGCATAGAAGTTCTTGAGCCAGATCGCTTGAGTTAAAATTCCAGCTGTGCCATTTCCTACCTGTGTGACCTTATGCAAGTTATATGTTCTTGTTTAGACTTGGTTTTCTCATCTATAAAATGAGGATAATAATAATACCTACCTCACAGGGTTATGGTGAAGATGAAATGAGATCATGCATGAAAAGCACTTCACGCAATGCCTGATGTACAATACTCAGTGAATGTTGGTTGCTATTGTAATTGGTGGTGTGTGATTATTACTCGTGGCATAGAGGTTATGAACCCAATGAAGCCAGGCCATCAGGTCCAAATTCTCTCTCCACCTCTCCCTAGCCCCCTAATCTTGGACAAGTCCTCATCTGTAAGATGGATATAATAAGAGATTTGCTTCTCAGTTAGAGCAGTGCCTGGGATATAACAAGTGCTATATAAATATTTGTGGAATAAATACATTAAGTGACTTATTGTAGCCACCCTTCCTGAGACACTTGCATTTTTTAAAGGCCTAAGGGTACATCAATCTTAACTCCAGTGGCGTGACACTAATGGGCATGGGCAAAGATGATATTTGGAGATTTCTGGTATCTTCCACCAAACCAGTCGCCATTCTGACTCATGGCGACCCCATGTGTGTCAAAGTAGAACTGTGCTCCATAGGGTTTTCAATGGCTGATTCTTCATAAGTAGATTGCCAAGTCTTTCTTCTTTTGGTTAGCAGCCAAGCATATTAACCATTTGCACCACCCAGGGACTCCTGCATGTCCCAAACACTGCCCTGTAAGCAGCAGCCCTTTCTCTCTGCCACACTCCTGGCTTTACAGGACCCAAACCAGCCCCAGACTTGCTGGGAAGGTCCCGGAGTCCTGACAACATATTACAAAGGTGCAGGAGGGAGTGGGGCCCACTTGGAAAACAGCTGACCCAGTAGACCGGCTGCTGCCACGGGATCTATTTCCCAGCGTCTCGGAAGTTGCTGACTTCAGCCTTTCCAGAGTGAAACACCGTCCCTGGTCAGAGACAGCACTGAGGCGAGCACGCAGCACAGCCATAAATCTGCGAGCTGTATTGTTTAAGAGAACTGACTTTCTCGTGTTGCGATATTAAAGCAAATCTGCCTCCTGCTCATAAATCAGCAGGGCCATTTCCGACCTTGGCCACTCTGCTCAGTCGTTTCAAGATGCACAAAGCATATAGTTCACCCACTTGGGAGGTGCAGGTTGAAAAAGTAAAGGAAGATGCATATTTACCCCCTCCTGCCACTCTGTTCTCGGGACCCTGCCTGCGTGCTCCTTCCCTTGTCCTATGTATGAGCTTAGATTCCCAGAGTCCTCTGAAAAAACCGCAGAAACTACAACATGAACGAACACCTGATATGGGTACAAGATACTCTTGAAAGTGCCCTGAATAGATAATGTAGGTATTGTTAATCCCAGTCTAGAGATCACGAAACTGATTATCAAAGTGTTAAATAAATTTCCCAAAATATTCCCACTGGTAAATAGAGGAGCCTGGACTAACCTGTGTCTTCTATCTCCTCGTCAGTGCTCTTTTGGAAACATTAAATCTCTCTTATCATAAATTTCTTCATATGCATAAAGCAAAGAAGCCCGGAAACTCTTCTGGAAGGAAAAAATGATCTCAGCTCAAAATTGTTAAATGAACCTTGATTATGCCAGATGCTTTTCTATCCATCAGCAGTTTATCCTTGCATCAAACCTTTCTGGGGCTTCCTGTCACCTAGAATGAAACCCAAGTTCTTAGCATAACATGCAGGGGGTGGTGCTCATGATCTGAAGTCATTTGGCTTCATCTCCTCTCACCACAGATCACTTCATCATTCCTTCCTCCAGGAAGTCTGCTCTGATCCACACCCCACTCCCAGGCTGGGTCTGTGTCCCTCCTCTGAACTCTTGTAACACCCTGTACCTCCCCTGACCTCAGCACTTCCCACATTACCTTATCATGGTCTCTTCACTTGTCTATCTCCCCTTTAAAACTGTGAACTTCTTGTTGGTGTTAGTTGCAGTCAAGTCAGCTCTGACTCATGGCGACCCTATGTATAAGTAGAATAAAACATTGCCCGGTCCTACGCCATCTTCATGATTATTGGTATGCTTGAGTCCGTTGTTGCAACCACTGTGTATTTTGAGTGTCTTCCAACCTAGGGGGCTCATCTTCTGTCACTGTGTCCGACAGCATTGTGTTACGATCCGTAAGGTTTTCATTGGCTAATTTGCAGAAGTAGATCACCAGGGTTTTCTTCCTAGTCTGTCTTTGTCTGGAAGCTCCACCAAAACCTACACCATGGGTGACCTTGCTGGCATTTGGAATAGCAGTGACATAGCTTCCAGTATCACACAACATGCAAGCCACCACAGTATGACAAGCTGACGGACAGACGGTGGGTGAACTCCTTAAAGGCAGCAATGTAGCCATTGTTCCTGGTATAATAGTAGGTGCTCAATAAATGTTCTTGGACTGAATTCTCACTACCATCCTATACAATAAACATTGCTATCTTCATTTAACAGGTGAGGAAATGGATGCTCGGACACACTGAATAAGCTGTTCAGCATCGAGCCTTTAGGAAGGTCCCCAGCTAGGACTGGAACTCGCCCTTCCAGCTACTGTGCTATATCCCAGCCCCTCTACCCCTTCCAGCTTTATTCAGTCTCAGATGTTTCATTTGACTTCTGCTTTTCCAATCACCTCCAGCCCTTTATAGCTGCATACAATGTATTAGCCTTGCCATTAGTACCATTCAAGGTGAAAGGGAGATGGAATCAGCCCTAGGCATCTCACTCCTCTCTATTCAGCATGCTTCAACCATCTCTTGAGAAAGGACTCCCAGGTCACCCTTGAAGGAAGATTGTCCTGTGTGCTCCCTTGGAGGGCTGACCAGGACCAATGGGAGAAAACCAGAGAGCAGAATATTTGTATTAATTCACAAACGTTGAAAGTTGGCTTTGTGCCAGGCATAGCCTAATGACTAGATCTATCAGAAAAGAGAATAGACTGTGGGCCATTGCTGGAGGCAGGCAGCCTGAGGCAGGATAAGCACCTAGCAGGGTTGTCAGGGGAGACAGCAGCATTTGATGGGGAGTGGTCTTAGATGAAGAGCCCTGGTGGGACAGTGGCTAAGCGCTCAGCTGCTAACTGAAAGGTCAGCAGTTTGAACACAGAAGAAAGACATGGCAGTCTGCTTCGATGAAAATTACACCCTTGGAAACCCTGTGGGGCAGTTCTACTCTGACCTACAGGGTTGCTATGAGTCAGAATTCACTCGACGGCCATGGGTTTGGTTTGGGCTTGGGTATTAGATGACAGCTAAGATCTCTGAATTTGTAGCCCTGAACTTAGCTACAGGGACCCTGTCTCCCTTACTCTTCCTACTCCAGCCCCTTCCCAGATCTTCTAAGCACTATAAAAAGCAAAAGACTTTAGAACTGTGACTAATTTTGTGAAAAGTCCAAAATGTTCTTTAAGTATTGCTCTCAGTGATGTTGTTTCCAATACTTGCTGACAGAAAAATATTACCCCTGCATTTCAATGCAGAGGAAATAAGCAGGCTTCATTTGGCCAACTTCATTTATTTAGCTTATTTCCTAAAGTGAGTGTAATTTGGAAATCACCGGTATTATTCTCTCCCAGTGCAGGTTAATACCTTATATATGGCCTCTGGAAGGGATACTTCTTGCAAAGAGAGTTATTAGCTTTTTATTTAGAATGTACTGTATGGGTGATTTGTGGGTGTAAGAAACGCGAATAATTTAACGTAGTCTTTATTTGCTGAGAACTGCAGTTTAAAGAAAAGAAAAGTAGATTTTAAATCTTTAAACTTTCAGAGATTAAAGAGATTGGCCAGGGATTTATTTGTAGCAGGAATTTCTTTTTCTTATGCTTGCGTCTTTCCCAGCATCCATTCTTCTTCCGTGCCTCCATCGAGAATCATGTAATGTCAGTGCTCAAAGAGACCGCGGACAGCCATCTTTTAGCGCAGTAGTGTGCAGACTTCTTTATGGCCAAATCCTTTACGCAAAGAAAATCTCAGTGCCACTACCAGTAAAATAGGGAAAGACAGAGCTGCTCTGGTAGGGGCCTCCTTCCTCCCTCACCTCTCTACCCCCTTGTAAAGCTTCACAGAGGAATACACTTTAAAAACCAAAGACCCCTTGTTCTACAGGAAGAGAACTGAGGTCGGAGGATGAGGAATGGTTCACCCAAGATCACTCAGCAAGTATGAGGAAGTACCAGAATGAGAACCTTATCTCTTGACTCTGAACCCATGTACATTCCACTAAGTCCAGCTACTTCTTGCACTCGGCTTTGACATTTTAACATAGGTCTATCAACTATCTTTCAAATTCTCAGCTATTTTGCATCTATAGTGCAAAGAGGCAGCCGAACCCAGGAGTACAGCACAGGATCACACTTATTTATGTTAGTGGCAAAATGATGAATGACCCAGACCACAGGTTCTGGGCAGGCGCTCCTCCTCAGGATGTGCCTGTCACTCAGCAGCCATACTCAGCCTCCAGCAATACTTACGAGCTTGTCATTTCTAAGCAGGGCACGTTTTTCTGCAGTCCCCTTTCCAAAGAGCAAATGGTGACAGCAGCCTGGAATGCAGAGTCAGCAAAAGGAAGGCACTTTGCCTGCAGAGGCCCTGCAGAGATCTCGCCCCCTCTGCGTCTCCTCCTCATGCCTGGAAGCCCAGCCCTTTCCTGGGAATCGGGGTGCTCCATGCCAGCCAGCACCCACCACAGGCCTTTTCTCATGTCCCATTGCCCACACTGATTCCATATGTAACCAAGGGCAATTTCTGTTTATTTTTGTGCTTTCTATTTCTAAGGGGTGGGGGAGGGGCAGCATCTTGTTATATGAAAGACTTTGTTCTGCTGAGGACTTTGATGGGTTTCGGTCTGAACTGGGGTGGCGATGGGGGTGAGGAGATTACTGAAGAGAGAGTTGAACTGCACTGCATGAGAAAACGGGACTAATTTGGGTTTTACGAAGAGTGGTGGAGGGGACAGGAGAGGGGACAGGAAAGAGATCTGAGGGGAGGTGAACTCTGCCACATAGCAGCTGGCTAGAGCCAGTTTGTTGATTGGCTAAAGGGTTTTTAGCACCAGAAATTCCAAACATGAAATTTTTAAGCTGTCTGTGTTTCTGCAGTGAAAATCCCTCCCATTGTTCCACTTTCAGGATAGCCTTGTATATATACATCTAAACACTTTGCTATGGGTGGGAATTAGGAGAAAGGGCTGAGTTCACGTCTTGGTCTGGTGTTGCATGGAACCAGACAACATGAGCAGGGCAGTGAGAAAAATCCATAAAGTGAGATGATTAGGCTAAAATGAAAGTTCAAAGTCAGAGTTGACCACAAGAACAAAAGACTCTGAGTAAGGCTCCTTCATCTTGGTACTTCCACACTCCATGAAGTGGAGGTTTGAGTCTGTCTGATTTCGGTTTTAGTGAGTGTATTGGTGGAAAGACTCCATCTGATATCCAGTTTATCTGTCCCTTGGCAGAAGCATCTAGCACTGAAGAGACACGGATTTTCCCAGCACTGTCAGGGTACTCTGTGAGTTAAGATACCGTAGCAGTCTTTCATCCAAGATAGTAACATTTGCTGACTCTGACTACAAACTAGACACACTGAGAACAGCTTGCTTTCTCTCTCTATTTAGTGTATCTGTGCTTGCCTGGTTTTGAATACTGCCAGAAACCTTTCTTCTTTAGGCTCTGAACTCCACAAGCTCTCACGGGGCCAGGCAAATTTAGTGAAGCCATGAGATCAAGGGGAGAATTGCTCTAAACTAAAAGGCATAAAAGAGGGTCTCAGAGTATTAAGTCTTTTTGCTATTATTAATGATCAAGAATGACAGCAATAACAAACATTTCCATTCTTTGAAAAAAAAAAAATCATCTGAGATGTTAAAAAGGCATAGAGATCAACACAGGTGACTGCTAAACACAAGACTTAAATTAGGTCCAACCAAAGGATAAGGCAGAATTTGAAAAATTTGCCCACCAAATAATTTTGGAAAACAGAGAAAGGATCCTGGGCTCCTGGCAGGTGTCTCTTACCTATCTCCAGTGTTCTCAAATTTGAGATAGAGAAAGCTTCCCGGACAGAAAATCAGGGTAGAGGTGGAGAAGGGTTGATGGGTCCCTGGGATGAGAGTAGGGGTGGTAAGTATTTTTCAGGGAAGGGCAAATGAATGAGTGTGTCTCACTAACCAAGGCAGGCAGGGCCCCAAAGGGGGGCTAATTTGGAGTACCCAAACTTTCATCCCTCCATTTTTACCAGGCTTCTCCCTGTATATAACCCAATTTCACTTCCCACTATACCAACTCTAATTTGCCACATCTCTAGAGAGACCACCTAGGGTGGAGGCCAGAGCACTAGCCTTAGATGCACAGACATGGGTTCAAGCTTCAACTCTGCCCTTCTCTGTTTGTGTGACCATGAATAGGTCTTTGAGCTCCCCAGTCCTCAGCTGTACATTACGAAAACAATTAGGTTTCAAAAAAAATTTTTTTTAATTTTCGTAGCAGAACAGTTCTTCAGGGAAAATCTTATTTAAAAGTTCAATATATGAAAAAGATAAAAGCCAAGCTTGTTGGCAATAATTTGGTCAAAGATTTTATAGAAAAATCCTGATCTGCAGGGGGATGAATGTGTAACATAATTTGAATTCTCAATGGAAGCTAAACTTCCTGAGCCACTGAGGCTGGACGAGCCCCTGAAACTATCACCCTCAGATAATCTTTGAACCTTAAACCAAAACTATCCTCTGAAGTATTCTTTGAACCAAAAATTAGTTTATCTTAATAATTAAGTATGTTTACCTTGAGCGTTGTGCTCTATTAAAGAATTATCTATGTGAGAGCAAATTGACAACAGCAACTCGAAAGCTTAAATGAGAAGCTTAAGGGACAGAGTCTGAGTCAATGGTGGTAAGACAATTCAGAAAAGGAGAGAATGTTTATACAACTTGAAGAATGTAATCGGTGTCACTGAGTTATACGTGTAGAAATTGTTGAAATGGTGTATGCCTGTATATTTTCACCAAAAAAAAAAAGTAGAACTGATTGGACTACAGTAAAGGTGAGGGAGCTTAAAGTCCTGCCCTTGAGCCTCAGGTTCACTCCCCACAGCAGCCCCTGAGTCACCAGCAGACACAGGCACAGGCACACCACTCACCTAGAATGCCCTGCAAGTGGTGCCCTTGGAGTTGTGCAATGTAGCAGTATTAACCACAGAGCGACGCAGAGCACAGTTCTGAAACTCACTGGACAAAACAATCCCCTTCCAGTTCCATAAGACTATGGAAATATGCTTACTCCAAAATCACTCAGTCACAGGGTTACTCCCAATTCTTTTCTGCCCCAACTCTGCATCCCAGGAGACTAGTGTGTGGGGAGCAAAGGATGAAAGTAGAGGACAGAGATGAGAATACAAAAAGAGGAAGAAAAACACTGCCCGTATAAGAGCTTGCCTGATGTATGCCTTGATTTAAATCCAAGGCACAGTGAAACAGGAAACTGCCGCTGTGGAACAGAATGAGTCTTGAACCAAAAGTCAGGAGATCATATTCTCAGGCTGTTCTGCCACTGGCCAACTCTGCACCGTTGAACAACTCAGCTGGGAAGTGGGAGAAAAATAAATGCCTGCTGTACAAGTCTTTTTGAAAAACAAAAGAGAAATACTTGTGTTAAAATACATGAAAACCATAAAGTGTTATATAACTTAAGATATTATTATTATTATTATTATTATTATCATATTATTATTTTTTTAATTTGATATCTTACCAGAGGGAGCCCTGGTGGTCAGTGGCTAAGCATTTGGCTGCCAGCCAAAAGGTCAGCAGTTCCAATCTACCAGCCACTCCTTGGAAGCCCTGTGGGGCAGTTCTGTCCTATAGGGTCACTATGAGCTGGAATTGACTCTATGGCAATGGGGTTTTTTAATCTTACCAGAAGTGCTATCGATTCAGCCCAACTTTGTATATCACTGAGCCTCAAACTGTGATCTCGTCAATGCTTCAGTGATTCTGGAAACGTGAATCAAATTCTAATGTATTCATAAATTCAGATATTTTAAACTATTATTAAGTGCTATGGAATCCTTCAGTGGCACAAACAGTTAAGTGCTCAACTGCTAGTTGAGGGGTTGGTGGTTTGAATGAGTGCAGAGGCGTCTCGAAGGAATAGCCTGGCAATCTGCTTCTGAAAGGTCACAGCCTTGAAAACTCTGTGGAGCAATTCTGTTCTGCACACGTGGAGTCGCCATGAGTCAGAATCAACTCAAAAGCAACTAACAACAACACTATTTATTGCGTGCCCTCGAGTGGATTCCCAATCATAGCAACGCTATAGGACAGATTGGAACAGCCCCCACAGGGTTTTCTAGGCTGAAATCTTTACAGGAGCAAATCGTCAGGTCTTTTCTCCCAAGGAACAGCTGGTGGATTAGAACTCCTGACCTTTTGGTTAACAGCCGAGCACTTAACCATTGTGTCACCACGACTCCTTAACAACGTTAAGTGCTCTAAAGAAAACTACAGGATGGCTGGAGAACTTTCATGGTGGAAAGGGAGTGGTATTGCGTGGCGGGACGGGGCGGGGGGAAAGGTCGGCCTTACATTGCTGGAAAAGGGAAGAGATCCTTAAGGAAATTATGCTTGAAAGCTATAAAGGATAGGGAATGAAGGCTCAGGGGACAGCATGGATGAAGTCCCTAAGAGAGGAAAAAACATGAAGTATTTAAGAAAGTGAAAGAAAGAAGGCCAGAGTGGCTGGAGGAAAAGGGCAAAGGTGAGGGTAATGGAATGAGCATAGTGAGGGAGACAGGCAGGAGCCAGACCGAGTTTTCATGACAAAGCTAAAACTTACCTAGAAGACAGAAAGTCTGGCTTCTCATTTGTTTCTGAATAGCTAATGTATTTCCCTTCCTTTGCACGCTGGTAGAATCAGAATAAAAATACTAAAATATTGAGGCATAGTGGCAGGTCTTATTAAGTTCAGCCCCAGAGCAGGAGTCGTATCTAAATATTCCCGAGTACCAGGACACAGCATAGGGTGTATTCCAGAAGTGTTTGATGTATGAATTAATGACTGAAAGAATAAATGGATGCACTTCTTGATCCTTAATTTATCAACAATTTCTGACCAAAGAACTGGAAAGGAATTCAGATTGCTCTCTGCGTTGGGCTGACCTCCCTGCCCGCTGAGAACCTACCCACTCAAGCCTCCATAGCAGAGAATAGATTCCTGGGTTTTTTCTTTCGTGTTAAGTTGCTTCCAAGTTCCCCCACAGAATTCTGCTTTCATATTTTATAAAATCAAACACCCATAAAAATTTCAAAATTGGAAGAGTCCTTTAAAAATACCCTAAAGCCTTCAAACCCCTCCCTCCCAACTCCCATACTTAAATTCTTTTTACCTTCCCTGCCTACTGATTTCGACTTTCCGCTCACATCCCCTCCTCTGATAGGCATCTTTTTGCCCCTTATGTCGTGGTTAGCTGCCAGTGAGTTGACCCCAATTCGTGACAACCCCATGCACAACAGAACAAAATGCTGCCTGGTCCTGCACCATCCCCAGGATCAGTTGTAGACTGAACCATTGTCATCCATAGGGTTTTCATTGGCCACTTTTCATAAGTAGATCTCCAGTCCTTTCTTCCTAGTCTGTCTTAGTCTGGAAGCTCCACTGAAACCTGTTCAGCATCATAGCAACATGCAAGCCTCCGCTGACAGACAGGTGGTGGCTACGCATGAGGTTCGCTGACCAAGAATCAAGCACAGGTCTCCTGCATGGAAGGCGAGAATTTTACCCCTGAACCACCAATGCACTTTTTTGCCCCTTAGATGACTCTAAAAGTTAAATCGGCTCGTCCATAAGCCAAAATTTACCTCTCTGGTGTATCCACTCATGAATTCTAGTTCTACCCCTTGGAGAATATACAGATTAAGCCTATTTCTTCTTGCAAATGAGAGCCTGTCAGAGATTACCTTCCTCCGTTTGCTCTATGGAAGTCATGTTTCAGTTTTAGATTGGAAAATTGGAATTTTGTTCTGAGTGAAGATTCTAACAGCCCAAGTTTACAGGCGCTAAACCCAGCATTTGTAGGTGGTGACTACATTTCCTTGCTATGCGCTTTATATCTTCTTTTAGGAAGATCAGTTAAAAAAAAAAAAAAAAAAAATCAGGACCTTTGGAGAAAAGGGCTAAGGTTTGAGTTCGATTTAAAGTCTCGCGTAAAATACGTTGGAGGCTTGGAATTCAGACACTTGTGAATAGTAGCCCACACAATAAAACCATCATACCTAATTCACCCCAACTGGAGGAGGTTATTTGGGGAGTACAGGGTGGCAGGGGTTACGTAAGGAGTTGCTTTTTGACAGACGAACATTGTATGATGATTGAATGATTTGTTAACCCCCAGAGAAGGTGTTACATATAGATCAAACCTGAGTTCATTGGCAGGGCAGCCGCGGTGAAGGGCTCTGGCTATAAATCCACCTTTTTCAGTCTTACAACAATGGGGCTAAGAAGAACTTCGCAGAGTGTCCAAAATAATTTAATAAAGCTTATTTCTGTTATATGGGTCTGCCTGAAACAGTGCCATGATCTTCATGTTTTATTTTTTTTATGACCAACCCCTAGGCAGGACTTTGAAACCCAGTTTCTCATCCTTATTGTCAGAAGTGCAATCCTCCTCATTCTCTCAAACAGGCACATGTAACAAGCAAAGGAAGAGTCAGTGACCCCTTGACCCTTTGGTCAGCAGTGTAGCAATGCCGTGACAGTAATCTCTGGGCCACCGTTTGGCTTAATGAGTCCGCTTGACTTTAATTCTAGCCCAGATGTAATCTTTTATAGTCAGATGATTTGTTCTCCCAGGCACTCCAGTGAAATATAAACAGTTCCCTAGAATCCAGGAAAATAACTTTTATTCCTCATTTCTGTTTCTAATTAATTGTTGAGCAATTAGATTGAAGCTTGATCTATTGCAATCACTATAAAACTGTACTGTGGCAAAGATTCTTAATAAGGATCTTCATCACTGCAGAAATAGGATGCTCTGGAAAAAGTAAAACACTTCGAGGACAGATCTTTCTTAATTCATTCAATTAAATATATAATAATATTTTGCACTGAGACGATGCCTATTATCTGAGAACACTGAAGTGTAGTGTACATCTGAATTAATTAGGTCTCCCAGCACCCCGGTGAACGAGACAGCTACAGGAGGATGCTGAGGTTAAGTGACTAACTCCAGGCTAGAGTGATGGGAGGGCATGGAGGAGCTCAGCAGGGGACCCCTCTTGCTAACTATCATAGCCCAGAGCCAACAGCCACAATCTAAATTAAACACTCCTAACCCAAGAGAGTCAAGGAGATGCCACAGTCATACCAAAAAAATTACGACGAGGGTTTGCCTCAAAACTCTGAATGTGCATCAGAGGAAAGGGGCACGTGGTTTTTTACCCTCCGTTTCCTCACTTGGAAACATTATGGCAGTGCCATTTCTAATTCAGTGTTATGCTGGGAAGGTTGCAAATTAATTACAATTATGCCTGCTTTGTGCCAAGTGATAATTTACTGCAATTAATTATCAAAAGATCTACTGCTGTCAATTATGATACTCGCTCTTAAGAGGAGGGAGGAGCTATTTGTGAGCATCTGAAATCTGTAACAATGTTATGTTTTGCCTTTTTTTTTTTCCAATTAAGCTATTATAATTTGTTTTCATTATGCCAAGCACAATGGTGAAACTAAGAATGTTACTCTAACCTTTTTCTTCATCGAAACATTATCTAGACTTTCATTGAGTCAACACTCCTATTGTTACACCTGCAAGATGTACATAGAGGGAGGCATACTTCAGAATTAATGAGCACAGCTGCGGTCTCTCTTACATTCAGCACTTGTAAAATAGACCTCTTTAAAATGCCATTATCACAATATTGATAGAGTTATTTATAGCACTGCAAACGCTTTCAGTCATAACAGAGGACTTGTTATCCACAGCGAGTTCATGCTGCTGTCATCCCCTGGCCTTCTTCCAGAACCTGGGAGCAGGCACCAGGTGGACCATCTTTCAAAAACGAGCTATAAAAGACAACCAAAAAACTTTCTCTCAAAGTGAGTCTAATCTCCGGGAGTAGGTCAAGTGGCAAGTGACTACTTGCAGAAAGCATAACATGTCAACCTCAGTAAGCCCTACTACCATGCACCCTCGCCCCTGGTTGCAGGCGGGCTGCCTGGGTATATAAGACATGTCACTTATTACCTGACCCAACATGGTTCAGGAAACTCAGGGTGCAAAGACTTGAGCTATTTCTTCGTAACTAAGTCAAAGCGACGTCAGTTCAGAAAGGAAATGTCAGGAGAAATTGTCTGCCTCCATGATCTCGCTCATGTTCTTTCATTCTGTGTATGGACTGCCCATTTGCATCTTTTCCCCCCGTTCAATTTTAAGTTCTGTGTGGGTGAAAAGTACACCTTCCCAACTCTCTTCTTACCACGGTGCTAGACACATGGTCAACACTGTGAATCTATTTGAGAAATCCTTGCTGAGCACTAGCCATGTGCTAGGCATAGCACTGTTGCTGTTGTGAGTTGCGCTTGAGTCGGCTCTTGACTCATGTGACCTTAAGTATAACAGCACAAATTATTGCCCAGACCTATGCCATCTTCAGGATCATTGGTATGTTAGAGTCCATTATTGTGGCTGTTGTATCAATTCATCTCACTGAGGGTCTCCTACACATATACTGGCCCTCTACTTTACCAAACATGATGTCCTTTTCTAGCAATTGGTCTTTCCTGATGATGTGTCCAAAGTAAGCACTGTTGTTTTTGTTGTTGTGTGCCGTCAAAGTGATTTCGACTCATAGTGAACTTACAGGACAGAATAGAATTGCCCCATAGGGTTTCCTAGTCTGTAAATATCTACGGGAGCAGATCACCAGGTCTTGTCTCCCGCAGTGCGGCTGATAGGTTCAAACTACTGACCTTTCAGTTAGGAGCTAAACCACCACTGTACCACCAGGGCTCCTCTAAGTAAGCACTGGGTGCTGTAAAACAAAGACATATGTAAGTTATCATTTATTCACTTAAGCTCACAATCTAAGACAAATGTTCTTCACCTTTTTGTAGTCACAAGGTCCTTTGTTAATCTGCTGAAGTAAAAGCTTTGAGATGTCTCCATAGAGAGAGACATGTAGCTAGAATACACTCCAGACTTCTGAACTCTGGGGCCAGGGATCTCATGACAGAGCCTGCCTCAGAAGCCATCTGTAAGCACAGGGGTGAAGATGCAGAAAGCAGCCATCCAGGCTTTGTTTCCAGGAGCTGTCCTAGAGTGCAGATGGTGGGGCCAAGGAGGAGGACTGGCAGTGACTTACAAGGTCTCTGCAATATAAGTGATGGTTCTGCCCTGGGCCCTCTGAGAGAAGTGACAGGCTTCTCTGCAGCAGATGGGCAGATTCTCTATCACTCTTCAGGGCACCCATGCAGGTGAGAAACCAATCAGTTTTGCACCCAGTCGCAGGGAGTCTGCAACCCCTTGGAGCTCATCCAGGGCCCAGTGCATAGCTAATAGCAATCAATGAATGGGCGAGTTGAGAAAAACATGTGTTGGTTGAAAATAAAGCTCTCAAGGGCAAGGTATGCTATGGCTTGGGGAAGGGGCTCAGCCTTCTTCCAAAACTATGTTTTCGCTCCTGCTCATGGCAACCCCATCCACAATGGGATTGGACCGTGGGATCCATAGGATTTTCATTGGCTGATTTTCAGAAGTAACCACCAGGCCTTTCTTCCTATTCTGCCTTAGTCTGTAAGTTCCACTGAAATCCTGTTCAGCGTAATAGCAACACAAAAGACTCCGCTGACAGATGGGTGGTGGCTGCACATGAGGTGCGTTGTCCAGTATTCAAGCCTGGGTCTCCTGCCGGCGTGGAAGATGTGAATTCTGCCACTGAACCACCACTGCCTTCCCCAGAAGCATATTCTTTCCAAATTGATTAGCCTGGTTTCCTTGGATACTTAGGGTCAGCCAGTCATTCTAAATTTTTATAAGTTTGTGTTTGGATTCAGGGGTTTAATTTCTCTTTCTTGCTTGTATTCCGTGGTGTAATGGTTAAGCACTTGGCTTCTGACCAAAAGGTCAGCAATTCGAACCCACCAGGAACGCCATGGGAGAAAGATGTGCCAGTTGGCTTCTGTAAATATTGCCAAAAAAAAAAACCAAACCCATTGCTGTCAAGTCGATTCCGACCCATAAGGATTACAGTCTGAGAAACCCTATAGGGTAGGTTCTACTCTGTCCTATAGGTCACTGTGAGTTGGAATCGACTCTATAGCAACGGGATTTTTTCTGTTTTGTTTTGTTTTTTTTAACCTGGATTCCTACCATATCCATTCCACCTCCTCATCCCACCCCCATTCCCAGCCCCACTCTTTGGGAGTGATGCAAATGAGCACATGCAGATCAAAACTGCCAAGTGAATAGGTCAGCGCCTTTGCCAGTTCCCACCCCAGGCCCCAGGGTTAAAACCCAGCTGAGAGGGAGAGATAAGCCCTAATGCATAATCTTCCCCACCCACCCATATCTGAGCTCATGAATAGACATTCTGAAGTTTTCAAAGTGATTCCATGGGCACCCAGCTATCTCTCACCTGCATGGGCACCCTAAAGGGAGACAAGGTATGTGCCCATCCCATGCAAAAAGCCAAGCAGTTGCTTAGATTGCGGAGACCTTGACGTATAAGTCGCCACGATCTTCTGCCTAAACCCCACTGCCTGCATTTATTGGTTCTTAAAGGAGATTATGAGTCGGAATTGACTGGAGGGCATGTAACAACAACAACAAAGGGGATTTTTATCTGGCAGAGGCAGCTCCAAATGGCTGCTTCCTGCATCTTGGGCACACTGAATTTACTAAGTATCTCTCAGAGAAAGAGTCTCTGTCATAGGATAAGCTGGGGGAAAATGGAACCCTAAGATTCTAGTCCCAGGTTTGCTGTATTACAGTCATTTTTTCCCTCCAGGCAAGTTTCCTTGTCTGCAAAATAAGAGGCTTAGCCTAGATCAGAGGTTGTGACTTCAAATGCCCTCTGGGACCAGGCAGGTAACTTACATGACATAGCAGCCAACAGGGAGTGTTGGGAACTACAGTGAACAGAAGAAAGCTAAAGGCTTTTTAGTCTAAAATGTTTAACTGTGCTTGAATAGCAAAATGTGTCTGCAGTCTAAATTCATCCTGTGACCGCCGGTTGAGAGCCCTAGCTAATGATTAAAATACCAATACAAAATGATACTATTGGTATCTCAGTGGTTATTTTGCATAATACTGAAATGCAGTTGAAATACTGGTCCTTTATTTCAATAGCATTCAGAATTTTTAAAATAAAATCAGTGAAGTCAAATATATATTTCAAATATAAAAATTTAACTGAGCATCCTTTGGCTGTTATGGTTCTGCTGCTGCCTCTGACATCCGTCCCTTCTGCTCAGAGCCCCTTGGAATGATTGTGTTTGATGGAACTAGACCACTTGAGCTCTGAACTGCCCTGCACAGTTCAGCCCCTGAACACAGCTTTCAGGACCACTGCCTCTGGGCAGCTCCTCTGCTCTAACCAACCAAACATCCAAACCTGTTGCCATGGAGTCATTTCTGACTCATAGTGACCCTATAGGAGAGAGTAGAATTGCTCCATAGTGTTTCCCAGGCTGTAATCTTTACGGAAGCAGACTGCCACATCTTTCTTCTGTGGAGAGGCTGGTAGGTTCCAACCACCAACTTTTCTATTAGCAGCTGAGCACTGAACCACTGTGCCACCAGGGCTCCTTCTGCTCTAACCAGGTGCTTCAATTTGCAGTAGTTTTGCTTTCCCCACCTGCCCAGGAGGGATGATCCTGCCTGCATCCTAACCTTCCTCTGCCTCATGTAGGGACAGGAGGTAGACAGAGGTGTAGAGTTCCATCCAAAGTAGGATCTCATTAATAAAAATTATAGGTGATTTTATTCTCTCATTTCCACCAGTCAAGTGTCCAGCATGGCGGGGTGGCAGGGGATAGTGCATGTGACAGGGGAAGATGCTCAGAAGGCCATGGAATGGTGCCATGGAACTGCAAGAAGCTTTCCCCGACTATGTGGGAAGTTCCTCTGCACTGTGTCCCTCTAGCAGCACCTGCGCTTACCCCTGTCACTGCAATTATCATAAAACCAGTTGCAGTCAAGCAGACTCTGACTCACTGAGGCCCCACGAGTGTCAGAATAGACCCATGCTAGGGTTTTCAAGGTCATGATCTTTTGGAAGTAGGTCGCCAGGCTTTTCTTGCAAGGAGCCTCTGGTGGACTTGAACCACCAACCTTTCAGTTAGCAGTTGAGTATATTAATCATTTCCACCACCCAAGGACTCTATGCTGTTATGCTGCAAAGTTATTTTTGTTGTTTGCATGTCTGTTTCTCCCACTGGGGCTGTAAACTGCTTGAAGGTATTTTTGTGTCACAAAATACTGTACCTAGCACAGTGCCTGACATACAGTAGCCTTAACGTATTTTGATGATTAAATGTATTTGTCCTGAACTCTTGTTTATTGCTAGGACTGGTTGAATTTATTGACATTTATTTATTTATTTGTTTACTGAATTTATTTAAAGAAGATAGGGCATCCTGGACTTGTGAGGGAAGCATAAACATGCTAAACACAATTTATATGTATCTGTGTTTGAGGTCTATATGCTCCACTCCAGCACATTGCCAGCACCTAGCATATAGTTTACTAGTGCATTGCCAGCACCCTGACGTACAGTAGGTGCTGAATACACATTCTCTAAATGAATGAATGAGGAGAGGAAGAGCACTTTGCAGGATTTTTACTTCTGTCAGCCTACAGCCTACCCGGACAAGCTGTTTTAGATTCCGTATTTTCTCAAACTCACCTGCCAGGCTCTCCACTCTTGTGCAAAGGGTGATACTTCTTTGTATTTTCATGTTGGTTGAGGGCCTGGAACTCTTAAAAGAAAACCTTATGTGGAGCTCATGTACATATATGATAAACCAGACTGACAGTTACAATCAGAAAGGCCTTTTTCATAATTTAATTAAACTGCCTTAAATGTAGACATTAGTCAAGGACAACTTTATTGATTGAGTCTAATTGCATATATTTTCTTCCACTTTTACTGAAGCCTATTCTTCAAGTCACTTGAAAGACTGCTCCCATTTCCGAAATGGGATACGCCAAAGCAAGTTTTAATTCATTACCTTTTGGACATACTGTCATTCCCTGGCTAGCACTAATCTGTTTCAGAAAGTGATAATGCAATTACTTCTAGGACTCCCAAACCACCTTTTTACAAGAGGTAGCTACTAGAAAATTCTGAAGATCTGTCTGCCTTTTATTCATTTAGTCAGTTAGTCATTCACTCAACAAACATTTACTGAGTCCCTCTTATGTGCTAGAAATACAAAGATTAATAATACACTAAACCAGCTCTCCAGAAGCACCCAGTCAGATTGGGGAGGTGGATGAATAAATAGTTACTTTATATATCACAATGTACAAGGAGCTCTGGTGGCACAATGGTTGAGCACTCGGCTGCTAATGGAAAGGTCAACAGTTCAAACCCACCAGCTGCTCCTCAGGAGAAAAGACCTGGTGATCTCCTTCTGAAAGATTAACCCCATTGCCATCAAGTCGATTCTGAGTCATAGTGACCCTATGGGACACAGCAGAACTGCCCCATAGGGTTTCCAAGGAGTGGCTGTAGATTCAAACTTTTGGTTAGCAGCTATAGTTCTTAACCACTGCTCCACCAGGGCTCCTCCATAAAGACTGCAGTCTAGCAGACCCTATGGAGCAGTTCTGCCCTGTCAAATGGAGTTGTTATGAGTTGGGATTGACTCAATGGCACACAACAACAACAAGACAACGTCCTAAGACATGCGTACAAAATGCCATGGTAGCTCAGAGGAGGATATGACTGACTCATGGGAAGAGTCAGGGAAGACTTCACACAGAGAGTAACATTTGAGCTTAGTTTTCAATGAAACAGCAGTTCTCCAGACAAATAAGTTTGGTTAAGAGTATTCCAGGCCATATAACCATCAGAGCAGACAAAGGCATGAGAGGAAGTAGGCACGGCTAAAGCACTAAGTGTCTGAGGTGGAGGAGATGCTAGTCACTCTAGACAGAGAGCCAGGGACCGGGAAGGAAAGGCCTTCCAAGGATTGTAAGCATGGTTAGCTTTACATTTCAAAAAGATAACTGTAGCAGCTGTATAGAAAATGGTATATAGCACAGTAGACTTCTAACCTAAGTCAAACCTCTAGCACTCCCTCCCCCAGCCTATGATATCGTGCTGTGGACCAGCAGTGAGAGTCCCCTGGACTCAGATCAGAATTGCTGGAAACAATTGTTGAGCAACACAGTGTTTACAATAAAATAGGGCAAAGCAAGAGGGTGAGTGTATCTGAGCCCTATCCTTAAGCCTGATACTTACAACTGCCATTTACATAACACTGTGCCAAGAAGGCAGCTGGATAGCACAAATGAGTAAGCTCTGGACTACTAACTGAAAGGTTGGTGGTTCAAATCCATCCAGAGGCACCTCGGAAGACAGTTCTGGCTATCTGCTTCTGAAAGATCACAGCCTTGAAAACCCTATGGAGCAGTTCCACTCTGCACACAGGGGATCACCACAGCTAGGAAGGAACAGAGTCAAGATTCATACCTGGGTCTAGTTGTTCCCTCCGCTTCCCCATGCTGAACACTGGCCATCTGAGGCTGGGCCCTCATTCACAAATGAAGCTGGGCCATTCTGGAATTTAATGAAGTACTAAACAACTCTTTGAGCTGCCTTTGGGGCTTTGGTGGAGAGGCAGAGAGTTGTAACCCTCTAATGATTTTTTCACTGATTTGTCCGGTCCAGTCCTACCATTCTGTCAGCCTGAACTACCCTCTGCTTCTCCATATGTTTAGGAGCTCTGGTGGCACAGTGGTTAAGAGCCTGACTGCTAACCAAAAGATTGGCAGTTCAAATCCACCAGCTATTCCTTGGAAACACTATGGGGGCAGTTCTACTCTGACCTATAGGGTCACTTTGAGTTGGAGTTGACTTGATGGCAAAGGGTTTGGTTGTTTTTTGGTCTCCATATGTTAAGGAATCCTTGGGTGGTACAAACTGTTAAGTGCTCAGTTACTAACTGAAAGACTGGTGGTTCGAATTCATACAGAGTTGTCTTGGAAAAAAAATGCCAGGTGATCTACTTCCATAAGATTACATCCATTGCAAACCCTATAGAGTGTAGCTCTACTCTGAGACACATGGGGTTGCTATAGGTAGAAATCTACTCCATGGCAACTGGTTTGGGTTTTGGTTTTTCCATATGGGAACTCCTACTCTTACTTCAAAACCTAGCCAATGCACCACCTCCTCCAGAAGCCTCAGGCTTGGCTGAATCATCTTGTTCTGAGTTCCTTGTGACTCTGTGATTTTTCACTTTAACATACCACTTATTACAAGGCCTTGCAATTTCTGTTTGTTATGTCTGTTCCCCACCCCTGACCACCCTCTCAGCCCCACTAAGCCATGAGCTTCCGATGGGCACGGACTGTGTTTTATTCATTTTCTTAAGGTCCACAAAGGCAAGAACCATTTTATTCAACAATATATTCCTCATTGTCTAGCACAAAGCCTAGCACAGATAGAAACTCTATGTATGATTAGTGAATATCTAAATAAAAGAAATAGGGAATTATCTCTATTTATTGTTGAATGTGTTCGTTTGTTTGTTTAAAGAATAGAAATTTATTTTCTCATAGCTCTGGTGGCTAAAAGCCCAAATCAGGGTCTCAATCATGTCAATTCCTTCCTTGTTGGTAGCCCCGGGCATTCCTTGATTCCTTGGCATTGCTTGGCTGTAGATAGGCCCTCACCTGGTGTCTCTCTTCCCCGTGTGTCTCTGTGTATATTCTGGTCTTTTTATTTGTTTATTTTTATTTTGTTGTTGTTGTCGTTGTTGAGAATATACACAGCAAAACATACACCTATTTAACCATTTCTACAAGTACAATTCAGTGACAATGATTATATTCTTCGAGTTGTGCAACCATTCTCACCTTCCTTTTCTGAGTTATTCGTCCCCCATTAACATAAATTCATTGCCCCCTAAGGTTCCCATCTAATCTTTTAAGTTATTGTTGTCACTTTGATCCCATATAGATAGTTCTTAGAAGAGCATAATGCTCAAGGCAGACATTTTTTACTAGTTGAGCTAAACTATTGTTTGGTTTTAAGAAGACTTCAGGGGATACGTTTGGTTTAAGGTTTAAAGTTTATCTCAGGGCAGTAGTTTCAAAGGTTCATCCAGGACCCTTGGCTCCAGAAAGTCTGGATTCCATGAGAAATTGAAATTCTGTTCTGCATTTTCCTCGTTTTGATCAGGATTCTTCTTGTTTTACTCATTTTTAATTCTCAGGACTTAGTACACTATCTAGCACATACTATTGGCTGAATGAACAAATGATGCATTTACAAGACACTGGTGGATGGGTTAGTTCCAACTGGTCACAGGACTTTTTACAGATCTATTTAGTGTGATTTCCAATCACAAAAATTCCTCCCCTGGGGAGGAGGCTTACTGGTTCTGGAAATTCTGCTATGGAAGATTAATACTTAAATCTCAGGACACTGATTCCTGAAAAATGCTGAAGCTCTTGGAAAAAAAAAAACAACTTTTGAGCTGGAGAAAAATGTAGAACAGAATTCTAATACAAAAAAAGACCAGACTTACTGGTCTGACATAGATTGGAGAAACCCTGAGAGTATGGCCCCCGGACACACTTTTAGTTCAGTACTGAAGTCAATCCTGAGGTTCACCCTTCAGCCAAAGTTTAGACAGGCCCATAAAACAAAATGGGACTAAATGAGCACACCAATCTAGGGGCAAGGATGAGAAGGCAGGAGGGGACAGGAAAGCTGATAATGGGGATCCCAAGGTCGAGAAAGGAGAGTATTGACACATCTTGGGGTTGGCAACCAATGTCACAAAACAACACGTGTATTGTTTAATGAGAAATTAATTTGCTCTGTAAACCTTCATCTAAAGCACAATTTAAAAAAATAAAATAAAATTTTCCCAGTAAGCTGTTAGAAATAAAAGTGGGGAGTTCTGAGTCCTAGTTCTCACCCATTCACTGCTACCTGTACGACCTTGAACAAGTCACTCAGCCTCTGTGGGATGAGGGGATTGGTTTAGATAGCTTCTGTCAGCTCTGTCTAGGATGCTGCTGTTACTCAAGTACAGCTGCAGACCTTTCCTGAGAGCAAGTTTCGATGACAAAGAGAGTTCATGGGATTGGAGGGTTTCAGCCCTTAGCATGACGAGCAGGCATCTGAAATATGTAGAAAAGGAATGTCACTTGCTACGTGCATTAGTTTCCTGTTGCTGCTTTAACAAGTTATAACAAACTTGGTGGCGTAAAACAACACAAATTTATCATCTTACAGTTCTGTAGGTTAGAAGTCCAGTCTCTCTGGGCTAAAAATCAAGATATCAGCAAGGCTGCACCCCTTTCTGGCTTTTCTAGGGGAGAATTCTCTCTCTTGCCTTTTCTAGTTTCTAGAGATTGCCCATGTATCTTGGCTTATGGTCCTTTTCTCTGTCTTCAGAGTCAGCAATGTTGCATCTCTCTGACCATGCTTCCTTGCCACATCTCCCTCTGTGGTTCTCTTCTTCTGCCTCCCTCTTCCAATTTTAAGGACTCTTGTGATTACATTGAGCCCACCAGGATAATCCAGGATAATCTCATTATTTTAAGATCAGCTAGTTAGCAACCTTAATTCCAACTGCCATCTTACTTCCGTTTTGCCATGTAAGGTTAAATATTCAGTTTCCAGGGATTAGGGCGTCAACATCTTTGGAGGGCCATTATTCTGCTACCATATGGGGAAACGGTGCAGCATGAAGGCTTTTTAAGGTGGAAGGCATCATAGCATGATGGAAAGAGCCCATTTCACTGTGGATTTGGAGTTATAGAGTCAAATAATAACTCATCTATTTACTAGCCCATGAATTTGGACAAGTCACTTGACGTCTCTGAACCTCAGTATCTACATCTATAAAATAGGGATAAAAATAACTAACTCCAGAGAAACTAAGAGGATAATTTTTTTTTAAGTTCACGAAGCAGTGCTTGGCCAAGAATAGGTACTCAGTGAATGAGCAGAAACAGCAAGCAATTGATTTTGGCTGGAGCGTTGGGAGCCAGAAGAGGAGTAAAAGGAAAAGGGCTGTAAAAGTAAGCGAGATCCATACCATGACGAGGCTTGAATGCCAAATTTTATTTTATAGATTGTGACATGCTATCAAAGGCACTGACTAGAACAACAGTGAGTAGCTTGAACATTCATCAAATAAAGAATGTCAGATGGATTAGAATCAGTAAATTTGGCATGCAGATTCCCTAGGGACAGGTAGCCTAGGCCTCCTCACGTCTAGATTTCGCATTTTAAGCCAATAAGTAGAAAATAAATCCCCCAATTCTGCTGCTGCCAGTGGTGAACAGCATGTTGCCCTATAAGTACTCAGTTCATGTTCACACATAATTTTAATTCTGCTTTAACTCCAGATCCATAGATTTCCAGTTTATCTGACATCTGGAACACCAAGGGCACTGGAAAAGCCATTCTGGGAGCCTGCCACGTACACAGTGGAGCCTCAATAAACATTTGTTAATCAAAAACCCTAAACATGGGAAAAGGGATGATGTGGAAACCGAAACCAGGTCTTTTGAAGTGGAGAATAATTTGAAGGCTTTAGCTGTGACATATTGAAAAGCATATTTTACAAGTGAACAGCTGGTGAAAATCATCAGCTAAGGTTAGCAAAACATGCTGGCAGGGGGGAAGAAAAGTCTAGAATCTTTGTGCTTATGAAGGGAATGTTTTGGACTTATTTTCATTTTTGTCACAGTAACACACACACACACACACACACACACACACAACCTGAAACAATTCCTAATTGCAATTACTAAGCAATTGACTTTGAACATTCAGATTCTCTTTATACCATCAAATATTCATTGCTAATATTTTTAATCCACAATAAGAAATTATCTTATAAAATTTTTCAGCAATCCACAAAATATATTTAGTGTGGCATTTCCAGTTAACTAGTTGGTTAGTTAGTTAATTGTTTTTAAATGGATGCATTTCTGATATTAAAAATGTTATTTTGTCCACCAGTGTTCATTACACTATTCATAATAGCTAAAAGATGGACACAATCCAAGCATCCATCAACAGATAAATGGATAAACAAAATATGGTGTATACATACAATGAATATTATTCAGCCATAAAGAGAAACGAGGTTCAGCTACATGTTACAGCATAGATGAGTCTTGAAAATACGATGCTAAGTGAAGTAAGTCAGACACAAAAGGACAAGTACTGTATGATCCCATTTAGCTGAAATATCTAGAATAGGCAAATGCATAGAGACAAAATTTTATTAGTGGTTACCAGAGAATAGGGAGTTATTACTTAAGAGGTACTGAGTTTTTGTTTGGAGTGATGTAAAACTTTTGGAAATAGATGGCGGTGATGGTTGCACAACACGGTGAATGTAATTAATGTCACTAAATGTACGCTGAAAGTGGTTGAAATGACAATTTTTATCATATATATTTTAGAATAGTAAAATTGTTGAAAAGGGACATTTTTGAAAAACTGTTTCTCCCTGATTATCTGACAACAAATGAACTCTATGCTTATTGCACTGATCTCTGCCAATAATATGAATTATTTCAGGGCATGTGTAAGTGAGTTCCAAACGTGTTGACTTTGGTTTCCTGATTTAGAATGCTTGTCAGAACGGTCATCGCAGACCACAATGTCATTGGGTCTCCAGAAGTTTCCTTTTAAAATGTAGATTTGTTCCTGGGCAAAGCAAAGGGCAGGGGAGGCAGAACTAACATTTGTAGAACACCTCCCTGAGCTGGTCCTTCATGGACATTATCTCACTCAGTCCTCACAGCAATCCTGAAAGAGAGCCATTACAATTATCAATTCTATTATATAGAATTATTAAAATTTTGTCAAAAGTCTTTCAACCACCAAGTGACAGAACCAGGATTTGAACCAGTTTTCTCAGCCATCAATTGCTCTAGCTTAACTTTCAGTTGCCAAGACAATTGGAAAAAGCACCACAGACCACACTCATTGATTTATGTTAAAGAAAACACCACTGAACTAGGAGTTACTAGTTTTTTCTGTGTCTAAGAAGAAACCAAGAAAGATTTCAGTTAATAAAGGAAATACTTGAATTGCAGTTAGAAATATAGCAGATAGTAATAACAACCATGATAACAGTAACATTTACTGAGTATTTAACTACATGGAGCCCTGGTGGCATAGTGATTAAGAGCTCGGCTGGTAACCAAATGTCGGCAGTTCAAATCCACCAGCCACTCCTTGCAAACCCTAAGGGGCGGTTCTCCTCTGTCCTATAGGGTGGCTGTGAGTTGGAACCAACTTGACGGCACCTAACAACGAAGGAGGCCTGGTGGCACAGTGGTTAAGTGATACAACTGCTAAGCAAAAGGTTGGCTGTTCAAATCCACCAAGGGCTCCTTGGAAACCTACAGGGCAGTACTACCCTGTCCTATAGTGTCACTATCAGTTGGAATCAACTGGACAACAACGGATTTGGTTTTTATATACTATATGCCAGACATTCCTCTAAGGACCTTAGCTGTATTAACTTTTTTAATCCTCACAACATCTCTATGAGATTGGTACTATTATCATCCCCATTTTATAGATGAGGAAGTAGAGGCACAACAATATCATAAGGTAAGTGGCAGAGGTAAGAGTCAACCTGGGCAATCTAGCTTCAGCACCCTTGCTCTTAGCCACTAAACCATACTGCCTCCATAAAGAGAATCCAGGGTCCTACATTATCAGTGAACAACAGACCACTGACACAAGGGGGTCTTTTATCCAAAGAATGGCGTGTTTGTAGAACTTTGCAGTTAATAAAAAGGACTTACACAGTCACTGTCTTAATTTAGTCTAGATGTACATTTTTATCCACATCGTGCAGGTTATTTCATGCATTCAACAAATATGTATTGAACACTTACTCTGGGTTAGCTTTGGAGATAGAGAAGAAATCAAAAAGGATCTCATCTTTGCCTTTATGGAGCTTACAATATGGTGGACAGCACATTCTTTAATAAACAATCACATGAGTATATAATTACAAATGGTACTAGAGGAATAAATGAAAAGAATTGGGAATTATGAAAGCAATGATCTAATCAGACATTCTAGAACTCACTGATAGATCGAGTCTGGAAGACACCCCTGAGGAAGTTAAATTGAGTTGCATTCTAAAGACAACTAAGAGTTAATTGAAATGTTACCTACCACCCTATTTAGATTGCATATCACCCCCCACACACACACATACACACACACAGCACTTTTCATATTCCTTACTCTTCTGTTTTTCCATATCAATTATCATTTACTAATATACCTTGGAAACCCTATGAGTTAGTTCTACTCTGTCCTATAGGGTCGCTATGAGTCAGAATAGACTCGACGGCAACAGGTTTGAGTTTTTTTGGTTAAACACACCACATAATTTACTTATTATTTTTGTTCTGCATCTCCCAGTTAGAATATAAGTTCTGTGAGGGTTCATTAATTGGTTTAATTCACTCGAGTGTCTGGCACAGATAGACCAATAAATGTTTGTTGAATAAATGAGTGAACAAAGGAACTAGTGGAAGGAGGTTGGGGATATAGGGACCAGCAGTAAGGGAGGGATTTCCCAGCAAACAGACGTCTCTTTCAAAGGTCCTAAGGAAGAAGAGCACATTGGGCTTTTAAAGGAACTCAAGAAGGCCAGTGTATCTAGAATACAGAGAACAGAACACAGGGAAAGTGGCAGGAGATGAGGTGGAAGGGGAAGATTGGGCCCTGTTATGAGGAAATGGATGTTCAGAGTAGACAATACAGGAAAAGGATCCATGAATCTGATTTCAGGTTAGATAGAGCCTATTTCCTCATCTCTTAGAGCCCCCTTAAAGAAAAAAAAGAGCTCTACTTTCTCTTCATGGAAACATGGCTTGCTTGAGCAGATGACAGGAAGAAGCAAAACACTCAGAATGGGCGATATTTAATATATTGTTAAAAGATAGGCACTTAGCATGTCTTGAGGCAGAAAAGCATGATGGATATAGCCAATTTATGAACCGCTGGATATTAATGAGCAAAACGTCAAAGTGCGTGAATTTTGTAGGGTTTCCTAATTCCAGTTTGTTAAAATGTAATATTGAAAAAGTAGTATCCTACATCAACACTGTCTCAGAGATAATTGATATTGTGGCAGATAGCCAGCTTTGTTGGAGTAGAGAGAACGTTATGGAGGCCAGCAACACCAGACGTGTTAGGACTTACTGAAAGATTTCTACCTGCCTGCCCAGAAGCATCATTCTCCTCTTATAGGACAGAGCAGAGTGTTCCTGAGGACAAGGTGGTGGATGGAATGTCCCTCTACCAGGCTCAGAACATAGAGGTTTGTGTCCTTTAATTAAAATGGGCCTTTGTCAAACTGGTGTTTTGACTCAAAGCTTGTTTAACACAGACTCCAGACTATGCCTAACATGTGGTAAAAGTCATGAAACTGTGTGGCATGGTATTACAGAAGGTGCTTTGGGCTTGCTTCTGTCAAACAAATGAAATGCCTGACTTCATACCCTTTACAAAGCCAAATTAAACACTCATCAAAGGGAAGATGCTTTTCAACGTGCAGCGCCTGCAGACTCTTCGACACTGACTTCCTCAACAAATCCCAAACTGTCCTCGCTAAATACACCAGAGTGGCATTTTATCTCCTAGGCAGTCGTTTCCAGGATACAGTTCTTCCCTAAAGGGATGCTTCTTATTCCATCAACTCTGAAACTCTAGTTAGCACATGGAAAATCTTAGCTACCACAGATGGTTTATTCTTCCAAATAGGTGGTACCTACCCATCTTGTCCCAGTGGAGTCCCTGGGTGGCACAAATGGTTAAGCGCTCAACTATTAGCCGAAAGGTTGGCGGTTCAGACCCATCCAAGAGATGCCTCAGAAGACAGGCTTGGCAACCTGCTTCCAAAAGGTCATAGTCTTGAAAACCATAAGGAGCATAGTTCTACTCTAACACACATGGGGTTGCCATGAGTCAGAATCAACTCAGTGGCAACTAACAACAACAACCCATCTTGCCCAGAAAGTAATTTATAGTAAAATAAATGAGACCATCATTCCAGAAGCCCTTCCCAGAAAGAGTGGCTAAAAGCCTTGGGTGTTGTCTATTCACAAATTGAGCCGTGAAAACTTTCACTGTGATTCCACTTTCTGACATGGGCACTGCTAATTCTTTGGTTGTGTAAACTAGTGATATCGAGCACCCCATTTAGATTAAAATCCTGACAAAACCTGCAGTAAGTATGCCTGGCTGTAGTTTTTCCACAAATGCTTTGATGTAGTAGAACCTTGCTCTAAGTTACTTTCTTACATCCCCAGCCTTTGTATTCATTCTGGAATCTTTGTGCTGAAGACTAAAATAAACTTTGAGAGAACATCTAGCAAGGTAATTCTCGAGTGCCAGTCAGCTAAACAGCTGCACTAGGATAACCTGAGGTTCTTATTAAAAACATAGCTTTCCAGACCTACTGAAGCAGAAGCTATGGTTATGGAATCTAGGAGTCCACATTAGTAACAAGTTTCCCAAGTGACTCTGATCCTTAGCTAGGTTTGAGAACCACTGAATTCTATTTCTCTCCCCACCACCCAAACAGGATGATACAAAAACCATTCTGGCAGATGAGCCCATAGGTAGATATGCAGTAAATAGTCACCTTTTTTTTTTTTTTTTAATATAAGAATAGAAAAAAGCCTCAAACTACCAATATTAATTTCACGTCTTCATCCTATCATGTGGATTAGGACATTGCATTACAGGAAGAGTAATTCATCTTTCAAGTTAGTATCCACAGGGTTCAAACGTAGGGAGTGGGGTTACAGCTGATGTAGGTTCCAGGCAAAGCAATAGTCATTATCAAACAAGTGGCTGCATTGTTCCACCTGATACATCCACTTGGAGTAGGACTCTAGCACGTGGCTTCTATAATAGAAAACAAGTCCAAGTACCTCAGAAGAGGGGGCAGCCAAATTTGGGTGAGAGATGGAGCCTGAGTCAAGTAAGTACAACAAATGCTAACTCTTATACAAGGCTTAGTATGTGGCAAGCACTGTTCTAAATACTTTCCATGTATGAAATCATTTAATCCTGGTAGTAGCTCTTTAACATTTTTTTCCAGTTGTCATCAAGTAGACTCCAACTCGTGGTGACTCCATGCATGTCAGGGTAGAACTTTGCTCCACAGGGTTTTCAGTGACTGATTTTTCAGAAGTAGATCACCAGGACTTTCTTCCAAAATACCTCTGAGTGAACTCAAACCTCCAACTCATTGGTTAGCAGCCAAGCACTTTAACCATTTGCACCACCCAGGCCTTACATATATTTAATCATTTAGATCTGTCCACTATGGGTAACCCGACCAGTATTTGAAATACTGGGGGCATAGGTTCCAGCATCATAGCAAGACACAAGCCACCACAGTACGACGAACTGACAGACGAGTGGTGGTTAATCCTGATAGAACCTTATTTTTACACAAATAACGCACAACTGCATTTGTTTGCTGGCTGCACCCTCCCATGGTGAAGTATTTTCGTTAAGTGCACTGTGCTAATTTTTTTAAAGCAACATGTGGAAGAGGATTGGCATGGTGGCACTTGTGAGGGTGCCTTGTTGGGGGAGGACACGGCCGACAAACACAGAAGGCATGTGTTGTTTGCATAAAAATACAGTAGTCCTTTAACATAGGCACTATTATTAATCCCATTTTTAAAATGTGGAAACTAAAGTACAGAGGGGTTAAGTAACTTGTCCAAGGTCACACAGCTAATGAGTGGCTCAACTAGGATTTGAACCCAGCCAGGTAGGGTGGCTTTAGAATCCACATCTTTAATAATCAAACCACATTACTTCCTCAGCAGACTGATGATTAGGATGGGACTAGTATGAGTCGGAATCGACTCCATGGCAATGGGTTTGGTTTGGTTTGTTTTTAGTCAACAAGGGGAGCCCTGGTGGCGCAGTGGTTAAGAGCTCAGGCTGCTAAGTAAAAGGTTGGCAGTTCGAATCCACCAGCCGCTCCTTGGAAACCCTGATGGGCAGTTCTACTCTATCCTATAGGGTCGCTATGAATCGATATTGACTTGTTGGCAACAGGTTAGTCGTCAGCTGGGGAGGTAAAGCACTCAATAGGAAAGACAAAAGCCCAGATGTATGCCAAGATCATGCTAGTAGGGATTAAAAGAAAACTGCATGTTGGTGAATACCAGAACACTTTAGGCAGAATGCATTCCAGAACTTACAGCAGCAAGACCAATGCCAGACCAACCCCACACCCACAGATGGAGTAGGGGCTTCTCCTGTTGTCCCTGCTCTGGAAATGACTGGTTCAGGAAAAAAGGGTTTGGGCATTTAGGTGTAATGGGCATCAAGGGCTCACCTGGAGACCCAACACCAATGATGACAATAGTAATTCCTGCCATTTAGTCATGCCTACAGTGTCCCAGGGAGTCCCTGGGTGGTGTAAGTGGTCAACATGCTTGGCTGCTAACAGAAAGGTTGGAAGTTTGAGTCCACCAAGAGCACCTCAGAAGAAACACCTGGCAATCTAATTCCAAAAATCAGCCATTGAAAACCTTGTGGAGCACAGTTCTACTCCAACATACATGGGGTCGCCATGAGTCACAGTCAACTCAAGGACAACTGTTCCAGGCACTGAGCTAAGCACTTCGTGTATATTATCTCATTTAATCCTTGCTCCACAAGGAAAGCATTAATAAACTCATTGTGGATAGGGAAACCAAGGATCTGAGATTTAGGTGACTTCAGAGTTAATAATTGGCAGCACCAGTTTCTGATTCTGGTCAGTCTGACTCTCAATGTGAATAAAGCTAGAAAAATGCACACCCTCCCTAGAAAAATGCACACAAAAAAATTTTGCGTATAATTTTATAGGGTTTACCAGTCCTCTGGAGTATGAAGCAGTGTGGAAGCATAGGGTAAACTTGAATTTTTTCCTGAAGCATTAGTATATCAAGTACATTATAGAGTGAAGCTACATTATAGAGTAAAAGCAAATTTTGCGTAAATTTCTAAGCTAAAGTGCGGACTTCAGATAAACCTTTATGTGGCACAGGTTGCATTGGGCTAAGCTCCCAAGGGAGTGAGTTCATGGTCCTTTGACTAGGGGTAAGGAGGCTGTGCCAGGCATCCTCTCTCTCTTCCTGGGAACAGGTTTGACTGATGGGGGAAGAGGATAAGGGCTGTGAAGAGGTAATAAAGGAGCAGGCTGAGGACACCTGAGGGCAGTGTTTTGGAACTCAGGCGTATCCAGGAATCAGGAAAATAGTGAAAAGACTGAGGCCAACCTGGTGTGGTAGGACTGGATGGGGGTGGGGGGATGGTCTCATCCTAAGGAGAAGCCCCTCGAAGCTCTGGTCCACTGTCTCTGTAAGGAATGTGAGCTCGGTGAGACAGATCTTTGTTTTGTTAAAAGCAAGAAATCCTGATTTTTGTGTAAAATCTCCCTATTTTCAAATGTCCCCCCTTAAAAGATACATGGACTATGTGGATTAAAAAGAATCCCATCCTGTATGAACCTCAGTTTCTTCATCAGCAAAATGAAAATTTTAGTAATGTGAGTCTCCTAAGATTTTTGAGAAAATCAAATTAAATAAGGCATATAAAAGTGCTTTGTAAAGTATAAAGAGCTATGTGAGTATTAACAGAGAAACCCAGAAAAAACAAGCTGTCTCCAGTGGTACTGATGGTGTGTTTAATAACTGGGAGTCACACACCTACAGAATCCAGCAGCAGCCAGAGGGATCGTCTAAAAATGGAAATCAGATTATATCTTCCCCTTCTTCAAACTCTCAAATACTGAGAAACATAATCAATGTCATTGAATTGTACATGTGAGGAATGTTAACATGGCAAAAGTTTTGTTACATAAATATTTACACACACACACACACACACACACACAAATCCACCTGAAGTAAAACCTCTAATGGCATCCATTTCACTTAAAATGAAATGGACACAATAGCAAAAAGATGGAAACAACCTAAGGGCCCATCAACAGACAAATGGATAAGCAAATTGTGGTACATACATGCAATGGAATACTATACAACTATGAAGAATAATGAGGAGTCCACGAAACATAACATGAATGAATCTGGAGGACGTTATGCTGAGTAAAATAAGTCAATCACAAGAAGACAAATATTGTATGGTCCCACTATTATAAAAGGTCAAGAAGAGATACCCTCACAGAAAGCAAAGTTCTTTGATTATTACCAGGGATGGGAGGAAAAGGGAGAGAGAATCACTTTCTAGATAGTAGAGACTTGTTACATTTGGTGATGGGAAAGGCAAGACCAGTTATGGGTGAAGTCAGCACAACTTGACCAAGATAAACAAAGACACAAAGAAGTACATGAAAAAATAAATAAATAAAATTGAAAAGTTTTCATGGCTCCCAAAGCTGTTCATGATCTGGGTACTGTCAACGTGACTAGCCTAATCCTCCACCTTCCCCTAATTTAGGACACTCCAGCCACAGTGACCTCATTCCTCAAACACAACTGACTCCCTCCCCTCTTAGGGCCGTGGCACTAAACAGCTCCTTCACTGGAACACTTTGGCCCCTGACCTTTTGCATGATGGGCTTCTTACCATTCAGCTCTTGGTTTAATTAACATCACTTCCTGAGAAAGGCACCTCTAATCCAAAAGAGCTACTGGATCACTCTCAGCCACAGCACCCTGTTTAATTCTTGACATAGCCCTTCTCGCTGTCTGATATGGTTCTTAATTTTTATTGGTTTGCTTATTTAACACTGGTGTCCCCCCACTAGCTATAAGCTCCAATAAGCAGACACCTATGTTGTCTTACTCCACTGTCTCTGCCAGTCTCTGAGACAGTATCGGGTACACGGCTGGAATTAATAGATATTCATTGAAAGAATAGAAACCAAAACCAAACCTATTGCCGTCAAGTCAATTCCTACTCATAGATACCCTATAGGACAGAGTACAACTGCTGCATAGGGTTTCCTAGGCTGTAAATGTTTATGGAAGCAGACTGTCACATCTTTCTCCCACAGAGCGGCTGGTGGGTTCAGACTGATGACCTTTCGGTTAGCAGCCAAGTGTTTAACCGCTGAAGACTACTGAAAGAATAGAGCCTTAAAATTGGTATTCTAGTAGAAAGTTTAGCAGAGTAGTAGAAAAAGTATTGGACTGAGGCCAATGCAGTTTCCTGAGCCCCTTTTAAGACTTATTAAAGCAGAATCTCCAAATATGTGGCCTGGGTACCTGAATTTTTAATAAATGCCTCAGAAGGGTAATTCTGATGCAGGCAGTCTCAGAACACACTTTTGAAAACACTGGATTTGGGGGCAAAAGACTGAGTGCTCCACAGGGTTTTTAATGGCTTCACAAGCAGATAGCCAGGATTTTTTTCCAGGGTGCCTCTGAGTAGGCGCAAACTGACAACCTTTGAGTTAGCAGCCGAGCACATTAACTATTTGCACCCCCCAGGATCTCCTGCCTGTGCCTAAACTTACATAAATACAGACCCAAAGCGCACTTCTTTCAGGGCGTCCCTGTGATGGGCCTGCAATACGTGCATTCGAGGGCAGAAAGTTCACTGGGGCAACTCTGTTCAATACAGAGGCCTTCTTACACGGAGTTGAGCAAATATGCTTCCTCTTTCACATAACACGTCTTCAAAGATTGAAGACAAGTATAACGGCTCTCTTTAGCATTGCTTGCTCTTTAGCCATTCTTAGCCCATGGTTGTTGTTGTTGTTGTTAGGTGCCCTCGAGTCCATTCCGACTTATAGCAACCCCCTGTACAACAGAACAAAACACTGCCTGGTCCTGTGCCATCCTCACAATCACAATCATTGCTGTGTTTGAGTCTATTGTTGCAGCCTCTGTGTCAATCCATCTCGTTGAGGGTCTTCCTCTTTTATGCTGACCCTCTACTTTACCAAGCATAATGTCCTTCTCCAGGGATTGGTCCCTCCTGACAACATGTCCAAAGTACGTCAGATGAAGTCTTATCATCCTTGCTTCTAAGGAGCATTCTGGCTGTACTTCTTCCAAGACAGATTTGTTCATTCTTCTGAAAGTCCATGGTATATTCAGTATTCTTTGCCGATACCATCATTCTTCTTAAGTCTTCCTTATTCATTGTCCAGCTTTCCCAGGCATATGAGGTGATTGAAAATACCATGGCTTGGGTCAGGCACACCTTAGTCCTTAAGGTGACATCATATGTTTCAGTTTGTATATGCCATTTTTAGAGTATAGATTTTTATATTTTAATGAAATATTTCATTATTGTCTCTTTAGTGTTGTTGCCATAGTATCATTACAGTGATATAAATATTATCTAAAAAAAATAACTGTGACTGTAGTTTCAGGATCAAGCATTCAGGAGTTTGCTTCTTTTCCAGCTCACCAGAAAATGAAGCAGATCCTAATGGAAAGAATCATCTGGGAACCTACAAAAGACTAACGTAAAAACTAAAAAGGCCAGTGTATCGGTTTACAAAACAACCGTAATAGCCAACACGTATTGACCTCTGACTAGGGGCCAAGCACCATAACACATTATTTCATTTAATACTTGCTACTGCACAAGTGAAAACCCTGGTGGTGTAGTGGTTAAGAGCTATGGCTGCTAACCAAAAGGTCAGCAGTTCAAAACCACCAGCTGCTCCTTGGAAACCCTATGGGGCAGTTGGACTCTGTCCTGTAGGGTCAGTATGAGTCAGAATTGACTCGATGGCAACAGGTTTGGTTTTTTGTTTGTTTGTTTTTGGTTTTACTCTTCAAGTAGGCACCCTGGTGCCACAGTGGTTAAAGCAGTCAGCTGCTAACCCAAATGTCAGCTGTTTGAACCCACCAGCCGCTCCACAGGAGCTATGAGTCAGAATCTACTCAATAACAGTAGGTTTGGTTTTCGGTACTCCACAGGTAGGTATCATGATTCTCCCTGTTTTACAGATGAGGACTGCCAAAGCATTAGTAACTTCCCCCAAATCATATACTGGGGACAGCTGTCTAACCCCGGTCCATGTGCTTAACATTGCCATGCTAAAACTTCCTTATCCTCCTGACGTCTGAATCATGCCAATCAGATCCTGAGGCCTGGGTGCCCTTTCCCTGGACAGAGATACACTGTCAGCTGTTTCCTCTCTGACTGTTCATTTTTTCACATTTCATGCTGACAATCTACCCCCTTCTGACTTGACACTTTCTCTCTTTAGATATGTTAATACCATTGCTTACGCCACAATCAAACTCTGTTTGCTTTCTCAGCTTCTGGCCTTGAAAGTGCCTTTGTCGTCAGAACAGACTAGAGGGCAACAGTGACAAACCCATCCTTACGAGTTAATTGTGTAATTTAAGTCTTTGAGTTTGGGGAGGTTCTTTAATGATGCCTGTAAACTTCCCTTAATGATCAACGGAAACCCCTAAATACTTTTCAGGTCTACTGACATAAAGCTAGGCTTGTATCCTTGTGCCATTGTTTTTTTTGTTTTTTTTTTTTTAATCTAAACACAGAACTTTGGTAATATCCCTGTGGGATTTCAGCCTGTGGTTTTGGACCAGTTCTTGCTTGTCAAGATTATTTTATATCTTGATTTTATTATCTGCGGTATTAGCTATTCCTCCCCGCTTTCTGTCATCTGTAGATTTTATTGAATGAAACATCCATTCTTCATTCAAATAATTGATAGCAATGTTGAACTGCACAGGGCCAAGTACAGATAGTACAACAGGAGGGATTTAAAAAAAATAAAAAGTATAGAACTAGACTAAGCATGAGGATGAGAATTTAGCTACTAGAATTGGCCACAGATGCACAACTGAAAAGAGTGTTTTCCCACCATCCCCCGCCCCTTGATTTCCATGATGCCATATGCAGGCAGATGCGCCAGTGTCATTATTACCACTTTTGATGCAGCTTTTCATACATGTCCTTAAAACCAAAAAAATTACTGTCCGTTCGATTCCTACGCACAGTGACCCTATAGGACAAGGCAGAACCACTCCATAGGGTTTCCAAAGCTGAAATCTTCACAGAAACAGAATACCACAACTTTTTCCCAAGGAGCAGCTGGTGGGTTTGAACCACCAACCTTTTGGTTAGCAGCCAAGCACTGAACCACTGCACCACCAAAGCCCTTTATATGTCCTTATCGTCTACAAAGCATTGCCTCAATAGTCAATAAACATTTATTGATTACTTACTATGTAAAAATCACTGTGCAAAACAGAACAACTAGACCAGAAATAATAAGAATTTTCATGCATTGTGAAGAATGTAATCAATGTCACTGAACAACTTCTGTAGAAATTGTTGAATGGGAACCTAAACTGCTGTGCAAACCTTCAGTGAAAACACAATAAAATATTATTTAAAGAAATCACTGTGCAGATGTGGTAGGGTTACAGAATTGGGAACAATAGACAAACTGACCATTGCGGAGAGATGATATGGGAGACCACAGAAGAGACACAACTATGCTGGATAAGAGGCCAAGAAAGGCTTCCTGAAAGATAAATTAGAAGGTCAAGCATGAACTGACCAGACAGAGTTAGACCTGGGAGGTGTCATGAGCTAAGGTCACAAAGGGCCCCTAAGCCATGTTAGGAGACTGGATTAATAATGCTAAAAGTTATAATTAAAGACTCTATGCATGAAATCTTCCCCATTCACTTCAACTTTCACAATCCCTCCTGCCTTCGAAATCACACAGCAGCCTTTCCCCATTCAATTCAGTTTTCCCTTAATTGTACGCTGTCTTGTATTTTTGCTTCATTAATGTGTTTGTGCACCTTCCAAAAGCCAAGCCTGTTGCCGTTGCATCAGTTCCAACTCATGGTGACCCCGTGTGTTAAAGCTCCAATTTCATGGAAAGGCGTTGAGGACTGGGACTATATCTCACATTCTCAATGTTTCCTTACATACCATTTTGCACAGTTCTGGGCACCAACATGGTAGAGAACAAAGTCTTGATCAAATGACTAGGGACAGCGGCAGTGCAGCTGACAACAGCAATGGAATGGCAGATAGTTGCAGTGGAAAGTCAGAATGGAGGGTGATAGCCAAGAAAAATAACATAGTCTAGAAGACTGGGAGGTAAACTCCATGAAGGCGGGGGTCATATCTGTGATCATCCTCTCTTTGTCCCAAGGGGCCAGCAGAATGCCTAGTTGTATCCTTCGATAAAATGTGCTTCACTCTTCTCAGAAGAGCTATAGATCATACTTACCATTTGTATGTTCAGTCTTCCTTTCCAAAGACAGAATATGCATTTGGAGTTCTATGTTTAAACTGACTGGTGAACTGGTGCTAACTTGATGTGCAATTTCTTTATTCATATCTCAATATAGTCGTGTGTTTCTGAGCTGGGTTTAGAGCTGGGTCCACATAAAAACCAGTATGATTATTTTACTGTATCTAACTAGTCAGGATGGAGTTCTTGGGTCATGCAAATGGTTAACGTGCTCAGCTGCTAACCAAAAGGTTGGAGGTTTGAGTCCACCCAGAGACACCTTAGAAGAAAGTCCTTGTGATCTACTTCCAAAAACTCAGCCACTGCAAACCCTATAGAGCACAGTTCTACTCTGATGCACATAGGGTCACCATGAGTCAAAATCAATTTGACGGCAACTGGTTACTGGTAACCAGTCAGGATACATAGACAAGGGACGGCAAATAGATTGGAACTTCCGTGACAAGTCAGTCAGGTTGACTGAGAATGGCCAGCTGGGCTCTATAGAAAAGTGTGCCAAAATCTATCAGTAATGTCTATCAGACACAGATGAAGGATGTGGTGATTGGAAAGTACAAGGGCCATACATACATGTGCCATCCCTGGTAGCCATTGCCTTTCATGTGGATTTCTGAAAGATTTTTGGCACAAGGATCACAGCTTAAATGCTCAACATCAGCTTTCACTTTACAAATTGTGTGCATGAAGTTCCATTCTTTTCTTTAACTATTTTATTATGAAATAAAATACATACCTAAAAGTTTACTAAACCAAAGTATACAAAATATACAAATATATAGATATATATACAGTTCAAAAATTGGTCCAAAGTAAAGATGTGTGATACCACCACTCAGGTCAACAAATAGAATACAATCCACATCTTAGAAACTCCTCCCCTTGGTCTTTTCCCAAATGACACCACCCACCATTATCCTGACTTATTATGGATATCACCTCCCCATTTCCCTTTATAGTTTTAGTTTTATTGTGTGTCATAAGTATATATAGAGATAGAGATAAAACATTTGCCATTTTAACACTTTTTACATATACACATCAGTGATACGAATTATGTTCATCATGTTATGCAACCATCACCACTATCAATTTCCAAATTACTCCACCACCCTTAACAGAAGCTCACTACCCTATAAACAATGACTCCCTCTTTTCTGCTTCCCTCTTAACCCTGGTGATCACTAAGAAACTTTGGTCTCTATACATTAACCTATTCCAAATATTTCATATCCTTTATAGTTTTATCCCATAAGTATGCATCCCTCATCACCATAGTTTGTTTTTGCCTGTTTTTGTTTTGTTTAGTTAGTACTCTATATAAATTGAATTATATAGTATACATTATTTTGTGTTGGACTTCTTTTGATCAATATTATGTCTGTGAGATTGATCCATTTACTCCTGCTAGCCCTGGTGGCACAAGTGGTTGCTGTAGGGTGGCAATGAGTTTGGTTTTATATACAAACTTTGGAAGACTATACAACAGTGAAAATGAATGAGCTACGGCTAACACCAAAAAAGAACCAAACCTGTTGCAGTCGAGTCGATTGTGACTCATAGCAACCCTATAGGACAGAGTAGACCTGCCCCAAAGGGTTTCCAAGGAGCAGCTGGTGGATTTGAACTGCTGACCTTTTGGTTAGCAGCTGAGCTCTTAACCACTGTGCCACCGGGGCTATACACACACACAGTTTTATTTATCTAATGATATATGATGGACATTTGGGTTGTTATCAATTTGTATTGAGTAATGCTCCTAAGAACTTTCTTATACACATCTCTTGGAGCACATATTTCTGTTGAGTCTAGACCTAGAGAAGACTTTCTGGGTCATAAAGTATTGCTGGTATAATAGGTGGAATAAATGGTTAACGCTCTTGGCTGCTAACTGAAAGGTTGGTGGTTCAAGTCCACCCAGAGGCACTTTGTAAGTAAGGCCTCGCAATCTTACTTGTGAAAAACCAGCCATTGAAAACCCTATGGAGCACAGTTCTACTCTGACACACATGGGGTCATCATGAGTCAGAATTGACTCCACAGCAACACGTTGGTTAAGATATTATAATGTTCAACATTAGTAGACAAAGCCAAACTATTTTCCATATTAGTTCTATTGATTTCACTTCCACCAGCAATGTATGAGAAAGTCGATTGCTCCATATTCCTACCAACACTTGGATTTGTCTGTCTTTTTTTAATTTTAGCCTGCCTGACAAGTGTGTGACATTTTATTATGGTTTTAATTTTTATTCCCCGATGACTAATAAGACCAAGTACCTTTTTATGTATTTATTGACCATTTAAATGTCCTCTTTTGTAAAGTGCCTATTCAGGTCTCTTGCCCATTTTTCTACTGGATTTGTCATTTTCTTTTTTAATTACAGGGGTGATTTTTATCTATTCTGGACATGTCTTTATCAGTTATATCTGTTACAAATATCTTCTCTCATTTGATGGCTTTTTTTCCACTCTCCTAATGGTATCTTCAGAGAAAAAGAAACATTTAATTTTAATGTAACCTTTTATATGAATATTTTCCTTTAGAGTGTGTGCTTTATTTTGTCCTCTTTAAAATTATTTTTTATATCCCAAGTTTATGACAATAGTATCCTATATTACCTTCTAGAAGCTTTATTATTTTATCTTTCATTTTTAGATCTACATCAACTTGGAATTTATTGTGGGGTTTTTTTGGGGGGGGGGTAGGGAATCTGGTATAAGTAGTCCTTTTCATTTTTTTCTGTAAGAATAGTCAACTGACCCAGTTTTGGAAAAAACTTCACTGAAGAAGTATCTTTCTTTTGAACCAAGTGTCCATATATGTGTGGGTCTCTTTCTGGGCTCCCCCACACATTTGTCAATTTGTTGTACTGTGGGGGCTTGCATGGTGCTGTGGTGCTGCAAGTTATGCCACCAGTATTGAAATACCAGCAGGGTCACCCATGGTGGACAGGTTTCAGCTGAGCTTCCAGACTAAGACAGACTGGGAAGAGGGGCCTGGTGGTCTATTCCTGAAAAGAATTAGCCAATGAAAACCTTGTGAATAGCAGTGGAACATTGTCTGATACACTACCAGAAGATGAGCTCTCCAGGTTGGAAGGCACTCAAAAGAGGACTGGGGAAGAGCTGCCACCTCAAAGTAGAGTTGACCTTAAATGACGTGGATGGAGTCAAGCTTTCGAGACCTTCAGTTGCTGATGTGGCACAACTCAAAATGAGAAGAAACAGCTGCAAACACCCATTAATAATCAGAATGTGGAATGTACAAAGTATGAATCTAGGAAAATTGGAAATCATCAAAAATGAAATGAAACACATAAACATCAATATCCTAGGCATTAGTGAACTGAAATGGTCTGATATTGGCCATTTTGAATCTGACAGTCGTATGGTCTGCTATACCAGGAATGACAACTTGAAGAGGAATGGCCATTGCATTCATTGTCAAAAAGAACATTTCAAGATCTATCCTGAAGTGCAACGCTGTCAGTGACAGGATAATATCCATTCACCTACAAGGAAGACCAGTTAATACGACTATCATTCAAATTTATGCAGCAACCACTAAGGTCAAAGATGAAGAAACTGAAGATTTTTACCAACTTCTGCAGTCTGAAATCGACTGAACTTGCAATCAGGATGCATTGATTATTACTGGTGATTGGAATGTGAAAGTTGGAAACAAAGAAGAATCAGTAGTTGGAAAATATGACCTTGGTGATACAAATCATGGCGGAGATCACATGATAGAATTTTGCAAGACGAACGACTTCTTCATGGCAAATACCTTTTTTCACCAACATAATGGTGGCTATACGTGTGTACCCCACCAGATGGAATACACAGGAATCAAATTGACTACATCTGTGGAAAGAGACAATGGAAAAGATCAATATCATCAGTCAGAACAATGCCAGAGGCCAACTGCAGAACAGACCATCAATTGCTCATATGCAAGTTCAAGCTGAAGCTGAAGAAAATTAGAACAAGTCCATGAAAGCCAAAGTATGACCTTGAGTATATCCTACCTGAATTTAGAGACCATCTCAAGAATAGATTTAACGCATTGAACACTAATGACCAAAGACCAGACGAGTTGTGGAATGACATCAAGGACATCACACATGAAGAAAGCAAGAGGTCATTAAAAAGACAGGAAGGAAAGAAAAGACCAAAATGGATGTCAGAAGAGATTCTGAAACTTGCTCTTGAACATCCAGTAGCTAAAGCAAAAGGAAGAAATTATGAAGTACAAGAACTAAACGGGATTTGAAAGGGCAGCTGGAGAAGAGAAAGTAAAGTATTATAATGACATATGCAAAGAGCTGGAGATAGAAAACCAAAGGGGAAGAACATGCTACGCATTTCTCAACCTGAAAGAACTGAAGAAAAAATCAAGCCTCAAGTTGCAATAGTGAAGGATTCCACGGAAAAAAATATTAAACGACAGAGGAAGTATTAAAAGAAGATGGAAAGGATACAGAGTTACTACACCAAAAAAAATTGGTCAACATTCAACCATTTCAGGAGGTAGCATATGATCAGGAACCGATGGTACTGAAGGAAGAAGTCCAAGTTGCACTGAAGGTATTGGCTAAAAACAAGGCTCCAGGAACTGACGGAATATCAACTGAGATGTTTCAACAAACGGATGCAGCACTGGAAGTGCTCACTCATCTATGCCAATAAATTTGGAAGACAGCTACCTGGCCAGCCAACTGGAAGAGATCCATATTTATGCCTATTCCAAAGAAAGGTGATCCAACCAAATGTGGAAATTATCGAACAATATCATTAATATCACACGAAAGTAAAATTTTGCTGAAGATAATTCAAAAGTGGTTGCAGCAGTACATGGACAGAAATTCAAGCCAGATTCAGAAGAGGATGTGGAACCAGGGATATCACTGCTGATGTCAGATGGATCCTGGCTGAAAGCAGAGAACACCAGAAAGATGTTTACCTGTGTTTTATTGACTATGCAAACGCATTCCACTGTGTGGATCATAACAAATTACAGATAACATTGTGAAGAATGGGAATTCCAGACACTTAATTGTGCTCATGAGGAACCTGTACATAGATCAAGAGGCAGTTGTTCAGACAGAACAAGGGTGGTTTAAAGTTAGGAAAAGTGTGCGTCAGGGTTGTATCCTTTCACCATACCTATGCAATCTGTATGCTGAACAAATAATCCAAGAAGCTGAACTCTATGAAGAAGAATGGGGAATCAAGATTGGAGGAAGACTCATTGACAACCTGAGTTATGCTGATGATACAACCTTGCTTGCTGAAAGTGAAGAGGACTTGAAAAGGACTTCTACTGATGAAGATCAAAGACCACAGCCTTCAGTGTGTATTACACCTCAACATAAAGAAAACAAAAATCTTCACAACTGGATCAGTAAGTAACATCATGATAAATGGAGAAAAGATGGAAGTTGTCAAGGATTTCATTTTACTTGGATCCATAATTAATACCCATGAAAGGAACAGTCAAGAAATCAAAAGATGCATTGCATTGGGCAAATCTGCTGCAAAAGACCTCTTTAAAGTGTTAAAAAACAAAGACGTCACCTTGAAAACTAAGGTGTGCCTGACCCAAGCCATGGTGTTTTCAATCATCTCACATGCATGCAAAAGCTGGGTGATGAATAAGGAAGACAAAAGAAGAATTGATGCCTTGAAACTGTGGTGTTGGAGAAGAATATTGAATATACCATGGACTGCTTAAAAGAATGAACAAATCTGTCTTGGAAGAAGTACAACTATAATGCTCCTTAGAAGCAAGGATAATAAGACTAAGTCTCATATACTTTGGACACGTTATCAGAAGGGATCAGTCCCTGGAGAAGGACCTCATGCTTGGTAAAGTAGAGGGTCAGTGAAAAAGAGGCCGATCCTCAGTGAGATGGATTGACACAGTGGATGCAACAATGGGCTCAAGCATAACAACGATTGTGAGGATGGCACAGGACCAGGCAATGTTTCCTTCTGTTGTACATAGGGCAGCTATGAGTCGGAACCAACTCGACGGCACCTAACAACAACTTTCTGGGCTCTCTATTTGATCGTATTCTGGGGCCAATGCTGCACTAATTTCTGTAGTCATCATACCCAGTGGAGCAAATCCTCCCGCTATTCTTCTTCATCTACAGTGTTTTGGCTATTCTTGAATATTTGCATTAACGTATGCATTTAAAAGAATTTTTTCAAGTTCCACCAAAAAAAAAAAAATCCTATTGGGATTTTATTTGGGAATGCATTGCACCTATAGATCACTTTGGAAAGAAATAACATATTTACAATGTCTTATTGTCCAATTGGGAACATGGCATATTCAGTTTATTTAGACATTCTTTGATATAACATTGTTGTTTTCTTGCCCATCTTTTGTGAGATTTATTCCTAGGTATTTGAGAGTTTTGATGTTGCAAAAAAAAGCATTTTTTATGTTTTATTTTATAATTGAGGTTGGTAATATAAAAATGTAATGTTTTTGTATATTGACCTTATATCCAGTGATCTACTAAACTCACTTTTTTATTCAAATAATTCATATGTAGATTATTTTGGATTTTCTACATACTCAATCATGGCATGTACAGATAATGAGAGTTTATTTCTTCCTTTCCAGTCCTTAACTTTTTATTTCTTTTCTTGCATTGCCACACTTGCTAACCCAAACCAAATACCAAACTTTTTGCTGTGGAGTCAGTTATGACTCATAGCAGGGTAGAACGGCTCCATAGCATTTTCTTGACTGTAATCTTTACGGAGGCAGACCACTTGGCCTTTATTCTGCAGTACCATTGGGTGGGCTTGAACCGCCAACCCTTAGATTAGCAAACTGCACCATCCACACTAGCTAGGATCAGTACAATATTGAATAAAACTGGTGATAGTAGACATCCTTGTGTTGTTCCTAATCTCAAAAGGAAAGCTTTTAACAGTAAGTATGATGGTTGCTGTTGGTTTATGTAGCTACACAAAAAGCTACTCATTTTCTGATTAAGGAAGTTCCTTCACATTCCTAATTTACTAGGATTTTATTTTTTAATCATGTGTGAATGTTGAATTTTATCATCTTCTTTTTCTGCATCTGTTTAGATGATAATATGATTAGTCTCTTTTATTCAGTTAATGCAGCATATTGGTGGAGTTTTGACAGTTAAACCAATCTTGAATTCCTGTAATAAACTAAATTTGGTCATGATTTATTATCCATTTATATATTGCTAGATTTTCTTTGTTAATATGTTGTTTAGAGTTTTTGCACCAACCTTCATAAATGTTGAGTAGCCTGTAATTTTCTTTCCTGAAACAGTCCTCATTAGGTTTTTGTATTAAGATTATGCTGGCCTCATTAATCAAATAGGGTTGTGTGCCCCTTTTTTCTATTTTCTGAAAGGGTTTTTGGAAGATTGGTGTTATTTTTTCTTTAAATGATAGGTAGAATTTTCTGGGGAGGTCATCCAGGTCTAGATTTTCTATGTGAGGTTTTTAATTATAGCTTCAATTTCGGTAATAATTCTCAAACTATTCATATTTTCTCTTCCTGCTTATCCATTTTGATAAGTTGTATTTTTCAAGGAATTTGTCTATTTCATCTAAATTTTCAAATGTATTTGTATAAAGTTAGTCACAGTATCTTTTTATTAATTTTTTTTAATGTATGTAGTATCTGTAATTTATCGTTCCTGACATTGGGTATTTGTGTTTTCTCTTTTTTTTTTCTTCTCTTGTTCTGTCTCATGAGTTTATCGATTTCACTAGCTTTTTCAAATAAACTTCTGGATTTGTTTATCATTTCTAGTCTATCTTTAATTTATATTTTATTAATTTCTGTTCTTACCTTTATTCTTTTCTGCCTTACAACTTATTAGAGTTTAATTTGCTGCATCTTTTTTAAATTCTGAAGATGGATGATTGGCTCATTGATTTTTAGCCTTCTTTTCTAATATATGCATTTAAAACTACAATTTCCCTCTAGGCATGGCTTTAGCTGTATTCCACAAGTTTTGATACATAGTTTTTCATTATTTTTTCAGTTACAATTATTTTCTAGTTTCCATTGTAATTTCTTCTTTGAACTGTGGGTTTTGTCGTAGTCATCTAGTGCTGCTGTAACAGAAATACCACAAGTGGATGGCTTTAACAAAGAAATTTAGCCTCTCACAGTCTATAGGCTACAAGTCCAAATTCAGGGCATCACCTCCAAGGGAAGCCTTTCTCTCTCTGTCAGCTCTGGAGGAAGGTTCTTGTCATCAATCTTCCCCTGGTCGAGTCGCTTCTCAGGCACAGGGACCCAGGTCCAAAGGACACGCTCTGTTCCCAGTGCTGCTTCCTTGGTGATATAAGGTCCCCAACTCTCTGTTCGCTTCCTTTCCTTTTATCTCTTGTAAGATAAAAAGTGGTGTAGGCCACACCTCAGGGAAACTCCCTTTACATTTGATCAGGGGTGTAACCTTAGTAAGGGTGTTACAATCCCATCCTAATCCTCTTTAACATAAAATTACAATCACAAAATGGAAGACAACCACACAATACTGGGAATCATGACCTAACCAAGTTGACACATGTTTCGGGAGACACAGTTCAATCCATGACAGGTTTATAGAACTATATTTCTTAATCTCCAGGTATTTGGGGATTTTCTAGCTAACTTTTTGTTATTTATTTCTAGCTCGATTGCATGGTGGGAAATTTTTGAAACTTTTGATACTTTCTTTGTAGTGCAGTAAGTTTTGCGTGTACTCAGGAAAATATGTATTTTGTCCTTATTAGGTGCTTTATTCTATGCATGTCCATTAAAATGTGATCATAAATGTTGCTCAAATCCTCTATATTCTTACTGACTTTTGGTCTGTCTGTTGGTTCTTCCAGATACTGAGAAAGGCCATTAAGATGTCTCACTATGACTATGAGTTGGTCTCTTTCTCCTTTAGGTTTTATCAATCCTTGCTCTATATATCTTTGTTCTAAGTTATTAGGTACATACAAGTTTCCTATGAATTACATATTTTGCTAATACAAAATGTCTCTCTTCATCTCTAGTAATGCTTTATAAGGCCTGTAGCTATAGCAGTTAGATAGATGTACAAGTCTGTTCTATTCATTTTTTTAATTAAATAATAATTTATATTGTTTTCTTACTATGAAAGTTAAACATTCCCATTGTAAAAAATTTATAAAATGTGAACATTAAATGTAATAAAAATCACTTGAAATTTCACCATTCAGAAATGCATTTCCAACTTGTCTTTTTTCTATGTGTATCTACATTTTTAACAAAAATGAGATGATACTGTACTTATTATTTCATAATATAATTTCTTTATTTTATATATCACAAACATCTTGATTGTTGCATGCTATTTTAGTGTATGTATGTACCATAATTCCTTTAACCAATTACCTGAAATGGATATAAAAATTGTTCCAGTTATTCAACATTATAAAACCATTGTCGCAAACATAATTTGGCCAAACATTTAAATAGTTCATGATTATTTCCTTAGGATAAATTCCTAAAAGTGGAATTGCTTGTCAGAAGATAGACGTCATCCTCCAGAAAAGCACTGTCAGTTTACACTTCTATCAGCAGTGTCTGAGAGTTATATTGTCCCATTCCTAACACCATATTAGAACTTCTAAGCAATTAGTCCCATACCAACATAGATGAGATTCATTATTTTAAAGCTATTTTAAAAGTATTCTACCTTTCAAGTTCTTTGTGCTGTTCTTTTTGCCATCATTGTGACTTGGATTTCCCTCTTGCTCTGTAAGATAAGCCACCAGCTTGGGGACTGGAGGGATTTAGGGGTTTAGCAATTGGAGCCTAACCATTTCTTGTATTGGGGGCCCCATACAAAAAGTGGATTATTGAGGATCACCAAGGACAATGACTGACTTCCAGCCTTCGAGCAGTCAAAGTAGGGCTCCTCCTTCTGGTTGTATACCCACATAACCTCTATTAAAAGGCAGAGAAAGTAAATGAGTTAGAAAACTGCTTTGTACAATCCAGGCAACCTAGAAATTAGTATAAGACCTAAGCAACGCTCTAAAGTAGACAATGTCAGGTTTAAATTCCCTATTATCTCCAAAGTAGAATCCGAACTCCTTAACAAGGTCTTTGGAGATCTGACCTATGCCTACCTCTCCTGCCTAGCTTTTCTCGTTTCCCATCCTTATGCCTTAACAGCCAACAATCCTGACCTCTTCTCAGTTCAGATAAACCAGAAAACCAAACCCATTGCCGTTGAGTTGATTCCGACTCTTAGTGACCCTATAGGACAAAGTAGAACAGCCCATAGAGTTTCCAAGGCTATAACCTTTACGGAAGCAGACTGCCACACCTTTCCCCTGTGTTCAAACTGCCAGCCTTGCAGTTAGCAGCTGAGTCCTTAACCACTGTGCAACCAGGGTTCTAGTTCAGATACAGCGAGCTCTCTCTCTTCTTCTCCCCTATACCATGGATACACAGTGTCCTCTGCATGGAATGTCCTTCTTCTACTATTCACCACCAACTCCTATTTAGCCTTCAAAGTTCAGATGAGATATCACCTCCACTAGGAAACTTTCTGTGACTCCTACAGCCTGGCATAGGAGTAAGTCCTATCTTTCAACACATCATGTTAATCTCTATCACAGCACCTCTCACTCTGTGCTGTACTCCTCTCTTGCATGTCAGTGTCCTCCACTACATGTTGTCAGGAACTATGTCTTATTTCTCCTTCTACCCTGAGCACTGCACCTGGAAAACACCAGATACTGGATAAACACTCATTAAATTATGCCTTTTCTTTCCCTGTAGCTATTCTTTCCTCCATTGCCCCAAATCCAGGACTTTTTTATTAAAGAAAAGGCAACCTAAAAGTCTCACTCCCACCAAGGTAATAGTAGAATGTAGTTGCATGATATTCTGTAATATTTAAACTGGAAAAGATGTAAGCAATCAAAAGCCAAGCGCTTTATTTTTATGGTGAATTTCAGGGAGATGGGATGATTTGTCCAAGTGATTCTGTAAATTCATAACAGAACTAGAATGAGAAAGCAGGTCTTCAGATTTCTAGACTAATATTTGTTGTTGTTGTTAGTTGCCATCGAGTCAGTTGCAAATCATGGTGAAACCATGTGTGCAGAGTAGAACTAATATGTTGTTGTTGTTGTTAGGTGCCGCCCAGTTGGTTCCAACTCATAGTGACCCTATGTACGACAGAACGAAATACTGCCCGGTCCTGTGCCATCCTCACAATCATTGTTATGCTTAAACCGGTTGTTGCAGCCACTGTGTCAATCCATCTCATTAAGGATCTTCCTCTTTTTCCCTGACCCTCCACTTTACCAAGCATGATGTCCTTCTCCAGGGACTGGTCCCTCCTGATAACTTGTCCAAAGTATGTGAGACAAAGTCTCGTCATCCTCGTTTCTAAGGAGTATTCTGGTTGTACGTCTTCCAAGATAGATTTATTTGTTCTTTTGGCAGTCCGTGGTATATTCAATATTCTTCATCAACACCACAATTCAAAGGCATCGGTTCTTCTTCGGTCTTCCTTATTCATAATGCATGCATAAGAGGTGACTGAAAACACTATGGCTTGGGTCAGGCACACCTTAGTCCTCAAAGTGACATCTTTGCTTTTTAACACTTTAAGGAGGTCTTTTGGAGTAGATTTGCCCAATGCAATTCATCTTTTGATTTCTTGACTTTTGCTTCCATGGATGTTGATTGTGGATCTAAGTAAAATGAAATCCTTGACAACTTTAATCTTTTCTCTGTTTTTTATAATGTTGCTTATTGGTCCAGTTGTGAGGATTTTTTACATTGAGGTGTAATCCATACTGAAGGCTGTGGTCTTTGATCTTCATCAGTAAGTGCTTCAAGTCCTCTTCATTTTCAGTAAGCAAGGTTGTGTCACCTGCATAACACAGGCTGTTAATAAGTCTTCCTCCAATCCTAATACCAGGTTCTTCTTCTTCTGGTCCAGCTTCTCAGATTATTTGCTCAGCATACAGATTCAATAGGTATAGTGAAAGGATACAACCCTGATGCACACCCTTCTTGACTTTAAACCATGAAGTATCCCCTTGTTCTGTCCAAACAACTGCCTCTTGATCTATGTGCATTTTCCTCATGAGTACAGTTAAGTGTTCTGGAATTCCCGTTCTTCACAATGTTATCCATAATTTGTTATGATCCACACAGTCAAATGCCTTAACATAGTTAATAAAACTCAGGTAAACACCTTTCTGGTATTCTCTGCTTTCAGCCAGGAACCATCTGACATTAGCAATGATATTCCTCGTTTGATGTCCTCTTCTGAATCTGGCTTGAATTTCTGGCAGTGCCCTGTCCATGTACTGCTACAACCACTTTTGAATTATCTTCAGCAAAATTTTACTTGCATATGATATTGTTTGATAATTTCCACATTCAGTTGGATCACCTTTCTTGGGAATAGGCATAAATATGGATCTCTTCCAGTTAGGTAGCCAGGTAGCTATCTTCCAAATTTCTTGGCATAGATGAGTGATCACTGTCAGCGCTGCATCCATTTGTTGAAACATCTCAATTGGTATTCCGTCAGTTCCTGAAGCCTTGTTTTTCCAACAATGCCATCAGCGCAGTTTGGACCTCTTCCTTCAGTACCATTGGTTCCTGATCATATGCTACCTCCTGAAATAATTGAGCACCGACCAATTCTTTTTGGCTCAGTGACTCTGTGTATTCCTTCCATCTCCTTTTGCTGCTTTCTGCATCATTCAGTATTTTACCCACAGAATCCTTCACTATTGCAACTCGAGGCTTGAATTTTTTCTTCAGTTCTCTCAGCTTGAGAAATGCCAAGCATATTCTTCCCTTTGGTTTTCTAACTCCAGGTCTTTGCACATTTCATTATAATACTTTACTTTGTCTTCTAGAGCCGCCCTTTGAAATCTTCTGTTCAGCTCTTTTACTTCATCATTTCTTCCTTTTACTTTAGCCAACTGATGTTCAAAAGCAAGTTTCAGAGTCTCTTCTAACATCCATTTTGGTCTTTTCTTTCTCTCCTGTCTTTTTAATGACCTCTTGCTTTCTTCACATGTGATGTCCTTGATGTCATTCCAAAACTCGTCTGGTCCTCGATCATTAGTGTTCATTACATCAGATCTATTCTTGAGATGGTCTCTAAATTCAGGCAGGATGTACTTAAGGTCATACTTCGGCTCTCATGGAATTGTTCTAATTTTCTTCAGCTTCAGCTTGAACTTGCATATGAGCAGTTGATGGTCTGTTCTGCAGTTGGCCCCTGGCATTGTTCTGACTGATGATATTGAGCTTTTCCATTGTTTCTTTCCACAGATGTAGTCCATTTGATTCCTGGGTATTCTATCTGGTAGGGTCCACATGTATAGTCGCTGTTTATTTTGGTGAAAAGGCGTATTTGCAGTGAAGAAGTCATTGGTCTTGCAAAACTCTATCATTCGATTTCCGGCCTGATTTGTATCACCAAGGCCATATTTTCCAACAACCAATCCTTCTTCTTTGTTTCCAGCTTTCTCATTCCAATCACCAGTAATTATCAATGCATCCTGATTGCATATTCGATCAATTTCAAACTGCGGAAGTTGGTAAAAATCTTCAGTTTCTTCATTTTGGGCCTTAGTGGTTGGTGCATAAATTTGAATAACAGTCGTATTAACTGATCTTCCTTGTAGGCGTATGGATATTACCCCGCCACTGACAGCGTTGTACTTCAGGATAGATCTTGAAATGTTCCTTTTGATGATGAATGCAACGCCGTTCTTCTTCAAGTTGTCATTCCTGGCATAATAGACCATATGATTGTCTGATTCAAAATGGCCAATATCAGTCCATTTCAGTTCACTAATGCCCAGGATATCGATGTTTATGTGTTCCATTTCATTTTTGATGATTTCCAATTTTCCTAGATTCATACTTCATATATTCCAAGCTCCAATTATTAATGGATTTTTGCAGCTGTTTCTTCTCATTTTGAGTTCTGCCACATCAGCAAATGAAGGTCCCAAAAGCTTGACTCCATCCACACCATTAATGTCAACTCCACTTTGAGGTGGCAGCTCTTCCCCAGTCATCTTTTGAGTGCCTTCTGACCTGAGGGGCTCACCTTCCGGCACTATACCAGACAATGTTCTGCGGCTATACATAAGGTTTTCAGTGGCTAATTTTTTTCAGAAGTAGACCACCAGGTCCTTCTTCCTAGTCTGTCTTAGTCTAGACGCTTGGCTGAAACCTGTCTGCCTTGGGTGACCCTGCTGGTATTTGAATACCAGTGGCATAGCTTCCAGTATCACAGCAACACGCAAGCCCCCGCAGTAGGACAAACTGACAAATGAGTGGGTAAGAACTTACATACTTCCCACTAAATTAGAGATTTTAGGAGGAACAGTCCAGAGGAAATAGCACTTAACTCACCAAAAGGAATCTCTAATGGTAGAATTTCAGATGCTCTGGTCCCTGTGCTAGGGAAGTATCTGGTGTCTCTCAGCTTATGCCACATACATCGACCCAGACTGAGTAAAGGGAAACGCTACAGTATCAACATGGAGAAAAAGACTGTGGTTCATTGTGTTTTTTATAAAGAGGATTTTGTTCTATGTTCATTATTATATATCTTGTTTAAGGTGGTATAGCCTAATTTTGGTCTTTTTGAAGATAGAGAAGTAGAAAAAAGCAACAAATGCTTTTTAAACCAGGTATAGGTATTAATGTAATTAAGGTTTGCAATTCCTGGAGTGTTTCTGGTTTTTTGTTTGTTTGTTTGTTTGTTTTAACTCTTGTAGATCTACTCTGTGGGAAAATAGCAGATATCTTCTTCTGGAGTATATCGTGACATAAGCTGATAAAATCAACAGAGACATCTACCTGTCAACTACCTTTTATAACTCCCATTGTGTTATTTTAGTTTTGTTTCTAATATTATTAGAAAATAAAATATTTAGAAATATTCTATTCTTAAGGCCCTGGCTTAGCCCGTAGGGCAGTATAGTACAGCAGTTAATAGCATGGCCTCTGGAGTCAGATTGTCTGAGTTTTGATCAGTGACTTCTAGCTAGCTGTGAGCAAATTACTTAACATCTCTTGATAATCGTACATACTTCAGATGGTTGTTGTGAGGATTAAATGAGATAACACCTGTAAAGTACACAGAACAATGCCTGGCACATGGCAAGGCTTGGAGTTAGCCATTATAATAGGGACTCTCTAAATAAATGCATGTTGAAAATAATCAACACACTTATCCTGGGGGTGAGAGTTAACCACTCTTGCCCCAAAATGCAAAGCTTCAGCTACTGGAATAATTTTAGAGAACGGAGTATATCCCCCACTGACTCCCTATAATATTATATGCCATACCAGGACTCTGAAAGAAAACTTGATGAAATACAAGCATTAAATGTTATCATGTAACCATCCATAAATTCTGGATTTCCACAAAGCAGTTCTTCCAAATTGTAATTAAGGGTTTGAAAGTCAAATGATTTAAGTGCTAGTTTTAATTACTGCTTGGTGAACTTTAGTGTGTTAGAATTGTCACAACTTTCCTTAAGGATTATTCTGAAGCCAGGCAATACAGTGGGAAATTATTAACTCCTACTTTGGTACAGCAATTATCTGTATTACAAGGTTTATGCAATTAGCTGTTTAAGATATCATTACATTTTGCCATCTGGTACACAGGAGTCTATGCATATAAGCAGGCACGTGTTGAAGTGATTTTCACTATATGACTTGTTCTCAACCCAAGTCATCTCTCTAATGAGGGGAAGTTACCATGCACCGTACATTAGTGGCAGGTGCACACTATCAAGCTGCATTTTCATCGAAGACCTTCATTTTTCCATTTTAAAGTATTCTGCACAAGTGCTGGAAAATTAATTAGTCGTTCGCAAGCAGTTGAACAACGTCTGCAGACATGTTCCTCAGCAGTTAGAGGAGGGCATGGCTTCAGGCTTCAGTTAGGGGCCGCTCCCCCTCCTCCTCACCCAAACGGCCACAATGAACTCCCCTCTTCCGTGAAAAAAGCAAGGGCGTGAACCACTGCAATAGAATTATCTCGGGAAAAGGGAAGGGGATGCTGGCTGCAGGGCGTCCTGCGCCGTACGGGGTCATCTCACCCCGAACTCGTTTTCCCCCAAAAGGTGATCGCAACTGGGCAACGGGTGCAGTGTGGTCCCCACAAGATCACAGCTCCGCAGCGGGGAAACTGCAGCCCCGCGAGGCCTCGACGCCGCCACTCTCCCGGAGCTCAGGTCCCCGACCGGAGCGCATTAAAACGGCGCCCTCTGGTGTCCACTTGCATCCGCCGGGTAAAAGGACAGTCGTTTAGGGGCTCGGAATAAACTTTTCACCCCGCTCACAAACGGAAAGACTAACCAACTATGAAAAGTTGTGCAATTCTGCAGAGGGTCTGTCCGAGGAAACGCTGTCGAACAAGGCTGGGCGACAGATCTGCAATCAGCACTCCTCTCCTCCACCCTGGCAGTGCCTCCCGGGCGTCGGGAGAAGCCGGGTGCGGCGGGTCAGGGCGAGAGCGCCAGTCTCTCGGTCTAGGGTCAGGTCCTCCAGGGCGGTGCCCTCCGTGGAACGAGAGCGGAGGGCGAGGAGAGACCCTGGTCTCCGAAGGCAGGGAAAGAAAGAAATCTCAAGGCATGACTGCAGCCAGGCTCCAGGAAACTCGGCGATAGGGCGTACCGGGCGGAAGCAGGCTCCGGCCACCGCGGCCCAAACGTGTCCCCGCACCTGCCCCACAGAGACGCTCTCGGGAATCGGGACCCCACGGGGAGAGGGAAAGGCGCGGGGGTGTTTCTGAGTCTCCACGTGCCCGGTGCCTCCCGTTGGGGCTTTGTTGGTTGGTTCTGTCTGAATCAATTGCAGAGTGGCGGAGCCGTCCTGGAAAAGCGCACGGGCCCCGTGCGGGCACCAAGCCGAGACTGGCCCTGCGCTGCTACTGGAATGTGACACCAATGAACGAGTTAGGCCCGCTGCTTTCTTTGGGAGAGGTAGGAATCGCCAGTCGCGAGAAACGTGGCTCTCGGGTTCCCTGGGAAACGTTCCCTCCCACCACCACCACCCTGCCCCCCCCCCCCCCACCTTTGACACCTTGGCCACCGTCTCCTCTCTCGCCCCCCAAACACACACACATAGCCCACATGTGTCTCTTTTACCCAGTGTGGGTGCCAATCTGACTGCCTAAATTGAGCTCCAAGTGTGTGGCGGGAAAGTACTTCCTGACGTGGAGGTTTGTTGGGACTTGAAGGAAGCCCCTTGAGCCTTTTGTTTTGGGACTCCAGTTACAGCTGCACCTTTCGACTTTTACATTTGAGGCCTGAGGGGCAACAGTAAGGGGACAGGAGGAGGGGAACGAGTTCCCTGAACCTGGCGCCTTTGTCTTATTTCTGCACCCACCCTTTGTTGGGGAAAGGAAGTACAGGCAGGCTGGTTGGATGCTTTACACACAATCGGCAAGTATTTCTGGAGGGACAACAGTGTGTGAACCACTGAACCAGACACAGCAGTTCTTGAGAACCGAAATCGGAATTTGCAAGCTGATTTGAGAGAGTAATGCCCAAAAAACGGGATAAGTTGACTTGGTTAACCATCCAAATGGATGCAGCCAGGCTGGGTGTACAAATAAAAGACAGGTAAAATTGGAAGGAGCTGAAAAGAAATAGCTACTGGAGTCTCAGGACTTCTGAATGCGGGCATCCCTACAAGTCAGTTGCAGGTCAGAGGTTGTTCTGTACACTTAGCACAGGAAAGACACTTAACAAAGTTTGATATAACAGTGAAAAGCCCAGGAGAATGAACAAGTAATTCAAGCCCAGGTTGAGATGGTTGAGGGGCCTGGAATCAGGTGGATAAAATAAGAAAAGCATGTGCTTTGGGGCCAGATTAGCTTTGGTCTAAACCCATCGCTACCTCTTAACGCTTCTGACTATGAGCCTCTATTTTTCCTGTGTGAAATGGGGATAATAAATCCTCAGTGTTATGAGGATTACACAGGGTTAAATGAGACAACGTCCTTAGCCCTAAATACATTAAGTATTGCTATAACTCCTTCTTCCCTTTCAACCATCTTCAAAATGCTTCCCATGATCTTTAAGCTTCTTGGGGGCATCTTTAGCAGTTCCTCAAACATGTGGCTATGCTGTGTTAGTCCCTGAGTGGCGCAGTCAAGTGTCCAGCTACAAACTGAAAAGTTGGTGGTTTGAGTCCACCCAGAGGTGCCTCAGAGGAAAGTCCTGACAGAATTAACTTGATGGGCATCCAGTCAGCTCTACGGCCTCTAGACACTCAAGAGTCCTTGCTGTCCTGATATCTTTTGCAGCATCTAAATTCTTTGAAAACACTGGGTTTTTACTACAAGGTTCTAGTAATTGACTTACTGAGCAACTATCCCCCCAGACTGCTCCATCTAAAGCCAGTAATACTCAACATCAGTTTATTAGACTCTCAACAATGGCTTTGGCTGAAAACCCAATCTCCTTGGGTCAGGAGCAGCAACACAGCTTCTCAAACAAATCCCACACCTGTCTGTTGTAAAAAGCTATTTTGGTCCATTAAGTATCTGCTTCCCCAGAGCTGAGACTATACAGAACAACCTCTGACCTGCAGTTGACCTGAGGAGAGGCCCACATTTGGAAGTATTGAGACTGGGACTTGGGAAGGTCAGTGCTCTTCATTTCAACATAGGTGATATGAAGAACACAAATGAGTTTCAGAGTGGTCTATAGAATGAATATCAGCTCTGCCATTTCATTATTAAAAAAGAACCCTGGAAATGCTTACTGTTGGGGAAAAGGACCAAAAAGGAACAGCTAAGATTTCCAGATACACACCCACACACACATGTACTGACCCATATGTGTTTCCATAACATAGAAACGCAATTATATATCAGTTAATAACACCAGTGCCTCCAGAGTACAATGCTATCTCTTATAAATGTGTATGTATGACTATGTGTAATTTGAGGCCATAAGTTATAGCTCCCAACTTTCCTAATGTATTTTCTTGATATTGGTTTAAATAGCTATACCTGAGGATGATGAAATAAATAACATTAAAATTCTAGGATGAAGATAGGAGTCAGAGAGGAAATGTATCAGCTTGATGTTCTGACTAAGGTTGTGTTCTTTAAACATTTACTCCTTCACTACACTAAATGAAGCTAAGGCTAGACCTGGGGAGTGGGAGAGAAGGAGAGGTTTCTACACTAAATCTTAGAATGTACACTCCAGGAGAGATACTGCCGTGTTTCTCCATATCTCCACTAGCACATAGAACAGGCTGGAACACATAAAACACATTCCGCAAATATGTGTTGGTTTTTCTTCACAAAGCCCTCCTAGCTAACTAGTAATTGATCTCCAAACGCCGACAATCCAAAGCTACCTGACCATAAATTTAATAACTTTATAGTGTTAGTTGGGCCCCTGGGTGGTGCAAACAGTTAACCACTCGACTCCTAGCCAAAAGGTTGGTGGTTGGATCCACCCAGAGGCACCTCGGAAGATAAGCCTGATGATCTGCTTCTGAAAGGTCACAGCCTTCAAAACCCTATGGAGCAGTTCTACTCTGCAGACACGGTGTCATTATGAGTCGGAATTAACTGGACAGCAACCAACAACATTGTGTTAGTTACACAGTAAGGTTTTCCTGCTAATGAATCTCCTGTGGCATCTGTTTCAAAAGGAAAACCTATTATATTATTAGAAATAGATACTCAGTGTATAGAAATTGGATGTGCATTGCAGTAAAAGTCTGAGCTCTCAATAATGCATCAGCAAGCAAAATCATCATGGCTGAACCCAGTAAGAGAAAGAAGAAGGTAGGGTGCTCACGTTCACACCCAGTGCCCTAATCCAAACCCTGCCGTTGCTTAACTCCCAGTCCTTTTGATGTGTTTAGTTGTTCGCAGGTGTGAAAGAGAGTTGTTCTGGCGGGAATGATGGTTTGGTTTGGTACTTAGGTAAGTAGGGAACAGGTAACTAATAAGTAATCCTTACACAGTGGTAAAACGAAAGAGCTGAAAGGAGTCTAATTTGCTTCAAGGCACAGTCCGGTCCTTTCATCACATTACTATTACGTGGATATAGACCAAGTGAAATGCTTTGACACATAAAAATATTTATTGTAATAATTTTTATAACCAAACAAAAAAAATTAGGGAAAAAAAAAAAAAAAAACACTAACACTATCAGCCAGTTGCCAGGATTTGTCAATAGCAATATTATACCAAACTTTTCATTGTAATGGTAATTGTTATAATGGGATTCGGTTGGTTCAGTCATTAAATAAATATAATTATTCATATTTATAAAAGTATAAATCAGTCCATTCTCTAGCTTCTCCCACTGCACCTCTGCTCTCTTCTTCCACCATCAATATGTCCTTAAGAAACAGTAACCTACTGCTACCTGAGGCCGCGAAAGACCATCCTTTACCACACCTTCAGCATCTCAAAACCACCAGGTAGCCACCTCTCTTGTCTGCTCTTTCTTGATAACTTTTTTTAAATTGCCCCAAAATCCCAGGGTGGAAAGGGGGAGTTTGCTGTCACATTGTGGGAGTTGCAACTAACATCACAAAACAATATGTGTATAGATTTTTGAATGAGAAATTAACTTGAGCTGTAAATTTTCACCGAAAGCACAATAAAAAAAAAATAAAAATAAAAAGTACCCCAAAGCCAGCTGGTGCCATCCTACGTTGTGTTGCAATGGAAAACACCTAGATATGTAGGCAGACGATCTGGGCTTTCCCTGACCTGGCCCCGCCACTTCTCTTTGGTACCTTAAGTGATTCCCTTGACTCTCTGACCCTCTGTTTCCTCTTCTGTGCAAAGATAATTTTAAATCTTACTTTACAGAGGTGTTGTGAGAATTACATAAGGCCTCATATGTAAAATTCGTAACATATGAGCCTGGCACATAATAGGAACTTAATAAATTCATGTTAAAGGAAGATTCTGAAATACAGGTCTGGAGTTGCTGGAGAGGGAAAGTTTTAAAAAGTAGGAAAATTTATACCAACTATGGCTTCTATCCCCGGGACTTCGGTTGCTCATCTCTAAATGGGGATAACACATACCATATAAGGTTATGGAAACTAAATGAGGAAATTAGGTGATGGTAAACATGACAGTAAGTAATCCATAAATGTAAGATATTATTTTTCTGTGGGAAGGGGATTAGAGAGTAGCTATCAAAACTTCCATTAATCCATCCCTATATCCTAATCAGACACTCAAGCTTCTTGGCTCTCTCTGCCTCCATCTCAGGCCCTAACCTTCAAGGAACAGAAAGTAGCTAGACAAAGTCTTATAAGTTAGATTTCTTAGGATCAAAGATGGTTTTTTCATATTAGAAATAAAGTAAAAACACCCTAAAAGGCACCTACAGTTTCTCACCTACATTATCTCATTTAATTCCCACAACAACCCTGCCAGACTAGTACCTTTTAAAGGATGAGGTAAGAGACTCAGATTCAGTAACTTGTGCAAGGCCACACAGCTGCTCTTCTCAAGGAACCATGCCGCACCCCATTCGAATAGCCTGGAGAAGATATTATAATCAAAGCCTAGCCAAAATTTTCAGGGGGCAAACTTTGTCAGTTCAAGTAGAGCTGCTACATATGTGGTTTGTTGTTGTTGTTACATGCCATTGATTCAGTCCTAACTCATAGTGACCCTGTGTACACAGAATGAAACACTGCCTGGTCCTGTTCCATCCTCACACTCGTTGCTATGTTAGAGCCCATTGTTTCAGCCACTGTGTCAGTCCATCTCATTGAGGGTCTTCCCTTTTTCCCTGACCCTTACTTTACCAAGCATGATGTCCTTCTCCAGGGACTGGTCCTTCCTGATAACAAGTCCAAAGAACATGAGATGAAGTCTCACCATCCTTGTTTCTAAGAAGCATTCTGGCTGTACTTCTTCTGAGACAGATTTGTTTGTTCTTTCGGCAGTCCATGGTATATTCAATATTCTTCACCAACGCCACATCTCAAAGGCGTCAGTTCTTCTTTGGTCTTCCTTGTTCATGTTCCAGCTTTCACATGCATAAAAGGCGATTGAAAACACCATGGCTTGAGTCAGCTGCACGTTAGTCCTCAAAGTGACACCTTTGCTTTTTAACACTTTAAAGAGGTCTTTTCCAGCAGATCTGCCCAATGCAATATGTCATTTGATTTCTTGACTGCTGCTTCCATTGTGGCATTGATTGTGGATCCAAGTAAAATGAAATCCTTGACAACTTCAAAATTTTCTCCATTTATCCTAGTGTTGCTTATTGGTCCAGTTGTGAGGATTTTTGTTTTATGTTGAAGTGTAGTCCATACTGCAGGCTATATAGTCTTTGATCTTCATCAGTAAGTACTTCAAGTCCTCTTCACTTTCAGCAAGCAAGGTTGTGTTATCTGCATATCATAGGTTGTTACTGAGTCTTCCTCCATCCTGATGCCCTGTTCTTCTTCATATAGGCCAGCGTTTCGGATTATTTGCTCAGCATACAGATTGAATACGTAGGATGAAAGGATACAACCGTGATGCACACCTTTCTGGATTTTCAACCACGCAGTATCCGCTTGTTCTGTTCCAACAACTGCCTCTTTGTCTATGCACAGGTTCCGCGCGAGCACCATTGCTGTACTTCCCCTCGCCCCTCCCATTTCTCATCCTCAAAAAGCACACTCTCAGTGCCCTCAAGACTCTTGCTGTTGCCAGCAAACCCTTAACTCTGGACAGACGCAGAAGCGGAGAGATGGCTCTGGATAAAACAACAACAGGGCCTTGCCTCAACTGGGCCTCTTTACTTTGCAGGCGTTTCTCCCTTTCTTCTTCCTGCTATCTGGAACTCGCCTGTAGGTGGCGCCCTAATTCCCTCGGGTGAACTGGGAGGGCGAGGACATGGGTCACCAGCTGCTTTCCCTAAGGGCCAATTTAAACAGTCCCTTGGCTTGAGCTCAGAACAGGAACCTTGTAAAGTGGACGTGCCCCCTTCCCGGTCTCTCTTCCTCTCCCTACTCCATGCCCCTCTCCCTCTCTGGGCTGGCGGGTGGGGGAGCATGTGGACCACGCTTCCTCGGCCGGGCTCCGCAGTGAGATCTCCAAGCGCTTTGGGCCGAGCCTGCGCTCCTGGGCGGCGCTTCGAGGCCCGCGCCTGGAGCCTGTGCCACCCCCGCTCCCTCCCTGCACCCCCTTTTCCCCTTGGCAGGAGTGGGGGATGGGGAAAGAGGGTGCCCCTCTGTGTGCTGGGCGGGGCCGGGCAGCTTTAAAAACTTCTGAAAGGCCTCGTTCAAAGCCTTTGGGGCCGGAAGGCGGCTTCCAGGGAAGCGCTTGGAAGGGGGCGGGAGGCGCACCTGCAGAACCAGGAGCGCGCGGCCGGGAAGGGGGGTCCGCTTCCTCCCGAGCCCTGACGCCCTCGCCGCCCAGCCTAGGCCTTGGTGTCTCCCGCCCAGAAGCCCCCGCCTTGTCTGGGACTGGTAGCCGGGCGGTCCCTCCCAGGCCACTTGGCTTTCATCCTCCCCGCGGGACAGCAGCGGGGAGGGCTGGGGGTGTGTCTGCCCGCGCGTTCCCCGCAGGCTCTTCCTTCCCGCCGGCCCCTCCCTAGGAAGCCGAGGTTTCGAAGCAAAGTTGAATTCCCGGATTTTAACTCCAACCCACCCGGGTGGGAGATGGCTGAGGAAATGGGCATCGCTAGGGAGGCAGTGTCCCCAATTCACCCACTGGCCCCACCAGAAACTGGTGGGGGAGAAGGGACGATGAGAAAAGAGGCCCGCTCTGGGGGACAGGGTAGCGAGGGTCGAAAGGTGACTGATCGGATAGCCGGCTCGGCGGCGTCAACAGCGTTGCTGTCGCAGTGCGTCCGGGTTGTGCCATTTGGGGGCAAATGGGAAGAGGTGGGCCAGCCGCCGGCCCCAGTCAGAGCCGCGGCAGACAGGGAGAGGACGCGGTTCTACGCGCGGTTGACAGAGACCGACTAAGGGGATTTTCATTAGTACCGTGTCATGAGGATCCTCCTCCTCCAAAGACCTTCATATAGAGGCTCTTGAGTGAATTAGGTAAATCATTTGCTCCATTTGTAGTGTCTGAAGAAGACATTTTCTCAGATCTTCTGAAATCGAACGCTTTTAGAAGCGGAGCAAATATCTGGAAGCTCCCTCTGAGAGGGTCGCCACACCCGCGGCCTCACTTGGTGAGAATTGCTGATTGGGTCGGTGAGGATGTTTGGCGAGAGGTAGAAGTGGGAACTGAATGAAGCTGTGTGGTTCTTCTTAAGCAAGTAAAACAGCGACTGAAAAGAAAATATCGCTACTGAAAATCAAGTAGTTAAAAAATAATGCTACATAAAGTTTGTTACTTTGCTTGGAGTCATTTTTCTTGGTCTGAGAAAGTAATATATATGAAAGTTGATTTGTTTTCCAATCAGAGCATATTAGGCTTTCTCAAAGGCCTCGGAAGAATTATTGTAGTGAATTTTAAGAAGCGTTACAGGCAGCAAAACTGTGGCGAACAGGTCGGTATAGATACTGTGAAAGAGTTTAGTTGAAACATTAGCTCTCAGATTTAGTGTCAACTTTTATATTATTTTATTTTTAAGCGTTGTTTTATTAATCTCTTGTACTTCCGAAGGTTGGGGTCATTAAAAAGGAAGGAGACCGAGGGAAAAATAGAGCGACAGAAACAAAAAGAGAGTAGACGCGAAATTAACTGTAACAGTCTGGTCTTCAACGAGTCCCAAGTCGGTGTCATAAAGCACTGTACATTTCCAGTAGCGTTAACTTTATCCCGAATATTGGTGGGCCTTATTTCTAAGCACTTCCTAAGAAAGGACGGACTGAAGCAAAATGCCTTCCCTTTTGAGAAGTTTTAGTACTTGCTTCATGCAATAGTCCCAACGGAAGAGAGGGCCCGCCTGCTCTCCGGGGCCTGAGCCGACTTCGCTGCTTTAAAATTCCCAGGTGAGCGCAGCAACCCAGGCGCCCAGCATCACCGGCGCCTGAGCCGGGACCAACCCGGATGGGAGAAAAGGAATACACGTCGGCAGTGCGTCCCGGGTGCTTTGCCCTGGCGTTCTAGCAGACAAGGACTGGCTAAGAGATTGTGTTTTCTACAGATTTGCCCACTTTGCACACAGCACCCTCGGTACGTAGGATGAAAGCAACATTTTTATCCCCTAGGACTAAAATGTAGTCTTTAGAATACTCCCAATTGCCGGTCAAGGGCTCAAAAGCAAGCTAGTGTTTGCATACGGGGCAAAAGCAATTTATCAGGATGCAAATGAGCAAGAAACTTTGTAAAAATTAGCATCACCATTCAAAGAGATTCTTTAAAAAGGTGCTACATAATACTGTGTTAATCACAAGAAAAAGTCAGGATTACTTGGAAAGCGTGTTGTTTAAGAAGCGGGGAGGGCTTGGTGCCCCCTTACTTGAATTTTTTAATGTTTTCTCGTGAAGCTGGAAGAGTATCTTTCAGGGTTCTTGCAAGATATTTCTTACTGAATTTTTCCCCCGGAGTCTTGGGGTCTAAGACCTTCACAAGCTCTCCTGACCTTCTGAAAAATCACTAAACTAGCGAACTCTGCAACTTTTCTCTTGAGTTCATTACACAAAATACAAAAACCTTGAATGCAAAATAATTTGAATGGTTTCTACAGATGAAACTCCAGTGAGAGTTTCTGGAGATGTGGACCGTGTTAAAGCCCACACCTTAGTCGTGGAGTAGCGGTTCAAACAAGCCAGGCACAGACAGACACACCTTCATCTGCACCGGCATCCATACTTCCACCCTGAGTCCATACACAGCCAGCTAAAAAACATGAACTTATCCACTTAGGGACCAGTTATCCTCAGGGAGAAAGACTTGATCCAGGGTCCAAACACATGGCCACAAAACACAAAATACAGGGGCTTAACTCTGGGTGTTGCCCGGGGGGGGGGGGCTACTCCAAAAGAAGTCTGGGGGCATTCAGCAAACGGTGAAGAATAGCCCTGGAGGTCTGTACTCTGCAACCTGTCAGCTCCAGGGATGGCCACTCCATCCCAGCAGCCCCACAATATCAAGCCGCTGCGGTTCAAAAGTTGGAAACTGTGGTTTTTAATTGGGGCTGGGTCTTGCCTTTTCCTGCTTCCTCTTCAGGGGGCCCTCTCTGTAAGCGGATTTACTTTTCCATGAATCGCTGGCGAGTCACTTTTAGAAAATCTTGCCTCTGCAGAACATTTTAAAACGTGGTAATATATTGCAGTCTTATTAAGTCCCCCTCCAGAAGTGTGTGAAAGGGGCTCTGTTTTCCTGAAAGATTCAGGAACTCGACTATCTGAGCAAAGAACTGGCCCAAGGAAGTCTCGTATTGCCTCCACTATCCTCTCCATGTGAAGACAGAAGTTGTTTGTTTGTTTCTGGGGGGAGGAGTAAACGTCTTTTAAACTCACGTAACTCTCTTCAAAAGGAAGGGGGAAAGCCTCGAACTTACTCTCTTCATTGCACGATACCGTAGAAGTCCGTCTGAGACTGGGTTCGTGCAACCACGAAGAAATGCAGAGAACTAAGCCGTCTTGGCCAAGTTCCTGGGGCTTGAAGACGTGGAGGGGAGGGGACAAAAGTTTCCCACAGGTCGCCGTTGGGGTGGGGGGTGGGGGCAGTGCAGAGAGACCCTTTAAAATTCAGTTGTGCTGGGCATCAGATCTTCCTTCCAGGATGGCTGGCCCAGGAGTCCCATGGGTTTTGCCTTCCACCATTGAAGTAAGGGTCGATTCTGCCCCGTCGCCCCCGTTTCTCCCGCAGGGACGTACCAGGCCGGTGGCCGAGAAGGGGGCGCGGCGCAGGGGTCAGCTCTAGGGCCAGAGGGCGGCGCCGGGCCACTGCGCACCGCGGCCTCCTGCCACAGCCTCCCGGTCGTGACCTTGGCGGGCAGCTCCCTCGCTTCCAGCTCTGTCCCTCCACGCGACCCGCCAGAACTCTTCCCAGGGCCTGGAGTGGGGGATCCCCGTCGCCCGGGTCGTTGGTGTTGGAGGACAGAATTTTATTTATGCTCAAATTTCCCCAGAGACTCTGAAACTGGGAAAGTCCACAGGTCTCTAGAGGGTGATCAATGAAGACCCCACCGGGATCGGGACAAGGGAGGTCTCCGGTTGCTCACGAAGGCCAACCGCCAGCGGCTTCTGGGTGCTAAGTTTGCTGCGGTTGGGGGGGGGGGGAGGAGGGGACAGGCGGAAGGAGGGGAAGGGGCGAAACTTGCCAGGCTTTCTACCTTGGGGTCCCGAAATTTTGTAAAAGTTGGGTACCTTGGATTTTCTTTCTGGCACTTCCAGCTCCTCATTAGAAGAGCTGTGCGTTTGCAATAGTAATGGAGGGGATGGGGGACCCCACCTGCTAAGTCTCTCATTCCGACCCACAAATGGGAAGGAGGAAGGCAAGCAGGTGGAGTAGAAGGCAGCGCACCCTCTTTTATTATTATTATCATTATTATTTTCTTTGAAATTGTGTTAATCAGATTGACGAAGTGGAGTCGTGTGCTCACGCTAGCGCTTGGAACGAATGAACTTTTCTCACGGCGCTCCCAGCAAGACGCTTTCTGGCTAACGGAGAACTTAACCCTGGCGCCTGTAGCTCTGAGTAAACTAAGTGTCCGATGCTATCCTGGGCGTCCCAGGCCTGCCAGCCCTCCGTGGGGAGGTCTCGCTGCCGGGCCCTGGGAGGACAGTAAGTGCACGTGGGGCTTCAGGTACCACATAAGGAAAAAAGTGGGGCATTACTCTCCAACAGAGACCTAAGCGTGCTAGCGTCTACTTTGTTCTGGAAATACCTAATCTCTACTTCCTCTATAAAGCTTAACTGCAGCTCGCCTCCAATCCCAAATTGCAAACACTAGCAGAATTGCTCCCTTAAGCATTCCATTCCTGTAACCCCTCCTAAAGCTTCGTTCAAGTCTGCACTCTGGGGTTCTTATGAAAGGAGAGAAATTCATGAGGTTTCTTTTTCCCTTTAAACTAATAATGTCCCAAGGGGAGTATGCCCCACGCCTAAGATTTGGGATTGTTTTCACTTCATAATTCAATGACAGAGACTAGGCCTGAGGTAACAAATTGTGTAGGAAAGAAATTATCACAACAGGAACAGGCAGGAACTGATGCCTTGGAAACTTCTCTCCAAAGAAAATCTTGGCTTCCTCTCACCTGGATAGTCAAGACACACCTTAATAAGTATGCACACAACATATAGAGTCCATATTATATATTTGCAATGATCTGGTCAAGTGGCAAATTCTCCAGTTCTATTTGCATGTATGGGAATGGAGTTTTGGTAGGGAATGTTCTGGCCTACTCTTAATAAAGACCGCTGAGTTCTTGCTTCAAGCTGACATCATGAAAGCCAGATAAAATAAACTACTTAGAGGCCTTAGCTGAAATCTAGGAGCAACTCAAGGATCCCTCTATTATATCTAACCTTGCTTTCCCTGTGTTTACATTGGAGTAATAATAACTGCTAACATTTATTGAGCTGTTTGTTACATGTGCCATGTTCTGTTGTAAGCACTTTAATATGATAACTCATTTAATCCTGACGACAACCCAATGAATTCATTGCAGTTACAATCCCCATTTTATAAATATGGGAAACTGAGGCACAGCTAGACTAAGTAATTAGTACATGTCAGATCAAGCTAATGGTTTCGCTCTGGCGCCCATGCACTTGACTAGTCACTACACAGACAAGACGAATGTCAACCACTGGTCTCTGCCTGTAACCCTGCTTAGAGATGTTTTCCCAAAAAGTAGAAAAGGAGTAATTAATCCCATTAGTTTAGTCAATCTAGACAGCCAATCTGGCACCGAAGAAATTTACCCATGAAAAAGTTATTTTCCCTGAATTATCCAAGTGATTCAATGCATATTGTATACAGATTATAAAGAAATGAGAATACTAAAAATTGTTTTAATCCCAAAATCCTTTTGGCTGATCTTTGACACTAGCTTTAAGGAAGTCTTTTCCCCTCCTCCCTCGAAAATATAATTACAAGATAACATGATCATTCTCAGAGCACTCACTACATTATATACATGTATGTATGTATGTATGTATATACTTCAGAGCTAGGGCAATAGCAGTTCTTAATATATACACAATCTTTATCGTTAAGAATTCAGCCATACTGGACTCATCACTTTCAACACCATCAGTTTAAACAGATGCCACCTGAGGATTGTGATCTCTTTTTCTCTCTACATTCAATACCACCTCCCATCCTCATTCTCTCCTGGATAGAACCATGGAGTACGAGCGCAAAAAAAGGGCCATAGATAGCATGTAGTTAACTCTCTCCAATTTTACATATGAGGAAAAAGAGAGACCTGCCCAAGGTTACAGACTTTCCGGTGACTGGAATGCAAGACCCTCACTCCCAGTTCTGTCCTCTCCTCCAAACCAGATTGCCCCTTAGAGGTGATGAACTATTTAGACTAACAGCACACTTAAAAAAAAAAAAAAAAAGTTGTAACAACCCTTTCTTGGCTCAAGATATATAAAGAAGCGGCTGTCTTATGCCTTCCTTTCAGATGTGTTCCTGGAACTTCTTCAGCAGATGTTTACCCAAGAAATTGCAATCCCAAAGCCTTCGACATGTGCGTGCATTTTAAAAGCAGCATTTTAGATCTACACCCAATTAGGTTTTCTTTTCTTTCTTTAAAAAAGAGAATTTTAGTTTTGCCTGCAAGTGATCCTAGTCTTTACAGAGTCTGCGTTAACGTCAGTCAGTTTCACTCTAGGACGTGCTACTCTCACAGACTAGTTTTGTTCAGCCTTTATTTTGCTCCAAGCTGCATTGCAAGCCACTTGTCCATACTGCAGAAGATGGGGGTAGGGGACTGGGGTGGCGGGCTCTTTTGCTCCCCCCAGCCTTCATATACGTGAAGCAGTCTGGAATCATTCCATTTGGCTCTGGCGCGCGCGCGCGCGCACACACACACACACACACACACACACACACACACACGCGTGTGCCATGCATGTGTGGGCGCCTATGGATTTGTGTTTGCGCGCATTTGTGATTTAAAGTGACAGGACCAAGAGCTGGGCTGAAGGAGTGAATTATTTTGCGTGATAAATCAACTTGATTGTCTCCACACTGTACTTCCATTATTCACCCGAATGCTCGGTGGTTACAGCGGACGTGCACTGCGGCAGAAGTGTCCTCGGGGCCGCTAATTTTGTGGCCACTGTGGCGGCGGCGGCGGCGGCGGCGGCGGCGGCAGCGCGGGGGCGCGAGCAAGGATTGATTTTTCCAGATTGCGTCTCCTTCCGTGCTTGCCAAATCGAATCGAGTTGACTGCAGAAGCCTCCCTGGATGCATGTGGTTTGGGTTTTGTACCTGTGATTTTAAAAATATGTTTTCTTTGGGGGGAGGAGCCGAGCGATTAGTGCAGGAAGGGAGATACACTTTTTCTATCATATTTTCCTTGTACTCCCTTTAAAAAAAAAAGGACGAAAATGGCTACCTTCGCTTCCTGAGCATTGGGGAGGCCTGACCTTTGCGGATAGGGAGATGACGCTTTTAATCTTGTTTCTTTTCCCCTCTATCCCTTCTTCCCTTGTCCTCATCCCCGTCCTCCTTGTCTGCTCTGCGACAGCAACGGGAGAGAAATGGTCACAGGCACTTGTGTGATCATTTGTCCTCACTCGTTCTTTTCTTCTGACAACTGGTTACCAAAATTTATTTACTTATTTTTACAAAGTGATCCTTTTTGTCTGATAAACAAGTTTTTTAATAAAAATGTGTCCGGAACGTGTTTGATTTGTCTTCTGCTTGAAAACCGAGCGATGCAAGGGTTGAACGGCAGCGGCCGGCAATCGCAGAGGTCACCTGGGGCAGATACAACCCAGTGGCTACAGACATTTTTTTTTTTTTTTTTTTTTTTGAGGGAGGTGGCTAATCAACAGATTAATTACCAGATGTGTACTGGTTCCTTCGAGTTTAAAAAAAAAAAATTCCCAAGTTTTACTTTCCCATATTTATTACTGTATCGCTATACTCTGTAGCCAAACATACGAATCACGCCAGGTTGATCATTTACATTTTTTAAAGTGGAATTGCAAAGACTTGGGGGACAGCTTTGGTGCCCCACTTTGTTGTCAGGAAAAAACCTGAGTGTTGTGCGAGGGAGTGGGACACCTCTTCCATTCATAAATGTGGCACTGACGTTCTTACTCTAGAATTTTTTTTTTTTTTTTTTTTTTTTTTACTCTCGAAGCTGCTTATAAAGCTGTCTCAGTATTTGCCAAGTTCAGAAGATAATTGCGGTGTCGGTGTGTGAGAAATGACACAGTCTTGCATAATAATAATTTAAGCAACACGTCTTTGTTTATGGTGATGTAACTTTCACAAAGTTTGTTTGTAGCTTTAAAGCATATAAGTGCAGATTGGATTGCCAATGAGTAGCTGCCGTGGAGAAAGCTAGCGTGATCCAGCCCTTGCGGTTGGATTCTGCAGTCCCTATCTTTGCATGTAATCCCATCCTGGAGGTAGCAGGGGCAGAGTGGGAGAAGATCTCCTCTTCCTTGGAAGGAGGAGGCTGGAGATTGGGAAGGAAGAAGCCACTCTGATGACTTTAATTTGCCTGCCTAGATTGTCCATGAAATGAAAGAATACCCTCGTTGAAGGCAAATTCAAATTAAAAAGCTAGATGCAGCAACACAGTGAAAACCCATCTCAGTTAACTGTGAACATATACCTAGTGGAGTAAGCTATTCACACCCAACTGCCGCATTTGCTCCAACATTTTAAACATACTAAATTGGTCATGTGTTTGGGCCACTGTTTCACAACTCATGATTTATAGACAGTGCACAAAAATCAAGTTATGACATGGAGAAAGACAGGTATTTTAATCAGTCATTAGAGAAGGGACAAACTAAAGTAGGTTAGCATCTACTTCCACACAGAAGGAGGCCTGCAAAACCCACACTTTCATAGAAGGCAACACCTCCATTGTTGTTTTTTCTTAAAGATCCTGATTCCAGTGCCTCAGAGTTGGGGATGAATCTGGTTTGTAGCTCTAAAAGTGACGTATTAAAATGTATAAATTCACATAAGAACACATGAAAACTATCAAAAAAAGAATTCTTTGTTGACCATTAAGCAGAACTCTAAACTTCTGAAAGGTTCCTCTGAAGTTTTTATGAATTATTTCTTTTTCTGATATCTTACGTATAACCATGGTTTGCCACTTACAGAGAAGCCTAGTTAGGCAAGAGAGTTGGCTTTTTAAAATTTCTTGATACCAAAGTTTTTTTTTGAGTGGAAAAAACACAAACCAAATTTTCTTATTATAGGAAAAGTTTAGCAAAATTCTAAATGTGTTGCTGCTTTACAACCATTTTGTTAAAGTGAACAGGCCTTTCATTTGGTGAAATATCTGAATGCTATAAAGGTTAGTGATGATGTTTTCTTAGTTAATTGATCGTGTTCTTATTTTTAAGTAACAAAATCTTCCTTAGTAAAAACATCAGATACTCTTATTCTTGGATTGCTCTATCAATGAAGTGTTTTTGGATTTTCATTAAATTCAGGATTCTTATGTTAAACTTTCATAACACAAACTGTGAAAACTAAGGGTGTTTGTTTGCACTTTGAAGTTAATTCAATTATTTTGTCTACTGACTTTGGAAGTCTGTTACTATTATACCTAGCATACACACTTACACAAATAGTAACATTATACAACAATTTTTTTTTTTAAGTAAAGCAAAGGCCTTGAGCAAATTGAAACAATTCTAGTGATCAAGTAACAATGAGAAAACAATATAGAAACTTGTGAAACAATGAGTTTGAGTCATTATTCACATTCAAATTTATAAGAGAAAAAGAAGGGAGGATGAGTTTTATATGCCCTTTAATACTTTTCAAATTAAGAACATTTAACTTGAGAAAGAACAAGTCTCTATACCAATGTTGGAGCCCTGGTGGCACAGTGGTTAAGCGCTTAGCTGCTAATCAAAAGGTTGGCAGTTGGAATCCACCAGCTGCTCCTTGGAAACCCTGTGGGACAGTTCTACTCTGTCCTGTAGGGTCTCTATGAGTCAGAATCAACTCGATGACAACAGGTTTGGTTTTTTGGTTTCATATCAATGTTATTACCTACTAAGAACAACTCTCTCCTTTCCATACTACCACAAAAAAACAAAAAGTTATTCAAAAAATAATTTAAATAGCACTTGACATTGCCGTGAATGCTTCTTTCAATTATCTATAACTTATTAAATTCAATTGTCTTCTCAACTTTTCACCTTGAGAAACTAAATTGAACACTAATGACTATATATATTTTTTCAACCTACTTTGAAGCAAGTATTATAAACATAACATTTTCAAAAGTTACTCAGATATCATGCTGTTGTATCAGGACATAGAATTTACTGCAGTCTGACTTTCAAAAGATAGGCCTACTGGTATAAAGCACTGGATTTGGAGGGAGAACAGTGAGTTAGGATGTTATTCATTATTTGTTACAATCATTTGCTGTATGTTGTTACTGACCTGGAAGAAGGCTATTCTATTCTGGCCTGATGGCAAATAAGGCAATTCAGCCTTGCCTGGAATCTCTTGCCTCCATAAAGACCAGATCACGCCTTACTTGTCTTGCATTCTGCAACCATAGAACCTAATGTAGTGGTTGGCACACCTGACACATTCAGTAAATGCTTTCCAAATTTGAATTTATTTGTTAGAATTTATTTGGTAGTAATTTGAAGTTTTTTGATAGTCCAGTTTTTTTCTCTTAACTTTTGACAGTAAGTGTAAATTTTGGTAGTGGATAGGGCTAGTAGAAATACTTTGGCAGAGGACAAGTTGGAAAATTTTTTTCTATTTGCCATCTCATGACAAATTAAGATATGTTTGATTTATCATCACCTTAATAGTGCTTGTGAGAACTAGCAAACTAATAGGAATACTGTTAAAACCAGAAACACTTACTATGCTTTGGCCTCTTTCTCGAAAAAGTACTTTGTTTTTTCAATATACTATAAACATACCAAGTACCCTACAAACTTTAATTTTTTGGTGCCCAGCCTGTCCCTGTTTGCAACAAACTGGCCTCTTCCAGCATCCTCGCCAAACTAAAGCACTCTTTATAATTGGTTCTCCTCACCCTGATTTCAGTTTTCTTTCCTTGGTAAACACAAAGTGAAAGCTATGCCAAACTGCCAAAATTTATTGAAGGTAAGTGTCATTCTTTCCAGCATTACTTTACTGAATAAGGCATTAGTGATTGAAGGAATATTAATATCTGCAGTAAGCCAAGGCATTATTCTTATGTATCAAAACCCAGAGCAGTTTTCCAAACAACTCACTTCTGCATTCATGTGATTTAAGATAGAAAGCAACTTCTTTCTTGGTCCATTAAAAATAATGGCCTTTCAGGGTTAGTCATTGTTTTAATAGGTATACCGTCCTGCTGATGCAGCACAACTCATAATTTTCAAAGTAAAGAAAATAAAAGGTATATATAAAAATAAATATAGTACATATATACTATATATAATATAAATATATATATACTTAGGAAAACATAGCATCCCTGTGTAATTTCATGATTCTGTAATACTATATTATTTATATAAAGAATAATACATAAAGTCAGAACTAGACTATTTGCATCCCAATTAAGAAAAAACTCCACTTAATCAAATATGTATTTTCTAAAGTACTCCCATAAAATATAAGATATTTTATATTTATTGATATATTAATATGTAATATTTAATTTTTAACATTACAGACAAAGGATAATAACCTCCTATCAGAACTTTAAAAAAATAGCTCTGATGTTATCGTCGTAAAATATTAATCCCAAACTAATGACCTGGATATGTTAGTACATTGCGAACCATGGAGAGTAGTTCAGCTGAGTAGTTTTCAGTTTAGGAAAAATGGTGACCAACATTTTTGGTTGTAAGAAGTATAGTATAGTACAGTTTACCAGGATGAAGTAAGTTTGATTCAAATATATTCTGTTCCAGGTGAGGCTCTGGGATATTTTTGCATAACTTTCTCATTTTCCAAGCAAAAGGGGAAAAAAATGAGGTAATGTAGTAGAGAAAGTTTAGGTAGCTTGCTTTCGAACCCCTGCCATCTACTCTCCATGCTACAGTCAGAGCGATTTTTCGAAATAAAAAGTGAATCTTGTTACCCTCTTCTTTAAAACTTTCAATGGCTCCCCATTGCTGTCAGAATAAAGTCTAAATTCTTAAAAGTTGACCACTAGGCCCAGAATGGTCTGACCCATATTTACACTTTTAGCTTCGTCTTGACACCCGCTGTTCCACTGGCTTACAGTACTTTTTTTTCACCTTTCAATCAGCTCCCCAGCTTCTTCCTCCTCCATTTCCCCCTGGATAACTCTTATTTAACTTTGAGATAAACCCTACTCTAGCTTTCAGAAAATATTTCCTAAATGAATGAATGACGAAACAAACGGATAAACCCATACACTAAAGGAAGTATGCAGAACTACAGACCTTTAGAATTTCAAAGGACCTTAGCTATCAACTAGTTCAAAGACAGAATTTTTTGGGTGAGGAAACAGAGAGTGGTCCAGATAATTCAAGTGACTTCCAAAGATTACACATTTAATGGGAGAACTGGGACTGGAATCCCTGATTCCTGTTGCCAGTGCAATCAACTCTATAAATGAAACTTATACCAAATTCAAGAATTGGTTCAATTTTTTTCTCCAGTGATAAAGTACGACCACCATATCGTCAAGTGATTTTCCAGCACACTGTCAGGTTATACCCTATCTCCCTATCCTGATACACACAGACATTTTTTTCCCCCCTGTGGTGCTCCTGATTGACTCATGTATTCCTTTTCTAGGGCTGCGATAATGAAATACCACAAAGTGGGTGGCTTATAAGAACAGAAATTTATTGTTCAGTTCTAGAGGCTGAGAGGCCAGCATCAAGGTGTCAGCCAAGTTGACTCCTTCTGAGACTTTCAGGAAGAATCTGTTCTATGCCTCTCTCCCAGCTTCTGGTAGCTCCACGGCAGCTCCAGCATCACATGGCATCCTCCCTCTGTCTCCCTGTCTCTGTATATTTTCTCCTCTTTTATTAAGGACACCAGTCATATAGGATTAGGATCCACCCTACTCCAATATGACTCCATGTTTACCTAACTCATAATATCTTCAAAGACCCTATTTTCAAGCAAGGTCACATTTGCAAGCTCCTGAGATTATAGATTGGGGAACACAATTCAATCTATAATAACTCTTAATCCTGGTACTTATCCTACTAACTGGGCTTTGAGGCAAACCAGCCACTTGTTACTACTTGTTGTATCAAGCAACAACAATAAGCCCAATTCTATAACTTCCTTGGCTCAGATTCCCTTTGCTGACCCCATTCTAAGTTATCTTGTCAAAGGGAGAAGTCAAGAGAGGCTGGAGAGATAAAGGATAGGGATTGGAAAAGAGTTTGAAATCACTGTCTCGTGTAAACTGGTTGTCTAGTTCCCATTTCCTTCCTCTCTATTCTATTTTTTGTTGGGCTGGTGGGTGGGATGTGATCTTAGGAATATTATGTGAGCGAAAAACCACAGGGTCAACTGGTTCTCTCTTTGCTTTGTTGCTGATTTCCTGTGCCTATAGACAATTGATATCAAACTAGGTAAATTCTAATTTAGTGATCGCAGAGCACTAATACCGCTTGGCTCAGGGCACTCAAGTTATAGCTGAGGAGTTTCCAAAATTGTCATTGGGAGTTTCCCTGCCTTTCCACTCCTGCTGTCCTTATGCTGACTGGAACCTAATCCAGAGACTGAGCACATGGTTCAGTGCATCACAGTGAAGACTTTCCTCTTCCTGACAGTGTGTGTTCTCTTCTGCATGTGTGTGGGGTGTAGTGATGATAGTGTTGGTGGTGTGGGGGTTATGTGTTAGACGTCCTCAGACCTCAGAGACTCTGAGCTGCTCTTGGACAACCCCTCTTGAATTTGTTACTAGGAAACTTAAAGTCATAGTTGTAAGTGAACTCTAGCAAAGTATATAGGATCTTCTTGTATATATTTTGGAAATTAATATACTAATATGTTTTGGAAATTAATCTTGTCCTGGATTTTACCTTTTCTTTCTTTCTTTCTGTCTGTCTATCTATCTGTATATATATATATATATATGTATATACAGCCCTCATAGTGCAGTGGTTAAGAGCCTGGCTGCTAACCAAAAAGGTCGGCAGCTCAAATCCAACAGACTCTCCTTGGAAACCCTGTGGTGTAGTTCTACTCTGTCCTATAGGGTTGCTATAGGGTCACTGTGAGTCAGAATAGACTCAATGGCATCAAGTTTGTATATATATATATATATATATATATATATACACACACACACACACACACACACACACATATATATGGGGCAGTGGTAGAATTCTTGCCTTCAATGAGGAGACTTGGGTTCGATTCCCAGCCAATGTACCTCAAGTGTAGCTGCCACCCATCCTTCAGTGGAGGCTTGCATGTTGCTGTCATGGTGAGTAGGTTTCAGTGGAGCTTCCAGACTAAGACAGACTAGGAAGAAAGGCCTGGTGATCTACTTCTAAAAAATTAGGCACTGAAAACCCTATGGATCATAACGGTCTGATCCCATTGTGTATAAGTTTCCATGAGCCAGGGGCCAACAACTACCAACAACATATATATACCTACATATGTTATAAACAACATATATATATAAATTATATACAATATATATTTTATATATGTATTATACACCCACGTTATCTATCCAAAACATTTTTGAAGAGGGGCAGGATAAATAAAACTTACTGAATATCCATATTCTTTATTCTGTGCTGTGTTATAACCAATTGCTGGTGGTATGTTATTGTTGATAGTTGCTGTCGAGTCAATTCTGACTCATGGTGATCCCATGTGTATAGCGTAGAATTACTCTACAGGGATTTTAAGTCTGTGACCTGTCAGAAGCAGACTGCCAGACTTGTCTTCCCAGGCACCTCTGAGTGGGTTCGAAGCTCCAACCTTTTGGCTAGTAGTAGAGTGCTTAACCATTTGTGCCACCTAGGGACTCGCTGGTGGTACAGGCCTTCATATTATAAAAACTTAAATTTCTTAAACAGTTTCACATTCATGATTTCATTGAATCCTCACAAATCTCATGAAGTAAGCAGGGCTGATGTTATTTACATTTTACAGAGAAGGAGACCAGAGGGGTCGGAGATTAAACTGCCCGAGGTCACCAAGAGTGCAGAATAGAAAGCCCGATCATCCTACAGCTCTTAAAACCAAGTCACTACTCTCTAAGTTACCATTCTAGACTGTTGCCCTCGCCCCACCTTCAGTTATTCTTCCTGAAAATTATCCTTTAGCTGTCAACATGTCTGGGTAAATCTTGTAGGTACCAAACTAGATTTTATAGTCATCCATTCAGTTAGACCATTAACTGTTTTGTTTTTCCTATCAGATTCACTAACAGTATTTCTTCACTTTCCCAGGCCTCTTTTCTACTTTAATACCAGAGATAGTTGTTCACTCCTTTCTCATTCCTTCAGAATAGCCTTCACATGATGTAATGAAACTGGCACTGGGCTGAGGATTAATTCTTTACCAGCTGTGTGGCCATGAACTAGCTACTTGACTCTGCTAGTTTCAGTTTTATTATCTGTAAAATGTGGTGGTTGGAGATTTCTGAGCTCCCTTTCAGCTCTCTTCTGTGAATTTTAAACTAACACTTTGCTACCTTCACTTTCATCAAGAGACAGATATCCTTTCTCTGGCCACTCTAGCAGCTCAGTTGTCTGACATGGCCTTTGGTCTTCAGGAATTTTCAGTTTATTGTGGTGTGTCCAGGACAGGAGGGATGGATCAATGAGTTTACTTTTGATTATGATTAGAGTCAGCCAACCACCAAAACTGTACTTTAAAAAATGTAAAACCTGAACTCTTGCCTAAGCCAGACGTAACTATTAGAGCTTTGGAAAAGAATTCTAAATGAATTTCTCTTAGTTGGCTAGTGGTGCCATAATAAAAAATACCACAGTGAATGGCTTTAAAAAATGAGAATTTATTTTCTCACAATTTTGGAAGCTAAAAGCCCCAGTCAGGGTCTTGGCCGTGTCAGTTCTTTCTTCGGACCTCTCTCCCATTTTCTGGTGTCTGCTGGCAGTCCTTGGTGTTCCTTTGCTTATCGATAGTCCTCACTTGGTATGTCTCCACCTGTGTGTGGGTCTGTGTCTATTCAGCTCTTTTTATAGGACATCATCCAGAAGTGATTAGGTTTAGGACCCACCCTACTCTTTTATGACTTGATTAGCATAACAAAAGAAACCCCTTATTTCCAAACAGATACATATATATATATATATATATATATATATATATATATATATATATATATAGGGCGTAGGTCTTCAAATAAGTTTTTTTTCTTTTTTTTTTTTTTGGTGAAAACATACACAGCAAAACCCGCTACCATTCCATAGTTCTGAGACGTAATGATCAGTGACATTGGTTAAATTCTTCACATTATGCCAATAGTCTCATTATTTCTGTTTTAGTTGTTTCACTCAAATAACTTTTTAGGGGACACAATTCAATCCACAGCAGTTGACTTTTATTCAACCACTCACTAAGTGAATGACCTTAAATAACTCCCTATAGCTTCCTGAGACTTCGTTTCCTCGTTTGTGTGATAGGAATGACAGTGCCTGCCCCACCTACCCAACAGGAAGGTTAAACAAGTGTTGAAGTCCTGTGAAAAGGAGACTCAATGTCCTGCTATTTAGACTTCAATTTTGCCCCTAGTGATAATGTCATGTCTTGCATGAGCCATATTTCTGAGCCTGTATTCTATCATATAAAGAGCTGGAAAAGAAAAGCATAGTTTATGTATTCATTCATGTGTTACATCACCAAACGTTTATTGAAGGTTTACTATAGTACTTTCCTGATAAGGATACAAAGATATCATTCCACTTTCAAAGAGCACATCGTCTAGCAGAGACACACAGATCAATAACTGACCTATAGTATATAGACAGCTGTCCTAGAGATGAGTGTAAAGTGTTAGGGAGCACAAAGGAGGGAATGACCAATTATGCCTAGGGAAGTTGGGAAGTAGCATTAAGTTGGTTCTTGAGAAATGAATGGAACAGAGAAAGAGAGAAGGGACTTCTGGTCAGAAAGAATTGCACAGACAAAGAAATAGAGGCATAAACATGGATGATGTATTCAGAAAGTGATGAAAAGAGAAAAGTGAGTCATTTAGTGTGGCTTGGGTGAGGGGGTGGCAAGGAAAGATTGGGCCGCAGGGGAGTCTGGAAGAGGAGACTAATAATAAGATCAAATGTATTCCATACCAAGTTTGGGAAAGGCCATAAGATTTTAGAGAGAAAACAATCCAAAAGGCACCATGAGACTGTGTTATATGCTTGATTATTAGTTATAGCAAAGGCTAAAACGAAAACCAAACCCGTTGCTATTGAGTTTATTCCAACTCATAGGGACGCTATAGGACAGAGGAGAGCTACCCCATAGCGCTTCCAAGGAGCGGCTGGTGGATTTCAACTGCCGACTTTTTGGTTGGCAGCCAAGCTCTTAACCACTGCACCACCAGAGCTCCATAGCAAAGGCTAGGTCTCTGCTTTATCAAGGACCCCATGAAATGTGAGCAGAATTGTTGAGTGCAATTTCCATGTCGTTTGCTTAAAAGAAATTTTTCCTGCATGTGCAGCCCTTTACAAAGGCTGCAATAAGAACAAGTTAGATACCCAACTTCAACTACATAAAACGCATTGCCTATAGGACAGAGTAGAGCTGCCCCATAGAGTTTTCAAGTAGTAGCTGGTGGATTCAAACTGTCAACTTTGGTCAGCAGCCAGGCTCTTAACCACTGCACCACCAGGGCACCGTAGACCAGGAGAATGCCCTTCAACTACGTAGACTAGAGCAACAAGATGGGAGGAACCTGGGTCCCTAAATGACCTCATGGAGCAGAGCCACTTCTCCAGCCTAGACCATATTTAAACTACTGTGTTTTGCTTGCAGTAAGGAAGGCTGGGAAATATGGACTTCAACTGTTCATTTATATATCCTAAAATAGAGAGAGAACAGATTTTGGAGGACAACTGTCCACTACAACTTGCTTATTCTGGAGTTTCATCAATTCCTAGATTTAATTTTGCTTTTAGTGTTTATTATTTATATTATAGTGTCGATCATTTGAATGCTAGTATTGATTACATTATATAAAAAGTACTTTGGATGATCTAGCATTTACACAAACAAATCAAGAAAATGTAAAATATATCTATGTGTCAACATTCAACTAAATTCACAAATTAAAACTTAACTTGATGATTAGAAACACATACAGGTGCAATTCTGAATTATGTTTCTAATTCTGTAAGACTCTGATGTTCTAGTCTCCATATCAATGCTCTGCAGGAGGATTAACTTTTCATTTGGGTCAACGAAGCAGAATTCCTGGAAGGGCCTACTATTTTCAAGGCATAAAGCCAGCCTACATGGAAACATGAGGCTGTCAATGGGGTTGGCAACCCAAAGTCACTCTATTCCAGGTGCAGCTGATTTTTCAGGGCATGGTGGAGCTGAGGATACTGGAATGTAAATTCACAGGGGTGGGAAGAATCAATACAGAGTAAACACTCAATCCATTTGAGCTATTGTTATTGTCAGGGGTATTACTTTATCTTGGTAGGTTTAAGGATATAAAAGAGGCAATTCGTGGGAGCCTCTTATTACGTTGTTGTTTTGTTGTTAGTTGCTATAGAGTCAGCTCCGACTCATGGCTACCTTACGTATAACAGAATAAAACATTGCCCAGTCCTGTGCCATCTTCTTGATTATTGGTATGTTTGAGTTCATTGTTGTGACTATTGTCAGTCCACCTCATCTCATTTTCACTGACCCTCTACTTTACCAACACTAGTGTTCTTTTCTAGTGAGCTAAAGTCTTACCATTCTCATTTTTAAGGAGCATTCTGGTTGTATTTCTTCTAAAACTGATTTGTTCATTCTTCTGGCAGTCCACAGTATATTCAGTATTCTTTGCCAAAACCACAATTCAAATGCATCAGTTCTTCTTCTTGTTACCTTATGGATAACAACAGAAGAAGATCTTATTATGGGTTCATGTATTTAGATGTTGAGGAGAGTCTGAAAAAACTCACATCTTAATTGTCCCTGCTGATCCAAGTCCGTGAAGAATAATGTTAATGATGTGACTCCCTTGCTTCCTCCCTCTTTGCTACCCTGTATTCTGCCCTCCCTCCCTCTTTCTTTCTCATTAATTCTTGTGGTTGCTATATAGTTCGGGACTTAATCTTCTCTCATCTCTTTCTAACTAGTCTCTGCCTCCATTACTAGAAGGATCATTCTAACTTGCAAATCTTACTTGGTAAGCTCTTTGCTTATATACTTTTGATTACCTTCTAATCACTCAGGTAAAAGTTCAAACAGCTCACAAGGCTCTTCACCCTTTTGCCTCTGCCTGCCTTTCTAACTTCATCTCTAGCTTCTGTAATACAAGCCAGTACTAGCCAGAGCCAACTAGCTACAGTGGAAGGCATTCCCATTCTCTGGGTCCACTGCATTCATTGACATCACTATGACTGCTCATTCTGTCTTCCCAGAAAAGAATGTCGTGCTCCTCCCTGGACAAATACAGACTTCTGGCCTAACACAAATGTCATTTCCTTTTTTTTAGCCTTCTGTGACTCTCTTTGTCTGCACACCCAGGCAAAATCAGTCATTCTAGCATCTGTGCTCCCATTGCTCTTCATATATACCTGTGTTGGACATGGAAACCCCGGTGGCATTCTGGGTAAGAGCTACTGCTGCTAACTAAAAGGTCAGCAGTTCGAACACTTATCAAACTACATTATTATTTTGCTTTGTGTCCTGTCTCCCCTAATTGTAAGCTTCTTGGAGGCAAGGACAATGTCTTATTCTTCTTTTTATCCCTAGCTCTTAGCACATTCAATATGCCTAGAAAATGGGATGAAGCAATATTAGTATTTTGGGGTTGCCATAAGTAGAAATTGACTTGACAGCAACTAACGTCAACAATAACAGCATTATTATTATAGCTACTGTATGTTAAGCACATATAACGTTCTCCCATCTTTCAGATGAGGAATCTAAAGCTTTTAGACATTCAATAATTTGCCCAAAGTCACATGGCAGAGCCAAGGTTAAAACCTAAGTTGGACTTCAAAGCCTATGTTATGTTGTTACTGACTAGATGGAGATAAAAAAGATCACTTTGAAAACGGTGCCAAGCTATCATATTAAACTGAGTTAATGAACTACCAATAATGCACACAAAACTCACTATTATCAACTACTAGGTAGGCCTGACTTGCTTAGCATTGGGGATTATTCAGATCATGGCATCTACAGAGCAATGCAATACAAGTTGATACTGCTTGTGCATTTCAAAGTCTCCTAGCTCTTGATAAAACATCCTTCCATTCTCACAATAGGCTGATGTCCTGTTTTATAGGTGTTATGTAACTGTCTCAAGGTCACACAGCCTGGTCCCAGCTGAACTAGGCCTAGAACTTTTTGGTTACTTGGAACATTTTTTTTTTTTTTTTAAACTTTAGCCACTAAATCCTATCATGTGTATTTCAAGTAGTATGCCGACTGGGAAGTGTATGTTCAGTGAAGGAGTCTTGGATTAAATGCCACTGGCTTTCTAGAGCAAGACCACACCTGAATCTACAAGGGGCAAACTGGAGCAACAAAGCTTGTCTAACACCCACAACAGCCACAGAGCACTGCCTCCCTGTAATGCTGCATCAGTCGGTGAATTGTAAAGTACAAGACTAACGCCAAAAATGTGATTCCAAATAAAATATGTTAATTTCCACTAACCTCTGATTTAAGTGTGCAAGTTCCTGTTATTAATTAATTAGGAATCTTCACCAAGGACAGTGAAGAAAATCAGACGACTGTCAGGTTGCTTCCTAGCCCTCTCGATTTCTTATTGGATAATTTTTATCAAGTGAGCTAAGCATATATTTTTCTGTTAACTCAGTTATTCGGCAAAATGTCCTAAGCTACTTAACTGACACAAAGCAAACACATTAAAACAAAACAAAACAAAAACACAATAGCCTGGTCTTGACACTTTTCATTTAAAGGGATACTCCCTCCCTTTAGGGTTGTCTCCCCCCTCCTCCTCCCCCACACCAAAGGCTTTTTTGTTTGTTTAAAACAAATACATAGAACGTTGACGTTGAAATATTCGGATTACATGGATTTAAAGGAAGAGTCTGGGTTAATGAAATGAGATGATCTAGTGAGATGAAGGACTCAACGTTCCATCGACTGTCTTTAAAAAGCCTCCCTTTAAATAGCAAAACTCTTAAAACAGCCCTATTCGTGGGGCGGATGAGAGGGAAAGGGGTCGTGCTAAACTTTGTGTAACCCAGGTTTTGTAAGGCTATTGACAAATTAGATGCTGGCAATTAAATTAGAATTTCACCGTATCTCCTGCTTTATTCTTGAGAGAGCCCACCTAACAATTTTATACTCAGTCATCTGCAGAGAATAGACCTTTTACTCTCCGAACCTAGGGTAGACGCTTTATTTCACTGCTTTATTTCTCTGTGACATTTGCACTCGCTTGATTTAATACACCAAAGAGGATCTTCAACTCTTGGTCTACACCAGTGCAAATAAAGGTTAAATCTCTCACTAACCATCATGAACTAGCCTAATAACTCACAAGAGGCTCTGGAAAAAGAAACCGAGAAAGCAGGTATGCGGACTTGATTAAAACGTGCAAACCCGCACAACCGCAGGCAGAGGTACTACATCCTCATAGCTCCCCAAAATCGGCCGCGAGGTCCGCCTGCTCGGGAACTTCAACTGCGCCAAAAACACGGTCCCGCGAGTCGGGCCTAGGAACACAGGGGCTTTTCTTAAGAACGGAGTCCCGACCGGAGCTTGCGCTGAATGCCGGGGCTCCTATTGGCCAAGCGCCTTGTGGGAGGAGGAGACTGACCGGGAGAGAGACGGGAGGAGGGGAGAGAGACAGGAGGAGGGGAAAAAGGGGCAAGGCCTTTTCCCTGCCCCCTCCCCAGGCCCCTCCGCGGGCAGCCGCAGTGGCCGCCTCCCGCGTGGCTACTATGCAAATTGCAGCGATTGCGGAAATAAACACGGGGGTAGGGAGAGGAGAAAGGGACTGCCGAATCGATTGCAACTTCTGCAAAGTCTCGTACAATCCAAAGCACACAAGGAAAAACCAGAGAGAATCTGAGAACCAGACAGCCCGAGTTGGATCGCTTTCAAAAGAGGAGAGAGAGAGAGAGACAGTGAGAGAGGGAGAGAGCTGCGCGTTGCAATTGCAAAAGCCTTCTGATTTGGAGTTAAAAAAAAAAAAAAAAAAACTCCAAGAACTGCAATTGGCCAAGAGCTTTTTAAAAAAATCTCTTCCGGGTTTTCAACGGTTCCAAGTTTATTTAGATATTTTTTTTAATGCAAAAAAAAGGTGACAACAAATGAAGCAATTCGTCTGAGCATTTTAAAGTTTCTCACGTACTCTTTTTACATTGCAATGGTACGTGGTACATCTTCAACTTTCTATTTTCCATTTATACGGTGTGCGTTTTATAAACAACATTAATGGTAGAATGATTTTGTTTAATGGTTAAGACTTTAAAATTTCTTTAGCTTGCATATGCATTTAAGTGATTGCTGGGTAAATGTCTGTTGTGATGGTTTTGTTTTAAAGATGTAGCTTTGTGGATGGCTTTTTGCTATGTGCACCAGAGACCGGGTTTCCTTTTTTTCTCCCCCCTCGGGATTTGATAAAACTGCTGAGCTTGACAGATTTTTTTTCTCCTAGCGCTTGCTCGCTTCCAGAAAGGGAGAAAAAAAAATCCTGTACTTGCTCGATTCTGTTCAAAGACGTCTGGCCTCAGCAGTCAACCTAACCCGAAAAGAAATGTCTGGACCCGGAGAATAATTGACGATTCGATCCCCTAATCAATGGGACAAACATGGGAGATTGACAAAAGCTTTATCCAATCATAAGGAAGGTTGGGTGTACAATGGTTCGCAGCAGCCAGAGGGGGCGGGGCAGAGGACATCTAAAGTTCTCTGCGGCCCTGAAGGGGATGGTGCGGTTCAAGCTGTCAAAACTACAAGCTCTTCCGGATTTAGCAAGCACAATAGCAAAGAGTTTTCGAGTTTAAGAAACAAAAAAAGCAGATTGGAGCATTTTGGATTAATTTTATGCCCTCCTCATTGCCCTTTGGAGAAAGTCAGGAAAGTTCTGCTAGAGAAATGTTTCACTTTGAATCATTATTTTTAAATTTGGAAAAGTTGTTAATCTGTTTTGGAAGGTGAGGGTGAAGTTCAACTTCTTTAAGAAATGTGTGGCTTTAAAACGTGACTGAGTTGTGGGACTTAGCTTTGGGAAGTAGTGTATTGTGTAGTCAGCATTACAAAAACCCTCACTCTGATTATCGTAGAAGCTTTGGTGTTTCAAGTACTTTGAAGGAATGTGGGAGCCTCTCTTCTTGAACTCTAAACAACAGTTTTAAGGGAGAGAATGTTTCACAGGTGGACTGACAGCTGTTTTATGCATGTGAAAGGAAGAGGAGGACGGGGGAGGGGTTTTTCTTGGCTTTTCTTGAATTCTGCTGTTTTACTATATGGTCAGTAGCAAATAGGACTGGAAGACTGGCCAAGTTCACATTTCTCCATGTTACCACAACAACTCCTGTGGAGGGTGTGAGTGTGGAAGATTGCTGACTTGCTGTTAGCTGGAGTCTGGCCTTAGACAAGCCCTTGACACCAATCCAGTGAAAACCAACTGGAGTAGCTTGTCTTGGAGACAGTAACTGGCAGCCTCTGACTAAAATATACCCATCTCCTCCTTCTCTATGAGTGGTGTGGACACCTAATTCTGTTGGGAAGTGAGTGGAAAATAATATGGGCTCTTTCCCATCTTTGGATTAAATTCCCATTGAGCTATTTCCCAAGGCTTTAGGCCTTCAGATCAAATCTAGTTTTGAAATTTGATGTAAAAATTCACTTGGATGCTCAGTTCAGTTACATGATTCAATGTAAAATTGTATGCATATAAAAACAATCTTCACACAAGTGACCAACAGGTCAAAAACTAGGGAAGAAAAATGTTGGAAAATGCTAGTTAGTAAAGTTAATCTTGGTAAGAACTACAGAGTTAAATGGTGTTGTCACTTATGAACCTAGTTGTATCTTCACTGCTTTGGGCACTAAAATTTAAATCATATTAATAAGCTCTTCCTATTAAGTAACCTTCTAAATGAGAGGTATCTGAGATGTACATATAAGTGAAACCTTATTGACGTAATTTATATATCTAAGAGGATTTCACTAAAGTTGGCAAGGTAACGTTTCTGCAAATAAAACACAGTAAATGCAAGGCTGGGCTCTGTGCCAAGAAGAATATGGATAGCAGAGAGCATGACAGGAGCCTCCTTTGCGCAGAGACAATCCCATTTCAAGGCAGCCTCCCAGCACTTGCAAAATAAATGATTGGCGCGGTTATTTCCAATAAGGGGTTTATCCTTCCTAACAATGGGTCATTTATATGATTGCAGTAAACTAGTTTTCGTACTTCACCTGTGTTTCCCACACTGTTCTACCATCCTTTCTTTCTTCCCTCCTGCCTCCATCCCTGCTCTCTCTCAAGTGTCTTACCTTCTTTGTGAACTCTGGACAAGGATTTACTCTTGCAACTTGGGAAGAAGAGAAAGAGTTGGAAATGTTTTTTACCCCCAGACTGCCCTTTGAGGAACATCTGTTTCTTTGTGTGTGTGCTTAAATTTATGCCTGTTGGAGAGAAAGTTACCAGAAGCCTTTCTGTAACTGTAACTCTTCTACTGTATTTTTCTCAGTTTTGTGTCCAAAGGCTGTAGTTGGAACTGTGCTTTGTAGTGTGTTTCCCCCGCCTCCCCCCCCCCCCCTCCACCGCGGGGGAGGGGAGCGGGAGCTGGCGGAGATAGGAGAGAAAGCAGGAGCGGATGTGAAGGGCTTTGGTGCTGAACTTGGATCCAGCCCTTGCCTAGAGGGCGCAAACAATCGTCCCATATCCAAAAGTCTTATGAAGGGCGCCAAAAGTTACTTAAGATAATATTGCTGACCGCAAAAAGCTGGAAATCGCGGGCACATCGACCGCTACAACAAAAGAAGTTTTTAAAGTAGAAATATCAGCATTAAATTACTTTTTCCCACTAAAAAAAAAAAAACCAGGGCGATGTGCCAGTTCTTTTTTTTTTTTTATTTTTTTTTCCCTTGAGATCCATCTAAAAGTAAGAATCTGTGCTGTTTTGCAAAGATGCAGATGTGAAGTGTGTCTTTTAGTACAGCAAAAGAAAGATTTTAATCTGTTCTGGAAGACAGCTTCCCGTGAGTACACACTCGGAACAATAACTTCTCCCTGTGCCTCAGTTACACGTTGGGACTGTCAGCCAGAAACTTCTATCGAGGAAACTTGGAGCGCGTTGAAGTTATAGATCCCAGCAAAGGTTTTCGTGGCCAGGGATGTTTGTCTCTGCTAGTCGGCTGAGCTTTTAGGACATTTCTTCCCTACTGAAATCCAAGAAGAACCAAGGAAAAGCAGTTGTTTAGGTCGGATAAAAATGGGACTCTCTCACTGAAGGTTTAAATCATTATTTCCCCTTACCCCTTAGAAAATAATCGGAGAGATTTCCAAGGATATTCAGGACAAGGGGGTGAGAATTTTCTCTTGAGCATTTGGGAACTATTTTAGTAATAAATACATAAAGAACAAGCACAGAAATAACTTTAGACAGATGCAGATTATTTCAGAAGACTTTAGTTTGCTCTTCCTCCAGTAGTATATTTCTTACCCCTCAGTTTTTTGTTTTTTTTTGTTTTTGTTTTGGTAATAGGTCTGATCGAGAGTGGCCTTAACACATCACTTCATCACTTCACTCTCACGCGCAGAGCGGGCATTTCTATAGAATTTTCCTCTTTTCTGAGACCCTCTAGTTATGTAAACTCCATCCAGGTGCAGATTCCCTGTCTGTGTGCCAGGGTCTTTCAATGGATACCCTCCTTCTTCCTTTTGGAATTTTGAGAAGGGTTTGCAAATGTTGCAGGCTGCGAACTGGAGTGAGGGAGAGGAGGGAGAGATGGGATGAGAGTTTGTAGTAGGGAGGTATACTTATTTCCAGGAGAGAGGAGAGCCTAGAGGAAAAAATATGAGGTTAAAAAAACTGGAAAAGCAGGCTTATTGGCAACTTGCCAAACCCTAAAAACCACCCCCCCTTTTCTGCCAAAACAATACTTTAGCAAACTTAAAATAATTGCAGGAAGCTCTTTTCCATTTTAAGAACTATCACCTGGGGAAGGGAAAAAGGGGATTCTTAAAAGGCACCTTTCCAGAGGTGCCCCTCGAACAGGGAAGGTAATGATAGACTAAGTCCAGTTCTGGGCACGCGTATGTGGACCATGATATGTCCCTTCCCTAAGGGGACATCCCTTTCACAATTTTTTTTTTCCTCTAAAGAAGAAGATTTTTCTTGTTTCTGAACGTGATAGAACTTTTTGTATGGCGTCTGTGTTCAAACCGACTAGTTTCACAGTCCTGGGGGGGAGAATGCTCATTAGTCTCCACCTCCCTTTCTCCAGACACCCACCTCCCCAAATCCGGTGAATCTTCTGTGTGAAATGATTTCCCACTACCCCCGCTTCTGAATGCCGTAGGACTGAAGCTGTGCAAAGTTTTCAGGATTTTGTGCATAATTACGTCTGCCAACGAATCTATTCCCATAGAGGCTTCGTTGATGAGATTACAATGCTTTGAGCCATACCGCATTTCAGAGGGAAAAAAGTTACCTAGGAGGTCTGATTTTTAAGCAGTTTGCATACATGCAAATCTGCCCCCTGGCATTCTCCTTGGTTCCTGATGTGCCCACACAGTGGTCCAAGGGGTGCAGGGCAACTGGGTAAAGTTGCCCAAGTCCTCAAACGAGGTCCGCGAAGGTCTGCAGCGGGGGTTGGGGGATGGGGACGAGGAAAAGTAGTTTTGTTTGCTTAAGCACATCCTGTGGCAGCCTATAGCTGCCCGGGAGTACAGACTGTAACTGCTCCTCACTGCGTTACCCAGTAATGCGCTGCGGGGGGGGGGGGTGGCAGCGGGTGGGGGGGCAGAGGGAGCGAGCTAGAGAGCGAGAGGGAGCGAGAAGGAGCGAGCGCGCGCGAGCGGCCGCGGAGGCTCGGGACCGGGCTGGCCGCGCGGCACCGCAGCCGCCCCCTCCCCCACATCCCCCCCCCCCCGGCGGTGGCGGCGGCGGCGGCGGCGGCGGCGCGAGCGGGCGGCGGCTGTGCGGTGCGGTGCAGAACGAAGGCGGAGGCGGGCGCGCGGGCAGCTCGCGGGCACCCGGCCGGGCTGGCGCGGGAGCGGGAAAGGGTGCGCTATGCCTTTAACGCCCGCGTACAGTAGACATGTATAGTGGAGTGTGGGGAAACTCTAGGCGGGGTTAAAGTTCAGCTCATGGAGCGGCAATAACGCTGGCTGGCTGCAGTTGAGCCGAGTTGGAAATGTGAACGCAAGAAGCAGGCTTGATTTTTTTTTCTCCCCCCTTCTCTCTCTCTCTTCCTCTCTCCCTCTCTTTCTCCTTTTGCACCCACACTCACGCACACCTCCAAACCACACACCCAGCCGCACACACACACCCCACCGCACGGCAGTTATGTATTCTCCGCTCTGTCTCACCCAGGTAAGTAGCTCTTTGGATGCGGAGGCTGGGGGGTCGAGGTGGCGGGGGCCGATTTGGGGCTGGGCAGGGGGTTCCGGGGACCCTCGCGCCGGTGGGGCTCGGGGCATGTGTCTCCGTGTGTGCCCGGGTCTGCGCGTGTTGCTGTGTGTGTGCGCGCGTGTGTCCGGGTGGGGGAGAAATCCTGCTTTCAGAAAGTAACTTTGTTTCCATGCGGGTGCATTCCTCTTGCACGGCCATTTGTGTGGGCACATGGCTAATGGCGCCCTCTTATTAATGGTTTAATTAATATCGGGGCGATTTCGGGCGGAAAGGCGGTGTTTTCGGACGCCCCGCACGTGTTTCGGGGAGGTTGCAGACCATGACACGCTGAAATCTGGACTCAGCGTTTCTGCTTCCGAGGGGAGGATTCCTGTAGTTCCGCGGCGCCAGGGGGAGGGGACTGCGGACCCAACGCACCGCACTGCCCGCACACTCAGGGCGGCTGAAACCTACGTGCGCGGGAGGCACTCGGGTCCCTGCGCAGGCGGCCCGGCCACCGGAGCCGCCCCACAGCCCCCAGCCGCGTCCCCAAACTCTTACTTTTGTTTATTGTTTGTCAGCTTTCGGGGTCTGGTCGCAGGAGGGACGGGGACCGTTGTCCCGGGCCCCAGCTGTGTCCCCGACAGTGCCCCTCGGACGCGGGCCGGCTGCGGCGACCCGGCCCCTCGGCTCCGCGGAGCCGGACTGCGTGGACGCGCGTCCCCCGCACCGGCCGGGTGGAGCCTGCGAGCCCGCCCGCCCTCTCGCTTTCTCCGAGCGAAAGTTTCGGTGCCGGGACGAGCCCACGCTGCGCAGAGCGACGAGCAGCGGAGGCCGCGGGCCGCAGGCCGGGGAGCGCCGGGCGGAGTTGGGCGCCCGGCTGCGAGCCCAAGCGGCGGCCCGGGCCGGACGCGGCTCCCCCGCTGCCGCCGCCTCCTGCGGCGGCCGCTGCGCAACTCCGACCGCTCTGCTCGCAGGACTGGGGCAACTTTTTCCCTCCGACTCAACTCGCAGCGTGGGTCTCTCTCGCCCCACGGCCCCTCCCTTCCATGCCCTCCCTTTCCAGTCCGCCCTTGTCTGCAGCACCGCCAGGCAAAATATTGCTACTTCGCGGCTCCAAATCTGGCCCCCTTTGAATGTATTATTTATTTTCTTTGACAAAAAGGCGTGAAGTCAAAGTGATTTTGCGTTTTAAAAAATTCGGAAAAAAAAGTGTGAGTCTTAATAGTGCTTTGGTACATTGCGATCTGATCATTAATCATCTAGATGAAGTTGTATGCTTCAAATAAAATGTTTATTCACCACTCCCTTAAAAACCTGCTACCAGTTCTTTCCTTCATTTAACAGGAGATAACGGTTTAACCGGAATACTTTCTGGGAGGGAGGCTAAAAAGTATCAATAGTTTTTCTTCTTCCTCTCTGGATTCTGAATTCATTTCCCATATGACATCCCTTCTCACTGCAATATCCAACAGTAATAATACTGGCTATTTGATCTTAGAAGACTTTTAAATGCATCTTTTATGTTGAAATGGTCTGTTTGGGATTTAGGCCTAGCATTAATAATGGATAGCAGTTGTTTTTAGTTATTGTAAAAGTTTTTTTTCCCCCCTTCCCTAACAAACTTCCAAGGTTCCTATTTTAGTAACTCGTGAAAGTATGGAATGAAACTTTTCCAGCCACTTTTGGCAAGGTTCACAATTGCATATGGATAAGATGCAAAGTGCAAGATAATTTGAATGAGTTGCCGACTGCAGTGAAAATGCTGAGATTTGAAGGCTGAAGTTCTAGCTGGCTAAAGTTTGCGACACTCTGAACTTGTAGATAATACCAGTGTGCTGCAATAGCAGGAAAGAATCCGTAACAGATACATTAGGGTTTTCTGAAATGAGCTCTGAAAAGATAAATTTATATTTTGGGATCGTACATGTATGAGGATATCTGTGTATCCATGCAGGCCCAGGACACAGTCAAGTATTTAACAAAGTTGGCTTCTCTGGCTTCATGAGCTATTATCACATTAAGAAAGTTTTTTTTTTTTTTTTCCTTACACATTTGGCAGTGGGTTTGATATATTCACTAGGCCTTCTTCTGGAAACATTACTAAGAGAAACACTTAGTGTATCAGTTTGTGAAGAAAATGTACACTAAATAGTGAATGAGGGCTCCTATGTTTTATGAGTTCTTCTTTTAAAAATTGGTTTACAATTCATTTAACTTGCTGGAATATTTATAAAGCTTTAAGGCCAGTTTTAGGCAGAAAAATCTAGTTAGTTTACTGGTCATAAAAAAATGTCTTGGAAGCACAGTGATACAAGTACTCTAAATATAAGAAAGGACAAGGTCCATTTACTTATGTACAATTTTTTAAAAATTTACCAGGAAAATGCCAAATATCTTATTTCAGTCCATATGGACATAGCATAACCAAATTGTGTACTTGGCCGTATAATGATAACCCAGCAGAAATTTATAAGAAGTAGTTTCCAGAAATATCAGCATTCAGTGGCTCTTAAACTTGGCTTACTTTCAAATGTTTAAGATGCTGATTGAAAGTCATACTGCTTTTGAAACAGGTTTTCAGGTTTGATTTTATTGGTGGCCTGTAACTTTCTCACTGAGTACATATATGAAATATTCTTTGTTTTTTCTTGAATATTTTGAAATATTATGGAGCTTATGGCAAGATAAGCAGCAACATGATTTAGAAGGTTTTTTCTTTTTTAAGAATAATTTATGCTATCCTTGGACACTTCCTATGAGCTAGTGATATTCTTTAGTTTTAATGTTTTGGAATATTTCTAATTGTGAGCTGAGAAAGATATACTTTAAAAAATTAACTAGTACTTCAGTTGTGCCTGAGTGAATAAAGTTATACAAAATACTGGGCACTTTTGTTGGCACATTCTTGAAACCTTTGGGGAATAATAAGTTGTAAATACTTTGGATGCAAAATTGAGAACTTAGATTATTTTTAATGATTAGTTGACATAGTTGGCCTTGTTTAAGGTTCTTTATCATGAGTTATACGGGCATTTGGTTGCAGGTAAACAAAATCCTCTTGAACACGAATGAACACAGTTTGCAGTTATTTGAGCAGCATAGCAGCATATTAGGAGTATCTTCGAACACTTAAAATGCCAAACTAGAGTGTTTATTTAAAATGTTTATTAACATTAATAAAGCTTTTTATTAAGATAAAGTTTTAACATAAATATGAATTGCTTGGAGCTAAGTTATTCTTTGCGTTTCAAAATGGTGTTGAGACTTTAAAATGAAATCCTTCTTTTGGTGAAAGCCCACTTTGTAGTTTAAGGTAGACTCCAGGAGTTCTTTGCATAATACCACTGAGCGTTGCTCCCCAGCATGTCGTGTATATATAAGAAAGTCAGTCAGTGTGAAGGACTGTTTCAGACATAAAATTTATATATTTTAGAGCATTTCGAGGATGAGCTCAGAGTTTAGTAATGTTTAAATGCTTTGCGGTGTGGCATATACCTTAGCAGATAAACTGTGACTTGAAAAGTCTCCCCCTCATCACCACCAAAAAAAAATTCTCTCTGCTAAAGTATGGGTAAAAAAGATTCTCAAACATCAGAATGTTTTAAATGTTAATGGTTTATAGTAAAGAATAATATAATTCTTGTATTTTTGTCTATTTCCCCTCCACTTAAGGAATGCACACGTTACGGAAACTGACTTTTCCTTTGGATTCTTTTACTGAAGAAGAGCAGTTTTCAAAACTAAACTTGCAACACAGAGCCTGAAACTTGTGCAGGGAGGAAAACAATTAAATGTCAGTTATTGAAGTGATTTATTATGTATTATGTTTCCATTATTTTTTAAAACCAGTTATGCATAATATTTAGATGATTAATTATAATTCACACTATTTTAAGGGACTTCACAATTAAAATACTTTATTAATTTTAACCTCTCAATTTAGTTTACATTTGAACATTTAAAAATTTAATAATTGCTTTAATAGTAATTCTGTTTTGGACATTACAGTTATTTGTACCTCCAAAATATATATGTAGATGGATATTACAAGCTGAAAAAGAATGCATTTTACAACATCTGTCTGTCCTACATCCTTAAAAAAAAAAAAGTCATCAAATATCTCTTTGGTTTTCGTATCCTTATTTATTTGAAAGTAAATAATTTATCTTTTTGGGGAGGTTGCACGACAGAAAGGAGTTATGTAAGATTAGTGTGGGTTGGTTAATCAAAAGTTAAATGTAGTCAGAAAAACTTGTGGAGGTTACTGTTTAATTTTTTATTTAATTTTATGTTTATGTTTCCTAAGAAAATGCCAGGTATAAAAACAATCATTTTGAGTAAAGAAGGAAGAATAATTTAAATGGTTTACATTAAATTTTGTTTTCAAATAACTTGAATTTTTACGAGGCAACTATGAGAGTTTTTCTGGAGTCTCACAAACGTTGAATATACTGGGTTCTCCATTTCCTTTGAGAAAATACCTGAAATGTTATTTCTTTAAAATGAAATAATTACTCTGTTTTTATGAATGATTACTGAAGAGTTTGCACAATCATATCAGTAAATTAAGTGCATTTGGTTGCAACAGTGTATGTATTTCGTATTTAGTTGTCACAATGACGCATTCTATTTACTACTTACTGTTCTCATAGTATTAGCAATTTTGTCTTGAACATAGGTCTTTAATTTTAGTCTAATGAATATCAAATTTATTTCTTATTTTGCATATGGACCTGCCAAATTTTTCTAAGTTTTTGACTAAAAAAAAAAGTACAACTGTAATATTTAAAAGAGGAATTAAGATATTACCAAGATGAGTAAGAAACAGGTCAGAGCCTACATGCGATATTTTTAGAGGGAAAGTCATTGTCTTCATTGATTGTGGAGACGAATTTTGCTCTTAGATTTCCATAAACATTGACTGGCATCTAAATGTTTAGGATTTGCCAATCTGGCGGCTGGGCCCTGGCTGTACTACAAGTAGTGAGGTCAAGGCTGGAGGAAAATTAGATATGCCTTCTTTGAAATAGGGTTAAGATTATATGTTTTTATAAGCATTTAGATAAATTTCACTTACTATCTAAAGGATTTGGGAACTAGGCCCAACAGTAGAAGTTGGTGCACTATGGTGAACATATCAAAACATTTTTTAATTTATAGCAGTGTTCTTCAGATTATGAGAAATGATACTGATGGGTTTTTTTTTCTTTCTCCCAACTTCTAGTAGGAATTCTCGGTATGATTTTGATAATGTAATACTTGAATCAAATTTCAAGTGAAATGAGAATTTTTTTTAAGGTGACCATTAGAAGAAACGTTGTTTCTTTTTGTTTTCATCATATTCATATTTTTTTTCGTTGTCCTTAGGATGAATTTCATCCTTTCATCGAAGCACTTCTGCCCCACGTCCGAGCCTTCGCCTACACATGGTTCAACCTGCAGGCCCGAAAACGAAAATACTTCAAAAAACATGAAAAACGTATGTCAAAAGAAGAAGAGAGAGCCGTGAAGGATGAGTTGCTAAGTGAAAAACCAGAGGTCAAGCAGAAGTGGGCATCCAGACTTCTGGCAAAGTTACGGAAAGATATCCGACCCGAGTACCGAGAGGATTTTGTTCTTACAGTTACAGGAAAAAAACCTCCATGTTGTGTTCTTTCCAACCCAGACCAGAAAGGCAAGATGCGAAGAATTGACTGCCTCCGCCAGGCAGATAAAGTCTGGAGGTTGGACCTTGTTATGGTGATTTTATTTAAAGGTATTCCGCTCGAAAGTACTGACGGTGAGCGCCTTGTAAAGTCCCCACAGTGCTCGAATCCAGGGCTCTGTGTCCAGCCCCATCACATAGGGGTTTCTGTTAAGGAACTCGATTTATATTTGGCATACTTTGTGCATGCAGCAGGTAAGTGCGATGGTGAAAAGTTGTTCTGCTTTCTTGCCTGTGTCTCTTTACTGGTGACCTCTGTTGATGCTGGACCACTCCTGAACTCCATGGGTTGCAGGCCGCATACATAAAGACAGTGTGGTTTCAAAGATAGAGCAAAGTCAGAACAGCCAGAAGCCTAGTGTTCGAGGTACCACCTTCATTCAGGTGGGAAAGTAATAGCCTTGAGAGAATTCTCACTAAGTTGATTTCTTTTGGTAAGTAGTGTTACCAGAGGTGTTGGTAGTCAGATGTGTATATGTTTAAATCACATTTTTTTTTATTATGGATGAGAGACATTTCATGAAAATCCTTGTAATAAAGAATATATTTTAACTGGCAAGTGAGCCAACTAAAAAGCCTTTAGTATGGTAGTGAGGCAATATTTTCAGTTGCTTTTCTTCTGGGAGTGTTTTTAACCTACTGGGGCCTTTTGAACCCCTTGCCAGTTAAAAAGAAGTGAGAGGTAAGATTACTATCAAATTGCTGAGCATTTATGAAGAAAAAGTAATTACATTAATATACCAACTTAGTAGCTTTGAATTTAGGGATTCTTAATATTGTCTAAGATACTAAGGGAAACAAAGAAACCAATTCTTCAGGTGGATGGAGAGGTTAATATTAAAAGGAACCAAATCTGTATAGTGCATGAACACATTGGGAAATCGATACTGGTAATTGATTTAGTGTGTCGCTTTGTTATAGAATTCTTTATTGTTTCAAGGCTGTTTTCAAGGCATGTTTTACCTGTGCATGTTAAGAGTATTTAGAATAGCATTCAGGATAAAACTATTGAGAACTGGATAAAATAATGCATTTTTACTTTGTTCCTTTAGTCTTATTTTAGACAAAAGGCTCATTGTGTTATGTGAAAGCTCAGGTCTTGTGTAACTTGTTGACTTTTTATATGTACAAATCGGTCTTGCTAGATTACCTTCATGGCAGTTACTTGAGTCAGATGGAGGAAAGAAGGTTGTGGAATCCTACCAGTAGGTTGTTTTGGGGTTCATATACTTATTTTTTCACAAAGGAGAGTGAAGATGATAACTTCTAAAATCAACCCTGCACTGATTTGCAAAGCATTTTTAATTCCAAAAACATTAGATAGTTTTTTAAAAAAGTCAGCTGATGTTATATTTCTATTATTTTTCTCAGTACGTGTGTTAGAAAGAGAACTTTTGTTACCCATCTGTCCTTACATAAGAAACTGGAGAAATTAACTTTGCAAGCATGTCACATCATCATTTGTATTCTGTTGGCAGGGGATAGACGTGTATTTTAGAGGATGTGATCTGTAAGTTTTTCAAATATTTGGGTTTTTGAAAACGTATACTTAATGATTAGAAGTGCCTGTTGTTTTAGCCAGTTCTGGGTAGCATAAATTAAAAGGCAAGACCTCTCAAAGATGTCTCATAAGGAACAAGCAGCCCTCCCCGCCCCAACCCTATTGTTCATTTGTTTTGTCTATTGAAAAAGCAAAGTTAATTTTTTTTTCCATTTATTTGTACATATAAGTAGAGATTCTGATTGAGAAAGACAAGGTACACAAAAAGTATGGGTGTTTTAAGTGCTTTCACGGAACACTCTTTAAAATCTTTCGTTTGTCTTTGGGATATTTGGAAAAGTAAATAATTTGTAAATTATAATAAATGCTGTTAATTGTCCAGCATGGAAACTTGAGTGTGCCAACAGGTGAAGCAGATCATAGTGTGTGCTAACTTCCAAGGTAACATCTAAATGACATGCTTGTTAAGTTTTTATCAGTGTGAGCAGTATCCATTCCAAGTTTGTGACTTAAACATCTCCAGTACATTTAAAGAAATGCAGCCTTTCTAGCTGTTCCCGTTAAATGTATTCTGTTCCGTTGTTAATGGTTTATTATTATGCTATTGCTCCAAATCCTTGAGTGAACACAGTTGTTGGTTGTTTCGATACCTGAAGGGTTATGTTGTTAAAATGACGTTTAGAAGATTGCTTAGGAGAGTTAGCATCCTTATTGCTTATGGAAGATTTATTGACAGCAACATGGATCAGACTACCTTTCGGTTTGGTTTTCCTGGTGTATCCCAGAATCCCTTGTTACGCCTGAATGCCAGCCAAGTGTTAGGCCATTGGTTTTCACGGGACCGCAGTAATGGCTGTTGCTCCGTGTGCGCAACAGGAAGATTGCAAAAGAAAATATTAAGGGCTTTTTGTCTGAAAATATTTCGTATTTGATTTAAGAGATTTAGAGACCTGTTATTTGTGGAAGGGAAGCTGCCGATACAAATACGAGGTAGATCGGTCATACGTACATACAACTGGTTTGATGACAAGCATCTGCTGTAATACGGAAGATTTGTAAACACTAAACAATGTTTTTACCTCCTTAAAAGTTTTGAGAACTTGCCAGTATTGGCAGGAGGCAGAGACTCTGAAACGTGCTTCCAGATATATGCCAAAACCATTGTGGCCTTTTCACCTATAGTGCGTTTATTTCTCCTTCTCTTAAAATTGTGTATTTTTTTTTCTTTCCGAAATGTCTTTTCTTTCTAGATGACTACAAAAATGAGATCTTTTCCTTCTAAAAATGTGTACAGTAACTATCACTTAATGTGTAGGCCTCTTCTTCGGTAGGAATTTGAAATCTTAGAACACACATGTAAATACTGGAAGCTAATGCAGAATCATTTTTTTTAAAAGCAGTGGTGATTTATTCCACGATTTATTGAGATGCTAAAATATAATATATAAACTGCATTCCAGTTTTTTACTCCAAATCAAGTGGCATCAGAACTGTGAATTTTTGTGGCTGATAAACAGTAACAGTGTAATGAAATCTCAGTGATTCCACAAGCCTGAGGATTTCATCTCGTTAAAAATGTAAAAGAGTAAAACCAGTTTATGCTGTTAATTTGGTCTCTATTTGAGTTGTCCTTCCTGTATATCATATGACAACTTGGAAATATTATGGTATTGTGGCGAATGGTTTTCTTTGTGGGCGTCTAACAGTAAAGCTAATTTATGACCAGTCTTTACCAGATGATCTGTATCAGAATCTACAATATACCCGGCACGTGGCAAGGTCACAATTTAAGTTGTTAAGGTCATAACCTTAGCCACCAGGCATTTGACCTTTTAGATAAAGTTAACCTTTGTTCATTAGTAGGCACTCAACCGAGAACTTTCTGGAGAGTTTTTTTTTTTTTTTAACTGCTTCTGTATAACTTCTGGCAATGTAATCAGATTCTAGATGGAGTCTCAGTTGGGTTAGTTAAATTTTGTAAGAGGTTAGGCTTTTTAAGGATTCACCTTTTGGGTAGAGGTAGGTTGCAATATCTAGCTATTACCTGCTGTAGGGTAGAATCAAAGCTCTAGGGCAGCTGTGTGGAGACATTTAAAAACTACAACAAGTGGAATTATTTTTAATTCTGCTTAGGCCTCTGCTAATTTTTAAGTGGCATTAGGCCCAAAAGCTAAATCACAATGAGCGTCTTCACCTTTTGCAGATGAGGGATTTTCTAAGATCGGAAGTATTTTTAGCCATCTTAAAATTCACTTTGAAAGACTAATAAATGACCAAAAGTTGCCAGGTAATTGCTGTAATTGTTAATTAGCCAGTGTCAGAGTGAATTGAATTTGTCCTAATGACGGCAGGAGTACTTGTGGAATACTTGTTAGTTTTAAGGGAGAAAGTGAACACTTCTGCACAGTAATCTTTTACGTCAAGAGTTACTGATTACTTCCATGCTACCCCCTATTCCTCCTGTCTTTAGTTAGTTCTGCTTGGACCAGGAATAGCAAAGGTCCTGTCACTCACAGAAAGAGCTGTTGCAGTGTCTTGGAAGCCTGATACCTGTACTGTAAAACCGTGTGACAGTATTACTGATTACCACATTACCTGTACCATATTGTTCACTTAATTATGCTGTCGTGAATGCGCATTTAAAATTATTTAGATTACTGCTAGTTTTGCTCTCCTATGCCACGTATTATTTCATTTAAATCAAAAGTGAAATGCTCCCATTCGGGTGCATTTTAGTTTTATTTTGCTTCGTGATTGCCATTCCTTCATATAGTAGTAGAGAAAGCCGTGATACGCAGATAGACCAGATGGTCATGTTGACAGATTGAGAATTCACTTCCTACTGCTTCAGAGCAGGTGTAAGATCAGGAGTGTCTGTATATGAGTGTGTGTGCTTTGGGTGCATGTGTATGCACATCCAAGCTGCACACGGAGTGCTGTTGAGAGCACGGGCAATGATTCTTCTTAAAAAAGCTAGAACTTTAAATACAGTGTACTATATGGACAAGCTTACTAGTGTACATACAATAATTATTGTAAAAAATTTTTAGTAGATAATGTTAGATCATTACAGCTTATAATTTTTATGTCAAATTAATTATGACAATTTACTAATGTCCAGCTAACTTCTCCCATTAGTTTGAGACAGTCTTGTACATCTAAAATATAGTTAATATATTTTTTTTTTTAGCAGGTGTGCATGTTTGTGTGTGTTGACACTCATGCCTAGGACAATGCATTATGTAATTAAACTTCTTTAATACCTTAAACTCCATAACAAAAAGTTATATAGTTAGTTCCTCCAGTTTATAATAGTAAAGCATATTTGGAAAAGGAAGGATTAAGACTGAGATACAGTGATATTTAAAGTTGAGAGTAAGTACCACTCTATCTTAAATTCTAACTCTAACCTTCAGCTAAAGCCAAGATGGATTTTGTGGCTGATTGATCTACTGTAAATTGTTGGTATATGTACAAATTTGCATTTTTCTTTATTTTTAAATTCTTTAAAGGAGATAACACTAGTGATCAACAAACTGGAGATAAATATGGCTTTTATATTCTTGAGTGTTTTCTGTGTACCTTTGAAGATGGCAACAGTGTCCTTTATAATGTAGTGAAAAAGATTGAAATTCAGAGGCAAAGAGTGTATAGAAATGAGGGAAAAATAGCTGTTCTGTAGTAAACCTTTGAATGGAGATCAGTTCATTTATGACTGTGAGATTTGAGTATTGGTTAAGAAAATTTCCCAATGCTGCTGGCTTGGATTTGCCTTGTCTTCTTTTCCACCCAGTGATGAATAGCATTAATTTAAACCTATTTAAGGCTAGTGTGGGAGAAACCACAGCCTTTGTTGTGGTCACTGCTGTACACAGTAGGACTGGGTATTTCACTTGGTTAAGGCCTCAAGCTGCTTCCCGAGGACACAGAACAGCCTGTCAGCTTTTTAAGTCTTGCGCAGAAGCAGTAACAATTCTAATTGCTCACAAATGTCAATATAGATTCTTGGAAACAATTTTGAGAATTAGAATAGAAGAAAAAACATAAAATACAGAGGGAGTTCAGTGAATGTGCAAAACACTGGTTTATTACCATCTCAGCAATGAATTCCCTATGGTTATTTAGAGGTTAGATAATGCTTTTAAATATATTATAAATTGCAAAGTCTTGGGGAGGGTGGAGTAGGGGAAGGAAGAAGTCAGGTGGAAGAGGAAGAGAATGAATGAACCAGCCTGCTTTATTAAGAGAAACATAAAACTGTGAACTTAATCACAAATGGAGATGCTCTAAAAAGTGTTTTGGTTTAAGTAATGACTGTAAAGGGATCCTGGGCAGCGAGATATCACATGGAGAATTTTATAATCCATCTCCCCACAATTTTTTGCGTAGCTTGTTTCAGACTAAAAGACTATTTGGGACTTTGGGAGTTTCTATTAAAATTTATGGAAAGAGAAGTCCTACAATTACTTTTAGAGTATTGGAGTCCAGTTAGAGACACTTCAGTACACATACACTTGGAAAAGGGGCCATGGCAATAGTTTCTATTTTTACCATTTTGCTTATAAAGGTGCTATGTACAGTGACAACTTTTTAACTCTCTTCCACTAAGGCAACTGTAAGGTACAATTTATTGATCCAAACTTGAGTGTCCCTGAACTTACCAGAATTCTTTAGATGCTATTTAGAGGGAAGTGACCTTTTTCTCTCTAGGTCTTGCCCAAAATATTGGAAAACAATTCCTCTTGTTCTGTTATGATAATTCCACTGTGTAAAATAGTGTATTTTATCTAGTGGAATGAGTTTTCCCATGAAGGTACTAGTTAAATAAACATGGCTTATGAGGCAAAGGAATAAGTTGAACAAATGACAAATTGCAGCAACCCTGAAGCAGAGGACATTCTTGTTTTTCTCTTTGTAGAACTAGCACACTAAATAAGATAAAATTGAGAAAAAGAAGTTTATTTGTGTTATCATTTTGGTGTGTGTTGGTCTTATTTAACACGTGATATATGGCTACCCCCATTTCCAGAATGAATATGATCTAAATAACTGGAGATTAAAGTGGAATAGTTTAAATGGTCTTTGTCTGAGAACTTCAGACTTATTTCTCTTCATGTCTTTCAAATATTTTCTTAGTCATATGTTTTGGACCTAGATCAGTTGAGAGTAGAGAAAAGGAGTATGGAAGGAAGGAAGAAAGGGAAGTAAGTTATCGAGTGTCTATTCTGAGGCATGCTCTGTACTAAGTGCTACCATGTATGGTAGCTTAGTCTTTTTTTCTCTTTTCTTTTTTTACTTTGTAGCAGTGCTGTGAATAAGTAATGTGCTCCCCATTTATATGGGTGAAAATAGGGTCTTAGAGTGATCAAGTGACTTATGCAGAGGAAGATTCAAACCCAGACCTCCTGATTGTAAACCCTGTGCTCTTTAAAAAAACAACTCAATTCCTTTTTATATCCGTCTTTTACATCCTGTTGTCTGGGGTTGGATGTCATTTAAATGGCATCACACACTAACTTTGACTCAATGGGGAAATAAAAAGTCAAAATCCAAACCCTTCCCACGGATATATTTTACTGTTCAGTTCAGATCTTAGCCACAGAATGAGGCCTCACTTGGTTAGGAGAGAGAGATGGTTTTATGCTTGTCAGTAGTAGGGTCAAAAATCTAGAATGACTTGTTCTTTCTTGTTTTTAGAATGTTGAAGTTTAGTGAATAAAAGCATTATGACACAGGTTTAAGAATTTTTTTTTTTTTTTTTTTTTGGTAAATCGGTTCTAGATTCTTTGGGAAGCCATTGAGAATTAAAGCAAGCATTATAAAAAAAAAAATATTTTGCTGTGCAGATTTTTGTGCATGTTTTCTTATGTGAACAAGAGAAATATATTTTGAATTTCCCTTAATGATTAGATTTTACCATTTAAAATTTACTTCACTCTAAAAAGGACCTTTGATTATAGCCCTGTGTACTAGTATTTAAAAGAAAGCAAGACTCAAGTTTTTGAGAAGAGAATGGAATTTTGTTAGTTTTAAAATTATTTCAAAATTTGAAATAGAAAGGAGAAGAAGAAAAAATGAGGACAGATTTCATTGTAATGTCCTTAAAGGACTGAGCCTTATTTTTGTTTCTTAAAACAGAAACAAGATTGATTCTTAATGAGTTCAGTGTAAAAACTCAAAGCCTCACCCATATGAATTTTATAATTGTGAATAGAAACAATAACCAATAAATATGATCTATATACTATTATATTAACTTTTCCAAGGCTTATTTAAAAAATAAGCTGATGAACTAAGCTTATATTGAATAAAATATCTATTTAACTTCCTTTTTTAGAAATATTGATAAGTCTTTGAGTTGTGGAATACCAGTTATACTGGAAAGGGAAAACTGCTGTGTATGAATAAAAGTGATTAAAATGGAAAATAAGAAGATTGGAATTAAAACAATTGGAACTCATATCCTCTTGTCCTCTGCGTCTCATTCCATTCTGCCTACCTTAAAAATTTTTAAATAGACTTATTTTTAGAGCAGTTTATGTTTATCGAAAAATTGTACAGAAAGTACAGAGTTCCCACATTACCTTCCCACATATACAGTTTCTTCTCTTATTAACATCTTGCATTGGTATGATACATTTGTTGTAATTGATGAACCAATGTTGATACATTATTATTAACTTAAGGCCATAGTTTACATTAGGGTTAGCTCTTTTTGTTGTGTAGTCCTGTGAGCTTTGACAGACACATAGTGCCCATTGGAGTGTCATTGGGAATAGGTTCATTGCTCTAAAAATGCCTTGTGCTCCACTTGGTTATTCCTCCCCACACCCCTCATACTGCCTGCCTTTTTATACCTCTGCTCAGTGCTTACAGTGGTCCCAAATAACTTGTGAGTTTCCAGACATAAACAGTTTTTCAGAGCATATATAGTCATATAAAATTTGTAATGGCTTTTTTTTTTTTAATGCATTATGGGTTTAAAAAAATGAGATTAAATAAAAATGACAATAAACATATTTAAAAAAATGAATGCTATTTAAAAAAGTCTATGTCTGTCTATGTAGCACCTGCCATTGTCAGGCCACTGTCTTTGTTGCTGTGGTTTGGGTGATTTTATTTGCTTCTGTAATTTTGCCAGCGCATGATTGGGTAGTGCAGCATGTTCACGCTGTTGGGCAAGATGAATCTTTGATGAGTCATATAGCTTGATCCGAATGGTAGTTTTTGGTAGGGACAGGTATTTTTCAGTGAATAATATGAATTCTGTGGTGCTAAAATATCAATTTTAATTTAATTTTCAAAACTAGAGGTATAGTAATATCAGAAACTCTTCTGTATTGACACATCCCTGCCTCTTCCCCCTCTACTATCAAAAGCATTTACAATTCTGTGTATTTTAATCTTAAAGGTGTTAGTCATTTCATTTTAAACTCCTACCTCAAATAAATACTGTACCTACAAAAAAACAAAAAAACCAAGCCCATTGCTGTTGAGTCGATTTCTGACTCATACCGACCCCATGGGACAGAGTAGAACTGCCCCATAGGGTTTCCAAGGTTGTAATCTTTAAAGCAGACTGCCACATCTTTTTCCCGCAGAGCGGCTGGTGAGTTCGAACTGCCAACCTTCCGGTGGTTAGCAGCCAAGTGCTTAACCGCTATGCAACCAGGGCTCCACATTGTACCTACCCAAACCAAAAAACAAAACCCATTGCCGTTGAGTTGATTCAGAGGACAGAGTACAGCTGCCCCACAGGGTTTCCAAGGAGCAGCTGATGGATTCGAGCTGCAGACCTTTTAGTTAGCAGCTGAGCTGTTAACCACTGTGCCACCAGGGCTCCATTGTACCTACAGAATCCCATTATTGTTGCCTTCCAAAGGAGCTGACATTACCAGTCCTTAGGTTGACAAATTCTCATCAACTTCTGTGGAAATTTTGGCTGCAGAAGGAGTAAAAGTCAAAGAAAGGCCATAGACAGATGGATTTCAGTTTCAAGATGACATCAAGCCTTTCTTCTGGCATTTTTTAACATTCCAAATGAGTAAGGGATGGAGATGCTAAAAGATCTTACTGTAAAATGAGTAATTAAGATATTGTATATCATAGTAGCATATAGTAGCATGCTATTAAACAGAGTTATATGGGCTCAGATATTGTAGCAGATTGGCAATGAAAACAGTAAGTGTCTTTTATGCTGAATTCAATTAATAAATAACATTAGATACTTAACATATTGTTGATTGATGAAAAACCATTTGGACCTGAGTATATATTTTTAGCATTAAAAAATTGGAATTGAAAGATAATGGTTACAAACTCGGGTTGAAGCAAGGGTTCTGGGTAAGAATTTGGCAAAAGCTTATTTGCATAAAAATGCTTGCATTTTTGTATGACTAGGGCATGATTTTTTTCATGGATGCATGTTATATAAAAATTACTGACTTACTAAAGTTTCTGATTGATTCATTTAATCCCCCCCCCCCCCCGCCGCGTCTTTTAAATGGTAGAGGTTCTCTTTTGGAGAGCAGTTTCAAGTAACTTCTGAGAATGAAGTCTTTGTAACTTGATGCTGTTCAACAACGTAAGTATTGTTGTACGTTCCCGCCAGGAAAAGATAGTCATTGCAATACTTTTATTGTATGGCCTCTTAATGTGACAAGGATTTTTATTAAGAATTCTTTTTTTTAAAGGTACTTTTGAAAGTGTCCCTATCCTCGTCAACCAAGAATTGCAGTGGTTTTAAAAAGATTTAAATAAATTTTGACCATTCTTTCAGCTCACTCACTGTATGGACAAAAGTCTGATTTTTAACAAAGGTTTTGAAATTCTTGTGTTTTAGATTTTCAGTAGAATGAAGTAGGAATAGAAATTAAGAAAGAAGTGACATCTCATTGGACCTAGGATATATACAGTGCTTTGGAGAATGAGGATATGCAGTCTTAAATGTTAGGGTTAAAGAACTAATTGTTCTAAAGATATTTGCTCATAGTCTTAGAAAAAGATGACAAACATGCAAAATGGATAAATGTATTCCTTTGTACTTTTACCACCTACATTTTTAAACTACAGCAACTCTAATTTCTCTGGAAAGGTCAGAGGTTTCAGACAGAAAGCTTTGTAATTCTTCAAAGGGAGACATTTTCAGTTTTGCTATATAAAGACAGATTATGCATAGCTTTTACTTTATTTACAATTGAGACTTGGAGGTGCTGGGGGGGGGGGGGCGGTGTTGAATAAGTGAAGCCATGCCATGAGACAGCAGAATTTCTGGACGGAAACATAGTTGGGAGAGAAATATAGATTCACATATTTGGCCCTTTACTACCAAATCGCCTTGTTTAAAAATGAGGATTAAAGTAGCTTTAATGATTCATTTTGCTTTGTAACAGAGCATTCTGTTCTGGTTCCACTATTATTTATGGAGTTGGAGATACTTATCTTCTTTTCCAGACCTTCTTCTCAGATCTTTTGCTCATTTACCATAGGTACCTCTACCTGTTTTAAAATAAGCCATTAAAGATGGAGCTTTTACTGCTCTTCTTAGAAAATATTTTCCACATTTTGGTGGGGGGAACCCACGAGGAACCCAACACATTTCAAGCCTGTTAAACACTTCCATAAAATCATTTATTTTCGGTTGTATCCATATTGTAAATCAAGAATGATATTCCCTAGGTAGCTTCAAGACTGGGATACATATTGTCGAGGTAATTTGAGTCAGATTCTGCCTAGAAATAAGAGAATTTGTTATAAACTTTTCAAACACTCGAGCAGTTCAAGGAGTTTGCTTTTCTGGGTGTCATTTCTTAGGATTCACTTTGCTGGATTTTCTGAATTGTGGATATGGGTTTCTGTGGTTTTATGTGGGTTTCTTTGTTTTAATTTTGTTTTCCTTTTGGACTTCTCCAGGCTTTGTAGAATTTTTCACTTTGGGTGGTGCAGGGAGTAGAGACTGTAGATGACTTTTGTTGTAGGTTGCTCCTGTTAGTCAGGAAACAGGTTTAGGGAGTGTTAGTAATCACCCATAGTCAAGAGTAAGTGGCAAAGCCAGTATTCAAGCCAAATCCGTCAGATCCCAGACTTGTGCTTTTCACCCCAACTATACTTGAATTATCTTTTCTTATGCATTATTTTAATAGCTCTTCATATACACCTTAAATTTTAGGTGGGGGAACTTTTATTATTGCCTTGATGTAGGTTGCAGAAACAGAGTGAGAGATGGGCTGAGTCACTTGTCCAAGGTTACATGGTTGTTCAGTGGTTAGGATTCATAACTAGGTTGAACCCTTCTGTGGCCTGTTTTTTTTCTCTGATGTGTTCCTCAGTATATCAGACTCCCTAAGCTCTGCTTCTGAATTTATGGATGGGCTAAAAAGTTTTCCTTGTGTGTACATAATTACGCTGAAAGCCCCTGTTTTCTCTGAAGTTTAAAATTTGTAGGAAACTAGAGCTTTTTCTGTTTTGATATTAGATTTAGAGTTTCATACCTTGAAGGAAACTTAGAAGCCCAAACCTTCATTTTACAGGTGAGGAAACTGAATCCATGCATCCCAGGAGCTATGGAGCTGAAAAAATTCTTGTATAAATTGGACAACAGTTGTAGCCTGTTATCACTTGCATCAAGGTGAATGCTCTTTGGTTGATGTTGGCATAGAAGATCTATTTTGGCTTGCCTTTATCAATAAATTCTACCACGTTGTCTGCAGTTCAGTTCAGCAAACATGTTTTGAGTTAGTATGTGCTAGGCTCTGAGCTAGATTCCAAAGACACAAAAATGAAGAAAATACTGACATGAGTTGATGCTATCCTATATGTGATTTCCTCAGAAATCAAGATGTAAAAGCTTTTGTTGTTTTTAAAAGTAGAGCCCTTCCAACTAATATCCTGTATGAAGTTTTAAACATTTACAGAACCAGTTGTTCGTATTGCTTTTTTACTGAACAATTGGTGTATCTTGAGGAATTGTCATTTAATTATATTTCTGTTGAGTGTTAAATTTTGAACTTTCTGTATAAAAAACATTCTATGTATGTAAACATCAAATCTAAGAGGACACAGAATAGGGTGCAGCTGGTTTTTATTATTTAATACTTCACTGTAGTATGTTTTCTTTAAAAAAAAGTTGGTGGTGCACAGAAAAGTTCAATTTCTTTTTTTAAGGGCATCCTTCTAGTAATGCTGAAATATGAAACCAGTAGAGTTATAGGAAAACTAAGCAGCAGGAAAATGGGGGAGTGAAAAACAGAAAGGAAGGAAAGACCTTCAAGAGCAACTCATGGTGAACTCATTTGGCAGTTGGTAATAGTTCCTAAAACATGGCCAAGTCCCAGTAGTGTAGCCACATCAATTCCCTATTTTATTCCCTCTTGGAAGCAAGTTAGCAACAACGGTGGATTAATTTATAAGCAAGGTACCCATGGGCTTACATTAAGCAAGGTATGCATGGGCTTACTTATGTATTCTTACTAATCTGTAGTACACAGTTTCACATGGGTTTGTGGTGAAAAACAGGTGAAATTTTGCACTGCAGATTAGTAAGTAAGCACAAATAAGCCCGAGAGTACCTTGCTTGTTGAGTAATCCGTCCTTGTTAGCAATCTTGAGACTTTTACACTGAAGTGGATTTTAAGGTGTCCAAGGTTTCAAGCTGCTTTGCCTTTCTTTCTCTTGTTAAAACAAAACAGATATGTATTACGTTCGGACAGAAAGCTTGTAAGAGGTTGTATGTGTGAGTGTGTTAATGAGGCAGCTGTGAGGGTCTTTTGGGAAAGTGTGTACAGATGGTGATAGGAAAGAGAAGAACTGTTGCATGTCTGATAAATAAAATACAAAACAAGTACAACAACAGAAGTCTGGTGGTCCCAAACAGTCTATACTGGAATTTTTTGTTCTCTGTTATAGTTGCTTGTTGTTTAATCTGAAAGTGAAATCTGCTTCTGCAGCCACTAATATGTGTGTATAGAGCACAGAACAAATGATCTGTTCTGTAATTATTTTCAAACAGCAGAAAATGTGTGTGTAACATTTAGAATGGCATGGGATTGTCATAGAAACTCATTCTCAACACTGTAAATAAAAAAGGTTGGGGATTAGTCACAGTAACATGTGGGACATCATGAAACTTAAGACAGATTTCTTTGTTTTATAGTCAGTAAGAGAAGTGAAGTAAACTTGATATAGTTCTTGGGATGTTAGCAGTTCAGTTCTCTTTCAAGGAAAGAGAAAACCAGGTTGTCTTCCAATTAAATCAGCCATCTGTATATAAATATCAGAATTTACCTGATGCATTTAGCAGTAGCTAATGTTTCATTCATTTTAAGAGTGTCTTCTTTTCAAATAATGAAAATTTAAGAAGTTTGAAAATTGCTCTGTTTTTGCTGGTAGTCTTTAGATTCACCCTTGGGGCCCCCCCCCCCTTATTTTCTTGTAATCTTGAGTGGCATTTTTATAGTTCTGTCCATGTCCTGTTTTCTTTAACCTCCCAATTTTGTCTTGTAATATGAATAAAACTAAATACTTCAATGATAAAGAACCATCAGCAATGCTATATATTTTAAAATATATATTTTTGGGTTAGAATTGTGAATCCACATTAATGCCATTACATACTTTTCTGTTTTCTAATCTATTATTGAGAAGAAAATTGTTTCAGAGTGTTCTCATTCTCTCTTTGACTAACATCTGGATAAAGAATTACTTGTCTTTAAATTTGGTATTAATCCCCAATTGCATGTTCCCACCAGGGTGATGTTTCAATAAACTCTTATGCGTCAGCCTTAGTTCTTTGATTTCTTGAACTTTCAGGGGTAGGAACTGAAGTCTGAGAAGCAGTTTTAGGATTTAAGAAATTTAGTGTTGTGGAATGACTTGTACTTTTGACAAGGCCCCGTTAACAATGCTGTGCATTACTAAGTGTTCTTATTGTGTCAAGAGAATAGATACAGTATTTAAGTAAAGGTAAGGTATATTTAGACAAATACAGGATAACTAAAGGGGATGCATTTCCTTTCTGGGTTGACCAGTGAACACTTGAGAGTGCCTATGCAGAGATACAAACATTTTGGTGTTCAGAAGAATCAGGGACTCCCTGTCTTTCCTGTCTGTCTCCTGTAAGTCTCTACCTAAATTTTTACTGTAGTGTATGGATAGAGAGCCCTGGTGGTGCAAAAGGTTAGTTAAATGTTGAGCTGCTAACTGAATGGTTAGTAGTTTGAACCCACGCAGGGGCTCCATGGAAGAAAGACCTGGTGATCTGCTTCCATAAAGATTACAGCCTAGAAAACCCTGTGGGGCAGTTCTCCTGTGTCATATGACGTCACTATGAGTTGAAATCTACTCGACAGCACAGAGCAACAACAACAGTATGTGCATATATATTTTTGTTCTTTTCCTCATGCTGTTTCTTCTGCTTGAAATGCCCTTACCCACCTTTACTTGGTTAACTTGTACTTTAGGACTCAGCTGTAACATCATTTCCTCAAGGAAACCTTTTCACCCCAAGATTGGGCTAAAGGCTCCTTCTCTGTGTTCCTGTAATATCCTGTTAACACTTTATTAGTCCTCACCATTAGCACTTCCTGTGTTGTAATAAAATTATCTGTCTACATCTGTCTTGCAAATTGGGCTGTGATTTCTCTGTGCGCAGGGACAAAGTCCTGTCAGTTTTTGTGTGTCCTACACAGGTATGTGCTCAGTAGCTCTGTTGACCTGGTGACTAGCTGGAGAATCTGTTGAACAAAACAGAAACTTGAGAGGCTTATAGTATTAGTAAACAAGCTAAGTAACGTATTAAAATAGTTTTTGAGTGTTCATCTCAGGACTGAATTAAAGCCTTTTTTTTTGGTCAGAATTATTTTCCCATTTCGTGTAAACTGTTTCTGTTCCTCCACCAAAATCATTAGTTTTGTATTAAACCAAAGGAGCTACTGACCTGTGAATAATTTTAATTCTGAAAATAAAGGTTTGGTGGTGCTAGACTTATTTATAGAAAACTATTCAGGCTGTTTGTTTTTCGCTCCACAATCCTCATCTTGGCTTACATCTAACTGTTTACATAGAAAAGATGATTTGGGGTGAAGGAGTAATGTAGCCATTACTCCAGCTTATATGTGAAAAAATTATCTTTCCCCCAGCAGTCATTTTTCAGGTACCTACTGTGTACTGGGGATCCTGCTAGGTGGGGAAATACAGAATTTTAGTTTCATGCTGTTTGAATTTAGGAGCATCTGGCTGTTTGTAAAGCGTACAGTTTTGATTAAAATTGGAGCCTTCAGTGTGGACACTCACATTTTGTATTGGTTTTGAATCACGTACTGTCTTACTCTGTAGAGAAAGGGCCTGTTAGTCATATCCTTATCTCAGTGAGCATTTGTAGGATTGTATGTGTTCCCCCACTTAACAGGGTATATTTTGGCATGGTTACTTACCCTAAGTTGGGAGAGGCGAAAGGCAGTAGTAGTAAAACAGTTATAGATGAGGATTAAGGTGTTGGGCCAAATTGCATATGGTGAACTCATAAAGTTCCTTCTCCTATCCAATCCTCTACTCTCATTAAAACTGTTAGACCAGTTTCATTAGCTCCAGAATATACCAGCATTTGTAAATCTTCTTTGTTTAATTGGAGACCTATTGATTGTAGGTAACGTAAGCCTCTCTAAGGGAAACAGGACCCAACTGAAGATAAGACTTTCTTCCCCCCAACACATACAGCATTCATGATTTTATTTCTCTAGGCATGTTCATTATCAAAACCATTCCACTGCAGACTTTCCCATCAAGTGTTTCCGCCTGGCCCATTTTCGTATCTAAAAGCGCCTACTGGTTTCAGCAAAGAATAATAGAAGGATTTTTGACAGAATATACATTTCTTTTTTTACTGAAACCTTGGAAACGATAAACAGGAACTCAGAAAATCATATGAAAACCAATTTGTTTTAAAGAGACTGAGAAAAGTCTTCTTTTGTGCTTTCATAGAATGCTAAAAGGAACCAAATTCTGGCCATATTCTTTGGTGAGCAATAACCAAAAATACTGCAGTGGGCAATGAAAAATGGAATGGAATTTTTTTCACCTACATTCTAATCGGATCTCACAGCTGCAGAGAGGATAGTGTACCAGCCTGAGCATGGCAGAGTACAAGGAATGGGATTTTCCCGGTGTGCTTCATAGGATTGGGACATCTTACTGCTGTAACTGTTTAAATTAATGAGACCTGGGATCATTTAAATTTTCTACTATATCTTCTTGCAATTCAGTGATTCTTTCTGCAAGGTAAGATCCAGGTCTGCTTATAAGGTAATCAGAATCTTGAGAAGGAGAAATATTGGTTTAGATGTAGATTTTCATACAGTAACTAAAAAATTATATTTAAATGACGTTAAACTGGTCAGCTATTGAAGACATTAATAGCTCTATTTTTCCTTTCTTAAAATTATACTCAGAAATTAGGTTTAACCTGAATTAGGAAGCATTCTGATTTTTTATTCCTTCAACTATTATTGATCTCCAAACAAGCTATTTTGTTAGTGAAATTGTATCATTTTGGGTAAAATTCATTCTTTTCTAAATTTATAGTTTCGTTGATGAATTCATTTAGCAGTGACTTCATGGCTTTATTGTAGCCTTCTGTTTGTTTGGTGTGACTGGTCAAACACAGCTCAGGTTGTGAGAAGTAAATGTTTAGATGGTCATTTAGTAGAGAGATCATGACTATAGAGAGTAACTTTATATCATCGGCTATAATGTTTATCAATGAAATTCTAACTCATTTAATTATTATTTAATTCTCTGATCATATTTTTGTATCTGAGAGAAGACGATCACCTTCATTCTCTTCATTCTGGTGAAGTGTGGGTGGGCAGACAGTGCTGTTTTCATTTTTGAAGTCAGCATACCTGGGAAGACATTTTGAAGTAGAACACCTTTTTAGGATTTGTTGTTGTTAGTTGTCAGAGGGTCCATTTCAACACATGTAATGAAGTGAACACCACTGAGCCTGCCACCCGGTCCAAGAATGAGAACTTAACTAATAGCCTGCATTTACTTGTATGTTCCTCTCTCCTCCAGTCACACTGATGCTCCTCATTATCCTTATTGTTGCGTTTAACATTATGCTCCTACACAAAAAAAGTTTCATCACATATATGTGTACTTAGTACATGGCTTAGTTTGCTTGTTTTTAAGTTTTGTAAAAATGATATATTTTATATATATGTGTACACACACACATGCACGTACATGCACATATATAGTTCTGGGAATTGCTTTTTTCCCCTAATGTTGCTGCATATACTATAATTTATTCTTGTTTTTTGTTGTATATTGTTTCATTGTGTGATAGATCTATGTGATGTTTCTAGTTTTTGCTATTAGCGAATGGTGCTTATGAACTGTAATGTGTCTACTATACCACGGGTGTAAGAGTTTCTTTTGGGTTTGTATCTAGGTGTGGAATTGCTGAATTATAGGGCATTTAAATGCTAGATTATTTCAAAAAGATACTGTTATTTTATTTTACCAAGTAGTTTACACTATCAGTAGCGGTATACGAATGGTTCTATTATTCTGCGTTCTCTCCAACACTTGCCATTGCCAAAATTTTTACTTTTTGCCAGTCTAGTGGTTATAAAATGTTATTTCATTATGGTCTTAATGTGCAATTCTGATTTGATTATTAATGAGATTGAATATATTTTCATTTATTTATGAGTCATTATATTTCCTTTTCTGTGAAATACATGTTTGTGTCTTTTACTCATTTTTTTTTTTTCCTATGTGGTTGCTTGTCTTTTAGTTATTGATTTGTTGGAGCTCTTTATGTATCCTGGATTCTAATCCTTTGCTCATTTTGTGCTTGCATCTTTTTGTAGTTTGTGGATTGCCTTTTCACTTTCTTTATAGTGTATCTTTTGATGGACAAAAATTCTTGATTTTAATATAGTAAAATTTATTAATCCTTTGTTTTATAGCTAGTGCTTTTGTGTCTTGTTTAAGATGACTTTTCTACTTCAAGCTTAGATATATTCTGTCTTACATATTTTTATATATCTTTAAAGTGTTCATCCCATATTTACGTTTGTATTCCATTTGGGTTTTCTCATGTATGTGATGTGGGTGGGGATCCAGTTCCATTTTTTTCTATATGAACAGTTGTCACTACATCATTTGTTGAATAGGTTCTCTTTTCCCCAAAATGATCTTCAGCGCCACCCCTGTCATCAAGTTTACATATTTGTGTGGGTCTGTTTCTGGATTCTTTATTCTGTTCCACTGATCATTTGTCAATCCTGTATTAATATTATTTCGGTTACTAAGCCATTATGGTGAGTTTTGATATCAGATAAGGCAAATTTTCCCCATCTCTCTCTCTCTTTCTTTTCTTTTTTTTTTTTTTTTGTTTTAGGAGTGTTTTGAATTATTTTTGGTTCTTTGCTATTCCATATATTTTTAGAATCAACTTGTCACTTTTCATGAAAAGTCCTGTTGGGATTTTATTTGTAAGTGTACTAAATCTATATAGATAATTTTGGGAGGAATTTACTATCAAATCTATCATACTATCTATGAACATGGTATGTCTCTCCATTTTTTTAGAGTTTATATTTCAATAAACTGAATTATTTTTCATTCAGCTCTTAAACACTTTGTGAAGCTGCTTATGTAAATTGTTTTTAAAGTATATTTTCTAACTGTATATTTCTAGTATAGAAACGTAGTTAATTTTTGTATTGTGATCTGATATCCAGTCATATTTACAGTCAATAATTTGCCTATAAATTATTTTGCATTTACTGTATAGATACTTACACCAAATACAAACAATGCCATTTTCATTTATACTATTCCAATTCTTAGGGCTTTATTGTCCTTACTTTTCTCACTGTGCTGGCCAGGTACTGAATTGAACTGTGATGGTTGTCATCCTTGACTTTTTTCCTTGGTTTCCTATTTATTTTTCACTTACGAATGGAACCGAGCTTATATCCTACTATATTTAAATATTCACTAGTCATATTTTAATTAGAGAAAGGGCAAGGCTTTAACAACTTTGGTTAATTCTTCCCCCGTTTTTCTTACTAGGTTTGGTCTATGTCACCAATAATTGAAACCTCAAATTCTCCTGGCAGATTACTTTATGTCAGGTGCCTTAGTACACATTAATTGTTGGGTGAGTGGTGCTTTTTAAGACTGTAGTTATCTAAAATTTCAAAATAAGGGGCTCATTTGCAGTACTAATTATTTTAGGTATTTTGGTGAAGAGAAGTACCCTGTTTTGTATTGACTTGAAATTCTTTGATAACTATGGTATGTAGATCAGTCTCTGAGGTTTATATTTGAACTGCAGAATCCATAGGTATCATTTTTCACTATCTAAAATGCCTAATTTGGATGGGTTTACTTTTTTTTCCTTTTCTCATGTAATTTTTGTTAAGACTTGAATTGATTACTCCTAATCTTGTGAGCTGACTGCAGGAAGACAACTATTAAAAGTAGAAAGCTATTAAGCAGTCAGGGGTTTATTATGCTTTAGTGTTTTGTTTAAGTCTGTTCTTAATTGGTTGATTAATGTACGCGAAGTCCTTTTCCCCCCTCCATCTCTACAGATGGCAAATAGTAGGTCCCAACTGTCATTGTTCGCGAAAAAGGTTATGGTTCAAAGTCAAAGATTCAAAGATACTACGATAATCAATCATAGGAACTTGTCTCAGAGTGCCCAGCCAGGCAAAAGTTAGGCAGAGGAGTAAGATTTACTCAGAATCCCTTAGGAGCAATTTTTTTTTTTTTTGGTGTGCTCTCGATTTTATTTAGAAAAGATTATCTAATTAGTTGAAACGTCTCTCTGAATTTAGTGTCAGGTATTTAAATAAATATGAAAAAAGAACAGTAAACAAGTTTTCTGTTTACCACTTTTATCAAGTATTGCTAGAATTTAGATACATACTTTAAAAATGAATGTAATAGAGAAAGTAACATTCTGAACGTATTGATGTTAACGGAACACTTTTAAAGGAATCCCTTTTTACCATTTTCATGTGAAGATGATTTATACTGGTTAACTTCCTTTTTTTAGGAGGAAGAATAGAATTATGTTCTGATATTGATCCATAAAGAGGCTTTGCATTTTATTCATACTATAAAAGTGCCTTTAATGGAGACATTGTGGTAATTGAATCTATACTGTGTATCACTATCAAAGTATCTTTTAAATTATTTTATGTTATATAATTCAGTAACTAAATTTAAGTCATGAGGAAGGGGATGACTGTATTGTATCTTTTAAGTATAATGTATAGCTTTTAATACTCTTAAAGTGGATGGCAGTTAAGGACATCCTTTAGTTAAATGCGGGAGAGAGTGTGTTAGAAAGAGAGAAAGAGAAAGAGAGAGAGCAAAGGGGAAAGAGAAGGATTCCATTACATTCAGCACAGTATGAAACTAAGTCAAAGGAGTTTTGTTAATTAAATTCAATTGCCATCCATTAGACTAGTGGAATGAGGTAACTGCCTGGCGCTGACAGCACAGGTATGCAGTTTGGCTAAATGGCCATTTCTGAACCATAGCACACATTTCTCTGCTTGCTCACTTTTTTTTTTTTTTTTTAAGTGAGAGTTTTTATTCTGAAAAAGTCAAAGAGTAACCAGTGCTTGCTGAAGGGTGAAGATACCATTTTTATGCAGTCTATTGAAAAGTGATTAGTTGGCTTGGAAGTGTTTAGTTCACAAGGAGACTATTTGGGAGAAAATGATTTTTGAAAAAATACACAATAACCACAGGCAAATATATTTAGAAAATGTGTACATACATATACACACATCTATTAATATAGACACGTATACACTATAAAATTCAAGCGTCTTTTAAAGCTCTTTGAGTCACAATTATTCTTTTGATTATTTTTAAATATCCTAGGAGTTATAACTACAATCTGGATGTATAATTAGGGGAAGTTATAATAATTCTTAAGCTTATAAAAACGAGATTTAGGTACTGGGTAAGTGTATCTACATTTTGGCATAACTCACTACTTTTAGAGGCTTTATATGTCAGACTGATAAGTTTCTTGCCACAGTGAAATGACAAGAATACCACTCAGACATTGGCTGAGGCATGATTTTGACAGCCAGCAAGTTTGCAGTATTGCTGAGTGCACAGATTTCCACTTCCTGCCAAGATTAAAATTGGCAAAAACCAAAAAGGATATTAGGGATTGTCACTTTAAGAAGAAATAACATGTTAATGTTCGGCATTTGCTTAAGAAATATAAGGGTGATCTCTTGAACTGTAGTCTGTTGAAATCTATAAGTTTGCAATCAATAGAAGAGCTTGATGAATATGAGCATAAAAAAAGAAGACATTCTTAGACGTTGGTGAAAATAAGGCTCGCTTTGGTTTCATTTACAGAACATTATTACTTCCCTTCTATATAAGAAGAATTCTTCACAAAAGCCGTTAGTTTCCCAACAGCCCCTGAAGAACAAAGGCCTACTTTAAGTTTCTGGATCTGAAGACACACTTGCTTTACTTCCTGAAATTTCTCGTTTTTTCCCCTGTGTGAGCAGATAGTTTTTCTTTTATAAGTTGACAAATCTTCCCTATAACAACTGTCATTTATTGAGGACCTACTATGTGTGGGTTCTGTACCAGGCACTCAAATCTTCAGTGTTTTTACTTAAGAGTTTTTGTTTAAATTTGAGCTTAAAAAAATGAAGAAAAATATATCCCCTGTTGTAAAAGAGTCAGACTCTGAAATCTGCTTATACTTTGCTATTTACAGTAAGTACTTTTCAAACAGCTGTAGATGTTCAAATGAAAGTAGTGATGTGGAGTGGGAAATGTGGGAACATTCATTTGTGAAGACTTTGCATTTCTCCAGCTTTATAGCCAACAGAAAAGGAGATTGTTGTGCATTCTATTAAATACTGCCAGTATGATTAATTTAAAGGGTTACATTTTATTGAACCCTGGTGTAGATGTTCTTTGTCAACCCACATTCACAGCTAGTTAGAGTGTGTGTAGCATTTATCAAAACTTTCTGGAGCCCCTCTCACCTCATTAGCATCTGAATCTCTATTCAGCAGTTAATGTCCGTTACTGCTAGAGTGCTCAATTCTTGTTTTCAATAAGCCAGTTGTAAAGTGTCAGACTGTCACTTACAATATAAAAAACCAAAAATGATGGTATTTGTAAAAATGTTATCACCTCATAAAAACAAATTGTAAAGACATGAAAGTGATCTTGCTATGCTGGGCTTTCAGAAGTGAGTTAGTACAGCTACTTTAAATACCAGTTGTGTCGATTCCCACACTTTTCTACCAATGGAGAGGTTTACACAGCATAATTTAAGTTACAATTACACTAATTAACATCTCATTTGCATAAATTGTTGAAGTCAAAACTACAAAGAATAGTCTAAGAAGCTTAATCCTATTTGTTCAAAATAGAAAGATTTTTTTTTTTTAAACCATGGTCTGAAAATTGGCAGTATAGTATATTGCGCAGTGCCATTTAAGACACAAATGCTTTCTATTTGTCTAAGAACATATTGCTCTATTTTTAGAACCCTACATTTTTAGTATGATTTTGAAATTAAAAAGAATGCGCTACAATCTGGCACCTGAATCAGTGATAACAGGAGATTAAAATCAAGGTGCAGTATCATTTGTATGTAGTAGTGCAGAGAAACATGACTTCATAGAGTAGATGAAGAAAGTGTGTGTGTGTGTATGTGTGTGTGTAGCACTTCAATAAGTTCCCCTATATTTTTTCAGTGATCAGTTAAAGTTTTTAAGAATTGTATGGTCTCTTTCCACTCACTTAGATGTTTTCAGTGTCTTGCGTTTGCCTTTTTTCATTGTAGATTAAGGCTATATTAAAGGTAGCTTTCACGAAGATTTTATGCATGTTTGCTATCTCACGTGTTTTGTCAGGTAACTTCCTTTTTAATGGCCACCCAAACCCAGTTAGCTTCCAAGGAGGTGATTTAATAACTCCGACTGTCTTCTTCTCTAAGACCCATTTAAGATTAGGGACATGTTTTCATACAGTGGATTAATGACGTTTTCATACTAACCTACAAAACTCTGCTGCACTGTCCTTCGTAGGTATAACATTCATTCGTTTTATGTGCAATCAGTTTTACCATTGGGCTTATATTTGATTACATTGTGCATATATGGAAATAAAACATCACCTACGGAAATTAGGGTTCTTTTTATTGTTAATTTTTATAGTAATTTTGGACTGGGAATTTAAAAAAGCCCTCTTAATTAGTAAAAGATTTCCTGTGTTTTATTAGCCCTTAAAATGTGACAAGATCAAGAACAAGATTAGAATGAAAATTTCACTTTAAAGCTACATGTCTTTTGAGAGCATTTTGTTTGTTTATAGTATATTGCCTACCTTAATTTAATTTTTATAGTCTTACATTAAATCAGTACTTTAATTTGATCTCATAATGTAAGACTTATAAATTACTGTCTTTGACATAATTAATTTACAGATAACGTATTGACCACCAACTGTATGGGAGTTGTTGTGTTAGGTTTGCTGGAAGAAACAATCTTGCTTTCAGGAACCATATGTTCTTTCATGGGGACATGTAAATACCAAATAAGAAAACATTTTGTAGAAATTCAGAAGAGAGTTGGTGATGGATTGGGACAGTCTAGAAGGCTTCCTGGATAAATCTGAACTTGAATTGTGGATTGAAGGGTGATTTGGAAATTAGATGGTGAGGAGTGGTGGTGTGGATCAGTAGAAAGAAGACTAGAGAGCTAGGCGAGAGGCACGAGTGAAAGCATAGAAGCAGGAATATACAAGATTTGTTCCAGATCAGGTAAGTCAACAAACCTGATTAGAATGGGGTTCATGTGAGGAGGGCATTGAATGTCAGTTTAAAGGCTTAGGCAACAGGGAGTCATGTAGGGTTGTTGAACAGGGTTATGACATTTTTCAAGCAGTGTTTTGGCAAGATAAATCCTCAAATGCAGGGAGTCTTGAAATAGAGTTAGGGACAGCAGACTAGTAGCTATGTAGTTGTCTTGACACAAAATGATAAATCATGTTGGTATTTGTTTCCTACTCCCTGAGTAATATGATAAACTAAATACATGAAACAGCCAGGGCACATTTGAGAAAAATGTTTTCTGATTCTCAATGGTATTTAAATAAAACCTAAAAAAATGCTGTGTAATATAAGGCATTTCCTTCTTTTTTTAAAAAAATAGTGATTAATATTGCATATATTTAGAAGGGTGTGTATGGAAAAAATGAACATTATTTCCTTTCTTCTTTCTGAGAAAAAGTGAATTCCATATTATTTTCCCTCTTCCTTTTAAAAAAGTTGATTTTCAGAGAGCACATTTCTGTTTCTTTTGAGTATGGCCAAATTGTTTAGTTGTCAATATTTGATCATTTTTGGACGCTGAGGTCAGGTCAGAGTTACTTGGGAGAAAGTCCTGGACTTTTCTTCTTATCTTTTAAAGGCTTATCTTTGATGAGGTTGGACATGGTGTGCATGGTGACTTTTATCACTTTTCTTGTCACTTTTCTGTATTTACCTTGTTCATAGTATGTAATCTGAGGGCCTTCAGGAGATCAGAAAAAATTTGGTCTCAAACATCACCTTTTGCATATTTGACTGTAACTAGGAAAAAAATGGGTGTTGTATTCGGACAGAGAACTGGAATGCATTGCCGTAAGTAAAAGAAAAAGAAAAATCCCAGTTGCTGTGGAGTGCATTCCGACTCACGGCCACGCCGTGTGTGTCAGAGTAGAACTGTGCTCCGCAGGGTTTTTGGTGGTTGGTTTTTCAGAAGTAGATTTCCTGGCCTTTTTCCTGAGGTGCCTCTGGGTAGAGTTGAACCTCCAACATTTGGGTTAGAAGCCAAGCAGGAACACCTAGACGTATTTATTTAAACATTCAGCAAATGTATACTAACCACTTAATGGAAATAAACTGGTACAAGATTATAGTAGAATGATAAAGAAGAATGAGAAGCTGCCCTTTCCTTCCATAGACTGGTAGAAGAAGAGGTAAACATGGTGAGTTCTATGTTATATGTAGAATACAAAGGACCCACATGCCCAGGAGGGGACGATATTGATTCTGAGTCGGGGAAATGAGAAAGACTTCTGTGAAGGAGACACATTAGAGCAGGGCCTTGAGAGTTGGCAAGGGAAGTGAAGGGATGGAGCATGGAGATGGGAATGTATAAAATGTGTTCTGGAAATAGCATATGGTTGAGGTAGAACACAGGGTGTGTAGTATACGTAATGATGTTTGCCCTCATTCATTCAGGAAGCACCCATTGTTTAACTTGTGCCAACCACTGAACTAGGCTACCCATGAGAAACTCACCAGCTTCTTCATGGACAAAGTTGTAAGAGTTTGTCCAGCTGGACAAAGTTGGAAGACCATGTACAATTGCCCCTCACCCCAAAGAGGGAAAAGGTCCACATATGGTATCTTTGTCATATCATTCCTTGGCATAGATAAAGAGTTTGGGTCAAGGGTAGGTTTTAACATTTACATTCCCTTAACTATTTTAAAGTGTGACACTTTGGAACCTCTAAAAAGGTGGTAAAGACCACAGTTCTCCCCGCTCTTTCTGTTCCTTCACCATGCAGCCAGATTCTGCCTTATTTCCAAGGTGATCTGAGGAGTTACTACCATCTTCTACCTTGTCCTCTGCTAGTTGTCCTCTGCTAGTCTCCTTACAACTTCCTGAGCAGAGTGTGAGTCTTATGTGGACGTCTTCTCATTCTAGAGCTGCTTGGCGCTAACAGGGTTCAGTGGCGGAAATGCAAGTACTGAATTTGAGACCTCAGGATAGTGTTGGAGAAGGAGAATCCGTCAGTTACCAGTAGAATTGCCTTATGGATTTGAGGAACCCCTGTGTGCAGCGAAACTGAAACCATGAGCTAATTAACAAAATAACTTCACAGTACCTATCTATCACTGCTAGTGTTGCTATAAATAATTGCACAGTTAAGGACTTCCAGTAGCTGTAGGTACACAGAAAGCATGGATATTAGAAAGTTTAGTTGACATTAATGAAGAAACAGTTGGCTCTGGAACTTTGCCTAACGGGAATGAGGTTTTGTGAATTTGATAAAAACTGTCGGTTGTTAAGCCGTCTTCTGGTAGGTGAAAAGTGGTTTTTTGATGCAGTTCTGCCTGGCATGTATCTTCTCTATGGTCTATTATCTTGAGGGAGTGACATTCGTTAATTTGGTATCTGTGTGCATCCCACCCAAATAAAGAATGTTTCATCTGCAAAGTGAATTGCCGTATAGTCATCAGACTCTAGAAATAAATTATCAGTGATGACTGCCATGGGTGAGGCTGTTTGTTTATCACATCACTGGAGAACAGAGTAAAGCGAGTTTCATATTTTCTTGAGTCTTGAATTCTCATTTTAGACATCTGTTCGGAAGCTTTCTAAACCATGGAATATCCTAAATGAGCATTTTGTTAAATGGATGAAGGAAGACTTAGTTTTCCATTGTTAGGTGAAACCTAATTAAAAATTAATAACCTTGTGTTGGCTTGTAAATTCCTTATTTCCTGCATGTGTGAATGTATTTTGTTAGAACATTCCATTTTAAAACATGCTTATTTTTTTATGACAAATATTCTAAAATACTGCTTGCTTTCTGAATTACAGAAGGGTGTCAAAGGGTAGACTCTTGTTGGGGGTGGAGGGAGCTGGAAGGTAGTAGAGCCATGTAGCTTTATGAATGGTATTTTCTGTGAATACAGCAGAATTAGTTTGATGTTCCATTTCACCCTCTTCAGCATGATTGCTTCTGTCATGACAGCTAACAGAGGTACTCCTGTTTGTGTTATGTGAGGAGTTCTTTATGAACTTAATATACGAAAGCTTTTTCTCTTCCGATTCTCTAGTGGACTTCTGGTGAAATTATGTGGGTAGCTTCCATTAATGTTAATGGAGGTTATGGATATAAATCCCTGCATAGTGATGGAAGAATGAGCCCTAGAGAGAAGCGTGTTTGTGATGAATGACTAGGTTAGTGATACACGATTCACTTGGTCTCCCTAATACCATTTTTTTTTTTCCTCCTAAAAGTTTCAAGTCTTATATTTAGGAACTAGTCTCTCTCTACCCTAGTTCTTTATTGTCAAGTCTACAATAATGTTAAGAATGGGAGAAAAGAAAAGGATTCATGGGTAAAACCTGTTGCCAACGAGTCAATTCTAACTCATAGCGACCCTATAGGACAGAGTAGAACTGCCCCACAGGATTTCCAAGGAACAGCTGGTGGATTCGAACTGCTGACCTTTGGTTAGCAGCCGAGCTCTTAACCACTGCACACCAGGACTCCGGATACATGGGTGAGTATAGTTTTTATGTTAATGTAATTATATACAGTAAAACCTGCAAAATCCAGAAGGTGGAAATCTGTCAGAGAAGGAAAACTCAAATATTTGAGAGCGATAGAAAAGTAGTGATTGCATCCTGTCAAAGGCAGAAAACTTGCAAGACCTGCAGAAACAAGGCAGTCCTGTTGACTTCTGGCTCTGACAGGTTTTACTGTAGCACATATACAATTTTGTGTTTTCCTTTTACTTAATATTATTTGGTAAAGTAATTTTTATGTTTTAATAGGTCAGTGTATTCTTCACTAAAATGGTTGCTTAATAATGCATCGTCTGACAGTGCAATTTATCATTTAGATATTAAAGCTCTCACATATTTTTATTGAATACCTACTGTGTGCAAAGACACTAAGCTCAGTGTTGGGGAATCATGGAAGCATATGACATGGTATCTATGCTCAAATTACTGATAATCTTGTGATGAAAGTAGACAGCAGTCCATAAGCTACCTTCTGGTGCCGCAAACTGTGAGACTGCTCCTGGGTGAAGAAAGCAAAGGAAATTCAGTAATAATCACTTCTGGGAATCTGATTTGAGGAAATTTTCAGCCACTGTTATTTTAGATAGTTTATTTACTCAGTCAGTTATTATTGGCTGCCCACTATGTACTAGACACTATATGTTGTTTCTTGTTGTTGTGTGCCGTGGAATTGATTTCAACTCATAGTGACCCCCTATGACAGAGTAGAACTGCCACATAGGGTTTCCTAGGCTGTAATCTTTATGGGAACAGATCGCCAGGTCTTTTCTCCTGTGGAGCTGCCGGGTGGGTTCAAACCACTGACCTTTTGGTTAGCAGCCGAGTGCTTAGCCACTGCGCCACCAGGACTGTCTAGTATGTTGCTAGATCCTGGGAATGCAACATTGAGCAAGGCAGATAAGGCCCTGCATTCATGGAGCTTACAGTTTGGGGATGGGAGGGGAGAAACAGATAAGAAGTGAAAGATGTACTAAATGTGATAACTCTCTAAAGGAAATAGACAAGGTGATAGAGAGCAACTAAGGGGACCTACTTTAGATGAAGAATGAGGCCATGAGCATCCAGGTAGAAAGAAAACCAAGTGCTAAGACCTCGAGGTGGGAAAAACTTGTGGGTGTGGGTGTGTGTGTGTGTGTGTGTGTGTGTGTGTGTGTGTGTGTTTACCTGCCTGTCTTGTCTCCCAGGACTAAAGGAAGGCCACTGTGGCTGAACAGCAGTGCCTTAGGGGAGTGTGGCCTAGAGAGAGATCAAGTAAGTTCTTCCAGGGAGGAAAAGCAGCTTGCCACAAGGCCACACAGCTAGTCAGTTGTGGTGAAGGGATTTGAACGCAGGTCCATCTAACTTCAGAGTCATTATGCTGTTGCACTCCCATAAGATGTAAAGCACCAGATGGTAAATGCCAAAAAGTATTAGAGGAAATAATTGCTACAGGCATCCAGAGGAAAGGAACATCACTTTGATCTAGAAGAAATTTCAGTATTGTTTGAAAAGGCGTACAGAGCATGAAAGATACTGTGTCTTTTCCTCCTGGAGTACAAGCAGGACATTATTCAGTTTAATTTTCAAATAAAGTATTATGATCTCCAGTTGAAAGAAATAATGTATGCAAACCCTTTTTATTAGGTAACCTTTTCCCATGAAATCTTATGTATGTGTGTGCATAATTTGGCAATTTCAGCTTTTATTTAGGTGTTTTTTCCCCCAGTGACACTTACAAAATCTTGCTTACCCAATTCCCAAAGTCCACACCACTAGTAAACTCTGTAGTCTGTTCCTGTGCCAAGGGTTCTTCCTTTGTTAGCAGGTCCACATAATTAATGGCTTTATCATATGAGGTAATTCAGTTACTCAGCAAAACAAATGATACACACGTTTAGAAATAGCGCTAGAGAGTAAACTTGAACCTAACAGTGTTTAGTGAGAGGAAATTTCTGTTTGTCTTTAATTAAGAGAAACTGTATGGAAATGTAAGCTAAGGCTGCATTAATCAGAGTAGTTGGCATTGCGCTGTGTTCTTCATTCTTATTTGGCATAGATTGCATGGGCGCTCATTAAATAATTTGTATGGCTGAAATAACTCTTGTGATATTTCTTGCTAAATTTCTTGCATCTACTCAGTCCAAAGAAACTCTAAAAAGTTATAAAAAAATTCCATCTTTAGATTTCAAGGTTTGAGCTATTTATCATAACTGAAAATCTTTCTTGTAGAAATGTATATTCATTAAAATGCTTGCTTGCCTCATTGTTGGGGAAGAAATTTATATTATAAGAGTATGTACACTGTCAAAGAAAAATTAGTAGTCATGTAACAGGTCTATACCTGGTGCGTAGATGTTTGTGTTTACTGTTCTTGAATTTTAACAGCTTTGCCTCTGCTTATCTGTGAGCTTGCTAACTTTGATATTGTTTTCAAAATAAGCTTCCGAAGGAAAACATCTGTACATTTAGAGGGTTGTTGTAGTTCATCCCCTACACATAGACTGTACTCACATCTCAAAGGGAACCTGATCTATGTGGATCAAGTATTTGGATCCTCAAGGCAGAGGAAAAGGGCTTTTTCCTTCTGCTTTAAGATTATGGTTCATATAGGCCAAACCAGATTTCTTTGGTCTAAATCATGTAGTATGTACTTTGCCATAAGTTTGGTTTGGGCTCTGTAATATTTGTAATTACGTGAGATGTCAGGATTGAATTAACTTAATTGTAGAGTTTTACATCGTGTCTGTACCAACATTCTAATAAAATAATATGAAATTCAATAAGTATTGCCAAGTGGGACAGTGCTCCACTCACATAAGCTTACTAAACTTGATGTATTCTTATGGCGCCACTCCAGAATGTGGAAGAAACACATTTATCTAGGTGATTAGTATTCTTTCTGTCTGCCAGATTTAAGGATTGTTTGGAAATATTGTTAGAATCAAAATCAAAGTTTGTTGCTATACAGGGTTGGGCATTCCAGGCAGTCTGCTAGTTTTTAATGGTGTTATTCTCATGTCCACTTACTTCACGCCTCCCACGACAGTGACAGTTTTCAGTAACCTGGAGCTGGGTTATAAGCTTGTAAGAGAAGCCTTTGGGAAAGCAATAAAGTAATTTCTGGTCCCATCTCAAAGGACATTATTGAAAACGTCTCTAAAGTGGATCAAGATGACATATACTAGGCCCTCTGTCGTTTGGGTTTTCGACATTATTACCAAACTGCAGTTAAGTCCGTTTCAACCTGAAAAGTGGCTATCACACAAACTGCTTTTTAAACACTTTAGCTGGTCCCACATTTAAGAAAAATGAAAACTTTGCAAAGTAGTCAAAGAAAGTTCTAGGGCATTAGATGCTTTTAAGTTCGCAACTTCCCAGATCAGATTTAAAATTTGAACATGGCCATGCTTTGCACTTGATGATAGATATCTAATTAGTGCCTTGTAATATATTTTTATTAATAGTATCAATTAGCCACAATACCAGGGACAGTTTTAAAAATCTTGAATAAACTTACAGTAAATATATTAACAAATTATAAGGGTTTTAATTGACCCCCAGGACATTAGGAAATCAAATTTAAAGCATTGCATTGTCTGTTACTCAATGGAGTGGACTGAGGACAGCGTGTGACTTGTGTACTGCAAATGATGCAATAACTAAATATTCTAGTGTGAGTTAAGGTTGATTAAGTGATCTTCTTTAACTCTGCTTTTCCCAGCACTTTTTGAACTCTTGTCATCGGTGACACTCTATGCTGCGTTTTATTGCTCTTTTTAAAAAAAAAAAAATCCTCTTTTGGGCAAGGAAACATATAAATTCTCTTTGGATTCTGGATAGAATTCAGCAACGTTATGCTCAGAATGTAGTAGTATGTGATATTTTCACAAACTGATCCCCCTCAAGAAAAAAATCCTGGGGAGTAAAATATATAAACAAATCAAAAATTAATCAGCAGAGTTATAGATTTTTAAAAAGATTTCTTACATTTTTTTTTCCCTGAAAGTAATTTCCAGTGAAAATTAAGACATTTTTCTGCTCATCTGGAATCAGTTTTTACCTCATTAGCAGGAAATGGTGACTATACGCTCAGCACAAGTAGAGTTCGCGTTATGAGACAGAGAATTTGCACACCAGACATAGATACGTACAATAGAAGAACCTTTCTGCTGTCCTTAAATAGCATTGTGAATGAAATTATAGCAGTAGATAACCATCATTCAGGTACCTTTCAATGGTGTGATTGTTTTTCATAAATCCAAAGAAAAGAGACTTTTTAAACTGTTGGGAAACGTTATAGTGCAGCTTCTAATATTTTGGTAAAACGAGATGTTTACTAGCTGGACCTTGGTGATGATAGCATGAGGAACTGGGGTAGAGCTTTCCTCTCCATTTTCTTTTGATCCTAAAGTTACGTAACTGTGCATTCTGCCCAACTTATGTTTCTGCAGTGGGAAGATGTGTAGGTAGAAAGACATTCTAAAGGGAGGCTGGAGCTACCTTCCCTAACAAGGAAAAATTCAAGTGAACAAATAAATAAAAATAGACTGAAAGAATCACAAAATGTGATAGCTGTACGGGACTTTGGGTTTCACTTAACCACATTTTAGCTTCAGGGGCCTGGATAAAATGTATGTGGTGTGATTGTGAAGGAGATTTTCCCATTTTTAAAAGTCAAATTTATTAATGTGTCCTCTTGTTTACCCATGATGTATTTGTGGCTATTTTTGTTTTGTTTTGTTTTACATTGCTGGTAGAAACATTCTGTATTATAGCTTCTTTTTATTCTTCCTGGATGCTTGTGTATGCCTGTTAGTCTACTCCTATGCCCACATGTGCAAACATACAAGAGAAAATGGCAATCCAGCATTATAAAACCGAGAAAGAGTTACGGTGCAGTAAGACTGAATTAATTGTGCTTTTGGCAGTCAAGTATGCCATATAGGTCATATTTTAAAGTTTTAGACTAACTCGCATGTATCCCAGAGTTGGTACAGGGTTGCCGAGTGTCTCATTAGACATACAATCTGCCTGCTATTCTGTCCTGACATATAAAATGGACGTCTTTGAACTGGCGTCTAGAAAGTCTTGGTAGCGCTACAGATTTTATCGCTCATTCCAAACATAGGAATTGCAAAATACCTTTCTTTAAATATTTTCTCTTCATGGTGCAACGAGGAGGGCCAAATTCCAGCCTTAAAAGTTTGAACCTGACTGGTTGGTAGAAATGGCAGAGTCATAGCAGTCAAGAAACCAATGCCTGCACTGTGTCTGAGATTAGACTGTGCATTTGTGACTGTTCCAGATGGACTCCTCTTCTCTACTTAGCACACACAGCCTTGTAGCCAGGAGGAAGTGGAGAATTCCACCTTCGGTTTCTTTACTAGAGATATTCCTCATGGGACTCTTAGACCCTAATCAGAATTCTTCTGTTGATGATAATCTAATTAAATTATACCGTATCATCAGAATCCCTTTATGGAATTATCTTTGCATTTTGCACAGTTCTTCCATCCTGGCTTCTAGATGTGTGTGAGTGTGTGTTTTCCTTTCCTTAAATCATTTTCCTAATGGAGAAGACATATAAATATTCAGGACAGAATCCATAGTCATGGCAGGAAACCTACTCAGTGGGGCTGGTTTTGATACACAGTCTACCCTATTGTCAACTGCTTTGTAGGCAGCTTCTTGTAACAATGCAGAGTCCAAAAAAAGACCTCTGCTGTGATTTCTTTGATTTGCATATTTTATATAGAAATGCAGGGCTTTTTTTTTTTGGTTTGTTTTAATTTATTTGAAATGATTAAAGACATTTTTTCAGAGTACTCAAATATAGGTGAAAGAATTTTAAGTTTGCTCATTTTGGCATCGTTTTAAAACAAAAGTGTGACTGTTGGATCTGGGCATGTGATGGGTGAATGAGTGTTTCACTGAAATGACATAAGTCTATGATTTGGAAGGTAACGATGCCTTAGAACAAGAATAAATCTGGAGCAGTGGAAAGGCTCCATATTCTAGATGAATGAATGCTTCCTCTTATGACTCTGAAAAAAAAAAATTCAAATCTTTATTTATATGAATTCATGGGGTGGGGGAAGCTACATGGACTTGGTTTACAGTGTATCTCAGAACAGGAATATTAGCCCTAACCTCTTTCCTCACATTGCATATGATATTTAATCCATCATCTTTGTTTTAAAAAAACAATATACAGGCTGTTGCTGGCATTGGTATAAAGCTGATGGTCCATCTGGAGAGCAGGAATATAGATCAGGAAAATAAGAGAATTGAAATTGGGTGCAAGGGCAGATTTACATGTGTAAAACGTTGTTGTTTTACCAGCGTTTTATCAGATTATTTACTACTAGGCAAATAGATTCCTTTTTCTTTACTCTGTGTGCCCCATTGGAGGAAGAGTTGCTTCAGTATTGAAGAACAATTGGGTTTTGAAAGACAATAAAATAATAAGCCATTTCAATCATCTGTTTTTTGTGTAGGGGTGTCAGTGTGGAAGAGTAGAGAGAGTAATGCAGGAGGCTTAGAAGACCTGAGTCTTGTTCTACCAGTCTGATCATGGGCCAGTCATTTAGTGTCTTGACCTTCGGTATCCTTTGATCCGAGTCAATTAAGCAACCATTTGTTAAGGCTTCTGTGAGAAATTTCTGTGGGCCAACCATTTATGGTAGGCCTTGTGGATCCATAGATGAATAAGACTTGGTTCTAATCTGAAGAGGCTCAAGGTCTTGCAATGGAGACAGACACAAAATTAAACAATATAGTGAGTGTTGTATGGGTGTTATGGGCTGACAAAGGCAGGAAGGCTTCATTCTGCCTAGAGTAGACAGGAAGGTTTGTATTATGAATCATTCATAAGGATTTTATATTTTGACAGGTCAAGGAGCAGGCATTCCAGGTATCTGAACAGTGAGAGGTTCAGAACAAATTATCAACAAAGTTTTTTCTAGTTTCAAATTTCTGGTTTTATCAATGTAAAATTCTTTGAATATCTTCCCACTGTTGTTATTCATTGAAAAGTGTTTTTTGTCATGGTTCAAAGAAAATAATAATGAAAGAAACAATGGTTGCCTTTATTAATAAAGTTGAAGTTGGGGGGAAGGAGGTTGCCCAGCTTTTTTCCATTTAAATTGTTGCTCGGATTGAAAAATCAGCCTGCATGTTGGGTGGTAGGCACTTTGTGTAGAAGCCTTCCTTCGTAGTTTCAAGCAGTGGTGGTGGACGGAACCACTGTAACCTGGCCTCCCTCCATAAGAGAAGGGAATCCAGGTGGCCATGTTCAAGGGTGTCTGTGTGCTGCAAGTCTTCTGAAATGACAGGAGAGCCCGGCAGCTTCCAAAGCAGCTGTGATGCTGGATTGCGCCCACATCTTGGCTTCTCACCGATAGAGGAGAGAATCTGTGCTGCCTTAGGAGGTGCGGAGCCTAGGACTCTTCTCCCTTTTTTAATTTTCCATTTTATTTTTAAAAAATTTTAGTGGTAGGGTCTGATCTCTGCATGAGGTGTCTTTACAAAAAGAGAGATTCCCTCTTTTTAAACTATTCTAACTAAAGATCTTGTGTAGACTCATTGGTTAGAAATAAAACTAGAATACCTCCTTTTTTGTTGTTGTTTATGAACGACCAATAATTTATTCACATGTGTCATTCGAGCTGGCGTTTTTTTTTTTCCCCCCTCCTAAGATGACAGTTGCTTCCGCTGTTATATTCCAAAGCAAAGTCAGAAAAGCCCTTTCTTTTGTCCCGACTGATAGTTATATTTTGCCCTCTTGCCTTTTTCACGTAGACCTTATGGTATTTCCTAACCCTCAGACTGTTTTGAAAGGCTTTGATTAAAATGTGCCGATAAAAGAATTTGATAACCAAGTTAGGAATGACAGGGCTATCTGGAGAAGACCAAATGATTTGGCAGCCTAACAAATTCTATTCAGAGCACACAAAGAGATCCTGGAACATTTTATAGGGACTCGTGTTTGGGGAATGGCATGAACTCAGGTTACCTGCAGAAGATGGTGTCATATGGAAACATTTAAGAGCTTATGGAAAATTCTTTGAAATAAAGTGGAATGAGCTAGCAATCATATACCTAAGAAGAAAAATAAGAGCATTCATTCTGATTCTCAGGTGGCTGCTCATAGAAGGGAGATGTTAGTTTCTACTTCACACACATAATGTAGAAGAGATACCACTGAAGAATAGTTTCGCTAATCAAACCCTAGACTTGTAAGGACATTAGACGTCATCTTGTCTAACTGCCTTCCTCTATAAACTTCCTGTGTGATATCCCCAATAGCCTCTGCTTCAGCACTTCAAGAAAAAAGTGAGGGCATGGGGGGGAGTGGAGATGGAGGTTGGCAGGAACTCATCTTGAGTTTATCTTGAGTTTATCACTTTATCTCCATCTCATTTGACTTACGAGTGTAGGTTTTATAACCTCCATTTTACAGATGAGGACACTAAGTTATATAAGCATAATGTAACTTGCCCCAGCTCATGTGTCTCGCTTGAGGCAAAACTGAAATCAGAACCTAGTTCCGCTACACTAAACTGCCTCTCAGGTTCAGGTAGAGCCAACTTCCTCACAAGGCATCCCAGTCTGTCTCAATAATGCAGATTGCTTAAAAATGCTCTCTTTTATTTAGCTGAAATCTGTCTCCCTTTAACATCTCTCCTTGATCTCATTTCTACTTCAGGAGCATCAGAGATTTGATGGAGTTCTTTCCACATGCAGGTATGTTTACAACCACCGTTGGCAGTATGGTTTCTGCCATCTTGTACGTAGCTGATTTTGTTGAAAAACAAAAACAACAAGATCCTCTTGTTGACAGCAATTCACCTTTCAGCCTGTGGAGTGCTTTTTGAATCCTAGAAGTCTAGAATCAAATATGAATGTTAAAAGATCACCTAGTTTCATATCTCCCTGCCTGATTCATCAACTAATTGTTAGTATGTCATCCTTCCAGCTGTTCATAAGAATAATAAACAGGGTGAATAGGATTTAGGTTAACTTGTGGTCTGTGTATTAGTTTCTGAAAATACATTAAAAATTTAGCTTACCTATGATTTTTTTCTGGGAAGAGGGTTACAACTATTATCAAATTCTTAAAGGAACCCATTATCTAAACAAGTTAAAAAGTACGTAGTGTAGAGAACTTCCTCCAGATTGTATTAACTAACCTCTTTGGGAAGGGTTTCCGAAGCAACCATAAGTTCATATCACTCAACCATCATCTGGACTATGCTAATTCAGTCTTGTTCAGAAGACATGGTAGATGGCCTCGTAAAATGGCTAAAATTTAAGTCCTCAGTATTTTCTGCATTCTCTTGATATGCTTAGATCTTGAGAAAGAATAGGTAATGACCGCCCTAAAAAATGGAAAAGAGACTGACATTAAGTAGGAAGTGGTCATTTTAAAAAAGTGTCCTTAAAAATTTGAAAAGGTTAAAAATATAAAGGTTAACAAGTTTGCATTTATTTTCCTTTGGTTTAAATTATAAGTCCAGTGATCATTCATTAAAACCTTACTCCTTCTCGTTTGTAGGAAACTTTGAAAACAGGTTGGATATTGATGAATATCCTTTATATGCCCAGCATGTATCTATTGTAAAACAGGTTTTTGGTTCCTCAGTAGACTGGGAGCTCCTCAAAGGAGTTTTGCAAGTCTTCTTTGATTCCCTAGCACCCAGCCCGGTGTCAGGTGCATCCTAGGCTCTGATGCTTGTTGACTTGAACTGAATGGAATGATTTCGGTGGAACTACATGATACTTAGTATTTCAGTAGTGGAGCTGTTTATCTTAGTCATGTTTGTCTTATTTCATGTGCTTTTTATTCTGGTTGAATGGCATAAAAGTGCAATTGTCCTGAGTACCTAATAAATTGTATAAGTAATGAGGAGGAATAACAATGGACATAATGAGATGTGGCCTACAGGGAAGGTAGAGCCCAGTCAAAAATGATAAGCTTTATTATGTGTGAAATAAAATATATTCAACCTAAGTAATAGTGTTGATTAAGATAAGTCCCTCATATGTTATTATTTTAAATGGACACTGGCCTGCTTGAATGGAAGTTGATGATTTTGCATACATAAAAAAAGATTTGTAGACTTTGAGATTTTAGGGAGGTAACTTCATACAATCCCCTGACTTTACTGATAAGGAAACCAAATTCTTGATAGTGAAGTGACTTTCCTAAGGTCACACACTTAAGTCACAATAGAACTCAGACCAGTAGTAACCTTCCCAACAAATGATGGTGCCTATCATGATTTTTTTTTTTTTTTAAATCTTATAAATGTTAAAAGTATAAGATTAAGTAGAGGTCATTTCTGCATCACATAAGTAGCACAGTTGTCCTAGAATTAGTTTATTATATATATATTAGCCATTATTCTACAGAGTATTATAGCATAAATCCATGCAACTTGGTTTTAAAGGACAGTTTCCATGCAAGTGAAATATACCCACAGAAAGACAACAGTCATACTTTTAAATTTGCCAGTTCTTTGCTGTATTTCACGTTAGGAACATTTTCCAAGGGGAGTTTAAGGAGAATTAATGACTATGTTTAAAACATTGAGTATAACTCGGGATGTTGGGAGACGTTCCTACCCATAGAGGACAGCCATATCTTCCTATAAATTATCCTTTGGAATGCCCCATTAGAGTAAGAATTCTGGTTTGATAGACAAGAAAATTGACCCAAGGTAGTGGTTCTTATATTGTTATAAGGACTCTTGCATGGCTGTTTTTCTCTATATATAGCCAAATCCAATGCCATTGGTTGTTTGAAGCATGAATCTTATTAGCCTAGACTCTAAGCTTTTCTTATACTACCCAAATACCTACAATAATTACTTCTGCTTTGTATTGAAACAATTTCGGTTGTTGAGGTACGAAGAAGAGGAAAGACCAACCCATTTCCAGCTTGCTTGGCCTTACATTGATGCTATCTTTCAGACTGTTGGTAAAATAAAGATTCATGTTTTTTATGACATAAGAGATGCCATATGTGTGATGAAGATAGATGTTATCTCACTCATTTAGAGTAATGGACAAAAAGAAATACCCATTGCCCTGCAACTTTAATATCTTCTGTAACCTTTTTAAACAAAATGGGTAAGTTACTACTTGTACCCAAGGGAAGAGAAAGTTAATGAATAGAAAAGACAGAATTTACTTAGAAAAAGTGGAATTAAGCTCTGGACAAAACATGCATCAGTGATGCGTAACATTTTTGTTAATTGGGTCTTAACAGGTTTCTGACTCATGTGGTAATCATTGTAGAAGTGGGTCATACTAGACCACACCAGCAGACTATCCTGCAGCTATAAGAGCTCTTACCTAGTTGTGCATGTACACCTGAATTTCTGGGGCCATACATTTCTATAGCTTAATTTAGGTTCTACGTACACTTCAGTGGTTAAACCTGAGCTAGACTCAAAGAGTTTGTTTCCATTAAGAAAATGAATCTTTTATGTGGACCAAGGTCAGGTTAGTTAATTTGTTTGCTTTTATTGGAATAACTTTTCCCATTCCAATTCATCACTTAATTTTAAGTGGTTCTACTACAATACCCATTAAAGTCCCTTACATTTCTCACAGTCTAGGGCTGTGATGGGTTCATGTGACTTCTTTTCCCCCCCCCCCCCCCCCAGGCATGAAAGGTAGCTTTTCCAGTCATCTACCTATCCTTTCTTGTCCCTAGTTTTCCAATAACGGGGGAGCATTTTATATAATACTAGTATGAGCTCTAATTGCAGAGACCAAATGAAGTTTTCCCAAGCAACAAAATTAATTAAAATATAAAAATGTACCCAATTGTGGTAAAGCATTTCTTTTTTCAAAAAAATGACTTTTTTTCCCCCTAAATCCTCCTTTTTCTGCCCATTTCACTCTCTTCCCCACTGATGCATTTTCCAGCAGCTCAGAATCGACTCCTGTTAGTAAAGTAACTAAATGTGATGTTATTGCTCTCATTAGTAGTGACAAAAGATCAATTAATGTTATAATTAAAAACAGTGTTTAGATCTGTTTGGGTGAACAGATGCGACGATTACTTTGTTCATTGACATAGATGTGTTGAATTTTCTTTCTAGATTTGAAGAGGATGCATTTTAGTGCTGATGTGCACATTTAACTCTGGACAGTAGAAACAAGGCAAGCATATTAGGGAAAGAATAAGGCCCCTAATGTCTAAGCTACAGCCGTATTTTAACATACTTGACACCTTTCCTTGGTACATGGTGCTATATCAGCAACTTGTATTCACTGAGTCTGGAGCCTCAGGCTTTTAATATTTTATCACAAAACACTTAAGTGTTTATGTTGCAGAAAGAAAAAAGAAAAAAGATTTCCAATCAGACTCTCAGACCATATGGACAGGACAGTATATGATAACCATGTCATTAATACTTTTGGTTCCATTTATGGCAATGATTTTTAAATTCATGGGGCAGAACAGTAAGTATGTGATTTTTGCAGATCTGATTGGATTTTCTTCTGATACAGAGCAAGCTGTTTTTCATACACTGAAGCCTGGGAAAACTGTTATTGTTAAAAGAGTCACCATATCTCTCTTCTGAGTTGTTGCCAAGCAGATGTAGACTTTTGGAATGTACCCAGAAAACTTCTACAGCTGATACTTTGGTGACTTGTTCCTGCTTCTCTGGTTTTACTGGCACCTATTTAAATAGCAAAGAAACATAATTTTATGCTCATAGGTCACAGTTCTATACATTTCTTTAGAAGCAATTAAATATAGCTAGGCTAATTGATACAAATGAAGTAAGCCCAATTTGCTTTTCGAGAATAGCCATGAAACTATGCCAAGCTTTTAGTTACGTCATTAGGGCAAAAAAAAAAAAAAAAAAAAATTTCTCTAAAAAATTCTTGGGAAAAGATTAGCACTTATGTAAAACAAGACAATCCACTACTATTGCTAAAGGAAATCTCACCTTTTAGCATTACCCGTAAATGGATCACGCTCAGTGGATTCACCTGAGGAGCACTTGGTTTGATTTTAAATTCTTATATAACAGGTTTCCACCATCAGACAGATGTTTTGGTATTCTTTCCATGATATTAAGGTTGTAAAGGAGCCCTGGTTAAGAGGTCAGCTGCTAACGTAAAGGTCAGCTGCTAACCTAAAGGTCGGCAGGCAGTTCAAATCCTCCAGGCACTCCTTGGAAACTGTATAGGGCAGTTCTACTCTGTCCTATAGGATCACTATGAGTTGGAATCAACTCGATGGCAATGAAGGTTTACAGGCTGTTAGAAATGAGGAAATATCAGCAATGTCAGGGTTCACTCATGAATCAAGACATGAGCATTTTCTATAATACCAGCTCAAAACAACAAAGGTTAACGCCATAATCTCAAGTAATGTGATACTGATTGAAATTCTGTAAGCCACAAAGGTAGTGTGCTTTTGGCATGAACGGTAACTGAAGGAAGCTAGTTGATTCATCAGCTAACTGTGTTGCTAGCTAAAAAGACAAATGTGAGGGAGGGAGGGACAAAGAAACTAAAATCTGTTTCCTTTTTAGGAGGAGGTGGACGATGAGGAGTAATACAACACTGTAGATATACATGTTAAAAACCTATAACAAATCATAGGTCATACTAAAGGATTACTGAAGTTTAGAACATGGCTGAGGGTATAGATGTGAGATTTTCGTACACAATACAGGGTCTTTTGTTTCAGAGTTCACTCTTGGCAAGAAACTCCCTAACACCGCTGTTAATTTCCTGTCGATCTTTCATTCAGCAGCAGAACTAGAGATGGGGAGCAGACATTCCCCCTCCTCTTTTTAAGGCTGTGCTTAGTGTAGATTAAAGAGAAGGAAGAAAAAAGAACAAATTTTTCCCAAATAAGATGTCTGTGTGTATTCTTGAAGATCCTGTGTGTGTGCTTAAAATGATCCTTACAAGAAAAAAAAAAAAAAAAACCCAAAAAACCCAAAAAACCCTCTCCATAATTTTGAACTTCTTCCTTTCCTGAACACTTTATATTCCTTTTTTGTTTCCTTCCCAGCATGTGAACAAATGTGTAGCTCAAATAGATTTTACTTTGTTATTTACTTAGATTGTTTTAAAAGGCTAGCTGTGTAGAGGAATGAGGAAGGAAAGGAAGCAGGAGTGGCTGGGGTTTGTTTGTTCTATGTTGACCTAATGAGTTCCTAAAAAAAAAAAAATTATACGTGATCTTAATTTTTAATGAGTCTCATAAGCTGATTGGTATAGAGAAGTATATGAAAAGCCATATATATTAAACTATACACATTGTGAATACATGCATATGTACACTAGAATGTTTTATGAGGGCAGGGACCTTACTGATCTTGTTCGTTGTTGTTTTCTAGTATCTGGAACACTGCCTAATACAGACTGGCACTCAATAAACGTCTGTTAAGTGAAATAAATAAAGAAGAGTGTAAATAGGCCGCATCGTATGGTGGGGATGGCATCGTGTTAGAATTCAGACCTGGTGTCTAGTGCTGTCACTGTCGTTAACTAGGTTTGTGAAGTTGCCAAAGTCACTTAACTTCTTTGCTTCTTGGTTTCTTAAAAATTGGGAATGATAGTACTTGACCCGCTTGCCTTACTGGGTTTTTAAATAACAATTTAATGATGTTCAAGGGATACAAAAGTGTTTTGGAAACTATAGGGTGCTTTAAAAAAGCGTGTGTGTGTGTGTGTGTGTGTGTGTGTGTGTGTGTGTGTGTACAGAAAATCCTTTATCTCTTTGCTTCTCAATTTCTCTTCTTAGGAAAATCAGATTATTTAAATCCCATTATGCACAGCTCTCCTCTGTTCTTCCTAAGCCCCTGTATTCCATTACCTCCAGTAAATCAGAAAAAGGTGGTGAGTCAAGCTATAGTGGAAGGCAGGGTTTGCTCTTTTCTCATATCCATTTTATTCAGTGAAACTCTAAAATCTCAAGAGTGCGTATGGCTCAGGAGGTTTCTTAACTGTTTCAGTGATACAATTCCTAACATATGGCTTGAAGTTTCCTGCATAGGACTACTTCAGGGTTCTTTGATGACCAGGTTAAACTATTCATTAGTTAATACAGCATATTGATAATCACACATTTAATATAGAATCTCATTAAAACCAGTGTCATGGAATTAGCTATGGTGCTATTTTTTAAAAAGATGTGTTTATATGTGTGTGTTTTAATAATAATATGCCCAAAGATGCACATCTGGAAGAGAAAGGGATACAAAGTAAAAAGTAAGTGAAATGGTGTCTTAGACTGGGTTCTTTACAGAAGCAAAACCAGTGAAGCATGTGTATATATATTGTGTGTACGTATATACACGTCTGTCTGTCTGTCTATCGAGAGAGAGAGATTTATCTCAAGGAAATGGCTCATGCGGTTGTAGAGGCTGGCAAATCCCAAGTCTGTGGGTCAGGCGTCAGGCTGGAGGCTTCTCCTGACTCACGTAGCTGCATGGGCTGACAAATCCAAGATCCACAGGTCAGACGGCAGGCTGCTAGCTCATGGCTGTGAAGGCTGATGAATCCAAGATTGGCGAGTAAGACAGCAAGCTGCTGGCCGAAGTCCCAAGAACTGAAAGTCAGATGCTGAGGAGCCAAATGTAGGATCCAGAGCAGAGCAAAAGCCAGTGAGCTTTGCCAGGAAGTTCATATGTATTGGATGCAGATAAAAACCCCCAAGGAAACTCCCTTTCAACTGGTTGGCTACTCACAGCAGATCCTATCCTGGAGGTGATCACATTATATCCGATCGCATCATGGAAGTGATTACATCATTATACGACTGCCAGACTACATCATAACTGCCAAACCCTGAGAATCATGGCCCAGCCAAGTTGACACACAACCTTAATGGTCACAAATTGTATTGACAAAGAGAACATCATCAAAACAGATTTTTTTTTTAATTTTTATTTTTGAAATGCCTCAACGCTTTATACCCGTTCATTCTCCACAATTTTTTTTTTTTTTTTTGAGTTAGGATTCATTAAGTATTGAGTAACAGAATATGGTGGATCTTGATATTAATGTGTTGCCTTAAAGTAGGAAGAAAACGATATAAAAGCTGAAGTAAACTAATAGCACTGGAGAAATTTAGCTTCGGGAGGAATTTAAGAGACCATTTTGTCCAGCGACTCTCATTTGGCTCCCAAGAGAACTGAGGCCCAGAAAGCCCAGGCCAAGGCTAGTTTGGAAGGTCGTGCCACTTGAGGGTCAGGACTACAGCCCAGGTCTTCAGATTTCCAGATTTCTACTATTTCTTCCTGTGACTCAACTGTTTACTTTTCTTAAAAATAAAAAATAAAAAGTAAAAAAAAAAAACCCACTCAGAAGAGCTTTTCAAAATATTGTTAGTGTTGACTGCCTTAGCATTATATTTGCTAATGACAATCACCCAGGATTGCTTAAAAGGAAACCTAGCTTTCAGATTAACAGGAAAGTGATAATCTTTGTGCCATCATTGGGTAGGCATATCCATAGATCACACATTTTAAATATGAGAGGCTGTAAGTAACCACCCTGCCCCTTTTTTTTAATGACAGGGGCTATTGAAAAAAATCACAACCCTCCACACTCACTTGCATCCATGTAACTTAAAATATATGTTGCTTATTGAAAGAGTTGTTCAACTTAAACTCAGAAGATATGTTACACCATGTAATATGCCTGCATTTGTCCATGCATTCTTTTTGGAAACCTGATCTTATTTATGTCTGCTTTTAACAGATAGGCTAGGTTAAGCTATGTGAAACATGTTGTACTGAAGCTTGATTCACGGTGTTGCAGCCTGGCCTTCTTCTTTGATTAGCTTTAATCAAACCCTCTGCGTTCCATGACCTTAATAAAGCTATTTTTCCTGACAACTGAAGACTGTCTTAACAAGCATAGCTCATCTGTGCTAGAAACTAAGGCTGAGTTAAGATGGGGTTTAGGTCCTCATTAAAGCCCACAGCATGGAGTATATAAGAGGAAATGATGAAATGGTGCTCCCCGAAACATCTCTTCTTTACATTTAATTAGACAAATTATACGCAAACCAGTAGATGCCCTGGGAAGGCAATCAACATTAGGGCTAATAAAAAGCTTGAGTAGTATAAAAGGGCTGGGGGGAGGTGCTGTAGAACCTTTCCAACACTTAACAGTAATACTGACTGCCAAATAGAGAAACTGGATGAATTTCAATATTGATTTAGAAATTAATTTTATTATGCTGTTCTAAGTATAAAATTAGAAATTATACTTAAAACTTTTACATTTTGGCATATAAACACATATGCACACACAAAGTATTTTATGAATCTACATACATTGTGAGATGCAGTTATGGCCTGACATTGGAGTTTTGACAGACCTGGGTTTAAATTCTATCAAGTCTCCTTCTAGCTTTAAAAAAAAAAAAAAAAAAAAATTTATTTGGGGCAAGTTATTTGATCTCTGTGAAATCCAATTTCATTATCTATAAAATGAGGGAAATAATTCTTGTCCTGAAAAGGCTTTACAAGAATTAAATGAAATTACATCAGGTAAGTACAGAATGAATGGCACAATGTCAGGCACATAGTAAAAAAAAGACAAAACAAAAAAAACCTATTGCCACTGAGTCCATTGCAACTCATAGCAACCCGATAGGACAGGGGTGAACTGCCCCATAGGGTTTCTAAGGAGCACCTGGTGGATTCGAACTGATGACCTTTTGGTTAGCAGCCGAACTCTTAACCACTGTGCTACCAGGGCTCTTAGGCACATGGTAGGAGCACAAAAATAGGTACCCCGTATTTAAATGAAACTTCCCCTTAGTTAAGAGTAGTTTGAAGTGAATGTTCCTGTAAATATGTGACAATTGGTTTATGAGTCTAAGTATTGTGCATATAATCTTATGGATAAAGGTACTTTTAAGGGAAAATGCAAGAGGACAGAAGTTAACAGTTTTTGAAAAGAATGGCGACTCAAATATAAAAAGTAGTGAACTCTTTGGACCCTTGTTGTTAGGTGCTGTTGAGTCAGTTCCGACTCATAGAAACCCTATGTACCACAGAATGAAACACTGCCTGGTCCTGTGCCATGCTAACAATCGTAATGGTTGAGCGCATTGTTGCAGCCACTGTGTCAATCCATCTCGTCGAGGGTCTTCTTCTTTTTTGCTAACCCTCTGCTTTACCAAGCATGATGTCCTTCCCCAGGGACTGATCCCTTCTGAACAACTGTCTGAAGTATGTAAGACATAGTTTGCCATCTTTGCTTCTAAGGAGCATTCTGGTTGTACTTCCTCCAAGACAGATTTGTTTCTTCTTTTGGCAGTTCATGCTATATTCAGTATTCTTCATGAACACCCCATTTGGACCCTAGAGCAGCCAAATGTAGAGAGGTTTCAGAAAATTTAAACATTTATTAAGTGCTGTGTGGTAAGCATCGTACATACCTTATTTGATATTGATAAGAACTCTACAAGATAGGTATTATTGAGCTAATTTTACTCACAGGGAAAAAGAGATTCAGAAAGACTTAAGTGAGTTGCACTTCAACAGGGAAGAGTTAGGATTGGAGCTTGGAGTCTGGCTGGCTCTGTAGTGCTTGTTCTTGTGGCAGGTGGATGGAAAATTAGTGCAGGTGTGTGTGTCGCTTTTTTTCTTTTTCTTTTTCTTTTTTTATTGTGCTTTAGGTGAAAGTTTACGACCAAATTAGTTTCTCATTAAACAGTTCACAAATTGTTTTGTGACATTGGTTGCCAACTGTATAATGTGTCAGTACTCTCCCCTTCTCCACCCTAGGTTCCCTGTTTCCATTCGTCCAATTTTCCCGTCCCTTCCTGCCTTTTCTTTGCTTTTGCGCTGGTATGCCCATTAGTCTTGTACATATGGTTCAACTATGAAGCACGACCCTCACGTGTGTCATTGTTGGCCCCATAGACCTGTCTAAATTTGGAGCCCTGGTGGCATAGTGGTTAAGAGCTCAGGCTGCTAACTGAAAGGTCAGCAGTTCAAATCCACCAGCTGCTCTTTGGAAACCCTATGAGGCAGTTCTACTCTGGCATATAGGGTTGCTATGAGTCAGAGTCGACTTGATGGCACACAACAACACAACAGCAACCTTTGGCTGAAAGGTGAACCTTAGGAGTTAGACTTCAGTACTGAGTTAAAAGGGTGTCTGGGGGCCATACTCCCGGGCTTTCTTCAGTCTCTATCAGACCAGCAAGCCTAGTCTTTTTTATTTTTTTCTTTCTTTTTTTGTGAATTTGAATTTTGTTCTGCATTGTTCTCCTGCTCTGCATGGGACCCTCTTTTGTGATCCCTGCCAGAGCAGCCGGTGGTGGTTACCGGGCAACATCTAGTTGTTCTGGGCTCAGTCTGGTGGAGGTTGTGGTGGTTGTGGTCCATTAGTCCTTTGGACTAATCTTTCCCTTATGTCTTTGGTTTTCTTCATTCTCCTTTACTCCAGCCAAGATGGGACCAGTAGATGTATCTTAGATGGGCGCTCGCAGGCTTTTAAGATCCCAGACACTACTCACCACAATCGGATGTAGAACATTTTCTTTATAGACTGTGTTATGCCAGTTGAGCTAGATGTCCCCCGAGACCAGGGTGTCCAGCCCTCAGCCCAGTAACTTGGTCCCACAGGGCACTTGGATGTGTCTATGAAGTGTCTGTGACTTTGCCCTGGTCAAGTTGTGCTGAATTCCCCAGTGTTGTGTACTGTCTTACCTTTCACCAAAGTTACCACTTATCTACTATATAGTTAGTGTTTTTCTCTCCCCACCCCTCCCCTCCCTTTAACTGTCAAAGATTGTTTTTTTGTTTGTGGAGACATTTTCATGTGTTTTTATAATAGTGGTCTCATACAGTATTTGTCCTTTTATGATTGACTAATTTCACTCAGGATAATGTCCTCCAGATTTATGCATGTTGTGAGATGTTTTGCAAATTCATCATTGTTCTTTATTGTTGCATAGTATTCCAAAAGGTCAGCAGTTTGAATCCACCAGGTGCTCCTTGGAAACCCTATGGGGCAGTTCTACTCTGTCCTATAGGGTTGCTATGAGTCAGAATTGACTTGACGGCGACGTGTTTGGTTTGGTTTATTCCATTGTCTGTATGTGCCATTGTTTATCCATTCATCTGTAGATGAGTAGTTAGGTTTTTTCCATCTTTTTGCTATTGTGAATAATGCTGAAGTGAACATGGGTGTGTATATATCTATTTGTGTGACGGCTCTTATTTCTCTAGGATATATTCCTAGGAGTAGGATTGCTGGATCATATAGTATTTCTATTTCTAGCCTTTTAAGGACACACCATATCGTTTTCCAAAGTGGTTGTACCATTTTACCCTCCCATGAGCAGTGCATAAGAGTTCCAGTCTCCCCCACAGCCTCTCTAAAATTTGTTACTTTCTCTTCTTTTGATTTGTGCCTGTAATGTTGGGGTGAGATGGTATCTCATTGTAGTTTTGATTTGCATTTCTCTAATGGTTAGTTATTGTGAGCATTTCCTCTTGGGTCTGTTAGCTGCCTGAATGTCTTCTTTGGTGAAGTGTCTGTTCATATCCTTTTCCCATTTTTTAAATTGGATTATTTGTCTTTTTGTTGTAGAGGTGTTGGATTTTCCTATAGATTTTAGAGATTAGATATTTTGTGGATATGTCATAGCTGAAAAAGTTTTCCCAGTCTGTAGGTTCTCTTTTTACTCTTCTGTGAAGTCTTTCGATGAGCGTGTTTAATTTTTAGAAGATCTCATTTATCTAGCTTATCATCTAGTGTTTGTGTATTGTTAATTATGGTTTGTATGCTGTTTATGTCATATGTTAAGGCCTCTGGTGTTGACCCTATGTTTTCTTTCATTATTTTTATAGTTTTTGTTTTATATTTAGGTCTTTAATCTGTTTTGAATTAGTTTTTGTATATGGTATGAGGTATGGGTCCGTTTCATTTTTTTACAGATGGACATCCAGTTTTGCCAGCACTGTTTATTAAAAAGACTGTCTTTTCCCCATTTCATGGACTTTGGGCCTTTGTCAAAGATCAGGTGGCCGTAGGTAGATGGATTTACATCTGAGTTCTCTATTCTGTTCCCTTGTTCAGTGTGTCTGTCATTGTACAAGTACCAGGCTGTTTTGACTACTGTGGCTGTATAGTTGGTTCTGAGGTCTGGTAGTGTGAGGCCACCTACTTTGTTCCTCTTTTTTATCAATGCTTTACTTATCCGGGGTCTCGCTCCTTTCCATATAAAGTTAATGATTAGTTTTTCCATTTCATTAAAGAATGCCGTTGGTGTTTGGATCGGGATTGCGTTGTATTTGTAGATTGCTTTGGGTAGAATTCACGTTTTCACAAAGTTGAGCATACCTATCCATGAGCATGGTATGTTTTTCCATTTATGTAGGTCTCTTTTGGTTTTTTGCAGTAGTGTTTTGTAATTTTCATTGTATAGATGTTTTATGTCCCTGATTAGATTTATTCCTAAGTATTTTATTTTATTTTTATTTTATTTACTGTTATAAATAGTATTGCTTTCCAAATTTCCTTTTCGTAGTTCTATTTATTGGTGTATAGGAATCCAAATGATTTTTGTATGTAGATCTTGTATCCTTCTACTCTGCTGAATCTTTCTGTTAGTTCCAGTAGTTTTCTTGTGGAGTCTTTTCAGTTCTCTATGTATGGTATCATATTGCCTTAGTCATGTAGTGCTGCTATAACACAAATACCACAAGTGGATGGCTTTAACAAAGAGAAATTTATTCTCTCACAGTCTAGGAGGTTAGAAGTCTAAATTCAGGGAGCCAGCTTCAGGGAATGGCTTTCTCTCTCTGTTGGCTATGAGGGAAGGTCCTTGTCATCAATCTTCCCCTGGTCTAGAAGCTTCTCAGATGCAGGGACCTCAAGTCCAAAGGACGTGCTCTGCTCCCAGCGCTGCTTTCTTGGTAGTATGAGGTACCAAGAACCAGAGAGCAGATGAACAGGAGCCAACTTCAGGATCCAGAGCAAGCAAAAGCCCCTGAGCCTTGCCAGAATGTCCACTTACATTCAGTGCAGGCCACATGCCCAAGGAAACTCCCTTTCAACTGATTGGCTGCTCACAGCAGATCCCATCATGGAGGTGATCACATTATATCAAATCTCATCACGGAAGTGATCACAACATCAGATGACCGCCAAACTACATCATAACTGCTAAGCCACTGGGAATCGTGGACTAGCCAAGTTGACACACAACCTTAACCATCACATATATCGTCTGTGAATAGGGATACTTTTACTTTTTCCTTACCAATTTGGATGCATTTTATTTCTTTTTCTTGCCTTACTGCTCTAGCTAGGACTTCCAGCACAGTGTTAAATAGAAGTGATGATAATGGGCTCTTCCTTGTCTTGTTCGCATTCTCAAAGGGAATGTTTTCAGCCTCTCTCTGTTGAAAATGATGTTGGCTGGTGGTGTGTGTCACTTTTTAAAATGAGATTTGTCATATAAATTACTGGAATAGACAAGTCTCTCTCCCTACTGGGTCTTTTCATTCTTGGATGAATTTCAAAATAACTTACTGTGTGTTGATTTTAACCCTTGGTTCATTGCTTTAGGACTCTGCTTCTAAACCGTAGCTGCACATTTGGAATCAACTGAGGTGGGATCTGGGCATTAGTATTTTTTAAGGCTCCCTGGTGATTTCAGGTGTGTAACCAGAGCTGAAGGAGTCACTGGATGGTGCAAACAGTTAACTGACTTGGCTGATAACCAAAAGGTTGGCAGTTTGAGTCAACCCAGAGGTGCCTCAGAAGAAAGCCCTGGTGGTCTACTTCCAAAAAATGAGCCATTGAAAACCCTATGGAGCATAGTGCTACTCTGATATACATGGGGTTGCCATGAGTAGAAATTGACTTGATGGCAACTGGTTAACTAGGGCTGAGAATCTCTGCTTTAAGATCTACCTGCCCTCAGGTGTAGGTGTTTGGGTTGCCCACAGCATTACACCTGTGTCTCATTAGTGATTTGTCAGGGACAATTAATGATCCTCTTGCTTATTTGGAGAAAGAAAGATGGAAGCCGTGAAATCTTTCCCAGTTGTGATAGATATTTTTTATGCCTTAGTTAAACCAAAAAGACCAAACACATTGCCATCGAGTCAATTCTGACTCATCATGACCCAATAGGACAGAGTAGAACTGCCCCAAAGAGTTTCCAAGGAGCGGCTGGTGGATTTGAACTTCCAGCCTTTTGGTTAGCAGCCAAGCTCTTAACCACTGTGCCACCAGGGTTCCGTGCATTAATTAGCATGTAAAAATTAAATGCCCTCTATCCTTAGCATTGGCTTATTTTCTTTTTTTCAGTTGAAGGAGGCAGACTTAGGTGGAATGATGAGAAAAGTGATTATGACAACTTTCCTCTCAGAGAAGTAAGGAGCCAAAAGCATTTTTCCACTCATTTTTAGTCAACAAAATTATTTTCAAAATACACTGGTCTGATCCCCACTCCCTTAGAAGTGGGAAGTATCTTTGTGGTCAGATAGATGCTGACTCCTGGATGTGTCACTTTCTGATAAAAAAAATTAGTCGTTTAAACTCTGACCCTTGGTTCAGTAATTTGTGAACTAGAAATAATTCTTAACTCATATGGTTACTCTGAGGATAAAATAAAAATAAGTGTATCCTGAGTGTGACCAGTAGAGCTACTGGTATTAGGTAACAGAGATCTTTGGGGTGGTTAAAAAACCAAAACCAAACTAGCCACCATTGAGTTGATTCTGTGTCATGGCGACCCCGTGTGTGTCATAGTAGAACTATGCTCTGTAGGGTTTTCGGTGGCTGATTTTTTAGAAGTAGATCTACAGTCCTTTTTTCCAAGGCAGCTCTGGGTGGACTCAAACCTCCAACCTTTTGGTTAGCAGCTAAGCAGATTAACCATTTGTACCACCCACAGTAGTGGTCCGGCTCGGTGTTTTCTGAGAGGGCTCAGTAAGGCTTGTTGATTCTGCAGAGAAGGTGGGCCTCCAGGATGCTGCTGTTCAAAGAGACCCTCTTCTTTCACGTAAGAGATTTGTGAGTTTCTGTTTTACAGACCAGAAAGAAGGTAGGGAAGAAAGTTAAGGTGACTTAACTGGAAGTCAGTCTGGGGATTTAGTAACTGATATAGATCAACATTCCCTAACTATGAGCTTTCATAATATTCTCTCGTCTCAGTTCTTAGTCGTTGGTGCCTGCGATGCTGGTGTAGTTAATGAACTCATACAGTTAATTAGGAAGTGATCTCGTCTTTCCTCCTGCCTTCAGGCACAGCTCCATCTAAATTACTCCAGACAGATGTATTCCCATTCTTCTTTAAAAGACTATTTTATGAGCTTAACTATTAAGTTTATTCTAATTTCCAACATTGATAAGTATCAGGTTAAGCATATTTACATTCCCACCATCTTCCATAAAGGCACAAAATCGCTTTCTGTACTTAGGGATTTGTACTACAACTTTTGGTATCTGCCAAGGGTTGAATTTGCAGGATGTTTTGCAAGCTCTCCCTGCAGCTCCATGACCTGGGAGAAATCTAGGCATTAGGCTCCACCAAACTGGAATGATACCCAGTAGATGATGACAGGAATATCTGTGAGACTGCTCGCTCCCTAAGCTCTGGATCCTGACATGACCCTGAGACAACCAGGCAGCAGGGCTGCAAAGCCGAGATAAGTACTGAAAATTGGCCAGTGTACATGTTTTAGAAAACTAGTTCCCTCCTTTACACTTTTCTGTACCCCTGCCCCGAAGCCTACACAGCCTGTTACATCCTGATAACTAAGTGAATGTAGTCAACATTCCTTACTGCTCCTGCCTACAGAAAAAAACTTAAATTGTTTACTGGCCCCTAGGATGTTAGTAAATAACTGGCTGATTTTTTTTTTTTTTTTTGGTGGGGGGGAATGGTTAGAAGGCCAGTGTACAGTTTCTGAATTTGCATTATAAAGGTCCATACCCTGTATTCCGTAATAAGAAATAAACAACCTAGAGTATACCTGCATTGCTTCAAGACTAATGAGTAATTATCTTGTTTTCTATGTGTAGGTTTTCTCCCTCAGTGTCTGTACATATTTTCTGTAGGGAAAAAAAAAAAAAAAACACTATTTATAAAGTAGCCTGGGATATGAAGAATCCAGTGATAAAAGGGTAAGAGCATTTTCAGACTCTCTTACTGTTTTGGAATGTACCAAGGGAAAAGCTCATTCCAAAAAGCTGTTACCTCTGGGCATTCTGGCACAGTTGGTAATGGGATTGGTAAGAACGAGAGAATGGAAATCCCCATTTTCTGTTAAAACATACACAGGACAGGGAATGGGGCATCCTGTATATAGAACCAGAGACTTCATTATACAAAGTTAGGGTGGAGGGAACCTAATTTGGTAGTGGTTCATGTGAAAGCAGCCCAAGAGCGTGTAAGTTGACCACAAGGTTAATAGGGGCCAGCAGTGCGACACTGCCGTTGAAGAAGCTAGTGCTGTGTTGGGCTGTGGTCTGACTGCAGCTGAAATTTTGTGCCCAGTTTTGGGTACAAAATGCTAAGAGGAACACCAACAAAATGGAGACATGGATGCCAAGGGATCAGGAAATCTTGTCACGTGAGGAGCATTTGCGGAAACCATGGCCAGAGTCTGGGGAAGAGATTCTTTAGGATAACCGTAATAACAACCTTAAATATTTGAAGTGTCTGGTGAAAGCGGGGCAGATATTCTCTCTCGCTCTAGAAGACAAAACTAGGAGCTAACTCCTCCTCTGGAGCCTCAAACCCACACTCGACATGAAAAAACAAAAACTGGAGTTAACATCTCCTTGCACTGCCTGACCCGTTTTCCCAACCAGATCTTTGAATCGATTTGTTCCAGTTCGAACCCCTGCTGAGAATTTGCATTTTTAACAAGTTCCCAGGAAGCTATACATAAGAATCACCTGGAGATCTTGTTAAACTGTAGAGTCTGCTTCAGTGTATCTGTGGTGGAAATGCAAATTCTCAGCAAGGAACTTAACATTTCCACCCCAGATATATCGAATCAGAATCTGTATTTTAGCAAGATCTACAGGTGATTCTTATGTGTAACTCCCTGGGAACTTGTTAGAAATGCAGATTTTCAGTAGGGGTTAGAACTGAACTGGTTTGAAGCCCAGTTCCCAACAAATCTGCGTATCTTCCTGTGTTTCAAAAGGAGGAACTGTCACCATTCCTCATCCTGTGGCCCAGTCCAGAAACCAGGCATCATCTTTGACTCTTCCCTATCCCTAAGGGAAAAAACAATCACATGAGAAGTCAGCACCTGTGGTACTGGGCTTCAGTTTATTGCCAATAACTCAATTGCTAACAACTCTCATGAGGAGGTAATAGTGTTAAATTTGATTATTTCTAAAGAGTTTTGAGCTGTTCAGCACTAAGTGATGCCAAAGGGAAAGCCCACTAACTTTACTTGTCGCTGAGGGAAAAAAAAATTATGTCTTTTTTGGGGCCAATTTATGTTCTGTATGAGTCAGCACACTGACATTCTGTATGGCCCTAAATCCCTTCTGTTTCCTGATCTACTTGTCTTGATCTGTTTCATTTCCACAACAAAATAGTTTCATTATCACAGCGATCATGCACTGGAGATAGCAGCTAACCGATGTAATTAACTGGCCTATTAAAGGCTGTTGGTTTATTGCATATGCAACTGTCTTTTCCTGGTGGTAAGATACACTTTCTGCTGACATAGTAGGTACACAATCATACCAAATTGCCAAGAAGTCTGCTTTGTGATGGTAAGGTGTTTGTGGCTCTTCCACTTTTGTATGGGCAGAATGATGGGGCTGGTTATTGTATTCTGTGCCTGAAATGCAACTGACCAAAGGTGCTAATTGTTAAACAGTTAAAACAGAAAGAAAATTACAAGTTTTGGACCTTGGTGAAGCTTTTTTCTTTTTTTCCTCTCTTTCTTGTTTTTTCTTAATGTGTGCTTTTGGCATGCTAATGAATTCGCTTAATCTCTGCAAAAAAATTTCCGTTAAAGAATTTAAAAACATGAAGTGTTCAATCCATGTCTCCTAAACAACTAAAAAGACTGCAATTTCAAATGAGAAATTATGTTGCAAAGAAGAAAGAAGCTGTTTATTATGGCTCAAAATTTTAATCACCCAAGGGCTGTAAAGTTAAAAATAGACAATTCTGCCTTCTGTTTATGGTAAACTTGGCTGAGTCTTGGCAAATTTCAAAGCTGAACATACTGTATGTTATTTTTGCTTAATTTTAGGTTCTACATTTTTAAATTATTTCTTACAAGAAGCATATTTCAGGATATAAACTTAGCCTGAAGAACAGTATTCTTGATTTCTGCCCATATTGAAATTCCTTTGAAAATAGTAAACTATGGTTTTGGGATTTTCCTATTCCCAAGAGTCCAAATGGGTACCTTTCTAAGTCTTTTACATCATGAATGAACATAGGAATACAGAATTGTAAAGGTTGTTTTCTGCTATCTGATTCCTTTACTTGTAATTTTAGTTTTACAGTGTAACTTGGTGCAGATATACATAGCAAATACTCACTTTCCCTAAAGTGTATTCAGGAGGGAGTGGCATTTTGCAGGATGTACTGCTTCTCCATTTTCAGGTATGGAGGCTAAAAGACATGGACAGATACTCTTGTGGCGTATTGAAGGTGTCTCACCTGTGCCAAGAACTTAAGAGAGAGTCTGGCATAGAACCTCCCTGCTGTAGCCACCAGACAGTGCAGTTTCTCTCCTGATACATTCATACCTGCCAGCAGAATCACTTGTGTGGCAACTGTTTGGCCCAAGAGCAAGTAGGATTGTTGACTCAACCCTCTTCATGCCTCCTCAAGAGGAAGAACACCTGGCTTCACCTCTGTACATAACTCTTGTTGATTCTTGTCCTTGAGCTCTTCCAGAGCACTTTTTGGGACCTTTCCTCCCTGGGGTTTTAGAAGAACAAGTTCTTTGGGGTGGCAAGAGAAGGGATTTTTTTTAACCCATTACTCAGTGTGGCATCTCAGAGCCAAACATGTCCCCCACAGCCAATGGTATGCTCAGTAAATACTTGCTGAGTATTATTGAGCAAATGAATATTTATTCAAGATCAAGATTTATGTGATGACCCTGACAAATTTATGTTTGTGATTAAGTTAATCATAGCTACCGTTTAAGAATCCTTATTTCGTGCTAAACATACAGCTGAGCACTTCATATTTGCTATTTCTGATCTTCCCAATAACCCATTTTATAGAAAACTAAGCTTTACTAGGTTAGGAAGTTATCCCTAAACAGCCTGTGTAGAATCAGCTGTGTAGAATCTACACACAGCACTGACTCTGTGTTCTTTCCAGTATGCCACTGTGGTTGGGAAAAGTTGTTACACCAGTACCCATTCATTGACACCAAGCCTCTGAACGGCTGTGTTAGTCATCTAGTGCTGCTATAACAGAAATCCCACAGGTAGATGACTTTAACAAAGAGAACTTTATTCTCTCACAGTCCAGTAGACTACAAGTCCAAATTCAGGGCATCAGCTCTGGAGGAAGGTCCATGTCATCAGTCTTCCCTTGGTCTGGGAGCTTCTCTGCACAGGAACCTCAGGTCCAAAGGATATGCTCTGCTCCCGGCACTGCTCTCTTGGTGGTATGAGGTTCCCATGTGTCTCTGCTCGCTTCTCTCTTTTATATCTCAAAAGAGATTGGCATAAGACACTATCCAATCTTGTGTACCTCATCAGTATAACTGCCGCTAATTCATCTTATTAGATCATAGTGATTGAATTTACAACACATAAGGAAATCACATCAGATTACAAAATGGTACCCAATTATATAATACTGGGAATCATGACCCAGCCAAGCTGACAGATATTTTTTGGGGACACAGTTCAATCCATGACAACAGCTAAAGAAAATGTCAGAACATTCTTTAAGGTGCTCAAGCACCTGAATGATGAGATAATCTCCCAGGCCCCAGTTAGAACCTATTTATGCATAGTTTACACACAGTTCTAATAAATTTGGTTGTCTGTTTTTCAAGTGCACAGCAGATTCATTTGTTCATTTGGTAATCATTTTCTGAATACTTCCTATGTGCCAAGCATTGTTTAGAAAAAAAGACAATCTTTGCCTTACAGAGATTATATGGTCGATTTCTAGATCAAAATGCACTACCATCAAGTCGATTACAACTCGTAGTGACCCCATAGGACAGAGTGGAACTGCCCTATAGGGTTTCCAAGGAATGGCTGATATATTTGAACTGCCAGCCTTTTGATTAGCAGCCAAACGCTTAACCACTGTGCCACCAGGGCTCCAGATTTCTAGATCAGTGGTTCTCCAAATGTGGTCGTGGATCAGCATCACATGGAGATGTGTTAGAAATAAATCCTTTGTCCCCACTCCACACCTACTGAGTCAGAAATTCTGGGGGTGGAGCCCAACAATCTGTGTTTAAAGAAGCCCTCTAGTCAATTGTGACGCACACTAAAGCTTGAGAACCACTCTTCTAGAAGGTTTTAAACAATCATTTTTGTATTCCTGGAGCTGGTAGTTCTGTGGAAGACTTTTGTCTCCAGATTTATTCTCAGACTGGGAGTGTGTGTGTGTGTGTGTGTGTGTGTGTGTGTGTGTGTTGAGATCTGACCTCGTGATGACATCTAGTGATGGGCAAAGTTCAGATCCTGGGCCCTTGCTGAGACATTTGAGCACTTGTACATAAGAAAATGGTCTCTGGGCTTACATGTACCTGGATTCAGATTCTTTCTTTGCCAAGCACTAGCCACGTGAACTTGGGAGAGTTACCAAGCCTTTCTGAGCCTCAGTTTCCTCATTATGACAAGGAGGATGATACTATGAAGACCATAACTCATACCTAGCATAACTGCTTAGTACACAGGAAATGTCCAATAACTAGTTAGAGTTGTTTTCTCTATCCCTAGGAACTAGTGCAGAGCCTGGCACAGGATAGGTGCTCAGGGAATGTTCTTAGAAAGAATGAATGTTTATTTTCTTTTGTGTTAGCCGTTAGCCTAGGGCCTGCAGCTGTTTAATTCCTACACAGGGTCCATCTCTAGCAGGAGAATAATGAGACCCATTAGCAGAGTGTACCTGACATACACGGTCCTCTTGAAAATGTGTGTTGATCTGATTCATTTAGCCACTGCTGTCACTTAATGCCCACCAATATAAGGGTAATATTGCCTTCCCCGTTAGCCCTTAACTTTAGAATATTTCAAATGCCTATAAAATTTCATTTATTTAAAGGCCCATAGATACGCTTGTAGATATTTTATTCTTGGAATGCTTGTGGCATTAATAGTAAATCTAAGAGAATCAGACCTCTGCTTGTTTTGCGCCATTTCAGCACTAAACCAAGGAGAAAAACTCTCGAGGAAATTAATGCTTCCCCCAAGTATGGCAGAAACACAGAGCTAACATATTGCTGTAAAACCTGATTTCACTGACTTTCTCTTTGAATTTTTGTTTTGCCATTTTTAATTACACCTCACACTGCATGGCTAAAACCAGAAGTACAACTGTGAGGAGGATGTTTCCTCAAAGTCTGCAGGGTCTGGCCAGTCAGATAAATTTTCAAAAGAAAAATTATCCACTCAATGACTTAGTTATTATTCACAAGTGTATTAGATTATCTAAATTTTATCTATTGACTTTGAAAAATTGAATAAATATTATTGAGTACCTACTATGTGCCAAGGATTGCTCTGAATGCTGGGGAAACCGCCATGAACAAAAGAGAAAAATCCCTGCCCTCCTGGTACTTACTTTCTTTACTACACTTGGCATTGAGTTTAGGTGTCTGTGGAGTAGTGAGTTATATGCAGGAGAAGCTGAGCCTGCGGTGATGCTGGAACACAGCATAAAACCAAAACCTAGTTGCTATAGGATTGATTCTGACTCATAGCCACCCCATGTATGTCCAGGTAGAACTGTGCTCTGTAGGGTTTTCAATGACAGGTTTTTCAGCAGTAGATTACCAGGCCTTCCTAGGTGCCTCTGGGTGGACTCAAGCCTCCAACCTTCTGGTTCGCAGCTGAGCATGTTAATCATTTGCACTACCAAGGGACTCGCTGGACCCATCATAGGTACTTAGATATTAATTCCCTGTACAATAGATGATTGCTCACTCTTCAGTGATGTAAGCACTTCAGACCTTTTGTAGTATTTTGCATCTGTTTTAAGCTTTATGTGTGAATTTTAACTACTCAGTGATGAACACTATCACACTGTCTCTCTTCTCTGGCATGTCTTGTTGCTCCAGACTTGTGGGGTCAAGTCAGTGCAGATTTAACTAAACTCTTCTTATATTCCTGTGAGCTCTGTGTTTTAGTTTCCTATTGCTACTGTAATAAATTACCACAGATTTAGTGGCTTAAAGCAACACAAACTGATTGTCTTATAGTTCTGGATCTAAGAAGCCTAAAATCAGTTTTACAAGGCTAAAATCAAGGCGTCAGCAGAGCTAGGTCCTCATGGGGGCTCCAGGGAAGAAATTGTTCTTTGCCTCTTTTAGCTTCTAGAAGCTGCCTTGGCATTCCTTGACTAGTAGCCACATCACTCTAGTCTCTGCTTCTTTCTCCTGCATCTTTGATCCTTCTATTTGTTCCGCAAGACTCAGCTAAAAAAAAAAACTCCTCCTCCAGGAAGCCTTCCTAGGATACTCTGGACTTGGCGTTCCTTGCTCATGCTTCTGTGGCACTCTGTGTGAAAGTGACTTCACAGCTGTACCTTTCCTGTTATAATTGTGTAGATTTATTTGTGGCCCACTGCTCCAGTATTCTCCTCCTCACTCATCCAGATAGTGTGCTCTTTACAAGAAGGGACTGCTTCTGTGGGGTACACAGAAGATATCTGATGATAGTTTCTGTAGGAATGAATGGATTCTCTTCTCTCACGAAGTTGTTAATAGCTATGTATATTTAATTTAATTTACGTATGTTTAACTTAATGTCACTTAAGGTATTTACTAGAAACTGAAAGTGGAGTGTGACTGGGTTTAGGAAGGACTAGAATCTGGTGGCTTGCCTAAATTTCACATTGTTAGGACACGTGACTGAGTTGCCAGGCAGTGGATCTTACGGGTGGTTCTTTTCAAGCTAAAATAACACTGAAGCTGTGAACCATTCTTTCCTCAGTATTCCATAAACCTAAGGAGCCCTGATGGTGCAATAGTTACATGCTTGGCTGCTAACTGAAAGGTTGGTGGTTCTTACCCGCCCAGCAGCTCTGCATGAGAAAGACCTGGTGATCTGCTTTTGTAAAGATTACAGCCTGGAAAATACGATGGGGCAGTTCTACTCTGTCACACGGGGTCATTATAAGTTGGAATCGACTTGATGACATCTACCAATAACAACCCTAATATCACCATAAACCAGGTAGGTTCTGAAGATTTGGAAATGTGATGGCAGTCAAAGTGAATAACTGAGTGAATCTTTAAATTCTAAAATCAGTTTCAGTCACCAAGGAAGAGATTCTGCAGCCTGATAATAGGGTTAGCTGTAATGAAGAGAAGTCTCTGATGGTTGAGGTATATATTTTTTTTTTTTGAATTTTTAAAACAGAATTTTACTGTGTGAAAAACTCTGAGCCCTATGTGTTAGTTGTTGGAAAACCATTTTGCCTTCTTTTACAGCATCCAGGCTGATTTTTTTTCCCCCTTTGGAAATAGACTTTGGGTTTTCTATGTTGTTGGAAAGCATGTAATTTTCTTTCTTTTTTTTTTTTTTCCACCTAGTGGTGCTTAATGATACCATGTGAATTTTTATAGTCCCAGCTGCACTGAAGTGTGTGCCCTGAAACTTCAGTTGGATTAAGAACATACCTTGGTGTGAGGGCTGAAATTGGAGGAATGGGAGAACACAGGGTTGCATCTATGTATGTTGCAATTAATATTGATGAGTGGGCAAAAGTCCAGCATTGTCCTAGGGGGTTGGCTAATGTTCATTGTAAACCAGTGCAAGCGAGTCCTTCCCCTCCAGGTGTGAATAGTTTAATTTAGTAGGTCAATTAGGAAAAGCAAAGGGTGTTTTCTTGTGTTCCAGCTTACATTACACACTGAACATTAACCAGCTGCTTTAGGTACAGCCCATTGTTGAGCAGTGGTGGCAACAGCCTGAAAAGTTGCTAACCCGTCTTGGTATCTCCAGGGCCTAGCTTGATGCCTGGTACATAGTTGGTGCTCAGTAGTTTTTGTGAAATGAATAAAATAAATGAATCCTCCCTTAAAATTCCTGGCCCCTGCTTATCTCTCTAACCTTCTCACCACCTCCCACCTCGGAGCCATGATATTCTATTTGTAGCTTTTTAAATATTCCACCTTCTTCTTTGTCCCTGAACCTCTGTATTTGCCATTCCCTCTGCCTCTCTCAACACCCTCCCTAACCCCTTTGTCTGGCTAATTCCTGCTGATTCATTATGATTTAGTTCCTTCTAGAAGATTTTTCAAGAGGCATCATTGTCATTACCTGGTTGAAGGCCTAATTTGGCCTGTTTTTCATGTCTCCATGTCCTTTTGAGTAACAGCAGAAAGCTACTGACTAGAAGAACTGTTGAAATCTTATATCTGAATCTTCTTTTCGGGAGATTGTGGATAACTGTCAAATGCTTTCATTGTTTGGAAATACGTTTCCTCAACTGTACTTTATTGATACTTCCTGTTTAGAAATGGGCAAAAAATGACTCTACTGTAACTGGAGAAACTTGGAGGAAGTACAGCCAGAATGCTCCCTCGAAGTGAGAATGGTGAGGCTTCATCTCGCTTACTTTGGTCATCGAGGGGACCCCAGTCTCTAGAGAAGGACATCATGTTTGGTAAAGTAGAGGGTCAGTGAAAAAGAAGGAGACCCTCAATGAGATAGATTGACACAGTGGCTCCAACAACAGGCTCCAACATAGCAGCATTGTGAGGGTGTCACGGGATCCGGTAACTTTTCGTTCTGTTATACAGAAGGTTGCTATGAGTTTAAGCCTACTCGGCTGCACTAACAACAATAGCAACTGGAAGAGAAATAGCCAAGTTAGCAATAGATTCTCATTCCATTTACAGAGCATCAGTATCAAGGTAATATGGGGCAATGAAGGGGGACCACTGATGAACCTTTAGTATGGCTGATACCAAAGGGTCTAAATAGGCAAAGAGAAGTTGGAGAATTGAACCATTCTCTAATTCAATTTAGAGAAACCTAGGAAAGTTCAGTACATTGTAGGTGCTCAGCCAACATTTGCTGAGGATGAAAGAGTGAATGAATTAAGTTTTCTGCTTTTTCCTTTTTTTTTTGTTTGTTTTTTAAAAAAATCCTTATTCTCTTCCACTCCTCTTCTCTTTGCCCACATAGCCATGGCCTTAGTTTATATTAAGTGCTTCTGCCGAGACTGACTCATCTTGTTTCTGATTGCTTTAGGGATATGGAACTCTGGTATCCATAGGAATCATGTAAGACTGTATTGCTTTCATGCTTGGAAAAATGTAAGCCAGAAGCGCCAGCTATTGGTACCAGTCCCAGTTAATTCCTCAGAGCTGCAAGGTAATATTGGAGCCACTGTGCCACACAGTGGCTAAGAGCTTGGCTGCTAACCAAGAGGTTGGCGGTTCGAATCCACCAGCCACTCTCTGGAAACCCTATGGGGCAGTTCTTCTCTGTCCTGTAGGGTTGCTATGAGTCGGAATAGACTTGATGGCAGACAGGTTGGGTTTGAATAGGGTAATCTCACTCTCAAATTCTCAAGACCAGTGAGGAAGACCATATAATCTAATGCAAAACTCATCAGCCTTTATGTCAGATAGATGTGGATTCAGATCTTGTCTCTGGTGCTGACTGGTTGTGTGACTTTGGGCAAGTTGCTTAACCTCTTTGAGTTTTATCTCAGTTTTTTCATTTGTAAAATGGAGGGTGGGACAATACCAACTCATAGGGTTGTTTGACAGTTATAAATGATTTTGTAAGTGTCCTACTCTGCATTAGATGTTCAGTAAATGGTAATTATTATTATAGCTACTATTACTACAGATTGACTATAGACCTTTCAGAATTTCAGTGAGAACAAGGTTATAGGTAATCACCAAGATCACAGCAGGGACAGCTGATTTAGATCTCAGAGTCTCTGGATGTCTCCAAAGGAGATTTTCACTTTTTTTCTGGGGAGAATTCAGATCAGTTTAAGAAGGGAACTGAACATCTCTTCCATATGTTCTTGATGTTCCAGAGATGGCCAAAACTGATACTAAGGAAGAACTTAAAAAAATACACATGTACACATGTTAGGAGGCAAGATAGTGTAGAGGAATAAGCAGTGGCCCGTGAATTTTGTTTCCAGGGGTCAGGACTCTACTCTGGTCGGTTCTGTTTCTGTTCTGTGCCAACCCCCTTTCTATCACTGTGCCTTACATCCCTCCCCTGTGAGCCGAGGACTTTGGACCAGACAACTGACCTGGTCCTGTATTTTGTTTCTTTCCCAGGCAGTGCTTCTTCCTGACTAGAAGTTAGTATGAGTGTCCCCAGATGGGCTGGTTTTATTGTTCCAAAAAATGTTAGGAGAGACGTGTCCCTTGTGATTTTTCATGTTGGGTCACCCTTTCACGGTACAACATATCTGGCCAAAAAGCCTCCCAGCTCAGAAATTCTGTCCGTGGAAATTCTTGGAAGAAATGCAAGCCAAGATGAATTTTTGGAGCAAATTTTGAAATTCTTATCTGGCTTGTCTGTAGCAACTGCTCATAACACTGGACTTCTTCAGAGGGATTGGTAATGCCTGTCTTTAAATGGGGAATGAATTTCCCAGCTTCCTGGGAACAACAACAAAAAAATTCCCCCAGCAAACCCCAGGGTGTCTGAAGTGCCTGCTGTCTTAAAGAGCAGATCGAATACTCTTCTGTGGGCTCAAGAGCTATCAGCAGTATTGAACAATTAGACTAGAAGGAAGGGTTGTGAACAGTTGTTCCTGCAAGGCTTGGGAGTTAACAAAGGCCATATTAGTAAGAATGGAGAGGGAGGAGGATGAAGAGGATGGGGGCTGGGGACGAACAATTCAGAAGTGGAGAGGGTGATTGGAGGGCCTTGTTTCCCAGATAGTTTTCAAAGAAAAGAGATTTGTGTAGTTTGCTGTGTGGCTGAGAACACAGTAGCAAGACCAGTTGATGTTCTTTTTTATCCAACAATTACTTTCTCTGGCACATTCCTTTAGGCTAACAAAGTGTCTTCCTTTCCTCTTTTGCAGTCATTGATAACAAGAGCTTAAGGGTTTTTTGCTTCCCAGGACTCCTGGTGGGGGTGGGGAGAAGGACACACATAAGAGGGAATTGACATTTTGCAGATTTTCTTGAATTTTGTGGCAGACAAGGGAAACCCATCTGATGTTAGCAAAGGCTCAGGTTTTCATTTTAGTCTAGGGGTGATTGATTTCTTTCTTTCAAGGGGCTGATGGAGGAGGTCAGAGTCTTAGAAAGGGAAGAAGCCAGGGAAAAGGAGAAAAGAAAGAATGAGATTTACGACCTTCTGGATCCCAGCCTTTATGTCGCGTAACCATTCTTGATACTGGAAGTTCATGACACCCTGAGAAACAGCCCTGGAACTCAGAGCAGTGATCTGTCTGCAAAGGTGAAATTAAACAGTCCAGCAACTGCTCTGAGTGACACACACAGCACATTTCTGGGTCCTGAGTGCTGCTTCCCTTTCGATTCTCTTCTCAGCACAGAGTCCAGCATTTCGCGGAGTGATGAGACAGACCACCCAGGGCCTCTTATGTTATACTGAGGGTGGTTGATGACGGTGCTTATAGAGGAGTTATTTCAACAATGGGACTTTTCCATTACTCTTTCTGCAATCAGCATTCCATGCTCAAAGTGTGGAGACCTGTGCATCTGTCACTGAAGAATACTAAACTAATAGAAGTTGCTCAGAGAGTCCCACCCTGCTTCCATAGCCTTGAGATAATAACTGAACATCTTTAAAAATGTATGTATTTTCCATTTTTATTCCATATGGGCCCCTTAGGTAACATGACCTGATGTGGCCATTAAATGACCCTGCTTACACTTGGATTACTCAGTACAAAGCAAATTTATGGTTGTTTATTCTCTCCTCCTATCAGCTATTAGTGCCTAATCATATGGTCTATCGATCATGAGATTAATCGCCTGCCCAAAGAGGCAGCAGGTCTTGTGGAATGCTGCAGTGCGCCAGACTGAACTTCAACCTTTTATACAAACTGGAGGAGTCAAAATCATCATTCACTGCCCAAAGCCCCTGGTCCCTGGGCCTCCTGAACCCCAGGAGGTAAATCCCCTGCTTTTTCAAACAGTGTACTTGCACTTCCTTTCCTTGTGTAAAACTTCACGTCATTGATTCAGGCTGGCCGGCACTTGTAAATAAAATCCTTTCTAAGGCATCCTATAAATAATGATCTAAGCTGAAAATATGTGGGCTTTATTATACAAAGCCCCATAGTGCTGCCATAATTAAAAGTCTGTCAGTATTTCTGTTATAAATTCTCATTTTGGAAGATTTATAACTGGGCCCTTAAAATTTTCTTTGGCTAAGGCTTTCTAAGAGTGCCGTGATTAGAGGCCATTTGTTTTTTTCCTGTTTGTTTAATGTGTTTCCTTAAAGATAGAAAAAGTGAAGTCCAGACACATTATCATACAGCAGTGCACACATAACAAAGGTTGGACACTTTAAAATGTGAGCACTCCATCCCCTAAAGTGGCTTCTGTGTTCTCACTGTAGTTTGAAAACTAGAATCGTAGTGTTAATACCAGGGCTTTGAACCAGCTCTGCCGGGTTCAGTCATGGCTGATGAAGCGAAACCCGAAAAGACCCAAATTTTTTAAATGTGGGTGAAGTGGAATGATAAGCGGAATGGGAAAAATGATGAGTTGAAGCCCTGCTAAAAACTTAATCTCCCTCTTCGAAAACAAGGGCAGCATGCGAGTTGCGTAGTAACCAAATATCTTGACTGTCAGAGTTGGAAATAGTGGTGCCCTGCTCAAAGATGGCAGCCAAAGGTGCTGCTCTGAATGTGTGCCGCTCTCCACAATCCTGGCAATAATCCAGTCTCCTGCATCAAGCTCCTGAAATGGCTCACTATGCCTCTTCTGAGTCTCCTGTTCCAGGGCTTCAACCCATAATTTTTCCCTCCTCATTTATCGTTCTGCTTCACCCAAATGTTTTAAAAATGTGTTCCGATTTTGCTTCGTCGGCCATGACTGAATTGGTTTGAACTGGTTAGGACCTCCGGTTAATACCATACTGTAATGTTTGTTTCCTTGTCTGTATTTCCTACTCTGAGTGAGGGCAGGGGTTTTAAATCATTTTTCTTTCTAGCCCTGTTTTTACCAGAGGGCCTGGCCAGTGTAAGTATTGGGTTTGTTCAGTAAATAAGTCCAAGAATGGGAATCAGGAAGCTTTCTTTCCAGTCTTGACACAGTCATTTAAGGCAGGGTGTGAATTCAGGCGACAGATTTAAGCAAGTCCTTTTACGTCTCTAAAACCAAGTTTCCTGATTAATGAAATGAGTGTGTTGAATTTAGGGCTGGTAATCAGTGCTCTGTTGGTTAAATGCTGCCATCACAATGTTTTAAAACATTTGAATTTGAATGCCTTTAGAGAGGATCTACACTTCCTAGTTTATCATAGTCCCCACCATTCCCTATAATCTTATGTTACACCAGCCTGCTTCAAATATTTGCCTGCAAGCTTTGTAGGCATTTATGATTTCCTTGTAGTTATGTCCTGCTAATGTGGTCTTTGGTTTTGTTGTTAACAGTGAGGGTCTGAATTCCAGATTCAGGTTAGCTTGGTGATGCCTTTGACTGTGACTTTAATTCTCTAGCTTCCAACCCTTTTATCATCAAGAGCCTCAATTATTTTTTTATTCCATGTTTTGAAAACTTTCATCCTCCAGACAGGCTGCATTTGTTAATAATTAATTTGTTGTCCCATTTTTTTTAAGGAAACAGACATCTATAACTGAGCATGCAGTACAAATGATCCATCAGTGTAAGAGTCTGAAATAACTTTTTGTACAATGAGTTGGTTGCTGTTTTAGCTTGTGCAGTCTCTTCATGGTTAAGTGTATACTTTCTATTTGAGGTTTTGATATACTAAAAATAGCTCATAGATCTTCCTGCCTTTTTAGACATGTGATGGCCCAAGGACTCTAGATGAGTGCTTAGTTTAGTCTTTTATGAGTTGCTGGGCTACTCTTGTCTTCAGAGCTTCAAGTAGTTTGTCTATACACAGGTTTCCCTGTCTTTTTAATTGTCTCCTTACTGATCAGCTTGGAAAGTCTATCAAGCCTGACTTTTACATTCAGCTAGAGAAAAAGAGCTTCTTAATGCAGAGTCGCTATCAGTTGGAATCGACTCAACGGCAGCGGGTTTGGTTTTTGGGTTTGGAATAGGAGTTTACCGAAAAGACTCAAAGGCCCTTGTTAGATTTTCTCCCTTTAGTCAAGAGCATTTTGAAGGGTTTGTTAGAAGGAGTAGGAGACGATTTGATACTTGACTCCCGAGGTTAGGAGAATCCTTTCTTTCCTCTCAACTCAAGTTGTTGATGAATATTAAAAATTGAGAAATTAAAAGCATACATTTAAATAGGGCAAATTAAAGATCTATAGTATAATCTGAATATAAACCAATCTCTACTTGAGACCTGACCTTTGGTGCTTAAAGTAGTCAACATCACACAAACGTAAAAGGCTTTTGAAGATTGTAACCTGGTTTCATCCATTTACCACATGGGTACAATTCATCAAGAAGAGGCAGTGTCTACATTGTAGCTAAGAGCATAGTCTCTGGGGCCTAACTGATTTGGGTTTAAATTTTGTCATGGTTCCTTATCAATTCTGTCACTTTGGAGAAGTTACTTAATCTTCATAAGCCTCAGTTTCCTTATTTGTAAAGTGGGGATAATAATAGCTTGTTGTGAGAAGTAAACAGGAGTAATTCATACCAAAGGTTTATCATCATGTTGGTCACAGAATAAACAATGAATATTATCATTATTAGCTAGAACATGACTGAAATATATTTCTGAATTATTCTTTTAAAGAAGAGTTTAAAGGTATACTGTCCAGTGTGTTCATACATGCTGGGTCATCTACCTAAATTTCCAGGAAATTGTATGTTTCAGCAGTGCAAAAATGCTGCTCTCAGTTTTTCAGGAACAAATAATATTTGACATTAAACGTCTAAAGTTGAAGTCTTCTGTCTTACACTGTGTTCTTTTCTCTCCAGATCAATCCAAATTAAAGTTTCATTGCAAAAGTTTCATGGGCCCTTATTAATGTTAATTATTATTGGTGTGCTGGTAAAAGTCCTAAAGTGAGTTCATTAAGAATTAACACCCCTGAGAAAACTTTAAACACTCATGGACTCACAGAGGTGGGAGGGCCCTCAGAGACCATCTCCTTTTGGCCCCGTCTTACAGATCAGGAAAGTGTATTTTACAATGTAAAATAAGTTTCGAACAGGGGCTATCCTGTATAATGGCGTTTTAATTTGTCTTCTCACTGGAATCTGTACTAATTTGGCATGTTATGATTATGGTCTTATTGTGGGACTTGTATATAATTTATTAGAGACCATTGAGTTGTAGCATTGGGCATTACTTTTGTGGCAAAGGCATGGGGGCAGTAATCATTATTAATGGATTCCATTATTTGGTAGAGCATTTTACTGACTATAGAGAATTCATTGCATTGATCTATTGCGCCACATTTGTATTATACCAGGTAGTTTAAAACGATATTCTCTACACTGCTAGGCTGAAAAATCGTCCAATCTTGGCAGTTATCCCATCAGTAAGACCTTCCTTTTAGGACTGAAAATACATAGTTCTGTTGAAAGAAACATTTTGACTGGAACCCAGTGCCCTGAATATGTTTAAATCCCTCACTGCTGAAATATGAGGATTACTACTGCTATCATTGTTCTAAAACAAACTTCCTTTCGGATGATAACTGCAGCGGTAAATCAGATGTTGAAGAAAGTACCAGCTCAACTTCTGTTGGCTTTAGGAGGGTTTCCTCTTTAACTGACAAGTGTCATGTATAATAGAGCATGGCAACTCACATAGAAAACCTTGTGCGGGACTTCCCACTGGGGCTGGAGTTCTTAATGAACATACGACTGAATACACAGAGGCAAAAAATTCAAGCACCCCAGCTGTGGACTATTCATGCTGCTCGCTCTGGCTGATGTGGTTATCAGCACCAGCCACACACCAATGACCAAAGAGACCCGTATTGGTCGTGTGGCTGTGTGTTCCGGTGACTGTGGTCTCTCTGGTGACATTTTGAGTAACAGCATGGATTCTGGTGAAAAATCCAAGGAATAAACAAACAGACGTTTGTTTTTATTTTTGCTTTTAAACATGAAGATTGTAAGCTATTTTTGGCACATGCCACCTCTCCACAAAGTGATGTTTTTCTTGAGCTCTGGACCACTTGCTAACATTCAGCAGCTTCCTCACTTTGTAGCTCCCTCTCTCCTTCCCTCCACTCTCCAAAAGAGAACCAAACTGATATTTTAGAGGTGATGTTTACAACAGTTCTACACACTCGAATAAGCACTTAGAATAATGTCAATAGAGGAAGGGAAAAAGGGTGCATTATTATCAAATTAAGTAATGGATGGGCAGTGATATTTTATTTATTAAAGCTAGTCCGAGTACCATTGGAAGCAGAGTATGTTGGTTCTGAAGTGCACAGATTAGAAAGGAATGTTGAGTTTGGAAACGTGGCAGCCTGCAGCACTGTGTATGGTTTAAATTAAACCTTTTTTTGGAAAGCAGAATAGCTCTAGGCCACATTTAAGGGAAAAGCTACAGCAGAGTGAGCTAGCTGTGGTTTTTCTTTTACTCTGTAACTGGCCCACTTTCCCTTGTTTTAACACAGAAGAAAAGACTTTGGACTCCTTCAGACCAACCACATAGCTTCTCTGCTGACCACAAAAAGGAAGCTTGGCGTAGAAGCCATAGGATTAATACCCACTGTCTCTTAACCCAACGGAGTGTGAAAACTTTTTCTAAGAGATTTCTCTGGGCAGGCTGACACTGTGTTGGACTTTAAACATTTTAAATCAAGCAAAACTTTGAATAGCATTATGCCACAGTGCTCTGTAAATGGTAATGTGCAAGCCCACTGGTAAAAGTTATTTACACGAATCCCCAGGTTTCGGAGGGATAAACCACTAATAGCTTTGTATATCTTGATAAAGAAATACAAGGAGAATTAAAGGTATGCCCATGCCAGATTATCTCACATAGAGCAGGTAGATCATAGTCAATCAGATTTTATTGTTCTTAAGCAAATGGAGACAATTGGCTCTTGGCAGAAAAGCCGTTTCCTCTTTGAAAATAATAAGATTAAGATCGTGGATTCTGTTCATCACTTGATCAGCTTTATTAATTCATCACACATTATTAAACTAGAAAAAACCTTTTCCTTTGAATAGATGAGCATTTTTGTTAAATAATAGTATTTATGTTGCAGAGGGCTTTATTTAAAATGCTAACTGTTCTACTCAGGTATCGTAATGGTTGTTTCTGTGTCTTGAGCATTAATTTTAATGATTAGAATCTCACTCACTTATTAACTAATCATATGTTGGCACAAAGCAACTTTGAAATTAACAAAAAGCAAAACAAAACAAAAAACGCAAAACCAAACCAAACAAAAAACCTTGTGTGTTTATATTTATGTTTACTCTTTCAAATTCCCAGGATTAACGTATTTTACAGTAAATCATTGGAATTTACATTTTACTATGCTGAATGAAGCAGCTTTTCACAGGTGGACTGTATCAGCATTCTTGTTTCTGTTCAACAAAGAATCTCAATGGAAGGAATTGATTTGAAAAGTTGAAGGAAAAAACCTGCTGACATGTTTCAAAACTGTGGTCTTAGAGTAACCACAGAGTTAATTCTTGGTTGCCTGTTATGTCACGAGAGGAGTTTATTTGCCATCATTAGAAAAATTTGTATGACACTTCCTGCATGTGAAGAAATGCAGTTGTCATCTTGCCTAGACTATTAAAACGGTATTTAAATACTTCCAGTTGTGAGAAGCCTTTTGCATTTATTGTGGTTATTTTCCCAGGTGTCTTAGGAGCAGCTGTTTTGTGCTTTCCTGAACTTAATAGTTGAAGAATGTGGGAAAGAAATGGTGCGCTTTCTGGGTAAATTATGTTAGCCACCCTGGAGGAGTTGCATTGCATCTTGATCTTTTTTTTTTTTTTTCCATCCTGGTAGAATTATACTGTAACTAATTGAATCCATTGATCACTGTCTTGTTTTTTTCCATCTTCTTCTCAGAGGATTCATTTCATAGGGGTCTATACATCAGTCAAGAAAATGGCTACAGTGGAATTACTAAGACTGGTAATAAAGGTAATTTAATCTAGTTTAATATTTTTTTAAGGGCAAACCACTGTAAGTGTCCTTTACTTGGTGAGAGTTTGAACTTCTTAATTTGGCCAAGTTGGAAAGCAAATCAAAATTTGACACTGACCAGCAGTTTCAGAGAAAGAGAGTATAGTGTAGGAGAAAAAGCATTGATCTTGGAATTAGATGACCTGGTTTTAGACCCATCTACACCATTGTTTTTCAAATTTTAATGTGCATATGAATCAACTGGGGATCTTGTATAAACAGCAGATTCTGACACAGTAAGTCTGGGGTGGTGCCTGAGATTTTGTATTTCTAACAAGCTCCCAGAGCCCCTGAGTAGGGCAAATGGTTAACACACTGGGCTGCTAACCAAAAGGTTGGAGGTTCGAGTCCACCCAGAGGCTCTTCAGAGGAGAAGCCTGGTCATCTACTTCCAAAAAAGGAGCCATTGAAAACCCTTTGGATTACAGTTCTGCTCTGACACACATGGGATCACCATAAGTTGAAACAGACTCCACGGCAGCTAGTATGTAACAAGCTCCCAGGGGCTGTCCATGCTGCAGGTCTTCACCTTGAATAGCAAGGATCTGTTATACCACTTAACTAATTTTGTGGTATTGGAGTTTCCTAATCTTAAAATAGGGATGTTAATCTTAGCTCTGCCTACCTCATCAGGTTGTTAGGAGAAGAAAATGAGATAAAGTAGATGAGATTTTAAAATGGCTTCATAAGTATAGGACATCAAGGATTTTTGTTTCTAGATACGGACATTCTTGGGATCGTTTTTGTCCCATCAGTGTTAGCTGTTCTGTGATGGGCAGTGCCATGAAGTATGAGGCAGGAGAGAAAGACTGGAATCCCTTCTTCGCTAGAACCATTCTATGCCTTTGCCAAGTCACTTCACCTATCTGGTCCCCACTGTTCCATGGTTACAGTCCAGGCTTGAGCAGTGGTTCTCAAAGTGCAGTCCCAGGACCACCACCATCTGCATCCCTTGGAAACTTGTTAGAAATGCAGTTTCCGGCCCCACCCCTGACTTAATGAATCAGAAATTCTGGGAGTGGGCCCAGCAATCAGTTTGTTAACAAACCCTTCAGGTGATTTTGATGGCGTGCTGAAGTTTGAGAAGGACTCTGAAATGCCATCCAGCTTGAAATTGGATATTTAAACATTCTTTTTACAGGTTTAGCCATGGGGATGCCTATTTGTGTGATCTAGAGAGAGTCTCTTGTGTCATAAGTGGAGAATAATTGGGCGTTGAGCGTTCTCATGATAGCGTTGCACTGAGTGCCTGGTAAGGTGGACTGAACATCTAGGGGTTTACGCTGTACCTCCCTGGAACTCAGAACGGATTATAACTGCATTGACCTACCAGTTTCTAGCTTATCCCAACTTTGAGCCTGTGTTAGTGGCCTACTAAAGTAGATTGAGACAGAGCATAACATACACACTGAGGAGATTCTCTTCCATTCTCCTCTTTGTTGTTATTGCTAGTTGTGACTGAGTTGGCTGTCACTCACAGCAGCCCCATCTACAACAGAACAAAATGTTGCCCGATCCTGCACCATCTTACAGATCGTTGCTGTGCTTGAGTCGCCACTCTGTATTTTGAGTGCCCTCCAACCTAGGGGCTCATCCCCAGCACTATATCGGACAATATTCTGTTGTGATCCATAGGGTTTTTACTGGCTAATTTTCGGGAGTAGATCACCAGGCCTTTCTTCTTGGCCTGTCTTAGTCTGGAAGCTCTGCTGAAACCTGTGCACCATGGGTGACCCTGCTGGTCTTTGAAATACCAGTAGTAAAGTTTCTGCATCACAGCCACATGCAAGCCACCACAGTATGACAAATTGAGAGACTGGTGATGGATTATTCTCTTTTCTCTCCTCTTATTACTCTGATGGTTGCTGTCATGATGCAGTACCACCTAATATTTTTCAAACTTTTCAAGGGCTTTCACAGAGATTATCACAGTCTGTTCACATAGGGGAGATTAGTATACAATGAAGAGAACTGAGAAGGTAAAATAAATGTTTTTCTTAAAGTAATTGCCAGGAAAACATCACATATCTGCGATTTTTGTTTTTCACATTTGGGAATATGTCTGAAAACTAGGATAAAGCACTACCTGCCTCAGTTGTCCAGATTAGATTTTATCAAGTTCAAGCACTGAAGTTCATGGTGTTTACACTCGGAAGAGACACTCAGTGAGACCTACCCACTTCTGTTCTAGACACAAATCTAACCATTGGTTGTCAGATTTGTCTTTCAATAGCAGCAAAGAAATTAAGAGTGGACAGCTGCTTGAGTCTGAGAAGTAGAAACAAACAAGAGGTGTTACCTGACAGTTGAACAGTGAGGGAGGACATGGGGAAACTGTCAAAAGTAGGGCAGATTCAAGGTTGAGAAATACAGTAGCTTGAAATTTTATATGCACATGTACATACGTGTATATATTTATATATAGATGTACATACCCATACACATATGTACATATATACATGTGTATGTGTGTTTGTATCTCCTGTACACTTCCTATTAGTTCTTTTGAGTATTTACTGTATTAGAACACTTTATAGTAACTTGTGTTCTTGATGATGTATTTAGGAAAAGGCTAAATTACATTTCCACGTACAGGAATATTAGTAACAAATTATAGAAGAATTCTCTTCAGAATGAGTTAATGTAGAAAACAAGTAGGCCTTAAAGTAGCAAATATAAGTAGTAAATGTAAGTGGTAAATGAACAGTGCCTGCAAATTTATAGAATTATGAACATCTGCAGTTGTGAAGGACCTTATAGATAATTTTATCCACTGGTTTCAAATTTTCTTTAAGTAGGGATCTTTTCTTCAGAACCAAATTCATGGAGAAGCCAAATAAATATATTTTTAAGTTGAAAAAGAATGGGGTGCTGGATCCCTGTTAGCTTTGGCCCTCTAATTCTTTCTTCCTGAAACAGCCCTAGTTGGAATCGATCCCTTGGGCAAGTAATCACCTGGGAAACTTGTCTAATTCTGTAGTTCTAGGGTGGGGCCTGAGACACTGCATTTCTAATAAACTCCTGAGACCTGACCACATTTTGAGTAGCAAGACTCTGGAATCTGTGCAGCATCATTTGAAAACCTTACTGGTCAACCTCTTCATTTTACAAACGTGGAAAGAAGGACTCAGAGTGATTTACATGACTTGGCAAAAGCCACATGCCTAGTTAGGATCTTCTGATTCCTGATAAACCATCATTCTCCTGTACCATGCATGCCTGGGTGGGACAGGTAGGTCCTTAATCTCCTTTCTTCTGTACCATGCCTGGGTGGGATGGGTGGGACAGCTGGTCCTTAATCTCTGTTCTCCTGTACCATGCCTAGGTGGGACGGCTAGGTCCTTACCTTTTGGGCTGAATGAGGTATCCCAGTGCCAGAGTTCCATTGACACTACCAGTGCCCTGCACGAAGGTAGTTTATCTTGATAGATGACACTGGGGATTCGTTCCCTTCCAACTCAGCTATCTGCCACATGGAAAAGTAGTACTTTGAATTAGACCCCATTTAGTGTGGAACATTTTAATTAGCCAGCAAGGGCCGTTAGGCCAGTCGGTACCTGTGGTGTCTGCTGCCACAGCAGAATGGATAAGCAGTTCTCAGCCCCCTCAACATAATCCATAAAACTCTTTCAACCTTTTTTTTTGTTTGTTTTTTGCATGATGTCTAGTGTTTGCAAATGGAAAATGACTGAGGAAAAACAGAGTGAAAGTTTATATAAAATATTTATACCTTAAAGATCTTTTATCTTGTGTCGTTCAAGAGATAGAGAAGTGAAAAATATATTGGGAGTACATTACCAAGAGTACATTATAAATTTAAATCTCAGATTGAATAATACCAGCTGCTAATGTGTGGAGCTTTAGAAATGAGTCACTTTTGAGTCTCGAGAATTTACTGTACTAGGTCAGTTACACTTAAGAAGGAAGTGCCTTTTGAAAAAATCCTATACCGGAATAAGGACTTACACTAATGGGTATTAAAAATAAAAATATTTGACATACCATTCATGTTAAAATGTAGTTATGTAGGAATGAGACATAGGATTGTAGAAATTCTACAGCATGTTTCTCAAAAAATACCAGATATTTTTCACCTCTTCATTGTGAAACAGTATAACCTAAGTTAAGAGTATGTGTCTTGGAGTCAGAAAGACTTAGATTCAAATTCTCTGTCCACTGTTTTCTAGCTGTGTGCTTTTTGATCAGTTACTTTCTCTGAGCCTCACTTTCTTCAGTTTGAAAATGAAGGTTATAGTACCTACCTAATAGAGTTACTGGAGTCCCTGGTGTAAATGGTTAATATGCTCAGCTGCTAACTGAATGGCTGGTGTTTTGAGTCCACCCAGAGGCACCTCAGAAAAAAGGCCTGACAATCTGCTGCCAAAACAAACAAAAAAATCAGCCATTGAAAACCTCATAGAGCACAGTTCTACTCTCAGACACATGGGGTCACCATGAGTCAGAGTTGACAGCAGCGTGTCTTTAATAGGGTTATTTTTGCTTGCTTTTCAGGTTTCAGGGCACTTAACTACAGTGCCTAGCATTTTATGAAATCTTAAAAAACAGTTGCTGTCATCATCCTCACTCTCATCCTAATGTCTTTAGCCCTAACTGCTACTACATTGTTCTTTGGTGACATGGTGTCTTCCTTGTATCTGTATAAGTGTACTATGAAAACAAATCCAAAATTGCTGTGCCTTTTGAAAAAGTAGTCAGAAAAAGAAAATATATTTTCATAAATGAGATAGGGTTATCTGTATCCTATAACCTGGGTTCTAGGCAGCAAAAAAATAAAATACTTTGTTGGTTACAACAGTACTTTGTTGTATATGTTTTTTATACACCACAGTCTTAAATTGCCTGAAGCAGCTAGAGAAGTAACGAAAGGAGTGACGTAGGCTGTGGAAATGGAGAGCCCGTGTACATTGAGTAGTTGCCCTTAACGAGTTGCTGTTGAGTTAATACCGACTCATGGTGGCCTTATGTGTTTCAGAGTAGAACCGTGCTCCATAGGGTTTTTTTTTTTTTTAATTATTGTTTTACCTTTATTTTGGAAATGATTAAATATACCAAAAAGTTGACGGACTAGTATAGTAAACTCCCATATACCCATCAATTATTTTCAACAATTATCAACATTTTCCTTCGTGTTTCGTCCATTCCTGCACCCACACTTTTTTTTTCCCACAGGTGTTATTGTTTATTTTATCGGCCAGTCTATCATTTGGCTAAAAAGTGTCCTCTAGGAGTGGCTTCAGTTCCAGCTTAAAAGGGTATCTTATGGTGATAGTCTTGGGGGTTCCGCTAGTCTCTGTGAGTCCAGTAAGTCTGGTCTTTTTTATGAATTTGAGTTTTGTTCTACATTTTCCTCTCATTCTAACCAGAACCTTCTATTGTGTCCCTGGTCAGAATGGTCTGTAGTGGTGGTCAGGCACCATCTAGTTCTTGTGGTCTCAGGCTAGAAGAGGCTGTGGTTCATGTGGGTCATTAGTCCTGTGGACTCATTTTTTCCTTGAGTCTTTGGTTTCGTTCACTCTCCTTTGCTCCAGATGGGAAGAGACCAGTGGTTGTATCTTAGATGGCCGTTTGCAGGATTTTAAGACCCCAGATGCTACTCACCAAACTAGGATATAGAACATTATCTTTATGAGCTAAGGTATGCCAATTGACCTAGTTGCCCCATGAGACTATGGTCTTGAGCCTTCAAACCCAGTAAATTAATCCCATGAGGTGTTTGGGTATGTCTAGGTAACATCCCTGTGTCCCCTATGTGCTTCATTGAATATATAATATATATGCAGCACATACAAACATCTATATACATGTGCCCACAACTATACCTATATATATATATATATATACACCTTCCCACACCCATGTAGGATACATTATCTACCTGTGTAACTACTCACATAGTTTTTGCTGCTGCTGCTTATTGTTTGAAACCTTGGTGGCATGGTGCTTAAGAGCTCTGGCTGCTAACCAAAAGGTCAGCAGTTTGAATCCACCAGGCACTCCTTGGAAACCGTGTGGTGCAGTTCTACTCTGTACTATAGGGTTGCTGTGAGTTGGAATCAACTCAATGGCAATGGGTTTGGTTTTGGTTTTATTACTGTTGTTGCAAGATTGTATATGTTATAGCATTTACTGTAGGTGTCCTTTATTCTTGTGTACCTCTCAGTGTCTTCATTTACTTTGATCAAGTTCGTTTCATAGGGTTTTTTAATGACTGATTTTTTCAGAAGTAGATTGCCAGACCTTTCTTCCAAGGTACCTCTGGGCAGACTTGGAACTTCAGATCTTTGGGTTAGCAGCTGAGCACATTAACCTTTTGCACCACGCAGGGACTGCAGTTGTCCCTTAGCTCCAGCCCGTTGGTGTGTGAAAACATGGGCCCGGTGTTCCCAGTTTTTTTGTTTGTTTTCTTAAGAATCAAGAAGTCTGTATTTTTATATGAATCATAGGATGTTTTAAGTAATGGCAGCTGTATCTTGGGAATGCTTTTGGCTGCAAGAAAAAAACAACAACAAACAGTTGCCTAAACAAATAGAGATTTATTTTTTCTACGTAATAAGAATTCCAGAGGTACATGGTAGCTAGTTTTGTTTTCTTTGCTCACTAATGTCAACAAGGGTCTAGGCATTTTCTTCTTTCCTGTCTTGCTGTTCTTTTCTTTTTATTTTGTTTTAGTTTATTGTTGTAGTTTAAATGAAGTTTACATTTCAAGTTAGTCTCCCATACAAAAATGTATACATACATTGTTATGTGACCCTAATTGCTCTCCCCATACTGTGACAGCACACTCCTCCTTTCCACCCCTGATTCCCCATGTCCATCAACCAGCTCCTAACCCTCTCCGCCTTCCCATCTCACCTCCGGACAGAAGCTGCCCATTTAGTCTCTTGTATCGAGTTGAGCTAAGAGGCACACTCCTCACAAGTATCACTTTATGTCCCACAGTCCAATCCCTGTCTGAAGAGTTGGCCTTGGAAAGTGTTTTAGTTCTGGGCTGACAGAAAATCCAGGGGCCATGCTTTCCGGGGTTCCTCCAGTCTCAGACCATTAAGTCTGGTCTTCTTACTAGAATTTGAGCTCTGCACCCCGCCTTTCTCGTGCTTGCTCTTCTTTATATGTTGACTTTTCCTTTTTTATGCTTGTCATGCTATGATTGCCATATTTATGTTCAAGACAGGATGATGGTGGAGATAGGTAGTTACTAGCCTTACTTGTTCCACTTATCAGGAAAGTAAAAATTTTCCCAGAAACTACACAGGAGACTTTTCTTTATGATTCATTGGCTAAAACTGGATCACTTTGGGTGTAAGGAAATTTGGGCAAATGAGTCCCCACCTTTCCAGTGTCTGTAGTGAGAGATGATAAAACAAATAAACAAAAAACCAAATCCATTGCCGTTGAGTTGATTCTGACTCATAGCGACCCTGTAGGACAGGGGAGAACTGCCCTTTAGGGCTTCTAAGGGGTGGCTGGTGGATTCGAACGGCTGATCTTTTTGGTTAGCAGCCGAGTTCTTAACCGCCGCGCCACCAGGACTCTGGGAGGTGATAAAGGAGGTTGTGAGTGACTTGTGTATTTGCCAGTGTACAGTGTCTACTGTAGCAACTGACTGAACATGAAACACAGCTGCTGGGCCTGGAAACCCTGCAGCCTCTGATATATAGCCACAAATCACCAGACTTGAGCATTATAAAGTAAAAGTATCATTTGGGGGAAGGCCAGTGCTTTATCTTATTTTATTGAGGGAACATTATGTGAATTTATTTAATTTTTGGAAAAGTTTATTTAGAGTTTTAGTAGAGGTGTTAGAAAATAAAATACCATTTAATATTATCTCTGTACTGCTGCATTTCAATCCAATATCTAAATCGCTCCATTTATATATTTTCTTTCTTTTTAACCTATAAATAAAGTACACTTTCCAGTAATTGTTTTTATTCTAAAATACATGTATATTTTTTAAGTCACTGTCATTTGATTTTAAAAACCTTAATTGGAAAAGTCTTTTCTGTCTTTTTATTTATCTGTGTATTTAACTCAAACACTGGGGAACTCTTCCAAAATACTTTATAAAAGCAGCCATTTTAAGCTGATTAGAAGTATGTTTTATATGTATGTAGTTGAAATGCTACCAAACCAGGTACATATTTAGTTAATTAAACTCAAGGATTATGCAAGTTTGAGAACTCTTAATCACAGCTAAGCATGCATTGAAAGAAAACCATATCTATTTGACTCCAGCAAATCGACTCATCTGTAATATTTTTGCTTACATCTTTTGTAGCTTACTGCTGAGTAGCTGTTCTTTAATGTCCTTGACAAATTCAGGAAGCCACCATGTATACATAAATTGAGAGAAAATATTTCTGCCAAGTTGATCCTGATCATTTCTTCTTGGCATTATAAACTTGGGGTTTCATGATCTAGATGTTAAAAAAAAAAAAAAAAAAACCACCTCTAGGTAATATGAGGGGTCGTTCTTCAATATAGGAGGGTATTGTAGAATTTAGGGTCTATGAGTTGGCTACTTAAGAGCATGGAAACCTTCTCACAGCATTCATACCATTCCAATATATATTCATATCTTCAGGCCTAGCAAGTGAGTGAAATCTTTAGTAAATACTAGGATAATTAAATATCTTAAGTAACCATAAACTATAGGATTAAGGCAAATAATTTTTTTTTTGGTAAGGAAAACTATGCTTAGACAATATTTTAGAATTATTTAAGGTAATAAATAGATATATGACCCATTTCACTACTCTCAATAAGTAACCATAAGCTATAGGATTAAGGCAAATAATTTTTTTTTGTAAGGAAAACTATGCTTAGATAGTATTTTAGAATTATTTAAGGTAATAATTAATAACAGAATTGTAATATTTGTTTTGTTCTGATAGGGAGCTGTTTTAGAGACAAGAAAAGACAGGGAACTACTTGCATGGGAAAATGTCAATAGTATGTTTCCATTTAGAATACGTTTATGTTGTTGTCGTTCGTTGCCATTGAGTTGGTTGCTGCTCATGATGACCGTATGTATAACAGAATGAAACATTGCCTGGTCTTGTTCCATCCTCTCAGTCCTTGGTATGTTTGAGCTCAGCATTGCAGTTATTGTGCCAATCCATCTCGTGAAGGGTTTTCTTCTTTTTCACTTACTCTTTACCTTACCAAACATGATGTCCTTCTCTAGTAATTGGTCTTTCCTGATGATGTGTTCAAAGTAAGCAAGACAAAGTCTTGCCATCCTAGCTTCTAAGGAGCATTCTGGCTTAACTTTCTCCAAGACTGATTAGTTTGTTCTGGTAGTCCATGATATACTCAATATAGTGCAAGAGATATTGTGCCAGATGCATTAAAATGGTTACCTTTAATCCTTATAACTATCCTATAATATAGGCATTTTCACTCCTGTTTATTGTTGAGGACAATAAGGCTATAGGTAGGTCAAGTGACTTGCCTTAGGTATGCAGTCATTACATGTAGGAGCTGAGCTTTGAACCCAGGCCTGTCTGTGTTCCATGTTCATTCTCTTTCCCCTACACCAGAAGATCCACCCAGACTGGGCTAGTGATAAGAAAAATAGCAGATGGACTTTAGTGTGGGTAAATGCATGATAATGTACTTAGCAAAGCAACAGTCCAAACTGCTTGTAGGATATGGGCTCTTAGCTATTAATTACAACTCATGAAAGAAATGTGGGAGTCAGTGTATAGGCTGTCCCTTGACATGACTCTTGACTATGCGCTACAGACTACCAATCCAAGAATATTTATTGAGCTCTTACTTTGTGTGGGGATGGAAAGATAATGTTCTTGTACTTGAAGAACTTACATCTTTTCCCATATGACTTTTCTAATGTTGTCATAGTGAGAAAAGTACTCGGTGAAACCTCTTTATGTGATAAATCAATCCGTATATGGAAAGAATAGACAAGTGGACTCCCATTTAGGAATATGTACTGATTTGGAGTATATTTTGGAAATAAAGACTAGAAGCTAAACTTGAGAATAAGTTTACTTTTCTCCAAAGGAGGCATTTTCTTAGTAGTGGCATTATGGTGTTATTTCCTAGCTATTAAAATTTGCTATCTTGATGCTTGGTTATTCACTGCAAGGAATGAAATATTTATTAAGGTCGTATCACTGTTGCGTACAAAGAGAGCCATGGAGTGATTTTTACGCTCTGCTTTTTGATAGCAGTGTTTCTGCTGGGCTGCATCAGTGTCTGTAGATTTTATTGATTATAATTAAGTCAGTCTGCATCATCTCTCAGAATTTACATGACTTTAAAAATCAATCCCTCACGTATTCATTTGAAATAATTTCAAAAGGATCTCAGTAGAAGAAACAAATCTGTAACTATTAATCCTGTTGTTAGTTCTTTGAGCCAGAAATGGTGTTATTTCCCATTAAAACATTTGCAAGTTTTAGGTTACGATGCTTTTCGTTTTCTTTTAATTTCATTTCCTCTACCTCCAAGCTTTTGAAAACATGTCACAGCTTATCTCTATCTCTAGTAGATTTCTGGGTGTGCATGGCAAAACCCCTAGCTCAAATCCTAAAGGTTATTTAAATTGTAATATTGGACACTCTCCATGTATCTGAATTTTGATGTAAACTTAATAACATTATGAAGATTTCATGCCAGTTGATACTTTGCATTTACATAATATATCAGGTAAGAGATTATCTGAGGGCCTACAGGTCTGGTCTTTATTTGTGAGTAGCGGGGAATATTGTCAGGGCTTTTTACCAAAGACCCCTGTGTTCCTTTATCTGTACATTTTGAAGCCAATTCGACAAATGCATTTATGTTAAATATTGGGACATTAACAGTCATACAAGCTTGTAGAGTTTACCCATACTGATATAGAAAAGTCCTTAACCAATAATGCAGATACCAATTGCAAGACCTTAACAACTGGTGCTTTTGTGGAAGTGCAAGAATTGAATTGTATGTACATTATTTTTCTAAAGCAACTGATTTAAGTACATCTACTTCTTCTGCTTAAGTGGTCTATCTCTCTGTGTGCATGCATATTATAGGTGTATATTGAGACATATATTTAAAAAAGTAACAGTTTTGACCTGAAGTATACTGAGGTAAATATTGCCCTCTTGTTTTTATGATGGGGAGAGGTGAAATTAAAGTTAAAGGGCCTTATTTATAACATTAACTCAAACTAAATATATCACTAGGTGAGCTGTCTTTTTTTTCCCGTTGAGATCAAGGAATAGTTTCAGGGAATAGCTTTAGTTTCCTAAAATGGAGATATATGGAGATTATAGATACCTACATATTCTGTGGCCATGGTTCTTGAAGATGTTCAATGAAAAATTCTCTTATTATATTTCTTAAACATTACACTGTGTAATGATAAGACAGACTTTGTCTTATCATTACATGCCTCAGGGATGGAGGTTACCTATTGCTTTTCTAGGGGATGAAAAATTAAGCCATGGCTATCGCAGTCTTGGTGCAGTGGTTAAGAGCTTGTCTGCTAACCAAAAGATTTGGCAGTTCAAATCCAGCAGCCGCTCCTTGGAAACCCTATGGGGCAGTTCTACTCTGTCCTGTAGTGTTGCTATGAGTCGGAATCGACTTGATGGCAAGGAGTTTGGTTTGGTTTTCGGTACAGCAATCTTGAGGAGTCCCTGGATGGTGCAGATGGTTAAGTGCTGGACTACTGACCAAAAGGTTGGCGGTTCAAACCTACCCAGAGTTGCTGCAGAAGACAGGCCTGGCAATTTGCTTCTGAAAGGTCACAACCTTGGAAACCCTGTGGAGCAGTCCTACTCTGCACATATCGGGTCGCCATGAGTCGTAATCAACATGTATGTTACAGGTGTATATTGAGCAATACAGTTGAAAAGGCAATTAAAAACAACAACATAATAATCTTGATGGTGTTTTCTATAAGCCTACAGCTTTGTTCACAATTTTTTGAAAGCTTAATTATGAATGACTGTTAAATATTTTTCTTTTACTTGCTTATCAGCATTTTCTTTTCTGCAGCAAGACTTGCTTCCTTTGCGTATGGGAGGCCCCAAGTTTGTTTAGAAAACAAAGTCTGTCTTATCATAATTCTGTTGGAGAGAAGATGCAGCTACATAAAACAAAGAGCGAACCTGTGAAACCTTTGCTCCTTATATCAGGCTTCTGTTTTTGGGAAGCCTAAACGAATAAAATAGCAACTAGTTACAGACAGGACTCTGTTTAAGGGAGTCTTTTATTTACAGAATTGAGTGGATTCCTCCCTGAAGCAAAAAAAAAAAAAAAAAAAAAAGTAATTTTAGTGGATCTTGAAAGCCTTTAGATAAATACTGCAATTTTTCTCCCTGCTGTGCAAGCTTAAAAAGCAACATAGAAGGTCTGAAGCCTAGTTTTTCCAGCTGTATAACAAGCACAGAACAGAGGATTCTAAATGTTTACTTCTTCCTCCGCCCCACCCCCACACTGTTCTGTGTTCCAGTCAAACTTGATTACTTGCTGTTTGTTTCCAGGACCCTTCTCACACTGAGGTCCCTTAGTCTGTGCTTCCAGGAATGCCCCTCTTTCTACTCTTACATGTCTCTTCCAGGGAATCCTATCTATCCTTCAGTCTGCATTTCAAATGCAGCTCTTCCTGAAGTCTTGACTGACTCCCCAACTGTACGTGATCATTTTAGAAACGGGGCCGTTCCTTTCATTGAAATTGCCTTACCTCCTTTGTGCTCTGGCTCTGTATTATTCTTATTCTGCCTTGTGTTTTGGTTATTTCTATACTTCATATTGTTCCGTGGGCAACACACATTTACTAAATGCTTGCTTTGTGCCAGACATTATATTACTTAACAAAACCAAAAGGTGTAAGACATGAACTGTGATATGAGTAACCTCTCTGGATTTGTCTATATACAACTTAACTCTGAGTACCCAAAGGATAGAAACAGTTATGATTCTTTGGTATCCTCTGCAAAGCCTGGCTTCTTGCACATAGTAGCTGCTTGATAAATGTTTATCGAGTCAGACTAGTTTGACTTAACCAGTTTTTGTGTGTGTGTGTGTGTGTGTGTGTGTGTGTGTGTGTGTGTGTGTATTTGAATTTGAACAGCAAAGATTGACTTGCCTCTTTAGGGTTTAAATAAAAATAGCCTTATTTACTCATTTATAGTTACACTGTGATTTTATGTGGTTTGTAAAGGAGGTTTTTCCCACTACCCTGACATGTACTCTCTGAGTGTTTGCTATTTATCTTTGAAGGTATGGTAACAATTACTGTATGCCTGGCGATCAGAATTGTGTTGAGTAGCAGGAGGTGCTGTGCCAACGTCTTTATCTGGCTCCATAGAGCTACCCTGGGGATTCTCATGCAGAGACAACTCTAACCTCTGGATGCCGTCAGCTGTAGCCTTCATCAAGTTCTCAGAGGCACCCATGACCCAACAAAGGTTAAGTGACTCTGAGTTGGTTCCCACTGGTCTCCCTAAAGGATTTCTAAAGTATGGGTGCCCTTTGGACAGGTTCACAGCTGCTTTGATCTGTGGCAGCATTCCAGACTTCCTTTTACCTAGATGGGAGAGGAGAAGCACCTCTGAGTGTGGTATAGAGTAAAACTAGAGCTGCCCTTCAGGAAGCTGCAGGCAGGGCTCCTGGGCAAGTTATGGATGGTAGACCTCCTTTCTTAGGTGAGGCCCAGAATCCCAGCTTCCTTGTTAAGTGGGCGTGGGCAGTGGGTAACAGCCTGAGCTTAGTATTTAGCACTGTCTCAGAACTCTAGCTAGAGTAGAATTTGTGGATGCTTCGGACTGTAACAAAACCTGAACCCTTGCCTGGGAACGTGCTCCCCTCCAACCCGTTTTTGCTATTGTAATGACAAGGGTAACTATCAGTAATATTTTGAACTTTCCTGTGGAATTGTGTTCTTCCTGGAGTGTAGTAGGAAGTATTTCTTTATTTGGAACATTAGAAGACAGCCTGAGCTGGGCAGAAATTGGTTCCACTGCGTTTTTAACTGCTGGACACTTATCACGTAGCTGTGCCGACATCAGTGATGGTACACCCGCAAAGGTGTTTGGTCTTGATAAGCTTCTAAAGAAGCAGACTGTTTTTTTTTTAACAGCTACTGGACTCTGTTTCAGTTTCTTTAAAAAAAAAAAAAAAAAAAAGCGATAGACATTCTTTCCCCAGTAGAAAAGAACATGTTATAGAAAATAATGCCTTAGTTGCTGAAACACTGTTTGGCTTTGCTCTGTGGTGTGTGCATGTGAGCGTGCGTGTACGTGTGTGTAGGCATGCACACGTGGCTGCTTGTGTTCATACTTATTATATGGCATTAGAATGGACACCAGAATGGCTGTGTAACCTTGGAGGATTTACTTACTCTCTCAGTTTCTGGTTACTCTCAGCCTTTTATCAAATGATGTTTTTGATGTTCTCTGAAACTGTTTAATAGAAAATCTTGTGGAAAAAAACTTCTAAAATGCTAAAATTAGTTTAGGCTAAAAAGTATTATAATAAGATGATGATGCTTAACCCATCTACTTGAAATAAGAAGCCAAGCAATTGGAAATGTGATCCACTTAAGAGGGTACTTTTTTAGTTAAAAAAAAAAAAAAGTTTGATGTTTCTATTAGACTGACATTATTCATTGTATTTTTATTTTAAGCATAATTAGGAAATATTTTGAAAATAACCAAGTAACTGTAGTGACATTTCTCTTCTGGCTAAGCCCAGGTATAATAAGAGATAAATGTTATCTGTAATGTAGGCTAGGTTGAATCATCAAAGCCCCATCTTTATTAAAATATTGAATATAGGATTTAGAAAAGGATTTTGGTAGGTATTCCTAAAAGATATGAATGAAATGTCCCGCTGATCTAATTCAAGAGTAAATAAGAGAATCTGCTCCCTATGGACACCATGCCTACAGTGCTGTGCCTGTGTGGGTGTGGCTGTGACCCTGTGTGCTTTTGTTGGGGGAAAGAGCGCGCGGGAATAGGGTTATGCCCTAACATAGGAACTGCATGCTCTAATGGAGACAGTTACGTCTGGTCCTTGAAAAAAAAGGAGGATTTCCTGTGCATCCCTTAGGGGTACTCCGGGTTGATACAAAAGCTCATTTGAAAAGGTATACCTTAGGAGCTTCGTTACGGAGCGCAGAGAGAGAAATTTCTGTGATGAATCCAAACTTAGAATGAATGGTAGGGAAGAATCCGTAGGGCTCCAAGGACTTCAACCTTCAGGGGAGAAAAGCAGTAATTTATGGATCTCCAGAAATTATGGTTGGGTTCTTTTCCCTCTGAACTTAGTTTTCCTTAGTCATGTGACTGGAATTCAATTATCAGTGCCATAAATAATCTTGTGAATGGAAGCAGTGTGTTTCCCAGTGAATGTCTGCTTCCTAAAGAGAAAGGAACCTTTACAAGTTAATGGGAAGTAATGCTGTACTCACCATGATTCTGAAAGTAAATGGCCACAGGAGCACAGGAATACATCCCTGGAGAAAGTGGGTTTTAGATGAGTCAGATATGTGCTGGTAACAGATGGGCGTGCAGGTTGGATATACTTTTTTGAAGATATTTTTAAAGCAGCCTATATTTAGAAGTTTATTTATAATTGGCTTTAGGATAAGGCCAGCCTGTTGATGCATAACAGAGTTGGTCTTTTGGTTCCATTAGTATCCTTGAAATATTTAACAAGAAGCTTAGTTTAGCATATGAGCCCTTTCAGCCATTGTTGGAGATGAGACAGTCCATGTTGGATAAATCTTGTAAAACCAACAAGCAACCCCTTTGTTTTTCCATCTTTCCCCATGCCCTGTGTTCTAGGCTAAGGAAGGTCAGCTTTTTATAGTCAGAGATCTGTATGTCTTTGAAAATAGCCATTCACCTACTTCTCCTCAGCGAGTAACAATTTATGTCTTGAAGATAGCAAAGAGTGCTGATTTAATTCATTTTCCAACCAGTGTCCTTTCATGGGAGAGAGCAGGCTGGTAAAATTGTTTCGAGAACCAGAACGTTTTTCTTGGTTATTTATAACACAACTTGACCATCCAGCTACACAGGGCTTCGTTCAATTGAGAGAGTCGTTTGAGTCCAAAAATAATAATCCCTTATATTTGTACAGTATTTGCAGTTTTGTGAAGAACTCTTCACATCCATTTTCTCATTTGATTTTTCTGACACCTCCACGAGTTAGAGAGGGCAGGTATTGTTACCTCCATGTTACTGATGAACCTAGGTGCTCTTGAGCCCTGCCCAAAGCTTCAAAACCAGTACATGTCTGGGACTCGAGCCCCCAAGATTTTACTCTGGCTCAAAAGCCAGTGCTCTTTCCACAGTTCCATTTTGATACCTTTGGAAGGTTCACTGCTCATCTAGGAAAGAAAAATTGGCAGCTCTTTCTGAGAAATATGGAAGTCTGCTAGGACAGGGAGACACGTCTGAGAATTACACTGGCTCAAAAGTGAAATGAGAAGAGATCAAGGGGGGTCAAGGGACCTGGCCTTCTGCCCTGGTTCTGTTGCTTGTTCACTGTGTGATTGTGGGCAAGTCACTTAATTTCTCTGTGCCTTAGATTTCTCCAAAGATGATAATCTCTAATCTACCCTAGCCATCTCACAGAGCTATGGTAAAAATGAAAAATAAGTAGTTTATGTGAGAGTTCTTTGGAAATACACATTGTACAAATGAAGGGATGGTATCCCTGTGTATGATTTTAGTATTTGAGTTTAGCACATGAGGTGGAAAAGCAACATTCTCCATTTATGGAGGCCTTAAGTCTACCCTTTCTCGTGTATTCGCCTCCAGTCAATCCCTTGTTTTTAGCTGCCATCAAGTCAATCCCTGACTCATGACGACCCCACGAACAACAGAATGAAATGTTGCCGGGTCCTGTGTCATCCCCATGATTGGTTGCAGGTCAGACCATTGTGATTCATGGAGTTTTCATTGGCTGATTTTCAGAACTTGATCGCCAGGCTTTTCTTCCTAGTCTTTTTTAGTCTGGAAGCTCCACTGAAACCTGTTTAACATCATAGCAACACGCAAGCCTCCACTGACAGGTGGTGGCTGCTGTGAGGTGCATTGGCTGTGAATTGAACCTGGGTCTCCTGCATGGAAAGCAAGAATTCTACCACTGAACTACCAATGTCCTCTCTAATCAGTTCCTTACTCTACCCAATTCCCTTTTATTTCCTTTCTCCCACCTCTCTGGGAAGGGCTGTGAAATTATTTCCCAGCATTTCCTTTGAGAGGTGGGGGCATGCCATGGAAGAAACATTGGCTTTATAGTCAGAGAGACTAGGATGTAAGGTCCAGTCCCACCACTTTCCAGCTGTGATTGGGCAAGTGACTTAATGCCTCTCAGCCTAAGTTTTTATTCTGTAAAGCAGGGCTAAGAGTAATACCTAAGGGGATTAAGTGAGATAAATGGATGTAATGTCCTTAGCATAATGACTGGTACTCAATGAGCTCTCAGTAAATATTATTCTGTGTTAGGGAAAGTGAATAGAGATATATAAGGGAAAAGCTGATGGGGGAAGTGGAAGGCAAGAAGGAGGGCTTTTGGATTTGGCCGTTTTCCCCAGTTCAGGTACTGTGTGTTATATTATCTTTCAGCTTTCATTTTATCTCTCATTTTTTTTGCCCTCAAAAATGAGGTGTCTTAAAGGAAAAGACAACCTAGGAAGTGAGAGGATTATGCAGATGGAGAGGTCCATGGCTAAATGTAGTTACAGAAGCCCTGCCCTGAATCTGTTCCCAGCCTTCCTCGGTTTTGAAACACATGCGCTCTCAGCAGGCAAGGGTAGTTTGCAAAGCTGTCGTGGAGGCTTTTCCCAGGCAGTGTTACCTGCTCCAAAAGCTAAAGGCATGCCTACACACACTTCACAAAGCAGATGGTTTCTTTTGCTTTCCATGTGGTCTAAAAATGAAATGGACTTTTAATGGAATGGGTTGAGGAATTCCACACTCAATTACGAATCCGGTGTAAGGGCAGAGATACGGTACGCCACAGCTTTTAAAAAAAAGTTGTTACTTCTGGTTTCATCTGGTAATGGGATAGGGAGGTGAGAGAAAGGAAGAAAGTAAATGAAGCTGCTACCCATGGCCCAAACCTAGTGAGTAGGCAGGCATCTCCCATTTGCACTGAAAACTGGAAAGGAAAAGAGCTTATTTCCTGCCTTTGATCTCACTTGATGATATGGAAGGGCAAATTAGTTTGGTTCCATTTGATACACTTTGAGCACCTACTGTGTGCCCAGGCACTGTTGTGGATGGTAGGGTATAAGAATGGGAAGACCCAGATTTTGTCTTTGAAGAAGTTAGTTTGAGCCACATTTGATGAGCCTGAAGTGATGCTTTGAATTGTAAAAGCTAGGGTTTTGGGATGGACTTTTAACAGAGCGCTTGGCATGCGGTGAGGAGCACCCTCTGTAGCTAGAACATGTTTAAATTTTGGTATTCTTGAAAGTGCCTATCCCCAATGCCAATATAAAGAGTTTTAAAAAAAAAAAACTCAAGCCTTGGCATTTATTATGCATTAACAGACCAGTCACCAAAATATTATTGATTGTTGACTTTTAAACTAAGCCTTTCTGTGTTGATGCTTATTATTATTTCAAGATTGTGAGAAATGTAACTACAAATGGGCAAAACTCCTATTGATTATTGTTTTCTACTGTTATAACTGTTAGGGGAGAGTACCAGGTAGTGTTTAGTCATGGTTTTTCTAAATCCATGTGATACCTTATTCCCCCCCTCATACAAAAAAGTGATATTACAAATGAACCTACAACATAGGAAGCCTTAGTCTGGTAAGTCATCATTTATGCTGGTGATTTTGACTTTTATTTATTGTTACCTGCCATATTCTATGAAAGTCAGTTATTTCATAGGTAGTTCCCTCTTCATGTGGTCACCTGTCAAGTGTCTCAGGTTACACCTATATATTCGGTCATTTCTTCACTTGTTCAATCAGTAATTTATCAACCTCAACTGTGTGCCATGCCCTGCGTTAGGCATGCTCCTGTCATCGGGGAGCTCACAGTCCAATGAAGAGACAGAAGAGCAAATGTAGTAAAACTTGGTTTGTGATACAATTAAATGCAGGGTATTCAGAGCTATCTCTCTAGAAGAGGTTTCATCTAAGCTGAGTTGTAGAGGATGAATGAGAATTAACAGGCAAAGGGTTCAGGGAGAAGATAGAAAGAGTAGCACATAAAGAAAGGTAGAGAGGTTGGGGAGAACAGGGTATATTCTAGCAATTGTGCATAGTTCAGCATGAGGCTGGAGAGAAAGGCAAGAGTCTGTGTATGGAAGCCTTATTGTTCTTGTTGTTAGGTGCCATGGAGTCAGTTCCAACTCACAGTGACCCCGTAGAACAGAGTAGAACTGCCCTGTAGAGTTTCCAAGGAGCGCCTGGTGGATTTGAACTGCCGACCTTTTGGTTAACAGCCAAGTTCTAAACCACTACTCCACCAGGGCTCCTATGGAAACCTTAAATACCTTCCTAAAGCCTGAAGCTAACTGCTGGGTCCCGAAGAGAGAAGTACATGGCGACCAGCAGCGGGCTACTACAAAGGCCATGCTTTAATTCTCACAGGGGCTAATTTTTTTTTTTTTTTGCCATTGTTTTTATTATAAATGTTATTGTTTTAAGTTGGGCTATAATCTTTGTAGGATAAGGATCAGGCATGAATTAGTAAATGGTAAAGTTCTGAATTTCCTTATAAAAGTAAGTCCTACCAGGTTTTTCCTTTCATCTCAATAGATATTTTATAAGATAGGGAAAAAAAAAAAAAAAAAAGCTATTTTAGTTTTTAGAAAGCCAGAAGATAAAACAATTGGCTGAGTGAATTTTCTTCCTTCTAATTGCTTACTTCTGTTTAAAGTTTTTTTCATGTAAACTGTGTAAGTATTAAAAATAATTTATTTCTTACTGTAAAAGGATAACATTCTATGTAGTGTAGAAAAGTTGAAAAAAATATAGATGAATATTAAAATTAACCCTCATCTTACTGCTCAAAGAACTAGTATACAATTGCAGGTGACACAGTGGTTAAGGCTCGGCTGCTAACCAAAAGGTCAGCAGTTCGAATCCACCAGCCACTCCTTGGAAATCCTAGGGGGCAGTTTACCTCTTCCTGTAGGGTCACTATGAGTCAGAATTGACTTGACGGCAGTGGGTTTGGTTTTTGGTTTTATTATTCCTTTAAAAAATATTTTTATTCCATTCTTTTTTTCTACGCACATACGTATTTTAAAAGTAAAAGCGGGTTTATACTAAAAAAAAAAAACTTATTTAAAAAAAAATCCATTTGTTTAAGAGAGACGAGTTTTATTATGGTTCCATGTTTCTGTTCAGTCATTTTGTTTGGCCAAGCAAACCTTTTGAAATTCTGTAGGGCGAACTCTGACGATTATTGGGAATGCCAAAGATAAGAAAGTGGTTTGTGTTTAGTTCTCTGTATTTATGAAAAAATACAGAAGAACCTCATCAGGAGTTAGTTCAAAAATAGCTTTAAGTATATGTTATAGGGGCTATGTTATTCCAGTCTCCTATACCTTCACGTACATCTTGAACACTGTTCAGTGAATTCATAATGAGTCATAAGAATAACCCTAATTTTAAAAGGTAAATTTTATATGCCACTTTACTTAGCAATGCTACATACATTATCTCATTTAATTCTTACATCTCACTATTGTTCTTCCTAGTCTAAAGACAAAAGATTTGAGGCATAGAGAAATTAACCCTAAAGCATGCCAAGATCCTCAGATAGGGTCTGAATCATAAAACAAGGGGATAGTATATTTAGTACAGTGTTTGTAGTAAGAATATTTTCTATCCTCTGGGATTGTGTGTGTGTGTTTGGAAAACCATGCATTATACATATAGGTTATAAATCTTTTGACTTTCAGCTCTTCAGACTCTTCTTTCTATAACCCCCTTCCCTCCTCAATTTTGAGCCACCCTGAAGAAACAGGAGTTTTACTAAACCATCTTTATCATTGGTTCTGTAAAACCTTGACATTTGCAAACTTTTTTTTTGTCTTTAGTCCCACACAGTAGCCACTCTTGCAAATCAACCTTGGGCAGTTAGCATTCTTAATGAAGATCTATAGGAGACTTTATCCTTAGACAGTAAATCAGCTCTTTCAAGGCACCATTCATCTCTTCCTTCGAGCGCATGAGTTGGTATATGGCACCTTACAAGAGCTCATTTATCTTATGTGGGTCCCGACTTATTCCCTCTGCCCACTTCTCCTAGATCACCGGAGATCAAGGCTAAAGTGCAGTGACTATGGCTCTGTGCTTTGAAAGTTGCCAGGGTCAGTCGACGTGACTGTGGCATTGACTTACAGGGAGCTGGTGCTAAGTGTCACCCGCAACTTTTCGGGTGATATCACCCACACCAGCAAAGGAGTTAGTTTGCTAAAGCATTTGAATTATGCTTGGTTAATTAAAAGTGGCTTGGTTAATTAAAGGTGGCTAGTAGGTCACCATGAGTCGGAATTGACTCAACGGCAGTGGGTTTGGTTTTTTTTTTTTTTGTTTTTTTTTTTTTGGTTTTACGGGTAGACAAAACAGAAGGAGAAAAAGTTTGTTACCTGGTATCCTACCATTAGAGTATTTTTTCCTCTTGAATATTTTTCCAAGCATACTGGCATCATTTTGGCTTCATAGTTAATTCTGTATTAATGATATGATACCCAAACCAAAAACCAAACTCATTGCTGTCAAGTCAATTCTGACTCATAACGATCCTGTAGGACAAAGTAGAACTACCTCATAGGATTTCCAAGGAGCGGCTGGTGGATTCGAACTGCTGACCTTTTTGGTTAGCAGCCAAACTCTTAACCACTGCGCCACCAGGGCTCCATATTAATGATAATGATGAACTATTGTTAAGTACCTGTGCCATATGCTAGGAGCTTTTATAAATTTCCTATTTTTTTTCTTACAATCCTACCTTGATGTAGGAGCCATTGTTCTCATTTTATATGTGAGGAACTGATCATCACCGAGGTTAAATAGCTTGTTGAAGAATACATACCCAGAAGTGGCGGAATCAGGAATTAAACCCAGGTCTCTCCAACATTTGCCTCTGTGACCATCTTCTGGCAAGGTTGTAGTCTTATTGGAATCATATGTTTGCAAGAATGATGCGAACTATATGAAACATTTTGGTAATAAATTAATTGAGGGAGAATCCTAGTTTGAGGTTACGGTCAGGAGTGGGCCCTAACAGGCGGGCTTCCATTGCCAGTAGAGCTAAAATGTATTTGTTTCCTCACAAACAGGCCCTTAGACAAGGGTTTGGGTACAAGTAGTTTATTTGGGAGGAGATCCCAGGGAGTATGGTGAGAGAGTAAGTTCAGTAAAGAGTGGCTTAATGAGAAGGTTATTGCTGTGGAACAATTGGGGCATTCCCTTGAGAGACTATAGAATCAAAAACCAGTTGCCTTCCAGGTGACTTCGACTTATGGCCACCCCATGTGTGTCAGAGTAGAACTGTGCTCCACAGGGTTTTCAACGGCTGGGCTTTTTGGAAGTAGATTACCAGACCTTTCTTCTGAGGCATCTTTAGGTGGACTTGAACCTTCATCCTTTTGGTTAGCAGCCCAGCACATTAGCTGTTTGCACTGCCCAGGGACATAATTGTTTCACTGAGGGGCAACTCTTGTTCCTCATTGGTGAGGGTTGTTCGGGAACCTTAACTCTACTGCACTTCCAGCCTAACCTCCTCTGCTCTGTGAACAGAGAAAGCACAAAGGCAGAGAGATGTGAGTATGTTTGAGATTGGAATGCATATTCACCGAAGTTGGAGGTAGCCTCCAGGATGAGTTGAACAGCATGTGGGAAGGTCACCAATAGTTTCCACTACGTTTGTTTTTTGAAGCCAGCACCAGCTTTGGAGATTGACAACCTTGTATAAGCAAAGCAAGGCAGCAGGGGAGGCAGTGAATTTAGGATTAATCCTCGGGAAGGAGCACAGAATTTGGAGTCAGGCAGTCTGGGGCTTTGGTCCCAATGTGGCCTTGGGCAAGTCACTTAATTTCTCTCAGCCTCAATTTCCTCATCTATAATGTGGACAGGTCTCAAATGTGACAGTGTTCATGAAAGCCTTTTTAATTATAAAGCAATATAATTAATATATTAATATAATGTGTTGTTCACATTGGAGTTCCTAAGTGAAGCATCTGGTGGGATACTATGATCTAGTAGAATTTTGAAGGCAGCTGTTTGCTTTATGTGAAGCACCTGAAGAATGCTGTCTGAACCCCCTAGGAAGCCTGTCCTCAAATATCCTGGCTCTTGGGAAGTCAAAGGTAAAAGAATTCAAACCCTGTCTAGGCCCCCTCTCTCAGTTTGGTTTCTGGCCCAGTGCGGATTGGTAACCCTGATCCTGCACCAGAATAGGATTGTATTTCCAGTAGCTCCATATAGAGTCCAGAATTTTTTCGGGTGAAAGTTGATTTGGATTTGTAAGCCCATAAATCAAGCCCTGGTTTTCAGTAGCAAGCCCGTTGGCCTTTAGAAAGTATCGTGGAGGCTTTCATCTCTTTCAGTCTCAGTTTGCTTCTGCCAAAAGATGACTCTTCCACAGCTGGCAGATATCAGGTGAACCTGGACTCTCTAAGTAATGTGAATTTGGCCTTAACATAGGCAAGAACTGCATGGATACCTAGGAGAGCATTTTGGTATCCACTCTTCAGTATCTCCTGACCTCTCAGGAGGAGCCACACTGCAAGAAGGATAGGTGCCCCCACTGTATCCCCTCACCTCCAGTGCCAGGGCCAGGACTGCTATTACTTCACCCCTCCAACCTCAGTTAGCCCGTGGCTTGAACTCCATCACTCAAGAGGGAACTTTAAAAAAACCCACACCTCTGACTCATGCTTTCATTTTGTGGCTTAAAGAGGCAAAGATGCCGTAAGGAGCTTTTAGGAGCCATCACCATGGAGCCTCTTTATTGCCTAGCAAGAGCCTTAAATGATAATAGGAAACCTCACTATTGATTGGCTGACTCTTATTTCTTCCTCTTTGGGTTTTGAAGTAGAAGTGATGGTTCCGAATATTTATATTACTCATTGGATATATTAAATTAAACATACGAAAGCCCTGCAGCCATTTAAGATGAGGTTGCAGCACTGGTGAATAGGACTTTTATTACCAAAAGATGGAATAGTAGCTTTTAGTTGTGGCTTAGCTAGAATGTATCTTGATGAGAAGCGTGGCTCAGCAGAGGTATTGGGACTCTCAAAAGGGGCTCAGAGTGTGCATTCTTTTAAGAAAGTTCTTCAGACCTAAATTCTATAAATACCCACCTATATGATTTGAGAGCCTTGGTGGTGCAGTGGTTAGGAAATCGGCTGCTAACAAAAGGTTGGCAGTTCGAATCCACCGGCTACTCCTTGGAATCCCTGTGGGGCAGTTCTGCTCTATCCTGTAGGTCACTATGAGTTGGAATCCACTCAACGGCAGCAGTATATGGCGTGATGGGGTGGTATAGTAACAAAGACTTAACTTCTGCGTCAGCTGACTATAGCCCTGTTGACATCTTGGCAAAGGCTATTTACTGGGTGTATGATTAAGGACCAGCACTTGAGTTCTGGGACTGCAAATCCAGCTCACCCTCTCGTAAGAAAATTTCTGTTCACTATAAGAAGCCACACAAATTACAACCTCAGGTAGTATAAGATTCAGAATCTTTTTTTCCTTTCTCTCTCAAACCCACTGGAAGTTAGCATGGATGGTGGAAGATGAGAAGGGTTGGTGGGTTCTGTTAAATGATGGGGCCAGTGTATAAGGGCTAGAATTTTTATTATTGAGTCACTGCTCAGGGTTTTAAGAGATTTTGACCCCTGGAAAAAATACAGTGCCTGAGGTAGCGAAATGGTTAATATAACTGCCCCCTTTACAGGTTTCACCAGATATGCTTACTTGCTGCACAATGGATAATTGTTAGCTCTTGTTGTGCAGATGCTGTTGCAGATGGAATCCTGTACCTGCATGCATAGCAAATGAATTAGACTGGCAATCCCCTTTATAAAGCATAAATATGTAATTTGTTCAGCTGTTGTAATTAAATATGTATGTGTGAAACAGCCACCATTCAGGTCATTAATGATGCGCCATGCCAAATTAGAGCTTACAGACGGTAATGTACATTGTTGTGTAGTGAGGGAATTGCAAATAACATAGCTAAACCTTTCCTAGTAAAGTGATGCATTCAGCAGCTTTAAAAGGACTATTTACATTTGTAACATCATTTTTATTTAGAACATAGTTTTTGTTCACTGTGAAAGTCTGTAAGATGGACTTACTTTTATCACGTTTAGTTTTATTATTTTAATATTCTATCATACAGATGCCATAGACTTTATTAAACATGCTGCTTGAAGGTAAGTCGTAAGTATCTACTTACTTATGAAACAGCAGTTGCCCCTGGTTTTCTACATGGTTGTGATAGAGAGAATTGATGTATCATAGCACCTTGGAATGTCTTGATTATTTCTTTGCATTAAAAAAAAAAACTCATAAAATTTAAATTCCGTTCCTCACTGATAGATAAATTCCTCTGAGAGTAAACAGTATTTTTATTTCCATAGAAATGGGGCTGAGAAAAATGCAGTTATCATAATATAAACAAATAAAAGTGGTAAATTTGCTTCTTGTGCTTTAATTCCTGATGAGTTACTTGTGAATCCAAGGAATTTCCTAAGTAAGGTGTCATCCATGGGTCAGAATGGTTGTTTTTTAAATTTTAAGACTCAAAGTCTGTAAAGTTAATGTACTTGGGAAAATTATTGTTCTCTCCTTTTACTCCTTGGTCTCATGTCACAGTCTTTGAAAATACTCGCAACTGAAATTTAAGTATATTAAAACTATATTTACTTTAAATACTTTCTGCATTTATATTTTGGTTGCCTTGTACAGACAGTCTATTTTTAACATGCATGTTGTTTTGACGGTTGGTACTGAGACTACAAGAGCTAACCATCTTGACCTTTCTGTCCACCAGGGCAGCAGGAGGAAGCCTCTCAGAGTTAATTCTGTCTTGTTCACAGCTGGGAACAGAACATTCCTCTGTGATCTGCTTGCACATGATTTGCTGGGATCTCTTGGAAGCTGGACTTGATACTATACGTCCTGGGCTTCTGAGGTCAAACACATATCAACTTTAGTGACACATTTAGTTAAGAATTAGACAAAACCAGTGTAGTTGTTCATGTTTCACAAATAATTGAAAATGAAATTATTTGATACAGTATTTTAATTTCACAAGAAATTCAAATTTAGAAATTTCTTAAGCCTAACATCAGTCAAGATTTAGAACCTTGAAGAATTGTCAGTTAGAACTCTAAATTGTGTATGAACATAAAATTATCAACAAATAACAAATGTTTCGATTAAGCAACTGAGCATTTTTTTTGAAGCAGATGAAATCATAATGGCTTGCTTTACTTAGATTATTATTCCATAATGTAAAAAAGCTCACTTAAATTCTTATCATTTTATTCTTTGATTTTTCTGTCCCATTTTCGGTGTAACTTTTTGGTTTAGCAAAACAGAAACATTTCATTTGCAGCATTAAGAAAAAGTTAAATTATGGATTTTATTTTTTATGAAGATAGAAATGTCCTATGGATGACAATGATTAAAGCATATCATGACTTATCGTGATTGTATACAAACTGTGCCCTGAATATGGAAAATTATGAAAAAACTCTTCCCTGCTAGAGACATATTTAGCATTAACTGTGGATTCATAACTTTTCAGAGATTTTCTTGAAGCTCCTTTTCCCATTCACTTCTTTTATCCCAGTTAGAGATCTTAATCTTCTGATGGGCAGCTTCTCCTATTTCTGCCTGTTTGAGAACTATGCTTGTTGTTGTTAGGTGCTGTTGAGTCAATTTCGACTCATAGTGACCCCATGTGACAGAGTAGAACTGCCCTATAGGGTTTTCTTGGCTGTAATCTTTACGGAAGCGGATCACCATGGCTGCTTCCATGGAGCTGCTGGGTGGGTTTGAACCACCAGCCTTTTGGTTAGCTGATCGTTTAGCTGTTTGCGCCTCCAGGGCTGGTAAAATGGCACAATGTATATTTTGATTTTTGGAAAGAGATTTTAAAGGATGCATTAGCTTATTCAAAATATCTTGTTGCAGCCATCAGTCAGAGGTGTCTCCTAATTTATTTCCTTGCAGGAATTTCAGAGATGCTTAAGTTAATCAAATGATGATGACGGAGGAATTTAACTATAGAATACACAGAGATTAGAATTGGGAGGTGTGCAGGAGACACCGGACCTGAGAAAGTGCCAGTGGTGGAGTGAGGTGGGAGTGTGCAGAAAGGTCACACTAGGTAGTTTCGGTGAGCAAACACTTGTTTTCAGTAGTGGTAGTAGATACACAGTGTGGTTTGGCTTACTGCAGCCCCTTGCGCTGGAGGAACACATGTGAAACCACCAGCATGTCTATTGGTCTTATATGAACTGAGGCAAGGCTGTGCCTGCCTTAAAGAACTTAACCATTACTAAAAGAGTCGGAACACCCCAGTGGCCAGTGGCTACTGGCCAGGTGCTTTATGATAACACCACAGGCAGGCCTGGCCAATCAGATGTGATCTTTTGCTGGCAATCGCTCCTTTGGCCACCACTGCAGTAAACACTTTCCCTTGGATGTTGGTTTTCTGTTGTGTCTGGCAGCCACACAGAGCTGCTTGAACTTTAGCCAGAGGCAAATATTTATACGTCAGAGTGTGCAGTGTTCAACTGGTCGGGCCTGAGAGAGTGGGAGACCTCCGTGCCTTTTAGCCAAAGAGGATGTGTCTCCCCCTCTCCCCGGTTTCCACGGTGACATAGTTAAGTGGGACCATACTGGAGGTCATTTGAGCTCAGGCTGCACGTGCTTCTTTCCAAAATGTATACACGCGCAGACTTGGGATGTGCCTTCTAAAGAGAGGACGTCCTAATATTTCTGCTTGCTCCTTTAATTCCTCTTGGAAAGTTTACAGTTAATATTTTCCCTGGAACGTTGTCAAGCTTTTGACAGAGCCTGAGTGTATGCCGAACTGTGAAATTGAGCCGGAGAAGCAAGTTGTGAGAAATGTGTTTCCACTCAAATCCGTAAGGTTTTTTTTAAAAAAACAAAACAAAAACAAGAAACTTCATGGGGGACATTGAGAATGGGACTCGGCTTGCTTCTCCTGGTGCGGGCTCAGTCCGCCATTTTAAGAAGCCAGCGAAGGGCGACGTTCCGCTCCTTACATGGCGGCTGTATTTACTCGGCCGCAGCCAATCACGCCGGCCGTGCCAAGCCACGTGACGTGCCACGAGGGCATGCACAGCCATTTCCTTGTTTCTAAAAAACTTGCTACCTCCACAGAGTACCTTACCTTGTTTTGCATGCCAAATGTTCCTGCAGAATGTGTCTAGCAGACTGGCATTTGTCCATAAAGTTATTTTAGTAGGTAAAAAGTCTCTGAGCACTTGAGCTTTGTGCATTCTTTATGTAAAATGGATTTCCCTTCTTGGCCAGAGGCCAAGGATACAGCACACTCGCTGGGTGAGAAGAGAGCTTCTCTGCTGAGAAACTGGTGGACCGACACACTCTAATTTTTTGGCTTCTGACCAAACAAGCTAGATGGATGCCAAAATTCAACAAAATAACACATTATTGTGTGATAGGAGCTGAGCTGGAAGAGAGCAGGAACTCAGAGGAACTCGTAGTGGCCTTTTTTAAAAAAGCGTTGTCACTTTGGAGAGCTTTTTTAGGGCAACGGGAGGAAAATGGCAAAACGCAACCTAGAGAGTAAGGTATAATTTGCACATAAACTCTAAGGAAGGAACCGAAAACAGAGGAGTTGAGAATTTTATGAACTTTTCTCAGACATGGCACGGGAGTATTCCGACTTTACTTAAACGTTCTTTTAACCCCGTAGGCTCCATCTATGTGCTTGAACTGAATGCTGGACTGCTTAAGATGATAACATGAGGTTTAAACACTTAACAAAGATTTTTAAACCAAAGGATAGCAGCAAATTCCAAATATGGCATTTAGGCAGGCTTCTTAGTGATAACAGAAAACTTTGTAACCATGTGCTTTATGCTTGTGCCTTACGACATCTGACTTTGCTAAGTGAATGCAGTCAGTTATTAATGACTTGTGTGATGTTAGCAAATCATGTAAGCTCTTTATGCCTCAGTTTCCACATATAGTGAAGGCATTGAAGAAGATAGTTAGGATCCTTCTGAACTCTAAAAACACTAGAAGATGAGTTTCGGTATACAACTGGAATAAACAAAATGCATATCCAGTTTTTGTATGGCAGTTTGTCAGTCAAAAGGCAAATGAGTAGTTCAAGGTGTCATTATCCTTACTCAGACTACTTCAATAATCCTGAGTGTTCACCTTTCTATGGGGGTACTGGTGGTTCAGTGAGACCTGGGTTTGATTCCCCATCAGTGTTGTCTGTCTGTTATTGGAGGCTTATGTGATGCTGTGATGCCGAATAGGTTTCAGTGGAGCTTCCTGACTAAAATGGACTAGAAAAAAAGACCTGGCAATCTACTTCTAGAATTAGTCAATGGAAACCCTAAGGATAACAATGGTCTGATCTGCAACCCATCATGGGGATGGCACAGGGCTAGGCAGCATTTTGTTCTGGTGTGTGTGTGTGTGTGTGTGTGTGTGTGTGTGTGTGTGTGTGTGTGTCAGGGAGCGGGGTGTCACCATGAGTCAGGACAGCAGCTAACAACAACGACATTCCCCCTTCTTCTGTTCTTGCTCCATACAGCAGCCAGCATAGTCTTTCAAAAAGTAAATTGGTTTACATCACTCCTCTGCATAAAAACCTTGAGTGGCTTCCCATGCAACTAGAATAAAATCCAAACTTGTTGCCATGGGCTACAAAGGCACTGCACGATCTGGCTTCTACATCTCCAGCCTCAGTTTACACTACTGACTCCTTTAATGCTCCCTCCTTACTGGTCTCCTTTCCCTGTTCAGAACCTGCCAACCCCTTTACTGCTTGTCTGCTTAGAAAGCATTTTTCTAGCTCTTCCTGTGGCTGGCTTATTCTCACTTTTCAGCTCTCAGCTCAAATGATATCTCTGTAGAGGAGCATTCTAAAAATTGGCCTTCTTGTTTCTATCTTTGATAGCACTTGTAGAAACCTGAAATGCTCTTGTTCATTTATTTGATTACTCATTTATTATCTGTCTTTCCCTTTACAGTGTTAGCTGCATGGGGACAGGAATACTGTTTACCACTCTTTTTTCTGCTTCTTGTAGTATACCTTAGCACATTGGGAAAGAAATGTTGGGCAAGTTAAATTACCCTGAAAATACATACTTCACTTACCATAAATTTCCCTGAAGAATCCTAAACTTTATCACCTATGCTCAGAAAGCTTTTATTTAGAATGCTTTGTTAGACTAATACTTTCAACTCTCCATTGAGAGTCAGTAGAGGACATTGCTTCAGAGAGGACAAGACTGAACTGTCGGTCTGCCTGAACTTGGATCTTGGCTCCCTCGTTATCTTGGCTCCCTCGTTTGCTAGCCTTGTAAACTTAAGCATGTGATTCAGTCATTCTAAACTTTGGTTAGAGAAGCCTTTGTGGCACAGTGGTTGAGTGTTTGGCTGCTAACTGAAAAGTTGGTGGGTCAAACCTACCAGCTGCTCTGCAGGAGAAAGACATGGCAGTCTGCTTCGTAAGGATGTACAGCCTTGGAAACCCTATGGGGCAGTTCTACTCTTTCCTGCAGGGTTGCTGTGAGTCAGAATCGACTTGAAGGCAATGGGGTTAAACCTTGGTTTCCTCATCTGTAACATGGAAATTAAAAATAATTCCTACATTCTAGGATTATTCTCAGGATTAAATGTGATATCATAAATAGCACAAAAACGTTAGCTATGACTACTATCGTTGCTGCCTTTGCAGTTAATTGCTTAACAGTTTGGCAGGCTCAGTACTAGGCAGTAGGAGTACACTGTGGTAAGAAACAGATCTTTCCATTAAATAGGTCAGCCAGAGAAAGAGACATATATATAAATAGGTAAATTATATACAATACATTGTGCCAGGAGCTCTAACAATGGTATGAGCAGAGCATTAAAGAACACAGAAGAGGGAGCGACTACCTCTTTTTGCCATCTGCAGAGGTACATTAGAGGAAATTGCATTTGAGCCAGATTAAGTTGTCTTTTAGGTAAGATGTTTCTTAGAGAGAATGATAAAACAGTAGCAGCGAATACTGATGTAATTATTTCACTAATGCACCAGATTCTAAGTGCTTTACATACATTATCTCATTTAATCCTCACAGCAACTCCATGAAGCCAGTACTATTATCATCCTCATGTTTTCAGAGGAGGAGACTAGGCCCAAGAGTACCTGGTATGCCCAAGGTTACACAGCTATTAGATGACAGTGCTGGAATGTTGTATGTCTTTGCTGTTAAAACATATGTGCTACCCCTACTTAGTCACACTGACATTCCAGTGGTGCTTACTGTGCTTTCATCAGTCAAAGGATTCTGCAAAGAGCCAGTTTCACCCTGTTAGCCCTTGTTGCCTTATTGGTAAAATGTCAACTGTAATAGCATCCACCTACCTTACAGGGTGATTCTGAGAATTAAACGAAGTAATTCAGGTAAAGTGCTTAGCACATTGCTTGGCATATATATAAGAAAAAAAATTTCCATTGATTAAGTTTGGACTCATGATGACCCCGTGTGTGCCAGAGGAAAACTGTGCTCCATAAAGTTTTCAATGCTGATTTTTTCAGAAGTAGATCGCCAGACTTTTCTTCCTAGGTTCTTCTGGATGAACTCGAACCTCCAACCTTTTGGTTAGCAGCCAAGGGGGAAAGCCCTTTTCCTCTGCCTTGATGATCCAGATATGCTACCACACAGATCAGGTTTATTCGCTGAGTCCATCAATCATTTGCATCACTATAGTAAGCTGTTAATAAATATTGGCCATAACTTATTACCACTGTTAGAGTTATTATTTAGCCATATCAAAATGAGATCTGTGGTCCCTTGTGGCCCTGCCTGAGCCTCTCTTCTCATGTAAGCCTCCATCCTCAAAGAGAGCAAGTTCTTGGCAGTTGAAATGGCCGTCTAGCTAGCATCATCCCTCAGCTGCCTCTCCAACTGCCATAACTGCCTTAGTAATTTAAAAATTACTTTTCCCGTTTTATATTTCAACTCAGAAATCGATGCATCTGTGAGGCAGTTTGTTTTCCTGGGGAAGTGTAAGGAGCTGTGGTGGTGGTATGGAGACGCACTCCGTTTAGACTCAATATTGCCACCCACTCCCTCGGCAGTGTCAGAGAACAGTCTTAGAAAGATCTGTTCCTTCCCTTCACAGACTTGGTACCACAGACTGGCCTATCCTCCCTGACTTTGGTTATCTACGGAGTAGAGAAGCCTTGATTTCCCACACTTGCCTTTGATTCTTGTTCCTAATGTTTTCGAGATTCAGAACTCATGTTCAGATGTTTAGAGAACTGGTGTCCCGGGTCTGCTAAAAACTAGAGCAGGTCTCATAGCCCGGTTTGCATTTTCCTTTTGTTGAAGTGAGTCTCTGAGAGAGTGGACTGTGCCTGCTCTCTGTACAGGATTTGGGAAAGGCAGTCTGGCAGTGAGGAGGCTGAGTAGCCCCTCTTACTCTGCTTTCCTCATGGAGGTGGCCTCTGTGTTCCCAGTGATGGTGGGCCTGGTTTGGCCACTTGTTTACCTGAAGCAGAATTGGCTTATTCTTGAAGTTTTCTTACATGAATGTCTTTAGAGTTTGGAGAAGGAAGAACACACTCCCTCAAAGCACCCAGAGTTACAACGTATAAATAGCGCTGCTGAGCTGAACAAAAGCGCCTATTGAATCCTGTACAGAAAAGATATATACTGGGAACTAAGAACAAGATACTGGGGATTTCTTTCCGTTCTTTTTTTTTCTCTCTCTCTCTCTCTTTTTTTTTTTAAGCTTGAAAAATTTGTGTTCCCCATATGAGTTGTGCGTTCACTCTTAGTTCTCATAACAGTGCAATTTAATAGTCTGGGTTCAAATCCTGACCATGCCACTTGGCTGCTGTTTGATTTTAGGCAAGTTATTTAATGCTGTGTACTATAGTTGTTTATATCATTATTTTAATGTATTCTGTAAATTAACCTTGTGTAGAAATCTGCTATAGATACCCTAAGTCATAAGACATCTAAATTAGTTATCATTCAGGGTACCTAAAATTTTTCTCCTTTGGCAGCTAAGGCCAGTTTTAGTCATTATTTTACTATCAACTTTTACTACCAAGACATACCTGATTAGTATTTCTTCCAAGTTAAATAACTTGCTTAAGGTTATACTAATTGGTTTCTAAGCCAGTACTGAAAGCCCTGTGTATATCTGATACGATCCAGGGGCAAAATATCTAACTTAGCTACAGGAAATGACTTTGGACTTAGTTTCCTCATCTGTAAAATAAGAGTAGTAATACTAACCTAACAGACTCATTGTAAAGATGACACATTATATATTTGTGTGTGTGTGTGTGTGTGTGTGTATATCTCCAATAAAGCACTTTGTAAAAATCTGGGGACAACATGCCTGTTTTGAGAGGCTCTCAGGCTAGTAAGAAACCAAATAGATATCTATGATCAAGTCAAAGTCCTGGAATCAAGTGTAGGTAGGCAAGGTGAGGGGGTCAGCAAGTGGGTGGTCTTCCATAGCCAGGAGCAAGCAGCAGAGGTCTCAACAGGTCAGGGGCTGGCAAGGTAAGAAGAAGGCGGGTTGGAGCCAAGGCAGGCCAAGGACATGGAGTCCTGAACATTGGCTCTGATCTTTGGTCAACAGCTCTTGTCCTACTCTTCTTCGTGCCCTCTACCTGGGTAGTGAATGGCTTCAGAACCTGGAGGGCAGGTATAGAGGAGAAGGTTCTAAAATGTGGCTAAAGGTATGCCATAGGTTGCTTCTCCAGTTTTCAAATAAATAGATCGAAATCACTAAGTTCATTACAAATGTTTCATTATACAGACTCTATTTGCGTGTGTTAAAAATGCTTACTTGTCTTACATGTATGGAGGGACTGGCCAACAGGAGTGCTAGGAATGTAGAATCATAGACACTCATTAAATAGTTGCTGCTGATGGGTTAATTGAGTGTGGATCACATATGGGATTTGGGAAATTCAAGTTCACATTTACAGTTTTAGGACAAGGAAAAATGTCCCATATTGCTGTTTGTGATTACAGTATTTAACTTTAACAATGATAGCTTTTATTGAATGCTGCTGTGTGACAGGCAGTGTTACAAGCCACTGCGTCCAATATCTCATTTAATCCTCACAATATCACTCTGAGTGAGGTCCTGTTATTACCCCCGCCCCCATTTTACTGATGAGGACATTGACCCTAGGCAGGTGACTCCAGCACATAGGTGCAGGAGCATCTCTCGTTCTTCCCTTCCACATTACAGACTTTATATTATTGTTGGTACTAAACACAGAACTCTCCTGGCAGTTTTTAAATTGAGGTTTTGTTGTTTTAATGGTCTGGTACTATAAAAAGCCAACTTGGCCAAAATGTTTCCAAGACCAGACATGGGTTTTGACACCACAACAAATTACAGATAAATAAAGAAACATGGTAGTAAAAATGAGAGAATTTTTTTTTTTTTAAGCCAGCAAATGAGGTCTCCTTGTAAAATTCAGGCATGTTTTCTTAGTATTTCAGCTCAGCATTACAATGCCTAGCTACATTAATCTGTTACTGGGTAACTCCAGAAAGAATGTTAGAACAAACCATTAGCGGGTTGGCAGTTTTTCCCCCTTGAACATTATTGAAATTTGACAACATTCTCATAGTCTCTGCTTTCTTTTAAGGATTTGGCTATCAAACATACGGGTACATGAAATTAACCGAGAGAAACCAATGACCAAATGAATAGTAGTGTTTAAAATTGCAAGTTGCTATGATACAGGCTTCCCTGTGACCTGGATGGATAAGTGCTAAACAGGATTTGCTTTTGGGAGAATCTGGGTGCCTGTTGCACCAATTCTGTTTGTCTCCAGCCTGGTTTGTTGGCCCCCTGCTTTTCCCAGCATCACTTATTTTGGTTCTGAGAAACCGCTTCTTCCCATTACATGCACCAGTTCAATTAGGCAGGAGATAGCGCTGAAGGTTTTTATTTCTATCAGCTTCTGGTGTTTAGACATCAGCCCTATTTTGAAAAACTTTGTGAGGGTGTTGTGATTCACATCTTTCTGGGTTCTGATCCCTTCTCACCCTCATTACTCTGTGTAGCACTCAAATGAATCAGTTGGTCAATCTCTGTCTCTCTCTTTCTTTGTCGTCCGTTACACAAAATAAAGGTGAGTGTACTGATCAGAGATCTGTCTTGGTTCACAAATATTGGTACATCATTAAACAGCCATAAATTTTCTTCTGGTTGCTAAGTAATTATAACACTATTCTGAGCATATGTGTTTGGAGTTTAGTTTGCCCCTGCAGGAACCTGTTTCCTTTTTTTTTAAACTGTGTCTTAAAATTAACAGAAAAGGGCAGAACAAGCTTTGAAGTGTATTAAAAATAACCCAATAAAAAACTTCCTTCTCTTTCTTTAGTCTACCAAACTTTGTCTAATTTTAGGCTACCATGTGGAACTCAGCCTTTATTGAGGTTTGAAATGGAGGGATTTGTGTATATTTCCACTTTTGACTTCATTTAATGGAAGTACTGAAGCAGCAAGGTGGTTTTGGAGGTATTTCTGATCTAAGGAGGAAATTCTATCGATTGCTGCTGGTACTGTGTCTGATTTGGATTCCAGGGAGGCCTTGGCCAGTCTCATCAAGCATCTCATCCTTTGGCTGCGTCCCTGGCCCTAACCTGGATTTCAAAATTTGAACATTTCTGTTTTCCACTCTTACACACTTTTATACTCAGTTTCTTAAAGTCTTCTGTTAAGTATTTTTCAGATTAGCCTATTACAGAGTCCAAAATAGGCAGATGCTTTCAGAATCCCCTAATATGGGGGAAAACACGGCTATTACCATTGAATACGTGCCCAAAACTTACCAAGGTTGGCAGATAGCCATGTATTTGGTTTGGACCAATTCATACAGTGTCCAGGTGCTTATGAAATTTGTTGTCTTTGCTATTCAAAATCCTTGAGTATAAAATTGAGCAGAAAAGCATAAGAAAAGAGGCTTTTCTGTGACTTCCAGTATTTATGTTTGGGTCACTGATAGCTACGAGAAGGGTCTTTTTCATTTCCAACTTTTCCACTTACAGAGGTCTCTTAGGTGAAGTTACGACTAGTGATAATTGGGACTTATTCTGTCTGATGTTCTTCTGGCTCCTCCATGCCCCCCTACCCTTCCTGCCCAAAGAAGGATAGAGTGGCTCCTGAAATAAGTGGTTTCTAACGTATAATTCTTCCTCTGTTGGCGAAATGCAGAGTAGATGACTTCCAAAAATATTTATCTATTAGTTATGGTAGAAAAGAGATAGTCATCATCTATAGTCACTTATGTTTTGCTTCTACACAAATATGATGCATTTACAGCACAGATGGCAAATCTACTATATAACGGAAAAAAATTCGAATGACTATTGCATTTACTTTACGATCTGCCCACTTTACCCTTAAAAAATTCTCCCCATTATTTCCTTATTGCCTTTATTGGTAAATTACCCAAAGGTAAACATCCTACTCTAGTAGAATGATAATCCTAGTGAAGATTCTTAAGAGTCTGTCTCCTTACGCTTACATTTTTATTCAGGCTTCTTTGTCTACATAGACCGAAAGTCAACTTTTTGACCCAATTAACTGATTAGCCTGATGAATTTAATTAAAAGAGTGGAAATGCTTGAGCAGGAGGCACAGCATTCGTATAATGTGGTAGTTAAGATTAACAAGATTAATTTGATTTGGTAATTAATTAATTTGATAATTTGATTAATAAGATAATTTAGTGTCAGACAGAGACCTGGGTTCAAATCCTTACTAAGTGGATGACTTGGCTTAAATTCTTTACGTATCACTGTTTTCTGTCTACTGAGAGGGCATAAAAGTACCCACATTATAACGTTGCTGAGAGAACTGATTAAGTAGTATAAGCTGGTTAGTGTGTTGTTTGGCCCAAAATCATGGCTTGACCATAGTACTTTTAGTTATATTACAGGATTTTGAAGCCAGCATGTCTCGGATTGCTGTTAGATTTCTTTCTGAGTGAGCAGGGAATCACTTCTTTCTTTTTCTGAAGACACCAGTAGCCCAAGCATCATACTGTCTTTGTATTTTGTCCACCCTTCTGCAGTTGAGCCATTCCTCCCTCCCTTATTCACAGCAACTTGAGGTCATCACAGTAGTTTCTATACTTTAAAAAATAACGTTTTATAATTTTCACATAAGCTTATTTTAGTTAATTTTCACAAAGACCCTGTAAGGTAGGTAGATAGGTATTAGATCAAAGAGATAAGGAATTTGAGAGCTGGAAGGAAATGTGTTTTCCTGTACTCCACCCCCATCACCTTGCAGGTGAAGAAATAGGTCTGCAGAGATGGTGATTGTGTTCAAAGTCCTAGATAGTAACTGGCAAGGCTGGCAAAGTAGGCCTGCACTCAGATCCACTTTCTCCAGTTTACTGGCCTTTCCACTACATACTGATCACTTTTATTTTTAACAAAAAATGTCCTGTTCCTGGCCTCTTCTTGACAGGTTGGTCAGAGCTTTTAATTTCTAGGGTTCTCAAAACCGTTGAATGAGTATATCTGGATTAGATCCAGAAACTGTGTCTATATGGGGCTCCGTTCAGTTTTAAAGGTAAGTACAACATAGAATTCATCGCAAGTTCCTATCAATTTCCTTCTTTTAAATCTTGGCTCCTTTTTGTAGGATTCGGAGAAATCAGTTCTGTAGATCTCTGCTTCTTTCTATCAACACCTCATCCCACATGTTTCTGTGACTTTAACTGTCACATTTTTAATAATGACAACCAGGAATCTATAATGAAAAATTTTCAACGAATTCTCATTTATTCTATAATATAGACATGCATAGAGTTTCTAGGTATATACATTTACAGGTTTTCCTTTTCTGCTGTATTTTATGGAGCCTTAATTTTGCTTAACGGAGATTTTTTTGTAAAAACTGCTGTCTGATCACAAGGTCTTATGCAATCATAAGTGAGTTCCCCTATTAGTTAATATTATCTTAACCACAGAAGCAAGTGACCAACACGTGCAACTTGTATGTGAAATGCAACCCAAGGGACCATGAGTCTTTGACCTAAACCTTAATTTTCTTGAATCCTTTGTATTTCAAGGTCTAGCCTGTAATTTACTCCCACAAAAATGTTGTTCCCCTGGCCTTTCTTACACACCCATCTCTGTACATCATGATTTTTCTTATTTTTGGTTATATTGTATCACTAAAAATTAAGGAACTTATAAATACAATTTATTGCCTCAGCCAGTCTCTCTGCATTTAAATTATATTTGATGTGCTCTGTCCTACAGGGTCTCGATGAGTCAGAATTGACTCGACGGCAATGGGTTTGGTGGTGCAATAGATAAGAGATCTGCTTCTGATGAAAAGGTTGGTGGTTTCAACCCACCAGAGGCTCTGTGGGAGAAAAGACCTGGTGATCTGCTTCCTAAAGACTATTCTGTCATATAGGGTCGCTATGAGCTGTAATCGACTTGATGGCACACAAAAACAACCATTGTATTTATTAGATTTATGGATTCTTTTATCCTCTGACATTTTTAGCCCATTTGAAGGTGACGCTTAATTTCTGTAAACGTATTTTAATAAATTTGCCATTTTGTGACTCAGTGAAAATTTACATTTAATTAACAGTAGTTTTTTCAAACCACAAGATATATGTATATCAAATACTGCTACTTTATAGTATTTCACAAACTGAAAATTCAAGTTCAGTTTTTATTAATCTAGTTACGGTGTCAGACAAAAAATTCACGTGTAAATAAAGCAGAGTAAAATATTATATTTAACAGTGAGCCTGGTTTTTCTTAACAGAGCAAATGAATTTTTCTGTTACAGGAATTTGATCCTTTTCATTAGATTTTATAATATTTCCCCACATTTGGATTCAGAGTTCTGCTAATATGGATTGCAAAGTGTATTTCAAACTCTGTAGTTCACACTTTTGTAAGTTTTAACTTTATTTAAAACATTAGATCAGTTGCTTTGTGGCTGTTCTGTTTCATGTGTGGGTGTGTTTTAAACAGAAATTAGTGGTGTCTTTTGAGAAAATTACAGCTGTTGTGTATTATTGAAGCTGTTGTGTATTATTGAAAACCTAGGGTGAAGAATCAATGCCCAGCACTTGATTTGGATAAGAAATTTATATGAACTCTCTAAAGGGTTTAAGCAGGGCAGAATATTTGCCTCCCTTCAGGCAGTATTCAGTACTACTTGGTAAATTCCTAAGTCATGGCCACAGAAGCCTTTGTTGAAGTTAAAGGAACCTTTGCTTGAACCAGTTAAAAGCTGGTTTGAGATAAATTTGGAAAGTATCTAGAATGGAGAATAAGTACGGTTTTGGTTTTCTCTGTTACTTTTAAAGATACATTTTTGTACATTTCTTAGTATTGAGCGAATTTTGTAGGCGATATGAGTGCCCAGTGGTATTTTATTTCAAAAGACCCATGTTGATATATAGGAGACTACAGTATTTTTTTGTTTTATCAACATGCTTTATTTTTTTAAGGACAGCTGTGTGCAAAATGCATATTTGCTGTCCAGACTAGTTAATGGGCTTACAACTGTAGAGTGTCAATTCTAGTATCTGTAGCCTCCAGCTTGCAGCACTGTTGTCTGAAGCCCAAAACGGCTGATGTTAATCTTCAGCTTCTTTTGTTGCTTTCCAAAAATTAACTTGAAGGAGAGTAAAATGTGATGAATCTACTGCTCTACATAATAACAGTATTAGCAGTAAAAAAAAATAAAGTGAGATGTCCTATATGTCACACTTTTATTTAAAAATCTTTAAAGGAGTGTGTGTGTGTGTGTGTGTGTGTGTGTTGGTGTTTAGTAGAACAGCGGAAACAGTAAATTGCTGGCTTTTAATCAAATTGATGAATCTTGAATTTCCACCTCAGTGATATTTTTACCTTAGATTCATATGGCTGATTTGATAGTAGTATTTGGAATGTAAGAAAGAGAGAAGGTTTTGCATCCCATATTTATAATACCCCAGAATAATTCCGTGGCTTATTTACTGCAAACTCAGATTTCCTACAGAGTTGTAGATGATACAATTTGACATGTTCATTTACTACTGTAGTTCTTTATACTCGAAGATTTATATCATAGAAGGAGTTAGTAGGTAGAGAAGAATCAAAAAAATGGTTCTCTTCATATTGCATGGTTTGGCTGTGAAACCTTCTCATTCTGTTTACTGGGGGTCCTGGACTTGCGTAGAAGCAGCAGACTTAAACAGACTATTCTCACTTCAAATACAGTAAATAGGCAGCATGAGGCAAGGAAAAGCGAATGAAGCCGCAAGGCAATTCATTAACCCATTTTAAGACATTTTGAGGCAACTTGTTAAGCTTCGAAGGTCAAAATGACCAACATTTAATTCGTTATGGAAAAAAATTCTAGTAGAAGACAGAAGTTATCCGACTTGACCTTTAATGCTTAACAAGTTGTCTTAAAATGTTTGTATTCAATCTTGATACTTTGCTAATGTGATTCATCTCCTAATCTATGTAAATGTGACTTTTAAATCGTATTTGGTCTTATGTAAAGGCTTAATTCCTATGGACTTTGGAGCAGGTGGACTGAGTTCTTGATTGTCATGCCTTGATGTATATCTGATTACCGTCATGGAGAGAGCGCCCCCTGCGAGGACAAATTTAGTGTGAAAGTCCTAGGGTCTGTTACTGAGAAGTCACACACACACACACACACACACAAAAAATCAATGGCTGTCCTGCTTTGAGAGTCCCTGGGTGGTGCAAGCAGTTACGCACTCAACTATTTAGCCCAAAGGTTAGTGGTTCGAACCCGCCCAGAGGCTCCTGGGAAGACAGGCCTGACGATCTGCTTCTGAAAAGTCACAGCCTTGAAAACCCTATGAAGCAGTTCTACCGCACACATGGGGTTGCCATGAGCCGGAATCAGCTCTACGGCAACTAACAACAGCATGCTGCTTTGAATATTTTCTAGGCTTGAAACTGACGAAAGGGTCTGGGGTTTTAATCATTTTTATTTCTTTTAATTTGTTCTTCACTCTCTATCTGAATTACAGTAGTGGTCCTCTGGCAAGCAGTGCCTGTAAGCGGCCGGAAGGTAGTGCTGTATAGTGGGGTGATGTTGGCAGAGCACTTTCCAGGCATGCTAACACCTAGCGTACAAGCGGAGAACTTTGCTTCTGCCAACTGTGACTTCAGAACTCAGGTCTGTTCCTGAACCTGGGACGCCCAGCTGTCAGTGTGTTGCCATATGTCACCAGCACATGGCACCCTAATTAAAATTTCAAATTGCGTGCATTTGTGTTTGCTGGCTGCCTTGCTTAAAAGGCAGAGACCTCACCACCCCAGCTTGCCCCTCCTTCATCACTCTGAAGTATTATGTTTGCCATCCTTAGGAATGGGTTGGAAAACGGCCTTCCCTGCTGAAAAAACATCACTCTCTAACTCCCTCAGCTCTCGTTATGAAGTGAGAATAGTCCCTATTTTAGAGGAGAAAGAAAGAGGGTGGTGAGAAAGTGTGGCTGGTGCCCCTGTCTAGAATTCTGAAGTCCAGAAATGTCCCTGCTTTATTAGTGGCTTGTACAGATGACTGTTCAGTCTGTACCTCTCTTTTCTTGGTTGAAAAAAGTGAATATTAGTATCCCTTAAGCATAGTATAAGATTTTTTTTTTTAAATGAAGCTTATTTATTAAGATAAATATTTATACCTTAGAATTAGGACATTGTGAGGTTTTGTTAATAAATATATGTATTGTATTTGGGCCCTCCTAGAAAACAGTAACAGCAAAATTCTGTGAAAGTAGGTGCCTCTGTACAAAGCAGGGAAGACACAGTGCTGGTTGGGGATATCACGTATTATAGCTATCATTTATTAATCATTTACAAAATGCCAAGGAAATGGCAAATCAGTTTACATGTGTTAGACCTCATTTAACTCTCACACCATCCCTATTACATAGCAAATGCTAGCATCCTCATTTAGAGATGAGTGTACCGTTTTTTTTACTTATGTAACTTTTCCGAGGGAACTACATATCCAGTAGGTAGTAGAAAGGAGATTTGAATACAGATCTGTTTGACTGGAGAACATGCATATTATATTGCTTCCCCTCTGGGAGGAAAATCCAAGTTTTTTTTTTCTGGTTCATTCTAATCCTTGCTTCCTAGGTATGAGGTGTACCTTCAAGTGTGTACTTTTGTATGCACTATTAGTAAAGTTTTGGTGATATATTCAAAAGTTCAGCTAGAATGATGCAGTTCATTTCACATTGACCCCTAGTTGTCATTTGCAGCGGTGACAACCTAAAAATAATTTCAGCCACAGCCAGGTTGGGAACATGCTGTCTCATGGTGAAATATGCCTGTGGTTTATTTTCAATCTCTGATGAACTCCAACATTGAGCTCTATGAGGACTTTATTGCCAAAGATGTCACTGCTCAGGTGATGTGACTGATCAAATATATGTCATAGAACTTATTTATTTATTTTCTCACTTGTGATTAATGATGAGGCCACTTGTCTAGAGAAAGGAGTACATGTGGTTTTCATTCTCACTGCCTAAGAGAATGGTAATTACATGGTACATGAGAGTGTAGACTCTGGAGCCTGATTGCCAGTTCAGATCCCAGCTTCGCCTTTTACTAGCATTATGATCTTAAACAAGCCACTTGACCTCTCTGTGCCTCAATTTCCTCATCTGTGTAAGTGGAATAACAATATTATGCACTACTTCATGTAAAACACTTAAAATAGTGCCTCCTGGAACATTGGAAGCACTCAATAAATGCTAGCTAAAATTAATCATCACATTTAGCATTTCATGCAAAAAAAGTTATTTTTCAGGAAGACTAATTGATCCAGTCTACAGAAAGTTCTGATTTTAAAGCGTTAACCCTTTTTCAGCATTTGGCTAAATAAAACGAGTCATCCTCTTGCTCTGACCTGCCAATCAACAGTCGTGGATAGAGCTTCTGCTGTGAAATGGTGTACGAAATCTCCAAAATAAAAAATAGTGTCACAAGCCTTAAAGAGATACCAGTCGTGGTGTGTAAATGAAACATATCCACTTACGTTTCAACAAGTGCTGTAGCGTTTTTACATGTTTAGTACAATGAATTATCACAACTACAGAATTAAACGTACACTCATCCTCCAGTAATGGCAGAAAGGATTAAAAAAAAAAAAAAAAGCTAAACAAACCAAAAAAACCCCAAAATTTGAATAATATATGTAATGCTAATAGTAACACTTCTAACAATGGTAATAACTGTAGTAAAAGCCAACAGTGCACATTTAAGTGGTTTCTTTTCTGGCTATGCCCACTGCCATCAAGTCGATTCTGGCTCATAGCGACCCTATGGGACAGAGTAGAACTGTCCCATAGGGCTTTCAAGGCTTTAAATCTTTTACAGAAGCAGACTACCACATCTTTGTCCTGCAGAGCCACTGATAGTTTGGAACTGCCGACCTGTCTGTTATCAGCCGAGGGCTTGAACCACTGCACCACCAGGGCTCCTCTTTCTGACTATAGACAAGTTATTTACATATTTAGGGAAATTATAAAATTTTACCACCTATAATTTTGCGACCACAAACTATTATTCACTTCTTATATAACCCGCAGTTATTCTGTAGAGGTGCTGAAACATAGCAAAGTGTGAAACAGAAAACAATTACTCCCTCTACGTTTTATTTAAAAATAGAAAATTCTGAGGAGAATCAGCAACACAAGCCAAGCTGTGTATTAAGATTTCACATAGTTTCTTAGATTTGACTCTTTTTTTTTTTTTTAAACTCCAAGTATCATATGAAGAGTTCCTGATAACTTAAAGAATCAATATCCTTTATCTATGGAAAATATAATAGCTGTGTATAGTTATTGCAGATGTCATTGTGCTAATTTTAATCACATCCTCTCCTCTATAACGTCACTGCCTTGATATAAAACTGGCTAATGACCCATTAACTGACCTGTTTTCTTTCTTTCATTGGGCTTTAAAATGTAATGCTCTCTCCAGTGCTCAAAGAGATATATTTGTTTGAGTCTTTGTGCATATTATGTATCACACTAAGAAAATTATAAAGAACTTGATGAAAGCTTGAGGCAAACTCTTAAAATAGTGTTTGTCAGGTCAGATTCCTGTTTCCTTTGAGCTAAGAAAAAAATAAAAAGGAGAAAGGGTGAAGGCCATTAGGAGGATAGCAGGTAGTAAAAGCCTGTTTAATGTAACATCAATTGTGGAGAAAATATTAGGTACAATTACATAACGATTGCATGAGAGGGAGCACCTTGAACAGCATAATTTAATTAGAATGAATTTATGAGAGTGAGGTCTTGTGCCATTAGACAAAGGGAAGACTGTCGGTGCTGTGCTGTCCTTTCATGAGAGTGTTTTAATGAGTTCCCACACAAAGCATCTCAGGTAAAAGATTAGTTGCAGGTGTGAATAGAAATGTAGCTCAAAACAAAAACTGTCAAGTGGCTGCAGTGGCCGTTTCTGCTGATTACGGGATTCAGTAAAATACCTAGATATTGCTATTTCCTAATGGTGATTTCAATGAACAACCATCATGTGTAAGATAATGCTTTTTTTAAGATTCGAATGGGTTCTTTAGTTTGTCAGTAAAAATCGAATTACTGTCCTGTCCTCCATTGACTCCATTCTCGGAATGGCAGGTGTTAGCTCACACCTGACTTAGCATTGCAGACTCATTGATTGTGGTGACATTCCAGAATGAGAGGTGCTCAGGGTGACTGTAGGTAGAGATTTCGAACTTAGGGCTTGTTTCCGACTTCTGGTAAGAGGGAATGAATGTGTTATCTCTGTATAGTGTAATTGTGGTCATAAACTTTGTCAGGGTTCTTTTAAATAAAATCCAAATAGGAGAAAGGGAAGGAAAACATTATGGTGAAATTTGGCAAAGGAAGATGCAATAAATGCCTGACCTTAACCTTGGTCGAAATATGTTCCCTAAGATTCCGGGAAATCTTGAATATGTGAGATTCACATGGGAGGGTTTGAAAAAAAAAAAAAGAGACAGGGACAGTTTGTTACTTAAGGATTTATTTGAGTGTGTTCCTCAGAAGGTATGTTTTTGGGATTTATTGCAAATAACTCCGTTAGTCTTTTCCTAGATATTCTGACATGCCGGGTGGTTAAAGAAGGAGAAACATACCAGGTCTATGGAAATGTCATAAATTATTGCATAGTAATATAAGTAGTTGTGGCATTCATGACTAGAATATCAGATGGGCGCGTTATAAATATCTGTAAAGTCTGTGTGCTGTTGTTACTGATTATTGTGGCATTAATGTGTAAAGAACATACTTTTTGTTTTATTTTCCACCCTTAGATTTTAGTTAGAAAACAAAAAGTTTACATTTATATAGGAGAAGAATTAGCAGGGTGTAAAATAAAGAATGAAACCCCAATGGGGGAGAATATTTTGTATGTCTTGGAGGGAGTGGGAGAAGGAGCTTCGCTAAAAATTTCACCATATGCTAACTATATACAGCACTTCAAGTTTATTTATTGTTAAAGCCTCATGTAAATCACGTCATTCTGAAAGTCATGGAAACTGCACATTTGTGCATTAAACTATGTAAACAACAAAAACTGGTCATCCATCCAATTGTTGCTTCACTTATTTTGAATTATAGTGCAATTTTGTGGAGGGCGAAGTGGGGATTACACAATATAGCGGTTTCCTGTTAACACCTCCATTTTTGCTGATCAAGCAAGGTCTGTTGGTGTGAGAGCTTAACCTTTATGTTATTTCAAAATGTGTTTTCTATTCTGAGTTCTGTTGGTGCCTAGTGTTTCACTTTTCTTCATGTGCCTGCCCTGTCTAAACGTAGGAGTCATGCAGTGGAAGAGACCTTGTAGGCGGATGAAATCTAGACTGCTTTGAACCTCTCAGTAACGTTACAATAGGTAGAAAGTGTAAATGCTGACACTTCAAGTGCTCAAGTGTAGATTAAAGCACAGAGTTACATGGGGTTGCTCGCCACCGTTTCCTTATTTATAAAACAGAAATATCTTTGCACATAACGTGTCTCCTCCTCTTTGTCTATACCTGTTCTTCTGCCTGGGTTGCCCAGTTCTTCCTCTGCCTGTTGAAACCTTGCTTATCCTTCGAGAAGCTGCCTCAGATTCTTTGTGGAACAGGGCAGAGAGTACATGCTGCTTCTTCTGCCCAGCCTTCCTTGATTAGCCTTCTTTTCCTTTTACCCATTGCCTATGGTTTATGTTGCTTTATAGTAGTTAAGTTTGCATTGTAGTTAGCTGTTACGTCAGTCTGTCTCCTACACTGGGCTGTGTACTTCTTGAACTCTGGGACTCTGTGTTCTTAGTGCTTATGACAGTACTTTATAACGGTGGATGCTCAGTAACTACCTTTTGCACAGGGTTTAAAAAAAAAAAAAAAAAAAAAAGAGACAAATCTACTTCAGTAGGAGCCAGGCCTTAAAGTGGTAAGGAGATAAGGATACATTTAGGGAAATCTGTACATCTCCAAGATCATGGCCAGCTGCCAGGCTCCAGTTGGACCATGTGACAGTTCGACACATTGACCCATGTTTCAGGGTAGGTTTCAAGGTCTCTGCATGTGCTGTGGTCTGTGAATACCCAGTTTTGATCAAAGCAGTTTTTCCAGATGTTCCTATGAATCCATTTTCTATAAATTATGCAGGATATTTTTTGTTTGTTTTTTATCACAAACTACCTAGCAATTAATAAAATAAAGAACTGGAACAGGGGCCTTTCTCTATCCAGGTTGCTCACCTCAAAGTGCTGTCTGCTTTTCCTGTGGCCTTTTTCAAGTGGGTCTGGTCTAGAGGAACCTCTGATGAATCCATCATCATATGGGTTTTATCTAGCTAGGCATAGGCTCAAGGGATCAGAGGTAAACTTAGGTTTTGATTAGTGAACTGGAGCCAGTTTAGCTGGTGGGTTGGATCCTGGACTGGAAGTTACTTATCCTTACACTGATTCATACCTAGTTCTTAGGAGGTTGTTGTGGGCCACAGTACTTTCTGTAGATCCCTGTGTATATTTGGATTCAGAGCACGACGTAAATGATCCTAAAGGTAGTACCTGTGTGCTGTATAGTGTAACTGTGGTCATGAACTTTATCAGGGTTCTTTTAAATAAAATCCAAATAGACATAGGAAAAGGGCCTATCTCACTACCCCCCAAAAAATGCCTTTACTCTGGAATCCTAGATGGTTACTTAAGTGAGGTTCATTTTATTTGTATCTACCTTCATTCCTTACAAAGGCTGTACAGCAAAGATATATTAAAATTTGATTTAATTTCTAGTTGTGGGTGTTTGTACTATATCTGCCTCAGCCACCTTGTGGCCCCTCTAGGTTAATATGGTTACTGAAGATAATGAAACTATTTGGAGATTGGACATTAACTTTCACTTCAGTAGCACAAACCTAGCTGCTATTCTTACCTACCAGGGGTGGTGCATTGAGGAGGACTACCGCTTGTGATTCTGTTACTGTATGAGCGCACCTCTGGCATATACTGGATGATACTGAAAACATTTAAGTAGACCTTTTTTTCTGAAAGAGCTTGCACGTTCATTCATTCAGCAGCTATATACTTAGTACCCACTATGTGCCAGGTACTATTGTAGACACGATGTTCTATTCTTTTGGCTCACATATACTTTTCTCTGTTTTGAGGGCTAAGCATGGTGTTAGGCAAATGATAGGACCCATTGATTTATAGTTCATTGCCAATTATAGATTTATTTTGCTGTCAATTCAGTTAGGTTCTTAATGGCTGTTCTATGAGGTAATACTATTATTATTCCCATTTTACAGATGAGGAAACTGAAGCACAAAGAGGGAGACATTTACTTAAGGTCATTCTGCTAGCATGTAAGTTACAGAACTGGAATTTGAACCCAGGTGCTTTTAACTTCTGAGCCGCCTATACTCTTAACAGTGTACAAAATTGCCCAAGAATTTCAACAATACCTAGCCTAAATAAAGCACAGCATTTCAATTTCTATGACAGTCCATTTAACAGATTTTCTTGATTCAAAATATATGTATTATCATAGAATACAATTATCTTAAACTTGTTTAAAAAAAAAAAACTCAGAGGAGAGGCTTACTCATAGGTATTACAGTGATGATATCAAAGTGTTTAAACTTTTAGAATCATATAAATTTAGAGTTCTTGGAGACGACCTCATCACCGGATTCAGTTTCTTCATTTTAAAAATGTGAAGGTAGAAGGTCAGAAAGTTGTGAGATTGGGAAGAGTTCAAACAATTGGTTAGCAGAAGAGGCAGGACCAAGAAGTATATACTGTATTGAATTCAGCTCACTAGAACTCCAGTGGTCTGTGTTTATTCCAGTGTTTCAGTGTTGACACAGGTCACAATATTTTACATAGATTCACAGTTTTACAATATTCAACAAGTACTTTGCAATGAGGTCTTAGTGTTTTTATTTTGCAGACGTTTTAAGATAGAAAATTCATTTATATAAGACCTTTCATGGGTTGAAGTGTTTCTCTTTCAACATTTTGTATTCATTTGAAACCAGTCTTTTTGCCAACGCATTGAATCTTATCAGATTATTTGTAGCGTTTCTTGCTGAGATGTTTTCAAGCTTTGGTAACAGCCATTGCTAGGAGGAAAAGCTACAGACACTTCCTTGGCAACTAACAAGGCTTCAGATCAGATAGATTCACTGTGTTGACCAGGAAAGAAAACTGGTTGAACTTCCATGGGCTTTAAACTGAAACCAATAACTGGCACATGATCTTTCAGTCAAATAAGCATGAGCAGAAGTCAGTCTAAAGATATTCTTTCCCACCTTTGATAATTCTTGTCAGTGTGACCTCGGGAATATACATCGCCTCCTTTTCTGTGCATCCTCTGGCCAGATGGAATTTATTCTACTTTGGATGTTACCAGAAAGCATTTTAATGATGTGAGGTGTGTCCTAGGTAAATATAAACTCAGTAGATACTGGCTTTGGATATGAACCAGACAGTCACCGAACTGTTCTTTTCTTCTTTGCCTTTCAAAACTATTTTTGCCTGTCCATTGCTGCCCTCACAAGATCATCCATGGCAGAACACACACACACACACACACACACACACACACACGAACATACGCGCATGCACACACACACCATTGTACTATAGTTTACAATCTTTTGCATTTAAAAAGTGTTTTGAAAATAAGATCACTTGGTGGGACCAATATCCCTGTTGTTCTTAAGAGCCCTCATATTGAAATAATGAGTAAATGAACTCCTTATAGTTGCAAGTATGTATCTAGAACAAATGGGTGGGGGTTAGAGGCCGCCAAAAGTCAGCTCAGTGTGAAGAAGGCCATAGTAATAATTGCAGGTGGCCAACAGTGGACCAGACTTGTGGAGAGGCTGGGAATTCTGTATCTGGGAGGGAATGGTTCTGCTGAAGTTGTTCAGAGAATTTGTAGCTGAAATGGGTTGGGAAATTAGATGAAGAGCCCTTCAACATTTTGTCCAGTTTTTAAGATTTTGAAACAAAATTTAGTGAATTGCTGGTTTGGGAAAGAACTGATATTTTTCTTTGATCATTTTATTTCTCTCAGATTTAAGTAGACAATCACTGGGAAATTACTAATGAATAATAAACAATAGACTCATATCGTATATGTCCATATTTGCTCTCCCTCCATTATTTTTAAATTTAAAAACAAGACCCCAAGGCATCTTTAAGCTGTTTAGCTAGAAACTGTGAAGTATATGATTATCTTTCTTTACTATTTTTTAACTTGATGGTTTTATTCCTAAAATTTACTGATTCCACTTACATGTGCCTCCCTCTCCCTTCTTCATTCTGTCAGTTGCGGTTAAAAACAAACCTGGTACTCACTGGCCCTCTGAGTTTAGTCGATAGGCCAGAAGTGTGGGAGGAGTCCAGGAAAATATATAGCTGTGAGCTCTCCCTCTTTGACCAAGAGAGGCACTGTTCAGATGTTCCCGGATGGAATTCCTGTGACTCTCTCTTCTGTGAAGTGGGACTTCTGTAGGACCAACAGCAAAGCAATTCATGAATGAAAAGCCCTCTCTGGTGTTGCCATTACATCGACTGCCTCAGCCTCCCTTTGCTTTTGTTAAGCTTAGGCCTTTTATTTATTCAGACATTTTTAAAAAGATTAGAACATACTTCCATGGTAACGACATCCGATGAGTTACCATTTTGGGAGGAAATGTGCACATTTCACTTTGGTGTTGGTGCAGGGTCTTGCGGAGGAAAAGGAATAAAGACTTGGACAAAGTCTTACTAAGCATGGATAGATGGTATGCCTTGTCAATGCAATCAGCTTCCCCCTCCCCTTGTCTTTTGGTGTGGGTTTTTTAAGGGGGGAAGGTTTCAACTTTTCACAAATGGATATGGTAGGGCAGTCTGCAACATGGGAAGCACTTTTTAAAATGGAAGAACTCCCTGGAGACCCACAGTGTTGCAGAAGCAGGTCAAAATGCTTCTTTTCTTAATATTTACCTGCTCTGGATCCCACCCTGTCACTAATCATTCCTTTATTTTTTTTTTTTTTGTTCACAACGTTATCATCAAACTCTTGTTCTTATATATCAGTAAGATCTTGCATCTGAAAATCCTGCTGCAAGCAAGTTCTGACCAATTTGTCTCTTTTTTGTGCCGTATTCTACCTTTGAAAAGTATGGCTCATGCCAAACCAAGACTGAGCTCAGCAGAGGGAAAGAGAATATATACTGGTTTATGAGCATAAAGAGGAAAAGGTTGTTCTAGTGCTTTTTCTGGATGTTTGTTTTGTTTTTTAGTTTTGAAAGGACTCAAACTTTCCTTTTTTTTAATGCAAGGGGAAGCAGTTTGACATATTACAAGTTATGGTCTTTGAAGTCAGGAAGATCTGAGTTTGAATCTGTGCTCTGTGACCTTAGGCAAATTACTTAGTCTTTCCAAGCTTCAGTTTGCTGTCTATAAAGGAAAAATAGTAGTATATTATAGGATTGTTATGAGGATTAAGTAAGACAAAGTCTATAGCACAGGGCCTTGCACATAGTATGTGGCTTCCTATTGGTCTTGATTAACAGGGCTTTCCTTGGTTTTGTAAAATACATATTATGCTTTATTACTGAATGTAATTTTAAAATTTTAATAAACATGTCTGGAGTCTAAGATTTAAGACTTTAAAAAGGGCTCAGACTTTTTTTTTTTTTTGGTGATTAAGTAGCAGGCTGATGAAGATACTTATTTTATGACATATTTAGGAGAAAGTACTGATGAAGCTCGTAATAGTCACAGCCCCTTTAATTAGAAGGCCATGTAGAAGAGTTGTTCCCAGTGCAGCCTGGGAGGGGGGTGAATTTGCTGCTGCATCTGAGTAGCCCTGGTTAACAGCTCCAAAGAATTGCTGAAATAAGGGAGCTTGGAAGCCAAACAATGCAAGTGTTTTTTTGCTTTTTTTTTCCCCTGGCAGAAATTAGTCTATTGCATTCTAATGATAATAAGTAGAAGTTAATTTTCGGAGAAAAAGAAATACTTGAGAGAGTTGCGTTGTCTGTCAAATTTACATGTTTCACTTGAGGGAAACTGGAATCTGTTCATTCTGTAAAAGCAGTTATTAGTGTCCAGATTGCTGTCCTGAAAGCCATCATAAACCATATAGGGTTAAACAGTTTTCTCTTCCCCCAAATGGTTTACATATGTTACTTACTTTGTTTTGTTCATTCATTTTTTTTTTCCCCATATAATCTCTTTGAGGGCTAGGATTATACAACCCTCAAGGAACACAGCAGAGTATGTACATAGGCTCAAAATAAATATATATAGCTTCGTTTTTAAAGATTTTTTTCATTATTATGAAGAGTAGTATGATCTCATTATAGATTATTTCAAAATACAGAAAAATAGAAGTAGGAGAAGTATTCACAGTTCCACCATCCAAAAATAATTAGCGTTAACCCGTTAGTGTATTTCCTTCCAGACTTTTTTCTGTTAATAAGAACTTGCCGGGCACAGAGTACTATGCTAGATATTCAAGATTATGTTATCATCATAGATCCTCTAGTGCTGAGGACCGATGATGTAGGACAGAATGTAATGATAGCTATGCACAGTGTATGGACGTAATAACGAGAGACAGAATAGCAGGGAAGGGTATCATACCCTTGGGCTCCTCCACCCAGGGCTTTCTCATCTGTGCAGTGGGAAATGCAGTTTTCTTCAAGTGGAATAAAACTATAAAAGGAAAGTCGTCGTTGTTAGCTGTGGTTGAGTTTGCCCCCGACTCATGGTGACCCCATGTACAATGGGATCAGACCATTGTAATCCATGGGGTTGTCACTGGCTGATTTTTGAGAAGTAGATCTCCAGGCCTTACTTCCTAGTCCGTCATAGTCTGGAAGCTCCACCAAAACCTGTTCAGTATCCTAGCAAGATGCAAGCCAAGCTCAAAAGAAATTTTCAATTTACCCTTATGGCAGCTACCAACGGTAATAAAACAACTCAATTTTGTTGTGCTGTGGCAGGGCTTCTGTATTTAGAAAAAAATAATCAGTTCCAACAGTTCAATTCTTGTCAGTGTAACTTTTTTCCCCCAAATATTTGTCATGAGGGCTTAAATTATTATCACTAATTTCAAATGTGGAAGGAGAGATGTAAGCATGAGAGAATGGGATTGAGGATTTTTGAACACGTACCAATTTTTGCAGCGTCTGTCACAGTCCTGCCTGAAAGACTATTTCCTATTGTGCTGAATCTTTAGAGATTATTTCTAGTATGGCCCATGCATCTCTGACTTTTCTCATGGTGAGTCATGCCTTATTCAGTTATATTTCTCCACTATTGGACAAAGACTGGAAGAATGGATATAGCATTGGGAAACGTGCGAAATTTTCAAAGATCACTTGTATTGAGAGATGATTTAATTGTAGTCCTTTCTGATTGGACGTCTCAAGCCTGTGATTCTCATCTGCAAAGTGAACTTTTTTTATCCCTTTTCCCTTGGCTCTCTTGTCGCCATCTGTATGCTCTGCTCAGGTGGACTCCTTTACAGAAGAGAAGAGTATAATATTCTAGTTTGCCTAGCTCTTTGGCATTTAAACAAGCTAGAGAGATGCATAAATTTAGCAAAGGATCGGGGCCAAAGTGATGGCTGAAATGGCATCGTTTCACATTTTTCAAGCTCTGTATTTATAGCAATAAATTTCAAGCAAGGAAATAGACTGCAAGGAGTATGCTGTATTAGGAAGGAAGTTTGTACACTTTTGTGGCTTATGGGTGTCTTAGCATAACCTTCTTCCCACTTTTGGTTGCGTGAACTGCAGTGGATTAGCTGAGGGGCTTTTTTGTTATTGTTTAGGTGTTTCAGGTGTTTGAACAATAAAGGGGTAGATTTTTCTGATTCCTAAATTGTGCTCCTATAATTATGCTATTTTGTGACATTGTTTTTTAAGACCCCCCCCCCCCCCGCCCCGCCCCGCCACATGCACATATACTCGTACACACAGGCATCATTCTGAGAGCCTGCCGATACCCTCTCACGACTGCTCCTCCATAGCCACTACATTCTAGGGACTTTGCAATAAATTGCCTATCTCAACCTAAAAAACAAACGGCACCCATTTTTTGATGGAAAGATTACAATGGTACAAGAAAAAAAAAGTGTTTCCCAGTCTTTGAGATCTTATAAATATGTTATTAATACTGAGAAAATTTTGGTGCCACAGTTGCCTTGAATTTTGAATTAGTGGTTGGCCACAATTCAGAAATCAGTTGCCAAATTACCGTTTATTTAGTAACAATAATATTTAAATAACAATGGTGATGATGATAAATAGTAACAGCTTATTTTGTAAAGGAGAAGATAAACCAAGCTAAAGGCTTTACATGCATTATCTCATTTAATTCTTTCAACAATCTTTTAAGTTTTATATTAATTCCATTTTATAAATGAATAAACTTAGTTTTTGAGAGCTTAAATTCCTTTTTTTAAAAAGTAAGTAATAAATATCTAGAGTGTATAAGGAACACCAGGAAACCTTCCCCCCAACTAAAGATACGTTCCCCCACATATTCCATCAATGAGAGATTTTTGGAGGAGGGGACCTCATTTTAAAAAATAAGAAACTCCCTAGTTTTAGCCCTCGTTAGACATAGACACTTATGGTGTGGATTTGTAGTTGTAGGAGAATGGGGTTGTTTGTGGGAGATTTAAAGGAGGGGTATTTTTAACATGGAAGTCTACTTTTAAAAGCAGTTAAGCAAGCAAGCTGACTTTCTACGCTCAAGGGCACAGGATGGGGCAGAGCATCAAAGACAGATTCCACCTACTGCTTAAATTCCACCTTTCACCCCACTGAAAATTTTCTTATATGTCACCTTTGGGCATACACTAAAGCTTAATGTTCTGTACAGCTACCAAAAAATTGCATTTACTTGGAGGACAGAACAATATTAATCTATAAGGATATTATTGATTTCAGAAAACATGGCTTTTGAATTGTAAGTGTTTATTATCTGGTATAGACAGGATGAAGTCGGTACTGAATCATCTTTATCTTTATATCCAAAGTGCCTGGGGGCAGTATCCAGCAGAAAATATGGTCAGGACTCAGTAAAGCTTCTTGAACATAAATGAAAGAGTGAAGGAATGAGTGAATAAACTTTGTAAAGTGTTCTTCCTCATCCACTAAGTTTCTGCTTATGAATTTATAAAAAATCTAATTCTGTATTAAAAGGAGGATGCATACTATAACATTAATTAACTGTTCACTCAACTATATTGTGAATGTCCATATTGGTGATAGAGAACTTTGTGGCTTGGTTCGTAAAAGAAAATTCACAATTTAAAAATCTTTTACATTGGGCTTTTCCAATATAGTGAGGACCTCACCTTCCAGAACAAACACTACATTCAGTCTTACAGCCCCCCACCCCCACCCTGCTCTGTGCTCACCATGCTGGGTTATGGCCCAGGCTGAGGTTGAGCGGTAGGAAGGAGGAAGCCATGTGGTTAAACCACTTGTGGATAATCGAAAGTAGACCATACTTATTTTCAGTTTGGCAGCTGTATTAGCTTTTTCCAAAAGTGTGCAGTTTTCCCTGGTTCTACTAATGTTCTCTTCGCACTGTGGCCTGCTGACCATTAGTGGTCTGGCAGAGACATCTGAGGAGGCTCACCATTGCTCCCCTTGACTACTGCTGTGCCCATTCCAGTGTTTTCCTTGACTTGGCCATGTTCTCTGGTATCAAGGAGTCAGACCAATTGCAGTGAGTGTGTAAGAGGAAAAAGAGAGAAATCAAGAAAGTATAACCTGTATAATAGCAATAATCTCATTTTAAATTTAAAATGACTTGAGTTTGGTTATATGTAACAATTTACAGCAATTTATGAAGATAGTTGTGGCTTCTCCAGATTTGTCATATACTTTGATTCAGGTCCTTAGAAGTTGCTGGTGGGCAGTTGATGTTTGAGTCCACGAATGGACCAGTCTTAATGCTCCAAACTTGGAAGTCATTTGGATTAGAAGTGCAGCTGGTACAGATGTGTGTGTTCTAATGTCAACAGGAGACAGTGGGTATGAGTATACATGCTCACGTGGGACAGACTGCAAATCCAGATCTCCAGGGATGACTCAGTATATCTACCCTTGTTCATAATGGGGCCTGTGTGTTCTTCTTTTCCTGTGTTCTTCTCAGTTTGAAAGTATGCCATTTGAATCTACACGGGCATGTGGGCATGGATTTTTACCCAAACTGGACTAGAGTTAGAAGAGCCTCAGATCTTACTTTATTTTTGACCCTGGTTAAAATGCCCTCAATACTGCATAATGATATGCTAAATATTTATTATTGCTTTAGTGCAGTTCCTTGGAAAGGACATCTGGCATTTCATAACCTGTTGCCATTGAGTTGATTCTGACTCATGGTGACCCCATGTGTTACAGAGTAGAACTGCTCCATAGAGTTTTCTTGGCTCTAATCTTTATGGAAGCAGTTTGCCAGGCCTTTCTTCTGTCAGCCTTTAGGTTAGCAGCTGATCACCAACTTCTCGTGCCACTCAGGCTCCTTGGGGTTCCATAAAGGTCTAGTAAAATTCACTTTTCTCTCTGACATTTACCAATAACCTTTCAATTCTGGGTGGCTTGCAGTAATGGCTAGAGTGCGCGTTACTCAACTTCTCCTGGATGTTTCTGTGCTTTCACCCAGCAGTCAGATGGTACTCCCCCACCCCCACCTCAGTCAAACCGTGTAAGTCCTACTGATGCAGCAGGCGTGCGTAGAGACTTGGTTGTACATTCATGACTCTAGCAGGGAAGGATGTATGCCAGGAACGTGGGAACTAATCAATTGACCTGTGTGAGTTAAAAAGCTCCTTTGAGGTTCATTGGTAGTGTGGACATTTGGAAGTGTCCCTCCGTCAAACCAAACCTGCAGGGGACCAGCCATGCCTAGACTGCCTTCTTCTTACAGGTGTGTGGAAGGGCACCATTTCATGACTACGCCTAGACTTGAGTGGACAATTGATACTTCTTGCACTTGCCATTAAGTCACTTCTGACTCATGGTGACCCCATATGTGTCAGAGTAGAACTGTGCTCCATGGCTGATTTTTCAGAAGTAGATCACCAGGCCTTTCTTTGGAGGCACCTCTGGGTAGAGTGGAACCTCCAGCTTGTGGGCTAGCAGCAGCCTTTCAGTTAGCATTAACCATTTGCACTGCCCAGGGACTCTGGACAATTGATTAAAATATGTAAATTCAGGTGTTTTTATCAGAGAATCCAACTCTCACAGTCACGAGGGGACCCACTGTCTTGTGTTCTACTAAGGGTTTATTAGGGTATTTTCTGCTGGAAGTTGGTTTTCCAGTTTAGATTGAACTATTTAAGTTAATTGGAGTTCTGCCCTCATCCTTTGCAGGTAAAAAGAAGAATATCCTGGAAAGCAGAAGCTTTGCTAATATCTTGTGCAGGATGTCAATAATGGGAACTGTGAATAAAAGCCAGACAGTGGTGTTTGGCTGATGGAAGTTAAAACTTGGGCTAATAATAACTTCCGTTTGCATAACAGTTAACAGTTTGCAAAGTACTTCACATGTATTATTTACATTTGATAATTACTTTCTGAGGAAGAACAGCTACTATTATTATCATGACCATTATCAACATCGTTAACATCTTCCGTTTTATAGATGAGAAAAGCGAGGCTGAGAATTTAAGAGATATTCCCAAATTATTAAGCTGTACCTTCTGAGTCTGTGTATACAGCAAAATCCCTGTCCCCAAATCCTGTGTTTTTTGCCTCTGTAGTACACTGTAGCTAAGCCTAACTTTCTGAGGACTCCCCTGTCTTGTGTTACCTCATATTTGGCATCCTAGCAGAACTGGAAATGTTTTATAAATGCATATTTTGATTAACACTGATAGCCAGAATAGCAAACGGCATTGAAGTTACATACTTTGCTTTCTAAAATTAGCATTATTTGTGAAATAGGACTTAGCTCTGAGTTACCCTAAAACTTAACTTAGATATTATAATAAAGTTTACAAAGCATTTGCAAAGATCAAGAGACACACATTTTCCCATCCTCTAATACCAGATAATACTGTAACATGTCTGGAGTCTTCAACAGAAGAAGTGGCCTGCAGTGAGCTATTTATTGAAATGCAGGTGAAAAACTGGTGTCTAAGCAGAATTTTTAGTATTGCTTTAAAATGTGTTTTTAGTGAAGATAATTGAAAAATGGACCTGATGAATTCTTCAACATTGCAAACTGCTAAAAATTATTGTACTTGTATTTGAGGTTCAAAATATCTTATACTGTGTACAAAATATTTTCATTATATATAACACAGCTGGAAAATTCTAATGGGCTGTGACCCTGCAATTACTGATTGGATAATGCTGTAAATTTTTGATAAGCATGTTCCAAGTTTTCCTGTTCGGAAAACAAAAGCTTTAAAGTCACCCACTGTTGAAGACAAAAGACCGTATACTTATTAGGAGACATCATTAAATATGTTTAGCATGAGGTAAAAAATCATAAGGCTAGGTTAAAAATCAGAAGACTTAACTGCTTCGATAAAAATGCAGATTCTTTTGTAGCTAATTAAAGTCCTTTTCAATGATGACCACTGAATAAAAAAGACTTTTAAAGTAAACCTCGCCATCACTGTAGAAATATAACTTAATCAAGTAAGTGAGATATACCAACTTTCTATCTATCAAAGCTGTATTTGAACAAGGATGATAATACTTGACCTATAAATTACTTATTTTTTATATTGCCTGTGAAAGTTTGGTAACTAATATTCTTAGATTTTTCAGCTGTTGATTAACTTAGTTACATGATGGTCAGAGGTATTTCAAGACTGGTTCACCCCTTTCCAATGTGACTTAGCATCAGATTCTGCTGAGGTCATTCTGACCGAACAGGTAAACTAAACACAAGGCCATGAAGACTCAAACTTAGGTACATGTGGTTAGCGCTCGAGTACCTTGCTTTGGTTAAATAAACCCTTGAAATACTTAAAGGCTTCTATGCCCCAAACTTGGTAATTCCCTAAGTCGCTAGTTTTACCAAGTAGAAGGAGAAAATATTGATGGTTATGAACTTTGCGTGGTGCTGGTGCCCTGTGATAGTGATATCTTGGCACAATTAAGCCTTGTTACAGTGACTTAGTTCATTTATCCATTCAGTCCATCCCATTCACTCTATTAGACAATCTGGTCCTTTATTAAGCATCTAAACGAATAATTTCTTTTATAAGGATCAGCATAAAGCTGGTTCCTATAAGGCAGAGGTTAAAGATGTCCCAAATATCCAACTTTTCCAAGCTGCTATACCACTCCATCAACTCTAACATCAGCTACTCCCTCTCCCCTCAGTACTCTCCCTCCTGTCTTTGGGCTCCCTAATTCACTGCAACGTCTCACGGAACTCACGAACCTGTATAAAGAAAATGGCTCACACAGTTGTGGAGCCTGGCAAGTCCCAAATTCGTGGGTCAGGCGTAGGCTTCTCCTGACGCACGGGGCTACAGGGGCTGATGAACCCAAACCAGCAGTTCAGACCACAGGCTGCTGGGTCACAAGACTGTGGAAGCTGGCAAATCAGGTCACACCATAGGCCACTGGCCTAAGGGGCTGTGGAGGCCAGTGAATCCCAGAATCGGCAGGTTAGATGGCAGGCCTCTGGGGAGGTCAGTTGATCATAAACCAGACACGAGATCTGGATGCAGAGAGAGCGAGCCTTGTCAGGACACACACATATATGTGTCCTTAGATGCAGGCCACACCCCAGGGAAGGGTTTAACTTTAGTAAGGATGGGGCTTGAGTCATGTCTTCCTACAAGGCTGAGACCTAAGACACACCTTGTACCAGTCCTGCCTCATCGACCTATAGAGGTCAGGATCCACAACATGTAAAATGGAGGACAACCACACAATACCAGGAATTATGGCCTACCCAAGTTGACACATAACCCCAACCATCACAGGTTCCATATACCTTATCTGCATAGTCCCACTCAATCACTGTGTGTGAGTCACAAAGACCATGGCTGGAAGAGCCATATTAAGTAGTTCATTGCACTGCAGCGTCACTATGTGCAGTGCATGGTGATACGGAGTCTACATTTCTAGAAGGACCGTGAGGTTTGTGTAATAACCAAGTGCTGTCATCAGGTAAGAAGCCCTGGTGGTGCAGTGGTTAAGTGCTCAGCTGCTAACTGAACGGTTGGTGCTTCGAACCCCCCGGCCACTCCATGGAAGAAAGATGTGGCAGTCTGCTTCAGTAAAGATTTACAGCCTTGGACACCCTATGAGGCAGTTCTACTCTGTCCTGTAGGGTCGCTATGAGTTGAATTCAACTCAGCGACAATGGGTTTGGTGTGGTTGATCATCACGTAGTCTTTTCCTGGAAGATGCATCTGTATAACCTCAATCGCTTGTAACTTCTTGGGGTACCCAGTTCAGTAGTGTGAGTTCCAGTTTTTAACTTCTCTCCCCTACAAACTCCTAAAATGCAAAAACATATAAGACGACTATTCAGGTGAATATAGAACTTTCAAAGAAAGGCAGCTTTTTCTTGTTCTGGACCACTGAGCGTTAGGGTGAAACAAAAGAGTTGTCCCATTTGGTGCTTGACTTGAAAAGTGTCACTGTTTCAGCTGAATTGAATAGTCAGTTTACTTTTTAATAAATTGACCAACAAGACACGACTAACTCTTCAGGTAAATTAGTTGTCTTTGAGGCAAATGTGTGGAATAATTACTCATGTACTGTCTCTGGTGTTAGTGTGTAGCAATAATCTTTATTGTCCTATTTTGTTGAACTGTCTATCTATATATTCTCTAGAAAGGAATGTTGATTAAATTTTGAAATAGTTTGCATCTATTGTATGAACTCTGTTTATGTTCATAATTATGCCTGGAAGAGAACTATAGGTAAGTACAGAACTTACCTATATGGTTAGGACAGTCGATAAATACCTTTTTAGCTTTCCTTTAGCTATGTTTTAAGAGCTGTTCAAGAGGTCAAGTTTTGGTTAATAATCCATGACAGAGCTAAAGTCAGGAGGGGAAGGTCCCACAGGAACTGAGCTGGATCTTGTTGGGAAAAGCTCAAGATTGGGAAATGGAACTTTGGCAGGCACAGGTCAAAGGGAGGTATGAAATATTTGCCCCACAACCCTATACGTGATTAACCTTTATTTTGGAAGGGAAAGGCTTCTCACAGTTGTTCTGCAGAATTAGAATAAATGTCCCTTCAGTGGTTTATATACTTTTGAATGTAACAGAAACAGTGTAGTGCAAAGAATATAGGTCTAAGATCAGGCATTCACTGTATTTAGCCTGAGCTCTGCCACCTTTTAAGAACTTTGGGATTTCAGGCGGGCTGCTTGTTATGTGCTAGCCTTAGTTTCCTAAACTCTAAAAATGGTAATGTTAATACTTGTATTGTGGGGTTGTTTTGAAGAAGAAATGAGGTAATGTCTAAAAGTGACTGGCACATAAACCAGTTGCCATCGAGTCGACTCTGACTGTGACTCATGGCGACCCCCTGTGTGTGAGAGTAGAACTTTCCTCCATGAGGTTTTCAGTGGCTGACTTTTCAGGAGTAGATCTCCAGGCCTTTCATCCAGGGTGCCTCTGGGTGGACTCGAATCTCCAACCTTTCGATAAGCACCTAAGTGTGTTAACCACTTGTACCACCCAGGGACTCCAACTGGATACTTACTAATAAATGAATATCTTAGAAGATAATTCCTTCTCATTCAGTAAAAGCTTAAGGCAGAAAGCTTATAAGGAATGCTTATGTATTTCATTACTTCAGTAGCATTTGCCAAGCATATTTACCGCCATTGCTGCTGAGAAATTAAAACAGAAGGACACATGTCTAAATATGCAGAGAGATATTTTGTGATTGAGGTACCACTCCTTTATTGTAATGCTTTGCTGATTCTCACTTTGCCTCTGCATCTCTGACAGTTTTACACTTGTAACACACGATCTGGAGGTCTTCTGATTAAAATGGGGGTTCTTCACCTGGTGTTCATGTACTGACTTAAGGAGGTCTGAGAATCCCCTGAATTGTTACATAAAATGGTTTATGTTTATAAGTATATGTATTTTCATAATTTTCTTCCCTCTGCGCCTGTTCTTTTTTCTTTTTTTTAGTTGTACTTTAGATGAAGGTTTACAGAGCAAATTAGTTTCTCATTAAACAGTTAATACACATATTGTTTTGTGACATTGGTTGCCAGCCCCACAACATGTCAACACTCTCCCCTTCTCAACCCTAGATTCCACATTACCAGTTTTCCTGTTCTTTCCTGCCTTCTGGTCCCTGCCCCTAAGCTGATGTGCCCATTTAGTCTCATTTTGTTTTATGGGCCTGTCTCATCTTTGGCTGAAGGGTGAACTTCAGGAGTGCGTTCATTACTGAGTTAAAAGGGTGTCCAGGGGCCGTACTCTCAGGGTTTCTCCAGTCTCTGTCAGACCAGTAAGTCCGGTCTTATTTTGTGAGTTAGAATTTTGTTCTGCATTTTTCTCCAGCTCTGTCCAGGACCCTCTATTGTGATCCTTGTCAGAGCAGTTGTTGGTGGTAGCCGGGCACCATCTAGTTGTGCTGGACTCAGTCTGGTGGAGGCTGTAGTAGTTGTGGTCCATTGGTCTCCTGGACTAATCTTTCCCTTGTGTCTTTGGTTTTCTTCATTCTCCCTTGCTCCAGATGGGGTGAGACCAGTGGAATATCTTCTATGGCCACTCAACAAGCTTTTAATACCCCAGACACTACTTACCAGAGTAGGTTGTAGAACATTTTCTGTATAAACTATGTTGTGCCAGTTGAGTTAGATGTTCCTTCAAGCTTTCATAATTTTTAAAAGGGATGACCGGTTAAAACCAGTTGAAGTCCAGCTGATTCCCACTCATGGTGACCTACGTGTGTCAGAGGAGACTGTGCTTCATAGGGTTTTTAATGACTGATTTTTTCCAAAGTAGATTTCCAGGCCTTTCTTCCTAGTCCATCTTAGTCTGGAAATTCTGCTGAAACCTGTTCGGCATCATAGCAATATGCAAGCTTCCACTGACAGACGAGTGGTAGCTGCATATGAAGTGTTTTGACCAGGAATTGAACCTGAGTCTCTTGTATGTATGAAGGTGAGAGTTCTTCCACTGAAGCATATACTCCTTAGTCCAAAAAAAAAAGAAAAATAAGTCCTATCCCAAAAGGGGTATCCATTGCTGTCGAGTTAATTCTGACTCACAGTGACCCTATAGGACAGGGTAGAACTGCTCCCTAGGGTTTCCAAGGAGCAGCTGGTGGATTTGAACTGCTGACCTTTTTGTTTGCAGCTCAGTTCTTAACCACTGCGCCACCAGCAATCCCCCAAAAGGGATTAAAAAAAAACAAAAACAAACCAAGCCTGTTGCCATTGAATTGATTCTGACTCATAATGACCCTATAGGACAGAATAGAACTGCCCCATAGGGTTTCCAGGGAGCAGCTGGTGGATTCGAACTGCTGACCTTTTGGTTAGCAGCTGAGCTCTTAACCAGTGTGCCACCAGGGCTCCCTAAAAGGGCTAGGGGCCCCCAAAAGTTTAATATTAACACTAATGATAACCTCCAGTTTAGATTTTTTTATGCCCAAGAATATCCGTTAAAGATATGCAGTGTGCTGGGCTAAGTTCATGGTACATTTTATCTCAATGGAAACTGAGGCTTTATGAACCCTCAGCTGCGCAGAGACTCCTTAGAGCACTCCGGAATGGGAAAATCAAGGCACAGTTTACGTTAACACTGTAAAAGACTAAAACCATCAATGCAAAATTAATTCTGCTTTTCACCTTAAACACATTAATTCCAAAAATATGTGAATATTATGACTTGAATAATAGTGTTATATTTTTCTACCTGTCAACAATTACCACACATTAAAGGTATTAGAGAGGTTTTTTTTTTGTGCATAAAAAGTGTATGATGTTAAAATTATTGAAACAGGGTGTGTGGAATATACTTTAGACCATTAACCTCAGTTTTCTTGTTTTGTTTTATTATTTATTTTCTTAGCAGGCATGAAGACTAGCATTGCCAGAAAGATTAGTTCCACCTAGTCTTCATTTGGAAATGCTGGTGGTGTAGTGGTTAAGAGTTTGGCTGCTAACCAAAAGGTCAGCAGTTCAAATCCACCAGGCGCTCCTTGGAAGCCCTATAAGGCAGTTCTACTCTGTGAGTTAGAATCGACTCAATGGCAATGAGTTTTGGGTTTTTTTGTTCTTTGTTTGTTCTGTGGGGGTCAGGGGAGGATGTTTCCGTGGAAGATTCAGATTGGTCGGTCGTAAAATGCACAGCAGGCAGCCTTTTACCTTGAAGTGTCCCAGTTATAGCTGGGAAAATTGGGAATGACACGTATTGCCAAATACCAGGGTACTGGGCAGTTTGAGGGAATCTTTAATATAGGGTCTTAGCAAATTCTTAGTTTGTTGTTGAATTGACCCATCGTGATGTGTGTAATAGCTCGAAATATCAAACTTCGTGCGTTGGGGTATAGTTGTATTTGCTGTAGTTAGAATTGTTGTCCAGCTTCATTAGAAAGATACTTTTCCTTAATTAACACCTCCTGAAATATTCCTTTTGTACCTTGGTAATGTTCATGTCTATTATTGGATTTTAAACATTGCTAATGATACAATCACAGCACCACTGAAAAGTCCATCTTAGTGGTGTTTGCCACCTCAGCCAGATGTTCTGAATGCAAATCAGATGCCTGGTAGAATTCTTTCATCTATTATGCAGCTGTGATGTTTTCTGTAGACTTGTCCTCAGACTTCATTCACTCATTCCGTGTATAAGTATTGAACAACTATTATGTGCAAGACGCTGTTTTGTGTTCCAAGTATTATTTCATTACTTTTAAGAGTACACATCTGGACAGTGTTTTATAATCATTAGGTGTGTTTTCGCTAGAGGAATGGATGAGATAAAATAAGAAAAGTAACTTTGTCAGTCTTGTAGCATCAAAGATGATAAATATAAAATACAAATATAACTCTTGAGTTTTTTTTCTAGACCACATAATCCCTCATAGTTTTATGTGTAGCCTGCATTGTAAAGTGTTTGTAATAGATTTTGCTGCTTTTGTAAAGCTGCCTCTAGACTTTTAGAAGGATTTTGAATTTCTAGCGGATTTAGAAGGATTTTGCTTCATTTTGGCTGGAAATTTGGTGTCTCCATTGAAACCTGGAAACCAAACCAGACAGATTTAGGTTCTCATTCATCATTTAGAAAGTCAAAGAACATAAAAATGAAAAAGCCAGTTCTGCCCTAATTCTGAATATTCGTTACACTTGGCTGGTTTTAAATTGCTACTAAGACTGATTTCACTCACTGCTTATGAACTGTTACAAATAAGTTACATAGAAAAACACTGAGGAAAGAACAAACCCCAGCCTGATAATCACGTACTTTTCTGCCAAGATTGTTAACTAGTTATGTATCCTTGGGCAAAGTTACTTAGGTAATCTTTCTGCCTTTCAGTCTAAGTCTTGATAGTTCTCAATTTTTAAGAGTCTACCTTCTACTTCTGTTTTTCTGTAAGACAATTCCATTGTAGTTATACAGTAACAGTCTGTATCCACTGTGTCTCTGAACTTTTATTCCTTGTAGTATTTGGGAATTTAGCGCAGTTTAGTAAGTGGTGATGAGCGCTATCACGCACAAAATTGCTAACTTTAAAAAATACAGTTCCTGTTATGATTCAGTTTCATAAAAGGGATTTAAATTCCTAGAGCACAAGTGTCTTGTAGTATAATAGCTTTTTAAAAAGCAACAAAAGCTTCTCTTTATTATTACAGGATTTATCGGTCCTCATCATGTGATATTTGCAAAATACATCCCGATAAAAAGAAGAAAATAAAAACCACTTAGGGAAAATTATCATTCACATTTCTTAAAATGTTAGTGTTTAGCCTGCCAAATATATGTATGTCTTCTTGAAATCTTTTTGAAAAGCTTAATGCTATATCACAAGCACCTTTGTCATTATATATTCTACAGCATCGTTTTAATGCCTGCACTGTATTGTATAATATGGGTGGATCATTATTTGTGAAGTCAATTCTGTGCTGTAAATTGAGTTTGTTTGCAAGTTCCTGCTGTTATAATTAATGTGGCGATTAATGTCTTTATAGCACAAGTATGACTGTGTCCTTATTAATCATGTTTAAAAAACAATATTAACTTGTGCTTTAAAAACTTTTTTTTAAACAAAACTTAAGCGATATGGAATTGATCAGTTCCTCCCTTATGTCCTTTCTTCTTGTTTGCACACTTTTTAAAATAATTATTTTTCTAACTACTAACTTCATTTATGTTTAAAGCATCTTTAACATTTGTGTGTGTGTATATATATAAAGCAAAAACATATACATATATACACAGTTTGCACGTGTCTAAGCAATCTAGTTATTAAGCTATAGATGGCTTATATTTAAAGAAAAACCAACTATCTCACATTATATAGAACAAGTATAATAGTTCCCATTTAGGGATGGCAGATAAGCTAGGGCACATTCCATTGGCATTTTTGACCAAAAATATGGGGGCATGTTTTATGCCACTGTCTCTCTGGAGATGAGAAGTGAAGAATTCCTTGGGTCTTAAGGAGGAAGAAGGACAACAAAACCCACAATATTAGTCTTTATATATATATTTTGTAATAATCTGTTGCTTCCTGTTTGCCTTCAAAATCCATAGGGTCTAACTGTGTGAGTCTGTATGCATGTGTCTGTGTGTTTTCCCTGTAGATATTGCCTTCTTATTCATCATAGAATATCTTAAATGCCATTGGAATACTTTACCCCATCCCCTCCAATTTGTGGGTTTGTGGGCTGATCCAGCAACAGGCTTTGGAGAAGTTACTTGCTACCTTATTATAACATACTTAAACTCAATAGCAATTCAAGCCTTACTGGGTGTTTACCTAATTTATTGTGGCAGTGTGGTATTTAGACTACTGATTAAGTGAAGTCTGTCAGTATAGTTAAAAGAAATTAGAGACACTATCATTGCTAAATCACTTTACAATTCAAAGAAGAATTGTAAACATATGAATCCATTTAATTATAATAGTGCCAATTATAAGAGAAATTGTAACGCTGAGAACAGTGGCTTTTATGTAATCATAATAATGGCATGTATTTATCTTGGTTTGGCAAGTTAGGCCTTTCTTTGATACTTGGCTTTGCCTAAATAGAATGTGGTTTGCTGAAACCCACAATAACCCCCACACCCTCCAATTTGTTATTGCAGAAAATACTGAACAATAATCATGCAGGATGAATGGTTAATGTATGCATGGATTCCTAAGTATCTTTGAGGTTTAAAAAAGTGTTTTTATTTACATTCTTCTGTTGGCTGAAGGTAATAAAACAAATAAATCCAAATCCAAATAGTGTTAAATATTCCCATTCCTTTCATAAAACATTTTGCAGAGTGTGGACAATCGTAGCTTTAATTCATTGTTTTCTGTGCTTCTTGTTTTTGTTTACCCAACATATATCCTTTAAGTATATTTCAGTGATAGTATTTGGTATATAATCCATTTTTAAATTCACTGATTTTGAATATAGCTTCACCCAAATATAGAAATAATCAATTTAATAGTATTTGAAGACTAGCAGATTTAAACTTATAATGGTGTATTCAAATAATGCCTGTAAGAATTACACTTATTTGAAGAATTTATGTAAAAAATTACTTATATTCTTTATTTAATAAGAGTACTATTATTATTATTGAGGAAGAGGTGCTATCTAGTGGTATAAACAAAATTACTGTGGAATTGGAACATTTCTACACTTCAATCTCAGGGCTTTCATTTATGTCTGTTTCCGACTTTCGGAAAGATAATTTGCAGCAGTTCCACGCTGTGCATTTATAAAACTGGAAGGAAATCCTACTTTCCTAAGCAAAGATAAAAGGAATTTATGTTTAAAAAGGGCTTTGAGAAAAACTTGCTTTTTACGATTCATATGGGTCTTTATTTTAAGAATATATAGTCCTTCCATGGACACTTAGAATTCATTTAAAAAACTGTACATTATAAACAGCATCAGTAATTCAAACTGTTGATTTTTTTTTTTCTTTACAAGATGCAGTACAGAAAGTAAAGATAAACAAATGGTAGATTTAAGAAATTGTCATCCTGAAAGGGTTAATATTGTTATTACTTGAAATTTGATACAGAATTGTGGGCAACCCATGACATGGTTTGGAGTACTTGATTATTCTTTTCTCAATAAATAAGAGTGGCATACAGTTAATTTCAGCACTGTAATTGAGCAGTGCATTCTGGGAAGTTGAAAAGCACTGTAAGATGAGGAAATGTTTTAGGGACTAATCATGAGAAGAAAGAAGCCTTTCATAGCCCGTATGATGCTGTTGTCAGAGCTAAAGGCAGATAATGATTCGGTAATAATGGCACATTGTGAATATTTAAGCTGAACAGATTTGGGCAAAATGAGCAGACATTGCTGGTTTGTTAAAACGGAACAGTTGGTCTTTGGGCTTCAAAAGCACTCTGAACTCAGAGCAATATTTTTATTCAAAAATTTCCCTAAAACAAGATACTTTCTGAAAGTTACATCAAACATCATCACCGTAAGACGTCTTACAAAGTTGCACATGATGCTATGGGCTCTCGTTTGTTACTGAGAAATTAAAAAGTTTCATGTGTTTCTTTTCTTTTTATATGTCCTTTTTCATTTAGCGGGCAGAGGCAATACCTTCGGAGAACATTCTCATAGCAGTGATATAAAATATTAAATATAAAATGCAGAGTGTCAGATTGCAAAGAAAATGAAGTAATTTGCATTTTGTTTCTACGGTTTCCATTGCACCGTTTAGAGCCTTACAGCTGGGTTTCTAAATACCTTGTCTTTTCTCCTCATTAGTGTGTTTTCAACATGTTTGTTTTTGCTCTTGAAACATCTGTTAAATGCTGATTTACACAGCTATAGTTTCCCATTTTGGGGTGAATGTTACCGGGAGCTTAAGGTTTGAGTCCTCATAGCCTTCCTTTAACTTAGGAATGGAGGAGAACTGAGCCCTGAGCCAAGAGCAGTATATTTTAAAACTTAACTAACTTTAATGCCAGGTATTTAGATTCAGTAGCACATCTGGTAAAAAGCTAGATCCTGTTTTGCCAAAGTATAGACAGTAACACACAGTTACATTGAAATAAAGCTTTTTAAAACTTTAAAATGTGATTCTATTAGAAAAGAAAACTTTTTAAAATGGGTTTTAGGACAGAACGGAACTTTCTTTTAAAATCTAAATGTATATAAGATATGCATGTCTCCAGTGAGTTCTCATTTGTTTTCTATATATATATATATATGCTACAATGACATAAATAATTCCAAGTCTGGCATTTCTTTTATAAATATACTTTTCATGTACAGTTTTACACAAAGACTGAAATGAAACAGATTTCTGAAGCTATACAAATGTTTTTTCTGGAGTGAAAAAAATGATTACTTATTAAAAATGGCTTCACAATTTAAACCAAAATAACTTTTTTTGGTTTCTGCTCTGAAAAGATTTTTTGAAGGGAAAAAAAATGTTGCCGTATGTTTACACTAACATTCATTTTTACCCATATGCTTTAAATCTGTGTATTTCTTTAACCAAATATTGTTTATTTTTAGAACTGTTTAATTTTTCTTTTTAACAGGAATTTTTTTAACAGCAGTTTTTTAAAAAATAAAGCTAAATAAAATTATACTCTTTAAAGGACATTTTCTTTCAGGAGTTTGGACCAAGAAATAAATCCGTTATTACCATTAGGTGAGACTAGCCTTTGGGCAGGAAATAGGCAGAGTCCAGAAGCAAAAATAAAACAAGAACAAATGTTTATCAGGAAAATATGCTGTGATCCAAGCATATTCTTGTATCATTTTTTTTTTAAAGTAGTTTTTATTGATGCTCCCACATGCAGCTATGAGCAGAAGAGCCTTTCTCTGTACTTCTGTGAGGAAACAAAACTTGGAATTTTGACTCGCTACCTGGTCAAACTTACACAGTTTTCCAAGTTTGATACAGGAAATTGAGACTATAAAATGAGGTTGCTTACTTGGAAATTCCATAAAATTTAATTTTTTTAGAGCAGAGAATAAATATTTCAAATTGAATTTAAAATAGAATCTTTTCCATAATCACTTTTGACTTTTTCTTAGATTCCATATAATTCCAGTTTTGTGTGTTGTAGTGTTTTTTTTTTTTTTTTTTGCCCTAGAGTGTGGATTTCTCGTTTGATAGTAGGTAGTTATTCTATTTAGAATGATAGTTATTGTCCCTTCTACCCATCCGTATTTCTACTTATTCATATTCACACTTTCTAAGTAGGCAACTCTGTGATCAAAATCAAGGGAAGCAGGGGTGCTAAACTCTATTAATAAATATATTGAGGTTTTCCAGGGCTATCAACTAAAACTTCATTGCCTAAACCTCCCAGAAAAATTAATCTTAAATTTTGTTTTAAGTAATTTAAAGCCGTACTTAGAAACCAGCCTGTTTGAAAACTTGGCCTCTCCACTTACAAATGACCAGATGGTTCTTGCCCAATATGAAGGGAAAGCTTGAGTTAAAGCTTTTATGGGGGAGGAGGAGGGACTTCTAATGATGATAGAAAAGCATTTCACTTATTACTGTATAAAACAGTAAGGTCAGTTGGACAGTGTGTTTAAAATAGGGAAATGATTAAAGAGTTTCAATTAGTTTTTTTTTAACAAGAGTTTAAATTTATTGTCTTGAACTCAGCTTTTGAATTTAATTTTAAACAATATTACTTAAATCTAACTTTTAAATGCCCCAAGTTACTATTATACAGATACGTTTCTCAGTACTTGGATCTTATGATATGCTGCATGGAAAGAGTGTTTTTGTTTTTGGTGAAATGCGTTTAAAATGTGTACATACTGTTGTCTCTTGTGGAGAGTTACAGTGCACGTTAATATATTAAAGGGTCTGAGAACTTTGTTTAACCTAGTAGTTCCCAAATTTATTTGTCAGCGGAAACCTTCTTTGCTTGTAACCCCTATTAACCTCCCAAAACACACTTTGAGATATTATGCCCTTAGTCAGTCTTTTCTCTGCATTTGAGTAAAGAAATTTACTCTGTCTCTGTCCCTTTTGGTGTAAAAATCATCCTCTTGCTGACCCTTTGGCTCAGCTGGAGCCCTTAAAAATTAATACGTTCCAGTCTCCGTTTGGGGTCCACGTGCCCAATGGTGGGGCACTGTGCCTCAGAAGCAAGGCTGTTTGATTTAGTTGCCTCACCTCCTTTCCTCATCCATCCAGTCCATTGCAGTTTACTCAGAGTACTTCAGACTGTGTCCTTGGAAGACAGAGTTGCCTGGAGCTATTCCAGGTTGGCAAGGGGATGTTCTAATAAAGCTCTAAGTGGTACTACTTGCTGATCAAGAGGAGAGGATAAGGGTGGTGAAAATGTGATGCTACAGAGGTGATTTCATATGGCTCCAAACTCCATTTTTAAAAGCTCTCCTCTCTTTTCATACCATGATTTTGAATATTGGACATATTTGTTAATGAAGCTCTCTTTTATTCTGTTATTCCTACCGAGAAACAGACTTTTTAAAAAAATATTATTTCAAGATTCCTGATGTCAGAATTCATTGAACACTTCTGCTCTAAGTTTGCCCCATTCTTTAAAAGGTGTTTTTATCAAATCTATTTTTTTAAAGTTCATCAGAAGGAAATTGGTTTGAAGGTTTTAACTTAAAACTTAGTAAATTTCTTAATGTAAAACTGTTACACGAATTGTTATGTGCTTAGTATCCTAATGTGTGGGAAAGAGATGGAGCAACTGTAGCAGGAAATTTTATTTTTTATCACTAAAAGGAAGTTTCTTGTTTGCATCTAAACTGGCACCTTCAGTGTTTGCTCAATAAGCACAAACGATTCTTTTTCTGTTGTGATGTATATGCTTGCATCTAAGAGGTTTTAGATCTGTGAGTGTATGAAGTCATCATTAGGATGAGAAATTAAAATATTTATTTCAGTGTTTGAGCTGTTTTGATCTAAAGTCCTAAAAAAAAAAAAAAGGCCCACGTAATATAACGTCAATTCAGTAATCTTCTGACCCATTCTGAAATTCCAGAGAGTTTAACACAGTTTATTAGATAAATGGCTTGTAATTTTAAGAGAACATAAACATATACTTAAAAATTATTGTAAGTGAAATAGGATCCTGACAATAATTCATATAATCTAATTTGCTAATTTGTCAGTTGCTAAAACTTTAAAAATATCCAACAAAGTAAAATGAAATGTTGGACACCTAGCAAACAAGTGACAGAATAAAATCCAACTGTAGCAGAAAAATAGTATTTGTGGAATATTTAATGTGATACCACAGTGGCATTACAGAGATTAGTGACCAGCTGGGGTTATTAAACCTAAAGTTTTGCCTCATGCCATCGACATTAGGGATGTTAGGCATACTTGGTAAAGCCTGGAAAGTAACATGTGCCTCAACAGTCAGCGCTTAGTGACTGCGTTTTAACAAGTCTCCAGATATAAATTTACATGATAGACCATACTAACACCTTTAAGTGTTATCTGTCAATCAAAATTTAATAATGTTCCTTGAAAAAATATGTATCTGGTGTTCATTTCCATTGTTACTCTACTGATTTTGTGTTTTTATGTATTTATTAAGAATTCACAGTCACCTGACCTTCTGGCAGCCTTCCCTAAACATCACATTAACCCTGCCTGCCAGGGACTGCTGGGTCATTTTTACTCCTCTGAAACTGAAAGGTTCAAATAATCGAGTCCAAAGAATGTGGAGAAGGGTTTTGCAAAGTCTCCCAGATAAAGAAATGCCTCGGTTTATGGGTTTGGCAACCACCCCCTGACGATCGTTTTATTTTTATTTTTGGTGAAAAGGATTTTTACATCAGACAGATATTATTAAAAGATTTTATTTAACACTCAGATGCATTTGGTTCTAAAACGAATGCTTGCTCAAAAGTCTAAGAAGGTTTCATGGGAAGAGCAAAGCAATCTAAGCCATATGTATTGGGCAGATTGCCAGTTGTTTGCCAATATGCCCAAGCCACCTGGCTGTGCATTCAGCCAAGTATGCCATTCCGACCAGCCAGCTTTAACCTCCGGGCTGCTTTTCAGCACTTAGGAAACTCCAAAGGCTTGGGAGCCACACTTCATTTCTCCCATGCCAATAGTTTTCACATACTCGGACAAACTGCACAGCTACACTGACCAGTAATTCACAAACGCCCATTTTGAATAAGCTCTCCTTTTGTTTAAAGCACCATTCATTGGTGTTGAACCAGGGCCATAAGATGAGTCGGGAGATAGCAGACTGAAACCTTTACCCATATGCCGTAGACAGACACTTTGACTGACAAGCAGTATTTTATTCCCAAGCCTGCAGTGACAGAGTTTTGTGATGCTGGTTTGCTGAGATTTGTGTTGGCATTATTTGCCACTGGTTTAAATTTTTATTTTGGGTGATTCTAACTTTTAAATGTTTGGAAACGTTTGTTCATTTGGTTTTCCCTTTTTGTTTAAGAATTGGTTGCACTGTTTCATAATTTATTTACCAAGCCCTATTTCATAATCTTTTGGCAGTCTAGGTCAGGAGTAGTGTGGAGCGGGCAACCTTAAAATTGTTGATAGAATCTTGAAGAGAGATTTGTTCTTTTACAAATCATAGTAGAGAAAGTTTTATGCCTAAAAGGTGTTATTCTTAACAAGAGTTATGTAATCTGACTTATTTCTCCTTTTTTGCCTTGGCTGTTCAGAAACTCAGAGGTAAATTTAATCCTTAATCTCATGGTTTTTACCCCCACCACTTCTCTTTTTTTAATTCCCACAGTTTTTGTTCATATTTTTCTTCTATGATGTCCTCAAATTTGCACGTGTATGTTTGTGAACCATCTCAAATCATTTTGGAAAAGTGGGTAAGGTAACTGATAAGTAGATAAAACTTTAGAGTAGAAATTTCAGTCTATTCCTAATGAAAATCTTCGAAAGGACTTTTCTGGTATAAAAAGCAGATGTCTTGGATTAATTAACCCATCTTTTAGATAAGGGAAGCTGTGATGATTTAGGCCTGGAATTTCATTGTTATAAATTTCTGTACTAGTATTTGGATTGGCCAAGTTATTATTTCCCATCAGTATAGTGGTCTGTACATTTCTACTTTATGCCATTTTTCTCTTCCTGGCTCAATGACCACTATCTCTCAGATCTTGAAGATCTGTTATGGCTTGGTTCCAACTTAATCAGTCTGAATAGATCCTGTTGAGTAACTTGACTCATTCACCCTGCTGAAGAGAGTCTAAATACACTATTTCTGAATGTCTTAAAAAAAAATTATAATGTTCCTTTTGATTAGAATCATCATTTCAGGAGAAAACAACATGTAATCTGTGTGTATTTTGGGAACCCATTTTTCATTGCATTAATAAGACGTGTTCGGATGGTAACATTTTGGCCGAAGTCCTTTGACACACTCAACAAAGCCCTGAGCAAGGTGGAGTTGCAAAGGCTCACAAGATGGATAGACAGGGCTGGGGGAGGTGTCCCAGCGGGTTTCTGCAGTCTGTCAGAGGGGCTGCAGCTGTAACCACCCATCTGTGCATCCTTGGCTTGGGCTAGGCTTCAGTATTGAGCCCTTACCCGGAAGAAAGATGTTCAAAAGAAATGGATGGTATGGTTCAAATAATAATGGCTAAAATGTGACAGGGCTAATGTTTGAAGGGAAAAAATATCATGTTCCACAGACTGTAAGTTTTAGCCTTTCAGCATTTCTGAAATTCTAAAATTCCTGCAGTATTCATTTCCTTGCTTGTTTTTCTGGATCTTGCTGAAAGAAATACTGGGCTATCAGTTTATTTTTTTCACAAGTACATGAAGATATTCGGCATGATGTTAAATTAAAAGGAGTCCTTATGACCATATTAAGCAGTATGTTCTCAGAGTCGTGTTTTATCTGGTGAGTTAGGCTCTATTCATTCATCTTTGTTAGGCATTTTGTATATGTTTGTTTCCGGAGTATTTATTATCTCCTCTTTCATTCTGAGACGTACATTTATCTTTGGAAAATATTTGTGTGCAACAGTAAGCTCAATGATTCTAGACAAAGAAAACGCTGTTAATTATTTGTACCTTCTACGGTTCTTATAAAACCCATTAATAGCCAAGAATATAAATATTTCCCAAAATAATACAAAAATTCTCCCTCTTTTTTGATATAGGGAAAAAAAAAAAACAATGTTTCATCTGAGTTGTCTGAAATAAGTCATTAATGAGATCAGAGTTTAAAAAAAAAAAAAAGAAGCCTGTAAGATTCTTTCCTTTATTGGATCCTAAATTCCATAATTCCTCTGTACAAATTAGCTTGACCGCGTTACTGAACTAAAAAGCATATTGTTTAAAAGATATTCTTGGAAAAATAAATTTCTTTGTCATTTCTACCAGTACAGTCCCCCAAACCAGTTACCCAACCATACCTCCTTAAAGAAAAGAAATATCATTTGTATTTATGCTTGAATATTTGTGATGTATTTAAAGTGTTGTGAAATTCCTATCCCATCTTTTAAATATTTTCCCATACACAGAGGACCTCAAAGCAGCATTGCTGCTGTAGGCAAGATCCTTGGGAAATGTTTTTTTAAAATTCCCTTTATTTGCTGTCACTAAAGTAGATGAGCCTATCAAGCCAAAACGGAATGTTAAAACCAGAGGTCATCTCAGTGAGAAATCATTTATTGAGTGCCTACTATACTAGGTACAAAAAACCCTATTCTTGCAGTACGAAAGATCAGAGTTTGATTGAATCAGAAGCCACATGCGTTTCCTCCCTCCCCAGCATTCATTTATTAATATTAGTTTTTTGAGCTGGCATTCTGGAAAAATACTTAAGTGTTGAATTTTCTACTAAAACCTAGGATACACATGCAAAAACCTTACTAAAATTTTTTTTGGGGAGTGAAAAGGATTTGATGAAATTCAACACTGATTCCAGACTTTTGAAAGTTTATTGAAACCAATGCCAAAGGAAATTAGCACCCTTAACATGATAAAAATTATCTATGTCATATCAATAGAATCATACTGGTTATGAAATATTGAAGTCATCCCCAGTAAAATCAGGAACAAATCAAACATGACTGTTATCACCATTATTATTTAATGTTCTTCTAGACGTTTTGGCCAATATAATAATACGTGAATCAGAAATAGGAGTTATAACTATTTAAAAAGAGGAGACAAAATTATCATTATTTGCAAATAATAGAATTATCTACTCAAACAAACTCAAAAGGTTCAACCAAAAATATTTGAAATGAACCAGAAAATCTACCAGAATATCTGGTTAAAGGAGAAATACTCAAAGCAATAAATTTTCATCATGAAATCGTCTCCAGTAAAGCTACAATAGAAAAAAGATCTCATTCAGAAAAGCAATATAAAGCACAAACTATCTAGAAATAACCTTAAAATAACTTGGTAGTAATTTGATGAAGAAGCCTACTCTGAAGTTAGTTTTCTGAATTATGAGGGCTATTTGAATGGTTAAAAGGACATCTAACGGGGTCACCCCTTATACCTTTCTCTCAAGCTACAACCTGGAGGTTATCCTTTACTCCTCTTTCATGCTGCACATCTAATCAGCCACCAAATTCTACCAAGTCTACATTGATTAGCATTCAGATCAACTTCTCATCTTTACCCTATGCTTACTGTAGATTTAACCTGTTGCCCTTGAGTCCATTCCGACTCAGCGACCTTATAGGACAGAGTAGAACTGCCCCATAGGGTTTCCAAGGAGTGCTTGGTGGATTCGAATTGCCGACCTTTTGGTTAGCAGCCGTAGCTTTTAACCACTACACCACCAGGGTTTCCTACTTTAGATTTAGACCTTTATTAATTCTAGCCTAGACTATCCCTGTAGCCTTCTGTCCTTGCTTTGATTCTTTCCATACCATCCATCCCTTCTATCTGTTCTTTGCATTACTGTCAGGGTCATCTTTTCAAAAAAGGAATTACCACTCGCTGACATCCCTTCAATGGCTCCCCATCACCTGCTGGATAAAGTCCACATTTGCCAGCATTTCTTTCTCGGTCCTTTATGATCTGGCCCTTCCTCACCCCTCTGGTGTCATTATTCACCCCCGCCCCACCTTTCACACATGGACACGCCATTCTCCAGCTCTCTGATTCAGCTCTATTGAAATGCCTGCAATTTACCGAGGTGTTGTGCTTAACTGATGCCCACAGGACTGCGGTATCAGTATGTTGCTACTGCATATTCTTTTTCCTCTATTTTGAACGTTTGTCATCCAAATGGCCCCACTGCCTGGAAGACGGCAGCTCTTATGACACTCCTTTTAAGCATTGTATCACCTGGAAAGCCATTCCAGATACCTTCTTGCAAAGTTAGGGATGTACCTGTTCTATTCTCATTTAAAAAATAAACCAAACAAAAAAACCAGTTGCAGTCCAGTTGTTTTTAACTCTTGGCAACCCCGTGTGTTTTCAGAGTAAAACTGTGCTTCATAGGGTTTTCAATGGCCTTTCTTCCAAGGTGCCTCTGGGTAGATTCTAATCGCCAACCTTTTGGTCAGTAGCTGAGTTCTCAACCATTTGCACCACCCAGCCCATACTCAATGCTGTGGCGTCATTTCTGACTCATAGATACCCCATAGGGTTTCCAAGGCTGTAAATCTTTATGGAAGCAAACTGTGGAGCCACTGGTGATTTTGAACCTCCGACCTTTTGGTTAGCAGTTGATCGCTTTAACCACTGTGCCACCAGGGCTCCTTTCATTTATGTACTTCCACTGTTGCACTTAGCATATTACATTGTAGCTGTTAGTAACTTCTACTAAAGTATGAACTTCATTGCATCCCTAGCATCTAGCAAAGTGCCTAGAACATGGTAGGTGCTTAGCAATTGTTTGTTGAAATGAATATCAGAAAATCTCTTCTCTTAACAAGCTTACAAATCATGAAGTTCTATGTGAGAACATTTTATAGTGTGTAATTGTTTTCTGGGATGATTGCTTTAAATTTTCTTAGGCTTTTTTTTTTTTTGGCATATTAGAACTAAACAACAACTGGATATAAAGTATAAGTACATAATTTGACAAACATTTAATGTGTCTTCAGGACTAAATAATAATAAAGTTTTATGAATTAGGGTGTAATTTGTGTTTATGTTGTCAGCAGTAATTGTTTTTTTATTAGATGTTATATGCTGGTTAAGGTCATTAGTTTATGTGCTGACATCTGCAATCACATGACAACATCTTATTTAAACTAATAAATGATAAAAAACCATAGATGTGTAAAATTTAGATCCATTCAACAAATATTTATTTAAGTTCTTTTATATGTTTAAGACCAAACTTGGTGCTATGATGTTTCAGAAAGATATAAAAGAAAGCTCAACTTTTAAGAAGGTTGTACAGAAGATAACACCAGCTTACGTAACACCCAGACCAAGATGAAAAACAAAAGCATTGAAACCTGAGAAGACGTGTATCACCATTCCCATTTTATAGATTAGAAAACAGAGTTTCAAAGAAGACTGGTGAGTTTACTAGCATTGCCCAGCTGTTAATAGTGAGCTTGAGGCTGCAGCCTAGATCTTCAGTCTCCTGAGCAAGAGCTCAAAACAGAGTTTAATGTGCCAAAAGTAATTTAACGAAGTTGGTAAAACGTAAAATGAGTCCACAGCAATTAAGAACAGAACCATGAGCCATGATTTTTCTAATTGTTTTCCCCTACTTTACTTATGGAATCCTGGTGGCTTAGTGATTAAGAGCTTGGCTGCTATCCAAAAGGTCAGCGGTTCAAATCCACCAGCTGCTCCTTGGAAACCCTATGGGGCAGTTCTACTCTGTCCTGTAGGGTCCCTGTGAGTCAGAATTGACTTGACGGCAGTGCATTTGGTTTGGTTTATTTTACTTTTGCATTTATGGAAGTAAATATTGAGTTGGTTATATCTGAATAATAAAGCATGGCATTTGAGTGACTCATATTTTGTAGGCATTCCACAAACACTGACTAACCTAAGCTCACAAATATTCCTCTGAGTGATTGTGCTAGACCTATTTTAACTAAAGGGGAATACCAAGCCATATATATTATATATGTACATATTTATGTAAAGCATAGTAGAGCAGTATTACATAAAAATTTTATTGCCGTGAGTTTGGGATGACATGTTATAAGTGGTAAAGCCACAAGTGAATTATGCAGATCATCTCAACTAAATGTACCACATCATCTGGTATTCTGCCTATGCTACAAATTTAAAGGGAACCAATTTTAGAAATCTCCAGAGTTGTAAAAGTTTTTATTGGCACTGTATTTTAAACTTGTTGGCCTGTGAATATTAGTTCCATTAATTGTGGTAAAAACTAATGCACAGAGATGAAAAAAGAGAGAAAAAACACTTGTGACAGAGGTCTTTTCTTAAAACATGTTTCTTTCAAGTTTAGTTGAGCTTTAAATATAAATGCTTTCTTTCTTCTCTCTTCCCTTTTAATGTAACTCTGTTTCTTTTTTCAAAACTCACCTTAGCCCCATCTCCAGGAAGCCCCTCCATGGGTACTTTCTTCATCCCAAGTTTGAGTTCATTTTTCTGAACTCTTGGTTTTACTTACTGTCTGTAAATCCATTTGGCAAATATTTTTATTTAATAGCTCTTTTGATGATGGTTTATTATTACAACTTTAATTTAAAGTTTATCATTATTAGACTTTTAATTGAGTGTATATTATCTTCCTCAAATAAATTCTAAGCTTCTATTATTCCATGAGGAGCTCCTGGGAGCTGCAGATGGTTAAGTGCTCAGCTATTAATCGAAAGGTTGGCAGTTTGAGCCCACCCAGAGGCACCTCAGAAGAAGCCCTGGCAGTCTAGTTCCAAAAGGTCATAGCCATTGAAAACCGTGTGGAGCATACTTCTGACACACATGGGGTCGCCATGCGTTGAAAATGACTCAACGGCAACTGGTGTTTTTTTTAATCTTACTTTTTTTCGTATTCAGTGCTGGCCTCTAGGACGGTGCTTTTTTTGTTTTCTTTTTTTCCTTCCCTCCCTTTCTACTTTCCTTCCAAAGACATGGATTGAGTACCTACCATGCCTACTTTGTCTTATCTGTACACTTGGAGATATAGGGATGAAAGGCTGCCTAGAAAAAAGCTTATGGAAATGATTCTCAAACTTTGAGCACATAAAAATTACTTGGAGAGAAATTGTTAAGGAAGCATATCCCCAAGCCTTTCATCCAGAGATTCTGGGCTGGGAACTGAGGACCTAGACTTCTAATACCAGATGATTGAGATGCAGGGAGCCTACAGACCATACTTTGAGAAACCCCAGTTCATAGGCTGGTGAGGTGAGAAAGTTCCATACTGATCATCATAATCCTACGCTATTTAAAAAGTCCTGTGACAGCAAGATGCTCACGTGTTTCAGGAGCCCAGTGGAGGGGCTACTGAAACTGAGGAGATCAGAGGAGTAATTTCATAGTTGGTACTTTAATACTTGTTCAGTGAATAAAACAATGAATATTTCACTTTAGAATTAGACTGAGGTGGTTGAAATCCTGGAGCTTTGTGGCCTTGAGCAAATTTACTGACTTCTCTCTGAGGTTGAGTTTTCTCATCTGTAAAATTGGGGTGATAGTACCCACCTCCCAGAGGTTTGTGACAATGAAATTAATCGATATAAGTAGAACGCCTAGCACAGTGCTGACAGGGAGAGGTGCCCAATTAATAATTACATTTTCTCCCTCATGCTGGCAGCTGACTGGGGATAACTGTGGTCTACCCTTGGGAGCAAGTGTGGCCGGGGGTCAGTGTGCTTTCAATGCTTTGTCGTTGTTCGTTGCTGTCGAGTCAGTTCTGACTCATAGCAACCCCATGTGTTGCAGAGCAGAATGCTTTATAGGGTATTTTTTTGGCTGTAACCTTATAGAAGCAGTTTTCCAGGACTTTCTTCTGCAGAGCTGCTGGGTGGGTTTGAATCGCCAGCCTTTAGGTTATTAGCCGATTGCAAATTGCTTGCACCCCTGGGGACTAGGTAATTTCCTGGAAATAAACAATAGTCATGATGGCCATAGCAACTTTCTACAAATTTATTATGAAGGCCGTGACATCTGTCTTTGGTACCCCTGGCTTCATATTTTAGTTCCTCCGTCCTCTTGGTTGGTCCTACCTTTATCCTGGTTAAGCGTTTACACCCCTTATAAGACTCCACTCTTGAGAAAGAAGCTCTTCCCACAAAATGACAACTTGTGATGAAGTGCATGGGAAACAGGAAGACAAGTGTTTGTTGAGTGAATAAAGGAATGGAATTACTACATCGCAAGAACTACAAAAGTAGAAGAAAAGATAGCTTGTTATTTCATTTCTAAGTAAGTAAGAGGACAGAGTTTTACCCACTCAATTGAAGTTGGCTTTGCTGTAAAATAGACTAGTTTTTTAAACTAGTGTCTAACAGTGTAGATTACAGATCAGTAAGCAATGATGTTCCCTTATTCATATGGTTTCTGAGTTTCCCTTCCTTCCTTTTGCCCCCGCCCTTGAGACAGAACATTGGAGCTGCCTCTTGTGTTCTAAAGTTGATACAGAATACATCAAAAACAGCTTGACCAAAAAACAAAACAAAACAAAAACCAAATCCATTGCTGTCAAGTCGATTCCAACTCATAGCGACCCTACAGGACAGAGTAGAACTACCCCATAGGGTTTCCTAGGCTATAATCTTTACGGAAGCCAACTGCCACATCTTTCTCCTGCAAAAAACCTGAAATGGGCAGTTAATCTGTGTCCAGTTCAGGGTATACTTTATTTCAGAAAATACCCATCTTTGAGGAGAAAAAAAGGTGGGGAGGGGGACAAAGAGGTGAAACTGTCTCTAGGCCAGTGTCAGCATGGGAACAGCTATTCTGTTTTGAGCTGACAAACAAGAGAGTCACCTGAGAGAGTTCCTCAGCTAAATAGGTGTGAAGTGGAGGTGTATCTTGAGGGTACTGCTAGTTAGCGTCCCACAACATATGGCACGAGATATTCTTGACCTAAATAACAGACATTGTGTGCTCTGTGTTTTTATGCAATTTGTGCTTTATGCAATTTTTACATTATTTCTTTGCTGTGAGTTCTTACAATGTGCTTCATCACACCCAAACCCAAAATCGTGACCCTCACCTACAAAAATGCTATGTAGACAGAAAAAACGCTGAAGTTACAGGGCTAACAAAGACCTTCCAAGCCACACCTTGGCTCACTAATCTAACTTGGGTACATTTTTAACTGTTACTAGAAAATGTTTTTCCTTTTATTTTTCACCTAATCTTTCTTCTTTCTGATCATTCAGTTTTTGTGAATTCTTATTTTTTCCTGCTGTCATTTAGTTTAACAGGACTTGTGCATTCCTTGGTCATATTAATGTGTGAAGGGCATAACCAGGGACTGTGTGCATTTGAGTTCATAGGCAGAAATGCTCTTATTTCTTGAATGATATCTAAACCAAAGAGCTATGACAGTCACTTTTTTTGCTTGTCATCAGTGAGAAAACCTTAAGAAAATTAAACTTTAGAAAAACAAAATAAAAAATAACTCTTTGAAGCCATGACCAATGACTTTTTAATGTTTTTATTCTAGTGCCTAAAGGGTTTAATAATTGTTGAATGAATGAATATGAGTCTAGAATTTTTGTTCACATCTCCACTATAAGCTCCTAGACAACAAGAGATTTTTGTCTCTTTTATTCACTGCTGTTTCCCTATCATGAGTCACTGGGTGGTACAAATGGTAAGCACTGGGGTACTAACTGAAATCTTGGTGGTTTGAATCCATCCGGAGGCACCTCAGAAGAAAGTCCTGGAGATCTGCTTCTGAAAAATCAGCCACTGAAAATCCTATCAAGCACAGTTTTACTCTGATACACGTGCGGTTGCCGTGAGTCAGAATCAACTTGAGGGCAACCGGTTTGTTTTTTTACGTTTATACCCCTAGCACCTAGAATACTGCGTGCCGCATGGTAGATACGCCTCTCCTCCCCTTCTCCTATGTTGAATTGAATTAATGAGTTCAGAGTATTTCTTGATCCTAAAGTAGTCGATGACATAGTAATTTCTTATCCATATTATCGAAAACCTCAGATTTACATAGCCATGTTTCAAGTAGGAGCATTCTCATACCACTGCAAACTCTATACTTACTACAATTTCCAAGTAGTTTTATTAATTCAAAGATATTATGAGAACCTTATCTTTGTTGGATTCTAGTAGTGATAGAAACCAAACCCATTGCTGTCAAGTCGATTCCGACTCATAATGACATTAGTGATGGAGTAGTTAAGTATTTTGAAAATTAACTGGTAAACAATTACTTAAGTCTCTATGATGGGCAAAATATCGTGCTTAAGTATATTGGAACTGAAATTCAGAACATTCACAAGCTAGTTTTTCCTCCCCTGGGTAGAATAGATAACAGCAAATAAACAAGACCGACCCATTGTGTAACTTTTTTTTTTTTTTTTTTAAAAACAACAGAATCAACAGGTGATAAACCAGATTTTTTTTTTATTAGCGTCACAAGTTTTTGGTTTTGTTTTCCTTCCCCAGCACTGTTCTCGGATATAACTTTGAAAAAGTGGAACATTCTGTATGTAAAAAAACAATATGTTTTCCACCTTCTCATTTTCATTCTTGTGTCTGCTCTCTAGGGTCTTGATTTTACCCTTAGCACTTCGCTGTACCTCAGCTTTCCCACATGTAAAATTGACCTAGCAATACTCATCTGCCTAGCAAGGGGGGTATGAGACTTAATTAGTGAACATCTGTAAAACCTCTTGAGATCATTCTGTGAATCAGAATGGAAGTGCATTGTTATTAATCACTATTATTATTACTTTTAAATGGCTCAGAGCCATTTCTAGATTTAGTAGTGAAATGAATGCATCTAATAATTCTTTCCATGTACATGATCTGTGGTCATGCATTTCACAAATTAAATGGCAGAATACTTGTAGGATATGATTATAACGATCCAAGTAAATGATCCTCAACCAATTCAAAATTATGTGCTTTACACCCCAAGGAGCTAAAGCAGGCACTTTGCTTTGTTACCTTTCAGCTTCTTGAAGAAACTATTTTATGTAAATTTATGTGAAAGGGGAAAAAAAAAACCCAACTTTTATGGTTATTATTATTAATTGGACTTTTCTGTGTAATTATGGAATTTGGTGACGGATGAAGAGGTGGGTCACATCTTAATTTCCAAATAAATCTCTCTGTAACACCTCGTCGGTACTATACGTATTTTGTTGTTAGTTGTCATCAAGTTGACTCTGACTCATGGCAACTCTATGTGCAACAGGATGAAATGTTGCCTGGTCCCGTGCCATTTCATGATCTTTGATACGTTTGAGCCCATTGTTGAGTCTACTGTGTCTATCCATATATACGTATAAGTCATTTTAAATATTATTGGCTTCCTTTCCAGTCAGTTGAAGGGTCCAGCATAATTGTGAACTTTGGAAGTCAGATGTCTTCAAATATCATCTGAAAAGATAACCAAATAGATTATTTTTACAGTTGTTCCCTTGCCTGCACCTATACCCTTCTGTCGAGAAACTGCTTTTGGGTCTAAGTTAGGTTGTAGTGCAAGTCAGTGGAGAATCGGCTCCCACTGCCGATCATCTGTTTTCTGCTTGAGTTATCTCAGGCACACATCCTGGCTAGCTGCAGTGCAAAACTCGGATGGCTCAAGCCTGCGAAGACCTAAGCTTGGCAGCCCAATAAGTTGGAGAGGAGAAAAGAAAAGGGAAATTCTATATTTCTGGTGCTTTTCCCCTCTTGGTTTCCCCACTAAAAATCAACAGTGTGGTCAATAGTTGGTTTTGAGTTGTTCGCTACATGCTGGAGTTCTGATGTAAACCTTTGGTGTCTGAGCTTCAGACATTATAATGTGTCAGGGGAAGTTTGATAGCTGCCATGGCCATCCTAGGTTACATTTTATTCCCAGTGACAGACTTTGTAATGTGAGAGGGGAAGTACAGATCAATTTTTGCACCATTTAGTTGTTGGGGGATATTTTTTTCCCAGGAATTGATTGTTCTATTAAAAATTTACCGTATTTATGTATTTTACTTCTAAACATCAAAAGCTAGTAAAACGAGGGCTTTTCGTTAAAGAATATTTTAAAATAAAAAGCAACTTAAGCCTTGCTCTAAATAGTTAAGACCCAGTTGTATCCTGTTCAGAGTTTGTCAGATTCCTTTTGCAAGAACTGGAGTGACACTTTTAATTTTAAATGCATCCATTTGGGAAAACCTGGTATCCTTTCTTATAGTGATCTGGAATGGTGAAATCAGGAAAAAAGCAGCACAATGTCAGCTTTGATGCTTGTATGGTTTTAACACAGACTTTGGTTCTCTGAAACTATGTGGTGGTTTTAATGGATATTAAATAATTATAGTAATGAATAATCATTGTAAGTGATGTCTATTTAAAAGTTCGTGTTTGCATCTGAATCCTTTCTATTAAAACTCTCACTCTCTGGATTAGCAAATCACTAATTTTCTAAAATAATACTTTAAATTGCTTATCTATTTCATTTTTCATTCTAATATTTATTCTTCTTTAACATACTGACTCTTATCAGAATTATCCTTGAAAAGCTTTCAGATAACCACTAGCATGCTCAGTGAATACAAGATGATACGTTGTGTTTTTAAGATGTCTTCAAGTTTCCAAAGTTAGATATCTGAATGGAATGAAATCCTTTTGTAAAATTGTGTTGAAATAGCACCTTACAGAAAAGCAAATGCTGTGTCTTAAAACAACGAAAACATTTATTTGAAATAATTGTTAGATATTTGAAGAATAATATTTAAGTAAATACACTAGAATCAGGTTTCTTATCCTCATACAGTGTTAAATATCAGTCATGCTGTATTAATTGAAAGGATTGGTATAATCTCATAAAGAAACAGGCAGACTCTGGACTTTTCCTCTCTAGTAAAAATATATCATTCATGTCTTCCATTACTATGCTATAATTATGGTAAGTGAAGCAGAACAGAATCGATAGAGCAAGTTATCAATGCATTCCAAACTATTCTAGCATGGTTTACGTCATGCCACTGCAGATACTGTCATTCAATAAAGAGACATTCAGTAGTATCAAGACTTTAGACTGATCTATTTCAACGTAATATTTTCTTATGTAATGTTCTAATTTTGGTCATGGATTAATTAATTGTTTCACTATGTATGAAATTATGGGAAGTACAAATATGACCTGAATTGAATTTCAATACAGATTTTTAAATTCAATCTTCAAGTTTAAAGAGCACTACAATATTGTAAACATTGTTAATTAGTACATGCATTTAGCCTTTTCATGTACTGTTATTAATTATATCATAATTGGAACTAGGCTACAGACAAGGCATCCATCATGTCTGAAGAAGCATTAAAATAAAAAAGAACTAAATATCCCGGCTAGGGATATTATTTAATGATTCCAAAGTTTTGCCTTTTAAAATCACAAGAATCAAAATTCTTCAGGCTTTGTCATCATATTTTTGATTAGTTCGTTTAAATTTTTTTCATAAAATCATACACAATATGGTCTCTTTACCATAAGTCATCCTTCATACTGATATGTTACTAAGTATTTATCATATCGAAGGGAAGACACTGAGCTGCATGTGAAAGTGTTATTTATTTCAATACAGAAAAATAGATTTTCAAATTACTGTGTTGGTTTCCTTGTTGATAGGGTGGTAAATTATCATTGGTGTTACTTTAGTGAATTCAGCCTTCTACAAAACTACATAGGTCTGATAAAGATGCCCGAGTCACATCAATGCAAAATTATAACCTGTATTCCAGATTTGAAGGGCATGAGGAGTGTTTTTAAGACCAGGATTTACTTTTGTTTGCATTAGGAACATTGAAACTTAAGAAAGAATGAGGTCAAATATAACAGCTTTGTCAGAAAATATATCTTAACTCTTGTTTTTGTTAAAAAAGAGCAACATGTACAAGTGTTTCCTTTTTGTTTTCTTTTAAACTAGCTCTTAAGATTCCATTCTTTTGGTTTATAATTTCTTTATCTAAGGAAGCGTCTTGTACTGCATGGCTTCTCGAGATAGTTTCCATGAGCTCATAAAACATTAAGTGGGACATACTCTGAAATTTTGTCGTCATTTTCTGGAATTATACCCCATGGAGTGTGATGACAGCAAAGATCCTTTCTATTTTATATCTTGAATTTGAATGGGCTTGGTAATGTTTTGATGTAAATTGCAGCTATGTTTTTAGCCGTCTCTTTCTTTCTTTATACCTCCCACTTTTCTACCCACTGGCGGGTAGGAATATTGTTTTTTTAAGAGCTTGTCTGCTAAAGGGATAAGGAGTCAGATTTTAAGCTGCTTTAGTGCAGTGTATTTAAGTTAAGGAAACTGGGATGTCATTACCTCGGTGAAGATGTTGTAAATTGTTTTGTTAGTAAGATTTATTGAGGGTTATTTTACCTGATAGCACATTGTATTGTTTAATGTGGACTATTTCTTAACCAGCATTCTATTTAAACAGTGTCAGCAAGTTGTGAGAGCTTGCCAAACAAATTCTCAAAATGGTTGCCAAGCTGTAAGATGGCTGCCAAGGTCTGAGCATACTGAACAGGTTCAAAATGGTGACCAACTTCTCAGAATTTGTTGGTCAGATTTCCCCGCTGCCACACCCCCCCACAACAGCCACCCAAAAAGGAAAGGGTAAAAAAACTCGAAGATGCGAGAGTTGGCACCAACTCCTTGGCACGAGTAGTTACAGTGTCATCCAGAGATTCAAGTAGTTACCGTGTACTACTTGTTTCCCATGCTTGGCAGAAGACTGTTCAGGGGAATACGTGAGGTGAAGAAACCACTGTAAAGTGACATGGCCATTTTCTCTACCTTATCTAACATGCACCAAATAATTCTTCAGAAAAGCGAAGGAAAAAAAACACTGGACAAGGCAATACATTCAAACGTTCGTAGAGCTTTCTAAATGAGATCGAAGAGCATTAACTAAGACTTCGGGCTGTGCCTTTTTGTACTGTTTGCCTAAAGTGGCACAAACTTTATATACAACAGGTTTAAGATTTATTTTAGTTTTGCATTTGTTTACTTAAGTTTATAGCAATTGCTTTCTGGCAGTTGTGCTACTTAGCAGATTGAAATAAAATCATAAGGGTGAATTAAAACATACTGCTGTTAGTGCTGATTAGAATTTTAGCTTAGTGTAAATACCGGATGCAGGGTCCAACTTTTCAGACACTTGGCATTGGCTCAATAGGGATCTCCAGGCTACACAGGAGACAGTGTGTGTGTACTTGGATGCTTTTAAAATTCTTGGATAGGTGGAGCATACTACTTCTGCTGGCATGTTAGTTCATTGTGCTGACTACATAATGTGCTTGGGTCCCAAGGTAGATAGAAAAAGCTGGAGAAAGAATAGGGGGAAATAATTTGAACATTTAAAAAAAGCCTGGAAAAAAATGGTTTTATTTAAACCCTCGGCAGTTTTTACTGTGTGTTTTGGTTAATGATATAAATAACTGATTTAGACTAAGCTGAAGAACTGTAGGTTTTGTGGTATTTGGAAGAATGCTCTAATAGCAAATGCATTTCTATAACTTGTTAAAATTTTCTCTGACACTTTAAAAATATACAAATTAATTAACTTTTCTTGGGTGTCAGGTTAGTTAGTGAATTCCTGAAATAGATTTTCTCTTTAATATGAACTACAGACTAGCTTTTCTATTTTGATTGAGACCTAAATTCCTAAAGATAATTTTACATTGATACAGCATTTTATGTAATATTTAAGTGGCTATTCAAAATAGCTGGCTGTTGTGGAGATTTTGTTTTTTTAAATGTCAATCAGAAGTGGAATTATCTAGTCATAATGTTATAGTAATGTTGTTTTATAGTTCCAACTTTTGGAAATCTACAGTTTTTGGATTTGTTCTGTCATGGAGCCCCTAGCTAGGAGGATGTACACTCTTTGCAAACTTTATTGCAAAAGGTAGCTGAGAACTGTGACTTTTCAGTTATTTTTTTTAACTGATTTTTCTCTTGATATTTTATCAACAATATTTGTAGCCATCTAAATCTCTTCTACATTCATATTCAGTCTTTTCTCTCATGGTAGGCAATTGCCAACCAAGGAGCAAGACCCAACCATTCAGTAGGTGAAACCAGATTTTATTGACAGTACTGAAATTTGAACTTTATATCCTTCAGTGTAAAAGATCAATGCCCATTAAGATGTTTCAGCTTTAGAAATTTCAGCTTAGAGCTTTAGAGGAATTTAGACATTAGTTGGACAAATATATTAGTTGAAAGTTGCATAGTAGATATCTTACTGCACATTTATAGAATGCAATTGTAGTGTTATATGATATTGCATGTGTAAAACAGCTTAATTAAAAGCCTTCCTTGCTAATTCTTATGTACATTATTATAAGTTAGTGACAAGGATCCTGAAGAAAACCTTTTTATTAAATGAAGAATTAGGAGTCCATGCCTCTTTACAGTAAATCCTAGTACATTTTTAATCTTCGAATTAGAAATGTTTAAGTGGTACTTGTCATCATTTTTTGTTTCTTTTTATTTCATATTCATCGAAGATTTATTTGGGTGAATAAATATTGTATCAAAGGTAAAAATTAAGTCATTTAAAATATGTGTGGTTTTTACTTTGTTCATAATGGATTATATCCATGAGTAGGTGAGTCAGCTGAATTTTTTTTCCAAATTTTCTGGAGCATGAGGTATTTCTAAATTCTATTGTATAAAATGCCAATGTTGAAGAGTTCTTTAGTAGTTAAAATAAGGCATTATTTGCAAATTCCCAAAGAATTCATCGGCTTTCTTGTTCATAAAAAAAGCACCACAATTTTCAGTATCTTAAGGAAAACTCTGTTCTTTTGGCCATTGTGGAGATAGTCCATATTTTAGATTAGTGAATCACAAAATGTTTTCTTCAGGAAAATTTTCATTAGCCCTTCCAAAGTGAGTATTTTAATTAAAAAGAGTTGTTTGTGCTTAAGGTTTATGTAGTGGTGTGTTTGGCATTTCCCCCTTTTCCACATAGTATAAGTATACATGTATAATTAGTACATGGGGTGTCTGTGTATACTTGTGTCCCAAGTATGTATAGAGATATAAATTTTGCTTTCTATATAGTAGCTTTCTGCATAGGGCAACCCAAACAGCTGTTACTCCTTTTTATAGCTTCTTTAATCTATGTGCCAACAAGTCAGTTTACAAAATCTGTTTTGTTGAGGACTGCTGTGATAATAATTGTGGTGTTTTGTGGCTTGGCAAAAGGCTGGGGTCTCCTCTGAGGACTCTTGCCAAAGGCTTTGAAGGGGTTGAGGTGGATTCACTGCCAAAATGAGTCACCACACTCTATTTTATTTAGTGTCCTTCTGCCAAGGCCTTAGACACTTTCTGTTTTCATTCTTTTGTAGGCTTTCCTCCCCACATTGTGGTTTTCTTCACAGCCAGAGGCCTGGGTCTGCCAGGATAGGTGAGAGATGCTGGCTACCCTTTACTAAACGCCAGTGCGCAGCGAAACTGGAGGACTAGGGGGTTAGCTGTTGTGCGCCTTGAATGAATATGTGAGTTTAATCATGCAGTTATGAATTATAAATAAAATGATGGACTTAGATAATCTAGTACATTATAGTCACCTGGATTTGGGTCAGAAATTCTCAGAAAGGCAGTTATTATTTACTTTGAAGAAGCATTCAAATAATGTGACAGTGTTTTCGTGATTTTCATAATAGATTGTTTAAAAACCCTAGATTATTCATGAGTTCTGGCCATAGGCCTAAGTCTTGACTTTTTCCTCAAACAAAAGAGTACCATCGTCCCTCTTTTAACCGGTCAAATATTTTGATTCACATGAATGTATTTTCTACACATGGCTAATAGGCTTCAAAGAGTAGTCCGAAAGATTTTGTTTCTGCCTGCCTAGATTTAAAACATCACCTGGAAGTGAACTCAGAGATATGAATTTCTAATCTATTGTTTAAGATAAATGAGAGATTTGAAAACTTCTTTCTTCATTAAATACTTTCAATAGATTGAAATAAGGTGTACTAAACATCCTGTTACTTGGTTCTTCCAACTCAAATACACAATATATATATAGAAACACAACTGGGGTAAATTTGAATCTTCAAAATATGAACAAAAATGACATTTCGTACTTTAATATAGGAGAACTTAATCGCACGTTTGATGACTTCCAGCCCAGAAATTCAAATGGCTTTGTCTTAACTAAAGTTATGACACCATTCTAAAATATAATAAACTATGTGGACAGAATTAAATTGAGGGATGTAGTTGTTTTTTAAGTACCCGTTCACCGAGTTAACTATTTAAACGTGCCACACAATAAAACTTCATTATAACATCCTCTGAAGACATTTTCATAAATATAAAGTACATTTTTCAAAATTCAGAGTCCTAACTGTAGACACCAAAATATTTCCACAGATTATGGTCAGAGCTTTTGTTCCTCAGGGAAAAAGCTGCTATAAAATGGCTTTATTTAATACTTTGTTTATAAAATAAATGCTATTAATGTTTGATTATTATTCCTCATAAATATTTCAGTTAGAAAACGTGATTACAGAGGTGAAGAATCTGAGAAAATATTAGGATAAATGTTAATATGATCATATACATAAAAAAGGTCAATTGTTTACATTCAAATAAGTTACTGTATGTGAATATCCTTTGTAAGGTACAAAATATAATATAAATATCAATAGGTTTAAATGTTTATTTCTTTTTTGTTTTCTTAAACTTCAAAATATTGCTCACTTCTCCACATACCTATTTCATCTGAAATAGCAAAAATAAAATAGAAACAGTTACTAAAAACCCGTAGTCACTCTTTGATATAAATGCATACTGAATTTAAATACTTAAAAATCACGGCAACATTCCAAGAAATTCTTTTGGATGATATATAAACCACTCGATCCCTGGTTAATGCTCAAACCATGTGAGAAGTTCCAGGTGAAGTTCACTTGGAGCCTTGTTTAAACCCCACAGACTGAGTGAAATCCTGAGAATCCCAAAGAGTCGAAATAACTAAACCTGGTACATATAATTAAAACCCACTGCTTTCTAGTGGCTGCTTCATGTGTTCAAAATTTAAAGACAAACTTTGCTCTTGGAAGTGAGATGTTCTATTTTGGAAGGTATGAATCATAAGCTACTTAGCATTTAAATATAGTTATCTTGTTGTGAAGATCTAATAATAATGCTATTTAGAAAGCGGAACTGGAGCCTCTTTACAAGTATTAATATTCCTAGCATCTCACAGAAGGGAGGCAAGACATAAATACAATAATTGCTGTTGAGTCAACTCCATCTCATGGTGACCCCATGTGTGTCAGAGTAGAGCTGTGTTCTATAGGGTTTTCATTGGCTGATTTTTCAGAAGTGGATCACCAGTCCTTGCTCTGTGTCACCTCTGGGTTGACTGGAGGTTCAAGTCCACCCAGAGGCATCTAGGAAGAAATGCCTAGCCATCAACATCTGAAAAATGAGAGGGTTGGACTAAAATTACTTCTCATATTCCTTCTAACTCTTAAAATATATATACACACACACATATATATATCCGAAACATTGCTGCTGTAGGTTTGGAAAGCCTAACTCAAGAACCAGAAATAACAGTCTTTGTGTCAATGTCCATTATATTCATTTTGAAGATGAGGTGACTTATCTATTGAGAACACACAATAAATCACTAGGCAAACTTCCCTTTATTCATTTCCTTAATAGAAAGTATAATCATAGTCACCACATACTGAACACTTATTCTGTCGTAGGCATCACGTACTGGGCTCTTTTCATGAATTAGCTCACTGGTCCTTCTATTAGTCTTCATTAGTAACCTGAGTATCTTGTTGGCTAAGCATTTTGCATGACTGTTCTTACAGGCCAGTGTCCTGAAGTTCTCAAGAACCTGACCTCATTGCTCTTGCCTGTAAATGTTGACAGTTAACCAAAATGAGGACTCTAAATCTCTTAACCATTTTCTTTTTGATTGTTTGTCTCATGATAAATTTTGTAAGCAGTAAGTAACTTTCATTTGTCAGTCCATCCGTCTGTCCATCCATCCATCCATCCATCCATCCATCCATCCATCCATCCATCCACCCATCCATCCACACACCGATCCATCCATCCGCTAGGTATACGGAGCCTTTTGCGCACTGGGAAGAGCTAGATAAGTAAGAAATATTCTTTGTTTCAAGGAGCTTACAAATCCCAAAGTTATAAGTACACCGTGAAAGAGTGTCAAGACACATCTTACGGTCGTCACCCAAATACAGTGATAAATATTTTCAGATGGGCAAAATGAGTGAAATGTGCACTTCACAGACTTCCATATTTCATTTTCAGATATGAGGTGATACTGTGAAGAACTGGGCTTTTAGAATATGTGTGCTTAGCCCAGTTCTAGGTGCTAAAGAAAGTAAATAGTTGCTGAGTGTAGTCCTCAGGCAGCCAGCCGTATGTTTGGAGCAATTGTTACATACACAGCACCACACTAGGCACTGCCTGTTGTAGGGTCAGCTCATTAAAGCTACTCTCCGGGTCCTTATTAATGTCATGCAGACCTTGTGACAGGTGTTACAGCCACCAGCCTGGCACAGTTCACTGGGGGCTTACTGTAATTGCTTTTGATGCCACCCTTAATGGGTTGGGGAGGAAGGGAGAATCATGGGTGAGGGGAGGTGAGAGCATGTCCTCAGGCCGTTACTGACATCTGGTCACCACTGCTGCTCTACTGGATTGTCTGTTTGGTGCCTACTAATATTGAGCCTTTGAGTTGAGTTTGCTGCCACCAATTGGATTCCTTGCAGCTATGATTTCACAGCTGGGCAGTGGTTTTGACTTGGTAAAGGGGTATTCCCTCTCAGGGCCGAAAAACAGTCTATCGCCACTGTGACCCTGAGTGAGAACTTTCTTAGTTTATTAAATGAGAGAATAAGTATCCTCATGCCCTTCATTGTTAAGTGTTTCCTGGTTTTGAAATTTTTGTTTTTGGTGAGAATGGTATTTTTTATCATTGTTTCTGAACTCTTAAAGTACTAAATTTCCTTTCGAAGAGTTTTAAATATGTGTTCCATGTATGTGGGGTGATAAGCAAACATCTGAGAAACTTCTGAAAAATCTTATTCATTCAACCAGCATTTCCCAAGCCCATATGTGTCAGCCACCGAACTAAACCCATTGCTGTCAAGTCAATCCTGACTCATAGCGACCCTATAGGACAGAGTAGAACTGTCCCATAGGGTTTCCAAGGAGCGGCTGGTGGATTCAAACTGCTGACCTTTTGGTTAGCAGCTGAACGCTTAACCACTGCACCACCAGGGCTCCCCGCTGAGCTAGGTGCAGAGAAAATAAAGGCCAGCTGGAGAGACAAACGCACGCACAATTAACTATAACATCAGGCAGGCTGTGATTCATGTGAAAATGACGTGAAATACATAACAATGTGAGTACGATTATCATCTGTGTGCGCTCTAATGCCAGGTAGTGCTTTTTGTAAAAAGACTTGGGTGAAATGGATCTTGGAAAACTTCATGCACAAAAGTACTTGAGGTACTGTAAATCAGACAGCTCCCTAAGATTAAAACACATCCTTTGAGGAGGGAGGGTTTCAGGCTATCTGGAATCCCCAAGCTTGAATTTGCCCACAGAGCTAAATTAAAAGTACCTCCCTCTCCTGTAAAGATCCCTGGTGGTTTGAACCTGCCCACTGCTCTGCGGTAGAAAGATGTGGCAGTCTGCTTCCGTAAAGATTACAGCCTTGGAAGTCCTCTGGGTTAGTTCTCCTGTGTCCTGCAGGGTCACTATGAGTGAGGATCAACACAATGGCAATGGGTTACCTCTCCTGTGATCTTTTCTTCCCAACAGTGGTAGTGTCCTGGGGCTCTGTGCTCTGTTGGTCAGAGCAGAGCTGTGGCCTCTTGTTAAGTTGCATGGGAAATCTGTGAGGCAATTCACGAAGGGACTTTAAATGTGTATTTAAAACTAGTCACGAAGTTTTTTGTGGCAGATGCCTATACTGCAGCCTTAACCTAAATGCCAACTTAAGACACTTCTACTTTTGGTGTGCTCATTAAATATTCAATGACCATTTCTGGGATCTTATAAAAAACTTTTAAACCACTTAATTATGAAGATATTAGTAACTAAAAAATTGCCAATTAAATTCTCCCCAAATTCCCCATCCCTCCGTGCATACCCACTTCAGATTGCTCATGGAGAAATTGCATTAAAGCTCTAATCTTACCATAGTGATTTTACAGATGTAAAGGTAGCGTCTCATGGTCCCTGAAGTGATATATTATTGGAAAAGCAGGCATACAATTTTGCTTTAATTGATTCTAACTCTTAAGTATGCAACCAATCTGTGTATATATCCTTTTAATTATTTATTTGAGTCGTGAGAGGTAAGTAGGTAATCATGTGATGATCCATTCAAGTAGCTTAAAAGGAAGGCATTCATCTTTTATGTGACATACATACTGAAAGATATATAAAATAATATTTTTTATTTTATAATTTCATTAATATTCTTTAGTACAAACCATTGAAAAACAACTTATTTATACAAGATGCTCAGTATAAATTGGTTGAAAAAATGGCTGTAAGAATTAAATTTATGAAATTAAATGAGGAAAAAGTATTTGGAACACAACACATAATAAACTAATAAATTCTTTTCAGAAAGAAATATTTCTATAAATCAAGATGTTTACTAACCAAATGTTTTAGTTAGAACAAACAATGAAAGAGTCCCATTGTAAGAAAATTAATTCAGCCAAAACATTTATTAAGTGCTTAACACTGTGGTATTCACTACTGCATGAAGAAAATGTAACTGGGGAGGGTGGAGGGAATACATAAAAAGTAGTAATATTCATTATTTCGTTCCATTTGACAAGCTTGAATACTCAAGATACGCTAGTGAAATAGTGACGTCAGGGAGTATAGTTTGGAATCATCATGGATGTATATTTGCTGGAAGAGATGAAAAAACACCACATACAATTTCTTTTCTAGGAAAATCTTTGTAAATTATGCTTGGTTAGTACAGGTATACAGGAAGCTTATAGAAGTTTTCCATAGTTTTTTTTTTTTCCCGCACCACAATGTTTGTAAGGTACAGTTCCTTGGCCTAGTCCTCTGTGCTGAAAATGATCATTTTAATTGGATTGCTTCTTTGGAAGCAAGACAAATAGGACATTGCTAAAAGCTTCTGGAGGCCATTTTCAATATTTGCTATAATTTAAGTGCTAGAAATGTGCTTCCATTTATATGCAAAGGCAATACTGCCTTCTGTAAGTATAGAGTCTCTATAAGACATTTATACTATTGTCTACTTAAATGCAAGCAGATAAAAATTATATTTAACCTTAGATTAGAGAACCAACTCCACCTTTCGCTTATGCAACTTTCTGGCCACTCTTTCTAAATCCACCCTCAATAGCAACTTAAAAGTTGTTTTTTTGGTTTTGCTAAAAAGGAGATGTTTATTTCCGCAAGAACCACATCATTTCCATGTGTTCTGTATGTTGTGTGTCATAAATATCATTTCTACATGACTGGCTGAATTTTTCATTTTTAATGAAGATGTCTGCTGTAGCCTAAAACTTGAGAATGTTCCCTTTCAGAGATAATTACCTTACTTTTAAGAGCACTCCTGGTAATACAGATTTAAGAGTTGAAATTTAAAGTTCTAGGATCTATATGAACAGGTATATATATGAAATGGGTTTAGAAATTAAATGGCTCACACTGTACAATATGTTTCTTATATGCTTTAAATTTAAACCTTTAGAATATTATATGTGACCTGACAAAAAATTAAATTGTAGGAAAACAATGAGTCAATTTAGTGCCTATTGAAATGGATGTTGGGATATAGACTGTTCTGCAGAGCGTTATGAGTATAAAGTGAAAAGGCTCTCTTTATCTCTTTTCTGAAGCCAAGTCAAAGATTTTGCTTTCATACCATGCCATTGAAAAAGATACTATGAAAATATTTTTTTGAATCTCAGTTTGAAGTTTTTTTTTCCCTTGGAAGTAAGGAGTTATGTTTAATATTAAGGGTCTTGCTATAGGATAATATAGTTGTGTTTAACATAGGAAGACTCATTGAAAATCAGTGTGGATTGGTTTATCTGAACTCTTGCTTGGTTAAACTTACTTTCGGATATTCTGTAAATTCCAGGTGCATCTTTCTTTATGTCTCTCCTGTGTATGAGAAATCTGTATACACAGAGAAAAGACAGAAACGATGGAGATGCTTTCCTTTCCTTTATTTTCACTTTTATTCCATCCCTCTCGGCTTGTTCTTTGTTTAAATAAACTCTTGTGGTATGTCTTTCACACATCATCGCTCCTTGCTTCAAAGGCTTCTTTTAATAACTTAGCCCAGGCTCACTTTTCTTTTGCATATGAAATTGATTTAACTAAAGTGTATGTGTATGTTTGTGTGTGTGTGCCTATGTGCACACACATCTGTACAAATAAAAGTTTCACTGGAAAGGAAAGCCTGTGATCTTTGGTTTATTGTAAATATACACACATACACAGAACTTGTTGAAGTGGGAAAGCTTAACTTGGGAGTCAATCTGTTTTTAAGTTCCAGAATTTTCTCTTAGTGCTGTATCAATTTCCTCAACCTGAAATAGGGATAGTAATATTTACTTTGCAAAAGTTGCTGGGAACTTATGTATATGTAAATCACCTAGCTCACAGTGCTTGCTGTTGTGACTGTTTTTAGGCAGTCAGTAAATGCTGACTGTTATTATCATGATCATTATCATTATATATGCACACAGTTGTATAATGCATTTATTTTGAAGCTGATAATAAGTCGACTGACAATAATAAGTTAGCTTATAATAACCAGAAGGTTGAGATGAAAGCTTTTGTTGCTAAAGGAATGATTGTAAGTAGAATCACATGAAAAGCGATATAGTTATATTAACCTGAAAATGTTAATATATTTAAAAAATCATTATAATATTATTTATGTGATTGTTTTCAGTTATCAAACCAACTGATATTAAAATGGGAATTCATTTTTCTACCAACATATGTCTCTAATTAAAAAAAAAAAAGTTTTACCTATCACAGATATAAACGAAAATGAAGTAATGATTTTCTGATAGGATACAAAGTAACACACATATACAAATAGTTGAGAATTTGAAAATACTGTATTAGGACATAAGCTGTATAAGATGTCCAGTAATTTTGCTTACTCTTTAAATAATTTGTATCAGTTTAAATATTAAGATACCTATAGCAGGTGGATAGCGGTATCAATTCAGCTACCATTTAAATATAGTAACTCCAAAGAGCTCTTCCAGTTCTTTCCTGATATTATTAGAACTATGCCAGAAAACTGGGAAAGGTGTCTTTTTCAACATTGCGTGCTAGTATCAAGCATCATGCATCAAGCATCAGTGCCTGCTCATAAAATCCATTCACTGACTACTTAAATTGTATTTTCTTTGGGCAAACCCTCCCAGTAGAAGCTCTGTATTAACCAACTTGCAAGGTTAACAATAAATACTTTATTTTTTTGTAACATAGTAACCGATGCCTGTAGCTTGTCGAATGCTTGTTGCCAGTGGTTACCTACTAGTACACCCTAGCACTTTTGTTTTTAGCAGTTGCATTCATACCAAAAGTCAGTTCTGTTTATCCTAGATCTTACGTATACCAGTCTTATTGGCATTGTTATAATGTAATTTAATTACCTGTAAGTGAATTGTTGATATACAAGTTCAAAATGAAAGTTTCCGTGAAACTAAGCCAGTACTTTGGAAAGACTCAATAAAGGTAAGCTACAAAACTTTCTGACAGATTATGTATGGGCAAGAAAACTATAAAAAATTGAGGAAATGTGTAAAATCTAAAAGGATTCTGTGCTCAGATTACTTCACAATTATCTTCAAATTCTCCTACTTTAAAAACATAAATCTGAAAATCTTATACGAAGAACTATAGGTGTGATTTATTTAAGAAAGATGCTGTAGAAGTCAAATAGTGACAGACCCATAATTAAAGTTATAGCTTTCTCTCTGCATAGAAAAGATTGGCCAAGGAAGATACATGTATGTGTTAAAGTTAAAATGTTTAAGGTGTATATATCTCACTAAAAACATCCTCTTCTTCATATAATTTTTAAAATTAACCAATTAACAACTAGTCCCGATGATGTTAGACAAGAGAGTTTCTACACTATTTCTTGTTCATATTCTTTACAGAGTTTTAGAGATACTCTATTTCCTCTCTACCAAGGGAAAGGAGAGGAAGTTGACAATGAGATTCATATCGTGGGATGTGAGACTTGTAAAGGGCCAGGACAAAAATTTATTATGTGGGTCTTGGTATTCTGAGGTTGGTCCAGGTTTTGGGTTCCATAAAGAAGTTCAGTCCAGCCAGAAGAGGTTCCAAATGGTCTGATTATAGACATTGGTTGGTAGTTTAGTGGAAAAGTGGACAACATTGAGGTCCAACTGCCAGAGGGTGAGTACCTCAAAAGTTGAGCAGATCAGAGAAATAGAGTACGTGGGCAAGTGACACTAATTCAGGCAGGTGGTTAGCATCAGGGAAGTCTGTCCACAGGTAGTAGAGCTCCAGGTGCTAGCCTGGGGGTTCAGTGCCAGGCTTCCAATTCTTGGGAGACAGGTAGGAAAGACTAACTCAGCATCTCCAGTTCCAGATGAGCCAGAGTACTTTACCAAACACAGGTACAGGAGTTGGTACATTAGGTAGAATTTACCTGTTGGAGAACATGGCACAAATTACCGGTAGCAAAATTGGAGCACAGAGTCAGAGGCTGAGGACAACTTAATGCTGAGGCCCATGGTGAACTTGAGCTTCTCACAGCCCCTCTTGTCTAAGGATGGGAGAGCTCTCAGACTGGGACTGTTAAACAGTTGGAGGTCAAGTGGTTTAGCTGGAGCAGCAGAGACCCAGGTGAGGACTGACAGTGTTCAAATAAGAAAGGGAATAAAACTGCTCTCTGTCCTCATGAAGACGGAACCCAATAGCCAAAGAACTAGAAGTTTCCCAAAGAAAGCACTGTTTTAAAAAGGACAATGGCAGATATTTCTACTCCCTGAATGAACTATATCTAAATAAGAGAAACTTTTCATCTTTTGTTCTTGTTGCTGTTGTTTGTTTTTGTCCTGGCATTGGCTACTGTGCCTGGCACCAAAAAGAGTAGTGAATAGTTGTTGGCTTAATTGAACTGTCTTGATGACAGTGACGGTTTAGGTACAGACTTCATTAAAACAAGTATAAAAATAAAATAAAACAAAAACAAACTTGTTGCCGTCAAGTCCGTTTTGACTCATAGCAACCTTATAGGACAGAGTACAGCTACCCTGTAGGGTTTCCAAGGAGCGACTGGTGGATTCACAGTGCCGACCTTTTGGTTAGCAGCCATAGCTCCTAACAACTGTGTCATCAGGGCTCCACAGCCAAGTAAAGGCATTATTAAAACAATTATAATTTATCAACTTCTTGTTTTGGTAAATTTGGATCTCGTCTATTTTGTTTGTTGATTTTGTTGTTGCTGGTGTTGGTGGTGTTTTAAAGTGGAGTGTACTTGTAGCTCAACTAAGGTGTATGAGTTGGACTTCATAAATATGAAAGTACTTTGCATGGGCTTACGCCATTTGTGGCACTGAAGGTGAGATCACAGTCCCCATAGTGTTGGGATGGTTCATTCAAAGGTTAGGCCATCTAAGTTTATAGTAGTGCTCTGCAGTATAATTGTAACTAATTTCCACTGTTGTTTTTGGAGAAAACTGTAGACTGTAATTATGTGTTAGCAGTTTTAAAACAGCTCCCTGCATTGTCATAGTATTTTAAATGGGCTCTGTTTAAAAATGATCTTTCATGTTTTGATTGCAAGAATATAGCTTGCACAGGTCTGTAGTTAGCAAAATATAAGGATCCAGTAAATGATAGAGCACTACACAGCTCAGAAGCATTTGTTAAACAGCTCCAGCACGGCCTTGGGTTTAGAGGGGAAGATGCGGGAGTTGTAGAAATTCCCTGCCCTTTAGCAGTTGAACGGTTCTGTTGGATAGTCAAGATATTAATATAGAATAGCTAAGGCCTCATGAGGGGGGAAAAATTCATAGTGGTTTTACAAATGTAAAAATGCTACACATGAAGTGTATTGTATTGCGTTTCATTTTTGTGGTCCACTGAGAAAGAAGACTCAGAGCAGAATTAGTTTCAAGTTCCATCTCCTAGAATTAAAGACAAAACCGTTGTATCTTTTGGCAAATGTTGCTCATCTCTCTCCCAAATGGCAGGTATCTGCATATAGTTAGTCTACTGGACATACCCTTCCCCTGCTACATTTCATTGCCACATTGGTAATAGAATTTTAGTGTTGATTTAAAAGACAGTCTGCCTTAAAGCAGATTGCATAGTTTGCACACTGTGAATTGTAATTAAAGTGTAAGGGGTGCTTATTATGTCAACAACTGGCATGAGAACCCCTGAGCAGCAGGTGACCCTGAGCATGTGACGTTTGTGACAGCTAGGATCCCCTTTTCACTGGCTTAGCAGTCTGAAAGTCCAAATTGAAAGAAGCCCAGAGGCTGTATATTTCATTAGATCCCAGGGGAAGTACAGGATACAGCTTCCTTCTGTTTTCCTGGGAGGTCGCCAGAAAGTTTGTAGAGCTCTGTTTCTGTCAGAGGCTCAAAAGAGAAAAGAAAAAGCACACACAAAACAAAACAAAACACCATGCACACCACAAAACCATCCACCAATCACCCCCAGGACCATAAATTTGACATTTCCCACAGTCTCTTGGAGACCACAGTGTTGCTGTGTCAGCAGTATGCCCCTTGCTTTGAGTTGTTTGAAAGGGAAGGCTCAGTGTTCTAGCATTTAAAAAATGTTTAATCTTCAATATGCAGTGATTCTCTTGGTCCTGAAACCATGACAGATTTTCTAGTACAGATATGATTTGCTTTAAATGCTTTTGCATTATGCATTACATGTGCCTCCATTATGCATTACATGCTCTTCACCTCCTAAAATTGGGTACAAGTCCGAATTTAGAAGGATGAAACCACATGTGTAATGGAGGAAACAGACCAAGGAGACATCCCATATGTGTTTCAAATCTTATTGTGATGGGACAAACCATTTGAAATGTGGTCACGTTAAAAATATGCTACTTTAGGAGATTTAAAATCTTTCAAGAATAGATTTTTATTGTATTCTATGGTGAAAGTTGAAAATAGACACCTCCCGCCCACCCCGGTTTTGGTTTTGTTGGCAGGTTTTGGTCTTTAATCACCTTCGAACCTGACCAGAGGTTGCTGCCGTGAGTAGAAGGGTGCCCCTTTTTTTCTTGGCATCTCACATTGGATCATAGGCTTCGTATTATTGCAGAGTTTCCATATTACAGAAATGGAAATTTTGTAGCTTAACTTTGCAGCTTAACCTTGGTAATACAGATTTTTTGTAGTTGATTTTGAACTTGGGACCCAAGCTTCCCACATCTGCAGATCTGACCTCAGGGAGACAAAATTTAAGCCTGGTAAGCGGTATTTCTAGCTCCACGTATACCTGTTCTTAGCTGCTGTAGTTGCAGATTGGACATTTGTGATCCATAGGGATTTTTGGAAGTACCTTGCCAGACCTTTCTTCCTAGTCCATCTTAGCCTGGAAGCTCTACTGAAACCTGTTCAGCATCATAGCAACAAGCAAGCCTCCGCTGACGGATGAGTGGTGGCTCTGCATGAAGTGCATTGGCCAGGAATTGAACCTGAGTCTCCAGCGTGGAAGGCGAGAATTCTACCACTGAATCACCAGTTTCCCTGTCCACATATACCAGCATGCCTCTTAGTCCTTATGTGTTGTTAAATTTAAATAAGAAAGTAAGAATTCTCTGAACCCAGATTCTCCTTTTTTTTGGTCAAGAGGGAAATACAGAAAGGAGGGTTAGTGGGTACAGTTTGTATGCTTGTGTGTGTATCACTAGCCTGATCAGAGAACTCCAAGGCTTGAGAGAAAGACGCACCATTTTAATAAATTGGGTAAATTAAAACCTTCCAACTTTGCTGCTGCATTCAGGAGCTATAATTAAAAGACTACTAGTTTTTGGTATTTAATATTTGCCTTGTAAATATGTACTGTGTTGCTTTCTCATCTATACACAATCACATCACTTCACGGATACTCTAAATATAGTCTGTTTCTAAGTGACATCTAATAATACATGGCTATAGGGTCACTATAGGGTTGCTATGAGTCGAAATTGACTGGACAGCAACAGGTTTGGTTTTTTTTGGTTTTGTATATAAAAATAAGCCATTTTCATAACTTTTGCCTAATTTGGAGAGGACATTCTTAACTTCAAGTCACGTTTTTAAAACATGAGCTTGATTGTGCCTATCTTAAGCCAAAGAAAAGCCGTTCTGTTAAGTTACACAGGGTGTGGCAGACAGGCTACATGTCGGAATTGGTCGTGGGCCTAGCAGCATTTTCAGCCTAGTTTTAATATCCATCTTCTTAAAAGCATGCTAGACTGAGAACCAAGAGGGAATTTTTTCTGTCACATTTTAATTGTCTAAATTTTTTTGTTGCTGTTCTCTTCTCGTCACGGCAGCCTTACTGATGTACCAGGCCAGTCACGATTGTGTCTCTCCTCCACATACTTAGTAAAGTGTTCTTGCTCTCTAGTATAGATCAGTGGGACTTTAGTAATTATAAAATAAGAATTGCAGATGCCCAACATCCCATACTCTAGGGCTTTTCTAGCATAAGGACCTAAAAGGATTCCCATCAAACAAAATTTGGCTGCAAAACTAACTTTCTCTGTGTTTAACCTTACTCCTACTACTGCCAGTTAACCAGTTGCCAGCAAGTTGACTTCAATTTATGGTGTTATGGGTTGAATTGTGTCCCCCAAAAATATGTATATCAATTTGGCTAGGCCATGATTCCCAGTATTGTGTGATTGTCCACCATTTTGTCATCCGATGTGATTTTCCTATGTGTTGTAAATCCTGTCTCTGTGATGTGGATGAAATAGGATTAGCGGCAGTTATGTTAATGGCAAGACTCAGTCTACAAGATTGGATTGTGTCTTAAGTCAAACTCTTTTGAGATATAAAAGAGAGAAGCAAACAGAGAGACATGGGGACCTCATACTACCAAGAAAGCAGAGGCAGGAGAATAGCGTGACCTTTGGACCCGGGTTCCCTGCACTGAGAAACTCCTGTTCATCTAACCTCCAGCTCTTGGTACCTCACACCACCAAGAAACAAGAGCCAGGAGAACAGTGTGTCCTTTGGGCCTGGGGTCCCTGCCCTGAGAAGCTCCTCAGCCAGGAGAAGATTGATGACAAGGACCTTCCTCCAGAGCTGACAGAGAGAGAAAGCCTTCCCCTGGAGCTGATGCCCTGAATTTGGACTTGTAGCCTACTAGACTGTGAGAAAATAAATTTCTCTTTGTTAAAGCTATCCACTTACGGTATTTCTATTACAGCAGCACTGGGTAACTGAGACACATGGTGACCTCATGTGTGGCAGAACAGTGCTCCATAGAGTTTTTAATGACTGATTTATCAGAAGTAGGTCTCCAGGCCTTTTTTTCTAAGGAGTGTTTGGATAGACTTGAACCTCCAACCTTTTGATAAGCAGCTGAGCGTGTTAACTGCTTGTACCACTCAGGGACTCTGTCCTCCTGCTACAGATAACAGGAAATGTCCTTAGACTCTGGTTCCAAAGAGTTTGCAGAGAACTGTCAGAATTGTCTCAAGTTCTGAGTAATCCACTGCCTTTTAGATTCTAATTTTTGTTGGTTTATGTTTCCGATATTACATTATCACATAGGATTGTTGTGAGCACTAAATGAAACACTTGTCCATCTCTGATAGCCAGAGGAAGTTGCTTCCTTATGTGTAGCAGTTTCAGGAATTTTAGCCTTAGCTGAGAAATCTAGCTTTCTAACTAGATTTTGTTTCTCCGAGAAGATAGAAAAGTCTGTAAACCATCTCTGGGATGGCCCTTGCTGAATTAACTCTTGCCCAGAACTGGCACCTCCCCACTGTGTTCCTTCATTCAAGACTCACTTACTGAGCACTTACTGTGTGTAAGCACTTTTTTTAGGTGGGTAGGATCCACGTGGGGTCCCTTGTTGGTGCAAATGGTTAACACTTGGCTGCTCACTGAAAGGTTGGAGGTTCTTGTCCACTCAGAGGCACCTTGGAAGAAAGTTCTGGTGATCTACTTCTGAAAAATCAGCCATTGAAAACTTTGTGGAGCACAATTATACTCTAACACATGAATGGCCATGAGTTGGAATCAACTGATGGCAACTAGTAAGATCCATGTGACCTCAAGGGCTTACAACTTGTTGACTGGATGGGAGAGAAATAAAATAGGATCTGGGCCTCTTTCTCGGTAAAAATGCTGTAGGGAGCCAGAGGAAGGAGTGATTAATTCTGCCAAGCAAAGGATTCTGTCTTCATTCTCTTCTGCACTGGGTAACCTTCTAAATTCAGGACAAGGATCTGTGCTGTATAATGTGACTAACAGGGATCAGGAAATTATGTAATTACTTTGTGTGCCTAAGAATGGTTTTGGTGCAAACGGGGTAAAGACAAAGCCAGAACTGTACAAATTGAATGAAATCTTTAAAAATATTTGATACAAATCATTGAATATATGTTACAGTTTTAATTAATGTATTTAAATGACAACTGAGGGTTAATAATAGTGCCACAGGCACTAGTCCTAGTGATGAGTAAATATATCAACACGTTGTTGCCATATAGTTGAGGATAGTAACATGAGCTTGTTTATGCAATACCATTGGGTTAATTAAACTTTGCGATCGTCCATCGCTCATTCCTTAGGCAATGGGCATTGTTGTCACTAGGCGGGTGTGGGTGGGGGGGTGCAGATCATACCCAGACACTGTCAAATGGGGTGACATCAAAATGACCCCAGGGTCTACAGCAGAGGTGGCAGCAGGCAGGCCGGTGCTGCAGGAGGAGGGACCAAACAAAGGAGTGGCATCACTAGGGTAGGTGTCACCTGTCACCCAGTGCAGTAACTTGTCACCATCCCCCCACCCCCCACCAGAGTCACCTAGTGCGGTAACTTGTCATGTCAACCCCCCCCATCACCCGCCAGTGAGGGTGTGGGCTGCGGCCCTCCCATTGAGCAGAGAAGAAGGTTTCTGCCTTGGCCAATGGGAGAGGGGAGCAGCTGTGGAGGGCCACAACGGTAGGGCTGGGGGCTGGGAGGAGTGGAGCTGGGGAGCACTGAGCTAGGCCCTGCATGGGGGTGGGATAGGGCAGGACACTCTGCCCACGGTGGGGGGGGGGGGGTCCTCTGGCTGGCCCAGTCACGGGGGAGAGGGCGGTGACACCATGAGTTACCACACTGGGTGCCATCAACCCTAGTGATGCCACTGGGCAGAGGGACCTTTTAGTTTGCAATAGATCATCCTGTGTTGTAGTTTTGTTTCAAAATTTAGCTACGTGCTTACAGAAAAAGGAAGAAATTGAAGGAGGTGGAACTTTGAACTAGTGAATTTGTTCAATCAAGGCTAAGTGCCAGTTTGAGTCATTGAGGCCTCAAACATCATTAACAGAAAAGCTATATTTAAACTTTCACGGTAATCATCTCAGTGGTCTGCTTTGCTTCTAAGAATGTAACATCCATTTCCTATGTAATTTTTCAGAAAATATTTGTACCCGTTTAGTTTATTTTCTCGAGAGACTTTCAAGCTGATTTTTAAGTTTAGCGAGCACCAGCGTTCATGTTTCTCTCTTTTCTGGTACTATCTTATGCATAGCGTGACGACATGCAATTGATGGAATCCTCAGAGGATGAGTATCGGCTCCATAGGTTGCAGGCTTACTGCCATGTAGTCTTCCTGAGGCAAGAACTTCACCAGGTTTTTGTTCACTACTCTGTCTTCAGTGCTCAGAGTAGTGGTTGGCACAACACAAAAAATAAAGAAAAAAAAAAAAAAAATCAAACCTGTGGCTGTTGAGTTGGTTCTAACTCATAGTAATTCCACGTAATACGGAGTAGAACTATTCCATAGTGTTCCCTTGCCTGTAAGCTTTACAGAAGCAGATTGCTAGGCCTTTCTTCCATGGTGCCGCTGGGTGTGTTTGAACCGCCAACCTTTAGGTTACCAGTCGAGCACAAGCTGTTTGCACTACTCGGGGACCTGCTTGGCACACAGTTGTTGTTATTGTTAAGTGCCATTGAGTCAGTTCTGACTCACAGCAACCCTGTAGGGGTGGCTATGAGTAGAACTGCCCCGTAGGGTTTTCAGGGAGCAACTGGTGGATTCAAACTGCCGAACTTTTTGGTTAGCAGCAGTAGCTTATAATCACTGTGCTACCAGGGCTCCTGGCACACAGCAGGTGCTTAATGAATATTTGGTGGTTTTATTTGTCAAATGATATGCTGACTAAATGGTTAGAGTATATTATCAAGGAATTTTAGTAGCGTTTATATTGCTTTGGTTGCTAAATGAATTGTAATATTTTAATCAGTGTATCTATGATAAAATTTCTAAGTTTATTTCAGGTTTATCAATGATATCTGAAGCTCCATTTCTCTTTTATAATCATTAGTTTCTTGGGACATACAGTTCTTAGCAGAAAATGATTTAGACTCAAAAAATTTAAGAATTTTAGGGGAAATCTAGAGCTCATTTAGTTTAGTAGCCTTAGACATGAAGTAAATAAGATCCAAATTTACCCAACTTCTAACAATTGATACGGGATCCCAGATTTCCTGATTGTGAACTTGGTGTCCTTTTTTGGATACTAAGCTCAAATGCCTTTAAAACTTTTCCTCTCTGTTGCTCTCATTTTTGACTTCTCATTTGTGAATACTTACTTTAGGCTAAAAAGGGAGTAATAAAGTCCTCAAGTTAGAGGAGAACTCGGAGGTTAACTTTACGTGGAAATGTTACAGGCCTAGTGTAAGGTACAGCCAACAACAACAGAAGCCAGGTTGGTGATCTGCCTTCCATGCAAAGGTTATTCTTTTTATTACAACAAAACTAATTAGTAGATTTTCTAACGCAAGAAAATGTTGCTGTTAGTAAAAGTTTCTTCAGCATGCCAAAAGCAGATGGTGGCAGTGAACAGTGTTTTCTTTTGCCAGGTTTTGTATATGCTTTCTAAACCTGCAAGAGATTTTGCTTTTCCGGATTCAGATTTCTGATCTTTTTTATTTTAAAACTGAAATAGAAACTTATATTTAAATGTACTTGCATCATGTGGTCTGTTTGACATATCGTGGTTACTTGAAAATGTTGAGTAACATTTGATGTTCTGCACAAATTTCTTCTCTGAGTCTTGGGACTTTTTATGTTGTTCTCTACTCTCTTCTGCTTATCAAAATCAAGAGTTTGTGCTTCAGAGTGCCTCCATAGGGAGTTTTGATTGGGTTATGCAAAGCAATGGCTTTTCTTTATATAGAAATCTTTTTGGTTAGGTTGGGTTTTGTCCCCAATGCTACATAAATACCAGCATTTCCCAGTCAGGGTCCTTAAAGCATACCTCTATTCATTATGACGTCAGTGTTTGTAGATGGTTTGCGTAATTTATTTCTATATCTACTACTATTGGCAGAATGTTAACTACTGTTTCTGTTAATTTTAAATTTTCTTTTTACCTAATTTTTAAAAAATTTTTTTATTTCTTTTGTTGTTGTTGTTGAGAATAGACACAGCAAAACATACACCAATTCCACAGTCTCTGTATATACAATTTAGTGAGGTTGGCTACAATCTTTGAGTTGTGCAGCCATTCTCACCCTCCTTTTCTGAGTTGTTCCTCCCTCATTAACATAAACTCACAGCACCCTAAGGTTCCAATATAATCTTTTGGGTTGCTGTTGTCAACTTAATCCCATACAGATAGTTCTTAAAAGAGTATAATGCTCAAGGCAGGCCTTTTTTACTAGTTAAGCTAAACTGTTGTTCAATTTTAAGATGACTTCAGGTGGTATTTTTGACTTAATGTTTAAAGATTATCTCAGGGTAATAGTTTCAGGGATTCATCCACTCTCCATGGATCTAGAAAGTCTGGAGTCCGTGAGAATTGGTAATTCTGTTCTGCATTTCCCACTTTTTGATCAGGATTCTTCTGTGGAATCTTTGATCAAAATGGTCAGTAATGGTAGCCGGCCACAATCCCGTTCGTCTGGTCACATGGCAAAGGAGGCAGTTGTTCATGGAGGCAATCGCAGTTGTTCATGGAGGCAATCGCAGTTGTTCATGGAGGCAATCAGCCACACATTCCATATCCTCCTTCTCTTCCTGACACTCCTTCTTCTGTTGCTCCAGGTGAATAGAGATGGACTGTTGTGCCTTGTATGGCCACTAGTAAGCTTTTAAGACCCCACGCGCTACACAACAAACTAGTTGGTAGAACAGAAGCATAAACACGTTATTAGGCCAGTTAACGGGATGTCCCTTGAAACCATGACCCTAAACCTCCAAACTAAGGAACCACATCCCATGAGGTGTTTGGTTGTACATACGCAGCCTCAGCAGCAACTCTTTTGTTGTTGTTGTTGTAAATGTGTCTATCACACAAATTTTGTCAATTCAACTTTTTACAAGTGTACCACTTATTGACAGCAGTTGCAATATAATCAGCTCTTGCCTAATGTTTTAAGTAAAGTTTCTTACAAATATGTTTGTTCTAAGTCTTCTCCTGTGAAGTCTGAGCATGTCCATACAGTACCAGCACAGGGCTATTCAAGTGCATTCTGATTTTAAGGCCAATTGGAAGGATATGTGTCTGCCAGTGGTGTAGAGAATGTTTTGTAAGGTAAAGACTTATGGCTTTGTCTGCGAAGGCTTTAGAAATTTTCCGCTTTTCATCAGACCTCCATTTAGAGGAGAAAAGGAAATCATTAAACAATTAGATAATGTGTTAAATATAAAATAAAAATGGAAAGTGAAAACCAACTTAGTGATTTTTTTGGAAGTTATTTGGGTAGAATAAATAAGAAGGAATCCTCCCAAAGTACTGCATAGGAAAGATTATGGAATTATGTGCTGTATTTGGAGGTGATAGCTAGATCAAAGGAAATAAAGCAAGGGCCTTTATCCCTTTACTACTACAGATGAGGAATTTTCACAATGTTCCCATGTTAAGCTCTGCTGTTATTGTTCCAGCCGTCCCTCCAATACTAACCTGGTAATTCAGAGAGACTAAGCAATCCATTATTTCACCTTTAATCCCTGAATAAACTCTGATCTTCACTTGTAAGTTTTCCCATGGAGTTGCAAGTAAAATTTCTCATCTCATTTGAAAAATTGCTATTTCTATCCCCCGTTCAAAGGATGCAACTTCTTTTGTTATTGCCTGTTTTTTTTAAAAAATTGTTTATCCTTTGACTTTGTTTTTCTTAGTCATAATTATTTTTTACCTTCTTTTGAAGTAACTAAAAAATGATATAGCATTTAGGAAGGACATTCATAGATTTCAGCCAATAACTGTTACAGGTCACTGTTTACTGTGCTGTTTTAAGGTTACGAATCTGAAAAGACAGAGGTAATACTGAAATTACCCTGAACCCCGCGTTAGTGCTCTGCTGAGCTGATGCTGCAGTGACTGGTGCAGTGGTTTCAACGTTGCTCCATGGTACCCAGCAGGAGTAGGGCCGGGGGTGAGATGTGTGAAAATGGGGCATGATTGGCATGTAGAACTGCTTGCTTTCATTTTACATACTGGTGTCGAGCTTCCCTATAGGCTTTTCTTGCACATAGGGTTCCACCATGACCAAAAAATGAAAGTTTTCTTCTTTTTTTTGGTGAAAAGATACACAAAACATATACCACTTCAGCAGTATCTACATGCACGGTTCAGTGACATCAGTTAAATTCTTTAAGTTGTGCCACCTTTCTCGACAACCTTTTCCAAACTATTTCACCATCATTAACACAAGCTCACCGCCCCCCACCTCAGCTTGTCATCTATCCTTTTGAGTTACTGTTGTCCATTTGATCATATATAGATGATCTTTAAAAGACTATAATGCTTAATGCAGACATTCTTTTCTAATTAGGCATAACTGTTAATTTGGTTCTTATGTATGAAAAAGCTGGACAATGAATACGGACAACTGAAGAATGATTGATTCCTTTCAGTTATGGTATTGGTGAAGAATATTGAATATACCATGGACTTCCAGAAGAACGAACAAGTCTGTCTTGGAAGAAGTACAGCCAGAATTCTCCTTAGAAGGGAGGATGGCAAGACTTCGTCTTATGTACTTTGGACATGGTGTTAGGAGGGACCCGTCCATAAAGAAGGACATCATGTTTGGTAAAGCAGAGGGTCAGCAAAAAAGAGGAAGACCGTCAGTGAGAGGGATTGACACATCGGCTACAACACTGGACTCAAATATAGCAAGGATTTTTGAGGATGGAGCAGGGCTGGGCAGTATTTCCTTCTGTTGTATATAGGGTCACTATGAGTTGGAAGTGACTTGATGGCACCTAACAACAAGAGTAATTATTTGGTTCAAAGATGACTTCAGGAGATAGGTTCAATTCAAGGTTTAAAAGTTTCCTCATGGTAATAGTTTCAGGGGGTCATGTACCTCAGTGGCTCCAGAAAGTCCGAATTCCATGAGAATTTGACAGTCTGTTGCTCATTTTTCCCCTTTTGATCAGGATTCTTCTACAGAATCCTTGATCTAAATGTACAGTAATATGACCAAAAAATTTAAAAACCATGTGGCTGAGAGATTTATAATTATTGTTGAATATAAAACAGATAAGACACTTCCTAATTGCAGAAATCTCTACCTCCCCTTCCTCCTTTGATAGACTCTGTAAGGAGTTCTAACTTAGAGAAACTCCATGTTACCACCAGATAGAAGTAGACATGGGGATAAGCAACTACTCTCGTTGTTGGCTGCCATCAAATTGGCCCCTAACTTATGGCAGCTCCATGTACGATGGAACAGAACTCTGCCTGGTCCTGCACTGCACCCATGATCAATTGCAGATCAGACCATTGTGATCCATACAGTTTTCATTGGCTAATTTTCGAAGTCGATCACCTAGTTTGTCTTAGTCTGGAAGCTCTACTAAAACCTGTTCATCATCATAGCAACATGTAAGCCTCCACTGGCTGATGGGTAGTGGCTGTGCACGCGTGGTTATTCTTAGGAGACAAATAGTGTACAGTTTTATAAATGACGTAGAGTTGAGTGAGTAGAATTCTTAGTGAACATTATGAGCTCCCTCAGGACTGAATAAAATCTCACAATGCTTTGCGTACAGTAGGTGATCAAACAAAAAGGGAGGAAGGTGTACTGAAATAGATGAGCTTCTTCCTCCTGTGAAATGTTAATTATTAGACATTCTTCTGAGGGAGGGATCCTTACTGATTTTTGAAGTGTAAGTAGAGTTCCAATCACCCATTTAGACTTTTTGATGAGAAGCTGTTGAAATAGCATCTGTATTAGAGAGAGACCCTGTAGCAACTATTAAAATAAATACAAGTGACAACTAAGAAGATTTTTTATTTTTTTAAGCACATCCTGAAGATAGTTCATTTGGCTAATCCTACACCAACAATTACTAGTCATTGTATGGGAGATAATTTAATTTTAGGATTATGACTAAGCAAATTACTCATCCATACTGAGTTACCAAAATGGAAAATACTTACCTCCCCCTAACGTAGCCACAGAAAAGAAAGCAATGGCTTTCTAAAATGAAAACAAAAATAATAGATAACATGAACTTTTGATGAAGGCAAGAGCACATAAGCTCAACTGGTACTGAACTGGGTTTGAGTGGGTAGGACCCCATGATCTATGATGAGTTTCTGAAAACGTTTTAGGACTTCAAAACTACATAGCTAATTCATGTGTTTTAGTTATCTAGGTTTGTTTTTGTCCTTGTAATGTAGGAAGTTCGCCGCTTTCTCATTTGTATCAACACACACTTTTTTAAAATTTTATAGTTCAGTATAGCTTTGGTTATAGACTAAAGTTCACTAGAGAATCACTGGCTAATCTTTTTAGCATATTCAACTACTCCATAATATAAAGACACACAGAATGTAATGGATTCCAAGTGTGGTTCAAACATCCAAAGCACTTGAGATTAGCACCATGTGAAGAAATTTAAAAATATTGTACTGCAATTAATTTTAAATAACTTAGCACTGCATATGTCAAGGAGAAAGCCATGATAAAATCTAAATGGAAACTCTTAAAAATGAAATGATTCAGTGCATTTAAATCATTCTATCTATCATAAAGGCAATAAGCAAAAAAAAAAAAAAAAAAAAAAACAAACAACTACTTCCACTTGTAAAAGGCTGGGGTAAGTTTGTAAAGAATCAGATGATTTATTGATATTTAAATTTTATTATGATAATATGGGAAGTATGAGGACCATTTTTAGTTGAGCAAATGAAAGATAACTTCCTATATTCCTGCAAATTTTTTATTAAAAAAAAAATGTTTAGGTTCAGAAACCAAGTTGTTGGGGGAAAAATACTGTCAATGTGGAAATTGAATACACATTATTTTAAAGATATATATTATAGAAGGTATATCTTGACTGTTTTTAAAAAGTATTCTTTAAAGTCTAGGACCTAGAACCTAGGACTTAGACTAAATTCTGTGAAGACAGTATTCAGTAGCTCCTAAAAAACAAATATTTCTGGTATTCTCTATGACATGGAGGATTAAGATATAAAGCAAAAATATTGTTTATGGGTTTCTGTGGTTAGGGGTTGGCAAAGTCACTGAAGATAAGCATTTACAACTCTTAGTGGGTTATTTGCGGTCATTTATAAAGTAAAGAAGAGACAGTCTTTGATGTATAATGATTATTGCACTCATGTTATTTCTAATTGCACTTATGGTCAGCAGTAAATAAGCAAATATCACCCAGTCCCTTTTGATGAAACCCCCATCCCAGCCTTAAATGCAGTCAAAAGACCAACAATTCGATTCTAATGATCTCTTTTAAAAATAAAGCAGTAGGGATGGAAGGAACCTTTACGTGACATCTAACTCCCTCTCATCATAATAGTTCTAGCCTGGAGAGGTGAGAATTTACATGTTCAAGGAAAAATGGGTAATAGGGCTCAGAAAGCAGGTCTTCTGACTGCTAGAGTCTGTCCTCACAGCATGGAATATACCACCTTATCGTCATGTGTTGTTGGGTGCTGTCCAGTTGATTTCAATTCATAGTGACCCTGTGTGACAAGAGCAGAACTGCCCTGTAGGGTTTTCTAGGCTGTAATCTTTACGGGAGCAGATTGCCAGGTCTTTCTCCCATGGAGCTGCTGGGTGAGTTTGAACTGCCAGCCTTTCAGTTAGCAACTGAGCCCTTAACTGTTGTGCCACCAGGGCTCCTTTAGTCATGTAGTCTCCCCAAAACCAGAAAATCCACCCAAAGACCCCTGTTGATGTCTCCTAAGATAGGCCCTGCTGTATTTCATAGCCCTGAAGGAGCTAGATTTTTACCTTCTGATTTCAATTCCATTTCGACAAACATTTATTAGTCCCTGCTGAGTGTTGCTATGATTCTGAACAGGTTTCAGCGAAGCTTTCAGATTAAGATGGACTATGAAAAAAGGCCTGGTGATCCGCTTCCAAAAATCAGCCAGTGAAAACCCTCTGAATCAGGATGGTCTGACCTGCAACCAATCATAGGGATGGTGCAGATCTGGGAAGCATTAGTTCCCTTGTACCTGGGGTTGTCCATGAATTGGGGGCCGACTCTACAGCAGCTGACAGCAACAGCAGTGCATTACAGATACTGTACTATCTGGCAGTAAAAATGGGGCAGGAAATAAAAGTAAATAGTGTGATCGTTTAATCAGTTTATATACTTCAGAACAACTGCTTCCATACTGTGTACAGTTAGAGAATTAATTTGTAGGGCACTTTATAAGTTATGCCATTGAATCCTTATCATCTTGAGAGTCAGGTATTTGGAAGATGAGTAAGTTGAGGCTCAGAGAGGTGAAGGGGTTTGCACGGTTCCACAAAGCAAATATAAAGGGAAGGGCCAACCAGGGACTCAAACCCAAGTTTTCTAATACCAAGTCCTTTGCCCTTTGCACTGTACACAATGAGCTCTGTTTAGGAATAAAACTCTGCATTATGACATTGTTCCTAAGGGGGAAAAATCTGATTTTTAGACATTGGTTTGATTTTTTTATACCATACCCAACCAAGTAAATGAAACCAAACCTGTTGCTGGAGAGTCACATTTGACTCATGGCAAGGCAGCCCTATGTGTTACAGAGTAGACCTGCTCCACTGAATTTTCTTGACTAATCTTTTTATGGAAGCAGATCACTAGGCCTTTCTCCCGAGGTGCCACTGAGTCGGATTTGAACCACCAACTGTTAGGGTAGTCGTTAAGTGCAGACTGCTTGTGCTACCCAGGGACCTCTACCATACCCAGTCATGCTAATTATGCAGTGATATCACCATATCTCACTTGAAAGGACTGTCTAAACCTCTCTGTATTTTACTGGAGAAGCTTACCCCAACCATGACTCCAACAGTTAGTATTCAGGTTACCATAGATTTTGTTCCGAAGTTATTTTTGGTGGTACTGATTGCTGTTAATAGTAGAAAGAATAAAAGAAATTTCAAATGTGCACACACCATGTTGCTCTACCTTAATTTCACCAGGAAACAAGATTTAATCAAGAGGGAATGTCACAGAATCTTGATTTTATTATCGTTATCCTGATTGATTGACAGCTCCTTGAGGGCAGGGGCCGTGCCTTTTTTCATTTTGTATCTCTACGTATACAGGGTGCCTGGCACAGAGTAGATGCTGAGTGAGTGAATCAGTGAATGGAGTGGGTAGATCCAAAGACAAAGAAGTTAGAAAGGAACCAGTGCTGTTTTTCAGGAGAATGATCCGGTATCATTTTCCCCTTTGGTTAGGAGCAGTGTTGTGAACTTTGCAGAATCCCAGACTTGTCCAAAATCTCTAGTTGTCATATCATTTGCCAGTGGTGAGATTTATGAACACACTCGTGGACAGTCTTGTTTTCCCACATGCTTTAGGGGAAAAGAAAAAAAAAAAAAATCCTGATTTACCAAACCACAGAATCGACAACCTTCTCATTAAGGTGTCTGCATTTTTTGGGCAAATTGTAACTATGCCATTTTCCTTCCTATCCTTTCAGGAAATTATTTTCTGGATATAGTTATAGAGGGCCAGTTGATTTTTGAGACTTTGACCATTTTGTCAGTGGTTTTAAATTTCTTCCACCATGTGCTCCCTCCTTCACCCCCACCCACACACTATCCCCATCACCACTTTTTAATTCCCTTTCCTCCTTTTTTCCTTACCAGGCAGGAAAATGTCACAGTAAACCCCAGCACCTTGTCATCCAAAATTCCTAGGGGAGCCTTAGTTCTGGGGGTCGTCTTCTTGAGGCCTTCACCTTACTTTTAGACAGTTGTCATTATCTTTGTCTAAAGGTCATAGCTAAATTGAATAAAAGGAAAGCTGTGTTTTCCTGTCCATGCACAAAGGCAGTATTGACTTTCCTAATCCAGTTTGCTGAGGGGTGAGAGAATTAAATTAGATATCTAAGCACAGAAATTGAGAGCCTTTGAAAACAAAGATAAGGAGACAAGACTGTATTTTCCCTTTTCCTGGGAGCTCTGGGCTCAAGATTTTGCAGGTGTGTCATCTGATCCATGGCTTGCATCGATCAAAACTGTGCCAATGCATATTTAATTAGCAAGGGGACCCTGGATGCATTATAGCCATCATCCCTATATTGAATGGACTGTCAGACTTTCTGAACACCTCCCCACCCCCACCTTCCCTTCAATCCATTGCCCCCTCCCTCGCATTGTTGTTTGGGAAGCTTCTGCGTTTTGTCTGAGCGGCTAAAAGTTTCTTTGTTTTTAGCTGCTGATGCATACAGCGCCACTGAGGAGAATACAAACAAGTAGAGTTTTAAAGTGTTTATTTTGTCTAGGAAGACAGGTTAAACCAATTTGACTCTTTCAGTAAGATTTCCAAATCTTGTAGAAAACCAACAAGAGAAACAAAAAGAAAAGAAATACCCTGTTCAACTGTTCATGTATAGATTTTTTTTTAAAAACAGAGTGCTTTATGTCAGGATTAAAAAAAAAAAAGAAGAGGATTCCAGGATAAATACTTTAATAATAGAATTACAGAATAGTCATTTTATATTACAGTATAAAAGCATTTTCTTTTAAAAGCTCCATGTTTTTGATCATTAGATAGCGAGCTGTTAGTATAGATTTTATTTATCAGTTCAGTTTGCATGATTAAATTCACCATTCTTTCACAAATCTGTCATGCCATTAGATAATCTAGTGAGTGTAGAAAAGTTATTTCAGACAGAAGGTGGACAAAAAGTTTGATCTGAGTGTGTTTTAAAAGTTTCCAAGATTTCGTGGGAGCCTCTATTGGTGCAGATTCTTAAAGTGGCAGGAGGTTTGGAGTTGTGCCTTAGACAGGTTATTTCAAGGGATTATGGTCACTGTTCATTTTCACACAGGTTACAAAGCCTGAATGCCCAGAAAGAGTGTTGTCGGTTAAACAGATGTAGTGCACAAAGACTGCTTAGAATAACCAGCAACAGACTGTGAGCACATGTTTAGGACTCATTTAAACTCATCAGCATAGTCTAGCTCAGAGTTCTCTTGTCTCTAGTCTACTTTTGAGGTAGCTCCTTGCTGGTAAAGTAACAAGGAATTTTTTTTCTCCCCTGCTACAATTTGCTGCAGAGACTCATGGGAAATTCATTTGCATACATCTTGTTACAAAGACTGACTACTTCCTGGTTTAGACAAAGTGTTGCCTGATAAACAGACTTAACACACAAATGTCTGTCTGGAATAAACAACGGCAAGCTGAGATTTACATTTCCATTATCAGAGATAATCTCTTTCCCAGTATATGGGAATTAAGAACCTTTTCTTGTAACACCAGGTCTATGATACTGATGTTTTATACCAGAATCACATCATGTGTGGGTTAGAATTGGTTTTTTAAAAAGAAGCAAAAAATTTGTTTAGGTGGGCAAACCTCTATGGCGGAGATAAATGTACATTTATTTGGCATGTCATCATTTCAAAACCAAGTTTTCTTGTATTATTTGATTTGATACACATAACAATCCTGTTAAGCTAGGCAAAACAGCCATTAATGTCCCCATTTTACAGATGAAGAAACTGACATTCAGAGCAATTAAATTATATAGCTGAGGTTTTGGTGACACTTTTTTCTACCATTCCATGCTGCTCTCCATAGTGAATTATGAATGAAGAGAAAGTTACCACTTACATGATGTCACCTGAACTGAAATAGCATGATTTCATAGAGTTCTTTACAGACATGCAGATCCATGACGTTAATGCATAGAGAATATAGCTCAGATATGCATGATTTGCAGTTTGACTTATTTATTTTGATGACATGAAAGTATACAAGGAAATATCCTGCTTTACGTTGTACAGATAACTGTATGAATAAACTTTAAGTATGTTATTCTGTTTAGGATCTCTAAGAACCTAGTGCTACAATTAATTTTGTTTGTGAAAAAGGTGACTTAAAGGGGAAATTGAGCACAGTTCTGGTACTCAGTCAATTTTATAGTGATGACATTTTATGTAGCTCTTTTGAGTCAGAATCAACTCGATGGCAACTTTTTTTTTTTTTCTTTTTTGGTTTTGTTAACATGGGAGTGGGCAGTGACAAGGTCGCCTCAAATAACTTGAGTTCTGAATTAGTCAACAGGACACCATCACATGTCAGTGCAGCTCCTGTTATGGGTAAAACAAAATCCAAATGCTTACCTAAACATTTCAGTTTATTTCAGTCATAGAATCCTGTCAAAGCAAATGAGAGAAATTATAAATTTAGTCTTAAAGTATCATGGGTGCGTATCTTTTATAATCACCAACTTCTTACCATTGGCTTTATTGATAACTTCCCTGAGAAAGCTGATCATTCCTTGAAATCAGCCTCGTGTGAATACTGAAGTTTTAAAGATTGAGTCATTTAGTCATTACTTACAGAGTGACTGAATTTGTCATTTTTAGAGCTTAGAAATGATTCCTCTGCACTGTCATAAAACAATAGTTGAGCCATTTTATTTTTTTTCCAACGTGTTAAAACTGTGTCATTCTGCAACCTCCTTGTACACATAGAAAAATAACATATTTCTGAGTAGGTGATAAGACAGTTGAATCACTCTTCAACCTAAACGGTCTTATCATCATACACAGTCCTGACTAAACAGATGGGCCTTGTGTACCAGCATTAATGCCAAAAAAAAAAAAAAAAAAAAAAAATTGAATTCCTGCAAATTTAATATTTCACAAAGGCAGTTTTTTTTTAAGTTTTGAGGAACAAAATGGTAATAACCTAGATTACATAACAATCTTAAGTACATCCTGAAAATGCAGTACTCGGGAGTGACTAAGAGGTGGATCTGCGAGCAGGTGGCAGCTCCCGGGGTGGTCTGGTGGAGCCCTTCCAAGTCACTGCTGCATGAACACAGTCCTCTCTCTCTGTCCGAATCAGGATTAGAGGAAAGGAGGACCAACATAGCAAACTAGCCTGGTCCTTTTGGACCTAGGATTTTCTCTTTGCTACATGTCTCCATCTCCGTTTTGCTAAAGAAACACTTGCTATGCACACTTTAATTCCTGTAGTTACCCTGCTGACACATTTATACACACACTCAATTCTATTGTAACGGGAAGGTTACAGGGAAGAAATTTTGTATAATTTAAAAAATGCAGTAAAGATGGACTTCTCGTATAATAAACCCATGGAATGTTTCCATTTTTAAAGCTAAGAGAACTTTGATGGTGTGAATCACCTCATAATTTATCTGTTGTAAAAAATTAGGTTAGTGTCAATTTTTCATCAAGTGTGCCACAGTTGTCTACATCTTTTAGCATTAAATCTTTTAAAGAAAATGTGAAGAGGCTTTGGTTATTTACTGTGATTATTCACTGAGTTGAAAGGATTTTGTCCATTCTATGGAAAGGCTAATAATAATTGCATATTTTTAAATGGTACAGCTTAGTGATGATGTTACAGGTTTCTGTTTGTTCTTTGCTAGACCATGATGGATAATATTATATTTAGCTGATGGTGTTGTGTTCATCAATGTTTACACTTAAGCTGCAAATTGTATATACATATGTACACCTGTAGTCTGACAGTCTGCATTCTCAAATAAAGGTTTTTCAAATATTTCCTCACATCTCAGTCTTTAAAGTCATGGTGATCCCGGAAAAAATTAGACGATGTTCATAAATATTGTAAAGTATTACCCTAACATTTCTTCTATAACTGCAGTTATGAGACTAATAAGCGAAATGTGACTATCATAGTCTGATTTTCTAGATTTACTCTATTTTGAATTACTGTTATTATTAAAAGTATTACTCTATTATTATTAGAATTACTATTGATCATCTGGTATCATATTTATTAATAATAATATCATAAATGCATTAATAAACATGTTATGATACCAGATGATCAATAGAGTAATTCTAAACCTTGTCATACTAATTACAAGTAGAATTATTTTTCCATTATAACATCGTAGGTGCAGAAAAACAAATCTTGGTAATTGTTGACCTGACTCTTTTGCAAAGTACTCGTCTTTCCACACAAAAGTTTGTCTAATTTTTGAAGATCTTTAAAGGGCTACGATTGTGTAGGGTAACAATTCATTATATTCAGAGTGTAATTACTCTTATTCCTTATTTTTTTTTACCCTGGGAATGTGGGTAACTCTTCATTTATTTGAAGGGGGAATGTATTCATTCCTGCCTTTGCTTTTCTTTTTCACACTGTAAACTGCTCCAACTCTTTTGGCTGGAATTTTCACTTTATTTCTTTCACTTGACTTACTTTTGTTTCTGGATGCTTTCTGGCTTCTTCGTATCCCTTTTAATTTGGGAGCTTTGAAACTGGACACAGAACTCTAACAAAGACCTTTCGAACTTCGGCAACTTCAACCAAATCAGTATGCACGAAGGGAGGTTGCAAGTTAGGCTAAATTATTTTTCTAGTGGGGCCAGAATTTGTACTTTTATGGTCTACAGACTTCATTGATATCATGTTGACTGAAGAGGACTTACATTGGTTTGTCTTAGGGTGCAGAGGATTCTTCACCCCTGCAAGTCTGCCCTTCCTTTATCAGCTTTCAGCAACAGCTGTTGTTAGGATTTTGAGGCATTTCTCGGACATCAGAATGTGGTGGATTTTTGTCTTTATATTTTTTTAGTGTGTGAAATATTCCTCTGTCATTCATTATTTTAGGCTGCACGCATTTCTGGAAGGTCTCCTATGTGTCAGAAACCATCCTCAGCTCTTTTTATCCTGAGGAGCCTATGGGGTGTGTGGGCCAGTCGGTCATAGGAGTGGTGTGTGCAGTTTCTAAGCGGCGTGCGAGATTTCCCATCCATAAACCACCCTGGCATGCCTAGCTTTCCCTTGCCAGCCCCCAAGAAGGAGCACATCAAGCAGAGATAATGGACTTTTCTGCCCTCCTTATTCATTTTATTCGATAAAATTCCATTTCCCTGTAAGTGTGAGCTTAGTGTATTTGTCATTCAGTGGCAGTGGTTCAGTTGTAGAAAGCTGAGCGGCAAGTAAAAATACACGTTTTTCAGTCATGGGTACAGGGTTTCCTATTGGTGAGACAAAAATATTTTGAAACTAGGTAGAGGTGGTGGTTTTACACCATTGTGAGTGCACTAGCTGCCACTGGATTTTCTACTTTAAAGTGGTTAATTTTATGTTATGTGCGCTTCCCCTCAATTTGAAAAACGCAACGCTAAAAAAAAATTCACCTCTTGAGTTCAGCAGTTGAACTGAGCTCCTTGGTGAGCCAGGCACCCTGTGAAAGGTACTAGGGATTGAGAAAAGAGTAAGAAAGGAACTCTTCTTCAGGAACTCAGCGTCTCGTAGAAGAGAAATTAAAATCGTTTTAGTACAACATAATACCAGTTCCACCATGAAGATGTACATGTACAATGAGAGAAGGACTAGAGAGGAGAAGGTGTGAAACTTAGGTAGAGGGCAGGGAAGACATAACAATATTCCATCTTTGCTTTGTGCCAAAAGAACATAAAATACATGGAAGAGCTGTCTATATTTTTGCCTGATCAGTTTTACCATAATGGCATCTTTTTGTCATTCCTCATTTTTCCAAAAGCGGTACACTTTGAGGTTCCATTCTGAAGCGGAGTAAGCGTGAGGTGGGGGGTACTGAATATGCATAAGCAGCAAATCCAGTCTAAGGTTTTTGTTCTTGCATTGCACACATCTATGGAAGCAGAGACTAATATGTAAGCATTAAGATTTATTTTATTTCTTTCCCCAGTGATTATATTGATAGTGAAATATCTTTGTCTGAGCACTTCAGCAATATAGCTTTAGGCGCCATAAAAATGCATAGATAGATGGCTACCAGTTCAATTAAGAGGTCTTAACCCAGCCTCCTATATGCAAACTCTGTCTATTTTAGGTTTAAATTTCTGCTCATAAATTTTTTAAAAACCCAAAGAAACTATGCTTTTCAAGGCTAGGTTGAAGTCTAAGCTTCCTTAAACAAAAAGCAGATCCCCAGATGGGAAAAAATATTGATAACTCTAATGTACTTCCTTAACGATAGCATTTCCAACTCCATCATTTGAATACACTCTAAATAATATTCTCTTCATTGTAATAGACAGAGATTCTGACTTGCAACAAGGGAATCAGAGAAACGCACTACCGTGGGGTCTCAGATAGAAGAAGGCCTTCCAGTTATATTTATTTGGGTTTGTTTTATGGGGCCTCCAATTATTTCAGGTAGTAGAAATCAGCTGACCAGGCGATAATCGTCTGCAAAATGTAAAACATAAAGTTACCTGGCTTCTGACAAATCGCTGTCAAGTATGTAAAAAGGAAAAGTAAAGGAATTGCTAACCTTCATGATAGTGTTTTAAAGCAAATGTTTAAGAAAGAGATCTTTCATTTGTATCAATTATGTATGAATAGAAATTAATTTGTAATTCTGGTCATCCAGCTGGTTCCATTCTTAACATTGTTGATTGGTTGGTTGCTTGGTGACCTTTGCAATACCAGAGAAAGTGCCCATGCATACTCAGTATGGAATAGCAATGGGACTGTGTAGTTTTGTTCCTTCTTAATAAGCAATGGTATTAAACAGCTCAGGGAAGAAAATAATTATTGAAGTTTGTAGATCATTTAAATGTTCTTCTAGATGTTGGCTTTGCCAATCCTTTACCAGAATGGTGTATTTTAGCATGCAGTCCTCTAATGGATAACAGTGTCTCCAGCTTTTGAATAAAACTGGAGAAATTAAATTCCGTTCTCAGTTTGGCTAGATGCCTCCTCCCGTGTTTGTATCTGAGCTTGCACAAGAGCGCTGCGGCCCCTTGCAGACCAACCCTGAGTGTTTTCCTGCTGCTCAGTTGTTTACTGTTTATTTTTCTGTAGCTTGGAAATTTAAACTTTCTTTGAACCTACCTGTATCCATCTTTTGTTGCTGTTCATGTTTTCCATAGCCATGTTATATTTCTGTAAAGATAGGGTGGCAATCCAAACGTAAAAGAAAAGTAAAAAGAACAAAGAAGTCCACTTTCAGATTCTAAAAAAAAAATATTTTGGTTCTCTCATATTCTTTTTGCCTTAATATTAATGGATAAATGTCAGAAAAAAATAATTGGCTTTGTATATCTAAATTAGGTGAGATCTAAAAAAAACAAACAAACCTGTTTTTCCCATTTGTTCGTGGAGAAGTGATTAATCAAAAAGATACCGCAACTGGAAGTAGAACATCGGCTAAGCTATCATATGGAAACTTAGGTTTGCTAGTGTTAGTCCAAATAAAATGTTCTATTTGGCAAAATTTTTGTATGTCTATTTTGGGACATGATCAGGAAAATTTTTAACTTTCCGAATATCAAAATTAGATCGTATTTTACTTTAAATTTGGTTATAAATATTAATCGTTTTAAAATTCCTACAACAAAAAACAATGCAGCTATGTCTTCCTCCAAACCCAAGTTGAATTACTTCTCAGAATATTTAACTGATAATTTTAATGGTAAAATTGCAGTTACCTTTCCTTAGAAAAAGAAGATAGTCGTGCCATATGTTTTTATTGTTTGCTATAAAAGTAATGTTAACTTACGGAGTTAAAATTTCAAATATGGGTCAGTATAAATTTGTTTACATTTTCCAGTTTTTGTGCAGGTCTCGTACGTACTTTTGTGGTTCGTTCTGAAGGATTTCTCTAAAGATTTTTGAAATACAATGCTTTTTATTTGTGTTTTCACTATGCAATTGTTAGAAGGTGGTAAAAGCTATCACTTTGCCAGACTTAAATAAACATTCACCTTTTCACATCTTTTGTTTGAACCTTTGAATCCACGTAGAATTTTTACTATATCTACCAGGTTAAGATTATCTGAAAATTTAAAAATAGACGTTTCCTTTATAGTACTTTCGTATAATTAAAATATTTATTTGCTTAAAAGCAGGGAACCTTTCTAAAAGAAATTAGCATTTTTAGACCTAAGGTTATGAGTAGTACTACTTCTTTCTGCAATTTCTCCAGGAGAGGATGTTGATACTATAACTCTGTTGCAGTAGAAGTAATATTTTCAGTTTAATCACAGTTAGGTGTCATGACCTTTTGATCTTGCATTGAACTTCATGCAGAAATGTGGTCAAATTTCAGACAGCTAGTTCTAACCCTGTGAAGTCAAGGTAAAGGCAAGATCCAGACTTCCCAGAGATATAGAGGTGTTTCTATTTTTTTTAAATCTGTTTGTTTTAAAATAATGTTGTAAATGGTTTCAAGTCTCAGAAATTACTTTATGTCAAAAATTTTCCCCTTGAAACATTTTGCCTGATTTTCCTATCTCATCCCACAAAAAATGTATTATAAATATGTTTGCCTCTGGTTCTGTGAATTTTTCTTGATCTAACTTAATTTGTATCTAATTTTAAAATTAAATGTTACTTCATATTAAATTGTCCCATTTAGAAATTAAATTGAGTTAATTTTTAGTTTGAAAATCTGATTATATTTTTTAAATGGAAAATAAATTTAATTCAATAAAGGTGTTCAAGAACCTGTTTTTACTAACAAGCCCGTCTCAGATCTCTCAAATGCATTAGTACAAAAAAAAAAAAAAAAAAAAAAAACCTTACAAAGTGAGATAAACTTATACCTTTGGAAAGACTTTTCAAGTAATTTCCAGTAAATGCACTAGAATATTAGAACTCTAGTATTTAATGGTGTTAGTCTGCGTAGTCTGTTGCTGGAATATAGAACTAAATATCAACAGAACTTGTTACTGTTGTTTGGGTTGCTTTTATATACCAGCTTCAAAATATGTTTTGACATTTTATTATGTTCTGAATCAAGCTTCAGATGTGTGTAATGAAGGATGAAGTCTTTATCAGACTCTAGTGTATAAATAATGGAGAAGAGCAGTTTGGAAATGGTCTCTACTTAAGAGTATGGTTTCTGAAGAGTTTCTAGATACGAGCTGGCACAGACCAAGCACCGCTGGAGGTGTAAACAAAATCGAGCGTCCTCTCTAAAGGCACAGCTGCTGCTTTTCACCCTTTCTTTTCTCTTTCCATCTTTCCTTCTTTCATTTATCATGTCATTTCTTGTAACGTTCTCCTTATGTGCTGAACCTTTTGAGAAATTCTGGCGCCTCTGATCCACTTTCACTCACAGACCCTGTAATTTTTGGCTGTATGTTTTATGTTTTTCAGATTCAAGTCAATCTGAAAGTCCCAGCCAGCCAAGTGACGCTGACATTAAGGACCAGCCAGAAAATGGTAAGTTTAGCTTGGGACTCTAGCTGCTGCATTCAGAGTACACAGCAGCCAGCAGCCAAACAAGTACCAGCATTTGGGGTCTGTCCTATGGGTGCCCCACAGTAGGAACAATTTGGAAAACTCAAGGGAAAAACTCAAATAGATTTCTTTTTGGAGGACAATTTCTTCATTCTCTGGATCGCTCTAGCAGCCCCAAACCCTTTTTATCCTACCCCCCTCAATCATATCAGGGTACTTACTCATGAGAGCCTTAGTTACCAAGAAATTTGAGTATGAATTAAACTATGAGAGATGGGATTGATTTACCAAATCAGAAGCTTTTACAGAATAAGAGAGGAGCCTTGGCTTTTCATTTTGTTTTAGTCCCTTTTAAAGTGGCAAATGCCCCATAATCTTCTTCACTGGTGACATAAGATCTTTCATGGATAAGTATTTCTGAGGCCTTTTAGGAGCACAACCCTTTGCTAATCGCTTTAAGAAAATCATTTTTGCCTTTGAAAGATTTTTCCACTTTAAATTGTCTAAAAACAGTGAAGACACATGACAGTATTAAGTTTCTCAGTTGCATAAATATACAAACTTTCTGCTACAGAAATGCTATTAAAATATAATGTATATTTTATATATGAATGTAATAGTATGATACAGTAAGATGCTAATTTTGTGGTATGCACTTCAGGTGTGACAATGATCGTCATGGGTTAGAATTTTAAATTGAATAAAACCGTCAGTTTCAATAAAAACAGAGAAGGGAACTAGCAGTACCTGCCATATACTAAGCATTGTATTAGGTGCTTTCACAAGTATCATCTCATAAAAGTGCAGTGTAGCCTTCTTTCGTGGTAGAACTGAAAGCAGTAATAAGAATACTTGACTGTGAGGTAGGTGCCTGTGAGGGGAATATAGCATGGTGGTTAAAAGCTGAGACTGTGATACCAGATCTGCATTCAAATTCCCCCTCTGCTATTCTTATCTTTGTAATATTGGATAGGTTATGTAATCTCTCAGGACATTGATTTCTTTCTCGTCTTTAAAAATGAGGTAATAATATTACCTACCTGTCGGAGAATTAAATGAGATGATGTATATAATGTGCTTACCATGGTATCCTTCACATCGTTTGTATTTTTTAAAAATGTTTGTTGTTGTTTAATATTGGTCATTATTTTCCTTGTCATCATAATGCTACTATGTTTTCATCTGATTTATTTATTTATTTATTTTTCAGTAATGTTTTATTGAGATTTTGGTGAAAGTTTACACAGCAAGTTAGGGTCCCGCTTGACAATTTCCAAACAAATTGTTCGGTGACATCAGTTTCATTTATCACAAAGTGTCAGCATTCTCTTCCGTTGTGTTCTCTTTGTTCCCTTTCCAGTACTCTAGTTTCCCTGCCCCTTTATCTTCTCATCGTTGCTTTTGAGTAATTGTTGACCTTTTGGTCTCATACTGATGGTTTTTAAGGAGGGCTTCGATCATATAGGTGATATCCTTTATTTTGTGTGCCACTGTGCTATTTTGCAAAATGGTGATCTCAGGGGATAGACTTGGTTCTAGGTTTAAAGAGTATCTCAGGACAACAGTCTCAGGGAGTCCTCTGTTCTTTACCGTTCCAATTTGTCTGGCTTTTTTTTTTTTTTTTTTTTTTAAATAAAAGTTTGAGATCTCCATATTTTTCTCCCATCCTATCTGGGACCAACTATCGTGTCCCCAGTCAGGACTGGTCAGTGGTGATTGCCGGGCACCATCTAGTTCTGGTCTCAGGGTAGATGAGGTTGTGGCTGGTGGACTTGTTTCTTCTCTGAGCTTTTGGTTATCTTCTTAGTATTTTGCTCCTGGGGAGTAGACACCTGTGGTTGTGTCTTAGATGGCTGCTCGCAAGCTTTTAAGACCCCAGCTGCTACTTACTTCACCGGCATACAGATCATGATTTTTGGTTTTCATCTATTTTAAATGGTCTCCTTACCTGATTTTCTCTTCCTTGTGTTGTTCTGTGCCCTATTCCATTTTAATCTCCTTCTGATCTTTTGGAATAGATTAATGAATTGAATTACGTCAGATGGAGGATTAGAGTATACCACATTAGAAATCTTATCACTAATTTTTCAGAATTTGTTTCATTTTCTAAGCCTGAAAACTTCTTTATTACATTGTCAGGCAGTAGCATCAAATATGAACTATCTGGCTATTCCTTTCCTCATACTGGTATTTTGGTGAGATATATGTATATGTATATATATATATATATGCCCATTGCTGTCGAGTGGATTCCGACTCATAGCAACCATATAGGACAGAGTGGAACTGCCCCATAGGGTTTTCAAGGAGCACCTGGTGGATTTGAACTGCTGACCTTTTGGTTAGTAGCTGTAGCTCTTAACTACTATGCCATCAGGTTTTCCAATATATATACACATACATACATGCATATATACTTGTGTGTGTCTGTGTGTGTGTATACGTATACATATGGAGCCCTGGTGGTATAGTGGTTAAGAGCTCAGGCTACTAACCAAAAGACCAGCAGTTTGAATCCACCAGCTGCTCTTTGGAAACTCTATGGGGCAGTTCTACTCTGTCCTATAGGGTTGATATGAGTCAGAATTGACTTGATGGCAACAGGTTTTTTTTTTTTTTGAGGGAGGGGTTTATACATTTTTTATATACGTTTTTGAAAATATATACATTTAAAAAAATCAAAGTTGTCTTTTCAAATCAGGCATTAAAAGAGAGAGAGAGAAAGAGAAGAGAGGGAGGTATCTGGAGGTTTGTTCTTAGGGTCATAGAACAGTTACATCTTATTTTTTATCGACATTTTAAATGAGTGATATTTACACACTGGTTTCATTCTTTATTTTCCACTTGGCCTGTAGGTGAAGCCGTAAGGGTTTCATCTTTTCATGCATTTATATATAATCTCCCTGAAAACACGTCCAGAGATATTCATTTTATTTGCATTCTAAATAATTTGTGGGCCGTAGGTGTATGTAGTTCACGTATTTTGGTCTGGCCGCCACTCTAGCAGGCCTGTGATTCATCTGTCTTCATAAAATGGCCGACAAGCTGTTCACATGCAAATATAAATTGAGAGCATGAGAGGCCTGGCATGCCTTTCTGGAGCTGCTTGCGGTACCGATATTGTGCATTTTCTATTCCAAAAAGCAACCAAGATTGAGCCTGGATTTTCCAGCCAAGGGCATGGAGATACTAGCCAGGTTCACTTTTAACCCTAAATTATTTGGTGCTACCTCAAGGATTTTCTGTAGCATTTTGAGGGAATCGTGGAAATTCAAAGAAAAAAAGTATTAATATCTAAGAGAAAAAGTAACCAATTCTTACGTTCCAAATTGCCATTTATTTCAAAGAAACAAGAGAACCTGGTTTTTCTTAGGCAGCCCCAGTTGAAGCTCAGACTGGAGGAACATCAGCCTACTCTCGGCTTCCTCTATCTGCCTTTTGTTAATGTCAGATGAAGTTATTGGAAGAAAAATGATTTTATCTCTTCTCCAAAAACATATAATCCCTAGAGGGAAATCCATGAAGATCTCAGGGTATTTACATGCGTTAGACAACTTTCCACTTTCTGGCTTTGCCTCAATCAGGGGAGTGTTCTCTCTCCTTTATCACCCCAGGTTATAAACATGAGTTTCTAGAAGAGTTTTTTTGTTGTTATTACTGATTGTTAAGTTTTTTTTTAAGAGAGAACTCTCATGGACCTATCAACAAAGTTCTAAGAACTTTTGGAATCTTGGTGGATGAAGAAGTGACAGATTTTGGTTTTCAGATAAAGCGAGAACTCATTACTCCTTTATGTATGTGGAAGGGGAAAGAATATTCTTTTTATCCTAGCTCTTAAAGAGAAAGGTAATGGGAAATGAATGGTATTTCCCTAGTAACCCATGGAGAATGACTAGACAAATGGTAACATGCTGTTTCATCCAAAACCATAAACTAGGCTGTGTAACTTTACCTAAAGTGGATGCAGCTGTTTCTTCCCTGGCCAGCTAGTCTGTTTTTTTAGTGGAATTTTTGTGTTCTTTTCTCCTACTCCCTTAAGAGTCAACCATAAAAGAAGCAAATCTTTGTCCAATTAGAGCATTAGATGGGAATTCTGAAGAAATTACCAGAAGCCCAGAGATAAAATATCAGAATCTTTGAAACTCAAAATTGGTATAATATAAAAAATTCTGCCTCTAGGGTCAAACAGACCAGGGTTCAAATTAAATATAGCTGGGTGACTTGGAGTAAGCTATTGCCCCCAATCTCTGTTTTATTATCAGTAAAATAGGAATACTCCAAGTAACTACCTTGTGAGTATTGAAATGAGAATATGCATATGAAACAGCATATGCCCAATTCATAGTAAGGACTCAAATGTAACCATTACTATTCTCCAGTCAAAGCTTATCATATCTGTAATGAATACACATATTTGAGAGGTCAAGAGCTGGGAGCCTTAGAGCGGAAGGGGATAGTGACAGAAATAAACCAAGACTTTTGCAGGCATCCCTTATAGATAACTATTCTTCTCCCGAACGTCAGACGTAGGTCTCCTTCTTAAATCTGCCCACAATCCTCACAGCACCACGTCTATTTTACTGTTTAGTTCTATCCTCACATTCTGTTCATCTCCTATGAATTTGAGAGCCAAGAAACTGCAAAAGTGATTCACAGTTGCTGGAACCTTCAAAACGATGTTGTATGTGGTTTTAGCACCGCTACTAAGTCTGTGGTTTTATGAGTGTCCTTTTCTCTTTTTGGGCCTCCATATCAACTGTAAGATGATTGTATTCAGTGAATTGTATAGTCCCTTCCACTTAAAACATTCTTCTGTTCTATCACATGGGCCTCTCAAGAATGGACGTCAGAATAAAGTTTCTAAAATCAATTTTTCTTAATTCTGGAAAGAAGGGGCTCCTCCAGATGTCTTTAATTTTAGCTGAGTTTTTCCAAGGGACAAACCAAATAGAATCTGGTTTATTAAAAACTATAAGCCGATTAAGGGTAGGGTTCATGACAAATACCTTTTTGAAATAATCTTGCACGGCACATAGCTCTGTACCTTGAACTTAGTAGTTACCCGGCGCTTATTTGCTAGATGAATAAAATTAATAAATAGATGAATATGTTGTCATTATCTTCAGATTTATTTTGAGTGCCTGCTCATTGCTGATTTGCCAAGAGTTTTTTTAAGAAAAAGTCCTGGAGAAGCTAAAAACCTAACTTGGGTGTAGGGGAGGGCTGTGCACAGACACTGCACACACAGATGTGACTGAGGACGCTAGGAAGCCAAAGCTGGGGGCTTGGCACTGACTGCTGTAGTAGACCAGGTTTTTTGTTTTGACTTTCCCCCCAATGAGCAGGTGCGATCACAGGTGTGAAACACCATCGTGTTAGCTTATGCTTGGTTACCAAAGAGAATGTTATCCAGACAAAATTCTCAGCTCTGACTGGTATCATTCATTTAATCCTTTGGCATATTGTTGAAACCTCCTCTCTGGCTTTTCAAAGGCCTCTGAAGGTTTTAAGTCTTATTTGTTGAACCTTGGCGTAGGATATCTATTCAAACCACCTTTGTGAATTCCCATGACGCACTTTGGTTACTGTTAAAATTTTACAGGACAGAATATTTCAAGCGCCTGCTTGATGTTTGCAGGGCCTGTGAACAGTCCTCCAAAGCTTGCATTCTTTGGTGCATCAGGTCAGTCCTTAATGAGGGAAAAGCACATGTGATAACCTTCCCGCTTAATTCAAGGCACGCTTCTGTAGGGCCACAGTGAGTCAGTGTCTGAGACAACAGCGTAGTCCAACACTGGCACTCTGAAAACATGCTCCCTGCTGGGACTCCGTGTTATCGGTGAAAGCACCCTTAAGCAAAAAAGGAAATGTGGGGTCCCCTTGCCAGAAAAAGAAAAAGCTATGTCCGCTTCTTTTTTTTTCTATTTACTCTCTCTTATCACCTACCCGGCCTGCTAAGAATAACCTCATCTTAAGGGGTCTCTAAAAATGAGATATTTATAGCAAAGAATCAAAGTTGGTTTTTAGATGATTTTCTTTAGGTTTAATTGTGTTTATTCTTCCTCATTTATCTGGTAGTGGCACATATGTTGGTGGCATCAACACTCAGATGCGGCCTTTGCAATCAGCGGAAGGCCATTAATCATGATGTTCTCCCCACATTTTGAAAATTTCCAGCTCAACCTGACAATTTGAAAATTACCCTGGAGACTGGTTGAATCCAGCCTTCTTGTTCACCATCTTCACTTCTGTCATCCCCATCTTGTATTGTTAAACTAGATATCTCTGCTAAATGACGCTAGCTGAATGAGGAATGTACTCTTGTCGTCAGTGAAAAATGTCAGTATATCATTAGTTATCACTTAACTAATTTCTGTGAGTATTTTAATGTTTATGAAGTAATTTCCAAGGCTACTGGCGTTCTGACTTAAGATTTGTACGTAGGATTCGCTTTGCAATTTTGGGGTAAGAGAACTATAAATTCCTTTTTTTTTTTTTTTTTGATAGACATTCTTTAATTTGATTTTTTTTTTAAAGTGAGCCCTCTGCTTAATGTTTTAATTTTTACTACCTTCTCAAATATATAATAGATTAATATATTGCCATATTTATAAATAGTGGGAAAGCAAAATAAATTGATAATTCCAGTCTCTAAGAATTGTCACTTGCTTCTGGATGGGCTGCTGGTTTTAGGAGCTATTTTGATGAATGTGTCATTTTCGTTGGGTCATTTTAGGAATTTTGGAGGCAATACAGTCTTACAGTTTACATTTTATTGGGGAAGCAGGAGCATTCTAGCACCATTGGTTTGTAAATACAGTTTATCAATATTTCATAATTAAAATGACTGCCTTTTACAATTACCTAGCAACAGTTATTCTCTGCAGTGTTCTTTTAAAACACCCTGCAGGGAAAGACACAGTCGAGTGACCACCAAAATAGCAGCAATAACAGTAATGATCAATATTCTAAAATATGTAAAGGTCTCAACTCAGGGAGACATTAAACCTAAATGCCGTCTGGTTTCCAGATCTATGTAATTAAATTCTGACTGATGAATTTTCAGAAATGGGATGGAGCTAGTCTCTCCTGTTTAAGAGACTAGGGAACTAACTAGAATTTGACTTGATCTAAAATGTCCGTCGGAGACCAGGTGAATTCTGCTTTCTTAACTATTGTTAGCAGATGTGACCTATCGTCGTTTGCAGAGGCTCTTTAGACAAAGGAAATTCTTGGGTCTTGCCTATGAAGGATGAGGTATCAGGTGAGGCTGGGATCCTCCCTATAAGCAGTCTGTAGTGTAGAGTGTGCTAGATTTAACCCACAGGAGCCAGTGTAGTTAAGGGGCCTTTTCAACTGAAAATAAGGAAGGAAATTTGTTGTAATTTTAAAGAATTGGTTTTACCTCACACATTATGGGTATTTTATTGTCCTACAAACAGAGGATTAACTAGCTGAGCAGGCTTTAGGCATTTGGATAGTAGCCAAAAAAGGGGAATGTTTTAGACCCGAAGCTCCCGATTTCCAAATTCCAAAATGGACAGGGTGGGTGGTCTATTTCAGACATCTCCTCCCTCCTTCAATCCCTTCACACACAAATAGTTATAATGGAGGGAAGACAAAAAGGGCTTTCTTCCCGGTCCTCAAATTCTGACTCTTGTCTCAGGAGAGCCAACCGTTCGAGTGCCCATTGGCTGTAATGTCCCAAGGAGAAAAGCATTTGTAAGTGTTTATTTATAATTTATGTCAGATTGTATAAATGTATCTGTAGATCTCGATTTTAAAAAAATACTATGCAATAAAATTGATGTAGTATTTGAATCGGGCTCGGAAAAGAAAGCAAATGAGGAACCGTCATCAAATCATAGTACGGTAGCAGGTGCATCTAGTGCTTATCTCTGGCTGCAGCACATTGTGCAATTGTTCTGATTTCCCCGAGATCTAAGCCAGGAACTAGTGTGCGAAGATTCAGAGTGTATTTCTAATGGTCACTTTCACATACCTCCCCCATCAATTGAAGATTTGCATCAAAGAAAAAAAATCAACATCGTAAAATATCAGGGAGACTAGTTTGGGTCAAGAATAGTATATGATAATGCTTAGGGGACATTGACCTTAAGGGTGATGGAGAAATTCGGGAACAGTTAATGGTAATTGTTGAACGACATGATGAACACAATTAATGTCTCTGAACTGTACATGTGAAGATTGTTGAAATGGCAAATGTATCGTGACTTATATAATTACCACAATACAAAACATATATTATTAACAACAACGAAAAGATGAAGAAAATAATCAAAGGAAAGGAAATGCACTAAAATATTAAAAGTGGGAATAAAGAAAAAAGACTAGGAGTTTTCCTTGCCACAAATAATAGGGTCATTACTATTCGACATTTGACTGTAAATTTTTTGTTTTTAAGCCTGAATATTATTTTTTGGAAGGAATTATCCGTTTGTGGATAATATTAGTAAACTGAATGTAATATAAATAATTTATTTGGGGATTTGCAGTTACTAATCCAGAATGATTAGTTGTCCGCTACAAAAATTCATTTGGCCACAAGAATTTTTGGCACCTTTTCTCCCTACAGGTTGCTCATTCTTTTTCTTTTCTTCAGGTTTTACTCAGCTCCAGGCAACTCTTTACCCCTGGCATTAGCCTGTCGCTAAGGAGATCTACTGGGATAGCACCATACAGGTGGGGGAGGGATAGTATTTTCTGCAGACTACTTTTCCCCAGCTCAGTTATTAATTTCTATACTGGGTTGATTCTAACCCAGAGGAAACAAGGGAATCTCATATGCCTTGTACGCAGGCCTCATATGGCGAATATCCGAAAGGAGATGTGTGAAGGATGTTGTGGCAAGGCCCAGGAAAATAGGAATGACTTTCCAACAGTCTCTCCACGAAGGAAATTCGGTGTTTTCTTAGATCTCTGTAGGTATTTTGCAACCAGAGAGCCTCTCAGCAAGCAGCATTGTGAACTCAAGAGATGAAGAATAAGAAGAAGCCATATCACAGCTTCCAAATAGGTCAGATTAGCAAAGGAGAGTTGCCGCTAAAAGCCTGACACTGAGCTTCTGTTAAGGGGAAATCAGTTGTCCAAGTCACTTAGAGACTCATGCCTCAGTTTTCTCATAAGTAATTCAGCAGACAGTTATTAAGAATCTGCTGGCTACATTTGTACTACATGCCTTAAGCGTTGAGGGTATACAGAGATGGATCAGACATCTGCTCTTGAGGACCTGACATTCTAGTAAGGTTATGATTCAATCATTCATTCAGGAAATATTTGTCTAGTGCATTCTAAGAACAGGCATCATTCTAGGCACTGCACTGAACAAAACAAAGTTCCTGCTTTATGGAGCTTGCCTTCTGGCCAGATGAGACAGACAATTAACTAATATGTATGCGATATGCCAAGTGGTATTAAATGTTTTGAAGAAAAATAACAGATAAAGGGATAAGCAACGGAGGGTGTGGGTGCTATTTCACATAGGGTGGTCAGGGAAGGCTTTTCTGATCTGTTGACATTTGAGCCAACACCTGAAGAAGGTGAAGAAGTGAGCTATGCCAGTAGTATAGGGAATTGTGTTTTAGGAAAAGGGAACAGTAAGGGTAAAGGCACTGAGGCATGTTGGAGGAATAGTAAAGGGGTCAGTGTGGCTGGAGGGCTTGAATGAGGGTGTGGGCAGTAGGAAATGCTGTTGAGGGTAGCAGGAAGCTAAATTATATTGGACCTTGTGGGCCAAAGTAAACCAAAACCAAACCAAACTAGTTGCCATAGAGAGTTGATGCTGACTTATGGCAACCCCATGTGTGTCTGAATGGAACTATGCTCCATAGGGTTTTCAAAGGCTCATTTTCAAAAATGGATTTCCAGGCTGCTCTTTGGAGGAGCCTCTGGGTGGAATGGAACCTCCCATCTTTCAGTTAGCAGCCAAGCACATTAATCGTTTGACCACCTGGGGATTCCCAGGCCAAAGTAAGAACTTGGTAAATCCTTGGTGTGGCTATGATATATTCTCCAGAGGAATGTACATACCCAAATCCCTTCGTTTCTTGGTACAGTAGCTATTTTCCAAGCCCCTACAACATGCCAGTCACAATTGTAGATATTGAGATCAGGGGTGGGCAAAGCAGGCATAGAGTTTAGAGTGGAGTCATAGAGAAAGGCTTAATTCATAGCATTCTCAAGAAATAAGACTCTCTCATCTGCCTTGGCAGTATCTTTTAGTTCTTCCCTTGTGCCTATGGTACTGAAAGCTGACTTAACTTGCATGGAATATTTGACTTCACATAGCCACTGACTTGTGCAAACTATTCCTTTCTCTTTTAAGGGAGTTCTAAATCTATGGGGTTAAAAATTACCCTTTATCTCAAAATGATATTAGATTGTAATCTCCCAAAGTCAATTACATGTACGTAAAGGTTGATTTTGCTTCTTGATAGTTGCCTGATTTAGCAAACAGCAAAACAAAAACCTAAAACCAAACAAAAACAAGATGCCAAGTTAAGTTGGAATTTTAGGTAAGCAGTGAATAATTTTTTAGTATTGCATGGGATATACTTATACTGAAAGATTATACATTGTTTATCTAAACAGTGTCCTGTATTGTATCTGGCAACAAGTCCTAATTCTTCACACATTCCCCTGGAGTTGAAGGGGCAATACTAATAGCAGCATATGAAAGGTTTGATTAGTCTATGATGATTTCACTGATCAGAGAGGGTCAAACCACTGGAATTTAACCCACTGAAAATGAAACATGGGAAAGGTACCACAAAGTCCTAATGACTGCTTAAATTCCATTCCTCTCGCATTTGCTGGTACCTAGCCTGGTTGTGATCTTGGAACAATAAGCCGTTTGTGAGCCCTAGTCAATAGGTACAATACAGTAGCTGAGAGCCACTCAACCTATGCAAGTAAGTTTAATTAGTGGGCTATTAATTGAGTAAGCCATTGGGACAGTATGTGAGTCACTTCTTCAAACTAAACGAAAAGGAAGTGTATCTTGTCGCCAGATCTAGTTACTGGCAGACTATCTAGCTTATGAAAGATGATGAAAATAGAAAGTCAAAGAATACAGTATTGGGACATTCCATATTCAAAGGTGAAGTAGACAAAAGGCATTTCAGATAAGCTTGAAATAGCAGGTGCCATATTTTTCATGTACTAGGAAGCTAAGTATATTTTTTCATTTGTAGTTAAGGACTATTTTTCTAGGTATTACAAAACTTGTCTGAAGGTGTTAGAAAAAGACGCTGTGCCCCTTGAACCCTCCCAGTTTAAGAAAGAATAATGTTTACAGATTCAAGGGAGGTAGCTTTGGAAAATAGGGTTACGTTATTGGTCTTTGGGGAACCCTGGTGGCATAGTAGTTAAGAGGTTGGCTGCTAAACAAAAAATCAGCAGTTCAAATCCACCAGCTGCTCCTTGGAAACCCTATGGGGCAGTTCTACTCTGTCCAATAAGGTCTCTATGAGTCAAAATCGACTGGATGGCAATGGGTTTGGGTTTTTGTTTGTTTGTTTTAATTGGGCTTTAGAGCTAGATAATGACAAAAATCATGATTTTGGTAATAGTAGTCATAATAATAGCTCAGGTTCATTGTGGACTTTCTGTGTGCCCGTGTGTTGGTTTGCGTCTTCCAAGAAACACGTACCCTGATGGGATTAGATGTGCAATGAAATTATTGGGGGAAACACTTATGAAATATAAAGGGGAGGGAGGTGGAGTATCCAGGAGAAACTTGAAACTGTGATAACAGGTCTTACACCTGTGACAGAAGAGGGAGAAAGGAAAGAGGATTGGGCAGGAATAGCCCCGGGCAGCCACAAGGTTCTAAGAACATTTCAGCCAGGCCAGTGGAGAGTTTGAGCCAGAGTCACCTGTTGGAAGAGTTCTGTGTCCCATAGGAACGGTCTTACAGTTAGTATATTCCCCCTCAGTCATTGGCTGGGAGCAACCCAGAGGAAGTGTGGCCTTCAAACAAACGTGAGGGTAGGCCCAGATGGATGACAACTGCATAGTCAGACAACTATGCTCCTTGTAGCAAGAGATCTAAGTGACTCATTTTCATGGCCACCGCACCCCAGGCATTGTGCTAAGATGTCACTTAGTCCTAAAAACAACCCAAAGGAGGTAGGTACTATTAGTTTGCCCATTGTACAGGTGAGGAAACTAAGACGGAAAGAATCTAAGTAACTTGCCCAAGTCGGGAAAGCAGAAAGAGTATTCAGACACTTAGCCTAACCCCAAAATCTAATTGTGTAACCATTACATTATATTATGGGAAGAATAGTATTCAATTTCTAGTTCTCTTACCTATTGATTATGTAATTTTGGCCAAATTAGTTAACTCTTGGACTTGTGTTTCCTCATTGATAAGGTAGGATTTCATCACCTTCCCAGAATATGTGTTTTGTTTTGTTTTGAACTCAGTGTTTTTCTTTTCCTTCCTCATGATTTTCTATCATCTAGGATTGTCACTTCTTCCTTTATTGCTCAACCTCCCAAGTATCTGCTTTAGCCTTGTGCACGGTTCCTACAGGCTTCATTACCTCCTCAAAAGTAAAGGGACTTTCTGTGGGGATTGTGTGTGTGTGTGTGTGTGTGTGTGTGTGTATATAGTGCTCAGCACTTGCATGATCCATAGTCCACTCAGTAAAATGCAGCCCACCTTCTCTTTCATCTGCTTCATTGTCTCATGGACATAAACCATGTGCAAGAAACAATCTAGAACAGATCTCTTACTTGTTTTTATTTTTTTTGTTGTTGTTCTGTATTTTGGAAAAATTACATTCTTTATTTTTCTTATAAACATGTTTTCTACTGCCTCTAGTATTATGAGTATATGGTTCTTTAGTGGATATTTTTAACAATGGACTAAATTTTCGTCTGATTTTTCTGCTGGAGGTAGAGATTATAAAATGAGGTTTGTTGTAAGGTATTTATGCCAGATGCCATTATATTTGTTGGATGGCATAAAACAATTATGATTGCCAGTAAATTTGAAAGTATTTCACATTGCAAAAGACGTAGGAATGTAGTTTTATTGAAAAAATAAAGTGTTTATTTCCATCCCACATTTTTTTTGTGTGCAGTACAATAGAAGTTTGCACCTCATCACTTTCATTTTAGATTTCTGAATTATTTAAAAGAATCGGTTAATTCTCCATTTCAAGTGAGCAAGACAAAGTTCATTAGGATATCTGATTCCTAGCATGTCCCACATTCATAGATCATGTTAACTCCGTAGAGAGGTTTATCTTCTTTTAAAATTGCAAATGCTGTCCAAACTGAAAGCTTTTCATTTTAATGAGTTCGTTCAGCTTTGAACTGTAAGTAAGATCCTTAACAGTACAGAGTGGGAAAACGAGGCACCTTGTTGTCAGAGCATTAGACATTTCTAAAAGTAGCAATGCACAGAACATATCTGCCTTTGAGTCCTACTGGATTTGCAAATTGATATAATGAGATGCCTACAAGTAAAACTTAACACACTCTTACACACACAGTTGGCCAGAAGTGCCAAATGGTGGTCCTTGAAAGGAGCCAAAGGAAAATCTTAAAAGAGATCATCCATTGCTTTTCCCTAGATAAAACTACAGGCTGAAAATACCAAGATTTTTGCTTTCGACTCTGTGTCTGTGAACTCATTGGTTATCGTACACTTACAGATGCTTTGTCAGTTAGTTACACTTTGGGTTCGTTTAATAAGAGATGGGGGAGAGGTGAATTATCCATTATTTAATAAAGAATCAGTTTAGAAAATCAAATACTTTGAGAAATAGGGTTCACATGAGGAAAATATCTCCAGGGGGCCTTAACGGTGAAAAGATGTGGAAGTCTCTGCTGTAGACCAGTGATTAATAGCTTTTAACTTTCTCTTAGGAATGAAGAAGAAAGAAGAGAAAAGTAGGTGCCAGTGAGAGCCAATAAAGACTGACTGTGCTCGGGGGCTGCCCATCATCTCCCTAGCCTAGTATCCCTTCCATTCATTCTTTCAACATACTGTTAGATTCAATTCTGAGTAGAGTGGCAGTGAGGGTCAACATGGAAAGCACTATGGGATTCTGACAGCACTTCTCTACATAAATGGATTAGGAAAGCATAATTTTTGCACATAAGGCCCTAACAAAGTTTGGTTGGTTAATCATGCATAGTTGTGTGTAATATTTGAGTTTAGGGCTCAGATCTCTTTCTGTGTGGATTCTCTCTGTGCATCAATGACCATGGTTGAATGGTAGTATGCATTAGACACTTTAAAACATCAGGGTATGTTATCTTAATTTGGCATAATAAGTCTGTGAGGTAAAGGATGAGGAGAATGAGGTTCAGGGAGATTGAGGCTTGTGTCCATGGTCAACAGCAAGTAAGTAGAAGAGTAAGTGCTACTTTGTCCCCCTTGGGAGAGTTCTGAGACTACAAATAATGGATAGTAACTATAATAATCTCAAATAATCTGTAGGTGTTTATATTTTAAGTGTATTTTCTGTGTGCCCTGTCCTCCTTCCCCAGAGAAGTTGTAAATTTGAGGTGAGGAGTGACAATGATGATAATTATGATGGTGGTGGTCAGTTAGTTAAAACTAGATCATCTGTCAGTCCTTCTACCTGGACACTGGCAAATGAAAACATCAATATATCACAATAGGCTGAAAGGGAAACCAACAAGAGAGGATGCTGTGTGAACCCTTTGATGTGCAGAATTCTACATATCCCTTGGGTTACCTCACATACCGTAAGTGACATGTGACCATCAGACATAGGTACAGAGCGAGGGAGATGGCATTATTAATAATTAATTCATTTTTCTTTTTTAGAAGATGCAAAGTAAATAGGAATAGTAGTCCCAATATTCTTGAGGGTACTGCTAATAAATATTTTGAGGAGACCTTTATTCTAAACTACGTACTCCTTGAGGGCAAAAACTAGTGATTGTTGTTGTATTCCAAACACAGTGCCTGGCACTCAATAAATATTTTGGAGGAATGAATGAGTGAGTAAACGAGTTAATGCATGATTCTTGTCCTCAGGAGTTTAATGTCTTTTATGGGGAAAATAATATGTAATCATAGGTTAATACCCCCCTTTCTAATTCATCCTTTCTTAATCATACTTAATACAAGTGCTTATCCCTGAGCTAGGAAATGAGTGTATAAAGATAAATGAGATGCTGACCCAATGCTCATTGAATACATATTCTAGTGAGAAAGACAGATATTTCAACAAATATTTGCCATACAATGGATTATGATGATTTCCTGAAGGTATTTGGATAGTGTTTGGGCCACATGGTGGAGTGATAAAAGCTGTAAAGAAGGCAATGATGGTTAAGTTATAGGTGTTCATAGAAGAGCTTATTAGATATTTGCTGTAAATTTTGAAGTATATATATATATATATATGTTCCTGGAGCTCTGGTAGTACAGTGGTTAAGCATTTGGCTGCTAACCAAAATGTCAGCAGTTCGAATCCACCAGCTGCTCCTTGGAAAGCCAATGGGGCAGTTCTGCTCTGTCCTATAGGGTTACTGTGAGTCAGAATTGACTCAAACGCAATGGATTTTGGTTTTATATATGTTCCTAGATGTTACCTGGGGCTTCCTTGCCCCTTAGAATTAGCTCAGGACCCCCATCCCATATCCTGAGCAAATCTAAAGTCTGCTCCAGGATTTCTGCACGTTCCTGGGAGTGCTTTCAGGCTAAATTCCCTTCTGGCTCTCAGTTCTTGTATCTGCTGAGTTGGTTCAGTTTTTAGATATTCTCCCAAGCCATATAATGCTCTCTCCTATGTCCTGTGCCCCAGATGTTGAGTTCAGCCCCTTCTCTATATTTCTATACTGTATGCACACGGAGATGATGTAAGTAGCAGACTTTGGTGAAAGTTGGGGGCAATGGAGCCGAGGGGAGGTGCGCTTAGGTTGCATCTTGAAACAGGCGCACCACTGCACGTTGATTTCAGACAACCCCATTCTTAAGAGCACTTAGGCCACTTGACCATTTTGTCCTCTCTTCTTTCTCTTGCCCTCTCTTCTCTGAGCCTTTCCTTGTTTCTGTTTATTTCTAAATACCAGAGGAGGTTTGCTCTCTCTTATTTCCTTGAGTTTAGCAAATTTATGTTATTGAGAATCTCCTTTTTCATTTTTTTAAGAAGAAATGTACCATCGATGTATTTTCCTAATCAATGAATTCTGGTACTGTCCATAAAATAATAATGGGATATGTCCTTTCTATATGTGGGAGAGGGAAGGTATGAAGTCCCTGTTAAGCAAAAAGAACATTATGAATAGAAGCCCACAAGAAGAAAGGACTTAGCATATATGTTGTTGTTAGGTGCCATCAAATCGGTTCCAACTTATAGCTACCCTGCGTACAACAGAATGAAACACTGCCTGGTCCTGCCATATCTGGAGCATAACAAATAGCCTGGTTTGGCAAAGGCGGAGTGTTTCTGAACAGTTTCTAATATCCAGTCATATCATGTTTAATTCTTGGATGGCCAGGCATCTAGTGTGTTCCCCTTGGAATAAAGCTTGCTGACTGACTGGCTGACAGATAGAAAGCATCCGTAAGTGAAAGACAGAGACGAAATTAAAATGTGACTTCTTTGGCATCCACCTTTCGAACCTAGGCCTTCCCTACTTTACTCTAATTCAATTTAGGAGGTGTTGGATGGCAACTAATACAGTTAAGGAGAACCTCATGTAATCTCACTAACATTCTTAGAACATGATGCTCAAGGTTTTCTGGTCAAGGATATTTGCATTTGCATTTATAGAATAGTTAGAGCCAGAATTCTGTGCGTGTGAAAAGTCCTTGCTCTGAGAATGACATTTCCAAGCTGTCACAATCTGATGCGCTCAAAGCTAAAACCGAAATTGCCTTTTACTCTGTAAATATTGAAGACAAGGCTCAGCTTTGCACCAGTAAATTTGGTAGCCAGTGTACTGGCCTACTGGGTCAGAATCATAAAAACCCACTTTTGAGTTTAAATTATAATACAGTTCAAGCCTGAGGGATGTGATAAGGTGACACACTAAGCAGCCAGGGTCCCACATGTACTTGCTGGCCATCAGGCCACTTTAACGCTTATTTTCTAGTGCAGTTTGACGTGGAAGTATGAGCACATTATCTTTGTTCCTTGACTGTTATCTCCCATTTCTTGGTTGGTGTTTACAGTGAACTACAGAAATCTTCACACTAAATCTTCACATTTTATATTCATTCTTGCAACCGATATTTATTTATTCAACATCTATTATATGCCAGGCACTGTTCCAGGCATTAGACATAGGACTGACAAAGCAAGAGAAGTAGGTGATGTGCCTCAGATCACACATGGACGAGCAGTAGAGCTGAGACTTTTACTATCTAGTTCCTTGTTTACCGTTCTTTCTACTACACTCATCTTTTCTTAGACTTGCTGCTCCTTCCCCAGAAATAAACTGAAATTGAGAGGTGACTTGGCAGGCTACTGAAATTGTTCTTCTCATTTGCCAACAAGTTGTAAAGTTTACTGGAAAGTCATTTTAGGACTTTGAATCAAATTATCGTGATTTTGATATCACATTTATTTGTGCAGGAGTCCTGGTAACGTAGTGGTTAAGAGATCGGCTGACCAGAAGGTCGGCAGTTCGAATCCACCAGCTGCTCCTTAGAAACCCTATGGGGCAGTCCAGTTCTGTCCTGTAGGATCTGTATGGGTAGGAATCAGCTAGACAGCAATGGGTTATGTGTGTGATAATGTCTGCCGGACATTATCATAAAGTGGATTGTAAACTCTACGAGGAATCCCTGGGTGGCACAAATGGTTAAGCAGTCTGCTACTAACTGAAAGGTTGGCATTTTGAATCCACCCAGTAGCACCTTGGAAGAAAGGCCTGGCTATTTACTTCTGAAAGATCACAGACATTGAAAACTCTGTGGAGCACAGTTCTGTAAAACACATGAGGTTGCCATGAGTCAAAGCTGACTCGACGGCAACTGGTTTGCTTTTTTTGGCTTAAATTCCATGAAAGCAAGGACTGTCGTGTTTTCTTCCTTTTTTGTTAAACTCTGCATTTTCTCCTTAGCATAGTTCCTGTCACATAATATGTACCCAATAAATCCCTGTTGAATGAATGAATAAATGAAGAACTGAATGAATCTCTTCCGCCTTATTATGTCTTTATTGTTTGGCACAGTGTGCGTGCAGCATGAGTTCTCCATAAAAGTCTGTTGATGGCAGAGATTATAAATGACGTTGTCCATATTCAGTGGACCTCCGTTTAGAGCATGTAATCCCCACCCCATCTCTCTGCAGAATCCTATACTCAGTGCTTAGATGGCCAGTCAAGCGGCTTGCAGTTTTCTTTGCTGTATTGTGGTAGATGCCCGTGATACCTGGAGGACCCCTGGCTGCAGACACAGCAAAAACGTTTTGTGGCAGGGCATGAAAGGTTCACTGCCAGTCAGAGAGGAAAATTACCTTGGCTGAGACTAGCAGGATTTCCGGCTCCAGATATGATAGCCTTCTGTCTTCACCACCAGCATCACCATCTCCCCGCACCCATTAGCTTTCCTAGTGCAGCATGCTGACACAAAATAGCGCCCAAGGCGGGGCTGGGAGTAAATAGTCACGATGCGAAGTAAATCCTTGTTATATCACAAGCTGTGTGAGGTTGAGCAGGAAAAAGGAAAACAAGAATAAGACAGGAGCTGGCTCTGTATTAGAGTTTAAGCAAGTACATGTGTGAAAAGCAAAGCAACACCCAACTCGTATTATGTAATCAAGTATCTTAAACTATGCTTGTGAAAAAGCATAAATTTAGAGCACGGTGTCTGTCGTGCTCACTCTTCTTTCATAGTCTTGTAGGGTACAGAACATGGATAAAGTTCGAAGAAGTGTTGAGTTTGACAGTTTTTATTAGAAGAAACTTCTGTTTTGAAAGAAACAATGTAATCCTCTAATTTGAGCTTTGGCTGATGCGTGGTTGGAATAGGGGTGGGAAAGCTGGACCACAGCCTTGACTCTGCCAACTTGCCTAGCCGTGAAATGCTTTTAAACATTCTCCTTGGTTCAGACCGTGACTTTACCACTTATTAACAGTAAATGACTTTGGGAAAGGTTCTTTTCTGTGCCTCAGTTTTCTCATCTATAAAATGGGGCTATTTATTCTAACCTTTTTTTGCCCCCAAGGATTTAGAAGGATATAATGAGATCATATATCTGAAATACTTTATAAATAATCAAGCCATATAAAAAATGAGCTATTGTAATCATTTTTGTTTAGCAAGAATTCCTTGATTTCTATCCCTGGTGTCCTGGGAAATGCTAGGAAGTGAATGAGTATACTTCATTTGTTTTTTTCCTTTTCCCTTCAACCCAAGTGTACTCATTTTCAGGCTGAATATGATTACAAGGCTGTTGCATGGGGAACCAAAGCTCCTTTCTTAAGGGCAACATATTTTACCACTGGCACACAATTTCACCTCCTTGCCTGCAGAATCCTAAGGATGCTGAAAGTTATTCTTTCTGCCTTTACCGTGACCCCACTTTTACCATCTATTCAGCACTAATCTAGCATTCTAAAGATTTCAAAGATGATTCTTTTAAATGTGGGCATCCAAAATTGTCTCAAATATTAAAAACAAATAAATAAGACCCAGGATATCAAGTGGTGATATTCCAGTTGCTGTAGAATCTTTAGTATATGTTAGAATATGAGTCTTTGACTTCAAATTGACTCTGGGTTTATTCCTTCTTAAGCTCCCTTGAATCCCCAGACTTTTCCTTATTTGCATTGAGTATATTCATCCCAGTGGCATTTAGACCCACTTTTTACTTGGTTTTTTCTTAAACTTTTCTTTTTCTGGGACAATCAGCTCAGAGACAATAGCCTTTAATCATTGTATGCATGTATGTATGTGTATGTTTATTGATTGAATGATTGCCAAATAGGTGCATTTCACTGTATGTGAGGGTTATAGGAATACAATTGTCTCCACTAATTCTTACGTGTGTTGTATAGTCTTAAAAGGAAATATTGGCATCCTCTTTCTTAAGCCACTGGTCTGAAGGATCTGTCAGGCATAGAATTTAAATCACAGATTAATTATTTCTAAGGCTTTAGAAAGAAGTTTTGAGAACCTTCTGATTCCAATTCTTACCTCTGCTTTTTGGCCTCCATTTCTACTTACCCACCAGCTATCTGCTTCTTCATGACATCAAGCTCATTTAAAAAAAAAAAAAAATGAAGGCAGGAAGGAACAAATGAATGAAGGAAAGAACAAAGGAAGGAAGGAAAATTTCCATAAAACGAGAACATCCGCATATATTGAAAGGACTGTGATATGTTTGCCTTTTCGTGCACTTTTCTGGTTGAGCTGAATTCTTTTACCTCCCCTTCTCAGAAAACTCCTCCATTGTGCCCATCTTGGGCTGCAGCAGGGTGAGCATGGATCAGTCATTTTCAAGCCAATTCTTTTGCTCTGTGGTACTTACCAAGGAGTCTCTTTCTTACAATCTGACGTACATGACCTAAGTCAGTGCAGAGGAGCCTCCTTTTGTTAAATGGTTTATTCATTTCACCAGCCTGATGAAAGTTATATGAACCACAATGAATCACAACAATTTACCAGTTTAATTCTTTTTTTTACCCTGTATTCATTTAAAAGGTTTGCCCTATAAATATAGGACCTGTAGATAAAAGGTTTCTCTAAAAATCACTCTCTTTTCAAGATGTTTTCATTAGTTGGTATTCATTTAAGTGGGTTCTATTCTGCATACCATTAAAGGTGTGTGTAAATGTTTTTATTGGTTTCTTCCCTGTCTTCCACTTTTATATTTCCTCTATAAGAGGCAGTGCCATTAACCTTAGCAGTGCTGACTGTGGTTGTCTTTCGATCAGCCCCATCATTGCAAACCACTGATCCATAGCTTACATTACTTAAACCACTGGTTTCTAAACAGAAAAATAGCCCCATTACCTTCCTTGGAATGGTGATAGGCTGTCTGAAAAATCCTTTCGAAAAGAAGAGTGAGCAAAAATGCTCACTAGTTCCTTTGGGAATAGTCCTTTCTTCGATATAAGTGGGTATGGCAGTATTACTTGAGTTTCCCATTTTAACTCTACGTGAAACATTTATTGAGTGCCTGCTGTGTTCAGGGTGCTGTGTAAGGCACATGGGTGATACAAAGGTGTTCTAGATGCAGTCCTTTAGAAGCATTCTTTTTTTCTGCTGGTGGTGGACATGCATGTGCCTGTTAATAACGCAGGGCAAATATGCTAAGTGCTTCAAGAGTGAAACAGATTCAGTGCTCTTCGAGTGTAGAAGAGAGAATGCTTTAATTCAGACTTTAGTGACAGGGAATGGAAAATAGAAGTAGTAAGTTATATTTCAACCAACAGAGAGGAAAGGTAAGCAGGGCAGAGGGAGAAGCATGTTCGAAATCAATCAAATAGCACCACCAAAGGCACAGTGTGGTCTGGAAGTTTCTGGTGAGCTGGGAAAGTAGCCAACTAGAGTGGTATGACTTGTGTGAGGTTAAATGAGGAGATGAAAGAAAGGCAGAAGTGTCCACAAGGATGGCCTTCATGTTCTGACCTTCCCTTTTAGATATGCCCTGCAGCATAAATCAAAGACACTATCAGTTCCTACATGGTTTGTGGACTCACTGTCATCAGGATGTAAATCTTAACCTCACTCTATCATTCAACCAGTCAGTGTGTTGGTAGAAAAAGCATTGAATTAGGAGCCCAGAGAATTGGGTTCTATTCCTGTCTTAGCCATTCACTAGCTGTGATCTTAGGTAAGTAGCTGTTCTTCTGTGTGCCTTAGTTTGCTTTTCTGTGAAATGGAGATAATAGTACCTACCTCATGGTTGGTTAAGAGTCTTAAATGAGATGATGCCTGAAAGATGTTTAGCACAGTACCCAGCATATACAGTAAAACCCTGGAAAGGTGGAAACTTGTCAGAGAAGGAAAACTCAAATATTTTCCACTAACAATGATAGAAAAGTGGCAAGACTGCACCCTGTCAAAGGTGGAAAACTTGTGAGACCTGGAAAAACAAGGCAGTCCCATGGAGTTCTGGTTGTCACAGGTTTTGCTGTAGCTAAACCCACCCAAACCAAACCCACTGCTGTCAAGTCAGTTCCGACTCATAGCCATCCCGTAGGGTTTCCGAGGCTGTAAATGTCTACAGAAGCAGACTGCCACATCTTTTTCCCGAGGAGTCGCTGATGGTTTCAGATGCCAGCCTTTCAGTTAGCAGTCTTATTGCTTTAACCACTGTGCCACCAGGGCACCTATCACTGTAGCTAGTGCTCCAAAAAATGGAAACTACTAATTTTAAATATTAAATATCTTACTGCTCATTTTTGGTGAACTGGACTTTTTTTAAATCACTGATAATATACTGTAAAAAAATATAACATACAGGAAAAAAATTCTTCTCTCAAAGGGGTTGTATTAATTTGGAAATAAGATCCTGGTTTTTTGGTTTTGGTTTTTTTGTCTTTTTCAGTAAAAAATCACTCTAAAAGTGTGCTCATTTGTGTTTGCTGAGCAGCTATTTCGAAGCTTTTTGGACCTGAAGCTTACGGAATTACTTTTATGCATATCTGAAATAATTATGTGATAGTCTGTTATACTATTACAGCATAAAAGAGGATAGCAGGGCTCTTTTCCTATGCTTGGCGATTGTTCTAGTGCTCTAGTGAGTTTCTGGAAGCGAGAGAAGCTAAAGGAAGATGATCTTCACTAGCTATGTTCTAAGTGCTGAATTTTTCCATCTCTTACGGATTCCCTTCCTGTATCAGAAGGCTCGAAAGAGTCCTCAAATCACTGTTAGCATTCACTGCCATTCCAACAATTTTGCATCTTGATCTTTTCATTGATTCGTATTTTATCTTCTTTTTCCATCTTTCGAACTCCCTTCTGAACTTTGAAAAGACACACATGTTTGAAAGCTTGAACGCTTGATTTGGATCTATTTTAGGCAGTGGAGAAGAGGTTTTTAATTTATGTGCCAAAAATGGGGCCACTGCCTCTTTAATTTTCTTTTTAGTTTAATCTCTACATCTGTAGAGAAATGTTTGCACTTAAAGTACAACCTTTGAGGAAAGTATTTTTGTCAAAGAGAAACCTTAAACGGAGAACTGTAGGTAATGAATTCGAGGAAAATGTCTGGCAACATAGAATTCCACAAGTTTGAAGCTCTCAGTAAAATCTCAAGCAGCCCAAATGGAAAATTACCCAGCCTGTTTCCTCAAGATAGACTTGTTTGTACAGCTACTCGGAGTTTAAATGGCAGAACAGTAGGTACACACGCTGTACTTACAAGCTATGTTTGTATTACAATGCTGTGTTTTTAACCATCTTTTAGTTTGGAACACAGGCTGGTTAATGTCTTATTAGTTCTGTGCTTCCTGGATTATTCATGAATAGTTCAGCTGCATTTAATAACCAGAAAGAGAGGAACAAAAAGGCAAATAACTTCACTATGAATATTTCTCATCTCTTAGATTTTTACTTCTGTTTCATATGAAGACTATGTTAAAATTAGATGTTGAGTCCCACACTCACCCCAGAGTTTTAAAATATCTGAGTGTTCTTGAGTATATTCTTATTTTGTAGAGTCCGGTTAGGGATCTCTGAAACATTCAGAAAACTTGGATCCATTGGCAGGTCTGGGCTTCTCAAAGAGCAAATTAACTACGAATGACATTTAAATAATTTTTTCCTTACTTGTTATGGCCACTTCCATAGATATTATCGTGCTTACCAGTAAAATACAGTTTATCTCGGATGGTCATATTTTGTATGCTATGGGCAATAGCAATACTAGCCAACATTTATATTATACTGTGGAGTTGCACAAAACACTTTCTCATGTAATATCTCTTGGGTAGCTTGCAAATCTTCTAAGTATACTTATATGATATTGAAGCAGATCTGTACCTACTTCACTAGAATATGATTAGTAAGCATATTGAATTTTCTTAAAAAATTGTGCCTATCTGACATTTTGAGAACAAGACCATTTAGAAACTAGATTCTAAGTTCTTGTTTATATTAGGTAAAATAATATTATAGCAAATGTAATTGTTGTTTTTGTTATGTGCTATCGAGTCGGTTCTTACAGCAACGCTATGTACAACAGAACGAAACACTGTCCGGTCCTGAGCCATCCTCATAATCCTTGTTGTGCTTGAGCTCATTGTTGCACCTACTGTGTGAGTCTGCCTCACTGAGTGTTTTCCTCTCTTCCGCTGACCCTCTACTTTACCAAGCATGTTGCCCTTCTCCAGGGACTGGTCCCTCCTGATAACGTGTCCAAAGTACATGAGACAAAGTCTCACCATCCTCGCTTCTAAGGAGCATTCTGGCTGTAGTTCTGCCAAGATAGATTTGTTCATTTTTCTGGCAGCCCATGGTATATTCCATATTCTTCGCCAACACCGTAATTCAGAAGTGTCAGTTTTTTTCTTTCTGTCTTTCTTATTCATTGTCCAGCGTTCGCATGCATATGAGACAATTGAAAATACAATGTATCAGGCGCACCTGAGCCCTCAAAGTGACGTCTTTGCTTTTTAACACTTTAAAGAGGTCTTTTGCAGCAGGTTTGCCCAATGCACTGTGTCTTTTGATTTCTTGACTGTTGCCTCCATGGACGTTGTTATTAGAGTGTGGTAAAACACTGCTGTTTCTGTGTATGGGTAGATAGCCCACAGAGATTTTTTGGACTCATTAAAATAATTCTTTACAGTGAATAATCCAGTACAACCAATTTTATTTTTGGCTCATGTAACAGTTCTTACCCTTGAAAATATACTACTAAAATTGTAATCTTTCTAAATACTAAGCTTACATGCAGGTATGGATGTGGGTATATATGTTTTTTGTCGTTGTTAGCTGCTGTGGAGTGGGTTCTGACTCATACCAACCCTAAGTACAACAGAATGAAACACTGCCCAGTCCTGTGCCATCCTCAATATTGTTGCTGTGTTTGAGCCTATTTTGTAGCCACTGTGTCAGTCCATCTCACTGAATGTCTTCCTCTTTTTCGCTGACCCTCCTTCTCAAGGGACTGGTCCTTCCTAATAACATGTCCAAAGTATATAAGAAAACCTCACCATCTTCCCTTCTAAGGAGCATTCTGGCTGTACTTCTTCCAAGACAGATTTATTTGTTCTTCTGGCAGTCCATGATACATTCATTATTCTTTGCCAACACCATAATTCAAAGGTGTCGATTCTTCTTTGGTCTTCCGTAATGTATATATGAATATATGCACATATATAGGCCTGCATTTTCATAAAGATTGGAGGCTTACCAGAATATGTACAGTTAAGTGGAAAATATGAACAAATTTTTAAAAAAGCATCAGGTAGTATATGTAGTAGAAAGGCAAAATCAGAGGAAAAATTTGAATAAAGATTCTACCATATGGTTCTATATAGTTAATAACATTGAGACATCAGTTTGGTTCTGAATTTCCTGGCAGCCAAAGGAAAAAAAGAAATATGCATTATCAATTACATGACTCTCACTACCCATGAGAAGAAACATATTAGTTCCTCAAGGGAAGAAAGCTTTTCCTGGCACTTAGTTCCAATAATTTCTTTAATGGGAGGACACTGAAGGATATAGTGACGTTCAGTGTTATTGAAGTGAGTGCCCAAAGAGAAGACTTGGTAAAATAGCTTCTCTTAGGGCACTCTTAACTACAAGCTCAACGGGGGCAGTGGTGGTTCAGCGATAGAATTCTCACCTGGCATGCAGAGGAGACCTGAGTCAGATTCCCAGCCAATGCACCTCATACACAGCTGCCACCCATTTCTTAGTGGAGGCTTACATGTTGATATGATACTGAACAGGTTTCAGCAGAGCTTCCAGACTAAAATAGATAAGGATAAAAGGCCTGACAATCTACAGGTGAAAATCAGCCCATGAAAACCCTATGGATCACAGTGATCCAGTCGACAACCTATCATGGGGGAAGGGGCAGGACCAGGTAGTGTTTCATCCTGTTGTGCGTGTGGTTGCCATGAGTTGGGGCGTGCTTGGTGGCAGCTAACAACAACAACGAGATGAGAACCTAATGCAAATGTGTAACTCAAGGAAAATAATGCTGAGTGATCCATGAAAATAATTTGCTTATTATTCATCAGGAAATTTATCAAACCTAGAGAAATTTATATCATGACACTTACAGAACTAGAGAAGTAGGTAGGTCTCATAATCTTCATGATTTTAACATGTCTTACAGCTGGGCTTTTGATTAAAGCTGGTCCCCAGACAGTTCACACTGATATTTTTAAAAAACTTGTATTTGCTTAAGAATTGGATCCATATACTTTACAGAATAAACAAGCGGAGTTGGCTTCACAAGGTAAAAACTGAGGCTTCTTAAGAAGATTCTTGCCTGCCTGAGTATAGGGAGAGCAAGTGTCTGCCTTTGTGGTTATTTGTAATGGTGTTAAGAAATTTCCATCTAAAGGGTCTTCCCAATTGCTTAAAAATTCCTTTAACAGTGGGTAAAGTCTATTGTTTAAAGAAAAATGAGGTTTGGAATGCAGAGCCTTTTGAAAGAAGGTGAGAACACACCAATTTATTTCACCTCCAAATCTAAATGACTGATACCAGATTCTTGTCTGAAAGCAATTTCTCTTAGTGGAAAGAACTTAGAGTTCTTCGAGGCGAGTGAAAGTGTAGGTTCTGTCCCAGCAGGTCGCCTCCAAAAGCAAACAACGGTGCTGTTTCCTAAGGTACCTGTTGGCAGCACTCAACCATTGCTGACCTGGTGACCTTTGCATGAGTTTCGTCTACAGTGCCCCTGTGGAAGAGAACTTTTCTGTTGACAGTATTACTTGGACACACTATGGTTGCTTAAGACCAAAAGGATTATTTACACGTGGGAGAAGGTGGTAGGTGTGACAGTATGTGTTTTGACAACCGCCATTTTCCCCATGCAGTGATGAGAATTTCTCCTTTGACCTTGTTCATTCATTGCAGACAGGTGTGAGCTGGTACCTGTATCCTCACCAAGTGTAGGCACTCAAGATGCAAACTCTAGACAAAGTCCTTGTTCATAGTAGAAACCATATGGAATGTGGTAACTTTAACAGATTGTTGAGCTGTTTATCATGATATTATATTGTTTAGCCTAACAGTACGAAAAGAGGGATTTATTCTCCAAATAACCTAATCCCTAGCTACAGTTATTTTTTTAGTGTGCAACATTGGATCTATTTCATCAGAGAGCAACTGGGAGGTCCCAGGACAGTGACTAAGTGGGAATGAAATGACTAGTGAAAGCTTAGTTTCTAAGAATCTTGTTTTTGTGGAAATCCCCCTTAGACTAATGATAGAAAAGAAAACATGTGGTGTGTGTTGGGTAGCTCATTCCCCAGCAGGATGTTTTATTGTTTGTGTTTAGTCTTCATCCATAGTAACAATTAGAATGAATGCATCAGAAATGAAACATGCAAACCCTGTGACCTATCTGTAATCAACACAAATTAGTTTTGGGGCAGGAATATCCAGCTGCATATTAGTGTTATTAGATGTTTCCAAACATTTTATTTCAATATTTTGGGAAAAACACCCACAACAAACCTAAGTTTTCAATATGTTTCCTATTCAATATGTATTTTGCTTTTTAAGGATAATTAAATTGTATGTTTATAATTTCTTTGTTATTAGGTCATCAAAATGCTGCCTTTTGGAAAAATAATTTCAGCATAGGAAGGTTGTCCCTCTTCATCAACCTGTTCCTAGAATGGAGAATGTTGTTGTTGTTAGGTGCTGTGGATTTGGTTCCGACTCACAGTGAACCCATGTACAACAGAGCAAAATACTGCCCTGTCTTGCAGTTCTGGAAAAAGTATGTATCTTTTTCCCAAAAATAAAAACAAAAGACTTCAAACTCTAAAAATGCTTTTAAAAGTTCAAACCATTGCTCTTCATTTTGTTCTGATGATACTGAAATGAGTTTTTTCTGCTGTGATGATCATGATTCAAACCTGTTGCTGTCTAGTCAGTTCTGACTCATAGTGATCATATAGGACAGAGTAGAACTGCTCATAGGGTTTCTGAGGAGTGGCTGGTGGATTTGAACTGTGCACCTTTTTTGTTAGCAGACGTAGCTCTTAACCGCAGCGCCACCAGGCTATTGTTAATTGAGTGACTAAAATGAGCAGAGCACTGTGTCTGCTTTTCATCTTAAACCTCTTTTTATTGATGAGGAAACTGAGGCTCAGGTTAGTTACCTTCCACAGGTCACATTCCTTCCAAGTTGTTCCTTCAACATTCAACAAATATTTACTGAGCACCTACTATGTGCCAGACACTGTTTTAGTTGCACATGATACATCAGAGAAAAAAGCACCTAAAATTCCTGCCCTTCATGAAGCTCATGTTCTAGTGGATGGAAACACAATTGACAAATAAATGAGAGCTAGAAGAACTAGATGATGCCCAGCTACCACTACCGACCTCTCTGACCAGGGTCATAATAGAAGGTCCCAGTTCGAGTGAGAAAAAATAATGTAGAACAAAGCTCAGATTCATAAAAAGGACCAGACTTACTGGTCCAATAGAAATTGGAGGAACCTTCAAGACTATAGCTCTTAGACACCTTCTAAGTTGGCACTGAAGCCACTCCCAGAGGTCACCTTTCACCCAAATAATAGACAAGCCTATAAAATAAACAATAATACCAGTGAGGAAAGTGCTCCTTAGAACAATCATCTATATAAGACCAAAAAGACAACATCTGCCCAAAAGCAAAGATGAGAAGGCAGGAAGGGGGCAGGAGAACCAGACAAATGGAAATGGGGAAGCCTGGGTGGTATTGGAGAGAGGGCTGACACATTTCAGGGATTGCAACCAATGTCACAGTTTGTATATAAATTATTGAATGAAAAACTAATTTGCTCTGTAGCCCTTCACCTAAAGCACAATAAAATATGCAAAAATAAATAAATGAGAAAAGTGCATTGTGTGTAAGATAGTGATAATTTTGCTACAGAGAAAAATTAAAACAGCAAGAGGAATAGGGAGTTGGGAAGAGGATTGATTTTGAAGAAGATGGTTATAGAGACATTACTGAGAAGTTGACATTTGAACAAAGACCTAAAGGAGGGAAGGGAGCAGGACACGCAGGTATCTGGGGTGAGACCAGTGAGGACAGAAAGTGAGTGATGGAAGTGTATTAGAAGAAGAACCAGGTAAAGGGGCTGGGGATGAAGGGCAGTACATGTAGGTCAGTGGTTCTCAAGCTTTAGCATCATCAGAATCAATTGGAAGACTTTTAAAAATACAGATTTCTGGGCACCACGCCTTGAGTTTCTGATCCAGAAATTTGCATTTCTAACAATGTCCCTGGTGGTGTTGAAGTTGCTGGTCTGGGGATCACACTTTGAGATCCAGTGAGGCTGTTGTAATACTTTGGCTTTTACCTGAATAGTATGGAGGCCATTGGCAGGATTTGCACAGAGGAGTGACATAGTCTCTCTGACTGAAGGAAACCATAGGAGAAAAGGGTAGAAGAAGGGAAGCCAATTAGTGTACATCTTCAGTAATCCAGAGAAGAGGTGACAGTTCTGAGTTTATTTGAGGTTGTCCTCTAAAACAAAGGCATACTAAGCATTGTGTTTAACCTAAAATTTCTTTGGTTAAATCTTTATCTTAAATAAGTGTATGAATTCCTTTTTAAATAGCTGCTTGTCTACAACTTCGAGAAAAGGATGGAAAATAAGGGGAATTCAGAGCTGAGATACTTCTCCAGTATGGCTGAAAGGATCTGCCTAGGAACAGGGGATTTTGTGGAATATTTGGGGAGGAGGCAAGGGGAGGAGAGCGGGGACTGAGATGGTTGGTTAGAAAGAACTCAAAGTTAATCTTCAACTTCCTGCCATTTGATCTAATATGATCCTGGGTAGGATTGGAGAGGTGAAAGTTCCCAAGGTCCGAAGAAATGTTGTTTGTAGTGCTTATAAATGCTCCCAAAGTACCCAAGTCTATGGTGAATAAATAGGAAAGAGAGAACTATAATGGACACCTCCTTTACTTTCTTTCTGACATGCATAATGACAGCAGCAGTGAAGGGAAAGAATGTTGAACTTAGAGTCACAAGTCTCCAATTAATAACTGTGCAGCCTGGCCCAAGTCTTAATCTCATTTGAAAATGGGAATAATAGACCCACAGCAGGCTCTCTGGGGATACTAAACAAATGTTAGTTGTGACTACCGTTATTTTCACAATGAGTAGATTTCTGTCGGCTTTTCAAGCTTGACACTTAGTGGTTTCCTCAAAGAATTTCCACTGTGTGCAGAAATACTAGTGTAAAGTTAGAGGTAAAGGGGGCGACAGTGGAAACCTGGTGGAAATTAAAACGCATGGTGGGAGTAGGAGAATGTGGAGCAGTAACCGTTTTGATGGAGAGAGGAGGAGGAGAAGGCAGGTAGAAAATGGAGATATGGTAGAGACATAAGGAGAGGTATTAAGATAGGCAACATAAAAAGGAGAGGCAGAGGGGTGAGAATGGCACAAGATGGAGAAGGACCAAAAGCTCTTGGAACCAGTTGTAGGGCACCGGTTAACCATGAGACAGCTCATCACTGTGCCAGATGGCATCAGGCCTGGTGCACCTTACTGAGCATCCATTAAACAGAACACAGACACTGGCTGATCCTCCAGAAGTCTTTGCATTTTTGAGTAGCAGCAGAAAACAAATACTGAAGTATCAGAAAAGCTGTAAGTTAGACTATGGAGCCTGTACATAGTGGTGGTGTCTGGGAAATGTGGACTCATGAAATCTGATACTTATGCAGGCATTTTAGGCAGATCATCTGCCTGAGAGCCCAGATAGCTTTTACAATTCCCCAGTAAGCACTTGAGGACTAGGATTCCTTTATATGTACCAATCTGGTGTGACCTGCTCCTCCAATGTAATAGAAATAAAAAGGAAACTCCTGATTTGTCTAGTACCTGCCCTCTTACTTAACCCTAGGTTAGGTAGTATTAGTCCCATTTAACAGATGAAGACTCTGAGGCTTGGTTAATTAAGGGCTAGGGCTAGAATTCCAATATGGAGCCTGGCTCTGAAGGATTGCTTTTTCATTAGCAAGAAACTGTCAGGGACTGATGATTCAGCCTTTTTGTTCCTATCACTTCTCTGGCTCTCTTCCTGCCTGCCTTTTGGCCGTTTCACCTATTACCCTCAGACAGGTGGATTCTGTTCTTAGATAGGAACTCTTAGGATTTGCTGTAGAATTTTTTTTCCCCTCAGCTGTTGTTTCTGAAATGCTTTCTCTTTCTCTCTCTCACCCACCTCTTATTTACCACTTAACATTAGTGGCAACTAGGTTACCTGCAAAACAAGGTTCACCCCTGAACCACCTAGTTGGTGGAGGTTCTCCACCAGTACCACCCAGCCTCACAAATGCATAGTGTCCACATATTGGCCTGGGAGTCCTGGAGGAGTCATTCTATAGCATCTGCAAATCTACGCATAGCCAAGCATTGTCTGCACTGTCCCATCAGAGTGTGCAAAACTCATGTGATACAGAAAGAGTCACGTTATGCCAAAGTTGAGGAACCACTCTGATCTAATGTGTCTTTCTGAGGGCAATCCTTTTCTGATTCACCTTACCTTCATCTGTCACATCTAACACAGTACTGTACACAGAGGAGGAGTTCAGAAAGTATTGGATTGATTGATGGAGAGTGGGTTACCCATTGTAGATTAAAGCAGTGTCTTTAGAAAGAACTCTGCTTGGATGGCATGAGCCTGGAAGGATATATGGGTTCTACAGTAACCACGCCACAACCCAACACCAGAAAATGTGATTTTTTTTTTTTTTTTAAACATAATGGGAATCAGTCAGCTGGGATAAGTGTTTTGATTGATGGAGTGAATCAGCCAACAATCCGTAAAGATCATCTCCAGCACCCAGGTATGACTGTGTTTCTTTTTTGATTTTTTATTGAGTTGCTCTGGAGTAATACCACACGGAGTATTGCCCAGCACAATGAGGTTGGCAATTGAGTCACCTGTTCGTGATAGCTAAACTTTTATGAACCTTTAGCAGATCCATTTGCAGGCATCTTTTAAAGACTCCAGATTTTTCTGAGCCTTTTGTGATGATAACTGATGCTTCTGAAGTAGAGCTGGGAGCTATTGTTTGTCAAGAGGTAGGAAATATAGGCCATCTTGTCTTACCTATAAATGTAAGTTGTTGTTGTTGTTATTATTATTATGTCAGCAGTAAACTATACCCGGGAGCATGGAGATACAGCCTCACAGAGAGCGCACGCCTCGCTGTGAAAATGGGTAGCAGGAGTATGATGATATTATCTTGTGGTAATGAATTTACCTTTATGACAGATCATTATCCCCTTCTGTAAGCTGAACCGGATGAAGGACAAGTCCAGCAGAATAACCTGGTGGTACTTGGAATTTATTGCCTTCAAATTTTTAAGCTAGAAAAATACAGTAGCAGCCAGGTTATCTCTATATGAGTGTTGCAATGGGGAACATAGATGAAGAGTCCCATTTTCTCTCTGGTGATGGTAGAAAGCAGGTGGCAGTGACAATCTTTAACAAAACAATGAATGCAGGTTTGTATATTCTTTGCCAGTTTAGTGCTGAGTCAAAGGATTGAAGTGAGTGGAAAAATCCATAGGACATCATCATTAATAATAAAAATTACTTGAGGTCTCACTGAGTGTTACAGTATAGGAAAGAGCAAATATTTTTAAAATGAGTGAGATGAGACTTCCTCCCGGGTATATATATTCAGAGCTCAGGCTTTAAAGGATGTATATAAAGTAGTACTGATGGTCCCGTATCGGTGAGTTACTGGGGGGACCTAAGCTGTAGTTTTGCGTAGAAGCAAGTTGTGATATAATGAGATAGGTGCCCTCATGGGAGGAAGAGGGCTCGGAAACATTTAGGTTAATACTTTGGTTTACATCCTGGTTTTGTCTTTTACTAATGGTGTGACCTCAAGAAAATCACTTAAGCTTTCTTAGTTTTCTGAGTTAAGAAGCAAAGAAGTCAACATTCCCTCTCAGATTTTTTACGTGCTTTAGAAAGATTGGATGCTTTAGTCCACCCAGAGGTACCTTGAAAGTAAGGCCTGGATATCTACTTCCAGAAAATTAGCCACTGAAAACCCTAGGGGTCATAGTTCCACTCTGACACACGTGAAGTCGCCATGAGGCAGAGCTGATTCTACGGAAACTGGCTCGGTTTTTTAGTGTTAAGTACCTCGTGAGTCTTCATCATAAGATCATCGTGGGTTTCCCTGTTATTGTTGTTGTTATTGTCTTAACTGAGGAGCTCTGGGGCTGACACTCTATGCTATATACCAAGTAGGACCACACGTAATCATTTAATGATTAAAGGTCCATGTTGATGTAAGGCTCCTCAAACACAGAATTTCTACAAGAGCCATCAGAAAACCCATTCATCGTTTAATAACCTATACTGCAGGCCACATCTCAAACTGTTTTCCATTTGCACCATCACCTGAAGAGATAGAGGCCAACTGTTTACTGTCGTTTTGAATACTCTCTCTACACAATTTTCCCCATTGTCCTCTTCTTTCCTCTAACTTTCCCTTACAAAGCCTTTACTGCTTTCCTCTGAGCTCTGATACTCTGTACATCATTTTAATTATGTGGAACCCAGAGCCCAGTGTTCTTATAGAGGGGCTTTGTCAGGGCTGAGTATGAGGGTATCACTAATTCATGTTCCCTACATGTTACACCTATCTACCTTGGAATCTTAGTCTCCTTTCTTCATTATCAATATCTATTATCTTTCATTTGGGGCATATGAGCCCCCCCCAAAAAAAAAAAGTCCCCAGACCCACAGATCAGTACATGATTCTTCCTTACTTAAATCTTTTCATGTTTCTGGGCGTGCGCGCTCTCTCTCTCTTCCTCCTGCATTTTTTTTTTTTTTTTCCTTTTGCTCCCAACTGTGACAGAGAAAAACAGGACAGTTCAGACAGAGGTTTATGCATGTAAAGACTTGGTTACAAGTTCTCATTAGTTCAAGGAGGAAAAGCAAGAACTCAAAAGGTATAGACACTTAGATGAGTGTTTCTTTTAATTTTCCATTTTTAGAATGATTGCACAAAATAGAAGTTGATTTTTTTTTTAATAAAGTAGAAGTCAGTTGCTTTGAATACAGAAGATTATCTAGAGAGTTTTGCTGTGACAGAGATGCTTTGCAAAGTAAGATCCTGTTGGGTTGTACACTCAAGCTGTATCTCAGGTGCAGTGTTTATCAATTCAGCAGTTTCTTTGTGTTGAAAATCTCTTTAGTGTGCAGGGCTTGTGGCCCCATTTCCTGGTAGTATAGATGTGGTATCAGACTTTAACAAGTATATCCCAGAAAGGATAAGACCATAGTGCAGTAGCAGAAAAAAAAAAAAAACAAAAAAAACACCGGAAATGGAAAGGGCTCAACTCTCTTTCCAGTTAAGACTGCCATTTTCACCTTCTATCTGGTCACAGTGGCTGCAACGATGGGCTCAAACATAGTAACGATTGTGAGGATGGCGAAGGACTGAACAGTGTTTCGTTCTGTTGTACACAGGGTTGCTATGAGTTGGAACCAACTTGATGGCACCTAACAACAGCAGCACCATCTGATCATATTACTGCAAGCTTAGTATTATTCAGGAGCTCTTCAATACGCTAATCAAGCTCAAATGGAGGAGGTTATGCTGGTGCTTATGGGGTATTTAGAAATAAGTAGAGGCTTTGTCAAAATGCCCGGGGATGAAGCATCTTACTGCCGTGTAGTATATAAAGCCAAAACCAAAAACCTGTTGCTGTCAAGTCAATTCCAACTCATAACGACCCTATAGAACAGAGTAGGACAACCCCAGTAGGGTTTCCAAGGAGTGGCTGGTGGATTCGAACTGCTAACCTTTTGGTTAGCAGCCAAACAGTTAGGGATACTAAATATCTTGTAATGCTCTGCATAGTCCTGCCTAATGAAGAATTGAATTGCCGAAGTGCAGTAGCATCTCTGTTAAGAAAGGGGTTGCCAGACTCTTCAGTCTCATCAGTGTTCCCAAAAGTCCCTGCTCCAGCCATCACAAACCAAACATGTCTAATTCTCCTCTTGCCATCCCTTCCCTTCCCTTCCCTCCCCTTCCTTTCCTTTGAATCTCTGATTCTTCCTTCAAGAGTCAGTGAGAGTGTCTCCACCTCTGTGAGGTCCTCCCACACCCCCAAGTATTCTTAGGTTCTACTTCTTCTATGCTGCCATTGCCCTTCGTACATACATACACGATTCTATCGTAGTGGTGATTTCACTGCCTGATATTTGCACTGTTCTTCATCTGCATAAGCTCCTGGAGGTCAGGTGCCCAGTCTTTGTCTCCTTATTCCCAGAACTTAAAACAATCCTGGCAAATTATGGGCCATTAGTAAGTTTTAGTGGAATAAATTAATGAATAGTAAGTGTTCAGTAGGTATTGCATTGCATTTTCTGAGAGCAATTTTTAAAAACATATACCATGGTAGAGTTTAATAAAAATGAAGACAGGGTTTCTTAACTTCGGCACTATTGACATTTTGAGGGGCTGTCCTGTGCATTTTAAGATACGTTTAACAACATCTCTGGTCTCTACCTAATGGATACCAGTAGGATCCCCCAGTTGTGACAACCAAAAATGTCTCTAGACATTGTCATATGTCTCCTGGAGGCAAAATCACCCCCGATTGAGAACCACTGAATTAAGATAAAGGAGTAACATGTATTAAATCTTATTTAATAAGCAAAGTATATATATATATATATGTCATGGCATTAGCGAATCAATTTAGTACACACTTAGACAATGAGCTTTCTTCCAGTTACCGGGCTGTATACCAACTGTTACTGCTTGAGTATTCCGTGAGTTTTTTCTGCTGGCAGAGTTTTGGATTTATAAAATAATCCAGCAACTTCTCTGATGCTAGTAGCATCTCCACACATGCTGAGGAGCCCTTGGGAAGTCCCAGGTGCCTAGAAATAGCATCAGCAATATTAGGGAACAATGTCCTCTGCATTTGTTTCCCGTGTCTACAGCTTATGCTTTGCCAGGCACCATGCAGGGTTCTGTGCATTATTTCATTTAATTCCTACTACAGCAACAGCATTGGAAATTGAGGACCAAGTGGTTACATAGCTTGCCCAAGATACATAGCTGTTAAGTGAAGAAGAGCTGGGATCTGAGCACACATCTGCCTGGCAGCAAGTTCTATGCTGCCTGCCTGTCAGAAGAATGGTTTCACCCAGTGGGGAATAAAGATTGACCACTTCTTTCTAGAGGCCGGCTGCCGCCAGGGTGTGAAGAGCCACATGTTACCTATTCTGTGCAGTAACACAGTAACGCCTGCACTCAACCCCGCTGAGAACCGAATGAATATCTGATGGTAATAAGCCTGGCTACATAGATTTGTGGGTACACAGTTGCGATGCAATTGGCCTGCACTTTGGGTTTTGGGAAGCAAAGTTCATGGAGGTGAATAGTGGCCAAGCAAAGATTCGTAATCCCTGTCATCTTTTGTCTACGCCATACTTTTGTATATGCAGTGTCCTCATCCTTAAATGGGCCCTCAGGTGAAAACATAGGTGTCAGCATTGCTCCAAGGTTGTTCTTTATCAGAATTCTTCACTACTTGATTGGCAAGGCCAGATGAGCTCCTAAATCGTGGTTCTTAGTGGCATTATGTAATTCACTGCTGACCTCCTCCCCAATGTTTTCACTTGAAAAAATTCAAATTCTTCATAATAAGATTTATTAAAAAAAAAACTTTTTAAATATTTCTGTCCCCCAAGAGTGCTCTCACCACTTCCACTAGTAAGTTGCTGTAGCTTGAAGCTTGCACATGTGAGTAGTAATGCAGTGAACTAAGGAGTGGGCAAGGATGGATCAAAACCATATGTATGGGGGAAGAAGTAGGAGGGAAGCGGCGTTAAAGGATACAAGCTGCTTTGAGAGATCATGGTTTTGGTGGTATCGATATGGAAGAAACAACCTTCCCACAGGATTGTTTGACTGTAAGGCTAGAGTTTCAGTTTGGGTAGAGTCTGTTGGGGCTGTCATCTGGTGGGAAAAATCTACTGTAGTTAGATATGCAGATCAGGGACTTGTGTGTACACACTGATAATAATAATGGTTACCATAATCGTATCATCCTCTACTGAGCCCCACCTAAGTGCCAGGGCCTCTTTAGTAGGTATTCTTATGCATGCAGTTAGGGTTAGTGCTGTAGTGAAGAACATGGGCCCTTCAGTTAGATTGCTTGAGTTGAAATCCCAACTCTGCCTGTTGCTGTCTGTGTGACCTTGAACTAGTTGCTCTGTGCCTCAGCTGCTTCATCCGTGAAATGAGGGTGTAATAGTACCTGCCTCATAGCACTTTGAAGGTTACATGAAATAACGTATGAAAAGACCAAGGAGAATATACAGCATGTAGTGTTGTTAGGTGCCATAGATTCAGCCCTGACTCCTAGCAATCTATGTACAGCAGAATGAAACACTGCCTCACAATTGTTGTTATGCTTGAGCCCGTTGTTGCAGCCACTATGTCAGTCTAGCTCCTTGAGGGTCTTCCTCTTTTTCACTGATCTACTCTGCCAAGCATGATGTCCTTCTCCAGGACTGATCTCTCCTGGTAACATATCCAAAGTATGTGAGATGAAGTCTTGCCATCCTCGCTTCTAAGGAGCATCCTGGCTGTACTTCTTCCAACACAGATTTATTTGTTCTTCTGGCAGTCCATGGTATATTCAGTATTCTTTGCCAGCACCAAAATTCAAAGGCATCATTCTTCTTTGGTCTTCCTTATTCATTGTCCAGCTTTCACATGCATATGAAGTGACTGAAAACATCATGGCTTGGGTCTGGAGCACCTTAGTCCTTAAAGTGACAACTTTGCTTTTTAACCCTTTAAAGAAATCTTTGACAGCAGATTTGCCCAATGCAATGCGTCTTTTGATTTCTTGACTGCTGCTTCCGTAGTGTTGATTGTCCCTCCAAGTAAAATGAAATCCTTAACAATTTCAATCTTTTCTCTGTTTATCGTGATGTTGTTTATAGGTCCAGTTGTTTTCTTATGTTGAGGTGTAAATCCATACTGAAGGCTGTGGTCTTTGATCTTCATCAGTAAGTGCTTCAAGCCCTTTTCACTTTCGTCAAGCAAGGCTGTGTCATCTGCATATCGCAGGTTGTTAATGAGTCTTCCTCCAGTCTTTATGCCCTGTTCTTCTTCATATAGTCCAGCTTCTCAGATTATTTGCTCAGCATACAGACTGAATAAGTACAGTGAAAGGATACAACCCTGACACTCACCTTTCGTGATTTTAAACCATGCAGTATCCCCTTGTTCTGTTCGAACGACTGCCTGTTGGTCTAAGTATAGGTTCCTCATGAGCACACTTAAGTGTTCCGGAATTCCTGTTCTTCACAATGTTATCCATCATTTGTTATGATCCACATCGTCAAATGTATTTGCATAGTCAATAAAACACAGGTAAACATCTTTCTGGTATCCTTTGCTTTCAGTCATGATCCTTCTGACATCAGCAGTGCTATCCCTTGTTCCACATCTTCTTCTGAATCCGGCTTGAATTTACTGAAATCTGCCATGTAGTAGCACTCAGTAAATATTAGCTATCATCACTTTATTGTTTTTCTTACATCCACAAAGAAACTGTGCCACTTTCATCCACTTCCTGTTGCTGATCCTTCTGGTCTTTGGGGACTTGTCTAGGCCATCACCTTCTCCAGGAAGCCTTCCCTAACTCTCAGAGTAGTTTAGTACCATTATCCATGTTCTCAGAGCCCACTTCCACTGCCTCTACCAGAGCCCTTATCACATTGTATGGTCATTGTCCTTACAGTTGCCTGCCTCCCTGATTAAACTGTGAGCATCCCAAATGCAAAGTCATGTGCCTCAGTGCTTTCCTTTGTGTCTGGCACAGAATAGGTAGTCAGCAAATACTTTTGGGGATGAATTAGTGAAAGTTAAATTGACTTACTCAAGGTCACAAAACTAGTAATTGAATAAGGCCCATGTCTGACTTACAAAACTAAGCAATAATAATACACTAAATTTTGTTTCAAGGCTGACCATTATTTACAGAATACTGTCCAAATTACTTGAAACTCTCTCAGTTTGGGCCCCATCAACCTTTCAACCGTATTAGCTAGTAATAATACTCACTTTCCTCTTCTCCCCCCAACAGACACACTTGAATTCCCATCCACAGGATTATCTGTGTTGGTCCCCGTAAACTTGACTTACACTTTCACCTTCTTTCAGGAAGTCGTCAGTGTTTATTGAGGTCCACAATGTAGAGACCTGTGATACTCTAAGGATGCATAAATGGTATCAAAAGGTGGTAGCATTTGAACTCGGTCTTACAGGGGTGAATCAGGTTTTCTGACCAAGTTTTCTTTGTAAAGTGTCTTTACTAGACTGTGAGTCCTTAAGTATAGGGAGTATATTGATACTTGTTCCAAGTTCCTCATCCATACTTGGTTCATAGATGGGTATCAACAGGTGCTTGTTAAAATGAATGAATCAGGCTGTACAGATGCCATTAGGTTCATAATTAAAGCACCTTAAAACACGCACACACATGCACACACACACATATTTAGCTTTTACCTAAAGCTTTTGATGGTAGCTGGCACCTCAGAAATTAGCCACCAAGCTTACTGACTCTTTTTCATACAGTTTACTATATAATAGAGCAGAACGCTCTTGGCTTCACCAGCTGTGGCCAGAAAGGCTCCACATTCGGGTTAGCCACAAATCATGTCCCTCATGACATTGTTGCTAATGGTAACACTGCAGATCAGAAATGCCTGTGATAGTGAAGAATGTCTTATTTCAAGTACCCCTGCCAGTTTACACCTGACAAGAAAGTGTGTTTCTCTGTGTGGGTTTTTGAGGGAGCAAACTAAACACATGTGCATATATGTACATTTATGCTTATGCACAGGTAGAGCTTCCTCCCTAGTCTATGACTATCTTACAGCCTTGGGAGATTTTGTGGATTTTCTAGCGTTAAAACCAAAACAAACAAACAAAAAAAATCAAACCTGTTGCCATCGAGTCAATTCCAACTCGAAGTGACCCTATACCAAACCAAAATAGAATAGAGTATAACTTCCCAATAGGGTTTCCAAGGCTGTAATCTTTACAGCAGACTGCCACATCTTTCTCCCATGGAGCTGCTGATGAGTTTGAACTGCTGACCTTCAAGTTAGCAGCCAAGCTCTTAACCGCTGTGCCACCAGGGCTCCTTCCTAGTATTAGTGATAGGAATTAAACTAAGGGAGCACCCCTTGGTAATTAGGAAACAGAAGAATTTCCATACAACCTAGCACTGGGTAGCTGCCCTTGACTCTTACTTTTGGGAAAATGACAAGTATTCAATAAGGTATCACAATGGTAGAGAGAAAAAATGTTGAGAGAGGTAGAGGAGCTGCCCTGCTTTGGAATAAGCTGTTGTAACAAAGGTGTTCATTGGAATTCCTGGTCGGTTGAAAATATGTAGCCTGTTTTTCCCTGGTTTTCTTTCCTGCATATTTTCAGGGTGCTCTTAGTGATGGTTTTGGCAACAGGTACTTGGGTCATTTTAGTTCTGTGGCTCTTCTTATTTTACCTGTATCCTTGCATTAAGAACAGCGAACAGAATGCGTATTTATTTCATAATTTTTTAGAGTCTGTGGACTTTTACGTACAATGATGCTATCTTGAACATACAAAATAATGCTGTTTGTTTGATTCCTGGAAGATTATTAATACAATAAATATACCTTCTCAGCAACAAGAGGAGATCAGGAAGCCTTGGCCAATACCTTCAGGAATATATACAGTTTAATGAGTCAATATTTGAAATAGTGTTCTAGAAACTCCAAAATATATGCTTCCAAAATATATGCTTTATATTTATGGACCATATGTCTAAAAGCCACTCCCCCTCCCCCCCCCAAAAAAAAAGCTAGTAGGTCAAATAAGATCTTTTTTTTTTTTTTTAAATCAGGTTCTAACTGTAATATCTGAACTAGATATTCGGGTATAGGTGGGAGTAGAGAGCACGGCTGAGGAGGAAGAGAAATTTCAAAAGAACTATAATACGCAGTCTCTAACTTCAGAGAGTTTGCATTCTAATTATAGAAATGATATGCCAGACAGTTGAGTAGTGAGCAAGATAATACAGTATTAAATGCCTAATGATATATTTAAGACAATGCTTGTGTACTGTTGTAAGCTGCCATCGAGTTGTCCCCCAACTCATGGTGACCTCATGCACAATGGTCCTGTGTCATCTCCATGATCATTTGTGGATCCAATTGTGATCCATAGGGTTTTCATTGGCTGATTTTTCAAAAGTAGATCGCCATGCCTTCTTCCTAGTCCATCTTAGTCTGGATGCTCCGCCGAAACCAGTTCAGCATCATAGCAACACTCAAGCCTCCACTGACAGATGGTCGCAGCTGTGATGAGGCACGTTGACCAGGAATCAAACACAGACTTCCTTCATGGAAGGCGAGAATTTTACTACTGAACCACCAATGTCACGTTCACACACTAGAGAGTGTTTTTCACCAAGGAACAATATGGCACCCCTTGGACATGCTCAAAAATTAGTGAGGGCATTATTGTTTGTTATGAAAGGAGGTGTTTCAGGCATTTAGCTGGTGGGGATCAGGGATGCTGAGTGTTCTGCAGTGTATGGGGTAGTTCTGAACATTGTAAATAATCCCTCTCAAAATGCCGCTAACGTCCCTGATGAGAAACACAGAGGTAATTCTGAGAAGACCAAGAGTGCTCTGACGGAGAGCTGAGTCCGAAATGTATTGGGTCCATTCTGTGAGTCAAACAAAGGTTCTGTTCCCTAAAATCAAGGAAACGGCCTGCATTATAAAGTGCTTCAATGATCAAAGTCAGTAAAGTGAAACATGTCGATCATTCTCCTGCTTAAAAGGAAGGCCAAATTCTTTTAGCATTGATTTAAAACTATAAGGAATCAAGACCCTTTCTTTAATGATGCTGTCGGGGGCTCTCCATTTATATTGAAGTAAGGAACTGAGGTGTGGAGCTGCTGGCCTAGAGAGTGGTTCATTTAAAGAAGGATTTTCTACACTTATGTTAATAGTAATTGCTTATTTTGTATGCCTTTTTAATACCATTGAATTATTTTCACATTAAAAAAATTATAATAATTTTTATTTGAAAAATATTGGGGGGAAAAACACTCTAGATTTATAATAACTGCTTTTAGAGCAGGTAGAGCCTATTTGGTTAACAACATGGCTTTTCCACAAAGTAAATTCTTTAAAAAAATAAAGTATAACTGGCAATCAAAAGCCTTCTTCATTCTCTGTTTCTCTAAATACTTTTGTACACTGCTTATTCAAAAAGTAGGTGAAGTGTGATCTTCTGCAAGAAAAATTGACCCCGGGTCCATTTCTAAATTATCAGTAGTTACCACCCCAAAAATATAACACAAAAATGTATATATCCATATCTAGGATAACAATTGGCCTGTCTAGATATTCAATATGTATTTAATACATAGATCATATTTATATTTAGCATTATGTAAGTCAAAGAATTAGATCGTTAAGATTTTTACCCAGTTTATTTAAAATAATTTAGAGGACTAAGTACTGCTATATCTCATTTTGGAAAAACTTAAGAAATGCCAGAAGATTTGTTTTTAATGATAAGCTTTGCATTACTTGCTTTAGAAATTTAGAAAAAAAACTCAAATAAAATTATATTATCAACATTTTGATTTATACACACAACTTTTGTATGAATGTCTGCATTATTTACCATTCCAGGTCAAAAGAACATCATTATTTCTTCATGTTTCTTCTATTATAATGTTACCTATATAATTCAAAATCTAAGCTATAAAGAATATATTTACTGTTTATAATGGTAGCTATCATTTATTGACTACACATTCTGTGTTCCATGTTCTTTGCTAAGGACTCTTTATTCCTAATGACAAACCTATGAAGTAGGTACTACCATTAGTTCCATTTAATAGAAGAGGAAACTGAGGCTTAGAATATTTACAATTCTAATCTCTATAATACTGTGTCTTCCCCTATATTATATGTAAGTAATACCTTGCAAATACAATTTTTTGGAGGAGTAAATGAATGAACATACTTATTAATTGATCCCTTTGCAAAAGAAAAGACAAGTGCATTGCAGGTTCACCTTGATTTTTACTAAGCCCAGAGCATTATGTTTTTCTGGTCATAAGCAGCTAAAAACTATGCTTGATAATTACGTATTTTAAATTAGATATATTGGAGAAGTTTAGTAAATGAGGCAGAATTAAGTTCATTTAGGCAAACTTTTCACCAGCAATAGTAATGATATCTCGCAGAGGAGAATGGACACTGGCAGGTTTGAATCCTTAGTTGCAAGCCGACACTGTGAGGGAATGTTCTTAGCAAAACATTCACTTCAACGGAAATTAGTCAGCCTTCTGGAACATTTATCATGTATACCTGTCACCAGCAACACTCAGTCTTTAAAGTGAACTGAGATCACAAGCAATGGTTCCTCTTGCTCTGAGCTGCAAATGACACCGTAAACCAGTAGTTCTACAAATATGTGAGCTTGGCAGAAGCGCCCATGAAACCGAAACCAACGCCCATATAGTTGCTCTGGGAATTGAATTCCTTAATACTCTGTTTATAGAATTTTGAAGCTGCCAATGGATTCGATCTATTCTGAAAAACAATCTGTCCCATGGCTTGTTTGGAATAACATCTAGAGTTGCTATAGAAGGATGTAGGCCGAGGATCCGTGTCTGATTTGGAAGACAGTTTCACTAGCCTCTGCTTATCCCATCCTGCACAGAAAACAAAACAAACAAACAAAAAAACCTGTTACCATTGAGTCAATTCCGACTTATAGTCAGCTATAGGACAGAGTAGAACTGCCCCATAGGGTTTCCAAGGAGCAACTGGTGGATTTGAACTGCCACCCTTTTGGTTAGCTGCCAAGCTCTTAATCACTGCAGCACCAGGGTTCCATACTGTACAGCCAGGCTGATTTTTTACCCTGCTGTTGTTGTTAGGTGCCATGGACACATAGTGACCCTATGTACCACAGAACAAAACACTGCCCAGCCCTGCTCCATCCTCACAATCATTGCTGTATTTGAGCCCAGTGTTGCAGCCAGTGTGTCAATCCATCTCGTTGATGGTCTTCCTCTTTTTCGCTGACCCTCTGCTTTACCAAACGTGATGTCCTTCTCTAGGGACTGGTCCCTCCTGATAACATGTCCAAAGTACATAAGATGGAGTCTCTCCATCCTCCCTTCTAAGGAGCTTTCTGGCTGTACTTCCAAGACAGTTTTGTTTGTACTTCTGGCAGTCCGTGATGTATTCAGTATTCTTCGCCAACACCATAATTCAACTGCATCGGTTCTTCCTCGGTCTTCCTTATTCATTGTCCAGCTTTCCCATGCATATGAGGTGTACCATGGCTTGGGTCAGGCGTACCTTAGTCCTCAAAGTGACGTCTTTGCTTTTTAACACTTTAAAGGGGTCTTTTGCAGCAGATTTGCCCACTGCAGTGCATCTTTTGATTTCTTGACTGCTGCTTCCATGGGCAGTGATTGTGGATCTAAGTAAGATGAAATCCTTGACAACCTCAATCTTTTTTCCACTTATCATGATGTCGTTTATAGGTCCAGTTGTGAGGTTTTTGTTTTCTTTATGTTGAGGTGTGATCCATACTGAAAGCTAGAGTCTTTGATCTTTATTAGTAAGTGCTTCAAGTCCTCTTGGCTTTCAGCAAGCAAGATTGTGTCATCTGCCTAAAGCAGGTTGTTAACGAGTCTTCCTCCAGTCCTGATGCCCATTCTTCTTCATATAGTCCATTTTCTCAGATTATTTGCTCAGCATACAGATTGAATAAGTATGGTGAAAAGATACAACCCTGATACACACCTTTCCTGATTTTAAACCATGCAGTATCCCCTTGTTCTGTTCGAACGAGTGCCTCTTGGTCTATGTACAGGCTCCTCATGAGCACAATTAAGTGTTCTGGAATTCCCATTTTTTGCAATGTTATCCATAATTTGTTATGATCCACATAGTCGAATGTGTTTGCATAGTCAGTAACACACAGTTAAACATCTTTCTGGTGTTCCCTGCTTTCAGCCAAGATCCATCAGACATCAACAGTGATATCCCTCATTCCATGTCCTCTTCTGAATTTGGCTTGAAGGCTTGGCAGTTCCCTGTCAACGTACTGCTGCAACCGTTTTTGAATTATCTTCAGCATAATTTTACTTGCATGTGATACTAATGATATTGTTTGATAATTTCTACATTTGTTAGATCACGTTTCTCTGGAATGGGCACAAATATGGATCTCTTCCAGTTGATTGGCCAGGTAGCTGTCTTCCAAATTTCTTGGCATGAGTGAGCCCTTCCAGCATTGCATCCTTTTGTTGAAACATCTCAGTTGGTATTCCGTCAGTTCCTGGAGCCTTGTTTTTTGCCAGTGTTTTCAGTGCAGCTTGGACTTCTTCAGTACCTCAGTTCTTGATCATATGCTACCTCCTGAAATGGTTGAACATTGACCAGTTATTTGTGGTACAGTGACTCTGTGTACTCCCTCCATCTTCTTTTGATGCTTCCTGCGTCGTTTAATATTTTCCCTGTAGAATCCTTTAGTATTGCAACTCAAGGCTCGAATTTTTTCTTCAGTTTTTTCAGCTTGAGAAATGCTGTGTGTTCTCCTCTTTGGGTTTTCTAACTCCAGGTCTTTGCACATGTGGCTATAATGCTTTACTTTTTCTTCTTGAGCCACCCTTTGAAATCTTCTGTTCAGCTCTGTGACTTCATCATTTCTTCCTTTCACTTTAGCTATTCTACATTCAAGAGCAAGTTTCAGAGTCTCTTCTGAAACTACTTACGGTATTATTTGCATGTGAGGAAAGGCCACCTTCTTCTGAAGCTAAGGAATTGCTAATTTGACATAGAAACTAGAGTAGTTAGCAAAATCCAGATCTAGACTAGTTAGCAAAATCCAGAGCAATGGAAGATTAGATAGGGTGTATGGTAAAACCAAAACAACATAAATGAATCATAACCCAGTGTCTTTTCAGTAATTATGTGGCATCATTCTGGTGGTTTCAGAGCAGTGTCAGCAAGTATAGGAATCCTACATAGGAATCTGAGAGCACATCTGTGTCAGTGTTTGTGCATTTCATCTCAACAAGAGTGATTCACTGAGGGTGTTATAGATTGAAGTGATCACATTCCACCAAGCAGTCAAATCTCTGTGTCTACTAGGTTAAGGTGCCTTATCTTTGAAAGGAATTATTCATCTTTTTTTTGCATGCTCTTGCCAGGTAAACACACTGAAAGACTTACCTAAAAAATTGTTAACATGTATGTAAAGCTGGTTGAAGAAAAAGCTGAAATTATTGAATGTTTTTATAGCAGCAGGAAATCAAAGAAAGGAGCTACCTTTTGTTCTTCTGAAGATGAGAGTTTTAGTTCCCATTTCCATTGAGCTGTAATTCTAGCTCTGTGTGTGTGTATGTGCGTGTGTGTGTGTCTGTCTGTCTATTTGTGACAGATCCTTAAACAAAAAGATAATGATATCCCAATGGGAAATGCCACATTAGAAATTATTTTAAAACACAGGGGAGGAACTCAATAACTTAAAGAAATTTTGTCTATGAAAAGTAGCATATAAAATAAAGTTTTGTTCATAACCACAGTGCTTAAGAAAGATGGGCTTGTTACATACGAAAATCCAGAAAATTGGAAGGACTGACAAGGAGAGTGAGTACGGAAGAAATCCACCAATGATTTCTTGCTGGAAGTATTTAAAAACAAAAACAACAGCAACAAAAAAAAAAAAAAAAACTTTCATTATCACACTCTATTAAGCCAGGACCAGGAAACAATTTCTAATCAGCGCTGTGATCTGGGCAGAGATTGTGCAGCCTTTTGTACCAGGCCTCAGATCTGTGTTCTCTATTCACACATGCTCACTTCCAGCTGTTGTCATTGAAATCCCACATAATCTTCCAAGGTCAAAGGGCAGTCACCCATGGCTGCTGCAGTTAAAAGGTTATGCTGATTTCTGTTGTCAAATATTGGCCCTTTTCTCTTCCAATCACTCCCATTCTACTTTTTTTTAACAAGTAAAATTCAGCCCAGAATTGTATTACATGACCTTAAAGTCTCATAAGTGTTTCTCCACTGTGCTAACATGGCATGGCCTGAACAGTCCAGTTCATTTTGTATATTTCACAAGGAATTTTATGATACTTCTAAAATACTTTATGTTTGTGCTAGGCCAGCAAACTTCAAAATTTAATGAACCAGACAACATGTGGCATGCCACAGTATCTGAAGACGTGTAGAAGTAGAGTGTATAATTTAATGAACACTGTCGATTATGGCATCAGTAACTAAGTAATGGCTAGGGAAATGAGGAAGAATTACACAGAACAAATGACTTCAAAAAGGGTGAAGTTGCTTTGTATTTTGTAGTTCTAAACATTAAATATATATTTGAAAAATATGTTTCTGTATAATATGTAATAGATGTAATGCAATTCTATATGTAATATGCTTTTCTTTCTCTTTAGTAGTCTTGGGAAAATAATTGTAAGGATTTAAAAAATATATATGCCTTCTGTTCATCAATGATTTTGTTTCCATGCTTGGTGAATGAAAATCAGTGTTGAGAATCTTAAAGTTAGCGACATGGCCCCTGGTCATCCTCTGTCCTTGTCATCACACAGGTGTGCTCAGGTGTTTCAGCAAGCAGGGATCTCTCTTTTCACAGCTATGTGAATTAAACCTAAAAAGAAAGAGCAGGGTGATGAGCATTCAGGTTTTTTTCTGTTTTACATCCATAAACTGGGGTAGCCCTCGAGTGGTCCAGTTTCATGTCTGTTTCATTTAAGGTAATCAGTTTTTGATGGATTCAGGGAATCCATTTCCCTGTTTTTTTCTCCAGTATAGTAAGGATTCTTAAGCAGAAACTGAAGCTTTTTCAAATAGTTTGATCCATTTGCAGATTGCCAGTTGTTTCCTGTTCGAGTTTAGAGAAAACCTTGATTCAGAGCATAAAAACAATAAAGTTGATTTATGGTTTTTTAGCTCGAAACCAGGTTATTTAAAAATATTTTTTTGTTTTTTTAGTGTATTAAAAACCATCAAAATTAATTTTAAAATATTGAACTTACAAAACACTTATCATGCTCTGCTAATTGTAGCGAAACTTACCTTTTCTAACATAATGCAAAATTTTCTGTCTTCTCCCCCCCTTTTTTAAAAATTGTACTTTAAAAAAAACCCTAAAGCAAATGTTTCCTTGTTCTTGTACAGGACTGATTTATGGTTGGGTCCACTTGCAACAGACCTACCTATTTCTGCGATAAGTTTACTACGTGTATGATTCTTAATGTTTGGAGAAATGGGGTAATTAATTTGTTGACATTATAAAACAATGAAAGAAAGGATAATGAGCCTGGAGGAGAGAAAATTGGGAATTGAGGGGCTGTTTTCAAATATCTGAAGGGTAGCAAAATGGAAGAGAGATTAGATTTATTCTGTCTGTTCTAAAGGGCAAAATCAAGATAAATGAGAAGTTACAGAAAGTCAGACATATTCAATGAATTATTTTGTAATAATTATATATTATATATTATATATATATATTATATATTATATTAGTCTAAAACCCTGTTATGACAAAATGATGATTACTGCATTACCAGATGATCTTTAAGTTTCTCTGCATTTCCAATTCATTCTGCAATGTCATGTATCCAATATTTACAAGCATACATATAAGTAAAAATCAGTTTTTACTTTTTATTTAGATACTTTTATGTCTAATAGACATAGTCCTTTAATTAATTGCTCAGTCACATGCAACTCAAACTCCTAAACCCTCTTTATATGAAGTCATTGGGCGATGAAGTTTAATTTAGTGAAATTCTACTATTTCTGTTATTAACTGCAGAAATTGGTGAAAAGATGCAAAAGACCATTGGGTTAGACTGAATGACTAAATCTCTGGTGTTATGTATGATGGATTAAAGACTGAATAAAATTTATTATAAAGAGAGGTAAAGAAACCTGTGTTCTAAACATAATCCTGCCGTTAGCTGTGCAACCTTACATAAGTCACTTAACCTCTCTGAGCTAAAACTTCCCCTTCTGTAAAATTAGAATAATATTACCAACCTCACAGAGGTGCAGTGAAGTTAGAGATAATAAAGCTAAAATGCTTAACTGAGTACCAAATATATGGTAAATACTGGATAAATGAAAACTATAATTCTGATGAAAATTAATACTATCTATAGAAGTTATGCTCAATGGAATTTTTTTTTTTTAAATAGAGGTTCTATGGATAAAATTTTCAGATAGGTAGTCTGATTTTCTGATACTTATCATTTGGCTTGATCCATTTTCTTAATGTAAAAATTTTCAAGTGATTGCAAGTTAAGATGTGGAGTCTCCTTGGGCCTGGCATTAAAAGTGTTAGTTAGTTCAAGGGGTTCAGATTCCACATTGTACTGAGTACATTGCTACTTCAACCAACTGAGGAAAACGGGGACAGAACAGCATAAATTAGTGTATCTGCAGAACGTTTACCAAAAGCAAATAGTATCCTTGTCAAATTATTTGGGAAACGATGAGTTAAATAATATTAAGACACTTTATTTATTGCAGGGATTCTGAGAGGCTTTAACATGTAAATGTACCTTGTCATTCTCCAAGGGCGAGTGGGATAATGTTTTCCAAACTTACTTTACTGCGGAAATCTTTATTTTTTATACATAATATCTGTATCTATATTTTGATTTGTTTTTGGTGGAACATTTCAAGTGACTGTTTCACATAAACACATTTTGGATAACACTGATATAAAGGCTGATATGGAGGATGGAACATATCAGTGTTTGGAAAACAGCAGGTGTGACACCTTGGCTGCAGCACAGGGTATTTGGCTAGTATTGGTATGATTGGAAGGTACCACCACTCATCTGTCACCTTTTCGTACTATAGTGGCTTGCATGTTGCTGTGATACTTCTGAAAGCAACTAGGGATATCATTGCTGATGTCTGATGGACCTTGGCTGAAAGCAGAGAATATCAGAAAGATGTTTACCTGTGTTTTAATTGTGCAAAGGCATTCAACTGTGTGGATCATAACAAATTATGGATAACATTGTGAAGAATGGGAATTCTAAAACACCTAATTGGGCTCATGCAGAGCGTGCACATAGACCAAGAGACAGCCAGTCTAACAGAACAAGGGGATACTGCATGGTTTAAAATCAGGAAAGGTGAGCGTCAGGATTGTATCGTTTTACCATACTTACTCAATCTGTATGCTGAGCAAATAATCCAAGAAGCTGGATTATGTGAAGAAGAACAGGGCATCAGGATTGGAGGAAGACTCATTAAGAGCCTGCAATATGCAGATGACACACCTTGCTTGCTGAAAGTGAAGGGGACTTGAGGCACTTACTACTGGTGAAGATCAAAGACTACAGCCTTCAGTGTGGATAACACCTTAACATAAAGAAAACAAAAATCCTCACAACTGGAACAATAAGCAACGTCATGATAAACAGAGAAAAGATTGAAGTTATCAAGGATTTCATTGTGCTCGGATCCACAATCAGCGCCCATGGAAGCAGCATTCGAGAAATCAAACTGGGAATCCAATTAAAAAATGGGCAAAGGATATGAACAGAAACTTCACCAAAGAAGACACTGAAACAGCTAACAGATACATGAGGAAATGCTCACAATCACTAGCCATTAGAGAAATGCAAATCAAAACCACAATGAGATACCATCTCACCCCAACGTTAGTGGCACGAATAAAAAAAAAAAAACAGAAAATAACAAATGTTAGGCTGCGGGGAGATTGGAATTCTTATGCACTGCTCGTGGGAATGCAAAACGTTACCACCATTTTGGAAAACGATATGGCACTTCCTTAGAAAACTGGAAATAGAAATACCACATGATCCAGCAATCCCACTTCTAGAAATACATTGTAGAGAAATAAGAGCTGTCACACAAATAGAGATATGCACACCCAAAAAGATGGAAACAACCTAGGTGTGCATCAGCAGATGAATGGATAAACTATAGTACATACACACGATGGAGTCCTACACAATGATAAAGAACAGTGATGAATCTGCGAAGCATCTCACAACATGGATGAATCTGGAGGGCATTACGCTGAGTGAAATAAGTTAATCACAAAAGGACAGATATTGTATAGACAACTACTATAAAAACTCATGAAAATGTTTACCCACAAAAAGAAACCATCTTTGATGGTTACTAGGGAGAGGAGGAGAGGGAGGGAAAACCACTAAATAGTCAATAGGTACGGGGTAACTTCGGTGAAGGGTAAGAGAGTACACAATACTGGGAAAGCCAGCATAACTTGTCCAAGGCAAGGTCGTGGAAGCTCCGTAGACACATCCAAAGTCCCTAAGGGACTGAATCCTGGGCTGAGAGCTCTGGGGACCATAGTTTTGGGGAACATCTAGCTCAATTGGCATAACGTAGTTCATAAAGAAAATGTTCTACATTCTACTTTGATGAGTAGCATCTGGGGTCTTAAAAGCTTGTGAGTGGCCATCTAAGATTCTCCGCTGGTGTCACCCCATCTGGAGCAAGGGAGAAAGAATCAAACCAAAGACATAAGGGAAAGATTAGTCCGAAGGACTAATGGACGGCAACTACCACAGCCTGTACCAGACTGAGTCCCAAACAACTAGATGGTGCCCGGCTACTACCACCAACTGCCCTGACAGGGATCACAATAGAGGGTCCTGAACAGAGCTGGAGAAAAATGTAGAAGACAATTATAACTCAACGCACAAAAAAAGTCCAGACTTACTGGTCTGACAGAGACTGGAGAAACCTAGGGAGTATGGCCCGAGGCCACCCTTATAGCTCAGTAATGAAGTCACTCCTGAGGTTCACCCTTCAGCCAAAAATTAGACAGGCCTATAAAACAAAATGAGACTAAATGGGCACACAAGCCCAAGGACAAAAAGGCAGGAGGACACAGGAAAGCTGGTAACGGGGATCCCAAGGTTGAGAAGGGGAGAGTGTAGATATGTCTTGGGGTTGGGAACCAATGTCACAAAACAATATGTGTATTAATTGTTCAATGAGAAACTTGTTTGCTGTGTAAACCTTCATCTAAAGTACAATTTCAAAGAAAAACAAAACTACATATTGCACTGAGGAAGTCTGCTGCAAAAGACCTCTTTAAAGTGTTAAAAAGCAAAGATGTCGCTTTGAGAGTTAAGGTGTACCTGACCCAAGCCTTGATATTTTCAGTCACCTTATGCTCATGCAAATACTGGACGGTGAATAAGGAAGACTGAAGAAGAATTGATGTATTTGAATTATGATGTTGGCGAAGAATATTGAATATACCAGGGACTACCAGAAGGATGAACAAATCTGTCTTGGAAGATGTACAGCCAGAATGCCCCTTAGAACAGCGGATGGTGAGACTTCGTCTCATGTACTTTGGACATGTTATCAGGAGGGACCAGTCCCTGGAGAAGGACATCATGCTTGGTAAAGTAGAGGGTCAGTGAAAAACAGGAAGACCATCGATGAGATAGATTGGCATAGCGACTGCAACAATGAGCTCAAACATAGCAGTGATTGTGAGGGTGGTGCAGGACTGGGCAGTGTTTTGTTCTGTTGTACATAGAGGTGCTATGAGTTGGAACCAACTTGACGGCACCTAACAACAATGACAGCTATTGGAAGGTAGTACTGAAAAGGTGTATTGGAGGCCAGATTTTGAAGAGCTGCAAATGCCTAGCTAAGGAGTCTAAACTTAATTCTTAAGGAAACCATGAAATACTGATTTTTTTGTTTGTTTTTTTAAATCAGATGTGAGGTACCAACCATCCATCCCTTCTCTCCTTGCTGTGCTGTTGTATTAAAGTGGAGATACGCCTGCAGGGTCCATATACATAATTTAAATAAGTGAAATACAATGAGCATTGGGGAGTGTAGTAAATTTGTAAGCTTATGTCCAGTTTAAAAGCATTCATATGCAAAAAAAAAATCAAGTACTGTGCTAGCCAAAAAATATGTCTGTAGACTAGAATTGGCCTGTGGGCTGCTAATTTTTGACACTTTAGATTCAAACGGCAGGGAAAATGTAGGAGTTGTGTTGATTAGGGTAGGTGCTAAGCTGCTATAACAAACAAACAAAAAAAGATAGTGGTTCAAGTACATTGGCGTACTTGGATGTTGCAAACAGGTAATGTGCTTGGCTGCTAACCCAAATGTTGGAGGTTCGAGTTCACTCAGAGGCGCCTCGGAAGAAACGCCTGGTGATCTGCTTCTGAAAAATCAGCCATTGAAAGCCCTATGGAGTATAGTTGTACTCTGACACACATAAGGATTACCAGGAGTTGGAGTTGAGTTGATGGCAATTCATTTGTTGGGTTTTTTTTTTTTTTTTCCTTTTCTTTTTTGGTCAAATACATTGAAATCTATTTCTCTTTTAGATAGCATTCACAAGATGAGTAGCCCAGGCTGGCAGAGTGGTTCTGCTCCATACTGTCATTCAGTGTTCCAGGTTCCTTCTGTCTTTTTGCTCTGCCAAACTGTGTCCTTGTCTGCATGGTCAAGACTGTCCTGACTTACAAGAAAGGGAAGAGAAGGTATCCATCCAGGGCAGGAATTTTCTTTCAGGCAGGGAGGTGGAAGGTGACCATACCACTTCTGTTCACTGTCCAGTTAGTGGCCACTCCTTACCATATAAGGGAAGCTGGGAAGTGCGGTCTCTAGCTGTCAGCCATGGGTATGGGTGGACAACCAGCAGATTTGGCCCAGGAGGCTATTGCAGTAGTTTGGTAGATTTTAATGTTTTTGTCAAAAGTCTTTTAAAGGACCCAATTTTAGACAAACGCAGTACTGGGAATCTCAGTGTAAATACCTTTCTGGGCTGAGAATGCAAGTCCCCGAGAGTAAGAACCTTGCGTTATTTCCTGCCATATCCCCAGGGCCTAAGACTGTGCTTACCCATAATAGACATTTAATAAGTTTTTATCAAATGAAAGCAATAAACCACAATATTGATTTTATTTGTATGGAAATGTCAGAAATAATTGGATAAACAAGAATGGCAAAAAAGAAAAAAAAAAAAAATGCAGATTAGATGTCTTTATTGAGTAACAGTGAATGAGCAGAGCCGGGGGATTTGTAGCGACAAGAAATGAAAGTCAACATGTATAAGTCCCAGGACATTCTTTTTGCTGCATCCTTGTTTTTAGCTAAGACTACATCATTCCCATACTAGTGACAATTCCTTGGTATTATGATAAACCCAAATGACAATGATAATCATATTACAAATGCATTTGTAAAAATTCATTTCCTCTGAGAATCACGAAACACCTCATCCATATTATTAGTTGACAGGTATCATTTTTTTGTTTTACAAATTCTCAGGCACGACTTTCTAGATATACAAGTATATTGGTCTCACTGTCTGCCCAACACTGTATGTCAGTCTTTTATGTTACTGTAAGCTGATAACCAGATGAATTTTTATCTGCCATCATAAAGATTAATCACAGAAATAGGATGTATTTGTATTTTTATTGCTAATATGTTCATTTTAGTAGATGATTGAATTTTTCACATTTGTTTTAATATGAAGAATTATTCTAAAAATAAAAAACATCTCAAACGTCACCAGGGAATAGCAGAGTAATTTAAGTAGTCAATGTATAGTAACAAATCAGATCAAAATTTCAGGATTTGATCTTACTGCACTAGCATAAACATACCCCTAAACACTTCCTGCCGTCAAATAATGAACCTCTAGGACAGCGTGTAACTGCCCCACATGGTTTCCAAGGCTGTTATCTTTACGAAAGCAGACTGCCACATCTTTCTCCCAGGGAGAAGCTGGTGGATTTGAACCACCGACCTTTTGGTCTTAACCTTTTGGGCTTACCCACTGCACCACGAGGGCTCCTAACGTGCCCCTAAAAAAACAAATCAGACATGTTGCCATCGAGTTGATTCCCAACTCATAGTGACCCTGTAGGACAGGGTAGAACTGTCCCGTAGGGTTTCCAAGGAGCGACTGGTGGATTCAAACTGCTGACCTTTTGGTTAGCAGCCGAACTCTTAACCACTGTGCCACCAGGGCTCCACCATGTCCCTAGTCCCCTTCACAAAAAAAATCATTTCCTAAGATATCTCAAATTAAGAGTACAGAAGTAAGATATAACTCTAAGTTAATAATAATTTACGTTGTGCTTTAGAGGCTACCAGATAAGGGTATCTCAAGTCATCTATCTTAATCACTGAATAAATATTTATTATACACCTACTAAGAACCCGGGGGAGCTCTGGTGGTGCAGTGATTAAGAGCTATGGCTGCTAACCAAAGATCAGCAGTTCTAATTGACCAGCCACTCCTTGGAAACCCTATGCTGTTCTGTAGGGTTGCTATGAGCCAGAATCGGCTCGACAGCAAGGGGTTTGGTTTTTGTTGGTAGGAGCAAGTGATTGTGTTGGGTACGCCTTGTGAGCAATGTGAGATAATAAGACACAACCCTGCCCTTCCTCAGTTTGTCATAGGAGTACAGAGATAAGACATGTAAACAAATAACTGTCAAATAAGGTAGAAGGAGGCTAGAGACACAGAACAAGTAAAGCAGAAGTTCTACTCAATTGACCAGTATTTCTTTTTTTTTTTTTTTTTTATTGTACTTCAGGTGAAGGCTTACAGAACAGATAGTTTCTCATGAAACAGTAGTACACATGTTGTTTTATGACATTGGTTAACAGTCCCACAACATTATCAACCCTCTAACTTCTCGACCTTTTTTTTTTTGTGTGAAAATACGCATAGCCAAAGATACACCATTTCAAAAATTTCTACATGCACAGTTCAGCGACATTGACTACGCTCTTCCAGTTGTGCTGTTATTCTCACTTAAGATGAAGGCTTACAGAACAAAATAGTTTCTCATTTAACAGTTACTACACATGTTGCCCTATGACAATGGTTAACAATCTCACAACACATCAGCAATATCCTTACTCAACCTTGGGTTCCCTATCACCAGCTTCCTTGTCCCCTTCTGCCTTCTGGCCCTTGTCACTGGACTCCTGTACCTCGTTAGTCTCATTTGGTTTTACGGGGCTGTCCACTCCCAGGCTGAACAGTGACCTTGGAGGTAACTTCACCACTGAGCTAAAAGGGTGTCTGGCGGTCATACTCTCAGGGTTTCTCCAGTCTCCTTTAGACCAGTAGATCTGGTCTTTTTTTTTTTTGTGAGTTAGAATTATGCTCTGCATCCTTCTCCAGCTCTGTCCAGAACCCTCTGTTGTGGTCCTGGTCAGAACAGTCAGTGGTGGTGGCCAGGCACCATCTAGCTGTGCTGGACTCAGTCTGGTGGAGGCCTTGGTAGCTGTGGACAATTAGTCCTTTGGACTAATCTTTTCCTTGTATCCTGTTCTCTTCATTCTCCCTTTGACCAGTATTTCTTGAGCACACCTTGAATGTACTAGCCACCACCAGTCTGTCAGCTTGTCCTACTGTGATGGCTTGTATGTTGCTATGATGCGGGAATCTCTGCCATTGATATTTCAGATTTTAGCAGGGTCCTCCATGGTGGACAGGTTTCAGCTTCCACACTAAGATAGGCTAGGAAGAAAAGCCTGGTGATCTACTTCTGACAGTTAACCAATAAAAACCCTATGCATCACAGAAGAACGTCTGATATCATGCCAGAAGATGACTCCCCCAGGTTGGAAGCCACTCAGAATTCACAGTGGCTGCAGCAATGGACTCGAACATACCAATGATCATGAAGATGGCACAGGACAGGGCAACATTTTGTTCTGTTTTACATGGGGTTGCCATGAGTTGGAGCCAACTTGATGTCAGCTAACAACAACATAATGTATAAAACTGGGAAGTTTAGGAGTCACATTCACTTCCCTCAGGTGGCTCCTAAACCAATGGGGTATTTACAGAGGGAGAGTTTAAAATTTCAGAAAGGGAAATATGATTGTTGAAGTAAGCTTTTCTTCAGAAGGACTAGAATGTTAGTTCTGCAACAGCAGCCTCTCCAGGGTCCAGCACAGGGCTAGCACATCACAGGCAAACCATAAACACTAGCTGAATATAAGCCATGTGAGAATGAGGGAGCACGCTTCTCTTTGAGTGACCCAGGGGCACTGGCACGGAAAGGTCTGGCCTTTGGCCTGTCTTGTACTAGCGATGGAACCTTATTTACCAAGGGGGCAATAGAACAGATGTGTTCTTTTTGATGTAGTCACCTGTGTATTACACAGTTTGCCTGCATCCGTTAGCCAAATGAATTTTATAATTTAGGACTGAGAGTCCCAGGAGAAAAATTGTCATCTTGTGTATAAGCTTTCCTCCTCAGATATGAAATTAACTCTGTTTGTGGATGTTCAGACTTTCTTTAAAGGCCAGCCTTCTGGCTGATTCATTTGTAGCTGTACCCGACCTCTGAACAGTTCTGCAAGGTTAACCTGTCTCTCTGCAAATCTAACTTTTTACTTTCCTGCCGTTAAAAGGTAGATAGATGTTCAGTCCCTCCATGAAATGAGATTTGGTTCCCATGTGATGGCATTTTCCATAATAACTGCTGATATCATCGAGGAAAAGAGAGCGGCTTTTCCTAACCACCCATAAAAGAATTTAGCTTTTTATGTTTCTACCTCTCCCAGAAAGTCTAATCTATCCCCACTGTATGACTGACTCCAAGGTATTGAAATCTGTGTTCTAATTGTGAATTCACTGAATAAGACTTCAATGAATGAACTTTTTTAGCCTTTTTATATGAAATAAAAAAGGACCTGATCCTAATTTCAGTCTCCTATACAATTGCTCCTGAGTAGTGGTTCGGAATTGGGGAGATAGCCAGATCATTGAGCAATCTTGGCTTTTCAGCTGAGACATACTTAACAAAAGTATATGTTTTGAACTCATTTCTGAGGGGCCTTATTCAAAATGTAAATCTTGGGACCTTTCAGGAATGTTTAATCAGCTTTCCAACTGGGGACCTTTTAATACTGATATCTGAATTTGGAATTGCTTAAGTTTACCATCTTTGTTTTCTTTTCTTTTTTTTTTTTTACTTTTCTCATTTTTCAGAAAAGTAGAACAACCAGATTAGTGTGATTTCCCTAAAAGTCGTATGTATTATTTGGTTTTTGTTAGTGAGAATGACATACTAATCTGCTCTGGTTCACTTGGTAATTGCATTAGTTGTAACACTTTTTCCATCATTTCTTAGGTTTCATTTCTCATTGTCGTCTTCTTGTAGAGTTCATCAGTAGGTTTCCAGATAATTGGTGAAGGAACAAAACCAGTTTCATAACCATTTAAAGTTACATGGTGTGTTTACGCAGGCCTTTCCTTGAGGACATTTTATAAAATAAACTAGCCTAGGCTATCTGATAATATTATGAGATGGTTACATCAGGACTTGTGAAATAATTATATTTGTTATTTTCCTGATCTGTTTATGGTACATTCACATGTATTTTACCTTCTAACTTGCATACCTTCTACTAAAATACACCTTAAGAAGGAGGTTGCTGGTGGGTGAAAATATCAAATTGTTATTTTTACTGTGACTTTCTCAGTATCACAAGATCCTAGTTTGAGCTTGGGTCTAGATTTTTTGAAAAGTTATTATTTTTAAAATTTTCTGCCCCATATGTCTATTAAATAATATCTGTTAACTCTGTTTTTACTTGATCTCCCAAAATATGAGCCATAATCATGACAATAGGAAAATCCCCAGACATTTCTCATCAGAGAACCTGATGGAACCTTCCTGATGGGAGGCTTAATCTAAATGGATTGTCTAGCCTGTCCTAGTTCTGGTTTAGTTTGGAGTGACTATTTGGATGGTTCACTTTAATGGTTGTCAAATACAGATTGGCTCGATTTTAGTTCAAACTAAATCACTAGAAATGAGGAAGAGAGAGAAATTAGTAGTTCTGTCAAAGTTTTTTATAAAAAGGAAAACAAACATACTTGAGCCCAATTTGTGTTTTCATTTGGAGGCATCGTTGGAGTGCTTACTGTGTTAGGATGTGGAGGGCCAGAAACACAGAAGATGCCATCTCTCCCCTCAAAGGGCTTACAGTCTAATATGAGAAAAAAATCAAAGTTACAATTCAGAGTGCTAAGTCCTAGAATAGAGCTATACTTAGTACACCAGGTCAGTTTTGAGAAAAGAAGTCTTTCCCAGTGGTGGGGGCAGCTAGGGAAGGTTTTTGGTAGAAGTGACAACAAAGCTGAGTCCTAAAGAGTAAGTTGGAGTTGGCCAAGCAAAGAGTAGGAAGGACGGACAGTTCAGGAAGAAGGAACAATATGGGTAGGCAGGTGAACCAGGGCCAGGGAAGAGCATGTAGTTCCCTTAGGGCGGAGTGGGAAGTGGGAGACAAGAGATAAAAAATGAGCCTGAAGAGAGAAACAGAGGCTGTATCACAGAAAGCATCATGTGTAAGCTCTGTAGGGGTCTCAGACAATTTCTGACAGGGCAGTGAGTTCTGGATATATTAAGATTTATCTCAGTTTCTCCCATACTTTTTTGTCCTACCTCAGAGCCCTTGCACATGCTATTCCCTTTGCATGGATACCTCTTCCCCATTATTTTCCTGGCTGGCTCCTTAGTATCTTTCAGATGTCAGCTCTTAAGAGAGACTGTCCCTGATCAGCCTTTCTAAAGCAGTCCTCCCTGTGATCCTCTACCATACAATACTGTTTGTTTCCTTCATATAACTTACACCATTTTTTTTTTTTTAATAATTTGTTTGTTTTACATGGTTATGGCTGTCTCTACTTTAGACTGTATGCTCCCTGAAGTTGAGGACTGTATCTTGGGCTGCTAGCACAATATGTGACACATGGAAGGTGCTCAGTTAATTATGTATTGAATAAACAAATGAATCATCAGATTTGCCTGTTAGTGAGACAGTTCTGGCTACAGAATAGAGAGTGGCTTGGAGCGGAAGCCAAGATTCATGACAGAGGACGGTTAGGAGGCTGTCCCATGAAGCTGGTGAGAAGTGGCAAGAGCCTGAACTGCAGTCATGTGGAGGAGATGGAGACATACATGGAGTCAAGAAATAGTAAGGAAATGGGATCAGTGGGGATTAGTTGGGTGTGGGTAATTGTAAGAGGTAGGAGTTAGGAAGGACACCAAACCATGGAAAACTAGATGAACAGTGGATGGTTCAGTGAGACAGGGAACTGTAAAGAGCAAGAACAGGTTAGAGGAGGAAGAAGACAAGTTCAGCTTTGGACATGTTGGATCTGAGACTCCTGTGGGCTATCTAGGTAGAAATGTCCAATAAACATTTAGATTTATGGGTTTGGAACCCAGCAGAGAGATCTTGGCAGAAGGTAGAGATTTGAGAGTCATTGGCCTAGAGATTCATTCCTCCCCTCATTCAACAAATATTCCCTTACTAACTGCTTTGTCCCAGGCATTAAGGAAACAGTGTGAACAAAACAAACATTATTCTAGTTTCCATAAATATCACAGTCTAGACTAGTAGCTGATGTTTTGAAAATAGATAAAATAAGTTAGGAAACACATATATGAGTGTGTTTGTGTGTGTGTGTGTGTGTGTGTGTGTGTGTGTATATATAAAGTATATATATATATAAAACCTCATTGCCATCGAGTCAATTCTGATTCATAGCGACCCTGTAGGACAGAGTAGAACTGCTCCATAGGGTTTCCAAGGAGTGGCTGGTGGATTTGAGCTGCCGACCTTTAGGTTAGCAGCCGAGCTCTTAACCACTGTGTCACCAAGGCTCCATGTATGTGTATATATACATTTCCTACGTTGTTTTATCTATTTCCACAACATCAGCTACCAGTCAAAATATGTATGTTCTTTGGAGCCCTGGTGGTGCAGTGGTTAAGAGCTTGGCTGCTAACCTAAAAGTCAGCAGTTCAAACCTACCAGCTGCTCCTTGGAAACCCTGTGGGGCAGTTCTGCCCTGTCCTACAGGGTTGCTATGAGTCAGAATTGACTCGAGGACATTCGGTTTGTTTATACACATACATACATAGAGAGATACAAAGAGAGAGCGGGGGAAGACAGAGAGAGAAAAAAGAGATGAGCACAGACCCTGGAGAACACCATCCTTTAGGAGGTGGACAAAAGAAAAGGAACAACCAAGGAAAAGTGGCAGTTTGAATGGAAGAAAGCAGATGTTTCCCCCTCTCAAGTCATTGGACCAAACTAAACTTAGTTTTAAAAATATATTGCGTGTTTTTTTGTGGCCTCATTAAAGTGCACGTACGCATATTCACTCTGTACAGAAATTCATGTTCAGTCACCTTTAAAATAAGGAATTTCAAAGACTGAAACTGAAACAAGTATCAGCCCGCAAGCAAGTGACGCAGATAGCGATGAGCAAGAGCTGAAGATCAACCCAGATTTTCCCATTCAGCTATGAATTTCCTTGCTATTGTTATATGTGTGTTTTAAGTCAAATTTAATTTTGTGTACATTGTGGTTGGATTTCCTTTGTTATGGTCTGTGAGATAAATTCAATGTGAACGGTGTCACAATAAAGGAAGATGTTGTGGTCTGTTTTGCCAAGACCTCACTAGAGAATTTTTATTTAAGGTGTTTTTTTTTTTTTTTTTTTTTTTTTCTTAACTTCTCAACTTTCTTAATCAAGAGAAAACACCTCAGGCGTGCTTACCAAATCAAAGGCAAAAAAATACCTGGTTGTGGGTTTTTTTTTTTTTCAGAAGTGAAATTTCTTAAGCATGCCTTCAAATGAAATTTTGTCATTTTATTTTAAAAAAAGCAATTTATGATTATTGCATATCCTGACAAATTTGAGCGATTTTATCTAAAAGATCATAGATAAAAATGTTAACTGAAGATTTTCTTTTTCATTTCGGTAAAAATCTTGCTTATGCAAAAGTCCTTTGTAACCAAAAGAAAAAGAATAATTTTTGTAGGTCCATTTATAATCCTTCAAAACATGGTAATTTGTGCATGTTTTATGAGCATGATATTTAACAAGTATATTGGTGCATATACCTCACTATAGTTAAGGTAATCTTGCTTCCCTTTTGTAGTGGGCAAAATCAACTTTCATCAATAATGTAAATTTTGTTTGTGGACTGTTATATATGCAGATTGGTCTGTTCTCTTATGTTACATTTCTTCAAAGAATGGTTACTTCAAAAATCCTTTCAGCCAATGACTTCTCATCTGACCTAATTTTGAATCAGGTGATGAAGCTGACCCTAAAACAGATCTCTCAACCAGTGTCTACCTGCATGAGACTCAGCATCAGATTTAGAGACAAGAGAGAGAACCTACATTATTGATTATGTATGCCTACCATTCATACATCTTATTTTTCTGCAAATACCAAAAATTAAGTAAGTAATTGGTGATAGATGTAATATGAGATACCTTAAAGAAAATTATCTCCAGCAAAAATGAAGCTAATACAAAATTCAAAGCTTAAGTAGTTTTTTGAACCATTTATTTATTGTCCTTTTCAAAAAAAAAAAAAAGAATCAGCCAACACACACAAAAGCTCTTGTTCTCTAAACAAATCTGAATTTTTACTTGTGCTCAAAAGTATTTGCTTTCCTGTTTCAGGGGGTTGGGGCTTGGCTTTTCTGTTTTCTGGCTTTTATAAGATCCTTCCTGTAGAGCTTCCAGAAATGAAGGGAACATCTTTAAATCTTATTTGACTTAAATGAATGGATAGCTAATCCTGATTAGATGTTTCTGTTTCTGTAGAGCATACTGTTTAAAAACTACTGTGGTACTTGGCTGTCCTGGTTGATTGTTAGGAACACCTTTTTTCATCCCAGTTGTTAAGGTCTCAGAGGTCACCTAAGGTAACCATTTGTTGTAAGGGTCTTTAAGATTTCCTGTTGAATTTTCTTAACCATTTCAAAAATCACCCAGTGGTCGTGTCAGAGCTTTCCATAACCTCCAGATTCAAACCAAAAAACCATCTGCATAACTAAATGACTGTGCCCACCCACATAACCTCTGACTAGAGCAGAGGATGAAATTAGACATCATATTCTTTTAATCATAATGAAACTAATATTTAGAGTTCTGTTGTCAAAATCTTCTACTTATGACACTTTGTTTTCTTTTGTTTTTGTTTTTGTTTCTCCAGGACATTTGGGCTTCCAGGACAGTTTTGTCACATCAGGTGTTTTTAGTGTGACTGAGCTAGTAAGAGTGTCACAGAGTAAGTATAATTTCGCTTTGATTTGGTACAGATTTGCCTTGAGTTTGTGCTTACTGTCTGCCTAGGCCTCTAAGAGACGTAAATAACTTTCAGAATTCCCTTGTCATTCACCCATTGGAAGAATTTTGCCATGCAGTTTGTTTGACAGCCAAGAATTTAAATCAGGAAAAATTAAATATCATTTTAATGTGAGGCGTGGGGAGAGAACTAAAATCCTGAGCGTCTCACATACTCCCTAGTTTATAGTGTGAACTTGGTTAAAAAAAAATTCTGAGGCTTCCCTGATTTGTAAGAAATTCTGCATTTTAAAAGAATTTTCTTTTGACCTTTAAAGAATGCTAATGCCCTCGGCATGAGTGACACAGTACAGCATGATCATTACCAGCTTGTCAATACTCACTAACAGTGAATTAAGAGCACCTGTCACCACCCTGTTCCATTGATCAAAGGGTCATTGATTGTATTTGTGCTATGATGTAATCCAGACAGTCCAAGGAGAAGACATAAGATTCATTCTCATTCTTTCTTTCTTTGTCTCTCTGTATGTCTCTCTCTGTCTCTGTCTCTCTCACACACACACTCTTGCCTTCCCTTAAGATCATGTCTTTGTTTTTATTTAAAAACATGTTTGTAGTAACTGTGATGTTCTGTGCTCCAATAAAAGGACTGAAAAGGAAGTACCAATTTTTAAATTTTTACTTTTTACCCTCCACCTACTTCAAAACACCACTTGTAGGTAAGTTTACGTTCTTAAATTGGTATCAACCAAAAACCCCAAACCTATTGCCATCAAGTCCATTCAGACTCATAGCGACCCTATAGGACAGAGTAGAACTGCCCTATACGGTTTCCAGGGAGCACCTGGTGGATTCGAACTGCCAGCCTTTTTGTTAGCAGCCAAACTCTTAACCACTATGCCACCAGGAAATCCTTTTTGGAATAAGGTGGATTAAAAATGAATATTTTCATTTCAAGTTCATGCCTCCTATTCACTGCACTATGGAATTGCAAAATTGACCCAATAAACCAGTCAATCCCATGACAAGATGTTAGGTCAAGCAAGCCAAGCTATCCCTGATCCCACAGCCACTGATTCCATCAGCTTTTATTTCAGTCATTCATAGGCTAGAAGACTCTTAAGAGTACAGAAAGTGGGATACAGGTAGGGGCAGGGAATCTGAGGGTAAGGAGATGGATAGAAAGAGAATCTAATGGCTACTGAGCATTTATTATCTGCCAGGCACCGTGCTAGGCTTTCCTGTGTGTTACATAAATCAATCCTTGCAATACACTTGTTAGATAAGAAATTACTCCCTTTTTACAGATGTGTTAAACTGAGGAGCTATTTAAGTGGGTTATCCAAAGTCAAACAGTGGCTAAACGTTTGAGCCAGATCTGAGTGATGCTAGGATCCATACTGGCTTGAGGGAATTTGAAGAAATCTGCAACAACAGACAGGGAAATTAGCTGGAAGGTTACTGTGGGTGTTAGGGTTCTGGGAGTCTGGGACCCTTGGCTGATGCTAAGGTGTTCTTTGTAGGGGATTTGGAACCGTAACTAATGATGCACTAGGAGCAGCAGGATGTGACTTGGAATGGAGACGTTGCTATCATATCACTGAAGTGTGCTTAAAGTTCTGGTCGCCATCAAGTCAACTCCACCTCGTGGCAAGCCAGTGTGTGTTAGAGTAGAACTGTGCTCCATGAGGTTTTCAATGGCTGATTTTTCAGAGGTAGATCATTAGGATTTTCTTGCAAGGCACCTCTAGCTGTACTGAAACCTCCAACCTTCCTGTTAGCGACTGAGCATGTTAACTGTGCACCAACCAGGGATTTTGTGATAAAAGTAGCAACCAGTTAAGTGAAGACTAGATTGCCTTGTTAGCTGGGAGGCTATATACTGCCCTCGTTATAGCACAGCTAATTAGCCAGTCACTTGGCATAGACATAGACATATATTTGTGCTTCTTTTTTTTTTTTTTTTTAAACTTTTTAAGACTTTTGAAAGTGGTCAGTATCCTACGTTGTTCTCGTTGTAATAATAATAATATACAAGTAAGTATCAAAGTATACCTGTTGCAGTCTTGTTATCAGGGAAATAGATTTATTGAGCCCTCACTGGGATCTAAACATAGGCTTAAAGAGTGAAAAGGGGGGAAAAAGTCCTTTTAACTCTAAGATTGGAGTGCCAAAACCAAACCTGTTGCCATCAAGTCGATTCCAACTCATAGCAACCTTATAGGACAGAGTAGAACAGCCCCATAGGGTTTCCAAGGAGCAGCTGGTGGATTCGAACTGCCGATCTTTTGGTTAGCAGCTGAGCTCTTAACCACTTTGCCGCCAGGGCTTCAAGATTGGAGTACTAGAGCATTTTTTTTCCTATCCTGGCTGCCATATGGGTATTCACCCTTCATTACCACCAGTATCCCGAGGCCTGAGGGTTAACTGAGATGGCTCACACTGCTCAGAAGCATCCCCAGCATCTCGCCCTTCTTCCACTTCCTGTATCTCCCTTTAAGGCCTATATCCCAGGGCTTATCAGTTCCAAGCTTTACCAGACCTCCCTTCAGTCTAAGACAGCATAGTTGCCAAGTGAATTCGAAAGCTGCCTTCCAGACTGCCCGAGGCCATTGCGGACCAGGGATTGAATTTGCAGAGGGACCTGGTTCTGTTTCCTGTCCCTGTTTAGGGGGCTGTGCGGCGGATGCCTGGCATCATGACGGTCCTTCGGCTCTTGAATGCTTTCCGATTTCTGCACACTGCTGTGTAATCGCTCTAGGACTAACTCACACATGGCCTCCTGCTGACTGAAACTGTTTGGCAGGAGTGGGACCGGGCTGTGTCAGCTAAATCATGGCTTCAGGCCAAACTGGTAGACTGCGATCCAGAGGCCCCTCCCTCTTGCGGATCCTTAATCCAGGTTTGTCGGGGTCTGTTTCACAAGACTGCTTTGGCTGCTGGGATAAGGATCCCCCAGCTCAGGTTTCCTCACCCTCACACCTTTCTGAAGTACTGAACACTTAGAGAAGCCTCAGGATGCTGTTGAAGTCCTTAACCATTCCTTACAGTGCTTCCTCCTTCCCCGTGCTGAAAAAGCTGAGTCCATTTTAGAGTCGCAGTGGGCACTTTTTACAGATGAGTGGGGCTGAGGTGCATTCTGCGTCCTTGGAACAGAAATAAGCCAACTAGCACATAAATTGATTAAATCCATGATGTTAACCCTGTTAGGAGCATGATGCCATAATATGAAAAATTATAGTTGCTAGCATTTATTAAGAATACACCATGTACCAGGCGTTGTACAAGGCACCTTGTGAACATTATCTCATTTAATCCTCTCATAGTTAGTGTTATTGTCTGTTTTTATGGATGAAGGAGACCATGAGGCTCAAAGAGGTTAAGAAACGTGCTCTTTTTACTTTGTTGTACTCAGCTAGCTGACTACAGATATTTCATGACCTCTGCTATAACTACACTATAGAACTAAATAGAATCCAAGGAGTCTATGCTTTTAATGACTATTTCTTGTTAGTATTGATGAACTTTTAGCTTATTAATTGTGGATTTTTTTTTTTTTAAGGTTAAATGATTCTCGAGTAAACCAAAACAAGTAAAATAATTTTTTTATTTTTCCTGGGTGTTTTTAATGACTCAGTTTCTTAGAATTTCTTCCACTGTGTTACAGATGCCTTCTTAACCTCCTTTTATGTAGCCCAACCCCATCCAGTCTTCCGAAAACCAAAACCAAACCCGTTGGCTGTTGAGTCGATTCCGACTCATAGCGACCCTATGGGACAGAGTAGAACCGTCCAATAGGATTTCCAAGGAGTGGCTGGTGGATTCGAGCTGCTGACCTTTTGATTAGCAGCTAAGCTCTTTACCACTGTGCCACCAGGGAATTATACCTAATTATGACCATGTATATGGCCTGGATATCTCACATTAAGGGCGGTCTGAGTTTGAAAACTTTCCCTCTTTCTGGATCTTTAGTATTCAATATTTTTTAAAAATTGCTAGTAAAAACACTCATTTTCCCCAGGTTTACAATTAGTTTCTGTTCATAGCTTTTCTCCTTTTAAATTTAATGAGAAGAGTACTATTTCAGGATCTCCTCGTGAGGATTCTCTGAAATACCTATGTGCTAAGTTTGTTATTTATCCCTTTCAAAACCCAATTATTTTCTGCTTTGAATTTTTTGTTGATACCATGTGTTTTCAGTAGTGGAATGCATGCTGAGTCATTGAGTATTTGTTTAAATTTTTCATTGGTAATACAGATTTTGAGAAATAGTATGTGAAAATACGTGATTTGTGGGAGCCTGTCTAGCCCACTGGTGTTGAGTAACAGGCTTTATTGCAGGGCACCTTCCATTTGGGTACATGGGGCACCTCTGGTTTTGCCTAATACACCAGCTATTTTGCTTCAACGAACTTTCTTTTATCTTTCACCATTACACAGGTCCCTACTGGAGGGAAGCAAATACTTCCAGAAGGAAAAGTATACTTCTAAAGAACTCCAGAGGCATAAAAAGTGGGTGGGATACCTATGTTCCACAAGTCACGAAAGGGTTGAAGTAGTGTTACTACAGAGGTGACAATGCCAGAGAAACTCAAGAGAAAGCTGCTGGTTTAGCCTCACAAACCAGAGGTGAGGGGATCAGGCAACAAGGTTGTGTGACATCCAGTTATACTGATCCAATGTTCAGAGCCCTTGGAATCAGGGATTCTTGCTGGCAAGTTGAAGCTGCAGGCTCCCACTAACTCCGCTTTTGCCCTTGCCTCCTGTCCACCTACCCTTCGATTTTTTGCATAATCGTTTCAAGTCCACAAAAGGCAGGAAAGGAGAGTTGTGATTCTCTCAGCAGCAGGGAAGTACTGTAGCATAAAAACAAGTATGTATTCCTTCTCTTCCTACCTCTTCCCCCATGTGCAAGGACCATCTGAAAGTAGTTCTAGTTATTTATTACTTTGTTGCCGGGGAGGGAGAAAATGCAGACCGCTAGACACTGTGCCAGAGAAAAGAGAGAAGTATTCTCAGCTTTGGAGGAGGGGGTTTACAAGTGCTAACAATGTGGTTCAGAATCACTAAAGTTGTTTTAGCATTATGCTATGAGGAAAGAGACAGGAACCATCTGTTGAAATGGCTCTTACATGATGCTGCATTTTGAAACAAAGACTTCTAGGGGCATTTTCAGATTGGTCTCTTTCCCATGAAGCTGTTACAAAGAGAGCCCACTCTGAGTCTGCTAAATGATGCTGCTTAGATAGTTTTTTCTGACAGCAACCACTCTTTTGTTTATTGTGTGCCAGTGTTTTCCTCCGAGTGTGTGCTTCGAGGCTGTCAAATGCCATTCCTGGTAGGAACGCAGACAGTTCTCCCTATAAATCCACTACTTCTGCCCATTTCCTTTTAAAGTGCTGACTCTATTTTACTTGAAGTTGGTGGAGTGACTCTGAAACCTTAAATACTTCACTGGGAAAGAGGAAAACCACAAATACACACAGACCATTGTGACTCTGGCCTGGTGGGTTCTAATTTTCTAGCAGTGGTTTGTACACCCGAGCCGGCTGCAAGGGTTAAGTAAACTTCGTGGCTGGGGATGACTTCAGGGCCCTGGAATTTTGAAAAGCCAGGGTTCTCAGTACACTGTTGCCAGCCTGAGAATCTTTGGGTGTGAAAACCACGCTCAGTTACCCAGACTGATTTTGGTTACTGTTGCACTGCTGCAGAATCTATTAAAATCCAGCAGCTGAATTGTCCTGGCGCTGCCACAAAGCTGGGCTGCTGGGTCGGCTACAGGATTCCCGAGTTGTTTGTCAATGGAGAGAGCTAGTGAATGGAGCCAGGCTATGCCTCAGCCTGGCATGAGGTGGCACCCTAGTGGCTGTGTTCTGCCTTAGAAATGTGCACAGTTTCTCTGTTCTCACAGGCATCGTCATTAAGACCCAAACCGCAGTTCCTTTTTAAACTTCTCGTTTAAGTCTCCGGGTCCTCTGTGTGTCTTTGAGTACCCGTATCCAGACGCGTAAATTTTCCGGCCAGCAACTCAGTAAGAACTATTGGCAATAATCTAACCTGACATGATGGAACTACTAAAACAGAATGAACTCAGCCACAAGGTGCAATAAGAAAATGCAGCTCTTTGGTAGGGACAGGCCCAAACTTGAAACTACAAGATGTTCTTGCAAAGAAGGGGAAAGGAGGAAATTGGTATAGGGTAAGGGATTTCAGACGTCTTGTTATTTGGGGTACCATTTGAATATTTGCGGCACTATAGACCTTTACTAAAGTGGAATAGATTTGAAACCTTCTTTTCTGCACAAGTTTCCTGTTGATTCTCTGTTAAGTAACATGATAGCTATGATCACTGCATGGAAATTAATTTAAAAAAATAGGTCATATTCTTGAGCAAGCTCTTCCTTTGAAAGGAATCGTTTGGGCTTGAGCATTAAAGGAAGAAACAAAAAGATTTTAATAAAAAATGGACTGCAGCCCTAGTATGAACAGATACTGTGACCTTGCCTTTGTTTGCCATTACACAATTCAGTGGCAGTCCACTCGAGCTATGCTCTCGATCAATATCCTATTAAAGCAGCACAAAAAGTCTCCATAAACTTAGTGGTTAGCTATGTTTATAAATGGAACTCGGCATAATTAGATGGTCAATAGCAGGCTCTACTAGTAATTTTGAAATGAACATCACACATTTTATATCTATAGAAGTCAATGGAATCTCTTCTAGAGTAAGGGTACGGTGTGTAGCAGACAAAAGAATGGGAGTCCCTTGAAAATATCTATCTCCAAAATGCAGTTTCTTTAAAAAAAAGTATGCTAAGTTATGGAATAGAAAATGTTGATTGGCCCTTATAAATGGTTTCATTTTGCCACCTTATCTTAAATATATTATGACATTGCAGATGTTTCATTTCCTAGTTTTAATCAACCCCTTAAAGATAAAATAATAAACATTGCCATATTCTTTGGAAGAAAACTATCAGTGTGACTGGGTTAATTTAGTGGGTTTCCTCTACTGTAATTCAATAAATTTTCAAAATAAATATTGAAATTGACTTAGTGTAGGGGGATGGTTTGTTGTAGATTTTTTTTCTTTTAATTTCTTGACATATTAGGGGTGAATATTTGGACAGCCAAGCTGGCAGCAGATGGAATGGACTGTCAGTAATAGAAATTTTCATCCAACTATACTTTCTTCTGAATCGCAGTTCACAGTGCGGGTGGCCAGACATGCTTTTTCCTCTCTACTCTCCTCACCCAATAGAGAATGAGCCACGTGAGGTGAGAGATGTCCCCACCCTCAGGCTGACTCTGTCCTCGGCTGACTCAGCCCTACAGATTGAAATGGGCGTGTACCTGGGGTTGATGTGGGCCCTGGCAGTTGTGTTATGGACCACCTGTCGGCTGAAATTAGAACTGTGGCAGGAACAAGCTTATGACATCAGCAAGTCCGTCAGTCAGTGATCTAGGTGACGATGGCCTGGTCCTTTCTGTCACACTCCTACTCCTACAACATTCCTGGTTCCAGCAGGCAGTGAGAGTTCTCGTGGCAGGATTTGGGTGCATTTTGTTCCCTGTTCTCAGCTGAAGCTCCTGCTAAATTTGCTAGACTATGAACACTCATACTAAAGTACTATACTAAAGGGAGAAGCAGAATCCATAATACCTTGATGTACATACTCATTTCTTGCCATGTAATATGCTCATCTATTTCTAATCTTTTCCAGGTAACTCACTGGTTGTATTTACTATGTATATTATGTAAAATGTATGTTCAAGATGGCAGCATGGTATCATAAGATAGTCCCGGATAGTAGAATTAGAATATCAAGCTCTGCCACATGTTGACTGTATGACTCTAGGCAGTATTTCACCCCTCTCAGCTGTGTTCACCTTATAAGTAACAATCATTTATTCAGTCAAAAAATATTTGTTAAGCCCCAACTGTGTGCCAGGCCTTAAATCTGAATGTTGGAAATAGTAATACCTTGAAGAGTGATATCAGGATTAAGTGAGAGAATGACGAGTGTCTACCATATAGTAGATGCTCAACAATGGTAACTACTGTGAATTTTATTGAAAAAAAAGCCTCTGTCCCCGATCTTCAACTATATGCTCTGAGCTGATCTTTAAACTCACCACACTTTCAGCAAATTTACTTTAAAATATGTAAGTATGTGTGTATTTATTTATAAATGAAGAAGGACCAATGTTAGAATTCATGTTCTAAGAATCAGCTTATGAGAAAAACTATTCTAGTGGACCCTTCAGAGTTAGTATTTCTGATAGAATACTAGATCAAATTTATCTGCTTTCAGAAGCCAGAAAATTCTTTTTCCTCAATTTAGCCAAAGGCTATTTTTTTGTGCATTATCCTGGAAATTGCTCTCCCACAGTGTCTGATGGGTAATTCTCAGCCTAACACTGGCATATTAACAACTTCTTAAGTGGCCAGCCACACCTGGGCTATTTGTATCAGAGTTTTCGAAAGTAGTGCTTAGTTCTATCGTTTTTAAAAAATTCTCTTTTGCTTATTTTATGAACAACAAGTTCTGAATGCGTAACAACAGCATGCTGGGACTCATTAGTGACAATGCAGTTTCTAGTAAGTAAACCTTTATTTATGTATTCGTGAGCCTCAGTTTTTTTAAGAGCAGATATTTACTTCCATTAGATAACATTGACTGGTTGCCATCAAGTCGGTTCCAACTCATAGCAACCCTATAGGACAGAGTAGAACTGCCCAACAGGGTTTCCAAGGCTGTAATCTTTACAGAAGCAGCCTGCCACATCTTTCTCCCCTGGCGCTGCTGGTGGGTTTGAGCCGCCGACCTTTTGGTTAGCAGCCAAACGCTTAACCACTGCTCCACCAGGGCTCCTTATAGGTAACGTTAGGGAACTAAAAGACATTTGGGGGATTTTCAAAAGCCTACAGAAGTCCGATATTACGCCCACAATAAGACCACAAATGTTATTGAGATTTTGGCTGGAATGTATTATCCATTGTGATAATGATAGCTAACTCTTGCTGATTAGAAAAACTGGTATTGATGACCTTCTGTGCATGTCTAGGATGAGATTGGTGGAGTCAGCACTCAGCAAAGCCGTGTATGAAGTCAAATACTAGAAATGAACTAATCCAGTATATGACTGATATGAGTTCCTATTAATACAAAGGATTTTTCAATAAATGGAAGGGGGGAAAAAGCAGTTCTTGATGAAAATTTTGAGAACTGTTGATGTAGACAGCTGGATTAGTAGGTTGTTGGGATGGGACTCTGTTGATATAGTTTGGTTTTCTAATGGCTAATGGTCAGATAGTCCCAGTGCACTCTAGGTTAAGGGGCTTATGTTTAGAAGCCCTTCCCTAGTTCATAGATCATTGTGGTGAAAAGATCTCTTAGTCCATCAAGTCTATCCCCTGTCAGGGAAGACTTAGTCCCATGACTGAGGCTGTATCACATATTAAACGAGTGTCACTTTTGACCTCAACCAAAAGCTAAGACGAGATGATACTCTAAAATGCAGAAAATCAATTTCAGTCCCAAAGGCGGAAGCCACTAATGCAGGAGATCACTCAGCATTGCTAACCCCTCCGTGGATTGCTCTGTTAGACCAAGTGTTAGGGCCCTTCATCCAGTGAAACTCTGGCTGACACTCATAATGTGAAAGACCTGTACGAACAAAGAGGTGAGAAGGAGGAAAATGAGATAGAAGTTTTGCCAGCTAAGTGGCAGGAGATAATTATTTTTATTTCATAAAAGTCTTGTTAAATTCATCTTCCCAATAACTGAGGGACATCTCTTGGGGAAAAGAATGGTATAAAGGAAAGACAGGGAGATTAGAAATATGAATTTTACCCCAGCTTTGTGGGACAGAACTCTAGAGATATCTGGGTTCAAATCCCTTCTCTGTCACTGATTTATTTAGCTGTTGCTTAACCTCACAGCTAAGTTTTATCATTTGTAAATGTAATGATAGTAAAATCAGTTGTTGTCAAGTTGATTCTGACTTTTGGCGACCCCATGTGTGTCAGAGTAAAACTGTGTCGCATAGGGTTTCCAATGACTGAGTTTTCTGAAACAGATTGCCAGGCCTTTCTTCCGAGGCACCTCTGGGTAAACTCAAACTTCCAATCTTTCAGTTAACGGCTGAACATCTTAACAATCTGAACTATGCAGGGCCTCCATAAATGTAATAGAACCACATATTTAATAGGGATGCTATGAAGATTAAATTGGATAATTCAGGTAAAACACCTACCACATTGCCTGGCACATAATAATTGCTCAATAAGTATCAGTTCTCAAGCTTTTCATTGACAAGCTCCTATAGTTTCAATTCTAGTCAGTAAAGATGTATTGCATGTGTAATATATGAAGGCTCCTGTACTGTGTGCTGAGGGGAATACAGAAATAAATAGGAGATGGTTCTTTCCTATGCAGAGTATATATATAAGTTTCTTGAGATCCAAGACTTTCTTTATAACAATAAAGTTCCTGAATACACTTAATTTACAAATAGAGCTTACAGTAGTTATCTGAGATAAACCAACTTCATGATTTGCGATGGGGCAGAAAAATTGTACTAGTGGATTGTTCCTAGTTTAGCAGAAAGGAAACATTTTTTTCAGAAATAAAAATTCCTCTGTTCACCTGCCTCTACCATTTGGTCACCACAAACACGCATATTCCTTAACTCGACTCCATATGATAGGGAAGTGTAAAATGGGCTTTCATCTGTGTTACCAAGTGTGCTTGATGGGGTTGAAAACATTGTACTGACTTTTGGCACCGAAGACTGCATTTCATAAAAAGTAATGCTTAAATCTTATAATAGCAGGGAAGTTCATTTTCACATAGAGGGAAATCCTTGTTTTAGTGCAGTGCCTTTCTTTTATATTCTTGTTTGGAAAACCATCCTCCCAGCCTCCCTTTGATCAGACCTTTTAGAGAGGAAGGGTAGAAAAGGGAGATCAGCACAGGGTTTGCAGACCAGAAACCTGCTTGGCAAAGGAGTTGCTGGAGACTGTGGCATACAAGCTGCAGAGAAAGTACCTTTATGATTGATTTCCATTCAAGTCAGACTGACTGCAGTGTGGTCATTTTTCTAACCCATAACTGCTCACGCCGCAGCAGTCTGCTATCTGCAGGGTGTCTGAATTATAGCATTTTACATCCGTGTTACCTCTTACACAAATTACTTACACTGGTTTCTTTTTCCATGCAAATTCATCAGTTTTACGGCCTCTCATAGCATAGCCACAGTCAGGAAACTCTGGCAGAGAGCACAAATTGATAGAATGAGTTAATTTTACTATACTTATTTTTTTTCTTTCTAAAAGCGCTCTCTCATAGGCAGTGTTCAGGAAGCATATTACGGTGAAAGGAAGATAACAAAGGAGTTGAATTTTCGTGCCGTAAATTACTTTCCAAGTTAATTCCCTTTAACGATGATTCCAGATTTGCTGGAGTTTTCGTAGTATTGTGCCTTTTACAACTGTGTCTTTGATAGAAAGAAGAACAAGTATTTTCCCATGTTCACTCCTTTTGTGCCAGTGACACGGACTTTCTTGCAAGATCTTTGCCTCTAGAATGCAAAACAACACTAAATTGTGCTGGGCCCTTAGAACTGTGTGCTGCTGTTGGACTTTTTTTTGTCCCCGCAGGCTTAAAGTACAAGTTCCCAAAGTCTCAGTGAGTAGTATATTAGATCATTTAATCTGAAGAGAAATACACCTTTATTTTTTTCGTAGTTATTTTATAAATTAGAGAAATTGGAAATCAAGTGCTCAACCCTCATAGCCTCTTGGAGGGGACCTATTGATCATTAAAGGACCCCTGGTGGTGCAGTGGTTAAAGTGCTCAGCTGCTAACTGAAAGGTCGTTGGTTCGAACCCACCAGCTGTTCCAGAGGAGAAAGATGTGGAAGTCTGCTTCCATAAAGATTTATGGTCTTGGAAACCCTGTGGGGTAGTTCTACTCTGTCCTGTAGGGTCGCCATGAGTCAGAATTGACTCGACGGCAAAGGGTGGGTATTAGTCATTAAAGGAGCCCAAGTGTTACAAGCAGTTTGTGATCAGCTGCTAACCTAAAGGTTGGCAGTTCAGATCCACCCAGCAGCTCCACAGAAGAAAGGCCTGGTGAACTGTTTCCGTAAAGATTACAGCCAAGAAAACCCTATAGAGCAGATCTACTCTGGAACCTGTGGGGTTGCCATGAGCTGAGGACAGACTTGATGGTCGCTAATAACAACAGTTGGTCATTATTTCACATTCTTTAGGTGCCAAGCAGATTTGAAGAAAACACAACTATAGTGGTTAATCTCAAAAATGTAAGCCCCATGAGGGCAGAGATTTTTGTATATCTCGTTGACTGACATATCTCAAGCATCTAGGACAGTACCTGGCACACTGAAAGTGCTCGATAAATACTTGCTGAACTCCACTGAATACAGCCTATGAAAGGATATGTGCCATTCGCAATATACTAGACTCGCTTGTCATTTAGTTAAGGCTCCCTGCTGATTCCTGTTGAACAAGTTGTAAACTCAGTGCCCTGTCTTGAAAATTTGGATAGAATAGTTTTTCCATCATCCTCTCTTTCCAACAATGCAAGCCTGAGCAGATTGTCTCTGGTGGATGGCAGAAGTTCAATAACCACAGCCTTACCCAACTACTAATGTGTACAGAAGAGCAGGTCATTAAGAGGGTTGGCTACTAAAGTAACCCCTTTCTTCCAATAGCCCACATTACTATAATGATTTCTTAATAGCAAACCATTTATTAAGAAATGACATAGACTACATTCTACTCAAGTCAGGAAAGAAGGGGATGGGGATGGATGACTTAGAAATAACATTTGAAGAGAGAATTTCTAAAAGTTAACCTTTTGAGGAAAACGTCTATGTTGAAAAGAAAATTCACAAGTACTACACAACAGTTACAATAATTGCAGTACTGCTTTAGCAAGCTGGGGAGCTGGTCCTCACTACTTACCTACATTATAGCATTTCTAAGTTTCATTTTGCATCACTTAAAGATTAGGGAGGCAGATGTTGTTGTTGGGTGCCGTCAAGTCAATTCCAACTCATAGCAACCCCATGTGACAGAGTAGAACTGCTCCAAAGGGTTTTCTTGGCTGTAATATCCATGGAAGTAGATCGCTAGATCTGTCTCCCATGGAACTCCTGGGTGCGCTCAAACAGCCAACCTTTCGATCATCAGCAGAGCACTTAACCATTTGTGCCACCAGGGCTCCTTAGGGGGGCAAATAGGGTGGGTAATTATTTACTTTTATTAATTTAAAACATATTTCTTGATCATCAACTGCCCAAAACCATGGTAGGCTATTTAGGAACACAAAAGAAGGCTCCAGACTCTGTGGAACTAAGTTGTATGGCGTAGCCCTGTGACGTCTGTGACCTGGGAAAGTTACTTAACCTCTTTGTGCCTCGGTTCCCTCCTGTCGTGTTGTGAGAATTAAACGGGGTGACATGCTTCAAGCACTTAGTTCAGCATCTGGCCCAGAAACAGCGCTTAGTAAATGTTTGTTGTTAGTTGTCTCAAGGCAATTCCGACTCATGCAACCCCATGTGTTACAGAGTAGAATTGTGCTCCATAAGGTTTTCAAGGATGTGACCTTTCAGAAGTAGATCGCTGGGCCTGTCTTCCAAGGCACCTCTGGGTGGGTTTGAACGGCCATATTTTTGGCTAGTAATTAAATGGCTAGCCATTTGTGCCACCCAGGGACTCTTTGTTTGGTTTAATGAATGTTAGTTCTTGTAATTGTGATGGTGCTGGTGGTGACGATGGTGATGGTGGTGGTGTTAGCAGTGGTGTGAGTGGCCACAGTGGTGGTTTTTCATTGTTATCATACTTACAATAATGAGGCACAAAGAGTTTAAATGACTTAACCAAGTTACTCAGGTGGTTAGTGGCAAGGCCGGGACTCCAAACAGTCTCTCCCAGTCCCATACCAGCATTCTTTCTATACCCCATGATGTCTATCTTTACAGTCCTCAACAGACACTCCATCTAGTTGGGGAGAAGAGTGTTACATATGAAACAATGAAAGAATGATAAGGTACAAATGGATTGAAGTCATGTATCACAATATGTGGCACAGACAGGAAGTGTTGTGGTTTGATTCCGTCTTTCCTTAACATCCTGATGTTTGGCCAGCGGTGGCTATGTTATATCTGTAAAGCCCCAGAAAGCAGTTAGTCTTTGACCTCAGAAGCCCAGCATGACATCTTGGGCAGACCAGAACGTAAGTAACATTGGACAAGGCATTAAACCCTTGGTAAATTTTAGTTTCCTAATTGGCAAAAAGGACTTAATCCATTATTAACTAAGAAGTGTTTTGTGCTATATGTATCTTCTTGATATTCTGAATTAGAAGAACGTGATCATTAGCTTGTTTGTGCCCTTTCGTAGTGCACAGTTCGAAACGGGTCTTGAATGCCTGTTGGCTGTCCTGAAAGAGTTGACAGATCTCCCCTGTGAAAACTCTATATTGTTTTTTGACAGCATAGTTTAGGCCTCTAGCTCTTCTTGCCAGGACTCCTGCATCAACCTTCCAACTGATTTCTCCACTTCCAGAGTCTTGGTCCCCTTTAGTGCAGGCTGTACGTTGTCGTTGTTAGTTACTGTCAAATCAGCTCCGACTCATGCATAACAACCGTATCTATAACAGAACAAAAGGTTGCCCAGTCCTGCACCATCTTCATAATCCTTGGTATGATGGGGTGCATTGTTTCAATTACCGTGCCACTCCATCTCATTGAGAGTTTCCCTCTTTTCATTGGTCCTCTACTTTATCAAACATGATGTCCTTTTCTAACGACTGGTCTTTCCTGACGACGTGTCCAAAGTAAGTGAGCCAGAGCCTCATCATCCTCCCTTCTAAGGAGCATTCAGGTTGTATTGCTTCTAAGAGTGATTCGTTTGTTCCTTTGGCAGTCCATGGTATAATCAATATTCTCCGTCAACACCAGCATTTGAACGCATCAATTCTTCTTCTGTCTTCCTTTCCGTATACTGTTGCCATATTAATGTTCCTGAGATTCAACAATTATCATATCACTTCTCTACTCAGAATCTGTCATGGATCCAGCAGATCATTCACTTTACTTTCTACCTTCAGACTTAGGCACCTGCTTTGTCATTTGCCTGGGAATCCTTTCCTGTCTGCCTCTCTAAATCCTGACCATCCTTGAAGGCTCGGCTAAAGTGGCAATACTGCATAGAATCAAACCTTTTCTGACCCCATAAGCCAATGTGATCTCTCACTCCATTGAACTTTCCTAACACATTATTGACATTTCTCCTATGAGAGTTAACATATTTGGCGTTGAGTTAGATGTAGTATCAGGTATTATTTTATAATTCCATTAGATTGTAAACTTTATGGGGGCAAAGATACCAAATACCATTTTTTAAATATCAAGTTTGAGGCAAATACTATATATGGGAGTCAGTGTGGTACAATAGAAAAAGCACAGGTTTCAAGGTCAGGCATCCTTGAAGTTCAATCCTGGCTCTACCGCTTTCTTGCCTTTCTCTGTAATCCAGGACAAGTTATTTAACCTCATTCCAGGACTTTGTTCTTGTCAATCTAGAAAATGTACGTACTTTCCTGAGGAGGTTTTTTTGAGGATTAAATTAGGTAGAATAAATAAAGTACTTATCAAAACGCATGGATACATAGCTACTGAAAAGAGCTTGTCTAAATTCCACCATTTGAGTTCTTAGTTACCTGTCAAAGGATCTTCCTGTTCTCCAGATTATAGACATTGAGAAAGCCCAATCCGTTTCAGGGCCTTTTTAGCTGTGCCCCAAGCCCCTAGGTATGAGGCTTTTTCTTTGTCCATAACACTGTTACTGAATCAGGATCCATTTCAACAGGCTGACCCTCCCTGTAATCCATGCTCACAAATGTATTACAGGGGGATATTTCCTTACAAGACTCTTTTGAAGAAGGCAAAGTTCAGGTGTGTGCATTATTAGGATTATCTAACCCAGGTTGTGAAACTCATTCTCATTTCAGAAGCTTAGTGATTTTTTAAAATGCAAGATACACGTAACCAGTGTGCCAAGCCTTGAAATTCCTCACCAGAAGTCCAGTAGACACTTTGGGAAGTAGCACCACACCACCAGTCCACTCAGTGCCACTGGATAGATTGCAATTACAGTGTACCAAGTGGTTCACAAGAAGTAAATATGGGCAAGCTAAGAAACATTTATGTGGGCTTAATGAATTTTTTAATCTCCCTGAGAGGTGGGCATACCATATTTACACGTGTAGTTTTCCTCCGTCACATATTTTGGCTCCCTTGACAATTTAACAAGATAATCAAGGCAAATGCTTTCTCCACATGATTTTTCCCCAGCTCCTCTTTTCTTCCTTGCTTCCTTCCTTCCCTCTCTTCCTCGTTTCTTTCCTTCCTTCCTTTTTTTTTTTTTTAGTTTTATAAAGTATATAAAAGTTTTCTTTAAATTTTTTTAGAGAAACATTTTTTCCAGGCTAGATTACAGCTAAAATGTTAAATGTAAGTACTTCCTGATGCGTCCTATTGGGTAAGGGGAGCCTGTGGAGTGCCTCAGAAAGTCTTCTCTCAATCCAGTTCAAGCCCTTCTCACCTCTGGCTCATCTTCCTCTCCTTCAAGAGTGAGAGAGCAGAGGCTTGCTGAGACACACAGGAATGAAACAGCCGCTCAGTCCAGCTGAGACCACAACTCCACTCGGAAACTTGTGGGAAAATCTAAATCCAGACCTTTGACACTGATTAGCACATATCACTGTTCTTTGTTAATGAGAGAATTGCATCTCTAAGCTTTCTTAAGGCACAAAGCTTTAGTAAGTACCTATTGGAATCAACCTGACTGCATACAACAACAATTATATGCCAGAACAGAAAGAAAGGACTGGCGATCTACTTCTGAAAATCAGTCAGTGAAACCCTGTGGATCACAACCGTCCGATGAGCGGCTGATCATGGGGATGGTACAGGACTAGGCAGCATTTCCTTCCCTTGTGCAAGGGGTTGCCATGAGTCAGCAGCTGATTGGACAGCAGCTAACAATTATATGCCAGGGTGCTAAGAGTGTTGGGTGATCCAGATAACGTATTTGAGTAATCTTTCTCCCCTCCTCCATGGCCAATTTCGTATTTAAAATATCATAGAATAAAAGGGGGAAATTATGTAAGTAAAGTTAATTAATAAAAAGCAAATTAGGGAATGACTAGCAAAATTATTCACCAGAACCCTGTTTACACTTGTCAAACATTGTTTTTGAATTAAAGACCCTTTCTCCATTCGAACCTGTCATTGAGAGACGTTTGAATTTTGAAAAGTATATGTCAATTTCAGGGTTTTCTATTTCTTAGTAGTGACTGTTTTTACATGATGCAAGTTATAACTGAGATATGGTCATTGCTATTAATCAAACAACTAAATATTCTTAGCAAATTATTCTATCCTCTCATACCTTCCTTTATTCCATTATGACACCACAGTCATACAGTTTATCAAGCACTAAACCAGGGAGTTATCTCAGGCTTCCTCTTCTCCCTTATTACCATGTTCAAGCAGTCAACACATTTTCTTGATTCAAACTCCCAAGTAATTTGCATCAGGCTTTTCCTTTCTATCCCTTGAGTTTAGACCCTACCCCATTTTATCTTGTTTAAGTGACTCCAGTGGCATCTCTGGTTTTACTGATGATATTCTCTAACTGCCACCCAACCATGCGTGCTCTCATGACAGAGTGATCATTCCAGGTTCTGAATGCAAATCTGATCATAGCATTCCCACACTTTGTTGGTTCTCCTTTGACGAGTGAATCAAACTCAGTGTAACCATCAACTCCATTTGACCAATGCTTATTGACTGCGTCCTGGGTCAGGGATTATGTTAGATGCTGGTGATACAACCCCAAGTATAATGGAGTCTGGTGAGTGCTTTAATAGCTTAGAAACTTGGGAATCTTCTCGGTTCAAATCCATGTTCCTTAAGGAAACCTACCAGACTGTCCATGACCTGAACTTCACTCTCCCACCTTTTCCTCATGTGTTGTAAACTACATTATACCAATCAGAAGTTCAGTTAACATTTTACGTTCCCTTACCTTTATACAGGCTGTTCCTCTCCATAGAATGGCTTTAACTGAGTAATTTCCACTTGTCGTTGTAAAATTTCCCCCAGGCATCTTGTTTTCTGAGGCCCCTTTATACCTTCAAACCTCTCGCCCTCAAGCTGGGTTAGATAACCTACTTCTCTGTGTTTCTCCTAAGTCCCTTCCTCACCCAGCACAGTTCTGGGCAATAGGAGACTGTCAGTAATCATTTGTTGAATGACTGAAAGTCCCTAGTTCATAATGTTATTAATTATTCTTTCTTGTTATAGATATTTTTCAAAAAGTTGCCGTCAACTCCGATTCATGGTAACCCCGTGTGTGTCAGAGTAGAACTGTGCTTCATAGTGTTTTCAAAGGCTGATTTTTTGGAAGTAGGTTGACAGGCCTTACTTCCAAGGTGCCATTGGGTGGACTTGAAACCTCCAACTTTTCAGTTTTTAGCCACGCACATTAATGTTTGTACTACCCAGGGACATTTTAATTTATATATCCACTTGTATGAACTTAATTCTCAAACCAGTGCCTCAGTACAGTAATAAATGCATCTCTTGTTCCTGCTTTTGCATAATTTTCAAGTGAAAGGATTATTTGTAGTAGTATAGTTGCACCACTGATTTTAATACAGTGTTGTTCTATAAGATTGATAGGTATTATTTGTTTGTTCAAAAATACATAGTAAGCTACTGCCATAAACAAGACATCTAGAGAATATAGGACATAAAAACACAGGGAATCATATCTCACACAGGGTCAGCTCTGAAAATCACATATAGTCAAAATTATCTTTGACAATCCCTTAAATCAGAGGTTGGCTAACATTTTCTATAAAGGAACAGATAGTAAATATTTTCATCTTTGTGGGTCATATGGTCTCTGTTGCAGGTGCACCTCTGCTGTTATAGTATGAAAGCAGTCATAGGTAATATGTAAAAGAATGAGTGTGGCTATGTTCCAGTAAAACTTTATTTATAAGAACTATGGCTTAGGGACCACAGTTTGAGGTTGAGAATCTCTGCCTTAAATTACAAGGTAGGACAAATACTAAAGTAAAGGTGTATGTAGGCTGCTGAGGTGATTCAGAGTAAGGAGAAATCACATATTTCTCATTACAAGGAATTGGGAATGGGTGCCGTACAAAGATGAACTTGCTTTCACCAAAGTTCAGAACACAGTTCCAAAATACAGATGAGTAATTGCTATCAAGATCAGACAAAGTTTAGAAAAGCCTAGGGAATGTTTTGGCTGGTCATTCAAGAAATTTTAAGACTAAAACACGGAGATATTTTTGTTAAAAGCATCCAGGAATGTTGTAACCTTGGTGACAATTTACTGTTAGAAGAAGAGAAAAGATGAAAGGTACTTTTAAAAAAAAATGTTTTTCTGGTGTAGACTATGTCAACATTCTTTTGAGGTCAGAATTCATTACTGATTACTTTCTCTGAGCTTACTGTATAAATGCAAAAATAAAATGTATTAAATGCAACAGTGAAGTATGCTCTCATTGATCTTTTATTCACAGAACTTGACTGATGTTTTCATTTCATTCCAGCACCAATAGCTGCAGGAACTGGCCCGAATTTTTCTCTCTCAGATTTGGAAAGTTCTTCATACTACAGCATGAGCCCAGGAGCAATGAGGAGGTCTTTACCGAGCACATCCTCTACCAGGTAAATCCATCAGCAGCTCTTAAAGGGAATGCTTCATAGTTACACACTTTGATTTTAACTCGGCCTATTAGGCATTTAGCAATGTTCCCGTAGTAGGAGAAGATACCAAAGTCGTGTGGTCAGGTCCGGTAGACTTTCAGCCTCCCTGAGGGGAGAAGGAAAATGCACATGAAGCAGGAAGGAAAAAAAAAAGAATCAAACCATAAAAAACAGCCGACTAAATTATGTGGTACAGGCAAAAAATAATTGTTATTGTTAGTTGACAAGTTGGCCTGAGTCACGGCAACCCCATATATAACAGAACAAATGAAATGTTGCCCGATCCTTTGCCATCTTCATAATGTTTGGTATGTTTGAGTCCATTGTTGCAGCCAACATTTTGTCAGTCATCTCATTGAGGATTTCCCTTGCCTTTGCTGGCCCTCCACTTTATCAAACATGATGTCTTTCTCTAGCCATTGGTCCCCTCTGATGACATGTCTAAAGTAAGCGAGTCAACGTCTCGGATAATATTCTGTAATCCATAGGGTTTTCATGGGCTAGTTTTTGGCAGTAGATCACCAGGCCTTTCTTCCTAGTCTGTTTTAGTCTGGAAGTTACACTGAAAATTGTTCACCGTGGATGACCCTACTGGTACTTGAAATACTGATGGCATATCTTCCAGCATCACAGCAACATGTAAGCCACCGTAGTATAACAAACTGACAGATGAGTGGTGGTAAAAGTACTTAAAGAAGGCTTTATCAAAAAAAAGAATAACTTGTACTCAGCTCTAAGTGTTGGTTAGGGTTGGTGAGATGGAAAGGAAAAGGAATGACATTCTAGGTAGGATGAAAATTGAGCGAAGGCATGAAGAAAGGCTGGATGATGAACATAGCAGGTTCTTAGGAGAGTAAGGACAAGGCTTGACTAGGGAAAGGGGTGTGTGTTTTGGCTTAGGTGGCAGAAACTTGACACTGGTGACCCCAGTTCCAGTCCCCATGCCCACAGCAGACATTACAGATCAGTCCCAGCTTTTTCCTACTGAACCCCCAGAGGTCTCAAATATCCAGTTTATTGGAGTTGGCGTAAGAGATGAAACTATCTGATATCCTGATGTGAGACTATAAAAATGGATGCAGTCAGGTAGTAGGATAGAGACAGAGCAGAAACTCCATTGCACTGGAGACCTTAAACAGTAAAGTTGGCAGAGCACACTTAGTAATGATTCCAGGTTCTTGATTCCCCTCGAGGCCACAAAGCCAAAATCAAAATGAAGCATTTTGCAAGATCCTGTTGTCTCTAGATAACCTGTGCCAGAGGGAAAGGGATTAGGCGTTAAACCCACAGTATTCTTTTACGAATTGGCTTTAGCACTGGACTGTGACAGCAAAGAAAAGAATGGTGCAGAGCAATCTTTAATGTTTGTGTACTTTGCAGAAAAGCATCTGACAAAGGTATATTCCACCTAAAGCAAGTCCTAGAGTTTTATGATTTAAAACAATGCCCAGATTATAGAAATTTTCCTTGGTAGAGATCCATTCTTGCCTTGCTTTGTATATTTTGACCATCATGACTTTTTAAAAATCAGTTTAGTCATTACTAATACCTTGAAGACAATTAAACAGTCCTTCCCTAAATACAACCACCAAATCCCACCATCATTTTTCATGTTATTTAAATGTTCTTTTTAGCTCACTATAGTGTCAACAAATCTGGGGGAAAAAAAAAAATTCAAATCCAGGTACGTTTATAATTCTAACAGTGAGATTGTGAGCACATTTGAGTGTTAATAAATTTTGAGGATTTTGAATGTTTGCTGATGGAAGGGACATTTTGTGTAACTGCACTCAGTCAACATGAGAAACCTTTGTAAATACTTGTGGGAAGTGGTTAATTTAGAAGTTTTCGTGCTGTTGGTTTTTCACACGTGTGCTGCCCGTGTGCCTTGTGCACCCAAACAGTGCCGCTCATCCTCCATCCTTCCGCACGTGTCTCCAGCTATGTTTTCCTGTCTTTTGTTGTGACTGTCTGAGTGGAAAGCCAGTTATTATTGTCATTTAAAAGGCTAGTGTGATTCTAGTATTCTGCAAATAACTAACCCTCATAAGGAGTTAATTATGAACAGCATCAGTAGTTAATAATGCAGTAATGTGTTTATTTTTCTCTCATCAGGCTCTTCCTAGGATGAATTAAAAAAAAAAAAAAAAAAACAAAACCTTTCAATACATAGACTCAGCAGAATTATCTTTGTACAGGTTAGAGAACATGCCGAAAAATACATCCCACATTTACATAGAAAAGTTCAGCAATCAATTAGTCAAGGGATATTTATTCATGCTGTGCTAATACTGGAAACCCTGGTGGTGTAGTGGTTAAGAGCTATGGCTGATAACCAAAAGGTGGCCAGTTCGAATCCACTAGGTGCTCCTTGGGAACTCTGTGGGGCAGTTCTACTCTGTCCTATAGGGTCGCTATGAGTTGGAATCGACTCGGCAGCAGTGGGTTTGGTTTTGGGTTTTGGTGCTAATATTAGTTGGTCAGGGGCTCTGTGGCTTTACATACATGATCTGATTTAATCTTCACAGTAGTTTTACAGCATAGTCGGTGTTGCTATCTAACAGTGGAAAAACCCAAAGCTCAGAGAAGTTCAGTGATGTGCCCGAGGTCACCAACCTAGAAATGGTAGAACCTGTATTCAAACTCAGATATGTTGGAACTTAAAAATATGCTGTTTCCACATTGAATTCTCTTAGGAATGGGGCTGACTTGTTTCTTAAGGAACAATAGATGACTGTAAGGCCCTAAAAAAGGAATAGCTATCATCTCTCCTTTGCCTTGACACTTAGCACTTTCCATCTTGAATTACTGTTAGCATCTTTGAAGTGTGTACATGTCCTACTTCCACTTGGACTCTAAGTTTCTTGAAGGATAGTGTCTACCTCTTCTAGTTCAGCAACACTATTTATTAGGGAGCGAGACTATTACCCTAGGCACTGTGGATATGAAATCAAATAAGAGGAGCTTTGCAGTCTAGTGGTAGAGACTGACAGGTAAATGGAAACCTCAGGGAAGAGGCATTTTAGTCTTGTGAATACTTCTAGGCCTTGCACATAGTAGGAATTAAGCAAATGATTATGGAATTAAGGTAATAGTCTTACCATAATATATAGATGGAATTGCTAGGAACACAAGGAAATTCCACACACAGGAAGAAGAGATGTCATGTCACACCCTAAAACCAAGAAAACCAAACCCATTGCCATTGAGTCAATTCTGACTCTTAGCGACCCTGTAGGACAGAGTAGAATTGCCCGATAGGGTTTCCAAGGCTGTAATGTTTACCCGAGAAGACTGTGTCACATCTTCCTCCTGTGGAGCAGCTGGTAGCTTCAAACAACTGACCTTTGGGTTTGCAGCTGAGTGCTTAACCACTGTGTCACTAGGGCTCCTTCTTGTCACCCCTTAAACCAACCAAAAAAAAAAAAAAAACTTAGGAGAGTATTTATCCTCCCTTTTAAGTATGAGTCTTACTGGCACTTCCGTGTTTTTCTCAAATGTTTCTGGAAGAATAGAATCAGTGTGTTAGAAAGTCAAGATCAAGAAACCAAAATCAGTGACTGATCCATTTCTAAAAGTAAAAATAAATACATAAATAAAGGGGATTGAAAGTCATTAACCATAGGTACTGTATTCCTTCAAGGTAAACAGCTCCAGAATCCCAGAAAGGGTAGTGTAAAAATTGGAATAAAATACATATTTTATCCAAAATAACTTCATCAAGATAAACCAGCGGTCCAAATCTGAGAAGTCAGTAAACTTTGTTTTACTTCCTGGCATTTCTGACTTTCTTCACTCCTGGATCTTCTTCTCTCCTCCATCCTGTACCTCCACCCTCTAGACATTTATCTTGTGTCAACCCCTGAAAGACCTTCCTTTCAAACTAAGCTGTCAGCTGGTAACTATAGATCCTTTCACTTTAGGATTTAATACCTGCATGGAGTATTTGTACTATATTAGAGGGTGCTAAGGAAATCAAAAGGCTTTAAAAACTCAGAGAAGTATTAATAATGGCAGAATGATCAACAATGAAGTTGGCCTTTTGAGTTGGAGCCCTAACTGGCATCCCCTTGAATCATGACATTTGGACGAATTCTTGTCACGTATACAGCTGTTTCTAAGAAAATAGCCCAGTTCAGCAATTGTTGTACACCTGCCTTGAGCTAGATGCTATGGTAGGGCAAAGCAACTAATACTCAGTATAGAAGGGGGCCAGAAACCATATGGGAAGATGTGTCGTGAGCCTGGACCAAAAATTATGCCGTAAATTTATCCCTGAGCTTCCTGCTTGCCAAGGCAAAAAAGGGTAATAGGGAATTTACTTTACATTTTCTAATAAAAGGAAATATTGGAAATTCCTTCAGAGAAACCATCTGTTTTTCTGGTTCTGTGTATTAGAAGGAATTTTTTGGGTATAAGGGAGTTCCTTTAGGTGCAGTTTTATATAATACATAAAAATGTTCTTCAAATGGCTGGTTTTCATTAAACTGTAAAGAAAGCCAAAGAAAGAATATTAACTAAGCTATTAAAGACATTTACTTTGGGCCCTAAGCTAGTGTGGTCCACGTATGTGGCTTTTCTGTAGTCTAGCTTAAGTGGGAATACAACATAATGGCTAGGAATGCTGGAATGCCAGCTTTAGGGATTAGAATTCCTTTTCTTAAACTGGACCCTCCACATTTTTATTTGCATTGCTGCGATAGCCTCTTAGTTGTTTCTCTGCCTCTAGGCTCTCTGTCCTTCCCTTTCCCCCTTTGTCTTCCCAAACCCATCATTCACACAGCTGCCAGTATGACCTTTCTAAAATATAACTCTGATGTCACTCCCCTGCATAGAGTGTTTCTGGGGTTCTCCATTGTTTGTAGGATGAACTCCAAGCACCAATATCTTCTGTAACCTGCACCTCCCTCATCTTTCAGTGTGCCTCTCCTTCAACTTCAGCCATACCATACACCTGGCAGTTCTCTGAATGTGCCACACTTTACACTCTCCCTCAGGGTGATGTTCAGAAGGGTAGATAACCTGTATGACCTGGGCATCACGAAGCAGAACAGATGCCACCCTGCCCCAATGCTTGGGCAAGGTCCTGCAAGGCCCCCTGAAGTGCCAGACATTACCCTTTAGTTTTAGGATCATGAGTATGCCCTGGGGCAAAGCTGGGATGGGAAGATTGGGAGAAACTTATGGGGCTTGAGAAAATGGCAGATTGCCAATTGGTATAAAAGAGTGGTAGTAATGTCAGAACCTGTCTAACTTCAGGGGGGATGATGAGAATCAAGATCAGCATAAAGCTGATCCCTGTGAGGTGGAGATCAGACATAGCTCTACCCTCTCACTTTTCTACCAGTTCTGACACACTAGCCGTCCTCCCCACAGCACTCTCTACTTCTCTGCTGGGTTTGATAATTTGTTGCAATGGCCACAGAGAACTCACAGACCATACTTACTTACCACTTAGTTCAGTGGTTTATTAAGGAACAGGGTACAACTCAGGATCAGAATCAACAGGGTACAACTCAGAATCAGGATCAGGAAGCATGCAGGCCAAGTCTGGAAGGCTCCCTCAAAGAGGAGAGCACATCCCTCCCCTCCTTGGTGCAGGACAGCTCTCTCAGCTCCTCTAGGCCATTCAAACAAGCAGGCCCTTCTCTCTGCCAGGAGCCCATGCAGGCTCCCTCTCAGCCCCCAGAAGACAGGCCTGTCTGCCTTCGACCTCCCTTTCGTTGGCCTCTCCGCTGCTGACTGACCCAGCTCATAGCCGGTGTAGCAGTTTGTTCAGCATTCTTGGTGGCACTGCTAGTAGCACGTCCCTGCCATCACTGCCAGCTCTGCCACTGGGCCCCTTTTGGGCCTCTCAGTGTCCTCAGTGTTACAGCTCTCAGCCCGTGTTACAGCTCTTTTAGGAGGTTCCTTGCCTCCTCTCTCTCTGCTGCTTCTCTCATCTTCCTCCCTTCTGCTTCTATCTGCTTTCTTCTTTCTGGCTACTCACCTCTGTGGGGTTGGCAGCATATATAAGCAAACTCCTCGTCAATTTCAAGGCATGGCCCTCCCACCAGGGGGCCACGAACTGACCAATCCCCCTCGGTAGGCCACAGACATTTCATTTGCCTGGTAAGGTAGAGTCACTTCATTTGCATAGCATATTGACCAATCCCTGCAAGGTGCATACCAATCCTAGGCAGGCTGCAGCCCGGGGCAAGACAAAAAGTATCAGACTATAAGTTGTTTACAGTGTACACAAGAAATGTCAATCAACCTAGACAAAGTAACAAACCCTCTGGGGTAGAAAACTAGGGCAAAGGTAACTCCTCAGGGCTTGGAGAAAAATCTCTCAAGCTGTTTTTCCAAAGAACCAAGGCAAAGGGCCACATAAAGGAACTCATTTCACCACAATTGGTAAAGAAGTATTTCAGTATTTTAAAACCCAGAATGGTTGCCTCAGTGGTACACCAGTTGAAACAGCCTGTTTCTTCCCTGTCTCCTTGATACTCACTCTTAAAGACTCAGCTCGAGAGCCATTTCCTTTAGGAAGCCTTTCCTGACCTCTCAGGCGTATCATTGTTCCCTTCCTCCATTGTGTGAACATTATATCCTATGCTTGGTCCCATCTGAATACCTGTATCTCTCTTTTGCACAATTTTGCTGATTTCTCTGCCTCCATCCACTAGACTGTGAACTCCATAAAGTCATTGCCCATGTCTGAGTCATCTCTCTATCCCAGCACTTAGCATAACACCTGGCACATAGGAGGTACCCAGTGAGTGTTTGTTGAATGAGGATGTATATTAAAAATTCTGTACCCTGACAGTTAACGAAGATCTTTTCCAACAAGCATACTCAATAGGTATGAAATCTACCCCTTGTGCTAGTGTGTTGGTGTCTTGTTTCCTAGTGCTGCTGTAATAGAAATACCACGAGTGGGTAACTTTAAAGAACAGAAATTTTTTCATAGTTGTAGAGGCTAGAAGTCCACATTCAGAGTGTGGCTCTAAAGGAAGGTCCTTCTTTTTCTATTTCAGCTTCTAGTAGCCTTCAGTCCTTGGAGTTCCTGGGCTTGTAGATTCATCTCCCTCTGTCATCATCAGATAGCATCTGTCTATCTTCCCCCATTTGTGCTTCTTGTCTCTGCTTCTGTGCTACTCGTTATAACTCAGAAGTGATTAGGTTTAGGACACAACCTACACTGAGAGGGCCTCATTAACATAACAAAGAAAACCTTCTTTCCGGACAGGATCCCATCCACAGGTACAGGGGTTAGAATTCCAACATATTTTTGGGGGGCACAATTCAATCCATAACAGTGATGTTATCAGTTAAGACAACTAGAATAAGAATAGTAGCTTATAGCATTTCCCTGTCCTTTCACTTCTGAAGCCTCAGATTGGGGGAAAATATTCAGTCCATCAACCAAAGGACATATCACGGATTCTGGAAGTTTCTCAACTATACCTTTCCAGAAAACAAAGATCATTGCCTGATAGACTAGAACTTTATTTTGGTAACCTGTATATAAAGGAAGGGCATAATTTATCAGACCACTCTTTTTCTACACCCCTTGTTCTCGCAGGGCAGTGGGCTCCTTCATCCTAACTTAATGTTTCATCCACTGTTTTATCTCAAGTGTCTAGAGCAGTACCTGGACTATTGTAACTATGTAGTAAATGTTGGTTGAGTGAGCAAATTCAAGTTGAAGATGAGAAAACATGGCCAAAAAAAAAAAAAAAATCCAAGCTTTTCTTGAAAGGTCATGAGCCTTGATTTTTATCCTTTCTGGGATGAACTTAAATGTCTAGGTACGTTGCCAATGGCCAGGTCCCAGCCACTGCCTGGGGAGATAGGAAACATGGGCTTTTGGCTGGCAATTCCAGGTGGAGGCAAGAGCAGAGCCAGCCACCAGTTCCTCAAAGGAGAAAGGAACAGGATGTGGCAGCAGCAGCAGCTTGAGTGACAATAAAAATCAAACCCAGACACTTGGAACAACACATACCCAAGACTGTGCTCCACCTCCAGTGATTCACCAAACTGAGCAAGAGCTTAAAAGGAGTCCTAGAACTACATGAAGTAGCCCAATTGCTTCCTTCCTTGGCTTGCTTTCAACCAGAGGTGCAATGTCCAGAAAAAGGTGGTTTGGATTGCTTTTAAACATTTACCCGTTTGCTATTTCAGCTCCACAAAGCGCCTCAAGTCTGTGGAGGATGAAATGGACAGTCCTGGTGAAGAGCCATTTTATACAGGCCAAGGGCGCTCCCCAGGAAGTGGCAGTCAGTCAAGCGGATGGCATGAAGTGGAGCCAGGTAAGCAGGGTGGCAGTGGGATGTGGCTAACACCGTGCAGTTGAAAATGCACATGGGGTTCCATAAGGTGCATGCAAGTCAAGAAGGAAAGCTCGGGGAAGTTTACTTTTGCAGTATGAACACACTTGTTTGTACTGTACGCTGATTGCCACCTTTATAGAAGGGTGACTGTGACTGTACCAGTACCAGTTGCTGCCGAGTTGATTTCAACTCATGTCAACCCCATGTGTGTCAGAGTAGAACTGAGCTCCGTTGGGTTTTCAATGGCTCATTTTTTTGGAAGTGCTCTACTTTTCTTTTCTTCTAAGGTGCCTCTGGGCAGTCTCTGCCAACCTTTTGATTAGCTGATTAGTGCATTAACTCTTTGCACCATCAGAGATCCTAACTAGGTTTTTGGTTTATTATCTTTTAGTGATAGTAATAATAATCTATCAAAATTTGCAACTGGATTGATATTGTTGGAAAGGAGAATGGGCTACACTTTATACTGGGGTTTTTATAAAATGAGGATACTTTGTGATCTTTTTTCTGTTACTGGATATCAACATTTTTTCTCCCTTTTTAGTGGAACTACTATCTTTACGTTCATCTTTACTGAACAAATGATAACTCCTACTCTAACTTCCTATGGTAGACTAGTCTGGGCTCTGGAGTCTTGGAAGGGAATGTAAATAATTCTGATAGCAGAAGCTTTGTGAAAGCTTTTTCGATGTATAACTTCCACATGGGTAGGGGGGAGTGTTGTCCAGTGCAAAGTCAGATGGGTACAGAAGACAGAATGTGGGCTTTGGAATCAGACCGACTGTAAGCCTGCCTCCAGCTTCTGCTGGCTGTGGGATTGTTGGCAAATTACCCAAACTCTCTGAGCCTAAGTGGCCCCATTTTTATAATCTGACAATAATAACAATAACAGCTATTTCACTATTCTTGAGGATTAAATGAGGTTAACATACATAGTCTATCTATGAGGCAACATACATAACCCATCTAAGAATTATACCAAGGATGGTGACGCAGTGGTTAAGAGCTCATCTGCTAACGGAAAGGTTGGTAGTTCAAACTTAACCAGCAGCTCTGCTGGAGAAAGACCCGGTGATCTGCTCCTGAAAAGATGACAGGCTAAAAAACTCTATGGGGCAGTTCTGCTCTGTCACATGGAGTTGCTACGAGCTGAAATCAACTCGACAGCACCTAACAACAAAACAAGAATTATACCTAGTATAGAGCAAGTATGAAAAAAATGTTTTCTGTCTTCCCCTACCCACGCCTCAGAGTAATTCCCTGCAAGAACAGACAAGCACCAAGAAAAGATCTGAACTAACCCCATCATCTTCGTATCTTAATTCCCTCTTCTCCTCCCTAACATGTCAAAAGACAACCCTCGGAGGGTGTGATTATAAAGAAATAGCAAGAAGGAGGTACTTGGGATGATGAAACTGCTCTGTATCCTGATTGCGGTGATGATTACATGAATTTATACAAGTGTTTGAAAATTCATGGAAGTGTACGCCCTTCACCACACACACGCACAAAAAAGTCGCTTTTACTGTATAGTAATGGAAAGCACACCTCAGGCCCTACTGGCTGGATCCTTTATGTTGCTTCCTTCACTGAAATGCAGAAATTTCACTTTGCCTGGCTGCTACCTAGTAATCCTGTCACTCATCTCATCTCATTCATTCAACAGTTTAATTGGATCCTTTCTCTGTGTGAGGCACTATGCCAGGTTCTTGGAATTCGAAGACAGATAGGAAGGCTATGGCCCCTGATTTCAGGGAATCCACAGTCAAGGGTGGGATGCAGACACATAAACAGATCATTACACAATGGTGGGGGAAATGCAGAAATGGCAACATTAAGCCTTTGGCACCTTCTTTTTCTAGTTACTACCAGCACAACAGTCAGCTGTGATGATTCCTCTATCAAGGTCCTGCATCAGCTTCACTCCACACTCATACTCATGCCAGTTAGCCTAGAGTTGCTAAGAAACCTAGCCTAAGTGAAAACGAAAATGCTGACTGCTCATGGCCATTAACTGCATCATCAGCATGACCTCAGCATAGTGCCAATGAAAAGTTTATGTGCTATTAAAAAATTAAAAGATGTAAAATTTCTTTGAACCCTTTTTAAAAGGCTAATTAGAGTCCTAGCCAATTTACTTGCTTCAAAAAAATCCAACCAAAACCGGTTGCCGTCAAGTCACTCTGACTCATGGTGACCCCATGTGTGTCAGAGTAGAACTGAGCTCCACAGGGTTTTCAAGGCTGTAATCTTTGAAAAGCAGATCGCCAGGTCTTTGTTCCAAGGTGCCTCTGTGTGGGTTCAAGCCTCCAACCTTTGGGTTTGTAGTCAAGTGCTTAACTGTTTGCGTCACCTAGGGATTCTTACCTGCTTTCAGTAAGAGTCAAAATCAAGATATGTAAGTTTGGTACCTTTGTGCTCAAGTATTGTACTGATGCATTTTTATGCACATTGAAGCTGCTTTATTATGTTGATGTGTAGGAAGCTCCTCTAACACTAGATGTTCTCTGGAAATCTCCTAAGTGGATTCCTTTTGGGGGTGTTTGAGGGTAGTAGGGTTGGTTGAAAATAAAGTACTTTGGCCTAGTGATTCTTATTCAGCATAATATCTTCCTATTCCCATCCACACATGATTTAAATGATCATAAATTTTAGTATCTGAATATCTGTATCCTTTGCACTTATTAAATAGCTAATGTTTAATGGCTGAATCTTTTTTGGGAGGAGACTATATATGTATATTTATATATACATATATATGTATATATATGTGTGTTTGTGTGTATATATGTATATATACACACACATATGTATGTATAGTCTTCTTAAAGAAATCCCCCACAACTATATTCCCAGACTGATTCTCCATTCTCTACTCCCATTTCATTACCGAAAAATGCAGTTTCATGTATATGTACGTGAGGAGTGGGAAGGACAGTGGATAAATGTACGTTTGGCCATATTCAGCATAGAAAGTCATAATTGAAACAGGGCCTGAGGGGACATTAAAACTCAGCTGAAGGATATTGCACATGTTCATGGTGACTTCGGTGTCATTAACTCACACCAGCCATTTTAAATGGATAATTTATGCTGCCAGATGGTCCTTTTTGGGGATTTTCCATCAAGCCCAATCCCCTTTTTGGCACAGAGAACACCTTTCTGTTGTTCCCACACTTAACCGGGCCTGCATAGCTTTTCCCCAGGGGTCCAGTTGATTGAGTAGGAGGCTTTTAGTGGTTCACTCATGTAAATTACCTTCAGAAATATGTTGGGAGTTACATATACCTGAATGCACCGGGCAGCGTCTTGGTTGCCTATGTTGGGATAATGTTCTCGAACAAGTACTAAAGGATGCTTTGTTTATGCTTCAGATGTGACACAGGAAGCAAGGCCTCTACTTACTCCTCACTCACAGACCCTTGCATCTGTTTACCTGCCCCCAAATGCTTTTTCAGGACTCCCCGGCCAAAAGAGGGCCGAAGGTTGCCAGAAGAGACAAATCTCCTTGAGCAACAGGAAGGCTTTGGAAAGTAAAACAAACCAGACGTGCAGTAAATTACACGGGCTCTTTCAAACGTCTTTTGTAGTATCCTGTTCCCCGTTCGTGTATCTCAGCACTTGAGTGCACAGCGTGTATTAGCTGGGGAGAAGGGCATAGGAGATTAAAGATGATGTTAGTTTAAAAAAAAATCAGACAACCGCAAGCTGACTTTTGATTCTCTTACAATGCCTCATTTGTTCCCTCCACTTAGTTTCGTTTTCCAGTTATCTCAAAACTGGGTTAGATTTGAAGCTTTGAAGCTAATCATGCACTGATGAAATGAGTCCTATGAAATTCCACCAAGCAAAACGGAACATACCATCAACACTTGTTTATCTGTACAAATGAAGAATTGCAGAGAACTGATAACGCAAATAAATAGGAAGGAAACTACTAATGCAAATAAATACGAAGGCAAGTGCTTACATTGGGTCAGACGCTGTGCATGGTGCTATCACATACATGGTAAAAATTATAGTTACAATTATTTGAGTACCTACTGTGTGCCAGTAGTTTTTACTACCCTCATTTAAAATATGCTAGATAGAATCATTTTGCTTTTATAGAGATGAAAACTAAGACTCAGAAAGGTTAAATGACTTGCCCAAGGCCTCACAGATAGTACATCAGTGGATTTGGAAAATTTAAACCCAAATCTGATTTCAGAGTATAAGGTTTGTCTTCTGTATTTACAAACCTCGTTTGCCATAAATGATATGCTTGTATCTTAAGGTTTCATATCCTGGTCTTGTACTTAAAATTTTTAAAGTAGTAAAACTAAGAAAGAACTCATCCGGAAGACCAGAGAAATCTCTGTTACCCTCTCCCAACCCCTTGCCGTGCATTATTTACAACCTAGGGCAGCACAGGAATATGGGTACTAAATACACGTAGGACACAATACATAAGCAACTAGTATTAACTGCTAACAAAATTTAGTATTATCAAGGAGCCCTGGTGGCACAGTGGTGAAGCACTTGGCTGCTAACCAAAAGGTTGGTGGTTCAAACCCACACAGAGGTGCCTCGAAAGACAGGCTTGGCAATCTGCTTCTGAAAGGTCACAGCCTTGAAAATGCTATGGAGCAGTTCTACTTTGCACGCAAGGGGTCGCCATGAGTCGGAATTGACTCGACAGCAGCTAACAACGACATTAAGCAAAAAGATCACTAAGGCTCAGCCAAGTACTCCATTTACTAGTAGTAGTGTATAAAACTTATTATAAGTCTCCCTCACCTTTAAGGGCATTCCTTTAAATGAATCAAACTTTTTTAAAGAAAATTGTTTATTAAAAGTTTGCTATCAAGGATCCCAGTAGTGAACCCTTTAGAGAATTTTCTTTTTTTTTTTTTTGTAGTTTACATAATCTCCTCGATTTCTCTATGTTTGAAATTTTTCGGATTTCTCTATCAAATTTCCTCCTATATTAAATGTAAGAAACGCCTGCATAGGACAGTTCAGACCCTTGCTACTCAAAGTGTAGTCTGAGGACCTGCAACATGGTGTCACCCGGGAGCTTATTAAAAATGCAGAATCTCAGACCCCACCCAGACTGACTGATGTTTAATAAGATCTTCAGGTGATTCTTATGCACTTGAAAAAAAAAAAACCGCTGCCGTGAGTCAATAGGGTTTGAAAAAGTGCTGATTTGGGCTACTCATTTGTTCCTTTATATAGGCTCTGGCCACTAAATCTTTGCCTGTAAGTGACTTTAACATTTAAATATTGTGTTCCCTGCCCTTTCTCCCTACTTTAAGTAGGAATGTCTTTGAAACTCTTTGAGATAGGTAGAAATCTAAATAATTTTCAAACAGATCAGAGAAGACCATGCACTTGGTGGCTCACACAGTGTTTAGATACCTCACAACAGGAAAGAAAGTTCTCTCGTCTAACCCAAGCCCTTCTCCTCCAGTTTAAGTGCTGGTCCAGTGGAGCCCTGGTGGTGTGCAGTGGTTGAGAGCTATGGCTGCTAACCAAAAGGTCAGCAGCTCAAATCCACCAGCTGCTTCTTAGAAACCCTATGGGGCAGATCTACTCTGTCCTATAGGGTTGCTACGAGTCAGAATCGACTTGACGGCAACAAGTTTGGGTTTGGTTTACATGAAGCAGAATGGCTGGTCATCTGATCATTATAATTCAGGTCAGTCCAAGTCTTTCTTAAGTGTTTGTGCAGTATACTAGATTAGGTACAAAGATGACTGTCAAGTCCCCATCTTCAAGGGCAAACTTCTTTAGTTCCTCAGTGTCAGACACTGTCCGTAAAATGGGAACTATTGTTTCTGCCCTGTCTGTGTAACAAAGTTATAACAATCAAATGAGGTAATGAAGACCGAAGTCCTTTGTTTAAAAGGTAATGTTCTCTGATCATGTGAAATATCACCATTACTGTTATTCAGGTAGACAGACCTTACCCAGCTGACTGTGACTGAAAGCAGACTGGGAGACTGGGTTAAGTGCTACAAGAGTAGAGAGCTGCTAAATCGGCTTGGAGAATTAGGGACGCTTTCCTCAAAAGGTGTTGATTAAACTGAATTTCAGTTGAAGTGAACAAAGGAAGGGGCACCCTAAAGGGAAAAGATTTGAGTAGTTACAAGTAAGAAGTGAAGTCTCTTAACCTCTCAACCATTAGTATATGTAAATTTAAATTGTATTCATATACATTGAACCCTGTGAGAGCTGGCACTCAAAAGGACGGCCTTGGTTTTCCAGGTCTTGCAAGTTTTCCACCTTTGACAGGGTGCAGTTTTACCACTTTTCCATCGCTCGTTTTAGTGGAAAATATCTGACGTTTCCTTCTCTGACAGGTCTCTGCCTTACACAGGTTCCGACTTCTGCAGGTTTTACTGTATCTTCCTCCTTAAGTTGCAAGGCGGCACTGTGGCTGTCCTGTGAACCCCTTTCAGGTTCTCTGTGTCCCCAAAGTGGGGAACTTATACCAAGCGTCCAGTGGGCTTCAGGGATTACTGAGTTGTACCACTTCCAGACCACACCCATATTGAGCACATACATATCAGTCAGAGTCAGCCGACCTGAAATAGTGCTACTTTTTGCCGTGAAATTATGCTACTGTTTCGTGAAATTTAGTGCCACGTTTGAAAACAGGAATAAGAGGAACCTTACTTACATTCTCTCCTGTAGAAAATATTCAAAATTCTAACATGCCTTCAGTTATATGGTGATTGTATAACCTTATCAACAGACACAATTATATTTGCCGAGATGCTGGAGTTTCAAACAGTTCAGGGAAAACTTTTGAAGTTAAATTTTGTAAGTGATCATTTAAGTTGGAGTTCTTTTCTTAAAAACGTTCAGAAGGGAATTTCTTCCTGAAGAGTAACTAGTCTCCAGTTTTGAAGGTCAGAATTAAGCACTGTAATAGCATGCTATCCGTCCCTATCACAGTGATTAAGTAAAGAAATATTTTATTGTTTAAAGACAGTTGTAGAAACAAATTTGATAAACATTTGCCCAACCAGCAGCCCAGGGCATTTAGGACCAGAGTTCAGTGTTTCATTTAGGACTGGTTCAGTTGGATTTTATACACTCATGTAGGCTCCTTGTAATTTTAAATATCACATGTTAGGTTCACTTGGACGCCCACCTCTGCCAGTCCTGATATGACTGCCAACCATCATTCCCCAGTTGTAGGAGTGAGGAAGTTGACCAACCTATACTTGTAGCTGAGACACACAGGAGGCCCATTATCGATGCCAATAAAAAGGCAGCAGACTGGTAACAATAGTACATTGATCATGGACACACCGCTGCACTAGCATATATTAGGGAAAATGATTAAATCTCCTGCAATTGCCTGCTGTAATAGGAATAGTCAGTGTTACAGAACATTGCCGTAGGATCAATGTCTTGGCTTTTCTTCTGCATTTAAGAAGCAGTGGGAAGGCATCAGTTCTGTAACAACATTCTCTTGCATTATCACTTTAGTATTGGCACCTGCTTATTAGAGACTGGGGCGCCAGGGAACATGGTGCAGTAACAAGGGGCCTGATTTTTAGTGACCCTTCTTTGTTAGAGAAATTTAATCCAAAGATGAGGTTATGACAGGAGAGCTAGATTACAAAATAAGCACCATAACCACTCTTCAAAAATGTTCTTACCTTATTTATCAAGGCTTTTTTTTTTTTTTTTTTTTTTAGGCTAGGAAAGTCCCTAAAGTAACCCTCCTTGTAACTGGTATCTACAACGTTACCTATTAGAAGGAAAATACTCTTCTCACATATACACACACTCTGTGTGTGTCTGTGTGTGATATATATATGAGATAAAGCATGGTTACAAAAATTATTGTTACAGTTTCGACGTCTACTGTTACAGCTGGCACATGGTAGGCCTGCAGTCACTATTTGTTGAATGGGTAAATAAATAATAAGATGGAGACCACACATGTCTTATCTTGTCCTCTGAGTAGGGTGAAGTGCTCAGGAAGCAGAGTGCTGCATACATTGGCTGAATGCATGAGTGCAGCTCCACTTGCGTCTGAGAACCCAGATGCACAATTCTGTGAATACAGAGGCTCCCAGAAAAACAGATGCTGCATTTCAGCTGGTCTTGTCTGAGTAAATAAATTACCCAAACTCCCAAATTTTTAATTCCATGTTTGGAAATGAGGCTGTGTAAATATTCTAGAAGAGAAGGAAAAAAAGAGATGTAGCTTATAACCTAGGGTTTATATGTGAAATCTTCCTCCCTGCCCTGTTCCTGTCGCCATCGTTAACCTGGCCCAGTGTGTTAGGTAGCAAAGTGCTGGCTTATCTTGTGGCCTGTAGTTAGCAGGTTGTAATGAGGAAGTTGGAAGCAAATTTTGTTCCAACCACAACAATCTTCATAGACTTGCTGGGAGGGAGAAAATAAGAGAGAATTAAAATATATTATTAAAAAAATAAAAAAAAGGTCCCTGGGAGGTACAAATAGTTTGTGCTCGTCTGCTAACAGAAAGGTTGACAGTTTGAACTAACCCAGTGGCACCTTGGAAGAAAGGCCTGGTGGTCTACTTCTAAAAGATCATAGCCATTGAAAACTGTGGATCAGTTCTACTTTGTGACACATGGAGTCGCCATGAATTGAAATCGACTCGTTGGCAATGGGTTTGGTTTGATATAAAGAGGAAAAAGTACAAACCAGGAGTAAAAAATGTACAATTCTAGTATTCTGCCATGAACAAGCCTGGAACATTTAGCAAACTACTTCTCCTGTCATAACCCTATCTTTGGATTAAATTTCTCTGATAAAGGAGAAAATGACGTTCATTTTCACATATGTGAGCATTAGGGATAATAAAACAGCCCACCTTCCTAGCTTATAGCCTTGAAAAGATCAAATGAAAGATAATAAAAACTGGAACTAACTTTTATTAAGCGCCAGCTGTCTGCAAAGTACAATGCAAGGCACTCTACATAGAGTACTTTTTTATATGTATTTAAAGTACGCTTAATAAACTATAAAACTTTTTACAAATGTTACAGATTTTTTTTGGTAAATACTTTAAAACTTTTAAGTGCTATATGAGTTTGGGATATGAAATTAAGTTGAAAACACAAGTGTATATTATATGCAAAGCACTGGGCATATAAAAAATAAACATGACAGACCTTGCTCTCAAGGAGCCTACAGCCCAGTTAAAGAAGAGAGAGTAACTGGTTAAACAAGTACCCAGAGGCTGTAATGTTGTTGTTGGCAGGTGCCCTTGAATTGGTTCTGACTCACAGCGACCTCACGTACAACAGAACGAAACACTGCCGGTCCTGTGCCTTCCTCACAGTCATTGCTATGTTTGAGCCCACTGTTACAGCCACAGTGTCAGTCCGTCTCGTTGAGGGTCTTCCTCTTTTTTGCATACCCTCTACTTTATCAAGTATGATGTCCTTCTCCAGGGAATGGTCCCTCCTGATAACATGTCCAAAGTATGTGAGATGAAGTCTCACCATCCTTGCTTCTATAATGGCTGCAATACAAGTAATAGAGTAAGATCAACATCATACAAGTTAGGAGTTTATTCGCTGGCTTAGACCACAAATATCCTCCCTTGTAACTGTGTGAAGGAGCTGGTGCATCAACCATTCCATTATTAAAGGGGCATCAGTGAATGCTGGTCATCACATTAGAGCTTACCTTTTCTCATCTCTAAGTAGCATATAGAGAGTTGACATGCTAGGAAGCCCTCAGGAAGTGTGTGAGGCAGTGCCATCCTATTCCAACCAAAGATACATCATTCTGCACCCACGGACTCAAGCCTCCTTTGCCTGAAACAGGCAGTTTCTGACTTGTGGGTAGGATAAATGGCCAGAATTTAAGCAAATATTTGACTTAGAGAAGACAGAATTATTGTGAATTGAAATTAAACTCACACACACACAAAACCAGAAAGTATAGTTGGAAGAGGAGAAACAAAAGATAAAATGATGATAGGTAGATAGGTATGTAGGTGGTTGGATGGATGGGTGGACAGGTGAGTAGCTAGAGAGATCAGACTTACCCAAGAGTTTGTTGTGTTTTTTTTTTTTTCCTTTATCTTATAAACATTACGAAATATTGATAGAAGTCAAACAGCAAGTATTTTTAATCTCTGGCATAAAGAGAAAAAAATATTTATTTAAACAATGTCCTTACTTCCTCTGTTCTATTCTATGAAGTAGTTCTTACAATGTAGATATTTCGTAGACTCAAGTAATACCACAATCTAATTAGCAATTAAAAATCAATTTGCTTGTATTTTGTCACTGGAATGCTGCTAAAATTTTAAGTATGTAAGTGTTCCATAAGTAATAGTAATAGCTAATGTTTATTGAGCACTTTCTATGGACCATATGCTGTTCTAAGCTCTGTGTGTGTGTGTCTACATGTATATATTCCTTTAATTTGTAATAAAATTCTACAGATCACTAATAATACTATATTCAGAGTTTTTTTCCTCTCATATGTTTTTGTATTTTTTCCTGAATACTGATAATTCTATTTACGTGTTAAATAATCAAGAACAACAGTTTTTATGAAAGAAAGTTTTGTCTTTTTTGGCCATTAATGTTTTTAGTAAGTAGTTTTTAATACTCCAGCATAAGAGGCTTTTATGTAGGAAATGGGGGAAAGAAGGAAGAAAGAGTCCTCAGCCCATGCAGACCCCAGGAGTCAATAGCTTTTCCTCATCTAAGATGCATGAATTGGTCCCAAACCACCTGGAGCAAAGGAGAATGAAGAACACCAAAGACACAAGGAAAGTATTAGCCAAAGAGACAGAAAGGGCCACATAAACCAGAGACTTCATCAGCCTGAGACCAGAAGAACTAGATGGTGCCTGGCTACCAGCAGTGACTGCCCTGACAGGGAACACAACAGAGGAGCAGGAGAAAAGTGGGATGCAGGACTCAAATTCTAGTAAAAAGACCAGACTTAATGGTTTGACTGAGACTAGAGGGACCCCGGAAGGCATGGCCCCCAGACTCTCTGTTAGCCCCCAACTAAAACCATTCCCGCGGCCAACTCTTCAAAGATTAGACTGGACTATAGGACATAAAATGATACTCGTGAAGAGTGTGCTTCTTAGCTCAAGTAGACTACATGAGACTAAATGGGCAGCTCTCATCCAGAGGCGAGATGAGAAGGCAGAGAGGGTCAGGAGCTGATTGAATGGACACAGGAAATCTTGGGTGGAAAAGAGGAGTGTGCTGTCACAGTATAGGGAGAGCAACCAGGGTCACATAACAATGTATGTATAGATTTTTGTATGAGACACTAACTTGAATTGTAAACTTTCATTTAAAGCACAACAGTTAAAAAAACAGAGAAAAGAATTGAAAGAATTAAAAAAACAGAGAAAAGAATTGAAAGAATTAAAAAAAAGCTTTTCCTCTCGTGCTGTGCAGCAGTTTCTGAAGGGCTGTGCACATCCCAATTGCTTTCCTTCTCAGCAGAGGATTACAATAATGCCTATTTATCCAACTCTGTCCATCCAAGGATTTCAAACACATCATAAACTCATCAGTTAATCAAAGACATGGCACCCATTTTGAGATGATGGGTGAAATACATCCTAAAAGATTACGAGAAATACTCAACATCGACATGGTAAATCAGTGACTACTTCCTGATGGATTCTTGAACAACACCCCACGTATTAAAATGGAGAGGGTTCTCTCCAGCAGCTGGATCACAGTGAAAGTATGTCTCTCAAATGCGAGAAAACTTAAGGAATATCAAAGCTACTTTATTTTGAAGCATCTCTTAAACATGATGAAAAATTAAACTTAGATAAAATGACTGAACCCATTTAAATTCAGTTAGTTGATTTGCCTCTTCAGAGTACAGTATTAATGACCTCCCTTTCTTAATTAAAAACCCCTCTGAAACCTTTGGAGTTTTAAATACTGGGTTACTTTTGTTCTTGGTTCTCTGGTCTGTTTGGAGTGAGCAAGTCTGTGCCCATGGTTCAGTGCCTTCAGCCCACTGTGGAGAATTGGCGTTAGGGACAGCTTTAAATGTTCGGTATTTATTCAGATAAGACTCCTGCACTTTGGAGTTTTAATGTGGTGCAAACATTTTATTGTTCTTCATTTTTGAGAAACAATTCAATCTCTAGGGCTTTCTCACTTTGTATATAATGAGAAGTAATTAAAAGTTGTCATTTGCATAGTTGGGAATGCACTCATGTCATTAGAAATTCAACGAATGGCAACCCAGTATCCATTTCTATTCTGAAGTATCCTCTGTAGTACCAGATTATACTGCCATGCTAGCTAGCTCAACCCAGAAATCACTTAACCGTGATTAGTTCCCAAGATTAATGAATGCTAGGATATCATGATTACTTGTGACTTAATGCCATTCAGAATTTGCCATCTGCTTTTCAGCCATCTTATGAACCTGGCTGAAGAGAGGTTTATCAAAATGGCTGTGCAACATTTCTCATGCTTTAACGCTCTTCAGAGGTTTACATGAGCAGCACATTCACATTTTAAAGTCAGAGTACCCGTGTAAGGATTAAAAGTAGTATGGGATGCCTAAGAACACTTTTCAGGACCAGTTATTCTTTGATATTTAGCACTTCATGGTGATGACACCTGCTTCTAATTTTAAGAGTTCTTTCTTCCAATAGGTAGTTTTTTTTCTTCAGAAAAGAAATCTTATCCTCAAAAGACTTAACTAGTAATTTCTCTTCTTTTGATATGCTTGATATTTTCTTGAGTTTGTCCATCATCACTGAAGTTTCAACATGTCTTTAGTTTAAAAACATTTTTTTTTTCTGGTAACACATAGTTATCATTTTGGGTTACATAAATTTATGTACTAAGCATACGTTTTGAGACTTTTACAGAGGTGTCATTTGTTGTAAATGTCATTATCTGCTACTTGGCCTACTTGACGTTGTCTTAAGTTGACTAAAGCCAGAGAAATAGATAAAACTTTCCTTTTGGGGAGCAGTCCGGTCAGTAACTCACATTCAGTACCCATATTTGGTTGTCTTTCATATTCACAGACAAGGTTGGTGGTAATTGTCATTTGTGGGTAGTAAGTGGAGGGAATAAACAGAGAGGACCCCAGTTTTGTCTGTTTAGACACATTTGGTAACGGTCCTTTGGTTTGGGTTGGCTAGCCTAGGTGCAGTAGCCAGTATGGTTTACTTTTCCTCTATCTTTTATAAAGACCTTTTCCTCACAGGTGCTGGATAAAGTTCAATACATGAGTAGAAGAAGCTGCAAAACATGGTATATAGCTAGCAACCCATTCTGATTGGCCTGTGGGGAATTGTCTGTATAAAATTGGATCCTTCTGTTGGGTTCCAAAAAAAAGTGTGAATGTGAAAGAGAAGTACTAAATCATGACTCCAGAGAAAATGTCAGCCATGAGCAGTTTTTAGTTTAAGTGAAAACCGAACTTTAGGATTTGGACAAATAAGACAAGGAGAAAAGAAGTGAATCATTAACTCCTATGTAAAAGCATTATGCTTTTTCAAGTTTCGCCGTACTTGAATGAGACACCCAACAACGATTGTGACTGTATGGAGCTAGCTCATTTGGTTAATTGATATGAAAACCTCTGCCAAGCATTTACCCTTAGTGTCAGGTAAGTTATTTTTAATAAAATATTTCCAAGATATGAAGACAGTTTAAAAAACGGCACCGTTTCTAATAATTGAACTCATAAGTAAACGGATCTGTCATTACGATGTCAGAAAGAGTGACACTGAGCAGAAACAGCCTGCTAATCCCTCTCAGATAAGTATTTAACATAATTAGACAGACACCATCTCGTCTGTTGAATATAGCATTAATCAGAGGTCTGGCTTTACACAAAATACTTTTTTCTAATACGTCATTGTTGTTGAAAAAACACTGTTTTCTCAGAGAGCAAGCGTGCTTCAGAAGATGACTTGTGTAGTTGTGTGATTCAAAGAAGTACAGTTATTTTGCTTTTTTTCTTGTTTTGCATTTATTTACCTGTTTGTTTTAACAGTGTTTAGTAACAGTGTGATCATTTTGCATCCGCAGAGCTGTTTTTAAAGTTAGTGGTTCATCTGATATTTTGTAAAATATCAGTATAATGAGTATTCTTGAACTTGAAGTATTTTTTAAGCTCATCTGAAATGAAGGCATGACTCTTATAGAGAGAGATTTTCTTAAAACGAATGAGCCAACAGCTTTCCGTATGAAATAAGAGCTCAAGAGAGAACCTCTTTCTGTGGAAAACTTCAGTTACAATGATGAAATGTGTTGTCCTCTTCCAGCATCCACAGGCATTGCCTTTTTAAAAAATCCATTTTCTTTTGCTGTGTAGCTTGTAACTTGAACTGTGAACCACTGAATAGTTAAAAAGTGGTATCAGCTCAGTTCATTGCACAACTCTATCTTCCCACTTTCTCCGCTACTCAAAGGCCTTTGAAGGCAAAGAATAGGGTTGTTAAAGGATGTCAGGTAGATGGCACTAAGTTACAGGTGGAAGTCAAAGTAGTTTATTTGTGGGGATGAACGGAGTACAGAGATGAAAAATCAAACGCTTTGCCATAATAAGGTTTAGCAAGAAAGTGCTGACTACACTAAGCTTAGATTCTAGCTGACAGAACCTTTTCTAGTATTCATTACTTGATTTCACAGTGGAAGCAATTTGAAGAGGCCTAAAATTATATTTCTTCTTTCCCTCTGAAATATTTCAACCGGTTTCAAATTTTTACTTTAAACAAAGTGGTAGGTGCTCTGTTTGTATCCAAGGAACGTTGAGACTAACAGAGCCCCAGTGCCTCTCACTCAGAGGAGGCTTGTCTTAAACAGGGACCATCACAGACTACCCATCTCTTCCAAATTAAATTTTACCAGAAGGACCTTTCACCTCCAAGCTTTCAGTCATGTTTTATCTGATAGCGGTGAACGTATTTAATAAACAACTTTACAGTCGAAACGTATGAGCTATGCAGAGAAAAAATAACTAGAAGAGTATTTACAAACTAGAGCACTGGTTACCCTGAGCTATTGAAAATGGGGAGGAAATACAGTTCTGTATTTGTATAGAGCATATGTTTTGCTTTCGGAATTTAAAAAAAGCGTCAAACATGTTGGAAAAAAATTAAAAAGTAAAGTCTGCCTGCTGTTGGACAGAGACAGCAAAAAAATAAAACGTTATTTGCTATCATATAGACCAGAGCTGTTTAGTAGCACTTTCGTCAGTGATGGGCATGTTTTATATCTGCGCTGTCCAGTAACATAGCAACTAACTACATGTGGCTATTGAGCACTTGAAATGTGGCTGTGCTACTGAACAACTGGATTTTTAAGTTTATTTAGTTTTAATTAATTTAAAATAAGCAGCCACAAGTGGTTAGCAGATACCATATTGAACAGAGTAGATATAAAGCAAACATACGTATGGCTGAGTTTTTAAATTTTCTGCTGGATATCTAGGCAGAATGAATAAAACATTAGACTGTATTATACTACACTTATTTTTGGCACAAAGAAAATAATTTGGTTTTCTAAGAAATTTCTTCTTTGTGCTCAGTCCTTCTGTGAATATGTGTGATTGCTCTGTTGAGCCAAAATCAATCCTTCCCTTAACACATGGGACGTGGGGAGTGGGATGGGTAGGGAGCAAATGGGAAGACGAGGGAATCTCCAACTTCTTGTAAGTATATGGAGCACAAAATACAATTTTTTAAAAAAATTTCAGTCCTAACACTGGGGTGTCTATGTCTACCCTGAAGGGAGAGGAAATCCCCTTAAGAGTCAAGAGTCTTTATTGTTGGCACAGAAACCAGATTTTTATATGACATTTTCCTTGTGCCTATTCTTTATTCTCTCTGACTGTAAATTTTTGCTCACAAATGGACATTTGGAATGCATTAGAGAACTCATCATTTCTTTCCTCCCAAATAATCCATATAATTTTTACTCCATATTTCCATTTTTTAAAAATTGAAGAAATCACTTGTATCACCAAGCATGTTAAATTACCTGAACTTCTTTATGATGTGGTAATTCTTACAGGGGTCCTTTCAGCTCTTTTTAAACGGCTACATATAGAGTAAGAAGGATAAACCTCAGAAGCAATATTAACTTTCATTTTATTCTCCCCGTCATAAAAATGATTTTAAAACATTTTTGTTCACTGAAAAAGGTTAAAAGTCAAAATAGTCTGAATGTTTTACCTTTTTTTATTGGTGCGTGTGTTAATCATAATAAATTACATTAGAATGAATCTTAATGGATTTTATCATTAGAACACAAATCTAAGATGAGTGCTGTATCTTCAGCTGCCTCCTAGTATCACACAGCATGTTTATTTATGCCCACAGGAACAGAATGGTCCCTTTACTGTAGAATTAATCTAACCAGTCACAGGCTTTATTTAGCATCACAGAGAGAGGTGATCTATCACAAGGTACAGCTGAAATGGCCCTGGAAAGGCCCTGTTCTTGCCTATGGGCGAATTGCTAGTGGGTGCAGCAGAGTCTGTACCTGGAAGAGATGAGCCTAAACATAAATCTGCTGGTGGTGGAGGACTTGCAAAAATATGGTACTGGTACTCAGCTTTCATCCTGTGCTTGAGGAATGTCACCGAAATTTGTGCTGACACTGTTAGCCTGACAGAGATGACTGGGCTGTCTATTCCCCACATTCAGAACTGAAGGTGTAGGTGAATCTGAATCTGAGAACAGTCAAAGTCGTATTTAGCATGTCATTCAGGTTTAGCACTTTTGCAGGAAGGAAGTTGTTTAAACACCATTAATAAACTCAGTTTTAATCTAGCTCAAGATTGATTTGTATCAATAAGATAGTTTAATCGGCAGTGTTTTTTGTTTTTGTTTTTGTTTTTTTCCAGAAAGAGGCATCTTGGTAGGAGATGGTACATTGGAAGGAGCCAGGACTTTCACCTGCTGGTTTCAGATCCTGGCTCCTTACCTATTATTTGTGTTAAGAGCTATGGCTGCTAACCAAAAAGGTCTGCAGTTCAAATCCACCAGACATTCCTTGGAAACCGTATGGGGCGGTTCTACTCTGTCCTGTAGGGTCGCTATGAATCAGAATCAACTCGACAGAAATGGGTTTGCTTTGGTTTTTGGTTTTCACCTCCCTAAGGGCTTTTCTACTTCAATGATCTCAATGATCTTCTCTTTCTTTTGAGTCATTACTTACCATCTGCTGGACCATTTTCATCAGCATACAAGCATGCTTTTCTGTCTCTTGTTTTCAGAAAGCTCTCCTTTGCTTCCCCCCATCTCCTTGTAACTAAACCAGTTCCAGTTGAGTTGATTCCAACTCATGGCAACCCCATGTGTGTCAGAGTAGAACTGTGTTCCACAGGGTTTTCAGTGACTTATTTTTTGGAAGTAGATTGCCAGGCCTTTCTTTTGAGGTCCTTCTGGGTGGACTGGAACCTTCAACCTTTCGTTTAGCAGCTGAGTACATTAACTGCTTGCACACTTGCATTCCCCTTATAGCTACCACCTCATTTCTCTGCTCCCCTCTACAGACTAATTTCACGAAGGGTTGACTGTACTCATTTTCTTTACTTCTTCACTTCCCACTGACTTTGTAAACCATTCTAACCTATCTTCCATGCAACTTACTCTCCTGGAGCTCCATTTTTAAGATCACCAGAAACATCCATGTTACCAAATTGAGCGGACCCTCTGTCTTCATTATATTTGACCTCTCAGTAGCATTCAATTCAGTCAATCACAACCTCCTCCTTGAAACATTCTTTTCTTACTTTCTGTAAAATTGCAGTCCTATTGGACTTTCCTATGAGTGAAATGCCTCAACTTATTAACTATTTGATGATGACTTTAGTAGCTCAGAGGCCTTCCTTGATTTCAAGACTTAACTAAATTCTAAATAATTATGTGTGCTACAGTAGAGCTTCTGGTTAAGTGAGGTATTACCACATTATAATGTAGTTTTAGGCTCGTAAGATATCAATGAGTCTCAAAAGGGCTGGGAGGCATTGTGGAAGAAACAGCTTGTTGAATAGGTAAGAGGCCTATTGTGTTAAATGTGCATATACTGTTTTATGTAAGAATATGTGTGTGTACAATTTTTGCAACTCAACATCTTGAGTCATTATTTTCTCCTTAATCCATGTAATATTTATTTCTTGAATGTTCTATGTTAGAATCACTTATCATCCATTCATGTGTTTAATAAAATCTTAACCGATCTTTACTAAGGTTAAAAAAAAAAATTTAGTGTATAAGATAAGATGATTCTTAGCAGACTTTAGAGTTGCCTTTATTTTTATGTATTCTTTTGAGGCTGTGATACAGCCTTTCTTTCATTATTTTCTTTAGGCAATTGAATTAGAAACTTCAGCTGTAAATAAACTTTATTGACTTTAATAGGACACAGTTTCTAAAGTATACGAGGGAGACGGCTAGAGGAAGTGTGACGTTTTATAAAATACATAGAGAGACCTGGGTTTGAAATATCACTTAATAGTTGTATGATCTTCAGCAAGTTGCTTGACATCGCTCGACATTTAGATTTTGTAGCATTAAGTTATAGGTACGATAATAATACTTATCTGAGAAGATATTGTGAGGATTTGAGATCTTTGTAAGCACATTGCAGGTAGTAACCAAAAACCCGTTGCCATCGAGTCAGTTCCGACTCATAGCAACCCTACGGGACAGAGTAGAACTGCCTCATAGGGTTTCCAAGGAGCAGCTGGTAGATTCGAGCTGCCAACCTTTTGGTTAGCAGCCAAGCTCTTAACCACTGCACCATAGGTACTCCATAATTTGCAGTTAATATTTTCAGTCTGTTTTCTGGGAATGATCGATATGCACAGGTTTGGTGACCATCTCTTTAGCTGCCTCCTGGCTCCTTGAACCCCTAAAGGGATGAAGGCTTTCAACAGCCTGTAGGTTTCAGTAATAGTTATTCTGGTAATAATGGTAGTAAAGATAGATCGTTAGGAATTAGATGATGACAACAGACAGGAGAAAATTCAAAGTCAAACATAAACAACCAAAACTTAGAGCCGTTTGTGATCCTCTCTAACCTGCTTATATATTGGATTTTAAAAATGAAGTACAGAGTTTTTTTGTTTTCAGTTTCTCCCAAACAGATTGTGACTACGAATGAACGTTAGTGAAACTAAACTTTCTGTTCTTGGCTTTCACACTTTGAAAAAAGAAACATATACCAGTTAAATCTCCTCTGACAACTGGAATTAAATCACCCAAACTCTTACAACAGACAAGATAAGGTCCTGTTTCCCTAAGCCGCATTTACCTGGGCTAATTTCCTGGAGAATGAATTTTTGAATAAGTCTGCTAACAAAGTAAGCAGTAACTCTGACTTTGTGGCAGGTTTCCTTTTTAAAAATTCAGTCTGTTGTTCAGTTGTCACTGGAGTAATTATATTTCATTTTGATCTTTCCGTCTTCCTCCTTTCCATTGATTTTGTAGCTCCTTTAACTCCTAAAAGTATCCCCTTTAAGAAGCTTTCTCAAGCATAGAACAACTTTGTACTTTCCTCTATATTCTGTAAGAGTTCCTTCAGAATTGTTACTATGGATTCCATAGTCAAAGTGCTTGATAAAGTTCCGAATTTGGAGGAGAGGAAGAGGTTGAAATCAATTATGAATTTTTCTTGTTTCTTCTGTTTAATTTCTGGAACATTGGGTTATAGCAAAAAGTTACCTAAACCAAAGCTTGGTTTGTAGTAGGAGACCCTGAAAATTATTTTTGGATTTTTTCATTATTCCAGTTCATTTTTGTTATTGGTGTTTCTTGAAAAGATAGACACTCTCAAAAGTGTTCCTGATCTTTGGAAATAACTTATTAATCCTTTTCCTAATAAGATGTCTGATCATTATCTATGGGTAAGTGTAGGCTAGTGGAAAACTTCACAACCCAGAATAGACTAGATAAAAATAGCTAAAACTTCCATAATTCTAGAGGGTAATTAGTGTACAGCTACTAACCAAAAGTTCAGCAGTTCAAATCTAACAGCTGCTCCTTGGACACCCTATGGGGCAGTTCTGCTCTGTCCTGTAGGGTTGCTGTGAGTCAGAATTGACTTGACAGCAATGATTTGTTTTTTTGGAAGATAATGTGTGTGTGTATGTATGAATAGGTGTATGTATACACACACACATATATATATGTAAAGAGAGAGAGAAAGTCAGATTTATTTCAGAGGAATGGCTCACATGATTGTAGGGGCTGGCAAGTCCAAAATCTGTAGATCAGGCAACAGGCTGGAGACTTCAGCAGGCTTTTGTCCCAAGATCTGTATATTAGGTGACAGAGTCAGAGTGAAGAGAGAGAGTTCTGACAAAATATCTGTTAGTATTATGGAGGCAGAACACACCCTAAGGAAACACTTTTCAACTGATTGATTAATTACATTACATTACATTATTGGAGGTGATTACATTATATTAGATTGCATTATGGAACAGCAACTAGACTAGTGTTTGACCAAACCACTGGGAACCCTAGCCTAGTCAGGTTGGCACATAAAATTAACTATCACAGGCACCTTAATTACAAATGCAAAAATCCCTTCACCTTTGCAATATAGCATAACCTAATCATTGGTGTGTACCTGTGTTTCATTGACTATGCAAAGGCATTCGACTGTGTGGATCATAACAAATTATGGATAACATTGCAAAGAATGGGAATTCCAGAACACTTAATTGTGCTCATGAGGAACCTGTACATAGATCAAGAGGCAGTCGTTCGAACAGAACCAGGGGATACGGCGTGGTTTAAAGTCAAGAAAGTTGTGCTTCAGGGTTGTATCCTTTCACCATACTTACTCAATCCGTATGCTGAGCAAATAATCTGAGAAGCTGAACTATAAAAAGAAGAACTTGGCATCAGGGTTGGAGGAAGACTCATTAACAACCTGCAATATGCAAATGACACAACCTTGCTTGCTGAAAATGAGGAGGACTTGAAGCACTTACTGACAAAGATCAAAGACCACTGCCTGCAGTATGGGCTACACCTCAACATAAAGAAAACAAATATCCTCACAACTGGACCAATAAGCAACATCTTGATAAATGGATAAAAGATTAAAGTTGTCAAGGATTTCATTTTCCTTGGATCCACAATCATTGCCCATGGAAGCAGCAGTCAAAAAATCCAAAGACTCATTGCATTGGGCAAATCTGCTGCAAAAGACCTCTTTGAAGTGTTAAAAAGCAAAGATGTCACCTTGAAGACTAAGGTACCCCTGACCCAAGCCATGGTGTTTTCAGTCATCTCATATGCATGCCAAAGCTGGATGATGGATAAGGAAGACTGAAGAAGAATTGACGCTTTTGAATTATGGTGTTGGCGAAGAAAATTGAATATACCATGGACTGCCAAAATAACAAACAAATCTGTCTTGGAAGAAGTACAACCAGTATGCTCCTTAGAAGCAAGGATGGCGAGATTACATCTCACATACTTTGGATATGTTACCAGAAGGGATCCGTCCCTGGAGAAGGACATCTTGCTTGGTAAAGTAGGGGGTCAGGGAGAAAGCGGAAGACCTTCAACAAGATGGATTGACACAGTGGCTGTAACAACGGGCTCAAGCATAGCAACAATTGTGAGGATGGCACAGGACTAGGCAGTGTTTCATTGTGTTGTACATAGGGTCGCTATGAGTCGGAACTGACTCGACAGCACCTAACAACCTAACAACAACAATCATGGAGTGACATCTGTCATATTCACAGGTACTACCCACATTCAAGGGAGGGGATTATACAAGGTATGTTCCTTAGAAGTGAGAATGGTGAGACGTCGTCTCATTTACCTTGGTCATGTTATCGGGACGGACCAGTCCCTGCAGGATAACATCATGCTTGTTAAAGTAGAGGTCAACGAAAAAGAGGAAGACCCTCAAAGAAATGGATTGACATAGTGGCTGCAACAACGGAGTGAAACATGGCAATGATTGTGCGAGTGGCGCAGGACCGGGCAGTGTTTCATTCTGTTCTACATAGGGTTGCCATGAGTTGGAACCGACTCATATGTACCTAACAACATTGTACACCAGAGACCGGGAATCTTAAGGGCCATTTTAGAATTCTGACTACCTCAAAAATTAATGAGGAATCTAAAAGAATCCTTGTGAAAACAATGTTTGGCTGATACTTCCAAGGTTTTCCTGTTGGACTTCACGCTCATTAAATACCTCCAGGTATCAAATGCACTGAATGAGTAAAATTTCATTTATGTTTACCTTTGTGTGCTGAACACAGTTGGGAAGGACTCAGGTAGCTTAGAAGAGTGGCAAAGTGGAGGGAAATTCAGAAATTTTGGATGTCTAGAAAACCAATGACCAGCCAAAAAGTTACTTGAAATCTGCCTCTTACTGTTTATCTCCATTGGGATTTTAATCAAAAGGATGATATGTCCCTTTGAAACAAAATATTATGCTAGATTCCTACTAGCGTAATATTCATTCTATAAAATTCTTTATTTTCCTATATCAAACTTTAAAGTAGTATTTCCTCTTTGCTCCAGAAAAAAAGGTAACATTATTTTACCTGTAATCTATAAAAAGATATATGTTAACTCTAAAAATTATTGAAGTTAAAGTTTTGAGTCAGTAAGAGAAATCCAGTCAATCATTAATCTGTACAGTAATTGTGTAACAGTTGTGCATGGCTAATTGGTAAAAAAAAAAAAAAAAAAAAAATTTAACCAAGAGTTTGTTTTTAAAGTAATGTACAGAAACCAAATTTGATTTCAAAAATAAAAGCCAAGATTAATGTCCTCTAAAGCAATTTACTGGTATTTTGAAATTTCATCAGATCATTTAAGAATATGAAGCAAATTAGCTAAAATATGAATATAGATAAAATATTAAATTGTATAGTAAGGAAATGTGCTCCATACTAGTCTTTAAATTTTGAAAACACAGAGTAATTTTGAGATTCATGACAGCCTTAGGGTTCATATCACTTGACTGTGATAAGTTTAGAAGATTATCCATAGTTTGGTTTATTCTTCTTATATGTAGACAGTGTTTCTTCTTTCGTTAACCCTTTCAAAGAAGATTTGAGTTTTGTTGTTTTGAACCCAGATATCAACCTGAATGTTCTTGATACTTGTTAGTACCTAAATTTTAGCTATAGTTCCCTTCTGTTTAATAAGGGTAAATGTTGGGTTTAAATCATGTCAGTATTTCTGCAGTGTTTAGAACTTTTGAAAGACATGGTAACTTTTCCATCAGTACAACCATTTGCTTTCTTTAATAAGGTTAGTTCAAATACTGGACTTCACCAGTGATTCCAGGTTGTCTGGGAAAAAAATGCCATCTTAAGAGTTTTGGCGTTATCATTTCCTATGTTATTTCTGTTTCATGACACATAATTCAGGCATTTGACTAATTTTAAATCAGTGGATTGGTTGGTAGTCTAAAAATTGGTTTGCACAAAAGAGGTTTGAATGAATTGAGACCTTTGTTTACATTTTGGTTGCTTTTTATTCCTTTTATTATTTGAAATCACCTCCCTAATGTAATTAAATCATGATACCTTAAGTTAGGTAATCATCTTTATCAAACTCACTTGACACAATCATGCTTCCTCCGAGGCTAATTTTACTGACAATAAATGTTGATTCAAAACCCAAATTGATCATAACTGTGGTATAACATTGGTATGGTGTGACTTTGGTTATTGATTTAGCAAACAAACAAATATAGTTAAAGTCACTTAATAAATTTGCTTTTAATTTAATTCACGTAAATATTGATCTAGAATGGATCTACAATATTGATCTACAATGGATTTGTCAAGTTAATATGAAATCACATACCACTTCTTATTATACTTAACGTTTGACTGAGCAAATGTGCTTACGGGTTTGTAATCTGTTCCTTTCTTTGGGTCAAAACCCCAAGGTTTGCTGTGTTCAAGCATTCATTAGTAAAGTCACAGATAAAGCTGACACCTGCACAAGTAATTTAAACATTTTTCAGGACCACTTGCTGTGTTCCAGAACCTGTGTTAGATATCCTGCAAAGGGGATAGAGAGGGGCAAACCAGACATGATCTCTTATAGAATCTGTAGTCACACTCCAGGGTCATGTTGTAGTGTCTTGTTTAGAAAATCTGTGATCAGACATAACAAGGACATGCTATTTATAGACCAAACTAACTATTTCTGGGAGATCTATACCTATAAAGTGCTCAGCACACTTAGAAACTGCTCAATAACCATTACATGCTAATATCATTATTATTTTCATTATTGTTTTTCCAGTTCACCCAGATACTTCTCCAATCATAGGCAGAACACAGCACAGGTAGATGTGTACAAGTAAAATAGGATTTGGTTCTTTTGACATCAAGCAGACCAATTCTGTGCTGCAAACTTAAGGGAGCTCAAATTTGTCCTGTGATATACAGACTAGGAGTCATTTCCTTTATTATTATATCCAAATTTTCATTGTTTTTATTGGCACCCTACCTACTGATAGATGCCACCATTTGTATGTGTCAGCATGATTACTGAGAACATTACACATCCAGTGACAACTGAGTATTTTCTCATTATTTTCTTCTCAAAGCATTTCCCATGCTGGAAATGCTGCTGAAAACCTTAGACACGATAGTAAAAATACTGTTTTTAAAAACAAGCTTCTGTTGTTTTTTCTTAGCATAAAAGTAGTATATGTTCATCCTAGAAAATACAAGTAAGCAAGAAAAAAAAGGCAATAAAAAGCACCCAAATCGAACACACAGAGAGAACTACTGTTAATAGTTTATACATATTTCCTTCCAGTTCTTTCTCAGTGCGTAGAAATACATTTTAAAATGTGATCACAGTATAACGTCCTATTTTGTAATTTTTTTTCACTTCAATTTGTATTATAAATATTTTTTAATGTAATTACTCATCTACAGTATTATTTTCATCGATTATTACATATTTATTTAACCAATCCCTAATTGTTGAGCATTTTCATTTTTTTACCTCTTTTTTTCCCCTATCATAAATAATTTATTGAATGAATAATTGAATTGCCATTGTTGAAATTTTTTTAAATCTTAAAATAGCTAAATTATTTAAAATGTGGAGACAATGTTTTGGAGCTGAACTAAGGTAACTGGTAGGAGGGAATGATTGCATGTGAAGTGTTCACATGCTTAAGTAGCCACCTTTTTAGAGGATCCCAGAGGTCATGGGCACAGAGAACAACTTTCCAGAAACACTGAAAAAGTTGAGCTCTACATAATTAGAGAAGATCAATAGCCCCCAAATGATCTGTGATTAGTAGAATAAATTGAAATCCATTATAGACTGCCTTATCCACAGACCATTTTGTGACCTGTTTGTTCCAGTGCAAATTCAAAGCAATTCAAAACAAATTTTCCATTCACAGGTGGATTCCTTTTTTTTTTTTTTAAATTCTTTATTTTATTTTATTTTTAAAATTTTTTTATTGTACTTTAGATGAAGGTTTACAGAAAAAATAGTTTCTCGTTAAACAGTCAGTACACATTGTTTTATGACATTGGCTAACAACCCCACGACATGTCACCACTGTCCTTTCTGAACCTTGGGTTCCCTATCACCAGCTTTCCTCTCCCTTTCTGCCTTCTCTTCCTTGTCCCTGGACTGCTGTGCCTCATTAGTCCCATTTTGTTTTATGGGGCTGTCCAGTCCCTGGCTGAACGGTGAACCTCGGGAGTGATTCACCACTGGGCTAAAAGGGTGTCCAGGGACCATAGTCTTGGGGTTTCTCCAGTCTCTGTCAGGCCAGTAAATCTGGTCTTTTTTTGTGTGTTAGTAATTCTTCAAGTTTTAACTTTTAGGTTTCCCAAGCAGTTGTTCCTTAATTTAAATTGTGCTTATCAATCAATCCTTCTTGCCAGGAATGCCATCTCCAACCACACTGAAGAAGTCGGAGAAGTCTGGTTTTAGCAGCCCCTCGCCTTCGCAGACCTCCTCCCTGGGAACAGCATTCACACAGCATCACCGACCTGTCATTACAGGACCCAGAGGTGAGCCACTACACAGGGCCCCTCAGTTGTACTTGAATGATGGCCTTGGGACCAGAGTAGCAAGATGAGAGACAATGAAGACTCCCCCAGAATGTTCCCAAAGGCAGTGAGTTTTCCAATTTCTTATCCTTCAAGACAGCCTGGGAATATTAGGAACCCAGGACATTTGGCAGAGTCCCTGGGTGGTGTAAACAGTTAATGCACTTGACGGCTCACGAGAAGGTTGGAGTTTCGAATCCACCCAGAGGTCATCAGAAGAAAAGCCTAATGATCTACTTCCAAAAAATCACCCATTGAGAACCCACATGGAGCACAGTTCTACCCTGGCACGCATGGGGTTGTCACAAGTTGGAATTGTCTCGACAGCAATCAGTAAGAGATTTGGCATCAAGTCCTTGATCCTCTCCTGATACAAAAAGGGACTAAGCCCATTTCTTTGCCCGTTGGGTTTTGTAGAAAGTTGGGAGGTATTTGGATTGAACCCAAATCAGATCTGTCCCACAATTTGTGCTGTGTTTGTGCGTGTGTGTTAGGTGAGTATATTTCCATATGGTTAGTTACCTGTTTTCAAGTAATAGCTGTTGTTCAATCTCTCATCTCTGCTGATTCTCTTTCCGTGAAACCTGATTTCAATATGTGGCATTGTGTGTTGAGGGTGTTTGCATCAGGGTGTTGACGAGCGGTCTTCATTCACTCCTTTTGAAGTGGTAGATAGTTTGTCTGGTTCTCATTGCGGTGTTTTCATTATTTTTGTCTCATGTGCTTTTAAGTTTATTATTAAAATGTGTCCACAAGAAATATGATTTGTATTTCACATTAAAGACAAGCTTTAAACCTCAAGAGAATGTCAGCAAATCACTTAACTTGATCTTTATTGCAAGATTAAAATATTTATTAGTTTGTTTATGAAACTCCCACAGTAGGGGTAGGAATAATTGTAACCACGTTTGCTTTCTTCCATCAGATTTTCGTTTAGGTATCTACCAGCTGGTATCATAAAACATCCTAGAAAATTATAGTCTCTGTCTCCTTTGACTTATGTCTGGGGAAACTGATATTTCTTGCATTAATCTCAATGTTAGCCCCACAAATCTGAATCCCCTTATGAATACCCTGTGTGCATCTTGGGAAAATACAGCAGTTGAGAGGCTGTCCAATGCACATGTGGAGAAATCACATTAAAGAAAATAAGTATTTTAATATCGTGTAAAGCAGTTTCTGTATATGCAGTTATGGAAACTTACTTGCTCCATCTTTAAACATCTTGTGGTCATTGGTAGAACTTTCTTAAGATCCTATATTCTTTCACTTTTATGTGTATGTACATGGTATAATCAGAGAAACTTACCATATATATTTTTTTTTACTTGAAAGCCTGCGTCCACATTGGATTATATAATCCCATAACTCTCTTTAAATGGGATAACGTTATGATATGGTACTCATAGTCAACATTCATTGAGCATCTAAACTCTAGTGGAGAATGAGAGATACGAAATCCTTTTAGTCATAAGACTTAAGGTATCAAGGAGATAAAATATGTTATTTCTCCTCTTTTTATGGCAAGGTTAGCATATTCCTCATGCTAAATGAATTTTAAAAGCAAAAGTTTCTGTAGGAATTCAGAGGTGGGGATCATGAAGGTTCATTCATTCATTAAACAAAGATTTATTGAGTGCCAGTCTCTATATATGGGAATCCTTTGGTGATGTGAATGGTTAATGTGCTCAGCTGCTAACTGAAAGGTTGGAGGTTCAAGTCCACCCAGAGGCACCACAGAAGAAACACCTGGCAATCTGCTTCCTAAAAAACAGCCATTCAAAACCCTATGAAGCACAGTTCTACTCTGATGTACTTGGGGCCACCATAAGTCAGAACTGACTCAAGAGCAACTGGTTTGTCTCTACACAGACAGTGGAGATTCAGTGGTTCCTGTCCTCATACAGCATGCAGTCTAGTGCAGGAGAGAGACATACAAGAAAATAAGTAGTTAGAAAATGATGTGAAATGTGCTGCTACTGATCACTTTGTGTCACATAAAGAGACTTCAAAGTGCGAATAATGCTGAAGTTAAGTCTTAAAAGATGCTTAGAAGAATGGAGGGCGTTCAAAGCAAAGGAGGGATTCGTGTAGCAAGCTAGTAAGGCTTGGAAAGAACAATATGCTAATAATCAGAAGAGCTGGGTAAGGTGCCTTTTTGCCTTTCTGCTTACCTTCTGAGTTTTTAAGCTATCGCCAATAAAATGGGGACAATTCTGATGAATGAACCTTTCCTCCCAACCTCATATTCTTGAACAGAAACTAAAACAAAACAATATATGTAGAGATGTAAGAGCATAAGGCAATGTGCATATATTATCATTTATTCAATAAATATTAAGAGTGCCTACTATGTCTTGTCTTAGAACTATGGTTCTAATAATCAGTATAACGATTCTAGCACGAAACCTTGGGTGCCATGATGGGGAGCTTCTTCATGCTAGACAACCAAGCATGTTTGTTAAAATGACTCATACTGGGGTAAACCAGAATGAACCTCCATAGCCCACAGCACAATGAGTTGTGATCTCCTGTTCATATTCATATTTATAAAACTGTTTATGAGGAAAAGAAAAAGCTGCCTAGTTTAAATTATGGAATACCAAAGATTCTTTGTTTTCACCAGAATTCAAGATGGTTCCCAGCATCCTCGGTTCTCCTTTCTGGAAAGTCTACTCAGGTACCCATCCTTACTGCACCCCACCCCTCTTAGTGGTCTGGTGAAGGGAATTGGAGTAGTTGAGATAAAACTCCTTAGTTGCATCTTTGTGGGAAAAATTACAGAGTTGAGATAGGCTAACATAAGACATTTTTGGCTAAGGCATCTTTAAAAGGTTTGTATTAGGCCTCTCGTTATTTAAGCAGTATTTGCTACAGGTGCTGTATTCCCTTTTATTCTTCTTTGAACCATTCGGAAAGCTAACGCTGGAAATCACATCACATCCAGGACCAAGAGTTGGTGTTGAGGAAGATGAGGCCAAATTTGATTAGGGAGAATCTGACTAAGAGAGTGAGGGTGGAATAAATGTGAAATAGGAACATAAAGAAAAATCCAGGCTCTGATGCTTTTTTTATTGCATAGAGTTGCCACAACCTGAAACAGTAAATCATTAGAGAAGTCAGACAGACAATCAAACTTTAAAGGGGCCTCGGAGAAAAGTATGTCCTGTTACTAGGTTCCCAGGGTGGGGGGTTAAAGTGGGGGACGCTGTTTACTGCACTCTTGCTCACAGTGACATGGTATATTCACCTCTGATCAGAACCACGGTTGCAAAACTTCTGCTGCCTTCCCTAAAGTTCTGCGTGGGAATACCTTGACTTAACAAGCACCAGTTAGTAAGCAATAACTGTGAAATATGCCAATGCCTAGGTCAAAGGTGGTATCTTAGACCTATAGCAAAGCAAGTTCACCTCAGTAAGAAAGCAATGGCTCTATTTTTTACTACAGACAAAAGCTATATTTGTTAATTTGGTGACCACCTTTTAAAAAAAAAACTCCTCGAAGATTGCCTCTTAAAAAAGAGACAATGTAGTACAGTAGTTAAGCACAAAAGCGGAGGGGGTCAGATGGACCTGCGTTTGAATCTTGTCTCCATCATTTATACCAAATGGGCGAACTTTGTCCATTGCTTTACTTCTCTGAGCCATAGGTTTTTGTCTATGAATTGGAGATCATAATCTCTACCTGAAAAGAATTTTATGATGTAAAGAGTAAATGAAATCATGTATTTACAGTTATTAACACAGTACCTGGAAATAGAGTATCACACGCAGGTCATGCAAACAATTAAATAATCCATTTTCATCCAGGCTTTGAAAATTCATACTGTCCCTACTGCCTTTGCCTCCCAGCAACACACCCATCCCCCATCCTCAAGACCCAGCTCAAGTACTACTTTCTACGTGAAACCTCCTCAGCTCCACCCAGTCTGTCTTCATCTCCCACTCCTTAAACTCCTGTAGCCTTTAATGTCTGCACATTTACTCGATGAGCTTTGTCTTGCTTTGTAAGTTAATGTGGGTGTCTCAGCACCCTCCCAGAGTGAAACCACGGAGGGACGGATCTCTAACTTAACACGTTTTTGTATCTTCATTGTGCCTCGCACAGTGGATTATGCTCCAATATTGGTTGAATGAATACAAAGTACTCAAAATACACGTGAATATACACAAAAGACACTCATCCCCTCCCCCAAACTGATGGGCCCTCATTGCTTCAGAAGAACCAAGGACGATATGAAATATGTATGTTTTGTACAGTACTTTTTCTGAGGAATGTCCAACCGCAGCCTTTCATCCAAAGAAAAATTTTGCAAAGCTTTGATACTAAAAGCTATAGTTTTTCTTAGTTATGCTAAGTTGTAACCACTTGCCTAGTTATAGCATAAAGGTAGAGAAGTGTAGTTTCTTAAAACAAGTCTCCCCTCTGATACTGGCTTTATCTGTGGCTTTGATAAACCACTTAACCTTCAGCCTCACTTTGGCCATCTGTATCATGGGGATAATGCTTTGCTACTTATTTCTTGAGGTGGCATAATTAGGTAAAGGGATTAAAGTACTTTGGAGTGTTTTGAAGAAAAAAGTGAAATTTTAGTAAAGGTGTTTGTATCTTATTATACATAGTTATGATTACCGTGTACTTTAGGCTGAAAGATTGAGCTTTGAAAGACTTTCTTTTACTAGTACTTAAAACGCCAACCATAATAAAGTATTTAATTATGATCAGTTTTCTTATTCATGGGAATTGGGGAAAAAAAAAAACTGTGTTCTTCCTTTCATCCTTTGAAGGGTTGTAAGTTTGCTGATGGTTTAAAAAAATTTAACTCCTTTTGAGATGTGGAGTAATCATCAGCAATAATTTAGAGTTTTTTGAAAGTTTGAAGAAACTTACGTTAGAAACTTATGTTTCTACCTTAGCTGTTTTCAAAAACAAGATAAAGAATGATATTTACTTAAATGTTCTGCAAAAAGTAAAGTTAACTCTGTGGGATTTAGAAATGGAAGAGACAGAAGTTAAAAGTAATTGGCAGCCTACTCCTAGGAATATATCCTAGAGAAATAAGAGGTGTCACACGAATAGACATATGCATACCCATGTTCATTGCAGCATTATTCACAATAGCAAAAAGATGGAAACAACCTAAGTGCCATCAACAGATAGGTGGAAAAACAAATTATGTTACATACACACAGTGGAATACTATGCAACGATAAAGAACAACAATGAATCCGGGAAACATCTTACAATATGGATGAATCTGGATGGCATTATGCTGAGTGAAATAAGTCAATCACAAAAGGACGAATACTGTATGAGACCACTATTATAAAAACTCAGGAAAAGGTTTGCACACAGGAAAAAACAATCTTTGATGGTTACGAGAGAGGGGAGGGGCTCGGGGAAATCACTAACTAGATAGTAGACAGCTGTTAACTTTGGTGAAGGGAAAGACAACACACAATATAGGGGAAGTCAGCACAGCTTGACCAAGGCAAAGCATAGAAGCTTCCTAGACACATCCAGATAATTTGAGGGACCAAGTTACTGGAGCAGAGGGCTGGTGACCATGGTCTTAGGGGACATTTAGGTCAATTGGCATAACATAGCTCAGAAAGAAAATACTCTACATCCTACTTTGGTGTCTTCGGTCTTAAACACTTGGGAGCAGCCATCTAAGATACATCTATTGGTCTCATCACGTTCAGAGGAAAGAAGAATGAAAACCAAGGACACAAGGAAGATATTAGTCCAAAGGACTAATGATCACATGAGCCATAACCTCCACGAGCTGGAACCCCGAAGAACTAGATGATGCCTGGCTACCACCACCTAATGCTCTGAAAGGGATCACAATAGAGGATTTCCAACAGAGTGGGAGAAAAATGTAGAACAAAATTCAAATTCCAAAAAAAAGACCAACCAGACTTACTGGTCTGACAGGGACTGGAGGAACCTCCAAGACTATGCCCCCCAGACATCCTGCTAACTCAGAACTGAAGCCACTCCTGAAGTCCACCTTTCAGCTGGATTTGACAGGCCTATAAAACAAACAATAACACGTGAGGAATGTGCTTCTTAGTTCACAAGTATAGGAGACCAAATGGGCAACATCTGCTGAAAAGCAAAGAGGAGAAGGCAGGAAAGGGATGGGAAACCTGGGTGAATGAACACAGGGAACCCGTGGTGTTGAGGGAAAGTGGGAGAGTGCTGATATATTGCGGGGATTGCAACCAATATCACAAAACAAATTGTATGTAAATTTTTGAATGAGAAACTTATTTGCACTGTAAACTTTTACCTAAAACACAATAAAATAAAAAAAAAAAAGTAATTGGCAGATAAGCACTTGCTGAGCTGACAGAGACTGGAGAAACCCCCGAGACTATGGCCCACAGACACCCTGCTAACTCAGAACTGAAGCCACTCCCAAAGTCCACCTTTCAGCCAGGTTAGGCAGGCCTGTAAAACAAACAGTAACACGTGTGAGGAATGTACTTCATCTAGAACCATAGAATTTCAGCATCATAAGATGGCCTTGGGATTTTCTGGTCTAATTCCTTCCCTATATTGACCAAGGGAGCCCTGGTGGCGCAGTGGTTAAGAGCTCCGCTGCTAACCAAAAGGTCAGCAGTTTGAATCCACCAGCCAGTGGGGCAGTTATCCTGTCCTATAGGGTCGCTACAAGTCGGAATCGACTTGATAGCAACAAGTTTTTTATATTGACTAAGGATGTGTTTTGCTGCAGGTAACAGAAAATCTGACTGAACAGTGGCTTGGGAAAATTAGGAGGTGCATTTTTCTCACATTAAAAAAAAGGCATATGACTCAGGGCTGTTGTGGTGCCTCCGTGATGCTGTCAAGGATCCAGATTTCTTCTCTCAGCCCTGCTTAGTGGGTCATTTTTATCTTCATGTTGTGACCTCATGGTCATAATACAGCCACTGCACTCCAACCTTACATCTGCATTCCAAGCAGGAAGAAGGGAAAAGCAAGGGCAAAAGTGCCTGCCAGCTCATTTTGCCACGTTTTGTAGAATCTTACCCAGCAGGGTCAGAACTATGTCACATGATCACCTCCAGCTGCAAGATAGGTTGGAAAAATCTAGATTTTTATCTGGGCATATTGTCACTCTATAAAATCAGGGTTTTATAGGTAGGTAAATAGGAAAAGAAAAAATGCCAGTTCGCAATTAGTAATGTTCTCCACATTACTCCTGCAGATGAGAAATCTAAGCTGCCCAGAGCCAAGACTAAAAACCAGTCTCCAGTTTGGTGCCCTTTCCACCGTATCAGTGGTTTCTACTGCCCCACCCCCCAAACTGGGAGAAATAAATTGCATTCATTTAAACAATTAGTTTGTTTTCACATTTTTTTATTAGTCAAAGATACAACATAGCCATTTAGATATTTTGATAAGCATGCCATAACTAGTGTTATCATACTGTGTTTTTTTAGTAACAGCCATAAACAAATCACTTGACTGACTCTTTTTATTAGCCCATGAATCCTTGCTACTGGTAAATGCAAGGTTTCTGTTAGGTTCAAGTCACTTCAAAACACATTTTTTAAGGCCAGTTTGGCTTTTTTCAAGGTTGAAATTAGCTTGCAGACTGCCATTATGCCTTGGAGACCCGTCAGTTCTTTCCACAAATATTTATCAAGCCCTGCAACATAGAAGGTGCTCTCCTGGTTGCTCAGTAGAGTGGACAAGAGAAACATGGAGGAAAGCAGTTGTACCGCTGTGAGAGCAGGAGTACAGCCTGGAGGGAACGAGGGGAAAGGCATCCTAACAAAGAACTACGATAACATTTGGCACTCTGCAAAACCAGTGAAGCATTGAAACTTAACCCCTATCCTCAAGCAGTGCACCTTCTCCTTGTAACTGTGCAAAACAGAACAACAGCAAAGAAATCATGCTATGCAATAACTAAGTACCAAGGAATTACGACGTAAAAATGTGAACAGGAGGCTAAAACCGTACTTCTTTATAAATCCAAAAGGGAGTTTGGAAGTAAAATTGCCCTGATTCTGAAAATATGCGTAAGATCTGTTTAAACAATAGCCATATAAACCAAAGATTTATTGCTCAGCTTTCAAAGACTCATGCCAGTTTCTGATTGGAGAGGTAGTAGAAGTTTATATGCTCTATAAACCTCTCTAAGTCTGTGATCGTCAAAGCTCATACAGGAACCCTGCTCTTAGTGATGAAACATCTGAGGGTCTGAAGTCAACAATATCTCCCAGTTTGGCCAAGAGAAATATACTGCAGAGAATAATGAGAATTAAGATTACCTTCCAGGAAGTTGAGGTCACCAGGACAGGTTGGAGTAGATTCAAATAATTTAATATACTTAGATGATAATAAAGGAGTAATGAAAGGGAGGTAAAATATGAAGGCAGTGGATATCACTAGATGGCAGGGCCCATTAGGACAGGAACTACAGCTTTATTATTCATCCTTGAATCCCTCAGGCTAGTGCCTGGCATATGGAAAGCATTCAATAAGTGTTTGTTGAATAAATAAACGAATGCATTTGATTGAAGACAAACAGAAAGTTTGAAAATAATAGGGAGTTCTTACCATCCCCTGGGTGTAATAATAATATAATTTTCAAACGCAGAAGGAGTAACACTTAGCAAAGTGTATATAGCACGTATAAATGCTCAGTATATGTTTGGTTTTAATTCAGAGTTGCTACCTTAATAGGCGTTAAAAGACATGCTGAGCTCAAAAGTTTTGGTCCCCCTTTTATAGAATATGTGCTGTGATATTTTAAAGTTGCATGTCTAAACTGATGACCTTCAAGAAGGAATGTTCTCTGGTGCTTCACCACTACCGTAAACAGGGCACCCTCTCCTGGCATAGACCCCCAAATGGTAGGTTTACTCAGCCTTCTTGTATCATAGCCACTAACTTTTTTGTCTTTTAGGAAAGATTTTAACTTAGTTGTAGAACATACTTGTACCTCTTTCAATGGAACTGAATGTTATTTGTCTCTTGTAGTGTAGTGCAATTGAATCATCTTGGGAAAATGAGAAGCGATTGAAGTACCTGTTGCTAGAAAGGTGCTGAAATAACCTGCCAGCAGACGCAAGGTGTTTATTTATTATTGGAGTATGTCATTTGAGAAAATGTTATATGTCTTTCTACAGTAAGAACTGACAGAATTGATTTTCAAATGCAGGCCTCATAGACTTCACAAGTGCCACCTTTGAGAAGCATTGAAAAGAGAAGCAAGAGGACTTACGAATGTCAGTCAAGATTAGCTCAGGTGCCAGTGCCCAGCCTAATAGAAACATGTCAGTGGGATTTGAAGTAACTGGATAGTAAAGAGGAAAAGCAGCTTTTTAGCAAAGGCCCTTTAAGTTCCCAGTTCAGGAAATTATTAAATTCATTAGCCAGATACTTACAACCAGCTATGACTGCCTAGCCAAAGGAAAAAACAGTGCCAGCAAATGTTTTAAAACTACAACTAAACAAAAGTCAGGAAGCATGTAATTAAAACTGTACCTTTATTGTATTGTAAAGAGTATCACTGTGACATGGAAAATATTTAAAGGAGAAGGCTGCTTAGCTAATTCGTCTGCAAGTGAACTGCTTAGTGGAGAACTATCCTAAATTAACTGTAAGGCCACCCACTGAGCCAACCTCGTAAAGGGCCGTGGCTGCTCAGCTTGGTTTTGTGTAACCATTCAATAATTACTAGATAAATGCATAACTAAAAGCTCTATTACACTAATAATTCGTACTGAGATAGATGTGTGGAACGCCCTGCTGGGTTAATTTGTCATCCCCACAGCAAACTTCTAAAGAGAGCTCTTCTGCAGGGGAATCGTGTTAATATGTTGTTCCAGGGAGGGCAGGTTAGAGCAGTAAGACCCCTTGGCTACTTAATCTCTTAAAGAGGCAACATGCCCCCAGGGTGAGTGCCAAAGAGAAGAATAGGGTGATTAACCAAGTGGACCTAGATTTAAACGCATCTTGACAAAAGAAGCCACTCTCCCTTGGAATTCCTTGTCCCTTCACACACACACACACACACACACACACACACACATGCATGAGCATGCACACATACACAGACATGCATGTGCACACGTGCACCGTAGCCCCACATGTGCATACACAGTGAAGGAAGTGGTTCTGAGCAAGGTTCCTTAGAAATTCCTTCAATGATAAGATTTCCCGGTATCACTTGTACAGTAAATCACATAATGAGATAAGTCCCTACAGTTCTTTCTTTCTGGTTTAGCTTAATCTAATGTTAATTCTGTGTTTAGATCCATTATTTATTTTCCTTTTTTCCAAGTGGAATAAAAAATCAGGACTGAACTTGCATCTCCTCTTTATGTGGAATGTTTTCTTCCATCTCTCTCTCACACACACACAATTGCTGCTTTAAATATGAAATGCGCATTTAAGCTTCAGTGCAGGGTTTTCAACCTCCCCTATTGACAGAACCATAAATCATGTTAAACTTAAGTGAATTACTGTAGCATGGAACTGTAGCTTTAACAATGTTTATGTAGTATCAGCTTGTCATCCTTGTAGGAAAAAGGAGGTGAATACTGATACCCGAAATGGGAAGGTACAGCCCTATTAACATGGCTGCAGGCTCACTGAGAGTGATCCATCCCATGGCTGGAGCCTTTGTACTTTTGAAACCAGTGTATTTAATCACCTGCATGTATGCAGTGTTTTTTAAAAATGTGTATTTCCACAGTAAATTTACATTTATCATTTGCCATTTCTTCATATTAAATGGAAGTTGCTTTTTCCCTCAACAGTTCCTTTTTCTTGGGTACAAAACACATGTAAGCACCGTCAGAGTTGCCAGCCTTTATTACAATGATAAGGGGCCTGCAAAAAAAAACCTGTTCCCGTTGAGTCGATTCCGACTCATAGCAACCCTGTAGGACAGAATAGAACTGCCCCTTAGGGTTTCCAAGGAGAGGCTAGTGGATTCGAACTCCCAACGTTTTGGTTAGCAGCTGAGCTCTTAACCACTGCGCTACCAGGACTCCAATAAGGGCCCATGAGTAAAGACCTCTGAAAAATAATTCAGATGGAATCAGCAGAGTACAGTTAAAAGAACATAGTCTTTGGAGTCAACCAGAAGAGAATTCAGATCATGGCCAACCACTTTGGATCTGTGTGAGCTTCCACAAGTTACTTATCCTCTACCAGCCTTTGTCTTCCCATCTGTGATATACTTTGAAGAGTTAAGAGGAGGAGAAAATGAAGTGGCACACTTAAAGGACTTGGTGCGTAGTAAGTATCCAAAAAGTGTTAATGATCTCTCAGGCTCCCCCTTAGCCCTGTGTCATTATTTGCTTTCTTTGTATCTGGTTCTCTTGAAATGATTCTCGCTTCCTTGGTTCCTCACTCCTCATCCCTAGTTCTCTTTTCTACCTGCTTCGTGGGTGGAGAAAGAGCATGTGCTTTTCCTCTCAGCTAGGAGACATGTGCCTGGAAGAGGAGGTATGGTCTCAGGGAAGTGAGCGAGCATGGTCACTCCATCCCATCCTCTTGTTATGGTTGGAAGAACAGGGGAACCTCCCCGTGGAGCAAGTGGCCCTTCTCCCATGACTGGTTGCCCCTTAGCCATGGACATGGTGGAGACTTCACTTGGACGTGACTTCATTTGAGCATGGCTCTTTCTAAAGGGATAAGTACCTTTTTTGTTTATAGGAGTATGTAAAGCCAGGACTAGACTGGCAAATTATTGGTCCAAAATAGAAGGTCTGGACTTATTTGACGTGAATATCTTATAATAAAAAAATGCACAGCCATTGAGTCAATTCCAACACTTAGCGACCCTATAGGACAGAGTAGAACTGCCCCATAGGGTTTGCAAAGCTTTCCCGTGGGGCAGCTGGTGGGTTTGAACTGCCAGTATTTCGGTTAGCAGCTGAGTGCTTTAACCACTCTACCACCAGGGCTCCTTAAATAACTCATAAGCCCTTACGTATTTTCTTAACTTTCACTCTTACATTTGCCTTCCTAAAATATCTGGATTCTTCTAGAAGATGGAAATCTACATTTCTTTAAGCTATCAGCATATCTTTATATTAAGTTTAATTCAGTAAATAGTTATTGATCACTTATATCTACCAAGCAGTAGACTCTAATGAACAAGCCAGACATGGTTCCTGCCCTAGCAGAAAAGACAGGCATAAAACAAGTTAATAATACCTAAATAATAAATAAACAAAAGAAATAATTACTGCTATGATAAGTTTAATGAAAGGAGGATCAAAGACAACTGAGGGATAATATAGAAGAGATACTTAAAATATTTATGAGGATTTGAGTTTATTTGTATCAGTTTACATGGGTCCCTCCCTGGGTGGTACAGATGGTTAATGCGCTAGACTGTTCACCTAAAGGTTGGAGGTTTGAGTCCACCCAGGGTGCCTTGAAAGAAAGGCCTGATGATCTACTGAAAAGTCAGCCACTGAAAACGCTATGGAGCACAGTTCTACTCTGACACACGTGGGGTTGCCATGCGTTGGAATTGACTCTATGGCAACTAGTTTTCTTCTATTGACGTACAATATAAATGTAGAAAATCTTGGCATCCCTGAGGGTTATCTCTAAAAGTCTTCCTGTACCCCTGAATTCCTGAATATCGTGAGAGTTGTTGAATTGTTGCACACCCAATAATGAATTGGAGCCGTGTTAATAAGGACCCTTTCAAGTGAAAGAAACCCGACCAAATTGTTTATCTTCCCCCTCAAAAAGAAAATAACGTATCGGTTCCTATAACTGAAAAATCTAGAGGTATATGACTTAAGACAGAGCTAGAGCCAGGTGATTAGAAGATATCTTTAGAAGTCTGTACTCTGTCTCTCAGCTCTGCGGTCTTCTGTGTGAGCTTCATTTTTAGGCCGACTCTCCTCCATTTGTGGCACGGATGGTGTTAGCAGCTCCGGGCTTAATTCCTATCAATTTAGCAATCCCAAAAGAAAACAGACAGCTTTTTGACAATAGATCTAGCAAAGGTCCTACTCCTGGATGCTTATGGCTCTGACTGGCCTGGTTTAGGTCATTTGCTCACTTTCAGACCAATCCTTATGTCTATAAAGATAATAGAGTTTCTCATTGGTTTGGCTTGAGTCACATACCCACCCTGGAGCCAGGCTTAGGTAGGTTTAACTCCACCCTAACCACTAGGCTGAGACTGAGGGAAGGGTAATTCCCCAAAGAAACAACAGAGCTCTGTTTCCAGAAGAAGGGGTGAAGGACTGCTGGCTAGGCAAAAATAGTAGCTATCCACTACAGGCAATAACAACAAAGCTGTCGTGAGCGCTAGTCAGTGGGCTCTGCTTACTCAAGAGCCGAGGGATTTGTCCCTGCATTTAGGGCTTGCAGAGCACAAGTAAGATTCAGGCCTTAGAAAACTGGCTATTAGTCCATGCCATGGACCTCCAGGGTCACTTGAAAATAGTTCAGCCAATTACCAATTACCTAGTGTTGATACATTGCGTTGCATATCCCTTAATTTATTCTAAAAACAATTCTAAGAATAATAAATAACCCAAAGTCTAGTGTACTCTCTGGCACATAGTAGATTCTCAACACATATTTGTTGAATGAATGAACCCACTATGTATTAGGCACTTGCAGACATTAATTCTAATCCTCAGAAAAATCTTTTAAATTGGTGCTGTTTTCCCCAATTTCCAGCCAAGGAAATGCAGGCTCAGAAGTGCTGAATAACTTTGCTCAAAGTAACATAGGAAGTGAATGTCATCATCTGATTTCAAACCCAGGACAATGGGGTTCTAAAACCCATTCAAGACATCATTTCCATTTGCAGTGGAGAAAACTAAGGAGTATAGAGGCCAGATACAGAGTTAGTTGATGCCCCAGTAGGGTGAAAACTTGGGCCTCTGACTTCAGACACTGGACTGATTCTTCTCCTGCTTCCTCCTCTTGTATGAAATCTACCAACAGTGGATATAAATCATCAAATCCAATTGGGTGAATTCAGGAGGATACTTTGCAAGTAACTAGTGCTGTAGTAATCATGTCACTCAGAAATAGGGACTTACACAGTGTAAACCTGACAGTTTGGTAGGGGAAATGCCACAGATCAACCCATGCCTTTATGTTTGTTGTAGAGTTTTGTTTATTTATTTGCTTGTTTTCTTGTCTTTTTTTTTTTTTTTTTTTAATGTAGGGAAACACTTGCAAACAATAGCACTTATTTATTGTTTAAGAGGAGATAGCACCTCCATGGATCTTACTTTTGAAATTTATTTCCTCATGACTGCTTTTTAAAATCCCAGTGTATTTCCAACAGGTTGTTAGAGGATTCCCTGCCTATTTCTGTTAACTTCTGTAATCATCCAATCTAGGATGGTTGTTTTTTTTCTCACATAATTGTTTTGATTTATGTTTTTATTCATTCTTTATCTCTTGGCTCATGGTATTGCTTGCCTATTACATAGAAGCTCAAGTTCCCTTCAAGGAACTGGATTCTTGAGAACTTTGCTTATTAAACAGTCATTCTTCATAGTTCCAGTAATCACAGCTGTTACATGGTAGTTGATTGCATTTCACATCAGCCATCATGGCAGCTTAGCCAATTAGTGTGCAAACATGGTCGATTTGGACCCAAGAGGTCCTGTTGGGATCCAAAGGCTGGGGCTATATCTTACAGAGGTTAAACTAGCATGTTTGGGGTTTTTATAACTTTAATATCACAGAAACGTTTTTAAAAATAATTTTTAAAGGCACATGTAATGCCCCCTTGTTTAAGAATTTTTAGATTTCATTTATATTACTATGGATCAGTTTTACCGTACTGTACTGAGTAAATGTAATCTCAGAGACTGAATTCCATACACCCACGGGAATTTAAAGCTTGGTGTGAGCTTCAGTGATTGTTCAGTTCAAACTCCTCATTTTCCAGATGAGAGAACTGGGGGAGAGAGAAGTTGCCCACATTTATAAGCCATATAGTGGTAAAAACTAAACTAAAACTCAGGTTCCTTTATCTAATGAGGAAATTTTCCTATAAAATACCTTAGATCTTCTAGAAACATTTTTAGCTGTCAACATATATTAGATCTCTGATAAGCAACTCCCAATAACAAACATTTGGGCCTTTCAAGATAAATAATGAATATCTTCATTATGTCCCTGTTTTGGGAGACCAAAGGGAGGCTGTGCTCAGAATCTGGTTAGGTCAGAAGTATTCCTGGATAGCAAGAGTCTACACAGTGAAAGAAGAGGTCAGTATGGACACTCAAAATGGACTGTCAAGGATTGCAGGTCTAAGTGAAAAATAGAGTCTAGAGGGAGACAGCCCACGGTCCAAAGTTTCTAGGTTAAGAGCCTGAGATTTAAGAGAGGTACAGATTCAAAATATATTTGGTCAACATAGAACCTTTACAGGCCATTCTATTTGTTGTATCAGTGACTATTGGATCAAGGTTGTTGCTATTGCTGTTTCTGCTTTGATTTTGCATTTTGTTGTTTGTGGAATTATTTTCAAGACCCTCATGTTATATCCATACAGATAAGCTGTTCTCCTTTATTGATATTTATATACTTATTTGTCAAGACACGGAGAGATGACAGTTTCTTCTTACTCCATCACCCCTTTCCCTCAGCATATTCTAGCTGTCAGAACAAATCTTAGCACACAGGAGCAAATTCCAGTATTACTCATTTCTTATCCCCAGCCCTACCTTTCTAAAATAGTACTTAAAAGAAGCTATTTATTGATCACTTAACCATCTGGTCAGGAACTATGCCATGTGACTTACATACATTCTTATTTAATGCTCACAAAAATGTATGAGGCACTAGTACCCCATGATGCAGATGACAGAACAGTTGTAGAGGAACTCAGAAACTTGAAGCATAACGAGTAAGGGGTAGAGCTGGAATTTAAACCCACATCCATCTGACTCTAAAGCCCATGGTCTTTATGGTCACACCATCTTTCTGACTCATGTGTTTAACTTGGAATGATACCCAAACATGGAGGTGGTCAACTAACACAGACCAAGGCATAAAAGTGTTAAATGGTGAAAAGGGACAAAGAGCTATGGTGGAGAGTTAGTAGAGGTATAGAATATAAGCAGGTTGCTTTGGAAATGCTCCAGAAAAACGAGGCTTTGGCAGAAAGGCTAATAGAGACAAGGGCATGATCTGGTAGAGAAAAGCTGGGAGGAGCAGTAATTTTCAGGTGCTCGACTGACAGAACATGGCAGGTATTTGGAGAGAGAACAAGAATTCCGTGAATCTAAACCAGGCACCGGCAGACTACAGTCCAAAGGCCAAATCCAACCTACTACCTGTTTCTGAAAATAAAGTTTTATTGAAATACAGCCAGACTCAATTGTTCATGTATCGTCTATGGCTGCTGCTTTTGCCCTACAGCAGCAGAGTTGAGTAATTGCAACAGAGACCATATAGCCTGCAAAGCCTAAATTATTTACTATCTGGCCTTTACAGAAAAGATTGGTTGACACCTGATTTAGACTATAAGCCAGGGCCTTCAAGCAGGAGAAATCTTTAAGTAGCTAAAATTGATCAAGATAAAAATTAGGAAAGACTGTGGCTTCTCTCTTGTTCTCTCTCCTTTTTATTTATTTATTTTTTTGGCGGGAGGGTTTGTTTTTCTAAAACTCATTGGAATTTGATCTCTACCCAGATGTTGTTGCTGTTAGGTGCCATCCAGTCCGTTCTAACTCATAGTGACCCTGTGTACAACAGAGTGAAACACTGCCCGGTCCTGCAGCATCCTCACAGTCCTTGCTATGTTTGAGCCCATTGTTGTAGCCACTGTTATCAGTCCATCTCCTTGAGGGTCTTCCTCTTTTTCACTGACCTTCTGCTTTAACAAGCATGATGTCTTTCTCCAGAGACTGGTCCCTCCTGGTAACATGTCCAAAGTATGTGAGACAAAGTCTCACCATCCTCATTTCTAAGGAGCATGCTGACGGTACTTCCTCCAAGACAGATTTGTTGGTTCTTCTGACAGTCCATGGTATATTCAGTGTTCTTTGCCAACACCATAATTCAAAGACATCAGTTCTTCTTTGGTCTTCCTTATTCATTGTCCAGTTCTCACATGCATATGAAGTGATTGAAAATACCATGGCTTGGGTCAAAGTGGACTTATAATTCAAATGGAGTAGAAATATATCAACTGTCTTAGAAGCCTAATGTAGCATAAAGTTGCTTTATCCAGTAGTGATAATATAAAAATACTGGTGTTTTGCAAGCCATCATGCGGTGTCATATATTTCTCTCAATTGACATATCTGGTCCCTCCACGTGCATCTCAGTTATGTTAAAGTACTGTACCATATATTTTAAAAACCTTAGCTTGTTTTAAGTCCAAAGGTGTGTTATTTAGAAAAGGCTGCATCTCCTAAAGATTTGAAAACCATTGCCAATTCCACTTTCCTGTGTCTTGTTAAAATAAATCCCATAACTCCAGACTTCTAGGTTTTCATAAATGGCAGATCTAATTCTTTCATGTTTTGTAAATTTATAGGTATGGGCCATTAAAATACGTTTCTCAGGTTTAGGTAGGCTATGATGGTGTTATGTGGTGTGGTGCTGAATTTCTCAAGAAGCAAAGTAATAGTAATACTAGTTGACAACCCGAACGATTCAACTTCCATTTGCCCTTATGGAAGGCTTTTTTTTTCTTTTTAACTAAAAATTTTTCCCTTCCATTTTCTTCTCTTTTTAGTGCTTTATCTTGATAAAAAGCTTTACATCTAAATATGAGTACTCGGGAGTCTTAATGCTACTTTTACTCTATAGGAACAGTTATTTTTGTCTCAAGAAATCTTACTGTTGAAGACAGATGAGTAGCTTTTTCTTATAACAGTGCTAACAGAGAGAGACAGTTCGGAAATCTCACTTGTTGCCACTGGCTTAGTATCGATTAACAGTAAGGCTATGAAGTTTTACAAATGCCTAGGCTTACTTGTGAGGGAGGAAGCCTGTAGGTAACGCTGTTGTAAGAGTGCACTGCACCTGAGGGAGGATTAGCTTTTATTGTCTGTGTTGCTGTCTTGACAGCTTTTCTTTGGAGCCTCCCATAGAAGAGAGAGTAGGACTTAACGGCTGGTGCCAGAAAGCACAAGCTAATGTAAAAAGAATCCAAGTCTCTGTCTAATCTGTGGGAATCCGCAATGGTTCATGGACAAGGAATAAAGTAGTTAAGGCAATGTCAGGGTTATACAGATGAACATATTTCTACCCATGAAATTTTGGTTTGAGGAAAAATGTGGGAGAGTTATTAAAATTCTTAGAGGTTGAGCTTGGGAAAAACTGCTAGAAATTGTAAGGAGAGATTGCTTTCTTTTCTTTTTCTTTCCTAAGACTTATAAAAACATAAAACGCCAGGTTCCAAGTCTGTGTGGCCACACCTCCCTGGCATCATCTTCTTTTACACAGCCTACCCTGGGTGTTGTAACTAGTTCTTGTTGTTGTTATGTGCTGTTGTCAATGCCAACTCACGGTGATACCATGAGACAGAGTAGAACTTCCCTGTAGGGTTTTCTTGGCTTTAAACTTTATGGCAGCAGATCACCAGGTCTTTCTCCCACTGAGGGGCTGGGTGAGTTTGAACCCCCAACCTTTTGGTTAGCAGCCAGATGCGTAACCATTGTGCCACCAGGGCTCCTTGTCTAACTAGTTCTAGTTCTAACTCCTGTTGTTAGTACCCTGCTAAAATATGTATCTCCAAGGCCTCCTCCCTATAGTGGATTCTCAGATCTAGAATCACTGTTGGATCATATACGTCTGTCAGCATACCTAATAATACAGTGATGATCTTCGCCTCTGCAGTCTTCATCAGTCGACTTTAAAGGAGGATGCATTTTTAAGTTAAAAACATATATATTCAATTGTGTTGGATTTTTAACTTTTTTCCTTCAAACTAAAACCACGAGAGTATTTTAAAGAATGGGGGGAGGGGGGAGGTGCAAATAAGTCAACCAACCTGCCTGACCTGCTTTTTTTTTTTTTTCAAGGACCCAGTGACATGATCTATTTGTAATAAATGACTGAGCATTATACCCTTTGGGAAATTCTGGTTCTCTGTTTCTTTAATTGTGACTACTTTCTTCAGAATGTGTAGGCAGTGCCATTCCAGCCAAAAAAAAAAAAAAAAAAAAACCCGATCAAATTCCTTTCCTTCCCATCTTATTTGTATTCTTTGTGAAAAGCCCAAGCAGTTGTTTTAAACGAGTCTGGCCACTTGTTAAAGTTTAAACCAGTAGTGCAGTCCATCTAGAGTGGAGAGTTTTTGACACTCTCTGCTGCTCCTGGCCTAGGGTACTAAGAGTGCTAGACCCCAGAAGCAGCCAATTTTGTAGTGCCTTTTAATATACAAAATTGTATTAACATCAACATGGATACAGATGGATGCACTGCAATAAACTATAACCACTTGAGAAAAGCCTTTATTGACTCTCAAGTAAGTAATGCACATTTTAAAGGATCTAAATATGCATTTACATAATGTGCTATAATTTTTTATTGTGTCAACTACTCACACACACACATCCATAAGAGATGTTCTTCTCCGCCAAAAATTTGGACTTATACCATTCTTTGTGCATTCTGTTAGCATCACGCCAGATTCATAATGGCCGTTTCTCTTTTATAGAGCCTAATCTGATGATCTCAAAGTGCACTTAATGAATTTTACTGATTTATACCCAATGACACTTTCTAAAACAATTTGTGACAACTTAGGCAAAAACCTGGCAATACTAAAAACATCTAACCCAAGACAAAGGAGAGAAGAATTTAGACATTGCTGAAATCTTAACTCTGACCTTCCAGAGCAAAGGAAGAAAGAAACCTGATGGATCTTGTAGACCAGTAGAAGAGGAATAGCACGTTATCCAGAGAAATAGTATATATTTAATAATATTTAACAGATCTTTGTGAGGTCTGTAGCACAGCTAGTTTCTGTTTAATTTTAAAGCACAGCATCTTGAATGACTTTGTATCTAGTTCCACAGTGAACTGATGACTGAACCAAAAAGTTCTAGGCATGAGAAAGTAGGGGCTGTGAAAGATGACCCTTCAAAATGCAGACGCAGCAAATGTCTAAGTTTAAACTACAGGCTAAATGATTTCCTGGTATTAATTAAGAATTAATTGATCCTCACAAATCAGTCACTGTAGAATTAATTCAGTATAGTGGCCATGTGGTTCTTTGGTTTGTGTTAAATTGTATGCCACAAGGAAGAGGCAAATAAATTGTTTTAGTAAACTGTGATAAAGAAACAAGGATCTAAATTTATGTTGTTGATGATTTTCTTTTACATAGTGAATCCCCCAAAAAAGAAAAAAGAGGGCAGGAATGTTTAATATCAACGAAGAGGGTGATTCATTGGTCCTGTTGAAATATTTCCTCTATCATTTTTCTTTAGCATTAGTTTCTTTTATCTGTCCAGTCTTTACTCAAGTAATGTGTCCCTCCCTTGGACAACATGGAGCCCTGGTGGCGCAGTAAAGAGGTCAGTCTGCAAACCAAAAGGTTGGCAGTTTGAATCCACCAGTCGTTCCCTGCAAACCCTATGGGGCAGTTCTACTCTGTCCTGTAGAGTTGCTATGAGTCAGAATTGACTTGAGGGCAACAGGTTTGGTGGTTTGGTTTGGCAACATACTCTGCTGGTCACCAGCATTTCATAATCTAAGGGTTACTCGTCGCTTTTCATTGAGCACCTGAGGGAATGCCATTTCATCATCGAGGTCTGCTTCCTTGGGGCTCCTGATGGTGGAGTTGCAACCTTAGTGTTCGACATGCTGGAAAAGTTGAGTGTATCATTTTGTTTTGCTCAGTACATTCCCAGCCTAGTTTCAGAAATACCACATTCTAGCTCTAACTAGAAAATATTCTGTCAAATGCAGGGTATGGGGTCAAAGTTTCTTCCTGCCAGTGAGGAGGACCATACCATATCAGATGAAGAAATTCTTTTTTTTTTTTTTTTAAGCCAATAACACGATTCCCAGAGTAAGAGATGACCAGAGCCATTTAAGTTTTTAGCTTTTTGGAGACAATAATGGATTCCAAAATTCACTATTCATTGTATGAAATCTCAAGTTCTTCCAGCTTTCCTACAAGCTCCCTGGTTCTTTGCCAGATAGAGAAACAGAAGTTGTATGGTTATTTTATTAATTTCTGTAACACTCATTTATTTAGTCATTTGTCATTAATTCAACAATTAGTTACTTAGTATTAGACACTGTTCTGGGGATATGACAGTGAACAATTAAGTGGTAGAAAAAGCCATTTACCTACTGAGTTAGGGAAGACTGAGAGAAGAGCAGGTTTGAAAGAGGAAGGTGACAATTCTAGTTTGGATAAATTAAGTTCGAGATGCCTCAGTTAATTGTATGATTGAGGGCAAAACTTTGTGATTTTTTTTCTTTTTGGACCCAGTGTTGTGTCCGGAGCCCATAGTAGGAGCTCATGAGTATTTATTGGATAGATTAAAGGTTGAATGAATGGATGGATTTCAGAGGTTGTAAAACATAGGTTAAACTATTGCTTCTACTCCAAACCCCCCATTTCTACACTTTAACAATTACAGATACTTCTCTGAGCCACACCATTGTAGCCATTTCAATTATTAGTTTAAAAAAAAAAAAAAAGACCAATCCTATGGAGATTTCAGTAGGGAACAAAGAAACCATGGCCAGTGATCAGCGGGAATGTATTCTTTTTCACAGTCCTTACCCATGCCAATGGGATAGTGGAGAAAGCAGAGCCTGTCTTGTTCAAGTTTCTCTTTAGCATTATGAATCACTCTTGGTATCTTATTCTCCCAAAATTTGGGCATCCCTGGGTGTTTTCTTTCTAGGGGCTCCTTTAGTATAAGGAATTAAACTGCAAAAAATAAGGAAAGAGGAATACTCTTATCTGCTTTTATTTGGGGGACATTTCTCTGGCCCTTAGTGAGAAGTCAGAGCTGCTATCTGGGCATTACTTGGTTTAAGTATCTCCAACTCTTGCTATATGCTTATCTTATCCTGCAGCCAGTTTTATCAATCACCCTTCCAATTCAAGGGCAAAATCCCTCTCAGAAAAATTATTAATTACCTCACATAAGTTTTTTAATCTAATGTAATCTTCCTCTTGTACAGATGAAATTTAGCATGATTCAAATGTAAGGGAGTAACAGTTGTCTGAGCCTTCTATCAGTTTTTATGGGCCGAGGGCCAGCATTTTAGCAGGGGTCACTGCCTGCTCAGCCTGTGAGTTCCCCCACTCTAACATTTATGTGTTTCCGAGTTTGGCTTTGAAATGGTAAAAGAGGTGACATAAACCTTCCATGTAAAGTGAGGCCCCCAAATTGCACAGGTTCATTAAGTGATCATTTACTACATACTTCAAAAAATTTCATCCTGAATTAGTCCCTGGAAATTTCCTTGAAAGGGGTATAAGAGCTTTAACAATGAATTATTGTCTATGGATAGCTCAGCATGAAAAAGGATCCGTATGTGCAAACTAGAATTTGTCAGATGTAATGTCAGTTAAATCAGGTCTAATCTACCAAATACATTTTTTATTGCTTGCTTCATTAAAAAGGCTCTTAAGGTAATGAATAATCTTCAGCTTCACCAAGGATTATTAATGCCTTTATAACTCACGTCCACTGAAAATAGAAAGACAGCTTGAAACTCTACCCTAATCTAACCTCCATGTTTGTCTTAGCACCTTAAGGAAGAAAATCTATCAGAGCTATCCAGTGTTAAACTCAGTCACATGAGCAATACTCTGAACTGAGTCAGGAGAAGAAATAAAGAAGGGAGTTGAATCAGGCTTAGAAGCTATGGCAAAGCAAGTCTTTGTCTTCATAACTCTGATGTTTTCTTCTCCTACAGCCAGTCCACATGCAACACCATCGACTCTTCATTTTCCGACATCACCCATTATCCAGCAGCCGGGGCCCTACTTCTCACACCCAGCCATCCGCTATCACCCTCAGGAGACGCTGAAAGAGTTTGTCCAACTTGTCTGCCCTGATGCTGGTCAGCAGGCTGGACAGGTGGGGTTCCTCAATGTAAGGAAACCTCTTTTTTTCCATTTCTTTAGAAACATTAACCGAATGTAGAAATAACAAGGAGAGACCTTATGACCATGTGACATTGTGCTCTAATGTTGTGCTGACTGACTGCAGGCAAATGTCATATTTATTCTAGATTGTGGGAAAGTTAACTTGCTCTAAGCGTGATTGGCCAGGGTTTAAAAACAGTGTTTGTGCTAAGTTTGCAACTGTCAAGTTTATGAATATAAATCATCGCAAGGGTGGACTATATAACCTTCAAAGGTCTGTAGGCTGATAATTCCACCTCATGCATTCTAACCCCGGGGCTCATGCAGTTAACAAAGTAGAAAGACCAAATGATTTAAAATAATAATTTGGGGTGGTAGAGAGAGGTAGGGGGACTAGGGAGACAGATGTTTCAGATCAACTGAGTTGATATTTTTTAAAAAATACAGTCTTCTAACACTTTAGATCAAGTTGACCAGTACTTGAACTCAAGATGCTAGAAGTACAGTTTATTATGATTTGTTATTTCTGCAAGTAGTTATCTTTTCCACTTATCTTTGTATAAAGTTAAACAGTATTCGATAGCTTCAAATGAATGTGTTCATTTTTTTCTCATGTAAACCACGTATCACAATTTGAAATAACTTTCCAAATGTAAAAGGGATTTGAAATTTTATTTCAAATGTAGAACTCCATGTTGACAATGGATAGCTGGGTCCCAAGATGATGACGACTACTACTATTGATAATCATCATCATCATGACTGGCATAAAGCCAAATTTGGTTTTTCTTTTCTCCTAATTACTGTGAATGAAGCCACAGATTAGCCATAATTATTATTGCCTTATTTAGAATATTATGTCACACTGTTCTACCACTGGTTTTCTTCCCTTGCAGAAATACCTGATTCTGCATATCTGAGCCAGAACAGGCAGCTTGGACTAATGTCTGGTGATATGTTAGCAGATACATTTCTGTCTAGACAACAAATCAATATGGTGCCTTTCTTCTTTTTGCTTGTGTATTCATTTGCTTGGCTCATTCTAAAGCGCTCACTTATGGACTTTTAGCCCACTCAGAAATAACACACAGGCAAGCTTGCTGGCAAGAAAGCACGGCATTCTGATTGTCAGACAAGATAGTCTTTGAGGAATGCTACTAAATACATAAGTGAACGTTGATGGGGGAGTGAGACTGTCTCGGTAGAATTATGAAACTTAAACATAAAAGCCTGGGACAACAGGATCTCCTTCAACTGCATTTTGATTTGGGATTACAGCCTACTATTGTCGGTCAAATAGTGTTGCTGAAGTCTGGAAATACAGTTAGAAAGGCCACTTGGGAAACAATGGGGGAAAAAAAAAACTCAGGTGATCACCAGCTTCAAGCATCTGATTTGTAATTTCTTCCTTTTTTTAAATTTTTTAATAGTTCTGACATCATCCTACATAATTGCCAAATGCCCAGTTTTGCATTTTGATCAAATTTTATAGGGCTTCATTTAAGGCAGGTCTCTTCATGGGACTATTTTGAAAAACTTAAAAAGGAAATGGATTTTATTGCTATCTTCAGAGGGAAACTTTCTTTGTTAAAGAGCTGTCATTTGGTTGTTCTAACATCAGGCAGCCAAATAAATATGACTCTTATGGCATATGCTTATATAATTTAAATCAAAATTAGAAGTGATATTTTCTCCCTTGCAGAATTCTAACATCAGCTGAATTCTAATGTTTCTGTGCCTGATGTTATACAATATGTGAAAGAAAAATTTTTTATGTTCACTTAACACATTTATTAAATGTTATATAATATCAACTTTGAAGGGTGAAAATAAAATATTATTTTTCTATCTCAAATGCAGGTTTAGGAAACTTAATTATATCTATGTTAATAGACATTGTAGCGTGTTGCCACAGTCTATAAAGTGCTTACATATTAAATAAATATTAAATAATCGTGACGATGATGATAAGGGTAACAGTTAATGCAGACTTGAAACAGTCTAAGCAAAATTAGTTTACCCTGATGGCAAATCCAGAGTGACAACTTGGAACCAGGTGCAGAAAAGGACAGTATAGTTCAAGAGATAAGTTTAGGAAGCACTGAGCGTGTGAGCTTAAGAGTGAATTTTGTGGAATGCCTTAAGAACAGAACCCAATAATTCTTCATCTGTATAGCCTTATGGAAACATTTAACCAGTTAGAATCTTTAATAATTTACATAAAGGCACCTAATGAACCATTTGTTATCAGAAGCTGCTAACGGTTGATGTCTGATTTTTCTTTTTCTCGTGTGTGTTTGTTTTTTTTTCCCATCCTCACAGCCCAATGGGAGCAGCCAAGGCAAGGTGCACAACCCATTCCTTCCCACCCCAATGTTGCCACCGCCACCACCACCACCGATGGCCAGGCCTGTACCTCTGCCGGTGCCAGACACAAAGCCTCCAACCACGTCAGCAGAAGGAGGTGCAGCCTCCCCGACCTCACCAAGTAAGTATGACTGAGACGAGGCGCCGGTCACTTATAAAGCTCTTCTCACTTAAATCTGCACCTTAGATTTGTCTGGTACCAGATAGCTCTAGCAGAAGGCACAGCTCCCCAGTGACAGTTGTAGCAGAACTGACACCAGAATCAAAGTGAACACCACTCTTGGGTACGATCAACTACACTAGATGTTACATGACTGGTGTTTGGATGGATAAGATGGAAACTACATGCCCATGACTGGAATCAAGCTGTGAACTATCAAATATGACATATTATTTGAGTGATTAAGAATACTGTCTTCATGATCATCAAACAAAATCTGTTGCATGGATTCTTGTTAGCAGAAAGTTCCTCATACTTCTGTAGAGTCCTGCCTTCCAGGAACTTAAAGTCCAAGAGGTATGCACTTAATGAGATATGCAGGTTCTACAACTCATACATCAAATAGGAAAAAATGTTTAGATCGAACTATCAATTCAAAGGTATGTACATTGAACACTTGCCAAGAGTAAGAGCTGGGCAGAAGATCAGAGCAGGTAGCTATGGCAGTTGTGTGGCTAGGCAGGGCAAGGGGAGGAGATAGAGAGTAGAATTGAATGGAGAGAGAAGACAGTTCTTGGCTCTTCTCTGAGTAGTCTGGGAACACTTGATCAGAGAAGACAGAATTTCAAAACATTTTTAGATAGTTGGAGTGATTACTTGGTGAACTTGAGAGAAAACAATTCTCCAGATACTTCCTGATATTTTAGAGATGGCAAAGAGATAGAAGAAATAGCTTGAACACACAACCATTGCTTTTATTAGTGCCTGGAACAGTGACAAAAAGAGTGATGACTAGAGGCAGAGTTCCTAGGTGATGGATGGACTGCCTACCCTTGATAGATGGTATGATGAAAACCTTCCCTAGAGCTCTAGAGGGGGATCAAGGTGGAAGAAAGGCAAACAGCTATGGCAGGGACCCTAAGAAGAGGCTTCAAGGCAGTCTTCAAAGGAAGTGAGCCTGGAGGCAAGGAATCTACTGAGGAAAAGATGAGAATAGACCAGAAAAGAAGTGTTAAGATGGAGAATTTGAGCAGCAATTATAGGAGTTGAAGAGTGTGTGTGTGTGGTGGGGTGGGGAGCTTTATAGACATAACATTGGGCTTAGACAGACATTTAGATAAGTATAGTGAGAGAAGGTTCTGGACCTCTAAGATTCTTTACTTCAAGTGTTGGACAGAAAGGGCCAATGAGGAAAGATGAGTCACTCTATTTCCACTATGTTCATTAGCTCTCACTCTGGGAACGCTAAATCCAAAATGTCCAGAGTACCTCATGGACACATATCTGAGGGTGAGCTTTGGGTTACCTAGTATTTTTGCATTTTGATAATACATGCGGATATGAGTGACATTGTGTATGGATTCCATATTGATAGGAAAAAGGTTGAGAGTCCAGGAGCAGTTACAGGAGGACCTGATTCTCTTGGTAAGACATGGTTCAACACTTGCCAACAAAGGAGAAAACCCTTGAGTATCCAGTGACATAGGACACAAGCTAGACTTGGTCTGTGGATCTTGGGAGCTCTGAGAAGCAGATACTCCTGCTTACTGTGTTTTTTATGTCATATCTTTGAATAAGGTAGAGAAATAACTGGTTCCAAGCTCTACTTAAGTCTCTTCACTGGGGATATTGGCTTACAGATTGGCAGATACATGGTAACTGTGCCCTGCACATGCCTCTGCATCCCACTTTTCTGTTCCTCTTCTTTCTATACAGACATTGCCATAGTTAAAAGCCTTGTAATAATACGCAGTCCGTTTTATGTAAACATATTCTCATTTCCACTGTCAGTGTCTCCCACATTCTTAATGAATTTTCCAGTAATGAGGAAGGAACTTTACTGAGGCACTGTGGACGAGTGGGAAAAGCATGTGTGGCTATTGAAGTCTAAATCCCCACCTTTTAGGTTATTAGCTGTGTTTCTCTTCATATTACAGTTTCCTCATCTGTAAAAGGCAAGTGATAATGCCCACCTAGCAGGTTGTAGGAACTCAGCTATGATAAGCACCCTACCAAATACACTGGAGCATTTTATTATCTACCAAAATTCATACCTAGTGGAAGTCCCCAGGCATGAGTAGTGATGAAATGTGTCTGTGGGGCATGCAGAAGTTACTCAACCCCTAAAGGAGAATGAAGAACACCAAAGTCACAAGGAGAATATTAGCCCAAGAGACAGAATGGGCCACATAAACCAGAGACTGCATCAGCCTGAGACCAGAAGAACTAGATGGTGCCTGGTTGCCACCCATGACTACCCTGACGGGGAACACAACAGAGAGTCCCTGATGGAGCATGAGAAAAGTGGGGTGCAAAATTCAAATTCTAGTAAAAAGATCAGACTTAATGGTCTGACTGAGACTGGAGGATCCCCAGAAGGCATGGCCCCCAGACTCTCTGTCAACCCAAAACTAAAACCATTCCTGAGGCCAGCTGTTCAGACAAAGATTAGACTGGACTGTGGGACATAAAATGATACTTGTGAAGAGTGTCCTTCTTAGCTCAAGTAGATACATGAGACTAAACAGGCAGCTTCTGTCCGGAGGTGAGATGAGAAGGCAGAGAGGGTCTGGAGCTGGTTGAATGGACACGGGAAATCAAGGGTGGAAAGGAGGAATGTGCCGTCACAGTATAGGGAGAGCAATTAGGGTCACATAACAAAGTATATATAAATTTTTGTATGAGAGACTAACTTGAATTGTAAACTTTCACTTAAAGTACAACAATAAAAAAAAAAAGAAAAAATGAAAGAAAAAAGGACCATGCAGAAGCATTACTTTCCAGTCCTCAGTCCTTGAAACTCAGTTGAGGCATAAATACCTCAGTTGAGGGACATGGTTTCATGGGACATCCCAGTCAATTGGCCTAACCACGTGCTTCTGCTGTAACTTCCTGCTTCATTGTATAGTGCCTGGGGTCTTTAAAAAGCATGCAAGCAGCCATCCAAGGCACAATTGATCTCTGTTCGCCTAGAGCAACAGAGGAAGAAGGAGAGTCAGAATAGAAGAAAGAAATGGAATATGAGGTTGACTGCTTCATGAACAACTGCCTCCTTTGCCATAAGACCAGAAGAAATGGGTGGTGCCCAGCTACCATTACTGAACATTTTGATTAAAGATTCTATAGAAGAATCCTGATCAAAAGAGGAGAAATGCAGAACAGAATTTCAAATTCGCATGGAATCCAGGCTTTCTGGAGCCATGGAGACTGGATGAACCCTTGAAACTATTGCCCTGAAGTAATCTTTAAACCTTAAACCAAAAATATCCCCTGAAGTCTTCTTAAAACCAAACAACGGTTTAGCTTAACTAGTAAAGAATGCCTGCCTTGAGCATTATGCGCTTTTAAGATCTATCTATACAGGATCAAATTGACAACCGCAACTCAAAAGATGACCTAGGAAACTTAGGGGGCAGTGAATTAATGTTAGTGGGGGAAGAACAACTCAGAAAAGGAGGGTCAGAATGGTTGCACAACTTTAAGAATGTAGTCAATGTCACTGAATTGTACATGTAGAAACTGTTGAATTGGTGTATGTTTTGCTGTGTATATTCTTAACAAGAACAAAATAAAATAAATTATTTTTTAAAAAAAAAGAAGTTACTCAACCCCCAAATCAAGTTGGTGTCTTTGAGTCCATAGTCTAGGCTCTAATTCATACATTTAAGCAAATGCCTTGTATAAGAAGATACCTATCCTTCCTCTTGCACCCAGCCTCATTTTGTCAGCATTATGGGGTATTCTTTTGGTTGATACAACTTATATGGTTGCATGTTGATTAGAATAGTGTTTCTCAAGGTTTGGAGAAGGAGGAGAATATCAAGAGAGAGGCCCAACATTTGGTACTGGTAATTTAATACTTACTTTTTGAATTGTAGAATTCTAGGAAGGTAGACAAAACAAATTGTTCTACTAGTGGCATGGAAAATTTTTATCATTACACATTTTAGCCCTGGTTGGTGGACTTTTCTGTGATGTGCTGAATTTCACAGAAATATGTTATTTCACAGCCATGTATCACCTTACCATTATCTACTTTATAAATAAGACATTGATAGGGTGGGAGTACTGTGATGTTTGGCACGGAAGAGGTCTTTCAGAAATCTTAAAGCCCACTAGACCTTGTTGCGAGGGTATTTAAGAGCCTCTCCCAGAAAAAAAATAAAAATCAATTTCCATGCCCTGGTCTCTGAACCAACTGATAAATAAAATGCAAGAGAAAATCAAATGGGAGACTACAGTATCACCTTTACTAATAGAGAATGTGGCTGTATCCATAGGCAAATGAATCCCCAAATTACACAGATGCCGTCTACCAATTACTGGTAGTAAAGGGACCACCACAGGCTTTCCTGTGCAAGGCCTGCCCACCTGTGTAAAACCAAAAGTGTGGAGGCATGGTTGGCTGTGGGCTTCTTGCCAGCATCTGTCTCCCTAAGAGAAAGAGATGAGGAAGGGAAGGGACTAGTCATATCCCGTTTTTCCTTCCAAACTCTTCAGTCTAGAGAGGAGTAAGTGAAAGTGGAGAGAGGCCAGGAGTGTATGGTAGGGAACAAATATCAGGAGAGAAGTAGCCTACCATAATTCAAAGGCGTCAATTCTTCTTCGGTCTTCCTTATTCATTGTACAGCTTTCACTTGGGATACAGGATATTAGATTGTAATCCAGCTCTAAAGAAATGTGCGATTTCTTGAGGGAGACACCTGGTACACAGGCACTTTATAGGGAGCAACAGTGGGACAAAACCATACACAGGTGCTCCAGGAGGACATGCCCAGGCTTGGGACTTCAGGTAAAGATCTTCTGAAGGAGGTGACTTTTAAGCTCTTTATAACATTCTAGTGTTTTAAGTCGGAGAGAGAAGGGAGAACTTTTCTTGAGAAACCAGCTGGGGGGCCTAAAATTGGATTACCCCTGGATAAAAACTTAGGGAAAAACTATAGTTTAATAAATCATGAGCTTTCTTACAAATTAAAGCCACAAGATGGGTAGGATCCTGTTTATCTTTGTCAGTTTATTAGAGCTCAGCTTTAAGAAGGCGAAACATCATGACAGGGTATTAAGCACAGATGTTCAGCATCCCAAGAGTATGTCCAAAGTTGGGGCTTTTTAAAATACACCAGTTGTGTAACCTACGGCAGATTTTTCTACTTAGCGGGTTCAGATGACTTGAGAAAAAACAAGATTTTAAAAATAAAATTAGGAAATCATGCCAAGCGTCTCCTATATGACCAACATTTCTGAACCTCAGCCCCCTCATCTGTTAATGAAAACTACACTAACTGCTCTACTCACTCTCATAGACAGATTGTCAGGATGAACTGGGATGTCAGATGTGCTGCGCTGTAGACAGTTGAAAGTCCAAAGCATCATTTTTAATATCCTCTTCTAATGAAGTACAAATGGGATGCCAGACTAAAGCAACTTATGTATTTTTAAACTAATCAGTTGCCTCTGGCACCAATACTAAACTTTGCAGCTGTGACCTGAAAAAAAAGGGGAAGACAAATCTGGGGGAAATAATTGCCCGTGAAATAATTACATTTCAGAAAACCCCAAAGAATCTGCAAGAAAACTACTGGAACTGATAGAAGATTTCAGCAAAGTTTCAGGATACAAGATAAACATACAAAAATCAGTTGGATTCCTTTACACCAACAAAGAGAACCTCAAAGAGGAAATCACCAAATCAATACCATTTACAATAGCCCCCAAGAAGATAAAATACTTAGGAATAAATCTAACCAGAGATGTAAAAGATCTATACAATGAAAACTACAAGACACTACTGCAAGAAACCAAAAGAAACCTGCATAAGTGGAAAAACATACCTTGCTCATAGATAGGTAGACTCAACATTGTGAAAATGTCAATTCTACCCAAAGCAATTACAGATACAATGCAATCCCGATCCAGATTCCACTGGCATTTTTTAATGAGATGGAGAAACAAATCACCAACTTCATATGGAAAGGGAAGAGGCCCCGAATAAGTAAAGCATTACTCAAGAAGAAGAACAAAGTGGGAGGCCTCACACTACCTGATTTTAGAACCTAGTATACCGCTACGATAGTGAAAACAGCCTGGTACTGGTACAACAACAGATACATAGACCAATGGAACAGAAGTGAGACTCCAGACATAAATTCATCCACCTGTGAGCAGCTGATATTTGATAAAGGCCCAAAGTCCATTAATTAGGGAAAAGACAGTCTCTTTAACAAATGGTGCTGGCGTAACTGGATATCCATCTGCAAAAAACAGAAAGAAGACCCATACCTCACACCATGCACAAAAACTAACTCAAAATGGATCAAAGACTTAAATATAAAATCAAAAAATGATAAAGATCATGGAAGAAAAATAGGGACAATGCTAGGAGCCCTAATACATGGCATAAACGCAATACGAACCATAAGTAACAATGCAGAAGCACCAGAAGAGAGACCAGATAAATGGGAGCTCCTAAAAATCAAACACTTATGCTCATCAAAAGATTTCACCAAAAGAATAAAAAGACAACCTAAACACTGGGAAAAAATTTTTGGCTACAACAAATCTGATCAGCGTCTAATCTCTAAAATCTACAAGATACTACAAAACCTCAACAACAAAAAGACAAATAACCCAATTAAAAATGGGCAAAGGATATGAACAGGCACTTCGCCAAAGAAGATATTCAGTCGGCTAACAGACACATGAAGAAGTGCTCACGATCATTAGCCATTAGAGAAATGCAGATCAAAACTACAATGAGATATCATCTTACCCCAACAAGGCTAGCATTAATCCAAAAAACACAAAATAATAAATGCTGGAGAGGTTGTGGAGAGACTGGAACACTTGTACACTATCGGTGGGAATGTAAAATGGTACAACCACTTTGGAAACTGATTTGGCACTTCCTTAAAATGCTAGAGATACAAGTACTGTACGATTCAGCTATCCCGCTCCTAGAGAAATAAGAGCTGTCACACGAATAGATATATGCACACCCATATTCATTGCAGCACTGTTCACAATAGCAAAAAGATGGAAACAACCTAGGTGTCCATCAACAGACAAATGGATAAACAAATTATGGTATAGCCACACAATGGAATACTACCCAATGATAAAGAACAACGATGAAGCCATGAAACATCTTGTAACATGGAGGAAGCTGGAGGTCATTATGCTGAGTGAATTTAGTCAGTCACAGAAGGAAAAATATTGTATAAGACCACTATTGCAAGAACTCAAGAAAAGGTTTAAACACAGAAGACAGCATTCTTTGATGGTTATGAGGGTGGGAAGGGAGGGTGACGGTTATTCACTAACTAGGTAGTAGATAAGAATTATCTTAGGTGAAGGGAAGGACAGCACATGCTATAGGGGAAGTCAGCACAACTGGACTAAACCAAAGCTAAGAAGTTTCCTGAATACAACCAAACACTTTGAGAGACAGAGTAGCAGGGGTAGGGGTCTGGGGACCATGCTTTCAGGGGACATCTAGGTCAATTGGCATGACAAAGCTTATTAAGAAAATGTTCTGCATCCTACTTTGGTGAGTGGCATCTGGGGTCTTAAAAGCTTGCAAGCAGCCATCTGAGATGCATCAATTGGTCCCAACCACCTGGAGTAAAGGAGAATGAAGAACACCAAAGACACAAAGAAAGTAGTAGCCCAAGAGACAGAAAGGGCCACATAAACCAGAGACTTCATCAGCCTGAGACCAGAAGAGCTAGATGGTGCCCAGCTACCACCAATGACCATCCTGACAGGGAACACAACAGAGAGTCCTGGAGGGAGCAGGAGAAAGGTGGGGTGCAGAACTCAAATTCTGGTAAGACCAGACTTAATGGGGTGACTGAGATTGGAGATACCCCAGAAAGCATGGCCCCTGGATTCTCTATCAGCCCAGAACTAAAACAGTTTCTAAGGCCAACTCTTCAGGCAGGGATTGGACTGGACTGTGGAACATAAAGTGATACTCGTGAGGAGTGTGCCTCTTAGCTCAAGTAGAGACGAGACTAAATGGCCAGCTGCTGTCTGGAGGTGAGATGAGAAGGCAGAGAGGGTTAAGAGCTGGTTGAATGGACATGAAGAATCAGGTGGAAAGGAGGAGTGTGCTGTCACAGTATGGGGAGAGCAATTAGAGTCACATAACAATGTATGTATAAATTTTTGTATGGAAAAAAATTTTTAAAAAATACATTTCAATGGGAAAAAATCCTTACCAGTGCCCTAGAAAATAGTGTGGTGGGGGAAAAACAGTTCCATTTTCTCTCAAAAAGAAGTTCTATATTGTTGATTTGTATGGAGAAAGGTTGGCACACCATGCCAATCTCTTTAAGATACCATGATAAGTAGAAAAGATAACCTGTAGAGTAATTCTCAACATATATGTTCCATTCCCACTGATTACCTTTGCAGGCTTGGCTACCCACTGATACAAGGAATCCCTGGGTGGTGCACATTGTTAGCATGCTTGGCTGCTAACTGGAAGGTTGGAAGTTCCAGTCCACTCAGAGGCACAATCTGCTTCCGAAAATTAGCCATTGAAGACCTATGGAGCACAGTTCTACTTTGACACATATGGGGTTGCCATGAGTACAGTCAACGATGGTAACTGGTTACTGGTTTGAGGGAGTATAATTTCTTGCTTTCACTCAGTAAATATTTATTGAGCAGCAAATATGAGTCAAGCCCTTTTCTGACTGCTAGGATTCAAAGAGGAGCAAAGGAGATTAAAAATCCCTGATTTTCAGGAGCTTTTATTCTAGGTAGGGGAGAGAGGCACTAAACAATATGTATAATAAGTAGCGTGTAAGATGATGATTAGTGCTATGTAGGAAAATGAAGCAAAGAGAGGTTGGGAATAGTGAAAGTGGGATACAACTATAAATAGGGTTAGAGAAGGCCTGTCTGAGAAGCGGGAGTTTGAACAAAGGCTTGTGGGAGGTGAGAGGGTAAGCCAGGAGACTTAGAGGGGAAGAGCTTTCCAAGCAAAAGGAGTTGCTAGTACAAAGGTGGCCTGGCATGTTTGAGGAACAGCCCAGAAGCCAGTCTGGTAAGAACAGCGTGTGCAAGCAAACATAGGAGGAGGTAAGGTCAGAGAGGTAATGACGATGAGCTTGGGCTTGGAGAAAAGAATACAGGCTCTCATAGCCCATCATAAGGACTTTGGCATTTACTCTGAGTGAGATGGGGAGCAGAGGAGTGACGCCACCCGGGTCTTAACAGAAACACTCTGAGGCTGTGTGGAAAATAGATTTCAGGGGCAAGAATGAAAGCAGGGAGACTAGTTAAGGGGCTATTTTTTATCAATAAATATAACGAGTGTCTTCTATGTGCCAGCTACTGCTCTAGGCACGAGGAATACAAAAGAGACAAAATCCCCTGCCCTCATGGAGCTTGCATTCTAGTGGTAGGATTTTGATGATAGCATATAAATAAATTATTAAGTATGTTAGGGGCCAGGACACACAATGGAGAAATCTAAAACAAGGAGGGGAGGCTATTGGAATGATCCAGAAAAATGAAACTAATGGCTCCCCCAAAGAGGGGCCCATAGAGGTGGTGAGAAGTTGTTGGGTTCCTGATATATTTGAAAGGAATGGGCTGAAAGAAGAAAAAAAAAGATAAAAATCAACAATGACTCCTCATTTTTTGACCTGAACAGCTGTAAGGATGGAGTTCATATAAACTGAGATGGAAAGATAGCAGGAGGAGCAGATCTAGAGACTGGGGGAGCAGAAGTTTGGTTTGAGATGCTTATTCGACATCTTACTGCTGAGATTAATAATAACATCCTACCTACTGTAGTTCTCTGTAGTTCACTGAGCTTTTCCACATGCATCATCGCATTTAATGAGGAAGGGGCTCCATTTCATACATGTAAATAATGAATGAATATTCCTAGGAGTCCTGAGCACAGCAGCGTAGGAATAGAAGAAATCTCTTATTATGTTTGGACCTACTTGTGATACAGTAATTCAAAATATACTACTCTTTCTTATACTCTAAACTCCAATTTTTATATAGTAGGTTGGGACCAAGATCGTACTATAAAATTGGCTTTTCCAGAAAAAGAAAAGAAAGAAAGATTGACATCATAACCTAGAATTATAATGGAAAGGAAAACCATTTTTTAAAATTATAATGGTTGATAAAACATGCATATTTTTCTTTTAATTAATTAGGAACACAAAAACTCAATTTAAAAATGCATAAAAGATTCATAAACATCTTTCTCCATGCCTTCTTAGCTAGGAACATTTGATTTTTTTAAACTGAAATTATATTTAAAATAGAATCATGCAATAACAAATATCCTTTATTATTTATTTTTATAACTTAGATGAATCTTGTACATATTCATTATATGAATGAATATAAACCTGTTAACTAGGAACATAATAATCTGTGACTGGGATGGAAATTTTCTATTATAATAATTAACATAGGTTTATTGCTTTTTGGTTAGCAAAGCCCTTTATACATATATATTACCTCGTTCCATCTTCCTAACAGTCCTGTGAGGCTGGATTTTATAGATGAGGAAACTGAAATTCAAAAGTGGTGGCTACTTTCCCAAGATGATTGTCCCATCGTAGCTTAATGGGGACTCAAACAAAGGCCTTCCCATGTTCTTTGTACTACCACAAACTGTAACTGAACAAATTAGCAATATGACATGATTTCTGGTTACTGGGGAGCCACAACTGCCTGCTCATGTCTGAAATTAATGATAACAACAACAGATGACTGGGTTTTTACTGATATGTCATATACTTTTCCAACTGTTTTATCTGAACTATGTCATTTAATTCTCATAATAATCCTCTGAAATAAGTACTTTTGTAGCCCTAATTTTATACATGAGAAAAACGAAACATAGAGTGATGAGGTAACTTTCTTGAGGTCACTCACCAAGGTGTCATAGAGTCATGATTCACACTCAGACACTTTGAACCTAGAGTGCATACACTTGGCCATAGCAGCCTATGAGTAGCTTTGCTTTAGTTGAAAGCTTTCGCTTCCTTGTAGTGAAAAATATAGAAGCTGTTAGTAGTCATTTGTGCTTTAGTATGAATTGGCTTCTGTTACTGAGAGTAGATCTTATTAGCAGGGAAAAGAAAGAGAGCAGAAGATTTGGAGAAAGAGAAAATAATAACAGCAAAAGGCACAAAACAGAAGATGTCAATAAAGGCAGGTTTCCTTTACTCCCCAGGGCTCTCCAGAGGTAGGACTGGCAATGAATGCCTAGAAAAATTATTTTTTGAATTATCAGCAAAATAATGTCAGATCTCATTTTTACCAACTGTTTTTTTTAAGTAGATTATACATTGTTTTCATTAGTAATGAATTTCTGGTAATTCAGTGAATATTATGTCATGTTTACACAATTTTTAGATGACATAGGACTGTGTTTCCTGTTTCAGAGAAGAAACTGTGGGTAATTATAATAAACAGTAAAATTAAAATGAGTTAGTGGCCTCCTTTTACAGAACAGTTTCTCATTACTGATGTCTGGACTACTCTGTTGTTTTTTTTTGTTTTTTGTTTTTTTTTTTAACTTTTTAAATTTACGTTTAGTAAAACTCACTCTTAGGGGTACAATTCTGAGATTTTATACATCATAGTTTCTTGTAACCACCGCCAGAGACAGGATGCAGCACAATCCCGAAGAACTCCTTCATCGTTTTTACCTACTCTTAAGTTAATGTTGCTGTCACCTAGTTCAAGGGAATTTATTTTACTTTGAGCTCTCTATTTCCATATTGATTTTAATTCCTCTACCAGCGACTACTATCCCCATTATATTTTAATTTTTCAGATTCTTCTGAATTAGGGTTATCATGGAAGAGACCCAAATACACACAGTATTTTTATCTATGAAAATAATGGTGTTTCATATTAGAGAGAGGAAATAGATTATTCAGTAAAGAGTATTGGGACAGCTGAATAGCAATCTGGAAAAAATAAAATTTATTACAGCAAAATAAATTCCAGTTGGAACAAAAAAATTAACATAAAAATTCTAAGCCATAAAATATCACAAGAAAATATAGGACGTTTTTTATATTATATTGGAGTAAGAAAGATCTTTCTAAGTAATACCAAAAAGTCTAGCATACGTGAAAGGAAAGATTGATAAATTCAACTCTATAAGTATCAAAATTTCTACATAGAAAAAGAAAAACACTATAAACAAAGTCAAACCAAAAGATGAAGTGAGACATATGACAAGGAGTTAAGTTATCTAATACATAAATAGCTTCTGAAAGTCAGTAAGAAGAACACCAGCGGTCCAATAGAAAGACAAAGGATATAAACAGAAAAGGAAAACATTTTAAATATGCCTAATTTGCATAGCATAAGAGCAAAGCAAATTAGTACTTGAACAATTTTTTACCTATCAGATTATCAAAGATCAGGGAAGTATCTTAACCCAGTATAGGTAAGCATGTGGAAAACAGGCACTCTCCTCCATTGTTACAGGACTGTAAATTGGTTCAGCCTCTTCAGAGGGCAATTTAGTAGTAGACATATAGAATTTTTAAATGTAAGCCATGGTATAGATGGACATGTAAGCAAAGATTTACATAAAATATTCATTGAAACCTTACTTATGGAAAAAATCGGCAATAATCTAAATATCTACCAATATTGTTGCTATACCTTAGGATACCTATAAAAATGAAAAGCCAGGTCTATATGAGTTCATAGAATAATCTTTGAGTTATGTTAATTTATATTAAATCTACAGAAGACAGTGCTAAGAAGTGTGTATAGAACGCTTACATAAGGTTGTAGGGGAGGGTGTAGATACACATTTAATTGTATGTGGAAGGATAAAAATTTAAAAGTTGCCTCAGAAGCAGTTCCAACTCATGATAACCCAACATGTGTCAGAGTAGACTTGTACTTCATAGGGTATTCAAAGACTGGTTTTCAGAAGTAGATCGCCAGGGCTTTTCTCTGAGGCACCTCTGGGTGGACTCAAATCACCAACCTTTTGGTTAGCAGTGGAGCTCGTTAACAGTTAGTACCACCCAGGGACTCTGTGGGAGATAGAAACTGGTAATAGTGATTGACTCTGGGAAGGGGAACAAGGTTGCTGGTGACAGAGGTAAAAGAGAGATTGGCTCTTCACATATACCCTTTGGTACCTTATCCAGTGAGAATGAAAGATACTGAGTTTTAAATCCCTCTTGTATATCAAATATAACAGTTTCTTTATTTTTAAAAATATTTGTCTACTATATGAAAAAATCTTGTTTATACCTCGATCACTACAGTGACCAAAAACAAATAACATACATGTTGTTGTTGTTGTTGTTGTTGTTAGTTGCCATTGAATCCATTCCAACTAATGGCAACCCCATGTGTGCAGAGTAGAAATGCTCCATAGGGTTTTCAAGGTTGTGACCTTTCAAAAGCAGATCACCAGACCTTACCTCCACAGCATCTCTTGGTAGATTTGAACCACCAACCTTTCGCTCAGTAGTCCAGCGCTTAACCATTTGCACCACCCGGGACTCCTCTCACATATGTGGGGGGGTCCAGAATACCCTTGGAAAATTTTGTACTTCTAGCTTTTAGCTGGTACTAACCTGAACTTTGGATGTTAATAGCAAAAATGTGTGATCTTCCTGGTAAAGATGAGTAATATTTCCCTCATAGATCGCATGGGCTTCTGTGTAAAGTTTCTTAGTAGCCATTATTTGCTCACAAGTTCTGTTGAGGGATTCACTGAATACAAATGTATATATATTATCTTAAATAATAGTTTTTAATAAGTACTTTTTGCAGAGTATTTCTATTTTACATACAATCCAAGTGTTTAACTTTTAAATTTGCAAAGGAAAAAGAAAAATGATTATTGAACATCAGGCATTGTGATTGCAATTTCCACATGGTTGCACTGGATCATTTATTATAAATCAGCAAACTGGAAGTGTTAGCATTCTTTTAAAAAATAAGAAACTGAGGCCAAGTCAGGATTCCAACTCAGGTCTATTGAACTCCAAAGCCCAGTACTTTCTCTTCTACCAGGGCACATGCTATTTTTCTGAGATGTAGTCTTTTACACCTTTCCTTGGAAAATCCAAGATACTCTATAACAAACTTTTATATTAATTCAAGAATAACAGCATCCTAGGTACATTAAATTGGATATGAAAAACAGAGGACTAAAGGCAAGAAAAAAAGACATCGAGAATAACATTGCAAAGAAGGAATGACAAAGAGAACAGAACAGCAGATGAGTACATTCATCGGGGTTATCATAACCTATCCAGATCTTGTATTAGCCTCACTTTTTTACTATTTCAGGTGGCAGAGGTGACATGTGAGTTTTAAGACTTTCCTTATAAAGGTAATATATGGCAGTGGAGGAAACTTGGGAAATATAGAAAGGTATGAAAAAGAAAATTGCGTTTTCCTATAAACCAGAAACCAAACCTCTGGCCATCGAGTTGATTTTCCTATAATACTGCTATTAACACTATGGTCCTTTTTTCCTGTTTTTTTTTAGTACATGTGTATATGTGTTTGTGTGTATATGTGTATACACACACATATATGAGATGATTATGATCATACTGAATAATATTTTGTATGTTGTTTTGTGAATTAGAATCATACATCCTTACTTGATTTAAAAAAAAAAGTTAGGAAATGTGATATTTTAAAAAATTTACCTATTTCTCTGTTATTGGCCATTAACTTTTGTCCCAACCTATGATTTATGCTCCAGCATATCCTTGGACATATATTTTTGTTCCCAACTTTAAAAATTTTCCTTAGGCTAGATTCCCAGAATTGGAATTACTAGAACAAATAATGTGAACATTCCTCTTGACACACATTAACAAATTGCTTTTCAAAAAGGTTGTACCAGTTTACACACTTACAAATGGCTTATCAGTGTGATTGTGATGTTAACCCTTGAGAGGTTTGAGTCATATTACTGTTAAAAATTGTTGGGAAGTAGTTACCTTGAGGGATATTACCCTTAATCAGATTTTATAATCTATAGTATCTGATTGGATGATTTTAGTATTTTTCCTCAATTGTTTTAATATGAAGCACAATGGAATCCTGTGGATTTCCCATCTAGTTGGTTAAACCTCTCCATTAGCAGTCACTGTCTGTGGACTGTTCCTGTGGAGAGGGTAGCCCCTTAGACACTCACAAAGGATTGAAGCCTTAGTTAAAAGGCTAGGAATATTTGAGTAAACAATGTTTACTTTGCTGGACTCTTTATATATCGAGGCTCAGAGAGGTTAACTGGCTTACCAGTAAAAGTTTGAATGGATTAAAACCAGGTTTTTCTGGTTCTAAAATTCATTTTCTGTTGACTACATTGCACTGTCTCAAAAAAAAAATTACTTTGGATTTTAAGGTCCTATTTGTGATTATCTTAAGTTTCAAAACTACTGAAAAGGATTTAAAAATTAAATTATCCATAAGCCCTTTCTTCAGAGATAATCACTTTTTGTGCATATTTTTCAGTCATTTTTATGCATATTTTAAACATAATTGATCATGACATATGTATGTGTATATGTGATTTCATATTATAAACATATTATTATTAGCTTATTTTAAAACATTTTTTGTTATAAAAATGCAAATTTTTTCTGTAGTCAGGAGATAACACACATTATAAATAATTGGAATAGTAAGAGACGAAAATGATTAGTTACAAAGGACATTTGGATGAAATAATATTAAAGATCTAACTGCATTCAAGAAGAATTCCTTTAAACAGAAACTAAGCTGAATAGCACAAGAAATGCTAAACCCCTTCTGTACATCTCCTTTGTTCAGATAGCCATAGGCACTTACTATGGTGCCAGTTATTACCAGTAAACTAATTGCTGGGAAGTCAACTCTGACTCATGGCAACTCCTTGTGCATCAGAGTAGAACTGTACTCCATAAGGTTTTCAATGGCTGCTTTTTCAGAATTAAATCACCAGGCCTTTCTTCTGAGGTGCCTCTAGGTAGACTTGAACTTCCAACCTTTCAGTTAGCAGGTGAGAGCATTAACTGTTTACACCACCCCAGAGTATTTTAAAACATTTTGAATGGCTACAAAATATTCCATCATATGGGTGAAGCGTTAACCTAAAAGTTGTTTCTAGTTTGTTGCTCCTATAAGTAATGCTGTAATGAACGTCTTGGTGCATAAAATCTTATTTGTGCATTTGAAGTGTTTGTTGAAGATAAATTCCCAGAAGTAGGTTTCCAGAGTTACACTGCCTTTTGAGGGGCCGCGAAGCCTTTCGAGAGAGAGGTCTAATATATTGATCTAAGTTTCTATTTTTAGCAAACGCCAGCTGAATCCAAGGCTTATTCCCTGTGACTATTGAAGATAACTTTCGCCTGTGCCCACCCATATTTGTTGTTGCCTCTGATCAATAAATATGGTCTATCAGCTGAACAAGACACAGCATACACAAAAACTAAATGAAAGTTATAGAATTTGGATTAACCATCAGAAGTAAATTTAAATTGACTGAAACAAGGCAGTGTTCTTATCTTTCAAAATGATGATGAGAAAGAAAGTTATATGCAGCTTAAATAGACTATATACAGAAAACACTCATTGTAAAGTGTGCCATTATTGCACAGATCTGGGTAAGAGCAAAGCATCTCCCACTTACGTATCACTCTGATCCCCATCTCTTTGTTTGCACACTGTGCTGTGAGTGTTTTGTGCTTTCCTCTCTGCACGTTTTAGGGGCTTGAGCCCCTACCTCCCTGTAAGGACCTGCAGTGCATGTAGAAATATCAACAGAGCAAAACCATCTGGCTAAATTGATTCGGAATTTTTGTCAACTATTGGCACATTAGATATGTCATGCAAATTGTTACCATACATGTTAAGTAATGCTCATATATTAAAGTTAGAATTCATTAGCTTTTCAGAAAGGAAGCTTGTGGGTATGTTCTGTAATCATTTACTAGGGATAAGTAGGCTTTAATTTCATGCCCTGAGGGTTGTATCTTTTTCTTTCTTTCCTTTTTTTTAAAGTAACTTGTTTGTGAAGACAAAAGATTTACAGAGTTAATAGAATGAGGAAACTGACTGTACAGATGTGATCAAAATAATGGAAATTCAGTGGTTATCTTCTAGATTCCAAGTATCTAGGTGAAAACTACATTTATTGAATCACTGTGATCACTGTATATTTCTAAATCTCTGAATTTGACCATGTGTAAACAAAGCCTGTACGTGCTTCCTTAGCTATATAACGGTATTAATAATGCTAATCTAAGCTCTGTTAACTTGTCGATAACCGATAGATTTCTTTGAAGTAGAAACACTTCAATATTCTTCAGCATTTCTTTTGCGACTTGCAAGGCAAAATACTGTTCAGGTTCCTAAATGAGTTCAGTTGTAATAGGTTCCATTTATAAATTAGCCAGTATATTTTCTAATGATTTCTGCATATTTTTTTTTCTAAATGAAAGTTTTCTCGTAGGCTTCTTTTAGTATGTGACAGTGCAGTTAAGGAAAGCTTAGGGCAACTATTGCAAATACTTATTTAGTCATCTCGCTGAGTACTTTCTCATGCACTTTTCCTTTACTGTCAGGGTCACTGATAAATGCTTAATAAAACTGCACTTTGAGTACACGGGGTTGTTTTCCAGTCCATTCCTGAACTGATTTTGATTACTCATGTCTAATAACTAGAACATTCCTGGGCAGGTAGTAGTATCTCGGTAAGTCCATTTTGAATGAAGTTGAATTTTTTGATTAGTTATTTTTAGAGAGAAACCCCCCGCATGTAAATTTGTCCGAGTTTCTGAAACTTAGGGAACGTGTGAAGTGGATGTTGGTATTTGAGAAAATGAGGAAAAGGGTTTGTGTGGAGATGTCCAGTTGTTTTAATGGTGTTTAGAATGGAAATTTGGTGTCTATGTTTCTTTGATAAGTTATATCTTCCTTTTAAAAAGAAAAATAAATTCAACAGTCTTCTTCCCCTCCATTTTCAAACATTCAAGTCCCTAGTCTTTAAATTTTTACTTTCCCTTAGCCCTGGGTGTAATTTGCAATGTTACTTCCTTCCTTTTTTTCCTCATCAATTGGTGTATCCATATCCTGCCTCTGTTCCTAGGCTTGTGCTGCTTCTGCTATGACCCCCTAGTCCATCAGAACCTTTCAACCAACACATCTTTTACAGCCCGTCTCAAAAGCCATCTCCTCTATAAAGCTTTTTCCTTTTCCTTCTGCTGGGTGTCATTTTCCTGTCCTTTAACACTCAACAGATTTTTATTAATATTACTTTTAGACCCTCATATTTTCATTTTCTGTACTAACCTGTCCCCGTTAGACCCTAACCTTGTTGAGGATGGTAGCTGTGTCTTACTTACTCTTATATCCCCCACAGTGCTCAGCAGAGAGCCTTGCACATACCAAGGGCTCAAATAAGTATCTTTTCAAGCGAGTGAGGGAAAGGCCTCAGAGAAAAAAGGGAGGGGGAGGAGAGGGGAGGGGAATGCTTACATGAATGTATCTCTCTTTGATGCACTCCCGAGTTTAAACTTGGTAGGGTCTAAGGGGATAAAGATGAAGAAGAGGGTGAATGTTCTCTCCTTTCTTAGAGTTGGAGTCTCCGATAAAAAGGAACCCAAATCTTGCTTCAAACTTCTTGTCAGTTTGCAGCATAGGCTGCCAGGGTTCGAGGGACTTCAGTTCTTTCTGTGTTTGGAGGTAAACTTAGAACGTCAAAGTTCACCTGGCCTCTTACATTTTCTTTTCTCCTGAGGGGCCTCATGGTGTTCATTTGTCCCTCAGTGCTGCCAGAGGAGCTGGCCATCCAGGCAGCGCAGCCCAGGCGACACCAACCACTCAACCTCCCTGGGGGCACTTTGTGAGCACATGGACAGGGCTGCATCCAAAAGGCAGTTCCGCTTCCAGATTCAACTTCCACACAGAAATCTATCTCAATTTTTTCCCTTTTCTGCCTTTCGATGAGTACACGTATTTCAGTGGTTACTAAATTTGAACTAGTCCTTGAATCTGTCTGCTCACTTCCAAATCAGGAGATAGAAACTTAACATCTTCTAGTTTATCCGATTTGAATGATTTTATTGAGATGGTTTTTGTCTTAAAGAAATGTCAACTGACATTGGTACAAAGATTTTAATATCTTAATATCTTTTTCTTCAGTCATATTTTTCTCAAAGACAGGAAAGCTCCAAGTATATTTATTTAGAGCAAATTGACTGTGCTTTTATACCATGTTCAGGAATAATTATTGGATGACGGCTATTACAGACTCAATGCTAATTCATCTGGAAACTATCATGATTCTTTATCCAGACAAGTCTTTATTCCTTGTTATTCAGGAAAAAAAAAAAAAAAAGATACCCTGGGAACAACAAAAACTGGAATTTTGTATGGCAGTCACCCATCCAGTCAGCCACATCCAGTTCTGAGGACATGGAGACTGTTATGTCTGCCCAGAAACACCTGCATAATTTTCAAGAGCACTGCAGATGGGTGATGTCCCTCCCCAGCCCACTCCCCCATGCCCCACCCTGCAATCCCTTTAGAGATAAATACCAACATCCGCTGAGGCCCTGTAAAACTGTAGTGCTTATAAAGAGAGAGCTTTACCCAAACTTTTCCCCTAGTTGACCTTGCCCAGGCTGGACTCGTATTGCCTAAGTGAAGAGCTATGTAATTAGCAATGCCTATGTGATTTTCTGGAAACCCTGGTGGCATAGTGGTTAAAAGCTATCCCTGCTAACCAAAAGGTCAGCAGTTTGAATCCACCAGTCGCTCCTTGGAAACCCTGTGAGGCAGGTCTGCTCTGTCCTGTAGGGTTACCATGAGTTGGAATTGACTCGACAGCAACAGGTTTGGTTTTGGGGTAATGTGATTTTCTAGATATAAAATCAAGTTCTGGTTTGAGCTCCCACGCTCATCCTCTGTCCAGTGCTGGTTTAATTTAGATATGAAATAAAATTCTGATTTGGGGTTTTGATACTTACCTGTATGTTTAAGACCAAACTAAGATCCTTGGATAATGTGAAAAAATACATTAATGAGAGGAAAATTATGATCAGATTAGTACAAACAGGAGCTGGTGAAAGTTTCTTATAGGAATGTTCTTAAATGATGTTAGGAAAATGGTCCATAATAATATTGCTAGTGTAGGTAAAATAACAGCTAAAAAAGCAAACTCTTTCTGTTTCAGAAGCAAATAGTTGATAATTTGATTTCTAATATTCATATTTGCCACAAGGACTTTTACAAGATTATATAACCAAATTCATTTCCCTGTTGATTTTATCAAAAGATCATCTAGTACCCCTGAATCTCCTCTCCATAATCCTTAAAATGTCTTCAATAATCTCCCCAGAAAATTATTTTCTGGATTTCATGATTTCCCAAAGCTATTCCTTCAGCATTTGATTATTGTTGTTATAAATAAGGCAAAAATTATAAGAAAGATATAAATGTGACATAATATCATAGTAAACAAAGTTGCATATACTTAATTAACACATTGCCCCCTTTACTTGATTTTATATTCCTACTGAAATCTCTTAACTGTGCATGTATAATTGATTCACTATGGTATATGTGGTGGTTTTAATAAAAGTTTCAATTGAGGTTTTTTTCAAGAGTATAACTCCCTTATTCCACTGTTTCTTTGGAAAAAAACACATTCAACTTACGTCATATCATTTCTGGAACTGCATCCCGTTATAGGTGATCATCCTGCCTATTGTAGCTAAAATAATGGAAGATGAGTCAGAATTTCTTTCTTCCTTCCTTCCCTTATTGGTCCTGTGTCCTTGATTTTCCCCAGAAGCTGACTTTCTATAGAATAAATTTCCCTGGGCACTATTTGTCCCATTCTATGACGGGTAATATGAGATTGCCAGACGTTTTGTAGTTGTAATATCTTTTCTTTTTCTTTCTTTCTTTCTTTTTTTTTTTAAATGCAAACACACCACCGCCTCTCTCACCATTGCTGTCTTTTTTAAAAATGAAAATAAGCATAGACTTTGGAGCAGTTTAGCTGCCCCTAAGAGCACAAAAGGCCTTTTGAAATATTCTGAAACTAAGGCTGCAGGGTTTGTCCTACGATTGAAAAAGGGAAAATATCTGATCTTTAGCCTCCTAGTAATTTTTTTTCTTTTAGCTTCCTAGAAACGTGAGTATCTAAATTATTATTATGTTAAACCTTCTTTCAAAGAACAAAATCTAGATCAGGCAAGAATAGAGAATGTGGTGTAATACAAACCTATCCAGATTTCGTAAGCTTGCTGTAGACAATGGAGAACTACCTTCACAAAAAAAGAAAAACCAAAGAAAACGCCGTGTACCCTGGGATGGTTCACCATGCTTGTTTGTGATGTCACCAGTATGGTAAAAATGTCACAGGAAGTCCTGCTACGTGTCTGAGATGAGCAGCAGGCCAGTACCCACTGTTCTACTTGGACCATCAAGCCAAGGGCTTGCATTTCAGCATCTGTCGTCAATCACTTAGTCCTAGTTTGTAAGAGAAGTCATGTCTTAACATACCCTTCATTCATTTTATTTTTTCCTCTTCAGTCTACCTCCCCATTTTGTGAAAGAGTGCTCTTTTTTTTTTTTGAACCACTAACAGGTTTAACAAGTTGTTTCATCTACTAGATTCCTCCTTATCTCTCCCACATCCTCTGCTCTAAGAATAGGTGAACACACCAACAGGTGCTTATAGTCCGTCCTTAATTGCAACTTTCTGTTGAGTTTTCTTAAAGCGTATCAAAGTAGAACAATTGGCTGAATGAAACAAGTAATGGAGGGTATTTTACTGAGTTTTTTAAGAATTAAATTTCTCCCATTCTAATAACGAATGAGAGGTGCGTGCAGAATGCATCAGTGCAGAGCTATTACTCAATCTGTTCAAGTTAGTGTGACATAGAACGGGCTGGAGAGAAAATCGGTAGATTCACGTTGCTAGATAGAGTAAACACATTATACGTTTAGATCATCTAAGACAAAGTCAGGAGCCTTCGTTGCTAACCAAAAGGTTGGTGGTTAGAACCCGCCAGCCGCTCCGCGGGAGAAGGATGTGGCCGTCTGCTTCTGTAAAGATTCTCAAACCAAACCCACTACCGCCGACGAGTCAATTTCGATGCATAGAGACTCCATAGAGTTTCCAAGGCTGTAAACCTCTGTGAAAGCAGACTGCCACATCTTTCTCCTGCGAAGCCACTAGTGGTTTCTAACCACCAACCTTTCAGTTAGCAGGTGATCGCTTTAACCACTGCACTACCAGCGCTCCTTCCATGAAGATTACAGCCCTATAGGTTTGGAGACCCTATAGGGAAGTTCTACTCTGTCCTTTAGGGTTGCTATGAGTCAGAATCGAGTCGACGGCAATGGATAAGCCATTACTGGACGACAACTCCTAAAACAAGCACTATTACAATGAAATGTTTCTTATTAATGTACATCAGAAGCTCCCATGCTCATCCTCTGTCCAGTGCTGGTTTAACACAGCCACATCCACTGACCATTATAGATTTATATGGTTGATTTAGCCCTTACCCAGGATGACCCACAGGACATGGGCCAGACTGGGGGATATATCATCCCTACATGTGTCAAACAAGGGAAACAGGAAATATCGGCAGTTTTCTGCTAAACACAAAACCAAAGTAAGAGAAGCAGATGATGCCAATGTGGAAGAAAAATCTGGCAAAGAAACATGATACCATTCCCTCAGTATCTGTGTTTTTAAAAATTGCAAGTCCTTGTCATCTTTTAGATGGGTGTATGTGTAGAGGAAGTCAAAAACCTAGGCCTTTTACAATTGTTGTTTAGAAATTTGAAATTATTTTAACCAATAGTCTGTCTAAAGATTCTAGTACAAGGAGAGAAAGTAAATAAGTCCTTGGAGTTTATGGTAAAGAGGTGAATTGCAGGGCCCCAAATACCAAAAAGTACATTTGGATTTATGAGCCAATGAAAACAGTAAAATAAAACACAGAAGCCACTGAATTTTTTCCCGCTGAAGTAGAGTGGAGCTCTTAAATGCAAATATAAAAACCAGCAACAAAACGTCCATGTATTGTGAGAAGAATAGTGAACTGAAGCGTGGCACCCGAGGTTCCAGTGCAATAGATTGGTATATATAGTATGCGCCTGAACGGAGCGGTTCTAGGATGGGAAACCGACAGATGTCAGCACTTTAAGCACAGTTTTGCATCATAAAGATTCTAGACATTCTACCAGGCCTATAAAGACAGTCTGTTCTAAGTGGTTTTCCTCCTGCTTCCCAGAGAACCTATTGATTTCTTATATAAGACTCTTCTTCCATCTCTAGCTATAGAGGCACATGAATGTGTCATGATTTTTAGGAGTGAACAGTGTGAAAAGCAAAGCTGTAAATTGAACTGCTTTCCTGCCCTTCCTACCTAATTTCTTTCTCCCTGTGCTCTAAAGACTAGGATATCTCTTTCTGATCCCAGAGCTTGTGTTTAACTCCGAAGGTATACTTTGCAAACGTCTTGCATGTTCTAATTTGTATGGCGGAAAGAGAAAAATAGCTTGTCTGAGCACCTATTTGACATTGTTTTATCCCAACATCTTTGGAAGCCAGTCCTCCTTACCCCCTTTTGACTGTCTAAAACGCCCTTGCCAGCCAGACCCCTTTGCTAGCTACAGTGTTTGCACATTTCCTCGTTACTCAGCTGCGTAGGCTCGGAGACTGTGTGTTTTGGTGTTGTTTGTGTGCAATCTCGTGCTGCTTCCTGAACGCATGTGTCCCTTCCCTTCACAGCCTACTCGACACCCAGCACCTCCCCCGCAAACCGATTCGTCAGTGTTGGACCACGGGATCCAAGCTTTGTAAATATCCCTCAACAGACACAGGTGGGCCGCTCTCATCTTTTCTGTATGTGGTGCAGCTTGTTTGATTTATCAGGTGCATTTTAACTTGTCTTTTGGCACAACAGGCTGCATTTCCCAGCCCCTGTTAAGTCCTCTTTCCTCCCAACCCCACCCATCCCTGGCCACATTTCCATTTGTTCTCAGAAATCGTGGGAAACGCTGCCTGCGATGTTTGCTTCTTGTACGGAGGGGGTAGAAGATGAGGGCTTCTGTGCCAGAACTGCTTGTGCTATGGCAAGAAAAGTTTCCCAGTGCTAGATAGTATGCGGTACCTCTTTTAGGAATTCATGGCTCTCCAAATGCAAGCCAATAGACATGAGACCGTAAAGAACATCGAAGTAAGATCTGGTGGCCCAACATCAGAGTATATGCTGGGAATGGGGGAACCAGCCCCTCTTCTGTATTCATTATAGGTCCCTCGGAACCTGGACAAGCTTTCTGAAAGAAAGAAAGAAAGAAAGAAAGAAGGGTTTATGAGCCCTGTTAAGTTTCTGGTGTTGGTCCAGAAATAGGAGGTGTTTGTTAATGGCTACTGCTGGCCACTGGGGAGCAAGGGGGAGGAGGTGAATATAATGTCAGATTTTGAGGTAGGTGATGGAGAAAAGAGTATTCCAGGACATCTGGAGCCTTTGATTTGCAATAGACAGTTGAGTTTTGTGCTAGTGAAGGTCAAGGAGAAATTTTTTTTTTTAAGTTTTGAAATGGCTGCTGTGAATTGAGAAACACTGAAAGACTTTCTAGTTCAAAGGTAGTGTATGTAGAGGTATTTAGAGGTTGGTGACATAGAATTAGATTCAAGTTTTGAAAGAAACTACTCTCTAATTTCATAATTAGAATGTGACCATATATTATCATAACTGACATAAGAAAAGTATTTTCTCTATGAGGTTCTCAGCATGGTGTTTAAAAAAAAATTCTCTGGGATATTTTGTGCATATGCCTGGGTGTGTAATCTCCAGATGCCTAATTTATAACTATTCATCTTTGTTTGTAAAACTATGACCAGGTGCTTATGAACAGGAGAGATTTGCCTCCCTGGGTTCATTTACTCTCTCTGTAAAGGGCTTTAGTTTATTGCTATGTCGACAGTACAGGTTAAACTGCGTTGGATCTGAAGCGTTCCTTACACTCGAGCAGGGTCACAGAAAGTACAGCATCAGAGGAGGCAGCTGGGAGGAGAGGGGGAGCTAAGAGAGGAGCAGGAAGGTTAACTCTTGAATTTCCCACTTCTGCTGTTTCTTCTTGGACTGGCTTGCACGTGGCATCTGGGATTAAAATCTCCTATTCATTGCCCCCCAGAAAATTCTCCAAGCTTATTGCTTATTTTCCCATACATTCAAATACTTTCCTGATGAATTTGATTTTAAGTAATGACCTCAAAAGCATTAATAATAGAAGAACACAATTTCATTTTGTACTTCTTTGGCTTATGTCTTCAATCTCAATGACAGGGAGATTCTTGGGGACAGTGGCTGTATGGTGGATGGCATGCCCAGGTTACTTCATTAAGAACCTCAAAAATGCAGCTTTGAAATGTCTTGTTTGTATTTTATGTAGTATTTTTTACGTAAGCTGTGATTCACAGCACTGAAATTGGACTCTGTGTCCCATTCATATATTTCTCTCTAATTGAAAGGTGTGATACTCCAATATGGCTTTGTTTGACAAATGCATTATTTAACCCAGAAACTGAGTCTTCATGATGCTGACCACAAACATTCAATTCTTTAAAATCCAGATTTTCCACGCATCTGGGTGAATGATGTCATGTAGACCTAATATTGGCATCTGGAACTAAATTTTTTGGTTTCCGTTAGTTATTTGGCATCATGGGGATAACAGCTTTAATGTTTCTTATCACAGCGGCACCTGCCACATTTGGCTTGAAGAAAGACTTCCCCAATTGTCTTATGAGAAACTGTACTAATAGATTTGTCGTTTCCTAAAAAAAATATACTCTGAGTAAAAGATTATGTACTCTAAATATTTTAGAATTTTAGGGTGTGTATATTAACTCTTTTTAAACAGGGGAACCACTTTATGTAGCTATTTAAGTGTTTGATAGATACAGATATTAAAAGTAATGATAATATGCCTTAGGAAATAAACTCACTTTTAAGAGGATATTAGTTTAGAAGAGAGATTTTTTTTTTAAGCCAGAATTTTAAAGACATGATTTGAACATGGTCTGCAGACTAGTTAGTAATCTCCTAGGCAAGCTTGCATTTTTCTGTATTGATATCTTTGTTATAGGGCACAAAATCTGTATTAGTTAAATCACAAGGAAGGTTTTTTGGGAAAACAAAATTTTGCTTCCTGTCTCCAGAGAAGTAAAAATTGAGTCATCCAAGAAGATACCTGAGCTTTTTAAATGCAGAAGAAATTTCCTGCACATAAATCCATAAACAAATGCAAAATAAAATGGCCTCCCTTTCTCCCAGTGGCCAGCCCCCAGTGGAAATCTCTTAGAATGCCTGAAGCATCACGATATAGAAGACTGATTAGATATAATCTCTGTTTTTCATAGAAGGTAGAACTTGAACTAATATATGGACATTATAAGAAGGCAGCTTTCAGTTCTATCATAAGGCCTTTTTAAAAAAAGTTATTTGATTATATATAACCTCTATTTATTGAGCATTTTCTATACTAAGTACTTTAAGTACATAATCCAACTAATCTTTATAGCCACCCAATGGGGTAGATATAATTGTATCAATTTATAAGTAGATGTAATTCCACTTTATGGATGTGGAAGCTGAGACCTAAAGAGACTGTTTATTTTCCTAAGGCCATACAGCAATAAGAGTGGAACAAGAATTTGCCTTCAATTCTGTCTGACTCATAAGCCTGTGGTCTCTAACCACTGTGCATCCTGAGCTGGTGCACACCTTTCCATGGAGATATTTGGAGATTGATGCTCAACTCTCAGGAATACTACTAGAGTATTCCCTGCATTTAAATCTGAGATGGCATTAAAATCTTATCGTTAGAGAAACTCTAGAGCCCCTTTCACTTCTAAAATTCTGTAAAACAGCTACAGAAAGTAGATTCTTTATCAACAAAACCCACTATAATAGTGTGCTGACTTTTGTTCAAGCACCACTTCCCCTGGCCGGCACATAGTGGGTTTTCAGCATAGATTGGTTAAGTCTAAATGATTCACAAGGAAGTTTAAAAATAATGACTTTTTCTTATTACAGTCATGATACATGTGAATTGTGGAAAATATAGATGAGAAAAATAATAAAAATCACTTGCAGTCCTACTGTTAACATTTGTATATAAATCCATCCAGACTGTTTCTATGCATACAAATATATTGCAAAAATGAGATCATATTATATATACTGTTTGGTCACCTGCTGTTTCTTCCTCTTAACAATATATTAAGTCCTTCTTTCCACGTAAATTGGAAAAATTGAATATTGGCTTTTATTACACCTATTCATCATCTGTAATGATTGGTAGGGAAAGATAACATGGATAATTGAAAGCCATTTTTCCTTCTCCTTCCCTTCCAGTCTATTTTTTCCTCTCGAGAATTCCTCCCTTCACGGAGACAAAATTGCCTTCCCTTTAGCCTTGCCTTTCAAATTGCCTTCCAATTGCATTGTATATCCCACCCAGCTTTTGGCTCTGTTTGAACATTCCTGCCAAGTTGTCTGCTGCGTTCTTCTGCCTCACCTCACCTGTCTGCTACCTCTGGTACTATCAATATTTGCTTCTCATTTTCGTCCTCCACGTTGTAACTCATCATTAACATGAGAAGTGGTCACCTCCCTACACCTTTAGAACACCCACCTATTCTGAGACACCATGACCACTCTCCCCAACCCTGAATCGCTTATTTTTCAATATTGCCTCTACGACACAGTTGATATTACCATATAGGAAGGTCTCTAGAGCATAGAGTATTTACTTCACTTTGGACAATATTAATGTCCCCTGTACGCCTACTGAATGCTATAGTATAATAATAGAGAACGTGCTATGGTCTCAAATAGCAGACAGCCAATGGCCATTTCAGTCGCATCCCACAATTGGATCCCTGAAAATGAGAGCCATTAAAAGGAGGCATTTATTTAGGGAAAAAAATTAATATTTCATCATCAGGTAATAAATAGAAATACCAATTCCCAGACAGAAGGACTGAGTAAAGAACTCATTTTGATTCAGGTTCTAGTTTAATCAGAATGTTCAAATAAAATGCTTAACCTGCAAAACTCCAATGAGAGCTAATTCTTTAAAATGAAAAATGAGTGCAAACAATATTAAAAACAGGCATTTCCCCACCACCACCACTCAAATCTATCACTGTTCTGCATCAACAGAATGGCAGTATCTGAAATGCTATTTAAAACCAAATTACCATTTGGACTATTAGAAGAATCGCTTGGCATGGCATGGGCCTGTTTTGTTGACAGAAAGGTACAAGTGCTGTAACCTTTGCTTAATAAATCATTTAGCTGCCCGACTTGTGAACAGTGTGACTGCCTTTGCCTCATGAAATTTACAAATGTATGCACAAGCCACACACTCCACTGTGCTGGAAACCAGCTGATTTGGAGAGGTCCCTGCATAGCTAAATTATGGGCGCAGCACCCATTATCTGCCTCTGGGATAGGGGTGCACAAGGCATGTGGTGAGGTAGAGTACGTTAGAGCATTTCCATCTGTTGCCATTCTGTGTGTCATATTCCTGAAGCCCTGCCGGAGACACCAAAGCTTGGGCAATCTGCAAAACTCTTCATAAGTTCCCTTCTTTAATTACTCTATGTTTACTTAATCGCTGGCTATATTCCTAACACCTGCTAAATGCAGGGGATAACAACTCCCCTCAAATTGTTCCAAGTCTAGTAGAGGAAGTAGATGTAAAGAAATAACAGTAATGACAACATCAGTAATAGAACATGATACCGGTTACAATAAGGATGGCTTAAGAGGCTTTGAGACCACAGAGTTGGGTATAATAATGTTTCAAAGAATAGGAGGGGCAGAAGAAGCTCCATAGTTTTTCTTTGTCTAACTTTGATCTGTTGATATGTTTCTTGTACGCTATACCTTTTTTTTTTTTTCCTACTTTAAATTTTTTTCTTAACAACCCATGAGCTGGTTTTAGCCCATCCTAAGAAGAGAGACACGTTCAGTTGTGTCTTCTCTGGACCACGAAGATAAAATTAGAATCGTTTCCTGCTGTAGATGACTCAGCCGGTAGCCCCCTCACTCCTCATTTCCAAGAAACACCCCATTCTTGTTTAATGTCCTCAACCGCGCCGAACCGAAAAACCAAACCCATTGCCGCCGAGTTGATTCCAACTCGTAGCAACACTGTAGGACAGAGTAGAACTGCCCCATAGTGTTTCCAAGGCTGTAGCCTTTATGGAAGCAGACTCCTTTCTCCTGCAGAGCAGCTGGTGGGTTCAAACCACTGACCTTTCCGTTAACAGCTGAGCGCTTAACCACTGTGCCACCATGGCTCCTTCTGTTCCATCAAGCTCACTTGAAATTGCACTTCACTTAGCTGAAGCCATTCCTTGCCTCCTCCCCACTCTGATCTGAGCTGCCTGTAGAAATATGTGTACCACACAGAAGTCCAAGGAACAGTTGGAGAGTTGTAAAGGCAAGAAACTCAGACTTCCTTAGTGCGGGGGGCGCGGGGGGAGTACCCCCCCCCCTTCTGGTTAGAATTGGATTTGAGCATTTTGGTTACAGGCTCACACAGCTGAAAACTCCCAAGATTAGAAAGGAACAGCAGGTAAAATTCAGTTTGCTCTTGAATTTGAGAAAAGTTAAGAGTCTCGTAGATCAAATTGGTACTCCCTGTTAAGCAGCCACGTATGCCAGCCTCTGTGCCTACACAGCTACAGTACTCACAGGGACCCTCTAGACAGGTGTTGTTATCTCCATTTTACTGATGAGGAAACTGAGGTTCAGAAAACTAAAATAAACTTGTCCCATGGTAAATGCGGTAGCCTGGATTTGAACCTGTCTCTCTCTAAACATCTGCTCTTGCCCAAGTACCATCTGTACCCCTGTTGATAGTGAAAGGATACTGTCCATTTTCTTGTTAAGATGGTCTAAGTTTGACTCATCCTCTGACATCAAGGAATCAGAGAAGGTTAGAAATTAGGCCCAAAGCTCCCTGGGTCAGAGGGATAGGACACATGCTGCACTTCTTCTGAAGGCCCGCCCCAGTTTCCTATTAGTTCATGTATCTGTAAAATCAAGACTAAGCTCAGTCTGTCATCCTGCCTGGGAAAAAGACCTTTACTAATGATATTAGTCTGCACCTGTGAGAACAGCTTGCCTCTGCAGGGAGACCATAGAGCAGAGCAGTTAGATCACAGGCTTTAGCGTCACATCTGGGTTAAAGCTTTGCTCCAACACTTAGAAGTAGTATGTGTGTCTTGTTTTGATTTATTTAGTTTGTTTTTTGGTAACTCCTTTTTTTCTAGCCTGCATTTCTTAAATGTAAAACAGTGACAATGGTACATGGCTCCTAGGGTAGTTTCTAGGTTTAAATGCTGTTCGTGTAGAAAAAGTAAGTGTTTGCCACATACCAAACACTCAACAAATGATAGCTTCTATTATTTAGTTGATAACCAAACACTTATATTTGAGCAGTATTTTCTGGATTATGAAACATTTTCTCATTTGATCGTCAGAGCAACCCTTTGAAGTAGGCAGAGCTGTGTTTATCATTATCCCCATCATACTGACAAGAAAACTGAGGTTTAGAGAGGGGTAGTGACTTCCCCACCCATTCCTGATTCCAAAGCCCACACTCCCTTCAGTGAAGTACTTGTGTAGGCCTTTCAGCATGCCCTCACATGCCGCCACGTGGATATGGGCAGAATCTCCCTACCAAACACTGCATCTGAAGCCACCATCTAGCAAATTAGGGCAAAACTCCCCAAAATCATGATCTTGTGGACACTTCCATTCAGCATTTGCACCAAAGGTACCCCGAAAGCCTGATTAAATTGGAGGCATCCATTCTTCTCCCGTGCAGGCAGCAGCCTGAGGACCACATTTCCCCCCTTTAAGCTAAATTGTGCCCCTTGGAAGAAGAGACTTTCTGAGGGGAGACTATATCTCCAAGAGTAGTGGGAACTGGCAGGAGATGAATGCAACCTCCCAGGCAGAATCTAAAGGGAAAGAGGGGCCCGAAATGAGGCACTGCCTGGTCATTTTTTTCTCTTATGTTCTCAGCTCCAGTAGTAGGTGTCAAATGGTAAGCAACACCTCGCAGAGATGAGTTACTCAGGCAATCTGCTCTCCTCCCTCTATACTACTGTGGGCAGGAGTGAATCCTCCCAGCTTCCCGTCTCCCACACCAACCTGTAAGTTCTTGACACATTCTCTTCACAAACACTTGGCGGCTGACTCACTGACAGGCTATGAGACACTCTTAAAATATATTTTTCAATAAACAGAACCTTTGTCTTTCAAGTTCTAATTTGGCAGATGGAACGTTTTAGACGTCCTCAGCCTGAAACCTCACTTCTGGACAAAGATAAAGCTGTCAGTTCTAGGTGTTGAGCTCCTTCTTCTCCCTCAGTCCTTAAACTTTAGTAACCCTATCCAAAAGGTCAGCGGTTCAAACCCATCAGCAGCTCTGTGGGAGAAAAAAACCTGGCAATCTGCTCCTGTAAAGGTTTACAACCTAGGAAACCCTGTGGCGCAGTTCTACTCCGTCCTTTAGGGTTGCTATGAGTTGGAATTGACTCAATGGCACACAGCAACAAGATCACCTTTAAACATATGTTTTGACTTGGTTTTAGCAGTTTTATTAATTTTTTGCCTTGCTCTGAAAATATTTGGAATAGCATCTGATGATCGTTGAAAGAGTTAAGGTGTCTGTCATGGGATCTGGCATACAGGAGGTGCTCGGTAAATACTGGTTCCTTTCTTGTTTGTTTCTTTTCCAGCATTAAAATGAAATCAGTGTCAGTAGATTAGTGGAAGATAAGAGGGAGGTTTCACAGGAAATTTTAGGATTTCATGGAAGAAGGGCAAAAAATCTGGTATACATTAAATTGGTCCTTGGGATTGTGGTGAGAAGGGGAGGCAAAAAATGAAGTGGGGGAAAAGATTTTAAAAAAGAAATTATGAATGGAGAAAATTGATGTATACAACAGAGAAGAGTTACGTCAGATTTGGTAGTAGCCTTGCAGTGAATTCAGAAAACCATAGTGTCCACTGCAGAATTGTCATCAAAATTTTTAGCCCTTAGGTGAGTCCTGATAATGAATGATGCTTCTGATCGGTGGAAGCTCCAGGATCCTAAGGGAAATGTAGTTGTGACTTGTGGGAAGAGCAGGGAAGGTCATGAATTGAGGAGTAGGATAGACCTGTATTCAAATCCGGGCTGTGCCATTTAGCTGAGTGATCATGGACGTGTTACCCTCTAAATGTCATGAAATGAGCTCAATAATAGTATCTGCTGCATGGGATTGTTGAGTGGATTGAATGGGGTGATGAATGTACAACACTCAGAACATGCTGAGAGCTGAGAAATTGTTTGCTTCGTGTATTAGTTAGGAAGGTGTTTAACTGCAAGGAACAAAAAACCCAATTAAGTGTGGCTTAAGCCATTTGAGGCTATTTTTCTCATATAACAGAAAATCTAAAGGTGTAGTTTTTAACATTGTTTCTGCTACTCCACAGTGCCAGCAAGGACTCAGTGTCTTTCTGATGTTCTGCTCTGCCATCCTTAGCATATTGACTTTTCATCTTCAGTGTGATTCTGGTTTGCAAAATGGCTGCTACAGCTCCAGACATCAGCATCATACCCTGTTATTCCTCTTAAATCAAGAAAGCGAAGGCTCCGTCATATTCCTCCCCCCATTTCCTGCTGGCAAATTTCTATTTAGGTCACATTGGCTAGAACTGAGTCATATTACTATCTTTTTGTTGTTGTTGCAAATACATAGGTGACAAAGTATTTACCACTTCAACAATCTTCAAAGGTACAGTTCAGTGAAATTAATTATGTTCATCATCACATTGCAATCTTTAGGCACAAAGGATGCTAGGAAAATCACCACAGGATTGTCTTGACTGGTTTAAATCATGACTCATGGTCACATTGTCCTTCCGTAAACAAAGCTAGAATTCCTTTAGCAAGGAAGAAGAATCAACATATAGTGGGGAGCTATTAACCATATCCACCACACTCCTTTTGCTCACTCCGCTTTCAACTTTTCATGTACTTTTCAACTCCTGTAGTTGCACTTGACTTCTGTCTTAGTCATCTAGTGCTGCTATAAGAGAAATACCACAAGTGGAAGGCTTTTAACAAAGAGAAATTCATTCTCTCACAGTCTAGTAGGCTGCAAGTCCAAATTCAAGGCATCAGCTCCAGGGTAAGGCTTTCTCTCTCTGTCAGCTCTGGAGGAAGGTGCTTGTGATGCATAAGTCTTCCCTTGGTCTGGGAGCATCTCAGCACATGAACCTCAAGTCCAAAGGATGCACTCTGCTCCTGGCACTGCTTTCTTGGTGGTATGAGGTTCCTGTGTGTCTCTGCTTACTTCTCTCTTTTATATCTCAAAAGAGATTGGCTTAAGACACTATCTAATCTTGTAGACCTCATCAGTATAACTGCTGCTAATCCATCTTATTACATCATAGTGATAGAGCTTACAACACGTGAGGAAATCACATCAGTTTACAGAATGGTGCACAATCATACAATACTGGGAATCATGACCTAGCCAAGTTGACAGATATTTTCAGGGGACACTGTTCAATCCGTGACAACTTCCTTCATCTCTCAATGCTTGTCTTCTTACAATGCCTTCCCGTCTCCACACTCCCTGTGCATATAGGGAGAAATACACATTGTATGTGTGTGTGTTGATCATCTTATTTCAGCCATCTCTTTGAGGGCCAGGATTTGGGCAGAAGAACTGGATTTTTGTGCAGACCAGCTCCCTCTGAGCTGAGTTAGCCTTCGCTGGGTAAACATGGACTCTGAAAAGGCTGAGGTGAGGACTTGTGCCTTTGTGATTGCAGAGGAACTCTGAGACATGCCCTGCATGTGCCCTCCCAGGTGCTTATCAAGCAGTTAGCAATAGGTTCTGGGTTTCTCTTTTATGACTTGGAACCAGATGCTTCCTTTGCAAAAGAAAAGAGCCTGGTTTGCTGAGCTTGAGTCAACAGAGTTCAGAGAGCAGGAAAATGAGTTGATTGGACCTGCTACATGAACTGTAAGGAGAAAACGCAGTACAGGTGGCGATTCCCAGTCTCCACAAAGCCCCTGTATGTGAAAATCCCAAACCCAAGGAATTTGCTTTACCGTATGTTTCTGTGCTCCAAATGACTGTTCATTTAGCATCAGGGTTCTTTGCAGACACAGGCTTTCCCTGGGCTTCTAATGAGTCTAAGACCTTGAACGTTCCACTGACCCACAGAGTTTCAAGGACAGAGCCTATTGTATAACATGAAGTTCATCAAAGAGCTCTCAGTGACTCTGCCTGTCCACTTTTCTTGCACCCACGTATTTACCTTCCTGTTGGTTTATTGAGGACATGGGAACATTCTTTTATCTGTGGCCGCTCTTTTTCGGGATATATCCTTTCAATAGAGTCTATTCATTGAGTTACATTCCACAGCTCACGCCTCCCCAAAATATTTGCATAAGAGTGTTTCCTAAAGCCTCACATTGCTTTCTTTACAGCAGAGATGAAATAACTTAGCACTTCTAATTGCCTTTTCACTTTCCAAATGCTTTACACATTAACTAATGAATCACATGAGCTTGTGATAAACTGGCTGCCTTGTGTTGGAGCTGGGACACTGGGTTAGGACGGGCTGTCCTGGCCTTGTTTTCCTCACCCTCGTGCCCTCCCTTCTCAGAGTTTGACTGTCTCAGGATGACAGAGCTCTAGCCCAGGCACAGACAGACATTCTCAGCACAGTGCAACCTTAGGCCTTCACCGCACTGCCTTAATGATATGGGAAGCATCCAGTGCTGCCTTCCAAGGCCGGGATTTTGTTGCATCTCTTCTGTTGCCTTGTAATTGAGGGAAATTTAAGGCCAGTCCTGGTGGCACACAGCTTCTGCCCCTATCAAGAGCGCAATCCACCTTCCATGGGTCCCTGGCCATGTGTATATGCATATGGGGAAGAAGTGGTACTGGGGGGGGATGGAAAGACAATGCAATAGAAAAGTCCGTTATGGGAAGTGACCGTGGCGGGGACCTATGCATCTTGGTAGAGTGAAAGGAGCACTGGACTAGGAATCAGAATACCTGAATTCCTAGCTTATTGCTCCCACTTCTCAGCTGTGTGATTTATCTTAGGGAAGAGAAGGAAACTAGAATTCATTGAGTATCTACTGTATGCTTGATAGCACACTGGGCACAGATATATATGAACTAATCCCTGCCGCAGACTTGTGGGAAGATAAGTAAACAAATAGTAAGTAGTGTGTGATGAAAGAAGTGAAATGTGTGTAAGCTACCAGTAGTGTAGAAGAGTAGATAATTAACTCTGGGGGAGAGGATCAGAGAGTTATGGAAGATATCCTAGGAGAAATGACACATGAGCTGGTTTTGAAGGAGACAGACACAAAGTGTATAGAGCATCCATTCCAGGCATGGGGAACAGCGCGTGCAAAGGAACAACTATCAGATAGCTTTGTGTATTTGGAGAACTCTGTTTGGCACGACTGTAAGCATAAAGTAAATGGCAGAGAATGTTGTGTAGTGTTGAGTAATGAGTCAGGGCTGAGTCATGAATAAATGTACACCTTTAAACCTTCATACCTGTATACAATGAATAAGGAAGACCAAAGAAGAATTGATACATTTAAATTATGGTGTTGGTGAAGAATATTGAATATACCACAGACTGCCAGAAAAATGAACGAATCTGTCTTAGAGTAAGTACAGCCAGAATGCTCCTTAGAAGCGTGGATGGTTAAGACTTCGTCTCACATACTTTGGACATGTTATCAGGAGGGGCCGATCCGTGGAGAAGGACATCATGCTTGGTAAGGTAGAGGGTCAGTGAAAAAGAGGTGGACTGACACAGTGGCTTCAACAATGGGCTCACACATAACGATTTTGAGGATGGCGCAGGATCCGGCAGTGTTTCATTCTGTTGTACCTAGTGTTGCTGAGTCAGAACCAACTCGACAGCACCTAACAACAACAACAATAAACCTTTAGACAGTGGTAAGAGTCCCTGGCTTGTGCAAATGGGTAACAGCTTGACTGCTAACCAACAGTTTGATAGTTTGAACACACCAAGAGGTGCATCGGAAGAAAATCCTGTCAGTCTGCTTCTAAAAGGTCACAGCCATGAAAACCCTATGGAGTGCAGTTCTACTGTGCACAGTGAGGTCACCATGAGTTGAAACCGACTCGATAGCAACTGGTTTTCTTTTTTTTTTTTTTTTTCTCTTTCTTTTTTTGGTTATATAGTGGTAAGGCACGTGGGTTTTATCCCATAGGAGATAAGAAGCTGGTGAAGGCCACAGTGCAGTGGGATATCTAATTGGGATAGAAGGCTTAACTTAGTTTGTTCGTTGTTGTTGTTAGGTGCCATCGAGTCGTTTCCAACTCATAGCAACCCCATGTACAACAGAACGAAGCACTGCCCGGTCCTGCACCACGCTCACAATTGTCGTTATGCTTGTTCATTAGGTACAGGACTTTACAGGTAGTGGTAGCATTAAGGCGTATGGTCATGAGGTACCTCCTCTCCTGGGCACTGTGATGCAGTATAGATAACATAAGTTTTGGAGCCAGACAGACCTGATCTTGATTTATTTCTCTGTGTAACCTTGGGCGATTATTTAACCTTTCTGACCCAGAGACGTCACATTTATAAAATTGGAAATTAATTCCTAGCACACACTACACGGGAAGTCAACAAAACTGGACTAAACCAAAGCTAAGAAGTTTCCTGAATACAATCAAACACTTTGAGAGACAGAGTAGCAGGGGTAGGGGTCTGGGGACCATGCTTTCAGGGGACATCTAGGTCAATTGCATAACAAAGCTTATTAAGAAAATGTTCCACATCCTACTTTGGTGAGTGGCATCTGGGGTCTTAAAAGCTTGCAAGTGGCCATCTAAGATGCATCATTTGGTCCCAACCACCTGGAGTAAAGGAAAATGAAGAACACCGAAGACACAAGGAAGGTATTAGCCCAGAGAAAGAAAGGGCCTCATAAACCAGAGACTTCATCGGCCTGAGACCAGAACTAGATGGTGCCGGCTACCACCAATGAACGTCCCGACAGGGAACACAACAGTCCCTTATGGAGCAGGAGAAAGGTGGGGTGCAGAATTCAAATTCTAGTAAGAAGACCAGACTTAATGGTCTGACTGAGACTAGAGGAACCCCAGAAACTACGGCCCCTGGATTCTCTATCAGCCCAGAAATAAAACAATTTCCGAGACCAACTCTTCAGACAGGGATTGGACTGGACTGTGGGACATAAAGTGATACTCGTGAGGAGTGTGTCTCTTAGCTCAAGTAGATACAAGAGACTAAATGGGCAGCTTCTGCCCAGAGGTGAGATGGGAAGGTAGAGAGGATTAGGAGCTGGTTGAACGGACATGGGGAATCAGGTGGAAAGAAGGAGTGTGCCGTCACAGTATGGGGAGAGCAATTAGAGTCACATAACAATGTATGTATAAATTTTTGTATGGAAGACTAACTTGAAATGTAAACTTCATCTAAACTACAACAATTAAAAAAAAAAATTCCTGCAGTCCACTTAGAGTTTTATAAAGATTCAGTGTGGTTGGAATGTGAAGCTCCTGCACCCTGCCGTGGCATATGGAAAGTCAGTGAGTGCTACTGCTTTTTCACCACTTAGAATTGAGTCTCTGTAAGTACCAGAGGTTAGGCAAGATGGGTTTCATTCTTCTTTAGGACAAGGGACCTGTGATTGCCAGTCGAAACAGATAATGTTAATATAGCAAGAACCCCAGCGGTAATCTGATAATTTTCCCCCTGAGCTGAGTCTCCTCTCGTCCCATCCTCCCACATCCGTTTTCCATAAGTTGTGCCATTAATTCTCTCATTAAATAGTGAAATGATATTTATTTATTAAGAACATATTTAGCATACTCCCAAGAACCAAGTTAAATCTCAGCTAACAGCTGCAGTTTTTAGTCTCAAGGAAAAATACACTGCAGAATGCATGCAGAGAGTTTCTATGTATGTTGTAATTTCATATTAAAAAACTATTAAACTTTATGCTGGATGAGGGAGGGAAGAAAAAGAAATCCCAGTGCAAAAACAAGTTATGAACCTAGGAGCACAGTTTCTGAATGTTTATTTTGTCAGATGCACAGCTGACATGATTAGTTCTAATGGGGTGGTGATCCTCATTGAATTGCAGATTGGTGTGAGTGACTGAAATACCGCAGGGACTTAAATAAGTGGTACATATGGTATTACTTAGGCTGCATCCTTTAGCCAAGTTGAAGGCTTCTTTTTTTCTGCCCTTCCCATTGCTTGCGTGCACAAGGCACATGTGCACGCACACACACGCACACACACGCACACACACACATACTCCCCGCATATGCATGTATCTATTCCAGAAGCTCCACGTGCAACATGAATTACCTGTCTAGAGTAATGCTAACGGTCCTTTACTGACTTCTCCTTGCCCTCCGCCACCCGAGTGCACCCCTACACCCCCACACACTCTCCATTGCAGATAATGGTATATCAGATTAGTTTGCTTTGCTGCTGTGTCAAGACCCAGATCAATTTATTGACTCTGTCAGAGTGGCTAGTACAGTAATTGTTATAAGAGAAGCATGGAAAGTGAGAACGGGTCCACGTGAAAAATAAAAATGACGTTTTATTCTTTCCTGGCCCCCTCCCTTCCCCCCCCCCCCCCACCCCATAGATCTTTATGTGTTTACACAGCAGAGAGCACTTTACTTAAGTTAATCAGCTCCTTCTACATTATTAATTGTGACAGGGTGCTACATGACAGCACGGGTATTATGGGAAGCATTGATCTCACTCGGATAGTGTGGACCTGAGCAGGTTTGGTATTCCTTCCCTTATCTCACTGCTTTGGGATACCATCAAATCACATTTCCCTGATTGACAGCACAGAATGCCTCGCATCAATACAATTGATTTTGTGAAAAAGGACAAGGAACATTTCTCATCTGTAGATAGATGAATTATGGTGATGGCAAAGAGAACATTTCAGAAATCGTCTTTCAGTTTAGAAGCCTAAATTGAAAACTACGGTACTATTATCATCCCAAACACAAGCACAATTTGTACCAAAATAAATAAATAAAATAAAAACAGGATGCTACTAGAAGAAACTTACTAGAAGTGAAAAATAGATTTAGTTGAGGCCATCAATGAAACTGAGGATATAATATGCTGTTCTTAAAAGGCCATCTGCTAATTTTTTGTGGGAAATTTTTGGCTAAGTGCACAACTTTGAAAGACATTTCATTAAAGTTCAGCTTTCCTGGTTTATACCTGTAGACCCTAACATAAATTCTTTGTGAACTGACAGAACTGAGTGAGTGTCATTTGTGACCTGGAAATAAAAGGTCAACCACTGGATTTATAGCTTTTTTAGTGGAAAGAACATAAAGATTTCTGCCAACTGGAGTCAATCCATATTTTAATGTTTCCTAGTTAAGATTATAAAATCAAGGGATTAGGATCATGCTGTTCAGTGAAGGTCAAACATTAAATGTGATGGGCTAAGTGTCATTCCCAGGGGGCAGAAGTTAATATTTCAAAAACCATTTCTACCACTGGCCGTCAAGAAATGAATTGCCCATGATCATTAACCAGAGTAAGGGGAATCCCACTATCATTACTAAATTTAATGATGATTATTACACTAATCAACTATGTTATTGAATTTCTCTGCTGCTCTCCTACAGTGTCCCCAAACAGTAATAGTAAATTGATTGCTATCAAATAATTCTCATCACACAGTTGAGAACAAGTCAAGATGGAGGTTCATGGATGGAGGCCTCCTTGTGGGAAAAGAAGTTGCAGCTATTTTATGGATAAGAGTGATAACATAGAACCTTACATTACTTATGATATTCTTCTAAGACCAAGAATCTGAGGCACTAGCAGATTAACCGGTATGAAACACCAGTAAAGTTTTTTAAATACACCAGAATGAACATGTATTTCTTTTTATTACGGGTTTTTCTGTTTCAGCTTTCTCCCCCTTCTTTTTTCTTTTTAGGAAAACAAAAAATCCATTTTGCCATATTTTTTCTTCCTCAAGTTGTTGGAGGTCTGGATCCCATCCACTTTGGATATTTGTTAAGAGGGAAGAAAGGTTATTTAAATGTCTTTATTATCCAACAAATGTACCCCATACCATTTTCAAGTCCATTTTTGAAACACCAGTATTTTTCAGAGATACAGAAATGCAGAATACTGAAGCTGGTAATTTCCTAAAAGATTATCTACACCAGACCCCTCATTTTTCAGATACCACTTTAAGGCCTTTTTGGAATAAAGTATATATCATTTTAATAAAGTAGCCCACTGTCATCAAGTTGATTCTGACTCATAGCGACCCCATAGGACAGATGGAATTGCCCCATAGGGTTTCCTAGGAGCAGCTGGTAGATTCAAATTGCCAGTCTTTTGGTTAGCAGCCAAAAGGTTAACCACTGCACCACCAGGGCCCCACTGTGCCACCAGGGCGCCTTAATAAAGTAGCATCTCTAAATAAGAGGGCCAAAGGCCCTGGAGGTGAAACGACTTGCAAGTCCCTGCAGCTAATCAGAGATGCAGGGTATCTGACGCCAGGGAGGGCAGGAACTGATGGTTCAGTAAGTGGCATAGGAAATGGGTACATGGTTTCCATTTTACAAAGGTATTTTATAACAGCCCAATGTCCGATAAACTGACCCAAGTACATTGGAATCCTGAAGAACACAAGCATGCAATTCAAAATTTCACTTTGCACAATTTATCTTAATAGACTGCCATGCAGTATTGCGTGTGTGTGTGTGTGTGTGTGTGTGTGTGTGTGTGTGTGTGTGTGTGTGTGTGTGTGTGTGTTAAAGATGGGCTTCTAACTGTGCTCCTGGGTAACTTTTTGTTGCACATTTTTCTAACATCTGTCCTCCATGGTGCAGTAGGTTAAAATTCCCATCCACCTTCACAGGCAAACACTTTAAAGCGCTTCTACATGAGGCAGGGAGTAAGGAGGACCTTTGATTTAAAGTTCAACATTTACATTTGTAATTTTGACTAATTTCTGTGCTCACATTAATTAAATTGAAATTGTTTAATTAGAATAAAACTAAAATTGATCATTAGGATTAATTTAACCTGATAGGCTTTGTGTGCCTTTCTAGACAAATATTATGAAATAGAGAGATAATGAAGCTATGAGAGGTATAATTTCACATCTTATAATGATTTTAACATCTGCCAGTTGTTCTCTCTGGTAGCTGGATGGCACTAAATGTTGCTTTTTGTTATATCATTAGGGCCATCGAGCTAGGGCCATGCTAAATCTCTTAGTTGGCTTCTTCCCAACTATTTTTCCCTGTCAAAGTCTAAAGATGTACCAAATTCTCTTCCTGACACACTCCTAATAGCATCACTCTTTCCTCTATCCCACCCCCACCACCTTCCAGGAAGGCTGTTTGCTTAGCTTTTCCCCTGGGCCTTGCATCACAGTGACTTTTATAAACCAAGAACTGCTGAATGTAACTCCATATGGAATTCACTAATGTTCCTCAGCCCTGGGATCAAAAACCAACCAAAGCAAACCCGTTGCCGTGGAGTCAATTCTGACTCATAGCAACCCCATAGGGTTTCCAAGGCTGTAAATCTTTACAGAAGCAGGTCACCACATCTTTCTCCCATGGAGTGGCTGGTGGGTTCGAACCACCAGCCTTTCAGTTAGCAGCCAAGAGCTTAACCACTGTGCCACCAGGGCTCCTTGCCCTGGGGTGAGTGCTGTCAACTTTGGACACTCCCCTTGAACGTATCCTGGCGGCTTGCTTTGAGTAGGAACTAGGCACAAATTTGGCTCCATAGTAAGATGAGGGATTCCAATCAAATAACTCTAAGGAAGTAGGAGAGAGAAGACAGATCCTGCAAATACCTAGTTTGCTTCTGGGAAATAGCTTGCCCTCATCATCCTGTTCCTTCTAAGGAGCTTGATCAAATGAGTATCTTTCCAAATTTGGTACCCTCTTTTAAAGAAAAGCATAGAAGGATGAGAATCTCATTTTCCCATACAAGTCAACACAAATTCAATAACATTAGATCCGAACCTACCTACCCACACATTAACGAAGTAAACCTTTTTGAACTATCAGCACTTACCAGAATACTTAGGATTGCATAGATAAATTAAATCCTCAGGAAAGTCTACAAATCATTTTGAGTTTCAAATTCCTCCCTTCAAACATTTTACTAGAGTTGCTAAAAAAAAGAAAGAAAAAAAACAAACATTGGCAGTTGTATTTAATTTGTTTTCTATAGCAACCCTTAAAGACAGGAGTTCATAGGGGAATGGAGAAGTAGCCAAAGTTAGATATTTATGAAAAACAAAGAAGAAAAACAAATGGACTAGATAAAAGAAAGAACACATGATTCTCAAAATTTGAGGTTGACTGATCAATGTGGAGACTATTTTATATGCAAATTATCATCTCTGCCAACTGGCCAATCATTCCTGGCCAAAAGCTGAGAAACTCTTAGGGTTGTGAGCTCTCATTTCCCCCATCACCGTAAATAAACTACTGTGCAAGAAGAAACCAATTTTGCCATCCATTTCTCTAAAACATTGTGAAAAAAAAAGCGCCAACTATAAAAATGGTGTGGCGGCAGTGTCAAACTTCTGTGTCTAACTTCACAAGGGGAAGGAGAGAAAATCACCATCAGCATCAGCCCAAGGCTGATTCCTATGAAGTGGAGGGCAAACATACCTCCTTTCTCCAACCTTTTTGCCAGTTCTAACACCAGCTGTCCCTCCCACAGCACTCTCTACTTCTCTGCTGGGTTTGATAATTGACTGCAGTACCCACACGTAACTCACAGACAATACTCAATGATTATGGGAGTTATTAGGGAAGTAATAGGTTACAATTCAGGATCAGGAATGACTCGGTATACAGTTCTTTGGTCAGGACAGCTTCTCAGCTATGCCCACAGGCAGGCCTCTCCCTGGCCCTCCGCCTCTTGGCCCTTAGCCCCTCAGGCCTCTTGGGCCTCTTCAGCTGGGCTGGCATCTGCCCTGCTCGGGCAAGTGTTACAAAGCTCTTCAGCTCTACCAATAAGTGCCCAGAGGTACCCTACTCCACCAGTAAGCCTCAGCCCGAAGGCACTCAGCTCTCTCGCTCCGTGGGTCTCAGCAAGCCTAGCACCGCAGACAAGTGCCCAGAGGCACCCCATTCCACCAGGAAGCCTCCTGCCTGAAGGCTTTCAGCTCTCTCACTCGGTGGGTTGGTATACCCGCCGTAGCCGCCTTGCTACATGGGCCAGGAAGCCCACCGGGCCATCTCACACTGATCTTCTGGTTCTGCTGCTGCCATTCCTCTGCCATTGCTTCTCGCTGGCTTGCTCTGTTTCTCTGTGTCCTGGGTCTAGGAGGTTCTCAGTGCAGGAACCCCGGGTCCAAAGGACATGCCCCACTCCTGTGTCTTCTTCTTGGTGGTAGTGAGGTCCTCGCTTTCCACATCTGGGATGGCTCATTTTAAGTCTAGCAGGATGGCAGAACTAACCAATCTCCTTGTTAGGGTTCCGTGCACTTTATTTGCATTATTAGTAAGCTGCCCAATCCCCTTGGTGGTCCACAGACACCTTATTTGCATAGCTCCCTCCCAGTCATTTGTTGGGAGTTACAAGACCATGGTGAGAAAGGCCATATAAAAGCAATCCATCGCACCTCAAACATCATCTAAATGGATTCCACTACTTTATTCATGTCCTTATCCAGTAGAAGAACCATCCTATTTTCATAGCAAATGGTTTTATTTGGAAGCATGTTGGTGTTGTTGTTAAGTGCCGTTGAGTCAATTTCAACTTATAGCATATTCCCATTTGGTTTTAGAGAATCCTTAATACTTTTCAGCATTTTTGAGCTGGGCGGCTAAGTTCAGGTGATTGAGAGAAAAGAATAAAAGCATAGCATATAGTCAGCATACTCATGCTATTATCATACTTATCCAAGAAAAGTGACCACTGCCCACTATTGCAGTACGCCAAGAAGGGACCATGAGCAGGGATATAAAGATGAGGTTTCTGTCTCACCCAGATTGGTGATTTGCACACACCCACTATATGCTATAAGGAATACAAAAAAAAAAAAAATACCGAAAATAAATAAATAAATAGCATCAGCTCTGCTCTCCTGGAACTTGTAATCCAGTTAGGAGACAAAATATATGTGGTGAATATTCTCATATATTATTTCATTTCATCCACACAACCACAGTGCTAGGAATCCCTTTTTAACAGAGGTACAAACTAGGACCCAGATTCACCATTGTCTCTGACTCCATGGTCCATCCACCCCCATCCATGCAGTTTCTTCTTAGAGCCCCTACAGCAGCCCTTACTTTTAAGCTATTTATCTAACTCAGCATGTATCACGCCACAGAGATGCAGCTGCTGACCCTGGGGTACTAGGAATGCCACAAGCCTGAAAGTATGCTGGGCACACTCATAGCAACTACCAGGAAAGAGCTACTCCAGTATAAAAGATGCTATAATGTAACTCTTAGGCTTTGCTCTAAGGTAACAATTACAGTTAACGTCATTGGTTCATTACTGCTGTGCCCATTTTATTTCTAGACAAACTCAGATTCAGAGAGAGGATGTGTGGCAGAGTCCCTGGCGCTGTGCTCTAATTCCCTTCCATTTGCTTCCACTAGGACCCTGGTTACTTTCTCTGAATTCCTGGACTCTTGCTTCCAACAAGACTGAATCTTAACCTCAGTTAGCCAGGAAATCAGCTTTCTCTAGATTAGATATTGGTTCCTTGTAAGCATCCCAGAATCCTTCCTTCACCTCTTCCAGGTTTTAAACCAAAGTTAGCCATTTCTTCCTCTCTGGTGTACCTTTATGAACTGGCACTTCCTTGAGGTCTTTTTGACCTCAAAAATCCCTTAGGTTTTTTGGTAAACGTAATATGGGATCCCTTCTGAGGACATTTCCCTTCATACCACTTTTTAACTACATTTTCAAGGCAAAAACAAAACAGTTTAAGCAAACTCTGGTGTTTATATTTGAAGGGACTAAATATGCATTAACCATTTCTATAAAGAACTGAAAATGATTGCAGGGAAATTTGAAATCATGGCTCTGGAATTCTAGAATGTGCATCTAGAATCCAGTGTGTGCCTTTCAACTGTAACGTTAACTTGAACACCTTATAGGGAAAATTGAGGCAATTCAGTGCTCTCGGCCCCCTCCATGTCTTCCTCTCTTTCCTTGTCTTTACAGTAGATCTGAGGAAACTTTTAATACTAGCTAACACTTAGTGCTAGCCAGCCCCTGAGTCTGAAATGCCTGAGAAAGCAGTGCAGATTCCAACTGTAAAACATTCCTTCACCAAGCCTTGGAAACTAGCATACTGATGCCGGCAGAGTTCAGAGGGAGCGCATGTAAATTAGGCTCAGATATAAACTCCTTAGGAGTGTTTGATTTAGTTTAAACCTGAACTTGAACTCGTAAACGTGCTCCTAGAGAACAACACAGAAAGGCTGATGCAGTAGGAGAGGAAGCCATGTTATAGCTCAGACAATTCGCTTCCTTAAGAGAAGAATCTTAAAGTTTTCTTGTTTTAATTGAACTGTCTTCGAGGATAACACAAAAAGGCATGATTGCAGGGTTTTGTTACTACAGAATCAGAATGAGAGGGAATATATTTATATATCATTTGAGCTTATTACCATTCTTGCAAAATAAACAATAAACAATAGGATCACCTATCCATAACGAGAGAAAAGGATATTTAAAGAGCCAATAAACCAGTCTCTAACTGGTTTTATTAAGTATAATAAAGTAATAGTAGAGGTGGGTAACTTCCAAATTATCATTGTGTGTGTCTGAGTTCTGAATTTGTTCCTAAATCTCAGTTAGTGGGAGAGCCCAGCCAAGTAGGACTTATCTAAAAACAAAGCAGGGGTGGTTTTGTTTGCAGGCTTGATCTTATAAAACATATTCCTGAATCCAACTTCAACAGTCAATGCTTGTGAGATCTCCTCCAGCTCTAAAATCAATACTAAATAGGTATACATGAATTAAATTTTCTGTATTAGAATGATATTACCTCTCTCCAAGAAGCATAAATTCCAGGCAGGGAAGCCGAGTAGCTCTGCCAATTCTTTATGTTACTTCATTGTCCAAAACATTGATAAGACTCTTCACGTAGACTGTTAATGGTATGGGATCTTCACCTTAACACAACTTCCCACTCCATGAAGAAGCTTTCCATTCACCTACCCTGAAAATATTCAGAAAGAATCTAATTATTTGTAGTAGGGAATATCACTTGGTTGTAAATTTAATCTCCAAATTTAGAAGGAGATAAATTTGAACGTAAAAAGCATTTGCTGTTTCAGCATTATATATGTATATATATATACACATATGTGTGTGTGTATATATATATAATGCACATATCTATATATATCCATACACACACACACACACAGTCATTTGATACTGCAAATTCCCACATGTGGGTTTGTTTTGCAAGTCACATCTTAACAAAGACAAGTTTTGTTGCAATAGAACCCTAAATCCCTTTACATTTTCACAGAAGAAGGAGGACAACATTATTCACTGGTCCCCAGTCTTTGCTTTCTGGATGTCACATAGAGCTTTGACCGGGCTCTGAGAAATCAGTCCATTTTTATCTAGAGGAGTTTGGTTCAGATTAAGCCCTGGCCACCAGTCCAGATTGCATCAGTGCTGTCTATAATGATGCTACTTACATTTTAGGCTAGTATTTCAAAGCCATTTTGTGTCCCCAAAAAGCTGTGAAAGCTGGTATACTGAGGCCTGTTTTGCAGATAAGTTAACTTGGGCCCTGGTAGTCATACTGTCTAGAATTTAGGTCTCTGGTTCAATAACCTGAGTTTTTCCGTGTTCAAGATGAGTCTTTAACCTCAATGAGGGATATGAACAGCCAATATCACATGTACACTTTGGACTGGAAAAGATGACCCCTGGAGACTAGGAGGGAATCCCTGGGTGGTGCAAACAGTTAAGTACTCTACCACTAACAAAAGGTTAGCAGTTCAAACCCACCCAGAGGCACCTCAGAAGAAAGACTTGGCGGTCTGCTTTTGAAAGGTCACAGCCATGAAAACCCTATGGAACAGTTCTATTCTGTGACATATGGGGTCGCTGTGAGTCCGAATAGACTCAACAACAACTGGTCGGGTTTTTGGGAACTAGAAAAATCTAAAGAATAGATTTTTTTTTTTTTTTTTTTTACTAGAAGGTAAAGAAAGGCATAGGAACAGCAACTTTGTAGTATAATCAGAGAGATCTTGCAACATGCTTAGATTGCTCAGCAAGCCTTGCACTGTGCTTGGCCTTGACCAGGGTCCCTGCCTGGCAGCCCAGTGCTCAGTCACATCTCACTATGCTCTCACTCTTTGTCCTCATGAATGTGAAAACAAAGATGTTACAGCCTCCTCCACATTTTGTCCAAACCCCATCTCTAAGCCTTGTTCCTCTGGCTCACTATAGAAGCCGTTTGATTCCAGCACTAAACGAGGTGGTTGTGGTTGCAGTCCAGTTCTTTCTTCTTCACTTCCTTTCCTAATCCGGTGAATGGAGTAGGAAGGAATGTTGGTTTGCATGGCCTTTGAGAGAGTAGGAACTGTGAATCCCCAGGGGGGCTCAAACAAGGGTGGAGACAGAAGGAGTGACTGGCTTGAGGGATGGAAGGAGGCAGGAAATGGGACTGGATGAGAGAACACTGAGGACCGAGGATAGTTAACAAATGAGGATTAAAGAGCTAAAAAGCAAAAACTTGTGGACAGGGTCATGTAGGAAGGTGCCAGCCGAGTGGAAGAGTCCAAAGGTGACAAATGCCATCCGGTGTCTGAAGGATTCCTTGGCTGGAAAGTTTAGTTGAAGAATTAGTTTCAGGCAAAGTGCTGGATATTCTGGAGTTCTGTTGCAGAACGTCTCTGGGAGAATTTTTGAAATAACTTTAGACGTTTTACTTTAATGTTATTTTTTCCTTTTGCTGGACTTTCCTCTACCTGTACAATCAGAGCAGTGAAATTGACATAGTAGGTACATTGTGAGCCTGAGTCATATTTGGGAAGAGGTTTTCAGCTTTGGGGAAGAGAAGGTTCGGGGAAGCACGCAGCAGAATGAACATGGCCACGCTCTGCTGAACTCTGACCTGCACTCCCACGCCTCTCTTTTTAAACAAGAAAGGTTCCCTCCCCGGGCTACCATTGGGCCAACCCCAAGTGTGACTGTCTGCACTTGTTAGACAACCAGCATTTAATTAAAATTGGAATCTGATGTCTAGAAAACATACATTGTTTTCATTTCATAGCTCTCTGGGGAATCATATTCCCTTCCTTCCCTCCTGCCCTCAGCACCCCCCAACCCAAAACCAAACCCACTGACTCTAAGTCTATTCCAACTCATAGTGACCCTATAGGACAGAGTAGAACTGCCCCATAGGGTTTCCAAGGCTGTAATCTTTCCGGAAGCAGACTGCCACATCTTTCTCCCGTGGAGCAGCTGATGGGTTTGAACCGCCAACCAGTTTTATTTATTTATTTATTTATTTGATTAGCAGCCAAGTGCTTTAACCACAGCACCACCAGGACTCCCTCAACTCCCCCCGCCACACTAAAAAAAAAGGATGGTGGGGGAGAATAGGGGAAAGATTATTTTAATGTTGGAAATTACAAATTACAAAGGGGTGGGCTGCCTTCTTTATTTTTGCCTTTGGGGCAGACATTAGCCAATAATAAAGCCTTGTATTGTGTCTTCAGACCAGAGCCAGCTTTTTATGGCTACCTTCCCATATGGAAAAGGGTTTGTCCCATTTCGCGGCATTAAAATACAGCATTTAATGAATCTGTAACTAGAATCTTTAATCTTGCTTTTGTGAGATAGGAGGGGTGGCCTGACGCGTTCTGATACTTGGTTGGACTTTGCAGAGTAGGAAGGAAAAAAGAACGAATAATAAATACCAGGACCGACCAAAAAATAAACCCACTAAACATGGTCGTCACTGCATTTTCCTCAGCAGAGCCATCCAGTGCGCTGTCCTGGCTCCGCCCAGAAAATCCGGCAGTGCCATCACGGCCAAGTAGATGGGAACTCCGGACGATTTCATCAGGCTGTAGTCCCCTTAATCTGCACGCTGCACCTCAGATCTCAAGCAGCTTCCGTGGAGCGGGCTCACTTTAATGGGTAGAATCTATTTTTCATGAAAAAGCAGGAAATAAGCTGTCTCTTTCATAAAAAGATTTACAAAATGTAATCATTGTTGAAATATTCCCTTTGAACTGCTGTGTCCACGGGGGTCTCTGGCTCCCAGAGTCCTGCTTCATTAGAAGCCCCTCACAAGCTTCTCCAGAAGGGCAGGTACACTGGTGGCGCCGGGCTTTGATGTCTTGAATGAATGAAAGAAAAGCACAATAAAAAAGAGCTGTTGATCAAGCATAAAATACTCTTTAAGCTGACAGAATAGCAGCGTTAACACACCCTAAGCTGCTTTTAGTTTTTCCCTTTTTCCTCACATTTTCCTGTGCTTTGTGTACAGTGGGGGTTTGTATTTTATAAGAAGTCTCTGATCTATGTAGTATGCCATTCGCTAACAAAAACCAAAATAGGATTGTTTCTGTCCCACTTGGTTGCCTGACTACTCCCCCCGCCTTTTTTCCCCCTCACCCCCAACCTCCAAGGCGTGCAGTTTAGCCTCACAAGGCAAAGGCCCAAATGCCTTTCATAAACTTGAGCCAGTTCCCTTTGTATTGTTGGATTCACTGCTCTGATTTTAATACAGCAATTAAAGACAGATTTTTTTTTTATTTTCTCAAGAACTTTCTCTTGCAACTGGGGAAATGGAACTGACAGAGCTGCTACTTTTAACTAAGAAATTGTATCGTTCAATAAGAGAAAGCTACCTTGTTAAGTTGTTACTTTCCAAGGAAACTAGTCCTCTGTAAATCTCACATGGACCTTTAGGCACCATACATATTTGATAGACAACCTACCTGCCCTGATTTTCTATTTTTCAGTACTTGCCTCTATTAGGTTATTATCTCATTTAATCCCCACAAAAACTGATAATAGTAATCTCTGTTTCATGGAGTCTAAAGCCGAGACTCAGAGATGCTAACTAACCTGCCTAGGATGACTCAGCTAGTAGATAATAGTGCCAGGATTCTGTAATTTCGACTTCAGAGCCCTAGCTCTTACCACTCTGCAAATTACCCTCCAGTAAATCATCGGAGCAAATGTGAGTGGGCCAGAGTGCAGTCTTTAACCCGGAAGTCTTTGGTTTCATAAAGTAAAAGATTACTTTGTGAAAATGGAAAGGGAGACAAAAAAAAAAAAAAAAAAAACTTGATGCTGAGAGAGAGATCAGGGCAAGTTGGAATACAGTGAAAGATTCGGACTTCGGAACAACAGTCAGAATAATTGGATTGCGCATGCGCTTTCCAGGTTTGGAGGTGCCGGATGGTTTGTTGGGTAAAAAGATTAGTGTTTTCCCGTCTTGAGGTTTGAACCAAAACGGAGGTCTTGGCCGGGAGCAGCACGGTCACTCTCCAGGGAGTGGTGGTTTGGACAACTCCTCCGTGCTTGTAGTAAGTAGGCAGCAGTCCATGTTACGGAAGTATCACACATGCTGCTGACGCACTTGGCTGCAGTTGGCCCCGTTGCAACAGATCTTCAGTCAGAACTGCCCAGGGCTGCTTGTGGAGACGTGTGTCCCTCTGGGGAAAGCACCTGTCCTTTGGGGAGATGTGGACATGTGGTACAAGCATGGATGTGTCTCAGCCATGCTAGAAGTCATCCATCCAAATGCCTGGTTTTATCTTCCTCGGGGTGACAGACACCAGGGTTTGGGAGCCTTAGATACAGCTTGTTTCTTCCTTCTCTGTCCTTCATTCATCAGTATTTATTTAGGGCCTACTTGGGGCCAGCCACTATGCAAGACACTGGGGATGCAACACTCAAGAAGATGGTCAGTTTTCTGGGGGATAAAACATGTAATTACAGTTCAACGACTGTGACAGAGGTAAGCACAGGGGCTGATAGCCCTGAGAAAGACTCCTAGGAAGACAAGACTTCTGAGAACTAAAGGACTAGTAAGTATTAGCAAAGCCAAGGTGAGGGGCACAGCCTGTGCCAGGGCTCAGCAGGGAGAAAATATTTGGCTTTGGGGGATCTAGAAGAAGTTTAAAATGGCACAAATGTTGAGTACAAGCAGTGAAAAGATAAGGCCACAAAGATAAGCAGGGCCAATCATGACCATTAATATTGTAATAGTTTCCTGTACAATAAATAAGTCTTAGTTTAGCCTTATTGAAACAGGCATTCTTTAATTAACAAAATCAGACAAGCAAAAATGACTGCAGAGATCAAAGCTGGAGGCTGGCAGTACCAGTAACTGACACCTGTATATGGCATGTCACTGTCATCCTTTTCCCGGAGAAACTGATGTAAACCATCGCTTTCTTCTCGTGGAGCACAAAACTGTTCTTACAATTCTCTGAGGTCCCGAGGACAAGGACCAGCTTACTTTAAGTTGCACAACTAGTACATGGAAAAGTGGAACCCAATCCTGGGTCCTTTGGACACTGGTCACTCAGCCTCATCAGTCAACATAAGTTTATTCTAGAGAGCCTACTGTGAGCAAGGGGGTAATGGTGGTTCAGTGGTAGAATTCTTGCCTTCTATGCAGAGGACCTGGGTTCTACTCCTGGCCAATGCATCTCATGCACAGCCACTACTCATCTGTCAGAGAGACTTGTGTGTTGCTACAATGCTAAACAGGTTTCAGCAGAACTTCCAGACTAAGACGGACTAGGAAGAAAGGCCTGGTGATCTACTTCTGAAAATCAGCCCCTGAAAACTGTGGATCACAATGGTCCAGTCCCCAGGCAGTCGTGATAATGGTACAGGACTGGGCAGTGTTTTGTTCCCTTGTGCATAGGGTTGCCACGAGTCAGGCTGACTCAGCAGCAGCTAAGAACAACAGCTATGAACAAAGCAAGGTACCTGGTATTTTGAAGGGCTTAGAAGTCTAAAATCTAGCTCCTTCTTCCTGCTAGAAAATAAACTCCTTGAGAGCAGAGACCATATCTGTTTTAGTCATCATTGTATCCCCAGAACCTAGCATACTGAGCACCTGGCATGCAGTAGGCACTTAGTACTTACTGAATGAGTGAATGAATGCTCCCGAGTGGTTTATACTAATGTGAGAAACAGAGTACACTCAGAGGCCCTGTCCATTTCCACTGTGTTGGGGTAGGGGTCGGTAGTATCAGGCTTTTGGCTGATCTGCCAGGGACAACTTATTTGGTCTGAAGAGTAAACTTCATTTTAGTCCATTCAAACAAGAACAGGAAGCCACAACTGACTAACTAGATTAACAGGACCCAGCAGAGGTAGCATCTACTCAAGACAGAAGTGAAAATGGCGACCGCTACTCATGCAGTATTAGCTGGCAGTGCCCTCCTTGGGGGGTGATGGGGAGTCGGCTTTGTTGTGAGGGGAGGGCTCCTGTATTTGCACATTTCTATTTTGTGTGTGTGAATGTCCTTAAATAACCCACCTTGCCTGGAGAAGAAAGCAAAGTGTCACACCCAGTTCTGGATTCCACATTAACAACCTCCTTCCGCAGTGCTCAACTTTGCCCTTGAGGGCTTTTGTTTAACTTTTTAATTTGAAAAACAGATTCTGCTGCGTCACAGTCTGTTCCGTCCTCCCTGTCTCCCCCATCACCCCCCACCGTCTCAGCACCCTCTCTTCCTTTTTTTGGTTAAGTAAAATATATCTCAGACTTGCATTTCTTTTTGCTTCTAAAGTATACATCCTACCCTTACTGAATAGAGCATATAAAAGGCCTTTTTAAGAGTCATTGATGTTAACTAGAGTTGAGTCCCTTGTCTTCATCAGCCACCTCGTCTTCAGCAGTCTCATGAACAAATAATTGAAAATGGCCTCAGTTTTCTAACTGCTTGTCGTATGGCCTAAGAAAGGAAACAGACTGGCACTGCCAAAGGTACTACTGCCATTCCAGGCTTCCTGTGTAGGATGCAGTCTGATAGATATTGTTTATGGTTCATAAAACATGACTACTGTGAGTATTCCAGAATCCTGGCAGAATGGGATTCAAACTTCCATGGAGCTATAAATGAAGGGGTGGGAAGTGTGATAAAACTCCTTAGAGAACAGTGAAGAAAAAAAAGTCGCCCTGCAATGGTTAAATGAAATTTCATAAGCACGTTCAGTGTGGAGCTGTTTAGCATTACATGAGTTGAATACCTTAGAGACGCCACATCTGCAGGCACTTTATTAAATTCTTAGTCAGCACTTTCCAACCTGATGAGATTACTTCTTCATTTGACTGGAGAAAAGGAAAGCTGAGCTCTTGTCCTGGGCTGCAGATTTCTTCTCATGTTTCACCTTGAACACTGAAAGAGGACAGTCACCCCCCCCTTCTCTCCCCTTCCCCCCCCCCCCCCAGCATAGCCTAAATTGTAGAAATCGTAAATGTAATGGAGTAATTTTACTTAACTAGATCCTTTGTGGGAGGGTGGATTTATGGAACACCAGAACAACTATCGCTGAAAAGTCCTGAGGAAAAAATAGATCAAAGCTTCATGTTTACTTCCTTGATGTAAATATATCAAGATAACATCATCCTATATTCTATTGTAATATTGAAACTCACTGTAGATAAGGGACAGAGATTCCTTTGTAGTCCATCTGGATACAGTAGGTTAGGTTAAGGGCCTGTAAAGTTTGAAGGCAGAAACCATATAAAACATAAGCTTATGTCAGTAAATGTCTGAAGACAGCTTTTTAACTCTCCATAAATGAATTTTATTTAATGCGTCAGCATTTTCCCAGTGATTGGCTACTCAACCCCAACAATTTAACCACCTCAGATTTCTTTTATATTTTTCTTATATGGCCCAAGTAGAAAATACTAAGAAGCATTCTTCTGTACATGTTTTGGAACTTGCACTGCCTGCTTAATAGAAATCATAAGGAAAAAAAAAAAATCACAAGAGAAAAATGGACTTTTCCAAACATTATCTTGACCATCTTACATTATTAAGAGTTCGTGAAAGTTTATGGAAATCGGGAGCCTTACGCACATCCAAATACCACACTCATCACAGTGGTATTAAGAGTGTCTTCTGCTACAAACTGATTGGTGAGATGATCCATTTTTTTTTTAATTGTACCTGTTTATCTGCCACCTCCACAAATACATGATTTAATCAGAGACCTCATTCCCCTTCCAAAAAAAAGTTCCCTGCGTGGTTCCCCTAACTAACTTCCCACTCTGGAAACTCTTGGTCAAGTAGCTGGGTTAATTGTCGTGAAGATTAGCGTGATGTTGAAATAAGTCCTAATGGTCAATTTACAGAAGTGACAGAAGTTTAAGAATAGGTTTTTAGCTTGGACCTGAAAGGGTTAATTAAGGTTTTTGCACGGGTTATTAAAGACCCCCAACCCACGCCTTCAGGAGTCATATTGACACCCCACCACCAGGGCAACTCGGCTCCTCTATTGACATGTTGCTGGTCAGAGCACAATAGCCTTCTGTGTCTGCAAATCATTGCTAAAATCATCTCAAGAAAAAAAAAAAATGTTTGAAAGCTTTAACATTAGACAAAAGCCCGAGAGCTGCAGTGCACAGCTCAAAAACCTGGAGTCAGCAACTTCTATTGATTAAAAACTAACCTTTAAAGTAACTCTGAGAGTGTGTGGTTAGCATTTAAATTTAAACATGTCATGAGTTGATTTGTGTTACTGAATACCAGCTCAGAAGGAGTAACATTCACATCGCATTTTTTTTTTTCTAATTCCCTTAAGCAGCTAAAGTATTTCATGAAATGTCAATAGGGCAAAAAAGAAAAAGGGGAGGGGGGCCAATGCTGAGCCTTGTAGTTTTCTTTCCCATGCAAATATTCACCCCCCAAAAGAAAAGTGTGGAGAGTGGAACACAATAATTAGTCCTTTGTCTAACTTTCCCAAGTGCCAGAGAAAGACAGATTAATTAAATATACAACAGTGTTGGTTTTTGGAGTGGGGGTCTTGCTTGCTGTGTAGGTCATAAATTAGGCAGAATAAATACTTCAATGTGTTTGCAGTGGGCCTGCTACGTCAGAACCACTGGAAGGTTGGTGGGAGGAGAGCGGAGGGTTTCTTGCTAATGATAGTCACGTCTGGGTCTGTCTGGTTGCTCTTAGCAACCAGACATGATGTAACACCAGGATGAACTTGAACTTGGGGGACTTGAAAAGAGAACAATAGACCAGAGCAATCAATAAAGCCTATTTCAGTGAAGGATTACAGAGCTGCTCTGGGGTAACCTTGTGTGCAAGGCACATACTGAATAGTAAGATGTGTGAAGAAACTTTTTTTTTTTTTTTTTTTTTTTTGCTTTGCTTTTTAAGACGAGCGCAGAGGCACTGCAGATTTTTGTAGTGCACGGAGGTCGTGTCCAGGAACTGTGGTATAGGAAACTGCTCCCCCTGCTGACTCACTGGGTCCCAAGCGTTTGCTTCAAGAACTACCGCGTAGTTATCGATTTAAGAATTCTGGGATTTCACAACTGACTTAGAAAGTGTGAGAACAGAAATTTTAAGCATTATTAGACACACCCAGAGTTTGAGGCTGTTTTGCTAAAGAGAGAACACTGCTCTAAAGTAGATCCGAGTCAACTCTTAGGAGAGGCCTAGTAAATACACAATCTGGAGTTTGCCTCCTTTCTGTCTTTCCCCTCTTTTTTCTTTTGTCCGGTTACATTTAGGCTGTGTATATTTGCCAGGATGATTTCCTTTCAGGACACAAAAGGCTTTATTGTGTTCCTCAAAGCATGTGGTCAAAGAATAACATTTAAAAGTATACAGGATGAGTAGTTTCTTGGTTTGGGCTTAGGTTTTTTAAACTTCTCTGGAAATCAAAGGTTGCTTGTGTGACCAGGAAATCTTATACCAATCTCCACGTAGCTATCATTTAGCCATTTGTCCCTGGGATCAAATGAGTCCTTACTTTCCTAATTGAATCTCTTGGACAAGGATGAGCCTCATCTGACTGGATTAACCCAAATGTAACCCTTTCTGATATTGTCAACTTGCAGAATTCCGAAGCATTTACTTTTGCTAGAAATTTGATGATTTTTCTGTGAACGATGGTAAATGTAGTGAATTTGACAGGGTATCTCTAGAAAAAAAGTTAGCAAAAGCCATAACTTCTGTATTTCATTTGAAAAACTTTTATATTCCTCCGTAATTGGACACTTTGTTTAGCTAACAGAGAAAGGAATGCCAGCAGGTGAAGTGATATATCAGGAGAGATTGCAAATCAAAGCTAATCACCTAAGGATTTATGAAAGGAAAAGAGAACTGGTACTGGGCCCAGCAGGCATGTGGTGGTGGTGTTATGTTAGGTACCATCAAGTCAGTTCTGACTCATAGCAACCCTATGGACAACAGAACGAAACACTGCCCGGTTCTGTGCCATCCTCAAAATAGTTGCTATGCTTGAGCCTTTTATTGCAGTCACTGTGTCAATCCATCTCATCATCTTCTTTTTGGCTGACCCTCTACTTTACCAAGCATGATGTCCTTCTCCGAGAACTGGCCCCTGCTGATAACGTGTCCAAAGTATGTGAGGCAAGGTCTCAGCATCCTCCCTTCTAAGGAGCAGGCATACGGAAAGTTCTAAATAAATGTTGAAGGAACAAAAGCATGAACAAAGGCTATGCCTCATTTTTCCTTCAGATATCAAGGTAGTTAATAGCGTGAAATTTTGATACCACTTCATTATTACATGTCATTTTTAAAGTATTACTTTAAAAATATTGAGCTGAAAGAAACATTTTGCATCATAAAATCTACCTCCCCCACATAAAAGGAAATTGAGTCCAAGGAAGATGCTGTGACTTGCCCAAGACCACCCAGGACACCTGATTCAGTGCTTTTTCTATTTTACCTTTACTGTTCTTCTGTCGGAGTGCCTGGTGGTGCAAACAATTAACGTGCTCAGCTGCTAACTGAAAGGTTGGAGGTTCGAGTCTACCCACAGACACCTCAGAGGAAAGGCCTAGTGATCTACTTCTGAAAAATCGGCCGTTAAAAACCATACAGAGCATAGTTCTACCCTGATATACATGGTGTCACCGTAAGTTGGAGTCAACTTGGCAGCAACTGGTGGTGGCGATGATTCTTTCAATACTGTTGACCATCTGTACGTGTTAAGAGAATGTCACGATAACATTTTTAGTGCATTTAAAGGAAGACATTGTGAAATTCATAGGAATGGCCATTCATCGCCATGTGAAACCTCTCCCCTCACCCATACTCCATTCATGCGACTCTTCTACATTGAGAACCTTCTATATGCCAGGCACTGTGCTGGATACTAGGGAGCCAGTGGTTAACAAGATCATCAAGTTCCCTGCCCTCATTACTGCCCCCCACGAAGTGTAGTGGTTAAGAGTTCGGCTGCTAACCAAAAGGTCGACAGTTGGAATCCACCAGACACTCCTTGAAAACCCTGTGGAGCAGCTCTACCCCATCCTGTAGGGTCGCTATGAGTCAGAATCAACTCCACTGCAACGGGTATGATATATGTATGTACGCAACTACAAAACCCCTGTCTTTCAAGTGACCATGAGTACTTCATTGTGTAAGACATACTTAGAATGTTGACAAACCCCAAAGATGACGTTTAATTTTCATTTCAGAGGAGTAAGGTCAGATTCAGTGTCTCAAGAATTGCTACTGTTTGTCATTCCTTTCTTTTCCCAGGGCTTCTCCCCTTCATCCCTAAGGTAGATCTAGATTTCATGGTTGGAAGGTCACTTTCTAAAAATGTGTTATTTTAGGAGTTGTTCTTCTAATTCTACTTTTCTTTTTGTCTTCCAGTCCTGGTACCTGGGATAAAAGTCGCAGCGTCCCACCATCCACCAGACAGACCACCTGACCCCTTCTCAACTCTGTAACATGGACGCAACCTCAACCCAGCGCGGTTACAACTTCACTGTCAGTGGAAGGGGAGAAAAACCGATTCAAATCAACTTGTACAAGGAAACAGCAAGCATTATGGTCAAACAGCAAAGGCCATAACCTTTTGGGATTTTTTTTTAAAATACTTTAGGGACTGTTGTAATTTTCTCATATGGTGCTGGAAATGGTTAGGCTTTGTAACATATGAAGTGTTTCCGTGGTAGCGTGAGCATTAGGTGATGTGGATAGAGGAGGTCTACCCTTGCTCACTGACTTCCCGTTGTAACACACTTCCCTTACGGAGCCTGGCTGTTTCACAGTATTTCATGAATTTACCCACACCGGTGTGATCCTCGAGCAATCGAGAGGCACACGGAGAACTAAATCTTTTGTAGTAGCTGAGATCTGCAATATATAACTTACGGGACAGTCAAAGGGCAATGTTTTCTGTAACATTTTGGAAAAAGAAAATGCAGTTACGTTCCTGTTTTATTTTTTCTTTTAGTTTGGTTTGGTTCAGCAGTTAGCAGTTCAGCATATAACATGGCCCGCAAGGACGATGAATTCACTCACGTTGCAGAACAATTCCGAAAATGGCAAACTACTACTACTACTATTCAGTTTTTTAAAAGTTTTGAAATGCTGCACTTACATTAAAAAACAAAAAAAAACAAAAAAAAAAAAAACATTTTTTTCAACAATTTCAACAATGACACAAAAATTCATAGGGAAATGGGGAAGATGGTCTGTTTTGACAGAAACTGACAGGAATCAATCAAAACAATCGAATTTTGAATTGAGTAAAGTGCAATTTCATTGGATAGCTAAATATCTTTGTAAGATAGAGATTGTTGAAAATTCTATTTTTGTTTTTCAAGTCCTTCCACCCCAGGACTCTAAATTATTGGGGTAAAAAACAGCCTTGCAAGAAAAAGGGGAGCTATTTTTGCTTTTTATGTTTTTTATTGTTAAACTTGTATCCCTTTAAAAACTGAAGGAAAATTAAAAAAACAAAAAAAAAAATACAAAAAAACAAATCTAATGGTGCTTTTACCACAATATGTTAACAACATTAAATGCTGATTAATTATTTTCTGTTATCAAAGCACATAACTAAAATGAATCATGGTATCTGTTAATTTTATAAGCTAGAAGTCACTATAATGGATTCTGCCAATTCTGAAAATTTTTACATGTATCCAGCAACGTAGGAGTTATCAGTTATCAGACACCTCATTGTACCAGAGATTGTCCAGAAATTTTAAAGACCTTTGCGTCCCTGAACTGGGCTATGGGAAAATAATAATAATAATGAAACCGATACTGGCATAAATGCTCGTACCCATTCAGATCAAGGGGAAAAAAAAAAGTTTGCACCCCCAAATGTCCTGTATCTTATGTTAAAAAAAGAAAAAAAAAAGTGCAAGTGAATTTTCTACCAGACAGCGAAGCACCCCTTTGCTTCCCATGCAACTTCAAGAAGGTTTCCTATACTATACATATATATACGTTCTGGTTGGCAAGCCCCGCTGATCAGAGAAAGTCTCTGCATGTTCTAGTGTTAGTAACTAATTTTTATATAGTTAATGTAGGATAAAGTAGAGTGCATTAAGACACAATATTGTAATCCCTACTCTAGGCACTTGCCTTTAAACTATGTTTTTCAGCCCTTCAGAAGGGTTCTACTACTGTCCTATACAATCAAGTAACTGAAATTCTTGGGAAGACACTTTGCTCCTCATCTTTCCCTCGAAACAATGTTGTTTTGTTTTGTTTTTTTTCCTTAATTTGCACGAAAACAAAAATTCCATATCAATGTGCCTTGCCCTGGATAGCGATTATTTGTGGAATTGTTGCACATGCTCCTCTATTGAAAGGGGTTTTTCCCTAGTCAAGCATTTGGAGACACTTTTTGTAAATGTGACTTTTATGTCAGCCGTCGTCAGTTCCAACATCTAGAACTAAATAGAAAGCTAGTTGTTCCGCAGATAGGAGTAGTCTTTATTGTCCTGTATGGTCAGTGGCAGTGCTATTCTGAGATCTGTAGATGCTTAGAATATCAGTATTTTGGATGTTGCTGCATTTTACAATTTATTTGGAGTCTTCCTTTATTCCCCCTCCCCAGATATATGAAAATATGCAATACCTGCTTATATCATGTAGAAAAAGCTTAGCGATTATTAATTTTTCTTTTATTTTTTTTTATTTGACCAAAGTCAGTGCTGCACTTGACGCAGTGTGTTTTAGGTGTTTGTACTTTTTTGTTGTGATTTTTGAATGCACGTGCGCAGGAAGGGCTCCTCTTAGAGAAGCAGTCAAACTGTGAAGCACTAAGCTGACCCTGCTTCAAGCAATTTTGTTTTTACAACTGTTCCTTTCACAAGCAAGCCTTAAAAAAAAAAAAAAAAAAAAAAAAAAGACAACTTCCTTTTTCTTCAGCTCCCACACCCCATTTTTCTTAGCAGACTGCAGTCAATCCACATTCAATGAGAAGTATATAATGCCCATTTTTATATGCACGTTTTTAAACTTCCAAGTTCTGAGAATTGTTTACTGGTTATCTCTATTTAAGGAAAAAAAAATAAAACATTTTGGATTTTCATATGTGTCTGATAAGCGGTTGAATAGTCGTTTGGCGCTGTTGTATGGTGTGATTGCCAGTGTACGGTGTCACTTCCTGTAGCCAGCCAGCATACTTTGCCTTCCCCTATAGCACTTAGCTGGGCATTACTTTATTATGACATATGTGCACTAAAAAAAAAAGAAAAAAAGAAAAAAAATAGCAGCTTTCAGTGCTTCACAGTGAAGGGAAAAAAGCCTAGACAAACATTTTGTCAGAACCTTGCGATAAGCCAAGGTATTACCAGTAAATTGGTTGTATATACAATAAAATTGCACCCTTTTTTAAAACAAAACAAACTAAGCAATAGTTTGGGCAGTTTTAGCTGTTTTTAGTGAGCATGTTGTAGTCATGACTGCAAAGAGAGAGAATAAACTGCCCACTCAGAAGATATGTAATTTGTATGTTGTATAGTTTTATTGATTACACTGATTTATTCTACCCTATTTTATAATGCAGGACTTTTGTAATGTTGTTTAAATGAGGAAAAATTTCTGTCAAATTAGCCTAGTGAAATTTCTGATTGTTCATTATAAAGGCAGCGTTCATAGAATTGCTTTTCTTTCTTTTACCACCCCCCTTGGGAACTGGATTTAAGTTTAAAACTTTCCTGTTTCCTTTTTTTTTTTTTTTGTAAGTATTTAAATACAGTTATTTTTTTCTTTCAATGGTATAGCATATTCCTATACTTGAGAAGTATAGGTCTACTGAAAAACCATTGTAAATGGACGTTACAGGTATGCTGTATTTTGAAGGTATTTTGTTGTATTAAGTTTGATGAAGCTAAAATTAGGGAACTTTGAGCAGATTTGCAGGAAAAAAAAATGTTTTAAAGGCTTTAAAACATTAAGGAGTCAGTCTAGGGTGATTATGAACAGGGGTTAAGTATTAAATACACTAAATTACATTTTTGTTCATGTTTCATTGTCCAGAAAGCAGCAGGAAACTGTAGTTCCGTTGTGATCAAGCAGGAAAGAAACACCAACAATATGAGTGTTTTATGTTTTAGTCTAAAAGCTGAGCGAAGATGTTTGAGGAGGACTTTGCTACCTGGGGTGTGTAGACAGACAGACTGAGAGCTATCAGCATTTGAAGGCCCAGCCCTTGATTTTGAGACACATTTGGATTTTTTTCTTTCCCGTCAAATGGCATTAACAATATTGACAAAGATAAGTCCTGCAGATAACTCTCCATGTTTTCTCTTTGTCTGGGAACTGAAGTCAGAGGCACAAACACTAAATCTTAACCGTTTTTCTATATACTTTTCTTTCTGGCCCTTCACCCTGCCACCAAAACGTTCCTTTCCTGATCCTTCGGGGCGGGGCCCCTTTCCTTAATGCCACTCTATTCATCCCAGAGCCTTTTTCTTCCTTTGAGGTTCGAATTCACTTTGCTGTTTCTTCACCCCCTGGCATGACAGCTGTTTTATTGTGTGCTCACCCCTGCCCCCACCCCCCACCCCCGTCAGGTGCGGGCTGCAGGCAGGCAGACAAGGTACACTCCCCAAAGCTCGTGATACTCTGATACTCGTTTTCTAACAGCTGAAGTGTGAAGGCACCCAAACTTTCCAGAGCCATGGTATTCAGTCAGCCCACAGAGATATGCAAAACCCATCTCAAGAAGTTTGTCTTTGACTTTTTCAAAGCCTTTCCCCCCTGTGCTTTGAATTTTGTAGTTACTGTGTCATAAAGAATTTATAAAATCTAGACTAAGAAAACGTTGTTTTCCTCATGTTCGTTTTCTGGGGGAGGGGTTTCTAAGAATGTCATTTAATGTACTCTGCATCATGTCTCTGGAATTATCTTTTTGTTGGTAGCGGTGGTCATGTCTCTCTGACTCCTGTGTCTCTCTCTGTCCGTTTCTCTTTTTCTCTGTATGTGTCTGTTTCTTTCTTTTTTGTTTTGTTTTGTTTTGTTTTGGTAGAAGGCCTCCGTAGAACAAATTGAAAGCAAAACCGGCATGGTAATGTAAGGAGAGCTTCAGCGGCACCTCACAGCCCACCCTCGTGAGATCTGTAATAAGATAGTCTCAGAGAGCTGCACTGCCCACCGGGCGGGGCTGTCATTCAAACACGCTTCCAAGGCCAATTTTGTCTTGAAGTCAATGCATGTATTTACTGTTTGACAGTAAACCCGCTCTGCCTTCTCCACGTCCAAGGCTGTGCATCCGTCTAATTAGCGTCGTGTATGTTTTCCTTTTATTTTTCCAATAAAAAAAGCAGTGGGATGAAAATTGCTTTGATATATAGCAGGTAACATTGAAGCTATTCCATAGCACTTAACTGTAGTGAATAGTGTGTCACCAATTCTGAAATCAATTTAATGTTTAATGCAAATCCATTACATGGTGCTATTACAGGCTGACAAAATGATTTACACAAATGTGACAACTTGGGCTCAATTCACTCTGCTTTCCAACCGTGTAAATGCATAGCAGTGGTTATCTGCATGAGAACTATGCACTAATCTATCTGAAGAGAAAAACTATATCAACTTTGGTATCTACTTTCCGTTTACTTCAATCCTTGCCTTTTTGGTCATTGTTATAATGCCAGCTTTAGGACAGAAAGAATTATAAGAAAACCAGCATAATACCTGATATATTAAAATGTAGTGCCTGTGAAATCTGTATTATATTGCTCTTCTGAAGTAAGATTTTTTCTACACCGGTAGCCTTCGCTGTCTGTCAGTCAGGACCTTCTGGTATAGGTGATGTAAAATAACCGTACAATATTAATGCATGCTATTCCATAATGCTTAGTGAACTGTATGAATATTACTCAAGGTTATGTTAGTCTTTTTTTCTGACTTGGTTCTTGTCAGTTAGGTTTAAAGGTATTTCACTAAGAACGCAAATTCTGTCTTTTCTTGATTTCGGCTGTTTTCAGTATTTTGGAGGTATACATTTACTTAAATTCAGTATTACTTGTGTTTTCGTTTTTGTTTTTGTTGTTTGTTTTCTTTTTCCTAGGGGACAAGCATGGGGGTTGGATTTCAGAAATCAGTGCCTGGCAAGATTTTTGTCTCGAAACTACCATTTGAATTTCAAGAACTCTGCTACAGAGACACACTGAGGACGTTTCAAAGGGAGGGACATTTTCCCTGACCCTCGACTGAAGCTATTCTGTTGATACTGAAGCAGTTTCTTAATGGACAATGTTCAGCCAGGTACCCATGCTTGATCCGTCTTCACACCAGATCTCCTCATATTAAAAGGAAAAAAAAAAAAATGTTAAGAAATCACGTGGCTATTTAGTTTCATGCACAGCTGCAATATTTTCTTCAGAAATAAAACCCTGTACAAACTTTGGGCCCGAGTCATAAGAAAAAAGATGTTTGCTATTAACACGGGATTTTTTAATATACTTTTTTTGGTCTACAGTTGACACTACTTGCTTCCCAAATTCAACAAGTCTCATTTTTTTTCCTAAACCAGCACCCGTCTGCCTTTTATGCCCCAGAGGTTTCCGGAACCCAGATTAGGGGGGTGGGGGGAATGGGAACAGATACCAGAAATACCCAGAAGGACGGAGGAGACCACCCACACTTTGGCATGAGAACGTGGAGGCAGCATGTGGCGGCAGGACCTCGCCTGTGTGCCAGGCATCGCGAGTTTCACATGTGGACCCATTATGTTATTTGATTGAAAAAACAAAATCTCCAAATGTGTCTGTACCACAAGAGCATATGGTGGAAGTGCTACCTCTAACTTAACCAGAGCACCTTCATGGTGGAAAACACTCACCAGGTCATACAATGTGAACTTTTGTATTTGCTGCAGTGGTTTCAGGGACAAATAGTGTCCAGTGAATTGATCTGTTTTGCCTGCTGTTTTTACGCTCAGCTTCTCAAAATAACAAAAGCTGTTTTTCCCTATGATTCTATTTGTGTGATTATTTTTTTTATTTTTATTATTATTATTTTTTTTTTTAGTAATAGTCTATAAAATAGCATTTTTTAAAAACATCTCAGCGGAAGGTCACAAGGCCACTGGTTATGTTGGGATGGAGGTGTGAGAAAGCTGGTCAGCTCCATTCTTTCTCCCTTGTCTCAAATCCCCTTGGCCCTGCGAAGGCATTTGGTAGCATCACCACTGAGATACTAACTGACCAGGAGCTTCGTCAGTTTCTAGGAGGTCCCTTAGGAAGACTTTAATTAGTAAATATCCAACCACACACCCCCTGACCCTGACCTCTCACCCAGGACAAAGGTCACTAGGAACTTTTCCCACCACACCTGGAAATCTGTCCACTCTAGATACCTCGGTTTTTTATTTCAAATTGTGGGGGGAGGGATTTGAACACTTCTTGTGATGGTAAGAGATCGGTTGTGAACCTGAACACCACCCGTGTTAATAACTTGGTTGGAAATTTGTTTTTATGAGCCGGGCCCCCTGTGCCTCTAGTATACTTGTAGTGACTCTCATAGTTACCCTTTTAGTTTTACTGTGTTCTGTGACATTTTGTAATTGGTTGAGAATCACTGTGGGCGTCCATTCTTATTCAACTAAATCTCCACAGATTTTTTGAGCTGGTGTGGATTAGTTTAACTCTTGTATTCAACCATTAGTGCTACCACCTTCTCACATTACAATACAATTACTGGAAGCAAGTACTGCATTTCCTATGCAACAAAAAAGGAAAAATAAAAAATTGCTAATGCTATGGAAGCTGTGTCATCATTTGCTTTAAATCATGCATGGGATGGTTATATTTGCGGGACAGTTGTGGGTGTGGATTGGGAGGTTCCCCAGAAGATGGTCTTGCTGCATCATGGAGTTTGTGTTAGCATTGATAGCAGACACATGGCATCCTTAGTGGTGTTCTGATGGCAATTTTTTTTCACCTGCTTAGACAAATACAGGACTTAACTCTCACATAGTCCTACGCCCTGCCTGACACTGTTCTGAGCGCTTTCTATGTTGTGTCAGTTAGGGTTCAATCAGGAATAGAATTCAATAGGTATTTCATTGGAGTCCCTGGGTGGCGTGAACGGCAAAGCGCTCGACTGCTAGCCGAAAGGTTGGCGGTTCAAACCCGTCCAGAGATGCCTTGCAAGATGACTTAGCAACCTGCTTCCAAAAGGTCACAGCTTTGAAAACTCTGTGGAGCAGTTCTACTCTGTACACACAGGGTCACCATGAGTCAGCATCAACTAGAAGGCAAAAAAAAAAATAGTAACAACAAGTATTAAAACAGGAGGCTCTGCAGTGGCTTGGACACTAATGACTAAGAACTGGGAAAAGAGAGCGGAAAGGTTGGGTTACCAGAGCCTAGGAGATAGGAGGAGGGGCCCAACACAGCTAATATTTAGATCTTCACTGAGGGGTGTCACCATGAGAGTGAGGGGCACCACACGACTGATACTCAGAACTCTGAGAGGACATGGGGCAGCTGGTGCAAGGACCACCCAAGTGGACATAGCCAATGGTATTAATACTTCCAAGGAGTGCTAATGCCAATATTATTAGTACTTCCGGCATGCTGGGATAGTTGAAAGGAGCTGGAGGCTGTGGGTGCAGCTGTCTTCTGCTGCTAGCACACTGTGGACAGGAAGTGAAACAGGAGAAAGGTCCCTTTTCTCCCACCCTCCTCCTCCCACCTTCTGCCAGTGTCTCCGTTGGCTGGATCCAGTGATATCCATCTGGCAAGGAAATGTAGACAGTGTAGTGAGTAAAACACCAGCTAGCAGCTAGCACCACAGAGCATAGAAGGGTGGGCTTGGAGACCAGAGAAAAGAAGTAAATAAACAGCACAAGTGTCTTCATCCATTTAATACCCAACAACCTCAGGAGGCAGGTGGTGTTTTTACCCCCATTTTACGGGTGAGGAAACTGAGGGAGAGAGCTATTAAATGATTTATCCAAGGTAATACACTGAAGAAGTGGCAAAGTGGGATTCAAATCCAGGAAATCTGACTCCAGCCTATAACCTCTACAATATATTGACTATTATTTATTCAGTAAATATTTATTGAGCACCTACTTTGTGCCAGACACTCTGCTGGGGGCTAGAGATAGAGAGTAAAGACTAGGTCTCTAAGGAAGTATACAGTCTAGTGGGCAAAATAGGTACTATTCAAATAAATAACAACAAAGATAAACAGAGTTGTGGTGAGTGCTATAAAGAATATACATTTCCATGAAAGCTGGTTGAGACTGGTGGGATAGATAGAAATTAACCAAGCAAAAGAGGAAAGGAGGAATGTTCTGGGCAGAGGGAACAGCACTGACAAAGACCCTGTAGTAGAAGGGAGGTTAGCACCTATGAGAGACTGAAAGGCCTATTTGGATGAAGAGGAACAAAGGAGAGGAAACATGGTACAAGATGAAGCTTGACATTTAGGTCAAGATAATGCAGGGCCTTACAGAATATCAGGGACTTTTGTCCTGCCCGCTAAGTGCTTTAGAAAATTTATCAGTCATATCAGGCTAGGTGTATGTTGTGATACAAACAAGTCCAAAATTTCCATGACTCACAACACTAAAGATTGACGTTTCATTTTGCATGTCTGTCAAGGGTTGCCTGGGCTCTCTGCACAGGCTGTCTTCATTCTAGAACCCAGGGTGCAAAGCAGCTACTATCTGTAGCATTTTACCATGGGGTGGGGGGGGCGGGGAAGAAGCATGGCAAGACATGGCTTGGCTTTAAAAAACTTGACACATGCCACTTCTGCACACATTTATTGCCAGAACAAGTCATTTGGCCATGCCTGTGTCCTGTAGGTCCAGGGAGTTTAATCCTCCCTAAGGGAAGACTAACCCAGTTGCCATCTAGTCGACTTCACCTCATGGCGACCCCATGTGTGTCAGAGTAGAACTGTGCCCCGTAGGATTTTCAATGGCTGATTTTTCAGAAGTAGATCGCCAGGCCTTTCTTCCAAGGTGCCTCTGCGTAGACGTGAACTTCTAACCTTTTGCACCACCAAGGGACTCCAAGGGAAGACTAGAGAACATTATTACAGACTAGTTTTAGACAGGGAGGGAAAGGTGTACAGTGTGGAGAATGGGCTGAGTAGAGATAGTCAGCAATGCAGCTACTGCAGCAGTCGGAGAGAGAACGGACGGGTGGGCTACAGTCCTGGTGATAGAGGGGGAGAAGTGGACAGATTAGAGAGGTTAATACAGATGTTAATAGCTACTGTGTTTTGAGCTCTTTCTATGTGCCAAGTGTTGTAGGCCATTTACCCCATTAAATTTAATACTTTTTATCATTATCACTGGTCTCTAAAAGATATAGTTAGTCCTCAAAACACATTTCTGACTCAAGTGAATAGAGCCATTTCACACAATCATGCCTTAGAGTTTAAGTTAGACAGAATCAGTTGCTACCCTACTTTGATCTTCTCTATTTGAAGTTAAGAAACTGGAATTAAAGTCAGTCAACACCACCTCTTTATTGACGTACTCTAGGACAGGTGGTATGTAGGTACCAGGCTTAAAGGGAAGACAGTGTAGAAATCCAAGCATGGAGTGAGGTGACAGACTGCCTGGATTCAATCCTGTCTCTGCATTTTATTAACTCTGTCATGTTAACAAGTGCCTCAGTGTTTCCATTGGTAAGATGGGAATAATGATAACAGCACCTAAGTACTTCCTGGGGCTATTGTGAATATTCACTGAGTTAGTTAGCTTTTGTAAAGTGGTTAGCAGTAGCCTGGCACATGGTAAATGCTGTGAAATACCGTTACTGAAAAAGTAAATGAATAAAGGCTTCCAATATAGAGAGAGAAGTCGTTCTTTCCTGCCTGAACAAGAAGGCATGAGCCTTCTTCCTGGACATTTCCAGGTTTTTATTTGGGTAAATTCTTGAAGACCTGCCATCAAATCACTGCCTCAACTAAGTAGAAAGCAGCAACATAAAACATAAAGAGTTGAGGGTCCAAGGTCAGACACACTTGGGTTTAAGTATTAGTTCTTCATTTTATTAGTTCTGCAACACCAGGGTCTTCAGCGTCCCCATCTGTGAAATGGAAATATAGTACCTGCCTTGTAAGATCATTACAAGGGTTACATGAATTAATGTATCTAGAACACTCAGCAGAGAATCAGCTACATAACATCTGTTATTATTTGCAACTCTGAATTGGTGCATCCCCAAGGAGAGGAACTCTGACACTCTGGAAGGCAATATGGTAGACTTGGAAGTGAGTCCCACTGCCTTCATTTATTGGCCATGTATGAGACTTAAGCAAGTTATTAGACCTCTCTGAGTCTCAATTTCCCCATCTGTAAAATGAATGCTATAATCCCTCCCTACCTCCCTGAAACTGCTGTTGTTGTGTGTCATTGAGTCACTGCCCCATAGGGTTTTCTAGGCTGTAATCTTTACAGGAAGCTCAGGTGACACAGTGGTTAAAGTGCTCAGCTGCTAAGTGAAAAGTCGGCAGTTTGAACTCATCAGCTCTGCGGGAAAAAGATATGGCAGTCTGCTCCCGTAAAGATTATTGTTGTTGTTAGGTGTCATCAAGTCAGTTCTGATTCATAGCGACCCTGTGTACAACAGAATGAAACACTGCCCTGTCCTGCGCGATCCTCACAATCATTGCTATGTTTGAGCCCATTGTTGAAGCCACTGTGTCAGTCCATCTTGTTGAGGGTCTTCCTCTTTTTCGCTGGCCCTCTACTTTACCAAGCATGATGTCCTTCTCCAGGGACTAGTCCCTCCTGATAACATGTCCAAAGTATATGAGACACAGTCTCACCATCCTCCCTTCTAAGGAGCATTCTAGCTGTACTTCTTCCAAGACAGATTTGTTAGTTCTTCTGGCAGTCCCTGATATAGTCAATATTCTTCACCAATACCATAATTCAAATGCATCAATTCTTCTTCGGTCTTCTTTACTTATTGTCCAGCTTTCTCATGCATATGAGGCCATTGAAAATACCATGGCTTGGATCAGGTGTACCTTAGTCCTCAAAGTGACATCTTTGCTTTTCAACACTTTAAAGAAGTCTTGCAGCAGATTTGCCCAATGCAGTACGTCATTTGATTTCTTGGCTGCTGCTTCTGTGGGCATCGATTGTAGATCCAAGTAAAACGAAATCCTTGACAACTTCAATATTCTCTCCATTTATCATGAGGTTGCTTATTGGTCCAGTTATGAGGATTTTTGTTTTCTTTATGTTGATGTGTGATCCATACTGAGGCTTAGTCTTTGATATGCATCTGTAAGAGCTTTAAATCTTCTTCACGTTCAGCAAGCAAGGTTGTGTCACCTGCATATTGCATGTTGTTAATGAGTTTTCCTTCAGTCCTGATACCACATTCTTCTTCATATAGTCCAGCTTCTCGGATTATTTGCTCAGCATACAGCCTGAATGACTATGGTGAAAGGATACAACCCTGATACACACCTTTCCTGACTTTAAACCATGCAGTATCCCCTTGTTCTGTTCAAACGACTGCCACTTGGTCTATGTACAGGTTCCTCATGAGCACAATTAAGTGTTCTGGAATTCCCATTCTTTGCAATGTTATCCATAATTTGTTATGATCCACACAGTCAAATGCCTTTACATAGTCAATAAAACACAGGTAAGCATCTTTTTGGTATTCTCTGATTTCAGCTAAGATCTCTTTGACATCAGCAATGATATCTTTTGTTCCACATCCTCGTCTGAATGCAGCCTGAACTTCTGGAATTTCCCTGTCAACGCACTGCTACAACCATTTTTGAATTATCTTTAGTATAATTTTACTTGCATGTGATATTAACGACATTGTTTGGTAATTTCTGCATTTCATTGGATCACCTTTGGAATGGGCGCAAATATGGATCTCTTCCAGTCAATTGGCCAGGTAGCTGTCCTCCAAATTTCCCTGCACCGACAAGTGAGTACTGTCAGCATTGCATCTGTTTGTTGAAACATCTCAATTGGTATTCCATCAATTCCTGGAGACTAGTTTTTAGCCAGTGCCTTGACTACAGCTTGGACTTACTCCTTCAGTACCATAGGTTCTTGATCACATGCTACCTCCTTATATGTCTGAACATCGACCAATTGTTTTTGATACAGTGACTCTGTGTATTCCTTCCATCTTCTTTTGATGCTTCCTGTGTCGTTCAATTTTTTCCAACTCATGGCTTGAATTTTTTCTTCAGTATTTCAGCTTGAGGCCTGAATTTTTTCTTCAGTTCTTTCAGCTTGAGAAATGCCAAGTGTATTCTTCCCTCTTGGTTTTCTAGCTCCAGCTCTTTGCATATTTCATTATAATACCTTACTTTGTCTTCTTGAGCTGCCCTTTGAAATCTTCTGTTCAACTCTTTACTTCATCATTTCTTCCATTTGCTTTAGCTATTCTACATTCAAGAGCAAGTTTCAGAGTCTCTTCTGATATCCATTTTGGTCTTTTCTTTCTTTCCTGTCTTTTTAATGACCTTTTGCTTTCTTCATGTATGATGTCCTGATGTCATACCACAACTTGTCTGGTCTTCGGTCATTAGTGTTCCATGTGTCAAATCTGTTCTTGAGATGATCTATAAATTCAGGTGAAATATACTCAACGTTGTACTTTGGCTCTCGTGGACTTGTTTTAATTTTCTTCAGCTTCAACTCAAACTTGCATATGAGCAATTGATGGTCTGTTCCGCCGTTGGCCCCTGGTCTTGTTCTGACTGGTGATATTGAGCTTCTCCATAGTCTCTATCCACAGATATAGTCAACTTGGTTTCTGTGTATTCTATCCTGCAAGGTCCATGTGTATAGTCGCCATGTGTGTTGTTGAAAAAAGGTATTTCCAGTGAATAAGTCATTGGTCTTGCAAAATTCTGTCATGAATTTTATCATTTCTATCACCAAGGACATATTTTCCAACTACTGATCCTTCTTCGTTTCCAACTTTCACATTCCAATCACCAGTAATTATCAATGCATCTTGATTGCATGCTTGATCATTTTTAGACTGCGGAAGTTGGTAAAAAAATCGTCAGTATCTTCATCTTTGGCATTAGCAATAAAGATTATAGCCTTAGAAACCCTATGGGGCAGTTCTACCCTGCCCTGTAGGGTCATTATGATTTGGAATCAACTTGACAGCAATGGATTGTTTTATTTTGTTTTTGATGTTTATGGGGGCAGATCACCAGGTCTTTTCTCCTGGAGAGGCTGGTGGGTCAAACCTCTGACTTTCTGGTTAGCAGAGAAGTGTTTAACCACTGTGCCACCACCAGGGCTCCTCCCTGAAGACAGAGGTCCAAATGGCTCAATGAACACAGATGAGAATGTGCTGGGAAACAGTATTCCAAATATCAAGCACTAGTACCATATTGAAGCGCCCCACCTGGCTCTGTTTCTTATTTCCCTCAACAATGTTAACTGCCAGGGAAATCCATTGTCATAAGGCAAGAAAAGTCCCTTCAAGATAAGTGTTACCAATCATCGTTTTAACCCTTCAAGTTCTGGCTGTTTGGTAAAAGAACATAGCTAAATTGTAGAAGTCTCACTGGCCTCCAGGGAGAATCAGGGCTTCACTTGGCCCTCAAGACATGAAATAACTTCTAGTTCTTCTCTGAAACACATTAACCCACTCCCCATTTACTTGCCTTCTGACATATTCAGTATGGATTTTAACATCTATTACAGGGAGCCCTGGTAAAACAAAAGCCACATTTATTTCTACTATCACATTTTAAAAACTTTTTATTATGAAAATGGACTGCATATATACAAGATCAAGTTGATTAATGACCTCTCATGTACCTACCATCCATCATTTACAATCAACTCCTATCCCGCTCCCCACCTCATCCACTTCCCAGCCACCTCCAGATTATTTTGAAGCAAATCTCAGTTATCATATCATTTCATCCGTAGATATTTCAAAATTTATCTAAAAAAAAAAAAACTATATTAGTGAAACAAGTCAATCACAAAAGTATAAATATTTTATGAGACCACTACTATAAAAACTCATAAAAAGGTTTACATAGAAAAAGAAACAATCTTTGATGGTTATGAGGGAGGGGAAGGGTGAGGGGGAAACACTAAATAGATAAGTGGTAACTTTGGTGAAAAGTAAGACAGTACACAATACTGGGGAAGCCAGCACAACTTGTACAAGGCAAGGTCATGGAGGCTCCATAAACACATCCAAACTCCCTGAAGGATGGAATTGCTGGGCTGAGGGCTATGGGGACCATGATCTCGAGGAACATCTAGCTCAATTGGCATACCATAGTTTATAAAGAAAATCTTATACCTTCTACCTTGGTGAGTAGCATCTGGGGTCTTAAAAGCCTATGAGCAGCCATCTAAGATAGTGCACTGGTCTCACCACTTTGGGAGCAAGGGAGAATGAAGAAAACAAGACAGAAGGGAAAGATTAGTCCAAAGGACTAATGGACCACACCTACCATGGCCTCCACCAGACTGAGTCCAGTACAACTAGATGGTGCCCGGCTACCACCACTGACTGCTCTGACCAGGATCACAACAGAGGGTCCCAGACAGAGCTGGAGAAAAACCTAGAACAAAATTCTAACTCACACAAAAAGAGCAGACTTACTGGCCTGAAAGAGACTGGGGAAACCCCAAGAGTATCGTCCCCGGATACCATTTTAGCTCAGTAATGAAGTCACTCCCGAGGTTCACCCTTCAGTCAAAGATTAGACAGCCTTATAAAACAAAACAGGGCTAATGAGGCACAGCAGTCCAGGGACAAGGACTAGAAGGCAGGAGGGGACAGGAAAGCTGGTAATAGGGAACCCAAGGTCGAGAAGGGAGAGTGTTGACATGTCACAGGTTTGTTAACCAATATCATAAAACAATATGTGTACTTTTTAATGAGAAGCTATTTGTTCTGTAAATCTTCATCTAAAGTACAATAAAAAAAGTTTAAAAAAAAAAAGACTTTACAGGCAGAAAAGCTAATAAAAAATTAGGGGAACCAATTAAAAAAAACTCTACTATAAGACATATTCTAAATACCATTTTTACACCTCAAAATATTAACAATAATTTGTTAACATCATCAAATAACCAGTGTTTAAATACTCCCAATTGTCTTAATTTTTTTTTTAAGTCTTTTGTCCATATAAGGGTCTAAATAAGGCCCATCTATTTAGTTTTATTTGTATGCCTCTTAAGTCTCTTTAAATCTATAGGGTCCTCCTCCATCTCTTTTATTTCCCTTGCAATTATTTACTGAAGATTCTGAATCTATCTTGAAGAGTTCTTCAGTCTGGATTTTGTGGATCACATCCCTGTGGCATAGCCAAACATGTTCTACCATTAAATTGGAAGCACATTCCTGACTTTGGAAGTTGACCCCATGGGACGAAATCTCAAGGTCGTCTCACACATTGTTCATGAGATAAACAAAGGAACTCACCCATATGTTTGTGCTGCAGTTAAAATAACCGGGCCAAGATGAAAAGTGCTCCAGAGGCTGTTGTTAGACAACTCCATCCAGAACTAGATGTTTTTTCTCTGACAGAGAGAATGGAGGCTTCAAGAGAGTCTACCAGAATAACAAGGAACTCTGGCCTCCTTTGCCCCCTACCGCTAACAATTAATACAAATTAAAAAAATAAAGCCACCGGCTTCCACATTAAGGGAAACGATGAATAATTCAGGTGGAAAACTCATAAAAAAAAATCTATTTGTTCTTGCCTCATCGTTCAATGGGCATCCTCTGTTTCTTGGGAATATGTGCCCTTATGGACCAGAAAACAGTCACAGGGCTGAAGAGAAGATGCCTTCTGGGGCTGCAGTGGGCTGGATTCTTGAAGGCAATGAGGTTACTTCATGTAGCTCATTTGCTACTTGAGTTTCAGCCATCATGGATTCTGAACACTGGCCTGGGCAATACTCTTTTCCACGAAGTTACACAAACTCACTCTATTTAAAACAAACTAGACAAACATTGAGTCGAAATCAACAAAGCAATGGGTTTTTTTTTCTTTTGTTTTTTTTTTTTTTTTGGTTCGGACAAACTTTATTGGGGTACCTCAGAAGGTGATCTACTTCTGAAAAATCTGTCATTGACAACCCTACGGAACATAGTTCTACTCTGACACACGTGGTCATCATGAGTCAGAGCTGACTCGACAGCAACTGGTACCACCATCTTTCAGAATGTGGGGCTGGAGCTAGAGATGAATCTGAGATCATCCCAGAGTAGTTCATAGTCTAGCAGAGAAAATAAACATGCAAACCAAATAATTGCACCATGACCTTGTAAGAACCAGGAACACATGAGGTGCCAGGTAATCTAGGGGACTAACTGTGCCTGAGGGAGAGGCAGAACTGACTGTGCGTGTTAGAGAGGGATCCCTAGGGGAAGAGATGTGCAATCTAGGTCTTCAAAAATGAGGAAGAGTTTAAAAGACTGGCTGGAAGATAATGACAGTAATAGTAATAGTAGCTAATGTACTGAGCCCTTACTTTACACAACACATTGTCCTAAGTGCTTTGCACGCAGTCATACATATAGTCCTCACCCAACTCCATGGAGGGAGATACGATTGTTATGCCCATTTTACAAAAGAAGATACTGAGGCATAGAGAATTCAGGAAGTTTCTTCACTTACCTTAATAACTACCTGTGTGTGACCTTAAAGTGCAAACGTTTAGAGGCACAAAGGCGTGGGGGACATTTTTTAAATTGCAGTTCATTCCAAATATAAGTCTGGTTTTGTTCACTGCCTACTTTCCAGTGCCTGGAACAGTGCTCAATACGTAAACGGTACTCAGTACTGAGGGAACGAGCAATGATTATGCCAGTCAGCTTCTGTTTGCCCCTCCACAGCTACTCCTTATCCTTCTCTAAACTGCTCTCTGCTGGAGAGGTTGACCTGTGGGGTCCACACCAATAAACTTCTTTGCCAACAGGCTTTCATCTGGGCTCAGCTGCTGGGAAGTCCTGACAGCAGATTGGAGGGAGGGAAGAGAGTGATGTCAGGATATTTATTTTCCTGGCTCTCTCCCTGGGTCCTCTCTGGCTGCCACATTCCTGAACAAGTCACAGTTCCTCACGAGATGACTCTCCATACCCTAATTTCTCCTGGGTTCTGATAACTGCTCCCTCCCCACAGACCTTCAGGCATAGGGTGGTAAGAGACTCAGTCTACTGCTCTGTCCTTTGTAATTTTGCGCACAGCTTTGTGAATATTCTCTTTATTAAACTCCTCTCAAATCATCTTGAGTTGAAACTGCCATTTGTTTCCTGCTGACACCCTGACTGATAGAGTGGTCAAGCCAGGGCAGATTTCCAGAATCTTCTTTCTCCTCAAACTCCAGCAGAGGCTCAGATTTATTCACATGGTAGATGTCAAAATCATAAATTTTCCCATCGTAGTTTATCCTAGACTCAGAAGTCTAGACTCAACCTTCAAAGTTGCTGAAGTCCATTTCCTTGCCTCCAGCTAGGAATCCCCACCCCCACCACCGACTGCTCCTGTCAGAGAGTATATCTTACTTTGAAGATCTCCAGGTAAGGAGATACCATAACTCATTCCGGTGTCTTTGGACTCCCTGCCTGATAAATCTCTCTCCTGTCTAACACAAACCCCTCCTGTTACAGGTGAAGCCCGTTTCCTTTGTCTGCTCCCTGGCAAGAGCCGAACAAAAGATCTTCCATTCTTTGAAAATAAGTATTAAATCATCCTTACCCTTCTCCAGGGCTCAGCTCCAAAATGCAGATCAATGAAAGCAGATAATGTGTACATGTGAGTCTCAAGTAGTCAACCTGGATGTTATAGGAGAGCCCTACACTGTACCTAACATTTACAAGAATAGGTTCTCAAAGGTTTGTCAGTAGAGGGAGGGAAAGATGGAACCCAAATCGCCACTGAAATACAGCTGACTGGTCTCCTGACAGAAGTGACGGTGAATTCATCTTCCCCTTTGATTTACTTACCTACTTGGCCATTAATCCTTTGCCTGTTCTGACACTGAATGCCAGGGGAATGCTGGTTTGCTGGTAGTTAACCTGCCCAGACAAAGGCTGCTGTTCTGTAAACAGAGTGCCTCAGGCCTCTGCTTCCTTCAGCAATCTCCGCCCAGTTGGGCTTTCCCCGGGGCCTCAACTGAGCCAGGAATCAGGAACAGCCATAAACCCCAGGATCTGAGAAACCTAAAGCCCACAGACCATTGTTTTGAAATATATTTTACTAAAATTCAAAAGTTCTCCCTCAAATCCTAATGCACCCCAAAAATCCCAATTCTATGTTTTAAAACATTTATCTAGGTGATTAAAGTGTTCTCTTACCTGATATACTTTTTTTTTCTATACTCCTATATTAACAAATATATTCACATGGACTGCCTCATTCACCTGAAAGTATAAATGATTGATACAGTGGCCCTACTTATTCCTACATCACTTAGACGTCCAGGTCTGAAACCGAATCAGCACTGTGGCAGGTGCTTTGCTTGTGTCAATGAGTCATCTCATTTAATCCTCCCAGTAACCCAGCAAGGCACTTCTAGTCCCATTTAATAAGTGAGGAAACCGTATGACACAGAAAGATGAAAGTCACACTGCTAATGAGTGTGAACCACAAAGGTTAACCTCTGGGTCCTGAAAGCTAGGTAAAATTCATTTAGACAAAAAGAAGTGCTTTCAACTAATTCTATTGAATATTTACACCCCCTCAAAATGCTCATAATTATAACTTATAGGTAACTTGCAATCCTTAAGAGCTTTCAGAATAATCAAGGAAAGATCTGAATAATTTTAACACTACTTGAGTGTGCTAATTTTTTAAAACAGATTTGTGTCCTTTGAGAGTGGGTGGTACATGGATCACCAGCTCAACCATTGGTTAACCTGAGCACCACTTACGAGGAGCGTGAGGTATGCAACGAGTAGAGTGGGAAACATGGCTCCGAGGACACACAGCCATGCCTATTACAGTATTTTTATGCAAATAAAGCACACATTCTATGTTTGTTTGTTTGCTAACTGCACCCTCTCCCCTAGAGACATTTTTCCAAGCGCCACTATACCAATTTTTTTTTTTTTACGTATTGCTGTAAAAAAAATTCGTGTAGCACTCTTACAAAAATATCTCCCAAGGGGAGGGCACAGCTGGCAAACAAACATAGGAGGCACACATCATTTTCATAAAAGAATACAATACCCTGTGTGGGCAGAGTACCCATCCTTCAGGAGCTCCCTACGCATTAAGTCAGGACCATCCTCGGTTATTGCATAGAAAACTGCTAATTTGCCAATAATACGGCAAGAAAAAGTCAGATATTTGCCCTCTCTGTCCGCTGATCCCCCTGAGTTACCAGAGCTGTGCAGTCCTGGGATGGAAACACACCAGCTCTGGAGGTAGCAGTTGGGTCAGTCAGGGTCCAGTTTGGAGGTGAAAGGTAATAACGCTGGTAACCAGCTCAGCATCCCCGGGTTTGAGTTTCTTCTCTGACACTTTAGAAACCAATTCATCTCTGAACCTCAGCACTCCTGATCTGTAAAATGGGTTTCTCACAGAGTGAAAAAGCACTTGCTAGGCAAAAGAAGGCCACAAAATGTTGAAGATTGCATTTTAAGTGCTGTGAGAAATGGAGCAAAGAGATGGTGTGCCTGAATCTGCCTCTGACTGTGGGAAAAGAAGGCATTATGTTCTTCAGTGGATGTTCCTTCCACAGGTTTCTAGACTATGATGTGGGAGCTAAATATTTTTTCTCTATTGTTGGTATTGTTGTTAGGAGCCATTAAGTCGGTTCCAACTCACAGCGACCCCATGCACAACAGAACGAAACACTGCCCGGTCCTGCATCCTCCTCACAATCCTTGCTATGTTTGAGCCCATTGTTGCAGGCACTGTGTCAATCCATCTCACTGAGGGTCTTACTCTTTTTCGCTGACCCTCTACTTTACCAAGCATGATGTCATTCTCCAGGGACTGGTCCCTTCTGATAACATGTCCAAAGTATGTGAGACAAAGTCTCGCCACTCTCGCTTCGAAGGAGAATTCTGGATGTACTTCTTCCAAGACAGATTTATTTGTTCTTCTGGCAGTCCATGATATGTTCAATATTTTTCACCAACACTGTATTTCAAATGCATCAATTTTTCTTCAGTCTTCCTTATTTATTCTCCAGCTTTCCCATGCATATGAGGCCATTGAAAATACCATGGCTTGGGGCAGGCGCACCTTAGTTCTCAAAGTGACATCTTTGCTTTTTAACACTTTAAAGAAGTCTTACAGCAGATTTGCCCAATGCAGTATGTCATTTGATTTCTTGGCTGCTGCTTCTATGGGCATTGATTGTGGATCCAAGTAAAATGAAATCCTTGACAACTTCAATATTCTGTCCATTTATCATGAGGTTGCTTATTGATCCAGTTGTGAGGATTTTTGTTTTCTTTATGTTGCGGTTTAATCCATACTGAAGGCTTAGTCTTTGATTTGCTTCAGTAAGAGCTTCAAGTCCTCTTCACTTTCAGCAAGCAAGGTTGTGTCATCTGCATATCTCAGGTTGTCAGTGAGTCTTCTTTCAGTCCTGATGCTGCATTCCTCTTCACATAGTCCAAATTCTCAGATTATTTGCTCAGCATGCAGACTGAATAAGTATGGTGAAAGGATATAAGCCTGACACACACCTTTCCTGAATTTAAACCATGAAGCATCCCCTTGTTCTGTTCAAACGACTGCCTCTTTGTCTCTGTACAGGTTCTTCATGACCACAATTAAGTGTTCTGGAATTCCCATTCTTGCAATGTTATCCATGATTTGTTATGATTCACACAGGTGAATGCCTTTGCATGGTCAATAAAAAGGAGTAAACATCTTTCTGGTATTTTCTGCTTTCAGCCAAGATCCATCTGACATCAGCAGTGATATCCCTTGTTCCAAGTCTTCTTCCGAATCCAGCTTGAATTTCTGGCAGTTCCTTGTCAATGTATTGCTGCAGCTGTTTTTGAATTATCTTTGGTATAATTTTACCAGCGTGTTATAGAAATGATATTGTTCAATAATTTCTGCATTCCATTGGATCACCTTTCTTTGGAGTTGGCACGAATATGAATCTCTTCCAGTCACTTGGCCTGGTAGCTGTCTTCCAAATTTCTTGGCATCCATTTGTTGAAACACCTCAAGTGGTATTCCATCAGTTCCTGGAGCCTTGCTTTTCATCAATGCCTTGAGTACAACTTGGACTTCTTCCTGCAGTACCATTGATTCTTGATTGTATGCTACCTCCTTAAATGGTTAAATGTTGACCAGTTCTTTTTGATACAGTGACTGTACATTCCTTCCATCTCCTTTTGATGCTTCTTGCATCATTCAATTTTTTGCCCATAGATCCTTAAATATTGCCACTTAAGGGTTGAATTTTTTCTTCAGTTCTTTCAGCTTGAGAAATGCTGAGCGTGTTCTTTTCTTTTGGTTTTCTAACTCCAGGTCTTTGCACATTTCATTGTAATACTTGACCTTGTCTTCTTGAGCCGCCCTTTGAAATCTTCTGTTCGGCTCTTTTACTTCATCATTTCTTCCGGTCACTTTAGCTACTGTACATTCAACAGCAAGTTTCAGAGTCTCTTTTGACATCCATTTTGGTCTTTTCTGTCTTTTTAATGACCTTTTGCTTTCTTCATGTATGATATCCTTGATGTCATCCCACAACTAGTCTGGTCTTTGGTCATTAGTGTTCAGTGCACCAAATCTATTCTTGGGATGGTCTCTAAATTCAGGTAGGATATACTCAAGGTCATATTTTGGCTCTCAAGGACTTGTTTTAATTTTCTTCAGCTTCAGCTTGAACTTGAATATGAGCAATTGATGGTCTGTTCCATAGTCAGCCCCTGATCTTGTTCTGACTGATGATATTGAGTTTCTCCACCGTCTCTTTCCACAGGTGTAGTTGTTTGATTCCTGTGTATTTCATCTGGCAAGGTCCACATGTATAGTCACCTGTTTATGTTTTTGAAAAAAGGTATTTGTAATGAAAAAAATCGTTGGTCTTGCAAAATTCTGTCATGTGATCTCTGGCATCGTTTCTATCACCAAGACCGTATTTTCCATCAGCTGTTCTTTTTTCTTTACAACTTTTGCATTCCTATCACCAGTAATTATCAATGCATCTTGATTGCATGTTTGATCAATATTTCAGACTGCAGAAGTTGGTAAAAGTCTTTAATTTCTTCATCTTTGGTGTTAGTGGTTGGTGTGTAAATTTGAATAAGAGTTGTATTAGCTGGTCTTCCTTTTAGGCGTATGGATATTATCCTATCACTGACAGCATTGTGCTTCAGGATAGATCTTGAAATTTCTTTTGGAAAGTGAATGCAATGCTATTCCTCCTCAATTTGTCATTCGTGGCATAGTAGACCATAAGATTGTCCAATTCAAAATGGCCAATACTAGTCCATTTCAGTTCACTAATGCCTAGGATATCAATCTTTATGCATTCCATTTCATGCTTGACGACTTCCAATTTTCTTCGATTCATACTTCATACAGTCCATATTCTGATTACTAATAGATGTTTACAGCTGTTTCTTCTCATCTTATGTCGTGCCACATAAGCAAATGAAGATCCCAGAAACTTTACTCAATCCACGTCATTAAGGTCGACTCTAGTTTGAGGAGGCACCTCTTCTCCAGTTGTATTTTGAGTCCCTTCCAACCTGAGGGGCTCATCTTTCAGCACTATATCAGACAATGTTCCTCTGCTATCCATAAGGTTTTCACTGGCCAGTTTTTTCAGAAGCAGATCATTAGGTCCTTCTTCCCAGTCTGTCTTAATATAGACACTCCACCGAAATCAGTCCACCGTGGGTGATCCTGCTGGTATTTGAAATATAGGTGGCCTGGTTTCCAGAATCACGGTAACACAGAAGCCACCACAGTATGACAAACTGACAGATGAGTAGTGGTTATTTTCTTTCTGCAAGAACACAAACACTAGGCATCCTTTTCATAATAATGTAGCAGGTGTGAATTTGCTTCATGAAACTCAAGTATAGTAATGTCACTTTTTTTTGTCTATATCAGATCAAATCAGACTCCAAGCTCCTACATGCTGGAGCAGTGAGGCTCCCAATATCACTCATCACTGAGAACTTACTCCCTCTGGAAGAGGCTTTATAAGTGCGGCTCACTATTATTTACTCCCCCATTGCTAACCACGGCATTGTCTCATGATCTTTCTTTTTCTTCCCATTCCAGACTTTATAAAGAGTTTAAAATTAATCAATGTCCCTCCAGGGTGGAAAACAAGTGATAATAATCTAGGAATGAAAGACTGAACAAAGCACTTGTCTTGTGACAAGAAATGAGGATGACACCAGATAACCCTCAAGAATATCAGTAAAAGGTTAACTCGTCTGGGATGTGACCACCATGACCACTTCAAGGAAGAACTAACATTCCACAAATTTCTAAGAATTATAATCCTGTCCCTATAAAGCCTTCAGCCAGTCTCCAGTTCAGGAGGACAGGTTTTTGGCGGAATCTATTCCCCTCGGTTTCCTATATATCAATATGTAATAAAACTCTTGCTGCTCACCTTACCCCTGTCTCAGAATTAGCTATTGTGGCAGGTGGCTCCAATCCACACAATTGCGGTAACACCTCTCCCTGCAGTTGAATGACCCAGCTTGCTCAGTTCAGAAAACATAAGCAAGTGTCCCCAGGTCTTTGCTACAACTAGTTCACATCTACTGAAATGTTAATTCGCCAAGTCCAGGTTGTCCTTTTGAAAGTGGGCAGCTTTATTCCCAAGATGGGCCTGCAACTCTTTCACCAAGGCTCCCAAGCTGTGATGTGTAGAGTCCAGCCCTCTCTGCACCCCGCTCAGAATTCCTCCATCTTAATGGTTCTGTCTTTTGCAGCCGGTTTGCCTAATGAAATGTGTCTTTTGATTTCCTGACTGCTGCTTCCATGGGTGTTGATTGTGGATCCAAGTAAAATGAAATCCTTGACAACTTCAGTCTTTTCTCCATTTATCATGATGCTGCTTATTGGTCCAGATGTGAGAATTTTTGTTTTCTTTATGTTGAGGTGTAATCCATACTGAAGGCTGTGGTCTTTGATCTCCATCAGTAAGTGCTTCAAGTCCTCTTTGCTGTTAGAAAGGAAGGTTGTATATCATCTGCATATCACAGGTTAACGAATCTTCCTCCAATTCTGAGGCCCCATTCTTCTTCCTATAGTCCATCTTCTTGGATTATTTGCTCAGCGTACAGAATGAATAAGTATGCTGAAAGGTTACAACACCGACACACACCTTTCCTGACTAAAACATGGAGTAGCCCCTTGTCCTGTTCAAATGACTGCCTCTTGGTCTATGTACAGATTCTGCGTTAGCACAATTAAGCATTCCAGAATTCCCATTCTCCACAATGTTATTCATAATTTGTTATGATACACACAGTCAAATGCCTTAGCATAGTTAATAAAACATAGGTAAACATCTTTCTGGTATTCTCTGCTTTCAGTCAGGATCTGTCTGACATCAGCAATGATATCCCTGGTTCCACATCCTCTTCTAAATCCAGCTTGACTTTCGGCTGCACAAGACCTCTTTAAAGTGTTGAAAAGAAATCATCTTGAAGACTAAGGTGCACCTGACCCAAGCCATGGTGTTTTCAATTGCCTCATATGCATGTGAAAGCTGGACAGTGAACAAGGAAGAGCGAAGAATTGACATCTTTGAATTGTGGTGTTGCTGAAGAATATTGAATCTACCATGGACTGCCAAAAGAATGAACAAGTCTGTCTTGGAAGAAGTACCACCAGAATGTTCCTTAGATGCAAGGATGGCAAGACTTCATCTCAGGTATTTTGGACATGTTATCAGGAGGGACCAGTCCCTGGAGAAGGACATCATGCTTGGTAAAGTAGAGGGTCAGTGAGAAAGAGGTAGACCCGCAACAAGATGGACTGACACAGTGGCTGCAACAATGGGCTCAAGCATAGCAACAACTGCAAGGATGGTGCAGGACCAGGAAGTGTTTTGTTCTGTTGTGCATAGGGTCACTATGAGTCGGAACCGACTCGACAGCACTGAACAACAACAACAATGGTTCGGTGCAAGACGACCCAAATCTAATAGAACATCCCTAACTTTTGTTTTCTTGGGGTTCTCTCAAAAGGTCACTTGGCTTTTTCCACCTCCTCAACTCCCTATCCAGCTTACTGAGACTGGATTCCCAATAAATTAGTTGATGGATGATTTTTTCCTGGGTACCTAGCAACTGTTTCTTGGCCTTAAAACACACACACACACACACACACACACACACACACACACAATGGTAATGGCTCCCTGAGGCAAAGGAACTCAGACCATGGAGGCTCTGTTAGCTTCTTAGAATGAGAGAGCCAAAAATATCTTTCTTTTCTCCAAGTCTATCATAATAGTGAATGCAAACCTCAAATTAGTATCTCTATAAAATTGGCCTGCAGCAACAGCATTCGTGAGAACTAAGTGCAAAGCACTGTGCTAAGTGTTTTCTTTGCAACTATTATCTCAGTTAAATTAAAGATAATATTCTGTTCCTCCTAATGGAGGTGCCACAAAAATATTAATAACACATGTTCCCATCTGCTCCCTTGGGGCTACGCGTTGCTTCTCATCCCCTCTCCCCAAAAAGAAAGAAACATCTATGAGTTAATCTGAAAGTGGATTGCTATGAACAGAACCCCTTACAAAAGTCAAGAACTGATCTCTTACATATTAAGTTCAAAGAACACTCTTCCGTTGTCCAATTTGTGAATAAATCAAATTGTTTTTCCCTCTTGTCTAGGGGAGAAATTACGAATGAGTTCCAGGAAAAGAGAGAGAGAGAACAGAAAGAATTTTAGAGAAGAGCGAGCTGGTGTTGAGAATTGGCCCATCTCTCATCCTCCTTTATGCTGGAAAGGTGAGGGCTGGAGGGGTGAGAGGAGGAAGGGAAATAAATTCTATAAAGTACTGACTGAAAAAGAGAACGTGATTTGAGAATAGTACCCCGATTCTGCTCTGATGGAGGCATGCATATTTTTGTAGGGAAAGTTGGCCTTTGGGTCATCCACAGGAAGCCATCTGGTGGAGCAAAAGGTTGTTCGACCAAGACCCCTGGGAAGAGGTGCCCTCCATGGGAATCACTCATTTCGGGTGCTGCCCAGAAGCTGAAGGTGCTCCTAGAAAGAATGGCTCCCAGGTCTCATCTGTGCCAAGAGATGAGATCATGATGCCGACAGCAGAAGAGCAAATAGCAGGGAAGACTGGAGTGTATACCCAACCCCTTGACTCACTGCTGCCCAGCTGTGGGTGCCTAAGTCCCCCTGACATTGGAACTCACTCCAGAGAGGAGCGAAGGAAGAAACTGCAAATGGTTTTGAACTGGATTTGGACCTAAAAATCCTAAATTTGACAGAAGCCACTGATTGGCCTGAATTTACCCCAAAGTGTTTAAAGTTGCATGCCAAAAGACAGCTTGAGAGCTCAGAATCAAAAATTCAAGTCAGTTCCAGAAATGAAGAGCGTTACATTTTTTACATACCCAAATGATGACCATGAAATTACCAACCCTCCACAGCTGTTCGTACCCATGAGTCAAGGAAGCCTTGACCTGGAACACAAAGGCTGGCTCCGCTTTTGGGATGGTGGAAGAAAAATAAAACTCTTATTGTTTTGACATTCCTGTAGCAGCAAAGACAAACCACAAATTAACGTCTGAGTAAATTGTACTGTAAAAATAATAGCTATAATAACAACAATATTTGCTACCAAAATAGAGATCTGTGTACCACGCATTTTGCTATGTACATCATTTACAAATGTTATGTCATTTAAACCAACGAAAATATTCCCTGCATTCCAATGGAGATGTTCTATATGACTTAGGTTGAAGTGAGGACTAAGCCCTCCACATATCCTATCCTGGAAATTCCTGTAACTCGGGCTCCCTATGAGCTAATCTGAAGAGAAAAGGTCAAGGTTAGAGAACAGGTGCATGGAGGTATGAAATTCATAATGTGGATACTGTCCCAATTCGGTACTCTGCCTTTCTGATAAACAGGACCCCTGGACTCTGGTTTCCAGATGAGGTAGAGTAGACCAAGGAAGAAGGCTAGGATGCAACAAGTGAGGCACTTTCCTAGGGTGTAAAATTTAAGGGGTCACCAAAAAAACTCAGTACTGAAGATAATATTTTAATGCAATATTTTTTAAATATAAAATTTAATACAAAAATCAATATTACTGCTGTTTCCTTTTGCTGCAGGCTGAAACATATCTCAGCATGGCACCGATACTGATCCTGAAAAGAAAAAATAAAACTGTCTTTAGTCACAGACTAAAGATTGTCTATGAAGAAAATCCAAGTAATCTACCAAAAAGTGCCTAGAACTAATGAAAGAGAGTAAGAAGTTCTCAGGATACATGGTCAATATACAGTAACCAATTGTTTTTCTATGTAATAGTACTGAAAATTGAATTCAATTTTTTAAGTACTGTTTACAATAGTACCAGAATAAGACTTAGGCATAAGTTTAACAAAGTATGTTCAAGATCTGTATGCTGAAAACTACAAAACTGTGATGAAAGAAATTAAATTACCTAAATAAATGGAAAGATATACCATATTCTTGGGTCGGAAGACTCAATATTGTTAAGATGACAATTCTCCCCCAAATTGTTCTATAGATTCAATGTAATATCCATAAAAAAATCTCAGTACATTCTTTTGTAGCTATCAACAATGATTCCAAAATTTACCTGGTGTCGTGGATTGAATTATGTCCCCCCAAAACTGTGTGTATCAATTTGGCTGGGCCGTGATTCCTGGCATCGGGTGATTTTTCCTGTGTTGTAAATCCTGCCTCTGTGATGTTAATGAGGGAGGATGGGCGGCACTTGTGTTAGTAAGGCAGGAATCAATCTACAAGATTGGATTGTGCCCTGAGGCAATCTCTTGAGCTATAAAAGAGAGAAGTGAGCAGAAGGGGAGGGGGCGGGGAATTTCATACCACCAAGAAAGCAGTGCCAGCAGCAGGGTGTGTCCTTTGGACCTGGGATCCCTACGTGGAGAAGCTCCTAGCCCAGGGGAACATTGATAAAAAGGCTGACAGAGAGAGAAAGCCTTCCCCTAGAGGTGACGCCCTGAATTTGGACTTCTAGCCTACTTTACTGTGAAGAAATAAACTTCTTTTTGTTAAAGCCATCCACTTGTGGTACTTCTGCTGCAGCAGCACTAGATGACTAAGACACCTGGAGAGGCAAAGGAACTAGAGTATCCAAAATAATTTTCAAAAAAGAAACGAAGTTGGAGGGCTCATGCTATCTGATTTCAAAACTTACTATGAAGTTACAGTAATCAAAATATTGTAATATTAGCAAAAGAATAGATGCATTGATCAGCAGAACACAATAGACTCCATCAATGGAGCCATACAAATGCAGTAAATTAAGTTTTGACAAAGGTGCAAAGGCAATTTAATGAAGAAAGTGTATCTTACCAACAAACTGCAGGAAAAATGCAGGCAAAAAACACAACAAACAAAGCAAAAAGCAACGCTAGATAAAGTAGAAAATCTAAACAGTACTATCATCATGAAAGAAATTAAAAGCTTTCCCACCAAGAAAATGCCAGACTTTAATGCCTTCACCAGTGACTATTAACAAACACATAAGGAAGAAATGATGTCAATAGCTCACAAAACTTTTAGAGAGTGTAAAGAGAGACCCCTCTAACTATTTTATATTGATACCAAAACTGGACATCAACAGGAAGGAAACATTACAAGTCAATCTCGTTCTTGAAAACAGACACAAAAATGCTAAACAAATTGTTCACATAGAATTCAGCTTTATAGGCAATGAACATACAATTCAACCAGGTTAGTTTTATTTCAGTAAGGTAAGGTTGATTTAGCATTCAGAAATCAAAGTAATTCACCATAACACAGGAAAAAGGGGTAAAAATCAAATGAGCACCTCAATAGATGCAGAAAAGGTATTCGAAACATCCATATATAATTAACATAAAATTGTTTGCAAATTAGTGTCTGGTTAAAGACAGTAGAAAAACAAAAAACTATAGCAAACATCACACTTAATGGTGAAATGTTAAAAAGGAAAAGCTGTCTCTGAGATCAGGGACAATGAAAGGATGCCTTCTGCCACCACTTCCATTGAACAGTGTAGGAGGACCTGGGAGCCCTGGCGGCACGATTGTTAAGCCCTCCGCTGCTAACTGAAAGGTTGGTGCTTTGAACCCACCCAGCTGTTCTGTGGGAGTTAAAACCTGGTGATCTGCTGCTGTAAAGATTACAGCCTAGAAAACCCTATGGGACTATCAAGATCTAGCCAGTAAAGTAAGACAAAAAAAGAAATAAAAGTGTATGGTTAGAGAAGAAGAAATGAAACTTCATTATTCACTGATAGATAATATGAGTATAAAAAATCCAAAAGGATCATCAGATCCATTTAAGCAATTTTAACTAACTTGCTACATACAAGGTCAATAATTTTTTAAATCCATTGCCTTCCTACATACTAGCAACAAACAATTAGAAAATGACACTTTAAGAAGTTAGCATTCACAAATTAGCAAAAACACCTAGTCCTAATCTCACAAAAAAGGTCAAGACTCTGTGTAGAAAACTATAAAAAAATGATAGAGAAAAAGTAAAAAAGACCTAAATAAATTGAAGTATATACTATGTTCATCGACTTGAACAGGCACTTTACAAAAGAGGATATTCAAGTTGTCAGTGCATATGAAAATTTGTTCAACCTCAGCAATAAACAGGGAAATAAAGTCCTTGGGTGGTGCGTGCAAATGGTTTGTTCTCGGCTACCAACAAAAAGGTTGGCAGTTTGAATCCACCCAGCGTGCCACAGGAGAAAGGCCTGTTGATCTACTTCTATAAGATTACAGCCACTGAGGGGGAAAAAAATCAGGGAAATTAAGGCACTTTAGAGAGTGCTTTGAGATTACTAATTTGAATAACTGCCAGAATGGCTAAAATTAAAAGACTGACAATACCAAGTATTGTTGAGGATGTGGAACAACTGGAATTCTCATATATTGTTAGAGTGTAAATTAGCACAATTTGGAAAATTCTTTGATATCTCTTACTAACTCAATAAATTCAGTATTATGTATATACCCATTAGAAATGTTCAAGAATGTTCATCAAAAGCATCATTTGCTTAAGGTTTAAGGCTTAAAGATCATCGCAGACCAATAGTTTCAGGGATTCATCCAGCCTCCATGGCTCCAGAAATTTTTAATTCCATGAAAATTTGAAATTCTGTTCTACATTTTCCCACTTTTGATCAGGATTCTTCTATAGAATCTTTGATCAAAATGGTCAGTAATGCTAGCTGGGCACCAACTAGTTCTGGTCTCATGGCAAAGGAGTCAGCTATTCATGGAGGCAATTAGCCACACATTCCATTTCCTCCTCCTATTCCTGACTCTCCTCTGTCCTCTGTTTCTCAGGCAAAAAGAGACCAATTGTTGTACCTTGGACGGCCACTTGCAAGCTTCTAAGACCCCAGGCACTATGCAACAAGCTAGGCTGTAGAAGAGAAGCATTAAACACGTTATTAGACCAATTAACTGAAGTCTTCTTAAAATCCAACAACAGTTTAGTGTACCAAGTAAAGAATGTCTGCCTTGAGCATTGTGCTTTTTTAAGATGTATCTATATGGGTCAAACTGACAACAGAAACTAGAAGATTAGATGGGAAAGTTACGGGGCAGCGAGTTTATGTCAACGGGGAGGAACAACCCAGAAAACGAGGGTGAGAATGGTTGCACAACTCGAAGAACATAATCAATGTCACTGAATTGTATGTGTAGAAATTGTTGAATTTGTGTATGTTCTGCTGTGTATAGTCTCAACAACAACAACAACAATAAAATAAATTTTAAAAAATTATTATTTGTAAACTTGGAACAACCCATACGGCCGTCAACAGTGTAATAGATAAATAAATTACAATATTTTTCTACAAGGGATTATGTTGTTGCTGTTGTTGTTAGATGCTGTTCAGTCAGTTCTGACTCATAGTGACCCTATATACAACAGAACGAAACACTGCCCCATCCTGTGCCATCCTCACAGTCGTTGCTATGTTTGAGCCCATTGTTGCAGCCACTGTGTCAATCCATCTCTTTGAGGGTCTTCCTCTTTTTCACTGACCCTCCATTTACCAAGCATGATGTCCTTCTCCAGGGACTGGTCCCTCCTGATAACGTGTCCAAAGTACGTGAGACAAAGTCTCGCCATCCTTGCTTCCCAGGAGCACTCTGGCTGTACTTACTTCTTCCAAGACAGACTTGTTCATTCTTCTGAGACTATACAGTAATGAAAATGAACAAATTATAGCTGCACGTACACCATGAGTTGATCTCATAAAGATAACATTGAATGAAAGAAATCAGACTTAAATAAATATATAGTTCATATCCTCACTTATATGAAATTCAAAAAAATAAGTAAAGTTATAGTTTTGGGATTCATATTTAGGGTGCCAGATAAAAGTCAAGAGATAAGATGCAAGTTACTTTGGGGAGAGAAAAAGTGAGTAATGATTAGGAGGCCTGAAGCCAAAAGGATTTCCGGCAATATTCTATTTCTCAGTCTTGTTACATGAATGCTTGCTTTGTGATAAATCATCAAACTGTACATTTTTATTTTGTGCACTTGTCTGTACGTGTGTTATGTTGTTTTGTTCTTGTCTTACGCCATCAAGTTGATTCTGATTCATGGCAACCCCTATGTATTACAGAGTAGAACTGCTCCATAGGGGTTTCTCGGTGGTATATTGTGTGTTTTACTTGACAATAACAAAAAAAATTAATATAATTAAGGTACTTCATGGCAGACTAGACTACCCTGAAATTTCGATACATTTTTCAACTAAAGATAGAACAAAATATCACCAGTTGCCTTGGAGTTGATTCTGACTCATGGCAACCTCATATGTGTCAGAATAGAACTGTGCTCCATAGGGTTTTCGATGGCTGACTTTTCAGGAGATTATCAGGCCTTTCTTCTGAGATGCCTCTGGGTAAATTCAAACCGTCAACCTTTCAGTTAGCAGCCAAGCACATCAACCATTTGTACCCCTCAGGGACAAAACAAAATTTAGGAAAATAATTATATGACCAAGCTTGCAAGAAAGAAAGAGAAATCCTCAGGTGCTAGAATGGTAGCACTCATAATGGTAGGACCTAATGTTGATGCTGAGACAGCCTAGCTGGCCGGGGCTAGGGAGAGCAGTGCCAGTACAAGTAACAGGGGCTTAGGTGTTATTGCCCATGCCAGCTTAGAGTGTGGGGAGGATGAAGAGCTCAGTTTTGAACATTTTAAGCTGTAGATGCATGTAAGAGTCCGGTAGGCAGGTGGTTGTTAAATGTCTGGAATTCAGAAAAAAAGTCTAAGCGAGAGGTTGAAATTTGGAAATCTAGCCTGCTGTTAGGATTTAAAGACTATTTTCAGGGGCTCGAACTCACATAGCACCCCATGCTTTCTCTACCATAGCATCCTCCCTGTTAATACCAGCATTTTCCATTCGTGTATTTGTCTTTCCCTTTAGCCTGAGGACTGGGAATATTTCTGTATACTCAGCGCTGGGTGCAGAAAAGATGCTCCAAAAAGAAGTTAATTGAGCTATGAGTAATTTTATCAAGCAACAGAAAGCCAAGGAAGAAATGTGGTCAGGCAAAAGACATGGCGAGAAGCAGGTGAGACTGGGAAAGTAGGAGGATGTGTTGGAAAAGGGAGAGATGGGCTTCCAAGGAGCCACTTGGGAAGCTGCAGAGGAAGGAGTGGCTCAGGGAAGATGGGGGGAGGCTTCATAGAAGAGGAGGTTGAAGCCACCTGGTTCCAAGGCTGCCCTCTTCCTTCCAAGGGCTAACATGTGATTTCAAGGAAGCACCATCTGGTTGATGGGTTTATTAGGAAAGTCCCTCCACCTCCCACCACCCCCACCCTGCTGCACCCTAGCCTCGGGTGCCCATAAGGATATGATATGAACAACCCACGCCCTAAAGTAGGATCCAAATTCCAGCCTCTTTTGTTACCAGAGACGTACCTACTCTGCTCAAGAAAGTCAGGGAGTCTCTGTGTCTTGGGTCCAACAAATCTGCTTTTAAATGCCTTAAGCCACCTGTGTTGGATCTGTGAACGATCCGTCAAAGTCCTTCCTTCCAGAAGAAAAACAACACCCAGCTGACAAAAGGAACATCTCCACTGCATCCAAAGCCCTCACCCCTGCCAGCTACTTGCTGCAAGAACAGTTGCCTAACTCAGCCTTCTTTCTGAATGGATTTCACGTCATTGCCAACTCCTGAGGAAACTTCAGTCACCACACCTGGGACATCTAAAGAGCAGGCACCAGGCTCACAATCCAGGGGACACTTCTTGACCTACTTGCCTATGATCCTTATTGAGGCCAAAGCACCATCAGAAATTCAGTCCCACACCTGAGTCTTTTTGAAGCTGGAAGGAGAATTGGGAAGTTAAGCGAGCTACATGACCTTTTAAATGATATGACTATAACTGGAGGAGGAGTGGGTTATAATGTTACCTTAAAAAGAAGAAAGGTGGATATGAAATAACTGTACAGTAGAGCATGCAAGGGGTGGGATGCAGAGCCCAGGGAAAGGAGCCTTGGGCAGGAGTAGCAGGCGGGGAGTGAGCAGGACGTCACAGCTGCAGTCTATTTCTCTGTAATTTGATTGTGGGACACTGAAGAGCTTTCATATGATAGAGGCAAAGAGTGCCTGGGGTTATAAACCAAAACATGGCAGTTTGGCCACATGTGTCAAAAACCTTAAAAGTGTTCATATGATTTGACCTAGAAATTCCCCTTCAATTAATTTATCCCAAGGAAATAATTAGGGGTGTACACTGGTATCTAGTCATATGAATTACCAAACAAACCAACCCACAGTGTTGTTTATAATAAAAAGGGTAGAAAACAACCTCAATATTCAAAAATGGAGGGCTGGTTAAGCAAATGATAGTATGTGTTCTTAAAATGCAAGGTACACTGTCAGCAGGACCCTAGGAGAGTACACAATCATTAAAGAGTTCTAGAAGTGTATCTATGAACATGGAACAATGGTACAGGATAGCTTATATGAGGAAATGAGAGCGCAGACAATTATGCAAAGAAATAATCTTTCTTTTTTTTTAACAAGGCAGAGGACATATATAAAAGAGAAAAGAAGGCTCATGTGTGGGAGGCAAGGGTTAACTATGGTGATCTCTAGGTGGTGGGATTAAGGGAGCTAATTATTTTCTTTTTGCTTACCTATAGTTTTCTAAAATTTGCCACAGTGAACATATTATTGAAGCAAGAGAGGGAAAAGGCAATAAGAAAAAAAAATTTTTTTAATGTACCACCTGGATTTATTTTCAGGGCTGTTTTCCATAAAGAAACCAATTTTTCATTATCTCATAAGAGTTGCTGTGTATGTGATGCTGGCATGAAGAAAAGATAATAAAGGAGACACGAGTAAGCTCCATGCAGATGGATTCATGTGGCATCTGTGGGGCCTAGGATAGCAGTTAGCACGCAGGTGGCCCACAGTGAGGAGCCTGGTGGCGCAGTGGTTGAGCGTTCGGCTGCCAACAGAAAAGTCGGCAGTTCAAACCCACCAGCCCCTCCACAGCAGAAAGATGTGGCAGTCTGCTTCCGTAAAGGTCAGAGCCTTGGAAAGCCTATGGGGCAGCTCTACTCTGTCCTATAGGGTAGCTAAGTTGGAATCCACTAGAGGGCAATGGGGTTTAGGCCCACAGGAAACGGTTGTGAAAGAAATGATTCAATGAAATGTAGATGAGGATGAGGTCAGGGCAGGTTACTAGGCTTCCCCACTAGTTAGAAAACTGCTCTCTCACCCGAGCCACCATATGAGGTGTAAAGTCATGCCTTAGTGAAATAACAAATTACCGCATGCCATGAACCCCTGATGCAGCTCCAGAATTGCCAGAATCTAGAATGTTCTTTCTATAAAGGTTTTGAGCCTATGAGAATTGTGAACTCCAACTCCTACCTACTGCTCAGACTGCTGATCAACCTGGACTCCAGCCCCCTTAGATGTGAGGCATTTGCTTCAGAAAGCCTCTGAGGCAAAAATGCTTTGGTATTGATGATGTATCATCCTCAGAAATGTTCTATCTTCTTTTCAGGCATATTGTCATTACCACAATATCCTGAAGGCATTACTTAGATGTCATGAAACAGCAGCCTTTTAAATTCATGCGAGGGGCTGGTCCGGCTATTTAATCTCATTCTTAAATGTAAATGTTTCTGACCCTAAGGAAAAAAAGACCAGGGAAATATTATTAAAAGAGGGGGTGAGTCTAATGCCTTTTATCTGACAGAGACAAGGCAAGACTGGAGGTATTTATTGGTTCAGTACTTCAGCAACATGGGATTAATTGTCTCTGAGTGTTTTGATAGGTAGTTAGTACAAGGGTATTAATGAAAACAGCTCCATTTCATTTTAAAATTAACTACTTAGCCATTGAGCAATAGGAGCTGATAAATTATGGCAATAAATTTGTGGCTGAGATTTATGTCCTCGTAACTCAGAGTAGGGCCATAGGCATGCTCAGATAGGGTGGGGAGATAACCAAAAAAACCCCAAAAAAAAAAAACCAAAGCCGTTGGCCATCAAGTAGATTCTGACTCATAGTGAACCTATAGGACAGAGTAGAACTGCCCCATAGGGTTTCCAGGGGGCACTGGCGGATTCAAACTACTGACCTTTTGGTTAGCAGCCAAGCTCTTAACTGCTGTGCAGGGCTCCAGGGTGGGGAGATAAGGAATACCAAAAAGTAGCTTTAGCCCAAAATAAGCATTTCTCCCAAATAGTTGCTCAGTCCATTAGCAGTCACTTCTTTCTGGCATGCCAGCTGAGACCCCAGCCCCTGCATTGGTTGGTGGAGACCTGGGCTCCCAGGCACCACAGGCAGGTCCCCGGCCATGCTGCTGGATGAAAAAATGTACCTCATTTCCAGTCTTTGGGAAGAAGTGTCCAGGGTGCCTGTTGGGACTGTGCTCATTTTGGCCCGAGCTTTGGGGAAAAGTGTCCTTATTCACCTGTGCTTCTGAGAAGCGGCTCCACCCAGGCCAACTCACCTGACACAGCTGCTATTTCCTCAGTGCTCCCCACTTGCTAAACACTGGAAAAGTATACCCAAATGGACACAGCAAAGAGGAAATGTTATGGATCGCATCGTGTCGCTTCAAAATAAGTGTTAATTTCCTGGCCCTTCTAACTGTAGATAAGATCCTGTTTGGAATTAGGCTTTTTGTTTTGTTATTTTAATGAGGTCATAGCAGTGTGGGGTGTACCCTAAACCTAATCACTTCTGAGTTAAATACCAGAAATACATAGATACACACACAAGAGAAGACAGAGGGTATGTGAGGATTGTCTAGAAGTAAAGGAATGCCAAGGAACCAAGGAACGCCAAGGGGTACCTACAAGGAAAGAACTGACATGGTTGAGATTCTGATTTGGACTATTAGCCTCCAGAACTGTGAGAAAATGTTTCTGTTCTTTAAAGCTACACACCTGTGGTACTTGTGTTAACCCAGTACTAGAAAACTAAGACAGGGAAGGAAATATTCCTGGTACAGTTGTTGCCAGGCTCTGGGATAGCTGCCTAATTTACACGATTTCGTTTAATCCCCAAAACAATCTTGAGAGGTCTCTCTTACTAATCTATTATTAATTCCTTTGTAGAGACGTGGGAACTGAAACTCATAAAAGTTAAGTTGCTTGCCCTGGGCCCATATACTGTGCTCACAGAGAGGCAATGTGGCAGAGAGGATGTGGATTTTGGAATCACAGAAACCAGAGTTTGAATCCCAGGTATCCCACTAACTAGTTGGGTAATTCTGAGACAATTACTTAATCTTTCTATGCCACCATTTTTTTGATCTGTCAAAAAAAAAAAGAAAAAGATATGACCCAGCAATTATGCTCCTAGGTATTTACCCAAGTGAATTGAAAACTTATATCCACACAGAAACCTGCACACAAATATTTATAGTAGTTTATTCATAACTGTCAAAACTTGGAAGCAACCAAAATGTTATTGAACAGGTGAATGGATAAACAAACTGTGGTGCCACAAAAAGACATGGAGGAGACATAAATGCGTATTGCTGAGTAAGGAAGCCAGTCTGAAAATCTTAAAAACTGTATGATTCCAACTATGTGACTTACTGGAAAAAGCAAAGCTATAGAGACAATGAGAAGATCAATGGTTGCCAAGGGTTTAGGGAGAGTGAGAGGGATAATTAGGGGGAATAACGGCGTTTTAGGGGTCCCTGGGTGGTGCGACAGTCAACATGCTTCCCTGCTAATCAAAAGGTTGGCGGTTCAAGTCCACCAGAGGCACTTTAGAAGAAAGGCCTGACAACCTGCTTCAAAATACCAGTCACTAAAAACACTATGAAGTACAGTTCTACTCTGACACACGGGAGGTCAACATGAGTGAGACTGACTCACTGGCAACCAACAACAACAGCAAGGCATTTTCAAGGGCAGTAAAACTAGCCTATATGTAGTGAATAATGAACACGTGACAATACACATTTGTCAAAACCTATAGGACTGTAGAACACAAAGAGCTAACCCTAATGTAAACTGTGGACTTTACTTAATAATAATGTAGTAATATTGGTTCACCAAGTGTAACAAAAGTATCACACTGTTACAAGATGTTAATAATAGGAAGAAACTATGTGTGGAGAGATAATGAGGAATATGGGAGCTATCTGTACTTTCTGCTCAATTTTTCTGCAAATCTAAAACTACTCAAGAAATAAAGTCTTTTACTGTATTTTTATGCAAATAACACGCACCTTCTACTATATTTGCTTGACAACTTCGCCCTCCCCCTGTGAGGTATTTTCTTAAGTGCTACCATGCCAATATTTTTTACATGTTGCTGCAAAAAAGAATTAGCGTACTGCACTTAGGAAAATACTTGGAGGGTGGAGGACAGGAGGGCCCAGTTGGCAAACAAACAGGAGCGTGTTATTTGTGTAAAAATATGATAATTAAAAGGAAAAATAAAGATGGTAACACAGTCTTTACAAGATACTTGAGAAGATTAAATTAAATAATACATTTAAAGTTGACTGAGCTGGAATTTCAAGCCAGGTTTTTCAGATTCAAAATTCTTTTGGCTAAACCATTTAAACTCATGACCTTGGAGAGATACAGCAGCCAAGACAGGGTCTTTTTGTAAATTTATTTTTCTTGTTGTTGAGAATATACACAGCAAAACATTCACCAATTCAGTGATTTTTACATGTACAATTAGGAGACATTGATTACATTCTCACCCTCTACTTTCAAATTGTTCCTCTCCCATTAACATAAACACATGGCTCCCTAAATTTCCTTTGGAGTTGCCATTGTCAGTTTGATCCTGTAGAGATAGTTCTTAAAAGAGCACAATGCTCAAGGTAGACATTTTTTACTAATTAAGCTAAACTATTATTTGATTTAAAGTAGACTTCAGGGGATATTTTTGGCTTAAAGTTTAAAGATTATTTCAGGGCAATAATTTTGGGGGTTCATCCAGCCTCGATGGCTCCAGATTCTAGATTCCATGAGAATTTTAAAATCTGTTCTGCAGTTTCACCTCTTTGATCAGAACTCTTCTATAGAATCTTTGATCAAAACATTCAATAAAGGTAGCCAGGTACCATCCAGTTCCAGCCTCATGGCAGAAGAGGTAGTTTTCACGGAGGCAATTAGCCACATATTTCATTTCCTCCTCCTATTCCTGACTCTCCTTCTTCCTTTATTGCTCCATGTGAGCAGAGAACAATTATGTAGCTTGGATGCCTGTTTGCAAGCTTTTAAGACACCAGGCACTACACAATGAACTAGGAGGTAGAACCAAAAACCCAAACCCGTTGCCATCAAGTCGATACCGACTCATAGCAACCATATAGGACAGAGTAGAACCGCTCCATAGGGCTTCCAAAGCTGTAATCTTTATGGAAGCCAACTGCCACGTCTTCCTCCCACAGGAGCTAGAACAGAAGCACTCAACATGATATTAGGACAATTTAACTGTGATGTCCCATGAAACCATGGCCCTACACCTCCAAATCAAGAAACCAAATCCTATGAGATGTTTGGTTGTACATAAGCAGCCTCAAGAGCTGCTCTTTTATTGTTGTTACTGTACATATATCTATCACACAACATTTGCCAATTCAACTTTTTACAAGTGTACACCTTATTGCCATCAATTACATTAGTGGGCTATGCAACACTCACCCTTAATCAATTTGATTTTTCCATTACCATAAACCAAAGCTTGGTGCTCCATAAGCAATAACCCCTCTTTCCCCCCTCCCTCCCATCCCTGCTAACCACTAATTAACTTTGGGGAAGACAGGGTCATAATAATAAAAGTGGACAGTTCCAAAATTTGCGAAACACTTTCCATTTGTCATAGCTTTTAAATAGCCTTTCACCAACCTTATGGGGCTCATGATGATGATATTGACGATGATCATGGTAGTTATCCATTTGCATAATGAGGAAACTGAGGCAAAGAGAGGTTAGTTTCCTCACCTGAAATCAAACAAATGGGACATAACAGGACTCGGATTCAAACCCAGTCTTCTTACATCAATTGCATATTCTTGCCTCTAGACCAGAAAGGCAATATTAGGAAGGTAAAAACCAAAACCAAAAAAACAAAACCCAAACAAACTCACTGCCATTGAGTCAATTCCAACTGATAGCGACTCTATAGGACAGAGTAGAACCACCCCTTCGGGTTTCCAAGGAGCAGCAGGTAGATTTGAACTGCCAACTTTGGTTAGTAGCCAGGCTCTTAAACACTGTGCCATTAGGAAGGTAGTGGTTTAATAATTCTGGGGGAGAGGCTTGGGTTTTTTACGGGTATAGAATCATTCAGCAAAGAACTCCAAATGATTAGCCAGTGGTGCCCTAATCAAACAGGTAACCCATGACTTATCAAACACTTTCTTTAGACTGAGGATGAGGTGCGTTCTTCTCTAGCCAGTAAATGAGTCTTGATTCTACGTATTATCCTCACTAAGAGTCCACTGCCCACCCCCTGCCCCACTTCGGTAGCAACAGATCTTGCATGCCTGAGGTATTCTAGAAAATACCAGTGTGAAGTAAAGAACATTCTGAGATGTAATTGAGGTTCTAATGCCTGTTGCACTATGGAAGAAATGCAATGCAGCCCAGGCTTTTTTTTTTAAAAAGGAATTCTTTGAACAAGGCACAAGTAGATCATAAGTTCACTCCTCACTGCATAACTTCGCAGTTTTCTCACGGCTTCGGTCCTCTTCCACCACCCTAACAACCCATCCCCCATGAGAAGCAGCGAGGACACTAACAGGAGGGGTGGAGGGGGCAATGGCCAGTGTGGTCTTTCCCCTAGTTCAGAGGGGTGTGCCTTTTCATGTCTGCTCTCCTCATCACTTATAATCTTTTGGTGTCTTCAGCATCTATCTATGAATCATGAAAAGTTGGCAGAAGGGCCATAATTTTACTTCTCATTTTGGTACCAAGGGTTTCACTTGGAGCCTTTCCTCCGTATCCAGCATTAATATATTAGACACATAACCAAAATTACATGGATCTTCAAGTTCAACTAAGGGACGTATAAGAACTAAATATATTAAAACCAAAATGAGAAAGGTTACCTTCTAACAGATAAATGTAATAATACAGATAAAAATCTTTCTTCATTAACAGTAAGAATCTCTTTAAAAAAGTATCTTTATTACTTACTCTCTCTGGGCCCCATTTTCCTCATCTGTAAAATGGACATAAAACAGAATCTACCTCATAGAACTGTTATGAAAGTTAAATGAGTTACTACAGGGGCCTTGGCACATAGTAAGTACTTTATAAAGTGTTCTCTATTGTTATCATTTGGAAAAAAAGTCTGGTGATCTCCTTCTGAAAAATCAGCCACGAAAACTTCATGGAGAACAGTTCTACACGGACAAACACGGGGTCACTGTGAATCAGAATTCACTCAATGGCAACTGGGTTGGTTTTATTGTCATTACATCTTGCAGAGAGTGATCACCTTTAAGCTGTCCGGGAGGGACAAGCACCTCCTAGTTGTAGCAGGGCAGCCCCAGTTTCTTAGCCACTACCAAGCTATGATGCTATCTTGACAAGAGTTCCTCAACTGCCCCTCTTAATGAAATGGTCAGGTGATATGGATGTTGAGGTAACTACCGTAATCTTAGGTTGTATAAATAACACCAAGAACAAGGAAGGCAGTTGGCTGATCCTGTCCCCACTGACCAGTCCATATGGGAGGTGGGTGTCTACCCTGAGGACTATGTAAAATGAGAGACAATAAAATAAAGTTCATACAGAGGACCTGTGTCATATGAAAAATAGTTTAATAAACTCAGATGTTTTCCCAGGAGAGACCAAGGGCATGCGTGTAAGCTGCCTTCACACATTTGAAGAGATGTTGAGTAGAAAAGGAATTAGACTTGTCACTCCAGAGGGCAGAACGAGAGAGGAAACTGGAAAGATTTCAGTACTCCACTCAGAAGACAGGTCAATGTCTCCCGTCTGCTTACTATACAAATTTCTCCAAAGACAAGTCTATGTTTTTCTGTTACCATTCCCTCAGCACCATTTGCGTTTTATGCCAGAGTCAGTTTATGTGTCACCTTAGATCTGTGCTCTTGCCTTCTTTTTCCTGTAGCTGTGGGGTCAGGCTGCTGCTGCCCCACCACCACCGCTGCAGACCTAAGGAGCCCTGAGTATAGCGCCCACTGGGAAAGACAAACTCCTGCACCTGCGCGCTAGCTTAACTGGGTCTGCAGGGGCTCTGGCTTGATGAGTGGCTTCCTGGAGAGGCTGGGTGAGGCACCCCAGAAGTGGTAGGGAGTTAAGACCCTGCAAAGGGACGGGATATGAGGGACAAGAGGGAGCCAGCAGTTAAATTCTCCCTTCTCTCAATGATCTATTCTGAGACACAGTAGTTTATTCAGATATTCTGAAGACGTGTTGCAAGCTTTATCTATCAGCTCTACTTGCTATGAAGTCGTGGCCGTTTCCGTAATGCACCCCTAGAATTTCCTTCCCACCTTCCCTGGCTCATTCTCCAACTGCCCTCCCCAGTAACATTCTTTTTTCAAATTTTCACATATTTGCTTTTTCCTTGTGGCAAATATACACATCATAAAACGGCTATTTTAACCATTTTGAGGTGTATAACCCAGTGGTGTTAATCACATTCACAGTGTTACGCAGCCACGCCACAATTTGTTTCCAAAACTTTTTCATCACCCCAGGTAGAAACTCTATCCATATAAATGAGATCATACAGTATTTGTCCTTTTGTGTCTGGCTTTTTTGCCCTAGCATAATGTTTTCAGGGTTCAGCTATAGCTTAGTATTTATTAGAACGTCTTCATTTTTATTGTGGACTAATACTTCATCGAATGTATATACCACATTTTATGTATTCATTCATCTGTTTATGGACACTTGGGTTGTTTCCACGGTCTGGCTATTGTGAATAATGCTGCAGTGAACACTGGTGTGCAAGTACCTGTCTGCGTCCCTGTTTTGGGGTATATACCCAGGGTCATATGGGAATTCTATGTTTAACTTTATGAGAAACCGCCAAAACTGTTCTTCCTAATAACATTTTAATGTATAAGCTTTTGCCTCAGACCCTGTTTTATTGGAAACCCAGGCTGAGATACTCCTCTTCCGCCTTCAGTCTGTCTTCTGTCTCCACCATTCTTGCTAAGATCACCAATGACTTGCATAGTGCAAAATTCAGTGGACATGTTTAGTCAGCTTCCTTGATGACTCTGCCTCATTGGACATTGGTAACATTTACACTCTTCTTAACCATTGCGGCTCTTGTTTGCTCCCTTGTCCCCCAACTCTCCACTGACTGTCTTCTCCTTCCTGGTCCTTCGTTCACCTCTTTGCCATGAGTCTTGTTGTTCCTCAGGGTTCCATACTGATATCGCTGCTCTTCTTGTCCTACCTACTTTCCCAGGTGGGTTCATCTATACTCATGGCTTCACCCAGCATCTGTCTGCTGGTAACTTTGTATCTCCTGCTTGGCCTTCTATCCTGTTGAGTTCATCCTCATTGATCCAATTCTGTACTACCCATATCTTCATGAAGGCCCCAAAATGCTTCAAATTCTATAATCCAAAATCATTCACAAGCAGACAGTTATTAACCAAAAGTATAGACAAATAAAATGTAATTAACATTGAGATAAGAGCTATAGAGGAAAATACATAGAGGAGTATAATGGAAAAAGACTAATAAGAAAGGACTATTTTCTCTGGAACCTGAAGGATGAGTGGAGGTAGCCAGGCCAAAACTGTGAGGAGAATATTTCAAGCAGAGGAAACAGCATGTGTGAAAGTGGTGAGGAGGGAACAATCTGGCGAGTTTAAGGAACTGAAAGTTTAAGGACCATAGTGAATGAGTAGGAGAGTGAAGCAAGAGGAGTTGGAGGAGTAACTGAGAATTTGATGGTGTGTATTTACCAGTTGCTGTCAAGTCGACTTTGACTCATGGCCACCCCATGTGTGTCAGAGTAGAACTGTGCTCCATAGAGTTTTCAATGGCTAATTTTTTCAGAAGTAGATCTCCAGGCCTTTTTCCGAGGTGCCTCTGAGTGGACTAGAACCTCCAATGTTTTGGTTAATAGCCAAGCATGTTAACCGTTTGCACCACCCAGGGACTTTGATGCTATATAGCTTTGTAAAATATTAAAAGTTGAATTAAGTATGGTTGAGTTGTTGGGTCTTCATACTAAGATTCTCCAACAGAATCTATCATTTTTGTTTTACGTGCTCAATTCAGAATTCCAGGGGTCTCACTGGCTGAATTAAAGCTACCTGCCCTTGTTTTACCCTCCAGAGAGCTGCTACATGACCCCTTCTGCCCTGGGATCTTCTCGTCCCCACCAAATCCAGGAAGCCCACGTCAGCTGCATCTCCCATCAGTATCCCCAGCCTCCAGATAACAGTCACTATGGCGCTGTTCAAAGATGCTGGTGCTCCCCTCATCAAGGTATTTCTCAAGATTTTGGCAAAGGGAATGTCCTCTGATGTCTCCTGGGAGACATAGTTACGGAGTGAGAGGGTGAGTTGCACATGATAAATTCACTGCAGCATTCCTTATCTCCCAGAGTCTTTGGATTCTTTCCTTTAGTTGATGTAAAGGAATTTATGACGTCTCAACTCTGTTTAGTGTTGGCCACCATTGAGTCTAGATTTCTGTCAACCAACTGAACAAACAACAGTGCCTACTCCCAGCTGCTCAAGCAAGCAGCAGAATCCGGAGTCTCTGGTAAGTGCATCCATATTGATAACTTCTACGTGGTCTAAAATTGTTTTCTTCTGTCTTTAGTAAAGAGCCTGCAGAATTAATTCCCACAAGTATTCTGCAGGTCATTGGAGGTATAAGTTAGTAGTCTTGTAAATCAGTTGTTGTATAGGACTTCTCCTCCAAGGTTTGACTTTCACTACCCACCTCCCCATGGGTATTCTATGCCTGATTCTGGAGACAAGAGGGATGCTGCAATACAGAACATGAAGAATCCACTCCTTCTTTCAGTATAATTCTTTTGGGTAAGGGAGTTACAATATTTTTGAGCAAAAAATGCAAAGAGAGTCAACACATAAAAGGGGACAGGTGCTTTGGCTAACACGGGAGGTTCAGTTAGTTCTCTGAGTTTTCCCATATACCATCATTTCAAGTCTTACCCTACCAATGCCTTAACTTCCTCCTAACGGAAGTGACAAAGACACATGTTGTAATTCTACAAACCTCAGAATCAAACTTCGAATTTGTTTTCAATTCTCTTGGTTGTATGGCTTTTGTTGTTGTTGTTGTTGTTGTCAGCTGCTGTCGAATTGGCCCCCAACTCATGGTAACCCCATGCTCAATGGAAAGAAACGCTGCTCCGTCCTGGACAATCCCCATGATTGGTTGCAGATCAGACCATTGTAATCCATAGAGTTTTCACTGGCTGATTTTTGGAGGTAGATTGTCAGGCCTTTCTTCCTAGTCCTTCTTAATCTGGAAGCTCAGCTGAAACCGTTCAGCATCACAGCAACACACAGGCCTCCACTGACAGATGGGTTGTGGCTGTGCATGAGGTACATAAGCTGTAATCGATTTCAGGTCTCCAGCATGGAAGGCAAGAATTCTACCACTGAAAAATTTAGTACTGGTATTGAAAGTTCTTGTGTTTTAGTATATGCCTTAAATTGAGAATTTGGGAATTTGAACTTGCTATTTTCTTTCAAACAGCTACGAAGGGCCATTAAAAGGAGCCATTCTGTCCAACAGTCCTTGAAATGTTTCTGCTCTTTATATTGTCCCAGGACTCTGGTTATGTGGTCCCCCGAAGCCTTCCTTTTCATGAGCACTTCATCCAAATGACAACAGGTGATAGTTTAGATGTTCTGCTACTGTGAGCCATGGGCTTCAGATTCCTGAATTCCTAATTCTCTGAGTACTAAAAAAATGATCACTGTCCTCAACCCCCACAATAAAGCCAGATACTCAATCCCAGATTTCTGCCATAAAGCCCTTCCGACTTGAGGAGCTGCCTGCAGCACACTCCCTGGTACAAATTTCTGTGTTGGTAAGTTGCAAGGAATAGAAACAGATTCTGACAAACATACACGAAAGAGGAATTCATTGGAAGGCATTGGGTAGCTCCCAGGTTCAGAAAATTGTCAGGAATCAAGCAAGGCTGGGCAGCAGAAGTAGCCACAGGCAGTGACGCACACAGCCATCATGGCCAGACTGCTGTCAGCACAGCTGCCAGGCTGATGTCAGCTTCCCTTGGTCTTTGCTTCACTCACTTAATTGTCAAGCATTCATTAGCCATCTGAGGTCACATGCCCTCACTCTGGCCACCAGGAGGCGGAAGAGGGGCAGTGGGTAAAACCAAAAGCTTGTTGCCATCAAGTCAATTCCGACTCATAGCGACCCTAGAGGACAGCATAGATCTGCCCCAGAGGATTTCCAAGGGAAAGCTGGTGGATTTGAACTGCCAACATTTTGGTTAGCAGCTGAGCTCTTTAACCACTACACCACCAGGGCTTCTTCCACCAACAGCCTGAAAACGTTTGGTTTTGGAAGGCCAAAAAATGACAAATGACCAGTGTTGTGGGATTGTGTTTAGTTTGTGTTTAGTTTGGGGGGAGGGTTGTTACACAGTACCGTGATGTTGGCAGAGGTAGGAAGATCTCATTGTTCATCTCCATTGTTCACAGTGGTTAAGAGCTACGGCTGCTAAACAAAGGACTGGCAATTTGAATCCACCAGCAGCTCCTTGGAAACCCTATAGGGCAGTTCTGCTCTGTCCTATAGAGTGTCTATGAGTCAGAATCGATTCAACAGCAATGGTTTTGGGTTTTTTTTTTGTTTTTTTTTTTTTGGCTCCTTGAGGTGTTGCCAGTCCTATATGGTATGTCATGAGCCCAAGCAGGTCACCATGGAATCCGCCTTCTCCCAATGGCAAGAGCTCTGTGCCACATCCTCTGATTCCATGAACTCCAGAAACATCCCTCCTGTCTCCACCACCACTCTGCTGCAGGAAAGGTGGCTAGCAACCCCACATCTCCTTTCCTAGACAACCAGCAAGGCTATTTCTACTCTGACATGTTCCCCCTTTATGCAGACTCTCTTCACAACTGTCTGGAATTTCTGTTGTCACTTCTCACCCAGGGCTCAATCCAAGGTGAGCCAGGATGCAGGGTTCATTTCTAGGCATCCAACACATCTAAGCTCTCTGTTTTTCCTGAAGCTCCTTTCCCTTTCCTAGTCTTGAGAATTTTTGTTGTTGTTGTCTGAAGGCAGGATAGCTGGTTTTACATCTATATTTCTAAATCTGTTACTTATACCCTGATTTAGGCTATTGAAACTCAGAAGCCAAGAGATTGATCCTTTGTTCTCTGTGTTCTGATTAGCCATCCCTCTTCCGAGGCAGAAAACATGGAACACACAAGCTGCTCACCGAATTGGAGGAAAGTTTAGAGGGAGAAGCAAAAATAAGTTAATATATCAAAATATTATTCTGCAACATAACTGTTTTTGTTTATCTGATTCTTAAATTTTTATTAATTGTATCTGATTGTGGTGTAATTTAAAAATGAAATTAGTTGCTTTATGAGGTAGTGAGATCTCCATCAGTGGAGGTATTCAAGCAGAGGCAGGGTGACCATCACTTAGGGATGTAGTACATGAAATTTCTCCATTGGTGGGATATAATATTAAAAAAAAAAAAACCCACTGCCATCGAGTCGATTCCAACTCAATATTTAAGAACTTTTCTAATGTTAATATTTTATGCTTTTATTTCTTTTTTATTACTTTTCTTTGTTTGCACCACAGGTCTTGCCATCTTAAAGGGAATATTTTGAGGTCCCTACTAATTAAAAAAAAAATTAAAATGGCTTCCCTGTTTCTAATAAATCAGTCAACATTTTTAATGGAACTCATTCTGAAGGTCCAAGATCAGCCATTTTCAATTCTTCTGTTGGTGTTGGTACAAATCTTTCTGTTATAATGATTTCATTGTTCTTTTAAGTTTCTTCTGGCTTTTTACCCCATAAACTTCCTGTGGGGTGGGTGTTTGCTTAATTTTCCCAGGTGAAGAGGAAAAAGCATTATTCTTACCCAAGTTTAGAGAAAGCATCATTAGAAACACTGAATAAGCTCTGGGCTGAAGTAAAAGGACATGTATCTCAGTCCTGGACAAGAGAATCAGAGAAGTTATTCAACCCTTTCTGAGCTTCAGTTGCTTATATACACAGTGAAAAGTGAAAACGCCTACTGCATCAATCAGAATTAAGTAAAAATGACAAGTCCACGTGTGATATGTTCCAGAGGTTACATGTCATGGCTCTGTCTTCATTTCTCTGCCATCCTCTCTACTCCACCCTCCTATATGGGTCAGCTTCACTCCTGGACTGCCTACCTCCATGTTAGGAAAACAGATGGCAGTATTTCCAGGTCTCTCCTCCACAAACCACACCCTCCAAAGGAAGAAGACTAGTTTCTTCCAGTGGTTACTATGAACAAAAGAGGAAACTTCACTCCTGGAAGTTCCAGCAGCTGTCTCCTCACATCTCACTGGCCAAACTGAGTCTCATACCCATGCTGACAAATCACTGTGTCCAGGGGTGGAGCAACCTGAACTTTTTAAATCAACCAGGGCCCCTGGAGGCGTCCCATCCAGAGACAGAAGCTAAGACCTAGGAAGGGACAACTCTTCAAAAGAAGATCTGGGTGATGTTTTTGGAAGAAGATGGAGAAATGGAGGCTGGGGAAGAACCCACCAGCTGTTCCCTACTCCTACACAACTCACTGGGTTAATATAAAAATCACATGAGATTGATGGCTGCGTTTTACACCTGTACAGTACCACATGACAACCTGCAAAGTGGAATCAGGAGACTAATTTGATATCTGAATCTGCCACTTTGGACAATTTACACAACTTATCTGAGCCTTGGTTTCCCCATCTGTCAAGTGGGGAATACCACCTAATAATGAAAAGTGCTCACAAATATCCATTTATTATAAATTGTTTTTAGTTGAATCCATGCTAGAATTGAGTCAGCTGTAATAAAACCAGTTTGGGCTGGTAAATTTGTAGATCTTGTTTGCAGCCTTAAGAAAACCACCCATAGGCATATCAATAAGTTCCAAGTAACCATGGCGCTGAGATTTCAGATGGAAGGAATGCTTTGTAAACCAAATTTTTAGTAACGTATAGAAAATCAAATTCATGTGTGCATAAGTCATCATGCCTTGACCCTTAATCTCCATATCTCTGATGCGGAAAGATTAATCTTTGAAAGAATAACTGACAACCCACTGCCTCGGGCTGCAGAGAAAATGAAAATGTCCTCTACAAATGTGATTCATATTACAATACTTATGCACGTTCTGCAATATCCAGTCTTGTCTGAATGAAAGGAACTCGGTCAACTATTCTGTTGGATGATGTACATTTTTATCTTTTTTCTTCTTATCTCACTCCCAGAATTGTTAGAAGCTACGAAGAGGTCTGTTTCTTGCTAACGCAATGTTATCTGTGAGCCAGGCATTCCCAGGGAGGCCGTATGGCTCGGTGGGATTTTGTCAGATTGTCCTGTGACCAAGTTCTGATTCACCTATTTACTTAGCCTTTCCAAGCTTTAGTGTTCTCTTTCGGAAAATTGGAGTGATAACAGTACTCACCTCATTGTAAGAAATAAATGACATACTGCATATTAAGTGCATAATAGAGAAGCTAACATGTTAGCTAATAGTATTTTTGGATTTCTGAGAAAGAAAAAAATGTATTTATGTTGGAAAAGTATCAGGGTAAGTTGATGCCTATCCTGAATTTAGACTTTGTTTCATCATCCTGGCTTGTATGCCCCAATATTTGAGGGGCCTAGAACAAGAATACAGATAGAGGTCCCTGGCCCATGGATAACCTCCTTTTTCTTACCCCCCAACTTAGGCTTACACTGTGAAGGATCTTCTGCACATGCTTGGCCATCCCAACCTTCATGTTCAAGCTCTTCCTATGCCGCCTCAAATATAAAGAGAAGCTCCTTGCTCACTTCTGATGATTAGGAGTATTTAAACCCATGCTGAAGTCTGTCATCGCCTTTAGGGGGTGGACAAATGAAGGGGCTATGAAAGAGGGCTTGGGGCCATTTGGTCAGGGAACTTCAGGGACGGCTGGTACCAATGGCATGACCTGTAAGGGACAACGAGGGATCTGGGTGTGCATGTCTCCTTGACCCTTGTAACCAATTTCCCCTCAACCCCTAGTCCTAAGCTACCACTTAACCTACTTTCTGTCTCTATGGATTTGCCTATTCTGGACACTTAACTATAAATGAAATCACAATATGTTGTTCTCTGTGTCTTTCACTTGGCATATGCTTTTAGGTTCATCTCTGTTGTAGCATGTATCAGTACTTCATTTCTTTTATTGCTGAATAATATTCCACTGTATGAATAGACCACATTTTATTTATACATTTGTCAGTTGATAGACATTCGGGTTGTCTCCACTTTTTGGCTATCATGAATAATGCTAGTATGATACCATTTGTATACAAGAGTTTGTGTGGACATATGTTTTCAATTCTCTTGGGAGTAGAATTGCTGGATCAAATGGTAACTCTAGGTTTTTTAACTTCTTGAGGAACTGCCAAACTGTTTTCTGAAGTGGCTTTATTATTTTATATTCCCATCAGCCACGTATGAGGGTTCAGTTTCTCCACATCGTCACCAACATTTGTTTTTATCTCTTTTTTATTATAGCTATCCTGGTGAGTGTGAAGTAGTATCACATTATTGTTTTGATTTGCGTTTTCCTGGTGTCTAATGATATTGAGCATCTTTTCATGCGCTATTTGACATTTTTTATCTTCTTTAAAGAAATGTCTATTCAGGTTCTTTGCCTATTTTTGAATTAGGTTATTTATCTTGAGAAACACATTTAATATCTATTCAGACTCACCTTTGCATTATTGGCCAAAAAATAGACACAAAAACAGCCAGTGGGATAGAGAAAGAGACAGACACAGCAGGGAGCTATTTCCCTTTCAGTAGTAGGGAGGAGGATTCCATTCAGTAAGTACGTCTGGGAGTACTTTAGAGATGGGGAGCCTGGAATTGACTCTTCCTCAGGGGATCTGCCTTTAGCATGAATCTCTAAACTAATTTTAATCCTAATATTTAAAGATATAAATTTCTTGTACCACGTGGCCCCAAAGTGAAACCTAGTATCAATCTTCATTAGGGTTCAATTAAGAAGTAGTGATCTTTTCTTAAACTGAATTAAAAACTGGCCATGTTGGACTTACCAAGAGAGGGTATATTGGCCTCCAAAGTAGAATTTTCTTAAGAGATTTTCAAGGGAAATCTTGATGAAATAAAATCTTTACCTTACACGCTAATTTCAGAATTTAATCCTCCCAAAAGACACAGCTTCAATCTACATGCGAGCATAGAAAGAGCGTTTAATTCAGTTCCTCTTTAAGTTCTTTGGATACTGCATTCTATTGGTTAAAGAAAAAGACATCCCTATAATTACACACTTATTCACTTAGTAATTATACACTTAGTATCCTTCACTATCCACATGCATTTGATAGTGTATTTGGATAGTGAGGAGTACCAGGTGATCTAAATCTACTTGGTTCCCAAGTTTCCGATAATAAATAGAGTTTGGATAGCAAAGAGTTCATTCTTGAATTCATCTGAATTGATTCCGCTCTTAAGTTCAAATAGCAAGAGTTTGGGTAGTGAAGATAGCTATACATTTATTTTTAAATTAGATTGCATACTTCTGAACAAACATATTAATGGGCACCATAAAAATCACACAAAATAGTCATTCTAAATAGATGAAATAGAAATAAATGTAAATAAAAATCGTAGTCATCATGCTTGGTCCCTGGGGTGTGTGTATCCTCTTTGGAGATCATCTTGGCCAGCCAAGAACGGGAGCATCCGCAGCTCACCATACGGAGTGCAGATGAAACATCCCGATCTATTTCACTGATTCTCAGAAGACTTCTCTGCTCTCATGTAAGTTCACAGCTATTAGCATGCCTAATGCTTAGGATGAGTGCATTTTCTTCATATAGCCTCATTTTATCACTTTATCAGTTTTGATGGTATTAGCCAATTTGTAATAGCTTCTCCCTTCTCTGTTTCACAGTAGATCAAACATTAGCGTTAAATGGGCAGTTTATGATTTCTCCTTAAAATAGAATCCTAATTGTGTTTAAAACTACCTTCTCCCTGGGTGATTTTTCAATAATAATTGCCAACATGCTGGAAGGTTTCTGTCCTTCAAGAAGAAACAGTGTAAATCTGGCCTCTTCTGGTCTTGTCCTCAATTCCACATCAGCAGTTGGCCTTTGCTGACCCCTAGAGAGGCGACGAGGGGTGGGTGGAAGGGAGCTTCACCCATTAACTACAATTGCCAGTGTATTTGAGATTCCATCTCAGTTTAGTCACTATTTCGGAAGACTTACCATGTACAAGACCCAATAATCTGTTGGAGGCTGATGTTCCAGTTTATGTTATTATTGGGTTGGTGAAAATGACTTTATTAGAAGAACCAGGTCTTCAGGTAACATTTACGTTTTTCATTTCATCTTCATATCTAGTAGTCACGAAAGGAAAATTAGTTCCTCAATTATGTTATTGTTGTTAGTTGCCGTTGAGTTGATTCCGGCTCATGGTGACCCCATGTATGCAGAGTAAAACTGCTCCATAGGGTTTTTAAGACGGTGAACTTTCAGAAGTAGATTGCCAGGCCTGTCTTTCAGAGGCACCTCTGAGTGGTTTCGAATCACCAAACTTTTGACTAATAGTCGAGCTTGCCCACCCAGGAACTCTCCTAACAATAAGCCCTATTATATGCATTACCTCACTAATCTTCACAAAATCTTTTTCTAAGATTTTACTTGGAACTATCATGTGCAAACAGAGGAGAGCTATTCTAGTTAATACAGAGGCAGGAACTCCAGGTCCCACCCACTTGGCATTCCCTTCTCAGGGCTCCTGATTCTCTTCTTTGTAGAACACAGGGTCAGAGATGAGGGGAGAAGATTGAAACACCTGGACTAATATCACGGCTCTGCAAGGAACAATGCAAATGTATGACTTTAGGCAGGTCGTCAGCCCATCTATGCCTCCATTTGCTTATATTAATGATAGAACCAATGCTTTCTACTTCCTAGAGTGATTATGAGCCTCAAACAAACTTTCTGGCTCCTTGTTTTACTTCAATCACTCTTCCCCAAGCAGCCCCAAGTTTCCTGGGCAAGAGTCAACGCAGCCATTACAATTGCTCTCAACCCATGCCAAGGTACACAGGTGAGAAAGAATTTCTGCCTGAGGCTCCTTCTAGGCAGTAACTCCAATGGCTAAAACAGACAGAAAACTTGGATCTGCAGCTGCAAGATTTATTATCGATACTGACTTTTTCCTGTCAGTGAGAGAAACAACAGGTCCTCAGAACACCAGATGTTCTCCATAAGATCTTACCAGCCAGTTCACTTCCTCATAAATGTATTAATAACTTGTTTTATTTCTAATAACTAAATTTTATGCCTTGCCCTCTCCTACAACAGAGTCCCCTCTAAATTCTCCTGCCTGACTCAAAGAAAATAATTGGGAATATGGTTTGAAATGCTCAGGAACTGTGCACAGGTTAGTTACTATTATTGTGTCTCTTATACAAGTTTCCAGAAATCCTATATATCACACCTCCTCACATTAATTCATCGTTTACTTGAACCAGTTTTATTTTTCCTTTGTTCTCTTTCAAACATAACTGACCTATACCTCATCCGTTCCCCAATGGCCCTTGAAACCTACATCCAAGGCAGACCTAGAGCTGGTGCCTCAGCAAGGAGAACTTGGCTTTCATTGCTCTGTCATTTTTCTCCCACTCAAAAGCTAGCTTCATTTTCCCAGAGTGGAGCCAAAACTCCACACCAGAATTGCTGCTGACTGGTAATCTTTTTATTAACAGCCCATCCACCACTTGGAATCGTCAGTTCTGTTGGCATGGAGAACCTATGGCCCATACCCAGTCATGAAGGTGGTGGTCGTACCACTCCTGGAATCCATTTAAGCGGCACGGCCCCTTTCTCCCCTTCCACCCCACTGAGTGGGCTTCAGAGTCTGGATTGTTTTGTGAGGGGGATAATGGTCAAGGACCTGGGTGAGTTTGTTTCAATGGGCAGCCAAGGGGAGGTAGCAGAGCGTGAACAGAGAGTGTAGCCAGCTGGTGGCCAGAGGTGTGGGTGTCCCTTCAACCTGGGGGACTCTCAGGCTATGCAGCTGGGAGGTGTGGGTGAAGGGAGGCACGTGTGGCACACAACCTGTTGCTCAGGCCTGATACTTCCCCCCACGGCTTCAGAGGCATTTGCCAATAGCCTCACCCTTCTCTGGAAAGGGTGAGTTATTGACTGCAGAGGAGACAAAGTAATGGAGCTTACTTCAGTGCAAAGCCATGAGACAGGTTCTCTTTTAGGTAGTAAGTCTTACCAACAATAGCTTCTCTAAGTGCCTCCAAAGAAGTGTCTATCCATTAGGGCCTAAGGAGGCATTTTGGATTCTCCCTTGGAGGGGAGAGCAGTTTAATAAATCATCAAGTGGATGAAACATCTAAATTCAATAATTGTGAAGTGCAGATAAATCACGGCTGTCATTGCTGACTTAGACTTTATTCATCCAAAGTAGTTAAATCGAAATGGCAATACTCCGTCCGATCCAGCATCCAGACACCACACGGCTCACTGCCCTGGCCACCGGGCTAGAATGTCTTTCCAGGGTTGGACCTCATTCCTGGCTGTCTGTTAGGAAGTGGGGAAGAAGGAAGGAGGTTGAATTACAGCCTGAGAGATGACCCATCCTAGTGACAGAGAGATCGTGGAAGCTCAAAGTGAATAATTCATTGTCTTGTTTGGCTGTGTGTTAGGTTTCATCCCTGCAAAGATCAGGCTCCGGCATCTTACCCTAACTGCACAACTGGGCCGTCCAAGATTTTATTTGTGGTTGACTTGCTGACCAGCCACGTGAGGGCCTGCACAATGGTACATGAACAAGGCCGGGAATTTAGCAGATTCAAGCTGAGCCAAGACTGCGAGGGTATTTCTATCTACTCCCCCACGTTCTTTTCCATAAAATATGGGGTGTTTCTACCCCCTCCATTCAACTCTAAGTAAGTTTCATGTGAAATTCAAGAAAGTGCAGCCCTTATATTTATAAACATGCCAACTTGCAAATGGTTGGATAGGTATTTGAATTATTGATGGTTAAATATTTAAGCTGAATTCCTCATCCATCAGTTCTCGTGAGAAGCCAGGGGACAGATTTACGATGCTGGAGTTTTTCTGGTTAGTTGGCAGTTGGCATCTCTATTAATTATAGCTCACACCATAGGTTTTGCAGCGTTCATCACAGGCACTCGGAATCCATGTCTCTATTATGCCTTTTAAAGAAGGTTTGTGCAACAAGAGCCCCTGAGATAAAAAGGAAAAGAACATGCCATCTCTGAATTATTGCTGCCACTTTCTGACGTTCTGGTGGGTCTGACTATGTCTCTGAGTATAGCATACTTGAAAGAGTGAAATTTTTAGAGGCAAACAGTCTGGATTTCAGTTCCAGCTCTCTCACTTTCTGATTCTGTGAACCTGGGCATTTTACTTCATTCCTCTGAATCTGTATCTTTAACAAAAAAAGGAATAATAATATTGTAATTAACTGAATATATAAGTATGTGTACATATACACACATGTATATAAGGCGCTCTGGTGGAGCAATGTGTATAGAGATAGATAAATACATAAATAGACAGGTAGGTAGGTAGATGTTGTTATTGTTAGATGCCGTAGATTTCTACTTATAGCAACCCTATACGACAGAATGGAACTGCGCCATGAGGTTTTCTAGGCTATAATATTTATGGGAACAGATCTCCAAGTCTTTTCTCCCTCGAAGTGGCTGTTGGGTTCAAATCCCCGACCTTTCAGTTAGCAGCCGAGCTCTTAACCATTGCACCACGAATGCTCCTCAAATAGGTAGGTAGGTAGGTAGATACATACATGGATAGATAGATAGATGGGTGGAAGAGATGGGAGGATAGATGGGTGGATATTTAGATAGACAGACAGACAGGTAGACAGGTAGACAGGTAGACAGGTAGATAGGTAGACTGGTAGGTAAGTAGGTAGATAGATAGACAGACAGACAGAATGTACTATTTAAAAAAAGTTGTCATAGAGTTGATTCCAACTCATGGCAACTCCATGTGTTTCATAGTAAAACTGCAGTCCATAGGGTTTTTAATGGCTGTGATCTTTCAGAAGTAGATCGCCAGGACTTTCTTCTGAAGTGCCTCTGGCTGGATTCAAACTGCCATCCTTTCAGTTAGTAGCCAAGTGTTTAACCATTCATGCCACACAGGGACTCCAGAGTGTAGTATAGTGCCTCCCTAGTATATAATAATTGTAACAGCCATAATTCTTAAGCAGTAAAACATAAACTCCATGAAGGGAGAGATTTTTGTCTGTTTTACTCACTGTTGTATCACCATTTCCTAAAACAGTGCCTGATACAGAGAAGAAACTCAATAAACATTTGTTGAATTAATGAGCATATACCATGTGCCAGATACTGGGCCTTATGCCATTTAGTCTTATGCAACCCTGTAAGGCAGATATCACCAATTTTTTGGATAAGGTCTCTTTTTTAGACAGGATCAGAGAGGTAAAGTAATTTTCCCAATGTCACCCAGTTAGTAGGTACTCGATGAATGTTTCTTTCCGTCCCCTCCTCTCCTACTCCCTTTGAAAGTTTCAGTGAGTGCTGAGATCAGTCCTTTCTAAGGTCCATTGGCCCCGTGGCTGTGCGGCCACAGGTAGAAAGGTGAGTCCTGTCTCCAGGAGGCCCCTGATTGCCTCAGTTCTCCCCATGACAGGGAGAAGTCTGAAGCTCATTTCTCCTTTGAGTTTTACAGATAAAGGCTCAAAATTGATCAAGCTCCCTAAAACCGACAGGAGCTGTGGGAGAGGAAATGGGTGCCAATTTGTGATGTTCATGTGAACTCTCAGATGATGAAATAAAGGTGAAGAGCAGAGGAAGGAAAATGCTTGGAGGTGTCAGGGAAGGAAGGTCTTCCTTACTTCTCTAGACTAAGTCCGGCTGAAACCCCGGCGTCCTCCTTGGGCAGGCAGGGAGAGATCAGAAGCTGCTTGAAAACAATTCTGTTTGCCAGTTGAATCCATAAGAAGGATCTGAGGAAGGACTATTGTTTTTTCTGATTGATGCTAGAATTGTGTGTGTGTGTATGTGTGTGTGTGTGTGTGTGTGTGTGTGTGTGTGCATGTTTGGCAGGGAAACAATGAAAGCAAGAACAATGAGGGCAAAGACTGCACTTTATTCACCATTGTATCCCCTATGCCTAGCACAATGTCCAGCACGTAGTAGGCACTCAAAAATTCTTCATTGAATAAATGGATTCCAGCCCTGCCCCACAAGCAGTACAAAAACCAACCCAAACCCCTTGCTTAAGTTGATTCTGACTCACAGTGACCCTATAGGACAGAGTAGAACTGCCCCATAGGGTTTCTAAGGCTGTAATCTTTATGGAAGCAGACTGCCACATCTTCCTCCTATGGAGCGGCCAACGGGTTCCAACTACCAACCTTTAAGTTAGCAACTAAGCACTTAACCATTGTACCACCAGGGCTTCTTACAAGCAGTATCCAAACCAAACCCACAGCCATGGAGTCGATTCCAACTCATAGCGACCCTATAGGACAGACTAGAACTGTCCCATAGGGTTTCCAAGGCTGTGAATCTTTACGGAAGCAGATTGCCATAACTTTCTTCTGAGGAGCAGCCGGTCGGTTCGAACCCCTGACCTTTCGGTGGTGGATTCCAACACATAGTGACAAGCAGTATAGCTACTGTGAATTAAGTGCTCACTATGAGCCATGGTGGTGCAATGGTTAAGTGCTCAGCTGCTAACCGAAAGGTTAGTGGTTCAAACCCACCCAGCAGCTCCATGGGAGAAAGACCTGGTGATTTGCTCCTATAAAGATTACAGCCTAGAAAACCCTACGGGGCAGTTCTACTCTGTCAGTAGGGTTGCTATGAGTCGGTCAGCTAACAACAACATGAGCCAGGTACTGTGCTAAGCATCTTTACAATAACCTGTGAGGCATTCCCTGCCCCGTTTTGTAAATGGCAAAACCGAGGTTTCAAAAGTTTAAACAGCACACCAGCAGTTGTGTGGCTAGTGAGCGGTATGGGGCAGGGCTTAACCCCTGGACTGGCAAATTCTAGTTCACGTTCTTTACGACGAACTATGCTGCCTGCCTCCAAAAAGGCTGCCTCCTGGTGCCCCAGATACTCTTAGTCCAGGATTTCTCAAGCTCATACTATTGACATTTGGGGCGGGATAATTCTTTGTTGTGGATGGCTGTCCCGTGCATTGTAGGATGTTTAATAGCATCCCTGGCCTCTACCTACTAGAAGCCAGTAGCACCCACCCACCCCGCAGTCGTGACAACCAAACGTGTTTCTAGACGTTGCCAAATGTCCCCTTGGGGGCAAAGTTGCTCCGGGTTAAGAACCACTGTAATCCTGTCTCTTTCCTACCCCTCCATGACAAAGTATGAAGAAGCCAACCTGTTGGGGCATTAAGACTTATATATACAGTTGCCTCCTGGACATTTCCATTTGAATTTCCCACTGACCCTCAGTCCCCAAACTGCGCTCATCATCTTCTCCTGACTCACCCTGCAGTGTTCTCGCCTCTGTGAATGTCTCTGCCACCTACTAGCTCCCAAGACAGGAGTCTGAGAGTCAGACTTACTCTTCCCACTCCTTCATCCTCAACAACCAATCAGCGCCACGTCCTATCCATTCCACTTCTTCAGTAGCTCCCAAATTTGTCCATTTCTGTCTGACTCCCTTGTCACCCATCACCATTTCTCACCCAGACAATTATGACAGCCTCCTAATGGATCACCGTTGTTCCAGATTTCCCTGCACCCCTAAATCTATTCTCCATGCCACAGCCAAAGCGTGTTCCTTCTAAAATGTAGATCTAATCATACCCTTCTTCAGCTAAAATGCCTCAATGACCCAGTGTCTTCAGGCTGAGTCTAAGTTCTCTACCTGAGCACATCCCTTCCCCTTTCCCCCTTTATAGTCCACACTCTGGCCGCACAGACTTCTTCCACTATGCCAGTTTTCTGTAGCCTAGAGGAGGAGCATAGTGTGTGGCAAGATAGGGTATTTCCTTCTTCTACTCTTGTCTGCTTTCTTGGGGCCTAGCACATACCCGCCTCTTAACTCATGTCTAAGTTAGCGTAACAGAATGTAAACCACTGGTAATTCAAGTGAAGGTTAAGAAGGGACTGACTCTTTTAGCATAATGAAGCACTGCTAAGAGGAGCTCAGTATAGACAGTAAAGCAGGATGAGGGGTTCAGGGGGCCTAGGAGGATGGGGTCCAGGCTGCAATAATATACAGGGGGTCAGGAGAGGTCTCACGGAGAAGGTGTAATCTGAACCAAGAGCTGTAGGAGATGAAGGAATAAGGCAAGCAACTATCTGGGAAAAAACCTTCCAGACAGAAAGAGGAGCCCGAGCAAAGGCCCTACTGTGCAAGAGTGCCTGGGGAGTTTGAGGAACAACAAAGAGGTCAGTGGAGTGAGCAAGGGGAGAGCAGCAGGAGCTGAGGTGCGGGAGGGGCTGCATCCCCTGTGCCAGGCACATAGTTAGTGCTCACTACATAGTTGTTACATGAACTTACCCTACATGACCTATTACAGCTTTAGATAGATATCTTCCAGCAAAGTTTGTCTCCCAATGCACAGACAGGCATAGGTTAGCTGTGTGACCTTGGGTATGCCCTTTCTCTCTGAGCTTTGATTATCTCATCTGTAAAATAAGAAGGTTGTGCTACCCAATCTCTTCCTGCTCGAAAATGCCATCACAATAAGAATAGAGCAATAATAATCTCCATCATGCCCACATTACAGGGTCATCAAGATATTCATGAAAAATCTAAACATGGGCGTGCCTTGAAAGGTGGGGGGCAGTGAGAGTTGTGGTGCCGTGAGGAAGGAAATATTCCCACTTGTCCAGATTGGTAGGTACTAACCACATATGGCATCGAGCACTTGCAATGTGGCTAGTGGGAAGAAGGAACTGAATTTTTAATTTTATGTAAATTTAATTAATTTAAATATCCACATGTGGCTACTGACAACTATGTTGAACAGTGCTTCTGCCTACTACATCATCCAAAAAAAAAAAAAAAAAAACCATTGCCATCAGGTCGATCCTGACTCATAGTGACCCTACAGGACAGAGTAGAACTGCCCAATAGGGATTCTAAGGCTGTAATCTTTACAGAAGCAAACTGCCACATCTTTCTCCCATGGAGCCACTGGGGAGTTCTAACTGCCAACCTTTCGGTTAGCAGCCCAGCACTTTAACCACTGCACCATCAGGGCTCCTTCACTATACCATTAAAAAAAACCAAGCCCATTGCCGTCGAGTTGATTCTGACTTTTAGCAACCCTATAGGACAGGGTAGAACCCTACAGGACAGAGTAGAACCCTATAGGACAAAATAGAACTGCCTCATAGGGTCTCCAAGGAGCGGCTGGTGGATTTGAGCTGCCAACCTTTTGGTTAGCAGCTGAGCTCTTAACCACTGCACCACCAGGGCTCCACAATAGGAAAGTTAAATAGGCTTCTTTCCTGCAGGACTTCTCAGAGCCTTTATATAATAATGGATATTTTGAGCTCAAAGAAGGAAATAGAACATACCCCTAAGCTATATAATCTCAGAAAAGCTTTTTCCACAGGACATCTTGAAAGACAAGAGTTCCACAGAATACGGTGATCAAGGGGGAGTGTCAGTCAGCGTCTGTGGAGGTGACAGGTGACCACTGACCTCACTGGAGAGTGTCTGAGGGCACTGATACCCTACAGGTTCAGAGCAGACGCCTGCCCAGGCACTGTGATAGAGGGACTCTGGGAGGCTTGCCAACACCCAGATACATTGAAACTTTCATCATAAGAATCACCCCCCCAGCCTAGAAACAAAAACATTTACTTGCAAAGGTACAGAGGTGACAAGAGATAAACCTTATCCTACTTTTACCCGTTGCTGTTGAGTCAATTCTGATTTATACTGACCCCATGTGTTATAGAGTAGAACTACTTCAGAGGTTTTCTTGGCTGTAATATTTATGGAAGCAGATTGCCAGGCCTTTCTTCCTTGTCACTGCTGAGTATGTTTCAACCACCAAACTTTAGGTTAGAAGTTGATCACAAAAAAAAAGAAGTTGAGCACAAATGATTTGTACCACCCAGGGACCTCCTTATGCCATTAAAACTTCATTATTTTAACAGATAATGGATTAATAAACTTAATTAATCAAGATATATAGTTTACAATTTACAAAGTACTTTAACTTACATCAGTGCTACTCAAGAGTGTGGTCCCCACATCAGCAGCATCTGCAATACCTGGTTAGTTAGAAATTCTTCAGACCTACTTAATCAAAAAACCTGGGGGTGGAGCCCAGCAATTCATGTTTTAACAAGTCCTCTATGTGATTCTGATGCACGTTACAGTTTGAGATTGCCTACATCTATTATCTAATTTAATCTTCAGAGCTGAAGAGAGGCCCAGGGACTTTAAATGGCATGCCCAAAGTTACACAGCTGGGAAATTACAGAGGCCAAGTATGAATGCAGCTCCCAACCAACAGACTGGAATCTGCTTGGAGGTCTTCCAGATTTCCTGGGTAGGTTCGTAGTCACTGGCTGCTCCGGGCCTCTTCTCTGTGCTTGGCCCAGGAGTCAGAGTGGGGTGGTGGTGGTGCAGGAGAGCCAGTGATGTGCTCTTCCTGCACACTTTCCTTTCCTACCCCTCCTTCCCTACCCCATCTCCTCTCTCTATCTGGGTTAACAAGTACATAGTAAGCAGTGGGTTGCATCTTCCCTTTCCCCGCTCTTTTCCTTCCCTTAAGACTTTATGCATACCTGGTCTTTCATGTTGGAAAGTAGAAATTTAATAAGCATAATGGGAGCAAGTGAGATCCCATGGTTGGGAAATGCTGGATTAAACAAAGTTAGATTTCTTTATTGCAGATTGTTGCAGATTGTTACAGATTGAGTTGTGTCCCAAAAATATGTGTTACAAATCCTAAGTCCTGTCCTGTAGGGTTGCTATGAGTTGGAATTGACTCAATGGCAATAGGCCTGATTTTTTATTTTTTATACCTGTGGATGGAATATCATTTGGGAATAGGGTTTTCTTTATTATGTTAATGAGGCCATATTGGTGTCGGGTATGTCTTAAATTAATCGCTTTTGAGATATGCAAAGAGCAAATCAGGCACAGAGAAGCAAGGACAAACAGGGGAAAAGATATGCCACATGAAGATTGCCAAGAAACTGAGGAACAGAAGCTGAAGCAGACGAAGTTCTTCCCCCAGAGCGAATAGAGAGAGCAGATGCCTTCAATTTGGAATTTTAGCCTCCTAAACTATGAGAAAATAAATGTCTGTTCTATAAAGCCATCCACTTGTGGTATTTCTGTTATAGCAGTGCTAGGTAACTGAGACACAGGTCTTTTAGAGCTTTTAATATGTACATATAGGAAGTTTCAAAGGATCTAGCACACAGCGTTGACCAACTCAAGGAGCCTTGGTGGCACAATGGTTAAGTGCTCTACTGCTAAGCAAAAGGTTGGTGGTTTTAACCCATCCAGCTGCTCCATGGGAGAAATACCTGGTGATCTTCTCCCATAAAAGTTAGAGTCAAGAAAACCCTGTGGGATAGTTCTATCTGTCACCTGGGGTCACTTTGAGCTGGTATCTACTCAACGACACCCACTCAGATGACTACAGAACCTTTTTATTCAGAGGACATTTCAGAAGACCAGTGCTCTGCAGTGTATGGTTCCTTTCCCCATGGAAAGCAGAGCATGAGCTCTAAGGGGACAGGACACAGGACAGGGAGTTAGCGTCCTGGTCAGAAGATGGAGAACATCTAGAATACAGCATTCCAGTTCCACCAGTCTTTGCCACCTCTAGCCCAACCTCCCTAGTTTTATTAGAGATGTTTCTAACCTGTCAAATTCATTATACCAAAATAAAAAACAAAAACAAAAAAAACAAACAAACCCAAACCCGTTGCCATAGAGTCGATTCTGACCCATAGTGACCCTATAGGACAGAGTAGAACTGCCCCATAGGGTTTCCAAGGAGTGGCTGGTGGATTTGAACTGCCACCCTTTTGGTTAGCAGCCAAATGCTTAACCACTGGGTCACTGGGACCCCAAATTCATTGATCAAAAAGTAATGCTAGGAAAACATTAGTACTTAGGGGTAGTAATCACCAACAACAGCAAATGCCTCCACATCAGTGCCTGGAGGCCCTCTGTTGGGCCTGTTGTTAACCCTTTAGTTACTAGATGATGGAGAGGTGGGGTGAGGGGACAGGATAGCTGAGTCAGAGAGTCAGGGAGGGGGGTGTGTGTATTCTGAGGGCTCAGGGCAAGAGCATTCTGCCAACTATGGAATTGTTTCATCATACAACTGGTACAGCTATTCTGGTACACACCAGCTAAATAACAGCTCTGAAGCAGGAGCAGGCTCCACGAGATCTATGTCCCATTTGGTTGTATCATTTAAATAAAAAATAAGTATATAACTTTTGGGGGACATGATAAAATGCAAATCATTTTTTCCCACATGAAATCAACTACCTACATCATTAAATACAAATCATGGTTTTATTGTTCTGTAACAATGTCAATATCTCAAATTTTGGTGGAAGATAAGATTTCGTCTATTTTAGGTATCTTTTGGTTTGTCTGGTGGATTCAAAAGCCACATCTTTCTGTAGTACAAAGAATACTTCAATTATGCATCAAATACCTTGGTGTGGTTTTGGCTCTGCCACTTATTAGCTGTGTGAACTTCAGAAAGTTACACACTTTCTCTGAGCCTCCAATTCCTCGTTTAAAAAATGGCAACAGTTAGCACACAGAAAAAAGCATTCTTTGATGGTTATGAGGGTGGGCGGGGTGGAGGGGAAATCACTAACTAGATAGTAGACCAGTGTCAACTTCAGTGAAGGGAAAGACAACACACACTATAGGGGAAATCAGCTCATCTGGACCAAAGCAAAAGCATGGATGTTTCCTAGACACTTCCAAACATTATGAGGGACTGGGTAGCTGGGGCAGGGCTGGGGACTATAGTTTCAGGGGACATCTTGGTCAATTGGCATAACATAGTTTATAAAGAAAATATTCTACATCCCACTTTAGTGAGTGGCGTCTGGGGTCTTAACAGCTTTTGAGGGGGCCATCTAAGATACATCTATTGGTCCCATCCCACCCGGAGCAAAGAAGAATGAAGAACACTAAAGGTACAAGCAAAATATTAGCCCAAAGGACTAAAGGACCACATGAGCCAGAGACTCCACCAGCCTGAGACCAGAAGAACTAGATGGTGCCTGGCTACCACCAGTGTCTGCTCTGACAGGGGCCACAACAGACACTTCCAGACAGAGTGGAAGAAAAATGTAGAACAGAATTCAAATTCATGAAAAAAGACCAGATTTACCTATCTGACAGAGACTGGAGGAACCCCCAAAATTATGGCCCCCAGACACTCTGCTAACCCAGAACTGAAACCATTCCCAAAGTCCACTTTTTAGACAAAGATTAGACAGGCCTGTAAAACAAAAGGTAACACATGTGCGGAATGTGCTTCTTAGCTCAATCAAATATACGAGACCACATGGGCAACTCCTGCCCGAAACCAAGATGAGAGGGTGGGAAGGGACAGGAACTGGTCAAATGTACACAAGGAACCCAGGGTGGAAAGGGGGAGCGTGCCGTCACATTGTGGGGATTGCAACCAATGTCACAAAACAATATGTGTATACATTTTTCAGTAAGAAACTAACTTGAGCTGTAAACTTTCACCTAAAGCACACACACACACACACACACACACACACAAAAGAGAGTAATTGTAAGATAGTGAAATTACCTAACATAATGTTTGGTACATAACATGCTTTCAATACAATAAATGTTGCACGACCTAATAAATCATTACTAAAGTTTGAAAAATTGAAAAAGCCAACTAATTAACTAAAAAAATCACATGCACACACACATACCAGCTCGTTATGGGCCACAGGCCTCTTTTCAGAAGTAGACTATTGGTTTAGACCTGGGTCTGGTGAGGAATTTGCAAGTTGCCTCCCCAACTCTGCACACGTGCCTTCGATGAAGGAAAAGCAGTTCTAGCATATGTGTAGACAGGCAAGGATGTACCAACTTGAATAACAAAATCTGGGCTATAAGAAAGCATGCATAAGCCCTATCCTCAAGAGTTGCCAATATGGAGTGGTACAGGAAGTTACCGAAGCCCTGGGAAAGAAGGGAATTTTTCTCCCCCCACCCCATCCACTGTGAACTGCAGTTGCAGTCATTAGCTTCTGGCTCATTGATCATCAGAAATAGCTGCATCAGGACCACTGTCACTTCCTGTCCTTGCCTGATGACATCTTATCAGAAATTCTGAGATCTTCCTTTTCTAAGAGAGCTCAGCTCACTGGTCCCTCTATGCTACGTGGGTAAAAATAAACTAAACCAAACCCATTGCCACTGAGTCAATTCTGACTCATAGTGACCTACAGGACAGAGTAGAACTGTCCCAAAAGGTTTCCAAGGAGCAGCTGGTGGATTCAAACTGCTGACTTTTTAGTTAGAAGCTGAATGCTTAACCACTGAACCACCAGGGCTCCATGCTATGTGAGTAGCAGCCTAGAAATATGACAGCTTCAAGCTGTGCTTTCTGGAAGTCTGGCCCACTTTCTGGCCCTTCTTAATATTCATGAACTATCTGATCAAGAAGGATTATTATTTGTATAATCCCTTCATTCTTCAGATAGGAAAAACCAGACAGTGTATGTTCCTTATTTAACATGTTTGTAGCATGTACCAGTTAGTTTTTCCTAAGTAACAAATCATGCCAAAACTGAGTGGCTTAAAGCAGTAACCATATGTTTAGATCACAGTTCTGTGGATCAGGATTTGGGCTGGGCTTGTCTGGTCTTGGCTGGGCTCACTTGTGCTTATGCAGTCAACTGCTGGGTTACCTGGGACTGGCCGGCCTATGATGGCCACAGTTAGGATGGCTCAGCCCTCTTCCACGTGGTCTTTCATCCTCCAGCAGGCCAGCCCAGACTTCACACGGTAGCTAGGTAGGATTCCATGACACAAAGTAGAAATGCTCAAGGCCTCTTAGGTCTAGGTTCAGAACTGGTACATCACCACTTCCACTGCATCCTTCTGGTTAAAGCAAGTGACAAGACTAACATAGACTCAAGGCGCAGGGAAATAGACTCCGTCTCTTGATGGGAGGGGCTATAATGTCGCATTACAAAAGGGATGAAATAATTGGGGCATTTTTCAAACCACCCAGGAATCTAGTAATTGTCCCCAAGTTTCCCACTTCTGAGGTGTAATAGACATTTGTTGTTTTGCCCATTTAGCATCTATTTCCTCTTCTTCCATTAATTACATTCAGATCTTACTTTGAATTCAGTCTTGGTAGAGCTTTTGATCAAGGATCTCTACCCATCCTGGCTTACAGGTGAGCATGCAACCAGGCTAGACCCATCCAGCAGTTCTCTGCATGGGATTTGAACCTTGAGTGAAAGGACCCAGGAGAGCAGCATTGTGACCCCAGAAAGACACTCCATTTGTTCCTGCTACCTTGCTCCCTCCTCCCCCCAAGTCTATCAGTTTGTCATATTGTGGGGGCTTTCTTATTGCTGTGATGCTGGAAGCTGTGCCACTGGTATTCAAATACCACCAGGGTCACCCATGGCAGGTAGGTTTCAGCTGAACTTCCAGACCAAGACAGAGTAGGAAAAGGACCTGGCAGTCTACTTCTGAAAATAATTAGCCAGTGAAAACCTTATGAATAGCAGCAGAACATTGTATGATATAGTGCCAATGATGAGTCTCTTAGATTGGAAGGCACTCAAAAGACGACTGGGGAAGAGCTGCCTCCTCAAAGCAGAGTTGACCTGAATGACGTGGATGGAGTTGAGTTTTCAGGATCTTCATTTGCTGATGTGGAATGACTTAAAATGAGAAGAAACAGCTGCAAACATCCATTAATAATCAGAATGTGGAATGGACGATGTATGAAACTAAGAAAATTGGAAATTGTCAAAAATGAAATGGAACGCATAAACATCGATATCCTAGGCATTAGTGAGCTGAAATGGACTGGTATTGGCCATTTTGAATCAGACAGTCATATGGTCTACTATGCTGGGAATGACAAATTAATCATCAAAAAGAACATTTCAAGATCAATACTGAAGTACAACCCTGCCAGTGATAAGATAATATCCATATGCCTATAAGGAAGACCAGTTAACACGACCATTATTCAAATTTACGCACCAACCACTAAGGCCAAAGATGAAGAATTTGAAGATTTTTACCAGCTTCTGCAGTCTGAAATTGATTGAACATGCAACCAGGATGCATTGATAATTGCTGATGATTGGAATGCAAAAGCTGGAAACAAAGAAGGATTGGTATTTGGAAAACATGGCAAATGCGGAGATCACATGATATAATTTTGCAAAACCAATGACTTCTTCATTGCAAATACCTTTTTTTAACAACATAAATGACAGCTTTATCCATGGACCTCATCAGATGGAATACACAGAAATTAAATCAACTACTTGTGTGGAAAGAGATACTGGAAAAGCTCAATATCATCATCAGAACAAGGCCAGGAGCTGACTGCAGAACAGACCATCAACTGCTCATATGCAAGTTCAAGTTGAAACTGAAGAAAATTAGAACAAGTCCACGAGAGCCAAAGTACGACATGAATTTAGAGACCATCTCAAGAATAGATTTGACGCATTGAACACTAATGACCGTCGACCAGACGAGATGTGGAATGACATCAAACACAAAATACACGAAGAAAACAGACAGGAAAGAATGGAAAGACCAAAATGGACATCGGAAGAGACTCTGAAACTTGCTCTTGACCATCAAGTACCTAAAGCAAAAGGAAGAAATGATGAAGTAAAAGAGTTGAACAGAAAATTTCAAAGGGTTGCTTTAGATGACAAAGTATTATAATGACATGCGCAAAGACCTGGAGATAGAAAACCAAAGGGAAGAACATGCTTGGCATTTCTCAAGCTGAAAGAACTGAAGAGAAAATTGAAGACTCATGTTGCAATATTAAAGGATTCTATGGGGAAAATACTAAATGACACATGAAGCATCAAAAGAAGATAGAAGGAATACACAGAGTCACTGTACCAAAAATAATTGGTCAACATTCAACCATTTCAGGAGGTAGCATATGATCAGAAACCGATGGTACCAAAGGAAGAAGTCCAAGCTGCACTGAAGGCATTGATGAAAAACAAGCCTCCAGGAATTAACAGGATACCAACTGAGATGTTTCCACAAATGAATGCAGCACTGGAAGTGCTCACTTGTCTATGCCAAGAAACTTGGAAGACAGCCACCTGGCCAACCAACTAGAAGAGATCCATATTTATGCCTATTCCCAAGAAAGGTGATCCAACCAAACACTGAAATTATTGCACAATATCAATAATATCGCATGCAAGTAAAATTTTGCTAAAGATCATTCCAAAGCAGCTGCAGCAGTATATCCACAGGGAACTGCCAGAAATACAAGCCGGATTCTGAAGAGGACATGGAATCAGGGATATCATAGCTAACGTCGGATGAATCCTGGCTGAAAGCAGAGAATACCAGAAGGATGTTCATTTACTACACAAAGGTATTTGACTGTGTGGATCCTAAGAAATTATGGATAACATTGTGAAGAATGGGAATTCCAGAACACTTAGCTGTGCTCATGAGGAACCCGTACATAGATCAAGAGGCAGTCATTCAAACAGAACAAGGGGGTACTGCATGGTTTAAAGTCAAGAAAGGTGTGCATCAGTGTTGTGTCTTTTCGCCATACCTGTTCAATCTGTATGCTGAGAAAATAATCTGAGAAGCTGGACTATATGAAGAAGAACGGGGCATCAGGACTGGAGGAAGATTCATTAACAACCTGTGATATGCAGATGACACAACCTTGCTTGCTGAAAGTGAAGAAGACTTAAAGCGCTTACTGGATGAAGATCAAAGACCACAGTCTTCAGTATGGATTACACCTCAACATAAAGAAAACAAAAATCCTCACAACTGGACCGATAGGCAACATCATGATAAATGGAGAAAAGACTGAAGTTGTCAAGGATTTCATTTTTCTTGGATCTACAATCAACACTCATGGAAGCAGCAGTCAAGAAAACAAATAAGGCATTGCACTGGGCAAAACTGCTGCAAAAAACCTATTTAAAGTGTTGAAAAGCAAGGATGTCACCTTGAAGACTAGGGTGATCCTGACCCAAGCCATGGTGTTTTCAATCACCTCATATGCATGCAAAAGTTGGACAATGAATAAGAAGACCGAAGAAGAATTGACACCTTTGAATTGGTGATGTTGGCAAAGAATATTGACTATACCATGGACTGCCAGAAGAACAAACAAATCTGTCTTGGAAGAAATACAACCAGAATGCTCCTTAGAAGCAAAGATGGCAAGGCTATGTCTCACACACTTTGGACATGTTATCAGGAGAGATCAGTCCCTGTACAAAGACATCATGCTTGGTAAAGTAGAGGGTCAGTGAAAAAGAGGAAGACCCTCAATGAGATAGATTGACACAGTAGCTGCATGAGTGGGCTCAAGCATAGAAACAACTGTGAGGATGGTGCAGGACTCGGCAGTGTTTCGTTCTGTTGTATGTAGGGTCACTATGAGTTGGAACCTACTCGATGGCACCTAACAAGAACAACAACACCTTGCTTCCCCAGTGCATCCTGGACCCTTCTCAAGCCTGGCTGTTTACCTTTACTACAATTCTCTGTTATGTCCTGTAGTGGATGCTGTGGTGTGCTTGCCCAGATCCATCCTTCAAGACTGAGGCGCTCATTCCCTCAGCTGCTAGAAGTGTTGCCTACTGATGTGTACATATGAGTTCAACTCCAAGAATTGCCATTTGCTCAAGAGCACTACCTTGGGACAACCTTGGATGGTCAATGCAGTGGCACAAAGATCTGACCCCTTTACCTTAATTTGGGACATCTCTGAAGGGCCATCTGTGTGGGATCAGGTAAGGCATTTTTTGTACCTACATCACATTTCACTTTCTCGCTCTGCCCAATCCAACATTCCCTACTCCCTCAAGAGTTTTTGTTGCCAAGAGCACTCTCTAATAAATGTCTTGCAGAAAAATATCCATCCGAGAGATTGTTTCCCAAGAACTCAACTTAAGATATCCCATGTCCCTTCAGTAAATTCCATTTTTGCCAAGGTGAGACAAAGTCAGTTTCTGATGCTTACAAATGAAAGCTGCTAAAAGATATTTCAGGCCAGGATTCTTTCCATTGAACCATTTGCTAATTCTTGTCTACTATTTATTGATCAGAATTGACTCAACGCCAACTGGCTGGTTGGTTATTTATTGAGTCCCTACTATTAGACTCCTCAAAATAACCCTGCGATGTTAGAACCATTAGCCCCATTTGACAGTTGAGATCATTTTAACTTAAGGAGCTTAATAAATTGCCCAAGGTCAATAACTGATAAGCAGAGTATAGGAAAAAAAAAAAAGTCTTTGGAGCCAGGCTTCCTGGGTTTGAATCTTGCCTCCACCACTTATTACCCTATGTCACCTTGGGCAAGTTACTTCATCGCTCTATGCCTCAGTTTGCTCCTCTGTAAAATGGGGATACTAATAGTACCTATCTCATAGAGTTGCTGTGACGGTTAATTGAGTTAGTATATGTAAAGTGTTTAGAACAGTGTCTGGCAAACAGTAAGCCCCACATAATTGTTTGCTGTTATTATTGTTGTTGATGATGTTAGTATTATTAGTAGTAACAGTATTAACACTGGTCATTCCGACTGCCAAGTCTGTATGTGTTGCGTCTGCTATATTCCCCACGTGAGGCTCCTCTTTCTGCCATTCCCCAGGTCTGCCTTGCTCCCAGAATGCCGGAACTCGAGCAGACAGGCGTGTATCTTTAATGAAAGGGAACAGCCGCGCCAGCTCTGCTGACAGGTTGCCTCTTTGCTGGTCTTCACGTTTTTCTTTGTTGTAGGTTTGATATACTGTCTCCCCCTACTCACTGGTTTTGCTGTAAGTAATTATCTTCTTGGAGCAACCTGAAAGGCGCTCCTGTTTGGGGCGTCCTGGCCTGACAGGGATGTAATTTGTTAAAGTATATTTTATACACAATAGAGTCCGGGGTGACTGGGCCTGCTGTGCTACCCAAGGAACTGGTTTAATTATTAGAATTGTTGTCTGGGCCATTCTCAGTCTTAGGCCTGGCTCTGTTATCTGTGCATCTTGTGATGGGCACAACGTGAGTATCAAAATCAATAAATTGCAATTTTTTAAGGGTAGAGACCAAACAGCAGCAACCTAGTTACTGCGCACCAAAACCAGCTTCCTCTTAGAAACCTTAATCCTGAAACAATAAGTCTAGGCAGTGGGATGTATTCTTGTTATGGGGCACACGCTGTTCTGACATTAAAAGAATGTGGATTGGTCTTAAAGCCTGGGACCTTGTAATTACAAGAGATGAATGGTTCTTAGTGAAAACAGACACGTTCCCGGGGCTTAACGAACTTCTGTTTGGAAATCGTAAGGCCAGGGTAAATGTGAGCAGTAAACGCTGGCTGAGCAGTCCTAAGGTACAAAGAGAAGCCGACTACAGTCCTAGCTGTCCTCCAGGGAGGGAGGTTAGGAGATAGGACAAGAAAAGTTTGAACCGCTGACCTTTTAGCTAGCAGCCCAACTTGTAACCACTGTACCACCAGGGCTCCTAAAGTCACCTTAAAGACATAAAACTGGAGAGAGGTCGTGGACACCATGCTCTGGCTCCTGTCCACCTGCCTGATCTCATTCCTTAACAGTCCCCCTCCTGCTCACTGTGCTTCAGCCACACTGGCCTCTGCTTTTTGAATGGGCCAAGCATGCTCCAGTTGCAGGACTTTTGTATTAGGTATTCCTCTGTCTGGAAATGCTGCTCATCAAGTTTTTGCATGACTCTCTTTCTCATTGCATACAAATCTTTGCTTAGATTTCACCTTCTCAGAGACGACTTTGCTGACCACGCTAAAATATCACTACCATGTTCAGTTATTCTCCTTCCTATTACTGTTGTTGTTGTTAGGTGTCTTTGAGTTGATTTCAACTCATAGCAACTCCATGTGACACAGCAGAGCTGCCCCATAGGGTTTTCTAGGCTGTAATCTTTATGGGAGCAGATCGCCAAGTCTTTCTCCCGTGGAGCCACTGGGTGGGTTCGAACAGCCAACCTTTTGGTTAGCGCTTAACCATTGTGCAGCCAGGGCTCCTTCCCTTATTCACAGACTTACCAAAATGTGAAAGAAGACTAGATATTTATTTGCTTATGTATTTGTTATCTAGGAGACCTGGTGGCACAAGTGGTTAAGCATTTGGCTGCTAACGAAAAGGTTGGCCGTTTGAACCCATCAGCCACTCCTCAGGAGAAAGACGCGGCAGTCTGCTCCCATAAAGATTACAGCCTTGGAAACCCTATGGGGAAGTTCTACTCTGTCCTATAGGGTCACGATGAGTCGGGTTTCTTTGCAGTGGGTTTGTTATCTGCCTTCCTAACTCCACACGTTTCCACAGTGGTAAGAACTGTATCTTAAGAACCTAGAACTGTATCTGACACATAACAGACATGCAATTAATATTTGTTGAGTGAATGGCAGAATGGCAGAATGGCTCCAATACCTCAAGCCTTGACCATGACCTGATTGAGAGTATTAGGGTAATTAGAACACATAGGGTCATGTAGAAGGTGGTTGAGGTTGTTGGTGGGCAATGGAGTCACAGGAGAGACATGGAGGCAAACGCTGGTGGTTCTACCCTAGCAGTGCTCAGAGAAGAGGAAGGCCTGTTAGGGTCACACAAGTGCCAGGTCCTTTAATAGAAGTGCTGTCAGTTATGGAGATGAACACCTTGTCTTTGTATCTTGAGTGCTTACCACAGAGGCACTAAATAAATACTTAAAGTATGAATTAATCCTAGAATTTCATAGTTGCCTCAGACTACCTCCAGCTGGTTCTACTCAAGTTCTGAGAGCTACGTTTGGTCAGTGATTTTGCAAGTTGTTGTTTTCTAAGTTGGGAGAGATTGAATACGCATCTTTTCAATCTTGCGCTTGGAGTGGCAGCATGAGCAGTCTGATTTCTGGTTCCTTCTTGGGGCAGAATCTTTCTTATAACTCTCAAGATTGGCTTAGACCCAGCCTATGGAGACTGGAACGCTGAAGACTGAATGACTGTTCCAAAGGCCTTTTCTGTGGGAGTAGCTACTGTTTTGGCAAGCTTGGTGGAGATTCTTCATTATGGGAGCCATCTAATTTCTTAAGGTGGCTTAAAATAGGTTGATGATCAGGGGTACTTTCTATAGCAGTGTTTTCCAGTTATTAGTGGTTTGTGAAATCACTTTAATGAGTCACATCCAGTTTTTTCTTTAATGAAATAGAATAAAAAATATTTTAGCAACCTAGAATTGAAAATGTATTTCAAAAATGAAAGTACGATAAAGAAATTTTTAGACAGCATATGCACACTAAATAAAGGAAATACTGAAGACGTTCTTCAGGCAGAAGGAAAATGATTCCACATACAAGTATGGAGATGCTGGAAGGAAAGAAGAGCACAGAAGAGATAAATTTTAGAGAAATTTAAATTAATATTGGCTGTATAAATTAATAATAGTAATGTCTTGTGGAGTATAAAACACATAGGAAATTAAAGTACATGACAAAATAACACAAAAATTGGGAGGATAATAAATGGAGGTAAAATGTTCTAAGATCTAGCATTTCTTGTTTTAGATTATGTTATATGTAATGATATATTACGTATGCTATATAATACATTATATCGTTGTTGTTGTTAGTTGCTATGCAGTCAATTCTGACTCATGGCAAATCCATGTGTGCAGAGTAGAACTGCTCCACTGGGTTTTCAACACTGTGACCTTTCAGAAGCAGATCACTACACCTGTTTTCTGAGGTGACTTTGGGTGGGTTCAAGCTGCCAACCATTTGGCTAGTAATTCAGGGCTTAAACATTTGTGCCACTCAAGGACTACAGATTATATTCTATGTTATATTAATTAAATTATATTTTAAAAGTTATATATGCATGTTATAATCTCTAGGATAAACATTAAAAGAATAGTAAAAGAATGTATAACAAACAGGGTAATAGAGGGAAAATGAAATACTAACAAAATCTTATTTCATCAAAAAGTTGAAAGGGAAGGAGAGAAATAGAAACACGGAAAAGGTGGAACAACAACAACAACTAGCACAATGGTAGATTTCAACCCAAATAAATCAGTGGTTACATTTTACATATCTCTACTGGTCACTTCCCCCACGCATTGGTCAGTTTGTCTTACTGTGTGGGCTTGCGTGTTGCTGTGATGCTGGAAGCTATGCCACCTGTATTCAAATTCCAGCAGGGTCACCCATGGTGGATAGGTTTCAGCTGAACTTCTAGACTAAGACAGACTATGAAGAAGCACCCAGTGGTCTGTTTCTGGAAAGAATTATCCAGTGAAAACCTTATGAATAGCATAGCAGCGGAACATTGTCTGATAGAGTGCTGGAAGATGAGCCCATCAGGTTGGAAGGCACTCAAAAGATGACTGTGGAAGAGCTGTCTCCTCAAAGTAGAGTCAACCTTAATGACACAGATGGAGTCAAGCTTTCAGGACCTTCATTTGCTGATGTGGCACGATTCAAAATGGGAAGAAACAGCTGAAACTATCTATTAATAATTGGAATGTGGAATGTAAATGAACTGGAAAGCATAAACATCAATATCCTAGGCATTAATGAGCTGAAATGAACTGGTACTGGCCATTTTGAATCCAACAATCATATGGTCTACTATGCCAGGAATGACAAATTGAAGAGGAATGGTGTTGCATTCATCGTCAAAGAGAACATTTCAAGATCTATCCTGAAGTACAACACTGTCAGTGATAGAACAATATCCACACGCCTACAAGGAAGACCAGTTAATACGACTATTACGCAAATTTACATACCAACCACAAACGCTAAAGATGAAGAAGCTGAAGATTTTTACCAACTTCTGCAGTCTGAAATTGATCGAACATGCAATCAGGATGCGTTGATAATTACTGGTGATTGGAATGCAAAAGCTGAAAAAAAAAAAAAGGATTGGTAGTTGGAAAATATGGCCTTGTTGATAGAAATGATGCTGGAGATTGCATGATAGAATTTTGCAAGACCAATGACTTCTTTATTGCAAATACATTTTTTAACAACTGTCATGGATTGAATTGTGTCCCCCCAAAAATGTGGGTAGCAGCTTGGCTGGGTCATGATTCCCAGTAATGTATGATTGTGTTATCCGATGTGATTTGCTTGAGTGTTCTGAACTCTACCACTATGATGAGATTATATGTGATCTCCTCATGTGTTATAAATTCTATCACTGTGATGAGGTTATACTGATGAGGTTGACAAGATTAGTGTCTTAATGCAATCTCTTTTGACATATAAAAGAGAGAAGCGAGCAGAGACACATGGGAACCTCACACCACCACCACCAAGAAAGCAGTGCTGGGAGCACAGCATGTCCTTTGGACCTGAGGTTCCTGCACTGAGATGCTCCCAGACCAAGGAAAGACTGAGGTATCACAAGGACCTTTCTCCAGAGCCGACAGAGAGAGAGAGCCTTTTCCTGGAGCTGATGCCCTGAATTTGGACTTGTAGCCTACTGGACTGTGAAGACAATAAATTTCTCTCTGTTAAAACCATCTACTTGTGGTATTTCTGTTAGAGCAGGACTAAATGACTGAAACAACAACATAAATGACAACTTCATCCATGGACCTCACCAGATGGAATACACAGAAATCAAATTGACTACATCTTTGGAAAAAGATGATGGAGAAGCTCAATATCATCAGTCAGAACAAGGCCAGGGGCCAACTGCAGAACAGACCATCAATTGCTTATATGCCAGTTCAAGTTGAAACTGAAGAAAATTAGAACAAGTCCACAAGAGCCAAAGTACAACCTTGAGTATATCCCACCTGAATTTAGAGACCATCTCAAGGATAGATTTGATGCATTGAACACTAATGACCGGCAACCAGACGATTTGTGGAATGACATCAAGGACATTATACATGAAGAAAGCAAGAGGTCATTAAAAAGACAAAAAAGAATGGAAAGACCAAAATGGATATCAGAAGAGACTCTGAAACTTGCTCTTGAACATCAAGTAGCTAAAGCAAAAGAAAGAAATGATGAAGTAAAAGAGTTGAACAGAAGATTTCAAAGGGTGGCTCAAGAAGACAAAGTAAAGTATTATAATGACTTGTGCAAAGACCTGGAAATAGAAAGCCAAAAGGGAAGAACATTTCTCAAGTTGAAAGAAGTGAAGAGAAAATTCAAGCCTCGAGTTGCAATATCGAAGGATTCTACAGGGAAAATAATAAATGATACAAGAAGCATCAAAAATAGATGGAAGGAATATACAGTCACTGCACCAAAAAGAATTGGTCCACATTCAACCATTTCAGGATGGTAGCAAAGGAAAAAGTCCAAGCTTCCCTGAAGGCATTGGTGAAAAACAAGTCTCCAGGAATTGACAAAATACCAACCAATTAAGACGTTTCAACAAATGGATGCAGTGCTGGAAGTGCTCACTCATCTATGCCAAGAAATTTGGAAGACACCTACCTGGCCAACTTTTTGGAAGAGATCCATATTTATGCCTATTCCCAAGAAAGGTGACCCAATCCAATGTGGAAATTATCGCATAGTATCATTAATATCACACGCAAGTAAAATTTTGCTGAAGATCATTCAAAAGCAGTTGCAGCAGTATATCAACAGGGAACTGCCGGAAATTCAGCCCAGATTCGGAAGAGGAAATGGAACCAGGGATATCATTGCTGATATCAGATGGATTCTAGCTGAAGGCAGAGAATACTAGAAAGATGCCTACCTGTGTTTTATTGACTATGTAAAGGCATTCAACTGTGTGGATCATAACAAATTATGGATAACATTGCAAAGAATAGGAATTCCAGAACACTTAATTGTGCTCATGAGGAACCTGTACATAGATCAAGAGGCAGTTGTTCGAAGAGAAAAAGGGGATACTGCGTGGTGTAAAGTCAGGAAAGGTGTGCGTCAGGGTTGTATCCTTTCACCATACCTATTCAATCTGTATACTGAGCAAATAATCTGAGAAGCTGGACTATATGAAGAAGAACGAGGCATCAGGATTGGAGGAAGTCTCATTAACAACCCGCGTTATGCAAATGACACAACCTTGCTTGCTGAAAGTGAAGAGGACTTGAAGCACTTACTGATGAAGATCAAAGACCACAGCCTTCAGTATGGATTACACCAACATAAAGAAAACAAAAATCCTCACATCTGGACCAATAAGCAACATTATGATAAACAGAGAAAAGATTGAAGTTGTCAAGGATTTCATTTTACTTGGATCCACAATCAACACCCATGGAAGCAGCAGTCAAGAAATCAGTGTATTGCATTGGACAAAACTGTGGCAGAAGACTTCTTTAAAGTGTTGAAAAGCAAAGTTGCCACCTTGAAGACTAAGTTGTGCCTGACCCAAGCCATTGTGTTTTCATTTGCCTCATATGCATGGGAAAGCTGGATGATGAATAAGGAAGACCAAAGAAGGATTGATGCCTTTGAATTATGGTGCTGGCGAAGAATACTGAATACACCATGGACTGCGAAGAGAACAAACAAATCTGTCTTGGAAGAAGTACAACCAAAATTCTCCTTAGAAGCAAGGATGGTGAGACTACATCTCACATACTTTGGACATGTTATCAGGAGGGATCAGTCCCTGGAGAAGGACATCATGCTTGTAAAGTGGAGGGTCAGTGAGAAAGAGGAAGACCCTCAACGAGATGGATTGACACAGTGGCTGCAAGAATGGGCTCAAGCATAACAATGATTGTGAGGATGGCGCAGGACTGGGCAGTGTTTCGTTCTATCGTACATAATGTCACTATGAGTCAGAACTGACTCAATGGCACCTAACAACAACAACAAGACAAGGACTTAAACTCTGTCCTCCAAAGTTTAGCAAGTCGGGGGCTTCTTGGTAGAATATGGTCAGATGTTTCCAACATACTGCAATAAAAACTTCAGCATTTCCAGAGCTGAACTGCAAAAACTAAAGAAGGGAACTGGGTGGGGGGAAGAGATAAGGGAGAAAAGCCAAACAAGTGAGTGTGAGTGTTTGCAATAACCTTGGAAAATATGTATTCTGAAAAAAAGCTGTTGAAACTCAAATGAGATGCTGCTTAGGACTTTCTGAAATAAAATAAACTTCTTGTCACTTGTGCCTTTATCTCAGGCGACCCAAATTGTGAACAAAATCAAGCATGTCTCTTCCCACCCTGTTTGTCATGACTCCCCCTAGGGCCCCCAACTCTGACTATTGGGGGAAGAATAATTCAAGTTTGGCAGAAAATGCAAAAGCAGTTCATTTTCCCACGACTTTGAAAAAACAGCAATTAAAACCATCCCAAACACCTTGAAAATTAATTAATTCTTTTCCAGTTAGGCTGATAGCCTTGTGAAGGCAATGAACTCATCTTGTTAATAAACATTGGAGCATTTACTCATTATTTCTCCATATCTACCTGTCTTATCTATCTTTATTCGGACTTTTACAAAGTATTTACTAAATTGTGTGCGCCAGTAAATGCAGTTTCATGGAGACTTAGGCACCTGCAATGTCGAATATATTAAGTTTTCATAAAAGCTTGGCATTTGGGGTATGTTCTTGCCAAAGACCCTATGGGGTAGATTTCAAATGTGGAGAGCGATACTGCAGGAACCAAAATCAATGGGCTTGAATTATTAAAATTCTAAGCAGTCGTTACAGATTAGATCAGGTATTATAAAACTTAAGAGTCCATCAATTTACTTTCAATATTAATTTTAGCGTTGTGCCTTCCCGTGAAAACCATGAGAATGGAAAGCATGTAACATCTCACTTACAGCTGACACAGAAGGGAAGTGACTCTGAAATACAGACCCTCTCTGCCTCTGGGGAAGATTTACGTGGCGAGGATCACTCTCTTCAGAGTGAGGCTGCAGGTGAGTGGCAGATCTGCATTATAAATGCCTGGGGTAACTATAAAAACAGAAATGGGATCAGGTTATTGATTTTTTTTTTCTTTCTGGAGCCCACAAATTAGAAAAGTCCCTGCCAAAAATCACTGGTCTATCCACAAATTTTAATTAAAGCATAAATAAATCATTTTAGTTGCTGCACTTGCATATAAACAAAGCGGGAGATGGCATCCTTACAAATGCTTGTCAGCATTTGGTGACTAATGGCTCACAGTGAAAATACAATCTGAAGCAACCGAATTGAAAGCAGATTCTGGAGCTAACTAATATCACATGCAAACCATCTAAAGCTATTCTGGCAAGAGGTATTAAAACCACAGATCAGGTTTTTGGGAGGTGGTGGGGGTGGTTTGAGGATAATTTTGTTAAGTAGAACAATACTTTTTTTTTTTTTATTAAATAAAGTGAAGCTCTGTAATGAGATATTACAGCTGCTGCACTTTTGCCACATGATGGAGAAATGGATACCCCACCCCTTGCAGCAAACACCAACCATATGCTGTGATGATTCCAAATGTTGATTTTATTCTGAAATAAGTACAGACAGTCCTCAGATTATGAACAAGATCCGTTCCTACGTCTGTCTTTAAGTCGAATTTGTATGTAAGTTGAAACAGGTACAGTTCATATCTAATGTCACTTAGTCAAATGTTTGTCTTAGTATATACAGTTGGCCCTCTGTATCCACGGGTTGTGTATCCATGGGTTCTGCATCTACAAATTCAACCAACTTTGGATCAAAAATATTCAGGAAAAAAAAAGTTCCAAAAAGTAAAACTTGAATTTGTCCAGCGCTGAGCGTTACGCTGAATCCGCGTGAATGAAATGATGTGTAGGCATACCCTGCTGTAGCCTCCTGCCATTTCACAGATCCTCAGTCTCTCTCCAGCACTCATTGTTTGAGGATTGGTCACCTTGTGTCTCATTCATTTGCTACTTGTGTTGTCTGTATCCTTTGTTTCTGTGAAAAAAAATGCTCCTAAAGAGCAATTAAGTGGTCAAAGCAATCCCTGGAAGGCTAAGAGGGAGCCTAAAGTGTTATCTCTCGACAATAAAATAAAAATCTTAGATCTTTTGAAAAGTGTCATGTCGCTTGCTGAAGTGGGCCGTCAGGTCAGTAAGAACGAATCAAGCATTCACACAAGCATTCATACAATAAAGCAGAAAGAAGCTGAACTTTGTGGAAGTGTTAGTGCTGCCCCTACAACAGCAAAAATGGTCTCTGGTTCATGATACAGTGTTTGCACAGACAGAGAAAGCATTAAGTGTTAAGTGTAAGCATTAAGAACTATTCACATAGCGTTTATATTATGTTAGGTATTATAAGTAATCTAGAGATGATTTAAAGTATATGGGAGGGTGTGCGTAGGGACTTGAGAGCATCCTTGGATTTTGGTATCTGCAGGAGGGTCCTAGAACCAATCGCTGGCGGATACCGAGGGACCATTTCTCCGTCATGTGGTAGGAGTACAGCAGCTGTAATATCTCATTACAGAGCTTCACTTTATTTAATAATAAAAAAAGTATTGTTCTATATAGTATATAGTGTACCTTTCTATGCATAAAAAGCATCAAAGAAACACTTCCAGATACACTAAAACATCTTTAACCTGATAATACAGTAAAAATAATAATAATATTTTGGTGTGCATCTCAAAGTAGCACCTGTTTGTGATTACAAACCATTGTAAGTACCTTGAATTTTTAGTATAATAGGCTTTACAGGGGTTGGTAACTACAGGTTGTACATAAGTTGGATGTTTATAACCCAGAGACTGCCTGTACATAGCAAGGATTCATATGAATAGGTTTTTACAAGACAGGAGTGGGAGGGGATGTTCTAAGCAGTCCTAGGTCCCATTATGTCAAAAAGAAGAAATTGAGATATTGCATATTAAAGGAAAGATCAGGGGATTTCTGATATTGCCATGGTCTCGGGAAGCCAGAACATGGTGTCCATGTTGTGCTCCAGCTATGGGGGAAACATGCAGAATACTCCTCTACAGGCATTGCAGGAGAACCCCGATCTGAAACTCTCCCGAGAAACTGGTGTGACTCAGGGACAATGAACAGCTGCTTCCTGCTTCTGGAAACTTGGGCAAGTTATTTAAACTCTCTGTGCCTCAATTCCCTAATCTTTAAAATGGGAGTAACAATAGTACATACCTCACATATTACTGTAAGACGTAAATGAGAGTTAATACCTGTAAATATCTTAGAACACTGCCTAGCACATAAAAAGCACTACACAGACACACATTGATAAACAGACACACATTCACACATACACATATAAATTATTACACTTGACTGATGGCGAACGTTTACTGAGCATCAACTATGTGCCAGTTACCATGCTAGACACTGAGAAACGGTGATTAACAGAAGAAACGAAGTCCCTGCCCTCACAGAGCTCAAAGATTTAACTAACTCCTGATGTCATTAACTTCTAACTCTATCTTCAAACCTGAATACTCCACTTGGTCACAAAGGCCACCTCATTATCCTTACCATGTACAACATCACGCACATGATCTTTCTCCCTAAATCTATTCTTTTTCCTTTGTTCTTTGCCTTAATTGGTGACATCACCATCCTGCAAGTTGCCCAAGCCCAGAACCTGGAAGTTATTCCTGACTCTTCCCTCTCTCTCACACACACCCCAAATCCAGTCACCAAGGTCTCCTAATTTTCCCTCTAGAAATTTTTTTTTTTTTTCCCCAAACCTACTTCCTCTTATTCATCCTAACTGTGATTCATCTGATTCCAGTTCTTGGTGTAGCCCTTCTGTATTACTGTAACAGCCTCCAAACCAGCCTCCAATTTAGCCCGTCATGTCCCCAGCCCCCAGAAGGAGCTTTTCAAAATGGAATCTAGCCATGGCCTACTTCGCTCAGTCCCTTAAATGAATCCTCATTGCTTGCAGTGTACAGTATGACACTCAAGACCCAGCATGATATAACCTCTTCCTGCACTTCAAGCCTCATTTTGAACCACTCCTTGCCTCATCTTTTACTCTCCATCAAGATGAAACTACTTTTGTCTCTTACATGCAAGATGCACGAGGCTATTTCTCATTTCCATGGCTCATGCAGCCATCTTTGCCTAGAAGACCCTTTCTCTCCTCCTTCCCCTAACCACTTTGTATTCCACCCCTCTGGGAAGGCTTTCCAGACCTCCTCCTTCCGGCTAGTGACACTGTTTCATATTCCCATATCCCCTATGTATGGCTCTTTCATTGCATGCATCATATTGCATTGTGGGTAATTATTAGTGATCTGTATATATGTCTCTGGAGTTCCTGAGTGCTGCAAATGGTTAACATGCTTGGCTGCTAACCAGAAGGTTGGAAGTTTGAGTCCACTCAGAAGCATCTTGGAAGAAAGTCTGGTCATCTACTTCCGAAAAAATTAGTAATGGAAAACCCTATGGAGCACAGTTCTACTCTTTTTGACTCAACAGCAACGGGTTTTTTCTGGGTTTTGCATATGTTTCGTACCCCACTGCACAGGGGCCTAACAGAGCTGCCTGGCATAGAGTGGGAACATTATAAATACTTGCTGAAAGAATATAGTAGTTCGTCAACTCTAAGATGACTTTTTTGTAAGATGCACTATTATTTTCTGTACCACTAAGGAAGGAAAAATGCTGCCAATTAAACAATACTACATTATTCTTATCATATCTATTATATAACACATCCCAATTGCAGAATTGCTAAAATGTGAAAGACAGGTTTCTTAGGATCCATGAAATATGGTAACTAAAATTGTCATTATGACTTTGTCAGAATAGTGCAGTGATTAATACACTGGCTCTGGAATCACACCAAAATCCCAACTGCACTGTTCACTAGGTGTGTGAACCTGAGCAAGTTACATCCCCTCTGTGCACCTTGGTTTTCTCATTTACAAAATGGGGTTAATAGTAGTCATATTTCTGCTTTGTCAAGCCACATCATTTCTGCAATTTGGACTTTGAATGCTCAAGCCATGACCTTTCTAGAATGGCCTTTTATGTATCTTGGTCGACATATGCTTGCCTGCCCAGTGTCACTTCCTTTAGAGAGCTAACTCTCACCATGGTCCACTTACCCTGCTCAATCCACGTGGTTCTGAGGGGGTCAACTACATTGGTCTCAGCCCAAAGGGGGGGTGTGAGGACCAAGGTAGGGGAGAGGGAGGGCAGAACAGGCACAAACAATGGGCCTGACCAATTAGAGTACTCCATGCTATTTGGCCATAGTGACTGGTTCATGGGGAAAAAAAATAGTAACACTAGGACTTAGGTGAAGATAAAAGGTGTTAACATGCAGAAAGCAGGTGAAGAGTGTCTGGCACATGGCATGCAGACGATAGCTATTCATGATTACCATCATTACTATTGTTTGTAAGTGAGCTATGATATAGTGATGCCTGAAGTAACTACAAAAATCTAGAAGGCATATGCCAATATTCTAAATGTACTCATGGATTTTCTGTAGCAACTAGAAACGTGGTAGAATGTAAACTTCATGAGATCTTTGATTTGTTCACTAATCAGTTTCAGGCACCTAAGAGAGAGGCTGGCACATAGTTGGGGCTAAAAACATTTGTTGAATGAATGAACCTTTTAGAGCTTTTCTGTTCATTTTCTCGTTGTTTAGATGTGAGGTGTTTTGTGCTTCTTTCAATGTGTCTGCCTCTAACAGCCTGCTTTTTTTTTTTTTTTGCTTTTTTTACTTTTTGCTGTGAGCTGAAAAATAAAATTGCCATACACATTAGAATTGTCTGTTAGCCTAAATACATTGGTTCTAAATGGGGTTGAGGCTCTCATGTAAGTAAAGGGAGAAATGGGCATATTTGAAGACCTACTACGGGCTCAATGTACTCTAATCATTTACTTTATTCTTCACTTGCAATATCTCCTTGAAGCTGCTACTAATTCCAAGATAGCATGGTAGTTAAAAGCACAGGCTCTGGGAATGATTGTTCTGGTCCAAATCCCACTTACTAGCTGCATGGATTTGTGCAAATTATATAATCTTCACCTCAGTTTCTTCTTCTACAAAATGGGAAAAATAACTGGACCTATCTCAAAGGTACCTATTGGGAGAATTAAATAATTAATAGTAAAGGCTTAGAACAGATCTGGCACTTGTGAATATTAAGTAATATTATTAAATTAATAGCCACAGTTAGATTTTTTCAAGTGACCTAATTTTCTTCGGGGCAATTAAAAATGTTTAGAGCTTTTGCCCAGGAGACCTACTCTCCTCCTCAGGGGCCTTGGAAGCAGAGTCCTACAGGTCTCAGGAGGCAGCGTGGTTCAGTGGTAGAATTCTCGCCTTCCATGCAGGAGAATCCGGTTCGATTCCTGGCCAATGCACCTCATGCACAGCCATCACCTGTCCCTCAGTGGAGGCTTGTGTATTGCTATGATGCTGAACAGGTTTCAGTGGCACATCAAGACCAAGGTGGACTGGGAAGAAAGATGTGGGGATCTACTTTCAAAAATCAGCTGATAAAAACCCTATGAATCACAATGGTCTGATCCTCATGGGGATGGGGATGATGTTTCGTTCCATTGTTCATGGGGTCTCCATGAATTGGTGGATAGCAGTTAACAACAACAACAGGACTCACAATATGGCTGCTTTGTGGGAACGACAGGCTGAAGCCACAGAGGCGGGGCTCTCTTGGTGAAGACTAAACTCATGTTGCTGTTCGTGAAAAATGATAATAACCCCACAAAAGGCATAATATTTTAGACTTGTCAAGCTGTCTTAAGGCAGCCTGATGTGGTGGTAGAAAGAGACCAAAAGTGAAGTCTGCTTCTGTCAATGAAAAGAAAAACAGGAAAACCATGAGCTGAATTACTTTGCCCCTCTGGAGCTTCAGTTTTTTTTCAGTTAAATCTCTCCTCTCCACTGCTTAAAAGCCATCAAGGATGGAGTCCCTAGGTGGTGCAAACGGTTTAATGCTCTCAGCTGCTAACTGAATGGTTGAAAGTCTGAAGTTCAAGTACACCCAGAGGCACCTCAGAAGAAAGGTCTGGTGATCTACTTCCAAAAATTCAGCCATTGAAAACCTTATGGTTAAAAAACCATCTGTATGAGAACAAAAGGTCAACAATTACTTTAAAGCAAAGATGAGAAGATACGGGGGCAGGGAAACCAGAGTACTGAAAATTGAATAACCAGAACGCAACTAAACAGAATGTTGACATATTGTGAATAATGTAACTAATGTCGCTGAACAATTTGTGTAGAAATTGCCAAATGGGAACTTAATTTACTGTGTAAACTTTCACCGAAAAAACAAATATTATTTTAAAAAAATATTCGGAGCTTTTACACATTGTTAACCCTGAAAGAGATTCTCTTTTTTAAGGTAGCTGAGAATTTTTAAGTTATATAAAGGACACTGTTTGGCTATTTTATTCAAATACCTTTTAAGCAAAGCCAAGCACAGCAGCCAAATCCAGAGGAAAAAGGAAGTGAGTTGGTCATCACGGGAAATCTTATTATCAGAAAAGCCACCAAACTTGGTAAACTGAGAGAAAAGTCACATAGCATGTCCTCCACAAAATCCTGTGTTTCTACTCTCAGTGAAAAAAGTTGAGAAGACAGCAGGGGGCTAAGAAAGTCAAGTTGAAGTCTTTACTGTTCAGGAAGAGCTGAGCCATAGCCAGTAACATAAGTGGGCTGAATCCAGCCATTCCTCATACTTAAAGTAGCAGCTAGAAAAACCTGCCACCAACTCCTTGGACAACTCAATAACACAAGGATATGGGGCTTTTGGAAACCCTGAGGTAAGTGAGTAAAGAAAGATATTTTCCTAAAAGGAGAAATATAAACTCAAATCGGGTTAAGTAGCAATTGGCACTTTTGGGAAAGAGTGCATGACTTTATATCTAGCTTGTAAAATATCTATTGATTTATATTTTAATGAGATTTGAAATTTATTACCCAAATATTACTTATCAGTGAGTAAATATTTGTGCTGTTGTTTTACTGAATTTTTTTTTTTTAATTTTTATTTTCTAGGACAAGTGTAACTAATTTAACTGAAAAAGGCTCTCCAGAACATTTACAATGATGTCAACCAGAATAGTTCAGGTCACTCCCTTGTACCTCCTGGAGTAGTAGATGTATACCTTGGGACCTCTGAATGACAGAGATTAAAGTAGAATCATTTTCATTTGAAGTATAAAAGCTTCCCCTTTGAAAATACAGAGGCACCTGAGAAGGTTACGGGGCTGTCAGTCTTTCACACAGTATTATGAATTATTTTGACCAGCTGATTTTCCTTCCAAGGCCTGGGAGTTCTGATGTTGAGCAGTATAATTCCAAATCAAAGAACAGGGGAAGGTAGACTTGGGCGAGACGCCACAGTGGCACACTTTGAGTGGATGGAAAAATATTTAAGGGCACTGGTTGCTGACAGGATCCTCAGACAGATAGGTGGGAGAGACCACTGACAAACCTCATCAAAGTCACCAGTTTATTTCAGGATTACCCATCTAAAACCCAAGAAAATCAATCTTAATACTAAGTAAGAGAACAATGAATGTTACCAAGCTCCTACCTGCAGTGAAGTCTCCTCCCCCTGCCACTGGCCCTGCCCCTAACCCTCTGAAATCAGGCAATCTAATACATATAAATATTACAAAGTGACAGAACCAAATCCATAGAGTTCAAAGCATTTATTATTCTTCAGATCTCTCCTCTCTGGTGCATGCTGTCTCCCCATCCCTAGCCATCCCCTCCTTTCTGCAGCCAAATATATCCCTCCTTGTCCTACTTTTTCAACCAGCAACCAGCTCTGAGTCTGGCACATAGTAGCCACTCAATAAATATTTGGTGAATAAATGAGTGAAAGAACCTGAGATGTCTTTGATCACATATTTTAACTTGACTCTGAAATGTCTTTTTTTTTTCCTTCCTATCGATGCACCTCCCTTCCTAACAATTCCTCTTCTTTTGCCATGGCCCCCATTATAAAACCTCATCTCTGATCCCTGGCTCCTGCTCAAGACAAACTGGCAATTCCCCCCAGAAATTAGCAGCCTAAGAAGAGGCTGAGGGAGAGAGGAATGTCTGGAAGTCTAGGGCTTCTGTGTCAGGGAGTACCGTGGCTCTGACACAGTAGATGTTGGATTTGGGAATAGAGTGAGCACCTATGAAATGCCCAGGAGCCTGGGCTGGGCAGTACCTTTAAAATATCACACAGGACCCGACCTATGCCTTTTGGAGAAACCATGGGCCAGACAGATGCCACCTCACGTTAGTCTGATCACTTCCACGACTGTAGCCTGAATCCTGCCTCACATTATCTTGTGCGTTCTCCTTAGCTACAAAAACGAGTTCTGATTTTGGCCACCTCTGGCACCTTTTCCGTTTAGCTTTGTGACCTCTCCCACTGATTACTGGGTACTTGGCTCAAGTTTTTCCTATGCCCTGCATAATGAACTGAGTGCAACACCCCCGACCCCACCACTCTGCCAAGTCTGGTGTTCAGCCAGCCCAACAATCTTTGAACAGACCACATTTGTTTCGTAGGAGTTAAAGCAAATTGCTCACAGCACCCCCTGACCTTTCTCTGAGAAAAGAGTTGGGCCTGGTAGGATCTGGACTCACTAGACTATGTTTCCTAGGAGCCCAGGCATGTCTTGTTCACTTCTGTATCCCCCAAAAGCATAGCAGATATTCAATAAATGCTTATGGAGTAGCTTAATAAAGAAATGAGTTGGCCTCCAGAAACATCTCACTCCTTCATATTTCTATAAGCACAGCCTTCTCAATGCCCTGAATTTACTGTGATCCCTGGAGGCTCTTCTTACCTGTCTCTTTCTTTGGCTGTCTCTATTAAACTTCTGCATGCTCTACCATTTTGCTTTTATCGTGGAGCTATCAGACTCCTCTTAATTGCTCTCCACCAAGATCTCCTTTGTTTTTGACAATGGTCTTACTCATGGAGCCTTCCAGGTTGTTCCAAATAAAGTTAATCCCCTCAGGCAGAGCTGCCGGAGCTCTTCAATCCTTATGGCCTCCCTTTTCCCCTGGACAGAACCACTGCACCAGAACTGGGGGCAAGGATGGGCTTTTCCGGAGTCACATTCCCTGCTCTGTGAGTGGGTACTGGGAAAGGTTGATGGGAGACCCTAGTCTCCCTGTCTCACCCCTGTTGACATAGAACCTCCACTATTCAAGCAAGCTGAGATGGGGGCAATCAGAGCCCCAGTATTCTCAGCCTGTTGCACCTGAATGGAGCATCATATGAGTGGGAGCTGGGTGACGGAAGGGAAATCTGGTCGTTTTAGCCACATCTGTGCATAGAATAGAATTTATGCAACATGGGGCTGGAGGAGTTAAGAATTGGTAGCCTGCTGTTCTTAGGGTGACACAATAGCCCCAAATGGGAAACTGCAGAAAGGAACACCGTCTTCTTGGCTGCACTTGCCTAGGCTAGATTCTGTGAGAGAGCTTCAGCATGGAGTGAATTGTGGCTCAAACGTTGCAGATTCTCACTGTTCTTACCAGGATTTAGCAGATTTTTTGGAATAAACATTGCTCCATTTGCTGTATGCCCTTAGGAGACTTTAAATAATTGGTTTTTTGTAAGTTTCACTAGTTAGATTGTTTTGCTGGAGAGAGAGTCTGCCCAGCTCCTACTTCGCCATTCTGAAAGTACCACCTCCACACAATCTATTATTTGATCAGAGGTAGACTCCATTCATTCACTTGACAAACATTTATAGAGAACCAGCTATGTGGCAGACAGCTATTTTGTTGCGGGCTGATTTGTGTTGTTTCAGATTTGCATGTATGCAGTTCTCGCATATTCAACAGGAGCAAGCGTTCCTCAAAGAAAGAGATCACGTCCACGTGGCCTTCGTAACTCCCCACGGCACTCACCACAAAGTTGGATTCATAGTCTGCGCTTTTTTTCAATTAATTTCTTCCTGATTTCCTTACTTGCCTTAACATGGCATTTTTAAAACTATATGTTTTTCTAAAGCGCTCATTCCCTCTTGTCTTTAATTAGGCAGTTCCTTCTGAAGAGTCTATTGTTTGTCGCTGATACCAAAGTGATCTTACTACCATTTTTAAACGCCTAATATGCAATAGGCCCGTACGTATGCAGCCCCGTTAGTGCTGGCATTAACCCTGCGGTGAAGTATTCTTTTCTTATTTTGCAGATGAGAAACCTGAGTCTCAAAAAGGTTAAGAAACTTACCTCAAGTTAGGGCAAGTAAAGGGCACAGCTGAGCTCTGAGCCTAGAACTGCGTGACTGCAAAGCTGGTTCCCTTTCTGCCATGCTACCCGTACTACTTACTGCTGAGAGAAGAAGAGAACTACAGGAATTTTGAGGAGAATTGTTTCCAACACCTTGAATCATCTGCAACATCACATGCTTTGGAAGCCTGCTGCTTTTTCCCAAAACAAGTACGTGATTTGGCCTCTTCATGCTCGCTGCACTTCGGCACACAAAGTGACTAATGCAGAACCACAGGAATGAAATGGAGTGACATTGTTGCACCACCCCAAACTCCCCAAGTGACCCCAATTAAGGCCATGATCTGGCCAATTTAGAAAGATATGGCCCACAAAATGGCAAATATAACTTGACCACAACCAATCTGGCCCTTGTTAGCTGCGTTGTAATAAGAACTTCTACCGTTATCATTATGAAACGCTTATTTAGAGCAAGAATTGTGCTGAATTCAGGCTTCTCTAAACCTATAGGAAAAAAATCAGTTAGGAATGGTAAACCTTATCTATACCTCTAATTTTTTTTTATTGATTTGAAATGAACGTCTTCAAAATCTTGCACTGTTGACAACCTTCAGACCTTTAATGGGATTTGAGTGGTTCGGCTGGATCTCATTGGTTGGTTTCCTTTAAACTAATCTAATCTTATACCTTCTCCAACAAGTTACAGAATCAATAAAACAAGGAGGGGTAAAAGTGTAAAGAGTTTGAGTGGAAACCTCAAAGGAAAATGTGCACTCCATGGCAGGAAGAAAAGTTGGCATTTCAGTAAATTGTATTAGACTATAAACTTGTTGGATGTTAGACTTGTTGCTGTTGTTGTCAGGTGCTGTCCAGTAGGTTCTGACTCATAGTGACCCTATGTGCAACACAACGAAACACTGTCCAGTCCTCACCATCCTCACAATCATAGCCATATTTCAGCCCATTGTTGCAGCCACTGTGTCAACCCATCTCATTGAGGCTCTTCTTCTTTTTGACTGACCCTCTACTTTACCAGTCATGATGGGTGTTAGACTACTTCTCCCCAAATTCTGTGAAACACCTGGAATAGTGTTATCACTTATTAAGAGGCCTTCAAGGAGCCCTAGTGGTACAACGGTTAAGAAGAACTGGGCTGCTAACTGAAAGGCTGGTGATTTGAACCCACCAGCTGCTCCATGGAAGAAAGATATGGCAGTCTGCTTCCATAAAGATTTATAGCCTTGGAAACCCTATGGGGCAGTTCTACTCTGTCCATTAGGGTTACTATGAGTCGGAATTGATTTGACGCAATGGGTTTGATTTTTTTGGTTTTAAGAAGCATTCAAGTGTTAGTTGACTATTGAGGCCCAAATCTTCCTTTCATTGCTATAACAGATTGAGTCAGGGTTATGGTACTTTAAGGGTTTGCCCCTAAATCTGCTACATTAATTGTCGCCATCTGCCATATGGCAGATTTAGACAATCTTCCTTTTTTGTATCTCTCTGGGAGTTCCAAAGTAAGGTAGGGATGTCTCATATATAATTTGACATGCTTCCTAATCATCTCTTCCTTTCCTGTGCTCTGGCTGTTGTTTCTGTTGCCTAGAGTATGCTGTTGTTCTGCTCAACCATATTGATACCCTCTGGTCTGGGTTTGAGAGGGTACAATAATATGAATCCTCTCTGTCATGGATTGAGTTGTGTCCCCCAAAAATATGTGCATCAATTTGGCTAGGCCATGATTCTCAGTATTGCATGATTTTCCACCATTTTATCTTATGATGTTGTTTTCCTATGTGTTGTAAATCCTATCTCTATGATGTTAAAGAGATGGGATTTGTGGCAGTAATGTTGAGGCAGGACTCAATCTACAAGATTAAATTGTGTCTTAAGCCAATCTCTTTTGAGATATAAAAGAGAGAAGCGAGCAGAGAGACATGGGGAACTCATACCACCAAAAAAGCAGAGCCAGGAGAATAGCGCATCCTTTGGACCTGAGGTCCCCATGCTGAGAAGCTCCTGGACCAGGGGAAGATTGATGACAAGGACCTTCCTCCAGAGCTAACAGAGAGAGAAGGCCTTCCCTGGAGCTGATGCCCTGAATTTGGGCCTGTAGCCTACTAGACTGTGAGAGAATAAATTTCTCTTTGTTAAAGCCATCCACTTGTGGTATTTCTGTTATAGCAGCACTAGACAACTAAGACACTCTCCTCCACACATGTTCAGAACCAGCTGAGAAATAAGACAAAGGGCTAAGATGGAAGGAGGCCCAAATATCATCTCCATTACTAATAAAAAGTGAAGGACATGGCTTTTATCTGGAAACAAGTACACCTCCTAATGCTAGAATCGAACCAACTTGGCCGGCCACCCAATCCCAGAGAACATTGAACCACTGCAGGTTTCCCCATGTGGGGTCAGTTTCTTATGCCACTATGGCATTGAGAAGTAAAATGGAATGTATGGCCCTTGGGGAAGCTTACTTTCAGAAGGAATAAGGGAGGAGTTGAGTTTATTCTTCCTAAATTTTCCAGTCGGATATGTTTTTACAACTCTCCTGGGATGGAGTGAGTAAAGGGGCAAAGGGAGGCCAAAAGTGTTGCTCTAATTGAGCTCATTCTACAAAGGAAATCTCAAGAGTGGTGGAGAAGCATTTACCTCAAGTAAACCGCAGTATTTTGTTAAGTGCCTCCAACATGGTGCTGCTGGTCTACCCTTGGCTTCTAACGCTGCACGGGGGTTCCTGAGTCTAGATCTCTGGGATTCACTTTTCTCTCTGGCCAATTCACTCCTCTCCCCTTCCCCTTTTCGTATGCTGTTCTTTTCAGAGTAAGGCAGAGGGCCACAACCAAATTAGAGTGGGAGGAGGGCTAGAGTTATAATTTGAGCTGTGATATTTTGTTTTTATCGTATTCATTTTGTAACCAGTTTATTAAATGGTCTGAACTCAGTAGAGTTTATACATAAAAAATATTATTTCATCCAGTGACACTAGTCATAAAAAAAAAAACTAAACTAAACCCATTGCCGTCGAGTCAGTTTTGACTCATACAAACCCTATAGTACGGAACAGAGCTGCTCAATAGGGTTTCCAAGGCTGAAATCTTTACAGAAGCAGACTGCCGCATCCTTCTCCCATGGAGCAGCTAATGGGTTCGAACTGTCAACCTTTCAGTTAGCAGGTGAGCACTTAACCACTGCACCACCAGGGCTCCTAGGACTCCCACGCTAGTCATAGGTCCCTTTAAAGTGATTGTTAAAATTTGCTAGACTTATAAATAGAATTTGAAGTTGAACTGAAAAGCTTAAGGAAGAACTGAAGTTTTGAATTAATAACTCTAATAAAAGAACATCAATTTTAGTATCACTCTTTCCGGGCACAGAAACTTCCCTTGAGGATACCAAAAAGCTCCTATCAATACAGATGAGGAAACTGAGGCAGATAGTTAGTAAGAGGCAGAGCTGGGATTTGATCCCAAGTCTGCCAACTCCAAAATCCCAGGCTTTTCTCATCATTCTTCATTGCCTTTCCCTGACAAATAATTAGACAACAGTAACATATAATTAACATTACCAAGTTAAAAAGAAGAGTTTATTCTTTCTCCCATGTCCTACAATGCCTCAGGGTTATAATTATATCATTATCCCACAGTGCAGACGGAGGTGCTGTAGGTGTTTAAGACTTGGACTGAATTAGCATGACTTTAATTATAACATGCCCTGGAAATGGCTTTTCTTACTAAATCCCTAACGTTGGCATGTGTACATATACTTTACCAGTTTCTCATAAAAGTAGAGTATAAATAGACAGAAGAAATCCAATAACCTATGGCTGATTATTTAAACTATAAGTAGTTTGTTTTATAGATAAACTGGAGTTTCCTGTCCTCAAGCTTTTTCCTTAGAGGGATTGTATAAAAGGGTGTTCCCTTTTAAGCAATTCTAATGAAAAACAAAGGCCAAATCCCCAAAGAGATAAGATATGATTATTTTCATAAGCAACTAGCACTATTGACACTCCATGCAAGCTACTCAGCCTATTATCGGTGACTGGTCTCTAAAGATCCTCCTCATTCTTACAGAACTGTTTTATATCGCTCTGTCTACAGATTCTTCAGTGGCGCCGTCTCCCACTGTCTGCATTTTCTGTCAAGGAGAAAGGCCTGTAATGGTTGTTGGGGGACACAGTTGGTGGCCTTCCTGATAACCATTAAAGCCCTTCCTGCTTGCTAATGGAGTCCCCGGGTGGTGCAAAACTTAATGCACTTAGCTGCTAACAAAAGGGTTGGAGCTTCAAGTCCACCCAGAGGTGCCTTGGAAGAAAGGCCTGGTGATCTGCCTCTGAAAAATCAGTCATTGAAAGTCCTGTGGAGCACAGTTCTACTCTGACATATATACTTGGGGTCGCCATGAGTTGGAGTTGACTCAACGGCAACTGGATTTCTTGCTAACCGATTCAGTATCAGATAGGAAGCCCAGGGGAGGGCTTTGATTATCCCATTCCTCTTTGCTAGTGATAGGTGTAGAGGTGGATATGTGATCCAGTTTTAACCAATGAGACAGAAGGATATGACTGTAGCAGTGGATAGGAGGCTTCTGGGAAAGATTTCTTCCCTGATATCAGAGAGAGTGTTGTGAGGAAAAGCTCCTCTGATCATGCCCTCCCTCCTGCTGGGGTGCTGTCCTTTTGGCAAAAGATACTTGGAGTTTCAGTAGCCATCTTGCAGCTTGTAAAAGATAAAATTTTCACTTACATCAGCACTTGCCTAGGAGATATCAAAACTTACTGTTGTGTTTCATCAAAACTGGGTCAGAGCTGTAGAACTTGATGAAGGATCATGAACTTTAAGTGACCCCAGTAACCAGCTCTCCACTGGGCCTAACTGAAGACTCTTTCCTGATCCATGAACAATGAGGCTGGTTTTATCCAATCATGCACAGGCTTAAGAACTTATTCCACTCTATCCAGAGTACTAGTTTTCAATCCTTAGTTAGCCTGACCAACATGAACCACTCCTCCTCATCTAGCACTTTAAAAACCCCGAATTTTCTCCTCAAAAAACTTCTCAGTGAATTTCTTCACTGATATGTGTTCCCTTGATATTAATTTAATAAACTTGCATTTAAAAAAATTCTGTTGTAAAAACAAAAATTTTAGCCTCTATGCTAACTTAAAGATTGGTGGTTCAAACCCACCCAGCAGTACAGCTAAAGATAGGCCTGGTGATCTGCTGTTAAGTTTACAGCCAAGAAAACCCTTGGAGCAGTTCTAATCTGTAACACATAGGGTCACCATGACTAACAACAACAAATATGATCATAATGGAATCACAGAGATGATTCCCAGCAATCTGACCTCATGATATTGCTGAACTGCACCTGAAACCACTCACTGCTAAACTTCTTGCTAAGTAAGGATCTTAAATGTCCTTATAAATAAACCAGAAGTTCACAAACTACAGCCCCTGGGCCAAATCCAACCCATGACTTAATTTGCAAATAAAGTTTTATTGGAACAGAGCCATGCTCATTTATTTATCTACTGTCTATTGCTAATTTCAAGGAGCCCCAGTGGTACAATGGTTAAGAGCTCAGCTGCTAACCAAAAGGTTGGCTGTTCGAACCCACCAGCTGCTTTGCAGGAGAAAAGACCTGGCAATCTGCTCCCATAGGGATTACATCTTAGAAAACCTCTGAGGCAGTTCTACTCTGATAGGGTCACTATGAGTCAGAATCAACTGACGGCATACAACAATAACAATGGCTAATTTCATGCTACACTGGGAGAGTTGAGTAGTTGCAACAGAAACTGTATGGCCGCAAAGCATAAAATATTTACAGTAGTCTCCCCTTATCCAAGGGTTCATTTTCCGCAGTTTAGGTCCACCGAGGTCAACTCTGGTTTGAAAATGTTAAACAAGTATGTAGCATGATGAAATCTCAAGCTGTCCTCCATCATTCACATAACTTTCATTACAGTATATTGTTACAATTGTTCTATTTTATTATTAGTTATTGTTGTTAATCTCTTACTGTGCCTAATGTATACATTAAACTTTATCATAGATATGTATGTATAGGACAAAACATAGTATATATAGGGTTTGGTACTATCCGCAGTTTCAGGCATCCAAGGTGGTCTTGGAACATATCCTTCACAGATAAGAGGGGGGCTACTGTACTATATGTCCCTTTACAGAAACAGTTTGACACTTTTAAGCTACTGATGATTGGGTTTTCTGTTGCATAATGTTGAAAGCATGCCAAAATAATACAGCTACATTTTGGCTACTTCCTCCAGTTCCTGGATTCTCCAGTCAAATCATGGGTATTCCTCTACACACTGCCTGTTGGACCGTGGACTGGATCCAATATCTACTCATTCTAAAATCCTCCATATGTTCTATAATATTGTGCATGATCTTGCCTTGTACAACTTTCCTCACTACTATCCTGGCTCTTTTTCAGGTCAGTGGTTGAGCCCCGCTCTGCCTCAACATTTAGTCTGGAACATTCTCCTAACTCTTCCTTCCCCTTGGCTAGCTCCTATCTATCTTTTACAGCTCAGCTCAAGTACAATGTCCTAAAGAAAAGCTTCTCTGACCCACCTAACTAGGTTGTGTCCCTATTTTATGGTCTCACGAGATCCTAAACTTCTCCATCACAGCACTTATCAAAAGTTGTAACTAAGACATGAATTGTGTAATTAGCTTTCAATATCTCCATCCTCTTTTAGGTTGAAAGCTCTGTAAGGGCATGGACTTCTGTATTGTTTATATTTTTACACCTTAGTACCTAGAACAAGGAGCCATGGTGGTGCAGTAGTTAAAAGTGCTCGGCTGCTAACTGAAAGGTCAGTGGTTTGAACCTACCAGCTGCTCTGCAGGAGAAAGATACGGCAGTCTGCTTTCGTAAAGATTTACAGCCTTGGAATCCCTATGGGGCAGTTCTACTCTGTTGCTATGAGTTGGAATCCACTCAATGGCAACAGGTTAGTACCCAGAACATTGATGTTATTGTTAGTTGCCTTCAAGTCAATTCCAACTGACGGAGTCCCCATGTACAACAAAACAAAACACTGCCTGGTCCTGCATCATCTTCACAGTCATTGCTATGCTTAAGTCCATTATAGCAGCCATTGTGTACTTTGAGAGCCTTCCAACCTAAAGGAATCATCTTCCAGCACTATATTGGACAATATTCTGTCATGATCCATAAGGTTTTCACTGGCTAAATTTCAGAAGTAGTTCACCAGGCCTTTTTTCCTAGTCTGTCTTAGTCTAGAAGCTCTGCTGAAACCTGTCAACCATGGGTGACCCTGCTGGTATTTGAAATACTGGTGGTGTAATTTCAGCATCATAGCAGCATGCAACAAACTGATAGGTGGATTTGGAACTAGAACATTGTTGTGTTGCTGTTGGGTGCTTTCCAATCGATTTCAACTCAGAGAGACCCCATGTGACAAAGAGAACTGCCCCATAGGGTTTTCTTGCCTGTGATCTTTATAGAATTAGATTGCCAGGTCTTTCATCTGTGGAACCACTGGGAGGGTTTGAAACACTGACCTTTCAGTTAGCAGCCGAGCACTTAACCATTGTGCCACTAGGGCTCCTTACTTTGTAGTAAAACACAGAAAATAAACATGCAATAAATTAATGAGGAATAAATGAATGGAACAAATGGTACCATTTCTATTTTGAATCAGATGAAATCCTATGTCCTTTACTGGACTATGCCCATCTTTGAAAAATACAGAAGAAACTCAATTGTGCTAGGCTGATGTATTTTATATGAGTCCTGACAAGTGTGCCAGGATCTGACACCTTGAGCACCCAGATCAGCCAGCATGGTCCTCGTCTTTCTAATATATCTCAATTGCCTAATCCATTCACCTGATAGTATTTAACTCATGTATGTCAACCTCCACTCTCTCACAGAAAGCTGTTATGTGACCTTTGCAGGCTACTTAACCTGTTTTCTCATCTGTAAAACAAGGACAACGGTACTTTGAGTAGAGACTTCTTCTCTCACTGTAAAGGAGATACGTACGCTTCTGCCAAAACTCAGACACCATCTTGGAAATGAGAAGGAAAAGGGGAACACCTTGTGAAGGAAGGAGCATCCCTGATAGTCCCATTAACTTTGAATTCACTGAATATTCATCTGAGACTGTTTTAAATCTAAGCAAACTGCTTTGCCATTACCGGGAACGTCTGAATTTTTTCTCCTTCTTCATCAGCTTGACAGCAGAACGAATCTGTGAGGAAAACTGGTCACAACCAGTGATAATGACAAGTTCCATTGAGTCTAGATCAAAATCTGGGTCTGTTTTCCTCCCTCTACCGGCCTTCAAGTTTTGGGGTGGAAAGGAGGGGTAGAGGAGAGAGGAAACATCATTTGATTGGCTGCTGCTGTGTTTTCATTTCCCCTTGCCTAACATTGCCTGCCTCTGATTGTCAGGTTTCCACCCCCTGGGTCTTTGGTCACTGGATGTGTGGATTCCTTGGAGGCACCCTGAGGAGCGCACACTGTGCAGCTCCCTGACAGCGAGAGCAACACAGGCTCCAGCTGGTGGTTTGCAATCTTCCACTTCCAGCTTCTGTAGTTACCCTCCTACCATTTTCTGCTGAGGTGACCTTCAAGGAGCTTTGAACTGAATTACCTGCTGAAACATCCTCTTGGCTCATAGAAAATTCAGGCATCCCTACCATGCTGAATGTTGGGAGTCAGACAGCTCCTCTGCTGCTTTTTCTCCTTGCCCTACCATTTCCGGCTGCTCTTCTGACTCCCACCTTCAGAGGGCTTCAGACAGGAAGCAGGGGAGGGAGCACTTATCAAGCTCCCAAGTACTTTCTCACTGTACTCTGCTTAGGAGAAAGCACCTGAATGGGCCTGGGAGTGTCTATAACTCAGCCAGCATTTCATGGGGAGTGAGAAGCCAGGCTCTCCTTCTTACAAGCAGCCCCAATTTCTTGGAATGGTTCTCCTAGAGCTACTCTCATTTGGCTTGAGAAATGGAGAGTTCAAGGGGAGGGGACAAGAGATAACATAATGGTCCCTATTCAACAAACAGTTCATTAGTATTAAGTTCCTACTTTAGCAAACCAAACTTGAGTTTCTTGTCTTTTCTTATGTTGGCTGATTGGGGTGGGGGAGTATTGCAAAACTATCTGGTCCACCTTTTAATAGCACCTGAAGGGATGTAAACAGTTATCTCCTCTTTAGAAAGTGGGGGTTCTTATCAGCAATTGATTTCAACTTTGCATCTGTAGCCTAGAGTCCCAGACAAGAAAAGTTCCATTTATCATACTGTTTTATATGAGTGTGTAAAATATTTTACCAAATTTGGATCATATTCTTTTATAACATGCTTTTTTCACCTAAAAATGTAAAATTTCCCATGTTACTAAATGTGCTTCAAAATATTATTTTTAATAACTGTGGGGGGGAGAAGTAACCCTAGGAAGACAAAGTCTCTTTCACAGCATCAGTGACATTTGGGCTGGGTCTAAAAATGTGAGTCATAGTATTCCAGGGCGAGGAGGGAAACCTCATGTTCGAAGACACAGAAGCAAGAAAGAACATTAAGTGTTCTGGAAACTGGGCTGACAGTAGGCCAAGACTTGATCTATACGATCCTGTGAAATTCAAAGGTGAGTTGTTATTATTAATTTTGTTTCAGATGAGGAAAGTGAGGCTTAGAGATGAAGAGATTTGCCTAAGAGCAACTAGTCGGTCAGTGGCAAAGCTAGAATTCAAAACTGAGATTTCTAGAACTCAAAAGGGAACCAACTACAAGAAGGAAAGGAAGAAATCAAAGAAACCAAGGCCAATAGGAGGAAAAAGAAGGGGTACACAAGAAGCGAGAGAGTGGAAAGGAAAGGAAAACCATCTGCTCCATTTCCAGTTTAATCTGTTTTGTTCTCAGAGTGGCCTAGGAAGTTGACTGCCCATTCCCTCATCTGATGAGTGAAGAGTAATAAATGTGTGCTTTTCTTTTTTGTACAAATGTGAAGTAGTTTCCAAAATTAGCCCTGTCCAACTGTTAAAATTCCCAAGTTCCCAAACTCTCTCAACAGGAAACAAGCAGTGGACATCCAGATGTTTCAGCTCACAGCGTTTGTCTGTGTAGTGTTTACATTTATCTTTTTCTTGTCAAATCATGACTTTAAGAAATGCTTTATTGTGGTGATTGATAATTCAGACCAAAAAATGTCAAGAAGGAGAACTGAGAGGAGCATGAGTACAGGCTGGTATAGCGCCTTAGCCAATAATCCATTCCAGAAAAACCATCTCTGTGAGCCACACTTCCAACAAATACCCAGAGTTAAGAAATACATCATGTGCACGACTCAACTGAGATTGCCCCTTTTCTGTATGAAGAGAACTAGCACAAGGAATAACCTTGATGGACCTCCCTCCCACCCTTTGGAGGTTAAGAAGGCAAAGGATCTGCCTGCAAATTATGGAAGCTGCCAAAGCTTGTTGAATAGCAGAAGAACATCTTCCTAGAGGAGAGAGCTGAACAGAAGCCTGGCATGGTGAATAATAGGCGCTCACCATCAGTATCATTAGTTATCCCTTAACCCTGTGCCAGGCATTTTGCACACATTGCCTCATTTAATCCTTACACCAGTCCTAGGAAGGAGGCACTATTTTCATCCTCTGTTTATAGATGAGGCCCAGGAAGGATTAACAACCTAAAAGTTCACGCACCTAATAAGTGGCTAAGCTGGGACTCCAACTCAGGTCTGAGTCCAAAGAGACTGTGCATTTAACTAACTATTATATTCTAAGTATAATGCTATACAGTTCTGTTCTTAAAAAAAAAAAAAAGATGAGTAATCCATTTGGTTCTGGTTCTCCAAGAAGGAGATGGGATTTTCTAAGAACACAAGTGCAAGTCTGTTTTTCTGTTAAACCAGTTGTAGAGTCAATTCCAACTCATGGCGACCCCATGTGTTGCAGAGTAGAACTACATTCCATAGGGTCTTCACGGCTGTGACTTTTCAGAAGCAGATTGCAAGGCCTGTCTTCCAATTTTAGTAACTATTTAATCAGACTCACTCTCCATCCTCCTCTATGGCAGCTGTTTTGTCTAGGAGTTTGGTTTTACTCATGACCGCTTTTGTCGTCTTCCTTTTCAACTGCCATGGTTTCAATCTTTCTTTGAATCCTAGAGAAGGATATGAAAGGCAACGGCAGGTACCCAGCAGGTCAAAGTGATTAGCAATGGAAAAAGAAGTAGCTACAGGATTGGGCTGTGGAAACCTTTCTCGTGAAAACTGGTAACCAAAGAGATACATTATCAAACTTTCCACTGACTCCACATTGGATTAATTGGTCTTTCTTCCTCCTCTTTGATTATGATCTTAGCCAAAACTCCTTGCTATTTGTTTCACAATTAATGGGAGGAAAGGAGGAATAAAATGAAGATAAATATAACCACTTTTATTTGGATCTGCTATGTCTCATTAGCAGTTTTACGGTTTTGGTGTAGAGTAATACTTAAGTACAGACAAAGCATTTTCTCTTTACATTTTTTATTAACTGATAGTTTAATTGAATTGTCCCCTCTGGCCTATCTAGAGAAATGCCTATATCTGACATGCACACACTGTATATAATAATGGGCGTAAACAAAAGTCAAACATCTGATCACCAGACCTGCCCCTAAGTCTTCTTCTTAAGAACCAGGGGAAGCATCTCAAGTTAGTCTCCAGTTTGACTTTGCAGGAATGCTGGACTCTGTAGTGTTTGTGTCTCTCACCTTTCCTGGGAGTTTATAGGGGACTTTGAAGTTCCCGTGAACAAAAAGGGTCTGTGTGTTTCACTTATTGCTGAGCCAACCCTGGGGCCTTGGTTCCATCAGCTCCTTATTAAGTGTTTAGTAATTTCAGTTTCCACCTTTCGGTCTCGCTCACTTTGCAAACATCTGGAGAGAATTAGCTCCTAGGCCTCTGTAACATACCCATTTTGTGGTTCTAGGGAGAGTCGCGTGCTAGGGGATGCTGTTGCCCTTAACAAGCTTTCTTTATGGTGTTTAACTGTAGAAGGTACTGTCGTTAATATTAATAGACAAAGAGAAAGCAAGGCTGCTCAACCTCTATTTAGCTCCTGCCTTCTTGACTATGAGCAAGATCTTCATGCTAAAAAAAAAAAAAAAAAGAAGGACAACTATCATGAAAATGGGATTGAAGTACAAGATAAAAGAAAACATAATAAGACAATGTCCAGGCACTTGGAATGACTATAAGTTTATATCTGTGCTATTCAATATGATGACCACTAGCCACACATAACTGCTGAGTCTTTGAGATGTGACTAATCCAAATTAAGATTCACTGTGAGGAAGACTTAGTATGACAAAAAGCAGTGTAAAGTATCTCATTAATGAGTTTTATATTGATTATATGCTGAAATGATATTAGTTTTTAACTATTTGGTTAAATAAAATATATTTTTAAAATGTAATTTTACCTTTTACCTATTTCTTTTTACTTTTTTAATGTGACTTTCAGAAAATGTAAGATTACATAAGTGGCTCACGTTAGTGGCTTGTGTCATGTTTCTGTTGGACAGCACTGGGCTAGATGACCAGACACGTTATTTAACAGGACATGACTAGGACTTGTAGATTCCTATGACTGAGACTCTATGGGACATGAAAGTGAACTGGAGAGATGTCAAGACAGGTATGAAGGAAATGTCATTCTGAATCTCAACAAACAGGAGAAAGCAGTGATGAAGAACTACTGAATTATAAGTTTTTCTTCAGGATAAGATTCTAGACTCAAGTATTAAATACAACATTGAGGAGCAAATTAGGAAACAGGTAGATAATTACCAGAAACTGGTGTGAGTTCACTAAAAACAAGACGTATTGCATTAAATTCATTAGTATTTTTTATTAAGTTACTAGCCAATAAATCTAGGAAATTATGCCTGATTTCAGCAAACTATTGGACAAAACTTTTCATAGCATCCCTGTGGCCAAATTTCAGAAATTTGTACTAGATAATAGTCATTGGGTGAAATGACAAACTGTTGTCTTAAAAATCTATCTATAGGAAGGTCTATAGGAGAAGGCACAAAACTAAAAATTAATTAAGTTAGTATGATGGATACCAAAATCAGTACTCAAAAAATAATGCATCAATAATGAGAATATGACATTTAACCACTGTCTTGGATTGAACTGTGTCCCCCCAAAATGTGTGTCAACTTTGCTAGGCCATGATTCCCAGTATTGTGTGATTATCCACCATTTTGTGATCTGATGTGATTGTCCTTTGTGTTGTAAATCCAAACCTTTATGATGTTAATGAGGCAAGATTAAAGGCAATTATGTTAATGAGGCAGGACTCAATCTACAGGGTTAGGTTATATCTTGAGTCAATCTCTTTTGAGATGTAAAAGAGAGAATTGAGCAGAGAGGAGAGGGACATCATGCCACCAAGAATGAAGAACCAGGAGGCAAGCGCATCCTTTGGACCCAGGGTCCCTGCACTGAGAAGCTCCTAGACCAGAGGAAGATGGATGACAAGGATCTTCTCCCGGAGCTGACAAAGAGAGAAAGCCTTTCCCTGGAGCCGGCACCCTGAAATCAGACTTCTAGCCTCCCAGGCTGTGAGAGAATAAATATCTCTTTGTTAAAGCCATCCACTTGTGGTATTTCTGTCACAGCAGCACTAGATGACTAAGACAGCCACCATAAATGTAAAGTGCTGTGTTCATAACAATGAACTGTGTAGATACTACCTGAAGGTGGTTCAGCTTGAAAATACTGCCCATGAAAACAATTAATTTTTTAAAAATATGACAAAAACTATTTAACCTAGTTGTGGAAAAATATCTTAGGAAGTACTATTCTCACTTTGTTGTATGGAACCAGTCAAATCTAGAATATTACGTTCAGTTCTTAAATAATTACAATGGTGAGGGGGTCTTAATAGTTGGAAAATGATGAAAAGGAGCTCTGAGAGTGGCATGATGGATATGCCCATTGCTGTCATTTGGAAGGGACAGACCTTCTGCTTTGCAACTATGGGCAGATCCAAGAACAACGGGCAGAAGCTACAGGACAGGCACGAACATATCCTTATTAAGAAGAATTTTTTTAATAATCGTGGAGCTCTCCATGGGAAAGAATGCTTTGGAAGGTTAATGAATGAATTCCCTAACCTTAAGAGTGCTCACGTAGATGCCAGATGGGCATTCATCTGGAATATTAAAGAAGACACTTCTATATTGGAAGGGAAGTTCATTTAAGTGACATCTTTTGCTTTCCAATTCTAAGAATCTTGTTTTCAGTATAAGGAGTCTTAAGATAGCCTGGAAGCTTCTGCTTTGGTGAAAACAAGTTGAATATCATCTGTAAGCTTGTTTGCAAATGATGGTGCACCAGAACTTAAACTATCAAGAAACCTAGACACAGCAGTACAACAGCTGGCTCTCTGTGGGGAGAGAAAGGGAGGGAAGACCTAATCTGTAGAGTTTGTCCACTTCTTTAACGTAAATACTCCCACCATGGCCAATTTTAAGCTATCCACAGTTTAACAACTGGCTATCAAATTTTCTGAAAAATTAATACTGCGCTCTCACAAGCCAGAATGAGAAGGCTCCAGCACACTACTGCCGGCACATCACTTAGCAGTCAGAATGTGGTATCAACCAGACAGAATCTATCAATTAATCAGATGTTTTATTTTTTAATGCTTGCTATTGGTCCACACTCTGGAAGGTATTAAAGTGTGGCATGGTCTCTGATAGGGGGGAGAAGGCAAAGACTAACATGCAAAAAATAAAGAATATTTTAGGACACAGACGGTAGGGGTCTGTGTTAGTGGAGTTCAGAAAGCAGTGAAGGGACAGAGTTAATGCTTATTAAGCACTGAAAATTTTGCACACTGTGTGAGCCACCAATTCTTATCTCTCAAAGAAACTTAAGGACAATCCTGTGAGGTAGCCACTGGGCCCATTGGATAGATGAGGAACCACAGCTCAAAAATATCCATACAGATACCTAAGGACATACAACTGTTAGGTAGCACAAGTCCATCTGAATCTACAGATCAAGTTACTGCCACAAATCCATCCCTGGCATTGTCAGGGAAGGAGGAGGTCAGACTGGAGCTTAGCTGGAAAGACAGAGAATTTAAACTCCTAGTTCAAAACTTGTTGTGGTTGTTAATTGCCATCGAGTCACCTCTAACTCATGGAGATCTCATGTACAATAGAACAAAATGTTGCTTGGTCCTGCGTCATCCTCCTGATTTTTGGTACGTTTGGGTTCATCTTCTAGCACTATATTGGACAATGTTCTGTTGTGATTCACAAAGTTATCATTAGCTAATTTTTGGAAGTAGATAGTCAGATCTTTGCTTCTAGTCTGTCTTAGTCTGGAAGCTCTGTTGAAATCTGTTCATCGTGAATGACCCTGCTGGTATTTGAAATACCAGTGGCATAGTTTCCAGCATCATATCAACACACAAGCCACTACAAGTACAACAAACTGACAGACGATTGGTGGGCTTCAAAACTAAAGGTCTATAAAACAAGAATAGTTCCAACTGACTGGGAGGCAGCCCTACTACAGTTGATAAAGACAATTTCTCTGCTGATGGTGTCACGTTTGATCCACAGCTGATGCAGAAAGCAAGGCAAGGAAAACAACCAAACCCTATCATTTGCTTTTACCCCAAAGCTTGTCCATCAACACTAAAAAGCTTCACATTGCCGCTCTATCAAAATGTCTTGATGTAGATTTTCAGTTTTTGTTAAAAATTCTAGCAGTGTGAGTTAGGGCAAGTAAACAATTCTCTGAGCCTCAGTTTCTTCCTCCATAAAATGAAAAGAAATACCGTCTAATTCACACTTTGTTGAGAAGATTAAAAGTATAAATTTATATAATACCTAGGACAATGCCCAGCACAGAATAAGCATTAACTAAATACTGAATTCCTTTCCTTCCACATGGATGAATGGCTGTCTCCCTAGCATGTTTGTGTTCACAGTGCCTGGCACAGAGTACAGGCAAGCCTTGTTTCATTATAAAGTTGATTCATTACAGCTCTGCTGGTCCCAGAAATATTTTTTATATTTAATAAAATAGCTACATACACACATGACATGTAAAAGTCCATGATAGTGTTGAGCAATTATCATATGCCTTTCATGGGGCTGGTCAGCCCACATAGCCAAAGGAGTCTGTGCCCCTCTCAAGGCATCCTGATGGGCCACAGTCTGCTCTCTTCAGTCTGAAAACTTCCTCTAATCTGTTTGTTTACTTCACTGAGGTTCCACCTTTCTGCCATGATCTTGTATTCACTCTGATGAGCTGCTGTGTCCCATAACACAGACAAGTGATTGTGTTGGGCTTGCTACCAAGGTCCAAGGAAGAGTGTCATGATGGATGCTAGTGTATTAAGGCAACTCAAGGCAAGATCAGTGGAGGAAAGTGCAGTTAAGATCATCAGTCTTTCGGGGAGATGATGTGATTTTTATGAAGGGCCTGGCATCCCTCACTGTAGCCTGGGAGAGTTGACTGAATTGTAGGAATGGGGGCTGGAAGGAAGTGTGGCCTGAGGCTTGCCACGACTTCAGGGGAATTGAAGAGAACAGAAAAGTGATTGGCAATGTACAAAGCTTCATAAGGACCATGCCAAGGCACCCAGCCATGCTAATTCACCCTTTCCGGGAACTCATCTCCCCCCTGCCCTCCCACCCACTGCCACTTAACAAGGGTGTGCCTACAGGCACTCCCAACATGTGTGCTGCAGGAGCAAAAGATGAAATCCACCTATGCGTTTTCTACGGAATCTGGATGTGATTTTAGGAGACAGCATGGGTTAAAGTCTGGTTCTTATTAAATTCCATAAGTAAAAGAGTAATTCATACTCCAAAATGTTACAAACTCGCTATTTACATAGTGAGACTCTGATTGAAAACTGTTTTGTTCCTTTCTGCTTTTCTGTTTTGCAAATTTTCTTTAATGAGCATGGAGTACTTTTAGATTTAAAAAAAATAAACATTTTTAAGAAGAGTAATTCATGTCAGAGACAGAAGTATAGACACAGAAATTCCTGTTGCAAGAGGCCATGAGAACCTATGCTTGTAGTTCTGATGATCAGAAAATCATCTTATTGGGATGCTTTCCTCCACTTTCTGTTAGTTTGAGAGAACTTTGCTCTGAGACAGCCTGTTGAAGAATGGAAAAGGCATATTATAATTAGAGGGATGAGTAATTGATTGAATTCCCCAGGCCCTATTGCAGTTTGAGTTCTAGATTAAGTGCTTCCAAAGTGATGGCTTTTCAAAAGCTGGGCTTTCTCAGCATGGGATGGATGATAAGATAGGTGACATATGTAAAATTCATTTATTGAGTATTAATTGTGCCAGGCACTGTGCTGGGCACTGAAGACACAAAGGTCATTTGTGTCTTCACTCTAGTTAGAAAGTAGTTATGGAAACAATATTATAGTACCAGGGGATGAGTTATGTACAAGAGGGTGTGAGTAGGTAGTCAGGGCAGGCTTATAGAGGTCAAGACATTTCAACCATCTTCATTTCAGAGTAGGAATTTGCTAAGCAGGCCCGAAGTGGTTGGGTGCTAAAGGGGTGAGTGTGGGTTAGGGGAATCCAAACCAAAAAATTGTTGCCATCGAGTCGATTCCGACTCATAGTGACCCTATAGGACAGGGTAGAACTGTCCCATAGGGTTTCCAAGGAGAGACTGGTGGATCCAAACTGCCAGCCTTTTGGTTAGCAGCCTGAGCTCTTAACCACTGTGCCAACAGGGCTCCAACAGGAGTCCAGTAGAGGAAACATTCTGTGTAGATGCATGGAAGCATGAAAGAGCTGGCCTGAGGGGATTGTCAGAACCCAGGACCTAACTCACACAAGGTTCTCAAAGAAATCACATTTCTTGTCCCAAATAGGAATTTAGGCCAGTGAGCCACTACCAGCCCCGATGCTATTAAACACCTATTAGACCTGCCACGTACCCAGTCTAGGTATGGTGGATGATACAAGCAAAGAGCCTGATACCACCATCCGAAATCACTTGATGATCTGTGAAGTATCTTACTGCGATGTTTCCTTTTCGTAAAATTGTAGTGTAAAATTTAAACTCTAAGTCTGCCCATCTGAGAATGAGAAATTGCATAAGAAGTAAAATTGTTTCATATAACCTGTTAGAGATCCTGGGATGGCTTTCACAAAAGAAACCACAACCTGGTTGTGGCCCTACCACCTGTGCAGGTACATTGCAGATGAAAAGAGGCTACAAAGCACCAAATGCTTGAGGAGTTTCTGGAAAAGGGACAAAGGGCGGTTCCACCAATCATGCTTGCTCATGTCCTAGGTGGCCTTCTTCAGCATGGCCTCAATTCCAGAAACACCAGTCCAAGAAACAAAAATAATTTTGTAAGGCAATTTTAATCTTTACTGAACTCTTTTGAAGCATATCAAAGGGAATCCCAATTGCACAGCAAAACATCTTAAAACTGTCTCTCCTCATCTCTCTCAATATACATATTGTGCATTTATGGCTCCTTGCCCCTAATTTCTTTCCTTCCTCTGTATATTCCTCTCAAATTCTCTTAAACCCAACTGCATGAGCTCTTAGCTTTTCACTCCCCAGCATCCCCTCCCACTTTGTGGATTTATTCCTCTGATGGCTGGTAGCTCCCTCTCCCCTTTCTAAAGTAAATCAGTTTCACCTTCCTGGCTTCACCTACCACTCTAATCAACACCACAATATCTTTTTTTTACTTGTGGTGGAAGTTTAATAGGCAAATGCTTTGCCAAGGCTGGAATACCCAGGAGAAAGATTTGTTTTCCTTGTCATCTGAACAGCAAGTATTTTTAGCCCCTGCTGGCAAAGCCTCTTTCTGGTGGCTCCCATATTTCAGTCACTGCTCTCCCTAAAACCAGAAGGGTTCTCATATCAGAGAAGCTTAATGTAAAATCGTCTTCATAAGTCCATTCTTCCTTAAGATAACTCCCTGCTTTCAAAGAACTTAAAGTCTCTCCCTTTTAGTTCATAGAAAATTTAAGCAGATTCCTTTACTTTTCCAAGCTGGTTAAGTACAAGAATGCTATTCATTTAATGCCGATCTTCCCTACTAGCTCCTGCGGGCAGATGCCATCTGGTTGACCATTAGCATTGTCCCTGGGAAACAGAAATATTTTTATATTATATTATCATATTTAGTATTTGGTGAAGTGAATTGAAAGTGGACATGAATTTCTAAAGGATCTTTAATCCCTTGAACCAAGTGTGAAGGATCTTACCTTAATGCCATCCAAATCATGAAACCTGGAACATACACAATTGCATTTCACCCTGACCCCCATATGAATGGGTGACCAGGAAGCAATCTTCCCCTTGTGGGATTTCATTCAAGATCTATCCCACAAGTCAAGGATCTCTGGGTACATGAAAAGCCACTTATTTTTTCCTTTCCTTTGAGGGAAGTTACAAGATGCAAACTTTTTAGGCCTAACTCTGACTGTTCAGAGGCTATTCTGGCATTCAAAGAGTTAATCTGCTTTCACCTAGTGGCTCTAGCCAACCTGTGACCCCCAGCCCAGGTCTGCTCACATAAGAGGGATAGGGGTGATGGAGGGTGCCAGGGGGTGCCTTGGTGAAGTGGGAATGCTCCTGAGTTCCTTTGTCTGCCTGCCCCAGCGTCCTAGTTGGAAGGGTTAGCTTTTTTGAAAGCATTCGCTCTCTTTCTCTCTCTCTCTCAGGCAACTGGGTCTGTTTCCTGTAGACCTTGAGGCAAAGCAGTAGTATAGGCTGGGATTTCTTGCAAGTTTTCCGCTGTGGGGTGCCGCAACAGCTGTGACCCTAGCTTGATTTTGATGTAGACTTCAAGGGCGCCGTCCCCAGCGGGGGAACATTTTTACTCGGGAGCCTATTCACATTGGTAGCCTTGGCAGGGAAAGTTCCAGAAGCTTTGATTACACAAATACCTCTGCTAGGTACAGGCCCTGTCTTGGCAACCTGGGGAGAGAGAATGTGCACGTGGGCTTATTAAACCAAACGATCCGTTTCCTTTGCTGGGGGTGGGGGCTGGGGGTCCTCATCTTGGAAATGATTTTTTTCCCTGGCTGTGTTGCCTGGAAACTTCGAGGGTTTAATTAGGACTGGGTAGGTTTTTGGCTTCTGCAGCTGCCTCTGCTCTCCCCTGGGGTTACTGAGTGTGTTTGAGTGTTTGTGTGTGTGTGTGTGTGTGTGTGTGAGCGAGCGCGCACGAATGTGTCCCCTGCAGTGTAGGCCAAAGCTGTCTAGAGAAGTGAATTGTGTACCGAGGCAGATGTGACTCTTTTTATTTCAATTGATTTTCAGTTAATAACTTTTAACCTTCTGAACCACACTGAGGTGGCATGTGGTTTATGCATCACATACTGGAGTCTGGACAACTGGGTGGAAGTGGTAGCTATAACCTTATTGCCTACATCCATCTAGAGCCGAGCCAATCTTTGGGAAGTTTTCTAAATGTTCCCAATCAAGTCCAAGAAGGACCGTCCTCAGTCATTGTTTCCCTGACTCTGTGAGCCAAGGGAGAAGGAGAACAGAGTCCGGCCAGGCCCAATGCAGTTATCTGACTGTGTCAGCTGGGAAGAAGTCAGAGCAGACAAGTTAAAATACAATGTGTTTCATCTGCATGTTAGAACTTTTTTGTGTTTTGACTAAAACTAGGTATGTTAGATCCACTGGTTTCAGGGAGAGAGATGTGTAAAAAACCCCCATTGTCACTGTGCATTTGTTGTCTTATCTTGTAGTTCTGTTCCTCTTACTTTAAATATTTCAAGGCTTAGGTGTGTCAAGAACCTAACTACAGTTTAAAAAACCAATGTATTCAACCTGAAAGCCTTTGACATTTAATAGATGGGTTTAATTACTTATCATTATTGTGCTTACTAATTTATTTGGATTACTTTTTCAGGGAAAAATTCCTGATCTGTAGAAGGCACTCTTTAAATATTTGCTGAATAAAAAAATAAAAAAAAAAAAAAACACAATATGTTTAATCCTTTAGTAACCTCAGTATCTTTTATTAAAACTTTATTAAGCTCAACATTGTTGTTAGGTGCCATAGAGTTGGTTCCAATTCACAGCGACTCTATGTATCACAGAACAAAACACTACCCAGTCCTACGCCATCCTCACAATCATTGTTATGCTTGAGCCAATCATTGCAGACACTGTGTCAGTCCATCTCGTTGAGGGTCTTCCTCTTTTTTGCTGACCCTCTACTTTTTGAAGCATTGTGTCCTTCTCCAGGGACTGGTCCTCCTGATAACATGTCCAAAGTATGTGAGATGAAGTCTCGCCATCCTTACCCTCAACATTATCAATTCATCATGCTCCCATTTGGAGACCTTGAAGGACTAAGAAAGAAGAATTTTCTTTTGGTCTGTGTGTATGTTTGTACTTCTTTTCCAGCCACAAACATAATGCATAACTATATTCCAGTTATAAAAGAATCAGAAATAGAAGTATAAGTCCTCTCTCTCAAAGGCAGATTTTCTGGTTGGGATCAAGGCGGATCTAGGCACATTTTGGCTCTTCCCCTTTTCTTCTCTCCCTCCCTCCTTTGTTTCCTTTCTTCAGGGGATGATTCAGAGACATTCCTTACAAGGTGCATGGAAATGAGCAAGCATATACCAGCTAAAGCAACAGCTATGTGGCTTGATACTGTGACGGCGCCAAGAAGGAGTGCAAAAAAAAAAGCAAGCAATGGTATGTATTATTTTACCGGTTGCCATCTAGTCGATTCCAACTCGTGACAATCCCATATGTGTCAGAACTGTGCTCCATAGTGTTTTCAATGACTGATTTTTTGGAAGTAGATCACCAGGCCTTTCTTCTGAGGTACCCTTGGGTGGACTTGAACCTCCAACATCATTCCGGTTAGCAGTGAAGCATGTTAGCCCTTTTTACAACCCAGGGACTCTGGCATATATTATGTAGTCCCAATAACATATCTACTTTTTTCTTTTTTTGTCTTAGTTTTCATCTTCATTAAAGTTATACATACAATATATGAAAGAGTCAAGTAGCTTTATAAAGTTTATTATGAAAAATGGAGTTGAGCAGCCATAGAATGTCCCCGCCCTCATTACATACTCCCTAAGGAATATGATTTTGTTAATATATAACTTTAAATTTTCAAAGAACAAGTTTTTGTTGCTATATGATCTTTCAATAATAGATATTATCTTTTAGCGTCCCTCATAGAAAATGGGGACTTAGCTCTCTATAGGTCCTTCTCCCCCTCCGCCACATATACACACACACATTTCTAGTATTCCATCTTCCCAATATAGTGGTGTCTTAGACTGGGTTCTCTAGAGGAGTAAAAACAGTGAAATGTACATACATAAATATATAGAGAGAGATTTAATTCAAGAAATGGCTCATGCAGTTGTGGAGGCTGGCAAATCCCAAATCCATGGGTCAGGTGTCAGGCTGGAGGCTTCTCTTGACTCATGTGGTTGCAGGGGCTGACAAACCCAAAATCGGCTGGTCAGACAACAGGCTACCGGCTCACAGGGCTGTGGGAGCTGGTGAATCCCCAAATCTGCAGGTCAGGCAGCAGACTACTGGCTCACAACCCAAGAATCAGAGGTCAGATGATGACGAGATGGATACAGGATCCAGAGGGAGAGTGAGCCTTGCTGGAACATCCATTTATAGGCCACATCCCCAAGAAAACTCCCCTTTCAATTGATTGGCTGTTCATAGCATATCTCATCATGGAAGTGATTACTTTATCTTACATTACAGAAGAGCAATCAGTCCAATGTCTGCCAAACCACTGAGAATCATAGCCTATCCAAGTTGACAATAACGTTAACCATCACAAGTGGTATTGTTCTTTTGGTTAGATCAATATCCAGTGTTTACATTACCATGACCATGTGAATGCTATAGATGACTAAACTGTGTGGGACACTAGGAGAACTTTCCCTTTCCGACACAAGGTGTTTCTCACCTGGTGTTTACAATTAGTTTGTTTTTTCACTTGCTTGATTTTAAATGTGGTTATCACTATCAAACCAAACAAAACCCATTGCCGTTGAGTCGAATTCTGACTCATGATGACCCTATAGGTTGGAGTAGAACTGCCCCATAGGGTTTCCAAGGCTGTAAATCTTTACGGAAGCAGACTACCACATCTTTCTCCCACAGAGTGGCTGGTGGATTCGAACCACTGACCTTTTGGTTAGCAGCTGAGAACTTAACCACTGCACCACCAGGGCTCCTTTAGTTATCACAAACCAAACCCAAATTCTGCCCCAGTTGTACAAGTCTCTCAATACATTTAGACACATTAGTATCCTGTTGATTTTGTCTTCTTGAGATCGCTCCCAGAATCATCTGGCACTGAAGGAGATATGACTGGACTGTTTGCTAGGGAGCCTTCAATTTAGGCCTTTCTTCATGGGCTAGTCATATCCCCAGAGAAGATGCCTCAACCCCCTGCTTGAAGAGTATTTGCCTAGCTGCTGTGTTCTGGGAGTGGAGTGTGGGAAGAAGGCTGGGATACAAATATCCAGTCATCCCATCAATATTCCTTTGATCCCTCTGGTTTCAGTACAGCATCCCTCGATATCTCAACTTTCCTTAGCATCCTCCAGTTCAAAACCCCTTGTTTACTGTCTCTGGAAATAAATCTCTCCTGACATTTACTGGAGTGGATAAGAAGGAGTTACGTGGTTACGTGGCATGGGGAAGGGGTTGGGATGTGTTTCTAGAAACGCTTTCAACCCATCCCCGTGTTTTAGCTCCACCTTCACTCTCACTTCCAGAGGTACCAGGGGCCACCAGTTCCAGAGCTTTTTTGTTTTTCATTGCTCTAAATGTAAATCAAGTTGCCTTTGGAGTTTCTCTGCTGCAGACTTAGAGCTCAGACCTGCTGGGTTAGTCACAAGCCTTTCTTGCGTATCAGCTTCCACAGTTTTGCTGTTTTCTCCTTTCCTGTTGTATTTGTGTTAATGGGTTGCAGGAAGAAAGGGAACTAAATGTATGTGCCCAATCGGTAATATGTCCAATTTGTTGCTGTTGTTGGTGTTCGGTGCCATCGAGTTTGTTCTGACCCATAGTGACTCTTTGTACAATAGAATGAAATCCTGCCTGGATCTGTGCCGTCCTCACAATCATTGCTATGATTGAGCCCAACATTGCAGCCTCTGTACCAATCTGTCTCGTTGAGGGTCTTCCTCTTTTTTGATGACCCTCTACTTTACCAAGCATGATGTCCTTCTCCAGGGACTGGCCCGTCCTGGTAACATGTTCAAAATAAGTAAGACAAAGTCTTGCCATCCTCACTTCTAAGGAGCATTCTGACTAACCAAACGGTCAGCGGTTTGAACCCACTAGCCGCTCTTTGATAGAAAGATGTGGCAGTCTGCTTCTGTAAAGAGTTACAGCCTTATAAATCCTATGGGGCAGTTCTACAGTGTCATATAGGACTGCTATGAGTCCTAATCGACTCGATGGCAATGGGTATATAACATACCAGCTTTAATTCTAAAACCCTTCTTGTTTATTAATCAGCATGTTCTGGCAACATTCTCAAACCCCGAAGGTGGTACCCTCTTCCTAGGATATCAAAAAGTTGTAGGTGAGTTTAGAGAGAAGAGAGGACTTTATTGTATGTTTTATTTAATATACATATATGCGTGTGCACATTCACACACACAAGTATACACACTCACCTCGACCTTCCATTCTGCATAATCTACAGACAACCTGGGCTGAATATTTGGATTCACCAGCTCCAGATTCTCATTTTGTTCTCCGTGTAGCTTTTGTAAATTCTTCAATTCCCTCTTCCCTTTTCCACTCTATTCTTGACAACACAATCAAACTAGATTGTAAAATGCTAATTCAATTATTGTACGTCATTTCCCTACATCAAAGCCTTCAACATCTCTTTGCCCTTAGAATGAAGTCCAAACTCTTCCTTTGTCCTACAGGCATCCCACCCCCCAGTCTGGGCCCTGCCTACCTGTGCAGCCTCATATGTCTCCCCCTCCCTTGCTAAGCTTTGGCTTCTGTCTTAGGCTGCATTCTCTAGAAAAGCAAAACCTGTAAAGTATATAAATATATATATAGAGAGATTTATATCAAGGAAATGGCTCACGTGGTTGTAGAGGCTGGAATGTCCCAAGTCTGCAAGTCAGGCTGGAGGTTTCTCCTGATTCACGTAGCCGCAGGGGCTGGCAAACCCAGTATCGGCAGGTCAGACAGCTGGGATCTTGCTCACAGGCTTCGAAGACAGATAAATCCCAAGATCGGTAGCCAAGACCAGAGGTAAGCTACTAGCTCAAGTCCCAAGAACTGGAGGTCAGATGAACAGTAGCCAGCTGCAGGATCCAGAGCAAGTAAAATCCACAAGCCTTGCCAGAAAGTCCACTTATATTGGATTCAAGCTACACCCCCAAGGAAACTTCCTTTCAACTGACTGACTCCTCACAGCAGATGACATCATGAAGGTGATCCCATTGTATCAAATTTCATCAAGGAAGTGATTACATCATCCTATGACTGCCAAACTACATCATAACTGCCAAACCACTGAGAATCATGGCCCAGCCGAGCTGACACAACAACCTTAAGGATCACAGCTTCCTTGGCCATTGCTTGGTTTCTTTGGATCTTTGCACATGCTCTTTCCTCTGCCTGGAAAGTTTTCTACTCTCAGCCCTCTCAGGGCTTTATTGAAGACATCTTTTCACAGGGGGGTCTTTCCTGACCCTCACCCCCACATACACTAGGTTAAGTCCCACCTTGCACACTGCCATGACACCCTCTACTTTTGCTTTGACACTATTTTGGGTTACATGTTCCAGGCTAGACTGGAAGCCTCATGAGCACAGAGTCTTTATGTCTTGTTCACTTGTTTGGCCCGTGAGATGTTTGTGGACATAACACATGTCTTAAAGTTGCATGCTGTGTTCAGCTTAGATATTAGGCTCTGGTCATCCCCCATGAGAAGTGTATGCCCTGGGTAAACTACTGCCCCCGTTAGCCTGGATTGCAAAATAGCACTGGCTCTGGCATGCAAATGTGGAGTAAACATAAACTGAACCCAGAGGGCCGCCCAGCTGAGCTTAACCCAAATCAGCCAAATCACAGCTGATCTGTAGACCTTTGAGCATAAGAATAATATTTGTTTAATGAATTGCACTTTTTACCTTAGATCTTTCCAATCTTTGCTCCCACCTAACCCCCAACAATGGAGCCCTGGTGGCACAGTGGTTAAGGGTTCAGCTGCTGACCGAAAAGTTGACAGTTTGAACCCACCGGCCGCTCTGTGGGGAGAAAGATGCAGCGGTCTGTATCATAAAGATTACAGCCTTGGAAACCCTATAGGGGTTCTACCGTGTCCTGTAGATTCACTATGAATTGGAAATTGACTCGACGGCAATGGGTAACCCCCAACACATCTCTCCCTTCCAACTCCTATAATTGTGATAGGAGAGAACATTAGCTAAATATTGAAAATTTTCTCCCCTTCTGGAAAACTGAAGTTGTTACCTCTTTTTCTTTGGTGTCTCTCAGGTTATTCTGCTAACTATAAAAGCAGAAGATCCCCGTGATTATACAGAAAAATGGAAAGACTTAATTTTTATTCTTCATAGGCAATTGGGGAGGTTGATTCTAGTCATAAAGTTAGCAGGTCATATGAGGATTCTTATAAAATAAACTGAACAGAGGACTACATTACAAAATCACAATTGCGTTAAGACATGTAAAGTTTGCCCTAGATTTTTTCTCATTGCTTTTTTTTACATAAGAAAAAAATGTAGTCCACTGTAAGCAGTAATTGAAAGTTTGAAACTACTTGTTTTCTCATGTGTACATGAGGAAGTGAAACTAAATGCCCTCTAAGGCGGCTCTAAAATGCTGTGACCTTAGTCTATGATTTTTTATAAGAGTTGTTCACAAGAACTTCTGGGTTTCTGAAAATATATTGCTCTTGAGGAAATCAAAGTTTTATGGCACGGTTTTTAAAAAATATAAACACCTTTACAAACCTGGCAAAGAATTGAGTGAAGAGTAGTGTAGATTGGAATCTGCCAACAATGGTAGCATTCTAAAAAGTTCAGTCACTAGCATTTTAGTACTCAGCATAGAACCACACGAGGGCTGTGAGGACTGGAAACTTTAGTTGTAGCTTTGGAACGTTGCATCTTTACCCAGGGGCAAAAATAATGTAATATCTGCCCATATGCAAAGGACTGAGTGTCCTACACTTAAAAAAAAGAAAGAAAGGAAGGAAGGAAGAGAAGGAGGGAGGGAGGAAGGAAGGAATGAAGAGAGGGAAGGAGAGATGGAGGAAGGAAAGAAGGAAGGAATGGAGGGAGGGAAAGAGGGAGTAAGGGAAGAAGGAAGCTGATTGTGTGATACTTTGGATTATTATTCAGTAAATATTTACTCCTCTCCCCTCCCCTCTCACCATAGGCTTTCACTTCCCTCTGCCGTTGATGTTGGCCTTGGCATGTAACTTGCTTTGACCACTGAAATGTTTGTGATTATGACGTACACCTTAAATGTGCTTGTTTGGTTTAGGTTGGATCTTGTACTCTGTGATCCGCTGTGAGAAGTACATGCCCTGGGTAGCTACTGCCCTTTCAGCCTGGACTGTAAAATAAACAAACATGGAACAAATATAAACTGAACCCACAGAGCCTCCCAACTGAGCTCAGCCCAAATCAGCTGAATCCCAGTTGATCTGCAGACCTTTGAACATGAGAATAAATGCTTGTTTTTAAAGCCATGGTGTTTTATGGTGGTTTGTTACACAGCATTATTACGGCCAAAACTGACTAACATAGGATGCAATGTGGACTCTCAAGAAACATTATAACATGGTGGTTAAGCGTATGGTTTCTGAAGTTTGACATATCTTGCTTTGAATCTCACTTCTATTATATACTAGATGTGAAAACTTGTGCAATTACTTAACCTCTCTGAGACTTAATTTCCTCATCTGCAAAATGGAGATAATCATGGTACCAACCTCATACCACTGTTGCATGGTTCAAATGAGATAATACATATCAAACAGCTAAGATGGTGCCCAATACGTAGTAAGGACTCAATAAATATTTTCTGTTATTAACCAGATGAATCTTACTTTCTTGTTAATGTACATTATAAAACTGACTATATTTTTCTTACATAAAGACTTATTTGTATTTTGGAAAACAATATGGCACTTCCTTAAAAAGCTGGAAATAGAAATACCATACAATCCAGCAATCCCATTCCTAGGAATATATCCTAGAGAAATAAGAGCCGGCACATCAATAGACATATGCACACCCATGTTCATTGCAGCATTATTTGCAATAGCAAAAGATGGAAACAACCTAGATGCCCATCAACAGGTGAATGGATAAACAAACGATGGTACATACACACGTTGGAATACTATGCAATGACAAAGAACAATGATGAATCTGTGAAACATCTCACAACAAGGATGAATCTGGAGAGGATTATGCTGAGTGAAATAAGTCAATCACAAAAGGACAAACACTGTATGAGTCCACTATTATAAAAACACGTGAAAATGTTTCCACACAGAAAGAAACAATCTTTGATGGTTACAAAGGAGGGGACAGGTGGGGAGGGAAAAACACTAACTAGACAATATATAAGTGGTAACTTTGGTGAAGGGTAAGATAGTACACAATACTGGGGAAGTCAGCACAACTTGACCAGGGCAAAGTTATATAAGCTTCAAAGACACTTCCAAACGCCCTGAGAGACTGAGCTACTGGGCTGAGAGCTGGGGACCATGGTCTCAGGGGACATCTAGCTCAATTGGTATAACATAGTCTATAAAGAAAATGTTCTACATCCAACTGTGGTGAGTAGCGACTGGGGTTTTAAAAGCCTGCGTGCAGCCATCGAAGGTACATCTACTGCTCCCATCTGGGTTGGAGCAAAGCCAAATGAAGAAGACCAAAGGCACAAGAGAAAGATTAGTCCAAAGGACTAATGGACCACAATGACCACAACCTCCACCAGACTGAGCCCAGAACAACTAGATGGTGCCTGGTTGCCACCACCCACTGCTCTTGCAGGGATCACAATAAAGGGTTCTGGAAACAGTGGGAGAAAAATGTAGAACAAAATTCAAATTCACACACATGAAAAAAGACCAGGGTGTTGGTCCAACTGACTGGAGAAACCCAAGAATATAGCCCCTGGACACCCGTTAACTCAGTACTGAAGTCATTCCCGAGGTTCAACCTTCAGCCAAAGATTAGATAGGTCTATAGGGCCAACAATAACACACGTGAGGGTCATGGCTTCATAGTTCAATCATGTATATGAGACTCATGGGCACACCAGCCCAAAAGTAAAGACAAGAAGGCAGGAAGGGACAGGAAAACTGTGACACAGAAGATAGTCGTGGCAGGGAGTCCTGGCTCTGCCATTAACCTGCCACTTGGCCTAAGACAAGTCATTCACTTCTCAGGGCCTCATTTCCATCACTGGAAATAACTCCAATGATCTCAAAGGTTCTTATCATTTTTAAAATATTCATATTCCTGCTTTATGGGATTCATTTTGAAGAAAAATAAAAAAGCAGTTAGTAGCTGACATACAGTTATAGTCAAAAAACACATTCATTTTCCAAGAGTGGTTTAGCAATCACTTGGTCTCCTCTGAAAAAATTTCCTAAATATGCAGACAGAGTGTTTTTCATTCCATCTCCTAGGGAGACTGAAGCTTCACTGAGAGAATAACCAACCAACCAACAATTGCTGTCAAGTCAATTCTGCCTCATAGCAACCCTGTCTGTGTCAGAGTAGAACTGTGCTCCATAGGGTTTTCAATGGTTGATTTTTTTTGGAACTGGATCACCAGGACTTTCTTCTGAGGTGCCTCTGGATGGACTCAAACTTCCAGCTTTTTGGTTAGCAGCCAAGCATGTTAACCATTTGTACCACCCAGGGACTCCCACTAAGAGAATAGGCTTTGCAATTTTTTACTTTTCAAAATTTGCTGCATTTGAAATCTTGCAGGATTTTTAACACTTGTTTTAGAGGACCTGAGACAGCTTTACACTGAGTTACTCAGTGCCTTAGCCCTCCTTCCTTTTCATCTTGCCAGAAGAATTCCCAGTGGTGAGTTTTAAACATGTTAAAGTACTTAGTTGAGGACTTTGAAGTTTGGGTGGGGCATAGTTTACTTTGGGGCAAAATATTTCGAAAGATGGCTGGATATGCATGCTGTTTCCTGGAGCTAAAGCTTACAAATACATTTTGACATCCCATGTCGTCCAGGGGAAGACTGTAGGGTGGATGGAAACACAAACCTGCTTTTGCCATTTCTACTGTACTGTCAGTTTTCCTGCAGCTGTCTTTTTGGCTTCCAAAGGAATTGAAGGAGCAAGTGCTGAGCTTTGCAGCAGTGTGATCCCTGCTGCCTTCCAGCTCTAACAGTCAAAATACAAGCCTCTGGAGAGCACAAGCTCCAAGCAGTTATTAGAGATGATGGCACTCCCGGAGCGCTGGGGCCGAACGCATTGCCCTCCAAAATAAAAGATTCTCTCACAGCTTCACACCCTGTGCTACTCTTTATATTAACACAGGAGCTGACAGATTGGTTGAGAAGCTGCAACCCGTATTTTTGAGGGCATAAGAGATTATCGTGCTCATTCTAATTCCAGAGCCGATCTTTTTAGCAGATTATGATGGATGACTTGCCACAGTGGTCAGCACCTCCTGTATATTTTAGGTAGAATGCTTTCTTTTGACACGTACTTTACAGAGACATATGTGATTCCTGTTTTAATTAATGGAAGAAATGATTCATTTACAAGTGAAAGATTTAATTAAATAAAGGGTCGGCCTGGGTCAGCCATGAATTGCAAAATACCTCAGATGTTTATTATACCCTTCGAATCTCTGCATGCTGTCTGGAGTGGTGTATGGCAGTACAGGCAGGCACTAGAAAGAAATGCAATGAAGTTTAATTCATTCATTCATTCAACAAATATTAATTGAGCCTCTACTGTGTTCTAAGTGCTGTGCTAGGCTCTGAAGACACAGTTGTGACAGAGGTGGTTTTTGCCCTTATGGAGGCTAAGATGCAGTGGAGAAGACAGATGAAAATGAGGGGTGAACAGATAGAACACAATTATTTAAGATTGTGACATAACACACTTCAGAGAGGAAAAAACAATTTTTTGGTTGTTTTCGTTGCAGGGTGTTGGAATTGTTTTTTAAAGATTTTAATACCTATCTTTATAGTACTGTACTTGTTTAATTCTGGAATATATATCCAAAATGAGTCTGACCCAAGTCCAGTAGATAAAATATCTTATATCTTGCTTATGGATCTGTTTTCTAATTCTTAGATATGACACCAAAAACACGAGCAAGAAGAGACAAAATAGATAAATTGGACTTCACCAAAATTAAAAACTTTTGTGCCTCAAAGGACTTTATCAACAAAGTGAAAAGACAACCTACAAATTAGGAGAAAATCTTTGGGAGTCATACATCTGATAAGGATTTCCTATCTAGAATGCGTAAAGAACTCCTACAACTTAGCAACAAAAAGACAAACCCAATCAAAAAATGGGCAAAGGACTTGAAAAGACATTTCACCAAAGAAGATATACAAATGACCACTCCCAAAACCAAACTCACTGCCATTGAGTCAATTCTGACTCAGCTCATTCAAAAGAAGCAACCCTTCATCCTTTAAAGTTTTATTGTGAGATGGCAGCGATTTAGTAACATCTTCAGGCTTCACTTCTAATTCTAGTTTTCTTGCTATTTCCACCACATCTGCAGCGACTTCCTCCACTGAAATCTTGAATCCCTCAAAGTCATCCATGAGGGTTGGAATCAAATTCTTCTGAACTCGTGTTGATGTTGACATTTTGACCTCCTCCCATGAATCACAAATGTTCTTAATGACATCTTTACAGATGGTTTTCAATTTATTTTGCCCAGATCCATCAGAGAAATCACTATCTATGGCAGCTACAGCCTTATGAAATGTATTTCTTAAATAATAAGACTTGAAAGTTGAAATTACTCCTTGATCCATGGGCTGCAGAATAGACGTTGTGTTAGCAGGCATGAAAATAACGTTAATCTTGTATATGTCCATCAGAGATCTTGGGTGACCAGATGAATTGTCAATAAGCAGTAATATTTTGAAAGGAATCTTTTTTTCCTGAGTAGTAGGTCTCAACAGTGGGCTTAAAGTATTCAGTAACCATGTTATAAACAGATGTGCTCTCATCCAGTCTTTGTTGTTCAATTTATATAAAACAGGCAGAGTAGATTTAGCATAATTCTTAAGGGCCCTAGGATTTTTGGAATGGTAAGTGAGCATTGCCTTTAACTTAAAGTTACCAAGTGCATTAGCCCCTAACAAAAGAGTCATGTGTCCTTTGAAGCTTTGAATCCAGGCATTGACTTCTCCTCTGCAGTTATCAAAGTCCTAGATGGCATCTTCTTCCAGTAAAAGGCTGCTTCGTCTACATTTAAATGCATTGTTTAGTGTAGCCACCTGTCTTATTTATCTAGTGCTGCTATAACATAAATACCACCAAGTGGATGGCTTTAACAAAGAGAAATTTATTCTCTCACAGTCTAGTCCAAATTCAGGGCACCAGCTCCAGGGGAAGGCTTTCTGTCTCTGTCAGCTCTGAGGGGAGTCCTTGTCATCAGTCTTCTCTTGGTCTAGGAGTTTCTCCATGCAGGAACCCCGGGTCCAAAGGACATGCTCTGCTCCTGGCATTGCTTTCTTGGTGGTATGAGGCCGCCATCTCTCTCTGTTTGCTTCTCTCTTTTATATCTCAAAATAGATTGGTTTAAGACACAACCTAATCTTGTAGATCGAGTGTGCCTCATTAACGTCACAGAGGTAGGATTTACAACACAGAGGATAATCACTTCAGATGACAAAATGGTGGACAATCACACAATATGGGGAATCAAGACCTAGCCAGATATTTTTGGGGACAATTCAATCCATGACATTTCACCCTTTGGCCCCCAAAAATTCATGTCCTTGTCACATGTAAAACATATCCACCCCATCATATCATAGCAAAAGTCTTAATTCAACTCCAAGTCCAAAATTCAAAAATTCCTCTTCATCTGTGAAATCTAGAATACAAGTTATCTGCTTCCAAAGTACGATGGTAGAACAACACAAGCCAAACACTTCCATTACAAATGGGAAAAATTGCAGGGAAAGAAGGGATAACAGGCACCAAGCAAGTCAGCAGAACACATTACATTAGACTGCAAGGCTTGAAAATAATTCTCTGTTCTCTGAGACCATTTACACAATGGCCCTGCCCTCCAAACTCTAGGTATTGGCCATACTTTCCGGATTCTGAGTGGAGGTCCCTCGGCCCTGGGGTTCAGCTCTGCCTTCCAGGCCCACTGGAACAGCAACTCTGCTCCCTTGGCTTTGGGCAGCCCCATTCTCCTAGTTCATTTGAGTGGCAACTGCATCTTTTGAGACACAGGTAGCTCTGCTTCCTGTGCCCCTTGTCTCTTCAACTTCAGCTTCCTGGTTCCTTGGCCTCTCGGCCCCTCGGACCTCACTGCCCAAGTCTGCCCTGCTGGGGCAAGTGTTCCAAAGCTCTTTAGCTCCACTGATAAGTGCCTGGAGGCACCCCATTCCACTAGTAAAATTCAGCCGGAAGACACTCAGCTCCGTGGGTTGGCAAGCCTAACTCCACCAATGAGTACCCAGAGGCACCCTATTCTGCCAGGAAGCCTTCTGTGCAAAGGCACTCAGCTCTCTTGCTCTGTGGGTTGGCTCCAGCATTGTCTGGCACTGGTCTCCTGGTTCTGCTTCTGCTATTTCTATGCTGCTGCCATTTCTCTGCTGCTGTGGCATCTTCAGTGTAACAGCTCTCCTCACTTCCTTCTGAGTCTTCATCAGAATTGTCTTTAACATTCATAATTCCACCAACAGTCTCTTCAAAGCAATCTTAAACCTCTTCCAGCCTCTATGCATTCACAGATTCAAAACTACTTCCACATTTTAGGTATTTCTTAGAGAAGCACCCCATTCCTGGTACCAAATTCTGTCTTGATTATCTAGTGCTGCCATAACAGAAATACCAGCAAGTGGATGGCTTTAACAAAGAGAAATTTATTCTCTCACAGTCTAGTCCAAATTCAGGGCACCAGCTCCAGGGGAAGACTTTCTGTCTCTGACAGCTCCAGGGGAAGTCCTTGTCATCAATCTTCTCTTGGTCTAGGAGTTTCTCCATGCAGGAACCCTGGGTCCAAAGGACATGCTCTGCTCCTGGCATTGCTTTCTTGGTGGTATGAGGCTCCCATCTCTCTCTGTTTGCTTCTCTCTTTTATATCTCAAAATAGATTGGCTTAAGACACAACCTAATCTTGTAAATTGAGTGTGCCTCATTAACATAACTCCCCCTAACCCTGCCTCATTAACATCATAGAGGTAGGATTTACAACACAAGGATAATCATATTAGATGACAAAACGGTGGACAATCACACAATACTGGGAATCGTGGCCTAGCCAGATATTTTCTGGGGACACAACTCAATCCATGATACCACCTTCATCAATTATCCTAGCTAGATATTCTGGATAACTTGCTGCCACTTCTACGTCACAACTTGCTGCTTTACCTTGCACTTTTGTGTTATGGACACAGCTTCATTCCTTAAACTTCATGACCCAACCTCTGCTAGCTTCAAACTTTTCTTATGCAGCTTCCTCACCTCTCTCAGCCTTCGTAGAATTGAAGACAAGTAGGGCCTTGCTCTGGATTAGGCTTTGGCTTAAGGGAATGTTGTAGCTGGTTTGATCTTCTATCCAGACCACTGAAATCTTCTCCATAAACAGCAATAAGGCTGTTTCACTTTCTTATCATCCGTGTAGTCACTGAAGTAGCACTTTTAATTTCCTTCAAGAGTTTTTCCTTTGCATTCACAACTTGGCTAACTGTTTGGCACAAGAGGCCTAGTTTTCGGCCTGTCTCAGCTTTCGGCATGCTTTCCTTTCACTAAGATTAATCATTTCTAGCTTTTGATTTAAAGTGAGAGACATGCGACTCTTCCTTTCACTTGAACACTTAGAGGCCGTCATAGAGTTATTAACTGGCCTAATTTCAATATTGTTGTGTCTCAGGGAATAGGGAGGCCCAAAGAGAGGGAGCGAGATGGGGGAACGGCCAGCAAGTGGAGTAGTCAGAACACACATAACATTTATTGATTAAGTTCGCCATTTTATATGGGTGTGGTTCGTGGCACCCCCAAAACAATTACAATAGTAACATCAAATATCACTGATCATAGATCACCATAACAGATATAATAATATTGGAAAATTCTGACACGTGAGAATTAACAAAATGTGACACCGAAACACGAAGTGAACACATGCTCCTGGAAAAATAGTACCGATAGACTTGCTCAGTGCAGGGTTGCCACAAACCTTCAATTTGTAAAAAACACAATATCTGAGAAGCGTAATAAAGTGAAGCACAATAAAATGAGGTATGCCTGTATAGCCAGTAGGAGGTCTCCCAACCCCTAAATTTTAATAGAATTTCTACATGTTTCATTTTCGAACTGTGAATCTGTTCCTTTTCTAACCCACTCCCTTTGTACTTAAAAAGTAGGTTGTTACTCTTGTTCTTAAAGCCAGCAAACATGGATTTTCTTTAGTTTTCACATGATCTGGCTCAAAGCATGGAGCAGGAAACTTGGATATTTCTTTTGGCGTCTTTCGCTGACTGAGAGCTGAAGAACTGCAAATAAGAGAGGCGTTTCCATTTGCTGAGGACATCTTAGTGGCAGAGAAGAAATGTGAGAACCAAGTATACCAAGCCATTGTTGAGGAAACAATAAGCATGATTACCTCTCACTGGACTGGAAGGAAAGAAGAGTCCTGGTAGGTTTTCTTCCAGTCCTGATAATATGAGAGATCAGAGTCTGGGTGTGCTGTGTGCATGCTGTTGGATGGTGAGTGGCTTTGCTATGGTTGTTTGGAGGATTTTGTCCTGGAAGATTCTCCAAAACGCCAGACAATGCCGGCTGTTCCTGGCAAAGGTTGGGCCTGGCTTACTCAGAGTTGTGTTTTAGGAGAGGTGCTTTGGGGTAATAGAACTGGCTCCACTTCCCTCATGACCACATCAGCCCTGGTTTCCGCTGTGCAAAAACAAAATTCTAAAAAATGTTACCATACCAAATTGTATGTGGCTTTTGTTTTATAAACAATGTTTCAGTCTGTGGAAACTGTAATAAAGACCAATACCATATCCCATTGTTTTCCAGAGAGCCAACTCAACTTGGGAGACTTTTTCTCTCATTATGAGGTCCTGTTCTTCTTTTCTAGAAGATAGTCCTAAAATTCGACTACACGTTGTTGAGTGCACAACAGTGAGTCCTCAGCATCTCACCTTGGAACCATGGGCCTCTTTGTGGTCCTGAAATGGAAGGTTCCAGAATCACCAGTAGAGCACCAGTGGGAAATACCCAGAGTCAAAAAAAAAAAAAAGTTCTCTGAGACGATCTCGGTTCTACTCAGGAAGGGAGAGAGGGACCAGATTTGCGTTGTCAAGGGTAGGATGCATTTTGAGCTCATACAATTAAACATCCCACACGCAACAAGTATACTTCATGAAAGCTTTGATATCCCAGATGCCTGAACAATTCCCTGAAATTCATTGCTTCCAAATGCCTTACTTCTTTCAGTAAAATTTCATTTAAGGTAAGAAGGATGAAAGCTTAAACAAGATGCCACTGATTTTCAAACACAAATCAGATGAGGGTGATATTATTAATGGAACAAATGTGTTCTAGGAGACAATGTAGTAGATTCTTATTATCTATACACATGACAAATCACAAAATAGAGTTGAGTACCAGGAGCTTTTCCCTCATGACCAAGAAAACTATCCACAATCAAGCCCTGAAGATGGATCACGTTTAGGACGGCCTCCGATGTATAATTTATGCATGAGAAAATTTGTGTAGTGTATTTTTACTCCTAGGCTGCATGAAGCAATGGTTGAGAATCAGAATGCCAGATTCAAATCTGGCTGTGCCATCCACTAGCTATGCCTCAAATTCTACATCCATAAAATGAAGATAACAATAAGCATATCCAAAAACGTTGTTATGAAAATTAAATCAGATAATCCATTAAAGTGCTTGCCATATAGTAAGTGCTCAATAAGTCTTACTTATGAAAAATCATTATCATAAGAATTATAATTCATGACATTATTATTATAATCTAATAGTTGTTTCTAATGATTCCTATCCATTTCTTCTATTTTTTTCTTCCTTTTTTTTCCCCCCCTGTCTTTTGAATTCGGAATGTCTGGTAGCCTCTGTGGTAAGAGGTAAAATATAAAACCACTGTTTCTCAAGACAAATTTCTCTGAAAAATACTGTAGAGGATGCTACAGGTTTCCTTAAGCATTTTCTTTGGCTACTTCAAATAGCAAGACAACATGACAAATAGCATGCTTTTCTTTCTGCTACTAGACTATAAGCCTCTTTTTGGCATCTTCTTTACTATTGTCTCTTTCGCTTGTAATACATGGGGCTGTTCAATAAACATTTGTTGAATAGATAAATGTTTGTTCTTCGTACAGGAAAAAAAAAAAAAAAAACTCTACTGCCTGGGTACCTCTACTCTTCTTCCATTTAACACTTTCTAACAAAGAAGTTTCCCTGGTGAGTATAAAAGTTCTAAGATAGAGATGCTGGGACAAGGGAACTTCCTCCTTGCAATTCATTCTCCCTGGTGGTCCATGCTACAGAAAGGCCACTCTTAGAAACAAAAGCTGTATGACTCGTCAGCACATCTCCTTAGATGTGTCATTCGAAATACTGACTCATTATTTTAACAGTACCTCCTTAAAGTCAGAAATATTTTCCCACCATCATCCTTTTCATCTATTTTAGGAAAGAGCTGTCAGTGTCTCATATCCTCACTAACTGGATAAGTGATTCTTTCTGTTCTTGAAACAACCAAGCAGAAAGTGTATCAAAACCAAACCCACCACAGTAGAGTCAATTCCAACTCCTAATGACCCTATAGGACAGAGTAGAACGGCCCCATAGAGTTTCCAAGGCTGTAATCTTTACAGAAGAAGACTGCCACATCTTTCTCCCATGGAGTGGCTGGTGGGCTCCAACCACCAACCTTTCAGTTAGCAGCTGGGTGCTTAACCACTACACCACCACAGCTTCAAAGTACACCCCAAACCCACTGCCACTGAGTCAATTCTGGCTCATAGCGATCCCATAAGGAAAGTTTACAAGGCTGCAAATCCTTACAGAAGCAGACTGCCACATCTTTCTCTCGTGGAGCTGCTGGTGGTTTCGAACCATTGACCTTTCAGTTAGCAGTTAAGTGCTTTAACCACTGTGACACCAGGGGTCCTTACTTCTAGTGACCATAGATTTGACAGCAAGTTCAATCTAGAACTTTTTGAATGGTGCTTTGAGTTTCTACACCTTCCTATAAATGAGTGTGTTTGTGTAAATTGGTAATGCATTAAGGATTGGGGATGGAGGGATCTACCTCCTTCACTTCAAGTCAAGAGAAAAGGGATTTCCACTGGGCCATATGGAGGAAGCAACATGTTGGCAGATACCACCAAGGCATGCGTTTTGACTCCCAGCTGGGATATCTAGAAGCTGAGCGAGGGGATGACTGGTCACATTGATGGTGAAGCCAGGAGGGTGCTGCTGAGTTGGAGAAAATCCTGCACATCATAATCTGATGGGACAAAGGATAAGTATTTCCCATGGACAAGATATGGGCAATGCTGAAGAGAAGACTGACCTGCAGGCGTTTAAATTCTGTCTAATTGAACCTCCTGGATAAGGGGACTCCAACAGTGTGAGCCAATGGGGAGTGGCCCCCGGTGACCCAGGGACTGATGCAAAGAGAGTAGCTGCCGAGCCAAAGGAAAATGTGCACCAGAGCTGCTGGGAACCTCTGGAAGAGCTGTGGAAAGCACTCCACTGGAGAAAGGGATAGCTTTAAACATCTTCCAGGCCCAGAGAGTGTGAAGCCGGCCTGTGATAGGACAAATTCAACTAAGGCTTTTCCTGACCCTTATCTCTCCTGCTCTCTTTTGCTCACACCCCAGAGTCAGAAACTGGTTATCAAGCTGCGAGGTAGGGGATATGCAGCAGAGAGGCAGGGCCAGGAGGAAGAAATGTGTAAGGCTTCACAGACTCCTTTCCCACCATAATCCCCCTTGCTGACTACAACATAGTCATTCTGCCCTCTCTCCTATTACTCAAACACTCCAAATTTGCTACCAGCTTATGGCCTTTTTCCTTGCTGTTCCCTCTGTCTTGAATATTCTTCCCCCAAATCATCAAATGGATGGCACATTTCATTTTCTGTAATAACTAATATAATGTGATTTCTGTATTTTTTTAAATAAAAATCAGTCTGACTACCGTGGGGAGATGAAGTAGAGAGCAAGGGACAAAAGAGGAAGACCAGATTGTGGGCTATTTCACTGGTTGCCATGGGACATAATGATAAGTTGGACCAGAGTAACAGAAGTATAAATGTTGAGAAGTGGTAGAATTCAGGATATATTTTGAAGTTGGTGCCCTCATGACTTGATGGATGTGGGAAAAAGAGAGGAGTCTTCGTTTTAAGCTGGGCAATTCACTGAAAGAATGAATTTATTACTGAGTAAATGAATGAATGAGGATTCATTCAAGATTTTTTAAGCTGGGGGTAATAGGATCAGATTTGTGTTTTAGAAAGCTTACTCTGGCACTTTAGTGAAATATAGATTGGGGGTGGGGGGAATGAAAGCCAGGAGACAAGTTAGAAGGCTATTGTGATAGTTCAAAGGAAAGATGCTAAGGCTCTAAACTCTAGTAGCAGGTGTGGAGAGGAAGCAACAAATTGGAGAAATATTCAGGATACAAAATTATTAAAAATATTGCAATTGGGGGGATGAGAAACAGAATGGCTTCCAGATGTCTGGGTGAGTGGTAGTTTCAGCCCCATGATGAATAACATGGAAGGAAAAGTATGAGGGAGGCAAAAGGAGGATAGCTGTTGAGTTCATTGTTGAATTTCTTGGTGGACATAGAGATACATCACTCAGATCTTGTGTCAAGACAGGACTTTTTTGCCCCTGCTGCCTGGAATGCTGTCAGCAGACAGCCTCTAGATGTTGCCTCTTTCAGGGTTTGCCTCAGCTGCAAAGAGCTGCTTCATCCAAGGTCAGCACCTTCCTGGGGTGGCCCAGACCCAACATGTGATCCTGGGGAGATACAAAGGCCCAGCCACTTTGGCCCACTGTGGGGCAACTCTGAGAGATCACATATGCTCCAGAGCTCCCTGTGGGGTTAGCTGAGGCTTCATCAGGTCTGCATCACAGTTGGACTTCTCCCTCTGCTCTTCCACAGGTGCTGGTCCCTAATAAATATCTTGCATATCAATTTCTGTCTCAGTGTCTGCTTCCAGAGAGCCCAACCTGTGAGAGTTGGCACAAGAAGTGTTCAGAAAAAAGCAGAACATAAGCTGGGGCTTGGACATAGGATCACTCATCTGGCTGGCAATGTGGACCCTATTACTGGTGGTACATAGACCACAGAGGGCCCCTGACAGGAGGTGATTCAGTTGTTAACACTCTCATGAATGGTAAATTAAATGTATCAGTTAGTGTAATGTTTTCAGCATTTGAGAAATATGGGGTAATTGTTAATTATAATGAAAATGGTAATGGGTACCTAATTATAGGTGCCATCAGTACCCTTGAAAAATGATTAAAGATTAACAGGTAATTGAAAAAACAAGAGTGAAAGCTAGTAGGCCTTCGTGGTAGCTTATAACAAGGTTCTTATCTGCTGCAGTGGAAGGACAGAGAACGCTGAGGCCCAGGGCTTAATAGTCAGAGTGGCTGAACTCCAGAAAATGTTAAATTACCAATGAAAGCATGTCTGTTATGGAAAGTCAGGGCCCTGGTTTGGAAAGAAATTGGACCTGACACTGAGATGTGTTTGATGCCCCTTAAAATTTTGAACTCCTAGACTCCTCTAAACTCTCTCAACCTGCAGAAATGATCCACCCGTCCCTGTTAAGACTACAACTCCCCCTTGCTTGAAGACAATGCAGAGGCCTCTGCCCCACAACATCATGTGCTCCCCTCAGGATCTTTTCCCACCTCCCCTCCTTGCCAGCTGGCCTATAACTAGGCTTAGGTCACAGGCTAATCCAGATGGGTATATACCAGGACTAATAAGGCAGGAAAGGAACTATTACCCAAAGGTGCTGCACGACATAACCAATAGGCTCCAACAGAAGCTGGCGAGTATATGTGAGGCTGAGGTTGCTTAATCAAAGGGGCTGGAACATAAAATTGGCTATGGGTGAGTTATTGATTTGGAAGCCCTATCCCAAAATACAGGGTTTAACCCACTGGCAAGAATCCTAGAAGATGATGCAAACTCACTTCTAGGATAGTTCCCTAGAAGTATGGAAAAAATGATGGATCATATTAAGTGAAATCAATATGTCAGAATTTCTGGGCCAGATTGTTTAGAAAGTAAATAAAAGGTTCACAGAAGTGGACATGCTGGAGTGGCTATATTGTGTAAGGCCAGAAGACTCACCAAATGATTGTATTCCATGAAAAGGCCAAAAGGATACAACATTGACCACAACCAGATGGAATGTGCTGGTGAGAAGTGCAGAAAGTTGCCAGAGTAAGCTTTCTAAAACACAAATCTGACCTTTTTGCTTCCTGCTTTAAAATCTCTTTAATGACTCTCTATTCATTTGGGTATCACCAAAAAGTTCAGTGGTGGCTCTGCTGTGTAGGCCAGGCTATTAGTAGGAGAGGCTCTTACAGAAACACCTCATATAGCCATGGGCATGACAGGACCCCAAAACAATAGAGGTCAGGTGGTGGTGCTTAACCACCAGCAGCCATCTGGACATGATTATCATAATGAGAACTGGATTTGAATGACAATCAAGGGTGTCTGATTAGCAAAGATTTATTGAGATAACTGGTAGAACATGGAGTCGCTCAAGGCAAGATAGGCAGCTGTCTTAGTTTCCCAGTGCTGCTGTAACAGAAATACTACAAGTGTATGGCTTTAAAGAACAGAAATTTATTTTCTCACCGTTTAGGAGGCTAGAAGTCCAAATTCAGGGCACCACTCTAGTGGAAGTCTCTCTCTCTGTGGGCTCTGGAGGAAGATCCTTGTCTCTTCCAGCATTCCTTCATTCCTTGGTGATCTTCACATGTCATCTATCTTCCCCCATTTGTGCTTCCTTGTCTCCAGGTCTATACTGCTCCTTATAATTCAGAAGTGATTAGATTTAGGAAACATCCTATACTTATATGGCCTTATTAACAAAGAGAACTCTATTCCCAAAAGGAGATTATAGGGGTTAGGATTCCAAACATATTTTGGGGAACACAATTCAATCCATAACAGCAGCCAACATGGGTCATTAATTAGCTTGTACCTCAGGAAAAAATCGAGGATGGATGGCCAGCAGGCTGAAGACTTGAATCTATTTTCAGACCCAGAACTCACTAATGTACAAGAAGCTAGGTTCCCAGGAAGTACCCTGTAATACCTCAGCAAGTATGTTGTTCTGTTGTTAGGTACCATCAAGTCGGTTCCAACTCACAGTGACCCTATATACAACAGAATGAAACACTGCCCGGTCCTGTGCCATCTTCACAGTCATTGCTATGTTTCAGCCCATTGTTACAGCCACTGTATCAGTTCATCTTGTTGAGGGTCTTCCTCTTTTTTGCTGATCTTCTACTTTTCCAAGCATGATGTCTTTCTCCAGGGACTGGTCCCTCCTGATAACATGTCTGAAGTACATGAGATGAAGTCTCACCATCCTTGCTTCTAAGGACTATTCTGGCTGTACTTCTTCCAAGACAAATTTGTTCATTCTTTTGGCAGTCCATGGAATATTCAGTATTCTTCACCAACACCACAATTCAAAGGCATCAATTCCTCTTTGGTCTTCCTTATGCATTGTCCAGCTTTCACATGTATATGAGGCAATTAAAAATACCATGGTTTGGGTTAGGCGCACATTAGTCCTCAAGGTGACATCTTTGCTTTTTAACACTTTAAAGAGGTCTTTTGCAGCAGATTTACCCAATGTAATATGTTGCTTGATTTCTTGACTGCTGCTTCTATGGGCGTTGATTGTGGATCCAAGTAAAATGAAATCTCTGCCAACTTCAATCTTTTCTCCATTTATCATGATGTTGCTTATTGGTCCAGTTGTGAGAATTTTTGTTTTCTTTATGTTGAGGTGTAATCCATACTGAAGGTTGTGGTCTTGGTCTTATCAGTAAGTGCTTCAAGTCCTCTTCACTTTCAGCAAGCAAGGTTGCGTCATCTGCATATCGCAGGTTGTTAATGAGTCTTCCTCCAATCCTGCTGCCTCACTCTTCTTCACATAGCCCAGGTTCTCAGATGATTTGCTCAGCATACAGATTGAATAAGTACGGTGAAAATATACAACCCTGATGTACACCTATCCTGACTTTAAACCACACAGTATCCCCTTGTTCTGTTCAAACGGCTGCCTTTTGGTCTATGTACACGTTCCCCGTGAACACATTTAGGTATTCTGGAATTCCCATTCTTCATAATGTTATCCCTAATATGTTATAATCCACATAGTCCCATGCTTTTGTATAATCAATAAAACACAGGTAAACAACTTTCTGGTATTCTCTGCTTTCAAGATCCATCTCACATTAGCAATGATATACCTCATTCCATGTTCTCTTCTGAATCCAGCCTGAATTTCTGGCAGTTGCCTGTCAATGTATTGCTGCAATCACTTTTGAATGATCTTCAGCAAAATTTTACTTGTGCATGATATTAATGACATTGTTCGATAATTTCTGTATTCCGCTGGATCACCTTTCTTTGTAATGGGCACAAATATGGATCTCTTCCAGTAGATTGACCAGGTAGCTGTCTTCCAAATTTCTTGGCATAGATAAGTGAGTGCTTCCAGCATTGCATCCATTTGTTGAAACATCTTAATTGGTATTCCATCAATTCCTGGAGTCTTGTCTTTTGCCAATGCCTTCAGTGCAGCTTGGACTTCTTCCTTCGGTACCATCTGTTCTTGATCATATGCCACCTCCTGAAATGGTTGAACATCAACCATTTCTTTTGGTGCAGTGATTCTGTGTATTCCTTCCATCTTCTTTTGATGCTTCCTGCATCATTCAATATTTTCCCCATAGAATCCTTCACTATTTGCAACTCGAGTCTTGAATTTTTCGTCAGTTCTTTCAGCGTGAGAAATGTTGAGCGTGTTCTTCTCTTTTGGTTTTCTAATTCTAGGTCCGTGAACATTTCATTATAATACTTTACTTTGTCTTCTCCATTCACCCTTTAACATCTTCTGTTCAGCTCTTTTACTTCATCATTTCTTCCTTTTGCTTTAGCTACCCTACATTCAAGAGCAAGTTTCAGAGTCTCTTCTGACATCTATTTTAGTCTTTCCTTTCTTTACTGTCTTTTTAATGACCTTTTGCTTTCTTCATGTATGAACTTGTCTGGTCTTTGGTCATTAGTGTCCAATGTGTCAAATATATTCTTGAGATGGTCTCTAAATTCAGGTGGGATATACTCAAGGTCTTACTTTGGTCTTGTGGAATTGTTTTAATTTTCCTTAGCTTCAACTTGAACTTGCTTATGAGCAACTGATGGTCTGTTCAACAGTTGGCCCCTGGCCTTGATCTGACCAGTGATACTGAGTTTCTCCTTCATCTCTTTCCACAGATATAGTCGATTTGATTCCTGTGTATCCTGTCCAGTGAGGTCCACATGTATAGTCACTATTTATGTTGTTGAAAAAAGGTGTTTGTAATGAAGAAGTCATTGGTCTTGCAAAATTCTATCATGCGATCTTCAGCATCGTTTCATCACCAAGGCCATATTTTCCAACTACCAATCCCTCTTTTTTGTTTCCAACTTTTGCATTCCAAACACCAGTAATTATCAAGGCATCTTAATTGCATGTTTGATCAGCGGGTATACATGGTAATAATTTTCACAGTCCTTCCCCAGACATACGTATGGCCATGTATTTCGGTAAATATACACTGAGAAAAGAGACATACCCAAACATTTCAAGAGTGGTTGGACACAGTGTCTGAGTAGACTAAGATACTCAGAATTCTGAACCATCATCATGGGCTTTCTGTTAGAGTAGAGGACTATAAAGACCAGAGAATGGATGGAATTCAGGCAAAAGTCTACTTTACTGCGTGTTCACTGGGTCCACCGACCCACCCAGTTGTCATTTCCCCTGCCTTTGAATGTGTAATGGGGATTGACATAGTTAGGAGTTGGTGCAACCTCCAATTGGATCCTTGACCTGTAGGATAAAAGCTACTATAGTGGAGAAGGCCAAGTGGATGCCTCCTCCCCGACATCCTAGCTGAAAGAGTAAATCAGAGGCTATATCACATATTGCAGGGATCGCAAAAATCAGTTGAATTTTCAGTAATCTACTGTCATCATCCAGGACCCATTTGGTCTCTGTAGGGGCCAGTCTGGGGAAGTAAATGAGGATGGACTGGGACCACAGTGAGGAACCTATAAAGCAGAATGGTAAGTAATAGTAAGAAAGGTAGAAAGAGAACCAGTGAAGAGTGCTGCGCTAACAACCAAACGATTAAAGCCTTACTACCAGCATAGAAATATAATAAGGTCTGAAGGTGTCCATTAAATATGGTAAGTAGGATGTCACTAATGACCCTATAAATGGCAATTCTAGCCAAATGATTCACTCACTCTTTCCACAAATATCCTTTGCATGATTCAGCAGTGATCTCTTCATTAGAAATGTATAATCTAGTGGGGTAGTAGAAAAAGCCAGATTACATAGAATGAACAAAAGGAAAGGAAATAAAGTGACTGAATGTATATTACTTAAGGTTTGGAGATAACAGACACATAGGAAACTCTCAGAGCCTACAGTCTATACCCATCCCCGTACTCACAAACTCATGAAGCCCAAAATGTACCTCCTTGACTAATTTCTGGTTTGTTTTCAGATAAGTGGAGCCAACTTACCCACCCTCAACCCACATGCCTTTGAACTTGATTATTCTTATGCTTGAGCTGAGATCTAAAGGATTAAGTAAGTGTTATAAGAAGAGAACAGAAGAGTTTCAGGCAATTGGAATAGGCTGTGCAAAGTCTAGCAATTGATACAGGGAAAAGGATGTTTTCCTCTTCCAGTTACACTAATTTGTGGGGAAGCAAAAAGTCTATGGCCTGATACCCTCAATTTTCTTGATGAAACAAGAGGTAGAACCATCTTCAAGGTGGGAGGGGGCCTCGTGGTATCTGGGCAGCAACATCTGGGTTGACTCCATTGAAACAAAGTAACCACAGATTCCTTCTCAGCCCGTTGGTGGTGGCTGTCAGAGTCCAGTCAGGAAAATATAAACCAAACTAAGCATTTCAAACAGAGAAATTACACATAGAATTGGTTATGAAGATGTTGGAAGGCCGAGAAGGCAAAAAGCAAGCAGAAGTAGCCCAAATATGCCTAACTATAGAAAGTAGCCATGGTCCCAAGGGCTAGGGAGACAAAACAGAAGATGTGGGGTTAACAGAATGTAAGTCAGAGGAGGGCCTTTCCTGCATGGCTGGTGCTCAGACCTCAGAGAAGGTATTGGGGGCTGATGCTGCTACGTCTGAGAGGGCACAGCATGACTGTGACTGGTTTGGGGGTGCCAACTGAAGCTGGGGGTTACAGCCATAGTTGTCCTTTGTTGCTGACACTGGAAACAGAAAAAGCCCCTTCTCCGTTCTCGCATCTACTAATCTCCCCCCAGTTCTTTCCATTGGCAGACACTAACCAGAAGCCAACTGGCCAAGAGTTTCTGGGAAATATAGTCTGCAGACCTCAACTCCAGCATTACAGAGCAGAGCACAGAAGGGTGGTTTTGTAGCTCAAAGACAGAAGTAAATAAACACTACAGTCGTATCAGAGAAAACAGATGACTGGAGGGGCTTAAACTTTTGGCTGCAGACAGAGACTAGTGCACTGTGGCTATAGGACCAATAAGTATGAGCGCTTGTACCTAATAGCAAGCCAAGCAGGTGTGAGGTAGGACTTGGCATGTTTTTCCTCTTGGTTGGCTGACACCAGTAGCTGCAGAGATGCAACAGAGTCTGATGAGAAAGTGGCATTGGCAATGGTCCTGAGCACATCTGGTCTGTGCCCCTTGTGGTCCCACAACCTGAATTCAGGCAGACTCATCACAGTCTTTCCTCTGTGTTATGTTTTTCCTAGGTAGAAAAACATTAGCAGCCAGAACACATGAAGAACATTTAGAGGAGGATAAATTGCAAAGCACGTTTGGAAGGTAGTCATAGCACCTCTTCCTTTCTTTCCTAATAGAAGATGGGAAAGAGATAAAAAAATAAAGGTTTTAAAGACAACAGCGTTCTTACGTATTAGAGGTCGTTAATTAGAAAATTTTTATTATTATTATTTTTAGGTGCTGTCGAGGTAAGTAATGCTAGGTAAACAATATACTCAGGTAATAGATATTTATACAGACAATTAAAAAACACATTATTTATGAGTACTCAGTGATATGTGATTCTGATTCATAGCGACCCTATGTACAACAGAACAAAGGACTGCCCGGTCCTGCGCCATCCTCATGGTCGTTGGAGCCCATTGTTGCAGCCATGGTGTCAATCCATCTCAAGAATACAAAGGGGAAATATTCCTTTCTCAATGTTAGTAGAAATTACAAATATGTAGGAATAAACTTAGTAAGAATTGTGTAGAACCTGCTGATAAGTGAAGAAAATGTTAAAAAAAAATTTTTATGGGACCAAAAATAGCACTGGAATAAGTGGAGAGACATAGTCTACTAAAATATAATATGATTAACATATAAATTATTTCCCAATTATATAGATGTTTAATAGTTACAAAAACAAATAAACAAAAAAAAAAAGAGCACAGATTTTAGCCTGACATTTGCCTAAATATCTTCAAGAAAAATAATACCATACAGTTGAGAGTATAAATTGATTATTCTCAGAAAAACAATTTGGCAATAGGAATAAAGGATTGTTTTAAATGTTATATATTTTGATGTAGAATTTTACTTTTAAGAACTTATCTAAAGAAATAATCAGAAATGCTATGAGGATTTGCCTACAAGGATGTTCATTATAGGATATTTAAAATTTTAAAACACTAGTAACACCCTAAATATCCAACTACCAGAGAATGCTAGGTAAACAATATACTCAAGTAATAGATATTTATACAGACAATTAAAAAACATATTATTTATGAGTACTCAATGATATGTGGTAAATTCTAGAGCAAATGTTAAGTGAAAGAGCATATATAGTGAGTTTCGTGTATGCATATGTGTATATATGTCCATACTTATATAAATTTCCACATACATAGAAAAAACTTGGAAGGAAATTCACCTAAAGGTTATCAATGGTTAACACTGGGTGATGAAATTATAAGTAATTATTTATTCTTTATACTTTTTTTGTATTTTTTACTTTTACCATGAAAACATTATTTAACCAGAAAAAAATTTATCATTTCAAAAAGAGAAAAGATATGTACTCGATTTGCTCTAATTTTTTATTTAAAATTTTAACAAAGCTTAAGTAGCAACATATTAAGTGCTGATATGTGCCAAGGAGCCCTGGTGGCACAGTGGTTAAGCGCTCAGCTGCTAACCGAAAGGGCAGTAGTTTGAACCCATCAGCTGCTCCGTGGGAGAAAGATGTGGCAGTCTGCTTCTGTAAAGCCTTGGAAATCCTATGGGGCAGTTCTACTGTGTCCTACAGGGTTGCTATGAGTTGGAGTTGACTCAATGGCAATGGGTTTTTGTTGATTTAATTAGCCCTTACCCTCTTGCATCTCCTTGTCTTTGTGCTATTTCTGCTACCAAGAAATGCATCTTGCACTCCTCCATGTACCTGATAACTCCTATTTATTTGTACATCAAGACTTAACTGAGGGCTACCCTACCCAGGAAACCACTGGTCCCTCAAATCTGAGTATAGGTCCCAACCATGTATTCACACGGAACCCTGTACTTTACTTTATTAGCGTTCATCTAACTATTGCAGTTGTTTATATATCCATCTCCCTCATGATACTGAGAGTTTCTTGAGGGAGGGACTAAGCCTTTTATTGTGGACATCAGTTATATTTGTCCGCCCAAGATTATTCTTACCATTAGAGAATTTCCACAACCCAACCCCTGTGGTTCTGCTGACACTATTCACCACAGTGCTCTGTCTACATGTAACCCAGGCTGGGCCAATCATGGTACCATATCCTCTTAAAAACAGTGACTGATCTAAGTATAGGTATGTGATTGGCCAGAGTTTTCTATGATAGTGCTATATATGGATCCTGGGGAGAGAAGGTCCCCTTCCTCCTTTTGCATTGAACACTAGAACGATAAATGTCTTGGGCAACTCACAGTTATCTTTCCCACCTCATGAAGAAGGCTTGTCCATGAAGTTAAGCTAACCCTAAAGAGGGAAGCACAGTTAGAAAGTGGAGAGAATCCAAATAACATTATTTAGTCCCTGCATCTAGTATATGAGAATCAAGTGCATGCTGCATTTCCTAGATAAACTAATAAACTCCCCTTTGTGCTAAAGGTGTTTGAGTTACTTTCTGATACTTGCAATCTAGAATCCTAATACATCTTTGGAATTTGTATCCTCTTGGAATCATAGTGACTTGCACATAGGGATCAATAAAAATATGTTACATGGATGAACAAACAACTTAGCAAAATGCTTAGGAGTTACCTGTGTGTAAAGTGAACTTTTCTGTCCCCAAAACTGCTTAGTGTCTGCTGGTCATCAGCAGTGCACCCACCTCTTACTTCTTGATGTCGAGAGGCCACATCACCTGGGTCTGCATGTGGTTTCCTTAAACAATATTTATCTAGTAAACAAGTACCTGTAATTTCTATTAAGCTGTAAACACTTGGAAAGACTCCAGTTTGTATTCTTATTTTCCTAGTTTAAAATGTTAAATGAAGCCGAGGTTAAAAGAAGTTCTCATCAGAAAAGCCATCATGCCTGGTCCAATTCACTGAACAAGAAATTCAGGAACTCTCAATCTGACATCAGACTTTGGAAAAGAAGCCTTCACTTAAGTGTGCTTGAGCCTGGTTACTAAGGGTAAAAGAGTCTGAGGAGTGATTTTCCTTCCTGCTGGTATCGATTGGATAAGTTCTCAAGTGTGTAGCTAGTGAGGACTCTGCTTCTAATGGAAGAACACAGAGCTTCTAAACCATTAGTAGATCAATCCCCTTCCTCGGTTTTAGGAGAATAAAGACTTTTTTTTTAAATGAGCAAATTTTATTTGGTCTCAAAATATTTTTTCTCCATATTATGAAAATATTCTATTCAAAGTTATTTCCTCCTTTTTAAACACAGCAAATCTAATCCCCTTTATAAGTACACATTAAAGTCTAATCATTATATATATTAAAAACAATTCAAGGTTCTTTGCATCAGAAGCAACCCTGCTTGAATCCACTTAGCTTAAAAATATTTAGCAAGGTCAGCAAGGATGCTTCTGAAATTTTTCCTTTCAATTATTTCTGAAGGTCAATAATCCTAAAGTCACAAAAAGTGTGATGCATTTTTACAGCAAAACATAAATACGTGAATAGAAATAAAAACTAGAATTGGCTTGTTCATGGACTCTTGAGTGGCTAGGAAAATTTAAAAGTCTAATGGTTTCTAATTTAAAACTGAGTGAAATGAAAGAACCAAACCAGACATGCTCACCCCTCAGCAGAAAATAAGGGAGATGGTCAAAGAATATAGTGGTGTGGACCCTTATACACAATTATTTTGAAGTTTTCACAGAGTTCTTGCATTTACAAAGAAAGGTCTGGGATTGTGGGAATTTGGAATATGGGTGGAGAGGGCTAGATTGCTCTGCATAGATATTGAAAAGAATTTGAGAAAGCTTTTTTTCCTGAGAGGGAGGGAGCAGAGGAGAGAGAACAGGCAGAGGAGAGAGAACAGGCAGAGGAGAGAGAAGGCGAAGGAGAAGGGAAACAATTGGCAAGCAGGTAGAGGAGAAGAATATGAAATATGCCATGGAATTCCAGAAGAACAAATAAATGAGTCTTAGAAACAATACAACCAGAATGTTCCTTAGAAGTAAGGATGGTGAGACTTTGGTTTGCTTACTTTGGACAGGTCATCAGAGAAGACCAATGGCTACAAAAGGATATCATTTTGGTAAAGTAGAGTCAGTGAGAACAAAGGAAATCCTCAACGAGATGGATTGACCCAATAATCTTGACAATGGACTCAAACACGAACAGTCATGAGAATAGCACAGGACTGGGCAACATTTATGTTATACATAAGGAAGCCATGAGTTGGAGCCAACTGAGTGGCAACTAACAACACCTAAGTTTTATTTTAAGTGAGCTATCTGTGTTGCTATATCATCCATTTGTCTTACCCAACTTTAGTCTACAACACATACAGAGGTCTTGTGTGATTGTAAAAACTTTGCATGTGTGTGGAAAAAGAAGTGTTTTTAATTTTTTTGAATTCGATACCAAAGTGAAGAGAAATGAACAACTACAAAAAGATAGAATGGAAAGTAAGAATTGAGTAGAAATATGAGGCTGGGTTCAGAGATGACTAAAACATTAAGGTCCCTGTGGATTTACAGAATCGCTGGGGGGGGGGGGGCATTAGACTTTCCCACAGGGTGTGGAGAGTGGTTCAGGTTAATCTTAGGAAGAGTTTAAGGGGCAAAGGTGCCCCAGCTGACACTCAGATTATATAAGCATTGATGTGGTGTGATTTATCCCAAATTCCGAGATCTAAGCACTCAACTAACTGGGTATGAATCATACTGATGACACAAAATAATTTTATTCTATAAATAACATAAGTAACTGGAATGAAATAACTAGAGATGACTGAAGATGAGACCCAGAAAACCAAAAACCCATTGCCATGGAATTGATTCCAACTCGTAGCAACCTATAGGAAAGAGTAGAACTGCCCTCATAGGATTTCCTAGGCTGTAATCTTTATGGAAGCAGATTGCCAGGTCTTTCTCCCATGGAGTGGCTAGTGGATTTAAACCACCGACCTTTTGATTAGTAGCTGAGTGCTTAACCACTGCACCACCAGGGCTCCTGACCCAGAATACAGAGGGGCATAAAAGTGTGGAACACTAGCCTTTCAATCATGGTGGAAATAGAAAGAATCTATGAGGGCAGTTGCAATGAATAGTAAGTAACTGTAGACTGGCTGTATATAGTCTATATATGAATAAAAATAGATTAATACCATATTATTACTTCACTCTGCAGGTAGGCACATCATCTGTAAATACAGCTAGAAACTGTAATTAGAAAACATTTCACATGCTCTTTAATATTTAACTAGTCTTCCCACTGGAAATCAACCACGTAAAAAAGAAACACTTTCTCAATAGGTTAATATTAATTACTTAACTACCCTGCCATCGATATTTATGGAATACTTAGGAAACAAGCATTCATGAAGTGGAAGCATGTTCATCCATCTACTGGGAGGTTCACAGCATTTTTCAAAGTGTCAGATTCACTTTGCGCTCTGCTTCTTTATGTTGTGAAAATTTGAAATTGCTGTTGATTTGAAGGCTCTTCAAAAGGCTCTTTTTTAATCCCTAAAAAAAATCACTGCCATTGAGTCAATTCTGACTCATAGCAACCCGACAGGACAGGGTAGGACTGCTCCATAGTGTTTGCAAGGATTGGCTGGTGGATTTGAACTCTTGACCTTTTGGTTAGCAGCCTAGCTCTTAACAACTGTGCCACCAGGGCTCCTTTTTAATCCCTAGCTGAGAGAGAAAAAAACAAACAACAACAAAAAAATCTGAACAGGTTAGTCTGGTATTCTTTCCGTATGTTGTTTCTCACTCTTGTGAAAGGAAGATGATGACCACATGAGGAAAAAAAAGTCCAGAAGAAACTAGAGAAGTAACAGCATCAGTGTATGGTATGCCAGGCAATGACAAGAAAGTAAAAATTATTTAAAGCCCTCAACCAGCCTTAAGAAATAGAGCAGGAAGATGAGTATCTCACATCATCTGGAGAATGTTAGGAAGACACCTCACCAATAGAATAACTTTGTTCAGGACCATGAAAGTATGGTATCCAAGATTCTATCCCCTGTGCCTTGAGGTCATTCATTTGTCAATTCATTCTTTCAGCACTGTATACTGAATGCCCATTCTGCTCTGCCTTGGCCTGGGTGCTGGGATACAATGATGAATAGAGCTCAGTCCCCATTCTCGGGCGCTCAGAGTCCAGCTTGGGAGATAGTGAAGTAAGAAATGATTACAATACTTTGTGCTAAGTGCATTACAGAGATATATACTGACGAGAATGTGAATTCTAAGTAAGGAATAACTTTGCATGTAAATGTATGTTGAAAATTAAAATGAAAAAAGAATATTAAATAAATACATGATTCAAAATATTTCTTTCGTTCCTTAACCAAAAAAAACCAAACCTGTTGCTGTCGAGTCGATTCCGACTCATAGCCACCCTATAGGACAGAGTGGAACTGCCCCATAGGGTTTCCAAAGAGCGGCTGGTGGATTTGAACTGCTGACCTTTTGGTTAGCAGCCATAGCTCTTAACCACTGCGTCACCAGGGCTCCTGAAAATCCTTTTAGGAATTATGTCATGAGGAGTTTTTTGTAGTGGTGCAAGGTGCATTAGATCCCAATGTTCCGGTCCTGGCTCTGCCTCTTACTAACCCAGAGACTTCCAGCAAATCATGTGAGACCTCAGAGCCTCGGTGCCCTCCTCTGTAAAATTTGTGCATTTGTCTTAATGATCTATAAGGTATTTGCTGAGCTCAACAGTCTAGGAAGCTTCATTAAAAATGCAAATATTATCATCAAGGAGTGACGCATAAAGCCAGTGGGACTCTGTTGTACATTAGTTAATTAAATTAACTAGCCAGTCACCTTGTAGAGCCTTGAGAAAAAGAACAAAGGTAAGATTCATCTGAAAAGATGGGTAGAAAGAGCCCTAGATTTTGGGTGGGTTGGTGAATAGAGGTCTTGGCAAATAGAGGTGGAAAAAGCCACTGAGCCTCTGAGAGACGTGTCAGGGAGAAAGAGGAACACCACAGACCTTTTTTTTTTTTCTTAACACATTATAGGAAAAGTGTTTTTCAATCTTACTTTCAAAATAAAGCGTTAGAACATGTATATATGATCAAAAACTGTAGTGACTCCAGATTTTCTATACAGGAGGTACTTGAGACAGCTTTCTCATTGAAAAGGGTTTCTCAGAGACCTTGAGTCCATGTTTGCACTGCATTTGCACAAACCACTTTTACTTGGATTGTAGGGTTATTTAGGATAATGAATGTGTTTTGGGGAAGTAAGGATGGAAATTATATGGGACAGTTTAGGGCCTGCTTAAACCACTCTTTGACACTGTCATGGATGGAATTGTGTCCCCAGAAAATATCTGTCAACTTGGCTAGGCCATGATTCCCAGTATTGTATAATTGTGTACCATTTTGTAATCTGATGTGATTTCTTTATGTGTTATAAATTCAATCACTATGATCTAATAAGATGGATTAGCAGCAGTTATACTGATGAGGTCTACAAGATTAGATAGTGTCTTAAGGCAATCTCTTTTGACGTATAAAGGAGAGACGTGAGCAGAGACACATGAGAACTTCACACCACCAAGAGGGCAGTACCAGGAGCAGAGCACGTCCTTTCGACCTGAGGTTCCTGCACTGAGATGCTCCCAGACCAAGGGAAGACTGATGACACAGAGCTTCCTCTGGAGCCAACAGAGAGAGGAAGTCTTCCCCCTGGAGCTGACACCCTGAATTTGGTCTTGTAGCCTACTGGACTGTGAAAGAATAAACTTCTTTTTGTTAAATCCATCCAGAGCAGTACTAGATGACTAAGACAGACACCAAGACTGACCAAAGAAGAGGGATAGGGAAACTTTCAGAATTCTCTTATTTCTTCTTAGAGAGCAACCTCCAACTCACCACTGGCCTCAAGCAGCCTGCTGTACCTTCACCCCTCTGCTCACCCACCTGGGAAAATCCTGTCTCCATTACAATTGTACTGAGAGAACTGACTGACTCTACTTCCACTTTCTCCAACAAAAGCCACCTGCCCAGGTGCTTTAAACCTAGCAGCCCTAGCAAAAGACAGATGTGAAAGCAGGTTGCATTCTATCCTAACCACCCATTTTTGTTCTTTTTGTATAACCTTGTTCAAAGTTTTTGTCTTTATCATATTCACTCCTAATGAATTCACTTCTAACAATAACTTCATTGTTGTATTATTTTTGCCAACCAAATCTAATTTATTTCTCAGAACTTACAAAGGACCACCTCGGCCATGGCTAGAATTAAGTTATGGAGGCTGACGGAATGGAGGACTCTGTTATATATCACATTTTAAAAATGCAGTAGTTATATAGTTGCATACAGTTATATTGCTCATATAGAACTAGACTGAGTAAAGTAGCATTGAGTCCTGAGTGGTCCATTGATCCAACGTTGGTCAATTTCGCACATTTCATGAGTGCAGAATACAGCTCTTGGATTCGTTGTGTACCACGGTTCATATTTTATTCAGTGCAAGATGGATTTTATCTGTTCTAAGTAAATATCTGACAACAACCAATTTAAAGTATTTGAAATAATGAGATGCCCCAAAGTAAGTACATTGAAAAAAAACTTCATGCACACGTAGTCATCTGCTTTACACAATTGCTCTTTTATGACAGAAGCAAGCACATGGTCATCTATGATCATGCTTCCCAATTTCTCACATCTGCAAGGTCCTTGCATGTTCAAGATCCTGGCATATTCCTAGCTCTCCTGCTCCTCTTGCTTCTCTGTTTGTGTCCAACACTGACATCTGTAACTTTGATCCCTGCCTTCTTACCTCCTCCAGACCTTAAGATAGACTCTAATGTCCTATCCTAATCCTCATCCTCTCTTTCTACGCTCTTTCTTGGTCTTCAGTCCATACAAATGCTTAAATTTCTTACATCTAAGTAGAAACTGTCCCACTTCTTTGTATTCTCCCACTAATTACCGTCTCATCTCTCTTCTCTTCTTATACAAACTTCTTTAAAGGAGTATTCTATATTTGCTGTTTCCATAGCCTCAATTCCTATTCACTCTTCACCTTACTACGTTTTATCTCCCATTTTGCATCAAGCAACAGAAACTGACTAACATAAGTATCTCCCACCCAAAATAAAAAATATATAAATTTTTTTGGAGAATACTAGGTAAGCTGAACAGCATCCATTCTCAGCTCCTTGGAGAGTCTTGAAAGTTAAAAACTACATGTCCCAGACTCTCCTGTAGCTACAGTTAAGTATGAAAATTAGGTTCTGCTGGTTAATGCACTCACAAAGTTTTGGAAGGCAGACATAGAACAAATGCTATCACCCTGTTACTATTTCTGTTAATAAGCAAGCTCATGAAAACATGAGCATCAAAAGGCAGCTATGGGACAATGATGACTAGACTCAGTGCCTGGTTAACACCTTTATGGGCGTCAAGAAAAAATTTCAATGATGACAGACTTCTGTCTCTGAAGAGCATCTATGATGATGCACACTAAACTTAACAGTTCTAGTGGTGGCCTTGTGATTCACACTACTCTAGAATTTCCAACCATTTTTTTAAAGCATCTCCTTTGCTATAGTAAATCGTTTAGTGCTTAAAATACCTAGAGTGTTTTCTATCTTCCATACTGAGCCCTGACTCATATAATTTGTGAAACTAGGAGTAGTTGTACACAACAAACTCCCAACAATGGGGACTTGGGAGTGGTTATACAATTTGGCTGGTTTTAAAGGCAGCGATAATTCAATTCCCATGGGAGAATGGGAAACTGGCAGTGCATGGTACAGTTAGATTGTACTTAAATTATCACATTTTTTGCAGACTGGAATTAAGTTCCTATTGAAGGCAAGGGTTTTAATAGATCAGTATGGTAGGATCAGGCAAACAAGGACTATAGGGTGGGCTGGACACTTCAAAGTCCTGGTGAGCTTAAAGAAAGAAACTGTAAACTCATGCCTTTTTATTTATTTAAATCCTAAACTCTAGGCAAAATTAGAAGATTGGAGACTTTTTGTTAACTGCCATGGACCAATCTCTAATCTCTTAAAGGATGCCAAGTCCAAAACTAAGATGTGAAGGCTGATCATGTGAGTTGTTGAATTACAAATTAAGTTGAACTCATTGCCTCAGCAGATCTCTTATGTTCAAGACAGGCATTGATTAGGAAAGAGTGGAACCTTGAAAACTGAGATGAGAACCATTTGGGCAAGTTCAGATGAATATGAGTCCCTTGAGTGCCCTAAATCCACTAAGCCACCCTTGCCAACAGAAGCTGTCCTTCTGCCCCTCTCCACACACTGCTTTGTATGGAGACCCTGTAATGGCCTCACCTGAGATAATTGCGTTCAAGTATATGCCTATTATCTTCATGTTCCATCATAACAATTTTCATTGTCTCTTAAGCTACAAAAAAGAAGTCAAATCCCATCATACTCTAGGGAGACAAGTAAAGAGAGTTTATCTATTTAAATAAATAATATCTATTTAAATAAATTTAAATAAATAAATTCCTGCTTATATATTTCTATAGAACTCTGAGGAATATATGTGGGAATTGATTTAGGTAGGGGAAGGGCTATATCAAAGAGAAGGAATTATCAATACGAATGCAGTTACCAGAGATTTTTAATTCAATGATCCAGTTCAAGAGAATGCATCCACTTGATCAGTTGATCAATTAAAATCTGGTTTCAACAGATGCTTATTCCAAGTGAAGTTGAAATGTAAAAAATTCATTGATATAACGTAGAGGGAAAAAACTCCAAAGACTTACTTAGATAAGAATGTTAAAATGGAATTAGTAAGTATGACTTGGTCACTCACCTACTCCCTATGCATTTTTGGAATCAAGAACCTCACAAAAGGCAACAAGTACTCAGGGAAAGTGCAGCAGGAAATTTCGAGAATAGCAGCAGAAACTTCAATAGTGGGTGAGTGTAAGGGGCCAATAGTAAGCCTAAAAGGGTCTGAAGCAGTCTAACTCCTTTGAATTCTTGAAATTAACCTGACATGGCTCCCTTCCAGAACAGCACCACACAGGAGAAATTGCTGTGTGTGGAATCAAACTTGACCAGAATAGAAGCAACAGAGATGAAGAAAAGATAAAGTCCAGATACAAGCATGAGAGAGGAATAGAGGCAGAAAATCGCTAAAAGCAAGCCAGCATATTTTTTAACAGAAGCTAACAACAGAAGAGGTAGCTCTGTGAAGTTATAAAATCTATCTGAAACAATCTCCTTTTAAAAGCTCGAGAAAACAATTTACATTAAAATGAATGATAAAAAAAATTGAGATAAAATCCCATACAAAGTTACTATAAATTAAAAAAAGAAGAAGCAGAAGGAGCAGAATAATATCTCTAAAACAATGAAAACACACCTGAAAAATATGCTCAAAAACAAATCCAAACTGTAACATACTGTCATGGATTGAATTGTGTCCCCCCAAAATACATGTATCAGTTTGATTAGACCATGATTCCCAGTATTGTGTGATTGTCCACCGTTTTGTCATCTGATGTGATTTTCCTATGTGTTGTAAATCCTATCTCTATGATGTTAATGAGATGGGATTAGTGGCAGTTATGCTAATGAGGCGGGACTCAACTATAAGATTAGATTGTGTCTTAAACCAATCTCTTTTGAGATATAAAAGAAAGAAGAGAAAAAAGAGACATGGGAACCTCATACCACTGAGAAACAAGAGCTAGGAGAATAGTGCATCCTTTGGACCTGGGGTCCCTGCCCTGAGAAACTCCTTGACCAGGGGAAGATTGATGACAAGGACCTTCCCCCAGAGCCAACAGAGAGAGAAGGATTTCCCCTGGAGCTGATGCCTTGAATTTGGACCGGTAGCCTACTAGACTGTGAGAGAGTAAATTTCTCTTTGTTAAAGCCATCCATTTGCAGTATTTCTGTTATAGCAGCACTAGATGACTAAGATACATACTATTTGAAAATAAGCTAAAAGATATTTAGAAAATGATAAGGAAAATAATACAAATCAGAACTAGGTAAACTCAGTTCTGGAGCTAAAAAGAAAGAAGGAAACTAAAGACTCAAAGAAGAAACTAGTCTACAGAAGCAATAGTCTACATGAACAACAACATCACCTACCTTGAGACCAGAAGAACTAGACGGTGCCCAGCTACCACCTCTGACTGTTCCGACCAGGGGCTCAATAGATGGTCCTGGACAGAATGGGAGAAAAATGTAGTACAAAACTCAGATTCCTAAGAAAAGACCAGACTTACTGGATCAGTAGAGACTAGATGAACCCCCAAGACTATCACCCTGAGATACTCTTTAAACTTGGAACTCAAACCACTCCCAGAGATCATCTTTCTGTCAAATGACAGATTGGCCTATAAAATAAATAATATCACCCATGAGTACTGTGCTTCCCAAAATAATTGTCTAGATGAAACCAAATGGTTAACATTTACCCTAGACCAAAGATGAGAAGGCAAGGGGGGACAGGGAAGTTAGATTAACAGAAACAGAACAACCAAAGTGGAGGTAAGAAGAATGCTGATATATTTTGAAGAATGGAAAAAAAAAAAAAAAAAAAGAATTAGGCAAACTCAGATATGATGTGACAGAACTCAAGAAAGAATTACCAATAAAAGGAGAAAAATTAATAAAGATTAAAAAAGGAGGACAGTAAGATTATATAGACACAATAAGTAATACCTTAAAAAATGATTAAAAATATTTAATCAAAACTAAATAAGGAAAAAAAGAAGTCAAGAGAAAATGACAAATACTGAAAAAAGAAAATCCAACATATAAATAATAGGAATCCCTGAAAACCACCAAACCACAAAATCACCAAAGGGGAACAGATCAAATACTAAAGTCTTTCCTGAATTAACAAATAAAAGTATTTGGAATTGCATAATGAAAAAGCACACTATGTGCCCGAGAAAGTGGCTGTGCTGTTTAAGTTATTGTCTCTCATCTCTAAACCCACCCTTCTATATTTGGCTTTGTAATGCTGGAGCTGGAATTCTGCAAGCCACATTTCTACTTTGCCTGATGGTTTTTTGACTATATGGCTGAAGAAGGAATAATGGACTTGTTTGTTGCTATCTGCATCCTGTAGGCTTCCTGTCTCTTTGCTGTTCCTATAAGAATCACTTTGGCAACACTTCTTCACCCCAGCCCAGGTAGTTTCTTCCTTTGTTGTTGTTGTTGTTAGTTGCCATCAAGATGATTTTGACTTATGGTAATCCCGTGTGTGATGCAAAGGGTTAAAGCAGGCTGTTCAAACTCACCCAGAGGTGTTTCAGAACAGGCCTGGCGATCTGCTTCTGAAAGGTCACAGCCTTGAAAACCCTATGGAGCAGCTCTATTCTGTACACATGGAGCTACCATGAGTTTCTTCCTCTAGCAGCAACTAAATCCAGTTTTCAGGTTTTCCAGCACTTCTAGAACAGCACCCTCTTAGAGACACTAGAACCAGCCAGCCAGTGCCCTGTCCCCAGAGGTCTGGCCCCGAGCCCCAAAATGCCATTGTCCTATTTCAAGCTCAGAGACATCAGGACCAGATAAGCAGTGTCTTCTCCTCAGAAGTGTCAGGTTCATCCCCATGGGGTTCAAGCTTCTTTTAATAATCCAATCTCTTCCCTTTGTTCTTCAGCCCAGGTGGTGGTCGCTGGTTCCTGTAGTTGTACTTCCATGATTCCTTAGTGTTCTCTTTGTACCCTTTCAGTTGCCTGGATACTTTATAACTACTTAACTATTCTTTATATTAGATTATCGCTTTTCCAATTACTGGTTTCTGACTGGACACTGACTGATAAAGAAATTGGTACCAAGAATAGCCCCAGGAAGCAGAACCTCAAAGATCTGATTTGGGGGTTGGTTTCATCAAGTCCTTAAACTGGAACACAGTGTTGAGATCTTTAACAATGGAAAACGGGATGCTAGGTAATACATGGCATGCAGTGGCATCACGATTAATATAATTATCCTCTGTGGTTGATGCTGATGAAGTGTCTGCTGAGGCACTAAGACATATTCTAGTAAAATCACTGAGCTTTAAGAAGAAAGAAAAAAATCTTGCAGGCATCTAGGCAAAAAGCTCACCTGATTTATAAAGGGAAAAGTAGATTATCATCAGGTTTTTCTATAGCAATACTGTATGCCAGAAGAAAATAGAGTAATACATTTAAGATCCTCAAAGAAATAATATGTGAGCAAAGGATCATATATACAGCAAAACTCACCTACAAATAAAAAAGGGGCAAACTGTTAACAACATGCAAGAACTCAAGGAATATCATTCCCGTGATTTTTTCCTAAGGAATCTACTAGATCTGAACAGATCACATGATAGCCACTAGCACATGAGACTATTTCAATTTAAAATTTAATAAAATAAAATTAAAAATGTAGTTCCTCAGTCAAACTAACCACATTTCAAGTGTTCAATAGTCACCTGTGGCTACTGGACAGTACAGATACAGAACATTTCTAACATGGCACTGTACTAGCAATGAGCATCAAATAACCAACATAACTAGAGAATCATTGACATAAGGACTGATGGTGAATATTAAATATATACTTAACTGAGTATAAATATATACTTAAATGAAGGTTCAAAGAGATTACAACATATAATAGCCACCTAATCTGACAACCTGGATAGAGCAAAATCATTTAAAAAATGGGGGAACAACGAAAACAGCATATATAAAATAAAAATATTTTAAATTCTATTTTTAGTAATCATAATTGATGGTGGTAGCATTAGTATTGCTATTCTAAGACTATTATATGTGTAATGAAGAACAAAGCGAATGAATAATTATGAAATATTCTAATTATATCATCCCCTATGTCCTTGAGAACCAGGATTCTCAGTGTGGAAGAAAGGAGATACAGATGTAATATAGGAAAAGGTAAGTAAAAATGCTGTAGCCTGAATTTGAATTAGAAATATCTGTATAGCCTAGAAACCATTACCAACCCATTAGTAATGAACATACATAAGGCCCAGATTATGGTTTGACATACCATTTCTGACTAAAAGAAATCAAAGATTCTTGGAGAAATGGCTGATTCCAGGTCTGGGGCAAAATATGTACAAAATGTAACTGGAATATCTTGACATACCAGATAACAAAGACGATATCAAATACTACTAAAACAAAAATAATAAAATGAATTCATTGCCATAGAATCGATTCCGGCTCATAGTGACCCTATAGGACAGAACAAAATGCCCCATAGGGTTTCCAAGGAGCAGCTGGAGGATTCGAACTGCTGACCTTTTGGTTAGCAGCCAAATGCTTAACTACTGTGCCACTAAGGCCCCAAAGACTACGAGGGTCATGTAAAAGAGATTCAGGAGCTAACCTGAAGAGGCCAAAGGTGGAATAAATTAAAAAATTGCAACAAAGTAAAACCCATCAAATACGTTTAAATCTATGAGTTTATAATAGTATTAAAAAAAAAAGAACTAACTGGTCACCTTCTGAGGATGACAGCAAACCAATTCACTTCTTGAGAACTGGGTATATTAAAAGAAATAATTAAGCATTTATCCTACCTATCCTATATGAGTGGCTAACCAAATAGTAAATAAGGGGAAGTATTTCTTTATAAAATTATCCCAGCTAATATGTAAAAACAAAATGATAGAATATCACTATTTTGAAGCCCCTGATGAATAAATGGGTCTAGCCTTTGAGCTTCATCAGCTACTCAAATTATTTTTAAAAAGATAAAATTAGACATTTATGTGCCTTCTGATGAAAACACAGCATCACCTACAGTATTGCTAAAGGGACTGACCCTGAGCCCAATCAAGCCTCTGGATCCAGCTGCCAATCTTCAGGACATTCAAAGGGTAGGTGAGCATGTTGAACTGCAACATGAATATGCAATTTAAAAAAATCAAGCCTCTGGACAACTCTACAGGTCAAATGGACTGGGACATATTTTGAGGGAAAAAAGAAAGGAGGTAGAGGGGAAAAATTACATTCAAAATGACTTAAAAGACATATAAACTAAAAACTTGGGCATGATTAGACTATAATATGTAAAGATACATACTTAAGGAATGAATAAAATCATTAAAAAAATACAACGAATTGATCACCATATAAAAGTCAGGATAGTTGTTACTTTTGGAGGGAAGGGAGAGGGCTGTGATTGGGATGAGGCACATGTAGAGGCTTCTGGAATGGCTTACAAAGTTCTATTTCTTGACTTGTGTGTTGGTTACAAGTTATCTGCCTTAAAATAATTCCTTAACTATTAAAAAATAGTATTTAAAAGATGTAGAGTGGTGATTTTTACCAAAGCCACATTTAATTCACCCCTTTGTCCATTGCAGAAGATGTACGGGTCTTGGAGAATGATATGGATTCTTTTCAATTACCAGATGGCCGTATTTCAATTGCAATTGTTTTTTCAAATATGGGCTCTTTACTAGAGCAAATCAACACGGACCCTTGCACTTGTTATGCAGCTATCGATCTGATAAATGCTGTGTTCTCTATCCCAATAAGCAGACAATGCCAGAAGAGCTTGCTTTCATCTGGCAGGAAAGCAGCTCACTTCATTGTCTTACTTCAGAGCTATAGCAACTCTGTCTGTCAAAATGTAGTCAACAGGACATTGATGGCCTTATTGTCTTATAAGGCATCATGACAAGTCACTACATTGATCATATTGTATTCTTAAGAAACAATAAATAAGAAGCACCAGTTATTCTAGGTGCCTTATAAAACACATGTGCATGAAAGGGTGTGAGACAAACCTCACAAAAATCCAGGGCTCTTCTATCTCAGTACAGAGGTGCTTAGAAGGCCTCTTAGAATTTTGGAGACAACAAATGTCTTAGTCATCTAGTGCTGCTATAACAGAAATACCACAAATGGATGGCTTTAACAAAGAGAAGTTTATTCTCTCACAGTCTAGTAGGTTACAAGTCCAAATTCATGGTGTCAGCTCCAGAGGAAGGCTTTCTCCGTTGGCTCTGGAGGAAGGTCCTTGTCATGAGTCTTCCCTTGGTTGGAAGCTTCTCTGCGCAGGAACCTCAGGTCCAAAGGGCATGCTCTGCTCCCGGCACTGCTTTCTTGATGGTATGAGGTTCCCATGTGTCTCTACTCGCTTCTCTCTTTTATATCTCAAAAGAGATTGGCTTAAGACACTGTCAAATCTTGTAGACATCATCAGTATAACCTCATCATAGTGATAGAGTTTACAACACATAAGGAAATCACATCAGATTACACAATCATACAATACTGGGAATCATGACCTAGCCAAGTTGACAGATATTTTTAGGGGATACAATTCAATCCATGACAACACATATCACATTTGGATAAGCTGCTGGGCCTATTTATCAAATAATACCTAAATCTGTCGACTACAATTAGGTACCAGAGCAAGTGACAATTTTCCAACTGGTCCAGGATATGAAGCAAGCAACTTGGATTTATGTCCAGCAGAACTATGGTGCAAAAGATGTGTACAACTGATTAGAATACTGGAGAGATAACTTGTGGCCAGCCTCAGTAAAAGAATTAGAATACAAGCAAAGCCATACACTCTTCCACAAATACATATTTGTTGTTTTGAGAAATACCTCCTAGGTGTAGAGGTCAAAAGCTTGGCCACAGGACACCAAGAGACCATGTGACCTGAGCTGCCCATATAAACTACTTATTATCTAATCCATCCAGCTATAGAATTGGGCATGCACAACAACCCTCCAAAATCGAATGTAAATGTGAATACGAGATTACACTAAAGCAGGTAGTGAAGGCAGTGTTGAGCTGCATGGGCAGGTGACTAACACTCCCAGTGTACCTACTCTAGCTGTCCTGCCACTTTTTCAACTCACCCTAAGAGTTTTGTAGGGATTTGCCTGTGAAAAGTGGCCTAAGGAAGAAAATCATCTGCAAGAATATGCACCAGCTAAAAGTGGTCTGCTGGAACATTATTGTCCTACTGAAAGGTGATCCTGAAAGATATAGGGAAAGGTAATTCTTTCAGTAGGCAAAACGTCAAGCAGGACACTTGATTGTCCCCTTTGCCTGGAAAGAAGAGGTATAGGTCTACAGCAATTTGTGGAACAAGACTGACAAGACTGGAGTGTTGGTAACAATGCATGGGAGAGAGTTGTAAAGATGGATCTCACAGGATAGCCCCAGAGAATATTTGTGTCCTGCGTGACTGCTCACCAGAAGGCACCCAGTGCAGAGGAGGCTCTCAATAATCAATTAGAAAAGATGATCTAATCTGAGGATGTCAGTCAGTATCTTTCCTAGTAATGCCAGAGCTTACTCAATATGTTCATGCCTAAAGTGGCCATAGTGGCAAAACCAAAACCAAACCAAACTGTTGCCGTCAAGTTGATTCCAACTCATAGCGACCCTATAGGACAGAGTAGGAAACCATAGGGTTTCCAGGGAGCAGTGGTGAATTCGAACTGCCGACCTTTTAGTTAGTAGCTGAGCTCTTAACCACTGCACCACCAGGGCACTCATAGTGGTGAAAATAGCTATTATTTATGGGTTCAACAGCATAGATTTCTTCTCACCATGTTGGATCTGGATACTACTGCTGCTGAGTGTCCACTCTTAGAACAGTGGAGATGCAAGCATAGCCCCCTATATGATACCATACCTTGGGGAGACCAGCCAATCACCTGGTGGCAGATTCATTACATTGAAGCCTTTCCAACATGGCGGGGGGGTGGTGGGAAGCAATTTGTCCTCACAAGAATGTAAATTTGTTCTGGATATGTACTTATCTTCCCGCCTGCAGGAAATATGACCATTTCTCTATATTTTAAGAATAATTACATAGCGTTATATAAGGAAGGAACTAGAGATAGGAAGATCAATAACAAAGCATTATAAAAAACTTGGAAGCTACTTGAAGGCAGGTTATATGGGCCATGAACTACCACAATTCCTGTAATTCCCCTGCTGTAGTACTTCTCATGCTTCATTATGACTGGAATTCCATGAGAGCAGTGGCAGTATCTATGTGGCTCTCCATCATATCCATAGTACCTTGTATTTTGCCTGGGACATAGTAGAGTTCAATAAACCAAACCAAACCTGTTGCCATCGAGTTGATTCTAACTCATAGCGACCTATAGGACAGAGTAGAACTGCCTCAATTGGGTTTCCAAGGAGCCACTGGGGGATTTGACTGCCAACCTTTTGGTTAGCAGCTGAGCTCTCAACCGCTGTACCACCAAGGCTCCAGAGTTCAGTAGATATGTGTTAAATGTTTGCTAAGGAGCCCTAGTGGCACAAATGGTTAAGAGCTCTGCTGCTAACTGAAAGGTTGGCAGTTCGAAGCCAGCCGGCAGCTCCACAGGAGAAAGACCTGGTAATCTCCATCCATAAAGATTACAGCCAAGTAAACCTTATGGGGCAGTTCTACTCTGTCACACAGATCGTCACTGAATCAAAATCAACTTGAGGGCACCTAACAACAACAACAACAAATGTTTGTTGAATGACTGCAAATCCAAATATGTATCATAATGCTTTAAAAGTACTTTGCTCAATGTAGATAGTTAACAGACATTTGTTAACTGAAAAAAAGTTATAACCAATTAGGTCAGGAGTCAGCAAACTATAGCCTGTGGGCTAAATCCAGTCTTATTGCCTGTTTTTGTATGGTTGAAAAATAATCAAAAGAAGAGCTAAACGTAGGCTTACCATATGATCCAGCAGCTGTGTGCCTAGGTATTTGCCCAAACAGATGAAAATGTATGTAAGTATGTACACATAAAAATGTACATACAAATGCTTAGAGTAGCTTTATTCACAATTGTCAAAAATTGGAAGCACCAAGATGTCTTCAATAGGTGACTAGATAAACTGTGGTACATCCGTACAATACAATATTATTTAGTGATAAAAAGAAATGAGCTATCAAGTCATGAAAAGACTTGTAGGAAACTTAAGTACACATTAATAAGTGAAAGAAGCCAGTCTGAAAATGCTGCATAATGTATGATTCTAACTATATGATATTCTGGAAAAGACAAGCCTACAAACACAGAAAAAAGATCAGTGGTTGCCAGGCGATGGGGAGAGGGGAAAGGGATGAACAGGTGGTTCTCAGGGCATTTTAATGGCAGTGAAACTATTATTCTGCAAGATACTGTAATGGTGGGCACATGACACTATCCTTTCATCAAAACCCATAAGACTGTATATATAACACAAAGAGTGAACTCTAATGTAACTGTGGAGTTTAGTTAATAATTATGTATGAATATTGGCTCATCAATTGTGACAAATGTACCACAGGAACAAAAGATGTTAATAATAGGAGAAACTGTATGTAGACGGGAAAGGAGGGAATATGGAAACTCTGTACTTTCTGAAGAATTTTTCTATAAACCTAAAACTGCTCTAAAAAAAAAAAAGCTTATTTTAAAAAATCAAAAAAATTCTTCATTTCTCAGTTTTTCGTCTCTCTATACTTACCTTCTCTTCCTGTCTCCTGAATACTTGGCACCGTGTGCTATGTCTACCCCTTCTAGCCAGGCTGTACTTCACTATCTGGAAGCAACTTCCCCAGTCCTAGCAACTGCACCAGTGGGATCCCTGGAGGCTTTTCTTTTCTTCTAATTTTTATTTATTCATTTTTTTCTTTTACCCTTTTTTTCTTTTTGTTTTTCTCCATTTCTCAGTCTCTCATCTCTCCACTCCAACGGCAAGCTCCCTTAGCACTCTTCTCTGTTTGTACTTTTTTAGCTCCTGTTCATATCTCCTCTCTCTCCTCTTTCCCGTACCCATCTTAGCTCCGCATGTCACAATCTCCCCCCTCCTTCCTGCCTATCTGCACCATGTGATGAACATCATGCCCCCAAGCAGCACATGCATGGCCTACCAGAACTTACCCTACACTGATTACCAGCCCACCCTGTCAGCCCTAGTACGTGCCACAGACAACTCATTCTAGCAACTCCCCTTCAGCTGGACCTGCCCTGCTGTACCATACCTGAGCAACTGACCCTGCCCATTGGAGAAAGAGGCAGAAAGTATCGTGCCCACAGACGATCAAACAACAAAGAACACACAGCATGCCTGCTCAGACATAACCAAATAAAACAAAAAAGTAGGATGAAACAAAAAAATCTACAATCAATTTATGGGAAAAGCAACTACTGAATGTCCCAAAGACAGCACACAATATCAAAACATATAAAAAAAAAAAAAAAAGACAAGATGGTTCCAGTAGAAGAAAAGACACTAGAGCTACCTGACAGGAAATTCAGATCTCTAATATTCAGAGCTATCCAAGAGTTGAGACAAAAAGCAGACAAAAATGAAGCAAAAAATAGACAAATTCATGGAAAATACAGACAAAAAATGGAAGAATTCAGGAAAATAATACAGGAACAAACTGTCAAAATTAACTTACAACTAGAAAGCATACAAAAACAACAATTAGAAATCCAAAAGATAAACAACAAGATTTCAGAAATGGACAGTGTCATGGAAGGGCTGAAGAGCAGGTTTGAAACGATAGAAGATAGGGTCAGCAAAATAGAAGACAAACACTTATCTACAACTCTGATGAAAAATCTGAAAAAAGGACGAAGAAAAATGAAGAAACTGTGAAAATTATGTGGGATACAATAAAAAGCAAAAATTTTCAAGTGATCGGAGTTGCAGAACAGGGGGAGAATACAGAAAACGCAAAGAGGATCACTGAAGAACTGCTGACAGAAAACTTCCCCATATCATGAAAGATGAAAAGCTGACCATCCAAGAAGCAAAACGAACCCCATATAGGATAGACCTCAAAAGAAAATCACAAAGGCATAGCATAATCACACTCGATAAAACCAAAAACAAAGAATCCTGAGAGCAGCTTGAGAAAAACAAAAAAGTCACATACAGAAGAGAAACAATAAGACTAAGCTCAGATTATTCAGCAGAAATCATGCAGGCAAGAAGGCAATGGGATAATGTATATAAAACCTTGAAAGAAAAGATTTGCCAGCCAAGAATAATATATCCTGCAAAACTCTCATTCAAATATGATGGTGAAATTAGGACATTATCAAATAAACAGAAATTAAGGGACTATGTAAAAACCAGACCAAACATACAAGAATTATTAAAGGGAGTCCTTCAATCTGAGAACAAACAACATCAGACTACAGGCTAAATCTAGGACACAGGATCATACCAGCCAGATACCAACCTAGGAAATGAACTCTCAAGGACTATCCAAAACCAAAAGAATTACAACAGGGAACCAAAGAGGTTAATCTGTAAATGACAACAACATTAGAACAATAAAAGAGGGAATAAATGGTGTAGGGTTAGAACCTTCTAATGGAGAGGAAGGCAAGGCAATGCCAAGTTATAATAGACTGGTTCAAACCTAGGAAGATAAGGGTAAATTTAAAGGTAACCACAAAGAAAGTTTAAAAAACCTACTCATCAAAATAAAGAAGAAAAACATAAAGTCTCACTAAAAATAAAATCTACAAAAAAAAAAAAAAAAAGAAAGAAAGAAAAAGAAATGAAAAAAATCCACAAACGAAAGGAATTCAGCACAGGAGAGTAAGAGGAACAAAGAATATGTCAGCACCATAAAAAACAGCACTATAAAATGACAGCAATAAACTCATACCTATCAATAGTTACACTGAATGTGAATGGCCTAAATGCACCCATAAAGAGATGGAGAGTGGCAGAATGGATAAAAAACAGGATCCATCAATATGTTGTCTATAAGAGACACAACTTAGAAACACAGGCATAAATTTATGAAACATCAAAGCATGGAAAAAATATATCAAGCAAACAGCTACCAAAAAAGGGCAGGAGTGGCAATACTAATCTCAGATAAAATAGACTTTAGAACAAAATTCACCGTAAAAGACAAAGAAGGACACTATACAGTGATTAAAGGGATGATCCAGCATGAAGACATAACCACATAAACATCTATGCACCCAATGACAGGGCTCCCAAATACATAAAACAAACTCTAATGGCACTGAAAACAGAAATGGACAGTTCCACAATAATAGTGAGACTTCAACACACCACTCTCGGTTAAGGACAGAACGTATAGAAAGAAACTCAGCAAAGATACAGAAGACCTAAAGGGCAGAATCAGCCAACTTGACCTCATAGACATATATAGAACACTCTTCTGAACAGCTGCAAAGTACACATTCTTTTCCAATGCACATGGAACATTCTCCAGAATAGACCACATCTTAGGTCACAGAGCAACCCTTAACAAAATCCAAAACTTTGAGATAATACAAAATATCTTCACTGACCACAACACCATCAAGACAGAAATTAACAACAGGAAGAACAAGGAAAAAAAATAAATTACATGGAAAATGAATAGCACTCTGCTTATAAACCATGGGTAATAAAAGAAATCAGAGATGTAATCAAAAAATTTCTACAATCAAATGAGAATGAAAACACATCATACCAAAACCTTTGGGACACAGCAAAGGCAGTCCTCAGAGGACAATTTATAGCAATAGATGCACACATCAAAAAAGAAGAAAGGGACAAAAATCAAAACATTAACTACAGAACTCGAACAAATAGAAAGAGAACAGCAAAAAAAAAAAAAGCCCACAGCCACTAGAAGAAAGGAAATAATAAAGATCAGAGCAGAAATAAATGAAATAGAGAATAGAAAAACAATAGAAAGAATCAATAAAATCAAAAGTTGGTTCTTTGAAAGGATCAACAAAATCTACAAACTACTGGCCAAACTGACAAAAGAAAAACAGGAGAGGATGCAAATAACCCAAAGAAGAAATGAAATGGAGAACATTATAACAGACCCACCTGAAATAAAAAGTATCATAACAGAGTATTATGAAAAACTATACTCCAACAAATTTGAAAACCTAGAGGAAATGGATAAACACACTACCTACCCAAACTACCACAAAGTGATATTAAAAATCTGAACAGACGCATAACAAAAGAGATTGAAAAGGTAATAAAAAAAATTCCCAACCAAAAAAAGAAGCCCTGGCCCAGATGGCTTCACTAGAGAATTCTACCAAAGATTCAGAGAAGAGCTCACACCAGTACTACTCAAACTATTTCAGAAAATAGAAGAGGAAGCGACACTTCCAAATTCATTCTACGAAGCCAGCATAACCCTGATACCAAAACCAGGAAAAGACACCACAAAAAAAGAAAATTATACATCAATATCTCTCATGAATATAGATGTAACAATTCTAGCCAATAGAATTCAGTACCATATCAAAAAAATAATACACCACGACCAAGTAGGATTCATACCAGGTATTCAAGGATGGTTCAACATTAGAAAATCAATCAACATAATCCACCACATAAATAAAAGGAAAGAAAAAAATCATGTAATAATCTCAATCCATGTAGAAAAGGCATTTGACAAAGTCCAACACTCATTTCTGATAAAAACTCTCAATCAAACAGATATAGAAGGGAAATTTCTCAACATAATAAAGGGCATCTATGAAAAACCAACAGCCAACATCTCATTTTTAATGGAGAGAGGCTGAAAACATTCCCCTGAGAACAGGAACAAGACAAGGATGTCCTTTATCTCCACTCCTATTTACAACTGTGCTATAAGTCCTAGCTAGAGAAATAAGGCAAGAAAAAGAAATAAAGGGCATCCAAATTGATAATGAAGAAGTTAAATTTTCTCTATTTGTGGATGGTATGATACTATACATAGAAAACCCAAAAGACTCTACAAAAAAACTACTGGGACTAATAGAAAGATTCAGTAGAGTAGCAGAATATAAGATAAACATACAAAAAGCAGTTGGATTCCTATACACCAATAAAGAGAACAATGAAAAGGAAATCGGGAAAACAATACCATTTATAATAACCCTTAAAAAAATAAAATACTTAGGAATAAATCTAACCAAAGATGTAAAAGACCTATACAAAGAAAACTACAAAACACTACTGCAGGAAACTCAAAGGGATCTACATAAATGGAAAACATACCATGCTCATGGATAGGTAGGTTCAACATTGTGAAAATGACAATTTTACCCAAAGCAATTTACAAATACAATGCAATCCCAATCCAAATACCAACAACATTGTTTAAAGAGATGGAAAAACTCATCATCAACTTTATATGGAAAAGGAAGCCCCAGATAAGTAAGCACTACTGAAGAAGAATAAAGTAAGAGGACTCGCACTACCTGACCTCAGAACTTACTATACAGCTACGGTAGTCAAAGCAACCTGGTACTGGTACAACAACAGATACATTGACCAATAGAACAGAATGGAGAACCCAGAGGTAAATCCATCCACCTATGGTCACCTGATCTTCAACAAGGACCCAAATTCCATTAAAATGGGAACAGATAGTCTTTTAACAAATGGTGCTGGCAAAACTGGATGTCCATCTGCAAAAAAAATGAAACAGGATGCATACTTCACACAATATACAAAAACTAATTCAAAATGATCTAAGACCTAAATATAAAGCCAAAAACTATAAAGTTCACAGAAGAAAATAGGATCAACGCTAGAGGCCCTAATACACAGCATTAACAGGATACAAACAATAACCAACACACAAACTCCAGAAGATAAGCTAGATAACTGGGATTTTCTAAAAATTAAATGCTTATGTTCCTCAAAAGATTTCACCAAAAGAGTAAAAAGAGAACTTACAGACTGGGAAAAAATTTCTGGATATTACAAGTCAGACAAAGTTCTAATCTCTAAAATCTACAAGAAAATCCAACACTTCTACAACAAAAAGACAAATAATCCAATTAAAAAATGGGCAAAGGAAATGAACAGATACGTTACCAAAAGACATTCAAATGGCCAACAGACACATGAGGAAATGCTTACGATCACTAGCCATTAGAGAAATGCAAATTAAAACCACAATGAGATACCATCTCACCCCGGCATTACTGGCACGAATCAAAAACACTGGAAATAACAAATGTTAGAGGGGCTTCGGTGAGATGGGAACTCTTATGCACTGCTGGTGGGAAAGCAAAATGATACAACCATTTTGGAAAACAATATGGTGCTTCCTTAGAAAGCTAGAAATAAAAATACCATATGATCCAGGAATCCTACTCCTAGGAATATATCCTAGAGAAATAAGAGCCGTCACATGAATAGATACATGCACACTCATGTTCATTGCAACATTGTTCACAAAAGCAAAAAGATGGAAATAACCTAGATGCCCATCAACAAACGAATGGATAAACAAACTATGGTACATACACACAAGGGAGCATCATGCAATGATAAAGAACAATGATGAATCCGTGAAGCATTTCATAACATGGATGAAACAGGAGGACATTATGAGTGAAGTAAGTCAATCACAAAAGGACAAATATTGTACGAGACAACTACTGTAAAGACTCATGAAAAAGTTTACACACAAAAAGAAACAATCTTTTTTGGTTATGAGGGATGAAAGGGGTGGGTGTGGAGGAATACTAAATAGACAATAAATAAGTAGTAACTTGGGTGAAGGGAATAAGACAGTACACAATACTGGGGAAGCCAGCACAACTTGTACAAGGAAAGGTTATAGAAGCTCCACAGATACATCCAAAATCCCTGAGGGATTGAATTGCTGGGTAGAGGGCTGTGGGGACCATGGTCTTGGGGAACATCTAGTTCAATTGGCATAACACAGTTTATAAAGAAAATGTTCTACATTTTACCTTGGTGAGTAGCATCTGGGGTCTTAAAAGCCTGTGAGCAGCCATCTAAGATGCTCCACTGGTCTCCCCCTTCAGGAGCAAGGGAGAATGAAGAGAACAAGATACAAGGGAAAGATTAGTCCAAAGGACTAATGGACCACAGCTACCATGGCCTCCACCAGACTGAGTCCAGTACAACTAGATGGTGCCTGGCTACCATCACTGACTGCTCTGACGGGGATCACAACAGAGCATCCTGGACAGAGGTGGAGAAAAATGTAGAACAAAATTCTAACTCACACAAAAAGAACAGACTTACTGGCCTGACAGAGACTGGAGAAACCCTGAGAGTATGGCTCCGTATACCCTTTTAGCTCAGTAATGAAGTCACTCCTGAGGTTCACCATTCAGTCAAAGATTAGATAGCCCTATAAAACAAAACGAGACTAATGGGTCACAACAGCCCAGGGACAAGGACTAGAAGGCAGGAGGGGACAGGAAAGCTGGTAATAGGGAACCCAAGGATGATAAGGAACAGTGTTGACACGTCATGGGGTTGTTAACCATTGTCATAAAACAATCTCTGTACTAAATGTTTAATGAGAAATTATTTGCTCTGTAAACCTTCATCTAATGTACAGAAAAAGAGTACAATACCCCCAAACACCCTTTTCGCTCAATGGTGAAGTTACCTCCGAGGTTCTCCATTCAGCCTGGGAGTGGACAGCCCTGTAAAACCAAATGAGACTAACGAGGTACAGGAGTCCAATGACAAGGGCCAGAAGGGAGAAGGGGACAAGGAAGCTGGTGATAGGGAACCCAAGGTTGAGTAAGGATATTGTTGATGTGTTGTGAGATTGTTAACCATTTTCATAGGGCAACATTTGTAGTAACTGTTAAATGAGAAACTATTTTGTTCTGTAAGCCTTCATCTTAAGTGACAATAACAGCACAATTGGAAGAGCATGGTCAATGTCACCGAAATGTGCATATATAAATTTTTGAAATGGTGCATCTTTGGCTATGTGTATTTTCACCAAAAAGAAAGGTTGAGAAGTTAGAGGGTTGACATGTTGTGGGGCTGTTAACCAGTGTCATAAAACAATATGTGTACTACTGTTTCATGAGAAACTATTTGTTCTGTAAGCCTTCACCTGAAGTACAATAAAAAAAAAAAAGAGTACAATAAAAAAAAATTAACTAAAAAGAGTAATGTTTTATGACACCTGAAAACTATATTAAATTCAAATTTCAGTGTCCATAAATAAAGTTTTATTGGAACACAGCCACACTCATTCATTTACATGTTGTCTATGGTGCTTTCTCGCTACAAAGCCAGAGTTAAGTAGTTGTGATGGAGGCCATATGTGGTCCACAAAGCCTAAAATATTTACTATCTGGTGCCTTATAGAAAAAGTTTGCAAACTGAAATATCTTCCAGAGCACAGAACACAAAAATTAAAAAAAAAAAAAAATAGCTAATAGAATGCCTCCTCAGTCTTTTGCAGAAGTCACTCCTTCACTTCAATTTCTTCTAAAGAAAACAAATTATGTTTCTTATATTTCATGGAGGAAGTTTATCCCAAGACTTGCCAGAGCCCTGAGGTTTGTTTTGTTTTGTTTTGTTTTGTTTTTTTGCCATGTTTGAAACAATGAGATATATAGTAGCCAAGATAGATACATAAATACACTGAGAGAAAGACGTGGGAGGAGAGTGATACAGAAAATCAAAGAGAAAAGACTGGACACCACATTTCCACACACTAAATTCACAAGGGAGATTTTCCTTCCGTTAGTGTCAGTTCAAAATTACATAATGTGGCCTTTTCCAAAACCCCAAAAAACCTCATTGCCATCAAGTCAATTCCGACACATGGCAACTCCATGTATTACAGACTAGAACTGTTCCATAGTTTTCTTGGTTGATATCTTTACAAAAGCAGATTGTCAAGTCTTTCTTCTGCAGCACTGCTGGGTGGGTTCGAACTGCCAAACTTTAGGATAGTAATAAAGTGCAAACCACTTGTGCCACCCAGGGACTTGCATTTTCTAAATCCTGATACTATTTTCATTACAGTAAAATATTAATCGGGATTACTAAGAGAATTGTCGTCTTAAAACTGATATTTACCATAGTAGGGTTTGACCACAAAAGACAATATTCCACTAGAATTCATAAGGTTTTCATTTCACTGACCAATTTTTTCAGAAGTAGACCGCCAGGTCCTTCTTCCTAGCTGGTCTTAGTCTAGAAGCTTGGCTGAAACCTGTCCACCAAGGGTGACCCTGGGGAAAATAGGACCAGAGGAGAGTTACCTTCTCAAAGGAGAGTCGACCTTAATGATGTGGGTGGAGTCAAGCTTTTGGGACCTTCATTTGCTGATATGGCACAACTCAAAATGAGAAGAAATAGCTGCAAATATCCGTTAATAATCGGAACATGGAATGTACGAAGTATGAATCTAGGAAAATTGGAAATTGTCAAAAATAAAATGGGACACATAAGATCGACAGACTAGGCATTAGTAAGCTGAAATGGAATAGTATTGGCCATTTTTAATTGCACCATCATATGGTATACTATGCCAGGAATGGCAAAATGAAGAGGAATGACATTGCATTCATCATCAAAAAGAACATTTCAAGATCAATGCTGAAACAACACTTTCAGTGATAGGATAATATCTATACGCCTACAAGGAAGACCAGTTAATAAGACTATTATTCAAATTTACACACCAACCACTAAGGCCAAATGAAGAAATTGAAGATTTTTACCAACTTTCGCAGTCTAAAATTGATTGAACATGCAATCAGGATGCATGGATAATTACTGGCAATTGCAATGTGAAAGTTAGAAACAAAGTAGAAAGATCTATAATTGGAATATATGGCCTGAAATTGCATGACAGTTTTGCAAAACCAACGACCTCTTCATTACAAATACATTTTTTCAACAACATAAATGGCAACTATACATGTAGACCTTGCCAGATGGAATACACAGGAATCTGTAGAAAGAGACGATGGAAAAGCTCAGTATCATCAGTCAGCACAAGGCCAGGGGCCGACTGCAGAACAGACCATCAATCGCTTGTATGCAAGTTCAACTGAAGCTGAAGAAAATTAGTGCAAGTCCACAAAAGCCAAACTACAACCTTGAGTATATCCCATCTGAATTTATAGCATCTCAAGAATAGATTTGACACATTGAACACTAATGACCAAAAGCCAGATGAGTTGTGGAATGACATCAAGGACATCATACATGAAGAAAGCAAGAGGTCATTAAAAAGACAAGAAAGAAAGAAAAGACCAAAAAGGATGTCAGAAGAGACTCTGAGACTTGCTCTTAAACATAGAGTAGCTAAAGTGAACAGAAGAAATGATGAAGTAAAAGAGCTGAACAGAAGATTTCAAAGGGCAGCTCGAGAAAACAAAGTAAAGCATTATAATGACAGGTTTCAGCAGAGCTTCCAGACTAAGACAGGCTAGGAAGAAGGAGCTGGTGGTCTACATCTGAAAAAATTGGCCAGTGAAATGAAAACCTTATGAATTTCAGTGGAACATTGTCTTTTGTAGTCAAACACTACTATGGTAAATATCAGTTTTAAGATGACAATTCTCTAACTAATCCCAATTAATATTATAATTAAAGACCTGAAGTTAGAAAACCAAAATGGAAGAACACGCTTAGCAATACTCAAGCTGAAAGAACTGAAGAAAAAATTCAAGCCTTGAGCTGCAATACTGAAGGATTCTATGGGAAAAATATTGAATTATGCAGGAAGCATCAAAAGAAGAAGGAAAGAATACACAGAGTCACGTATCAAAAAGAATTGGTCAATGTTCATCCATTTCAAGAGGTAGTATGTGATCAAGAACTGATGGTATTGAGGGGCCAAGATGGCAGAGTAGTGAGACGCTTCTGGTGGACCCTCTTACAACAAAGACCAAAAAAAACTAGTGAATTGATTATATATGGCAATCTGGAAGCCCTGAACATCAAAGGCAGAGTGAGGAACCGGACTGAGTGGCAGGGGGAGGGAGAAACTGTTCGGAAGCAGAGAGGAGTTGACAGACCTGACCTGGTGAGAGCCTGAGCCCTTCAGGCCTGATCAACTCTGGGGTGAGCAGAGAGACAGGCAAGCAGCAGTGCTTGGGAGGCACGTTTTCCACACTGGGAGAGACCCAGTGCCAGAGAGTCTACATGGCCACCAAGAACCAGTGAGAAGCAGCCCTGGATCAGCAAAAGATAAGTAATTGCGTATGGCCTACCCCATGGATCAAAAACACCCCCCTTAGGGAAAACCTCTCTCCCATTTACCTACCCGCTCCCTGCTCTGCACTGGGTCCTGGACCAGCTTCAGCAATTGGTGAGTCTCCTGGGCCAGAAGTAGGATCCGCCACATGCCTGGAGCCATTCTCCCTGCCTTCGAGAGTGAACAAATTAACAAACGGGAAAAAATAAACTGCCGGCTCCCATAAGCCAGGAACCCAGGGTAGGCACAGCTCCTTTGCCTAGGCGCAGACATAAGGGATCCACAGACTTTGAGTGCCTTTCCCCTGGAAGAGACTTGTGCGGGCCCATCTCAACAGCATAGGCCCTTATTACCACAGTACAACAGGGTATACACCGGAACTCTAACTTCAACTGTTTCAGCTGTGAAGTTGCAGGTTGTAGACATTTGACATGGCTCTGCCCATTAAGCAGGGTCTTCACCTACCCACATCAGGGGCCTGAGGACTGGTGGCTCCACCCATGCCACTTAGCCACTTGTGATAGGGGCCCATGAATAAGAGGTGCTCCCCCCCCCCCCCCCCAGTTCTTACAGCCAACAGTATTAGGTGCTCATAGTCCGGCTGCAAAACCCACCAACCTACATGCTCTAGGAAACAGGGACACACCTTCCTCCTGGACACTCGGGGGTGGCCATCAGCCCCCTGCCCTGCTCAGAGTGTGTCCCCCTGCTGCAGCCAGTTGCCTGTGCCTACACCAATCACCCATGCCTGTCCAGGACTGTAAGTGAGAGCCTATACCACACACTTGGTGGCTATCTACCTGGACACCTGAGCTGAATCCATACAGGAGGAGTGGGCGGACTCCTGAGCTCACATAGCTAGTAACAGACCTAACCACCTGGTGACAGGACATTAGAGTTTCAAAGGTGCCAAGAATCAAACTAGCTCATATGAGCAGCCTATTTGGGCATACCAAAACAAAGCAAAAAGCTACTACACAGGGAGGAAACATAAAATAAATAAATATAATAACTTATTCATGGCTTGGAGACAACAGTCAATATCAAATCACATAAAGAGGCAATCCATGATGGCTTCAACAAGCTCCCAAAATAGAGAATCTAGACATTTTCCAGAGGAAGACAATTTCTTGGAATTACCAGAGGCAGAATACAAAAGATTAATATACAGAACTCTTGAAGAAATTAGGAAGGAAATTAATCAAAAGGCAGAGCATGCAATAGAGGAAATTAAAAAGATTAGAGAAGAGCATAATGACAAATTTAACAGGCTGCAAGAATCCACAGAGAGACAGCAATCAGAAATCCAGAAGATTAACAATAACATTTCAGAATTAGACAACTCAACAGAAAGTCAGAGCAGCCGAATTGAGGCAATTGAAGTCAGAATTAGTAAGATGAAGATAAAGTACTTGACACCAACTTATTTAAGGAAAAATCAGATAAAAGGATTTAAAAAAATGAAGAAACCCCAAGAAATTATGTGGGACTCTATCAGAAGGAATAACCTACGAGTGATTGGAGTACAAGAACAGGGGGCATAACAGAAAATACAGAGAGAATTTTTGAAGATTTGTTGGCAGAAAACTTCCCTGATATCGTGAAAGATGGCAAGATCTCTATCTAAGATGCTTATTGAACCCCACATAAGGTAGATCCCAAAAGAAAGTCACCAAGACATATTACAGTCAAACTTGCCAAAAACAAAGACAAAGAGAGAATTTTAAGAGCAGCTAGGGATAAACAAAAAGTCATCTACAAAGGAGAGTCAATAAGAGTAAGCTCAGACTACTCAGAAGAAACCATGCAGGCAAGAAGGCAATGGGATGACATATATAAAGCCCTGAAGGAAAAAACTGCCAGCCAAGAATTATATATCCAGCAAAACTGTCTCTCAAATATGATGGCAAAATTAGGATATTTCCAGATGAACAGAAATTTAGGGAATTTGCAAAAACCAAGCCAAAATTACAAGAAATACTAAAAGGAGTCCTCCGGTTAGAAAATCAGTAACATCAGATAACAACCCAAGACTAGAAGACAGGACAGAGCAACCAGATATCAACCCAGATAAGGAAGACAAAATAAATCAAAGCTAAAACACTGAAAATAGGGAAACATATGTCAATATTTAAAAGATGACAACATTAAAAAAACAAAAAAGAGGGACTTAAAAAATGTAGACATAGATTTTTCATAAGGAGAGGAAGTCAACATGATATAAAGAGATAAAAGACTGGTATAAACTTAGAAAAATAGGGGTAAATATTAAGGTAACCACAAAGGAAACTAACAATCCTACAAGTCAAACTAAAAAACTAGAAAAATATAAAGACTCAGTAAACACAAAATCAATAACAATGAAAAAGATGAAAAGAAAATACATAAAGAAAAACAACTCAGCACAGAAAATTAAGTGGAACAAAGAAACTGTGAACAACACACAAAAAAGACGTCAAAATGACAGCACTAAACTCATACCTATCATTTACATTATGCTGAAATGTAAATGGACTAAATGCACCAATGAAGAGACAGAGAGTTGCAGATTGCATAAAAAAACACAATCCGTCTATATGCTGCCTACTAGAGACACACCTTAGTCTTAAAGACACAAACTAAAACACAAAGGATGGAAAAAAATATATCAAGCAAACAACACTCGAAAAACAACAGGAGTGGCAATACTAATCTCTGACAAAATAGACTTTAAAGTAAAATCCACCACAAAGGATAAGGAAGGACACTATATAATGATTAAAGGGTCAATACAACAGGAGGACATAACTATAATAAATATTTATGCATCCAATGTAAATACATAAACTCTAACAGCACTGAAAAGACAAATAGACAGCTCCACAATACTAGTAGGAGACTTCAACACACCACTTTCAGTGAAGGACAGAACATCCAGAAAGAAGCTCAGCAAAGACACAGAAGAGCTAAATACTGCAATCAACCAACTTGATCTCATAGACATATACCGAACACTCCACCCAACAGCAGCCAAGTATACTTTCTTTTCCAATGCACAAGGAACATTCTCCAGAATAGACCACAGATTAGGCCATAAGGCAAGCCTTAACAAAATCCAAAGCATTGAAATATTACAAAGCACATTTTCTGACCATAAAGCCATAAAAGTAGAAATCAACAACAGAAAAAGCAAGGTAAAAAAATCAAACACATGGAAACGGAACAACACCTTGCTCAAAAACTACTGGTTTATAGAAGAAATTAAGGATGGAATAAAGAAATTCAAAGAATCAAACAAGAATGAAAACACATCCTACCAGAACCTTTGGGACACAGCAAAAGCAGTGCTCAGAGGTCAGTTTATAGCAATAAATGCATACATCCAAAAAGAAGAAAGGGCCATAATCAAAACATTAACCCTACAACCGGAACAAGAAGAAAGAGAGCAGCAAAAGAAGCCCTCAGGCGACAGAAGAAAGGAAATAATAAGAATTAGAGCAGAATTAAACAAAATAGAGAATAGAAAAACAATTGAAAGAGTTAACAAGAACTGATGGTATTGAAGGAAGAAGTCCAAGCTGCACTGAAGGGAATGGTGTAAAACAAGTCCCCAGGAATTGGCAGAGTAACAATTGAGATCTTTCAACAGATGGATGCAGTGCTAGAGGTGCTCACTCATCTATGCCAAGAAATTTGGAAGACAGCTACCTGGCCAGCTGATTGGAAAAGAGCCACATCTGTGCCCATTCCAAAGAAAGGTGATCCAACAAAATGCGGAAATTACAGATCATTCAAAAGTGGTTGAAGAAGTACATCTACAGGGAACTGCCAGAAATTCAAGCCGGATTCAGAAGAGGACGTGGAACCAGGGATATCATTGCTGATGTTAGGTGGATCTTGGCTGAAAACAGAGAATACCAGAAAGATGTTTACCTATGTTTTATTGACTATGCAAAGGTATTTGATTGTGTGGATCATAATAAATTATGGACAACATTGGGAAGATGGGAATTCCAGAACACTCAGTTGTGCTCATGAGAAAACTGCACATAGACCAAGAGGCAGTCGCTTAAACAGAACAAGGGGATACTAGGTGGTCTAAAGTCAAGAAAGGTGTGCAGGGCTGTATAATATCACCATACTTAGTCAATCTGTATGCTGACAAAATAATCCGAGAAGCTGGACTATATGAAGAAGAAAGGGGCATCAGAATTGGAAGAAGACTCATTAACGACCTGTCATATGTAGATGACACAACCTTGCTTGCTGAGCAAAGAGGACTTGAAGCACTTACTGATGAATATCAAAGACTACAGCCTTCAGTATAGATTGTACCTCAACATAAAGAAAACAAAAATCCTTACAACTGGACCAATAAGCAACGTCATAAAAAACAGAGAAAAGATTAAAGTTGTCAAGGATTTTATTTTACTTGGATCCACAACCAACACCCATGGAAGCAGCAGTCAAGAAATCAAAGGATGTATTGAATTGGGCAAATCTGCTGCAACAGACCTCTTTAAAGGGTTAAAAAGCAAAGATTTCATTTTCAAGACTAAGGGCGCTTGACCCAAGCCATGGTGTTTTCATTTGCCTCATATGCATGTGAAAGCTGGACAATGAATAAGGAAGACCAAAAAAGAATTGACACCTTTGAATTATGGTGTTGGCTAAGAATATTGAATATGTAGAAGAAAGAACAAATCTGTCTTGGAAGATGTACAGCCAGAATGCTCCTTAGAAGCAAGGATGGCAAGGCTTCATCTCACATACTTTGGACATGTTATCAAGAGGGACCATTCCCTGGAGAAGGACTACATGCTTGGTAAAGTAGAGGGTCAGCAAAAAAGAGGAAGACCCTCAAAGAGATGGATTGATACAGTGGCTGCAAGAATGGGCTCAAGCATAACAAGGATCATGAGGATGGTGAAGGACTGGGCAGTGTTTCATTCTGTTGTATGTAGGGTTGCTATGAGTCAGAATCAACTCTACCGCACCTAACAACAACAGTGATCTGTATTTGGTCAAGTAGGGTACATTGAAGTGCATGAAGGAACCATCAATTCTTCTCAAAGAGAAACACTGAAGATTTTATTTTCCTAACATAATAATCTAATTAAATTAGAAAATTTGATGTGTTTTTATTTAACTTTTCTATCACTCTCTATAAAATACATTACTTCATTTCTTCCGCCGTTCATCTGGAGTGCTATTATCTCACTTCCCTTTATTTTTCTCTCCACTCCAGAAATTCTTTATCATTTAACTTTATTACAGGCAGGCAAAGCCTGGCCCTTATTAGAGTGACAAGGACTATTTCCTTAATTACTGCACATAGATAATAGCATTTATTCTGGCAGTTCTCCATGCTATTCAATCAGGCAAGATTCAATACAAAAAAAAAAGCTAATTTGCCAAAAGGGAGATTAGTGTAAGTGCCTGCAGTCACACTGTATTTTTTGAAGTTTACAGCTCTCTTCTCCTTGGAAGTTTTATTTTAAAATTACAAAAGGGACATACACAGGGAAAGTAAACTTCTTTGATGGTTACCAGGGATGGGAAGGAGAGGGAGGAGGAATCTCTATCTAGATAGTAGACACTTGTTTCTTTTGGTGATGGGAAAGGCAACTCCAGATATGGGTGAAGTCAGCACAACTTGACCAAGGTACATAAAGATACTAAGAAGCATACAAGAAAAAGGGACAATTTCAGTAAATGCTATTGTTGTTGTTAGGTGCCATCGAGTCAGTTCCGATTCATAGTGACCCTATGTATAACAGAACAAAATACTATAACATATACAATTTTGTAACAACAGTAAAAACAACCAAAAAAAATGTATGTGGTTATGTAGGTAGATATGGATGCATATATGTACATAGGAAGGCATATGCAAGTAAATGCATGTGCATGTATAGGTATATCTGTAGGCATATGTATACATATGTTTGTATATATATATATATATATATATAAAACGTATATAACAAATCACATGGGGCACAGTTACAGAGACTTCCTAGACATATCCAAACAACTCGCAGGATTGGTTTACTGGGTCAAAAGGTTTGGGATCGTAGTCTCAGAGAACAACTTAGCAATTTGCATAATATAGTTCACAAAGATAATGTTCTACATCCTAGTTTGGTGAGGTATTAAAAGCTTGTGAGCAGCCTTCTAAGATAAACTATTGGTCTCTACTCATATGGAGCAAAACAGAATGAAGGAAATCAAAGGCTCAAATAAGAAACTAGTCAAGGGGACTAATAGCCCTCACAAACTACAACCTCTTCTAACCTGAGGCCAGAAGAACTAAATGATGCCTGGGTACCACTGCCAACCATTCTGACCAGGGAGACAATAGAAGATCTCGGATAGAATGGGAGAAAAATGAAGAACAAAAGTCAAATTCTTAAAAAAAAAAAAAAAGGCCAGACCTACTGGACCAAAAGAGACTAGAAGAACCCCCAAGACTATTGCCCTAAAATATCCTTTGAAGTTACTTCCAAAAAAATACTCTCTGAACTTGGAATTGAAGCTATTTCTGCAGGCCACCTTTCAGCCAAATAATAGATTGGCTTATAAAATAAACAATATCATCCATGAGTAATGTGCTCCCTTAAACAATTAACTATATGAGACCAGACAACAGTTACCCAAAAGCGAAGAGGAGAAGGTAAGGAAGGGAAGAGAAACTAGATCAATGGAAACAAAACAAACAATGGAAATAATGAGAATGCTGACACATTATGAAAACTGAAATCAATGGGACGGAATAATTTGTATAAAAATTGTTAAAGGGGAACCTAATTTGCTCTGTAAACTTTCACCTGAAAAAACAGTAAATATTATTTTTAAAAATTTACAAAAAAGGATTATAATAGTAGCATCCACCTGATAGAGGAAAATAAAAAGGCAAGTGGGCCGTTCTAGAAGTGATAACTTTTAAGCTAATTGCAATCTCTAAAGTAAACCTAATGGTACCGCAGAGAACAAGAAGAAGGCCTCCAATCTAATCCTGAGAGAACTGTGATTTCAAACTGCTAAACCACGTGGTGCATTCACTTTTCCTTTGTGTGGGCTGGCGTATTTACGTTCACCAGAGATCTCTGTTCCTTGGTTCTGTGCTATGGCACTCATGACTGAGGAATTACTGTCAAGGACAAACTGAGGCTCCTGCTTCCTACGAAAACAACTTTTCGGGAAAACAACATTTTTCCAGGGAAGAAATGCAGATTTCAGCATTATTCATTTTTGTTAGCAGGTTAAGCAGGATGGTTTAATACAAATGGTGAATAAAATGAGAACTTGGAAAAGTAACTGCAAGTAGCAGACTTGAATAACAGTAAATAGATGCAAATTACCCCAGCCTTAAAGCTATTTTCTGAGGAAAATGCAGTGCTACTGATTATCTACCAGAAGTTAAAATGGCAATCACCCAATTGTTTTGCCCGTTCCTGGCATCACTAGGAGGAAGTGCTTCTAACCCAATCCAAAATGTTACTTCTAAAGAAAAATTATGTATATATGATCATGATGACCACAAAACATGGAAAAACTTTGGGTTTTTTTGTTGGTTTGTTTTGTTTTGTTTTGAATCCTTTCTAAACTGTTAAGAGAATTTTTTTTTTTAATCTTTCTCCCCGCATGCCCAACAACCCTCCTCCCCTGTGGATACGCCATCCTTGTAATCCCATCTACAATATAGACCAGGAATGCTCACTGAGTCCATTTCAATACCAGAAAAGACTTACAACCTACAGGTACTTCTCTGTAATGAGATATACATTCTCTTGGTTCAAATATGCTAAAGCACCTCAGGACTTAATTTATAAATCTCGTAAATACTGTGGTTTAATAGATGGTGGTCCAACTTTGGTCCCAAGCAGCAGGAGAAAGGGCACATAAAAGACAAAGACAAAAGAGCTGTTGAAAATAAGGGAAAATGTTATTGGTTAATTCTGTCATTTTCTCTATTCTTCCGTGTCTGAAATGCTTCACAGATTTAAAAATTGTTTTTCTAAGGCAAAAAAAGAAAAAGGTAGAGAAGTTACCAGGTGCTCAAATTCTGAGAGAAGAAAGAAGGAAAATTGCACTGCATTTTTCTTTTTCAGGGTAGTAAGTTAGTAAGTTGAAGAAAACTCTGCACTGCAGTTGTATTGGAGGGACAGTGATCTAGGGGGTCCCTGGGAGCAATATTCCTATTCCACTGAAGAAGGTGAGCCAAGATACTTATAAGCTCTAGAGAACCTTTAACACAGGAAGCTATTTATCATAACAAGCTTGGTTGATACTGTTCCCATACTGAACCAATTAGTTTGCCTATTTCGTCATACTTCATAACTTGGGATGATAGGTTTCCAAGTATGGTACAGTGTAGTAATTGAATTTTGATCAAACACACATGGCCCACAACCCAGTATGTGAAATTTTCAGAACAGTTCACAGCTTTTAAATATCCAGTCAACATGTTGCCAAAAGTACAGGATGTACTTGCGGCAAGGGGGAAAGAAAAGGGAGGGCTGAATCTTGGTAGAGTTGTAAAACAAATATTTTTGTTCTTTTTCTCTTCTTATTTTTCAAATAGCAGTGAAGAAAGGCTGTGGGATATCATATCATAACTCAAGTCTTCCCCTTGCTTGCTCCATGTGCATAAACATCTTTGAGTCTCATTTCAGATTACCATTTTTTTTTTTTTTACGTGAAACTATTTTCATGTCACGGGCCTGTTATGCATGACCTGCTAGCATTTCTCATTACGACACTGGTATATTCAAAAAGCATATCTTGAGAACCTACTGTGTGCTAGACACTGGGTATACAAGTAAACTCCTTTGAACAAAAAAGACATGATCCCTGTCTTCATTGGTTCTACTGTGACTGGGGAGACTGACATAAAAAGAATAAAAACATCAATAATTTTATGACTCGATCTCAGATCAGACGTAGCAACTGGCTGAATTTAAGCATATTAGTCAGTGGAGGAAAAGAAACTAACCAGGATTCCCTCAATAACAGTCAGTGAACAGGGAAGAGTCAGGGGCCAAATCCTGGCCCAGTGGAGGGTGCAGGAAATGTGGTGTAGGGAAGATTCACTCCCCAGAGCCACTTGTGTGGGCCCAAGTCCTTCTGATTCAGGCCCAGCCCATGGATGGTGTGACGCTGGTACTGGCCCCCAGTACTCGGGCCTAGAATTCCCACAGTTGGGTTGCTTGAGAATGCAGCCCAAAGTGAGTGATAAATTCTACCAAAGGCTAAGTTGCTAAATAACATGAAGGAAAAACAAGGCAACAGAAGAGACAATAATGGGGATCTAACTCATCCAGGAGGGGTTAAGTGGAGAGGAGAAGCAGAGAATGCATCTCCAAGGAAGTGCCATTTAAACTGATTCCCGAAAGATGAGAAGTGATCCAAGAAAGCGAGCACTGGCAGAAAGAGTATTCCTGGGAGAAGTAAGCATGTGGATAAGCCCTAAAGTAGGCAACAGCTTGAAAAATTCAAGGACCTGAAGGAAGACTACCAGAAGCAGTTGCCATGGAGTCAACTCCAACTCATGGTGATCCCATGTGTGTCACAGTAGAAATGTGCTCCATAGAGTTTTCAGTGACTGATTTTTCAGAAGTAGATTGCCAGACCTTTGTTCTGAGAATCCCACTTTACAGAGTAGAAAATTGAGGAACTCGTACTGTGATTTGTTTAGCCAACATGACACGTTAATCGAGCAGTTAAAATTTGAATTAACCAACGAGTTGCTGTTGAGTCTATTCCAGCTCATGGCAACCCCGTGTGGGTAAGAATAGAACTGTGCTCTCTAGGGTTTTCGGTGGCTTATTTTTTGGAAGCAGATCTCCAAGTCTTTCTTTTGAAGCACCTCTGAGTGGACTTCAACCTCCAACCTTTTTGTTAGCAGCCAAGTGGATTAACTGGTTGCACCACCTAGGAACTCTGAAGAAGGACTAGAGACTAGAACAGAGAAAGGCTAAAAACACAGGTTGGGGCCAGACCATACAAGGCCATGTAAATTATTATCCTAAGTGCAATCACTGAAGGGTGTTAAGCCAAGGAGTGGCACGATAGGAGATGAGATTAGAAGCAGAAAGACTAGAAGGCCTTAGCTATTGCCAGGTGGGAAGTGATAGTGGCTTGGAATAGGGCAATGGTAGGAAAGGAGAAGTGGACAAATCTGAGAGGTATTTTGGAATAGAATTGACATGACTTGGTGAAAACTGGATGTGGGAAACGAAGGAGAGAGAAGTTTCCAAGGACATTTCCAGGTTTCCAGCTTGAACAACTTAATAAATTCTAGTGAATAACAACTCATTAGTATAACTCTTAAGCCTACATAAAAGTGGTATGAGAGCTGTATCACTCTCATGAGTTCCTATATGTCTGCCAATGCTGTTCCACTCTCTTTGGATTGTGTAGGAACAGATGCATTAATCAGGTTCTCAGGTATAGAAATTTTCCACCTCACATGCTCATCGAACTTTCCTTACCATAAATCAGAAGAATGTTTCTGAGCTATGAAATTCAGGCTTTAAAATAAACTTTAAATTTTTACTGTCAGCTCTACAGACACAGTCATAGATGCTTGGCTATTGAACTAAGAGAACCTGAAAGAAAACTAATTGTCCCTTTAAAAATGTTTAAAAGTCAAGCATTCACTCAACAGATTTTACTGAGTATCTTTAGTATGAGGGGTATGAGGTAAATAAGATACCTTCTCTGTCTTGGCAAAGGGTATATTTTATCAGGGGAGAAAGGCATTAAAATATGCATAATACAGTGTAATCAGTTACATAGATCAAGCAATTGAATTACCTTTAACAGAAGACAGGACTCTTAATTCTGCAGGGGGGATTGGCACATGGGCACAGCTATGAAAAACTTCAGAGAGGTTGTAGATACACAGGAGTTTACTAAGCAGAGAAGAGGAAGCAGCACAAGCAAAAGCATGAGTTTCTGAGAGAGCACTAGGTGTTTGAGGCTGAAGCCCTTAGGGTGAAATAGTAAGATGTCTAATTCCAGATTGGGAAAGTCATCCTTCTATTCTGAAATCTGAAAAACACAACCAGCCTGATTTATCTGCTATCACTTGACCCAGGTAGAGAATTCTGACTTGTGTGGGCCTTAACCAACAAGGACCTGGTTGCTGTTAGCTACCATCAAGTGGCCCTGACTCACGGTGATCCCATACAGAACGGAACAAAATGCTGCCTGGTCCAGTTGTGACCCATAGGATCTTCACTGGCTGATTTTTGGAAGTAGATCACCAGGCCTTTCTTCCTACTGTGTCTTGTTCTGGAAGCTCCACTGAAACCTCTTCAGTATCACAGCAACACACAAGCGTCCGCTGACAGATGGGTGGTGGTGGCTGCACATCTGGTGCATTGACCAGAAATTGAACCCAGGTCTCTCTCATGGAAGGTGAGAATCAGGGCTTTGAACCAGTTCATTCTGGTTCAAGCCCCTGCTGAGAATTTGCATTTTCACCCCAGAAATACTGAATCAGAATCTACATTTTCACAAGATCCCCAGGTGATTCTTATGTATAATAAATTTTGAGAATCACTGCTCTACTACTGGTTCTCAGAATTGGTCCCTAACCAGCAGCATTAGCATTGCCTGGGAACTTGCTAGAAATGCAAATTCTCAGCTGGGGCTCCAACCTGAACAAACTGGCCTGGTGAGAATTCTACTACGGAACCACCACTGCCCATGTTCATATGAGCTTTGAAAGGCCCAACTATTGAGTTAGAAGGTCCTATCTCCCAAGATTCATAATTGGTCCCACAACTTGGCCAAGGCTACCAGATCCAGTTTTCCAAGGTCCCTAGAATGATGAGACAGTAGCAGTCCAAGGTAATGCTTCTGTGGGCTGGAGAACACAGACAATAGAATGACCGTGACATTTAATCTCAGTCTGGCAAATTGGTACAGCTGCCCCTGTACAACAAACAGACATAGTGAGTGACCGCCACCAAAAAAAGAAAAAGTGTGTGTGTGAGATCTTTAAATTATAATAGCTACTCAGACAGTCCTTAGGGAGAGAACTGGTGGCTCTAGCCTGGCCTGCGAGGCTCCCCCACCTGTCTCCAGGCCCTGCAAACACAGCTGTGTAAGAAGGAGACCGACAGAGCTTCCAAGGAAAGAAATGGTGCAGTGTGGGGAGGGGGTTGAAGTGAGGGTGGAGATGGGATTGCCTTTCTCACAAACCTGCTTGGGATAGGGCCTGTCTAGCAACTGCAAAAATAAGCAAGGAGGACATGTTCAGGCTTTTCATAAAACTTCATGCTAAGTAAAATCATTCGAGACCCAACTCGATGGCCACTATAAAACCGTTTTTTAAAGGGATGAGACAGCACACAGTTCCAGCTCAGGGGAGAACAAGGTAACATGCATTACCAGTAAGGCACACATTCAAGTTTTTTCCTTGCATCAGGATGAAATATAAAGACAATCTATGCACTGTCATAGAACTTGTAGTTCCTTACACAAAACACAGAACTTCCTGGTAACGTGCCTAGAAACTTCCTTCTCTGTCGTTTTCCAGGCTGAAAAGTGCGCACATTTTTAAAGTTCAACTCTTTAAAAGTCAGCAGAGGCAAGATAGCAACAGACTCTGATCCAAATGTTAGCAATTGTAGAGTGGTCAGGGGTTTGCTGCTCCCAAAAGTAAGGGGAGATTAGAGGAGGGAAAGAAGCAAGTCGTTTTAGAAGATGAAAACCAAAGCAAGGAGGTATTTTCGGTATCATTTTAATCACAAAATAGCACGAACTCGGTCTGTGCCTTCGTGCTACCCAAACGTCGATTTGAATACCACTGAACGCTAGTTTGAAAATTTCCATTTTTGTAATTTGCTTTCCTTTGTTAAGCCAAGATTTGAGAAAAACCTGGCAGCAGCCTCCAAGTCTGGCACGATTTCACCTCAGACGCACTTGGTTGGTTTGGATGTGAGGGAGACCGCACAAGAGAGAAGGAGGAAGAGAGGGAAAAAGATTTGGAGGGAGGACGCAACTCCTGGGTGGCTGCAGAGAGAGCAGGCCCACAACCTTTCAGCCAGGGGATTTGGCTCCACCTACAGGAATCAGAAGGCAAACAAATTAGAGATCTCTGCGTCTGCAGAAACGAGGGGGGTTTTGACAATTGCCTAGAGAATTTCCAAGCCAATAGGAATGGGGGTGGCCTGTAGGGGAGGCAGGGGGAGAGCAGTGGGGACTTGGGAAGTAGGGATCTCATCCCCAGATAAAGAGAGTCATATCAGATTCAGCAAGGTGATTCATATTTGGAGGAGAAAAGACACCATGCCTTCTCCTATAGCCTCTGAATTTGTATAAGTGGTTAAGGCCAAGCTCCATATTTGATGACAAATACAGTATCTGATCCCAACAAAGTCCCATCACATAGTATCACATAGCTCAACAAATTATGAATGAACGAATGAATGAACCTAGACAACTGAAGAGTCCACTCTATCAAACCACTGAGACAGTGTAATAAAATCAGACAAACCCTACTTTTTTTTTTCCAAGTACATAGATACCCACCAAGTATATCTATGAACTGTCAGGCATTTTATTAATGGCTAGTAATTGCTACTACAATCTTGCACCATCTAGACTTGTCCAGTGTTCCACCTCCAATGTGTGTAGGATATTGAGAACCACTAATTTAATCCAACATCCTCATTTTGCAGATGAGCGAAGAGAGGCTTGGAGAGTTTAAATTCCTTTTCTCGGGCCCACCAGTTTTATTGGTGATAAAACTGGTTTGGGGCTAAATTTTCCCAAGCTTCTTTCTGGTATTTATTTTCTAAGGCAACAGGATCATTTTGCCGTAGTGTGAATTGCCCACATGGATACACTTAGCTGATTGACTCTCCCAAGCGGAAGCTGGCTTCCCCACCTACCTGTTTGTCCTGTCCCTGAGCTTCTGTCCCAGCTTCTGCTCTGGGCCAAGGCAGCTGTTCATGCTGCTTTACTCCAAAAATCAAATGAGACTTGCAGCTGATGCCAACTGGTTACTAAATTTTATTAATTCATTTCTTAGAGCCTGAAGGAGAGAATCTTTGAACTTGTGGGTTGGTAAGCTACAAACAGGCAGGTGCTTTGTTTTAGCAACACAGGTATCTTATATCCAATATCTAGGACATGTACTTACACAAAGTGCCTAATAAGTACTTACTGAGTTTCCTAATGATAGTAACGATGTAGATGATATTTACCAATTGAAAAGGAATTTCTGCTGTAGGCAGTTAGCACTCAGTTTTCTAATAAAAAAAAATGATGATTTTTCTCGTAAATAAGACTCCGCTGGCATTATGTCAGATGAATATGATCCAGTGAGAAGCGGAGAATCAGAGGACTAGATTCTAATCACAACTCATCTATAAAATGGAAATAACACTTTCATGACCTTTGAAAGGAAGAGAATTGAGGCCTTATTATTATTAATCACAATAATAGCTTTGAGCTATAATTAAGTGCTTACTGCCCTCCAGGCTCTCTACTAACTACCTCATGTGCATTATCTAATGTATCCTCACAACAACCCCATGATGTGTGTCATAATTATTATCTCCAATTTAGAAAATGAGAGAACTGAACCTCAGAGAGATTAAGATACTCACCTGTGGTGACAGCTTACTGTGGTGAGACCAGTATTGAAACCCACTCCTATCTGACTCCCCTCCCAAAATAAACGCCGTTGAGTCGATTCTGACTCATAGCGACCCTATAGGACAGAGTAGAACTGCCCCATAGGGTTTCCAGGGAGCAACTGGTGGATTCAAACTGCTGACCTTTTAGTTAGCAACCAAATGCTTAACCACTGCAACCCCAGGGCCCCTATCTGACTCCAGAACTACTAAACATTAGCTATACAATAAATACCTGTTCACTGATTCTGTGCTGGTGACATCCAAATCCTTATCTCCAGTTCTGAGCTCTCACTGGAACTCTGTACTTCTATTTCTAATTTCTGAAAGCATTGATTATATATTCTGCTGTCGTCTCAAACTTAAAATGGCCTAAGCCAAACTTCTTCTTCCCTTCCTTCCTTCCTTCCCTCCTTCCTCCCTCCCTTCCTTCCTCCCTCCCTTCCTTCCTTGCTTCCTTCCTTCCTTCCCTCCCTCCTTCAATAAGCATTTACTGAGAACCATTCATGTTCAAACCTCCAAACTTGGTCGAGGGGAGTGGTTCTTACTGGGAGTGATTTTGCACCCAGAGGAAATTTGGCAGTATCTGGAGACATTTTTGGTTGTCATGAATGGGGCTGGAGGTGGTACTCCGGGCACCCAGTGAGTAGAGGCCAATGATGACCCTAAACATGCTATAATGCACAGGACAGCACAGGAGAGACCAAAGAATTATTTGGCTGAGGTTGAGAAATCCTGATTTAGAAAGATGAAGATGTTCAGACATCACTATCATCAATCATCTGAAATGGGAGGTGTATGTATAGATTTTAGGGAGTTTCTGAGTGGTGCAAATGGTTAACCAAAAAGTTAGAGGTTTGAGTCCACCTAGAGGTGCCTCAGAAGAAAGGGCTGGCAATCTACTTCCAATCTACTTCTCTACTTGAGAAGGGAGAGTGTTGACATGTTGTGGGGTTGTTGACCAATGTCATAAAACAATATGTGTACTACTGTTCCATGAGAAACTATTTGTCCTGTAAGCCTGCACCTGAAGTATAATTTAAAAAAAAAAAAAAATCAGCCATTGAAAACCCTGTGAAGCACAGTTCTACTCTGACATGCTTGAGGTCACCATGAGTTGGAATCAGCTCAACAGCAACTGGTTTTATGTACAGATTTTAAGCACAAACTTTACACAGATACCCATGTGACAGCAAGGGATACGTTCCCAAAGAGTAAGTCCATAAAGAGCTATGGTGGGGGTAGGGGGTTATTATGGGCTGGGGAAGGCTGGGTGGAGGAGGTGGTACTTGAGCCAGGCATCAAAGAAGAAATAAAATCTGGTTCCAGAGACAGGAACAAATGGTGTGCAGGGTGTGTGTGTTTACGTGAGGAAGGTTGGCTTATTTTAATTGGAATGGAGGAGGTGTGAAATGGAGTGATAGAGAAAAGGTGGCAACGTTTTGTTGGGGCCAGATCAAAGGGCCTTGAGTGCAAAGAGAAGGACCTCAGACTTTAATTGTGAGTAATGAGAAACCATTTAACATTTTCCCACAGGGGAGTAATATGACCAAAATGTTCTGGGGAGACGAATCTAGCAGCTAAATGAAAAATGGATTGGAAAGAGTAAGAGTTTGGAGAGAGGAAGACAACCCTATTGCCAAATATTTTGTTATTTAAAAAAAAAAAAAACCCACTTAGCTAATTTTGTTATTATTAGTAGCAAACAATAATTGAGTGATCATTGTGATTCAGGATCTAAGCTAAACACTTAATATATATAACCTTACTTAATGATCTCCACTATCGTAAGGATTTCCTCATTTTACACATAAGGAGACAGAGTTTTAAAGTGGGTAATGTGGATAGTAAGTGGCAGAATCAGACTTGGAGCCCAACTCTGGCTTCCAAAGCCTTTGCTCCTAGTTGTTTTGGTACTGGGTACATGGCTGGGATTCTTAACCTGACCAGACCAGACTGTTCTCATTTCTAAGCTAGCCATAGCACCAAGCAGCCCAGACCTCCTATTGGAGTGGGACTGTCTAGGAAAAATGACCTCAGGAAACCTGTCTCTCCATGGGAGGCTGGAGGGAAAAACGGATGTTTCTCCCACTGAACTGCCGAGCTAATTTTGGGAGTGTGGGGAGCACAGGCATATGCTCTATTACAAAGTCACCTACAGACTTTATTGTTGTTGTTGTCAGCGGCTGCCGAGTCAGCCCTCATCTCATGGCAACACAATGCACAATGGAATGAAATGCTACCCGGTCCTGCACCATCCCCATGATGGGTTATGGATTGGACCATTATGACTGATAGGGTTTTCACTGGCTGATTTGTAAAAGTAGGTTGCCAGGCATTTCTTTCTAGTCCTTCTTAGTCTGGAACCTCCGCTGAAACCTGTTGAGCATCAGAGCAGCACACAAGACTCCACTGACAGACGGGTGGTGACTACTCATGAGGTGCATTGGCTGGGAATGGAACCTAGCTCTCTGACATGGGAGGGGAGAATTATACAACTGAACCATCATCACCCTTCACCAACAGACTAGTTTCCCTAAAACTATTTGAAGTTAAGTCAAATAGATAAACAGTAAATGAGAGCAAAGATGGGGCACAGTCTAGGATATCCAAGCAAAAGACTGGGCTCCTTGTTTGAGGTCTTTCCTGTCTGATGAGGTAACAAGCAAAAGATATGAAGTGGGGCATAGAAAGTCTGTGACTCAGAAATTCCTTGTTTATTTGGTTCCTGGAAGTGATTGCTAACTGGATCCAGGTGTGTACTCTGGCTTTGTTTCGAGCCTTTTGGCCACAGGCAGGGAGGAGAAGAAAGGGGTCAACGACATCGCTAGAGAGAGCGGGTGGCAGCACTAGGAATTGGTGGAGGTGCTGACAGAAGGATGGGCATACACTCCAGCAGGCATATATTTTGGGTGGACCTGAAACTAGAGTGGCTTTGGTGACCGACGGTGCCAGCTTTTGTCGTGAAAGCAGGTATCATTGCGAAGAGCCAGAGAAGGAAGGGCCCAAATGGCGGCCACCACCAAGTAGTCAAGAGCTAATAGTAATAGTACAGGTGAGAACCTCCTTGAATACTTCCAGGGCTATCTGAAAGGAATTGAGAGGATGGAGATTCTCACAGAGCAGGCAGGGAAAGAGTCAAGGGGACATTGTTTGATGGCCAACCTCATAATTCTGTTGTGACTCTCCATTGCAGGATAATCTTTAAACTATCTTGGAGAGTTTGTCATCTATAATTTACAGGTCAAAGTCTCAGGATATAGGCATTCTTCTTTCTAAAATCCTACAGCTTTAAAGAAACATAAATTTTTGCCGCAACCTCTTAGATTTTGACTTTCTAATAAATAGAATTTTTTTTAAATCAGTATACAGTCTCCCTCCTACACTTGAGCTCCTCAAGGTCAAAGATTGAATCTGCAGCACCAAGCTCAGAAGATTCTTGAGAAATGTCTGCTGAGTTAAACTCAGTGTAACTTTTGCCCAAAACATAAGAGTATTCACTAAATGCATTAATATAGTTTTAAAATACAAATTTGCTTTTCACCTAGTTTAAAAGAAAACAAAAAAAGCCTAACCTTATGCATCAATATGCCTGTTTTCACAAAGCCTTTGCCCACAGTCTGTAAGTTGTCCTGATACTAAGACCAAATGCCAAGAGCAAATGTTTTATCCTTGAGAAAATCTGGAAGAAGCAGTTAAACTAAAACATACTACTCAGAAAGATCTGTTTCACTGCTTTCGCTTGTATAAGAGGCATAATTAGCCCTCTTCCATCACCACTGAGTTCTTTCCGACTTGTAGTAACCCTATGGGGTTTCCAAGGCTGTAAATCTTTATGGAAGCAGACTGCTACATCTTTCTCCCAAGGAGCAACTAGTGGGTTGGAACCACCAATCTTTTGGTTACCGTCTGAGCGCTTTAACCACTGCGCAACCAGGACTTATTTTAAACCAAACAGTGTCCTGAAAAAGAGTGAAAACCAGAAATCAAACTTCCCATTGCTATGGCCTCTCCATTTTATTGCCCTAACTAGGATAATCCTTATGGAAATGAGGTTTGGTACTAAGGCACAGACATCAGGGCTTCAGGGTCTCCAGAGGACTGAAAGAATCCTTGCTCACTTCACACACACCCCACACTTCAAACTCTGTTGCTTGAATCCAATCTGGTGGACAATATATTACAAAGTACCCCGAGTCTTTGTGGAGCACCTACTATGCACTAAATGCAGAGTTAGAAGTTACAGGGGTTAAAAAAAAAGGGGGTAGGACAAAATATGACTCTGGCCCCCAAAGTTTGGCTTATAAGCAAGTTGAAGAAAAACATAGGGAATATAGAACAATGGAAGACAATATTAATTCTTCAAACCCTTATTGAGTGCCAGCTTTGAGTTAGGCCCTGGGCTAGACAATGGGGTACTGAGCTGAACTGGTTCTATTTTGTTCAGTTCAACCCTTATTATTCACTCAGCATATATTTACTGCAGGGCTTTGAACTGGTTCGTTCCAGTTCGAACCTCTGCTGAGAATTTGCATTTCTACCTCAGATACATTAAATCAGAATCTACAGTTTAACAAGACCCACACGTGATTCTTATGTATGATAAATTTTGAGACCCACTGCTCTACTAGTGGTTCTCAGAATTGATCCCTAATCAGCAGTATTAGCATCGCCTGGGAACTTGTTAGAAATGCAAATTTTCAGCAGGGATTCTAACCTGAACGAACAGGTTTAGAGCCCTGGTTTGAAGGCCTGGAGGTGAAAGAAAGCTTAAGGTAGTCAACAGATACTATTGAATTTTACTATTGCCAAGCTCTGTGCGGGGTATAAGATAATGAATAAGATATGGACACTGCCCTGGAGGACAGTATAGTGGGGGAGACAGACATATGAAGAAACAACTTCAAAATAATGTGGTAAGAGCTCTAATAGTGAGTGGTAAGCACAGGACGTGAGACAAGTACTGAAGAGCACTATCTAACCCAGCCTGGGAAAGACAACATCTGAGCTGAGCTTTGATGGTTGATTGGGAAATAGGCAAGAGAAAAAGATGTGACAAGGTGGAAGATTTGGTACTCTGAGGAAACAGTCTAATGGGGAAGTTGTACTGTATGATAATACAGTATGATAAGTGTCTATGAACAGCGCCTGGCACATAGTATGTACTCACCAAATATGTGTTGAATGAATGAATTCATAAATGCTATGCTAGTAGTGGAGTTCCTGGGTGGTACAAACGGTTAACGTTCTTGGCTGCTAACCGAAAGTTTGGAGATTCGAGTCCCCCAGAGGTGCCTCAGAAGAACAGCCTGGCGATCTACTTCTAAAAAATCAGCTACTGAAAACCCTATGGAGCACATTTCTACCCTGACACACATGGGGACTCCATGAGTCAGAGTCGACTCAACAGTGACTGGTTTTTATGCTAGTGGTAGGCACAACATGTCATAATCGATAACTAAATTAAGTGGCACCAACTCCAGGTGCCCTAGGAGTTCAGAGGGCAAAGAGATCTGAAAGGGTGGGACCTGAACTGATCTTGAAGGAAGGGTAGAATTTGTGGAATGTAGGGGAGATTCGTGGGTATCCTTTCTGAAAAGGAAGGACTATCAGTGTCACTGCTAGGAGCGAAGGGTGGAGAAAACAGGAAACGAGCACAAAGCAAGGTTTCTTAACCTAGGATCCGTGGAATTTCTATATGCAACATTCTTTGCGTATATGTGTAGCACCATTTTTCTGGATAAAGGGACTAGAGCTTTTATCAGATTCTTAAAGGGGTCCAGTGACCCTAAATAGGTTGAGACCCTCGGGGGGAGGACAGGTAGCCTATGAATCACTTTTACTGATGACAAATAATTATGCCAATGCAATCCCAACACAGAAAATCTTGGGTTTGAGTAGCTGGAATGGTTTCAGCCCTGCCTTTAAGTGGCACTTTAGCATTTCCTTGCTGCTGCCCATCAGTCCAGACCTGTCCATGTTGTGAGGGTATCCTTAGCAGCCGATGGAGATTCCTCCTTCCAAGGCTATTTATATGCTCCGAAGTCCTTCCTCCTAATGAGTTTCCAGTGGGGATGATGCCCTCTTGTTAGAATGTCAATTGTTTACATTTGTTTGATCTTTTCTCGCAGTTTCCGTTGAGCAGCAGTTGCTGCAGCCACCTGAACACTGAAGGGGCAATTAATTGGAACAGATTTAATAAATGTACTGAAGAAGGAAGCTGCATGTTTATGGACTACCGCGCTTTCATGGTCATGCATAATGGACCAGGCACTTTTCCACCCACCTGCTTATGCTACCACAGTGAACACAAAATTTACATACTTGGAAGAAAACACTATTTTCTGAAACATTAATAATAAATGCAAGAACTTTGTCTGTTTTGGGTAAACATTGTCATGGCTTAACTTGGCACTATTCTGTTTTGGTTTAACATGTCTACAGTGTTACTCCTTACCATCTTCCTTCTAACGTATACTTGTGGTAATTGAAATGGCCCTGCCTCAATCAAGAGTCGGGATTTTGTGAAATAACAATGACCAATCCTTGTATATGAGGGCACAAGCAATGTTTAAAGTTATTAGAATAAAATAATTTCAGAGCAGAAAACTTAGCAACCAGGTAGTACTAATAGAAATATAATGTTCAGAATGAGGGAGTCAGTAGTCCCTGTCTCCTCAGAACTAGACACAACACATAAAAATATTTTTTTACTCAGTACTTGATCCACATCATAACAGGAATAATAGTATGTTCATAAAGCTGGTAAGTGGTCTTGAAATGAAGGCAAAATGGTAATCACTTACATTCTTGGAGTCCTCACTAAGTATCGTGCACTGTACTAGGCACTTTATAGTTAATCTTCACAACTACCCTATGAGGGCGCTGTATTATTATCCGCATTTCCGAAATAAACTCAGGGTCACGCAGATAGTAAGTGGAGGAACTAGGAATGAAACTCAGCTCTACCTGACTCCAAAGGACCCTCAGTGCAGGAATTTGGTGTATTGTCAATTATTCTTTTTTTTTTTTAATAATATATTTTATTTAGCCAACTACATTCAAAATATTATAACTGCAACACATAATCGATATAAAAATTATTAGTGATATATTCTTCATCCTCTTCTTTGTACTAAGATTTGGAATTCAGTGTGTTTTCAGTGATTCTTGGAAGAAATGTTTGGTTATTATCACATGGGAATCACTGCCACTGTTTGTGTGTGTGTGCACGTGTGTGTGAGAGAAATTGTGTGTGTGTGTGTTAGTCTCGTCTCACCAGTCAGAGCACACACACTATTTGAGGGTGGTGACTGTACTGATTGCGCACGTATTTACTTTGCAGCCCTAACACCAAGTTGGGCTAAGGCAGGTCTTTTTTTACATCTTTCACTGAATAAAATAACCAATTTCAAAAGGCTTCAAAAATCAACTCATTCATCAGATTATTGGGAATGTGTGGGGTGGGGAGGGAGAACATTTTGAGAGTACGAATTGTTAGATCTATCTTAGAGGACACTTTGTCCATAATTATCTAAATGTGAAATGTTGATCCACTTGCACTTCTAGAAATTGATTCAATCTATCTGTGGTGCAGTGGTTAAGAGCTACTGCTGCTAGCCAAAAGGCTGGCAGTTCAAATCCACCAGCCGCTCCTTGGAAGCCCTATGGGGCAGTTCTATTCTAGCCTATAGGGTCACTATGAATCGGAATCGACTAGACAGCAACGGGTTTGGTGGTGGTGTTTTTTTTATTCTACAGAAATACAGATACATACATACAAAGATACACATGTACACTCATTACAGTTGTTTGTATTAGAAAAATAAAACAATATATGGGATCAAACTGACAACAGCAACTTGAAATATTAGGTAGGAAACTTAGGGGGCAGTGAGTTTATGTTAATGGGGGAGGAACAACTCAGAAAAGGAGGGTGAGAATGGTTGCACAACTCGAAGAATGTAATCAATATCACTGAATTGTACATGTAGAAACTGTTGAATTGGTGTATGTTTTGTTGTTTGTATTCTAACAACAAAATAAATAAATAAAATGATAATAACCTAAATGTTCGTCAATGGGGGACTGATTTTAAAAATTATGACACCACCATACAATGCAATACTATGTAGCCATTAAAATATTGGAATAGATATATTAGGTAGAATCATGAAACTGCCAATTCCTCATCATTTTTGACCTACAGAAATAGTAATTTCATATTGTTCAGCCTAATATATGTACAGACATAAAAACTCTAATTTTGAAAGATTTATAATTTTCTAAAAGATTTCTAATATTGGTAATTGAAAAAAGCAAGTTGCAGAACAGTATACATAAAACCAAAAACCCCTTGCCATCGAGGTGATTCTGACTCATAACGACCCTATAGCACAAAGTAGAATTGCCCCGTAGGGTTTCCAAGGTTGTACCTTTACGGAAGCCGACTTCCACATCTTTGTCCTGCGGAGGGGCTGGTGAGTTTGAACTGCCAATCTTGTGGTTAGCAGCCAAGCCCTTAACCGCTGCTCCCTGAGGGCTTCTTTCAGTACACATAATATGACATATTCATACTAAAACATAAAAAACAAAACCATAGAAAATAGACAAGAAAAATACTCACCAAAGAGGTAACATGGTTATTTCTGGGCCAAGTAGTTTTCATATTTTATTCCATATAGTTCAGTATTATTTGATTTTTTTTTTACAATGAAAATTTTTGTGTAATTTCTCTTTCGAATTTATTCGCTGCAACTGCTTTCAATGCATTTTTATGTTTTGTAAACATTTTTTCTGATCTGTAAACTCCCAGGAACTCACCCATGTTTCTCCACTGGCACAGAGGAGAGTAATGAAGAATCGTCTTAATTACTCAGGCAAAGAAATCCAGATCATTACAAGAACGAGGTAAAAAGCAGAACTTTGGTTTGGATTATCTCAAGACAATTGCCTGCAAATGCCCTGCTTACTTTTCCTGTTTGAACCTGGCTTTTCAGATTAATGTGAGGTGATCTGTTTTCTTATGATTCAGAACCTCACAGATCTTGGCAGGCAAAGGAATATAAAGAAAAGGGAAAAAGTACAAGGGGAAAGTGGGGGAGGGAAAGAAGATGGGCAGAACTTGAGAAGGCTTTATAAAGTAATATAACACACCCCATACCATCTGGGAACAAAGGAACAAAGTTGATGGAAGACAACAGATGTTCTCCTTCCCAAACCCTGAAAACATAACATTCTACACCCAAAACTCCTCCTCACTCTGAGGAGTGGCTAATACCTTTTACTGGAATATCTGGGCCAACAAAGGAAATTTTTCTCCTGTTTCCTTGTAGGATGAGTATTAAAATAAAGATCACTGTTATCAGGTGCTGTTGAGTTTAGATTATCCAAATTGTCTGTTTCTCTTGGCTCTTATTTTTTTTCTAAATTAACTTTAATGAGGTACAACTGACATATGATAAAATGCGCCCCTTGTAATTGTATGTATCCATGGAGTTTTAACAAAGTAATGTACCCATGTAACCACCACCACAATCAAGATATAGAACATTTCCATCACCCAGAAAAGTTCCTCTGTTCAGTCAATCCCCCCTCCCACCCCTAGGCCCGGGAAACAACCAGTCTGCTTTTTTTGCCTCTATAGACCTGGTTTGTCTTTTCTAATGTTTCATATAAATAGAATCATATAGTATATACCATTTTGTGTCTGGCTTCTTTCACTCAGCACAACATTTCTGAGGTTCGTCCATGTTGCTGTGTGCATTGATGGTTCATTGCTTTTCATGGCTGAATAGTACTCTATTGCACAGCTATACCCACAGTTTATCCATTCACCTATTCATCCCATGTGGACTTTCGAGTTTCTTTTAATCTGTGGCTATTATGAATAAAGCTGCTATGAACATTAGTTTGACTCTTATCTTTGAAGTGAAATTCAAATCTGTCCATTTGTTTGGGGCGTGGAGATGGGAGATAAAACTAACATTTTTAGGCATCTACTAAGTTCTCATCAATATGCCTATATTATCACATTAAATCTTCACAAGAACACTAAATCATGAGGTGGGTATTATTATTTTTATGTTACTGATGAGGAAATAAAAGCACCAAGAAGTTAAGGAACTTGCCCTAAGTCACAATATTAATAAGTAGCACAGCCAGGAATTTGAAAACACGTCAGTCTGACTACTGTTTGACCCTCTGCCACACTGCTTCTGATTGGTGCATTTCTCAGAGAAGGCTTGGTACAGAAAGAGATTCAAAGGCAGGAGGACTGTGACTGGGGGTATTGTGTTGACATAGGGGGAGGAAGCTGAAGGGGGGAAGATGACAATGACTGCAAAAAAGAGAAAAGAGGGCACAAAAGGAGGAAAAAGGGGAGCACTCTCTCCGTCTCTAAAGAAAGCACAATAAGGATTCTAAAAATCAAGCAAGGAACTGCGCTCCCCAGAAATGGCCTAAGGCCTGAAATATTTCTGCTCTCCATTGAGGAAAAACCTCATCCAGCATTCACAGCTCCTTCCCTTTTTATCACAGCCCTAGATCACTACCACAAAGCTCACAGAAAGCTCGAAGGGAGAGGGGAGAGCATTTTGATTGGACAACGTTGCTGTTTTACATGGAGTAAATGCCACTCGCGTTTGTGTTTGAGGTCATGAAAGAAGTACTGCTTGGGATTAGAAAAATAGGAAAAAGATAAGATGGTTCTTTGAAACAATTGGAAAACTATAAACCAAAAAACTCATTGCTATTGAGTCAATTCCAACTCACATAAACCCTGTAGGACAGGGTAGAACTCCCCTATCGAGTTTCTAAGACTGTAAATCTTTATGGAAGCAGACTGCTACATCTTTCTCCCGTGGACAGCTGGTGGGTTCAAACCACCAACCTTTTGGTTAGCAGCTGAGTACTTTAACCACTGCACCACCAGGGCTCTCTCTTGAAAACTAAAGGAAGTTCAAAAAATTTAATTCAAAAATAACTTGAATGCTTAGAAAGAGAAAAAGGAGGCAAAAGTAAAGAAAATCTATTTGCTCAATATGTATCAAGCACTGAGCTAAGAGTTTTATCTGTATTAATTGAGTTGATCTTCATAATCCTATGAGATAAGTAACTTTTTTATCTCTGATATATATATATATATATATCTTCATATGTAATATGTATTATATATATACAAAAAATAATATGAGGAGAGATATATATAGTTCCTTGGAAAGTTAAATAACCTGCCCAGGTTAAATGACATAGTCAGGAGTCCACTGCACTAACCATTACTCTATCCTGTTCCTAGGGACTGCATATTGGGACTGTTCTGGGGCAACCAAAATGTATAAAACATAGTCCCAGCCTTTGGAAAGCTCATATGTTAACAGTGAACAATATTTCACTTTGGGTAAGTGATTTAAAATTCCCGAATAAAGTGGGAATTAATAACCTCTTTCCTACCCTCCTTACAAGGATCATTTATTCATTCCACAAATTCTTACTGAACACCTATTATGTTCTAGGTACAGTGCTGAAAGTTCCTCATGGAGTCTGTACGTTCTAGAAGGAAGAGAAGACAATAATCATGTGAAAAATAGATACATACGGAAGAAAGAAAGAAAGGGGGGAGGGATGGAGGAGGCAGGAAGGAGACGATGTTTTGGATAGCAGTAAATGCTCTGAGAAAAATGAAATTAGATAATGGGATGAAGTGTGACTTTAGGTTGAGAAGTAGTAGTTACTTTAGAAAAGGTGGTCAGAGATGTTGTCTGTACAATGATGACAACTGTCTAAGATCTGAATAATGAGAAGTAGCTGGCCACATGCACGCCTAGGGCAGGGTACAGGAGCGGAAACAGCAAGTGCAAAGATTGTAAGACAGACAAGATCACAGCACATCTGAGGAACAGCAAGGAATCCAGCGTGGCCGAAACATGGTAACCAAGGGGGAGAGTGATAGGAGATGAAATCAGAGCATAATCAGGGGACAGATAGTGGAGGGATTTGGAATTTGGATTTTAGGGTTATTACAATGAGAAGCCATACGAAGATTTGCTTTTAATCTTTTACAGATCATCCTGGCTTCTCTGTGGAGAATGGAGTTGGAATCGACTAGACAGCAATGGGTTTGGGTTTTAGAGGGGAAGTAATGAAGCCCTGGTGGCCCAATGGTTAAGCTCTCGGCTGCTAACTGAAAGGTTGGTGGTTCGAACCCACCCAGCAGCTCTGCAAAAGAAAGACCTGGTGATCTGCTTTCGTAAAGATTACAACCAAGAAAACCCTATGGGGCAGTTCTGCTCTGTCACATGGGATCTCTATGAATAGGAATCAACTCGACAGCATTCAACAACAACAACAGTGGTAAGCAGGGAGAGCAGTAACGGATTGTTGCAGTAAAACTAGCTGGATGAATGGAAATGGAGAACCCAAGGTCAAGAAGAGGAGAGTGTTGACATGTTGTGGGGTTGGCAACCCATGTCACAAAACAATATGTGTATTCATTGTTTAATGAGAAACTAATTTGCTCTGTAAACTTTCATCTAAAGCACAATAAAAAAAAAAAAAAGTTGTATCTATAAGCCTGGCATCACTTCTTCTCAAAGGATAAGCTGTTCCTCAAAATACAAGAAACCCCCCAAACTGAGACCACAACTCCCACCTGCTTCTTGAAACCCTCCCAGACCACCTCAGGGTTGGGAGAGAGTGTGATGGTCGTGCCATTGAGTTCTCCCTGCAGATGCCTGAATCCTTCACAGCCTGTCTCCCATGTCCTCATGCTTGAACACCTCCAAGGAGGAAGCATAGAGACAGACAGACCTGATTCTGAATTCTAGCTCTCTTTCCTACTACCTGTGGATCATGGGCAAGTTCCTTAACTTCCCTGAGCCTTGGTTTCTTCATCTGTAAATTGGACATAGTAATACCTACTTGAGAGTTGTCTTGAGTGATCCAGTATGTATGAAAGGAGTCTCTGGGTGGAACAAATGGTTAAGCACTCAGCTACTAACCAAAAGTTTGGTGATTCAAGTCTACCCAGAGGTACCTCTGAAGAAAGTCCTGGTAATCTACTTCAGAAAAATCAGCCACTGAAAATTCTATTAAGCACAGTTCTACCCTCACACACATGGGGTCGCTGTGAGTCAGAATCGACTCAATGACAATTGGTTCACTTTTCGGTTAACATATGTGAAGCACTTGGCCCATGTCTCTCTCTGTCTCCCTCTAGTGATGAAAAACCCTGGCCCAGTTCATTATCTCCCTTCTCTGAGTTCTCTCTCTCTTTAACAACCATTTTGACATCTAATCATATGCTATGTTTTATTGTTCCTCAATTACTTGTATGCATGGGTCATGACCTCCCAAGGAGGCTGAGGACAGGCAGCCATATTTTATACTTCATGAGGTTCCCCAAAGAATTTCGGTCAATCCAGGGCACACAGCAAGCATACAGTAAAACCTGCCAAATTAAATTAATGATCCATCATCATCAGAGTAACTTAAAACCGGCTATACTCAATGAACTGTCATTTAATTGGAATTTCTCGTAAAAGGGGCCCCTTTCTACAATATCCATTTTCAACTTAAAAAAAAAAAAAAACTGACTGCAAAGCCCTTTGCTTTTAAAAAGACATATTTCTATGCACCTCACGTCTGCATTTAAAACACAACTTCCTAACCAAGCAAAAGAAAGAAACTAAAAAAGAAGCAGAATTCTAAATTTAACAATTCAGGTGTTGTTCCCTACCCCTCAGATCCAGACATGCTGAACCCCAAATTTGCCCCTCTCCTTTCTCATCTGCCTATCATTTGTGTATCCAGTAGTTAAGATTGTAAAAGGTTGATTTTTTAAAAGAAATTAATCCCAAATCTACATATGAACTGTAAGGTCCTCATTTCGAGCGGATACAGGTTAGAATATGTTTGAACCATAAAAGCAGAAAGGCTGGGGTAAACTGCCATGAGAAATCTATTGGAAGAAATGGGATCAGATAGATGTGATGCACTTCTCCTAAGTGCATATCACTTAGCTGCATAATCAGCTAGTGCTCCCAAGAATTATGCAGTCTCTGTCTGGCCCCCATTAGATTGAATGTGTTGCTACTCCAGTTAATTGCATATCGGCAAATTGCATAATTCAGCTATATGCACCCTGAACCACGTTCCAAATGCCATCCGGTACAATGTAATCAAACTAGGGAAGTGGAGAGCTGGAATACTTATGAGATTCTGCCCATTTGTCACATTTGGTTTGGATAGTCTGTGTTGTAAAGAAGAAGGCAGCCCACTGGTCATAGGCCTGTGTGCTTTGGATTTCTGCACACCTGCCCCCGCCAACAACACAACCTCCTATAGTCCCCACCCCAAAGTTAATTAAAATGGGTCCAAAAGAAAACAGGATGTCAGCATGTGAAAATCTGATTAGAAAAAATAAAAAATCTGACTCATAACCATGGTGCTATTCTTCCCAGGATATCATTACTTCTACGAGGCAGAGCAGAGAAAGCACAGACTAATCTTGGCTCTGCCATTGACTAGCTGGGCATGTCTCTTTTCTTCTGGCCTCAGTTTCCTTTTCTATAAGATGGTGACAGTAGCATTAGCCTTGTCTGCTGCACTAAGCTGATATGAGGGTTAAATGTGATACATCTTGGTAACCTACCAAGTAATGTACCAAAAAACCAAATCAAACCAGTTGCTGTTGAGTTGATTCTGACTCATAGCAATGCTATAGGACAGAGTAGAACTGCCCCATAGGGTTTCAAAGGCTGTAAATCTTTATGGAACCAGACTGCCACATCTTTCTCCTGCAGAACAGCTGGTGAGTTCAAACCGCCAAACTTTTTGTTAGCAGCCGAGTGCTTTAACCACTGTGCAACCAGGGCTCCTATAAAATAATGTAGAAATCCATTAATAGATGCAGTAGGGTAAGGATAAGGTGCTCTGCATCAAGGAACATGGAGAGTCTGAACAGCTAATGGATTCTCTGGATGGTGAAAACAGTTAACGTGTTTGGCTGCTAACTGAAAGACTGGAGATTTAACTTCATCCAGAGGCTCCTTGGAAGAAAGGCCTGGTGATCCACTTCCAAAAAATTAGCCAATGAAAAGCCTATGGAGCACAGTTCTATTCTGACACACATGGGGTTGCCATGAGTCAGAGTCAACTCGATGGCAAATGGTTTGGTTTTTGGTCCAGCTAATAGAAAACACTTCAGGACAGATCTGGGCCTGCAAAAAAAAAGTGGTAAAATGGGAAATGTCACTGACCCAGAGGTGAACCCTTTAAGGGTTAGATATTGTCCTTGGTTTTGGTTCAGTTCTTACTCTGTAAAACTGCAGTACTCTTTCTCACGTACACGTGCACACACATCATGCAATGAGATCCTCATTATATTGCTTGTTTAGCAGAAATGGCAGGGTATCCTCAATACCCAGAAATAAGTTTAGGAGTTCATTTTGAAGGAAAAAAAATACACACAATACTCAAAACTCTCCAAATATCACGAAGAGGGGTTTAACATGTACATGCCTGCACCTTATAATCTAGAAAAAATGCTTGTGTGCTAGTTTGCACTGCTGGAGTGCAGCCTAAAGACTCACAGGTCTCATTTTGCTATTGCAGATTTCCTTCTATAGGTGTTTTATCCTCAACTTGTATCTCTTAAGAGTATGAACGGTATTTTTTAGACACCTTACCTACCTGTAAATTATTCCTCCTGAGTCACTTGGAGAAGTCTTTAAGTCACTAGTTGCAAACTTTAGAGTAGTTGGCTGCTCATGCATTGACTGGAGAGTGGCTATGAAGACTTTGATTCCTAGCTCAGCCTCTTGCTAGTAACGTGATCCCAGGTGAGTTACTTAATCTCACAGTCCTATTTTGCTCTTTAGCAAAATGGGGCCAATAATAACATCTACTAGGAGCTCCGGTGGCACAATAGTTAAGTGCTCAACTGCTAACCAAAAAGTTGGAGATTCAAATTCACCCAGCAGCTCCACAGGAGAAAGACCTGGTAAACTACTCCTATAAAGATTACGGCCAAGAAAACCCTGTGGGGCAGTTCTACTCAGTCACATGGAGTCACTATGAGTCGAAATCAACTTGATGGCATCTAACAACAACAACAAATAGTACCAAGGTCCCTTCATGGCACAAAGAGTTTACACTCAGCTGGTAACTGAAAGTTGGTGATTCGAACCCACCCAGAGGCACTGCCGAAGAACCAGGCCTGACAATCTGCTTCCATAAAGATTACACAAGTTCAGCTCTAACACAAAGAGTCTCTCCAAAGGACAGTAGAAACAAAACAACCAAAAAGAAAAATAACAAATATTACCTGCCTTCTAGGGCTTTTATGAGGGTTAAATGAAATTATGTCTGTAAAGTGTGAAGTACCATGCTAAACTGTGCTACAATTTCTCAGCACTGAAATCATTTATTACTCAGGATAAACAAATGGGAATTACGTATCAACATTTTTACAGAATACTGAAATAAAATTTGTTTCAACAAAAATTTGAGGGTTTTAGGTAATTTGGTCTGTGTGTTGTTTGGTTCACTTACATTCCTAATAAAATACCTTTGCTTTGATATAAGGGCATTGTGGCATTAAAAAAAAAAAAAAAGTAGGAGGACGCACACTTCCTGATTTTAAAACTTACTGTACAGCTAGAGTAATCAAAACAGCCTGGTACTGGTATAACAATAGATACATAGACCAATGGAATAAATAGAGAGTCCAGAAATAAACCCACACATCTATGGTCAGCTGATTTTTGACAAGGGTGCTAAGACCATTGGATAGGGAAAAAAGAATTTCTTCAATAAATAGTGGCGGGATAATTGGATTTCCACATGCAGGAAAATGAAACAGGATCCATGCCTCACACCATACATAAAAACAAATTCAAAATAGATTAAGGACCCAAATGTGCAAACTAAAGCCATAAAATTCTTAGAAGAACAAGAAGGAGCAACACTGTTAGGCATAGCTTTCAACGATGGATAATCAATCTAGTATAATAGCAAAAGCACAAACAGCAAAATACATACTAAGTAAATGGGACCTCATAAAAATTAAAAACTTTTGTTTGTCAAAGGACATTACCAAAAGAGTGAAAAGACAAACTACTGACTGGGAGAATATCTTCGGAAATCATATATCTGAAAAGAATCTAATAACCAGAATATATATAAAACTTGGTCAAGTTAACAACAAAAAGACAAATAACCCAATCATAAAATGGGCAAAGACTAGAATAGACGTTTCACCAATGAGAACATTAAAATAGCCACCAAACACATGAAAATATGCTCAGCATCCAGAAAAGATTTTTGGCTATGACATATCTGACAAAAGTCTAATCTCTAAACTCTATAGGAAAATCCAGCACCTCTACAACAAAAAGACAACTAATCCAACTAAAATTTAGGGCAAAGCATGTGAACAGACACTTCACCAAAGAAGACATTCAGGCGGGTAACAGACACATGAGGAAATGCTTGCAATCACTAGTCATTAGAGAAATGCAAATTGAAATAAGAGCCATCACACAAATAGACATATGCACACCCATGTTCACTGCAGCATTATTCACAATTGCAAAAAAGATGGAAACAACCTAAATGCCCATCAACAGATGAATGGATAAACAATTGTGGCATGTACACATAATGGAATACTATGCAAAGATACAGAACAATGATGAATCTGTGAAATATCTCACAACATGTATGAATCTAGAGGGCATTATGCCGAGTGAAATTAGTCAGTCAAGAAATGAAAAATATTGTGTAGGACCACTATTACAAGAACTCGAGAAAGTTTTAAACACAGAAAAAAGCATTCCTTGAGTGGTTATGAGGGTGGGGAAGGAGAGGGAGAGGAAATCACTAACTAGAGAGTAGACAAGGGTCAACTTCCATGAAGGGAAGGACAACACATAACACAGGGTAAGTCAGCACACAGCTGGCCAAAGCAAAAGCAAACAAGTTTCCTAGACACATTCAGACACTTTGAGGGACAGAGTAGCTGGGGCTGGAGCATGGGGACCATAGTCTTGGGGGACATCTAGGTCAACTGGCATAACCTAGTTTATAAAGAAAATGTTCTACATCCTACTTTGGTGAGTAGCGTCTGGGGTTTTAAAAGCTTGCGAGTGGCCATCTAAGATACATCTATTGGTCCCATCCCACTTGGAGCAAAGGAGGATGAAGAAAACCAAAGACACAAGGAAAATACTAGCCCAGAGGACTAAAGGACCAAATGAACCAGAGACTCCATCACCCTGAGACCAAAAGAACTAGATGGTACTCAGCTACCACCAATGACTGCCCTGACAGGGAAAACAACAGAGAGTCCTGGACAGAGCAGGAGAAAAATGTAGAACAGGATTCAAATTCACATAAAAAGACCAGACTTAATTGTCTGACAGAGACTGGAGGAACCCTTAAAACTATGGCCCCTGAACGATCTGTTAACCCAGTACTGAAACCATTCCCAAAGTCCAATCTTCAGACAAAGATTACATAGGACTATAAAACAAAAAATAATACACATGAGGAAAATGCTTCTTAGCTTATTCAGATATTTGAGACCAAATGGGTAGCTCCTGTCCAAAAGCGGGATGAGAAGGCAGGAAGACAGGACAGGAATGAGTTGAATAAACACAGGGAACCTGGGGTGGAGAGGGGGAGAGTGCTGTCACATTGTGGGGAGTGCAACCAATGTCACAAAACAATATATGTATAAGTTTTTTAATGAGAAATTAACTTGATCTTAAAATTTCACCTAAAGCACATTAGAAAAGAAAAATGCAAATCAAAACTACAGTGAGATACCATCTCACCTTGACATTACTGGCACTAATAAAAAATAAAAAAAACAGAAAATAACAAATGTTGGAGAGGCTGCAGGGAGATTGGAACTTTTATACACTGCTGGTGGGAATGGAAAATGGTACAAACATTTTGGAAAATGATATGGTGCTTCCTTAAAAAGCAAGAAATAGAAATACCATATGATCCAGCAATCCCACTCCTAGGAATATATCCTAGAAAAATAAGAGCCGTCACACGAATAGACATATGCACACCCATGTTCATTGCAGCACTATTCACAATAGCAAAAAGATGGAAACAACCTAAGTGTCCATCAACAGATGAATAGATAAACAAACTGTGGTAGATACACACAATGGAATACTATGCAACAAGAAAGAACAATGATTAATCTGCGAAACATCTCACAACATGGATGAATCTGGAGAGCATTATGCTGAGTGAAATAAGTCAATCAGAAAAGGACAAATATTTTACGAGACCACAACTATAAAAACTCATAATAATATTTACACACAAAAAGAAACAATCTTTGATGGTTACGAGGTGGGGTGGGAGCGAAAAACACTAAATAGACAATAGATAGATGGTAAGTTTGGTGAAGGGTAAGACAGTACACAATACTGGGGAAGCCAGCACAATTTGTCCAAGACAAGACCATGGAAGTTCCATAGATACATCCAAACTTCCTGAGGGACTAAATTACTGCGCTGAGCGCTGTAGGGACCATGGTCTCGGAGAACATCTAGCTCAGTTGGCATAACATAGTTTATAAGGAAAATGTTCTACATTCTACTTTTGTGAGTAACATCTGAGGTCTTAAAATCTTGTGAGTGGCCATCTAAGATACTCCACTGGCCTCGCCCTGTCTGGAGCAAGGGAGAATAAAAAAAACCAAAGACATAAGGAATGATTAGTCCAAAGGACTAATGGACCACAACTACCACAGCCGCTACCAGACTGAGTCCAACACAGCTATATGGTACCTGGCTACCACCACCGACTGCTCTGCAAGGGATCACAATAGAGGATCCTTGACAGAGCTGGAGAAACAAGTAAATTGTAACTCTCCAAAAAAAAAAAAAAAAAAAACTAAAAAAACCAGACTTACTGGTCTGACAGAGACTGGAGAAATCCTGAAAGCATGGTCCCCAGACACCCTTATAGCTCAGTAATGAAATCACTCCTAAGGTTCACCCTTCAGCCAAAGATTAGACAGGCCCATAAAACAAAACGAGACTAAATGGGCACACCAGCCCACGGGCAAGGATGAAAAGGCATGAGGGGACAGGAAAGCTGGTAATGGGGGACCCAAGTCCGAAAAGGGGAGAGTGTTCACACGTCATGGGTTTGGCAACCAATGTCACAAAACAATATGTGTATTAATTGTTTAATGAGAAACTAGTTTGCTCTGTAAACCTTCATCTTAAATATAATTTTAAAAAATTTTTTTAAATAAAACACAAAAGTGTGAAAAAAAAAAGAAGTGTTGGTTGCATTGAATTAAGGGCAGATAGTTAACTAACGACTTGTTCCAAATGGAAGAATCTACTCTTTCTCAACCCCCATGTATCTGTCAGTTTGTCATACTGTGGAGGCTTGCATATTACTGTGATGCTGGAAGCTGTGCCACTGGTATTCAAATACCAGCAGGGTCACCTGTGGTGGACAGGTTTCAGTTGAGCTTCCAGACCAAGACAGATTAGGAAGAAGGACCTGGCAGTCTACTTCTGAAAAGAATTAGCCAGTGGAAATCCTATAAATAGCAATGGAACATTGATATAGTGCTGAAAGATGAGCCTCTCAGGTTGGAAGGCACTCAAAATATGACCAGGGAAGAGCTGCCTCCTCAAAGTAGAGTTGCTCTTAATGACGTGGATGGAGTCAAGCTTTTAGGACCTTCATTTGCTGATGTGGCACGACCCAAAATGAGAAGAGACAGCTGCAAACATCCATTAATAATCAGAACATGGAATGTGAGAAGTAAGAATCCAGGAAAACTGGAAATCGTCAAAAATGAAACAGAACTCATAAACGTCAATATCCTAGGTATTAGTGAGCTAAAATGGACTGGTATTGGCCATTCTGAATCCAACAATTATATGGTCTACTATGCCAGGAATGACAGCTTGAAGAGGAATGGCATTGCATTCACCATCAAAAAGAACATTTCAAGATCTATCCTGAAGTATAACACTGTAAGTGATAGGTTAATATTCATATGCCTACAAGAAAGACCATTAAATATGACTATTATTCAAATTTACACACTAACTACTAAGGCCGAAGATGAAGAAATTGAAGACTTTTACTGACTTACAGTCTGAAGTTGATAGAACATGCAACCAGGATGCATTGATAATTACTGGTGAATGCAGAAGTTGGAAACAAAGATGGATCGGTAGTTGGAAACTATGGCCTTGGTGACAGAAACAACATCAGAGATCACATGACAGAATTATGGAAGACCAATGACTTCTTCATCGCAAATACGTTTTTTTTACCAACATAAACAGTGACTATACACGTGGACCTCACCAGATGGAATACACAGGAATCAAACTGACCACATCTATGGAAAGAGACGATAGAAAAGCTCAATATCATCAGTCAGAACAAGGCCAGGGGCCGAGTGTGAAACGGACCATCAATTGCTCAAATGCAAGTTCAAGTTGAAACTGAAGAAAATTAGAACAAGTCCACGAGAGCCTAAGTATGACTTGAGTATATCCCACCTGAATTTAGAGAGCATCTCAAGAATAGATTTGACGCATTGAACACTAATGATCAAAGACCAGACGAGTTGTGGAATGACATCAAGAATATCATACATGAAGAAAGAAAGAGGTCATTAAAAAGACAAGAAAGAAAGAAAGACCAAAATGGATGTTAGAAGAGACTCTGAAACTTACTCCTGAACATCGAGTAGCTAAAGAGAAAGGAAGAAATGATGAAGTAAAAGAGCTGAACAGAAGATTTCAAAGGGTGGCTCAAGAAAACAAAGTAAAGTATTATAACGACATGAGCAAAGACCAGGAGATGGAAAACCAAAAGGGAAGAACATGCTTGGCATTTCTGAAGCTGAAAGAACTGAAAACAAAATTCAAGCCTTGAGTTGCCATACTGAGGGAGTCTATAGGGGGAATATTGAAAGACACAGGAAGCATCAAAAGAAGATGGAAGGAGTACACAGAATTGCTATATCAAAAAAGAATTGGTCGATGTTCAACCATTTCAGGAGGTAGCATATGATCAGGAACTGATGGTACTGAAGTCCAAGCTGCACTGAAGGCACTGGTGAAAAACAAGGCTCCAGGAATTGATGGAATACCAATTGAGATGTTTCAACAAACAGATGCAATGCTGGAAGGGCTCACTCATCTATGCCAAGAAATTTGGAAGACACCTACCTGGCCAACCGACAGGAAGAGATACATATTTATGCCTATTCCCAAGAAAGGTGATCCAACCAAACGTGGAAATTATTGCACAATATCATTAATATCACACACAAGTAAAATTTTGCTGAAGATCATTCAAAAGTGGCTGCAGCAGTGTATCGACAGGGAACTGCTAGAAATTCAAGCCAGATTCAGAAAAAGACGTGGAACCAGGGATATCATAGCTGATGTCCCATGGATCCTGGCTGAAAGCAGAGAACACCAGAAAGACGTTTACTTGTGTTTTATTGACTAAGGCATTCGACTGTGTGGATCATATAACAAATTATGGATAGCATTTTGGAGAATAGGAATTCCAGAACACTTAATTGTGCTCATGAGGAACCTGTACGTAGATTAACAGGCAGTCGTTCAAACAGAATAAGGGGATGCTTCATGGTTTAAAATCAGAAAATATGTGCGTGAGGGTTGTATCCTTTCACCATACCTATTCAATCTGTATACTGAGCAAATAATCCAAGAAGCTGGACTATATGAAGAAGAACAGGATATCATGATTGGAGGAAGACCCATTAACATCCTGCATCATGCAGATGACACAATCTTGCTTGCTGAAAGTGAAGAGGACTTGAAGTACTTACCGATGAAGATCAAAGACCACAGCCTTGAGTACGGATTATACCTCAACATAAAGAAAACAAAAATCCTCACACCTGGACCAATAAACAGCATCATGATAAATGGAGAAAATATTGAAGTTGTAAAGGATTTCGTTTTACTTGGATCCACAATTAACACCCATGGAAGTAGCAGTCAAAAAATCAAAAGACACAGTGCATTGGGCAAATCTGCTGCAAAAAACCTCTTTAAAGTGTTAAAAAGCAAAGACATCACCTTGAAGACTAAGGTGTGCTTGACCCAAGCTAAGGTGTTTTCAGTCATCTCATATGCATGCGAAAGCTGGGCGATGAATAAGGAAGACCAAAGAAGGATTGACGCCTTTGAATTGTGGTGATGGCGAAGAATACTGAATATACTACAGACTGCCAAAAGAACAAACAAATCTGTCTTAGAAGAAATACAACCAGAATGCTCCTTAGAAGCAAGGATGGCGAGACTTTGTCTCACATACTTTAGACATGTTATCAGGAGGGATCAGTCCCTGGAGAAGGACATCAAGCTTGGTAAAGTAGAGGGTCAGCGAAAAAGAGGAAGACTACAAAACTCTTTCTCAATAGATGGTTCAAAAACTGAATAAACATTTCAGTCTAACATTCAAAACTTTCCACAATATGACTCTTTTATTCATTACTGTATCCCTAGCACCTAGCACAGTGCCTAGTAGATAGCATGTGCTCAAGAAATACTAAGTTAATTAATTAACCAGTGATTCCATCCTTTGTTTCCAGCCTTATCTTTCAATATCTTCCAACATGAGTCCTTCAGTGCATCCAGGCTGATCTACCCATGGTTTCTTAAACACTAACTTACTCATTCTTATCTCCAAAACTCTGCTTGCAAGATGTCCACAAATGCTATGTCCACTCTTTCTTCTTGTATTAAAATTTGTTCCACTTCTCAAAGTGTGATGTTTTGCACTATGTCAACGTGGCTTGGCTGCACCTACATTTCCCAGGACCTCTTTCCTGTACTATTCTAGGTTAGAGTTGACTAAAAGAGAAATTTCCAAAAGTTCTGAAAGGCTAAAGCGAAGCAGCAGTCATTACTCTCTAAAGGCTGTCTTGATTAGATGGGGTAAGAGACAAAAGCAGAGATACTGATAGGTATGAACTTGCCCTCGCTCTCCCCTGATCTGTGACCAGCTCCTTTCCCAACTGCTGGCCACGATGACCATCACCTCCCCCAGGCCACCAGATGTAGAGCCAAAAACCTTCCATGGGCTTCTCCATCAGTTCCCCTTTGGGGTCCCACCCAGCATTTGGATCTATCTGGCTTCCCAGATTTCCCTGCAAGCTCCTACTTACGCACATGCCAGTGTTTCAGAAGGGCTAGATAGTGATTTTTTTTTTTTTCCTGATGCTCCAATTCCTCTTTCTGGACCTTACTTCCCCAGATTCTCCCACTATAATGTTACATCTAATGCCTATAATAAGTCCTATTCCATAATACTATTAGTGGTTCTACTTCCCTGGTCAAATCCTGACGATACACATAGCTCAGTTCAAGTATCAGCTGTTCCTTAAAGACTTTTCTAACTATTCCAGAACAATTTCTCTTCCCTTATTTAGCACAATGTGTTTGTGGTCCTCTATACACATTAGTGGTACAGTGGTTAAGAGCTCAGCTGCTAACCAAAAGATTGGCAGTTGGAATCCACCAGCTGCTCCTTAGAAACACTATTTGGCAGTTCTACTCTGTCCTATAGGGTCGATATAAGTCAGAATTGACTCGACAGTAACAGGTTTTTTTATACACATTAATCACATACTGCCTTGTATTTACATCCGTGTATGCCTTCATGGTGCTCAGTACATGGTTGGGATTCAGTAAGAGTTTAATGTGTAAATAAGTGTTTACATTTATCACACTACCAGGGTTAGTAAGTATGTGTTATCATTCTACCCTTTCATACTTACAACAAACATTACTGATCCAAGCACTCTTTCCCATCATGCTTAAGCTCAGCCTCACAATCATTCTCAACATAGTGTCATAGACAGGCAATTGGAGTGGACATGGAAGAAGAAACTTACTTGCTATACTGAAAACCTCTGAGTATAATGACTTATACTTCCTCGGCAAACTAAATAAGAGTAGATGTTCATAGTACTTGTGCATTCTGAAGCTCAATGGATGTTAATTCCTTTCTCTACTTCCCACCCTACTGTACTTATGTTTCACAAAGGTAATCAATAAATATTTGTTGAGAGAGTGTCAGTGTAACCTTCACAAAATGAGCTATTTGAATTCTACAGACCAAAATGACTCACAAAGCCCAACCTTTTCAAATAATGTATAAGCAAAAGGGCAGCTAGAGTGAACCTTCTGCATTTTAAGAAGGCCACTCCAGCACTTAATGGTCCTTGCTGAACTAAAGAAGACAAAGTACAAACAGGCCCAGGCCTCATCCAACAACGACAACAAAAATGTGACATATTGCCAGCATATCACTGATACTGAAACCAGGCAAAGACGCCACAAAAAAAGAAAATTACAGACCAATATTTCTCATGAATATAGATGCAAAAATTCTCAACAAAATTCTAGCCAATAGAATTCAGCATCATATCAAAAAAAATAATACACCACGACCAAGTAGGACTCATACCAGGTATGCAAGGATAGTTCAACATTGGAAAATCAATCAATGTAATCCACCACATAAATAAAAGGAAAGAAAATAATCAAATGATCATCTCAATCTATGCAGAAAAGGCATTCAACAAAGTCCAACATCCATTCCAGATAAGAACTCTTGATAAAATAGGTACAGAAGGGAAATTTCTCAACATAATAAAGGGCATCTATGCAAAACCAACGGCCAACATCATTCTTAATGGAGAGAGGCTGAAAACATTCCCCTTGAGAACAGGAACAAGACAAGGATGCCCTTTATCACCACTCCTATTTAACATTGTGCTGGAAGTCCTAGCTAGAGCAATAAGGCAAGGAAAAGAAATAAAGGCACCCAAACTGGTAACGAAGAAGTTAAACTGTCTCTATCTGCGGATGACATGATACTATACATAGAAAACCCAAGACTCCATGAGAAAACTACTGGAACTAATAGTAAGATTCATCACAGTAGCAGGATACAAGACAAACATACAAAAATCAGCTGGATTCCTGCACACCAATGAAGAGAATGACAAAAAGGAAATCAGGAAAACAATACCTTTTATAATAGCCCCTAAAAAAATAAAATACTTAGGAATAAATCTAACCTGGGATGTGAAAGACCCATACAAAGAAAACTACAAAACTCTACTGCAAGAAACCCAAAGGGATCTACATAAATGGAAAAATGTACCATGGATAGGTAGACTCAACATTGTGAAAATGACAATTCTACCCAAAGCAATCTACAAATACAATGCAATCCCCGCCCAAATACCAACAACATTCTTTAAAGAGATGGAAAAACTTATCATTAACTTTATATGGAAAGGAAAGAAGCCCCAGATAAGTAAAGCACTACTGAAGAAGAAGGATAAAGTAGGAGGACTCTAACTACCTGACCTCAGAACCTACTATACAGCTATGGTAGTTAAAACAGCCTGGTACCGGTACAATGACAGATACATTGACCAATGGAACAGAATTGAGAAGCCAGATGTAAATCCATCCACCTATGGTCACCTGATCTTCGAACAAGGGCCCAAAGTCCAACAAATGGGGAACAGACAGTCTTTTTAACAAATTGTGCTGGCAAAACTGGATGTCCATCTGCAAAAAAAAAAAAACAAAATGAAACAGGACCCGTACCTCACACCATATACAAAAACTAATTCAAAATGGATCTAAGACCTAAATATAAAGCCAAAAACTATAAAGTTCATAGAAGAAAAAATAGAATCAACACTAGAGGCCCTAATACATGGCATTAACATGATACCAACCATAATCAACAACACACAAACTCCAGAAGATAAGCTAGATAACTGGGATCTTCTAAAACTCAAACACTTATGCTAATCAAAAGACTTCACCAAAAGAGTAAAAAGAATCTACAGACTGGGAAAAAATTTTTGGACATTAGAAGTCAGACAAAGGTCTAATCTCTAAAATCTACAAGAAAATCCAACACTTCTACAATAAAAAGACAAATAATCCAATTAAAAAATGGGCAAAGGAAATGAACAGACACCTCACCAAAGAAGACATTCAAGTGGCCAACAGACATTTGAGGAAATGCTTGCAATCACTAGCCATTAGAGAAATGCAAATCAAAACCACAATGAGATACCATTTCATCCTGGCATTATTGGCATGAATCAAAAAAAACTGGAAATAATAAATGTTGGAGAGTCTGTGGGGAGATCGGAACTCTTATACACTGCTGGTGGGAACGCAAACTGATACAACCATTTTGGAAAATGATATGGCACTTCCTTAGAAAGCCAGAAATAGAAATACCATACGATCCAGCAATCCCACTTCTAGGAATATATCCTAGAGAAATAAGAGCCGTCACACAAATAGAGATATGCACACCCATGTTCATTGCAGCATTGTTCACAATAACAAAAAGATGGAAACAACCCAGATGCCCATCAACAGATGAATGGATAAACAAACTGTGGTACATACACACAATGGAGTATTATTCAACAATGAAGGACAATGACGAATCTGTGAAGTATCTCATAACATGGATGAAACTGGAGGACAAGATGCTGAGTGAAATAAGTCAATCACAAAAGGACGAATATTGTATGAGACCACTACTGTAAAAACTCTTGAAAAGGTTTACACACAAAAAGAAACAATCTTTGATGGTTACAAGGGATGGGAGGGGTGGGGGGTAAATACTAAATAGACAATAGATAAGTGGTAACTTTGGTGAAGGGTAAGACAGTACACAGTACTGGGGAAGCCAGCACAACTTGTACAAGGCAAGGTTATGGAAGCTCCATAGATACACCCAAACTTCCTGAGGGACAAAACTGCTGGGCAAAGGGCTGTGGGAACCATGGTGTCAGGGAACATCTAGCTCAATTGGCATAACGCAATTTATAAAGAAAATGTTCTACATTCTACCTTGGTGAGTAGCATCTGGGGTCTTAAAAGCCTGTGAGCAGCCATCTAAGATACTCCACTGTTCTCACCCCTTCAGGAACAAGGGAGAACGAAGAAAACCAAAGACACAAGGGAAAGATTAGTCCAAAGGACTAATGTACCACAACTACCACGGCCTCCACCAGACTGAGTCCAGTACAACTAGATGGTGCCTGGCTACCACCCCTGACTGCTCTGACCAGGATCACAACAGAGGGTCCCAGACAGAGCTAGAGAAAAATGTAGAACAAAATTCTAACTCACAAAAAAAGACCAGACTTACTGGCCTGACAGAGACTAGAGAAACCCTGAGAGTATGACCCCCCAACACCCTTAGCTCAGTAATGAAGTCACTCCTGAGGTTCACTGTTCAGCCAAAGATTAAAGAGTCCTATAAAACAAAACGAGACTAATGGGGCACACCAGCCCAGGGACAAGGACTAGAAGGCAGGAGGGGACAGGAAAGCTGGTAATAGGGAACTCAAGGTCGAGAAGGGACAGTGTTGACATGTTGTGGGGTTGTTAACCAATGTCATAAAACAATATCTGTACTGTTTAATGAGAAACTATTTGTTCTGTAAACTTTCATCTAAAGTACAATAAAAAAATTAAAAACAAATTAAATGATACAGGACTCAAAAAAAAAAAAAATGTGACATATTGCCAAGTATTTGGAAAGAAGGAAAATCTTTCTAGCTTCTCTCCTTCCAGTGTATTAGCCCGTATCTTGGTAGTTGTATAGGAGGAAGATTGGGAAAGAGAAAAGAAGTTTGGAGGGAAAGTTTGGGTTCAAAAGAATCAGGTAGGATTATTAGATAGGAAATATAGGGTCTAGTGAGGGATCTTTGTTATTCATTTCTGAGAAGGGAACGTGAATAGAGATATGATTGATTTGACACTTAGAAATATTATCTTTGGTTTGTTCTATTAGTTTTGCCAACTTATGCCCATATCTGTAAGAATTCTGGCAGATACTTCCCATTCCTGTGCTCTTTCTCTCGTTTCCTATTCCTGTTCCTTTCTTCATGCCTACTTCCAGTCCCACTCTCACTCCTGTTGCCCATTCTGCCTTTGGTCCACTTCTGTAAATGTGCTCAGGATAATGATGTCACTCATGATCCTGGCAACCAATAATCAAAAGCATAAACCAATAAAACCAAACCCATTGCTGTCAAGTTGACTCCAACTCATGGTGGTCCCATATGTGTCAGAATAGAACTGAATAGGGTTTTCAATGGATGCAATCTTACAGAAGTAGATTGCCAGGCCGTTCTTCCCCAGCACTACTGAGTAGATTCAGTTAGTGTTGTTGTTGTTGTTGGGTGCCATCTAATTGTTTTTAACTCATAACCACCCCATGTGACAGAGTAGATTCAGTTCGTAGCCAGCAGCAATTTGTGTCACCCAGGGACCTTATAATTAAATGCATAGATGTGAGAAAAACAAAACCAAAAAATATGTGTTTGCTGCTGAAATAAATTTAAAAAACACTCTAATAGGTGACAGGATAAATGGAATAACCTTACTCTATTGCATAGATGATGTCCAAAGAAAATCCTTCTCCCTAATCCTCGAAGCATACATATACAATGTTGGTGCTAAACAGGAAATAAAGGGCAATATTTTCTTCCTGTGCGCTTTTTCTCATTTGAAAATTGTGTGTCTAGTGTCTGCTGGTTTCTCATTGGGAGAGTAATTTCAAGAATAGCTCAGTTTAATTGGCATGTATTCACACATTCAAGTCCAGGGCCCACATAAACTAACAAGCAGTATTTTGCAACCATTTCTGCCTCTTCATCAACCAAAATGGCACACGAGTTAGGGGAACTGTTAAATGTGAGATACTCTCATTTCCCCTCCACATTTTGGAAAGTACTGTCATAAAATAGATCCACTGTAAACACAGTTTCTCAACCAGACCGAAAGCAACATGAGGACAGGATATTATTTTTATCCATGTTTGCAACCCTGGAACTAAAACAAGGCCTGGAACAGAGTGAGTAATCAGTAAATGTTTGTTGAATTAATGAATGCATTTTACTATATTAGTGTACCTAAAACCAAACTTGTTGCCATTAAGTCAATTCCGATTCATAGCTACCCTATACGACAGAGTAGAACTGCCCCATAGGGTTTCCAAGGAGCTGGCTGGTGGATTTGAACTGTCAACCTTTTGGTTAGTAGCCTGGCTCTTAACCACTGCACCACCAGGGCTCTGTATTAGCATAGTAGGCAGAATAATGATGTCCATGTCTTGGTTCCTAGAATCTTTGAATAATTACCTTTTGTGGTAAAAGTGACTTTGCAGATGTGGTTAAGGATCTTAAAATGAGAGATTATCCTGGATTATGCAAGTGGACCTAATATAAACACAAAGGTCCTTGTAAGTGAAAGAGGGAGGCAGTCAAGTTAGAGAATGAGAGATGACGACAGAAGCAGAGCTCCGAGTGAAGAAGGGTCATGACCAAGGTATGTGTGTGGCCTCTAGAAGCTGGAAAAGGCAAGGAAACAGATTGTTCCCTAGGGCCTCCAGAGAACACACCCCTTCTGATACTTTCATCTTTGCTCAAACCAAAAAAACCCAAACCCATTGTGGTCAAGTTGATTCCAACTCTTAGCAACACTATAGGACAAAGTAGTACTGCCTCATAGAGTTTCCAAGACTGTAATCTTTAGGGAAGCATACTGCCACATCTTTCTTCCGCAGAGTGGCTCGTGAGTTCAAACCGCCAATCTTCCAACTAGCAGCTAAACACTTAAGCACTGCGCCACGAGGGCCCCTCTGTATTTGCCCAGTGAGACACAATTTTAACTTCTGACCTCCAGAAGTATAAGACAATGAATTTGTGTTGTTTAAAGCCACTAAGTTTGTGGTACTTTGCAACCTGTAAATGTGCAAATTTACCTCGTAAGGTTATCATCAAAACCAAAACCAATAGGAAACTATACAATTAGCGTTAACAGTAATAAGTTATTAAAACAAGTAATTTTAAATGTATATAATCATAATAATAGCATTTATTGAGCACATAGGGAGACGCTCGGTACAAGATACTTTACAGACCTATCTCGTTAATTCTCAGAACTATACCATAGGCAGATATTACTATTATTACCCCCACTTAAAATAAGGAAACTGGGCCCTAGAAAAGCTAAGTTACATGATCAAAGTCACACAATGAGCAAGTAGCAGAGCAAGGATTTGAACTCAGGTAATCTGACTCCAAGGAGTCCTAGTGGTGCAATGGAACCCACCAAGCGGCTCCACGAGAAAAAGATCTGGGAATTTGCTACCATAAAGATTACAGCCTAGAAAACCCTACGGGGTTGCTATGAGTTGAAATTGACTCGACGGTACCTAACAATAACAATCTGACTCCATGTCAAAGTGCTGCCCATGCCAGTGCCGAAAAGTATGGAAAATAATAGAGAACTATAAGGCACAGTCTTTACAGTGGAATGGGAAAGACTAGTCTAACATAAATGTCACACGAGAGAGAGTACATCACAGATTCTAGATAACAGATGACTTACAGTTAGTGATGACAAGAATATAAGAAAGCCAGAATACTCAGGACTGGATGGAGCTGGACCTGGAAGGGAACTTGGGATATTAACACACAGTGCATAGTGGAGCTCCCTTTCAGGCTGGGAAAAGGAAATGAGAAAAGGAATGGTGTTGAAAATAAGCACAGAAATGGAGAAAGAACAACATAGCCAGTGAGATAAAAGTCTGAGAAAGAAAAATAAGAAAATAAACTACTTAATTATTTTTATGGGAATGATAACATTTATTGAGCACCTATTCCACCATACAGGACACATTCTCATTAGTTATTTTCTTTAATCCTCACAAAAGGAAAAAAAAAAAACCCCCGCCAAATAAGTGTTATTAGCTTCATTTTTACAAAAGAGGAAATTAACATCCAGAGAGATTAAGTAATTGCTGAAAGGCACACGGATAGTTAGTTTCACGCAAAACTCATGCTCTTTCCTTGGTTTGTTTTTGCCCCACAATAATCTCAGCCCTTCTCTGAGAAGAAGCAAATTTCCATTAAAGTAAGAACGACAGGCAGAGCTGTCTAAAAATATGGAAAGTTCTGCTTCAGGGAAGTGGCAAGTTAAAGGCAATCAAGTCGAGGCTAGATTTATTTAACCAGTTGTTCAACAAATATTTATTGACAAGTCCTGTGTTAAGCACTGTGAATAGAGAGATTTAAAAAAAAAAAAAAAATGACCCTACCAGCCTTATAATGAATCTGCTGTTTAAGTGAGGAAGACAGGTGAGAAAAAGCTTTTCAGCATAACTTCAGGTTAGTGTTCACCTTTCGGGAGGGAAGGTTGAAAAATATTTGGGAGGATAGAGCTTTAATTATATCCATAGTCTTTTATTTCTTAAGAGAAAAAAGAAATCTGAAACAAGTATGGCAAATTACTAACATATGTTTAATCTTGGTTCTGAGTATACAGGTGTCTATTACATTATTTTTGCACATTTTAGTTGTTTGTAAAGTACCATCAAAGAAAACAAGAAACAGGTGCCGTCGAGTTGGTTCCTACTCATGTGCAGAGGAGAACAAATCCATAGGATTTTCAAGGCTGTGACCTTTCAGAAGCAGATCGTCAGTCCTGTCTTCCAAAGCATCTCTGAGTGGGTTTGAACCACCAGCCTTTTGGTTCGCAGCCAAGCACTTAACTATTTGCGCCACCCAGGGCTTCCTAAGGTAGGACCAAAACCAAACCCATTGCCTTCGAGCCAATTCCAACTCATAGCGGCCCTATAGGACAGAGTAGAACTACCCCATAGGGTTTCCAGGGAGTACCTGGTGTATTTGAACTGCCAACCTTTTGGTTAGCAGCCGAACTCTTAACCACTGTGCCACCAGGGTTTCCAAGGTATCACAATAAGGCCCAAGTCAATAAATTTCAGAAATACTATTACTATTTTTAAAAGAGACCATCACAATAACACAATTTGTGCCATGCAAGAGGGAAGCATAGGTATTACAGAAGGACAGAGGAGGGCCATCTAACCCAAACTAAAGAGATGATACCCCAGCCACATCTTCAAGAATCTGCAGGAGATATTTAGGAGTGAATGATTAGAGTGTTTTAGAAAAAGGAGCAGCAGTAAGCAAAAGTCCCAGGGTAAGAGAGATCAGGGCATATTCCAGTAGTTTCAGGGGGTCAGTTCACCAAGTACGTACAAAGGGGAAATGATCAAGGGTAGCTGGGACTTAATCAGAAAAAAACATTTTAAGCAAAGAAAAGGGAGAATGTCACATCAAAGATAACTTCTTTAATTTTCTTTCTTGATGGATGTACTAATATTTTCTGCCATTAGGAACGCATGAGAAATAAGTTTAAAAATGAAGACGAGAACAATTTTGAAAAGGCTGTGTATGAAGTCCTGAAGAAGTATAAGTAGAAATGTTTTAATGGGTAGTTTGGTGTTATTACTTCATGTCCAATTTATAGATGAGGAAACTAAAGCTCAGACAGGTGTATTATCTTGCCCAAGGCCACACAGCACATTAAGTGGCAGAGGGTAGAATTTGAATCCAGGAAGTTTGACTCCCAAGCCCACATGGATAGCCATGTGTGAAGTGAGGTTTTGAAGTCAATATTAGTTTCTTATTGCTGCTGTAACAAATTACCACAGATTTAGTGGCTTAAAAGAACATGAATTCATTACCTTAAAGTTCTGGGGGTCAGAAGTCTAAAACGGGTCTCACTGGGCTAAAATGAAAGTGTTAACAGGGCTGTGTCCTCGGAGGCTCTAGGGGAGAATCTATTTCCTTGCCTTTTCCAGCTCCTAGAGGCCACCCACATTCCTTGGCTGGTGGCCTCCTTCTGTCTTCAAAGTTAACAATCACATCACTCTGACTTCTGCTTCTGTCATCACTTCTTCTCTGATTGACTTTCCTGCCTCTCTCTTCACTTATAAGGACCCTTGTGATTAAATTGGGTCCACCTGCATAATCCAGGAAAAATCTCAAAATCCTTAATATAATTACATCTGCAAAGTCCCTTTTGCCATGTAAGGTAATAATTCAAAGGTCTTGAATATTAGGACATGGACATCTTTACGGGGCCATTTTTTGCCTAGCCCAAGATGCTATGGAGAAATACTTGGCAGACCAGACAATTGTTTCACAAACATAAACTCAATAAGAATGCTGTAACTTGATGTTTCATCAGGCACTCATGGGACTAAATCCTTCCTAAGGATCAGTGTTCCTTGGGGATACCAGATACCACTGTTTCTTGGGGAGAGGCCCTTAATCCCTTCCAGGTCTGGTTTGTATTGGCCCAGTGTTTGGGTAGAACGGGACCTGCAAATGGCAGATTTTATTACAGGCAGCACGGGCAGGCAGGAGCTGATACTCCTACAGTTAGATTTCAAGTGAATGGACAGAGATGGGAAAAATCTGAAAGGGATACTTGTCAGATATTCTTACAGACTCTATGGACAAGCCCAGTGTGGAAGCTGCCAATAAGACTGTAAATTTCAACAACAAATCAGTAACAAACAAATAAATAAAACCATATACACACAAAGCAGAACACGAAATTACTCATTTTAGGAAACCACAAACTAATCTTTCCACAGGAGGCTAGTCTGGGAATCAGATAAACAAGGCAGGCCACTCTAACCTCTTAAAGAAAACCTTTGGCATCGTTTATAGAGAAAAAAATAAATAGCTAGTGGTAGGAGTTATGAAAAGAGCACAGGGCCAGGCATCAATAACGTCTATAAAACAAGGAAGAAGGCCGACTTAGAAGTTTCTTCTAGCTCATCAGTATAGCTAGTCCAAACTCAGAATCAAAATAGTATACTCTGGATCCACAGAAGTTTTATAAAACATACTTCCTTGATGCCAGGGAATCCCCTCTAAATTGTCCTTGACAAATGGACCTCCAGCCTCTGCTTAAGTCCTCCTGGTGGTGGGAAGAGAACCTATTCTATTTTATAGGACCTTTAATGATAACCTTAAACTTTAGTTTCCTCATTCTTAAAATGAAAATATTAACACCTTTCTCACATGGTTGTTGTAAAGATTACGCATTTATTACGCTTAGCACAATGTGTGGCACATAAACCAAAAAAAAAAAAAAAAAGGCCAAACCCATTGCCGTTGCATCAGTTCCACATAGTATGTATTAAATGGCAGGTGCTTTTAAGGTTTTTTACGTTTTTCATCTCATGTAGTACTTAACAACACTCCTATGAAGTCAGTAATATCATTATCCCCATTTAATACATAAGACAACTGAGGATTAAAAAACCCAAAACCAAACCCATTGCTGTTGAGTCAATTCCGACTCGTAGTAGCCCTATAGGACAGAGTAGAACTGCCCTATAGGGTTTCCAAGGCTATAATCTTTATGGAAGCAGACTGCCATATCTTTCTCCTGTAGAGCAGCTAGTGGGTTCGAACTGCCACCCTTTTGGTTAGTAGCTGAGGGCTTTAGTCACTGTGCCACCAGGGCTCCTAACTGAAGATTGTTGTTATTGTTGTTAGGTGCCGTCGAGTCATTACCAACTCACAGTGACCCTACGCACAACAGAACAAAACACTGCCCCGTCCTGCACCATCCTCACAGTTGTTGCTATACTTGAGCCCGTTGTTGCAGCCACTGTATCAATCCATCTCGTTGAGGGTCTTCCTCTTTTTCACTGACCTTCTACTTTATCAAGTATGATGTCCTTCTTCAGAGAGTGGTCCCTCCTGAGACCATGCCCAAAGTATGTGAGACGTAGTCTTGCCATCTTTGCTTCTAAGGAGCATGCTGGCTGCACTTCTTCTGAGACAGATTTGTTTGTTGTTGCTTCGCCAACACCACAATTGAAAGGCATCAATTCTTCTTTGGTCTTATTCACTGGCCAGATTTTGCATGCATATAAGGCAACTGAAAACACCATGGCTTGGGTCAGGCGCACCTTAGTCCTCAAAGTGACATCTTTGCTTTTCAACACTTTACAGAGGACTTTTGCTGCAGATTTGCCTAATGCAATGTGTCTTTTGATTTATTGACTGCTGCTTCCATGGGTGTTGATTGTGGATTGAAGTAAAATGAAATCCTTGACAATCTCAATCTTTTCTCTGTTTATCATGATACTGCTTATTGGTCCAGTTCTGAAGATTTTTGTTTTCTTTATGTTGAGGTGTAATCCATACTGAAGGCTGTAGTCTTTGATCTTCATCAGTAAGTGCTTCTAGTCCTCTTCACTTTCAGTAAGTAAGGTTGTGTCATCTGCATAACGCAGGTTGTTAATGAGTCTTCCTCCAATCCTGATGCCCTGTTCTTCTTCACATAGTCCAGCTTCTTGTATTATTTGCTCAGCATACAGATTGAATAGGTATGGTGAAAGGATACAACCCTGACGAACACCTTTCCTGGCTTTAAACCTTGCAGTATCCCCTTGTTCTGTTCAAACAACTGTCTCTTGATCCATGTACAGATTCCTCATGAGCACAATTAAGTGTTCCGGAATTCCCATTCTCCACAATGTTTTCCATAATTTGTTATGATCCACACAGTCAAATGCCTTTGCATAGTCAATAAAACTCAGGTAAACATCCTTCTGGTATTCTCTGTTTCAGCCAGGATCCATCTGACATCAGCAATGATATCCCGGGTTCCACGTCCCCTTCTAAATCTGCTTGAATTTCTGGCAGTTCTCTGTTGATATATTGCTGCAACTGCTTTTGAATGATCTTCAGCAAAATTTTACTTCTGTGTGATATTAATGATACTATGCGATAATTTCCACATTGGATTGGGTCACCTTTCTTGGGAATAGGCATAAATATGGATCTCTTCTAGTCGGTTGGCCAAGTAGCTATCTTCCACATTTCTTGGCATAGATGAGCTAGCACTTCCAGCGCTGCATCCATTTGTTGAAACATCTCAATTGGTATTCCATCAATTCCCAGAGCCTTGTTTTTCGCCAACGCCTTCAGTGCAGCTTGGACTTCTTTCTTCAGTACCATCAGTTCCTGATCATATGTTACCTCCTGAAATGGTTGAACTTTGACCAATTCTTTTTGGTATGCTGACTCTGTGTATTCCTTCCATGTTCTTTTGATGCTTCCTGCATTGTTTAATATTTTCCCAGTAGAATCCTTCACTATTGCAACTTGAGGCTTGAATTTTTTCTTCACTTCTTTCAGCTTGAGAAATGCTGAGCATGTTCTTCCCTTTTGGTTTTCTATCTCCAGATCTTTGCACATGTCATCATAATACTTTACTTTGTCTTCTGGAGCTGCCCTTTAAAATATTCTGTTTAGCTCTTTTATTTCATCATTTTTTCCTTTTGCTTTAGCTACTCAATGTTCAAGAGCAAGTTTCAGAGTCTCTTATGACATCCATTTGGTCTTTTCTTTATCTCCTGTCTTTTTAATGACCTCTAGCTTTCTTCATGTAGGATGTCCTTGATGTCATTCCACAACTGATCTTGTCTTTGGTCATTAGTGTTCAACCCTTCAAATCTATTCTTGAGATGGTCTCTAAATTCAGGTGTGATATACTCAAGGTCGTACTTTGGCTCTCGTGAACTTGTTCTAATTTTCTTCAGTTTCCACTTGAACTTGCTTATGAGTAATTGATGGTTTGATCCGCAGTTGGCCCCTGTTCTGATTGATGATATTGAGCTTTTCCATTGACTCTTTCCACAGATGTAGTCAATTTGATTCCTGTGTGTTCCATCTGGTGAGACCTGTGTGTATAGTTGCCGTTAATGTTGGTGAAAAAAGGTATTTGCAATAAAAAAGTCGTTGGTCTTGCAAAATTCAGTCATACTATCTCCAGTATCATTTCTATCACCAAGGCCATATTTTCCAACTACTGATTCTTCTTTGTTTCCAACTTTCTATTTCCAATCAGCAGTAATTATCAGTGCATCCTGATTGCATGTTCTATCAATTTCAGACTGCAGAAGTTGGTAAAATCTTCAATTTCTTCATCTTTGGCCTTGGTGGTTGGTGTGTAAATTTGAGTAATAGTCGTATTTACTGGTCTTCCTTGCAGCCATATGGATATTATCTTATCACGGCAGCTTTGTACTTCAGGCTAGATCTTGAAATGTTCTTTTTGATGATGAATGCAATGTCATTCTTCTTCAAGTTGTCATTCCCGGCATAGTAGACTATATGATTGTTGGATTCAGAGTGGCCAATACCAGTCCATTTCAGCTCACTAATACCTAGGATATCGATGTGTATGAGTTCCATTTCATTTTTGATGATTTCCAATTTTCCTAGGTTCATACTTTGTACATTCCAGGTTCCAATTATTAATGGATGTTTGCAGCTGTTTCTTCTCATTTTGAGTCATGCCGCATCAGCAAATGAAGGTCCCGAAAGCTTGACTCCATCCATGTCATTAAGGTTCACTCTACTTTAAGGAGGCAGCTCTTCCCCAGTTGTCTTTTGAGTGCCTTCCAACCTGAGGGTCTCATCTTCTGGCACTATATCAGACAATACTCCACTGCTATTCATAAGTTTTTCAATGGCTACTGCTTTTCAGAAGTAGACCGCTGGGTCCTTCTTCCTAGTCTGTCTTAGTTCCCATGCGTCTGTCAGTTTGTCATACTGTGGGGGCTTGTGTGTTGCTATGATGCTGGAAGCTATGCCACTGGTATTCAAATACCAGCAAGGTCACCCATGGTGGCAGGTTTCAGCTGAGCTTCCAGACTAAGACAGACTAGGAACTGAGGATTAGAGTTAGTAAATAACTGACTAAGCTTACACACAGATAGCAAGTGATTAACTCAGAGCTCTTCTTTATGCTGAGCTAAAATTTTTCTCCAACTTCCTCCCATTAGTTTGATTTTGCTTTTTAAGCCACACTGATAGTTAGATCCATCTTCCTTAAATATGGAAGCCAGTTAATATAAAAAAAAACCTGACAATATAAAATGTTGGTGAGTATGTGGAGCAACTGGGACTCTCATGTTTTGCTGATGGGAGTGTCAACTGGAAAAATCACTTTGGAAAAGTGTTAGTAGTTTAGCTACAAAAGCTAAACATATGCCTACCCTATGATACAAAAATTTCACTTCTGCATATATGTCCAAGAAAATAAATGCGTGTGTTTAACAAAAGACATGACACAAATGTTCACAGCAGTTTTATTCATAATAGTCTCCAAATAGAAACAAGGTAAACGTCATACAACAGTAGAACAGAAAAACAATTTTCATTATGTTCATACAATGGACTACACCAAAATAATATTGAATAAAGAAGTCAAACACAAAAGAGAGCATACCATATTATTCTTTTCATATCAAGTTCAAAATCAGGCAAAACTAATATATGGAGATTGAATCATAGATGGAAGAGTGGTTATCTATGTGGGGTGGAGGTAGTACTGACTAGGAAGATGTCTTAGTTATCTAGTGCTACTATAACAGAAATACCACAAGTGGATGGCTTTAACAAAGAGAAATTTATTCTCTCACAGTCCAGGAGGCTAGCAGTCCAAATTCAGGGTGCCAGCTCTAGAGGAAGGCTTTCTCTCTCTGTCAGTTCTAGGGGAAGGTTCTTGCCATCAATCTTCACCTGGTTTGGGAGGTTCTCAGTGCAGGAGCCCCGGGTCCAAAAGACACGCTCTGCTCCCGGTGCTGCTTTCTTGGTGGTATGAGTTCCACTTGTCTCTTTGCTTGCTTCTCTCTTTTATATCTCAAAAGAGGTTGGCTCAAGACACAATCCAATCTTGTAGATTGAGTCCTGCCTCATTAACATAACTGCCACTAATCCCATCTTATCAACATCATAGAGATAGGATTTACAACACATAGGAAAATCACATCAGATGAAAATGGTGGACCATGACACAATACTGGGAATCATGGCATAGCCAAATTGACACACATATTTTTGGGGGACACAATTCAATCCATGACATTCCACCCTTTGGCCTCCCAAAATTCATGTCCTTGCCACATGCAAAACCTAACCACCCCATCAAATTATAGTAAAAATCATAAATCAACACCAAGTCTAAAATCCAAAACTACTTCCTCATCTGTGAAACGTAGAATACAGTTATCTGCTTCCAAAGTACAATGGTGAAAACAGGCACAAGCTAGACATTTCCATTACAAATGGGAGAAATTGGAGGGAAAGAAGGGATAACAGGCATCAAGCAAGTCAGCAGAACTCATTACATTAGCCCTCAAGGCTTGAAAATAATCCTCTGCTCTCTGAGACCATTTATACAATGGCCCTGCCCTCTAGACCCTGGGTGTTGGCCACACTCTCCCGATTCTGAGTGGATGCCCCTCAGCCCTGGGCTTCAGCTCTGCCTTCTAGGCCCACTGGAACAGCAACTCAGCTTCCTTGGCTTTAGAGGCACCATTCTCCTAGTCCATCTGATTGGCAACTCTGCCCTTAGAAACTCCAGAGGCCATGGCTCCACATTTTGAGACCCCAGAGGTCGTGGCCATACCCTTTGAGACTGAGGCAGCTCGGATTCCTGTGTTCCTTGTCTCTTCAGCTTCTGCTTCCTGGTTTCTTGGTCTGTTGGCCCCTCGGGCCTCACCACCGATGTCTGCCCTGCTAGGACAAGTGCTCCAAAACTCTGTAGCTCCATCAGTAAGTGCCTGAAGGCACACCACCCCACTAGTAACCTTCAGCCAGAAGGCACTCAGCTCTCCTGCTCCATGGGTTGGCAAGCTCAGCTCCACAGATAAGTGCCCGGAGGCACTCCACTCTGCTAGGAAGCATCCTGCGCAAAGGCACTCAGCTCTCTTGCTCCGCGGGCTGGCTCCAGCGCTGTGTTGCGCTGATCTCCTGGTTTTGGTGAGTTCAAACTGCCAAACTTTTTGTTAGCAGGAGAGCACTTAACCACTGTGCCACCAGGACTTCTTATACCTCAAGAGAACATTAAAAAAAATAAAAATAAAGCCATTAAGCCCTTGCAAGTTTGTCTTTCCTTCTGGATAAACAACTCCAATGTGGCAGGTCTAAAGTTATATGGCTAGTTGTACTCCCAGTACCAGTTGTTGTTCAGTTGATTCCAACTCATGGCAACCTCATGTGTTTCAAAGCAGAACTGAGATCCATAGGATTTTCATGTCTGTGACCTATCTGAAGCAGATCTCCAGGCCGTTTTTCTGAGGTGCCTCTGGCTGGGTTTGAACTGATAACCTTCCGATTAGTAGCTCAGTCCTTAATTGTTTGCACCACCCAGGGACTCCTGGTTGTACACTCAGTTAGGACTTAATAGGGGAGGCAATATAGTGCAGTGATTTGGAAAATGAACTTAGGAGTCACAGACTTGGTTTCAAGCTCTGAGTTCACCACTTATTACCTGTGTAAGCTTAGTCAGGTCACTTGATCTCTCTTACCCTCAGTCTCTTTATGCGTAAAATGGGGATAAATGATAGTACTGACCTTACAGGCATGTTGAGATAAGAAATGTAAAAGACTAAAACTCAGTAACAATTGTCTTTCACTTATTTAATACATACTATGTGCCACATGGAGCCCTGGTGGCGCAGTGGTTAAGAGCTTGGCTGCTAATCAAAAGGTTAGCAGTTCGAATCCACCACTGCTCCTTGGCAACTCTATAGGGCAGTTCTGCTCTGTCCCATAGGGTCGCTATGAGTCAGAATGGGCTCGACGGTAATGGATGTGGTTTTTTTTTTTTTGGTATGTGCTACACCTTGTGCTAAGCATAATACATAGACATTATTTTATTTAACACTTATAATAATTGTATCAGGAAGGTGTTAATATTTCCATTTTAAGAATGAGGAAACTAAGATTGAAAGAGGTTAAGTAGCTTGCTCATAAAAAGTGGCAGTTGGGTCTGATTTTCAAATCCATGACTGTAAGCATTACCCTTTACAGCCATTGGTATAACTGGGTGAACAGCTGAGTGGATAGTGAAAGGTTGAATGAGAAACCAGCCCGAGTCCTGCAGAGGAGCACAAGATGTAGCTAAAGCTTCCTGTTACATCTTAAAAGCGAGCAATTTCTATCTACAGCATAAAATACATTTATCACTGAAGCAGAAGCTAATTGCCTTGCCTTACAAGGTAATTGTGAAGATTAAATGAGATAAGCAGGTCAGAAAAGTACATGATACGTAACAGATACATTCATAGTCCTTCCTCCTCCTCTCCCTATTGTTTCTAATAATCCACTTGCTGGTCTTTTTTCAAGAACCACCTGTAGCAATCACCCCCTCCAGGGTAAGAATTCAGTATAAAGTTCCCAGGCTGTGCCAGGCACTGGGGTTCTAGGCGTTGGGGACTGTCAAGAGCTTGAATTAATCAGCATAGGCTCAGTCCCTCACCCACTCCCTCTAGACAACAATTAGGGTCTGAACCATGTTTGAAAAGATGCCAACTTCTGAATTATCCAAAGCAGAAGGTTATTTAATCTCAGATTAATTCATATTCCTATTAACCTATTCTAGTGTTCCCATCAACAAATATTTTTTGAGAATCTATTATGCTCTAGGAACTGTTCTAAGCACTGGGGATACAGCAATATCCAAGACAAAGTCCCCGCCCTCACAAAACTCATATGCTAGTAGAGGAGACAAATAGAGAATAAATAAACATATATAATTTCAGGCAGCAGTAAGTGTTGTGAAGAGAAATGACACAAGATAAGGATTCAGAGTGACCAGTGAGGGGCCAGAGCAGTATTTTAGAAAGGATGGTCAGGGATAATATTTGAGCAGAGACCTGAATGAATGAGGCAGCAAGCCATGCAAAGAACTGGGGAAAGCATTCCAGGCAAAGGAAAACGCAAGTATAAAAATCTTGAGGTGGGAACCAGTTTGGCATGTTTACAGCATGATAGGAAGCCATTGGAGAATTTCTGGCAGAGAAGTGAAACATTCTGACGTACTTTTTGAAAGATTATTCTGGCTGCTGTATGGAGATACACTGTAGGAGGGCAAGAGCAGAAAGGGTACATAGTACGTCAGTAAATAGTTGAGAATTAATAATCAATACATTTCATAATGCCGTTTTAAAGGTTTGCTGTACTTACTAAAAGCAATTTGTATGTCTCAGACCATTTCCCTCCACCAATTTGCCTTAATTGCATACCATATAGAGAAGACATAGCTTTCTTCCTGAAGTTTCTTATGTTGTAGTAATAAATGAATTTCATAGTCCATTCATATAATTAATCAAATTCTGAGGTTCTTCCGAAAATCGAAGTTGGAACCTTGAGCCTTCATCATCATAACCTCTTAAACGTAAAATTAGCTCACATGATTAAAAGTTCTAAACAACACACACTTTTTAAAGTGTTACTGGTAAAATGTTTTTCTTTGGCATATGCAGTCCAAAAGCTCTAACCTTAATCATTTTTCTAGTTTTAATCTCCACATGCTTGGCATATTCTGATAACACTGACAGGTTAAAAGCAACATTCCTTTGTATACATAGTGATTGCTTGCAATTAACCTTAACTTAGGCTGAAAGTAGACTGATCAGCTGCCGTCACAGCAACATTTCTAAATTTATTAGATAAAAATCTACAGAGAAACTTCAGATTAAGAAGGAACAAAATCTGCAACATTTCAGAGTTAATAATACAGGATTTCAAGTTAGTAGACCTGGGTTTAAATCCTGGCTTTAAAACTTACTTTTTGACCTTAGGTAAGTCATTCAAACTTTCTTGGGCTCAAGTTACTTATCTACAACATAACTCTTCGGGAAGACGCTTCAGAAATGTTGTGAGGATTAAATAATTTAAAGTATATGAAGAGTTTAGCACAATGCCTTGCATATGGAGAGCACATAGTACATACTAGGAATTTCTAACAGTTAAACCATCTTGAAGTTTTAAGATTTTAAAGTCTGAATATTATTTACAAATATTTTTTATTAAAAATATCTATTTTCTAGGAAAGTAAATTATATTCTTCCTCCATCTAATAATGACTTAGGTTTAGGGGTCATTGCTACATTTACTAAGAATTAAGATATTAGGCCCTATTTAAAAAGATACCTGAATGACTATTACCATACTGATTACCTCAACTACAAATGAATTATTCTAGGTGTGCCTGGGTAGTACAAACTACTAGCTGAAAGGTTAGAGGTTTAAATCCAACCAGAGTACCTCAGAAGACAGACCTGGTGATCTGCTTCTGAAAGGTCACAGCCTTGAAAACCCTGTGGAGCAGTTCTTCTCTGTACACATGGGGTCACCATGAGTCGGAATCCACTCAAGGGCAACTAACAACAGCTGGCCTCAGTTGGGTACTCAATGCTGTTCAGAATTCTCTTATTCCTAATTAATAACTTCCATTTTCCAAATTTACGCACTTCTCTTTCCCTCTTGTGATGGTCAAGATTGTGTGTCAACTTGGCTGGGCCATGATTCTCAGTGTTTTAGCAGTCATATAATGTGATCACTTCCCTGTTGAGAATTGATACGTGATCAGCCCCACGATGGGATCTGCTAAGTGGTACCAGCGGGTGCAGGGCCTGTGGTGGCTCACTGCCCCCTCAATCTTCATCTCTCTGCCCTCCTCCGCCTAGTCCTCCCTGCTCTTTGCTGAGGGTTTTGCTTGTTTCAGATCCTGCAGCTGGCTCCTGTTCGCCAGACCTCGTTCTTGGGACTTGGACTAGCAGCTTATCAGCAGTCTTGCCTGCCGATCTTGAGATTCACGATCTTCACAGCCTGCAACAGCACTGCTCTCTGGCCTGCCAATCTTGGGTTTGCCAGCCTCTGTGGCTATGTGAATCCAGAGAAGCCTCTTTCCTGACCCATGGACTTGGGACGTCATGCCTTTAAATACATGAGCCACTGTCTCTCTCTGTATATATATTTATAAGCTTTACTAGTTTTGCTTCTCTTAGAGAACCCAGCCTAAGACACCTCTCAACTTGGGAAAATAAAGACCATTATGAATGAGTTTCCTACTTACTCCTTTAAACTCTCTTCCCTTGTCTTGAAACTTTCTGGGGGGCAATTTAATAATGTAATCAACAATTTGATATCCTGTGCCAAATGAATAGATTTGCTGCTTCCCCTATACCTACAGCCATACTCCCAGCAGCTATCCTGGTCTCAAAGTTTTGCTCTTTTCCTCCAGCCCCTAGGAAGTGAGGGGCAGCCATTAGCACTAATCAGCAAGTAACCTAATTACCCAGCAAGGGGTAGTCTCAGGTCCCAGCAGTGTCTTATTCTCAGTTAATCTGCACGAGGATGATTGAGAGTTGACCCTGGTTTTGTCTGAATTTACATTTGGGTTATCTGACTTCATTTCTTCTCCATTACCCTGCCTGAGACTGTATGAGACATTAATATACGATTACTCTTGGACTAAGAATGACACTTCTAGAGAAAAAATCAGATGTACAGTATTTATTCATTGGAATAATTTAAATAACAAATAATAGAAATTGCATAAATTATGATAGACATGGAATACTCCGCAGCCATTAAAGATGATTTTGTAAAAGCGTATTTATTGAAATGTAAAAATCTTTACAATATAAGAAGCAGGCTACGAAATAGTATGGATAATATATTATTTTTGTAGAGAAATATATATACATGCACAGACAAAATACTAGAATGACATACATAAAAACATTAAGAATGTTATCTTTGTGTTGTGGAAAAAGATTATTTTTTTCTTTGCACTTTTTGGTATTTTCCCAAAACTTCTGCATTAAGCTTGTATTAATTTGTAAATGCAAAAAAGCACCAAGGATGCTGGTTTAAAGAGGGGAGAGAAAAGAGAAGAAGCTGGAACCCTGGGAAATAGCTGCATTTAAGTGTCTGAAAGAGCCATCAACATCTCAGAACTAGCTACTTATTGTTTGATACTATAGTAATTACTTAGCCTTAAGCATCTGGGTTTAAAAAAAAAAAAGGGGGAAAGACACAAATAATTTTTTTTTTGCAGAACAAAACAAAATCAAAACATATCCCTAACTAATATTTCTTGTAGATCTAGCTGTTCCATGAAAAAATGCTGGCTGTAGACATAACAGAATCTTTGAAGACTTAAAGAAGTCCTTTAGTTTAGGTAAGAAATCTCCCTGGGTCTCCGGAGGTACTTCTGAAATTTCATTAATCTTATCAGGCCAAATAAGTACCATTGGTAAATGACTGTTGCAGGGCACTAAACGTGTGTGCAGAATTGAAAGAACATTCTATTCTACCCTAAAAGGGATTAGGAGTAACCCTCAGGAATGACCTGAGCTAGTGCATTTTACAATTTTGGCCATTGCTCTAAAAGCAAGGACAATTTGTGTATGTGTGTGTGTGCGTGTGTGTGCGTGTGTGTGTGTTTTAGATGAAGGTTTACAGAGCAAATTAGTTTCTCATTAAACAATACACATTGTTTTGTGACATTGGTTGCCAACCCCACATGTCAATACTCTCCCCTTCTCGATCTTGGGTTCCCCATTACCAGCTTTCCTGTCCCCTCCTGACTTCTTATCCTTGCCCCTTGGCTGGTGGGCCCATTTAGTCTCATTTTATGTTGTTGTTGTTAGGTGCTATCAAGTTGGTTCCAACTCATAGTGACTCTATGTGCAACAGAACGAGACACTGCCTGGTCCTGTGCCATCCTCATAGTCGTTATGCTTGAGCCCACTGTTGCAGCCACTGTGTCAATCCATGTTATTGAGGGTCTTCCTCTTTTTCGCTGAGTTTTGTTTTATGGGCAGGTCTAATCTTTGGCTGAAGGGTGAACCTCAGGAGTGACTTCATGAGTTAAAAGGATGTCCAGGGGCCATACTCTTGGGGTTTCTTCAGTCTCTGTCAGACCAGTAAGTCTGGTCTTTGTGTGTGTATGTATTAGAATTCTGTTCTACATTTTTCTTCAGCTCTGTCTAGAACCATCTATTGCGATCCCTGTCAGAGCAGTCAGTGGTGGTAGCTGGGCACCATCTAGTTGTGCTGAACTCAGTCTGGTGGAGGCTGTGGTAGTTGTGGTCCATTAGTCCTTTAGACTAATCTTTCCCTTATGTCTCTGGTTTTCTTCATTCTCCCTTGCTCCAGAAGGGATGAGACAAATGGAGTATCTTAAATGGCTGCTCACAAGCTTTTAAGACCACAGACGCTACTCACCAAAGCAGGATGTAGAACATTTTCTTTATAAACTATGTTATGCCAAATGAACTAGATGTTCCCAGAGACCATGGTCCCCAGCCCTCAGCCCACTAGTTCAGTCCCTCAGGGAGTTTGGACGTATCTATGAAGTAAAAGCAGGACAATTATTAAAAAAAAAAAAAAAAAATCTGATGTAAAGGCCTTCACATATAATTAGTACTCACACTACTAATAGCTATAATGAAATAGTGCACCATGAAATGAAAAAAAACTGACACACTTGAACAGAATTTAAACACATTCACATGGGTTTATTAATAAATAAATAAAACACACACACACAAATCATTTTTTAAAGTATTATGTATGTTAGGCAACAGGGAATCAGGCAAAAAGGAAAAACTGAAGGTTCTTTTATAGTTTAGGAAACTATAGTGAAAATAAAGTCTAAAAGTTATTGTAAAGACTTTATTTCCAGATTTTATCAGCAACCCTTTTAAAGTATAGCTTATTTGAATAAATACTTTGAGAAGCCCCTGCTTTGAAACAAACTTCCCACCTTGCCAAGTTAATAACTGTTACAATTATGCAAGAATCAAAATTACTTTTCAAGATTTGACTGCAGGTATTTCTTATTTAATTGAACTTACATGACTGTGGAAACATGACATTTAAAATCTGGGCTTAGGTGATATTGAAGTAAACGTCAAAGTGCTGTCTGCAATCAAAGGGAACTATGGAATGCTAGAAAATGGGCGTCAATCAGTTAGCTTAACTATGGCCAAAAATATTCTCACTGTGAGAAGGAAGAACCCACAAGAATATAAGCTCATCAAGGGCAGGGATGTTTACCTGTTTTGTTCACCCCAGCATCTATAGTAGTGCCTTACACATAGTTGTTGTTGTTAGGTGCCCTCGAGTCAGTTCCGACTCATACAGACCCTATATACAACAGAACAAAACACTGCCCGGTCCTGCACCAACCTCACAATCATTGTTATACTTGAGCCCATTGTTGCAGCCATTGTGTCAGTCCATCTCATTGAAGGTCTTCCTCTTTTTTGCTGACCCTTTACTTTACCAAGCATGATGTCCTTCTCTAGGGACTGACCCCTCCTGATAACATGTCCCAAGTATGTGAGACATAGTCTCACCATCCTTGCTTCTAAGGAGCATTCTGGTTGTACTTCTTCCAAGACAGATTTGTTTGTTCTTTTGACAGTTCCTGGTATATTCAACATCCTTCGCCAACACCACAATTCAGAGGCATCAATTCTTCTTCAATCTTCCTTATTTATCATCCAGCTTTCACATGCATATGAGGCAACTGAAAACACCATGGCTTGGGTCAGGCCCACCTTAGTCTTCAAGATGACATCTTTGCTTTTTAATACTTTAAAGAGGTCTTTTGCAGCAGATTTGCCCAATGCAATGTGTCTTTTGATTTCTTGACTGCTGCTTCCATGGGTGTTGATTGTGGATCCAAGTGAAATGAAATCCTTTACAACTTCAATATTTTCTCCATTTATCATGATGCTGTTTATTGGTCCAGTTGTAAGGATTTCTGCTTTCTTCATGTTGAGGTGTAATCCATACTGAAGGCTGTGTTCTCTGATCATCAGTAAGTACTTTAAGTCCTTTTCACTTTTAGCAAGCAAGGTTGTGTCATCTGCATACGGAAGGTTAATGAGTCTTTCTCCAGTCCTGATGCCCCGTTCTTCTTCATATAGTCCAGCTTCTCAAATTATTTGCTCAGCATTCAGACTGACTAAGTATGGTGAAAGGATACAACCCTGACGAATACCTTTCCTGACTTTAAACCATGCAGTATCCCCTTATTCTGTTCGACTGATTGCCTCTTGATCTATGTACAGGTTCCTCATGGGCACAATTAAGTTGCATTCTTCACACTATTATCCATAATTTGTTATGATCCATACAGTCAAATGCCTTTGCATTGCCAATAAAACACAGGTAAACATCCTTCTGGTATTCTCTGCTTTCAGCCAGGATCCAGCATCAGCAATATCCTTGGTTCTACGTCTCTTCTGAATCTAGCTTGAATTTCTGGCAGTTCCCTGTTGGTATACTGCTGCAGCAGCTTTTGAATGATCTTCAACAAAATTTTACTTGCATGCGACATTAAGGATACTGTTCGATAATTTCTGCATTCGGTTGGATCACCTTTCTTGGGAATAGGCATAAATATGATCTCTTCCAGTCTATACATGGTAGACACTCAATAAATAATTCAACTAATGAATGAATCAAAGAGACTGTTCCTGATGTACATTAGGAGCCAACCCAAATTCACTTCATATATCAATACTTAATCTCCTACCTACTAGAGAAGCTGTTACTGAATGACTACAAAAATATGAAGCTAGTTGTACTATAATGTACACATCTGAGTAAAATGAATGATAAAAAATTATGTTTTTTACTCTTGGGGAGTTCAGACTCCATTGATTTTGAAATGACTGTTACTAAGGGAAGAGCATGATAGTATTATGTAGACATAACATTTCATGTATTTCCATCTTCTTAAATCCCATATCACTGTAAGCAAAACTAGGGGGCAACTGTACAGGTGCTGCTTCCTTCAGACACTGGTGCATCATTTAAGGCATCTGTGCTGGAATCTTCCTGGCAGTGCTAACAGATGGAAGACATTAATCATCTGTCTGGTGTTCTACCTTGTCCATCTAGTTTCAAATATAACTGCACTGAGCTAGATGAGTCAGCATCTGGCCCTTCAAAAGCTAGTGTATCCCACTCCTAAAGCAAAAAGGAAAAAGTTCACACTTCATAGGCCTGAATCAATGCCAGAAGATTCCAAGTTGCCTCAAGGTTGTCCAGACTTCCTGATGATCTTTAGCTCCCTGGATACCAAGGCAAAGACAGATCTGAAAGCTGCAGAAAAACAGGTGGGCTGTCATACACAAGACTGCAGCCCCAGGCAATATAAATGGTATTTGCTCACATCATAGATTAACGGCTTTGACGGATCAAAATGCAGAAGACAACTACATTCAACATTTAAGAGTATTCATAATAATAAAGCACTAAAAACGTGAATAAGTCATATTTTTATTTTTCAGAAGCAAAAATGACAAGTGGCAACTTGCCTTTGGAAAAGACATTAAAGAATATCGGGGTAATAAGCTATCTATCTCATAGAGATAGTAGCCTTAGAAGACTTTATTATCATACAGCTCTCAAAGAAAGTCGTATTAAAGAAATCTCAGAATAATACGTTTTTAACTAAAACAACAAAACAAAATTATCAATAAAAAAAATTACAGAGAACTCATACAGTGGTGTGTAAAGAAGGAAAAAGACAAATTTGGAAATTCACACACCGGGAAGGAGTTCTCTATTAAAATCAAGGAGGCTCAAATCCTAAAACAGAAAAAAGAAATATGTTAAAATACAATATTTTAAGACTTCAACTGCAGATGCACATTTTAACACCTCATTTATTCACGACATTTTTTCTTACTCTTGGAGCACTTCTGTATACCACAAAGAAATCATATGAATGACAATGCAGATATCTGCCTTATTAATGGGCCCTTCAAGTTTTAAAATTCAAATGTGAGCGTGGAACATCATTTAAACATTTATATAATAGGCTACAGAGAATGGAATTGTTTTAAAATTGTATTTGCTTAATTTTTTTACACACTATTGTTTAAAAACAATCTACATACTTTTCAAAGAGACACAATAATTCACAGTATGAATAATAAAGTTACGTGAAACTATACAACTCTTCTCACAAAGTAAACAAAAAAACCAAACCCGTTGCCTTCCGACTCATAGCGACCCTATAGGAGAGAGCAGAACTACCCCATAGGGTTTCCAAGGCTGTAATCTTTACAGAGGAGACTGCATGTCTTTCTCCCGCAGAACAGCTGGTGGGTTTGAACTATCAACAGTTTGGTTAGCAGCTGAGCACTCAACCACTGCTCCACCAGGGCTCCTTTCTCATAAAGTAGGGCTAACAAATGCCAACATGAAGATGCTTAATACAAAATGGTATAGTTGGGGGGAGTGAGTAGGGTTGGTGGGAGGTGGAGAACACCAGTGGACTGTGCAGAGACTTAGATTTTAGTTTCAGTTCTGCACTAATTATGTGACCTTAGTCACAACTTCCGTAGGTCTCAGTTTGTTCCCCGGTAAGAAGAGGCAGATGGATGTCTAAGCTTCATTTCATCTTTAAAACTTAATGAGTCTCTACGGTTTATAAGAAAAAATTTGAAAAACATTTTGGACAATCAGTTGAATATACTCCTCAGATCTTGACAAGGTCTGTCACTGCTCAACAACCATGATAATAACTATCAAGGCATATCCCACAATTTAACTGTGAGAAAAGAGAAAATAAACCTTAATGGCAAAATTATACTTCATATCTTACTTACCCCTGCAACATAGAAAACAAATGTGTTTTCCTTTACTGGCCTCTAGAAGCACTATCTGAGATAAAGTCAACTGAAAACCTAAGTGCTGAGCTGCTAACCAAAAGGTCCACAGTTCAAACCCACCAGCTGCTCTGCAGGAGAGAAGACCTGGCAATCTGCTCCCATAAAGATTGTAGCCTAGAAAGCCTTATGGGGCAGCTCTCTCTGTCATATAGGGTTGCTATGAGTAGGAATCAACTCGACAGACAGCACACAACAACATGATGGTGCCCAAGACATCTAGCCTGTCTTTCTCTCTGCCTGTCTCTCTCTACAAAACCTGCTAGGATAGTTCCAAGTGAACTCTCACCTAAAAAGTACCCTGTACCCAATACCTAAACATGTTATATAAGACTTCTCTACTACAAAGAATATTATATCAGGAAATCGTTTTCCTGACAGCTTACCAAAGTCCTTTCTGAGAAAAAGCTAGCATTATTGGAAGATTATTTACTAGAATAAACTAGAGTAATTAAAATAAAATGCTTGTACAGTGAAGCCTGTGACAGCTGGAATTCGACGGAACTGCCTTGTTTTTCTGGGTCTCACAAGTTTTCCATCTTTGACAGTGTGCAGTCTTAATCACTTTTCTATTGCTCATTTTAGTGGAAAATATTTGCGTTTTCTTTCTTGATAGGTTTCCGCCTTACACGGGTTCCAGCTTTAGCAGGCTGTACTGTAATGGCAGAGTCCTAGTGAACCAGGGAGTTGATCTAGGAAGACTGATGGTATCTTTGACTTCTCAAGGCTCATTACCTATTTAAAGCTAAGGTCAATCAGTAATTCTTAAAAGCAGGGCCAAACTTCAGGTTAGAACCAGTGCCTACAGGTAGTTCAGGGTTTGGACTCTAACTTTCAGGTTAAAAAAGGAGAAGAGAAGAAAAAGTATGGCTTAAGGATCATACTGACTCTAGGAGAGATGGACAGCAGAAAGTATCTGCTGTACTGAGCAACCTACAGCACATACTTTCATCATAACCATCATAATAATACGGAATATTCTTTTGCTTTGGTGTTATTTTTTCTTGTGACCTTGTCCTATAACCATCCTCACTGCAAAGAAAGACTCTGAACTGGGCATGGCAGGAGCAATAAACATTCAGAAAAACACTTTTCAAAGGATTAGAGATGTTTCTTAGGCATACGTAGACCCAAGTTTCCTGACAAGCAAAATGAGAGGTTTATACTAGATAATCTCTTAAAATTTCCTATGGTTCTAAAATTCTCATAATTTTATATAGAATAATATACAATAATAAGATTGGATATAAATATCACTTACTGTTTCTTTTCAAAAATATTTAGGGATATAACTGTGTTTTTCTAAATGTTTCATTAGTAATACTCAATCTTGTAAGTCTGGTTCCATAGTAATCTATAATGTAACTACTTCCATCCGAAGGTCCAACAATCTAGAAAAGAAAAATTTCAAAATTACTCATTTTATAAAAGATAGTATATCCCTAATACTTTGAGTCTATTTTTCGCAGCTGTTAATAACATTATTTCAGTAGCAATAAAAATCCAACTCAAACCAACTTAAAAAAAAAGTAATTTAGTGGCTCCTGTAGCTGAGAGGATACTGGAGTAGCTCACAGGATCAAAAGAAGAGCTGCAGAAACCAAGGCCTCAAGGACTCTAAGGCTGTGCCCCATGAGGCCCTTGGTTTGGCCTTTTTGCTTAGCTCTGTTTGTCTTAATTCTGAAGATACACACTCCCAACTGGTATCATGAAGATGGTTCCTAACAAGTCCAGATTCACATCTTCTAAGCTCACCAGCCCCCAGTAGAAAGAAAGCAAAATTTTCTTAACCAGTGTTTATCTATCAATACCAGGGAAGGACTCTGGCTGATCTGCTTCATTTTTATGCCCATTGGTGGGCAAATTACTGTATCTAAGGGGATAGGGTTGATATGATTGGCCAGGCTTGGTTAATGTATCCATCCATCCTTGCGGGAGACGGAGTACTATGGTGGAAAGCCCTACGAGAACCACATGGAATGGAAAGGGAAGAGATGGATACGAAAAAAAACATGTTCACTACAACAACTTGTCCACTTAATCACATTTGGGACAACTCGGTTAACATGATCTCTACAAACTGTCTTTTAAGGTAGTAATCTTTAAACTGTAGTCATGGGGATGAACAAAGATTTATCAAGGTTATGTGGGCCCAGACAATTTTAAGGGAATCAATCTTGAGGTCCTTAATTCCCACTAATACTCTTTGTAAAGTTGGTTTTCCTGACATCATGCTATGGTAAAGGCATCCTGCTAGTTTTTCTTCCCACTTCCCCTTTCACTGTGGCCCTTTCTCCAATTTGACAAGGTAAAACACATGTCCCATCAAAGAATACCTTGAGTTTTGTGACAGAACATTGCCCTGAGGTGTAAAAACTTCTGAAGTCCCAAACAAAGGGATAATTCAAAATACTGGATTTAGGAAATCTCCTTTAATCAGGGTCAACAAAAAAGAGGAAGACCCTCAGTGAGATGGACTGACACAGTGACTGCAATGATGGGCGCAAGCATAACAACGACTGTGAGCATGGCGCAGGACTGGGCAGTGTTTTGTTCTGTAGTACACAGTCGCTATGAATCGGAACTGACTCAACAGCACCCAACAATAACCCTTAATCATGGCTCCAAAAATACGCTCCCTCCACATCTTGTTTAAAGTATTGATTCTCAATAACATTTTACTTATTTTTGTTTAAAAATAATTTGCTGAAAATCTTAAAATATTTATACTGTTTCGATCAACTGTATACCATCAATAATTATGATAATTCAATTCAGAAATCAGAAATTTTAAAAACATTTAAATGAATAAGATGATCAGTAGAAGATTTTCACGCATAAAAATATACTACATTAGGATAAAATCTGTGGGAGAAGGGAATAGAAATAAAACTTCAAGGAGAACAAGAAACAGTGCAAAATTTGTAACGACTAAAGTGTTCATAACCTTTTAAGTGGATACTATTTAAAATGCTGCAGTATTTATTAGTATTTACAATACTTATATTCTGTGGGATACATTTAAAAATTGATTGCAGCAGTTTTAGTTAAATATGTCAATATTTGCAAACTAGAAATTACATTCCTTGCAACTATTTAAACTTATGACAGAAAACTTAAATGTCAATTTAAAAACATGCAGAGGGTGTGGGGTTTAAAAAAAATTTATTTTAGGGGTTATGTAGCCAAGAGTTTGAAGAGCAGTACTTCAGAACATTCCTGATTTATAAAATGAATTTTGTTTTAAAAACTATTCAATAAATATTTAATTTCTGCAATAGTCCAGGAACTGTGCTAGGCATTATACACACAACAGTGAAAAAAATATAATCTCTGCCATCAGAGAGCTTATTCTAGTGAACTGCAAATGCTAATATTAAAATAATACTTACAAAGCACTATGCTAGGTGCTGTCATGAACTTTGACTTACTTTGCAAAGATGAAACTAGATTTGATGTTTATGAATGTTATTTACCTTTTAAGTGGCCAAGGTCACAGAGGAAACTACCATGATCATAAAGACAAGACAGAGAAGATCGGTGAGTAGAAATTACATGTTTTGAGACCATATGGAGGAAACAAAGAAAAGGTAAAGTCCATCCAGCAGTAACGGGCCAAAGACTATGGTAAAAAGTTCCCTAATTTGATATATGTGTATAGACTGGACCTGGGCCTTTTGTCCCATTATTTTTTTCTTCCCACACCATCTCATTTACTCCTAATAAGAAAAATTCCAAAAGCTGGAAATGAGCCAAGTATATGATTGGATGATCTTTTAAAATCATGCTTGAGCATTTCTTATAAGACCACATGAGAGTCACCTGACTGTCTTAGGAAATATAACTGTTTAACAAAAAACTGATTTGGACCCAGGCATTTTACAATCGTGTCAAGTTAGATGTTAACTTTAGAAAAATGATAAGGTGCTTTTTATTTTTCTGTATTGTAGAGAAGGTAGCCCCAAAGGTTAGGGTCTTATTGCCTCGTAATACATGATCCAGTTTTGTATTTAAATTAGCAATCTTATTACAACATTTCTTTTCCCCTCTCACTTTGTAATTCTGGTTTCTCAACAAGTTCTATAATGGTAATCCCATTCCTCTTTCCAGAAATTTGTTTAGGTCTACGTGTAACAGAATTTTGGTCAATCAGCTATGAGACAGGTTTATTAGGAGACTTGTTTACTCTTAAGATGTGTTTGAAAGGAAACTGGTTCTTCTTCTGCCTCTGAAAAAAGTCACTATTAAAGAAGTGATCTAAGCTAAGGATCTGAAAATGGTAAGGGAGGGAGGGAGGAAGGGAAGGGAGGAAAGGAGGGAGGGAGGATCCTTAATTATCTCCTTAGGCCTGAGATAACAAATCTTAGAACTACCCTATCTCCAGATTATTGCTATATGATATAATAAGCTATCATATTATTAAAGCCAATTTAAGTTGGAGTTTCTGTTACTTGTAGCCAAAAACTCCTGATAACGCACTTGTCTTCAATGTTTCCTACACACCACTGTTAAGACCACCCCAGCACAGCACTGATTGCTATTCTCTGCTAAAACACTTTGAAGCACTGCCCTAAAGATGACCAAATCAGTCAGAGTGATAAAGCACTAGATAGAAAGAAATATTTTGGCTTGTGGTCCCATTACTCCAGTCTATGCCTCCATTTTCACATTGCCTTCTCTGTCTGTCTTTTAAGGGCACATGTCATTGAATTTTGGGCCCACCTGGATGATCCAAGATGATCTCATTTCAAGATCCTTAATTTAATCACATCTACAAAGAACCTTTTTCCAAATAAGCTAACATTCACAGGTTCCAGGGAGTTGATGTGGATCTCTTCTGGGGGACATTTTTTGGCCTACCATACCCTCCTTCTATGAGATGGTGGTTTGGAGGGACTGAGTGGAATTTAATTTCTTCTTTCATGTCATTTCTAATAGTTTGCATCATGAAACTGTATTTGCAGTTTGAGTCAAAAAAAAAAAATCTTGAATTGCTTACTCAAAGGCTTTGCAACAGGTGTAAAAAGCCTAAACAGCAAGAAGAATAGATCAGAAAACAGATAAAACTACATATTAAAATCAAGAATGTTAAGTGGTTGCCATATTTACTGTTATTTTTCTGTCCTTTATCCTTGGTCCCCGAAAGGTATTCACACAAATAATGGGCATATACTTAATTTGGTTTATGACTTGGATATATATTTATTTTTTTAAAAAGCATAATGTTGTTTGAGTAAAAAAATATATTTTTAATTTATATGAATAGTATTGTGTTGTAGATCTTGTTCAGCTTTAAACTATTTTCACATTACACTATAATTTTTAAGATGTTTCCATGGAGCTGTATGTATATCTACTTTAAATGCTTCTAATTGCTGCTTAGTGTTACAGAGGATGTATCAGTTACCCTCTTGATGGACACATCTAGGTTGATTCCAACTACCTGATACCATCTATGTCCATGAACCCTTATAGACAGGACTATGACTTTTCTGGGATAAACGTCCAGAGTATCTCTTAATCTATTTATTACTTATTTGGGTAACCTACTGGTTTGCTTTGCCCATTTAACTATTAGGCCTCCTATAATTTTCTGCCTTGGAAGAAGTACAGCCAGAATGCTTCTTAGAAGTGAGAATGGCAAGGCTTCGTCTCACATACTTTGGACACATTATCAGGAGGGACCAGTCCCTAGAGAAGGACATCACGCTTTGTAAAGAAGAGGGTCAGCGAAAAAGAGGAAGACCCTCAATAAAATGGACTCACATAGTGGCTGCAACAATGGGCTCAAACACAGCAACAATTGTGAGGATGGCGCAGGACCAGCAGTGTTTCATTCTGCTGTACGAAGGGTCTCTGTGAGTCGGAACCAACTAGACGGCACTTAATAACAACAACATAACTCTCTTGTTGATTTAGGGGAATTACTCGTATATTCTAGATATCAGCTCCTGCTGTTTTTTGATGTTTCTAGTATCTTTTTACTCAGTCTGTTAACTCTTTGTCTACTGTATTCTTTTAAAATAAAACTTATAAATTTCAATGTAGTCAAATTTGCTGATTTTTTTTTTTACTTTATGGTTTATGCTTTTTGGAATCTTCTTTAAGAAGACTTAATCCATCCAAGGTCATGAAGATAATCCCTTCTATTAGCTTTATATAAAAGTATTACCTTAGTTGAATTTTATTAATGTTGTGGTTTTGTCTGTAATTCATACTTATTTTGACTTTGTTAAAGTGTATTTTTGTTTGCACATATTTAAGTAGCATTCTAATAAAAATAAATTAAAAACAAGTGGTTCCCAGTAAGTACTTTAACACCTAAAATTTAGCGACATATATAAGCCCTCATTAATGGTTCTGCATTGTCTTTGTAATCACACTAATTAGTAACTCAGAAAGCATTTTATAAATTTAAAATGTAATGAGCAAATTAAGGAGTGAAAGGAAAAGAATAAGAACACCTTATACAACTCTATCAATGCATCCTTTTCTATCTAATCCACTTCTGAGAAAGAATGCAAATATTAACACTGGCAAGAACAAATCAACTCCTGAAGACCTACCTAACCTTGTGACAAAAGCAAAATGACTCAGCTGCCCGTAATTAGAGGATAACGATGCAAACTGTGTTCATCCCAATATCCCCAAAGAAGGAAATTCAGCACTTATAGTCTCTTGAAAGTCATATCACATCTTTGCGTCCATAGTTGATTTCTGTGGGTGGTTAATTTTAAGATGAGGCTATTAAAACCACCCGATTAGTCACATTTTAATTAAGCATCAAAATTCCTACACAGCACCAAAAGTTATGCATTCAGAACCTCTGACTTAATTTGATTTAAAGATTGGTTAGTATTAACCTTAAATGACCAATATAAACATCAATTCTTAAGAAATGAATAAGATTCACCTTTAAATCTTCTGAGGAAAATATAGTTTGGGATTAGTCTTAGAACGAGTTTAAAATAATTACTGCTTTAAAATTTTCTTTAATTCACAAAATAAAAATCTACCCACAGAGTAAGCGAACTAAGTGAAATCTACCAATTAAGATCACATGACAGAGCAGAGGCTACTCAAATTAGCAGTTACCTCAGTTTTCCAGGTTGTTTAGTCACCAATAAATCACACCAGGATTAAATAAATAAAGTTTATTGCTGCCAGTCTGCTCCATCTCATAGCAAACTTACGTATAACAGAGCGAAACACTGCCCGGTCCTGCACCATCCTCACAATAACTTGGTATGTCTGAGTCCATTAGGTTGCAGCCATTGTGTCAATCCATTTCACTGAGGTTTTCTCTCGTTTCCACTGACACTATTTTACCAAACATGATGTCCTTTTCTCACAACTGATCTCTGAAAGATCTGATACCTATAAAGTGTTCACGGGTTTTTATATATTGCTATCTTACACGAAGGAGCCCTGATGGAGCAGTGGTTAAAGCACTGGACGGCTATCTGAAAGGGTGGCAGTTGGAAACCACCAGCTACTCCATGGGAGAAAGATGTGGCAGTTGGCTTCCACAGAGATTTACCACCTTAGAAACCCTATGGGATCACTATGAGTCGGAATTCACTCAACAGCAGTGGGCTGTTATCCTACATCTGGAGTCCTGGTGTCACAGTGATTAAGAGCTACGGCTGCTGACCAAAAATGATGGCAGTTCAGATCCACCAGCTGCTCCTCGGAAACCCTATGGGGCAGTTCTACTCTGTCCAGTAGGGTCACTATAAGTCGGAATTGACTGGACGGTAACAGGTTTGCGTTTTTTTTTTTTTTTTTTGGTATCCTGCATCTAATGAACTATTAGACACTTTCACCAACTTTTCTAATACTGACAGTAGATTTAGGGCAAGTACATGTTTAGTTCCTTTTTTTGATCAATAGCATTTATTTCATAGGGCAAGGGTATACGCTGTTTGCATTTAACAAAACAGTCTGATCTACACAAAATCGAACCTATAGCCTTAGCCTTATTAATACTCCAAACTTAAAAGCTTAGCTATTTATAAATTTTAATAAAAGAATTTAAACAAATTAAAATCAAGGTAATTCTTTCTTTTTTTTTTTTAAACTCCACAGTTTCCAATAACTTGATTCTGATAATAAGTAGACTCTACTATCAAAACACTCTTGGGATAGTTGGATTATAACTTCCCACAGGGCAAGGATCCCAACTTATTATATCTAAAGTTGATACTCACTAAACACACTTTAAATGATGGCATCAAACCTGCTGTATGGATTAAACTGTGTTGCCCATAAATATGTGCTGTAAATCCTAACCCCTATACCTGTGGTTATAATACTATTTGGGAATGGGTTTTCTTTGATACGTTAATGAGACAGTATCAGTGTAGGGTGTGTCTTGAGTAAATCTCTTTCGAGATATAAAAGAAGATTAAGCAAGCAGAGGTGGGGGAAGACAGATGCCATGCCACATTAAAATTACCAAGGAGGAGTTCCGGCAAAATGGCGCTCTAGGCAGAAGCACCACGCCGTCTCTTGACAGCAAAGATCCGAAAAACTAAGCTGAACAGAGAATACAACAATCCTGAAACCCTAAAACATCAAATGAAGAGATAAAGAACTCAGTCAAGCACCAAATGGAGTGAGAAAACTTACAGAGAATGGAGAGCGAGGAGAGATTCACGTAGAGGTCCCCTACCAGCTAAGGCAGCATGGATCCGCCATCTTGGACTCCTGTCGGAGACCAGAAAACAGCGGGTACGAGAAAGCAGCCTCACAGAGCGTTCAGTGGGAGACAAAACAACCGGTAATTGGTGATATACGCTTTCCCACTCCCCACCCTTCTTCGCCCCGACTCGGCCTCCTCTGCTTTCCACGGCCACAGTCTCTTGACCGGGAAACCGCGGCTGCTGGGATTCCACACACCTGAACGCGTGGCTGTCTGAGTGCCATTTGTTGGCTGCTGGTGTTGCTTTTTTTCCGCTTTGTTTTATTTCTTCCTTGCCTCTCCCCACCTCCACCTCTTTTAGCTCAAGTACCTCGCTCCGTGCGCCATCTTTGCTTCTTCCTGAGGGGCTGCAGAGCTCCGGTAATTTGTGATATATGCTTTCCCACTCTCTACCCTTCTTAACCCACACTCGGCCCCCTCTGCTTCCCACGGACACAGTCTCTTGTCCAGAAACACCACCCCGCACTAGCTGGCTCTCTGAGTGCTTTTTGTTGGCTACTAGTGTTGCTTTTTTTTTTTTTCTTGCTTCTTTTGACTTCTTACTTGCCTCTCACCACCTCCCCCTCCCTTTGCTCAAGTGCCTGGCTCCGTGCGCCATCTTTGCTTCTTCCTGAGGGGCTGTGGAGCTCCGTTCGAGTGTGGAGCTGCTGCCCGGTCTGGGTTGCCGTGCTGGTGGAATCCCCGGGCTTTTGTTCATTTGTTTGTTTTGAATTGTTTGTTTGTTTTCTTCTCCTTTTCTTGAGTTGGGAGCCCTTTCTGGCCAGGCTGAGCTGCGTGGCAGGGAGACGCCCCTTCTGCTTCCACAGACGTGCAGAGGGATCCCTGAGGGCATTTCTTTTTATGTTGTTTTTCTTTTTTTTTTTCTGTTTCTTTAGGGTCCTTTATTGTTTGTTTTTTTTTTTTAATTTGTTTTATTTTTCCTCTTTTTCCCTTTTTGTCTTTCTTCATTGCTCAGTTTCTCGTCTCTCTGTATCTTCCTTCTCTTTCTGTTCCCTGAATACCTGGCATTGTATACCTCTATGCCTTCTAGCCAGGCTGTACTGCAACACCTGAGAGCGACTTCCCCAGACCTTATAGCTGCACCAGTAGTATCCCAGGGAACTCTGCAGTTCTTTAACCTTTCTGATTCTTATTCATTCATTCTTTTCTTTTCTTCCTCCTCCCCTTTCTGTTTTTCTCCATTTCAGTCTCTCATCTCTCCACTCCAATGACAAGCTCCCCTAGCATTCTTTTTTGTTTGTTTGTATGTTTTTGGCTCTTGTTCCTCTTTCCTCGCTCCCATATCCATCTTAGCTCCACAAATAACAATCTCCCCGCTGCATCCTGCCTACCTGCACCGTGCGCTTGACATCACACCACCAAGCAGCACAGGCACGGCCTACTGAAACCTACCCTGTACTGATTACCGACCAGCTCTGGTAGCTGTACTAAGTGCCACAAACAACCCGTCCCAGTAACTCCTCTTCAGCTAGACCTGACCTCTGTAACATATCTGATTGACTGACCCTGCCAGTTGAAGAAGGAGGTGAAAAGTATAGTGCCCACAGACGAGCAAACAACAAAGAACACACAGTCTGCCTGCTCAGACGTAGTCAAATTTTTTTTTAAAAAAGGGACGAAACAAACAAATCTACAACAAATCTACAATAAATGAGAAAAATCACTACTGAATGCCCCGAAGACAGCAGACAATAAAAAAACATTTACAAAAACAGGACAGGATGGTTCCAGTAGGCGTCCAAAATAAAACACCAGATGACTCTCCTCTGGAAGAAAATGCACTACAACTACCTGATAGGGAATTCAAATCTCTCATACTCAGAATTCTCCAAGAAATAAGGCAAAAAGCTGACAAACATGAGGAAAAAATAGACAAATTCATGGAAAATACGGACAGAAAATTGGAAGAATTCAGCAAAATAATGCAGGAACAAAATGCCAAAATAAATTCACAACTAGAAATTATACAAAGACAACAATTAGAAATCCAAAAGATAAACAACAAGATTTCAGAAATGGACGATGTCATAGAAGGGCTGAGAAGCAGATTTGAAATGGTGGAAGACAGGACCAGTGGAATTGAAGACAAACACTTGGATACAACTCTGTTTCAGGAAAACTCAGAAAAAAGAACAAAGAAAAATGAAGAGACCCTGAGAGTTATGTGGGACACAATCAAAAGCAAAAATTTTCGAGTGATTGGAATTCCAGAACAGGGGGAGAAAACAGAAAACACAGAAAGGATCATTGAAGAACTGCTGACAGAAAACTTCCCCAGTATCATGAAAGATGAAAAGCTGGCCATCCAAGAAGCTCAATGAACCCCATATAGAAGAGACCCCAAAAGAAAATCACCAACGCATATCATATTCACACTCGCCAAAACCAAAGACAAACAAAGAATCCTGAGAGCAGCTCGTGAAAAACAAGAAGTCACATACAGAGGAGAAACAATAAGACTAAGCTCACATTATTCGGCAGAAACCATGCAGGCAAGTAGGCAATGGGATGACACATATAAAATCCTGAAAGAAAAAAATTGTCAGCCAAGAATAATATAACCTGCAAAACTCTCGTTCAAATTTGATGGTGAAATTAGGTCATTTCCAGATAAACAGAAATTAAGGGAATATGTAAAAGTCAAACCAAACTTACAAGAATTATTAAAGGGAGTTCTTCCATCTGAGAACAAACAGCTTCAGCTCACAGGCAGAACCTAGGAGAAAGGATCGTACCAGCCAGATACAAATCTAGGAAATGAACTCTCAAGGACTATCCAAAACCAAAAGAAATGCAACAGGGAATCAGAGCAGTTACTCAGTAAATGACAACAACATCAAAATGGTAAAAGAGGGAATAAACGGCATAGGTATAGAACCTTCTAATGGAGAGGAAGGCAAGGCGATACCAAGTAATGGTAGACTGCTTAAAACTTAGAAAGATAAGGGTAAAATTTATGGTAACCACAAAGAAAGTTAACAAACATACTCATAAAAAAAAGAGGAAAAACATAAACTCTCAGCAAAAACAAAACCTACAAAAACAAAAGAAATGAAAAAAAGTCCACAAACAAAAGTAACTCAGCACAAAAGAGTAAGAAGAACAAAGAAAACTTCAGCACCACAAAAAAAAGCACTACAAAATGACAACAACAAATCCACATCTATCAACAATTACACTGAATGTAAATGGACTCAATGCACCCATAAAGAGACAGAGAGTGACAGAAAGGATAAGAAAACAGGATCCATCAATATGCTGTCTACAGGAGACACACCTTAGAAACAAAGATGTGAATTTATTACAAGTCAAAGGTTGGAAAAAAATATATCAAGCTAACAACTACCAAAAAAGAGCAGGAGTGGCAATTCTAATCTCAGATAAAATAGACTTTAAAACAAAATCTACCATAAAAGACAAAGAAGGACACTATATAATGATTAAGGGGACAATCCATCATGAAGACATAACCATAATAAACATCTACGCACCCAATGACAGGGCTCCAAAATACATAAAACAAACTCTAACAACACTGAAAAGAGAAATTGACAGTTCCACAATAATAGTAGGAGACTTCAACACACCACTCTCAGTAAAGGACAGAACAACTAAGAAGAAACTCAGCAAAGATACAGAAGACCTAACGGGCACAATCAGCCAACTTGACCTCATAGACATATATAGAACACTCCATCCAACCGCTGCAAACTACACATTCTTTTCCAAAGCACATGGAACGTTCTCAAGAATAGACCACATCTTAGGCCCCAGAGCAATCCTCAACAAGATCCAAAATGCTGAGATAATTCAAAGTATCTTCTCTGACCACAATGCCATCAAGGTAGAAATTAACAATAGAAAGAGCAAGGAAAAAAAAATCAGCTACATGGAAACTGAATAATACCATAATACCCTGCTTACACATCACTGGGTAATAGAAGAAATCAGAGATGGAATCCAAAAATTCCTAGAATCAAATGAGAATGAAAACACATCATACCAAAACCTTTGGGACACAGCAAAGGCAGCCCTCAGAGGACAATTTATAGCAATAGATGCACATATCAAAAAAGAAGAAAGGGACAAAATCAAAACATTAACTACAGAACTCAAACAAATAGAAAGAGAACAGCAAAAAAAGCCCACAACCTCTGGAAGAAAGGAAATAGTAAAGATCAGAGCAGAAATAAATGAAAGAGAGAACAGAAAAACAATAGAAAGAATCAACAAAACCAAAAGTTGGTTCTTTGAAAGAATCAACAAAATTGACAAACCACTGGCCAGACTGACAAAAGAAATACAGGAGAGGACACAAATAACCCAAATAAGGCATGAAATGGGGGACATTACAACAACCAACCAAAATAAAAAGGATTATAACAGAATATTATGAAAAAATACACTCCAACAAATTTGAAAACCTAGAGGAAATGCATAAATTTCTAGAAACACACAGCCTACCCAAACTACAACAAAATGATGTTGAAAATCTGAACAGACCCATAACAAGAGAGGAGACTGAAAAGGTGATAAAAAAACTCCCAACCAAAAAAAGCCCTGGCCCAGATGGCTTCACTGGAGAATTCTACAAAACATTTACAGAAGAGCTTGTACCAGTACTACTCAAGCTATTTCAGAGCATAGAAGAGGAAGCAACACTTCCAAATTCATTTTATGAAGCCGGCATAATGCTGATACCAAAACCAGGAAAAGACGTCACAAAAAAAGAAAATTACAGACCAATATCTCTCATGAATATAGATGCAAAAATTCTCAACAAAATTCTAGCCAATAGAATTCAGCATCATAACAAAAAAATAATACACCACGACCAAGTAGGATTCATACCAGTTATGGAAGGATGGTTCAACATTAGAAAATCAATCAACGTAATCCACCACATAAATAAAAGGAAAGAAAAGAATCACATGATCATCTGAACTGACGCAGAAAAGGCATTTGACAAAGTCCAACACCCATTCCTGATAAAAAATCTCAATAAAATAGGTATACAACGGAAATTTCTCAACATAATCAAGGGCATCTATGCAAAACCAATGGCCAACATCATTCTTAATGGAGAGAGGCTGAAAACATTCCCCTTGAAAACAGGAACAAGACAAGGATGGCCTTTATCACCACTGCTATTCAACATTATGCTGGAAGTTCTAGCTAGAGCAATAAGGCAAGAAAAAGAAATAAAGGGCATCCAAATTGGTCATGAAGAAGTTAAACTGTCCCTGTTTGCAGATGATATGATACTATACATAGAAAACCCTAAAGACTCCACGAGAAATCTACTGGAACTAATAGAAAGATTCAGCAGAGTAGCAGGATACAAGATAAACATTGAAAAATCAGTTGGATTCCTATACACCAATAAGAACGATGAAAAGGAAATCAGGAAAACAATACCATTTTCAATAGCCCCTAAAAAGATAAAATACTTAGGAATAAATCTGACCAGGGATGTAAAAGACCTATACAAAGAAAACTACAAAACACTACCGCATGAAACCCAAAGGGATCTACATAAATGGAAAAACATACCATGCTCATGGATAGGCAGACTCAACATTGTGAAAATGTCAATTTTACCCAAAGCAATTTACAAATACAATGCAATCCCGATCCAAATACCAACAACATTCTTCAAAGAGATGGAAAAACTAATCACTCACTTTATATGGAAAGGGAAGAAGCCCCGAATAAGTAAAGCACTACTGAAGAAGAAGAATAAAGTTGGAGGACTCACACTACCTGATTTCAGAACCTACTATACAGCTACAGTAGTCAAAACAGCCTGGTACTGGTATAACGATAGATGCATTGACCAATGGAACAGAATTGAGAACCCAGATGTAAATCCATCCACCTACAATCACCTGATCTTCGACAAGGGCCCAAAGTCCATCAGATGGGGAAAAGACAGTCTTTTTAACAAATGGTGCTGGCAAAACTGGATAGCCATCTGCAAAAAAAGAAACAGGACCCATACCTCACACCGTATACAAAAACTACTTCAAAATGGATCAAAGACCTGAATATAAAGCCTAACACTATAAAGTTCATAGAAGAAAAAATAGGACCAACACTTCAGGCCTTAATACATGGCATTAACAGAAACACCAACCATAACCATCAACGCACAAAACCCAACAGATAAGCTAGATAACTGGGATCTTCAAAAAATCAAACACCTATGCTCTTCAAAAGACTTCACCAAAAGAGTAAAAAGAGAACCTACAGACTGGGAAAAAATTTTTGGACCATACAAGTGAGACAAAGGCCTAATCTCCATAATCTACAAGAAAATCTAACACCTCTACAACAAAAAGACAAATAATCCTATTAAAAAATGGGCAAAGGAAATGAACAGACACTTCACCAAAGAAGACATTCAAATGGCCAACAGACACATGAGGAAACGCTCGTGATCACAAGCCAGTAGAGAAATATAAATTAAAACCACAATGAGATACCATCTCACCCCAGCATTACTGGCACGAATCAAAAACACTGGAAATAACAAATGTTGGAGGGGCTGCGGGGAGATCGGAACACTTATGCACTGCTGGTGGGAATGCAAAATGATACAACCATTTTGGAAAATGATATGGCGCTTCCTCAGAAGGCTAGAAATAGACATACCATTCGATCCAGCAATCCCACTCCTAGGAATATATCCTAGAGAAATAAGAGTCATCACTTGAATAGACGTATGCACACCTATGTTCATGGCAGCATTGTTCACAATAGCAAAATGATGGAAACAACCTAGATGCCCATCAACAGATGAACGGATAAACAAACTATGGTATATACACACAATGGAGTACTACGCAACGAGAAAGAACAACAATGAATCTGTGAACCATCTCATAATATGGATGAAACTGGAGGAAATTATGCTGAGTGAAATAAGTCAATCATAAAAGGACAAATATTGTATGAGACCTCTATTTTAAAAACCCATGAAAAATTTCACAAACTAAATGTAACAATCTTTGTTGGTTACCAGGGATGGGAGGGATGGGAGGGGTGGGGGAGGGAACTACTAAATAGATAATAGATAAGTGGTATCTTTGGTGAAGGGTGAGACAGTACACAATACAGGAGAAACTAGCACAACTTGTACAAGGAAAGGTCATGGAAGCTCCATAGACACATCCAAACTCCCTGAGGGACTGAATTGCTGGGCGGAGGGCTCTGGGGACCATGGTCTCGGGGAACATCTGGCTCAATTGGCATGACACAGCTCATAAAGACAATGTTCTGCATTCTACCTTGGTGAGTAGTGTCTGGGGTCTTAAAAGCCTGTGAGCAGCCATCTAAGATACTTCACTTTTCTCATCCCTTCGGGAGCAAGGGAGAATGAAGAGAACAGGATACAAGGAACAGATTATTCCGAAGGACTAATTGTCCACAACTACCAAGGCTCCCACTAGACTGAGTCCAGTACAGCTAGATGGTGCCCGACTACCACCACTGCCTGCTCTGACCGGGATCACAACAGAGGGTTCTGGACAGAGCTGGAGAAGGATGTAGAGCATAACTCTAACTCACAAAAAAAAGACCAGATTTACTTGCCTAAAGGAGACTGGAGAAACACCGAGAGTATGGCCCCCAGACAGCCTTTTAGCTCAGTGGTGAAGTTACCTCCGAGATTCACCGTTCAGCCTGGGAGTGGACAGCCCTATAAAACCAAATGAGACTAACGAGGTACAGGAGTCCAGTGACAAGGGCCAGAAAGCAGAAGGGGACAAGCAAGCTGGTGATAGGGAACCCAAGGTTGAGTAAGGATATTGTTGATGTGTTGTGAGATTGTTAACCATTGTCATAGGGCAACATGCATAGTAATTGTTAAATGAGAAACTATTTTGTTCTGTAAGCCTTCATCTTAAGTGAGAATAACAGCACAATTCTAAGAGTGTAGTCAATGTCACTGAACTGTGCATGTAGAAATTTTTGAAACGGTGCATCTTTGGCTATGTGTATTTTCACCAAAAAAAAAAAAAAAAAAAAGAGGTTGAGGATTTAGAGGGTTGCTATGTTGTGGGGTTGTTAACCAATGTTATAAAACAACATGTGTACTTCTGTTTCATGAGGAAATATTTGTTCTGTAAGCCTTCATCTGAAATACAATTAAAAAAAAAAAAAACTTACCAAGGAGCCAAGGAATAACAGAAAAGGACCTTCCCCTAGAGCCAACAGAAAGAGAAAGCCTTCCCCTAGAGCCAGTGCCCTGAATTAGAATTTTCAGTCTCCTAAAGTGTGAGAAAATAAATTTCTGTTTGCTAAAGCCATCCACTTGTATTTTTGTTACAGCAGCAGTAGATAACTAAGACACCTACTAAATATAATTTGGAGCCCTGGTGGCACAGTGATTAAATCAAGCTCGGCTGCTAACCAAAAGGTCACCAGTTGGAATCCACCAGCCGCTTCTTAGAAACCCTACGGGGCAGTTCTACTCTGTCGTATAGGGTCGGAATCGACCTGACAGCAATCGGTTTTGTTTTTTTTAATATATAATTTATCAACAACTTCCATTTTTATTCTTTGCCTCTCAAGTGATCCTGTAAAATTTAGAACCTTGAGGTCCTAAAGGAAAGCAATGATTTTTAAGAAACTATCATTTTTAGCTTCTCATCTTCCCTTAATTGGCACAGAGCCACACTTTTCACAAGGCATACTACATTCTGTTCAACTCAGCAAAAATTTTTGAGGGCATGTTCTATGTTTAGCACATTACTGGTGCTTTAGGAGATTAATAAAAATCTTTTTTTCTCAAGACATTTATGTCTGAAAAGTCAAGCCCATGTATGCGAAGGTTAAAAAATAATACAAAGCACTATATAACTCAGTGTTAACATGAGTGGCATCTAAAAAGTACCAACATAAATGAGACGTTTTATAGATTTGATAAATGTACTAGTAATATTCCTAAATGTCTTGGAGATTATGGTGCTTTTGTGAACTTCTGCTGCTCATATAGTTACTAGCTCCTTAAGGAAATCTACTCTGTAAATTGAATAGGAATGAAAAAGAAAAAGTAGTATCTTCCATTTGTTTTATTTAACAAAAAATCAAACATACTTCCTTCTGACAACTTTCTACATTCCAACTCATATTTCTATTATCCCTCTATGTATCCTCATCTTTCTGATTCGTGGCTGTCTTGTCTCCACTTAACCAGAGAAACTTTCTTTTCTTTTTGTTATGCAGAGTACACATTAGTGGTTTTGGAAGAATTAAAAACGTTCAGATTGTATGAGTGAAGAAAGAGGTTTAAATGTAATCAAAATACTCATACTTTTTTCTGATAAAAAAAAACTCACATGGTCTAATCTGTGCTTTATGATGTACATAAAATTATACAAGCACAAAAGAATGAGTGTTATAAAATCTTCAGAATTGCCTTATGATAACTACATATATGGAGTTATATACAACAGTTGTAAACAGTTGAAAGACTGTATGCTACACATGTATCACGGACTTAGATGTTTCTGAATGCACAAAAGAACTGAATTAATTCTAAGTTTTGTTTCATACCATTCTTTATTCCTATTATTTTCATATATTTTTCTTTTTATAATCACTTATTTTATGTTGTATCATATATTTTTAAGTATAAAGCAACAGAGGAAACTTTCAAAGTTTATTAGCAAATAGATGAAATTCACAAAAGTATTTTCAGTTAATACAGAAACATGTAAAACTTACTTTAGCAGTGTATGCAATTAGACTTTATATTGTTTTGGTTCAAAGATGAAGTAATTAGACCTATTTTTCCTCCAAGAGGATTTTCTTGAGTTTTTGTTATAAACACTGTGAAGCAAAGTATGTTTTTCTAGGTCATGAGCCCATGCACAATGTGCTTCTGGCATCAGAGCCCAACAGAAACATATTGCCATTCGCAGTCACTGGGGTAACATTTAATGGCAGAAAAGAAAAAGCAGCAGCGGCAGCAGTAGCAGCAGCAGAAGACAGAACAGGCATTGAGAGAATGGGAAGAAAAGGGGAATACATAAAAAGATGATGGATAAAACATAAAAGGTTTATGAGAAGTCAGAAAATATACATTCAGGACATAAATATTAGTATAGTTTTCGATATAGTAAAACCTTGATTTTCTGAAAAAATAATTCACCTCTAAAACTGATGTAATCAACAGCCTAATGTCATTTAATATACTTAAATGCAAATTTAAGTATATTAAATGGCATTAGGATAAGGCTACATGTCATATTTGGCTACACTGGAAAACCTTTATTTTTCCTCCAATTGGAAAGCAATCTAAGACAAGCAATACCTGTTAAAATGTCTTATCTAGGAAAATTTACAACAGAGATTCAGACACGTTAGTTCTGTCTCAATAATTTCAAAACATGGCAAAATCTCAATCCCAGGAGAGCTTTTAGAAAAGAACTATCTGCTCTGAAAAGTTCAGGCATTCATGTACCAGAAGGCAGTGACTGAATCAAATCAGTTCTATAATTTGATATAAATAAAGCTACAAAGCAATGATATCACAAAAAAAAAAAAAAAAAAAAAAAAAAAAGAACCTAGCCTCAAGCTATTAACTAAAAGGTTGAGTTTCAAAGATATTGGATTCTTGATATCTTTACTTGAAGAATCCCAGTAACACATCAAATTCCTTGTATCCTCATTTAAAATGAGAAACCCATTTCCAAGCATATGTGCATATGTACCTTAGCCTCTTCATGCCTGCTTGCCTGCCCCACAGAGAAGGCAGGGTATTTAGTTAGGCATATGTTTGCGAATGAAGACAGGAAAATTCCAACTTTAAAACCAAATATTTTCCTTGTTTAATTCTGGTATCTTATTGGCCCATATGCTGCCTCCTCCTCACAGTATGGTACCCTGCACATTTTTCATCTTAGTTTTGACTTTCTTTTAAAGTATACAGATAATATCAAGCAGACAGAACTGAGTGGAAATGCAGTATGGAAAAGCAGAGCAAAACTGATGACAATTTAAATGAATACAGATAAACTTGAAGACATTAAGTGCTCCATAAATGCTTGTTGAAAATGCTGTTTTGCAACTTAAATAAATTCATCTCTTTCTCTAATTTAAGTATCCTCATGAGTTAACCACCACTAGCTCAGTATTATCTAACAGAAAACATCTGATGACGTTTTAAATGCTTAGGACAGCATTTCACAAACTATGCCTGCCCTACATCCAATGCAGCAAGAGAGAACGAGACGGATGCAGACAGAGACGCAGAGCTGCCTATGAGGTGAGTCCTGAACACACCATTTGGTTACAGATTTGGTCTTGCCCGAGGCCAGCCCCACACCTAGATTTTCTACAGGGAACCCATACATTCCTTTTTTTTCTTTTTGGCTTAAGCTAGTTGGATTTCAGTTTCTGTAGTCTGCAACAAAGAGAATACTAATAAAGGGTTTCTGTCCAGCACAGAAGAAAACTTTATTTTTTGTGGAAGAAAGATCTGGTGATCTGCTTCCGTAATTACAGCCTAGAAAACCCTATGGGGCAGTTCTACTCTGTTACATGGGGTCACTATGAGTCAAAATTGACTTACATGGCACCTAACTATGTTTATATGTATATCAGATTCTCATCACTATCCTGTCATAATAATCAACGAAGTGGCTGTGATTATTAGGGAAAGGAACAAGTTTGGGAAATAATATAACCACAACATCCTTAGAAACTCATAACACATATAATAAATATTCTGAGTATTTATCCAGTAAAAAAATTTTGTAAACTCAGTTGAACTCATGTTTACAAATCATATTTGAGTATGGAATCCTTGAGGAACTTAAGTCTTTTAGAACTACTAAGTGATAGAACACAGTTCGGGGAATGCTACTTGCGAATATGATCATGATCCCTTAGATCCAGCATCTGAATAAAAATGTGAAACGTGCATTCCTATCTATTTTCTAACATAATTAAAATTTAAAATATACCAGGAGAGGATCAAAGTAAAATTAGTTCACCTTCTAGACTGAAACTACTAACTTACCTGCATTGAAATAAGAATGAAATCAATTAGGCTTCCAATTCCACAAAACCCTACAGTGCAAAACTTTAACAAACCTACAAAAGAAGACAAAGTTATTTACAATTTGGAAAGTCTTATAAATAGTAACAAAAATCTTTCAGGTTTCCAATAAACCATTATATCTACTACAAAATTTTAATATAAAGAATATAAAATTACACTTTTAAAAATCAAGTCTACATTTGAAAATACAACAAAAATTTAAAGAAACTTCTATGTAGAAAAATCACAAAATAACTTCTTAATTCACTTAACAAACAAATATTAAGAAATGAAAGAAAAACTCAGTGTAATCTTACAAAATTTTTTAAGAGAAAAGGCTTAAAGAAAGAAATCTTTAAATCTCAGTACACCAGAGTTACAGAACATCTTTTAGTGTTAATATCCTTATTTATTTATCTAGACTTAATACACTAAGAATACAAATTTTAACATACATTTATAGTAGAAAGTTCAAATAAAGACTGTCATGCCCACAGAAAATTAATCAAGGAAGATCATAAAACCTTAAAATCATAAAATCTTACTAGTAACCCAATTACCTTGAATTTATTCTGTATTTTTTTTTTTCTAAAGCATCTCATGTTTTTAGCTCTTTAATCAAAATCAACAATTCTGTGCTGGGCACTATATACACCTCTGTCCTTGGTGCCAACCCAAGACCTAAGATACTAAAATGGATAACAAAGCATAGAATCCAGGACTTATACAAAGATATAACCCAAAAACATGACGATGGAATTAGAATAGGCAGATCTGGGGGGATAAGCATGAATAATCTCTCTTTTATGTTTAAACTTGGGATGCTTTCAAGAATCCCACTTGAAATAAAGAAATGGTACAAAACTAGATTCTTCGTGAAAGGGTAGCTCTGAGTATCAACTGTAAACAGATGCCAGCTGAAATCACAGGGGTAGATGAGATCACCTCTTCCATACAACTTGGAAAAACACAAATAAGATTGAAATATATAGGTATATTAGATTATTTTATCTCTTCTTAGTATTAGATATACAGCAGAATAATAAGTACTAGCATAGCACATGTTGGGAATAATTATTAAAATACAGATATGATATGAAGTTTTGCTTTTAGTTTTCTTCAAAAGACTTATTACCTACCTAAGACTAGTTGTCACTGAGCAGATTCTGACTCATGGTAACCCCATGTGTATCAGAGTAGAACTGTGCTCCACAGAGTTTTCAATGGCTGACTTTTTGGAAGCAGACTGCCAGGCCTTTCTTCCGAGATGCCTCTGGGTGGACTTGAACCTCCAACCTTTGTGTCAGCAGCTGAACATGTTAACTGTCTACACCACTCAAGGACTCCATTATCTACCTAATATTTTACATTTGTTTATTATCTGTCTGATGGAAGCCCCATGAGGGCAGAGACTTAACTGTTGTGTTTACTGCTTAGAATAGTGGCTGGCACATAGTAGATGCTCAGTATTTGTTGAATGAATAGATGGATTTTCTCAGCTTTTGTGTTTCCTAAAGAACCCTTTATCCATATCATTCTATCCATTATCTTATACAATAACTCTTTTAATTATTTTTTTCATTAGTCTCATTTTATTATAGTTGCCCAAGGAAACTTTGCTGAGATTTTTATCCACTCCCTGTATATTTCTGAAATGTATCCCTCTTCACATAGGATTTTAGCGTAAATTTGGAAACATCACAGAGTATCCTTTCCTTCAATTTGTTTATCAAAAGAATACTAAGAATGGTCCAGGACAGTCTTTAATTAACTGCTAGTCTGTGAAGAATAAGGAACCATGTGAGGGCCTTTGGGTCTGTTGTGCCCTCTCCCAAGGATGTTCTTCTTGTAGTGCATCTCATCTTTCAGAGAAGTCTTCCCTAAAGTGCCTATCGAAAGCAGCATACTGCTCCCCTACAACTCAGCTACTCTAATGCATCTCCCGTTTCCTTTAGAGTGCTCACTGCAAATCTGGGACAGTCTCATTCGTTTGCTCATTCACGCTTTTTCTGAAATGTAAATTCCTAAAGGCAGGGGCCTTATCTGTCTTGTTCAAGTTGATGCCCTGAACAGTATCTGACAGACAGAAAGAATTTAATAAATATTTGTTGAATGAATACAAAAAAACTGAAAACAACTTAAATGTCCAATGGGGAGGAATTGCCTTGAAAAATAAAGGCACATCTAGCAATAGGACAGAATACTATGCAGCCATTTAAAACCATGACACAGAAGTATATTTTTTGGCAAAGTAACGTGATCACATCCAAAACAAAGATGAAAATAAAGAGTTCATTAAAATCTAGATATTCTGCTGATGAAGGCTTTTCTGAGGGTTCTTCAGAAAAATGAACATTAGAGATTCCTATTAAAATATTAGATAAGGAATAATATGTTTGGAATATGGCTTAACGCTACCCGATCCTAGAGTATACATTTTGAAAGAAACTATAAAACAGATCCAGGATAATATTTTAAAATTTAAGGAACTCGCAAACTACTCTATAGTGACAGTACTTCAGAAAGAAGGGGGTGAGGAAGACAGAGAGGAAGAGATTACAAAGAGCCACAAGGAAACTTTTGAGGGAGATGGGTATGGTGATTATCTTGACTGTGGTGATGGTTTCACAGGTGTAAACATATTGTATATCTTAATGTACAATTATACATTTTAAATTTCAAATATGTGCACTTTAATATGCGTCATGTATACCTCAATAAAGCTGTTTAAAAAACTTAAGGAACTGACCAGTTAACTGTTTAAAAAAAAAAAAAAGTTGAATGTTTAAGCTGATTTCAGTGATTTACATCCTGTCTCACTCGAGACCTGTGATGTCAACTATGGTCTATCTATTTTTACCAAATTAAGGTAGAGGATGACTTTTCTGATGAAGTTTCTATTAATGCTATCTTATACTTGTTTTAGCTATTCAAGTATAAAAGTTAATATAAAAGAGATAAAGTAAAGAACTTAGAACAGTGCATGGGACATGGTAGGCATCTGATAAACAATAGCCCTGCTGCTACTTTTGCTTCTCCTATTCCAATTAATTATAATTGAGAATTTTAGACACTATAAATTCAAATTCCCCTAACGTAGCATCATCTAACCTAGCCTCATCTCTTGCTACTTCCTTTTCCCTGTATTATGGTCAAACAAACTATCTGAAGTTCTCTTCCAGCGGGCCATCTTCCCCTATCTCCTTCATCCATCTCTGCACTTATACTATGCTATTCTCTGCCTTAACTCCTCTGCTGCCCTCCGCTCTTTCCTATCATCTGACTAACTCCCAATCATCTTTTAACTTAGCTTAGATGTTCCCACTTCTGGAAAGCTTTCTCTAATATCCCTAAGATGAATTCACTGTCATTCCTAGATGCTGGGGGAGCATCCCATGCATGATTTATTATATATCTGGTCTGTCTTCCCCCATCCTTCTGTGAGTAATCTGAAGTCTGGGCTGTGTCATTCTCATGGCTAGTATAATACCTCCTATAAAATAGGCATTCAGTTGAACAACTGAAGGGAAAAATTACATCAACAGGAAATTATCTTATTTGTAAATAAACACTGATCAACTTGAATAACACAAAGTAGCATACATTCTATATGGCCTTTATCAAAACCAACACCAACCATTATTCTTGTGGGTTTTATTATTTTTTTTTAAAAGATAGGGATATGTGAACTACCAAATTAGACTAATTTTTTTTTAATAAAAAGGTATTAGGTCTCTTTGTACAGACCCCATTTACTTCTTATTATGGAAAAGAATATAATTAAAGTTCTAAAATATAATGTTACTAATTGTCATGGATTGAATTGTGTCCCACAAAAATATGTGTCAACTTGGCTAGGCCATGATTCCCAGGATTGTGTGGTTGTCTTCCATTTTGTGATCTGATGTAATTTTCCCATGGGTTGTAAATTCTAATCTCTGTCTGTTGTTAATGAGGTTATGTTAAAGAGGATTAGGGTGGGATGCAACACCCTTACTCAGGTCACAGCCCTGATCCCATGTAAGGGGAGTTTAGCTGGGATGTAGCCTCCATCGCTTTTTATCTTACAAGAGATAAAAGGAGACACAAGCTAGCAGAGAGGGGGACCTCATGCCACCAAGAAAGAAGCGCAGGGAGCGAAGCACATCCTTTGAACCCAGGGTCCGTGCACTGAGAAGCTCCTAGACCAAGGGAAAACTGATGACAAGGACTTCCCCCAGAACTGACAGAGAGAGAAAGCCTTTCCCTGGAGCTGGCACCCTGAATTTGGACATCTAGCCTCCTAAACTGTGAGAGAATAAATTTCTGCTTGTTGAAGCCATCTACTTGTGGTATTTCTGTTACAGCAGCACTAGATAACTAAGACATTGATCAAGAAAGATCCATTTTTAATCTGAACCATTACTATCATAGATATATTCATTCAAATAAAATTATACTGCCAGATGGCTACATTAATAAAGCTTATATTTAGAGTGTACTTTATTTTATACCTTAGTAACTTAAACTTTACATTTTAAAAAACAGAAATTAATAATAGGATTTATTTAAGTATAAAATAAAAAGAACAGAGATTAATTTTTGATATTTCTTGCTTCATTATAGGTTGGGTCTTGCAAACATTTTTATGCCTGCATAACTGCTTGAAAGAATGAGCATTGATACTGAGGCTGTTGTTCGCCAAACCACAAGTGTTCTACAATAATTTGGTAATTACTTATTACTATTCCTATTCTGTCTATACCTATAAAGGGGAGCTTTCAAATCTTAGAGAAGTTTAACCAACAAATCCCTCTATTTGTCCTATAACATATGGCTATCATATACCAGTTCAAACTGGAATCTTCAAACTTAAAGGGACTAATATAACGAAAGGTTTGTAATATTTAGGCTTAAAACACACAACACTTTTGTTACTCTCATAATTAAAAAAATTTACTTTTTAAAATGAATACCACTAGGAAAAGAGAGTATCTTTTGATACTTTTGAGAGTATCTGCCTCCAAAACAGATATTATCTTTGAGAATCCTTAATCTTTTAATACTACAGATGGGCAAACAAAATATGTTAGTTATTGCATATTAAAAAAAAAAACACAGATGTTAACACAGAGTTAAAACACAAAAACAAAGAGTATTATTAGAATAAGATGTTACAGTGAAAAAGGCTTCCAGTTAGAGCGGCAATAGTATACAGAAGAATAGATTAATTAAAGGACATAAATAAATATATATATCTATGAGTATGTGTGTGTATAGTTATGTGCTAAAAAGGAATTTGAAATATCTATAAAGAAAATGTTTCTAAAAGCAATTTTTAGATCTTATCAAATTTTATTCAACCCTGTATTCCTTCCCCCACTTTCCCTTATTTAATCTTGAAGGAAAGTTGGTATAATGAAGTATTACACTCAACACTAAATTCTTTAAACATGGTAAGCTGCACACCTGCATGATTTACATTATTTATACTGTTCTTACAAAATTCCAATGACTATGTCTTAGGATGGGTTCTCTAGAGGAGCAAAACCGGTAAAGCGTATAATATATATATAGAGATTTATATCAAGGAAACCGCTCACGCAATTGTAGAGGCTAGAATGTCCAAAATATGCAGATCAGGGTAGAAGCCTCTCCCAATTCATACGGCCGCAGAAGCTGGCGAGCCCAAGATCAGCAGGTCAGAGAGCAGGGCTCCCGTTCACAGGCTGTGAAGTTTGACGAATTCCAAGATCAGCAGGCCAGACCGCAAGGTTTCTCCTGATTCACGTGGCTGCAGGGGCTGGCAAACCCAGGATCAGCAGGTCTGGGAGGAGGACTCTTGCTCGCAGGCTGTGAAGATCGATGAATCCCAAGATTGACAGGTAAGCTGCTAGCTCAAGTCCCATGAACCAGAGATGAGACAACAAGAGGTAGCTCCTGGATCCAAAACAAGCCAAAAACCTTGGCAAGGGGAGCAGGAAGGAAGTAGCTGGCGGAGGGTGGAGAGACAAGCCAAAAACCTTGGCAAGGCAAGCAGGAAGGAAGTAGCCAGTGGAGGGTGGAGAGATGAAGACTGAGGGGGCAGTGAGCCACCACAGGCCCCGCCCCTGCCAATACCACTCAGCAGACTCCATCATGTGGGTGATCACATATCAAATTTCAACAAGGAAATGATCACACAACATTATACAACTGCCAAAACACTGAGAACCATGGCCTAGCCAAGTTAACATACAATCTTAACCATCACAGACTATGAACACTATTAAGGAAGTACATAAAAAAGCTGTATATGAATACTACCACTGCTTTTCAAAAACATGAAGAAAAATTTTAAAAGATCGTAAGAAAAATGGAATTTTTGACCCTAACTATAACTACTTTTAGAAACTCTGGTGGCATAGTGGTTAAGAGTTCAGCTGGTAACCAAAAGGTTGGCTGTTTGAATCTACCAGGTGCTCCTTGGAAACCCTATGGCTCAGTTCTACTCTGTCCTATAGGGTTGCTATGAGTCTGAATCAACTCAACAGCCAAGGGTGTGGTGTGTGTGACTACTTTAAACCCTATATCATCCAGTTCAGATTTTTTTTATAACAGTAATCATTTTAATTGAAAATATCAAAATTCCTTAACCTTGGCTTGTTAGTAAAATTTAAAAATTAAATCAAAAACACTTCTTGAATTTTAATTAACTGTAATTTTTACATATTGGACTAATTTAGCTGATAAAACATACTAAAATCCTTAACACTAAAGTAGTTTAAATGCAAGTAAGATATAGATTAAAAAAAAAAAAATTTGAATGCTTAGAGAGATAAGAAGAGGAATTTCAATTAAAGTTAACAAATTTAACATGCCCCTTAGCTCCTCTTACTCCAAGACCTCACTAAATTATAGTGAAGGAATTTTTAAAAAGTCATAAGCCCAATAAAAAGAATGGAAGATAAGACAATAGGAACAAAAATTTGGAAGCTGTAAAGCAGATAGATAAGAGGTGACAGATTTAACAACTCTGAGAAAACTGAATCCTAAACAAGCAGTCAAAATATTTGTTGAATTAATGAACACGCAAGGTTGTTGTAAGTATAAAGTATGTTATTTAAAGTTTCCTTTTTTAATGTACACTGAAGCATAAAGTCAAATATTAAAAATTAAACCTGCAAATTTGTGGAACCTCAGCCTCAAACTGAGAGGTTCTCTTTGACCTATGCTGACAATAGACTGGAGAAGCAGTGGCCAGAGAAAGGTAGCTCCTGGCAAGAAACTAACATTCACTAACCAGAACCACTACAACTTTACAGAGCTTCATTACCTAGAGTTTTATTTTATAGGGGAAAAAAATGCACCAACATATTATCATGTGCTACACTAAGTCAAAAACATTAACTTACTCTATATAACATGACAGCCCATCTGACACACATCTCAGGTAAACAACATACAAAGCCTCTCATTAAGCAAATATTTTAAAAATATCTACTATTCATCACTGAATAAACTGTTCTAAATAACAAAGTTTCTCCCTTCCCTTCCAACCTTTCAAAAACTTTTAAAAAATCAGAAATCTTTTAAAAAAAAATTACATATAGTCCTGTCAGCTTAAAGAGAACATATAAGAAAAGATAAGGACTAAGTTGGAAGGCTTAGGATGAGTTCTACCCATCACCATACTTTGTTACATTCTCATTATGAACTTAGTTTCCCATTCATCCATCCATCCATCCATCTACTATCTAAAAAGAGTTCCAGAACTCTCTGTACTTTATGTGCAATTTTTCTGTATACATAAAACTGCTCTAAAAAATAAAGTGTATTTTTTTTTTTAAAAAAAGTCTGTCAAACTAAATAATTTTCATTTTGGCAGCTCAGAGGCCTTCTGAACATACTATGGGTTTAACTATGTTAGGGAAAGGTATGGTTGCTATAATGAATGGCATGAAAGTGTAGTTACACTATCATTCATGCGAGGACCGTGGCATCAACCTTTCAGCTTACTCTGCCACCAGCCTTTCTCCATTCTAAGGCATTTTCCACAATTCCTCAATATTGTCATCTTGAAATATAAATCTGACCATGACATTCCTTTGCTTAAAAACTCAAGCATAGAGGCATAGAGGGTTAGGTCCCAATTCCATAGCAAGACGCTCAAAGTCTTTTACATCTGACTACTGCCTACCCGTCTAGACAACTTCATCTCCTAATATTACCCTTACTATTAAAAAAAAATCCAAAAAAAAACCCTTTACTGTTGAGTCAATTCCAAATCATGGTGACCCCATGTGTTACAGAGTAGAACTGATCCATAGGATTTTCTTGGCTGTAATCTTTACAGAAGCAGACCACCAGGCCTTTCTTTTGCGGCACTGCTGGGTGGTTCAAACAGCCAACCTTTAGGTTAGTAGTTGAGCACAAACCATTTGGGCCTCCTAGAGGCCTTGTACTTCCTACCATAGGCTAAATTACCCACTATTCTTTGAACACACACATATTCTCTTTCTTCATACTCCTGTGCCTTTGTACTGCTGTTTCCTATAACAATATCTTCATCCTTCAAAACTAGCTCAAATGTCATCTGAGAAGTCCTCCCTCACACCCCAGACAGACTGAATCAGTCTCTTTTCTGTGCTCTCATATCACTTTGTTACGGTTCAGTTATAGTGCTATGCCATAAACTGGCCTTAGCAACACACTTATTTTATTTCATATTTATTTTCTTCTTAGCCAATCTGCACAGTGATCTTCATCATCATTTCCACATTAGTCATTAATAAGTAATTTAGTTACTTATTTAGCATGCAGTAAACACTGAATAACTGTTGGTTGTCTCAATAAATTACTGTATGTATTTAACATTCTAACACTGAGGTCCAAGTAAGGCTGTCAGAAGCACACCTCCCACCAACCCCAGATGAAGATTCTTTTTCTTTTTTGATTCCTGGTGGGTAGCAGTATGGAAGGAATATGGTTAGCTATCCCCTAGCTAGAAAGCAAAGGATCCATAAACTTTAAATTTGCTCAGTGAGGGCTAATACAGAGGCAAGGGATTACAGTAAATAAAGCATGATCTCTGGAGCCAGAAAATGTGGGTTCAAATTCAGGTCACTAGCTAAGTGTCCTTGGGTAAATCTCTTAATCTTGTGACAATTTCCCTATCCATAAAACAAGGATAACAACAAATATGTCACAGAATAAAGCAAGGCCTCTAAGGTCAGTAAATCACTTAACCTGTTCGGTGACAATTTCCCTACCTGTTAAAGAGGATGATAAAACTCAGAGAGTTGTAAGGTTTAGATAAGGTTAGGCATGTGAAAGTGTTGTTTAAAAAAAAGCTATAGCTAAATGTAAATAGTTTTTATAATCATTAGTAACTGTGGTAAATGTGAAGATTATAGCTAGGAGGAAGGTCTGGGGGAGTGATGCTAAAGTGATAAAATCCAGGCTCCCACACCAGCTCATGCTGGCAGCCACAGTTACAATCTCAGCTTGTCCTGAAAGTGGTAGTTTCTATTCACAAGGTTACAATGATAGAAGTTCAAATAGAAGAAAACATTAATTTTGGAGGGATATACATTTATTCATAAAATATTTGAGTACCCACTATGTGCCTAGCACTAGCAGTAACAGCTCAAGACTATTATCTTAAGTGAATGCCTACCTACATGGAGTGTGTTTTCATAAAAGTAAAAATCCAGAAAAGGAAAGTCAGTATTTCTTACAGAAGCTGAATTGTAGAGCTAACGGCTAGCTTTGTACTCAACAGAAGAACGTTAGCTATTCAACCCCAGTTACACAGAACTTCTAAATGTTAATAATATACAGAGATTTAATCTACAAGAATAAGTACATTTACCTAGAACACAAGTTTTACAAGGATTTTTTTTTAAATAAAAAATACTCACCCAAGGCTGGGTATCCAAGGTAAAATCGATCTGCTCCCAACCATCCAAGAAAAAGAGACAGAGCAACTGCCACTTTGTAGGAATATCCATTTCTGTAAAAATTAAAACCTGAGTGTCAAAGTCATATATTTCCAACATGTAAACATTTTAGAAAATAAAATAGTTAATTATTATTTATTTGTTTATTCATTCATTCATTCAATTAATGCTTTTTGGGTGCCTACTATGTGCCAGGCACTGTTCTAGGCTCTTGGGATAGATTAATGAACAAGAGACAAAGATCCCTGCCTTTGTGGAGTTTATAATCTAGACGTGGCAAGTAATAAACATAAACATATTATTTATTATTATTATTATTGTTGTTGTAGATTAAGTGAAAGTTTACAATTCAAGTTAGTTGTATTGGCAAATGTGTTATATATATATTTACAACAATTAAAAAAAAAGGTGCCATTCACTAAGAGAAAGGAGACAATGATTGGAAGGAAAAAATAACAGATTCAGTTTGGGACCTTAAGATACATAAAGACTGTGAGAGAAGCCAAACTGGTGGATGCAGGAAAAAGCGAAAAGGACCAAGGTATATAGTCTTGGAGATATCAAGATTTAAAGAACAATCAAAGGAACAGGAATCAAAGGAAATACAGGAGTATTACATGTTATCAGTTGTCATGGATTGAATTGTGTCCCCTAAAAATATGTGTCAATATGGGTAGGCCATGATTCCCAGTATTGTGTGGTTGTCCTCCATTTTGTGACTGATGTAATTTATTACTGATGTAATAAATCTTAATCTCTGCCTGTGGTTAATGAGGCAAGATTAAACTATGTTAAACAGGATTAGGGAGGGATGTAATACCTTTACCCAGGTCACATCCCTGATCCAATGTAGAGGGAGTTTCCCTGGGGTATGGCCTCCACCACCTTTTATCTCTCGAGAGATAAAAGGAAAGGGAAGTGAGTAGAGAGATGGGGACCTCATATCACCAAGGAAGAAGCACCAGGAGCAGAGTATGTCCTTTGGACCCAGAGTTCCTATGCAGAGAAGCTCCTAGTCCAGGGGAACACAGATGACAAGGACTTTCCTACAGAGCCAACAGAGAGAAAGACTTCCCCTGGAGCTGATGCCCTGAATTTGGACCTCTAGCCTACTAGACTGAGAGAGAATAAAATTCTGTTTGTTGATGCCATCCACTTGTGGTATTTCTGTTATAGCAGCACTAGATGACTAAGATATCAGTCCAGAAAAGAAAGTATTTTGAAAAAAGAATAGCCATATGCTTTAGAAAGATTAAGATATGCACTGTATCCATTTGATTATAGTAATATATAACAAAGATCATTGGTAAATTTTAGTATGGCCAAAACCCATACTGCACTAGACAAAGAAATTCATGAAAGGTAAATATTACAGAAACAATTCTTTCAAGAATCTTGGCTGGAAAGGGGAATGAAATTTAAAAAGCAATTATCTACATAAGTAAATTACTCTAATGAATGATATGAAAATTGGAGGTGTGGCAGAGACTATCTAGTTATTTACCAAACCATTTCAATTTTTCTTCTGGAATACAGGTAGACTACATTTCCTAGCCCACCTTGCAGTTACGAGCAGCCATGACTGAGTTTTGCCCAATGGAATAAGGACAGAAGTGATGTATGCCATTTCCACGTCTGGCCCATAAAACCTTCCTGCAAGAGGTTTTCCCACCTGCTGCTGAATGGACTCCAGGGAATACCGGAAGAAAAGCCACAAGATGAAAAGAGCAGATTCCTGCAAGACTGTGTGGAGCAACCATCATCCCTTCACCCCATCCTAACTCCTGAGCCAACCCAAATTAGACTGTGATATATGTGAGCAATAACTTACGTTAAGTCACTAAAATTCTGGAGACATCTGTTACTGCAGTTAGCCTACTCTGACTAATAAATAACTGGCTGCCTTGGTAATCAGATATGGTTACCAGGTCTCAATTTCTGGAAAATGCATTACAGAATGGTCATACTTAGAATATTAAAGATGGAGTTTTAATTAATTATTAATGTTATCTACAATTTGAAAAAGAATATACTAACAGGAGTAGGAGGATAATATATAAACTGGAAAGGGGACACCCAAAGAATAAGAATTTGTCAGTGGGTCTTTATTCAGTTGCGTCTATAGGACACTAGATCACTGACCAGTAGCTGACCCTTTGGTAGGCCATGTACTGAATATCCTGATAAAGGAAAAGGATATACTGGGTTATCTTAGTTTTGTGACTCTTACCATTAAAATTATCCATCAGTCTAACTCCTCTTGTTCTGATTCAATACATATCAAGCAAATTCTATTCTGGAATTGTAGGTTTTATGATAGGAAGGGAAAAAGCTGACCAGTAGATTGAAGGAGTATCTGGTTTCCTTGATGGTTATATTTCTTATCATAATTGACATCAATGTCTTAGGGGCATGATTATGATTAGTGCAACTCAGTAGTGCTGAGCTAATCTACCCTGAGACACTGAAAGAAAAATCAAAGTTAACTTGGAAATTAAGTAACAGACAACTGTGGTGACCAACAAATGCAATATGAACCTGTAAAGGTCCAACCTGAATGGCTAGCTATTCTCAACGGATGATTTTCTTAAATGTTGTATTATGACCTCTGATATCTTGGACCAGCACTTAATTATTATCTGTAGTTTGGAATATTGAAGGCAGAAATATCAATCCATAAATTTAAAAATTAACTAAATCATCTAAGTATTTTGAAAATAACTCCTTTTAACAATTTTTACTTTACTAATGAGAAATCTTGGACCCAAGAAGCTTAAGTGATTGGTTTAGGATTACACAGCAAGATAGAATCTAAAATCCCTCATTAACTCAATTAAGTAGGATCAAAAAAAAAAAAAGGATTCTAATGGTTCTTTCTAAGAATTCTAATAGAACGTGTAGAAATAGCAATGATACAATTGCAAACAGTGCTTAAAAGAAGTACCATCAGATAAAATGTAACAATATACGATAATAAGATAAAATATAATGCCAGAAAGTAATAAGAATGGATAAAACTAAATCATGTTTTTAGTACAAAGTAGAAATTTTACTGTAGCAAATATAAAAAGCAAACTTGAAAGTCCTTTAAACAGAGAACATTCCTAACAAGACAGAGCCATTTATCACAATATCCCAAACTGGTAACTTCTGAATTCTGTTTAACATTACCATTCATCATCTCCATCTATTACAAAGTATGAAACTGAGTTTTCAAAATGCCGTTAATGCGTAAATGATTAACCATAGTTGGTGCTCCTCTAACACCACAAGTACACAATTCCTTATTTGCACTCTAGAAATCCCCAAAATTCTGAAAATAGAATCTTTTCATAATTCAGTTGGTGACACACTGATCTGAATTTACACGACATGAGGCCATTTATAGTCTTTATCTCAGCTCGGTTGGAAAATCACATTTATTAACAAAAAAACATGCACACTTAAAATAGAGATTTTCTGACATAAGCGAAAAGTTACATTAGTGCAGGATGTTCCCCACAAGTTAACTCTTTGTCTCTTCAGTCTGTGCATTCAAGATATCACATAGGCAAATAATCTGAAAATTTAAACTTCAGCAATACACTTACACATTTCGGCAAGATACGGGCTTAAGAAAACCAACTTCGTTTCCAGTAAAATGTGTTTCATTGCCACTGAAGTCCTTACAAGTTATGTTGGGTGCTGGAAAACATGGAACTGAAGGCAGAAAGTCAAGAAATCATTTTTTTTTCCTGTATAAAAGATAATGCAATTATGTTTTTTCTAAGACTAGTAAAGTACGTAAGGAAATACAATGTTATGACAAACCACCTCCTGACATAGCACCTGACATGAGGCTTTAATTTACACAGGAAAAACTACGGTATATGTGTATTCATATACAAGATAGAGGTAATATTATATGCTGGTCTCTTAATGCTAAATATAAGAACTGACACAACGGATTAGACGGCACGGCCTACCTAGTTCTACCTCCTGCCTTTGGCAAAGGTGGCAAAGGAAAGCACTGCACAATATTACTGCCCTTTGCTTCATCTCAGAAGTCCCTGGGTGATACAAATAGTTAAAGCACTCAGATGATAATCAAAGGTTGGGGGTTCGAGTCCACCCAGAGGCACCTTGGAAGAAAGGCCTGGTGATCTACTTCTGAAAAATCTGCCACTGAAAACCATATGGAGCACAGTTTTATTCTGACACACACGGGAATGCCATGAGTCAGAACTGACTCAACCACAACTGGCTTTCTACTTCATCTCAAGGATAAAGGATACTAGCTGAGTTTTTGTTGGTAACTCATTGGGTAATTTATCCATTATTTTAACATTACCTGAATTTGCATTTCCAGTTTATATCAACGCTTGTAGAAAATGGCTGTCATAAATTAAGGCTTTTTATTTATTCTAAATGTATTTGTTTCTAGACTTTCTCCAAAATTTGATGTAGTATATTATTTCAGCATTTAGCAATTCTGATCTTTATTCAGACCTCAGGTGACATAATAAGAGGAACTAAAACTGTCAGAGCTTAGTATGTGCCAGGCAAACACTGTCCTAAAGAATTTATAGCCTCATAATGTAAAGAGTCAGAAGTTTGGAATGAGAATGATCTAGTTTCTTATCTGGGCATTACCCCTTTCAGAACCTGGGATTCCTTATAGGTAAAAAGGACACTAAAATCATCTATCTCATAGGACCATTGTGGGGATTAAATAAGGTATAAATTATTTAGTATAGGGCACAGTATATAGTAGGTATTCAATAAATGTTACAGGCTATGATGGTTAATGCTGTGTGTCAATTTGGCTAGGATACGATACTCAGTGGTTTGGCAAACACTGTGTAATCACCTTCCACCTTGTGATCTGATGTGAGTAACCAACTAGTTGAAAGGGGAGTTTCCCTGGGGGTGTGGCCTGCCTCCAGTATATAGATGGATGTTCTGGCGAAGCTCACTCTCTTTCTCATCCCTGCATCTTCTCGTCGCCTGACCTCTGGTTCTTCGGACATAAGTCTACAGAAGTCTCTGGCCTGCCACCTGACCTACGGATTTTGGATTTGCCAACCCTGGCAATTCTGCGAGCCAGCAGAGGCCTCCAGCCTGCTGCCTGATCTGCAGACTTTGGTTCCTCAGCCCTTGTAATCATGTGAACCAGCAGAGGTCTTCAGCCTGTTTCCTGACCCTCAGATCGGGACTTGCCAGCCCCCACAACTGCATGAGCCATTTCCTCACAATTGTGTGACCCATTTCCTTGAAGTAAATTTCTCTTTATATATCTATATACCCTTAACAGGTTTTGCTCCTCTAGAGAATCCAGACCAAGGCAGTGCCCTTTCCTCCTTTACCATTTTAGACTGAAAGGCACTAATGTTTTTAGGTGAGTTTCAGCATATGCTTATCTCTTTGTTTAGCATCAACAATCCCAGTTTTTGTTTTTGTTTGGAGAAAATGCAAGTATAACTTCATATAATAATCTAAGAAAACATACACAGAATCCAGAGTTTTATATGAGAGGAAGGTGGTATTTTCTGTTTAATCTTCATTGTCCGTTTTTAGGCCAGAGTAGTACATTGAAAAAATCATGCCAGGAAAAAACTCTATAAGGATTTCTGCAGCCTTTTATTGGGTTTACAATAGTTCAAACTATACCATCTTATAAAATTTATCTATTATATTCAAATCTCTAAGAAGGTACTTACAATAAAGGTACAGATTTAATAAAACATATTCAAAAAAGAAAAATGTAATAAAATGAAGGGGATAGGGAGAGTGAAGAAATTATTATATTAGGAAATTGAGCTAAGGGAAGACACTGCAATTGAGCAACAAATTTAGCTCAGAGCTTCCTGACAGTTAAGGCAAAAAGCTTTACATAGCTATTGTGGAGTAATAGAAAGAAAGCGTACCAATTCGCTTTTGAACAATTGTAGGAACTTGGTTTGTTTCATGATATAAGGAGCGTAACATAATAGAGAATGCCTTCCATAAGAATTTTTACAAAAGAATAGAGACGTTTTCCACGTGGCCATTTCTTATACTGACTCCTGATAAAAGCAACGGTATAATGGTAAGGTCTACAAAGAGTTGCCAGACAATTGGTATGAAGTTGTTTGGTCATTTGACTTGATACAGGGATTAAATTTATTTATTTTTGTGAATGAATTATTATCACATTCTTTAGATCATATCTCTTAAAAATCTAACATCTTAGGTCATGCTTTTGACTAGAGCTTTATTGTAGACAACCCAAAGTGGAGACTATTAGCAAACATGTAAAATGCTAATATGTGCTCTATGTTACAGACTGAAAGGAGATCAATACGCTCTAGACCAGCAGTTCTCAACTAGGGGTGATTCTGCTCCCCAGGGAACATTTGGCAATATCTGGAGACATTTGGTTGTCACCACTGGGGAATGCTACTGGCCGTCTAGGGGAGAGGAGGCCAGGAATGCTGCTAAACATTTTATAATGTGCAGAACAGCCTCCCTACAACAAAAATATTATCCAGCTCAAAATGTCAATGGTGTCAAGGTTGAGAAACCTTGCTCTAGATCAGTGGTCTTCAAACATTTTTGTTCACATATCCCTTTAAAAATTTTTATAAAACTATGTACTCTCTCACACATTTAAATTGACAACTGAAAGTTTTCATCATGGATTTTAATAGTTGCAAATAATATAATTTCCAGCATATTATAAATATTACCACTAAAATAAAAAATGTTATAGCACTTTACTAAATGTATTTAATGGAATCTAAATACTACAGCAATTTGACAGTCACCATCATCCATTTTAGAAAATATATGAACAAGCTCTTCTTTAAAATTCAGAAACTTTACATTGTTCTTGGGAGATAAATCTTCAGAAAAAGTATACTTCTAAAAACTAATTCCCTTAAAGACATTTGTACCTGTTTACCTCTTAGAAAACTTCTGTCTGCCCCCAGAGGCACATGTACCCCAGGTTGAAGATCAATGGTTTAGGTACCAGGCAAATAGGTCAAAGAAATGTCTGGTTAAAAAAGTTAAAATATTTGCCTGGATGAGGACCACCCCACATCTATACAAAGAAGTGATCTGCAAAAATATCTATAGGTAAACACAGATTTCTCCTCAAAAAGCAGCTTTAAACCTTTTTAAATTCTCAAACCAGCCAAGTTCTGCATTAGAAATCAGTGCTATAAAACAGAATTCCATTACTAAAGTTTGAATAATTTTTCTCTAAAAGTATTACCTTGCACTTGCTCAGTTTGAAGCTGTCATACAGACTTGTCAGATCTTCCTTCAGACTGTCTAAAATCAGGTCTTAAAGAGATAGTTGCAATACAAAACACTGTAGTATCAGTTGGGGCTACTGTCCAATCCACCTTACATAATAGAAATGCACTGTTCTTTGAGATGTTAAGTTCCTATATAAATTCTTCAAAAAACAAACATTCATAGGTAAGTTATAAAATGCCTTGAAAAATATTAAAAACTAAGGAACCGTATGCTTCCATTTTTTTTAAATTAGATACTATTAATTGTTCAAATCACCATATTTTGACAGTTTTATTTTTCAATAATATTTTATCATTTCTACTAGCTGCTTTGTGCTCAATATGAGACAAATAAGGCATAGGTAAATGCCCAATTCTGTGTAGAACCTCAGGAAAAATACAATAGACAGTAGGAGAGAGGTATCCGAGTGAAGGGGAAACCACATTGCTACAATTATTCTAGGGAAATTTGACAGAAGTATGAGCTACTTATTTTAAGGGATGAAAATCATGTACTTCAGAGTAAAGAATGAGCTGCTACTCCAAATCCATAGAGAGATGATGTGGGAAAGTAATAAATAAAAGAAGCATGAAGAGTTATCAGATTTGTTTGAACTCCGATCTGTTGAACTCTAATCATTCTGATAATAACTTTTAAAAAGCAAGACTAGAAATGGACAAAGATGAATTTGAGTAGTTAACTTGGATTCCTTTGGGCAGTTACAAAACCTCTCAGAATCTCATTTCATAATTTCTAAAATGGGGATGATACCCTTATACTACCCTTTGCCTCCAAGGTGATTCTGACTCACAGGGACCCTAGAGGACAGAGTAGAGTTGCCCCATAGGGTTTCCAAGGCTGTAAATCTTTATGGAAGCAAACTGCCACATTTTTCTCCTGCAGAGTGGCTGGTGGGTCTGAACCACTGACCTTTCAATTAGCAGCCGAGCGCTTAACCACTGTGCCACCAGGGCTCCCTACTTTTATATTGCTTCTACATATATACATTAAAAGCAATATGGTATGTAAAGCATGGTGTTTGATTAGAAAAAGTGTTCAAAAAGTATTAGGTTCCTACTCTAGGAAATTCGAGAACTTCAACATTGAGAAGATTAAGAGAATGAAACTGACGTGAGAACAAATACAAGCAGTCTCCAGGTTATGGACATTCGACTTAAGTACAATCCTAGTTACAAATCAACCACCGTAAAGCCTATTATATTAAAAATTTGAGGTACCTACAATGGTTTGTAATAACAAACAGGTGCTACTTTGCAACATACACTAAAACATTATTATTATTACTGTATTATTATGTTACAGATGTTTTAGTGTATCTGGAATTGATTTGTCAATGTTTTTTACGCATAGAAAGGTATACTATATACTAAGACAAACATTTGACTAACTGACGTTAGATATGAACCACACCTAACTGTTTGGACTTATGTACAAATTTGACTTACAGACTTAGGAACGTAACTTGTTTGTAACCAGGGGACTGCTCGTATAACACTGAGAGTGACTAAAATTAATCAAGGATTTTGTGAAATGAAAGAAATCAACTCAAAAGAATGGCTATGACATTAGAATTTATTCATTCTTACATATTTTATTATAATTTTGGAGCCCATGGGTGGCACAAATGCTTAAGCACTCTGTCAGTAACTGAAGGATTCGTGGCTTAAATCCACTCAGAGATGTCTCAGAAGAAAGCCTTCTGAAAGATCACAGCCATTAAAAATCCTATGGAGCATAGTTCTATTCTGACACACTTGGGGTCGCTACAAGTCAGAATTATAATTTAATTTGATCCTTATTTAAAAAACAAACAAAAAACTGTCAAGTATGCAAGACTAGGAATATGATCCTTTTTTCCCTTTTATAAACAGGAAGACTGAGATTCCAATAAATTAAATGAGTTAGCCAAAGTCTTACAGGTAGGTCCTACACTAACACTCATTACTCTTAGCCAATATTCTTTCCATTATACCATGATAATTTCATGCTGAGCAAGCAAAAATAAATCAATATGGCACATCCATGTTCACTGCAGCATTACTCACAATGGCAAAAAGATGGAAACAACCTAAGTGTCCATCAACAGATGAATGGATAAACAAACTATGGTACATACACACAATGGAGTATTATGCAACAATAAAGAACAATGATGAATCTGTGAAACATCTCACAACATAGATGAGTCTGGAGGGCACTATGCTGCGTAAAATAAGTCAATCACAAAAGGACAAATATTGCATGAGACCACTATTATAAAAACTTATGGAAAGGTTTACACAGAGAAAGAAACAATCTTTGATAGTTATGAGGGAGGGGACAGGTGGGGAAGGAAAAGCAAGGGGTAACTTCGGTGAAGGGTAAGACAATACACAATACTGGGAAACTCAGCTTAACTTGACCAAGGCAAGGTCATGGACGCTTCATAGACACATCCAAACTATCTGAGGGACTGAATTACTGCGCTGAGGCCTGGGGACCATGGTCTTGAGGGACATTTAGCTCAACTGGCATAACATAGTTTATAAAGAAAATGTTCTACCTTCTACTTTGGTGAGTAGCGTCTGGAGTCTTAAAAGCTTGTAAGCGGCCATCTAAGATACTTCACTGTTCTCACCCTGTCTGGAGCAAGGGCGAATGAAGAAAACCAAAGACACAAGGGTAAGATCAGTCCAAAGGACTAATGGACGACAACTACCACAGCCTCCATCAGACTGAATCCAGCACAACTAGATGGTGCCTGGCTACCACCACCAACCGCTCTGACAGGGATCACAATAGAGGGTCCCGGACAGAGCTGGAGAAAAATGTAGAACAAAATTCTAACTCAAAAACAAAAAAAAAAACAGACTTACTGGTCTGACAGAGACTGGAGAAACCCCAAGCATATGGTCCCTGGACACTCTTTTAACTCAGTACTGAAGTCACTCCTGAGGTTCACCCTTCAGCCAAAGATTATACAGGCCCATAAAACAAAACAAGACAAAATGGGCACACGAGCCCAGGGGAAAGGATAAGAAGGCAGGAGGGGACAGGAAAGCTGATAATGGGGAACACAAGTCCGAGAAGGGGAGGCTGTTGACATGTTGTGGGGTTGGCAACCAATGTCACAAAACAATATGTGTATTAATTGTTTAATGAGAAACTGATTTGCTCTGTAAACTTTCATCTAAAGCATAATAATAATAAAAAAAATGAATGGAACAGAATTGAGAACCCAGATGTAAATCCATCTACCTACGGTCACCTGATCTTCGACTAGGGCCCAAAGTCCATCAAATGGGGAAAAGACAGTTTTTTTAACAAATGGTGCCGGCAAAACTGGATAGCCATCTGCAAAAAAATGAAACAGGACCCATACCTCACACCATACACAAAAACTAATTCAAAATGGATCAAAGACCTGAATATAAAGCCAAAAACCATAAAGTTCATAGAAGAAAAAATAGGACAAATGCTACAGGCCCTAATACACGGCATTAACAGGATACAAACCATAACTATCAACACACAAACTCCAGAAGATAAGACAGATAACTGGGATCTTCTAAAAATCAAACACCAATGCTCTTCAAAAGACTTCACCAAAAGAGTAAAAAGAGAACCTACAGACTGGGAAAAAATTTTTGGACGGTACAAGTCAGACAAAGGTCTAATCCCCATAATCTACAAGAAAACCCAACACCTCTACAACAAAAAGACAAATAATCCTATTAAAAAATGGGCAAAGGAAATGAACAGACACTTCACCAAAGAAGACATTCAAATGGCCAACAGACACATGAGGAAATGCTCGCCATCACTAGCCATTAGAGAAATGCAAATTAAAACCACAATGAGATACCATCTCACCCCAGCATTACTGGCACGAATCAAAAACACTGGAAATAACAAATGTTGGAGGGGCTGCGGGGAGATTGCAACACTTATGCACTGCTGGTGGGAATGCAAAATGATACAACCATTTTGGAAAATGATATGGTGCTTCCTCAGAAAGCTAGAAATAGACACACCATTTGATCCAGCAATTCCACTCCTAGGAGTATATCCTAGAGAAATAAGAGTCGTCACTCGAATAGACATATGCACACCTATGTTCATGGCAGCACTGTTCACAATAGCAAAATGATGGAAACAACCTAGATACCCATCAACAGATGAATGGATAAACAAACTATGGTACATACATACAATGGAGTACTGTGCAAAGAGAAAGAACAACAATGAATCTGTGAACCATCTCATAATGTGGATGAAACTGGAGGACATTATGCTGAGTGAAATACGTCAATCACAAAAGGACAAATATTGTATGAGACCTCTATTGTAAAAACCCATGAAAAAGTTTACACACAAAAAGTAACAATCTTTGTTGGTTACCAGGGATGGGAGAGGTGGGGGGAAAATACTAAATAGGCAATAGATAAGTGGTATCTTTGGTGAAGGGTGAGACAGTACACAATACTGGGGAAACCAGCACAACTTGTATAAGAAAAGATCATGGAAGCTCCCTAGACACATCCAAACTCCCTGAGGGACTGAATTCCTGGGCGGAGGGCTGTGGGGACCATGGTCTCCGGGAACATCTAGCTCAATTGGCATAACACAGTTTATAAAGACAATGTTCTACATCCTACTTTGGTGAGTAGTATCTGGGGTCTCAAAAGCTTGGGAGCAGGCATCTAAGATACATCTATTGGTCCCAGCACGTTAGAAACAAAGGAAAATGAAGAAAACCAAAGACACAAGGAAAAGACTAGTCCAAAGGACTAATGGACCACAGCTACCAAGGCCTCCACCAGACTTGAGTCCGGTACAGCTAGATGGTGCCCGGCTACCACCACTGACTGCTCTGACCAGGGATCACAACAGAGGGTTCTGGACAGAGCTGGAGAAGGATGTAGAACAAAATTCTAACACACACAAAAAAGACCCGACGTACTGGCCTGACAGAGACTAGAGAAACCCCGAGAGTATGGCCCCCAGACACCCTTTTAGCTCAGTGGTGAAGTCACTTCCGAGGTTTACCGTTCAGCCGGGGATAGGACAGCCCCATAAAACAAAAGGGGATTAATGAGGCACAGCAGTCCAGGGACAAGGACTAGAAGGCAGAAGGGGACAGGAAAGCTTGTGATAGTGAACCCAAGGTTGAGTAAGGACAGTGTTGACATGTAGTGGGGTTGTTAACCATTGTCACAGGGCAACATGTGTACTATTTAATGAGAAACTATTTTGTTCTGTAAACCTTCATCTAAAGTGAGAATAGCAGCACAACTGGAAGAACGTAATCGATGTCACTGAACTGCGTATGTAGAAATTTTTGAAATGGTGTATCTTTGGCTATGTGTATTTTCACCAAAAAAAAAAGGTCCTCCAAGGTCGAGAAGGGAGAGTGCTGACATGTCGTGGGGTAGTTAATCAATGTCATAAAAAAATATGTGTACTGACTGTTCAATGAGAAACTATTTGTTCTGTAAACCTTCCCCTAAAGTACAATAAAAAAAAATTAAAAAAAAAATCAATATGATGAGATTAAAGAAGCCAGTTACCAAATAAATATTAACTAGTAGACAAAATTAAGCAGTGTGCTATGAGCCTGAAAACTGTTTAGTTTGCAGTTCTCTTATAAAAGGTTTGGTTCTGTCAATGTCTATGATTTAGATGGCATCAATTCAAGCCAGTAACTTCCCACTATTTTTCAATTATAAAAAGCAGCACTATTTTTTTAAATGTAGAAATGCTAAACTAAAAATTATCAGACAGAGAAGTTTCACGGTGAAGAGTGACCTAGGGAGTAGGTGGATTGGGATCCTAGTCCAGTTAACATCATTCCTTTGGACCCTACTCTTGATTCACAAAATAAGTATCAAGCTAGATATGATCTCTAAAACACGTTATATCCCTAATTAAATATGCCAATCTAGAATCTGGGTGAAAACAAAAGCTAGAGAAAAGTTGGCAAGAGCCAACATCATCTTCCTATTTCCACCATTAAAAGATAGCTCTCCTTTGGGAATGCTAAGTAGGAAAAATTATCATTTTGCAACCACCAAAGTAAAGAATGTGCGGTGCGCTTACTTTTTTGTGTGGCCTTTCTAGCCATGAGCTTGTAACTCCCACCCAGGTGACTATGTGATAGGGTAAGTGTGGCCTACCAAGGGGATTTGTCAGTTTTGCCTTAAAAGAGAGCCAGTTCCAGAGCAAATAAGAGAAGCCCACCACCACCAAGGAAGGAGAGACCCAGCAGCAGAGACCTGGCAGCAGGAGACTGCACAGTGGGCTTCCCAGCCCACAGAGAGAGAAAGCTGAGTGCTTTTGGGCAGAGACTGAGGGCCAGGGAGAGGCGTGCCTACGAGCACAGCTGGGAGAGGGTATCCTGGTGGAAGAACTGTATCCCGAGTGTTCTTGAGCCTGAATCATAACTGGTACTTCCCTAATAAACCCCATAATTGAGAGTATGGTCTGTGAGTTCTGTGTGGCCATTGCAATGAATTATCAAACCCAGCAGACAAGTAGAGTGGTGTGTGAGGGATGGTTGGTGTTAGAATTGGTAAAGATGGGGGAGAAAGGAGGCTTGTCTGGTTTCCACCTCAGGGGAGTCAGCCTTGTGCTGCTGATTTTGGTTCTCCTTCCCCCTTGTGGGGTTGGAGGAGGTCAGACACTGCCCCCACACTGTTTTTACAGAATGGTTCAAGCCAGAATCACCAGTGGATGCTAAATCTGTGGGGAAATTTTGATGATGAATAGGACATTTGCATGGTCTTAAAATGTTTACCCACAGACTGCTTATTAGTTGCAAAGGAAAACATACTAACTGTATAGTGGAAAAATCCAAGTGATCAAAATTAACATCACCAATGAGAGGCAGATGGATATTTTGTACCCCCAGATGTGAGATACTGAGTACACACTATTATTTATGTAATTTTCCAGTCTGGTATGTATAACCTAATCTAATCATAAAACATAAAACATAAAAACATCAGACAATCCCAAATGAGGAACATTCTACTAAAATAAAGGAGGGCAAGTAGTTGTAGCTTTCAAAGACAGAGAAAGCTGTGGAGATGTTCAAGTTTAAAGACTAAATGCAAAATCTGATCCTACGATCCTATACTAGAGGTAAATAAAGTACATTTTTTTTGGTCACTTGAGAAAACTAGATTATGAATCATAAAGTGTATCAGTATTAAATTTACTGAAGTGTAAAACTGAACTGTGCTTATGTTAAGAGAGTATCTCTACTCTTAGAAAAAATACACGAAAGTATTTAGGGGTAAGGGATCAGTGTGTATGTATTATGTATGTATATATGAATGTGTGTGTACATAAATAAAGAGAGAAAGGGAGAAGCATGCAAGTGGACAATGATAAAGCAAGAGGGATAAAATGTTAACAATTGGTGAATCTGGATAAAGGGTATATGGATTTTTTTATATTATTCTTATTCTTGTAACTTTTCTGCAACCTTGTAATTACCTCCAAATAAAAAGTTAATAAAATATCTTTTGCAAAACTAATTCATGCTGCTAGAAATTAGGATAGTGCCTACCCTTTGGGGCAGGATAGTGATGAAAGAATGAGGGGGTAATCTCCGGGTAATGCAAATGGCTAACATGCTAACTGAAAGGTTGGAGGCTTAAGTCCACCCAAAGGTGCCTTGGAAGAAAGGCCTGGGAATCTACTTCTGAAAAATCAGCCACTGAAAACCCTACGGAGCACAATTCTACTCTGACACCCATTGGGTCGTCATAGTTGGAATTGACTCCACAGCAACTGGTTTCTGGCAAGATGGTAATACTGTTTCTTGAGTTGTGTTCAGTTTGGGAAAATTCACTTGACTTTTATGTGCTTTTCTACATGTATATTATACTTCAGTAAAAAGTAAAAAAAAGGCCTTCTGCTAAAAGATCACAGCAAATTTTTGTAGAGATAAAGCCTAAATGCTTTTTATTGCACTGATAGAAAAATGGAAAACACTTTTGCTTATATATGTTTATATAATCTAGAAAGAACATCTTGAGGGCAGGGATTATGTCTTTTATGTATCACCCACACATCTAGCAGAAGCCTGCCATATAATAATTTCTAAATTAACGTACATGCCAACTGACATAGGGCTGAACTGGAACAGTTTTAAATGACATCTATCTCTTAGTTGAATTTCTTTTGTCTTTGGTCCCAATTCCTTGCCATTCCACCCACAACATTCTCCTCTTTCCAAAAATTACTCCAATTCATCCCTCCCCAAGACGTATAGTTAAAAGAAAATTAAACTTAGTTTGAGGATTCTGCTATAGTCCTTCGTGTACTCAGTGAAAAAAATAAAGGAAGAATAATTTTGGCTGGAGATCATATAGCTCATACTTTTCACAGCTCTAATATTTTTCTTCTGTTAATCATTCTATGCTAGGACCTGGATTTTTCAAGGTTCATTTTGATGTCCCTCTCTGAAAGGACTTAGAAGTGACTCACCAAGAGTACTCTATTAGTCTCCGAACGTTTCAAAAGGGGAAATTAGAAAAGGCACCACCTCCAGAGGCACACAGCCTCATGAGTGTTGTGTTGGGATTGTGGAACCAACTCTTGGGTGGGCACCTTTGTGCAGTACATATGCAGGAGACTTGTGACTCACATTTGTCTCAGAATTTTTTTTTTAAATCAGGATAATGATTTAAAGTCATTTATTTTATTAATTTACAAATTTTACATATGTTCCCAGATTCAATCAGGCAAACATATTTACATTTTACAGGAACCTATTTATTCTCTCCAAACAAATAAATGTATCATTCTCTTTTATGGAAAGCTTTCCTTTTATTTTCTTGTAGCTCTCTCCTCATCTAGGAATACTTACCATGATAGTCTCTGAAACCAAAAAACCAAACCCACTGCCATCGAGTCAATTCCGACTCAGTGACCCTATAGGACAGACTAGAACTGCCTCATAGGTTTTCCAAGGAGCAGCTGGTGGATTTGAACTGCCGACCTTTTGATTAGCAGCCAAGCTCTTAATCACCAAAATACCTCCAAGTCCTTTACGCTCACTAGCAACCTGATCACTTATTTGATTTTGTATATTTAAAAACTTGTTATCCTTAAGTGGATTCAAATTTATTTTATACAGAAGAGTGATCTAACTGGAGGGCAGAGCACTTTTCAAGCAGAAATTATTCTTCCAAGGCAGAAACTATTCTTTTTAGTTATGCGGTTTCCTTCAAAATCTCCATAACTGCTAAGAACTCTGCAGGCTAGGAAATGCTTTTTTTGAGATAGCTAGCTCCTGCCTCCCGGTTTGAGGTTAGATACCTGAGTCACAAATGTATTCACAGATTTCCATTATCTCTCATATGAATGGTTGAAACTTGACTACATTTGAAAGCTGATTCTTCTTTATTTGTGTTAATTCTATTCCCTGTTTTCCAAAAGCACGATATAAAAGACTCTGAACTGTAAAACAGGCAAATCACAGCATATTTATTAACTAAAAAAGGAGAGATTCCTTGCAGTCATTTAATTAAGCTTAATACATATAAAATACATAGATGTACACATACTATGTAATATCTGTTACATAAATCACATATATAAACTTACTGTTTATATGGAAAATTCACTATTTTAGGACCATGGCAAAAAGTCTAAATTACAAAATTTTAACACAACTTACTTTCAAATATTTCCATTGACTACAATTAGGCTTACAGTGTACCAAAATATAAAATGATAAAAGGAGATCTGCTTTTTAAAATATATAAAAATTCATAATTAAGAAATAAATTATTTGAATGTACTTGAATATATCATATATATACACCACCTTTGAAAGTTTTCTCTGTAACACACATAATTTCTTTAATGCATTTACATTGTGAATCTTTTTAAAAACAGTTTTTACTTATAAAAAAAGAAAATATCAACATAAGCTTATTTCCTGTCCAATAAGTAAAACAACAGTATATTCAATGGATATTTCTTTCTCAAAAAAATACTATTTAATCGCCATCATTAGGAACTATGACAAATTTAAGAATGCTAATCAGCCCCGACTTAAATCTACTCCTTACCTCCCCCCTAGCAACATATACGCCTTTACAAGAAAAGCCTAAACAGGGAACAAATTATTTTTATCTGCTATTACACACATTTTAGAATAATAGAAACTCCTTCAAATCAGTAAATTGTTATCCATTATCAAAACACCCCTCAAAGAAAATAGTGATGCATACTTAAAATTCTTATGTTATTTTCACATTTTGGATGTACCTAAGTATATTTTACAAGAACATAATAGGAGAGATATACGGTTTCTCGTTGTACCTTATTACACTAAGTCTCTTAATTACTCTCCTCTCCGAGTAATTGAAAATCTAACTAAAGAAGCATCTTTGCATAACATAGCTTGATAAACGGTCATCAAAACAGCTATACAGACTAATCCCAAAGTAAAAAAAAAAAAAATCCCAGTTTATATAATTAAGATAATAAGATTCTTTTTTATATTAAATATTGACAACTGTCAGCCAGTTCTCCATATTTGTTATGGAAACCAGGTAATAATTTATAACTTAGGAAAAAACATTTATTACAGTGATCATATATTGATATATGAAATAGCTTATGTTTTAAATATTATTTTTAAAGATGTTTCTGGAAATCTTACCGTGAGCTGTGTAGTTTGTACAGTTAACTGGTTCTTGTGTGGCATCATTTATTTTTGGATCTTTACAAATATATGTAGGAAAAGTTAAGGAAATATGAACTACATTTCAACACAAAACATGATCTTGTCTAACTCATATCATGTATTCACATTTATATTCACATGTAAAAGGAGGATGCTAGTTTGTCCAAGTCAACAAGCACAACCAAAAATACACCTTTAGTGTCACTAAATACCCGAGCTTTAACTTATTAGAGGTAAAATGTATTAACTTAGAGGCGCCCTGGTGGCATAGTGGTTAAGTGATCAGCTGCTAACCTGTGGGCATTTGAACCCATCTGCTGCTGTGGGGGAGAAAAGACCAGGCCATCTGCTCCGGTAAAGATTAAGCCAAAACCCAAACCAACTGCCCTCCAGTCTACTCCAACTTACAGCGACCCTACAGTACAGAGTAGAACTGCCCCTATAGGGTTCCAAGGCTGTAATCTTTATAGAAGCAGACTGCCATATTGTTCTCCTGTGGAGCATCTGGTGGGTTTGAACTGCTGATCTTTTGGTTAGCAGTGGAGCGCTTAACCACTGGGCCACTAGGGCTCCCCCTGTAAAGCCTTGGAAACCTTACAGGGCAGTTGTACTCTGTCCTATAAGGTCGCTATGAGTCAGAACGACGGGACAGTAACAGGTTTAGTTTTCATACTGCCCAATTAGTTTCGAAGAATCATCTGGCATCATTTTTTGCCAAGAAAAAGACTTACCTTAAAAGGTCAATGATTCTCAAACTTCTAACATAATGGTGTTCGGCAAGTTAGAGTCACTCTACTGTGAAAATCAAATAATGGCTATCTTTTCCCAATACACATAAAAATATGATGAAATAGCTTTTTTAATCTTAAATTCTCTCATAGAATCCTTCTTAAATCTGAGGCTTCTGTTATTAGTTTTTCTGTTCTCGAATTGGTGTAATACAGTTTCTAATTCTGTACAAAAATAGCTATTTTAATTTGAATGTAACTCCCACTGTATTCTGTCCCTGCCTTTATCAGAGCTGTGTGACAATGGGCTGATCCACTTAAGCTTCCAGTTTCTTATCTGTAAATAAATAGATAACACATTCAGCCCATACTGTGTGCCAGGCACCGTTCTAAGTGCTTTACCTGTACTACCTAATTTAAACATCAGAATGGCCCTTTAAATTAGTACCATTATTTTCCCCATGAGAAAACTGAGTTCAAATAATTTGCCCAAGGTTACAAAATGAAGCAGGAATTCGCTCCCTGGAAGTCCGGGCTTTGAGGATTACATAGGTAATACATGTAAAATTAATGATAAACAGGCGACACACATTAGCTATATCGTTATTCTTTATCTTCCCCCAAGTCGGGAAACTTTTCCAGGGCAGAGCCTGGGTCTTAGCAATCTTTGTATTAGCAGTGCCTGGAACAGGGCCCGGCACACTGAAAAAGTGTTCAATAGGCCTAACGGTAAAAACCGATGGGTCAGAAAACGAAAAGCTAAGGACCAGTAAAACCCTGAGGAAATCACACAGGGTGGATTCTGCCCCTCTCACCACATTACTCTTCACCTCCCGGGGTTCTACGGTCATTAGAGGCCAAGAGTTCTCTCCAGTACAGGCCTAGCCCGTGTTGAAGTCTGCGATCCACTCGTGATCCCAAATCTACCTCACCCAGAGTCCCCACTTCATGGGGGACTCCCCACAGAGGATATTGTCCCACTTTGAGGTCCTCGCACTTAAGCGTCTCTTCGCCCCCGAAGGCGGTAGTGGCAGCGGCCCCCAGAGGTCCCGTGGTGACTGACACGAACCATAACACACCCAGGAGGTGCGCGGCTAAAGCCTCCGGAGCCACAGTCCCAGCGGGCCAGGTGGCCGGCATACTTGAAACCGGTGCGTTCCCCCACGACTTCCGGTTCCGCTTTCCGGTCTGAACGCCGGCGAGAGAAGGGAGGAGGGAGGGAGGTTCTTAAAGGGACCGGTTCCACTGCCTCGAGAGTTCCCCTCCATGTCTGCCGGTGAAATCACCTGGAAGAGATTTTAAGAAAATGCAAGTTCCGGTCCCCTCCACCCCCACCCTCCCACCTCAGGAGAATTCCCTACTAACCCTTGGAAGGAACGGAAGGAAAGGTTGGTTTTTGAGGGGAGGAAGAAGGAAAAAGCCCTTAGGGAATCAACTACACTACACTCACTCCTCACTCCCGAGTTAACCTACCTGCGGCTTTTCCGGCCCCCAGAAGTGCCAGCGGCGCCCGGCGTTGTGATAAACGCTTTATTTACTTCATCTCCGTTAGTCTTGATAGGGTTTGGGTTTACAAATAAGGAATCAGGCTCAAAGACGCTAAAAGCACTTTGCCGTTTGTTGCTGTGACTGAGTTGGAATAAAATTCAAGCTCATCAAATTCTAGAATCTGCTCTTACTATTGTGATATAATGCCTCCTTGTTACCTTAAAAGGCGCCCTGGTGGCGCAGTGGTGAAGGCGCTCTGCTAATCAAAAGGTAGGCGAAAAGGTCGGTGGTTGGAACTCACCAGTCGTTGTGCGGGGAGAAAGATGTGGCGATCCGCTTCCATAAAGATTACAGCCTTGGAAACCCTGTGGGGCAGTTCTACTCTGTTCTGTAGGGTCGCTATGAGTCTGAATGGATTCGATGGCAATGGCTTTGGTTGGGTTTGATGTTACCTTAGAGAAAAATTTGTGAGAGGCTGCTAAGAACATCATTTAGGAACTCTATCACAAAGATAGACTTTACAACTTTTTTTTTTTAATAGTGGAAATTTACATGGGGTGAGGCCTTGAACAAGAGACCAAAGAATTTACAACTACACTAAGTGAAAAGTTGAGTTTGTTTCTTCCATGTCTTCTTTCTAAACTTTATATTCTAAAGTTGTGTGGTGAACTATCTTTTATAATGAAAAAATTGTGTATTTTTAAAGTGAAACTTTACTCCTCTTTCTCTAAAATTGTTAAAATATTTTAATTTGATTGCTGCTCCTTCATCCACATTATTGTTGTGTGCTATCCAGTTGACTCCAACTCATAGGACCCTATATGACAGGGTAGAACTGTCCCATGGAGTTTCATAGCCTATAATCTTTACTGGAACAGATCTCCAGGTCTTTATTCCCAGGAGTGACTGGTGGGTTTGAAATGCTGACCTTTTGGTTAGCAGCCGAGCATTTAATCATCGTACCACCAGAGATCCTTTCATCCACATTAATACTAACTTTTTAAGAGCTGTGTAATTCAGTGGCTGTTAAACTTTAGGGGGCATCACTGTCCCCTGAAGGACTTGTTAAAACATGGATTGATGATGTGCTCCACCCTCAGGTTCAAATTCAGAAGATCTAGGGCAGGCTGAGTAGTTTGCATTTCCAAGGAGTTCCCAGTTTTTGTTGCTGGTCCAAGGATCACACTTTGATAACGTTGTATTATGAGAATTATCATTTCAGGATGCAGTCAGGAGGACATGAAAGTATTTGCAGTAATCAAGCATTGTGACTACATTTAAAATTTTGCTTAATAAACCTAGTTTGCAGCATTACTATGCTATTTTTTACTAAAATATTTATGCATGATTAAAGAAGCTCTGGCAGGCAGTTCTACTTGTCCTATAGGGTTGCTGTGAGTTGGAATCGACTCCATGGTACACAGCAGCATTCTTGATTAGAGAGGATTAAATGATAGGAAATTTGAAATTTACTAGTTCAATTTTAAACATTCTATTTTAAATGGACTTCTTTCTGCTCCTCCTTCCTGCCTTCATCCCTTCCTTCTTTTGTTCCTTCCTTCTTTTTTCTCTCTCTCCTTCTCTCCAGAAAATGTTGATTAAGCATTTGCTATGTACCCAGCATTAGGCTAGACCCTAAACCCATTACTGTCAAGTTGATTCCTATTCGTAGTGACTCTCCAGGACAGAGCAGAACTGCCCCATAGGGTTTCCAGGGAGTGGCTGGTCTATTCCACCTGCGGACTTTTTGTTAGCAGCTGAGCTCTTAACCACTGCACCACCAGGGGTCCAGGCTAGACCCTAGGGACTCAAAACAAGATGAGAGAAGAACCCAGCAATTAACCACTTTAGTAGGGGAAAAAGTTAAAATACTATTTGATGATCATTACCATCATCAAGGACTCTGATTAAGATATTTCCAAAAACAGTACTTGGAACACCATATTTTGTGGTTAGCATCAGAATAAATAAAAATCCAGGCCAAACTGTAGCAACAGAGATGTATCTTCATAGGATATAAAACCAGTTCCTAGGGAGTAGACTCTGACTCATGTTGACCCCATGTGTGTCAGAGTAGAATTATACTCCGTAAGGGTTTTCAATGGCGGATTTTTGGAAGTGGATCACCAGGCCTTTCTTCCTAGTCCATCTTAGTCTGGAAGCTCCACCTGAAACCTGTTCAGTGTCATAGCAATAAGCAAGCCTCCACTGACAGATGAGTGGAAGCTGTGCATGAGGTGCACTGGCCAAGAATTGAACCTGGGTCTCCCACATGGAAGGCAAGAATTCTACCTCATAATAAAAAACAGTGACTGTATTTGGACTACTATTTTGACTATTTTTGAAAATATCCTGGTTTGATTTTCAAAATGCTATCTAAAGAAAATCAGAAGAATAAGGGAAGCAACTTCCTAGTTTGAGTTGACTGAAATTATGCTAAAATTAGGTATTTTCCTACTGACTGCAGGAATATTGCTGATCTTTGTATTTACATCATTTTTCATATAGATTTTGAATAATTAACTCTGACAATGCTTATGCTTTGCTAATTAATCACATCACAAAATCTATTTATATGATCACATTGATTATTCACTAAAAACAAAACAAAACCAGTTGCTGCGGAGTTGATTCCAACTGATAGAGACCCTTGTGTGTCAGACTAGAACTGTGCTCCACAGGGTTTTTGATGGCTGATTTATTTTTTGGTAATATTTGTGTTTTAGGTGAAAGTTTACTCAGCAAATTAGGTTTCCATTAAACAATATTTATACAAATTGTTCCGTGCCTTTGGTTACAATTTTTACAATGTATCAGCATTCTCATTTTCATTCTGTTTGTTCTGTTTCCATGGATCTAGCTTCCCTTCCCCTCCTTGACTTCTCATCTTTGCTTTTGGGTAATTGTTGACCATTTGGTCTCATTTAGTTAATTGTTTACTCATGGGTGATATTGTTTATTTTATAAGCCAATCTATTGTTTGGCTGAAAGGTGACCTGCAGGAATAACTTCAGATCCAAGTTCAAAGATTATCTTGAGGCCGTATCTATCAGTCCGGTAGATCTGGACTTTTTTAAGGACTTTGAGTTTTGTTCTACATTTTTCTCTCATTCTGTCTAGGACCTTCTATTTTGTCCTGGTCAGAACGGTGAGTAGTGGTAGCCAGGCACCATCTAGTTCTTCTGTTCTCAGGTTAGAGGATGGTTCATGTGGGCTGTTAGTCCCAAGGACTAGTTTCTTCTTTGAGCCTTTGATTGCCTTCATTCGTTATAGATCCACATGAGTAGAGACCAATAGTTGTATCTTAGATGTCTGCTTTCAAGCTTCTAAGACCCCAGACATTATTCACCAATTTAGGATGTAGAACATTATCTTTGTGAACTATGTCATGCCAATTGACTAAGATGTCCCCCAAGACTCTAGTCCCAGTTCTTCCAACCCTGTAAACCAATCCCACGAATTGTTTGGATATGTCTAGAAACCCTCTGTAACTGTACCCCATATGTGGTTTGTTATTTATGTGAGTATATATGCAGCACACATAAATGTGTATATACTATGCCTGCAGATACACCTATACATGGGCATGCGTTTACTTGCGTATGCCTTTCTATACACATGTATGCATCCATATCTACCCATGTAACCGCACACATATTTTTTGGTTGTTTTTACTTTTGTTGCAAAATTGTATGTTATATATAGCATTTACTGAAATTGTCACTTTTTCTCCTGTACCTCTTAGTGTCTTTATTTGTCTTGGTCAAGTTGTGCTGACTTCACCCATTTTTTCATCTTGTCTTTCCCATCACCAAAAGTATCAAGTGTCTGCTATCTGGAAAGTGACTCCCCCTCCTTCTCCCTCCCATCTCTGGTAACCATCAAAGAGCTTTGTTTTCTGTATGTATATCTATTCTTGATTTATTATAATAGTGGGACCATGCAATATTTGTCTTTTTATGATTGACTTACTTCACTCAGCATAATGCCTCCAGATTTATCCATTTTAAAAGATATTTCTCAAACTCCCAATTATTCTTTATAATTGTGTAGTATTTCACTGTATGTATGTACCACAGTTTGTTAATCTGTTCATCTGTTGCTATTGTGAGTAATGCAGCAATGAACGTAGGTGAAGGCATGTGTATTCGTGTCACTGCTCTTATATCTCTAGGCTATTTACCTAGAAGTGGGATTGCTGGATCATAAGTTATTTCTATTTCTAGCTTTTCAAGGAAGTGCCATACTGTTTTCCATTGTGGTTCTACCATTTTACAATCCCACCAGCAATGTATAAGAGTTCCGATCCTGCCACACCCTCGCCAGCGTTTGTTTTCTGTTTTTTTGATCATTGCCGTTTTTGCAGGGATAAGAGGGTATCTCACTGTAGTTTTGATTTGCATCTCTCTAAGGATCTTTTTATGAATTTGTTGGCCACCTGAATGTCCTCTTTGGTGAAGTGTCTGTTCATGTTCTTTGCCCATTTTTTTTATTGGATTGTGTGTCTTTTTGTTGTTGAGTTGTTGAAGTTTCCTACATATTTTAGAGATTAGACCTTTATCAGATATGCCATTACCAAGGAGTTTTTCCCAGTCTCTGGGTTTCTTTTTACTCTCTTGGTAAGGTCTTTTGATGAGTTTAAGTATTTAATTTTTAGAAGGTCCCAATTATCTAATTTATCTTCAGTCATTCATGCTTTTTTAGTTTTGTTTGATAGGCTACTTACACCAGAAAGTTAAGCCCCATAGTTTTGAGCCGATGTTATCATCCAGGAACTTAATAGTTTTAGCTTTAATATTTAGGTCGTTGATCCATTTTGAGTTAGTTTTTGTGCATGGCATGAGGTATGGATCCTGTTTCATTTTTCTGCATGCGGATATCCAGTTTTGCCAGCAAAATTTGTTAAAGAGACTGTTTCTTCCCCATTGAATGGACTTTGACCCTTTGTCGAAGACCAGCTGCCCATACATAGGTGGATTTACTTCTAAGTTCTCAATTCTATTTCAGTGATCTATGTGTCTATCATTGAACTAGTACCAGGCTGTTTTGATTATCATGGCTGTATGGTAAGTTTTGAGATTGAGAAGTGTGAGGCCTCAATATTACCTTACCTACTCGGGGCCTCCTTCTTTTCCATATAAAGTTGGAGATTAGTTTTTCTATTTCATTAAAGAATGTTATTGGGATTTGGATCATTATTGCAATATATCTATAGATTGCTTTTGTAGTATTGACATTTTCACAATAGTAAGTCTTCCAATCCATAAGCATGGAATGCTTTTACATTTATGAAGATCTCTTTTAGTTTCTTGCAGTAATGTTTTGTAGTTTTTCTTGCAGAAGTCTTTACATGCCTGATTAGGTTGATTCCTGGGTATTTTATCCTTTTGGGGGCTATTATAAATGGTATTGTTTTCTTGATTTCCTTTTCAGAATCCTCATTGTTAGTGTGGAGGATTTTTGTGCGTGATCTTGTACCCTGCCATTTTGCTGAATCCTTCTATTGGTTCCAGTAATTTTCTTGCAGAATCTCTGGGATTTTCTATGTATAGTATCATGTCCTCTGTGAATAAGGATAGTTTGACTTCTTCCTTTCCAATTTGGGTTCCCTTTATTTCCCTTTCTTTTGTTATTGCCCTAGTTAGGACTTCCAGTACAATATTGAATAAGAGTGGTGATAAGGGCATCCTTGTCTCATTCTTGTTCTCAAGGAGAATGCTCTCAATCCTTCTCCATTGACAACAATGTTGGCTGTTGGTTTTGCATATGTGCCCTTAAGTATGTTGAGGAATTTCTCTTCTTTTCCTATTTGCTGAGAGTTTTTATCAGGAAACGGTGTTAGATTTTATCAAATGCTTTTTCTGTGTCTATTGAGATGATTATGTGATTCTTTTCCTTTGTTGTATTTATATGGTGTGATAGTTAAGATTGTGTGTCGACTTGGCTGGGCCATGATTCTTAGTATTTTAATGTGATCACTACCATGATTGAATATACTGTGAGTAGCCAGTCAGATGAAAGGGAGTCTCCTTGGGGGTGCGGCCTGCATCTGAATGTAAGCAGATGTTCTGGCTTTTTGCTCACGCTAGATCCTGCAGCTGCCTCCTGTCATCTCATCCCTGGTTCTTGGGACTTGAGCTGTCAGCTTATCTGTGAAACTTGGGATTCATCGATCTTCACAGCCTGTGAGTGGAGCCTTGCTCTCTGACCGCCCGATTTTGGGTTCGCCAGCCCCTGCAGCTACGTGAATCAGGAGAAACCTTGTGGTCTTGCATGCCGTTCTCAGAATTCGTCAACCGTCACAGCCTGTGAGTGGGAGTCCTGCTCTCCGACCTGCCGATCTTGGGCTCACCAACTTCTGCGGCTGCATGACTTGGGAGAGGCCTCTACCCTGATCTACGGACATGGGATGTTCTAGGCTTTACAGTCACATGAGCTGTTTCCTTAATATAAATCTTTCTCTCTATATATATTTATACGCATTACTGGTTTTGCTTCTCTAGAGAACCCAGCCTAAGACATTTGGTACCGGGAGTGGTTCTAGAGAAACAGAATTGTAAGGATGAATTTTCTAAATTGGTTCTCAAGTCTGGTTAGTCTTTAAGATATTGAGGACTCTGCTTCCAGCAGTAAAGAGGTCACTGCTAGTCCATGGAGTGAGGTGGTGATACAAATACACAAAATATCACTACCAGTAGATCAGGTATTGGTGAAAGGTGAGGCTCGGGATGAACACATGTGTGATGTCTTTCTATAGCTTTGTCGGAATGAGGAGTATAAGGAAGCTGGTTGGTTTGTCCTACTTTAACTAGACAAACTGGTAAAAGATGTGCTTAGGGCTTCAGAGTCAAAGCTCAAGTGCTGTATGCATGACCTCAAGGCTTCCACTTGTGCTTTGAAAGAAAGCCTTATTTCTTGTAGTAACAGAGCTGAAATTGCCAAAAACCAAAAGCAATACCGCATTCCTGGGGGGACTGCAGAGATTACTGCCACCATCAAGGACTTGAAGGATGCAAGGGTGGTGATTCCCACCACATCCCCATTCAATTCGCCTATTTGGCCTATGCAAAAAATGGATCTTGGAGAATGATAGTAGATTATCGAAAACTTAACCAGGTGGTGACTGCAATTTCAGGTGCTTTTCCAGATGTAGTTTCACTGCTTGAACAAATTAATACATTTCCTGGTACTTGGTATACAGCTATTGATCTGGCTAATGCCTTTTTCTCCGTACCTGTTTCAAAGGACCACCAGAAGCAGTTTGCCTTCAGCTAGCAAGGCCAACAATACACCTTCACTTGCCTACCTCAGAGCTACATCAACTCTCTAGCCCTATGTCATAATTTAGTCCGCAGGGACCTTGATTGCCTTTCCCTTCCACAAGACATCACACTGGGTCCATTACACTGATGACATTATACTGATTGGAACTAGTAAGGAAGAAGTGTCAATGACTCTGGACTTATTGATAAAACATTTGCATGCTAGAGGGTGGGAGATTAATGCCACAAAAATTCAGGCACTTTCCACTTCAGTGAAATTTCTAGGAGTTCAGTGGTGTGGGGCATGTAGAGACATTCCTTCTAAAGTGAAGGATAAGTTATTGCATCTTGCTGCCCCCACAAGTAAAAAGGAGGCACAATGCCTCGTGGGCCTCTTTGGATTTCAGAGGCAACATATTCCTCATTTGGGAGTGCTACGGCAGCCTGTTTATCAAGTGACTCAAAAGCTGCTAGTTTTGAGTGGGGACCAGAACAAGAGAAGGCTCTGCAACAGATTCAGGCTGCTGTGCAAGCCACTATGCCACTTGGACCATATGATCCAGCTGATCAATGGTGCTTCAAGTGTCAGTGGCAAATAGAGATGCTGTTTGGAGTCTTTGGCAGGCCCCTTTTGGTGAATCACAGTGCAGACCCTTTGGATTTTGGAGCAAAGCTCTGTTATCCTCTGCAGATAACTACACTCCTTTTGAGAAACAACTTTTGGCTTGTTACTGGGCCTTAGTAGAGACTGAACGCTTAACCATGGGACACCAAGTCACCATGAGGCCTGAGCTGCTCATCATGAACTGAGTGTTGTCTGACCCACAGAACCATAAAGTTGGACATGCACAGCAGCACTCCATCATTTAATGGAAATGGTATATTCGAGATCAGGCCCGAGCGGGACCCGAAGGCACAAGTAAGTTGCATGAGGAAGTGCCCAAATGCTCATGGTCTCCACTCCTGTCACATTACCTTCCATCTTCCAGTCTGCACCTATGGCCTCATGGGGAGCTCCTTATGATCAGTTGACTGAGGAAGAGAAAACTCGTGCCTTGTTTACAGATGGTTCTGCATGATAGACAGGCACTACTTGAAAGTGGACTGCAGCAGCACTACAGCCCGTTTCTGGTACCTCCCTGAAGGCAGTGGTGAAGGGAAATCTTCTCAATGGGTAGAACTTTGAGCAGTGCTCCCGGTTGTTCACTTTGCTTGGAAGGAGAAATGGTCAGATGTGTGATTATATACTGATTTCATGGGCTGTGGCCAATGGTTTGGCTGGATGGTCAGGGACTTGGAAAGAACATGATTGGAAAATTGGAGACAGGGATTTATGGGGAAGAAGTATGTGGACAGACCTCTCTAAATGGGCCAAATAAGTGAAGATATTTGTGTCTCATGTGAATGCTCACCAAAGGGTGACCTCAGCAGAGGATAATTTTAACAGTCAAGTGGATAGGATGACGCGTTCTGTGGAAACCAGTCATCCTCTTTCCCCAGCTACTCCCATCATTGCTGCATGGGCTCATGACCAAAGTGGCCATGGTGGCAGGGATGGAGGTTATGCATGGGCCCAGCAGCATGGACTTCCACTTATCAAGGCTGACTTGGCTACAGCCACTGCTGAGTGCCCAATCTGGCAGCAGCAGAGACCAACACTGAGTCCCCGATATGGCACCATCCCTCAAGGCGATCAGCCAGCAACCTGGTGGCAAGTTGATTACATTGGACCACTTCCATCATGGAAAGGGCAGTGTTTTGTCCTTATTGGAGTAGACGCTTACTCTGGATATGGATTTGTCTTCCCTGCACGCAATGCTTCTGCCAAAACTACCATCCATGGACTTGAAGAATGCCTTATGCACCATCATAGTATCCCACACAGCATTGCCTCAGATCAAGGGACTCACTTCACAGCAAATGAAGTGTGGCATTGGGCCCACGCTCATGGGATTCACTGGTCTTACCGTGTTCCCCATCATCCTGAAGCAGCTGGATTGATAGAACGATGGAATGGCCTTCTAAAGACAAAATTACAGTGCCAACTAGGTGGCAGTACCTTGCAGTGTTGGGGCAGTGTTCTTCAGGAGGCTGTATATGCTTTAAACCAGCGTCCAATATATGGTGCTGTTTCCCCCATAGCCAGGATTCACGGGTGCAGGAATCAAGGGGTGGAAATGGGAATGGCATCACTCACTATTACCCCTAGTGACCCACTTGCAAGGTTTTTGCTTCCTGTCCCCTCGACCTTATGCTTTGCAGGCCTAGAAGTCTTAGTTCCAAAGGGATTAATGCTCCCACCTGGAGAGACATCACTGATTCCATTGAATTGGAAGTTAAGAATGCCACCTGGCCACTTTGGGCTCCTTATGCCTCTGGATCAACAGGCAAAGAAGGTAGTTACCATACTGGCTGGATTGATATTACAGAATGGAGGTAAAGAAGAGTATGTCTGGAATGCAGGAGATTCCTTAGGGCGTCTCTTAGTACTACCATGGCCTGTGATTAAAGTCAATTGAAAACTACAGCAACCTAATTCTGACGTGACTACTAATGACCCAGACCCTTCAGGAATGAAGGTTTGGGTCACCCCACCAGGCAAAGAACCACAACCAGCCAAGGTGCTTGCTGAGGTCCAAGGGAATACAGAATGAGTGGTGGAAAAAGGTAGTTGTAAATACCAGTTACGACCACATGACCAGTTGCAGAAACGAGGACTAATTGTTATGAGTATTTCTGCTTTGTATGTGTGCATCAAATATTTTTGTTTCCTTCACTTATAAAATATAAGCTGTAAATGGGGCTAGTACATTTTCGATTGTATGTGTGTTAGTTGTATCCTGTTAGGCGCAAGTATGACTTTCTAATTGTCTTTATTTAGAGATTATGTATGGTTTAAGGAGATGTGTACATGTGCCAGGTTGACAAGGGGTGGACTGTGATGGTTAACATTGTGTGTCAATTTGGCTGGGCCATGATTCTCAGTGTTTTAATGTGATCACTGCCATGATTGAATATACTGTAAGTAGCCAGTCAGATGAAAGAGAGTCTCCTTGGGGGTGTAGCCCGCATCTGAATATAAGCAGACGTTCTGGCTTTTGGTCTCTCTGGATCCTGCGGCTTCCTCCTGTCATCTCGTCCCTTATTCTTGGGACTTGAGCTGTCAGCTTATCTGCCAAACTTGGGATTCATCGATCTTCACAGCCTGTAAGCAGAGCCCTGCTCTCTGACTTCCTGATTTTGGGTTCACCAGCCCCTGCAGCTATGTGAATCAGGACAAACCTTGTCATCTTGCCTGCCGATCTCGGAATTCATCAACCTTCACATCCTGTGAGCAGGGGTCCTGCTCTCTGATCTGCCGATCTTGAGCTCTGCAGCTTCTGCGGCTACATGAATTGGGAGAGACCTCTACCCTGATCCATCGATTTGGGACGTTCTAGCCTCTACAGTCACATGAGCTGTTTCCTTGATACAAATCTCTCTCTATATATATATCTATACACATTACTGGTTTTGCTTCTCTAGAGAACCCAGCCTAAGACATATGGTGAATTACATTGATTGATTTTCTAGTATAAAACCATCCTTGCATCCCAGGTATGAATCCAACTTGATCATGATGTATTATTTTTTTGGTATGCTTTTGAATTATTTTTTAAATTGTACTTTAGATGAAGGTTTACAGAACAGTTTCTCATTAAACAGTTAGTACACATATTGTTTTATGACATTTGTTAACAACTCCATGACATGTTAGCACTCTCCTTTCTTGACCTTGGGTTCCCTATTACCAGCTTTCCTGTCCCTTCCTGCCTTCTAGTCCTTGTCTCTGGGCTGTTGTACCCCCATTAGTCTCATTTTGTTTTATGGGGCTGTCTAATCTTTGGCTGAAGGGTGAACCTAGGTAGTGACTTCATTACTGAGCCAAAAGGGTATCCAGGGGCCGTACTCTTGGGGTTTCTCCATTCTTTCTCAGGCCGATAAGTCTGGTCTTTTTTTGTGAGTTAGATGTGATGTCTTTGTCTGGCTTTGGTATCACGGTTATGCTGGTTTCATAGAATGTATTAGGGAGTATTCTTTCCATTTCTATGTTCTGTAATCATTTGAGTAGAATTGGTGTCAACTGTTCTCTGGTAGCATTCTCCAGTGGAGCCATCTGTTTTTGAATGACATCTTCAGTTTCTACTTTTGCTATGGGGCAGTTCAAATCTTCTCCCTCTATGTTAGTTTGGAGCCCTGGTAGCACAGTGCTTAAAGAGCTTGGCTGCTAACCAAGAGGTCGCAGTTCGAATCCACCAGCTGCTCCTTGGAAACCCTGTGGGGCAGTTCTACTCTGTCCTATAGGGTCGATATGTGTTGGAATTGACTGTACAGCAACGGGTTTTTCACAGTTGTTAGTTTGGAGCCCTGGTGGCACAGTGGTTAAGAGCTCAGCTACTAACCATAAAGGTCGACAGTTTGAATCCACCAGCCACTCCTTAGAAACCCTATGGGGCAGTTCTACTCTGTCCTGTAGGGTTGCTATGAGTCGGAATCGACTTGACAGCAATGGGTTTGTATGCTTGTTTTTTATATTAGTTTAGGTAGGTGGTATGTTTCTAGGAATCTGTCCATTTCTTCTAGATTATCAAATTTGTTGGAGTACAGTTTTTCATGATATTCTTTTATGATCCTTTTTATTTCAGTTGGTTCTTTTGTAATGTCATCCATCTCATTTTTTTGGGGGGGGGGATATTTCCATCTTCTTTTTTTTTTTTTCTTTGTCAATTTGGCCAGTGATTTGTCAGTTTTATTGATCCTTTTGAAGAACCGACTTCTAGTCTTGTTAATTCTTTCTGTTGTTTTTCTGTTTTCTTTTTCATTTGTTTCCGTTCTGATCTTTGTTATTTCTTTTTTTTCTGATGACTGTGGGTCTCTTGCTGCTCCTTTTCATTTGTTTGAGTTATAGGGTTAAGCTATTGGTTTTAACCCTTTCTTATTTTTTTATGTGGGCATTTATTGTTATAAATTCTCTTCTGAGCACTGCTTTTGCTGTGTCCCAAAGGTTTTAGTATGTTTTGTTTTCATTCTTATTTGTTTCTAAGAATTTTCTGGTTTCATTTTTAATTTCTTCTATTACCCAATAGTTTTAAAGTAAGATGTTATTCAATTTCCATGTATTTAATTTTTTTCCTGGTTTTTTCTGTTACTGATTTCTAGTTTTATAGCATTATGACAGCGAAGATGCTTTGTATTATTTTGATGTTTTTTAATTTATTGAGGCTGCCTTTGTGGCCTAAAATACAGTCTATTCTGGAGAATGATCCATGTGTGTTGGAGAAGAATGTATACTGTGCCGCTTTTGGGTGGAGTGTTCTGTATATGTCTATGAGTTTAGGTTGGTTGATTGTGTTATTTAGATCTTCTGTATCTTTGTTGAGTTTCTTTCTGGTTGTTGTGTCCATCATTGAATGTGATGTGTTAAAGTCTCCTACTATTAATGTAGAACTATTTCTCTTTTCAATTTTGTTAGAATTTTTTTTATATATATTGGAGTTCTGTCATTGGGTGGTTAAATATTCATTATGATTAGTATCTTCTTGGTTGATTGACCTTTTAATCATTATATGATGCCATTCATTGTTTCTTTTAATGAATTTTGACTTAAAGTCTGTTTTATCCAAGACTATTATTGCCTCTTCTTTTCTCTCGTTTACTGTTAGCTTGATATATATTTTTTTCTATCCTTTAATTTTTGACCTATTTCTTTCTTTCTGTCTATGATGTGTCTCTTCTAGGCAACATATTGATAGGTCATGTTATTTTATCCATTCTGCCATTCTCTGTCTCTTGACTGGTACATTTAAGCCATTTACATTCAGTGTAATTATCGATAGTTATGAACTTACTACTGCCATTTTGTTATGGTTTTTTGTTTGTGTGTGTGTGTTGTTGGCGGTTTCTTTGTTCTGCTTAATTTTCTGCACTAAGTTCTTTTTTTTATGAATTTTTTTGAGTGTCCTTTGTTGTTGGTTTTGTGTTTACCGAGTCTTTTGGATTTTCTTCTTCGTTATTTTGGTGAATAGATTTATTAGTTTTTTTGTGGTTACTCTGAAATTTACCTTTATCTTCCTAAGTTTAAAACAGTCTGTTATATCTGATATTTCTTTGACTTCCTCTCCATATGAAAGTTCTATAACTACACCGTTTATTCCCCCTTTTTGCTTTGAAGTTGTCACCATTTACAGATTGACATCTCTGGTTCCCTGTTTTCAGTTTCACAGCTTTATTTTACTTCTGAGAATTCTTTATCTGGGTTGGTATCTGGGTGATGGTGTTGTGTGTCTTAATCTCAGGTTGTTGTCTGATTTCATTGGTTCTCTGTCCAAAGGACTCCCTTTAATGTTTCTTCTAAGATTGGTCTGGTTTTTACAAATTCCCTTAGTTTCTGTTTATCTGGGAATGTCTTAGTTTAACCATTGTATTAGAAAGACTATTTTGCTGGATATATGATTCTTGGTTGGCAATTCTTTTCATTCAGAGTTTTATGTATGTCCTTCCATGGACTTCTTGCCTGCATGGTTTCTGCTGAGAAGTCATCATTTAGTCTTACTGGAGCTCCTTTGTAGGTGATATTTCATTTTTCACAAGCTGTTTTCAGAATTCTTTGACTTTGGTTTTCAAAAGTTTGATTATGATATGTCTTGGTGACTTTCTTTTGGGGTCTATCCTGTTTGAGGTTCATTGAGCTTCTTGGATGGAAACCTTGTCTTTCATGATACTAGGGAAGTTTTCTGGCAAAAAAAAAAAAACTCTATTGCTATCAAGTCGATTCTGACTTATAGTGACCTTATAGGATAGAATAGAACTGCCCCCGTACAATTTTCAAGGAGCGCCTGGTGGATTTGAACTGCCGACATTTTGGTTAGCAGCCTTAGCTCTTCGGTACATCTTCAAAAATTCTCTCAGCCCTTTTTTTTCCTCCCCCTGTTCTAGAATTCCTATTACACGTTAATTATTCCCCTTGATAGTGTCCCACATAACTCTTAGGCTTTCTTCATTTTTATTCATTCTTTTTTCTGATTGTTCCTCAAGTTAGTATCAAAGGGTTTGTCCTCTATTTTGCTGATTCTTCCATTGATTGAATTCTACTTCTGTGTTGTTCAGTTGAGTTATCCATTTCTCATATTAATCTTCTGGATTTCTAGTTATTGTTTTTGCATCATTTCTAATTGTCTATTTCTTTTGTCATTTTGTTCTTCTATTGTTTTCCTGAATTCTTCTAAGGTTTTCTCTGTTTTTTTCCTTGATCTCTTTGAGGATCTTATATGTAAGACTTTTGAGTTCCTTATCACATAGATCCATTACCATTTCTTCCTCAGGAAGATTTTCTGTTCCTATGTTTTGCTCACTTGTTGGAGCTATCTCATCCTGTTTCTTCATCTGACTTGTTACTGTCTGCTATCTTCAAGGCATTAATGCATTTATTTATTTTATTTGTTTCTTTATTGATTATATGGATGTTTGTTTTGTGCTGATTTTTTTTTGTTTGTTTTGATGTATCTGGAGCATTGTTTCTTCTCTTCAGAATGTCTTTCTTACTTTGTATTATTTTAATAGTTGTTTTATAGTTCTGGTCTATGTGTGGCTTTGGTGGTATCTGTTGGCTGGGCCTGATTTTCTCTCACTAGTGGATATGGTGGGCCACAGCCACATGCAAACCCTCTGTGGTTAGGCTTGTATGTCATCCATTATCAGATTGAGTGTAGGTGGAAGAGCATGTTCTTTCCCTGATGTTGGGTGATAAATGTTGGGGAGTCAGTGTCCCTCCACAGCCCTTGTGGTACCATGGGGTCCTTTTGGGCTCATGCTAGCAGTTACTGCATCTTTTGGAGGGCAGGACAGGTCATCTTTGTAGCCTAATGGTGGCAATGCTATCCAAATGGATGGGGTAGGCCCTTTGTACAGTTACAAATTGGTGTCTCTGTAGGTGGAGGAAGAGCAAGGGGTCTCAGTGCATGTGGCATCAGCCTGTGGGAGCAGGTTGGGTGTAGGATGAGTGTCACTGTAGCCAGGCAGTGCCTGGATGTTGGCACAGGGAGTACCTAGTTTTCACTGGGCTAGGGCTCTGTTCGAGCATGTACAGATACACCTAGCAGTCACTGGTAATGGAGTGTGCCTGCCGGGCCATACCAGGTAGTTGTTGGAAGGGTGCACAGAGGTGCATCTGCTAGTTGCTGGGCTAGGGTGTGGGGCACACCTGCTTGTTGCTGGGCAATGGTGCGGGGTGTGTTTCTGGTTACTGTGGGGGCATGAGGGGATTGCGCCAGTTGCCAAGAGTTGGTGAGATGGCACTCCCACCGGTCGCCAGGCTGCAAGTGTGCTCCTGCCAGTTGTCATTTTGGGCTCCTCTCCTTCAATGGCTGATTTTTCAGAAGTAGATCCCCAGGTCTTCTTTCTGAGGCACTCTGGATGGACTTGAACTGACAACCTGTTAGTTAGCATCTAAGCCTTTTGCACCACCCAGGGACTCTCCCACAATATATAAACTAAAAAGAACAAAAACCTTTCCCCACAAGAGTAAAGAAAATATGAAATTTTTGACTCTTAAATTTATGAAGCATTAAAAATTTGCTTTCTCTTCTTAATGCTCCTTAATCTATTTTCTTGTGGCTCATTAGAATATACTGTTTTATTTCTTTACAAACATAATCCCTGATCACATGATTACTAAATTGTCTAATTTTAGTAAGAAAGTTCCTTAAATCTCAATCCTAGGAGTGTTTTCAATGCCAGATTTTTTTTATATCATGGAAAGAAATTCTATAGAAAATTTCTACACAAATACATAAATGATTACCCTGACTTCAACATCATCACTAGGCTTTGATTATTAGATTGTATAGCACTTATCTATGTAATATTCTCATTTAAGACATACATGCATATTTCAAGATTGATCAGGTAGAGTTTCCCAGGCATATGTGCTAATATTATTTTTAGATATAGCATTTCTTGTTTAAATGCAGACTGGAAAAGTGCCATAAAGGAGATACTGTGCCTCTGAAATACTTGGTAGCCTAGAACACTAACCTGTCCCAAGACTGCTTTTCTTCCTCAAAACATTCACATGCCAATAACATCCAATCAATTTTAAGACAAGAAAGGAAAGGACATGAATAGCACAGCCCAAGGTGGAATTGTGGAGAAACATTAAGAAAGAGGATTACCAGTGAAGCTTGAAGCAAAGCTCCCCCTGAGATTCAAGGGCTCTTTTCATTCCTAAAATTTTAACATAAACCTAATTGCTTTAACAGATAGCTCTGCCGTTGTGAGGAAACCAACCCGACTCCTGTTTTCTTGGCTAGGACAGAAACATTAAGAAATTTAAAAAAAAAGAGTGTTTCTCTCCAAAACCTTCCTTTTTTGTTTGAGTGTGTTGGGCAATTTTTTCCCTGTTGATAACATTTTTATATTCTTTTATATTTTATATTATATAATATTTATTATATTCTTTATTATATTATTCTTTATTATGCTCTTCTGCACAACATTTGGAATTCTACCATATCCATGCTGTTGACTCTGATTGGAATTATTATTCCTTCTCCTTGAGCATAGAGAATGTGACCCAGCTGGAGCTTGGCTCACAAGGACTCACAAGTACACACAGGTATAAAGACAATAGCTAAGATAATCTTGGAAAATATCTTTTAGGGAAAAGCCAATGAAACAGAACGTAAAAATACTTCCACTCTTATCTTCTTTCTATTAGCATTTAGTGAATAGAAATTTGTTGACCAGTGAAGACCCACCTGACTCTTGTTACTGAAACCTGTACCAATGATTGTTAAGAAGGACAATTCAAAATGTAGGATCACAGTTTCTAGCCAATCTGAAAAGGCTAAGCTTTCAATGGTTTGCCCATTTTTAATGTTAAATATACTGATGGCTCCGTAACATTCTTTGGGCGTACATGGCTGTGGCAGCATGCATGTCCATTTTCCCACTTTTGGCTGTTCTTTGATATTTCTTGGACAGACATGGCTCTAGCAGCATGCTTGTCTGTTTTCCTACTTTTGTCTGTTCTGTGATATTTCTTGGGACTCGGGCAGACACGGATGTGGCAGCATGCCTGTCTGTTTTCCCACTCTTGCCTATTCTGTAATATTCTTTGGACTCAGGCAGACATGGCTGTGGCAGCATGCTTGTCTGTTTTCCCATTCTTGCCTATTATGTAATATTCTTCGGACTCAGGCAGACATGGCTCTGGCAGCATGGGTGTCCGCTTCCCGCTTTTGTCCTTTTGAATATATGCCGAATAAGACTTTCTTTCTCCTTTACTCAATTTTGTGATGTTTTTCCCCAACAACAACTCCCAAATATTTCTGGTTCTGTCCTCCCTTTGGTGAATTCAGCTAACTGCCTACTATCAATTATATTAACTTTGATTCACCATTTAATGAGGCCTTTACTATGCCAAGTATATTTCATCTTGAATGTCAAATAGAAGATCTAAAACTGACTCTATCAAGTTCTGCTTCTTCAAAAGCAAAACAAAATTAAATAAATTGGCTTTTCTCAGGTTCACCAGCAATATCCCTTTTATCAGGTTTAAAACCTGGAATCATCTTTGTCCTTAGGTTTTCTCTTTGTTCTTTTTTAATGCTTTTATCCAATCAGCAAGAAACTGATTTTTTTAAAGTGTTCATTCTTTTCTTTCATCCTGTATTTTTACCCTATTTCAGATATTCATCATTTTCTCCATACCTTGCAATTGTAGCTTCTTAGTTCTTTTTGAGTCTAGTTCCTCTCCCCAGATTCATCAATCTGTTTTGCATACTGCTTCCAGATTAATCCTTCATAACAAAACACCTATATTATACTGCAAATCTTATTTAAAAATATTCAGTTGTAGAAATATATATAATAGAACATTTAAAACTATGTATATAAACAACATTTGCCATTTCAGTGTTTTTTACATGTACAATTAAGTGATGTCAGTTACATTAATCATGTTGTGCAACACTTACCAATGAATACGAGCTCTAGACAAGAGGTGCCTGGCATATCTAGGGTAGCTGGCCTAGGAGTAGGCCTGACTCTTTTGTTTTGCACTCTGTTTCTGCTTTAAAACTGTAACCCTTGTACTAATTTCAACAGTTTGCTGAACAGACCATGTGGCTATGCTTAAACAAGTCTAGGCAAGCCCAGGTTATGCTTAAACAAGTCCGGGTGAGCCCAGGGAGGGTCAACCAAGCAGAATCTTGCTAGGAGGTTCCTGATTCTGCCCTGTAACTATCCCTGAGAAGCAGTCACCTCTTGGATTTATTGGTTCTCACTTTGTGTTTGCTAACATCTCCCCATTCGAATTTCATTATGCTTTCAGTAAATCTCTTTGTTTAATCATGACTGGGCCATGATTCTCAGTGATTTGGCAGTTACGTAGTTTGGCACTTAGATGTAATTGTTTCCATGATGAGATTTGATATAATGTGATCACCTTCATGATGGAATCTGTTGTGAGTAACCAATCAACTGAACGGGAGTTTCCTTGAGGATGTGGCTTGCGTCCGATATAAGCGGACTTTCTGGCCAGGTTCATTGGCTTTTCCTCATACTGAATCCTGCAGCTGGCTCCTGTTTGACCTCTGGTTCTTGGGACTTGAGCTACCAGCTTCTGTGCTATCTTGGCTGCTGATCTTTGGATTTGCTGGTCTTTGCAGCCTGTGAGCCAGAGCCCTCCTGTCTGACTTGCTGATTTTGGGTGTGCCAGCCCCTGTGGCTATGTGAATCAGGAGAAGCCTCCAGCCTGACATAGATACCAGCCTCTACAACTGTGTGAGGCATTTCCTTGATATAAATCTTTCTTTATATATATTTATGTGCTTTACTGGTTTTGCTTCTCTAGAGAACCCAGCCTAAGGCAGTGCTCCTTTAGACTGTTTGCACATGCAGATTACTTAGTAAGAGAGGGAATGCCACATTCAAGACACTTCAAGACCCCAGTACAGTTTTTCACATTGCTCATTGGCATATATTTACTAAGGGAAATTTGAAGGATCAATGGCTATTTTGGGATTCATTTGACCTAGGTAAATTAATTTTTGTGTACAAAAAATTGGAATCTAAAAGCTTCTACATAAAACAACCACAGAGAGCAACCTATTTTAATTGGTATTTAAAAGCTTCTAAAAGGCATCAGGACAGTAAATTTGCATCCTTACTAGACACTGTTTCTAAATAGTTCAAACAAATTAAGAAATTGCGGTGTCAGAGGTCTAGAACTTCTTGGATGTTTCTTCCATTCCTCCCTCTGACTCTGTCTCTGATCCCTCTCCCTCTTCTGATCCCTCTCCCCCTTCTGCTCCTCCTATAGCTACATCCTTTAACCCCCTCATCTTCTTAACACTCTTACTGAAATGCCTTTTTAGATTACCTTTACTCCCTGGTTTGAAGCTGAATTTCACACAATACTAAAAGATTTTTGCAAGACATGTGGAGACCCCTACAAATTTACTGAAGAATTTAAGATTTTAACAGCTACTTTTCAGCCAGGGCTATCTGATTTGAACCAATTAATAACCATTCTATTAGGACCTGGAGGAGCGCGTTTGTGGATGGAAGAAGCAGACTGGGACCATTCCCAATGGTCCATAACCCTAACACCCACTGCCTCTGCCATCCAAGTCCTAAACAAAGCTAGAACAATGTATAACAATCTTATTAAGGCCATTCCTATGGCCTTCCCTCGAAAGATTGATTGGGCTAAAGTTCTAAATTGTAAGCAAGAAAAGGATGAAAGCATTTTGAATTACTGGTGTCTTAGTCATCTAGTGCTGCCATAACAGAAATACTGCAAGTGGATGGTTTTAACGAAGAGAAGTTTATTTCCTCACAGTCAAAGTAGGCTAAAAGTCCAAATTCAGGGTGTCAGCTCCAGGGGAAGGCTTTTTCTCTCTGTTGGCCGTCTTCTCTTCAATGTTCCCCCGGACTACGAGCTTCTTGGCGCAGGGACCCCGGTGCAAAGGATGCGCTCTGCTCCCGGCACTGCTTTCTTGATGGTATGAGGTCCCCCTGTCTCACTGCTCACTTCTGTCTTTTATATCTCAAGAGATTGCCTCAGGACACAATCCAGTCTTGTAGATCAGGTCCTGCCTTACTAACACCACTGCCACCCATCCTCCCTCATTAACATCATAGAGGCAGGTTTACAACATCCGGGAAAATCACACAGTACCAGGAATCATGGCCTAGCCAAATTGATACGTGCATTTTTTGGGGGACGTAATTCAAACCATGACATTGGGATAGACTCACAAAAATTTTCTCAGAATATTTTTGTTTATCACCTTCTGAAATGTTTATTAATGGCCTCCATCTAGAAGACTCTTCCCTAGTCAAACACCATCAATTAGACTGGGAAACAGCATTTATCACTGAACTTACCAACCTGGCCTATAAATTGACCCAGACTTTGCAACAAGGAAAGCAAGCCAAACAAAACCAATTATGGCTTCACAAGATAAATTAATGACTTTGCAGTTACAACAGTTGCAACTTTTTAACCACAATAAATTTAGAACTCATACAGGGACTAGACCTAAAAACTTACAATCCGGAGTTTGTTTGTATTGCAGAAAACCCAGACACTTTAAGAAGGATTGTATAAAATAAAAAAATATATATCTGTAATAAAATGGGCACCTCACCCTTTAATGGTCCTTCTGTTAAGACTGAATGCAGGAGCTCTGAGGAACAAATAGAGGCTTTTCCTATGGTTGCTTTAAATTCACAAGAAGAAAACTGTTATCCAGATTAATAGAGAATTCTGCAAATTTTTAATTGACCGTAGTGCTATCCTCTCTGCAAGAAACCCCACATGTTTACAAAAGCCTCTACCCAGGAGCACTAAAACTTCTAAAATTATGGGGGTTACTAATCAAAAACAAATTTTCTGTCTATTTTAATTAGTATATCAAGACCTTTTAAAAGACATCAAAAGAAGGAAAAAAAATAAGTAGCTAAAGTTATTTTCCAATTGGAGGAACTGGTATATTTAGGGTCTTAATTAAGAGACTAGGTCTTTAGCCAGCAGAATGAATTAAGTGCAAAAGGAAGGAAACCAAAACCTTCAACCTTAGAGCTTAAAATCTTTGATGAATGAGCCTGGATCTCCCCCACCCCTAAACTAGGATGCTGGTTTGGGGTTGATATTTAAAAACAGTATAAGCTGAATATACTAGAAGTAATTTGAAATTTCCGCTATCACTTTGGGAAAATGAGTTCCCATCTATGCTTTTTTTTTCTTTCACTTTGGGAAAATGAGCTCCCATTTGTATTGTTTTTTTCTTTCCTCTCTGGGGAACTTTTTTTTGGTGCTTGGGTTTGTCAGAGTGTCTGAGAGTCCTCCATCTGAGGCTCTGGCAATTTAATAAGGTTTATCTAGAACCTGTTTTTTCCACTGAACTGAGTTGATCTTACCAAAATTGCTGTAAACACTTTAAGAAACTATGTTCCCCATAAGTTTCTCTTATGTGATGTTGTTTAAACCTGGTGTTTGAGCTGGCCTCACAGACAGGTGAGTTTATGTGGTTTTCTGTCTCATTTTGTTCTCAGAGTTTGGCTGTAGTGTAGAGAGTAATATCTGAGTTTCTGTCTTGTATCAAGTTGAAGGCCATGGATAGTGGTTCTCATCCAAAAAAACCCATTGACATCAAGTTGATTCTGACTCATAGTGACCCTATAGGACAGTATGGAACTACCCCATAGGGTTTCCAAGGAGCAGCTGGTGGATTCGAGCTGCTGACCCTTTGGTTAACAGCCATGCTCTTAACCACTGCACCACCAGGGCTCCAGCCAGGGTTCTCATAGAGCTGTCTAAAATCTCAGTTCTTTTCCCCTGCAAGAAAAACTGCTTTTTGCATCTGTCTTATGATTTGGAGTTTTAGTAGCTACTTTGAGAAACTTTGATATAACTTGGTCTATTTGAAAAGTGCACTGAAAAATGATAGGTTATTTAATTTCATTGGTATACCCATTGCCATTGAGTTAATTTGGACTCATAGCGACCCTATAGGACAGAGTAGAACTGCCCCATAGGGTTTCAAAGGAGTGCCTGGTGGAGAGTTTTAAAAAGGAACAAATTATTGTAAATTATGTCTCTAAAGTATCCTATATAGCATATTGTATCATGATTTTATTATTTTTTAAATGTTAACTTAGTCGCAACTTTATTTCTTTTGAATGTAGCATCCATCGTCAAAACCAATGGTTTAACTGGAGAATTCACATCATTTACCCATGGTTTGTTTTTGTTTTTGTTTTTGTTTTTTTTTTTACTACTATTCAGATGTTTAGCAGCTTGATAATCTTGATATATTCTTGGTATATCCTAACTACGTGATATTATGTCTCAAGATTATTATGTGTTATATTTGAAGCTCTTTGAAAATAAGGTTAATCATTATGTTTTGAGAAATTTTTGCCTACAGTTTTTTTAAAATTGACTTTTGTTTTTCATTACTTCTGTAATTGATTTCCACCAGGTATTTCACTATTAAAAGTATTATTTTTGTAAGTTATATCGTGGCCGTATTAAGTTTTGTCATCTGCAGATAAGTTTTTACTTTGCTGACTTGCTGAAAATGCTTGACCAACATATTTCAACAAAACAATGGACGATATTGGACTTATGAAAAGGACTGTGATATTTTGAATGTGAATATCATTAAACTAATTCAAGATTTCCAAAACTCATGCGTAGAAGCTGACAAAGTTTTCAGACTGCTGTTGATCCAAAATTACATGGAACCAAAGTTAGCTGTATATGACTGAGTAAACAAAATGAATTACTGTAAGATTTATGAGAGTATTGCTGATGTTCGGTGTTCTATTTTTACATATAAGAAACCTTTTTTTTCTTTTCCTTCTTTTAATATGAGAATGAGTTATTTCAGTAACTAATAACATTATGTTGGCTACAGAATATCCTATGGATTAGAAGCATATCAAAGTTATAACTAAATATATTGAGTATGTTAAATGATTCCATACTTAATTCCACTTTGAAAGAATATTTTTTACATATGACCAGAGGAAGCCTTTTATGACCAGAAGTTAAAATCCCAAAATCTGCTTAACATTGCCCCAGGAGAATATGTATATTGGGAGAGAGAGCAATTAAAGGATTCATTGGAGCCTTGATAGAAAGGACTATACTTGGTCCTCTTTACTAATCTATGCGCTGCTAAACTGCAGGGAGTTATGATATGAATTCATCTGTCCCAGATGAAGGTCAACATCACCTCTACTTGGACTGTTGAGCCTACCGATGAACTTAGGCTAAAATTCAAACATTACAAGGATTAGAAGCTGATGACACCTGGTGTAGACTAGTCTTCCCAAGACTCCGGACCAGGCCTGTATCCAACCCACACCTAACTCAGTCTTCTGAAATCATTGGACTTTGTTTAATGCTTACTGCTTTCTATTGACCTTTTTGCTATCATTTTCTCTTTTGCAGTTACCTTGTGTGTTATTACCCTACTGCTGAAATATTGTTGGCATTATCCTCTGATAGTCATTCTAATTTGATGACCTGCTTAGGGTTAGAATCATTGCTATATATATTTTTTTGTTCTGAGTATTTTGGCAATTTTTCTGCTAAGAATTTTTCTTTGTACTCTGTATTCAGTTAATCTTATGATAGTAACTGAAGAGGTTTATCTTGTACTAGCCATAATTTGCTTTTTTTTTTTTTACATTATAAATGTCACATAAAGCTCTTTTATTTTTATTTTTTTATTGTGCTTTAAGTGAAAGATTACAGTTCAAGTTAGTTTCTTATACAAAAATTTATACATACACTGTTACGTCACCCTAGTTGCTCTCCCTATAATGTGACAGCACACTTCTCCTTTCCTCCCCTGATTTCCCGTGTCCATTCAGCCAGCTTCTGACCCTCTCTGCCTTCTCATCTCACCTCTGGACAGGAGCTGCCCATTTAGTCGCATGTATCTACTTGAGCTAAGAAGCACTCGCTTCATGAGTATCATTTTATGTCTTATAGTCCAGTCTAATCTATGTCTTAACATTTGCTTATTTTTTGCATTTGTATATTAATTTTTCAGCAGTGTTCCTCCATTATGAAGCTTTTCTTAGGTTTTATTCTGCTGTGGCTCACCACTCCCCTTGAGGCTTGGCGTGAAAATGCTTTGATCAAATTGTCCTAAGCGATGGCTAAGGCCAACAACTTAACTAATTGTTGGATTTGCCACCAAACCCTCAATCCAGACACTAGAACTCTGATCACTCTAGCTTATCCATTTAGAAATTATAGCATTGTGCCTGCTGCTGTGACTAATCATACTGCTACTTTCAAACAGGCTGTATGTTTCAGGTTGTGACACCCTCCCACTGCCAGAATTATTAACAAGTCCTCAAGTGCCATATTTCAATTTAACTCAAAACATCAATTGTATTCCTCATGGATATATATTTTTATTTGGCGGATCAAAATACTCCACTAAGAGGAGCACAAATCTGAATCACGAACCGTATGCATAGGCACTACCATGCTTAGATGATTTTAAAATGACATGCCAATGTAAATTTAGGAGCCCCTTTTAAAATTCATTCCTACAGTGATAGTATACATTGGACCCAGGAATCAAAAAGAGCTGATGCTCAAGGAAAGATAAGTACCAACACTGTAGCTGAAAACCCAGGGCTCAGATATTCCTTCCTTCGAGCCTTTTTGCCCTGGTATGAAGTAGCCAATTTAGGATATGCTGTCTGTAACTTATCTAGTATTATGGAAGAGTTTGCAGGCGACATTGCTGATGGCATTGAAGCCCAACAAAGGTCTCTAAATTCCCTGGTTGAGGTTGTGTTGGATAATAAAATTGTCCTGGAATTTCTTTTAGCCCAACAAGGAGGAGTATGCATCATTGCTAACACCTCTTGTTGTACCTGGATAAATGCATCAAAGGAGGTAAAACAAAATGTCAAACATTTACTAGATGGCTGCCTGGCTTCACAACCCTCTCTAACCTGAGTCCTCTTTCTTAGACATATTCAGTTGGTTACAAAAAAGGAGTAGGATCATGGATTTAGTCTATCTTGCTTGCTACTTTAACAATACTCATTGTAATTATAATTATTGTTGGAACTATCAAATGTTGTTTTAAAATTACCTCCAGTCCTATTACCCAAAGCACCAGTTTAGGGCCTATGAAAAGAATTATGTACATTAAGGGTATTCATGTTTAGATGGACTTGATCTTACTCCTTAAACCAGCCTCTTTTAAAGCCAGGTTATTGCTGTTGTAGGGTAAAAACATCACAAAGTTTTATAAAGAAAAGAGAAAGTTTTATTCAGCATATATTTAAAAAGGCATAAGTGGGAAGCGGAAAAGCATGCTGCCAGAGTTAATGTCTGCCCAAGTCCGAGGAAATATTACAGAATAAGCAAGAATGGGAAGATGGACAAGCATGCTGCTACAGCCATGTCTGCCTGAATTCAAAGAAATATTACAGAATAGACAAGAGTGGAAAAATGGAAAAGCATGCTGCCTGATTTAGGAAATAATATTGGAGTCATTATTCCCTGTCCTTGAGCATAGAGAATGTGACGTAGCTGGAGCTGGGCTCACAAAGACTCACAAGGAGACATCAACTGGGCCCTGAGGTATAAAGACAATAGCTAAGATAATCTTAGAAAGTATTTTTTAGGGAAACTTTCACATAAAGCCAATCAAACAGAGCACAAAAAACCTTCTACTCTTATCTTTTTCTATTAGCATTTAGTGAATAGAAATTTGTTGGACCAATGAAGACCCTCCTGACTCTTGTTACTGAAACCTGTACCAATGACTGTTAAGAAAGACAATTCAAAATGTAGGATCACAGTTTCTAGCCAATCTGAAAAGGCTAAGCTTTCAATGGTTTTGCACATTTGTAATGTTAATATATACTGATGGCTCTGTAATGTTCTTTGGACTTGGGCAGACATGGCTGTGGCAGCATGCTTGTCCATTTTCCCACTCTTGCCTATTCTGTAATATTCTTTGGACTCGGGCAGACGTGGCTGTGGAAGCATGCTTGTCTGTTTTCCCACTCTTGCCTATTCTGTAATATTCTTTGGACTCAGGCAGACATGGCTCTGGCAGCATGCTTGTCCGTTTTCCCTCATTTGTCTTGTTCTGTGATATTTCCCTGGACTCAGGCAGACGTGGCTCTGGCAGCATGGTTGTCCGTTTCCCGCTTTTGCCCTTTTGAATATATGCCGAATAAAACTTTCTTTTTGCTTTACTCAGCTTTGTGATGTTCTTCCCTACAACATGCCACAGCCATATCTTCCCTAGTCCAAGGAAATATTACAGAATGACCGGTATATATTAACAGTACAGAATGGGCAAACCACTGAAAGCTTTACCTTTTCACAAATTGACTAGAAACTGTGATCCTACATTTTGAATTATCTTTCCTAACAATCATTGGTACAGGTTTCAGAAGTGAGAGTCAGGAGGGTCTTCATTGCTCCAACAAATCTTATGTTCACTAAATGCTAATAGAAAAAGATAAGAGTGGAAAGTGTTTTGTGTTCTCTTTGATTGGTTTATGTGAAAGGTTCCCTAGAAGATATTTTCCAAGATTGTCCTAGCTATTGTCTTTATACCTCTGGGCCCAGTTGATGTGTCCTTGTGACCCCAGTTTCAGCTGGGTTACATTCTCTATGCTCAAGGACAGGGAAGAATGACTCTGATACTATTTCCTAAATCATTTTTCAATGCAGCCCACTCTATATGTCATTTCAAGGTTAACACTGTAGAAGTAGAGGCTCCAGCTATGGCATAGTGAAGATTTTATATGGTGCCTGGGTATTTATAAATAACATCTTGGGTCTTAAAGGCTTACTATAGTAAGCAGCCATCTATAAGAATCTCTGAAATACAGCAACAAAATAGTGTTCGCTTTCTTCCAACATCTTCTAATAATAAATTATATAAATCCAAGTCCATGAAGAAGAAAGCACTCTCCCCCAAATGGTGGTTGATAATGTGATCAAAGAATTTCTCAAAGATTCTGGATCTAAAGGAAGTAATGAATAAGAGCTCCAGAACAGAGGTGCCTGGCATATCTAGGGTGGCTGGCCTAGGAATAGGCCTGACTCCACTTTGTTTTGCACTCCTGCTTCTGCTTTAAAGCTATAATGCTTATACTAACATCGACAGTTTGCTGAACAGACAATGTGACTATGCTTAAACAAGTCCAGGCCAGTCCAGGCTATGCTTAGACAAGTCCAGCTAAGCCCAGGGAGGGTCTGAGAAAACAATCTTTATCAAAATGTGGCCATGCCTAGTATTGTAGGGGAAAAACATCATAAATTTTAGTAAAGCAAAAAGTTTTGTTTGACATATATTCAAATGGGCAGAAGTGGGAAACGGACAACCATGCTGCCAGAGCCATGTCTGCCTGAGTCCAAGGAAATATCACAGAACAGACAAATGTGGGAAAACGGACAAGCATGCTACCACAGCCACATCTGCCGGAGTCCAAAGAATATTACAGAATAGGCAAGAATGGGAAAATGGACAAGCATGCTGCCACAACCATGTCTGCCCAAGTCCAAAGAACATTACAGAGCCATCAGTATATATTAACATTACAAATGTGCAAAACCATTGAAAGCTTAGCCTTTTCAGATTGGCTAGAAACTGTGATCCTACATTTTGAATTGTCTTTCTTAACAGTCATTGGTACAGGTTTCAGTAACAAGAGTCAGGAGGGTCTTCATTGGTCCAACAAATTTCTATTCACTAAATGCTAATAGAAAAAGATAAGAGTGGAAAGTCTTTTGTGTTCTGTTTGATTGGCTTTATGTGAAAGTTTCCCTAAAAGATACTTTCTAAGATTATCTTAGCTATTGTCTTTATACCTCAGGGCCCAGTTAATGTGTCCTTGTAAGTCCTTGTGAGCCCAGCTCCAGCTGGGTCACATTCTGTATGCTCAAGGAGAAGGAATAAATGATTCTAATATTAATTTCCTAAATCACTAGGCAAGTCTAGGCGAGCCCAGGCAAGTCCAGGCAAGCCCAGGGACGGTAAACCAATCAGAATCTTGCTGGGAGGTTTCTGATTCTGCCCTGTAACTATCCCTGTGAAGCAGCCACCACCTTGGATTTGTTGGTTCTCACTTTGTATGGGCTAATGTCTCCCCATTCAAATGTTCCTTATGCTTTCAATAAATCTCTTCGTTTGACTTTAACAGAATCTGAAAGTTTTACTCTAGGATATCAATAATAATTGTCAAATTTTTATCACTAAACAGAAACTCCTGAAACTCAAGTCGATTTTGACTCATAGTGACCCTATAGGACAGAGTAGATCTGCTCTATAGGGTTTCCAAGGGTGTAAATATTTATGGAAGCGGACTGCCACATCTTTCTCCCACAGAGTGGCTAGTGGGTTCCAACTCCTGATGTTTCAGTTAGCAGCCAAGAACTTAACCACTGTGCCACCAGGGCCCCAGTAAACAGAAACTCACTGCTTCCTAAACAATCACTCCTTCTTTCAAATCCCTGCTTCCTACCCCTGGCAAAGTGGTTCCCTGTTTTCTAACAGATGAAGAATAAACTCTTAATACAGTAATCTAAAGTTCTCTGTAGTATTTTTACATCCTCTATTATCTGTCCTGGCCTCAATTCATTTGCTGCTCTTCTTGGCTGACTCCTCCCTGTCACCAGTGTCTGCCATGCTGTTTGCATTTATGTGCTGTTTCATTTACTGAGTGCTTTTTATATGCCAGGTATATGCAAAGTATGTATTCCTTTATTTAACCTGAAGTAAGCACTGTTTTCACAATTCCAATGATGAGAATTTGAAGGGTTAAGTAACTTGCCAAAGCCACGTATTTTAGGATATGGTGGAGTCAGGATTCAATCTTAGATCTTCTGACTTCAGAGTTTGTGCTCTTAAAAATTAAGTACATTTTCATCATTCTTTGAATAAGACTCTTGAGAATTCTCAGAGGCAGATATTGCCTGGCACAGAGTAAGCTCCTTATATAAATCAAATAATTAAAAAAAAAAAAATTGATGTAAGGGCCAAAGGAAAGCTCACATTAAAGTAAGGAACACAAAAATGTGGAGAAAATTAGATTAAATGTGATAGAGTTGAGTTTTTGCTAGGATGGTCAGGGAAGTAGCTGTGGAGGGAGGGTAGGGATTACAGGATATTCCAGGCAGGGGAAAGAGGGTGAGTAAGGTGTGGTGCATTCCACAGATACTGAACAGACCTCTTTGGTCAAAGTAAGATCCTGGCTAGGTGAAGTGGGAGACTAGGTTAAAGAGTCAGAAAGACAGAGAAGAGTTTGGATGTCCTTGAATAATAAGACAAGGAGTTCGAACTTTGTTGCATGATCATTTCAAAGTCACTTAAGATTTTTGAGTAAGGAGGAATATGTTAATAACTTTCATTAATGTTAAAGTAGCAAGAGAGTCATTGTTTCCAAGTTGGTGTTTTGCTGCCTGCCCCACCCCACCCTGACTTGGGAAACATTTCCTTAACTTTGCCTAAGCAATTTGCAAACACTCTTTAAGACCTGTTTAAGTCCTAACTGATAATTTCAACAAACATAATAGATCTCTTTCTTTTTGAAAGCTCTGGTAATTTGGTAATTTAAGTTTTGTGTAAGATTATTTCCTTTAATAGTTTGTTAGTTCCTAAAAAGCTGGGACCGTGCTTATATTGTGCATCTTCTTACAGGCCTAACGCGTGGTACTTCCTTTAAAACAAGCAAACAACAGTAACTATAAAATGCAAGCACATGATCTTACAACAAATGTCCTTATGTTGCAGTTGTTTTGTATATATGCCACCTTTTCCTTGAGGAAAGACCCATTTTATACATCTCTCCAGAGTCTGTCACAAACCAAACCTCTTGCCTTCGAGTCATTTTCAACTCATAGCAACCCTGTAGGACAGAGTAGAACTGTCCCATACGATTTCCAAGGTCGGTGGATGGATTCCAACTGCTGACCTTTTGGTTAGCAGCAGAGCTCTTAACACTGCACCACCAGGGCTCCAAGTCTATCACAGTGCTTAATAAATACTGCATTTCTTTCATGAATAAGATACTTGATTGGTTCTCTTTATCGTTAATGTGTCAACTGTAAACAAAGTCAAACATCTGTTATCAAAATTCTAAAGTGAATTCAAGAGTGGAATAATACCGCTGTGGGTTTTACAAAGATCTTTCTCAAAGTCAAATTACAATATCAAGAAATAAAAATGTTAAAATGTATGGTGAAATCAACACTGGACCCACTCTCGGTCCCAAACCTTGGACAAATCCGTTAACCTATCAGATGCACGTTTCTTCACAGAGTAAATGAGATAATGTATAAGCAAGCGGCAGGCATATAGTAGGCACTCCAACAGATTCGCTTCTTTCCTTCCAACTACATGAGGAGAAAAGAATCACTGAACCACAACTTTTGTCCTCCAGTTACTCTTCTTGGACTATTTTATGTTGCATCACGGAGTATGGAAAACACAACGGAGGGATGAGAGAAAGAAAAAAAGAAAGGGGCAAAAGAATGACAAGGGGCTAAACAGATTTGACTAAACCATTTTAGCAGTCTTCCTTTAATTTCCTTCATCTTGGGTCTAGCTGTCCGTCCAGCCCTCCTATAGCACATCTGTCCGACCTAACCGTTCCCGCCCCCCTCATTTAGCGTCTCGTCTGCCCACTGTGCCCCTACAGTCCACTTTTTCTAGAGTCTCTAAGTCTCTTTAACTCCCCCTTTCGTAGCAGAACTTGACCTGCAAGAAAGCAAAGATGCCAACCGCCCCTATCTCCTCCGGTTGGCCTCCTGCGGCCCCAGAATCCCTCTCCCGCCCCACCCCTGCCACCCCGGCGCCCCGCCCCGGGCGGGGAGGGTCGGTACGAGGGGAGGGCCTGCCAGGTGAGGCGCGGTCACTCTCCGCCTTTCACTTCCGCCCAGGTGAGGGAGGGCCGAGGCCGATCCGCCAGCCTCGGGCTCCCACCGGCGCCTCCGCGGGACCAGGTAAAGCGTGGGCTCCCGAGCTCTCCCTCCTGCGTCCGGAGCCTGCCTTCTCTGTCCCGACAGCGCCCTCCGCCCGCCCGGAGGGAGTGGGGACTGGAGGCGGAGGGCGCCGCCGGGGCGCTCGCCCGGGGCCGCGGGGTGCGGGGCGCTCGCGCCGCGCGCCTGCTCGGGCCCTAGCGGCGGGGCAGGGGTGTCTGTCCTTCAGTGTCGGGCCGTGTGACCCCACGGTGGCCCGGTGCTCCGTGCAGGGCTCGCCGGAGGCCTCCGGCCGCTGAGCCGCAAAGCCTCGGTAGGCCCTGCCGGTCTTCAGATCTCGGCCCACTGCTGTTCCGGGAATGGCACGGATCAGATTTTGCGCCCAGATAGGTGCTGAGGCTTCCGCCCAAGAACTGGATAGAGTTTTTCCCTCAACCGGTGATGGTGGGAGGAGTGAATAGGTGGTGCCCTGCCTCTGGGGCCTGGAGAAGGAGAGGGTGCCCAGTCCCGCCTGAGGGGCGACTTGGCCCGCTCTCGACGGTCGCCCGGTCGTCACGTCTCCGTGGTTCCCAGGTCAGCGCCAGGCTGACCTGGGCTCTGGTAGCCTCACTTGGTAGATGAGGAGGATCTGGAGGAAAACGCTCTGGCACCTAGCTTTTGGGGAAGTTCCTGGCTCCTTGCTTTAAGTCAAGCTCAGAAAAGCATTTTCAGATCCATCCCATATTGCGAGGCTCCCCGCCCCTCTGTCAGGTCTAGCAGGCGGAATTTATCTCGCTCGGAGTGCTCCGTTAGCATTGTGTCCTATCGCCAGATGCCTCTTACCACTTTGAACTCGAGGGAGTTGTTTCCTGGTTTGTCATTGCCACTAAGTAGGTTATCCTTTCAGGACCTTATTTCTCTAGATTGTTTTTCAGTTGCATTTAGGGTCTGGCCATTGGTAGGTGCGCAACAAGTGTTTCTTTAGTGAATGAAGAAGGCTTCTGAGACCTAGAGGAAAAAGAAATCTGAGTTCCATCAAAGGATTATACCACGTTCTATGCCGCTTAGGTTCTTTTTGGCTGTCAGTTTAATAGTGTCAAATCATTTGCACACATTTTTTTTAAAAATTGTGCTGTAAGTGAAAGTTTACAGTTCAAGTTAGTTTCTCATACAAAAATTTATACACACATTGTTATGTGACCCTAGTTGCTCTCCCTGTATCATGACAGCAGACTCCTTTCCACCCTGGATTTCCCATTTCCATTCAACCAGCTCCTGTCCCTTTTTGCCTTCTCATCTCTCCTCTGGACAGGGGCTGCTCATTTAGTCTCATGTATTTACTCAAGCTAAGAAGAACTCTCTTCACCAGTCTCATTTTATGTCTTATAGTACAGTCTGATCTTTGTCTGAAGAGTTGACTTCTGGAATGGTTTTGGTGCTGGGTTAACAGAGAGTCCTGGGGCCATGTCTTCTGTGGTCTCTCCAGTGTTAGGCCGTTAAGTCTGGTCATTTTACTGGAATTTGAGTTCTGCACCCTACTTTTCTCTTGCTCCATCAGGGACTGTCTGTTGTATTCCCTGTCAGGGCAGTCACTGGTGGTAGCTGGGCACCATCTAGTTCTTCTGGTCTCAGGCTGATGGAGTCTGTGGTTTATGTGGCCTTTTCTGTCTCTTGGGCTAATATTTTCCTAGTGTCTTTGGAAAAATCTGGTGGTGTAGTGGTTAAGACCTCCGGTTGCTAACCAAAAGGTAGGTGATTTGAATCCACCAGGTGCTCTTTGGAAACCCTATGGGGCAGTTCTAGTCTGTTCTGTAGGGTCACTATAAGTCAGAATCGACTCAACAGCAACAGGTTTTTTGGTTTTGGTGTTCTTCGTTCTCCTTTGCTTCTGGTGGGTTGGGACAGATTGATGCATCTTAGATGGCCGCTTGCTAGCTTTTAAGATCCCAGATGCAACGCACCAAAGTAGGATGCAGAACATTTTCTTAATAAACTTTGTTATGCCAGTTGACCTAGATGTCCCCTGAAACCACGGTCCCCAGATCCCTGCCCCTGATACTCTGTCCCTCAAAGTGTTTGGTTATATTCAGGAAACTTCTTAGCTTTTGCTTTGGTGCAGTTGTGCTGACTTCCCCTGTGGTGTGTGTTGTCCTTCCCTTCACCTAAGATAATTCTTGTCTACTGTTTAGTTAGTGAATACCCCTCTCCCTCCCTCCCTACCCTCATAACCATCAAAGAATGTTATCTTCAATGTTTAAACCTTTTCTTGAATTCTTATAACAGTGGTCTCATACAATATTTGTCCTTTTGCAACTGACTAATTTCACTCAGCATAATGCCTTCCAGATTCATCCATGTTATGAGATGTTTTGCAGATTCATCTTGTTCTTTATCGTTGCTTAGTATTCCATTCTGTGAATATACCATAATTTGTTTATCCATTTGTCCATTGATGGGCACCTAGGTTGTTTCCATCTTTTTTGCTGTTGTGAACAGTGCTGCAGTGAACATGGGTGTGCATATATCTATTCATGTGATGGCTCTTATTTCTCTAGGATATATTCCAAGGAGTAGGATTGCTGGATGGTATGGTACTTCTATTGTTAGCTTTTTAAGGAAATGCCAAATCGATTTCCAAAGTGGTTGTACCATTTTACATTCCCACTAACAGTGTATGAGTGTTCCAATCTCTCCACAGCCTCTCCAGCATTTATTATTTTGTGTTTTTTGGATTAATGCTAGCCTTGTTGAGGTGAGATGTTATCTCATTGAAGTTTTGATCTACATTTCTCTAATGGCTAATGATGGTGAACATTTCTTCATGTGTCTGTTAGCCACCTGAGTATCTTCTTTGGTGAAGTGCCTGTTCATATCTAGCCACCTGAGTATCTTCTTTGGTGAAGTGCCTGTTCATATCCTTTGCCCATTTTTTAACTGGGTCATTTGTCTTTTTGTTGTTGAAGTTTTGCAGTATCTTGTAGGTTTTAAAGGTTTGTCGTAGCCAATTTTTTTTCCCAGTCTGTAGGTTGTCTTTTTATTCTTTTGGTGAAGTCTTTTGATGAGCATAAGTGTTTGATTTTTAGGAGCTCCCATTTATCTAGTCTCTCTTCTGGTGCATTGTTACTTATGGTTCGTATTGTGTTTATGCCATGTATTAGGGCTCCTTGCATTGTCCCCATTTTTTCTTCTTCCATGATCTTTATTGTTTTTGATTTTATATTTAAGTCTTTGATCCATTTTGAGTTAGTTTTTGTGCATGGTGTGAGGTATCAGTCTTGTTTCAGTTTTTTGCAGATGGATATCCAGTTATGCCAGCACCATTTGTTAAAGAGACTGTCTTTTCCCAAAGTAATGGTCTTTGGGCCTTTGTCAAATATCAGCTGCTCTTAGGAGGATGATTTTATGTCTAAATTCTCAATTCTGTTCCATTGATGTATGTATCTGTTGTTGTACCAGTACCAGGCTGTTTTGACTACTGTGGCGGTATAATAGGTTCTAAAATCAGGTAGTATGAGGCCTCCCACTTTGTTCTTCTTGAGTAATGCTTTACTTATTCGAGGCTTCTTCCCTTTCTGTATGAGGTTGGTGATTTGTTTCTCCATCTCATTAAAAAATGCCGGTGGAATTTGGATCGGGATTGCACTGTATCTGTAGATTACTTTGGGTAGAACTGACATTTTTACAATGTTGACTTTACCTATCCATGAGCAAGGTATGTTTTTCCACTTATGCAGGTCTCTTTTGGTTTCTTGCAGTAGTGTCTTGTAGTTTTTGTTGTATAGATATTTTATGTCTCTGGTTAGATTTATTCCTAAGTATTTTATTTTCTTGGGGGCTATCGTAAATGGTATTGATTTGGTGATTTCCTCTTCAAGGTTCTCTTTGTTGGTGTAAAGGAATCCAGCTGATTTTTGTATGTTTATCTTGTATCCTGAAACTTTGCTGAAATCTTCTATTAGTTCCAGTAGTTTTTTTTGTGGATTCTTTGGGGTTTTCTGTGTAATAGATCATATCATCTGCAAATGGAGATACTTTGACTTCTTCCCTACCAATTTGGATGCACTTTATTTCTTTTTCTGGCCTAATTGCTCTGGCTGGGACCTCCAGCAAGGTGTTGAATAAGAGTGGTGATAAAGGCATCCTTGTGTGGTTCCTGTTCTCAAGGGGAATGCTTTCAAAGTCTCTCCATTTATGGTGATGTTGGCTGTTGGCTTTGCATAAATGCCCTTAATTATACTGAGGAATTTCCTTTCTATTCCTATTTTGTTGAGAGCTTTTATCATGAATGAGTGTTGGACTTTGCCAAATGCCTTTTCTGCATCGATTGATAAGATCATGTGGTTCTTGTCTTTTGTTTTATTTATGTGATGGGTTTCATTGATTGTTTTTCTAATGTTGAACCATCCCTGCATACCTGGTCTAAATCCCACTTGATCATGGTGAATTATTTTTTCTGATATGTTGCTGAATTCTATTGACTAGAATTTTGTTGAGGACTTTTGTGTCAATGTTCATGAGGGATATTGGTCTGTAATTTTCATTTTTTGTCGTGTCTTTACCTGGTTTAGGTGTCAGGGTTATGCTGGCTTCATAGAATTATTTTGGGAGTATTCCATCCTTTTCTCTGCTCTGAAATACCTTTAGTAGTAGTGATGTTAACTCTTCTCTGAAAGTTTGGTAGAATTCTCCAGTGAAGCCATCCAGGCCAGGGCTTGTTTTTTTGTCGGAAGTTTTTTAATTACCTTTGCAATCTCTTCGTTTGTTATAGGTTTATTTAGTTGTTCTACCTCTGTTTGTGTTAGTTTTGGTAGGTAGTGAGTTTCTAGAAATTTGTCCATTTCCTCTAGGTTTTCAAATTTGTTAGAATACAATTTTTCATAGTATCCTGTTATGATTCTTTTAATTTCATTTGGGTCTGTTGTGATATCACCCATCTCATTTCTGATATGGGTTATCTGCTTCCTCTCCCGTTTTTCTTTTGGCAGTTTGGCCAGTGGTTTATCGATTTTGTTGATCTTTCCAAAGAACCAGCTTTTGGTCTTGTTAACTGTTTCAATTGTTTTTCTATTCTCTATTTCGTTTAATTCTGCTCTAATTCTTATTATTTCCTTTCTTCTGGTGCCTGAGGGCTTCTTTTGCTGCTCTCTTTCTACTTGTTCCAGTTGTAGGGTCCATGTTTTGATTATAGCCCTTTCTTCTTTTTGGTTGTGTGCATTTATTGCTCTAAACTGACCTCTGAGCACTGCTTTTGCTGTGTCCCAAAGGTTCTGGTAGGATGTGTTTTCATTCTCATTTGATTCTATGAATTTCTTTATTCCATTCTTAATTTCTTCTATAACCGAGTAGTTTTTGAGCAAGGTATTGTTCAGTTTCCATGCGTTTGATTTTTTTGCCTTGCTTTTTCTGTTGTTGATTTCTACTTTTATGGCTTTATGGTTAGAAAAGATGCTTTGTAATATTTCAATGCTTTGGATTTTGTGAAGGATTGCCTTACGGCCTATTATGTGGTCTGTGTTGGAGAATGTTCCATGTGTGTTGGAAAAGAAAGTATACTTGGCTGCTTTTGGGTGGAGTGTTCGGTATATGACTGTGTGATCAAGTTGGTTGATGGTAGCATTTAGCTCTTCCATGTCTTTGTTGAGCTTCTTTCTGGATGTTCCGTCCTTCATTGAAAGTGGTGTTGAAGTCTCCTATTAGTATTGTGGAGCTATCTATCTGTGTTTTCCGTGCTGTTAGAGTTTGTTTTATGTATTTTGGAGCCCTGTTGTTGGGTGCGTAAGTGTTGATTATAGTTATGTCCTCCTGGCGTGTTGACCCTTTAATCATTATTTAGTGTCCTTCCTTATCCTTTGTGGTGGATTTTACTTTAAAGTCTATTTTGTCAGAGATTAATATTGCCACTCCTATTCTTCTTTGAGTGTTGTTTGCTTGATGTATTTTTTTCCATCCTTTGAGTTTTAGTTTGTTTGTGTCTTTAAGTCTAAGGTGTGTCTCTGGTAGGCAGCATATAAATGGATCGTGTTTTTGTTATCCAGTCTGCCACTCTCTGTCTCTTTATTGGTGCGTTTAGTCCATTTATATTCAGCGTAATTATCGATAGGTATGAGTTTAGTGCTGTCAGTTTGATGTCTTTTTTTTGTGTGTGGTTCACAGTTTCTTTGTTCCACTTAATTTTCTGTGCTGAGTCTTTTTCTATGTATTTTCTTTTTATCTTTTTCATTGTTGTTGATTTTGTGTTTGCTGAGTCTTTATATTTTTCTAGTTTTTTATTTTGACTTGTAGGATTGTTAGTTTACTTTGTGGTTACCTTAAGATTTACCCCTATTTTTCTAAGTTTATACTACTCTTTTATTTCTTGATAGTGCTTTGACTTCCTCTCCATATGAAAAATCTGTGTCTACATATTCTAAGTCCCTCTTTTTTTTTTTTTTTCTTAATGTTGCCATCCTTTAATATTGACATCTGTTTCCCTATTTTCAGTGTTTTAGCTTTGATTTACTTTTGTGACTTTCCTATCTGGGTTGATATCTGGTTGCTCTGTCCTGTCTTCTAGTCTTGGGTTGTTATCTGATGTTAACTGATTTTTTAACTGGAGAACTCCCTTTAGTATTTCTTGTAATTTTGTTTTGGTTTTTTCAAATCCCGTGAATTTCTACGTATCTGGAAATGCCATAATTTCAGCATCATATCTGAGAGACAGTTTTGCTGAATGTAGAATTCTTGGCTGGCAGTTATTTTCCTTCAAGGCTTTATATGTGTCATCCCATTGCCTTCTTGCCTGCATGGTTTCTGCTGAGTAGTACAAGCTTATTCTTATCGTCTCTCCTTTGTAGATGACTTTTCATTTATCCCTAGCTGCTCTTAAAATTCTCTTTTTATCTTTGGTTTTGGCAAGTTTGATTGTAATATGTCTTGGTGACTTTCTTTTGGGATTTACCTTATGTGGGGTTTGATGAGCATCTTGGATAGATATCTTGTCATCTTTCACGATATCAGGGAAGTTTTTTGCCAACATATCTTCAACAATTTTCTCTGTATTTTCTGTTATCTCCCCCACCCACCCCATTCTGGTACTCCAGTCACTCATAGGTTATTCTGCTTGATGGAGTCCCATATAATTCTTAGGGTTTCTTTATTTTTTTAAATCCTTTTATCTGATTTTTCCTCAGATAAGCTGGTGTCAAGTGCTTTATCTTCAGTCTCACTAATTCTAACTTCCATTGCATCAATTCTGCTCCTATGACTTTCTACTGAATTGTCTAATTCTGAAATTTTATTGTTTATCTTCTGGATTTTTGATTGCTGTCTCTCTATGTATTCTTGCAACCTGTTAAATTTGTCATTATGCTCTTCTCTAATCTTTTTAATTTCCTCTGTTGTGTATCCTGCGTTTTGCTTAATTTCCTTCCTAATTTCTTGAAGAGTTCTGTATATTAATCTTTTGTATTCTGCCTCCGGTAATTCCAATAAATTTTCCTCCTTTGGAAAATTTCTGGATTCTTTATTTTGGGAGCTTGTTGAAGCCATTGTGGATTGTCTGTTTATGTGATTTGATATTGACTGTTGTCTCCGAGCCATCAATAAGTTATTATATTTATTTATTTTATGTTTGCTTACTGTGTCCTTGCTTGTTGTTTTGTTTTGATATGCCCAAATAGGCTGCTCGAATGAGCTAGTTTGGTTATTGGCAACTTTGAAGCTCTAATGTCCTGCCACCTGGTGGTTAGATCTGTTACTAGGTATGTGAGCTTAGGAGTCTGCCCACTCCTCCTGTATGGATTCAGCTCAGGTGCCCAGGTCGATAGCCACCAAGTGTGTAGTATAGGCTCTCACTTACAGCCCTAGACAGGCATGGGTGATTGGTGTATGCCCAGACATCTGGCTGCAGCAAGGGGACATACTCTGAGTGAAGCAGGGGGCTGATGGCCACCCCCGAGTGTCCAGAAGGAAGGCATGTCCCTGTTGCCTAGAGCACGTAGGTGGGTGGGTTTTGCCGCTGCACTGTGAGCTCCCAGTGCTGTTGGCTGTAAGGACTGGGGTGTACCTCTTATTCATGGGCCCTTCTCACAGGTGGCTAGGTGGCATTTGTGGAGCTACCAGTCCTTAGGCCCCTGATGTGGGTTGGTGAAGACCCTGCTTAATGGGCAGAGCAGTGTCAAATGTCAAGAACCTGCCACTTCACAGCTGAAACAGTTAAAGTTAGAGTTCCGGTATATACCCTGTTGTACTGCAGTAATGAGGACCTACTCTTCAGATGGGCCCACACAAGTCTCTGCAGGGGGTACGGCACTCAAAGTCCATGGATCTCTTATGCCTGTGCCTAGGCAAAGGAGCTGCGCCTACCCTGGGTTCCTGGCTTAGTGGAGCTGGCAGTTTATTTTTTCCTGTTGGTTAATTTGTTCACTCTCCAAGGCTGGGAGAATGGTTCAGGGTGTATGATGGATCCTACTTCCGACCCAGGGCGCTTGGCAATTGCTGAAGCTGGTCTGGGACCCAGTGCAAAGCAGGGAGTGGGGATGTAAATGGGAGAGAGGTTTTTCCCTGGGTGGGGGGTGGGGGTGTTTTTGATCAGCACAGTAGGCCGTAAGCAATGCTTCTCACTGTTTCTGAGTGGCCGTATAGACTCTCTGGTGCTGGGTCTCTCCTGGTGTGGAATACACCTCCTGAGCACCAATGCTTTCCTGCCTCACCGCTCACCACCAAGCTGATCAGGCCTGAAGAAGCTCAGGCTCTTGCCAGGTCAGGTCTGGCAACTCCTCACTGCTTCCAAACTGTCTCTGCCTCCCCCTGCCGCTCAGTCCGGTTCCTTAACTCTGCCTTTGATGTTCAGGGCCCCTAGATTGCCATATATAATTGAATCGTTTGTTTTTTTGGGTCTTTGTTGTAAGAGAGTCCAAAGGAAGCGTCTGACTACTCTGCCATCTTGGCCCCATCTCCTGTACTATTTTTATTAGAAGAAGCTCAAGTTAGTGCGTGTTTCCACTCTGATAATTACTTTGTTAAAAGGTATTTTGTTGATAACTGCCGTCAAGTGGGCCCCCAACTCATGGCAACTCCATGTACAATGGAATGAAACACTGGTGGGTCCTTCTCCATCCCACTGAACAGTTGTGGATCAGACCACTGTGATCTATAGTATTTTCATGGATGATTTTTCCAAAAGTAGATCACCAGGCTTTTCTTCTTAGTTCATCTAAGCTAGAAACTCCGCTGAACTGTTCAGTATCCTGGCAACATGCAAGCTCCATTGTCAGATGGGTGGTGGCTGTGCTTGAGGGGCATTGGCTGGGAATTGAACTTGGGTCTCCTGCATCGAAGGTGAGAATTTTACTACTGAACAACACCAACAAAGTAGTTGATTAATTTTAGTGGCAAATGAGTGGTTTTTGGAAAAAAGCCAGAAGGGAGAAGGGTGATGAACTTGTTTTGTCTATCACAAGCATTCCAAAAATGGTATGAGCATAATTTCTGTAGCGAAGTTTAGGACACATAGACTGCAGTGTGGGGAAAATGGAACAAAATATTTGTGGTGGAAACTAATCATTACTGAAGAGTATAAGTGCCCAGGTCTTTTCAGCAGGGAACTGGCCACACAATCAGAGATCCTTAAGTACAACAGTTGCCCAAATTTGTTTTTGTGTTCTTCATCAAAGAAAATTGCCACCAACAGGAATACAAACCACAAAGCCAGCCAGGTTACAGGCGGAGTATTGATAATCACTGATTAATTTTGAATAGTTCAATGAGAAAATTTGTCTTTAGCTAATTTAATTATTCTAAGGAACTGACTGAATTTTCAGTTCTGATTCTGAGTTTTAACATGTTATCTTTTAGCTTTGATTTCAACAGTGTCCTGAATGTTCAGTATCAATTATTGCCTACGTCTTAGGCAAATAGCCCAAAATGTCAAGTTGGTTTTGGGATTTATGTTTCTGTTTCCAAATTCCAGGGATATAGAACTTTGACAGCATCCAAATATATGTTGTCTTCTGTTCTGTCGAGTCGATCCTGACTCAAAATGACCCTATATGACAGAGTAGAACTGCCCCATAGGGTTTCCTAGGCTGTAATCTTTAAGGGAGCAGATCACCAGGTCTTTTCTCCTGTGGAACCTCTGGTGAGTTTGAACTGCTGGTCTTTTGATCAGTAGCAGAGTGCTTGACCATTCCAGCACCATGGCTCCTCAGCCAGATATATAGCATACCAAAAATATAGGGGGTTACAAAACACCTTGGTCATTTGATAAAAAGGCAAGGCTGACACCCTGTTTTGAATCTACATTTGCATGGCAACAAATGTATTTGGAGTCCAGGTGGAGAGCCACCATTCATCTTTGGCCGCGAGAGTTTGTTTCACCTTTAATCGATAGCTCATAAATGCTGAGCTTTGGGGGCAAAGGCTTGATAATTAGACACATCTTGAACTTTGCTCTCCACAGGAAGCAATAGAAACTTAAAGCCATTCATGGACTTTAGTTTTTAAATAACTTCTGAAATCATGACTTCATTTACACTTGATAACTCTTTGATTCTTCAAACTTGCTGATTCCATTGAGATCTGGGGAATTCGTATTGGGGAGTTATGTGCAGTCTAATTGTGATCTGCCCAATTCACATGCACAGTTAGAGGCTGAATGCCTATAGTTTCTTAAACCAATTGCCAGTGATGTTTTTCTCCCAAATTTTCAAGATAGAAGTATCAGATGTCTTGTTAAATCAGTGGCAAGATATATTCTTGTGAGCTGCTGGAAGTCTGAAAAGTGTGTTCCTCAGGGTCCTTAATTCTCCTAAATTCTTGATCTGAGGATGTTAATAAGTCTTTTCAATAAGTTTCCTCCACCTAGAAATTTAAATTAAATTAAATTTCTAGCACTGCATCAGCTTTTTTCAAATATTCCATTAATAGGTGATGGCTAAGGACATGTGTATAAAAAAAAAGCCACAATGTTATAATAATTTCCTTCAATCAAATCATACAGTGAACCAGACATGAAAAATTCATGGCATAAACTCTCTGGGTAGATGATGGAGTGGAACTGCTGAGCACAATAAACTTCTCAATCTCTGGAGACTGTACAACATGAGCAACAGGAGGGCAGTGGCATGCCATGGCTCTTTAATGTCTAGGCTATGACCGATCGATTGTAGGTAGGCTGTGACAAATTAAACTCAGCTTTACCATGTTTAAACACTTGATATTCCTTGCTGTAAGCTGGGTTAGTTTTTCTTCCTGTTGCTGTTGAGTTAGCTCTGACTAATGGTGACCCCATGTACAGCAGAAAGAAAGGTTGCCCAGTCCTGTGCCATCTTCATGATTGTTTGTATAACTTGAGTCCATTGTTGTGACCACTGTGTATTTTGGGTGCCTTCCAGCCTAGGGGGCTTATCTTCCAGCATTATATTGGACAGTATTCTGTTGTGATCCATAGAATTTTCATTGGCTAATTTTTGGAAGTAGATCACCAGGTTTTTCTTCCTAGTCTTAGTCTGAAAGCTCCACTGAAACTTCTCCACTGTGGGTGACACTCCTGGTATTTGAAATACTAGTGGCATAGCTTCCAGCATCATAGTTTCTTAGCCTAGCTAAGTAGGTAAAACTTGTTTGACTGAAGATTGCCTATGACCATACTCTAAGAGACGTAAGTTTACATTTAGCCTGAGTGCTACATGCTGGATGTCCAGTGGTAAGAGTTACTTGTGCTTCTTCCCTTTCTTTCCTCATGTGCTCTTAGGGTTTTAGTCCCCTTCCCTAGATATTATCTAACACTATGGAATTGTAGTTATTTTCCAGGTCTGGTTTGTGAACATTGTTTAGCTTTTGTTAAATATGAGTCAGAGTGTTGGCTGGCCAACCAGTTTTTAAGTACCCCTCTCTTTCCGTTGGGAGGAGCTCCCACCCCTTTCCAGTGGGTGGAGTCCCTGGGTGGTACAAGTGGTTAAGCACTCAGCTACTAACTGAAAGGTTTGCCATTCGAGTTCACCTAGAGATGCCTCAGAAGAAAGGCCTGGTGATCTATTTCTCTGAAGGATCACAGCTGTGAAGATAATTCTATTCTGATGCACGTGGGGTTGCTACGTGTTGGAATCAACTCAATGGCAACTGGTTTTGTTTTTTTTCCACTGAGATACTCCATCACCATGTTTTCCAAAATGTACAGGGAGATCCGTTGGGAGTAGGAAGATGATAGTAAGACTTTATTTTTTAGTTTTTACTTCACTCTCATGAAGTTTCTGTTTTATATATATATTTTTTAATGTACATGGCATATTAGTTCAGTAATACATGCTTATTATAAAAAATACATTGTGGTGAGTAGTCAGCATATTTTCACTGATGGGAATATGTGTTTAAAAAAGTTGGGAGACTTACTCATCTATACCATTATCAGAATTACCTTTTCAAAATAGAAATCTGGACTCAATACTTCCCTACTTAAAAACCTTTAATTACTTCCCGTTGCCTACAGGATAAAGACCAGTCTACTTAACATTATTTACAAGTACCCTCTTAAAGTAGCCTATCTAAACCCATGCTTCTCAAACTATTGGTGATGAAACGTCAGATTTTTTCCCCCCAGTCTTTCAGGGACCGATATTTTTGTAAACTATTAGAAAATGAAATTTAGAAAAGATATAAAATGTAAGGTCAGATTTTTTATTACTAAATGTAACAGACATTAACATTACTCTGCTATATTGCTACGAAGGTTTCTAAATGCTTATTCTCAATTTCGGTAGTTATCTCTTTGTAGGCCAGGCATCAAGTTTGCAGTACACACTTGGAGTAACACTGATCTAAACTACTCTTTCACCCTTTCTGTTACTTCTAGAGACCATACATTGGGCCATGTAGGTCCCAAGGTGGTGCAGACGGTTTGTGCTCAACTGCTAGCCTAAAGATTGGCAGTTTGAACCTAGCCAGTGGTACCATGGAAGAAAAGTCCTGGTGATCTGCTTCCGTTAAGATTACAGCTAAGAAAACCCTATGGAGCAGTTCTACTCTATGATACGTGGGGTGGCATGAGTCAGAATCAGTGGTAACTAACAGCAACAACAGAGCTGGTTACTATTTTCACAGCAAGCCATGTGCTTCTACACCTGCATGCAGTGGTTCTCAAATTGTCATCTCTGGGCCAGCAGCATCAGGATCACATGGGAACTTGTTAGAGATGCAAATTTTCATGGCCCAACCCAGACATCTGAATCAGAAAGCCCTGGTGGTGCAGTGGTTAAAGTGCTCGACTGCAACCTTAAAGTCAGCAGTTCGAACCCACTAGCTGCTCTGCGGAGAAAGATGTGGCCAGCTGCTTCCGTAAAGATTTACAGCCTTGGAAGCCCTATGTCAGTTCTTCCCTGTCCTTTAGGGTCGATACAGGTGGGAAAATGACTCCACGGCAATAGGTTTGGTTTGGTTTGGTTTCGGTTTAGGGCCCAACAATTGTGTTTTAAGCCTTCCAGGTGATTCTGAAGGAGCCCTGGTGATGCAGTGGTTAAAGCGCTTGTCTGCTTACCCAAAGGTTGGCGGTTCTAAACCTCCAGTGGCTCTGCTGGAGAAAGATGTGGCAGTATGCTACCGTGAAGATTTACAACCTTGGAAACCCTATGGGGTTGCTATGAGTTGGAATCCACTTGACAGCAATGGGTTGGGTTTGGTGTGGTTTAGGTGATTCTGATGCAAGCTGATGTTTGAGAACCACTGACCTAGTGTTAGCCCTATATGTCCTTCAAACCAGGACACTTTTGAGAATGAATGGAGTACTATTAACAATGCTAGGTAAACTGGGACTGTTTGGGCAAATCAGGATGAACAGTCACCCCACGTTTACTGGAATGCTCATTCCCATTCTTTTATTAAGAGGGAGGTTTCTAATGTGTTCTCAGATTAGTGTTCCTAAGCTTTCCTAGGCAGGGTTAGTCACTCTCACTTTATGATTTCTCTTGGCACATGGTGCACACTTCTGCTGTTGTATGTATATGTCTTACAGTCTAATTGCATTGTGTTACCATTCTCTTGCTCTGCATCTCTCTTGCTGTCATTAGGTTATCTTACCCATCACCTTTTTGTTGCTTTTATTATTTTTTAAATTATAAAATTAATACATGCTTTTTAAATAAAATTCAAGTGTCACTGAAATCTGTAAAGTGAAAAGTCTAATTTTATCTCTCCATTCTCTCTTCTGCTTTCTAGAAGTCATCATTGTTACTAAATGGACTGTATCTTTCTAAATCTCTTTCTAGAAACCTACACTCAAACACACATGCAGATACATTTTTTTCTTACAAAAATGAGAAAATACATACATATTCTGAAACTTGCTTTTCTCCCATTCAGCTATATATATATTGGATAACTTTCCTGTGTTAACAAACAGGGTTTAACTGTCAAAGCATCCTCACATGAATGAGAGATCTTAACCAACACAAACTTTACTAATGAGTCATAAGCTATCTACAGTAGCCTGGCAGAGACAAGCATTCTTTCCTGGAGAAGTCAAGCCGGCAGAAGCAGCTTCCAGAAGTGTCCCTTTCTTCCACCAAAGACCAAACCCATTGCTGTCAAGTCAATTCCTACTGATATTGACCCTGTAGGACAGAGTAGAATTGCCCCATAGTGTTTCCAATGCTGTAAATCTTTACGGAAGCAGACTGTCACGTCTTTCTCCTGCGGAGTGGCTGGTGGGTTCAAACCACCAAACTTTCAGTTAGTGGCTGAGTGCTTAACCGCTTGCACCACCAGTTCTTCTTCTTTCTTCCATATTAGGCCACATTATCAACATGCTTAAAATACCTAGTTGCATATGGATTCACATAAAATCATTTATGAATGTATTTCTGACAGTCTTTGACTACAGTTTTAAAATTCAACCTTAGCATGCATTTTTTGTTTTGGATTAGTAGGAAAGTTCTGATGGAAATCCCCAGTTTTACACTCCATTAGTTACACAAACAGAAAATGTCTGTGTCATTATCTCCCATTTTCCAGCTGGCCATACCCGATAAATCCATAAATTCCAGAATTATTTACAAAAAGCAATTAAGACAGAACAGGGATATCCTGACATTTTTAAAGGAGGGACTGTTATCTATAGAAAACCATTAGCATGTTTGCAAGGAGGTCTGGTATCACACAGGGAATCCCAGGCAGAAGGAATGAGCCACCTCCTTGCTTGCTGTTAACTGTTTCCTTCTGTTTGTTTCCCTACATTCAGACCTACTTTATTATTTTAGTGACTGATTGCTATTAATAGCAATTAGTTTTGCTATTAAAAGCAATGCTGTGGTAAATATTCTTGTGCATACATCTTTTTGCCCTTTATTAAGTATTTCTTTCAGAGAGACACCCAGAAGTAGATATTCTGGTTACAAGAGAATGCAGTTTAAAATATTGAGAGATACTGCTAAATTGTCCTCTAAAAACATTGGGCAAATTTGTATTCCCACCTACTTCTTCTCCATAACATCAGGAGTACAGGCTATTATTAATTAAAAAATAATGCCAGTCTGACAGTCTAAGACAGCATCTCATTGCTTCAGCTTGCATTCTTTGATTCAGAGAGGTTGATGACCCAAAAGCTGTTCTTATTGATTGTTTGGGTTTATACTGCTATAGAAAAGGACAGTGTCATTGTAACTGCCCTTCTGTTATTCATACGTACCTGTCAATGGGTAGTTGTAAGGGTTGCACAGTCAGGCTTGCTTCTATAATGCTGTATTCAGCAGTTCTTTTCATAGTTTTCATTGAGTCCAGTGAAAATATGGATGGAAGGCTTGGACTTTTCAGTGCTGATGACATCTCTTCCTTTTTTTTTTTTTTTAATTGTGATAAAAATATATGTAACAAAACATTTGCCATTTGAACAGTACAATCCAGTGATATTAATTACGTTCGTCATGTTTCTCAACTATCACTACTATCCGTTCTTTATTGGTTTTTAATATGCTTTCTTGCTTAATGACCTTGAATTAGAAGATAAAGGTCTCATTCAGCCACTGATCCAGGGTTGATGTAAGAAAATTTTGATTGTGTAGTACTTATATTTCTTTTCTTTTTTTTGTATTATTGTGCTTTAGGTGAAAGTTTACAGCTCAAGTTAATTTCTCATATAAAAATTTATACACATACTGTTTTGTGACATTAGTTGCAGTCCCCACAATGTGACAGCACACTCCCCCTTTCTACCCTGGGTTCCCTGTGTCCATTCAACCAGTTCCTGTCCCTTCCTGCCTTCTCATCCTGCCTCCAGACAGGAGCTGCCCATTTGGTCTTGTGTATCTGATTGAAATAAGCACACTGCTCATGTGTATTATTTTTTGTTTTATAGTCCTGTCTAATCTTTGTCTGAAGAGTGGGCTTTGGGAATGCTTTTAGTTCTGGGTTAACACAGAGTGTCCAGGGGCCATGGTTTCAGAGGTTCTTTCAGTCTCTGTCAGACCATTAAGTCTGGTCTTTTTATGTGAATTTGAGTTCTGCTCCACACTTTTTCCTCCTCTGTCCAGGACTCTCTGTTGTGTTCCTGATCAGGGCGGTCAGTGGGCACCATCTAGTTCTCGTCTCAGACTGGTAGAGTCTCTGGTTTATGTGGATCTTTAGTCTCTTGGGCTAATGTTTTTCTTGTGTCTTTGGTGTTCTTCATTCTGCTTTGCTCTAAGTGGTTTGGGACCAACTGATGCATCTTAGGTGGCCGCTCACAAGCTTTTAAGACCCCAGATGCCACTCACCAAAATGGGATGCTAAACATTTTCTTAATAAAGTTTGTTACACTGATTGACCTAGATGTCCCCCGAAACTATGGTCCCGAAGCCGTAGCCCTAGCTACTCTGCCCCTTCAAGTGTTTGGATGTGTTCAGGAAACTTCTTAGCTTTTGCTTTGGTCCAGTTGTGCTGACTTCCCCTGTAGTGTGTGTTGTCCTTCCCTTCACTGAAGATAAACTTTGTCTACTATCTAGTTAGTGAATTCCCCTCCCTCTCCCTCCCTCCTCACCCTTGTAACCATCAAAGAATGCTTTCTTCTGTGTTTAAACCTTTTCTTGAGTTCTTATAATAGTGGTTTCATACAATATTTGTCCTTTTGTGACTGACTAATTTCGTTAGGCATACATATTTTGAATAGGTGGATTTTATTGCATCCTAAAAATATTACCTGTAGGTCTTAAGAGTCATGTGACCTTGTTACCGTAGCTGGACAACTCTTAGATCATACTCATCAGCCTGTTGAATGGTCCTTTTTTCAGAGACATAGATACTATCCCAAAATTTTCAGATAGCCTTGTTTTTAACTGTTGTGGCTTGCCGAATTGATACCAGTTGAATGTCATTTCCTTTAAGAATTAACTCATCTTTCTGGGCTTGAGATACTGAATAAACACCTGGCCTCATCTGATCTCTATGGATGTTATTTTTCACCCAGGAAGCTTCGGATTTCAACAAAAGACCTACCCTCTTGAATGACAATGTTGTTGGGGAAGTGAGCATACACAGACCTCATCTTGTAACAAAAGCCCAGTGTAACACCGTTGATCATTGTCATGGATTGAATTGTGTCCCCCCAAAAATGTGTGTATCAACTTGGCTAGGTCATGATTCCCAGTATTGTATAATTGTGTAATCTGATGTGATTTCCTTATGTGTTGTAAACTCTATAACTATAATGAGGTTATATATGATTTCCTTATATGTTGTAACTCTATCACTCTGATGAGGTTATACTGATGAGGTCTTCAAGATTGGATAGTGTCTTAATCCCATCTCTTTTGAGATATAAAAGAGAGAAGTGAGCAGAGACCCGCGGGAGCCTCATACCATCAAGAAAGCAGTGCCTGCACACTACAGGGGAAGTCAGCACAACTGGACTAAACCAAAGCTAAGAAGTTTCCTCAATACAATCAAATACTTTGAGAGACAGAGTAGCAGGGATGGGAGGTCTGGGGACCATGCTTTCAGGGGACATTTAGGTCAATTGGCATAACAAAGCTTATTAAGAAAATGTTCTCCATCCTACTTTGGTGAGTGGCGTCTGGGATCTTAAAAGCTTGTAAGCGGCCATCTAAGATGCATCAATTGGTCCCAACCACTTGGAGTAAAGGAGAACAAAGAACATCAAAGACACAAGGAAAGTATTAGCCCAAGAGACAGAATGGGCCACATAAACCAGAGACTTCATCAGCCTGGGACCAGAAGAACTAGACGGTGCCTGGCTACCACCAATGAACGTCCTGACAGGGAACACAACAGAGGGTCCCTGATGGAGCAGTAGAAGGATGGGATGCAGAACTCAAATTCTAGTAAGAAGACCAGACTTAATGGTCTGACTGAGACTGGAGATGCCCCAGAAAGCATGGCCCCTGGACTCTCTATCAGCCCAGAACTAAAACAATTTCCAAGGCCAACTCTTCAGACAGGGGTTGGACTGGACTGTGGGACGTAAAGTGATACTTGTGAAGAATGTGCCTCTTACTTGCAAATCATCAAAATGGTAGTCAAGTAGATACAAGAGACCAAAGGGGCAGCTTCTGTCCAGAGGTGAAATGGGAAGGTAGAGAGAGTTAGGAGCTGGTTGAATGTTCATGGAGAATCAGGGGCAGAGGGGAGGAGTGTGCTGTCACAGAATGGGGTGAGCAGTTGGGGTCTCATAACAATGTATGTAAAAAAAAAAAAGCTTCGGTATGGGAGACTAACTTGAAATGTAAACTTCATTTAATTACAACAATTAAAAAAAAAAAAAAAAAAGCAGTGCTGGGAGCAGAGCGTGTCCTTTAGGCCTGAGGTTCCTGCACAGAGAAGCTCCCAGCCCAAGGTAAGAATGATGCATCACAAGGACCTTCCTCCAGAGCTGACAGAGAGAGAAGGCCTTCTGCTGGAGCTGATGCCCTGGATTTGGACTTGTAGCCTACTGGACTGTGAGAGAATAAACTTCTGTTTGTTAAAAGCCATCCGCTTGTGGTATTTCTGTTATAGCAGCACTAGATGACCAAGACAATCATGTTCTATATGTGACTTCAGATAGTGCAAACTGTAGCCAGTTCATTTCTATTTCCCCACCATTTGTCAAAGTGAAGCGTCTTTTTTTTCTTTCCGAGGAGACTGAGTTCTACAATGATGTGATTGAAGTTCCTCTGCAGGATTCCTCTGGGGACCTTCACAATAACTGTGTGTCCCTTCAGAGTGATGTCGATATTATCTGGAATGTCGACAGTCGGGTTGCTGAGAATGGTCTTCATTCTCACCATAGATGTGGCCAAGAGAACAACATGATATTTTTGAGGTTCATTCATGTTGGGTGTATCAGTAATTTTTTTTCCATTTTATTTCTAGTATTCCATTACATTTACACTCCATAATTTATCTGTTATTAGATATTTGGAGTTTTCTATTTGGGGCATTTATAAATAAAGATGTTTTACACATTTATTTACAGACCTTTTTGTGGGCATATGTTTTTATTTCTCCTGTATAAGTATTTAGGAGTGGAATTGCTGGTTTATCTAGTAAGTGCATTTTAACTTTATAAGAAAGTGCCAAACAATTTTCCAAAGTGGTGTGTCATTTTACATTCGTATTAGCAATACATGAGAGTTCTGGTTGTGTCATTGCCACCACTTAGCATTTGTCTATTTTGGTCTTTAAATTTTAGCCATTTTAGCAAGTATGTAGTGAGACCTTATTGTGGTTTTAATTTGAGTTTCCCTGAGTGGGATCTTTTAATGAAGAATATGCTTGAGGTTTTCTTTAATTTTTCTGTAAGACTTTGTATACATATACACTAATGGAAATTAATCTCTTGTATTTTTAATTCTTTCTTTAGGTTTCTTTAAAAGTAATTGAAGTGAATAACTCAAAATGCCGGAAAATCCTGCCCTAGGTATAATAGATATATAATTCTATCACTAAAGTAATTAATTAATGACACCAGAATGGAATATAAGATGGGACTTAACTTTTACTCTGATTATTCCTCTTCAACCAAGATAAACTGCAGGTTCTGCAGGTTCTTGAGCGCCTGAAAATGAAATTGCAGGAGAAGGGTGACATGTCGCAGAATGAGAAGCTGTCTACGTTTTATGAGACTCTAAGGAGTCCTCTCTTCAACCAGATACTCACACTTCAGCAGTCCATCAAGCAACTGAAGGGGCAAGTAAGTTGCCCATCAGAGTTTTACACATTGATTTATTCCAAGAAAACACATGGATTTATTCTAAGAAAGAAACAAAGAAGGAAATAGAGACAGAGGCATATTGTCTTTAAGTACTCTTAGTTCAGCAAAGAGTGTGGGTTGAGACTTGTGACCTGTAGGTAGCATTGGCATGGCTAGTTTAAAAATGGTGATGCTAATACATTTTGTGTTTGGCTTTGGAATACAGTCTTTGTACTTATTTAAATATCGAAAGGTAGAAGCTTTGAGAAAATTCTCAGCCTTTCCCTAAAGTTTATAAAACAGTGCTTAACTTAACTATTTTCTTCATGAAGTCATGAAGTAAGAAATGGTCATAGCTTTGTAGGACATTATTTGTCCCTCTCTTAGTAATTATCAAATATTTATGGTTTCACATCATGAATATTCTGATTATAAGCTTTTGGTAAGCAGTATACCTGGTGTTTTAGTATTTATTAGTGTTTCCTCCACTATGTAAAGCATAGTGCCTGAAATTCTGCAGGCTCTTAAGACATAGTTGTTGCATTAAAGGGCACATAGTACCTCTACTTGCAAATCATTAGTTGTTCTCTTGGGTGCTGTGTTTTGGGATCAAGGATGGCAGATTGGTTTTAAAATAATGTATTCTGGAAACTGAGTTTGAATAATATCTATTTTATAGGTTAAATTTGGGCAGAACTTTAAATGTAATTAAAGATAATATAGCAGAATTGTTACTCTGTGAAAACAAAATATGGGAAAGAATGTTTTTGCTGATAAGCCAAAATTCCTGCCCCACAGATTAATGAGTAATTTGTTCATAACTAATTTAGGATTAAATACTGCACATATATCTTTCTGTGAATTTCTTTTTTTTAGACCAGAACTTAATACCATGATTTTAGAATGAGTTCCATATTGCAACAGTGAATGCTGTTGGTAGCAACTGAAATTGGGAAAGATCAGTACAGCTCTATCACTATTATTAGAGTAACCCCTCCAGCATGACAATCCATTGTATTTTACAGTTTGCAGTTTTTATATACATAATCACATTTCATCCATGTAAAATCCTCCTACCCAGGGGATGTTGATTTTTGTATCAGGTTCTACTGACATTTGTTCTTAATGTTACCTCTGTTCAACTGTGTGTTGGTAGTTATCAGCCAAATGATTTTTTAAAAAAATAACCTCTTTTTTTCCCGCTCCCCATAATTACATAATTCTCCTTTTTTACTAATATTTCTGCCACTCACTTGCTATGTAATTTTGACCAAGTTACCTAACCCCTATGTGCCTCGGTTTTCACATTCACAAAATAGGGTAATAGTATTTCATAGGTCTGGGTAAGGATTAAATGAGATAATACATGTAAGAACCTTGGCACAGTGCCTGGCTCATAGCAAGTACTCAGTAAATACTGTTAATTGTTGTAATTGTTATATACTACCTGTGGATGTTTTATGGCTCTACACTTGAAAATGTACAGGTAAATGCAAAAGAGCTCAGTGTCTTACATTCATGTTTATATGTCTGGATGTATATGTATATGAAGTATATTGAGATATTATCTCTAATATTATCTCTATATATTAATTTGGGGTAGCAGTAGTTGTTGTGCACCACTTAGTTGTTCTGACTTGTAGCGACCCTATATGACAGGGTAGAACTGCCTCATAGGGTTTCTTAGTCTGTAATCTTTACGGGAGCAGATCTCCAGGTCTTTTCTCCTGCAGAGCCACTGGAGGGTTTGAACCACCCACATTAAGCAGCTGAGTGCTTAACCATTACTCCACCAGGGCTACTTGGGATAGTAGTAGAAGGCTGGAAGCAAGAACTACCAGACATTCCGTATAAATACACAGATTCATATATTTGTATCTTGTTTCTTCCGTATGTATATATTTAACATGCAAATTGAACATGTAATAGGAAAAATCAAATATTTAATAAGTAGAAATAATATACTTTTCTATAGGTTTCTGTTGATGATTCTCTTTATGTTTTTCTCTCCAACAGCTCAGTCATATGCCCTCAGATTGTTCAGCCAACTTTGATTTTTCTAGAAAAGGGTTATTAGTGTTTACAGATGGTTCCATCACTAATGGGAATGCCCAAAGGCCCTCCAATAACTTGGCTGTATCTGGGTTATTTCCTTGGACCCCTAAGTTGGGAAATGAAGACTTCAACTCAGTTGTTCAGCAGATGGCTCAGGTAAAGTTATATCTTGTTATAGGAATATTTAGCTTCATTTCTCCCCTTATAGGTTAAAAAAGAAACCCACACTCTTTTGCTTTAAAATATTTTACGTTGTATTTTGTTTGCTTGTGTTTTTATATTGTTAGGAGGAATTCATGCTATTTTCTAACCTGTGTGTTAGAAATTTATTGGTTTAAAATTACTTAAAGCATCCTAGTTCATGGTGAGAGAGTGTTTTGATAATGATTCCAATTTGACACATCTCTACACTTGTAATGATGGAGATTCTTATTGGTTTTGATCACTGGAGGAAAATTGTGTATAATTTCTCTACCAGAAACGATGAAGCTATTGGAACTATTTTAAATTTTATATCAAAACAGAATTAATGAGAGTTAGGCTTAATATGGAGCCCTGGTGGTACAGTGGTTAAGAGCTCGGCTGCTAACCAAAAGGCCGGCAGTTCAAATCCACCAGGTGCTCCTCGGAAACCTTACAGGGCAGTTCTGCTCTGTCCTGTAGGGTCGCTAGGAGTCAGAATTGACCGATGGCAGTGGGTTTGGTTTTGTTTGGTTTTAGTCCAAATATAAACTGGGATATCGAGAGAGGCATTTGGAAAGGTAATTCAGTTTTATCCCTCATACCTATTAAAAATTAAGTAATAGACAATTGAATCTTTGGATATGTCAGTTTTTTGATTGTTCACCTTACCTTCTAATATGTGCCTTTCAAAATGAAACTTGAGTTCCAGAGTGAAAAGAACCTGTTTAAGGTGTGATAGTTAAATAATGTTCTGTACCTAATTCCTTTTTAGATTTTATAACTCTATCCCCTTTGTTTGACTCTCTAATAATTATTTTTATGTGATGCGTTTGTTAGTTGACTACTTTTTTGAAGTTCTCATGTTATAAATGCAATTATTAACTAAAGCAATAAAATCCCTGGTAATCACAGCTAGAACTGATCGATGGCTTTTTCCATAGTCTTTTGCATTGACCTAATAAAAAGGAATATTAACTCATCACAATAGAATTAAAAACAGAATGCTAAAAAACGAAGCTGATTTTGGACTTAGGTTAAATGCTAACATATTTTTGATACATCTGATTTGCTTTCCTCACTTAAAAATATATTTTGCATCAAAAGAATTTAGGAAAATGCAGTGTACAAGGTAATTTGGAATATACTGGGGGAAAAGGCATTTTTCTCAGCAGTTTTCATCTGTCTTAGGATTTATCTAATAGTGTGAATAAAGTGTTAAAATACCTCTCGGATTCCCTGAGGTTGCAAAGTGCCGCACGTTCCCTCTTATGTTCTACTGGAAATAAGTATGAGGATTTCTAGAAATAATTTATTACTGAAATACTGGGTTTATTTGGTTTTATAGAGATGACTTAGGAGAAGCTGTTTTTGTGCTTAAGCAGTTTTAGCTCTGTGGGAAGGGTATGTTGGTTAAACCTACGACGTTGAATTTTTTTTAACCTCTTTTCATTAGGGCCGGCAAATTGAGTATATAGATATAGAACGGCCTTCAACTGGAGGCCTTGGATTCAGTGTGGTGGCCCTTCGAAGTCAAAATCTGGGAGAAGTTGATATCTTCGTGAAGGAAGTACAGCCAGGCAGTGTAGCAGACAGGTGAGGAAGATGTTCATTTTGCTTTTTGTTAAATTTCTTTTTGTGTGACAACTCTGAAAAGATTATTAGAAAGAGGACAAGAAACTAGTAGTAAAAACAGTAACAGTAACAGCTAACACTGACTTCAGCTCTTCCTATGCATTTGTCAGGTGTTTTGCATATGTTCAAAAGGAGTCCTGGTGGCACAGTAGTTAAGTGCTCTGCTGCTAACCCAAAGTTGGGTGGTTCGAACCCACCAGCCGCTCCATGGGAGAAAGATGTGACAGTCTGCTTCCATAAAGATTTCCAGCCTTGGAAACCCTACAGGGCAGTTCTGATCTGTCCTACAGGGTCACTATGAGTTGAAATCGACTCCACAGCAGTGGATTTGGTTTTTTTTTTCGCATATGTTCTCGCATACACTTGTGGCAGCAGTCCAGCTTTATAGATGAGAAAACCAAATGTCAGAGAGGTTCAGTGGTTTACCTGTAATCACAAAGCTGATAATGCTGGAACCGTGTGAGTCCAAGACTGTCTGACTGCAAAGGTATTGCTCTTTCCACTGCACCACACTCACGTTTGAACATGATATTATAGTTGCGGTCTGATCAGTACAGTGGGAGTATTAAAATACTAATTCTCATCATATATGAATTCTTAAACTTAAGATTATAATAATGTTTTTGGTGATCATATTAAACTATTGATTTATTAAGATTATTGTTAATTAAAATGTCCCTTAAGTCTGTGCTGTCCCCCATGTTGTGCTTGTGCCTTTGTTTTATTTTTTAAGGGTATGGTATAAGCAAGCCTTATATTTTGTGTCTATTTGATTTCAGGTCTTTGGTTTATTACTCATTTAATAAGTACTCTATTCTATATATTATTACTGCATGTTAGAATAATAGCAACAGTGGCAGCATTCTATTATAAAAATTCTCAGTTGATAATCTATGTTTGAATTGATGTTCTCCATTCATAGGGGATCAGTAGGCTCCCAGACTCAGAATTCAAAAATAGTGGGTTGCCGTGGCTATACATCCTGATTTTGCTATCTATTGCAGCATTTCCTCAAGTATGTTCTGTAGAACCATAACAGTGTCCAGATACATTTGAGAAACTCTATCCTGTTCTTGGAGATTGGGTATACGTAGTTAGGGTGACCATATATTTTGTTGTCCAAATTGTGACAGTTTTGGGAGTGCAAGGGGGTGCTATTAATAATAACACTGTGATGGCAGGTATAAACTGGAGCTATTTTGGCAAACTTAGGCAATTATGGATAAACTTGGCTTACAGTCAGCTTAATAGCTTAATCAAGGTGATAAAATCCCTTAATAAAAATCCTATTTAACTTTGGCGCAGCTCTTTAAAAAAAATTATTTTTTTAACTTTCAAAGATTATTATTGATATAATTCACCAACACAAATGTCACCATTTTAAAGTGTACAATTCAGTGGCTTTTGGTGTATTCATAACGTTGTATAACCATCCCCACTATGTAATTCCAGAACATTTCCGTCACCCCGAAAAGAAATCTCACACCTGTTAGCTGTCATTGCTCTCCCCTCCCCCTACTTTCTAACAACCACTAATCTACTTTCTGTCTCTATTGCCCAACTTTTAATATGGAGCCTTTTGCTTAAGCAGTACCTATTAAGGTCTTTGGAATACCTTGAGAAATACTGAGTTAATATATTTATTATCCTTCCCAGTTCTTTGATACCTATAAATTTGATGTTTACATACATTAATACATTGATATAAAATCGAGCAGCATTCTATGGCATGTGAGTTGATTCTGTACTCCAAGTTGACCATCTCATACTATAATGCCTTTAGATACTTTTGTCACTAATCCATCCATTGCCCCTGCATTCAGCATTTACCTCTCAGTTCTGTAAGGTTATCATTAAGAACTTTACCAAATAATTTGTTGGCATATTGCCATCCAATATGTCTACAATATTTCCCTGGTCTACCATGTATAAAATTGAATGTATGCAACCTCTAACCCCAAGGCCACAGAGATGGAACCAACACCTGAGACACAGGGTTATTTGGAGTAGGGAATCTCTTATTAGAAAGGGAGGACTTATAGGTTCATTAGGCAAAGAAGTCCTATTGACTGAGCTTGAATGTTGGTTCTCTCTAGCTGTGTGACCTTGGCCCAGTTACTTAATCCTGCTAAATCTTAGTTTCGTGATCTATAAAATGGCAATGTTATGGTGAGATGTGGATGAAATAATATTAACAAATTCCATAGCGGAGTCCCAAACCCGTAATAAAGGCTCAATACATATTTACTATTATTCTTACTCTACTGACAATGTAAAAATTAACATGATATGTACAATACATATTTAGAACACTGTATATCTTTCTGCTTTTCCCCCCATTAATGGAGTACAAGTTCGTTGAGGGCATGGCTGATGACTTACACATCTTCATTCGCCGTGGTACCCAACACTCTGCATAGCCTATAGCAAGTAGTTGCTTAGTAGTTTTTGCTGAATGAATGATAAGTGAGTGGGCTATCATTCATATGTGTTATTGGGATTTTGGATATTCAAAGAACAAAGTGTGTGTGCCTATGTGTTTTTTTAACTTTTACTTTCAGTACATTGTAGAAACCACCCTCCTACCCTGCCTGTGAGCAAACAAACTAAAAACCAAAACTAAAAAACAAACAGCAGTGCAACAGGAGGATGAGGCTAGTAACCTGAAAAAAAGTCTGTAGGTGATATTTTTAATATTCTTTTTCAAAATATAGTGGAAAAAAATATAACCACATAACAAATGATACATCTAATGTGGGCCATAGATGAGGGGGCAGTCATGGGAAGCTTATAATATGTGATAATGTAAGAAAATTTAAAATATAAATTTTCTAAATAAATAGAGGAAAATTTTTTAGATAAAAGCAACAAAAAAGTAATTATATTTTTGTTAAATGAATAAAGAAAAAGACCTCAGAAATGTACTTATATAGCTTTTTTGTGATAGTTATAAAAATATGACTTGTAAAAATGACTTACCAAATTTAGGAAAAACAAATGTTGAAATATTTTACTTTATTGCTTTTAGTAGTAAATATCTTTTGTTTTGTATTTTATTATACTCTCCATTAAGCTTTATTTATAAAGAGGCATAAAATGGAAGCCTGTGGGAGAGTGACTTGTATGTTGACTTAGACATTGTTCTGTATTATACTGTTAAGCATCAGCTGGAGGAGGTTGGCAAGTGGAAGCAGTGGGAAAAGCTGGTAGAGATTTTACAGGATAGGAGGAATATGCCATAAACAAAGTACTTAGAAATGTGCTTGGAACCTTTCACAGCATCAGGAGTATTGCATCTTTATCCACCCATCCACTCATTTATTTAACAAATATTTATTAAGGGCCTACTGTATGCTATGTGTTGGGTGTAAAATGGTAAACAAAAGAGGCACAATCCCAGCCTTCTTGTGGTCAATCCTTATATCTCAGTTTCTCTTTACTATTAGGTATTTCATATTGAGGTGAGTGCTCCTAAAACAGAGGTTTGATTATTTGATCGTATATAGCAAAGCACTTTGACCAAGACTGAGGGGCGGCTTCTCCAAGGCAGTAGTACTTGAAGAGAGATTTGAGGGGATACAGCAGGATCTGCAGACAGCTGAAGGGGTGGAGGAGAGAGGGAGAGGAATAGAGAGACTGTCTGGACCAGCCTTATGGAGAGATGGAACACAGTTTGTGTGCTTAGAATGTGGTTGGAACTTATGTGGTGGGGGAGAGTAGTATAAGATGGCGCAAGAAGGGGCTGGAGAGAGGCAGGAGCCAGCCATCAGGACTTCCTAGATCATTTTAAAGGGTCTACATGATCTTGACCAGTTCTTACTTTCTTCTGAGGACTTTCTGTATAGAACTGTGTTATTTTTGGAGCTTGCTGGAGACATGTTGGCTCTCAAAGTCATGAAAATTCATTAGTTGGAGAGACTAGAACTGGTCTCTCCTTGAATGGAAAGTATAAATTCAGTGATTTATTATTGAGAATTTTTTATAATATGAGTAAGTTAAATTGTAAATAGTAGTAGTAGTAGTAAAACTAATTCAATTTCAAATTGACCAAAAAATTATATTTTCCATAAGACTTCTCTTCTGCAGTTTATTTATCTTGGATTGAATTTATATTCCCTGAGCAGATACTGACTGGAAAGAAAGGAGGTGTCCTGGAAACCTATTTGGTAGGAGGGGAAGGTAGATTAAAATAGAGTGGTTTCCAGAAAGTAGAACATTCTCGTGTGAGTAATTTTAGGACTGGCTCTTATGCAAAATGAGTTACATTAGGGCTAAAAAGATTCAGAGTAACTCATTCATTTGGGATTAATTAAGAAATATCCCGGAATGAACAAGCTGTGAATAGGATTTTAGGTGAAGAAGTTAACAAGAGGAGGGCATTGAAGATAAACATGGAATGATTCCTAGATATTGTCCTATAGTGTTCATATTTAAAAATAAGTATTTCTTTAGGACTGGGGAAAAGTTCACAAGAATCATTCTCAAAAGATTTTACAGTTATGAAAATCATGAAAGTAATACATGCATATTATAGAAAATTGTAAAACAGAGAAATAAGCAAGCAAAAACAAAAAACAACAGAAAAATCTCATGGACTTTCACCAACTTGCCAACCTGAGTTAACTAGGAAAGACATCAGAATGCTTTCTTTTAATAAATAAAACCTGTTGCTGTTGAGTCGATTCCGACTCATAGCTACCCTATAGGACAGAGTAGAACTGCCCCAATAGGATTTCCAAGGAGAAGCTGGTAGATTCAAACTGCCGACATTTTGGTTAGCAGCCGAGTTCTTAACCACTACACAACCAGGGCTCCAATAAAAATAAAGTCACAGAATATATACAATTTTATATCTTATTCTCTTCACTCAATAGCATAACATAAGCCTTTCATGATATTAATAAAAGGATTTTTTTTTTTTGTATGGCTGTAATCATTTTTTTTTTTTTTTAATTGTACTTCAGGTGAAGGTTTACAGAACAAATAGTTTCTCATTAAACAGTAGTACACATATTGTTTTATGACATTGGTTAACAACCCCACGACATGTCAACCTTCTCCCTTCTCGACCTTTTTCTTTTTTTTCTTTTTGGTGAAGATATACATAGGCAAAGATACACCATTTCAAAAATTTCTACATGCACAGTTCAGTGACATCCACTACGCTCTTCCAATTGTGCTGCTATTCTCACTTTAGATGAAGGTTTACAGAACAAAATAGTTTCTCATTAAACAGTACACATGTTGCCCTATGACAATGGTTAACAACCTCACAACACATCAACACTGTCCTTACTCAACCTTGGGTTCCCTATCACCAGCTTTCCTGTCCCCTTCTGCCTTCTAGCCCTTGTCCCTGGACTGCTGTACCTCATTAATCCCGTTTTGTTTTATGGGGTTGTCCAATCCCTGGCTGAACGGTGAACCTCAGAAGTGACTTCACCACTGAGCTAAAAGGGTGTCTGGGGGCCATACTCTCGGGGTTTCTCCAGTCTCCTTTAGGCCAGTAAATCTGGTCTTTTTGTGTGTGTGTGTTAGAATTTTGTTCTACATCCTTCTCCAGCTCTGTCCAGAACCCTTTGTTGTGATCCCGGTCAGAGCAGTCAGTGGTGGTAGCCGGGCACCATCTAGCTGTACTGGACTCAAGTCTGGTGGAGGCCTTGGTAGCTGGGGTCCATTAGTCCTTTGGACTAATCTTTTCCTTGTATCCTGTTCTCTTCATTCTTCCTTGCTCCCGAAGGGAAGAGACCAGTTGAGTATCTTAGATGGCTGCTCACAGGCTTTTAAGACCCCAGATGTGACTCACCAAGGAAGAATGTAGAACATTGTCTTTATAAACTGTAATAAAAGGATTTTTATACAATATTTTTAGTGCTATACAATCTATTGTCACAGCCACCCACAATTTAGGTATCAAAAATTGAAATATTCAACTTGGTAGTTCCAAGGTAGAATCTAAAACGTCTAAGTCCCTGTCCTCAGAAAACTTAAAACCTAATATGGAAGACTGTAGCTAGCTCTGTGGACAGTGTATTTAGTATACATGAATTTTCTAAATGAATGGTTAAGAGCAGTGTGGTAATGAGGTGAGTGATGGAGAGGGAGACTCAGCTGGATCATGAAGGGTGGATTGAATTTGGATGAAGGCCATTTAAAATAGCAGAAACAATTTACGGAGGAGCAGGAAATGCCAGAAGTATTTGAGAGGGAAAGAGTAGATCAGAGTGGTTGGAGACGGGTGTGTGTAGGGAAGAAGCAAGAGATAATGCATGTAAAGCACATAACTTAGCACAGGTCGTGGCTCATAATTAAAAAAAAAAAAATAGTAAAACCAAACCTGTTGCCATCGAGTTGATTCTGACTCATAGTGACCCTATAGGACAGAGTAGAACTGCCCCATAGGGTTTCCAAGGAGCACCTGGTGGATTCGAACTGCTGGCCTTTTGGTTAGCAGTCGTAGCTAATAAATATTAACTATAATAATGCTATTTAAAAAATTTTGCTGTTTTCTTTTAAAAATAGTCCTTTTTACCTTGGTTAGTAGTTGGGACATGAGTGCTTGGGAGAGAGATAAGGGCTCAGATATAGATTCTGAAGTAATATTTACTGATTTTCAAGAAGGAGAGTTTGATCTCTGTTGACAAATGTTGGACAAATGAAGGGCATTGGGGTCTGGGTGAATCTGCTAGAGAGGAGGCTATTGGTGAATTTGAGAATATAGTTTCCCCAGTGTGGTATGGGTGAAAATCAAATTGGAAGGGGTTCAGGAGTACAGGGTTTGTGCAGTAATGTAGGCAGCATCCGTACTTGCGAGATATTGGCAATGATGCCCTGTAAATTATTTTTGTTTATATTTCTAGCCAAATGGCTTTTAAAACATATACATTTGTATGTATATGTGTGTGTACACGCCCACACATGTCTGTATTGTATTAGAGATGCAATACGTAATTGGTTAATTAGTTAATAAGTGCTTTGATGAAAAGCACTCTGAAGAGCTCTGTTGTAGTATATAATTAAATAATTATTTGAATAAATGTACTAAGTGAAGAAGTACTATGAGCAATAAACTGTTTAGTCTTGAATTAACAGATTCTTACGAGGGTGTTACATCACTTAAAAAATTCTTTTTTTATTTTACCAAGGGATCAAAGGTTAAAGGAAAATGACCAGATATTGGCCATTAATCACACACCACTGGATCAGAACATTTCCCATCAGCAAGCAATTGCATTATTACAACAAACCACTGGATCTTTGCGCCTGGTTGTGGCCAGAGGTCCAGTCCACACAAGAAGCAGTACTTCCACCAGCCTAAGTGATACAACTCTGCCTGAAACCGTGAGTTGCAAACTTGGAAAAAATACATTATTTTGAATTACACCATTGATTTTATAAAGTGTAAAGACATTTAGAAGGTGGTCATCAAGAAAGATGATCCTATGTCCAAATGCTGCATTAGCCTACTAAAACAAGATATTTCATGGGGTTTTTTTTTGGTCTTTTCAAGATCTTATGAGTCTCTTTATTTAATGTATTTAATATTATTTAATATAGAAGGCAAATTGAAGTATTAGTGTAATTTATTTCGTGATAGAAAGAGTCTTGTGTTCTTTTGTGATGTACCCAGTTAATTAAGTGGAGAGTTTTTATTAGATATTTACTATCTAGTGTCTTAGTAAGATTTGGTGATTTATTTCAAAAACATTATTTCTGTAAAATATGTTGGGGCTTATGACTTGATTATTGATACTACAAAATTGTTGCAACTATTTCATGTAAGGATCTCTACTGAACAATTTTTAAAAAATTTTTTTTATTGTACTTCAGGTGCAGGCTTACAGAACAAATAGTTTCTCATGAAACAGTAGTACACATATTGTTTTATGACATTGGTTAACAACCCCACAACATGTCAACCCTCTCCCTTCTTGACCTTTTTTTTTTTTGGTGAAAATATATGTAGCCAAAGATACACCATTTCAAAAATTTCTACACGCACAGTTCTGTGACATCGACTACGCTCTTCCAATTGTGCTGCTATTCTCACTTTAGATGAAGCCTTACAGAACAAAATCGTTTCTCATTTAACAGTTTATACTGAACAATTTTTCAAAAACAAAAGCATATGTCTCTTTTGGGAATCCATAAACTTGTTTCATAACATTTTACAGATTTTGGCCTGCATCTTCAGAATGCTAGCTAATTAATCTTATTTTCTTATAACACTAAGTGCTGGCTGATTTATTTAATTTTTATTCATTGAGACAAAAGGAAAAAAAGACAGTCTGGGAACAGTACAAGGTCACAGTGCAAATTAACATATGGCTATTTTCCCTGTTGTAATCAGTAATATTTTTATTGCACTAATTTACATAATAAATAGAATGAACAGAGTGAGAAATTGCTTAGCATATTGGTTAAGAACAAGGGTTTAGGAGTCAGACTTGGGTGGGTTCAAGTCTAGTCCTTTTACTCCCTAACTGTGCCACACTGGGCAGGTTATGTAGCTGCTCCACACCTCCCTTTCGTCATGTGTAATTTTGGACTGATAATGATGTCTAACCAGAGCAATGGTGAGGGTTAAATGAGATGCAGGTGAAACGCTAGCACAGTGCCTGATGCAGAGTAAACACTCTCTGAATATTAGCTGCTATCATACTGTTCTAGACGTGAATTTATTAAATATTCCTAGTATTTCTAGTTATTTTAACCTTGCATACTAACTTTTTGGTTTAGTATAATAGAAAACCTGTTTGGAAAGTAAAAAAATGAGTATGCCCTAATGATCTTAACAGGGAGAGTTTTGCTCTGCCATTGGATTATGTGAATTTAATTTGTTTCTGACGGAAGCCTGATGGAGGAAAAATGCTTATGTCTCTCAGTCTGATTTCTATATTCCTATTGCTAATATTCTTAGTCAGGCCTACCTTTCGTCTCCCTTTTAAAAGACTCCTAAATTAGTCTCTTCACCTCATGCCCTTCTCACCGTTTCATTCTTCACATTGCTGCCAGGTTAATTTCCCTAAACCATGCTTTATTCCTGTCATTACCTCCTAAAACCTTCAATTATTCCCATTTGTTTACCCACTTAAATCCAGTCTTTTGACCATATGTTTGACCCATTCTGCTCAGCTTTGCCCTTACATTTTCCTTTTGCTTTAATATCTATGATTGTCTTTTTTTTTTTTTTTTTTTCAGTTCAGGCAAACACATATTTATTGAGTTCCTACACTGTTCTGGGCACCATGCTAGGTACTGGGCATAGAGTGGGAAATGAGACGTGTTTCTTGTCCTCTTAGAGCTATAGCATCTTATGATCCAATATTCTGCCTTGTATTTTAATTATTTGTGTTTTAGGTCCTCTACTGGATTTAAAGATTCTTAAGAGCTGGGACCATATGATTATATTTATATATCTCTTAGCCTCTAGAAAGTTGCCTTGGTTAATTACATGAATGTTCAATTTATTATATATCTGGTAGATTAGTAATTACTGCTCTGGAAAGCTAAGAGTCTGTGTTTTGCTGATATTTATGACTCTTGACATTAATTTCTAGGTTCGCTGGGGCCGTGTTGAAGATGTTGAGCTCATTAATGATGGCTCTGGGTTAGGTTTTGGAATAGTTGGAGGAAAATCAAGTGGTGTGGTTGTGAGGACTATAGTTCCTGGAGGATTAGCAGCTCGAGTAAGTTGACCTTCTCTATTATCATTTTTGTTTTATAGAATTTAAATTGTATGGCTTGAAATGTAATTTTATTACGTGGGTTACTAGGATGTATGATTCAATAACTGGGATTTATGTATAGCTTAAAAATGGCTTATTTCACAAGTGTGAATATACACTCTGCTTTATTTTAAAAAATTCCTAAATCAACATTTAAAAATTGTTTTTCTGTGATGGATAGACTTCTTGATTCTAGGAGAGGATAATATTTTTAATTGAAAAAAGTCATAAATGTGTATTGCATCTTGAATATCTATATTATTCCATCTTTCAAAAGCCTAAATGTAAAAATCCAAAAGTACAGTGATGATTAACTTTTGTCGATATTGTATGTGATAAATTTCACTTGAATTCAATTTTTCTGGCATTGAAAGTCAAATGACTATTTAACAGTGTTTAAACTGAAAGTGGGAACTAAAAAACATTATCACATTATCAACTCTTTCTGCTTAGTTTTATAGTGAAGACAATGCTAAGTACTATGTGTTTAGAAGTTTGGTTATGAAGCCACTAAATATAAGCCCATATTATATGGACTATCCATGATAAATCAGATTTAATTTTAGTTATTCCATAATCAGAACAACATGTAAATTTCATTGACTAATGTCCAGTTACATATTAATTTACTTCTTCAAATAAACATGTAAATAAGTAGAAATGAATTTGTACAAATCCCACTTTGAGATAAATTATGTGGCTCTTGATTTCTGGTAAACATTGCTCCACCTTATACAAATTGTTGTTGTTAGTTACAGTCGAGACAATTCTGACTCATGGTGGCTCCCATGTGTGCAGAGTAGAACTGCTCCATAGGATTTTCAAAGCTGTGAGCCTTTGGAAGCAGATCTCCAGCCTTGTCTTCCGAGGCACATCTGGATGGGTTTGAACCACCAGACCTTTCAGCTAGTAGCGGAGTCCTTAACCATTTGCACCATTGTGTAGCCACTAATATTCCTAGCAGTCTTTTAGCATCTAAATGTATTTATTTAGAGCAATGTTTCTCAAAGTATGGTTCCCTGAGACACTTGCTGGGGCGTCCATGAGAGTAAAACAACTTTTATAATAATACTCAGATAGTACTAGCCCCTTTTCACCGTGTTGACATTTGCACTGATGATGCAAAAGCAGTGGTGGATAAAACTGCTGGCGCCTTAGTATGAACACGACAGGGGCCCCAAACTGTGCTAATAGTTATTGCATTCTTCACCATGTGCTTGCAGCATAAAAGATGAAAAAACAATGCCAGTTTCACTTCAGGAAAATTTTTATGATGCAGTAAAAATTATTAATTTTATTTAATCTCGACCTTTGAGTGCATGTCTTCTCAATATTTTGTGACAAAGTGGGGAGTATTATAAAGCACTTCTGCTGTGTACTGAAGTATGATGGTTGTCTTGAGGAAAAACACTTATGAAATGAATGAGCTGCTTTTGTTTTATGGAATAGCATTTTTATTTTTGAAAGGAAAACTGACAAAGTATGGTTATTCAGACTTGAGTATTTGGCAGATATTTTCCTGAAAATGGTTAAAGTGAGCCTCTCAGTTCGAGGAAACTAACCGATGGTACTTCTTGGCAATGATAAAATTTGAGCTTTCAAGAAAAAAAATTAGAATTTTGGAAAACTTGTATTTTGCAATGAGCTTGACAACGTCCTAATATTTAGACTTCTCTGATTGGCTCATTGGTGATAATAACTAATAAGATTTTTTGATATATGGAATATGTCATTATTTATATGGTCTGCATAACTCTGTGAACAAATATTTTCTGAAGACCAGTGCATAATGTGAGAAAATAATATACGGGTAAATGATTCAGTCAAAATTCAAGACAGACCAATGGATTTTAAGAAACATAGTGTCTGAAGAGTTTATTCAAGTAGTTTCAGATTCCACATAGCTACTGTCTCTAAGAAATCATCACTTAGCAAGTTTTGGTGTAATATGAAAAAGAATATCTATAATTATCTGAAAGGGCTATTAAAATACCCTTCCTTTTTCCAGGTATATATCTGATTGAAGCCAGACTGTCTTTATATATTTTAACTAAAATAACATACCATAACATATTGGATGCTGAAGCAGATAGGAGAATCTAGCTTTGTTTTTTTAAGGCAAACATTAAAGATACTTGCAAAAATATAAAAATTAATACTATTCTCACTAATTTTTTTTTGTTTTGGAAAATATCACACTTTTGTTAATTAATAATTTTATTTATGTTAACATGAAATGCATTTGTTATTCTTAAATGAATTAATACAGAAATATTTTTTAAAAATTTCTCAGTTCTCACTTCTAGTTAGTAGATATTGGCAGGTAAAGCTCACATAAAAGCTCTTTGATGTTCTCAGTAATTTTTTTGCAGCTATATTGAGGTATAATTGACATTCAATCAATTATACATGTTTAATGTATGCAGTCTGATAAATGTTGAATATGCCTACAATGTGAATCATCTGTCACTGCAATCAAGATAATGAACCTATCCATCACCCCCAAAAGATTGTTTGTTCCCCTTTGTAATACCAACTCCACCAACCTCAATAACTTAAGTCTGTAAAGAGGTTCGGAGATCCAAAAGTTTGACAACTACTGATTTAGAGAGTTGAAGCAGGTATGTGGTTATTCTGTGGATCTTCAAAACACTTGTATGCCACAAAACAAATAATATTCTTTAAGTTTTTTTTTTAATAATTTACTCTGAAAGAATGAGAGATTTTGGAGATTTTGGTATCAGTTCCCTATTCCCTCACCCTCTTAACAACTTTAGAAGGCTTGTTTGTTGAAGTAGCATTTTTCAAAATACAAAATGGAGTGGTTATTGTAAAAGACACGAGGTCAGATAAATTTAGAAAACACTGGTTAAGCAAAATCAAATAGATTTCTTTACTGTAAGAATTCCCTGAGCTTTTAATATACTAATGTGCATTATGAATTTTCACAAGGAGAATTTGGTGTGCAGAATTTCCCAGATTAATTCTTTTGAGGCACTGTTGGGAACAGCCCAGGTCTGACTTTTACATTTTACTGGAAGAGATCCTGCCTATTTCAGATCATCAAGGAAGGCATGGGGCTGGGCAGGGGTGCCCATCAAAGCTTCATAATGGGTAATGGAGAAACAAAGCACTTATGCCAGGCATTGTTCTTTGTTTAATATATATTATCTCATATTACTATCAAAACAACCTTATAAATTTTATTCTCAATTTATAGATATGGAAACCATTAAGAAATTGCCTAACATCACACAGGTAGACAGTGACAAACTCATGATTGCACCCACACCTGTTTGACTCTGAAGCCAGTGCTTAACTGCTTAAATCTATCTGTCCAACATTGATCCTAATTTTTCCTTTTCCAGAAGCACACCTGTCCTGGTGTAGTCAAACCCCTATCATCAGGGAATAGCAAGTTCTTGAAACAACACAGCTATTTAGTCTTTCTTGTTGGGAGTATGGGGAGGCTAATAGCAGAAAAATTCTCATCAAACTTCTTGCTATAACCCATTCATCTCCTTCCTCATGCCTGTCTCATTTGCTCCTTGGTTCTATTTAATGTTACGCTGTAACTCACAAAGTGACTTTAGCTGCAGCATCCTGTTACCCTAGTCTGTGGCACAAAATGGTAGGATACACCCTTCCTGTTATCTACATTTGGAGAAATTCTTCTTGACTAACTTACATCCTAAAAAGACCTTTTTTAAAGGAAAGAATATAGGATCATAGAGTGTGAGCTTTAGAGCCAGACAGATGAAGGCTTGAGTCCTGGATTCACTATAACCCTGAACAAATTACTTCTTGACCTGATTCCATATTTCCAAAATGGGGATGTGTTGGGGGTTACCAAGACCACTCCCAGGTTTTACTAGGAGGACTCAGGACTCAGCATAATTGTACTCATGGCTAAGATTTATTCCTGCAAAAGGATACAAAGCATAATCAGCAAAGGGAAAAGTTTTGTGAGTTGACATCTGGAGGAAACCAGGCTTAAGCTTCTAAGAGTCCTCTCCCTGTGGAGTTACAAATAAGACACTCTTAATTCCTCCAGCAATGAATGTGACAACACGTGTGAAATGTCTATCATGGAAGCACATTAAGGACTCATTGCTGAGGGTTTTTATTGGGGATTGGTCACATAAGCACACCCTGTCCAGCTTGTACCAAAATTCCGGACTTCCAGAAGGAAAGCAGGTAATCAGCATAAACCACATTGTTTGCACAATTTAGGTAGGCACAGTGAGCCATTCTTAGCAGGGAACAGTGGGAATCCTCCCAAAATCTGGGTTCCCAGATGTCAGCTAAGGGCCAGCCTTGTAAGCAGGTCTTCAGTGAAGGATAGCAGTCTCAGACCTGGTATGTTAACTCTTTACTGCATTGATAGCCTCTGGATGCCTTACAAAAAGGTTATGTGAGAATTAAGTGTTAACCAATGTAAAGTGCTTAGGACAATGCCTGTTAGTTCCTGTCTTAGTTATCTAGTGCTACTGTAACAGAAATAGCACAAGTGGATGACTTTAACAAACAGAAATTTATTTTTTCACAGTTTAGGCAGAAGTCCAAATTCAGGGTGCCAGCTCTGGGGGAAGGTTTTCTGTCTCTGTCAGCTCTGGGGGAAGGTCCTTGTCTCTTCAGCCTCTATTTCCTGGTTTCTTGGAGATCTCCATGTGGTTTGGTATCTATCTTCCCCCATCTCTGCTGGCCTAATCTGCTTCTTTTGTATTTTGTAAGATTGACTGAAGACACACCCTACACTAATCCTGCCTTATTAACATAATAGAGACAACCCATTCCCAAATGGGATTATAACTACAGGCATAGAGGTTAGGATTTATGACATACTTTGGGGGGATGCAATTCAATCCACAACAGTTCCCCAACCCTTTTAGCTGGGATGAAATTGGACGACCTGGGTTGTCTCCTAGTAACCTTTAATATCAAGAAGGAATGGAACCAAGGAAGGATTGAAAGGTGAGTGTGGGCTATGAGAATGAGAGGCTTTTAGTCTTGATTAAGCAAGGTCCAGCACGGGACAGTTGGTTATTCCCCGGCAATTTTTCTGAGTGATCTTGTAAGCAGATGTTTTCCTTATCCTTACTAATCAGTTGGTGAAGGCTCTGTGCGAATTTGAGTAGGATAGCATAGGTGTAAGGAGCCCTTGTGGTGTAGTGGTTAAGCACTTGGCTGCAAAACGAAAGGTCGGCAGTTTGAACACACCAGCCACTCCATGGGAGAAAGACCTGGTGATCAGCTTCATAAAGATTACAGCCTTGGAAATGCAGTGGGGCAGTTCTGCTCTGTCCTATTAGGGTTGCGATGAGTCGGAATCGACTGATGGCACACAACAACAACAACAACGAGAAGCATTTAAGTGTACTTGGATTTAGTGCCTGTCTTGGAAACCCTAGTGGTGTAGTGGTTAAGTGCTATGGCTGCTAACCTAAAGGTCAGCAGTTTGAATCTGCCAGGTGCTCCTTGGAAACTCTATGGGGCAGTTCTACCCTGTCCTAGAGGGTTGCTGTGAGTTGGAATCGATTGAACAGCGACAGGGTTTTTTTTTTTTTTTTTTTTTTGATTCCTAGAGAGAGAGAGTGGTTTATTATTCTTATTAAGTCACTGCTTTCCATCAGTGGCATGTTGCCTTTTAATTAAAGATCAATGATGGAACAGGCCTGAAATATGTTTATAACTTAGTTAATAATTTCATTTTCTGAATTGTAGAAGTATTTGGTGACTTTTTTTAGTTTTTGAAGAAACAATTTTGATTTCGTTACTTCTTTTGTAGCTCAGGCCTGAATTCCTATAGGTTTTTAAATATATTTTGAATTGAGGGTTTCACCCATGATAGCCTATCAGAAAACTTAGAATGCAAAGTAATATTTTTTCCTTTTTTTAACAGTATAAATGATACTGTTTGTATTTTTAGGATAATAGTGTGATACCTTGTTGCATCAGCTGTTTTAAGTTTTCTGCCTTCCACATGACCATATGCATGATTTTTTTTTCTTTTGAAAGAATCTGTTGGTTAATTTTTATATTTGAATGTTTGATTAGCATGCTATGTGTTCGAATCTTGTCATAGGTATTTATTAACTTTCATTCATGATTTCCGTTGAAGAACAAGTACCCAGAAAAAAACCAAACCTGTTGCTATCGAGTCGATTCCGATTCATAGCAATCCTATAGGACAGAGTAGAACTGCCCCATAGGGTTTCCAAGGAGCGGCTGATGGATTCAAACTGCCAACCTTTGTTCTTAACCACTGCGCCAACAGGGTGCCAAAGAACAAGTAGGTAGGCCTTTATGCCGTTTAGTTTTCTTGCACAGTAGACAGATTATAAAAAGAGAATGTCAATCGGAAAATAGCAATAAAATGCAGTGTTTGGGGCTGCTGGACTTAGACTAGTTAGCTGTCATTTTGGTTTCTTTCTTATCAAACTGATTAATGACTGTTTTTGCACTTATAAATTCCTTAGAACACCTGTTTTTCTGTAAGGAAGAAAATGTTTGACTTTCAGTGACAGATGCAAATTATCTACATCATTTTAAATTAAGAGTTGAGGTAAAAAAGGAAAAAAATAAGACTTAGGAAGTAACTAAATATATAGTTTATGCTGAAATACCCTGCTTTGGCCAAGCCAGGCCTGAAAACAATTATTAGACATATTCTTTATTCTTTGGTGAGACCATAATTCTGTTCAGGATTGATTTGATTCACAAAGGCAACTTTACCCTTACTTTTCATCATGAACACTAACTTTGTCTTAAACCCACTGCTGTCGAATCTATTCCAACTCACAGCATCCCTAAAGGACAGAATAGAACTGCCCTATAGGGTTTCCAAGGCCATAATCTTTACCGAAGCAGACTGCCACATCTTTCTTCTGCAGAGTGGCTGGTGGGTTCAAACTGCTAACTTTTTGGTTAGCAGCTGAGCACTTAACCACTGCATCACCAAGGCTCCTTTTAACTTTGTTATAAGTAGTTGATTACTTTATTTCAGGTCTATAGCTTGGATGTAAACAGAATATCTGCTTATCAATGCTTAAAGTAGAAATTCAGTAACTCTTTTTTCCTTTTTCAATAATGATAGTTTCTTCATTGGCTCTGCTTCCTTTTCCTAAGTCTTTCCAAATGTTTCATGAATTGAATGGCATTTCTATTACCTCTTCCTCCCCACTTCCAGTCACCTGTAGCACCTTCTGCAGAATTCAGACAAAGCACATAGCTTTTTTTCTGACCTAACTGTTTCATTCAGTCAGGTTCTTGCAAAGAAGAATGGGGAATAGACTTTAGTCTTAAGACTTTTTTTTTTTTAATTCCTCCTTCTGAGTTTTATCTACAATTTACAAGAAATGAGAATAGCACCTGGAACCAGTAATAAGAAGCTTAGAACCATTCTTACCCAATGGGTCATTGCTCTTATTCTCAGGCTAATTGTCCTCCTGCTCTTCCAATTGCAGTATGTTTTTCATCTTCATTTTATTTAAGATTTTTGACAGTTATAGGCAATTTCTTGATGAAATGGAAAACAATAAATTTACTGTTTACTAGCAGCCTTTGTTCATAAGAGATTAACTTGTTGCAGTAACATAACCTCTCTCACTCTGGAAATATCAAAACATGAGGCAAAGGACTGAATGAGAAGAATAGGCCATTTGAGTTGACCTTGGTGAATTCAGTCAACCTTTCTGAATCTCAGCTTTTTTAAATTTATTTTAAATTTGTCCTTCTCTGAATAAGATGATATATGAAAAGTGAGTTTTAACCTGTAAGTTTTTTTTTTTTTTTTTTACTGGCTATGTTTATATTATGATATCCTTAATACACTGTAATAAAGATAAGTAAAGAGAATTTAACATTTTTGATGAAACAAATTTAGTAAAAATTCAGATGAATCAGCTGTTTTAAAAGTTTAACAAAGAAATAAAAGATGATAAACATTTTGAATGATACACTTTTTGATACATTATGTTTTTAAACTTTTTTGTGTGTGGAATATACATATAAAGGACTATTTGTAATGTATGTGCACATTTTAAATAATACCAATAATAATCACCAATGCATATATCACCCAGTTTAAGAAGTAGAACATTACTTATCCAGAATCATGACTTTAAATGCCTCCTATATGCTAATGATTCCCAAATTTAAACGTGTAATCTGGACCTCACTCTTGAACTCCAGATTTGTATATCCAGCAGCACACCTGATATCAATACTAGTAGGAATTTCAAACTAAATTAACATCTCTAAAACTGAATTCCTGATTTCTACCCCCGCTCATCTATTACTCTATAGTCTCCTTTATCTCAGTTACTGGCAACTCTATCTTTCCAGTTGCTCAGGCTACAGACTGGGAATTTTGATTCTGTTTTTTCCCCCTCACACCCCATGTAGAAGCTATCAGCACATCTTGTTGACAGTTCATTAAAAATAAATCCAGAATATTACTTCCCAACATCCTTAACCTCTAACCTAGTCCGAACTATTATTATCTCTTTCTAGATTATTGCTGTAGCCTTCCAGCTGATATCTCTACTTCTATTGTTTCCTCTCCTGTAGTCTATTTTCAGCACAGAAGCTTGAGTGATCTTGTTAAAAGTAAGTCAGATAATGTATTTTTGTTCAAAATCCTCCAATGACTTCCCTTCCTACTCTCAGAGCAAATGCCCTACGTTGTCTGGCTCTCCGTTAACTCTCATCTCTTCTTAGACTATTCTCCTCTTTGTGCATTCTGTTCACGTTGGCATCTTGCTGTTCTTCAGACATGTCACTGAGCTTGTTGGCTTTTAGAGTTTCTGAAGCTGGAGGCTTCTGACCTGACCTCCTTCCCTTCTTAAGGTCCAGGGCTTTCTATTCTCTTCCTTGCATAGCCATTAATACCCTTGCTGTAGGCCATTGGGCATGGATTGATAACCCTCAAACAAATGCTCATTTAGAATTCTGATTACCATTCTGATTTTGAACCCTATTGTATTTTGTTATTAGTATAAAATCATTGTGGTAAAATATACATAACAAAAATTTTGCCATTTTAACCATTTTTAAGTATATAATTCAGTGACATTAATTTTATTCACCATATTGTGCAACCATCACCACTCTTTACAAAAGTTTTTCATCACTGTAAACCTAACTTAGTGGCCCTTAAGCAATCAACTCCCCATTCCCCTTTTCTCCCCAGCCCCTGGTAACCACTAATGAACTTTGGTCTTTATATATTCGTCTATTCTAAATATTTCGTATAAGTGGAATTATACACTATTTTTCCTTTTGTGTCTGACATATTTTATTTAGCATAATGTTTTCAGGGTTCATCCATGTTGTAGCATCTATGACAACTTCATTTCTCTATGGCTGAATAATATTCCATTGTATGTATATGCCACATTTTGTTTGTCCATTCATCTGTTTTGGACACTTGGGTTGTTTACACCTTTTGGCTATTTCAATAATGCTGCAGTGAACATTGGTGTACAAGTATCTGTTTGAATCCCTGCTTTGTTTTTGGTCTGTACCTAAGAGTGGAATTGCTGGGACATGTGGTACTTCTGTTTAACTTTTGAGTAATCACCAAATTGCCTTTTACAATGGCTGCACCATTTTACATTCTCACGAACAATGGATGAGGGTTCCAGTTTATCCACATCATCCCCAACACTTGTTATTTCCTGTTTTTCAGATAATAGTCATGGTAGTGGTTATGACGCCCTCCTGTCTTTTTGTTCTACAAAGAGTTCCTTTACTCTGTTGCCAATGCAGCTATTCATTGAAAATATTATATTTTATTCAGCATATTTAGGTGGTTTCTTTGTCTGCTATGTTGCAAGAACTGAAAATCTTGATGAATTGTTGTTAACTTGTGAAGTAAGATCATTGAATTCTTAGAATAATTTTGTTTTGTTTCTTGGATTAAAGGATGGAAGACTCCAGACAGGGGACCACATCTTGAAGATTGGTGGCACAAATGTGCAGGGAATGACCAGTGAGCAAGTTGCACAAGTGCTGAGGAACTGTGGGAATTCGGTCAGGATGCTTGTTGCTAGAGACCCAATTGGTGAAATTTCAGTAACCCCTACAACCCCTACAGCCTTACCTGTTGCCCTGCCTGCTCAAGCCAACAGGAGCCCTGGTTCTGTGAGTATACAAATCATTCTTTTATCTTAAATTAAATACTAGGTATGATACACTGCAAGATTAGAAATTCCCTCAACTTGGAGTACTCCATTGTGTGAGTAGTATCTAAATGCTCACCAGAGAAGCGTGGCAGAAGGAGAACCCAATCTGGAGACACTAGATATGTATGATTTCCTTTTTTGCTGTTTCTCAGTGGTAAGTCATTCAACCTCCCTGAGCCTCAACTACACATCTGTAATTAGGAAAACAATACTATTTGCCATGTCTAGTTCAAAAAGTTGGTGAGAAGACATTCAGATGGTACAGGGAAAGCTAAATACTGGTCAGTATGTAAGAATTATCAATGATAGGAACATACTGGCAAAAGGCAATACCAGTAAAAACCAGTTGCTATCAAGTAGACGCCAACTCATGGCGATCCCATGTGTGTCAGATTAGAGCTGTGCTCTGTAGCGTTTTTAATGGCTAATTTTTTGGAAGTAAATCACCAGGCCTTTCTTCAGAGACACCACTGCGTGGACATGAACTGCCAACCTTCCAATTAGCAGCTGAGCGCATTAACCATTTGCACCACCTGGGGACTCTGCAAAAGGCAACATAGGCATACCTCAGAGAACTTGCGCGTTTGGTTACAGACTACCACAATAAAGCAAATAATAAAGGGAGTCACACAAATTTTCTGGTTTCCCAGTAAAAAATACTTTACTGCTAAAAAATGCTAACCATCATCTGAGCCTTCAGTGAATTGCAATCTTTTTGCTGGTTGGCCTTGCCTTGATGTTGATGGCTGCTGACTGTTCAGGGTGGTGGTTGCTGTGGGTTGGGGTGGCTGTGGCAATTTCTTAAAATAAGAAAAATGAAGTTTGCCATATCGGTTGACTCTTCCTTTCATGAAAGATTTCTGTGTAGCATGCAATGCTGTTTGATAACATTTTACCCACAGTAGAACTTCTTTCAAAATTGGAGTCAATTCTCTCAAACGCTACCGCTGCTTTATCAACTGAGTTTGTGTAATATTCTAAATCCTTTGTTGTGATTTCAGCAGTGTTCTCAGCATCTTTGCCAGGAATAGATACCATCTCAATAAACCACTTTGCTCATTCATAAGAAGCAACTCCTCATCCGTTAAAGTTTTATCATGGGATTGCAGCAATTCAGTCACATCTTCAGCCTCCGCTTCTAGTTCTCTTGCTTTTTCCACTGGAGTAGAACTTTTAATTTCCTTCAAGAACTTTTCCTTTGGATTCACAACTTGGCTGTTTGGCGCAAGAGGCCTGGTTTTTGGCCTGTCTCTGCTTTCCTCATACCTTCTTCACTAAGTCAGTCATTTCTAGCTTTTGATTTAAAGTGAGAGACGTCTGACTCTTCCTTTCACTTGAACACTTAGAGGCCATTGTAGGGTTATTAATTGCCCTAATTTCGATATTGTTTTGTCTCAGGGAATAGGGAAGCCAAAGGAGAGGGAGAGAGATGGGGGAACGTCCGGTCGGTGGAGTAGTCAGAGCACATACAACATTTATCGCTTAAGTTTGCAGTTTTATATGGACACGGTTCGTGGCACCCCAAAACAATTAAAATAGTAACATCAAAGATCACTGAACATGGATCACCATAATAGATGTAATAATAAATGAAAAAGTTTGAAATATTGTGGGAATTACCAAATTGTGACACAGAGACACAAAATGAGCACATACCGTTGGAAAAATGGTGCTGGTAGGCTTGCTTGACGCGGAGTTGCCACAAACCTTTCATTTGTAAAAATCGCAATAGCTGCAAAGTGCAGTAAAGTCAATCAAGTGTGGTAAAACGAGATATGTCTATATATGTTAATAATAATAATTTATTTTGATAATTACTATTTTAATTATAAAATAATAATTATGATTAACCATTATGAAGCACCTGGAATTGCCCAGGTCATCTGAAATCTTCGTGATTATCCTGCAAGATAGGTCTTACCATACATTTTATAGATGAGGAAACTGAAGTCCAAATAAATTAACTTGTTAAAGATCATATAGTGAGTAAGTTGCAAAGCTGGGATTTGAATTTGGATCTTTCTGGTTCAGATCGAACTTTTTCCAGCAATCTCACTGGCTCTGAATGAAGAGATAACGAGGCAAAAGAAAAGAAGTAGTTTAATAAAGGAGGAGCCAGAAGAAAGAGGAAAGAAAACAGGAGCGGTTTTGGTGGGAAGAGGTAGAACACCACTGTCTATAATCATCTGAGGGGTCATTTTGTGTCTTCTAGAAAGTTATCTGCCTTTTTCTATTTGGAACCACATGCATGGAAATTTTCTGTCTGTGATATTAAAAATTTTTATTATTTTCTTTTCCAAGTTGTGGTTACAGTCATTTGCTTTTCCCTTCATTACTCAAATTCTCTGGAGCCTTCTGCTTCATAGTGAGGGACCAATGTAGCTGTATGATAAGTGGAAACTTCATGCACATCTGGGGTGGTGAAAATTAAAAGACATTCTCATTTCTGTAGATCTCAGAATTTTATAGTCGAGCTCATTTCATTAGCACAGTAATCCACTGAACCTTTACCTTTGTGGAGTGTTAGGTTAAAAACTGTTCAGGCCCTCTAGGAAACTTGAAATTCCTCTCTGTGACACCAGTGGCATAATTTCATACTCTAGCAAGTCTCAGGAGTCTCCAGGTGGTTTAAATAATTAATGCACTTGGCTACTAACCAAAAGGTTGGCTGTTCCAATCCACCCAGAGAAGCCTCGGAAGAAAGGCCTGACAGTCTACTTCCAAAAAACCAGCCATAGAAATCTCTTTGGAGCACAGTTTTACTCTGACACGCATGAGGTTGTCATGAGTTGGAATCAACCTGATGACAAGTGGTTTAGCAGGTCTCAATTATACATTGTCATGTAGCTGCCAATTATATATGCAATGTATTTTTAAAAATCAGAATCAGAGAGCTAGTAAAATATTTCCTTCTGAGGTGTCTAATATTTGATTCTTTCTTTAAAGGTAATAGTTTAATACCCTTATAATTCTTATGAGTATTCTTCTTATAATATTTTATAATAGCATTTTCCTATTCGTTTTATTCCTCTACTGAAGCTTTTATATTTTCCATGTTCTCCTCAAAGAAAATGCCATTTTTTCAACCTTTCACTTAATTTTTACATAGTTGCTGTATGATTTTCACAGTACCTGAATTTAGAGTAGAAAATAACCTGTCAAGGAAATATTTTATATTAAAAGTAAAGGCCAAATGTATACTTCATTTCTTTATTCTTGTGGGTTTACCACCTTCCTCACACAAAATCTGTTGCTACTGAGTCCATTCCGACTCATAGCGACCCTATAGCAACCCTATAGGACAGGTAGAACTACCTCATAGGGTTTCCAAGGAGCAGCTGGTGGATTCAAACTGCCGACCTTTGGAGCCAAGCTCTTAACATTGCGCCACCAGGGCTCCACCCTCCCCACACACTTTCCAGATTCTTTTCCTGTCATCTTAATGGTATATTGAGGGAACTAAAGCTAAAATGTGAATTTTCCTCATTGTTCTTTAACAAGAAGTAGAATGAATGTCCTTTTCCTAAAAACTACGACAAAGTTGGAGATGAAATGGAGTTAGCCACCAGAATCTTTCTTCTCCTCCTCATCTTTTTTTTTCTTTTAGAAATACCTCTCAATCAATTATTTACTTTCTGATATTAATGCTTTGAATTACAAGCAAGGTGTTGTATTTTTAGGCACTTTGCTGTTTTACAGAAATATTTTAAATTAGAAGTCGAGTAATGAAAATAGTTTTAAGTTGGTATCTTTTCTATTACTTACAAAATTAGTCTGACTTTTTATTTCTAATTTTTCTTTATGCTTGTAATTCTTTCAGATACCAACTTACCCGGAATTTTTTGTAAGCTGCTGTATTAGTTTTTATTGTTGCATAACAAATTATCACAAATTTAATGTCTTAAAACAACACCCATTTCTTAGTTCGCAGTTCTGTAGATCAGAAGTCTGGGTGGACTTGGCTAGATTCTCTACTTTCGTCTCACAAGACCAAATTCCAGGTTTGGCTGGGCTGAGCTCTTATCTGAATGCTCTGGGGACAGTCTGTTTCTAAGCTCTCTCGGGTTATTTGTAGAATACAGTTCATTGCAGCTGGAGGACTGAGGTCCCTGCTTTCTTTCTGGCTGTCAGCTGAGGACCTCTTTTAGCTCCTTAAAGTTGCCCACACTCCTCTCACATGATCCCTTTCATCTTCAAACTAGCACTTGTGTGTCCATTTTACACTTTCAATCTTTCTCACTTTCTCTTCTACTACTAGCTATAAAAAACTCTGCTTTTAAAGGGCTCCTGTGATTAGATTAGGTTTACATAGATAATCTCCCTTTTGCTGTGTAATGTCACATAAACGTGGGAGCAGCACCAGGGATGCGAGTTCACGGGGACCATATTAAAATTCTGTCTGACACAGGTGCCAGGAAAATGCTTGGCAAACTATGCACATGTTGACTACGTACAGATAGTTATGTAGCTAAACATTATATATAATTGAAATTATGTTTTGCCTTTTAGGACAATTCTACTCTTTTTGAAACTTACAATGTTGAACTCATTAAACAGGATGGACAGAGTCTTGGGATTAGAATTGTTGGCTATGTTGGAAACTCTCATACAGGTAAATGAATAATTTCTATTTTATATTTGGAAGTAATTGTAAAGAATGTTAAGGTTTCTAGACAGTAAAATTAAATACTTACAGATTTCAGTTTAAACATTGAACAATAAAACTGTGGATCTATAATAGCAGCCAGTTACTTTTCAATGATTAACACAGTTTTATCTCAGTACTTTTATAGCTGGCTTGATAGTCATTAACAAAAAAAATTTAATTGTCCAGTTCAGTGTATAACATTTGAATTGTACCTCCTCTTGTTTCTAAAATGGTTATATTTTTAATATTGTGACTGTTACATATTGTGATATATTACATATGTGATAACAATGAGTACTGCATGTATTTCATACTGTGGATTTCAGGAAAGTATTGCTATTATGCTTAATTACTAAAAAAAAAAAAAGATAAAATAATTTTATTTTAATTAGAGTTATTTTCCTTTCATATAGAGAGAATATGTTATGAAAATAAGTACATGGCCCAAGTATCTCTGAATAATACTCCTTCAACTCCTATATGCAAACGTTTGGTAATTTTCACTGTCAGAGTTACTTTACTTTAACAGAATTATTAGGGTAAGGAAAAATAAACCTTTTCCCACAAATATTAGCTAGCAACATGAAAATTCAGAGTTATGAAATGTTCTAGTTTTTTTTAAATAGCAAGATTAGAGAATCTATTTCTTTAAAAAAATTATCTTGCATACTTAGAGCAGGTGGAAAAATTAAGAGTGTTAATGTATTCAAAGTCCTGAATGAAATTCATGTCAGACCACTTTGTGCTATTTTAGCCTAATGAACTATCTGTTTTCAAACCTTTAGATTCTTCTAAGTGCCACCTTTTTTAGGTTCAGAATTTAAATGAGTTCCAAAAGCTAAGTATGGATTGTATAATAATGTTGCAAAAAGCCATATTAAGTAACTTCTCAATATCCTAGGTCTAGTTAGAAGAATCATGGCTTAGTTCCTAAACTTATGGCTTTTGAACCTTTATTATATTAATATTTTAGGGTATTTCCTATAAGTTTAGAATTGTAGATACAGAGTAAAACGAAAGTGAATAACTGATTACAAAAATTGAGAAAATCTTATGTTTATTTTACCAAATACAAATGTTTATGTTACTTTTTTACCCTCAGAAGAAGTTTTTGGGATTGTAGGGGGGTGGTATGGTGAATCCAAAAACTAGAACACTGTAAAGGTCAACATGCTTTTTATCATGGAGTCTTTAAGAATCATTTTCCCTTTGTTTGTCTCATCACACATTTGATGGGTCGCTTTGCTTAGTTCTGGAGGGGTAGAAAAATGAACATAAGACTATTCAGGGAGACAAACGTGTAAGCAACTCTCAGTTGTTTAAGGGAAAACTAAATAGATTGTTTTTTTAATTTTTTAATTTTTATTGTGCTTTAAGTGAAAGTTTACAATTCAAGTTAGTCTCTCATACAAAAGTTTATACATACATTGTTATGTGACCCTAGTTGCTCTCCCTGTACAGTGACAGCACACACTTCCTTTCCAGCCCGGATTTCCCGTGTTCATTCAACCAGCTCCTGACCCTTTGACCCTCTCTGCCTTCTCATCTCGCCTCTGGACAGAAGCTGCCCATTTAGTCTCATGTATCTACTTGAGCTAAGAAGCACATTTTCACGAGTATCATTTTATGTCCCATAGTCCAGTCTAATCTTTGTCTGAAGAGTTGGCCTTGGGAATGGTTTTAGTTTTGGGCTAACAAGAGTCTGGGGGCCATGTCTTCTGGGGTCCCTCCAGTATCAATCAAACCATTTAGTCTGGTCTTTTTACTAGAATTTGAGTTCTGCACCCCACTTTTCTCCTCCAGGGACTCTGTATTATGTTCCCTGTCAGGGCGGTCATTGGTGTAGTCGGGCACCATCTAGTTCTTCTGGTCTCAGGCTGATGAGGTCTTCAGTTTATGTTGCCCTTTCTGTCTCCTGGGCTAATACTTTCCTTGTGCCTGTGGTGTTCTTCGTTCTCCTTTACTCCACGTGGGTTGGGACCAATTGATGCATCTTAGATGACTGCTCACTAGCTTTTAAGACTCCAGTCGCCACCCACCAAAGTGGAATGCAGAACATGAAATGGATGTTTCAGCAGAGGTAAAAGCAAACTATCTTGGTGTATAGCAAAAGAAACAGGCTGATTGATAGAGGGAAATGGAGAATTCACAAAGGAGATATTTGAGCTATGCATGGAAAAGGGGAAGGATTTTGATACAAGGGATGAGGTTGAAAGGGAGAAATAAATGAGAAAAGAGATAAAATCATGAAAATATTTGTTATTCTGCTGGAATATCAAGTGTCTGGTGTGTCTGGACTTCCATCTTGGTGGAGGGATATAGTAGAAGATGAAGTACGAAAAGAAGTTTGGGGTGGATTATGGAACACCTTGAATGCAAGTCTATGAAATTTACATTTCATTATGTAGGCAGTAGGAATCCAGTAATATTTATTCTACAGACAATATTTTAAGTTCATTTGAAATTAAAAAATAAAAATGTAAAATCATCCAGATCTGTGGTTTTTTTTTCCAGTTTCCCTTCTAGTCCTTGCCAATAGGCATGCCTACTTTTTACATAGTTGTAATTTTTATATAGTCATTTGTTTCTGTTTAAATGTTTTATTTTATAATATAAGGATTATTTCATGTGGCTGAGCTCATTCTAGTTTTTTAAAGATTGTGTGTACTTTTCCTTTTTCTATGTTTGGCAAGCTAACATGAGTTTTGAACTAAATATGGTCAGGAAGACCTGTTAGGAGACTCTTATCATAGTGCTGGTGAAAAATGATGAAAGCTTACGCCAAGTCTGCAGTGAGAATGGAAATAGACCAAGAAAAGAGAATCAGACTCAACCTGGGCTCTCCTGAATTCCAGCATGTACTGGAGTGCATTTCATCAAGGTTCCATTATGGATTATTTTTTCAGAAAGATAGTCATCAGTCAAATCATTTTGAATTCTGGTCACTTGTGATGTTGACAGTTTGAAATAATCCATCAATTTCTCTGCTTGTGTTCAAAATAGTATTTATAAAGCCTCCAGTCAGCCCGTTTAGCTAATTAACTTCTTGATAAGAATTTTGCAATCAAGGTCTAATGAGTGCTTTCTTCCTATTTTCCATATGTCTTGTGCACCTTCAGGGGAAGCTTCTGGGATTTATGTGAAAAGCATAATACCTGGCAGTGCCGCATACCACAATGGCCAAATTCAAGTGAATGACAAAATAGTTGCTGTAAGTAACTGGCCTGTGTTTTAGACTTGAATCTTTTTTTTTTAAAGGTTAATCTTTATTATAATATGTATGAGGGGGATGGCTTAATATATTTTCATAAGGTTTTTTTAAAAAATTAAGTTTGTTAGTATAGTGAAATATTAATTTGGACTCTAACAGTTGCCATTGACTTGATTCTGACTCATGGTGATGGTGGCCACATGTGTGTCAGAGTAGAACTGGACACCATGGGGTTTTCAATGGCTGATTTTTCAGAATTAGTTCGCCAGGCCTTTCTAACAAGGCACCTCTGAGTGGACTTGGACCTACAACCTTTCAGTTACTAACTGAAAGTATTAATTGTTTACACCCCCAGGAACCCCAGTTTGGACACTAATGATTCTAAATTTGAATTTTTTTTGACTGTCCATGAAGAAAAGGTTCACTAACCATAAACCCACCAAAAACCAAACCCACTGCTGTCGAGTTGAGTCTAATTCTTAGCAACCCTAGGACAGAGTAGAACTGCCCCATAGAGTTTCCAAGGCTAAATATTTGTGGAAGCAGACTGCCACATCTTTCTTCCATGGAGTGGTGGCTTCCAACGGCCAACTTTTTGTTTAGCAGCTGAGTGCTTTAACCACTGTGCCGCCAGGCTTCCTTATATATAATATTTGAAGCATGTATATTTGAAAGATGTTCTAGCATTCTTCTAGAAAACACTTTTAAAGCATCTCTTTGTGTTTTTTACACTTAACCATTTTATATGGAATTATATGCCATTACCAGCTCTTTTAATCTCTTCATGAAAATAATTTTTGTGATAGTAGTTTTGAGTACACCCAAAATTGAAATATGTCATACATAATAATTACCTTTTATTGATTCAGACTGATCTTTCCCCTATTCAGTAGAAATTAGTTACATTTTATAGTTTTTTGAGCAATATTTTTGAGGCATATATGTATCTATATTTATGTAACTATCATAAGTGCTGGAGTACTAGCTAAGAGTTTGGCAGTTTGAATGCACCCAGATGTGCCTCGGAAGAAGGACCTGGTGATTTGCTTCCAAAAGGTCACAGCCACGAAAACATGGTGGAGTGCAATTCTCCTCTGAAGCACATGGGGTCTCTATGAATCAGAATCGACAAGAGAGCAAATTTGTTTTTTTTAGTGTTACTGTCTGTAATTTAATGATTTACATAGAAACAAATGTTTGGTGGTATGATTTGAATCTTTGTCCTTCAAGGCCATCTAAGGAAGTACCTCTTGGCTTTTACAGTAATGAATTTTACAGTAATAACTTTTGGTGTTTTGCAGGGTCTGAAGGTCTAGTATAGAGAAAGCAAGCATTTGATGACCTCTTTGATTCTGACAATAATGAACCAAACCAAATATCAAACCCATTGCCATTAAGTTGATTCCTTTTCATGGCAACCACATGTGTTACAGAGTAAAACCACTCCATTGGGTTTTCTCAGCTGTAATCTTTATGGAAAGGAGCCCTGGCGGTGCAGTGGTTAAGCACTTGGTTGCTAACTGAAAGGTCGGTAGTTTGAACCTACCGGCTACTCCATTATTGAAAGATGTGGCAGTCTGCTTGTAAAGATTATAGGCTTGGAAACCCTAGGTGCTGTTCTACTCTGTTTTATAGGGTCAATATAAGTTGGAATTGACTCAACCGCAACAGGTTAGGTTTTGGGTAATCTTTATGGAAACCAGGCCTTGGTAGCCAGGAGCAAACAGCTTGTATCACTCAGGGACCTTTGATGATAATAAAAAAAGCCAAACCCATTGCAGTCGAGTCTGACTCATAGCAGTCCTATAGGACAGAGTAGAACTGGCCCATAGGGTATCCAAGGAGCAGCCAGTGGATTCAAACTGCAGAGCTTTTGATTAGCAGCTGTAGCTCTTAACCACTGTGCCACCAGGGCTCCTTGCCAATAATACCAATATTAAAACCTGTTGCCGTCGAGTCAATTCTGACTCATAGCAACCCTATAGGACAGAGTGGTACTGCCCCATAGGGTTTCCAAGAAGTGGCTGGTGGATTCAAACGGTCAACCTCTCCATTAGCAGCTGAGCTTGTAACCACTGGGCCACCAGGGCTCCTTAATGATAATAGCATCTATTAATACATCTTGAGACCAATGTATAACAACCATCTTTTGTGGCACTTTGAATCTTGAATACCATCAGAGAACCTCTGTCAAATTCTTAGGTAAAATGTGTGACTTAGGATATAGGTATGAGTTTGCTTTCTGCTTTGTCAGGACCCTTTCAGCGCATTTTACTAGTAGTTTTGCATTCTCATTAAGAAATACTTTCTAAAATCTAATAAAAATTATTTAGGGAATAAAATGAATTCCCTATTTTTGTGCTATTTTGCCAGGATTAAAAATAGTAGCTAACTTGAAATCTCTGTTCCTTAATGTGTCTCTAAACGTTTTAGGTAGATGGTGTGAATATTCAAGGTTTTGACAACAAAGATGTTGTTGAAGTACTAAGAAATGCAGGGCAGGTGGTGCACTTAACCCTAGTTCGAAGGAAGACATCCTTATTTGATCCTCCACTTGAACAGCCTTCAGACAGAGGTAATTCTTCCCAGTGCCCCTCTCTACCATGTAGTCTGGGATTTGAGGAATAGCTCATGTATGGAGTTGCTCTGTGAATCTGAGTTGGAAAAATTGCTCACCTATGTAATGTAGTAAGGCAGTGATGAAGAAATAAATCAGCTCGTGTGTGTTGAAGAAAAATTTCCTTTGGCCACTTCAATGCCAGTCCAAATGGTAGGACCTGAACTCTTAGATGCACTAAACTCTGAGACCTTCTCTAAACAGAGATGAAATTCATTTTCCCGAAAAGCTTCTGAATTTCTTTTACTATTTATATTTGAATAATAAAGCTTTGACACCTTTTGTTACAGGAGCTCTCATTTGTCTGATTCTTTGGCATTTGGCAAATTGAGGTTTCATATTACTTTTAATGATATATTTTATTTTAATCTATCTGTTGTTTTACTTTTTGAAATACAGCGAGATAAAATAACACATGGATTTTGCTGGGGTTACTGTGAAGAACATTTTTGGTTCTAAAGTAATACTTGTTTTTATTTTAATGATAAGAATATTAAATCTTCATTGTGGAGTAAATACATAACTGTGTGCATATCAATTTTTAATTATCAACTTATAAATGTATAGATAAAAAAGTTGACAGTCATGGGAACACATGTTCAATTTAAAATGAATGACTAGTTATATGATTAGTGAGTGAGAAATCCTTCCATTAAAATTTCTCAAAAGATGACTTCAAAATTTTTATTTTCTCTGGGGATATTCCTCTGAAGATACAAGCCTGGAAGCTTCTGCTTTCAACTGATATTGATTTGTATTTAAATTGGAACTTTTTTAAGTTTTATGTGACATTGGAAATTTTGTTGCTGAAGGACAGATGCCCTGTTAACTGCATTCCATGTATGACATTTAAAATTGCTGAAACAGGACAAATTGTATAAATGCCTATATACCTTAAAAAGTTAATATTAAAAAAATGTTTTTAATTGCTCTGATAGAGCCCTTAAAAAGGCTTCAGTCTACTATATCAAATGAAGTACATCATCTGCAAATTAGGATTTCTTTACTGGGCATGTCTACATTTTAAAACTGTATTGGAATAAAAAAATCTACACCTCTTCTTCCATTGTTTAGGTGTCCTTCTTACATCGTTGCCTGGCACCCGTTGAAGAACATTCCCCTGCAGCATTTAGCACACTACACTGTAATCACAGTACATCATGTGTGGCTTCAGTAATGTAGGGGAATGGCTATGCCTCTTGCCCCCTGCTTCAGGTGACACGTCTTTGTGTGCCTTGCACATACAAGCATTTAAAAGTTTGTTTTACGGAAACAAACTACATAACTTTAGCTCTTGCAAAGTACCTCCTTCTACCATTCTAAATCTTACTCTATACTCCTGCTATTCGAAGACCATGTTTTGGCACACAATCACATCATGTACTGCTTTCTGTTGCGGACTGTTTTCTATTCTCCCCTGTGACACTCGTGGGCATTTTTTATACTAGCCCATGGCTGTGCAGCTAATGGGCCTCAGTGCACGAAGGAGCTAAAAGATATTTTGCTATGGAATCTCATGTTATGGTTACAGGAACTTTTCACTAGTTATAGTTTTCAACTTTTTATTGTAAAAAAATTTGAACATACAGAAACATTGAAAAATAATCTAATGAATACCTAAAAGCCTGCCATTTAGATTCAACAGTTAACATTTTGCCATATTTTCTTTTTCTATTTATTTATCTTGTTTTCCTGAACCATTTCAGAGTGAGTGGTAGACATCATGACACTTTACCCCTACATATTTTAGCCTATATCTTTTAAAAATAAGGGTATAAGTACATAACCACAATACCATTATCATACTAAAAAAAATTAATAGTAATTCCCTAATATCAAAATACCAAATTTATACTTATATTTCCCCATTTACCCCAGAATGGCTTTTATGACTTCACCTCCTACACTCCCCTCAAAAGCCACCAAGATTCAATTGTGCATTGCACTTAACTGCATTTGTTGTTGTTGCTCTTTTAATCTAGAAGAGCCTCCACCCCTGCTTTCATGACATGGACTCTTTGAAGGATCAGTTCGTTTGTCACTAGCTTGCCGTGTTCTGAGTTTAGTTGTTTCATTTAACTCTTGTTGTGTCATTTAACTCTTCCCACTCTCCTTTGTGTTTCCTCTGAGCTGGAACATAGATCTAAAAGCCTTAGATTCAGGTTAAATATTTTTGGTAAGAGGTAATAGTGACTTGCGTGTGTTAAAACAAAATCTTCCACAAAATTTATTTGTATAACTCAAAAACTTTATTTAGAGATATGGGAATCTGGAAGCATCAGGCCTGAAAGTCGGACTGGAGCTTCTGGGAATAAAAGAGTCAGAGTTTTATAGTAACAAGTGTATAGGAAACTTTAGCTGCTTGGCTTGGGTTTAAACAACTTTTGTAAGGGTCGAACTGCTTTTTGTTAAAAACAGGAAACTGGTGGGTCCTGACAAACAGGAACCCGACAGACTTTATTTGGTTTCCGCTGGTTTGCCAACATGGGCTCAGCATGAGTGACTCCATCTTGGGTTAATTATTTAGATTATCACGCTTGAGATAAAAAAAAACTCTGGATAACTCCTGTTACTTCAGTTAGCTCAATTAAGTAAGTAAGCAATCTCCACGTGCATTCAGGGTAATTTTTCTCCAATTTCCACCCAATTAATAAGACTACATATGTAGACTTGTTATGCTTATGATGATGTCATGTCAGGACCTAGGCGAGACCAACAGTCAGACTGGCTTATTCTGCATGTCCTGGCTCTTGACTGTCCACAGCGTGGGAACTAAAGATCGTAGCAGCCTTTTTCTTCTATCTTGAAAAGAATCTACTCCAGCTTTGCCATCAAGTTTACCTCACTTTTCTCTTCCCAGTGACCAGTTTCTTATTCTTTACAATACTAGCCACAAGTTTTTTTTTTTTTTTTTTTAATGATACGGTTATCATACACAGCATTTTAGATCAAGGAATCTTAGATCTAAGTCATTGGAGATGCTTGTACGGAGGTAGTGAAACAGGAGAGCAGGAGTGGAATAAGCTCATGTAAATATGGTCTTAATAAATATGTTAATGATTCAAATTAGGAATTCTTATTTTAGGGGCTTCTGTAGAACCACCAAAAATACCGGCCCTCTTTCTAACTGGAGCTGTGGAAACAGAAACTAATTTGGATGATGAAGATGAGGAAATTGAAGAAAGAATGGATAATCAAAAAAATGACAAAATACAAGTCTTAGAAAAACTGGGTAGGCACAAAGCATTCACTTTGAAATCATTTGAGTTTTTCATTTGTTAACTCTTTTCTCCCTTCATTGTTAATATAATGTGAGGAATGTTAGAGACATTTTGGAGATATAAAATAGATTATTCTTAATATCAACATCTTAATGCTTTTGGGGACTTGATGGACACCAAGCATATTCTTACTTAATCTTTAATTCTATTAATTTTGAATGCATATTTATTAATATGTGATGACTATTTTTTGCTTATAATATTTTAAATTACTGCATCATTTAGCTTGTATATTGTCATTGATACTACATTTATATCTGTAGATATATAACTACCTGTACACATATAGTGATAGTTCTTTTTCACCATAAAAATTAATAGTACATATATTTTTATATGTTGTATCAAGTTGCCAGGCTGCTGCTGTATATCTATTCTTTATTTTTAGTTGATATGCAAATTTGCCCTTTTGCTTTGTACCTTGACACCTCAGCTATTATAGTTAACTTTGTCCTGCAGGAATATTGAATAATGGTCTCACACAATTACCTGCATGAAGGTGCTCAGGAAAGCCTTGCCAGTTGAATGAAACTACTTGAAATACTTAACTCCATTTCATGTTGTAGAGTAGTTTTGTGGGAGAATTTTTGGCTTTGATTGGCTTGTCTCTGGAAAGAATTGCCTGAAAGAAGGTGTTAACCCTTAATGGAAGTTAAAAAATTTCCTTTTCATTTGGAATCCCCTCCCCTTTTCTTTTTACTCAAGTGGATTGCAATTAATCTTCTGTTGTTTTAATTCAAGCGAGTTCCCAGGTGGATTTTCAGTGAATTATTAGGAGAAAATCAAATATATTCTGAAGTTAGAAATACTTTAAAAATATTTTATCTGCTCTTTTTGGATCAAACCTAACTACATTTTCTTTTCTTCATGAGTATATGTTATTTCAGTTTGAGAGTAAGACCAAAATTTTCTAGTTCCTATGAAGTTAGCTCTCCTTTTTACCATTTGGAATAATTGTTTCAGATTGTCATATTCATTTTGTTGATCATTTTGTGTAGCCAAGGATTTACTGAGCTAGTGAAAGTAAATTAATCTCTTGTCTGACACTTGGGCCTTTGTACTGTGTTTTAAACACATGGCTGTCTATGTTTGTATTTTACCTTGAAAGGCAAAAAATGTAGTCAAAAGAATGGTAGGTGAGATGTAGACATTATTTTACACATGTGTATGAACTGTCATTTGAGTACTATGTTTTGAAGTTTGAATTCAAGCAACGAGTGGTAAATTTTGTTCAAAATAACTTAGCAAAGAAACTGCTACTTAGAAGAAATTTAATAGGTTCAATGTTAGAACTCTTAATGTAATTTCATATGGAAATGTTAGCAAGAATAGCCACAAAGGTGCAGAGTTTGATACTTTGTTTTTAATAGAATCTTTGGGTAGTTATTCCCGAATGTAGTTCAGCACATCAGTTATTATAGTTATTTCATGGATATTCTTTTTTTAAATCTAGTACTTTAAGTTCGTCAGTATTCGTTAATTTTAGTCTATGATTTCTGAGGTTAGCCTGTTTTACTTAATGATTTGTATTATATAATTAAGCATTATATCCATCCAAGATGAGCTGTCATTTGTGATAAGTGTTTAATGACTTGTCCAATCTTGTGACAAAATCGAGTTTTTCTTTAACTTGAAAAATGGTGAAGATTTGTTCATTTTCAGCTACTGCTATGGATATAAGTTGAAATTACAGTTTTAGGACTTTGTTATCTGTTAAACATTGTTTAGGCTACAAACTTTTATATGTGCAGTGATCTTCTGGCTAAGGCCATATGGAGGACAGGCCAGACACTTAAAATCTGTCTTAGCTTTTAAAAATGATCTTACCTATGCAACAAAGGCGATATTACACTCCGGTAAGAAAGTCATTAAGATATAAACATCCAGATAACCAAGGGGCTCAAAAGATTAGTGTAAGCTTCTACTATATTAAAGCTCATGCAACTCAATGGTTGAATTAAACTAGACTTTATATCCACCACAGGCAGAAAAATCTGATCGGATTGTGTTGATATATTTTGTTGATACTAAAGATATCTTGTTAAGTTTTTACTTTACTAATAGTTGGGTAGACTGGTACTACTTTGAAGTGATTAACATTTAAATTAAATCCTTATATGGCCTAACATATTATAAAGCAAAGCCAGATGCATTTTACTTGTAAACTACAGGATGTTTACATATAAACTGTATATAATTCAAATTTCATTTATAACTTATCATTTCCTCTTCCCTTTAAAATATTCCTTAACCACAAAGCCCCTTCATAATTTGGTCACAGCTGCTATTTACATTTTACATTAGTATTGTAAGTCTCCTCTGATTTACTTTACTTAGAGACCAAAGTTAATGCATTTTCCTTTTTATTCATTTTCTTTTCCTCACTGAAATTGTGCTGTTATTGAAGAATTTCATAGTTAAGTGTGTTTGGCTCACAGTAGCTTCAATGTTCTTTTTTTTATATCCAGAAAGAGTCCCAGACTCTCCAGAAAATGAGCTGAAATTCAGATGGGAAAACCTATTGGGCCCTGATTATGAAGTAATGGTATGTCGAAATCCTCTAGTAAAAAACACTCAAGTCTCATTTCATGTCAAGCTGCTAATACTACAATTTAAAGAAACGGGAGCGTCCAAGAATAGCCGGCTTGCCTTTGTTTTTATCCTCCTGCCTTTTTTCCTTATTGACTCAATCAATTGATTTATTATTTTTTTTTTTTTGGTAACTTTTTAAGCTGTAGGAACAATTAAGAATGGTGCACAGGCTTCAGTGACAATTAGCAGACACTCAGCTCACGTTGGAACAATTTAAGTCGACAATAGGCAGAAAAATGTGAGGAGACGGAAGGCTTGCCTTTAAATTTATAACTTGTATCAGCTGCTTAAAATTGCTGGCATTTTCATGATTATTTTTATGATCTGTTTGTTTTACTGTACACTGAAAAGGCTGTGGATATTGGTCCTATGTTTCACAAAGAATCTTGCAGTTTTATGAGAAAAATGAAAGAATGATTATCAAATGTATTTGGGAGAACAGGAAGTAATTTAGGTTAGGTATATGTTTATATGCCGGTGGTCCATTAGACTTCCTTTCACCTGTTATTAGATTCATTGAGTAGGGGATTGATTACATTTCCCCATATGAATCCACATGAAAGCAGAAAACTGTGCTTAGAAAAGCCTCTCCGGTGTTCACCAAATGCGTTAGTAATAAAATATTCTATTAAATTTCTTTTGTCATTCACATTTTCTTACATATGTTTATCATTAGTACTTGTTGGCCAGTTGGAGATTTTCTCTCTCTTCTTGGTTCATAATATCCAGCCACTACCTACTGTCAGAAAATTTCCAATGACATTAAAAAATAAATAAATAAATATACCTATGATGTGGAGTCTATTCCGACTCAGTGACCCTATAGGACAGAGTAGAACTGCCTCATAGGATTTCCAAGGCTATAGGGTCGCTATGAGTCAGAATCGATTTGGCAGCAGTGGGTTTGGGTTTTCTTTGTGTGTGTGTGTGTGTGTATGGAATTTTTATGGAAGCTGGTCATCAGGTATTTTTCCTGTGGAGTGGCTGGTGGGTTCAAGCCACTGACCTTTTGGTTAGCAGCTGAGCACTTTAACCACTGTGCCACCAAGGCTCCTTCCCAATGACATTAAGATGTGTTAAAACAGCCCATACTTTCTCTTCTTGCTAATTCTGTACTTGCCTGTCAGGTCTCACGAACCTCATAGATTTCAAACACTGTCATTAGGCTATCAGCTAGCAAATGACCTTTCCTACTATCCTCGGTAGTTTAATATTCAAAGTAATTTTATGTACCAGTATTTACAAATGGCCACTTTTGTGATGGGCTTTTTTTTTTTTTTTTTTTTTTTTTTCAGTTAAAATTTTATCGTCATTATAACCATGCTTCCAAATTTCATTTATCACATAGTGAGGTCATGACAGAGGAGCTAGAAGGAGGAAACAGAATTTGAAGTTAAAAGCTTAAAGGGACAGCTTTTTTTAAAATTGTGCTTTACGTGCAAGTTTACAGTTCAAGTTAGTTTCTCATACAAAAATTTATACACACATTGTTATGTGACCCTAGTTGCTCTCCCTGTAATGTGACAGCACACTCTTCCAAAGGGACAGCTTTTTCATTAAGAGTTTTAGCTTCTTGTTCTCAGGTAGGAGGGACAGAAAGGAGAAGTCAGCCTAAATAAAGAACAAATAATAAACACATACACAATCATCCATCAATGCCTACATACACACACGCGTGCACGCACACATACATACGTATATACATACTTGCTCGCCAAGTTTCTTATTCCAGTTACTTCCAGGATCTACTTATCTCAAGTACAGTACTTTTAGAAGCTTTAATTGGTTCATTGTTTAACTTACTCCCTCCAGATGCACTGTATTTTATTAACAACTTTCAGATGCAAATCATCAGTAAAGTACTTTTGCTTGCAAAGAATTCCCTTCTGTGGATGTCCACCATTGAAGCGTAGAACAATAGTTTTAGGCCAGGATTAAAAGCTTTAAGTATCCCATGAGGCTCCCACCAGAGACCAGGTCTTTTTGTTTGTGTCCTTGCCGGCTGTGTCTCCTGGGGAAATGGTTTGATCTGGCTGTGCAAAGTCAGATGCTTCAGTTTTTCCAAACTCATATGACTTGATTGACCTTCTCAACTTTTAGTTCTAAATTTGAAAGTAAAGTGGCCATACTCCTGATGTTGTTAAAAGGGTGACATTTTTATAGATTCATTATAATGGAGGATTGTACTAAAATTTTAGGGATCATGGATTTTTTAATAAAATAATATATGTATTTGGCCATCACCTTCTGTTCAACTTTTGAATAATTTACAAAAAAAAAATTTTGCTGTGGGAAACAACAACACAAAAATCACAAACATTCTGAAATTTTACATTATATGTTATACTTAGGCATTACAGAAATATAGGTAAGAAATTAGAATATAGATCAGATGGAGTTATCAATATGCAAGTTTTACAGATGTTTTCATAAAATTTAGGAAGAAATAAAGTTATGCTTTTACAAATACTGGAAATCTTTATTTTCTTGTAAATTTAGGTTGCCACTTTGGACACACACATTGCAGATGATGCCGAGTTACAGAAATATTCAAAGGTAAGCATTGTTTTTTAAATGTGTTACCAGCTTTTTGTTGTTTGAAGAACTTTAATTTTTTTTTTTTATATTGTGCTTTAGGTGAAAGTTTACAGCTCAAGTTAATTTCTCATTCAAAAATGCGTACACACATTGTTCGGTGACACTGCTTGCAGTCCCTACAATGTGACAGCACACCTGCCCTCTTCCATCCCGGGTTTTAAATTCTTATTGAACAAATAAAATTAATTCTGTGACCTAACAGGTCCAGAATTTAGTCTTTGATGTTTTCTGGAAATGTGATGAGTTCCCCCTATTAGATATGCCTGGGAAGAACGTGGGATCCTGTGTGCCACTTCCAGAAACCAAAAACCTAGATTTGACTGCTTTGCCCACCTTGATGTATAGAGTAACATTGTGCAGAGTGTGTTAACTCTTTAGATGTTATAACAAGTCCTTTAAAAATGTGTTCCTAAAAATCAAGACTATAAATGCAGACTAAAAATCCTTTATGTCCAGATGTTCAAGGACATTATCTAGCCATAAGTATAGACACTGATTGTCCTTGAACTTAAAATTTTTTGGTGAGCTTTACTTCTAAGTTCCTGGGTGGTGCAAATGGTTTTTACTCAGCTACTAATGAAAGGTTGGCATTTCGAACCCACCCAGAGGCTTCTGGCCTGGGATCAACTTCCATAAAGATTGTTGCTGTTGTTAGGTTCTGTGGAGTTGATTTCTACTGATAGCAACCCCATGTGATATAGTTGAGTTGCCCCTTAGGGTTTTCTAGGCTTTGATCTTGACTAGGCAATAATCTTTACCAGAACAGATCGCCAGGTCTTTCTCCTTCAGAACCGCTGGGTGGGTTCAAACCACCAACCTTTTGGTTAGGAGATGAGTGCTCAACTGTGGTGCCACCAGAGCTCCTTTCCATAAAGATTAAGCCAAGAAAACCCTATGGAGTAGTTCTACTATGTAACACAAGGGGTCGCCATGAGTTGGAATCTACTCTATGGCAACATGTTTGGATTTTCTTTTTGGAGGGGTGAGAGCAGTTTATTTCTAAGGAGTCCTGGTGGCTAAGTGGTTATAAACGCTCAGTTGCTAACCAGAAGATTGATGTTTGGAACCCTCCAGCCACTCTGCGGGGGAAAGGTGTGGCAGTTTGCGTCTGTAAAAATTACAGTCTTGGAAACCCTATGGGACAGTTCTACTCTGTCCTATAGGGTCGCTATGTGAGTCCAAGTTGACTTGACAGCAGTGGTATTTTGTTTTACAGAAAGATGCCTTTACAACAGTTTTTTTTTTCCCAACATTTTTATGTTCTCTCAGTACAAATTCATTCTATATTTTCTATTCTGGGTAATCAAAGGTCAGGGTAATGGACATTTAGAGAAGTCTTTTAGGTGAAAAATGGCTGGCTTTTTCAATAAATAATGAACAAAGGAAGTTTTTCATGCCAGAATAATTTCAAAAATCATATTGTAATCCCACATGGGGTGAAAGAACTGAGCCCAGCTCAAACTCTGCTGTCACATGGTGTACACAAAATGTTTTTTTTTTTTTTTTGCATCCCGTGAGGGTTTTGTAGGACGTTATGAGTCCCTTTTTAGATAGTTCTACTGTTTCCTTCTTTGAATATTTATGATGAATATTTCTCCTCCATAATTTTGTGTTGTATGTTATGTTATTTTATAAGTTTGAGTTTTCAAGACTGATACCATGTATAGTGTTTCTTTCCTTCTAAGTTTACCTATATTTTGAGTAACTTCCTTGCTATGACTATGTGGGCCAAACTGACCAAGCTTTCCTCGGATGTGCTGTGTAAAAACAACATAGCCCACCTTCTAGTTAATTTTAAATTATGGACAAAGTCAGCTTTGTAATAGATTGGAGTAATCACTAATCACTAATTCCGCCTAAATATGTTGAGGGATTTAAATAGAAATGAAAGTAAGAAATAAAATTACCTCACCCAAACTGCAATTGTTATTCATTACTTTTGTTTATTAGTTACTGATTACATGGACCCTGGAGCCAAATGATCAGAATTCAAATTCTAGTTTATCTACTCAATAGCTGGGTGATTGGGGGAATATTATCTAATGTCAGTTTTGTTTTCTGTAGAAGGAGGATATTAATAGATTAGTATCTATCTCATGATTATGTAGGAATTGAATGTAATATGCCTAAAATAGTGACAGGCACATAGTAACTGTTATTGTTTATTATCATATAAATCAATGATACTTTTTCCTAAAAATGTTTTTTTATTTACTCTAAATTCTTGGATATTTTCTATTTACCTGTCTTGTAGTTTACCAAATTTCCTGTGTCTACTTTGCTGCTAAACCCCATCTACTGAGTCCTTAATTTTAGTATTTTTCTGTGCTAGAATTTCCATTTTATTTCTTTTAGAATATAATCCTCTGATGAACAAGTGTATACTTACCATCTTTTTCTCTGTTTATTGAACATGTTGATATAGCATATAAAGACGTTAAATATTAACTCCAGTATCTGAGCCAACTTTGTATTTGTTTCCATTGTCTGATGCTTTCTCTTGTTATCGGTTATTTAGTTGTGTCTGATAATTTGGTTGAATGCCTAGCATTGTGTAAGACAACTCCAAAAGGCTGCCAGGGTGTTTGTTATATCACTTTAGAGAGGTTTCACCATTCTAATAAACAGATTGTGAGGTGTGTGTGTGTTGTATGTTGGTGGAGTGAGGGTGATCATCTCAGAGATGGCAGAGCTGCAGTTCTGGTAAGCCTCAGTCTATCTCTGATGGGGACCTTTGCTCCTAAGACATAGTCTTCCAGGTATCCCACCTAAGAGTCTGGGTGTTTACCAGTCCCCTCTCCCAGGTGGGTCCTAAACTCTAATCCTAGTTTCCTTAATAGTGTAGAGCAGTTGAAATCTTTGCTTTCCTTTCCAGAGGCTTTCTGATTAGCTCTTTATTCTCTACCCCATATAGCTTTTGAACTCAGGAGACATGCTTAGGGATAAACCTGCCCTGTATCAGGCTCAGTTCATCACACAGTTCAGCTATAGTTGTCTGCCCACTCCAGTTCAAGACTGTAAAACCCTGTGTCATCACATTTTATAAGTAGTAAAAGAGAGCAAGTCAAAGAGTATAATGTACCACATTTTGTATACATTTTAATGTACAGAATTGTCTTTCTCCGAGCAGAAGATGTTTTCTCACGTTAGTTTCCTGCCGGCAGTGTTACTAACTTTACCCTCTTGCCTCATCAACCTCTATGCAATGTATACTGTACTCAGTAACTCTGATTTAAAGATGTGGAAAGGCTTTGAGTTGAACAGACTTTCAGAACCACTTCATAGAATCTTGTCAGTATATTCAGCTGTTCATCAATTCATCAAATATTTGAGTATTTACTCTGTGCCAGATATTCTACTGGATGCCGGGGTTTTAGCAGACACAATGCAAAAAAAAAAAAAAAAGTCCCTCTGCTGTAGAACTTTTATTATATTTTAGTCAGGGGAGGCAGAAAACAAGTTATATAGTATGTTAGAAGGTAGTAAGTGCTGTGGAAAAATTAAGGCAGGGAAGATATATAGGGAATGCGGGGGATGGAGAAGGTTTGCCCCTTTAGTTAGGTTGATCATGGAAGGCCTCATTAGGAAAGCGACATTTGAGGAAATGTTTGAAAGAGGTGAAGTAACCAGCGTAATTTTTCTTGTGTGTGGTATGAGCAATAATACCAGTGTTGTAAGGGATTAATATAAGAATATTTAATATATGTCTTCATTAATATACCTCAGTGCCAACACATAAGAGATGTTCAATAAATGGTGGTTTTGTTTTCTAGTTGTATGCCTCCAGTACTTTTAGATGCTGATCTTTTAAAGGGTCTCTTTTTAAAACAAGCTATTTTAAAACATCTTATGTAATTATTTAATTGAAAATTTGCTGTGGGAAAACTTTTTTTTAAACACTGGAAGAAAAAAATCACTCATAATTTCACTGTTCTTTTTTCATATTTAGCTGTTAACCTGTATATATTTACATATTTGTAGTTGGTATACCCATCCTTTTGCTATGTGTGAGAGAGAGGGATGTGTGCTTTTTCTGTATAACATTATTACACATTTTTACATTTTTCTACATTGATTTCTCAGTTATTAATGTCTGCAGAGTATTCTTTCATTTTGATAAGCTATGATTATTTCCTTCTAAATTTTATTTTGTTGTTATTGAGAGTATACACAGCAAAACATACACCAATTCAGCAGTTTCTACATGTACAGTTTAGTAACATTGATTACATTCTTTAAGTTGTGCAATCATTCTCACCCTCTTTTTCTGAGTTGTTCTTCCCTCATTAAGATAAACTCACTGCCCCCTAAGGTTCCTATTTAATCTTTTGAGTTGCTGCTGTCAATTTGATTCCATATAGGTAGTTCTTAAAAGAGCATAATGCTCAAGGCAGGCCTTTTTTTTTTTTTTTTTTTTTTTAACTAATTAAGCTAAACCATTGTTTGGTTTTAAGATGACTTCAGGGGATATTTTGGTTTAAGGTTTAAAGATTATCTCAGTATGATTTTCTTTTTTTTTAAATCTCCATATTATTGGAAATTTAGGTCTTAACCCAGGAGCCTTTTGCTTCATTCTGTACTATGCAAATATAAAAAGCCCAAACCTGTTGCTGTCAAATTGATTCTGACTCATGGTGACCCCATGTGCTACAGAGTAGAACTGTTCCATAGGGTTTTCTTGGCTGTAATCTTTACGGAAGCAATCTGCCAGACCTTTCTTCCATAGAGCCGCTGTGTTTGAACATCAGCCTTTAGATTAGCAGCTGACTGCAAACTGCTTGTGCCACCCAGGTGTCTATTAAAAAACAAAACCAGAAAAAACCCATTGGCGTGGATTCAATTCTGACTCATGGCGACTCTATTTGTTACAGAGTAGAACTCAGTTCCATACGGGTTTTTTTTGGCTGTAATCTTTATGGAAGCAGATCTCCAGGCCTTTCCAACTGCTGGGTGGGTTAGTAGCCAAGTTCAAAGCCATTTGTGCTACCTAACAAAAAACAAACCTGATGCTGTCGAGTCGATCCCGACTCATAGCGACCCTATAGGAGAGAGTAGAACTGCCCCGTAGGGTTTCCAAGCAGCCACTGGTGGATTTGAACTGCCGAACTTCTGGTTAGCAGCTAAGCTCTCAGCCAATGTAAAGAGAACTTTAATTTGCCAGTCAGAATCCATTTCACAGATAAGGATACTAAAGGCTGCATAAATTGAATGACTTGTCCAGAATTAAAAGCTAGATAGTAGCAAAGGCATATTGCAGCTCAGAGAGCTCATTTATCTATTCATGAAATATTTATTGAACTTCTATTATATGCCAGACACTGAGCTACCGTCTGTGGTAAGCAAAATGGAAACAGTTTTTGCTCTCATAGATCTTAGATTCCGGGGTGTGGTGGGGGCATGATAATAAACAAGTAAAAAATAAGTTGATAAGTTAGTTGTAGATTGTAAGAAGTGCTGCAAAAGAATAAACAGGGTGATAAGAGAGCAACTGGGGGAGGCCACTTTAGATAGGGAGTCAGGGAAAGCCCCTCTGCAGATACGCTTGAGTGCAGCTTTAAGGGTAGGAATGTGGAGGACTAGGGAACAGGTGAGCGGCAGGTACAGCAGCCTCCAAGTGGGAAAGGGCTGGCATGTAGGCGGAATAGAATGTGTTTGTTTCAGAGTATCTGGGTCAAACTCAGTGAAGGGTAGAATGTTGTTGAATGAGGCTGGTGAAGAAGACTAGGTGCTGACAGGTCTTGAGATCTGTGGTGATGTGTGTGGACTTTATTCATGATGCCAGTGGAAGGTTTTAAGCAGGGCAGAGCCATGGCAGGAGGTCAAGATCGTAGGCTTTCCTTTCCTCCTTATCACATTTGTGATGAGTAAAATCATTTTTCATGGCTATGGCTGGTGTTCTTAAGAGTTTAGTATCTTTAGATGGTGGCTCTGGTTTACCACCCTGTCTTAGTTATCTAGTACCCCTATAACAGAAATACTACAAGTGGATGGCTTTAACAAAGAGAAATTTATTCTCTCATGGCCCAGGAGGCTAGAAGTCTGAATTCAGGGTGCCGGCTCCAGGGGAAGGCTGTCTCTTTCTGTCAGCTCTGAGGGAAGATCCTTGTCATCAGTCTTCCCCGGTCAAGGAGTTTCTCAGCACAGGGACCCCGAGTCCAAAGGACGTGCTCTTCTCTGGGCACTGCTTTCTTGGTGATGTAGTCTCCCATATCACCAAGATAGATCCTTCTGTCTCTCTGCTTGCACTTCTGTCTTTTATACCTCAAAAGAGATTGACTTAAGGCACAACCTAATCTTGTCAATTGAGTCCTACCTCATTAACATAACTGTCGGCTAATCTCACCTTATCAACATCATAGAGATAGGATTTAAAACACACAGGAAAATCACATCAGATGACAAAATGGTGGGCAGTCACACAATACTGGGAATCATGGCCTAGTCAAGTTGACAGACACTTTTGGGGGACACAGTTCAATTCATGACACACCCCATAGCCATCACTCTTAATGGGATGAAGCATCTTCCTATGTTATGGGCCAGTGTTAATAGATTAGGCTTTCTTCTGAGGTGGGCAGAGTTGTGGGGAAAGACTGAGGCAAAAGCTATTTACAGTGGCTTGAGCATTAGCATACTTCTTCTAGGAAGTTGTTAATCATGACAGAAGAACAGTTTTCCCGCATCTGGGGAGGCTTGCTTTTTTATGGCTGGCTTTCTTGGCAAGTGTTTACGATTAAGATAATCACAGCATTATGGGGCAGAGCATTAAGCTCATTCTAGTGACCTTTCTGCTGGCCATCAACTGTAATGCAGAATGAGCATCAGTAATATCCTTGGCACGGGAAAGAAAAATACCAGGTCCTGTTCTCTGGTTTTGACAAGACGGATTGACAAACTTCATCTTATTTTCCTCCTGAATTGTATTTCCTGATCAAGAAGACATTAAAATGTGGTTTCCCCCTTTACTGAATAATGAACAGATGTAATTTTTAAGGCGGTAGGATGTACTGGGTCCTTCACAAGTAGCAGTGGTTGTTAACGCCAGAGTCAGTTCTTTGCTTTAAATACATTTTCTTGTTTATTTCTCACAATATTCCTATTGATCAACAGGTTTTTCCTCCTTCCCATTTTTAAAATGAGATAACTGAGGGTTAGGCAGGTAACAGAACTTGCCCAAGGTCATTTGCAACTAGAAGTGGCAGAGTTAGGAAACAAATCAAGGGATATCTGATTCCTAAGCCTGTGCTGTTCTTTTTTCTTTTCCTTTTTGTTTTGAATAGATAGTGTATGGAAAAGGTACAGCATCAAAAGGTACAGAAGTAGGTACCTTTTGAATGTTGTACTTTTTCTGATCCCAGTTTCCTCTTTATTCTTCTCTCCAGAGGCAATCACTGCTAGCATTCTCAAGCTTGTGATTTTATACTTTGCTGCTCTCTCGAGTGGACATAAGACCCAAAATCAAATCACTGTAGGGGAGCTTATTTGGCGGGGGGGGGGTGGGGGTGGCATTTCACAAACATCAAAGGAGCTTTTTCAAAAACGCAAGTGCCCTATTTTGTGCCTCACCTATATTCTGATTCTGTAGGTTTGGGGTGAGGTCCTAAAGTAAATTTTGATCCCTCCATTGCCTACTCCATCGAAGACTGTAGTTCAGGGTATTGCTACAGTGCGTTGTATGTGTTCAAGGAAGGAGATGTTACTTCCCCAAAACAGATGATGGAGATGGGAGGGTGGCGTTTGAATTATATTCTGAAGAATGGGTTTGAGAAATGAGCACAGTGGATGTTCTAGGTGAGGGAAATACCATGAGTAAAGGCAAGCAGAGGTGCAAAGTGTTAGGTCAGGTGTCAGAAACTCAAATACCACGTGGGCCAGGCAAATAATAAAAATATCTAAAGTGATAAATGGCAACTGATGCTTGATCTGGGTATTAGGTAATTGAAGAGAACCTTCAATATACATCATACAATATGTAGGAGTACGTATTATGTCTTTTTGATCATTCAGAATTAAAGTTTTAGAAGGGTGAGGAAAATGAATATAAATCCAACTCTAATGGATCAGTCTTACATAATCAAATGACCACACCTAGCGTTGGGGCCATTATGCTTGCATTTCAACGTTAGTTTCAAAGTTGTAGTCTCATTCTTTGAAAGTTTGTTTTCTATTTGTAAATTTTGTGACTCTTTTCTCTAAGTATTAAACATAAATGGCTATTTAATACCATTGTGTATGTGATAAGAACCAATCCTGGGATTCTTTCTCTTCTATTTTATTTGAGTTCACTTTTTTGGAAGCATCCTCCCCTGTTCCACTGACACGTCTTTGGAGCGTTCCTTTCTAGAATTTTTTTTTCTCCCCCTGAAGCAACGTCATTTATATTCCCACTTGAGTATTTTCATATCTTGTTCTAGAGTCCTAAAAGTAGAGCTTTTAGGGAAATGAATGGGCTGCAGTTTGTTTCATGACAAGTCTCTCCACTCACGGGTTGAAGGCCTCTAGCTTTCTTGATCTCGTTTGAGCTTCATCATTTTAGTACTGACAGTAGGTCACACAACGGTCACACTTTCCTTGGAAATACTTCCTTTTATCCTTTGTCATATCAAGATCATGAAAATCCTGCTGCTCATTAACTTTGTCAATTTAAATAGGACCCCTTGCAAAGTGCATTGAATAAACATCAAAAAGCATAGCGTGCAATGTGTTTGAAGGCATCAATCATCTGTCTGTAGCACCCACTCCTGTCATTTTAGCACTTTCTGCTCTCTATCTAAGAACTCAGAATACTGAAGGGGTGGACAACTGAAAAGAGACAGATGAAATGGTTGATTTATTTAGTTGCTAAATGCAGCTGGGACAGGTAATTAAACAGTCCTGCTCCTGTGGAGAAGCCTGCAGCAATGTAACATGAAGTCTCAAATCCAGCTGCACGCAGATTTAGATTCAGAACTAATATTAGGTGGGCCTCTTTCAGAGTGACAGATTTCATAAACATCATCTCTGGTTTATTTGTTCAGCATGATTGGAGATGAAGCATGTGTGTTTTGTTCACCATTTAAGTTTCTAAGGAGTGTGTGGTGTTTACAGATATTTAGGGGAATAGCCTAGAAGGGCAGAACCCTGTATCTGGAGGGCATGGATTCCATGGTTGATCCTCTGCTACTCCTAGATGTACCAACCTGTTCCTGACTTTAGCTGTTCCAGTGATGTGGGGAGTGGGGGTCAGCCATATGCATAGATCAGGGTTAGTAAACAGGGTGATTGGAACCAATTTCTTCCTTAACTCTTTTATCTTTTATGGGGGTATATAATTATTTTCGTAAGTACAAAGAACTCTCTGTGATTGTACAGCTATGTCTTTATTTTAACTTGGACACCTGTGTCTATGCAGAAATTGCCACTATCATACACTTAGTTGCTCAAACCAAAAATTTAGCAATTATCCTTTTCACCAATCTCCCATGACAGTCTCCCAGCAGGCCCTTTGTAAGGCTGATCATTTTTATCCTGTAAGTCTCAGCCTAAATATCCCCTTCTGTGCGAAGCCTACCCTGAGCAGATTTCCAAAATGGCCTCCACCAGTTATGTTCTTATGTTACTAGCTCGGTTAGTTCCCTTCATGGCACTTATTACAGTTATTCTCTTATTTATTATTCATTTGATTATGTTTGCTTACTTTCCTGTTGGCTTCTTGTCTGTTTTCCACACTAGATGTAGCTCCATGAGGATATAGACTGTTTCTTTCATTCACCCTGTATTTCCAGCTCTTAGCTCAATGCCTTGCACATAGTTCACACTTCATAAATATACTCTGGATATCATTGATAGGGCTCAGTGGTATGCTGATAAATGTCTAGCTGTCTTTCAAAAAACAGTCCCAATTTGTATCATTTTCCCATATCTGTGGTGTAAATAGGAGCCCTTGTGGCGCAGTGCATTTGGCTACTAACCACAAGGTCAGCAGTTCTCCCACCAGCCTCTCTGTGGGAGAAAGATGTGGCAGTCTGTTTCCATAAAGATCTACAGCCTTGGAAACCCTATGGGACGGTTCTGCTCTGTTCTATGAGTTGGAATGTACTCAACGGCAGTGGGTTTGGTTTGGTTTGGTGGTATAATACTCCCACCATGGCAGATTTCAAGGAATGTGACACCACTTGTCATGGATTGAACTGTGTCCCCCCAAAAATGTGTGTAACAATTTGGCTAGGCCATGATTCCCAGAATTGTGTGATTGTCCTCCACTTTGTTATTGTAATTTTATGTTAAAGAGTATTAGAGTGGAATTGTAACACCACCCTTACTCAGGTCACATCCCTGATACAATGTAAAGGGAGTTTCTTTGGGTTATGGCCTGCATCACCTTTTATCTCTTGTAAGAGATAAAAGGAAAGAGAAGCAAGCAGAGAATTGGGGGACCTCATATCATCAAGAAAGCAGTGCCAGGAGCAGAGCACATCCTTTGGACCGGGGTCCCTGCGCAGAGAAGCTCCTAGTCTGGGGGAACACTGAAGAGAAAAGGGCTGACAGAGAGAAAAAAGCCTTCCCCTGGAGCTGACGCCCTGAATTTGGACTTTTGGCCTACTTTGACTGTGAGGAAATAAACTTCCACTTGTGGTATTTCTGTTATAGCAGCACTAGATGACTAAGACACCACTGAACACACAGTTGGGATGCTCACAGTAGCACAAAGTAGTACTTCTTGTTACATTGCTGCAGGCTTCTCCCTGGAAGTAGACTCGTTTCGTTACTTGTTCCGGCTGCATTTTGTCACTAGAGAGATTAACCATTTCGTCTGTCTCTTTCAGTTGTCCACCCCTTTGCTATTCTAAGTTCTTAGGTAGAGAATACTTCTACTATACAGATATAATAGCTATATGTCACTTAAAGAGCATGGTGTTGTTGTTAGGTGCCGTTGACTCATAGCGACCCTATGTACAGCAGAACAAAACACTGCACAGTCCGGCGCCATCCTCACAATCTGCCCATCGTTGCAACCACTGTGTCAGTCCATCTTGTTGAGACCCTTCCTCTTTTTCTCTGACAGTCTACTTTACCAAGCATGATGTCCTTCTCCAGGGACTGGTCCTTCCTGATAACATGTCCAAAGTATGTGAGACGAAGTCTCGCCATCCTTGCTTCTAAGGAGCATTCTGGCTGTACTTCTTCCAAGACAGATTTGTTCTTTCTTCTGACAGTTCATGGTGTATTCAGTATTCTTCTCCATCACCATAATTTGAAGCCATCCATTCTTCTTCAGTCTTCCTTATTCGTTGTCCAACTTTCACATGCATATGATGTGATTGAAAATACCATGGCTTGGGTCAGACATAGTCCTTACGGTGACATCTTTGTTTTTAACACTTTAACGAGGTCTTTTGCAGCAGATTTGCCCAATGCAGTGTGTCATTTGATTTCTCGACTGCTGTTTCATGGGATCCAAGTAAAAGAACAACTTCAGTATTTTCTCTTTTTATCTTGATGTTGCTTATTGGTCCAGTTGTGAGATTTTTATTTTGTTTATGTTGAAGTGTAATCCATACTGAAGGCTGTGGTCTTTGATCTTCACAGTAAGTGTTTCAAGTCCTCTTCACTTTCAGCAAACAAGGTTGTTATCTGTGTATCGCAGATGGTTAATGAGTCTTCCTCCAATCCTGATGCCCTGTTCTTCATATAGTCCAGCTTCTTGGATTATAGATATTAGAAAAAGGTAGTAAAATAATTAAGTGATGAATTTTAAGTACTTATTACCTTTTTTTTTAAAATTCTTTATTTAATTGTAACTTTATATATTTTAATTTTTAATAATGGTTATGTTTAGCAACTGGCTTGCACAGTTCCTAAAAATTGAACCATCTGCTCTTACAAGCCAATACAAGCTGGCTCCAACACACCACTGGAAATGATCTATGAGTTGAACCACTGACAACTCTCTGCCCTGTAGTGTTTGGCTCATAAACAAAGGAAGGAAGTCAGTTGGCAGAGATAGGTGGGTGAACTGTTATTGCAGAAACATTTCTCTGACAGTTTTGACTCACCTGCATTAAATGTACTGTTAGAGAAAGTGATGCTAATGTTTCCTTTCATTGTGATACACATAAATTGGTACAATGACTAGACAAGAGAATGGGTGGCAGCAGTAAGAAATAAACACTGTATTTTTTGCAAATAGCATGCCCACATAAATAATGTGCCCACACATATAATGTGCAGAAATGATGAAATTAAGTAAAACAGTTGTGACATAGCACACCCATGCATATATTGCATGTGTCTCATGACATTTCCATAAGTGACTTTCAGTCTCATTAACTCATCCTGCATACTACAGGTATTGTTCTATTCATTTTCTTTAATCTGCTTAGGTGTATAAAAATACTCTGAAATGCTACTTTTGATCATAATTGTATAATAAAGGTATAAACCATGGTCAAGAAGTCATGGATTGAGTTTGGTAGGCCCCCGGTAATAAACAATTGAAACTATTTGCTTGTTTCTGTTGATTTAAGTTGATAATTATAGCACATTATCTCAACATTTAAATGTGAAAACCTTATCAGATCGTCTTTAACGAAACCATTAGGTTTTGTTAGGTCTGCTTATTTCATGGTTTAATTATGTCTTCTTACTGTCAGTTGAAGTCAGCAACATGGAAAAAAAATTGGTATAGCGTGCTTATGAAAATAACTCATGGATGGTTGTGCGGTGGGCAAAAAGACACAGTACGTGCGTTATTTGCAAAAAAAGTATGCTAACTCACAGAGGGAAAAGGAGTAAAAACCATCTTAACTTTCCACTTAGAGTGCTAGAACATCTTATTGCCAGAGATAGTTTTAGATCCTGAAGTGCTTGATGGTCAACAGCACTTCATTTTCAGGAAATTAGCCCAGGGCCAGAAGTCCCTCATGCCTATTTTAAGTCATTGAGGACTTAGTCACCTGGGCTGCTTACCACTTCACATTCACCTGTGTGTCTGTAGTGAGATGGGAATGAGCTCCAGATGATATCTGCAGCTAGGCCTGTGGAAGTCTGGGGACTCAGAGCGGATAATTGAGGGGAGGTGACAAGCTCAGAGATAAAGGATCAGAAATAGGAGAAATAAGGCAAAGAGTCACATTGTGGATATGTTGCCACCCTGTGTAGGGTTTTCTCCTTACAAAGTGTAGTTACAGGTGGACCTTGTATTTTCAGATAAAGAGACTATTGATAAAGAAAATATAAATCATAATTAGTAGCATTTACTATATTTGAGTTTAGTTAGCCAGTAAGAAATTATTAGCTCCATCTGTGAAAGTCAGGGGACTAGAGTTTGGTGAATGCCCTTGACTTTTACATGCAACAACACTGAGACACTCTGTCTCTACTTTAACACTGGCTAGAGTTTCTCAAGCCTTGACTCATATCTTAGCCCATAGAAATCTGTGTAAGCCAACAGAATCAATCCTAGAGTGGAGTAATTATTACCTCCCTTATTATACAACTGCATGCCCCCTCACCCCCATCAAAAATTTTTCTAACTTAAGTTGACCAGATGGAAAGGGGTGAATTAGATGAGGTACCATTTTTCTTGGATTGGTTTGGTTCAAATAATATTTAATGAGTCCATGTTTAGTGCCTGGTACTGTGCTAGTAGCTGAGGTTATAAAGATAAAAGATATAGATGTTGCACTCAAGCAGGGGGCTAGGGAGGGCATCAAGAAAACAGGAATTTTAAACACAGAATGCTATGAGCTGTGATACAGATGTACATAGAGTGTTCTTGGAGCCCAGGTGAAAGCACATTAACTTAGATATCAAGACGGGTTTTCTGGAAGTGATAGTAACTTGATATTGCAGTATGAGTGGAAGTTAGATAATAAAGGGGAGTTAGGACCTTCAGAGGGATGGAGAGCACTGTAAAAAAGTGAAGCACAGAATACATGTTGGGAGTGCCTGGAGTTTAGGCTTGAAGGCAGAACTTTGTGCCACTGTCTCTCCATTCCCAGGCTAGTTTTCCCATTATTGTCTTCTCTGGGGACTTTAGGAGCCCTGGAGGCACAGTGGTTAAAGTGCTTGGCTTGGCTGCTACCCAAAAAGTTGGTAGTTTGAACCCACCAGGCACACCATGGAGGAAGATGTGGCAGTCTGTTTCTGTAAAGATTTACAGCCTTGGAAACCCTATGGGGGCAGTTCTGCTCTGTCCTACAGGGTCTCTGAGTCAGAATCAACTCGACGACAGTGGGTTTGGATTTGGGTTTTGGTTTTGGGGACTTTGGTGATCTGCTTCAAGAGGTGGGGTTCTCAGAATAATGCTTGATGAGAAGTAAAAACCTGAGATACCCTTGTCATATTTCATGTTATTGCTCTATGTTCTCCTACAGCTGTTGCCTATTCATACTCTGAGGCTTGGTGTGGAAGTGGATTCCTTTGATGGACACCATTACATCTCTTCGATTGTTCCAGGTGGCCCTGTTGCTACACTGAATCTCTTACAGCCAGAGGATGAGCTTCTTGAGGTAAAACTTATGAGGGAAAAACATGCCATTCAGGGCAGAAAGTTTTGAGTTCTAAGAAAATGTTCTCACCAGAAATCTACTGAAATTGACTGTATGGCAATGTCATGTGAGCTACGTAAGTTGAAAAATATTATCAGTGTATCTGTTATAAATGACACAGATGATAAAGGAAGTAGATAATATGCTTTCCATTCATTTTACTAGTCTTTTTGGGTTCCTGAGTGCTGAGATATCCCTTTGAGTGCTTACTTAAGTGATTGACCAAGATGAAGTTAATGTTCTTTTTTTTAGTGTGGTAGCATAATTGTTATTATTTTTTTCAGCAAAATTATTTCGAAGAGTCTAATCACAGATTCTTCTTGGGAACATGTATCACATTTAGTTGCAGATTTGTTGATTATTTCTAATAAGAGTTATAGATGGATGACCTCAAAGACTTATCTATAGTTGACTGGGTTTTCAAACTATCTCCTTGGAACTCTCCCCTAACATGGCTGCCTTTGGTTGGCTCTCTTGAGCTACCAGCCTCCTTTTAATCAGGGCAGTTCTAGAGCACCTCTGCTCTGACATGACTTTGAGAAATTTTGTTAAATTGGAAACACAGCAAACAAGCAAACAAAATGACATTTAAAATTTCCAATTTTACAGATAATAATCTACTGACTTCCTGAACTTTATACACTGAATTATTGCTAAAATGATGACTTTAGTTCATGTTTCCTAACTCCCACTTCATGTTCTTTCAAATATAGTACAGTATCTCCTAAGCCCCTAAAGAGATGTGGGGGGATGGCAAAATATAGAGAAGGCTGCACAGAAAAGAGTTCTCCCAAGAGTTAGGATCCACAAGAAGCCCTAGGTTGGGTTTAATAGAAACAACCCAGTAGCCTTAGAATTATAAAGATTTCTTTCTGAAAATTCTGTTTGTTCAAAGTGAAATGACAGAGTAGAAATGGGTTTCATGTTGGGTGCAATTACACTTTTATTAGTAGTGGCTGGCCACCTAGAGGGGTGTGTTGAGAATTCTGGTTTGGATTTCAAGCTCAGAGGGAAGAAGTGCTGTGATTAGTTATCAAATTCTGTCATAAGCAGGAGAGGGCATGGTGTTGGAGTCCAGTTTTAAGATGTAAGTTGCCTATTTTTAGAGGTATTCAAGGGAATATTGGGCTCCTTATTGGGGATTAATGCCCTAGATTTTAGTAGATAACTTTTGTTTTCTTTTTGCTGCTGAGATCCTGTCTTTCTCTTTTCATTGGCAGGGTTTGTAGCATAGCTTTGTAGATATCATATGTGATAACCTGTAGATTTAGAGGTTATTGCTATAATATTTAGCTATTAGGTATTAAGAAACAAGATATATGTGTTTGGGAGATGTGGAGGTATCTGTAAAAATCAGTTTAGTTCACTATGAATTTACTGCTAGTATGTAGTAGGGTACTGAAGAAATGTTGGCTGGATCTGAGTAGAGCAAGTGTAGGTGATCCAGCCATCAACTGAGTCCTCTGTGCCTTAGCTAATCTTTACTTAAGAATTCAAAAAATATTCATGCTGCCTTATTATACCCAATTCCACTACAAGGCAGGAGGCCCATGAATATTCTAAAGTATAGATTTCTAGTAAAGAACTTAGAATGGGGAAAGAAGCACAGATTTGGATATGAGAAGAGCTGTTTTTGGTTCTGAGTTTGCCACAGCTTAGCCACATGTTCATTGGAATGTCACTTAAACATTTTTGAGAATGAGTTTGTTAATAGATGCCTACTAGAGTGTTTCTTAGAAGTGAGGGTGGTGAGATTTTGGCTTGCTTACTTTGGATATGCTATCAGCAAAGACCAATCACTAGAAAAGGATGTCATGTATGGTAAAGTAGAGGCCAGCAAAAATGAAGGAAACCCTCAGTGAGATGGATTGACATGAAAACCACAGCAGTGGACTCAAACATACCAAAAATAATGAAGATGGTGCAGGTCCAGGCAACATTTCATTCTGTTATACATACAGTCACCATGTGTTGGAGCTGACTTAACAACAACAATCTCACTGTGAGAAACTAAGGGAATATATCCATGTAAACTATAAGGCATTATCTCACAGTGAGGTATTGGCGATATTTTCACTACGAAAAAGGCTTCATAACAGCCTTTATGGGAAAGAATGGGAATTGAATGAGGTAATTTAGTGGGACAGTACTTAGACAATATTATGTACACTAGAAATGTGTATGTGTATTTTCTAATCAGAAAGTCTGAATAATCGAGACTTGACAGCACTTAAGAGGGTCTCAAGTTGAAGGACCTAGAGAAATATTGTGAATTCTAAAATAAAAATTGTCTTGTTCTGAGTAACAGAATATAGAAATAAAAAGTCTCTGTAAAGTAGCCAAAAGAACTCCTCAACTTAAAATGTGTGTGTGTGTGTGTGTGTGTGTGTAATGTACTCCTTAGAGCTTAAAACCAGAAACACAAATATGCTTTGTTAGTACACGGTGCCAAGTCTCAGCCCAGAACAGCTATTTACAGCTGCCATAAATCCCCTCAGATAGGAGTTGGTGATGGGAAATGTGACCAATCCCTTCAGCTATAGAGAGTAGTGAGGAGGACTACCAGGCACTGCTATAATAACTGGAGACAATTCAAATGAATAAATGATGAGCTAAATAAATATTTAAATGTACTCCAAGATAAAAACCTGAAAAGTGATTTTCTAATTTGTTGAAGTAATGTGAAACACAAACTAATACTTGTGTATGGATAGAATTCCTGCTTCGATTGTATCTGCTTGCTTTCTTTTAGTTTAGGTAACTACTCATTTGGCTGATTTCAGAACTTTCTGTGCTTGTGGCATCAGTTGGTCCCAGGGATATGATGTGACCAGTGATGGGTACCTCCTTGTCCCTTCTTGTGTGAAGATTGATTTGCAGTTCTTCCAAGGAAAACCCTTTAATCTGCTGCTGAAGTTGCTATTCCCTGGAGCCCTTTCATCAGTCATAGGGCCCTGGGAGATGATATTTACTTTTCTGCTAGGGCTAGTTCCCTGAGGCACACGTGTGTCTCTTGACCATGTTGTAATTTCTTTGTAAATAATTAAGAGGTGGGGAGATTATGTCTGGACTGATGGCTAAGTGCTTGGTATGTTATAGGCCTGAGAGTGATTCCCGGGGACAATTGACTAGAGGCTCAGCTTGCTGCAGATGGGATCCTTCCAACAACCCACTGTCCTCTTATACTCTGGCGCAGTGACAGATTTTGTGGAAAGGTTACTCCTGGTATAGTTCAAGTCCACTTTGCCAGTTACCTGGACATTAGCACTGCACCTGTCAGAGACTAATGCCAGATTAGAAATACCTTTAAAAATAAGAATGCTGGTAAACCCTCATAGGGAGATAAGAGTCAGATGTGAAAAGATTATCTGTTGCTTGGAATTGTGCTCATGCTTTAGCTTTCTAGGGGTAGCAGGCAGATCAGCTTTTAGTGACCTGTAGTCAGAACTGAGAGAGCATCCTGAGCTAATGCCATTTACGTGAAAAGTTAAAATAGGCTTACTTTTCTAGATCATATGTAAAATCTAGATAATAAGTTTGGAGATAGGGATTGTTAATGAGGAATAATTGGTTATCATTAAAAAAAATTTAAAAAAACGTATAGAGAAGTTTCCATAAAATAATTTCAATACTGGCACACCTTCTACACTACAGTTGGGATTGACTCTATGGCAACGGGTTTTTTAAAGGATAGTATTTAAGGACAGTATCTTTTAAAGGATAGTATTTTTTTTTTTTAAGGCCCCCACACGTCTGTCAGTTTGTTGTACTATAGGGGCTTGCATGCTGCTGTGATGCTGGAAGCTATGCCTCTGGTTTTCAGATACCAGCAGGGTCACTCATGGCGGACAGGTTTCAGCTGAGCTTCCAGACTAAGACAGACAGTCTACTTCTGAAAAGAATTAGCCAGTGAAAACCTTATGAACATTGCCTGATATAGTGCAGGAAGATGAGCCCCTCAGGTTGAAAGGCACTCAAAATACGACGGGGGAAGAGCTGCCTCCTCAAAGTAGAGTCGACCTTAATGATATGGATGGAGTCAAGCTTTTGGGACCTTCATTTGCCCGTGTGGCACAACTCAAAATGAGAAGAAACAGCTACAAACATCCACTAATAATTGGTATGTGGAATGTATGAAGTATGAATCTAGGAAAATTGAAAGTCATCAGAAATGAAACGGAATGCATAAACATCAACATCCTAGGTATTAGTGAGCTGAAATGGACTGGTATTGGCCATTTTGAATCAGACAATTGTATGGTCTACTATGCGGGAAATGACAACTTAAGAGGAATGGCGTTGCATTAATTGTCAAAAAGAACATTTCAAGATCTGTCCTGAAGTACAACACTGTCAGTGATAGGATAATGTCCATATGCCTACAAGGAAGACCAGTTAATATGACTGTTATTCAAATTTACACAGCAACCACTAAGGCCAGAGAGGAAGAAATTGAAGATTTTTACCAACTTCTGCAGTCAGAAATCGATCAATCAGGATGCATTAATAATTACTGGTGATTGGAATGAGAAAGTTGGAAATGAAGGATCGGTAGTTGGAAAATATGGCTTTGGTTATAGAAGTGATGCCGGAGATCGCGTGATAGAATTTTGCAAGACCAATGACTTCTTCATTGCAAATACCTTTTTTCACCAACATAAACGGCGACTATACACGTGGACCTCACCAGAGGGAATACACAGGAATCAGATCAACTACATCTGTGGAAAGAGACGTGGAAAAGCTCAATATCATCAGTCAGAAAAAGGCCAGGGGCCAACTGTGGAACAGACCATCAATTGCTCATATGCAAGTTCAAATTGAAACTGAAGAAAATTAAAACAAGTCCATGAGAGCCAAAGTACGATCTTGAGTATATCCCACCTGAATTTAGAGACCATCTCAAGAATAAATTTGATGCGTTGAACACTAATGACCAAAGACCAGACAAGTTGTGGAATGACATCAAGGACATCATACATAAAGAAAGCAAGAGGTCATTAAACAGACAGGAAAGAAAGAGAAGACCAAAATGGATGTCAGAAGAGACTCCGAAACTTGCTCTTGAACATCGAGTAGCTAAAGCAAAAGGAAGAAATGATGAAGTAAAAGAGCTGAACAGAAGATTTCAAAGGGTGGCTCGAGAAGACAAAGTATTACAATGACATGTGCAAAGACCTGGATGTGGGGATATATGCCATTTAAACATGGCTGCACTATTGACAACTGCAGCTCCCACAGGCCTCTGTGCAGCACAGCATGTTGAGACTTGTCCCCAACATATTGAGACCTGTCACGACTTGTTTTTCCAAACCCATTACTGATTGTCTTGTTTACCTGAATTCCTCTTCTCTTGCCCGAAACTTACTGTTATTCACCCAAAGCCCATTGTTCTGTTATTTGCTTCACTGCTTGCTGTATTGACTATAAATAAACTCCTGGGACTGAAGCCGAGGTTCAACTCCTCAGAGTGACCCTCCTGGCCCCACTTCTCTGTAAGAGTTGTGGCATTGGTTATTGTCTCCGCCGCCCTGACAACCGTCACCACTGCGACAGATGGTGCCCCGTGTGAGGAGCTGCGATAGATGGTAACCCGTGTGAGGTCAGACTGCCGTATAGCTGCATAGGTGCCCTCGCACTCAATCCCTTTAGTTGGTGAGTATCGGACTTCCGTTTCAGGCTGTTTAAAGGCACAGCCCGAGAGCGGCGGGGTTTTTCTGCGGGCAGAATTTTCCCAAACGCTCTCAGATCGGTTTGCTTCAGCCCCAGAGCGGCAGGTCTTTCCTGACCGCTCCCAAGGGATTTCAGGCTTCAGGCCAGGAACTTTCCTATCATTCTTTCCTTCATTTTCCTATTCCTCCTCGCAATGGGGAATTCTCTTTCTCCTGAGCAGCGTCAACACAAAACCCAGTTGTTGGGATTGTTAAAGGCCTCCGAGCTTAAGGTGTCAGAATAAGCCCTTACCCAACTTCTGCTTTTAATTGAATCTGCCATTTCCTGACAGGTAGACAGTCAACAAGCAGCTGAAGTTCTTTGTCTCCAGCTTGCTTGTGAAAATGCTAGTGCTGACTGTCGGGCTGTTTTAGCTCTCTTAAAGGCACAGTGTCCCCGCTGTGGTAAAGGCTTTCACTGGGCTAATATATTCTGGGTTTCTCTATGCTACAGCCCTTTCTGGAGAACGTTCTACTCATGACTGTCTTCATTTCACCCAAGCCATTGCAACTATGGGATGTCCCCAAGCCCTTAAAACTAATAATGGTCCTGCATATACTTCTGCTAAATTTCAACAGTTTTGTGCCACTTGGGATATTCTTCATACCACTGGCATTCCTTATAACCCTCAAGGGCAAGCCATAATTGAACGTGCCCATCATACTCTCAAACAGCTCTTAAATAAACAAAGCGGGGGAGATGATGGGTCTAGAGTATGTGACCAAAATGAAAGACTTGCCCAAGCTGTCTTTATTTTTAACTTTTTATCGGTTGCTAAAGATAGTCGTACTGCTGCAGAATGACATTTTATCCCCTCTGACACCCGACCTCGCACAGGTCCTCTATAAAGATCCTCAAAATCCTTCTGTCTGGCAAGGACCTGTAGAATTACTAATCCAGGGGCAAGGGTGTGCAGCTGTTTTGTCTCCTACAGGTGCACTTTGGATTCCCACTCCGGCTGCAGCGCGGCCCACGCTCCATCCCTCCCGCGGTGCTCCGAGCCCAGTCCCGGGTTGCTGCTGCCCGGGCTTGCCGGCCTGGTCGCCTGGGGTGTCGCCGCCCGGGACTGCCCCGCCTGGAGGGTCTGGGCAGGCGAGAGCGTGCTCTGCGCTCCGGCCGCGACTAGGGGTCCCGGATGTGCACCGCGCTGCAGCTCCCCTGCATGCCAGCACACTCTGCCCTGCACCTCCGCTCCTTCCCTTCTCTGAACCACTGCCACCACCCCTTCGGTGGCCGCCATCCGACCCGACTCCAGAGCCGCAACTGACACCGGCACCCCTTCCCCCAGGGATGAATACTGAAGTGCCGCCATCCTACCCGAAATCACCCCTTACCCCGGGGACGGACACTGAACACCGGAGATCTACAATACCGGTAACATGGGGAGGTCTGAAAGCCCTCTCCTCCAAGGCTGAGCATATCCTCTCAACTGCAGGTGCCCCACTTGCACCTGGAAGCCTGTTGCTAGCTATGGTTTCCCTCGTGACAATCTAGTCTCAATAGTCATCTTATATTATCTTGTTAATCAGTAAGTTCCCAATGAAAATTTGTTATGTGTAAATTCCTCTATATTTTCTGCTTCTCCTAGTTAGATCCTTCTGTGTAGATAGATTTCTAAGTTAGATGATTCCTTTGCAATTGACAGTAAATTTGTGTAAATCATTGTTTGATTGTTAAATTTGTTATGATGTGTAATTAATTTCCTAATGAGCATTTGTTATGATGTGTAAATTGCCCTTCCTAGTGATTCCCTTCCAAGTAATAGTGAAGCTGTGTAAATCATTGCTTGTTTGATTGTTAATGAATCTTTAAGCCTTTAAGAATAATAATTTCAGTGGATGTTAAAAGTTAGTGTTTACCTGACAAAATGAGAGTCAAAGGAAACCCATGGGTCCAACAATCAGGATATTACTAGTGCAGAGGATTATATTATCATCATAAGATTATCCTCTATTGTCTTACACACCTGAAAGGCACATTGAGTCCCCTGCTCCAACTTTGCATCTGATAAGAGCAATGCTCTTGCTTAGTAACCTGGTGAAGAACCAGATGGTATCTGGTGGAAAACCAGCACCGTGAGTTTAAAGAGCCTGCAGTGGCCGCCATCTAAAAGCACTAAGCCCAGGCATTAAGTAATAACCTGGTGAAGAACCAGATGGTATCTGGTGGAAAACCAGCACTGTGAGTTTAAAGAGCCTGCTATGGCCGCCATCTAGGTGACTAAGTCCAGGTGTTACTCATAGCTATGCTACTTCTCCTCCTTAAACATATAGAGTGTGCCCCAGCCGTAGCTGGGCTCACAAGGACTCACTAAGACGCCAGGCCCTGAGGTGTGGAGACAGTAGCTGAGATAATCTTGGACTTTATCTCATAGAGAAAATTTTACTTTGTCCTAACTGACACTTGTTGGACCAGTGGAAACCCTCTTGATTCTTATTCCATTAACTAAACAAAAGGGGGGAAATGGGGGGGTATATGCCATTTAAACATGGCTGCACTATTGACAACTGCAGCTCCTATAGGCCTCTATGCTGCACAGCATGTTGAGACTTGTCCCCAACATGTTGAGACCTGTCACGACTTTGTTTTTCCAGACTTGTTTTTCCAAACCTGTTACTGATTGTCTTGTTTACCTGAATTCCTCCTCCCTTGCCCGAAACTTATTGTTATTCACCCAAAGCCCATTGTTCTGTTATTTGCTTCACTGCTTGCTGTATTGACTATAAATAAACTCCTGGGACTGAAGCCGAGGTTTGACTCCTCAGAGTGACCCTCCTGGCCCCACTTCTCTGTAAGAGTTGTGGCATTGGTTATTGTCTCCACCGCCCCGACAACTGTCGCTGCTGCGACACCTGGAGATAGAAAACCAAAGGGGAAGAACACACTTAGCATTTCTCAACCTGAAAAGAACTGGGGAAAAAAAAAAAAAAACCCTCAAGCTTCGAGTTGTGATATTGAAGGATTCTATTGAGAGAAAATATTAAATGATGCAGGAATCATCAAAAGAAGATGGAAGGAATACACAGAGTCACTATACCAAAAAGAATTGCTCAGCATTCAACCATTTCAGGAGGTAGCATATGATCAGGAACTGATGGTACTGAAGGAAGAAGTTCAAGCTGTACTGAAGGAATTGGTGAAAAACAAGGCTCCAGGAATTAACGGAATACCAATTGAGGTCTTTCAACATATGGATGCAGCACTGGAAGTGCTCACTTGTCTATGCCAGGAAATTTGGAAGACAGCTACCTGGCCAACCAACTGGAAGAGATCCATATTTATGCCTATTCCAAAGAAAGGAGATCCAAAAGAATGCAGAAATTATCAAACAATATCATTAATATCACACACAAGAAAAGTTTTGCTGCAGATCATTCAGAAGTGGCTGCAGCAGTACATCAACAGAGAATTGCCAGAAATTCAAGCTGGATTCAGAAGAGGATGTGGAACCAGAGATACCATTGCTGATGTCAGATGGATCCTGACTGAAAGCAGAGAATATCAGGAAGATGTTTACCTGCAAAGGCATTTGACTACGTGGATTATGACAAATTATGTATAACATTGCGAAGAATGGGAAATCCAGAACACTTAATTGTGCCCATGAAGAACCTGTACATGGATCAAGAGGTAGTTGTTTGAACAGAACAAGGGGATACTGTGTGGTTTAAAGTCAGGAAAGTTGTGCATCAGGGTTGTACCCTTTCACCATACCTATTCAATCTGTATGCTGAGCAAATAATCTGAGAAACTGGACTATATATGAAGAAGAACGGGGCATCAGGATTGGAGGAAGACTCATTAACAACCTGCCTTTTGCAGATGACACAATCTTGCTTGCTGAAAGTGAAGTAGATTTGAAGCACTTACTGATGAAGATCAAAAACCACAGCCTTCAGTATGGATTATAATTCAAAGAAAACAAAAAATCCTCACAACTGGACCAATAAGCAACATTGTGATAAACGGAGAAAAGATTGAAGTTGTAAGAATTTCATTTTACTCAGATCCACAGTCAACACTCATGGAAGCAGCAGTCAGGAAATCAAAAGACGCATTGCACTGGGCAAATCTGCTGCAAAAGACCTCTTTGAAGGGTTGAAAAACAAAAATGTCACCTTGAAGACTATGGTGCGCCTGACTGAAGCCATGGTGTTTTCAGTTGCCTCGTGTGTATGTGAAAGCTGGATGAAGACCAAAGAAGAATTGATGCCTCTGAATTGTGGTGTTGGTGAAGAATATTGAATATACCATAGACTGCTAAAAGAACAAACAAACCTGTCTCGGAAGAAGCGCGACCAGAATGCTCCTTGAAAGCAAGGATGGCGAGACTACGTCTCACATACTTTGGACATGTTTTCAGGAGGGATCAATCCCTGGAGAAGGACATTACTCTTGGTAAAGTAGAGGGTCAGTGAAAAAGAGGAAGGTCCTCAATGAGATGGATTGACATGGTAGCTGCAAGAATGGACTCAAACATAGCAATGATTGTGAGGATGGCACAGGCAGTGTTTCATTCTGTTGCACATAGGGTCGCTATGAGTTGGAATGGACTTGATGACACCACCACCACCATGAAAAACATTAAGGATAAAAACCCATTGCTGTTGTGTTGCATTCCAACTCAGCAACCCTATAGTATCCTCACTTCTAAGGAACATTCTGGTAGATACAGTACCACTGTTCCATAGTGTTTCCAAGGCTGTAAATCTTTACGGAGGCAGAGCACCACATCTTTCTCCTGTGGAGCAGTTGGTGGGTTTGAACTGCTGACCTTTTGATTAGCAGCCTAGCGCTTAACCACTGCTCCAGCAGGGCTTCTGTTTTAAGGACAGATGGGTAGAAATAGACTGGAGAAAATAATATTGGAATGTAGAATATAACATAGAGGTGCAAAAAAATAGAAAGATGACTTACCCAGTAATAATTGTACTCTGCACACATTTTATGCTTTATATTTAAGTTTTATGCATTTTAAAATTTTCTAACATTTACGTTATTTCTCAAATAATATGATTAAATCTAGGCCTTTTGTTTACAAGGAGAATTAAACCATATCCTTTTTTAATTTTGATGGATTGATATAAACAGCAGATTTTGTGTGTGTGTGTGTGTTTTTTTCCAATTGGAGCCTCCTCATTTCTGACGTATTCCTTGTCTTCCTAGGTCAATGGTGTGCAACTCTATGGAAAATCTCGCCGAGAAGCAGTCTCCTTTCTTAAAGAAGTGCCACCCCCTTTTACCTTAGTTTGCTGTCGACGGTTGTTTGATGATGAGGCCTCTGTAGATGAACCAAGGGCCACTGAACCCTGTCTTCTTGAGCTGGAGGTACTAAATGAATGTACTGCAGTTCCCATTCATCCAGATTGCGCTTGCTATAGTATTCTTTACTATTGTATAGCACTATGAAGGGAGGGAGGAACCCCCCCACCCCCATTTTTTTAATTTGACTATAGTGCTGTGCTCTCGAAAGCAGCAATGCGGAGCTCTTCAAGTTGTTACTTTTCATTTTAGTGTCATAAAACTCTTGTTTCTTTACCTTGAAATGTCGGTGACGTTAATGTGCATGCAATTTGAATTAAGAGTCTTTTTTAGTAATTGCCTAGACTCATTACTTTTCCCAGTTCAACTCAGTTCATCTTAATAAGTTTAAGATGCTGGTGAGTATTGAGTATCTAATTGCTTCCCTTTTTGAGAGGCTTAAAAATACAAAAATCTATGACCAATTTTGAAGTGAGTCTAGAAATTGCTGTAAAAGCCTTCAAGGGGTGAGAGAATGAAGTAACACTTTTATGTTCTTAATACTCCTTTTTACGAGCGTTGTAATTATGAAAACAGTTTTGAGCACATGCATTGTCATCTTCTGTGATTTGTAACCTCATCTTTTAGGCCCCTTTTCCCCCTTTCCAGACTCTTAGATTGTAGTTTCATTACTACCAGTTTAGATGCATGGAGCCTTTGCATTTACCCTGTAAGGTTTGGATTTCAATATGCTTGGGCCCTGACCTTGGCACCAGGCCAGTTGCTGTTGAGTTGATTCCGACTCTTAGCAACCTCATGTGTTTCAGAGTAGAACTGTGCTCCACAGGATTTTCAATGGCTGTGACTTTTCGGAAGTAGATTGCCTGGAATCCTGGCACCACCCCTTAATAATTATGAATCTTTGGGCAAATAATTTGGCTTTCTGTTCTTCATATTCCTCATCTGAAAACGTGAATAGTTATAGTATTTACTCACCTCATGAGTTGATGTGAGGAGGAAATGAAGTAATAATGCAAATTTCTAAGCACAGTGCTTTGTACATGGAAAGTACTCGGTAAAAGTTAGCTATAGTTATTAATTTCTCCAGTCCACAAATCTTCCTTTTCTGATTTTCTGCAAGCACTTAAGAGTGTAGCACTGCTTTGTAGTCATTGATATTTTAGTGTATACTAGTCGTGTTTTCCAAGAAGACTGTTAGCTCCTTGTGGGCAGAGACCATATCGTAAAATTATTTTGCATATCATAGTGTGTTTATTTTGTACTGGGTACGTAAAAGATGCTCAGTAACGTAACGAGTATTGATTGAGAAGATTCTTTTTTTTTTTTAAATGTTTATCTTTCATAAAAAATATTTTAAGGAGCGGACTCAGAGGCCACACTTCCGTGATTTTTGGTATCCTTACTAAAAGGAAATGCGGGCCGTGGCTTACCTCTGAAGGTTGATAAAAATGCCTTTAATCTAATCTTGCAGGGTGTGTAAATCACCAATTTGCTGACTTTTACTCTCCCATTGTCACTCTTTACCACAATGGGCAGACAACAGCTTTGAATTATGCTAAATGTCAACCTTGCTGCCCATTAGTTGATTGCTTTCTGTTCTGTAAATACAGGGGTTATGCAGAATTGATTGTATCAAAAATGATATATATCAGGCTGGAGTATAATACTGCGTACACCTTGGATGCCATGAAAGTTCTATAAAACTTGGAATTTATAATTGTATCTGGTATCTTAAAACCCTGGCTCTCTTTTCCGTCTTTCTCGTTTCTCATTTATCCCAATACCGTCTCATGTCCTTAAGCCCTATTTGGTTAGGCAACTCAGCCAAAATTCTAATATTCATTAAATCAGTGAAGATATTAAATCCCCAAGTAAAGCATCCATCATATTGTATAGTCATTGGAACTTCACTTTTTATTGAAAGGTCTAAGTCTTTTGTTTTCAAGTATACCAATTGTTCACATCAGAGTGAAATATACACAGGTTACTGATCCAAAACTTTCTCACTTATTTAAGATTTGTAATTCAAGAACCAAGCATTTGTTCCCCATGGTTAGATTCAATCCACCATGGATTGGGTACTGACTGTCCATGCCCTGCAGCTCCAGTTTGAGATCTGGACCAACCCTAATTTTAAAAATGTTTTTGTTTTAGCTTCCAAATTAGAATTTTTCCCCCTTTGATTCCATTAAATATATTTTATTACATGGGTCATTCAAAATTATGTTTGTAGGAGTGATAAATTTTCATTTACTAAAATTATGCAAAGTTTTAAGAAGTGTACTTTTTATTTAGTTGATAGTTAAAAGGGAGTTTCAAGAGAAACTCATTCAAAGATGGATGATTCATTAATGTATTGAACAAATATTTATCAAGTGTCTTACTGTGAGCCAGGCACTATTCTGAGTTTAGTGGATAAACTCAATGGTAGCCCTCAGGGAGTTTTTCCAGTCTAATCTTGGTACCAGGGGTTTTCTAGTTGTTAGGGCTACGAAAAAAAGAAAAAGAAGAAGATGAAAATTCTTGACCTTTAGATAGAAGCTCAGGGTATTTGGGGGAAGATAAATCGGATGAAAACAATAATAAGCTAAGCTCATTGCCTTCGAGTTTATTCCGACTCATGGTGACCTATATGACAGAGTAGAACTGCCCCATAGATTTTCCAAGGCTGCAATCTTTACGGAAGCAGACTGCCACATCTTTCTTCCACAGAGCGGCTGGTGGGTTTGAACTGCCAATCTTTTGGTCAGCAACTGAGTACTTAACCACTGTGCCACCAAAAAAAAAAAAAAAAAAAAAACAAACCAAACCCCTTGCCATCGAGTCAATATTGACTCATAGCGACCCTAAAGGACAGAGTAGAACCGCCCCATAGAGTTTCCAAGGAGATCCTGGTGGATTCGAACTGTTGACCTTTTGATTAGCAGCCGTAGCTCTTAACCACTACGCCACCAGGGTTTCCGACTGCACCGCTAGGTCTCCTGAAACAATAACATAACACTATAAACAGTATAAAAACTGAAAGTTGGAGGACCATTCTTCTTCTGGGTGGTCATCTCATTGGTCCTCTCTCAGATTTCTAGAATTCCACATAGCCTTGATTCTTTTCCCTGAAAGGAAAAGGGTGCCTGGAAAAGGGGGATTTGGGGGCATGAAGTCAGGGAAAGTAACCAAGAAACTGTGTGCTAGGCAGTTGTGCTGGTCTACCTCATCCAAGATCAGATTTTTCATTGTTTTAATGCAGTGATTTTCTTGGCTTTAGACTTACATGGTTCCTTTTGGACTTGGATTTTTTTTGCCTTACTTTTCTAGTAAAGTTTCTCCTGAAAAATTCTAGGAAGCAGCAGAAGTGGTTTCTGTGTCCTGCCCTGGCCTGTCTCTGTGTTGACACCTTTCTCTCTGTCTCTCACTATGATTGTGAATCCAGGTATCCCTACTTAAATATTATAAGCTTCTACCTTGTATGATGTTTTCAATTTTACTTAAATTGCATATTTTTCCTTTTATGCTTCTAATGGGATGACAGAACTCATTGAAGTATAAGAGGTCAGTGTTAATACTCTGAATGAAATAGGTAATTTATATTAAAAAATAAAAACTGTATGAACAGTCTGTATTTTTTAAGTGTTTGAATTTTCGTGAAGACTAAACTCGAGTGTGTGTGCCCCAGTGCATGCTCCTTTTCAAAAGATTGAAAAGAAAAACTACGCATGCCAAAGAGAATTCCCAGTTTGAGAGGAAGCTGTGAAATTCCTGAGATGTTGATTCTTTTCAGAACTGAAAGGACAGCGTTTTGAAGCATTTATCTTCTTTTGTATTTCAGGTAGACCAAAATACAGATGTCAATGCTGAAGAAGATGATGATGGGGAGTTAGCACTATGGTCTCCTGAAGTCCATATTGTTGAGCTAGTGAAAGATCATAAGGGCTTGGGATTCAGCATTTTGGATTACCAGGTATAAGGACCATCATCTAGTTTTTTTGGAGCAATTAGTTTGCATTAAAGTTATGTAAAGCAGTGATTGTTTAAGGCATGAATTGACTTAAGCAAAATGGAATGATTTGATGTATAATGTTAGTATCCAAGTATCAATACTGTATCCAAAGATTGGGTGTTACTGTTTTCTTTGTTACATTTACAATTGATAGCTCCCTTAGTGAGTAAAATGATGGATGATATAACTGGACAATAAAGGGAAGCAATAATTTTATACACGTGGATGCTTTTAGAGACTCGAATTCGATGAACTTTTTTATATGGAGTTTTTTTCCCCCCAGCTTTATCAAGATGTATTTCACATACCATAAAATTCACCCATTTACAGTGTATAGTTCATGACGTTTAGTATATTCATAGAGTTGTGGAACTATCACCACCACCTAATTTTTGAACATTTTTAGCACCCCAAAAGAAATCCCATACACATTTTCAGTCATTCCCAATTCTTGCTCTGTCTTTCCTCTCCCACCCCCTTGTGAGGAGATTTTCATATCCTTACTTACCTAAGGAACATATAATCTCATGAGTTTAACCATGTAGAAATGTTCTTGGTAAAATTATAAGAAGCTAGGTAGTGGGGTAAAGTTACTGATGCATTTTGAGGAAACATGAAAGGTCACAAAATGATGTCTATAGTTTATACCAGTTTACCAGTTACCGTAGTATTTTTAGAACTCTGATTATCATGGGGGATTAAAACTGTTGGTAAGAAATCTCTTCACTTTTAAGATGCATGTTTTAATACTGTAATGCTGCCTAAACACACTGTGGTTTAATAAAGCAAAATGTACTCTATCAAAGCACATAAAATGCCAAGTAATATAAAAATCAATTCTTTTTTTTTTTTTTTTTAATAAGGCAATTGGGAACAGATTAAAAGAAAAATACTTTGAGCATTATGTAAGAACATTAAATTCCTTATTTTGGCAGTGTGATTTAAGATTACTGAAATAGATCATATCTATTTCATTTTTTGCTGGCATACTTCTATACCAGAGAGCCCTCTCATTATCAGAGCTACTCTTTGGAATATTATTGAATTATGAGTTGTTGATTAAAAATAATGCATATTTTGGGAAATGTTTTTTAATCAGGAAATATCAATACTGTAAGATTCCAGAAGTTTATATATTGCTTAATTTTAGGGCATATAAAACAAATAGCAGAGGCTATGTCATTTTTTTCTCCCCTTGTAACTATGTTACCTATCACATAGTAGGTGGTTAATAAATGTTTGCAGAATGATTGAATAAAGTATAGGTTAACCAAAATTAACTATAACTGAACAAACTCAATATGAGGTTTTTTAAACCATTTTGATCATTGAGATTTAATTTGGAGAATACCTTGCAGATGTGGTCTTAGATGTTCAACTAAATTTCCATTATCATAGCAATCTATGTATCATATAGGAATCTATATATATTTGCATATACATTATTACCCTTTTCAGTAACATTATCTGTTTTATATTTTGAATATTGTAAATGGTAAGGTAGAAAGAAGTGTTTCAAAAGCACTCGAATAAAGGATGGAAAGAAAAACCACGATAGCCCTGAAGAGTTTAATCCCTAGTTAACAGAAAAATTCCTTTATTAGTTCTGAGCTTTACACTTTTTTTTTTAAATATAGTCATTTTTAACAATGGCATGTTTTTTTCTTCACTGCATTCCTGTAGATATGCATTAAAATATCTGTTGCTGCTTGGGATTTAATTTTTATCTTTATTTATAAAATTCTAGGGTTTTTTTCCCCCTACTCACCTTCATCACATTCATCAGCATACATACTGACATTTATTTCTGCACAAGTTATATAAAGTCATTTTGCTGCAAAAAAGTTAGTTTTTTTTTTTTTTTTTACTGTGTACTTCTCAAAGAACTGATAGAAAAACTTGATTTCCTAAATGCTACTTTTATTCAAATTAAAGAGCTCAGCTTACTTAACTTCTGTAGCTAAACCTTGGAAAAAACATTCAATCTTAAGATACATTTGTGTGCAGCATGTTTTTACAATTTTTCAGTGATATGTAGAACTATTATCCACTATGACATTTAGATGACAGGTAAACACAATTTAAAATTTGGTTTTGGGCAAGTTAATTAATAGGTTATACCATCACTTGTTTTAATTAAGTAATAAATTCTAAAGTTCAAAAATATTTTTTTGCGAGGCCAGGGAAAGGTTTAGCAAAAGCCCTGAAAGGCCACATTGTTGGCTATTATTGTTTTCAGTGCGTCTTGTGTGAATTTATAAGGTAGCTGAATAGGGTCAATGCAGATATTGCCCCCAGGCTTAGCATATTTAGAATAAGAAGTACTGTAGAAACACCTTCTAGATAGTGTTAGTAGAGTCACAGAACTTCCAGGTTGTGAAGACCTGCATCAGTAGTACTGAAGAGATTGAAAATTTTACTTTGGAATATTAATTTCAGTTAATCACTCTTCTCACTAATGGTTTATCTCTAGAATACTAAGAACTTCCTAAAGGGTCTGACAAAATTATATACAACTTTTATTTCATTCATTCATACTTATGTGCTGATTGGTGCTGTAAGAAATGGGGATAATAGCTTGAAGGGATGTTGTAGATTAAATGAAATAATGTGCAAGGAAGTGGGAAACGTTACATTATTATAGAAATATGAGTATTATTAACGATCATCCAATTTAGAAAATAAACGCAGAAGTTTTTGATTTGTCCTTGAAGATGGCTCCATGCTACAACGTGTTTGTAACTATGCATTTTTAACTGCCTCATTAGATTAGGAAAATTAATAAGTAGATATCTTTGTTTAGTGAAGTCTATAACTAAACTTAATTGTAAAATTGCATTTTAAAGTTCAGCCAACTCGTAATGAGCCATATGTGAATTATCCATTTGTAGATTATTGGCCAGAAATTTGCTTTTTATATAAATTGAACTGAACCTTTTGGAAAAGATGAGCCAGCAAATAAAAGATCTTGAATTGGCCCATGGAATGATGGGGTGGCTGTCTGGCAGGTCAGTGATTTAGAACATGATGGAAGTCATATAGTTGAGCAGAGAAAAGAAGCATGCTTTTATGTCTGAAATGAAAAGAGCTGAATCTGATACACGGTTCTACAGTTCAGTCATATGGCCCACAGAGTGAAGTGTGGAAATTCATTTTCAGAAAGGCACTTTAAATAGCTTGGGACAAAGGAAAAGAGAAAGTAATAGGGAAGATATAATAATTATAATTCAGGTTATGTCTCCCCATTAGATCTTAGGGTAAAGCGATAGGTGTTTTGTTGGCTATGATTAGAGCAAAGGTATTGTTTAGTCTCAAACATCGCTAGGCAATACTCCACGTAGCAACTAGTTGAAATCCTGCCTTCTGTGTGTACCATATTAGAAGAGTCAGTGGTCACTGTGTAACAACTTGCCTGATAGGAGCGTGTGCTGGAAAACAGTGATGTGCATAATTTGTCAAGTGTATGAGTATTATAGCTTAATTACATACTCTGTTTCTAAACAATATAAAACTCTTCAAAAATTTGATTGTAAGTTTTTATAGTGTAGTTTCTTGCCAGTGTCTAGCAGTGGGTTCCATATTGTGCCTTAGTTGTGCCCCCTCCCCCCAGTATTTATATGTAATATCTTTATTCCTGGCCTGTTATCTCCATGGAATATTACTAATATTTATACAAAAATTGCTATCAATACTAATGGTAATAATAGCTAACATTTATTGAATGTTTACTATGTGCTAGACACTTTTCTAAATGCTTTGCATATATTAGCTTATGTGTTCCTCACAAGAACCATATGTTAAGCCATATTATCCTCATTTCAGAGATGAGGAAACTGAGGCACAGAGAGGTTAAGTAACTTGTCCAAGTTCACACAGCTAGTCTACGGAACAATTGGAATTTGAACTCAAGCAGTCAGCTTCCATAATCTATGCTTTTAGACAACATAATATACTGTTCCTTTCCTTGTGAGTAGTAAGTATTTCCATGTGCCTTTTATTACAGCACTGGTGGTGCAGTGGTTAAGAGCTTGACTGCTACCCAAAAGGTTGGCAGTTGGAATCCACCAGCTGCTCCTTGGGAACCCTACAGGGCAGGGTCGCTGTGAGTCGGAATCAACTTGATGGCAACGGGTTTGGTTTTTTATTACAGAGAATTCTAATAATTTATTACAGCAGATTCCTCTATTTTGCCAGCTTGCAAAAATTTTTATATCGTGAAGACTAAGCCACTAGATAGTATTCTCATTTTTAATGCTTATATGAAAGTTTAGTAAGTATTAAAAATTAATTAATATATTGTGTTCAAATGCATTGTGTAAGAGATGGTGTTTATTGTTTCAGAAGAAAATAATTGCAAATTTAAGACTCCTAAGCTACTGCAGGTCATTTGTTGTGGGTTAATGTTCAATAATGAAGCCGTTATTAGGTAGTCTGAGAGTCTGTATTTTTAATTTCTACCAAAAATCTTGAAAAAATTTTAGAACCGTATGGATTTTACCTTAGTTGACCTTGTAAAGTAAGCTCTTCACATGGCAAGTGGATATTTTCTGGTGTTTTGATTTATGTTGAACTTTGTATAACCCCTCATGATCATAATTCATTGGAAATCTTTGACGTTAGCCCATTTTTGAACATTAGCCATGATATTGCCATCCTTCATACTTTTGAATTTCAGTGATTTAGAAGGTAAAATTTATTAACCAATAATTCTCTTCCCTCCCATATCCCATTTCTCATCTCTCTCCTCTCCTGATATGGACTGACTCAAATTCTGCCAAAGCAGATATTTTTGAAAGGCTTTGGGATTATCTCAGATACTGAGAGATAAAAACAGAAAGCATAATGGTACAGCCATTGTGAGGTGATTCATATGTAAATACTATTACTAGAGCTTTAAAAATGTGTTTGCAAGACCAAAGGCAAATGATGATTCATTGAAAAGAATAGTGAAAATATTCCCCCTATAAAAACTGACAGTGATTAATTATTTTTAACAGAAGAAATGGGTTATAAAATCCTAATAGTATGAAGACAAAATATTGCTGAGTTCTAGATGTGAACATGTCTTTATGTTTGTGAGAAAAACTTAGTGTGCAGTTTTGGCTGACTACTAACTCTACTAAGTAGAATTCGCATTAAAAAAGATTTTTAGAAGTTGTAGGAAGGGATTTTATAAACTTCATATAGTAGCTGTGGTTTAAAATTGGCTGTTTTATTATCATATGTGCAACAGAATGACTTTCTGAGCACATTAAAAAATGTTTTAAAAATAGGTAATGTATATATATGGCATAAAAATGCAAAGGTCCATAAATAAAGATATCCTGTGACAAGTAAAGGAAACTCTGGTGATGTAGTGGTTAAGTGCTACAGCTTCTAACCAAAAGGTTGGCAGTTCGAATTCACCAGGCACTCCTTGGAAACTATGGGGCAGTTCTACGCTCTCCTATAGGGTTGCTATGAGTCGGAATTGACTCAGCGGCAGTAGGCTCGGCAGTAGGCTTGGTTTTTGGTTTTTTTTTTGGGTTCGGTGACAAATAAATCTACCTCTAACCGTATCTCTCATTTCTCTTCCCAGGTAAAAGCCACTGTTTTTCTTGTCTCTCCTCCCAGAGATACTTTATGCACACATGATTATATAAGTAATCATTTTTTGTTGTTAATTTTTTTTTTACTGTAAATAGGAAATAACATGTATACTTTAAGAATGTTGCTTTTTTTTCCATTTAATTATATATTCTTTCATTTTGGTATTTATAAAATCAGTACCAGTTGCTGTCGAGTCAACTCCAACTCATGATGATCCCATATGTGTTAGTGTACAACTGTTTTCCAACAGAGTTTTCAATGGCTTATTTTTTCAGAACTAGATTGCCAGGCCTTTCTTCAGAGGTGCCTCTGGGTAGACTAGAATCACCATCCTTTCAGGTAACAGCCTAGCATGTTAACCATTTGCAACTACCCAGGAACTTGTAGAGCTATTTAATTCTTTTTAATGACTGCATCATTTGTTAATGTACAATAATTTATTTACCTAGCCATCTATACCTATGGGTAGGTATTTAGTTTATTTTATATGAGGTTAAGGTGGATGTCCTTGTCATACACTTTGTAAAAAGATGGGAATAAATCTTTGTGATAAATTCCTAGAAGCAGAATTGCTAATCAAAACCAGCATGTGTACTTTAAATTTGGGGACATCTTTACCAAATTGTTTGAACATAACTTTTTACGAGACTCTCATGTATTTAAAATTGATACATTTTTATGAAAAGACAATTCTTTATTCAGATAATTCTCCTGGAAAATAAAGTATAAACAAGTATGTAATTCATGAATTTGCTAAGATTTTTGATGATATGGACCGACTAAGTGCTAGCAATATATAACCATCAATTTTGTTTCAATTTTATTTTGTCAGTCATTAATTTAGCTAAGATGCATAAACTATTTTTGTTCAGACTACGATATTACTGCCCAAAAGCCTGTTCCTGTTTATTCCTCCAATTTTAATCATGTTTATCAGAAAAATTGAGCTTTAAAATGGGAGTAATTAAGAATTTTAACTTTTGCCAACAGATTAAGATATGGGGTGAGAAATTCTATATCTTGGGATGTAGAATTTGATAGGTATTGATAAAATATTTATGTATAGTAATTACATTAAAAAGTCAGGTGCAAAAGTATACTATTTCCATAATCTAAAATATGGAGGATAGACATATACTGGAAGTTATTATATAGTTCCACTTTAATGCTCCATGGATCTCAAACATGGTCACCAGTTTCTGTTTTGTTATTTTTCTTTTTTTTTTTTTTTTTTGTATTTTTATTTTCCTTGTCTTTAAGAGTCCTTTGGGTCCAATTTACCTGTGCAAGATTAAGATGCGAGTATTAAGCAAAATGCAGTCAATCTGCTGCTAATGGCAGTATCCATATTCTTACAAATATATCATATAAGGTACTGTTGAACAAACCACACAGCTGCATTTAAAGGTCACTTTTGCATAAAGGAACTTAGGGGAACTGATAAAGGCTGTACTTTACCCATCCCTGATTCCTATCTACATTTATTTTTATTACATCAAAGTACTGTAAGCTCCAGTGCCAAGTGGGCTGAAGATTTCTTTTCACAGAGGATTTGCTTCCTTTCCCTCTATGGGAAAGTTCTGTATCCTTTAAATCATTTTAAGCTGCTTCATTTGAAAAATAATTCTTAGTAGTGTATTCATGGAGTGGATTGATTGTGGCTACTGGGGAAATTCTCTGATGGCTTAAATATTGCTTTTCAAGCTTGCAAAGTGAGTTGAATGAAGGGAGCCTACTCCTGGTGTGTGGAGTTTGTAGTGTGCTCAGGATGATGACTGACTTCCAAAACCCTCAGTGCAGCAACACTAAAGGCATCAGGAGACCAGAAGCCACTTAATAAGAGATCAAAGAGGCTGTGTGTATATCAGCTTGAAATCCAGATAGTACAGATCAAAAGCTTGCCTTAGTGAGGCAGCTGCAGGGGGATGAAGTTAGCAGGAGGCCTCAAAGATCTTACGTCAGGCCTGATGATGAACTTTGCGGGAGTTTCATGGCTCCTCTGGAATACGAATTTGGCAAAAAATCCCATTGTGTCTAATGGAAGAGAGAGAGAACAGGGGTAGGCAGCAAATGCTTGTCAACTACATGGTGGCTTCTCAGGATAGCTCTCCTTTTAACAAATGTTTTTTCAGAACTGTTTCTGCTTCATACTAGAAGGTGTTGCTGAGGTGGAGCGGATCCTGAAAATGATATTTCTGTTGTAATACCTTTTTGTAAGTATTTTAGAAGTGACCAAATTGTAAATACTAGTGTTTATGAAAGGACCATGGTATTTGGACAGAAAGCAGAAATATAGGCACAAAGACGTCTAGCTTTACTGAAACGCCTGCTAAGTACGTCTAAGTGCTTAAGATATTCCAAGAAGTTGGTGGATATCAGTCCATCTATTCATCTGTGTCTTCCCTATAATTTAAAATAGAACAACTACTACCGAAAAAAAAAGGAGTTGGTCTAAAGTAGAAACTCAGTCTCCAGAGGTATTTCATTACCAGTCTTCTCCTGCCTCTAGATATGGGTGTGTTTTGGAAGTTCCCACTTGATTCTGATGTGTAGTTGGCATGGAGAGCCATGGTAGTGGATGAAAGCCATAGCCTTTTCTAGAGTATGGCAGAATCAAACCAACAAGCACTGTGATGTCCTACTGCTCTGCCCTGTTTGCGGCTGTTGTTTTTGGAGCCAGGCAGTGATCCACAGCAGCCATGCTTTCCTCATTGAGGGCCTGGAAGTGGTGCTGCCTGTGGTACCAGAGGTCTGATTTGTTAGTGATGTGTGAAAGAAGATTGCTTGCCTGACTTTTTTTTTTTTTTTTTTAGATATTTTATTGTATTTTTGTGTGAGTGTGCCCAACAAAACAGGTTCCTATTCCACAATTTCTACCCGTAATGTCCAGTGACATCGTCATGTTCTTCAGTTTGTGTCAGCATTCTCATTTTTCATTCTAGTTGTTTGACTCTCATTAATTTAGTCTCACTGCCTCCCAAACTTCTCATCTAAGCTTTAGAGTAACTATTGTCCATTTGGTCTCGTACGGATAATTTTTAAGAGAGCACAGTTCTGAAGAGTGAGATTCTTTACTTTTTGAGCTAACCTGCTAGTTAGTTAAAAGGCACTTTCAGAGAATACTTTCTGCTCAACGTTTAAGGCGTGTCAGGGCAACAGTCTTGGGGATTCCTCCAGTGAATCTGGATTCTTTAAGAATTTGAAGTTCTATTCCGTATTTTTCCCCCTTTCTTTCAGGATCCACCTATTGTGACCCTGAGCAGAATGTTCGGTAGTGGTAGCCATTGCCTGACTCTTACACATCATTTTTTAGGGCACAAATTCCCCTCTCAGCCTTTACCTCTGTATTTTAATCAGATATTACACTCACTAGAATACCATAGTGAATGTACAGTATAGTTAAGACCACTGGCTTAGGAGTCAAAAAGGAGCAGAGTTTCCACTCTGGCTGTGACACCCTACTAGGACTTTGGACAAACTTAATCTTTCTTATTCTGTTTGCTAAAATAATAAGCTCTAAAATAGAAATATTGTTTGCTTATAAAGTTGTGAAGATTATATAATGTATATAAAGTGCTCACACTTTTCTAGGCACGAAATAATAAATGCTACTGTTTACTTAAAAATGATGATGGTGATAAATATTTTTAAAGATAGATTCTGAACACAGACTTGCTATGCCTTTCATTCATTCTCATTCAAAAGAAATTACTCACTTGTTGTAAGTTAGGATAGGAGATGTAAAGGTGAAAAGATATGCTCCCTTTAAAGACCTTATATTTAACAAAGATTTATTGAGCATCTCCTGTGCCAGGCACTGTTGTAGGCACTGGAGTTATAGCAGTTAACAAAACAGACGAAGTCCCTGTCCTCATGGAATTTATATTGAATTGAGAGTAGACAAACAATGGACAAATAAGCACATATTTAAGTCTAGTAAAGGAAAGAGATTTGGTAACAACTCTTTACAATATGTTACCATTTTAGCAATGGTTGAAGTAATACTAAGAGATTCTGTGATGATTATTTCTCAGGATCCAGGAGGGTCTCATAGGAAATTGACACCTGTCTGACAGACAAGAAGTTAGTGGCCATTCAAGGCCCAGGGAATGTCCTGGAACTGATAAGTTAGTCCTGATTTTATGTCATTTTATTTTCTTTAATAACTGTGAACTATTTAATATTTTTCTAAACTTTTGAATTTTATTCCTTTTAGTGAAAAATCCTTTGAGAAACTTTGTGTTCTGATGTTTTATTTGGAAAACATTCCACATGGTAGTAATAGCCAACAATTGTATACTGCTTACTCTGTGCCAGGCTTTATTCTCAAAGCACTTTATATATATTAACTGATTTCATCAACTCCATGACTCCTGTAACTATCCATTTTATGGATGAAGAAACTGATATTGAGCGGTTAAGAAATTTGCTCAAGACTACCCACCTATTAAGTTGTGAAGCTGAGCTCCTAAGTCTTTGGTCTAGTAGGGTGAAAATATAGTCTTTAGATCAGAAACAATACTCGAATTTGTCATAATTTTGGCACAACTGAAAGATAGAAATTTCTGATTATTTTGTCTTCCCAGTTTGCTGCCCAGAGATGCGTACTTATTATAATTCCAAATGATTTACTCCAGATTATTCTTGAAGCCTTATGATCCCTTCCTTTTCTCCCTGCACTGACCAAAGCTTTTTAGAGACCTGGTGGCTTTTCACTGCCAAAGAGTATAGACTGTGTGTTTACCTTGGATTTCCCTGTAGGACTCGTTGGTATTTTTCCCCTACAGCTTTAAAATTAGCAAAGTTTTTATTCCGCGTGTTGTGTGCTGTGTATTACAGAGTATTGCTTGACCTTTCAAGGATTAAACACTCCCCCCCCCCCAAAAAAAAAAAGTAGAATCTTTTCAAAAGAAGGAAGGGTATTCTGTGTCCATGATATAGCGGTGATTGTCAGAGAGCCTCCCAGTTTAGAAATAGCTCCTGTCTTTCAGTGTCTGCTTTAAGGGAGAATGAGAACTGAGGGGGCCATACTGTTCTGAACCTTCAGCAGGTGATTTGAGAGTGTAAAACCGAAATGTAAAAACCTGTTGCCATCAAGTCAATTCTGACTTACAGTGCCCCTATAGGACAGAGTAGACTGTCCCACAGGGTTTCCAAAGAGTGGCTGGCGGATTCGAACTGCTGACCTTTTGGTTAGCAGCCGAGCGCTTAACCCCTGCACAACCAGGGCCCCTAAATCATATGTGCACAGTTTGAATTTAGAAGGCAGTAAATGGGATAGTAGTCCCTGGATGGTACAAGTGGTTGATGCTCTCAGCTGGAACTGGAAAGGTTGGAGGTTTGAGTCCATCCAGAGATGTCATTGAAAACCCTATGGAGCAAATTTTACAGAATTGACTTGATGACATCTGGTAAATGGGATGGTAACTGTTAACTCCTCAAATGCAGATTTCTTGCTAATAGTAATAATAACAACATGTATGAAGTGATTGTTGTGAGCTTACTCCGCACTTTACATACCTTACCTCATTTAATGCTTTTAACAACTCTATGAAATCTGTACCATTGTTATTTTCATTTACAGATGAGAAACCTGATTCTCAAAGATTAAGCAGCTAGACCAGCATCATTCTGCTAGTATTTTTATGTGTTTAGGTTAAGAGTGACTTGTTCGAAAAATTAAAATAAATTCTTAAATTAACATTTGACAAGCTTTTAAAAGTTTTATGCTTTGGTACTTTCTCTGTGTCATAATAACTTACAACTAATGTGATTTTAATAGAGGGTGTGCCTTTGTACTTGAGTACTGTTATCTGCCTGGTGGAAACCAGCCAGTTCAGCCAGATGATGGGCTTTCAGATAAAGGACAGGAGTGTGTGTGTGTGTGTCCTTACATCCAGCAAAAGTCCTGGACCAGGACTGGATGGTAAACTTGTGAACGATCACAGCATGACATAGAATTTTCAAGGGACGAAACATCCAAGTAAAGCATCCAGTAGGAGACTAGAAAGGGATAAGAGAAAGTAAGTCTTTAAGATGTGATTTCCATAGGACTCCTGCCTGAACCATTTTAATAATTATGATGTTTAAACATGGATTTTAAAAATACAAAGCCGTATTGAATAAAATTTTATGCAAGCTCGTATAGTTCCCTCCCACCCCCACCCCCCCACTTTGGAATATATTTTGGTCTTTTAGGAAGTTCCTCTGTCTACTACTTCTCTTCCATTGTACTTTTTACTGTTTTATGTCCTATGCTTGCTCTGATGCTCAGAGACTGTTTAGTTCTGTGTATGATGTGTGGAAAAATCTATTCTCTATGCCTAATAGCAAATAGGAAGTAATAAGATGTTAGGAGCCAGGAACTGTATCAGTTTAATCTATCTGGAGTGAATGGAATGTATTTTGTGGGCACTTATACTTTGAATGTGATGGTGTTGTGGTAACTGATGTGATTAGTGTAATACGTTGTCATATTATGAAATAGTTAAAAATGGAATTAGCTTGTAGATAAGATAGCTTGCTCATTATTAGAATCATTTGGTTATTGCCTTACATTCACTATAAACAAGTTTAGTTCTGTTTCTTAAAAGTAGATACTTAGCTTGTTGGTCAAATCAGAAGCTCTTTTAGAATAATTAATTACAACCCACTATCTTAAACCAGGGAAACCCTGGTGGCATAGTGGTTAAGAATTCAGCTGCTAACCAAAAGGTCAGCAGTTCAAATCCACCTGCTACTCCTTGGAGACCCTATGGAGCAGATGTACTCTGTCTTGTAGGGTCGCTATGAGTCAGAATCGACTCGACGGCAGTGGGTTTGGTGTTTGGTTTATCTTAAACCAGAACTATTCTAATGACTTGAATGACTTTATTTCAACAAATGGCCTCTGACATGTCTTTTTTGGTATTGTAAAATGGCAAGGGGGGAGAAAAAAGTGGTGTTAATCTTATAGTTTCATCTTATAAAAAAGGCCACACGTTGTCATGTATATGTCTTATTGTATGCTTTTGTTCTGTTTTGATTGTGGAAAACCTAGGAAGTTGGGCCTTGCATAGGCAGTGTCCTTTTTATGAGTTTTTAAAAGACATCACCAGCTGAAATTATACTGTATTTGTGACCATAGTATACTTCTTTTTCATTACCGATGCTGTGTTTTGAATTAACTTCCATCTTTCCCTACCTTTTATAGTGGTTTTGTGAATGTTTCGGTAAAATTTAAGGTCAAATTTGACTCAAGAGATCTATTCGTTAATAGGGTTTTACAGTTGGGGAAGGGATCACGACTGTCCTGTATCCAACTTTCTCATTTTACATGTGAGGAGACTGACTCAGAGAAATGAAGATGCTTGTTAAATTGTAAACAGCCAGGGCGTGACCAAACTGGGGCTTGGAACTTGTTGACTTTTATTCCAAGTCCATCCTACCACTAGTGGATTGAATTCCTTCCTTGTGTCTCTCTCTTATATGTTGTCTCCTTTTTTGTAAATCTTTGAATTGTTATTTCTTGACTGACATCTCTCACAATGGAAATTTTAATTCATATCACCTGTGCACCAGAGCTTTGGTAGCTCACTGTTTTTTTCTTAAGATGTGTAGATCACTGTGTGCACACAAGAGAACCTGTCCTTTGACTGTCTTTGTACCCAATTCCTTATTCTACCTACTTCCATGGTGAAATAGTTAGCTATCTCCCTTTTAAACTTAATTTTTTTTTCTTCGTGTATTCTCTGTTCTTAGCAACATCTTTGAGGCCTTATTTTGAAATGTATTTAGCTATTTATTTATATTTTAACTTAACACTCTGTAGTTTGAATAATAAGGGCCACATATAAGAGTATACTATGTAAGAAAGTAGAATTTGGCAGCTTGCTACTTTCATAGTTTTGTCAGCTGGCCATTATTGAGTTGAAACAATCCACTTATCAATTATTACATAGGTATTAATACCTAATATTACCCAGATATTAGTGTATAGAGATCTTTTAAAATTGTCTTTGAAACATACTTTTTGGCACTTAAATAAATATTTGTGGAATGAAGCTTAATAGCCTAATTCTATGATAATAGCTACTATAGTATTGAGTTTATTGGTTGGTTGGTAGATTTTTTCCATTAATTTGTAGAGCACGTTATGTTTCAGAGTTGTTTGAAGTTGTTTTGCTAGTCGTTCCTTGGAATCATTTCATCATCTTGGTGAAGGATTCCTGTAGCATGGCTGAAGAGTAGGTATGCTGGTGAGCTGTATGTTATGACATAGATTTAAGACCATATGACTTATCAATATTTCCTCTCATGAGTGAAATACGTTTAGTGGTACACTTTTATATTTTAATACATTCAGTTGACAATGTGTCAGAATTATCAAAAGTAATTTGTAGACAAGTTTTTATCTGAAATAAACTGTAGTCCATCTCTTTGCCATCCTTCTTGTGGTCTCTTAATTCCTACTCCATTGCTTGATGTTTTTAAAAATTTGGGTGCTAAACACAGAATAGAAGAAGAAAAAAGAGCCCAAAGGTTATTCTGAGTCTATGTAGTTAAGTCACTGTTACATCTTGATTTTTGGTTTTCTTCACTGGGGTAGTACTACAAAGCATAGAGATGTTTAGCATAAGAACAGTCGTTGGTGTGTGCCTTATGCTTCTCCTATTTTCAAAAATGCCCCTTTAAGTTGGCATTTGCCAGCTTACTAAGCGTGACTACTTTTCTTCGTGTTAATTCCTTCTGTCTCTTCTTTATATAACATTCTCTGTCTCATGCCTTTCTGCTAAATTTACCATAGTTGCTTATATTTGGATTTCTAGTTTTAAAGCAACTTTGTGGCCAGAGCTATCCACATCTTCTAGTTGCTGTGTTTGCCACTTACAGAGCCACATTTCCCAACTGAACCACATCCCTGTCCCAGGTGACACTCCTGCACTCTGCTTTAGTTTTTGTGAAATCTGGTCTCTTTGATCTGTGGGAATGTACACAAATATTCATAGGATACATTTTATAGATACCTGGGACCTTTGAATCCCATTCATTTGGGGATAATGATTTTCACATGTTTGTTCATGTAAATGTGTTCTTATGCTCACCAAATGAAGGTATTCTTGAGAAAGCAAATGGAAATTAAAATTTGGCAAATGAATGTGTGTTCTACTTTTTAATGTAGGCATGCTGCACATTCTATGCACTCTAACCTCTTCATCAGTGACATTCTGAAATGTAAACCTTTAGTGGTCAAGTGATAGGTAAATATATCTTCCAACATATTTACCTTCTTTTGACATTCACTACCTTAAGACAGTAAAGCAGCATCATTGCTTAGTGGCTAAGAGCATAGACGCTGCTGGTTTACATTCTGGCTCTACTGTTTACCAATTGTGTGCCTTGGTTAAGTTACTCAATCTTTCTCTTTCTTAGTTTCCTCATGTGGAAAATGGGGAGAATAATGGTACCTACCTCATGGTGGCTGTGTAAGGATTAAATGGGTTAAAATATGTAACATTCTTAGTACAGTGCCTAGCATGGCAAGAGCTCAGTAAATATTAGCAGTTATTGTAGTTATTTGTATATTATGGGATGTAGCCTTTGCTCTTGGAGAGAGAAACTTGATAGATTAAGTCACTGAAGATTTCATCTACTATTCAGTACCTTCTATGTGCCAGGCACTGTAGTAGGCATTGGAAATGAAGCAGCAAATAAGCAAACACATCTTTGCTCTCATGAAGCTTATTTTTAGTAGACAATACAATTAAAATAATTTCAGTAAAATGTTAACGGTATTATAGTAGGGAAAATGGAAGGTGCTATGGATACATTTAGCAGGACTAACTTATTCTAAGAAGTCAAGTACTATAAGTAACCCATTTTATGATAAATAATATAATGAAAGGTCTTCTTTAGGCTTAAGGCTATCACAGAGTAGAAAGTGCTTGAGTCTACTTGGGAAGTCAGGGGAGGCTTGGCTTTGGAGGAAAGACTTGAGCTGATTCTGGTGGCAAAGATGCAGGTAAATGGCAATGAGGCAGGGAAGGTATGGAATGGCATGTACTTGTCAAAAAGTATGCGAAAAGCAGTTCTCAGTCCCCGAATTTCAGTAGCTCCATATTGTTGATGCAAGGTGTGGGGCAAATAGGGGCAGCCAGTGGTATGTGTAGGGGTTGTGAGAGGAGATGAGACTGAATAGCAGACCTAAAGGAAGTTCTCTACCAAGGACTTAGGACTTTATCCCAAAAGTTGTGGTGGGTCACTGACATGTTTTAAGCAGAGGAAGAACTGGGGTCAGATTTTTATTTTTAAAGATAATTTCATTATCATTGTAGAGAATGAACTGAATGGGGCCAGTATTAGACACAGAGAGACCTGTTGGGAGACTATATCAGTTGCACAGGTGAGAAGTAATAAGAATCTGAATCAAGGTAGTGGCAGTGGAAATGGAGAGGAAGGATCGAGTAGAAGAGCTAGAAGATCAAATTGATCTGCCTTAGTGAGCAACTCAGTGGAGGAGTGAGGGAGAATTAGTGAGTGCTTAGGTGTATGTTTAGTGATTAGAAGAGGAGAAGAGTCTGTCCACTCAGATTTCCCCCAACATTGAACCATCTCACAAATCCTTTTATCCACCTCTTCAGGCAAGCCAGGTAATTTTTTTTTTTTTTTTTTTGAAACATGGAAAGGGAAGCCAGGTAATTTTATTCATCTGAGAGACAGAGCAGTTAAGTGGTTCACCCAGGATTTCATAGCTAAGTAGTGAGGTATAGAATTCAGGTCAGGTCTTCTGCCTTCTGCTGTAGTATTCTGATGAAAGTTTAAAAGTATTTCATCCAATCTAATGCCTGTTCTTGCTTGGTTATAGGAGTTTGGTAATATTTTAAGAGCTGTAGGGAACAGCTTTCATAAATGGTTGAGTTGAAGCAAACGTAGGGGGCATTGTTAGAGTGTTTTTAACAATAATAATTCAAATAATAATTCAGAAAGGCTTTTGAATAAAGAGGAAAAAATTCCTTCAAGAGAATGGCTTGTTTAGTAATTGGTGATATTTCTTGTTTCTGTGACTGGTCTTTAGTGCCCTCTGTTGGCTATTTAGTCTTAAGCAACATCTTGATTCTTGGAACACAATGTTCCTTGCAGTGTTATTTACCAAAAGAAGAAGAATTAAAGATTTAAACTTATGGTAAAAGCCGATGGAGACATTAATAATCCACCTAAGGTCTAGAGGTTAGACAGAGGTCAAGAGAAATATCTTTATAACATTTTGTTTGCTATACCATGGGAAGGATATTATGGGCTATATTTTCAGAAAACAGACCTTTCTGAGGAGAAGCAGACTGAATCTGGCTGACTCTCAAGCATTTTTTAGGCAGAAAAGTCTCAAGAATAGCAGTTGCCCCAGTAGGCAGTAGCAGCTGCTGTTTTTCCATTGTGTGGCTGCTACATGTGATGGCTATGAAAGGGAATGACCGTTATTCATTACAGCAACTTCATTCAGCTATGTGGGAAGTCACACAGTCAGAAAAGTCATCATAGAAAATGAACTAGTTATTATAAATAATGGGGCATCTTCAGAGATGTGTGGTTTTGTCTTTTTTTTCCCTTTTTTTTTAAGTGACGAACTGCCTTTGGGTTCCCTCCTCCAGGAAAAGGAGTGGTAGATTCGTTTTATTCAGGTCTGAACCTGAATAAATTTAGTATGCAAGCATACCTGCTACTAGTTTGGGATCTAAAGAAGACTGCACTTTGTGTAAATACATGCACACCTTGACTTTTTACAGTAAGGGAAATCGTTAATCTTTCAAGGATAGAACTCTTATTTTCATTATTTATCTGGTTAATTTTCCTTTAAAATGTTTCTAATTATCATTTCAACTGGTTTAATTTTGAAAGCCTATTTACCTATTTGGGTTAAAACTAGTACTTTTGGAATCAATTTTGTATGAAACTGTAGAGATTGTTCACACCAGCCTAGTGAAGTCATTTATTTGCTTTTGGTATGTTTTACTGTTGGAGTTTTTCTCTGAGAAAGTTCAGTAATTATTAATATGAAGTAATGCTACCTACTCTCTGTGCATTTCATGAGGAAAATAAGCTATTATGTAGTTTCCCTTCCTCCCCAATAAAAAAGCCTTTCATCAAAAACTGACATCCTAAATGAAAGACATAATTGTACAGCTTATTTATTAGTGTGTCAAACTTAAAATGTAATGGTTTCATATTTCAGAATGAAAAGTGTGTTATGATTCATGGTTGCCGGTGACAAAATAGACAGCTCTTTTATATTACTGCACTGATTGCCTGCTGATATACCACTATACGTTTTTTTTTGGTTCTCTTCTGTCCTCTGCCTATGCAATAGCTCCCTCTGCTTGAAAATGCTGGTGTAATTATAGTTTAACACTATGTACTTTATTAATGACTTTTCATGACTGTATTTTACTTTTAATCCTATTCATAAATATGCGATGTTATACATCACAGCATGTAAGAAATTTGCAAAAGTCTTTTGCATTGGGGGTGGAAAGGAAAGCTAGTTAAAGAAAGATAAGTTATGTTTGAAGGCATTTTTTTCCAAGGAATTGGTGGTGTAGATCTTGATTTAAATACAGTCGTATCCAAGGGGGACTGGTTCCAGGACCCCCGTGTATAAAAAAATCAGCATATGCTCAAGTCCTTTATATAAAATGGCATGGTATTTGCATATAACCTACGCACATCCTCCCGTGTACTTTAAATCATCTCTGTTGTTGTTAGATGCCCTCGAGTTGGTTCCAATGCATAGCAACCCTGTGTGTAACAGAACGATACGCTGCCCGATCCTGCACCATCCTCACAGTCTTTGCTATGTTTGAGCCCATTGTTGCAGCCACTGTGTCAATCCATCTTGTTGAGGGTCTTGCTTTTTTTCACTGACCCTCTGCTTTATGAAGCATGATGTCCTTCTCCAGGGATTGATCCCTCCTGATGACACGTCCAAAGTATGTGAGAAAGAAGTCTAACTATCCTGGCTTCTAAGGAGCAATCTAGCTGTCCATCTTCCAAGACAGATTTGATTGTTCTTTTGGCAGTCCATGGTATAGTCAATATTCTTTGCTAACACCATAATTCAAAGACATCAATTCTTCAGTCTTTCTTATTCGTTGTCCAGCTTTCGCATGCATACAGGGCCATTGAAAACACCGTGGCTTGGTTCAGGTGCACCTTAGTCCTTAAAGTGACATCTTTGCTTTTGAACACTTTAAAGAGGTCTTTTGCAGCAGGTTTGCCTGATGCAATGTGTCGTCTGTTTTCTTGACTGCTGCTTCCATGGGCATTGATTGTGGATCCAAGTAAAATGAAATCTTTGGCAACTTCAGTCTTTTCTCCATTTATCATGATGTTCCTTATTGGTCCAGTTGTGACGAGCTTCATTTTCTTTATGTTGAGGTGTAATCCATACTGAAAGCTGTGGTCTTTGATCTTCATCAGTAAGTGCTTCAAGTCCTCTTCGCTTTCAGCAAGGAAGTTTGTGTCATCTGCATATTGCAGGTTGTTAATGAGTCTCCCTCCAGTCATCTCTAGATTACTTATAGTACCTAATACAATGTAAACGCTGTGTAGATAGTTGTTATACTGTTTAGGGAATAATGACAAGAAAAAAAAGTTTTGTTTTTTTTCCTGTTCCAAATATTTTTATCCGTAGTTGGTGAAACCCACCGCTGCAGAAGGCCAACTGTATAGTCTGTTTGGTTAAAATTTCACGCAGTACTTTAAAAATGAATGCTCATGTCTGAAACACAGAGGTATAGAAAACTGGATCAAAAAACATCAGAAGAACCATCAGCTACTTCAAACAGACATCAGCTGGAACTTGGCAAAATTTTACTTTGCTAATTGCAGAGTCTTGTAATTCTAACACAAAACCTGGCAGTTTCTCTCTACTTTCTCACAAAGGATTTATTAGAAGCTAATAGTAGTGGGATCTCACGTTACCAAGTCTTGCCTTTATGGAACAGTATGTGCATAATGAGATAATTGGACCAAAATACAAAAACCAAAGTAAACGTTGTGATTAAGATTTAATTATTTTTTCTCTCCCTTCCTGTGTTTGAGGTTTAGTATTAGTATCATATACCTCCACTATTAGGGCAAATTAAGGAGATGCTTCTCAACCATAAAATTTCAATGTGAACATGTTTTTACCTTTCATTCGCAGTTCTTTGTCTCCAATTTCTTCTGACTATTATTTTAGTCAGAAGTAAGGAACAAGCAGCAAAGCATGGTGGTCAAAAATACAGACTTAGAAGCCAGACTGTATGGGTTTGAATCTCAGATTTGTTACTTACCAAATAAGTGATCTTGCCAAGTTGCCTAAAGTATATGACTCTCAGTTTCTTTTTCAGTAAAATATGGATAATAAATTTACCTACATCATAGAGTTGTTGTAAAGTTAAATTAATTAATGATTCTTAAGCATTTAGAACAGAGCATGACATATATAAGTGCTGTATATCAGTGTTTGTTGAATAAAATAAAAATTAATAGTGGGAATATTTTTTAAGTAAGAAAAAACCTGGCATAATTTGGATCCTTAACTTGGGAATTTTTATTAACCAGTTATATTTATTGAATGTCAGTGTTATCTTCAGAGGTTAATGAAAAGAAATATGGGGACCTCCGAAGGGATGAAACAGATTTGCACATATTTCTGTGTGTTGGAATGCTTCTTATCTAGTGGTTTCTATGTTGCTTTAGGTGCCATTGAATCAGTTCCAACTCATAGCGTACAACAGAACAAAATACTGCCAGAACAGAACAGTGTACAACAGAACAAAATACTGCCCAGTCCTGCACCATCCTCACAATCAGTGCTATGTTTGAGCCCATTGTTACAGCCACTGTGTCAGTCTATCTCTTTGAGGGTCTTCTTCTTTTTTGCTGACCCTCTGCTTCACCATGACGCCGTGTATAGTTGCTGTTTAAGTTGTTTAAAAGGTATTTCCAATGAATAGGTCGTTGGTTTTGCAGAATTCTATCATGAGATCTCTGGGGTCATTTTTATTACCAAGGCCATATTTTCCAACTCTTGAACCTTCTTTGTTTCCAACTTTCGGATTCCAATCACCAGTAATTATAATGCCTCTTGAGTGCATGTTTGATCAATTTCAGACTGCAGAAGTTGGTAAAAACTTTCAATTTCTTCATCTTTGACATTAGTGTTTGGTGCATGAATTTGAATAATAGCTGTATTAACTGATCTTCCTTGTAGGCATAAGGATGTTATCGTATCACTGACAGCATTATATTTCAGGATAGATCTTGAAATGTTCTTTTTAACAGTGAATGTGACACCATTCCTTTTCATCTTGTCATTCCTGGCATAGTATACCGTATGATTTTCTGATTCAAAATGGCCAATACCAGTCCATTTCAGTTGATTAATGCCTAGGATATCTATCTTCATACATTTATTTTCATTTTTGACAACTTCCAACTTTCCCAGATTCATACTTCATACTTACACCATGGCACCTGTATCATGTCATAATTTTAGATTGTTATTTTTTTAAACGTATCTTTTAAAATAAAAGTCATATTAAACGTATTGGTGGAATTTTTCAGGGTTTCCATGTCTTTTTTAAACTTCAGTGGTTTAGCAAGGGGATCGTGTACCAGTGGAATGCAAACAAATGGAGTAGGATTTCCTATCGTATGCTACTCTTGGAGCCTACTTATTGCCCAAGAGGGGTGATAGATGGGCTTTGTCTTTGCTCCATGGCATGACTATGCTTGAGGATGTTAGAAGATCTAACCCAATTTTCCCTAAACCTCTTGTGGTCAAATAAAATTTCAGTCACCAAAGGTTTGTAAAAGAAATTATATGTATTGAACACTTAGACATGCAATAGACATTCTTAAGGTTATTTATATCTTCACCTTGATACAAGCAGTTATTTGTGTGGATGTATAGAGTGATATTTTAGTTTATTTTGACCTCCTTGTCCAGAATGCTGGACACATGAAGTCAGTAGTCAAATGAGATTCATTAGTAAACATAAACTGTTTTAAGATTGCATATTTATTTTCAGAGAAATAAGTCATCTTTCTTCTTTGCTTGATTCTTAGGATCCCTTAGATTCTACAAAATCAGTTATTGTGATTCGTTCTCTGGTGGCGGATGGTGTGGCAGAAAGAGATGGAGGGCTTTTACCTGGAGATCGCTTGGTCTCAGTCAATGAATACTGTTTGGACAACGCCACGCTTGCTGAAGCTGTGGAAGTATTGAAAGCTGTGCCACCAGGGACTGTCCGCCTTGGCATCTGTAAGCCTTTGGTGGTAAGTGTTGAATTTTATTAATAAAGAAAGTCCTAACAATGTAATAGTTAAGAACACAAATTTTGGAGACAGATATACCTGGCCTTGGATCCTTGTTCTGCTGCGTGACCTTCAGATCAAGTTTTTGTTTGAATCTCCCTGATTTAGAAAATCAGAAAAAAATACTATCTATCTCATAGGATTTTGAGGATTAAAGAAGATTATATTCATTAAGTACTTAACAGAGTATTAACATAAATGCCATTTGCTAACACTACTACTGCTAAACCACCAGTTTTACTATTTTCATCCTCATGCTTTTAGTACAGACTCTATGTTCTTGTCATATTTCTTATGATGTAAATTAAAATAAATGTATTTATACATTTTAACTTTTCATTTGGAGATGATGATGAGATGGCATAATAAGGTGAAATCATTTAACCGTATCATTTTAACCATATGAGATTTTAATATGCTTTTCTTACTATTAAAATGCCTTGTAATTTTTAGCATCTAGATCACCTACATGAATTTGTCCTTTTGCTTAATCTTCTGTACTGGGATAGATTATTGTTATGGCTGAAGGCCATATTACAGTTATGGGGCTGTTGAGGTTACCCAATATAAAAAAATACTTGATGAAAATAGCTTTCAGATAATATTAAAATATTATTAAGGTTTTTCTATATGCCAGTCAGTATTTTTTAAACATTTTACAAGTATTAACTATTTTAATCCTCACAAAAAAGTACGCCTTTTATTATTCTCATTATAGATGAGTCAGTCAAGGTGCAGAAAGTTGAGCAACTTATCCAAGGTCATATAACTAGTATGGGGCAGAGGTGCAATATGAATCCAGCAGGGTGGCTTCCGACCGTGTGCTCCTAGCCACGATGCAATATATTTCTGTTTTAATCTCGTATAACTTGTTCAGGTTGCATGCAGCATGTCTGAAACAGAGAGCATGGTGTAATAGAGTGCTGCCTGGATTTCAGGAAACCTGGCTTCAGTGCTTAGTTTTGCTGTCAGTTAGCCCAGAGAATTTCAAAGTTAAAGATATATACTGTACATAAGAATTCCTTGGGAGATGGTTAAAATGCTCTTTCTCAGGTCTCATCCTCATAGATTCTGATTTAGCAGTTCTGATTTGGTATTCAGGAATCTGCCTCTTCCAGTCACCTGTGTGATTCTGATGCAGAATTTTGCACTTTGGGAAACATACTAGTAATTTGATCATTAGGTGTGCAACTTTAGTTTTGTAAGCCTATTTTTTTTCAGATCTGAGAAGATGAAAAATAAGAGTAGAGAACTCCTAAGATCTTTCCTAGCTGTGAAATTCTTTTATTCCATGAAATACATTAGCATACTAAAAATGTTCATTTGTTTTTTATATGTATATTTATATATAAACCAGTTACCGTCAAGTCATTTCCGTCTCATCGTGACCCCATATGTGTCACAGTTGAATTGTATTCCATAGGGCTTTTTGTCTGGTTTTAATTTTTATTGTGAAAATTACACAACAAAGCATTTGCCAATTCAACACTTTCTACCCATATAATTGGTATTGATTATGTTCTTCATGTTGTGCAGTTATTATCATTATACTTTCCTGAATTTTTCTACCATCATTAACATAAACTCAGTGCCCTCTAAGCAAAAAGTCCCTCCTCCTTCCCTTCAGTAACCATTAATAACCTTTGGTTTCTGTATATTTGCTTATTTCATATAAGTGAGATCCCACAGTGTTTGTCGTTTTTTTTTAAATCGTGCTTTAGGTGAAGTTTTACAGAGCAAATTAGTTTCCCATTCAATAGTTTACGTGCAAATTGTTTCGTGAGATTTGTTACACAGTGTTTGTCCTTTTGCGAATGACTTATTTCACGCAGCATAATGTTTTCAAGGTCATCCATGTCGTGGCATACATCAGGACTTCATTTGTTTTTATGGCTAAGTACTATTCCATTGTCTGTATATACCACCTTTTGCTGATCCATTAATCTGTTGATGGATATTTCCATTGTTTCTACCTTTTGGCTATTGTGGAAAGTGCTGAAGGAACATTGGTGTACAGGTTTCTATTTGCATTCCTGCTTTCACTTGTTTTGGGTATATACCTAGGATTGGGATTTATAGGGTTTTCAATGGCTTTTAGGGTTTTTAATGATCTTTTCTTCCCTGGTGCCTGTGGGTGAACTTGAACCTCCAGTCTTTCGATTAGCAGCTGAGCATGTTAACTGTTTGCATCACCTATGGATTCCATATATATATTTGTATTCATGTATTACACATAAAAATGTCTGTGTACTGTATATATCCTATCAGATATTTTAAATGTTTAAAACTAAGGGAAGTTCTTTTTTAAAAATTTTATTTAGTTTGTTATTATTGAGAATATACACAGCAAAACATACACTAATTCAACAGTTTCTACATGTACAATTACTAAGGCAACTTCTTGATTTACGAGTTGAGTTGTTATTGCATATTTGGTGTTTTGATATTATTATATCCAAAACAGATACAATGAGATGCTGAGTTTGATTTTTGAATGAATTAAGGAGGAGAAAACTATTGATATTTTTATGAGTACCTAATCTTGTTGTTATTTTGGTTATTACAGGGAACTTTGTCTGTATTTTTTATGATGATTATTTTCACTGATGGAGAAATTATTTGTATTGTATAGGACTTAAACAGCATGACCTTTACCTTGAAGCAGTTTCAAGAAGTTTCAGGCAGTTTAAAAAGCTGGACTCAGTGCCAACAGGGTGTGGATTCTTATACTACTGGCAGAGGTAGAGCTACAGAAACCTCAAGACCCCAGAGCATTACTCTGAAAGTGTTTTGGAACGTAATAATTGTGGGATGGAACTTTGCCCAGGCTTCCCTCAGTGAGTCCAAGCCTGCCGGTATCCTTGGGAGTGGGAGACCAGTAAAGGGACTGAGAGAAAGGTCACTATCTAGACTTTTTACCAAGTAATTCTGTCTTCAACATCTGGGTTCTTTTAGAAACACTGTATATTACCTGTAAATAGTCATGCTAGAAAGCAGGCATGGATCTTCTCTGATATCTCTTTCTCATCTTGCTCTTCCTTTCTCTGTCTCTTTCTTGGTACAGTTGGTGGCCACTTATGTAATCAACAGCTGTTTACTGAACATTTACTCAGAGTCCATAGCACAAATGGAGGTAGAGAGTGTGAATGAGAAGAACTAATGTCAGTTTGGGGAGGAAAGAATATGAATATGTAACAGGAGAATAAAATTCTTTTTATTAAGTCCTGAATTACATAGATGGTAACATTTTCATAAGAAGCCCTGGTGCTGCAACAGTTAAGAGCTTGGCTGGTGACCGAAAGGTTGGCAGTTCAAACTTACCCAGCGGCTCGGGAAAAAGGCCTGGTTGTCTGCTTCTGTAAAGATTGCAGCCTAGAAAACCCTATGGGGTGGTTCAGCTCTGTCACATGTAGTCACTAGGAGTAGAAATCGACTCTATGACACCCAACAACAGTACTTTCATACTAATCAAGAATGTGACTTCTCTTTTCTACACACTCAGATCTGAAAATTGAGTAAACGAACTTTAAAGTCTGCACTGTGTGTTGAGGACTAGTAGCACAGAGCTGGCATTGGAGCTCTTCAGAAAGATGGTTGTGAGGTTTTGCTTGTTTTCTACCGTTCATTGGCTTCGTATCCTTGAGCTAGTCTTTTAACCTCGCCAGCTCCCATCTTCCTCATCTGTAAAGAAAGGTGGCTGAGAAAACAAGCTCTGGAGCCAGACAGCAAGAGTTCACATTCTGCATGTGTAACTGACTAGTTATGTAACGTCGGACAGATTTGTGTGCTTCCATTTCCTCATTTGTAAAATAGGTTTAATAAGAGTACCTCCTTCTTAGAGTTATTGTGAGGATTGAATGAATTAATACATTTAAAGTGCTTAAACCCGCTGTACCTGACAACATAGATTGTACTATATGTGTTTACTATTTTTATACACATATAAAATTTTGATCTCATAGGATTCTTGTTAGGACTGAAGTGAGAATAAGTGTTAAACATAGATTGTGACGTATAACAAGGTCTTAATACTATGTTATTGCCTGGGACTGCATTTGAGTTTGTTTGTACTACAATGGATGTACCTATTCTGATTGAGAGTGACTGCACTGTACCAATGTTAAATATTGAGAATAACACCCCTGTATGTATTTCGACATATCTTAATATTAAGATTTGTTCCTAGTAAAGTGATTTTTTTTTTAAGGAATGCTTGAAAGAGAAGAAGTTTGAGAAGCTCTGACCTGAATATGACTTTGTTTTTAATTACTAAAGAAAAGTTTGTTCCAAGGAAACAATTTGTATAAATTCTGTTGTGTATTTGTGCTTAATGTCAATATGGGAATTAAACTAAAGTCTTCTCTTGGTTATAAAAGTCTTTTTTTTTTTTTTTTCAGGAAGATGAAAAAGAAGAAAGTCATTATATTTTATATTCAAGCAATAATAAAGACAAGCCTGAACTTTCAGGAACAATTCATGATATAAATTCATCTTTAATACTTGAAGCACCCAAGGTATTTAATAAATTTATTTGCCATTTGGATGGTTTGCTTTGAGCTAAAGTTTCTATAAAGAAGACAAAAGCTTGTCTCCACTGCCTTGACTAAATAGATACAAACTAAATAATTACCCCCCTTTTTATTTTTTTTTAAACGCAACCTTTTCCCTCCTGTATCACAGTGCCTCCATAAATGACACAGACCAGATGTAAGGCATTTTCAGAAAACAAACATACCTAACTACCTTTCACTAGCATATTCCTCAAAATTTTAGGGCACCACAAATTTTTGAAATTAGACCTGTATTTAAAATCTCTAGAAAATGGAACTATACTAAAGAATTTAATATTGAATACTCTCTAAAGAAAAGAGTTATTTAGTAAAATCCTACTTCGCTCTTTTAGTTTTAAAAAGCATATTTGGAGGCATTTCCTTTTTATTCTTAGCATGAATTATGTTTACGTTGCTCTTTGCAGTTAGAGTGCAGTTTTGCTTTACTTGATAACAGTTGTCCTGGTAATATTTTTTGTATAACATGTTGACACTATCTCAGATTGATGTTTTCCTATAATGTCCATTACACTTTTTTACTATAGACATTTTTGTTGAAATTTCATAACTGTATGACATGTTCATATATACCCTCTAACCACAATTAGTTTGCAATAACCGGGTTACAGTATTTGGTATATTGTATTAATTTTAAAAGCTTGATCACAATGATGTTTAGCTGCCATTAAGGAAGCAATGAGGAGGAATAGATTCATTCCAAGAATTTACTGGGTGGCACAAATAGTTACTAGCTGAAAGGGTGGCTGCTAGCTGAAAGGGTGGCAGTTCAAACCCACCCAGAGGCACCTCAGAAGACAGGCCTGGCAATCTGTTTCCAAAAGGTCACAACCTTGAAAACCCTATGCAGCAGTTCTACTCTGCACACATGGGGTCACCATGAGTCAAAATCAGCTTGATGGCAACTAAAAACAACAACAATACTTAATGAATAGAACTTAAAATAAGAAATGTTACTGATTTCTTAGAAGGACGTGGGCCTTATACTGCCCAGGATCCAGAGGTTCCCTAGGGTTAGGTCAGGGACTGAGGAGATCCATATATTCATCATGCATTACCCCAGAACTCAAAAAAGCTTCTGCACATGTATGATTATTTAATTTCAGTTATAGTTATTTGCTATTCTCATTAGTAAAATATAAACTCATTTAAAAACACACTGTATTCATTCTTTTTGTTATATATTTTCAATCTCAGATAAAAAATATATTTCTATTACATGAGTACGTTATAAAAAAGTTCTTATACTCAAAGTAGTTGGGGCACAGCTTCCTGTATCTTTAGTTTACAGAGAATGTTTTTAGAACATTTGAATAGTCATAATTTCCATGGAGTTACTTAATCTTGAAAATCCTGAGTTTTTAAGTCTTTGCTTTCTTAAGTAATAGTATGAATGCACTTGTATTTATGTACTTTTTATATAAGATGCATGAGTTAAAATATTCAGTGTAGCAGTTTAACAAAATTCCTATTGCTGATGGAGAATTTTCAGATGGTTAATGTATAATGAGTGTGTTAGAATAATCATTTACCTTGCCAAGAGAAATTTCTGCTTTATTTTACTGTTTGCCCATTTCCTGAGTTGAGGATTGTGTGGAAGTGAGCTTACATTTCTTCTCGTCTTTAATGGAAAGCTGTTTACGTTAAACATCATTGGCATATAAGGTTAGGATATTGCAGTATATCAGTGTTTTAATTTTCCAGTTAATGTGTATATTGCAGCTTTGAGACAGGTATAGTTTAAATTTTTTTTGCATCTTTTATTTACAGGAATTTAGAGATGAACCATATTTTAAAGAAGAACTCGTGGATGAGCCATTTCCAGATTTGGGAAAGCCTTTCCAGTCCCAACAAAACGAGATAGACAACAGTAAGGAGGCCTGGGAGATGCATGAAATTATGCCTTCTAGATTGCAGGAAGTGAGTGAAGAAAGAGAAATGCTTGTTGATGAAGAATATGAGCTGTATCATGAGCCTTTGCGGTCTGTGGATTTGTATTCCTCACCGCATGTTCAAGAGGCCACTCCTGTTCCCTCCATAGAGGAACTTCACTTTGGGACACAGTGGTTACATGATAGTGAACCACCTGAGCCTCAAGAAGGAAGATCCATGATGAGTTTATATGCCCAGGAGACACAGCAGTATGGCTATAGCACTGAAAACATGGTAAGGGATTATAACAGGCCCTCCACATGCTTCCTAACCTTCCCTACCCACCTACAAGCTATGTAACTTTCAAAAACAAACAAAATTTAACGAGTCTTTTCATAATTATTTTTTTGAAGATGTACCATACAGTATGTAGCATAGGTATGGACCCTTGGTAAGTATAAGCAGATATTTTCTGTGATATTATACAATTTCTTATTGGAGTCAGTAAATTACAGTTGCCTTACTTTTTTAGGGATTTTTTCTCCTAATAATTTGTTTCCAGAAAGAGTTCTTTGGCCTTTTGTGATCTTTTTTTTTTAAATTTCCTCAGAGAGACACAGCTGTACATGTCTTACATACTGTGTGTCATGGAAAAACAAGGCAAAATTGATTTAATTAAAAATACAATATTCTCTGTATCTTGGTGTCATCCACACTTTTTCGTATTATAGGTAGAAAGGTACTACATTCTAGAAAATTATATTGGAGATAGTGTCTATTTACAACTTGACAGGAAAGCATTATATTAGGTTTGCCCTTTTTAAACCACCAATAAACTTTTATTCCTTATGAAATTATAGTCGGCCAGTCATTAATCGAAATCTTTCATTAAGGACTTTTTTTAAGGTTTTGTGTTTTTCTTTGTTTGTTTCCTGCCCTGAATTAACTTTTAAGCAAATGAAATGAAACTATAGGGACGTTTTTAAAAAAGTCAGCTTAGCAATATGTTCTGGTGTAGTACGGTGCTCCCTGTGCTAAGGTTGAAAATGTCCCTGTGGTGATATGCCTTCATTTGTCTTCTCACAGGGCAGATAGAGGTGGTTTCTTTCTTTGTCTCCCTCAGACCTTCTCTTCTTTTCTCGCTTCTGCAAATGTTTTTGGGCCCCACTGTTGTTCAAGGCAGTATGGTAGATGCATTTAAGAGACCCCAGAGGATTCCCCATGATGGAGGACTCTGGGCAGCCTACCAGGGAACAGATGTTTTGGGAATATGTGAATGATGCCTGGATGTGGGAAGAGCTGATGCAGAATGCCTGGTGTGCTGCCGTTGACATTTGTGCTTCGTATCTTTGCCGGTTGCACTGCTATATCTGTAAATGCTCAACCCCAAGCAGAATATTCAGTTATATGGGATGAATTGGAATTACATATTACCAAATACTCGTAAATACTTGATTGTGTGACTGTTTTCCTCTATAAAAAGAAAATTTTCTACTTACCCAAATATAAGGCAACCTGAAATATGGGCCCACTTTGGTATATAAACTTTTAGAGCTACGAATGAAGTAGTCAGATGTATACGTGTAATATTTACTTTATAATTTAGTCAAACATTCATATTTTAAAATATGTAAGAAGCCCTGATGGTGTAGTGGTTAAGAACAATTTTTTGCCTATTCACACATTTAATTATATAGTTTTATTCAAATTCTTTCAATGCATATTTAGTGTCAACATCTACATTATCACTGGAATCACTTTTTTTTTTTTTAATTGTACTTCAGGTGAAGGCTTACAGAACAAATAGTTTCTCATGAAACAGTAGTACACATACTGTTTTATGACATTGGTTAACAACCCACAACATGTCAACCCTCTTACTTCTCAACCTTTTTTTTTTGGTGAAAATACACGTAGCCAAAGATACACCATTTCAAAAATTTCTACATGCACAGTTCAGTGACATTGACTACGCTCTTCCAATTGTGCTGTTATTCTCACTTAAGATAAAGGCTTACAGAACAAAATAGTTTCTCATTTAGCAGTTACTACACATGTTGCCCTATGACAGTGGTTAACAATCTCACAACACATCAACAATATCCTTACCCAACCTTGGGTTCCCTATCACCAGCTTCCTTGTCCCCTTCTGCCTTCTGGCCTTTGTCACTGGACTACTCTACCTCGTTAGTCTCATTTGGTTTTACGGGGCTGTCCACTCCCAGGCTGAATGGTGAACCTCAGAGATAACTTCACCACTGAGCTAAAGGGGTGTCTGGGGGCCGTACTCTCGGGGTTTCTCCAGTCTCCTTTAGGCCAGTAAATCTGGTCTTTTTTTTGTGAGTTAGAATTATGTTCTACATCCTTCTCCAGCTCTGTCCAGAACCATCTGTTGTGATCCTGGTCAGAGTAGTCAGTGGTGGTAGCCTGGCAGCATCTAGCTGTACTGGATTCCGTCCAGTGGAGGCCTTGGTAGCTGTGGACAGTTAGTCCTTCGGACTAATCTTTTCCTTGTATCCTGTTCTCTTCATTCTCCCTTGCTCCCAAAGGGATGAGACCAGTGGAGTATCTTAGACGGCTGCTCACAGGCTTTTAAGACCCCAGACACTACTCATTAAGGTAGAATGTAGAGCATCATCTTTATAAGCTGTCTCATGCCAATTGAGCTAGATGTTCCCTGAGACCATGGTCCCCACAGCCCTCCTCCCAGCAATTCAGTCCCCTAGGGAGTTTGGATGTGTCTGTGGGGCTTCCATGACCTTTCCTTGTACAAGTTGTGCTAGTTTCCCCTGTATTGTGTACTGTCTCACCCTTCACCCAAGATACCACTTATCTATTGCCTATTTAGTATTCCCCCCCCTTCCCTGCTAACCAACAAAGATTGTTACATTTTGTGTGCGATGGAATCACTTTCTGATCATTTAACACAACTGTCCAAGTACTTCATCTTCATTTCCATATAGATGGTTTGAGATACAGAAATTTTTGAATCTATGCTGTCGCTCAAATTTTATCCTCAAGTACTCATTTGCATAACATTAGTTTTTTTCAATCCCCTTGTAAGGTTAACCCTTCAAGTCAATTCATTGTTTGATAAATTGCTCTTTAAAAGACTTGTTTGTAACAACATTCAGTGCTTGCAATTTGAAGGATGTACGTCCTAATTACTAAATCTGTATTAAATTTCTTAGCTACCTTCTTTTTATTTTCCGTTACTGATTCTCTGAGATAACCTCTATGGCCTCTCCATACTGGCATTGATTAAGGTTGTTTTAGTCCTAATATGTCTTGCTTAAATTGTATTTTATTTTTTAAAAATAATTGTATGTTCTTGCTTTGGACGTTAACCCTTTTTCTTCCTTCTCCTGTACCCAGCAATTGCAATGGTTACACACACTTGGTCGCACACGATTAGGATGGGCTTGCATCTTTATTTGCCCTCCTCTCACTACTGATGGAGGAGTCCCTGGGTGGTGCAAATGGTTAAGTGCTCAACTACTAACCAAAACGTTGGCAGTTCTTACCCACCCAGAGGTGGCTTGGAAGAGGAGCCTGGTGTTCTGCTTTTGAAAGGTCACAGCCTTGAAAACCCTATGGAGCAGTTCTCCTCTGTACACATGGGGTTGCCGTGAGTTGGAATCAACTCAGTGTCAACTAACAACAACATTACTGATGAATCCCTGTAAGAGTAATTTATTATCTAAAATTGTAATGGATTTTAAAAAGGCATTCAAATGCCTTACAAATATGGAGCACCCAATACGTTTCTATTTAGAGGGTACCCTCCAGAGGGATAGAGAAATATTATCACTTACGTCTTTGTAGTAAGCTATTTTCAACTACAGATACAACTATATATGTGGAGTGCAAAAAGTACTCAGCTACTTCAGAGTTTCTCTACTGCCCTCATACCCCATTTTAGTTAAAGAGTAAGGCCATGAAGTTTTATAGATCTGGTTCTGTTTGCCTGAGGATTCATTTTCCTGGGAATACTTGTATAGTGATATTTTCTTCTCTATTTAGAAGAAAAGCAAACAAAATGGAACTCATTTTTCTGCAGATCTAACCTCATATCCACTACATTGAAATCCTAGATTCAGGTATCAATTCTCTTGTTCTTCCTTTTCATGACTTCCATTACCTTTTTCTTAATATCCAAATGGCCCAAAAATTATGGTAAAATTTCTTCTTAAGTGCCTGTTGTTGTGTGCCATCGAGTCAATTCCTACACATTGGGACCCATGGGACAGAGTAGAACTGCCCCATAGGGTTTACCAGGCTGTAATCTTTATGAGAACAGATTGCCAGGTCTTTCTCCTCGGGAGCAGCTGTTGAGTTTGAGCCGCCAACCTTTTCGTTCGCAGCTGAGTGCTTAATCATTGGGCCACCAGAGGTCCTTTCAGTTAAAATACTTAGTGCCTATTGTTTCCTCCATACTCCCCTCTCTAAGAAAAAGTTCTTCTTGCTTATTTTGTTCTAGACAGGGTGTATTTCTATCTTATTTCTTATTCATATTTAATATTTGAGTTAAATTGTGTGTTCTGTAGATTCCATTGAGTATCTCATAGAGTTACATACTTAGCTGTATTCATAATCTGTTTGGAAAAAGCTAGCAGTATTTGGTTCAGGAGAGGTCTTTCTCTTACCACTGAAGTCTGAACAATAAAACTTTATGAAAAAATGTGAAACATTATAAAAAATATAATTCACAATTTTGTTTTGAACAACTTTAATGTCTAACAATAGAGAATTAGTGTTATTCACCTTAAGTGAATTTTGGTATATCCATATTGTGAATATAATATTTACATTTATACTTATAAAGACTTTTAAAATATCATAATAAAATACTTAACTGAGAATTGTATATTCTGGAAGATTGTAACTTTGAAATACCATGAGACTTTGGTATAAAGGAGCACAAGAGGAAAGTGCGATAAGCCATCCACAATGCTTATCTATAGGTTTTAGGTTTGCATGACTAGACGTTCTCTAGACAGGTAGACTAAGGAATGCATGGCTTAGAGATACAAAAATTCACTGTGTGTTTTAGGGTCGGCAGTTAACTTATTTAAGGTGTAGGCATCAGAGCCACATGACCCAGGGGGTGGTGTGCATCAACAGTTGACCTTGCTTGACCCAATAAATCTTATATTCCTCTACCTTGGTAAATGTTTATTCAAATCCACTTGTTTTTAACTCAAGTTCTTCGTAATCATGGTATCTCCCCTGCCAGGTAAGTATATATAAGTCAAGTTCTTAAAACAAAAAAATCCAATATTTGAAAAAACTAGATTTTACTAGCCCATACTCTTGCAGGTATTCAGTTTCTAGCATTTGTTACTACTTACCACAGTAGAAACCATTACTTGAGAATGCCTGTTTGCAGAGCCAGTTTTCCACTATCCCTGTTATCTGGTTTGAATGACATTGCATTTCATTACTAATGCATTTCTGTTTTTCTTCCTCTTAAGATGAAAGAAAATTTTGGCATCGATTCCCTATCCTCCATAACCTCCGCTGAAGGCAACAGTCAACGAGGCCGATTTGATGATCTGGAAAATCTTAATTCATTAACCGAAAGCAGTCTGGATTTAGGTTTGTGGTTTTGTTTCCCATAAACACAACTTACATTATTTTGCAGTCCTTCAGTTGTGTTTTTGCATACAATGAATTTCACAGTCACATTTTCATATGTTCTGATGTTTTGAGTTTAACTCTGCTTATTAATTAATCTACTTCAGAATACCTGGAAGAATAAACATGGCTTATATTTCACCTTAGAACTTTCAGATTCTATTTTCTGAGAAGGATGCACTTTCTCTGCTTCATTTTGCATGTTATTAACATATGGATGGAGACTAAAACTAGTACCTTACACTGAATCTGAAATAAATCTCTGATGCTATTAAGTGATATTGTTAGCTCCTTGAATGGGGCTCTTAAATATTAATAAAGAGGCATATTTTAAACATTTATGAAACGTTTTTATAGTCATATATTACAGTCAATTTTGGTACATTAATAACTTAGTTTCCATTAAAGAATTCTAAAAGTATAGTGCCTCTCCCTGCCAACCCCCTCCTTCAATATCGATTCTTATATATCCCTGAAAGCGTGACTTTAAAAATAATTTTCCTTCATCCAACACTAAAATAGCAAATGTCGTTACAATATTAACATCCCTAGGTGAGAATGTTAAATTCTTTCATAGCACTGGGATTTATGGAGCCATTGTTCAGGATTTATGCTGTCCTTCACCTGTTATGACTCTGCTTATAGGAAAAGCCTTTCTCTGTGGGCATTTCTCGTGTTGTATAGTAATACATTGAAAGGGGAGAAAGAGAGGTATAGAAAGTGATATAGCAGTTTGATGTGAGTTCAGAATTCTGTTAAGTAAAATCCGAAGAATGGAATCCTTAATGGTATCGATTTAAGGTTCCTATTAGATAATAACACTTATCGTTTCCCTGGGGGGGTCAAAACAGTGCATGCATAGTTCATTTTGAATGTCTTAGATGAGTCTATCCAGTTTTTCATGATGCATAGCAGATTGTGACTTTCCAGTACTCCTGGTATACTGAATGTACTTGTGTATGTGTTTATTTATACTTGTTTTTGTTTTTAATTCATTACATTTCTATAGTTTCCTGACATACTAAATACTTGGAGAAGGTTTACTGCACAAGTGAATGAATGAATGAATAGACTATATCTGTTCGATTGCCATTGATACTTCTTAGCACGGTTTTCTTAATCTCAGCACTATTTTTGACCCAGTAATTCTCTGGTATGGGAGGTTGACTTGTACATTGTAGGATGTTTAGCAGTATTCTTGGTGTCTAATCTTAGATGCCAGTAGTACCCATTTTCCATGTCATGACAATCAAAAATGTCTCCAGACATTGCCAAATGCCCCCTGGGGGCAAAATTGCTCCTGATTGAGAGCCACTGCTTTATACCATGAGGATTGAAAGAAAAAGATTAAATATATGGGGTACGTGTTGGCAGGGATGGGCAGTGGCGTTGGGAAGAAAATGGATAAAGGGATATTCTCATGGGATGATCTAGTCTACCTGTGAGCCTTGCTCTGTGTATTATCTAAGTGACCCCATAGTTACTTCCTCTACCTTCCTGATGCCTTAATCTGTTACTTTTTGAGGTCCTGGGAATTTAATTCTTAAGAGATTATAGTTTTTGGAATTGAGCTAAACTTTTATATCTTAAACCTGTCCTCAGTAGAAAAGCATTCATAACAATTTGCTTTTAGGGAAATTTTTTGAGAGCCCCCAGAATATGTGACAGGCATGAGTAGATTAGTGCCAAGCATGGGTGGGCTGAAAATTATTGATATAGATTTCAGAAATGTACATATTGAGTTAGTTCTACTCAGAATTTCATTTTGCTCTTTAGATCTTTGTCCAGCAAAGGTCACACTTTATTTCAGTCCGATGTCCCTCTCTGTGTTAAGCAGTTAAATTTTAAAATTGTTTTTGAGAACCTGTGTGTAGAGAGCTGTTCTTGACCTTATATTTAGTTCAAAATTGTGTATCATCCTCAGGGAGCTTGTACTCTGCACGGGCCACTAAACTAAATCTATGTTGTTAGGTGCAGTTGAATCAGTGCCTACTCCTAGCAACCCCTATGTACAACAGAACGAAATAATGCCAGGTCCTGTGCTGTCCTCACAATCATTGCAATGTTTGCGCCCATTTTTTTCACATGTATATGAGGCAATTGAAAATATCATGGCTTGGGTCAGTCTCACCTTAGTCCTCAAAGTGACTTCTTTGCTTTTCAACACTTTAAAGACGTCTTTTGCAGCAGATTTTCCTAACGTAATACATCTTTTGATTTCTTTACTGCTGGTTCCATGGTTGTTGATTGTGACCACACGTGTCTGTCAGTTTGTAGTACTGTGGTGACTTGTGTGTTGCTGTGATACTGGAAGCTTTGCCACGGTATTTCAAATTCCAGTAGGTCACCCTTGGTAGACAGGTTTCAGCCTAGCTTCCAGACTAAGACAAACTAGGAAGAAGGACCTGGCAGCCTACTTCTGAAAAAATTGGGCAGTGAAAACCTTATGAATAGCAGTGCAACATTGCCTGAGGTAGTGCCAGAATGTGAGCCCCTCAGGTTGGAAGGTGCTCCAGATACAACTGGGGAAGAGCTCCCTCCTCAAAGAGTCAACTAAATCTATAAATCAGCATAATAAATAATGTAAGGCATACATGATAAATTCCAAATGAGTAGTATGTTTATCATTACAGGATTTTAGAAGTAGGATAGACAGAAAGAATGTTCCCAATCTTCCCTGAATTGTGCCACCAGTGAACCCTGGACCACGTTCTGTCATTGTACCTAGAAGTTATGTACACGTACTCATTTGTATGCCTGCTTCTTACTGTACACAAAGCTTCTGTAAGGCATGGGTTGTATCTGGTTATGTTTTCGTAGTAGGTGTTCCAGAAGTATTTGTTGAATGAGAAAGTAATATGCTGCTCCTGTATGGTTATTCAACAGCAAGTAAACTTAATACTTTTTTTCCAGTTTCTAAGTTGTGTGACCCAATCTTTTCTTGGATTAGTTTTGACTTTATTTTGTTTGACATTCTATTCTTGTATAAACCCTTTGAGAATTTCCCGCATTGCTTTCCTGTAAGCATTAACTTCCATTTATCAAGGAACATTTTTTTTAACATCCCTATTTGTGTGTAAATTGCTCATATGGAAGTTCAAGTTGAAGCTGAAGAAAATAAGAACAAGTGCACAAGAGCCAAAGTATGACCTTGAGTATCTCCCACCTGAATTTAGAGATCATCTCAAGAATAGGTTTGACGCATTGAACACTAATGACTGAAGACCACATGAGTTGTGAGATGACATCAAGGACGTCATACATGAAGAAAACAAAAGGCCATTAAAAAGATAGGAAAGAAAGAAAAGACAAAAATGAATGTCAGAAGAGACTGTGAAGCTTGCTGTTGAATGTAGAGTAGCTAAAGCAAATGGAAAAAATGATGAAGTAGAAGAGCTGAACGGAAGATTTCAAAGGGCAGCTCGGGAAGACAGAGTGAAGTATAATGAAATGTGCAAAGACCTGGAGTTAGAAAACCAAAAAGGAAGAACATACTTGGCATTTCTCAAGCTGAAAGAACTGAAGTAAAAGTTAAAGCTTCAAGTTATAATATTGAAGGATTCTATGGGCAAAATATTGAATGATGCATCAAAAGAAGATGGAAGGAATATACAGTCACTGTACCAAAAAGGATTGGTTGATGTTCAGCCATTTCAGGAGGTACCATATGATCGGGAACTGATGGTATTGGAAGAAGAAGTCCAAGCTGCACTGATGGCATTAGTGAAAAACAAGGATCCAGGAACTGGTTAAATCAACTGCGATGTTTCAGCAAATGGAAGTGCTTGCTTATCTATGCCAAGAAACTTGGAAGACAGCTACCTGGCCAACTGACTAGAAGAGATCCATATTTGCACCCATTCCAAAGAAAAGTGATTCAACAGAGTGTGGAGGTTATTGAACAATATCATTAATATCACACACAAGTAAAATTTTGCTGAAAATCTTTCAAAAGCGATTGTGCAGTACATCGACAAGGAACTGCCAGAAATTCAATCAGATTCAGAAGAGGCTGTGAAACGAGGGACATCATTGCTGATGTCAGATGGATCTTTGCTGAAAGCAGAGAATACCAAAAAGACGTTAACCTCTGTTTCATTAACTGTGCAAAGGCATTCGACTGTGTGGATCATAACAAATTATGGATAACATTGCGAAGAATGGGAATTGTGCTCATGCAGAACCTGTACACAGACCAAGAGGCAATCATTCTACATAACAAGGGGATACTGCATGGTTTAAAATCAGAAAAGTTGTGGGTCAGTGTTGTATCCTTTCACCATACTCATTCAATCTGTATGCTGATCAAATAATCTGAGAAGATGGACTATAAGAAGAACTGCATGGCATCAGGATTGGAGGAAGACTCATTAACAACCTGCGATATGCAGATGGCATGTCTTTGCTGGCTGAAAGCTAAAAGGACTCAAAGCACTTACTGATGAAGATCAAAGACTATAGGCTTCAGTATGTATTACATCTCAACATAAAGAAGACACAAATCCTCACAACTGGATCAATAAGCAACATCGTGATAAACAGAGAAAATATTGAAGTTGTCAATTTCATTTTACTTACATCCACAGTTAACACCCATGGAAGCAGCAGTCAAGCAATCTAATGATGTATTGCATCCGGCAAATCTGCTGCAAAAGGCTTCTTTCAAGTGTTATAAAGCAAAGATGTCACTTTAAGGACTAAGGTGCACCTTACCCAAGCCATGGTATTTTCAGTCACCTCACATGCATGTGAAAGCTGGACAATGAATAAGAAAGACTGACAATTATGGTATTGGCAAAGAATCTTGAATATACCACGGATTGCCAGAAGAACGAACAAATCTATTTTGGAAGAAGTACAGTCAGAATACTCCTTAGAAGGGAGGATGGCAAGACTTTGTCTCAGGTAATTTGGACATGTTATCAGGAGGGACCAATCCCTGGAGAAGGACATCATGCTTGATAAAGTAGAGGGTTAGAAAAAAAGAGGAAGACCCTTATTGAGGTGAATTGACACAGTGGCTGCAACAATGGGCTCAAACATAGCAATGATTGTGAGGATAGTGCAGGACCAGGCAGTGTTTTGTTCTGTTGTACATAGGGTCACTATGAGTTAGAACCGACTTGATGGCTCCTAACAACAACTACAGATTGTTTTCTGTCCTCTCTGTGTCTTTCTTATGATCTCTGCCTAATAACTGCAGAGATATTCCAGGACTTGATTTGTTTTCTGGTCTCCTGGGTAGTGTGTTGTGCTTACTGAACAGCTCTGTAAAGTGTAACTGTGTTCAGGCACTGTGGGTGATGAGAAATATGTGCCTGAGCATGGACATGGGTCCATGAAGAAGGCAATGGGCATTCTTTGTGTGGGGCAGGTAATGAAACGTTTGAACAAACTCTAGCAACCTGTGAAACCCAATGTTGTGTTTAACAGGCTGCTTTTACCAACGTATCTCATCTCAAAAGATTTATATCTATTTCATGTATAAAATATATTTACCCTATCTCAACATCCCCCAATGTCTCAACCGATTATATCATCAATTTAAGACTAAAATCTTATCTAAATTGCTTCAGCTCAAAAATCCTAAATCTCATTATCTAAAATCAGGTATGGATGAGACTCTGGGTATGATCCTACCTGGGGCAAAATTCCTCTTTATCTGTGTACTTGTGAAAGTAGTAAACAAGTCTTCTGCTCCCAATACAGTGGTGGGATGGCGTTGTATAATGGTAATAGACATTCACATTCCAAAAAGGAGAAAATGGAGGAAGATAGAATTCACTAGCCCTCAAGCAATTTCTAAATCAAACTGGGCAAGCTCCATTAGGTTTTAAGTCCTGGGAATAATCCTCTGTGGCTTGAGGCTCTGGTGTGTGGGTCCAGTGTTCTTCCCTTACAGTCATCCTTTTTTTGAAAGGTAGCACATGTTTGCTGAGTATTCTTACCAGCCTGTTTCCTGCACATAGTATTTTGGGAGTCTGACAACCTTCCTTCATTTCATCCTATCTCTGTCCCCTTTAGTCCAAGCTGACAGTGTTCTGCTGATGTAACATTCTTAAAAACCTTGTGGGTCTCCCATATCTACCACAAGGATTCACATCATTAGGTAAGAGGGTCCTCCACAGACTTCTCCTGCATAATTCCATCTTCTTTTCCTGGCTTCTGTTGAGATGGTTAAGGGAATTTGTGAGCCACATGCTTCATTTCTTCAAAGAACCTGCTGTGTGATTGAACACCCTCAACTTTTGATCCTTTCAAGGCATTAGTAAAAGGTTGTACAGCCTCACCCTTGTTCTTTTCACCAGAGCATACAGTTTGTCTAATTTTAGCACGTTTTCAATCTGTATACAGGTAGTCCCCAACTTGTGACATACTTGAGTTAGGATGAACCACACTTAATGACCATCTGTTTTTTTCTTTTTTGGTACATCTTATTGTTAGTAATAATGTATTCCATACAGAGTTATAGCTTGTAATTTGCTGATGTTATCATTCTCGGATGTTCACTCCCAGATGTTTATATGTAATGTTTCCAACCCCCAAAGTCAAATAAAGATTGGATTCATAAAGATACTGATAATAAAAGGCAAAAATAATGAAAACTTAAAAAAAAAAAAAAAAAGGAAGTATTCAGCTTACATCAGAACTGACTTAACGTCAAAGTCGTTGGAATAGAAGCCCGTTGTAAGTCGGGGACTACCTCTATTCCCAAAATATCAAGTCCTGTCTCCTTTTCGTTTAATAGTTCTTCCCTCAGTTTATCTCTTTCCTCTTGCATTTTATTAAAAGCAGTGTAAAGATACCAAGCTACACCTTCAACACTTTACTTGGAAGTAGTCTCCGCTAAATATCCAAGTTCATCATTTACAAGCTCTGCTTTTCTCATAACTGTAGGACACAATTCAGCTAAGCTCTACCAGTATATAACAGAGGATCCCCTTCCCTCCAGTTTTCAATAATGTGTTCCTCACTTCTTTCTGAGCCCTCACCAGCAGTGTCTTCAACATCCATATTTGTACTAACATTCTGTTCAAGGCAATCTAGGCTTTTTCTATCATGCTCTTCAAAATACTTTCAGCCTATACCCATTACCCGATTCCAAAGCCTTTCCAACATTTTAAAACATTTATTACAGCAGCTCCCTACTGTATTAGTTTCCTATGGCTGCTTAACAAAATACCATAAACTTGGTGACTTAAACAATACACATTTATTCTTCTATAGTTCTGGAGGTCAAATATCCAAAATCAGTTTTACTGGCCTGAAATCAAGGATTGTGTCCCCTGAGGAGTCTCTAAAAAAGAATTGGTTTCCTTGCCTTTTCCTACTTCTAGAGCTACATTCCTTGTATTTCTTGGTTCGTTCAAAGCCGTCAGTGTAGCATCTTCATATCTCTCTGCTCAGCCTTCACATCATATTTTCCTCTTGTCTCTGCTTCCCTTTTATAAGGACACTTGTGATTACATTTAGGGTCCACCTGGGTAATCTCCCAATACTTAATTAGCCACATCTGCAAAGTCTCTGTTACCATATAAGGTAACAGTTATAGATCCCACAGATTAGATTCTGGACATTTTAGGGAGCCATTATTCACACTACCACAATTACTAGGAGACTTAAAATAAGAGTATTATAACTGACTAAAACAAACGAGTAAATTACAAAGTAGGCACCAACTCTTAGAGGTAACTACGGCAATCTTGTCTAGTCCCTGTATTTTATATTTGAGGAAATAGAGGTCTGGTCAAACGTTTTATGTTCAAGCTGTTTTCATTAGTATATTTAGAATTTACATGAGAATGAAGAATGTTTGCCTCATCTTCACTGTTTGAATAATTTTTAAAAAAAATTACTCATAAATGATTTGTCTGTTCTTTTTGGAGCTTTGTATATGTTTAAAAGATATATTTTAGGTTTTATAAGTCATAAATGCTCATTATAAGAATTTCAAAAGTACAAAAATGTATAAAATATATAAACTAAATCTCCCCAGTCCCTATCTCCCATCTCCACTCCATCCTGCTCTCTAGAGGTCATAGCGCAAAGGTGAGGTACGCATAATCCTCACCCTGAAAGAGCTCACATTCTAATATGGTGGAATAGCTACAAAAATGAATGCATTTTTATAAATAATGTTGTATGAAAAAATATAAGTCCTTGAGAGAATATAGGAAGTTTTTAGAGAAAATGTGACAGCTAAACTGAACCTATCAAGAAGAAAGTAGACTTTGCTGGGTCAGAAAAAGGTTGTTTGGGTAAGCATCCCAGGTAGATAACACCGCTGAAAAGATAGGGAAATGTGAAATTCTTTAACATGTTTAAGCATCAGAAAATAACCTATTATGGTGAGAATGGAGAAGTTGTCCTAATTTTTTTTATCAAATGTAAGGAGAAAATAATACCTTCTTTAATTTTTTTCAATTAATATGGCAATTGTCTAAGTATGGTGCCTAAGACTGGAGAAGAATGTAAGAAGTAAACTCCAAAGTTGTTTTTTTTCCCCCACGTGCTTCTGAAGTTTATTTTGTGAACCCTCCTAAGTGGGAATCAAAATAAGAATTTGGCAGAAGGTTTGTTGTAAATATTTAAATAAATAATGGCAATCTGGGTAAAAATTAGCAAGTTACTTAACCTGAGTTTACCTATCTATGAAATATGGTTGGTAGTATCATTTCTCTCTAACTGAAAGGTTGACATGACAATTAAACGGAGTAACAAAATGTAAGATAATTTTGTAATTTATAAACAAAGAGCTTTTTAAAAGGTAAGTGTTTTTATTTGGTTATTTGTTCTTGTGTAGAATTTTTTATTTTCAAATCGACTGATAAAGGAAAATTTGTAATAAGACTAGAATACCATCATTAAGTTTTTTTTAAAAAATAAAATATTCATAGTGCTCAATTGTCATCTTTTCAGTGAGGCCATATTTAAAATTGCAGCTCTCCTCTACTGAGCACTCCTTGTCACTCCTTCTTGCTTTGTTTTTCACCATATCATTTATCATCATCTAACACAGTACATGTTTTGCCTATTTACTTACACATTATCAGTCTCCCACCTGGAAGGGAGCCTGCCCATAGTAGGTGCACATAACTGTTTGTTGAATGAAAGATGGAGGGATTAATGCATTTTGTATTCACTGTAATCTGGGTTTGCTCTTCAGAAACGATGATTCCGAATGATGTTCAAGGGCCTGGCTTGCTAGTTGACCTTCCTGCTGCAGCTCACAGAAGGGATCAAGAAGAATTGCCTTTATACCAACTCCCCAGGACCCGAGTTGTTTCAAAAGCCTCAACATACACAGGAACATTGTCTCCTAGATATGCCAGTAATCCATGGTATGGTATCATTTCTCTTTTGTTTTCACATCATAAAATAGTTTTTTTTTTTTTTTTTCCTTCTAAGGCAAAAAAATGCATTATTATGGTGGATCATTTGGAAAATATACAAAAATATTATGAATACAATCTACTATACTAGATAATTGCTATGATAATTTCACATACCCCAAATTATACTATATATACAATTTTGTGTGTGCAAAGTGGATTACAGAGAATTATGCGAGATTGATTAAGAGTTTAACAATCTAGGCAAGAAGCATTTGGGGAAAAATAAAGGAGAGCATAGATTTGAGCGTTAGAGAGTCTGTAGGAGCTGATGAATGATTAGATGTTGTGAGTGAGTAGGAGTAGTTGAGGATGACTCCTGTTTCTAGTCTGGGAAACAAGATGGATAATGAGACTGTTAATTCTTCAACATAAGATAATAGGAGCATGAATAGTTTGGAAGTGTAAATTGTGGCATCAGTTTTGCACACACTGAGGGCTGAACTATCTATAGGACAACTAAATGAAATCAACAGATACTGTGGGTCGGGGTTAATATTGAAGTCTGTTTTGACATGGATAATTGGGAGCAAATCAGGTATGGGTGGAAATCCTGGATTTGAATACAGTCATCCAGGGGAAGTGCAAACAATAAAAAGAGCAGCGGGCCAAGATTGAAATCCTGCAAAGCAGCAATATATAAGGCATGAATGCAGGAAGAAGAGAGTGAGAAAGAATGAACAAAAGGTAGAAGGAAATTGAAGAACTAGAGGTCAACATAAAAACCAAGGGAAGAGACTGTTTTAACAAAGAATCAAGGACTATGCCACATGTTACAGTGAGGTCAAGATAGATAAGAATAGAAAAGTCTTCATTGGGCTTGGCTACATGGATGCACGTGGTAAGCATAGAACAGTTTCAGTAGAGTGGAAATCAAAGAGCAGGGGGTTGAGAATTGAACAGAATGTCAAAAATTGCTTGTTGTAAGAGCAGACTAGTGTTTTGAGAGTCCTGGCTCTGAAAAGAGGCTAATATAATGCTTGTCTCTAACTGGAGGGAACTGGAGAAAGGAGAGGGGGTATCTGTCTGTCTGTTTATATACAGATAAATGTGTGCATGCATATATACGTATATACACAAACACACGCACACATATGTATAAAATCTACATATATATGTAAAAAGGAAACTTGAAAAAATTTAATTTGCTTATAGGGAAGATCCAGAAGAGGAATATGTAAATGCTAGAAAGGGAATGAATTAAACATAGTCCCTGGAGATGGTGAAGGGAGAGGACACTGCACATCTACCAAGATTAACCTTTGAACCTTTGATAAGGAGGAAGTTCACCTCTTCCTCTAAGGTTCCAGGAATAAAAGAAAGGGTACAGATGCAGCTTTTTTTTTGCAGCTTGGGGGCAGGAATTCAAGGGAATTCTTGCCCAATGACCTTGATTTTTTTTTTTTTCCTGTCATTTGAGGGAAAGGTCATTTGCTAAGATTACCGGCTAGTAAAGTGAGGAATAGAAATCAGCTGTAAAATAGTAGAAGAGTAATGACCTAGTGGTAGGAAAGAATTTAGAAAAGTACCCCTATTTTCCAACTACTCCCCAGGGGGAGAGAGTAAAAGTTACCCACTTGAGTGTGGTGTTCTTGGCAGAGAACTAAAAGCTATTGAAGAGGTTGAGAGAACATTCAGTGAGGAGGTTAGGGTATGGAGTAGTTTGTTTACAGTTCAAGGAGATTCAGTGAAGTGTGATGGATAGTTTGGCCTTGGGGGTGGGGTATGGGAAGAGAAGCACATCTGAAGGAAAAACCACAGTGGTGTAGCATTGAGAGTAAGGGAGACTAGAGGTGAACAAAGGGGTTGGTGGTATTGGCAAAGCATAACCGGGGTGAGAGAGAGGGTGGGATTCATTGGCCATGATGTTTTATTAAGACCTTTAGCCCAAGTATGGTTTTATGTTGACATATGAGGTGTCTTAGATGATATGTACTTCTGCTCAGCAAGCTGTGACCTTTGCTCAAGAGTGTTGTGTAGAAACGTCATAAAAAGTTCTCTGTGCCACTGTTTAGCTCATCTCTGAGTGGAGAAGAAAGACACAGGTCCATCTGCTTGGAGGAATCTGGTGACTGTTTCACTTAGCAGAGCTGGGGAGCTAGCTTGCAGATGGGAGGTGCACACAGGCCTGGTGTCCTGGTGTGAGAAATTTGTGTTCACAGATAATCTCCAGACTGCCACACGCAGCCCCCAGAGGAATGCACAGTGTTAAATAAGCAATGAATTTGTTTCCTTAGGAGAGATGCCTGGAAATGGGAGTGCTGGAAGAGTTATAACTTTTTATGTAGTCAATTACTTTCCAAATGAGACACCTTCATTTAAAAAAAATTTCTTTTGTGTGTAGTAGTAACAGTTGAATCTGGCAGACGAGTTCAGAAATGGAGGAGCTTCTCTAAAGCTAGAGAATTGTAACTGTAGAATTGGAAAGGATCTAAACAATTTCCAAGCCTACTCTTGCTTCCTTGTGCAGAAGTGAAAGTGGAACACCAGTTGTGTTTTACTCAGTTCTTCCCACTTCAGAGAGGAAAGGTATGCATTTTTCCCATCCCATTGCTTTTTCTCCAAAGTGAGCACTTTGACAAGCTGATTTGCTTATGCAGACATAGGCAGTTAAGGGCTACAAGCTCACCTTTGTCTTGAGAGATCAGTCTTGTATTTGAAAGTTGCTTTTTAAGCTTGCTGTCTGAGATTTAGAATATATTTAAATCTCAGCAGGTTCCAGAAGAGTTTCTGCAAATAAGATTCCCCGTTGCAATCCTTTCAGGGTATGCTCCATGGAGATACGTTCATAGGTGAATATTTACTGTACATTAAGAAGTCTCTCTGAGAAATGCATAGATTCTTTTGGAAGATAGTCTTTAAATCATCAGGGTGTCATGTAGTGTTAAATGATATTGTAGAGTTTCTTCTTTGTGTTAATTTTTGTGTAGCACCCAACAGAGGTATGTATATATGTATGTGCCAAGGATAAGTATTTAATGGCTGCAGAGTATGCTTTTATGTTAAGACGACTACCCCTTATCTTTGGAGCAGGACTGGTGGTAAGAGGTCAGTGTACCTTGAAAGTGGAGATCTCTAGAAAGGGGAATGTGGGCAGGCAGGGTATGATACTGTTGAAAGAATCCAGGTGATCTTGTTCCCAGTGTCCTTCTGCTGCTCTTCCCTTTATAAGGTCAGTTGAGATTATTTTTTTTTAGAATTCACCTGCTTGCTTGCTTGCTTTTCCCTCATCTCTGTCAACACCTGCTGCCAAAAGAGGTGTGGGTGCTCATGGCAGGGGATGTGGATGTTTTTTAAACTAATAGGATGTTTGTAGAATAGAGAGAGTGGGCACTGTTCAAATCTTTGCTGTGCTATTTATAGCTATGTGACCCTGTAAACAAGGGAGTTCTCCAGGTTAAGAGCTTTTATAAAGCACTTAATACATTGCCTTGCATGTAGTAGACGTTTAATAAAAGGTTGGCAGTGATGGTGGTAGCAAAGGCAACAAGAAGCTCTTGGGCCCTGAGGTGTTCTCAGGGTGGTAGTGATTGTTTCTTAGTTTATAAAAACATTCAAGGAGGTTGCAGATTCCTTTTTAAAAAGTAATAAAATAGGGTCCAGTCACACTAAGTAAAACAAGATGTCAGGAGGCTAAAGTCCAGGAAGAGGATGAACTCGAGATGAAAGACTTGTATGTAAAATAGAAAAAACTCATGTTGTAGTTATAAAAGGATGCAAACAAAAAGAAATGCTTCTAGGATTGGATGCTTTGTTAAGACTACCAGGAGGTGAAACAGGAGAAATTGTGCCATAGTTGGGGCGAGCATTGTGGTATAATATAAAACCCATGGCCTCCAGGTCAACAGATCCCAGTTTAAATCTTGTCTTCTCTGTTTACTGTGTGACTTTGTAAAAGTCACTAAGTATTTTTTTTTTTTTTTGAGCCTCATTTTTCTCTTTTTTTAAATGGGATTGATAATAACTCCCCATGTTTGTTGCAAGGATTAAATGAGTTAGTGTTGTATTTTATGCCCATCACAGTGCCTGACATTTAACGGCTTCTGAGTAAATGGTGGATATTTAATAGATTTACCTTTGATTTAAACTGAGAAAAATTATGTGTAAATTTAGGACATGGGAAGGAGGCTGTGAATAAGGGGCAAGAATAAAAATGTGTGTTTGAGAGAGGGCTGTTCTGGAATGTCCAAGTTGGGAGGAAAAAGGTGAAGTTTCCAGGGAGGTTATAACCTCAAGTACGTGACACTTTACATGTTTACAGTGCTGTTTCAGCTGCAGTCCACACGGCAGGTGAAGACAAGTGTGAAAAATTAGAACAAGAAGTCCGAATAGCAGTACGCTAATACCTTTGAAAATATAATTAGGTCTTTGATTACTAATCCAGGCCCTCAGAAGGCCAAAAGGAAAGTAATAGTATTTTTTACATCTTGTGTAAAGATGTCCTAGTGAAGGTCACAATTTGAATATGTATGTGCAAATGATATGACCATAAATATGAAAGCTTGTCAAACGAGTGCTGACAAAATAAGTAATGGAATTAGAAAAATCTCTGTATAAAACGACCTCCAGAGTGAGGCCTTCTCTCCTCCTTCCTCTAAACTTCCTTATTTTCTGAGTCCTGCCTTTCTGACACATGGCCTGGTCACCTGGCTCCTGTAAAGAAATTCCACTTGAAAAGTAAATTAATCATGTCCTTTCATTTTCAAAGTTGACCTGAGGGAGCAATTTACCCTTTATGACTTGAATTTTTGTTTCTTAGCAAAATTTTTTAACGCAAGTGTTATACCTCAACTTTATTGAAGTATAATTTATGTATAGTAACATGAACAAATTTTAAGGTACAGTTTGCTGAGTTTTGATAAATGTATGCATTTATTACCAACACCCTAATCAAGATATTAAACATTTCTATCACCCCAGAAACTTCCTTCCTGCCCCTTTTGCAGTGTATCACTGCAGACAATCATTAATCTAATTTCTAACACTGTAAATTAGTTATTCCTGTTCTTGAACTCATATAAATGGTATTACACAGTATTTACTTTTGTGTGTCTGGTTTCTTTTGCTCAACACAGTGTCTGTGTCGTTTTAAACTTTAAGGGAATGCCTAATATTTTTCCTCGGCTGGTGCCAGGTAATAATTTGCTTTGTAACTTCAAAATCATACTTTAACATCTGTATAAGTAACTGTACTAGTTAGGAAAACACCAGTGCCTGTTCTCGCTGGTATAGAACACACATGCTCCCTGTGGTGTATCACAGTTGCTATATAGAGTCTAAATTTAAAGAGGAAAAAGAAACCTGAAGAAAACTTAGAACCAGAGCTCTTCTTTTATTATTTTAGGGTGCTTAGTTTACTTGACTCTCACATGGCTTAGTAGGTGGAAATTTTATATGCAATCGGCCCTCTGTATCTGTGGGTTCCTTATCGATGGATTCATCCAACTGGAGATTCAAAATATTCAGGACGGTGCGGGGGGAAGAAAACAAAGGAAGTTCCAAAAAGCAGAACTTGAATTTGCTGTGCCTCAAGTACTACACTGCATCCACGTGAAGGAAGTGATGTGTAGGCGTTCCCTGCTGTGGCCTCCCGCCATTTCACAGATCCACAGTCTCTCTTCAGCACTCGTTGTTTGAGCATTGTTCACCTCGAGGCTTGTCATTATTCCTTAAACAATATGGTATAACAACTATTTCCGTAGCATTTACATTATATTAGGTGTTATAAGTAATCTAAAGATGATTTAAAGTATACGGTAGGTATATGTAAATACTGCGCCATTTTATATAAGGGACTTAAGCATCCGTGGATTTTGGTATCTACCGGGGTCCTGGAACTAATTCCCCTCAGATGTGGAAGGACAACTTGTATATATAAAAAAATACTATTGAAAAGGAAAAGTCATCTTGGTTAATCTGGATTCATTTGGTTTTTGTAAGATGTTGAAAAAATTCTACACCATGATCAAGTCTTACTATTAATATCTGCTTGTTTACTAATGGGGCACTCCATATTTCTTCCCAGAGATATAGAGAGTGATAACTTTGGGCATTTGTTTTAAAAGACTGAAATAAAAAGTATAGTTTCTATTGGATGGTCCATTCCTTTAAGAAAAAAAATTTGTTTTAAAACTCTGGTCGAATGTAACAGGCATAAATTCAGTTACTTTAAGATTTGAGATTCTGACTGATTGAGTTATTAGCCATGATTGATCACTGTGCAGAGTATAAAATTTGAGTTTAGAAATCCCTTGTTGAAGTTTCAAATATGTCTATACAAATGTATATCTTAACGTATACAGTAAATAGTATTTTACTTTCTCAGTTAAATTTTAATTTGGTTTAAAAGGTATAGGGCTGCTATAAATTAGAATCGACTCGATGGTAATGCATTTTTTAAAAGGTATATGCATTCATCAATATAAAGTGACTACATTAGTTTGTATAGGTACTAATTACCTCTGACTGTATTCCCAAAAGTAAATCACACTATCTGACTAAGCTTTAGCAGGTTTTATATATCTTTGGGTATGAAACAGTCTGAATAAAATATAGATATATCAACTACCTGAAGAAAGATAATATGCTATAAGAATATCAGTGAGTTTCTTTATAGAGAAGAATAATCCTTTTCTTAAACACTTTATCAAAGAAAACTAAAGTTTTCCATATTCTTACCCAAAATCCAAACCAGCTGCTGTTGAATCAATTCCAATTCATGATGACTCCATGTGTTGTAGAATAGGACTGTACTCTATAGGGTTTTCAAGGCTGTGACTTTTAAGAAGCAGATTGCCAGGCCTTTCTTCTGAGGCACCTCTGGGTGGGTTCAAACTGCCAACCTTTTGTTTAATAATATTGTGTTTAACAGTTTGTGCCACTCAGAACTCCTTTTCCATAATCTAGACAGTGATAATATATTTTTTCCTTAAGTTGTATGTAAGAACCAGCAGTTTAGGAAATATGAAATATTTTTTCTTTAATTGAAGAATTTAATTCCTAATTTTTTCATGTAAAAAGTATAAATGTGGCACAATTAAAAATAAAAAGATGTATGTGTTTTTTTTTCACTCGATGTCTGTCATGATTCAGAATGCAGGAGAGTAGAAAATGGAGAGGAAGAAAGTTTCAGTGTTGGTTTTTATTTTTAATTTTCAATCTTGCTCCAATTATTCTTTATTTAAAGGAGAACTTTAAATGCAATATAGCATAAAGATATTCCTTGCAGTAATGTCAATATTCCAGAAAGGAAGATACAATCTAAGTGCCCCATATATTGGATAGCAGATGAATTAAATTATGTCAATAAGCATTAAGATTGATACTATTAAATAAAAAACACAGGTAGTCCCTGACTTATTCCGTTCGGATGACTCTGTCTTAAGTCAGTTGTGATGTAAGTCAAATATCTTTTTTTTCCCCATTATTATTGCCTTTTGTTATCAATATCTTCGTAAATCTTTAATCATTAAAATTAGATTGGATAAGGTGAGAAAGCCATCTGGCAGTGGGTGAGATGTTAATGATCCCAATTTCTTAACTGATTTTTTAATTGTCTAGATCCTTTCCGTTTATTTTCTTTTCATATGGCCTTAAGACCATTATATCCTAGAAAGTATGTAAAGTAGCAAGTAGATGAAGTTTTGCCACTTTTTACAGTCGTTATTTGAAAGTTCAGAGAAAACGGAGCAGTGAAACTCAGTGTTGAAGCAAAGTTTTGGATACAGGTGGAGAGGTTGTGAGGTTGTATAGTATGTCTGAGCCTTGTCTAAGTCTCAGTTCCTCATGTATACTTATTTCACAGTGCAAGTTAGACTTGAGTTTAGGACTCCTGACTCCTATTCCAGATAATATATGCTAAAGTCTATACGCTGTTACATAGCATTGCTCTTATAACTAACTACCCTGTAATTCAGCATTTTATGTTATACGGTTAAGCATTTTCATACTAATATAACTTGATGGGCAAAAATGTGATGGTGGTTGGTGGGAGGAGGTGAGGATAAATTAAATAATATAAGTGAAAGCTCTCTAAACTGTAAAGTGCTGTACAACTACACAAAATATCCATGGAATACAAATGATAGGCGAATTATTTGGGGTAAGAGTGACAGAAAAATGTAGCGAGATGGATCGTGGTTATTGACTTTTTAGCCATTTCACCTGTTTATGTTGGCTTATACAGACTGTTCTGTTTACTGATCATTTCATACCAAATTTTAATGAATATATTTTATAAGATTTTTTATAAATAGAGAAACAAATGTGAAATTGTACAAATCAAACACAAATTTTTAGAAAATACCAATAAAAGTACTCATTATAAGTCTATGATTTTCTGTTGCTGAGTGGGTATTTGTTGAGTTAAACATTAAAGCAATATATTTTTGCTTTATATGCACACTTATCTATTTATTCATGTAAATATTAAAACTGCTTAAAATTAAGAACTATTTAACTATGTATAGATTGTACAATTTCAAAACTTTCCAAGAAGCTTTAATGATAAGAATGTGGCTTATGGATTCTATGTATGTTTTTTTCTTTCTTCTTCCTCAGTGAGTTACCTGAGAGAGAAGAAGGTGAAGGAGAAGAAACTCCCAACTTCAGCCACTGGGGTCCACCAAGAATGTATGTTGATGATATTACTGGCTATCTCAATCAGACAACACAATCAGCTGTTCTTTTCTTTAACTTAATAGAGCGTCATTCAGCCATAGTCTCGTGATTGAAGAATTGTGATAGATCGCATATAGGCTGACTTACATTTTAGTTTCATTTTGTATTATTTAGAGATTTTTGTCCTGGCTAAGACTATAACCAATGTTAGGAAAATCTTTGTCATCCTGTTTCAGAGAATAATCAGTTTGTTAGCACTTTACAAATGTCCGTTTATGATAGTAACTCATGTACTAAATATGGTTTATTACTGTATCATTAAGCAAGGTAGGTAGGGCTGACTTGAAAACAGTAAAGCTTCTTTTTTGTTAAACAAAAAAGTCAGCAATGGTTGAGGTTGGTTTCTGTCTTATATCAACTTATCTTTACCTTCCTGCCTCTGTTAGTCCTAGTTGGTGCCTTGTTTGAGCTAACGGAATGTTTGTAGCCAGTCTTCCCTTGGTTATTGCCATAGTTTTAAGTACTCAGCAGCGCTGTGCTTTATTAAGATTACACAAGCCTTTTCTTCTAGCTACTCTTTTCTATTTATGCGTTATTAATTCCACTACCCCACCCCAACTTTTTTTCTTTTTTTGCAGTTGAATTCTGAATTTTGTGTTAAAAACTCCAAGGAGCTGTTTTCTGAGTTCCTTTAAAAAATTTGTTGTTGTTGCTGAGAATATATAGAGCAAAACATACACCAATTCAACAGTTTCTACATGTACAATTTAGTAACACTGATTACATTCTTCGAGCTGTGCAGCCATTCTTACCCTCCTTTTCTGAGTTGTTCCTCCCTCATTAACATAAACTCACTGTCCCCTGAGGTTCCAGTCTAATCTTTTAAGTTGTTGTCAATTTGATCTCATATAGATAGTTCTTAAAAGAGCATAATACTAAAAGCAGACATTTTTACTTGTTAAGCTAAACTATTGTTTGGTTTTCTGGGGACTTTTCTGTTAGTTTGTTTGAGTTAATTATTGACTCTGTCTGTGCCATATGGGCAGTTGTTGTTATTATTTAAAAAAAAAAAGGCGGGGCCAACATGGTAGAGTAGTCAGATGCTTCCAGTGGTCCCTCTTACAAGAAAGTCCCGAAAAAACAAGTGAATTGATTATATGTGACAATCTAGGAGCCCTGAACATCAAAGGAAAAGTTGAGGAATTGGATTGAGTAGCAGGGGAAGGGAGGGATGGTTTAGAAGCAGCAAGGAGTTGCCAGACCTGACCCAGTGGGAGCCAGTGGCCTGCGGACCAGATTGGCTGGTGTGCGTTGAGAAGCAAGCAGTAGTGTTCAGGATCTGGAGAGACCGAGTGACGGAGATTCTGTTCAGGGTTCCAGAGCCAGTGAAAAGTGGCACTCAATCGGCAAAAGATAAGCACGTGTGTTTAACCTACCCTGCAGATCAAAAACCACTCTCTTTGGGTAGAACCTCTCTCCTGTGTACCTGGTCCCTCCCTGTTCTGCATCAGGTCGTGGGCCAGCTTCAGTGATTGCCACATCCCCGGAACAGAAGTAGGACCTGTCACATGCTCTAAGCCATTCTCCCAGCCTTGGAGAGGGAACAAATTAACAAACAGGAAAAAATAATCTGCCAGCTCCCTTAAGCTGGGAACTCAGGGCAGGCATAGCTCCTTGGCCTAGACACAGGCATAAGGGGTTCACGGGCTTTGAATGCCTTTCACCCCTGCATAGACCTGTGTGGGCCCGTTTCAACAGCGCAGGCCCTCATTAGCAAAGTATAACAGGGTATATACCTGAAGCCTAACTTCACTGTATCAGCTATATAGTGGAGAGCCAGGTTTGTGACATTTGATACCACTCTGCCCATTAAGTAAGGTCCTCACCTACCCATATCAGGGGCCTGAGGACTGGTGGCTTCACCCATGCCACCTTGCCACCTGCGATAGGGGTCCAAGAATAAGTGGTGCCTCCCAGTCCTTATAGCCAACAGCATTGGGTGCCTATAGTCCAGCTGCAAAACCCACCTGACTACACATTCTAGGGAATAGGGACACAGTTTCCTCCCAGAAACTCAGGGGCAGCCCTCAGCCCCCTCCTTTGCTCAGCACGTGAGCCCCTACTGCAGCCAGATACTTGTACCTACTCCAGTCACCCTTGCCAGTCTAGGACTGTAGGTGAGAGCCTGCACCACACACTTGGTGACTGACTACCTGGACACCTAAGCTGAATCCATACAAGAAAAGTAAACAGACTCCTGGGCTCACATACCTAGTAACAGATCTAACCACCTGGTGAGAGGATATTAGAGGTTCAGAGGCACCAATAATCAAACTAGCTCACACGAGCAGCCTATTTGGGCATATCAAAACAAAACAAGAAGCTAGGACACAGTAACCAAACATAAAATAAATAAATAGAATAACTTATTGATGGCTCGGAGACAACAGTCAATATCAAATCACATAAAGTGGCAGACCATGGTCACTTCAGCAAGCTCCCAAAACAAAGAATCAAGAAATTTTCCAAAGGAAGAGAACTTCTTGGAATTACCAGAGGTAGAATACAAAACATTAATATAAAAAACTCGTAAGGAGATCAGGCAAAACACAGAACAAGCCAAGGAACACACAGACAAAGCAAGAGAGGAACTTGAGAAGATTATGGAAGAGCACGATGACAAATTTAACAGGCTGCAAGAATCCAGAGAGAGACAGCAAACAGAAATCCAGAAGATTAACAATAAAATTTCGGAATTAGACAACTCAGTAGAAAGTTATAGAAACAGAATTGAGGCAATGGAAGTCAGAATTAGTGAGATTGAAGTTAAAGCACTTGACGTGAACTTATTTGAGGAAAAATCAGATAAAAAGATTTTAAAAAATGAAGAAACTCAAAGACTCTATAAGACTCTATAAGAGGAACAACCTCTGAGTGATTGGAGTACCATAACAGAAGAGCATAACAGGAAATACAAATAGAATTGTTGAATATTTGTTGGCAGAAAACTTCCCTGATATTGTGAAAGATGAGAAGATATCTAGCCAAGATGCTCATCAAACCCCACAAAAGTTACATCCCAAAAGAAAGTCACCAAGACATATTATAATCAAACTTGCCAAAACCAAAGATAAAGAGAGAATTTTAAGAGTGCCTAGCGATGAATGAAAAGTCACGTACAAAGGAAGGTCACTAAGACTAAGCTTAGACTACTCAGCAGAAACCATGCAGACAAGAAGGCAATGGGATGACATATATAAAGTCTTGAAGGAAGAAAAATGCCAGCGAATAATTATATATCTAGCAAAATGGTGAAATTAGGGCATTTCCAGTTAAACAGAAGTTTAGGGAATTTTTAAAAACCAAACCAAAATTACCTGAAGTACTAAAGGGAGTCCTCTGGTTAGAAAATCAGTAACATCGGATAACAACCCAAGACTAGAACCCAGGACAGAACAACCAGATATAATCCCACATAGGGAAGTCACAAAAATAAATCGAAGCTAAAACACTGAAAATAGGGAAACACAGACATCAACATGTAAAAAAGATGACAACATTAAAACAACAAAGAGAGACTAAAAAATGTCATAGATCTTTCATATGGAAAGGAAGTCAAGAAATAAAAGAGTGATTTAAACTTAGAAAAATAGTGGTAAATATTAAGGTAACCACGAAGGAAACTAACAATCCTACACATCAGAATAAAAAAGAAGAAAAACGTAAAGACTCAGCAAATACAAAATCAACAGCAGTGAAAAAGATGAAAAGAAAATACATAAAGAAAAACGACTTGGCACAGAAAATTAAGTGGAACAAAGAAACTGTCCACAACACACACAAAAAAGGTGTTCAAATGACAACACTAAATGCATACCTACCAATAATTACGCTGAATGTAAATTGACTAAATGCACCAGTAAAGAGACAGAGAGTGGCAGAATGGATTAAAAAAACACTATCCGTCTGTATGCTGCCTACAAAAGACACACCTTAGACTTAAAGACACAAGCAAACTAAAACTCAGAGGATGGAAAAAGATATATCAAGGAAACACCAATCAAAAAAGAGCAGGAGTGGCAATATCAATCTCTGACAAAATAGGCTTTAAAGTAAAATCCACCGGAAAGGATAACAGTATATAATGATTAAAGGGTCAATATACCAGGAGGACATAACCATAATAAATATTTACACAACCAATGGCATGGCTCCAAAATGCATAAAACAAACTCTAACAGCATTGAAAAGAGAGATAGACAGCTTCACAATAATAGTAGGAGACTTCAACACACCACTATCGGTGAAGGACAGAACATCCGGAAAGAAGCTCAATAAAGACATGGAAGATTTAAATGGCACAATCAACCAACTTGACCTGATAGACGTATACAGAACACTCCACCCAACAGCAGACAAATAGACTTTCTTTTCCAATGCACATGGAAGATTTTCCAGAATAAACCACATATTAGGCCATAAAGCAAGCCTTAACAGAATCCAAAGCATCAAAATATTACAAAGCATCTTTTCTGACAATAAAGCCATAAAAGTGGAAATCAATAACAGAAAAAGCAAGGGAAAAAAAACCAAACTGAACAACATCTTGGTCAAAATCTACTGGGTTATAGAAGAATTAAAGATGAAATAAAGAAATTCACAGATTCAAGTGAGAATGAGAGCACATCCTACCAGAACCTTTGGGACACAGCAAAAGCAGTGTTCAGAGGTCAGTTTATAGCAATAAATGCACACATCCAAAAGGAAGAAAGGGCCAAAATCAAAACATTAACCCTACAGCTGGAACAAGCGGAGAGAGAGCAGGAAAAGAAGCACTCGCGCACCAGAAGGAAAGAAATAATAACAATTAGAGCAGAATCAAATGAAATAGAAAATAGAAAATTGAAAGCATTAACAAGACCAAAAGTTGGTTCTTTGAAAAGCTCAAAGAATTATTAAACCATTGTCCAAACTGACAAGAAAAAAACTGGAGAGGAAGCAAATAACCAGAATAAGAAATGAGATGGGTGAGATCACAAAAGACCCAACTGAAATTAAAAGAATTCATTACAGAATACTGTGAAAAAATTGTACTCTAACAAATTGAAAACCTACTGGAAATGGGCAAATTTCTAGAAACACACTACCTACCTAAACTAACACAAATAGAGGCAGAGCAACTAAATAAACCCATAACAAAAGAAGAGATTGAAAAGGTAATTAAAAAACTCCCAACAAAAAAAAGCCCTGGCCCAGATGGCTTCACTGGAGAATTCTACCAAACTTTCAGAGAAGAGTTAACACCACTACTACTAAAGGTATTTCAGAGCATAGGAAAGGATGGAATACTCCCAAATTCATTCTATGAAGCCAGCATAACCCTGATAACAAAACCAGATAAAGGAACCACAAAAAAAAAAAAAAAAAAAAAACGAAAATTAAAGATCAGTATCCCTCATGAACATAGATGCAAAAATCCTTAACAAAATTCTAGCCAATAGAGTTCAACAACAGATAAAAACAAAATAATTCACCATGACCAAGTGGGATTCATCCCAGATGTGCAGGGAAGGTTCAACATTAGAAAAACAATCAATGTAATCCATCACATAAATAAAACAAAAGACACATGATCTTATCAATTGATACAGAAAAGACATTTGACAAAGTCCAACACCTATTCATGATAAAAACTCTCAGCAAAATAGGAATAGAAGGAATATTCCTCAGCATAATAAAGGGCATATATACAAAGCCAACAACCAGCATCATCCTAAATGGAGAGGGTCTGAAACCATTTCCGTTGAGACAGGGAATCAGACAAAGATGTGCTTTATCACTACTCTTATTCAACATTGTGCTAGAGCCCATAGCCATAGCAATTAGGGTAGAAAAGAAATAAAGGGCATCCAGACTGCTAAGGAAAAGGTAAAAGTATCTCTGTTTGCAGATGATATGATCTTATACACAGAAAACCCCACAAAACCCGCAAGGAAACTACTGGAACTAATAGGAGATTTTAGCAAAGTATCAGGATAGAAGATAAACGTACAAAAGTCAGTTGGATTCCTCTACACCAACAAAGAGGAAATCACCAAATCAATACCATTTACAATAGCCCCCAAGAAGGTAAAGTACTTAGGAATAAATCTAACTAGAGACATAAAAGACCTATACGAAGAAAACCACACAGCACTACTGCAAGAAACCGAAAGAGACCTACGTAAGTGGAAAAGCATACCTTGCTCATGGATAGGAAGGACTCAACACTGTGAAAATGTCTATTCTACCCAAAGAGATGTACAGATACAATGCAATCCCAATCCAATTTCTAATGGCATTTTTTAATGAGATGGAGAAACAAATCACCAAATTCATATGGAAAGGGAAGAGGCCCCGAATAAGTAAAGCATTACTGAGGAAGAAGAACAAAGTGGGAAGCTGCACACTACCTGATTTTAGATCCTGTTATACTGCCACAATAACCAAACCAGCCTGGTAGTGGTACAACAACAGATATATAGACCAATGGAACAGAATTGATTTTCCAGAAGTAAATTCATCCACTTGTGAGCAGCTGGTATTTGATAAAGGCCCAAAGTCTATTAGTTTGGAAAAAGATAGTCTCTTTAACATATTGTGCTGGCATAACTGGATATCCATCTGCAAAAAAACGAAACAAGACCCATTCCTCACACTATGCACAAAAGCTAACTCAAAATGGATCAAATACCTAAATATAAAATCTAAAATGATAATGATCATGGAAAAAAAAAATAAGGACAATGCTAGGAGCCCTAATACGTGGCATAAACAGGTACGAAACATTACTAACCACACAAAAGCACCAGAAGAGAGACTAGATAAATGGGAGCTCCTAAAAATCGAACACTTATGCTCATCAAAAGACTTCACCAAAAGAGTAAAAAGACAACCTACAGATTGGGAAAAAATTTTTGGCTTTGACAAATCCGATCAATGTCTAGTCTTTAAAATCTATAAGATACTGCAAAACTTCAACAACAAAAAGACAAATAACCCAATTAAAAAATGGGCAAAGGATGTGAACAGGCACTTCACAAAAGAAGACATTCCAGCAGCTACCAGACACATGAGGAAATGCTCACAATTGTTAGCCATTAGAGAAATGCAAATCAAAACTACAATGAGATACCATCTCACTCCAACAAGGCTAGCATTAATCCAAAAAACACAAAATAAGAAATGCTGGAGAGGTTGTGGAGAGACTGGAACACTTATTTGCTGCTGATGGGAATGTAAAATGGTACAACCACTTTGGAAATCGATTTAGTGCTTTCTTAAAAAGCTAAAAATGGAAGTACCATACGATCCAGTAGTCTCACTCCTTGGAATATATCCTAGAGATATAAGAGACATCACACGAATAGATATATGCGTACCTGTGGTCATTGCAGCACTGTTCACAATGGCAAAAAGATAGAAGCGACCTACATGCCTGTCAACGGACGAATGTGTAGACAAATTATGGTGTCTTTACACAATAAAGTACTATGCAACCAGAAAGAGCAATGATGAATCTGCAAAACATCTCATAACATGGATGAATCTGGAAGGTTACGCTGAGTGAAATTCATCAGTCACAGAAGAACAAATATTATATGAGACCACTATTGTAAGAACTTAAGAAAAGGTTTAAACACAGAGGAAAACATTCTTTGATAGTTACTAGAGTGGGGAATGAGGGAGATGGGTATTCACTAACTAGGTAGTAGATAATAATTATCTTATGTGAAGGGAAGGACAACACACAATACAGGGGAAGTCAGCACAACTGGACTAAACCAAAAGCTAAGATGTTTCCTGAATACAACCAAACACTTTGAGGGACGGAGTAGCGGGGCTGGGGATTTGGGGACCATTGTTTCAAGGGACATCTAGTTCAATTGTCATAACAAAGTTTAAGAAAATGTTCTGCATCCCGCTTTGGTGAGTGGTGTCTAGGGTCTTAAAAGCTAGTGAGTGGCCATCTAAGATACATCACTTGGTCCCAACCCACCTGGAGCAAAGGCGAATGAAGAACACCAAAGACACAAGGAAAATATTATCCCATGACACAAAAGGGACCACATAAACCAGAGACTCCATCAGCCTGAGACCAGAAGAACTAGATGGTGCCCAGCTACCACCAATGACCACCCTGACGGGGAACACAACAGAGAATCCCTGACTGAGCAGAGAAAAGTGGGGTACAGAACTGAACTTCTAGTAAAAAGAGCAGACTTAATGGTCTAACTGAGACTGGAGGGACCCCGGAAGAAATGGCCCCCAGACTCTCTGTTAGCCCAGAGCTGAAACCGTTCCGAAGCCAACTGTTCAGACAAAGATTTGACTGGACTATGGGACGTAAAATGATACTCGTGAAGAAAGTGTTTCTTAGCTCAAGTAGATACATGAGACTAAATGGGCAGGTCTTGTCTGGAGGTGAGATGAGAAGGCAAAAAGTGTCAGGAGCTGGTTGAATGGACATGGGAAATCTGGGGTGGAAAGTAGGAGTGTGCCCTTACGTTATAGAAAGAGCAGCTATGGTCACATAGTAATGTGTGTATAAATTTTTTTTATGAGAAACTGACTTGAACTGTATACTTAAAGCACAATTTAAAAAAAAAACCATGGCCTTTGAGTCATGGTGACCCCATGTATGCATAGTAGAGGTGCTCCAATTGGTTTTCAAGAGTTGAGTGTTTGGAAGCAGATGGCCAAGTCTGTCCTCTGAGACAAGTTCCGACTGTCAACCTTACAGGTAGTAGTCGAGGACTTAGCCATTTGTGCCAACCAAGGAATGCAATTTGAGCAGAATCCATAGTATTTTGCAGGACAAGTTTCATTCCATACTTGCCCCCCCCCCCCCCCATAAAAATGACATGGAGGTCGGAATAAAAGAAAACCTTCTAGCCTTAGGACCAAATAGAATCTATTCTCTGCTTAAAGAATCACAGGGTTAAACCTGTGGACTGAAAAAAGCACATCCTGGGCAGTAAGTCTCTCAGTGGCAAATTCATTTTATTCTGAAAGTCTATGCTTTTTACCAAAATGTGGCTTTCTTGTTTTTTTTTTCAATCCATTTATTTTCTCAGTCCATTCTTTGCTAATTACAGATGTGTAGTGAATGTACTAATCACAGAAAATATATTGTGATAGGAGGTAGGAACATGAAAGCCTAGCTAAATCTTCTCTGAATTTGAAGAGTTCTATTTATTGATTATTGATTTAGATTTTTCAGAATTTAAACTTTCACATGTGTTATGAGTTATTGATAGCATCTTATAGTTTTGGAACTTGTAAGATTTACATGACATTTTTATAAATATATTTATAAAATGTATTTATATAATACATGGGTAACAAGGCTATAGTACAAATTGAATATTTGCAGTGATAGTCCAACAAATTAAATTGATTGTGAATGAATTTTGTTTTTTTTCTTCTTTTTATAGTGTTGAGATTTTTAGAGAACCTGATGTGTCTCTTGGAATCAGTATTGTTGGTGGACAAACTGTTATAAAACGCCTAAAGAATGGAGAGGAGCTTAAAGGTATATTTATCAAACAAGTTTTAGAAGACAGTCCAGCAGGAAAAACAAAAGCTCTTAAAACTGGAGATAAAATACTTGAGGTAAATGATGTTGAAAATACCGTTCCTGTTTGAAGTACACTGTAAGATAGTGAAATATTTAGGCAGAACTCTTTAGTGTTTTAGGTGTGTCTGAGTAAAAGTGGCATACTTTATTTAGTTAGGTTTGTGCATTAAATAAACAGTTCTATGAATTTCTCAAGTTGGGGGGCAGCAAATAAAACAATAAAACCTTAGCTGACTTAAAAAAAAAAAACTATTTAACAAAGCACTGTATATGGAATGAGGCAGATAGTGGACTCCTGTTGTCCTCTTTCCTTTCGCTAAACTTGATGGGGAAAACCACACCCTAGTTACATGCAACTCTGCATATTCCAGGTCTTTAACAAGGCTGTCAGAGCTCTGGTGGTACAGTGTTTAAGAGGTCGGTTGCTAACCAAAAGGTTGGCAGCTTGAATCCGCCAGCTGCTCCTTGGAAACCCTATGGTGCAGTTCTCCTCCGTCCTCTAGGGTCACTACGAGTTGGAATCGACTTGATGGCAATGATTTTCTTTTCTTTAAACATGACTGGAGAGGATAACCAGCTATGATTTTTGGTCTCATTTTATATTTGTGAGCACCCTTGACATGGGTTTTTAGTCCTTCCCTGCAGTGTTGTAATATTTCCTTTGTCGTTTTATTCTCCCACTATTAGTAGGCAACATTTCAAACCTTCAATACCTCTTTCCTGGGTCTTACTCTCAGTTTATAGTCCTTATTTCTTGTCTCATTGAGAAAATAGAGGCACTCAAAAGAGAGCTTCCCGTGCTTCCACTATGTCTCAAATCTCTTTTCTAACTGCATCTGTTACCCAGTAATCTGACTTTCCTCCTGTAGCAGCAAATGAACTATTTGTGTGTCTGTCCAGAATCATGTCTCTGACTTGTGTGACAGAAATGCTTCCCTCCTGACTGCCTGAGGATATTGCTCCTCCCTTTGTGCTTTCTCTCACCTTCATCCATTTTTCCTCTCTTCTGCGTCATTATATGCTGTAATAGCTCCCATCTTAAAAATAATAAAAACCTCCCTTGATCCTCCATCCGTCTCCACTTATCTTCGTATTTCTTTGTCCCCCTTACAGCAATCCATTGAACATAAGGCACTGCAGCATTTACCAAGGCTTTGTTACATTTTCAGTTTGAAAAATTTGTTCTGTTAAATACATTTGGTAAACACATAATGCTCTTGGATGTATGGGCATGTTAGCAAGTTTTATTCTCTGAGATTTCCATAAGCAATCGATTTATACTTACCCCAGATTTATTTGAACACAGAACACTTTTAGCAAGATAACCTATTATTGCTTTGGTACTTCTTATTTTGAAATTAATTTAAGAGCTTGGCTGCTAATCAAAAAGTCTGTAGTTCAAACCCACCAGCCGCTTCTTGGAAACACTATGTGGCAGTTCTACTCTGTCCTGTAGGGTCGCTATGAGCTGGAATCAACTTGATGGCAACAAGTTTGGTGTTTTGGTTTTGGTTCTTCTTTTTTTGAACATAATTCAATAAATGTTTAACTACTCAATTATGATAATGGGCAATTTGCTTAACATATCATGCTTCTCAACTGAGAGAAGATAGGAGTCCAGAGAGATTCCCCCAACCCTATTCAGAGTTATGTACTGTGTTAGTGGCAGAGGGGAAATTACGAGCTCAGAAGCCTCTTAAGGTTCTGCTACTAACTCAGCTACCTACTTTGGATAATTATGTTTAATTAGGACTGTTGTGATTGAGCATATTTGTCTTACTTCTCCTTAAGGTGCAACATTATTTTCCTAAAACATGTTCTATTAAAACAGCAAACCTCTTTATGGGTCAATTTTATTTTTTTCTAGCTTTGGTCTAATCATTAGACTCTAGCTGTTCTCATACTAGATAATACACATGAACTTTGAATTAACCTACCCACAATATCTAGTGCCTTTCTAATTGAAATAAATTACTTCTGTTTTTCAGGTGTCTGGAGTAGATCTGCAGAATGCCTCACACAAAGAAGCAGTTGAGGCCATTAAGAATGCGGGAAACCCCGTGGTATTTGTTGTACAGAGCTTGTCACCTACTCCAAGAGTAAGTTGTAGTTCATATTCTCCAAAAGTTCTCAAACATTGTCTCTACCTGTGGACCAAGCTCTTGCCTCTTAAGTATTTTTCTACATATTTTCATTGTTCTGCAAGTTATACTATTACTTGGAAAAATTATTAGCTTCATAAAAATTTAGATATTAACTTCAGTTTCCCTTTTTTTCCCCTCCTGTTTTGACCTCCTAGTAAAGTTCCAGTCACAATAGTATGCATTTGTTTTACGTCAAAGGCTGTGAGATCAAGTACATCCATTTTCAAATCCTTTATTCCCTATTTAGTAGCTTTGCTAACCGGGGGCAACATAAAGAGGGTTAGGTGTAAAAGCATTCTAGAGGTACTATCAAATGTAGTGTTCTATATGTTTATTAAAGCATGTAACAATGCAAACATACATGCTGTTGAAGATTGCAAATGAAAAAATAGTAGTATTTAATCATAAAAATTTTCTTCTGTAATTAATTACTACCTTGTTATGGAATTGGAACTCTGATAGCAAGATGTCAGTGGCAGGCAGTATGTGTATTTTATATTACAATAAGCAGCAGAAACTTCACCCTTAAATCCTGTAACTGGAAATAATATTTATTTTTCTTCATTTTGTAATGGGAGACAGCTGTTTAAAACATTGGTACTTCTGAACAGTAGAAAAACTTTGCACATTTAAAAAATGTTTGCTTTTCAATACACTAATGCACTGGTTTCCAACCTTCTGTATATAATGGCAAATAGAAAATAATATTTATACGGCAAACGGGCAAACAGATGGTTGGCGGCCCCAACGGCAGGGGCATAGATGTGCTATTTGGCATTCGTGCAACCTGTCGCAGCCACACCACTGGGGAGACTGCTTTGTTGAACACATTGCGGTTCAGTGTCTTCCAGTTTTAGCATTATATTTACACCCTCAAGACAAATTGAGAGGTGAACAGAATAAAGTTCTTTCATTTTTATACAATTTGAAATTCAAGAACATTTTGGAACCCAATCTTTAACTCTTATAATATTGAGAATGTAGTTCCGCCCATCGCTTTTATTTCTGGAAACTGAATTCTTTAGTAAAATTGGCCAGATTATTCCTTGCCAAATGATACTTCCAAAGAAATAATTTTGAGTTACAATGAGCCAATTAAATTATGCATTTATGTGGTCACCTGACAATGCCCTTGCTGAGAAGTATTCAAAGCATTTAAATTGGTTATAAAGTCAACCAAAAAGACCAAGCTTTTAATCTAGCCTTGGCGGGTGAACTGAAGTGGAAATTTTTACTTGAATGACTTAAACAGTTCAATTTCTTTTAACTGTTAAAATAAAAAAATCTCTTCAGCATCATGCCATCTCAAACCACTTCTCTACGTAGTATAACAGATTCCACATTTTGCATTTGGTTCATCAAGCATTAAGCTGTCTGTGATTCTAGCCAAGTGAGCATATTAAGTTCATGACTATGTCCTTGACTGTTTCTATTTTTAACAGTTGTTTTTAGCATAAAGTGATTCCTGCTGAATGAAGCAATGAAAGGAATCAAGTTCATACCTTTGCAAAATGTTGCTGTCTTTAGCTGACATTGTTGCAAGTACTGCTAGTCATTTTCAGGAATAGTAAATGTCCGCACTGCTTACTCATTTCTTAATCAGTTTAGGCAGATTTTGAGATTTTCCTTAAAACCCAAGAAGCAGTCATTTCTTAATATTATGCCCATCAAAGGCCCCATGCCTAAAAGTGCCTCGATCACATAAAAATTCTCAAAAACACCATGAATTGAGTGGTGATGTTAATATCTGTGATCTTATTGGCTGTTTTAAGAGCATTTTAAATACATTCACTTTTTAAGCTTTTTCTGAATTTCTCAACGGTGTTTTTATCATGCTAGGGAAATGTGTATATCCAGTTAGATGTATTTGGAAAATGCTTATTTGAGTGCAAGACTCATGATTTATACTGTACTCCTCTATAGATTTTATGCCAGGTAATTTTTTCCACTTAATAACATAACTGCATTTCAAGTAACATCATGTAGTTTTTCATATTCAAAGAAAGCTCTTTTGAAATTGGGTTCATTTCTTCAGCTCATTAAGTTTATCATGCAATGTTTTCTTTTTTTCCTGTATTCCAGTTATACTTTTTTAATACCACTGTTTCATAGTGGCATTTAAATTTTTCTCACAGACACATTTTGCATATTAATCATATATGAATATAGTTTTACTTCCACAACAAATGTGTTTTCTCTATTTTTCTTAAAGACATAGTCTTCTTGGTGAGTCTTTTGTCTTTCAAATTTTGCTAACAGTACATGTGCAGGTATATATTTCTCAGTTATTTGAAAAATAAACAGTGCAAACATTATGAATGGCAACTGACATTCTGTTCCTTCCCAAAGCAATTCAGCCACACAGCTGGTTCTCTCCATGGGAAAGAAATAGGCCCTGTGTGGGCAAATTTTTGTTTTTGTTTTGTTTTAAGATTCTTCAGAACAAAAGCACATGCCTGTAGACTCACTCTAGTTTTTGACCTCCAACTTAGATTATATTGTGTGTATTAAGTAAGCAAATAAATACTCAGCATTAGCACATTGTCTGATCATATAGAAAACGCTGAATATATGTTAATGTATTATTCTTTTTTCCTAAAATGAAACATTTTTGAGATGTTCTTATCAATTCCAAAATGAATTTATTTAGACTTTATATTGAAAATGAAGAAAATTTAATCTTATATTTCATTTAGTGAAAAGTGTTTTGTTTTATTTTTTAATTGACTTTAGACAGTTCCTTCAATTTTCTGAGAAGGGAGATTTATTTATTTTTTTAAATTTTCAGTTCTATCATCAGATTTTATACCGAGATTATTTGTGTTAGTCATTTGAGGAACCTACAAAAGCTCTAAAAATTTTATATTTTACTAAGATGTTTCATAGATAGTTTCACAAAAAGAACTGAGTCAAAATGTAACCTATGCTAGAGACCAAAGTTTATTAGTCACTTTGGGGACTGGGGTGCACCTGAGCCAAGCCATGGTGTTTTCAATTGCCTCATGTGCATGTGAAAGCTGGAGAATGAATAAGGAAAACTGAAGAAGAATTGATGCCTTTGAATGATGGTGTTGGTGAAGAATAGTGAATATACAATGGACTGCCAGAAAAACAAACGAGTCTGTCTTGGAAGAAGTACAGCCAGAATGCTCATTAGAAGCAAAGATGGTGAGACTTTGTCTCACATACTTTAGACATGTTATCAGGGGGGACCAGTCCCTGGAGCAGGACATCATGCTGGGTAAAGTAGGGGGTCAGTGAAAGACATGAAAACCCTCAGCAAGATGGATTGACCCAGTGACTGCAACAATGGGCTTAAGCATAACAATGATTGTGAGGATGGCACAGGACCAGGCAGGGTTTCGTTCTCTTGTACATAGGATCGCTATGAGTTCGAACCAGCTCGATGGCACCAAACAACAGCTTGTCAAATTTCCTAAGTTGTATTGTTTATCTTCAATGTACTCAGCATACTAACAACTATGAAGATGGCACAGGACAGGACAACCTTTTGTTCTATTATACATAAGGTTGCTATGAGTCAGAGCCAACTCGATGGCAACTAACAATTTTTTGCCTTAAATTGTACTTCTGTTTACTTTTTAGATGAAGTCACAAAATTAATTGATATTTTAATTGCCTTAAAAATATTTTATGAATGGTAATGATTATAGCATTGAAACATCTTCCTTTCTTTCTTTCCCTGTCCCCTCCTTTTTTGTGGTGATAGGTCATTCCTGGTGTGCATAATAAGATCAGCAAAATCGTCAGTAACCAAAACCAAGACAACCAAGAAAAAATAGAAAAGGTAACTTGAACCTTTTAAAAATACATTTGATTCACTTTTGCATATCTGAGCTGTAATTAAAAGTAGTTTTTTAAATAAGTGTCGAGTTAGAAGTACTGTATGTACAATATTTCCTTCCCTAAATATAGCTGTTCTGGCCAGAATGAAGGCCAGAAGCCTAGTAAAGCATAGGTACAAAAACGGTATAGAGGGCCAATCAGCCACCATCATCTTTGTCTCTCCTGCTCAGTGGGGCAGGTTGCCTTTTCATTCCCAAAACTTGCTTCTCACACTTGGGGAGTTTCTGAGACTTTGATTTTGCTGCTCTCTCAGCCTGGAAGTCTGTTTTCCGTATTTGCCCTTCAATAAGAATCCTTCTCCTCTGAGGTCAGGTCAAAGGTCATCTCTACTGAGGAAACTTTCCTCACTGTTAATCAGAATTAATCACTCATTACTGTTTTTCCATCTCTATTTTAGTAGAATTAATTGATCTAAAACTTATTTTAGGAGATGGTGTCAGCTAGGGATTATCTTTTATTTTTTTCCCTTAAGGATGACCAGTTGTACTACCATTTTGAAATAGACTCTTCTTTACCCACTGATATATCATGTACCCTCTGTATATCTTAGGTTATTAGGAAGAGCCTATTTCTGGCTCTCTTTTTGTCCCATTTTATTGATTTAGCTATCCTAGCACAGATTCTGCACTACCACAATTATTAACGTTTTCTAATAAATCTTGTTTTCTGGTAGAGCAAGTCCCTTTTGTATTTCTTTTTCTTTAAAAAGCATCTTGCCTATTTGCATGTTTTTTCATTTGTACCTAAATTTTAAAAATTCACTTGTCAAATTCGATTAAAAAACTCTCTGTGGATTTTGTTTGGAATTGCATTATATCTATAGATTAATTGGGGAAAAAATTAACAAATTTATGATATTGAGGCCTCCTAATCATTAACATGGCATATCTTTCCATTTATTGAATGCTTTTACTTTTTATAATAAATTTTTATAATTTTCTTCAGGGGTATTTTAAATCTTTTGTTTGATTTATTTCTGGATACCCTTATATGTTTTGTTACTATAATATTAATGATATATTTTTAAATTGCATTTTCTGTTTATTGCTGGTATGTAGAATTAAAATGGACTTTTACATATTGACTTGACCTCTTGTAACTTTATTCTCTTAATCTTCTATACTGTTTAATCGTCCCAGTGTAGAACATTGGGAAAACTGAAATGCTGGAATAATAATTTAAAAAATCCCTCATAAAATCACCGCACAAAGATAACCTTATTAAATTTTCTAGATAGTGCTTTCTAGTGTTTTTGTGCATATAAGAATATGAATCTCAAATTCTAATACTATGTCTATAGATTTTTATTTTTGGATTTTCTGTATAGATAATAATAATAATTTTGAATAAAAATTGTTTTATTTTCCCCTTCCAGTATTTCTTTTTCTTGTTTTATTATATACAGTAAGACCTCTGTTACTACATTTAATAAAAAAGATAGCTAACATTCTTGTCTTTTTCCTGATATTTAAGGAAATGTTTTTCGTATTTTACCATTGAATATGATATATGGTATCAATATTTTTTTTTTTTTTTTTTGGTAGCTAATCCTTCAGGTTAAGGACATGATCCCTTTTAGTCCTATTTTGCTAAGAATTTTTACCACGAGTGGCATTGAATTTTATCAAATGTATTATATGAATTCAGTGAAATAATTATTTATACATGCATGTGTGTGTGTGTGTGTGTGTTTTTTTTCCTTGAGTCCCTTAATGTGGTAAAATACATTAATAGAGTTCCTAATGCTGAACCAATCTTAAATCCTTGGATTAAATTTAATTTGGTCAAAATATGTTACCTTTTTATCCTATTGCTGGTATAATTTTTTTTTTTAGGATATTTTGCATCTGTGGTTATGGTCAGATTGGCCTGAAATTTTCCATTTATGTACTCTTCTTATCTGGCTTTCTTTATACTCGATGACTGCTAAAGTAGATAGGTGTATTTCTTCTTTCCAGTTCTCTGAAACAGTTTGTGTAAAACGGTAATGATTAATTCTTTAAATATTTGGTCAAACCAGCCTAAAAAGCCATTCTGGGCTTGTGTTGTCCATGTGGGAAAATTTTAAAGACTGATTCAGGTCTTTAACAGTTAATGAACCATTCTGGTATTCTGTTTTTTCTGTTGTCAGTTTTGGTCATTGACTCTTTTCTAGGAAGGTGGTGATTTTTACCAAAGTTTATGTTTTTGTTGGCATAAAGTTGTTCATGTATTTTCTTAATTTTTATTATCTCTGCTCCATCCTCTTTAGATCTATTTCATTCTGAATATTGTTTATTTTTACTTTTATCTTTCTTTTTCTTGTTCAGTCTTGAGAATAATTTTTCGTTCATTCATCTTCTCAAAGAATTAGTTTTTGAAATTTCTTGTTCTTCTCTATTGTATCCTTTTTCTGCCTAATTAATTTTTGGTCTCATCTTTATATTACCTTACCTTTTTATTTGGGCTTATTGTCCCTTTTTTCCTCTAATAATCTTTAGCCAGTTGCAGAGTTCATTAATTTTTAAACTTTCTTCTTTTCTAAAATAAGAATTTAAGTCCATGAATTTCCTTTTGAGTGCTCCTTTACTTACATCCCACAATTTTTTTTTTAGGTTGAATTTTTGTCGTCCAATACTAATTTTTGTAGTTTCCAATATGATTTCTCTTTTATACAAGGTTTATTTAGAAACAAATTTTTTAATCTCCATAATAATATTTTAAAAATATTTTTGTTTTTATTTTCTGACCTATTTCAGTTATAATCACAGATGTGCTTGCATAATATTAGTTATTTGACATTGGTTGAGACTTGTTATGAACTAGCTTGGTCAGTCGTTGTAAATGTCCTATTTGTGACTGAAAAGAATAGCTGTTATCTAATTATAGGCTACAGGTTTTTATAAAGGTAATTAGATCAAACATATTAATTGAGTTATTCAGATCTTCTCTATTACTGATTTTTTTTTCTTTTCGTTTTTTTTTTTTAATTGTACTTTAGATGAAGGTTTACAGAACAAATAGTTTCTCATTAAATAGTTAGTACAGATATTGTTTTATGACAATGGTTAACAATCCCATGACATGTCAACACTCTCCCTTCTCAACCTTGGCTTCCCTATTACCAGCTTTCCTGTCCCCTCCTGCCTTCTAGTCCTTGTCCCTGGACTGTTGTGTCCCGTTAGTCTCGTTTAGTTTTATGGGGCTGTCTAACCTTTGGCTGAAGGGTGAACATTGGGAGTGACTTTATTACTGAGCTAAAAGAATGTCTGGGGGGCCATAATTTCGGGGTTTCTGCAGTCTCTGTCAGGCCAGTAAGTCTGGTCTATTTTTATGAGTTAGAATTTTGTTCTACATTTTTCTCCAACTCTGTCTGGGGCCCTCTGTTGTGATCCTGGTCAGAATAGTCTGTGGTGGTAGCCAGGCACCATCTAGCTGTACTGGACTCATTCTGGTGGAGGCCATGGTAGTTGTGGCCCATTAGTCCTTTGCACTAATCTTTCCCTTGTCTCTTTTCTTCTTCATTATCACTTGCTCCCGAAGGGGTGAGACCAGTGGAGTATCTTAGATGGCTGCTTACAGGCTTTTAAGACCCCAGACGCTACTCAAGAATGTGGAACATTTTCTTTGTAAACTGTGTTATGCCATTTGGGGTTGATGTTCCCCAACACCATGATCCCCATAGCCCTTCACCCAGCAATTCAGTCCCTCAGGGAGTTTGGATGTGTCTAGGGAGCTTCCAAGACCTTTCCTTGTACAAGTTGTGCTGGCTTCTCCAGTATTGTGTACTGTCTTACTCTTCACTAAAGTTACCACTTTTTTTTTTTGGTCAGCCTAATCTAATGATCTCCTACTTTGATGGTAAAATTAGTCTATTTCTTCATGTAGTTTTTTCAGTTTTTATTTGACATGTTTTCAAGCTAATTTATTAGAAAGCTACAAGTTTAAAATTTTTATATTTTCCTAGGGAATTGACACTTTTATTAAAATGTGGCACTGTTGAGTAACATCTTAACATGTATTTCCTCTAATATCACTTAAACTACCCCAGTTTTCTTTCATGGCTTGGAACTTTTTTTTTTTTTCCCTTTAACAAAGAGAAATTTATTTCTTCACAGTAAAGTAGGCTAAAAGTCCAAATTCAGGGCATCGACTCCAGGGAAAGGCTTTCTGTCTGTGTTGGCCATCTCATTGATGTTCCCCTGAACTAGGAGCTTCTCCGCGCCAGGACCCCTGGGTTCAAAGGACACACTCTGCTCCTGGCACTGCTTTCTTGGTGGGGGGAGGTCCCCTCATGGCTTGGAACTTTTTGAGTCATACACATAGAATAAATTCAGGTTCCCAACCTGGGTGAGCCTTGTCTTGTTAGTAATTCTCAGAGGAGGCCATATTTTTCTTGTTTCTCCTTCACTCTGGTGGTTCATTGGCAGAACTTTTGCCTTCCATGTAGCCAACGGGCCTCATGCGCAGCTATCACCTATTTGTCAGCAGAGGCTTGTATATTGCTATGATCCTGAGCAGGTTTCAGCAGAGCTTCCCCACTAAGACAGAGTAGGAGGAAAGGCCTGGTGATCTACTTCTGAAAAATCAGCCAATGTAAACCCTGTGGATCACAAGTCTAATCCACAACCAATCATGAGGATGGCACAGGAACAGGCAATGTTTTGTTCTATGTACTTGGGTTCTCCATGAGTTGGGGGCCAACTTGATGGAAGCTAACAACAACAACCCCAAGTTAAGGCCAAGGCCAAAAAGTATCCTACTGTCTCCTGTGGTCAGAATTTTGATTTCTTTATTTGGTTTTTAACTTCATCTGTTGCAGGTTTCACCCTGTAGTGTGGGGTGGGAGGAACATAACTGAATTGAACACATGGGAAAACTTTATAATACACATGTATATGGTGCCCATCAAGACACTGACCTCTTGAGGATTTTGGGAGAAGGATAATAGAACAGAATAAGAGAAAACAGCATTAGGTTGTTTACCAAATTATAGAATTTTCTATCTTAACCTGGTTGGCCACTGTCTTTGAGTGGAGATCTTTAGCACAAAGCTTATATGCAGATTAGCAGTAGCACATACTTTGTGTTCAGGATTTTGTGAGGTTTTTTTGGCAAATGTTGTTAAGCACAGATAATATGTAGATTATGGAAGACTGTGGTTATTGCTTGCAGAAGTCTCATGTACAGATTGCAAGTAGTTACTTAGAGGCTTCTTTCTCAGCCTCTTAGAGGTCCAGGCTTTATATGCAGGGATGCCGGTATGGTCTCTAGTACATCTTTCGACTTTTCTTGGCCTCAGGCAGAAGTCTGGGACTCATTATAATCTCATCTATTGCTAGGTAAAAATGAGCATTTACAGGGGACATCTAGGTCAATTGGCATAACATAGTTCATAAAGAAAATGTTCTGCGTCCTACTTTGGTGTGTAGCATCTGGGGTCTTAAAAACTTGCAAGCGGCCATCTAAAACAGATTGGTCTCATCTTGCTTGGAGCAAAGGAGAAAGAAAAAATCCAAAGACTCAAGGAAAATACTAGTCCAGAGGACTAGTGGACCACATGAACCACAGCCTCTACCAGCTTGAGCCCAGAAGAACTAGATGGTGCCCAGCTACCACAACCACTACCACCACCACTGACCACTCTGACAGGGATCACAATACAGCGTCCCGGACAGAGTGGGAGAAAAATGTATAACAAATTCGAAATTCACAAAAAAAGACCGGACTTAATGGTCTGACAGACTGGAGAAACCTCTGAGACTATGGCCCCCAGACATTCTGCTAACTAAGAACTGAAGCCTCTCCCAAAGTCCACTTTCAGCCAAAGATTGTTGTTGTTGTTAGGTGCCATTGAGTCAGGTTCAACTCACAGGGACCCCATGTACCACAGAATGAAACACTTCCTAGTCCTGCACCATGCTCACAATCGTTATGCTTGAGTCCATTTTTGCAGCCACTGTGTCAATCCATCTCGTTGAGGATCTTCCTCTCTTTCTCTGACCCTCTGCTTTACCAAGCATAATGTCCTTCTCCAGGGACTGATCCCTCCTGACAACATGTCCAAAGTATGTAAGACATAGTCTCACCATCCTTGCTTCTAAGGAGCATTCTGGTTGTACTTCTTCCAAGATAGATTTGTTTGCTCTTTTGGCAGTCCATGGTATATTCAATATTCTTCACCAACACCACAAATTCAAAGGCATCAGTTCTTCTTCGGTCTTCTTATTCATTTTCCAGCTCTTGCATGCATATGATGCGATTGAAAATACCGTGCCTTGGGTCAGGCGTACCTTAGTCTTCAAGGTGACATCTTTGCTTTTCAACACTTTAAAGAGGTCTCTTGCAGCAGATTCGCCCAATGCAGTGTGTCTTTTGACTTCATGACTGCTGCTTCCGTGGGTATTGATTGTGGATCCAAGTAAAGTGAAATCCTTGACAACTTAAGTCTTTTCTCCGTTTATCATGATGTTGCTTATTGGTCCAATTGTGAGGATTTTTGTTTTCTTTATGTTGAGGTGTAATCCATATTGAAGGCTGTGGTCTATGATCTTCATCAGTAAGTGCTTCGAGTCCTCTTCACTTTCAGCAAGCAAGGTTGTGTCATTTGTATAACGCAGGTTGTTAATGAGTCTTCCTCCAATCCCAATGCTCCATTCTCCATATATTCCAGCTTCTTGGATTCTTCGCTCAGCATACAGAATGAATAGCTATGGTGAAAGGATACAACCCTGACGAACACCTTTCCTGACTCTAAACCACGCGGTATCACCTTGTTCTGGCCGAATAGCTGCCTCTTGATCTATGTACAGGTTCCTCATGAGAACAATTAAGCGTTCTGGAATTCTCATTCTTTGCAATGTTATCCATAATTTGTTATGATCCACACAGTCAAATGCCTTTGCATAGTCAATAAAACATAGGTAAACATCTTTCTGGTATTCTCTGCTTTCAGCCAGGATCCATCAGGCATCACCAATTTTATCCCTGGTTCCACGTCCTCTTCTGAATCTGGCCTGAATTTCTTGCAGTTCCCTGTTGATATACCGCTGCAGCCACTTTTGAATGATCTTTAGCAAAATTTTGCTTGTATATGGTATTAATGATATTGTTTGATAATTTCCATATTTGGCTAGATCATCTTTCTTGGGAATAGGCATAAATATGGATCTCTTCAGTTGGTTGGCTAGGTAGCTGTCTTCCAAATTTCTTGGCATAGATGAGTGAGCACTTTCAGCGCTGCATCCGTTTGTTGAAACATCTCAGTTGATATTCTGTCAATTACTGGAGCCTTATTTTTTGCCAGTGCCCTCAGTGCAGCTTGGACTTCTTCCTTTAGTACCATTCATTCCTGATCATATGCTACTTCTTGAAATGGTTGAACGTCAACCAATTCTTTTTGGTATAATCTGTATTCCTTCCATCTTCTTTTGATGCTTCCTGCGTCCTATAATATTTTTCCCCTAGAATCCTTCAGTATTGCAACTCGAAGATTATCCTATTACTGACAGCATTGTACTTCAGGATAGATCTTGAAATGTTCTTTTTGACGATGAATGCAACATCATTTCTCTTCAAGTTGTCATTTTTGGCAAAGTGGACCATATGATTGTTCAATTCAAAATGGCCAATACCAGTCCATTTCAGCTCACTAATGCCTAGGATATCAATGTTTATGCATTCATTTCATTTTTGACAATTTCCAGTTTTCCTACATTCATACTTTGTACTTTCCAGGTTCTGACTATTATTGGATGTTTGCAGCTGTTTCTTCTCATTTTGAGTTGTGCCACATCAACAAATGAAATCCCGGAAGCTTAACATCACCCAAGTCATTAAGGTCGTCTCTACTTTCAGGAGGCAGCTCTTCCCCAGTTGTCTTTTGAGTGCCTTCCAACCTGGTTGGCTCATATTCTGGCACTGTATCAGACAGTGTTCCTCTACTATTCATAGGGTTTTCACTGGCCAGTTCTTTTCAGAAGTAGACCGCCACGTCCTTCTTCCTAGTCTGTGTTAGTCTAGATGCTCAGCTGAAACCTGTCTGTCATGGGTGACCCTGCTGGTATCTCAGTACCGCTGGCATAGCTTCCAGCATCACAGCAACACACAAGCCCCCACAGTATGACAAACTGACAGACACGTGAGGGAGCCAAAGATTAGACAGGCGTATGATACAAACAGTAATGCACGAGAGGAACATGTTTCTTAGTTCAATCAAATATACGAGACCAAATGCATAACACCTGCCCAAATGCAGAGACGAGAAGGCAGGAAGGGACAGGAACACTGGACGAATGGACACAAAAAACCTGGGGTGTAAAAAGAAAAGAGGAGAAGGCTGGCACATTGTAGGGGTTGCAACCAAACAACTTGTGTATAAATTTTTGAATGAGAAACTAATTTTTGCTGTAAACTTTCACCTAAAACACAATAAAATTTAAAAAAAGAAAGAATACATATTGAATAATAACACTGGTATGAAATTCCAGAAAATACAATCTATAGTGACAGTGGTATGAACTGAATATTGTCTCCCAATATGTATGTCAACTTGGCTAGACCATGATTCCCAGTATTTTGTGATTGTCCACCATTTTGTCATATGATATGACTTTCCTATGTGTTTTAAATCCTACCTCTATGATATTAATCGGGCAAAAATAGAGGCAGTTACGTTAATGAGGAAGGACTCAGTCTACAAGATTAGGTTGTATCTTGAGTCAATCTCTTTTGAGATATAAAAGAGAGAAGCAAGCATAGGAGGGGGGACCTTGTTATCACCATGCAAGAAGAGCCAGGAGTTTGCACGTCCTTTGGACCCAGGGTGCCTGCACTGAGAAGCTCCTAGACAAGGGTAAGATTGATGACAAGGACTTTGCCCCAGAGCTGTCAGAGAGAGAAAGACTTCCCCTTCAGGTGGCACCCTGAATTCGAACTTCTAGCCCTGTAGTGTGAGAGAATAAATTTCTCTTTGTTAAAGCCATCACTTGTGGTATTTCTGTTACAGCAGCAGTAGGTGACTAAGACAGAATTTTCTACGGAGAGAGTGGGATGCTGCTCTAACAGATTCCTAAAATGTGGAAGCTGTTTTGAATCTGGATATAGGCTGGAAGAGTTTTAAAGTGCCTAATAGTAAACGTCTAGATTGCTTTGAGGAGACTGTTGGTGGAATTATAGACATCAAAGACAGTTCCGGTGAGGACTCAGAAGGAAATGAGGAGAGCTGTTACATTGGAGATGGGGCAGATGGCAAGAAGCAGCAGCAGAACCAGGAGACCAGCACAGAGCTAGAGAGCTGAGTACCTGTCTTAGGCTGGGTTCTCTAGAGGAGCAAAACCAATAAAGTGTATAAATATATATGTAGAAAGATTTCTATTAAGGAAATGACTCATGGGATTATAGAGACTGGAAGTCCGAAGTTCGTGGATCAGGATAGATGTTTCATCCGATTAATGTAGCCACAGGGCTGGTGAACCTAAGATCGGCACATCGGAGAGCAGGGCTCTTGCTTACAGGTTGCGAAGATCGACAAATCCTAAGATAGACAGGCAAGACCTCAAGGCCTCTCCTGATTCACATAGCTGCAGGTGCTGTCAAACCCAAGATCAGCAGGTCAGAGAGCAGTGCTCCTGCTCACGGGCTGTGAAGATCGATGAATCCCAAGATTGGCAAATCAGCTGAGAGCTCTCTTCCCAAGAACTGGCAGTCAGACAAACAGGAGGCAGCCGCAGGATCCAGAGCAAGCAAATATCCAGAATATTTGCTTATATTCAGATACAGGCCACACACCCAAGGAAACTCCTTTTCAACTAACTGGGTACTCAGAGCAGATCCCATCATGGGAATGAGCACATTTCAATGCTGAGAATCATGGCCCAGCCAAGTTGACACACAATCTTAACCATCACAGTCCATCCCTTGTCAACTTGGCACATGTACACATCTCTGAATAAAGACAGTTATAAAGTCATACTTGCACCTAACATGATATAACTAACACACATACAGCCAAAAACACTAGCCCCATTTAAATCTTATATTTTATAAGTGAAGAAAACAAAAATATTTGGTGCACACATACAAAGCAGAAGTACTCATAACAATTACAGTCCTTGTTTCTACAACTGGTCACATGGCTGTAAATGGTATTTAGAACTACCTTCTTCCACCTCCCATTCTGTATTCCCTTTGCCTTCAGCAAGCACCTCAGCTGGTCATCCTTCTTTGTCTGTTGGGGTGACCTAAACCTTCATTCCTGAAGGGTCTGGGTCATTAGTGGTCATATTGGAAGTGGGTTTCTGTAGTTTTCACTGACTTCAATCACAGGGCATGGTAGTAGTAAGAGACGCCATAAGGGATCTCCTGCATTTCAGACATACTCTTCTTTACCTCCATTATGTAATATCAATCCGATTTCCTCTTGTTAATCAGGCTCAGTCACACCAGCCCATATGGGGACTCCCTTCTTTGCCTGTTGATCCAGAGGCATAAGGAGCCCAAATTGGCCAGGTGGCATTCTTAGCTTCCAGTTCAATGGAGTCAGTGATGTGTCTCCACATGGGAGAATTCCTCCCTTTTTAACTAAGACCTCTAGACCTGCAGAGCATAAGGTGGCAGGGACAGAAAGCAAAAATCTTGCAAGTGTGTCACTAGGAGTAATAGTGTGTGGTGCCACTGTCATTTCCACGCTTTGATTCCTGGAGCTGTGAAAGAAACAGCACCATATATTGGATGCTGGTTTAGAGCACATACAGCCTCCTGGAGAACATTGCCTCAACCCTGCAAGATAGTGCCACGTAGCTGGCGCCATAATTGTGTCTTTAGAAGGCCATTCCATCGTTCTATCAAGCCAGCTGCTTCAGGATGATGGGCAACATGATAAAACCAGTGAATTCCATGAGCATGGGCCCACTGTTGCATTTCATTTGCTATGAAGTGAATTCCTTGATCTGAGGCAATGCTGATAGTGGATAAGGCATTCAGTAACTCCACAGATGGTAGTTTTGGCAGAAGCATTGCATGCAGGGAAGGCAAATCCATATCCAGAGTAAGTGTCTATTCCAGTAAGGACAAAACGCTACCCTTTCCATGGTGGAAGTGTTCCAGTGTAATCAACTAGCCACCAGGTTGCTGGCTGATCACCTTGAGGGATGGTGCCATATCGGGGACTCAGTATTGGTGTCTGCTCCTGGCAGATTGGGCAGTCTGCAGTGGCTGTAGCCAAGTCAGCCTTGGTGAGTGGAAGTCCATGTTGCTGAGCCCATGCATAAGCTCCATCCCTGTCACCATGCCCACATTGTTCATGAGCCTATTGAGCAATGACAAGAGTAGCTGGGGAAAGAGGATGGCTGGTTTCCACAGACTGTGTCATCCTGTCCATTTGATCGTTAAAATCATCTTCTGCTGAGTTCACCCTTTGGTGAGCATTCACATGAGACACAAATATCTTAACTTCTTTAGCCCATTCAGAGAGTTCCATCCACATACTTCTTCCCCATAAATCCTTGTCTCCAATTCTCTAATTACGTTCCCTGACCATCCAGCCAAACCATCGGCCACAGCCTACGAGTCAGTATATAGTCGCACATCTGGCCATTTCTCCTTCCAATCAAAGTGAACAACTAGGTGCACTGCTCTAAGTTCTGCTCATTCAGAGGATTTCCCTTCACCACTGTCCTTCAGGGATGTCCCAGAAAGGGGCTGTAGTGCTGCTGCTGTCCTCTTTCGAGTGGTGCCTGCGTATCGCACAGAGCCATCTGTAAACCAGGCACGAGTTTTCTCTTTTTCAAGCAACTGATCACAGGGAACTCTCCAAAAGGCCATAGGTGAGATGAAGGTAATGTGACAGGAGTGGAGATCATGGGCATTTGGGCCACTTCCTCATTCAACTTACTTGTGCCTTCAGGTCCTGCTCGGGCCCAATCTCGTATATACCACTTCCACTTAATGAAGAGTGCTGCTGTGCATGTCCAAATTTATGACACTGTGCGTCAGACAACAGCCAGTTCATGATGGGCAGCTCAGGGTGCATGGTGACTTAGTGTCCCATGGTTAAGCGTTCAGTCTCTACTAAGGCCCAGTAACAAGCCAAAAGTTGTTTCTCAGTAAGAGAGTAGTTATCTGCAGAGGATAGCAGAGCTTTGTTCCAAAATCCTAAGGATCTGCACTATGATTCACCAATAGGTGCCTGCCAAAGACTCCAAACAGGACCTCGATCTGCCACTGACACTTCAAGCACCATTGGATCAGCTGGATCATATGGCCCAGGTTGCAGAGTGGCTTGCACAGCAGCCTGAAACTGTTGCAGAGCCTTCTTTTGTTCTGGGCCCCACTCAAAATTGGCAGCTTTCCGAGTCACTTGATAAATAGGCCAGAGTAGCGCACCCAAATGAGGAATATATTGCCTCCAAAATACAAGGAGGCCCCCTAGGCATTGTGCCTACTTTTTAGCTGTGGGAGCAGCCAGATTTAGTAACTTATCCTTCACTTTATGACTCCTGTCTTGGTTGATTTTTGGTTGCTCTGTCCTGTGTTCTAGTCTTGGGTTGTTATCTGATGCTATTGATTTTCTAACTGGCCTCCCTTTAGTATTTCTTGTAATTTTAGATTGTTTTTAAAAATTCCCTAAAGTTCTGTTTATCTGAAAATACCCTAATTACACCATCATATTTGAGAGACAGTTTTGCTGGACACAGAATTCTTAGCTAGCAGGTTTTTTTCCTTCAAGGCTTTATATATGTCATCCCATTGCCTTGTCTGCATGGTTTCTGCTGAGTAGTTCGAGCTTAGTCTTATTAACTCCCCTTTATAGATAACTTTTCATTTATCCCTACCTGCTCTTAAAATTCTCTCTGTCTTTAATTTTGGCGAGTTTAATTATAATATATCTTGGTGACTTTCTTGTGATATCTACCTTGTGTGGGATTCATCTTCTCATCTTTCACAATATCAGGGAAGTTTTCTGCTAACAAATCTTCAACAATTCTGTCTGTATTTTCTGTCCAACCCCCACCACCCTCACCCCGTTCTGGTACTTCAGTCACTCATAGGTTATTCCTCTTGATAGAGTTCCATATAATTCTTTGGGTTTCTTCATTTTTTTGAAATTCTTTTATCTGATTTTTTCCTCAAATAAGTTGGTGTCAAGTGCTTTATCTTCAATCTCACTAATTCTGACTTCCATTGCCTCAATTCTGCTTCTATAACTTTCTATTGAGTTGTCTAATTCCAAAATTTTATTGTTAATCTTCTGGATTTCTGTTTGCTGTCTCTCTCTGGATTCTTGCAGCCTGTTAAATTTGTCATTATGCTCTTCCATAGTCTTCTTAAGTTCCTCTCTTGCTTTGTCTGTGTGTTCCTTGGCTTGTTCTGTGTTTTGCCTGATCTCCTTACGAGTTTTTTATATTAATGTTTTGTATTCTACCTCTGGTAATTCCAAGAAGTTCTCTTCCTCTGGAAAATTTCTTGATTCTTTGTTTTGGGAGCTTGCTGAAGTGACCATGGTCTACCGCTTTATGTGATTTGATATTGACTGTTGTCTCCGAGCCATCAATAAGTTATTCTGTTTATTTATTTTATGTTTGGTTACTGTGTCCTAGCTTCTTGTTTTGTTTTGATATGCCCAAATAGGCTGCTCGTGTGAGCTAGTTTGATTATTGGTGCCTTTGAAGCTCTAACGTCCTGTCACCGGGTGGTTAGATCTGTTACTAGATATGTGAGCCCAGGATTTGGTTTACTTTTCTTGTATGGATTCAGCTCAGGTGTCCAGGTAGTCGGTCACTAAGTGTGTGGTGCAGGCTCTCACCTACTGTCCTAGACTGGCAGGGGTGATTGGAGTAGGCACAGGTATCTGGTTGTAGTAGGGGTCACGCACTGAGCAAGGTAGGGGGCTGATGGCTGCCCCTGAGTGTTTGAGAGGAAAGTGTGTTCCTGTTCCCTAGAGTGCGTAGTTGGGTGGGTTTTGCAGCCAGGCTATGGGTACCCGATGCTGCTGGCTGTAAGGACTGGGAGGTAGCACTTATTCTTGGACCCCTGTCGCAGGTGGCTAGGTGGCATGGGTGGAGCCACCAGTCCTCAGACCCCTGATGTGGGTAGGTGAGGACCCTGCTTAATAGGCAGAGCGGTATCAAATGTGACGAATATGGCAGTCCACCATATAGCTGATGCAGTGAAGTTAGGCTTCAGGTATATACCCTGTTGTTCTGTGCTAATAAAGGCCTACTCTGTTGAAATGGGCTCACACAGGTATATGCAGTGGTGAAAGGCTTTCAGAGTTCAGGGACCCCTTATGCCTGTGCCTAGGCAAAGGTGGTGTGCCTGCCCTGAGTTACCACCTTAGTGGAGGTGACAGATTATTTTTTCCTGTTTGTTAATTTGTTCCTTCTCCAAGGCTGAGAGAATGGCTCAGGGTGTATGATGGGTCCTACTTCTGGCCCTGGGCACATGGCAGTCACTGACATTGGCCCGGGACCCGGTGCAGAGCAGAGAGGGAGCAGGTACATGAGAGAGAGGTTCTTTCCAGACGGGGTGTTTTTTTGATCCGTGCAGTAGTTTAAATGCATGTACTTATCTTTTGACAATTGAGCACTACTTTTCACTGGCTCTGGAGGCCTGAGCTGACTGGAGAGTTGATGTAGCACTGAGGTAGGCAACTGAAGGTGTATTGCTGGCCTTGCCAGCTGAAGGCAAACTACTTCTGGTGGTCCTTCGAAACAGGTATGGAGAAAAAGGCATTCACCAATCAATAGCTGCATACCAGATACTAGGAGATGTATTAATTTGCTCAAACAATAAAACTACGTCTGACACATCAGCTGCAATTGGACTCACTGCCTGGTTAAGTTTTCAATCTACTGTCATACTCCAAGATCCATCTGTTTTTACACAGGCCAATAGGTGAGTTGAATGGGGTGGTGGTGGGAATCAACCACCTCGCACCCTTCAAGTCCTTGATGGTGACAGTAACTCTGCAGTCCCTCCAGAAATGCATTATTGCTTCTGATTTACTGTTTTCCTAGGTAGGGGCAGTTCTTATGGCTTCCACTTGGCTTTTTCTACCATAATAGCCCTTACTCTATTTGTCAGGGATCCAGTGTGGGGGTTCTGCCAGTTGCTGAGTATATCTGTTCCAATTATTCATTCTGGAACTGGGGCTATCACTACAGGATGGGTTTGGGGACCCACTGGACCTGCTGTGAGACAGACGTGAGCCAATACTCCATTAATAACCTGACCTCTATATGCCCCCACTCTGACTGGTGGACCCCAGTGACATTTTGGGTCCCCTGGAATTAGTATTAGTTCAGAGCCAGTATCCAATAATCCCCTAAAAGTTTGATCATTTCCTTTTCTTCAATGAACAGTCACTCTCTTTAAAGGCAGTAGATCCCTGTGGGGAAAGCTGGGAGAGAGATTTACAGTAAAAATTTTTAGCAGTGTATTGGAGTCCTTCCTCAAGGGGACTTGGCCTCCCATTCATTCAAGGGGTTGTGGATCTTTAAACTCGCTCAATCTGGGAATTGATTGAGGGACTGTGACTTTCTATTCTGGCGATTTGAGTTAGACTGCTGTTCACCTGACCTAGAATTCATCCGTTTGTACAGCTCAAGTAAATATTTAGTAGGTTTCCTATCTGTTTCACTGTTAGGGACAACATGACTAAGTAGCCAACACCATAAGTCCATATGAGTCAGACTATTCTGATTACTGTTTTGACTTCGTGGTCCATTACTGTAACCATGCCCACCTTGTCTTAGTAAGTTGAGTGCAGCCACATGGCCTCTACTTCCAAGGGGTCCAATCAGCCCCATTGTAGTTAGGTGTGTTAATTCAGATTGAGCAGTTCCCACTGTCAAATCTGTTTTACATAAAATAACAATCATAGCAGTCTTCAAGGGTGCTGGAGCTCCCTTCACAAATTTGTTACTCACAGTTGTGGTAAAATGTGTGTCCTCTGGGCACTCCATGTGTGGGTCTGTGGGTCTAACCTGATAAATCCACTCTAACATGCCAATTTCCCTAAGCCTTTGGATACATTCTTCTACAGTATAGCAAGGCAGGTCTGGTACTTCAGCTTGATTTAGTGTAGGACATCTCGTAATCCATGCTTCAGCAACCCAACCAAATAAACTATTAGATCCTTTCCTAACTTCTCAAGCTGAAACTTGGAAGGAAAAAAAAATCTGTGCTTAGTTGGCCCATATCAATAAATGCAGACTGATCCATCTTTATGTTCCTTGCATCATTATCCCATACCCTTAATAGCCATTCCCACACATATTCCCCAGGTTTCTGTTTGTACATATTAGAAAGCTCAAGTAGTTCTTTTGGAGTGTAGTGTACCTCCTCCTGGGTCACACTTTGTACTTCACCTTTTGGGGCTCGCTGGGACTTAAGCCAAGTTATAGGTCTAGAAGCCAGAATCGGTAGTGTGGAATTGTTTTGAGAATATTCAGCATTATCTTGTAAAGCATCTGCCTCAAGTGATGCTCCAGGCAATGACTCAGGCAAGTGCTCTTTAGAGGCAGCTGGGCTAGGGGTAATCTCATTAGATGGGAGTGGAGGGGCTAATGGTTTTTCTGGGCAGGGTGGTTTAGCAGACAAAAATGAAGTAATCTCTTCAGATGACAGAATTTGGTACCAAGAGTGGGGTGCTGCTCTAACAGATACCTAAAATGTGAAAGCAGTTTTGAAACTGAATGAATAGAAGACTAGGAAGTGAGGAGAATTGATAACACCAGAGAAGGCGCAGATGGTGAGAAACAGATGCAGAGGACTGGTAACAGCAGCAAACCAGCAGCAGCAGTACCAGGAGACCAGTGCCATACAGCGCTGGAGCTCACCCATGGAGCAAGAGAGCCAAGTGCCTGTGCGCAAGAGGCTTCCTGGCAGAGTGGTGTGCCTCCAGGCACTTATCGGTGGAGTTACTGAGCTTTGGAACACTTATCCCAGCACAGCAGATGTGGGCGTGAGGCCCAAGGGGCCGAGAGACCAAGGAACCAGGAAGCAGAAGCTGAAGAGACAAGGAATACAGGAAGCCAAGCTGCCTCACTCTCAAAAGAAAGAGATGAGCAGAGAGACACAGGGACCTCATACCACCATTAACGCAGTGCCAGGATCAGAGCACGTCCTTTAGAACTGAGGTTTCTGCTCTGAGGTGCTCCGAGAGCAAGGGAAGACTGATGTATCACAAGGACCTTCCTTCAGAGCCGACAGAGAGAAAAAGCTTTCCCTTGAAGCTGGTGGCCTTAATTTGGACTTTTAGACTACTGGACTGTGAGAGAATAAACTTCTTTTTGTTAAAGCCATCCACTTGTGGTATTTCTTTTATAGCAGTGCTAGATGACCAAGACAGTACCTTGGCTCTGGAAGCTTCTACCAAGTAAGAAGAGCCAGGAGCGTGCACGTCCTTTGGACCCGGGATCTTTGTGCTGAGAAGCTCCTATACCAGGGGAAGATGGATGACAAGGACCTTTCCCCCAGAGCCAACAGAGAAAGCCTTCCTCTGGATCTGGTGCCCTGAATTTAGTCTTCTAACTACTAGAGTGTAAGAAAATAAATTTCTCTTTGTTAAAGCCATCCACTTGTGGTATTTCTGCTGTAGCAGGACTAGATAACTAAGACAGTCAGTAAACAAATTAGTGGTTGCCTGGATGGGTGCTGAGGTAAGGGGTGAGAATGAAGAGCTACAAAGGGACATGGGAAAACTTTGGAAGTGATAATTATGTTCATTATCTTCATTGTGATGGATTATAAATGTATACTTTAAATGTGTGCAGTTTTTTATATGTTAATTATACTTCAATATACTGCAATAAAGCTGTTAAAGACAAAAATTCCCTGTCACCCTGTAGTTTGGTTTCTAGTAGGCCATGACTTACAAGGTAGAATTCATCAACTTCCATTTTAAAGCACCAAAAACCAAAACCAAACCCATTGCTGTCGAATTAGTTCCAACTCACAGCAACCCTATAGAACAGAGTAGAGCTGCCCTATAACGTTCCCAGGAACGAGCTGATGGAGTCAGACTGCCAACCTTTTGGTTAGCAGCCAACCTCTTAAATCTCTTAAATTATTTAAGAAAAAATAAAAACACTATTCATAAAATTATACAAAATCTTCAACTACCAGGTATTTTACTCATTAATGAGGGTACCAACAAGACGGTAAGCTTGATTCAGAGAGAATTGGAGAGAGTGAAGTATTTCTAATTGCTGAAAGAAAGAATGGTTAAGTAAACTCCTAATTCAGATACAAAACCAGTTAGTCTTATAGGGCAATATAATTGTAACCTTTGAAGTTATCTTTTCTATAGAATTAAAATAATTTGCATTACTCTCTGTTTTCTAAACTTTAACATCTACCCTTATAAAGTTGTAAAATATCCTTATCAAAATAAAGAGCAAGTCCAAAAAGTACACATCCCTAGAGAATCAACTGGGTATGCTGGGTAATACCCAGCAATCAAGACATTTGAAAGATCATACATTAATCCCATTGTCTAATTTTCAAGTCTTGGGTAATTTTCCTACTGTCTGTTGTTTTAAAAATTTTTTTAATGTTTTCAGTGGATGAAGTTTGTCCTTTTTTACACCCATTTTTTTTAAATTACTGAACATGTATTTTCAAGTCCTGTGTTGTCTTACCTTGGTTTGTAGTGTGCTAAAAGCTATGTTCTAGTTCCACCTGTGATATTTACCAGTGCCCTTACCACTTAAATCACTTAAACTGTCAATCATGCAAACCAGATGTCTTAGTTATCTAGTGCTGCTGTAAGAGAAATATCACAAGTAGATAGCTTTAACAAAGAGAAATTTATTCTCTCACAGTCTAGTAGGCTAGAAGTCCAAATTCAGGGCGCCAGCTCTAGGGAAAGGCTTTCTTCTCTTTGTTGACTCTGGAGGGAGGTCTTTGTCATCATTTTTCCCGTGGTCTAGGAGCTTCTCTGCGCAGGAACCTCAGGTCCAAAGGACGTATTCTTCTCCTGGCGCTGCTTTCTTGGTGGTATGAGGTCCCCGTGTCTCTCTCCTCGCTTCTGTCTTTTAGATCTCAAAAGAGATTGAGTTAAGACACTATCTAATCTTGTAGTTCTCATCAATATAACTGTCAGTAATCCATCTCATTATATCATAGTGCTAGGGTTTATAACCCATAGGGAAATCAAATCAGATGACAAAATGGTAGGCAATAGTACAGTACTGGGAATCATGATCTAGCCAAGCTGACAGATATTTTTGGGGGATACAATTCAATCCATGACACCAGGGGTCCTACAATCCAAGGGCCATCCAGTTCACTCTCTATTTTTATATATAAAGTTTTATTGGAACACCACCATGCTTGTTCTTTTACGTATTGCCTATGGCTGCTTTTGTGTTACAGTATAGAGTTGAGTAGTTGCAACAGACACTGGTGCCCATATGTCTAAAATATCATCGCTTGTAAAAAAAAAGTTTCCTGATCCCTGACCTAAACTTTGGTGTTTCATCGTATCTATAAAGCCCTATGTGTACTTTATTCCTGGTGTTGGGGTGAGAGAAACTGCTTTGCAGTTGGTGGATGGATCTGCTGCTACTTCATAACTATTTTGTTGAATCAGGGAATTGAAACAGCATGAATGAAAACCAGTTGTTTACTCATTCAGCAAATAGTTAATGGAGGCCTACTTAGAGTCACTATGAGTTTGAATCCACTCGACCGCACACAACAACTACAACTCTGTGCTGGAAAGCTCCCCAGATAACACAGACGTTTAAGTGCTTGAGTACTAGCCAAAAGGTTGGCAGTTCGAACCCACTCTCCCAAGAGTCGTCTTGGGAGACAGTCGTGGCAATCTGCTTCCAAAAGGTCACAGCCTTGAAAACCCTATGGAGCAGTTCTACTCTGCACACGTGGGGTTACCATGGTTTGGAATCTACTCAATGCCAACTAACAACAAAGTTATGTATAGTTTGCTCTAGCCCTCTTTGCCATAGGGAGAGCCAGGTCCTACCCACACTCATGTCTCATGTGCACTGGAAAAATGCCCCCATGTATCTGGCAACCATACTCAAACTATTGGAGATCAGGACATGCTTATCCTGTGTTCTTTCCTAGAGTATTGGTAAGAGTTAATTAAAAAATTGATTGAACAAACAGCTTCCTCTTAAATTAAAAAAAACTAAAGCAAAACAATGCTAATAAAGAGAATTTACATTTCTTAATATTAAGAGTTGGCTATCCTTGTTGTGAGTGTTGTCATTGACATAGAATCATCTACATAGTTCTGAGGAAAAGGTTTACTGAAAAGAGTTCATTTGCCATTTTACTCTCCCTTTCTTTCACTTTTAAGCTTTTTCAGGCAAGAATTAAGGAGATACAGTGATCACATTTCTGTATTTTCCTGTTTAATAAGCATTTCTTATTTGGCATATTCCTTCATCCTTCTTGCACTTATCTCTTTTTGGATTTTCTATAAATATATAAAGTACTTATTTGGCTAGATATTAACTTCAGTAAATTTGAGTGTGTGCTTTCTTTTCTGAATCTCAGATAATGTTTTTCTGTTTTGGAGAATTTATTACATACTTTCTGTAATGGACCGGTTATTGTCCACTTACTCAAGTATATCCTGCCATTAGTGGTTTTGTTCTGTAAAGCTTAATTGAATGTATTATACTGAAACACTGTAGTAAAACCAATCTCAAAACAGTTATTTTGGCAATTGTGGAGGGCTTGGATCTATTGGCTCCTATTCTTTTTAGCAGCTTGGATCTCGCTGTAAAGTTTGGCATGTTTTATTTTTTTCAACATTCAAGAAAATATCTCCATTCTGTGCAGGTAATCTGATCATAGGGTTTTGTTCTATTTTAATTAAGTCTATTTCAACTAAATACTGATGTGGTGTGTCACTTGATATGTAAATTTAAGTAATACTACCACGGAAATGGAAAAACTGATTCATCGTCAAGATTTTCTTTTTTGCAAACGTTAGAAATGTATGTTGATCAACAACTAATTATAGATGAATACCTTTTTATTTAGATAATCTTGGTATTTCAAGTATTTTTTTAAAGAATAAAATCCATAACTTCTGGAATTGAAGAAATTTTTAAATCATTGTAAAAGTACTATATCAGATAGTTTTTCCTCTAAGTTTATTTTTGAATATTGTTTGAATTATTTTGTTAAAAATAAAGAAAATTAAATTTTAGCAATGGAGAAAATATTTATAATAATAGGCTTTCTCACTGTGGAAAGGGGTGCATTCTTCTTGGGAGTTTAACAGTTTTAAAAGCTGAGCTTTTGAATTCCTTTTTTCTGCATTGGTGTGTTTTCATTATAGAGTACATAACATAAGCATGAGAGGATATAGTATTGATTTTAAAGTTCTGCTGATATGACTAAAGTTAGATGCAGTCAAAATATTTGTGGGTTATCTTTTTATCCTGCTTGTGATTGAGGAAGAGGATTGTACAAAGGCAATTATCCCTTTTCTCACATTTTGCGTTTTCAGAGGCGAGGAACTGCACCACCTCCAATGAAACTACCCCCTCCTTATAAAGTTCCTTCTGATGACAGTGATGAAAATGAAGAAGAACCTGCATTTACGGACAGTGAGTTCCTTTTCATTATTTAGGGTGGAATGCAGAATATGTTAGACTTGAATTCTTGTTGTAAATTATCAATTATAGGACTGTGGGTTCTTAGAAAATGTGCATGAACATATCATGCTGAAAAAGAAAATTTACATCTCCTAAACTTGCGGTTTTATTTTCCTAAGCTTTTCTCTATGACAATGGTAGATTATTAGAGTGGATATCAAAGGAAGCTTGTGTACACTGTCTTACCCAGATTCTCCCCTGATCTTATTATTTGATTGTAAGTTTAAAAAATGCTAAAAGTTCTAGGAATTTAAGTTTGACCCATAAAAATCTGAACTGGATGTAGATGTTACCTCTTGATTACCTGCCTTACTCAAAGATATGGTGATGTTGATAATGCAAAATTACAAAAGGCCTACTAAATCATATTTTCTCCTTTGGCATTTATTTCATGCTTTTCTCTTGCATTAGCTGTATCAAATTCACAATCATATATGTATTTAGTGGAGACTTTATTTAAAGGAATTTGCATTTCTTTTTTGCATGTACAGTATATATAGTTACACCTGATTGGTAATGGATATGAGCTTTCTTTTTGGAGTGATGGGAATGTTTCCAAAATTAGATTGTGGTGATGGTTGTATAATTCTGTGAAGATACTAAAACCCAGTGAATTACACATTTTAAATGGGTGAATTTATGGTATGTGAATTTCATCTCAATAAAGCTTTTTTAAGTAATGTTTTCCCTTTTACAATATAGAATAGGCATTTGATATAGAGATTGAAAGAGTTAAAATCCTAGCTCCAGAACTTACTTGCTGTGCGTATGACCTTAAGCATGGCCTACCTATTCTATAAAAAGGATGTAATAATGGTACCTACTTCATAGGGTTGTGGTGAGAATGAACAAAATAAGGCATTTAGCCTGCCACATAGTGAGTCTTCAACAGGCATTAACTTTTATGTTGTTAATAACAATATTTAAGCTGATTTTTTAAAATTAATTTGTACTGTGAAATTCTACAGAGCCGTTCCATACATTTTTTTTCATTTATTCAACAAATTTTTGTTGAATACTAACTGCTTTTTAGTAACAGTATTAAGTGAGTGTGCTATAAAATGAATGACACGTAGCTCATATTTTCTTGGTGAGGTCATCCAAGCTTGGAAGGGAAGATAGAAGATCATGGAGACAAAATTCGATACATGTATTGTAGTGTCTTGGTTTTCAGTTGCTTTTTGGAGAGGTCGTATGATGGATATGATTGATATGTATGTTCACGTGTATAACATACTCCCTTGGTCTGATATGAACATTAGGGGAGCTGCAGCAGACTGGAGATATGTTGTTGATTATTCATAATTTCTAGGGTGCTAATAGGGCAAAATTTGCATAGTTGTTAGGAAACCTGGCTTAAGTATGTGACTTAGACTACATTCTAATCCCAGTTCTACTACTTACTAGTTATGAGTTCTTGAAGAAGTTACTTAATCTCTTCTGTCTCACACTTGCTCATTTATAAAGGGGTTGGGGTGGGTGGTCTTAAAATAACCTGCCTGGTAAGATTGTTTTGAGAATTAAAGGAGAAAAGCATTTGAAGACCTTACTACAAGGAGTGTTATACCTAGTAAGCGCTCTGGTTTACCATGTACCAGGCACCGTTCGAAGGTTTTTATATGTATTATTAACTCAGTCAGCACAATAATTTTGTGAGGGTTCCTTATACAAGCTGAGCCTCAGAGAAGTTAAAGAATGTATCTGAAGTCACACAGCTGATAAATAGTGGAAATGAGGTTTAAACCTGGTACTCTGACTCCAGAGCCTATTTTCAGTAAACATCACCTACTATACATCCCATTGCTAGGAGCCTGTTAATGTAGCATACATAGGTACAAAGTGATTTGGGCTTAATTTGGGAATAACACTTTTATGCCATAAGATGTGCAGAACAGCAGCACTTGCCCAAAATTATACGCTTATGTGCACGTGTGTGTTCACACACATACACAGCATCAGTGGAGTTCAGAAAGGACACTGATTTACACTGGGTGTAAAAAAAAAAACCTCTGACATCTGAGTTATCTTCTAACTATGACATTTCACAGATTCTCCAGCAAACCTATTTGGGCTCTGAATATGACTTTCCTCTTCATTCATTATGTAACCCAATATATTCCCTCACAGTGTACATTGCTATTCTCACTTAACTTCCCACTGAATTTACTATTAACCTTTTTCTGGAGAGTTTGAACTGTTTTTTTTTTTAAGATGGGTAACATTCAAAGTACAGGAAAACCTAAAGCCTCTGGCCTTTTTGTATATCCTTTTGAAATTGATCACATAGGATTTTCTTTGTCCTTAACTCTTATTAAATAAATACTCTGCTCTTCCATCTAAAACTAAAAGTAGATTAGTTCAGCATTTTATCACATTTGTAATGTCTCAGCACTAGCATTTCTTTTTATAGTGGTTACAGTATGATTATGTGACTTTCCCATGGTAGGTGACTATGAAGTGAATGACTGGAATCACACAAGGAAGTGGTGATTGTATAGAGGTATCACCAATGGGATATATACACGGTTTTAAAGGTTAGCTAAAATCTAACTCAGGTGTGCTTGGTGAGATTTGATAAGTTATTTATTTATAAAGTTCATCTAGTCAAGAAATGTTTATCGAGTGGGTACTGTGTGTGGGCAGGCACTATTCCAGGTGCTGGGAACCCAGCAGGAACAAGATCACTCCTATTATTAGCTTATATTCTAGTGGGGTGTAGCATTATAAACAGGTAAAACAATGCTGTTGATTGCTTTTGAGTCAGCTCCAACTTTTGGTAACCCCACGTACATCAGAACGAACGCTGCCTGGTCCCACATTATCTTCATGATTGCCACTATGCTTGAGTCCATTGTTGTCTTCCAACCTAGGAAGCTCATCTTCCAGCACTATATCAGACAGTATTCTGATGTGAACTGTAGGGTTTTCGTTGGCTAATTTTCGAAAGTAGATCTCCAGGCCTTTCTTCCTAGTCTGTCTTAGTCAGGAAATTCTGCTGAAACCTCTCCATCATGGGTGACCCTGCTAGTATTTGAAATCCTGGTGGCATAGCTATCAACATCATAGTAACACATAAGTCACCACAGTATGACAAACTGGCAGAGAGGTAGAGTAAAACAATTTGTTATTAGCTGCCCTCCAGTTAGTCCCTGACTCATGGAGACTCCATGTACAATGGTATTGGATCGTTGTGATTTGTAGGGTTTTCACTGACTGATTTTTTGCAAGTAGATGGCCAGGCCTTTCTCCCTAGTCTGCATTAGTCTGGATGCTCCGTTGAAACTTGTTCAATATCGTAAATAATAAGATAATTTAAATACTGATAATGCTATGAATGAAATAAAACAGGATTGTGTGAGAAGAAATGTCTTGGGGGAGGCAATGTTAAGTAGGATGGTTAAGAAACGCCAAGATATTTGCGATGAAACCTAAAGGATGAGAATGAACCAGACATGCAAATACTGACTTATATAATCATCATATAGATCAGGCTTTGTAATTTTGTTCAGATATTTATTTTAACAGCTAGGTATAGATGCACACACACAAATATGCATATATAATTGAACCAAAATTTCATGAAACATTACTTGCCTTTACAGCAGAGAAAGAATTTTAACTTTTTTTTTTTAATTCAATTTTATATTTTAAAATGCTGGTTGTACCACTTATTTCATGACCAAATAATAGTGTAAAAAGTTCTAATCTAGATCGGCAGTTTTCAAACTTTAGCCTACATCAGATTCACCTAGAGGGTTTGTTAAAACAGTCATTGTTGAGCCCCACCCCCAGAGTTTCTGATTCTGTAGGTCTGGGATGAGACCTGTTAACTTGCATATATAATTAGTTCCGAGGTGATGCTGATAGTTCTGATGCAAAGACCACTCTTCTGCAAACCACTCATCTTGATAGTATTTAACGTCATGGGAGCCAGTGAGTTTACTTAGGAAGAGAGTGTAGACAGCAAAGAGAAGCAGTCTCAGTACCTGGCTCGTGAGCCAGCAAAGGAGCATCCTGGCATAAAACTTTCAGGGTATTATGGGTTCATGTAGTTAAGAGAAGGAAGTGTTTCAAGAAGAGTTCAGTCACTCAGTTTCAGTGGTAAACTGTGGAGTGCTACAGAGAATGCTCGAGTACGATGGACACATGAAAGTAGCCATTGAATTTAGCAAAATGAAATTGATGAGGAAGAAGAGAAAGGGGATACTTGATAAAATAAGCATAGTAATTGTCTTTCAGATTGTTGTGAGAATTACACATGGTAACCAGTGTAGAGTGCCTAACACATAGTAGACATTTACATTATAGATAACTTACCTCGCATAGTTGAACATTTTTCATGATATTCTGGTGTCTAATTATCATAAATCCTGTAAACATCAATTGAATCACATTGCTTGAATTTTAAGCCTAGAAACAATGTTCTGCATCGATGTGTAAAACCAGAAAGCCAAACTCATTGCTGCTGAGTCGATTCCGACTCATAGTGACCTTATAGGACATGGTAGAACTGCCCCATAGGGTTTCCAAGGAGCGCCTGGTGGATTCAAACTGTTGACTTTTTGGTTAGCAGCCAAACACTTAACCACCACTATGCCATCAGTGTTTCCAATACGTATCTGTTGATAAAACTGCCATTACCAAAGGCTGCGGGATTTGTCGGTGGTAGGGATCGATGATGCAGAAACTTTTGACGTACTTTGTAGTAATAGTCTTTAATACCTAAATTTAAAACCAGATTGTCTTGTCAAATGTTCAGAGTCACTGAGCTCATGAAAGATTACTCAGTTCACTATCATATGGTGACTTTTCAAATTTTTCTTTCTAGCCTTTTACCCCTTTCAGAGCTCCTGGCCCAAATTTTAAGTAGTTGTTGGGAAGATGCCACATCTTTTTTCTGCTAGCACTTTAAATCCTTTTCCCAAAACGAAACTTTATTTCATCCACAAGGCTGACCCTTTATTTCCTATTCTCAGTTTTGACTAAAGGCATTATCAGTACACCCCAGTCCCACCCCACCCACATGAAACATGTCTTTTTTAATCTTTCTTCCTGACAATGGATCCACAAGTGTAGATGAATCTTCCTACCCATTCGCTCATAGTTGCATTTACATTTTTATTGCCACAATTTTAACAGTTATAGTTGTCATGAGTCAGAGTCTGTTGGATAGCAACGTGCTTTTTGTTTGTGTGTCATTTGTTTTATGGTAATAGTCAAACAATTTATCGAGTAACTACTATGTGCCATACATTCTCCCCAACTCTTTAATACATTCTCATTTGACCCACTGAAGAGTCCATAAAGGAGATATTATCTCTCCTCTTCCGATTTCAGCTTAATGTCACCTTCTTTGGAAAACCTTGCCTGACTCCTTAGTCCAATATAAGTGCTGTATTTTTTTTAATAACTCTTCATAAAAATGTAATTATTTATGTAATTATTAGAGTAATATCTGGCTTCCCCACTAAACATTCTAAATTCCAAGAGGCTAGTGACCCTCTCTGTTTTGGTGTAGCACATTTTGTAAACTCAGTTTTGGGTCAAATGAATGACAGGGTATGTAACTTTTATGTGTTTACTAGCTA